>JAVQMG010000113.1:627500-5815000 GCA_032878915.1 Castanopsis chinensis
CTTTGAATATGTGAATAGAAAATGAGTTGAATGTTCAGCTTCAGCCCTGGCTTCTTTTCACTTTTCAGCATTGAGCCAATGTGACGTGACTTGGTAAGACAACTTGATAATACTTTTTTTTTGGAAGAAACAACTTGATAATACTAAGCCTTGAGTATATCTGTATTGCCAATTTGCCACATGCACAAAAGTTCCTATATTATAATAACTAGTATGTAATCTATGCTACTACATGGGAATGGATATAATTTAATAAATCAATAAATATATTGCATTTTATTATTTAAGAGATACTGTTAGTTTTGTTTTTTATTTGTTTATTTATTAATCATGAGTTTAGTCATGTTTAAAAGACTTAGTTTATTCATGTTTAATAAAACTTAGTATTATGTAATTTTTTAACAAATATTTTAATCATACAAAATTCTAATGAAAGAATGCTACATAGACATATATATTTAAGGTTGATTCATTCACGGTACATATAACTATGATTAAGTTGCTTTATTACAAACCATTTTTAACCAAATATTTTAATCAATTAAATGTGAATCTCATAACATTCATCTCATAACAATATATAACAATATAATAACATGAATCTCATTAAAAAAAATTTATCAATTAAAAATCACTAAAATTATGAGTATAAAACGTAAAGATAAACAAATAGGATAAATACTAATTCCTTAAAAGAAAACTTATAGTGAGTTGAGAAAACTACATAAAGAATCTTTGATATTTGAAGAATAATGGGATTACAACTTCCTTTCGAAATTGGGTAGAGACTCGTGTTGATAATGTGTTATGAAAAAGAAAAGAAATATGCAACATCAATGATAGGAAAACAAAGCAATTTTATAATTAAATAATAAAAATTATTGACAAAAAGGAAAGAAAGTATAGGCAGATGAAAGACAATAAACATACAACATCAATCATAGGAAAACCACAAAATTATATAATTAAACAAAAAAAAAATTTACACAAAAAGGTACGACAGTATAGGTAGATAAAAGAAAGTAGTAATCAAACCTTAGGAATGGTTGGAATTCATTTTGTAGAGCATAGACCTGGACCATGAAATTTGTAAATAAAAGTACAATTGGAATATTTAGAGAACTTCTTCTTATATAAGATATAAAAATACCCAGATACATGCATCATTAATACCAAGAAATTCTTTTGAAATTCCATGTACAAAAGGGAGGTGAACCTAAAAATACGTAGGTGTGGAAAAGGGAGGTGAACTGGAAAAGGGAGGTGAACCTGAAAATATTTGGGTGTGGAAAAGGGAGGTGAACCTGAAAGAAAGGGAGGTGAACCTGAAAATAAGTGGGTGTGGAAAAGGGAGTGAACCTAAAAATACACGGGTGTGGAAAAAAGAAAAAGAAAAAAAAGAAGCACATCGGAATTACAAATTAGACTCCAATTTCATATTTACATTGACACGTGGCACAATAATAGATTAGAATTCTAATTTAAAATTCCAATTGGAGATTCTCTCTGCTTCACCTATTATATATATATATATATATATATATATATATAGATTATTTTACTAATTAACATATAAATAAATAAACACAATATCTATATTTGCTTAAGATTTGATTTTTTTTTTATTTGGTAAAAATTATAACATGGAAAATATATTTGAAATATGGATCTTTATTTTAATTGAACTATTTTAGTAAATTTTGCTAATATTTACAAATTTAATATATTTATTTATATTTAAATAATTATTAAATTAATTATGACGTCATCACGGTTCGACTTTAGTTCAACCTCGGTTCGACCTTAAAAACCTTGAACCTCCCCCTTTTACGGTTCAATGAACGGTCCGGATTTCAAAACCATGGTTAAAATAGCATACACTAATACCTTTTCTTTATTTTAATAAAGTATACACTAATTCTAAGTCCTAATTCCCATAAAATAAAAACAAAAATTCTAAGTCCTAATTGAAAGGAAAAATTTTCTCTTAACAGCCACAACTAAGAGGACTATGACTGTTGCCACGTGGCTAAATCTTAAGAGGGAACCTAAGGAACAATATCTAAGGTACTGTACCTAAGTTTTGTCCATTACTTTTAATTGTTTGTATGTTTTTGCTAAGAAAATAAAATATAGACAAAGATTAATAGAGGGAAGGAAATAATTATTAAAAAAAAAAAAAAAAAAAAAGACAAACACTACCGGTCACTACAACAAAATGTATTTTTAGTGACGAAAATTAGTGAGGAAATATTTGTCATCGCTAAAAATACAGCTTTAGTGACGAAATATGGATTTCGTCACTAATAATGAAAAAACTTATAGCATTTAGTGACAAAATATAAATTTCATCACTATTGTGATTTGAAAAATGGGCACCAGTGGAGGGAAACTTTGGCGCGAGTTTAATTAATCTATAGCAATGAAATATTTCGTCGCTAAAAATTAAAATTTTTAGTGACGAAATATTTTGTCATTGTAGGTATTGCTATGGATAGTATTAGTGATGAAAATCATTTCGTCACTATAAGGAAGAATTAGTGACGAAAAATATTCGTCATTAAAAATAATAATAGTTTTGCACTTCCATGTTTTTAGTGAGGAAATCACAATTCGTCACTAAAAGTTTGCTTTAGTGACGAAATATGAATTTCGTCACTAAAAATCTTAACAAAGCCTTGGTCTTTAGTGACGAAACTTAAATTCGTCACTAAAAGCTTAAAAGCCTACTACATTTAGCGACGAAGAAGTAGTAATAGCGACGGACCAATTTGTCACTAAAGGCCACTATAAATACCAAAACCTTCATCCTATTTTCTCTTTACATCCTTCAGCCCAAAAGAACTCAACCCACCAAATCTGTAAGTTCCTCAAACACTCCCAAAAGCTCCAGCCAAAGTACCATCGCTGATATTGACAGAAGCCGTCCCAAAAGCTCCAGCTCACCGTCACCAAACCTCCCTCGCCAAACCTAGCTCACCGTCGCCAAACCCAGCCTCACCACCTACAAACTGTCACCAAACCCGTCGCCAAACCGATCTAAGCATATCGTTGCCGATCTCTCTCTCCTCCCCTTCACGACGCTTCGCCTCCCCTTCACGACGCTTCGCCTCCCCCTTCGACTTGGCGACGCTTCGCGCCGGCCATGATTCGTGCTAGTGACGATTCGCGTCGCGACGCTTCGCGCCGGCCACGATTCGTGCTAGTGACGATTCGCGTCGCGACGCTTCGCGCCAGCCACGGTTCGCACCGTGACACTTCTCGCCAGCCACGATTCACGCCGCGACGCTCCGCGCTGGCAACGCTTTGCGTCAGCGACGCTTTTCCCCCTTCGCGCCGGCGGCGCTTCACCTCCCCTGTACATCTCCTCTTTTTGTTTTTTGTTTTTTTTCTTTTTACCTCTGTTAAGTAACAATGGAAGGTGATTTTTTTTTATATCTTTTATATTTAAGATAAAAGTTTGGTTGCACGATTTTTGGGTTTTATGCTGACATTAGTTCCATAAGAAAAAAAATCTCCATAGCCTAACATCCACTGATTGTGAGTTGGAAATGTTAAATGTATTTGTTTATGACCCTTCTTCTCTTTATTTATTTATTTTTGTTAAATGTATTTGTTGGAAATGTTGGTTTGATTGTGAGTTTATATGGGTTTCTGAGCATTTGTGGAATTAGTTTGTTGGTTTTGAATCAATGGTTACTTGATTATATGGTTAATAATTGGTGTTGTTATGTTTGTTTGCTTTTTTGGGTGATTTGCACTGTCACAAAATGGATATGGTGATTTGTTTGATTAGTTATAAAAGAAGAGTAGTTTAGTTAGTGGTATTAGCTATTCTATACTTTCTTTTTTTTTCATTTGTAGGCTACTCTAGTGAAAACAGATTGTACTAAAAAGAAACCCAAAGCTGCTTCCAACAACAACAACAAAAATCAGGTGCTTCTCCTTTTCTTTTACTTATCTTATAAAAATCCTAGCTACCAAAAATCAGATTCTTCAATTCCCATTTCCTATTTCTGTAATTTGATTATTAGGATGTACTCTATTTCTTGGCTTTTCAAAATTTATTGTTAGGCAAAGATATATGATCTACACCAAAAAAATTATGGTGTTGACAAATATATGGAGGAAACTTATTCCGGAAATATTGATTATAGATAAAAGTTTTTTTTTTCTTTTTTTCTTTTGTATGTAGGCTAAAGCCAACTAAAAGTTATCTTTCTTTTATCTCCAGCTCTCTTTCTCTTTTGTGGCTGAAGAAATTGTGAGGAACAAGGTGAAGAACACAAGTTAACTTTGGAATTTTTTTGAACGTTGTAAACTTAGCTTGAGCAAAGTAAGTAAATTCTAGTTAAAATCTTATAAAACTCTATACTTGTGATGTTGGAAATTGGTTTTGTGGTGGGTTGTTGTGTTGGAGCAAGCGGGTGGCTTGCATGGTGTTATAAGGTGGTTTAAACTAATATTGGGAGTGTTTTTTATTTCTTGCAAATGTGAATGAGTATTATTGATTAGATGTGATGAATGGTATTTTATTTGATTTCAATACTTGTAAGCATTATAGTTTTGTGATGTTTGTGATTGGTTTTGTGGTGAGTTGTTGTGTTGGAGCAAGCGGGTGGCTTGCATGGTGTTATAAGGTGGTTTAAACTAATATTGGGAGTGTTTTTTTTTTTATTTCTTACAAATGTGAATGAGTATTGTTGATTAGATGTGATGAATGGTATTTCATTTGATTTCAATACTTGTAAGTATTATAGTTGTGATGTTTGTGGTTAGTTTTGTGGTGGGTTGTTGTGTTGGAGCAAGCGGGTGGCTTGCATGGTGTTATAAGGTGGTTTAAACTAATATTGGGAGTGCTTTTTATTTCTTGCAAATGTGAATGAATATTGTTGATTAGATGTGATGAGTAGTATTTTATTTGATTTCAATACTTGTAAGCATTATAGTTGTGATATTTGTGATTAGTTTTTAGTGAGTTGTTGTATTGAAGCAAGCTGGTGGTTTGCATGATGTTATAAGGTGGTGATATTCATATTAGAAGTGTTCGAATGTGCAATGTATATTTGTTTAAGTATTAATATATACTTGTGTATTCATGAATAAGATAGAACTTTATCTAAGTAGCTTATAAATTTAGATGTTAGAATACATTATGCATAAGTTGTTCTTATTTTGCTAAAGTAGCATTTACCTTATTGTAGTCAAACATGGGTAAAAGTTGGATGCTAATGGCTAAGACACCTGATGGCAGATTAAGTCGTTCATATACTGAAGGGGTCAATGCATTTATTAATTTTGCAAGACCAGTTGTGGACTTGAGTGGTAATATTCCATACTCGTGTATTCACTGTGTGAATTGCTATCGACAATCTCCTCAAATTGTGCGTATCCATTTGCTTCATCGTGGGATTATGTAATCTTACATTAATTGGTATAATCATGGAGAACCTCGTGTATTGAATGAGAACATTCATGATAATGAAATGTCGGATGGTGATCATATGGATGATATCGATGCCTCGGTAGGTGATCGAATTAGAGGGGAACCAAGAAATGCAACCGAAGATAAGGAGGTGCGTCATTTTGACAAACTTGAGGAAGATGCAAAGCGTAAGTTGTATCCGGGTTGCACTGATTATAGAATCTTAAAGTTTGTTATTGAGATGTTGAATGTAAAGGTAATGATCAATTTGAGTAATAAGGGACTTGATATGATGCTAGAATTGCTGACAAAGGTTTTACCGAAAGATAACTTAGTTCCAAGGTCAACTTATGAAGCAAAGAAGATATTACGTGACTTGGGAATGTCATATGAGCATATAGATGCATGCAAAAATGACTGTGCACTATTTTAGAAGGAAAATGAAAACCTTGATAAATGTCCGGTGTGTGAGACGCTTAGGTACAAGGATACATGTGGCCAAGGTAAGAAGATTCCTCATAAGGTATTGCGTTACTTCCTGTTGACATCGAGACTAAGGAGATTGTACATGTCAGGCTAAAGAGCTAAGGACATGAGATGGTATATAGACAAATGAGTGGATGATGGGATAATGAGGCATCCGGCTGATAGTGAGGAGTGGAAGGAGTTTGATTTGCAACATCCTGATTTTGCCCTCGAACCTCGCAATGTAAGGTTGGGGTTGGCTACAGATGGATTTAGCCCTTTTAGGAATATGAACAACAACTATAGTATCTGGCCTGTCATACTTATTCCCTATAATCTGCCGTCTTGGCTGGTTATGAAGGAGCCATAATTTATATTGTCCTTACTTATTCCTGGTCCTCACCAACCAGGAAATGAGATTGATATTTATTTGAAACCATTGGTTGACGAGTTGAAGAAGTTGTGGGAAGAAGGTGTAGAAACTTATGATGCTTATAGTAAAGAGCATTTTTAGATGCGTGCAACTTTGTTGTGGACAATACATGACTATCCTAGATTTGGTAACGTGTCTGGGTGGAGGACAAAAGGTTATCATTCTTGTTACATGTGCAACGATGAACCATACTCAGAAGCTTTGGAAAGTAAAATTGGATTCATTAACCATTGAGCTTATTTGCCTATGGACCATCGTTGGAGACATAGTCGGTTGCATAATGGTTTATCGAAGAAATGAAAGAGATCTTTAGAGTTACAAGTGGGAAAGATACAAGAGCAGTTAGATAGAATGCCAAATATAATTTTAGGAAAACATCCAAGTAATAAGAAGAGACAACTCATTGGGGAGCCAAATTGGTCAATGGTAAGTATTTTGTATAAGCTTCCATATTGGAAGAATAAAAAGCTTAAGCACAACATTGATGTCATGCATGTGGAGAAGAACATTAGTGAGAGTTCTTACGGTACTTTGTTGGGTATTGAGGGGAGAAACAAGGATACTGACAAGGCACGGATACACTTGCAAAATATGAACTTTAGGCACATGTTGCATTTGAAACAACGTCCTGATGGATCATATGAGAAGCCTCGAGCTTTTTTTTTCATTAAGCCCAAATGAAAGGGATAGTTTCTATGACTTTTTGAAATTAGTCAAGTATCCGGATGGCTATGCAGCCAACATATCAAGGTCAGTGAATGCAAAAAATG
Source organism: Castanopsis chinensis (assembly GCA_032878915.1). Classification (NCBI taxonomy): domain Eukaryota; kingdom Viridiplantae; phylum Streptophyta; class Magnoliopsida; order Fagales; family Fagaceae; genus Castanopsis; species Castanopsis chinensis. Next base: position 634,594 of record JAVQMG010000113.1, read on the forward strand.
GTAGATTATCTGGTTTGAAAAGCCATGACTGTCATGTGCTACTACAACGAATTCTTCCAATTGGGTTGCGAGGGTTTGCACATAAAGATATTAGTATTGTATAGTTTGAGTTGGGCAACTTCTTTCAAGACTTATGTTCAAGGACCCTAAAGCGGAGTGAATTGGAGAAACTAGAAGAACGTATAGTTCTTATACTATGCAAGCTTGAGAGGTTCTTTCCTCCAGCATTTTTTGATGTTATGGTCCACCTTACTGTTCACTTGCCTCGAGAAGCAATTTTAGGAGGCTCGGTACAATATCGGTGGATGTACCCAATTAAAAGGTAATTAGACCCTTTAATGCATCCATCAATTGTATCTTTTCTATGTGGTATAAAATCACATAATGTGCATATTTTTTCCTCGTAGGTACCTTGGAAAATTGAAAAGATACGTTTCGAACCGAGCTCAACCAGAAGGTTCGATTGTAGAGGCTTACATTCTCAAAGAATGTATTAACAACTGGTCTTTGTATATTAATGGGATCGAAACTGTGCATAATTGAAGAGAAAGAAATGAAGATTTTGGTGAATCTAGTGAAGGATTGATAGTTTTTTCACAGACTGCCCGACTTACAAGTGGTAGGCGGAATGATGGCAACTTGTCTCGTGCATTGCTTGATACTGCTCATTGGTACTTATTGTACAATAGTCCTGAGCTAGAGCCTTATTTAAAGTATGTGCTTTCATATGCATGTATTGTTTGATCAAGTTTGAATATTATCTGCAATGCTTAGCTAAAAATAAATCACCTTATTTTTAACAATGAACACAAAAGCACATTGCATAATCATACTGGAGAAGCCATAACTCAAATTCAATGACAAGAGTTTTCTAAGTGGTTCAAAGAATGTGTAAGACTCTTGAAATTTAGTCACACACTAATAAAAATTAAACATTTAAATAGTTTCGTCATTACTTATTACTAATTAATATCACTTGTTGTATGTCATTATAGATGAATAAATTGAAAGTTAACGAGTCAGCAGAAGCTACTAAAGAGTTATGGTCATTAGTAAATGGTCCTAAGCCGCATGTGAAGGAGTACACAGTTTGTATGGTCAATGGTATAAAGTTTCATACTAGGGACCTAAACAATCGACGTGTAACCCAAACAGTGGAGTATGTACCGAAGGGGACTATGAGGGAGAAATGCACGACTTTTATGGTCATGTGTGCAAAATTTGGGAATTGGAGTATGTGTTTCGCCTTAAAGTTGTTTTGTTCCAGTGTGAATGGTATAATACTGGTACCAATGGTCGAAGGAGAACGATAAGAACCGATGCACACTGCACAAGCATTGATGTTACAAGTCGATGGTATGAAAATGACCCTTTTATACTTTCTAGTCAAGCGAGACAAGTTTTTTACTTTCAAGATACCAAATTGGGTGAACCTTGAAAAATTGTGCAATCTATCCAACATAGGGGAGTGTTTGATGTCTCGGAAGTCGGGGGTGGAGAATTCTATGATAATACAGAAGATAGTGACGTATTCCAACAAAAAGCGATTGTTGATGTTGTCTCTATCAATGTTGAGGACAATATTATTGACTATTGTATGGGTGATGTTGAAACTGAGGTTGTTCTTAAAGGAGGAACTTCAAGAGATGCTAATCAAAATGAAGAGCATGATGTACCTGATGTTGATCTTGATATGGATTATGATATGTAGAGTTCATAACAATTGTTTTAAATGTTGTGTGCATATCTTAAAGTTTTATGCTTGTCTAAGTAGCAACTGTTTTGTACTTATCTTGAACTTGATATGGATATTGATGTGGTTATTTGTTGTGTTGAGTTAGTAGTAATTGTGTTTAAATTTTGCACTTGTGAATTGCTTGATATGGATAATGGTGTAGACTATGATATGTAAAGTTAGTAATAATTGTTATTAAGATATTTTGTACTTATCTTGAACTTGATATGGATATTGATGTGGTCATTTGTTGTGTTGAGTTAGTAGTAATTATGTTCAAATTTTGCACTTGTGAATTGTTTGACATGGATAATGGTGTAGACTTTGATGTTAAGTTAGTAGCAATTGTACTTATCTTTCATGTCAATACATAGTTTCAAAAAATGCCCAAAAAGCCCAAATACACGCTTAACATATCGAGGCATGAGATGGCAAGATTGGTTAAAATGAGGGAAAACCATGAGAGAATTGATGCTTTGGGATTGAAGCACATCTCAACTTCTCTAAAGGATACTGCTCAGTCCAATTGTGCAAAAGGAAAAAGAAGTAGAGCTAGTGTTGTGATAGATGATGATTATGTACCACCTATTGGTGACTATGACAATGATGATGAGTCATCTAATTCTGTAATCCATAAGGTACAATAGATGTTCCATAGGGTACAATAGATGATAATAATTTTATTGTTCCATTACTTGTAATGACTTTGTTGTTCCATTATATGTATGTTTGTTAGTTACAGATGGCACCAAGACGACTTACACGCTCGCTACGTGAGGCATCTATCCCGGTGGTTCAATCTACGGTCCAATCTACGAAAACACCTCCTGAAGCAAATCCTCCCATCCAAAGTTCTTCTAGTGTGGAGGCGCAAACTACTGACACATTAACTAGTACGACTGGTAATTACATAGAACATAATTGTAATTGAACCCTGTTTTTACTATTGAGATTATACTTCACTTAATTTAGCTATAATATACATGAGATGTATAATATATTAACATTAATAATATTTAATTAGGATCTGCTAGTAGATATACCCGTGGTTCTCCTTGTTTCGTCATTTGAGTTATAAATTAATTAATTACAAATGCCTAGTAATTACATTCTTTATAAAAAAATATCCGAGCTTATAAATGGAGCGTTACCTTAGGAGTCGATCGCTTCCTTTTTTTTTTTTTTCTCACATAATCATAAAGCCTCTACCTAGGGCTCATTTACACTTAGGTGCTCCCATTGTATATTTGTATCTTTTTTTTCTTTTTTTTTTTGAGAAGGATTGTATATTTGTATCTGATACTACATTATTAAGAATTTTTATTTCTATAGTCCATTTCTCTAAGTCCCAATAAGATGGGAACAAAATTCTGAAGTCCATTAAGTTCCATTTAAAAGAAGTCATAAATTAACAATAAAATAAAAGATCAAAATCTATTATCTAGTAGGTTTGACTCAATATGGTAGAATTGGTTATTACTAGACTTCTAAGGTAAGGGAGAACCTACTTGTTCCATTAAATCATGTATGGGACCTGAAAGTTACTAATTGTTAATGATAGGATTTGAATCCATCTTTTTCTTTATTTTTTAACAAATTGTTACTGATAGGATTTGAATCCATCTTTTTCTCTATTTTTTAACAAATTGTTACTGATAGGATTTGAATCCATATATTTCTCTCTTTTTTAACAAATTGTTACTGATAGGATTTGAATCCATCTTTTTCTCTCTCTTTTTTAACAAATTGTTACTAATAGGATTTGAATTCATCTTTTTCTCTTTTTTTAACAGATTACTACTAAATAATACTATTAAGATTTGAATCTAGAATATACATGTCCTTTATGAAATTATTTATTTTTTATATATGATGCAAGGGCTGATTTAGCTTTTAGAGTTGGTTCTTACAAAGTCCACATTAGCATCAATAAATCAATCATAAGTTCACAACTCAAATAATACAGAATTAGTTTTACCTTTTCAAATCGCCCCCTATTCAACAGTCACCTAACCATGCAAAGACAATGTCCATATTATTCTAAATATAAACAATAGCTAGAATAATACGATTGTAGATAAATTAGATAGCCATGTGGAGTTATTCTATATATAAACAATAATGTTACTTAGCCATGTGGAATTTTGCTAAATATAACTATCGAGAGATTATATATAAATACAAACATTAGCATCAAAAAAAAAAAAAAAAAAAAAGTATCTACCACTAGCTAGCAAAAATAGCCTTCCCAAAAAAACAAAAACGATGGCACTAACTGCTACTAGCACAGCCACCATCACCACTTTACTAATCTCCCTCTTCTTTCTCCCAAAAATTTATTCTTCTGAATTCACCTTAGACCATTACCATATACGTTTTGCAAAAGCAGACGTGGATCTTTTGGAATTTCCTCTAAATTTAGAATTCTTTGAAGCTGAATTCTTTTTGTATGGCGCTTTGGGTTATGGCTTAGATAAAGTTGCTCCAAATTTAACCAAGGGAGGCCCAACACCCCTTGGTGCTAAAAAGGCAAATTTAGATCATTTTACCCAAGATGTTATCCTGCAATTTGCTTACCAAGAAGTTGGACACTTGAGGTTTCTCTTTTAAAATCATTATTCAATTTCTTTTGGGCTTTGTTGTTTGGGTTTGATGGCTAATGGTTTCCAGTTAGGTTTGATTGATAAATATTTTCGGCCTTAAATAAGGGATTTGTGTTTGAATACTACCTATATTGAATAGAAACACATTGATGTCTTAACATAATGATAAACAATTATCATAATTATCATAATGTAGTTACTATAGATTTTAAATCCTATCATAGCTATAAATTTAAAAAAAAAATTATCATAGTACTTTTTTGATAATCAAAATTATCATGGTACTAATTATTAAGTTCTTGATGCAGGGCCATTCAAAAAGTCGTTAAAGGATTTCCAAGACCATTATTAGACTTAAGTAAAGAATCATTTGCAAAAACAGTTGATGCTGCAATAGGGAAAAAGTTGTCCCCACCTTTTGATCCTTATTACAGTGGAGTTCACTTCCTCCTTGCATCTTACCTTATTCCTTATGTTGGACTTACTGGCTATGTTGGAACAATTCCAAAACTCAAAGCCCCTAGTTCTAGAAGGGTAATCAAGATTTAAACTTGTTTTTTTTTTTTTGGATCTATCAAGATTTAAACTTGATCCATAGTAATGTTCTACAAAACAGACAGTATCAATAATCTATTGCTTCTATGCGCATGTGTGTGTATATATACACACAGTTATATACTACCATTTTTTTTTTTGTAGAATAAACTATTTTTTTATGCGAAGAAATGATAAAGCTTGACAAATGAAATTTGTAATTCCTTTAATGGTCCATAATCAAGTTATATTTCATGTAACTCACCTAATAATTTTTGTATTATATTAAAATTTTAAAAATCCTATCATTGAATTATATATGTTTTCTATATTTTTAACATAAAGCCAAATTTGGTATCAACTAGATATAATTTACATTTTAATTAGCAGTATCATTTTTTTCTAACGATTTTTATAGTACAAATTGCATTTTAAGCATTTCATAAATGAGATAATAATTAATATTTGATCATCTTTATGTTTTGCATACATATAAGGTAAAAGGAGACAATGTAATTCAAGTTATTTAACAATAGATTTTTCAAAATTCATATTTGATGTATATAATTATTGAGTGGTATAACGCCGATAAAAGTTGCACCGAGTTTTATGTAAAGCCAACCCTTTTTTTAGAGCATAGAAACAAGAGTACATTCACAACACTTACTTTAATATCATAATAAATTGCTACTTGTCCAAAAATTATCAAACCATTATTTTAACAGTGTCGACTTGTATATGTTCAGCTTGTTGCAGGACTTTTAGGCGTGGAATCAGGCCAGGATGCTGTTATTCGAGCATACCTATACGAGCATGCAAAGGAGATAGTGTCACCATATGGAATAACTGTGGGAGAGTTTACAAATCGCTTTTCAGAACTAAGAGATAGGCTTGGACATCAAGGTCACAAAGATGAAGGCCTTGTGGTTCCTCTAGCTGAAGGTGCTGAGGGAAAGATCAATGGAAACGTGCTTGCTGGAGATGCAGACTCTGTTGCATTTGACAGGACCGCAGAAGAGATATTGAGGATTGTGTATGGCTCTGGTGATGAGAAAAAACCCGGTGGATTCTATCCAAAGGGAGGCAATGGTCGCATTGCCAGATCTCATCTACTTTAATTATATGCGCACAACTTTATACAAGAAAACAAGCTTCGGTGTTTTCTGGTTCATTGTTTAAGCTATGTGCCCGTTGCATTAATAATGAATAAAACCACGTTCCTCCTATATTTTGTCTACAGACAAATAAACTAACCACTCATTTCGTTTGTATTTAGTCCATAGCCTACTAAACGAACCATCACCCGTTATGTTTCTTTCTGAAAATGATTAAAAAGTGCCGCGTAGTAGTATCGTTGATTCTATAGATATTTGATTCTATAGATAATTAAATTAAACTAGAATCTAGCACATGTCCCATGAATGGATCCTAACATATGATATTCAAAATATTCAGCAAAAAAAAAAAAAAAATTATATTAAGAACATTGATATATTTTACAATTTTCATATGCATGGACCAACTTCAAGTGATGTTTATATTTTTATTACTATTAATTGTGCTCCTATGACCTTGGTCAATTCTCTTCCCTGGCAGAGCTTGCATATACAATGGAAGTTAATGAGAAGTGTGATGTTTTTAGTTTTGGAGTGTTGTCTTTAGTAATAATTATGGGAAAGCATCTGGGAGATCATATCTCATCTTTGTCATCACCAACATTTACAACTTGTGATATACTGTTGAAGGAAGTGTTGGGCCAACGCCTTTCACTCCCAATGAATCAAGCCGCAACAGAAGTGCTCACCATTGCAAAGATTGCAATTGCATGCTTGCACACCATCCCACAATCTCGCCCAACAATGCAACAAGTTTCTCAAGAACTTTCAACTGGGACAAATACATTACACACAATCACATTAGGAGAATTGGTGAAGTAGTTGATCTTGGAGGCTCAACTGTCTAATAACTTGATTTGTTTGTCTTCCCATTGCCGTTCCTCTACTTCTTCACATACATCCCCTCCTAATAATATGTTTGACTGGCAAGAATGTACTATGTTTGATTGGCAAAAATATATACATCAAAATGCAAAGTTGAGAATTTCACTAATAAAACCAAAAAGAGTTTTTTAATTATTTGAATCCTTAACAAGTATATTCAATTCATTACTCAAGAGTGTTTTTAGGTTTGGAATATATATATATATATATATATAGAGAGAGAGAGAGAGAGAGAGAGAGAGAGAGAGAGAGAGAGAAAATAACCACATCTAAAATAACTCTTTCCAATAATAGAAAAATAGAATGCATGTGGTCAAACTCTAGGGCAACATGATGTACTAAATAACCTTCATATGTCTCAAGTCTATACTCAAATATGTCATTTGTTTAAGTTGTTGAGTGATTCAAAGTGACAAAAGAGAAAAGAGAAAATAACACTAAAAGAAAAATGCCTATTAGCGACCAAGAATTTTTGATGGACCCAAAAAACCCTCTCAAAAAATCTTATTTGCAATGACAAAATAAAACCCTCGCAAATACTTGATAAAATGTGAAATATTTGTGACCAATAAAAAAAGCTGTCGCAAATATGTGTTATAGCCGTCACAAATACTAATATTTTGGAGGGAAATTTTCCCTCCATATTATTTGCGAGGGACAATTAGAAATTTCTTGCAAAAAAGTGTATTATTTGTGACGGTAAAAAAAGCTGTCACTAATACAAAATTATTTGCGAGGGTTATGATTGACCTTCACAAATAATCATTAAAATGTCAAAATTTTTGGAGGGAAATGTTCTCACTAAATTCTTTCCGAGGGACAATAAAAATCCATTGCAAAAAGTTTATTTTTTGTGTAGGTTAAAAATATGCCCTTACTAACACTAAATTATTTTCGAGAGCCACGATTGACCTTCCCACAAAATCATTAAAATATTAATTTTTTTGGAGATAAAAGTTATTCTAAAATTCAAAGAAAAATAAAAACAAATGTATAAACATATAGCACTTTGTATTTTTTAGATGAACCTTTTGTTTACAGTCTAAAAAAAAACCTTTTATATACATCTTATATAAGAAATGTCTGCCCTTATTTTCTAAATGATTGTACCCATAAAAAAATGATAGCACTTTCAACTTCAGAATGGTAACCAAAAATTCAAGAATTTCAGCATTTTGTACTCTCTCTCTCTCTCTCTCTCTCAAAAGTGAATAAAAATTTATTCCCATTAAAATAATGCATAAAAGATAAGTTCGTAATTTACATCCGATTGGCGTGAAAATTGGTATGCATGTTAAGAATATATAGAACAGTAATCCAATGGTTGGATTTTCAAAATATGAATTCAATAATAAATTATTGGGTGATTTAACATTTTTTAGAGTTACATCACTTGTAAATTGAACTCAACTCTATATTTCTTAATTTGATGTGAATTTTGACAAATCTACCATTAGATTACATTATCTTCATATATTTTTCATGCTTACAAAATTTCACAGTGGTCAAAGATTAATAGCCATGTCATTAATCAATTGTCTAGATTCAAGTTTTAGTAGTTTAAAATAATGCATAAAATATGAGTTTATAGATTAAATAGTAAATTACATCCGATTGTCATGAAAATTGGCATGCATGTCAAGATCATATAGAACATGTAATCCAATGGTTGGATTTTTAAAATATGAATTCAATAATAAGTTATTGGGTAGTGTAACATTTTTTAAAGTTACGTAAGGTGTAACTTGAACTCAACTCTATATTTCTTAATTCGATGTGAATTTTGACAAATCTACCGTTAGATTACTTTATCTTCATACATTTTTCATGGTTACAAAATTTGAAGGTAATCAAAGATTAATACGCATGTCATCAATCAATTGTCTAAATTTAAGTTTTTGTAATTTAAAATAATGGATAAAAGATGAGTTTATAGAACAAATGGTAAATTACATCCAATTGGCATGAAAATTGGCATGCATATTAAGAAAATATAGAAAATGTAATCCAACAATTGGATTTCCAAAATGTGAATTCAATAATAAGTTAGTGAGTGGTTATATTTCAAATCCAATGGTTAAATTTCAAATCTAAGTATGGCACGTGATGGATAGGTATTGTGTACCTATATGGCTATATATATTCTCTCAATCTGACCATCCAATTGGTCTTAAATTTCACCAACATCAATATGTCACCATACTTTTCAATCTTAATGATCAAGATTTAAATATGAATTTCACCAAGTGTAGTGGTATTTGGACCATCTATTAAGTTTGAACGGGTTTGACCAACTTTGACCATGCATTTTTCTAAATCCAATTGTTTGATTGTGACCATAATTCACTAGAATTAGCCTTTCATTATACTCTTCAAATCTAACGGTTAAATTTCAAATCTAAGTACGGCGAATGATAGAGTGTACTTGTATAGTTATGCTTACTCAATCTGACTATCCAATTAGCCTCAAATTTCACCAACACCAGTATGTCACCATACTCTTCAATCCTATTGATCAAGATTTGAATATGAATTTCACCAAGTCCAGTGGTATCGGGACCATCCATTGAGTTTGACTAATTTTGACTAAACTTTGACCACGCCTTTCTCTAAATCTAACTGTTCGATTGTGACCATAATTTACCAAAATTAACCTTTCATTACACTTTCAAAATCCAACGGTTAGATTTCAAATCTAAGTATGATACGTGATAGACATGTGTTGTGTATTTGTATGGTTATGTTCTCTCAATGTGAAAATCCAAATAGTCATATTAAAAAAAAAATAAATAAACGTAGTTAGTCACATATTAAAATTCTTACATAAATTTAATGATAGCTATGATCATTTTTTTTTTTTTTAATTTTTAATAAGATAGAACATGTGATAATTTTTGTTGTGTGGTATTTTTCGCTTACAAGTTACAACAAATTGGGAACAAGAGATTTAAATACTCAAGTCCTCCACATCAAAAGAATTAGATAATACTACATATATATTTACAATACTACTTTTGATAAGCTGTATATGAAATCTTATAGCATTTTTGTTTATTATATATTGTCCATGTATCATTTAATCATTGCTCCATGGATAACACTTTTGTAATGTATAAAAAATGAAACAATGGAATATATATATATATATATATATATATTAATTCTTCTATTAAAAAAGTATTACCATGTTTAATCATCCATCCATAGCATACAATTCCAATATCATTGGATTTTCCAATTCTTATCATTTTAAAAAAAAATTATTAATATCCATACAGTCACACCCCATGTTAATTTATAAGATAAAATAAAATAACCATTTGTGAAAGCAAGCAATTAAAATAATATATTATAAGATATTCCCTGAATAATGTGGGACCTAATTGCATTCGTGGATGTGGCCCTCTTGTTAGGATATATGCCCTTAAATCCTATTGTATGATGCTATGTATGACATTATGTATGACTTAATGTTGTGTTTAATAAAGTTGTTTATTTCTTATCTAAAATAATGGTAACATGAATATTTGGACATTATCATATAGTCCATGAGATGCATAGTATGTGATTTATGTGATTTAGTCACAGAAGATATAAATCACAAGTTCTTTGTAAACTCAGAATTTATAGTTCGTAGTCGGTGATGAAATTGGGCATTTCATCTGCGAAGACTATAACGTATCAACTAAGATGATTTGTCTTGATCATGGAAGTGGTGACTTCTAGTTGATATGTTGATATGTTTTAAGAGTTAAGACATATTGAACTGGACCGCTGTGAGATTTATTATTCTCCTAACGACTGTCAAATGAATAATAAATTTCACGATTTCTATTTGCATGAACTCTTAATCCTGAGAGAATAATGGACCTGATCATGAGGTGTAGGTTGCTTTGATATATCAGGAGTGAGATCTAAAGTAACGGTCAAAATCTTAGTATGTTGGGCAACCACATTTAGTGTTGATGGAACATATATTCTCAAGATGGAATTCATAGTCTCTTAATGGAGATACAAAATATTCCCTTGAGATAAGTTTAATGAGTTTGGTTATTCAGAGAGTTAGGCCTAACCACTTTGGTAAGAAATTACTAAAGTATATATTTATGAAATTGGATTTCATAAATATATGATGAATAACTTTAAAGGATTAAACCGGGTACTCAAGGATAAGATGTAGTAATTTACAAAGTGGCAGTCTACATTTATGACTTTGTATTACTACGAATATTTTATGAAGGGGTTGCGTGCAAAATAAAGTCTTAGGATATAATTTATTAATAAGGCCTAGAGTGCAATTATATTTATATAGTGGTATTAAATATAATTAATGGTAACTTTGGACTTGTCAAGAGTTGACGGAAAAGCCCAAGGCCCATTGGAGCTAGTGTCTTATTGGTCCCTTTTGGTCCCATTCCAAGCCACACACTAAAGCCCAATTGAAAATGCCTAATAGGCCGGCCCAATTAGATAATCAGTTAGTTATAAAGGGAGAAGCATACATAATTTTTTAAGTAATTTTTTGTAGAGAAAAAGAAAGAGTGTGAGACACACTTTTATTCTCCCTTTGGAAACTGATTGAGAGACCACACATCTTGGGCGTAAAGTGGAATTGGAGTGAAGATTAAAAGTTTTCCCAAGTGTTTCTAATCTTTGTTTTGAATTTCTCCACACCAAGGTACGCTATCTTGTTCTTAAATTCTGAAATTTACAGAGTGCATGTTGTTAATCATGAATGAAATAGATCCTTATTTGTTGCTTCCGCTGTGTGTTTTGTATGAGATACAAAACCAGATTTTTATCCAACAATTGGTATCAGAGCCAGGTTTTCATATCATGATTGTATAATATGTGATTGAATTTTAGAATTTAAGAAAACCGTTCATTTTGTGTTTCAATTTTCTGCATTATTTGAATATAATGTAGAGAATTGTATCACTTATGTATAAAAGTGATGGCCATTACAATTCTGCACAGCCATATTCAATATCTATTGCCTTTATATTTGTTCGAATAGGAGTAGTTATTGAAATAGGGTTGGTTTTTCTCATTGTACGGAATTATATAAATAACTACCTTTTCCGTGCATTCATTCATTGCACTGTTTCGCTTGGAAATGGGCATTCTTAGATGGCTGTATATTGCATGGCATGGTTTGAGTTCTCTGCATGCATGGCCGTACGTTCCTTAAATATATGCATGCAATTTTTGTCTTTTGCCATGAAGAATGTTGAATCCGTACAGGATTTCAACGTTATATATTACGTTATATATTATATATATATATTATATATATATATATATATATATATATTGTAATATATATAATATAATATTTTAACGTAATATATATTATATTATATATATAATATAATATAGGTTTGTATTACGTTATATATATATTTATATATATTAATGCTAGAATTATGAAATTTATTCCTAATGAGATTAGGATTGTGTTTTTCACATGTCTAGCATTTTTATGATTCTTGACATTAAAAACCTTTATTTTAAAATTTATAGTGGGAGAGAGATACAAGGGTTGGATCTCACAGCCTCCATTATCGGTTCAAAGTAGTGTGGGTAAACACCTCGTCTTGGCGTATATGCCTCGCGATCCCAAAGGAGGGTGTTTACTTCATAGTACTACAAGTTTGAACTTACCCGTTTAAAGTAGTGTGGACAAACACCTCGTCTTGGCGCATATGCCTCGCGATCCCAAAGGAGGGTGTTTTGTTTCATGGTACTACAAGTTTAAACACTATAAAAGGGAGATGAAATGTGGCTACACATGACTCTAGATAATGGTGTACACTAGACTAAGTGTAATGTTAACCTCCCAAAGGAGCTATGTCATTATTACTTAGAGGCTAAAGATAATACGGCATATTATTAGTGTTTGATAAGAGTTATCATGATAGCACTAATAATGAGAATAGTTCTCAACCAATTAATGTGTTTATAATAAACTTGCTACCAAGGAATTATAGACATGGATTGGGTTGTCGTTGCATATATTATTTTATGGTTTTATTAAGGTTCCATATTATATGCTTATATGCTAAATTGATAATGTCCAGTTTACTTATTATATTCATGTTTATTATTTTCAGATTTAAATCATGACATCATTTAGCCCACTTGTTGCTATTCTTAATCAAAACAAACTGACTGGATCCAACTATGTTGACTGGAAAAGGAATTTGGACATTGTTCTTACTGCTGAAGAGCATAAATATGTGCTTACTCAACCATGTCCTAGCTTTCCTTCATTAGATGCTCCTCTTGAGGAAAAACAACGATATGATCGTTGGCAGAAATCTAATGAGATGGCCAAGTGCTACATCCTAGCATCTATTTCAAATGTTCTACAGCATCAAATGCAGGATGTAGAACATGCTTCAGACATCATGCAAAGTCTAAAGGAGATGTTTGGTGAGCAAGGCCGTTCTGCAAGGCAAGAAACCATGAGGCAAATTTATAATACCAAAATGGCTGCAGGAAGTTCAGTAAGGGAGCATTGTCTTAGGATGATTGCTAATCTGAACACATTAGAAGTTTTAGGTGCCGACATTGATGGAGAATCCCAAGTGGATATGATACTCCAGTCACTACCAGATTCATTCAAGGAATTCAGACTCAATTATAATATGAACAAAAAGATTTACTCTTTGTCTGAATTAATGAATGAGTTAGTAGCGGCGGAAGGCATCCTTGGTACTTCTAGTGTTGAAGCTAATGTGGGTGAAGCTTCTACTTCTCAACCTAAGTCGAAAGGCAAGGGTAAGAAGAAGAAGAAGGACTTCACTAAGAAAATTGGTAAACAAATTGCTTTAGGGGTTGCCGATAAAGGAAAGAAAAGCAAAGGAAAGTGTTTCCATTGTGGTGAGAAAGGACATTGGAAGAGGAATTGTCCAATATTCAAGGCTGCCAAGAATAAGGGTATGAAAAGTTCCTTTCTTCTTGAAATATGTTTGGTACAGAATCCAACAGATTCCTGGTGTGTGGATTCAGGTTGTACTAATCATATCTGCAATTCTTTGCAGGGGTTCCAGGAGACCAGAAAGTTGAATGAGGGAGAACTATTTCTTACTTTGGCTGATGGGAGCAGGATTCCGGTTGTAGCTGTTGGAGTGTATAATTTGTGTTTTAAGTCTAGAGTGTTAATATTGGAAGACTGTTTGTTTGTACCTAATGTTCGTAGGAATTTAATTTCTGCAACTTACTTAGGTAAACATGGATATTGTGTTATCCTGAAAGACAATGTTGTAATAAAGAAGGATAAAATGTTTATCTGTTCTGGCAATATTGTGGATGGTCTTTATATTTTAACTCCTGACATGCATGAATTATACAATTCTGAAATAGATAGTAGCTCTCATGTAAAATCATTAAAGAGAAAGTTTCCTTCTACTAGTGATGCATATCTATGGCACTTGCGTTTGGGTCATATTAATTCAAATAGGATTCAAAGACTAATCAAAGATGGACTTTTACAGCCCATGGACTTTGATGGCTTTCCAATTTGCGAATCTTGTTTGGAAGGTAAGATGACCAAACGACCTTTTAATGTAAAAGGTAGAAGAGCCCAAGAGTTGCTTGAATTAGTTCATACAGATGTATGTGGTCCTATGTCAACCCAAGCAAAAGGAGGTTATGAGTATTTCATCACTTTTACGGATGATTACTCAAGATATGGTTATGTGTACCTAATGAGACGGAAGTCCGAAGCCTTTGACAAGTTCAAAGAGTTTAGGGCTGAAGTTGAAAATCAATTGGGTAAACGCATAAAGGCCATTCGATCTGATCGAGGTGGCGAATACCTTCTTGGGGATTTCAAGGATTATCTAATTCAGAATGGGATTGTATCCCAATTGACTGCACCAGGAACTCCCCAACAAAATGGTGTAGCAGAAAGAAGGAATAGGATTCTTTTGGAAATGGTTAGGTCCATGATGAGTTACTCAACTTTACCAGTTTCTTTTTGGGGATATGCACTAAAAACTGCTATGCATGTTTTGAATTTAGTTCCATCAAAATCTGTTCCCAACACACCTAAGGAATTGTGGAGTGGGCGCAAGCCTAGTATGAAATATCTCCACATTTGGGGATGTCCAGCACATGTGTTGAAAGGGAAGTCTGATAAGTTGGAAACTAAAACTGAAGTATGCATGTTTTTAGGGTATTCAAAAGAAACCAAGGGTTATTTATTCTATAATCATAAGGATAACAAAGTGTTTGTTAGCACCCATGCCAAATTTTTGAAAGATGATTATATGAATAATTTTAATCCTAGAAGTAAAGTTGTCTTGGCTGAAATGAATGAACCTGTAGTTGAACAACCAATGGATGAAATTAGGGATGATGTGGCTGTATTAGATACACCACAAGATATTACTCATGAGATGTCTAGTACACAGGTGCCTCGTCGTAGTGGGAGAATTATTCGGCCTCCTATGAGATTTAGAGGTTTGGGAGAAACTTATATAGCTATCTCAGAAGAGGCTGAATCGGATCCCTACACTTATGAAGAGGCAATGAATGATATAGATGCACATCATTGGGTCTTAGCTATGAAATCTGAATTGGATTCTATGTATTCCAATCATGTATGGGATCTTGTAAAGGCGCCTAACGACATTAAACCTGTTGGTTGCAAATGGGTTTACAAGAGGAAGAGAGGGATAGATGGAAAGGTTGAAACCTTTAAAGCAAGACTAGTGGCGAAAGGGTATACACAAAAGGTAGGCATTGATTATGATGAAACTTTTTCGCCAGTAGCCATGCTTAAGTCTATCAGAATTCTCTTATCCATTGCTGCTCATTATGATTATGAGATTTGGCAAATGGATGTCAAGACTGCATTTCTTAATGGCAATCTTGAAGAAGAAATATACATGATGCAACCAGAAGGATTTATAGCAAAGAACCAAGAGCATATGGTATGCAAGTTGAATAGGTCCATTTATGGACTTAAACAAGCATCTAGGTCATGGAACATCAGATTTGATCAAGCAATCAAATCATTTGGTTTTGAACAAAATCTTGATGAACCATGTGTGTACAAGAGATATCGAGACAAAGTAGTAATGTTCCTAGTGCTTTATGTTGATGATATTCTACTCATTGGGAATGATGTAGGGGTAATGTCATCGGTTAAAGTTTGGTTGTCTAGCCAATTTGATATGAAGGACTTGGGTGAGGCTAACTTTATTCTAGGGATCAAGCTTTGGCGAGATCGCAAGAATAAAATGTTAGGCTTATCACAAGCTGGATATATAGATAAGGTTCTAGAACGGTTTAGCATGCAAAACTCTAAGAAAGGATTGCTTCCTTTTAGACATGGAGTTCCTCTGTCTGATGACCAAAGGCCTAAGACTCAAGAGGAAGAAAATACGATGAGACAAGTTCCTTATGCTTCTGCAGTGGGAAGTCTCATGTATGCCATGCTTTGTACTAGACTAGATATTTGTTATTCAGTTGGCATGGTCAGCCGATATCAATCAAATCCAGGACCAAAACATTGGCAAGCTGTAAAGCACATTCTCAAGTATCTTAGGAGAACGAGAAATTATATGCTTGTTTACCATTGTGAGGATTTGATTCCCATTGGCTATACAGATTCAGATTTTCAATCGGATCTAGATTTCAGAAAATCCACTTCAGGATGTGTTTTCACCTTGGGAGGTGGAGCCATAAATTGGAGGAGTGTTAAGCAATCTTGCATTGCGGACTCCACTATGGAAGCCGAGTACGTTGCTGCTTGTGAAGCGGCAAATGAGGCTGTTTGGCTCAAGAAATTCCTTTCTGACCTTGGTGTTGTAAGAATGGAGCAAGTTCCCATCACATTGTTTTGTGATAGTAGTGGAGCGGTTGCACAATCCAAAGATCCAAGGAATCACAAGAAAGGAAAGCACATTGAGAGGAAATATCACATCATTCGAGACATTGTTACTCGTGGAGATGTTGTGGTGGCAAAGATTGAAAGTGCAAATAATCTAGCAGATCCTTTTACCAAAACCTTGCCTCAAAGGACCTTCGAGTCACATTTGGAGGGAATGGGAGTTAGATTAATGCACAATAGTCTTTAGGGCAAGTGGGAGATTGTTAGGATATATGCCTTTAAATCCTATTGTATGATGCTATGTATGACATTATGTATGACTTAATGTTGTGTTTAATAAAGTTGTTTATTTCTTATCTAAAATAATGGTAACATGAATATTTGGACATTATCATATAGTCCATGAGATGCATAGTATGTGATTTATGTGATTTATGTGATTTAGTCACAGAAGATATAAATCACAAGTTCTTTGTAAACTCAGAATTTATAGTTCGTAGTCGGTGATGAAATTGGGCATTTCATCTGCGAAGACTATAACGTATCAACTAAGATGATTTGTCTTGATCATGGAAGTGGTGACTTCTAGTTGATATGTTGATATGTTTTAAGAGTTAAGACATATTGAACTGGACCGCTGTGAGATTTATTATTCTCCTAACGACTGTCAAATGAATAATAAATCTCACGACTTCTATTTGCATGAACTCTTAATCCTGAGAGAATAATGGACCTGATCATGAGGTGTAGGTTGCTTTGATATATCAGGAGTGAGATCTAAAGTAACGGTCAAAATCTCAGTATGTTGGGCAACCACATTTAGTGTTGATGGAACATATATTCTCAAGATGGAATTCATAGTCTCTTAATGGAGATACAAAATATTCCCTTGAGATAAGTTTAATGAGTTTGGTTATTCAGAGAGTTAGGCCTAACCACTTTGGTAAGAAATTACTAAAGTATATATTTATGAAATTGGATTTCATAAATATATGATGAATAACTTTAAAGGATTAAACCGGGTACTCAAGGATAAGATGTAGTAATTTACAAAGTGGCAGTCTACATTTATGACTTTGTATTACTACGAATATTTTATGAAGGGGTTGCGTGCAAAATAAAGTCTTGGGATATAATTTATTAATAAGGCCTAGAGTGCAATTATATTTATATAGTGGTATTAAATATAATTAATGGTAACTTTGGACTTGTCAAGAGTTGACGGAAAAGCCCAAGGCCCATTGGAGCTAGTGTCTTATTGGTCCCTTTTGGTCCCATTCCAAGCCACACACTAAAGCCCAATTGAAAAGGCCTAATAGGCCGGCCCAATTAGATAATCAGTTAGTTATAAAGGGAGAAGCATACATAATTTTTTAAGTAATTTTTTGTAGAGAAAAAGAAAGAGTGTGAGACACACTTTTATTCTCCCTTTGGAAACTGATTGAGAGACCACACATCTTGGGCGTAAAGTGGAATTGGAGTGAAGATTAAAAGTTTTCCCAAGTGTTTCTAATCTTTGTTTTGAATTTCTCCACACCGAGGTACGCTATCTTGTTCTTAAATTCTGAAATTTACAGAGTGCATGTTGTTAATCATGAATGAAATAGATCCTTGTTTGTTGCTTCCGCTGTGTGTTTTGTATGAGATACAAAACCAGATTTTTATCCAACACCTCTTTCATTGAAATTTGGAGGAAACAAGGTCATGTATACGTGTTATTTGCATACAAAAGAGAAAAATAGCCTTCACTGAAAGCACTTTTAAGTTTTAACCGTCCTTGCCCGACAATACACATCTTTCATTTCCCACACCAAAGTTTCATTTCTCACACAAACTTTTTACTCACATTTCAGCTAAAATTTTTACTTTTTACTTGCTCAATTAAAAATTTTCATTTTCCACTACACAAATTTCATTTCCCACTCCACAAAACTCTCTCATTTTCTCTCTATCTCTCCCACGACCTCACACACACACACACACACACACACAACCCAGCGGGCGCCGATGAGCAGAGCCAAGCTCAGCGCCGACGAGGACGAGCCCAGCCCATCCCAGCGACGACGCCGATGATGCCGAGCCCAGCCATCGACTCCTCTCCTCCCATAGCCATCGGCTCTCTCTACCATTGACCCATAGCCATCGGCTCTCTCTCCCTCAACACAAGATCCTTTCTCCCCTTACCACCCCCATACCCATTCATTTTTCCTCACTATACCCATACCCATACCCATTCCGATTTTGCTTGGTAAGTTATTTATTTGATTTTATGTTTTGATTATTGTGAAATTTTGGGTTTGGATTTGGATACTTAACATTAGGTTATTTATTTAATTTTCAATTTTGATTTTTGTAAAATTTGGGTTTGGATTTTGTGGTGTAATATGTAGATACTTTATTATTATTATTTTTTTTTAATGATTTCTATGAAATTTGGGTTTGGATTTGGTGAAGTAATTTAATTTTTGTGATGCATATTTTAATTTTTGTGGTTAGGCGGCATATTGTTATGGTTTGTTCGTACTCTTTCTTTTTGTTCATGTCTATATCATTGCACTATGGCACTTTGCTAGCACGTGGTTTCTATGTTGGAGCCCATATATGGGGTTTCTACTATGAAAAAGAGCAAGTTGAATTACTGTTGACCCTGCCTCCAGTGATCAACCTCTCTTCAATGAGGACAAGTCAATTGTTGTGACGGTTTGTGCTTTCTAACTGTCCCTTTCATAATATTAAGAGCTTTTGTGTTTTGGCCCTTTTCATAAATT
The DNA here is from genome assembly GCA_032878915.1 of Castanopsis chinensis. NCBI lineage: Eukaryota > Viridiplantae > Streptophyta > Magnoliopsida > Fagales > Fagaceae > Castanopsis > Castanopsis chinensis. The sequence continues at coordinate 654,078 of JAVQMG010000113.1, forward strand.
GAATGATGTTAGGATATTGTAAATTTTACTGCATCAATAATTTTTTTGTTAAAAAGTGTATCAATTGGTCGGGCACTTTCCATGCCATATTCATTGACAACTCAATACAACCTTTGTAACTATTTTGTAAAAGAATAAATATGTTCTTACCATGCATTTTTTTTTCTTCTTTTAAATTTTTTTTGCATTAGTAGGTAATAATGGAGTATGAATTATATTGTTCTATAGTTAGATCAATTTAATCTATTTTCAGTAGTTTTATTTTATTGATGAAGTTTCTATTGAACATCAGGTCAATGGTGAAACTTACAATCATGAAGATCTGAGGAAGCGAATAGCGATTGACAAATCACACGTTTCACACAGGCAGTGATTGTGATGTCATTGCGCACCTGGTGGGTGGCTTAACCTTGGCATATCATATCATTTTGATTGATCATGTGAAACATGTTTTTCTTTTTCTTTTTTTTAAAAAAAAATACATACGAATGATAGTTTCATGTTGAATTATGACCTATGATATTAGTTCTTGTTTTACAAATATTAACAGGCTTCCTTAATCTGTGTATGTAGTATGAGGAATATGAGTTGTTGAAGAGAAAGACCCTTTATGCCTTTGGGCTTGTTTTTGTGCACTTGGTGATCTGTGGGGTTATTGGTGGAGTATTTGGGTCAGTGGTTATGCATGGAGTTAAAACCTCTTTTAGTTGGTTGAAGTGCTTTAAGGTCCTTAAAGCTGATATATATCTGTATAAAAGAAAAAAAAAAAAAAAAAAAAAAAAAAAAAAACTCCACTATATTTGCTTTGAGTTTTCACTACAAAAAATTTAGAAGAAAAAAAAAAGTTGAATCCAGCCACATATACATTTGAAACTATTGTTTGGCCAATATGAGAAAGTGTGTCTTATTGGTGGAGATTTGTGAAGCAATCCGTTTAAATGGTTGGTCTTCATGCTTTTGTGGGTAGTATCATTATATATATATATATATATATATATATATATATGAATATAATCCCTGTGTGAGTGGATGGCTACCTTAAGTGGCCACTCTTTCCTCGAAGTAATTTCTTATATGTGTGTGGATGACTGCCTATATTAGATGACAAGTAGGCCTTTGTTCGTACTTTTCACAATCTCTTATGGGTCTTGCCCCTTTCCACCAAACAGCATTTTGATCAAGTGGATTTTTGATTTGTGTAGGTCTGGAGCTGTCTCCACGTGAAGGCCAACTAAAAGGTATTGTCCTTCTTTTCTCATTTGTGCTATTGTTTCTTCTTTTTCTTCTATTTTTCATGATGTGGTCTTCTTCCTTCGTTCATTCTTCTTCTTCTTCTTCTTCTTCTTCTTCTTCTTCTTCTTCTTCTTTTCGTGACTAGGCTAGACTAACGATGGTCTTCATAATGTGCTTTTAGGGATTCCTTATGGCTTCCAAGTATGTCAACATTTTGCCTGCTAGTGGAAGGAAACTTTTAAATGGGGTAATACTCGTCGACCCTAAAATTTTGAGACTAAAGCTTCTTGTTGTTGTTGTTGTTGAATATGTCATGTTGATACTCACTTATTATTAACTTACTCTACAACTTTGATTTACCTATCAGCAAATTTGAGCACCATAACTCATTATTTCCACTATTTGTGTAATGCAGTTGGTCATTCCACTTTTACTTCCATGTTTGATATTCTCTCAACTTGGTCAAGCTATCACCATTGAGAAAATGCTTGAATGGTAACAATTATAGTTTTCAATCTATGATTTCAAAGCACCACAATGATTTTTTCTTTCGTTCTTTTTAATTACAATTTCATTCGTTTACAGGTGGTTTATTTGGACTATGGTTCTGCCAAAGAGTATAATTTTGATTTGCTTTTTGGTTGATGGTTTCAGATGCTCATTGATGATATTGCAGACGTGACAATTACTAATGATGGTGCTACAATACGGAAGATGCTATAATTTTTTGATGGCTTTTTGTGTACAAAGAACCAAATGTAAACAATTGCATTTTTTGGAAGTGTTGAAGGATTTGTTTAAATACTTTGGAACTTTGATAATGATTATAGACAATATGTATTTGATAATATATTTTTATGTTAATATAATGTTAGCTCAGAGACATTTGTGGTGTTATCTAGTTACATTTGTGGTATTGTCTTAGTGGAGCTAAAATTATTACAGGTTATTTGTAATAGATATGTGGGTTTAGAATTTAGGAGGGGAAAAAAAATCACCTATAGTGGCAGGCAAACACCGCTGCTGAAGGACTAACATCTTAATATAATTGAAGACTTATAGCGGCATTTTTGGCTCGCTGCAATAGTACAATTTTTTTATAGTGCAAATAACTAATTGCGAGGGAATAAAGGTCCTCACAAATAGTTGTTAATGACGATTGCTTCCCCTTGTTAAAAATAAGTCGTTGACTTTTTTCGTCATTTGGTAATATATTTTGTGAGGGCGGGTTTGTTCAGTAACGATGGTGGATTGCCCTCGTAAATTATCTATTTGCGAAGGTATGGTCGCAAAATCTCTTTTAGCAACAAGAGCAAATACGACGGCCTTTGAGGGCTATATACCCTCGTTAATAACCTTTTGCGACAATATTTGAATTTTTGCGAGGGCATTTTAACCTCGCTAGTAGACTCTTTTTTTGTAGTGTAAAGTCAATGTCTTTGCTACGTATTGTACTTGTTTTTTTTACGATAAACTCAATCCATGGTTCATGTACTAGAAAATCTTTGGTCAAAAGTACACTAACTCGGGATAGTTTACTTTTATTACGAGCCTATAATAGGTTTTGGTTTAGGCTTTTAAAGCCTTGATATAATTTGGGCCACTTGGACCATGATATCGCTAACGACACTTGGACCATGATATCACTAAGGGTCTATTTGGTTAGAGTTGAAATAAGGCAGACAAAAAATAAATGAGAGAAAATGGGTGGGAGGAGCGTTTGGTTTGGAGAGGGAGGGAGTTTTGGTAGTATGTTCAATTAAAACCAGTAACAACTTACCATTTAAGATTTGTTGTGAAAATATTGTGGACATAGTACTTCTCAAAAATTTTCCAAACAAATACAAATTAGCCCAAATCAAATTATTAATTATTAGCCCAAAAATTATTCAAACAAATATTGTGGACATAGCACTTCTAAAATCGTTATTTTTTTCTTCCAAAAAATGCACATTTTCAAATCATTAGTTTGTTAGTGCTGACTTTAGTTTTTAGATGAATTTGTTGAATTTATGTGATACATTTTGTACACACGCATATGCACTAAAGTAATACCTAAATACTTTATTGAACATGATTAATGTGACAATTAAATGCTTAAGTTGAATATATAGAATGAACTTATAGTTTACCCATTATTCTTTTGTTAGCATTATGAACAAATTTTTTAAAAGGAAATAACTTATATTACAAGATTCGTCTTCTAAGCAAATTCGTATTGCACTTTAATAATCTTCTTTCAGATCCTATGCTATGAGAAAATGTCTCATCTTTTCATCCTAATGATTAGGATGAAATAAGAAGAGTATATTAACAAAGAGGTTCTTGTCAACCTCTTGGCCCTGATTTCCCTAAAAAAGAAATTAGTGGAGCATTGCGTTGATTTAATCCTAGTTATTTTTGCAATATATTGCAAAGAAAATTTCGAACTAATAGATTATTGCAATGAAGTTATCATTGCAATAACTTTATAAAAAATATTTTACAATTTATAACAATGGCAAACATAAAACTGGAATATATCATTTAGGGCCATCTAGACTTGGCCTGAGCTCAAAAACCTGGCTAAACTGCCTGACGTTGACCCAATTCCAGCCCGAACTGAAGCTTTTATGGGTCGGCGGCGGGTCTCCGTTTTCAAGACTTGACACTGGCAAGTCAAGTGGCGAGTTTCCTTCTCCAAAACTCATGCCACCCAACCCAACCCAATCAGAGCTATATACAAAATCAGGCCAAATTTGGCAAGATCAAGCTAGATCTGGCAAGATCTCGACCAAATCCAGCGAGATCTTGACCAGATCTAGGGGGATTTTGCCTGATTTGGCCAAATCACAGTAAATTTCAACGAAAATTTGTAGATTTCGACGAAACATTTGCAAATTTTGGCTAAGATTTGTAGTTTTCAACGACAATTTTACAGTTCCCAGCGAACTTTACCACTGATTGAACTAACCCGAGCATCAACCAAACCTGAAATCGACTCGACCGATTGACGTTGGTTGTTAGTTTTGAGTCCCTCCGTCCTCCACGCGACACCAATGGGTTGGGTCCGGGCTGAGTCCAAAACTGACCTGGCTTGACCTGTGAAAATGCCTAATATCATTGCAATAACCTAATATCAATTATTTTATAATATATTGCAATGACAAACATGAAGTTATTATCTATTACAACAAAGATATTGTTGCAATAATTTGAACCAAATTATTTTTGTCAATTATTTGCAATCTATTGCAATAAGTTTCGTAAAGTAATAGCCTATTAATACAAGATATTCAAATAAATAAATTGGTTTTTTTTTCTACTTCATGAACTTCTTTCCTTATTAAGGTCCTACTCTTAGTCAAAGTTGTGATCATTTTTACTCACTTCCTTATTTGAATTCTTGGACCACCAACTCCATACAAAAATAGTCTCACATCTAAGCCAGAGATGTGACATCTATTATCACTTTCACTCCCATGAGTGGAACCTTGGTAATCAGTTGGCAAAGTGCAACTCTCTCTCTCTCTCTCTCTCTCTCTCTCTCTCTCTCTCTCTCTCTCTCTCTCTCTCTCTCTCTCTCTCTATATATATATATGTGTGTGTGTGTGTGTGTGTGTGTGTGTGTGTGTGTGTGTGTGTGTGTGTGTGTGTGTGTGTGTATAAAATTCATTATGAGGATTATTGGAAGTTTTGCTTTGATAGGTAGCTAGCTAGGTAGAAGGTTACTTCTTAGTTCTTAGAGCAGTTGCAATATTTCTTATGGTCTTCTCGCTCAGCAGGCTTGGTCTTGAATGGGCGCTTACATTTGAAGCATTTGAATTTCATTTGGTTGTGTTTCCTTAAATGATCCCTTAGTTCCAATGTAGTTTTGAAGGTTTGTGAGCACATATGGCAATTGCCATTGTAATTGGTCCACTCACAATTAGCTTTGGATTAGCTTGAAACCATTTGTAGTTGAGAGAGAGTGAGAGAGAGCAAGAGAGACTTAAAATAAGTGTTGTGAGTGAAGTGATAGTGCTTATGACTGAGTGAGTGATTGAGTGAGGACTAAGAAGTGTATAATTTTTGCAATCTATTGCAACAAAAATTTCGAACTTATAGTTTATTGCATTGAAGTTATCATTGCAATAACTTGGGCCAACCCTATTTATATATATATATATATATAGAGAGAGAGAGAGAGAGAGAGAGAGAGAGAGAGGTTAAAATGACCTATGCAAAATAACTCTTTCTAATAGTATAAAAGCAAATGCTTGACCGGACTTTGAGACCACAAAATGTACCAAATAACCACCATTTTTAGTGAGTCTGTACTTGAAATGTGCACTAGTACTAGAAGGCTAGGTTAGTGGTAGGAAGCTATCGTGACTCATTACACATGCAAGTTTGGGTGTCCTGTCCCACTATGATTAGGCGGTCTCATGTCATTTATCAATGGGGTTTAAGTGGACAAGGGACCGTGACCACATGCATAAACCCTTTTTTTTATAAAAAAAAAAAATCAAAACGTGCTACTTGTAATAGTTGTTGAATTATTGAAAGAGATGAGAGAGTAAATAAAGAGTGTAAGCAATATTTTAATGTTGTTCGTCTTAATGGCCTATGTCCATAGCAAAAACTCCTTGAGAGCTAAATCTTTGCCATTGAATTTGTTTTTTTAAAATGAGCCTAATGGATAGAGTTTATATTCTAAAAATTTTTAGGCTAAACCTATATTAAGTTTGGGTTAGTTTGCTTGTTCTATGAGCTTACAATAGGTTTGGATTTGGGCCTCTAAGGCCATGATATATGTAATAATTAAGCTGTTCAATCTAGACCCATACTTGATTGATGGACACCCCTACAAGCAATTTCTTTCTTAAAAGTAACCATACAATATTTTGAAAGATTTCCTATCATAGTTTTGGTCAATTGACAATCAGGAGTCAAGTCAACACCTCTTTCCATGCTTGATCCATTCTTAAATAGTAAAATATATTGGCCAAGGAGGCAGAATTAGTTCAAACTTGTGTGTTTCTTGCACGTGTATGGCTTGGATTTAGCTTAGACCTAACTGACTCATAGTTTACTTGGACAGACACACTGCAAGATCATGTAATCCCTGGATTTAACCCAGTGGCTAGTACAGTACACTTAGGTCTGTTCGGTTGGAGAAGTGGAAAAGTGGGAGAATGGAAAATTGTGGGAGAATGGAAAAAGTTTTAGTTTTCTCTCTTGTGTGTTTGGTTGGAGGAGTGGAAAAGTGAGAAGGTGGAAAACTCTTTTGTTAGGTTGGAAAGAAAAATGGAAGGAAGGAAAATGTAATTTATATAAATTGACTATTATACCCTTGTAATATAATATGTAAGAAATAGATTTATTTGTACTCATTAAATAATATAAAATTCATCACATTATATATATAAATTTATATTATTATAATGTAAAAATTAGATTAAAAATTGGATAAAGTCACGTTAAAAAAAAAAAAGAGAGAGAGAGAATGTTTGTTGAAAAAAAAAAGAAAAAGAAAAAGAAAAAAAAAGAGAACGTTTAGGTCCTGAACATTGGAAAAAAAAAAAAAACGTTGGGAGAGGACCAGTTTTCTCCCCAACGTTTTCCTCCCAATTTGGAAGGAAAATATATATGGGCCCAGGAGGAAAATTTTCCTTCCGGGGATTTCATCATTCCTATTTTTTCTCTCCAAACGAATAGTGAAAAATGCTATTTTCTACCCTATTTTCCTCCTTTTGTTTTCCATTCTCCCTATTTTCACTCCAAACAGACGGGGTCTTAGGGCCTTAAGCCAATTATGAGCAACAACACCTTTTGCACCCCAAACCGTGAAAACTGAAAACATATGATTTGGTTCAATTACAAATCCTTTGTACTCCTCAAAAAAATCCTTTGTACTAATTTTTTTTAGTTTGACTTAATACTCTGCTAATTACAAGTCATAACTTGTCATCAATGTCATGTATTACATTTTTTTTCTTTCCGTTTAAATTTTAATTATTTTATGAAGAAAGAGAAATGAATACATAGTAAATTATTATTAGCGAAGTATAAAGTAAAACAAAAAAGAAAAAGTGGTTCAAATAATTTATATTGTATTTAATTCCACTTCCACATAGTAAACTAGATAATTGATTTGAATTTATTATGAAGTGTCGTGAACTGTCTTTGTGATCCATGTGAACTTGTGAGAAGGCAGAATTTATATTGCTCTCAAGATTATTTCCGTTACAATCTTTTCTGGTTGTCATTTTTTATTCTTTTCATCTGTGTCAATTTTTATAATCAGAGAGACTACACCTGAAATGGAGGGGAGTAGAACTAGCTCTATTCCTCCATTTCTTTTGTCACTTTTTTTTTTTTATAAAGATTTATTTTGTCACTGGACTTGTTGATGAATCAGAAAAGATAAGATAAGTGGCTGATTACCCTTTTGGCCGAGAGTATTTTAAAAGGTGACAAGGTTCTCACAAGCAATCATATTTGCAGTCTTTGAAATTGGTAGTACATCTTTGTTGTTGGGTGTTGACTCTAATGTATAATGTGTTTGCAGGGCCAAAATGGCCAAATACCACAATTTTCATAAATTAATAGCAAAAAAACACTGTTTCAAAAATAAATAAGGAAATAATACTTTTCTAGTACTCGAGTTTCTTAAATTCGAGTTCTAAATGGTACTCAAGTTTAAGAAACTCGAGTACCAAGAAGTTCAGCCACCGTGGCACTGCTGACCTGGAATTTGTGCGATTTTAAAAAATAATATGGTACTCGAGCTTGGTAAACTTGAGTTCCATGCAACACAGTACTCGAGTATACCAGACTCGAGTACCTATTATAAATAAAATTATGTTTATGTTTATTTCTAAGGTACTCGAGCTTGTTGAGCTCGAGTACCTTGTAAGGAACTCGAGTTTATAAACTCGAGTTCCTTATAACTTTTTTTTTTTTTTTTGGATAATCGACAAATAAACATAAACATAAACATAAATATAAGTAGCTTTTTATGTTTTTATTTATTTAAATAGAAGCATTGTAAAATAGATTTTAATTTCAAAATATGAATTAATTTCTACATTAATTAAAATTGTTCATTGTTTTCTCATAAAAATTGTTCACTATTTTTAGCAAAATTTATTTCTACAATTTTGCATAAAATTATTTTTTGTTCAGCATTATTTAAAAAATTGTTCACTCTCTTTTCTGCGTAAATTATTTTATGTTCACTATTTACAAAATTGTTCATTGTTTTCTCATAAAACACCTACTGAAATCATGTTTTCTTTATATGAATGCCAAATCAGAATGCTTTTTCACGCTTAAATTTCACAATAATCGAATTTGATCTTTTCCATTGATAAAATCTATTTCTACATTAATAAAATTTGCTCTCTGCACATCATGTTTACTGTATATTCGAATATGCTTACTGCATTCATAAAATCTATTTTTTGTATTAATTAAAAATGTTCATTGTTTTCTCATAAAAATTGTCCATTGTTTTCTGCAAAATCTATTTCTATGATTTTGCATAAAATCATTTTCTGTTTAGCATTATTTAAAAAATTATTCACTCTCTTTTTTGCGTAAATTATTTTTTATTCACTATTTAAAAAATTGTTAACTGTTTTTTCATAAAACACCTACTAAAATTGTGTTTTATAAATTTAAATGCCAAATCTGAATGTTTTTTCGTGCTTAAATTTTACAATAATCGAATTTTTTTTTTTGCATTGATAAAATCTATTTCTACATTAATAAAATTTGCTCTCTGCACATCATGTTTATTGTATATTCGAATCTGCTTACAGCATTAATAAAATCTATTTTCTGTATTAATTAAAACTGTTTATTGTTTTCTCATAAAAATTGTTCACTGTTTTCTCGGGAGTGGTGACCTTAAAATCATCCGATGGGATTTTTGTCGTGTTAGTTTTCCCCCATCAAAAACAAATGACCATGTGAATTCAATTTCCGTTGCACCTAGTTTAATTGGTGATTTGTTTGTGCTACCATGCGCTTTGCATGCTAATTTGATTAATTAATAAACTTGGCTAATTAATCAATTAGTTAATCACTTGGGGTTAATATGTTTTTGGCCTATCAAATTTTGTTGAAAGTACAAAATCATGAAAATTTGAGAGAGAATTGTGTACATTAGATATACAGATCGTTCGACTTTGTAAAAAAAAAAAAAAAAATTATTCATTGAATGTATAAAATCTTGAAAGAACAAAATAAAATTGTGTAAATTAGATGTACAGATAGTCTGAATTTGTTGAAAAGTTTGGATTTGTTAAATGTACAAAATCGTGAAAATTAAATGGAAAACTATGTACTAATGTATTGATCATCCGAATTTGTTGAAAAATTTGAAATCGTTGAATGAACAAAATCGTGTAAATTCAATGGAAAATCAAAGAACGTACCAAATCGTTGAGCAACACATGCAGCACTGCGAACATCAGTGTAGCAATGGTGGACATTAACAACAACATCATTGCTACATTGATGTTCATAGCGCTGCATGTGCTGCTCAACGATTTGGTATGTTCTTTGATTTTCCATTGAGTTTACACAATTTTGTTTATTCAACGATTTCGAATTTTTCAACAAATTCGGATGATCAATACATTAGTACATAGTTTTTTATTTAATTTTCATGATTTTATACATTTAACGAATCCAAACTTTTCAACAAATTTAGACGATCTATACATCTAATTTACACAATTTTATTTTGTACTTTCAAGATTTTATATATTCAACGAATATTTTTTTTTTTTTTTACAAATTCAAACGATCTGTACATCTAATGTACACAATTCTCTCTCGAATTTTCATGATTTTGTACTTTCAATAAAATTTGATAGGCCAAAAACGTATTGACCCCAAGTGATTAATTAATTGATTAATTAGCCAAGTTTATTAATTAATCAAATTAACATGCAAAGCGCGTGGTAGCACGAACAAATCACCAATTAAACTAAGTGCAATGAAAATTGAATTGACATGGTCATTTGTTTTCGAATGGGGGAAAGCTAACACGACAAAAACCCCACCGGGTGATTTTAAGGTCACCACTCCTGAGAAAACAATGAACAATTTTTATGAGAAAATAATAAACAGTTTTAATTAATGCAAAAAACAGATTTTATTAATGTAGTAAGCAGATTCGAATGAAAAATTCTTAGGTACTCCCGGAATATAATGAAATGGTGCTTCATCCTCTCATATTCATGGTAGACCCTACCATGAATTTAATGAGTGGACCCCACCATGAATGTGAGAGGAGGGAGCACCATTCTTCATGCTCCGGGAGTACCTAAGAATTACTCCATTCGAATATACAGTAAACATGATGTGCAGATAGCAAATTTTATTAATGTAGAAATAGATTTCATCAATGCAGAAAAATAAATTCGATTATTGTGAAATTTAAGCATGAAAAATCATTCAGATTTGGTGTTTAAATTTAGAAAACACCATTTCAGTAGGTGTTTTATGAGAAAACTGTGAACAATTTTTTAAATAGTGAAAATAAAGTAATTTACGCAAAAAAGAGAGTGAACAATTTTTTAAATAATGCTAAACAGAAAATAATTTTATGCAAAATCCTAGAAATAGTTTTTGTAGATTACAGTGAACAATTTTTATGAGAAAACAATGAACAGTTTTAATTAATGCAGAAAACAGATTTTATGAATGTAATAAGCAGATTTGAATATATAGTAAACATGATGTGCAGAGAGTAGATTTTATTAATGTAGAAATAGATTTTATCAATGCAGAAAACCAAATTCGATTATTGTGAAATTTAAGCACGAAAAAACATTCAGATTTGGCGTTTAAATTTATAAAACACGATTTTAGTAGGTGTTTTATGAAAAAACAGTTAACAATTTTTTAAATAGTGAATAGAAAAAAATTTATACAAAAAAGAGAGTGATAATTTTTTTAAATAATGCTAAACAGAAAATAATTTTATGCAAAATCATAGAAATAGATTTTGCAAAAAACAGTGAACAATTGTTATGAGAAAACAATGAACGGTTTTAATTAATAAAAAAAAATAGATTTTATGAATGCAATAAGCAAATTCTAATATGCAGTAAACATGATGTGCAGAGAGCAAATTTTATTAATGTAGAAATAGATTTTATCAATGCAGAAGAACAAATTCGATTATTGTGAAATTTAAGTATAAAAAAGCATTCTAATTTGGCGTTCAAATTTAGAAAACATGATTTCAGTAGGTGTTTTATGAGAAAACAGTGAACAATTTTTTAAATAGTGAATAGAAAATAATTTACACAGAAAAGAGACTGAACAATTTTTTAAATAATGCTGAACAAAAAATAATTTTATGCAAAATTGTAGAAATAAATTTTGCAGAAAATAGTAAACAATTTTTATGAAAAAACAATGAAAAATTTTAATTAATGTAGAAATTAATTCATATTTTGAAATTAAAATCTATTTTACAATGCTTCTATTTAAATAAATAAAAATATAAAAATGCTACTTATGTTTATGTTTATTTATCGATTATCAAAAAAAAAAGTTATATGGAACTCGAGTTTACTAAACTCGAGTTCCTTACAAGATACTTGAGCTTGGAGAGCTCGAGTAGGTGCTTGAGTTTGGTATACTTGAGTACTGTGTTGCATGGAACTCGAGTTTACTAAGCTTGAGTACCATATTATTTTTTTAAATCGCACAAATTTCAGGTTAGCAGTGCTACGATGGCTAAACTTCTTGGTACTCGAGTTTCTTAAACTCGAGTACCATTTAGAACTCGAGTTTAAGAAACTCGAGTACTAGAAAAGTGGTATTTCCCTGTTTACTTCTGAAACAATGTTTTTTTGCTACTAATTTCTGAAAATTGTGGTATTTGGCCGTGTTTGCAGTGTAGGCACATCTTCTTGTTTATAATAGGTTTGTGGAGGCCATTTTCATTCTGAATAACTACCACCATGCTAAAAACTATAAAGCACGGGTGTATTTTCGGATTTGGGTGCGAGTGCGGGATTCGGCAATTTTTGAAAAAGTAGGTTGCGGGTGCGGCGATTAAAAAATTATTAAAAATACTTTTATTTATATTTTCTGTATATTGCTAAGTATACTTTTTCATATAATTGAAAATGTATACCAATTTAAGAGTAATAGTAGATAATAACTAAATTATGATATTCATAAATAAGAATAAAAACCACAAGTTTATTTTTATTGTTTTTTTTACATGTATTTCGGCCAGGATTTCGGCAAATTTCTGCCAATTTTGGCCGGAATCTACGCTGAATCGGCCGAAATCAGCGTGAATTGGAAAAAAAAAAAAAAAAAAAAGGCTGAATCGGTGCGTTGGAAGAGCGACGCTATGTTGCCACGAGTCCAGTATAGGTGCAGCAGCCCTAGAGCCGCACCCGTGGTTTCTAGCTGCCATGCCCACAATGGACATACTGATTCTCAGGGCTCAAGAATGGAGAGCCGACTTTTCCCATCAGGTTGGTATGCCCTACTCTCAGCAAGAACAGATCTGCCATTGAAATGCAGATTTATAACTAGTGTTTGTGTTTCCAAGGGTAATGATGAGAATTCCACAAAAAAAAAAAAAAATGCACAACTATGTTTCTTTGCTGAAACAAATGGCTCCAGAGCACGTTTGGCCACCTTTGTGAAGTTATGTGCAGAGATTCTTGCTGCAGCATCTGATGGTGTGCTTGATATAGAAGATATTCCTGGAGTGTCTGTTCTGCAGGTAAATTTGTGTTTTGTGAGTGAGCTCATCCATTCTCTTCTCTTGTAATATTGTACCTACGTAACCCACAAGACCTCATATTAATGTGCTCCAATACATGAAATAATTCTTAACAGATTAATATGAAGCTCATCAAGCAAGTACATCTGTACATGTCCTTTGTAATTATTGCAGATGGTGAATAAATCGTGCCAAATACAATGGCTGGTGCGAGTGCTCTTAGTGTGCCTAAGCTCAAGTCTTGTAATGTTTTAAGCACTTCACAATGCGATCGAACCTTAAATGTATTGAAATCGCTGAGTAAGAGACATTCTTTTGACTCTGATGAAGAAAACTGATGCCTTACTGGTTTAAAGTTTCATCAATACTTCAATGTATATTTTAAAAAGAAAGAAAAGAACATTTTTGTGTATTATAGGCGTGTATGCAGTACGTTGTCTAATGCCACGGTTGTATTAGAAAGCAAGAGTGCCTTTTCTCCTATTCAATCTGAAAGTAATAATTTTCATTTTACAGAAAACGTTTAAGCCTTCATTACTTGTTCCCTTGTATTTCAAAGCCACGAAATCCTGTTTTCCCTGGCTGATACGGCTATTGCTTCGGTGTGATAATTAAAAAGTGCCAGTTTGTAGAAGAGTGGCATTAAGCAAGGTGCAAAGTGTAATAACCACACACACGGACACAGCCCCATTGGTGAACTTCAACGCTGGTAAGTTTTTGAAGCACTTCTGGTCCCACACCGAAAAAGTACGAGGAACTATAAAAATCATAGATATTTAGGGCCTTTGGGCTAGGATCAATAGTAGCATATGTTCTTATCAGTTTAATATCTGAATCGTGGCCCATTGGATCACACAATATTAAGTTTATTTTTTATGGGCGAAGGTCCATAACAGTAGCTCGCACTATTGCAATGGGCCTGGCAAAGCTTTGTAATTGAAACACAATAATTATTTTTTATAGGAACTAATCACATTTTATCTTCGCCTAATCAATTTGACACGCGCTTGTACACATTCTCAACCAAAATAATCACAATTACCTAATATAACAGATTGAACAGATTCATAGCATTTACCTATACGCATACTTATAAATTTGAACTAGAGTCTGTATTGTTTTCTAATTTTAGATGCATTAACTTGTATGTAAATGTAATTGATACAAATTTTGAGTATAATTGGAATGACTTATAAAAAATTTAAAGAAACTTGACATCAAATTATAATTCAATTAAAAGAATACTTGTCACCTGCAATGCAAGGATGAAATTAAAACTTATATGAAAGAAAAAAAATATTAATTTAAAAATATTGTTCAAACTTTAATAGAGTTTTATCTAGATTAAATTATCAAAATGCAATGCATTATGATGGTATGTAATGTATAAATTTAATGATTCCAATATGTAAAATTATTATGATAGATAATCAAAATAACTTTTTCATTTTATTTTGAAATAGAACTCTAGATGGAGTAGAATTTTAAATTTATTAAAACTTACCTAATAGAGTTTTACCTAATAGCCTTGTGCTCAAAACTGGCTGCAAGCCTATGTCCCAATTTCTTTTCACAAGTCAAAGGACGAGATGGAGGCCTTGAAGGATGAATTTCATGAACTAGATAATATGTTTAACTTCCAAACTTCTTATCAATTAAGTGTTATTAAATGTGTCATATACTTGAGCAAAATTTAATTTATTGTCTCAATTTTTTCTTTTCTAGTTTTAAATAAAGTAACAGTAGCAACAAGTTCTAGTTCCTGCTTGAGCAAAGGTGGTACTCGTACCACAATTAGTATTGATGAATGATCACTGATTGAGTATGTTTCTGCTCTTATAATTTTTGTTCATATTGGTCACTTCCCTTTTGGTTATTCTGTAACTTTTGTTCTTTGTTTTTATATATTATTGATAAATATTTTTCCCCTTGTATTGTAGGAGGAAGGAAGGTCGCATTTTGTATAAGAGACAGTTTTTTTGGATATATTTTGAAGCTTTTTTGGACAAGAGTGTAGCTTTTCTAATTATACATGAACTCTTGTCTTGCTTATAGGAAGGAAAACTTAGCATTTGTGTAGGCTTTCCTTTCTATAAGTTATGGAATTGTTAACTATATATAATAGAGTAATTCTTTATTGCTTTAGGAAAGCTATTTTTTTGGAAATACTTATAGTATTTCATAGTTGTAACTAATTATATATACTGCTGGGAATATTGCTTACTACTTTGGTAGTTTACTGCCTTGTGCAGTAACTGCCTTCTCTGCTGCCTCTATGGCTTTATATATATATATATATATATATATATGGAATTATGAATATGTAGTATTTTTAGTAATGCTTGTTGCTGTGTGATTCTGGATATTTATTTGATGTGTGGAATGGTTGGTAGGTATGTGTTCAAATTGACAAATTGATGAATGTGGAAACAAAATGGTACTGCCTAGGCCTTAAGGCTTAGGCAATTTGGAAAATTTTTGTAATAATGTGTGGATGATTAACATGTGGTAATAATGGTATTGTGTTTTTATTTGTTTGATTAATGCCTAGGTTTTACGTGCTATTGATGTTTAACAGGTACCCAGGTTATACTTTGTATTTTTTTGTTGCCAAATGTCAATACTCAATATGTGGGTTTTGGCCAAATTCATATAGAGTTGTAGGGAGTATGAATTCATACTCAATATCTAGAAAGTATGAATTTGGAGTTTTGGACAAATTCAAGTAGAATTGAAGGCCCATTTTAAAAGAAATGAAGTAAAAAATAGGCTAAATCTGATATGTCAAGATTCAAAAACTATTAATTCCTTGAAAAGCCCAATAATTTTGGCCAAAAAGGCCCAAGAAAATTAAATCCAATAAAAATGCCCAATAAGTGGTCCAACCCGCCAAACCATTGAATCTAACTCGTTCCAACTGATGATCCAACCCGGCAGGTTCAACCCATATTTCGGTTGATTGTAGGTCAGTTTTTCAGTAACTCGACCCAATCGGGTTGAGTGCGTGTTGGGCCCAAACCTGGATTGACTCGACCTGTGGACAACCCTAACTATGGAGAGAGTAGATGTTCAAATTCCTTGAAACTTGGCTAAAATACTTTTACCCACTACAAAAAATCTTGACTTGTTTCAACCCACTTTTATTGAGGGTTCACTACTTTTTTTTTTTTTTAGGGCTTTTCATACTTTTTTAACCCTTGGAAAGACCAACTTGAAAAAAAAAAAAGAAAAAAAAGAAAAAGAAAAGTAAAGTATTATATTTAATGAGAATTTAACTTCACACAGTTATATTTTTTAGGCCTAACTTTCATTACATGGTATATAATATACATTGAGAAACTTAATCAAACTAAGAAATGTAATGATAGTTAAGAACGATGGCGGTTCTAGGAATTTTGTTTAGGGTGATCATCAAGAAGTTTAAATTATACAAAATCTAATAAAGCGATAACTTGAATATTTGCTACAATTGCGAGTCGAGTCACTAAGGAGAGCAAAATTTTTATGATTGTAAAGCTAAAAAGAGTATAATTATCATCATCATCAAAGAGAACTCACAACCACAATATTTTTCTTAGTACCATTTTTTAAGGAAAAATGAAATTAGAGATTATTTTATATGATAGGTTGAACAATACTTGTTGTTTGTTTTATATATGTTGTTATTTGGGCTAATATTTATCGTTGTTATTTAAGTTTTTTAAAAAAAAATTTATAATAGGGATTAAGGATTATGTTTGGGGGGGTGGAAATATTTTTGGAGTAATGCTATTTTTGGGCTAATATTTATTGTAAAAATGTTGTAAATGTAACATTACTCTTATTTTTGTTGAAACTAAATTTTTATAATTTTCAAGTTAGAGTGTTCAACATTTTTATGTGGTCACAATAAATTAGTTTAACATATAATATTTTTTTAGCAAGTGTATATATACATTTTATTGCAAGTCAGACATAAGTCAAGGTGGTCCTGTGACCACCTTGGCTTGCATGTGAAGCCGCCAGTGGTTAAGAATATTGTAACTCAATTGGTTGACATCTCATTGGTATTTTTAACGAAAACATCCAGTCCAATCCTCCCACTTCCAATTATCAATGTATAAAAAAAGAAAAAAAAAATAACGATAGAGAGTTACAAAGGAAAAAGAAAACCTAAATAAAAGTTAAAATATGTATAGGAATCATAATTCAACTATTAATATGTTTTATTGCACTTTTTAATACTATCAAAAAGTTTTCAGCTTAGCTAAATAAGCTATTTCAAAAAAGATGGAAGTAATAATTTTTAATTTGCTCGAGATTGAGTCCTTGATTGCAGTTGGACACCAATCTATAGGTGTTAGGATATGTACCCTTAAATCCTATTGTATGATGCTATGTATGACATTATGTATGACTTAATGTTGTGTTTAATAAAGTTGTTTATTTTTATCTAAGATAATGGTAACATAAATATTTGGACATTATCATATAGTCCATGAGATGCATAGTATGTAATTTATGTGAAAAGTCACAGAAGATATAAATCATAAATTCTTTGTAAACTCAGAATTTATAATTCGTAGTCGGTGATGAAATTGGGCATTTCATCTGCAAAGACTATAACGTATCAATTAAGATGATTTGTCTTGATCATGGAAGTGATGACTTCTAGTTGATATGTTTTAAGAGTTAAGATATATTGAATTGGACCGCTGTGAGATTTATTATTCTCTCAACGACTGTCAAATGAATAATAAATCTCACGACTTTTATTTGCATGAACTCTTAATTCTGAGAGAATAATGGACCTGATCATGTGTAGGTTGCTTTAATATATCAGGAATGAGATCTAAAGTAACGGTCAAAACCTCAGTATGTTGAGCAGCCACATTTAGTGTTGATGGAACATATATTCTCGAGATGGAATTCATAGTCTCTTGATGGAGATATAAAATATTCCTTTGAGATAAGTTTAATGGGTTCAGTTATTCAGAGAGTTAGGCCTAACCACTTTGGTAAGAAATTACTAAAGTATATATTTATGAAATTGGATTTCATAAATATATGATGAATAACTTTAAAAGATTAAGCTAAGTACTCAAGGATAAGATGTAGTAATTTACAAAATAGCAGTCTACGTTCATGACTTTGTATTACTACGAATATTTTATGAAGGGGTTGCGTGTATAATAAAGTCTTGGGATATAATTTATTAATAAGGCCTAGAGTGCAATTATATTTATATAGTGGTATTAAATATAATTAATGGTAACTTTGGACTTATCAAGAGTTGATGGAAAAGCCCAAGGCCCATTGGAGCTAGTGTCTTATTGGTCCCTTTTGGTCCCACTCCAAGCCACACACTAAAGCCCAATTGGAAAGACCCAATCAGATAATCAATTAGTTATAAAGGGAGAAATATACAGAATTTTTTTTTTTTAAGAAAAGAATTGTAGAGAAAAAGAGAGAGTGTGAGACACACTTTCGTTCTCCCTTTGGAAACTGATTGAGAGACCACACATCTTGGGCGTAAAGTGAAATTGGAGTGAAGATTAAAAGTGTTCCCAAGTACTTCTAATCTTTGTTTTTGAATTTCTCCACACTAAAGTACGCTATCTTGTTCTTAAATTCTGAAATTTACATAGTGCAAGTTGTCAATCATGAATGAAATAGATCTTAGTTTGTTGCTTCCGCTGTGTGTTTTGTGTGAGATACAAAACCAAATTTTAACCAACAATTGGTATCAGAACCAGGTTTTCATCTCATGATTGTATAATATGTGATTGAATTTTAGAATTTAAGAAAAACCGTTATTTTTGTGTTTCAATTTTTTGCATCATAAAGGTGATTTGGTTATATTCATATGCCATAAAGAATGTTGCCGTACAAATTGCATTGTCTATATAACTGTTTCATTCGAAATGGGGTAGTTATTGAAATGGGAAGTTATTTCTCATTCAATGCATCGTTTGTCTTGTAGTGCATTAATTATGGATTTGCATGGCTTGAACGTAAATCATACAGATTGGGTTTTGGAATTTATAATGCACTGGCTGGAATTCATTGCAATGGAATTCATTCCTTTTGTTTTATATGGATTGCATGCATTTATATATAAGGAATAAGGACTTACAATCCGTACAATACATATATATAATGTAATATATTCTTATGACGTAATATTTATATATATATATATATATTATATTATATATATAATATAATAAGAGTTTTTTTTTATTACGTTATATATATATTAATGCTAGTTTAATGAAATTTATTCCTAATGAGATTGAGACTATATTTTCAAAGTGTCTAGTATTATTATGGTTCTTGACCTTAAAAACCTTTAATTTTAAAATATCTAGTGGGAGAGAGATGCAAGGGTTGCATCTCACAGCCTCCATTGTTGGTTCATAGTAGTGTGAAATATATATTTTGTCTTTGCCTCGAGCTTAGCATTTCATGCGGAGAGTATTTATTTCATGGTCCTACAAGATTGAATTTCCTAGTTTATAGTGGTTTGATAAACACCTTGTCTTAGTTTCGAGTTTTGCATTCCATGCGGAGGGTGTTTTTATCATGGTACTACAAAATAAGCTTGTTAAAGGGATGAAATATGGCTACACATGATTCTAGACAATGGTATACACTAGACTAAGTTTTATAATATCCTCTATGCTGAGTTCTTGCTATTATTACTTAAAGGCTAAATGTAAAACGGCATATTATTAGTGTTTGATAAGAGTTATCATGATAGCACTAATAATGAGAGTAGTTTTCAATCAATCATAATATTTAATGTTTACTCTATGCTGAGAGATATTGAATATGGGATTGGGTTGTCGTTGCATATATTATTTTATGGTTTTATTAAGGTTCCATATTATATGCTTATATGCTAAATTTGATAATGTCCAGATTACTTATTATATTCATGTTTATTATTTTCAGATATAAATCATGACATCATTTAGCCCACTTGTTGCTATTCTTAACCAAAACAAACTGACTTGATCCAACTATGTTGACTAGAAAAGGAATTTGGACATTGTTCTTACTGCTGAAGAGCACAAATATGTACTTACTCAATCATGTCCTAGCTTTCCTTCATTAGATGCTCTTCTTGAGGAAAAACAACGATATGATCGTTGGCAAAAATCTAATGAAATGGCCAAGTGCTACATCCTAGCATTTATCTCAAATGTTCTACAGCATCAAATGCAGGATGTAGAACTAGTTTCGGACATCATGCTTAGTCTGAAGGAGATGTTTGGTGAGCAAGGCCGTTCTGCAAAGCAAGAAACCATGAGGCAAATTTATAATACCAAAATGGCTGCAGGAAGTTCAGTGAGGGAGCATTGTCTTAGGATGATTACTAATCTGAACACATTAGAAGTTTTAGGTGCCGACATTGATGGAGAATCCTGAGTGGATATGATACTCCAGTTACTACCAGAATCATTCAAGAAATTCAGACTCAATTATAATATGAACAAAAAGATTTATTCTTTGTCTGAATTAATGAATGAGTTGGCGGCGGCGGAAGGCATTCTTGGTACTTCTAGTGTTGAAGCCAATGTGGGTGAAGTTTCTACTTCTCAACCTAAGTCGAAAGGTAAGGGTAAGAAGAAGAAGAAGAAGGATTTCACTAAGAAAAATGGTAAACAAATTGCCTTAAGGGTTGCCGACAAAGGAAAGAAAACCAAAGGAAAGTGTTTCCATTGTGGTGAGAAAGGACATTGGAAGAGGAATTGTCCAATATTCAAGACTGCCAAGAATAAGGGTAATAAAAGTTCCTTTCTTCTTGAAATATGTTTGGTACAGAATTCAACAGATTCCTGGTGTGTGGATTCAAGTTGTACTAATCATATCTGCAATTCTTTGCAGGGGTTCTACGAGACCAAAAAGTTGAATGGGGGAGAACTATTTCTTACTTTGGCTGATAGGAGCAGGATTCCTGTTGTAGTTGTTGGAGTGTATAATTTGTGTTTTAAGTCTAGAGTGTTAATATTGGAAGACTGTTTGTATGTACCTAATGTTCGTAGGAATTTGATTTCTACAACTTACTGGTAAGCATGGATATTGTATTATCCTGAAAAACAATGTTGTAATAAAGAAGGATAAAATGTTTATCTGTTCTGGCAATATTGTGGATGGTCTTTATATTTTAACTCCTGACATGCATGAATTATACAATTCTGAAATAGATAATAGCTCTCATGTAAAATCATTAAAGAGAAAGTTTCATTCTACTAGTGAAGCATATCTTTGCCACTTGCGTTTGGGTCATATTAATTCAAGTAGGATTCAAAGACTAATCAAAGATGGACTTTTATAGCCCATGGACTTTGATGGTTTTCCAGTTTGCGAATTTTATTTGGAAGGTAAAATGACCAAACGGCCTTTTAATGCAAAAGGTAGAAGAGCCCAAGATTTGCTAGAACTAGTGCATTTAGATGTATGTGGTCTTATGTCAATCCAAGTAAGAGGTGGCTATGAGTATTTTATTACTTTTACTAATGATTACTCTAGATTTGGTTATGTGTACCTAATAAAACAGAAGTCCGAGGCCTTTGAAAAGTTCAAAGAGTTTAGGGCTGAAGTTGAGAATCAATTAGGTAAACGCATAAAGGCCATTCGATCTGATCAAGGTGGCGAATACCTTCTTAGTGACTTCAAGGATTACTTGATTGAAAATGGGATTATATCCCAGTTGACTACACTTGGAACTCCACAACAAAATGGTGTAGCAGAAAGAAGAAATAGGACTCTTTTAGATATGGTTAGGTCCATGTTGAGTTATTCGACTCTACCAATTTCCTTTTGGGGATATGCCTTAAATACTGCAATGTATCTTTTGAATTTAGTACCTTCGAAGTCTGTTCCTAAAACACCTATAGAGTTGTGGGATGGGCGTAAGCCTAGTATGAGACATCTCCACATTTGGGGTTGTCCAGCATATGTGTTGAAAGGAAAGTCTGACAAGTTACAGCCTAAAATAGAAGTGGTTTTCTTTGTAGAGTATCCAAAAGGAACTGTTGGAGGTTTATTCTATAGTCATAAGGATAATAAAGTGTTTGTTAGCACAAAAACCAAATTCTTGGAAATGACTAACAAGATATGGCTGTAGTTGACCAACCAATGGATGAAACTAGGGATGATATGGCTGTATTAGATACACCACAAGATATTACTCATGAGATGTCTAGTACACAGGTGCCTCGTCGTAGTGGGAGAATTGTTTGGCCTCCTATAAGATTTATAGGTTTGAGAGAAACCTATGAAGCTATCTCAGAAGAGGCTGAATCGGATCCTTACACTTATGATGTAGCCATAAATGATATAAATGCACATCATTGGATCCAAGCTATGAAATCTGAATTTGATTCTATGTATTCCAATCATGTATGGGATCTTGTAAAAGCGCCTAACGGCATTAAACCTGTTGGTTGCAAATGAGTTTACAAGAGGAAGAGAGGGACAGATGGAAAGGTTGAAACCTTTAAAGTAAGACTAGTGACGAAAGGGTATATACAAAAAGAAGGCATTGATTATGATGAAACTTTTTTGCCAGTAGCCATGCTTAAGTCTATTAGAATTTTCTTATCCATTATTGCTCATTATGATTATGAGATTTGGCAAATGGATGTCAAGACTGCATTTCTTAGTGGCAATCTTGAAGAAGAAATATACATGTTGCAACCGGAAGGTTTCATAGCAAAGAACCAAGAGCATATGATATGTAAATTGAATAGGTCCATTTATAGACTTAAATAAGCATTTAGGTCATGGAACATCAGATTTGATCAAGTAATCAAGTCATTTGGTTTTGAACAAAATCTTGACGAACCATGTGTGTACAAAAGACATCAAGACAAAGTAGTAATATTCTTAGTGCTTTATGTTGATGATATTCTACTCATTGAGAATGATGTAAGGGTAATGTCATTGGTTAAAGTTTGGTTGTCTAGCCAATTTGATATGAAGGACTTCGGTGAGGCTAACTTTATTCTAGGGATCAAGCTATGGCGAGATCGCAAGAATAAGATGTTAGGCTTATCACAAGCTGGATATATAGATAAGGTTCTAGAACGGTTTAGCATGCAAAACTCCAAGAAAGGATTGCTTCCTTTTAGACATGGAGTTCTTCTGCCATGCTTTGTACTAGACTAGATATTTGTTATTCAGTTGGCATGGTCAGCCGATATCAATCAAATCCAGGACCAAAACATTAGCAAGCTGTAAAGCATATTCTCAAGTATCTTAGGAGAACGAGAAATTATATGCTTGTTTACCATTGACTATATAGATTTAGATTTTCAATCGAATCTAGATTTCAGAAAATCCACTTCAGGATGTGTTTTTACCTTGGGAGGTGGAGCCATAAGTTGGAGGAGTGTTAAGCAATCTTGTATTGCGGACTCCACCATGAAAGCCGAGTACGTTGCTGCTTGTGAAGCAGTAAAGAAGGCTGTTTGGCTCAAAAAATTCCTTTCTGATCTTGGTGTTGTAAGAATGGAGTAAGTTCCCATCACATTGTTTTGCGACAATAGTGGAGCGGTTGCACAATCCAAAGATCCAAGAAATTACAAGAAAGGAAAGCACATTGAGAGGAAGTACCACATCATTGGAGACATTGTTGCTCGTGGAGATGTTGTGGTGGCAAAGATTGAAAGTGCAAATAATCTAGCAGATCCTTTTACCAAAACCTTGCCTTAAAGGACTTTCGAGTCACATTTGGAGGGAATGAGAGTTAGATTAGTGCACAATAGTCTTTAGGGCAAGTGGGAGATTGTTACGATATGTACCCTTAAATCCTATTGTATGATGCTATGTATGACTTAATGTTGTGTTTAATAAAGTTGTTTATTTTTATCTAAGATAATAGTAATATGAATATTTGGACATTATCATATAGTCCATGAGATGCATAGTATGTGATTTATGTGAAAAGTCACAGAAGATATAAATCACAAGTTCTTTGTAAACTCAGAATTTATAGTTTGTGGTCGATGATGAAATTGGGCATTTCATCTGCGAAGACTATAACGCATCAACTAAGATGATTTGTCTTGATCATAGAAGTGATAACTTATAGTTGATATGTTGATATGTTTTAAGAGTTAAGACATATTGAACTGGACTGCTGTGAGATTTATTATTCTCTCAACGACTGTCAAATGAATAATAAATCTCACGACTTTTATTTGTATGAACTCTTAATCTTGAGAGAATAATGGACATGATCATGATGTGTAGGTTGCTTTGATATATCAGGAGTGAGATCTAAAGTAACTGTCAAAACCTCAGTATGTTGGGCAGCCACATTTAGTGTTGATGGAACATATATTCTCGAGATGGAATTCATAGTCTCTTGATGGAGATATAAAATATTCCTTTGAGATAAGTTTAATGGGTTCAGTTATTCAGAGACTTAGGCTTAACCACTTTGGTAAGAAATTATTAAAGTATATATTTATGAAATTGGATTTCATAAATATATGATGAATAACTTTAAAAGATTAAACCGGGTACTCAAGGATAAGATGTAGTAATTTACAAAGTGGCAGTCTACGTTTATGAATTTGTATTACTACGAATATTTTATGAAGGGGTTGCGTGTATAAAAAAGTCTTGGGATATAATTTATTAATAAGGCCTAGAGTGCAATTATATTTATATAGTGGTATTAAATATAATTAATGGTAACTTTGGACTTGTCAAGAGTTGACGGAAAAGCCCAAGGCCCATTGGAGCTAGTGTCTTATTGGTCCCTTTTGGTTCCACTCCAAGCCACACACTAAAGCCCAATTGAAAAGGCCCAATAGACCGGCCCAATTGAAAAGGCCCAATAGGCCAGCCCAATTAGATAATCAGTTAGTTATAAAGAGAAAAACATACAAAATTTTTTTTTTTTTTTAAGAAAAGAATCATAGAGAAAAAAAGAGAGTGTGAGACACACTTTTGTTCTCCCTTTGGAAACTAATTGAGAGACCACACATCTTGGGCGTAAAGTGGAATTGGAGTGAAGATTAAAAGTGTTCCCAAGTGCTTCTAATCTTTGTTTTTGAATTTCTCCACACCAAGGTACGCTATCTTGTTCTTAAATTCTGAAATTTACATAGTGCATGTTATCAATCATGAATAAAATAGATCTTTGTTTATTACTTCTGCTGTATGTTTTATGTGAGATACAAAATCAGATTTTAACCAACATTGGGAATGTTGTTGCTAAATTTCAAGAGGGTTGCCGCTGAATGGGAACAATAGCACTAATTGGTTGACCCCTTTCGCTCCTGCGTCAACAAGTAGAGCACCATGGTCCCCGCCCCTGACATGCAGAGCACAGACACTTGACCAAGCTTAATTTGAAGCAGTTTTGCGAGTAGACATTGACCAATTGGGAGCGTCTTACACACGAAAAATTGTCATAGAAAATGCTTAGTCTGACCAACGGTACAAACATTCAAAGCAAACCTCGATACACGCAAAGCAATTATTCTGGACAATTTTTATCATAGACTAGCATTCGTTTTTGTTTGACGTTGGATCCAAAATTAGCGAGACCAATCTTTACGCTTAGACCAATGACGGCGTTGAATTGAGTGTTCTAATAATATTAATGTGTAATGGAGAATAAATTTTATGTAAAATCGCACACAAAATTATTGTTGATAAAATTGAGGAGATTGCGATGGAGGTTGTTGTGGAAACCGAGCTACACGGTCTCCCTCAAAAGACTCTCCAGAGGATGTATGAGAGGGACTTGAATTAAAGGCTTCTGTTGTGGAAGATGCTGCGTATGATATCTGACAGGCATTTAGAGCATTTTAAACACACGTCGTCATTTTAACGGGTTCAGTGCAGTACATGCATTGTATTTAAATTTCACCTATTAGAGTGTGCCTGAGAAATGATGAAACTCATAGCTTATTAGAAGTTTTTAATTTATTTTTGCTACTATGTATATGTCTTATTGCATTTTTTAATATTATTTATGGGTCTTATGGTACTATTCAACTAGCTTTTAAATTTTTTTTTTCTACAGTATTTTTAGTAAAAAGTTTTTAATTTCAGCTAATTAAGTTGTTTTTAAACGAACCCTAAGCCTATTGCCCATGTAATTCTATAAACAAAACCCATGTTCTCTGTTACAAATCCCTAATTAGCAATATCATGAAGAAAAAAAAATTCCCAATTTTTCTTACAATTATTTATGTACATCACCAATGCTCCACTCCGCCATTAGTCACCACATCATCTTCTTGCCTTGAGCGGCCTTCGACAATAGTTGCTACCTTACAAAGCTTCTAGTTGGGTGATCCTCTCCCTTGTGGCCAACTTGTCACCCTACCATGCATGATGTTGTTCGCTCCAATTTCTAAACCACTTGACTGAATTGGTGACTACTAGTATCTCTCTCTTTGTGATGAATCCTAGGGTTTACTAAGAGAATGACAAATATTGATTGAAAAAAAAAATTAGGACCACAATATTTTGCACCACAACCCTGATGTGGCAAATATTAAATGATAGAAAAAAAGTTATGGATTTATCTAAAAGTAAAAAGCAATCAATTACAATTTGCCACATAAGATATTTGTGAAAAATTGTGCAGTAAATGTTGTGTTCTTAAAAATATTAATATTGAAGAAAAAAAAAACAAAACAAACAATGAATGGTAGTATTGATTATTTTTATGGTTTTTTTGATGTTGATTATCTTTATCTTTACGTAATATTATAATAAATTATTTTAAAGAAAGGTTAGAAAATATTATATAATGTTGTTACTTTTTTATTTTATTTTTTTTAATTCGATGGTCGGAGACAAGGGATTTGATATCTTGATGTTTACGTTAAAAACACGAGGAGGTGTTAACTAATTGAATTACAAGACTCTTAACTAATAATGTTATTACTTGAATCTTGATGGCTGAAATATTTTAGGCCTAATCCTAAATGTAAGAACAATCCCTAGGGTTTGGGCTAGCTATAAAAACACCTCATGAATTTCAATTTTCCTTAAAATTCCCTTAGGTTTCTATATCTACCAAATTGATCCTTATAACTAATGTTTGCTAGCTTTTTTGAAAAAAAAAAATCACATAACCATCATATGACTACAGACACGAATCAATTGAAGATTTTTTTTTTTTTTTTTTTAAATGTGACAATGAGATAGTCACATAATTATTCTTTTCTTAAGAACTAAAAAAAGTTAACCCATATAAGACTATAAGGAATAAAATAAAATAAATGAAAATTTGATAACCAAATGAAAAATTAATATGATAAAAATATAGCAATCACAAAGTGTTTTTACCTTATTTATTTCTTTAAAAATTGTGTTATATTTTTTTGGGAACAGGTAACAATATCCTAACTACACTGATTTAATAAATATTTTAAAAAAAAATTATTAAAAGAAAATTAATTTTCTTACAATGTTTTATATTTTTCATAAAAATTGTTTTAAAATGATTCATAAAAAAATATTTTGAAGTTATATTTGAAAACTTAAATTTAGATTTAGATTTGAATTTTAAATAAAATAAATTTAAAATGTCATTGCTTTTCATATCCATTGATTTTTTATATAATTTCAAATTTAATAATTTTAAAATCAATAAAAACCCTCAATCTTTTAAAACCATTGAACAGGATTTTTAGATTTTTAATCCTCGAATCAAAATTCGAAGGCATCAGTCAGTGGGTTTAGTTAGGCCTCCAAAAATTGAATGATTCTAGCACTGACTATCAGAATGGGAGTGGGACCTACTAAAGTCTCGATCGCTTTTTTCTCCCATCACCCATGATTGACTCTTTGGCCACTCATCTTCCACTTCTAAGGGAAGGTTAGGATGTGTCACACTATCCACATATTGACAATCTGACAAATACACACGGACACTCTACCCTTCTCTCTCTCTCTCACTCTCTCTGACACACACCACTTTTTCTTTCTTTGCACAGATCTTTCAAATATTATCAATGGAAAATTGGCACCGAATTAGAAGTAATATTATAGAGACTCTTTAAGGAGAAGTGCTATAAGGTCTTTTGGATATTTGCATTTTCACATTTATATGAGGATGGGTCTCATAAGTGTGAGACCAACCCTCATATGAGTGTGAAAATGCACATCCAAAATATCTTGTATTTTCCCCTAAGGTTGTCACACACTTTGATGGTGGCTTCGGTAATAGGACAACCTATCTAACTCGGTGATAGGTCAACCTATCTAACTCATTAATGGACAGATAAAACAACACAGAAGCACCACATTAAACTTCTTACTCCTAGCTATCTTGTCAAAAAAATAAAAAAACCTTCTAAGTCCTTTCAATTTTCTTCTTCATTGATTAGGAGGTTTCTCTCTCTCTCTCTCTCTCTCTCTCTCTCTCTCTCTCTCTCTCTCTCCTGTTTTTAGTAATGCCATACTTTTTTCTTTTACAACTTGCTATATTTGCAATAAATATATAATATGATTGGATAATATCATTTTGTATGAATTTATTATGCATAAATTAGAACAGATCATGTTAATAATTGCGCAAAAAATAGTTTATAAACTTTT
The DNA here is from genome assembly GCA_032878915.1 of Castanopsis chinensis. Lineage (NCBI taxonomy): Eukaryota > Viridiplantae > Streptophyta > Magnoliopsida > Fagales > Fagaceae > Castanopsis > Castanopsis chinensis. The sequence goes on from JAVQMG010000113.1 coordinate 682,609, forward strand.
TTTTCCACAATATGGGAAGAGAGCAAAATAAATTGATTTCATTGTCGATAAATTTTACAAGGAACTTAGCCTAACATCTTATTCTAAGAAGATAACATCTTAAATTGATTTCATTGTACAATTATAGTATTTATAGAGAATCTAGCCTAACTCTATCATGATCCTGCTAGTATGATTAGGTTACTTTGTCCTGAAAATATAGGGAGTGTTTGGTATATGCACTTAAAAACTAAAAACATGTGTTTGAAAATATGTATAGAAATACGTGTGGGCAAAAAAATATGTGAAAATATGCATAATGTTGTTTAAAAATTAAAAATATGTGTTTGAGTGAGTGTTCTAAACAGGCCACAAACTTACAAAAGTCTTTGGATTAACAAGACCTTGACCCAACGTTCATCCTAAGAAAAAAATAAATAAATAAGACCTACCCAATGAAGTGATGAACCCTAATACATCTAACTTATAGAATGGAGTCATGTGGCCACCACACATTTGAGGAATTCTTTTGCTATCAAATCACAGTTTTAGTCTTTTAGATAACTATGATTATCTGGCTTAATATATATATGTAGTTATGTACTATAGCTAGCTAGTGGGAACTTAGACTTCATTTGACTCACTTTTTTATCATTCTGTATGATAGTAGTTTAGGCAAAGTTAAAACTATACCACCTACTTTCCCAAAATGCATGAACTTGTGCTCATTCTTTCATTTGAGTAAAGTACCTTTTGAAATATATGGTGGCCTATTATATAGTTGTACATGGTAGGGGTAATAATATAACCAACTTAGATGAAAACCAATAAGAGATTGGTCACATCAATATTTTATAAAAATGTTGTAAAATAGCTAGATTAGACCTAGCTTGATACCATTTTTTCAGTCAATCAAAGGGCCCTAGCCCTAGCTTAGTACCATTTTTTTTCCTTAAGTCAATCACAGCTGCTTACCAGTCGGTAACAAAAAATAATTTCCTACAACTTTGTTGTAAAGTTAAATCAACAAGAATACTTTATATAAAATGACAAACTGTTAACATCTAATTCAAAAAATCAACAAAGGCATCTATTCAAAATTTAGTCAAGGAGAAAACAAGGGCATTTATATAATGATAGGGACTATTGGTTCGAGTTAAATCAACTTGCTAATAACTGTAGCAAGTTCTAAAAATGAAGAATAATACTAGAGATACAAACTATTTTACAAAAAAATTTACGAACTACTGATATGATGAGTTATTATTGATAAATGAAAAAGAGATATTAATCATACAAAAAATAGGACCTTGGCCTTTGCTCAGAAAGCACACATAAATATATTTTTGGGAACAGGTAACGATATCCTAACTGCACTTATTTAATAAATACATTTTTAAAATTTATTAAAAGAAAACAAATTTTCTTACAATTTTTTATATTTTTCATAAAAATTGTATTAAAATGATTCATAAACAATATTTTGAAGTTATATTTGAAAATTTAAATTTAGATTTTAAAATAAAATAAATTTAAAATGTCTTTGCTTTTCATATCCATTGATTTTTGATATAATTTCAAATTTAACAATTTTAAAATCAATAAAAACCCTCAATCTTTTAAAACCATCGAACAGATGCAAACCTGATAAAACTCTTAAACAAAGGATACGTTTACCACTTCGAATAGTTGAAGTTTTTAGCTAGGCATTTGAATACCAATTTAATTGGCTTTGACTTAGTCAATTTGTTTTCAACTCCAATTCCTTCTCTGCAAAGGATACGTTATTAAACCAGCTTTGATATTTATAATCTTCCAAATTAAAGTATAGTACAGGATTGGAATATTGAGAAGAAGTATAATTCCTTTTCACAGGGAATTGAGTAGTTTTTTTTTTTTTTTTGGAATTACACTTTACCCACCTAAGGTTTGTTCCAAATTTAACTTACCTACTCGTGGTTTCATTTTTGACACTTTACCCACCTGTGCTTCACTCCGTTACCATTCCATTACCCACCTCATATTCTACCTTTACTCTAACAAGTTTCTTATAAAAAACACAACCCACAAAAGATCAAACACCCCTCTCTAAAAAAAACACACTTCCACGCCTACAGTGCTCACCAAACGATGATGTAGAGGCTACAATGCGTCTTTCCTGAGAGATTGGACTGAGACCTAGTTGGGATTTGATCGTGCAGCTACACCGAGGAAGAACAAGGCAAAGTTTGGGTTCATCTCCATCAAATAGTAGATGAACCCAAAACTCACCAGAATCGAATAAACCCATCAACTTCCGTACCTTTCTGCTGTGCTGGTCACATTGAAGCCCACAAAAAGCAATCTAGTTAGGCAAATACCCAATACTCCCACCTAAAGGATTGCAATTCACACTACCACAATCACTCCAATATTCCAATTCATAAACACTAGTCCATCCATCGAAAATGAAACAAACACCATGGTCCATTTTGCTTAGAGACAAATTAATATTAATATTATTCTTATCTCTCCCACCTTTCTCTCCACTAAAACAATTTACGTTATCAACCAATTGATACTGATAATTTGGATTCTGAGACAAACCCAGTATCACAATCGGTTCAAAGTAATTATCAGCACTTTCCATATGCAAGCTCTCTAATGTACCATCAATTAAACTACCATAAATGGTATTATTCTTTGAATAATTAAGCTTAAAAACAACCTTAGAATAATTCTTCCCCGATCCGACCATACAAAGCTTCCTAGAAGATTCTGATCAATACTCATTAATGTAAAACACTGAATCTTCTTCCCAAAGCTTAATACTTCCCGAATGCCACCAATGGGAAATAGAGTAATTTAATGGGTCTCTAGATTATCGTTTGGTGAGCACTATAGGCGTGGGAGTGTGTTTTTTTAAGAAAGGCGTGTTTGATCTTTCATGGGTTGTGTTTTTTATAAGAAACTTGTTAGAGTAACAGCAGAATATGAGGTGGGTAACAGAATGGTAACGGAGTGAAACACAAGTGGGTAAAGTGTAAAAAATGAAACTACAGGTGGGTAAATTAAATTTGGGGCAAACCACAGGTGGGTAAAGTGTAATCCCCCCCCCCCTTTTTTTTTTACTCCAAAAAACTAATTAAAAAACCTCCCTTCCTTCCCCAAAAGTAAATCCAATATTTTATAATTAAAAAAGAAAAAGAAAAAGCAAACCCGATAAAACTCTAAAATAAAGGATATGTTAACCACTTCAAATAGTTGAAGTTTTTAGCTAGGCATTTGAATACCAATTTAATCGGCTTTGACTTAGTCAATTTGTTTTCAACTCCAATTCCTTCTCTGCAAAAGATACGTTGCTGAACCAACTTTGATATTTATAATCTTCCAAATTAAAGTATAGTACAGGATTGGAATATTGAGAAGAAGTATAATTCCTTTTCACAAGGAATCAAATATATATTTATTTATTTTTACTCCTAATTAACAAGAAGTGAAATTATATTTCTCTAACAAGTTCAACTTAAACTTAAACTCAAACATTGATAATTTATCTCCAAAATTGCGAGGTTAATCATGAACACTATAAAAAAAGTGATATTTTTAAAAAAAAAAAAAGCCAAATTGATATGTTGTGGATTTCGACTGTCCCCTTTTTTCAGGCCTGACACACTTGATCCTGCATTGTTTCGTCCTGGATGATTAGATCAAAAAGTTGAGTTTGGCCTTCTAGATGTGGATGGTAGGATATTTAAGATCCATGCACAAAAAATAAACTACGAATGAGATATAAGATTTGAACTTTTGGCTCGACTTTGCCCAAATGGCACTGGTAAGAACCATTTACTATGGATCGTCTTGCAAGGCACTGCTGTTTGTTATTTGTTCACTATGCCAAGGGTGTGTTATGACATTGGTTTTTTGACATGAGTTTCTTTCTCAAGAGCTAAAATAAGGGGCGTGTGCACTGAAGCTGACATGTTTGCCATCCAAGCAAGACACAAAGGAAATCTGTTACAGAGAAAGATTTCCTTGATGCAGTGGATAAGGTCATCAAGGGATACAAAAAATTTAGTGCAACACCCATGTACATGGTTTACAACCGATTAAGCTGTTGTGAACCAAAAGGCTCTACCAGGGACGGACTCACTAAGGGGCTGAGGGTGGCCATGGCCCCCCCCCCCCCCCAACCCAATCCCCAAATTTTTTGAAAAAATTAAATAGTATATAGGATGAACAAAAAATCCCCAATTTATAACAAAAAAAATCTCCGTTTCATCAATATCATAATTTAATAAATCATAACCAAAAAAATCCCCTTACCAGGTTACAACAATTTATATGACTTTTTTAATTAATTTATAAACTATGAGAAAGTGAATTATAATATTTTTATTTTTATTAAAAGATAAAATGACAAAATTCTTTTAGAAGCCAATATTGATGACATAGCATTGCCAACTCTTAATATTGATATGATGATATCCCAATTTTTTTAAATTCTCGAACAAAGTTTTGAGAAACTTCATTAGTGTGATTTTTAGTTGTATCCAAAAGTATGAGATTATCATATTAGTGAGTTAATCAACATGATAAAATCAACATATTAATTCTAATTACCCAAAATATGGAGATCTGAAATCCTCTTTTTCTTTTTTTCTTCTTCTTCGAAAAAGTTTACAATATCACGTTGTAACTTTCAACTTTTCTGGTTCATATTATATTTTTCTTGACTTAACTATTTAGGTAATAAAGTGAAATTTTTTGTTTACCATGAATTTTTTTTTAATAAACCATGTCACATGAATTTTTTTTGGTTCATGCTTTGGCCCCCCTAGGTTCAAATCCTGGTTCCGTCCCTGGGTTCTACTATTTCATTCATCATTAGGCTGCTTGGAACACTTGTACTTATTAGGGAGCTTTCTCAATCTGAAGTTGTGTAAGTGTATCAAACCATGATTTGCTACAAATTTAAGCCGTGACTTCTAGAATACCCATTAAAATTTAAAACTTATTGCTTTGTGGGTTCGTGTACTTTTTTCTTTTTCTTATATTTCTCTTTTGAATAGTCATATATTTTCTGAATTGTTTCAATAACTTATTGTTCAATTATATATCTTTTTTGACATTTGAAAATTTTAACATCTGAATTTGTATTAGTTTTGCAATATTTGGACATGTTTAGTAGATTTCAATGACTATACTATGTATTATTCTTTTGAAGGTAATCAATTTTTCATTTATATTTCCCTATTGTGTAATCATATACATTTTTTTTTTTTGTTTCAAAAATTTATAGGAAGTAAATCTTATGATTCTTTAATATTTTTTGGCCTTTCAAAAGTTTTAACATCTGAATTATTATTCTTTTGATTTCTTTCAATAGTTATAGCCATGGATTATTTTTTTGAATGTAACTCATTTTCTCTTATATTTCTCTATTGTTTAGTCTTTTGTTTTTCAATAATTTTTAAGCCGTGAATCATCTGATTCTTTAATTTTTTTTTTATCTTTCAGAAGTTCAAGTAATGGTTTCTTCATCAAATTGTAACACAAATTGAAATTATAAAAGAGCAAATCATGCAATGGAGTAGTTTTTTAATTAATTTAAGATTTTATACAATTAATTTTAATCTATCTCACAAATAGATAGGTTCCCGTGCATTGCACGAGTTAGCAACTAGTAATATATGTATAACATTATCCAAAATCGTTTTATATAAAATAGCACAAAATTATCCATGGGCGACTTACTAGTTCAAGGTCTGCCCTTCCCTTAGGCTAATTAGGCAATTGCCTAAGGCCCCAAGTGGAAGGGAGGCCTCAAAATTTTAGAAAAAATTAGGTAGTAGGGGGAAAAAATTATTTTCAGATAAAGCCTTATTTTCAATGAGTCCTTCTAACAAAAAAATAAAAATTTTGGTAGATCCAGTTATACATTGGTTCTGAACAAAATTATTGCCCAAAAATAACATTATTATTCTCTAGACAAATCAAAAATCAACAAGATAAACTTCAAAATAATCACAAATCAAAACAAATAAAACAACTCAAATCCCTAAAATTTTTAGTTTTACCATTCCTCAAATCCCTCTGTAGCTCTGCCTCTTTCTCTCTGCTTTCCGCCTCTAGCCTCTCTCATCTCAAGCAAGCTTGCTTTCTCCGCTTCTTTGATTCCTAATCCTTCTCATCTCAAGCAAGCTTGCCTCTGCGCCTTTGCTCTAGGCTCTGGGTTTTGAGTTCTCTCATCTCTGGTCTGCGACTCAGTTATCAAGTAGTGCGTTTCAGCACTTGACTTCTTTTTTTTTTTTTTGATGAATGGGCACTTGGCTTCAGACTCTCTCTAATCTCTACACGTTTTATTTGCTTGGACAGTTGGACTTAACTTAAGATAAAAAATTGGGCCTCCTTCCTCTGCCTGGATGTGTTTCACCTTGTTTGGGCCTTTTTTTTGGGGGGGGGGGGGGGGTTATAGATATTAGATATGTTTTGTTTTGTGCATTTTTTTAGGTGGGTCTTATTAATAAGTTTTGTGTTATAGTTGTTCTTAAATTTTTGTTATGTTTATGCATAATTTTTTTTTTATTTTAATCTTGTGTTTATATATATATATATATATATTTTTTTTTTTTTTTTAGTTAGTGATAATATATAAAATAAGTCTTTATTTATGCAGGTTGAAATTGTTAAAAACTTTTTATTATTTGGTGAAACTATAACAATACTTTTTATAAAAATCAGATTTTATTTCTCATTTACTCTACACTTAAAAGTTATTTTTTATTTTAGTCTTTATAAATATATTATTTAATTAGAAATGTCTACTAGAAAATATGTATCTGGATATAAAATTTTTTTTAAAAAATGTATCAAAAATTTTTTTTTAAAAAAAGCCCCATTTTTAGTTCTCACTTGAGGCCCCAAAATGTCGAAGGCCAGCCCTGTACTAGTTAATCCAAAAGTCATTGCTTCTTGGAGTTTAGCACAATGTTCCTGACGCACAATCCTTCCTCTCTTGGAAAGGACAAATGCAATTCCAGTTTTCCCAAAATAATCCCAATTTTCCTTAGGATCAATCCGACCCAAAAGCCTTCATTAAAAAATTAGATACAGGTGACGTATTCTATTGATAAATAATGTAGCGGAAAAAATTGTGAAACTAGGGTCAGTGATACGATTTGCTTTAATCTATGAATTGTCAAGCCGAGAAAGAAGAGAATAAAAGCAGAAAGTGCTAGACTCAACAAAAACCCAAAGGTTTTATATAGAAAGTGATAATACAGACCCTTAATGTTATCCATCGTCCCCTTATATACTCTTCTTATTTTATTTTAATAAAACATCACCGATCATTGAAGGGTGTTTTGTCAAAGAGGGAATTCTGAAGTCCGAATACAGAGCTGTGAAGATGAAGAGAAGTAAGGAGATGTGACTGTTACAATGGCCAATTAACAACGGCTAATAATGATCTAAAATAGAAACGATGATGCTTATGTTAATGAGAAACGTCATCATGTTTAGACAGAAGCTCAAGGTTTGTTTAAGTGCAACGATGTCGTTTTGGATATTCATCCTCACCAAGCCTTGATCTTCATCTCTCACAGACTCAAGCCTCGTTTCCAGCTTGTATAGTTAGTTACAGATAGCTTGCTGTTAATAGTTTGTTACAAGTTTGTTATGATTCTGTTAGAAGCTAGTCCCTAATTTATGCTCAATAAATAGCGCTTATCTATTCAGTTTTGTAAATGAGCTTGATATTCAATAAGAAAGTATTTTCCACAGATCACTCCCTCTTTTCTTCTTTGTGTTACTTGTATCTTCCTCCATTGTTGTACATCTTCAAGCTCATTTTCTCACATTTTTTTCGTCAGAGAAATTGATATTGTGGGGGTGACGCATAATTAGAACTGTCCACCTATGGACTAGATAGATGCTATTTTTGTTGTCTATGGTTTGTGTAAGACTTTTCTGCTATTTTTATGTTACGATATATTAAAGCTCATACCAACTGTTGCTCTTATACAGTACTTCTAGAGAAAGTACTGTATAAGATGCATGGTTTTTTGTAGACTAACTTTTTTTAAAAAAAAAAATTGGGTGCATTTTTACCGCATAAGAGATATGTTATCATAAGCATGAAAATAACTAGGAACTGTTATGTCAGCTTGTAATTTTTTTTTATAAAGTTTTAACTTATAATATCCGTTTCTGTGATTTTTATCATTTGACCAAGAAATTAATCGGATTTTGGTGTAAGTGAGGATCAAATCACAGATCTTTTATTTAATTATCAGAGACTTTACTAGTTGAGCTAACTAGAACTCAAGGTCAATTTGTAATTTGATTGTAAATGCAATAGTATATCATATATAATATATGAAGTATGTCTTGTCTAAAAAAAAGAATATCTACATATATATATATATATATATATATTAAGTATGTGATTATTCTATAGATAATAAATTTGAATGTGAAACTAGTAAATGTCCCTTTTTCTTTTTGGCAACCAATTTATAAAGCTAAAAGACTGTATAAAAAGAAATTTAATATTTTAATATAATAAAATTTACACACTATACATCGAGTTTACACTCAGTGGCTTAATATATATGTATATATTATATTTAATCAAATTAATTTTTTTTTTCTTTTTGGTCATGTGTCTCACTAATTATTAAAATAGTTTCAATTTTTTTACATAAAATTTTTAGATATGTTGTGCCTCACGCGGACATGAGCAATAGTAGTAAAATTATATTGGGACTCACCACAACTCAAAATAAAGGTTGAGATTTTGAAAAAACTCTAGATTTTCTCAAATATTTTGATTCAATTGGATTACACCAGTTAAACACAAAGCAAGTTTACAAGGATCTTATTTTCATAACAGATAAATTATTAGATTAACAAAAAATATGTAACTTTTGATGAAAAATAAATGAAATTATAAAAATAATTTTTAATTTCCCACAACTTAGTTGTAAAATTAAATTAAAAAAATAAATAAATAAATAAATTAAATGATAGAAACTGTTAACATCTAGATTTGAAGAATCCACAAAAGAGTTTAAAGAATGATGGGGACAATTTGAGTTACTATTATGTCAATTTGTAATTTTTTTTTTATTTTTTTTTTTTTGAGAAACAAACACATACACATACACATACACACAAAAGAGAGAGAGAAGAATTTTAACACAAAAGCACATCACAAACTCCACTTAAAAATCAAGTTTGATTGTAAATGTAGTAGTATATCATATATAATATATGAAGTATGTTTTGTCTAAAAAATTTATATATATATATATATATATATTGTTAGAAATATTGAATTCAATAGTATTGTATTTCTTAACTTAAGAAAATATATGTGTGCCTTTATATAGGAGGCATAGGAGTGCAGTACAAGTAAAGGTGTAATACAAGAACGTGTGATATACAAGTAATCTAGTTGGGCCTAAAGCCCATAACACTATACACATTAACAGCTCCCCTCAAACTCAAGGTGGATGTGAGACCAACTTGAGGTTGTTAACTAAAGTACGAAGGCATCCCTTAGGATATGACTTGGTGAAAATATCTGCAAGTTGATCTGTAGAGAAGACTAAGATTAGCTTGAGAGCACCATGGACAAGATGATAACGGATAAAATGACAATCGATCTCGATGTGTTTAGTCCATTCATGGAAACATCATTATGAGCAATATGAATGGCACTCTTGTTGCCACAATAAAGAGGAGTAGCAGAGTAGACACACCTAAGTCTTTGAGAAGCCATCGTAGCCAAAGAAGCTCAGATGTGGTATCAGCAAGGGCACGATATTCTGCTTCAGTACTGGAGTGGGTCACATGAGTTTGTTTCTTGCTTCGTCAAGAAATCAGAGAAGAACCAAAAAGAAAGCAATAACCAGTGGTAGACCTGTGATCAGTGGGATCTCCTACCCAATCAACATCAGAAAATGCATGGAGAACAAGAGTAGATTGAGCAGAGTAGAAAAGACCATGGAAGAGAGTGCCCTTTAGGTACCAAAAAATGCGCAGAACAACAGTGTTCATGTAAAATAATCTGCAAGTGCACAGAATCGTAACAACTAGTAAAGTGTTTTTAGAAAAACGAATGTCGAACCCACAGAGATTAACTATGTTATTGAATACCGAAATTCACTAAATCAATTACTCTTTGGAAAATTGAAAATAAATGGAACGTTCTACTATCTGAATTAAATTAAACTACTTAATAAAAATAAATCTACGAGTAAAAGATTAACACAATGCAAAAATCTAAAAGTGTAAAAATATGATAAGAATGGATCTAGAGCGGTTGATTTCACCTAACAAATCTCACACAATTTATTCTTTCTAATTATTAAATTCTAATAATCTCCCGTTGATGATTAAAAATTCCTTAAGTATTCAATATCTTCTCTCGAATAATATCAAAAATATCTTCAACTAACAACTCCATATCTCTATGTGAATTTAATTAATTGAAGACTCATTACGTACTTTGAATTTTCTGAAAAATCACACTAACCGCGGTAAAGCATCTCTACTTTTGCTCAACTAATGATGTTTAATTCTAGAACTAAAATAACAAATCACCTCTCGGTCTCATTGTAATTCAATTGATCAAACTATAATTCGTAAAGAAAATAGTAAGCATTAAGAATAAGAATTAAACACTCAATCATGGAAACATTAAAAATAAAATAACTCAGAAAATAAATTGTGTGTTCATTGCTAGACTACATCAACGCTCTAGAAAATCAATTTAGTTCATGATAAAGTTGAAAAGAAAACAAATAAAACTTATGTCTTTCATCTGAATTGGTTGATCAACTTGAAGCTCTCGCCTTTGTCCTTAGATCCTCCTCTTCATAATGACTCCCAAAACAAGTTCTTCTCCACGGCACCTCCTTTTCCTCTCTAGGGTTTTTTTTTTTTTCTTTTTTTCTAAAAAGCCTTTAAATAGGTCAAGGAGTCCTATTCCCGTTTGGAGAAAATTCCAAATTTTTAGGCTTCAATTAACCAACGATTTTGGCCCATTTAACGTCAAAATTTGGACTTTTGTTAAACTAAAAAGTTGTAGCCCTTTAAATTAACTTTTCAGCCTAACTTGAATCATCTCAATTGGATATCTGAGCCGAAAGTTATGTTAAAAATACTACTGATGTGCAGGCTGGATTCCTAATCCGAATTGGACTTGGATTTGGTGCAAATTTCCTTTGATTCCTTGCTCCACTTAGACTTGAATTTAATTGGCTTAGTCCCACTTTGCATGTAAAGCTCTTGTTACCTGTAACATAAAGATATTATATAATCAGTAACAAAATAACATAAAAGTAAGGCTAAATATGTAGATATGTGAGTACTTTATTGTATATATTTCATGCACACCAAGCAGCATAGTGAGTCGATCGTGGAGCAGACAGATACTGGCTCACCTGGTGAACAGCATAAGAAATGTTTGGATGAGTAACAGTGAGATAAACTAAGCTGCCAACTAAGCGTCTGTAAAGAGAAGGATTAGACAATGGTTTCCCTCATAAGGGAGTCAGATGCGCATTAAGCTCAACTAGAGTGTCAATAGTCTTGCTATCAGTAAGTCTAGCTTGAGACAAGTGTTCAGAGGCATACTTGGCTTGAGTAATGTAAAGTCCATCTGTAGAATGAGTGATTTCAAGACCCAAGAAGTAGCTGAGATGTCCAAGATCTTTCATCTCAAACTGCTAACTGAGAAAATCCTTGAGTTCTTGAATGCCACTGAGGTCATCACCAGTTATGATCATATCATCCACATACAAGAGAAGTAAAATAATGTCTTTGTCAGTACAACGAAGAAATAAGGCAGAATCATAATGACTGGCCATGTAACCCAAGCAAGAGATAATAGAGCTGAATTTGGCAAACTAAGCTCGTGGAGCTTGTTTAAGGCCATAAAGTGCACGTCGAAGGTGACAAACCTTGTTTGCTTCAACAGAGAGACTAGGAGGAGGTTGCATATAAACTTCTTCACTTCAATACCCATTAAGGAGTGCATTTTTGACATTCATCTGGAAAATTTCCTAGTTACTGGCAGCAGCAACATCTAAGAGGGCACGAACAGATGAGATACGAGCAACCAGAGCAAAGGTCTCTTCATAATCAATCCCATACTCCTGTGTAAAACCTTTTGCAACAAGACGAGCTTTGTAGCGCTCAATGAATCCATCAGAGCGAGTGTTAATCTTGTAAATCCACTTATAACCAACTACAGATTTCCCAGGGGGGAGAGTGACCAAGTCCCAAGTATGGTTTTTAGATAATGCATCAAGTTCCTCTTTCATTGCAATCTGCCATAAAGAGTTAGTGGAAGCCTCACGATAGGTGTGAGGCTCATGCAGTGTAGCAAGGGCAGTGTAACAATGATAGTAAAGTAAATGTGCAGGAATGCATCTTACCCAAGTTGAGTGATGAGGTGGAATGTCTTGTGCAAGATCTTCAGGCGGAGCAAGAGCAAGGGACCCAAGCGCATGGTTGGGTAGCTCGTCTTCGACCGATTCATCTTCCACCTGTTCATGAAAGGGGGAACGAGGAAAGGGATCAAGAATATCTGGTGGTTGGACAGAAAAGTCTACAGGAGAATCAGGAGCAACTACAGGAGGATCAGGAGCACCTACAAGAGGGTTAGGAGTAGCTACAAAAGGAATATGTGTCTCATCTAGAAATAGATCTAAGATAGAAGAGGAAGACAGAGAAGCATGAAAGTGAGAGAGCTCGACAAAGAGGCGATGTTCTGAAAAGACAACATTGCGGGAGATATGAAGATGATGAGAAATAGGATCATAACACCGATACCCCTTTTGAGTTTCGTCATAGCCAAGAAAAAAACAAAGCCTTGACCTAGGCTCAAGTTTGTTATGCTCATGTGGCTGAAGAAGAACGAAACAAGCAGAACCGAATGAGCGAAGGTGGTGATAGTTTGGAGGTGACCTAAAAAGGTGCTCATATAGATTTTGATTTTGGATGACAGAACTAGGAATGTGATTAATAGCATGAACAACATGAAGAACAGCTTCGCCCCAAAAAGGAGCAGGAACTTTGGCAGAGAGAAGGAGAGCACGAACAGTGTCAAGAATATGACGTAGTTTTCGTTCGGCTCTACCATTTTGCTGAGAGGTACCTGGACAAGTTAGTTGGTGAACAGTGCCATAGGAGTGCAAAACAGCTTGGAAAGCATATTAAGTGTACTCAAGAGCATTATCAGATTGAAAAATTTTGATACGTTTGGAAAATTGGGTTTCAACCATTTTTGCAAAATTAGAATATACTTGCAATAATTCAGAACGATTTTTCATATTAAAAATCCAGCAATAGCAAGAGTAATCATGAACAAAGATAACAAAATACCGAGATCCACCAATACTAGAGGTAAAAGAATGTCCCCAAACATCAGAATGAATGAGGTCAAAGATATCAGTGGATATTGATTCACTAGTATTGAAAGGCAAAGCTAGTTGTTTTCCTAACTGACATGAAACACAATCAAAATATCGTGTAGACACTGAACATAACAAACCTCTAGAAGTCAATTGTTGTACTCGAGAAGAAGATGCGTGACCAAGTCGAGCATACCAAAGTGCAAGCGAAGGAATAGAAGAAACTGAAACAGCTGAGGCAATAGAAATAGGAGAAACAAGTGGAAGACGAAGGTTGTCCATGGGAAACATACACCGGTCCCAAGCTCCTGTCCCGTCCTTGGATCCTACACAATACACCCAAAGTAATCAAATATAATGCGATAACCCAACTCAGCTAATTATCCCACCGAAAACAAATTGTAAGAAAGGTCAAGAACATTAAAGACCCCAAGAACTGAGAGGTTAGAGGTCGAAACGGAACCTATATTATGACCAGATATTGTGGAACCATTTGCTGTGCAAATATTAAGAGGGTATGGTGCAGGTTTAAGTTCAGAAAATAATGAAGAGTGAGGTGTCATGTGATTGGAACAAGCAAAATCCATAAGCCAAGAGGAATGAGACATACTAGATAAAGCTGAGAGAGAAGAGGAATAATATGCATTACCAACCATACGAATGACATTGGCGATAAAATTTTTAAGGTCATCTATGGACATGGTGAAAGTGCGACCTGAAGACTTAGAATGTGTAGAGACGGGAGCCATTGGTTAGACACTCTCAGTGGTAGCAACAGTAGCAGCAGAAATTGAAACAGCTAATTTGTTGCGATGATAGCAAGTCTCAATATTGTGGCCAAAACGTTTGTAAAAATTGCAAAAATGTTTGCTGGATTGTCGGCGACAATTATTGCAACAAAAAGAAGACCTGTCCTTATTCTTCATTTAGAAGCAAAATATGCAAAAACGGACTGCAAAAATGAAATCTATGCGAAAAACTAGGTAAGGAGCACCTGGACTGCAAAAAAGTCAACCTTAGAGAAAAGTCAACGGTCAAAGTCAATCTTCAGTTAAAGTCAACGCCAGGTCAATGCGGGTCAACGATTGGTCAATGATGATGTGGTGGATGACGTCAGCAGCGCGGATGGACGATGATGTCAGCGATGATGTGGCAGTGATGACGTCACCTAGGGCTGACGTCAGCAAATGCAAACTGGTGCGTGCAGCGTGTGGAGGCGCATGAAGAAGGCTGTCGGCATGTGGCAGCACGTGGGCGCGTGAGCTTCAATGCAGATTCTTTGAGCGGCACGTGCGGTCTTCGATGGCTTTGCGGTTTCCACGAGCGTGTAGATCGGTGCAAGTCGATCTCAGTGGTACCTGCAAAGAGTTGATCGGAGCAAGAGTCGCGGCGGCGCAGAAAAGGGCAATGGTCTTTGCAATGTGAAACTCCTCAACGACGGCTGCTACAGGTTCGGAACCCAAGGACGATGTTTGGAAGACGTCGGAAGTTCAACGGCAAAAGGCTGCGGCAGCTGTTGTGACAGCAGAAACGATGTTGAGAATGGAGTAGCACTAATAAAGACAAGACTGCTAAGAAAAAGGTTAAAGCAGTAGCTTTGATACCATATTAAAAATACTGAATTCAACAGTATTGTATTTCTCAACTAAAGAATATACATGTGTGCCTTTATATAGGAGGCATAAGAGTGCAGTACAAGTAAAGGTGTAATACAAGAATATGTGTTATACAAGTAATCTAGTTGGGCCTAAAGCCCATAACACTATACACGTTAACATATATTAAGTATGTCATTGATTCTATAGATAAAAATTTGAATGAGAAACTAGTGCATGTCCTTTTTTTTTTTTGGCAGCCAATCTATAAAGCTAAAAGACGGTATAAACAGAAATTTAATTGTGTTATGCATAAGTCCTGTGAATATTGACGATAACAATAATTATCACAACATTGATATATTTTACAATTTGCATATGCATGGGCCAAATTCAACTGTGTTAAGAATTAAGATTTTATTACTAACAGTGGCACCGCTATGACTTTGATAAATTATTTTCCCTAATAGAGCTTGCATACAAAATGGAAGTTAATGAAAAATTATTTTCCCTAACAGAGCTGCGATTACTTTCACTTCCTGCAAATCAAGCTGCAAGGGAAGTGCTCTCCATTGCAAAGATTACAATTGCTTGCTTACACACCATTCCACAATCTGGTCAAAACAATGTAGCAAGTTTCTTAAGAACTTTCAACTCGGAAGCCACATTTGGCAAATACAGTACAAACAATCTTATTAGGAGAATTAGTTGATCTTGGAGGATTGACTGTCTTACAGCTTGATTTGTTGGTGCTTTTCTTTTTTGTTTATGCATTATCGTTGCCCGATTTTTCCACATATACCCTCTCCTAGTGAACCATTTAATTAACTTGTTACTGAATTGTATTTGATTGGTAAGATCGTATTCATCAAAAAGCAGAGTTGAGAATTTCGCTAATAAAACTAGGTGTTTTTATTTGTATGCTTAGCAAGTATAATCAAATTTGTGCACTCGAGTTGTTTTTATGTTGGGTTTATAGAAGCTGAAATGACTCCATTGGAATAAACTTGGTCAATAAGCGCATGGCCGATCTCTAATGCCACATGATTAACAAATGAAACATCATCAGTTACAAGTGTAACTTTTATTTGTTGTCGCTAAAGTGCTTAAAAGCGACAAAGTTTTGATTTGTTTTTTTGTTTCCCTTATAAATTAGAATAAATTAAAAATCATTTAAAATATAAGAAAATAGTTCTAAAAAAGAGTTTTTATGCCGCAATAAGGTTAGGGTAATTGTTCAAAGTTCAAATGATGATTTTATTTTGGGTTAGAGTTAGAGGTTGAGAGATCCGTGCCGTGGATACAATAGCCCCCAAACTGCGTGTTGCTGCGAGCTTCACCCATTGCCGCCACCACATCCTCTGACACACCCAAATCGCTTTTATCTTAGTTATTCAGAAGTCCAAACAAAGAGGTCTACCATGGCAGATGGTGATTGGTGAGAGTGAGATGGAAAGAGAAAGGAGGCAAGAGATGATGGTGGTGTAATTAATTTAGCCCGCTTATATCTTGATTCTTGAACTACCCCCCAACGAAAGAAAGAGAAAGGAGACAATAGTCAATAGATGGTGGTTGTGTAATTATAGCCCACTTAAATCTTGAACTCCACCCGACACATACGTTCATTTTAGCCCACATCCTGTGAAACACCCAAATCGCTTTTATCTTAGTTATTTAGGAAGTCCAAACATGGAGGTCTACTATGGCAAGCAGATGGTGATTGGTGAGAGTGAGATGGAAAGAGAAAGGAGGCAAGAGATGGTGGCGGTGTAATTAATTTAGCCCGCTTAATTCTTGATTCTTGGACTACCCTCCAACGAAAGAAAGTGAAAGGAGACAATCGTCAATAGATGGTGATTGTGTAATTGTAGCCCACTTAAATCTTGTATTCCTCCCGACGCATACGTTCATTTTAGTTTATTGATAGTAATATTGTCTTAACTTAATAATTGCCGAAAAACAGTGTCCTTGAGAACTTTAGAGTCAAGTCTAGATTCGATCATCGAGATTTGAAGAATCAACACGGGCATTTATTCAGGCATAAAAAACAATACTTGATAATAAATAAAATAAAAAACGCCACCAAAACAACAACAACAACAACAACAACAACAACAACAACAAGCATGCTTGTAAGAAGAAGGATCCGGTTAACCAATAACCTAGTGCACAACAACAAGGGTGTTCATAAAAAGAAGGGTCCAATTAACTATTAACCTTAAGGCATTTATTATTAATGAACTTTTTTAGAAAAATTTTAATACTATTTTTATAAAAAATAGAAAAAAAATTCAAAAAAATTATTATTTTTTTCCTTTTTTCTTAATAGGATTCACTAACGAATGCTCTTAGAGCCTCTGTTAACAAAATCCTAAAAAGATGGGGACCATTTTCAGTTTGGAACAAAAAATTGAGTGTCAAGTTACATTGTTTTATTAGCACTACTTTCCAATTCTAATTGTATTTTATTAACTAATCATTATCACAAATGACTGGATCTAAACCACCACTAACAAAAAAAAGTCTTAGCCTTAAAATTTGAAGTCAACTATTGATCCTCAATGAATAGATTAATTAAGGTTGGTTACATGTTGTGGTGGGCCTAGAGCCCCTTTATTAATACCTTGGTCATATGCCCATGGCAGATGAGACTGTTACAAGAAAGTTATGGCAGGCAGGTATAATATAACAACAATAAAAGGAAATACACTTACTATTAGCCAGGACAAGCAAAAAATTCTAAAAAATAAATAAATAAAAGAGCAAAACAGTAATAGAAACGCAGTATAAGATAGCAATAATAAAAAAGGAGATAACACCAATACTTAATAACAAAATAAAAAAGAAGTAATGGTTAGTTTGCCATGTTTGGTCATCTTATGGTGTTAAGTCCAAAGAGGGAACCACTTCTTCAATGTAGGTAACCTCACAGGGAAATCTTGTCACGGAGATTATCCACTTTGAAAAAATGGGCATAAATGGCTTATGCTCAAATTACTTAATCCTTACTAGAGGGTAGGCTTTTAAAGGGAGAGAATGGATTAGTCCATTGGTGCATGTCTGTTGTCTCACTCTTGCCTACTCTCTGATTTTCTTTCTAACTTCCTTTCTTTTCTAAGTTTGCTACTATGTTTTCCACTATCTTCTTTTGTAGTTCACTGTTGTTATGTTATCTATTTTCTCCCGTGTTCTTGTTCTTCCTCTCCTGTTGTTTCTGTGCATGGCGGAGGACCCTTTTATATTACTTACTGTGAAGGGTTTTTACTATTTCACCCATTAACTGCTTTTGTTTAGGTGTGGGTGTCCTTCCAGACCACCCTTTGGTCTGTCAACTGTCTAGCCATCACCACTTACCTGTGCTGGCCGTGCCACATCCCATTACCAGACAAAGAGTTTCATTTTGTTTACTTGCTCACCGTGGAATTCCCATCTGGATAAGGGTGGGCATTTTCTCTCACTATCCCTCATAGCATGCACCTAGTGATTCCAACTCATTTTTCCCTCTTTTGGGTGGTATGTCATCCCAGCAGGACATTTCCCCCAAAAGAGTTTAAGTGGGAACCCCAGAATAGGCTTTCACCTTCTCCTCAATGCTAGACCATACCCTCTCTTACCTCTGACTCATAGCCCACCACTCCTGTATTGGTTGGGTACAGGTTAGTGGTACCTAAGCCTTGTGCGTGCACCATTTCTATGTGTGTCCATTGCTTGTCTGCTGCTCATACGTTTCCCATGACCTGAAAGCTCGTCTGTGCATTCTTCTGCTCATTCTTGACCTCTTGTGGCCTGAATGGGTTTCTAAGCCTTTATTCTTTATGGTTTGCTTCCTTCTTGAGCTGGGCCTTACTTGATTGTGGGTTTTTCTCTCTTTAACCCATTCTTTGCTTCTTTCGTAGGCTTGCTAGCACTTCTGTCATGCCATTCTGTTATTCCTTCTATGGTATTGTTTGATCCGTGCTTGCTGGGCTTCTTTTGGGCCTGCTGTATGCTTTCCTTTTTCTTAATTCTAGTGCCCTAGTACTATCATTGGGCTATCATTCATGCTATTTTGGACTTTCTTGACCCATTCCATTGTTTCCGGGTTTCCTTGGCCCATTTCCTCCTTTCTGGGCATCCTCGGCCCATTACAATTCCTCAGGCCTCCTCAACCCATTCTAATTCTACATTCCCATGGGCCTTTGCTAAGTCTTTTGGGCTTCCTTGGCCCAATTACCTTAATCTTTACTTTTGGGATTCATGGGCTTTCCATCAACCCCTTTACTCACTTAATTCATTACTTCGAACCTTTTTAGCCCATTCTTACTTACTTTCTATTTCATATAATACCCATGGGTTTACTACTTCTTTCTTTGGGCTCCTTTAAGCCTGCTTGCTCTCTTTGAGGCCGATTTGCTATTTTCTAGGCCCATGATTCATTATCCCTACCATTTGGGCTTAATGGCTTTCTTCTCAATTTACTAACTATTTTCCTCCCATATTATTGGGCTTCTTCCTACTATTGGGCCTCCTTACCAAAGTGAGCATCAACACATGTTAAATTAAAAAATAAAGGTTGGCCACATATATTCTTTTCCTCCATTCTATTTTATTAGAAATCACACTCTATATTACTTCATTAACTAATATGTCATTTTTTATTACTTCTACTAATATTTTTTTTTTTTTTTTTTTTTTGGTTCTCCTCTACATTGATCAAGTCACTCCTTCTTACCGTTGCATTAATCACTCTCCTTTGAACATGACCAAACCATTTCAAGTGACTCTTCCTCTTCTTCTTCTTCTTCTTTTTTTTTTTTTTTTCATTAATAGGGGCTACCCCTATCTTTCAGCAGATTTCTTCATTTCAGATTCTATCTTTTTGTGTATTTCCACATATCCATCTTACCATTCTCATTTCAACAACACTTATTTTATGGACAAGTTACTTCTTAATAGCCCAACATTCGGTACAATCAAGTATAGCTAGTCGTATGACAGTCTTATAAAATTTTCACTATAACTTAAGTATTATGTGATCTGCTAGGCCTATAATATGTGATCTATTAGGCCCATAGAACTAGATTAGCAAACCATGATATTTTTTAACACTTAAAATCGTAGTTAGTTTAGTATTGAAGACGTGTTAAAGTATAAGATGAGTCAAGATTCAAGCTATGAAAGACCCAAGAAACTCAAAAACTAATTTGGTTGGATTGCAATTTGATTCAAACTTGATCTATCAAGATTTGCTTATCTCGACTGATCAAAGCCAAATCTCAATTGATGGAGATTCGTGTAGATTTGCTTTTGAAGTGATTTTTTGTCAATCATTTGATCTAGGGTTTCATGGATTACTAGACAAGTATAAAAGAAACCCTAGAACAAGTTTTTAAGACTTTACATGAGCCATTTTACTATACATAGATCTAGCAATTTCCCTATTCTTAGCAAAAACTAGAGATCTAATTCCATATTGAAGATCTAGTGATTGAGTGAAGTTGCTACAATCTAGTCTACATCAAGTTACTGGTCTAAACCTACCAATGGCTTCTCAAAGTCGTGAGTGAACATCCACGTGCAAAAAGATCCAAAATAGCAGAGTTTATGCATTTGGGGTTACATGTGGATTTTGTTTGTTTGTTTAGACCCCTTAAAAATAGATTAGTTTAACCTAATGAATTAGCCAAGTATTTACTTAGGATAATTATGAGATCTAGGTTAAACAATAGAAAATCATATCATGCACAATAGAAAAGTAAAAAACACAATGATATGATTACCCAAGAAAACCAATGAAACTAACTGTTTCAAGGTAAAAACCTAAGCAGGATTTGACCTAGCTATCCTCAAGGTAAACAAATCCACTAGAAAGAATGGAAGTTTACAAAAGATTTAACACCTAAATCTAATGCTACCTCTAGTAGAACTTACTAACAAGACCACGTGCAACTCCTACTCCACTAACTCTTCTCTCTTGAATTTGCTGAATATAAGTTCTCATGCTTATGACTTTGAGATTCCCTTCAAAGGTTTTAGATCATCAGCAGTTGTTGATCTTGTAGCAGCAATTTGATTCCACCAGTTCTTGATTGTAGATCTTGTTCCAGTAGACACTTGTGGAGTTTGAAAGTTATAGAAACCTCATAGATCTCAAAGGAGTAACTCACAAGTTTTCCAAGAGCTTCTAAAATGTAATTAGGGTTTTCCTTTTATACCTTGCATTGTTGTACTGAAACCCTAAATGTTTTCGAGGGCTTGGGCATGATATAAAATCTATAGAATTAACTTTTTTGCAATTTTCGATCAGTCAAGCCTCACAGAACTTGAACTCTCTTTTCTGCAGTTTGAATGTTCTTAAATCTTAATTTGTACAATCTTGAGCAATGTCTAACAACTAATCTAGACATGTTTTTGTTCTCCGTTTGCCAACTTACACAAAATAAAAAACTAAACTTTTAATCCTAAATATTTAGAACCTAACAGATTTAGTTTACCTTGGGCTTGTAAGATTTTTTTTTTTTTTTTCCAGGGCTTTTATTATGGGACATTTTGTTCAATTGGTTTTTCCTGGGTCACCACATTGTTATCTTTGTGTGATCCATTCTATGTGATGTTGACCAATTGGGATCTTATGCATAATTGGACTAATTAACTACTTGGTTAAAATTAGTTAACTTTGTCACAACTGGGGCCTAAAACCCTAACATAATGACACAATACTCATGATGTGCTTCTCTACTTCATCCATCATGCTCTTATCCCATGATTCACATCATCTTCAATCTCTCAATCTTTATGAATTATTGATCCAAAATATTGAAAACTCTTACCCTTTTGTATCTCTTGAGCATCAAGTCCAACTACCCCTTCATCATTGTTTCTACTTTTACTAAACTTACATTTCATGTTCTCTATTTTAGTCTATTAGGTTAAGATAACTTGACCCTTGTTAATTAATTCAATTACTCAAGTTGATTAATTATGTCAAATTACATGCAAATCGTGGAGACACCAACAAATCACCAAATAAACTAAATATAGCGAAAATAAATTGACACGGTGATTTGTTGACAAATAGGAAAAACCTCGCAAGGCAAGAACCCCACTAGGTGATTTTGAGATCACCACTCCCAAGAATTCACTAATCAACAACCAAACGGTTATAAATATAAGGAATCTTACCAACTACCCTAGCGTATACCGAAATACCAACCTACAGTTGAACTTTTGCTCCAATACCCAATTAGACTTGATCTTATAGTAACCTTTTTTCCTTTGATGCACAAACCTGTAATTTGTGACTAACCCTTTGCACATATCTCAAGTACGTGACTAACTCTAGCAAGTTGAACAAATGTTATTGGTTGCAAAGTTCTTTACTTCATCAACAATGAAGATCTAGAAGCACTTAGTTACAAAACCTTATGACATACAAACACAGTAGATTCACACAAAGAAGATAAGTCTCTTGATCTCTGTATTCGTGTGTGACGGCCTTTCAAATAAGCCTTATATATGTCTTGGGTTGTGAAAAAAGAAACCCCAAACAAATATGTTAGGTTCTAAGGATTTAGGATCTAAATGTATTAGAATGTGTAATGTTGGTAAACCATAATCAAAACTTAGAGTCTAGATTTAGGCTGCTCAAAGTATGTTTAATGTAAAGTTGGAATCGAGTAATTTCAAAAAATTACTATTCACTTTCTACAAGGCTCAATCGATCGAAAATTAGACTCGATCGATCAAAGCTCGTGCAGATTGTTTTTCTGCAAACTTTTTCCAACTCAGCCCAAGCCTGTTTGACATGTAGGGTTTTATGTTTTATGTTTCATATAATAGAAAAACCCTAGCCACATTTTAAAGTTGTTGTTTATGCTATGTATGTGAATCTCTTGTGAGATCTAGAGGTGTTTGCCTTCACATATACTTAGGGTTATCAAAAATCAAGATTATGTCAAGAGCTTGATGATTGCTTCAGTTACTGCATAAAGAGCTTAAAGATACATAAGTAGGAGTACTTGTGCTTGCTGTGGATCTGAGAAAGAAGTCGTCATTGGACTCGGAGCTGTTAGTCTGTCAGATGGTCGTGGTAGTAAGTTTCCTACTCGAGATAGCAATAGGATGTTAATGGTCTAAGTCGCTATTGTGTAAATTTCAATTCTTTCATAGTGGATCTTATTTTACTTTGAGTATAGCTAGGTTAAATCCTCCTTAAGTTTTTTACCAGTTTGGTTTTCCTAGGTTATCATGTCGTTGTGTTCTTTATTTTCCGCACTTGCCAATAATATGATTTACTTGTGTTAACCTAGATCTGAATAATTTACCTAAATTAATCACTTGGCTAATTAACTAGGTTAATCTATTTGTGTTTAAGAGGTCTAAAAACTGTACAAGTGGTATCAGAGCAAGTTAGTTCTAGTGTTTAGATCCTTTGATCTAAAATTTGATCCTTGACCCTTGTTATCATGGAACATGGTCACTCTCTTATGATCCCACCTCACTTTAATAAGAACAACTATGCCTACTAGAAAGTAAGGATGAAAGCATTCCTGAAATCCATTGATGAAAGAGTTTGGAATTCTGTTGAGTACGGATGGGAGAAGCCCACTACTCCAGTTAGTGAGTGGCAAACTTCTCATAAAGAAGCAGCCGCTTTTAATAGCAAAGCCATGAATGCTATTTTTAATGTTGTTTCTATAGAGGAATTCAAGAGAATCTCTAAAATTGAGGTTGCTCATACTAATGAAATATTCTCCAAAATGTGCATAAAGGCACAAAGACTATCAAAATTAATAAGTTGCAGCAGTTTACTTCTAGATTTGAAAGTATTAGAATGTCTGAAGATGAATCTTTTGATGAATTCTATGCTAAACTGAATGATATTGTTAACTCTATTTATAATTTGGGTGAAATCTATGATCAACCTAAGATTGTTAGGAAGATATTTAGATCCTTGACTAAGGACTTTAGACCCAAAGTGACTGTCATCACTAAAAGCAAGGATGTTGACTTCATCCCTGTTGATAAACTTGTAGGATCTCTTCAGTCCTATGAGTTAGACCTACCTAAGAAAAACAAATCCAAATCAATGGCTCTTAAGTCAATTGATGATGTTGAAGGGAATGGATTTGATGACAAGCTTAATGCTATAGAGATTGCTTATCTTGCGAAGAATTTTAGGAACTTTCTTAGGAACAATAACAGAAAGGCAAAAGGTAAAAACAATGCTAAACCTAGAAATTTTAGGAGAAATAATCCAACTAAAGTGAATAATACTAAAAAACCTAAAGATAAAGTAGGTCAAACCTCTAGT
The DNA here is from genome assembly GCA_032878915.1 of Castanopsis chinensis. Lineage (NCBI taxonomy): Eukaryota > Viridiplantae > Streptophyta > Magnoliopsida > Fagales > Fagaceae > Castanopsis > Castanopsis chinensis. Next base: position 706,881 of record JAVQMG010000113.1, read on the forward strand.
AATCTATGGGTCAACAATGTTTTGGGTGTCAATGGTATAGTCATGTGAAATCGTAATGTCCTACATTCTTGAGGTCTAAGGGTATGGCTATGGCTGTAACCCTTAGTGATGATGAAGTTTTTGAAAATGAATCTAGTAGTGATAAGGATAGAAACTTCATTGCTTTCACAGCTACTACTGTAGTTAATGAAAATGTTACTGTTGAAGAGAACCCTTCTGATGGAGAACTCTCTAAGGATGCAAATTTGTAAGAAGCCTATAATAAGTTTTGCAAGGTTGCTGCAAAGGATGCTATAAATGTTGATTTAGGCTTAAAGAAAATTGCATCTCTTGAACTTGATAAGAAAAATTTGCTGTTGAAAATGTTTGATGCTAATGAATTGTAAAATAATGTGAAGACTAAGAACATGCCATTGCTTGATAAAGTTAAGAACTTGGAACTTAGAACTTGAATTATCTATTGCTAGAGAACAAACAAATAGGTCTACTAGTTTCAAACTTGATCACATACTGAGTGTTCAGAAGTTTCCCTCAAACAAAACTGGTTTAGGTTTTGTAGAAAGCATCTCTATGCCTAAAACACATTCCACATACTCTATTCCTTCTTGTGAGCCCCCCATGAGTGAGATTGTCAAACCAGTGGAAGTTGCTCCTTCTAGGAAGATTAAGGTTGATCTCAAAAAGTCTAAGCCTAAGACTCCTAATCCTCCTAAGGATAAGTTGCATGATAGACCTACATGAGTTTGTCATTTTTGTAGAAAGTCTGGGCACATCCGCCAAACTGTTTCAAGTTGCAAGCTGCCAAGCGAGTAAATAAGCCAAAAGTATCTATGCCTCAAGCACAAGATCCTATGATACTTATTGGTAAATTGGTAAAGACTTTAAACTTTTATTCCAATCCTAGAGTTACTCCTCATTCTAATCAGAATAAAAACTCCTATGCTAGAGTTGCATCTAAAAAGTTTTGGATGCAAAAGACTCGATCTAATTGAGTCTTTTTGATATGGTCCTTGCGTTTCATCTCTCTACTCTTTGTGACCTTTCTTCTTTCGTTGTTTTGGTTTGTTTTTGTTTCTAGGATTTGCATTGCATAGCATTCATGCATTTCATGCTAGGTTGTTTTTGTTTTTTTTTTTTTTTAATATAAAAAAAAAAAGGGAAAAGAAAAACAAATGTGTTTTGCACTATTGCTCTTGGATTTTGAAATCAAGGTTGGCCAAACCATCTTTGCATAACATGTTATGTACTTTGTTTAGCTTGGATGAACATACTTTATTGCATTTACTAGTTTGAGCTTTGTAGCGCATGTTGTGTGCAAATTGTCTATAGCAAATTGTCTATAGTTTTTAATCACAAGATTTTGATATTGAAGTCACATGCCTTTGATTGTTGAACTTGAACTTAATGAGAAATGCATAAATAACCATCTCACCATTGTTTACTAGCCAATCATGAAAAACCTTAATGCATATCATATGATTTTGTGCTCGAGAAAGTGTAGCACATGCATAAAAAGAACATAAGGTGTAGCCTCGGTTTAAATAATAAAATTGGTATGTACATTATTGGGCTATAATAATTTCACAATCAAATAAAATCAGTGTGTACATTATTTTGGCTATTTTAACAAGTTTCTAAACAAATAAAATTGGTGTGTACATTATAAGGCAAATTCAAGAAACTTACATGATTGCAAGCTTTTATTCTAGGAGATGTGGGAGTTATATGATGTAACTCTTTAAGGGATAGTCTCTTTTAAATTTATGTGATGGATTTTGTAAAAATTGTGATTAATTACTATCTATTTACCACCTCACATGTATCTCAAGTTTTTGCTAGTTGCACACACTTCACAAGTTACTCTTTGCTAAACTTGGTATATGTTATTGTGTGTGATCTTGTTGTGGCCATCTGAGATTGAAAGAACCTTGATTTTGATGCAAAATGTGTTTAAATTGTTTTTGAGGATAAATTGATTGAAAATCTTACTTTTGGATAATGAGGGTTAAATTCAAGGGTTTTTGAAAAAAAATTTATCTCATACTCATGCATTTCATTCATAAAATACTGTGCTTTGAGGAATTTCTACATTAAAATGCTCTGTTTTTCAAAAATTTGAAGTTTCAAGATTTTCGATCAATCAAACCTGTTGCTCGACCGATCAAAATTGCAATTAAAATTTTGGTTTGAATCTGTTTGGCTCAATCGATGCTCGATTGATGCTAGATCGATCGAATGTAATTTTCGATCGATCGAACCTGTTTTTCAATTAATCAAAAATCATTCAGAAGGTTTTTAAAACATGAGTTTTTCACATGCTCTTCACTATTTAAAACTTTTTCAAAAGTTCTTTCTCTCTCTCTTCGATTGGTCAAGATTCAAAGCAAGATCTTTGTCGTTTTCCCTCAAAAATTTTCAAGGGTTTTTGTCTTCTAAGGCCGAAAAGACCCTTTTACCTTCCTTTTTCAATTATTTTCATTATTCATGCATTTTAGGGAGAAATTCGAACCTATGAAGATTTGGGGTTTTTGGTGTTTTCAATCATTTTCTTCAAAATTGATCATTGGGTTTTTGTTATGAGATGTTAGTAAATTGATCTTTGTGGTTTAATTTGATCAATTTGATGAATTGGGAAAAATTGGATTTTCTAGGGCTTGAAACTACCTGAATTGGGGATTTTATTCAATTAATTTATGAAATTGGCTTGTTTGGTTGATTGAATTGGTCATTATATTCTGTTATTTGTCTTGCGTAATGATTAATTGGTCAATTTGTTGGGATTTTTGAAAGTGGATTTTCAAAATTTGGGGTTTTTGCTATAAACTCTATGCTTAAGCCAATTTTGTGTTTTCAAAAGTATAATTAAACTTTTCTCACTGCATTAAAGCATGCATCATGTGTTGATATTGTTCATGCATCATATAGATTGTTGTTTTCTATATTGTTTTGCTCTAACTGTGTCTGATGCAGTCTGCCCTTGGTTTTTCTTGTTTTTTCTCTTTTGTCTCTCTTATGTCTATCCTATTCCAACCTTAGCATCATGACTAGGAAGACTAGAGCCAATAGGAAATCCACCTCTTCTTCTACTCCATCCTTTGATAATGAGAGGTTTCCGAGTGAGAAAAACCAGGAAACTTATGAGAAGTTGAACATTCTTAGGAATGTGTGGGCTCAGTGAAAGGTAGTTTTAGTTGAGCTTGATCCGGAGATTAGGAGAAACTTTAAGCGTAGGGGCTGGTTGGCTGTGTTGGATGTAGACCATCCTCCACCGGCTACCTTGATTAGGGAGTTCTACTCGAACCTCTCTGTCCACTCCAATGATTCTGATACTCTGGTGAAGAGTTGGATAATGGGTGAAGAGTATGTCATTACTCCTACGATAGTGGCCTCTGCTCTTGGGGTACCTTGGGTCCAACCTTTATCCTTATGATGAGTCTCCTCCCATCGATGACATTATGTCATATCTTACTAGATCCTCTATCCAGTGGGGTTTCGATATTTAGATCACTTCTCACGAATTGACCGAGATTCATTATCTGTTTTTCCGGATTTCTTGTCATTCTATCTGGCCCATCTCTCATTTACATACTATTCCTCTCTAGAGATGTGCGTTTTTGTATACTCTTGTCACTGACGCTCTTATGAGTTTTTCTCATCTTTTCCTTCGTTCCTTAGTTAAGGTTTATAGGAGTAGTTCTTCTACTCATGCTCTTTTCTTTCTGGTTTTTTTTTATTGGATTTTATTACATCTAGGTTTAGATAAGTTTCCTGCTTTTGAGCCCCTACACATTATAGCACATATAGGTGCCACCTTCCTTAGGTAGAGGGCTGTTCAGATGCGAGCTAGGTCTAAATGCCCTAGAGTAGAATCTTCCTCTAGTGCACCTCCTCCTCCTCCTCCTCCTCTTTCAGGTGATCCCAATGCTGAAGAGTTTGTTAATCCGACTGCTGCTGTTGTTGCTGATCCTCCACCTTCTGCTTCGGATGTTTCTAGCATTCGTCATACTTTGGACACTGTTATGACCGTTCAGGTGGCTCATGGTCAGCTTTTGGTAGACATGCTTACTGAGTTTCAGGCTTTAAGAGAAGATTTGGCGAGTTTTAGACGATTACCTCTGCCACCTCCTTTTGATGATGAGTCTTGATTGCCCTTTGGCAATTCGTCACAAAAAGGGGAAGTACATATGGATGGAAACAGGGAGAGTTTTTTGTAGTTTTGGAGCTTTGGAGCTTTAGATTGTATCTAGGTGCTTCACTTTGTACTTATTTTTTTTGGCTCATGATGTGTTTATTTTGTTGTCTTTCCTTTTTATGTGTTGTATATGATAGGAGAAGACATTATGTTTTTATTTCTGTTTCTTGTTTCACATTGTGCTACATTGATTATTGATTTATATTTATGAGGTTATTCATGATATATGTCTTTTATTTTATGTTATGTGAAATCAAGAATTTACTTTGTTTTACTTGTATTTTCCACACATACGTTTATGTGTTTGTTAAGTGTTTCAGGAATATACAAGTTGATTCAGTCATACTGCTAACTACACTTGCAACTAATAGATAATGGTTAGGTTGAATTGTGTTTGGTTGGGCTGTTTATGTAACTTTAAACTTTTTGTTTATTTTGTGTTTTGTCATGGATTGCCAAAGGGGAATTTTGTAAGGTTCTCAAGATTTAGGATTTAAATGTATTAGAACTTCAATGTGTAATGTTGGCAAACCATGATCAAAACTTAAAGTCTAGATTTAGGCTACTCAAAGTATGTTTAATGTAAAGTTGGAATTAAGTAATTGTAGAAAATTACTATTCACTTTCTGCAAGGCTCGATCGATCGAAAATTAAACTCAATAGATTGAAGCTCGTGCAAATTATTTTTCTGCAGAAGTTTCCAACTCAGCATAAGCCCATTTAACATGTAGGGTTTTATGTTTTATGTTTCATATAAATAGGAAAACCCTAGCCACGTTTTAGAGTTGTTGTTTATACTGTGTGTATGAATCTCTTGTAAGATCTAGACGTGTTTGCCTTCACATATACTTAGGGTTATCAAGAATCAAGATTATGTCAAGAGCTTGATAATCGCTTCAGTTGCTGCATAAAGAGCTTAAAGATACACAATGGGAGTACTTGTGCTTGCTGTGGATCTGAGAAAGAAGTAGTTCGTGGACTCGGAGCTGTCACGTGGTCGTGGTAGTAAGTTTCCTACTCAAGGTAGCAATAGGATGTTAGTAGTCTAAGTCACTATTGTGTAAACTTCAATTCTTTCAGAGTGGATCTTGTTTTACCTTGAGGATAGCTAGGTTAAATCCTCCTCAGGTTTTTACCGGTTTGGTTTTCCTAGGTTATCATATCGTTTTGTTTTTTATTTTCCTCACTTGTCAATGATATGATTTACTTGTGTTAAAAAAGATCTGAATAATTTACCTAAGTTAATCATTTGGCTAAATAACTAGGTTAATCTGTTTGTGTTTAAGGGGTCTAAAAACTGTACAAAATATACAAGATTAGGCCAAATTTCAGATCTGAAAATTCTAAAATTGTAATTCTCGATAGATCGAGCTACAGTCGAGTTATCTTTTGAGACTTAATGAATAACTTTTCTTCACTTGTTTCTAGGATCAATCTTCATGTTTTTAGTACTTGACTTGAACAACATGTTTCTAGAAGTACTAAATTTATTTTAAATCTACCCAATTACAAGTAAAGTGCACTTTGTCAAAGGATTAGCCAATTACAATAAAATATAACCCTAACATAGTTTTTCATGTTCTTTGATAAGTTTATCTTTTTAAACACATCTTGTTTCTCTGCCATCAAACCCTACCAACTAACTCTTGGATTTCTTTGTCTAAACTCTCTTCTTTTCGATCTTTTAATATGAGTATCTAAGTACCACCACCCAATGTTGAGTGGTTACTCTCTCTCCTAATACCACCTTAGAATCTTTATAATATCTACTATCCACTTTTCAAGTAAAGATGAAATCTATTTGACTAATGTTTGTCTCACTTTTAAAGGTAAGTAATTGTGATTCTCTCTTTTTGAACCAAGTATTTGTTAATATCAAATCATATGCTGTTACGAAATCTAGGATAACATCTTCTAATTCATTCCTTACTCCATATTTCTGCCTCCATGAACTCTTTCAAAGCCCCCACTATCTTTTCAAACATGCCCATTTTGGTCTTGTCCGATAAATACTCTTTCCTTATTTGTTAAACCTTAAATCAATTTATTAATGGGTTCTTCCAATCCGGCCTACTTACGGAGCGTAGGCATTAATTATGTAAATTTTTTCTTCCAATATAATTCTATCTCCCATCCTCTTAACCTTAACGAATTCTTTTTTAATACTTTAATCTATGATTATCCGTTCCCAATTTCTATTTTAAATTTTCTTGTATACCGTAATTTATAACTTATATGTTCAATTTCTCTAATTCCTCACCTACCCACTTAGTTTCCTGTAGACATATATGCTTTATCTTCTCTTAGCCATTGTGTCCATTATTATTTCCACTAGTATCTCATTTAAAGACCCTATATTCCAAGAACCTATACGAATTCTATTCTCTTGGACTAAATTTTTTACCCACACCGGCCATCAAAGTGTGGGAATTCTTGCCCATTTTTCAAAGGCCCCATCCCCATTGCAAAAGGTCTAAAATTTTAAAATATTTGTGCCTTTTTTTTATGAGTAATGCTATCTAAGGATACTATAAATTTTAGGCATAAATGCACTTTTAGTCCCTATATTTTGGCTTTTTTCCATTTTGATCTCTACATTTTATTTTTGTCACTTTTAGTTCCTAAATCAATTAACGCGTGACATTTAAGTCCTTACCGTCACCCAACTAACAGAAAATACTGACGTAACTGACGGCACAGTAAAATAATAATTAAAAAATCTATTTTGGCATTAAAAAATTGCCACGTCAGCATCTAAATTAAAAATAATAATTTATTAATTTTAATTAAATAAAAAAATTAAAAAAAAAATTAATTAGGGTTTGGAACTGAAACTCACCGCAATGACTGGGAATCACATGAGCATTTGTGCCACGAGATCTGATAGTTTTGAAATCAGCTTCCATCGATGCCTCCAAAGCTTCCAACTCACTCTCTTTATGCCTTTCCATCACTTCAGCCTGTGCCGCCAACACCAACTCCTTCGTCTTCCCCGCACCAAAACCAACACCTCTCCCCACGGCCACCCCGGCCGACGAAGCCGATGAGGCGGAACTGAGGTTGCTAGGGCCTTGGCACACCCTAGTCAATGGGACATTGTGGATTGGAGAGTGGTGGTGGTGAGAGTGAGAGAGCGACGCCTTCTCGCGAGTCATGCGCTTCGACGGCGTCGACGAAATGGAGAGTTCGACGTGCTGCCACCACTGAGGTTGCTAGCTTTTCATTTCTGTGCTGGGTTTGACTGGGTTTAATCGGATCTGGGTTTAGAGAAAGAGATGGTGGGTGCTGGGTTCGATTGGGTTTGCTGGGATCTGGCTTTCTCTTTAGCTTTGATCGGTGATCGTTGGTGGGTTTAACTAGGTTTGATCAGATCTGGGTTTAGAGAAAGAGATGGCTTCTCCACCTCTCTCACGCAAAGCGAAGCCGATACGATCGGCAAAAACCCCTCAATCCTCGTCGTATTTAAGGACCGCCATCACGAGCTTCACACCACTCAGTCTCCTCAGTTTCTCGACCTCAGGAACCAGCACGGTCTCTAGTCCAATTCCGATTACAGCTCCGATGTCATTATTGGTCTTCTCGATACCGGTATCTGGCCAGAGTGGCGTAGCTTTTCCGATAGGAATCTTGGTTCGGTTCCGTCTCGGTAAAAGGGAGCTTGTTGGTGGCTGCTGGGTTCGACTAGGTTCATTGGTTGGGATTGCAGGGTTTGTTGTTGTTGTTGGTTGATCGGTGTGGGTTTGTTGTTGTTGGTTTGGGTGTGGTTTCATGTGGCTTTTTTTGTGTTTGCTCTTGTTCATGCTCTTTGATTTGGTAATGTTCATTTTGTTTTCCTGTAAGTTTGATGTTCATGTTCTTTGATTTTGGGTTTAATGTCACTTCTGGGTTTATTTCTTGATTTAAGAAGAACATTGAAGAACAAGTTCTTATGTTCTTAGATCTCAATTAATGTAATTTTTTTTAATTTTTTTTATTTAATTAAAACTAATTTAGATGCTGACATGGCAATTTTTTAAATGCTAAAATAGATTTTTTAATTATTATTTTACTGTGCCGTCAGCCACGTCAGCATTTTCTATTAGTTAGGTGACGGTAAGGACTTAAATATCACGCGTTAATTGGTTTTAAAACTAAAAGTGGTAAAAATAAAATATAGGGACCAAAATGAAAAAAAAATTCAAAATATAGAAACTAAAAGTACATTTACACCTAATTTTATTACTAGTTTACAAAATGATATGTCACCTGATGGGAATATCTCGCTCTTGCTTGTAAGTGTTGTGTGTACGTGACGTTTTTCTCTTAAGGCTTTCAAACTGTGGAAAGAAAGGTAGAGTGATGAATGTGAAACGGAGGAAAAATTAATAAAGATTGTACAGTGACTGTGTATACAAAGTGGAGATTAATGGGACCCATCTATGATCCACCACATCTTTTTTCTCTACTGTCACTCTATCACCAGTGGCGAAGCTAAGGCCTAGGGGGGGCAACGTTAGGATAAAATCTCAAAAAAAAAAAAAATAATAATGAAATTATGTTGTAACACTAGACTCTCTCAAATGACATTACTCATCTTGGCTATTATTTAGAGTGGGCGAGGATTGGATCTAGAATCCAATTGCATGGTATTTAATTGTATTGGACCTGTTAAGATTATAATACATAGCTACTTTTGAACACATGTCACTATTTTAACGGGTCAATTCATTACATGTATTAGACCTAAACCTCACTCAATTAGAGTGTGTTTGGGAATGGATGAAATTCACAGCTTATTAGAGGTTTTTAATTTATTTTTGCTACGATATATATGTCTTAATGCACTTTTTAGTATTATTTATGAGTTTTATTGTACTATTCAATTACCTTCTAGTTTTTTTCCTACAATACTTTCAGTAAAAAGTTTTCGAGTCCAATTTAGTTAGCCTCCAAAAATTGAATCATTCTAGCACTAACTGTGAGAATGGGAGTGGGACCCACTAAAGTCTCAGTTGCTTTTTTCTCCCGTCCCCCATGTTTGACTCTTTAGCCACTCTTCTTCTTCTAGGGAAGGTTAGGATGTGTCACACATATCCATGACAATCTGACATATACACACAGACACTCTACTTTTCTCTCTCTATCTTTCACTCACACACCGGTTTTTCTTTCTTTGCACAGATCTTTCAAATTTCAATGGAAAATTGGCACCGAATCACGGAATCAGACGTAATATTATAGAGACTCTTCAAGGTGGGGGTACCACACACTTTGTTGATGGCTTCGGTGATAGGACTATCTAACTCATTAATGGATAGATGAGACAACACAGAAATACCACATTAAACTTCTTACTCCAAGCTATCTTGCCAAAAAAAAAAAAAAAATTCTTAGGCTGCGTTTGGTTGGGCTGAAATGCATTTTAAGAAATCGTTTTCCTTTCCTCACCACCGTGTTTGGTATATTAGGTCAACAGAAACTCTTTTCCGCATTGACTGTAAAATATGCCTCATAAAACGAAAAATGATTTCAGTTGTGATTTTACCTTCAAATCTCATTTTCCAGGTGAAAATAGAGAGAGAGAGAGAGAGAGAGAGAGAGAGAGAGAAAGAGAGAGAGAGAGAGAGAGAGAGAGAGAGAGAGAGAGGAGAGCATAAAGAGAGAGTGAGATCGAGAGAGATCGCGCTGTCGATCAGATCACGCCGGGCGAGATCTTGCCTCGACCTCACGCCGGGCAAGATCGAGACTCGATCTCACGCCGTCGAGCTCAAGCCGGGCGAGATCAAGGTGCGATCTCGCGCATTCAAGCTCGCGCCGGGCGAGATCGACGCGCGATCTCGCCTCCCTATCTCGCCTTCCTCCTTCCTGTCTCACCTTCCTCCTCCCTGTCTCACCTCCTTGTCTCGCCTTCCTCCTTCTTGTCTCACCTTCCTCCTCCCTGTCTCACCTCCCTCTCTCAGTTTGACCGAATGGTTTGCCCATGGTGTTGTTTTGATTTTTGTTTGTTTAAAAGTTGATGTATTGCAATTTTCTATTATAAAATTTGTTTGGAATGTGAGAAAATGGCTAAGAAAATGTGTGAAATCAGTAGAAAATTTACATTTTTAGAATGTTACCAAACACTTGAAAATATTTTTCAAAGTATTTTTTAAAATGCCACCAAACACCTAAAAATATTTTCCTTTCCCAAAAATATTTTCACCTGAAATTATTTTACACCCGGAAAATATTTTACACCTAACCAAACGCAGCCTTAGTCCTCTCAATTTGCTTCTTCATTGATTAAGAGGTCCTATTTTCTTTTGCTTTTTCTTTTTTTTTTCTCCCCTTTTTTTAGTAATGCCATATTTTTTTTTTTTTAGAACTTGCTATATTTGTAATAAATATATAATATGATTGAATAATATCATTTTGTATGAATTTATTATTCATAAATTAAAACAAATCATGTTAATAATTGCGAAAAAAAATAGTTTATAAACTCTTTTTTTTCCACAATATGAGAAGAGAGCAAAATAATTGATTTTGCTTTACAATACTACATGGTTGATAAATTTTATAGTGAACTTAGGGTGCGTGTTTTTTGCATGTCCACGTCTCACGTTTTTGGCCTTTTTTTTTTTTTTTAAGTGCAGTGCCTCTTACATTGTTCATGGGACATGGACAGTGCAAACAGACATAGGAGCAGTGCCAAACAGTAGTGAACAGTGCTAAACAGTAACCAAAAAATATTTTTTTTATTACTTTTAATTTTCAATTTTTAGTAAAATAAATGGCATCCAAACGCACACTTACCTAACATCTAATTCTAAGAAGATAACAAATTAAATTGATTTCACTGTACAGTTATATTATTTATAGAGAATCTAGCCTAACTCTATCAAGATCATAGTATGATTAGGTTACTTTGTATGCTCTTTCTTGTCGGAGAACCTCTCCATAGCATTTAGTTTACCTAGAATCCTTAAAAGAAAATGTTTGCATGGATTATCAACATGATATGGACACATTAGACATTTCAGACTTTTTTTTTTTTTTTTGAGGAAGAACTAATCTTTGTATTGATGGAGCAAGCTAAAAACCACAACCACAGAATAATGGAAGAAACAACTTTGGTCCTAATAAATGACCAATCACGACCCTATTACACCATGAAACCACACAAAACCCACCAGTAAAACACACGGCAAAAAGAAAGGAAAAAAAAAGTAAACGAATTTACTAATACACTGACTTTTACTGCTTGATTTTTTGGTGCTGTTTAGGTTTTGTGTTTTAGGCGTTTGCATTTTCTACATTGTTTTTTTCCTAAACAGCGCCTCTGGCACTGTTTATTGTCTATAAACAGTGATTTTAGGCTTATGAACAATGCCAAGCGCATGAAAAGTAACTTTTTTAATTTTTTTTTTTTTCAGTTTTCAGTTTTTAATAAAATAAGTGGTATCCAAATGGACCATTTATATCTTTCTTTGTTACAAGCCTTTTCCTTTAGTTTTATATAGCTAATTTTGTTTATATATGATTTTTTAAAATCTTACTTTTTAAAGTATAAGAATATATTTTAATATACTTACTATAAAAAAAATTTAAAATAAACTAGTGCCAAGCAGTTACGATCATATCATTCTCACACAATCAATTTCGAAACTAGAAAGTGATTGGGGGTATTTTTGAAATTTTTTTATTAATATATACTGTTAAAGTTGTTGAGTGATTGAGAGATTGTACAAAGAAAAGGAAAAGTTTTCTTTTTTTTATATATTTTTATTTTATAAATCTAGTTAATGGAAAAAATAAACAAAAAATATTTTTTTTTTAAATGAGAAGGCAACTTTTTAAAATTATAAATGTAAAAGTAATAATTTCAAGAAAAAATATAGGGTTGTAGTTTTTGTTATTTTTAAAAAGTTTCAACCTATGACATCCGCTCCTAATGATACCGCTCCTGATGATAACTCTTTATTATCAGACCAAGACATTTGTCATCAGACTAAGATACCAATCAGTTTTTGGTATATGTAGGGATTGAACCTCAAATCTCTTATACAACTATCGGAAACTATCCAATTAAGCTATGTTAAAAAATGATAAGCAAAGAGTACAACAAAATGAGGTACAACAATGTGTTGCAATTGGGATTGGAAGTAGAAATCAAGAGGCTAATATAGCAGCTAGAACAAAGAAGTGTAATGATCAAGTGGACACTATAGAATTAGTATTGGCGAGTGTAGAGCTGTTAGAAACAATTAAAGTAGTGCCATTTCATGAAGATTTTATGCATTGACTTGGAGCAGTGTAGTTAAATTGTATGACGGCTGGAAGTTAATTATGATATAAGCACACGTGTAATATTAGAATAGGATTAGTTTCATAACAGTTTCTTCCACCAAAATAGGGAGTTATTTACACAGATTTAGCTTGCTTACATCATGCATATATAGGAGTTGTGGTATTGTATAATTCATTGATTTGTATTCTCTTTTCATTGCTTTTATCAATAAGAGTCACAATTTTATTTAGAGAGAGAGTCTTCTAGAATTTTACAAACTAACTGAACCCACAAAATATAGGGTTGTAATTGAGTTAAGCTGAGCCACATGCTTGGGTATTTGTAGATTTCTCTCAAACCCCTAACAAGCCTTATTAATGAGTTTAAGTCAAGCCCAAATTCAACTTTTTTTCTTCTTTTTTTTTGTAATTAAAACCTGTTTATCCGTGAGCCGTATATTCACAAATTGCATGCTTATTCTTATTTATAAACAAAATAATTTACTTAAGCTCAAATAACTTTAAACAAGATATCGTTAAAATAGCTTATTATCAAGTCAAGCTCAAATTGTGCACGAACAACTTAGTATGTTTACAATCCTAGACAATGCCAGGAGACTGAGAAAGGTATAAACAGAGAAAGAATGAAGTTAATTAGCTTTATGATGAGAGAGAGAGAGAGAGAGAGAGAGAGAATACTAATTAAATTTGTGATTATGAGAGCAAAAGGTTTAAAACCAATACTTTCGCCTTCTAATCATAGCCACCCCCTATAACCGCCATCTTACGCCACCATAGAACCCACCACAACTTAAAAGCCTTGTTAAAAATTCTAAAAGAGTTGTTATTCAAAGCCTTCCATGAGTGGAAAGAAATGAAGGAAATTAATACATGAGTAATAGAGTAGATATGAACGAATGAGAGAAAAAAATATTATAAAAAGAACAGAGAATAAAAAGACAATTTTAACCTTTGTTTAGAGTTGTTAAGAGTGATTAGTTGAGTTATAAAAATTATATTTAAAAGAAAATCACAGGTAAGCAAAATAAAACCAACTAAAACTATAAAGCTGTGGGTAATTATTGGATACTCTCCGAGTACCATAAGTGTGTACTCCCTCCTCTCACATAACTATAGATCCCACTAATTAAATTTATTATAGGACTCATAATTCATATGAGAGGAGAGAGTACGCATTTATGATACTCCTAGAGTATTCAATAATTCTCCTAAACTTATAAAATATAATTGACTCAAAAAGTTAACATATTAATCAAATTGAGTAAGTAATATGGTGATTTAAATTGCACAAAGGTAGCATCAGTCATATATGCATAAACAACATCACCATATTTACACACTTAAAAATTATTGATTTGGTATGATCAATATAGACTAATATTTATAAGAAATCTTTGATTTTTTTTATTTTTTATATTATTTTTGTTTTGAAGAACCCAACATTGGGTTCACATGGTTCGTGGGAAAGAAGGCGCACACCCACAACGTATAATGTCACATCAAAACAAAAACAAAACAATGGGTCCATGGAAAAAGGGAATACTACTGCCTTTGTAGCCACCCAATGGGGTTTGTAGTTTGCATTTCTCTTTCTCTCTCTCTCTCTCGCGTATGGACTCGAAGGCTTGTTTTCCTTTCCTTTTCATCGCTCTCGCTCTCGCTCTCACTCGTAAGTGTTGTGTGTACGTGACAATTTTTCTCTTGGGCTTTCAGACTGTGGAAAGAAAGGTAGAGTGATGAATGTGAAAGAGAGGAAAAATTAATAAAGATTGTACAGTGACTGTGTATAAGGATTGGAGATCAATGGCACCCATCTATGATCCACCACATCTTCTTTCTCTACTGTCACTTTGTCACCAGTGTCGAAGCTAGGGCGTGTTATGTGTACATGACGTTTTTTCTCTTGAGCTTTCAGACTGGAAAGAAAGGTAGAGTGATGAATGTGAAAGAGAGTAAAAATTAATAAAGATTGTACAGTGACTGTGTATAAGGATTGGGGAGAAAATGGGCAATTGGACACAATTTCCCAACAATATAGTTAGTAGGCACCAGAATGAAAGTATATACTATACTAACATCTCGACTCTTAGAGAGTCGATTTTTCTGAAAGAAATCGAGCATCAGAAGGTCGATTTCCTTGTTCTGGTCAGGCCTGATGTGGAGATTTTCCACGTGGCAGCCACCTGGAAATCGAGTTTTATAAACTTGATTTCCATATGAAGAATTAAAATACTCGCATTATATTGTCATTTGAGCCACGTGGACTCCAGGTAGAAATCAAGTCTTAAAGACTCGGTTTGTATAAAGTAAAATCGACTCTCTGAGAGTCGATTTGCAAGCTTTAGTCCAATTAAGCCATGTGGTTAGGGCAGCTCTCTTTAGTCCACATTTTGTGTTTTCCCTGGGTTCTGCCGTTTCCCACACCATATTCTATTTTCTGGGGCAACAGCTCTCTCTTCCTCACTCACTCACTCTCTCTCTCTCTCTCACTTTCATACAAAATTTCAAATCAAACTCATCCTCTATTTACACATCCTCATGTCAGGTAAGGTTTTTATAGCACACACTCTCTCTAGTTGTTAGGTTTTTTTTTTTTTTTTTTGCTGAATAGTTGTTAGTTACATATATGTAATGTTTGATTTTTTTTTTTTTTTTTTTGTGGGTATGTATCAAGAGTTTTTTTGTTTGGTTTGTTATTTTTCTTTATATTTTTGATAGCATGATTGAAGATTTGTGTGTTTAGTTTTTTTTTTTATTGGAGTATGATTAATGGTTTTTTTTATTGTTTAGAAACAAATGATAATGGTTGAGTATATATGCAAA
Organism: Castanopsis chinensis; assembly: GCA_032878915.1. Classification (NCBI taxonomy): domain Eukaryota; kingdom Viridiplantae; phylum Streptophyta; class Magnoliopsida; order Fagales; family Fagaceae; genus Castanopsis; species Castanopsis chinensis. Next base: position 722,164 of record JAVQMG010000113.1, read on the forward strand.
TGTGGGGTTTGTATATGCATATGATGTAACTAGTGTATATATTTGGTAGGCTTTTTTTTTTTTTAATAAAAAGTAAAAAATATTTAAGATATATTTGTATTGTTAGCCTTTTTTCATGGCTATTTTTGTTGTTGTTTGGTTTAATATTTTTCATTATTTTTTTGTTAGAATGATATGAAATTTTGTAGTGGGGGTGAGTTGTGTCTTTAGTTTTTTTATTTGTTTGAGTATGAAATGATAATGGTTGAGTGTATTTGTATGTGATGTGGAGTGACTATATGCAAATGTGGGGTGTGTTTGATATAAGAAGTTGTAATTTTTGTACTTGGAGTACATAAAAGTTTTGTAATTGTATTAAAATATGTCACTAACATATTACCTTGACTGTAATAGGTTCACAATCTCTGAAGAATATTGACATAAATCTATACTACGGTGGACCTCTTTTCAATCCTGAACAGATTGACGGATTCCCATTTCAAGGGCTGAGTATCGAATGCTATTACATGATTATACGCCATAAGTTGAAGACATTGAATGATTTGAAGATGAAAATAATGGAAGAATTGAGTTTGAGCCGTACTTGTTATGACATAAATATTATTTATCGTTGCCCACAAGAAATCCTTCATGAACGGATAAATTACAAGTATATGGCGATCAAAGAAGATAAACATGTAAAGGTCATGTTTAATAGGATCCGTAAAATGCCCCAAGTAAATGCTGCTGAGTTGTACGTAAGTTCCGAGCGGCTCGCCGAAGTTGATGTCGAGGAGTTGCAACAAACAACTACATCTTTGCAACTTACAGCCTTAGATGATGGATGCACTACAATGGGAGGTTACACACTCTCATCTCAAGATTATGTTGCCAATACCTGTGAAACACTCCAACCTTAAGAGACATATTTAGGGGCGGAGGACGAAGATCATTTTGTGAATAATGATGAAAATCTTGATGATATGGATGAGTACGAAGAGAGGATTGAACGAGGCGACTTTGAGAAGGATGTGGATGATCATGAACGTGCTCCCAATTTTGAAGAGGAAAATATGGAGTGCCACGATGAAAGTGATGCAGATGAGGATATTGGAATCCAGCATGTTACAAATACGACCACTGCCTACACACCTCATGCCGAGTCATTCTACACAAATACTTGGAAAAATATGGTTGATCCTTCACATCTTCAGATTCCATTTTTTTCTACTTGGGAAGATGGGATGCATTTTAATAAAGGGTTGACTTTTGCAAATAAAGAGGCGGTGAAGCGTGCATTGATAATATACGTAGCAAAGGATAATAGAAATTTTATAATCCGGAGGTTGACCAAAACTAAATTATGCGCCGCATGCATTGACACCAACTACAAGTGGTACGTTGGGGCATTCATGAAAGCTAAACTTAATGGTCTGTGGATGGTCACGTCCTATGTGGGTCCACACAGTTGTATACCCTTTGGCCTGCGAAGAGATGGTAAAATAATGGATTCTAATTTTGTTGCATCAGAAATTGTGGGAAAATTGCGACAAAAGCACACTGCTCGTATTGGTGAGCTTTGGGAGATGATACATACTAAGTATAATCATGACCTTTCTTACTATAAGGTATAGGACGCAAAACAAAAGGCAATTGCTAAGATATATAGGGATTGGGAAGAGTCTTACCAAAGGTTGCGAAAGTTGTTGGCGTACTTGGATCAGGATTCGGGTACCCAATACAACTATTGGACCATACCTAGGCCCATAGATGGTACTACGTTACTGCACCATGTATTTTGGGCATTCTCTTCATGCATTGCTGCATTCAGATATTGCAAGCCAGTGATCAGTATTGATGGGACTCATTTGTATGATAAATATCGAAGGGTGTTGATGATTGCAATGGCAACCGATGCTAACCAAAAGGTTTTGCCTCTCGCCTTTGCTGTTGTGGACAAGGAGTCAGGGCCTAGTTGGGGGTGGTTTTTAGAGTGTCTCAAGACTTCAATAGAGCATGTGATACCAAACGAGGGCATTTGCATTATTTCTGACCGACATAAAGGTATCAAATGCGCCATTGTAGAGTGGCCTAGAGGTGAGGATGGCACAAAACAGGTATCTCACCGATATTGCCTTCGACATGTTGCTAGCAACTTCAACACACACTTTGATGACCCGACTCTAAAGGCATTGGCCTTAAAAGCTGGATATGTGACGAGTGAAGCTAAATTTGAGTCCATAATGCAAACCATTAAGGATGTTGAGATTAATGCACTGAGGAGTGTAGACCCTGATGATCCTCATCTTGAACACTATATGCCATACACATATTTAATGAGCGAGGATGTGGAGAAATGGACCCAATCACATGATGGTGGAAGACGTTACGAGCAATGACAACCAATATCTCTGAGTGTTTTAATGGGGTACTTAAAAGTGCTCGCGGTTTGCCCATTACTGCAATGGTTGAGTTCACTTGGTCCAAACTTGTTGCATATTTCCACGATCGACATAAAAATATTACTTCTGATCTCTCTCGAGGTAAGGTGTGGAGTGATTGTGCAATGGAGATCTATACCAAAAATGTCGATAAAACTTCAGGACACACTCTGAGGAAATTTAATCATGAAACTGGTGTATATCAAGTGGTTACCCCATACAACGATCATAGAGGTGGAGGGGGAAACCACAGTCATGAAGTGCACATATTGGATAGAACATGTAGCTGTGGAAAGTGGCAAAACCTTAAGATCCCTTGTTCACATGCAATTAAAGTTTTGCAGCAATTGCATCTCGAAGCGACTAGCTATATTGACACGTTATAGTTTGGACAATGCCATTCACACATATTCACATCAATTTATGGTACCAAAGTCAGAGTCCAAATGGAGGAATGTTAGCGGACCATGGTGGGTGCCTGACCCAAGTCTGTTGCGGGCCAAAGGTCGTCCTGTGAAGTCAAGAATAAGGAATGAAATGGATGGGGTATGGCGAAAACGAGAAAGCCCGAACCCAGATTCGAACTTGAGGGAGATTCAACTGAGGCAGCGATGTGGAGTGTGTCATGAAGAAGGGCATAACCGTAGAAGATGTCCCAACTCTCGTGAGGCTTTGACAAGCGGTTCCTGTGGGGCTTCGACAGGCTGCAGTGCTACAAACTAGGCAAGTGCCTTTGCTGTTTTGATATAATATGCTCAGAACTTCATTTGGTTTTTGTTCTTCGCATTTAGGAACTAACAACTGTATTTTTAATGTTTTTCAGGCGAGCGGATGCTCGATTTTGGAATGGCATTGTACATGAGAGTTGTGGTTATTTTCGGTATGGACAAGTGCTAGGCGAACATGTTGTATATAAGTATGGACAAGTGTTAGGCGATTATGTGGACTATGTTGTATCGAGTCAGTTGTTATTTTCTTTATTGTTGAATGTTGTTGTAATTGAACTAGTAGCTATCCATGTACTCGTTACATTAGTTGCGTTGTGCAGCTTTTGCCCATAATGCCAGCTCTGCTAGTACTTTTAGACGTGGTTAAATTTGCATGGTTTTGACCTAAGAGGGCAACTGCAGTGCCAATGAATAGTTACTGTCTTAATGTAGTGGCTGATGTATTCTGGATCTGGTTTACAGCAGGGGAATGGGAAGACTCTCTGGTTTACCGCTGCAAGGGTAAGTAACAAAAAAAAAACAAAAATCCCAGTGGAAATCGAGTCTCTAAATCTCGATTTCCATTTGGATGGCATTAGTGTAAATATAATTTTAACAAATCGAGCTTTAAATACTCGATTTATGTAGGACTAATTTACCAAAACGCCCCTGCAATGGAAATCGAGTTTCAGGAAGTCGATTTTCACTGGTAATTCTTCCAGTGGCAATTGGCCGTAATTATTTTTGAACTCTCTGCCTAGCGTACTCGCCAGTAGTAAACTCGAGTACTTATTTTGAAAATTGACTGTCGAATACTCGACTTACGCTGGAATTTTTTTTTTTTTTTTAATTGTCAGAACTGTATTTGAAAATAACAAAAATATGAAATTTAACTTGTACCTATCTATCTTAAACTTTCAATGTGTAATGTGAAACATTTGGAATTAAATAGTTTACGCGCCATGGCATCTTCATAATGAGGCTGACCATAATTACACACCGCAACAATGCATACTACACCAGATCATACATTATTATTATTATTATTATTATTATTATTATTATTTACATTTTATTTTAGGTTTCAAATTTATTTGGTAAACCGAACTTCTTATCGTAAAATCTTTGCAAAATATGTGATGGATATACCATTTGTCACACTAACTCCAACTCATATATATTTTAAATTTTAATTTAGTTTTCAATAATTGTTACAAATCGAGTGTGGGGGATTCGAATCTTGAACCTACTCATAAAAAAATCAAACAACACTTCTTTCCTAAGCTTTAAACTCTTGACAATAGATAAACGATACAGATGGTTCAAAATCTTTCGTTTCACATTGTAATTATTTTTCAGAAACATTGCAGCAAAATCCTTCTTATTGAGAACTAATTTAGGAATTTGGCAATTTTGTCCTTTTTTTCTTAGTAGCAAACATTCTCTAAATGCTTTTTTCTCCCTTAAGAAAATTCACTTGATCGTTTGCCATGTGATAACTAACTTGTTACCAATGCTAGACGTAGAGCATGGAAATGTGATGCACCCCCATGGATAAATTATATCATGAAGCAAAATTAAAATTGAGATATACGGTCCAGAACCATGTACCATAATATTAACCAAAAGTTGGCCACCCTTGATAATCCAAAACCATATATAGTTTGTCATGTAACATAATATTAACTAAACTAAAAGCAGGACACCGCTCATCAGACATAACACTATCTAATTATAAATATATGAAAAAGTGAACTTTAAAGACTGATTTTGGTTGAGTACAAGTTGTGGAAATACATTAACAGATTTGAGCTTTTGCATGTTTGTCAGATGCCACTGCAACCACCTCCAAGTGCGTGAGTCATGGCTTCAATTTCGTCATTGTCCTCCAACTTAAGCTGCACATTCAAATCAATATCTTATAATTAGAATGATCAATTTTAACATACTCAAGTAACCTTAATTAAAAACAATAGTAAGTCGGTGTGAGATAGTTAACAATAGTGCAGACATACATAATCAAATAACACACATCTGCATGACATAATGTGAGTTAACAGGGTTTGTAGCAATAGATATGTTACTTAATATGCTTTATAGGTCACAGAATTAGTAATTTATTCAAAATGAATCATTTCTTAATGTCTATGTCAAACACATAGAAAGAGATATAAAGCCATTTACAGTATGGTCATTATGAAAGTGCAAAACAAAGCAAATGCAAGTCTAGATTTTCATTTATCATACACACACACACATATGAATATATAAATTTCTTGAAAAAATATGAAACAAACTTACTCTAGCTGGTGTGTGGCTCCCGAGAATGCGTTGGCCATCATGGAAGAATTGGATGGTCCTATATTCCAATTGGCGCTTGTCACAGTAGGCAGTGAAGAGTTTGATGAACTTTGTGTCAGACCTAATCTTAAAGTACAGATCTCGCCCGTCCTACACTAAGTAAGAAAGAAATGATGCTAAAATGCAAGCACAAAGCTGCACTGGATTTGTTGTTGTAAAAATTGTACGATGTGGCATATGACAATAAAAATAATAATAAAAGATGATAAGATTGGAAGATATACAGAGAATAGATTTAATTGGATATATAAACTTGACATAATACTTAATTTAGGTAGAATCATCAGTCACAGCCTCACAGCAATGTTGTGGTAATATTAGTTCCTAAATTAATGGCTTGCAATATTAGTTCTCAATAAGAAGGATTTTAATGTGGTCAAGTTTTGCTCTTTCATGCCAATTAGATCCATTATCAAACATTTACTTCAATATAGAGATGATTTCTTATCAATTATACATAAATTCCAACAAAACATACCCTGCAACACTTCCCACGCTCAGTCCACCGAAAACAAATCCTACAGCCTGTGACCGCTCTTCCAATGGTATTGTCTTGCAGACGGTGTTGGAAAATTCCAATCAAGTGGAGAAAATAATTTATGCTAGCTCTTTGATAAGACATAACTTACAGTATAGAAAACACAATTCTGACAGCATAAGATACTATATAGTAAAACTCCAGAAACAAGATTTGAACCATATCATACACCCAGGTTGAACCTTACATAGAGTTGCCAAAACTAGCAACCAACCATTAACCCAAGGATCTAGATGTACTATAATTTAATATTTTCTTGTCCAGTTTCCAAAAATTTCTCCACTCAATTCCATAAGATAATAAGATTTAGCTACCTAAATATGCTTATTAGTAAGGAACTCAGTCAGGCAATTAGAAGTGATAGCCAGTAAAATAGCAAAGGAAACTCCAAGAAGTACAAGGAAAATTCACTGATAAAAGCAAATAATAGCAAGAAGAGAGATCATGTCTAAAAGTCAAATTTTAAATTAACATGCTTCTGGACCAATTTGGATCTCATACATGCCTGGCAATAAGATCAGTTGCAGCTGATGGGGAAGGTTGCGGATGATCAACTCTATGAGTCCTGATTAGTAATTAATCAACAGTACTCCCCAAATCAAGAGAAGGGTACAGCTAGCTGACCCATATATCTGTATGTGTGTGTGTGTGAATGTGTTGTGAGCTACAGCCTGTTCATCAATTTATTCTCTTTTGTTATGATATTAAGATTAACACCCAGATAATTAGAGCTCATTGGCAACAATCCTACGATTTTTTTTCTAAATTAGGCTACTCAGTTCACTCCAATACCTTATATGGCGTCTTTTATTATTAATGGATCCACTACAAACTAGAGCAACATTGAAAATAATAAACAACCCATACAATGGGAAGGAGTTTGATATTTAAAAACCGCTCATGTTAACTACAAAATTTCAATTAGTGTTAATATGTTAATATGACACTGTTCCACAATAGGGAAAGGGAAAAAAATAAATAAAAAATAAAGTTCTGTGATCATAGGATAACAAAGAACACATGTACAATGCACTCAGACATAAATTATCATAACCACGTTCAAAGACAGAGAAACTAGAATAAGAAAAAGGCATAGTTCTACCACATAGACAAAATGTATAATTTTCTTGCAAAAATGTTCAACTTCTGTTTAATACAAAACAAATGAGATTACCATTGTACGAGCCTCAAGACTAATAATCAGATATGCATGATACTCATTCTCGTCAGCAGCCGTTTTAGAAAAATCTGCATTATGACCACGAGCATTGTTGTGGTAGACAGTCCAAATTCCTTTGCAACCTGGTAGTTCAACCTGCATAAAGGGATGGGTATGCATCACCATATGGAAAAGACCAACAGCTTTCAAGCACACCAATACATCTTATTAAAAAACACATAAGCATGCCATAAACATATAAACAGTAACACATTAAGACAGTTTCAACTTGTTGATTTTGAGGGTTACTAAACCAAAGAAGTTAACAATTCCATGTGACCAAAAGTAAATTGATTGCTTGTAAAACAAAGTAATAATCTTCAAACATCATTATTTTAGAAAGAAAACAACATGACTGAAGGTTCCATGGTGGGAACCAAACCTGTTAACAATAATGTCGTCCACATGACTAAAAGTAAATTAAGTGATTGTAAAACAAAGTAATAATCTTCAACATGATTAATTTAAAAAGACAACAGCATGATTAAAGGTTCCACTGTGGGAATGAATTTTGTTTGGTTTCCTGATGAAAGCATTATAATCAATCAAAATATGCAACAATTTATCCAGGGAAATTGACAATGTGACATCAACAAAAAGGCCCTTAAAACACAATAGCCAAGAAATAAGGACATGGCCATATACACAATTACGCTGAAACCCGTTCTAAAATGGATCTGCACATAAATATTACTAATTCTATAAGTCTTACACAGTCATAGTCACAATGACTGCTATAATAATAGGTGAAAGAGTCAAAATAATACAATTTTGTCACATATCAAAAAGACATTTTTTTAAAGGCTAATTAATTCTATCAATACAGCTGGCTATGTTTGAAGGTGCAATGATTTGCAGTAATCTGATTAACCATATTGTTTCAGCACTTAATCTTTAAAATGGGGACTCTAGGATTTATCAATAACAACCAGCAAGACATAAAATTCCTAAATCTTATATCAAGGAAAATATAATAGAAATTCAGAGAAGGGGCAAACCTCAGTGATCATTTCTGGGTGAATTGACTGTCGAAGAACACAGAGAGCACCATTCTTCCCATGACCAGAACAGCACACCTGAAAATTTATCTAAGGTAAATACAAACTTCCAAATAGTAAGACCAGAAATGATAAAAAGTTCTTGCGCTTTAGACCAATTATCATTTGAAAAAATCCATGAATAAATAAAAGAATTTTCCTTTTTCCCTCTGTTCATCTTTTACTTTTTTTTTTTTTTAATCTATTTGTTGCTAGGTTGAAGCCTTGTCAAGTAATAAAACCAAGAGAACAAATTCCACAAAAGAAGCACAGCTAAACTTCATCTTTTTAGTTTTCTTTTGCTTGCTAAGATTTGGATATAAACCTACCCTAGACAGTCCAACCCAACCCCAGCTGTTACCACTTAAGCCAAAGTCCAAGTGGATAAAAAGTAGTTGTAAAACATGCTAAACTTCAATGCCCACAAGGCATGATTCTTCTTCTACCACTCCTCTTATTCATTTATATTATCAATTTATCATGTCTTTTATTTATTTATTATTTATCATTTGTGTAAGGGCCTGTACCACATCAATCATCCAAAGGGCAGAAGTTGTGACCTAACTCACAAAACTGACCAGTTCATAGTTACTTTGTTTGGCAAGTCCAGTTGCATTTGCATCTGCATTCATCCTTAAACCATATGAGAAGTCCTTCAAGGGACCAACATTAATCAATGAATCCCTCACAGCAAGCGAGAAGGTTTTCTGCAGGCATTACGGAAAAGAAATCATTACATAATATTATATGCATATATCCAAGTATTTAATTATAATTGCAATTGAGTTGTGAAAATGAAGATATTTGCAATCTACAACCAACAATTTGTCAATCCAACTAGACAAATATAAATTAATCACTATTAATCAAATTTCTAAAAATTCTGGAATAAAAAAAATCCTAGAAATTGCAGAAAATAGGAGCGTAATTTCTTTAACACATACAGGGAATAGTGATAAAAGTTCTACAATATTTTGATGGTGGTACAACTACAGTTTGTTTTTTTTTTTTTTGATAAGTAACAACTACGGTTAATTATATATGTCAAAAGTGCTTAAACTTTTTTGTTGGGGGAGTAAGGTGTACACATACACAGCATGGAGTCCGAGTGGTTGGGAAAAGCACCATAGTTTTAGATAATTTCCCTTACCAATGAGCTATAGGTCAACTGGTACTTCCTACACTCATAATAGCAGTATGGAGAGTGAGGTTGTGGGTTCAAGACCCACTGAGTGCATGTGTAACTTACCAGGCAAAAAAGGGTTTAGAGAATCTAATTAGAAAGAATAGGCAAATCCATTGAGTTCCATAAGCAGATGGAAACATGAGGAAGTCTTCTCTATGATTGGGAAAATTAGCCACCATTTTTAGATACCAGCATCTGTTCTTATAGATGCTTAAATTGCTATGGAGGTGTCTGATATCTGCTGTTTTACATCACCCTTTTCCTACCAAGGAACTCCCTCTTTATCTTTACATAAAAATTCTCCAAATGTAATTACTAGGCAGAAAAGAACTAGTAAAAGGCCTGCAAAGTTGACAGTGGTAAACAACCTGTGCTGAATCTTTTATTATTTGGAGCTGATGCATATAAGGAGAGCTCCTCACCACTAATCATATCTTGCAAAGCATCAGAAGATGACATTCCCAAATCAAGGCCTGCAGAATACACAACTCAAATAGAATAGCAATGATCGGCCACTGTTTCTTATTAAGCGTCTAACTTGTAAGTCAAAAAAATTTGTGGTTTTCACTTGGTTTGGCTCACCTTTGTCTTGAGATGAATAGGTTGAAGGGGTTATGCGAACCAGTGGGTGCTCAGTTGCTGAAACATTAAGCATGTGAGGGTTAAAATGCTGCTTATTTACTAGAAACGATGACCCATTCATGCTTGCCTTGTGGTGTTCTTGCAAAAGAATCCGTTTAACAATTGTTTTTGAAGGTTCAAACTTAGCCCAACTCTGCATGCAGGTTATCGGAAAAAACTTGTCAGTTTTGATTGTTCAGCACTAATTGGTGAGAAGCAAAGATTTTCTTACACATAACTGCTTGGGAAACTTGTTAAAATTAACTTGAACTTCACCCAAGTTCGGAAAATTAAGAGAAATGAGAGGATTGAATTATCTATTGAAGAGATTCTCCCCTTCAGTCTACATATCCCTAAGTGCATGCATGTAAATACATCTACCTTGATAGATAGCACATGATACAAGAAGTATAACATTGTTAAAATTTTTAAAGCTTTTCACCTGAATAGAGATGTTTCTATTATTCTTCTTTGCAGGATATCACCAAATACAAGCAGAATAATCTAAACAAACTCTATATATAGCTAGTGACAAAACAATATGCAAGTCAATCACGTCAATAACAACACACCAGATTCTTTTCTCAAATTTGGTAAAGATTAGGCCTTCAAAGTGTAACTAACGTCAGCCAGATCAAATTGAGCTCTAAAACTGAGCATCAATTGGCAAAGAGTACAACATTTAATGCTTAAAGTGGCTTATTTAATATTTTGGGAAACAAAATATAGAAACAGTCAGGAAATATTACCCGATCTAATGAGTCTCTCCTCCTCCTCACTGTTTCTGGTGCAGAACTCTTCATAGCACTCAATTGTTTTGTCCGAGACTCATCTTTGGCAGCAGCAGAACCAGAAGAATGCAAGAGTTTCTTAGTTGAAGGGGTATCACTAACTTTTGTTGCATCTGGAGAGATGAAAGAGGAATCATAGGGGATCCCTATTGTTTCAAACAACTCCTTTTTTACATTCTGTTGTTTTGCAGGTGCACTTATGTTTAGAACTGCCATTTGTTTTGACAGACATTCAGAAAGTTGCTCAGCAGCTGGTAATTGTGAACTCATTGTGCTGTGCAAACTATGCAAGGACTGAGTGTGTCTGCAACAAGAATGTGTCACTTAGGTAAAAATTAGAAATTAATCCACTTAGGTTCAGAGAGCTAAAACTAAATGGCCTTGTCAATTTACCCTGCTATTGGCATCCTCAAAGTATACAATATATTGATCGATTGTGAAGATCACTTGACCATTCTTTAGTTGGAAGTATAATTTGAAATATACTTTGAAGTAGGATGAATTCAATTGTATTTCCTAAACAAAAGACAACAAAATGCATTTATCATACCTTCAAGGCCTAAATTTACTCTGCTGAGCTCTCCAACCTACATGAGATCCACCATTTTCACTAAATTTATTGAGTTCAAGGTTGTTGAAATGCCTTTCCAATTCAATTAATTGATTGGTCAAATCCTGGGACAGGGAGAAAGATACACAATTTTATTGAAAACTCAGGCGGTAAACGTCAATGTCTAGTGTAAAATAATTGATAGGTTACCTAACTCATTTGTAATATATGACGACGCTTCATCTCATGTTCAGAACTCAACTTCTGGCGATTCCAGAGGTCCCAATATCGGCTATCAGAAGCTTGCTTAACAATGCCTTCCATGTATATTTTCCTTGCGAAAACTGAGTCAGTCAGACAATTATCAGTAAGTGAAATCAATTTGTAAAAAAATGAGAAATGTAGGTATTGAGATTTTATGTGATATTGTTGTCTTCAAATTACATCATTGGTACTTAATGGAAGGGAAAGTGCCACACAAATTAAAAGTTAAACAGGACATTCATTTCGAAATAGAGGTAGGTCTCTATCACCTCATAAAACCTCATGGGAGGAAATGTAGTTTATCTAAAGATAATATCACTGTAGTCAAATGGCCATAAAGAGAATATTCGTTTTAACAGACATGCAAAAAAGTGAAATGTACAACTATTTAGATGTAGAAGAAACGAAATCATGGGTGTATAACTGCATGGACCACAAACAGCCAGGTGCGTGCAGCCCACATGTGTGCTCACTCCAAGGCCTGATATCCTAAAGCCTTAAAGAAGTTATAGATACCAACTAGCTATGTCTCAAATTGTACCTTAAGAGCTTCTCTAATCCCTACTTTCCTCTCATATGAAGGTTGGAAGTTCAAAACAGTGAACATAGTTCCACGTGTTCCCCAATCTAACTTACCCTGCAAAATTGTGTAATATCCCACTCACACATGCACAAACTCACAGAAGAACACATCAAAATAAATTGTACAATGCACTCAAACTGAATACTAACCCTTAATCATATTATACAAGAGTGAAACAAAGCAAACTACAAAAATAACAATTTGGACCTTTAAGTTAGTATATGTTAATCCAAAAAACAGGGCCATTTGGCTTATTATTATGATATAATCATGAATATTTGAGAAAACAACGGTTTCATAAGTAAACAAACCACAATTGTAAGCCAATGAGCTCTAGCTCAACTAGCACCTCCTCCCCCTTATAAGACCCATTGGGTGCACGGGTGCACATGTGAGACTAACCATTAAAAAAGAAGACCACAAGTGTAAACAGCTAAAAGCCACTTAACTCCATGCAACATCCACCATCCAAGCAACACAAAATATATACAGTTGGAACCAGACAGAAACAAGGAATATAATGCAACCTAGATTCACTAAAATTGTTGAAAGAGGAAAAGAAAATGAAATAACAAGCTGGAAGCTTGAGCCTTGACTGACTTCTAGAAAACTAAAGGAACAAAGAGAAACAAGGATATTTGAATAACTTGATCATTTGAGAAGCAAAACTTACGTATAATGTACAGCAGAGTTTTCCAATTGTATACTGGTCAGATCAAATGAGGCATCCTTACTGATGGATCGCCATAGGTTATCTGTTAATGACAAATTAAGAATGGGTCATGCAATCTGAACAGGAAAAACAAAACAGCAATGACAAAAAAAATACAGCCTCATCTATGGGTATTTGTTTACCAACATATAGATTCCTCCAGGTTTAAGCAGCCTGCAAGAAAAATGAAGCATGCCTAGTGAGGAGATTTACAAATAAATTAATAAAAACAAGTCGTACATTTATTCTACAACCTACTCACTTCCCCTAGCATTTGAGTTGCACTAATTGGAGCATCAGTGCCACACTGGAATTCACAACCACAAATGAATGGATTAGAGCATGCCAAACAATGAACTTCAGGAATAATGAGAACATTTCAATACCCATCATACCATCAAAGAATCAAGAGTTCCTGGTTCAAGGATCAGCAGAGTGCATATGGCATGGCAAAGACAAATATCATCAATAAACAAAAAAAAAATTTAGTTTAACATATCTCAAATATTGATAAAGCTTGTAATGAAAGGACAGATCCCTACCTTTATCAATGATACTGTCAAATGATTCATCAGGGAAGAAGCTCATATCCCTAACATCCATTTGCATATCTACCATATTGAAAAAACAAATTAAAGGCAATGGGATGTTTAACACAACAAAACCATAATAAAAAGCATCAAGACAATATATATATTCCCCAAAATTATTTAGTAATCCGGGCATGGATCTCTCTCGCACATTGTTAAAGGGGTTGTTCAGCTATCCCTTTTCTCTTCTTATCCAGTTATAACAGAAGAAACAGAAACATTGGGTTCGTCAACAGTTTTTCTTGTGATTGTTATAGGAGCAATCCCTCCCGGCCCATTCTTCTTTTTAAAAATAATAAGAGCCCTTAGTCTATTTTTTTTTTTTATTCTAAATCTCTACCCAAAGGCCAAAAAATATAATAATAATGTCACTTTGGTGTCTCAAGAAAAAATGGTTGCTTTGGTATCTTGCAGAGAGAGGCATTGGCAAAGAATCTGCAAGAGACCACCAAACACGATAATTTGCAAAGGGTGGACTTGAAAGGGCACGCATCAATATCTATATGGTTTTGATAAAAATACAAAAATGATTGAACGTTAGAGATATCATAAGTGTTACATCTATATCAAATTGTTTTCTAAAAAACCTGTTAATGAAATCCACAACAAATAGGATATATGCTTCCATATTATTCAAAGCCAAGCAAGGTTATCATTTCCAATTGTGACAAGAAAAGATATAACAACCCTATTCAATTACTAGGTTGGTTATCTTCAAGTTCTCTATGTTGATGGGCAAGTAATAACACTTGATAAGGTTGCCAATAAAAAGCTTCAATATTTGATTTAGAACTGAGTCTTAAGATTCAGATGAAGGATATAAAGCACAATTCTACTGATTAAAAAAAAAAGTATAAGTGATGCAGTGCACTCATTCAACATTATAAGTTTCAAACTTTTGATGCAGTGCACTCACTCAATATGATTAGTATACACTTGAAAATCTTCTAAAGAACTTCAAATTCACATAATAGTAAAGGGTCACTGTCACTGTTTGTTCTGCTATTGCAGCTGCAACTTTCTCGGTTGACAACAACAACAACAACAACAGCAAATCTTTAATCCCAAAATTATTGGGGACAGCTAATCTTTCTCAGTTAAAATAAAACTTATTTATTCAGTAAAAAAGGTGAAGGTAAAGGGTTTCAGTGGAAACATATATCCACATGCGCACATGTGTGTGTGTGTGCACGTGAGAGAGAGAGAGAGAGAGAGAGAGAGAGAGAGAGAGAGAGAGAAGTTTTATTGACACCTGATAAAAAAAAGTAATAAATTTTATTGTAAGTGGGGAAACCCAACGTAGGCAGTGTATATACAAAGATAGTCCCTAAAGAATTACATTCTATAAGAGAGAATCTATAAAGCTTTAATTCATTGAGATGTCATAGTAACCTGAAAATGGTTTACCTGTTTTTCTTCGCGTGATGAGCTTGTATCATCTTTTAATTCTCCTGGATTTTTAGGCGCACCCTTCGCACCAGCTGCAGGCATCCTTACTTCCTAAAAGTGATGTCTGGTTAGTTGCCAACAAAAAGGGATGAAGCCCAAAAAAAAAAAATTCACAGAACAATTTTGAAGCACACATAAGTTGTGCCAAATCATCCCATGGGCTCAGCTTAAATATAACCACTTCCCCCGTGAAAGAACCCCCATAAATCCAACAGGTAAACAGTGCAATATGTACAACTCCATCAAAATTATGCAATGAGTTTGCACAAGTGTTTTGAAGAGGTGTAGTCTCATTTTTAAGGAGGTTAGCTTGAATCTTTTCTCCCTTCAAGAGGAATTAGACAAGGGGAATCCTATATCCCACTTTTCTATTCATTTTATGTGCGGAGTATCTTGGATCTCTCATTTATGAGAAGCATGCCAATGAGACTTGGAAAGATATGAGAGTGTCTTGCTCAAGGCCTGAGTGAGTTTACACACTTGTTTTTGCTAATAATGTAATACTTTTTGTTGAATCTAGCCTCCAAATGCCCTTGTGATTGATGAAATTTTTGCCAGATTTTGTAATCTGTCAAGACAGAAAGTTAGCAGAGAAAAGTCACAGGTGCTTTTCTCTAGAAACACCCCTCCCTCAACTAGAAATGGAATCTGTGAAGTTCTTACAATTTCAAAAGCTCAAACATTTGACATATATTTGGGCTTCCCACAGAAATATGGCGACCATGGACAGCCTGATTTTGATTTTGTGATTCAGAGGCTGCAAGATAAATTGGCTAGTTGGAAACCAAGTCTCCTCTCAGTCGCAGGAAGGAGGGTTCTTATGCAATCAGTCAAAAAATCAATCCAAAATTTTGTTATTCAAGGTTCTCTATTGCCAATCAGAACCTGTAAAAGAATTGGCCAAGCCAACAGGAATTTTATATGGGGATCAACACTAGACAAAAACAAATTGCACTTGTTTATCTATAACAAAGTCACAATGCCTAAAGAGTGGTGGTCTGGGTTTGGTGGAAGTAAAGCCTAGAAATTTAAGCCTGCTAGCCAAGACCAACTGGAGGTTGTTGAATGAAGATATGTCCCTTGGGCCCGAGCCTTAAAGGCCGGATATGTAATGTCGGGTTTGTGGAATCCAAGGAGGTCATGTTCTAGAGTTTGGGTTGCTTCCAAGGCTTCAAAACCATTTTAGAGAAAAATCTCAGGAAGGTCATCAATGATGGTCAATCAGCCCTATTTTGGAAAGACTAAGGGTCCAGCCTAGGGACTCTGCGTATTATATTAGTGGTCCTCTAGATAGGGGCAAAGAATAATTGAGGATGAACTAAGTGCTAGAGGAAAGCAGAAGCTGGAATTGGAAGCAGTTATCCTTTGTACACCTGATTAAATTCATGCAAACCATTCCAGTCATCCCTCTATTCTGCTGTTGATGGTTATTTTGCATGGGGTTTTAACCTTGACCAGAAGTGCCATTTGTAACAGAAAAAACGGAGACCATCTCTTATGTGCAAGAATGGATCTTCTCGAAGACCTTCTGAAACAACCTTGGAATTCCTGATATGCTGTTACCTTCCTTCTCTAAGACCACTCATGATTGGTTCTATAAAAATGGTACATCATCTGTGTGCTCCCAAAGGCATAACATCCCCTGGTGTGTCTTATTCTTGTTTGGAATTTGCTGTCTAGGGCTTCATAGGAACAAAATGGTCTTTCAAGCAGAGGGTTCCAATATAAGGCTTCATAATGAATGCTCTAAGAAGTATGAAGGTAGTGGAATCTTGTTATCTTCCCTAGCGGGTGGAGGAGGTCTTATTGGCAACTCAGCTCATGGATGGATCCAGTTTTTCTCTAGAGCCATTGGCATCACGTCTAGTGTTATTGCCTAGCTATGGGTGTTGCATGATGGGTTGATTATAGCTAAAGAGATTGGGGTTGAGAAGCTTTGGGTAGTAATGGATGCTTAGGAAGTTGTTAACCTTGTTGATAACAGAGGTTCTCCTAAAAGACTAATACAAAGTTTTTTGATGGAATACAGACTATTCTCCAAGCTTTCCAAAAATCCAAACTGGAGTTGACCAATACATAATTATTTACATTGAGGAAACTCAACAACACAATTTCATCTCTTTTTCTTTTCCCACAAATTCCCAGCAACCAAACGGAGAGCAATACATAATTATCCATACAGAGGAAACCCAAAAACCCAAATTGATTTCTTTTTCTGTTCCAAAAATTTCCCAACAACCAAACAGAGGAAAAAATAGCAGAGCAATATACAACAATCTAAATCAAGGAAACCCAAAGTCCCAATTTAATTTCTTTTTCTTTTCCCACAATTTCCCAGCTACAAACCAGAGGAAAATAAGAGCAGAGAAATATCCAATAATCTAAATCGAGGAAACCCAGAAACCCAATTTCATTTATTTTTCTTTCCCCCACAATTCCGTAGCTACTAACCAAACAGAAGAAAAAAGAGCAGAACAATAAACACCAACCAAAATCTAGAAAACCCAATTTCATATCTTTTTCTTTTCCCACAACTTTCCCAGCTACCAAACAGAGGAAAACAACACAAAGCAGAGACAACAAAACAGAACAAAGAGATGGAGATGAAATGACCGGCATTGCCACAGCCAACCATGAGCACACGAGACGAGAGACTGGTTGGGACAACTTGGGAGGTGGTGTTGTGGTACCAAGTTGAGATGCTAGGACCCCTCTTTTTCTTTTTTCTTTTTTAATTGGTAATTACAATCTCCCAATGGATCTTGAATTCAATAAATAAATAAATAAAATACTGTGTAATTCCGATGATACCTTCTCCAATAGAACAATACCTTGTACAGTTTTATCAAGAAGATCTTGGATCTCACCAAGTCGTTCATCCATTATGCTCTACGAAGTCCAGAGAAAACCAAAATTCAAATATCGGTGATGGAATTTCAGAATTATAGCAATAGAAAGCATATATGTAATACCAAAAGCGAAATCATCTAAAATTCAAAGAAGTTGGATATAAATATTTTTTATTGTAAGTTACACACGAACAAAGGGATTCAGAGAAATCCCAAAGCTGCCCAACAAAAGAATTTTGCAAGGCCCACTCACCTAAACACAGGAGGGGCTTGGTTAGCAGCTAGGGGGGGAACCCAGTTAAAACAACAAAAATCAAATTCAATTGACAAACTAACAGTGTCCAAAATAACAGTTGAAGATTGCCACAGCTGAAGATTGCCACAGCTGAACATGATCTGCTGTCCCTTTTGATATAACTGCCCTTCATGTTGTTTTATTTTTTAATTGTTGATGAGTAATACCAAATTGCATTAAAATAAGAATATAGACAGACATCAAAGCATCTATTTGCAGCTAGTTATCAAGAAAATTTCAAATTATAGAATGTGATCTTATTGCATCAAGTATCTCATAAAGTTTTAAGTAAACATATTTTGATCTTTTTTTTTTCATATGTAAATAATTTTGCGCAAAAAGGAGGCTAAACTCTAAACAATTTCATTAAAATATTTTGGTCATATTTTTCTTGAAGGACAGGAAGCTTACTAGGTAACAACTTCATACACTGTATGAAGGGCAACTAATTTCTCTTCCTTCCTTTCTTTTCCACTAGTTTCTTAGCAACCAAACTGAAACCAATACAATAAGAATAGATTTAGAGGTAATTACCTTTTTTGAACCTTACGCCGTCTCGTATAATGAGGAGGAGATCTTGCATACTCTTCGTCAGATGCCTCGGGCCCAGCTTTGTGTCCATGTTTGTGCCCCCCTGTCCCACAAGGAGGTGCCTTTGATATGTGTTTCGGCCGACCTTCTAGCTCTGCAGGTAACCCAACAGCCTGCTCAACCTGAACATGGGGTGGGTCGATGCCCAAACAAGGGCCAGTAGACGTACTGTGGGAGGGTGGCTGTGTGTGCATGCCAGGAGGGGTTGGATCAAGACCTAGGTCAAAAGATGGAATGGGTGATAGCTCAGTAACTGACCTTGGGGTGGGTAGATGGATGTCAAATCTAGGACATGGTTGTGGGGTGGGTGAAGAAGGGCCAGTGAATGTACTGTGGGAGGGTGGCTGCGTGTGCATGTCAGGTTGGGTTGGATCAGGACCCAAGTCAAAGGATGGAATTGGTGACAGCTCAGGAAATGACCGTGCGATGGGTGGACAGATGCCAAACCCAGGACATGGATGCGGGGTGGATGAAGGGATGATGGGGCTAGGGGATGGATGTGGGGTGGGTGAAGGGATGGTGGTGGGCCTAGGGGATGGATGTGGGGTGGGTGGATGGGGATCGGGGGTAGGGACAACTCTCGGGGTAGGAACAGGCAGACGAGAGCCACGTCCGGCAGGAGCTCTGCTCATGCTTGGCCTCTCAGAAGTGCTTGGGCTCTGAGTAGGCGCAGCTGCAGGAGTAGCTACCTCCTCGTTCGAGCCCTCGGGGATAGGAGGTTGTACACGGCCAATCTCCTGCACTGCCGTCAACACACCAGTAATTAAATTATGGTCCTCCGTGCCCACTAGGTGACGCCTCAACAAACAAGTGTATCCTTCAATCTGGACATGAAAAAACAAGGTATATTAGTAATGCAATACGAAATCAACCATGCTAATTAAAAATTCAAACGAACAGAAATTTAAAGTTACTATTAGAATCAATCTAGCACCGAGGACATTGATAAACCTCCGAGTTACCCTTTTGTACCAATCAAAGTACTCGTGTTCTAGAGGCATATCACCAAGCATTGCCTCACAACGCCGTTGAAGGCGATTACCCCACTCCATAATATGCGTAGCATGTTTCTGCATCCAATCAATGCCAACCTTCCCCCACAAGTCAATGCCATGAAGCACTATATCGGTGTCAACATTATGGGGAACTTCTTGGATCATCCCGAATTGACAAACGACACGATCCGGTGTATGTTTCTCTACTAGGTGGAAACATACAAGCGGCACCGTTGCCGTCCATACACCCTTTCCTGCAACGCACCACGACGGACGGTCCTCGAATTCAGCTTCATACGGCTGCCACACCACCTACAACAACCAAAAAAGAAGTACGCAACACATTAGCCAACAATGTTTATATTTCAAAGTTCACCAAACCTAGATCTTGTTCCTAAACATGTTAAATAAGGCATTTTCATACCTGGCCTGGCAACATGGAAGCTATTTGCTCGCGATACCTGTCCAGGAAGATGTGGACGGGCCTGTTTTTCTTATTTGGGACCCACAACCACCTACAATCAAGATCAAGGGATTATTAACTTTGTACAACTTTCCCACTTAGAAAATAATATAATTAAAACTATAATGTAAAGTTTACTATGGATGGTCAACTATTTCTAATCTTAGCCTACCCACCAGCTTTTCAACTAATCATTATAAACATACTTTCTTATGCTGCATTTAGAATATGTTTTCTAATAAGATAGTTAATCTACTAAAATGAAGCTTGGTTAACTAAGCAGATTTTATATACTTATAAAATAATAAAAAACTATAACTAACAAATATATTAACCTAGTAGCTTTGAAATTAACTTAAATAATTCCTAGTAGCTTTGAAAATAAATAAATAAATATTTGTTACGACGTGTATAAGGTACAAACTTACTTCAGGAACAGTGGACCACGCACTGAAGGACTATAAGCACCCACTGGCGGGCCACATTCACTGGCAGGCCACATTCAACCGTCGGGCACAGATATGGGAACCTGGCCCATGCCCAATACTGCACCAACAGCAAGCACCCACCAATTTGATTAGCTTTCTTATCGCTTGTCCTGCATAACTCTCGGTACAACCATGCAAGGCAAGCACTTCCCCAACTGTACCTTCGTAGGTTGCGAAGGTCTTCTAACTGCTGCACCCACATTAGATGCACCCTATCACCGGATTTGTCCATGAAGATTGTGTCCCCTAGTAGTGCTAGGATGTAGCATCGTGCATACTTATGCACCTGATCATCTTCAGCATTAGGAGACAATGGATTGGCAACAGCTTCCAAAAGCCGTTGGATGAGAATCCTCTGGCCATGAAGTTGCTTTCTCTGATCATTTGCAGGTCAGAAGCCAAGGAATTCCTCGCACATATTATCCCAATCTTTTTGCGTGCTCCCTGTAATAGCCTCGCCATCAACAGGAAGCCCGAGAAGGACCTCCACATATTGCAATGTGATGGTGACCTCACCATGTGGCATATGGAAGGTGTGAGTCTCCTGCTGCCACCGCTCCACTAAGGCCATTATCAGGCCGTGGTCAATCTCTCTCCTCGGGGTCCTAAGGAGTCCCTCCAAACCAAGTGCCTTAATGATGTCAAGGACTCGGTCGTCCACCATTGGTTCTCGATCGGAGAACTCTTCACTACGGGCACGACATTTAAGGGACCCTGGATCCTACACAGAACAAAACCATGGGTTAATACAAACTAGGGAAGTGCGTGTACGTTGTATGAATTAAATGCGTATACATTCGTTAAAAGGGAAGTGCGTGTACGTTGTATGAATTAAATGCGTATACATTTGTTAAAAGTGTAGTGTTGTGTTTTACCTGCCCATTCCAAATAGCTTCTGACCGATGGTTGGGCTGCAATATCAACACCGACAGGTCAATGGGGCCAGGCTGCGCATGGTCAATCTGTCCAGCATTTGCAACTGCCATACTACACAAGAAATGATAAGCAATTAGCACGTAATACAACGAATCAGCAAAAAACTAGCATTTTCATATTGATTATGTGCTCTACACACAGTAAATGAAAAATGCATTTTGACAACGCAACTAATGCATAGCGTAATGGAAACCACACTCAAAATATAGCAAAAATACCAACAATAACCCTAACCATAATTGACAAGACTTCTAACCTATCTTTTCTTTCAATTTCCTCTTTAGGGTTTTCCTAAGGTTGGGATGCATAGAAAGGCATGCAACACATATGATTTGAGCAAATAGTGAAAAGGAAGACTTAAAACATAAAAGGTGCATGTAAGTATTTAGTTGATTAACCTTGAAGTACACCTAGCCAAATTATAGAATAAAAACCATATTACTCAAAGATAAAAATTCTGTTTTGCAGGAATTGATGTTGATGGCCAGCAGAGGGTAATGATCAATTGATCATTTCAAAATGTAGGTTGCAGATAAAAATTCTTATTAGTACAGTTTGTTCTTGTGCCTTCACTAGGATCTTGTTGATGCCATATTTCTTGGGGGTTGGTGGTTATATTCAATCTTATTCAAATATTTTGCAACAAATAATTGTGACATTATTTTGGGTATAGTTAGTTTGTGCTTCACAATGCTGAAATTTTTTTAATGTTTGGTTTTGAATCATGAGATCTGACAATGCTATTTCTAATATATTTGATGAAATGGCCTTTGGCATTGATTTTTCAGTGCGCGGCACTGCTAGGCATGTTTCACAGTCAGACTACAAGGCTCAAATTCAAGTCACTCCTTTGAAATTGTAAGCTCTTTTAACAATTGAGGAATAAGCGGGAATTTGGGGGGGTGTGGGAAATTCGAAAAAGGGGGAAGGCTAGCTGTAGGAAGAAATTTCTTAAGGACAAAAATTGATTATCTTTATGGCTAAAGAAAGAAAGGCAGATAATAACACCAAGGAACAGGAACAGTATGGCTTGGCTAATCACATCAAATGTGTGGAAGTGGATAGGACAATTTATCATGACTCTTCAAGGTGCTGTAAACCCAAAAATCCTAGGTTTGATCCATCCCCACTAAGACTAATACACGGTTATGGCAGAGAGGTATACACTCTATACTATTACCAAGAGTGGGTTGTCCTTATAATATTATCTATTTAGACAACTTTCTCTCATAACATTCAAGCCCATAACATTCAATCTTGGTAATTTGAGCTTACAGTATATACAACAACAGCAACAACAAAATGATCACAAACCGTAGCCTATGTGACTTATAACTGAAGCTGCCTATAATTAAAATAAATAAATAATAATAATAAAATGGGAAACCATTTGGGAAAAAGAAGATTCAAGATTATTATTGGTAAAAGAAAAAGAAATCATACCTGAGAGAACTGAGTGAGAGTGGAGAGGGTGCTTGAGAGTGGAGAGCGCGAGTGAGAGAGACATGAGAGTGAGTTACAGCGCGAGTGAGAAAGTCGTGAGAGTAAGTTACGGCGCGAGCGTGAGGGTGGAGAGGCGCGATGACGAAGGTGGAGACGGTGTGAGAGAGGCATGAGAGAGGCGTGAGAGGGTGGAAAGGCGCGATGACAAAGGCGGAGACGGTGGAGAGGCGCGATCACGAAGGTTGTAAGAGAGGCGTGAGAGGGAGAGTCAGAGGGTGAGTGACAGAAAGAGGCGAGGAGGTCTGTGCGAGAGTAAGGAGGCGTTAGACTTAGAGCTAATTTGAAAAAACCCCTACTGGAAATCGAGTCTCACAAACTCGGTTTCCAGGTGGCTAATAGCCTGTACACATCACACTCAAATCGAGTCTTTATGAGTCGATATATAAATCGAGTCTTTAAGACTCGATTTCCAGGTGGACGAAAGTGCCACATCATACCAGAATAGATCAGTGAAACCGAGTCTTAAAGACTCGATTTCTTAAAGCAAAATCGACTTTCTAAGAGTCGAGATGTTAGTATAGTATATACTTTCGTTCTAGTGCCTACTAACTATATTGTTGGGAAATTGTGGCCAATTGCCCATTTTCTCCTAAGGATTGGAGATCAATGGGACCCATCTATGATCCACCACATCTTCTTTCTCTATTGTCACTCTGTCACCAATGGCGAAGCTAGGGCCTAGGGGACACCGTTAGGATAAAATCTCAAAAAAAAAAAAAATTAATAATGAAATTATGTTGTAACACTAGACTCTCTCAAATGACATTACTCATCTTGGCTATTATTTAGAGCAGTTGTGATATGGATCTAGTGTCCAATTACGTAGTATTTAATTGTATTAGACCTTTTAAGATTATAACACGTGTCTGGTTTTAAATACATGTCACCATTTTAACGGGTTTAGTACACTACATGCGCTAGACCTAAACCTCAACCATTTAGAGTGTGCCTGGGAAGGGATGAAATTCACAGCTTATTAGAGATTTTAAATTATTTTTGCTATTATGTATGTCTTATTGCACTATATTGGACTTGTTAAGCTTATAACACGTGTTCACTTTTGAACACATGTCACGATCTTAACGGGTCCAGTGCACTACATGCACTGGACCTAAACCTCACCCATTTAGAGTGTGCGTAGGAAGGGATGAAACTCGCAGCTTATTAGAGGTTTTTAATTTATTTTTGCTACTATGTATATGTCTTATTGCACTTTTTAGTACTATTTATGAGTCTTACTGTACTATTCAACTTGCTTTTAGTTTTTTTTTTTTTTTTACAGTACTTTTAGTAAAAAGTTTTCAATTTCAGCTAAATAATTTGTTTTTAAACAAACCCTTATCCTATTGCCCATGTAATTCTATAAACAAAACTCATGTTCTCTGTTACAAATCCCTAATTAGCAATGTCAAGAAGAAAAAAAAATCCCCAATTTTTCTTACAATTATTTATGTACATCACCAACGCTCCACTCTGCCATTAGTCACCACATCATCTTCTTGCCTTGAGCGGCCTTCGACAATGGTTGCTACCTTATACAAAGCTTCTAGCTGGGTGATCCTCTCCCTTGTGGCCAATCTGTCACCCTACCATGCATGATGTTGTTCACTCCAATTTCTAAACCACTTGACTAAATTGGTGACTACTAGTATCTCTCTCTTTGTGATGTATCCTAGGGTTTACTGAGAGAATGACAAATATTGACTGAAAAAAAAAAATCTAGAACCACAATATTTTGCACCACAGCTTTGATGTGGCAAATATTATGTGGTGGGAAAAAAAATGATGGATTTATTTGAAAGTAAAAGGCAATCAATCACAGTTTGCCGCATAGGATATTTGTTAAAAATTGTGTAGTAAATGTTGTGTTCTTAAAAAAATTAATATTGAATAAAAAAAAAACAAACAAACAATGGTAGTATTGATTATTTTTATGATTTTTTTAATGTTGATTATCTTTATGTATACGTAATATTATAATAAATTATTTTAAAGAAATGTTAGAAAATATTATATAATGTTGTTACATTTTTTTTTTTTTTAATTCGATGGTTAGAGACGAAGGATTTGATATCTGGATGTTGACGTTAAAAACGTGAGAAAGTGTCAACTAATTGAGTTACAATACTCTTGACTAATAATGTTATTACTTGAATCTTGATGGCTGAAATATTTTAGGCCTAATCCTAAATGTAAGAACAATCCCTAGAGTTTGGGTCAGCTATAAAAACACCTCATGAGTTTCAATTTTCCTTAAAATTCCCTAAGGTTTTTATATCTACCAAATTGATTCTTATAACTAACTTTTGTTAGCTTTTTTGAGTAAAAAATTCACATAACCATCATATGACTAGAGACGCGAATCAATTGAAGAGTTTTTTTTTTTTTTTAATGTGACATTGAGATAGTCACATAATTATTCTTTTCTTAAGAACCAACAAACGTTAACCCATATAAGACTATAAGGAATAAAATAAAATCAATGAAAATTTGATAACCAAATTAAAAATTAATATGACCAAAATTTAGAAATCACAAAGTGTTTTTACCTTATTTAATTCTTTAAAAATTGTGTTATATTTTTTTGGGAACAAGTAACGATATCCTAACTGCACTGATTTAATAAATATTTTTTAAAAAATTATTAAAAGAAAACTAATTTTCTTACAATTTTTTATATTTTCCATAAAAATTGTATTAAAATAATTCATAAACAAATATTTTGAAGTTATATTTGAAAACTTAAATTTAGATCTAGATTTGAATTTTAAATAAAATAAATTTAAAATGTCTTTGCTTTTCACATCAATTGATTTTTGATATAATTTCACATTTTATAATTTTAAAATCAATAAAAACCCTCAATCTTTTAAAACAACGAACAGGATTTTTAGATTTTGAATCCTCGAATCCAAATTCGAAGGCATCAGTCAATGGGTCCAATTTAGTTAGGCCTCCAAAAATTGAATGATTCTAGCACTGACTGTCAGAATGGGAGTGGGACCCACTAAAGTCGTGGTTGCTTATTTGTCCCGTCACCCATGTTTGACTCCATCAGTGACTCAAACAATGACAATACAGCATCGTTGCTCTCTAAAGTCCAAACCCAGCCTGTAATTGCATTCTTTCCTAATTCCAATTTTATTTCATTAACCAATTACAACCACAATTCCCGAAGGACCAAAATCTGAACCAGTAGAATTCAAAAAAAGAAAAAAGAAAATTCTGAACCAGTAAACAAAAATAGAAGCTGTACTGGATTTTTCTATCTATAAATTCCTCACATCAGTAGCCAAATTCTTCATCAACCCATGCATGCAAAGTTTGCAGACACAAGCAATATCCCATCTCGAGACACACCCTCTGTAACATAAACAGCTACCAAAGTCATGGCATTCAAAGTCTTGTTCTATAGCCTTGTACTTTTGTTGGTTTCCTTGCTCCATTTTGCTACCTTTGCTTTCTCCACAACTTCTTTTGTGGCTGCTACATCTGAAGTAGGTAAAGCATTTAAGGAAGCAGAAGCTCTTCTAAACTGGAAAGCCAGTCTTGACAACCAAAACAAATCTCTCCTATCTTTGTGGGTTGGAGACCGCCCATGCAATAATTGGGTTGGAATTACTTGCGATGACTTGGAATTGGGTGTCACTCACCTAAACCTTTCCAGTTTTGGTTTGAAAGGTACGCTTTACAACCTTAATTTCTCATCCTTTCCTAACCTTCTTACTATTGACCTTTCACAAAACTCGCTCTATGGAACTATTCCCGATAGTATTGGAGACCTTTCTAAACTCACCCATCTCGACATCTCTCACAATAATCTTTCTGGTACATTTCCTTCTAGCATTTTTAACCTTTCCAAACTCCGGTTTTTTCATTTTTTCCGAAATCAGATCTCGGGACGAATTCCACCCGAGATAGGCCAAATGATAAGTCTTCAATATTTTTTGGTTACCGCTAATTTACTCAATGGTTCCCTCCCTCAAGAAATAGGAGCATTGAGAGATCTAATTTATCTTGCTTTAAACGATAATAGGCTCAAAGGCCCCATCCCAGCTTCTATGGGAAACTTGAGCCATTTATCCCTGCTTTTCCTTCATGACAACAAGGTTACGGGATCTATTCCTCGATATTAAATATTAGCATCAATACACCATGTTGAATATGCTATTATGGATGCGGAAGCGAAAACACAAAGTATAGAACACAATAACACACAAAGATTACGTGGTTCAGCCTAACGGCCTACATCTACGGAGGAAACCCTAAAGGGCTACATCAATAATATATTAGAGTGTAGTACAAATCCTGTATTACAATGAACCATAACATGTATATAAATAGTAGACTAAACCCTAGACTAATGGACTTCTAGTACAAGTAGGAAACTTGGCATGCACACAAAATAGAATTAGACTTGGGCTTATACTAATGGGCTAATATATCTCTAACACTCGAGAAATTGGAAAGTTGGGCAACTTATCCATGCTATTCCTATTAAACAACAATTTTTCTGGTTTCATACGTACCCCTAGAAGTTGGAATGATGAGATCTCTCACTCAACTCGATTTGTCAACTAATTCTCTCATTGGTCCTATTCCCTCTTCCATTGGAAACTTGAGAGAGTTACAACAATTTTACCTTTATTCCAACAGTCTTTCTGGTTCCATACCTGAGGAATTAGGATTGCTTAAACATTTGTGGGTAGCTCAATTAGAAAATAATAGTCTCACTGGTCCAATTCCTACTTCCATAGGAAATTTGGTTGAATTATCTTATCTTACACTTTCTCAAAACAAACTTTCTGGATCAATTCCAACCACAATTGGAAATTTGACCAAGCTTGCCTTTTTATTTTTGCACACGAACGAACTAAGTGGTTTTGTTCCACTCGAAATGAATAATCTTACCAATTTCATAAAATTGGAACTAAGTTTCAACAATTTTACTGGGCCATTGCCTAAACGGATATGCCATGCTGGAGAACTACAACATTTTAGTACCGTTGATAACCATTTTAGAGGCCCTATCCTAGAACGCTTGAAAATTGTAGTAGCCTCGTTCGAGTTAGGCTTGTTGGAAACCAACTAACAGGAAATATAACTGAAGATTTTAGCATTCATCCGAACTTGAATTATATTGATTTGAGTGGTAATAATCTATATGGTGAACTCTCATCGCAGTGGGGGCAGTGCCATAACTTGACAAGCCTAAAAATCTCCAACAACAAGATTTCTGGTAGGGTACCACCTGAACTTGGTGAGGCAAATATGCTACGTGTCCTTGATCTCTCTTCAAACCATCTAATGGAACATATTCCAAAGGAATTGGGGCGCCTAAAGTTATTTCTCAAACTTCTTTTGAATGACAACAAACTTTCAGGTAACATTCCTTCAGAAATTGGAATGCTATCTGATTTAACACATTTTAATTTGGCAATAAACAATCTCAGTGGCTTAATCTCCAAAGAACTTGGACAATGCTCGAAATTGTTGTTCCTGAATCTGAGTAGAAATATACTCCATGGGAACATTCCTTCTGATATAGGAAGCCTGCAGTCTCTTCAAAGTCTTGATTTTAGTCATAATTTGCTGGTAGGAGATATACCACTACAGATACCACTACAGCTTGGAGGCATGAAACAGTTGGAAACAATGAATCTTTCTCACAATAATCTCTCTGGTTCCATCCCATCCACATTTGTTGATAGTGCAAGCTTGACATCCATTGATATATCCTGCAATGAGTTAGAGGGTCCTATTCCTAACATCACGGCCTTCTGCATGGCTCCAATCGCAGCACTGAAAAATAACGAAGGTTTGTGTGGTAATGTTGTTGGTTTGAAGGCTTGCCCAAAAATGATTCCTAACCCTCCATCTAAGAGGCACAACCAATTTTTGGTAATAATTTTAGTCTCTCTTTTGGGCACATTGTTTTTTATATTTATCATTGTAGGACTTTCACTTCTTCTTTGCCAAAGAGTGAAGAAAACCAAAGACAAGCCAAGAGAAGTGCATAATGATAATCTTTTTGCAATATGGAGTTATGATGGGAAAATGGTCTACCAAAACATTATTGAAGCTACAGAAGAATTCGACCCCAAATATTGCATTGGAGTGGGAGGTTTTGGAAGTGTTTACAAAGCCGAGTTGCAAGCAAGCCAAGTTGTTGCTGTAAAGAAACTTCACCCACTACTTGATGGCGAGATATCCAATAAAAAAGCCTTCGTGAGCGAGATTCGTGCCTTAATAGAAATAAGACATCGTAACATCGTAAAGTTATACGGTTTTTGTTCGCATCCAAAACACTCTCTTTTGGTTTATGAGTTTTTGGAAGGAAGAAGCTTGGTGAAGTTATTATACAGTGAGGAGGGAGCAAAAACATTTGATTGGATTAAGAGAGCCAATGTGGTAAAAGGAGTGGCAAATGCTTTATTTTATATGCACCATGACTGTTCGCCTCCTATAATTCATCATGATATATCAAGTAAGAATATTCTATTGGATCTAGAATATGAGGCTCACATCTCTAACTTTGGCACTGCCAGGCTTTCGAAGCCTAATTCATCCAACTGGACGTCACTAACAAGCACCTATGGATACATGGCTCCAGGTTAGTTTCTTTGTTGTTGTCTATAGCATAAAAAGTTTTCCAAGCTTATGTAGGGAGCACCCAATATCATAGCGTAAAATTTTTTCAAAGCTTAAGTTAGGAGAATATCTATCACAGCCGACATGGACACCAAACAACCAATTTTCCAAGTTATTAAAACCTATTTTAGAATAAAAAATTAATTATTTTTATTTTAGCTAACTACTTTTCAAAACTCCCATAGCTAATTATTTATTCTATACTATATTTTATTAAAATATTAATTTTCTTAAATTTTTAAAAAATTTCTCTCTCTTCACTCACAATAATTACCAACCAAAAATTGAATAAAATAATAAAATGCATAAGCAATAGTTCCTCTTAAATTTGGACAAGCACTATAGCAATATCTTATTTTGTCACATGGATTCATAACCAGATAAGGATGTTTTTAAAGTTTTATTGGCACAATTTTAGGCCTTATGCTATTTTAGCAAATCTAAGGCAGCTACTCTAAGATTTTCAGCTACTTTCTTGTTATTAGAGCATTCTCATCAGCTGTTTCAAAAAAAAAAATGTCATTTTGACACACCAAACACCTACTTTATCATTTTATCACATCATTTTACAATATCCTATTTATCAAATGTTTTATCCTTCAATTTTATACATTAAAATAATATTATCTCAAATCCCAACCAATATACAAAAACCCAACTCAGTGGCAGTTGCCACCAGCCAACCAACAACCATCGCTACAACTACCACCAATAGCAAATCAATAGCCACAAACTACACCCACAATCACCGGATCCTCCAACAAATTCCAAATCCAAAAACCTCAACAAGAGAGAGAACGAGAGAGAGAGAGAGAGAGAGAGAGAAACTCAACCAACCAAAAAAATAGAGAATAAAACACAGACCCAAACTCAACCAACGATCAGTGAAGGCTATGGAGATCGACAACGTGATCAGCGGCAAGGACTGGTGAGATCGGTGGCAAGGACTGGCGAGATCGCGGCGAGGACTAGCGATATGATCAAGAACCGATGGCGGCGGCTTCAGAAGTGATAGCGGCGGCTTGATTGGTAAGGCCACCGTACCGTTGATTTGAGGGTGAGGAAGGGTGAGGAATCTGATTTGAAGAAGAAAGAAAGAGAGAACATGGGTTGGAGAGAGACGAATTAGTGAGAAGAGAGAGAAAATGTTGAATAAAATATTGAGAGGAGAGAGAAAAGGTTGAATAAAAAATTAGTTGTTTGGTTTGGCATATATGTTCGTACCGTCTCATATTTGAGAAGGTACTGTAGCATGTTACAAATTTTTAGCATGTTGCAAATTTTTAGCATATTTAGAACACATTATGAAGCTTGAATAATGGTGTTTGGTGTGCCAAATGCCAAATATTTGGCATTTGGCTCACCTGATGAGAGTGCTCTTACATATTAAAGTTCATTCCCAAGTCTATTTACTTATAGAGCAAGCAACTTAACTTTGTTAAAATCGTAGGGTTTGTTTAAAGTTAGTTTAAGATTAATTATTATTTATACCATGATTGGGTCCATAGTAGAAATAAACTCATATAGAAAAAAATGTAGCCACTTCCAAGGTTATTTTTTTCTAGATATAAACCTTTAAATAATTCTAATATATGCTCAATTGTCACTTAATACAAATTTTGCTACATTTTTACCACATAATAGACAAGTTATCAGGTCGTAGACTAATCAACTATTATGTTTCATTCTAGAAATGACTAAAAAGTGCAAAGTCAATTTTTAAGTTTTTTTTTTAGGTGAAATCAGTTTTAAGTTGATTGTAGTAAATGTAGTAGTATATCATATGTAACATGTAGTATAGTATACCTTTGATTCTATATATAATAAAATTAAACAAAAAACTAGCACATGTCCCTCCTTGTTTCATCCAATTCATAAAGCTAAAGGTTTTGTTCAATGCATAAGTCCTGTGAATGGATCCAAGTTCCAATCATATGATATCAATAAAATTGATATATTTTACAATTTTCTTATGCATGGGTCAAATTCAAGTAGTGTTTAGATTTTATTACTAATAATGGTGTTGCTATAACCTTTATCAATTCTTTTCCCTTGTAGAGCTTGCCTACACAATGGAAATTAATGAGAAGTGTGATGTTTTTAGCTTTGGAGTGTTGGCTTTAGAAATAATCATGGGAAAGCATCCTGGAGATCTGATCTCATCTCTCTCATCATCAACATTTACAACTTAGTGATATGCTATTGAAGGATGTGTTGGAGCGACGCCTTTCACTTCCAATAAATGAAGTTGCAAGAGAAGTGCACTCCATTGCAAAGATTGCAATTGCTTGCTTGCACACTATTCCACAATCTCGCCCAACAATGCAACAAGTTTCTCAAGAGCTTTCAACTCAAAAACCACATTTTCCAAATACATTATTCAGGATCACATTAGGAGAAGTAGTTGATCTCGGAGGCTCAACTGTCCAATAGCTTGTTTTGTTTGTGTTACCATTGTCGTTCCCCTACTTCACATATAATCCCTTCTAGTAAACTATTTATCTTGTCATATTGTATTATGTTTTATTGGCTAGTTGTATTAGTCTAAATGTAGAATTGAGAATTTTGCTAATAATAAAACCAGGAAGAGTTTTTATTTGATCTATATATATATTAAGTATATTCAATACATTGCTCAAGGGTCTTGTTAGTTTGGATATATATATATATATATATATATATATATATATATATATATTGCATTTCAAGATCAAGAGAAGGATTCAAGATGAGCTCTCTAAAATTGAAGTTTCAAGGTCATGTGACTTTACTCAGTTAGTTGTTAGAAGCCTTGAGTTATTTAAATTTTAACATAGTTTTAGGGAAATGTTATTTCCTCTCAGCCTCTTTATAGACAATGTAGGACCCATGCCTTTTCACCTTCACAGCCTAATACTTTTGCTACATGGGTGCAAATTAAAAGGATCCCAAGACTTGAGTGTCATTTTACTTGTCAATATTTGAGTACTTCCCATTTAAAGTAGGACATTTGTTTTTTCACCTCAACCTGCATATCGTTCCACATCAATATCCTAGGAGCCTTTGTACATTCTTGTTGTCATGCATTACTTATGCATTTATTTATTTAGCATAGTGCATGTATGCCTTTTGTTTTTGGTTTAATATAAAGAACACAACATAGATTATTTTTAATTTTTCAATTTCTTGTCGTGCATTAATGTACCATTGGTTGACCTTAGAACACTTTGTTCGTGTTTACCTAGTGTAGCTTGACTTGAGCACTTTCATACCCTAGCAAATTAGTTAAGTTGTAGAATTGTGGGAGTATTGGACCGCAATCGATCATGTGACCTAAATTTCATTTAACTTATTTTGACGATACACTAAAAAATTTAATTATGGGAGAAGGATATATATATATATATATATATATATATATAACCATCTCACCACCTGTCTGTATGTTACAATTATCTGTGTACTTATAGAAAAAATTTGGTATCACAAAACTAAGTAAAATGTGGTACACTACACACAAAAAGGGTTAAATGTCAAAAAATATGCTTGATCTAAAAAATTATGAATCATAGGATGCACTTTTGATACCTTTAAAAATGACATATAGAAGATGTGAAGTTATATAATGTAACTCTTTAGATAGTAGCGTTAATCAAACCATTATGATATTGTATTTGATGATGAGTCCAATTTCCTAAGCTACCTCACATATTTTTGTAACTTGCTCACTAATTTGTTTCACGCACGACTATGGTTTTAAAAATCAGACCGAACCATCCGGTTCAACCGAGAACCAAACACCAATCCCTATTGTAATTGATGACTAAGGTTTTGTTTGCCATTGTTGTTATTGTTATATATGTGTTTGTCTTTGTTTTTATATTTCATAAAAATCTCAACTACAAGACAAAACCACAGGCCCACACCACAGGCTTATTAGATAATACAATACTGTACTGTACCATTAAATTAACCAATCAAATGGCCACACTTGACTATTTCTACTGTTAAAACAAAAGGCAATAACTTTACTTGTTGTAAAGTCAAAATAGATGGAGATGAGTTATTGAATATTTTTCCTTCAGTAATCCCATATATAGCTCGCTTTGCTTTGTGTTTCCTGTTAATGGAGATCTTAAGCACTGGAAGTGCCTTATGCAAATTCTTCTTTGCCTTATTGTAGTCCTTTGCAACTAGATACCATTGTTTACAAACATGAGCAAACCAAGCATGGTTTATGGGTTCCAACAACTTAGAACATGAGCAGAAATTCTTAGAACATCCCATCAAAATAAATATATATATATATATATATATATATATATATATAAAATGAAAATTCTGAGAACATATATAATTTGACTGGGCTTTCCAAGTCCAAAACTCTACGAGCCTGCCTATTAAAAGATTTCACAATAGAGACTCACAGGATTTGGGCCAACTCAGACCCATATCTTAAAGACTAAAACAACAACGTTTTGCACTGCATTGAAAAACGGGGACAACCATCTCTCTCTCTATATAATTTAAGAGAAAATTCATAGTTTTTTTTTTTTTTTTTGAGAAACACACACACACACACATATATAGTCTATGAATTCTAATTTTAAGTTTCAAAGTTATATTAAAAATGTAAAAAGTACAAAATTATTTTACAATTCTTTTTTTATAGAATAGTAATGTGTTGAGTGGTTATTAATATATAAAAAAGTGATAACAATGTTGGACTCAAATAAGAGCTAGTGAAAATTTGTCAAATCAAAAATTTGTAAAATAATTTGTACATTCTGGCCAAGCCATCTACAATTATTGAACTATGTAATATATATATATATATATATATATATATATATATATCTTCACCCTGGAATAAAAAAAATAAAAAAAGTTCCTTGTTCCGTCATTTGAGTTATAAATTAATTAATTACAAATGCCTAATTAGTAATTACATTAATTCTTTATAACAAAATATCCGAGCTTATAACTGGAGCATTACCTTAGGAGTCGATCGCTTCCTATTTTTTTCTCACATAATCATAAAGCCTTTACCTAGGGCTCATTTACACTTAGGTGCTCCCATTGTATGTTTGTATCTTTTTGAGGAAGATTGTATGTTTGTATCTGATACTGCATTATTAAGAATTTTTATTTCTAAAGTCCATTTCTCTAAGTCCCAATAAGACGGTAACAAATTTCTAAAGTCCATTAAGTTCCATTTAATAGAAGTCATAAATTAACAATTAAATAAAATATCAAAATCTATCATCTAGTAGGTTTGATTGAATATTGTAGAATTGGCTATTATTAGACTTATACCGTAAGGGAGAACCTACTTGCTCCATCAATTGGTGGGAACCAAATCATGTATGGGACCTGAAAGTTACCAAAAGCAATCCAGGGTCTACCTTCTTCTTTGGAACTTTCTTTTACATATTTGTAGGATTTGAATCCATCTTTTTCTTTATTTTTTAACAAATTGTTACTGATAGAATTTGAATCCATATATTTCTCTCTTTTTTAACAAATTGTTACTGATAGGATTTGAATCCATCTTTTTCTCTCTCTCTTTTTAAACAAATTGTTACTAATAGGATTTGAATCCATCTTCTTTTTTTTTTTTTTTAACAGATTACTATTAATAGGATTTGAATCTAGAATATACATGTCCTTTATAAAATTATGTATTTTTTATATATGATGCAAGGGCTGATTTAGCTTTTAGAGTTGGTTCTTACAAAGTCCACATTAGCATCAATAAATCATAAGTTCACAACTAAAATAATACAGTATTAGTTTTACCTTTTCAAATCACCCCCCATTCAGTTGTCACCTAACCATGCAAAGACAATGTCCATATTATTCTAAATATAAACAATAGCATCATCATCAATCTAACTTATCTACAATCGTATTATTCTAGATACAAACAATGGCATTATTCTAAATATAAACAATAATGTTACTTAGCCATATGGAATTTTGCTAAATATAACTATGTAGAGATTATATATAAATAAAAACATTAGCATCCAAAAAACCAAAAAAAAAAAATCATATCTACCACTAGCTAGCTAGCAAAAAAAGCCTACAAAAAAAAAAAATACGATGGCACTAACTGCAACTAGCACAGCCACCATCACCACTTTACTAATCTCCCTCTTCTTCCTCCCTAAAATTTATTCTTCTGAATTCACCATAGACCATCACCATAGACGTTTTGCAAAAGCAGACGTGGATCTTTTGGAATTTCCTCTAAATTTAGAATTCTTTGAAGCTGAATTCTTTTTGTATGGCGCTTTGGGCTATGGCTTAGATAAAGTTGCTCCAAACTTAACCAAGGGAGGCCCAACACCCCTTGGTGCTAAAAAGGCAAATTTAGATCATTTTACCCAAGATGTTATCCTGCAATTTGCTTACCAAGAAGTTGGACACTTGAGGTTTCTCTTTTAAAATCATTATTCAATTTCTTTTGGGCTTTTTTTTGTTTGGGTTTAATGGCTAATGGGTTCCAATTAGTTTGATTGATAAATATTTTTGGTCTTAAATAAGGGATTTGGGTTTGAATACCACCTATATTGAATAGAAACACATTGATGTCTTAACATAATGATAAAAAATTATCATAATTATCATAATGTAAACACTATAGATTTTAAATCATATCATAGCTAGAAATTATTTTAAAAAAATTATCATGGTACTTTTTTTTATAATCAAAATTATCATGGTACTAACTATTAAATTCTTGATGCAGGGCCATTCAAAAAGTCGTTAAAGGATTTCCGAGACCATTATTAGACTTAAGTAAAGAATCATTTGCAAAAACAGTTGATGCTGCAATAGGGGGAAAGTTGTCCCCACCTTTTGATCCTTATTACAGTGGAGTTCACTTCCTCCTTGCATCTTACCTTATTCCTTATGTTGGACTTACTGGCTATGTTGGAACAATTCCAAAACTCAAAGCCCCTAGTTCTAGAAGGGTAATCAAGATTTAAACTTGATCCATTGTAATGTTCTACAAAACAGATAGTATTAATAATCTATTGCTTCTATGCGCATGTGTGTGTGTGTATACACAGTTATATACTACCATTTTTTTTTTGTAGAATAAACTATTGTTTTATGCTAAGAAATGATAAAGCTTGACAAATGAAATTTGTAATTCTTTTAATGATCCATAATCAAGTTATATTTCATATAACTCGCCTAATAATTTTTTTATTATATTAAAATTTTAAAAATCCTATTATTGAATTATATATGTTTTCTATATTTTTAACGTACAAGCCAAATTTGATATCAACTAGATATAATTTACTTTTTAATTAGCAGTATCATTTTTTCTAACTATTTTTAAAGTAAAAACAAAAATTTGAATTTTAAGCATTTCATAAACGAGATAATAATTAACCTCTGATCATCTTTAAGTTTTGCATACATATAAGATAAAAGGAGATAATATAACTCAAGTTATTTAACAGTAGAGTTTTTAAAATTTACATTTAATATATATTGTTATTGAGTAGTGTAACGTTAATAAAAGTTACACCGAATTTAATGTAAACCCAACCCTTTTTATTATTTGAGAAGTAGATCGGTAGAGCACGGAAACAGAGTACATTTACAACACTTACTTTAATATCATGATAAATTACTACTTGTCCAAAAATTATCAAACCATTATTCTAACAATGTCGACTTGTATATGTTCAGCTTGTTGCAGGCCTTTTAGGCGTGGAATCAGGCCAAGATGCTGTTATTCGAGCATACCTATACGAGCATGCAAAGGAGATAGTGTCACCATATGGAATAACTGTGGGAGAGTTTACAAATCTCTTTTCAGAACTAAGAGATAGGCTTGGACATCAAGGTCACAAAGATGAAGGCCTTGTGGTTCCTCTAGCTGAAGGTGCTGAGGGAAAGATCAATGGAAACGTGCTTGCTGGAGATGCAGACTCTGTTGCATTTGACAGGACCGCAGAAGAGATATTGAGGATTGTGTATGGCTCTGGTGATGAGAAAAAACCCGGTGGATTCTATCCAAAAGGAGGCAATGGTCGCATTGCCAGATCTCATCTACTTTAATTGTATGCGCACAACTTTATTACAAGAAAACAAGCTTCGGCGTTTTCTGGTTCATTGTTTAAGCTATGTGCCCATTGCATTAATAATGAATAAAAAGTTTGTGAGTCTTTATTAATAAGAAATATATATGTGACAAAATTGTCATTTTAAGCTTTTATCAAGTATGTTCAAAAGCTTACACTTTCTGTGGATTCCAAATAGAATGGACATTACTAGTTCAAATCCTATCATATCATTAAAAAAAAGGTTTTAAAGTTTCTAATTTTAACCTACGACTATGTGCGTGCATGCATGCACAGGGTGAGCTTGAAATATGCCATATATATAGGCGGAGCCACGTTGGGGCCATGGCCTCCCCTAGCTTTTCAAAATTTCCACTAATAGTAATAACAAAACCATATTTGATCTTTAATATTATTTGTCGTCTCCCCCCCCCTACCCCTAATATTTTGAGGAAAAAAATTCAAAACAGACGTACTATTCCCTTTCAAAAAAGAAATAACACCCACCCATTCCTTGGTGACAAAGCCTCTCCAAATTCCGTATATATTATAAAAAAAAAAAACAAAAATAAACCTAAATGTTCAGGACTCTATTCAATGTATTAGGATTCCTCCAAATACGGGAAAAAAATCCTTATAGCTATAGCTAATAGTTGTGAGAAATGATATGTACATAACATTTTCACAACAAATTTTATATGGCTAATTGTTACAGGTTGTTATTAGCATGGTAGAAAAATAATTTTAGTGGTAGGTTCAAATTAGAACCAATAACTACTAACTACCCATGATTTGTTGTGAAAATATTATAGACATAGCACCTCTCAATAATTGTTGTTTACTCAAAGACAAAAACTGAAAATAAATTTAAAAATGGTAAAGTGCAAAACTAACTTTCTAAATTTCTTCAGATTTTATTTTAATCCTCTAACTTTGATTTCGTTCATTTCAGTTCTCTAACTTTCTAGTTTATTTAATTAAGGCTTTTCTATCATCTTTTATTATATATTACGGTTAATTTTTCCATTTTTTTAATTTTTCATCAAATTTTTTAAATTAAAAAAATTCGTCTAATGATTGAAAAATATTTTTCTGATTTTTTTTAAAAAAAAAATTTAATAAAAGTTGACAAAAAAACATTAATTGAATAAATTTGAAACTTAGAAGACTAAAATGAACAAAAATAAAGTTGTAAGACTAAAATAAAATTTGAAAAAACTTAGAAGGTCAGTTTCGCATTTTAGCCGTCTAAAACAAAAAACAAAAAATAAATCCTCCTTACGGTGCCATTGTTGCTTGGCTTAAAACCCCGATTCATTGTATGAGCCTCATGTTATCCTCTCAGCTCTAGTCCAACTGAAACCCATAACAAAGATTATTTTTATTGGATGATGTATTCCATTTTGATTTAATCCAATAAAACTCACTTACCTTTTTCTCAAAAAAAAAAAAAAAAAAAAAAAAAAAAAAAAAAAAAAAAGCGGTAAATGGATTACATCTAGTTTGCACCGAGCTTTTTTTCCACTAACTTGTTTTTTGGTTAGGTTTAACACATTTGAGCTTTTTATTTTTCTATGAAGCACTTAAGTAAGTTCATTGCCTTCGCACAAAAAAAGTTATTATATTTTATTTATATTCCAAATTTGATCATATTGATTGGCTTATATTATTATATTCGAATACTAGCCTGTGTAATTGTTATTGAGAGCTATTTTGCTCTACAATTTTCTTTTAAGACTATATAACTAGATTATAAAATTTTATTTAGATTCTATAATTGGTGTAGGCATATTCATATATGAAGAAAAAAAAGTGTTCAAGATTTGAAGGTTATCACTTTCATATTTTTCAAATGCTTAAGGGCCCGTTTATTTCAGCAACTCAAACTCACATTTTTACATTTTAAACAATATTACACACATTATCACACACTTTTTCACCCACACGTATTTCAAAAAACTACAAAAATCTCATCTCAAACTACTCTACCAAACACCCCCTAAATTTCAGATGTTGAAACCCCTAAAAAGACTTAAAGTTGTGAACCTAAAGAAATAGATATTGTTTTCTTAAAATGTGATCTTGGATTACAACTACTAATATCTGCATTAATCGACTTGTTGAATATTTCAAAGTTGAACCATAATTAAATAGAAGTTAGGATTTAAAACAATCCGATTCTAAAAATCAATTATTAATGATTTCAATAGCATAAAAGAAGATAAGGTAACTTTGTTGAGTTAAAGTTAATTTGTGAAATAAAACACTAATTAATATTTACATTTTAGTCATGAATTTTTTTTTCAACCTAAGAACTTTATTATAATTAGCTTGGCCCCCCTAAGAAAAATTCATGGCTCCACCACCGGCTATCTCAAGCTACTGTGTATGCATCACAAAATCATGAAGAGGACACTTGCAAGGAGGTAATTCAATAGGAAACTCCACATTGACTACACTAATTCGAAGCTTATGGTACACCATGCCTTGCTCCAAGGGCTTATAAGGCATGTGTGGGGCGCTTCTCTTGCCGATGTGGGACTATGGTGTCAAGCCAACATGGGGTCAATCCTCTGAGGTGAAAATCCATAGCTCCCATGTCGCCTAAGAACAAAACCATGCAGGCTTGGCTCCCCAAAGCGGACAAACAACGATGCGCGGGATAAAATGTCCCCACAGCGTCTATAGGTCTACCTTTAAAAAAAAAAAAAAAAAAAAAGGCTGACCTGACACCCCACCTACCCCATTTGCTCTCATCCACTCAATTCAAAAATATCTCATCTTTTCTCTCTGTGGCCGGTCTTCTCTTCTTTTCCTTTCTTTTCTTTTTCTCTTAACACAACCATTCTTTTCTTTTTCTCTCAACACAACACAACGGATTCTTTTCATTTTTCCGGCAAAGATGACCGGAAATCTTCATAGGAAAAGTTAAGGCTCACTCATCTCTACTATTTGAGGTAAAAAAATTTTAATATTCTTATGGGTACTATACTTTTGCTAGAGTTTATTTTTAATCTAAGCTTTATGAGCATTGTGAGTAATATTTATGTGTTTATATGTATGGGTTTCACATTGGTGGAATTATTTGATTTTGAATTTTTTTGGATATGTGCTTGAATTTGTGCTATTGTGTTGCTGATATTGTGCTTATGTTTAAATGGGGTTATGTTCTTGAGCTTGTTCTTTTGTGCTTTTGAGCTTGTGCTTTTGTGTTCCTTGAATGGATTTAGTGTTAGATTTGAGTTGGTTTTGTTGAATGAGAGGAGATTCATGGGTTTGTGTTATTATATTTTGGAGCATGTTATGTTTGTATTATGAGTATCTTGTGTTTGATTTTGAATTTTCTAGGTGTGTTTGTATTGTGAATATGTTGTGTTTGATTTTGAATTTTTGGGTTTATATTTGATTTTGAATTTTCTGGGTTTGTGTTTAATTTTGAAATTTTTTGGTTTGAATTTTAAGTTTTTTGGGGAAAAATAAAAAGCCCAGAAATATTTTTTTTTTTTTTGTTTTTAATAAAACCTATAGCCACAGTTATAAACGCAGCTCAAGGTGGGTCTATAGCCGCGTTTTTTAAAAACGTAGCTATAGGTCTCAGCCTGTAGCCGCATT
The DNA here is from genome assembly GCA_032878915.1 of Castanopsis chinensis. NCBI lineage: Eukaryota > Viridiplantae > Streptophyta > Magnoliopsida > Fagales > Fagaceae > Castanopsis > Castanopsis chinensis. The sequence continues at coordinate 763,641 of JAVQMG010000113.1, forward strand.
TTCAAAAACGCAGCTATAGGCCCGCAGTCTATAGCCGTGATTAAAAAATGCAGCTATAGGTCTAACCTTTAGCCGCGTTTTTAAACGCGGCTATAGACCCGCAGGGGCTATTGCTGTGCAATATAGGCCGGGTTTGTAAATGCGACTATATCCTATAGCTGTGCTTTTGGGGTCTATAGCCACGTTTTTGAAACGTGGCTATAGACCCCATTTGTTGTAGTGAAAATCAAGCTTAAAGTAGATAGTTCAATTGAAAGGTATGTAAGAGTAGGTGGGTGGGCAAAGGATATACCCAATCCAAATTAAGGGCCTAGATCATTGTGAGATATTCTCACCAGTTGTTAAATTTTGTTCCTATTTGAACAATTCTTGCATTGGTAGCTATACAAGGGTAGCATCTCACACAGTTTGATGTGAATAATGCATTTTTGCCTTGAAACTTGGATGAAGAGGTCTATATGCTTCCTCCTCCTGAATTTGGTAGCAAAGGGAGTCTAATCAAGTGTGCACTTACAAAATCCCTATATGGACTTAAGAAGGTTAGTAGAAAATGGTTTTCAAAAGTGTCTACTAGCTAGTACTACCATACTTAGTCAAGGGTTCATTCATTCCAGGGTAGATTACTCTATCATTACCAAAGTTTAGGGAGTTTCAATCATCCTCATTTTAGTATATGTTGATGATATTTTTGATTGCCAGCAACAATGTAGCAACATTGAATGCTTTCAAACAATTCCTAAATGATAAGTTTAAGCTCAAAGATCTTGGTCCTTTGAAATACTATCTAGGAATGGAGGTGGCAAGCATATTTCTCTATGTCAAAGAAAATACACCTTAGAACTCTTATTATCTTAAACAAGTTTATTGGGTAGCAGACTAGTTCATATACCTATGGGGCAACACTTGACGCTTACTACTTCTAAAGGACCTCTTATAGCTGACCCTTCCTTATACAAAAGGTTTAAGGCGAAATTCCTCTATTTTACATTAACAATACCCGACATTAGCTATAGTATTCACAAACTAAGTCATTTCATGTCTTGTCCAAAAGTTCCTCATTTGCAATATGCTTATAGAGTTCTCAAGTATCCAAAGAGCACTCTAGGACAAGGCTTTGTTTTTATCAGAAAATTCAAGTTTACAGCTTAAGTCATATTGTGATGCTGATTGAGGAAGTTGTCCATAGACAAAAAGATCCATTTCAAGTTTTTGCATATTTTTAGGAGATTCTTTGATATCTTGGAAGGGCAAGAAACAACAGGTGGTGTCTCAATCTTCCGCTAAATCAAGGTATAGATCTATGACCGTTGTCATAACTCATAAGTGATGGTTGATTGCTCTTCTAAGGTTTTCACAATCAAACACACAAAGCCTGCCTCTCTCTATTGTTCTAGCAATACAACTCTTCGTATTGATGCCAATCCAGTCTTTCACGAAAGGAAGAAGCATATTGAATTTGATGACACGGAAGCCTAAAAAAAGCACACAAGATGATCTCTTTGACAAAATAGAAACTAAAATGTTAGTTTCTACTAGTAAACCTCGAATCTAAAACGGGTTCCTTAAATCCATAAGATGATAGATCTAGAATTCACTAGAGAAAAACTTTGAATTTTTATTAATCAAAAAAATTGAATTTCCCTAAAAGCTACAATGGGTTTAAATAGTAAAAGAAAACTTATGGCTATGTTAGGACATATGCGATTAGTTGTTAGAAATATATGTCAACATTTTATATAATTGGCTAATCCTTTGACAAAACGCATTTTACTTGTAATTTGATAGATCTAGAATGTGTTTAATACTTCAAGGAACAAAAGTTCAAGTCCAAGTATTGAAGCTATGTAAGTCTGTCCAAGATTCAAGCTGAGAAAGTGCTGGTTATTAAAACTCGACAGCTAGCATCTATCAAGACCTGTAGAGTTGTTGAAGCCCGTGGCTCGACAGCAGCTCGACAGATAAGCATCTGTCGAGGTTTATGAAAAATAGAATTTCAGATCTGTTTTGACTCCAATCCGTGATTATATGTTTGGGCTTTCTTTTCTCACAACTCTAAACATATATAAGGATTATTTTAAGGGCCGTATCTGGTTATACAGCTGAGAGCACAATTGCACAAGAGCATAATTCCATAAGTGTGACCTGAAACCTAGTTTTGCCCTAGTTCTTGAAGAAGCTGCTATGTTTGTACACCGTAGGGTTTTGTGACCAAGCAACTTCACAATTTTCATCTGTTGAAGAGAAGAAGAACTTTGCAGCCAACATCTTCCTCAAGTTGGTGATTGAAGTCATATACTGGGATCCGCGCAATTGGTTAGTCATGTACTGGGAGCCGTACATTACAATGAGAGATTGTTACTATAGAACAAGCCCAATTGGGTATTAGTTTAAGGGTTCAACTGCAAGTTGGTACAAGGTACTGGGATTCCTTTACTTGTAACTGCTTGTTTTGATAATAGTAGATTCTTGGGAGTAGTGGCTTTAAAATCACTTGATGAGGTTTTTGCCTTGGAAGTTTTTCCCATTTGTAAACAAACCACCGTATCAAATTAAATTTCCGCTATATTTAGTTTATTGGTGATTTGTTTGTGCTACCACGCGTTTGCATGTTAAATTGATTAATTAATTAAACTTGACTAATTAATCGATTAATCCATCACAAGGGGTCAATACGTGTTTGGTCTATCAAGTGGTATGGAGCAGACACACTCTGATTAGGGTTAATCTTTGTGTGTGATCCATTGACCCTTGTTTGTCATAGAAAAAGGACAATCTTTGATTATACCTCCTTTATTTAATGGTACTAACTATGCATACTGGAAGATATGCATGAGAGCTTTTTTACAATCTCTAGATGAAAAGGTGTGGCAAGCTGTAGAGATTGGCTGGACCAAGACAAAGGAAGCGCTGGTCAATTGGGATGATGCTAAGATCAAGGCGGCAAACTTTAACAGCGGGGCATTGAATGCCTTATTCATTGCAGTCACTTATGAGGAATTCAAGAAAATATCCTCCACTGAAACTGTAAAAGAAGCATGGACCATCCTCCAAACAACCTATGAGGGAACAAAGGCTGTCAAAAATTCGAAACTACAGAGGCTCACTACAAGCTTCAAAGAAATTAAGATGGAGGAGGATGAGTCGTTTGATGAGTTCTATGCCAAGCTCAAGGACATAGTGAACTCTGCTTTTAATCTTAGGGAAACTATTCCAAAACCCAAGATTGTGAGAAAGGTGCTTAGATCTCTGTCCGAAAAATTCCATGCCAAGATCACTGCGATTGAGGAATCAAAGGATATTGATAAAATTCCTTTGACAAAGCTGGTCAGAAATGTACAAACCTATAAGTTAGGTTTGTCTAGAATCGGGAAGTCTAGCAAGAGCAAGAGCATGGCACTAAAGGCCAAAAGTAGTGAGACAGAAGAGTCTTCAGACGATAAAGATTCTAAAATGAAGTCTTACATCACCAGGTAATTCAAGAAGTTCATGAAGAATGCCAATGAGAAGGGCTTTAACAAGGACCGTAGGCAATCCAGTTCTTCACAGTTCAAGGGCAAAGATAAAGAGAAGAAGGATACTAGGGATGGCGGTTAGTACACTGTTCCTACAGCACCTAAGTACTTTGGGTGCCAAAGTTTCGAACACATGAAACAAGAGTGCCTTACATATCTCATGACTATTAGGAAAAGCAAAGCACTTGCTGCTACATTGAGCAACACTGAGCCTGAAGATGATTCCGACAATGAGAATGATGGAATTTTGAATCCCTTCACTGCCATAGTCAATCCTACTGAAGGGATTATTGAAAATGTGGATGAAGGAAAGGAATTGGTGGAGTCCAAGTTTAAGAAGATGGATGAACAAGATGACATCCACACAGCCTATGCAAAGTTATACAAGGTCTTAAAAAAGCTTAAGAAGTTGTATAAGTTGACCACCAAGAAGCTCAGTGATATGGAACTTGAGCGTGAAGAGCTTTCCACAAAGATTGATGAAACCAATCAAACTATTGGAGCACTGAGGTTTGAGAAGTCTAATAATTGTTTCTAGAACACTATATAAACACCCATTCAAACCAGACAAAGGTAATGTGAGGACCTGAAGACCCAAGAGCCCAAGGATCAGAAAACCCGAGGAACAATGAGTAACTTGTAGGAAACTCTGCTCGGGATGGAGACAGAAGACCCGAGGAACTTTCGGCAGTTGGCGCGAGCCCCAACAAATATCTAGAAGCATTGAATGCTGCAAATAGAACTTCTAGACCACATTAAATGAGGGAATAGCAGCTTTATCATTAACATTAGTAAAGAAGTGACCTGAACAGTGTAGCTGGTCTCTAGATATTTTACCGCCATTATTTTCTACAAAAAGGAACACAGGTGTCACCAAAAGAAAGGGGGGAGTTGAAAGATGAAGGGCTGAGATGACAAGAGCAAGAGGTATAAATAGAAGGAAGAGAGACAAAGAAGAGGAGGAAGAAAAAGGGAAAAACAGTAAACGGGAGATTGGGATCTAGAAGGATTATTAGAAACGGTAATGGGCAGAAGGGAATTCCGGATTATTGAATCCTCGGGACGAGTGTGTTCACTATTGTGTGGTTCCCTCTCTACAAATTTTGTTGTTAAGGGCCAAGATTCATAGTGGACCGTAGCTATCCGTCACTACAACGTGGGCTTCTTTCTTACTTTGAAAAATTGGACCTTACAATTGGCGCCGTCTGTGGGAATAACAAGGTTGAGCGCGCTGTTTTGAGGATAAATGGCAAGTACGACCCAAGATAGGGAGGAGTCAATAGATTCGCAGGGGGAAAATCACCAGGGGAATGGCACTCCAAGTGTGGTAGTAGAGTCACATCCAAATAGCCAAGCGCAGAGAAGCCTCTCAGATACTGGAGACCGAGCCTCTCACGAGGGTGACATACAGAGGATGCAGTCAGAAATAGATTATTTACGAAGAAAACTAAAATGGAGACGAGATAATAGACGGCGTTCCTCCTCTTCGTCCAGCGATAGTTCGGAGTTCATTAGAGAAAAGGAGGATCGTCGGGGGTCTAACTCTCCCTGTAATAGATCCTATCCAAATCCAGGTTCGTTGAACAAGTATAAAAGGGCGGGGAATAAGCATACCGAGAGGTGGTCATATCAAGGCATGAGGAATGATGCTATGAGTAAAGCCTTGATACAGATCTCTAAATCTCCATTTACGAGATGGATAAACAGGGCAAAACTGCCCCACAAATTCTCCCAGCCCACTTTTGCTATTTATAATGGAAGGACCGACCCCGTGGAGCACGTAAGTCACTTTAACCAAAAGATGGCGGTCCATGCGCACAATGAGGCACTGATGTGCAAGGTTTTCCCATCCAGCTTAGGACCGGTGGCCATGAGATGGTTTGATGCTCTAAAGGAGGGCTCATTGGGATCCTTTGATTAATTGACGAAGGCGTTCGGTGCGCGGTTTATAACGTGTAGCAGGGTACCAAAACCTTTGGATGCGCTGTTATCAATGGTGATGAGAGAAGGTGAGACTCTCAAAACGTATTCTGATAGGTATTGGGAGACGTATAATGAGATTGATAGTGATGTGGAAGAGGTCGCGGTGAGAACCTTTAAAGTAGGGCTCCCGACTAAACATGGGTTGAGAAAGTCTCTGGTAATGAAAACTACGGTAAATATGCGTCAACTCATGGATCGCATAGATAAGTATAAACGGGTGGAAGAAGATCAGAAGCAAGGCAAGGGTAAGGCCAAAATGTTTCTCAAGAAGAAAGATTCACGGGGTGGGGGTTACCAAGGCAATCAGCTCCGGAGAGATTTTTTGGGTCATTCACCTTTACCTAGGGCACCCACAGTTAATGCATTTTTCAAAGAGCCTGTGTATCAGATATTGGAAAAAATACAGAATGAACCTTACTTCAGATGGCCTAGTAAGATGAATGGAGATCCATCCCAGAGAAACCAGAGCCTTCATTGCCATTACCACCAAGATAAAGGACATACCACGGAGCAATGCAGGACACTGCGGGATCATTTGAACCAGTTGGCTAGAGTGGGAAAACTCAATCATTTTTTATCACAGCCGGGAGGACCATTGCAGCGAAATGAGGGGGGGCCGACCCGATAATCTTGCTTAGCCAGCACTCGGAACCATCAATGTAACTTTAGCAAGGCCAATGGGAGAACGCGTAACACCTTCTAGGATCATGTCCGTGCGGGGTGGCATGGTGGATGGGGCGGAGAAGTTGGATAATCAAAGCAGTAAAAAGATGAAGTTGACGTTAATTCCTACCTTGGGATTCTCCGAGGAGGATAAAGAGGGAACATATCAGCCGCATGATGATGCTTTTGTAGTCACTGTTAGGATCGGGGGGTATAATGTAAAGCGAGTCTTGGTGGACGATGGAAGTGGGGCTGAGCTGTTCAATGGCCTGAAATTGAAACCCGAAGACCTACAAACATTTGATTCACCATTAGTTGGCTTTGATGGGAAGACGGTAGTCCTTCAGGGAATGATTAGTTTGCCTGTTCAGGTAGGAGACGAGGAGGTATAGGTTAGCTTTATAGTCATCAAGGCTTATTCACCCTATACGGCTATACTGGCTAGACCATGGCTCCATGCTATGGGTGCGGTACCATCTACCTTACATGTAAAGGTCAAGTATCCCACTTGTGGACGGGTAAGAGTGTTGTCGAGCAGTCAGTCAGTGGCAAGGCAGTGCTTGGTGTCGACGATTACTAAGACGGCGGGAGATGCAGAGGCCGAGGCAGGTCAGAAGACCTTATAGCAGTCAAAGAATCTTGTCAGGGGAGAAAATACTTTAGGGGTTGCAGATTCAACTGAAGACCTTTAGGAAATATTAATAGGAGAAGAGGAAGGGCGGTACTTTCTAGTGGGTTCTCAATTACCAGATCCGGAAAAAGCAAGGTTAGTGGAGTTCTTGAAGGCCAATATTAACGTCTTTGCCTGGACTATGTATGATGTGCCGGGAATCAATCCAGAATTTATTTTCCATCGTCTAAATGTTGATCCAAAGGCCGTCCCCCGTAAACAATCTCCTCGGCGAATGTCTTGTGAACATGCCCAGGCCGTTCGGGAGGAGGTAAACCAGCTGAAACTTGCTGGAGCCATTAAAGAGATTTTTTACCCCGAATGGCTTGCTAACACGGTGGTGGTCAAAAAGAAAAATGGTAAGTGGTGAGTTTGTGTGGATTTTACCAACCTGAACAAGGTATGTCCAAAGGATCCTTTCCCCATTCCCAGAATTGATCAGTTGGTGGATGCCATCGTAGGGCATCCTCGGATGAGTTTTTTGGATGCATTCCAGGGCTATCATTAGATTCCCATGTCGATATCTGATCAGGAAAAGACGGCTTTTCGGGCTCCCAGTGGTAATTACCACTATCGGGTAATGCCTTTTGGTCTCAAAAACGCAGGATCTACCTATCAGAGAATGGTGACCCGAATGTTTGAAGCACAATTGGGGCGAAATATGGAAGCTTATATTGATGACATGGTGATAAAGAGTAAAAGGGTGGAGGATCACTTGAATGATTTGGAGGAGACTTTTTCTGTGTTAAGAAAGCATCAACTACGCTTGAACGCTTCCAAATGTTCTTTTGGTGTCAGCTCGGGAAAGTTTCTCGGGTATATGATTACGCATCGTGGGATTGAAGTCAACCCCGACCAGATTAGGGCCATTATGAGCTTGCACCCCCCGCGAAATCCCAAAGAGGTGCAGAGGTTGACCGGGATGGCAGTAGCCCTAAATAGGTTTATTTCTCGGTCTATGGATAGATGCCAACCCTTATATTAGCTCTTGCATAAGTGGAAGGACTTCTAGTGGACAGATGAATGCATCCGTGCTTTTTCTGACCTGAAGCAATATCTGGCTAGCCCACCGGTATTATCCCGACTCGAGAAGGAAGAGGTATTGTACGCTTATTTGGCAGTCACAGAGTACGCTGTTAGCCTAGTCTTAGTGCGCAATGCGGACGGTGTTCAAAAACCTGTGTATTATGTCAGTAAGTCTCTGCAGGAAGTGGAAATGCATTACCTACCCTTGGAGAAAGCTATACTGGCTGTTGTGCATGCTACGAGAAAACTGCCTCATTATTTCCAGGCTCATACAGTAATCGTGCTCACCCAGCTGCCGCTACAAGCTCTTATGAGGAAGTCGGACTACACGGGTCGAGTCGCGAAATGGGGGACAAGATTAGGGGCGTACGATGTCAAATATATGCCTTGCACTGCCATCAAGGGGCAAGTCCTACCTGACTTTGTGGCAGAATTTACTGATACTAACTTTCAACAAGAAAAGATGGTCCAAACGGTTATAGCGGCAACGCCCGATCTAACTCCTCCATGGGAAGTTTATATTGATGGAGCGTCCAACCGAAAAAGAGCAGGAGTTGGGATTGTGATGGTCACTCTTGAAAGGTTGATTATGGAAAGATCCTTAAGGCTAGGGTTTGTAGCTACTAATAATGAAGCCGAGTATAAGGCCCTCTTGGCAGGAGCCCAACTAGTCAAACACTTGGGAGGAGAAATGGTGAAATTTTTCTGTGATTCTCGGTTAATCGTCGGGCAAATCAACGGAGAGTTTGAAGCTCGAGATGAAAGAATGCTAAAATACCTTAATAAGGTTAAGGCTGTGTTGAACTTGTTTAAAGCCGTCACAGTCAAGCAAATCCCCAGAGGACAGAATGCATATGCTGATTCATTGGCTATGTTGGCCACCTCTTTAGGGTCAAAGCTTCCTTGGGTAGTATTGGTAGAAGACATGATGACCTTCAGTCTCACCAACACCCTTGTTGTTGGGATTCATAATATTCACGTGGGGCCAAGCTAGATGGATCCCATTGTGACTTATTTAAAGCAAGGAATATTGCCCGAAGACAAAGTGGAGGCGAAAAAGGTACAACGGGCCACCCCCCGTTATTGGCTTTCCGAGGAACAGAAGTTATACAAATGCTCCTACTCGGACTATATCTTCTGTGTGTGCACCTTGAGGCCATTGAGCCCATACTGGAAGAATTGCATGAGGGCACGTGTGGAAGCCATACTAGAGGAAGGTCTTTAGCTCATCGAGCTTTGACCCAAGGATATTGGTGGCTGAATATGCAAAAAATCGTGACCAGTGTTAGCGGTATGCCCCGAATGTGCATCAACCGGGTGGAGTCCTCAACCTGCTTTCCAGTTCGTGGCCTTTTGCTCAATGGGGCTTAGATATCGTTAGACCGTTTCCTCGGACCACAGGAAACCGAAGATAGCTCCTCGTTGGTACAGATTGTTTTACTAAATGGGTAGAGGCTGAACCACTGGCTAGCATTAGAGATGTAGATGCAAAAAAGTTTGTGTGGAAAAACATAGTAACTAGGTTTGGAATCCCGCATACGTTGATATCAGATAATGGACTTCAATTCGACAGTAAAGCCTTCCGAAGGTACTGTGGGACTATGGGGATAAGGAATGGGTATTCGATGCCGGCATACCCACAAGGAAATGGTTAGGCAGAGGCCACTAACAAGGTCATTCTGGCCGGGTTAAAAAAAAAAAGGCTGGATGACGCTAAAGGCAAAAGGGTGGAAGAGTTGCCTCACGTGTTATAGACCTATCGCACCACCCCCCGAAGGTCGACGGGAGAGATACCTTTTTCAATGGCATATGGGATGGAAGCAGTGATCCCTTTGGAATCAGTTTTCCCAACACTGAGGTCCGAGCAGTACAATGAGGAAGGGAATAATAGCATACCGCGTGATGGTCTTGACACCATTCAAGAGAGAAGGGAGATAGCCAACGTAAGGTTGGCCAATTATCAGCAGAAACTTAAACAGACGTACGATAAGGGGGTGAAGCCGAGACCGTTGGTACCAGGGGATCTAGTGTTGAAGAAGGTAGTAGGGACAGCGAGAAATCTAGCATGGGGAAAGCTAGGACCTAATTGGGAAGGGCCTTATAGAATTACATCTGTGGCAGGCATCGGGGCTTATCGACTAGAAGATTTGGATGAGAAAGTAGTGCCTCGCCCGTGGAATGTAAATAACTTACGGCATTACTATTACTAGTAGTGAAAACTGGCCGTTTTTTTTGTAAAGGATGCATGTTGGTTGATTTATTGCGTTTTGTGGATGGATAGCAAAATCTCTTGCAATCACAGATTTCTCTAAAGTGTTAAACTGAACCTAGGACTTGCCTGGCTCCTCGAGACACAAACCTAGGGAAAATTAACACAACAACAAAATTCTTTAAGTGTTAAACTAATCCTAGGACTTGCCTGGCTCCTCGGGACACAAGCCTAGGGAAAATTAACACAACGGCAAAACTCTTTAAGTGTTAAACAGATCCTAGGACTTGCCTGACTCCTCGGGACACAAGCCTAGGGAAAATTAACACAACGACAAAATTCTTTAAGTGTTAAACTGATCCTAGGACTTGCCTGGCTCCTTGGGACACAAGCCTAGGGAAAATTAACATAACGGCAAAGCTCTTTAAGTGTTAAACAGAACCTAGGACTTGCCTGACTACTCGGGACACAAGCCTAGGTAAAATTAACACAATGGCAAAGTTCTTTAAGCGTTAAACTGATCCTAGGACTTGCCTGGCTCCTCAGGACACAAGCCTAGGGAAAATTGACACAACGGCAAAGCTCTTTAAATGTTAAACAGAACCTAGGACTTGCCTGGCTCCTCGGGACACAAGCCTAGGGAAAGTTCACACACCGGAAAAATTCTGTAAGTGTTAAATTGAACCTAGATCTTGCCTGACTCCTCGGGTCACAAGTTTAGGGAAAATTAGGGCGATCACAAAATTCTCTAAGTGTTTAGTCGTACCTAGCTTTGGCACAACTTAAGTTTCACAGCAGGGATAAAAATCAATTTTAGATGGCAGTGCGGGCCACCAACGTAGTAAGAGTCAAGGCTAATTAAGAAACATGCGCAAAGCTTAATTTCAGTTATACGAATGAGTTCGTTCAAGTTACGTCAATAACGACTTAAGTACGAGAAGAGATTTGCAAAAATAAAGTCAAGATATGATGTAGAGGAAGCTGTTGATATTAAAAATGGCTACAAGCATATGAAATAACAGGCAGTGCAAATAATCAAAAGTGTCACTAAGTACAAATAGTCAAAAATATCACCAAGGCTCATCAAAAATGTCGTTAAGTACGACTATGCCTGTCTATTGTTCTCCTTTTCAAATGAAGCTACAAGCTAGGTTGCTGTCCTATTACAAAATATTATCAGGGCCTTGGACAAACCCTTCAAGCAATTAACTATTTATCTTCATGTTCTTTCTTTTCTTTGTCTTTTTCGTTGTCCTTCTTCTTTTTCCTTGCTAGCACAACCTCCACCACCTCTTCCTCGTCTTCCACTGCAATTATATCCGATTGGGATAGTAGGGCGTCCTCTTTCTTTCTGCTTTTCGGAGTAGTGGACGAAGGGACTTGTTCTGGAAGCGTCACCGGAGGAGAGTAAGCGGGGCTAAGATCAGCTGGTGGCATTGGAGGAGGAAGCGCTATTTGCAGAGCGAACGGGAAGTGTATTCTATCCGGATCACGGAGTTCCGAGTTACCGAATACCCCCGCTGCATCTAGGGCATAACCCCATACTTTTAAGTAAAAAGTACGGGCCACACCCCGAAGCTGGGCCATTAGGCTTTCCGCCGCTTTCTTCATCCCAACATCATAAGCAGCCTATTCCGCTTCAGCCTTCTCTTGCTTCAGCCTTCTCCTGCTCCTTGGCCTCCAATTGCCTTTGAGTCTGCTTCAGCTCTGCAACTGTAAGGGCAAGGCGGTTTTGGGCGTTCTTATGCGCTTCTAATGCCTCATTGGCTTACCTTTCAAAACCCTCGAGTTCAGCCTTGGCATTTTTGTGTGCCTTCTCCGTCTCAAAAAGCCTGCCCAGAGTGTCTTTCAGTTTTTGTTCTGCTTCGGCCTGGGCTTTCACAGTAACCTCCAAGTTGTTCTCAGCTTTTCTGGCCAAGTCCAGATAGTGATCTACCCACTCCTCAGCCATAAAAGATGCTTGGACAGCCTACAAATCACACGAGTTGAAACCAAACGGCAAAGTAAAGGTAGAATCATAAACAAACGTTTTATGGGAGTATAAAAGTGCGATACCTTAGCCAAATCTTGCTTTAAGGACAAAAAGACCTCCCTCTTTCGGAAAGATCTTAACTCAGCCATGTCTTCGTGAAGGCTTAAAGCCTTCTCCAAACATTCGGCTACCAACCTTGAGCTCCCTTTTTATGGGTCTCTCAGGTTAGCGTCGTCAAGAACGGGGCTGCCGGTGCTTAGTGTAAAGGCGGGGCGCCAAGCAGAAGCCCTTTTAGCTTGGTCGCCGCCCATATCCTTTGAAGTCCCTGTATGAGCAGACTTTTTCGAATGGCCTTTGCCCATTCGAACGTCCTTGGGGTGGGGTTCAGTTACTTCCCTTTCCTCGGCATCAGTGGGGTGTTTGCTACCCTAGCCTCTTTTCCTTTTCTTCTCAGCAACCTCAACATATGCTGTCTGAGATATTGCGGGTGTGATAGGGCGAGGTGGAACCACAATGGCTGGGGAAGAGCTCCCAGCATGGGCTTGCAATAGTGCAAGAAGGTCAGGCTCTTTCTCCTGAAAACTAGGGGTGGTAAAGTAAGCCCAAACCCATTTACCCGCCCAAACCCACCCATTCTAACTAAATCCAAACCCACCCAATTAATAATTGGATTAAATGGGCATCAACCCAATTAGACCCAGTGATTATTGGGTTTTAACTAAAAACCCACTGGGGTCCATTTAACCCAAAAATAATATGTCCAAATTTAACCCAGCCCTTCCCATTAAAAAAAAAAAAAAAACAGTCCTCAGACGTTTCAATCTTTCACGAGGGTTTTCATTTTCCCTCATTTTCTCGGCCTCCAATCACGTTTTAATTGGAAACCCAGCAGCTTCAAAGCTTCAGAGATCTCTCAGATGATCTCTCAGATCTTCATCATAAACTGAAAATTTTCAAACCTAACCATCATCTTCTTCTCTCTACTCAAACCCATGATAATCGGAAACCCAATACAAGAAAATTTTCTCGGCCTCTCTCTTTCACTCACTCTTTGTGAGCACGAAGCTCTTCAATGGAGGTAGAGGCGGATGCTCCGCGTCAGCGCCGTCGCAGTTGAAGAAGAAGGAGAAAGCGAGAGTGAGTCGGAGCACCAAAACGACGCCGGAGCAGTCCGCAGCTTCTGGAGGAAGATCCGACGATGGTGCACACTAGGGATTGCGACAACCGCACACCGCTCCATGTGGCGTCGCTCCACGGCTAGATCGAACCCGCGAAGTGCTTGATCGACTATGGTGCCGACGTCAACACTCAAGATCAATGGAAGAACGCTCTCTTTTACTGTTTCTTTGTCAATTTTTGCTTTTTTTTTTTTTTTTTTTGCAGTGTTAATTTTTTAATTTTTCCACTTTATTTGTTTAATTTGAAAATATAATTGTGAAATTCAACAGTAATAATAATAAATAATAATAAAAAAATTGGTGCAAATTGTTTTGTTTATGTGAAATTTAGTATGGATTCTGTTGGAGTTAGATTTGTTAGGCTTCTTTGTGTTTCTTTGATTTGGGGTAAAATTTTTTAGATCTTTTCTGTATTGTTCTTATTTTTGGTAGATTTCAACTATTTGGTAGGTGAGAAAGTGTGGGAAAGTACAAGAAATTTGTTTAATATTTTTAGAGTATGGTCATTTTCACTTTAGTGGCATTTTAGTAATTTTGGTAATTGGGTAATTGGGTGGGTTGGGGTTTACTCATGATAATTGAGTTGGGTTGGATTTGGGTTAAAAGCAATTAGTTAAATGGGTTTTAATGGGTAAATGAGTTTTATATACCCAACCCAATTATGCCCAACCCAAACCCACCCAAATCCGCCCATTTGACACCCCTACTGAAAACCCATAGCGCCCAAGGAAGGTGCTGCGGATGTGCTGGGAGCGTCTCGGTGATAAAAAACTTCAAAATCCTTCTCGGCTGCTACGGACTGCTGGGGTTCAGGGGATGTTTCTTTAACCTCCTCTTCAGCAACGATGGAAATTGCTTGGGGGTAAATGAGTTGGGATACCAAGGATGCTAGAAGTTGGGAGTCCTGAACTCCTCCTGGAGGGGGTACATCCCGCAAGAATCCTGGTACGGCCACGTCTATCTTTGCTAGGAGTAAGTCCCTAGCTCTGATAACGTTTTTCGGACTTTGTAAACACTTAGTAGATGATTTATAGCCGAGGATCACGTGAGCCGCCCTAAGCTATCCGTCTTTTGAAGAAATATCTCCGACTTAAGGATTTTGTTTAGGTCCTCAAAGTTCACTAGATGCTTGGCTAGAGCAGTATGATATTCGTCTGCCGCAAAACACAAGCACTATTGGTAAGATAACTAGCATAGATTCATGTGTGTAAAAAAAAAAATTAAAAAAATTAAAAAAAATTAAAAAAAGAGCCTAATGGTTTTTCAATCATTGGAAACACTACCTGGCTCCCCTTCTTGAGTAAGGCAGTGTAACCCGTCGTACCAATTCCCAGACACGATGAGAAAATCTTCATCCATGCCCTTGCTTGAATCGGGCAAACAGGAGATTAACCTAACGGCGGGAACCCTACATTTCATGTAGTATTTGGTTTTTTCCCCCTTTTGGCAATTGTATATCCAATTAACGTCATGCCATGTTAAATTGGTCCCCATTTTTCAGTTTAAGGCATCTATGCACCCTAAAATCCTAAGGACGTTGGTAGAGCATTGGTACGGGGTCAATCTAAAATTTAAAAGAAAGTCTCGGGTCACCTACCCATGGGAATTTCCATCCCGCCCTCAATAAAAGCAATCATTGGGATTATCACCGATTCGGGGGGTCGGGGTAAAACTAACCATTCCCGCTCCTCACAGTGTTGAATGACGACATCGTCGGGGATCCTATACTGGGCTTTAAATTTTGTTTTTGCCTCGTCAGTGTTGACTAATTTAGCATATCTACCCATTGAATTATATGAAAAATGAAGAAAAATAGCAAGAGAAATGATCGACAAGGGAGAACCTGCGAGAAAGCTAACACACCTCTTATGGAACGCTCAGTTTGCTCCTTGGGAGTTTTCCTTTCTTCAGAATGCAAAAATGAGCTTTAGTTAGCTAGAAGTCTTATATATATAGTGGTAAAAAAAGGCGCGCCAGTTTTCCCGCTCAGTAAAAGTAAATTAGTATCGTAAAATTTTGATCACACCGTAGAACGTGGGCGGCCATGGAGCCGCCTGGCACCTTAAATGACTAATTGTGGATACCGAAGTGTCAAGGACGTGCGTTGAAGCACGAAAAGACACTCTCACGTGGGAAACTGAATGGGACATACGTGGCCATTTAATTGAGTTAAAACTTATCTTCTGATCCCGAATTAACAGTATAAGTTTTAAGGGGTTATTGTGAAGACCTGAAGACCCAAGAGCCCGAGGATTAGAAAACCCAAGGAACAATGAGTAACTTGTAGGAAACTCTGCTCGGGATGGAGACAGAAGACCTGAGGAACTTTCGGCAGTCGGCGCAAGCCCCAACAAATATCTGGAAGTATTGAATGCTGCAGATAGAACTTCCTGACCACATTAAATGAGGGAATAGCAGCTTTATAATTAACATTAGTAAAGAAGTGACCTGAACAGTGTAGCTGGTCTCTAGATATTTTATCGCCATTATTTTCTACAAAAAGGAACACAGGTGTCACCAAAAAAGGGGGGGAGGTGAAAGATGAAGGGCTGAGATGACAAGAGCAAGAGGTATAAATAGAAGGAAGAGAGACAAAGAAGAGGAGGAAGAAAAAGGGGAAAACAGTAAACGGGAGATTGGGATCTAGAAGGATTATTAGAAACAGTAATGGGTAGAAGGGAATTCCAGATTATTAAATCCTCGGGACGAGTGTGTTCACTGTTGTGTGGTTCCCTCTCTACAAATTTTGTTGTTATGGGCCAAGAATCATAGTGGGCCGTAGCTATCCGTCACTACAACGTGGGCTTCTTTCTCACTTTGAAAAATTAGACCTTATCTTCCGATCCCAAATCAACAATATAAGTTTTAAGGGGCTATTGTGAGGACCTGAAGACCTAAGAGCCCGAGGATCAGAAAACCCGAGGAACAATGAGTAACTTGTAGGAAACTCTGCTCGGGATGGAGACAGAAGACCCAAAGAACTTTCGGCAGTCGGCGCAAGCCCCAACAAATATCTGGAAGCATTGAATGCTGCAGATAGAACTTCCTGACCACATTAAATGAGGGAATAGCAACTTTATCATTAACATTAGTAAAGAAGTGACCTGAACAGTGTAGCTGGTCTCTAGATATTTTACCGCCATTATTTTCTACAAAAAGGAACACAGGTGTCACCGAAAGAGGGGGGGAGGTGAAAGATGAAGGGCTGAGATAACAAGAGCAAGAGGTATAAATAGAAGGAAGAGAGACAAAGAAGAGGAGGAAGAAAAAGGGAAAAACAGTAAACGGGAGATTGGGATCTAGAAGGATTATTAGAAACGGTAATGGGCAGAAGGGAATTCCGGATTATTGAATCCTCGGGACGAGTGTGTTCACTGTTGTGTGGTTCCCTCTCTACAAATTTTGTTGTTATGGGCCAAGAATCATAGTGGGTCGTAGCTATCCGTCACTACAACGTGGGCTTCTTTCTCACTTTGAAAAATTGGACCTTACAGGTACGTATGAACATTTCCTAAAAAGTTGGAACTCCGAAATTTGAAGAGAGAAAAACTAACTTTTGTTCTTTCTTTTTCAGGCCATCAAGACAACCAGTAGTTCTTCCAAATTCGAAGCATCTAACCTACTAATTTTTTTCGCATTATCAATATCCATTCTCGTGCGATAACATAAGTTACATTCTAGTCTATATATATATATAATAGGTGAAGCAGAGAGAATCTCCAATTGCAGTTCTAAATTAAAATCCTAATTTTGTGCTATGTGTCAAAATTCATGTGGTTCTATTTGTCTAAATTTAAGTGGATCAATTGTAATTTCGATGTGTTTTTTTTTTTCCACATCTGCATATTTCAAGGTTCATCACACCTGCGTGTTTCAAGGTTCATCTCCCCACGTTTGCATATTTCAATGTTCATCTCCCCATCTCCAATACAACTCTCCTATATAAGAAGAGGTTTTCCATAGATTTCTATTGTAATTTTTTGATTTCATGTATTTTTTCTCAAAAAAAAAAAAAAAGCACACCTCCACTACTCATATTTATCCGAACCTCCTCTCTCTTTCTCTCTCTCCCTCTGCAAAATTCAATTTCTACTTCTCTACTAAATTTGTTTTATCAAGATTTTTTCTTTTTTTTTGGGTTTCGTTCCATCTCTGCAAAATTCAATCTAATCTCTCTTTCTCTTCCTCTGTTTTGCAGATCAATTATATATCTCCTTTACAAAGGCAAGCTTCATATGCAAGATAATTGTTAATTAGATATGATTTTCTTTTATTATTATTATTATTTTGTTCGCAAGTTTTATGGGGTTTATAATCTAACTCTCACTCTTTATTTTCATTAGATCTATTTATTTTCGTCCTATGTTCTCAATCTCTTTCTCTCAAGAATTTTTGGTTTATAGGATTGATGATGGGCTCTTTTTTTTTTTTTTTTTTCTTTGGAGTGTTAAAGAAATATATAGTGTTTACTGCAAAAGTAGACTTTAGATGTATAGTTTTTTTTTTTAATTATTAAATATGAGAATCTTCTCAAAATTGAACCACAATCTCCTTAGATCTTTACTTATCAAAACTCAGACTTATATACGATTGGTGAAGATATGAACTCAAGCTATATTGCAGATCATATATACAATTAGTACTTATCCTATTTGTTTGTCTTTACGTTTTATGCTCATAATTTTAGTGACTTTTAATTTATTAAATTTTTTTTAATAAGATTCATGTTATTCTATTGTTATATATTGTTATGAGATGCATGTTATGAGATTCACATTTACTTGATTAAAATATTTTGTTAAAAATTGTTTATGATAAAGCAACTTAATTATAGTTATATGTACCGTCTATAAATCAACCTTGAATATATATATATGTTTATGTAGTTCTTTCTTTAGAATTTTGTATGATAAAAATATTTGTTAAAAAATTACATAATGCTAAGATTTATTAACATGAATAAACTAAGTCTTTTAAATATGACTAAACTCATGATTAATAATAAAAAAAAAAAAACAAAACAAAACCAATAGTATCACTTAAATAATAAAATGCAATATATTTTTTTCTATTATTTTATTAAATTATATCTATTCCCGTGCGGTAGCATAGGTTACATACTAGTTTTACCTAAAGTTTACTCACGTAATAAATAAGATTTCACATAGAGTCTCAGAATTTGGGCCACTACTATCAAAAAAGAAATTGAGCCCACTCAGACGGTCGGTCCCTTATCTAAAACGACAACGTTTTTTGCACATCTTTGAATAACGAAGACTACATTTTTTTTTTTTTTTTTTTTCTATCTGTGATTTTGCAAAGGAATTCGATCTCTGTTCCAGCCATCTCTCTGGTATTGTTTTTTTTTTTTCTCTCAATGAATTAAAATTCTTAACTCTATTAGTTCAAATTTGTGTTATAGGAATGTTATATACAGTATACTTAATATCAATCTATATTGTTTTAGGCTTTTAGATCAAAAACCCTACTTCACATGTCCTTTTTTATCAATCAGGTGACTTTCCTATTAAAGGGTTCGAATTTTTTCGAACCCAGATCTTCATTTCTGATTCAGAACATGAATTTTGGGATTTTGGTGGCACTGGGTTTGTTGATTTGGTAATTGGGATATGAATCGTGAGCTTTTTATGTAGTTGGGAATTCTAATTCTTTTGGATTGTGAATTTTGTTGGGATTGAATATTTGGCGATTTTGGTGAACTGGGTTTTTTTGGATTGGAGCAGGAATTTTGAGACTCACCTTGTTGGGATTGTGAATTTTTGTGTTTAGATGTTTTGGAATTGAAATTTTGGTGTTGGAATTTGAACTGAAGTGTGTTTTTTGACAATGGAGGGTAATAAGGATGAAGCATTGAGATGTGTTCGTATTGCTGAAGAAGCAATTGCGTCTGGTGATAAAGAGCGTGCGCTGAAATTTATTAAGATTGCGCAACGCTTAAACCAGAATTTGCAAGCAGATGAGCTTTTGGCTGCGTGTGAGAAGCTTGATTTGGGTTCTCCTGTGTCGTCTGTGGATAAAAAATTTGTCACTGAGGATAAGAGTGAGTTTGGTCCGGCGAAATCTGATGAGGGATTAAATGGGGAGCGCAGTTATACTGAAGAACATGTTGAATTGATTAGGCAGATTAAGAGGAATAAGGATTATTATGATATTCTTGGAGTGGAAAAGAATTGTGCAGTTGAGGAGATTAGGAGGGCATATAGAAAGTTGTCATTGAAAGTTCATCCTGATAAGAATAAGGCTCCTGGTTCTGAAGAGGCATTTAAAAAAGTATGCAAGGCGTTCAAGTGTTTAAGTGCAAGTGATTCGAGGAGACAGTATGATCAGACAGGTTTGGTTGAGGAATTTGAGCACAACCAGCAATACAATGTTAGGCGGAGAAGGAGGAGAACAGCACATGATTTGTTTGATGATGATATTGATCCTGATGAGATATTCAGGGCTTTTTTTGGTCAGGGAGACATGTTTCGAGGAAGCCGTGTTTATAGGACCAGAGGAATGGATGGTCATCAAAGGGAGAATTTGCAACGAGGACCTAGGTTTTTTATCCTCCTTCAATTATTGCCATTTCTGATAATTTTCTTGCTTGCATATCTGCCCTTTTCTGAGCCCGACTATTCTTTGCATAAGAATTACTCCTACCAGATTCCTAAGATGACTGAAAAACATGAAGTGGAATTTTTTGTCAAATCATCAGCGTTTGAGAATAAATATCCTCTTGGAAGTCCTGCCCGAGATAACATTGAGGACAATGTGATCAGGGATTACAAAAATATGCTTGGCCGCTACTGTCACATGGAGCTCCAGAGGCATCATTGGAATAGAAATCTGCCAATTCCTCACTGTGATAAGCTACGTAACTTTGGAGTAGCGTGAAGGTAAACTAAAGTGCTCTCTTTTCTGGGTGACGAATGGTTATATACTTATATTGTTATTAGTTCTGTGTTGTCAACTGCACATGTCTTGGTTTTGCTAAATTGTGGTGACTTTTTTCAACATTATCTGCACGAAGGGGATGCATGCTTTCTACTGTCATATTGACAACATGACTAAATTTATTCCCATATGGACAGCTTAACTAAATTTACTGGACAGACAGAGTTATTTTAGAATTGATGTTCTCTTGAGTCAGATTTCTTTCCTATAATTTTGTTTTACTTATTTTTTTTCTTTTTATCTTTCCTGTCATACATTATACACCTTCCGCCTATGACTATTGACTCAAACATATGTTTTTGAAAATAAATAAAACTTGATAGGCACTATTTTATGCCATGCTTCACATTTGCATTTTCACTTCATCCATTACCTTAATTTATTGGCAATGGCTGCCTCTTTCTACCCTGATTTGTGCATAATCAAATCCAAGATAAAAATGGCTAATATTGTGGTTCTCCATAACATATTTAATAGCCATGCTCAACCTAAATCATTTACATACTGAGGTCTCTGTTGATTGTCTAAACATGGAACTGATCTAGTTTTATTAACTAAAATTATGTTGTTAATGAAGTAATTATGCCATGGAGCTTGTTCTCCTTGGTGCTCGATATCAACCCTGATAAATTAAAACATTGAGGATCATTGTGAATTTATAACAAGTTTGAGTTACATGGTTTCCTGTCACTTAAGATTGCATTATGCATGTGTTAAATTTTGTTGTCATTTTGGGTGGTAAAACATTCTGCAAAAGTTGCATCTCTCTCTACACTGGTGTCAACAAATGGTGAATCTCCTTTGTGCTTGTGCTTGTAGGTATGATGATGTACCAGTTGAAATAATGCTTCCATCTGTTTTCTAATGATTAGGATATATTGGTAAAATCTGGGAGAGAGCTTCAATGATAGTTTATGATGATGAGCCCGAACTCAATAGTAATGTTTGGTGGATGTGGCTGATCGTGGAATTGTATTCCATGGATGTTACTGAGATTTCCTTCTTTATCTGAAAACCACTGTTTGGTCATGAATCAGTACGCCAAGTGGTCCGGGATTGTTATTTATGAGGATTTTCAATACCCTTATCATGTCATGATACTATGCTCTTTAGGAAATGTGATACAATAGTGCATTGTAAAAATTGTACACTCCTTGTAGACTAAGGATGGTTATAAAGAATAATGGAAGTCAAACAAGTGTTTCTTTTTTTTTTTTTTTTTTAGGTGTGAATTTTCTCAGACTATGTTAATGTACAAACATTTGATAGGTGGGCGGATATGCCCAAAACCCATGCATAGGCTTTCCTAAGCTTTTTGACATCTAAAGTTTCTGTTTTGTGGTTTAGCATTCTATTGAATCTATACAGAAGATTCCTTCATTGAAACCATAATTCATCACAGTAGAGGCCCAATAAGAATGTTCATGGAGAGAGGCTGGGTAATTAAACAGAAGCCGATGAATAAGTGTTGAAAGTCAGGAAGTTTCCCTTTTGTGAGTCATCTAAAAAAAGGTTTAGTATGCTATGCAGAAGATGCACATGTGAAAAAAATGACATGGAAACCATAATTCATCGCAGTAGATGCTCTTCACAAGAACTTTCATGGAGAGTGGCTGGGTAATTAGGCAGAGGCCCATGAACTGAGTTTGACAATACAGGATTGACCCTAAGTTTCTTAGGCTTCGTTTAACTATTTAAGTTTTCTTTTTTCTTCTTTTTTTTTGCTGAATGGTTTAACTATTTAAGTTAACAACTCTTAAAACAGATAGGACATGTCTAACTATTTAAGTTACAACTCTTAAAACATATAGCATATGTCTGTTTTGTCAACCTATCTTTAACAGGTGTTAAGGATCAAATCTTGCCTACACTAAAAAAATGAAGGTAGATGATCATTTCTTGTTGTGTATCCCTTAAGTCCAACACATCTTTAACAGTTTATTAGGGATTGAATTGAAGGTTTTGAGGAAAGGAAGGGTACTATCATTTATTGTGTGTCCATATGTACAATTGACCTCTAGTAGACCAAAAAAGATAATCTTAAGAGATGCTCATGTATGTATGTATGTATGTATATATATATATATATATATATATATATACTCCTTCTGTCCCACTTTGTTTGTCTTTTATTCCATTTTGGGATGTCCCAAAATATTGTCCTATTTTTAAAAATAAAAGTTATTAATTTACAAATATTTTTATTATACCCCTACTTTATTTTCAAAACTATCTGAAAAGAAAACTAACTAATATTTTAAAAAAATCAATCTAATTGGAGCACCTTTTTAATTGCCTCATTAAGAATAACTCTTTTTTAAAAAATTGATAAATTTATTTAACGGTAGTTTTGTAAACTTATACATTTGTATAAGGCAGACAAGACAATAAATGATATTTCCTTAAAAAGTTTGACTTTTCGAACAGAACAAATAAAATAGGACGGAGGGAGTATATATGTATATATTAAAGAAGTCCTTAAATCAGAATACTGAGGTCATGCTGGCACTTCTCTCTAAAATCAGCCTACTTGCTAGCAAGGAATTTAAATCCTTTGAACCTTGCAACAAATCCTACTGCTTGGGTCTGGAAGGTTGAAGGATTCATTTTTCCTTGGTTATACAATCCATTTTAGGAAAGTTTTTACACCACTTTTATGGGCATAATCTGAAATGAAAAAACTGTCAAAACATTAATTATTTTATTTCATTTTCATGATGGGGAGTGGGTGAAAGGGTATGCAAGACCTCTCAGGTTCACCAACAGTTCATAAAAACTTAAGGGAAATCCCTAATAAACAGGAATGCCTTTCGTGAAGCTCTCAAATGGATTGTTAACCAATGTCTTAATGTGTTGTAATAGCGTTAATTCTTGTTATGCATTTCCCATTAAAGAATATAATCCTAAGAGAGAGTATAGCCCAACATGCTTTGAAAGTAATCACATTTACTAGTCATTAATGAGATTGTAAGCTATACACTCTTAATTAGTTTGACTTCTTTGGACTTTATGCATATAAGTTGGATGCTCCTCATTTTGTTGACAATGGATCACTTTCAAGAAGTTTGTCTTAGCGCAACAAGATACAAGAAACATGGAGACACAAAATATTACCTATGTTACCTTGCAAGTCATTATTTGGGTCCTCAAATCAATAAAAAATCTTATTTTTTTAGAATGATCAGTATTGATTTCACATAAATCTTATTCACATGATAATATCTACGGTAAATCTAGACATCTGACTAAAAAGAAACTCGAAAGAGAGTTAAAACAAATATAGATTTTAATAATCATAATTGATAATGTCTCATACCATTAAATGAAATACTTGGGTTTGAATCTTGTTTAGACCAAAAAAAAACACACTGGCATCTCTCTTTTTTTTGTCTTAATTTAATAGTAAAGAACAATCATTATAAATTGGATATCATAAGTTTTTATTTTTCCCAAAAAAACAAACACACACACTTTCGAATTAAAACAATTAAGTCTACAAAGGAAAATATTTTCTTTTCCTTTTCCTTACCCTTAAGATCAGACTTTTCCATTTTTGTTTACTGGGCTTCATACTCTGTTTCAAAAAGTCAAGAGGCACGGAAAATTTATCCTAAAAAGCATCGAATCATTTTGTTGTTGTATTTTAGTGAGACTAAAGTAGACTGAATGGTAAAGTAATTGTGATTTTTGGGTGGCTGGATTGAGATTTAATGGAAGAAGAAGAAAAAGTTTTAAATACTTTCTTAACCTTTTTTTTGTATTTAATAAATTGATAGAAGAAAAAAGTTAATTTGGAATTCAATTGCTCTAATACAATACCGTATATTACACCAATCTCGATCCCCCTAGTAAACTCATTCTATTTACACTAGAGGGGAGGGAAGAGAAAAGAAAAGAACGATGAAAGTGAAAGATAAGAAAACAAAAAGAGAAGATAGGAGAAATATTTCTCTATGTGTGTTTAGAGGCAAAAAATGAGAAGAAAAGAAATAATGGAAAATAAATAAAATATTTAAAAATTAGTTTATTATTTTATCTTTATAAATTAGAAATTAATATTTATATTTAATTAAGAGAACATAAAAAATTTTCTAAAATTTATAAAACTAATTTTATGAATTAATTAAACATTCCCTCTTCTTCAAGTTTCTTTTCTCTTTGGTAATATTTGGATTGCACTAAACGTGTCCACGTTTTGTTAAAATGCGTTTCAGCCGTTTTTTTTTTTTTTTTTTTTTCCCATGAACAATGCAAGAGGCTTATGAACAGTGCATTTGTTGGCGTTTCACGCCAATCTATTTTTTTTTTTTTTTAGCCATGATTTTTTAATTTTCCGCACACCAATGAGTTCCGTGCATTGTTCACAGGACCCACAACTTCACTTTTCAGCAACTTTTTCATTAAAAATGGTTCATACGGTACTATTCACACATTTAAAAATTATTTTGCTACAATATTTTCAGCTTTCAATTTTCAGTTTTCAATTGTATCCAAACGGACCCTATATATATATTGGATTCTAAAACTTGTGCTATATATATATATATATATATATATATTGGATTCTAAAACTTGTGTACCTATCCGCCGTACAAAACAAAAGCCTAGTAGTGTGAGTTCGTATATCAACCTCCAAATGAGACGTAGATGCCAAATGTAAGAGAAGAGAGACTGATCACTAATCACTAATGTCATGTGAAGGAGAAGTTATTACATGTTTCCGGTGTATGTTACCTCTCTCTCACAAGGGGGTGGACCCACCCCCTTGTGAGAGAGAGGTAACATGCACCGAAAACATGATAAAGTTTTTCCCACCCCCTTGTGAGAGAGGTAACATACATCGGAAACATGATAAAGTTTTTCCAAGTGAAGGGTCAAGGGTGATACATTTTTCATATTTTAATCATGTGAAATATGAGTCATGCTCATGCATCGTGGGTGGAAAGTGCTTCAATTTATTTGAGGAGTCAAAACTCAGAATCTAGAAAGCACCGCAGCTATAGGGTCGGTGTACCGGAGTCCGACGCAGCCCGATGTAGGATGCGATGGGTGACGCTGTTGCCCACACGTCGATGCCGTGTCGAATTTTTTTTTTTTTTTTTTTCATTTCTGGATTCACGCCGACTCACGCCAATTCGGCTCCAACGCGTGTCGAATCGGATCATTTCGGCCGAATATCGGTGTGTTTCGGTTGGAAAAAGGAAATTGGCCTATGAGGAAAAAAAAAAACTTAAACTAAAAATACCAATGGATATTGATACAAGATAGCCACTGTCACCGTCACAATTTCACCGGCCTTAACCCCCCTTCTTTTTTTTTTTTTTTTTTTTTTTTACCAGAGCCCAACCTTCTTTTGTCTATTTCTTTTCTTTTTATTTTTGATAAGTTTTTTTTTTATATCACTTCTGTTAAATGCCTTCCACTTAAAAGGTTTTATCTTGTTTTTTGCACTCTCTTACCAAGCACGTGAGCCACAGCCACTGAGCCATATCTTCCTTTTTTTCCTTTTTTATCTTTTTAAATGGGAAGCTATACCTATTTTAATATTTGACACATATATCATTTATTTTGTTGTTGAACTGACCAAACAGGTGAGCCACCAAGCCACATCTTTTTTTTTATTTATTTATTTATTTATGGGAAACTTCATCCATTTTAATACCTCTGTCAATAATTAAAGTGTCAAAAACTTTTGTGTACTTATTATTATTATTATTATTATAATGTCACAATTTGTACGTAAGCCCAATAATAGGAAGGGTATAGACCCAAAGAGCCTAATACAATAAATTTATAGAGAATTGATTCGAAATCTAGTTTCTTATGAACTTAGTTAACAGATGCAGTGGCCCAAAATCACAAAATGATATTGATGGATTAGTTTGTATGATAAAAAATTATCCTCGGGCTCAAGCCAAGGAGCTTGTTCTTATATTTCTCTTTTCTGAATGACAGATTACAAATATTCAATCTATAGTGTTTTCTCTCTTTTTTCTCCTATCTGTTTCTCTTGGGGCTGTCCTTTTCCTTTTATACTTCCCTTTTTCCTCTCTCTACCCTCCACGTATGGATCATATTGCCAGTCAGGATAATTGTCCCATCAGCATCTTCCTGAAACTTTTAAAGATGGCTATAAGATTGAACACTACTACTCATGCATTACTTCCTCATTAATGCGGCCAGAGAGTTAGCTGCAGAGCATTCAATGTAGTGACAACAACTTTTTCTTTAAATATTTCATGATTTTCCTTTGTCCTATACCCGTGTTGCACGTCCTTATCAATAGAGTCTCATGGAACGTTGCCTCTGGATGGCAGATAACTCATTTTGACCTCTGCTTAGCTGATCCTAGGAAATATTCCTCTTCAGACCAACTTCTCGGATGATCACAATCAGACTTTGCTTCTTTATAAACTAACACAGACCCTTAGTGAGATGTTTACCCATCATCAAACTGTTTAATGTCATCGGCCTAGGCCTCCGGCCTAATATGCATATAAATATGCACTCCTAGACTCATCTCCCCCACAATTATTATTATTATTATTATTATTATTATTATTATTATTATTATTATTATTATTATTATTATTATTATTATTATTATATAAAAAAGCATGCTTAGCAATATATAAAATATATATAGAAAAAAATATTTTTAATAATTTTTTAATCGCTACATCCCATCGCTCCTACATCTTTTTTTGTTTTTTTTTTCTCTCGGAAGAATAAAAAAATTGGATTGACTAGCAACCTGCCTCTTGGCCCTCTTCCCTCTTCAGAAAGACAAAAAAAGGGTGACTTTTACCTCTTTGGAAAAAAAAAAAAAAAAAAAAACTCTTTCCTCACCACTGATGACATGACATTATACAACAAAAAGAGGAGGGACATTTTCCAGTTTCCTATATTTTTTTCACACATCAATGCTAAAACAATAAGTTGATAATTATAGTAGAAATTACAACTTGGTCACTTGTGATTTGAAATTTAATATTTTATTTACTTGAATTTAGCTTAATTAGAGTTTTTTAATGAAAAATAGGCTTAATATGTAATTTTGCTCTACTTTTATATCTCTTTTCTCTAAAAATACAAAAAAAAAAAAAAAAACATAAATATCAAAATTAAAGAAAATCTAGTAGCACACTTGCATCATGAGATTTCAAATTATAGGCAAATAACTTAAATTTTAGTCAAATCTCATGTGAGTAAAGTGTCGAATTTCAAACTACAGGTAGGTAACTTAAATTTCATTCAAACCACAAGTGAATAAGTTGTAATTTGCCCTTAATTACAAGTATTCACTCAATCTCACCAAAAAAAAAAAAAACTAGGATATTAATACATGATAAAAAAATAAAAATGGTGTCTATTAATAATATATTCATGTGAAAGTTATATTGTTCTAATTATATTTTAACACCTTATAACATGTTATAAAATTGAGTACGTGGGTTATTGATACTAAAAACACAATTTCTTGCAAGTGAAAAGGATAGCAACAAATTTTAATTAATTCAACATTTTTTATATAATTTTTTTCGTACACAAATTGTCATATTAATAATTAGTATAGTGGCCTTAACATCATAGACTTATTGTTTTCCACAATGTCCATTACATTAACAAGTCAATATTGATTATTTTTGAAAAGTAACAACATTGCTTTCATATTATTTTATTGTTAGTGTGATTTTTTCATATTCCAATCACTAAAAATTATAAGGTAAATTTCACCAACTACCCTGAGGTTTGGGTAAATAACTGACCATTTCAGTCTCTGAGTACAAAAGACTCTAACACCGTTAACCTCTCCCCTCATCCCTTTATTATCTATCTCTCTTCTCTTTCTTGACTGATAAAATAGAAACTCCCCTATAACTTTCTCAGTAAACAAAACAGGGAAAGAAAATACTTGAATGAATCTAACAATTAAAATGGAAAACACACAACAAAAACCACAAATCCATCAAAAACTGTGACAAAAAAAATCAACCTCTTAACTCAAAATCCTAATCCAAAACCAAAACCAAAACCAAACCCAATAAATCAAAACCTCTCTTAACCAAAAACCCAAAACATCTTCTCAAATTCACAAACACGACTCACTCCATCACCAAACTCCTTACCAATGGCTCTCAAGCTCAGCATCTTCATCAGCAAGAGAAAATCTTTGCTCAAACCACAGCAAACCCACAAAACCTTTGCTCAAACCAAAGCAAACCCACATCGTCAATCCAAACCAAAATACACAAACCTCCGCCACTGACCCACCACCGATCCAAACCAAAATCACAAACATCCACTGTCGACCCACAACCGATCCAAACCAAAATCCACACCTTAGCCGTTGACCCACCGCCGACCCAAACTAAAATCACAAACCTCCATCACCAACTCACAACCAATCCAAACCAAAACCCACGCCTCCATTGTTGACCCACAAATAACCCAAACCAAAATCCAAAAACAACCTTCACCGCCTTCGCACCAAAATACACGAACCACTGCTAACCCACAACACGATGCCGCCGAAAGACCGCGAGAACCGACATCAATCCACATCGAAACTTGCGAACACCATTTACCCACAGCACGACGTTACCCAAAGATCACAAGAACCAACACCGATCCACACCGAAACCCATGAACGTTGCTTACCCACACCATGGTGCCATCGCAAAGAACACGAGAGAGAAGAAAGGGACAAGAGAGTCAAAGAAAGGTACGAGAGTGGAAGAAGGTTAAGGCAGTCAGAGAGATTGAGAAGAAAGGTCTGAGAGTGGAAGAGGGATGAAGGATTTCAGAGGCAATGAGAAGAAAGAGGGACGAGAGAAGAAAGGTTTGAGTGAGGACGAAGGAGAGAAACTAATTGCCCGTTTGGATAGAGTAGCTGGACGTCCACGTCCAGCTGCTCCACGTTTTCTTCTTTCTTTTTTTTTTTTTTTTTTTTTTTTTTTCGTTTCTGGCGCTGAGAGACAGCACGCACTGTGCGCGTACTGTTCACGTCTTTTTTTAACAATTTTTTATTAAAAATGAGTCCCGCAGTACTATTCACGCATTTAAAAATTATTTTGCTACAGTGTTTTCAATTTCAGTTTTCAGTTCAGCAAAAATAAGCTCTATCCAAACGGACCCTAAAAGTTAAATAACGGCGTTAAGTCCGTTTGGACTTAATGACTAAAAGGGTTAGTTTTGAAATCTTTTGGACCTCCTTGA
This sequence comes from Castanopsis chinensis, assembly GCA_032878915.1. Taxonomy (NCBI): domain Eukaryota; kingdom Viridiplantae; phylum Streptophyta; class Magnoliopsida; order Fagales; family Fagaceae; genus Castanopsis; species Castanopsis chinensis. Next base: position 793,030 of record JAVQMG010000113.1, read on the forward strand.
TATTTGTCTAAACCTCAGAATAGTTAGTGAAATTTACCTAGAATTATAATAACAGTTTTGAAAATTTATTAATTTAATATTCTTAGTTTTATTGTTATTTTTATGGTATAACCTTCTTCAATCAAGTTAAAACAGACCGCAGGAAGGGGGAAAAAAAAAGTAAAATTTTGTTTAGGATTGTCTTGAGCTGTAATATAAATTAGATTTTACTAATATGTGCCCTTAAGGCACACATTAAGCAATCATTTTTAAAAATATTTTCTTGAAAATTGAAAAAGTGTTAAAAAAGTATTGACAACTTTTTCAATTCCTGAAAAAATATTTCTAAAAGTAGATTGCTTAATGTAACCGGACCCATATAAATTTTAGGACAAAGAAGTTTGTATGCATTATTTTTATAAATTGTATTAACTTTAGATATAAAACAAAAATAATTAATAAATTTATTTACATTCTCATTAACGCAACACTAATCACATTTATTATCAAATTTTAATATTTCACTCCACAGTCACACTGTAGTACGGTGACATTATTTCTGGCTTTGAATGGCCACTATTTCTCATTGTTCTTCCTCACCCACTTTTGTACTAGCTACTACAGCTATTTAATTATTTATTTTTAAAAAAAGTAAATGATTTTTTTTATAAACATTTCTATATTTAGATTAGTTTTATTTTGGTGGACTGATTACATATTTAATTATTATTTACATCGAAATTCAGCAAAATAAGGTGGGGCCACGTGCAAGCGTGACCAAAACACCGACAAGAGCGGTAAAAGGCGCGTCAATAAACGACAAAAAGCAATGAGAAACAGAGAGAGAGAGAGAGAGAGTCACAGCCACCACTGCGCCATCAGAACCGACAGTGGCTCCGCTGACTACCACATGTCATTTCACACTCAGCCCTGTACATAACTTTATGTACAAATTCAAATTAACAAGACAGTAATGTCCTTCACTCATAATAATTAACATAACAGATTCATCAAGGGTAATTTTGTAACTCCACATAAATTTCTCAATGATCAGAATAATAAATGATAAATCTACCTAAAATTACAAACCACCCCATATCCATATTCATACATAGAATTTTAAATAAAAAAAAAAAGTAAAAATATCTACGTACCTATTATACCGTATAAAACAAAAATATAAAAATAAACAAAAGAACGTACAGCCTCAAAAACTAAACCCAGATCCATACACCATGTTTAATCACCGGAATCATCACCACCACCAAAGATTGAGAAGCGATTGTACAAGAGAAACAAAATGAGGACCAAAACTAGTGCAACCCCAAAGGGTGACCCACTGACCCTATGGATTGTGTCAGGCTCACCAGTTGAGAAGATGCTAGAGATGAAGGAACCACGATCCGAGGAGAGGAACTGGATTGTGAGGAGGAGGATTATTGGGAGGAGAAGAAGCCCAACTGGGCTCAAGAGCTCAGAAATGGCTTCAGTGATGGCCTCACCTTGGTCACCAACGAGGAGTGGCACAGCTAGTATCATGGCCACAACTACAGCTAGTAGGACACCATGGGGTGCACCAGCTTGTCTTTCTTCTATCATTTTTGTTGTTGTTGTGGGGTTGGGTCTTGAGGGTTTGTGAGTTTTGGTTTGTTGGGTGTGTTTATTTTCTTTCTATGTGGTTTTTGTTTTGGTTTTCAAGAAGAGTGAGTGGGAAAGGTGCATCATGGTCTTAAAATAGGGGCTTGAGACGCGTATATCTTAAAGAAATTAAGAGCATTTCCATTGGCAATTGGAAAAGGGCAAAAAGGGAAATGTGCGAGAAAAGCACAAAAAGGAGTTGGTTAACTGCACTAGTAAAATGTCAAAATTGTAAAAAACAAAAAAAATTAATTGTGCTACAGTATTATCATAAAAGTAAAATGACAGCATAATTATAAACATTATAATATATTTTAATTCATAAAATTAAAGAGATGAGAAGAGGAAAGAAAAAAAGTTGAATTGAAATATATTATATTATTTTAGTGAGTAATATATATTATTTTAATGAGTAAAATAGGAAAATAAAAATTAAGATGTTAAGTGTATCATAAAATAGTATGGTATAATTGATAAAATAATTTTTTAATATGGTAAAAAAATGATAAGATACAATCTTCTATTCCGAATGCTCTAAGAATGGGTCTCACCTTTTTAATCTCATCAAAAAAATACAGAAGGGCATGTTTCACGTATTTATATATTATAGTTTACTTGGGTTTTGTAAAGGGCTTTCCATTGTCCGGAACTTCGGATCTAGATTGTATTTAGTACTGTGGACTTTACAGTACTAAATATGACAATACACTGATACAGAGTAAATATGACAATACCTTTGTCCATGGTAAAAATATTTAGTATTCTGAATATTAAAAAATATATTAGAAAAAGTTAACAAATGTTGTAAAAGTATTTGTTAATAAACTCCTTTTAAAAAAATTGTACAAAAAAAGAAAAAAAATAATAATATTTTAACAGTTTTTTAATTTCTCATAAAAATGATATAAAATTTTTCCTTAAATAGTTTATTAATCATTGCGCTACCATTAACATGACCCAAACATATTTCAATTTTTAAAGTGGCTTTGATTCATGGGCTTGACTAAAATTCATAATTTGATCAATATTCAAGATCAATCAATGTACAAATACATGTGAATATATATATAAAAAAAAAATAATTTGGTTAAAAAATTGAATAATTATTCTTTTGTTTTCCTTAAATACTACTTGCTGTTGAAGACTAAATTATGAGATGTTTACTTAACATGTTATATTATTTGTTGGCATGATTACTCTCTGTATATTAGAAAAGTTGTGTAGCCTTTACTCTTCCATATATATGAATTCACAAAAATTTTAGTACCACAAATTAAGCTATAATTTTTGTCACAATCATTCACGTGTCTGCGAGTCAATCACAATCTTCTTAGTGTAATAGTTATAGTAAAAGTTGTGACTTAGTTCAAGGTAATAGAATTACTCATGGATTAATTAATGTCCACCGAATGGAGAGGTAGACTTATAGACTATAGATAATTTACATTCAAGGGCAGCGTGAGATGCGTGTTTGAGTTAAGTCTCGAGGTTAGTTTCCTTGTGCTTGCCAGGGTCGAGAATATTATGGCACAATGGAAAACAGAAAAGCATGGAAAATGGGAACACCCGTGACAAGGAAGGCACTTCCTATGCTTTAGGGGTCTTTTAATGTATACTATACGCGTTAATGATGGAAGTTAGTAGGAAGGTGTTATGTGCAGTCAAGTTTGAACTCAGGCTCAATGGCATCATCATCGTCAAAAATTTATGTCTCAATGGCATTAGTCTTTTTCATTTGGAAAAACTATGGTTTGAATCCAAAAAACAAGTTTAGAAAAAGATCCTTTCGACCTTGGTGAGTTCTCAATGGTGTCCATCTTTCAATATATAGGGCAGTGATCAGTAACATTTTTTTAAAATATAAAATTGACCAGTAACATTTTTTTTTTATATAGAAAAATGCTATGTTTACAATATTTTTACAACAAATCTTAAGTGATAAGTTATTATTAGTTGTTATAGGTGGAGAAAAAGTAATTTAGTTGTAAATTTAAATTAGAACCAAAACAACTTAACATTTATAATTTGTTGTGAAAATCTTATAAATGTAACACTTTTTTTTATTAAAAAAAATTAGAAAATTGGTCAATAACATGTTTTTTTCAGTATTTGCCATTTTTGCAACCAAAATGAGTACTGCTAGTGGTAGTTAATAGTTACTACTTAGTACTTACTAGGTTTTTTTTTTTTTTTTTTTTTTTTTTTTTTTGGAGAATAGTACTTACTAGTTGGTGGACATAATCTTGAAAATATTTGCCTATAAGACCATTTACTACAATTCTTGTTAAGAACTGAAATTTCATACACTCAGCTTAAAACAAAATAGAGTAATTTGGGATCTAGATTCTTGTGTAATTTGGGTAAAAGAAAATCCAATATTTTTTGAGTCTATTTTAGCTTATAATGTATAAAATTTATCTTCATCAAAAGAAAATTACTCGATTTTTTCATAAAAAAGCTAAAAACTAAAATTGTGGCCCTAAAATTAGCTCTACCTTTATATAGGTTATAACATGACCCATACAAAGCATTGGACGGGTCCATATGGCTGTTACGAAAAAGTTGCAGCGTGTTATACCAAATAGGATGGCATTTTTGCTTAATTTAGATGTTGCTGGGATGTACTCCGATCGTTTTGTATCTATTGATTAGCTTTTATTGAAATCCTATTTCTACCCAACCAAAAAAAAAAAAAAAAAAGATGGCATTTTTGGATTTTCGACTGTAGTCAACAAAGCAAATAAAGGGTATTTTTGACTTTCAGGTCTGAAAGCATGTGAGGCAGTCGGCAAAGCAGGGATGAGGCTTGAGAGAATCTTCATTTCAGTGCAAAAATGAAGATCCTATTTTTTTTTTGGTTAATCAAGATCCTATATTTAACTATAAGCTTTCGGTTAATGTGGATGAAATTTAAGAGTGCCTTTGGATCAATGAATTGTTTTTTATTTTCTTTTTTCTTTTTAAATAATTATCATTCATTTTTGCTTAGCTATATTTTTTTAAATATTTTCTTAGCAACTTATGTACTTACTTATTCACGTTTATGATTTTTTTTTCCCTTTTTTCTAGGAAGCTAATGAGTAGAAATTGGACCAATGAATTGCTTTTTCTTTGTGTTTTTTATAATTATTATTCATTTTTGTTGAGCAACGTTTTTTTTGATAATATTTGCTTAGCAACTTACGTTTTTTTTTTTAATTTCCTTTTTTCTTGGAAGCTAATGAGTAGCAATTAGACCAATGAAATTTTTTATTTATAATAATTATCATTCAAATTCCAACATTTACATAAAGATGAAAACATAACTTAAAAAAATTACAAACGATGAAACTTTTGTACATATGGTGTGTTGGATATTTTTATAAAAAAATATCATATTTATTTTAATACTCATTTATGTAAATTAAGAAAATCAATTATCCCTTAATGTCAGATATGTTAATTGCTAAATTTTGAAAATTCAAGTTCAAAATTTGAATAACTATTGTCAATGGTTTTAATTAGGAAATCTCTAAAAATTAATGTAAATCTTAATACTATAATTGCCAGCATATTTGGTTTTATTACATATATATACTTTCCATTCTAAACGTTTTGTATTCAAACGTTCTTATTTAAATATGACATAATAACATTATATATGCAAGAATTTTCAGTGCTTAAATGTACATCTATTGCTAAATTATTAATAAGGTATCATATATGTACAAATGTTTACTATTTGGTTTAATGGAAAGTGGTCAAACAGTTAGCAATCTTTTTAAGAGTAAATGGCACAATACCAGCTAACAATTTTTGTAACATAAATTTAGAAAAAAAAGAAGACTTTTGAAAAGTTTGTAATAACGGGCCATTAAATGCTTGGCATTATGATCCTTTTTTTTTTTTTTTTTTTCTCATTGTGCAAAAGATCTTGACCGGTTTATATAAATAAATATATATATATATATATATAAAAGAAAACTATTGATTCGGACATTGATTTCAATAATTTTATGACCATTTAAAGTTTTAAAGATGACAAACATTTTTATTTTTTAGCTAAGGACAAGCAAAATGTCTAGCTATATATATATATATATATATGGAAAGAAATAAAAGTTTAAGAGACACACATTTTTTATTTTTGAATTACAAAGCTACAAAATTTTCAAAAGCAATTTTTTAAACACTTCTCATTTATTGCTTCTTACTACTCACAAAAATATTCTATCTTTTACAAAACTTTCTGGGAAAAGAAAGTACTATAGAGAGCTTATATCCTACGAACAGTGTAAGCTCGCAAGGATAATTAGCTAAGGTGGCTGAGCTGTTGTATCCTGGGGATAACGTGTAGAAACTATTTGTCTAACTACATCAGATATATCGTAGACGACACGATTTGTCTCAAGACAGTAAATTGGTCCACGCCTTATTTCTGCCACCTCTTTTGATAAAATCAAATTATATAATTTTCAAGAAAAATTCATGTATTATCTCTTTTTTATTTCCAACATGGTGTACCTACCACCTACCTCGGTTGCTGCCTAATTGGTTGGTAGGATTTTCAGGCTTCCTTGCTTTGGAGAGGGTTGTAAAAGCATGCAAAGGCAGTTGGGTGAGCACTCTTTGTTAGGTAAAAATTAAAATTATCAGAGAAAGAAATGCAATCTTCTAGCGAATTTATGAGTTATGGCCTCTAGAATGGCAAAAGGGGCACTACACTTTAGAGAAATGGAGACCCTAGTGCCTAGGTTCAGACAAAATTGATCGGATCCCATTTTCATGTGTTCAAGACGTATATTAACCTTTTTGAAAGATAATGACATTTTTTATTTTTCGTAGAAAACAGTCAAGTGGGATAATGGCCACTTACTTATAAACTAGGGACACTTGTCACTTGCCACTTGCCACTTGTCAGGCGATGGGATCTCAGCATCAAGTGCGAGACCTTGCATTTAGTGTTACTACTATTTTATAATATTATACCAATAATTGTGTTTTAGGACAAATTAAATTTTAGATTTCAATTTTCAATAATTCAAAGTCATATAATTCAATTAGCATCTTAAGATTGTTACAAATAAGTGTATATAGTTCAAATGAATCAGATCCTTTGCCCAACTATAAAATTTTTAAGTTGAACCCTAAAACTTAAAGTCATTACAAATTAAATCATACAGTTCCATTTAATTTTAAATTGAACTCTGAATTTTTAAAGTTGTATCAATGTAAACCATCTATCAAATCTGAAAATCATAACCCCAAATCAAACTCTAAAAAGTTATATGATTTTAAAATTTTAAGACTAAATTTGAAACTGGTTAAATTATAAAGTCTACTTTATATCAATTTTAACATTATAATTACCTTTTGAAACTATAAAGTATAATTTGAAACCAACTCTAAAATATAAGGTTTAAAATGTGCATGCCCAATAGTTGAACATGTGTTCTTAAGACACCCATTAATGGAGAAACAAATTTAACAAAAATAACATGTATTAATGTTGGGGATTTTTTTTTTTTTTAAGAAGAGATGTTGGGGAACTTAGTGGTGCCATTATATTACATCAAATATTAAATGGAAACCCTACGCAAAACTGACCTCAAGATAAGGGGACAGCATCACCTAAGAAAAGGGGGGCTTGAGTCTTGGGTTTAACCATGGCCAGAGTTAATTAAATATTTATAAGTCAAGCTTCTTCTAGCAGGCCACCTACAACTTATAATGCTTTTTTTTTTTTTTGGCTAAAATTATAAAATGATGTGCTAATAATATAGAAAGACGAAGTTATAAATCAGAAAGTATTTATATAAGAGTGGCTCATCTTATCTTTTAATTAAACATGTTGCAGGTATTCTTGATTTTTTTTGCTTGGGTCGAAGAGAATTCTTATTTCTTAGAGCAAGCTCTTTATTTTGATATGATTTCATCTTTTATTTAATGAAATTTATAGTCTTTTAAAAAAAAAGGTATTTATAAGAAATTTAGCCTAATAATATTCTAGTCTCAGTAAGACTAGGTAATTTATCCTAGGCTTGCAACACCTATGGACTCCCAAGGGTTCTAATATATATCTCAAACGATTCAGATTAGATCTAGTGCTTCCAGTGTATTAGACTCAGTCGAATAGTGACATGTATCAAAAAATAGACACATGTCACAATCTCAACGAATCCAGTGCCACTGGACACTAGACTCAAATCTCCCCCTAACCCAAATTCCCTCAAACACAAGGGGGGCAAATGGTATAAATGAGGGGGGCAAATGGTATAAATGAGTTCTCCAATGCCAATGCCCTAGCATTGAAACTCTAGAAGGAACATTATAGCTTTAAACATCATGATAGGAGTAGTTTTTAGTAGCATCATATGGTTCTTAACTTTTGAGGATGTAAAAATCAATTGCAAGTCACTGCCCGAGCTAGGTTCTAAAGGACAATCTTAAACAATCATAAATTATTTTCCCAATCATATTTTTAAAAGAATACAAGAAAATGTCGGCAGGGGTTGTTATTTTGGGGAAAATTGCTTTTGACAACAGTACTACAGTAGATCCAAACTGTAAAATATTTTGTTTCATCTTTCAAGCTATTACCAAAATAAAATGTCACATTGTTTTTGTCTCAGTTGATGAGTCCAAGTGTCCTAGTCTTCCTCTATGAGACATATTAAACAAATTAATATAGTTTCCAGAAGAAGCAATGATATTGTTTTCTATGAAATAGTTGGGAAAAATAAACGCCAAGAAATTATTAAAATATGATCATGAATTTTGCACCTTGAATGCTTCGAAGAGTTTAGGTAGCACATGCATTTCACAATTCAGAGATTCACATAATTAAGTACACAAATCGGAACCAAACAGTAAAATTATAGGCCACAAAAGCTTATTATTAATGAGTCGTTCATAATAATATTAATGAAGTCATGAAGTCACCTAGAATATGTAGCTGGTAGCACTGTAGCAGCCTGATATTTTGAATAAAGAAAATTTTTGAAGTTCTTCATGTCAACTGAATCGAATCAATCCAGAAATTAGCTATCCTTAAGTGCTAAACAGACGTAAGTGAACTTTATTTTATTAAATTACTAATTAATTTCTTCTTTCTTTGAGCATCTTTTAGTATTGAAATTCAATTTATTTTTATTTGGGAATCATTAGTCTTTTCTCAATACCATGAACAGAAATATGAGAGAGAGTTTTGGCATGAATATATTCACTGATGATTGGCAGCATCACCAATTCCTTTATTGGAAGCATCAACCTTGCACTATTACACTTGGACTTGGCTTGGTGGAAAATTATGAATTCATTTTATGGTTCAAATTGAATAATGCAAATAGAAATGTTCATCCTTACAATAGGCTGATTTTTGGGAGAGTCTTCCCATTGCAATGCCCCCATTGGTTTCCCTAAAATGCAAACCGCCTCCATACTGGTGGAGGGGAAAGGCTGAGTCACACCAATGTCGGATAGTTGGGTCAACAAACAGTTTGATCGGTGGCTCAACGAGCGAGCAAAAAGATGTGAGAGGTGCAAAGCGATGACAACAACGTTGCATCTAGTGTGAAGAAAAATTCTATATAATAAATGTGAATAAATTTCAACACACCACTGCAATAGAACCCAATGATTTACATGAAAAATCATTTTTCTTTTAAATAAAAAAATAAGGGACAAATTTCGAATAATTTTAATATATTAAATAAATATTACAACGCTCAAAAAAATAAATAAAAACTTTTTTTATTTTTTTTTTTCGGTTACTGCTTTCTTCCTCACCGTTTATCTCTCATAATTTTCTGTTGCTCTCAGTCTCTCTGAGAATACCTCATTTAGGGTTCGTTTGGATGCAGTTAAAACTGAAAACTGAAAAATACTATAACAAAATAATTTTTTAATGTGTAAAAAATACTGTTCACGCTTAAAATTATTGTTCATTGACCTAAAATTACTGTTCATAACTAATAAACAGTAACTAACGTGCGTCTATTGAAGTAAAAAAAAAAAAAAAAGGAAAGAGGGGGGGTGGGGGGGGAGGGGAAACGCAGACACTGAGCATTTCAGCCCCTCCCAAACGTCCTCTTACTCACGGGGCCGAATGGCCTCATTTATTTATTCTTCAACTTTTCTTCTTTTCTTCTCTAGCTTGTAGTACACGCACAAGGCAAAGATAAAAAAAAGACAAAGATACATCTTTCATGAATATAGCTTGACTTTTGCACATAAATCTGATTTCATTTGACAAGCTTTCTCTTACAAGCTCATTTAATGAGCTTTGACAAAGAGTGTGGGCTGGACTTGTGGGTGTCGGCACCCAACATTTAGAGGTAATCGCATCAATTATAAGGGGGACGACTAGTGAGGGCTTCTAAAATCGTTTCCTTTTTTTTATTTTAATTCCTCTAAACAAAACAACATTGCTTTATATTAATTTTTTCCCATTATTTTGTTTGATGAAATCATGTTGTTTTATGTTATTTATAGGGGAAAATAGACAACGGCATTTAAGCATTATTTATTTTTTATTATATATAATATTCAGTGCGATTGGCTATTAGCTGCTTTTCAAATCCCATGAGTGACAGATAGCTAAATCGCCAATGTCGATTGTGGGAGAAAATCCAGCCGACGGGCAAGCCAAAACTAGTTAGAAACAACCTAACTAGTCAGCTTGGTATGGTCTTAATAAGTTTTGTTAGCTCTGGTCGGCAAACAAACTCCCTTTAATTATAAATCTAAATGTGTCATTTAAAATTTTTAAAATGACATGAAACGCGCACCATTAAATACAGAACGTAAAATCTTAACCATAAAATGGAAAGATTTTACTTTCACTTGACTGAACTGAAGAGGATGCTTGTCCATAAGTTACGTACGCAAGAAAGAAATGAAAATTTAAGAGTAAAACATAATCAATGCTACAGGAAAATGAATGTTTATTAGAGTTTTATTGATCAATCTCACCCACCATAATCGCACATAGAATAGGAGCACCTAGATTGTCCAGGACACACCTCGAAACAAGACCCACAGTGTTGTGGATCATTTTGGACATCAATACACTTCCCATCACAGCACAAAAGCCCATAAGCACATGCCAAACCACAAGCTCCACAGTGATTCCTATCCCTCATGGTATCCTTGCAAAACTTTTGAAAACAACATGTGGTACCACCCCAAGGGTTCTTCTCTCGGTCTAAGCACACACTTGGGTCATTGGCACAGGACAGTACCCTTTGCCTTCCCCTTAAAGCAGAACGGAAAAAGTTCAAGTGAGTTGGAGCATCTGAGCGTTGCAAACCAGTTTGGTGGGTTGCAAAAACCACATTGGAAGTAACTATTAACACACACAGGATGAAGGGCCAATAATAGCAGTATATAGTGGCATTCAATAGGAAGAGATTACCAGCAATTTTGGTTTTGAAGTTTGCCAAAACCATGGAACTTTACATAACAAGCTCAAGCACATGAGATTTGTAGCTTATTGAATGAGAGAGACTTCCTGGGTTAAGAAAGCATCAAAGAAGACATGCACTTCACTATTCAATTGTTGTTTTGGTTGGTGAGCTTTGTCAAAAATGTAACATTAAAACGCACCCAATACGTGGAGTATAAACCTAATATCTCTCAAACTATTATTGAGTAGATAAGTGAAACAGACGTGAATATGACTAGGGGAAACATGAATAATTGAATTCATATGTCTTCAATAAGTTGGTCAATGAGATTCTTTCAACTAATCATTTTTCAATGACCTCAAAATTGAAAGGGTGTCCAAGATCACAGAATAATCATTTTCTTTAATGGATTGAAAAATAGTTTAGGTACTACATAATAAGTAAGCGTCAACTGTTGAACTTATCTTTTTTCTCTTTCCTCTCGTGAAGGGAGAACTAGGGAGGGGGTGGGGGGAGACTTGTTTAAGTGTCTGCAAACTAGTTTTTCTCGTATCATAAGAAGAAAATGCTAAAACTACTACTAATTTTACTATAAAAAGTTCATAAATTAACATGATTAGTATTACATCAATAATATAATTAATAAAATTTTGAATTACTTCTTTTGTTTTTGTGTTATAAAATGGATAAATTAATTTGTAAAACTTATGTAGTAAATATATACCTATAGCATTGCTTATCATAAGAACTTTGAGATAAGAGTTTGAGATACTGGAAATTGCTGCCGTAACTAGGCTGAACTAGTATATGTCTGTAAGAATGCAGTATTTTCTAATCGAGTGAACTCCCCTAGCTAGTAGTTCACCTATAGTTCAAATAAACTGTATGAAATTGTATACAGAAGAAATACAACACATCCTGGCCAAGCAATAGACAAACTTCAGCCTCTATGTTATTGACAAAGCTAGAGACACAACTGGAAAGGGAAAGAACCTGTAGATATTTCATAATTACTATGCACTTGACAAAGCCACTATTTCATGAAGAAGCACTGTGGTGCAGTGCCCAATATTAAAGACTAGCACCCCAAGGTGCAACCTATTAATTTTTTAGTTGACATTGATAATTAACCATAGATGATAGGAAAAAGGCATAGTCCCTGGATGGGAGAAAAAAAGTTGCTGGCAGGCTCCATTTTCCTAAATCAGCCATTCTATCTAGATTAAAGTAGCAAAAGAGTTTCAAACCTTACAAAGATTAAAGTAGCAAAAGTGTTTCAAACCTTACAAAGATTAAGGCTGCGTTTGGCTCAACGGAAATCATTTTCAGGAAAGGAAAATATTTTCAGGAATATATTTTCGGGAAAGGAAAATATGTTTAGGTGTTTGGTAGCATTTTAGAAAATACTTTGGAAAATATTTTCAAGTGTTTGGTAACATTTTGAAAATGTAAATTTTTCACTGATTTCTCACATTTTCTCAGCTATTTTCTCACATTCCAAACAAATTTTATAATACAAAATTACAATCTATCAACTTTTAAACAAACAAAAATCAAAACAACGAACGGTCAAAACTGAGAGAGGGAGGTGAGATCGCGCCAGCGAGATCTCGAGGCGTCGCGCCGACCGAGATCGCGATCGCGCCGGCCGAGATCGCGATCGCGAGGTGGCGCGATCTCGCGATCGCGGCGCGATCTGGCAATCGCCGGCAAGATCATCATCCTCTCTCTCTCTCTCTCTCTCTCTCTTCGTCATGCTCTCTCTCGTTGTTCTCTGTCTCCCTCTCTTCGTGTTCTCTCTCTCTCTGTCTCGCGTGTTTTTTTCCAGCAGTTTGAAGTGAAAATTTCAACTGAATTGATTTTCAGTCGTTCAAAGGCTATTTTCCGGTCAAACTGAAAACAAATTCAGTTTGACTGAATTTTCCATTATGAACCAAACACCATATTTTCCGGAAAATAATTTCTGAAACTGGTTTTCAGTTGAAACAAACGCACCCTAAAGTAGCAAAAGTGTTTCAAACCTTACAGAGGAAGATAAGCAAGTCGTATTAAGCATTAATGTGAATGTACATATATTAAGTGCCATGTCTTTTCCTATAAAAAAAAAAAAAAAGTGCCATGTCTTTCCCGAAAGAAGCAAACAAAAAGAGAACGAGTCACTAAAAATCATACCAAATTCGATGAAACTATTACTGGAAAACTAAATAATTAATTATTAATATATTTTGTTCCTCTTTGTATATGCTCTTTTTCTTTCTTTCTTTTCTGTGGGGCACCGCCACAGAAGTGCCATTCCATGTTAAACAGAGATCGAATCGAAGTGCAATTATTAATGTTCTCCAAAACAACGATGCGAAATGAAGTACAATTTACTAATAAATTACTAATAATTTCAGTATAAGTTAACGATTGTGGACTATTTCTTACTAGATAATTATATATTTCGTGCCTCAAGCATAGTTATCTTATTGATTTTATTATAAATTTGGTTTTAATAGTAAACTGAAAACTTATTGATTTTTTCTTTTCTAAAAAAAAAATAACCATTGGTTCGGTACTGTTGTGATAACTATGACACCAGGTGGCTCATCAAAACATACCAAACAGGACAGGACAGGATAGGACAGCCACCTTTGACAAGATTGAAAAATATTAAGGTAGTTAGTACCTTACCGGTACGTATTAAAATATCAATATTTTGTATTAGTTATAATATCGGTCATACCAGTCATATATCGGTTATACCGGTTAATTTTGAGTAGTACTGGCTGATATAGAAAAAGTTTTTTTTTTTTGTAATTTTTGAATTTTTGTAAAGACAGAATGATAACTTATTTGTATTAACTTATTAATATTATTTGTTTTCTTAGTATGTAATGAATAATTAAACTTTTTATTTTTTAAATTGTGTTTTTTTTTCTTTTAATTGATGCTAAAGTCTAAAATTATGAATAATTTGTTTTTGAATTGAGGTAATGCTTTATGATAAATTTTTATATTTATTATAATACACACACATACATTCATACATACATACATACATACATACATAGATTTATTTATTTATAAATATAAAAAATAACGGTAAACCCGAAACGGTACATCAAAATTGACCGGTACCGAAATATATCTGTGCGTGCCCAAGAACGGCGCGTGGGCCTAAGATGAATTGGGCTTACAATTTATTTGTAGAGTGGGCTTTTTGCGTTTCCTGCAGTGGGATGATTTTCCACAAGGTCACCCCAATGTATCTATCTTCCTTTTCCTCCTCCTTTTTATCTCCTCTCCTCTATTTTTTTTCTCTCTTTTGTGTCTTCTTTTTCACCCCCCCTGGTTCTGGTGCCTCTTCACTTATTTATAGCCATGGCTTGGTGGGTAATTGTGGTCATTTCCTGGTTTAGTGGATGGAGAGGTCCAATGCCATCCCCTCTAAGTGGTGGGCATTTATGAGCGTAGAGAGGACGATTGTGGCATTGGGACTTGATTCCATTGTCACGCTCGCTTCTCGATGGAAAAGCTTTCGTGATGGGCGGCAGAGCACGGCAAGACGACCTGAGTCGATGCGGTGAGGGGTCTGGTAGTACCTCGGGCATCATGAACAGACGTCTGGTTTGGTCCTACCGAGAGTATCTGAAATGGGATTGCTCTCGGTGTTCGGGGAGCTAAGTGCACGCCAGGTCGGCTCGAGGTGAGGCCCTTCAAATTGATCATGGCCGAGGCCCATGAGGGGGTGGCTGTTCTTGTGGGCCTAGGGCTGGACGGGCCCGGGGCACGGCCCATATGGGTAGCTACTCTTGTGGGCCTGAGAATGGATGGCCCAGTGGGGTGATGCCCGTACAATAGCCCCCCCTTGATTCATGCACGGAGCTCGGTGATGAATCAAGGTCTTCGAGGGGACGGGTTGGTGCGAATTAACGTTCTTTCCGTGGTGGGGTCAATGTCTGCCGTGGATCAGTGGGGGTTAGTTCCGCGGCAGGCGGTCACTTCCGCAATAATGACCCTATAGCTAGCGAACCGTCAGGGGGTAACAGGCTGACGGTTCGTAATCCGTGAGCACGTGCGAGCGGCTTTTCCAAGGAGAAACCTGGTGGGCAGGGATTGGGGGGTTTCGTTTTCCCGCCTCGCCTCTCATTTAATGCCCCCACGCCTATATAATCCTTCTCTCAAGCTTCCATTTCACTTTCTGGCATCCTCTACACACTTTTTCTGCCGAGCATTCTTCGTGCGAAAAACTTCTCCAGTTCTTCGCCTCTTTAGACTTTCAAGTAAGTGCGTTTTGCTTTTTATTCTCTTTCTGCTTCCATTCTTATTTCGTACCATTAGAAATGGGTTTCTCCCACCTTTTAGCCGCTGGGACTGCTTTGGCCACCTTTAGAAGGACCTTTGATGTCCCTAGGGATGTGGAAGTTGCATTCTGTAAGGAAGGTGACATTGCCCTTGGTAGGGCAGTCAGTCGGGACGTCATTTTTGTTCCTCTGATGGCCATATTGGAGGGAGGCGTTAGGTTTCCTTTAGACCCACTCATAGTGAATACCTTAGGGTTCTATGGCTTGTGCCCCGACCAGCTCCCTCCCAACTTTTATAGGGTCGTTAGTTGTGTCAGCCGGCTGAACCAGTTGTACGGTCTGAACCTAAACCATCACGACATTAATTTTATGTATAAGTTGTGCGGGAAATTTTCGAAGGGCTACTACCTAAAGACTAGGGATACCCGAGTCCGGCTGATATCCTGCCTGCTGGACTCGAATAGGAATTCTGCTGGGGAATTTGTCAAGGTGAGCGGCAATTGGCTCGCCGAGGGGCTACGCTGCCCACAAACGCCACGCGATGTTGGTCGGTATCGTGTCTTTCTAGTTATTTCATATTCACGTTTACTTGCCCCCTTTTCCTTTTCTTTTCTTTGACTAACCGTTGCTTCTTTGGGGTTTGCAGAGTCGAAACGATTCGTGCCGGACATTAGGGTTGTCCACGAAAGGGACCTGAACTTCGTCCTGAGGTCGGAAATCTTCGTGCACACTGACGGGCAACTTCGGGCCTCTCATCTGATACTCGGAGTGAGCCCCGTGTATACCACGTGGCAGTCCTTCGGTCAGGCGTTATTGGTCGACAGCCCCCTGCTATCTTATATCGACGTTCGGCACGGGAAATTCCTCCCTCCGTCGCTCACGGTAGGTGAAGCTCGGGACGCAGGCCCCCGATACACGACTGCGAACGACATCCCGCCGGTAAGGGACGAATTTGCCAAGAGAGTATCACAGAGTAGGGGGCGACACGAGGCCATTGAACAACCCCAGAACGAGCCTCCTCCTGCCGAGAATAGAGTACCCGCACCGGTCCGGAAAGAAAAGATGGTGAAGAAGAGGACGATGACCCTATCCCGGTTTATTCCTGAAGCCGGCCAAGCCAACCCATCTCCCTCCCCGGTGAAGAGCTCGACCGCAGAGCAGGTAGGTGAAGCTCGGAAAAGAAAAAGGCCGATTGAGGAGGATGTTCCCGGTAATGTACAGCCGAGGTCTCCAGTCCACCCCAGGGGCGGGGTGACCATCCGGGAGCCGCGGGCGGTCTCTCCTGAACCGGCGTGTGCCGTGGAGGCACCTTCCCCTCCCGTCGAGGGTAGCTGGAAGCATACATTCACCCTCGGCGGGGGGCCACTTCCCGAGACGGCATGCTTGTGGAGATGGGATAAGGGTGACGGGGGGCGCGTGGCACAGAGCTTAGCCCGGGGTCTTCTACTGCCCGAGGACGTGCACATCTATTCGGACGCGGATGACAAGTCACTCATTCGGCGGCTACAATGGCACACCGTCGCGGTAAGATTTCATTTTGTCATGTTTGTCTGTGGGACTTCATCAAGAATTCTTAACACCTCG
This sequence comes from Castanopsis chinensis, assembly GCA_032878915.1. NCBI lineage: Eukaryota > Viridiplantae > Streptophyta > Magnoliopsida > Fagales > Fagaceae > Castanopsis > Castanopsis chinensis. The sequence goes on from JAVQMG010000113.1 coordinate 809,903, forward strand.
TTTCTATCGTATTCGTAGGCGGCACAACTCACTTCGATCGCGGAAGAGAGACTGAGGGAAGGGGCCGAGGTAACCGAACGGGCGCTGGGGCTGAGGAATGCAGCGGAGGCGCTCGCCGAGGAGAGACTTGAGGCTGCTAATGCCGCGGAAAGAAAGGCTGTTGACGCCGAGAAAGCCCGATTGTCCGCGGAGGGTAGGTTGGGTGAGCTGACGGCCAAGCTAGAGGAGACGGAGCTGGAGCTGGCGAAGGCTAACAGCCTGAACCTGGCGCAGGCCGACCAGCTTACCTCGCTGAAGGATGCGCTTGAGGCATGCGAGGAGAAGTGGTACAACGAGGGTTTCACGGAGGCCGAGAACTTGGTGGAACCCATCGTTCATCAAGCCCGGCAGCATGGCTTCGGCGAGGGTTGGATGGCTGCGCTCCACTCCGCGGGGGTGCCGGAGGATTCCCCCCTCCGGGATCCTAAGCGGGTTCCGTATCCTGCCCAACCTCAGCCCGTGAATAGTCAAACCGGCCCCGGGGACGAGGACACGCCGAGCCTGAGGGACCTCGTCCAGGCTATCGTTACTCATGTGGAGCTGGTGGACTTGGAGGCCACGAGCAATGCCCCAGCCGAAGCTGCTGCTGCGCAAAACGAGACTCCCCTCCCCTCTCAACTTGCCGAAGGTGACCCCGGACAAGCACAGACATTCCCTTCCGACCCAGACGCGTGAGGTTATGGTGACCGAAAAATTTATCTCCGAAAGCTTTTAGTTTGCCCCTTTTTTTTTTTTTTTTTTTTTTTAACAAAAGGCCTAGGCCGCCGGGCTGTGGCGACGGAACATTCGAATTATCGTTGTAATCATTTTAACTCGCACTGCTTGGTTTCCAAATTTTGTTATAATGATTTGAAAGTACGTGTTCGGCCCTCTATTGTTTGCTTGTTTTTAATCGTGCCTAAGTATGCTCGGTATTTATCATTGTATGCGTGATTAGTTCTGAGAAAACGTTCGTGCTTTGCGCTGGTTTAGAGGATTAGCTGGGCACCTTCCGTGGGGTGGGATGCAAGGGTCCAAGGTCGGTGTGCCGTATTCCGGAAGTATTGATGGGTGATGGGGGACAGCCACGGCCGGTTTTTCGACTTGGGCTTTTGTCTAGATAAATGTTGCATAAGGCTTTCATATGCCTGATGATGGATTCGAACCGAGGTGAGGTTCCCGTCCTTAGGGTAGATAGTGTTAAGGTTCCTACATGCTCGGTGATGGGTTCGAACCGAGGTGAGGTTCCCGTCCTTAGGGTAGATAGTGTTAAGGTTCCTACCTGCTTGGTTGATAGGTTCGAACCGAGTCAGGTTTCTGTATTGAAAAGGAATAAAGGTTTCTACCTACTCGGTGATGGGTTCGAACCGAGGTGAGGTTTCCGCCCTTTATTAAAGCGTTAAGGTTTCCACCTGCTCGGTGATAGGTTCGAACCGAGTCAGGTTTCTGTATTGAAAAGGAATAAAGGTTTCTACCTACTCGGTGATGGGTTCGAACCGAGGTGAGGTTTCCGTCCTTAGGGTAGATAGTGTTAAGGTTCCTACCTGCTCGGTTGATAGGTTCGAACCGAGTTAGGTTTCTGTATTGAAAAGGAATAAAGGTTTCTACCTACTCGGTGATGGGTTCGAACCGAGGTGAGGTTTCCGCCCTTTATTAAAGCGTTTAAGGTTTCCACCTGCTCGGTGATAGGTTCGAACCGAGTCAGGTTTCTGTATTGAAAAGGAATAAAGGTTTCTACCTACTCGGTGATGGGTTTGAACCGAGGTGAGGTTTCCGCCCTTTATTAAAGCGTTAAGGTTCCCACATGCTCGGTGATAGGTTCGAACCGAGGTCAGGTTTCTGTCCTTTATTAGTGCTAAGGTTTCCATATGCTCGGTGATAGGTTCGAACCGAGGTCAGGTTTCTGTCTATTAATGTGTTAAGGTTTCCACCTGCTCGGTGATAGGTTCGAACCGAGTCAGGTTTCTGTCTATTAATGTGTTAAGGTTTCCACCTGCTCGGTGATAGGTTCGAACCGAGTCAGGTTTCTGTCCTTTATTAATGTGTTAAGGTTTCCACCTGCTCGGTGATAGGTTCGAACCGAGTCAGGTTTCTGTCCTTTATTAAGGTGTTAAGGTTTCCACTTGCTCGGTGACAGGTTCGAACCGAGGTCGGGTTTCTGTCCTTTATTAAAGTGCCACGTTTTCCACCTGCTCGGTGATAGGTTCGAACCGAGTCAGGTTTCTGTCCTTCATTAAGGTGCCGAGGTTTCCACCTGCTCGGTGATAGGTTCGAACCGAGCCAGGTTTTCGTCCTTTATACTGCGTTCACGCTCGTTAACTGGAAAAGGCCGTAAAGAATGTCAGTAGTGCAATAGTATGAACAGGTATCTTATTGATACGTGCCGCCTTCTACAGATTACATGTTCCAACTGTGACGGATTAGTGGTAAAACTTCTTAAGGTTACATACATTCCACGGGTGAGGCAGATGTCTCTCGGCCAGATCTTCCAAATAGTAGGCTCTTGCACCGGCAACGGCCGTTACCCGGTACGGTCCCTCCCATGCCGGAGCTAACTTCCCCGCATTACGGTCCCGAGCATTCCCCACGGCTTTTCGTAACACCAAATCACCGGCTACAAAATCCCTCTTTCTTACATTCTTGTCGTGCCTCTGGGCGAGCCTCTGCTGGTATTGTGCCAGTCGGATAGCCGCGGATTCTCGACGCTCTTCCAGCAGGTCTAGCTATGTCAGCATTAACTTATCATTCTCGGTTGCCGTGAATTCTGATACTCGGTTGCTGCACAGATTTATCTCGGCCGGAATGACGGCTTCAGCTCCGTAGGCAAGTGAAAAAGGCGTTTCACCCGTAGATCTCCTCGGCGTTGTCCGGTAGGCCCATAGGACACTAGGCAGCTCTTCAGCCCACCTGCCTTTGGCCCCGTCCAACCTCCTCTTCAGCCCGTTGATGATGGCCTTATTTGTTGCCTCGGCCTGACCATTGCTTTGCGGGTATGCTGGGGTAGAGTACCGATTTCGGATGCCGAGACTCCCACAGAATTCGCGAAATTTTCTGCTGTCGAACTGCAGTCCATTGTCGGAGATGAACGTCTCCGGTGCGCCGAACCTAGTCACGATGTTCTTCCATACAAACTTCTTGACGTCTACATCACGGATATTGGCCAGTGCTTCCGCTTCCGCCCATTTAGTGAAATAATCTACCGCGACCAGAACGAATCTTCGGTTCCCGGTTGATCGGGGAAAGGGCCCGATTATATCTAATCCCCACTGGGCGAAGGGCCATGGACTGCTGATGGGGTTTAGATTCCCCGCAGGTTGATGTATCATCGGTGCTTGTTTTTGGCATTGTTCGCATCTTCGGGCGTATTCAAGGGCGTTCTTCTGCATCTGCGGCCACCAAAATCCCTGGGTCATTGCTCGGTGAGCCAAAGATCGTCCTCCAACATGGCTGCCGCAGAGGCCCTCATGTAGCTTGGCAAGCAGTGATTCAGTCCGGCTGGGGTGGAGGCATTGCAAGTATGGACCTTCGAACGACCTCCGGTGAAGCTTCTGATCCGGTGATAGCCAGTACCGAGAGGCATTTCGTCGGATTTTCGCTGCTTCTTTTTCGTCCTCCGGGACCTTGTCTTCTGCTAAAAACTCGATTATGGGGTCCATCCAGCACCTCTCGGCCAGCCGAACTTGTAATACTCCGCCCTTTTTACTGATGCTCGGTTGTTTTATCGATTCTATCCTGACTAGCCGGGGGAGTTCGCTGTTTATTGATGCTGCCAAGGTGGCCAAGGAATCGGCGTGGCGGTTCTGTCCCCTCGGGATTTGTTCTATAACCGCACTGCAAAATTGTCCTAATGCGTGTTTCACCACTCGCAAGTATTCGACCATTCGTGGGTCTTTGGCTTCAAAACTCCCCCGCACCTGGTTTACAACAAGCCTGGAATCCGAGAATACTTCTACCGCCGTAGCTCCCAAATCTGCAGCAATTCTTAGTCCGGCCAGCAGTGCTTCGTATTCGGCTTCGTTATTGGAGGCCCTGAAGCATAGTCTGAATGATTGTTCCAATCTCGTGCCTTCCGGGGTGATAACCACGATTCCGGCCCCTGCCCCGGCAGTGTTGGAGGTGCCGTCCACGAATACCCTCCAAGGCTTGGCCTCCACTGTGCATATAATGTCCTGCCCCCTTGGCGAGAACTCGGCAATAAAGTCCACGAGAACCTGTCCCTTTACCGCATTTCGTGGCCGGTATTTGATATCGAAAGAGCCCAAACGGGTTCCCCATTTTGCGATCCTCCCGGTGAAATCCGATCTTCTCAGCAGTGACTGCAGTGGGTACTCCGTTAGGACGTACACGGTGTGAGCTTGAAAGTAGTGGGGCAGTTTTCGGGTGGAGTGAACTAGAGCTAATATTAACTTTTCCAGCGGCAGATATCTTTTCTCGGCGTCCACCAAGGTCTTGCTGATGTAGTAGACCGGCAGTTGTACTCCATTGTCTCTAAGAAGCACGACGCTGGCGGCGTGTTCTGACACCGAGAGGTATACATAGAGGTCCTCTCCTAGCTCTGGTGCCGTTAGTGTCGGTGCCCTCCCGAGGTATTCCTTCAGGTCGTTAAAGGCTCTGTCGCATTCCGCATCCCACTGGAACCCCTTCCATTTCTTCAAAAGTTGATAGAATGGGCGGCACCGATTAGCGAATTTTGATATGAACCTATTCAGGGCGGCTAACATGCCGGTCAATCTCTGGACTTCTTTCGGGTTGGTCGGCGGTCTGAGCTGCAGCACGGCGTTAATCTGCTCGGGATTGACCTCGATGCCCCTCTTCGTGACTAAGTATCCCAGAAACTTGCCTGACCCAACGCCGAACGTGCACTTGTCGGTGTTGAGGCGGAGTCGGTGCCGCCTTAGTATCTTAAATATCTCTTCTAGGTCGTCGATGTGCTGTCCTTCCTGCTTGCTCTTTATCACCATGTCGTCGATGTATACTTCCACCGTCCGCCTGATCATGTCCCTGAACATCCTCGTCATCATCCGTTGGTATGTAGCCCCCGCATTCTTTAGTCCGAACGGCATTACCGTGTAGTGATAATTGGCGTCCGGCGTTATAAAAGTCGTTTTCTCCTGGTCCTCGGCGGCCAGCGCAATCTGGTGATAACCCTGGAAGGCGTCCAGAAAGCTTAGTCGGGGATGCCCATACGTAGCGTCTACCAATTGATCTATCCTCGGCATGGGAAATGGGTCCTTGGGGCAAGCTCGGTTCAGGTCTGTGAAATCGACGCAGACTCTCCACTTGCCGTTCTTCTTTCGGTCCCAATCGGGAAAGAAAATCTCCCTTATAGCCCCCGCTTCCTTTAGTTTGGCCACCTCCAGCCTTACCGCCTCGACATGCTCTTTGGCCGACCTTCTCTGCTTCTGTATTCTCGGGGGGTGTAATGGATCCACGTTGAGCCTGTGGACAATAAACTCGGGGTCGACCCCCGGTACTTCGTATGGACTCCATGCGAACACATCGACATTTCGTACAAGAAAAAGCAACAGTTCCGCTCTTTCTTCGTTTTCGAGACCGGCCCCTAACTGAAAGTGCCTGTCGTTGTCCGGAAGGATTCACACTTTCAATAGTTCCTCGGCACAAGCAACTCCCGTTCCCGTTTGGGACTGCTGTAATTGCTATAAGGAGTTATCCTCAGCGGCAGCTGTTTGATCGGCTACCTTGTTTGTGGCAACGACTAAGCATTACCTTGCCGTCCGCTGGCAGCCTCTCACTTCTACGATGCCGCCCTTCATTCGGAACTTGACCTTGACGTGCAGTGTGGACGGTACGGCCCCCATTCCGTGGATCCAAGGTCTTCCGAGGATTGCCGTGTATGGAGAATACGAAGCTACGACTATGAAGGTTACCGTTACTTCCTTCCCCTCCATGCTGACTGGGAGCGATATTTTCCCCTCCGGGACGACCATATGACCGTCGAACCCCATCAGTGGTGTGTCGTACCTGGACAGATCCTCTTTCCCCAACCCGAGCCCCCTGTATAAGTCGGGGTACATCACGTCCGCCCCGCTTCCCTGATCTATCATTATCCTTTTTACTATGAACCCCCTTACGCGGGCCGTGACTACCAAAGCGTCGTCGTGTGGTTGGATTGTGCCCTCCAGGTCGTCGTCATCGAAGGCAATTGGCTGGGAGATGCACCTTTGTTTCTTTTCCGGGGGACATTTGCTCGGGTTGTCTCCTGCGGAGGCCACGGCCAAGACGTCCATTGCTGGGACCTTCTTTGGTACGGCGTGGATGACTTCAATTACCCCCACGGGAGGCGGGAGGGGAATCCCGTGAGCATGGTCGCCGTGCCCGGCCCCTTGGTTCCTTACGGCGACGAACTCTTTAAGATGCCCGGCATTCACCAGCTGCTCCAGGTGGTCTTTAAGTACTCTGCACTGTTCGGTCGTGTGCCCCTTGTCTTTGTGGTATGTGCAATACAGGTTCTGGTTCCTTCTAGACGGATCTCCGGGCATTCTGTTCGGCCATCTGAAATAAGGTTCGTTTTTTATTCTGTCGATGATTCTGTGGACCGGCTCCTTGAACGCCACGTTCACGTTCCCTACTGCCGGTCCGAGTTCTTGAAGTCTGGCGTCTCTCCGGGGTCGAGCTTGGAAACCGCCATTTCGAGGGTAATTCACTACCGGAGCTTTCCCTTTGCTCTGCAACCGGTCATCTTCCAGCCGCTTGAATTCTTCGATGCGTCTCATCAGTTGCCTCATGTCCTCAGGGGGTTTTCTCGTCAGGGATTCCCTTAACCCGGAGTCGTCGGGTAGTCCCATGCGAAAGGTGCTCGCCGCTATCTTCTCATTACCTCCACCGATCTCGTTGTACAGCTCCCAATACCGACCAGCGTAGCTGCGAAGGGTCTCTCCGCCCCCCATCTTCATTGATAGCAGGGCATCCACGGGCTGGGGGACCCGGCTGCACGTCATGAACCGTATACCGAACTCCTGAATCAGTTCCGAGAAGCTATGAAGCGATCCTTTTTTTAGGCCGTTGAACCATCTCAAGGCCGTTGGGCCGAGGCTTGACGGGAAGACTTTGCACATCAATGCGTCATTATGGGCGTGTAGGGACATCATTTGGATGTAATGGCTCACGTGTTCCACCGGGTCGGTCTTCCCCGTGTATGAGTTGAACGGTGGTCTCGTGAATCTGCTCGGCATTTCGGCAGCCTCGATGTCCCTTGAAAACGGGGACCTGGCAGCCTGGCGCAGCGCCCTACTCATGGCGTCCATTGCCGCGTTCCCTGGTCTCCCGCCCTCCGGGGACGCCGAACCGCGGTTTGCGTATTCTTGCGAACGCTCTCGCTGCCGACGGCTCTCGGACCGTTGGGATCCTCCTTCGCGGCGAGGTTCAGTGCTAGCAGATCTCCCTCTGTGCCGTCCATGTTCCCCCTGCCGCCTTCTGTCTCGTACTTTTAACTCCAAGTCTCTCACCAACCTTCGCAGCCGCTCTAGCTCCCGATCTCTTCGCTCGGGATATTCGTCCCCTCTAGCACGGCGGCTTCTCCCCGAGGTGTTAGACTGGCTCTGAAACGACCCTGCCCCAGGCCCGGACTCCCCTTCTTCATCTTGCCGTTGGTTTTCCTGCATCTTCTGTCTCCTTTCCCGCCATGATGACCCCCGTGACGACCCGCCAAAACCATGTTCAGCATGGCTTCCTCGTCTGCTCCCTGACATTTCTCCGGGGTGCCTTATAAAAACCACCGCTGCGCAGGAGATCCCCACAGACGGCGCCAATTGTGCGTGCCCAAGAACGGCGCGTGGGCCTAAGATGAATTGGGCTTACAATTTATTTGTAGAGTGGGCTTTTTGCGTTTCCTGCAGTGGGATGATTTTCCACAAGGTCACCCCAATGTATCTATCTTCCTTTTCCTCCTCCTTTTTATCTCCTCTCCTCTATTTTTTTTCTCTCTTTTGTGTCTTCTTTTTCACCCCCCCTGGTTCTGGTGCCTCTTCGCTTATTTATAGCCATGGCTTGGTGGGTAATTGTGGTCATTTCCTGGTTTTGTGGATGGAGAGGTCCAATGCCATCCCCTCTAAGTGGTGGGCATTTATGAGCGTAGAGAGGACGATTGTGGCATTGGAACTTGATTCCATTGTCACGCTCGCTTCTCGGTGGAAAAGCTTTCGTGATGGGCGGCAGAGCACGGCAAGACGACCTGAGTCGATGCGGTGAGGGGTCTGGTAGTACCTCGGGCATCATGAACAGACGTCTGGTTTGGTCCTGCCGAGAGTATTTGAAATGGGATTGCTCTCGGTGTTCGGGGAGCTAGGTGCACGCCAGGTCGGCTCGAGGTGAGGCCCTTCAAATTGATCATGGCCGAGGCCCATGAGGGGGTGGCTGTTCTTGTGGGCCTAGGGCTGGACGGGCCCGGGGCACGGCCCATATGGGTAGCTACTCTTGTGGGCCTGAGAATGGATGGCCCAGTGGGGTGATGCCCGTACAATATCGATCCACTAGTCAAATCGGTTTAAAACCGTGAATAATTTGTTCTAAATAGAGGTAATTTTTTATGATAAATTTTTATATTTATTATAATACACACATTCATACATACATACATACATATATTTATTTATTTATAAATATAAAAAATAACGGTAAACCCGAAACGGTACATCGGTATTAACTGGTACCGAAATATATCGTTCCACTGGTCAAATTGGTACAGCTTTTGGTAGGGCTGTCCACAGGTCGAGCCGGGTCGGGTTTGGACTCGACCCGCCGGCGTCAGGTGGAGGCGCTGAAGAACCCGAAACTGAATGCCGGAAAAATCAGTCGAGTCGGTTTCGAGTGAGGTGAGCGTCGGTCGGTTTGGTTGGTTGCCGGAGTAAAAAAAATATCGAAATCTGTAAAAAAAAAAAGTTACTGAAATCTGGAAAAAATCGCCGATATATGGAAAATCTGGTCAGAATCTGGAAAATCATGCCGGAATCTGGAAAATCTCGCTGATTTCTACATTTTTTTCTGCCGAAATCTTTTTTTTTTTTCACTAAAAATTGCTAGAATTGGCCAGATCTGGCTAAATCCTACCAGATCTAGCCGGATCTAGTCGAGATCTCGCCAGATCTGGTCGAGATCTTGCCAGATCTGGTCGAAGATCTCATCGGATCTAGCTATTTTTGTAGGATTTCGCTAGATTTTTTATACAACTTCGGTCGGGTTCGGGTTGCTCGGGTTTTGGAGAAGCAAACCCACCACCCGACTTGCCGGTGTCAGTTCTTGTGAACGGAAACCCGTCGCCGACTCACAGGACCTTCAGTTCGGACTGGAATCGGGTCGGCGTAGAGCGGTTTGGCCGAGTTGTCGGGCTCCGGTCGGGTCTGGACAGCCCTAGCCTTCGGTACGAGATTGATTCCCTTGGAAAATACCCAAGTAACCTCATGTTTCTGCATATTGCTTTAAAAAAATGTCACGTGTTTGGCCCTGTTCCAACAAATACGGTCCATTTAGTAACATATTTAAAATAACTTTCTATGTATTTTTTAGAAAAAAGTGTAAGAGAAAAAATGTGTGAAAATATGTATGTAATGTTATTTAAATACTAAAAACTGTTAAACAACCATAACAAATGGAACTCACTCGTTGTAGTTTGTCCAAAACATAAAACCGTATCACCTTACTTTGTTTTTGTTATTCCAACTTCCAATTCCTAAGAAATTTCTCTACTCTGGCTGGTTGTGGATGATATATATATATAATACCGTACATCTCGTACTGGGTGCTTGTAGAACCGTAGAGCATGTCCAGGGTACATCCGTGATTCTACTCTAGGTGGGAGGGCATTGTCGTAATCTTGTCAAAGAACTGGGATAGTGATGACATGTTCTCTTTTAAAAGAAAGATTGTGAGCACAAATCTCAAATTGCAAAAGGGAAGCGTGATAATTTATTCAAAAAAAAAAAAAAAGGGAAGTGTGATAATAAAATAACATTCATTGATCATGGGTTCCAGCCAATCAAATCGCAGCATCTTCACGACCATAAAAAATGAATCATAGTCTCATCATCATCGTCAAATGGTCGTAAACAATCAATAAATAAAAATAAGTACTATATTTTGTTTTCTAGCTTTTTTATTTCTTAATTTCTAATGCTCATCGAGAGGTCAATGGCGGAGGAAAGAGAGCCAGGCATAAAATTGCTTGTCCATGTGGGCTGTTTCGGTGTTATACCGTTAAATAAAAAATTCATTTGGTTTCCCATCCAAAAAAAAATCATTGGACCTTGGTTCTAGTGTTTTTGGGGCCCTTTTATTTTGACAGCCCAAGACAATTGGACCCAGGAAAGGAAAAGAAAAATAGCATCCCATTGAGAGTGCCTGCCTAGTGGACTTGGTCCCATGACTTTTGTCTTTCTCTCTCCATGTGATCAAAGCCCATGAGAAATTTGGGGAGTTGTGAATTGGAGGGTAATAGAGGAATTTTGTTCATTTATTTTTGGTCAAAAGACATGCTCACAAATGAGTTTGGGAGCTTTTGCCAGAAACATGACATGAATGGTGCACTATGCACAAGCGAGTATCTTAAGAGATTATCTCATGAAAAATTTCTCTCTAAGCATTTGTGAGTCTCACATGCCATGAGAGTTGTTTCACAAAATATGCTCTCTTATCAATTTTAAATCTACAATAAATGTCAGCTCAATTGCTAATAATGCAAAATGACACGATCTCACAAATTTAGCAATTTTAAGAAACATCAGTCCTTTCAGAAAAACAAATCAAATAAGATTAGTTCAACATAATTTCCCTAATTGGTAACCAGATTAGCTCGCTTTGCCACTAATCCCACTACTCAAAGCTCCAATTCCCCCAAAATCCATTAAGAAAAAACAATCCTCAGGGTTTATACATACCCTTGAGTTGTTAAAAGAGCACATCAAGGTTGAGTATTAAATCAGTTCACCAAATCTCATAACTCTTGTTAGTTCTTCACAAAAGCCCTTAGTATCACTACTAAAATGCCAGTTAAGAAATCTAGCTCTGCAATCATGGATGAGGCCCCTGAACTTGATACGGTTATGTATGGGAAAAAAAATCATCAAGGAAAATTTTAAATTACAATTTAAACATTGAAAATTAGTACTCTAATTTCTAAGATAGCTTAAACACTTTTAAGCTCATATCCTTACTTATTCCTTCTTCTTCTTCTTCTTCTTCTTCTTTATTATTATTTTTTTTTATAAAATATTTTTACTAATTTATATAATATCTAAGAGTTTAAGTGTAACATTATTGTTACTATCCTATTTTTGAGTTACATCAACGTAACACTTCAATTAGTTTTGGTTCATTCAGTCCATTTTAGACCACTTCTATCCATTTGCTTCACCTCGGTCTATTTAGTCTACTTCAGTACATTTGATCCACTTCGGTGATGATTTGGGAGGAGAGGGCGAAGTTTGTGTAAAGAGATGAACTGCTTTATTGACAACTATATTACATTCTTAGCATAATGTTGGTAAGTTCTTGAAAAAAGATGAACCATTTGTAAGAAATACTAGAAACAAATTTTAACCACACATTATTTTATTTACAAAATATCTCTCATCAATATATATATATATATAAAACCGAAGTCTCTGACCTCTTCACAATTTTCCACGTCAGCATTATTTAAATCAATATTATAATTAATTAATAAATATTATATTACGATTTTATAGCCAATTAAATTCTCTGAAAAAAAAAAAAAAAAAAATTTATACCCAGCCAATCTCTCGCAACTCTCTCTTCTCCTAAGAGTTTCTTAGAAAGCAACGTTATTTCAAGGCTAAAGGTAATAAAAAATTTCATTGTGATTTGAAGGCAGGGTTGTTGCACATGATTATGGCCCAATAGAGTGAGCCAAGCATGTTAGAGAGCAACGTTATTCCAAGGCTTTTGTGTGTGTTAGCTTTTTTTGGGTATGAAAGGAGTCTGGGCAGAATTTTATTTTTTATTTTTGATGGGTTTTCCAAGCTCTTGCATAATGGAGTTTATAAAAATTGTGTTTTTTTTTTTCTCAAAAGGCAAGCACAAAAAGATCAGAGAGGACTATTGAAAAAAAAAAAAAAAAAAAAAAACAGCGTGAGCTTCCCAAATCCCCTACCATCATCCTTCAATTCCTTCGTAAGATTCCAATTTCTTATTAATTTTTCCACTCCTACTTTGGTTTTGATTTTCGGTTTTTGAATTTCTTAATTAGTTTGTTTTTATAACTATACAATTCTTGATTCTAGAGTGTTAGAAGAACAAATCCCATCTATTCATAAAAAAAAAGAAAAAGAAGAAGAAGATGAAATCCAAGTTGTTCATATTAAAGGACCACCTTATTTGATTTTGAAGATGAAATCCACTTTATGTTTTCTTTGTTCTATAACATGAAATCCACTTTAGTGTTATTAACAAATTCAATTTATTTGATTGTATTCAAATAAATCAAGATTAAATCATATATGTTCATCAAATAAATTAAATTATATATCATACTTAACACTCTTTCCGTGCATTGCACAGGTTAGCGACTAGTTATATAGTAATTGAATATAAAATGCATCATATATTTTCTTTAAAAAATACTTACAAAATTTATAAACTTTCAAATTACAAATATAGACAGTTTAATTTAGAAAATATAAATATTATATCAACTATATTTTGTTAGAAAATAATAACATCGGTAGGTTTTGGGACAAATGCACATAATTAATCTTATATACTATTTTTACTTTTCTCTAAATTAAAAAAAATAATAGTCAATTTTTTTTACGCATCTCACAGGTCTACAACTAGTTCCTTAATAGCCTGTGACTTTTTTTCTTTTTTTTGAGCAAAATAGCCTGTGACTTAGTCGACAATATCCTTACTTAAAACTGTTTGAGGTCAATTCTATATACAAAAGGTGTAGGCTCACTGATCACTATCCCATGACGTTGGCTTCTCAACTCTTCAACTACCGTATAAAACTGAACTTCTTCTCTAGAATTCAACTGGTAGTGAACGTCATTGTTATATGCACAATGATTGAATCAATAATGAGAAAAGAAAAAGATCGTGGACGGCAATAGAATTAGCTCACTCGTGATCTCATTTTCCCTATAACATATGCTTGAAATGACCTATTGAGCTCATGGCTTTGGTAACAGCAATCATTTTTAGAATTATATAGGGAGATGACATTCACTGAATTTCCATGAATGTGATAAGAAGTTCTCGAAAATACATATTGTGGACGACAATGGACACGGTCCCAACTGACATTGCCTACTGGGCCAGGACTCATCAGCACTGAATATTACGATACAAATTTGCCAGGCAAGTCACGGTCCAAAATATACATTAATGTGGACCCTGATTCTCAGCCAGCAGACACATATATATTATACAAAATCTTGCCTCTAAATGATTCATAAACCTTCAACTACTATTAAAAACCATGATCAATATCAATATATTATTAAAAAAATACATATATACTTGTGCCAATGCTTCTTCAGTTCTTCTTGTTCTTTACTTTTGTTGTTTTGGTTTCGTTTAAATCTTGCATGCTTTGGCATGTAATAAGTGGGTTCTGTTCACAAACATGATTTGAATGTTTAGAAGAACTCCATGCTGTTTAATAGTTGATATGCCAAATAATTTGTTTTCTCTTTATTTTATTGTTATTATTATTATTTGGATTACAGGCTTCATGTGATGTGATTTAGATATATTATTCCCTTGTTGAAAACATTGTAAACTTCATAATATATAGTCTGCCCGTGACAGACAAGGGTCCAATCCATCTGTGTAATGTGCCTACACTATTCAACCATCAGCTTATATAGTATCAAAAGCTAATAATATTTAATGTAACCTTGATAGAATATCTATGTAATCTTTGTAGAAAATCTAGCTTACGGCCCAGAATCTAGAGATAAGCTTATGAATTTTTCAGGAAAAGGATGACAAGAAAAGAAAGAAATGTCGATAATAAGATAAGTTTGTGACTAATACACCAAATACAGCACTTAACACTCCCCCCTTCCTCACAGATACAGAAGATTTCTATTAAAATAATAGTTTTTACCTTTCCGTATAAAGAGAGAGAGAGAGAAAAAGACTCTAAAAGAATATTAGTAAATTTTCAAAATAATAAGTTTAATCTCATTGTTAAACCTATTATTATAGGTTTAACTTGGAGATCCCAACTCATCTCTTCTATTCTCCAGTGGGTCTTTATAATAAGGATAATAATGGGCCAATTTCCCCCTTGTTAGTGTTATTTGTGAGATTTGTAAGCATGGGTGTGAGAGTACTTGAATTCAGTTTGTAAGGTTTGATTATGAATGGTTATAATCCTTATATAGTTGATAGGGTATTTGGATTTTGGTCATTGTTGCTTGTAGATATAGAATTTCTTATACATGTAAATGCACTTCTGCTAATCCCAAATTTCACATCTTACCGGAATCACAGTTTTTTTCTTTTCTGTTTTTGGAGTAAGAATCACATAATATGATTAGAAAGCAAAAAAACAAAATGGCTTAACAAAGGGAACTATCCATGGCGTGGACTTTTGTTTCTCTGCTTCAGGCCAAGTCCCTTTCTAAGCTGCCGCACACGGCACAAGATTTGGCCTCTATCATATATGACATAAACACACGTTGAGAATCATCTTAGATTTTGTTAAGTATGAGTGAAAGAAAGTAATATTGTTGAAATACTTCGATTCAAGTGAAGCTAATTCCAAACTTTTCTTATTTCTGAGATAAAATTGAGCATTAACAAAATAATATTTTATTTTGGAAAATTACAAATTCACGAGCAACCCTCTGGTAAATGATTTTATTAGAGCAAAAGGTTAAATAAATATAAAAGAGAGATCAAATAGTCCAAAACTCCAAATCATATGAAATATGATGGGAATTTGTCCTGGCAAGTCAACATGTTCTCTGTAGTGCAAGTAGGCGTGCACGGTTGTCAAGGCATCTATCTAAGTAGGAAGAATAATAGAAACAACTTCCAAAATAGTTTCATAGAAAATTGAAACAAATACTACAAAAAGGTTTTGAGATTGTTACGCATATTCGTCCAAACAGGAGGAGATGATGATAAATCTAGCAGTACAAAAAATTTCACAATTCTTTTCAAAATTGTTGTGACAACATGTTGTGATTCATGGTAATCAAAGTAGTGCCATTATGAGACCAGGCTAAAGGGGGAGTATTCCAGTTACAACTTACCATATTATATTGTTGTAAAAAAGATTGTAACAACTTTTGAGTCCCTAACATTACCCATATAGTGAACCACAAAGGCGGAAACGCACCCATCAAAAAAAGAAAACAGTATACCTTTCGAAATCAAAATATAATTACTAACATGCAAATCATCGTCATAACTTGGCTATGCATTCTAGACATGTTAGCGATTTATTGGTGTCGATGAAAAATGTTCATCCACACCTCAATTTTGTAACTCTAGCTGTTGGCTGAGTTTTTTTTAATAATATTTTCTATCTTCTTCTCATAAAAAAAAGGTGTACTTAAATCATAACAATTTACTTTTAAAGTGTCTATGAAATATAAGATTTGATATTCTAAGCCCGTGGTTAGTTGTTCTTGTATATTTAATAATCCTTTGGTGAGAAAACAAATGAAATAAATATAGTGAGAAAGTGATAGTTCACTGTTCACCTAGCATTGCTTCAACCAGGATGGTTTGCATTCACGCCTAAACAAGAAGATCCAACACAATTAATATATCATATTTTTTAATATAGCTAAATTAATCCATGCAAAGCTTCTAGTAAGCCAAAAATTATAAATAATCGCAGTTATTGTTTTCCCAAATAATTGCAAGCATAATCATCAGGAAACATAGAAAAGAACCAAAGTGATATGATAAGAGGGCAAGCATGTGAACATAAGCACAAGAATGTTTGTTTTCTTTCTCCTCTTTCCATTGCTTAAGAAGCAATGGTCCGTTTTTGTCTGAAGCCTAGAGAGGCTAGGGGCCACTGAAGTTTTCAAATTTGGCTTCAAGTACAAAAGCAGTCACGGGAAATTGTTATAGACCCTCCACAACTCTTCGACACTACTAAATCTCTTTCCTCCTCTTAAGCACCACAGACAGCACACCTTCCTCAAGGAATCAGTATGTCTAGTAATTCCATAATTCCTATGTCTTATCCTTCTTTTTCTTCTTCTTCTTCTTCAAACTCTATGGTTTTATCCAATGATTATGAGAGGCCAGACCTCAAATCGATAAGGGTAATTGTTGTTTCAATCAACAAGTACATTACTGAACTCTTAGCAAATGCTGACACCAGGAGTTCTCTAAAACTGAGATGCACCTCAAAGCTAAAATATCAAAAGCAGGAATTCTTTGAATTCTCTGAGCAATCAGTGCTGGCAAATTTTTACTGGGGCATTGACAGCATTGAAACTGCAATTCAAACAAAATCGCAGGAAGAGAGAGACGAGAGGCTGAGAAACTCAGAGCGAATGCTTCAAGTCCCGGCGTTGCTTGATGAGCAAGAAATCACGGCTGGAATTCCAAACCATTATTTGGCGTGTTGCTCCTACTTTTACCTCTCAGCAGTAAAGAACCTCCAAAAGGATGAGTGGCAGGCTGCACTGCATTTTATCCAAGCACTATTGGTGTCTCCAAAACTAATTGGAACAGAATTTGCACCAGACCTTTGTGAAAGTCTTTTTCCTTCATGTAATATGCATGAAAAAAAGAATACAATTGGAAGGAGAAGAAGCTTGGGATCTATACATCTCGTGGAGTCCATAGAGGGTGATTATAATGGAGCAATGAGGCAGATGGCAAGGAGATACAAAGACTGGTTAATCTATTATCAGGTCATGTTAATAGGAGAGATTCCTTTGTGGCACTGTGGTAGCAGAGATAGTTCATCCCCTGACAATGAGTCGCAATATTTTTCGTAAGTTATTCCTTTGTGCTTATCAATCATTGAAACGTTTACATGGAAAGACCAGATACAAATCATAACTGCAATTGGAAATTTGAAAGTTTAACCTTGTATTTAAAAATGAAAATTTGGAATATTGTAAGCGTGGAAAGGAGAGAGATTCAGCAGAGAATTATAAATTGTTTCAATGAACATGGGCCTCAAAGCTCAATTGGCATTCCATAAGGTCTCATAATGATTCACTATTCATGAGCAGGCATACAATATCCACCAGAACTGAATCTTCAAATTCAATTGAGCATGGAAACAGCTTGCAGAATTATTACAATGTAAGCCTTAACTTACTTTTCCCTCACCATCACCATGCATTTTGTCTGACTCTTTTTCAAGTATTTGCAAGCAGAATTTCTCATATGTTCTCTGCAGATGCTCAATATTAAGTTAAGCTTCAGAATTAGATATACCTTCACACTTAACTTACATTATGTTTAACTTGCATTGACTAAATATTGTGTTGTTCATTTAATTTGTATGATATGAAACTGAATATAGTATGAGAAGGTGCTCCCACTTGATCCTCAAGATGTAATAGATGAAATGGAAAAGAAACCTAAGGCATCCAATGAAGTTCCAGAATTTGAAGATCATAGGAAAGCCAGCAGTAGATGTTTGGATCAACTTTCAAAATTTCAAGTTCACAGTGGAGAGCTTAAAAGAAATTCAGGTATCAGATGCCTACAGGATATGCTGGAGTCCCAGTCAGATACACAATCTTCAGTAGATTCATGCTACAATGATTCTGTGTATGACAGTGACATGGTAATTGTTCAAAAAAACATTGCAATAATGCCACGGATTTTGTTGTCTTGAATATAACTACAATAAGCATTCCTCTTTCTTGTATTATGGTTGCTCAATGCTCACTCATCTCTCTATGAATCAGGCAGATATGGATGATACTAAATGCTCAATGAGGACTCCAATAAATGCAGAGGATCCACAGAAAGAAATCTGCGATCAGTTTAGTGCGCAATCGCAATATATTACTTTTCTTTTGATAGCTAAACCTACTATTGACAACCAGATATCAGAATATTAATTATTTTGTTAAATTTATTGCACTGACTTTCACAGGAAGCTGCAGGCTCCTTGCTCCACATCAGACCCAGAGCTTGGAGTAATATCTTTGCCACATGCTCCCCAGAATCCAATGCCAACCAAAGAATCCATCAACAAATTACGTTTAACCACTTTGCAAGATAGAAATGAAAAATCAAATACTCTTTGGAATTTCCATTTAGAGAATGAATCAACACAGAAATTCGAGCTCTTTGATCATATATCATCTTGTACATCTCTTCAGAAAAGTAGGACCACCCTGATGGATCACCAAGGAAGTGATGCAAGAAATAAACAGAACTCTAGTAGCCAGAAAAACTTTAATAAAGATTTTTTACATTCTGGAAAGGATTCCACAAGTGAAATATTGGGAATAATTGAAAAGACAATTTCAAAGCTGTGCTTCTCAGAAGGATTTGGAAAAAGTGATGAAGACTATGCAGTAGAAGTTACAAAAATTTACGAGATGTTGAACAACAAAACAGGAGTAAAATATGCTATGTTGAAGGATGTAATTCTGGATCAACTGCTCGCAGCTATTTCAATATCCAAAGAGGAAAGAGTAGTTAGAGCATCAGTAACTATATTAACAACAATCATTTCAGCAAACAAGTCAGTTATAGCCGACATCAAGAAAAAAGGTTTAAGGTTGCGTGATTTGGCAAGTGCTCTGAAGCAAAATGTGCATGAAGCTGCAATTCTAATCTATCTAATAAATCCATCTCCTGCAGAAATTAAGACTTTAGAAATCTTACCAGCACTTGTGGAGGTTGTGTGCAATTCAGGCGGTGATAAGGGTAGGATGGCATCACTTCTGCTGACACCTCCTGGAGCATCACTGATGATTATTGAAGTATTAGTAACTGCATATGACTACGCCACAAATAACATGCACTTGGCTGCTATCAACTCTCCCCGTGTTCTTTGCAGGCTCCTAGGTGTAGCAAGAATTAATAATCAGGATGAGTTTATCTCTTTGGCCACTATACTTGTAAAGTGCATGAAATTTGATGGGCAATGCAGAAAATATATATTGAAATTTACTCCTGTGGCTCCATTTATTTGTCTTCTACAAAGTGATGAGAAACGAGCTAAGTTCATAGCACTAGAGTTCTTTCATGAGATCCTTCGCATACCAAGGTAGGAAAATTTCCTTCAAATTCATTATTTTTACATGTTTTTTGGTTTTAAATATAATTTTTAGAGAGCTATGCAGTTGATGTTTGGCTAAAAAGTTAGGTATGGTGACAATGGAAGCACACACTCAAATCTTATCTTCTAAATTTCAGAAAAAACTAAAAATTGGTCCATAGATGAGACATGGACATCAATTAACCTCCTCATGTGGATTTAATAGAGCATTATTCTGTCAATGAAATGAGAATTGAATCAACTTACATGCATGTCATAGAGAACCTTGCATCTCATCCATTTGCAAGGATTAGCTCATAGAGTTCTTTAGTCTAGTCTTTTCACAATCCCAGTTATGAAGGTCTTCTAACATCCATTTCTCAATTTTTCAGGTCATCAGCCATAAGCTTATTGCAGAAAATACAAAAAGAAGGAAGCATCAATATCATGCACAAACTAATGAATTGTATCCAACAATTGCAACCTGATTACCAAATTTTGGCAGCAAATTTACTGCTTCAATTGGACACACTGGTATAGCTTCTATTTCCAAAGGCACAGTAGAACTAGACCCAAATTTAGAACAAGGCTGTCAATGATTGAATATAATATAGTATTCTCTTCTGCATTTTTAGTTGTTGACAGACCAAGTCAGGATCCATGGGCACAGATATTGCAATTCCTGTTGAACTGTAGCCAACTATAACATCTATGAGGTCATCAATCCTACACAGTTTTTAAATTGAAGACCAAAAATTTGGCACCATAAGAAAGCTTAGTTAGAATTACTTATAAGTGCTATAGCTTACCCCTTTTTTTCACTGCAGTGTCTCCATAGGTGATTCATATGTTTAAAACCAATAATAAACAAGCAAATTAGGTAGATGATAAAATGTTTCTTCCTTCATGTTTATGCAATTGAATATGAGGCTTGAATTGTTATATACAGTACTAATAAATTACCACATATCCCAAAAGTTTAAGTTGACAAATACTACAAATTTCTCTAAGATGCATTTAGAGGAATGATTATTTCAAGACAGGTAATGAAATTCCATTGTTGAGGAATCTTAATTCACCACAGATGCAGGAATCTTAATTCACCATAGATGCTCAACTTAGGACCAAATATGTTAGGAATTCTCAACAAAGGGAACTTACAAATCAAAACTATACCAACTTTATCAGTATGAATATTAACTTTTTCAAGAAACTCATTGTACCTGTCCTTGCATGCAACCAGATATGATAGGCTGCATGATTAAGATCTGATGGATAAATTCGACTTAGGCAATAGAACTTCAAGGTTGTATAACCTTGTGGTGTAAGCATGGTTAGTTAGTTGCTTCATATCATTGTTAGTTGCTTACTATCAAGTAAGGATTTTATATCATGCAAATCAATTTTATCTCTAAGCCTCAGAAAAAGCTTTAATTAACATAGTTAGGCTATTAATATGTACAGGGTAATTCACATGGCCAAACTGTGTTCAGAGAAGAGGCTATGCAGGTCCTTCTGAAGTATCTAGCACCTGAAGAAAGTTCTGGTATGCAGCATTTATCTGCATTCATCCTATCAAATCTTGGTGGAACATATGCTTGGACAGGGGAACCATATACCATAGCATGGTTGGTAAAAAAGGCCGGTTTAACCTCTCCATATCATCGGAATATGATAAGAAATTTTAACTGGTTGGATAAAAGCCTACAGGTGAGATATAAGAAAAAATCTATTGGTTTTTTATGGTTATAAAGGTACTGACAAAGAAAATTTCATGGATTTGCAGGATACTTCCACAGACCCTTGGTGCAGCAAGGTTACTAGAGGCATCATTAATATTGGGAATCCTATCTTCCATGCATTAGAGAAGGGACTGAAGAGCAAAATAAGAAGGGTGTCTAAGGCTTGTCTAACAGCCATTGCATGGCTTGGATGTGAAATAACAAAGTGCCCAAATAGTATAAGATATTCTGCATGTGAGATCTTACTAAGTGAAATTGAGCAATTTTTGCATCCTGGATCAGAGCTTGAAGACAGGCTACTAGCATGTCTTTGCATCTATAACTATGCTTCTGGCAAAGGTAATGCCTTTAATGTAAACATCTCTATGTAATAACCGTTTTGCAGTATCACAAAGCACAAAATATTTAAGATTCATCTCTGTTACATATGCAAATGATCATTGACATGAATGAATACTCAATCAACAGTTAGGATGATTGATGAAATTTTATGTTGGGTTTATGCAAAAAAATCTACACCATTGTCTTCATAGCACCTTCTTTGAGAATTATAGAGAGAATTATTTTCCACATTACGTGAGAAGTACATTTTGCTTATCACCAGAGGAACAGCCCTATCATTCTGTTAGATTCTGTATAGCATATACATCATATGCTATGGAAGCCAAAATGGAATAAATTTATCCCCAATGTCCAAATACCCTGAATGAAAAAATTATGTCAAAATACCATCTTGAACTAAGCTTTTAACTTAATAGATGTTGGATTCTCTCCAATAGTCGGCTTCAAGGACACATGCCACTTAATAGACTAATTGACTAGGTACACCCTGCAAGCAGGCTAATCGTACATATTTATATGACATGATATAGGTGTATTATATACAACTAACCCTTGTCCCATCTCCTCTGCAGAAGTGTGAGTAAGATAAAGGTAAAGAATGCAATTTTTCCCATGCAAACTTAAACGGTTTTTTCCTTGTGTAGGGATGCAAAAACTAATTCATTTCTCAGAAGGAGTAAGAGAATCACTAAGACGCCTTTCAAGTATAACCTGGATGGCAGAGGAATTACATCAAGTAGCAGACTATTACCTGCCAAACAAATCAGTGAGTACTCCAGCACAGTCCAAGTTTTGCAGAATTAATCCAATAGATTACTATGTGGTCTCCTTTTCCCTCTTCTTCTTATCTTCTAACTCAGAAGCAACCAAACAATGAATCTCTCATTTCAAAATCAAAATTTTCCAGATATGTTGCCTCTAAAAGAAAAGGAATCAGACACATTTCAGCCGACAATTGATAGCATTAAATAATATTATTTGTAAAAGCATTATAGATGATGTTCTCAAAGCATGTATAATAAAGTGAAAAGATATCATCAGGCAGATGCAACTAAGAGAGCATACATTGCTAACCAACTAAACAAGGCTAATTTGTGTTTGACATTTCGAATGACTAGCATAAGAAGTGCCCTATCATAATATGCCCTAGTATATTTTTCAAACACAACATGCCTAATATTTACCATCAGCAATGGATGTTGATTCACTGACTTGCCAAAATCATCACATTTGCAAGAGCAGCGTATTTCTTGTGTTCACACACAAATCCTGGAGGCAGGTCTCAAATGCAGTGGAGCTGTATGTGCCCTCATCTACTACAAGGGACTGCTTTACAGTGGATACTCAGATGGTTCAATTAAGGTAAGGAATATGTTACATATTAAAATATGAAGGTCATTGCCTATTTTCTGGTACAGCAGTACACGGAAAACATAAAGTGTGGAAAATCAAAATGAAAGAAATATTATGTGTGACAGAAAATGTAAATGATGATATCTGGAATGCTGAATAGGTGTGGGACATCAGGGGGCAATCAGCCATACTTGTATGGGATATGAAGGAGCACGAGAAGGCAGTTACATGTTTTGCACTTTCTGAGGAAGGAGATAGCCTTTTAAGTGGTTCCATCGATAAAACCATTAGGGTACGGTAAAGTTCTGTTGTAGTGACCACTTTCTTCATCTGGATGATCATTAAAAATGCACCTTCCTTCTGCAGGTTTGGCAAATGCTCCACCAGAAACTGGAGTGCATTGAAGTAATAGCAATCAAGGAACCAATTCAACACTTAGATGCATATGGAAATATGATTATTGCAGTTACCAATAGCCATGAGTTGAAGGTAACAAAAACGATAACTGTAGTGTTAGTAGTAATAGAGATGATAATTGTGATGAAGGTAAATCTTTGCAATGCATCTTGCACTTTATATCCAGGACACACTTGAGTGCACAGAAAACACACACAGTGAAGCTCAATGTTCAATATAATGAAGTTATTTGAGGAGAAAATCAAAACTGCAAAACTTTCAAATACCTTTCAGATAGGGGAAAATAACAGGAAAAAAAAATCCCATGCCAAATCAGTTTCATGATGATGATTTAGCTAAATAGAGTTTTTCTTTCTCCAGGTATGTGATGCATCAAGAACGATCAAAAATGTTTGCAAGAGCAAGAAGATGAAGTGCATGAGGGTGGTTCAGGAGAAGATTTACGTGGGCTGCACAAACTCAAGCATAAAGGTTAGTTCAAGAGTCATGTTTGTTAGAAATTCATGCACCAACTGAAACACATGATATATCACTCGTTTCAGGAGTTTTCTACAACAAACAACCGGGAGCAAGAAATCAAAGTACCAGCAAAGAGTTGGAAGAAGCCAAAAAGGCCTATAAATTCAATTGTCACATATAAAGATTGGCTTTATGTTGCAAGTGTAAATGTTGAAGGTTCAAAATTGAAGGTAAGAACTAAGAACTATAATCATATATCATATACCATGGAAGATCCTTTCACTGAATGGTAAAATGATGTAGGAATGGAAAAGAAAAAGCAAACCCCAAATGTCAATAGCAACTGGTAAAGGAGGCAATGTGCTGGCAATGGGAGTAGTGGAAGACTTCATATACCTAAACTGCAACTCATCAGCTAACAACATTCAGGTACTTGATATAATCTCTCAAAAGCAACACTCAATTAACAGGTTAAGAATATTAGGTGTGGTTTCCATGTGGTATGATCCATGGCATGATCTTTTAATGCACAGAGAATAAGGTCTATTACTATGCTGAATGAATGAATGCAACGCTTCTCTCACATGTATGTGGGATACATAACACATCAATCCCACATACATGTACTATGATTTCAAGTATACTGAATATTTGACAAAAATTGTGCCATTAAAAAAATTGTGAATACATAACTAAAAAGAAATGAAGTTTTGTATAAATAAAAATTCAAAGGGCTACTAATATCTCAATGAATTCTGACATACATTTTTGCAACAAAGATATGGTTGAGAGGGGCGCAGCAGAATGTGGGGAGGATTTCAGCTGGCAGCAGGATAACAAGCCTCCTCACTGCCAATGACATTCTACTATGTGGTACGGAGTCCGGCCTAATCAAGGTGCGTACATTCAACTCATCTAGCTTCAAGTTACTAAACAATAATTTTGTTTAAATCAATGATGATTTTCACCCTAACCTTCCAATTCCCGATATCTACAGGGCTGGATCCCCTTGTAGCACAAGATTTTTAACGACAAAATTTCAGTACCATCATCAACAGCCAAAGCATTTATGTTTCATAAAAAAGGGTTTGCTTGATTTACTCACATTACAATGTAATAAGCTATAGTGTAAAATGTATATCTTAGAGAGGAATTGAACTATTGTATCCTGTCATTTGTATAGTGCGTATACCATTCCAAGAAGAAAATAAAAAGGTATAGTGCGTTTTTACTATAAAGATGGAGATCAATAATATTAGTGTGTAAAATGTGGTAATATTGCACAGGGATGGCGGCAAGTATTAATCAGATGGTCACCCTAACTTGAATATTTAATTATTTATATATATATATATATATATACATATCTTTAAAAAAATTAAATTTTAAATTAATATGGGTCTTTGACCACCCTAAGAAATGTTGCGTCACAAATAATATTATTACAAATATTAGCAATCCAAAATAACAATCACACACATGAACACAAATATTTACATGGAAAACTCTCTTTGAAGAGAAAAACCACAAGATAAACTCTGAATAATTTCACTATTATCAAATTAATTATAATAACTTTTGTGTATATCTCACAGCTAAAAAAAAAATTCTCTTGTTTTTTTTACTCTCACACACACTAATTATCTTTTTCAAATGCGGTAACACTTTGCTCTCTCCTTTTTATTTTCTTCTCCATGCACAACTCTCTCTTGGTTGTCTTCTTTTTCTCTAAGCGGCTCCCTCTTGGCTGCTCTCTTTTCTTTTTCTTTCTTGTGCAGCTTCTTCTCTGTGTCTTTTCGAAGGCGGCAGTACTTTCCTCTCTCCTTTTTCTTGCGTTCCTCCCAAGCGAAAATCACTTCTCTCTCCTTCTCTCCATAGGGAGGACCCTTGAACCAAAGCTATCAAATTATTTGTAGCATTGTCTATTTTTAAGACTTTTTTGCTATTCTCTCTGAAAGTAGGAATACATTACTTCTTTAACAAGGAATCTATTCCTTCTTGGACTAAGAATACATTACATTTTTAACAAGGAATAGACTTCCTTCCACACCAAGGAATAGCCTTTCCTTCTACAACAAGGAAACCCAAATAAATTTTTCCTTCTTCAACTAGAAAATCTAATTGACTTTCCAAGTCATAATTGGAATTTGAGGCAATTTTCAAAAAAAAAAAAAAACTTGAACACCGTAAATAACAAACTAAGCCCATTAAAAATAAAATTCAACCTTTCCAAAATTTTGGTCCATTGAACGTTGAACCAAAAATTTACAAAAAATGCTATATTCACAACATTTTCAAAACAAATTCTATGTAGTAGGTTGTTACTGATAAACAAAAAAAGAATTCCGGTGTTAAGTTCAAATTAGAACTAGTGAAAACTTACCACTAAGCTTTGTTGTGAAAGTATTGCAAAAATATTGTAGACTTAGCACTTCTCAAAAATTGCTTTTACAAACAAATTAGTCTAAAAGTCCAAATCAAACGTTTAGTTGTGATTTTTTACATTGTGTTTTCAACGGCATATTTTAAAATTGTTATTTTTTCTAATAAAAGAATGCACACTTTCAAATAGCTAGTCTTTTAGTACTTGATTTAGTTTTTAGCTGAATTTGTTGATTTATGTGATATATATTTTCAAAAAGATAATGCATTTTATTTATATTGTTACTTATTTAGGCAATATGTTGGTAATTGAATGGAAGATTAATAGCTTAATGAGTGTTTGGTTGTGTATATTGAAAAATATGTAACTGATAACATTAAGCTATCATATTACACAACGATTTCAAAATATGAAAACTTGTGAAAAAAAATTTTAAAACTTTATGGATTTGCGCTTGTTTTTTTTTTTTTTTTTTTGTGATGTTAATATATTCAAATTTTTTTTATTAAAAAAATTTTAATTTAACTTTTTTAATGACCACCTTGAAATTTTTTTTTTTTAAGTCGCCACTGACTTTGCATGATATAATATGGTTTGACAATTTAATGACCACAGTTCAATATTCTGTTAAAATTCTCTCTAATTTTAAAAGAAAATGAGTTGAGTTAATATAAGGAGAAATGACATGTCCACAACATTTTCACAATAAATTTTATGTGGCAAGTTGTTATAAGTTGTTATTGGTGGAGTTGAAAAGTAATTTCAATGGTAGGTTCATATTAGAATCAATAATAGCTAACCACTTATAATTTGTTGTGAAACTATTATGGACGTAGCACCTCTCTAATAAAAGAGATAATTATATCACTCGTACGATGCATTGTAGCTTAGTGGCACTATCTAGTCTCTCATCTAAATAACTGGTTTCGAATCCACCCCAACTTATTTTCTGAATTAGTGCTTGATCAATTTACAAGAAACTGCTCTGAGGCATGATATGTGTTATCTAGTCTTGGTCGAAATTGCAAATGGTGTGCAAAGGGCAACAATGGTGTTAGTTGTTTTTGGGGGGAAATAAGTTAAATTTCTTGAACTCTGTATAACAGAATTATAGATAATTTAAGTAATAGAATTTTAGTTTAAGAAGAGTTTTAAATTTTTGTAAGAAATAGAATTCAGTTAAAGTAAATTATCACAATAATTAATTAGATAAATTAATTTATTCAATTATTAAAAAGAATATAGCCACCACGATTTTTAGAATCCAATTTTTATTACTACTAGTACTAGTTAAAGGCTTGTGCATAGTTTTATATATGAATGTATAAAATGTATAATTTTATCAAAAAACAATGACTAACTGTTACATAGATTGAACAAACCCTATGTATTAAAATTTGTCCATAAAGAATTCCATCATATAAAGATCGATTGAAAATGAAAGCATGTTGAATATTTGGCAATGTTCAAACAAAAGAGATCCCATCCTTGACAAATAAATCACACGAAAGTTAAAAGAAATCACATAAACCAAATCAAAAACTTATATTTATAAAAGCATTGAAATGAATGAATAAAAATGAAGGAATTATAGATAGTTCAAAACTGGTTATTGTGTTATAATTTAAATTCTATAAAACACTATACCTATAATGTGGTGATTTTGTTTAATCTAATATGAAATAGATAATTGGATCCAATTTAACACTTTTTAAAATGTAGAGAAAGCTGAGAGCGATTTTTAATTGTGATTAATAGTATGCCTATGCAATGTACATATTAATTAAAAATTATTTTACTTAAATTAACAAAAATAATTATTAAAAAATGAGCCATAAAGTAAAAACACATTAAGTTATTTGGTGCAAACACCACGTATAAAAAAAAAATATTTTTTTTTTAAAATTTCATAGCCTTTTAATAATAGAATTTTAGTTATTTAGGGATTAAAATCCACTAAACTTCTCAAATTCACTTTATTATAGAGTTTCTGTAATCCTATAATTTAATTTTAAAATTAGTGTACGAAGTTTCTACAAAAATAAAAATAAAAATAAAAATTAGTGTATTAAATTTTACTTCTTCATCAGCATCTAGAAAAATGCTGATTATCATAATTTTAGATTCTGTGTTTATTTTTTTAATAAAAATTTAAGTTATATATATATATGAAAAATTTATATTTATATTTAAATTATTAATAATATGACAAAATTAAGTATAAATATTGATAATAATTGAGTTTACCTAAAAAAAAAAAATTATAAATAAAATTGAGTCACCGCCTTGAACATATATATAAAAAGCTTTAAACAGTGAAAACTTAAACCCAACTCTCATTCTCTCTCTTTCTTTTCTGTAAAACCCTTCGGATTCAATTTCAGAGAGAGTAGAGTGACAGAGAGAGAGATGCCAGGGCCAACGGTGGAGATGGAAGCAGTGGAGCCACAGTCACTGAAGAAGCTCAGCTTCAAATCCCTCAAACGAGCCCTCGATCTCTTCTCTCCTCTCCATTCTCACCTCGCTCCTCCTGACCCCGAAAGGTTCTAATCTTTCTTTACAATCCCTAATTCTCTCTTACTCTCTCTCTCTCTCTCTCTCTCTCTCTCTCTCTCTCTAAATTCTAATCGATTTTTTCTTTTTTCTTTTTTTGTTTGCAGTAAAAGAATTCGAATTAGCCACAAGGTCAGTGAAATTTTCGCCCAATTTTTTTTTCTGAGATTGTGATTTTTGATGGGTTTTGAATTAAAATATTTGATTTGGGCATTTAGGTAAACACTGAGTATAGAGGAATCAATGCCGCGGCGAATCAACCTCCTCGTCAAGCTAATGCTGTTGCTC
Organism: Castanopsis chinensis; assembly: GCA_032878915.1. Lineage (NCBI taxonomy): Eukaryota > Viridiplantae > Streptophyta > Magnoliopsida > Fagales > Fagaceae > Castanopsis > Castanopsis chinensis. The sequence goes on from JAVQMG010000113.1 coordinate 838,644, forward strand.
AAACTCCAGTGGCTTCCAATGCTCTTGCTCTTCCAGGTATATATATTTTTTTGGTGTTGTAATTATTAGAAAAGATAAAACATGGTACTAAAGAGTGCGAAATAAAGTGCATGAGGAAACATAAAGAAGAAAAAATAAAGGAGGTAGAGTGAGAGAGAGAGGGAGAGAATTAATGTGGGGCACATTTTTTACTGTTAAGTTTTGTGTATTGCAATGAATTCATTGGTGGGTATTTATAATTTTATGGTAAACATAATCTTAGACTAACTATAGACTAAACCGTGGTTTACAATGCTTGCACTACAAGTAGGATTGGGATTGAGTTCTATAACACACATGGGCCTTGATATCTTTTTACAGTAATGATTAAATTTCAAGGTTGTATTTAGTTTTACGCATAAATTAGTATGTAAGTGGTAGAGCTATTGACTCGTATGAGTTTAGAAGTTTTATTTGTTAGCATTGCAACTTGATTATGGATGTGACATTAGAATTGTAATAATTATACTCCGTTTTTGATTTCTTTGATCAAAGAGTGGTAATATGCAATGTTCAAGAAATTAAGATCTTAATTGTAAGTGTAAAAATAATTTTCCTTTTGGTGAGTGAGTAAAAAAAAAATATAGAAAGAGAGTTGTAAGTGTAGTATTTTTAGTGGAATGAAACTGGTTTTTTTTTTTTTTAGTGGGTGTTATGTGCTCTGGCATTGCAACCGGGAATGAAATATTGATATATATTTTTATTGGGTTTTGTAGGTCTCGAAGATTCTAGTGATCGCCAGAAGGGAGGAGCTCAAAATGCGCTAGTTGTTGGTCCATCTATTCAGTCAAAGGCACCGTAAGTATTCTCTCTAACTTTCACTGTTGAGTCCAAAAACACACAGACATATACACTCATTGTATTCATGTTTTCAGTTATCCTATCATGCTGCCCCTATTGTTCTTGTGCCCTTATCAAATAGTTTTTGCATTTCCCTCACAGCAGGTCAGTTAACATTGAGGTTTAATAATTTCTAGATTCATCACTTTACTTTTACTGGTTGCTATTAGTATTCTTTTCTTCATAAAAGACTTGTTTATTTTGTATTTTTGGGGAAGGGGGGAGGGGGGGGGGGTTGAACAATACGCTCAATGGTAATCAGATCTTATAAACGTTAGATTTAGGAATGGTAATATTGAATTGTGTCACACCTCCAACGCATGTTAACCTCCTTTTATTAATATGTTTATCAAATCTTTGCCGTTGTATTAAACTTGTGCTGATGATTCATGGTTTTGCCAGGAATGATGGTGGTCTACCCAGCAAAAGCATTACTGCCTTTTCTGCTTCAGGGTCATCTGAAAGGTTTTATATTCTTCTTATGTATTATGTTTGTGAGATGCAGAAAAGTGTTTTGTATTCTCCCATTAATTCATTCATAATAGCTTTACACCTCTCATTTAATTATTCTACTTGGCATTCTCTTTTGATGGAGTCTTAACAGTTTCCGCAGCCATGTAATAATTTTTTTTAAAGGAATGCTCTCTGCACTGTATAGCTGTGAATGGAGATGAGTTTGATATGATTGAAATGTGGAATTATTCTTTAAAGTATTTTTCACACTGTGGTTGCTTTGATATTTTTGACATTGATATGTCTGACATCAGTTTGAAATCCTTTAAGATGTTTAAAGACCATATCATCGGGTTAATTTCATTCTATTATAGTATCCTAGCATGTATGCCATTTTTTGACATTCACATGCATTATGCACAGATGCACTTCATTACTTGCTATTGTATAGTATCCTCTGGAAATGCACTTTGGGAGCATTGAAAATTAATTTGTCTTCATAGCATCTCTAAGATGCCGTTAGAAAATTGAAGGTCAATAGAACGTTGTCATTCTATGCTGCATTATCTTGCATATAAATGTTGTTCTTTGGTTTGTCTTAAAAGTGCTTCGGTTTTCCTCATGTAGGAATTTATCTACAGCTGCTATAATGGAAAGAATCCCAAGCAAATGGCCACGTCCTCTATGGCATGCACCATGGAAGACCTACAGGGTAAGCCTTCTTTCTTTTTCCTTTTTTAATTATTGATTGATAGGCTGTGGGTGGCAGGGCAATCGTGGAAGGGTATTTTATTAAATAGTGTATATATATATATATTTAAGAAATTTAATTGTAAAGAAGGGAACCTCGTCTACACAGGATTTCTACACAGCTCAGCTAAGATGAAACATATATCATTTTTTTTTTTTGGAAAGGGGTGGGGCATACTAGATATAATTAATACTAATCCTCATTGGTTTGGCCTTTCTTGTTATATGAGATAGGGTTGGTTGCACCTCTATATATATGAATGCATTACTTTGTTGCTGCACCTTTGCTTTCAAGCCATTTTAAAATGCCCACAATTTAATTCTGTAGGTCATCAGTGGCCACTTGGGATGGGTGAGATCTATTGCATTTGATCCGAGTAATACGTGGTTTTGTACTGGCTCTGCAGATCGCACTATCAAGGTATCCATCTTCAATTCAGTTCATCCAAATTAGTCCTAGAGATTTTTCTGATGATGTGCTATCATACTCATTTGGGCTTAATTTTTAGCCCTTTATAATTTGCCTTCTGGTTTTTGTGCTATTAAATTTTCTGTTCCTGTTCTCTATAGATACAAATATTTTATTTCTCACTTGTGGTCCTGATTAGATGATCCAGCCATTACTTGTTGCAAACTTGGAAATATTTTGGGGAACTTTTTTTATTATAAAATGTATTGGTGAAGCTTGGGCAGAAAATTTGGTAAAATTTTACAAAATTGAGCAAAGTAATCTAAAAGAAAGCTGATACCAAAGCTTAGTTATTGCTTCTGAGGTTTACCAACTCAGGGCTCTAATCATGCAATATTTCTGAGATTTGAAAACAAAGGATTATGATGGTACAACCCTGATGTCCTTCAACATTTTATACCTTTTGATCTCTCTCTCTCTCTCATTACTTTGTTTCTCTCCTCTCCTTTCTAGGCATCTCATAGTAAGGAATTTACTACTGTGTTTTAATCCTGTAATTTTTGCTTTATCAGATATGGGACGTGGCAAGTGGAAGGCTAAAACTCACACTAACAGGACACATTGAACAAATACGAGGTTGGTCCCCAATGAATTATTGATGATAAATCAAATTCTGTTGGCTAACAATGATGTAGATAATGGCCATATTGACCAGTTATTAGCATGGTAAAAACATTTGTTGTTTTGATTGTAGGCCTTGCTGTCAGCAGCAAGCATACGTACATGTTTTCTGCTGGTGATGACAAGCAAGTAAAATGTTGGGACCTTGAACAGAATAAGGTCAGAACCTCTTAAATAATCCAAGTGTTCAATTCTCTACTGTATTAGCAACTCTGGTTCTTAAGGACATTTTAATTGCTCTTCAGGTCATCCGGTCTTATCACGGTCATCTAAGTGGCGTTTATTGTTTGGCTCTTCATCCCACAATTGATGTTTTGCTGACAGGGGGACGTGATTCTGTCTGCCGGGTATGGAAATTTTCAGTACATAAAAATACTTTCTGCAATATCATAACAGATGTGCTATTTTTGCTTCTCAACATAGTAAGTTTTTCATTTCTGATGTTATTCGTTTTGATGCAACAATGTTTAGGTCTGGGATATTCGTAGCAAGCAGCAAATATATGCTCTATCTGGGCATGACAACACTGTTTGCTCAGTGTTTACTCGACCTACGGTATGTGGATCCTTTTTCTGCTTTATATTATCTTTTTTAATTTGATATTTGATTCTAGGGTAGTGTATGTTTCCTACCAAAATTCTGAGTTCCCCCTTTTTTTTTGGGAGGGGGGGGGGGGGGGGTTAATTTCTCTTTCATAGGATGTGGGTAGATTTGTGTTGTTAATATTTTGGTTTGGATATGGGGCTTTATACATCAGTGGGTTAGATTTGGGTTATGTAATGAAATTATGTTTCTCATATTTTCAGGATCCACAAGTTGTTACTGGCTCCCACGATACAACCATCAAGTTCTGGGACCTCAGATTTGGTAATTAATTTGCATTCTGATGATTGATTTCTATTACTATATCATTATTTCAATATTGCTATTTTGTTTCTTTTTTTGGGTGGTTTTTCTGTTTTCCACTTTTCACTTATCAGTTATTACTTTGCAGGAAAAACGTTGTCAACTCTCACACACCATAAAAAATCGGTGCGAGCAATGGCACAGCATCCTACAGAGTATGTGCATTCTCTCTCTCTCTCTCTCTCTCTCTCTCTCTCATATATATAGTTCTTACAAAACAACACAGCTATGGTTTGTAATATCACGCTTTTACTAAAATAACATTTATCACTTTTATTTTTCAGGAATTGTTTTGCCTCTGCATCAGCTGACAACATCAAGAAATTTAACCTTCCTAGAGGGGAATTTTTACACAACATGCTGTGAGTTGGTCCTACTTTTCTCTTTATGTTTATTTGTAGACAATTTGCTCCTCCTTGTTAAGATATTAATATCGTGTCATTTTCTTTAGTATGAGTGAGATTGTGATGCTCTTTTCTTTTCTTTTTTTTGGGTGATAATCGAAAACTACATAAATGACCCATTTTTTAATAAATTTCAGCTAAGCGAAAGATACAAGTTTTTAATTTTTATTTTGATAGGTAAGAAATTCTGTATTAAAGACACTACAATATGTAGGAAAAGCACATAATAGTCAAAAAGTACAAAAAGAAGAAGGAAAAAAACAGAAAGTTAATTACAAAAAAGAAGAGAATTTATGAACAAAGGGATGGAGTCAAAAGATGAGTCCCCAAGCTACAAGTTATTAATCCATTTAACTTTCACAACCTTTTCCTCTTGTAAGATGTTGGTCTACAAGATTTAATAATGCACCTACTTTTATTGTAAGCATGTGATCATATTACAGCTACAATTCTCCAGCTGTTCCAATCAGAGAATTATTTGTCAATTAAAATTTACAACTCAGCAAATGAGTAAAATACATTTGTTAAATTGGTTGGTGCTCTATATGGCTTCATCTCATCTCTTGAAATCCATATTTGATGGTTGATTGGAAGGAGTTGCAAAGGCTTTTTGGCCATTTACTCCTTTGAAGCACGCAAATATGATTTTTTTTTTTTTTTTAATAGATCTGCTGGTGTCTTGGCAGGGTCAAGGGGAGGTTTAGTTCTCTCTCTTTTATAATGTGGACGGAGGGGGTCATTGTAGACAACAGTTGAATCCACCAATACAATTATCATGACCAATTATAATCTCCTATGTCAAATCCACGATATGACTGTCATAAGCAATTATCATCTCCTACGTTGTTATTAATAGATCATATTAGGCTCTCTCTTAGTAATTTTATGTACTTTTTGCCATCTTGTTGTGTAAGATTAATTTAGGCTCTAGGCTACAATTCATGCTATGTTAGAAGGTCATGAATTGGGTAAACAATGCTGGTTCCAACTGATACCCATGGCCAATCATCTACAGGTTAGTTTAGTTTTGTTATTTTTGTGTAGTTAATTTGGTTTGAAAGAACCATTACAGCCAAACCAACCCCACCTACCTTTAAAAATTTCGGATCTAGTTTTGGTCTCTCCAAGAGAGGGTGTGGAGTATTGACTTTACTTATCAGAGAGAGAGAGAGAGAGTATCAACCTCTATACTAGTCAAGCTGTTCAGACCATGCAAAACTGAAAACCCCTTGTTTGACCAAATTGATGCATTTGATGACCGCTTGCATATATCACAAATTGTTTCCTTCAGCCTACTATCCCCAAGGTTTTGAATGATAGTTCTTGATATGGGTTTGTAGTTGGAATTGAAGAAACATTAAGCATAACAAGATTAATGGGAAAAGAAACACGAAAATACTGAGAGTGCTTAGTAGTAGTCTGGTGACCCTCCCTTCACACATTACCAAAGGGAGGGATTAAATAATTAATCGGAACCTCACATCAATAACTCGACCCCTACCACCTATGGGTAGTTTTAGACAAGTTTCTTTTGAAGTGGATACCTGAATGCCAAGTATGGCTCTTAATAATCTGTCCTCCGGGGTATACGACGATTCTTTTGCCACCTGAGGCGTTAATTTACCTACTAAAATATCGCCCGTTTCGACCCAAGACCCCAGCATTGGGAAATTTCCAAAGGAGCAATTTCAACGAAATCTTTCAATTTCTTATTTTATTATGTTCAACTCTGTAGAGTAGATTGAATGTATGTTTATCAAAAAGAAGAAGAGTAGATATAAAAATGGTTATAGCAGAGTTTTCTGGAACACACCATAGGTCAGTTGGCTTCTCAAACGCTGCACATTAGCAGAAAAAAGTGAGTGAATAGCAAGCCTCATGGTTGAGTTTCATTCATGTGCTGAGTTGTAGTTTTAGATGACGTGGTATTCACTATTCTCCAGATGGACCAATTGGTGTTTACAAAAAATGTAGGGAACTGAATTGCAGGTAATATAGTACTTTGTGAGCATCTATTTTAGGCTTTCTACTCTTCTATAATTAACTTGGTTGCAATCAGTTAAAAATCATTTCGTAAAATCCCACTCTGAGCATCCACTAAAATGGAGTTCACAACAACCCTCTAATCTGGAATCAATAACTATTTAACAATTGTAATGTGGCACTTAAATAAAATTGGCGTTTACAAAGTGCCCCAACCAAATTTAGGTATTTAAGTTTTTCTTTACATGATTTTCATGGAGCTTTTGGTTTAAACTTGCTTAGGAGCTTGACAAAGATTGGTCTAGAGTCATTAGTTGTTTGGATGTCTTATTTAGGTGATTCTGTGTAATTAGGTCCATCTTCTTTAAGTTCTTGGATGAGTCTCTTGATTTTTTATTCTAGTTTGAAATAAAATGTCATATATTCACTCTGGGAACTACACGATGTATTCTGTACAATTTATATTATGCTTTCAAGTAGTGGTTATATACCAAGTCTGATGATAAACTGATATTCCAATGCTTTTGGTATATTTTGAGCAGATCTCAGCAGAAAACTATAATTAATGCAATGGCTGTCAACGAGGAGGGTGTGATGGCTACAGGAGGTAGGGTTTTTATACATTCTGGTTGTGAATTAACTTCTATCTCGAATAGGTTTGGTGTCTGATTTCAAGGCACACCATCTGCATTTTAATTTTGCATAAGAGTAGTCTTTTTTTTGTTTTTTTGTTTTTTCCCCTCTTTGACAGCTGGTTTCTAGAATAAATGGTTACATCTTTCTTATCTTCCCTCCTTTTGTTTATGCAAGGTGACAATGGGAGTATGTGGTTCTGGGATTGGAAGAGTGGTCACAATTTTCAGCAATCCCAAACAATTGTACAGCCTGGTATGTATTTTGTGCATTATCTATCTGTTCTTTATGCTTGTGGGGGTGGAAGTGACCATAAATGGGGTCGGCACTAATCACTGCTTATTACCTGCTGTCAGGCTCATTGGATAGTGAAGCTGGTATCTATGCTCTCTCCTATGATTTAACTGGTTCAAGGCTTGTTACTTGTGAAGCTGACAAGACAATTAAAATGTGGAAACAAGATGAGACTGCTACACCAGAAACTCATCCCCTTAATTTCAAGCCACCAAAAGATATACGGCGGTTCTAGTGGTCATCCTCTATGGCTCTATGCTCTGATTGGTCATGTGTCATGCTGTTTCACATTGATTTGGCAAATGTAAAATGAAAATTAGTCGTTTAATGTGGATAAAAGCTTTTAGTCATACGCGATGCCTGTTGCTTCTGTTAACCACAGACGAAGGGATGTGTGGGAAATATAGTTTTGTAATCTTTAATAGAAGTTACCAATTAGAAAAATTGGCTGTTCTAGTTAAGAGTAATTCCAAATGTTAAACAGATATCTTTGGGGTTGATGTGGCTCAAAGTTTAGATAAAGAATTCAAATATTTGGTTTTCAAAGTGTTAGATGAAGTTGACCCAAAAAGTTTTGGGGATTAAAGTCAGGTTGATTGAGTTCCATTTTGGGCAGCCGAACTTCAGTCTGCGTTGACGAAGGGATTTCACTTGTCAACAGGCACATGGTTGCGTTCACTGGGGACGGTAGCACCTTACTAGTTGATTCAAACTATCGTAGTTGTTAATTTGAAGCAATTAAGCTAATTTTTCTACTCTCCCAGCAATAAATAATTTCTGTTGCATGTGAAATGTGTACACCTGGCTTGGCTCACCTCTTTTCTTTGGAGACAATATAGTAAGGTCGGCCTGTTTCCAACAAATGCACTAGCGTCTTCGTGCCTTCCACAGACCAATCGTGGTTTTCACTAGGCAAGCGTCAATTATGCCACACTTAGCGTTTAAAGGAAACGCTACATTTTTCTATATTCATTCTTTTTCTTTCCCTTTTTTAGACTGATCACATGTTTTCACTCAGAAGCTCATGTACATCTCTATCCTTTTTGCTCTCCAGACTGTAAATTTATCTCCTTTCTTTCATCATCTTCAGAGACCCAAAGTGGCCAGACACTTGAGGATTATAGCGGTCAAAGTTTTATTCAATGTCCAAGCTCAGAGTTACCACCCTATTTAAATCTGACCAGTTGCTCAGTTTTCCAACTACACAGTTGAACTATCAGAAATTGACAAGTATTACAGCCTATCTTAATGGGTCCACTTGCACAATCCATATTTGGTTCAGGTTCCCCCCTGACCCGGCGTGCTGCCACCATCAACTAAGTCATAGATCACAAACTCTTATAGTGTTATATAGTTCCACACACCTTATTTTTGAATTGAAATCGTGACTTAAAGTCATAATTTTCAACTTAAAAATCGTAACTTTAAAAGAAAAGACTACTACACAAACAAATAGTCCAAAATAAGGTAAATCTTGTTGTATGTAGACAACCATCTTTGCAAGGGAATTAAACACAAGAGTTGACTTCCCTATAGCCGCGTTTGACCTACCATCAGGGGATCTGGTTCAACAAGTTCTTGCAATTATCAACAATTTGTGCATATTTAGCATATGAGGTTTCATTATTTGTATACAAGCCTACAATAAAGTTAGCATCAATTACAATTTCAATAGCGCTTGAATTTGAAGGAAAATGAACTTTGCCACTCAGTTATAAATTATAGATGTAATATTTTTACCAAAAAATCACACACATGTATGTATTTTAATATGATGTAGATTTAAAAAAAAAAAAAAATTAATCCCACTCCCACCGTCGTATTTATAATTAATAATTAACCATTATTTTCATTATAATTATATTTGTTAGTCATTGAGTTAGTTGACTTGCAATTATTTAATAAAAACTTAAAGCAGCTACCTAATTTAATCATTAACCATGTGCACCCAACATTAATTAACTTCACATCTTTTCCCCCACTTCAGAGTACTGTACGTTACCCAATACATTTTACGTAACTGTAAAAAAAAGTGTGACCACTTACCAGAAGCATATAACAAAGTGGAGTCTTTTGTCCAAATATTGCTAAAAACCAAGTTTTTTAGGATTATAGGTACTGTTGAAAGTTATTTAGAGGAATGAGGAGAGAGACTGAATTTCGGCAACAGTGTTGCCGAAATTCTAAGAAAAGTAGGAGAGAGAAAGAGGGAAAAGGTGGAGAGAGAAAATTTGGAATTTCGGCAACGCTGTTACCGAAATTCTGCTGCCCAGCCCCCTGCCCGTGCGCGAGTGACCGAAGGAAAAAGGAAGAAATAATAAAAAAAATTGTGGAATTTCAGTAATAGCAATAACGAAATTGGGGAAGAAAAAAAAAAGATGCTACGTTCACAATATTTTTATAACATTTTCACACCAAATCATAAGTGGTTGGTTGTTATTGGTTTAAATTTGAACCTAACACTAAGATTACTTTTTTGCCCCAACAATAACAACCAGTAACAACTTGCCACATAGAATTTGTTGTAAAAATGTTGTGAAAATGTTATGGACATATCATTTCTAAAAAAAATACCGAAAGTGAAAAAAAAAAAAGACAATTTCGGTACTGGCAATACCGAAAGCGGGGGAAAAAAAAAACAATTTCGGTACTAGCAATACCGAAATTGAAAAAAAAAAAAAAAAAAAAAAGAATTTCGGTACTGGGCAGTACCGAAATTGAAAGAAAGAAGAAAGAAAAGAAGACAATTTCGGTACTGTGCAGTACCGAAATTGTCTTCTTTTCCTCTTGTTTTTTTTGTTTTGTTTTTTTTTTTTTTTCAATTTCGGTACTACCAGTACCGAAATTGGGTTTTTTTTTTTTTTTTTTTTTTCTTCTCCCAATTTCGGTATTGGCAGTACCGAAATTGTGGGTTTTTTATTTTTTATTCCCAATTTCGGTATAGCCGTTACCGAAATTCTCCAATTTTTTTTTCTGCATTTTCGGCAACAGCGGTACCGAAATTCGTCATTTATTTCTACCCATTCCTTCACTCACTCGCGCACACTCGCGCACACACTCGCGCACGGGCAGAAGTTGGGCAGCAGAATTTCGGTAACACTGTTACCGAAATTCCAGTTTTTCTCTCTCCACCTTTTCCCTTTTTCTCTCTCCTACTTTTCTTAGAATTTCGGCAACACTGTTGCCGAAATTCAGTCTCTCTCCTCAATCCCCTAAATAACTTTCAACAGTACCTATAATCCTAAAAAACTTGATTTTTAGCAATATTTGGACAAAAGACTCTAACAAAGTGCCCTTACTAATAAGTGCCAAACCCGCAAAATAGCACAAACCACTCACCTTGGAGCGATTATAGTGCCAATATTTCATGCATGAAAATCCCTCCCTCTTTAACCAAAACGCTCACTTTCTCTCTCACTCTCTCTCCAAAAACCAGATTTTTTCTTTTCCTAAAGAAAAATGAACTCTGAGCTCATTCACAGAACCCAAACTAGCAAAACTCCAAAACCCAATGACACTCTCCACCATGCACAAAAACCCACAAATCTTCTTAAAAAATCCAGAGACCCATTACTTTACACGTTCATTGGAATCGCCATAGCCACTTTTTTCTTCAACTTCTTCGACCCTTTAAGTAAAACACCACCACTTTCACAGCAACAGTCCGAGTCGGCTCAGCTCCAAACTCGGCACTTTCTGTACGAGACGACGTCGTCACAGTCATCACACCATGATGTGCATTTTAACGTTGGTGGGAAAGTGCCACTGGGGTTGAAGAAGAAGGGCCTGAGAATATTGGTGACTGGTGGGGCCGGGTTCGTGGGGAGCCACCTTGTGGACCGTCTGATCGAAAGAGGAGACACTGTGATCGTCGTTGATAATTTCTTCACGGGGAGGAAGGACAACCTGGTACAGCACTTTGGGAGTCCGAGGTTTGAGCTCATAAGACACGACGTCGTTGAGCCGATTCTATTGGAAGTTGATCAGATCTACCATCTAGCTTGCCCTGCTTCTCCAGTTCATTACAAGTACAATCCGGTCAAAACCATCATATCCTTCATTTTTATTTTTATATATATTTTTAATTTCCTTAAGTTATTATTTTGGTCATGAATTCCTTGATCATATACTAGGATTTAACTGAGACTTTGAATTAAAGGATTTGTCTATTTTTGGGTTAATTTAGTTTCTAATTACAAAAAAAAAAAAAAAATTAGTGTTTTGAACTAAAACAGAGGACTGTTTATATTATTTGATTTTTTTTTTTTTTTTAATTCTTGATTGTGTTTGTTAGATGCAAATGATTTTACATAGTTTTACGTAACTTAAAAAATAACTAAAATTATGACTTGAAATAATAGTTTTTAAATGGAAATCGTAATTTTAAGTAATTGTTTTAGTTGATTTTTAGACTATGTGTAAAACAATTTGTGTACAACAAGTATTTCCTTTTTATATTTTAGCCTAAAGTTAACTAAATGTTGAATTATTAGATAATTTTTAGAACTTTAGACTAAATTCATTTATAGACGAAGTTGATTTCTCACACTAGAGTTAAACGATCAGAATCTAAGTATTTATTTCATGAGAAAATTTGGATGATTCTAATATATTGGGACTTTCATGCCAATTTTGAAGGATTTTGGTATTTTTGGAGAAAATTATTAGGTACTTCCAGAATATTATAAATGCGTATTTTCTCATTTCACATGAATGATGAGTTTCACCATGAATTTAATTAGTGAGACTCACAATTCATGTGAGAGAAAAGAGTATGCATTATTTATGGTCCTCTGAAAGTACACAATAATTTTTTATTTTTAGATGTCATTTTCATTTTGCGGAATCTTACGTGAGAGGCCTTTTGACAATAATTCCTATTTATTATGGACTAAAATTAGGTTAAGTATTTAGTTTGACTGGACCCATCACAATGACATACCATTTAAACCATGTCACCTTTTCCTTTCAATTTTTTGACACCTACTTCCGTAATCCGTATGCATTAACAGAGGATTTGGCATAATTATCACTAATTAATAATCAGGTTGATGTGAAATTAATCTATATTCTGGGTTTTACATTTTTTTTTAATCAGCCTGTGAGGTTCAATAAATCGAATGTATAAAATATTTTTTCCATGTGGAATTATCCAATCCATTGGATTTGAATCCCAAAATGAGAGAATAAATAAAGAATACAAACATTTTAAATCTAATTTTTCACTTATTGTTAGACACGTGGGTCCTGTTTGGAGTCCTTGACTTCATATTCCAGGGGGTCACAAGACCAATGTGGTGGGTACAATGAACATGCTTGGACTGGCAAAAAGAGTGGGTGCAAGGTTTTTGGTAACGAGCACCAGTGAGGTGTACGGCGATCCTCTGCAACACCCCCAGGTTGAAACCTACTGGGGCAACGTCAACCCCATTGGTAACTTCAAATTTTTTAACTCTAACTATTTTATGTTTAAAATTATGAAATAGACTCTCTTTTTTATTTAAAATGAAAAAAAAAATCCTATTTTATTATCTAAACTTTGAAGGTTTAGAGTAACATTAAGACTATCACAAATTTTACCAAAAAAAAAAAAAAAACCTTTAAACTGGTTAAAATTTATATAGCAATTGAAGACACTACCCATATGTAGTTCCTATACATGAATATCCTTATAAATAAAAATGCAAATGGTTAGAGGTTTGGAGTTAAACTTTATTCTAAGTTTATAAATTGACGTGTTAACTCTTAAATACATTACAAATATATATTATAGAGAAATGATATGTCCATAACGTTTTCACAATATTTTTACAACAAATTCTAAGTGGCAAGTTGTTATTGGTTGTTATTGTTGAGGCAAAAAAATAATCTTAGTTTTAACCATCTGTGATTTATTGTCAAAATATTGTAGAAATGTTGTGAACGTAGCATTTTTTTATGTTATATAGTTAAAATTTGTTTAATATGTGGGTTAATAAATGCACTAACCCCTATATTAAACACAATTTATAATAAAATTAGTAGTGGATTTGACTATTCTAAAAGTTTAAATATAGCCCTCTTGAATAATTAACCAAAGGGCAATTCTCTCATTGGGTCTTGACCCACACGTGCATCTTGGCAGGTGTAAGGAGTTGTTATGATGAGGGGAAGCGTACGGCAGAGACCTTGACCATGGACTATCACAGAGGCCACGGCATTAAGGTCAAGCTTAATTTATCTTAAATTACTTCACAATTTTACTTTACTTTAGTTTCTGAAATTTCATTTTTGAATAAAACGCTAAAAGCCGTATAATTCAATTGAAACTTTACAGTATTTCCGACAAAGATATCTTGGATTCAAATTTCTCATTTTTATTTATCAAATTATTTTTAAAAAAATTACAATTTTATTATGGTAAAGGAGTTACAGCATTTTAATTTAACACTAGGTGCATTAATTAATTGATAGTCTGTAAAGAGAAATTTAAATGATCTTACAACGTTTTGCAGGTGAGGATTGCTCGAATTTTTAACACATATGGACCACGTATGTGCATAGACGATGGTCGTGTAGTTAGCAACTTTGTTGCTCAGGTAATTAACTTTTATTTATATTAATTAGTTTCCATTTGTTCTTTCTTCTCTTTGCCTCTTTAGTTTTAAATAAATAACAAAGTTTAAAGTACCTAATTCTAGTTCTATTTGGGATTCTTTTGTTAATGGTTAAACTACATAGGCATTAAGGAAGGAGCCATTGACTGTTTATGGTGATGGGAAGCAAACAAGAAGCTTTCAATATGTTTCCGACCTGGTAATGCCTTTCTTCTTCTTCTTCTTCCTCTTTTTTTTTTTTTTTTTTTTTTTTTTTTTTTTTAATTCTTAATATTGCAACAAGCATACTTAAAAAGCTTTTTATTTACTTCATTTCTCACATTAATTATTGTTCAAATCTATCTGTTAAACTACAATTTTTTATGTCTCCAAATTAAATTCAACTATATAGTTGTATTATTTAATATGACATATAGTTGAATTTAATTGTCGTTAGAAACAAATAATACTGTTTGTGATATATTAATTAATACGCATGCGGTTGAATTTAATTAATCTATATATATATATACATACATATATATATATATATATATATATATTGTCAAAATTGAGAGAAAATTCAATTAATTTTTTATATTAGAGTATAATTTTGCGCCGCTTGTCTCATCTAATTTTTAAATTTGTGTGTCAAGTGAATTATTATGTACAAAAATCAAATAGTCTAAATTCAATTAAATTTTAAATTAAATTTTAATTGAAGTTCAATTTGCGCCATGTGTCCCATCCAATTTTTTAATTTTTGTGGCAAGTGAATTATTAAGTGCAAAACTCAAAGAATCTAGATCCAATTAGATTCTAAATCATATATGTAAGGCCAAAATTTGCTCCAAAACCCAACAGTGTGAAGGGATCGGGTCCAAAGAGCTCAATATAATGAAATTTATAGAGAGTGTGCATGAAATATAGGTCTTATGAGTGTTGGATAATAAAGATGATGGACTAGATTGCCAAATCACATGCAATGAACTACGCTTGTAACAAAACCACTCCTCGGACTTAAGCCATGAACAATTTGTATTCTCCTTTTTTTTCTCTCCCAAAAGGTTACAGTTAAGGGTCTTGGAGTCTCTCCCTCCTCTTTCTTCTATATTCCTCTTCTTCTTATCTTCATCGTCCACGTATGGATCATATCACCAATGCAGATACTTGTCCCATCCATTGCCCCCTTAAAGTCTTCCAACAATAGCTGTAAGGCTGATCACCATTATTCAGATGTCACTTCCTCATTATTGCGGTCAGAGAGGTTGGCGCAGAGTCTTCAATGTGGTGGTAGCAGCTTTCTCTAAGATATTTCTCCTTCAACTTTCCTCTTTGTGCCCTCGTGGAACACATTTTTATCCATGGGTCCTTCTAAAATATCATTCCTATCCCCCAAGCGTACCATCTGACTTTTACTTTGTTGAGCCGAGGAGCTGCTTCTACTCGAACCATTTTCATCAACTTCTCTTGCAACAGTTTGCTCGCGGGCCTTTAAGTATGATACTGCTATTACCATTAACCCTCCTCGCACAAGTAAATACTTTCAGGTCAGACCCAAGCCCATGAACATGTTTTGGACCTTCAGCCCTCATAATATATATATATATATATATATATTTATATATATAAAATTATGATTATTTTTAAATGTACTGGTGCATATGCACAGGATTACACACTAGTTAATTTAAACCACAACACCTAATCACTTAAGTTTTGTTCTTATTTTAGTCTAATGAACATGATGAACTCTGATATCTATCAAATTGCTTCTTTTGGTTTTGATTTTTTAAGTACAATTTGGCTGCTGTGAAACCTTAGCTTTCTCTAATGTACTATAATCCACTCCTACATCTGTCAAATTGCTTCAAAATATATGTGGCAGATAATTGTACACTTTATGTCCCAATTCAAAAGCCACCATATCTAGCTAGCAAACTGTTGGTACATTTTTACCAAAAAAAAAAAAAACTGTTGGTACATAATACAAATTAAATATGTCAGTGTTTTGAAAACATCAATCATAACCATATAGTACTAATGTGGCTTAACTAGTGAAGGTTGTCAGGGGGTCTCAGTTATTACCTGGACCAGATACTGCCCAACCAGTATCATAAAATCTGATTGCCACATATATATTGCTGCCAAAAAAATGATTACCACTATCATTTGGGATAGATATAGATTTTTTTTGTTCTCTGCTAGTTGATAATGTCAATATTCAATTGTCAAATTCATGGAAATTTTTAGTGAAGGTTATCATGGGGTCTCAATTGTGATTGTGGTAGTTTATGGTGAAGCATTGATGCCATTCATGGTTTCCAAATCTTTGACTTTCATCCAAGCATATATATATATATATGGTCTTTTTTTTCCATCTTTCTTTTTTTAAATTTATTTTCTTTCAAATTGTATTTTTTAATGAGACATGATAAGGAGGTATTGAGAATTTGATGTCCCTTGAGAGGTGTATATGTAGGGTCACCATTGTTTTAGCAGATTTAAAAACTTACCTTGGTAGACTTTTTTTTTTTGGGTCCACCTCTTGTCCTTAGAAATAATTGTAGAAGATATAACATATCACATGTTATATGTATTAATATATATATTATTTGGTAACAAAGCTATCATCAGAATTCAGAAGTCTTGGTTCGGATTTATCACATAATTTTTGAGGCAATGCAGCCTTAACTTGTGTACAAGTATTCGAGCAAACAACTTATTTTTTTTCTCTTTTGATAAAAATGGAGGGATCTGAATGTAATGTAATCAACCAGTCATTGTTTGGATTTTGATAAAAATCAGACAGGAAACAATGGAAAAAATAAAAAAAGTGTCACTTTGTGGTTGTAAAAACATAACTTGGGGGTAAAAAAAACAACATAACTGGGAGAATCGGGATGCAGCTGACACTAACGGACACTTTTGTACGAATTTGTTATGTTTCTGTTGATGTTTCATTATTTTGAGTTTGAAATGCTCAGAGCATCCACAATGGGGCTTGCATATGCCAAATGCAAGCCCCATTTGGCATTTAGGCCCACAAAATACCCAGCAATGGAAGAGGCCAAATGCCAAAGGCCAAATTTTTTTTGGCATAATGCTACAGTACCATCTTATTTGTGAGATGGTACTGTAGCTGAATGGTATAAAAAAAATACTTTTTTAATTCTCTCTCTCTCTCCCTTTTTTACCCGAAATTCCTCTCCTCTGTCATTATTTCTCTTTCTTTTCTCTCTCTTCCGTCTCTCTTTCTCACCTGGCCTCTCTTCTCTTTAGACCCGCCCTCTCTTCTCTTCAGACCCGAACGCCATGCTCACTGTGGATTTACTCACTGTGGGTTTTTTTTTTTTTTTTTTTTTTTGTGGTGGTGTCTGTGTGGGTCACGGCGGATCATGGTGTGGGTCACGGTGGTTGTGGGTTGTGTCGTTTTGGTGGTGCTGGGTGGCGGTGGGTTCCGAATCTTCCGATGGAGTTTTGATCGGCGTGGGATCTGTGGAGAGGCGAGGTGGGTTTTGATTTTGGGTGGGTTTTGATCGGCGTGGGTTTTGATCGGGTGGGTTCCGAATCTTCCGATCGGCGTGGGTTTTGATCGGCGTGGGTTTTGATCGGCGTGGGTTTTGATCGGGTGGGTTCCGAATCTCGGGTTTTGATCGGCGTGGGTTTTGATCGGGTGGAGCTCGGGTTTTGATTGCGTGGGTTTCGTTCCGATGGGTTTTGATAGTGGATTTTTCCGGTGGGCGTGTGGCGTGGTGGTGGTGATTGGTGGTTTGTTGGGTTTCGGCGGCAATGGCAAGTCCGATTTCGGCGGCGTGGTGGTGGTGATTGGTGATTGATGGTGGGTTTTTCTTCAAATTTTTGTTTGGGATTAGTGTTGTGATTTGCTGGGGTGGCTGGTGGTGATTTTTTGTTGTGATTTTGGTATGGATTTTTAGATTTTTTGTTGTGATTTTGCTGAGTATGGGTTTGCTAGAGGTTGAGGCCGGTGCTAGAGGCTGAGGCCGGTGCTAGAGGCTGAGGGAGAAAGAGAGGAAAAGGAAGAGAAAAAGAAAAATAGTAAAAAAAGATTAAAAAATAATATTTTAATAAAAAGGTGAAATAATAGAATTGTGTGATGTTGAGTGTAGTGTTAAATGGTATGGTATAAGTAATAAAGTAGCTTTTTGGGATGGTATAATAGGATAGGATATAGAATACGGTTGTGGATGCTCTCAAAATGAAATAATATCAATCGAAATCATTTCCATCCACTGTCAGCAACATGTGAGTCTCCTGAGCTCAAAGGCCACCACTTCCAACTTTCTTCTAATAAAATCTATCTTAAATGTATTCTAATTTTAATTAAAAAAAAGTGTTTTATTTTTCTGAAGTAGTCTATCAGCAAGGTTGTCAAAATCGGGATCTTACGTAGGATCATGAGAGGTAGGTAGGGTCGCTGATCGTAAAATCGGATCGTGAATCGTAAGATCCTACCTATTTTCATATTTTAGAAAAAAACTTATTGATAGTGACTTTGTATGTTATGTAATAACTTAAAATATAAATCCATCCATTAAAAAAAAATTGCATCATAAAATGTAATTTGCACGTACTACATCATTTTTATGTCATTCTAACGAAACAAAATATATTTAACTTTTGACATATGTATCTAAAAAGTTCAGTACATGTTTAATTAGTAACTAAGTACCAAAATATTATCTACACATATGGAAAATGTTTTCCAAATTCTAAGTTCCAAATCCAAAATAAGTTAGGCTAGTTAGCATATAAAAACTAGCAAACTACAAATTTACAATATGTTATTCAAAAGAGAGTTCTCAATCTAAGGTAAACTAGCTAATTACAAATATGAAATTCAAAAGAGAATTCTCATTCTAAGTTTCTTCTAATCTAATGACTGTCATTGTCAAATCCCATTTTATCATCTATATCCTTTCTAGTATCAATATCCAAAATGTTAAACTTAAGTACTATAGGTTTTTTTTTAGATTTTATGTTGACATAGGGGTAAATTTGGGACTTCAATTCATTATTGGGCTTCTAATAACCCGTTTGACAACTATGTCTATCAGGCACCCAACTAAAACTTACATTTTGTTTGGTTGTAATTAGGGGAAGAGAAAGAGAAAGGAAAAGAGAGAGGGGAGGGAAAGAGAAAAGCAGGGAAGAGGAAATTAGTTTCTTTAGATGTATTTGGACTTTAGATACAGGAAAGAAGGGAAAAGAATTTTCTATATAGAATTTGTTTGGTTTATAAAAGGAAAGGAAAGGATGTATGTGCATTTTTACACTTATGCCATTATTTGAATTTCTTATATCGAGTAGTGTTTGAATTTTGGAATTTGTTTCTAAAAAGATTAAGGATATTTAAGTAAATTGCTTCACTTTATTTTTAAATCAACCCACTATCATTTCACCTATCCCTCCTCATCTGGTCATTTTGGGAGGACACAAAAATATGGGTCCCAAAGAAAATCAATCACTCAATTTTCATTATTTTCCCTTTCTACCTTTGTAACCAAACATTGGAAATTGGATCATTTCCATCCTAATCCCGTTTTTTTTTTTTTTCCTTGTGTTCCAAACAAAGTGTTAGGTGTTTTTTTTTTTAATAATAAATATCATCCTTGAACTTTGAAGTAAGTGCAAATTTGCTTTTGATTTAAGTAATTAACCTTTCGACAATAAATTTGTAATGAATCAAACATTTGGTTATTATTTTCCAACAAGTAGTAGTTTTAAATTGGTTAATATTTCTTAGTATTTTCAATAGAAGTATTTAGAGTTGGTATATTCAATAAAAACATTTAGAGTTGAAATCTTTTCATATCTGATTATTGAATTATCAATAGAATTAATTGATTTAAAGTTTACACACTTAATTTATACATATTTGTTCCACATTTTTAATAACTTTGTAACGTAGTTATTACCCTGCTATCAACAGATAATTTAAATTTAGGATTTGTCACAAACCAAAAGTCTTTGAGGGTTTATTATTCAAATAGGAAGTACAAATATTAAAATGACACTTAACATCACCACCAAGGATTTGGATTTGGACATATAATAATTATATAATAGTAATGTCTTGACCTTTTCTCTTTATGACTCATGAGAATTCTAATCAGTAATGTATATACTCAAATAATAAAGTGACTCGTAGACATTTCCTTTTGGTGGTCTCTTTATTTTTCTTCCGTGTGCCTGTTTAGTTGGTGAAAATGGTGAGGATTAAGATTGTGGGGAAGGTAGGTAGGTTGGGTTGTGGGGCAGGCTTCAGAGTTCTGACTGTTCTGACCAATGATGTTCTCTGACTTTTACATACTATCCGACAATGACAGGTGGAGGGTCTGATAAGGCTGATGGAAGGTGATCATGTGGGTCCTTTCAATCTTGGCAATCCTAGTGAATTCACCATGCTTGAACTTGCTCAGGTAAAATTTTTGTTCCACCTCTCTATGTTGTACTTTTTTTCCCGACATTTTCTCTATGTTATACTTAAATGAAGTTGCGTGGTTTATTAATATAATAACGACTATTTTTTGATGTTTTTAATTAAGATATCCATCATTTAAATCTCTTATTCTTTAATTCTTAAATAAAAAATATTATTTGGTACCATATGGTGATCATTAATGATGAATTATCGTAGAGTTCAACTTATAAATGATTGGCATTAATTGATGAAAGGAGTTGAAAATATGATTGAAATGATAAGTGAAACTCATAAAGTTAACTCTACTAGCTTCATATTCTATAAAACTGGTAAAAAAAAATGATATATTGCCAAAAAAAAAAAAAATGAAAGAAGCAATTTCTTAAGGGACACAACCCTTGTTAAATTATCAAAGTTAAAAAAATAGCATGTTTATGACACTAAAACTCGTAGAGTAAAAAATAGACTTCTGAATGAAATCAAATATGTAATATTTATGTGCAAAATTATTATTTTGGTATTGAAATAATAACTACGAATAGCCATTAATTTTCTGAAAATGGTAGAAGAATGAGACCTATTATCAGATAATAGGACCATTATACTCATTAGTTATTACTAAACTTATCAAAGAGATGAAATATAACCAAGTTACAGCTTTTCTTAAAGATCAACTCAAAAGAAAGGAACAAAGGTAATTGGCCTTCTTTTGATTTCGATTAAGATGTTTTAGCATCCTTGGATATCTTGTATCTTGCTTAATTTTTGTTTTCTTTTTCTTATTTGAAATGTCCTCAGTTTACTTCCTACATACTTGGGCCTCATTCCAGATTCCATTTTATTGATTAAAAAAAATGAACAAAGCTAAGAAGAGGGAATTGGACTTGGTTTGTGCAGGTGGTACAAGAAACTATAGACCCTTATGCAAAGATAGAGTTCAGGCCCAATACTGAGGATGACCCACATAAGAGAAAGCCAGATATTACCAAGGCCAGAGAGCTTCTTGGGTGGCACCCAACGGTGTCTCTTCGCAATGGACTTCCTCTCATGGTTGAAGACTTCAAGCAACGTATATTTGGGGACAAAAAAGACACTGTTGGCGCATAAGTTTTATGTATGTATTGTTGAGGGACATTGAGAAAAAAATTAGTGAAAATAAAAATTGAATAGGAGGGATAATCTTTATGAATATCTACACCTTTCTGTCACTGTTACTCACATGAACAGTCTGGGAGGGAGAGATTATTAATTATGAGAGTGTCGAGCGAGCAATCTTTTTTGATTGTGTGTAGATTAATCTTCTTTACCAATATATAGTAAAATAGTTTTTTGTTATCACTTTTATATTTGCAAGTTCTCAGTATCATTTAAATTAGGTCATTGCTAATTGTTATGCCAATTTTCAAGGTCGACTAATCGGGGCTTAATATCTGTAGAGCTTTAGAGAACAATTTTGTGATGGTATTGGTATTTGACAGAAAAAAATGGATCTTAAAGTTGCATGCCTTTCTCAATAATAATGAAAATACAATACTGCATTGAGATTGAGTTGGGTGCTAAAACAACAATTCAACATTATGCGTATAGGTAAATCAGCAAAAATGTAATCCAACTACATGCATATGTTATTGGTATGCTACATTGAGGAATGTTATATTTGTTTGAAGGGGCTAAACATGAGGAATGTTATATTCATTCTTTTTCTTTTTCCCTTGAAAGCAAAGTGCTAAACATACTGTTGCCCCTGAAGCATAGGAACTTAGCAATAGCAAAATTATGCTCTTTTCAATTTCAGCATCCTGGTGGCTTATTCTTGCTTCTTGGCAAATTCCTCCCTAAAGGGGGTTATTGAATTCTGATTCCTTTGCCTCTTAAATATATAAATGTGGTGAATTGAGGATTACAAATCAATAGCAAAAAGACATCATGTTGTGTAGCAAAAAGACATTCCACTGTGTTAAAGGAGATTCTATTATGCAAAATGGTGCATCATTCCACCAATGCAAACAATAATGCATTAAAATGTGCTATACAAAAGGACATCTTACCTTACATCCGAACAAACAAAGAATAAAGCTAAGACATTTCACTATCAGCAAATGCAAACATCTAAGGCATTTTTACACACGCACGTATGTTTAACAAAAAATCTGAGACATATTAGACTTCTATTCACACCATAAAAGGGAGATTTAAGAAAAAACGGGTAAAAAATATTCTATTTATTGGAAACCTGTCATTTCTTTTCTTTCTCAATCTGTATCTGAAACTCCCTTTAGAATTGTTCATGACCCAAGAGCAATTTTTGCTAATGGGCTAGTTGCTGTTAAGTTCGAAACTCCAAGGAAAACTAGGCGTGCATAGCGTCCATTTAGCCCGGATCCCACATTTGACATTTCGGATTCATCAATCATGGGCACAATACAAATAGATAACTATACCTAGACCCATTTATATTGGTATGGCTTAAAGATACTCCATTTGTTTCACGTAAAATGTTTTTTTGGTTTAAGATAATTTTTCCTTATTATCAAATCTAAGACATCAATGATAAAGAATCAATTATTTTAAAAGTTTAAACTATTGAGATATGATAAATTTAATTATTTAATCACACAATTTTAACAACCAAATGATTTTTGGTGTAGTGAGGATTTAAACCATAGATCTCTCGTTAAAAGGAAAAAAAAAGCTTTAAATTGAGTTATTAGAATACACATGCATTAAAACTTATTATAAGCCAATAATTTAATTTGGGTGAAAGTTTTAATAAAACTTTCGTGAAAAAAAAAAAAAAAGTAAAAAGAAGACAGTTTATTTTTTCTTTTTCTATAAAAATTTCAAAAATGATTTCTTAATTTAATGCCTGTTAACTTTTGCCATGTAACTGATATAAACCAATAACACTTTGTGTTTGTGTTTACTTGGAGAAGGAGGGTTCAAACATGGGCTGAAGCCCAAGTGAGAGCGAGCAAGCTTAGTCCGAATCCGGGTCTCGCAGTAAAATTACGAAAATAACCTCACCATGTTCCCCTAGCAAAAAAATCACATGGTATTGTTATATAGCATTAGCTACGCCAAAATTCCTCTACAAATCTGTGCTTTTGCTCTCTCTCTCTCTCTCTCTCTCACTCGCTCTTGTTGGCTCGCCCTTAAAACCGACCCAACCCGACACGGTTTTGCGTACGAGCTGAATCAACCAGGTCCGCCTCTCTCTCTCTCTCTCTCTCTCTCTCTCTCATTTCTGTCTAATTTGTGGTTTGCTTTTCGGTTTCGATTTTCAGATTTTTGATTCGTGCTTGTTTTTGTTTAGATTATTTTTTACCATTAGATTTTTATTTTTTAATTTTTAAAAAATTATTTATATGTGGGAATGAACTTTGAGGGATTAGGGTTTTGGAATATCAATCAGAGTCTGGGTTTATTTAGGGTTTTGATAATTCTTTTTGTGGGTATTGGATTTTTTTTTTTTTTTTTTTCCTATAAAATGCATTAAGATAACGATTGTGACGATGGTGAAATCAAGACCCATTTTTATGCTTGGTCTTTATGGGGGGTTTTGTAGGGTTTTTCTTTTATTTTGTTTTTGATTTTTTAGCTAAACAATTTGGGTATAATTTTATTTGGGTTTTTGTTTTTGTTTGGATTTCTCTTTCTCTTTTGGGTTTAGATGGAGATTAGGGAATAACAATCGAATTTTATGGTTTCACCGTTGCCTTTAGTAAGAGAATAAGATTCTATGCTTAATAATGCTATTTTTTCATTTTGGGGTCTCTTTAGAGTAATTTATAAAGAAAGTTTTTGTTTTTGATTTAATGGAAATTATCAGGTATGCCAGATTGTAATCTTGGTGCATTTTGTGAATTTCCAATTTTGCAGAGTAGTGTGCTGAGTGTGGTAATTGATTTGATTGCTTTTGGTTTGTGCAGTTTTCTTGTGTTTGTTGAGAGAAACATTCGTTGATTCTTTCTTAGTTGGATTTTTGCGGAATAACCAAAACAGAAAGTTCTTTCATTTAGAGGGTCACTAAGAAGCAATCGAAAATGTCGCGGAAGGGTTTGATGGAGCAAGACCTGAGTAAACTGGATGTAACAACGTTACATCCACTCTCCCCTGAAGTTATATCTCGGCAGGCTACAATAAATATTGGTAAGCTCTGTTCGCTATTGAACTGCTTAAACCTCCTTCACATTGTCATTGCAGCACTTGAGCTTAATTGAATTTTTCACACTCTTGTTGGTGATTGTCTGGTGCTCCTAAGTTTTTGTTGAAGCTGATGATTTGGAATTTAACTGATTGCATCAGGCACCATTGGTCATGTGGCACATGGAAAGTCAACAGTTGTAAAAGCAATATCCGGTGTTCAGGTGATTTGTTTTTTCTTTTACAATTTTCAGTGCATTCTTATTGGACGCATGCACTGCTATTAATGTTATGAGTTATAGTATATCTGCAGTGTAGCAATAATGTATTTTATTCATTTTACATGGCTATAGAACAGAGACAAAGTTTTCCTCTAAACCGGTTTGGAGGAATATCCTCCAACCTATTACGCATTGTTTCAGATGACCTTCCACTTGTAATTTTACCACGTGATTCGTCAAATCTTTTAAACAAGTCACATGATTATTAAATAGGCAATGTGATTAAAAATACATGTGGATGTTTATTTCAATTGCCACATGGCTGGGTGGAGGTTTGGAAAAAATTCTGTCCGTAAAACTATATGCTATCCAGTATATGGGGCAAGTGCTAGTAGTTTTGGACATGAAAATCACCTTATTAATTTGTTTATGCTTATTCCAAAAGATCATTGACTCTTAAATTTTCTTCACCATGTGTGGCTTTAGGCACATGACTTTTTTAATGAGTCATGTGACTTGTTTAAATAATACACATGAATAGTCTTATAATTTGCCACGTAATGGGTTGGAAAACATGTTTGGTGCCAAATGTCCTTGTATATTACTGCCCTAAATATTTCAACATTGAGT
The DNA here is from genome assembly GCA_032878915.1 of Castanopsis chinensis. NCBI lineage: Eukaryota > Viridiplantae > Streptophyta > Magnoliopsida > Fagales > Fagaceae > Castanopsis > Castanopsis chinensis. The sequence continues at coordinate 864,050 of JAVQMG010000113.1, forward strand.
CGGAGAGTTGGTTATTTTATATTTACTTAGATTAATTAATGGTCATTGATTAACCAAAGGTTTCTCGGTATAGTGTTAATTGGTAGCCACTATGGAGCTGCCACTGGTGCAATTTCTTTCATTCAATTGAGACTAACCTTGGGCAAATGGTGGAAGTGTGGAAAATAGTATTTTTACATTTTCTTTTGCAGAAGCATTACACATTAAGTTTTTACTTGAACCTCAATGTTTTGTCACTCATCTGCAGACTGTTCGTTTTAAAAATGAGTTGGAGCGCAACATCACTATCAAGCTTGGCTATGCTAATGCAAAGATCTACAAATGTGAGGAGGAACGGTGCCCTAGACCTATGTGCTACAAGTGGGTAACTATTCAACAAATTCAATTATATCTTTATTTAGCTAGCAACATGTCATTAATATGTTGCAATGTTCATGTAGGGCTTATGGAAGTGGGAAGGAAGATAATCCTCTGTGTGATGTGCTGGGATATGAAAACTGCAGGATGAAATTGCTGAGACATGTCTCTTTTGTGGATTGCCCGGTAAGGTTCAAGTGCTTTTTATTAGATATTGTGGTTTTATGACTAGGTAGAATATGTGTCAATTCATTTAGGTTCCATGATGTATTGTATAGATGGTGTTATAGGCATTAGGTCCAGAGATTGGGTTATCCTTAAAAGTTGAAGTGACATTGGCTTGGGCAATGTTCTATCTTGATTTTTCTTTACTATTTAGTTCTTACTAGTATTGTATCTATCAAACCTTTGTTTTTCTCTTTATAATTAGTGACGCTCATTTTATTGCATGTAGTACCTAGTCTTTGATCCTCTAGTCATCCTGAAGTTTGTGATTTGAAAGTTCTTTTGAAACTCTTGAACAGACTTGGGCCTGTATTTAAGAGATTCTTTCTTAAGGTTCATAATGTGTTAGATCTGTCAGTTTGTAATTCTTTTGGAATGCAACTTTTCCATAATGTAATTCTTTAGGGGCACTGTCATGGATATTAGGTACAGCCTCCTTAAAAATAAAAGGTCTGGAATTAAGAAAGAGAGTTTGTGGAGGCACGTTTCTCTTTATTCTATGATGATTTTCTGAATAAAGTATGGTGCTTGCACTCAAATATTATAATGCTAAATCTAGATGTATCTCATTTTAAACTTATGTTGATATGATTGTTTCTTAACCTATTCTGTAGGGTCATGATATTCTCATGGCTACAATGCTTAATGGAGCTGCAATTATGGATGGAGCTCTACTTCTAATAGCTGCAAATGAAAGCTGCCCCCAACCACAAACTTCTGAGCATCTTGCTGCTGTTGAAATTATGCGCCTTCAACATATAATAATTTTGCAGAATAAAGTAGATCTCATTCAGGAAAATGTAGCCATCAACCAGCATGAAGCAATCCAGAAGTTTATTCAGGTAAGTTCTTTTAGATCATCTTTGACGCACAACATAGTTCATTATTTAGTGTACTGAATATTTTTGCTTGATTCTATGTTTGTCAGGGAACTGTTGCTGATGGAGCACCTGTGGTACCAATTTCTGCTCAGCTGAAGTATAATATTGATGTTGTGTGTGAGTATATTGTGAAGAAAATCCCCATTCCAGAAAGGGACTTTGTGTCACCTCCTAATATGATTGTAATCCGGTCTTTTGATGTCAATAAGCCTGGTTATGAGGTTGATGAAATAAGAGGTGGTGTGGCTGGTGGAAGCATTCTCAGGGTATGTTTCTTCCATATGAATTTGTGCAAAAATTAAGAACCATTTTAAGTGCCATTCATTCCTGCTATTGGCACATGGCTGTTAACTGCTTTTAATATGGAATTCACTGAAGAATGATGGTTGATGCTATTCCACATCATTGGTTGAATCATGCGTGCAACTGATGTGCACATGGATGTGTCTTTGGTATTGTTTCAAACAATTAAATTCCACCAGAAGGCCAAAGAGCCTAAAGAAACATTTTACATTTATATGGTTTACTTATTCCTTTGGGATTGGGTTCCTCCTGTCAATTCGTCCCACTTTTTTTTTTTTTTTTTTTTCTAAAATCTGTTAATCAACATTGTGTTAGTTGGTGATTACTTCAAGGAAGCTAGAAAATTGATATCCTGTGGGCCTCTCTAAGCCTTGGTTTGGACCATTGATTATTTGATGACATATATAATAGAAACTTGGTACTTGAAAATTTATTATATTCATGATTTTATTGGTTGGTACATGAAATTTATTTTATGTCAAGACCTCATTCGAAGTTTCATACTTTGTAGGGTGTTTTGAAGGTAAATCAATTTATAGAGGTTCGTCCTGGGATTGTTGTTAAAGATGAGAGTGGGGGCATCAAATGCACGCCGATATATTCCAGAATTGTTTCTTTATATGCTGAGCAAAATGAGCTGCAATTTGCTGTGCCTGGAGGTCTCATTGGTGTTGGCACAACCATGGACCCCACTTTGACACGTGCTGATAGGTTGGTGGGTCAAGTTCTTGGTGAAGTTGGATCACTCCCTGAAGTTTTTGTTGAGCTTGAGGTAAATGGCTAATCTGAAAGTTTCTTTTAGATAAGTTACTACTCTCTTCACTTGATCAAACTTGATAGTTGTATCGATGAGGAAAGTCAATTAATTCTAGCTCAAACGGTACCTTCTCTTGTAAGAGAAAGGTGGTGGATGAGGACCCACTGGTTTGTGTGACTAACAATTTTTGGAATAAGGTTTTATCATTGAGAAAAAATCTTTTTGTTTGTTTGTTTTGTTCTAATTATTTATTTATTATAAATATATAGAAATATTTAAATGATATGCAAGCACCCCTTAGTATAACTCAAATGCTTTTCTCTCATGTTGGATAGATGTATTTGGTCTGGCTTTAAATGGGCCAAGGCATATAATATTAGTAGAAATAATTACTATATCAGTCTTTTCAAAAAACAAGAAATTTCTTTTGCTGTGCATTATATTATGCCTGTTTTTATTAGAGCATTTGAAATGAACTACGTGGGTGCTTGGGGTTCTCTTTTCTGATTTTAAGAAGTGACAGTTAAGTTCTTTTTGGAATTTCCTTTCTTGGTTTCTACTTGTGTTAATCCTCTTGTTCTTTTGGGTTTAAGTAACTCATTTTTTTGGACCATTCTGTTGATTCGTATGCCTTAGGGAACCATTTATATAGAGTCTGGTCAAGGATGAAATGGAATGCTCTCTCTTTCGTGTGTTCTCAGGCAATCCTTTTATGCTAAACTTCGGTTACTATGATTTTGAAGGTTAATTTTTTCTTGCTGCGGAGGCTTCTAGGTGTCAGGACTAAGGGCACAGAAAGGCAGGGAAAGGTCACTAAGCTGACCAAGTCCGAGATTTTAATGTTGAACATAGGTTCTATGTCAACAGGGGCAAGAGTTATGGCTGTAAAGAACGATCTGGCAAAGTTGCAACTCACATCTCCAGTGTGCACTAGCAAAGGTGAGAAGATTGCCCTTAGTCGGCGAGTTGAGAAGCACTGGCGGCTTATTGGTTGGGGTCAGATTCAAGCTGGAACCACTCTTGAGATCCCACCCCGCCCTATTTGAGTTAAATCCCTAAACAGGTAGGAAGAACAACCAGTCAAATCTTTAAAAGAGAATTAAGGAAGATGTGGGAAGATAGACATTTGTTGGGAACCATTTTTGTTAGGTGGAGAAGAAAACAGTGCTTGCGTTGCCGTTACCTGTTTTGTTTCTTTTTTCCTATGGGATTGTGTTACTTTGTGCTGATATCTTATTTTGAGTTTTGGACTAGAGTATTTTTTATGAGGCTGTTTCTTATGGACCTCCTAACAGTCAGACATCGCATTCTTGTTAAATTCTCTTATACAATATTGGAGGATGGTTTCTTTGCGAATCTGTAATTTCTAGAAATGGACATTGGTCATCTACTTAGGCAGGTAGATGATTATACTCCCAAGGACAATACTTGTTATTTCTACCCCCAAGCTGTTGTTGATAGCCTTAGTAGTAATAATAACGGCTTAACACCCAATAGACTGAAAAAAAAAAAAACGCCCAATAGACCGAAAAAAGTGATTAATACAGTTCATTGTAGGTACTCATTTACCATTCGAGGTAAAAGAAAATGAAAAAAAAAAAAATGCTACAGTTTTGGTTCATTACAGCTTGAACTTGTGAAGTTGACTCGTTAACCATTGTAGTCGCTACAGACGCCGAAAGAACTGCAAGCACAGTTTGGATTTTTAAGCAAACCAAACACCACCTTAGCATCTATTTTCACCACGGGAAACTATAACTGCATAGATGTAGCTAATTGTGAACCACTTTGCACTGACAATGCTTAGCTAGAACAACTTGTAGCGTGCCCGCTGCCTCTCGACCAAGGTACGTTACCCAAAGAAGAAGCTACTGTCTGTTGGATTAAACCAATCTATATTGGGATCTGGGGGGCTATTAGTCTAGATACTCCACTTGACTGGAGTATCAATGCACAACCGTTTCACTCTCTTGTGGTTCACAATTGAATGAAATACCACTGCTTTAGAGATTCGCATAACAACGGGTCCTTGATGGAAAAAAACTTCCCCAACAAGAACCTAGTCATAATAAGTTAATAACCAGATAGCCTTTAGAAGCACTCTATGGAGAGAGTGTACATGGAAGATTTCAGAAGATCTGCAATTGACGTGAAGCCAATCCTGTAGGGAAATTCTTTTATTAATATGATACGATTTGAACCATAACATTTGCTTCATGATGATTATTTTATATTATTAGAGCAAGACTCTTATTAGTTTCTTTTTAGTATAGGCGGGATTCAATTTTTAAATCTCCATATTCAATGTCAAGAGAGAACTTGGAAAGAAAAAATTGTTCCAAAACATTCCAGTGGTCAAGCCATAGGATAATCTAAAAGAGATGAATTAATGATACAATAATGCTGCAACACATGGGACAAATTGGACTAGTTTGTATTCCCTTGAATGATAAGCAAGTAGCCTAAAACCTCTTTGTAAGAAGCACAACCATAAGAAAGATTGCATGCGAGAGGTGGGAACTTTCCACAAGCATTTAAGCTAAGTATTGTGATTTGGAAGGATGACTAGGCAGTCTAGGCCAGATTAGCGTTGTTCAAAGTACACTTAGGTGTGCTTAAAACTAAGGTGTACTTAAAACTCAAAGCTCAAAGCCCCAAGGTTTGAGTGACATGCTTTTTTGGCGTTTTTTAAAAAAGCACAATGCATGTCTAGTCGTGCTTTTATTTTATTTTATTGCTAAAATTGATATAAATCATCAAAATTAATTGCTTGATCTTGAATGTTCAAAGCCCCAAGGCTTGATTGCTTTGTTTGACAAAACAAAAGCTCATTTAATGCAACACACTTTAAGCATGCTTTTTTTTTTTTTAAAATTTTTTTAAAATTTTTATTATTTTATTGCTAAAAAGGATATGAGTCATTAAAATTAATTGCTTGATTTTGAAAGAAATGATATGGATTAATGATTTACTGTACAGCCACTATTATATAGGTTTTGTATTACTCAAACAATTATTATTGTTTTTTTTTATTTATATGTTTATAGATACTAACAAGATTAATTTATTTTTCTTGTGCATTTTGGTCTCTGATTTTTAGATATATGTTGATTGAATCATATACATTAACTATCGTGGTTCTGTATTTTTATAATGCACAACATAACCATATAAAATATTATGTTTAAACTATGATATTATCCATTAACAATTGTTTTCAATTAACTAAATAAAATTTTTAAGAAACTTTTGTAAAAGTTGAACTTACAAACATTATACAGTTGCACTAACATAATGGGTAAAATTTAAAATATAAATATTTTGAGTGTTGATAATTTTTTTTTTTACCATATCTTACCAATATTTCTATAAAAGGTTATTAGATAAATGCTCATTTTATCAAAAAAGGCTTGACGCGTGATGCGTGTGCTTTGCGCCTAAGCTTTAAAAGGATTTTGAGCTTAAGTGAGCTAGATGTGAGTCGAGATAGAAATCCGTTGGTTGAAGCCCAGTTAGTAGGGATGGTCGGTTCTAAACTTCCAGTGGCCTGATTAGAGATCAAAATAGCTCTCTAATTGTATCCTATCAGTTGCTGCAAAGTCCCAACGAGGAGATTCTCCTCATCACCTTGACAAGGTCCTACTAGGAGAGGCTAAATGGCAGAGTCTAGTTTAGTTTGAAAACCAAAAAGTAATACTAGAGGTTCCTGTGAATGAACTACTTTCAAGGCCTAATGATTCATGAAACAGTATGGTTCAACTAATTAGTGAACAAAAAACATAAGACTCCTGAAATGAATGCTATTATTTGCATGAATTACCTGTGTTCAAAGAGCATCTTGGTCCATTTGAGGATGGAAAAATAAAGTTTGAACATTTTTTGAAATCGAAATATTATAAAAAAAGAAAAAGAAAAAGAAAAGCATGTTAATGTTAATTAAGGAGATTAAGATATAGTATGGTTCTGTAGATGATAGTATGACAAAAATGTGTAGTTCTATTAGTCTGTGAATTAGCCAGCCCCAAAAGATTTGAAACTAAGGTCTTTTTGTTGATTTTGTTAGGAAAGTGCTTTGTAACTTTGCTGGTCTTATTCTGTTTGGAATTCGCTGATTTTGTAGAAATTGAAAACTTTTTGCTGAAAATATTGTAGATAAAGGCAAAAGTTAGCTGAAATAGTACAGTGAGACCCATGAATAGTACCAAAAAGTGCAATGGGACCCATGAATAGTAGCAAAAATAAACTAAGAAGTAAAATAAATTGCATTTTTAATATGGAGCCAAACACACACTTTATGTACTGCTTTCGTATTGAATTTTCCAATTTGACTCTCATTGATGAGCATTTGATTTGCCCCATTTTTGTACTTGCACACTCGGGTTGACTAAAGTGTCTATTTGGGAATAACATGTTTAGTTTTTTATTGAAAGTGTGCTAATATATATTTGTACCTTGAAAATATTTGAATAACTAAGAAAAGACAGGAAAAAGTAAGATTCTTAAAAAGCTGAACATAAAAGCTATACATAAAAGCTAAAAACTGTTTTCAAACACACTCTAAATGCCACTACAAGGTTATTCACTTTTTTACTATGATACACGGACATGGACATGGACACGGACATAGACACGGCGATACGGCAATTTTTGAAAAATAAGGACACGATACGGCATGGACACGACAATTAAATAATTAATTAAATTATATATTTAGGCATATTTTTTAATATTTTTAGACATAAAATACATTTATGTCTAAAATTTAAATTATGTAAGAACTACAAATAAGCAAATTAACACCCAAAGTAATACAACAATATACATAAAATTTTTAGAGTACAAACCAAAAGTTTAAATAGGCTACATTCAACATCAAACTAGAAACATAAAAAGAAACTAAGTTTTAAACTTTCAAGATTACCATAGAATAAGAAGTTCAACATCAAACTAAAAACATAAAAGGATAACTAAAAATATCAAAGGATCACAGAACAACAACACTATCATCGACATCAACAAAGTCATCATTCTCAACAAGGCTTATATCCATCTCTGGCTCATCTCCATCTCTGGCTCATCTAGTGTGAGATAAGCAATCTCTAGCAACCCAGGTCCTCCAAATGGTTCATTCCAAGTATCTCCACCAATGTCCCACTTCTTAGAGTGTCCTTTAGTGTACTCTTCCCTCCTCCTTGAAAGAAGTTGAAGATTATAATGAACAAACACTAAATCTTCAGCCTGTTTAGGAGTAATTCTATTCCTCCTCATACAATGGATGAAGCCATATGTACTCCAATTCCTCTCAGCACATGATGATGAGCAAGGCTGTCCAAGAAGCTTTAGAGCTAAAGTTTGAAGCATTGGTAACCTTGACCCATAATTTGACCACCAAAGCATTAGATCCAAGATCCACCTATCATCCATGTTATCATCATCATAAGCCCCAATTCCTGAAAAAAAAACCAAACTCCATAGTAACATTCTTCCTATCATCAAGATCAGGAAAGAATCTTCTGAGGCACTTGTTTCTCTCCGTAGAAAGTTTAGCATCCTTGTGTGGCGCAACACGGCCTCTACCTTCCTCAAGCCATTGATTAGTATAATACCTAATTAAAAGCAAATTAGAAATGCCTAAAGAATATAAAAGAAAAGATTAAAGAGATAGAAAATTTACTTCGGATTCAAGGAGTGGGCTAGGCAATGAAGTGGTGTGCAATTTTTAGTCCACCGTTCAATGAGTATAGCGTGCACCACATCATAGAATGGAGAATCCTCATAGTCTTCCTTGCCTTCCTGCCTGTATATTTCTTTCTTCACATTTTCTATCATGGAATCCCACATTTCATACACCTTATGAAGAATAGGAGCATCCGTGTTAGCCACTCGAAGCATCTCATAAATAGGCCTTGTGAATCTCAGAATATATGCAACCTTGTCCCACCACAAATCATTCAAAACATAATCCGTCACAGTTTGAGCCTTTCCTACATCATTTTCTCTATATGACATCCATTCTTCACTAATGACCATATTTCGAAGATGCTGTTTTACTTGAAACAATCTTTTAAGCATGATGATTGTTGAAGCAAATCGTGTTTCAGCAACAACAAGTAACTTCAAAGGGGAAAATGAATTAAAAATTGCTAACCTCATAGAATGATTTGTGATGAAAATACGAATGAAAGTTGCCTCATCTGAAATTTGTGCAATCCAGTTACATTCATTATATGAAACCTCATTCTGCAAAGAGTTCTTCGGTGCACATATATTCCTCAAGGCCAAATTGAGGGTATGCACAACACAAGGTGACCAAAATATATGAGGATATTCAGCTTCAACAATAGATCCTGCAGCTTTCATAACAGGTGCATTATCAGTAATAATTTGGACAACATGAGTATGCCCAATCTCACCAATGACCTTTAGAAACAAATTAGAAATGAAGTGCTTGTCTTTGTACTCTTTGGTACCATCAATAGATTTGATAAAAAGTGACCCTTTATCTGATGTAGCCATAAAATTGATAAGTGGCCTTTTTTTGTGGATCTGTCCACCCATCACTTACTATGCTTAAACCCCTTTCTTTCCAAGTGTTTTTAATTGACTTCAACAACTTCTCAATATGTACCTTCTCTTTATGCAACAAAGTTGTTCTTAATTTATTGTAACCCGGAGGAATATAGCCCACTAAATTATTATTACATGCAAATTTAATCATCTCAATCCAATACGGGTTCTTAGCAAAGTGAAAGGGTAAACCAGCAGAATAAAATGTCCTAGCAATAAGAGAATCTAATTGCTCTCGACATTGATTGTTAAAAGCCTTCTCCAAAGTAGAATTCCCAACCCCTTTTTTTTTTCTGAAAAAATGGATGACTTGTAGCTGTACTACTCTCAATAGGACCCAAATGAGGACTACTAGGAGAATCAGATGGTAAAGACACTAGCTTAGGCTACTTACGTGAAGATTCCTCACACTCATCTTCTAATTTTTGCATTTCATTCAGATACTCATCTCCAACATTAAGCTTAGCACATGGTTGTATTCCAAAATTAGACAATTTTAACAAGTGTGCCTTCACCCTTGAATAAGACCCCTTAAAAGTTTGTTCACAATAGTTACATCTGAAAGTAACATTCCCACCACTAGCGACAACTTTTTCTAACTTAGTAACATATTTCCATAGAGGAGCAATTCCATCATTTGATTTTTCACTTTCAGCATTCATTTTAGTAAATCACCTACAATATTTAAGTAGTTTAACTTTAATAAATAAATAAAACTATAGCATTAACAACTAACAATATTAGCACACAATATAACAACCTAATATTATATTTATATCCCACTCTCACGGTCACTGTGTGACCGTGAGAGAGGGATTAAAAAAAAAAAAAAGCGTTATAACTTAATAACTTATAAGTCAGTAAATCACCCAACCAAATGCCAAACAAATATTTGAAGAAAAAAAAAAAAAACAGAGAGAAGCTTAATGGTCGGACCTGAGTTGTCCACGCCGAGAGAGAGAGAGAGATAGGACGGGTCAGGGACGGCGTCGACGTTGATGGACCTCGCCGATCGGCCCGACCTAGCTCCGGCGAGGGACAGAGGGCAGCGGCACATCGGGCAAAGGTCAGAGGGAGGACGAAAGGGAGAGGTTGAGATGTGGGTTTCGGGCTACTAACTCCTAAGTTCTCACTTCTCAAACTTTTGTTTTAGGGCATATCATGAAATCAATGGTTCCGTTAAGTCCATTTGTCAAAATCTGTGATTTTCCCTTTTTTTTTTCACTGCTGGCGTGTCGGCGCCGAGTCGGAGCCGTGTCGGAGACACGAAAAAAAAAAAAGGGACGCTTCTCTTACACCGAAGTCCGGCGAATCGTACCCGTTCCGGTGTCCGACTGTCGGACACCGACACTTCGCCAGAAATGCCGTGTCCGTGCAATGTAGTTTTTTAGCTACCACTGCTATTGAAATGGAAATAGTTTGAAATTTCATGGAAGAAGTTGGGATGACAAAATTCTAGTGGTTCTCGTTTGATAATGTTGTTCTAGTAACGTTATTTAAATGTTGTGGAAATATGTGTGGGTGAAAAAATGTTGTGGAAATTTTCACGTGTTGTATTGTTTAAATAACGAAAACTGTTGTTTAAAAAAGACAACCAAATAGATATTTTATATGGTTTCAAAAGTTCACTATCTTCATTGGAAGATGGTAAAGTTATTATACCAATTTTTCTATTAAAGACTTACCAACCAACTATTTCTCAACCAAAAAAAAAAAAAAAACTGATAATTGGTATCATTTCAACAACATAATAAATACATAATTTTGTTTTTGATCAACAACAATTCGACACATCAGTTTGTAAGTTCATATAATCACTCACTGATTTTTACAAAATCAGGTACTTCTATTGGATAAGAGGAGATATCACTCCATGCATTGGCTATCTCAAACTTTGAATCATAAACACACTTCCACACTGCACTATTACACTTAAACCCACTCCCAAAGGCAATTTGCCAGACCCTATCCCCCCTTTTCATCCTCCCTTTTGCTTCTATGTAAGCGAGTTCATACCAAATTGAAGAAGATGAAGTATTTCCAAATTTATAAAGAGTCATCTTTGAGGGCTCAACATCTTGTTTTCTCAAGTGTAGATTCTTTTCAATTGCTTGAATAACAGCTTTCCCTCCTGCATGTATACAGAAATGCTCAAAAGCCTTCTTGAAATCAGGTATGTAAATGCTTGTTCTCCTTGTAGGCCACATCTTGTGGCATATTATGGAAAACCCATATCTAAGTTGCTCTTTGAATGGCAAAACCAATGGTCCTAGTGCAGCAATATTTTCTTTCAATGCAGCTCCAGCCACATGTAGTATACCCTTTGATATTGATACCCCAACCTTGTTCTCAGAGTCCACATACTGATAGACACAAGCATGGGATACATCATCTTGTGCTTTGTTTGTTCGAACAAGGTGTTGTAGCTCATACTTTGCCTTGTTCTTGTCTTCTTTATGGCTAGATAGTAATATAGCTGCTCCTCCCATTCGAAAGAGACAATTGGTTAACAACATGGGTGGGTTTTTGCCAGTGTACCAATTCAAGTGTAGGCTCTCTGTGCTGACAATTAGAGCCAAAGAGTTACGGTGCACTCTCAACAAGTCTTTAGCTAGCCCCACAGATATGATTCCAGCACTACATCCCATGCCAGAGAGATGGAAGCTCATGACATTGCTTCTCATTCTGAACTTATTAACTATCATAGAGCTGAGAGATGGTGTAGGACAAAACATACTAGCGTTAGAGATCACAATGTCAATAGCTTTGGGGTTAATACTGTTTTTCTTAAACAAGTCTGAGACCACAGAAAACATAACTGTCACAACCTCTTCCACGGCAAGTGGGAGAGATTTTCTAATTGGTACTCGAGCAAGTGAAGGAGGAATGCAAGTTTCCTCACTGAACCCTGATTTTTCTAAGATTTTGATCTGGAAAGCAATGCTGTCAGGATCCAATTTATTAAGGAAGACAGCCTCTAGGAACATTGACTTGGGTAGCCTGTAAGAGTTGGGAGGTTTGTAGCAAGCAAAGTCTAGTAAATAAATGGGGACTTTTCTTTTGTATTTAAGATATAGGACAACTAGTCCTGCAACTACTACCATCAAAAAATGATGCAGGGTGTTCCAGATAATGAGATCAGGGAGGCTTGAAATGATGAGTCTTAGGGTCATTGTTGCCATGGATGGAGGTTTAGATTTGTTTGTGGTCTTGACAGAATTGAATTAATTTAAGTTTGTTTGGCATGCATTGCATTGATTGGCATATGGGTTTTAAGGTTGAGGAGGAATGGGGTATGAATATTGGAGATAGAGCATGATACATGAGGAGAAAGAAATAGGCCAGAGGAAAATTGAAAGAGAGATATGTATAGGGCATTGAACATCCTTTTGGTGCTTGTTTCAAGAATCAAGTTGTGCACGCAATGGTCAATTTCTTTCCTAATGCGGTTTCTTTGCTAAATGATGGTGACCAAATTATCTTAACAAACACTCATCCCAATTCTATTTTTGTGCAAATGTGTGACAGTTATTAGTGATCACACATAATCTATGAGTTGAGTTTATATATTTTTATGGTTTTGTAAATATGTGGGAGCAAGTATATATATGCTTATGGGCTGAATTTGGAATCATGTTGTAACGAAATGGGGTCCTAATTTAATTATTTTCATCAGGGCCTGGAGTGAGCCATTCTCAAAGGCCAGAGCCAAATTAAGGCCTAAAAGGTAGGGGTTGGTTTAGTTTGGGGCATTTTCAATCTAAACCAACCTCGTTCGATTCAAATATTCATTATTATATATGTTGTGAAATTAAGTGTGAATTTGAATATGTTTGTATATGGACCATAATAAAGGGTCATATTAACGAGTGCCCTTAGGACATTGGTTAATAATCTATTTTAGGAAATTTTTGACACCACTTTTATGGAAAATGAAAAAAGTTGTCAAAACATTAATTGCTTTTTTTTTTTTTTTTTTTTTTGCATAAAAACTTTCTTTAAATGGATTATTAATCAATGCTCTAAGGTCATTCGTTGGCATTTGCCGTACTCTTAACTAATCAAGATTACATGTGTTTCCTCAGATTATATTTGGTTTACTTGTTAAATATTGCTCCTTGCCTATTCCATAAGGCCATTGACAACGGCCCATTTTGAACCCACAGCAACATGTAAGTGGTTATACTTATTTACTTTGTGAGTTAATTTTTTATATTTGGTTTAGCATTGATCTCTTTATGCAGTAGTATTTCGTAGCCAATGCAAATCTGTGATTGTCCGTATGCATATTCCACAACGAATGTCCGCAGCAAGAAGCAACTTCATGTGGCTAGAGCATGAGATCACAAAAGAGTTGAAAAAACCAGTTTTACGACTTTTGGAAGTGGTGGAGTTATCAATGACCACGTAAGAAACCAATTAATTTGATCTGGGTACATCTAGCAATAAGCCTCAAATAGAGTTAGAGGTCCAATATTGCCCCAAAAAGGCAATTAAAGGCAGCACAGAATGATAATTTTTTCAGGGAGTCAAAGATTAAAAAAAAAAGAAAGAAAAAAAAGATCACTAAATTTTTTCAAACAAACCAATCTGAAGGAATCTCTTCTAATCCACCGACAACTTTTTGTTGTTGTTTTTGTTGTAATATTTGATTTTTCAAATCCATTCCCTTAAGGCCTTCTTCAATTCTTTTATTCAAGACTTTTTATATTCTTCCAATTACATTTTGTACAACTCTTCCTCTCCTCATTTTCACTCTTATTCTCCACCTCTTCTTTTTGACCCAAGCAATATTCCTCCAACAATTCTTTCTCTTCCATCTTATATTTCATATAAATATTTCATGGAAAACGTTTGGCTCCAAACATGTTAATTGGGAGCTATTTTGCTCTAACTTATAATATGACTGTTAAAGAGACTATTCGTGTTTAGTTTTTGTCACATGCTCTTTTAATATATTATGTGGCTTGTTTAAATAATACACATAGATATTCTTATAAATTGTCACATAATAAGTTGAAAAATGTATCTCCAAACAAGTTTGGAACTAAACTTTTCCCATTTTTCCTTACTCCTTTTACTCTCATCTCACCCATATATATATATATATATATATATATATATATATGTATATCATAAACTCCGTTTCTTTAACATTTTAAATATTTTGGTATTTTTTTAATTGTTTATAATATTTTATTATCGATCTAATTGTTGCATCACATTTCTATAAATTTTCTTTTTTATTCATCACATTATGATATGATAACAAAATAGATAGTAACAGTTGGAAATCATCGATATAAATTTGATAAAATCCAAAAACTAAAAAAATTGATTCAAGAATGGTATTTTCAATTTGACTCTATCAAAACTCACAACATTATGTTTTACTCACCAAAACTACAAAAAGAGAAAGAGACCATTTTTATATTATAATCTATTCCTCGTTCTTTTAACTACATTACCACCAAAACATACAAACACAATTAGCCTTCACTTTCTTAATTTTTCCAAATTCTTATTCTAATAGTTGAAATTGGTAAATTAACTAAAAAAAAAAGCATAGAAAAAAATGGCATATTTTCGAACACAAAAATTTAAGCCTTTTGTATTCAATTTTTAAAAAAAAAAAAAAAAATAATGATTAACTCAAAATCTTCCTTTCCATAAAATTAATTCCACAAAAAGAGAGCAGGCTTAGAGGAACGGAAGTCAGAGCTTTTTTCCAACCCATATTGATGGTCGTATTGAGTTCCTTGAGGTACTGGTGGTCCAAGATGAGTTGATACCTTCAATATAGAAACACTACACATGGGCAAGTTGGCTATTTATATTTTTTGGGCCTTTTTGGACCAATTTAACTTTTGAGAGGGAGCTACTTACAAGTCTCCAAAGTATAGACTACATACTTTTACTATAAACCCCATTCAAAAAAAAAAAAAAAAAAAAAAATCTTAACGGCTGGGAAGGCCATGGCATCACTTGGTCTCTCGATTAGATTCAAATCTTTGATCCTAAATTTTTGTCAAATTGTTCTTTATCAATGATCCAACTATTAATAAATTATCACATGCTAAAATTTGAATAAAGTTTAGTAACAAACTTGGTTGTAGCCAATGGCAATAACTTACTCAATATATATATATATTTTTTATTGAATATGAATTCTAACAAATTCACCATTGAAAAACATTTACTTATTATTATATCCTCTATGAGGACAAAAGGTTCAGGGCATGTTCTTGGGCCTTGGGCTTGATCCGAGGGTATTTACTTGTCCGAGGAGGATTAGTGGTAGTAACGATGTCAAACTTAAAAGCCCACAAGTAAACTGTTGCGAAAGAGGCTGATGAAAATAGTCCGAGGAGGGGCAACTCCTCAGCTAAGTGAAGTGAAGGTCAGATGGTACATCATGGTGATAAGAATGATATTCTAGAAGGTCTTGTGGATGAGGATGTGTTTTGCAAGAGCACAGAGAAGAAGAACGAATGAGAAAAATCTTAGAGAAAGCTGCAACCACTGCCTTAAAGACTTTGCACCTACCTCTCTGGCCGCATTAATGAGGAAGTGACATTTGAATAGTGGTGATCAGCCTTACAGCTATCGTTTGAAGACTTCAAGAGGGAGTGGATGGGACAAGTATCTTGATCGGTGATCTAATCCATACGTGGAGGACGGAGAGAAGGAGGAGGATGATATAAAAGGAAAAGAAAGGCATTTAGGGAAGGGGATAGGAGAAGAAATAGAAAAAACACTGTATACACCACCACCCTTCATTGTAATCTATTGGTGGAAGAAGGAAAGATAATACAAATTGTCCTTGGCTTATGTCCGAGGAGAAATTCTGTTACATAAACAGTTCATTGCATGTGACTTGGTAATTTAGCCTATCATTTTTGTTATCCACCATCCTTATAACTTAGATTTCAAGCCCACTCTCTACAAATTTCATTGTATTGGGCTTTTTGGGCCTGTCCCCTTCACGTTATTGGGTTTAGGCGCAAATTGTGACCTTACAATTGGCACCGTCTATGGGAAATCTTGTGTTTCAGGAAGGGTAGCATTATGGTAGGCTCAGGTCCACACCATGCAGAATCGATTGGATCCCAGCGTGAGGATCATTTCTTGCATCTTGAGCAGGAAAGAGATCGGGAAGGTAGTGTGCATACAGCTCATACTAGTAGGAGCCTTTCATGAGGTGGAAGCAGAATTCGTCACGAGGAAAATGCTAAAGCCATGCAGAAAAAGATTGACCACCTGAAGAAGAAATTGCTTCATGAGAGGCGAAGGCGAACTCCCTCTTTTTTTGACCCTTCTTTTGAGGATAGCTAGGGTAGTGGTTACAGGTCTAGGTTAAGAACTCCTCCTGATGAATCTTTTTTCCACGGTACAAATAATCTTCATGGTCATGGTCGCAAGGGCAAGAAGCTTTCCTCTAGAGGTTTGAGAAATGATGCTATGAGTAGGGCGTTGCACCAAATTTTCAAGTCACCTTTCATACGTAAGGTGGAGAAGGGGAAGCTTCCACGACGATTCACCCAACCCACATTCACCATTTATAATGGTCGAACGGACCCTATGGAGTATGTGAGTCATTTCAATCAGAGGATGGTGGTACACTCCAAAAATGAGACTTTAATGTGCAAAGTCTTCCCCTCCAGCTAGGACCTGTGGTGATGAGGTGGTTTAATGGCTTGTGGGCCAGTTTCATCGATTCTTTCATGGAACTTACCTGGGCATTTGGGTCTCGCTTCATCAGCTGCAGTAGAGTTCCTCGGTCTCTGGATTCGTTATTGTCCATGACCATGTGAGAGGGGGAGACCCTGAAAACATACTCTGATAGGTACTGGGAGATGTTCAATGAGATTAATGGTGATTTTGATGATGTAGCGATAAGTACTTTCAAAGTTGGCTTTCCTACTGAACACGACTTAAGGAAATCTCTAACCAAAAAGCTTGTAAGGAGTGTACGTCGGCTCATGGATCGCATTGATGAGTAGAAACGGGTTCAGGAAGATCAACAGCAAGGTAAGGAAAAGGTGATGGTTATCCCTTAGGAGAGGAGGGATTTCAGGTCAGACAGATATAACAACAACACGCCCCAAAGAGATTTTGCCTGGCAATCTGGTCCTACCACTCCTCAGGTGGTTAAAATACTGTGTTTCAGGAACCTGTGCATCAGGTGCTGGAAAAAATCCAGAATGAAACATATTTCAAATGGCCTAACAAAATGGTGGGGGACCCCATGAGGAGTAATTAGAACCTCCACTGCCACTATCATCGAGAAAGGGGCTATACCACTAAGGATTGTAGGACTTTGTGAAATCATTTGGAGTAGTTGGTTAAAGAGGGAAGGTTAAAGCAGTTTTTGTATCGGCTCAATGGGAATGTCCCCCCAATCTTAGGTTTCTCGGAAGAAGACAAGATTGGGACTATCTAGCCACATGATGATACTTTGGTCATTACGCTGAGGATAGGAGGCTACGACGGGAAGAGCGTGATGGTTGACCAGGGTAGTGGTGCAGATATTATGTACCCTGACTTGTTCAAGGGGCTAAATTTAAAGCTTGAGGATTTTACATCTTATGATTCGCCACTGATAAGCTTTGAGGGAAAGACTATTATACCAAAGGGGCAAACTAGGTTGCCTGTACAATTAGGCCCAAAAGTGGTAGATGTGGATTTCATTATGGTAGATGCCTATTCTCCCTAGATGGCCATTGTGGCAAGACCGTGGTTGCTTGCTCTGGGTTCTGTGTCCTTAACTCTTCATGTTAAAGTTAAGTTTCCATCTAGGGATCAGATCAAGGAACTAATTGGGAATCGATCTGTTGCTAGACAATGCATGGCGGCTGCAATTCTACATTAGCCTGGGCTGGAGTCCTTGGCCTCAGCTAAGGGGGGCTCATAGCAATCAATGTCTTTAGCCATGCCCAAGGTGGCAGAGGTAAAAGAACCTGCGTGTGAGGAGTTAGAGAAGGTTCTTATTGACGATGACCTTGAAAAATTCTTTCAGGTGAGAATTTAATGGCCACCTCAGGAGAAGGTGGAGCTAGTTTCATTTTTGAAGAAGAATGTGGATGTATTTGCATGGGATGCTTATGATGTCCCTGGGGTTAATTCGAGTTTCATTTGTCATCCTTTGAATGTCAATCTGGTTGTGGTGTCGAGGAAGCAACCACCTCGGTGCTCATCTAAAGAGCATTCTGAGGTCGTCAAGGAAGAGGTACTCAAGCTCAAAAAGGCTGGTGCTATCAAGGAGGTGTTTTATCTTGAATGGTTGGCTCATATAGTGGTAGTGAAGAAGAAGAATGAGAAATGGAGAGTATGCGTAGACTTCACAGATTTGAACAAGACTTGTCCTAAAGATTTTTTCCCAATGCCTCGTATAGATCAGCTGGTGGATGCTATGGTGGGGCATCCTCAGATGAGTTTTCTAGATGCTTTTCAAGGTTATCACCGAATACCTTTAGCTTTGGATGATCAGAAGAAGACAACCTTTGTCTCTCCTACAGGGAATTATTACTATAAGGTGATGCCTTTTAGTTTGAAGAACGGATGAGCCACCTATCAAAGGATGATGACCAGAATGTTTGAGCCATAGTTGGGAAAGACTACTAAAGTGTATGTAGATGACATGGTGGTGAAAAGTAAAATGGTTTCCATGCATGTGGAAGACATGAATGATACTTTTCAGACGCTAAGGAAGTATAAGTTGCGCCTTAATGCTTCCAAGTGTTCTTTTGGTGTGGGATCTAGTAAATTTCTAGGTTATATGGTAACTCATCAGGGAATTGAAGTTAACCTTGCACAGGTCAAGGCAATTAATAGTTTACAGCCACCTTGGAATCCTAAAGAAGTTCAGAGGCTGAGAGGGATGACTGCTGCCCTCAACTGATTTATTTCTCGGTCCGCAAATAGGTGCAGGCCTTTCTTCCAGTTGCTGAATAAGTGGAAGAGATTTGAATGGACTGAGGAGTGTGCTTTAGCTTTTCAACAGCTTAAGGAATATCTTTCACGACCACTCATTATGTCTTGGCCAGAAGTTGACGAAGTTCTGTTCGCATATATTGCTGCGACTAATCATGTCGTCAGTTTGGTTTTGATATGGGTTGATAATGATGTGCAGATGCCAGTTTATTACGTGAGCAAATCTTTACATGAGGCTGAGGTGCACTATTTACCATTGGAAAAAATGATCCTAGCAGTGGTGCATGCTACACGTAAGCTTCCACATTGCTTCCAATCCCATATAGTTGTTGTTTTAACTTAACTTCCTCTTAAGTCTGTACTTTGGAGTGCTAATTATACGGGAAGGGTTGCTAAATGGGACACCATCTTGGGGGCTTTTGATGTCAAGTATATGCCTCGCACCTCCATGAAGGGTCAAGTCCTTGCTGATTTGGTCGAGGAGTTTGCTGAGCCTTCATTAGAAGAGAATGCCAAGAGGTTGGACATGGATGAAAAATCAGTTGGCATGATCTCGTGCAAGGAACCTTTGATATGGAAAGGGTATATTGATGGAGTAGCGAATCAGAAAGGATCTGGTATGGGGCTAGTCTTAGTGTCCCCTGAGGGAATTATTTTTGAGAAATCGTTGAGATTAAGGTTCTCGGCCACCAACAATGAGGCGGAATATGAAGCTCTACTGGTGGGAATGGATATGGTTCAGAAAATGGGTGGAAAAACAATGCAAATATTCTCTGATTCACAGTTAGTAGTAGGCTAGGTGGAAGGAAAGTTAGAGGCTAGAGATCCAAGAATGCAAGAGCATCTAACCCGAGTTAGGTATTTACAATCAAAATTTGCAATTTTTACCTTATTACATATCTTTAGGAGTATGAATACCCATGCTGACTTCCTAGCCACCCTTACGATGTCCTTGGCACAAAGTCTACCTCGGGTCATCCTTATTGAAAATTTGTGTAAACCCACTAGAACGAATAGTGATACCATTTGAATTCATCAAATTGGAGCGGGACCTAGTTAGATGGATCTTATAGTGTCCTTCCTTAAAAATGATATCTTGGCCGAGGAGAAGTCTGAAGCAGACAAAGTACGCAGAAAAGCACCTCGGTTTTGGCTGTTCGAGGACCAAAAGTTGTACAAGCACTCTTTTTTAGGACCATATTTGCTGTGTATACACCCTGAAGCAACATAATTACTTTTGGAAGAGTTGCATGAAGGAATTTACGAAAGTCACACAGGAGGAAGGTCTCTATCTCATAGAGCTCTTACATAAGGGTATTGGTGGCCCAACATGCAAAGAGAGATACAGGATTATGCAAAAAAGTGTGACCAATGTCAGAGATTTGCTCCTAACACCCATCAACCAGAGGGTGTTCTTAATCCTCTATCTAGTCCTTGGCCTTTTGCTCAATGGGGCTTGGACATTGTAGGGCCTTTCCTAAAAGTAGCAGGGAATAGGAGGTAGTTGCTCGTAGGAACAGACTATTTCACTAAATGGGTTGAAGCTAAGCCATTGTCAAACATTAGGGATGTGGATGCGAAGAAGTTTGTTTGGAAAAACATTGTCACTAGGTTTGGAATCCCTCATACTTTTATTTTAGCTAATGACCTCCAATTTAATAGTAAGGCCTTTAGAAGATATTGTTGTGATCTAGGCATCACGAATAGATATTCCACTCCAGCTTATCTGTAAAGGAATGGGCAAGCTGAGGTGGTCAATAAAGTTATAGTTAAAATGCTCAAGAAAAGACTGGATGATGCTAAAGGGAGATGGGTGGAAGAATTGCCATATGTTTTGTGGACATATCGAACTACACCCCGAAGATCCACAAGAGAGACACCCTTCTTTATGACTTATGGAGCCGAAGTTGTAATTCCTCTAGAAACAGGGCTTTCAACATTGATGACGAGCTCTTTCATCCCAAGTAGTAATGACAATTTATTGAAAAAAAGCTTAGATCTAGTTGAGGAACGGCAAGAGAATGTTATGGTTCAGCTAGCTTACTATCAACACAAACTCAAGTAGGGGTATGATTCCCATGTGAAGCTATAGCCGCTTGCACCTTGAGATATGGTATTGAGGAAGGTTTTGGGTATTGCCAAGAACCCATCATGGGGGAAACTGGGGCTTAATTGGAAAGGACCTTATCGTATCACTTCAGTTGCTGGCATATGGGCATATTATCTTGAAGATCTAGATGGACATGTTGTACCACGTCCTTGGAATGTAAATAACCTACGAAGGTACTATTATTAATGAAAGGCCTTTTTGCCATCTTATTTCTCTTGACATTGTGTTCTGTTGATCAATTTATTTTTTAAAGTATCAAACTGAAACCTGGTCATGCTTAGCTCCTCGGACCACATACCTTGAATAAATTGATATTTTTATTAAGTGTTAAACAGAACCTTAGTTACGTCTGGTCCTCAGACCATCTACTTTGGGGAAATTAACACTTCGGTTTATTTTTCAAAGTATCAAACTGAAACTTGGTCATGCTTGACTCCTCGGACCATATACCTTGAATAAATTGATATTTTTATTAAGTGTTAAATAGAACCTTAGTTACATTTGGTCCTTGGACCATCTACTTTGGGAAAATTAACACTTCGGTTTATTTTTCAAAGTATCAAACTGAAACTTGGTCATGCCTATCTTCTCGGACCACATACCTTGAATAAATTGATATTTTTATTAAGTGTTAAACAGAACCTTATTTATGTCTGGTCCTTGGACCATCTATTTTAGGAAAATTAACACTTCGGTTTTTTTTTCAAAGTATCAAACTGAAACTTGGTCATGCCTGGATCCTCGGACCACATACCTTGAATAAATTAAAAATTTTTATTAAGTGTTAAACAGAACCTTAGTTATGTCTGGTCCTCGGACCATCTACTTTGGGAAAATTAACACTTCAGTTCTTTCCTCTCAGAATCAACTAGAATCTTTATTGGGCTTGGCCCCTCGGATCACATACTTTGGCAAGATTGGTATCATTCTTTGTTTGCCTAGGTATTGCATAGATCTTAGGTTTAAATTACATTTCTCTCGCTTTAGGTTTATGCACTTCATTGGTTTTCATTTGTTTACCACTGCTCGTTAATATTCGAAAGGAAATAATCCTAATATTCAAGTTATCAAATGAAAATATGGGTGTATCCTGATTAATGGTATAAGTGTGTTAAGAGTTCATTCATCCATTCTGGAAGTAAGATTATTTCCACGTCATATTACTTACGTTATCAAATTTTGTATTAGGATTTACCCTATCAATTGAACGCCAAATCATTCATATTGGGTATGTGATTTGCATTAAGATAAAGAGTTAAACATCCAAAATAAATAAAATGCGTACGGGAATGAAGGGTAAAATATCTTGAACTTGTCATTATAACTGTGTAGACTTACATTGAATGTAAAAACATGGGCAGATCTGCAAATGTAAATTCATAGCAAACTAAAACTATCCTAAAAATTGGGTAGTGGTGAGTAGAGAGAGAGAGTCTTAGGTAGTTTACGCCTTGGTCTTTGGCAAAGGGTCTTCTTTGGACTTTGATTCAGCTTCTTTTAGCTTGTCCTCTATCCATTTTGGCTTGGGCTCAGTCTCTTTGGATTTGGGAGCCACTTCTTTGATGGTAAGAGGAGCATTCAGAGTTTTGACCTCGGGCAGGGACATAATTTCTTTTCCTTTGCCTTTCTCTCCCGCCCGAGGATCACCCTGGCTAGTCTTCTCGCTCAAAGCCTTAACAACCTTCTTACCTTGTTCCGCAGCTCGGTAGAACCTGTAAATGTGATAGGAGGTGGAAGAGCGCCCTGGGCAGTAGAGGGTTGTGTAGGGGGCATTGTCTCGGAGGCGGTTGGAATAGGAGGGATGGCTTCAATTGCATGGATATCTGGGGGATATCATACATTTATGGCTTTTCTCCATTCAGAAGTAGTAGGGACACCTGCCACATTAAGGGCTTCTGCCTATACTTGTTGGCAGTAATCCCTACACACTTCAGCAAGTTCTTCAGCCAGCCAATCTCCATTTCTTCAACCCCCTTGTTGAAAGAAGCCAGTGATGCAACCTTCATGGTCTTTTTGATGGTGTGAGCTGCTTCCTTGGCCTAAGCTAACTCACCCTTTAAGCCTAGAATTTCTTGTTGGGCAGTGGCCAGCTCTTGTCCTTTGTTGAGAAGCTTTTTGTGTTGCTCCTCTGCCTGAGTCTTGGCTGTCTTAAGTCTAGCCTCAATGCTTCTCCTTTTTTTCCCTTCTTCCACCAGTTTGTCAGCAAGCACTTCTTTCTCCTTCTCGGCCAAGCCTAGCGATTTTTCAGTCTAGATCCTGATGTCGGCCTCAACCTTAGCATCGTTTCGAGCATCTTCAACCCATTTCTCCGCTACAAAAAACTCTTGGATGGCCTGCGTAAAAGTGGTGAACAAGTGCATTATGATGAGAATAACATAAAAGTACATATGTGATTAAAAGGACAGGAAGGAAGTAAATTGCAATAATAAAGTAATTGAATTGGTGGTTGATGTTGTTGATGATGGCATGTACCAAAGCTAAATCCCTTTTTAGGGACAAAAAAAGTTCTGGTTGTCTTATTTTCTTCAGGGCATCCATGTCCTTAGGCAGTAAGATGGGTTGCTTTAGGGCCTTGACCAGGTAATGGGCATGCCCTTTCTAGAATTCCCTTATGGTGGAGTGATAGGGAATGGGAGCCCCATCCAATTCCAAAGGAGGTGACTAATGGGATTGAGTTTGGCGCACCTCGGCTATATCATGGCTCTCCCTGCTCTCTATGGAGGAAGTTCATGTTTGGCCCTTTGCCATCTTTTGTCGTTTCTACTTTTTCTGCTGTGCCAACTCCCTTTCCTCACCCTCATTTGTTCTTTTCTTGTTGAGGTCGGATATGGGAAGAAGGATACCTGGAGGAGGCAAAGGGGGTGGAAGGTGTTCGATAAAATCTGGTTTTGTATCTCATACAAAGCACATAGCGGAAGCAACAAATAATGATCTATTTCATTCATGATTGACAACATATACTATGTAAATTTCAGAATTTAAGAACAAGATAGTGTACCTTAATATGGAGAATTTCAAAACAAAGATTAGAAGCACTTGGGAAAACTTTTTGTTAGGACATATGTAGTTGTTCAAGATTGTGAACATATGTCGCTATTTTATGTAATTGGCTTATCCTTAGACAAAACGCACTTTACTTGTATTTGGGTAGATCTAGGATGTGTTAAACACTTCAAGAAACAGTGGTTCAAGTTTAAGTGTTGAAGCCGTCGAAGTCTGTCCAAGATACAAGCAAGGAAGTGCAAGATTTTAAATCTCGACACCTACCTCGACAGATACATCTATCGAGATTTAAAGAATCAATTTTGCCCGAGCCTCGACAGCTGGCTCGATACCTCTCGATACCTCTATCGATCGAGAATTAAAGAAAACAGAATTTCAGATCTGTTTCAAGTCCAATCCGTGTGTGTGTCTTTGGGACTTCTTTTCTCCTAACCCTAGACATATAAAAGGATTATTTTAAGGGCCGTCAAAGTGTGCATCATTAGAATTGCAAAAGATACAAGTTGCATCTTCTCTAAGAACTTGTTGTTCATGCACTTTGACAAAGTTCGTGCCCTAGTTCATCTCTGATGATTTGAAGAACTTTGCAGCCAACAATCTTTCTTCCTCAAGTTGGTGTGTTAGTCACGTACTGGGATTCGTGCAAAGGAGTAAGCCGCGTACTGGGATCCGCGCATCAAATTGGTTAGTCACGTACTTGGGAGCCGTGCATCGAAAAGGAGAAATTGTCACTACAGAGCAAGTCCAATTGGGTATTGGGGTAAGGGTTCAACTGTAGGTTGGTAAGGTACTTGGGATTCCTTGCTTGTAATCGCTTGCTGTGATAATAGTGGAGTTTCGGGAGTGGTGACCTTAAATCACCCGGTGGGGTTTTTGCCGCGAGGTTTTCCCCATTCGTGAACAAATCACCGTGTTATTTATTTTCCGCTGCTAACTTAGTTTCGGTGATTTGTTTGTGCTGCCACATATATTTGCATGATAAATTGATTAATTAAAAACTGGGCTAATTGATTAATCAACGTAATTTATCACAAGGGGTCAACACGTTTGTGGCCTGACAAGTGGTATCAGAGCAAGCACACTCTGATTAGTTTTAATCTACTGTGTGTGATCCATTGACCCCTGCTGTCATGGATAGAGGACAATCTCTTATTATACCTCCTTTATTTGATGGCACTAACTATGCATACTGGAAAGTACGCATGAGAGCTTTCTTGCAGTCTTTAGATGAGAAAGTGTGGCAAGCTGTGGAGATAGGCTGGACCAAGCCTACAGAAGCGCCGGCCGAATGGGATGATGCTAAGATCAAGGCGGCTAACTTCAACAGCAGAGCATTGAATGCCCTATTCAGTGCAGTCACCAATGAGGAGTTCAAGAAGATTTCCTCAACTGAAACTGCGAAGGAAGCGTGGACCATCCTCCAGACAACCTATGAGGGCACCAAGGCTGTCAAAGATTCAAAGCTGCAAAGGCTCACCACACGCTTTGAAGAAGTAAAGATGGAGGAGGATGAGTCGTTCGATGAGTTCTATGCCAAGCTGAAGGACATAGTGAACTCAGCCTTCAATCTTGGGGAAACCATCCCAGAACCCAAGATTGTAAGGAAAGTGCTCAGATCGCTACCGGAAAGATTCCATGCGAAGATCACGGCGATCGAAGAATCAAAGGACATTGACAGAATTCCTTTGACTGAGCTGGTTGGAAACTTGCAAACCTATGAGTTAGGGCTGACAAGGTTGAGCAAGTCAAGCAAGGGCAAGAGTTTGGCACTGAAGGCCAAAAGCAGTGATACGGATGACTCATCAGATGATGAAGATTCCAAGATGAAATCCTACATCACAAGGCAATTCAAGAAGTTCATGAAGAATGCCAACGGAAAGGGTTTCAACAA
Organism: Castanopsis chinensis; assembly: GCA_032878915.1. Classification (NCBI taxonomy): domain Eukaryota; kingdom Viridiplantae; phylum Streptophyta; class Magnoliopsida; order Fagales; family Fagaceae; genus Castanopsis; species Castanopsis chinensis. The sequence continues at coordinate 890,077 of JAVQMG010000113.1, forward strand.
AGACCGCAGACAGTCCAGTTCTTCTCAATTTAAGAATCCGGACAAAATGAAGAAGGATGTCAAGGATGGCGGTCAATACACTGTTCCTGCTGGGCCAAAATGTTTTGGGTGTCAAGGCTTTGGACACATGAAACTGGAGTGTCCTACGTACTTAAAGAGCATAGGGAAAAGCAAGGCACTTGCAGTTACCTTAAGCGACACAGAGCCCGAAGAAGATTCCGAGGATGAGGATGACGGAATCTTGAATGCCTTCACCGCCACTGTTGATCCTACTGAAGGGGTTACAGAAGATGTGGATGAAGAGAAGGAGTTGGTGGACTCCAAGATTGAGATTATGGATGATCAAGATGATATCCATACCGCCTATCAGAAGCTATACAAGCTTTCCGAGAAGCATGAAAAGCTATATAGGCTGGCCACCAAGAAGCTCAGTGATGTGGAACTTGACCGTGAGGAATTGTCCACAAAGGTTGATCAAGCGAATCAAACCATTGGAGCACTGAGGTTTGAGAACAATTTCTTGGCTGAGAGGACCAAGAAGCTTGAAGCAGAGCTGTTTCAAGTAAGAGCACAACTTGAGAGGACGTCAAGCGCCAAGCTGGACAAAATGTTAGAAGCTCAGAGATCTTCTTCGGATCGTACTGGATTGGGGTATGAATTCTCTCTCTCTGATACTCCTACTTCTAGTACTACTGTCTTTGTTTCACCCACTAATGACATTAAAACTGAGAATAATGTTAAAACTGACTTAGTTAGTGAGAACTTAGACAAGAACAGGTCCATCCTAGGAGCACCCCCTAAGATTGTGAAAAGGGAATCTAGAAACCCTAGGAATAAGAAGGCTAACTCTCAAAAGGCCAAACAGAAGAAGCCGCTTCTCTGTTATCATTGTGGTCTCGCCGGTCACACTCGACCAAATTGCTACAAGTGGCTTGCCACTCAAAAGAGCAATGGCGAAATAGCATCTGGGAGCCAGAATCAGCTTCAGTCTTCTCTCGCTCCTCTTGGAGACATTCTTAAAGCCCTCATGTTCCTTTCGAACTTGAACGGGTCTTGTTCTTCTCCCTCTCTACCGGTTCAAGAGCCTACTAAAAGGAAAGGATCTTCCAAGGTGTGGAAGCCAAAGGGTTCTAAGTGATCTTGTCACTTCTTCTTCTCTCCCCTGTTTCTTGTGTGTTGCATTACTTGTGTGTTTCTTTACTGCTTTGAGTCAGTCTAGTTTTATGCATTGTTTTGCTTTAATTGTTTTTGTTTGTGTGTTTTCAGTTTTGTGTTTTATTTTTGCTTCCTTGATAAAAATAAAAAAAAAAAATTGAAAAATGAAAAATACAAAAACAGTGTGTGTTTGTGTGCATTAGTTCGTGTGAACTTTTGTAATGGCCATTGAAACAAAGTTTTCTAAACTTTGTATCATCTATAGCTTAGATGAGCACTCTTCTGCACAACTAAGCGAGTGAGCTTTGTAGCTCTTTGTCTGTGATGAGTAAGGTTAAGTAATCTCTTCTTCTTAACACTCGTGTCACTCTTTTTGACGGGTTGAACTAGAAAATCCTAAGAGAAAGGCATAAATAACCATCTCACCACTGTTACTCGCCAATCATTATATGACATTCGTATGCTTCGGCATAGCAAAATTGCGATGTCATAAGACACCTGTATGCTTCGGCATAGCAAAAGTGCAGTGTCAAAAGCTCAACATCATTGGGTATTTCTTTTCTTTCTCTTGTATGCCCATGCATGATATGCTTGTTAAAAGAAAATATGCAAAGAAATAAAAAGCAAAAAGATCAAAAATGCTTTAAATATGGTTGCAAGCGTGTTTTCTAGGAGATGTGGGAGTTATAGGATATACCTCAAAGGTGATAGTCCCCATCAAACGGTTATGATTGTGTGTGAGTTAAAGTGATTTTCTCATATCTCAAATCGTCATAACATTGAGACACTTATGCAATCTTGCGATGTTTTCACACACAACACGCAATATTCTTTGCTATTCTTGATACATGTGCAGGTACAAGTGATTTGGCCATCACAAAGTTTACATGCGTTAATGTATGATCACTAAACTGTCATAACTTATTTTTGAAATAAAAAATTGGTTAGACTTATTTAGTGTATGTGTGCGTGTTTTGAGATACATGTGCATCATTGTTTCTTGTTGAGAGATGATTTTGAGAGCTTAATGTGTTGATTGTATCTTTGGTTGAGTTGCATGCATGATTGCATTCATGTTTGTGTTTTTCCTCTTTTGAAAAACTGCTCTTCAAGGCATCTCGACACCTCCTCGATACCTCTCGACACATAGCTATCTATCGAGACCCTTGGACTTCTTCTTAACGCAGTCTCGACAGATACCTCGATAGCAGCTGGATCGATCGAGGAAGTTTCTGTTTGCTCGATAGCTCCTCGATAGCTGCTGGATCGATCGAGGTCACTTAATGCTTGTTTCTTCTCCCTCGATAGCTGACCTCGATAGATGCATCTGTCCACGTTCAAACCTCGATAGCTTACCTCGATAGCTACCTCGACAGCTCTCGACACCTGAAGCTGTCGAGATTTACTGAACCTCTATAAATCGGTCCTTCGCGATTTTTCAGTCATTCCTCTCGATCTCTCTCGCTCGAAATCTCTGTTTCTCTCTCAAAAACTTTTCCTTTTCCCTCCAAACCTCTTCCAAGGCGTTTCCAAGTGTTTCTTTGCGATCTTCATCTCTTGGTAAGCGCATTATCTCTCATTCTCATGCATTTCATTGTTTAAAACCCTAGGTTTTATGTTTTTGAAAATTTTTGGGAGTTTTCAAAATTGTTGGGTTTTTCTTGGAATTTTTGGGTTGGTTTTCTAGTTTTGATCTTCAAAACCACATGCATTGCATCCCATAAGCATTCTAATTGTATTTTCATGCATTTAGATGTGTGCAATTTCAATGTGTGCTGTTAGGTTTGGATTGGGCTGAGCCCATGATGTTTTTGAGTTGCATGTCACATGCTCATGCATTTTCATGCATACGTTCTTTTCATTTCAATATTGAACTGTTTGGGACTTTTCTGTTTGTTTCTTTCCTTCCCCCTCTTCTATGTTTGCGTTAGTAGCATCTATGGCTCCTAAACGTAAGACTATTCCTCCTAGGAACCCCATGCGTCCTAAAGGATCGTCTTCTTCTGATCCTACCCCCTCCTCTGTTCGGTTCCGTGATGAGAAAGCCCGTAAGGACTTCTCGGAGAACTTCTCTAAACGCGGTGTTCATTCGGAACGCCACGTAGTCTTGGCAGACTTTGCCGACACAGACCTACCCAGTGTCATTCACACTCGGGGTTGGGAGTCACTGTGTGACGTCCCGGTCACATCTCCTCTCGTGCTGATTCAGGAGTTTTACTCCAACATCCACGGGATTGATTCGTCAGTACCTTCCTTCTACTCTAGCGTTCGAGGTACGCGCTTCTGTGTCACCCCAGAGCTTGTATCTGAGGTACTCCATGTCCCTAGGGTGGATCATCCCGATTACCCTAGTTGTGAGCGTCTCTGGACTGTGTCCAAAGACGAGATGATCTCGGCGTTCTGTGAACGTCCTACCCCTTGGGGAGATCACATGTACACACCATGTAGACCTTTTGCTAAAGGTCCTCGTTTCTTAAACATGGTGATGACTTTTGTGTTGCACCCACTGTCTCACTACAACTCGATCACAGAGCCCCGTGCTCGGTTCTTGTTGTCCCTCCTAGAGCATCACTCTATAGACTTTCCTTCTCACTTCATCTTTTCTATTATTGATGTCTATAGAGATACGGCCACCCGTGATAAGCTCATTTTCCCTTCCGCTATCACGAGGATTCTGGGTCGTTTTTCCATTCCCTTCCCTACGTCCGATCATTATCATGTCATGTCTGCCATAGACGCCGCTACCGTAAAACGTAGCGAGGCACAGTTCAGATCGCGACAGCCGGATGCTGCACCTCCTTCCACCCGTCCGACCACCTCCAGATCCGCTCGAGCATCTATCTCTTCTTCTACGAGCGAGGTCACATTGGGAGACGTCATGGCGCAGTTACAGCGCATGGACGCTCGCCTCGATACACTCACCACCGAGTTGTATCAGGTGAATGTCCGTGTTGGTCGCATCGCTAGGCGACAGGCGACCATGGGCGGCTTTGCATCCGAGGCTTCTCCTCCGCCACCTCATGCGTCGTCTGAGACCGAGGCTGATGATGATGGCGATGATGATGATGCTTCAGACGATGATGATGATGGAGTTGCTACCTCTTCGGATGAGATGTCTACTTGACACTCTACCCTTTGTCACTCGTGACAAAAAGGGGGAGTAGTTTAGTATGAGAGTAGTCATACTTAGGGGGAGTGTTAGCATAGGACATAGGACATTTTTGTTAGGGGGAGTGTGTTTTGAGGGATGTAGTGAGATGATCAGATGTATTTCTTTTCTTTCCTTATCTGTTAGAGATACTTTGATCATGTACTACCATACATTGTACTTATATTCTTCTTATATATGATGATGTATGTTTCTTTCACCTACCTTTCATGTGTTGTTTCTTTTCTGTCTTTATACACATGCTTCTTTACTTGTATGCAATCTATTATTTCTGTTTCACACAAAGATGCCTTGATGTGTTTTGTTTATAAGTGTTTCAGAAAAACAGGTTGTCAAAGTCTTCTTGCCATAAACTCTCTTCTTGCAAAGTTTTTCAAGAGTTTGTGTTAGGATAGATTTTATTGTATGTAACAAGTGAATATGAGTTGAGTGATTTATGACTTCTCTCATATCTTCATTTGTATGTTGTGGTTTTGTCACGGATTGCCAAAGGGGGAGATTGTTAGGACATATGTAGTTGTTCAAGATTGTGAACATATGTCGCTATTTTATGTAATTGGCTTATCCTTAGACAAAACACACTTTACTTGTATTTGGGTAGATCTAGGATGTGTTAAACACTTCAAGAAACAGTGGTTCAAGTTTAAGTGTTGAAGCCGTCGAAGTCTGTCCAAGATACAAGCAAGGAAGTGCAAGATTTTAAATCTCGACACCTACCTCGACAGATACATCTATCGAGATTTAAAGAATCAATTTTGCCCGAGCCTCGACAGCTGGCTCGATACCTCTCGATACCTCTATCGATCGAGAATTAAAGAAAACAGAATTTCAGATCTGTTTCAAGTCCAATCCGTGTGTGTGTCTTTGGGACTTCTTTTCTCCTAACCCTAGACATATAAAAGGATTATTTTAAGGGCCGTCAAAGTGTGCATCATTAGAATTGCAAAAGATACAAGTTGCATCTTCTCTAAGAACTTGTTGTTCATGCACTTTGACAAAGTTCGTGCCCTAGTTCATCTCTGATGATTTGAAGAACTTTGCAGCCAACAATCTTTCTTCCTCAAGTTGGTGTGTTAGTCACGTACTGGGATTCGTGCAAAGGAGTAAGCCGCGTACTGGGATCCGCGCATCAAATTGGTTAGTCACGTACTTGGGAGCCGTGCATCGAAAAGGAGAAATTGTCACTACAGAGCAAGTCCAATTGGGTATTGGGGTAAGGGTTCAACTGTAGGTTGGTAAGGTACTTGGGATTCCTTGCTTGTAATCGCTTGCTGTGATAATAGTGGAGTTTCGGGAGTGGTGACCTTAAATCACCCGGTGGGGTTTTTGCCGCGAGGTTTTCCCCATTCGTGAACAAATCACCGTGTTATTTATTTTCCGCTGCTAACTTAGTTTCGGTGATTTGTTTGTGCTGCCACATATATTTGCATGATAAATTGATTAATTAAAAACTGGGCTAATTGATTAATCAACGTAATTTATCACAAGGGGTCAACACGTTTGTGGCCTGACACTTTTAATCTTCACTCCAATTCCACTTTACGCCCAAGATGTGTGGTCTCTCAATCAGTTTCCAAAGGGAGAATGAAAGTGTGTCTCACACTCTCTCTTTTTCTCTACGATTCCTTTTTTTTTTTTTTTAAATCACATAAAAAATTCTGTATGTTTCTCCTTTTATAACTAACTGATTATCTAATTAGGCCGGCCTATTGGGTCTTTCCAATTGGGCTTTAGTGTGTGGCTTGGAATAGGACCAAAAGGGACCAATAAGACACTAGCTCCAATTGGCCTTGGGCTTTTCCGTCAACTCTTGACAAGTCCAAAGTTACCATTAATTATATTTAATACCACTATATAAATATAATTGCACTCTAGGCCTTATTAATAAATTATATCCCAAGACTTTATTTTACACAGAACCCCTTCATAAAATATTCATAGTAATACAAAGTCATAAACGTAGACTGTTACTTTGTAAATTACTACATCTTATCCTTGAGTACCCGGTTTAATCCTTCAAAGTTATTTATCATATATTTATGAAATCCAATTTCATAAATATATACTTTAGTAATTTCTTACCAAAGTGGTTAGGCCTAACTCTCTGAATAACTGAACCCATTAAACTTATCTCAAGTGAATATTTTATATCTCCATCAAGAGATTATGAATTCCATCTTGAGAATATATGTTCCATCAACACTAAATGTGGCTGCCCAACATACTGAGGTTTTGATCGTTATTTTAGATCTCACTCCTGATATATCAAAGCAACCTACACGTCATGATCAGGTCCATTATTCTCTCAGGATTAAGAGTTCATGCAAATAAAAATCGTGAGATTTATTATTCATTTGACAGTCGTTAAGAGAATAATAAATCTTACAGCGGTCCAGTTCAATATGTCTTAACTCTTAAAACATATCAATATATCAACTAGAAGTCACCACTTCCATGATCAAGACAAATCATCTTAGTTGATACGTTATAGTCTTTGCAGATAAAATGCTCAATTTCATCACCGACTACGAACTATAAATTCTGAGGTTACAAAGAACTTGTGATTTTTTTCTCTATGACTTTTCATATAAATCACATACTATGCATCTCATGGACTATATGATAATGTCCAAATATTCATGTTACCATTATTTTAGATAAGAAATAAACAACTTTATTAAACACAACATTAAGTCATACATAATGTCATACATAGTATCATACAATAGGATTTAAGGGCACATATCCTAACAATCTCCCACTTGCCCTAAAGACTATTGTGCACTAATCTAACTCCCATTCCCTCCAAATGTGACTTGAAGGTCCTTTGAGGCAAGATTTTGGTAAAAGGATCTGCTAGATTATTTGCACTTTCAATCTTTGCCACCACAACATCTCCACGAGCAACAATGTCTCGAATGATGTGATATTTTCTCTCAATGTGCTTTCCTTTCTTGTGATTCCTTGGATCTTTGGATTGTGCAACCGCTCCACTATTATCGTAAAACAATGTGATGGAAACTTGCTCCATTCTTACAACACCAAGGTCAGAAAGGAATTTCTTGAGCCAAATAGCCTCCTTTGCTGCTTCACAAGCAACAACGTACTCGGCTTCCATGGTGGAGTTCGCAATGCAAGATTGCTTAACACTCCTCCAACTTATGGCTCCACCTCCCAAGGTGAAAACACATCCTGAAGTGAATTTTCTGAAATCTAGATCCGATTGAAAATCTGAATCTGTATAACCAATGGGAATCAAATCCTCACAATGGTAAACAAGCATATAATCTCTCGTTCTCTTAAGATACTTGAGAATGTGCTTTACAACTTGCCAATGTTTTGGTCCTAGATTTGATTGATATCGGCTAACCATGCCAACTGAATAACAAATATCTGGTCTAGTACAAAGCATGGCATACATGAGACTTCCTACTGCAGAAGCATAAGGAACTTGTCTCATCATATTTTCTTCCTCTTGAGTCTTAGGCCTTTGGTCATCAGACAAAGGAACTCTATGTCTAAAAGGAAGCAATCCTTTCTTGGAGTTTTGCATGCTAGACCGTTCTAGGACCTTATCTATATATCCAGCTTGTGATAAGCCTAACATCTTATTCTTACGATCTCGCCAAAGCTTGATCCCTAGAATAAAGTTAGCCTCACCCAAGTCCTTCATATCAAATTGGCTAGACAACCAAACTTTAACCGATGACATTACCCCTACATCATTCCTAATGAGTAGAATATCATCAACATAAAGCACTAGGAACATTACTACTTTGTTTTGATGTCTTTTGTACACACATGGTTCATCAAGATTTTGTTCAAAACCAAATTATTTGATTGCTTGATCAAACCTGATGTTCCATGACCTAGATGCTTGCTTAAGTCCATAAATGGACCTATTCAACTTGCATACCATATGCTCTTGGTTCTTTGCTATGAATCCTTCTGGTTGCATCATGTATATTTCTTCTTCAAGATTGCCATTAAGAAATGCAGTCTTGACATCCATTTGCCAAATCTCATAATCATAATGAGCAGCAATGGATAAGAGAATTCTGATAGATTTAAGCATGGCTACTGGCGAAAAAGTTTCATCATAATCAATACCTTCCTTTTGTGTATACCCTTTCGCCACTAGTCTTGCTTTAAAGGTTTCAACCTTTCCATCTATCCCTCTCTTCCTCTTGTAAACCCATTTGCAACCAACATGTTTAATGCCGTTAGGCGCCTTTACAAGATCCCATACATGATTTGAATACATAGAATCCAATTCAGATTTCATAGCTTGGATCCAATGATGTGCATCTATATCATTCATGGCTTCATCATAAGTGTAAGGATCCGATTCAGCCTCTTTTGAGATAGCTTCATAGGTTTCTCCCAAATCTATAAATCTTATAGGAGGCCGAACAATTCTCCCACTACGACGAGGCACCTGTGTACTAGACATCTCATGAGTAATATCTTGTGGTGTATTTAATACAGTCACATCATCCCTAGTTTCATCCATTGGTTGTTCAACTACAGGTTCATTCATTTCAGCCAAGACAATTCTACTTCTAGGAGCATAATTATTCATATAGTCATTTTCCAAGAATTTGGCATTTGTGCTAACAAACACTTTGTTATCCTTATGACTATAGAATAAACCTCCAATAGTTCCTTTTGGATACCCTACAAAGAAAACCACTTCTGTTTTAGACTGTAAGTTGTCAGACTTTCCTTTCAACACATGTGCTGGACAACCCCAAATGTGGAGATGTCTCATACTAGGCTTACGCCCATTCCACAACTCTACAGGTGTTTTAGGAACAGACTTCGAAGGTACTAAATTCAGAAGATACATTGCAGTATTTAAGGCATATTCCCAAAAGGAAATTGGTAGAGTCAAATAACTCAACATGGATCTAACCATATCCAAAAGAGTCCTATTCCTTCTTTCTGCTACACCATTTTGTTGTGGAGTTCCAGGTGCAGTCAACTGGAATATAATCCCATTTTCAGTCAAGTAATCCTTGAAGTCACCAAGAAGGTATTCGCCACCTCGATCAGATCAAATGACCTTTATGCGTTTACCTAATTGATTCTTAACTTCAGCCCTAAACTCTTTGAACTTTTCAAAGGCTTTGGACTTCTGTTTTATTAGGTACACATAACCAAATCTAGAGTAATCATCAGTGAAAGTAATGAAATACTCATAGCCACCTCTTGCTTAGATTGACATAGGACCACATACATCTGAATGCACTAGTTCTAGCAAATCTTGGACTCTTCTACCTTTTGCATTAAAAGGCCGTTTGGTCATTTTACCTTCCAAACAAGATTTACAAACTGGAAAACCATCAAAGTCCATGGGCTGTAAAAGTCCATCTTTGATTAGTCTTTGAATCCTATTTGAATTAATATGACCCAAACGCAAGTGCCAAAGATATGCTTCACTAGTAGAAGGAAACTTTCTCTTTAATGATTTCACATGTGAATTATTATCTAATTCAGAATTGTATAATTCATGCATGTCAGGAGTTAAAATATAAAGACCATCCACAATATTGCCAGAACAGATAAACATTTTATCTTTCTTTATTACAACATTGTCTTTCAGGATAACACAATATCCATGCTTACCTAAATAAGTTGCAAAAATTAAATTCCTACAAACATTAGGTATATAAAAATAGTTTTCCAATATTAACACTCTAGACTTAAAACACAAATTGTACACTCCAATAGCTACAACTGAAATCTTGCTCCTATCAGCCAAAGTAAGAAATAGTTCTCCCTCATTCAACTTTCTGGTCTCCTGGAACCCCTGCAAAGAATTGCAGATATGATTAGTACAACCTGAATCCACACACCAGGAATCTGTTGGATTCTGTACCAAACATATTTCAAGAAGAAAGGAACTTTTATTACCCTTATTCTTGGCAGCTTTGAACTTTGGACAATTCCTCTTCCAATGTCCTTTCTCACCACAATGGAAACACTTTCCTTTGGTTTTCTTTCCTTTCTCGGCAACCCCTAAGGCAATTTGTTTACCATTTTTCCTAGTGAAGTCCTTCTTCTTCTTCTTACCTTTGCCTTTCGACTTAGGTTGAGAAGTAGAAGCTTCACCCATATTGGCTTCAACACTAGAAGTACCAAGGATGCCTTCCGCCGCCACTAACTCATTCATTAATTCAGACAAAGAGTAAATCTTTTTGTTCATATTATAATTGAGTCTGAATTCCTTGAATGAATCCGGTAGTGCTGGAGTATCATATCCACTTGGGATTCTCCATCAATGTCGGCACCGAAAACTTCTAATGTGTTTAGATTAGCAATCATCCTAAGACAATGCTCCCTTACTGAACTTCCTGCAGCCATTTTGGTATTATAAATTTGCCTCATGGTTTCTTGCCTTGCAGACCGGCCTTACTCACCAAACATCTCCTTCAGACTTAGCATGATGTCTGAAGCATGTTTTACATCCTGCATTTGATGCTGTAGAACATTTGAAATAGATGCTACGATATAGCACTTGGCCATCTCATTAGATTTCTGCCAACGATCATATCGCTGTTTTTCCTCAATAGGAGCATCTAATGAAGGAAAGCTAGGACATGGTTGAGTAAGCACATATTTGTGCTCTTCAGCAGTAAGAACAATGTACAAATTCCTTTTCCAGTCAACATAGTTGGATCCAGTCAGTTTGTTTTGATTAAGAATAGCAACAAGTGGGCTAAATGATGCCATGATTTAAATATAAAAATAATAAATATGAATACAATAAGTAAACTGGACATTATCAATTTAGCATATAAACATATAATATGGAACCTTAATGAAACCATAAAATAATATATGCAACAACAACCCAATCCCATATTCAATATCCCTCAGCATAGAGTGAATATTAAATACTATGATTGATTAAGAACTACTCTCATTATTAGTGCTATCATGATAACTCTTATCAAACACTAATAATATGCCGTTTTACATTTAGCCTCTAAGTAATAATAGTAAGAACTCAGCATAGAGGATACTAAAATACTTAGTCTAGTGTATACCATTGTCTAGAATCATGTGTAGCCACATTTCATCCCTTTAACAAGCTTATTTTGTGGTACCATGATAAAAACACCCTCCGCATGGAATGCAAAGCTCAAGGCTAAGACAAGGTGTTTATCAAACCACTATAAACTAAGAAATTCAATCTTGTAGGACCATAAAATAAATACTCTCCGCATGGAATGCTAAGCTCGAGGCAAAGACAAAGTATATATTTCACACTACTATGAATCAACAATGGAGGCCGTGAGATCTAACCCTTGTATCTCTCTCCCACTAGATATTTTAAAAATAAAGGTTTTTAAGGTCAAGGACCATAATAATGCTAGACACTTTGAAAACACAATCCTAATCTCATTAGGAATAAATTTCATAATCCTAGCATTAATATATACAAAAATATATATATATATATATATAACGTAATACAAACCTATATTATATTATATATATAATATAATATATATATTGCGTTATAAAACTATATTATATATATATATTTATATATAATATAATATAATAATAATATATTATATATATATATATATATATATATATATAAATATATACCTTTTAGAAAGTTGAATCCTTCAGGTACGGATTCAATTTTTTTTATGGCAAATGACAAACAATTGCATTTATATATATAAGATACGTACATGATGGCCATGCATGCAATGAAGTCAAACCGTGCATTTCTAATCCAAAAGGTGTAAAAGGAATCCAACCGCATTTATGCCCTTGACAGTTACACAACTTCCTCTTGCAATGTATATATATACGAATTCAACATGGAAAAATTGAATGCACGCTAATGGCCAAGTCATATATATATATATATATATATATATATATATCAACTAGAAGTGTGCAATTGTACAATCTATATAACCGAATGATCTTAAATCATTCTTATATAACAAGGATTCAAATAAATTCCTTTAAGATATCAAAATGCAACTCTCTTCATTATATCCAAAAGATGCAAAAAATTGTTACACAAAGATAACAGTTTTCTTAAATTCTAAAATTCAATCACATGCCATACAATCATGATATGAAAACCTGGCTCTGATACCAATTGTTGGATAAAATCTGGTTTTGTATCTCATACAAAACACATAGCGGAAGCAACAAATAAGGATCTATTTCATTCATGATTGACAACATGCACTATGTAAATTTCAGAATTTAAGAACAAGATAGCGTACCTTAGTATGGAGAATTTCAAAACAAATATTAGAAGCACTTGGGAAAACTTTTAAGCTTCACTCCAATTCCACTTTATGCCCAAGATGTGTGGTCTCTCAATCAGTTTCCAAAGGGAGAATGACAGTGTGTCTCACACTCTCTCTTTTTCTCTACGATTCCTTTTTTTTTTTAAATCACATAAAAAATTCTGTATGTTTCTCCCTTTATAACTAACTGATTATCTAATTGGGCCGGCCTATTGGGCCTTTCCAATTGGGCTTTAGTGTGTGGCTTGGAATGGGACCAAAAGGGACCAATAAGACACTAGCTCCAATAGGCCTTGGGCTTTTCCGTCAACTCTTGACAAGTCCAAAGTTACCATTAATTATATTTAATACCATTATATAAATATAATTGCACTCTAGGCCTTATTAATAAATTACATCCCAATACTTTATTTTACACGCAACCCCTTCATAAAATATTCATAATAATACAAAGTCATGAACGTAGACTGTCACTTTGTAAATTACTACATCTTATCCTTGAGTACCCGGTTTAATCCTTCAAAGTTATTCATCATATATTTATGAAATCCAATTTCATAAATATATACTTTAGTAATTTCTTACCAAAGTGGTTAGGCCTAACTCTCTGAATAATTGAATCCATTAAACTTATCTCAAGTGAATATTTTATATCTCCATCAAGAGACTATGAATTCCATCTTGAGAATATATGTTCCATCAACACTAAATGTGGCTGTCCAACATACTGAGGTTTTGACCGTTATTTTAGATCTCACTCCTGATATATCAAAGCAACCTGCACGTCATGATCAGATCCATTATTCTCTCAGGATTAAGAGTTCATGCAAATAAAAATCGTGAGATTTATTATTCATTTGATAGTCGTTAAGAGAATAATAAATCTCACAGCGGTCCAGTTCAATATGTCTTAACTCTTAAAACATATCAACATATCAACTAGAAGTCACCACTTCCATGATCAAGACAAATCATCTTAGTTGATACGTTATAGTCTTCGCAGATGAAATGCCCAATTTCATCACCGACTACGAACTATAAATTCTGAGTTTACAAAGAACTTGTGCTTTATATCTTCTGTGACTTTTCACATAAATCACATACTATGCATCTCATGGATTATATGATAATGTCTAAATATTCATGTTACCATTATTTTAGATAAGAAATAAACAACTTTATTAAACACAACATTAAGTCATACATAATGTCATACATAGCATCATACAATAGGATTTAAGGGCACATATCCTAACAGAAGGTTGGCTGGAGGCTGAGATCCCGAAGCGTCCTTCGTAGTGGTCTATTTACCCCTTGCAGCAAGAAGAGCCCTTAATCTTTTTCCTGGTTAAAGAGACATATCTTCTTCCTTTTCCTCGGCGCTGCTATCTACACGTGCAACTACAAAACCTCTGATACCAGAGCTCTCGTCGGACTCATTTTCTTCATCCGAGAGGTTAACAATGCGGCCCTTTAAAGGTTTCTCTGCTTCTTCAAGTCAGAATTGGTCTATTTCCTCCTTAAGGGACAAGCAAGAAGATGTCGATTCTTTTCATACAGTTGCTGCTTTAGGTTATGTAGGTGGGGGAACTGCTGTTATTGGACTTTCGTAGAGAATGACAGAGGGGTCGTCTGGCAAATCACGTGAGGTAAGGAATCCCATTTTTGAGACGTCTATTTTTTTTACGTCTTCGATCACCCACGAAAATTGAGTTGCCGATGTCTTGGAAGGTAGTCGATAGAGGTTTGTAACCCAGGATTAGATGGGTTGCCCTCACCTACCCGCCTTCACTCATGAATACCTTGGATCTTTAGACTCTATTGAGGCCCACGATGCTGGATAGGCTCAAACGAGGTGATACGCGTTGTTTATTTGCAAAGACATCCGAGAAGCCAAACATGGTTAGATCAACAACAGATGTTAAACAAAGAGAAAGTAAAGTGAAATGTGAATCTAAAATGATAAAATTAGAAGAACTAAACCCTATGCCAGGGGACCTAAACTCTATGGAATCACACCTGGTGTTCTCTCTGTGACAAGACAATGAGGACTGTTGTACCACTTCCTGGAGGTGATTAAGTAGTCGTCCTTCATGCCTTTGTTAGATTTGGGAAGACACGATATAAGTCTAACGATGTTAGACTTAGACTTGAGGTAATACCCCACATCTTTAAGTTTGTGACACTCATACATATGGACAACATTGTGCCATGTGAGCCTCAAACCCATTTGCTCATTGAGAGCGTAAACGCAACCTAAGATTCTAAACATGTTAGGTGTACATTGATCTGGGCATAATCTACGGTTACGCAGGTAGTCACGGGTTACATTCTTCATGGGAAGTGTCATTCCTCCTTCTAAAAATGCGATTATGGGAATGACAACTTCTCCTTCATTCCTATCATTGGCTATGGCTTCTGGAGCACAGTACCTTAAACCCACGTCCTGGGGAATGTGGTATTTGGCTCGAAAACCCTTCATTCCGGCATCAGTATCTACTGAACATTTGAATCTACCCATTTGGTTGAAGTAAAAGTGAAGATTTAGAAAGGAAAGGGGGTATAGTTAATGGCCGAGGATTATAGTCGAGGAGAAAAAGAATTTAGAAGCTTGAAAACTTACAAGAGAGGGAGTAGACAACTCTTCAGGAACTTCTTGGGAGTAGAGAAGATGAGGAATCTTTAGAGCTGGTTGATTTCCAGAGTAAATGGAGAAATTGTAACTTTCCAGGCATTTTATATATGAGGCGGAACTGAATGGTAGTTATCCCACTCAAAATTCAAAGGAAAAATCTAGACTGTTAGATGTACATCTCACCATTGGACGTGGGAGACAGTTCATCGCTTAGAGCAATTAATAAGGGCATTGTGGACTTTGAGGCATCATAAACAGTTTTTAAGAAGGGAAATGACGTTTTTACGTGAACCAGTTTAAGAAGCGTGCGAAGGTTGGGGCATGGGGTCAAAACCTCAATTTTCTCCTCGGATGGAGAAGAAGAATAAAGTTTTGAGGGGCTTTGTGAGGACAAAAGGTTTAGGGCATGTTCTTGGGCCTTGGGCTTAATCCGAGGGTATTTACTCATCCGTGGAGGGTTATTGGTAGTAACGATATCAAACTTAAAAGCCCACAAGTAAACTATTGCGAAAGAGGCTGATGGAAATAGTCCGAGGAGGGGCAACTCCTCGGCTAAGTGAAGTGAAGGTCAGATGGTACGTCATGGTAATAAGAATGATATTCTAGAAGGTCTTGCTGATGAAGATGTGTTTCGCAAGAGCACAGAGAGGAAGAACAAATGAGAAAAATCTTAGACCAAACTGCTACCATCGCATTAAGACTCTGCACCTACCTCTCTGGCCGCATTAACGAGGAAGTGACATTTGAATAGTGGTGATCAGCCTTACAGCTATTGTTTCAAGACTTCAAGAGAGAGTGGATGAGACAAGTATGTTGATCGGTGATCTGATCCATACGTGGAGGATAGAGAGAAGGAGAAGGATGATATAAAAGGAAAAGAAAGGCATTCAAGGAAGGGGATCGGAGAAGAAATAGAAAAAACACTGTATACACCACCACCCTTCATTGTAATCTATTGGTGGAAGAAGGAAAGATAACACAAATTGTCCTCGGCTTACGTCCAAGGAGAAATTTTGTTACATAAACAGTTCATTGAATGTGACTTGGTAATCTAGCCCATCATTTTTGTTATCCAACATTCCTAGAACCTAGATTTCAAGCTCATTCTCTACAAATTTCATTGTATTGGGCTTTTTGGGTCTATCCCCTTCACACTGTTGGGTTTGGGCGCAAATTTGACCTTACATCCTCTATGTTTCCAAAATTTTCAGAAAATCACAAAATAATTGCTATATCATAAAAAAATGTTTAAGTTTTAAGTTTTTTTAATATAAAATTATGCATAAAAAATAAGTTTATAGATCAAATTGTAAATTGAGTTAGGCTTTTTTGTCCTAGCCATTGGGTCATTTATCTCTTATTTTGAAATTAAACTTCCTATGGTTTCAAAAAAAAAAAAAACTTCCAACAATTTAAAAAAAAAAAAAAAATTTCTCAGGTACGTTAAAGTTAATAATAAGTAACAAGTTTTCATTCAAATCTCTAATACATCAAACTAGCTAAATAGAAGTTACAAGTACTTACTTTTTCTTCCTCTATCATCATCCATGAACTTTTTGTATGTCATTCATGGAAGACAATTTTCAACCCTACACAACATCTATTGGAACCCATATGTCCACATCCATGGGAATCTTATGTTACATCATTCTTCTTTGATCCAACATAATATGTAATATTACTTTGTTGGGTATTTTTTTAAAGATAATTTGGATGGACTTTTGTGGGCTTGCCTTGTGTGATAAATACTGTGTAGACACTAAGAACACGAATCTTGTTCCTACTCCAACTATATAAGGCACTTTAATAATCTTGCCATATTGCCTTACACCATCATTAATTAGTTCCTATATCACTAGTTGGGGAGAGAAGACTTTGAGAATACTCTAATCGAAACCTTAATATAACATATAAGATACTACTTAACCCAAAAATTATTATCTTCCCAAAAAATTTCTCGTTTATTATGAAATTCTCAGATTGTATGGATTGGATTGAATGAATTTGTGTTGTGTGAGCATATGCAATGATCAAAGAAATTTTTTTTTGACTAAATTAATGTAATATGAGAATCTTAATGATCACGATCTAGATTCATGCTAACGAGTGCCCTTCAGGCATTGGTTAACAATCCATTTTAGGAAAGTTTTGACACTACTTTTGTGGGAAATGAAAAAAGGTGTCAAAATATTAATTGTTTTTTTTTCTTTTTGTATAAAATTTTTCTTTAAATGGATTATTAACCAATGCTCTAAGGGCAATCATTAGCATTTCCCATACTCTTAACTAATCAAGATTACATGTGTTTCCTCGGATTATATCTGGTTTACTTGTTAAATATTACTCCTTGTCTATTCCATAAGGCCATTAACAGCGGCCCATTTTGAACCCACAGTAGCATGTAAGTGGTTTTAATTATTTACTTCGTGAATTACTTTTTTATATTTTTTTAAGTTCATCAAATTCAAAATGAACATTTCCACACCAGCATTGATCTCTTTATGCAGTAGTATTTCGTAGCCAATGCAAATCTGTGACTATCAGCATGCATATTCCACAACGAATGTTTGCAGCAAGAAGCAACTTCATGTGGCTAGAGCATGAGATCACAAAAGTGTTCAAAAAACCAGTTTTACGAATTTTGGAAGTGGTGGAGTTATCAATGACCACATAAGAAACCAATTAATTTGATCTGGGTACATCTAGCAATGAGCCTCAAATAGAGTTAGAGGTCTAATATTGCCCCAAAAAGGCAATTAAAGGCAGTACATAACGATAATTTTTTCAGGGAGTCAAATATTTAAAAAAGAAAGAAAAAAAGATCACTAAATGTTTTCAAAGATGTTAGGAAATTTAGACCCCGGTTGATAGAATTAACAAGTTTTAAACCCAAGTTATAAATTAGATTTATTATGAAAAAACTTGTTAAAACAAACAAACATTAATATCATGTCAAAACTAAGTGCAGCGAAAAAATAAATAAGACAAGATATGATGACCCAGGAAAACCAATGAGACCAACCAGTTTCACAGTAAAAAACCTAGGGGGAAACCTTTTCGAAAAGCAATTCACTATAGTAAAGAGAAGTTTCAGATCTAGTACAAAACCTTTTTCCCTAGACTTTACAATCTTCGTGGATGAACTTACAACAGAAACCTTCTACCGCTTCAGAACCTCTGAACTCTTCAATATTTGAATGCCACCCTTTGATGCACGGATCCCAGTATGTGACTCACTCTTTTGCACGAATCCCAGTACGTGACTCACTCACCAACTTGAGAAAGAAGAATGTTGGCTGCAAAGTTCGTCACTTCATTAATAATGAAGATCAAAAAGCACTTGGTTACAAAATCCTAAGGCGCAAATATGCAGTAGCTTCTTTCAGAGAGAATAAGGCTTCAGTCACCTTTTGCATGTGTTCTCCTTATAGTCTCTCATGTGACAGCCTCTAAAATAACCCTTATATATATCTAGGGTTGTGAGAAAAGAAACCCTACACAAATACATAAACATGGGCCAAAAAACAGATCTGGAAATCTGAATTCCCGTAACCTCGATAGCTGCTCGATTGGTTGAGGAGCTGTCGAGCTTTATTCATTATATCTCGATAGATAGCTATCTGTCGAGAAGCTGTCAAGCAGGTGCCCGCAGGTGTCCAGCAGGTGTCTAGCTATCTGTCTAGCTTTAGTGAACACTTTTTCATCATTTGTTTCTTGGTATAATCTTCATGGCTTTAATACTAGACTTGAACAACATGTTCTTTGAAGTATTAAACACATCCTAGATTTATCCAATTACAAGTAAAGTGCATTTTGTCAAAGGATTAGCCAACGACATAAAATATGTCCTTAACAATCTTCCCCTTTGGCAATTCGAGACAAAACCACAACAAACAAATGAACATATGAGAGAATCATAAATCACTCAACTCATACTCACTTGTTGAATACAATAAAATCTACCCTAACACAAACTCTTGAAAAAATTTGCAAGAAGAGAGTTCATGGCATGGAAGACTTTGACAACCTGTATTTCTGAAACACTTTAAACAAAACACATCAAGGCATCTTTGTGTGAAGCAGAAATAATAGATTGCATACAAATAAAGAACCATGTGTATAAAAATAGAAAAGAAACAACACATGTAGAGATAGGTGAAGAAAACATACATTATCATATATATACCACTTGATAAATACCATGTTGTTTGTAAAAATGGTCACAAGACCTAGGTACATGAACAAGGAGGTAAATACTCCCCTTAACAAGATGAAACACAACTCTCCCATACAAGGGCATGTATTTCTCCTCCTAACTTGTAGAATCCTAAAGAAAGAAACCACCAATTCTCCAATTTCTCCCCCTTTTTGTCACGATTGACAGAGGGTACAAGAGCAATAAAGCTTTACCTCAAAAACATAAAGATGATCAAGGACGACCAAGGGGGCACAAAGAATCCATAAAAATGCATGAATGTAATGAAATAAGATGCTATGGATGACAAGATAAGAGAAACTTACAAAACAAAGAAAAATGAAATGCATGCAAGGATATCTCGATTGATTGGAAGGTGTCGAAAAGCTATTGAGCAAACCTTGATGGATCGAGAAGGTGCCGAGGACCTATCGAGCATACATAAGATATCTTGATCGATCCACATAGCTAAAGCCTTGTATATGAAAATCAAGGCAATGTTAATTGGCAAAAAGCCTTTTTGATGGCGTTTGCTTATGGTATTATTGTGCGTAGGAAGTAAAACTTTAATTTTAAAACTTATTTTAACCAGAAAGAATTACAGCGTTTAGAATATTTGGTAAACTACAGCGTTAAGTATTGGAATATTTTTATAATTTTATATTTATTATTATTCTTAACTATATGTTATGAGTTGTCTGCCTAGTAAACGTTAGTGGCAAACGTTTTCCTATTATCCAATCTTAATTCGTTGCTTTAAACCATCATTTTTAATTGGTTGAGTTTGTACAGTTTTTATGTTACCGTTGGCATTGATATATTATGATTCAATATAATTACTATTTACTATCCATTTTAAAGATAATTATAACAACAATAAAGTAAATTTCAAACCCAAAGAAACTTGATATGCTTATGGGTTGAATTTGGGCACAAGTATATGTATGCTTATGGGCTGAATTTGGAATCATGTTGTAACGAAATGGTCTCCTAATTTAATTACTTTCATTAGGGCCTGGAGTGAGCCATTCTCAAAGGCCTGAGCCAAATTAAGGCCTAAAAGGTAGGGGTTGATTTAGTTTGGGGAATTTTTAATCTCAACCAACCTCGTTCGATTCAAATATTGGCATGCATATCCCACAACGAATGTCCGCGGCAAGCAGCAACTTCTTGTGGCTAGAGCATGAGATCACAAAAGAGTTGAAAAAACCAGTTTTACGACTTTTGGAAGTGGTAGAGTTATCAATAACCACGTGAGAAACCAATTAATTTGATCTGGGTGCATCTAGCTATGAGCCTCAAACAGAGTTAGAGGTCCAATATTGCCCCAAAAAGGCAATTAACGGCAGTACATGACGATAATTTTTTCAGGGAGTCAAATATTTAAAAAAGAAAGAAAAAAAGATCACTAAATATTTTCAAAGAAACCGATCTGAAGGAATCTCCTCTAATCCACTTGCAACATTTTTTTTTATTGTTGTAAAATTTGATTTCTCAAATCCATTCCCTTAAGGCCTTCTTCAATTCTTTCATTTATGACTTCTTATATTCTTCCAATTACATTTTGTACAACTCTTCCTCTTCTCATTTTCACTGTTATTCTCCCCTTCTTCTTTTGGACCCAAGCAATATTCTTCCAACAGTTCTTTCTCTTCCATCTTGTTTTTCATGGAAAATGTTTGGCTCCAAACATGTGAACTTGGAGCAATTTTGCTCTAACTTATTATACGACGGTTAATGAGACCATTCATGTATAGTTTTTTTCACATGCTCTTTTACTATATTATGTAGCTTGTTTATATAATACACATAGATTGTCTTCTAAATTATCACATAATAAGTTGAAAAAGGTATCTCCGAACAAGTTTGGAACGAAACTTTTCCCATTTTTCATTACTCCTTTTATTCTCATCTCGCCCATTTATATATCCTAAACTCCATTTCTTTAACATTTTAAATATTTTGGTAGTTTTTTTTTTAATTTGTTTCTATAATATTTTATTACTGATCTAATTGTTGCATCACATTTTATATAAATTTTCCTTTTATTCATCGCATTATGATATTATAGCATAATAGATAGTAACTGTTGTAAATCTTTGATATAAATTTGGTAAAATCCAAAAACAAAAAAAAATTGAATTAAGAATAGTATTTTCAATTTGACTCTATCAAAACTCACAACATTATGTTTTACTCACCGAAACTACAAAAAGCGAAAGGGATCATTTTTTTTATTATAATCTATTCCTCGTTCTTTTCACTACATCATCACCAAAACATACAAACACAATTCGCCTTCACTCTGTTATTTTTCCAAAACCTTATTCTAATAGCTGAAATTGGTAAATTGACTAAAAAAAAGCATAGAAAAAAATGGAATATCTTTTCGAACTCAAAAATTTAAGCCTTTTGTATTCAAGATTTTTTTATTTAATAACGATTAATTCAAAATTTTCCTTTTCATAAAATTAATTCCATAGAGAGAGAGCAGGCTTAGAGGAACGAGAGTTAGAGCTTTTTTCCAACCCATATTAATGGTAGTGTTGAGGTCCTTAAGGTACTGGTGGTCCTAGATGAGGTGATACCTTCAATATAGAAACACTACATAAGGGCAAGTTGGCTATTTATATTTTTTGGGCCTCTTTGGACCAATTCAACTTTTGAGAGGGTGCTACTTACAAGTCTCCAAAGTATAGACTACATACTTTTACTATAAACCCCACACAAAAAAAAAAAAAAAAGAAAAGAAAATCTTTGTGGTTGCGAAGGCCATGGCGTCACTTGGCCTCTAGATTAGATTCAAATCTTTGATCCTAAATTGTTGTCAACATATTTTATATCGATGATCCAACTATTAAAAAATTGTCACAAGGTGAAATTTGGATAAAGTTTGGTAACAAACTCAGTTGTAGCCAGTGGCAATAACTTGCTCAGTATTTTTTTTTTATTGCATATGAATTTAAAAAATTCACCGTTGAATAACATTTACTTTTTATTATATCCTCCATGTTTGCAAAATTTCCAAAAAATCAAAAATCAATTGCTATAACATCACAAATGTTTAAGTTTTAAGTTTTTGTAATATGAAATTATGCATAAAAAATAAGTTTATAGATCAAATAGCAAGTAACATAATATTGATATGAAATTTGACATACTTGTTAAGAATATAAAGAACAAGCAATTCAACGATTAAAATTTTAAAATATATAGCAAATTAAATTTTTAGTGGAAGTTGTAGATTTTGGCTACAATCAAGTTTGTAGCCTAACGATGTCCCTAATATATCTATATATATATATATATATATATTGTTTTTTAGAATGCATTTATAAACAAAGCCTTGTAAATTTTTACATTTTAGAATGTACTTATAAAACAATGTCATGTAAATTTTCGTAAATGGTAACTAGAGAAAAGGTTATGTCCTTTTTTTTGCTACTAAAATTAAAATTAAAATTTTAATGAAATAGATATTACTTTATTGTTATTATTTTCTTATTTTTACATTTTAATAAATTAGTGGGTAATACATTGTAAAGCCCTCGATATACGGGGGCAACTATAATTAGTTGATTTTTACTGCGATACTAACTCAGTACTTATACCCGTTCATTGGGGTGGATCCCGAGGTTATGGCTCTTGCGAACAAATATTTTTTATTCTAGATAGTTCGTTTTTATTTGAAAATATTTTTTAATTATAAATGTTTCCCAGAAAATATAAATTTTAGTATAAAAACTAATGAAATAGAGATAAATTTGTTAATTGAAACTCAAATAGGTTTTTTTGATAAATTGTTACTCAATATAAAAATATAGCACAAGATTTTAATGAAATTTTCACACGTGAACAAAAAATTCATAAAAAATATTTATTTTTGCTCACTTATGATATATAATTAAAGATAATGAAATAATACTAACAAAACTTGCACATAACATTTTGCCTTTAATTACATTAAATGGCTCAGTATATAAATATATTTGTTGTATTAGTTAATTTAGAATTTCAGGTGACCACCGCGCACCCTTGGTGCAGTGGCCACTACACAAGTATAAATACTTGTAGGGTGTGGGGGGTAAGGGTCGGGGTTCAAGTCTCTAGGAAGGAGTTTCATACACATATACACATAAATTAGGTTAGAGTAGAAATTATACCTTGTATAAAAAAAAAAAAAATTTAAGTGACTCATTATTATTGTGAAGGTTGTGATAATATATATATAAAAAATTTGTAATTAATTTGTGCATAACATGAACATGAACATGCTACCAATTTAAATATGAAACAAAGAAAGAGATTCCACTTAAATTTATTGCACAAAGCCTCAAACTACATGAAGCTGGCAGCTAGTAGGTGTGAGCCCACAAAATTGGCATCCATGGTGAGGGTGAACTTAATGTCAAACAACATGAGAGTTATTATCTCGCTTGACTTGCACAGAGAGCTCTAGCTTCCTGATTTATGTAAGAAAAATCAGCTGCAACTTAGCCACATATATCCTATAAAATGGTCGAATGGCCAGGATTTCTACTGCAAGCCAGTTTCGACTTTTGATAGAGCAATACACTGTGATTGAGAAATGGCCTTTGTTGGGGACATATTTTGTAATTGGCATATCCTTTGACAAAACGCACTTTACTTGTATTTGGGTAAATCTAAGTAGGTTCAAGATGATCATTACAAGTGGTTAAATTGAAGACATGAAGATTACTCAAGAACTGCTCAAGAAAAGTGCAAACTGCAGGTCTCGATACCTCCTTGACAGAATCTCGATCTGTCGAGATTCATTAAAGCTCGACAGATGTCCCGATCGATCGAGCTTACGGGTTTCAGATTATAGCTAGCAACGGTTTTATTCTAAAAGGCTAATTGTTTATGGGTTTGTATAATTCTTATTGGATTAGGAAAACCCAAGGTTTGTGTAAACCTATTTGGAATAGGAGAGCCCATTAAGCTCCTATTTAAAGGAAGTGGAAAAAGAAAAACCTAACCCTAGAGAGCTTCATAAGGTTTTCTTTTTGAAACCCTAGCCTCCTCCTACAGAAGAAAGAGTTCTTGCTGCGTTTCTTGTACGCCTTAGGGTTTTGTAACCAAGCAAAGTCTCTTGCACCAACATTGAAGATCTTATTGGTGTTTCTATGTGAAGCTGCTGCAAATCAACTACAACAATCAAAGTGTTGCTGTGGAGTTAGTCACGTATTGGGATTCGTGCAAAGGAGTAAGCCGCATACTGGGATCCGCGCATCGAATTGGTTAGTCACGTACTTGGGAGCCGTGCATCAAAAGGAGAAACTGTCACTACAGAGCAAGTCCAATTGGGTATTGGGGTAAGAGTTCAACTGTAGGTTGGTAAGGTACTTGTGATTCCTTGCTTGTAACTGCTTGTTGTGATAATAGTGGAGTTTCGGGAGTGGTGACCTTAAATCACCCGGTGGGGTTTTTGCCATAAGGTTTTCCCCATTCGTGAACAAATCACCGTGTTATTTATTTTCCGCTGCATAACTTAATTTCGGTGATTTTTTTGTGCTGCCACGTGATATTGCATGTTAATTTGATTAATTAATAACTGGGCTAATTAATTAATCTAAGTTATCACAAGGGGTCAACGCATTTGTGGCCTGGCAAGTGGTATCAGAGCAGGCACACTCTGATTAGGGTTTAATCTTTGATGTGTGATTCATTGACCCCTGTTGTCATGGAAACTCTTGATTGTTTTGATTTGCATGATTTTGTGTTGAATGATGATGATGATATTCATGATGCCTATTGCAAGCTTTATAATTTTTGTATGAAATCTCTTGAGTATTCTACAAAATTAAAAGCTAAATTTAAAAAGGTCAAGCTTGAAAAAGATGATTTGATTGCAAAATTGGATGAAGCCACTAATTTGAATGAGAGTTTTAAAAATCAAATTTCATCTCAGGTGGACAAAATTAAGAGTTTGGAAGAGCAACTAGTTGAATTTAAAACTGAAGTTGAAAAATTAACTAGTGCCAAACTTGTTGTTGAGCCTAACTCAAAAGAAAAGGATTTTTATATTCCCCCATTCAAAAGGAATAATGAAGAGTTGAAGGCTAATATTGCTAGGATAGACAAAGGTAAACAAACTGATGTTAACGCTGAAGTTTCTAAACCTATGTCTAAAACTCCTCCTTGGTTGAATGATAAATCTGTTTTTGTCCCCACTTGTCATCATTGTCACATTGTTGGTCATATTAGGCCTAATTGTCCTAAGCTGAGGACTCTGTCAACTTCTAAGGTTAGACCTCCTTCTAGGAAGCCGAGTAGCTCTAAAACTGCTCATGTTTGTCACCATTGTGGTGTTTCTGGACACACTCGTCCTAATTGCTTTAAGTTGTATCCTCATAAGCAATTGTCCAAACGGTCACAGGTTTCCTCTCAAGGACCTACACCTTTGTTTGGAGAGTTATTAAAAGTCTTGAGCTTTTTAACTCAATTTCAGGAGAATTTTAATTCTTCTATGTCCTTTAGTAGTCATACTAGGACACGTGCCTTTCCATCTTCACGGCCAAAGACTCGTGCTGTGTGGGTGAGAAAGGAGCCTAAGACTTAATTGTCTTTTCTGTTTGTCCTCTGCTTTAATTCTTTCTATCTAAAGTAGGACTCTCTTTGCTTGATTTCTTATCTTCTGTTGAAATCATGCCTTCATGCATATGCATCTTTCTTTCATGCATTCATGTTGTTTGTCTGTTTTTGTTTGGTTGTTTCGTTTTTATTTTATTTTGTTTTCAAAATAAAAAAAAAAATTGAAAAATTGAAAAATACAAAAACAATGTGTGTTTGTGTGCATTGGTTCATGTGAACTTTTGAAATGGCCATTGAAACAGAGTTTTCTAAACTTTGTATCACCTGTAGCTTAGATGAGCATTCTTCTGCACAACTAAGCAAGTGAGTTTTGTAGCTCTTTGTTTGTGATGAGTAAGGTTAAGTGATCTCTTCTTCTTAACACTCGTATCACTCTTCTTGACGGGTTGAACTAGAAAATCCTAAGAGAAAGGCATAAATAACCATCTCACCACTGTTACTCGCCAATCATAATATGACATCTGTATGCTTCGGCATAGCAAAAGTGCAATGTCAATGACACCTGTATGCTTCGGCATAGCAAAAGTGCAGTGTCAAAAGCTTAACATAATTGGGTATTTCTTTTCTCTCTCCTGTATGCTTATGTATGATATGCTTGTTAAAAGAAAATATGCAAAGATATAAAAAGCAAAAAGATCAAAAATGCTTTAAAATATGGTTGCAAGCGTGTTTTCTAGGAGATGTGGAAGTTATAGGATGTACCTCAAAGGTGATAGTCCCCATCAAGCAGTTATGATTGTGTGTGAGTTAAAGTGATTTTATCATATCTCAAATCGTCATAATATTGAGACACTTATGCAATCTTGCGATGTTTTCACACACAACACGCAATACTCTTTGCTATTCTTGATACATGTGCAGGTACAATGTGATTTGGCCATCATAAGGTTTACATGCGTTAATGTATGCTCACTAAACTGTCTTAACTTGTTTTTGAAATATAAAATTGGTTAGACTTGTTTAGTATGTGTGTGTGTGTTTTGGATCAAAATGCATGAAATTTTTCTTGCTGAGAGATGTTTTTAAGAGGTTAATATGTCGTTTGGATCTTTGGTTGAGTTGCATGCTTGTTTGCATTCACATCTGTGTTTTTCTCTTCTTGAAAAATTGTTTTAAGCCATCTCGACACCTCTCGATACTAGGCTTATCTGTCGAGATCTTTAGTTGCAATTTATCGCAACCTCGACACCTCTCGATAACTAGGTGGATCGATCGAGAAAGTTTCTGTCTGCTCGATAGATCCTCAACACCTTCTCGATCCATCGAGGTATGCTCGATAGCTTCTCGACACCTCGCGATCGATCGAGATACCCTTGCATGCATTTCATTTTTCTTTGTTTTGCATGTTTTCCCTTTGTGTCCATAGCATCTTGTTTTTCTTTCTCTTGTAGGTCTATGGTTCCTTGTTCTCCTCTTTCCCTCTTTATCTGTTTTCTGTCTTTCTCCGGTCAAGTCTTTTGGCTTTTTATACCCTTTGACAATCGTGTCAAAAAAGGGGAGAAATTTGTGAATTGGATGTCATTCCTCAGGGGGAGTAATAGACTTAGGGGGAGAACTTCATGTTAAAGGGAAGAAAGTTTTTGTTGTAACTAACTTAGGGGGAGAGTTAGTGAGTTGATACACATTGATATTGATTGATATACTTTTTGTGTTGTGTATCTTTTGGTTTTGTAACCATTTTTTTTACAAACATGATACTTATCAAGTGGTATATGTGATGATGTATGTGTTTCACTCTTTATCTCACGTGTTGTTTCTTTTCTCTATTTATACACATGTTTCTTGTTTATTTAACTTGTCATTGTTCTCCACATGGTACCTTGATGTGTTTTGTTTAGTACCTTTCAGGACAGACAAGTTAATGCCAAGTCAAGATTCCGAACCTTCTTCTTGCAGCAACTTCCAAGGTTCAAATCTTTTAGACTAGGCTTATTTATTCTTGAGTAGAATGTATTCTAGGACATTCAATGTACTCTTGTGGTTTTGTCATGGATTGCCAAAGGGGGAGATTGTTGGGGACATATTTTGTAATTGGCATATCCTTTGACAAAACGCACTTTACTTGTATTTGGGTAAATCTAAGTAGGTTCAAGATGATCATTACAAGTGGTTAAATTGAAGACATGAAGATTACTCAAGAACTGCTCAAGAAAAGTGCAAACTGTAGGTCTCGATACCTCCTCGACAGAATCTCGATCTGTCGAGATTCATTAAAGCTCGACAGATGTCCCGATCGATCGAGCTTACGGGTTTCAGATTATAGCTAGCAACGGTTTTATTCTAAAAGGCTAATTGTTTATGGGTTTGTATAATTCTTATTGGACTAGGAAAACCCAAGGTTTGTGTAAACTTATTTGGAATAGGAGAGCCCATTAAGCTCCTATTTAAAGGAGGTGGAAAAAGAAAAACCTAACCCTAGAGAGCTTCATAAGGTTTTCTTTTTGAAACCCTAGCCTCCTCCTACAGAAGAAAGAGTTTTTGCTGCGTTTCTTGTACGCCTTAGGGTTTTGTAACCAAGCAAAGTCTCTTGCACCAACATTGAAGATCTTATTGGTGTTTCTATGTGAAGCTGCTGCAAATCAACTACAACAATCAAAGGGTTGCTGTGGAGTTAGTCACGTATTGGGATTCGTGCAAAGGAGTAAGCCGCGTACTGGGATCCGCGCATCGAATTGGTTAGTCACGTACTTGGGAGCCGTGCATCAAAAGGAGAAACTGTCACTACAAAGCAAGTCCAATTGGGTATTGGGGTAAGAGTTCAACTGTAGGTTGGTAAGGTACTTGTGATTCCTTGCTTGTAATTGCTTATTGTGATAATAGTGGAGTTTCGGGAGTGGTGACCTTAAATCACCCGGTGGGGTTTTTGCCATAAGGTTTTCCCCATTCGTGAACAAATCACCGTGTTATTTATTTTCCGCTGCATAACTTAGTTTCGGTGATTTGTTTGTGCTGCCACGTGATATTGCATGTTAATTTGATTAATTAATAACTGGGCTAATTAATTAATCTAAGTTATCACAAGGGGTCAACACGTTTGTGGCCTGGCAGCCTTGAAATTAGTTCTCTTTGTTTCCGTAATGGTTGCAGCATTGGCACTTCCAACAGCTAAAGCCCAGTTACCCATCGCTGGTGTTGTGTTCCAGGTCCAGCCGTCTCTTGTGCCTTGCGCTATTAACGGCAGTTTAGGTGCCAATGTTACTGTCATCCGAGCTTTCCCAAGTATGTTTTCTCAGAATTTGTTACGGTTAATAAGGTACCATGACTACACACATTAGTCTCAGCTAATAAGGTACTTCAATCTCACCATTGTTTTGTTATATTCACTTCTAGATGCTCAAGTACATCTGCGGTGTGGAGCTGGAAATGTGGTTGCTAGTACAACAACCAACGCCAGTGGAGTATTTTCATTTTCCTTGGATGCTATACGAGTTCATCTCTCAGCAGCAATAGGCTTGAGTGTTTGCGATCTAGTGGTTACAACACCCCTCTCCACCTGCAACCCCACACTTCCTGCTGTGGGAGTCCTGAGATCGGACATGCAGTTCGTTGGAACCAATATTTCGGGGGCCCGTATAAATTTCATTTTTAGGCCTGTTGGGTTCCGTTACAGTTTCTCAACTTGAGGAATAGAAGAGTATTTACTTGAATAAGGTCAATTGAACCAATGATATAGTATTTTCCTTTCCAACTCTATAATAATGTTATGAAGATTGTCATCCAATCTGTAAACTCCATTCCTAATGAAGGAGTACTCCTGTTGCTATATATAATTAATAATGCCTTTAATGTCCTTCAAATGAATATGGAGTTAGTTGTGGATTTCGTTTGACTTGTATATGATAATCAAGGCAATGTTAATTGGCAAGAAGCCTTTTTGATGGCGTTCGCTTACGGTATTATTGAGCGTAGGAAGTAAAAGTTTAATTTTAAAACTTATTTTAACCGGAAAGAATTACAGCGTTTAGAATATTTGGTAAACTACAGTGTTAAGTGTTGGAATATTTTTATAATTTTATATTTACTATTATTTTTAACTATATGTTATGAGTTGGCTGCCAAGTAAACGTTAGTGGCAAACGTTTTTCTATTATCCAATCTCAATTCGTTGCTTTAAACCATCGTCTTTAATTGGTTGAGTTTGTATAGTTTTTATGTTACCGTTGGCGTTGATATATTATGATTCAATATAGTTACTATTTACTATCCATTTTAAAGATAATTATAACAACAATAAAGTAAATTTGAAACCCAAAGAAACTTGATTTTTTTTTTTTTTGAGCAGAAAATAAACTTGATCTTTATTGTATGTTTCTTCAACCAATATGAATATGCAGCCAACACGTCTGATTTCAAATGATAAAATCAATTTTCTTATGGGCACCATTTCCATGTAAAAAAGATAACTACCTACATTTTTGAAGAATCAAAATTCTAATTTCATGAAAATACGATATCCCTCGATACACTATATCTTTTGGGTAAAAGAAAAGTAGTATTGAGAGATTCCTATCCTACAAGCAGTGTAGGTTTGTAAGGATAATTAGCAAGGTGGCTGAGTTGTTGTATCCCGAGGGTGGCGCGCACAATGTTATTAGTCTACTACATCGGAAATAGGAATGGCAACAGGTTGGGTTCGAACCTGGTTTTTTTATGCCCAAACTCGGCCCGTTAATAAACGGTTTTTTTTTTTTTTTTTGGGACCTCGAACCCGCGGCCCAAAAAAGAAGAAGAAAAGATTGAATCGATGCATATACCGTGGCCAAAGAAAAAAAAAACATATTTCCTCATATTCAAATTTGAGCAGCAAGCACGATTTTTTGATGGCGTAGTCACCGATTAACAAAAGCTTGAACAAATAATCGCTAGAAAAAGAAGAAAAAATATCTTCCTTGATGCGATTTCTTCGCTAAATGATGGTGGCCAAATTAGCTTAACAAACACTCATCCCAGTTCTTTTTTTGTGCAAATGTGTGATAATTATTAGTGATCACACATAATCTAAGAGTTAAGTTTATATATCTTTATGGGTTTTGTAAATATGTGGGCACAAGTATATATATGCTTATGGGCTGAATTTGGAATCATGTTGTAACGAAATGGTCTCCTAATTTAATTACTTTCATTAGGGCCTGGAGTGAGCCATTATCAAAGGCCTGAGCCAAATTAAGGCCTAAAAGGTAGGGGTTGATTTAGTTTGGGGAATTTTTAATCTCAACCAACCTCGTTCGATTCAAATATTGGCACGCATATTCCATAACGAATGTCTGCGGCAAGAAGCAAGTTCATGTGGCTAGAGCATGAGATCACAAAAGAGTTGAAAAAACCAGTTTTACGACTTTTGGAAGTGGTGGAGTTATCAATGACCACGTAAGAAACTGTTAGGACATATGTAGTTCAAGTTTGTGAACATATGTCGCTATTTTATGTATTTGGCTTATCCTTAGACAAAACGCACTTTACTTGTAATTGGGTAGATATAGGATGTGTTTAACACCTCAAGAAACAGTGTTTCAAGATTCAGTGTTGAAGCCATCAAAGTCTGTCCAAGAAACAAGCAAGGAAGTGCAAGTTACTAAAGCTCGACACCTACCTCGACACTTGCATCTATCGAGCTTTAAGAAGCTGTTTTTGCCCCGAGCCTCGACAGCTTCTCGACAGATCCTCGACACCTCTATCTGTCGAGAATTAAAGAAAACAGATTTTCAATTCTGTTTCAAGTCCAGTCTGTGAATGTGTCTTTGGGACTTCTTTTCTCCTAACCCTAGACATATAAAAGGATTGTTTTAAGGGCTAAAAGATGATGCAAGTTGCACAATCATTGAGAACTTCTTGTTCATGCAATTTATGATCTGAACAACAAAGTTCGTGCCCTAGTTCATCTCTGATGATTTGAAGAACTTTGCAGCCAACAACTCTCTCTCTAGTTGGTGTTTGAAGTCGCGTACTGGGATCCGCGCACTTGGTTAGTCACGTACTTGGGAGCTGTGCATTGAAAAGGAGAACTGTCACTACAGAGCAAGTCCAATTGGGTATTGGGGTAAGGGTTCAACTGTAGGTTGGTAAGGTACTTGGGATTCCTTGCTTGTAATCGCTTGCTGTGATAATAGTGGAGTTTCGGGAGTGGTGACCTTAAATCACCCGGTGGGGTTTTTGCCGTCAGGTTTTCCCTATTCGTAAACAAATCATCGTGTCATTTATTTTTCCGTTGCATACTTTAGTTTTGGTGATTTGTTTATGCTGCCATGTGATATTGCACGTTAATTTGATTAATTAATAACTAGGTTAATTAATTAACCTAATTTATCACAAGGGGTCAACGAGTTTGTGGCCTGACAAGTGGTATCAGAGCAAGCACACTTTGATTAGGGTTTAATCTTTGTGTGATCCATCGACCCCTGCTGTCATGGATAGAGGTCAATCTTTTATTATACCTCCTTTATTTGATGGCACTAACTATGCATACTGGAAAGTACGCATGAGAGCTTTCTTGCAGTCTTTAGATGAGAAAGTGTGGCAAGTTGTGGAGATAGGCTGGACCAAGCCTACAGAAGCACCAGCCGACTGGGATGATGCCAAGATCATGGTGGCAAACTTCAACAGCAGAGCATTGAATGCCCTATTCAGTGCAGTCACCAATGAGGAGTTCAAGAAAATCTCCTCAACTGAAACTGCTAAGGAAGCATGGACCATTCTCCAGACAACCTATGAAGGCACCAAGGCTGTCAAAGATTCAAAGCTACAGAGGCTCACCACATGCTTTGAAGAAATTAAGATGGAGGAGGATGAGTCATTTGATGAGTTCTATGACAAGCTCAAGGACATAGTAAACTCAGCCTTCAATCTTGGGGAAACCATCCCTGAACCTAAGATTGTAAGGAAAGTGCTCAGATCCCTGCCTGAGAGATTCCATGCTAAGATCACGGTGATCGAGGAATCAAAGGATATTGACAGAATTCCTCTGACTGAGCTGGTTGGAAACTTGCAAACCTATGAGTTAGGGTTGACTAGGTTAGGCAAGTCAAGCAAGGGTAAAAGTTTGGCACTGAAGGCCAAGAGCAGTGATATGGATGATTCTTTAGATGATGAAGATTCCAAGATGAAGTCCTACATCACAAGACAATTTAAGAAATTCATGAAGAATACCAATGGAAAGGGCTTCAATAAAGACCACAGACAATCTAGTTCTTCACAATTCAAGAATTCGGATAAAGGGAAGAAGGATGTCAAGGATGGCGGTCAGTACACTGTTCCCACTGGGCTAAAATGCTTTGGGTGTCAAGGCTTCGGGCACATGAAACAAGAGTGTCCTACGTACCTTAAGAGCATAGGGAAGAGCAAGGCACTTGCTGTCACCTTAAGCGACACAGAGCCCGAGGATGATTCCGAAGATGAAGATGACGGAATCTTGAGTGCCTTTACTGCCACTATTAATCCTACTGATGGGGTTACCAAAGAAGTGGATGAAGAGAAGGAACTGGTGGATTCTAAGTGTGAGATTATGGATGATCAAGATGATATCCATACCGCCTATGAAAAACTATACAAGCTTTCAGAGAAGCGTGAGAAACTTTATAGGCTGGCCACCAAGAAACTCAGTGATGTGGAACTCGACCGTGAGGAGCTGTCCACAAAGGTTGATGAAGCAAATCAGACCATTGGAGCACTGAGGTTCGAAAATAACTTCTTGACTGAGAGGACCAAGAAGCTTGAAGCGGAGCTGTTATAAGTCAGAGCACAAATGGAGAGGACGACAAGTGCAAAGCTGGACGAGATGTTGAGTGCTCAGAAATCTTCTTCAGATCGTACTGGATTGGGGTATGAATTCTCTCTCTCTAATACTCCTACTGCTAGTACAACTGTGTTTGTTCCACCTGCTAATAACATTAAAACTGAGGATAAAAATGTTAAAACTGAATTAGCTAGTGAGAACGTAGACAATGGCAAGTCCATTCTAGGAGCACCTCTTAAAGTTGAGAAGAGGAAAACTAGAAACCCTAGAACTAAGAAGACTATCTCACAAAAGCCCAAACAGAAGAAGCCACATCTCTGTTATCATTGTGGTGCTGCCGGTCATACTTGACCAAATTGCTATAAGTGCCTTGCCACTCAACAAAGCAATGGCATGACAGCATCTGGGAGCCAAAATCAGCTTCAGACTTCTCTCGCTCCTCTTGGAGACATTCTTAAAGCCCTCATGTTCCTTTCGAACTTGAATGATTCATATTCCTTCCCCCCTTCACCGGTTCAAGGGTCGACAAAAAGGAAAGGTTCTTCCAAGGTGTGGAAGGCAAAAGGATCTAAGTGATAGCAGTCACTTCTTCTTCTCTCTCCCTGTTTTTTTTGTTGCATTTATTGTGTGCTTCTTTATTGTTTTGAGTCAGTCTAGTTTTATGCATTGTGTTGCTTTCTTTAGTTTGTTTTTGTTTGTGTGTTTTCAGTTTTGTGTTTTATTTTTGCTCTTCTGATAAAAAAAAAAATTGAAAAATACAAAAACAGTGTGTGTTTGTGTGCATTGGTTCATGTGAACTTTTGAAATGACCATTGAAACAGAGTTTCCTAAACTTTGTATCACTTGTAGCTTAGATGAGCATTCTTCTGCATAACAAAGCAAGTGAGCTTTGTAGCTCTTTGTTTGTGATGAGTAAGGTTGAGTGATCTCTTCTTCTTAACATTCATATCACTCTTTTTGACGGGTTGAACTAGAAAATCCTAAGAGAAAGGCATAAATAACCATCTCACCACTGTTACTCGCCAATCATAATATGACATCTGTATGCTTCGGCATAGCAAAAGTGCAATGCGAATGACATCTGTATACTTCGGCATAGCAAAAGTGCAATGTCAAAAACTTAACATAATTGGGTATTTCTTTTCTTTCTCTTATATGCCCATGCATGATATGTTTAATAAAAGAAAATATGCAAAGAAATAAATAGCAAAAAGATCAAAAAGCTTTAAAATATGGTTGCAAGCGTGTTTTCTAGGAGATGTGGGAGTTATAGGATGTACCTCAAAGGTGATAGTCCCCATCAAATAGTTATGATTGTGTGTGAGTTAAAGTGATTTTCTCATATCTCAAATCGTCATAACATTGAGACATTTATGCAATCTTGCGATGTTTTCACACACAACACGCAATATTCTTTGCTATTCTTGATACATGTGCAGGTACAATGTGATTTGACCATCACAAGGTTTACATGTGTTAATGTATGCTCACTAAACTGTCTTAACTTGTTTTTGAAATATAAAATTGGTTAGACTTGTTTAGTGTGTGTGTGTGCGTGTGTGCGTGTTTTGAGATACATGTGCATCAATATTCTTGTTGAGAGATGATTTTAAGAGCTTAATGTGTTGCTTGGATCTTTGGTTGAGTTGCATACTTGATTGCATTCATGTCTGTGTTTTTCTTCTTTTGAAAAACTGTTTTTAAAGGCATCTCGACACCTCCTCGATACCTCTCGACACCTAGTTGTCTGTCGAGCTTCTTAGACTTTTTCTTATCGCAGTCTCGACACATATCTCGACACCTGGTGGATTGATCGAGAAACTTTCTGTCTGCTCGATAGCTTCTCGACAGGTTCTGGATCGATCGGGGTTCCTTCATGGTTGATTCTTCTTTCTCGACGCATGACCTCGATAGCTGCATCTGTCGAAGTGTAATTTCTCAATAGCTGTCTTGATAGCAGGCTCGATACCTCTCGATACCTGCAGCTGTCAAGAATTACTGAAGGTCTATAAGAAGGTTCTTCGCGATTTCTCAATCACTTTGCTCGATCTCTCTTCCTCGATAGAACTGTTCTTTCTCTCAAAACTTTTCTCTTTCCCTCCAAACCTCTTTCAAAGGCTTTCTCAAGTGTTTTTCTCGATCCTCATCACTTGGTAAACATCTTATCTCTCATTTTCATGCATTTCATGTCTTAAAAAACCCTAGGTTTTTGTGTTTTTGAAAATTTTTAGGATTTTTCAAAATTTTTGAGGTTTTCATGAAATTGTTGAGTTGGTTTTATAGATTTGATCTTCAAAACCACATGCATTGCATCACCTTAGCATTCTAATTGTATTTTCATGCATTTAGATGTGTGCCTATCTGTTGTGTGCTGTTAGGTTTGGATTGAGCTGAGCCCATGATGCTTTTATGTTGCATGTCACATGTTCATGCATTTTCATGCATACGTTCTTTCTTTTCAATATTTATCTTCCAATATTGAATTGCTTGGAACTTTTCTGTGTGTCTCTTCTTCTTCCCCCTCTCTATGTTTGCGTTAGTAGTGTTTATGGCACCTAAACGTAAGTCCATTCCACCCCAGAACCCTCTGCGTTCTAAGGGATCGTCTTCTTCCGATTCTACTCCACTTTCTATCCGGTTCCATGATGAGAAAGCCTATAAGGACTTCTCGGAGAACTTTTCTAAACGAGGTGTTCATTCGGAACGCCACGTTGTCCAGGCAGACTTTGTCGACACCGACCTTCCCGATGTCATACACAGTCGGGCTTGGGAGTCACTGTGTGACGTCCCGGTCACATGTCCACTCGTGCTGATACAGGAGTTTTACTCCAATATCCACGGGATCGATTCTTCAGTACTCCTTTTCTACTCTAGCGTTCGAGGTACGCGCTTTGCTGTCATTCCGGAGTTAGTCTCCGAAGTGCTTCATGTCCCTAGGGTGGATCATCCTGATTACCCTAGCTGTGAGCGTCTATGGACTGTGTCCAAAGACGAGATGATCTCGGCGTTCTGTGAGCGTCCTTCCTCTTGGGGAGATCATATGTATACACCATGTCGACCTTTTACTAAAGGTCCTCGTTTCCTTAACATGGTGATGACCTTTGTTTTGCACCCACTTTCTCACTACAACTCTATCACAGAGCCTCGTGCTCGGTTTTTATTGTCCCTCCTAGAGGATCTCTCTATAGACTTTCCTTCACACTTTATCTTTTCTATCATCGATGTCTACAGAGATACGGCCACCCGTGATAAGCTCATTTTTCTTTCTGCTATCACGAGGATTCTTTGCCGTTTTTTCATCCCTTTCCCTTCGTCCAATCCTTACCATGTCATGTCTGCCATAGACGCCGCTACCGTAAAACGTAGCGAGGCACAGTTTCGATCGAGACAGTCCGATGGTGCCACTCCTTCCTCCCATCCGACTACCTCCAGATCAGCTCGAGTGTCTACTGCTTCTTCCTCGGGCGATGTCACCTTAGGAGACATCATGGCGCAGCTTCAGCGCATGGATGCTCGCCTCGATACATATGTAGTTCAAGTTTGTGAACATATGTCGCCATTTTATGTAATTGGCTTATCCTTAGACAAAACGCACTTTACTTGTAATTGGGTAGATCTAGGATGTGTTTAACACCTCAAGAAATAGTGTTTCAAGATTCAGTGTTGAAGCCATCAAAGTCTGTCCAAGAAACAAGCAAGGAAGTGCAAGTTACTAAAGCTCGACACCTACCACGACACATGCATCTATCGAGCTTTAAGAAGCTGTCTTTCCCCAAGCCTCGACAGCTTCTCGACAGATCCTCGACACCTCTATCTGTCGAGAATTAAAGAAAACAGATTTTCAGTTCTGTTTCAAGTCCAGTCCGTGAATGTGTCTTTGGGACTTCTTTTCTCCTAACCCTAGACATATAAAAGGATTGTTTTAAGGGCCGTAAAAGATGATGCAAGTTGCACAATCATTGAGAACTTCTTGTTCATGCAATTTGTGATCTGAACGACAAAGTTCGTGCCCTAGTTCATCTCTGATGATTTGAAGAACTTTGCAGCCAACAACTCTCTCTCTAGTTGGTGTTTGAAGTCGCGTACTGGGATCCGCGCATCTGGTTAGTCACGTACTTGGGAGCCGTGCATTGAAAATGAGAAACTGTCACTACAGAGCAAGTCCAATTGGGTATTGGGGTAAGGGTTCAACTGTAGGTTGGTAAGGTACTAGGGATTCCTTGCTTGTAATCGCTTGCTGTGATAATAGTGGAGTTTCGGGAGTGGTGACCTTAAATCACCTGGCGGGATTTTTGCCGTCAGGGTTTTCCCATTCGTAAACAAATCACCGTGTCATTTATTTTTCCGCTGCATACTTAAGTTTTGGTGATTTGTTTGTGCTGCCACGTGATATTGCATGTTAATTTGATTAATTAATAACTAGGCTAATTAATCAACCTAATTTATCACAAGGGGTCAACGCGTTTGTGGCCTGACAGAAACCAATTAATTTGATCTGGGTGCATCTAGCTATGAGCCTTAAATTGAGTTAGCGGTCCAATATTGCCCCAAAAAGGCAATTAAAGGCAGTACATGACGATAATTTTTTCAGGGAGTCAAATATTTAAAAAAGAAAGAAAAAAAGATCACTAAATATTTTCAAAGAAACCGATTTGAAGGAATCTCCTCTAATCCACTTGCAACATTTTTTTTTATTGTTGTAAAATTTGATTTCTCAAATCCATTCCCTTAAGGCCTTCTTCAATTCTTTCATTCACGACTTCTTATATTCTTCCAATTACATTTTGTACAACTCTTCCTCTTCTCATTTTCACTGTTATTCTCCCCCTCTTCTTTTGGACCCAAGCAATATTCTTCCAACAGTTCTTCCTCTTCCATCTTATTTTTCATATAAATTTTTCATGGAAAATGTTTGGCTCCAAACATGTGAACTTGGAGCAATTTTGCTCTAACTTATTATATGACGGTTAATGAGACCATTCATGTATAGTTTTTTTCACATGCTCTTTTACTATATTATGTAGCTTGTTTATATAATACACAGAGATTGTCTTATAAATTATCACATAATAAGTTGAAAAAGGTATCTCCGAACAAGTTTGGAACGAAACTTTTCCCATTTTTCATTACTCCTTTTTTTCTCATCTCGCCCATTTATATATCCTAAACTCCATTTCTTTAACATTTTAAATATTTTGGTAGTTTTTTTTTTTATTTGTTTCTACAATATTTTATTATTGATCTAATTGTTGCATCACATTTTATATAAATTTTCCTTTTATTCATCTCATTATGATATTATAGCATAATAGATAGTAACTGTTGTAAATCTTCGATATAAATTTGGTAAAATCCAAAAACAAAAAAAAATTGATTCAAGAATAGTATTTTCAATTCGACTCTATCAAAACTCACAACATTACGTTTTACTCACCGAAACTACAAAAAGGGAAAGAGATCATTTTTTTTTTATTATAATCTATTCCTCGTTCTTTTCACTACATCATCACTAAACCATACAAACATAATTCGCCTTCACTCTCTTATTTTTCCAAATTCTTATTCTAATAGCTGAAATTGGTAAATTAACTAAAAAAAAGCATAGAAAAAAATGGAATATCTTTTCGAACTCAAAAATTTAAGCCTTTTGTATTCAAGATTTCTTTATTTAATAACGATTAATTCAAAATTTTCCTTTTCATAAAATTAATTCCACAGAGGGAGAGCAGGCTTAGAGGAACGGGAGTCAGAGCTTTTTTCCAACCCATATTAATGGTAGTGTTGAGGTCCTTAAGGTACTGGTGGTCCTAGATGAGGTGATACCTTCAATATAGAAACACTACAAAAGGGCAAGTTGGCTATTTATATTTTTTGGGCCTCGTTGGACCAATTTAACTTTTGTGGGGGTTCTACTTACAAGTCTCCAAAGTACAGACTACATACTTT
The DNA here is from genome assembly GCA_032878915.1 of Castanopsis chinensis. NCBI lineage: Eukaryota > Viridiplantae > Streptophyta > Magnoliopsida > Fagales > Fagaceae > Castanopsis > Castanopsis chinensis. The sequence goes on from JAVQMG010000113.1 coordinate 929,812, forward strand.
TACTATAAACCCCACACAAAAAAAAGAAAAGAAAAGAAAAGAAAATCTTTGTGGTTGCGAAGGCCATGGCGTCACTTGGCCTCTAGATTAGATTCAAATCTTTGATCCTAAATTGTTGTCAACATATTTTATATCGATGATCCAACTATTAAAAAATTGTCACAACGTAAAATTTGGATAAAGTTTGGCAACAAACTTGGTTGTAGCCAGTGGCAATAACTTGGTTAGTATTTTTTTTTTATTGAATATGAATTTAAAAAATTCACCGTTGAATAACATTCACTTTTTATTATATCCTCCATGTTTGCAAAATTTCCAGAAAATCAAAAATCAATTGCTATAACATCACCAATGTTTAAGTTTTAAGATTTTGTAATATGAAATTATGCATAAAAAATAAGTTGATAGATCAAATAATAAATAACATAATATTGATATGAAATTTGACATACTTGTTGAGAATATAAAGAACAAGCAATTCAACGATTAGAATTTTAAAATATATAGCAATATTAAATTTGTAGTGGAAGTTGTCGATTTTGGCTACAATCAAGTTTGTAGCCTAACGATGTCCCTAATATATATATATATATATATATATATATATATATATATTTTAGAATGCATTTATAAACAAAGTCTTGCAAATTTTTACATTTTAGAATGTACTTATAAAACAAAGTCATGTAAATTTTCGCAAATGGTAACTAGAGGAAAAGGTTATGTCCTTTTTTTTCCTACTAAAATTAAAATTAAAATTTTAATGAAATATATATTACTTTATTGTTATTATTTTCTTATTTTTACATCTTAATAAATTAGTGGGTAATACATTGAAAAGCCCTCGATATACGGGGGCAACTATAATTAGTCTATTTTACTGTGATACTAACGCAGTACTTATACCCGTTCATTGGGGTGGATCCCGAGGTTATGGCTCTTGCGAACAAATATTTTATATTCTAGATAGTTCATTTTTATTTGAAAATATTTTTTAATTATAAATGTTTCCCAGAAAATATAAATTTTAGTATGAAAACTAATGAAATAGAGATAAATTTGTTAATTGAAACTCAAATAGGTTTTATTGATAAATTTTTACTCAACATAAAAAATATAGCACAAGATTTTAATGAAATTCTCACACGTCAACAAAAAATTCATAAAAAATATTTATTTTTATTCACTTATGATATATAATTAAAGATAATGAAATAATACTCACAATTATTGTGAAGGTTGTGATAATATATATATATATATATATATAAATTTGTAATTAATTTGTGCATAACATGAACATGAACATGCTACCAATTTACAAATGAAACAAAGAAAGAGATTCCGCTTAAATTTATTGCACAAAGCCTCAAACTATATGAAGCTGGCAGCTAGTAGGTGTGAGCCCACAAAATTGGCATCCATGGTGAGGGTGAACTTAATGTCAAACATCGTGAGAGTTATTATCTCACTTGACTTGCAGAGAGAGCTCAAGCTTCCTGATTTATGTCAGAAAAATCGGCTGCAACTTGGCCACATATATCCTATAAAATGGTCGAATGGCCAGGATTTCTACTGCAAGCCAGTTTCGACTTTCGATAGAGCAATACACTGTGATTGAGAAATGGCCATGAAATTAGTTCTCTTTGTTTCGGTAATGGTTGCTGCATTGGCACTTCCAATAGCTAAAGCCCAGTTACCCATCCCTGGTGTCGTGTTCCAAGTCCAGCCGTCTCTTGTGCCTTGCGCTATTAACGGCAGTTTAGGTGCCAATGTTACTGTCATCCGACCTTTCCCAAGTAAGTTTTCTCAGAATTTGTTACGGTTAGTCCAATGCACCATGACTACATACATTAGTCTCAGCTAATAAGGTACTTCAATCTCACCATTGTTTTGTTATATTCACTTCTAGATGCTCAAGTACAATTGCGATGTGGAGCTGGAAATGTGGTTGCTAGTACAACAACCAACGCCAGTGGAGTATTTTCATTTTCCTTGGATGCTATACGAGTCAATCTCTCAGTAGCAATAGGCTTGAGTGTTTGCGATCTAGTGGTTACAACACCCCTCTCCACCTGCAACCCCACACTTCCTACTGTGGGAGTCCTGAGATCGGACATACAGTTCGTTGGAACCAATGTTTTGGGGGCCCGTATAAATTTCATTTTTAGGCCTGTTGGGTTCCGTTACAGTTTGTCAACTTGAGGAATAGAAGAGTATTTACTTGAATAAGGTCAATTGAACCAATGATAAAGTATTTTCCTTTCCAACTCTAAAACAATGTTATGAAGATTGTCATCCTATCTGTAAACTCCTTTCCTAATTAAGGAGTACTCCTGTTGCTATATATAATTAATAAAGCCTTTAATGTCCTTCAAATGAATATGGAGTTAGTTGTGGATTTCGTTTGACTTGTATGTGATAATCAAGGCAATGTTAATTGGCAAAAACCCTTTTTGATGGCGTTCGCTTACGGTATTATTGAGGGTAGGAAGTAAAAGTTTAATTTTAAAACTTATTTTAACCGGAAAGAATTATAGCGTTTAGAATATTTGGAAAACTACAGTGTTAAGTGTTGGAATATTTTTATAATTTTATATTTATTATTATTTTTAACTATATGTTATGAGTTGGCTGCCAAGTAAACGTTAGTGGCAAACGTTTTTCTGTTATCCAATCTTAATTCGTTGCTTTAAACCATCGTCTTTAATTGGTCGAGTTTGTACAGTTTTTATGTTACAGTTGGCATTGATATATTATGATTCAATATAATTACTATTTACTATCCACTTTAAAGATAATTATAACAACTATAAAGTAAATTTGAAACCCAAAGAAACTTGATTTTTTCTTTTTTTTGAACAGCAAATAAAATTGATCTTTGTTGTATGTTTCTTCAACCAATATGAATATGCAGCCAACACGTCCGATTTCAGATGATAAAATCAATTTTCTTATGGGCACCATTTTCATGTAAAAAAGATAACTACCTACATTTTTGAAGAATCAAAATTCTAATTTCATGAAAATACGATATCCCTCGATACACTATATCTTTTGGCTAAAAGAAAAGTACTAGTGAGAGATTCCTACCCTACGAGCGGTGCAGGTTTGTAAGGATAATCAGCATGTTGGCTGAGTTGTTGTATCCCGAGGGCCGCGCGCACAATGTTATTAGTCCACTACATCGGAAATAGGAATGGCAACAGGTCGAGTTCGGACCTGGTTTTTTTATTCCCAAACTCGGCCCGTAAATAAATGGTTTTTCTTTTTTTTTTTTGGGACCTCGAACCCACGGCCCAAAAAAAAAAAAAAAGACTGAATCGAAGCATATACCGTGGCCAAAAAAAAAAAAAAAACATATTTCCTCATATTCAAATCTCAGCAGCAAGCACTATTTTTTGATGGCGTAGTCACCAATTAACAAAAGCTTGAACAAATAATCGCTAGAAAAAGAAGAAAAAATATCTTCCCTGAAGCGATTTCTTCGCTAAATGATGGTGGCCAAATTAGCTTAACAAACACTCATCCCAGTTCTTTTTTTGTTCAAATGTGTGACAATTATTAGTGATCACACATAATCTAAGAGTTAAGTTTATATATCTTTATGGGTTTTGTAAATATGTGGGCACAAGTATATGTATGCTTATGGGCTGAATTTGGAATCATGTTGTGACGAAATGGTCTCCTAATTTAATTACTTTCATTACGGCCTGGAGTGAGCCATTCTCAAAGGCCGGAGCCAAATTAAGGCCTAAAGGGTAGGGGTTGATTTAGTTTGGGGAATTTTTAATCTCAGCCAACCTCGTTCGATTCAAATATTGGCACGCATATTCCACAACGAATGTCCGCGGCGAGAAGCAACTTCATGTGGCTAGAGCATGAGATCACAAAAGAGTTGAAAAAACCAGTTTTACGACTTTTGGAAGTGGTGGAGTTATCAATGATCACGTAAGAAACCAATTAATTTGATCTGGGTGCATCTAGCTATGAGCCTCAAAAAGAGTTAGAGGTCCAATATTGCCCCAAAAAGGCAATTAAAGGCAGTACATGACGATAATTTTTTCAAGGAGTCAAATATTTAAAAAAGAAAGAAAAAAAGATCACTAAATATTTTCAAAGAAACCGATCTGAAGGAATCTCCTCTAATCCACTTGCAACATTTTTTTTTAATTTTTGTAAAATTTGATTTTTCAAATCCATTCCCTTAAGGGCTTTTTTCAATTCTTTCATTCATGACTTCTTATATTCTTCCAATTACATTTTGTACAACTCTTCCTCTTCTCATTTTCACTGTTATTCTTCCCCTCTTCTTTTGGACCCAAGCAATATTCTTCCAACAGTTCTTTCTCTTCCATCTTATTTTTCATATAAATTTTTCATGGAAAATGTTTGGCTCCAAACATGTGAACTTGGAGCAATTTTGCTCTAACTTATTATATGACAGTTAATGAGACCACTCATGTATAGTTTTTTTCACATGCTCTTTTACGATATTATATTGCTTGTTTATATAATACACATAGATTGTCTTATAAATTATCACATAATAAGTTGAAAAAGGTATCTTCGAACAAGTTTGGAGCGAAACTTTCCCCATTTTTCATTACTCCTTTTATTCTCATCTCGCCCATTTATATATCCTAAACTCCATTTCTTTAACTTTTTAAATATTTTGGTAGTTTTTTATTTATTTGTTTCAACAATATTTTATTATTGATCTAATTGTTGCATCACATTTTATATAAATTTTCCTTTTATTCATCTCATTATGATATTATAGCATAATAGATAGTAACTGTTGTAAATCTTCGATATAAATTTGGTAAAATCCAAAAACAAAAAAAAATTGATTCAAGAATAGTATTTTCAATTTGACTCTATCAAAACTCACAACATTATGTTTTACTCACCGAAACTACAAAAAGGGAAAGAGATCATTTTTTTTATTATAATCTATTCCTCGTTCTTTTCACTACATCGTCACCAAAACATACAAACATAATTTGCCTTCACTCTCTTATTTTTCCAAATTCTTATTCTAATAGCTGAAATTGGTAAATTAACTAAAAAAAAGCATAGAAAAAAATGGAATATCTTTTCGAACTAAAAAATTTAAGCCTTTTGTATTCAAGATTTTTTATTTAATAACGATTAATTCAAAATTTTCCTTTTCATAAAATTAATTCCACAGAGGGAGAGCAGGCTTAGAGGAACGGGAGTCAGAGCTTTTTTCCAACCCATATTAATGGTAGTGTTGAGGTCCTTAAGGTACTGGTGGTCCGAGATGAGGTGATACCTTCAATATAGAAACACTACAAAAGGGCAAGTTGGCTATTTATATTTTTTGGGCCTCTTTGGACCAATTTAACTTTTGTGGGGGTGCTACTTACAAGTCTCCAAAGTACAGACTACATACTTTTACTATAAACCCCAGACAAAAAAAAGAAAAGAAAAGAAAAGAAAATCTTTGTGGTTGCGAAGGCCATGGCGTCACTTGGCCTCTAGATTAGATTCAAATCTTTGATCCTAAATTGTTGTCAACATATTTTATATCGATGATCCAACTATTAAAAAATTGTCACAAGGTAAAATTTGGATAAAGTTTGGCAACAAACTTGGTTGTAGCCAGTGGCAATAACTTGGTTAGTATTTTTTTTTTATTGAATATGAATTTAAAAAATTCACCATTGAATAACATTCACTTTTTATTATATCCTCCATGTTTGCAAAATTTCCAGAAAATCAAAAATCAATTGCTATAACATCACCAATTTTAAGTTTAAAGTTTTTGTAATATGAAATTATGCATAAAAAATAAGTTTATAGATCAAATAATAAATAACATAATATTGATATGAAATTTGACATACTTGTTGAGAATATAAAGAACAAGCAATTCAACGATTAAAATTTTAAAATATATAGCAATATTAAATTTGTAGTGGAAGTTGTCGATTTTGGCTACAATCAAGTTTGTAGCCTAACGATGTCCCTAATATATATATATATATATATATATATATATATTTTAGAATGCATTTATAAACAAAGTCTTGCAAATTTTTACATTTTAGAATGTACTTATAAAACAAAGTCATGTAAATTTTCGCAAATGATAACTAGAGGAAAAGGTTATGGCCTTTTTTTTCCTACTAAAATTAAAATTACAATTTTAATGAAATAGATATTACGTTATTGTTATTATTTTCTTATTTTTACATCTTAATAAATTAGTGGGTAATACATTGAAAAGCCCTCGATACACGGGGGCAACTATAATTAGTCTATTTTACTTTGATACTAACGCAGTACTTATACCCGTTCATTGGGGTCGATCCCGAGGTTATGGCTCTTGCGAACAAATATTTTATATTCTAGATAGTTCGTGTTTATTTGAAAATATTTTTTCATTATAAATGTTTCCCAGAAAATATAAATTTTAGTATAAAAACTAATGAAATAGAGATAAATTTTGTTAATTGAAACTCAAATAGGTTTTATTGATAAATTGTTACTCAACATAAAAAATATAGCACAAGATTTTAATGAAATTCTCACACGTCAACAAAAAATTCATAAGAAATATTTATTTTTATTCACTTATGATATATAATTAAAGATAATGAAAGAATACTCACAAAACTTGCACATAACATTTTGTCTTTAATTACATTAAATGGCTCAGTATATAAATATATTTGTTATATTAGTTAATTTAGAATTTCAGGTGACCACCGCGCACCCTTGGGGCAGTGGCCACTCCACAAGTATAAATACTTGTAGGATGTGGGGGATAAGGGTCGGGGTTCTAGTGTCCAGGAAGGAGTTTCGCATACATATACACATGAATTAGGTTAGAGTAGAAATTATGCCTTGTATAAAAAAAAAAAAAAAAATATTTAAGTGACTCACTATTATTGTGAAGGTTGTGATAATATATATATATATATATATATATATAAATTTGTAATTAATTTGTGCATAACATGAACACGAACATGTTACCAATTTACATATGAAACAAAGAAAGAGATTCCGCTTAAATTTATTGCACAAAGCCTCAAACTATATGAAGCTGGCAGCTAGTAGGTGTGAGCCCACAAAATTGGCATCCATGGTGAGGGTGAACTTAATGTCAAACATCATGAGAGTTATTATCTCACTTGACTTGCAGAGAGAGCTCAAGCTTCCTGATTTATTTCAGAAAAATCGGTTGCAACTTGGCCTCATATATCCTATAAAATGGTCGAATGGCCAGGATTTCTACTGCAAGCCAGTTTCGACTTTCGATAGAGCAATACACTGTGATTGAGAAATGGCCATGAAATTAGTTCTCTTTGTTTCCGTAATGGTTGCTGCATTGGCACTTCCAATAGCTAAAGCCCAGTTACCCATCCCTGGTGTTGTGTTCCAGGTCCAGCCGTCTCTTGTGCCTTGCGCTATTAACGGCAGTTTAGGAGCCAATGTTACTGTCATCCGACCTTTCCCAAGTAAGTTTTCTCAGAATTTGTTACGGTTAGTCCAATGCACCATGACTACATACATTAGTCTCAGCTAATAAGGTACTTCAATCTCACCATTGTTTTGTTATATTCACTTCTAGATGCTCAAGTACAATTGCGGTGTGGAGCCGGAAATGTGGTTGCTAGTACAACAACCAATGCCAGTGGAGTATTTTCATTTTCCTTGGATGCTATACGAGTTCATCTCTCAGCAGCAATAGGCTTGAGTGTTTGCGATCTAGTGGTTACAACACCCCTCTCCACCTGCAACCCCACACTTCCTACTGTGGGAGTCCTGAGATCGGACATACAGTTCATTGGAACCAATATTTTGGGGGCCCGTATAAATTTCATTTTTAGGCCAGTTGGGTTCCGTTACAGTTTCTCAACTTGAGGAACAGAAGTGTATTTACTTGAATAAGGTCAATTGAACCAATGATATAGTATTTTCCTTTCCAACTCTATAACAATGTTATGAAGATTGTCATCCAATCTGTAAACTCCTTTCCTAATTAAGGAGTACTCCTGTTGCTATATATAATTAATAAAGCCTTTAATGTCCTTCAAATGAATATGGAGTTAGTTGTGGATTTCGTTTGACTTGTATATGATAATCAAGGCAATGTTAATTGGCAAAAAGCCTTTTTGATGGCGTTCGCTTACGGTATTATTGAGCGTAGGAAGTAAAAGTTTAATTTTAAAACTTATTTTAACCGGAAAGAATTACAGCGTTTAGAATCTTTGGAAAACTACAGTGTTAAGTGTTGGAATTTTTTTATAATTTTATATTTATTATTATTTTTAACTATATGTTATGAGTTGGCAGCCAAGTAAATGTTAGTGGCAAAGGTTTTTCTGTTATCCATTCTTAATTCGTTGCTTTAAACCATCGTCTTTAATTGGTTGAGTTTGTACAGTTTTTATGTTACTGTTGGCATTGATATATTATGATTCAATATAATTACTATTTACTATCCATTTTAAAGATAATTATAACAACTATAAAGTAAATTTGAAATCGAAAGAAACTTGATTTTTTCTTTTTTTTGAGCAGCAAATAAACTTGATCTTTATTGTATGTTTCTTCAACCAATATGAATATGCAGCCAACACGTCCGATTTCAGATGATAAAATCAATTTTCTTATGGGCACCATTTTCATGTACAAAAGATAACTACCTACATTTTTGAAGAATCAAAATTCTAATTTCAGAAAAATACGATATCCCTCGATACACTATATCTTTTGGGTAAAAGAAAAGTACTATTGAGAGATTCCTACCCTACGAGCGGTGCAGGTTTGTAAGGATAATCAGCAAGGTGGCTGAGTTGTTGTATCCCGAGGGCGGCGCGCACAATGTTATTAGTCCACTACATCGGAAATAGGAATGGCAACAGGTCGAGTTCGGACCTGGTTTTTTTATTCCCAAACTCGGCCCGTTAATAAACGGTTTTTTTTTTTTTTTTTGGGACCTCGAACCCACGGCCCAAAAAAAAAAAAAAAAAAGACTGAATCGAAGCTTATACCGTGGCCAAAAAAAAAAAAAAACATATTTCCTCATATTCAAATCTCAGCAGCAAGCACGATTTTTTGATGGCGTAGTCACCAATTAACAAAAGCTTGAAGAAATAATCGCTAGAAAATGAAGAAAAAATATCTTCCCTTATGCGATTTCTTCGCTAAATGATGGTGGCCAAATTAGCTTAACAAACACTCATCCCAGTTCTTTTTTTGTGCAAATGTGTGACAATTATTAGTGATCACACATAATCTAAGAGTTAAGTTTATATATCTTTATGGGTTTTGTAAATATGTGGGCACAAGTATATGTATGCTTGTGGGCTGAATTTGGAATCATGTTGTAACGAAATGGTCTCCTAATTTAATTACTTTCATTAGGGCCTGGAGTGAGCCATTCTCAAAGGCCCGAGCCAAATTAAGGCCTAAAGGGTAGGGGTTGATTTAGTTTGGGGAATTTTTAATCTCAGCCAACCTCGTTCGATTCAAATATTGGCACGCATATTCCACAACGAATGTCCGCGGCGAGAAGCAACTTCATGTGGCTAGAGCATGAGATCACAAAAGAGTTGAAAAAACCAGTTTTACGACTTTTGGAAGTGGTGGAGTTATCAATGACCACGTAAGAAACCAATTAATTTGATCTGGGTTTATCTAGCTATGAGCCTCAAAAAGAGTTAGAGGTCCAATATTGCCCCAAAAAGGCAATTAAAGGCAGTACATGACGATAATTTTTTCAGGGAGTCAAATATTTAAAAAAGAAAGAAAAAAAGATCACTAAATATTTTCAAAGAAACCGATCTGAAGGAATCTCCTCTAATCCACTTGCAACATTTTTTTTTTATTGTTGTAAAATTTGATTTTTCAAATCCATTCCCTTAAGGGCTTCTTCAATTCTTTCATTCATGACTTCTTATATTCTTCCAATTACATTTTGTACAACTCTTCCTCTTCTCATTTTCACTGTTATTCTCCCCCGCTTCTTTTGGACCCAAGCAATATTCTTCCAACAGTTCTTTCTCTTCCATCTTATTTTTCATATAAATTTTTCATGGAAAATGTTTGGCTCCAAACATGTGAACTTGGAGCAATTTTGCTCTAACTTATTATATGACAGTTAATGAGACCACTCATGTATAGTTTTTTTCACATGCTCTTTTACTATATTATATTGCTTGTTTATATAATACACATAGATTGTCTTATAAATTATCACATAATAAGTTGAAAAAGGTATCTTCGAACAAGTTTGGAGCGAAACTTTTCCCATTTTTCATTAGTCCTTTTATTCTCATCTCGCTCATTTATATATCCTAAACTCCATTTCTTTAACATTTTAAATATTTTGGTAGTTTTTTTTTTATTTGTTTCTACAATATTTTATTATTGATCTAATTGTTGCATCACATTTTATATAAATTATCCTTTTATTCATCTCATTATGATATTATAGCATAATAGATAGTAACAGTTGTAAATCTTCGATATAAATTTGGTAAAATCCAAAAACAAAAAAAAATTGATTCAAGAATAGTATTTTGAATTTGACTCTATCAAAACTCACAACATTATGTTTTACTCACCGAAACTACAAAAAGGGAAAGAGATCATTTTTTTTATTTATTATAATCTATTCCTCGTTCTTTTCACTACATCATCACCAAACCATACAAACATAATTCGCCTTCACTCTCTTATTTTTCCAAATTCTTATTCTAATAGCTGAAATTGGTAAATTAACTAAAAAAAAGCATAGAAAAAAATGGGATATCTTTTCGAACTCAAAAATTTAAGCCTTTTGTATTCAAGATTTTTTTATTTAATAACGATTAATTCAAAATTTTCCTTTTCATAAAATTAATTCCACAGAGGGAGAGCAGGCTTAGAGGAACGGGAGTCAGAGCTTTTTTCCAACCCATATTAATGGTAGTGTTGTGGTCCTTAAGGTACTGGTGGTCCTAGATGAGGTGATACCTTCAATATAGAAACACTACAAAAGGGCAAGTTGGCTATTTATATTTTTTGGGCCTCTTTGGACCAATTTAACTTTTGTGGGGGTGCTACTTACAAGTCTCCAAAGTACAGACTACATACTTTTACTGTAAACCCCACACAAAAAAAAGAAAAGAAAAGAAAAGAAAATCTTTGTGGTTGCGAAGGCCATGGCGTCACTTGGCCTCTAGATTAGATTCAAATCTTTGATCCTAAATTGTTGTCAACATATTTTATATCGATGATCCAACTATTAAAAAATTGTCACAAGGTAAAATTTGGATAAAGTTTGGCAACAAACTTGGTTGTAGCCAGTGGCAATAACTTGCTTAGTATTTTTTTTTTTTATTGAATATGAATTTAAAAAATTCACCGTTGAATAACATTCACTTTTTATTATATCCTCCATGTTTGCAAAATTTCCGGAAAATCAAAAATCAATTGCTATAACATCACCAATGTTTAAGTTTTAAGTTTTTGTAATATGAAATTATGCATAAAAAATAAGTTTATAGATCAAATAATAAATAACATAATATTGATTTGAAATTTGACATACTTGTTGAGAATATAAAGAACAAGCAATTCAACGATTAAAATTTTAAAATATATAGCAATATAAAATTTGTAGTGGAAGTTGTCGATTTTGGCTACAATCAAGTTTGTAGCCTAACAATGTCCCTAATATATATATATATATATATATATATATATTTTAGAATGCATTAATAAACAAAGTCTTGCAAATTTTTACATTTTAGAATGTATTTATAAAACAAAGTCATGTAAATTTTCGCAAATGATAACTAGAGGAAAAGGTTATGTCCTTTTTTTTCCTACTAAAATTAAAATTACAATTTTAATGAAATAGATATTACGTTATTGTTATTATTTTCTTATTTTTACATCATAATAAATTAGTGGGTAATACATTGAAAAGCCCTCGATATACGGGGGCAACTATAATTAGTCTATTTTACTGCGATACTAACGCAGTACTTATACCCGTTCACTGGGGTGGATCCCGAGGTTACGGCTCTTGCGAACAAATATTTTATATTCTAGATAGTTCGTTTTTATTTGAAAATATTTTTTAATTATAAATGTTTCCCAGAAAATATAAATTTTCGTATAAAAACTAATGAAATAGAGATAAATTTGTTAATTGAAACTCAAATAGGTTTTTTTGATAAATTGTTACTCAACATAAAAAATATAGCACAAGATTTTAATGAAATTCTCACACGTCAACAAAAAATTCATAAGAAATATTTATTTTTATTCACTTATGATATATAATTAAAGATAATGAAACAATACTCACAAAACTTGCACATAACATTTTGTCTTTAATTACATTAAATGGCTCAGTATATAAATATATTTGTTATATTAGTTAATTTAGAATTTCAGGTGACCACCGCACACCCTTGGTGCAGTGGCCACTCCACAAGTATAAATACTTGTAGGATGAGGGGGATAAGGATCGGGGTTTAAGTCTCCAGGAAGGAGTTTCGCATACATATACACAAGAATTAGGTTAGAGTAGAAATTATACCTTGTATAAAAAAAAAAAAAAAAAAAAATTTAAGTGACTTACTATTATTGTGAAGGTTGTGATAATATATATATATAAAAAATTTGTAATTAATTTGTGCATAACATGAACATGAACATGCAACCAATTTACATATGAAACAAAGAAAGAGATTCCGCTTAAATTTATTGCACAAAACCTCAAACTATATGAAGCTGGCAGCTAGTAGGTGTGGCCCCACAAAATTGGCATCCATGGTGAGGGTGAACTTAATGTCAAACAACATGAGAGTTATTATCTCACTTGACTTGCAGAGAGAGCTCAAGCTTCTTGATTTATGTCAGAAAAATCGGCTGCAACTCGGCCACATATATCCTATAAAATGGTCGAATGGCCAGTCTTTCTACTACAAGCCAATTTCGACTTTCGATAGAGCAATACACTGTGATTGAGAAATGGCCTTGAAATTAGTTCTCTTTGTTTCCGTAATGGTTGCTGCATTGGCACTTCCAATAGCTAAAGCCCAGTTACCCATCCCTGGTGTTGTGTTCCAGGTCCAGCCGTCTCTTGTGCCTTGCGCTATTAACGGCAGTTTAGGTGCCAATGTTACTGTCGTCCGACCTTTCCCAAGTAAGTTTTCTTAGAATTTGTTACGGTTAGTCCAATGCACCATGACTACATACATTAGTCTCAGCTAATAAGGTACTTCAATCTCACCATTGTTTTGCTATATTCACTTCTAGATGCTCAAGTACAATTGCGGTGTGGAGCTGGAAATGTGGTTGCTAGTACAACAACCAATGCCAGTGGAGTATTTTCATTTTCCTTGGATGCTATACGAGTTCATCTCTCAGCAGCAATAGGCTTGAGTGTTTGCGATCTAGTGGTTACAACACCCCTCTCCACCTGCAACCCCACACTTCCTACTGTGGGAGTCCTGAGATCGGACATACAGTTCGTTGGAACCAATATTTTGGGGGCCCGTATAAATTTCATTTTTAGGCCTGTTGGGTTCCGTTACAGTTTCTCAACTTGAGGAACAAAAGTGTATTTACTTGAATAAGGTCAATTGAACCAATGATATAGTATTTTCCTTTCCAACTCTATAACAATGTTATGAAGATTGTCATCCAATCTGTAAACTACTTTCCTAATGAAGGAGTACTCCTGTTGCTATATATAATTAATAAAGCCTTTAATGTCCTTCAAATGAATATGGAGTTAGTTGTGGATTTCGTTTGACTTGTATATGATAATGAAGGCAATGTTAATTGGCAAAAAGCCTTTTTGATGGCGTTCGCTTATGGTATTATTGAGCGTAGGAAGTAAAAGTTTAATTTTAAAAATTATTTTAACCGGAAAGAATTACAGCGTTTAGAATATTTGGAAAACTACAGTGTTAAGTGTTGGAATTTTTTTATAATTTTATATTTATTATTATTTTTAACTATATGTTATGAGTTGGCTGCCAAGTAAACGTTAGTGGCAAACGTTTTTCTGTTATCCAATCTTAATTCGTTGCTTTAAACCATCGTCTTTAATTGGTCTAGTTTGTACAGTTTTTATGTTACAGTTGGCATTGATATATTCTGATTCAATATAATTACTATTTACTATCCATTTGAAAGATAATTATAACAACTATAAAGTAAATTTGAAACCCAAAGAAACTTGATTTTTTCTTTTTTTTGAGCAGCAAATAAACTTGATCTTTATTGTATGTTTCTTCAACCAATATGAATATGCAGCCAACACGTCCGATTTCAGATGATAAAATCAATTTTCTTATGGGCACCATTTTCATGTAAAAAAGATAACTACCTACATTTTTGAACAATCAAAATTCTAATTTCATGAAAATACGATATCCCTCGATACACTATGTCTTTTGGCTAAAAGAAAAGTACTAGTGAGAGATTCCTACCCTACAAGCGGTGCAGGTTTGTAAGGATAATCAGCAAGGTGGCTGAGTTGTTGTATCCTGAGGGTGGCGCGCACAATGTTATTAGTCCACTACATTGGAAATAGGAATGGCAACAGGTCGGGTTCGGACCTGGTTTTTTTATGCCCAAACTCGGCCCGTTAATAAACGGTGTTTCTTTTTTTTTCTTGGGATCTCGAACCCGCGGCCCAAAAAAAAAAAAAAAAGACTGAATCGAAGCGTATACCGTGGCCCAAAAAAAAAAAAAAAACATATTTCCTCATATTCAAATCTGAGCAGCAAGCACGATTTTTTGATGGCGTAGTCACCAATTAACAAAAGCTTGAACAAATAATCGCTAGAAAAAGAAGAAAAAATATCTTCCCTGATGCGATTTCTTCGCTAAATGATGGTGGCCAAATTAGCTTAACAAACACTCATCCCAGTTCTTTTTTTGTGCAAATGTGTGACAATTATTAGTGATCACACATAATCTAAGAGTTATGTTTATATATCTTTATGGGTTTTGTAAATATGTGGGCACAAGTATATGTATGCTTATGGGCTGAATTTGGAATCATGTTGTAACGAAATGGTCTCCTAATTTAATTACTTTCATTAGGGCCTGGAGTGAGCCATTCTCAAAGGCCCGAGCCAAATTAAGGCCTAAAAGGTAGGGGTTGATTTAGTTTGGGGAATTTTTAATCTCAGTCAACCTCGTTCGATTCAAATATTGGCACGCATATTCCACAATGAATGTCCGCGACGAGAAGCAACTTCATGTGGCTAGAGCATGAGATCACAAAAGAGTTGAAAAAACCAGTTTTACGACTTTTGGAAGTGGTGGAGTTATGAATGACCACGTAAGAAACCAATTAATTTGATCTGGGTGCATCTAGCTATGAGCCTAAAAAAGAGTTAGAGGTCCAATATTGCCCCAAAAAGGCAATTAAAGGCAGTACATGACGATAATTTTTTCAGGGAGTCGAATATTTAAAAAAGAAAGAAAAAAAGATAACTAAATATTTTCAAAGAAATCGATCTGAAGGAATCTCCTCTAATCCACTTGCAACATTTTTTTTTATTGTTGTAAAATTTTATTTTTCAAATCAATTCCCTTAAGGGCTTCTTCAATTCTTTCATTCATGACTTCTTATATTCTTCCAATTACATTTTGTACAACTCTTCCACTTCTCATTTCCACTGTTATTCTCCCCCTCTTCTTTTGGACCCAAGCAATATTCTTCCAACAGTTCTTTCTCTTCCATCTTATTTTTCATATAAATTTTTCATGGAAAATGTTTGGCTCCAAACATGTGAACTTGGAGCAGTTTCGCTCTAACTTATTATATGACAGTTAATGAGACCACTCGTGTATAGTTTTTTTCACATGCTCTTTTACTATATTATATAGCTTGTTTCTATAATACACATAGATTGTCTTATAAATTATCACATAATAAGTTGAAAAAGGTATCACCGAACAAGTTTGGAGCGAAACTTTTCCCATTTTTCATTACTCCTTTTATTCTCATCTCGCCCATTTATATATCCTAAACTCCATTTCTTTAACATTTTAAATATTTTGGTAGTTTTTTTTTTATTTGTTTCTACAATATTTTATTATTGATCTAATTGTTGAATCACATTTTATATAAATTTTCCTTTTATTCATCTCATTTTGATATTATAGCATAATAGATAGTAATTGTTGTAAATCTTCGATATAAATTTGGTAAAATCCAAAAACAAAAAAAAATTGATTCAAGAATAGTATTTTCAATTTGACTCTATCAAAACTCACAACATTATGTTTTACTCACCGAAACTACAAAAAGGGAAAGAGATCATTTTTTTTATTATAATCTATTCCTCGTTCTTTTCACTACATCGTCACCAAAACATACAAACATAATTTGCCTTCACTCTCTTATTTTTCCAAATTCTTATTCTAATAGCTGAAATTGGTAAATTAAGTAAAAAAAAGCATAGAAAAAAATGGAATATCTTTTCGAACACAAAAATTTAAGCAATTTGTATTCAAGATTTTTTTATTTAATAACGATTAATTCAAAATTTTCCTTTTCATAAAATTAATTCCATAGAGGGAGAGCAGGCTTAGAGGAACGGGAGTCAGAGCTTTTTTCCAACCCATATTAATGGTAGTGTTGAGGTCCTTAAGGTACTGGTGGTCCTAGATGAGGTGATACCTTCAATATCGAAACACTACATACGGGCAAGTTGGCTATTTATATTTTTTGGGCCTCTTTGGACCAATTTCACTTTTGAGGGGGTGCTACTTACAAGCCTCCAAAGTACAGACTACATACTTTAACTATAAACCCCACACAAAAAAAAGAAAAGAAAAGAAAAGAAAAGAATATCTTTGTGGTTGCGAAGGCCATGGCGTCACTTGGCCTCTAGATTAGATTCAAATCTTTGATCCTAAATTGTTGTCAACATATTTTATATCGATGATCCAACTATTAAAAAATTGTCACAAGGTAAAATTTGGATAAAGTTTGGCAACAAACTTGGTTGTAGCCAGTGGCAATAACTTGGTTAGTATTTTTTTTTTATTGAATATGAATTTAAAAAATTCACCGTTGAATAACATTCACTTTTTATTATATCCTCCATGTTTGCAAAATTTCCAGAAAATCAAACATCAATTGCTATAACATCACCAATGTTTAAGTTTTAAGTTTTTGTAATATGAAATTATGCATAAAAAATAAGTTTATAGATCAAATAATAAATAACATAATATTGATATGAAATTTGACATACTTGTTGAGAATATAAAGAACAAGCAATTCAACGATTAAAATTTTAAAATATATAGCAATATTAAATTTTTAGTGGAAGTTGTAGATTTTGGCTACAATCAAGTTTGTAGCCTAACGATGTCCCTAATATATTTATATATATATATATATATATATATATATATATATTTTAGAATGCATTTATAAACAAAGTCTTGCAAATTTTTACATTTTAGATTGTACTTATAAAACAAAGTCATGTAAATTTTCGCAAATGATAACTAGAGGAAAATGTTATGTCCTTTTTTTTCCTACTAAAATTAAAATTACAATTTTAATGAAATAGATATTACTTTATTGTTATTATTTTCTTATTTTTACATCTTAATAAATTTGTGGGTAATACATTGAAAAGCCCTCGATATACGGGGGCAACTATAATTTGTCTATTTTACTGCGATACTAACGCAGTACTTATACCCGTTCATTGGGGTGGATCCCGAGGTTATGGCTCTTGCGAACAAATATTTTATATTCTAGATAGTTCGTTTTTCTTTGAAAATATTTTTTAATTATAAATGTTTCCCAGAAAATATAAATTTTAGTATAAAAACTAATGAAATAGAGATAAATTTGTTAATTGAAACTCAAATAGGTTTTTTTGATAAATTGTTACTCAACATAAAAAATATAGCACAAGATTTTAATGAAATTCTCACACGTCAACAAAAAATTCATAAAAAATATTTATTTTTATTCACTTATGATAAATAATTAATGATAATGAAATAATACTCACAAAACTTGCACATAACATTTTGTCTTTAATTACATTAAGTGGCTCAGTATATAAATATATTTGTTATATTAGTTAATTTAGAATTTCATGTGACCACCGCGCACCCTTGGTGCAGTAGCCACTCCACAAGTATAAATACTTGTAGGATGTGGGGGATAAGGGTCGGGGTTCAAGTCTCGAGGAAGGAGTTTCGCATACATATACACATGAATTAGGTTAGAGTAGAAATTATACCTTGTATAAAAAAATAAAAAAAAATTTAGGTTACTCACTATTATTGTGAAGGTTGTGATAATAAATATATATATATATATATAATTTGTAATTAATTTGAGCATAACATGAACAGGAACATGCAACCAATTTACATATGAAACAAAGAAAGATATTCCGCTTAAATTTATTGCACAAAGCCTCAAACTATATGAAGCTGGCAGCTAGTAGGTGTGAGCCCACAAAATTGGCATCCATGGTGAGGGTGAACTTAATGTCAAACAACATGAGAGTTATTATCTCACTTGACTTGCAGAGAGAGCTCAAGCTTCCTGATTTATGTCAGAAAAATCGGCTGCAACTTGGCCACATTTATCCTATAAAATGGTCGAATGGCCAGTATATCTACTACAAGCCAGTTTCGACTTTCGATAGAGCAATACACTGTGATTGAGAAATGGCCTTGAAATTAGTTCTCTTTGTTTCCGTAATGGTTGCTGCATTGGCACTTCCAATAGCTAAAGCCCAGTTACCCATCCCTGGTGTTGTGTTCCAGGTCCAGCCGTCTCTTGTGCCTTGCGCTATTAACGGCAGTTTAGGTGCCAATGTTACTGTCATCCGACCTTTCCCAAGTAAGTTTTCTCAGAATTTGTTACGGTTAGTCCAATGCACCATGACTACATACATTAGTCTCAGCTAATAAGGTACTTCAATCTCACCATTGTTTTGTTATATTCACTTCTAGATGCTCAAGTACAATTGCGGTGTGGAGCTGGAAATGTGGTTGCTAGTACAACAACCAACGCCAGTGGAGTATTTTCATTTTCCTTGGATGCTATACGAGTTCATCTCTCAGCAGCAATAGGCTTGAGTGTTTGCGATCTAGTGGTTACAACACCCCTCTCCACCTGCAACCCCACACTTCCTACTGTGGGAGTCCTGAGATCGGACATACTGTTCGTTGGAACCAATATTTTGGGGGCCCGTATAAATTTCATTTTTAGGCCTGTTGGGTTCCGTTACAGTTTCTCAACTTGAGGAACAGAAGAGTATTTACTTGAATAAGGTCAATTGAACCAATGATATAGTATTTTCCTTTCCAACTCTATAACAATGTTATGAAGATTGTCATCCAATCTGTAAACTCCTTTCCTAATTAAGGAGTACTCCTGTTGCTATATATAATTAATAAAGCCTTTAATGTCCTTCAAATGAATATGGAGTTAGTTGTGGATTTCGTTTGACTTGTATATGATAATCAAGGCAATGTTAATTGGCAAAAAGCCTTTTTGATGGCGTTCGCTTACGGTATTATTGAGCGTAGGAAGTAAAAGTTTAATTTTAAAACTTATTTTAGACGGAAAGAATTACAGCGTTTAGAATATTTGGAAAACTACAGTGTTAAGTGTTGGAATTTTTTTATAAATTTATATTTATTATTATTTTTAACTATATGTTATGAGTTGGCTGCCAAGTAAATGTTAGTGGCAAAGGTTTTTCTGTTATCCAATCTTAATTCGTTGCTTTAAACCATCGTCTTTAATTGGTTGAGTTTGTACAGTTTTTATGTTACTGTTGGCATTGATATATTATGATTCAATATAATTACTATTTACTATCCATTTTAAAGATAATTATAACAACTATAAAGTAAATTTGAAATCGAAAGAAACTTGATTTTTTCTTTTCTTTGAGCAGCAAATAAACTTGATCTTTATTGTATGTTTCTTCAATCAATATGAATATGCAGCCAACGCGTCCGACTTTAGATGATAAAATCAATTTTCTTATGGGCACCATTTTCATGTAAAAAAGATAACTACCTACATTTTTGAAGAATCAAAATTCTAATTTCATAAAAATACGATATCCCTCGATACACTATATCTTTTGGGTAAAAGAAAAGTACTATTGAGAGATTCCTACCCTACGAGCGGTGCAAGTTTGTAAGGATAATCAGCAAGGTGGCTGAGTTGTTGTATCCCGAGGGCGGCGCGCACAATGTTATTAGTCCACTACATCGGAAATAGGAATGGCAACAGGTCGAGTTCGGACCTGGTTTTTTTATTCCCAAACTCGGCCCGTTAATAAACGGTTTTTTTTTTTTTTTGGGACCTCGAACCCACGGCCCAAAAAAAAAAAAAAGACTGAATCGAAGCATATGCCGTGGCCAAAAAAAAAAAAAAAAACATATTTCCTCATATTCAAATCTAAGCAGCAAGCACGATTTTTTGATGGCGTAGTCACCAATTAACAAAAGCTTGAAGAAATAATCGATAGAAAAAGAATAAAAAATATCTTCCCTTATGCGATTTCTTCGCTAAATGATGGTGGCCAAATTAGCTTAACAAACACTCATCCCAGTTCTTTTTTTGTGCGAATGTGTGACTATTATTATTGATCACACATAATCTAAGAGTTAAGTTTATATATCTTTATGGGTTTTGTAAATATGTGGGCACAAGTATATGTATGCTTATGGGCTGAATTTGGAATCATGTTGTAACGAAATGGTCTCCTAATTTAATTACTTTCATTAGGGCCTGGAGTGAGCCATTCTCAAAGCCCGAGCCAAATTAAGGCCTAAAAGGTAGGGGTTGATTTAGTTTGGGGAATTTTTAATCTCAACCAACCTCGTTCGATTCAAATATTGGCACGCATATTCCACAACGAATGTCCGCGGCGAGAAGCAACTTCATGTGGCTAGAGCATGAGATCACAAAAGAGCTGAAAAAACCAGTTTTACGACTTTTGGAAGTGGTGGAGTTATCAATGACCACGTAAGAAACCAATTAATTTGATCTGGGTGCATCTAGCTATAAGCCTCAAAAAGAGTTAGAGGTCCAATATTGCCCCAAAAAGGCAATTAAAGGCAGTACATGACGATAATTTTTTCAGGGAGTCAAATATTTAAAAAAGAAAGAAAAAAAGATCACTAAATATTTTCAAAGAAACCGATCTGAAGGAATCTCCTCTAATCCACTTGCAACATTTTTTTTTTATTGTTGTAAAGTTTGATTTTTCAAATCCATTCCCTTAAGGGCATCTTCAATTCATTCATTCATGACTTCTTATATTCTTCCAATTACATTTTGTACAACTCTTCCTCTTCTCATTTTCACTGTTATTCTCCCCCTCTTCTTTTGGACGCAAGCAATATTCTTCCAACAGTTCTTTCTCTTCCATCTTATTTTTCATATAAATTTTTCATGGAAAATGTTTGGCTCCAAACATGTGAACTTGGAGCAATTTTGCTCTAACTTATTATATGACGGTTAATGAGACGACTCATGTATAGTTTTTTTCACATGCTCTTTTACTATATTATATAGCTTGTTTATATAATACACATAGATTGTCTTATAAATTATCACATAATAAGTTGAAAAAGGTATCTCCGAACTAGTTTGGAGCGAAACTTTTCCAATTTTTCATTACTCCTTTTATTCTCATCTCGCCCATTTATATATCCTAAACTCCATTTCTTTAACATTTTAAATATTTTGGTAGATTTTTTTATATTTGTTTCTATAATATTTTATTATTGATTTAATTGTTGCATCACATTTTATATAAATTTTCCTTTTATTCATCTCATTTTGATATTATAGCATAATAGATAGTAACTGTTGTAAATCTTCGATATAAATTTGGTAAAATCCAAAAACAAAAAAAATTGATTCAAGAATAGTATTTTCGATTTGACTCTATCAAGACTCACAAAATTATGTTTTACTCACCGAAACTACAAAAAGGGAAAGAGATTATTATTCTAATTACTTGATCTTTATTGTATGTTTCTTCAACCAATATGAATATGCAGCCAACACGTCCGATTTCAGATGATAAAATCAATTTTCTTATGGGCACCATTTTCATGTAAAAAAGATAACTACCTACATTTTTGAAGAATCAAAATTCTAATTTCATAAAAATACGATATCCCTCGATACACTATATCTTTTGGGTAAAAGAAAAGTACTATTGAGAGATTCCTACCCTACGAGCGGTGCAGGTTTGTAAGGATAATCAGCAAGGTGGCTGAGTTGTTGTATCCTGAGGGCGGCGCGCACAATGTTATTAGTCCACTACATCGGAAATAGGAATGGCAACAGGTCGGGTTCGGACCTGGTTTTTTTATGCCCAAACTCGGCCCGTTAATAAACTGTGTTTCTTTTTTTTTTTTTGGGACCTCGAACCCGCGGCCCCAAAAAAAAAAAAAAAGACTGAATCGAAGCCTATACCGTGGCCAAAAAAAAAAAAAAAAAACATATTTCCTCATATTCAAATCTGAGCAGCAAGCACGATTTTTTGATGGCGTAGTCACCAATTAACAAAAGCTTGAACAAATAATCGCTAGAAAAAGAAGAAAAAATATCTTCCCTGATGCGATTTCTTCGCTAAATGATGGTGGCCAAATTAGCTTAACAAACACTCATCCCAGTTCTTTTTTTGTGCAAATGTGTGACAATTATTAGTGATCACACATAATCTAAGAGTTAAGTTTATATATCTTTATGGGTTTTGTATATATGTGGGCACAAGTATATGTATGCTTATGGGCTGAATTTGGAATCATGTTGTAACGAAATGGTCTCCTAATTTAATTACTTTCATTAGGGCTTGGTGTGAGCCATTCTCAAAGGCCTGAGCCAAATTAAGGCCTAAAAGGTAGGGGTTGATTTAGTTTGGGGAATTTTTAATCTCAACCAACCTCGTTCGATTCAAATATTGGCACGCATATTCCACAACGAATGTCCGCGGCGAGAAGCAACTTCATGTGGCTAGAGCATGAGATCACAAAAGAGTTGAAAAAACCAGTTTTACGACTTTTGGAAGTGGTGGAGTTATCAATGACCACGTAAGAAACCAATTAATTTGATCTGGGTGCATCTAGCTATGAGCCTCAAAAAGAGTTAGAGGTCCAATATTGCCCCAAAAAGGCAATTAAAGGCAATACATGACGATAATTTTTTCAGGGAGTCGAATATTTAAAAAAGAAAGAAAAAAAGATCACTAAATATTTTCAAAGAAACCGATCTGAAGGAATCTCCTCTAATCCACTTGCAACATTTTTTTTTATTGTTGTAAAATTTGATTTTTCAAATCCATTCCCTTAAGGGCTTCTTCAATTCTTTCATTCATGACTTCTTATATTCTTCCAATTACATTTTGTACAACTCTTCCACTTCTCATTTCCACTGTTATTCTCCCCCTCTTCTTTTGGACCCAAGCAATATTCTTCCAACAGTTCTTTCTCTTCCATCTTATTTTTCATATAAATTTTTCATGGAAAATGTTTGGCTCCAAACATGTGAACTTGGAGCAATTTTGCTCTAACTTATTATATGACAGTTAATGAGACCACTCATGTATAGTTTTTTTCACATGCTCTTTTACTATATTATATAGCTTGTTTCTATAATACACATAGATTGTCTTATAAATTATCACATAATAAGTTGAAAAAGGTATCTCCGAACAAGTTTGGAGCGAAACTTTTCCCATTTTTCATTACTCCTTTTATTCTCATCTCGCCCATTTATATATCCTAAACTCCATTTCTTTAACATTTTAAATATTTTGGTAGTTTTTTTTTTTTATTTGTTTCTACAATATTTTATTTTTGATCTAATTGTTGAATCATATTTTATATAAATTTTCCTTTTATTCATCTCATTTTGATATTATAGCATAATAGATAGTAATTGTTGTAAATCTTCGATATAAATTTGGTAAAATCCAAAAACAAAAAAAAATTGATTCAAGAATAGTATTTTCAATTTGACTCTATCAAAACTCACAACATTATGTTTTACTCACCGAAACTACAAAAAGGGAAAGAGATCATTTTTTTTATTATAATCTATTCCTCGTTCTTTTCACTACATCGTCACCAAAACATACAAACATAATTCGCCTTCACTCTCTTATTTTTCCAAATTCTTATTCTAATAGCTGAAATTGGTAAATTAACTAAAAAAAAGCATAGAAAAAAATGGAATATCTTTTCGAACTCAAAAATGTAAGCCTTTTGTATTCAAGATTTTTTTATTTAATAACGATTAATTCAAAATTTTCCTTTTCATAAAATTAATTCCACAGAGGGAGAGCAGGCTTAGAGGAACGGGAGTCAGAGCTTTTTTCCAACCCATATTAATGGTAGTGTTGAGGTCCTTAAGGTACTGGTGGTCCTAGATGAGGTGATACCTTCAATATAGAAACACTACATACGGGCAAGTTGGCTATTTATATTTTTTGGGCCTCTTTGGACCAATTTAACTTTTGAGGGGGCGCTACTTACAAGTCTCCAAAGTACAGACTACATACTTTAACTATAAACCCCACACAAAAAAAAAAAAAAAAAAAAGAAAAGAAAAGAAAATCTTTGTGGTTGCGAAGGCCATGGCGTCACTTGGCCTCTAGATTAGATTCAAATCTTTGATCCTAAATTGTTGTCAACATATTTTATATCGATGATCCAACTATTAAAAAATTGTCACAAGGTAAAATTTGGATAAAGTTTGGCAACAAACTTGGTTGTAGCCAGTGGCAATAACTTGGTCAGTATTTTTTTTTTTATTGAATATGAATTTAAAAAATTCACCGTTCAATAACATTTACTTTTTATTATATCCTCCATGTTTGCAAAATTTCCAGAAAATCAAACATCAATTGCTATAACATCACCAATGTTTAAGTTTTAAGTTTTTGTAATATGAAATTATGCATAAAAAATAAGTTTATAGATCAAATAATAAATAACATAATATTGATATGAAATTTGACATACTTGTTGAGAATATAAAGAACAAGCAATTCAACGATTAAAATTTTAAAATATATAGCAATATTAAATTTTTAGTGGAAGTTGTAGATTTTGGCTACAATCAAGTTTGTAGCCTAACGATGTCCCTAATATATATATTTTAGAATGCATTTATAAACAAAGTCTTGCAAATTTTTACATTTTAGAATGTACTTATAAAACAAAGTCATGTAAATTTTCGCAAATGATAACTAGAGGAAAAGGTTATGTCCTTTTTTTTCCTACTAAAATTAAAATTACAATTTTAATGAAATAGATATTACTTTATTGTTATTATTTTCTTATTTTTACATCTTAATAAATTAGTGGGTAATACATTGAAAAGCCCTCGATATACGGGGGGCAACTATAATTTGTCTATTTTACTGCGATACTAACGCAGTACTTATACCCTTTCATTGGGGTGGATCCCGAGGTTATGGCTCTTGCGAACAAATATTTTATATTCTAGATAGTTCGTTTTTCTTTGAAAATATTTTTTAATTATAAATGTTTCCCAGAAAATATAAATTTTAGTATAAAAACTAATGAAATAGAGATAAATTTGTTAATTGAAACTCAAATAGGTTTTTTTGATAAATTCTTACTCAACATAAAAAATATAGCACAAGATTTTAATGAAATTCTCACACGTCAACAAAAAATTCATAAAAAATATTTATTTTTATTCACTTATGATAAATAATTAATGATAATGAAATAATACTCACAAAACTTGCACATAACATTTTTTCTTTAATTACATTAAATGGCTCAGTATATAAATATATTTGTTATATTAGTTAATTTAGAATTTCAGGTGACCACCGCGCACCCTTGGTGCAGTGGCCACTCTACAAGTATAAATACTTGTAGGATGTGGGGGATAAGGGTCGGGGTTCAAGTCTCCAGGAAGGAGTTTCGCATACATATACACATGAATTAGGTTAGAGTAGAAATTATACCTTGTATAAAAAAAAAAAAAAAATTTAAGTGACTCACTATTATTGTGAAGGTTGTGTTAATATATATATATATATATATATATAATTTGTAATTAATTTGTCCATAACATGAACATGAACATGCTACCAATTTACATATGAAACAAAGAAAGAGATTCCGCTTAAATTTATTGCACAAAGCCTCAAACTATATGAAGCTGGCAGCTAGTAGGTGTGAGCCCACAAAATTGGCATCCATGGTGAGGGTGAACTTAATGTCAAACAACATGAGAGTTATTATCTCACTTGACTTGCAGAGAGAGCTCAAGCTTCCTGATTTATGTCAGAAAAATCGGCTGCAACTTGACCACATATATCCTATAAAATGGTTGAATGGCCAGGATTTCTACTGCAAGCCAGTTTCGACTTTCGATAGAGCAATACACTGTGATTGAGAAATGGCCTTGAAATTAGTTCTCTTTGTTTCCGTAATGGTTGCTGCATTGGCAGTTCCAATAGCTAAAGCTCAGTTACCCATCCCTGGTGTTGTGTTCCAGGTCCAGCCGTCTCTTGTGCCTTGCGCTATAAACGGCAGTTTAGGTGCCAATGTTACTATTGACAGGCCACAAATGCGTTGACCCCTTGTGATAACTTAGATTAATTAATTAGCCCAGTTTTTAATTAATCCAATTAACATGCAATATCACGTGGCAGCACAAACAAATCACCAAACTAAGATAAGCAGCGGAAAATAAATAACACGGTGATTTGTTCACGAATGGGGAAAACCCTTACGGCAAAAACCCCACCGGGTGATTTAAGGTCACCATTCCCGAAACTCCACTGTTATCACAACAAGCAGTTACAAGTAAGGAATCCCAAGTACCTCACCAACCTACAGTTGAACTCTTACCCCAATACCCAATTGGACTTGTTCTGTAGTGACAGTTTCTCCTTTCAATGCACGGCTCCCAAGTACGTGACTAACCAGATGCGCGGATCCCAGTACGCGACTTTAAACACCAACTAGAGAGAGAGAGAGAGTTGGCTGCAAAGTTCTTCAAATCATCAAGAATGAACTAGGGCACGAACTTTGTCTGTCAGATCACAAATTGCATGAACAACAAGTTCTCAATGAATGTGCAACTTGTATCTTGTGATCTCTCTTTTTACGGCCTTGAAAATAATCCTTTTATATGTCTAGGGTTAGGAGAAAAGAAGTCCCAAAGACACTCTCACGGATTAGACTTGAAACAGACCTGGAAATCTGTTTTCTTTAATTCTCGACAGATAGAGGTGTCGAGAGGTGTCGAGATAAGCTGTCGAGGGTCGGGGAAAAACAGCTTCTTTAAAGCTCGATAGATGTATCTGTTGAGGTATGTGTCGAGCTTTAAAACCTTGCACTTCCTAGCTTGTTTCTTGGACAGACTTTGACGGCTTCAACACTTAACCTTAAACCACTGTTTCTTGAAGTGTTAAACTCATCCTAAATCTACCAAATTACAAGTAAAGTGCATTTTGTCTAAGGATAAGCCAATTACATAAAATAGTGACATATGTTCACAGACTTGAACTACATATGTCCTAACAATCTCCCCCTTTGGCAATCCGTGACAAAACCACAACATACAAATGAAGATATGAGAGAAGTCTTAAATCACTTTAACTCATATTCACTTGTTACATACAGTAAAATCTATCCTAACACAAACTCTTGAAAAAATTTGCAAGAAGAGAGTTCATGGCAAAAAGACTTTGACAACCTGTATTTCTGAAACACTTATAAACAAAACACATCAAGGCATCTTTGTGTGAAACAGAAATAATAGATTGCATACAAGTAAAGAAACATGTGTATAAGAAACAACACATGTAAAGGTAGGTGAAAGAAAAACATACATCATCATATATAAGAAGAGAATAAATACAATGTATGTCAATACATGATCAATGTATCTCTAAAAGAAAGAAAAAGAAAAAAAATACATATGATCACCTCACTACATCCCTCAATCCACACTCCCCCTAACAAAAATGTCCTATGCCCTATGCTAACACTCCCCCTAAGAATGACTACTCTCATATAAAACTACTCCTCCTTTTTGTCACGAGTGACAGAGGGTAAAGTGTCAAGTAGACATCTCATCCGAAGAGCTCGCATCTCCATCATCATCATCACCGGAAGCATCATCATCATCGCCATCATCATCAGCCTCGGTCTCAGTCGACACATGAGGTGGCGGAGGAGAAGCCTCTGGAGCAAAGCCGCCCATGGTCGCCTGTCGCCTGCCGATGCGACCAACACGGACATTCACCTGATACAACTCCGTGGAGAGTGTATCTAGACGAGCATCCATGCGCTGTAGCTGCGCCATGATGTCTCCCAAGCTAACGTCGCTCGAAGAAGTAGAAGCAGATGCTCGAGCGGATCTAGAGGTGGCCGGACGGGCGGAAGGAGTGGCACCGTCAGTCTGTCGCGATCTAAACTGTGCCTCGCTACGTTTTACGGTAGCGGCGTCTATGGCGGACATGACGTGGTACGGATCGGACGAGGGGAAAGGGATGGAAAAACGACTCAGTATCCTCGTGATAGCGGAAGGGAAAATGAGCTTATCACGGGTGGCCGTATCTTTATAGACATCGATAATGGAAAAGATGAAGTGTGAAGGAAAGTCTATAGAAAGATCCTCTAAGAGGGACAACAAAAATCGAGCGCGAGGCTCTGTGATAGAGTTATAGTGAGAGAGTGGGTGCAAAACAAAAGTCAGCCCATGTTAAGGAAACGAGGACCTTTAGCAAAAGGTCGACATGGTGTGTACATGTGATCTCCCCAAGAGGTAGGACGCTCACAGAACGCCGAGATCATCTCGTCTTTGGACACAGTCCAAAGACACTCACAGCTAGGGTAATTAGGATGATCCACCCTAGGTACATAAAGAACCTCAGAGACCAGCTCTGGGGTGACACAGAAGCGCGTACCTCGGACGCAAGAATAGAAAAGAGGTACTGAAGAATCTATCCCGTGGATGTTGGAGTAAAACTCCTAAATCAACAAGAGAGGAGATGTGATCGGGACGTCACACAGTGACTCCCATCCCCGAGTGTGAATGACATCGGGAAGGTCGGTGTCGACAAAGTCTGCCAAGACTACGTGGCGTTCCGAATGAACACCGCGTTTAGAAAAGTTCTCCGAGAAGTCCTTGTGGGCCTTCTCATCACGGAACCGGACAGAGAGAGGAGTAGAATCAGAAGAAGACTGTCCCTTAGAACGCAGAGGGTTCTGGGACGGAATGGACTTACGCTTAGGTGCCATAGACACAGCTAACGCAACCATAGAGAGGGGGAAAGAAAAAGAAACACACAGAAAAGTCCCAAATAGTTCAATATTGACAGAATAATATTGAAAAGAAAAGAACGTTTGCATGAGAATGCATGAACATGTGACATGCAACATAAAAACATCATGGGCTCAGCCCAATCCAAACCTAACAGCACACAATAGAGTTGCACACATCTAAATGCATGAAAATACACTGAGAATGCTATTGTGATGCAATGCATGTGGTTGTGAAGATCAAAACTAGAAAAACAACCCAAAAATTTCATGAAAACCCCAACAATTTTGAAAACTCCCAAAAATTTTCAAAAACACAAAACCTAGGGTTTTAAAACAATGAAATGCATGAAAAAGAGGGATAAAGTGCTTACCAAGAGATGAAGATCGCAAAGAAACTCTTGAGAAAGCCTTGGGAGAAGGTTTGGAGGGAAAAGGAAAAGATTTTGAGAGAGAACAGTGAGTTTCGAGCGAGAGAGATCGAGCAAGTGAGAAGAAAAAAAATCGTGACTGCTATATATATAGCTTCTCATTAAATCTCGACAGATGATGCTATCGGGAGGTGTCGAGCCTGCTGTCGAGGACATGTGTCGAGAAATACACATGGACAGATGAAGCTATCGAGATCAGCTATCGAGGAAGAAGAATAAACAAGAAGGAACCTCGATCGATCCAGAAGCTATCGAGAAGCTATCGAGCAAACAGAAAGTTTCTCGATCGATCTAGCAGGTGTCGAGGTATCTGTCGAGACTGCGATAAGAAAGAGTCTAAGGATCTTGACAGATAGCTCATGTATCGAGAGGTATCGAGGAGGTGTCGAGATGCCTTTAAAAGCAGTTTTTCATAAGAGGAAAAACTCAGACATGAATGCAATCATGCATGCAACTCAACCAAAGATACAACCAACACATTAAGCTCTCAAACTCATCTCTCAACAAAAATTTTGATGCACATGTATCTCAAAACACACACACACACACTAAACAAGTCTAACCATTTTTATGTTTCAAAAATAAGTTATGACAGTTTAGTGAGCATACATTAACGCACGTAAACTTTGTGATGGCCAAATCACATTGTACCTGCACATGTATCAAGAATAGCAAAGAATATTGCGTGTTGTGTGTGAAAACATCGCAAGATTGCATATGTGTCTCAATGTTATGACGATTTGAGATATGAGAAAATCACTTTAACTCACACACAATCATAACTGTTTGATGGGGACTATCACCTTCGAGGTACATCCTATAACTCCCACATCTCCTAGAAAACAAGCTTGCAACCATATTTTAAAGCATTTTTGATCTTTTTGCTTTTTATTTCTTTGCATATTTTCTTTTAACAAGCATATCATGCATGGGCATACAAGAGAAAGAAAAGAAATACCCAATGATGTTAAGCTTTTAACACTGCACTTTTGCTATGCCGAAGCATACAGGTGTCATTGACATTGCACTTTTGCTATGCCGAAGCATACAGATGTCTTATTATGATTGGCGAGTAACAGTGGTGAGATGGTTATTTATGCCTTTCTCTTAGGATTTTCTAGTTCAACCCGTCAAAAAGAGTGATACGAGTGTTAAGAAGAAGAGATCACTTAACCTTACTCATCACAAACAAAGAGCTACAGAGCTCACTCGCTTAGTTGTGCAAAAGAGTGCTCATCTAAGCTATTAATGATACAAAGTTTAGAAAACTCTGTTTCAATGGCCATTTTAAAAGTTCACACGAACTAATGCACATAAACACACACTGTTTTTGTATTTTTCAATTTTTTTTTATCAGAAAAGCAAAAAATAAAACACAAAACTGAAAACACACAAACAAAAACATGTAAAGCAAAACAATGCATAAAATTAGACTGACTCAAACCAGTAAAGAAACACACAAGTAATGCATAACAAAAAAAGAGAGAGAAGAAGAAGTGACAGAAATCACTTAGATCCCTTTGCCTTCCACACCTTGGAAGAACCTTTCCTATTGGTCGACCCTTGAACCGGTGAAGAGGGAGAAGAACATGAACCGTTCAAGTTCGAAAGGAACATGAGGGCTTTAAGAATGTCTCCAAGAGGAGCGAGAGAAGACTGAAGCTGATTCTGGCTCCCAGATGCTATTGTGCTATTGCTCTGTTGAGTGGCACGCCACTTGTAGCAATTAGGTCGAGTGTGACCGGCAGCACCACAATGATAACAGAGATGCGGCTTCTTCTGTTTGGCCTTTTGAGAGTTAGCCTTCTTACTCCTAGGGTTTCTAGCTTCCCTTTTCTCAATTTTAGGGGGTGTTCCTAGAATGGACTTGCCCTTGTCTACGTTCTCACTAGCTAATTCAGATTTAACATTCTTTTCTTCATTTTCAATGTTATTAGCAGGTGGAACAAACACAGTAGTACTAGAAGTAGGAGTATTAGAGATAGAGAATTCATACCCCAATCCAGTACGATCTGAAGAAGATCTCTGAACCTCCAGCATCTTGTCCAGCTTAGCGCTTGACGTCCTCTCCAGTTGTGCTCTGACTTGAAACAGCTCTGCTTCAAGCTTCTTGGTCCTCTCAACCAAGAAATTGTTTTCGAACCTCAGTGCTCCAATGGTTTGATTCGCTTCATCGACCTTTGTGGACAGCTCCTCACGGTTGAGTTCCACATCACTGAGCTTCTTGGTGGCCAGCCTATAGAGTTTCTCATACTTCTCAGAAAGCTTGTATAGCTTCTCATAGGCGGTATGGATATCATCTTGATCATCCATAATTTCACACTTGGAATCCACCAATTCTTCTTCTTCATCCACTTTTTCAGTAACCCCATCAGTAGGATTAACAGTGGCAGTGAAGGCATTCAAGATTCCGTCGTCTTCATCCTCGGAATCGTCCTCGGGCTCTGTGTCGCTTAAGGTAACAGCAAGTGCCTTGCTCTTCCCTATGCTCTTAAGGTACGTAGGACACTCTTGTTTCATGTGTCCAAAGCCTTGACACCCAAAACATTTTGGCCCAGCAGGAACAGTGTACTGACCGCCATCCTTGACATCCTTCTTCCCTTTATCTGAATTCTTGAATTGTGAAGAACTGGATTGTCTACGGTCTTTGTTGAAGCCCTTTCCGTTGGCATTCTTCATAAACTTCTTGAATTGCCTTATGATGTAGGACTTCATCTTGGAATCTTCATCATCTGACGAGTCATCCGTATCACTGCTCTTGGCCTTTAGTGCCAAACTCTTGCCTTTGCTTGACTTGCCTAACCTAGTTAACCCTAACTCATAGGTTTGCAAGTTTCCAACCAACTCAGTCAAAGGAATTCTGTCAATATCCTTCGACTCTTCGATCGCCGTGATCTTAGCATGGAATCTTTCGGGCAGCGATCTGAGCACCTTCCTTACTATCTTGGGTTCAGGGATGGTTTCCCCAAGATTAAAGGCTGAGTTTACTATGTCCTTGAGCTTGGCATAGAACTCATCAAATGACTCTTCCTCTTCCATCTTAATTTCTTCAAAGCGTGTGGTGAGCCTTTGCAGCTTTGAATCTTTGACAGCCTTGGTGCCCTCATAGGTTGTCTGGAGGATGGTCCATGCTTCCTTAGCAGTTTCAGTTGAGGAAATTTTCTTGAACTCCTCATTGGTGACTGCACTGAATAGGGCATTCAATGCTCTGCTATTGAAGTTAGCCGCCTTGATCTTAGCATCATCCCAGTCGGCCGGCGCTTCTGTAGGCTTGATCCAGCCTATCTCCACAGCTTGCCACACTTTCTCATCTAAAGACTGCAAGAAAGCTCTCATGCGTACTTTCCAGTATGCATAGTCAGTGCCATCAAATAAAGGAGGTATAATAAGAGATTGTCCTCTATCCATGACAGCAGGGGTCAAATGGATCACACACAGAAGATTAAACCCTAATCAGAGTGTGCTTGCTCTGATACCACTTGACAGGCCACAAATGCGTTGACCCCTTATGATAACTTAGATTAATTAATTAGCCCAGTTTTTAATTAATCCAATTAACATGCAATATCACGTGGCAGCACAAACAAATCACCAAACTAAGATAAGCAGCGGAAAATAAATAACACGGTGATTTGTTCACGAATGGGGAAAACCCTTACGGCAAAAACCCCACCGGGTGATTTAAGGTCACCACTCTCGAAACTCCACTATTATCACAACAAGCAGTTACAAGTAAGGAATCCCAAGTACCTCACCAACCTACAATTGAACTCTTACCCCAATACCCAATTGGACTTGTTCTGTAGTGACAGTTTCTCCTTTCAATGCACGGCTCCCAAGTACGTGACTAACCAGATGCGCGGATCCCAGTACGCGACTTTAAACACCAACTAGAGAGAGAGAGAGAGTTGGCTGCAAAGTTCTTCAAATCATCAAGAATGAACTAGGGCACGAACTTTGTCTGTCAGATCAAAAATTGCATGAACAACAAGTTCTCAATGAATGTGCAACTTGTATCTTGTGATCTCTCTTTTTACGGCCTTTAAAATAATCCTTTTATATGTCTAGGGTTAGGAGAAAAGAAGTCCCAAAGACACTCTCACGGATTAGACTTGAAACAGACCTGGAAATCTGTTTTCTTTAATTCTCGACAGATAGAGGTGTCGAGAGGTGTCGAGATAAGCTGTCGAGGGTCGGGGAAAAACAGCTTCTTTAAAGCTCGATAGATGTATCTGTCGAGGTATGTGTCGAGCTTTAAAACCTTGCACTTCCTAGCTTATTTCTTGGACAGACTTTGACGGCTTCAACACTTAACCTTGAACCACTGTTTCTTGAAGTGTTAAACTCATCCTAAATCTACCCAATTACAAGTAAAGTGCGTTTTGTCTAAGGATAAGCCAATTACATAAAATAGTGACATATGTTCACAGACTTGAACTACATATGTCCTAACAACTGTCATCCGACCTTTCCCAAGTAAGTTTTCTCAGAATTTGTTACGGTTAGTCCAATGCACCATGACTACATACATTAGTCTCAGCTAATAAGGTACTTCAATCTCACCATTGTTTTGTTATATTCACTTCTAGATGCTCAAGTACAATTGCGGTGTGGAGCTGGAAATGTGGTTACTAGTACAACAACCAACGCCAGTGGAGTATTTTCATTTTCCTTGGATGCTATACGAGTTCATCTCTCAGCAGCAATAGGCTTGAGTGTTTGCGATCTAGTGGTTACAACACCCCTCTCCACCTGCAACCCCACACTTCCTACTATGGGAGTCCTGAGATCGGACATACAGTTCGTTGGAACCAATATTTTGGGGGCCCGTATAAATTTCATTTTTAGGCCTGTTGGGTTCCGTTACAGTTTCTCAACTTGAGGAAGAGAAGAGTATTTACTTGAATAAGGTCAATTGAACCAATGATATAGTATTTTCCTTTCCAACTCTATAACAATGTTATGAAGATTGTCATCCAATCTGTAAACTCCTTTCCTAATTAAGGAGTACACCTGTTGCTATATATAATTAATAAAGCCTTTAATGTCCTTCAAATGAATATGGAGTTAGTTGTGGATTTCGTTTGACTTATATATGATAATCAAGGCAATGTTAATTGGCAAAAAGCCTGGTAGTGTTGAGGTCCTTGAGGTACTGGTGGTCCTAGATGAGTTGATACCTTCAATATAGAAACACTACATATGGGCAAGTTGGCTATTTATATTTTTTGGGCCTCTTTGGACCAATTTAACTTTTGAGAGGGTGTTACTTACAAGTCTCCAAAGTATAGACTACATACTTTTACTATAAACCCCATACCAAAAAAAAAAAAAAAACTTTGGGGCTGGGAAGGCTATGGCATCACTTGGCCTCTAGATTAGATTCAAATCTTTGATCCTAAATTGTTGTCAACATATTTTATATCGATGATCCAGCCATTAAAAAGTTGTCACAAGCTAAAATTTGGATAAAGTTTGGTAACAAACTTGGTTGTAGCCAATGGCAATAACTTACTCAATATTTTTTTTTTATTGATTATGAATTTTAAAAAATTCACCATTGAATAACATATACTTTTTATTATATCCTCCATATTTGCAAAATTTCCAGAAAATCAAAAATCAATTGCTATATCATCACTGTAAGGTCACGATTCAAACTTGGACCCTAATGCGTGATGGGGTCAGGCCCAAAAAGCTCGATACAATGAAATTTATGGAGCGTGGGCTTGAAATATAGTTTTCTTTGGATGTTGATAAACAAAAATAGTAGGCTAGATTCACAACTCACAAACAAAGAACTGCTTATGTAATATCAACTCTCCTCGGACGTAAGCCGAGGATGATCTGTATTGATCTTCCTTTGCTCTTAAAGACAAATTATAGTTGATGGTAGTGTGTATAGTGTTTCTTCTTCTTTTTTCTCCATCCCCCCCCCCCCCCAACCCTTTTCTGAAGGTCCTACCTTTCTTTTTATATCGTCTTTCTTCCTCCCACCATCTTTCATGTATGGATCAGATCACCTAAAGAATAGATACTTGTCCCATCCATCACTCTCTTGAAGTCTTCAAATAACTGTAAGGCTGATCACCACTGTTCAGATGTCATTTCCTCATTAATGCGGCTAGAGAGGTAGGTGCAGAGTCTTTAATGCGATGGTAGCAGATTTTCTTAAGATATTTCTCATTTGCACTTCCTCTCTGTGCTCTTCAGGTATATAGCCTTCTTCTACATGCCTTCTGGAACTTCCTTTCAAACATCCTGGTGTATTATATGATCTTCAACTCATTTAGCTGAGGATATGCCTTTCCTCAGACCATTCTCATCAGCCTACGTAACAATAGCTTGCTTGTGGGCTTTTAAATTCAATGCCCTTCTAACCAGCAAACCCTCCTCGGACAAGTTAATATCCTCAAATCAAGCCTAAGGCCCCAAAACATAGTCTGACATTTCTGCCCTCACAATAGCCCCTCAAAAATTTGTTTTACATCTACCCGAGGAGAAAAATGAAATTTTGATTCAACACCACAGCCTTCACATGCTTCCCAAATCGTTATACATGAGAAAGTCATCTCACGCCCTTTGAAACTGCTCCTGACGCCTCAAAATCCACAACGCTCCCATTAATTACTCCAAGTAATGCTCTGTCGCCCACGTCCAATGGTGAGATGCACATCCTACGGTCTGGGTCTTTCCTAAAATCATAAACTACTACCTCCCACACATCAAAACTCCTAGGAAATCGTGATTCAATTCATTACTCCTGAAATCAATCAAACCCTAAGACTCTCCCCTTTTCTTTTCCCTCAAGAAGCTCGTGAAGGATCATCTACTCATTTCTTGTAAGTTATCAATCTCTTAAATTCTTTCTCTCCTCGGTTGTAGTCCTCGGCCATCAATTGTCCCCTTTTTTGTCCTAAATATCCATCTTTACTCCAACCAAATGGGTAGGT
This sequence comes from Castanopsis chinensis, assembly GCA_032878915.1. Taxonomy (NCBI): domain Eukaryota; kingdom Viridiplantae; phylum Streptophyta; class Magnoliopsida; order Fagales; family Fagaceae; genus Castanopsis; species Castanopsis chinensis. The sequence continues at coordinate 966,536 of JAVQMG010000113.1, forward strand.
TCAAATGTCTAGTAGACACCAACGCTGGTATGGAGGGCTTCCAAGCCAAATACCATATCCCTTCGGAGGTGGGTTTGAGCTATTGCCTTCCAGAAGCCATAGCTGATGATAGGAAAGAAGGCGGGCGGAATGACACTTCCCATGAAAAATGTAATTAGTGAATACTTGCGTAACCACATATTATGCCCAGACCAGTGTACACCTAACATGTTTAGAATCCTAGGTTATGTCGACGCTCTCAATGAGCAAAAGAGTCTATTAGGATATATGTGGTTCAAGTTGTTTTGAACATATGTCATTATTTTATGTAATTGGCTTATCCTTTGACAAAATACACTTTACTTGTAATTGGGTAGATTTAGGATGTGTTTAACGCTTCAAGAAACTGTGTTACAAGATCAAGTGTTAAAGTCATCAAGTCTGTCCAAGAAACAAGCTGAAAAGTGCAAGTTTATTAAAGCTTGACACCAAGCTCGACACCAAGCTCGACAACTGCATCTATCGAGGTTTAAGAAGTTGTTCAGCCCCGAGGCTCAGCTGCTTGACAGTACCTCGACACCTCTAGCTGTCGAGATTTAAGAAAAACAGATTTTGAGTTATGTTTAGGACTTCTTCTCTTTTAACCCTAGACATATAAAAGGATTATTTTAAAGGCCGTCAAAGAGTACACAAGTTGCACAAGCATTGAGAAATTCTTGTTCAAGCAATTTGTGACCTGAGACAAAGTTCATGCCTTAGTTCATCTCTTGTGAAGAAGTTGCTGTGTAATGTGCACCGTAAGGTTTTGTAACCAAGCATCTTCTTGATCTTCATCATGTGGATGAATTGAAGAACTTTGCAACCAACAACTCTCTCTCCAGTTGGTGATTAAAGTCACGTACTGGGATCCGTGCAATTGGTTAGTCACGTACTGGGAGCCGTGCATCAAAAGAAGAAACTGTCACTACAGAACAAGTCCAATTGGATATTGGGGTAAAGGTTCAACTGTAGGTTGGTAAGGTACTTGGAAATCCTTTACTTGTAACCGCTTGTTGTGATAATAGTGGAGTTTCAGGAGTGGTGACCTTAAATCACCCGGTGGGGTTTTTGCCGCGTAGGTTTTCCCCATTCATAAATAAATCACCGTGTCATTTAATTTCCGTTGCGTACTTTAGTTTATTGGTGATTTGTTTGTGCTATCACGCTATTTGCATGTTAACTTGATTAGTTAATAACTTGGCTAATTAATCAACTTAATTCATCACAAGGGGTCAACGCATTTGTGACCTATCAAGTGGTATCAGAGCAGGCACACTCTAATTAGGGTTTAATCTCAGTTGTGTGATCATTGACCCCTGTTGTCAGGTCATTAACCAGCTTGAAGAAATCTTTGTTATCAAATACATCTTGTTTTTCTAATCTCTACTTGTTTGAGTGTCTCAGAAAATACAAGTCTAAAAGTTATTTGATTTCTCTTATGATGACTATTGGAAAGGGTCTCAATTTAAACAAGTAGAAACTAGACTGTCTCAGAATGAAAATGTGCAAAGGAGTTTATTTGAGAAGAGTAAAAATTAAAGGCTTAACTCGAAAAAGGTAGATGAGAGAAAACACCATTCCCACTAATTTGTCATCTAAGCATGAAGTGTGTTTTATGATGAAGTCCGCTTTTAAAGTTATGGACACGTGCTTGTGGTACCTTGACAGTGGTTGCTCAAGACACATGACCAGAGATCGATCTCTCTTCAAAGTCTTTGAGTCAAAGAAAGTTGGAAATGTCACTTTTGGTGATGGGAGCAAATCACAGATAAAAGGGAAAGGAATTGTCTCTCTACCTGGACTACCGGGCATTGCAAATGTTCTATATGTGGAAAGCCTAAGGGTGAACTAGCTAAGCAAATGTTCATGGTGCTATTCTCCAAAGGAAAGTTTCTTGTCGTGGATGAGTCTAGAAAGAAACTCATAAGTGGTATTCGTACACTATACAGCTGTTATGGATTGGTTCCTGATGCTGATATTGTGTGCAATAGCATTCGGTTGCCAAATGAAGATCTGTCGCATCAACGGATGGGACATGCTAGTTACAAACATCTACCTGTTGGGGACATATTTTTATGTAATTGGCATATCCTTTGACAAAACACACTTTACTTGTATTTGGGTAAATCTAAGTAGGTTCAAGATGATCATTACAAGTGGTTAAATTGAAGACATGAAGATTACTCAAGAACTGCTCAAGAAAAGTGCAATCTGCAGGTCTCGATACCTCCTCGACAGAATCTCGATCTGTCGAGATTCATTGAAGCTCGACAGATGTCCCAATCGATCGAGCTTACGGGTTTCAAATTATAGCCAACAACGTTTTTATTCTAAAAGGCTAATTGTTTATGGGTTTATATAATTCTTATTGGACTAGGAAAACCCAAGGTTTGTCTAAACCTATTTGGAATAGGAGAGCCCATTAAGCTCCTATTTAAAGGAGGTGGAAAAAGAAAAACCAAAAAAAAAAACCTAGAGAGCATCATAAGGTTTTCTTTTTGAAACCCTAGCCTCCTCCTACAGAAGAAAGAGTTCTTGTTGCGTTTCTTGTACGCCTTAGGGTTTTGTAACCAAGCAAAGTCTCTTGCACCAACATTGAAGATCTTATTGGTGTCTCTATGTGAAGCTACTGCAAATCAACTACAACAATCAAAGGGTTGCTGTGGAGTTAGTCACATATTGAGATTCGTGCAAAGGAGTAAGCCGCGTACTGGGATCCGTGCATCAAATTGGTTAGTCACGTACTTAGGAGCCGTGCATCAAGAGGAGAAACTGTCACTACAGAACAAGTCCAATTAGGTATTGGGGTAAGAGTTCAACTGTAGGTTGGTAAGGTACTTGGGATTCCTTGCTTGTAACTGCTTGTTGTGATAATAGTGGAGTTTCGGGAGTGGTGACCTTAAATCACCCGGTGGGGTTTTTGCCGTAAGGTTTTCCCCATTCGTAAACAAATCACCGTGTCATTTAATTTCCGCTGCATTACTTAGTTTGGTGATTTGTTTGTGCTACCACGTGATATTGCATGTTAATTTGATTAATTAATAACTGGGCTAATTTAATTAATCTAAGTTATCACAAGGAGTCAACGCGTTTGTGGCCTGACAAGTGGTATCAGAGCAGGCACACTCTGATTTGGTTTTAATCTTTGATGTGTGATCCATTGACCCCTGTTGTCATGGAAACACTTGATTGTTTTGATTTGCATGATCTTGTGTTGAATGATGATGATGATATTCATGATGCCTATTGCAAGCTTTATAATTTTTGTATGAAATCTCTTGAGTGTTCTACAAAATTAAAAGCTAAATTTAAAAAGGTCAAGCTTGAAAAAGATGATTTGATTGCAAAATTGGATGAAGCCACTAATTTGAATGAGAATTTTAAAAATCAAATTTCATCTCAGGTGGACAAAATTAAGAGTTTGGAAGAGCAACTAGTTGAATTTAAAACTGAAAAATTAACTAGTGTCAAACTTGTTGTTGAGCCTAACTCAAAAGAAAAGGATTTTTATATTCCCTCATTCAAAAGGAATAATGAAGAGTTGAAGGCTAATATTGCTAGGATAGACAAAGGTAAACAATCTGATGTTAACGCTGAAGTTTCTAAACCTATGTCTAAAACTCCTCCTAGATTGAATGATAAATCTGTTTTTGTCCCCACTTGTCATCATTGTCACATTGTTGGTCATATTAGGCCAAATTGTCCTAAGCTGAGGACTCTGTCAACCTCTAAGGTTAGACCTCCTTCTAGGAAGCCGAGTAGCTCTAAAACTGCTCATGTTTGTCACCATTGTGGTGTTTCTGGACACACTCGTCCTAATTGCTTTAAGTTGTATCCTCATAAGCAATTGTCCAAACGGTCACAGGTTTCCTCTCAAGGACCTACACCTTTGTTTGGAGAGTTATTAAAAGTCTTGAGCTTTTTAACTCAATTTCAGGAGAATCTTAATTCTTCTATGTCCTTTAGTAAACATACTAGGACACGTGCCTTTTCATCTTCACGGCCAAAGACTCGTGCTGTGTGGGTGAGAAAGGAGCCTAAGACTTAATTGTCTTTTCTGTTTGTCCTCTGCTTTAATTCTTTCTATCTAAAGTAGGACTCTCTATGCTTGATTTCTTATCTTCTGTTGAAATCATGCCTTCATGCATATGCATCTTTCTTTCATGCATTCATGTTGTTTGTTTGTTTGTTTTTGTTTGTGTGTTTTCAGTTTTGTGTTTTATGTTTGCTTTTCTGATAAAAATAAAATAAAAATTTTGAAAAATCAGAAAAATACAAAAACAGTGTGTGTTTGTGTGCATTAGTTCATGTGAACTTTTAAAATGGCCATTGAAACAGAGTTTTCTAAACTTTGTATCACCTGTAGCTTAGATGAGCATTCTTCTGCACAACTAAGCAAGTGAGCTTTGTAGCTCTTTGTTTGTGATGAGTAAGGTTAAGTGATCTATTTTTCTTAACACTCGTATCACTCTTTTTGACGGGTTGAACTAGAAAATCCCAAGAGAAAGGCATAAATAACCATCTCACCACTGTTACTCGCCAATCATAATATGACATCTGTATGCTTCGGCATAGTAAAAGTGCAATGTCAATGACATCTGTATGCTTCGGCATAGCAAAAGTGCAATGTCAAAAGCTTAACATAATTGGGTATTTCTTTTCTTTCTCTTGTATGCCCATGCATGATATGCTTGTTAAAAGAAAATATGCAAAGATATAAAAGCAAAAAATAAAAAATGCTTTAAAATATGATTGCAAGCGTGTTTTCTAGGAGATGTGGGAGTTATAGGATGTACCTCGAAGGTGATAGTCCCCATCAAACGGTTATGATTGTGTGTGAGTTAAAGTGATTTTCTCATATCTCAAATCGTCATAACATTGAGACACTTATGCAATCTTGCGATGTTTTCACACACGACACGCAATACTCTTTGCTATTTTTGATACATGTGCAGGTACAATGTGATTTGGCCATCACAAGGTTTACATGTGTTAATGTATGCTCACTAAACTGTCTGGACTTGTTTTTGAAATATAAAATTGGTTAGACGTGTTTAGTGTGTGTGTGCGTGTTTTGAGATACATGTGCATCAAAATTCTTGTTGAGAGATGATTTTGTGAGCTTAATGTGTTGATTGGATCTTTGGTTGAGTTGCATGCATGATTGCATTCATGTCTATGTTTTTTTCTTCTTTTGAAAAACTGTTTTTAAAGGCATCTCGACACATCCTCGATACCTCTCGACACCTCTCGACACATAGCTATCTATCGAGCTTCATAGACTCTTTCTTATCGCAGTCTCGATAGATACCTCGACATCTGCTGGATCGATCGAGAAACTTTCTGTCTGCTCGATAGATCCTCGATACCTTTTCGATCCATCGAGGTATGCTCGATAGCTTCTCGACACCTCTCGATCCATTGAGATACCCTTGCATGCTGTCAGGCCACAAACGCGTAGACCCCTTGTGATAATTTAGATCAATTAATTAGCCTAGTTTTTAATTAATCAAATTAACATGCAAAATAACGTGGCAGCACAAACAAATCACCGAAACTAAGATATGCAGCGGAAAATAAATAACACGGTGATTTGTTCACGAATGGGGAAAACCCTAAGGCAAAAACCCCACCGGGTGATTTAAGGTCACCACTCCCGAAACTCCACTATTATCACAACGAGCAGTTACAAGTAAGGAATCCCAGTACCTCACCAACCTACAGTTGAACTCTTACCCCAATACCCAATTGGACTCGTTCTGTAGTGACAATTTCTCCAGTTCAATGCACGGCTCCCAGTACGTGACTAACCAATGTGATGCGCGGATCCCAGTACGCGTCTTACTCCTTTGCACGAATCCCAGTACGTGACTCACTCACCAACTTGAGGAAGAAAGAATGTTGGCTGCAAAGTTCTTCAAATCATCAGAGATGAACTAGGGCACGAACTTTGTCTCACAGATCACGATTTGCATGAAGAGAGAAGATGCAACTTGTATCTTGTGAAATCTGCTTATCAAATTGTGCAGAACACTTTTACGGCCCTTAAAATAATCCTTTTATATGTCTAGGGTTAGGAGAAAAGAAGTCCCAAAGACACACACACGGATTGGACTTGAAACAGACTTGGAATTCTGTTTTCTTTAATTCTCGACAGATAGAGGTGTCGAGAGGTGTCGAGACAGCTGTCGAGGCTCGGGCTAAACAGCTTCTTTAAATCTCGATAGATGTATCTGTCGAGGTTATCTATCGAGCTTTAAAATCTTGCACTTCCTTGCTTGTATCTTGGACAGATTTTGACGGCTTCAACACTTAAACTTGAACCACTGTTTCTTGAAGTGTTTAACACATCCTAGATCTACCCAAATACAAGTAAAGTGCGTTTTGTCTAAGGATAAGCCAATTACATAAAATAGCGACATATGTTCACGAGATTGAACAACTACATATGTCCTAACAATCTCCCCCTTTGGCAATCCGTAACAAAACCACAACATACAAATGAAGATATGAGAGAAGTCATAAATCACTCAACTCATATTCACTTGTTACATACAGTAAAATCTATCCTAACACAAACTCTTGAAAAACTTTGCAAGAAGAGAGTTTATGGCAAGAAGACTTTGACAGCCTGTATTTCTGAAACACTTATAAACAAAACACATCAAGGCATCTTTGTGTGAAACAGAAATAATAGATTGCATACAAATAAAGAAACATGTGTATAAAGACAGAAAAGAAACAACACATGAAAGGTAGGTGAAAGAAACATACATCATCATATATAAGAAGAATATAAGTACAATGTATGGTAGTACATGATCAAAGTATCTCTAACAAAGAAGAAAAAAAATACATCTGATCATCTCACTACATCCCTCAAAACACACTCCCCCTAACAAAAATGTCCTATGCTAACACTCCCCCTAAGTATGACTACTCTCATACAAACTACTCCCCCTTTTTGTCACGAGTGACAAAGGGTAGAGTGTCAAGTAGACATCTCATCCGATGAGGTAGCATCTCCATCATCATCATCTGTGGAAGCATCATCATCATCGCCATCATCATCAGCCTCGGTCTCAGACGACGCATGAGGTGGCGGAGGAGAAGCCTCGGATGCAAAACCGCCCAAGGTCGCCTGTCGCCTAGCGATGCGACCAACACGGACATTCACCTGATACAACTCAGTGGTGAGTGTATCGAGGCGAGCGTCCATGCGCTGTAACAGCGTCATGACGTCTCCCAATGTGACCTCGCTCGTAGAAGAAGAGGTAGATGCTCGAGCGGATCTGGAGGTGGTCGGACGGGTGGAAGGAGGGGCAGCATCCGGCTGTCGCGATCTGAACTGTGCCTCGCTACGTTTTACGGTAGCTGCGTCTATGGCAGACATGACATGATAATGATCGGACGTAGGGAAGGGAATGGAAAAACGACCCAAAATCCTCGTGATAGCGGAAGGGAAAATGAGCTTATCACGGGTGGCCGTATCTCTATAGACATCAAAAATAGAAAAGATGAAGTGAGAAGGAAAGTCTATAGAGTGATGCTCTAGGAGGGACAACAAGAACCGAGCACGGGGCTCTGTGATCGAGTTGTAGTGAGAAAGAGGGTGCAACACAAAAGTCATCACCATGTTTAGGAAACGAGGACCTTTAGCAAAAGGTCTACATGGTGTGTACATGTGATCTCCCCAAGGGGTAGGACGTTCACAGAACGCCGAGATCATCTCGTCTTTGGACACAGTCCAGAGACGCTCACAACTAGGGTAATCGGGATGATCCACCCTAGGGACATGGAGTACCTCAGATACAAGCTCTGGGGTGACACAGAAGCGCGTACCTCGAACGCTAGAGTAGAAGGAAGGTACTGACGAATCAATCCCGTGGATGTTGGAGTAAAACTCCTGAATCAGCACGAGAGGAGACGTGACCGGGACGTCACACAGTGACTCCCAACCCCGAGTGTGAATGACACTGGGTAGGTCTGTGTCGGCAAAGTCTGCCAAGACTACGTGGCGTTCCGAATGAACACCGCGTTTAGAGAAGTTCTCCGAGAAGTCCTTACGGGCTTTCTCATCACGGAACCGAACAGAAATGGGCGTAGGATCAGAAGAAGACGATCCTTTAGAACTCATGGGGTTCCTAGGAGGAATAGTCTTACGTTTAGGAGCCATAGACGCTACGAACGCAAACATAGAAGAGGGAGAAGGAAGAAACAAACAGAAAAGTCCCAACAAATCAATATTTGACAGAAGGAATATTGAAATGAAACGAACGTATGCATGAAAAATGCATGAGCATGTGACATGCAACTCAAAAACATCATGGGCTCAGCCCAATCCAAACCTAACAGCACACATTCAATTTGCACACATCTAAATGCATGAATATACAATTAGAATGATAATGTGATGCAATGCATGTGGTTTTGAAGATCAAAACTAGAAAACCAACCCAAAAATTTCAAGAAAACCCCAACAATTTTGAAAACTCCCAAAAATTGTCAAAAACATAAAACCTAGGGTTTTAAACAATGAAATGCATGAGAATGAGAGAAAAAAAATGCTTACCAAGAGATGAAAAACACAAAGAACCACTTGAAAACGCCTTGGAAGAGGTTTGGAGGGAAAAAGAAAAAGTTTGAGAGAGAACAGAAAGATTTCGAGCGAGAGAGATCGAGAGAATGACTGAAAAAATCGCGAAGGACCCTTATATAGAACCTCAGTAAATCTCGACAGATACAGGTATCGAGATCTGTCGAGGTAGCTGTCGAGGTAAGCTGTCGAGAAATGCTCGTGGACAGATGCAGCTATCGAGGTTAGCTATCGAGGGAGAAGAAACAAGCATGTAGTGACCTCGATCGATCCAGAAGCTATCGAGGAGCTATCGAGCAAACAGAAACTTTCTCGATCGATCCAGCTGCTATCGAGGTATCTGTCGAGACTGCGATAAGAAAGAGTCTAAGGGCTCGACAGATAGCTATGTATCGAGAGGTATCGAGGAGGTGTCGAGATACCTTGAAGTGCAGTTTTTCAAAAGATGAAAAACACAGACATGAATGCAATCATGCATGCAACTTAACCAACGATACAAACAACACATAAAGCTCTCAAAATCATCTCTCAACAAGAAATATGATGCACATGTATCTCAAAACACACACACACACATTAAACAAGTCTAACCAATTTTATATTTCAAAAACAAGTTAAGACAGTTTAGTGAGCATACATGAACACATGTAAACCTTGTGATGGCCAAATCACATTGTACCTGCACATGTATCAAGAATAGCAAAGAATATTGCGTGTTGTGTGTGAAAACATCGCAAGATTGCATAAGTGTCTCAATGTTATGACGATTTGAGATATGAGAAAATCACTTTAACTCACACACAATCATAACTGCTCGATGGGGACTATCACCTTTGAGGTACATCCTATAACTCCCACATCTCCTAGAAAACATGCTTGCAACCAAATTTGAAAACATTTTTATTCTTTTTGCTTTTTATATTTTTGCATATTTTCTTTTAACAAGCATATCATACATGGGCACACAAGAGAAAGAAAAGAAATACCCAATGATGTTAAGCTTTTGACACTGCATTTTTGCTATGCCGAAGCATACAGGTGTCTTTTGACATTGCACTTTTGCTATGCCGAAGCATACAGATGTCATTTTATGATTGGCAAGTAACAGTGGTGAGATGGTTATTTATGCCTTTCTCTAAGGTTTTTCTAGTTCAACCCGTCAAAAAGAGTGACACGAGTGATAAGAAGAAGAGATCACTCAACCTTACTCATCACAAACACAGAGCTACAAAGCTCACTTGCTTAGTTGTGCAGAAGAGTGCTCATCTAAGCTATAGATGATACAAAGTTTAGAAAACTCTGTTTCAATGGCCATTACAAAAGTTCACATGAACTAATGCACACAAACACACACTGTTTTTGTATTTTTCAATTTTTTTTTCAATTTTTATTTTTATTTTTATTAGAGAAGCAAAAATAAAACACAAAACTGAAAACACACAAACAAAAACATGCTAAAGAAAGCAAAACATGCATAAAACTAGACTGACTCAAAACAGTAAAGAAACACACAAGTAATGCAACACACAAGACAAGAGAGAGAAGAAGAAGTGACTAAAATCACTTAGAACCCTTTGGCTTCCACACCTTGGAAGATCCTTTCCTTTTGGTTGACTCTTGAACCGGTATAGAGGGAGAAGAATGTGAACCGTTCAAGTTCGAAAGGAACATGAGAGCTTTAAGAATATCTCCAAGAGGAGCGAGAGAAGACTGAAGCTGATTCTGGCTTCTAGATGCTATAGCGCCATTGCTCTGTTGAGTGGCAAGCCACTTGTAGCAATTTGGTCGAGTGTGACCGGCGAGACCACAATGATAACAGAGATGTGGCTTCTTCTGTTTGGCCTTTTGAGAGTTAGCCTTCTTATTCCTAGGGTGTCTAGATTCCCTTTTCTCAATTTTAGGGGGTGCTCCTAGGATAGACCGGTTCTTGTCTAAGTTCTCACTAGCTAAACCAGTTTTAACATTATTCTCAGTTTTAATGTCATTAGCGGGTGAAACAAAGACAGTAGTACTAGAAGTAGGAGTATTAGAGAGAGAGAATTCATACCCCAATCCAGTACGATCCGAAGAAGATCTCTGAGCATCTAGCATCTTGTCCAGCTTGGCGCTTGACGTCCTCTCCAGTTGTGCTCTTACTTGAAACAGTTCTGCTTCAAGCTTCTTGGTCCTCTCAGCCAAGAAATTGTTCTCGAACCTCAGTGCTCCAATGGTTTGATTTGCTTGATCAACCTTTGTGGACAGCTCCTCACGGTCAAGTTCCACATCACTGAGCTTCTTGGTGGCCAGCCTATAGAGCTTTTCATGTTTCTCGGAAAGCTTGTATAGCTTCTCATAGGCGGTATGGATATCATCTTGATCATCCATAATCTCAATCTTGGAGTCCACCAACTCCTCTTCTTCATCCACTTTCTCGGTAACCCCATCAGTAGGATTAACAGTGGCAGTGAAGGCATTCAAGATTCCGTCGTCCTCATCCTCGGAATCATCCTCGGGCTCAGTGTCGCTTAGGGTAACAGCAAGTGCCTTGCTCTTCCCAACACTCTTAAGGTACGTTGGACACTCATGTTTCATGTGTCCGAAGCCTTGACACCCAAAGCACTTTGGTCCAGTGGGAACAGTGTACTGACCGCCATCCTTGACATCCTTCTTCATTTTATCCGGATTCTTGAATTGTGAAGAACTGGATTGTCTGCGGTCTCTGTTGAAGCCCTTTCCGTTGGCATTCTTCATGAACTTCTTGAACTGCCTTGTGATGTAGGACTTCATCTTGGAATCTTCATCATCTGACGAGTCATCCGTGTCACTGCTTTTGGCCTTCAGTGCCAAACTCTTGCCCTTACTTGACTTGCCTAACCTAGTCAGCCCTAACTCATAGGTTTGCAAGTTTCCAACTAGCTCAGTCAAAGGAATTCTGTCAATATCCTTTGATTCTTCGATCGCCGTGATCTTAGCATGGAATCTTTCCGGCAGCGATCTGAGCACCTTCCTTACAATCTTGGGTTCTGGGATGGTTTCCCCAAGATTGAAGGTTGAGTTCACTATGTCCTTCAGCTTGGCATAGAACTCATCAAACGACTCATCCTCCTCCATTTTAATCTCTTCAAAGCGTGTGGTGAGCCTTTGTAGCTTTGAATCTTTGACAGCCTTGGTGCCCTCATAGGTTGTCTGGAGGATAGTCCATGCTTCCTTCGCAGTTTCAGTTGAGGAAATTTTCTTGAACTCCTCATTGGTGACTGCACTGAATAGGGCATTCAATGCTCTGCTGTTGAAGTTAGCCGCCTTGATCTTTGCATCATCCCATACGGCCGGCGCTTCTGTAGGCTTGGTCCAGCCTATCTCCACAGCTTGCCACACTTTCTCATCTAAAGACTGCAAGAAAGCTCTCATGCGTACTTTCCAGTATGCATAGTTAGTGCCATCAAATAAAGGAGGTATAATTAAAGATTGTCCTCTATCCATGACAGCAGGGGTCAATGGATCACACACAGTAGATTAAACCCTAATCAGAGTGTGCTTGCTCTGATACCACTTGTCAGGCCACAAACGCGTAGACCCCTTGTGATAATTTAGATCAATTAATTAGCCTAGCTTTTAATTAATCAAATTAACATGCAAAATAACGTGGCAGCACAAACAAATCACCGAAACTAAGATATGCAGCGGAAAATAAATAACACGGTGATTTGTTCACGAATGGGGAAAACCCTAAGGCAAAAACCCCACCGGGTGATTTAAGGTCACCACTCCCGAAACTCCACTATTATCACAACGAGCAGTTACAAGTAAGGAATCCCAGTACCTCACCAACCTACAGTTGAACTCTTACCCCAATACCCAATTGGACTCGTTCTGTAGTGACAATTTCTCCAGTTCAATGCACGGCTCCCAGTACGTGACTAACCAATGTGATGCGCGGATCCCAGTACGCGTCTTACTCCTTTGCACGAATCCCAGTACGTGACTCACTCACCAACTTGAGGAAGAAGAATGTTGGCTGCAAAGTTCTTCAAATCATCAGAGATGAACTAGGGCACGAACTTTGTCTCACAGATCACGATTTGCATGAAGAGAGAAGATGCAACTTGTATCTTGTGAAATCTGCTTATCAAATTGTGCAGAACACTTTTACGGCCCTTAAAATAATCCTTTTATATGTCTAGGGTTAGGAGAAAAGAAGTCCCAAAGACACACACACGGATTGGACTTGAAACAGACTTGGAATTCTGTTTTCTTTAATTCTCGACAGATAGAGGTGTCGAGAGGTGTCGAGACAGCTGTCGAGGCTCGGGCTAAACAGCTTCTTTAAATCTCGATAGATGTATCTGTCGAGGTTATCTATCGAGCTTTAAAATCTTGCACTTCCTTGCTTGTATCTTGGACAGATTTTGACGGCTTCAACACTTAAACTTGAACCACTGTTTCTTGAAGTGTTTAACACATCCTAGATCTACCCAAATACAAGTAAAGTGCGTTTTGTCTAAGGATAAGCCAATTACATAAAATAGCGACATATGTTCACAAGATTGAACAACTACATATGTCCTAACACATGCATTTCATCCTTCTTTGTTTTGCATGTTTTTCCCTTTGTGTCCATAACATCTTGTTGTTCTTTCTCTTGTAGGTCTATGGTTCCTTGTTCTCCTCATTTCCTCTTTATTTGTTTTCTATCCTTCTCCGGTTAAGTCTTTTGGCTTTTTATACCCTTTGACAATCGTGTCAAAAATGGGGAGAAATTTGATAATTGAATGTCATTCCTCAGGGGGAGTAATAGACTTAGGGGGAGAACTTCATGTTAAAGGGAAGAAAGTTTTTGTTGTAACTAACTTAGGGGAAGAGTTAGTGAGTTGATACACATTGACATTGATTGATATATTTTTTTGTATTGTGTATCTTTTGGCTTTGTAACCATTTTTTTTACATACATGATACTTATCAAGTGGTATATGTGATGATGTATGTGTTTCACTCTTTATCTCACATGTGTTGTTTCTTTTCTCTATTTATACACATGTTTCTTGTTTATTCAACTTGTCATTGTTTTCCACCTGGTACCTTGATGTGTTTTGTTTAGTGCCTTTCAGGAAAGACAAGTTAATGCCAAGTCAAGATTCCGAACCTTCTTCTTGCAGCAACTTCCAAGGTTCAAATCTTTTAGACTAGGCTTATTTATTCTTGAGTAGAATGTATTCTAGGACATTCAATGTACTCTTGTGGTTTTGTCACGGATTGCCAAAGGGGGAGATTGTTGGGGACATATTTTTATGTAATTGGCATATCCTTTGACAAAACGCACTTTACTTGTATTTGGGTAAATCTAAGTAGGTTCAAGATGATCATTACAAGTGGTTAAATTGAAGACATGAAGATTACTCAAGAACTGCTCAAGAAAAGCCCATTAAGCTCCTATTTAAAGGAGGTGGAAAAAGAAAAACCTAACCCTAGAGAGCTTCAAAAGGTTTTCTTTTTGAAACCCTAGCCTCCTCCTACAGAAGAAAGAGTTCTTGCTGCGTTTCTTGTACGCCTTAGGATTTTGTAACCAAGCAAAGTCTCTTGCACCAACATTGAAGATCTTATTGGTGTCTCTATGTGAAGCTACTGCAAATCAACTACAACAATCAAAGGGTTGCTATGGAGTTAGTCACGTATTGGGATTCGATCAAAGGAGTAAGCCGCGTACTGGGATCCGCGCATCAAATTGGTTAGTCACGTACTTGGGAGCCGTGCATCAAGAGGAGAAACTGTCACTACAGAACAATTCCAATTGGGTATTGGGGTAAGAGTTCAACTGTAGGTTGGTAAGGTACTTGGGATTCCTTGCTTGTAACTGCTTGTTGTGATAATAGTGGAGTTTTAGGAATGGTGACCTTAAATCACCCGGTGGGGTTTTTGCCGTAAGGTTTTCCCCATTCGTAAACAAATCACCGTGTCATTTAATTTCCGCTGCATTACTTAGTTTGGTGATTTGTTTGTGCTACCACGTGATATTGCATGTTAATTTGATTAATTAATAACTGGGCTAATTTAATTAATCTAAGTTATCACAAGGGGTCAACGCGTTTGTGGCCTGACACTACCTATTGTATCTAAACATGAATCAGTTTTAGGGATGCCAAAGCTTAGTAGACTGAGTAATGTGGTGTGTGGACCATGTCAGCTTGGGAAACAGACGAAAGCTAAGCATCTAGGCACTCAGACATCAACTACATCTAGACCATTGGAGTTACTGCATTTAGATCTCATGGGTCCAACTAGAACCGAGTCTTTTGGAGGTAAGAGATACATCATGGTTATGGTAGATGACTTCATTAGGTACACTTGGGTCATTCTTTTATGATCCAAGTCCGATGCTCCTGAGCACATTGAAGCATTGTGCATAAGACTGCAGAATGAAAAGAGCCTGAAAATTGACCAAATTCGAAGTGATCATGGTAAGGAATTAAAAAATTCATATATGGAGTCCTTCTGCATAAGATCAGGTATATTCAAGAATTCTCTGCTCCTATTACCCCTCAGCAAAATGGTGTAGTTGAAAGAAAGAACAAGGTTATTCAGGAGATGGCAAGAGCCATGTTGTACAGTAAGGATGTGGCCAGAAACTTATGGGGAGAAGCCGTCAACACTGCGTGTCATATAGTGAATAGAGTGTATTTCAGACTTGGTACCAAAAAGACTCCATATGAGTTGTGGAAAGGAAGAAAGCCAAATGTGAAATATTTCAAAATCTTTGGAAGTACTTGCTTCATCCTAAAAGATAGAGAGAATGTGGGAAAGTTTGATTCTAGAAGTGATGAAGGGATATTTCTGGGATACTCCTCTACAAGCAAGGCTTATCGAGTATATAACAAAAGAAATATGAAGGTTATGGAAACGATGAATGTTGTTATTAATGAGTCTTCAGATTCTTGTTCTGAGAAAATTAATGAGGTACTTCCTAAATAAATTCTTCCTCCTGAACCTAGGGAAACTCAAGAAATCCTTGAACAAGAGCCCACATCCCCAAGTACTCCCGGTACCCTAAGTGTTGTAGAAGAGCCAGCAGATATGCCTACTTCACCAGATTCTGAATCTCATGAAGAAAAAGGACCTTCCTCCAGGATCAAATTAAATCATCCTCCAAAAGTTATTGTGGGAAACATGAATGAACTCACATTGAGGAAACGTATAGTTGATAAATGCGTTGCTAACCTTGTGTCTTATTCTTGTTATTTGTCACAGGTTGAACCCACTAAAGTTGAGGAAGCTGTTCAGGATGAAAGTTGGGTTGAAGCAATGCATGATGAACTACTTCAGTTTTAGAGGAATGATGTTTGGACTTTAGTTCCTAGACCGGAGGGCGAGCACATCATCGACACAAAGTGGATATTCCGCAATAAGACTAATGAGGAGGGCAATGTGATCCGCAACAAGGCTTGACTTGTAGCTCAAGGATACACTCAAATGGAGGGAATAGACTATGATGAAACATTTTCCCAAGTTGCTCGCATAGAGTCCATCAGAATTCTCCTCGCCTTAGCTTGTCACTTGAGGTTCACGCTTTACCAGATGGATGTAAAAATATCTTTCTTAAATGGACTACTTAAGGAAGATGTCTATATGGCTCAACCAAAAGGATTCATTGATCCACACTTTCCGGATCATGTGTTGTATCTCAAGAAGGTACTTTATAAATTAAAGCAAGCACCCAGAACTTAGTATGATCGGCTAACTCAAAACTTGATATCCCATGGGTTCACAAGAGGAAAGGCTAATCAGACTCTCTTCATCAAGAAAGAAGATGGCAAGCTGGTGGTTGCTCAAGTCTATGTTGATGACATCATCTTTGGATCAACTAAGGATGAACTTGCTCATGACTTCTCAAAACTCATACAAGCAGAGTTCAAGATGAGCATGATTGGAGAGCTGTCTCAATCCAAATATGCTAAGAATCTTGTGAAAAAGTTTGGGTTAGAATCTACTAGTACTGTTAAAACCCCCATGAGCCCAAATGTTAAAGTCACTGTTGATTTGTTAGGTAAAAGTGTAGACTCATCACTTTATAGAAGCACGATAGGTAGTCTTCTTTACCTTACTGCTAGTAGACCTGATATTAGCTACAGTGTAGGAGTGTGTGCTAGATATCAAGAAAATCCCAAAAAGTCACATATGATTGCTTTGAAAAGAATCATAAAGTATGTCAAGACTACTGTCAACTTTGGTGTGTGGTACAGCAAGGACACAAATGATGTCTTAGCTGGATATTCTGACGTTGATTGGGCTAGGAATGCTGATGATAGAAAGAGTACTTCGGGGGGTTGTTTCTATGTGGGTAATAATCTTGTCTCCTTGATGAGCAAAAAGCAAAACTCCATCTCTTTATCCACTGCTAAAGCTGAGTACATTGCTGTTGGAAGCTGTTGCACCCAACTCCTATGGATGCAAAAACTCCTCTATGATTATGGTATTTGTCAAGAGCATCTCACCATCTACTGTGACAATACCAGTGCCATCAATATCTCTAAGAATCCGGTTCAACATTCTCGAACTAAGTATATAAAGATTCAACATCACTTCATTAGGGATCTTGTCAAAGATGGTACTCTCACCCTTGAGTTTATTCACACAAATGACCAAAATGCCGATTTGCTCACCAAACCTCTAGATAGCAAACGTTTTGAGTTCCTTTGTCAAAACATCGATGTCATCTCTATGAATTGATTTCCTTCTATCTTTCTTCTTTCTCATGCATATGCATCTAGTTTTGTGCATTGTTTTGCTTTGTTTAACATGTTTTTGTTTGTTTTTTTTTTTAGTTTTATGTTATATTTTTGCTTTTTAGATAAAAATAAATAAAAAAAATTGAAAATTACAAAAACAGTGTGTGTTTGTGTACATTGGTTCTTGTGAACCTTAAAATGGCCATTGAAACAGTGTTTTCTAAACTTTGTATCTCTTGTAGCTTAGACGAGCATTCTTATGTACAACTAAGCAAGTGAGCTTTGTGGCTCTTTATTGGTAATGAGTAAGGTTAAGTGATCTCTTGTACTTAACACTTGTATCACTCTTTTTGACGGGTAGGACTAGAAAATCCTAAGAGAAAGGCATAAATAATCATTTCACCACTGTTACCTGCCAATCATGAAATAACATTTGTATGCTTCAGCATAGCAAAAGCGCAATGTCAGTGATATCTGTATGCTTCGACATAGCAAAAGTGCAATGTCAAAAAGCTTAACATAATTGGGTATTTTTTTTCTCTCTTTTATATACCAATGCATGGTTTGCTAAGAAAATATGCAAAGAAATAAAAAGCAAAAAGAACAAAATGCTTTAAAATATGATTACAAGCGTGTTTTCTAAGAGATGCGGGAGTTATAGGATGTACCTTAAAGGTGATAGTCTCCATCAAACGGTTATGATTGTGTGTGAGTTAAAGTGATTTTCTCATATCTCAAATCGTTATAACTTTGAGACACTTATGCAATCTTGCGATATTTTTTTCACACAACACGCAATATTCTTTGCTACTCTTGATACATGTGCAGGTACAATGTGATTTGGCCATCACAAGGTTTACATGCGTTAATGTATGCTCACTAAACTGTCTTGACTTGTTTTTGAAATATAAAATTGGTTAGACATGTTTAGTGTGTGTGTGTTTTGGGATCCATGTGCTTAAAATTGTTGTTGAGAGATGATTTTGAGAACTTAATATGATTGATTGGGTCATTGGTTTAGTTGCATGCATGATTGCATTCATATCTGTGTTTTTCTCTACTCGAAAAACTACTTTTTAAAGTTGGCTCGACCCCTCCTCGACACCTCCTCGATACCTGGCTGTCTGTCAAGCTTCTCAGCTTTTTCTTATCGTAATCTCGACAGCTTCTCGACACTTGGTGGATCGATCGAGGAAGTTTTTGTCCTCTCGATAGCTTTTCGATAGTTGGTGGATCGATCGAGATTCTTTTTTGTGTCTGATTCTTGATCCTCGACACCTCCTCGATAGCTGTATCTGTCGAAGTTGTTTTTCTCGACACCTATCTCGACAGATGTCTCGAAACCTCTCGATACCTGCATCTGTCGAGAATTACTGAAGCTGTATATATTTGTTCAGCGCGATCCTTTTCTCATTTCTCTCAATCTCTCTCTTGATACCTTTGTGTTTTCTCTTCCAAAACCTCTCTCACTCACTCCAAACCTCTTCCCAAAGGTTTCTTCAAGCTTCCTTCAAGTTTTCCTCTCTTGGTAAGCTTCTAATCTCTCATTCTTCATGCATTTCATGTTTTGAAACCTAGGGTTTGGGATTTTTTTTTTTTTTTTTTGGAAAATTTTTGGGGTTTTTCAAAATTGATGGGTTTTTGTTACAATTTTTGGGATGGGTTTTGTAGATTTGATCTTAAAACTCCATGCATTGC
Organism: Castanopsis chinensis; assembly: GCA_032878915.1. Taxonomy (NCBI): domain Eukaryota; kingdom Viridiplantae; phylum Streptophyta; class Magnoliopsida; order Fagales; family Fagaceae; genus Castanopsis; species Castanopsis chinensis. The sequence continues at coordinate 985,544 of JAVQMG010000113.1, forward strand.
ATTACATTGGCTTTATAACAATATATTCATGCATTTGGATGTGTGCAAATTTGTTGTGTGCTGATAGGTTTGGATTGGGCTGAGCCCATGATGTTTTCCATGTTGCATGTCACATGTTCATGCATATCCCATGCATACGTCCTTTCTTTTCAATATACTTGTTATATTTGAATTGTTTTGGAACTTTTCTGAGTGTTTCTCTCTTTCTCTCTCTCCTTCTGTTTATGTTAGTAGTGTCTATGGCACCAAAACATAAGTCCATTCTGTCCTAGAACCCTCTTCGTTCTAGGGGCTCGTCGTCTTCTGATCCTACTCCTTCTTCTGTTTGGTTCCATGATGAGAAAGCCTAGCAGGACTTCTCGGAGAACTTTTCTAAATGAGGTGTTCATTCGGAATGTCAAGTTATTCTAGCAAACTTTGCCAACACCGACTTACCCGATGTCATTCACAGTAAGGGTTGGGAGTCACTGTGTGATGTCCCAATCACTTGTTCTTTCATGCTGATACAAGAGTTTTACTCCAACATGCATGGAATTGATTCTTCAGTACCTCTCTTTCACACTCGCGTTTGAGGTACTCGCATTGTAGTCACACTGGAGTTGGTTTCCAATGTGCTACACGTTCTGAGGGTTGCACATCCTGACTACCTCGGTTGTGAGCATCTATGGACTATGTCCAAAGATGAGATGATGTCTGCGTTTTGTGAGTGCCCTTCTGATTAGGGTGAGCGATAGTTCACACCATGTAGGCCTTTTGCTAAAGGTTCTCATTTCTTGAACATGGTGATGACTTTTGTTTTGCACACACTCTCTCACTACAACTCCATCACAGAGCCTCGTTTAGGGATACGGCTACCCATGATAAGCTCATTCCTTCACACTTCATCTTGCTATCACTAGGATTCTACGCCATTTCTCCATCCCTTTTCCTTCGTCTGACCCCTTCCATGTCATGGCTGCCATAGATGCCACTACCGTAAAACATAGTGAGGTGCAGTTTAGGTCACGATAGATGGATTCTGCAGCTCCTTCCTCCCGTCCAGCTCCATCTAGATCTGCACGAGCCACATCTGCTCCTTCCTCTTCCTCGAGCGATGTGTCACTAGGAGACATCATGGCACAGCTTCAACGTCACTCTCTGCGGAGTTGTATTAGGTGAATGTTCGTGTTGGTCGCATTGCTCGGCGACAGGCGACCATGGGTGGTTTTACTTCTGAGGCTTCTCCTCCACCTCCTCATGTGGCTTCTGAGACTGAGGATGATGATGTTGATGACGATGGTGCTTCGAATGTTGATGATGAAGATGCTAGCTCTACCGATGAGATTTCTACTTGACACTTTACCCTTTGTCACTCGTGACAAAAAGTGGAAGTAGTTTTGGGGTTATGAGAGTAGTCATTCTTAGGGGGAGAGCTTGTATAGGACATTTTTGATAGAGGGAGTGTTGTTGTGTTTTGAGGGATGTAGTGAGGACTATATGTATCTTTTCTTTTCTATCTTATTAGAGATACATTGTTCTTGTACCTTAGGTCTTATGACCATTGTTTACATACATTGTGCTTATCCTTGATATATATATGTGATGATGTATGTTTTTCTTTCACCTATCTTTTCATGTGTTATTTCTTTTCTATCTTTATACACATGTTTCTTATGTTTGTATGCAATCTATTGTTTCTGCTTCACACAAAGATGCCTTGATATGTTTTTTTAAAGTGTTTCAGAAATACAGATTGTCAAAGTCTACTTGTCATAAACTCTCTTCTTGCAAAGTTTTTCAAGAGTTTGTGTTAGGATAGATTTTATTGTATTCAATAAGTGAATATGAGTTGAGTGATTTATGACTTCTCTCATATGTTCATTTGTTTGTTGTGGTTTTGTCACGGATTGCCAAAAGGGGAGATTGTTAGGACATATGTGGTTCAAGTTGTTTTGAACATATATCATTATTTTATGTAATTGGCTTATCCTTTGACAAAACGCACTTTACTTGTAATTGGGTAGATTTAGGTGTGTTTAACGCTTCAAGAAACTGTGTTTCAAGATCAAGTGTTGAAGTCATCATGTCTATCTAAGAAACAAGCTGAAAAGTGAAAGTTCATCAAAGCTCGACACCTGGCTCTACAGCTTCATCTATCGAGATTTAAGAAGTTTTTTAGCCCCGAGGCTCGACAGCTGCTCAACAGCACCTCGACACCTCTAGCTGTCGAGATTTAAGAAAAACAGATTTTGAGTTCTGTTTTGATTCCAATTTGTACATGTGTCTTTGGGACTTCTTCTCTTCTAACCCTAGACATATAAAAGGATTATTTTAAGGGCCGTCAAAGAGTACACAAGTTGCACAAGCATTGAGAAATTGTTGTTCAAGCAATTTGTGACCTGAGACAAAGTTCATGCCCTAGTTCATCTCTTGTGAAGAAGTTGTTGTGTAATGTGCACCGTAGGGTTTTGTAGCCAAGCATCTTCTTGATCTTCTTCTTGATCTTCTCTTTCTAGTTGGTGATTGAAGTCGTGTACTGGGATCCGCGCAATTTGTTAGTCACGTACTAGGGGCCGTGCATCAAAAGGAGAAACTATCACTACTGAACGAGTCCAATTGGGTATTGGGGTAAGGGTTCAACTGTAGGTTGGTAAGGTACTTGGGATTCCTTTACTTGTAACCGCTTGTTGTGATAATAGTGGTGACCTTAAATCACCCAATGGGGTTTTTGCCACGTAGGTTTTCCCCATTCGTAAACAAATCACCGTATCATTTAATTTCTGTTGTATACTTTAGTTTATTGGTGATTTGTTTATGCTACCGCGCTATTTGCATGTTAACTTGATTAATTAATAACTTGGCTAATTAATCAACTTAATTCATCACAAGGGATCAATGCATTTGTGGCCTATCAGGGTCTAATCCTCACATGATATGACGTTGCACATCTGTACAAATGCCATCGTCTTAAAGGCGTAGGGTACTACCTTAAGTCTAGATCTAACATTGTTAGACTTATATTATGCCTACCTAAATCTAACAAAGGCATGAAGGAAGACTATCTAATCACCTCTGGAAGGTGGTACACAAATCACCGTATCATTTAATTTCTGTTGTATACTTTAGTTTATTGGTGATTTGTTTATGCTACCGCGCTATTTGCATGTTAACTTGATTAATTAATAACTTGGCTAATTAATCAACTTAATTCATCACAAGGGATCAATGCATTTGTGGCCTATCAGGGTCTAATCCTCACATGATATGACGTTGCACATCTGTACAAATGCCATCGTCTTAAAGGCGTAGGGTACTACCTTAAGTCTAGATCTAACATTGTTAGACTTATATTATGCCTACCTAAATCTAACAAAGGCATGAAGGAAGACTATCTAATCACCTCTGGAAGGTGGTACAACAGTCCTCACTATCCAATCACCGAGGGAAAACCAAGTGTAATTCCATAGGATTTAGGTTCTCCAACCTGGGGTTTAGCTCTTCTAACTTTATCATTTAGATCTATATTGCATCTTGAATTCCTCTTTATTTACCGATTGGTGTTAATCTAACCATATTTAACTCCTCGGATATATGTTTTTCTTTTCAGATAAGCGGCACGTGTCTCTACGTTTGTGTCTAATCAGAGCCGCGGACCTCAATAGAGCTCTAAGATCCAAAGTGTTCATGGGTGAATACCTACAAGTAAGGGCAGCCCATCTTATCTTAGGATACGAACTGCTATCATCTACCTTCCAAGATATCGGCAACGTGATCATAGCGGGTGACTGGAGACGTAGAAGGATAAACGTCTTGAAACTGGACTTCCTTGCCCCTTACGATTTACCAGACGACCCCTCTATCATCCTCTACATATGCCCAATAAAAGCAATCCCCCCACCCGTACAATCCGAAGTAGAAGCCATCCAAGAGAATCTACATCCTCACACCTATCCCTTGAGGAAGAAATAGAGCATTTCCACACTGAAGAAGCAGAGAAACCTTTGGAGGATTACGTTGTCAATATCTCGGACAAAGAAAATGAATCTAGCGAGGACTCTGGTGTCAAAGGACTCATAATCGCACGTGTAGATAACAACTCCGAGGAAGAAGAAGAAGGAATGTCTCAAGAACCGGGGAACAGCTAAAGAGATCTTCTTGGCAAGAGAGGCAAATTGGCTACCAAGAAGGGTACTACGGGATCCCAAACTCACGCCAAGCTACCACCTCCTCCTTTTCCCCCTCCTGGCCCTATTATCCCTGCTCCCAACCTTAAAAAGAAAAGGAAAAATGAGGGCGAGGATGTAGAAAAGGCCTAGCAGAAGAAGCAAAAACAACAACAACAAGGAGTGGCTAAGGGCGTAAGGTGCGCCTCCTCCGTGGAGAGTGGGGAAAGACACGATTTGGCCAAGGTACCACACACGCAATCCCACTGGTCTCCTACATTAGAATTGGATGGGGTTCCCATCCCCCGCCACTCTAACATAAGGGAGTTCCAACGAGGACATGCCCACTATCTGGCCAATGCTCTAGAATAGCCCATCTTCTTACCAAAGGATATAGATGCCTTGGAGAAGATGAGCCAACCTCAACTCTTACTCTCCCTAAAAAGGGATCTAGCCTTGGTATGTGCAACTGCCAACAACATCAACTGCCACTTTTGTTATTTCACTATTATAATTAACTATTCACCACTGTTGTGCAAGCTATCCAAGAGGTTTTCATTACCGAGAAGTGGGTACAAGATACTCAGAAAAAGGCTAAGGCTAAATTCAAAGTCAAAGTTGAGACTGAGAAAGCCTTGGGTCATGCCGAGAAAGAGAAAAATGATCTGTCCACCAAATTGACAGATGAGAAGAATGAGAGAAAGAGTGCCGAGGTCGGACTCAAAACTGCTGAGGCTCAATTGGTAGGGCAACGCAAACTGCTGCGCCAAAAAAGAACAAGACTTGTCCATTGCTTAGTAGGAAATTTTGGAGCTGAAAAGGAACTTGCTCAGGCTAAGAAAGCGGCTCGGATCATCAAAGAGACCGTAGAAGTCGCATCAAAAGCTTCTTACAACGATGGGGTTGAGGCAACGGAGATTCGGTTGGCTGAGGAGCTGGCAGAAGTATGTAGGGAATACTGCCAACAAGTTTAGGCAGAAGCCCTAAATGTGGCAGAAGTCCCTACTACTTCTGAATGGAGAAAAGTCGAGGATACATGGTTTCCTCTTGATATCCGAGTGATTGAAGATCTTCCACCCACTTCTACTACTTCCGAGACAGTGCCCCTAACACAGCCATGTGAAATTTAAGAACTTATCCCGCCTCCCAAAGCATCTATTGGTGCTAACATAGAGGAGGAACAAGGTGATAAGGTTGAAAATCGTCTAGGCAAACAAGTTGATCAAGATGCCCCTCTACTAGGGGTGAAAGACAAAGGAAAACAAGTTCAAAGCTCATCCGAGACTGGGCTCAAGCAGAAAGGAGAAGAGGACAAAACAAAGGAAGTTGAAGCGAAGCCCAAGAAAGACCCTCATATGAAAATCAAGACATAGGCCATCTAGGACTCTTTCTCTAAGTAGCTTCTTATCGTCATAACTGTAATTCCATCATTTTATCTTGTTTTTTTGCTTTCAATGTAATCACAAATTCAAGATTTTGATATCTAATTCCTTACAGATTTCATTTCTGATGTATTTGTCCTTTTATCTTAATATAAGTTATATACATGACATGAATGATTTTAATATTCAAATATAAAGGGTAGATCTCTATAACATCTTAGTTAACCGCGACATCTCCACGAGCAACAATGTCTTGAATGATATGGTACTTCCTCTCAATGTGCTTTCCTTTCTTGTGATTTCTTAGATCTTTGGATTGTGCAACCGCTCCACTATTGTCACAAAATAATGTGATGGGAACATGCTCTATTCTTATAACACCAAGATCAGAAAGGAATTTCTTGAGCTAAACAGCCTCCTTTACTGCTTCACATGCAGCAACGTACTCGGCTTCCATGGTGGAGTCCGCAATGCAAGATTGCTTAACACTTTTCCCACTTATAGCTCCACCTTCCAAGGTGAAAACACATCCTGAAGTGGATATTCTGAAATCTAGATCTGATTGAAAATTTGAATCTGTATAGCCAATGGGAATCAAATCCTTACTATGGTAAACAAGCATATAATTCCTCGTTCTCCGTAGATACTTGAGAAGATGCTTTACAGCTTGCCAATGTTTTGGTCCTGGATTTGATTGATATCGGCTGACCATGCCAACTGAATAACAGATATCTGGTCTAGTACAAAGCATGGCATACATGAGACTTCCCACTGCAGAAGCATAAGGAACTTGTCTCATCATATTTTCTTCCTCTTGATTCTTAGGCCTTTGGTCATCAGATAGAGGAACTCCATGTCTAAAAGGAAGCAATCCTTTCTTGGAGTTTTGCATGCTAAACCGTTCTAGAATCTTATCTATATATCCAGCTTGTGATAAGCCTAACATCTTATTCTTGCGATCTCGCTAAAGCTTGATCCCTAGAATAAAGTTAGCCTCACCCAAGTCCTTCATATCAAATTAGCTAGACAACCAAACTTTAACCGATGATATTACCCCTACATCATTCCCAATGAGTAGAATATCATCAACATAAAGCACTAGCAACATTACTACTTTGTCTCGATGTTTTTTGTACACACATAGTTCATCAAGATTTTGTTCAAAACCAAATGACTTGATTTCTTGATCAAATCTGATGTTCCATGATCTAGATGCTTGTTTAAGTCCATAAATGGACCTATTCAACTTGTATACCATATACTCTTGATTCTTTGCTATGAAACCTTCCGGTTGCATCATTTATATTTCTTCTTCAAGATTGCCATTAAGAAATGCGGTATTGACATCCATTTGCCAAATCTCATAATCATAATGAGTAGCAATGGATAAGAGAATTATGATAGACTTAAGCATGGCTACTGGCGAAAAAGTTTCATCATAATCAATGTCTTCTTTTTGTGTATACCCTTTCGCCACTAGTCTTGCTTTAAAGGTTTCAACCTTTCCATCTATCCCTCTTTTCCTCTTGTAAACCCATTTGCAACCAACAGGTTTAATGCCGTTAGGCACCTTTACAAGATCCCATACATGATTGGAATATATAAAATCCAATTTAGATTTCATAGCTAAGACCTAGTGATGTGCATCTATATCATTCATTGCCTCTTCATAAGTGTAAGGATCCGATTCAGCCTCTTCTGAGATAGCTACATAAGTTTCTCCCAAACCTCTAAATCTTATAGGAGGCCGAAAAATTCTCCCACTACGACGAGGCACCTGTGTACTAGACATCTCATGAGTAGTATCTTGTGGTGTATCTAATACAGTCACATCATCCCTAGTTTGATCCATTGGTTGTTCAACTACAGGTTCATCTATTTCAGCCAATACAACTCTACTTCTAGGATTAAAATTATTCACATAATCATCTTCCAAAAATTTGGCATGGGTGCTAACAAACACTTTGTTATCCTTATGATTATAGAATAAATAACCCTTAATTTCTTTTGAATACTCTAAAAACATGCATACTTCCATTTTAGCTTCCGACTTATCAGACTTCCCTTTCAACATATGTGTTGAACATCCCCAAATGTGGAGATATTTCATACTAGGCTTACGCCCACTCCACAATTCCTTAGGTGTGTTGGGAACAGATTTTGATAGAACTAAATTCAAAACATGCATAGCAGTTTTTAGTACATATCCCCAAAAAGAAACTAGTAAAATTGAGTAACTCACCATGGACCTAATCATTTCCAAAAGAGTTCTATTCCTTCTTTCCGCTACACCATTTTGTTGGGGAGTTCTAGGTGCAGTCAATTAGGAGACAATCCCATTTTGAATTAGGTAATCCTTGAAATCCCCAAGAAGGTATTCATTACCTCGATCAGATCGAATGGCCTTTATGCATTTACCCAATTGATTTTCAACTTCAGCCCTAAACTCTTTGAACTTGTCAAAGGCTTCGGACTTCCATCTCATTAGGTACACATAACCATATCTTAAGTAATCATCCGTAAAAGTGATGAAAAACTCATAACCTCCTTTTGCTTGGGTTGACATAGGACCACATACATCTGTATGAACTCATTCAAGCAACTCTTGGGCTCTTTTACCTTTTGCATTAAAAGGTCATTTGGTCATCTTACCTTCCAAACAAGATTCACAAATTGGAAATCCATCAAAGTCCATGGGCAGTAAAAGTCCATCTTTGATTAGTCTTTGAATCCTATTTGAATTAATATGACCCAAACGCAAGTGTCATAGATATGCATCATTAGTAGAAGAAAACTTTCTCTTTAATGATTTTACATGAGAGCTACTATCTATTTCAAAATTGTATAATTCATGCATGTCAGGAGTTAAAATATAAAAACCATCCACAATATTGTCAGAACAGATAAACATTTTATCCTTCTTTATTACAACATTGCCTTTAAGGATAACACAATATCCATGTTTACCTAAGTAAGTTGCAGAAATCAAATTCCTACGAACATTAGGTATATACAAACAGTCTTCCAATATTAAAACTCTAGAATTAAAGCATAAATTAAACACTCCAACAGCTACAACCGGAATCCTGCTCCCATCAGCCAAAGTAAGAAATAGTTCTTCTTTATTTAACTTTCTGGTCTCCTGAAACCCCTACAAAGAATTGCAGATATGATTAGTACAACCTGAATCCACACACCAGGAATCCGTGGGATTCTGTACCAAACATATTTCAAGAAGAAAGGAACTTTTCATACCCTTATTTTTGGCAACTTTGAACTTTGGACAATTCCTCTTCCAATATCCTTTCTCACCACAATGGAAACACTTTCCTTTGGTTTTCTTTCCTTTGTCGGCAACTCCTAAGGCAATTTGTTTACCATCTTTCTTAGTGAAGTCCTTCTTCTTCTTCTTCTTACCTTTGCCTTTCGACTTAGGTTGAGAAGTAGAAGCTTCACCCATATTGGCTTCAACACTAGAAGTACCAAAGATGCCTTCTGCCGCCACTAACTCATTCATTAATTCAGACAAAGAACAAGTCTTTTTTTTCATATTATAATTCAGTCTGAATTCCTTGAATGATTCCGGTAGTGACTAGAGTGTCATATCCACTTGGGATTCTCCATCAATGTCGGCACCTTAAACTTTTAATGTGTTCAGATTAGCAATCATCCTAAGACAATGCTCCCTCACTGAACTTCTTGTAGCCATTTTGGTATTATAAATTTGCCTCATGGTTTCTTGCCTTGCAGAACAACCTTACTCACCAAACATCTCCTTCAGACTAAGCATGATGTCTGAAGCTAGTTCTACATCATGCATTTGATGCTGTAGAACATTTAAGATAGATGCTAGGATGTAGCACTTGGCCATTTCATTAGATTTCTACCAACGATCATATCGCTGTTTTTCCTCAAGAGGAGCATCTAATAAAGGAAAGCTAGGACATGGTTGAGTAAGCACATATTTGTGCTTTTTAGTAGTAAGAACAATATCCAAATTTCTTTTCCAGTCAACATAGTTAGATCTAGTCAGTTTTTTTTTATTAAGAATAGCAACAAGTGGGTTAAATGATGAAATGATTCAAATCTGAAAATAATAAAAATGAATATAATAAATAAACTGGACATTATCAATTTAGCATATAAACATATAATATGGAATCTTAATAAAAACCATAAAATAATATATGCAATGACAACTCAATCCATGTCTACAATTCCTTGGTAGCAAATTTATTATAAACACATTAATTGGTTAAGAACTATTCTCATTATTAGTGCTATCGTGATAACTCTTATCAAACACTAAAAATATGTCGTATTACCTTTAGCCTCTAAGTAATAATGACATAGCTCCTTTGGAAGGTTAAGATTACACTTAGTCTAGTGTACACCATTATCTAGAGTCATGTGTAGCCACATTTTATCTCCCTTTTATAGTGTTTAAACTTGTAGTACCATGAAACAAAACACCCTCCTTTGGGATCGCGAGGCATATACGCCAAGGCGAGGTGTTTGTCTACACTACTTTAAACGGGTAAGTTCAATCTTGTAGTACTATGAAGTAAACACCCTCCTTTGAGATCACGAGGCATATACGCTAAGACAAGGTGTTTACCCACACTACTATGAACTGATAATAGAGGCCATGAGATCCAACCCTTGTATCTCTCTCCCACTAGAAATTTTAAATTAAAGGTTTTTAAGGTCAAGGACCATAATAATGCTAGACACTTGAAAAACATAATCCTAATCTCATTAATAATAAATTTCATTAAACTAGCATTAATATATATATATATATAATGTAATATAAACCCTTATTACATATAAAAATCCATATTATATTATATATAATACAATATACAAATTAATATATGTAATATATAATTATTACATTATATATATACATATATATAACTTACGGATGGTTATATTATATTATATATATAATATAATATATAATATACTATTATTATATTATATTTTTATATATATATATATATATATATATAACTCCTTTAGTTGGTTGAAATCCAATACGAATTCAACTTTTCCATGGCCATGATAATTATATATTATTATTGCATGCAAGTTGACAACCTAAATATCCATTTCAAGCCAAAAGGTGCAAAAGATGAAGTCAACCGTGGGCCATGCAATAAATAAGCCATACAATTCTTGCGTTAATTCATGCAAGATGGCCAATCCATGGAGTCATATTCAAGCCATGCAAACCATGCATGAAGTCCAATCCGTGAAAGTATAGCCCAAGCGGTGCATTAAATTCAACCATATCTTGACAGTTATTGAATAAAACTATAACCTTCAGGCCATAACCATACACGGCTTATCTTCAAAAACAAACAATATATATATATATATATATATATATATATATATATATAAGTGATGCAATTCTCTACATTATATTCAAATGATGCAGAAAATTGAAACACAAAGATAACGGTTTTCTTAAATTCTAATATTCAATCACTTGCTATACAATCATGAGATGAAAACTTGGCTCTGATACCAATTGTTGGAAAAAATCTGGTTTTGTATCTCATAAAAAACACACAGCAAAAGCAACAAACGAGGATCTATTTCATTCATGATTGACAACATGCACTACGTAAATTTTAGAACTTATGAACAAGATAACGTACCTTGGTATGGAGAAATTCAAAACAATTATTAGAAGCACTTGGGAACACTTTTAATCTTCACTCCAATTCCACTTTACGCCCAAGATGTGTGGTCTCTCAATCAGTTTCCAAAGGGAGAATAAAAGTGTGTCTCACACTCTTTTTTTTTTTTTTTTTTTCTCTACGATTCTTTTTTCATTAAAAAAAATTATGTATGTTTCTCCTTTTATAACTAACTGATTATCTAATTGGGCAGGCCTATTGGGCATTTCCAATTGGGCTTTAGTGTGTGGCTTGGAGTGGGACCAAAAGGGACCAATAAGACACTAGCTTCAATGGGCCTTGGCCTTTTCCGTCAACTCTTGACAAGTCCAAAGTTACCATTAATTATATTTAATACCACTATATAAATATAATTGCACTCTAGGTCTTATTAATAAATTATATCCCAAGTCATGAATATAGACTGCCACTTCGAAAATTACTATATCTTATCCTTGAGTACCTGGTTTAATCCTTTAAAGTTATTCATCATATATTTATGAAATCAAATTTCATAAATATATACTTTAGTAATTTCTTACCAAAGTGGTTAGGCCTAACTCTCTGAATAACCAAACTCATTAAACTTATTTCAAGAAAATATTTTGTATCTCTGTTAAAAGACTATGAATTTCATCTTGAGAATATATGTTCTATCAACACTAAATGTGGTTGCCCAATATACTGAGATTTTGACTGTTATTTTAGATCCCATTCCTGATATATCAAAGCAATCTACACGTCATGATCAGGTCCATTATTCTCTCAGGATTAAGAGTTCATGTAAATAGAAGTCGTGAGATTTATTATTCATTTGACAGTCATTAGGAGAATAATAAATCTCACAGCGGTCCAGTTCAATATGTCTTAACTCTTAAAACATATCAACATATCAACTAGAAGTCACCACTTCCATGATCAAGACAAATTATTATAGTCTTTGTAGATGAAATGCCCAATTTCATCACCGACTACAAACTATAAATTCTGAATTTTCAAAGAACTTGTGATTTATATCTTCTGTGACTAATTCACATAAATCACATACTATACATCTCATGGATTATATGATAATGTCCAAATATTCATGCTACCATTATTTTAGATGAAAATAAAACAACTTTATTAAACACAACATTAAGTCATACATAATGTCATACATAGCATCATACAATAGGATTTAAGGGCACACATCCTAACATATTACTCATGAGATGTCTAGTACACCGATGCCTCGTCGTAGTGGGAGAATTATTCAGCCTCCTATAAGATTTATAGGTTTGGGAGAACCTATGAAGCTATCTCAGAAGAGGCTGAATCGGATCCTTACACTTATGATGAAGCAATAAATGATATAGATGCATATCATTGGGTTCTAGCTATGAAATTTGAATTGGATTCTATATATTCCAATCATGTATGGGATCTTGTAAAGGCGCCTAATGGCATTAAACCTGTTGGTTGCGAATGTGTTTACAAGAGGAAGAGAGGGATAGATGGAAAGGTTGAAACCTTTAAAACAAGACTAGTGGCGAAAGGGTATACACAAAAAGAAGATATTGATTATGATGAAACTTTTTCGCCAGTAGCCATGCTTAAGTCTATTAGAATTCTCTTATCCATTGCTGTTCATTATGATTATGAGATTTGACAAATGGATGTCAAGACTGCATTTCTTAATAGTGATCTTGAAGAAGAAATATACATGTTGCAACCGGAAGGTTTCATAGCAAAGAACCAAGAGCATATGGTATGCAAGTTGAAAAGGTCCATTTATGGACTTAAGCAAGCATCTAGGTCACGGAACATCAGATTTGATCAAGCAATCAAGTCTTTTAGTTTTGAACAAAATCTTGATGAATCATGTGTGTATAAAAGACATCAATATAAAGTAGTAATGTTCTTAGTGCTTTATGTTGATGATATTCTACTCATTAGGAATGATGTATGGGTAATGTCATCGGTTAAAGTTTGGTTGTCAAGCCAATTTGATATGAAGGACTTAGGTGAGGCTAAATTTATTCTAGGGATCAAGCTTTGGTGAGATCGCAAGAATAAGATGTTAGGCTTATTACAAACTGGATATATAGATAAGGTTCTAGAACGGTTTAGCATACAAAACTCCAAGAAATGATTGCTTCCTTTTAGACATGGGGTTGCTCTGTTTGATGACCAAAGGCCTTGTTAGGAACCTAGAGGTTCCTAATGGGGATGAGTATGAATTATAGAAGGATTGATGGGAATTGTAGGGAAATTGACTTAATTTCGAGGTAGTCACCCTCCATAGAGAAATAGAGATTAAGAGAGAGAGAGGTAGATGCACTAATGCACTAACAAGTTGGTTTATTCTTTAATTGATATCTCATATTGGATTAAAATCATGTATTTATAGGAGACTAGCTCTAATCTCATTGGCCCACATAGCCTCATCCTATTGAATATATTATTCTCCATGTGCATTAATAATTCCAACATGTGCTAAATGTGATTAACCATGTGCATTAATAATTCCAACATGTGCTACATGTAATTAACATGCTTGGAATTCTAACTAACTAACTAACTAACTAACTAACTAAATCTCAATACAATAATTATTATCCATATGCATGTAGCATTCCTAACATTTCCCTCCCCTTGAAAACACCTTACCCACAAGGTGTTGTTGTGAAATAGCATCTTCATCAAAGGAGATCTTCCAATAGACCAATACCGTAGTGTCATTTTGATCACCATATTCATGCATTTCTCTTTAATGTGCGGTCCCGTGCACATGAAGGTTTCTTCTTTGTAGATCTTGAAACTTTGCTTGAATTCTTGAGCCTTCAATGGTTCTTCAATCTTCAAGGTCTCATTGGTTCTTTGAATCTTGAAATATTCTTATATCCTCAAGACCTCATTTGATTCTAGAGCCATTAAAATTGTTGGCGCTTGTATCTTGGATTCTTCAATCACCGATACTTGCATTGCCAATTCTTGAATTATAGACTCTTAAATGGAAGCCTCCCTTGGTGCATCAAGAATTGGTTCTTGAAAAATCATCATCTTCTTCTTTGTTGGTTCTTTGGATTGAACTTCAAAGGTTGCCTCTTCATGTATATCATCATCCACTTTGACACAAAAATCAACATCCTGTCTTACAACAACAAGTTCATGTATTGTGGATTCATGGTTGGTTGAATCAAGAGATTGTAGCTCCTCTTCCGTCATTTTCTCAAGACCTTCTTGCAATCTTGAGAGCCTTTCCTTCATGGCCATGTTAGAGTCATCCAAGGCCTTTAACTTCTCTGAAATAGTCTTGCTAGATTCTGTCAAGGCCTTAGCCTTCTCCAAAACTTCATTCACCATTTGTTGTAAATCTTTCAAGATTTCTTGCCAGTTTGATTCACCCGTCTCAAGATCGACGGCTCTGAGGTTCCTAATGGGGATGAGTATGAATTATAGGAGGATTGATCGGAATTGTAGGGAAATTGACTTAATTCGAGGTAGTCACCCTCCATAGAGAAATAGAGATTAAGAGAGAGAGAGAGGTAGATGCACTAATGCACTAACAAGTTGGTTTATTCTTCAATTGATATCTCATATTGAATTACAATCATGTATTTATAGGAGACTAGCTCTAATCTTATTGGCCCACATGGCCTTATCCTATTGTACCTATTATTCCCCATGTGCATTAATAATTCCAACATGTGGCCCACATAGCCTTATCCTACTGTAACTATTATTCTCCATGTGCATTAATAATTCCAACATGTGCTAAATGTGATTAACATGTGCATTAATAATTCCAACATGTGCTAAATGTGATTAACATGCTTGGAATTCTAACTAACTAACTAAATCTCAATACAACAATTATTATCCATATGCATATAGCATTCCTAACAAGCCTAAGACTTAAGAGGAAGAAAATATGATGAGACAAGTTCCTTATGCTTCTGCAGTGAGAAGTCTCATGTATGCCATGTTTTGTACTAGACCAAATATTTGTTATTCAGTTGGCATGGTCAGCCGATATCAATCAAATCCAGGACCAAACCATTGGCAAGCTGTAAAGCATATTCTCAAGTATCTACGGAGAACGAGAAATTATATGCTTGTTTACCATAGTGAGGATTTGATTCCCATTGGCTATACAGATTCAGATTTTCAATCAGATCTAGATTTCAGAAAATCCACTTCAGGATGTGTTTTCACCTTGGGAGGTGGAGCCATAAGTTGGAGGAGTGTTAAGCAATCTTGTATTGTGGACTCCACCATGGAAGCTGAGTACGTTGCTGCTTGTGAAGCAGCAAAGAAAGCTGTTTGGCTCAAGAAATTCCTTTCTGATCTTGGCGTTGTAAGAATGGAGCAAGTTCCAATCACATTGTTTTGTGACAATAGTGGAGCGGTTGCACAATCCAAAGATTCAAGAAATCACAGGAAAGGAAAGCACATTGAGAGGAAATATCATATCATTCGAGACATTGTTACTCATGGAGATATTATGGTAGAAAAGATTGAAAGTGCAAATAATCTAGCAGATCCTTTTACCAAAGCCCTACCTCAAAGGACTTTTGAGCCACATTTGGAAGGAATGGGAGTTAGATTAGTGCATAATAGTCTTTAGGGCAAATGGGAGATTGTTAGGATATATGCCCTTAAATCCTATTGTATGATGCTATGTATGACATTATGTATGACTTAATGTTGTGTTTAATAAAATTGTTTTATTGTTATCTAAAATAATGGTAACATGAATATTAGGACATTATCATACAGTCCATGAGATGCATAGTATGTGATTTATGTGAAAAGTTACAGAAGATATAAATCACAAGTTCTTTGTAAACTCAGAATCTATAGTTCGTAGTCGGTGATGAAATTGGGCATTCCATCTGCGAAGACTATAACGTATCAACTAAGATGATTTGTCTTGATCATGGAAGTGAAGACTTCTAGTTGATATGTTGATATGTTTTAAGAGTTAAGACACATTGAACTAGACCACTGTGAGATTTATTATTCTTCTAATGACTGTCAAATGAATAATAAATCTCACGACTTCTATTTGCATGAACTCTTAATCTTGAGAGAATAATGGACCTGATCATGACGTATAGGTTATTTTGATATATCAGGAGTGAGATCTAAAGTAACGGTCAAAACCTCAATATGTTAGAAAGCCACATTTAGTGTTGATGGAACATATATTCTCAAGATGGAATTCATAGTCTCTTAACGGAGATACAAAATATTCCTTTGAGATAAGTTTAATGGGTTTGGTTATTTAGAGAGTTAGGCTTAACCACTATGGTAAGAAATTACTAAAGTATATATTTATGAAATTAGATTTTATAAATATATAATGAATAACTTTAAAGGATTAAACCGAGTACTCAAGAATAAGATGTAGTAATTTTCAAAGTGGCAATCTATATTCATGACTTTGTATTACTACAAATATTTTATGAAGGGGTTGCGTGTATAATAAAGTCTTGGAATATAATTTATTAATAAGGCCTAGAGTGCAATTATATTTATATAGTGTTATTAAATATAATTAATGATAACTTTGGACTTGTCAAGAGTTGACAGAAAAGCTCAAGGCCCATTGGAGTTAGTGTCTTATTGGTCCCTTTTGGTCCTACTCCAAGCCGCACACTAAAGCCCAATTGGAAAGGCCCAATAGGCCAGCCCAATTAGATAATCAGTTAGTTATAAAGGGAGAAACATACAGAATTTTTTATTAGAGAAAAAGAAAAGCGTAGAGTAAAAGAAAAAGAGAGAGTGTGAGACACACTTTCATTCTCCCTTTGCAAACTGACTGAGAGACCACACATCTTGGGCGTAAAGTGGAATTGGAGTGAAGATTAAAAGTGTTCCCAAGTGCTTCTAAACTTTGTTTTGAATTTCTCCACACCAAGGTACGCTATATTGTTCTTAAATTTTGAAATTTACATAGTGCATGTTGTCAATCATGAATGAAATAGATCCTTGTTTGTTGCTTCCGCTGTGTGTTTTGTATGAGATACAAAACCAGATTTTTTCCAGCAGAATTTTGCTTCCACCTCGTGTGTGGCTCCTACCTCGCGTATGCCTTGTATGCACACTACCTTTGTGATCTCATTCATGTTCAAGATGCAAGAAGTGATCCTCATGCTGGGACCCCATGGATTTTGTATGGTGTTGACCTGAGCCTTCCATAATGTTAAACATCCCGAAACATAAGATTCCCACAGATGACGCCAATTGTAAGGTCACGATTCGAACCTGGACCCTAATGCGTGATGGGGTCAGGCCCAAAAAGCCCGATACAATGAAATTTATAGAGTGTGGGCTTGGAGTCTAGTTTTCTTTGGATGTTGATAAACAAAAATAGTAGGCTAGATTCATAACTCACAAACAAATAACTACTTATGTAATATAAACTCTCCACGGACATAAGCCGAGGATGATCTGTATTGATCTTCCTTTGCTCTTAAAGACAAATTACAATTGATGGTAGTGTGTACAGTGTTTCTTCTTCTTTTTTCTCCGTCCCCCCCCCCCCCAATTTTTTTGAAGGTCTTACCTTTCTTTTTATATCATCTTTCTTCCTCCCACCATCTTCTATGTATGGATTAGATCACCCAAAGAATAGATACTTGTCCTATCCACCGCTCTCTTGAAGTCTTCAAACGATAGCTATAAGGCTGATCACCACTGTTCAGATGTCATTTCCTCATTAATGCGGCCAGAGAGGTAGGTGCAAAGTCTTCAATGCAGTGGTAGCAACTTTTCCTGAGATATTTCTCATTTGCTCTTCCTCTCTGTGCTTTTCAGGCATATAGCCTTCTTCTACATGCCTTCTGGAACTTCCTTTCAAACATCGTGGCGTATTATACAATCTTCACCTCATTTAGCTGAGGATATGCCTCTCCTCGGACCATTCTCATCAGCCTACGTAATAATAGCTTGCTTGTGGGCTTTTAAATTAAATGCCCTTCTAACTGGCAAACCCTCCTCGGAAAAGTTAATACCCTCAAATCAAGCCCAAGGCCCAAAAACATATTCTGACATTTCTACCCTCACAATTACAAATGTTAAAGTTTTAAGTTTTTGCAATATGAAATTATGCATAAAAATAAGTTTATAGATCAAATAGTAAATAACATAATATTGATATGAAATTTGACATGTTAAGAATATAAAGAACAAGCAATTCAACGATTAAAATTTTAAAATATATAGAAATATTAATTTTTTTAGTGGAAGTTGTAGATTTTGGCTACAATCAAGTTTGTAGCCTAATGATGTCCCTAATATATATATTTTTTAGAATGCATTTATAAACAAAGTCATGTAAATTTTTATTTTTTAGAATGTTTTTATAAAACAAAGTCATGTAAATTTTCTCAAATGGTAACTAGAAAAAAAGCTTATGTCCTTTTTTTTCCTACTAAAATTAAAATCAAAATTAAAATTAAAATTTTAATGAAATAGATATTACTTTATTGTTATTATTTTCATATTTTTACATTTTAATAAATTAGTGGGTAATACATTGTAAAGCCCTCGATATACGGGGGCAAACATAGTTAGTCGATTTTATTGCGATATTAACGCACTACTTATACCCGTTCATTGTGGTGGATCCCATGGTTACGGCTCTTGCAATCAAATATTTTATATTCTAGATAGTTCGTTTTTATTTGAAAATATTTTTTAATTATAAATGTTTACCAGAAAATATAAATTTTAATATAAAAACTTATGAAATAGAGATAAATTTGTTAATTGAATCTCAAATAGGTTTTTTTGATAAATTTTTACTCAATATAAAAAGTATAGCACAAGATTTTAATGAAATTCTTACACGTCAACAAAATATTCATAAAAAATATTTATTTTTATTCACTTATTATATATAATTAAAGATAATGAAATAATATTAACAAAACTTGCACACAACATTTTGTCTTTAATTACATTAAATGGCTAAGTATATAAATATATTTGTTATATTAGTTAATTTAGAATTTCAAGTGACCACCACACACCCTTGGTGCAGTGGTTACTCCACAAGTATAAATACTTGTAGGGTGCAGGAGGCAAGGGCTGGAGTTCAAGTCTCCAGGAAGGAGTTTCACACACATATACACATAGATTAGATTAGAGTAGAAATTCTACCTTGTAAAAAAAAAAAATTCAAGTGACTCGCTATTATTATGAAGGTTGTGATAATATATATATATAATTATATAAATTTTTAATTAATTTGTGCATGACATGAGCATGAACATGCTACCAATTTAAATATGAAACAAAGAAAGAAATTCCGCTTAAATTTATTGCACTAAGCCTCAAACTATATCAAGCTGCCTGCTAGTAGGTGTAAGCCCACAAAGTTGGCATCCATGGTGAAGGTGAACTTCATGTCAAACAACGTGAGAGTTATTATCACTCTTGACTTGCACAGAGGGCTCTAGCTTCTTGAGAATGTCAGAAAAATCGGCTGCAACTTGGCCACATTTATCCTATAAAATGGTCGAATGGACAGCATTTCTACTGCAAGCCAGTTTCGACTTTTGATAGAGCAATACACTGTGATTGAGAAATGGCCTTGAAATTAGTTCTCTTTGTTTCCGTAATGGTTGCTACATTGGCACTTCCAATTGCTAAAGCCCAGTTACCCATCGGCGCTGGTGTTGTGTTCCAGGTCCAGCCGTCTTTTGTGCCTTGCACTATTAACGGCAGTTTAGATGCCAATGTTACTGCCATTCGAGCTTTCCCAAGTAAGTTTTCTCAGAATTTGTTACAGTTAGTCCAATGCACCATGACTACACACATTAGTCTCAGCTAATAAGGTACTTCAATCTCACCATTGTTTTGTTATGTTCACTTCTAGATGCTCAAGTACAACTGCAGTGTGGAGCTGGAAATGTGGTTGCTAGTACAACAACCAACATCGGTGGAGTATTTTCATTTTCCTTGGATGCTATACAAGTTCATCTCCCAGCAACACTACGCTTGAGTGTTTACGATCTAGTGGTTAAAACACCTTTCTCCACCTGCGACCCCACACTTCCTGCTGTGGGAGTCTTGGAATTGGACATACAGTTCGTTGGAACCAATGTTTTGGGGTCCTGTATATTTTTCATTTTTAAGCCTGTTGGGTTCCGTTACAATTCCTCAACTTGAGAAATAGAAGAGTATTTACATGAATAAGGTCAATTGAACCAATGATAGAGTATTTTCCAATCTGTAATAATGTTATGGAGATTGTCATCCAATCTGTAAACTCCTTTCCTAATTAAGGAGTACTCCTGTTGCTATATATAATTAATAAAGCCTTTAATGTCCTTCAAATGAATATAGAGTTAGTTGTGGATTTCGTTTGACTTGTATATGATAATCAAGGCAATGTTAATTGGCAAAAAGCCTTTTTGATGGCATTCGTTTTGGTATTATTGTGTGTAGGAAGTAAAAGTTTAATTTTAAAACTTATTTTAACCTGAAAGAATTACAACGTTTAGAATATTTGGTAAACTACAGTGTTAAGTGTTGGAATATTTTTATATTTATTATTATTTTTAACTATATGTTATGAGTTGGCTGCCAAGTAAATGTTAGTGGCTAACATTTTTCTATTATTCAATCTTAATTCATTGCTTTAAACATCATCTTTAATTGGTTGAATTTGTACAATTTTTATGTTACCGTTAGCATTGATATATTATGATTCAATATAATTACTATTTACTATCCATTTTAAAGATAATTATAACAACAATAAAGTAAATTTGAAACCCAAATAAACTTGATCTTTTTGTTTTTTTTCGAGCAACAAAAAAACTTGATCTTTATTGTATGTTTCTTCAGCCAATATGAATATGCAGCCAACACGTCCGATTTCAGATGAGAAAATCAATTTTCAGATGAGAAAATCAATTTTCTTATGGGCACCATTTTCATGTAAAAAAGATAACTACCTACATTTTTGCTTAATCAAAATTCTAATTTCATGACAATAAGATATCCTTTGATACACTATATCTTTTGGGTAAAAGAAAAGTACTATTGAGAGATTCCTATCCTACAAGCGGTGTAGGCTTGTAAGGATAATCAGCAAAGTGGCGAGTTATTTTTCAATTGATATCTCATATTGAATTACAATCACATATTTATAGGAGACTAACTCTAATCTCATTGGCTTACATGGTCTCATCCTATTGATTCTATTATTCCCCATGTGCATTAATAATTCCAACATGTGCTAAATGTGATTAACATGTTTGAAATTGTAACTAACTAACTAACTAACTAAATCTCAATACAACAATTATTATTCATATGCTTATAGCATTCCTTTCTTGTGATTTCTTGGATCCTCGGATTGTGCAACCGCTCCACTATTGTCACAAAACAATGTGATAGGAACTTGTTCCATTCTCACAACTCCAAGATTAGAAAGGAATTTCTTGAGCCCAACAGCTTCCTTTGCCGCTTCACAAGCAGCAACATATTCAGCTTTCATGGTGGAGTCAGCAATGCAAGACTGCTTAACACTTCTCCAACTTATGGCTCCACCTCTAAAGGTGAAAACATAACTTGAAGTGGATTTTTTGAAATCAAGATCTAATTAAAAATCTAAATCTGTATAACCAATGGGAATTAAATCCTTACTATGGTAAACATGCATATAATCTCTCGTTCTGATTAGATACTTGAGAATATGCTTTATAGCTTGCCAATGTTTAAGTCATAGATTTGAATGATACCAGCAAACTATGCCAACTGAATAACAGATATCTCGTCTAGTACAAAGCATGGCATACATCATACTTTCTTTCTCAAGAGTCTTAGGCCTTTGGTTATCAGATAGAGGAACTCCATGTCTGAAAGGATGCAATCCTTTCTTGGAGTTTTGCATACTAAACTATTCTAGAATCTTATCTATATATCCAACTTGTGACAAGCCTAACATTCTATTCTTACGATCTTGCCAAAACTTGATTCTTAGAATAAAGTTAGCTTCGCCCAAGTCCATATCAAATAGACTTGACAACCAAATATTTACTGTTAAGGACATATTTTATGTAATTGGCTAATCCTTTGACAAAATGCACTTTAGTTGTAATTAGGTAGATTTATGATCTGTTTAATACTTCAAGAAACATGTTATTCAAATCTAGTATTGAAGCCATGCAAAATTGTCCAAGAAATGAGTGAAGAAGTGTTGATTCATTAAAGCTCGATAGCTGCTTGACAGATAGTTATCTATTGAGGTTTAATGAGGCTCGACAGATACTATCTATCAACATATCTATCGAGGTTACATAAATTCAGATTTCCAGATTTGATTTTCAGCTTATGCTTTTGTATTTGTGTAGGGTTTCTTTTCTCACATCCCTAGACATATATAAAATATATTTTAGAGGTCATCATATATGAGAATACAAGGAGAACATATGCAAAAGGAGACCGAAGCTTTATTCTCTCTGAAAGAAGCTACTACATTTTTATGCCTTAGGGTTTTGTAACCAAGTGCTTCTTAATCTTCATTATTGATGAAATGAAGAACTTTGCAGCTAACATTCTTCTCCTTAAGTTGGTGAGTGAGTCACGTACTGGGATCCGTGCATCAAAGGGTGGCGTTCATATATTGAAGAGTTCAGAGGTTCTAAAGTGGTAGAAGATTTCTACTATAAGTTCACCTTTGAGGATTATAAAGTCTAGAGACAAAGGTTTTGTACTAGATCTAAAACTTCTCTTTATTATAGTGAATTGCCTTTCGGGAAGGTTTCCCCCCAGATTTTTTACTGTGAAACTAATTGGTTTCATTGGTTTTCTTGAGTCATCATATATTGTCTTATTTATTTTTCCGCTGAATATAATTTTGACATGATATTGATGTTTGTTTGTCTTAACAAGTTTTATTCATAATAAATATAATTAACAACTTGGGTTTAAAACTTATTAATCCTATCAACTGGGGTCTAAATTTCCCAACAAGTGGTATTAGAGCGGGCACACTCTGATTAGGTTTTAATCATTACTGTGTGATTTATTGACCCCTGTTGTCATGGAAACTCTTGATTGTTTTGGTGAGTTATTAAAAGTTTTAAGCTTTTTAGCTCAATTTTAGGGGAATTCTAATTCCTCTATGTTCTTTAGTAGTCATACTAGGACACGTGCCTTTTCATCTTCACGACTAAAGACTCGTGCTGTGTGGGTGAAAAAGGAGCCTAAGACTTAATTGTATTTTCTGTTGTCTTCTACATTAATTCTTTCTATCTAAAATATGACTCTCTTTACTTGATTTCTTATCTGCTTTTGGAATCATGCTTTCATGCATCTGCATTCTATCATGCTTTCATGCATATGCATCTTTCTTTGATGCTTTCATGATTTGGTTATCTATTTTTGTTTGGTTGTTTAATTTTTATTTTGTTTTATTTTCAAAATAAAAAAGGGAAAAATCAGAAAAATACAAAAACAGTGTGTTTGTGTACATTAGTACTTGTGAATCTTAAAATGGCCATTGAAACAAATTTCTCTAAACTTTGTATCATTTGTAGCTTAGATGAGCATACTTATGCACAACTAAGCAAGTAAACTTTGTGGCTCTTTGTTTGTGATGAGTAAGATTAAGTAATCTCTTGTAATTAACACTCATATCACTCTTTTTGATAGGAAGGACTAGAAAATCCTAAGATAAAGGCATAAATAACCATCTCACAGCTGTTACCCACTAATCATGACATGACATCTATATGCTTTAACATAGCAAAAGTGCAATGTCAAAAAGCTTAACATAATTGGGTATTTCTTTTCTATCTCTTATATACCCATGCATGATATGCTTAATAACAAGAAAAATATGCAAAGAAAATAAAAGCAAAAAGAACAAAATGCTTTAAAACATGAATGCAAGCGTGTATTCTAGGAGATGTAGGAGTTATAGCATGTACCTAAAAGGTGATAGTCTCCATTAAACAGTTATCGTGTTTGAATTAAATTGATTTACTCATATCTCAAATCGTCATAACATAGATAAACTTATGCAATATTGCGATGTTTTTCACACACAACACACAATATTCTTTGGTACTTTTGATACAGGTGCAGGTATAATGTGATTTGGTCATCACAAGGTTTACATGTGTTAATGTATGCTCACTAAACTGTCTTGACTTGTTTTTTAAATATAAAAGTAGTTAGACTTGTTGTGTGTGTGTGTGTGTGTGTGTGTGTGTGTGTGTGTGTGTTTTGGATAAAAATGCATGACATTTTTCTTGTTGAGAGATGATTTTGAGAGGTTAAAATATTGTTTGGATCTTTGGTTGAGTTGCATGTTTGATTGCATTCATGTCTATGTTTTTCTCTTCTATGAAAAACTGTTTTTAAGCAATCTTGACACATCTCGATAGCTAGGCTATCTATCGAGCTCTTCAGCTTTTTCTTATCACAATCTCAATAGCCCCTCGATAGCTTCTTGATCCATTAAGAAATTTCTGTCTGCTCGATAGATCCTCGACACCTTCTCGATCCATCGAGGTTGGCTCGATAGCTGCTCTACACCTCTCGATTGATCGAGATTCTCTTGCATGCATTGTTTTTCACATGTTTTGCATATTTCTTTGATCTTTTCATCCATAGCATCTTGTTTCATTACATTCATGCATTTTATGAATTCTTTGTGCCCCCTTGATCATCTTTATATTTCTCGGGTGAAGCTTTCTAACTTCTTGTACCCTTTGTGAATCATGAACAAAAGGAGGAGAAATTGTGGTTTCTTTTTAAGATTCTACAAGTTACGAGCTGAAATGCATGCCCTTGTAATGGGGAGATGTGTTTCATCTTGTTAGGGGGAGTGATCACCTCCTTGTTGTTGTAGGAGCTAATTTTAGTTTCTTCTTCTTGTACACCGGTCTTGTGACCATGTTTATATACATTGTGCTTATCTTTGATATATATATATATATATATATATATATGTGATGATGTTTGTTTTCTTCACCTATCTCTACATGTGTTGTTTCTTTTCTCTCTTTATACACATGTTTTTTTATTTGTATGCAATTTATTATTTCTGCTTTACACAAAGATGCCTTGATGTGTTTTGTTTAAAGTGTTTCAGAAATACAGATTGTCAAAGTCTACTTATCATAAACTCTCTTATTGTAAAGTTTTTCCAGAGTTTGTGTTAGGATAGATTTTATTGTACTTAACAAGTGAGTATGAGTTGAGTGATTTATGATTTTTCTCATATGTTCATTTGTCTATTGTGGTTTTGTCACGGATTGCCAAAGGGGGAGATTGTTGAGGACATATTTTATGTAATTGGCTAATCCTTTGATGAAACGCGCTTTACTTGTAATTGGGTAGATCTAGGATGTGTTTAATACTTCAAGAAATATGTTGTTTAAGTCTAGTATTGAAGCCATGCAAATCTGTCCAAGAAATAAGTGAAGAAGTGCTGATTCATTAAAGCTCAACATATGCTCGATAGATAGCTATCTATCGAGGTATCTATCTAGGTTACAGAAATTCAGATTTCCAGATCTGATTTTCGGCTCATGCTTTTCCAGATCTGATTTGTGTAGGGTTTCTTTTCTAATAGCCCTAGACATATATAAGGCTTATTTTAGAGGTCGTGACATATGAGAATACAAGGAGAACATATGGAAAAGGTTACCAAAGCCTTATTCTCTCTGAAAGAAGCTACTGTATCTTTGCACCTTAGGGTTTTGTAACCAAGTGCTTCTTAATCTTCATTGTTGATGAAGTGAAGAACTTTGCAGCTAATATTCTTCTTCCTCAAGTTGGTGAGTGAGTCACGTACTGGGATTTATGCAAAGGAGTGAGTCACATACTGGGATCCGTGCATCAAAGGGTGGCGTTCATATATTGAAGAGTTCAGAGGTTCTGAAGTGGTAGAAGGTTTCTACTGTAAGTTCATCTATGAGAATTGTAGAGTCTAGGGATAAAGGTTTTGTACTAGATCTGAAACTTCTCTTTATTATAGTGAATTGCTTTTCAGGAAGGTTTCCCCCCAGGTGATTTATTGTGAAACTAGTTGGTTTCATTAGTTTTCTTAGGTCATCGTATCTTGTCTTATTTACTTTTTAGTTGCATATAATTTTGACATGATATTGATGTTTGTTTATTTTAACAAGTTTTATTCATAATAAATCTAATTAACAACTTGAGTTTAAAACTTGTTAATCCTATCAATCAGGGTTTAAATTTCCCAACATTTATTAATGACATAACCCCTACATCATTTCCAATGAGTAGAATATCATCAACATAAAAGCACTGGGAGCATTACTACTTTATCTCGATATCTTTTGTACACACATGGTTCATCAGGATTTTGTTTAAAATCAAATGACTTGGTTACCTGATCGAATCTGATGTTCCATGATCTAGACGTTTGCTTAAGTCCATAAATGGACATTTTCAACTTGCATACCATATGCTCCTGATTCTTTGCTATGAAACCTTCTGGTCGTATCATATAGATTTATTCTTCAAGATTGCCATTAAGAAATGCAATATTGACGTCTTGGTCCATTTTAAGATGGAAAAATAAAGTTTGAGCATTTTTTGAAATCAAAATATAAAAAAGAAAAAGAAAAAGAAAAGCATATTAATTATGGAAATTAAAATATAGTATGGTTTTGCAGATAATAGTATGACAAAAATGTGTGGTCGATGGTTTATAGCCGACCCCAAAAGATTTGAAACTAAGGTCTTTTTGTTGTTATTGTTCGAAAAGTGCTTTATAACTTTGCTGGTCTTATTTTATGTTCTACTTCCGTATTGCAATTTTCCAATTTGACTCTCATTGATGAGCATTTGATTTGCCCCATTTTTGGGCTTGCTCACTTGGGGTGACTAAAGTGTTTGTTTGGGAACAGCACATTTAGTTTTTCCCTAAAATAGTTTTGTCAAAAGTGTGTTAAAGTATATTTGTATCTTGAAAAAATTCAGAAATTGAGAAAATATGGGAAAAAGTAAGATTTTTAAAAAGCAATACATAAATGCTAAAAGCTGTTCCCAAACACACTCTAAATGCCACTACAAGATTATTCACTTCGCCACTGCTATTGAAATGGAAATAATTTGAAATTTCATGGAAGAAGTTGGGAAGACAAAATTCTAGCAGTAATATTTCATATGGCTTCAAAAGTCCACTATCTTCATTGGAAGATGGTAGAGTTATTATACCAATTTTACTATAAAAAACTTACCAACTAACTATTTCTCAAAAAAAAAAAATGACATTATAATGGATGTAATTGGTATCATTTCAACAACATAATAAATAAAAACATAAATTGCTTCTTCTTCTTTTTTGTGATCAACAACAATACGACACATCAGTTTGTAATTTCATGTAATCACTCATTGATTTTTACAAAATCAGGTACTTCTACTGGATAAGAATAGATATCACTCCATGTATTGGCTATCTCAAACTTCAAATCATAAACACACTTCCACACTGCGCTATTACACTTAAACCCACTCCCAAAGGCAATTTGCAAGACCCTAGTCCCGCCTTTATATCCTCCCTTTTGCTTCTATGTAAGCAAGTTCATACTGACAGGCCACAAACGCGTTGACCCCTTGTGATAACTTAGATTAATTAATTAGCCCAGTTATTAATTAATCAAATTAACATGCAATATCACGTAGCAGCACAAACAAATCACCAAAACTAAGTTATGCAGCAGAAAATAAATGACACAGTGATTTGTTTACGAATGGGGAAAACCTGACGGCAAAAACCCCACCGGGTGATTTAAGGTCACCACTCCCGAAACTCCACTATTATCACAGCAAGCGATTACAAGCAAGGAATCCCAAGTACCTTACCAACCTACAATTGAACCCTTACCCCAATACCCAATTGGACTTGCTCTGTAGTGACAGTTTCTCCTTTTCAATGCACGGCTCCCAAGTACGTGACTAACCAGATGCGCGGATCCCAGTACACGACTTCAAACACCAACTAGAGAGAGAGTTGTTGGCTGCAAAGTTCTTCAAATCATCAGAGATGAACTAGGGCACGAACTTTGTTGTTCAGATCACAAATTGCATGAACAAGAAGTTTTCAATGATTTTGCAACTTGCATCATCTTTTACGGCCCTTAAAACAATCCTTTTATATGTCTAGGGTTAGGAGAAAAGAAGTCCCAAAGACACATTCACTGACTGGACTTGAAACAAAACTGAAAATCTGTTTTCTTTAATTCTCGACAGATAGAGGTGTCGAGGATCTGTCGAGAAGCTGTCGAGGCTCGGG
The DNA here is from genome assembly GCA_032878915.1 of Castanopsis chinensis. NCBI lineage: Eukaryota > Viridiplantae > Streptophyta > Magnoliopsida > Fagales > Fagaceae > Castanopsis > Castanopsis chinensis. The sequence goes on from JAVQMG010000113.1 coordinate 1,014,042, forward strand.
GAAAGACAGCTTCTTAAAGCTCTATAGATGCATGTGTCGAGGTAGGTGTCGAGCTTTAGTAACTTGCACTTCCTTGCTTGTTTCTTGGACAGACTTTGATGGCTTCAACACTAAATCTTGAAACACTGTTTCTTGAGGTGTTAAACACATCCTAGATCTACCCAATTACAAGTAAAGTGCGTTTTGTCTAAGGATAAGCCAATTACATAAAATAGCGACATATGTTCACAAGCTTGAACTACATATGTCCTAACAATCTCCCCCTTTGGCAATCCGTGACAAAGCCACAACAAACAAATGAAAATATGAGAGAAGCCATAAAACACTTTAACTCATACTTCAATTGTTACATACAGTAAAATCTATCCTAACACAAACTTTTGAAAAACTTTGCAGGAAGAGAGTTTATGGCAAGTAGACTTTGACAACCTGTATTTCTGAAACACTTATAAACAAAACACATTAAGGCATCTTTGTGTGAAACAGAAATAATAGATTGCGTACAAGTAAAGAAACATGTGTATAAAGACAGAAAAGAAACAACACATGTAAAGGTAGGTGAAGGAAACATACATCATCATATATATCAAGAAAATAAGTACAATGTATGTCAATACATGATCAATGTATCTTTAAAAAGACGGAAAAGAAAAAAAAATACATATGATCACCTCACTACATCCCTCAAACCACACTCCCTCTATCAAAAATGTTCTATGCTAACACTCCCCCTAAGCATGACTACTCTCATACCAAAACTACCAAAACTACTCCCCCTTTTTGTCACGAGTGACAAAGGGCAGAGTGTCATGTAGACATCTAAGCAAAAGAGCTCGCATCTCCATCATCATCATCCTCAGAAGCATCATCGTCATCACCATCATCATCAGCCTCAGTCTCAGTCGACACATGAGGTAGCGGAGGAGAAACCTCTGGAGCAAAGCCACCCATGGTCGCCTATCGCCTGGCGATGCGACCAACATGAACGTTCACCTAATACAATTCCGTGGAGAGTGTATCGAGGCGAGCATCCATGTGCTAAAGCTGCGCCATGATGTCTCCTAAGGTGACATCGCCCGAGGAAGAAGCAGCAGACACTCGAGCTGATCTGGAGGTAGTCGAACGGGAGGAAGGAGTGGCACTGTTGGACTGTCTCGATCGAAACTGTGCCTCGCTACGTTTTATGGTTGCGGCGTCTATGGCAGACATGACATGGTAAGGATCGGACAAAGGGAATGGGATGGAAAAATGGCGAAGAATCCTCGTGATGGCAGAAGGAAAAATGAGCTTATCATGGGTGGCCGTATCTCTATAGACATCGATGATAGAAACGATAAAGTGTGAAGGAAAGTCTATAGAGAGATCCTCTAGGAGGGACAACAAAAACCGAGCACGAGGCTCTGTGATAGAGTTGTAGTGAGAAAGTGGGTGCAAAACAAATGTCATCACCATGTTAAGGAAACGAGGACCTTTAGCAAAAGGTCAACATGGTGTATACATATGATCTCCCCAAGAGGAAGGACGCTCACAGAATGCCGAGATCATCTCGTCTTTGGACACAGTCCATAGACGCTCACAGCTAGGGTAATCAAGATGATCCACCCTAGGGACATGAAGCACTTCGGAGACTAACTCTGGAGTGACTGCAAAGCGCGTACCTCGAATGCTAGAGTAGAAAAGAAGTACTGAAGAATCGATCCCGTGGATATTGGAGTAAAACTCATGTATCAGCACGAGTAGACATGTGACCGGGACGTCATACAGTGACTCCCAAGCCCGACTGTGTATGACATCGGGAAGGTCGGTGTCGGCAAAGTCTGCCAGGACAACGTGGCGTTCTGAATGAACACCTCGTTTCAAAACGTTCTCCGAGAAGTCCTTATAGGCTTTCTCATCACGGAACCGGATAGAAAGTGGAGTAGAATCGGAAGAAGACGATCCCTTAGAACGCAGAGGGTTCGGTGATGGAATGGACTTACGTTTAGGTGCCATAGACACTACTAACGCAAACATAGAGAGGGGAAAGAAGAAGAGACACACAGAAAAGTTCCAAGCAGTTCAATATTGGAAGATAAATATTGAAAATAAAGAACGTATGCATGAAAATGCATGAACACGTGACATGCCACATAAAAGCATCATGGGCTCAGCCCAATCCAAACCTAACAGCACACATCTAAATGCATGGAAATACAATTAGAATGCTAAGGTGATGCAATGCATGTGGTTTTGAAGATCAAATCTATAAAACCAACTCAACAATTTCATGAAAACCTCAAAAATTTTGAAAAATCCCAAAAATTTTCAAAAACACAAAACCTAGGGTTTTTTTAAGACATGAAATGCATGAAAATGAGGGATAAGATGCTTACCAAGTGATGAGGATCGAGAAAAACACTTGAGAAAGCCTTTGAAAGAGGTTTGGAGGGAAAGAGAAAAGTTTTGAGAGAGAGAACAGTTCTGTCAAGGAAGAGAGATCGAGCAAAGTGATTGAGAAATCGCGAAGAACCTTCTTATACACCTTCAGTAATTCTCGACAGCTGCAGGTATCGAGAGGTATCAGACCTGCTATCGAGAAAAAGCACTTCGACAGATGAAGCTATCGAGGTCATGTGTCGAGAAAGAAGAATCAACCATGAAGGAACCTCGATCGATCCAGAACCTGTCGAGAAGCTATCGAGCAGACAGAAAGTTTCTCGATCGATCCACTAGGTGTCGAGATATGTGTCGAGACTACGATAAGAAAAAGTCTAAGAATCTCGACAGACAACTAGGTGTCGAGAGGTATCGAGGAGGTGTCGAGATGCCTTTAAAAACAGTTTTTCAAAAGAAGAAAAACACAGACATGAATGCAATCAAGTATGCAACTCAACCAAAGATCCAAGCAACACATTAAGCTCTTAAAATCATCTCTCAACAAGAATTTTGATGCACATGTATCTCAAAACACGCACACACACACTAAACAAGTCTAACCAATTTTATATTTCAAAAACAAGTTAAGACAGTTTAGTGAGCATACATTAACACATGTAAACCTTGTGATGGCCAAATCACATTATACCTGCACATGTATCAAGAATAGCAAAGAATATTGCGTGTTGTGTGTGAAAACATCGCAAGATTGCATAAGTGTCTCAATGTTATAACGATTTAAGATATGAGAAAATCACTTTAACTCACACACAATCATAACTGTTTGATGGGGACTATCACCTTTGAGGTACATCCTATAACTCCCACATCTCCTAGAAAACACGCTTGCAACCATATTTTAAAGCATTTTTTATCTTTTTGCTATTTATTTCTTTGCATATTTTCTTTTATTAAGCATATCATGCATGGGCATATAAGAGAAAGAAAAGAAATACCCAATTATGTTAAGCTTTTGACATTGCATTTTGCTATGCCGAAGCATACAGATGTCATTGACATTGCACTTTTGCTATGCCAAAGCATATAGATGTCATATTATGATTGGCGAGTAATAGTGGTGAGATGGTTATTTATGCCTTTCTCTTAGGATTTTCTAGTTCAACCCGTCAAAAAGAGTGATATGAGTGTTAAGAAGAAGAGATCACTTAACCTTACTCATCACAAACAAAGAGCTACAAAGCTCACTTGCTTAGTTGTGTAGAAGAATGCTCATCTAAGCTACAGGTGATACAAAGTTTAGAAAACTCTGTTTCAATGGCCATTTCAAAAGTTCACATGAACCAATGCACACAAACACACACTGTTTTTGTATTTTTCAAAATTTTCAATTTTTTTTTATTTTTTATCAGAAGAGCAAAAATAAAACACAAAACTGAAAACACACAAACAAAAACAAACTAAAGAAAGCAACACAATGCATAAAACTAGATGCAAATGCATGAGGAAGAAGAAAGATAAAAGGAGATCAATCCATGGAGATGACACTGATGTTTTGACGAAGGAATTCAAAACGTTTGCTATCCAGAGGTTTAGTGAACAAATCAGTCTTTTGGTCATCAGTGTGAATAAACTCAAGGGTGAGAATACCATCTTCGACAAGCTCCCTAATGAAGTGATGTCGAATCTCTATGTGCTTAATTCGAGAATGTTGAACCGGATTCTTAGAGATATTGATGGCACTGGTATTATCACAGTAGATGGTGAGATGTTCTTGATAAATACCATAATCATGAAGGAGTTTTTGCATCCATAGGAGTTGGGTGCAACAGCTACTAGAAGCAATGTACTTCGCTTCAGCAGTGGATAATGAGATGGAGTTTTGCTTCTTGCTCATCCAAGAGACCAAATTATTACCCACATAAAAACAACCCCCTAAGGTACTTTTTCTATCATCAGCATTCCCAGCCCAATCAGCGACAGGATATCCAGCTAAGACATTATTTGTGTCTTTGCTATACCACACACCAAAGTTGGCAGTAGTCTTGACATACTTTATGATTCTTTTTAAAGCAGTCATATATGACTCTTTGGGATTAGCCTGATATCTAGCACACACTCCTACATTGTAACTAATGTCAGGTCTACTAGCAGTAAGATAAAAAAGACTACCTATCATGCTTCTATAAAGTGAAGAGTCCACACTTTTACCTAACATGTCAACAGTGAGTTTAACATTTGGGCTCATGGGGGTTCTAACAAAACTAGCAGATTCCAATCCAAACCTTTTCACAAGATTCTTAGCATATTTAGATTGAGAGATGAATATACCTGAATCTTGTTGACGAATCTGTAGACCAAGGAAGTGAGACAGTTCTCCAATCATGCTCATCTCGAACTCTGCTTGCATGAGTTTTGAGAAGTCTTGATCAAGTTCATCCTTAGTAGATCTAAAGATGATATCATCAACATAGACTTGAGCAACCACCAGCTCGCCAGCTTTTCTTTTAATGAAGAGAGTCTGATCAGCCTTTCCTCTTGTGAACCCATGAGATATCAAGTATTGAGTCAATCGATCATACCAAGCTCTCGGTGCTTGCTTTAATCCATAGAGGGCCTTTTTGAGATACAACACATGATCCAAAAAGTGTGGATCAATGAACCCTTTAGGTTGAGCCACATAGACATCCTCTTTAAGCAATCCATTCAAGAAAGCCGTTTTCACATCCATCTGGTAAAGCTTGAACTTCAAGTGACAAACTAAGGCGAGAAGGATTCTAATGGACTCCATGCGAGCAACTGGGGCAAATGTTTCATCATAGTCTATTCCCTCCATTTGAGTGTATCCTTGAGCTACAAGTCGAGCCTTGTTGCAAATTACATTGCCCTCCTCATCAGTCTTATTTCGGAATATCCACTTGGTGCCGATGACATGCTCGCCCTCCGGTCTCGGGACTAAAGTCCATACATCATTCCTCTGAAACTGTAGCAGTTCATCATGCATTGCTTCTATCCAACTTTCATCCTGAAGAGCTTCCTCAACTTTAGTGGGTTCAACCTGTGACAAATAACAAGAGTATGATACAAAGTTAGCAACACACTTACCAACTGTGCGTTTTCGCAATGTGAGTTCATTCATATTTCCCACAATAGTTTCTGGGGGATGATTTAATTTGATTCTGGAGGAGGTTCCTTTATCTTCTTGACACTCAGAATCTAGTGATGTAGGCATGTCTGCTGGTTCTTCTACAACACTTGGAGTACCAAGAGTACTTAGAGATGTAGGCTCTTGTTCTATGAGTTCCGGTGCTCTCTTGGATTCTAGAGGAAGAATTTCTTTAGGGAGTTCCTCATCAATTTTCTCAGAACTGACATCTGAAGAATCATCAATAACAACATTCACTGTTTCCATGACCTTTATGGTTCTTTTGTTATATACCCGATAAGCCTTGCTTGTAGAAGAGTATCCTAGAAATATCCCTTCATCACTTCTAGAATCAAATTTCCCAACATTCTCTCTATCCTTTAGGATGAAACAAGTACTTCCAAAAATTCTGAAATACTTCACATCTGGCTTTCTTCCTTTCCACAACTCATATGGAGTCTTTTTGGTGCCAAGTCTGAAGTACACTCTGTTCACCGTGTGACATGTAGTGTTGACTGCTTCTCCCCACAAATTTCTAGCTACATCTTTGCTATGCAGCATGGCTCTAGCCATCTCCTGGATAACCCTGTTCTTCCTTTCTACTACACCATTATGCTGAGGAGTAATAGGAGCAGAGAATTCTTGAGATATACCCGATCTTGTGCAGAATGACTCCATGCATGAGTTCTCGAATTCTTTACCATGATCACTCCTGATTCGGTCAATTTTCAGGTTCTTCTCATTTTGCAGTCTTGTACACAGTGCTTCAATGTGCTCAGGAGCATCAAACTTGGATCTTAGAAGGATAACCCAAGTGTACCTAGTGAAGTCATCTACTACAACCATGATGTATCTCTTTCCTCCAAGAGATTCTGTTCTCGTAGGACCCATAAGATCTAAATGCAATAGCTCCAAAGGTCTAGATGTAGCTGATGTCTGAGTGCTTGGATGCTTAGCTTTCGTCTATTTCCCAAGTTGACATGGTCCACACATAACATTGTTCAGCCTACTCAGCTTTGGCATCCCTAGAACCGATTCATGCTTAGATACAATAGAGAGATGTTTGTAACTAGCATGTCCCATCCGTTGATGCCATAAATCTTCATTTGGCAAACGAATACTATTGCATACAATATCAGCATCAGATACCAATCCATAACAGTTGTCTAGAGTACGAACACCACTTATGAGTTTCTTTCCAGACTCATCCATAACAAGACACTTTCCTTTGGAGAATAACATCATGAAGTCTTGATCACATATCTGACTGATACTCAGAAGGTTCACTCTTAGGCCGTCCACATAGAGAACATTTGCAATGTCTGGTAGTCCAGGTAGAGAGATAATTCCTTTCCCTTTTATCTGTGATTTGCTCCCATCACCAAAAGTGACATTTCCACCTTTCTTAGACTCGAAGACTTTGAAAAGAGATCGGTCTCCAATCATGTGTCTTGAGCAACCACTGTCAAGATACCATAAGCATGTGTCCATCACTTTAAAGGCAGACTTCATCATGAAACACACTTCGTGCTTAGATAACAAATTAGTGGGAATGGTATCTTCTCTCATCTGCCTTTTCCGAGCTAGGCCTTTAACTTTAACTCTGTTCAGACAAACTCCTTTTCACATTTTGATTTTTGAGACAGTCTAGTTCCTACTTGTATAAACTGAGATCCTTTCCAATAATCATCAAGAAGGAAATCAAATAACTTTTAAACTTGTATTTTCTGAGACACTCAAAGAAAAGAGATTAGAAAAATAAGATGTATTTGATATCACAGATCTTTTCAACAAGAGACTGATCTCTATCCAAGACAGCAGGGGTCAATGGATCACACACAAAGATTAAACCCTAATCAGAGTGTGCTTGCTCTGATACCACTTGACAGGCCACAAACGCGTTGACCCCTTGTGATAGCTTAGATTAATTAATTAGCCCAGTTATTAATTAATCAAATTAACATGTAATATCACGTGACAACACAAACAAATCACCAAAACTAAGTTATGCAACGGAAAATAAATGACACGGTGATTTGTTTACGAATAGGGAAAACCTGACGGCAAAAACTCCACCGGGTGATTTAAGGTCACCACTCTCGAAACTCCACTATTATCACAGCAAGCGATTACAAGCAAGGAATTCCAAGTACCTTACCAACCTACAGTTGAACCCTTACCCCAATACCCAATTGGACTTGCTCTGTAGTGACAGTTTCTCCTTTTCAATGCACGGCTCCCAAGTACGTGACTAATCAAATGCGCGGATCCCAGTATGCGACTTCAAACACCAACTAGAGAGAGAGTTGTTGGCTGTAAAGTTCTTCAAATTATCAGAGATGAACTAGGGCACGAACTTTATCCTTCAGATCACAAATTGCATGAACAAGAAGTTCTCAATGATTTTGCAACTTGCATCATCTTTTACGGCCCTTAAAATAATCCTTTTATATGTCTAGGGTTAGGAGAAAAGAAGTCCCAAAGACACATTCACGGACTGGACTTGAAACAGAACTGAAAATCTGTTTTCTTTAATTCTCGACAGATAGAGGTGTCGAGGATCTGTCGAGAAGCTGTCGAGGCTCGGGGAAAGACAGCTTCTTAAAGCTCGATAGATGCATGTGTCGAGGTAGGTGTCGAGCTTTAGTAACTTGCACTTCCTTGCTTGTTTGTTGGATAGGCTTTGATGGCTTCAACACGGAATCTTGAAACACTGTTTCTTGAGGTGTTAAACACATCCTAGATCTACCCAATTACAAGTAAAGTCCGTTTTATCTAAGGATAAGCCAATTACATAAAATAGCGACATATGTTCACAAGCTTGAACTACATATGTCCTGACACATACCAACTAGAAGAAGATGAAGTATTTCCAAATTTATAAAAAGTCATCTTTGAGGGCTCAATATCTTGTTTTCTCAAGTGTAGATTCTTTTCAATTGCTAGAATAACAGCTTTCCCTCTTGCATGTATACAGAAATGCTCAAAAGCCTTCTTGAAATCAAGTATGTAAATGCTTGTTCTCCTTGTAGGCCACATCTTGTGGCATATTATGGAAAACCCATACCTAAGTTGCCCTTTGAATGGAAAAACCAATGGTCCTACTGCAACAATATCTGCTTTCAATGCAGCTCCAGCCACATGTAGTATACCCTTTGATATTGATACCCCAACCTTGTTCTCAAAGTCCACATCTTGATAGACACAAGCATGGGATACATCATCTTGTGCTTTTTTTGTTCGAACAAGGTGTTGTAGCTCATACTTTGCCTTACTCTTATCTTTTTTATGGCTAGATAGTAATATAGCTGCACCTCCCATTCGAAAGAGACAATTGGTTAACAACATGGGTGGGTTTTTGCCAGTGTACCAATTCAAGTGTAGGCTCTCTATGCTGACAATTGGAGCCAAAGAGTTACGGTGCACTCTCAACAAGTCTTTAGCTAGCGCCACCGATATGATTCCAGCACTACTTCCCATGCCAGAGAGATGGAAGCTCATGACATTGCTTCTCATTCTGAACTTATTAATTATCATAGAGCTGAGAGATGGTCTAGGACAAAACATACTAACATTAGAGATTACAATGTCAATAGCTTTGGGGTTGATATTGTTTTTCTTAAACAAGTCTGAGGCCACCAAAAACATAACCGTCACAACCTCTTCCACGGAAGTGGGAGAGATTTTCTAATTGGTAGTCGAGCAAGTGAGGGAGGAATGCAAATTTCCTCACTAAACCCTGATTTTTCTAAGATTTTGATTTGGAAAGCAATGTTGTTAGGATCCATGTTATTAAGAAAGACAGCCTCTAGGAACATTGACTTGGGTAGCCTATAAGAGTTGGGAGGTTTGTAGCATGCAAAGTCTAGTAAATAAATGGGGACTTTTCTTTTGTATTTAAGATATAGGACAACTAGTCCTGCAACTACTACCATCAAAATATGGTGTAGGGTGTTCCAGATAATGAGATCAGGGAGGCTAGAAATAATGAGTCTTAGGGTCATTGTTGCCATGGATGGAGGTTTAGATTTGCTAATTTGTGGTCTTGACATAATTGAATTAATTTAGGTTTGTTTGGCATGCATTCATTGATGTGCATATGGGTTTTAAGGTTAAGGAGGTAGGGGGTATGGATATTGGAGATAGAGCATGACACACGAGGAGAAAGAAAAAGGCCTGAGGAAAATTGAAAAAGAGGAATATGTATTGGGCATTGAACATCCTTTTGGTGCTTGTTTCAAGAATCAAGTTGTGCACGCAATGGTCAATTTCTTTCCTAATGCGGTTTCTTTGCCAAATGATGGCGACCAAATTATCTTAACAAACACTCATCCCAATTCCATTTTTGCGCAAATGTGTGACAGTTATTAGTAATCATACATAATCTATGAGTTGAGTTTATATATCTTTATGGTTTTACATAGTACATAGTACATGTTATCAATTGCGATTTTGAAATTTACATAGTACATATTATCAACTGCAAATGAAGTAGATCCGTTAATTTTTCGTTGCATATGTTTTATATGAGATACAAACCATGTTTTTCCAACAATGTACCCTGAATGGCCATTGAAATAGAGTTTTCTAGACTTTGTATCTCTTGTAGCTTAGATGAGCATCTCTATGCACAACTAAGCAAGTGAGGTTTGTGGCTCGTGTTTGTGGCTCGTGTTTGTGATGAGTAAGATTAAGTAATTCCTTATACTTAACATTTGTATCACTCTTTTTGACGAGAAGAACTAGGAAATCCTAAGAGAAATGGTATAAATAACCATCTCACCACTGTTGCCCGCCAATCATGAAATGACAACAGTATACTTCAACAAGGCAAAAATGCAATGTCAAAAAACTTAACATAACTGGGTATTTTTTTTTCTCTCTCTTATATACCCATGCATGATATGATTAATAAAAGAAAAACATGTAAAGAAAAATAAAAGCAAAAAGATCAAAATGCTTTAAAATATGAGTGCAAGCGTGTATTCTAGGAGATGTGGGAGTTATAGGATGTACCTCGAAGGTGATAGTCTCCATCAAGCAGTTACGATCGTGTGTGAGTTAAATTGATTTTCTCATATCCCAAATCATCATAACATGTAGACACTTATGCAATCTTGTGATATTTTCACTCACAACACACTATTGTTTGCTACTTTTGATACATGTGCGAGTACAATGTGATTTGGCCATCACAAGGAATACATGTGTTAATGTATACCCATTAAATTGTCTTGACTTGTTTTTGAGATATAAAATTGGTTAGACTTGTTTAATGTATGTGTGTGTGTGTGTGTGTGTGTGTGTGTGTTTTGGATCTATATGCATGAAATTTTCCCTGATTGAGAGATGTTTTTGAGAGCTAAAATTGATGTTTGGATCTTTGGTTGAGTAGTATGCTTGATTGCATTCATATCTGTGTTGTTCTCTTCTTTGAAAAAATGTTCTTAAGCAATCTCAACAGTTTCTCGATACCTCTCGACAGCTAGGTTATCTACCAAGCTCTTTAGCTTCTTTTTATCGCAATCTCGATAGCTTCTCAGCCCATCAAGAAAGTTTTTGTCTCCTTGATAGATGGTCAATAGCTTCTCGATCCATCAAGCATCCTTGCTATGGAAACCTCTGGACAGATCCTCGATAGCTAGCTCGATACCTATTTCTTAATTTTAATTCTCGACAGCTTTCAACACTTCTCGATCCATTAAGAATTATGAGCTTCTATATATAGGGTCTGAGCGATTTCAGGTTCATTTTTTCTCGATCTCTCTCGATCCTTTCTGACCTCTCACCTTCCCAAACACCTGACTATCACTCTAAACTTCATTCCCAATTGATACTCGGCCTAGATCAAGTGTTTCTTCACTAGTAAGGGTCCTAAATCCTTCATTCTTCATACATTTCAAGCATTAGACCTAGGTTTTTGGGTTTTTGAAAATTTTTTGGGGTTTTCAAAATTGATGAAGTTTTTGCAAAATTTTGGGATGGGTTTTGTTTAATTGATTCTATATGATCATGCATTGCATTACATTTTCATTATAACGATGTTTCATACATTTTAAATGTGTGTTTACTTTATTGCAAACTTGTGTGCTGGTAGGTTTGGATTGGGCTAAGCCCATGATGCTTTTAAGTTTGCATGTCACATGTTCATACATTTTTCATGCATACGTACCTTCATTTCTTTATATCTATATATTGAATTATTTTGGTGCTTTTCTGTTTGTCTCCTTCTCTCAGTCTGCATCACGGCACCCAAGCTTAAATCCACTCCGTCTCAAAACCCTCTTCATTCTGAGGCATTTTCCTCTGATCCTACCCCTTCTCATCTCAGTTCCGTGATAAGAAAGCCATTAAGGACTTCTCAAAGAACTTTTCCTGACAAGGCATTCATTTGAAATGCCAAGTCATTATATCAGACTTTTTCAATACTGACCTACCCACTGTCATTCGCAGTAGGGGTTCGGAGTCATAGTGTGGTGTCTTGGTCACTACTTGCTCACTCGCAAGTACAGGAGATCATAGCAATATAATTCTCGGAGTACCGAGATCGAACCACAAGGAGCAAGGTAAATTCAATGACAATATAATTAAATAACAAGTTGGGTGAAGAAGAAAAATACTTTTGCTTGGTAATTGTTAACAAGAATAATAATAAAAGCTTATTTAAATCAATAATGTAAATACTAGGGCATCGAGGTGTTTTCCTATATCGATATGAGATTCTTTGTGATCTAAGAAAATATCTATTTTATAATCAATTGTTCTTATACAATTAAAAACTTATGATTCGATTGAACTGAGACAATTCAAGAACGCATGATAACCTCAATTAATAATGCAGTTATAAAAGTTTTTTCAGAAAAACCCATTCACTTTAAAATATGATTTCTATTTGAAACTATTAGAAATTCATCTAAACAATAAGAAAAATATGATTGAACTTATTGAAAGAAAGGAAGAACTAATACATCAAAAGAAATCTAATTGAACAATCAAATATGTTGTTGATAAAATCTTCAAAAGAATCACATTGAATATTCATACCGCATAGAAGAAACATAACTCCTAGCCCTAGCAAAGAGTTTAGGTTGCCGTTAGAGAAAGGAAAATACAAGGTTTTCTCTGCCCAAAATTCGTTCTACAGCCCCCCTTCCAAAACCCTAACGTAAAAGTGTCCAAAGAAAATAAAACTTTTACTATTTTAATTTCCGTCCAAGTTTACAGTGGTAATTTGTGAGTTAAATTTGGCCTTCAAAAATTGAGAATTACAAAAACTTAAAACTGAAAAGTTGTAGATATTTAAGTCACGGTTCCAACCCATCTAACCTTGTGTCAATTGAATTTTTGAGGAGAGAGATACGCCCAAAATACTGATCGGTGCTCAAATTAGATTTTTCCTTTTCAGATTCTGCCTCTTTGATTTCTTTCCTTATTTGAAGCTTCCAATCATGGTAGACGATCTAAGCACTCCAGCTGCATCTCCTTAGGAATTTAAGCATGTTCCTTTAACTCCACTTAATTCTAGTTTGGCCTCTATTCTCTCACAAATTCTTGTAAACTCATCTTTCTCACATAATTTCCTAAAAGTAGAAAATTACACACAATGAATGACATCTTATTCAAGAGATTATGTAAAGATAAATAATAGGGACTAATACTAACCATGGCTTAATTATACAAATTAAGCATAGTAATAAGGAGATAACACCCACATAAATATCTAACAAATATACATTTTAAGGCGTTATCAGTCACTTGTCCTTCCGTGATCATATAGGAGTTCTACTCCAATATGCACGGTTTTGATTATTCAGTACCTCATTTTTCTACTTGCGTTTGAGGAACGCGCATTATGGTCACTCCGGATATTGTATTTGAAGTGCTTTATGTCCCGAGGGTGGTGCATCCTGACTACCCCGGCTATGAGTGTCTTAAGACTGTGTCTAATGATGAGCTCATGTCTTTGTCATGTCAAACTCCTTCTAATTGGGGTGATAGTTAGAACACTCATTGCTCAGCCTTTGCTAAAGGTCCGAGATTCCTTAATATGGTGATAACTTTTGTTTTACATCAATTGTCTCACTATAACTCTATCATAGAGCCTAGTGCTCTATTTTTGCTTTCCCTCCTAGAGCATCTTACTATAGACTTTCCTTCTCACTTCATCCTCTCCCTCATAGATGTCTATAGGGATATGACAACCCGTGATAGGCTCATATTTCCTTCGGCTATCACAAGAATTCTATCCATTGTTTTGTCTTCTTCCCCCTTTCCGATCATTTCTCTATCATGTGTGCCATTAATGCGGACTGTCAGATGAAGTGAGGCTCAGCTTCGATCGAAGAGGCCACGGACTAAGACGGTGGCTCCTTCAGCTTCTTCTGCTCCATCCACATCTGCACCTTCTTCATCGGCGGGTGGTATGACCTTTTAGGTGGTCATGGCGTAGTTGTAGTGCATGGATGCTCACCTTGACACACTCAGTGATGAGTTGTGTCAGGTGAACACCCGTGTTGGCCGTATTGCTAGACGACAGACTCACCTTGGTGGCTTCATAGAGTCTTCCTCTCCTTCTCCAGAGGCATTTGAGGAAGAGGATAATGATGGTGACTCCAAAGATGATGTTGATAATGAGGATAAGGATGAGGATGTTAGCTTGCCCAGTGATAATGAGATGACTGCTTGATTTACTTACCCTTTATCATTCGTGACAAAAAGGGGGAGTAGTTTTAGATATGAGAATAGTCATATACATAAGGGGAGAGTTAGCATAGGAGATTTTTGTTAGGGGGAGTGTTTTCTTTTTGAGGGATGTAGTGAGGACTTATGTATTTTTTTTCTTTTCTTCTTTTATAGATACATTATTCTTACTTTGTGATAGCAAACCTTGTACTTATGATGTTATATATATAGGATGAGGTTGCTATTATAGTTCTTTTACCTATATCTACATGTGTTGTTTCTTTTCTCTCTTTATGCACATGCTTATTATACTTTTATAAGCAATCTTATATTTTTGTTTCACACTAAGATACCTTAATAAGTTTTGTTTAAAGTGTTTTAGAAATACAAGTTGTCAAAGTCTTCCTTACCATGAACTTTCTTCTTGCAAAATTTTTCAAGAGTTTGTGTTAGGATAAATTTTATTGTATTCAACAAGTGAATATGAGTTGAGTGATTTATGACTTCTCTCATATATTCATTTGTTTGTAGTGGTTTTGTCACGGATTGCCAAAGGGCGAGATTGTTAGGACATATGTGATTCATGTTTGAATCGTATGTCATCATGTATTGGCTAATCCCTTGACAAAACACACTTTACTTGTAATTGGGTAAATCTAGGATGTGTTTAATACTTCAAGGAACAAAGTTCCAAGTTCAAGTGTTAAATCCATGCAAGTCTGTTCAAGAATCAAGTAATGAAGTGCTTGTTTTTAAAGCTTGGTAGCTAGCTCGACAGCTAGCATCTATTGAGATTTTAAAAGCTGTCTAAGCTCGAATCTCCAAAGCTACTCTACAGATAGGGTATCTATCGAGAATTATGAAAATGAGATTTTCAATTCTGATTTCATTCCAATCTGTGAGTATGTGTTTGCGCTTTCCTTTCTCACAATCCTAAAAATATATAAGGATTATTTTAAGGGCCGTCAAAAAGAACACAATTGCACAAGTGTGAAGCAAAGTGTTATTCATGCAAATTGTGACCGGAAACCTAGTTTGCCCTAGCTCATTTTGATGAAGCTGCTGTGTTTGTACTCCGTAGGGTTTTGTGACCAAGCAACTTTGTGATCTTCATCGTGTGATGAACTGAAGAACTTTGCAGCCAACATCCTTCTCAAGTTGGTGATCAAGTCATGTACTGGGATCTATGCATCTATTGGTTAGTCACATACTGGGAGCCATGCATTAAAAGTAGAGATTGTCATTAGAGAACAAGTCCAATTGGGTATTAGGGTAAGGGTTCAACTGTAGGTTGGTGATCTGAAAATCACCCGGTGGGGTTTTTGCCTTGGAGATTTTCCCCATTCGAAAACAAATCACCTTGTCAAATTTATTTTTTCCTGCATTTTACTTTAGTTGGTGATTTGTTTGTGCTACCACGTACATTGCATGTTAAATTGATTAATTAATAAACTTGGCTAATTAATCAATTGATTCATCATGAGGGATCAATACATTTTTGGCCTATCAAATAATATAATAAAAGAAAACAATTAATTTGCAAGGAGATTTCCATCACTAATTAAATTATCAAATTTTCCATCAATGACATATCAAGATGAGTCTTATTCACTCTATTGGAAAAAATCAAGATAATTCATAGGATCTTCAGGATCATTCAATTCCCTTTTCCTTTTCTTTTTTGGAGGCTTGGTACAGATCTACCAAATGTTTCGGAGTACGACAGGTATGTGACCAATGACCTTCCATACCACACCTATAACACTTAATTTCATGGTCCTTTGATGGTTTTTAGCAACGGCTCATTATTTTGTTAAGCCATTAGAATAAAACATTAGTTCATAACACTTTATGAACATAAGCATTCAATATTTCTACTGCAGGAGTACATTCAAAACATGATATATGTGTCTTCTATTATATGATTTTAATTATGAGCTGATTTTAAAGTGCTAGATTAATTCACTTACACCTTTAGTTTATTATAACTTTAGTCATACTAAGCTTTTAGGATGATCAAGTTCTTCTAGAACTTATATTTCTACTAAGGGGTCTTTTATAGTAAAGTACTCTGTTTTTATGTATATAACAACAAATAAAAATTATTGCTTTTGAAAAATCGTTTTGGGATACTCTGTTGCCATCCATAATAATATCTTCAGGATTTATTACATCAACATAGATCTCATCAAGATTCATTTCTTCCGGATGAAATCTTAGTATCAAGGATCCATAATAAGAAATGATTGCCTAAAATATATAATTACAAAAAGAAATCCATTACATAATTACTTAAGAAATTTAAACTTTGTAAGGTTTGACATCTATATCAAATATATAATTACAAAAGAAATTAAATAACTATTTTTTTTGTACACAATTTTAATGAAATGATACTACACATACATATTCAAAAGTTGATTATAATTAAACCATACATACAATCTTTAGCTATAATTGAGTTAGTTTATCACTAATCATTTTAACAATATATATATATATATATATATATATATATATAGAGAGAGAGAGAGAGAGAGAGAGAGAGAGAGAGAGAGAGTAAGTCCCATAAATTTTTTTTAATCAATTAAATAATCACTAAAATTATAAGCATAAAATGTAATAACAAATAGATAGGATAAACACTAATTCTTAGGAAGAAAAGAAAACTTACAGTAAGCTAAGGGAACAAGACAAATAACCTTTGATGTTTGAAGAACAATGGGAGTACAACTTCCTTTCCAAAATTGGGTAAAAACTTGTGCTGATAACGTATTGCAAAATTATAGAAATAGATAAAACAAAGTAAGAAGAAAACAAGAAATATATATTGATAAACTCTTGTATTCAAGTGGTCATCCACGATCCTTTTGATATCTCTTAGATGTGTACAATAACAATAAAGCAATCCCACATACATATATATATATATATATATAGAGAGAGAGAGAGAGAGAGAGAGAGAGAGAGAGAGAGAGAGAGAGAGAGAGAGAGAGAGAGAGAGAGTGAGCCTTAGAATGCTTGTAGAGCTCATGGGATAATGTTGCAATAATGAGTACAATTATGAATATACATCTACCCTATAGACTTTACACATTTCAGCCTTTACACAGCCCAAATAACTTTCTCATTGCCCAAACTTTCCACATTCCAATCAGACTTTATTTCGAACAAAAATAGAGTTTTAATTTATGTTAGGTTTGGGCTTGGGGTTATAAGCCCATCTCAATGCAATTTAAATAAACTCAAATTAAGCTCTAGCCCAATATAAAATAAATTAATATTATTTATAAAACAAAAACATTAATAATAATAATAATAATAATAATAATAATAATAATAATAATAATAATAATAATAATAATAATAATAATAATGTCAAAGCATCAGGAGCGTCAGGAGATGATGTATGACGAACACAGAGTAATTATAGGGACATCGAAATCCTCATTTCTTCCAGAGGATCCAGAAAGAAGAATCTCGAGGGGCTATTATGAGGGTGATAGGCCCAATAATACATATTTTGTAACTATTGGGCCAGAAGCCCAATCCAAGGACATTATGTAGTTCAAGGACGAACGAATATTTTCCCAAGAACCTGTGTTAGTATATAAAGAAGTAGGGTCTGATCATGATTGTTCAAAGAATGTGGTTTAAAAAGGTATACTTCCTCGGCTAAGCAAAGCTGAGGTCAAAAGGTGCAATCTGCCACTCAGAAGCAACGTTCTAGATGATCCTAAAGGTAAGGATATATATTGTAAGAGCACAGGACAAGGAAAGACTATGAAATATCTAAGAGAAAACTACTACCGGCGCATTGAATGCTCTGCAGCTGACTCTTTGGCCACATTAATGAGGAAGTGATGCCTGAGTATCAGTGTTCAGCCTTACAGCTACTTCCAAAAGCTTTAGAAAGGTGTTAATGGAACAAGTATCCAAACCAACAATTTGATCCATACGTTGAAGGTAGGGAGAAGAGGAATGATGATTTAAAAAGGAAAGGAGACACTCAGGATGGGGGATCAGAGAAGAAGGGGATAAAAACACTGTAGACTGAGAAACAATATTTGTAATATGTCATTAAGTGAAGGAGACATATAAAGAAGAACTAGCCTCCTTGTATTGAGCCCGAGGACGATTTACCTTATATAAACTTGTTCCTATTATGATCTTGGCCCATTATAATTGGTATACAAACTCATTAGAACCGAGATTTCAAACCCACTCTCTACAAAGTCATTATATTAGTCTCTTTAGGCCTATTCCCTTCATATTTTGGGCTTAGGCGCAAATTGCAGAGTCTATGGGGTCCCAGCATCAAGATCACTTCCACCCATACTAGCAAGAGTTAGACACGAGATGGGAGCAGGGTCTCTCATAAGGAAAATGCTAGAGCCATGCAGTTTGAGATTGATCATTTGAGGAGAAAGTTGCGTCATGAATGACAGAAGTGAACTCTTTCCATTTCTGACCCTTCTTCTAATGATGGTGAGGATATCAGTTATAGGCCCAGGTCAAGGACTCCCCCTAGTGATTCTTACTCGTATGATGAAGAAAGCCCTCATAACCATAGAAGCAAGAGTTCGTCTAGCAAAGGCTTGGGAAATGATGCTATGAACAAAGTGTTGAACCAAATTTCCAAGTCACCCTTCACGCGCAGATTTGAGGGGGGAAGACTTCCTCATCAGTTTACTCAGCCATCGTTTACCATGTACAATGGTTGAACAGACCTTGTAGAGTATGTAAGCCACTTCAACTAGAGGATGGCTGTGCACTCTAAGAATGAGATTTTGATGTGCAAGGTATTCTCTTCCAGTTTGGGACCTGTGGCTATGAGGTCATTCAATGGCCTAGGGGAAAGTTCTATTGATTCCTTTAAGGAACTCATCGGGCATTTGGGTCTCGCTTTATTATGTGCAGTAGGGTTCCTCAACCCTTGAATTCCTTGTTGTCTATGGCTATGCGAGAGGGGGAGACCTTAAAAACATACTCAGACAGGTATTAGGAGATGTTCAATGAGATTAATGGGGACTTTGATGATGTGGCTATAAGAACTTTCAAGGTCGGCCTACTCACCGAGCATGGTCTGAGGAAATCATTAACAAGGAAACTGGTTAGTAATGTACGCTAGCTCATGGACTGCATTGACAAGTATAAGCGGGTTGAGAAGGACCAGTAGTTAGATAAAGGCAAAGTGAAGGTAGTCTCTCAAGATAGGAGGGACTTTAGGTCGGATAGGTACAACAATAATCATCATTGGCAGGATTTTTCTAGGCAGTCCAGGACTGCTGTTGCACCACAAGTGGTTAATGTGTTCTTTCGAGAACCAGTGCATCAAATCTTAGAAAAAATCAAGAATGAACCCTTTTTTCAATGGCCAAATAAAATGGGAGGAGACCTCATAAGGCACAACCAAAGCCTTCATTGTCAGTACCACCAAGAGCAAAAATATACTACTAAGGATTGTCAAACTCTATGGGGCCATTTGGAGCAGCTAGTCCAAAGTGGCAAGTTAAAGTAATTCCTTTATCATCCCAATGGGTAGGGGGGCTAGGTAGGATTAGGATCTTAGAGGGATGTTTCTTCAAAACCACCTCTAGGTACAATTAATGTTATTCTTTCTACCCCAAGAAAAGTTGGTTCTTACGACTCTAGGGTCCTATCTGTGGTCCAACCACCTATGGAGGATCCTACCCTAAGCCCAAAAGGAGTAGGATGAAGGTCCGACCAGTGCTGAGTTTCTTTGATAAGGATAACGTTGATACCTTATAGCCATATGATGATGCATTGGTGGTTACCCTCAGGGTAGGGGGATATGATGTGATGCGAGTATTGGTTGATCAAGGATGTGGGGCGGAGATTATGTAACCTGACTTGTATAAGGGGTTGGGGTTGAAGCCTGGGAATTTGACTAATTATGATTCACCCTTGGTAGGTTTGGATGGAAATGTAGTTATACCAATAAGGTAGATCAAATTACCAGTGCAAATTGGGTCAGAGGTGGTGGAGGCCAACTTCATAGTGGTGGATGTGTATTCTCCTTACACGGCCATAGTGGCAAGACCCTAGCTTCATGCCATAGGGGTTGTTTCCTCCACCTTGCATTTGAAGTCGAAATATCCATTTGGTGACCAGGTTGAAGAGTTGATAGGGAGTTAGTTTATAGCTAGGCAGTACTTAGTGGCCGCAGTTAGACATCAAGCTGAAGGGGAGTCCTTGGCATCAAATGAACAAAGTTTGTAACAATTAAAGGAGCCGGTGTTATTTGAAGACTCAATGGAAATAGTAGAGTGTGAAGAGTTAGAAAAGGTTATTATAAGTAATGATAAGGAGAGGTATTTTCAAGTCGGAGCTCAACTGCCTCCTCGGGAGAAAGATGAGTTGATGATGTTTCTTAGGGAAAACATTGATGTGTTTGCTTGGAATGCTTACGAGGCCCCAGGGGTGGATCTGAGCTTCATTTGTCATCATTTGAACGTCAACCCAACTATCATACCAAGGAAGTAACCACCTCAGCGATCATTTAAAGAGTATTCGGAGGCTGTTAAAGAGGAGGTGATTAAGCTCAAGCAAGCAAGGGCTATCAAGGAGGTTTTTTTATCCTGAATGGTTGGCTAATACGGTGGTAGTGAAAAAGAAGAATGGGAAATGGCGAGTGTGTGTAGACTTCACAGATTTGAACAAAGCTTGTCTTAAGGACTCCTTTCCAATGCCTTGTTTAGATCAATTGGTGGAAGTCATTGTTGGGCATCCTCAGATGAGTTTTCTAGATGTCTACCAAGGATATCATCAGATACCTCTGGCCTTGGATGATCAGGAGAGAACAGCCTTTGTCATTCTTACAAGTAATTATTACTACAAAGTAATGCCCTTTGGTTTGAAGAATGCAGGGGCTACATATCAAAGGATGATGACCAGGATGTTCAAGCCACAACTAGGTAAAAATATTGAAATTTATATAGATGACATGGTAGTGAAGAGTAAGATGGTTTCGGAGCATGTCTGAGACATGGAGAATATCTTTGAGATCTTAAGGAAACACAAATTGCACCTCAATGCTTCCAAATGTTCCTTTGGCGTGGGATCAGGTAAATTTCTAGGTTATATGGTCACTTATCATGGAATTGAGGTCAATCCTAATCAGGTTAAGGCAATTAACAGTTTATAGCCACCTCGAAATCCTAAAGAAGTTCAAAATTTAACGAGAATAACTGCTGCCTTGAACCGATTCATCTCTTGGTTCGCGGATAGATGTAGGCCTTTCTTCCAGTTTTTGAATAAGTGGAAGGGATTTGAATAGACAGAGGAATGTGCTTTGGCTTTTCAGCAGCTTAAGGAATATCTTTCTAGGCCACCTGTTATGTCCAGACCCGAGGAGGATGAGGTTTTGTATGCTTATATTATTGTGGCTTCCCATGCTATTAGTTTGGTTCTGGTAAGGGTTGATAATGGTGTGCAGAGGCCGATTTAATACTTGAGCAAGTTATTGCATGAGGCAGAGAACCGGTTTACTACCTGCCATTTTAGAAATGGTGCACGCTACACGTAAGCTCCCCCACTATTTCCAATCTCTTACAGTTGTTGTTTGAACCCAACCTCCACTCAAATTAATACTATGGAGTGCTAATTACACTGGAAGAATTTCCAAGTGGGGTACGATCTTGGGGGCTTTTGATATTAAGTACATGTCCTGTACCTCTGTTAAGGGTCAGGTTCTTGTGGACCTGGTGGCTAAGTTTGCTGAACCTTCTATAGAAGAAGAAGAAGAAGACAAGTAGAACATGGATGGAAAATCAGTTGGCCTGGTCTCCCTGCAAAAGCCTCTATCCTGGAAGGTGAATATTGATGGTGCGGCAAATCAAAGGGGATCAGGAGTGGGGCTAGTTATAGTTTCTCCCGAGATGATCGTTATTGAAAAATCCTTAAGTTTAAGTTTCTCAGCTACAAATAATGAAGTTGAGTACGAGGCCTTATTGGCTAGGATGGCTACAGTCCATAAGGTAAGAGGAAGACTAGTGTAGATGTTCTTAGACTTAAGATTGGTTGTTGGCTAGGTGGAAGGAGAGTTGGAGGCTGGGGATCTAAGAATGAAAGAATACTTGAATCAGGTGAGATATTTACAGTCAAAGTTTAAGTCTTTCACCTTAGTGCAAGTCCCCAGAAGCAGGAATACCCATGCTAATTCCCTAGCTACCCTCGAAAAATCCTTGGAGCAGAGCTTACCTCGGGTTACCCTTGTTGAAGACCTATGTGAGCCTACTGAGATGAAAGGTGACATGGTCTGAGTTCATCAGATCAGGGCGGGACCTAGTTGGATGGACTTTATTGTGTCATTCCTCAAGGAAGATATCTTGCCAAAGGAGAAGTGCGAAGCGAACAAGGTACGTAGAAAGGCTCCTCGGTTCTGGCTATCTAAGGACCAAAAGCTATACAAATGCTCTTTTCCTAGACCATACTTGCTATGTATACACCTTGAAGCAATAGAGCTACTTCTAAAAGAATTACATGAAGGGATTTGTGGGAGTCACACAAGAGGTAGATCCTTATCTCACAAGGCACTCACCCAAGGATACTGGTGGCCAAATATATAGAGGAAAGCGCAAGAATATGTGTAGAAGTGTGACCAGTGTCAGACGTTTGCTTCGAACATTCATCAAGCAGGAGGCGTCCTCAATTCTCTATCCAACCCTTGGGCTTTTGCTCAATGGGGCTTGGATATTGTAGGACCCTTCCCTAAGGCAGCAGGGAATAGGAGATGGCTACTGATTAGCACAGATTATTTCACCAAGTGGGTTGAAGTTGAGCCATTGTCAAATATCAGGGACTTGGATGCAAAATGATTCATTTGGAAAAACATTGTCACCAGGTTTGAAATTCCTCATACCCGCATCTCAGACAATGGCCTTCAGTTTGATAATAAGGCTTTCAGAAGATATTACAACGACCTAGGCATTACCAACAGATACTCCACCCTGGCTTATCCACAGGAAAATGGATAGACAGAGACTGTCAATAAGGTAATAGTGAATGGGCACAAGAAGAGGTTGAATGCTGCATAGGGAAAATGGGTGGACGAACTGCCACACGTCCTTTGGACATATCATACTACCCCTCGAAAATCCACACGAGAGACCCCTTTCTCAATGACCTATGGGGCCGAGGCTATAATTCCTCTCGAATCCGGTTTCCTAATGCTGAGGACGAGCTCTTTCACACCAAGAAACAACGATGAGCTGTTAGAGAAGGGATTGGATTTGATTGAAGAACGAAGGGAAAACACCATGGTTCAATTGGCATATTATCTTGAATATCTAGATGAAAATGTTGTGCCACGTCCTAGGAATGTAAATAACTTGCGAATGTACTATTATTAATTGAAGTCTTTTTTGACATATATCATTTATTACATTATGCATTACATTTCAAAATTATTCTAAGTATCAAACAGAATCTTGGTTATGCCTAGCTACTCGGACCACATACCTTGAGTAAATTGATATCTTTCAACATTATTCTAAGTGTTAAACAGAACCTTAGTTATGTCTGGTTCCTCAAACCATCTACTTTGGGTAAATTAATACTTCATATCATTCTTCTAAGTATCAAACAGAACATTGGTCATGCCTGGCTTCTCGAACTGCATACCTTAGGTAAATTGATATCTTTCAACATTAGTCTAAGTGTTAAACAGAACCATAGTTATGTCTAGTTCCTCGGACCATCTACTTTGGATAAATTAACACTTCAAGTTATTTTTCAAAATATCAAATAGAACCTTAGCTATGCCTGGCCCTTCAAACCACATACCTTGAGTAAATTGATATTTTTCAACATTTTTGCTGAGTATTAAACAGAACCTTAGTTATGTCTGATTCCTCGGACCATCTACTTTGGATAAATTAATATCTCAGGTTATTTTTCTAAGTATCAAACAGAACCTTGGCTATGCTTGGCTCCTTGGACCACAGACCTTGGGTAAAATGATATTTTTCAAACATTTTTCTAAGTATCAAACAGAACCTCAACCATGCCTGGCTCCTTGGACCATATACCTTGGGTAAATTGATATTTTTCAAATATTTTCCTAAGTGTTAAATAGGATTTTGGTTATGTTTGAATCCTCGGATCACGTACCTTAGAGATTCCCATAACAATGATCGAAACAAACAGAAATTCATGAGCATCACTTAAAGCATTTGTGAGTTTGTTAAACATATTTGTTATCTGGTCAATATCTGATTATTTCCTCAAGGTCTTTAAGCTTATTGGGAATGATGTGGATGATTGCTCTGTTGTGTTGTATGGATTTTAAAGTTAAAAGTGTGTTTTACTAATGTTGTGGACTTAGTAGTTTTTGATCTATTCTATTGATCAATCAGGAAGGTATTACCACTTATGCAGATAGCCAAATGGGGCATATGTCATTATCCTGTTAATTAAGTACTAAGTAAAACAGAAACTATACAAAGGAAAGACACGAGTATCACAATTATGAAAAAATATATATAAATATATATATATATATATATCATTGAACTGTGCCTTGGAAAAATGCAGTTTACTTACAAAAGGTCTAATTACACTACAAATAAAAAAGCAAAAATAGTTCAAAAAAGGGGAAAAGGACAATTCATGAGTTCATTTTTATTACGAGCTTGTCCTTGGGAGTCTTAGCAGGCTGGGTGGTAGTCGCTATTGAGAATGCCATCCCATTGCCTTTTGGATCTTCCTTGGCAGGGATGGGGAGGGTCGCTAGAACCAATTCATGGCCCTGAAAGGCTACCCCATCCTTGGAAGAGTCCTTGGGTGCGTCCAAGGGCTTTATCATATCAGAGGGGGCTTCTTGCTCCTTGGTCTACTCTCCCCCTTTCTAAGGTTTGCTGGGAGGAGGAAGGTCCTAGATAGGGCCTCTTCAGTGGGATTGGAAATGTTGTGGTTTGTATCATCCTAAGAGGATGAGGGGCCTGAAGGCCGAATGACAGAAAGGTAGTATACATTTTCTACCCTCCTAAGTGTCGAGGAAGCCTCAACCCCTGCCTGGTCGAGGGCCTCATTCCACACTTGAAGGTAGTAAACTCTACATACCCCCCTGACCTTGGACCTAAATGCCTCCTCGGTCTTAGCTACCCCCACATTGTAGTCGTCCTGCTCAGCCTGGTCCTTGGCCTTTTCAGCCTTTCCCAACTTCTTTGTTGATAGGCCAAAAACGTATTGACCCCTTGTGATGGATTAATTGATTACTTAGCCAAGTTTAATTAATTAACCAAATTAACATACAAACGCATGGTAGCACAAATAAAGAACCAATAAACTAAAGTGCAGCAGAAAATAAATTTGACACGGTGATTTGTTTACGAATTGGGAAAACCTTCAAGGCAAAAACCCCACTGAGTGATTTTAATGTCACCACTCCCGAGAATCCACTATTATCACAACAAGCGATTAAAAGTAGAGGAATCTCATTACCTTCTGATAGGCCACAAATGCGTTGACCCCTTGTGATGAATTAAATTGATTAATTAGTCGAGTAAGTAATTAATCAAGTTAACATGCAAATTTATGTGGCAGCACAAACAAATCACCAATAACTAAAGTATGCACCATTGAAAAATGTTGCTGGCTATAGACTGAATCCCGTAAGCTCGATCGATCGAAACATCTATCGAGTTTTAATGAATCTCGATAGATCGAGCTTCTGTCGAGGAGGTATTGAGACCTGCAGTTTGCACTTTTCTTGAGCAGTTCTTGAGTAATCTTTATGTTTTCAATTTAACCACTAGTAATGATCATCTTGAACCTCCTTAGATATACCCAAATATAAGAAAAGTGCATTTTGTCAAATGATATGCCAATTACATAAAAATATGTCCCCAACACCAAGAAACTATTTTCAATCTATCATTTTGAAACAAAAAAGAGGAAAAATTGGAAGTGATGTGATAAGGGAAAGAAGATGATCTTGCATATGTGAATTGTAATCAGGGACTTAAGAAACTAATTTTGAACATTTTGGTATTTGGCAGAAAAAGGTTAGGTTAAGAGAGATCATATATAGTAATGGAGTGATTTTAAGCTGGTGAAGCTTCCCTCCCTGCCTCCTCTTTTAAAATTTCCCACATATTCTTGACATTTATAGAGGTCTCCAAGGATGTCTAAAATCCTCCAAGATTGGTCTTAATTGATAGCTCTTATGAATTTTGTAATTTTGAGTCGAGGGTTAAATGGGGAGAAGTTTGTTTAATTAGTTTATTGTTGATTGTGGATAATCTTGGTAGTGGAGGCTATTTGGTAGGCTTCACTTGAAGGTTTGTAGCCTAATGAAGCTGCTGAATTTGGAAGATTATGTCAATGAGCATTTGGTGATGGTGGATCTACAA
This sequence comes from Castanopsis chinensis, assembly GCA_032878915.1. Taxonomy (NCBI): domain Eukaryota; kingdom Viridiplantae; phylum Streptophyta; class Magnoliopsida; order Fagales; family Fagaceae; genus Castanopsis; species Castanopsis chinensis. The sequence continues at coordinate 1,040,619 of JAVQMG010000113.1, forward strand.
TTAAAATTAAGTTAATCGGTGGTATGAGTGTGAAATATGGAGCTTTTTATAGCAAAATGCCGTTTTTCGGCTTCTTGATTCGCATGTGAGACATCTGTGAACTTATGAAGGTGCATGTTCTCCAAGCCCACATGCTTACTCTTCTATAGGTCTCAAAAGTTTTTAATTTTTTAATTTTGTAAGCTCTCTCTTAGGCCTTCAAAACCACACCTTTGAAAATCCTCCCAAAAGAGATCCTTTCAACTGAGTTAGGATCATATGGGATAAGATAAAGTAGAAAATACGATGGGCTTCATTTGATATGTTGGGTTGTTCTTAGGTACACTTCTAATTGGACCTTGGCAAAATAAAAAATAAAAAAAGAAGGTCCTAAACATGAGTTTATATCTTTGTTTTGTTAATATACTATGTATTTGAGAAGGGAAAAGGAATGTGTATGTATGTGTTTGTTTCTTAAAAATAAATAAATAAAAAAAAAGGTAAAAAGGGAATTTCCATTAATTGACTTTCAGTAGGGCTTTAGCCTGGAGAGAAGCCATTTAGAAGTTCTCAAAAGCCCAAGCGAAACCATGGGCTGAGAGGCCATGGTTGCTTTGGCTTTGGAGGCATATTCAACCCACACCAATATCATAGGGTTTGGATAGGTTGAGTGGGCATTTTTGTCAGGCCCATTGGGTCATATTTATTTCCAATATAAAAATGAAAAAAATTCATATGTCAATCTCTTTCTCTTTTTTGTTTTTGTTTTAATGCATCAACTTAATAACTAACAAGTCTCCATCTAATTATAAATTAGGCAAACAAAATAATATGGAAAATGCTAAAATTACAAGCTTTTTTACAAACTGTTGTGTAATAAGTGATTATATATTATTAAGTAAAAAAGTAATGTTAATTGTGGACCTAAATGAGAATCAACAAGAATTTATTATTAATAGTTTGTTAAAATATTGTAAAAAAGTTTGTGTATATAGCATGACTGATGATGGTATCATGTGGGTGACAACTAAGGCCAACAAGGACTAGAGAGTGAGAAGGAGATAAGATTATGTAATTAGAATGAGATCTCTTCGCATTATTAGATGGGGTTAGGTTGTGGATGTGGGTGTGTGTGGGTGAGAAATTATTAGGTGAGGTGCCGTGTATAGTTGCACTAATGTTATAACAATAAAAACAACACACTTGTAATTAAAAATATCACATACTATACATATGTAAAATGTCAAGTTGGCCTGGATTAATTCGTTTGGAAGAAATGCCAACTCTAAACCAAACCAACCTGAGCTCAGAATTTTAAAGTTTTAACTTTCTTCTACTAAAAAAAAAAAAAAGAAGAAGAAATTATATATTTGTAACTACTCTCTCATATACTTATAGTTTTATTCTCGTTTATGATAGTACATTTGCTTTCTTAAATTTGGAACCTGTTGAATATTAGGGGACTATAAAATTTTGAAACAAATGCACATATAAAATTTTAGGGGACTACAGCCAACAATATAATTTTTTAAATTATTTTTCTAAAAAAAATCATTTTTCTAGATTTTTTGGGGAGCCATTGCTTCCCCTCACCATAACATGGCTCCATCCGTGATTTAGAATGGTTGTATAGATCAAGTTAGCACAATCCTAATAATAATTAAAGTTATTTATTATTTTATTTTGTTGTAATTCAATAGTTACAAGAATGAAAGTGAGAGAATTTGAATCTTGATTCGCCTAATAAAGGAGAATATATCATCCAGTGTGCTACTAGACTCTTAAAATTTGAATTTAAATTATTGCATTGTTTGTCCTCTTTATGTGATGAAAACTTGTAAGGCCAAGGTAGTAGTGCTTCTTATCTGTATGAAGTACTGTGATAATTTGATTTTTTGCTGTTGTTGGAAATCTTTTATTTTCCCAGTTAATAAAATGGTGTTATGTTGATACTAAAGGAATAGAACTCTTTGCCGAAAATCAAATATGCTTCAGCTATTCTATTACCGATCAAAAAGTCCCACTAAATCAGCTGGATACACTTGTTGCATTCCTTACGCTTGATTTAAGAAGAAAAATTATGCTTTCTAATCGCACGTCTTTTGCCATTATTATGTTGCATCAACGCCAAATGTTGGACAAAAGAATTCTATTCAGCTGGCTTAAAATCATGGAAAATGATCTTCTAGCTCTTTGAAGTGTGTATATTTCATGTTTTAGATTAAATATTACAAATATAGAAGATTATCAAGAGCGAGAGTTAAATTAACTTGTCAATTTTAAATCCAAATACTCAAATCATGTCATCTAACCACACCATTAAGTAATCAAGACAAAAATGTTTGCCCATTTTGAACCCATAACAGCATGCATGTAATCGGTTCTAACAACTCTCTGAGTTACATTTTGGTTTTTAAGGTTTGCGAAATCCAGCAGTTAAATTCAAGAAGATTACATGCCCACACTCGCAGTAATCCCTTTATGCAATAGTCCAATGCGAATCCATGATATTCTCAACTTTTTATTTATTTGTTTTATAGCTCTCACATCAAGCACCTGTCACTTTCTGCATATTCCACCCCGAAATGCCCGCGGCAAGAAGCAACTTATTCCTGTGGCTAGAGCATAAGATTGATCACAGAAGATCCCAGTTGCACTCTATAGCTACTATATATGGACCCGTCTACAACTTTTGAAAGTGATAAAATTACCAAAGAATTTGGGAAAAGACAAATTTGATCTAGATGCATAGAGCAATTATTCACAAATAATAGAGCTCCAATACAAAACGCAAGGGGACAGAACGCATGCGAAGGAGCCTAGAGAAGAGCTGGCTTTTAGGTGTAAGCCACAAAGGTGGTATGCATCGTGAAGTTGAGCTTCATGACAAACTTTGATTTTGAAAAGAAAAAACTGACAAGAGAATTACTACTTCTTTTGATTTCCACAGAGAGTGCTTTCCTGATTTATGTCAGAAAAATCGGCTGCAACTGGGCCACTCTTATCCTATAAAATGGTTAAATGGCAAGCATTTCTACAAGCCAGTTGTGATAGAGCAATACACTGTAATTGTAGTGATTATTCGAGTAATGGCTTTGAAATCAGTTCTCTTTATTTCCCTTATGGTTGCTGCATTGGCAGTTCCAATAGCTGGAGCTGGGCTCATAAGTGGCCTGCTTGGTTTGATCAACATCCAGGGAACTTTGTTTTGCAGTCTGAACGGCAGTGCCAATGCTACTGCCACCCCGGTTTTCCCAAGTAAGTTTGCTAACAATTTATTACCAATGATCCATTAATTGCACCATACTTATACACATTTAGTGATTATAGGTAGGATGTTACAAATTTTACTACATAAATTTTACTAACTCTGTCAACTTCTAAGCAAAAGACCAAAAAAGTAATTAAATTTACAATTTTTATCATTTTACCATACACATTTGTCTCAGCTGGGGTACTTCAGCCTCACCAATGTTTTGTTGTGTTTACTTCTAGATGCTCTGGTACAACTACAATGTGGAGCTGGAAATGTGGCTGCTAGTGCAACAACCAATAGCGCCGGAATATTTTAAATTCCCTTGAATCCTCTACAAGTTCTTCTCCAAACACTATTGAGTAATTGCAATCTAGTGGTTAACACTCCCCTCTCCAGCTGTAACGCCAATCTTCCTTCTGTGGAAAGTTTGGCCTCGCCCTTACAGTACGTCGGAAATATCGTTCTTGGGCTCCTTAATGTTGCCAACATTATTCCAGCTGGGTTTCAACCTATTCCCTTGACTTGAGGGATAGATGGACAAGTTAACAACTGCTAGTATTCTATATTTGCATGAATAAGGTCAACTGTACCAACGATATAGTATTTTTCCTTTCCAAGTATTGTCCTAAGAGTTATCTCCTTTGTGATTATGAAGATTGGCATCCAATCTGTAAACTCCTTTTCTAAGCAGTACCTCTGTTGCAATGTAATTAATAAAGCCTTTATCTGAAGTTGTTTAAAAATATATATATATATATATATATATATATATCCATTTAATATATGATTTTATAGTCTACTACTTAATTTAAATTTCAAATCATGATGATTAAGAAAGAAATTAATTAGACAAATTCACATGATGCAATTGTTTATCTCAATATTAGGACAGAGTTGTTGATTTCGTTTGGCTTGTATAAGATAATGAAAGCTATTCCATTGCCAAAAGACATGTATTTCGGATGCCTAAGATGACGCACAAAAATGCATGATACAATATATGATTCCACTATCAGAATGATGGTAGTTTCTCTAGTTAGATAGTTAGGTTTTTTTTTTTTGGGGGTGAGGTATTGGAGTGAGATTGTTATGTGTGTCTGTGTGTGTGTGTGTGTGTGTGTGTGTGTATAAGATTAATGAAATAGTTTCTCAATTTGTAGTCAATGCACATCCAGGATAATATTCTAAAATTGTTATAACTAAAACTCTCACATCCACGCCCGTTCCTAGAAGCAACTTCCTGTGGCTAGAGCATGAGATCATAGAAACGGTGACAAAACCTAGCTAGTACTCTAGCCTATTTACAATATTTGGTAATTAATTATATATGACATATCAATATGATTATGGAAATATCGAGTTTTTACTCTAGATTTGTATAAAACTCAGCCACAAATAAAGCTCCAATTGCTTACAAAGAAGCGAGGGAATTGAAAGCATGCTAACCATTAATCTAGAAAGAGTAGGCTAGGTGGAAGCCCACGAAATTGGTGTGCATGGTGAAGAAGAGATTCGGGACAACTTCTATTTTGAAACAATAAGTTCTATATATCACACCCTCCATCCAGTGCAACGCCAAACTTTCTGTTGAAGTTCATAGGGAACAATGTTGTCGTGAGGCATAAAATTGTGGTCATTGTTAGTATTCATGAATAAGATCAAGTTTACCAATGACTAGGGCAGCATTTTGTCTTTCCCAGTACTCTTAAATTTGTATTCGTCCTATCTCTTTGATTTATGACTATGAACATAGAATCTGCCCAAAGCATACTTAATAAAGGCATTCTCTAAACTTGGTTGAAAAATATTGAGTCTTTCTAGGGATACAATTAAAGTTCATAATGATTTCACAATAGACAAAGTTTAGGTACAAAATTATTTGTAACCTAAAGCTACATATTAATTTATTCAATATCACTAACATTACTACATATTTCAAAAATCCGTTATATTGCATGTTTTTTTAGCTCTTAATACATATGTCAAATTTTGTATCAATCAGATATTATTTACCATACGATCTATAAGATTATATTTTATGCATAATTTTAAACTATAATAACTTGAATTAAAACAATTTATTGATGATATAGTTATTGATCTTTAATTTTCTAAAAATTTTAATTGCAAGTATGGAAGATATAAGAAAAAAATATAATCAAATTGTGGAATTTTCAAAATTCAAATCCAATAAAAAAATATCTTTAGGCTACAACTAATTTCGTAACTAAACTAACTCTGTCCTTTCGCAATATTCATAAGTTAACCTACTTCTTTACACGTGCAATTAGAAAAAATAATAATAATAATTGCAAATTATAGTAGATCTATGTGTGAGATAGCTAGTAGGCTAATTTGGGAATGTTGTCAACTACTTTAATTTGTTATTTCCTTAACGTTATTGAAAAATATTCATCTACTCATATTAGGATTATACCTGCACCCACCTCAAATTCAAATTATGATATGGTTATTTTATCGCAAAATAAAAATCATTCTATATGGTAATCCCCATTTTTTTTTCTTTTTTTAGGAATCATATATATATATATATATATATATATATATGGTAATTCTAAAAGAACATATTAGGCATTACAAAACAACGTCATAGTAGACCAATGTTTTAGACAAAACATTGGTGAACTGTCGTTATGATGTTCCTTGTTGTAATAGTTGCTTGTGCTTTCTCATATACTATAAAATTGTTCCAATACCAAGCATTTTTTCCAGTCGATTGTAAGAGACTAATAGTCATTAATAGCAGAATACGAGCGATGGCAATGAAATTAGCTCTCTTTGTTTCCCTTATGGTTGTTGCACTAGCAGTTCCAATATCTGGAGCCAAACCAGGGCCTGGAGGTGTCGTCTTTGATTTGATCCGCATCCAGGGGACTGTGTATTGCACAATCAACCGCTTAACATAGGTGCCAGTGGCACCAACAGCCCGGTTTTCCCAAGTAAATTTGCTCAGGTTATATTACTTGCATAGTTCCCTAGCTAGCTCAACATGCAAGGTTGTGTAATAACTTTATATCTTGTTGGAGTGTTTGTATTTGTTGTACTTTTCTCCCACCTAAAGAATTTACACCACGAATTTATACATAGACATTCTCAACAATGGTATTTTGCAGCCTCACAATGTTTTTTTTTTTACTGTTTACTTATAGATGCTGAAGTACTACTCACGTGTGGAGCTAGAGGACATATGGTTTCTTCTACCTATACCAATGGCTATGGTGGATTCAGTATTTCCATTGATCCTCAACGTTATACTGTCCCTAGACTATTGAAGAATTGCAAATTAGTTGCGATAGGCACAAACGCGTTGACCCCTTGTGATAAATTAAGTTGATTAATTAATCAAGTTATTAATTAATTAAATTATCATATAAACAGCGTGGTAGCACAAACAAATCACCAATAACTAAAGTATGCAACGGAAAATAAATAACACGGTGATTTGTTTATGAATGAGGAAAACCTGACGGTAAAAACCATATCCGGTGATTTAAGGTCACCACTCCCAAAACTCCACTATTATCACAACAAGCGGTTACGAGTAAAGGAATCCCAATACCTTACCAACCTACAGCTGAACCCTTACCCTAATACCCAATTGGACTTGTTCTGTAGTGACAGTTTCTCCTTTTGATGCACAGCTCCTAGTACGTGACTAACCAATTGCGCGGATCTCAGTACGCGATTTCAATTCATCAACTAGAAAGAGAGTTGTTAGCTACAAAGTTCTTCAATTCATCCACACGATGAAGATCAAGAAGATGCTTGGTTACAAAACCCTACGGTACACATTACACAGCAACTTCTTCACAAGAGAGATGAACTAGGGCATAAACTTTGTCTTAAATCACAAATAGCTTGAACAAGGATTTTTCAATGCTTGTGCAACTTGTGTGCTTGTGCTCCTTTGACGGCCCTTAAAATAATTATTTTATATGTCTAGGGTTAGAAGAAAAGAAGTCTCAAAGACATACTCACAGATTGGAATCAAAACAGAACTTAGAATCTGTTTTCCTTAAATCTCGACAGATAGAGGTGTCGAGAATCTGTCGAGAAGCTGTCAAGCCTTGAAGCTGAAACAGCTTCTAAAGCTCGATAGATACATGTGTCGAGACTAGGTGTCGAGCTTTAGTAACTTGCACTTTCCAACTTGTTTCTTGGACAGACTTGATGACTTCAACACTTGATCTTGAAACATAGTTTCTTGAAGCGTTAAACACATCCTAATTCTACCCAATTACAAGTAAAGTGCGTTTTGTCATAGGATAAGCCAATTACATAAAATAATGACATATGTTTGAAACCACTTGAATCACATATGTCCTAACAAGTTGTTGCCTCACACCTCACCCAGTGCACTGCCAAACCTGTTGAGGGGCACTTGGTATCACGCTTGAAGTACAAAGGGGACACTTGTCAAAAATCTTGAGCAATAAAAGCATAAGTTGACCATTGTTCGCATTCAACTATTCATTAATAAGATCAACCTGACCTATAACATTGGTAGCAGGATTTTTCATTTTATAAACTCTTTAGAAAATATTTTTAAAAACTTTTTATTGGAAATAGAAAAGTAACTAATAAATTACTTAACATATGACTCTGAGCATCAGAGGTGTAAACTCCTTTGCAATACTTAAAAGGAATATTTGGTTCTTTTGTAATAGGCTTTGCCTGACAAGTATTTCCTGAAGTTAATTTATTTCTCTGTTTTATGTCTCTGTTTTAATAAAATTCTTCATGATGTTTAGTATCTTGATCCGAATCTTAGGATCTTAAGATCCTATATCTCTAAAACGTTCTGAATCTCATTAGAATCTCTACTAAAGTGAAATTTGTGTGAGATCTCAATTTGGATCTTCGGATTTTATAAGATCCCGATTTCATAACAATACTAAAGATCCTGTATTATAAAGGAAAATTTTTAAAAAAAAATTGTTAATTTTCAGGTAATTGAATTGTTTAACTTAGAACTTGGTATTTGTGAGTTGTAACTTTTGAACTTTGTTTATGTATTTGTAATTTGGTACTTTACCTTTTATTAGTAATGTCACTGATTTGTGTCAAAAAATACTTTTTTTCAATGTTTCTTTAATATATATTATGAATTATAATTATAGGTATTTTTTTAATCTAAAAATAGAATCGTTGATCCAACAATCCAATCCCCAAAGATAATTTTTCAAAAAATTGCATACTTCGAACATACATTATTATGTAGATTTTTTTTTAGTAATAGTGTTCGTTAAATGCACAAAATAATTTTGAAAACTTATGTTCGTTAAATGTGCAAAATTTTGAGCGTTCCTCAATAAATTACGTCCTTTGAACGTCCAAAATTATGTGAATTGTATGAATTGTAGTGTTCATTAGATATCGAATTTTTAAGAAAAATTTTGGACATTGAACATGCAAAAAATTGACACCCATCCCAGGTAGAATCTTAATCTTTTTTTTTTTTTTTTTTTTTGAACGAATGATAGAAGATTTATTAGAACCAAAATTGAGAATTATGCAAGTAAGGCCAAACTACAATAGCTTGGCATGGGGGGTAATGACTACACCATCATGACCTCGATGTAAGAAGACACAAGTGATTATATATCAGCTAAAGCAATTTGCTGCGCTGCCATACATGCTTTGTATTCTTCTAACATGCTATTTGCTTTCTCCATGATGAGCCTTGGATGAAGCTAAGCATGATCAAAATAAAACTTATTCCTGGCATTCCAAATGCTCCAAGCTGTTACTGCCCACCTGTCAAGATCTTCTGCTCCCAACAACGTCTGCATTTTTCTGAATAGCAAGAAGAAGTCATTCACCTCATTGCTACATTTCTGAACTCGCCCTCTTATCAAAGCCCATACATTCCGTGCAAAAGGGCAAGACCAGAGCACATGGGATGTTGTTTCCGGTTCGTGTCGACAGAAATCGCAATTTGCCTCAATTCGAACTTTCCTTCGACATAGATTATACCTCGTAGGGAGGCAGTTGCTGCATGCTCTCCAAATGAAAGTCCGCACTTTTGGGGGGACATTTAGCTTCCAAATTCTTTCCCATGTTGCACCATGTCTTTGAGCTAAAGAGTGCTCTGCCCAATCTCCATATTTTAGTTTGAGAGCATCACGATATGCAAACTTTACCGAGAAATGTTGTGTCTTGTTCACTGTCCAAAGCAAGTTGTCTTGTGAGTCGAGATGATTAAGTGGGAGTGCTAAAGTTTCTGCACATGTGCTTTGGGTGAAAGTAGATGCCAGCTTGCCCCTATCCCATTGTCTAGTGCCATGGTTGATGAATTCGCTGACACGCATCTGGTGATCGGGTTCATTGAGGAAAACTGGTTCCTTTTATAGCCATTTGTGTGATAGCACCCCAATGTGTCGACCATCTCGAACTTTCCATATGGACCCCTCTCTAATGACATCTCTTGCAGCCAATAGTGACCTCCAAATAAATGATGGATTTGGTCCCAGTTCAGCCACCATGAAGCTACAATTTGGAAAGTACCTTGCCTTGTAGACCCTATAAAAGAGTGATTGGTTGTTATGAATGAGTCTCCATGCTTGCTTGGCCAACATTGCCAAATTGAAAGCTGATACATCTCGAAACCCCATTCCTCCCTTCTTTTTATGTGTACACAATTTTTGCCAATTAATCCAATGGATCTTTCTCTCCTCCTTGGTTTGTCCCCACCAATACTTTGCCAAAATTGAATTGATGTTGTCACAAATAGTTTTAGGGATTTTGAACAAACTCATGGAATAGGTTGGTATGGCTTGTGCCACCGTCTTTATTAGGATCTCCCGACCAGCTTTGGATATACACTTCTCCTTCCACCCCATCACTCTCTTGGTTATTTTTTCTTGGAGCTCTTTAAAGGTATTAGCCTTAGATTTTCCACTTGCGATCGGTAGACCCAGGTATTTCTCGATATTTGACATAATTCTTGCCCCCAACAATTGTTGAATTGCTTTTCTCACCTCCGACCTTGTATTGGTGCTGAAAAATAATGAAGTTTTTTGTCTATTGATTGCTTGTCCTGATGCCACCTCATAAGTCCCCAAAAGGTCAAGTAACTGCTAGCATTCCTCTATGGTGGCTTGACATAATAGAAGGTTATCATCTGCAAACAAAAGGTGAGAGATGCACACCCCTTGTTGGCTAGATTTTATGCCTCTTAACTGGTGTCTTTCTTCGGCTTTCCTTAGCATAGCAGATAGGCCTTCAGCACAAAGCAGAAACAAATATGGTGAGAGTGGGTCTCCTTGCTTTATACCTCTTGATGGGGTGATGAAGCCTCGTGGTTCCCCGTTGATTAGAACGGAATACGAAGCAGTGGTGAATGTCTCCATGGCCAGGTGCTCCCATCTTGGGGCAAAACCCAGTTTTAGCATTATCTGACGTAAAAAATCCTCATTCCACCCTATCATAGGCCTTGCTAATATCCAGCTTGACTCCCATTTGTCCCATCCTCCCTCTCCTTCGGTTCCGCATCCTGTGTAACAACTTATAGGCTACTGTAATGTTATCAGTAATAAGGCGGTTAGGAACAAACGCACTTTGAGTATCAGAGATAACCATAGAAAGTACAGGTATCAAGCGGTTAGCTAGGACCTTTGAGACAATTCTGGAAATTACATTGCCCAAACTTATTGGCCTATAATCGGACATGTGTTTGAGATCATTATTTTTTGGGATCAATACAATATGGGTATAATTCATCTTTTGCAACATGTGACCCGAATTTAAAACTGAAAGGACTGCAGTTGTTACATCTTGTCTCACAATATGCCAAAACTTTTGAAAAAGAAAAGGGGACATGCCATCAGGTCCGGGTGTTTTTGATGGGTGCATCTGAAACAAGGCTTGCTTGACCTCCTCCGGATTATACCTTTGGAGTAAAGTACTGTTCGTCTCTGGCGAAACCAAGTGATCCACCGCATTTAAAACCCCCTCAAAATCATCAGGGTTCGATGATGTAAATAAGTCCTAGAAATAATGGACGGCTGTTTCTGCAACTTGGTCCTCAGAAGTGCACCATTCCCCATTTTGATCTGTGATCCCCGAAATGTGATTTTTTTGACGCCGCTGGCTTGCCCTTTGATGGAAAAATTTCGTATTTTTATCACCTGCTGGTAGCCAAATGGATCTTAATCTCTGGCACCAAAAATCTCATCTTGATGGAGGAGTGCATTGATGTCATTTTTTAGAGCTCTGATTAATGGTTGATTATCCGGATCATTTTGTAAAGATAACTCCTCTAAGGCCACCTGCTTTTCCTGGATTTGAGTTTTAAAATTCCCAAAAGTGGTACTACTCCAAGTGACTAGTGCTTGCCTGCATTTTTTGATCTTCTCAAATAGCCGATACATAGGGCTGCCTGCTCCAATTTCAGATTCCCATGATGCACGGATCACCTCTTCACAATCCAGATGGCGCACCCATTTTTCTTCAAACCTCCTTGGGATTTTCCTTCTCCTACACTGCTGATTCGGCTTGGACAGATTTATTAGGATGGGAATATGATCTGAGTATGTAGATTGGAGATGAATTACCTTAGCATGAGGAAACATCGTTCTCCATTCCAATGTTGCACATGCTCTATCCAAGCGTTCTTGTACAAACTCTTCCCCGGGGCGACCATTATTCCATGTGAAGATATTTCCTTGGAAGCCCATATCCACCAACCCCCAATGGAGTAGTGTAGATCAAAACTCCATCATTGGTTGTTGCTGTTTCGGTAATTTTCCTTGCTTCTCAAATGAGGTCAAGATCTCATTAAAATCACCACAACATAGCCATGGGACTGAGAATCTAGTATGGAGATGTTTTAGGAGCTGCCATGATTCCTTTTTCCTACTCTCCTCTGGCCATCCGTAAAATCCTGTCAACCTCTATGGGTGTTGTTCATAATTGAGTATGAGAGCATCTATGTGATGGGGTGAGTAGTTTTGAATGTGTAAATTAATCTCTTCCTTCCAAAGAAGTGCCTAACCACCTCTATGTTGTGTACAAGGTACTGATAGCATGCCTCTGTATGGTAAATCTTCTTATATCCATCGCATCTCTTCTACTGTTCATTTTGTTTCCATAAAAAACAAACCTTGGGAGCTTTTTCCCTCACCATGTGAGAGAGTACATCGACTGCACGTTGATTCCCAAGCCCCCGGCAGTTCCAACTTATGAGAATCATTGCGCTCGGCGGGGCTGATCCGCAGCCTCCGCCGTTGAAAACATATCATAGTGGGTACCTCCAAAGTTTTGGTCCACTTTGTACTTGATACATTGCCCTTTGAGATGTCTACTTCTTCCCTCAATATTCTCTTCTTGGAGCCGCTGATGATAGGTTGAGTAGGGTTTTGTATTGTGAACTCCTTTTGCATCTCAACTTTCTTCCAGGTTGTTCTCACTTCTTCACGTGCTGAGCCTTTTTTCCACAGGTCACGTGGACTCTCACATGAGTTTTTAATTGTCCTGGTTGGGTTATTTTCACACACATAATCAATTGGGACAGTGAAGAGGTCATTTGATGAATTCTAAGTCTTTAAGCCAGGCACGTTTCTTGCTTCCTTAGTAATAGCTGTGTCGGTTTTAGATGGACTGTTCTTTGAGTTATTGTACCCTATTAACCCGCAATTTAATGATTCATTCAGACCCGTTGCAGCTCCGTTATTTCCATTACCATGATTGGAATTGAATGCGCTATAATTCTGGGGAATTGAATTTTCTGTTGGCTGAACTGACTTTTGGCTGCTGCGGACATTCACCAACGGGCCAGCCGTCCGTGGTGGTTGCCGTGGTGTACTGCTATTGTCTTCCTTTCTCCGCTGCCCTGCCCTCAGCCACTCTCCGTATGGAGGTTCGACCTGTCCCGATTCCATTGGTGCAGAGCAGTCCTTCGCCTCATGTCCGAGAAATCCGCAGTTATAGCAAAGACCAGTTAGGCGATCATATTTGAACCCAACTCGCAACTTGTCTCCTTCTAGGCTTAAAAAAACTCCTCCCCTACAGATAGGCTTGTCTAAGGGAATCTCCACTCTTATTCTAATGAACCTTGCTTGGTCCATCGTAAACGCCGTTGCATCTATCTCCACCACCTTTCCAATTCCGTTCCCGATGTCTCTTCCAGTCTCCTCTGTTAGAAGGTCAAATGGTAAACCCCAAATTTGAATCCAAATTGGAAGTGTTTGGAATGTCACTAATGCAGCTGTCATGCCTCTCTCCCACCATCAGAGTAGGAGTGGGTGATTATCAAAACTCCACGGACCATTATTCAACACCCATTTTAACTGACTTTCCAGAGTGAATTTGAACTGAAATAATCCATCACCCACATCTACAATCCTCAAATCCGACCCCATTTTCCAGACTGCTCTAAGCGTGGACTTGGCCGCTCTTTGGTTGAGCGGTTGAGTTGTAAGGAACCGGCCTAGAAGACTTAGTGAGCATTCTTCTAGAATCTCCTTCCTTCGTGTTGCTCTTACCTGACACACTTCCCCCTCCTCCTCCGTCAAGTTGATTCGTTGTAAACGTTCAATAAAGTCGCTATCCTTTGCAGTTCTTAATAAATGCTTTATCTCACATTAATAATAATAATAATAATAATAATAATAATAATAATAATAATAATAATAATAATAATAATAATAATAATAATAATAATAATAATAATAAAGGTTTTTCAAAAATTAATTTAAAAAAATTAGGTCATTTTAGGAAAATAACTAAAGTTCACAACAATTTCACTATATTCTTAGACTAGTCATTAACCCGTGTGATACACGAAAAAGTTATTATGTACATAAATGTATGAAGATTTTGTTTTCTTTTGTGCCAAATAAATGGATTTTAAAAAATTTTTGAAGAACAAAAAAAGCAAGCCTTATAGGAGCATTAAAATATTTTGCAACCCTATCAAACAAAATATTAACCTTTCGCCAGAGAGCTCAAGGTTAGTATTTAACAATGAGAAGACAACTCCAGATTCAGGAATTGTCTTCATCCTATGCACATTATGAATACAAACACAAACAAACCAAAAAAAAAAAAAAGGACATAAATATCGGGTCTCTAAGCTCCACAAAATTCCACACAACACTCAAAATCATAACAATAGTATAACCATCTAACCAAATACATAATATTGGGTACTAAACCAAAACTTATAGCATAATAAAATATTCCAATAAATTTTATTTACGGTCAAAATTTTTCAACCAACAGAAATAAATAAAGAGCGCAATAAAAATTCCAAAAATTTTCAACTAATCCAAACAAATAAAGAGAGCTGTAAAAATTCTCACTTTGCTTACCAAACAATACGAATTTTCAGCCGTGAGTTACGATTATATAGTCATTCCAACTTTGACTTATAATAATGTAACAAATAATCTCTAAAAAGAACAGATAAACATATCATAATAGATGAGAAAAATCAAATGAAGCAAAATGAAAATAAAATAAAAGTACTTGGAAAAGTGGGAGTAGCCTACACGGCTACACACTTGCTTTTGTATAAAGGATTTTAACGACACACATGGTTGTCTATTGGAGGAGGATAAGCATTGAGGTTTGCAATTATTATTCACATGCTTTATTGCATTGTAAATGACGACGAAAAAAAAAGGCAGACGAAGCTGTGAGAGAATGAAAGCTGAGATGCCAAAGGGAGACAAAGAGAACGAGAGCGAGGGAGATAGATTCACCTTGGGGTGGCGAATCAAAGCCTCCCTGCGACCTTGCTCCTTTAATATTTTGGAACCAGAATTAGGTATAGTAGCTGCTTCTCATTCAAAACACTCATGGTAAGACGATGACCAACAAAAGGCTGCTATCCATAGAGAGAAGAAGGCATGTATCGGGTTTTAGTTCGAAAGTATTGTTTTTTTTTTTATTTTTTATGGGAGAAATATATATATATATATATATATACATATATATATTTTAATACAACTTATGTGGAAAGATGTGATATTTGCGAATTGTAAGTGTCAAGCTCTAAAAAAAAAAAAAAGTCAAATATTGGTAAGAAGCTTTGGTTTTCCAGTATATATAGATTAGTCTATCTCCTTACACATGTGTAATTAGAAAATTTAAATCATTTTAAGATGCATTAAATACTTTATTTAAGTGTATTAATGATTTTATGGTTATTTTTGTCAAAATGCACATATATCAAGTTGCATTAATTAATACTTTATTAAATAATATATTTATACATTAAAAAAAAAAAAAAGTTAAAACTTCATTTACAAAGATCCACTCAAATTACGATATACCACCTACCTCAAATTTAAATCATGATATATATACTTAAGAAAATCATTCCATATTTTAGCAAAATTCGCATGATACGGTTATTTTATCACAAAATACAGAAGAATCATTCTATATGGTAATGCTTTTTTTCTTTTCGTTTTTTAGGAATCAATATATATGGTAATCCTAAAACCACGTATTGGACATTACAAAACCAAGTCCCAGCAGACCATGGTTTTTGACAAAACATTGGTGAACCGTAGCTATATATAACGTTCCTTATTGTAATAGTTGCTTGTAGTCTTGTACTTTCTCATATTCTATAAAAGGATTCCAATACCTAGCATTTTCGCCAGTCAATTTTAAGAGATTAATAGTCATGATAACAGAATACAAGCCATGACAATGAAATTAGCTCTCTTTGTTTCCCTCACGATTGCTACACTAGGAGCTCTAATATCTAAAGCCGAACCAGCGCTTGGAAGTATCATCTTCGATTTGATCCACATCCGGGGGACTTTGTATTGCACAGTCGACACCAGTATGGTTGCCAATGGTACCGCCACCCCGGTTTTCCCAAGTAAGTTTGCTCAAGTTATATTACTTGCATAATTTCCTAGCTAGCTCAGCATGCAAGGTTGTGTAATAGCTTTATATCTTGTTAGAGTACTCTTTGTAATTACTATTCTCCTAAAGTATTTACACCACGACTATATATACACATTAGTCTCAACTATGGTAATTCTTCATCATCTGTAACCCACCATAGTTTATTTATTTATTTATTTATTTACTTATAGTTGTTGAAGTCACTACAAAAAAAATCGTTTTGTCCCAGCGTTTTTTTCCTAGCACTTTTTGAAAGCGCTGGTATAGGAAACCCTATTACGGCAGCTCAAAACTAGCGCTTTACAAATCGCTGCAATAGGAGGCCTATAGCGGCGGTTTTCAAAAACGTTGGTATAGGAAGCCATATTGCATTGGAATAGGGTTACTGATTTCCCTTCAAGGAAAGACCTATCCCGGCATTTTTAAAAGCTCTGGAATAGGGTCCACCTATTCCAGTGCTTTTGAAACGCTGGGATAGGTCTTTCTCCATAAAGGAATGGAGAGACATGTCCCAACGCTTTTGAAAGCGCTGGAATAGGTGGACTCTATTACAGCGCTTCAAAGAGCGCTGGGATAGGTCTTTCTCCACATGAGAATGGAGAGACCTATACCAACACTTTTTGAAGCGCTGGAATAGGTGAACCCTATTCCAGTGCTTCAAAAAAGCGCTAGGATAGGTCTTTCTTCATACGGGAATGAAGAGACCTATACCAGTGCTTTTTGAAATGCTGGAATAGGTTCACCTATTCCAGCGCTTTTTTGGAATAGGTTTTCTCCATAAGGGAATGGAGAGACCTATACCAGCGCTTTTTGAAGCGCTGGGATAGGTCACCTATAGGGATTTTTTTTTTTTAATTATATTTTTTATACAATATAGAAGTTTTACTCTAGCATTTATACTTGTGGAGGGATTTGTTAATTATCAAACAACCAATACTCCCTTAAACCTAGAAAAAGACCAAAGTACCCTCCAAAACGTCGAAAAAGAGCAAAAACACCCCTGATACCTAGAAAAAGACCAATATACCCCTGAAACCTAATAAATGATTGAAATACCCCCAAAACATCAAAAATTGACCCAAGCACCCCCTAAGACATCGAAAATGACCGAAGTGCCCCTTGTGCCTAAAACTAGCCAAAATACCCTCGATTACTTAAATAAGACCAAATTACCCCTATAATTCCGATAAATGACCAAAATGCCCCTAGAAAAACAAAAAATGTCCAAAACACACCCGACACCCAAAAAAGGACTGATACACCCCCAAAACATAAGAAATGACTGAAATACGCCCAAAACATCGAAATGAACGAAATACCTCCTAAAAGCAAGAAAATGACAAAAGCACCCCCCATACTTGAAAAAGGTGGAAAACCCCTTTACTACTTGAATAATACTAGGGGTAGCAAAATCAACCCAAATCCATTTGCCCACCCAAACCTGCCTACTTAGATGAGACCCAAACCCACCTAATTATTAATTGGGTTAAATGGGTATTAACCCAATTAAACCTAATTAACATTAACGTTTATTAGGTTTTAAATGGGTACCCGATTAGACCTAATTATGATCCAAGTATTATTTCTACAAATCAACCAACTTTAAAATACACCAAAACCACTAAAATTATCAAAATACCCTTAAACCAAAAAATGACCAAATACCCTCAAAACCAAAAAATGACCAAAATACCCCCAAAACTCAAAAAATGACCAAAACCTCGAAGTCCAAAAAATGACTAAAATACCCCCAAAACCTAGAAATTACCAAAATACCCCTAAAGTTCAAAAAATGACCAAAATACCTCTGAAGCCTAAAAGATGACCAAAATAAGTCGGAAACTGAAAAATTACCAAAATACCCCTGATGTGCAAATAATGACCAAAATACACCCCAAAACCTAAAAAAAGACCAAAATACCCTCAAAACCTAAAAAATTGCTAAAATAACCCTAAAGCCTATAAATTGATCAACATGAAATCTAAAAATGACCAAAATAACCCCGAAGCTTAAAAATTGACGAAAATAATCCCAAAACCTAAAAGTGACCAAAATACCCCCCCTAAAATTATAAAATGACCAAAATACCCCCCTAAAACTAAAAAATGACTAGAATACCCCTGAAACCTAAAAAAATGACCAGAATAACCTCAAACCTATAAAGTGACAAAAATACTCCTAAACCTTTGAAATGACCCAAATAAACCCAAAACCTCAAAAATGGCCACAAACAGCCTGAAACCTATAAAATTACCAAAAATACCTTGAAACCCTTAAAAATGACCAAAATACCTCTAAACCTCTAAACCTATAAAACAACCAAAATACCCCTCAAAATATCTAAAATGACCAACATACCACTAATCCTATAAGATGAACAAAACACACCCGAAGCCTTTAAAATTACCAAAATAAGGGTTTAGGGGGTATTTTAGTCATTTGTTATGTTTAGGGAGTATTTTGGTCATTTTTTAGTTTTAGGGGAGGATTTTGGTAATTTTTTAGGTTTGGGGTGTATTTTTATTGACTTACAAAATTACGGGGTATTTTGGTCATTTTATAGGTTTTGAGGATATTTTGATCATTTTAAGGTTTAGGAATTATTTTGGTCATATATAGGTTTTAGGGGTACTTTGGTAATTTTTTTGTTTCGAGGGTATTTTGGTCATTTTTTAGGTTTTAGTGGTATTTTGGTTATTTTTTGGGTTTTGGGGGTATTTTGGTCATTTTTTGGGTTTTTGGGATATTTTGGTCATTTTTAGGTTTTGGAGATATTTTGGTCTTTTTTTTTTTTGGTTTCAGAGGTATTTTTGTCATTTTTTTGGATTCGTAGTTATTTTGGTCATTCAGAGGTTTTGGGGTATTTTGGTCATTTACACTTTAGGGGCATTTTGGTAATTTTGATAATTGGGTAATTGGGTGGGTTGGGGTTTATTCATAATAATTGGGTTGGGTTAGATTTGGGTTAGAAGCAATTAGTTAAATGAGTTTAAATGGGTCAATGAGTTTTATATATCCAACACAATTAAAATATTAAATTATATATTAATATTGTTGGTCCTCAAGTCTCATCTTACATTTTTTTTTAGCTATTACATTATATTTTACTAATTCTTAGTGAGGAATTATACTTTATTAATTGGAAGTATTAAATTAAAATATATTAAATTAGTTTGAAGTATTAAATTAAATTAAATTTGTTAAATTGAATTATTAAAAAATATTTTTATTAATTAATATAATTTATTTTATTAATTTGTATTGTTAAATTATATTTTATTAATTTGAAGTATTATATTCAATCTTATTAATCAAGACAATATTAAATATTAATATTTATAATTTAAAAATAAATTAATCAAGAAAATATTAAATATTACTATTTATAAAATATTTATGTTTTAAGGATTAAATATTACTATTTTTAAATATTAATTTATAATTGAACAAATTATATCAAAAACTTCTAGGTATCCTAGCGGCAAGGACAAGCGCATTCCCACCATTCGGCCCAGGTTCGACCCATGGTTAGAGCCTTTGCCTCTCACTTCAACAGCAGCCATTCTCCCCTTTCCCTCTCTAGTCATTCTTCGAATTTTCTTTGAATTCATTTGTTCTAATCAAACAGAACCAGCAACAAGCAGGGCTAATCCTCATTTAGAACCCGCTCTTGACCAAAACCCTTTTCCAGGTACCAATTTTTTTAGGGTTTTAAAAATTAAAGCTGTTTTCTGCTTATTTCATGGACTCTAGAAATTTTGTGTGTGTGTGTGTTTTTTTTTTTTTTTCATGTATTTATTTAGGTTGTGCAATTAGGCTTTTAGCATATTTTTTCTAGGGGTTTGATGAATCAAAATTCATTTAAATAGAGAAGAAAAATTCATCTTCATTCAATAAAGATATGTTTCATGAATTTATCTTAATTTTTATTTGTTAAATAAATTAAGCGGGATTCCTTTTGTAAAACCTTCAATCTAGGAATATGATATCATTGGTTGAGTAAACATGTAACCACCTTGAAACTTGATCGCCCCGCCAATAATTTTGGGAAGTGTTTCTCACAATATATAATACAAAACAATTAATAGATAATAGACCATGCTTTAGTTCTCCCTTTGTTGGGTTTGGGTCCTGGAAAAGTTAAAGGCCCTTTTAACTTTTACGTGTGAATGGAAAACATGTATATGAACTTGTACCCATTAGAGCATCTATATATATATATATATATATATATATATATATAGCAAACGTTATAACAAACCCGCCATCTTCTACTTCAGACGTCCACGATTTCTTCTCTCCTTCACAATTAAAAGCCCATCACTACCTTTTCTTTCCTCCAACAACTCCCTCTTCATACTCCTTCCATGGCTTGCTTGGCATTATTGGTTAGCTTATTCTCTCTCTTACAAAAACTTTTAAATTTTCTTTTCTTGGATTCTCAGTCCCATGCCCCATTTTTTCTTTTGTTTTCAATTTCTTCTAGTGAGCAATTACTCTGTGTTTTATATTTTTCTTGTTATTTATTTGCAGGCAATATAACTGCTATACTGCTTTTTGCTTCTCCAATGTAAGACGGTTATTTCTTTGAGCTCTTAACTAGATTTATATAGGAATTGTTAAAAAGCTAGCCACCCATGTTATCAAGCTTGGCTCCACTTTTCTTGAATGGCTCGCTGCTTTTGCTGCCATGTAAATATATATATATATATATATATATTATATTACTCTCTCTCTCTCTCTCTTGATGCTATTGTTTCACAGTTTTATGATCTTTTTCTTTATATACAAATGACTTTTGAATTAATTTAACAGCTTTCTTTCTTTCTTTTTTTAATTTAATTTATGATGATAGATAGATATAAAGTTGATGTTGAAATGGATAACAAATACATGTCTTTTAGCTTTTCTGACAATCTTTCTTCTTCTTAGATGCTAGTAATAGCTAATAAATAAGCATAAGCATGTGGGTTCAATTTTCAAACTAGTTATCATGTTCTCTTATAAAACAAGATCTCGTTTTTAAATTTTTGGGACATTATTTGGTGGATATTTGGAGGCTTTCTGATGTGGGTTCAATTTTTAAATTAGCATGTGGGTTCAATTTTTGGGACATTATTTGATGCAAGGGTATAATCCCTACCAGGTAAGATAGAGAGGTTTGTTGTTTTTGTGAACTTCTAATTGTAGGAGTTTATGGACAAAGTTTTTAGCATTATAAAATTTTCTTGTTTCAAGAATCCCTAGCTAAACCCCCCTTTTTGTTTTCAAAAACTGATATGCTTCAGCATTCTTGTTATTTAGCCCACCAAAGTTATCATTGTTTCTATATGGCCTTGATTTTTTGTGGGACTTGGATTGGAAATTGGAACCAAGAGTACTTATTATCAGTTATTAAAAAAAAAGAGAATACTGTGTATAAAGGAAGGTTAATAGTGGTGAGCACAGGGCTATAAAATTTTCAATTGGATAAGTGTAAAGGGGTAGATTTAATCATACATGAAAAAACTATCTTAAGCTATAAAATTTTCATTTGTGTAAGTGCAAAGGGGTAGATTTAAGCATACATGGAAAAACTATCTTAAGGTCCTTTCCTGTTTACACCTTGACTTAGGAAGGATCTTTCATTAGCATTTGACACAAAATAACCCTTGGCTTGACTTCAGTGTTATGACTATCACATTCTGCCCTCCCTACTTTTATGGCTTGGCCTGTTAGGTGAAGGCCCTTAGATTATCCAGCAACTAGTTTTGGAGGGTAGAATCAATTTCCTATAGGTTTTATTGGTTAGAGGCTAGTACAAAAAGCTCTTCTTTAGAAAGGTTTCCTACGTTAAGAGCGTGTGTGTATAAATATCTCCAATGCCTCGAAAGAAAAAGGAAAACGTTGGCTCTAAGTGGAAAAGGGTGGGGTTGACTTTGTTTAGGTTTGTAGTTCAGATCTTACCAATATATTAATCACTACCGTCAGCTATAGTGATTTGTTATGAGGTTTATAGCATTTTAGATTGCCAGATCTGAATCATGTTTACTTCTTCTTCTTTTAATTATTATTATTATTATTATTATTTTACTTGCAATAATTGGGAGTGGGGGAGATTTGTTTTTTAACATTGGTTTGTTGGTCATTATTGATGATGTGGGTGGCATTCTTTGCCAAAATTTATAGGTAGTAAATGTATAACCCAATGTTGTGAAGTCGAGGGTCCTATTTCAAGACCTCCCCGAGATTGGGGTTGTGTGCAATTGTAAAATAGTCTAGCTGAAACTAATGTGTTCTACTCTTGCTTATTACAGTCTGGGAATCAAGCTGGTCTGCATCCACCTCCACCACCAGGTCTGCCACCTCATGGCCAAACACCTCAGTAGACCATTTTTTGCTTTGGATTTTTTTTTTTCATTGCAACTGCTGCCATCTATCCCAGAAGAACGCAATCCTCTGTTAGAGAATTTTTATCAGTGTTCTTCCTCTCATTTTGTCTTTTTTTTTTTGGTAGGCCTTGGTCAATAACTCATTATTTTTTTTAGTCTATGAAATCATTCTAATATTTGAAGTTTTTCCTTTAGTTGAGCTATAGATTCATCGTATTTTGTTAATTTGATAGGCTTCTCATGTGGTTGAGCTCTTCATCTTGTTTGCTGTATGGCTGGTTTGACATTAGAGGCTTTCTTTTAGTCTTCTTGAACATTTCAGTGGATATTTTGGTTTGATGGTCAATTTAATTGGAATTTTCAGACATCATTTAAATTATTTATTTATTTTTTTTTTTAAATAGAGAGAAGAAGAGGAAATGGTTTGGGAATTATCTTGTTAAAGTCAACTCAGTGTATTTGTTTCTTTTTTTTTCTTTCATTTTTATTGAATTTAGCTTTTAGTTATTGTTTAATTACTATGACTTGTGCATGAGATGTATTGAATTTGAAGGGATCATTCACTTTATATCTTTGATATAACTGTGATCTACCAATGGGGACTCAATATGCATTTTCTCTCACCAATGTTTGATGGGGTTGTTTCTAGTTTCTATGATGAATTTCTGATTCTAATGGGATCATGGGATACACACACACACGCGCATACACACACTTTTCCCTTGATGATCTATGTTTTCTTCACTCTATGAACATAAAATCATATCATCAAATTTTTTTTCACAAAGTTGGTCTATGTTGGCTTCAATATCTGTAAAATAGGTAGTATTGCTTCAGTAACTAACTTTTATTAGTATGAGAAAATCATCGTCTCAGCTGTGCAAGGCTATTTCATTACAGTAACACACTCTGCTAATAAATTGCTTTTTGTTTGAATATTTTTTTTTTTTAATTTCAGAGTTTTTACTTTTTATGCACATGTTTGAAATTGAAGCGCTCTAAGATGGTATATAATTTGTTAGATATTGCAAAGAATCACCAAGTGAGAAAGAAGTACACTATCCAGCTCGGCGAGAATGAGCTCGTCCTCAATGTCTCTCTCCTTCTTTCTCATTTATTTATCCCTTTCCCTTTTTTAATATCTGTTTGTTTAGTAGGAAAGTGAAGGGTAATGAAGTTTTTGGCAGAAGGAAGAAATAAAAATCTTAAATTAAGTGAATCCTGTTGGGCATATATTTTGGAAGTTTTACGCGGTGCAATTTTCCATAATGCTGATTAGGTTTGTATTAGATTTGACTGAATGGAGGATTCTAAGGGTTTAGATTGCAAGCGAACAAAGTGGCATTATCAATTAGGTTTGAACTCTTTGTTTGTGTTTGTAGGAGTTGGATATATTGAATGAAGATGCAAACGTGTACAAATTGATCGGTCCAGTTCTTGTGAAGCAGGATTTAGCAGAGGCAAATGCGAATGTGCGCAAGAGAATTGAATATATCTCGGCTGAATTGTATGCTCACTTTGGAACTCATTCTTACAATCTTTGCATCCTTTTATCCACTAGTTGAAAAGTTAAGATTTATGGAACCATGAATTTTGGATAGATGGTAATAGGAAAATATAGATGGTAATTTTGGGTCATTTTCATAGTTAGTCCGTAGTATGAGATTACTATTTGAAAAAAAAATAAATAAACTGCACTTTATTCTCAAAAATGATAATTTCATGTATCTTGTACTGATAAAGGCATATACTTCTCTAACCTCATTTTTTTTTTTTTTTTTGATGGAATGAAGTCAGTTTGCTCAAAAGAGTCATTGGCTCTGTTCCTTGTCATAATTAAAGTCCTTAGCTTCCTCATTTAGTAGTTACTAAAGTAATTAAATGCATTTTTAGATGTCTAAAGCTTGACCAGGAATGTTTGATATTCTATTGTAAAAAAATGTGTGCGAGTTAGTTTCCTGCCATTCAAAATATGTCTCACAGCAGAAAATTTTAATCAATGGCAGGCATGTCTCCTTAAGTTTGAATTTAACCATTCGATGGAAAGAGTGTCTACACAATGACCAATGCAGAATATGATCACATAACATATTTCACATCTCATATTTAACTACTTTATCAATTTTTGTTGGAAAGACCTAAAATCATAATTGTTGATATTAAATTTCACTTTTGTGAGTTGAAACACCTTTTGGATTCTAAAAATCACTTCGGTCCCAGTTTGGGCCCTATATGTGTATATCAACATCAAAATGGGCTCATGGAAATGTCCTCCTTGTCTTTTCTTTTTTCTTTTTATCTTTTTAACAATTGGACATGACCTTATTTCATGTACACATATTATCGGTGCTTCCATTCCAGCTTCCTGGACATCGAATAGGAATATCCAAATATGGTGATAGTTCAATTGGCGTTTAAATTTACAAAACGAGAAAAAAAGAAAAAAAGAATAGTGTGAAGAGGATATAAATATATTTTACGAAGTAAAAACAATGTATGGACTAATAAAACAAACATTGATCCCTTGTGGAATTGACCACATAATTGACTTGTGATGATATGATATTTTACCAACCTTCCTTAAGAGGGTAATGAAATTGCTTATTGTTTTTTACTCTTTTAAAGTGATAAAATACACACACACACACACACACATATATATATATATATATATATATTTAGTTATATCTTATATGGGCTTTTAATGGTATATAGTCTTGTAGGCTAGAAATATATATATCTTATTCCATTCTCTAATTGGATTAATAGCATAACCTGAACTACAAGTCTTGTAATCAAATTTGAGAAAATTATTTCTAAACATATTTTATTGATTTCTACTTTGACCATGATACTCAATTTTACCAAAAATAAAAGAAGTGACAGTATGATTGGAATTAAAAAAAAAAAAATTATGCAATGCAATTGTATCAAAGATATGGGATCCTTGTAATAAAAAGAAAAAGATATGGGTTCCTTCATTTGTTTTTTTCATAAATAGAGTTGAGAGATTATGGTAGAATTAAATCATCTATGATTTCTGTCCCTAAACCCCAATATTTTTCTGTATTAGGCCAATTGATGATTGACTTATATTTCTAACCCCCACTGAAATTGTGATGTAAAATAATGAGGAATTTTCGATCAATGACTAAAACCCCCAATATATATATATATATATATATATATATATACACAAATCTTATAATAAGTCCCTTTAATTAATAAAGAAAAAACCAATAGTTTCAAAGCAATGAATTAAACTTGTCACTATCTAGAGAAAATTGGGAATCGAAAGGAGCTTTTATTAGAAAGAAAGAAAAGAAAAAAAAAAAAAAAAAAGCATAGGAAATATTTCCAAATAAAAAGAGCCAGCCCCAATTGCCCTTTGCTCCACTTAGTATGTTTTCTTTTTCATAGCTGTTTTATAAGTTAAAAATATCAACACAATCAATTGGTTTTTTTTGGCACGTTTTGCATGCTTTTAGTAACTAGGTCTCATGGATGTCATTTTCGTTTGAATAGACGGTAACAGTTTATTCTAAATGAGGAAGCAACCTAGCAATAGTTTCTTAGGTTTCTTTTCATTCTTTTTCTCTCTCCTTTTGTTGTTGTTGTGAATGGTAAGCACACACATGCTTAATGGTTTTTGAACCCCTGACTTTCCCTCCACCCATCCTTTTGTAAATTCCTGCCACCAAATTATTTAAAAACAAAGTTTTGAATGAGTTTATATCTATAATTATTTATAGCTATAAATTTATTTTCTTGTGCTCAACCTTTACCATTCTGATGTAAAGAATTATTGTAGTTCTTTGTTTTTATGGATCATATTGTTTGAGTTTTGTGTTTTGGTTTATTATCAATTACTGCTATTGTAATTTTCTATTACGCTTTGTGATTACTTAAGTAAAGCTATTACTAATCAAAATGGCATTACTCTATAAATAAGCTTGTTCATGAAGACTAGGAATCATCTTACATAGGAATACAAAAAATTTAAGGAGGGACATAAATTACTATATATACTAAATAGACATCTTATAGTAGTACCCAACAAAATTTTCCTTTTGTGTAGGGAGTCTCGACATCGTGGCATCAAATACGACTACGGATAGTTTCAAGGCTAATTTTCAATCCTATATCAAAACTAAAACAAGCCTATACCGTGGTTCACTTGTTACATGGTTTTGGACAAGAATTGACCTAATTTACGTCATTTAAGTTATCATAGTAGTGAGTAATGGTCAGTTCGCTTTTGCAGGAATGACAACTTGTTTGCAGTTTACCTTCTTCTTTCCGTGGGCAACACTGGGAGCTAAAGGGTGAGTAAGATCTGCTTCTTAATTCCCTTAAATTGTAAAATAATGTGTCTACATTACTGTTATGGTGGGTTGTTGTTTTGGAGCGAGCAAGTGGCTTGCATGGAGAGAAAAGGTGGTGTATTTTATATTGGGAGTGTTGTTTGTTTTGTGACTTACATTTTTGAAACTCAATATGCAATGGTGAAATCATAGTGTAGGTGCGCCTCATAACATTCTAGACACTTGGGATGTATTATTTTGTGTATAACATTCTGGACATTTGGGATGTAATTATTGATATGGTGTAATTAAATATATTTAGTTTCTTGGTTTAATGTGGTATTGTATTTGCTATTGGAAAATATGATTTGTGGTTCATTACAGTTGTTATAAAATAAGTATTGGAAAGTATGTATTGTAGGTACATTACAGATGGTAAAAAAATTTAATTTATAGGTAATACCTATACCAGCGTTCTCAAAAGCGCTGGTATAGGTCTTGAATGAATATAATTTAAAAAGCCTATACCAGCGCTTTTGAAAGCGCTGGTATAGGGCGTATGCCTTTCACAACGCTTTTGAAAAGCACTGGTACAGGTCCGGTGACCCTATACCGACTGTCACTACACGGCGGTTTGAAGCACTGGGAAAAAAAACGCCGATATAGGAATTTTGACCCTATCCCAGCGCTTTTGAAAACGCTGGAATAGCCCCATTTTTTTGTAGTCTAAGATGCCTAAAGTTTACTACAACTCCTAAAGCGCAACCTTCAAGGAGTAGTGTAACTATTGCTAGCAAAAAATTTCAGCTCAAATGGTCATAACCTACTTTGTTAAATTATAGTCCAGACGATAATAAGCCGAAGTCCATTAAGTAGCATACATAATGAGGCTTGATAGAAATACAAGTTTCATTACAATTAACGTTTTTATAAGATGTTCTAAAATTTAGGAATTACTAATTAAGTTCAACATAATCAGTTCCATACTTCCATTGATAATGTGATGAGAACATTTGAAATAATGACTCATTGTTGCTCATTACTTATTTCTTTCTCTTTTTGGAACATGATTACTAACGTGTTCACCTATTGTATATTAATATTTTTTCTTTAAAAAAAACCAATTATTGATCACTAAGGTTATATTTAGTAACAATTTTTGTTTTCTATTTTTAAAAACTTGTTTTTGGGAATATAAAGAAAAACAATTTTCTAGTATTTTTAAAATAAAAAACAAGTTGGGTTAGTTGAAATTTAAAAAAAAAATTGAAGGAAAAAAAAAAGAAAATAATAAAATATGTTGTTACTTTAATGCTAATTCATTAAATGAGATAGATTCATTAAATTAAATGTGTGTTTTCTTTGACTTTTAAAAACTAGAAACTGAAAACAGTCTTTTGCATGTTTTCAGTTTCTTTCAAAAATTGGATTCTGAGAACAGTTTTTTATTTTTGTTTATTTTGAGTTGCCAAACAAGTTTTTTAGTTTCCAAAATAAAAATTATTTTTGTAAAGAGAAAATAGGGAGAAAAAACAGTTACCAAAAATACCCTAAATGTTTTGAATTGTTGATACTTAAAATTCATTAATTCTCATTACTCTCTCTCTCTCTCTCTCTCTCTCTCTCTCTCTCTCTCTCTCTCTCTCTCTCTCTCTCTCTCTCTCTCTCTCTCTATATATATATATATATATATATATATATAAAGGCTAAACATAAAAAGTTTTGAATTTTCATTAAATGGATAATTTAATATGGTAAAAAGTAAATGCTTCAAAAACAACATGTTAATAGTGTATTTTAACCATTAGATATCTTAAAAACTTTTAAGAGAGAGATTCACACACATATACACTTAGATATCTTAAAAAATTTTAGTCTAAAAAATGTGTAACCCATATAAAATTAAATTAAGTGTAACTTTTTTTTTTTTTTTTTGAGATGTAAATTAAGCATAATTTGAACCCATCTCTAAATAAATATATAAATTATTACTATAACATAAAACAAAATATATATGGCAATTCAAAAACCACATAATAGAGGTATTACTACTCATGGTCTACCATGTAGACATTTGTGATAAAACTTGTGATATTTAATATCATTTTAGGGTTTTTTCATTACCAAACCACACCTATACTCCATTGTAGACCATGGTTTTAGAAAAATATGGGTCTTTCTTGTTATAATAGTTGCTTGGGCTCTCATATACTACAAAATTCATAATTTCTTATTTATTTTTCATTAAAGTGGTGTATTGTAATTGGTATATAATATATGAAAGTGATATTAATGCTGTATCTAAATGAAAATTACGTTGCACCAATCATAAAATCTTATATTTTTGTTTCTCTATTGTTTCTTTTATATTATTATTATTATTATTAATCTAGCTGAAAAGGGGAACTAACAACAAGAATGTTACTATCTCTCTTCACTGAATTTGTCGATCACCCTACTTGTATTCTCCTTCTATATATACACACATGCATGGATGTTGCTTTTTGATCTACGTCAAACATTGTAAGAAGATATACAGACAAGAATAAATACAACTACATCTTTATTGTTTTTTTGTAGAGAGTTTCAACCTATGACACCTGCTCCTGATGATAGCTCTTTATCATCAGACCAAGACACCAATCAGTTTTTGGTGTAGCTGGGGATTGAACCCCAAGTCTCTTATACAACCATAAAAAACTTTACCAGTTCAACTAACTAGAACCCACAACTACATCTTTATTGTTTAGTATTGTATATTGGTAAATAAATATATAAAATATAAGATATATATGGTAATCATTTTTTTAATAAAAAAAACCAATATATATGGTAATCCTAAAACAACATATTAGGTTTTACAAAACCAGATCCTAGTAAGCCGTGGTTTTAGACAACATTGGTGAACTGTAGTTATGATGTTTCTTATTGTAATAGTTACTTGTGCTTTCTCATATTCTATAAATTGGTTACAATGCATAGCATTTTAGCAAGTCAATTGTAGGATATAACCACGGCCATGAAATTAGCTCTCTTTGTTTCCCTTATAGTTGTTGCACTAGCAATTCCAATATCTGAAGTCTAAATGGGGCCTGGGGGTAAGGCCTTGAGTTATGATATCCTCATCAACGGGATTGTGTATTGCCCAAAAAACAACAATATAGGTGCCAGTGGTACCAACAACCCCGTAATCCCTGCTATATGTGTTTGCTCGGGTTAATATTTTACCTGCATAGCTCCCTAGCTAGCTCAGCATGCAAGGTTGTGTAATATCTTCATATCTTGTTAGCGTGTTTGTGTTGGTTATACTTTCTTTTTAGCCCAAAGTATTAACACAACGGCTACATATATACACACATACACATTAGTCTCAACTATATACTATATGGTACTTGATTCTACAGCCTCACCATTTTTTTTTTTTTTTAATTTACCTTATAGATGCTGAAATACAAGTTACGTGTGGAGGTCAAATGGTTTCAAATTCCTCTACCAACAACAATGGAGGATTTGTGTTTTACATGGATTCTCAACATTATACGGTCCCTATAATGTTGAAGAATTGCAATTTATTGGTTTTCTCACCGTACATCAAGTCCAAGTGCCCCAATTCTCCTGTGGGCTACCTGGAATATTCACTCTTGAAGTACATAGGGGACTGTTGTCAGGAGTCTTAAAATTGCGAATATTAGTCCAGTGGGATTTCATATCATTCCCTAATGTTACTGATGTTAGAATTCATGAATTAATAAGATCAAAATTATCAATTAGTAAGGTAGCTTTTCTTTTTCCAAGCAATATTTTTTTTTTTTTTTTAGAGATAATTACAACATGCTGCTAACCCCGCAGTTTGAACCATTTCCCCCTAGACCCCCAAGCACTTTGTGCATGGGAGGGTGTCAATTTAGCTATAAGGTCTTTAGCTTTCCAAGTAATCTTAATAACAGAAATCTCTTTAATTTATGAATATAAACCCCTTTGTAGTGCTTAATAAAGGCTTTATCTCACATAATAATAATAATAATAATTGTAGTGCCAATGGGCCCAAGATACGTAGTGGGCTGGCCCAAAGGCTCACACAAAAAGGAAAATCCAACCCAACATCATGAAATGGTCCGAGGACATAATAAGTTCAGCCTGCGAAGTCACGTGACGAAGGAAGGTACCATGCATGAGTAGAATACCACAAAACACGACGTCCGAGGACAACCAAGTCCTCGACAGCTTACTGCCGAGGACAAGATGAGTGATCTGGCGATTCTAGGGCATCCATACTAGAAACCTTGGATACGGAAATTGAGAATATGAGAATAAGGGATAAAGGGAAGTGACAGATAAATATTAAGGATAAAGCTACTACCACCGCATTGAAAGCTCCATACCTACCTCTCTGGCCGCATTAATGAAGAAGTGACGCCTGAACATTGAAATTCAACCTTATACTCACCACCAGAGACTTTAGTAAGGGGGAATGATGGGACAAGTATCCAAAAAAGAGAACACCTGAACTACACGTGGAAGGGAGGAGAAAAGGAGGCAGGTCTATAAAAGGTAGATGAAGAAGAAACAGGGGGGAGATTACTGGTAAGGAAATACACAAGATTGTCCTCGGCATTGATATATAAAACTAGATTCCATCCAGGTATGAAACGTACGCATGTGTTCTGTATTTTAATCCAACTCTTGTGTTATCTACCACTCAGAACCCTAGATTAGAAGCCCACTCTCTATAAATTCATTGTTTAGGACTCATTGGGCTGGTCTGAAAGTGCAACTTGGATCTAGCGTGATTTGTACCTCTACAGTTGGCGCCGTCTATGGGAATTCTTGTGTTTTGGCGCAGATAACGTGATGGTGGGTTCCGGTCCAGATCGTGCAGAATCTTTAGGATCTCAACACCAAGATCATTTTCAGCAGTTAGAACATATGGGAGATCGAGAAGGCAATGTACACACAGGGCGAACCGCCGGTAACTATCATAAGGGTGGAAGCAGGGGCTCTAATGAAGGAGGTACTAGGGCCATGCAGAGGGAAATTGACCAGCTCAAGAGAAAGCTGCGCCAAGCCAAACGAAAACCGACGCCTTCCATATCTGACGCTTCCTCAGACGACTCCCAGAGTAGTGGCTATAAGCCGAGGTCGAGAACTCCTTCTAGCGAGACTTTCTCATACCAAGAGGGAAGTCTTCATGATAGGGCGAGCAAGAAATCTCTTCCCAGGGGTTTGGGCAGTGACGCTATAGGAAAGGCATTGCACCAGCTCTCCAAGTCACCTTTCACACGTCATATTGAGAGAGGAAAGCTTCCTCGTCGTTTCACGCAACCAAACTTCACCATTTATAATGGCAGAACAGACCCGGTGGAGCACGTGAGCCATTTTAACCAGCGCATGGCGGTCTATTCTCAGAATGAAACCTTGATGTGCAAAGTATTCCCCTCGAGCCTAGGACCTGTTGTGATGAGATGGTTTAATGGTTTGAAAGCGGACTCCATTGATTCCTACATGGAACTTACGATGGCATTTAGGTCTCGTTTTGTTACGTGCAGCAGAGTACCTCGGCCTCTGGACTCGTTACTATCCATGACCATGAGGGAGGGCGAGACATTAAAAACTTACTCGGATAGATACTGGGAAGCATTCAATGAGATTGACGGGGATTTTGATAAGGTAGCAGTCAACACTTTTAAGGTCGGCCTTCCAATTGAGCATGATTTAAGAAAATCTTTGACTAAGAAACCTGTAAAGACTGTCCGTTGGCTTATGGATCGTATTGACGAGTATAAGCGAGTAGAGGAGGATCAAAAGCAAAGCAAAGGAAAAATGAAAATTACCCCTCAGGAGAGCAGAGATTTCAAGACAGACAAATACAACAGCAAATGGCCAGGGAGGGATTTTGCTGGCCAGTCTAGGTTGGCTATTCTTCAGACAGTAAACGTTGTGTTTTGTGAGCCGGTACAGCAGGTGTTAGAGAAGATTTGTCGTGAACCATATTTCAGGTGGCCCAACAGAATGATAGGAGACCCTACAAAACGTAACCAGAACCTTTATTGCAATTATCATCATGATAAGGGTCACACCACTGAAAACTGCAAAAACTTATGGAATTACTTGGATCAGCTGGTCAAAGAAGGGAAGTTAAGGCAATTTATGAATTGGCCTAACGAGCAAGGCACACAATCAGGTTCCGTGAATCAAGGCGATAACATTTCAAGACCTCTTTTGGGCACGATCAATGTCATATTTGCTGCACCAGGCCGAACTGGGTCTTGCCCTACCAGGGTAATGTCAGTGTTGCACCCCTCTGCCGAGGACCTCGACTCTGAGCCGAAGAGGATTAAGAGGAATCCTCCACCCGTTTTGGGATTTTCTGAGGAGGATAAGGTTGGCACTATCCAGCCGCATGATGATGCGTTAGTCATCATGCTAAGGATAGGGGGTTACGACGTGAAGAGAGTAATGGTTGATCAAGGGAGTGGGGCTGACATTATGTACCCGGATTTATTCAAGGGCCTTAACTTGAAGCCTGAGGATCTCACGGCTTACGACTCCTCTTTGATAAGCTTAGAAGGGAAGGCTGTCATTCCGAAGGGGTTGATCCGGCTACTTGTGCAGTCAGGGCCAGCGGTGGTGGATGTAGATTTTATCGTGGTAGACGCCTATTCCCCTACACGGCCATAGTGGCAAGACCATGGCTGCACGCCTTAGGTGCTGTATCGTCAACTTTGCATGTTAAGGTGAAGTTCCCGTATAAGGATGGAGTCGAAGAAATAATTGGTAGCTAGTCAATGACAAGACAATGCATCACGGCGGCAATTATGCATCAGGAACAACGGGAGTCCCAGGCCTTAGCTGAGAGTAGTTTATAGTAGCTAACGTCCTCGGCCAAGCTAAGTGTAGCTGAGGCTGAAGTGCCTGGTTGTGAGGAGTTAGAGAAGGTGCTTATTGCCGATGATATGGAGAAGTTCTTCCAAGTGGGAAGTCAATTACCACTCCAAGAAAAAGAGGAACTAGTTACGTTTTTAAAATGGAATATCGATGTGTTTGCATGGGACGCTTACGAAGCCCCAGGGGTTGACCCAAACTTCATTTGCCATCACCTCAACGTCAATCCAACAGCGATACCGCGGAGGCAACCACCTCGGCACTCATCCTAAGAGCATGCCGAGGCCGTCAAAGAAGAAGTACTGAAACTTAAAAAGGCAGGTGCCATTAAGGAGGTGTTTTATCTAGAATGGTTGGCGCATACAGTGGTGGTGAAGAAGAAGAATGCGAAATGGAGAGTATGTGTGGACTTTACAGATTTGAATAGGGCTTGTCCTAAAGATTCGTTTCCAATGCTCCGCATAGATCAGTTGGTGGATGCTACTGTGGGGCATCCTCGGATGAGCTTTCTAGATGCTTTCCAAGGTTACCACCAGATACCCATAGCTCTGGAAGACCAAGAGAAGACAGCCTTTGTCACACCCACAGGAAACTATCACTATAAGGTGATGCCCTTCGGCTTGAAGAATGCTGGGGCTACCTATCAGAGGATGATGACGCAGATGTTTGAACCACAATTGGGAAAAACAATTGAGGTGTACGTCGATGATATGGTGGTTAAGAGTAAAACCATCTCGGGTCATATACCGGACCTGGATAACACCTTCCAAACACTGAGAAAGCATAAGTTACACCTCAACGCATCAAAATGCTCCTTTAGAGTAGGATCTGGTAAATTTCTGGGTTACACGGTGACACATAAAGGAATTGAAGTCAACCCCGCTCAGGTCAAAGCCATCCATAGCTTACAGCCGCCTCGGAATCCAAAAGAGGTGCAGAGGTTGACTGGGATAACTGCTGCCCTTAACCGATTTATCTCAAGATCTGCTGATCGGTGCAAGCCATTTTTCCAATTATTAAACAAGTGAAAAGGATTTGAATGGACAGAGGAGTGTGCCGCTGCCTTTCAGCAACTTAAGGAATACCTTTCACATCCTCCCATCATGTCTCAACCCAAAGTGGATGAAGTTCTATTTGCCTATATTGCAGTTGCAAGTCATGCCGTCAGTTTGGTGCTGATAAGGGTCGATGGGGGTGTACAGAAGCCGGTTTACTATGTGAGTAAATCCTTACATGAGGTCGAGGTGCGTTATGAACCATTAGAGAAGGCAATCTTAGCCGTAGTGCATGGGACACGTAAGCTCCCACATTATTTCCAATCACATATGGCGGTGATTTTGACCCAACTTTCCCTCAAAGCCATACTCCGAAGTGCAGATTATACAAGCAGGATTGCCAAGTGGGGAACCATCTTAGGTTCTTTTGACATCAAGTACATGCCCCGCACATCTATAAAGGGTCAGGTGTTAGCTGATCTAGTTGCAGAATTTACCGAGCCCACAATAGAAGATAATGTCAATAACATGGACATTGATGAAAAATCAGTTGGCGTGATTGCGTGCAAAGGCCCCCTAGTGTGGACTGTTTACGTTGATAGGGCTGCTAATCAAAGGGGATCCGGGGTCGGGTTAGTAATTAAAACCCCAGAGGGTCTCACACTGGAAAAGTCCTTGAGACTGGGGTTCTCAGCCACTAACAATGAAGTAGAGTACGAGGCTCTGCTAAAAGGAATGGATATGGTTCAGAAATTGGTGGGAATGACCACACAAATGTTCTCAAACTCGCAATTAATTGTGGGCCAGGTGGATGGAAAAGTGGAGGCCAGAGATCCAAGGATGCATGACTACTTAAGCCAAGTCAAGGTTTTGGAACGCAAATTCGAGTCCTTTACTTTATCGCGTGTCCCCAAGAGTAACAATGCTCATGCTGACTCTCTAGCAACTCTTGCCACGTCATCGGCACAAGGTCTACCCCGGATTATCCTTGTTGAGGACTTACCCAAACCCTCAGGAATGACTGGAAGTGTTAGCCATGTTCATCATATCAGGGTGGGTCCTAGTTGGATGGATCCCATTGTATCCTTCCTTAAAGATGATATTCTGTCAGAGGAAAAAGTCGAGGCGAACAAGGTGCGTAGGAAAGCATCTCGTCTTTGGTTGGCCGAGGATCACAAACTCTACAAACGATCCTTCTCTGGGCCATACCTGTTGTGCATACATCCTGAAGCAACGGAGCTGCTTTTGGAAGAATTACACGAAGGGATTTGTGGAAGTCACACGGGGGTAGATCTTTAGCTCACAGGGCTCTAACACAAGGATATTGGTGGCCCAATATGCAACGGGAAGCTCAAAGCTATGTAAAGAAGTGTGATCAATGTCAAAGGTTCGCACCAAATATTCATCAGCCTGGGGGTGTGCTCAATCCTCTGACAAGTCCCTAGCCTTTTGTACAGTGGGGTCTGGACATTGTGGGTCCCTTCCCAAAGGCACCTGGAAACAGAAGGTGGTTG
Source organism: Castanopsis chinensis (assembly GCA_032878915.1). NCBI lineage: Eukaryota > Viridiplantae > Streptophyta > Magnoliopsida > Fagales > Fagaceae > Castanopsis > Castanopsis chinensis. The sequence goes on from JAVQMG010000113.1 coordinate 1,076,809, forward strand.
GTTGTTGGCACTGACTATTTTACCAAGTGGGTGGAAGCCGAGCCCCTAGCAAATATTAGGGATGTCGATGTGAAGAAATTTGTGTGGAAGAGCATTGTCACTCGATTTGGAGTTCCTCATACTCTCATTTCGGATAATGGTTTGCAATTTGATAATAAAGCGTTCTAGAGATATTACTGTGACCTCAGCATAACCAATAGGTATTCCACCCCAGCTTATCGCAAGGAAATGGGCAGGCTGAGGCGGTCAACAAAGTTATAGTCAACGGGCTTAAGAAGAGGTTGGATGATGCCAAAGGTAGATGGGTAGAGGAACTGCCTTATGTTCTGTGGACGTATCAGACCACGCCCCGCCGATCAACGGGAGAAACGCCCTTCTCAATGACTTATGGCGCCGAGGCTGTTATCCCTTTAGAAACAAGGTTTCCAACAATGAGAACGAGTTCTTTCACTCCGAACAGTAATGACAGATTATTAGAAAGAAGTCTAGATCTGGTTGAAGAACGGAGAGAAATAGCCATGATCCAATTGGCTCGATATCAACAAAAATTGAAGCAAGGGTATGATTCACACGTGAACTCAAGACCACTTGCTCCTGGAGATTTAGTGTTGAGAAAGGTTGTAGGTAATACCAAGAATCCAGCATGGGGGAAGTTGGGACCGAACTAGGAATGACCGTATCGCATTACTGCAACAGCCGGAATAGGAGCTTACTACCTTACGGATTTGGATGAAAAGATTGTGCCCCATCCTTGGAATGTAAGTAATTTACGATGATATTATTATTAATAAAAAGCACCTTTACCGTTTTGATTCTATTGCTGTTATGTTGCACGCAATGTTATGTTTAAACTGCTAATATGGATTGTCAAACAAACCCAAGGTTATGCCGGATTCTTAAATCCTCTACCTTGCTCTAAAAATGAAAATAAGGTTATGCCGTGTCCTCGGATCCTCTACCTTAGCAAAAAATAAGAATAAGGTTACGCCGGATCCTCGGATACTCTACCTTAGCAAAAAATAAGAATAAGGTTACGTCAGGTTCTCGGATCCTCTACCTTAGTAAGAAATGAAAATAAGGTTACGTCGGGTCCTCGGATCCTCTACCTTAGCAAAAAATAAGAATAAGGTTATGCCGGATCCTTAAATCCTCTACCTTGTTCTAAAAATGAAAATAAGGTTATGCCGGGTCCTCAGATCCTCTACCTTAGTAAGAAATGAAAATAAGGTTACGTCGGGTCCTCGGATCCTCTACCTTAGTAAAAAATAAGAATATGATTATGCCGGGTCCTCGGATCCTCTACCTTAGTAAGACATGAAAATAAGGTTACGTCGGGTCCTCGAATCCTCTACCTTAGTAAGAAATGAAAATAAGGTTACGCCGGGTCCTCGGATCCTCTACCTTAGTAAAAAAAATAAAATAAAATAAAATAAGAACAAGGTTGTGTGGATTCCTTGGAGTACATGTACGTGTCCTACAAGTACAATTGCTCTAGCGGATGCTCAACAGGTACGTGCTTATAATAAGTACAATGTAACTTCATTTGCTACTAGATGTTAAGCACAATGCTTGAGCCACTCCTCGTTCAAGGGTGGAACGTATCAGAAATGTTAAGGTTTCGTAACTTGGTATTTTGTTGCGAAGATAGTTTTTAGAACAATTCCTAAACAAATTGGTTTCACACAAATATTTTGCGCCTTTAAGTGTCTACTTAATCGCCATAGTGAAATGAAAACTTGTGGTCATCACTTAAAGCATTTGCAAGTATATGAGTTGCACGAATTTCCTTTGTTCTCATTTGGTTATTGGTATGGAATTATTAATATATGCCATGAATCCAAACTGTTGTTTTGCCATATTACATGAATAACAATGGAATAAGTTGTCAACACCAAGTATAACACGAAGCAGTAGTACAGATTGGAAATTCTTCTCATTAAGGGAAAGATCTATCAGTACATTCATAACCAAATTGTTAAATTGCAAAGGAAGGAAAGTAAAAACTGAAACTAATTAATAAGAGTACCAAAAAGCAAAGGCAACAAAAAAGAAAGGGAAATAGCTGAGACACAAGTTATCACGGCTTGGGCTGGGTCTGGTCCTTAGGGTCAGAAGGAGCTATTGTTGAGGCCGAAGACCCTCCAGCATCCTCTTTGCTTTTGGGACCCCTTTTTGCACTATAGGCAGGGTTGCCAAAACCAACTCCAAGGTCCTACTGGCCTTGGGGTTAGGGAGTAGCTCCTTTGGGGCGAGTGGGAGCTAAGCATCCTCAGGTTGAACCTCGGCAATAATATGCGGAAGAACCGGCATCATCCTCGGCTTGACCAGGAGCGGCTACTCGGATCGCAAGAGGGACATAGGCATTCTCTACCTTCCATAGAGGAGAGGAAGCATCAACCCCAGCTCGGGAAAGGGCTTCCTTCCACACTTGGAGGCAGTAATCCCTACAGACCTCCGGCACTTAAGCTATGAAGGTGTTAGTGGTTTCTGCCACCCCCACCTCATAGCCACTCTGCTCAGCCTTATCAACCATCGCCTCGGCTTCTTGTGCCTTGACGAGTGCCTCCTTCTTGGCTTTAAGAGCCTCCTGCCTGGCTTCCTCGGACTTTGTGAGATCTTTTTTTAGATTTTCTATTAATTTCTTGGCCGAGGCAAGGTCTTCATTGGCACGTTTAAGCTGCAGCCTCTGATCCTCAACGTGCTGGGTAGTAGTTCTCAGCTGGGCCTCCAAACCTGACCTCTCACTTTCTGCCTTGTCGAGGCTGGTTGTCACCTCCTAGAGCTTATTCTCCTTCAACTCCAGGATTTTTTGGGTGTGGTCAAGCCTCACCTCTTCGGCCCTTAGTGCCTTATACGAATAAGCGGCGATCTCCTCTACTCTATGTACAGATTGGACAGCCTACACACAAAATGTTGTCAGTTAATAGCATGTAGAAGCAGTTAACAGCATGCAGAAGCAATTAATGCCAAACAAGAAATAATAACCACAAGTGCAATAACGGAAGGCATGGGTACCAAGGAACAATCAATTGAAACTCTTACCATGGCCAACTCTTTCTTGAGGATTATGAAGACATTTTGATCCTTCATCCTTCGTAGCTCGCCCATGTCCTCGGGCAATAGAAGTGCTTACTCCAATGCATTGGCGATGCATGCAGCTATGCCCTCATCGGATCCCCTAATAGAGGCATCAGCGGTGACTGCCTGATCGTCTACGTTCATTTGGGGAGCCCAAATGGGCGCATGGATGGCTACCGAAGGGTCGATTCGTCTCTCCGACCTTGATTGAGCATGACAAGCATGCTTTCCTCCCCTCTCCAGCTCTATCTCTTTGGTGGGGAGGTCTTTGGTCCCTTCAATTGTTTCCTTTCCCTTGTGCTGATTCCTGTTCCTTTTATGGTCAGCTGGGTCAGAATGTTGGATTTGAGTTGAAGGAGGAAGAGTGAGTTTCATTTAAGGAACCTTCTCAGCACCCTTATCCTTAGTCTTTACCGGGGGTAGCTTGGAAAGCTCCTGCGCTCTAGCTTGACCTTCTAACACATCCTTGAGGCTGGGCTTGGACCTGCGTTGGATGCCCATTCTTACAAGTGGTTGATTGTCGTCGTCCGATGATGTGATGGATGGCGAGCCGACGACGGGAGATGGGTTTCTAGGCGGAAGAAGCCGGTCAAAAGCTTCGAATTCCTCCTCTGAATCCGAAAGCTCAACGACTTCTTCTTTTCTTCCCTCTTCTTCTTTTTCTTCTTCTTCTTCTTCTTCTTCTTCCTCTTCTTCTTCTTCCTTTGTGATTGGCTAAGAAGAGGAGCCTTCACCCAATTTGGGTCGAGCCGAGGATGTGGCGAGATGAGGAGCTCCTGGTGCAACCCTCACGGGCTCGGTAATGAGAACACCTTGAGGAACTGGAGTACCAGGAGGCAACAGAAAACCTTCAACTGTAACACTGATCCTCGGCAGCCGTAGGTCCTTCTCTTTTATGATGCACTTTGGCACTTGGAATGCAGACGAGATGGGATCGTATCCGAGGATGAGATGCGCCGCTCTAAGCTGACCGTCTGAGTGTACAAATACCTCGGCTTTTAGGATTTTGTCTAGACGAGTGAAATTAACGAGGTAAGCACGGGGAGTGAGTGCGCGGCGATCTGCACATGTGTTCAGAAAACGAAATATTAAGAGCAAACCAAAGAAAAACACAACCAAAGAAAGACAACAAAAAAGAAAATTAGGGCTAACGTTACACGAGGACTTACCAGGTTCCCCCTCCCTCATCGGACAGGAGAGGCCGTCATGGCAATCCCCGGACAGTATGAAGAAGTCCTTGTCCAAACCCTTGTTGGAATGGGGGAGGCATTGGATCAACCTAACCTCGGGATGCCTAGATTTTAGGTAATATGTATGCCCTTTCAAACGGTGAAAGTTATACACCCAATTCACCTCATTATGAGTGAGTCCTAACCCTAGTCTTTCATTTAGGACGTCTACAGCGCCTAAGATTCTAAACATATTTGGGACACACTGTGTGGGAGATAACCTAGCTGTTCTAAGATAGTTCCTAGTAATGGGCATCATAGGGATTCTCATTCCCCCCTCTAGGAACGCTATTATAGGAATCACCACCTCCCTGGTGTCCCTATCAGTGTGCCACTCTCCCTGCTTACAGTGTTTGACGGATACTCCTGGAGGAATCCCGTATTTGGCTTTAAACGCCTCTATTTTTTCGGGGGTATCTACTAAGGATGCGAACCTACCCATTTTCTAAAACTAAAAGAGAGGATACTAGGGTGGGGTTAGGAAATCTAAAGGGCTGAGGACAGAAAGAAGAAGAATGACAAGAAAGAATGAACAGTAATAATAAAAATAGAAAGTTGGAGAACTTACTTTAAAGCAACTATGTCACCTCGGCTTAGGATCAAAAGGGTGTGGAGATGCGTGTAGATTACAAGAGAAGCTAAGTTCAGTGTACAGACTCTGAAATGAACAGAGGACCTTTGAAATGACAATATTTATTTCATGGGAAAGTGTAAAACGGGAAGCCTCCCGCCTGTCCCCTTAGAATGCGCCTACCCGTTGGATGAGCATCATGCGGTTGGACGTGGGGAACAGAGAGGCGCCAACATTTAATTGAATCGCGCTCTGCAGACCAAAGCGTCAGAAACGGAATGTCCAGCGTGCATACATCGAAACCCTCATTCTTCTCAGTAGGGTAGAAATAAGGGTTTCGAGGGGCTAGTGTAGTGCCAATGGGCCCAAGATACGTAGTGGGCTGGCCCAAAGGCTCACACAAAAAGGGAAATCCAACCCAGCATCATGAAATGGTCCGAGGCCATAATAAGTTCAGCCTGCGAAGTCACGTGACGAAGGAAGGTGCCATGCATGAGCAGAATACCACAAAACACGAAGTCCGAGGACAACCAAGTCCTCGGCAGTAAGCTGCCGAGGACAAGACGAGTGATTTGGCGATTCTAGGGAATCCATACTAGAAACCTTGGATACGGAAACTGAGAATACGAGAATAAGGGATAAAGGCAAGTGACAGATAAATATCAAGGATAAAGCTGCTACCACCGCATTGAAAGCTCTATACCTACCTCTCTGGCCGCATTAATGAAGAAGTGAAGCCTGAACATTGAAATTCAATCTTATACTCACCGCCAGAGACTTTAGTAATGGGGAATGATGGGAAAAGTATCCAAAAAAGGGAACACTTGGACTACACGTGGAAGGGAGGAGAAAAGGAGGCAGGTCTATAAAAGGCGGAGGAAGAAGAAACAGGGGGGGAGATTACTGGTAAGGAAATACACAAGATTGTCCTCGGCATTGATATATAAAACTAGATTTCATCCATGTATGAAACGTACGCATGTGTTCTGTATTTTAATCCAACTCTTGTGTTATCTACCGCTCAGAACCCTAGATTAGAAGCCCACTCCCTATAAATTCATTGTTTAGGACTTATTGGGCTGGTCTGAAAGTGCAACTTGGATCCAGCGTGATTTGTGCCTCTACAATAATAATAATAATAATAATAATAATAATAATAATAATAATAATAATAATAATAATAATAATAATAATAAACGGTTTAATCTAAACTTCTTCTTTAAAAAAAAAAAAAAAACTATCTCAAAAAATTCTTCAAGAAAATTATTGAGTCATTAATGACAGAGTTTAATTGGAATTCCCTCTAAAAAAATTTAACGTGACCAACTACATGTGCATTTGGGTGGAAATGAAAAATGAAAATTATTTCGTTATTCAGCTTATATTTGTTATTATTAATGGGCTCCATTACACTTTTTGGCATTATTCATGAGCCTCACTATACTATTTTAACTAACTTTTACATTTATTTACAGTACTTTCAGTAATAATTTTTTAGTTTCAGCAAAATAAGCGGTATCCAAACACACCCTACATATTTTGAAATTTTAACATTTAGATCATATGTTCTTTGTGTTCTTAACATGCATATTAAATTTTGTGTCAAACGGATAATATTTTTTATTTGATTTGTAAACTTTTTTACGCATAATTTTGTATTATAAAAATTTAAAATTTAAACATTTAATTGATGGAGTTTAAATTTGATAAAGATGTAGCATGAACCCATACAATTATACCCACCAATCAAGCACTGCCATATTAGATTTGCTTAAAAGCGTGAATGGAAACTAAAACACTATATCACAATCCCATAGTTTGAATGTTAAAAGAGAAAAAGAAAAAGAGCCTAAAAACCTTTTAGCTGGAACAGAAAAGTCGCCGGAGGTGAGACATCAGCAACATCAAGAAGCAGGTGTGGAGCCGCCACCTTTGATAGGACCATTTGAAAGAGTCACCAGAAACAGCAAATCAATTGAATGGAGTTGTCTGAGAGTTATCGTTGTGATCTCCCATGTGGAGTTCACCCATATTCAGTTAAAAGCAATGCAAGCATCCACGGACAAAGCATGCATGGAAAGGTTTGCCATGGATGATTCAAAGGAATCACATTTTAGAAAGTTTAGAAAGGTTTTTGTACTTCAAATTAACCTTTTACGTATTGAAATCCGTGGTGGATAAAGCTTCTTTTTGTTTAATGCTTTGTAGCAAATCTGAATAAAGAACGTGCTAGAGCTCCAAGCCTTAAATCACAAATTCCCACTACAAAAAAATGGGGCTATCCCAGCATTTTCAAAATCGATGGGATAGCCCCAAAAAGCGCTGGAATAGGGTCAAAATTCCTATCCCAACGTTTTTTTTTTTCCTCAGCGCTTCAAACCGCCGCGCAGTGACCGTTAGTATAGGGTTGTTGGACTTGTACCAGCATTTTTCAAAAGCACCGAGATAGGTAGTAACCGCTAGGGCTTTCAAAGGCACTAGTATAGGTCTTGGAAGAACATAATTTAAAAGGCCTATACCAGCGCTTTTGAAAGCTGGCATAGGCAGTACTTATTCCAGCGCTTTCAAAAGCGCTGGTATAGGTCTTGAATGAGTATGATTGAAAAGGCCTATACCATCGCTTTTAAAAGCGCTGGCATAGGCAGTACCTATGCCAACGCTCTCAAAAGCACTGGTATAGGTCTTGAACGAGTATAATTTAAAAGGCTTATACCAGCGCTTTTGAAAGCACTGACATAGGCAGTACCTATTGTAGCGTTCTCAAAAGCGCTGGTATAGGGCATATGCCCATGCCCCTATGCCAACCCCTATTTCAGCGGTTTTCAAAACGCTAGAATAGGTCCTTTTTTTTAAAAAAAAAAATTAATTTTTTTTAGCACCTATTACTTTTAGCACCTATAATTTTTTTTTAATGTACATACAATACATATTTTCCAATATCAAATACAATACCACATTAAACCAATAAATTAAATATAATTAATTACACCATATCAATAATTACATCTCAAATGTTTAAAATTTTATACACAAAATAATACATCCCAAGTGTCTAGAATGTTATGAACAAAATAATACATTCTAGCTATATAGAATGTTATAATAAAGTTTCCAACTATGTACAATGTCCTACACAAAAAAGTGCATTCTAACTATATAGAATGTTATAATAAAGTTTCCAACTATAATGTGTATATATATCAAAGTTTGAAACTTTATTATAAATATGAAAATGTCACAATAACTGTCAGGCCACAAATGCGTTGACCCCTTGTGATAACTTAGATTAATTAATTAGCCCAGTTTTTAATTAATCAAATTAACATGCAATATCACGTGGCAGCACAAACAAATCACCAAACTAAGTTAAGCAGCGAAAAATAAATAACACGGTGATTTGTTTACGAATGGGGAAAACCTTACGGCAAAAACCCCACCGGGTGATTTAAGGTCACCACTCCCGAAACTCCACTATTATCACAACAAGCAGTTACAAGTAAGGAATCCCAGTACCTCACCAACCTACAGTTGAACTCTTACCCCAATACCCAATTGGACTTGTTCTGTAGTGACAGTTTCTCCTTTCAATGCACGGCTCCCAGTACGTGACTAACCAGATGCGCGGATCCCAGTACGCGACTTCAAATACCAACTAGAGAGAGAGTTGTTGGCTGCAAAGTTATTCAAATCATCAGAGATGAACTAGGGCACGAACTTTGTCTTTCAGATCACAAATTGCATGAACAAAAAGTTCTGAATGAATGTGCAACTTGCATCCTCTGCTGCTGCTTGACGGCCCTTAAAATAATCCTTTTATACGTCTATGGTTAGGAGAAAAGAAGTCCCAAAGACATACTCACGGATTAGACTTGAAACAGAACTGGAAATCTGTTTTCTTTAATTCTCGATAGATAGAGGTGTCGAGAGGTGTCGAGAAGCTGTCGAGGCTTGGGCAAAACAGCTTCTTTAAAGCTCGATAGATGCATCTGTCGAGGTAGGTGTCGAGCTTTAAAAACTTGCACTTCCTTGCTTGTTTCTTGGATAGACTTTGACGGCTTCAACACTTAATCTTGAACCACTGTTTCTTGAAGTGTTAAACTCATCCTAAATCTACCCAATTACAAGTAAAGTGCGTTTTGTCTAAGGATAAGCCAATTACATAAAATAGCGACATATGTTCACAGACTTGAACTACATATGTCCTAACAATCTCCCCCTTTGGCAATCCGTGACAAAACCACAACATACAAATGAAGATATGAGAGAAGTCATAAATCACTCAACTCATATTCACTTGTTACATACAGTAAAATCTATCCTAACACAAACTCTTGAAAAACTTTGCAAGAAGAGAGTTTATGGCAAGAAGACTTTGACAACCTGTATTTCTGAAACACTTATAAACAAAACACATCAAGGCATCTTTGTGTGAAACAGAAATAATAGATTGCGTATAAGTAAAGAAACATGTGTATAAAGACAGAAAAGAAACAACACATGAAAGGTAGGTGAAAGAAAAACATACATCATCATATAGAAGAAGAGAGTAAATACAATGTATGTCAATACATGATCAAAGTATCTCTAAACAGATAAGAAAAGAAAAAAATACATATGATCACCTCACTACATCCCTCAATCCACACTCCCCCTGAGCATGACTACTCTCATACAAAACTACTCCCCCTTTTTGTCACGAGTGACAAAGGGTAGAGTGTCAAGTAGACATCTCATCCGAAGAGCTCACATCTCCATCATCATCATCGTCGGAAGCATCATCATCATCGCCATCATCATCAGCCTCAGTCGACACATGGGGTGGCGGAGGAGAAGCCTCTGGTGCAAAGCCGCCCATGGTCGCCTGTCGCCTGGTGATGCGACCAACACGGACGTTCACCTGATACAACTCCGTGGATAGTGTATCTAGGCGAGCATCCATGCGCTGTAGCTGCACCATGATGTCTCCTAACGTGACGTCGCTCGAGGAGGAAGAAGCAGACGCACGAGCTGATCTGGAGGTGGCCGGACGAGTGGAAGGAGTGGCTCCATCAGACTGTCGCGATCGAAACTGTGCCTCGCTACGTTTTACGGTAGCGGCGTCTATGGCAGACATGACGTGGTAAGGATCGGACGAGGGGAAAGGGATGGAAAAATGACTCAGAATCCTCGTGATAGCGGAAGGGAAAATGAGCTTATCACGGGTGGCCGTATCTCTATAGACATCGATAATGGAAAAGATAAAGTGTGAAGGAAAGTCTATAGAAAGATCCTCTAAGAGGGACAACAAGAACCAAGCGCGAGGCTCTGTGATAGAGTTGTAGTGAGAAAGTGGGTGCAACACAAAAGTCATCACCATGTTAAGGAAACGAGGACCTTTAGCAAAAGGTCGACATGGTGTGTACATATGATCTCCCCAAGAGGACGGACGCTCACAGAACGCCGAGATCATCTCGTCTTTGGACACAGTCCAGAGACGCTTACAGCTAGGGTAATCAGGATGATCCACCCTAGGGACATGAAGAACCTTAGAGACTAACTCTGGGGTGACACAAAAGCGCGTACCTCGGACGCAAGAGTAGAAAGAAGGTATTGAAGAATCTATCCCGTGGATGTTAGAGTAAAACTCCTGTATCAACACGAGAGGAGATGTGACCGGGACATCACACAGTGACTCCCATCCCCGAGTGTGAATGACATCGGGAAGGTCGGTGTCGGCAAAGTCTGCCAGGACAACGTGGCGTTCCGAATGAACACCTCGTTTAGAGAAGTTCTCCGAGAAGTCCTTATAGGCTTTCTCATCACGGAACCGGACTGAGAGAGGGGTAGAATCAGAGGAAGACTGTCCCTTAGAACGCAGAGGGTTCTGGGACGGAATGGACTTACGCTTAGGTGCCATAGACACTACTAACGCAACCATAGAGAGGGGGAAAGAGAAAGAGACACACAGAAAAATTCCAAACAGTTCAATATAGGAAGAATATACTGAAAAGAAAGAACGTATGCATGGAAAATGCATGAGCATGTGACATGTAACATAAAAACATCATGGGCTCAGCCCAATCCAAACCTAACAGCACACAATCAATAGGCACACATCTAAATGCATGGAAATACAATTAGAATGCGGATGTGATGCAATGCATGTGGTTTTGAAGATCAAAACTATCAAACCAACCCAAGAATTTCATGAAAACCCCAACAATTTTGAAAACTCCCAAAAATTTTCAAAAACATAAAACCTAGGGTTTTAAAACAATGAAATGCATGAATATGAGGGATAAGACGCTTACCAAGAGATGAAGATCGCAAAGAACTCTTGAAAACGCCTTGGGAAGAGGTTTGGAGGGAAAAGGAGAAATTTTGAGAGAGAGAACAGGAGTTTCGAGCGAGAGAGATCGAGCAAGTGAGAAGAAAAATCGTGAAAACTCAATATATAGCCTCTCAGTAATTCTCGACAGATGATGCTATCGGGAGGTGTCGAGACTGCTGTCGAGGTCATGTGTCGAGAAATACACGTGGACAGATGAAGCTATCGAGATCAGGTATCGAGGAAGAAGAAATAGCCAAGAAGGAACCTCGATCGATCCAGAAGCTATCGAGAAGCTATCGAGCAGACAGAAAGTTTCTCGATCGATCCAGAAGGTGTCGAGGTATCTGTCGAGACTACGATAAGAAAGAGTCTTAGGATCTCGACAGATAGCCTATGTGTCGAGAGGTATCGAGGAGGTGTCGAGATGCCTATAAAAGCAGTTTTTCAAAGGAGGAAAAACACAGACATGAATGCAATCATGCACGCAACTCAACCAAAGATCCAATCAACACATTAAGCTCTCAAAATCATCTCTTAACAAGAATTTTGATGCACATGTATCTCAAAACACGCACACACACACTAAACAAGTCTAACCAATTTTATATTTCAAAAACAAGTCCAGACAGTTTAGTGAGCATACATTAAAGTATGTAAACCTTGTGATGGCCAAATCACATTGTACCTGCACATGTATCAAGAATAGCAAAGAGTATTGCGTGTCGTGTGTGAAAACATCGCAAGATTGCATATGTGTCTCAATGTTATGACGATTTGAGATATGAGAAAATCACTTTAACTCACACACAATCATAACCGTTTGATGGGGACTATCACCTTCGAGGTACATCCTATAACTCCCACATCTCCTAGAAAACACGCTTGCAACCATATTTTAAAGCATTTTTTATCTTTTTGCTTTTTATATCTTTGCATATTTTCTTTTAACAAGCATATCATGCATGGGCATACAAGAGAAAGAAAAGAAATACCCACTTATGTTAAGCTTTTGACACTGCACTTTTGCTATGCCGAAGCATACATGTGTCATTGACATTGCACTGACATTGCACTTTTGCTATGCCGAAGCATACAGATGTCATATTATGATTGACGAGTAACAGTGATGAGATGGTTATCTATGCCTTTCTCTTAGGATTTTCTAGTTCAACCCGTCAAAAAGAGTGGTACGAGTGTTAAGAAGAAGAGATCACTTAACCTTACTCATCACAAACACAGAGCTACAAAGCTCACTTGCTTAGTTGTGCAGAAGAATGCTCATCTAAGCTACAGGTGATACAAAGTTTAGAAAACTCTGTTTCAATGGCCATTTCAAAAGTTCACATGAACTAATGCACACAAACACACACTGTTTTTGTCTTTTTCAATTTTTCAATTTTTTTTTTATTTTTCAAAAAAGCAAAAATAAAATCACAAAACTGAAAACACACAAACAAAAACAAGCTAAAGAAAGCAAAACATGCATAAAACTAGATGCAAATGCATGAGGAAGAAGAAAGATAGAAGGAGATCAATCCACGGAGATGACACCAATGTTTTGACGAAGGAATTCAAAACGTTTGCTATCTAGAGGTTTGGTGAACAAGTCAGCTTTTTGGTCATCAGTGTGAATAAACTCAAGAGTGAGAACACCATCTTCGACAAGCTCTCGAATGAAGTGATGTCGAATCTCTATGTGCTTAGTTCGAGAATGTTGAACCGGATTCTTAGAGATATTGATGGCACTGGTATTGTCACAGTAGATAGTGAGATGTTCTTGACAAATACCATAATCATGAAGGAGTTTTTGCATCCATAGGAGTTGGGTGCAGCAGCTACCAGCAGCGATGTACTCAGCTTCAGCAGTGGATAATGAGATGGAGTTTTGCTTTTTGCTCATCCAAGAGACCAGATTATTACCCACATAGAAACAACCCCCTGAAGTACTCTTTCTATCATCAGCATTCCCAGCCCAATCAGCATCAGAGTATCCAGCTAAGACATTGTTTGTGTCTTTGCTATACCACACACCAAAGTTGGCGGTAGTCTTGACATACTTTATGATTCTTTTTAAAGCAGTCATATGTGACTCTTTGGGATTAGCCTAATATCTAGCACACACTCCTACACTGTAACTAATGTCAGGTCTACTAGCAGTAAGGTAAAGGAGACTACCTATCATGCTTCTATAAAGTGAAGAGTCTACACTTTTACCTAACATGTCAACAGTGAGTTTAACATTTGGGCTCATGGGGGTTCTAACAGAACTAGCAGATTCCAAACCAAACTTTTTCACAAGATTCTTAGCATATTTAGATTGAGAGATGAATATACCTGAATCTTGTTGACGAATCTGCAGACCAAGGAAGTGGGACAGCTCTCCAATCATGCTCATCTCGAACTCTGCTTGCATGAGTTTTGAGAATTCTTGAGCAAGCTCATCCTTAGTTGATCCAAAGATGATATCATCAACATAGAATTGAGCAACCACCAGCTCACCAGCTTTTCTTTTGATGAAGAGAGTTTGATCAGCCTTTCCTTTCATGAACCCATGGGATATCAGGTATTGAGTCAATCGGTCATACCAAGCTCTAGGTGCCTGCTTTAATCCATAGAGGGCCTTTTTGATGTACAACACATGATCCGGAAAGTGTGGATCAATGAAACCTTTAGGTTGAGCCACATAAACATCCTCTTTAAGCAACCCATTCAAGAAGGCGGTTTTCACATCCATCTGATATAGCTTGAATTTCAGGTGACATGCTAAGGCGAAAAGAATTCTGATGGACTCCATACGAGCAACTGGGGCAAATGTTTCATCATAGTCTATACCCTCCATCTGAGTGTATCCTTGAGCTACAAGTCGAGCCTTGTTGCAGATTACATTGCCCTCCTCATCAGTCTTATTTCGGAATATCCACTTGGTGCCGATGACATGTTCGCCCTCCGGTCTGGGAACTAAGGTCCACACATCATTCCTCTGAAACTGAAGCAGTTCATCATGCATGGCCTCTACCCAACTTTCATCCTGAAGAGCTTCCTCAACTTTAGTTGGTTCAACCTGTGACAAATAACAAGAATATGACACAAAGTTAGCAACACACTTATCAACTGTGCGTTTCCGCAATGTGAGTTCATTCATGTTTCCCACAATAGTTTCTGGAGGATGATTTAATTTGATTCTGGAGGAAGGTCCTTTGTCTTCATGACACTCAGAATCTGGTGATGTATGCATGTCTGCTGAAACTTCTGCAACACTTGGAGTACTAGGAGTACTTGGAGATGTAGGCTCTTGTTCCATGAGCTCCGGAGCTCTCCTAGGTTCTGGAGGGAGATTCTCTTTAGGGAATTCCTCATCAATTTTCTCAGAATTGACTTCTGAAGACTCATCAATAACAACATTCACTGTTTCCATGACCTTCATGGTTCTTTTGTTATATACCCGATAAGCCTTACTTGTAGTGGAGTATCCCAGAAATATCCCTTTATCACTTCTGGAATCAAACTTCCCCACATTCTCTCTATCCTTTAGAATGAAGCAGGTGCTTCCAAAAATTCTGAAATACTTCACATTTGGGTTTCTTCCTTTCTATAACTCATATGGAGTCTTTTTGGTGCCAGGTCTGAAGTACACTCTGTTCACCGTGTGACATGCAGTGTTGACTGCTTCACCCCATAAATTTCTAGCAACATCCTTGTTGTGCAGCATGGCTCTAGCCATCTCCTGGATAACCCTGTTCTTTCTTTCTACTACACCGTTCTGCTGAGGAGTAATAGGAGCAGAGAATTCTTGAGATATACCTGATCTTGTGCAGAATGACTCCATGTATGAGTTCTTGAATTCTTTACCATGATCACTTCGAATTCGGTCAATTTTCAGGTTCTTCTCATTTTGTAATCTTGTACACAGTGCTTCAATGTGTTCAGGAGCATCAGACTTGGATCGTAGAAGAATTACCCAAGTGTACCTGGTGAAGTCAACTACTACAACCAAGATGTATCTCTTACCTCCAAGAGATTCAGTTCGTGTAGGACCCCATAAGATCTAAATGCAATAGCTCCAAAGGTCTGGATGTAGCTGATGTCTGAGTGCTTAGATGCTTAGCTTTCGTCTGTTTCCCAAGTTGACATGGTCCACACACAACATTGTTCAGCCTACTCAGCTTTGGCATCCCTAGAACAGATTCATGCTTAGATACAATAGAAAGATGTTTATAACTAGCATGCCCCATCCGTTGGTGCCACAAATCTTCATTTGGCAACCGAATGCTATTACACACAATATCAGCATCAGGTACCAATCCATAACAGTTGTCTAGAGTACGTACACCACTTATGAGTTTCTTTCCAGACTCATCCATGACAAGACATTTTCCTTTGGAGAATAACACCATGAAGTCTTGATCACATATCTGGCTTATACTCAACAGGTTCACTCTTAGGCCGTCCATATAGAGAACATTTGCAATGTCTGGTAGTCCAGGTAGAGAGATAATTCATTTCCCTTTTATCTGTGATTTGCTCCCATCACCAAAGGTGACATTTCCACCTTTCTTAGACTCAAAGACTTTGAATAGGGATCGGTCTCCAGTCATGTGTCTTGAACAACCACTATCAAGGTACCACAAGCACGTGTCCATCACTTTAAAGGCAGACTTCATCATGAAACACACTTCGTGCTTAGATGACAAATTGGTAGGAATGGTATCTTCTCTCATTTTCCTTTTTCGGACTAGGCCTTTAACTTTAACTCTGTTCAGACAAACTCCTTTGTACATTTTGAATTTGAGACAGTCTAGTTTCTACTTGTACAAACTGAGATTCTTTTCAATAATTGTCATGGAAGAAATCAAATAACTTTTAGACTTGTAGTTTCTGAGACACTTAAGGAAAAGAGATTAGAAAAACAAGATGTATTTGATATCACAGATCTCTTCAATTAAGAGACTGTCCTTTATCCATGACAGCAGGGGTCAAATGGATCACACACAATAGATTAAACCCTAATCAAAGTGTGCTTGCTCTAATACCACTTGTCAGGCCTCAAATGCGTTGACCCCTTGTGATAACTTAGATTAATTAATTAGCCCAGTTTTTAATTAATCAAATTAACATGCAATATCACGTGGCAGCACAAACAAATCACCAAACTAAGTTAAGCAGCGGAAAATAAATAACACGGTGATTTGTTTACGAATGGGGAAAACCTTACGGCAAAAACCCCACCGGGTGATTTAAGGTCACCACTCCCGAAACTCCACTATTATCACAACAAGCAGTTACAAGTAAGGAATCCCAGTACCTCACCAACCTACAGTTGAACTCTTACCCCAATACCCAATTGGACTTTTTCTGTAGTGACAGTTTCTCCTTTCAATGCACGGCTCCCAGTACGTGACTAACCAAATGCGCGGATCCTAGTACGCGACTTCAAATACCAACTAGAGAGAGAGTTGTTGGCTGCAAAGTTCTTCAAATCATCAGAGATGAACTAGGGCACGAACTTTGTCTTTCAGATCACAAATTGCATGAACAAGAAGTTCTGAATGAATGTGCAACTTGCATCCTCTGCTGCTGCTTGACGGCCCTTAAAATAATCCTTTTATATGTCTAGGGTTAGGAGAAAAGAAGTCCCAAAGACATACTCACGGATTAGACTTGAAATAGAACTAGAAATTTGTTTTCTTTAATTCTCGATAGATAGAGGTGTCGAGAGGTGTCGAGAAGCTGTCGAGGCTCGAGCAAAACAGCTTCTTTAAAGCTCGATAGATGCATCTGTCGAGGTAGGTGTCGAGCTTTAAAAACTTGCACTTCCTTGCTTGTTTCTTGGACAGACTTTGACGGCTTCAGCACTTAATCTTGAACCACTGTTTCTTGAAGTGTTAAACTCATCCTAAATCTACCCAATTACAAGTAAAGTGCGTTTTGTCTAAGGATAAGCCAATTACATAAAATAGCGACATATGTTCACAGACTTGAACTACATATGTCCTAACAATAACTACTCCAAAATAGGTGTCCAAATTATCGCCTACTGCGTATCATCAAATGATAAGTGCTGAGTACTGGGAGATTGAATATCCACTGCAGAATCACCATCACCAGCACCATCACCATCACCATCACCATCACCATCCTACGAATTAAGGAACACACAATGGATTAGTGTACTAAACAACAAAGTTAGTAGCTGAATGACACAATATCACTACTATTACTACCAAGTGCCACATTAGCAATTAAAACACACTCAAAATGACTAATTTCAATTAAGCATATCAATTGGGTATTAGTCTCAATAAATTTCTCAAAAAGTGATTAGTGAGCAATTTATGCAAAAGATTCAATAAGTGATTACTTACAAATAAATACGAACCAACCATCAATGCAAAAAAAAAAAAGGAAAATGTTTTCCAAGCTCCCAGTCACAAAACCACAATACAGTTAATAACTAAAACAAGTTAAAATGAGAATTTAATAAACAAACCAAATATGTGAATGACCTCTTGCCTAAAGAGATATTCAGGCCCTGTTTGGTTTGTGGCAAGTGTGGATTCATTTTCTATACTCAAATCTTGTTCTCATTTTTTTTTTCTAACTCTTCTTTTTTTTGGCATTAATTTTTAGTTTTAGTCTTCCCTAACTTTTTTTTTTTTTTTTTTGGCATCAATTTTTACTTTTTTTTTGGCATCAATTTTTTTTTACAAACCCACTTCCTACAAACTAGTAAAAGTTAGAGCAAATATGCCTAAAAACAAACACCACAAAACCATGAATCCACCATTAGATTTCAGCAAACTCACTCCTAAACTCCTCAAATCCACCTTCAGATAGAAATAGAGTGGGGAAGAGCATACTCCCACCTCCATCACTACCACAACTAATCAAAACCCACAACATCACCACCACTAAATTTGAAAACCATATACACACAGCCACCCCACAACCACCTAGATAGAGTGGAGAAGAGAGAGAAAGAAACGACCACAGCCATACCCAAAGCGATGCCCAAATCAAAACCCAAACTAATCACCACACTCACACCTACCACCAAACCTACTATCACAGCTACAACTTGGATTCAACATCATCAAACTCAAAAGAAAAACCCAGACCAATGTTAATCTAGCTGAAGGACGAGAGAAAACAAAGCCACAACTTGGATTCATCAGCACCAAACTCACCAATCACCTACATACACACACAAAAAAGCAACATATACTATCCAATAACCCATTAACTTCATAAATTATCCATAATCCATTTCCAAACAAAATTTCATCTGATTATTTTGCATCACAGAAGCTTCATGAGAACTCACCAATCACCATACAAACATGAACAAAAATGCACATTTTTGACACAGAAATACCCACAAACAGTAACACATTTTATATAAACTAGCGATGTTATATAACTTATTGACCAATGAAAAAGATAGAACGTTAAACCTTCCATTGCCAATATATATCTTTGTTTAAGCCTAGTAATTTTCTAATTGCTGCACAAATCTAGAGATTGAACTAAACAAGAGACACAACTGTACTATATCTGACCCTCATGGTTATAGTCTTCAATGAGTTGTTCAATAAGGCATTCCACTTACATGGTACAAATTTTGGATTTTGACTGGCATGATGGGCTTTTTCTGTGAGATTTGGTCAAAAAAATCTTTATATGAAATGGTATGAACTGTGCACCAATTAGTGTTAAAATTTTGTGTATAATTGGAGCGTTCACTAGAGCTCATTGTAAGAAGAGCTTGTCATAGCCTTTGAAATTGAGTTTGTCACATCTCAGATCGAGTGCTCCAGTTCTTGGTTTACTAGGGTAGTAGTGAATATGATTAGTTACTAGTTTCTTAGAAATAGTAGTGGGTCTTCTTTTGATAATTAGAAATAGTAGTGGTTTTGTTTTTAGAGAATGACTTTTTTCTTCCAAGACAAGACAATGCTAGTGAGGATTAGTTAACAATACCTTCAGCTGTAATTTATTGTAAAATACATTAATTAAAAGCATGGAAATTGGTTGAACTCTTGAACCTCCATGTGAACTCAACTTCAAACTTTACGAGTAGATAGATTGGATGAAAAATATGAGCTATGTGTGTGGGTGGTTGGAAAATATGAAAATATTTCTGGTTTCCTAGCCATAAATTGGATGAAAAATTCAGAGGGTACCATATGGGCAGTTCCCAATTTTCTATGTCATATTTCAGCTTTCTACAAATATTTGTGAGTGTGTTGTTTACTACAATTTTAGGTTTGTTGGGGCATAATATGGTCAAACTCATAGGTCCTAAAAGGACATGTCTTTATTCTTACTTTAATATCAGATGCAGGTTGGATTAACTTTTAATATATATATATATATATATATATATAATAATGCTATAAACAAAAGTTTCCTAACATTGGACAACCCTAATCTAATCTAATCTAATAATGCCAACAACCTAGTCAAGGACAAGGTTGGGCAATGAGAAATCAGTCTCCCCTTTAATTAAAGTCCCTACCATGTGACGTTAATCAAAGAACTTCTTTCCAACTTAAAATACAATACATTCAAATTTAAAAGTATAATTTGTTACAAACTTACAATGTTCACTTCCGCAGTGGCATTCACAGCAATACCATCACAGTGAGAATACGCCACTTCATACATCTCACCTCTCTCTAGTTGCCTACCTTTCTCTGTTGCCTACAACATGGTCAATACATTCAGCATATTAAAGTGAGGGTGTTGATTCGAGGGTGTCGATTCGATGGCGTTGAATCACATTTATTCCTACTTTACAACACAAAATGATATAAGCTTTTTTATTTTAAGCATGTTATTAATACTAAAAAATATTGTTCTTACAATGCTATTCGCCGTCTGGGCCATTCTTCTCAATCCCAATATATGCAGCTTTGTTTGCTTCCCACACTGCTGTTTGTTATCTTTTGACAGCTCCTACAAACATTTCAAGAAAGTCACTGCCAATTACAATAACAAGCTAATATATAATGCTCTTGAGCATGGAACCTATAAAAGCAAAACGTCTATACTACTGTAACTATAACTACCTTAAAATCGTCAAAGAACCAGTTTTCCACCAAGCTATGAAATTGAGTGTCATCAACCTCCGACAGTGATAGTTGAAGTAATTCTTCCTTAGTTGTGCCTGGCTTGTAGTGCTTCTCCTTCAACTCTGATTTGTGGCCCCTCCACAACTTCCCAATCAGTGAGAGTGCCCATTTCCTTTGCTCATCATGTGGGATGCGGTTTGTAGAAACTATCCATTGTGCCTACCATGTGTAAAGTTGAATTAACTTTAAAATGTCACATTTTTAACATTATAGCAAACTGACATAAAGCTTTAAACAAGTAATAAAGAGTGAAGAATTTGAAAGAGAGAGAATTTGACCAAAATGGTGTGTTGCTTCATAATTTATACAAGGTAAACGGCATAATCACCACAGTAGCACTCAAGATAGAGAAATTTGAAATCCAAAAAATATTTTATTCTAACTTAGCAAGCTAAGCTATAGAACCTATTCTTGTAGTTTGCATAACTTTATATAATTTTATTTAGACAGATTGAATTTTATTTTGGACCAAAAGATAAAAGGAAAAAAGAAGAAGAAGAAAATCATGACTATTCAAGCAATTGATATATGTTTAAAGGAAATTCATAGTCATTTTTTTTACCATTGCTTTTTGCCTAATACCTGAATGGCTTCCCAACACCGATTCTTGTATTGTAGTGGCATGGAAGGCCATTTCTGCTAATTGATTGGGCACATATCAGGATTTCTAGCCATTGTTCCCAGCCACCTAGCAAAAGATCCAGCATTCTTCCCAATTGGCTAGCACGCTCCGTTTATTTTCAAGAATAATTTTTTGCCTTGTGGCATATTCCAAATATCATCAAATAGGTTAGGCCCACGTTTATTGGGCATAATGGCTGCTCCTGCTATGGGTACGTCCTCAACATCTATTAAAACACCAAGTTGCATCAAATTACAATGAAACACAAAATAATGAAATGTCAAGAAACTACCCATCTGGATACTTGGATATTCCAAAAAAAATTTAAGTAAAGTTATATTGTATCCTTATTAGTATAAGGATATTTAATGAAAATATTAATAACATTGGAATGAACAAGGAGTGTGAATTTAAACTTTAAAACAATGAGATACTAACAAGCACCTCTAATGATGAAGCTAACAGGTAATAAATTTTGTGCCATAAAAAGTCAAAAGGAGAAAAAATGTCTTCAAACTCATTGGTTGAACTTAAGATCAAATGTGGACCTGATTCTGAGAAATAATAGGCAAAAAAAATAATTGAGACTATAATTGCTTGTAGAGTATGAATATATTTGTACAATTGTACCAATATATATTATGAGGTTCATACACAAAGGGATTGTTACTTATGCCAATTGCTTTTTTCAGTACATTCAAGGCGTGTATAGCATAATGTACCTTGGGAGCACAGTCAAAGGGAATCAACCATATGGGTCATTTCTCATTAGAAATAAACAAAAATTTAATTTTTTACAGAAAACAAAGCCTTCAAGAAGAATTATAATCCAAGCCTAAGAGTAGTAATAAATTGTATAATGAAAGGAATAAAAACATGTTCTAGGTTTCTAATAATGGTTTGTTAGTAATGATTTTGCTCAATACAGTTTTACAATTTCGAACCTATGAAGGATTGGATGGACATACATACATGGTTCTTTAATGCCTCTATGAAAGCATTTCTCAACCAAATTTTGCAGATTGGCAGTGTGGCATAATAATAGTAATGACCTTAAACGTGTAAGGGTGAAAGAGAAGAGAAACTTGAGTACATAAATATTAGCCACACTCCAAAGTCCAAACCTTAAAACAAAGCCCACATCGACACATTAACAGAACCCAACTAAAAGCTTTATAACTCACATCCAAAAAATAAATCAGCCCACTGAAATGAGAAGGCCTGCCATCATTAAACTCACAAAACTTTCACTTTGACCCTTCGGGTTTCAAAAAATCAAACTGTAATCAAAATTACATTTCAACTCCAAAGCCTCCAAAAATAATACTTTGACCCCAAAAGTTTCTCAAATTGCACAAAGACCCAAAATTTCCAAAAACTGTATTTCTTAATGTTTGGATTAGCATGTTAATATTGATCTCTATGGGCTTATATGTTTAGGTATGTATCATAATTTATAATAATTTTCCTAGAAACATATTTATTAACACATTAATAGGGAACCTATAAACTTCTGATTATCTTACAAATTTACTTAAATTGGATTTTATTTATTAAAAAAAAAATAGATTTACAATAGATATAGAAATAATTATTAAAAAAACAAATGTGAAAAAAAAATATAGGAATGGAATTTCATAATCATGCTATTGAGTACAAATTTAAAAATACACCGACTTGGTGCTTATGCCTCGTCATCACTCCCCTGGGAATGTCGTCTATCATCATCAGCTGGAGGAGCTTGTTGGCGTGATGGTACTTCATTCGACCCTACATGTGAGGAGCTCTCACCAAGCTCAACGAACTCAAGTCGCTGCTTCATCCCCATTCTTGTGTGCAATATCTAAACAATGCAAAATTGTTAATCGATATTAATAACGAAGTAAATATATATTGCAAAAAATATGTAGAATTTAACACTTTTGTTCTATATTCTTCAAAGTATTTAAATCTAGGTTCATAGGAAAAATCAGGAGTTCGAAATTGAAAGGTCAATTGATAGAAGATAAAAAATAATTATAATAATAATAAAAAAATAGAAAAAATAAGAACGGCTTTAGAGTTTGAGTATGGGGAAATTAGTTAAAATATAATACACACAATCAATTGAAATTACACCAAATAAAAAAAGAAAAGATAAACATTCAACTTGTCGTCCATTAAATAAAAAAAATGATAAACATTCAAAATGTCATGACAGTGAAATGCTGAAATATAGGGACAAGATAAAAGTTTTTTCTTTTTTTATTTGTTTAAAAATAAATGGGATATAAAAGTTTTTATTTATAAAAAAATGGGAGACAAATTTTTTTATTTTTTAAACAAAAATTATGATAATGTGATTAAAAGTGCCGTGAATATCTCCTATAACTTTTCCACATTTTGTTGGTGTTACAGCTATTTTCTTGCCAATAGGTATTGCCTTTTTTTTTTTTTTTTGATAGCCAAACGATAACTAGAACTTTCATTGATAAGGACTAGCATCCAAAGCATTTACATCATTCACTAACTGATTCACAATACAGGGTGGGGAGTCCTCAACCCATATTACACAATCTTTAATATTCTTAGCATCTCTAGCGAGGTAATGTGCAACCATATTGTTTTTTCTATCCGTGTGGACTGCCTTCCAAGAGCAAAACAGCTTTAGAAACTCCCTGGATCCCTCAATTATTTTTAGGATTGAAATAGCAGGTGCAGTAGCTCCCCCGATGGCCTGTGTCACCATCAGCGCATCCCCCTCCACTATAATCTTCTTTAAACCCAGGTCCCACGCAAGGAGAATTCCCGCTTCAGTCGCCTTGGCTTCTGCTTCTAGCGCTTGTAGCAGAAACTCCAATTTTTTGCTCATTGCCCCCATGATCAACCCCCTGTTGTTCCTGATAACCACTCCGATTCCACAAGCACCCAACTCCTTAAACACAGCAGCGTCTACATTCACCTTATACCAGTCCTGTGGCGGAGCGATCCATTGGTTGTGCCTGGTCATAGGCCTAGGCTCAAGAATTTTGGGGGGCAGGGCAGCTCAGACCTCCTCCCTGTATCTTCTTGCGTCTTCCGCGATGACCTTACTTTGTTTCCCCACACCCCCATGTCTAATTGTGTTTCTATTGTTCCACAAACACCAGGCCGCAACAGCAAAGACCTCCCAGTCCATGTCTCCCTGTGATTCCATCAACAACCACACCACATACAAAAAGTCTTTTGGAGAAAGAAAATCCTTGTTAAGGGTGAACCCCAACTCCTTCCACGTTCCACTTGCAACAGCACAGCTCCACAGAATATGCCCCGAAGTTTCCCACTCACCACAAAGGTCACAGCCAACCTCCCTAATGATCTTCCTGTGCGCCAGGCCCTCTTTAGTAGGGAGGATATTCCTACATGCTCTCCATAGGAATTGTTTAATTTTACTTGGGCATTGGAGACCCCAAATGGTCCTCCAAATAGTTTTCATCTTAGACATGTCTGAACACTCCGGACCCTCCGTGCCACTAGTTGCAGCAGCAAGGCATTTGACCGCTACCCTATATGCACTCTTTACAGTGAAGCAGCCATTTGGTGTTTTGGCCCATACCAAGGAGTCTGCTGGATGCAGAAGGCTGAGAGGGATACTCAATATAGATTCGGCTTCATGTGGAAGAAATGTTTGCTTAATCAAACCTGTACGCCACTCCCCTTCACCCTGGCTGATCAGAGATGCCACCTTTTCATCACCCCCCCAGTTAGATTTTGGAGTTAGAACCTTACCAGACTCACACGATGGTAACCAGCATGCATTCCATATCTCAATACTCCTACCATCACCAACAACCCACCGAGAGCCCTCCTTGACAACATTTTTTGCTGCCATGATACTCCGCCATATGTACGAAGGTTTACATCCCAGTTGGGCATCCATGAATGATGAATCCGGGAAGTACTTAGCCTTAAGAACTCTATGAACCAGGGAGTGCGGATTTTTTTGGAGTCTCCATCCCTGCTTGGCCAGCAGGGCTAAGTTAAAAGCTTTTAGATCTCTGAACCCCATGCCACCCTCCTCCTTTGATTTGCAAAGATTTTTCCATGAAACCCATGCTATCTTCCTTTCCTTTCCCTGCTGACCCCACCAAAAGCCCCCCACCATCGAGTTTAATTCTGAGCACAAAGAATCGGGTAGCTTAAAGACATTCATGGTGTACAAAGGAGTTGCTTGAGCCACAGCTTTGATTAACACTTCCCTACCCGCAGTAGACAGCAGCTTTCCTTTCCACCTCGCTATTTTCCGCCCCACTTGGTCTTTAATTCGGTTAAAAGCTTGTCGTTTTCCCCTTCCAATCAGTGGGGGTAGGCCCAAATACTTTTCATGGTGTTGTATGATTTGAGCTCCAATGGTGCCTTTTGCAAACTCCTTAACTGTATCCGTCGTGTTCCGGCTGAAGAAAAGAGCAGTTTTTTCTCTATTTAGTTTTTGTCCCGATTCCTTTCATATACCTCCAGCACCTTAGCCACTTGTTCACATTCCTCCACTGTGGCTCTACAAAAAATTATGCTATCATCCGCGAAGAACAAATGAGAAATTCTTGGAGCATGTCTTGCAGCCGCCACCCCTCTAATCAACCCCTCTCCCACTTTTTTCTTCATCATTGCAGCCAAGCCTTTGCCACATAGCAGAAACAAATAGGGGGAAATAGGGTCCCCTTGTCGGAGTCCCCTAGAGGGAGTGATCACCCCTTTCGGCTCTCCATTGAGTAACACCGAGAAAGTCACCGAGGTAACACACATCATAATAAGGGATATCCACTTCTCCCCGAATCCCATTTTCTTCATTATTAACTCGAGGTATGCCCACTCCACTCTGTCATACGCCTTGCTCATATCTAATTTTATAGCCATCAATCCCTCCTTTCCCCTTGTTCTCAGATTTATGGAATGCATTGACTCAAAAGCTACAATAACATTATCTGTGATCAATCTTCCCGGGACAAAGGCGCTTTGAGCTTCATCAATGATACCATGGAGGACTTTTTTGAGCCTATTCGCAAGCACCTTAGATATGATTTTGTAAATCACGTTGCATAGGCTGATCGGGCGAAAATCCGTTATCTTTTGGGGGTTTTTTATCTTAGGAATCAGGCATATATAGGTTTTGTTAATATCCGCTGGCATCACCCCTGTATTTAGGGCCTGCAGAACAAAATTTGTAACAGACGGACCGACAACATCCCAATACTTTTGGTAAAAGACCGGGGACAAACCATCTGGGCCCGGCGCCTTAGTTGGGTGCATTTGATTGAGAGCATTCCAGACCTCCTCTGCCTTAAACACCTTCTGAAGCTCATTGATCATATCTTGTGTCACCCTCACATCCATAGCATTCAGACTTTCATCAAATCCAGCCGGCTTATCAGTTTTATAAATAGACCTAAAATACTCCAGAATTATCCTCTCAGTTGTTTCCTGATCTTCATGCCAAACACCCATCTCATCCATCACACCCCCAATCCTATTCTTCCTACGTCGTTGGCTAGCGGTAGCATGGAAAAACTTGGAATTTTTATCTCCATGTTGCAGCCACATAACTCTTGATCTCTGCCTCCACATGATCTCTTCTCTGGTGTGCAGCTCATTTATCTCCTTTTTTAATACCTGAATTTCCTCAGCCGTTTCATGAAGCAAGTTTAGGGACTCAAGAAGCTGAAGCCGGTTCTGATTCTGTTTTAGATTTTTGTAAATATTCCCAAACTTGTTTTGGTTCCAGCACTGAAGCTCCATCTGACATCTTTCAATTCTATCTTGGATAGGCAGAACCGAATTATCCCTGTAGGGGTTCCACGCCAGCTCAATAGTCTCCTTGCACCCTTCCTCCCTAGTCCACATTGCTTCGAAGAAGAAACGTTTCTTCCCTCTTCTATGATGGTGGGCTTTGTTTAGAAACAGAGCAATGAGGCAATGACCCGAGGAGGACATGGATACATGGCGAACCTTAGCCTCTGGGAAGATTAAATTCCACGCTTCATTAGCAACCATTCTGTCCAAACGGATTAACGTTCTTTGGTCACCAAAGCGCCCATTACACCATGTAAATCTCAGCCCCACGAACCCCAAGTCAATCAGTCCACACTTACTTAGCACTGCTCTAAATGCTTCCATTTGGTTAGCATCTCTATCTTTCCAACCCAATTTCTCATCAGGGTGCACAATTTCATTAAAATCACCACAAACCATCCATGGCATTTCACATTGAGATTTAAGGAGTTCAAGCAGCTGCCAAGAAGTGTACCTTTTTCCGGTATCGGGGTGATCGTAGAAGCCAGTTACCCTCCAAGGGCCTCTGTTTCCAACACCATGCACCACCGCATCAATGTGTGAATGCGAGCAACTCTTGAACCTTATATCTGTACCTTCCCTCCATAATAGAGCTAAGCCGCCACTCCTCCCATCGCTAGGCACAATAATCCCCTGTGTGAACCCAATTTTATTCTGAAAGCCTTTCATTCTGCCAATACTAGCTTTTGTTTCAACTAAGAAGATTACAATGGGATTTTTTTGTTTCACCTCTTCGGTGATAGTACGAACTGCCGGCTCAAATCCCAAGCCCCGACAGTTCCAGGCGAAGACTGTCATTGGGCTGGGCGGTGCTGCCCTGCAGCCACCGCCACATCGCCAACCTTCTTCTTTCCTTCCTCCCTGGTCACCTCTGCTTTAGCCTTACCCTTCATCCTTTTTTTCCTTTCTATATTTTGGTCTAATTCTATCACGGGAGGGTTACCTTTCCTTTTTTGTTGTATTGGGTCGAAGTCTTCCCGCGGGTCAGATTCTTTCTTTTGTCTCGCCAGGCGCTTCCAGTGCCCACTTTTAGGGCCCAAAGTCTCTGTGATCCAGCCTTTTTCTTTCTCGTATGTCATAGCGAGTGGGCTAGAGATAACTTCGGCCCAGTCCAAGTTCTCTTTATCCACCAGGCCCATCTTCTTTAATTCTTGTGTGTTTTGTCTTTCTTTTCCAGACTTCTTCCCATCCACATCAGCCGGCTCATTCTCCCATTGTATTCCTTCTTTCGTGTCTTTTGAGTCCTGCTTGCCCGTCAGAGAATTCCTCCCACTTTGGGTAGGATTATCCCCAATCTTTTCCTTTAGGGGGTTGGTCATACCATTTTCATGCAAACACTCTTCCTTCTGATGGGACACTACCTTCTGACACGCCATAGCAGGTTCGTCTCTTCCGTTGCGTGTGCCAGCCATCGGGCAGTGGGTCTGCACCTTCACATGTTGCGCACCTACCTCCGAGCACCCCAACAGCCGGAGCTGCACCTCTTGTGGCGTCTCCATTTCAGATCCCCTGTTACTGCCTTTTTTTTCCGGCATGTAACCATCACCCCTTTTCCTAGCATCCATCCCGACACTTTTTCCCGGCTCACCCCTTAGCCATGTACCGTATTGCTTCTGCCCACCCTCCTCAATACGTTCTCCCTCTTTTTTTTCTAGGCAGTCTTTTTCTCCATGGTCTAGCATTCCACACCGGTAGCAGAAATTGGGCAATCGTTCGTATTTAAAGAAAACCCATCTGCTTTCACCTCCTTCAATCGATACCTTCTTTCCTCGGATCAGCTTTTTCGTTGCATCCATCTGCACTCTGACTCGTAGAAACTTTCCCCATTGAACGCCTTTCTCCTGGACATCTACATCTATCACCGCACCGATCTTTGATCCAATCTCAATGCCAGACTCTTTTGTCATGCATTTTAAGGGGAGGTTGTGGATTTGTACCCAAAAGGGCACCCATTTTAGTAGTATCTCCTTTGGGACCAATTCACCCTCAAACTCTTGCATTAAAATCAACTGCTTTTCATAGTTCCACGGACACATCTCCATCACTCTTTTCTTATCTCGCCCATCCCCGAACTCCACCAGGAAGAGATCCTCATCAATCTCCGATATTTGCATTCCTCTGCTTGGCTTCCACAACATCCTCATATTCTTTCTAAAGGCCTCTAGAAAGATTGTGCGTTGGGTGAGAACCTTCATGACCAAACAGTTTTTTCCAATTTCCTTCGCAACCTTCGTGCTACTACTTCCAAGTTCAATCCCTTCATCTTCAGCTTCTGTGAATGTTAGTTTTTTCCACATTTCCTCTAGCTCCTCCGCCATCTGTACCATCCAAACCACCCTCAAGCTAGGGGGTTACCCAAACCAAGACCTCACCACAAGTGGAAGGTCACGATACTCCTGCAGCTATGCACAAGACACTCAACTGCCACTACATGCCCGAGAGCAGGAGAGCACAACCAAATATCTAATAGGTATTGCCTTTTGGTCTTTTTCTTTGGTGAGAGGGGCAGAGCATTTAAGTGGATCCTATATACTAGCACTTATAAGCATTTTTAAAAGGAGCCGGGGGGGGGGGGGGGGGGGGCACTTACCCCCTTTCGTCCCCCTTTTGACTCTACCCCTGATCATATTAGACAGTAAGACTAAGCATATATTTTTAATTGTTTGTTTCAAAAAGTAGTTTGAGGGGTGGTGACTACTAGCTTAAATGAAAAATGAATGTTTGGTAATCTATTTTAAGAATGGAAAATAAATGAGAAAATACTTAATTGTGATCATATATAAAGAATTTAATTAATTTAATATAATAATTATTTAAAATAGTAAATTACTTAGTCTACCCCAAAATTTTGAATATTCTGACACAGGTCCACAGCCCCTAAATAGTAAATACACACCCACCGGTTTGGCAAAGGCACACTGTTATGTGGGGGTCACCATGTGTGGTGCTCTCAATTAATTAAAGGGTCTACAAGGTCTATGGGGTCAACATATTTCTACTATCAAATAATTACATAAAATAAAAAACAAGTCAAAAGCCAAGGACAAAAAGCGTGTTGTGTTTTATAATCTAAAGGGTTGAGTGACAATATATGCTAAATTAATGTATCAAATAATATAAAAAAAGTAAATGTAAAACCAAGAAAAAAATCTCAAACTCAAACAAATAGACCTAGGGATTATGTTTTGACCTTGTGGGTCCTTATGAAAACGCATT
Organism: Castanopsis chinensis; assembly: GCA_032878915.1. Classification (NCBI taxonomy): domain Eukaryota; kingdom Viridiplantae; phylum Streptophyta; class Magnoliopsida; order Fagales; family Fagaceae; genus Castanopsis; species Castanopsis chinensis. Next base: position 1,106,771 of record JAVQMG010000113.1, read on the forward strand.
ATTTTTTGTTCTACATGTAAGAAAAGTGAATGATTATTATTATTGTTGTGGCACATTTCTAGTTGAGAATTATTTGACATATAAAGGGATGGAAGTCCTTTTCGTAACCAATAATATAAAAAAACTATTTCTAATCAATTCTAAATTTCAAGTAATTCACTATAATGATTCACTTATATTGTACTCATTGGTTAAGGAGGCTAGGATGGAATAGTTTTCCATCAAAAAGAGGTGAAGTCACAATATAGAATCTCTAACTCAAACCAGTAGCCAAAAATCAACAAACAACACAAACTCACGGAACAAGGTTTTCTACCATACTCAATAGTCTTTCCTTCCTTTGCAAATTCTGCTTTGAAAACCAACAAGCTACTTCGAAACAGTTGAAATTTGTTATGAAGCAAAAATAATAATAAAAATATCTGTAGTGCATCATATGATCAAAAAGTTGGAGGCATTCCATTGCTATAACTAAAGTTGTGCATTAGCAGCCATTGAAAAATACATCCAAAACTTAATTAGAAAGCAAAATTAACACAAAATCCTACTTCACAAATTAGAAAAAAACTTAGCATTTGTTCCATAAAAAACTCTTGTCCAGTACACAATTGAAACAATGATCTGATCACGACACATTTGAACTCCCATTTAGTGAAATTACAAGCTATACACAACTGCTACAAAATTGAAATGGTTAACTAAATAAACCAAACAATAATTTCACCATATTAAAGCATCAACTATAAGATAAAAGGAAAAAGAGCAGCATTTGAATTTTTGGCCTTCCAAGGCTATGTAAAAATGATCTTGTATACTGAAAAGCAATGTAATACTTCCCAGAATTAACACAAAAATGACTTTGAGTTCTTAAACTACAATCTTATACATCTGCTAGCCTTAAACTTCATGATAATTGCTTCCTTGTAATCTCAAAACATAAAATAGTTTGCATGGAGATAGAAAATGGGATGCAAACAAAGCATAGGAAGAAATATATGACAGAAATAATGAACACATTGTCAAGGTTAATACAAGTAATCTCTATCAAGAAAATTCTGCAATGGATTACATGGATGATGACAATGCCCAATACAATGGCTGAAGGATAAGGGAGTAAACCAATAGAATTACTACTAAGCTACAATGTCAATGAGGCATTTTTTTTTTTTTTTTACACAGATTTTTATTGTGGGAACTGTTATATTTCAAGTGGGCAACGCCAAAAACACTCACAATTCAAGTAACAACAAAAAGGCACAAAATGATTCCTTTTCTTTGAACACAGTAACCAACACTCTCAAGTTAAATAGTTTTTTTTTTAAACCAACAACTGTAACCATGTATTACAACTAATCAGTCATCTCATAGAACATTCAACTTAAAGCAATATCAAAATTAAATGACCATATGTCTCTTTGGATCAAAACAATCATTCCTCTATCACTATCACTATCACAGACACAGAGAAATCAGATTCAAACACATTCCAGTTCCCACATTTACCTAGAAAGACCAACAACAATTGAATGGAATTTAGTATATAACAAAGTATACCTAGATGAGAAAATTAACAAATAATTGGAAAGAGGCATTAGAAAGAAAGAATGACTTACACTGTTAAAGTTAAAAATTTTAAGCCCAACACTGAAAGAGAGATTCAAATCTGCAAAACCTAGAAAACGGTTATTCATTAGAACCAAACCAATTCAAATTTATAGAGGGAAAAACAACCCGCAAACGTTATTTCCAAAAAAGTTTAAAATTTCAGATTAAAAACAAACAAAAGTAAATTAATTTAATGAAAAAGAAATCACAAAAATAAAAAAATGGGAACTGTACCAACCGAATGAAAAGACAGTGATGTGGGAGTGGGAGTGGAGCAATAGATAATCATTGAACATTATCCAGTTGCTTTTTATGTTTTGAATGAATCCGCTTTATATGACCCACCTAATTAAGTTCACTTTCAAGATTCAATAGCAAGAAAGTTTCTTTCTTTTATGTTTTTTAGTTTATCCTTTTGTTTGGGATTGGACTGATTAGGAGTTGATTGTAGTACGAAAATTAAATGGGAAAAAGACAAGCTTTCAACAGACAAAGACAAGCTTTCAATTAAATGGGAAAAATCGGTGGCTCAGAAAATCAGTGTCACAAAAACTGAAACAGTGAAAACCAGAAATTAAGGCCAAGGCCGTCCTCCGTCCCTCTCTCCTGAAGCAGTGAGGGTGAGAGTTGAAAGTGAGAAAGGACAAAATGGAAAGAAAAAAAAAAGTGCAAAATAATGAAATGGCTGGAAGCTATACCTTCAGGGGTGTGTCAGGCGGTTGAGGGAGGGAAGGAGTCCGAGGATGGCCGCGGTGGCTGTGTTGCTGGAGGTGGTGGTGTCGGTGGTGGTGGTGAGGGAGAGTGAGGAAGGGAGTGGGGGTGTTGTGGCGAAAATTTAGCCCGCCTTGATAGTTTTTTACGGATTTTTTAAATAAAATAATATTTAATACTTCGAATTTATAAAATATAATTTAATAATTAAAAAATTATAATTTAATCCTAAAAATTAAGAAATATATAATTTAATTCATTCAAATTACTAAAATGTAATTTAATACTACAATTGCCAATAAAATATAATTTAGTAACTAATAACAATATAATTAATGCTTCCAATTATGTAAATATATTTTAATACTACAAATTAATTGAGTATAATTTAATAACTAATAAGATTTAATATAATACTTTATTTTTTTTTTTTTTTTGAAAGGATACTTTAAATTAATAAAATATAATTTAACACTACAAAATAATAAAATGAAATATATTTTCATAATTCAATTTAACAAAAGATATAAGCAACCTCAATACGAGCAACCTTAACATTAGAGATTCTCATGAATTCCTCCATAGAAACATCATTAAAGATAACATTTATAGCTTTGTTATTAAAAGGGGCTGTTTCTTTCTGAGAAATTTGCCACTTACTAACTAGAGTAATGGGCTTCTCCCATCTGTACTCAACGGAATTCCAAACTCTCTCATCAATAGATTTCAGGAATTTTCATCTTTAATTTCCAGTAGGCATAGTTGTTTCCATCAAAGTGACGTGGAATCACAAGAGAATGACCGTATTCCATGACAACAGGGGTCAAGGATTAACTCTTAGATCAACAGATCTAAATACTAGAGCTAACCCGCTCTGATACCACTTGTACATTTTTAGACTCCTTAAAACACAAGTTATTTAACTTAGTTATTTAGCCAAATGATTAACTTAAGTAAATTATTCAGATCTAGGTTAAAACAATAACAATCATATCATGTAAAGCAATGCAGAAAAGTAAATAACTCATGATATGATAACCTAGAAAAACCAAACTGGTAAAAAACCTGGAAAGAATTTAATCTAGCTATCCTCCAGGTAAAACAAGATCCACTATGAAAGAATTGAAGTTTTACAATTGCGACTTAGTCTACTAACATCTTATTGCTACCTCGAGTAGAAAGCTTACTACCACGACCACATAACAGCTCTGAGTTCACGGACTACTTCTTTCTCAAATCCATAGCAACCTCAAATATACCACTTATATTTCTTTAAGCTCTTTATGCAGCAACTAAAACGATCACCAAGCTCTAGACATCAATTTTGATCTTGATAACTCTAAGTATAAATGAAGGTAAACACCTCTAGATCTCACAAGATATTCACACACACAGCATAAATAATAACCAAAAAACGTGGCTAGGGTTTTTCCTTTTGTATTTAAGGCAAAACCTAAAACTCTGCACGTCAAATAAGTTTGGGCTGAGTTGGAAAAATCTGCATAAAAACAATCTGCACGAGCTTCAATCGATCAAGTCTAATTTTCGATCGATCGAGCCTTGTAATAAGTGAATAGTTATTTTCTGCAATTACTCGATTTCAACTTTACATTAAACATACTTGGAGCAGCCTAAATCTAGACTCTAAGTTTTAATCATGGTTTGCCAACATTACATATTGAAGTTCTAATCCATTTAAATTCTAAATCCTTAGCACCTAGCAACTTATATTCTTTAAATAAAAACCTATATATTAAAAAATTAATATTTACATGTATACCAACATTTAGAACATAATTTTCAAACAAAAATCCCAACACAGTAGGACACAAAAAGGATTTTTTTTTCCCACTCAATTTCTACCAAACACAAAAGGTGTAATAGTTTTTAATGGCTATAGGTTGAATGAAAATAATTATTGCGATAATGTTTCTTTCAAAAATTTCCAGCTTGTTTTTTTCTCAAACAATTTCAACTATCTTTTTTTTTTTTTTTTTTTGAGGAAAATTTTTTCAACTATCTTAAAACTAAGGAAAAAGAAATATTTAATATGCTTTATTTCATTATTTTAAAACTTAAAAAACAAAAAATAGAACGGGGAGAGGGGAGCAACCCGATATGCCATTACAAATTGGACAAAACAAAATTTTAAATGATAGAATCGAATAATAATGGCATTAGCGAATTAATAACTTTGGCATATTTTATTTAAAATATTTACAATAAATCCAAACAAAGAGCAATGAACTTAGAAAATCTAAGTCTCATGCAGATATATTGAGATTTTTTTTTTTTTTTTTTTATATAGAAAGCACATATATTGAGTTTTTTTCTTAGAGGCACATATATTGAGATTAGAAAGTTAACTTGAAAGGGACGATCTACATCAATCAAATTTTCTAAACTTTTGTTTTTTGTTTTTTTGTTTTTTTGTTTTTTGTTTTAAATTTGAGATAGAAATCTTATTTTAGTCTAATTTAAGTATATAATTAAATCCTATTTCATCAAGCAATACACAGTTTGATGATATTCATATGAAAGCTAGAATTTTTTAAAATAATTAAAACTAAATTATAAAATAAATAGTAATAATAAATTAAAAAATAAGTAAAGAATTTTAATAAAAAATTATATTAAGTTTTAATTTTTTAGAATTTGGACTTTATCAGTATTTATTTATTTTTATATTTTAGAATTATCTTTGTGCCTTGTGTTAATTTCATAATATGAGATGTGGTATGAGTTTGATCATTCCTATTTGAGTTATGTTTAATCCATGCCCTAGCCATCACAAATAATAATAAACAAAATAGTTCATCAACACTGAATTTTCCTCATGATAGTCTAATTAAAAAATCAATGCACTCAAGAATTAAATAGAATTATCAAAACCCAAATCAAAACATACACAAAAGAGTTCAAAAATTGAGAATATGAATAAAATAAAATAACTTATATAAGAGAACCAAGATCTTAAATGAGTGTCTATTGTTTTGCTTCTTTATAGTAAACTTCTTTTGGTATAATATCCTGCACACAAATTCACAAGTAAAGACCAATAAGAAAGATAAATTTATTAGATTAAATCATAAGCGTAAATTACATCTTGGGGGGTGGGGGAGGGGGGGGAGGAAGCGAAAACAATAAAACAAAAACAAAAAAAATGTGGTGTATTCTGTGTGATTTAAGTATAAGGATGGCTTATAGGTTAAGAGGAATTGTATTGAAAATTTATTGCTAAATTTATAAAAATTTAGATAATAACATTTATCTCTATATATTAAAAAGATTCAGAAAGTTAGTTATGGCTTCAAAAATATTAACAATGCCTCTAATCTAATAAGAAAATCCTTATTCCTAAAAAATAAAAAAAATAGGGTTAAATTGTAATTCAACAAATTTTTTTTTTTTAAAAGTACTAGATAAATTTTTTCCTAAAACCTAGCACACACTAAACCCGGCCAGTAGTTTGCAATTTTCAAAAATTTTAACTTCTTTAAAATCCCTGCACATATATATAACCTCACTAACAATAGAAAAATTCAAATTGAAAAATTATATTAAATTCAAAATAAAAAAGAGTCTCATCGCACGTGCAAAGCGCGTGTGATGAGGCTAGTGTATATTAAATTGTTGTCAAATCTTATCCCTTAGTAAAAATACTTGTAGTTAAATATCCTAATAAATATTAATTTGATAATTAGATGCAACTTGAGGAAAAACACAAAAACAAAGGCGTGGATTCTGTGGGTATTTAGTTTAGAAAATTTTGATAATAGACTTCTGGTTTGAATATAATCCCTTTATCAAGAGCCTAGTGGCTTAATTTCATAAACAAATTTTAATTTAATAAGATGCAACTAAAGGAAAAAAAAAAAAAAACTTGAGCGGTTCGTGTGGGATTTAAGTTTAGAGAATTTTGATAACATACTTTTAGTTTGCATGAATTTAACTTTGTTGAAATTCAAATGATAAAGTTTTGTCTAAATTAAACAATTATTAAATATTGTCCCTTTATTTGAGGAAATATATCCTAACAAATAATTTAAAATTAATTTACTAATTAATTCTTCTCAAAATGTTGAAAATAGACTTTTAGTTAGAGTATCTAAAACTTAGATGATAAAGTTTTATCCTTAGTCAAAACGTCAAGTTTTCTTCTTCTTCTTTTTAAAGAAAGAAAACATGGGCTGTTTTGTGAGATTTAAGCTTACAAATGTTTTATAATATAATTTTATTTTGAACAGAATTTAAATGAAAAATTTTTACCTAAAATAAATAGTTGTTAAATTTAAACTTTAATTCTAGGAAATATATCCTAACAAATAATATATAATTAATTTACCAATTAATAAGAGTAGCCACTTTGCGCAATCACAGCTTGTAAGCCAAACTTTTACTATAAAATAAATACCGATTCTTTTCCTAGTGATAGTCTAATTAAAAAAAAAAAAAAAATCGATGCGCTCACAAATTTAAATACAATAACCAAAACCCAAAATAAAAACATATAAAAAAGATTTCAAAATTTTCGAATATAAAAAAAAATTAAAATTTTACTGAAGAGAACTAGGAACTAAAATGAATGACCATTGTTTTGCTAGCTTCTTTATAGTAAACTTTTTTTTTTTGGCATAATATTCTGCATGCAAATTTAGAAGTAAAGAAAAATAAGTAAAATGAATTTATTAGATTAAAACACAGGTGTATGTTGCATCTTGTGGGGAAAAAAGTGAAAAAAGAAAAAGAAAAAAAAAGCATGAGTTGTATTGCGTGAGATTTAATTAAGGGATGTCTTCTTGGTTAAAATGGATAGTATTGAAAAGTCATGGCTATATATATATATATATATATATATATATATATATATATGTATGTATGTATGTATGTATATATTCAAAATAAATTGATAATAAACTTTTAGTTTGAGTAAAATCTAAATTTCCAAAATTTAGATGATAATGTTTTATCTAAATTATATTATTATTAAATCTTATCCCTTAGTCAAGAGTCTTATAACTTAATATCCTAATAAAATATTACCCCATAGGATGCAACTTGAGGGAAACAAAACAAACGTGGGTTGTATGAGATTTAAGTTTAGAAAATTTTGATTATAGATTTTTAGTTTGAATAGATTTCCTTAGTCAAGAGTCTTGTAACTTAATATTCTAATAAAATATTAATTTAATAAGATGCAACGTGAGGAAAAACAAAAACAAAAATGTGGGTTTTGTGGGATTTAAGTTTAAAAAATTTTGATGATAGGCTTTTAGTTTGAATAGAATTTATTTTGTTAAATTTTAAATGATGAAATTTTATCTAAATTAAACCATTATTAAATACTATCTCCTAATTTGAGAAAATATATCCTAACAAATAATATAAATTAAATTGTTCTTAAAATATTTGTAAAGTTTTTAGACCCCTTAAAACACAACCAAATTAACCTAGATATCTAGCCAAGCAATTAACTTAGGTAAATTATGCAGATTCACGTTAACACATATAAATCATATCATTAAAACAGTGCAAAAAAAAAAAAAAAAAACACAACGATATGATAACCCAAGAAAACCAAACTAGTAAAAAACATAGGGAGGATTTAACCTAGTTATCCTCAAGTTAAAACGAATCCACTATGAAAGAATTGAAGTTTACACAATAACAACTTAGACCGCTAACATCCTATTACTACCTCGAGTAAGAAACTTATTACCACGACCACGTGACAGCTCCGAGTCCACGGACTACTTCTTTCTTAGATTCTCAGCAAGCACAAGCACTCCCACTTGTATATCTTTAAGCTCTTGAATCTGCAAATGAATTGATTACCAAACTCTTGACATCAATCTAGATCTTGATAACCCCAAGTGTATGTAAAGGTAAACACCCCTAAATCTCACAAAAGATTCATACACACACACACATACACACACACACAGAGCATAAAGAGCAACCACAACAACCTTGAAAACGTGGCTAGGGTTTTTTTATTTTATACTTAAGACAAAACATAAAACTCTACACGTCAAACTGGGCTTGAGCTAAGTTGGAAAATTCTGCAGAAAAACAATCTGCACGAGTTTCGATCGATTGAGTCTAATTTTCAATTGATCGAGTTAGGCAGAGTTACACAGTAAATCCTGCAATACACTAGATTCCAACTTTACAACTTAAACATACTTTGAGCAAGTCTAAAATAAGACCATATGTTTTTATCATGGTTTGCCAACATTACAAATTGAAGTTCTAATACATTTAAACCTAAAGTCTTAGAATCTAACAAACTCCCCCTTTGGCAATTTGTGACAAAACACAAACTTAAACAAAGTGCTCAAAGTTTCTCCCAATCTCAGGGTCAAACTCATCTAAAATAACCTTTCTCTCAGCCTAAATGTTTCTAAAATGGTTCAAAGTCTCATAGGTTTCTTGGCTTTTCTCACTCAAAAACCTATCACTCTCAAAAGAATGTGCAGAAGAAGAAGAGGCATTCCTATTTGCTCTACTCGTCCTAGGCATGGTGCTAAGGATAGGACAAGACACACAGTAAGGAACCAAAAGAAAAGAAAAGAAAAGAAAAACGAAAGGCATATTGCAAGTTAGCACAAAACAATATAGAAAAATAAAAATCTATATGATGCATGAACAGTATAATCAGATGATGCATGATTTAATGCTGTAAGAATAAGTTCAATTTAACTTTAAAATCACAAAATTAGCTTGAATATAGAGTTTATATCAAAAACCCCAAAATTTTGAAAAACCACTTGTACAATTTTCATTAAATTGACCAATTGATCATTAAACAAGATAGATAACACATTATAATGATCAAATTAATTAATCCAACAAGCCAATTTCATCCAATTAAACCCAATTGAACAAAATCCCCAATTCGGGTAGATTCAAGCCCTATAAATTTCAATTTTTCAAAATTCATCAAATTGATCAAATTAATTCACCAAGAATAGTTTTATGTCATCCCACAACAAAAACCCATTGATCAATTGCTAAAGAAAAAACTTGAATCATAAAAAAAATCCCTATTTCCCTTATGTTTGAAATTTCCCTTTAATGCATGATAAAAATGCATGTAAACATGAAAATAAAATAAAATTAAGGAGTATAAAGGTCGTACCGGCCTTAGATGACAAAAACCCTTGAAGAAATTTGACAAAAAATGACAAAAAACTTGCTTTGACTCTTAGACTGATTGAATAGAGAGAGAAAGAGTTTTCAAAATTTTGAAATAGTGTTTGAACAAGTGAAAAACTTAGTTTTCAAAAAACTTTCTATACAATTTTTGATTGATCGAAATTAGATTCAATCGATCAAAAATGCCTTCGATTGATCCACCAATAATCGAGCATCGATCGAAACACACAAAACCAAACCAAAATTTTAATTGTAATTTCGATCGGTCGAGAAACAGGTTTAATCGATCGAAATTCCGGAAAAACCAATTTTTTGAAAAACAAAGTAATTTTATGCAGAAACTCCTCAAAGAATATTATTTTATGAATAAAATGCATGAGTATAAGATGAAATGCTTTTCAAAAACACTTGTTTTGAACCCAGTTTTCCCAAAAATTAAGATTTTCAATCAATTCACCTTAAATTCTCAAAACTCTAAATATGTTTTGCATAAAACTCAAGGAATTTTCAAACTTGGTTGGCCAAACCAAAATCACACAATAACATGTACAAAGTTTAGCAAAGAGTAACTTGTGTAGTGTGTGCAACTATCAAAAGCTCGAGATACATGTGAAGTGATATGTGAATAGTAATTAAACACAATTTCTACAAAATTCAACACATAGACTTTGAAAGAGACTAACACCTAAAGAGTTACATCATATAACTTTCACATCTCCTAGAATAAAAGCTTGCAATTATGTAAGTTTCTTGATTTGCTTTATAATGTACACATCAATTTTATTTGATCAGAAACTTATTAAAAAATAGTCGGGATAATGTACACACCAATTTTATTTAATTGATTTAATTATAGTCCAATAATGTACACAACAATTTTATCATTTAAACCGAGGCTTCACCTTATGTTCTTTTTGTATATGTGCTACACTTTCTCAAGCACAAAATCTTACGATATGCACTAAGGTGTTCATGATTGACTAGTAAACAGTGGTGAGATGATTATTTATGCCTTTCTCATTAAGATCAAGTTCGACAATCAAAGACATTTGCCTTTAAGATCAAGACAAAGTGATCAAAAATTATAAACATCTTCCCATACAACATGCACTACAAAGCTCAAACGAGTAAAGTGCAATAAAATAAGCTCATCCAAGCTAAAAATGGTACATAAACATGTTATATAAAAATAAATTGGCCAACCTTGATTTCAAATCCAAGAAAAAAATGCAAAACACATTTTGCTTCCTTTTTTTGTTTTTTGTTTTGTTTTGTTTTTTTTATTTTTTTTTTAAAAGAAATAACAAAAACAACCTAGAATGAAATGCATGAATGTTATGCAATGCAAATCCTAGAAAGACAAAGAAAACAAAAACAACAAAGAAGAATGGTCACAAAGAGAAGAGTGATGAAGCACAAGGACCAAGAAAGCCAAGAATGACTAGGGACACAGAATTACACCAATTACTTGACGAAACGTCTCAAACTTACTTCTATCAAGTGGTTTGGTGAAGATGTCAGCATTCTGACGTTTATTAGGGATATACACATGAGCAACAATCTTTCTTTCAATCAAATCCCTAATAAAGTGATATCTAATCTCTATGTGCTTAGTCTTAGAATGTTGAATAGGGATCTTACAGATATCATTAGCACTAGAATTATCATAATAAACAACCATGGTGTCTTGTGATATCCCATAATCACTCAAAAGTTTTTTCATCCAAAGAAGCTGTGAACAACAACTTCCAACAGCAATATATTCTACCTCTGCAGTAGACAAAGATACAGAATTTTGCTTCTTACTCATCCAAGCAACAAGATTGGCTCCTACATAAAAACACCCACCAGTGGTGCTTTTTCTGTCATTGGCATTGCCAGCCCAATCAAAATCAGAAAATCCAGCACGAGATAAATTTGGCTCTTCGCTATAAAACAATCCATAATCACAAGTTCCACCAACATATTTAATGATTCTTTTAATAGCATTCAACTATGAAACCTTAGGATTAGATTGAAATCTAGAACAAATACCAACACTAAAAGCAATATCAGGCCGACTAGTAGTTAAATACAAAAGACAACCAATCATGCTTCTATATAATGTAACATCAACAGACTCACCTGATGGATCATTGGTTAATTTTGCATTTGCAGCCATTGGTGTTATAGCATGTGTAGCCTTTTCAAGTCCAAATCTCTAGACTAGATTTCTTGCATATTTTGCTTGGTTAATGTAAATTCCAGAATCCGTTTGCTTCACCTGCAATCCCAAGAAATAAGTTAGTTCACTAACCATACTCATTTCGAACATTGCCTTCATTTCATCTGCAAAAGATTGAGCAAGAGAATCATTTGTAGCACGAGAATCATTTGTAGCACCAAAAATAATATCATCAATATAAATTTGAGCTACTACAAAGTAATCCTTATCCTTTCGTATGAAGAGAGTAGTATTTGCAAATCCTCTTTTGAAGCCATGCTCAGTAAGATATGCAGTTAACCTATCATACAAAGCCCTTGGAGCTTTTTTCAAACCATAGAGGGCTCTCTTTAACTTGTAGACATCATCTAGTCTATGAGGATCAACAAAACCATTTAGTTGTTCAACATATACCTCTTCTTGCGACATGCCATTCAAGAAAGCACTCTTAACATTCATTTGATACAACTTGAAATTCAAATGACTTGCTATGACTAAAAGTATCCTAATGGATTCCAATCTAGCTACTAGTGCAAAAGTTTCATCAAAATCAATCCCTTCTACTTGTGAGTACCCTTGAGCAACAAGCCTTGATTTACTTCTAATAACAGTTCCACGTTCATCTGACTTATTCTTAAATATCCACTTAGTTCCAATCACATTGGTCTAGGAACTAATTCCCACACACCATTCCGAACAAATTGATGAAGTTCTTCATGCATAGAATTAACCCAATCAGCATCTTGAAGGGCTTCATCTACCTTTTTCAGTTCAAATTAGGATAAATAGCATGAGTGAGTAATTACATTCAAAGCTTTGGATCTCAATCTCATGTTATCATTCAGACTACCCAATATGTTTGTGATAGGATGATTTAACTTTACTCTTGAAGAGGGACCTTTGACCAGAGATGTGGAAGTACCTTTTTGTTCTGATGAAGGACTAGGCTCACTTTGTCTTTGTTGAGTTTCATGAACCGGTGTAGATGGTTCTGAACTTGATGGTACTGAAACAACATCATTCAACAATAACAACTCTTCATCACTATGCTTCCCAATATAATCATCAAGAATAGGATCATCAACTTCCATAGCCTTTTCTTGAACTGGAGGAATGTTTTCTAACTGAGTTTCTGTACACAGTTCATCATTGATCACCACATTGGAAGACTCCATGACTGTTTTAGTTCTCAGATTGTATACTTGGTAAGCTCTACTAGTGGAAGAGTATCCTAGAAAACATCCCTTGTCACTCTTTGCATCAAACTTTTCTAGGTTCTCCCTATCACGTAGAATATAGCAGTCACTTTCAAATATCCAGAAGTATTTGACAACAGGCTTCTTTCCTCTCCAGAGTTCATAAGGAGTTTTCTTGGACTCAGGTCTAAATTACACTCGATTAAGTGTATGACAAGTAGTGTTAACTGCTTCTCCCCAGAAGGACTTGGGCATCTTTTTATTATGTAGCATGACACGAGCCATCTCTTGAACAACCCCATTCTTCCGTTCTACTATTCCATTTTGTTATGGAGTCTTGGGTGAAGAGAATTCTTGACTTGTGCCTTGATCATTACAGAAGGTAGCCAGCTTTGTGTTTTCAAATTCCCTTCCATGATCGCTTCTAATTCTGGCTATCACAGTTCCTTTCTCAACTTGCAATTTTTTGCACAAATGTATCATCTTTTCAAGAGCCTCAGCTTTATCTCTCAAAAGCACAACCCAAGTATATTTAGTGAAATCATCCACAACAACTAGAATATACTTCTTTCCACCTAAACTCTGAACTCTGGCTGGACCCATTAGATCAATGTGTAACAACTCTAGAGGTCTTAAAGTTTAAACTTTAGTCACAGAAGGATGTTGGACTTCACTTGTTTACCCATCTGACATGGTCCACATATACATTTTTCAATATTCTCAAACTTGGGCAACCCAATCATTGCATCACACTTGGAAATCTTCTCTAATTGCTTGTAACTTGCATGTCCCAATCGTTGATGCCATAAGTCAACTTGATTAATCTTTGCACTAAAACACTTGTTGCTTATGCTTGGTGTTATACCATAACAGTTGTCAGTTGTCTTCACACCAATACACATACAGTCACCTCCTCCATCAAGTATCTCACATTCATACATAGTGAAGAGAACATTCAATCTATTGTCACAAATCTAGCCGATGCTGAGTAAGTTAGCCTTTAACCCATCAACATACCAAACATCTTCAAAGACTAGCAACCTTGGAATGTCTATAGTTCCAATGCCTCTGATCACAGATTTGCTTTCATCTCCAAACGTGACTATCCTAATCTTTCCTTAAAAAAGTGTCTTGAATAAAGTTTTATTTCCTATCATATGCCTGGAACAACCACTATCCAGATACCAAAGACAATATTCACGTGCCTTTAAGGCTGTTAAAGCAGTATAACACAAATAACTATCATCACATGTAATTATACCAAGATGCTCAAGGAAAGATTTAACAAAGGCAACAAGAGAAAAAAACAACAAGTAGACAAGTTGACATATTACCAAAAAGATTTTCTAAGAATCCATGACAATAGGGGTCAAGAATCAACTCTTAGATCAAAGAATCTAAGCACTAAAGCTAACCCGCTCTGATACCACTTGTAAAGTTTTTAGACCCCTTAAAACACAACCAGATTAACCTAGTTATTTAGTCAAGTGATTAACTTAGGTAAATTATGCAGATCTAGGTTAACACATATAAATCTTATCATTGAAACAATGCGGAAAATAAAAAACACAACAAGATGATAATCCAGGAAAATCAAACCTGTAAAAAACCTGGGGATGATTTAACCTAACTACCCTCAAGTTAAAACGAATCCACTATGAAAGAATTGAAGTTTATACAATAGCGACTTAGACCACTAACATCCTATTACTACCTCTAGTAGGAAACTTACTACCACGACCACGTGACAGCTCCGAATCCATGAACTACTTCTTTCTTAGATTCTCAGCAAGCACAAGCACTCTCGCTTGTCTATCTTTAAACTCTTGAATTTGCAACTGAATTGATCACCGAGCTCTTGACATCAATCTAGATCTTGATAACCCTAAGTGTATGTAAAGGCAAACATCTCTAGATCTCACAAAATATTCACACACATAGCATAAAGAGCAACCACAACAACCTTGAAAACGTGGTCAGGGTTTTTCCTTTTATAATTAAGACAAAACTTAAAATCCTATACGTCAAACGGGGCTTGGGCTGAGTTGGAAAATTCTGCAGAAAAACAATCTGCACAAGTTTCGATCGATCGAGTCTAATTTTCGATCAATCGAGTCTGGCAAATTTACACAGTAAATCTTGTAATACACTTGATTCCAACTTTACCACTTAAACATACTTTGAGCAAGTCTAAAACAAGACTAAAAGTTTTGATCATGGTTTGCCAACATTACAAATTGAATTTTTAATACATTTAAACCTAAAGTCTTAGAACCCAACAATATTGATAATAGACTTTTAGTTGGAGTAGAATTTAAATTTCTAAAACTTAGATGATAAAGTTTTATCCTTAGTCATAATGTGGGTTTTTTTTTTTTTTCGTATTTTTTTTAGAAAGAAAACTTGGGTTTGTGTGAGATTTAATTTAAAAATTGTTCATAATAGAATTTAGATTTAATAGAATTTAATTTGTTGAAATTTAAATGACAATGTTTTACTTAAATTAAACAGTTGTTAAATTTATCTTTTAATTTGAGGAAATATATAACCTAACAAATTATATAAAATTAATTTACTAATTAGTGAGAGTAACTATTTGGCACAACTACAGCTTTTAAGCCCAATTTTTATTATATAATAATAATATTTGATATGATGTGTGCAAAGCTCCTTCCTAGAGACTTGAACACGGTTTTCCCCGATCTCCGCCCCCACAATAACTTGTAATTGTGGAGTGACCATCACACTAAAGGGTCGTAGTTAGAATTCTCATTACTCTCTCTCTCTCTCTTAATAAATAATGTTATTAAAGGGACAATTTAAAATGTTAAGCAATAAATGTTTCAAAGATGACACGTCAATAATGTATTTTTAACAATTAGATTAAGTAAAGCCTCTAATAGTTGAATAAGAGATATGAGGCTCGATCATTGCTTATACCAAAAACTGATTGGTATCTTGATCTGAAGATAAAAAACACAATTATCAAAAGCAGACGTCATAGGTTAAAATTCTCAAAATAATTTTTTAAAAAGATATCTTGAACTCACCTCTAAATAAATATATAAAATATTATAGAATATAACAAGATATATATGGTAATCCTAAAACCACATAAAAGAGGTATTAAAAAACCACATCTATACTCCATTGTTTTAGACAAAACACCGGTCAACTATTGTTATAATGTTTTAAATTGTAATAGTTGCTTGTACTCTTTCATATCCAATCAAATTCATAATTTAAAAAAAAAAAAAAAAAATTTCACGAGCATTAAGGTGGTGTATTCTGATTGGTAGTATATATATAATTAAAGTGATGTAAATAATATATTTAAACAATAATTAGGTTTAGTAAGTTATGATTTTTCTTTTTTTGTTTATCATTATTTTATTATTATTATTATTATTATTATTATTATTATATCTGAAATTATTATTATTATTATTATTATTATTATTATTATTATTATTATATCTGAAAAGGGGAACTAACAACAAGAATGTTACCATCTCTCTTCTCTGAATTTGTCGATCGCCATTCTTGTATTCCCCTTCTATATATACACATACATAATCAAATACATCTGCATCTTTATTATTTACTATTATATCTCACAATATTGATAAATAAATATAAAAAATGTAAGATATATTTTTTTTTTTATAGGAAAATATAAGATATATATGTGTGTGTGGTAATCCTAAAACCACATTTTAGGCGCTACAAAACCACACCTTAGTAGTCCATGGTTTTAGGCAAAAACATTGGTGAACCGTAGTTATGTTGTTTCTTATTGTAACAGTTACTTGTGCTCACTCATATTCTATAAATTGGTTCCAATCCACAGCATTTTAGCAAGTCAATTGTAAGAAACTAAGAGTAAAATAACCATGGCAATGAAATTAGCTCTCTTTGTTTCCCTTATGGTTGCTGCACTAGCAGTTCCAATCTCTGGAGCCCAACGCATGGGTTACCTTATCGAAATCCACGGCACTGTGTATTGCCCAGGCAACAGCAACACAAATGCCAGTGGTACCAACAACGTCGTTTTCGCAAGTAAGTTTGGCCAGTTATAGATATGTATAGTTCCCTTGCAAGCTCAGCATGCAAGGTTTTGTCATAGCTTTATATCTTGTTAGAGTGTTCATATTAGTTATACTTTTCTTGTGTGTGTGTGTGTGTATATATATATATATATATATATAGATATGGTACTTCTAGGTAGCCTCACCAAGGTTTGTTGTTTTCAATTTTCTTACAGTTGCTGAAATACATGTCGTGTGTGATGGAAAAGCGATTGACTATGCATATACCAATGAACATGGAGGATTTTTGTTTGCCGTTGATAATGAACGTTATACGATCCCTGAAATATTGAAGACATGCAAATTAGTGGTTATTTCAGCCCTCACCGCATGCCCAAAACCATCTCCTTCTACGGGGCACTTGGAATCAAACTTAAAGTACATAGGGGATACAACTGTTGGGGGGAATCTTAAAATTTCCAACATTGTTCCAGTCGGATTTCATGTCGTTCCCTAAGCTTGTGAAATAAAAGCATAAGATTACTAATGTTTGTATTCATGAAGAAGATAAAATTTATCAATTACGTACTATGGTAACATTTTTCTTCCCAAGTGTATACTCTTAATGATAGTATCTCTTTAATTTATGAATATGAACTACTTTGCAGTACATAATAAAGGGTTTGTCACATCAAAAATAAATAAATATATAAAGGGTTTGTCACACATATAATAATAATAATAATAATAATAATAATAATAATAATAATAAGGCTTTATCTAAACTTGTTTAAAAAATATTGATTCGTTTATGGGAAAGGACTAAGGTTGGCACTATCATTAAAAAAAATTAATATGGTTATATATTTTAAATTTTTAACTTTTAAATTGCTTGTTCTTTATAGTTTTAACACACATGTCAAATTAAGTGTCAAATGGATTGTTCTTTATATTCTTAATATGCATATCATATTAAGTGTCAAATGGATGTAATTTATTGTTCGATCAATAAACTTAAAATTTAAATATTTGATTAATGACATAGGTCTCGATTTTTTATTTTTTAGAAATTTCACAAATATAGACGATATAAATAGAAAATACAATGTAATATTATATTTAGTTCACATCCAATAAAAAGATATTGCGTGTAATTATATCCAAACTTTATTCATGATGAAATAACAAATGTTCACAACAATTTCAAATATTCTTCAATTAGACTATCTTCTTACACATGTGCAATTAAAGGAAATTAAATTTCAAATTATAGTGGATCTATGTCAAAGGCTTTTTTTTTTTTTTTTTCTTTTTGTTGAATAAAAAATGGGTAGGAGGCGACTAAAGTGGCAATCTTACCTGGATGTGACTATAGTAGCACCCTGCCCGCCAAGGTCCGAGCCCTGCTAGGATACAAGGGGACCAGTGAGTCATAGCTTCCCTAGTCTCACGAGGAGCACCAATGACCTAGGCTGCCAAGGAAGGTATCCCACGCAAGTCCATATTCGGACATGAACATGGGACCTCACCCTTGGCGCAGCTCTTCGTGCATCACCTAGCACCGCTGGACCACACCACCTTAGTGGTTATGTGAAAGGCTTTCAATGACAAAGATTTCCCAAATAACAAAAGCCACAATAATTGTTATAAATTTCTAAATAATCAAATAAATCATAAAATCTATTATCAAAGGGTTAAATACTTCTTTATTTATTTTTTATTTTTTTTGGGAAGAAAGGGGGGTTAAATACTTAAATCAACGTAATGCATATTAAATGTTTAATACTTCTTATCTTTTTTTTTTTTTCTTTTGAGTGAGGGAATAAATGTGATTAATTGAAGGTAGGTGGAAACTTGGTTAATGCCTTGATTTGGCTATGCCTTTAGAGAAGTTCAAGGGAAAATATAAGATCCACGTTTAGGCGGTGAGAATGGCTTTTGGTTGTTGGATTTTTCGAGAGAGTGACAATCTTTAGTGGCAGGTTTCATGGCTGGTTGAGATAATTTAGTTTGATGTCGATTTGAAAAAGTTAATAAACCAAAATTCCCTTGGTTTTCTTTTCTAATTAGTCCCTTCCAAAACAGCTAAATGTAAGATATTAAGTTAGTTGCAAATAAATGATGGCATCCAAGCATTTAATTAATTAATAGTCGGAGACAATTCAACTGAAAATTATGGTAATACAACAAGTTTCTAGGGTAGGTTTAACGGATGTAATTAAATTGTCTTCGCTCATTAGCAAATGGATGTAGCTAGTGCTCTAAGCCCACTTTTTGAATTTCCTCTTGGGTTCATGGGTGAGCTTAGAGGTAAGCGAAAACAAAAACAAATCTGTTTCACCCTCCTAAGTCCAAACCATTAATTTTTATTTTGCGTAACAATGATCTATAATATCACTCTCACATGGTGGATTCCACAGGTGAACGACTCACTCTTATGTACAGTGGCGGCTCCAGGAATTTTTTTCAGGGTGTTCCTCAATAAGCATAAATTCCAATAAGCATAAATTACACGATCTTATAAAAAGAAAATTTTATATATTGACAACAACAACAATAAAAAAAATACGTAAATACATAAAGTTTGCAATTGCCTTGTACGAGTTTTTATATTTTGAAATCGTTGCATGATAGTCTCGTTATCAAAGCTACAAGTTACATCTTTTTCAATATACACAACCAAGCAATCACTCATCCACTGATCTCCCATTCGATTACGCAGTTCATTCTTTATATATTTCAATGCTGAAAAACTTATTTCTACTGTTGCAGTAGCAATAGGAAGGATTAAAGCTAAGTTCACAAGCAAATAGACTAATGGATAAGTCTCATGCTTCCTTGAGCTCACTAACTTTTCAGCAAGTTCACTAACTCCTTAAAGCTCTAAAAACAAGTCATTGTTGCGCATATCAAAAATGAAATTCTGAAGTTGAGAGTCAAGTGCCAAGATACCTGTTCCAGGAAAATCAGATGGATGGAACTTTGCTAGACATATCAACTTTTCCTTATCAAAAGCCACAAATGATTACTTGGATTCAAGCAAGCCATACGAAGTAGCAAATCGGTATTCACCTCTGAAAAACGGTTGTTAAGCTCTTGAAGTTGCATATCTATGACTATATAGAATAGCTTAATACGATAATGATGTAAATTTGTATTTTGTTGGGTCTTGCGTCGCGGCCTCCCGCTAACTACAAATATGTCATCCATGTTCAAGATAGGAATATCATGTGTGGCACAAAATGAAGACACTTCAGTCAATAAAGATATCCATTCATCATCTCTCATCACTTGCAATCGTTGCTTAGACACTTTAACAAGATCCATAGCATTTACTATATCTTGTTTTTTTTTTTTTTTTTTCCAATGCTATTGACAACTCCTTTGTGATCCCTAAAATGCTTTTCATCAACTCATTTACTATTGACAATTCAAAAGATATAATTGACCTCATAATAGATCGAGCTTCAACTTTTTAGTCGGAGAGGTTATCTCCTTCAATAATCTCAAATACATCAACAACAGCAAAGAACATCAAAATCAAGTTGAGAATAGTCCCATAATATGATCCCCAATGTGTATCACCAGGACGTTTAAGATTTTTCTCTTGATTCAAACCTTGCCCACTTCTATGTACACCATTATCTAAATCTTCTTTAATTTTGACAAATTGTGCATCTCGAAGAGCATTTTGTCTCTTAAAAGAGCCTCCAACAACAGTTACTAAATTACTAATCATATAAAAAAATTCAGCAGTGTTAATGTGATTTTTAGCAACGGCAACAAGTGTTAATTAAAGCTGATGAGCAAAAAAATGGACATAAAATGCTGACTTATTCTCTTTCAAAATTAAAGTTCTGAGACCATTGATATCACCTTGCATATTACTAGCTCCGTCATAATCTTGCCCATGTAGTTTCGATAAACTGAAATTATGTTCACAAAGTAAACATTCAATAGCACAATTGAGTGATAAAGCGGTGGTACTTGCTACATGTACAATACTATAGAACCGCTCTGTAATAATTCCTTTTTTGTTCACATAACAAAGAACGAGGGCCATTTGTTCTTTCACTGAGATATCACGTGACTCATCAACTAATATTGTAAAGAACCCATTGTCAAGATCCTTAATGATGGCTTTGGATGTTTCACGTGCAATTGCATTCACAATGTCTTTTTGAATATCAAGATGGGTAAGCTTGCAATTTTTCCAAGTTTTTTACAACACTTTATTGATAGATTCATTGTGATCTCCCAAAAATTGTAGAAGCTCAAGGAAATTTCCTTTATCGCTTGAACCTTGAGATTCATTGTAACAACGAAAAGCTAATCCCCAGCATAAAAGGAATCTTATGCAATCAACTATTGCATTTACTTGAACCCAATATTCAACTTTATCTTGATTTGATTGCTTAACCAAAACACTTTGAATGTGTTGACTTTCCTTCAGTAGATCTTCACTCTTCTTGACAGCTTGGTTATGAGCACTATTAACTCCTCCAACATGGGAATCTAACTTCACAAGCTGATTCCAAAGTTTGAATCCTTTCGTTACAAAAGTCTCACCTTCTCCTTGCTTACCAACATCTTGCCCAAATAGGTAGCAATAAAAACAAAATGCTGCATCCTTGGCTATACAATATTCCAACCAATTTCTACCTACATACCAATCGGATTTAAATCGGCGAGGCTTTCCAGAAAAATATGATATAGGGAACTCATGAGGAGGTTGACAAGGGCCTTTTGCTAAATAATATCTTTTTATTTTATCATGATTATTAGGATGATAAGATGATATCTTTTCTCGTAGTCCAGGATCAGAAGAAAGATTTTCTAAGTTAAAGTCAACACGAATTCACTTAGAAGATGAAGATGAATCTTGCACAGGAATGAATCTTGGGTACGTGATTTTCTTATCAAGTGTTTATCCATAATTCTAGCAAAAGAATAAACAATAAACTATAAGTTTATTTGAAATATTAATAAATTATTAATTATTGTTGTTTAGTTGTTTCATTAATTTGTTTTTCTTTTATAAATTATAATTTGTTATATTATTGTTTCATTCATTATAAAATTATTAATTGTTGTTTAGCCTAACATAATTTAATTTGTTTGTCTTTTATAATGTATTGGTTAATTAAATTATTAATTGTTTTTTATTAATTATTTTTCCCAATTAATTATTGATTAATTAAATTATTGTTTATTAGTTGCACATTACGCTAAAAGAGTCCGTTATGTGCACATTACACAAAAAATTTCACAAGGGCCAGCTATCAATCAGAAAATTTCACAATCACAATTTCACAAATCACAAAAACACTAAAAGACAATTAATGTCTTTGAGTCCAATACCAACACACAACACCAACACACAGAAACAATCCAACACCAACACCAACACCAACACATTACACACCAACCAACGGATAAGAATCAATCATAAGATAAAGCCAAAAGCAAAATACCAAATTCAAAAACTAAAAAAAAAATTAATAAAGTTAAACTGAGTGCTTGTTTCTCAAAAAAAAAAAAAAAAAACTGAGTGCTTCAGCCAATGAGCCAATCACGGTTCACTAGTTCAGACAAAGACATAAAGTTAATAAAGAGAGAGAGAGAGAGAGAGAGAGTCATAAATAATAAGTAACTCATTGTTCATTATTTCATTTCCTATATTCATTTTAGATTTGAGACAGAGAGTGAGAGACTAAGAGAGAGTCAGAGAGAAAAAGAGAGAGAAATACCTAGGCGACGACGGTGATGGCAACGATGAGTGACTACAACTGCGATTGCAACTGCGACTATGTGGACTGATCTCCGTCTTCGATGAGACGAGGGGAGACGATGTCCGATCATCGATGAGTGATTGCGACTGGAGCTGGACCGATCTGGCGATCTCCAATGTCTGATGAGCAACTGGAGGCGTCGTTGCTCTGTTTTTCCCTTTTAGGTTTGCTTAATGCTTTAGCTTTAGTGTTTTTTAATTTTTTTTGAGAAAAGCTTTAGTGATGTACTGAACTATTGAAAACTTATTTGAGGTTTCTGATCTTTATTGGGTTTTTTTTTTTTTTTTTGAGAAACCGTGGGTTTGCTTCCTCTATCATCTGTTGGGCTTGCCGTGGGCTTGATGTTGGGCTTGCCTTGATGCCATCCGTTGTTTTTTTTTTTTTTGGCTTGAAAGTAGATCAAATATTATTTTTTTTAATTTGAGGGTGTTCCTAATATTGATTGAGGGTGTTCCTTTTTTTTTTTAAGGGTAAAAGAAAAATTAGTATATATTAATTTCAAGTCAGGGTGTTCCTGGGAACACCTTGACCATAACGTGGCGTCACCACTGCTTACATAGATAAGGTGTTACGTGTATATCGTGTTATACATAATACTACATCCCAAACCACACTCTTTTAGACTTTCCAATGATTCCTTAGTAGACCATGTGCCACAGATAAAGAGGGGGGGGGGGGGGGAAGGGGAGGATCCAAACAACACTTGAAATTGCTAATTCCATTTGGGTAGCCCAATAAATAAATAAATTAATTAATTAATTTTTTTAATCAAAATGTGGGTTTGCGTGAGATTTTGTTTTAGAATTTTTTTTATATTAGAATTTATGTTGAATAGAATTTAAGTTTGTTGAAATTTAAATGATAAATTTTACCTAAATTAAACAATTGTTAAATTTATCATTTAATTTGAGAAAATATATAACCAAACAAATTATATGAAATTAATTTACTAATTAGTGAGAGTAGTCACTTGGCACAGCTACAGCTTCTAAGCATAAATTTTATTATATAATAATATATGATATGATGTGTGTGAATCTCCCTTCTAGAGAATTGAACCAAGTCTTACCCCGATCTCTACCCCCACAATAACTTGTAATTGTGGAGTGACCATCACGCCAAGGGTTCATGGTGGGAATTCTCATTACTCTCTGTCTCTCTCTCTCTCTCTCTCAAAATAAATAATGTTATTAAAGGGGCAATTTAAAATGGTAAGCAATACATGTTTCAAAGATGACATGTCAATAGTGTATTTTTAACCATTAGATTTAGTTAAGTCTATGATAATTGAATAAGAGATATGAGGTTTAATCGTCGCCTACACTAAAACCGATTGGTGTTTTGGTATGATGATAAAGAGCACAGTCATTAGAAGTGGGTGCTAAAAGTTGAAACTTTCAAAAAATAATCTTCTAAAAAGATGTCTTGAACCCACCTCTAAATAAATATATAAATTATTATAAAATATAACAAGATATATATATGGTAATCCTAAAACCACATATTAGAGGTACTAAAAAACCACAACTATACTCCATTGTGGACCATTGTTTTGACTATTGTTTTAATGTTTTAAATTGTAACACTTGCTTGTGCTCTTTCATATCCAATCAAATTCATAATTTATTTATTTATTTTTCATGATCATCAAGGTGGTGTATTTTAATTGTTATATAATAAAAGTAATGTCAGTAATTGATGATGTGGAAATCATTAGTTGAGTAGGTTTGTCCAGATGAAGCAAAAACCTCTTTGTTGTGCCTACAATTATGGTGAAAAGCCCTCCTCGAATGGTCACCAATGTAGTGCCTGTCACAAAGCCTCCAATGATAAAGTCAGCGTATAGAAGCTTTTTAGGAAGTAAAAGAGCTTAGAATATCAAAGTTATGTGTACTAATATAATTTGGATGTGTGTAGGTACCTTGTCTAGTTCTGATGAGCGTGTATATATAGCTTCATTGTTTCTAGTCGTTGGGCCTTGATTGTGGCTTTAATATTTCTTTCGTAACACCTCTAGGCTCATTAATGTGGGTTTTGATGAGCTTCCAATGGTCTGACGGTTAATTGGAGACTGTCCGAGGTATTGAATCCACTTATTAATGACTTGCCTTCCCTCGTCCATGACGTGGCTTGGTGGACGAAGGTGTCTGATGGGATCGTTTGGGCAAGAAGGTTCATTTGTCCTATCAGCTGCCCCTCTAGGTTCTGTGGTCGTCCTTGCGTGTCAAAACGACTACTAGAAGATGAATTGTTTTTTGCCAGACATGACTCTTGGGTTCCATTCTGCATTTAATGCATAGTGGCGGTGATGTACACATCGTGGCCACGTGGCACATTATAACTGGTGGAGTTAATGCCCTACTTGTGTGACTCTTTGGGTTTCCCTCTTGTTTTCAGTTTTTTTTTTTTTTTTTTTGTGCGCCTAGTTTTTAAACTTCCTTTCTTTTCTCTTTCGTCTTCACTTTTTCTTTTCTTCCGCCATTGCTACTCTGTGCTTCTTCTTCTCCAAGCTATTTTTCCTTGCAATTTCTTGCTTTTTTCGTTCTCATGGTTGCTTTTTCAGAAGTACAGTTCTTTCTCACCTTTTTTACTGTTCGTAGCATATGCAAAAGTTTCTAATTTTTGTTTCTATTTTGGGTTTTTAGGATTTTGTCCCTCTTTTTCATTTTTGGGGTTCCATGGTTGGTAGTTTTGAAGCTGGGATACTTTGCCCCTTTATTTTGTTCCTTTTTGCACGTTTGGGGGCCTCTCTAAGTGTTTCTCGTACTTTCTGCCCTTCAGTTGAGGGTTTTGTGTTTGAGGGTAGTAGTTTGGGTGTAGTGTTAGCTGATCTATTTCCTTTAATTCATCAATCAGTTGATTGGTTCAATGATTTAGTGGGTGAGCAAAGAGGGATGTTGGAGGTGAGATCCAATGAGCTTGAGATGGGGTTTTCATCTAGCGGTAACCCAAGGGAGGTGGAGGAAGAAACTGCAACTTCTGGCCCAAGGGAGGTTAGAGCTTTTTCTACCTACGGGGAGGAGTGTGGACTGGACACTAAGACCCTTGCTAGGTTTAGGGATAGGTTTCAGTTTCCTAAGAGGGTTAGGATTTGTCATCCTTATAAAGAGGAATGAGCTTGCCACTTTTCATCTAGGGAGGTGTGCTTCTACGAAGCTGCTCTCCAGTGTGGGCTTAGGTTTCATGTTTATCAATTCATTATGGAGCTTTTGGATCATTTCAACATTGTTCCTAGGCAACTTATGCCCAACTCATGGAGGATAGTGATCAGCTGCATGGAGATATGGCTGGCTGCTACTAAAAGAGATATGATTAGCATGGATGAGTTCACTTACTTATATCATTTAATGGAGTCCAATGAGCATGGGTACTATGAGCTGGTGCCCTGGGTTAGGAATGCTAGGATCATCAGAGGCCTAAAGGCATCCTTCAGATATTGGAAATCCCAGTTCTTCTTTGTGTCTGGGGATGAGTGGAAGACTCCTTCTAACGAAGTTTGGGGTGACGTCCCTAGGTTGCTTTGTTGTTGGAGAGCCCTGAGTCTAGGTGCATCTTCTTTTTGCCAGTCCTTCATCCTTCGTTCTTTTACATATATTTTTATCGCCGATAACTTTCCTGTCTATTGTCTCTTGTGTAGTTAGGAAGTGGCAGAAGCTCAAAAGTAGGTATAAGCAACGAGTCGAGGTAGCTATAGAGTATGCAAGGACGATTGATGACTTTGATTACCTAGTCAACCCACGAACTCTAGCTCTTCACTGCCTTGGTCCAAAGCCTTCCGTCTACATCTTGCGTGCTATTGAAATCAAGGAGAATAAAAGAAAATGTTTACTCAGCTCGTTGTTGTCACTTCTTTTTTTTTTTTTTTTTTTTTTAAGTGTTTCCCTATTGTAAAGATGACGACGAAGTTCAACTAGGGGATGTATGCCAAAATGAGGGCCTAGAAGAATGAGCCCCTTTCCAACTTCGGGAAGAGGGTGGTGCATGTTATGGAGAAAGGGGTCTCCATCACTCCATCTACCCCTATCCCTGAAGTGACGAGGACTGCTTCCTTGGCTACCTCGTTGGAAAAGATCACCCCACGCCTGAAGAAGCAACGCGTGGCTGACAAAGGAAAATAGAAGGCCAACTCCCGCTCATCCAGTGTTTGGGACGACGCTAGCCTTGCACTGATGAAGGCCTAAAATGCTTTCACTGCTGAAAAGCTCAAGGTCCTCTTTGGCATGCCCTCTAATGACATCGAGGGTAGTCATATCCACAAACTCATCTAGGTAGTGTGCTTGTGCAATTTTACCTTTCCTTTTCCCTTCTTTTGTATTGTTCTAAACGTTAGATCTTCTTTTCAGGTACTGGGGATAACCATTCATATTACCTCGGAGTACTTGAGCCATGAGGCAAAGGCTGCGTTAGTGGGGTCCCAAGTGGAGACTTTGGAGGCAAAAAACTCGAAGTTGAGGAAAGATCTCATTGCTGTCATGGACGAGGCTAACACTCCCAAGGAGAAGGCTAAGGTCTTGTCTGACGATCTAAGGGCTAAGAGGCAGCTGACCCTAGAGAAAGATGAGCAGCTCCATGTCGCGAAGGAGAAAATCAAGACCGTCGCTGCCAAGTCCATCGTGGCCTTTCAGCAAACTAAGGAGTACAACATTGTCTCTTTAGTTGGTACTACAAGGGTTACGAGCCCCTCCAGTGATACCTCATCAAGCATCCCACTGATGTGGATGCTAAAAACTTGGATTTGGAGGAGAGGGATAAAGAGATGGTGGCAGACAAGGCCTTTCAATCTACTGCTACTGCTCTTAAGGTTGATGCTCCAAAGAATTCTCCGATTCCCCCCTGTTAGTGGTGATGAGGCTATTGCTTGAACCTGCTTATACTTATGTTTTTTTTGGGTGCCAGTATGTTTTTTTTTTTTTTTTTGGCTTTTAATTACATTTCCAGAACAATATTTATTGCCCAGTGTTTTTGGGCTTTTGATTCAGACAAAATATATTCATGTTTTACCTGCTTACTTTCCAGCTTCTGTTGGTTTATTCATCGTTAAGCTTAATATTCCTTTTCCGTATGTGGTTCATGCTTTTTGCCTGCATCTTTGCTTGTTTGATCTAGGTTAGGCTTGCCTCCGTCTAGGTGGGTTTTCATTACTTAACCACCTTATGGTGTCTTATGTCCATTCATCAGTAATTTACATCCGTCTAGATAGAATCTTATTACTTGGCCAATTTTTAGGTGACTTACACCCATCTAAGCGATTTTTTCATTTGGCTTCGTTAACATTCGTCTAGGCAGAATCTTACTACTTAGTCAATTTTTAGGTGACCTACACCCATCTAAGGAATCTTGTCATTCGGCTTCATCAGTAATTTACATCCATCTAGGCAGAATCTTATTACTTAGCCAATTTTTAGGTGACATACACCCATCTAAGGGATCTTGTTTTTCAGCTTCATCAGTAATTTACATTCGTCTAGGCGAAATCTTATTACTTAGCCAATTTTTTGGTGACTTGCACCCATCTAAGGGATTTTATCATTTGGCTTCACTTTCGACGATGCACTTCAGGTAGGGCATAGAGAAGTCTCTTTTGTATAGGGAGTCGTTTATGATAGTGATTTTGGTTGCCCTCTTCTTGACTTTCCTAGCTTCCTTGATGTCTTGTGGAAGTCGTCCATCTTTGAAGAAGGATAGAATTGGGGTCATCTACTTGTCTTCACTTCGGATGGAAAAAATGAGAATCTCTTCAATGCTAAGACGCTTCTGGACTTCCATCATTAAATCTGTGCTCATCAGCCCTGCTCCTAACGATGCCTGTTTTGCTATCTCGTCAGCCCCTATATTCTGGCTTTTGAGGACTTGTATGACTTCTACCCAATCAAATTCTTGAGCCAACTGCCTCGTCAGCCTTAGATACTTCTGCATACTTTCCTCCTTTGCTTCATATTCCTCATTTATTTGCCCTACAAATAGCTTTGAATCGTTCTAGAGGAGTAAGTTTTTGGCGTCCAATGCCTTTCCGACCCTTAGTCCAGTTAGTATTGCCTCGTATTCAGCTTCATTGTTGGTGACAAGGAACATCAGCTGAACTACATACTTGAGTGTCTCTCCTTCTAGGGTGATGATAATAACCCCTACTCCGCCCCCTTTCGGGCTGACGACCCGTCAGTTTGGACCGTCCATCTTTCTTCTTCGTATGATATTCTATCCTCGTCTGGGACTATGAACTCGACGATGAAGTCTGCTAGTGTCTGTGCTTTAATAGCCGTTCTGGGGTGGTACTCAATATCAAATTAGATGAGCTCGATTGCCCACTAAATCATCCTTTTTGCAGCCTTGAGTTTGTTCATGGACTTCTTGATGGGTTAGTCCATCATCACTCGGATAGGATTCGCTTAAAAGTATGGTCGCAGCTTTCATAAGGCTATAATCAAGGCAAATGAAATCTTCTCAATCCGTGGGAATTTTGCTTTAACTCCTTGGAAGGCTTAACTGATATAGTAGACTGCGAGTTGCGTTCCATCCTTCTCTTAGATCTAGGCTGCACTTACGGCTGTAGTTGGCACTGCTAGGTATAGATGTAGGTTTTCTCCCTCTTTGGACGAGTTCAGGATGGGTGGATTGCTTAGATAGTGTTTAAGCTCCTAGAAGGCCTTTTCACACTCTTCCATCCAGGTGAAAGCTTGCTTCAGCGTCTTAAAGAATGGCAGACATTTGTTCGTGACTTTAGAGACAAACCTGTTGAGTGTTGCTATTCTCCCTGTGAGATTCTAGACTTCCATCACAGCCTTGGACGACGTCATTTCTAGTATGGCTCGCACCTTTTCTGGGTTTGTTTCTATCCCTCTCTAGGACACAATAACCCTATCTTTATTTGATTGTTTCCCAAGAATGTGTCCATGAATGTAAGGAGTTTATGTCCTGCCATGGAATCCACCAGCTGATCTATTATTGGAGGGGGGAAGCTGTCCATTAGGCAGGCCTTGTTCAAGTCCATGAAATCTACGCACATCCTCCATTTCCCATTTCCCTGCTTTACAAGGACGACGTTAGCCAGCTAGTTTGAGTAATAGACCTTGCGAATGAAATCCGCTGCTAGCAGTTTATTTACTTCGTCCATGATTGCCTAATTTCGTTCTGGAGCAAACACTCATCGTCTCTACTAGACGGCCTTTTTCTTAAGATCAACATTTAGCTTGTATTGGATGATTGTTGTGGATATGTCTGGCACGTCCTCGTGGCTCCATGCGAAGTTGTCTAGGTTCTCCTTAAGGAATTGGACTAATTTCTTCTTTATTTATGCATTCATGGTCGTCCTTACTCTTGCAGTCTTCGCTAGCTCTCCCAACTCCACAGTTTCTAGGGCTTCCACCTTCTCTTCTTCTTTCTTCTCTATCATCCACATATGGTTTTCCTACGTAGCTAACACTACTAGGTAGCACTCCCTAACTAGCACCTAGTCTTCTTTTACCACGCCTACACCATTTTCTGTTGAGAACTTTACCTTTAGGCAATAAGTGGACGTGGCCACCTTCCAACGATTGAGCATAAGCCTCCCAATGATCACATTGTATAAAGAAGAACAGTTTACCACTAGGAAGTCTAACTAACGAGTTAGTTGTCATTCGTAAGACCCTACTATGACCATCAATGTCATTATGCCTTTAGGTTACACTCTGTCCCCATTGAAGCTAACGAGAGAGGACTCAAAGAGATGCAACCTACTTGGATCCAACTTCAACTGTAGATGATGTCCAAAGAGCTACCATTGTTCACGAGGATTCTCCTAGTGTTGAACCCCTCTATCATAAGCATTATAACTAGGGGGTCGTCATGTGGTTGCTTCACTCCTCTGGCGTATTCTTTTGAGAAAAATGTGTCCTTGTCCGTCCGTCTCTACTTTAAGTTTGGTATCTTGTGGATGTTGTTCACCTACCTCTGTTGTGATTCCTTGAGGGATCTGAATGATCATCTTGTAGATGGCCCTCTTGTGATCGTCTTTATCTCCCCGATCGCACCATGTGGACAATGGGATGCATGGTCCTCATCACTTGGTAAGGCTTCGTGCTTGTCCTTATTATTATCCCTAGATCTACTGGAGTCTCCTTTTTTGACATATTTCTGTAACTTCCTTTTCTGGATGAGTTCCTTTATCTGCTCCTTCAGGTCTCGACAATCTTCCATGTAGTGGCTATGGTCCTTGTGGAAGTGGCAATACTTCTTCTTGTCATGCACATTGGGTGACGAGTGCAGGGGCCTTGGCCATTTGAGATAGTGCTCATCTTTGATCCGAGTCAAAATTTTATCAACAGGCATTATTAAAGGAGTGAATTTTACCGTCTGAGGGGTTTTATCGTCTTTCCGTTTACTCCCATCAATATTCAGACGATCTGTTCTCTCCTTTCTTCATCCTCTCTGATCGTCTTCCTTTCTTTCCCTTGCATTTGACTTCTCTACATCTTCTATTGCTGCTAAGGCATCCTCGGCATTCATGTACTTCTGCGCCTTCAAGAGCATCTCTGCCATCGTCCTAGGGGGATTCTTCGCAAGTGAAACCTCAAACTCCCTAGACTTCAAACCAGCCTTAAGGTTATTAGCTGTACTTTGTCATCAACTTTATCTACTTCTAAAGTTTCCCGAGTGAAACGCTTCACGTATGACCTCAGGGTCTCCTTTTCTCCAAGCCTAATGGTAAGCAAGTGGTCCATTGGCCTTCTTGGGTGTTGTCCTCCAATGCAGTGGTGCAAGAAAGAATTGCCCAACTGCTCAAAGTTGTCGATGGACGATGTTGGTAACTTTGTGAACCACTCCTTCGCAGCTCCTTTGAAGGTGGTGGGGAAAGAACGGCACAGTATTTCATCAGTAGGTTATTGAAGACCAAGAGTTGTCTTAAAAGTGTTGAGGTGATCCAGAAGGTCTTTCAATACGTTGAATGGCTAGAGTTGAGGTAGACGAAACTTCGACGACGTTGGGCATTCTAGGACCGCCATCATGAAGGGTGAATCCGTCCTCCTGACCATCCTATCTAGGCTCTATCTGTTTTTTCCTTAATGGCACTCCTCAGCTCGTCCATTTCCTTTCTCATTTCCCGGAGAAAGTTTGAGCTCGGTCCTTCTGGAGTGGAGGGTCTTCGACGGTCATTCCTTCTTTGACTATCTCCCTCATCATCCTGATTGGTCCTAGATCGGTTCTCCTTTTCCTGCAGTCATTGCCTCATTTCCTGGTCCTGTCTGGTAAGCTTTTCCACACTAGCTATGAGTGTCTGGGTTTGCAGAGCTAATGCTGCAAAATCTTGGTTGGACTCCATCTAGACTTGTGAGTTCAATGGAACTACACTCTCGAACCTAAGTGCAAAAATGTTGTCCTTATAGACGACGCCAAACTGACGATGCGAAAATTGTCAGTTGAGTAGGTTTGTCCAGATGAAGCAAAAACCTCATCGTTGTGCTTGCAATTATGGTGAAAAGCCCTCCTCGGATGGTTACTGGTGTGGTGCCTGCCACAAAGCCTCCGATGATAAAGTCAGCGTATAGAAACTTTTTAGGAAGTAAGAGAGCTTAGAATATCAGAGTTATGTGTACTAATATATTTTTAATGTGTGTATGTATCTTGTATGGTTCTGATGAGCGTGTATATATAGCTTCATTATTTCTAGCCGTTGGGGCCTTGATTGTGGCTTTAATTCTTCTTTCGTAACACATTTGGGCTCATTAATGTGGGTTTTGATGAGCTTCCAATGGTTTGACAGCTAATTGGTAACTGTCCAAGGTATTGAATCATTTTATTAATGACTTGCCTTCCCTCGTCCATGATGTGGCTAGGTGGACCAAGGTGTCTGATGGGATCGTTTGGGCAAGAAGGTTCGTTGATACTATCAGTAATATATCTAAGCAATAATTATGTTTAGTACGTTATGATTTTTTTTTTATCATCATATTATTATTATTATTATTATTATTATTATAGCTGAAAAGGGGAACTAACAACAAGAATGTAACTATCTCTCTTCACTGAATTTGTCGATCACCATTCTTGTATTCTCCAATACACATGTATATTTAAATACATCTGCATCTTTATTATTTACTATTTAGTATTATATCTCACAATATTGAGAATAAATAAATAAAATATAACATATAAATATATATATATATATATATATATATGATAGGAAAATATAAGATATATATGTGTGTTGTAATCCTAAAACAACATTTTAGGCGTTACAAAACCACATCCTAGTAGTCCATGGTTTTAGGCAAAAACATTGGCGAAGTTATGTTGTTTCTTATTATAACAGTTAAGCGTGCTCTCCCATATTCTATAAATTGGTTCCAATCCACAGCATTTTAGTCAATTGTAAGAGACTAATAGTAAAATTACCATGGCAATGAAATTAGTAGTTCCAATCTCTAGAGACCAACGCATGGGTCGCCTTATCGAAATCCACAGCACTGTGTATTGCCCAGGCAACAGCAATATAGATGCCAGTGAAACCAACAAAGGCATTTTCCCATGTAAGTTTGCTCGGGTTAATTATTTTACCTGCACACACACACACACATATATATATATGGTAATTCTGTTATGATGCTGAAAATCGTCAATAAGCCACACGGTCCTCACGTGCTCCCGATAGCGTACCTACACAACACAAAAGTTGAAAACCTTAAGAGGAGTACCAATGTGGTATTGGCCAAGTACCCTCCGACGATCAAGTTAGAGAAATCTCTTGTACGCAACTCTAGAATGCCAGAGCTAGGATGAATAATGCGTACCTTGATTTGTGAGCGTTGTAAGGCCAAAATTTATGCCTTGGCCAAGAAGTTCTTTCCTTCTAGGAGAGTAATTCGTAGATTTTGCGTATCTCTTAGAGCTCATTTCCTTTTAGGAGTCTTTTTAATTAAGGTCAAGCAGGTAGCGCAAGGATTCTCCCTCCACATGTATGCGTGGAGGTCAAGTAAGGCTACGGACGAGAGTTTAACTAACCTCTTCAGATAATTCCCGTCAGCCTAACACCGCTCGTTTCTTAAGTCGTCAGCTTATAGATTGAGGTCGTTAGCACAGAACGTCAGCTTTAGGGTCGTCAGCTCTAAGATGTATCCCCTCGCTGTAAGCAAGCCCAACGGAATCATTGGGCTCGACACATTTTTCTTGTCCACAAAATTATCCTTATCAGCTACCCCCTACTCCATAGCCTCGTCAGCTTTACTTGACGAGTTATGGAGTTCATATCGTCAAGCAGGTTATTCATGCGTGACACCTCAGGTCGCCTCCATTAAATGCTTGGACACGTGGCCTGAGCTGATTGGCCTCGACTCTGGATGAGCGTGTTGCTTCGTCTTCTGTGCCCTTTTTGCCAATATATATTTCATCCCTTCTCTCATTTTCAACTTTCCAACATTTTCTAATTTCAACAGAGAGAGAGCGTCGCTTCCAAAACTCCCTGTGTCCGTCAGCATTTTAGCCTCGTCATTGTTACTACCGTCAGATTTCTAGAACCGTCCCTTTCTCTGAGGAATCGCCTATCGGTAAGTTTTCCTTTTCTTTGCTCTTCCTTTCATTTTTATCTTTCTAGTTTAGTTTCTATAGTGAGGTCATCGACTTAGGTTCTTAGAATGAATCCGTCGCTTGTAGGTAGTCAGATGTCTAGAGAAGCGTCGAGTGAACAATCGTCGATCCACGAGGGAGCGGGTTACAACGAAATCTTTCAATTAGGTCGTGAGCCCGAGGAGGCTTCCCCTGGTCGTCAGAGAGGGAAACGTTAGCCCACTCTTCTGATGAGGAAGTTGAGAATTGTAGTGAAGATGAGGTGGGTGAGGGTGAAGACGAGGATGATGAAAGAGAGGAAGAAAGAATAAGCGACGGAGACATAAGGACAGATGGAGAGGCAGAGAGATCTGGTGACGGGGGTGATGATGACGGTGGTGAGGAGGCCTTAGAGAGCACCTTAAGGGTCCTCAGGGATGACCGTCCTTTTATCCTACCCACGAATTGGCCCGTCAATGAATTTTTGCCGTCAATGTCGATCAATCTTTTTAATAATCTACGTGCTCGCTATCAAATACCGGACGACATCCTAATCCGTCTCCCTGAGGAGGGTGAGAGATGTTATTCAGGACAAACTGCGAATGTTGGCATGTATGATGCTATGTTTATGACAAGATTAAGGCTGCCATTGATGGCACTCCATTGTCAGCTGGCCAATTTTTTGGGAATATCCGTCATTCAGATTGCCCTTAATGCTTGGTGGACATTTATTGGCGCTAAGATCCTGTGGGGTCGTCTAAGTGGGGGACATCGTCAGTCAACCCTGGACGAGTTCTTTTGGTGCTACCATCCCCAACATATTTCCTCGTCCAAGGGGATATATCATTTTGCAGTAAGGAAGAATGAGTTAAAGTTGGTGTTAGATATGCCCGATTCGAATAGGAAGTGAAAGGGCAGATACTTTTTCGTAAAGGGGATGAACTGGGTATGCCGTCAGGAGAAGTGGGAGTCGATGCCTCATGGTTTCGATAATACTTGGGCATATGTCAGGGACTTAGGTTGATCTCATCTGCTTCTTTACTTAGCTCATTTGTTCGACTCCTAACTCTGTCTGTTTTCCTTTTCAGCAAATATTTGTCCACGTATTACCACAGAACAAAAGGATTTCATTCGTCGGGTGACGGCCATCTCGTTGGACGATCGGAAGTGTCGAGACCTTATCACACTTGACACCTTACATTTATATTGTGGTGGTCTGGAGCTGACACCAGAAGCTTGCAAGCTAAACTCTTATTCCTATTGACGTGAGTAATTCTCGATTTTTTCGTCACTTCCCTTGCATCATTTTTTCTTACCTTTGCTCTCTGTCTCTTGTAGAAATGGAGGTAGCTAAACAAAGAATTTGTGCTGCTGTTGCTGCCAAAAAGAAGGAAGAGGAGAAGAAAGTCAAAGGAGAGTTGACAACTTCGTCAATCCCTAAGACCGTCGGGACAGTGGGAACCGAAAGAAAAGCTAACGAGAAAGACGTCCGCTCTGGGAAGAAGGTGGCCATTACCCCTAGGGATAAACCTCCTAAAAAGCCATCACCTTTGAAGTCTTGTTATGGGACAGGAAAAGGGCTGATGATTGCATCAGGCACCATCAGCCATGGGCCTGACCGCCACCTCCTCACTTATAAGGATTATGCCGTGGAGGTGGTAGAATCCATCTTGAAAATTGAAGAGATGAATCCCTGTACTGAGCGGGTGACGGAAGAATTAGGGGTGTCAGGCTTGTTTGATCTTGTTCGGGTATGTTTCTTTCTTTATGTTGACATTAGACAAGTTTCAGTGAGTTGACGCTGTTTTTGTGTCTTGCAAGATATGGTTCGAATGAAGGCCTTGCAAGATAGGTGCATTGCTAAGGAGGGGATGGTTACCCATCTGCGTATGTGTGTCAAGAATCTGTTAGATGGGCAACAACAATATAAGGATGCTAACAAAATTCTTGATAAAGAGGTGAAAGAGTTAAGGGAATAGTTGGCAGAAGAGGGTCGTCAGAGGAATCTGGAAGTAGAAGCTAAGCTGATGGTGGAAAAGGAACTGAAGGCCCTTTTAAGCCAGGTGGAAACGGCTAGGAACGACGCTGTGACGGAATTCAAGGACTCGCAGTCCTTCATAGATGCTTGTGCTGTCTACTATGGGAACGGATTTGAGGACTGTCTAAGACAGGTTAAATCTGTTTATCCAGACCTGGATTTATCCAAGGTTACAATGGATGAGCCTCTTCCGTCGACTCCCATGGGAGACACTATCTATGAGGAAAGTGACGGTGCTAACAAGCTTGAGGTGGACCAGAAGGATGGTAGCGTAGTCCTTGCACAGCCTGTTGTGGATAAGACCATCACTTTGACCCCGTCAGCAAATCCTCTTTTCAACATCCTCAGTGATGGAGAACCTTCTACTCCAGGTGTTCAAGCCATTCATGTTAAGGACAACGGGAAGTCCCAAGATCCTCCTACTTCATGAATTGAGTTTTTTCTTTATGTAGTTTGAACAATGTTTTGGAGCCCTTTTGTTTTTGGGTTTTACTTGTAAAAAACACCACTTTAGTTGTAATATTTTGTGCTCGTCACATTCAATATATATGCATTGCTTGTCTATTTCTTGTGTTCGTATGTCAAGGTGTTTAGTGAAGCCGTTTGCCTGAGTTGTCCTTAGGCTCGTCTTCCTTACTGATTTCAACCTGTCAAATTATGAATGTGGACGTCAGCTTCCTTTGACTATTTGTCCACTCTATAAGCTTATCCGCTGTTTTTGTAGTGAACTCATCTAGTTAGTGGGCAAACCTGTCCACTTTTATGGACATTGTGGGGTCGTCCACTTTATGGACTTTGGTTCACCTATTCTGATAATATGCCCATCCATTTTGTGTGGTCATCCACCTTATGGACTTAATAATGAATTCGTCCACCCTGTGGGCTTGGTGATGACGTTGTCTACTTGGTCTTAAAGATAAGGTTGCCCAT
Source organism: Castanopsis chinensis (assembly GCA_032878915.1). Lineage (NCBI taxonomy): Eukaryota > Viridiplantae > Streptophyta > Magnoliopsida > Fagales > Fagaceae > Castanopsis > Castanopsis chinensis. Next base: position 1,143,955 of record JAVQMG010000113.1, read on the forward strand.
TTAGCGAACTATGAATATTCGTCTATTTTGGGGACTTTGTAGTAAACTTAGTAGACCCGTCAGCTTTAAGGTCTTAGTAGTAAAGTTGTCCTCTCGGACTTAGTAAGGTCGTCTACCCGTCCATTTTGAGGACTTAGTAGTAAGATCATCCTCTTGGACTTGGTAAGGTCATCTGCTTCATAGTAGACCAGTCCGTTTTTAGGACTTGTGATAATTTTCATCTGGTTTGCAAACTTTTAATATTAAGGTCGTCTACTTGGCAGTAGATCTGTCTACACAACAAATACACCAATCGTTTTTGAATAAACTCCTCTTATTATGATGAATGCATGCTGTAGAGAGGGAAAATTCCCGGCCTATCACAAGCTGACACGTCATGCCACCAAGTTCGCAAGGTATGGCTAATTACAAAGTATCATATACTGAAAATTTGCTAAATTTCATACAGGAAAAACATGCAAAATGCTAATCACATGGAGGCGCGTGTAAGCAATGATGCAAGCGAATCCCGCTGTGTAAGCGATGATGCAAGCAAGTCCGGCTGTGTAAGCGATGACACAAGCGGACCAATCAAGCTGTGACATGTGTCACCAATCAGGCTCCGCCACATGTCGCTCACCTACCTCCAAAATCCTATAAATAGAAGCCTTCCTAAGGCATTTGAGGAGGAAGCTATCTAGAGCACAAGCTGCATCAAAGAAGCATCAGAAGTATTGAAACTCTGCTGGAATCAAGCCTTAAAGCCTCCAAGAACTCCAAGAACTTCAACCTTCGAATACGACGAACATTCGAAGCAAAATCCTCCAAATCACTCGCCTAGATCTTAGAGGTCACTGAAATCAAGCTCAAAAGCCTTCAGAAACCTCGACAAATCACAAATCAACAAAGCTTTACGGATTCAAGCCTTCAAAGCCCCGAAAAGCTTCCACCATAAATCTAAGAACACGAAGAACACGCGAAGAACACGAAGAACGTGAAGAACAAAGGATTTCTAACAAGCTCACAGCCAGAAATTCATTGTAATTCCGTTTCAACAATCTTCGATCCATTCTTCAGCCAAATTGAAGGATATTTTGTGTTCAAATCAAAATCACATCGCAAATCTTTTAAGGAGATCGAATCAGAGGATCAATCCTTGTAATTACAGAGAATTGTATCACACACTTTCATCAATACAAATTCGCATTTGAGAAACTATTTTACTTGTTTGATTTATTTCGAATTAAGAAATTTAGTCGTCTACAAATTCTGGCACGCCCGGTGGGACATCTCTGCCTCTCATCTCTTTCTCCTCCAAAAGAAAAGAAATTCGACTTGCTACCAGCTTCAATGGCCTCTAACAAGAACACCCGAAAATCAGTGGTTGATGCTTCCGTTGCCAATGATTATGTTGGCCCAATCACTCGCAGTCGATCCAAGGCTCTTGACCTACTTCGACCCCCGCCAACCAAAGAAAGCAGACTTCATAATGTCATCTCCCTAGACTTTCTTGCAAATAGGAAAGCTGCTGCTAAGGATTCCTTTCATTTGGAGAATGATGATGAATCATCCACAACAAGGACCTTTTCTATCAACTCTTCACCCGTGATGAGAAATTTAAGGAATGAAGTGCCTTTGATTCATTCCATTCCATCATTTAGCCCATCATATATGGAAGTGATGCCAGTGATGATGACTAACACCGCTACCATGGAAGAAAAGATGGCTGAAATGGAACAAAGGGTTATCCTTCTCACAAAAGCACTAGAAGATAAGGATGTCAAAATTGCAACCTTGATGAACAAGTTGGAGGAACAAGATTTGGGTGAATCAAGTCTTGGCCCTGAGTACCCACCTGGCTTCACCTTGAAAGGAGAAAACACTAGGGTTGACAAGGAAAAAGGAGTCGAAGGAACTTCTCAACATGGAAATTCCACCTCAATAGCCTCGTTATCTGTCCAACAACTGCAAGACATGATAACGAATACCATTCGAACACAATATGGGGGTTCTTCCACTAATTCCCTCATATATTCAAAGCCCTATACAAAACGCATCGACAACATGAGAATGCCAAATGGGTATCAACCCCCCAAGTTCTTGCAATTTGATGGCAAAGGAAATCCTAAGCAACACATTGCTCACTTTGTAGAAACTTGTGAAAATGCTGGGACTCAAGGGGACCTCCTCGTAAAGCAGTTTGTCCGTTCACTCAAGGGGAATGCCTTTGATTGGTATACAGACTTAGAACCCGAGTCAATCGATGGTTGGGAACAACTTGAAAGAGGGTTTCTTGACCGATTCTATAGCACGCGTCGCACGGTGAGCATGATGGAGCTCACCAATACTAAGCAGTGGAAAGACGAGCCCGTTGTTGACTATATCAATCGGTGGCGTTCTTTGAGTCTAGATTGTAAAGATAGACTTTCTGAAATATCTGCTATAGAAATGTGCATCCAAGGCATGCATTGGGGACTTCTTTACATCCTACAGGGGATAAAGCCCCGAACATTTGAGGAGTTAGCGACTCGTGCACATGACATGGAGCTGAGCATTGCTAGCCATGGAAATACGAAGCCTCCTGTGCCTGAGGAAAAGAAAGAAAGAAGAGAAGTAAGGAAGAATGATAGGAATGCGAAAAGTAACGTCAAAGACTCAATGAATATCAATTCTGCCCCAGTCAAAATTTCAACCGGAAAGATGAAGGCTAATGAAAAGAGGCCTGAAGGAAGCCAACGACGTGAGGCGCGTCGCTCGTCACTCAAGGAATGGGAACAAAAGACGTATCCTTTTCTAGACGCTGATATGCCCGAAATGCTAGAACAACTCCTCAAGCTTAAATTGATTGAATTGCCGGAATGCAAACGACCAGAAGAGATAGGGAAAGTTGAAGACCCAAACTATTGTAAGTATCATCGCATCATAAGTCATCCAATCCAAAAATGCTTTGTTCTTAAAGAACTCATCATGAAGTTAGCTAAGGAAAGGAAAATCGACTTGGATTTCGATGATGTGGCGGAGTCAAACCTTGTGACGTTCGCTTATGAGTCACGTAATTGCATATCTCCAACTATTAAGCTGAGGGCAAATACCACACTCATCCAGTTTGGTTCTATGGAGCCGGTTCAAGTTCAGCTTTCACAAGAAACATTTGACTATAGCTCGAATGATGATAGCAGATCAACAATGGATGAAGAGGAAGGTTGGACGATGGTTACTCGTAAGAGATGGAAGAAAAGACGAGAGTTCCCTCTTCATTTGGTCATCCGAGAGCCCAAAAGAACACAAAGCCTGATTCAACTTCGATCAAGAAGAAGGAATGATAAAAGGCGAAAAAGACTAGGCACAAAAGTGAACGACGATTCGGCACAAACCAAAAACCTTCGAAATCGCATCACATTAGAAGAATTCTTCCCCAAAGGATTCCTTCAAAATGACTCAGCAGAAGCCGTTCACACAGGCTCTTGTTATGAAATTCATGATGAAGAGAAGGATGTCGATCATGGTGGGCCAGGTGAGACTTTGGAAAAACTCCAATCCCAAGATGATGAAGTTGAACCCTTACAATCCCCCACCTCACCAAAAGAGGTGATCACCCAAGCTCTTGAAAAACCGGAGATGAGCATTCCTCATGCCAACATGCTTCAACAAACCCAAGAATGTTGTGCATGCTCCCCAAACATGACTTTCACTGATGAGGATCTGTTGTTAGGCTCTAAGCCCCATAATCGTCCACTTTATGTCTCTGGTTATGCACGTGAACAAAAGATAGACCGTATCCTTATTGATGGAGGTTCAGCTGTTAATATACTACCAAAAATGACGATGAGACGACTTGGTCTTACTATGGAGGAGTTATCGCATAGTCGTTTGGTCATTCAAGGTTTTAACCAAGGAGGACAACGCGCGATTGGTATGATACGCCTGGAACTAATCATTGGAGAATTGACAAGCAATGTGTTGTTCCATGTTATTGATGCCAAAACAACCTACAACGTGTTGTTGGGACGTCCATGGATCCACGAGAACGGAGTAGTGCCGTCAACTTTTCATCAATGTTTCAAATACACTCAAGGTGGAGTAAAAAAGGTCAATGCTGACTTAAGACCTTTTACTGAGACCGAAGCTCACTTTGCTGACGCAAAGTTCTACATGGAAGATGGCGTTCCAAATGAAGTTCTCCCGGTTGAGATCCCACCAACAGAGAGCAAGCCGAATGAAAATAAGCATGTTAGATTCATCAGTGGAAAGGATACTTCTTCCTCAAGAGAAGGTCCAAAATGTGGAAATAATCATTCTAGTGAATCTACCAGTAATTCAGTGAGAGAAAAGATCTCAACACCTCCTGACAATCCTCCATTTCTTCGTTATGTACCATTATCACGCCGCAAGAAAGGACAGTCGCCGTTCACAGAATGCCTTCAATCAGTGGTAAACGAGGGAAGGCCTCCCACAAAGCTCACAATGGAGGATGTAGCCATATTAAAGGAAAATCATGCTATGCCTTTAACTTCATTCACAAATCCTTCGCCCTCGAAGCCGTTAAATGGATTTGTAAGGTCTTCGCAAAGTTTGACAAAACATGAGGTTCTACCAAGTGAAAGGACGAAAGGATGGTTCGACCCAAAGGCATATAGTCTTCTAACCAAAGCAGGTTATGATTCTTCAAAACAAGGCGACTTAGGGAAACTAATTCCAGAAGTCACCGGAGAGAAGGTGCATGGCCTCAGCAAAACACAAAGGAAAATGCGGCTTGAAGGGCATGAAATTCCTATCCCAAAGATCGGATTAGGTTATACTCCAGAACAACCGGCTCAGATATGGATCAAGAAAACAAGCAATGCTTCAAGTTCTCAATACATAACAGTGGAAGGTGGCAAAAGTTCAAATCAAAGGAAAGATCACTTTGCTTCGCATGTCTCGGTGTTTGATCGCATTAATACCCCATCGTCACGAATCACAGTGTTCGATAGGTTAAATACAACTTGCTTGACACAAAACCACGACACTCTTGCTCGTAGATCAGTCTTTGATCGGTTGGGGGCAATGAAAGGGCCTGTCAATAGCCGTCCTCAAAATTCCATAAACTTTGAAGTTCAAGGGGAGAAGGAAGCTAATGACGGGATCCATAGTAGCATTCCTTCACGCATGAAACGTAGCTCTGCCCTAGACATCAACACTGAAGGGTCTCTTAAAGTCAAAAGGCGAACGGTTGTACACACAAGACAATCAGTTGTCCACAATGAGCAAATTGAAGAAGTATCATCCTCATTTCATATTACAGTGGAAGAAGATACACTCTCAGATGTTGAAGCAACCAATGAAGAGGTCGATGAAGCTCCCCTAGCCTTGGAAGATGGAGTACAGGCTACAGTTGATGAACTTAAAGAGATCAATTTAGGAACTACTGAAGAACCCCGACCAACTTTCATCAGTGCCCTTCTCACTCTTGAAGAAGAAGAAGGATACCGCAAGCTTCTGGTAGAATATAAAGATGTGTTTGCTTGGACTTACAAAGAAATGCCTGGCCTAAATCCAAGTATTGCTTTACACCATTTGGCAATAAAGAAAGGTGTACGCCCAGTCAAACAATCCCAAAGACGCTTTCGGCCGGAACTTATCCCTCAAATAGAAACCGAGGTCAATAAGCTAATTGAGGCGGGTTTCATTCGTGAAGTACAGTACCCGGAATGGATCGCTAACATCGTCCCCGTCAAAAAGAAGAATGGACAAATCCGGGTGTGCGTCGACTTCCGTGATTTGAACAATGCGTGTCCCAAGGATGATTTTCCATTGCCCATCACTGAGGTTATGGTTGATGCCACTACCGGTCATGAAGCTTTATCTTTCATGGATGGCTCTTCAGGTTACAATCAAATTCGAATGAATCCCAAGGATGAAGAGCTTACAGCTTTTCGTACTCCTAAGGGCATTTACTGCTACAAAGTAATGCCTTTTGGACTAAAGAATGCTGGTGCTACTTATCAACGAGCCATGCAAAAGATCTTTGATAATGTACTTCATAAATATGTGGAGTGTTATGTCGATGATCTGGTGGTTAAAACAAAAAGGAGAGAAGACCATTTGGCAGACCTACGATCCGTGTTCAACCGCTTGAGGAAGTATCAACTTAAAATGAATCCCCTCAAATGCGCTTTTGGCGTAACATCGGGGAAGTTCCTTGGTTTCATTGTGAGACATCGCGGCATTGAAATTGACCAGTCCAAAATTGAAGCAATCCAGAAAATGCCAGAACCCAAGAATTTGCGAGAGCTTAGAGGCTTGCAGGGAAGACTTGCCTACATACGGCGATTTATCTCAAACTTGGCCGGTCGATGTCAACCTTTCAATAGGCTGATGAAGAAGAATGTGCACTTCGAATGGGATGAGGCTTGTAGCAACGCTTTTACAAGCATCAAAAGATACTTGCTTAATCCTCCGGTTTTAGGTGCTCCTATCCCCGGAAAGCCTTTAGTGTTGTACATTGCAGCACAAGAAAAGTCCCTAGGTGCTCTTATGGCGCAAGAAAATGAGGAAGGAAAGGAAAAAGCCCTCTATTATTTAAGCCGAACTCTCAATGGGGCTGAATTAAATTATTCTCCTATTGAAAAGACATGTCTTGCTCTTTTCTTTGCCATAGACAAGTTGAAGCACTACATGCAAGCATATACGGTCCATTTGATAGCAAGGGCAGACCCGATCAAATATGTCCTTTCCAGGCCAGTGGTTTCAGGTCGCCTAGCTCGATGGGCAGTCTTGCTACAACAATATGGCCTTGCATATGTTCCACAAAAAGCCGTCAAAGGACAAGCATTGGCAGATTTCTTAGCTGATCACCCAGTTCCTTCTGATTGGGAATTCTCTGATGATTTCCCGGATGAAGACGTATTTTATATCGAAGTAATGCCACCATGGATGATGTTCTTTGATGGGGCTGCACGTAGAGAAGGAGCGGGGGCAGGTGTAGTGTTTGTTTCTCCACAACGACAAATACTTCTATACTCATTCTCATTAGGCGAACTTTGCTCCAACAACGTGGCCGAATATCAAGCGTTAATTATTGGCTTACAAATGGCCATTGAGATGGGCATATCGCAACTTGAGATCTTTGGGGATTCTAAATTAATTATCAGCCAAATTTTGGAGCAATATGATGTCAAGAAAGAAGACCTTATCCCCTATTGCAAATATGCAAAGAAGTTGCTAACAAATTTTGAGGCAATTACATTGGAGCATATACCAAGGAAGGAGAATAGACAGGCTGATGCTTTAGCTAATTTGGCTACCGCCTTAGCATTATCCCAAGAAGAGACCGCCAAAGTTGCTATTTCTCAAAGATGGGTAGTACCTCTCGTAGTTGAAGAAGAAGAAGAACAAGCTAACGTCATTTCTGTATACCTTGTTGAAAAAGAAGATTGGCGACAAGCGATCATTGAGTACCTTCAACATGGAAGACTCCCGGATGATATACGCCACAAAACTGAAATTCGGCGAAGGGCTGCTCGATTCATTTACTATAAAGAAACTCTCTTCCGCCGTTCGTTTGATGGTTTGTTCCTCCGTTGCTTAGGAGAAGAAGAGGCTAAACAAGCCTTGGAAGAGGCTCATTCTGGAATATGTGGTGCACACCAATCAGGTCCTAAGTTACACTACAGAATCAAGCGAATGGGTTACTATTGGCCTACGATGGTGCAAGACTCCATGGAGTATGCTAAAAAGTGCGAAGCCTGTCAGTATCATGCAAATTTCATCCACCAGCCGCCAGAACCTCTACACCCAACCGTAGCTTCTTGGCCTTTTGATGCATGGGGGCTTGACGCAATAGGACCATTGCCGAAGTCATCCGGTGGCCATTTGTACATCTTGGCCGCAACTGATTACTTCTCAAAATGGGCGGAAGCTGTGCCCCTTAGGGAAGTAAAGAAAGAAACAGTGGTCAACTTCATTCGAACTCACTTGATCTATCGGTATGGTGTCCCTCGGTATATCATAACTGATAATGGCAAACCATTCTACAATAAGCTAATGACGGAGCTATGCGAGAAGTTTGCATTTAAACAATACAACTCCTCCATGTACAATGCCCCGGCAAATGGATTAGCTGAAGCCTTTAACAAAACGCTCGGCAATTTGTTGAAGAAGGTGGTATCCAAGACTAAGCGAGATTGGCATGAAAGAATCGGAGAAGCATTATGGGCATATCGAACAACATTTCGAACGCCTACTCAAGCAACGCCATATTCTCTTGTCTATGGAGTGGAAGCCATCCTTCCCCTTGAATGCCAAATCCCATCATTACGAATAGCCATTCAAGAAGAGTTGACCAAGGAAGAAAATGCCAAGCTCAGGTTGCAAGAATTGGAGGCACTTGATGGAAAAAGGCTCGAGGCTCAACAACGCCTTGAGTGCTATCAAGCTCGTCTTTCGAGTGCATTCAATAAAAGAGTTAAGCCACGAGCATTCCAAGTTGGTGACTTAGTACTCGCTGTTCGAAGACCTATCATCACAACTCATCATACGGGCAATAAGTTCACTTCAAAATGGGACGGGCCTTATGTTGTGCAAGAAGTCTACACCAATGGAGCTTACAAGTTGATTGATCAAGAGGGTGTAAGGATCGGCCCCATCAATGGGAAGTTCCTTAAACGCTTCTATGCTTGAAAATCGGGGACTGCTCCTCGGTAAGAGTTTAAACTGCCCACTGCAACGCTACAAGGGTATATGATGTCTTCCCATTACCTTTGAAAGCGTACAAATAAAGAGAAATAAATCCCATCCTATGTCACCAATTGTGAGTGTGGCGTAGTGGTTGGATGCCCGTGTCACCCTTGAGAAGTCTCGGGTTCGATTAGTGGTGAACCCACTATTGCGCAATTGGTACCCATGGCATGCCGTGGGGCGTGGGGCGAGGATTACACACGTGAGCCTTCCTTTTTTGTAAAAAAAAAATCAATCATCAAAAAAAAAAAATCATCAAAAAAAAAAATCATCAAAAAAAAAAAATCATCAAAAAAAAAAATCATCAAAAAGAAATCATCATAAAAAAAAAGAAAATCAATTGAACTACGTAATGACTTGATCCCTCTCCGGGGTACGTAGGCAGCTTAGTACTTTTTACTAAGTTCAGTCACATGAAAAAAATAAAGCTTGCCAGTCTAGCTTGAAGAGTTTTCCAACGGTCATCAATATGCTTTTAAGGTCCCTTTGGTTGGCAAGACATTGCTAAAGACAATCAACAGCTCAATAAGATGATTGAAAATCGTTGCACTCCAAGATGAAGACTAAATGAAGTCTGCATGGCATTCCCCATCTTCTATGGACATTCTTCAACGTTTATGAAGCATGTTTTGCATCATCTCTCCTCTATGGGCATATTCTGACATCTTTGAAGTCTTGACGACATTCTTCTCGCATCTTCAAGGTTTTGTTGACATTTCTTTGAATCCTCAAAGTCTTGATGGGAGCGTCTTGAAACTTCAAGGTTTTGTTGGCTTTTCCTTGCATCTTCAACGTCTTGATAGGGACCTCTCACATCTTCAAGGTTTTGGTTGGCACCTCTTTGAATCCTTAAAGTCTTGATGAGAATTTCTTGAGACTTCAAGGTTTTGTTGGCCTTTCCTTGCATCTTCAAGGTCTTGATAGGGACTTCTCACATCTTCAAGGTCTTGATAGGGACTTCTCACATCTTCAAGGTTTTGGTTGGCACCTCTTTGAATCCTCAAAGTCTTGATGGGAGTTTCTTGAAACTTCAAAGTTTTGTTGGCCTTTCCTCGCATCTTCAAAGTCTTGATACGGACTCCTTGCATCTTCAACGTCTTGTTGGTATCTCTGAAGTCTTGATGTCTAGCAACAGTGCTAAGCGCCCTCGATGTCTGAGCTATATTGCCTCTGAAAATTGGTGTTGTTGTAGCTTTATTATAAATGTCAATGTTGGTACAACTTCAACACGAGTGCGGTGCGAATGAAGTGTTGACACGCCTTCATGGCAAAGATGGATGTTGACATGGCTTCAATGTGAATGAAGTGTTGACGTAACTTCATGGAAAAGATGAATGTTGACGTGGCTTCAATGTGAATGAAGTGTTGACATGGTTTCATGGCAAAGATGAATGTTTGCACAGCTTCAATGCAAATAAAATGTTGAGGCAGCTTTATGGCAAAAGAGGAGTGCTAGTGCATCTTCATTAGAGAGGCAAGAACTGGTGCGACTTCATAGTAGACGCAAGTGTCGGCGCCGCTCCATGAAAAAGATGAGTGGTGACACGATTTCGATGCAAAGAAAAAAAAAAATAGATGCCACTTCATTGTAAAAGCAAGTGTTAATATGGCTTCAGTACGAGGACAAATCTTGGCGTGATTTCATGAGGCTATCTTGCAAAGATTGTTGATGTAACCACGTTGCAAAAATTCTTGATATGGCTGCGTTGCAAATACAAGTATTGGTGCGACTTAATTGCTAATACTAGAGCCAATGCGACTTCAAAGACAAGTATTGACGATAGTATTATTACGTAGCTGAACATCCTTATGGAAATGTTGTTGCAACAACGAATATCACTAAAAGATTGTTCATGCAAGAGAAGAATGCAAGGCATACGTCACCGCAAAAACGTTGCTATCAAAGCCACCAAATGAAGGCAAACACTTCTATGAGAACATCAACGTGGAGATCAAAGAAACTGTGCTGCAAAACAAAACAAGCAACAAAGAAATTTGTTAAAAAAAAAAAAAAAAAAAAAAAAAACTTGAAAGCAAGAGAAGAAGGCTGAAGGTTGAGCATGTGATGAAGGCAATAACATGCCTTTATATAGGAAAATTTGGAGAAAACGGACAAAAAAATATGTGAAAGCAATTGAAGCTCAAAATTCAAATTTTGCAAACACAAATGCACTCAAAGTCAAAGAAGTCTGCACTGGATTTTGAAAGGAAAGAGAGCTGAGTCGTATTTTCAAAGAATACTGTGCTAACTGCTCCCAGAAGATCACGTTGTCAGAAAAAAAAATTTATTGCACTAGATTTGGGACGAAGCTCTAGTCCGCATACTGTTCAAAAGTAATACTACCTTCACAAATTATTTTACAATATTTTTTTTAAAAAAAGTTGATGTGGTCAACCTCTTGTTGGTTAGTATCAATCCTACTATTAATATCACCTTTCATTTACCAACAAATTACTCATCACATTGGCAGTTTGTAAAATTATTTGTATCTCTAGCATTATTCACTATTCAAACGGACTGTGTTACGGATCTTGAAAGCCTGAGATTTCAACACTGTCAGAACAGAGAAGACTAAGATGGCAACAAGTCCAACAATGACGGCCGTCTCCTCTTTCGAATTTCTAAAACTTCTGACAAGATGTCACAAAAATCAACCCACAGAAATCTTCCAAGGACTTCCAATAACAAGACTCCGAAAAGACGTCCACGGTGGAGCTACAACGCGCCGCCACGCGCCGCCACAAGTTCGCAATGACAAATGGCTTAAACCTTCACTTCTGTGTAAATCTGCTCACAAGTTCAGAAAACAGAAACCACCACTCGATCCGGCGGCCCCAAATCTCCAAGACCTGAGATTTTCAAGCTCAAACGATGATCCACGCGCCACCACGCGCCACCAAAAAGCTTCGGAGAATCGCGACCTACACCTGCACAGACACGCAAATCCAAGTTTTATTTCACAAAACGAAAACCACCACTCGATCCGGCGGCCCCAGATCTACAGGACCTGAAATTTTCAAGCCCAAACGATGATCCACGCGCCGCCACGCGCCGCTAGAAGTTCCGGCGATCATAGCCACAATGGAACACGCTTCCACGCGCCTCTCAGATGCGCCACGCGCTCTCACGCGCCGGCAGTTCTCCTCACGCGGCTCACGCTCTCACGCGCGCGTGGCCAGCTGCATGACGTCATGGATGACGTCATCACACGCGGATCGGTCTGACCCAGATCGACCCGGTTTGACCTGTTTTCTTGACCCGGATCCGAACCGCCTGCCAAAAAAAAAAAAAAAAAAAAAAAAAAGAAAAAAAAAGAGAGAAAATAAAAGACTTGACCATGGTTGACTTTGACCAAAAATCCAAAAATTCCTAAACGGACCCATCCCACTCAGTTTTTTGAGTACATTCCGATTTTGGAGTCTGTTTCTTCATCCGAAACTCAAAAAGTGTGCAAACAGTCCAATTTCCAAAAAGTTGACTATTGCATAAACTTTGACCAAAAAAGTCAAAATTTTCAAAACGGACCTATCCCACTTAGTTTTTCGAGTACATTCCAATTTTGGGATCCGTTTCTTCATCTGGAACTCATAAATTGCATAACGGTCCAATATCTAAAAAAGTTAACTTTTGCACAAATCTTGACCAAAAGTCAAAATTTTCAAGAATGACCTGTCTTGCCCAATTTTTCATGCACTTTCCAATTTTGGAGTCTATTTATTCATTTGAGGATCCAAGATTGCTCAAGTTGTGTGATTCTACAGCTGTTGGCTTTGATGTGAACTTTGACCAAAAATCAAGATGCTTGAACAAAGCTTGTCCTAATCAGATTTTCACAAGAATCCATTTCTGGAATTAGCTTATTTTGTTTGGACTTTAAAACCACCAGTCTGATCCACTTCTCCAAGGTTTATCCTCCAGACTTCATCAAAGCTCCTCTTTCAAAGAACAAATGAGCTTACACGAGTACGTCTCAAATTTGAAATTACATTAGGTCACTACTCCAGTCTACCATTCTCGTTCGGTACCTACCATTTCCGTTCGGTGCCTACCAGTCTCCAACCGACCGTTCCATTCGGTGCCTACCAGTCTCCAACCGACCGTTCCATTCGGTGCCTACCGGTCTAATCTACCATTCTCACCAAAAATTTTCGTCCGTCGGTCTCAACTACCCAACTACCATTCTTCATCTCTCCGCTATAAATAGAAGGGTCGGATTCATCAAAGGTTCATCAAGAAAAACACGCCGAATCATGAAATGAAGATTTGCTTCTTCCAAATTTTCGATCACTCCTTCTCACAGCCATTTCTCACTATGGCCTCATCATTCTCAATACCTAGCAACCAAAATCACTTCATAATCAGTTTGAAATTAGCCCTCTCATGGTTTAGTAGAAACCCTTTTCACAACATCATCATTGTTTTAGGGACCAAACAAATTTTGTTTCCTCACTTAACGACCACATTTGTCTATAAAGTTACTCATAACAGGGTCTGCATTGTGGTTCCATGTTTCCTTGGACTCGGCTGGCCAAGAAATCTAAGTCCAGCAAAGGCACCTGTTCCCAAGATCAGGGCTCTTATAGCTTCTCTTCAACTATTTGCTCTCCCATCCGAAGTAGCGGTTCAGAGCAAACACCAACTTGGCCAGTTTCTAAAACCACAATCGCAAGTTAGTTCCACCTTTCATTTTGTTGTGCTTTCCCAACAAGTCGCATCAGGTGAAGGTGATAAAAGGTGTTGGGGTATCCTACAAATTGTCTCCCATCCAACACTTGCGATGACCTCCAAGGTACCAACTTATCAGAGATCAGCCTTTGCTGCTGGTAAATGGTTGCCGATTCCTTATTCCATGTTTCCACCAACATGTGGCCCAAAGGTCTTCGTTGCTGGTACCTCAAAATACACTTTCTGGAATTACTCCAACTTAAGACAAGCTTGAAGAATTTCAGGAGATCTATTTCTGAAATTACTTCAACTTAATGTCCGTCAGCATGGTCCAGCTACACAGGCGCATTCAACGACTTGCTGCCGGACCCCATGCAACATACAGTCAGTCCTGGAGCCCAAGGTGTACTTCCCAGAAACATCTACACCAAAGGGATCCCAACGTATAGGGCTAGCGTCATGGTGTCTGTGTTTCACCCATCCACTTCGCTTCATCTCCATCTTCTTTGTCATCACCACCACCACCAAACGCAAAATCCATTCTGAAATTACCTCAACTTAACCTGAGTGATGCGATAACACAAGCACATTCAATCACTTTCCCACATGATCTCTTCATGGTCCAAAGAATATCCTTCGGATATAACTTCACCAGAAGATTTTAAAAATGGGAGGCCAACCCCACAGTTCTGTATGTTGCACCCAGCCAACCTCCTCACTTCTTCTCCATCTTCAACCCCCTGTGATCATCGCCAACGATCCAAAATACTCCTCTGAAATTACTTCAGCTTAATCTTCGCCAAAATGATTCAATCTTGCAAGAACATCCAACTTCTTGCAAATAAACTTTCAGCTTCACCAACCCCCTTTAAGTATCATGAAACACTCTTTTGAAATTACTTCGACTTAACCTCTGCTAAGAAGGCTCAGTCATGCAAGTACATTCAAATACTCGCAGACCCCTTCTCGGTTTCATTAAAGCCCTTCATGTGGGTGGGTCTACTCTTCTGAAATTACTTCATCCTGCTAAAAGCTCCACCACCTTCAACCACTACATTTGAAGAGTCAAGTACCAGATTCATTCTCTTCGAGACTCATTCCCTCACCACATTCTGAAGCTGTGTACGCGAACAAGTCCCGAGGGGGCATTTGTAGAGAGGGAAAATTCCCGGCCTATCACAAGCTGACACGTCATGCCACCAAGTTCGCAAGGTATGGCTAATTACAAAGTATCATATACTGAAAATTTGCTAAATTTCATACAGGAAAAACATGCAAAATGCTAATCACATGGAGGCGCGTGTAAGCAATGATGCAAGCGAATCCCGCTGTGTAAGCGATGATGCAAGCAAGTCCGGCTGTGTAAGCGATGACACAAGCGGACCAATCAAGCTGTGACATGTGTCACCAATCAGGCTCCGCCACATGTCGCTCACCTACCTCCAAAATCCTATAAATAGAAGCCTTCCTAAGGCATTTGAGGAGGAAGCTATCTAGAGCACAAGCTGCATCAAAGAAGCATCAGAAGTATTGAAACTCTGCTGGAATCAAGCCTTAAAGCCTCCAAGAACTCCAAGAACTTCAACCTTCGAATACGACGAACATTCGAAGCAAAATCCTCCAAATCACTCGCCTAGATCTTAGAGGTCACTGAAATCAAGCTCAAAAGCCTTCAGAAACCTCGACAAATCACAAATCAACAAAGCTTTACGGATTCAAGCCTTCAAAGCCCCGAAAAGCTTCCACCATAAATCTAAGAACACGAAGAACACGCGAAGAACACGAAGAACGTGAAGAACAAAGGATTTCTAACAAGCTCACAGCCAGAAATTCATTGTAATTCCGTTTCAACAATCTTCGATCCATTCTTCAGCCAAATTGAAGGATATTTTGTGTTCAAATCAAAATCACATCGCAAATCTTTTAAGGAGATCGAATCAGAGGATCAATCCTTGTAATTACAGAGAATTGTATCACACACTTTCATCAATACAAATTCGCATTTGAGAAACTATTTTACTTGTTTGATTTATTTCGAATTAAGAAATTTAGTCGTCTACACATGCATATGTAAAAAACTATTCCAAAAAAGAATAAACTTCAACCCTTCAGGCTTAAATGTTCTGTAGATGAAAATAAACTAAAATAAATAACTAAAAGAAAATAGACTGGGAATGAAGAGTGGCATTCTTCATGCTGTCTTCTATTGGTAGTATATCCTGAGGTGTTCAGCATTCCATGGGTGGTGTAGCTTCTACCCGTTGAGTGTCTCTCAGCGGTAGGTGCCCCTCCTCAGCCATGACATTATTCTGTAGGGTCCTTCCCAGTTTGGGCCAAGCTTTCCTTGCATGGGGTCCCTGGCAGCGCCCATCACTTTCCCCAAGACAAGGCTCCCACTTGGAAATCACGATGTTTGACTCGGGAGTTGTAGTGTTTGGCCACGAGATTCTGGTATCGTGCGAGTCTCTGTTCAGCTGTCACCCTGACCTTGTCCACTAGATCAAGCTGTAGTTATATGGCCTTGTCATTTCTTCCCTCTTCGTGATTGTCCACCATGTAGCTTGTAAGTCCAATCTCAACTGGGATGACCGCCTCGCTCCCGTATGTTAGTCGAAATGGAGTTTCTCCCGTAGGAGTCCTGATTGTCATCCTGTATGCCCATAGTACGTTTGGTAGCTCCTCTGGCCATATACCCTTTGCCCTTTCAAGCCGGGTCTTTATTATCCAAAGCAAGGATCGGTTTGTGACCTCAACTTGTCCGTTAGCTTAAGGATGGGTAGGGGAGGAGTAGTGATTCTTGATTCCTAGCTGTGATCAAAAGTCTCGGAAGGAATCATTGTCAAATTGCTTATCGTTGTTCAAGAGCAGGACCCTTGGAATTCCATACCTACAAATGATGTTCCTCCAAATAAAGCTTCGTTCGTTCTTCTCGGTGATTGTGGCTAAGACTTCAGCTTCTACCCATTTCGTGAAGTAGTCAATACCGACTATTAGGAACTTCAGCTACCTCACTCCTATTGGGAATGGGCCCATGATATCCAATCCCCATTAGGCGAATGGCCACGGAGCGGTTATTGGGGTCAACTCTTCCGTCGGTTGCCTACTAATGCTACTGAACCTTTGGCACTTGTCGCGGGTTTTCACATACGTCTGTGTATCTTTCTGCATGGTCAGCCAGTAATATCCTACTCGAATTAATTTATGCTCCAATGACCATGACCTTGAATGATTGCCACAGATCCTCTCGTATACTTCTCTCATGACATAATCCGTTTCTTCGGGTCCTAAGCATCTCAGGTATGGTCAGGAGAAACCCCTTTTGTACAAGACATCCCGTATCAAGACAAATCGTGCCGCCTAGACCTTCAGCTTCCTTGCGGCTTCCTTCCCTTCAGGTAGGATGCTGTCTTTCAGGTAAGAAACTAAAGGGGTGGTCCAGTTGCTCTCAGATCCTACCTCCTACACACTAATGACGTCTATTAGTGGTGCGAATTGAATAAAGGATAGTACCTTGCCAGGGGTGGTCGTGTATTCTGCTGATGCGGCCTGAGCAAGGTGGTCAGCTTTCTCATTTTCTCCCCTTGAAATTTGAACGACTTTTGCCTGCAACTCGTTTACCTTCCTTCTTGCTAGCTCCAAGTACCTTTTCATTCTTTCGCCCTTGCATTCATAATCATCGTTTACCTGGTTCGTGACGACTTGGGAGTCGCAATGGATCACCATGTTTATGGCCCCTACGACTTTAACGAGGTCTAATCCTGCTATGAAGGCTTCATACTCTGCTTCGTTGTTAGTTGTAGGAAAATCCAAATGAACCATGCATTTGATCTCGTCACCCTCCGGAGATTGAAGCACGACCCCTGCTCCACCAACCTTCCTGTTTGACGATCCATCCGTGAATACGCTCCATTAAGGATAGTTTACCCCTGACCTTCTGCATTGGTGAACTCCACAATGAAGTCGGTGACTGCTTGTCCCTTGAATGTTGTACGTGAGCAATATTGTATGTTAAATTCACTCATCCCTATTGCCTACAAGGTCATTCGTCCGGTGGCTTCTAGGCTGCTCATCACTCGTCTCAAGGGTTTATCAATCAAGACAACCGTTGTATGGGCTTGGAAGTAAGGCTTGAGTTTACGGGCTGCTATGACCAAAGAGAAGGCGAGCTTTTCCATCTGTAGGTATCTTTCTTCTGCACCATGAAGTGCCTGCTAGGCATAGTATACGGGCCTTTGAACCCTGTTGTCTTTTCTGATTAGGGTCGCACTGAAGGCGGCCAAAGAGACAGCCAAGTAAAGGAATAATTCTTCTCCTGATTGTGAGGGACTTAATAGCAGTGGTGATGAGAGGTAAGCCTTTAGGTCCTCGAAAGCTTGCTGACATTCTGCTGTCCACTCAAAACACTTCTTCGACATGCAGAAGAGCGGTAGGCACTTATTCGTTGCCCTAGATACGAATCTATTTAGCGCGGCGATCTTGCCGTTGAGGCTTTGTTCTTCTTTTATGTTCTTAGGAGGCGCCGTTTCTATTATAGCCCGGATCTTGTCTGGGTTAACTTCAATACCCCTCTAGGATACCATGTACCCCAAGAATTTTCCCATTGTCACTCTGAAGGCACACTTGCCTAGATTAAGTTTCATGTTGTAGGAGCGAAGAGTGTCGAAGGTTTCCTTAAGGTCCTCTAAGTGATCATTTTCCCTCCGGCTTTTTACTAACATGTCGTCAACATATACTTCGACATTTCTCCCAACCTGCCGTGCGAACATCTTGTTCATAAGCCTCTGATACGTTGCACCTGCGTTCTTTAAACCGAACGGCATAACCTTGTAACAAAAAAGGCCTTGGCTTGTTATGAATGAAGTCTTCTCCAAATCAACTTCATCCATTTGGATTTGTTTGTATCTTGAAAGCGGGTCCATAAAGCTCAAAAAACTGGTGTTGAGCCGTAGAGTCCACCAGGAGGTCGACCCACGAGAGGGGGTAGCTATCTTTAGGGCATGCTTTGTTTAGGTCCGTGAAGTCGACACACATCCTCCATTTTCTGTTGCTCTTTTTGACCATCACAACGTTCGCTAACCAATCAGGGTAGTAAACTTCCCTAATGAACCTCGCCTCTTGTAGTTTACAGACTTCTTCTGCTACCACTTGATCTTTCTCTTGGGTGAACACTCTTTTCTTTTGGAGGACAGGCGGAAAGGAAGGTGATACATTCAGCCTATGTACCATGATTGACAGGTTAATTCCTAGCATGTCTTCATGGCTCTAAGCGAATACGTCTCGATTTTCCTTGAGGAAGGTTACGAGTGCTTGGCGGACCATCGAGTTCGCAAGGGTGCCGATCTTGGTCGTTCGCTTCGGTCAGGAGTCGTCCAGAGGTATGTCCTTAAGTCTCTCAATGGGCTCTGTCGTTGTCTGACGTTCTTCTATGCTCATGGCTTGGAGGTGGTCATCCATCTCCATCAGAGCTATGTAACATTCATGTGCTGCCACCTGATTTCCTCTCAATTCTTCTTCTCCATAATCCATATGGAATTTTATCATCAAATGGTAGGTCGACGTTACAGCCTTCCACGAGTTGAGGATAGGACGCCCTATGATGGCATTTTAGGCTGACGAGCAATCAACCACTAGGAATGCCACATTCTTGGTGATCTATTGAGGGTAGTCTCCGATGGTTACAACCAAAGTGAAGACGCCAAGAGGGAATACCCTCGTCCCTCCAAAGCCAACAAACAGAGAGTTGGTTGGAATTAATCGCTACCTACCAATCCCCACCTGCTAAAACGTGGGGTAGTAGAGGATGTCAGCCGAGCTGCCATTGTCAACCAGGACTCAGTGCATATTGTAGTCTCCTGCTTATATAGTGATGACGAGCACGTCGTCATGTGGATGGTGAAGACATCACGCATCTTCTTCCAAAAATCCAATAGGGGGTTGTCAATCCACGTCATCTTGGGTACGGAACCCATAAGCTGGATGTTCTGAACCATCCTAAGGTAAGTCTTGCGGGCCTTTTTTGATGACCCTATAGTTAGGTTACCTCCTACAATCATTCTTATCTCTCCTACGGGTGATCTGGGGCGCTCGTTCTCCCGTCGGGGAGCCTGCTCTTAGGGCTAGTACGTTCTTTCCTTACTAACGAACCTCTGCAGCCTTCCTTGTCTAATTAAAGCTTCTATTTGTTGCTTTAAGTCATAGCAGTCCACTATGTCGTGGCCATGATCACGATGAAAACGGCAGTATTTGTCCCTTAACCTCTTGTTAGGATCTCCCTTTAGCTTGCCGGGGAAAGTCAAAGCTCCTTCATCCTTAATCTGCATTAGTACTTGGTCAATTGGGCTAGTCAGCAAGGTGAAGCTTGTGAACCTCCCTGCGGGTGGTTTGGAGTGTTGATCCTCTTGTCGTTCTCCAGTTCTAGCCTTCTTTTGCCCCCTATTCGGTCGTGCGTCTTCCTGTCTTTCCCTTTTTTTGGGCTTCTGTAGTGCATCTTCCACATTCATGTACTTAGTCGCCCTATAAAGCACATCTAACATGGTCTTCAAGTCATTCTTATATAGGGTAAATAAGAACTTACCCTTCCGCAACCCATTGGTGAATGCCGCTACGAGTATCTTGTCGTCAGCTTCATCGATTGAGAGGGCCTCTTTGTTAAAGTGAGTTATGTAAGACCTCAATATCTCGTCTTCCCGTAGCATAATGTTCATCAAGCATGCGATAGATTTCTTATACTTGTGCCCCCTGATGAAGTGCGAGGCGAATTGGGCCCTTAACTCTTTGAAGGTACCAACGAAGTTAGGCATTAGCCTAGAGAACCAGATTCTTACGGGTCCCTTCAGCGTGGCCGGGAAGGCTCTGCACATGATCACATCCGGCACCCCCTGAAGGTGCATTAGGGTCTTGAAGGACTCCAAGTGATCTAAGGGGTCCTTGGACCCGTCGTAGCTTTCTACATGCGGCATGTGAAACTTTGTGGGAGAGGGAATGAACTGATAGAAGCTATGAATGGCAAGTCAGTTCACTGGACCAAGTCATCAAAGTCGCTGGACACCCGCCCTTTGAGGGTGTTCATCATGCAATCCATCTCTGCTCCTTCACCATCAGCATCTCAGCGGCTATGTGAGGTGGAACGGTATCGGTAACAGACTGCCGGTTTATGTCTTGTCGTTCCAACCTGCTTAGGGCGTTGCTTCCTTCTGGGCTTTCCTGGTTCCTTCTCTTCGCGCCGGTCCCTTCTTGGTCTTCCTCCTGGGTGTTGGCGCTCACATTCTTTTGGCGTAGTTGTTCTTCCAGATCCTGGTTTTGTTTGGTGAGGCGTTCCATAGTGGCGGCCAAGGTTTGGACTTGCCTTTCGAGTGCCGTCGTGCTCTGTTCGTCCCCTTAAACGTTGTTGGTAGTTGCTATCAAGCGGGTGAGTACCATGCAACTCTTTGTCTGGGGAGCGATAGTACGACTTTACAAGTCACTAAACGTTTCCCATAGACAAGACCAACTGATGATGCCGAAAATCGTCAGTAAGCTACACAGTCCTTACGTGTTCTCGATGACTTACTTACACAACACAAAAGCTGAAGACCTTAAGAGGAGTATTAGTGTGATACCGGCCAAGTACCATCTGACGGTCAAGTTAGAGAAATCTCTTGTACGCAACTCTAGAATGCCAGAGCTGGGGTGAATAATGCGTACCTTGATTTGTGAGGGTTTTGGGGTATTTATAGTATTGTAGGGCCAAAATATATGCCTTGGCCAAGAAGTTCTTTTTTTCTCGGAGACTAATTCGGGGATTTTGCGTATCTCTTAGAGCTCTTTTCCTTTTAGGAGTCTTTTTAATTAGGGCTCAAGCATGTAGCACAAGGATTCTCCCTCCACATGAATGCGTGGAGGTCAAGTAAGGCTACGGACGGGAGTTTAACTAACCTATTCGGCTTATTCTCGTCAGCCTAACACCGCTCATTTCTTAAGTCGTCAGCAAAGAATCGTCAGCTTTAGGGTTGTCAGCTCTGAGATGCATCCCCTTACTGTAAGCAAGCCCAACGAAATCATTGGGCTCAACACATTTTTCTTGTCCACAAAATTATCCTTATCATTCTACATCTAGCATCACCAAGTTTTTTTGTTTTCAATTTTCTTACAGTCGCTGAAATACATGTCGTGTGTGATGGAAAAGCGATTGACTATGCCTATACCAATGCCAATGGAGGATTTTTGTTTACCATTGATTATCAACGTTATACGATCCCTAAAATATTGAAGACTTGCAAATTAGTGGTTATCGCAGCCCTCACTAGGTGCCCCAAACCATCTCCTTCTACGGGGCACTTGGAATCAAACTTAAAGTACATGGGGGACTTTACTATTGGGGGGAATCTTAAAATTTCCAACATTGTTCCAGTGGGATTTCATGTCGTTCCCTAAGCTTTTGCAATAAAAGCATAAGATGACTAATGTTTGTATTCATGAAGAAGATAAAAAAAATATATATAGAAAAAAGATTTATCAATTACTACGGTAGCATTTTTCTTCCCAAGTACTCTTAATGATAGTATCTCTTTAATTTACGAATATGAACTACTTTGCAGTACTTAATAAAGGGTTTGTCACATCAAAAAAATAAATAAATAAAAGGTTTCACTCACATAATAATAATAATAATAATAATAATAATAATAATAATAATAATAATAATAATAATAATAAAAGAATAAAAGTATAAACTTGTTTAAAAAATATTGAGTCATTGGAAAGGACTAAGTTTGGCACTATCATTAAAAAAAATAAACATGTCTACATATTTTGAAAATTCAATTGTTGGATTACATGTTCTTTATGTTCTAAACATACATGTCAAATTAAATGTCAAATGGATATTGTAAAGTCACAATTCGCACCCGAACCCAACATTTTGGGAGGGAACAGGCCCAACAAGTCCAAAATAATGAAAATTTTAGATTGTGGGCTTGAAACCTAGGTTCTATGGACTTTGAATAACACAGAAGATAGACTAGATCCTTAGCTTATATATAATAAACGTGTATACAAAGGGAAGTGTTCCCGAACATGTGCTGAGGATCATTTGAATTGTTTTTTCCCTTTTAAAAATAAATTACAATAGACAGTAGGGTGTACAGTGTTCTTCCTGTCTTTTTCTCCTTCTCCTAATTGCCTTTTTCTTTATTCTTATATCCTCCTTCTTTCTTCTTCCATCTTCCACGTGTGGTTCAGTTCACCAACCTGGATCCTTGTCCCATCTACCGTCTTCTGAAAGTCTGTAAACAATAGTTGGAAGGCTGATCACTACTGTTCAGAGGTCCTTTCCCCATTAATGCGACTAGAGGGGCAGGTGTAGAGTCTTTAATGCGATGGTAGCAGCTTTCTCCAAGATATTTTCATCCGTTCTTCTTATTTGTGCTCTCCAGGAATACAACTTCCTCCTACACACCATTTGGGATTCCCTCCGAAACATCTTGATGTAGTATACAATCTTCACCTCCTCTATCCAAGGACATGCCTCTCCTCGAACCATTCTCATGAGCTTATATAATAATAACTTGCTTGTGGGCTTTTAGGCGCGATACCATTCTGACTACTATATCCTCTTCGGACGAGTCAAACTCCCTTGGATCAAGCCCAAGGCCCAAAAACATAGTCTGACAATTCTGCCCTCACAGACGTTATTTACTATTCGATCTATAAATTTATTTTTTATGTATAATTTTATATTACAAAAACTTAAAATTTAAATATTTGATTTATAACATAGCTATCAATCTTTGATCTTCTAGAAATTTTATAAGTATAATGATATAAGAAGAAAATACAATGTAATGACGAATTTAGTTCACATCTGATAAAAAGATATTGCGTGTAATTGTGTCCAAAATTTATCCATGAGGAAATAACAAATTTTCACAAGAATTTGAAATATTCTTCAATTAGCCTATCTTCTTACAGACATGCAATTAAAGAAAATTAAATTTCAAATTATAGTGGATCTGTGTGAGGTTACTGAATGTGTGAAGTGGTAGGCTAATTTTGGAATATTGTGAACTTTTGTTGTGTCATATAAAACGATTATCTTATCACATTCGTTTTGAAGTGAATTAAAGTACATTAAATGCTTTATTATTATCACAATTATTTCAAGTCAAACTTTGCACATATATCAATGTGCATTAAATGTTTTATTAAATAATATTTCTCTACATTTTAAAAGGAAAGTCAAGTTGGAACATTAAAGTTGTTGAATGTATGTTTGGATTGGCTAGATGGGATGTGGTTAGTATGTTCATTGGTCCATCAAGGATCAATATCCAGCATACTTCTTGCCCTTGGGTTAAAGGAAATTCCAACCACGATTGATGGGTAGCCCTCTTCTCAAAAAAATATATATCCAAGAAAGCACACATAATCACAATAAATTTTTGCAAGCAAACCAATGAAACATTAACAAGTATAATATTAGCACTCCTGGCTCCATCACAGCACAAGAAGCCAACTAAGCCATGAACCCATGATTGCATGGAGAAAGTGAAGCACACCCACCCACCATATATGGTAGATAATTGGATTTGGATCCTCCATATGTAAGGGTGTGCATGGGTCGGATTGAAGGGATTTTTAGACCCAACCCATCATAATGGCTTAAAAAAAAAATCTAACCCATCACAAGGGTTCAGCCCAACCCAACCCACATAGATCAGGTTGAACCTATGGGCTGGACAATTTGTTTTTTATTATTACTATTAGTATTTAATTGAGCAAAAAGTATATCTCACTTACCACCTGAGTTGATGAACAAAATATACACAAACTAGTATTCTAACTTAGTCATAAATAAAATATATCCAACTGACACTACAAAAAAGCTGTCTATTGCAGTGTTTTTTTAGTGGCGCTCACAAAAAATGTCATTACAAGCACCCTATAGGGGTCTTTTCTAAAAACGCTGCTATAGGTATATCTATATCTGCGTTTAGGAGCTCTATAGTGGCGTTTTAAAACATTGGGCCTATAACAGCATTTTAAAAATGCCACTATAGGTCTTTTAAAAAAACCAACCAAAAAAAAGTTTAAAAAGTATATATATATATATATATATAAATGTATGCATTTCTAAAACGCTGCTACAATCCTGTGGGGGAGATGGGTCCAAGAGTACATATTTATACGCATATTGGGCCAGAGGCCCAATTCGAGGACATTAAGCAATCTGAGGATGAGTAAAAAATTTACTAAGGGTCCATGTTAGTTTATAGAGAAGGGAAGTCTAATCGTGATCATTCGAGAAGTTGGTCCGAGGAGGAAAATATCTTTGGATCAGCTAAGTAAAGGCCAGAATGTGTTATCTGCCATCTTGAGGCAACATCCCATGAGACTCTGTTGATAAGGATATGCATCAGAGGGGTATAGGACAAAGGAAAAATATGAAATATATAAACAAAAAGCTACTGCCACCGCATTGAATGCTCTGCCACTAACTCTCTGGCCGCATTAAAGAGGAAATGATGCCTAAGTAGCAATGTTCAGCTTTATAGCTATCTTCAAAAGCTTTAGGAAGGTGCTGATGGGACAAGTATCCTGCCCGGCAATCTAATCCATACATGGAGGGTAGAGAGAGGAGAAAGGGAAGTATAAATGGATAAGAAAAGCCCAAAGATAAGGGGATCGAGAGAGGAAGAAAGGAAATACTGTAGACATTAGAACAATATCTGTAATCTGTCTTTGAAAAAGAAAAATATAAGATCTAGTCTCCACAGCTTGAGTCCAAGGACAATTTTTGTTATACAAACTATCCCATCTGTGTCATATTGTGATCTATCCCATTGTCTTTGTTATCTAAACTTACTAAAATTCAAATTTCTAACCTACTATCTATAGATTCATTGTATTGGGCTTTTTGGGCTTATTCCTTTCTTGTTTTTAGGCTTAGGTGCAAATTGTGTCCTTATAATTGGCGTCGTCTATGGGAATCTGGTGTTTTAGTACGTTTTAACATTATGGTAGGCTCAGGTCTACACCATACAGAATCTATGAAGTCCCAATGTCAAGATCACTTTCCACATCTTGAAAGAAATAGAGACCGGGAGGGTAGTGTACATATTGCCCACACTAGCAGGAATCAGACACGAGGCGGAAGCAGAGACACTCATAAGGCAAATGCTAAGGCCATGCAATGGAAGATCGACTGTTTAAAGAGAAAGTTGCACCACGAATGGCGAAGGTGAACTCCCTCCTTTTCTGACTTTTCTTCTGAAGATGGTGGGGATAGCAGTTACAGCCCCAGATCAAGAACTTCCCTTAGTGAGTCTTTCTCCTATGAGGAGGATAACCCTTATGGCCTCTGAAGTAGGAATTCATCTTGTAGGGGCCTGGGAAATGATACTATGAGTAGAGCATTAAACCGAATTTTCAAGTCACCTTTCACACGTAGAATTGAAGGAAGGAAACTTCCTCGGGGATTCACTCAACCAACGTTCACCATATACAATGGCCAATCAGACCCTTTGGAGCATGTGAGCCACTTCAACCAGAGGATGGTTATGCACTCTAAGAATGAGGCTTTAATGCGCAAGGTTTTTCCATCTAGCCTAGGACCTATGGCAATGAGATGGTTTAATGGCTTGGGGGTAGCTTCTATCGCTTCCATCATGGAACTCACTTGAGTGTTTGGGTCTCACATCATCACATGTAGTAAAGTTCCTCGACCCCTAGATTCATTGTAGTCCATGGCCATGCGAGAAGAGGAACCTCTAAAAACATACTCTGATAGATACTGGGAGATGTTCAATGAGATTGTCGGTGATGTTGACGATCTAGCAATAAAGACTTTCAAGGTTGGCCTACCTGCCGAGCATGACTTCAGGAAATCGCTGACCAAGAAGCTTGTGAGGAGTGTGCGCCGGCTAAAGAGAGGAAGACCAATAGTAGGGTAAGGGGAAGAC
This sequence comes from Castanopsis chinensis, assembly GCA_032878915.1. NCBI lineage: Eukaryota > Viridiplantae > Streptophyta > Magnoliopsida > Fagales > Fagaceae > Castanopsis > Castanopsis chinensis. Next base: position 1,170,256 of record JAVQMG010000113.1, read on the forward strand.
AAAGGTTATCTCTCAGGAGATGAGGAATTTCAGGTCGGATAGATACAATAATAGCAGACCCTGAAGAGATTTTGCTGGGCAATCTGGGCCTACAGCTCCTTAAACGGTTAGCACAATATTTTGAGAACCAGTATATCAGCTCTTGGAGAAAATCCAGAACAAGCCATACTTCAAATTGCCAAACAAGATGGCAGGGGACCCCTTAAGGCATAATCAAAATCTTCATTGCCAATATCATTGGGAAATGGGCCATACCACCGAGGATTGTAGGACTTTGTGGAATCACTTGGAGCAATTAGTCATGGATGGAATATTAAAACAGTTTTTGTATCGACCCAATGGGCAGGGAGACCACTCAGGATCAGTAACTCAGGGAAACACTTCTTTAAGGCCTCTTATGGGCACGATTAATGTCATCTTTGCTGCTTTTGGGATGACTGGTTCTCATCCTTTTAGAGTGATGTCTGTACCACGAACACTCGCCAAGGACTCTAATTTTGAGCCGAACAGGGCTAGGGGAAATATCCGATCGACGTTGAGTTTTTCCAAAGAAGACAAGATTGAGACTACGCAACCACACGATGATGCTTTGGCTGTCACGCTCAAGATAGGAGGGTATGATGTGAAAAGGGTGATGGTAGACTAGGGTAATGGTGTAGAGATTATGTACCCTGACTTTTACAGAGGGCTAGACCTAAAACTTAAGGACTTGACAGCCTATGATTCATTATTGAAAAGCTTTGATAGAAAAGTTATCATTCCAAAGGGCCAGATTAGATTACCTGTGCAAACAGGTTCAAAGGTAGTAGAGGTGGATTTCATTGTGGTGGATGCTTACTTTCCCTACACAGCAATTGTAGCAAGACCTTGACTTCATGCCTTAGAAGTTGTTTCCTCAACTTTACATTTGAAGGTGAAATTTCCATCTGAAGACCAGATTGAAGAGTTGGTTAGGAGCCAATCCGTGGCTAGCCAATGTATGGTGACTGCAATTATGCTCCAGCCTGAGGTTGAATCTTCAGCCTCTGCTGAGGAGGGCTCATAGCAATCAAGAACCTCGGACATGCCTATGGAGGTAGCGTTAGAAGAGCCCGCATGTGAGAAGTAGGAGGAAATTATTATAGATGATAACTCGAAGAAATTTTTTCAAGTAAGAGCTCAGTTGCCTTCCCATGAGAAGGAGGAGCTAGTTATATTTTTAAAGATGAACATCGATGTATTCGCATGGATTGCTTATGAAGTCCCTAGGGTAGACCCAAATTTCATTTGCCATCATCTAAATGTCAACCCAGCCGTCCCCCTAAAGAAGCAACCACATCGGAGTTCATCTAAGGAGAATTATGACGCTGTTAAGGTGGAAGTGAACAAGCTCAAGCAAGCAGGGGCTATCAAAGAAGTGTTCTACCCAGAGTGGTTGGCCAATATAGTAGTGGTAAAGAAGAAGAATGGGAAGTGACGCGTACGTGTCAACTTCACATATTTAAATAAAGTTTGTCCCAAGGATCCTTTCCCCATGCCTTGGATAGACCAGTTGGTTGATGCTACTGTGAGTCATCCTCGAATGAGTTTTCTGGACGCCTTTCATGGATATCACCTGATACCTTTGGCTTTAACTGACCAAGAGAAGATAGCTTTTGTTACTCGTATAAGGAATTATCACTACAAGGTAATACCTTTTGGTTTAAAGAACGCAGGGGCTACTTATCCAAGGATGATGATCAAGATATTTGAGCCGTAACTAGGTAAAACTATTGAGGTTTACGCAGATGACATGGTAGTAAAGAGTAAAGTGGCGTCCGGGCATCTAGGAGACCTAGGGAACACCTTTCAGATACTAAGGAAACACAAGCTATGCCTCAATGCTTCTAAATGTTCCTTTGGTGTGGGATCAGGTAAATTTCTGGGTTATATGGTCACTCGTCGAGGAATTGAAGTTAACCCTAAGCAATTTAGAGTAACTAACAGCTTGCAGCCACCTCGAAATTCCAAAGAAGTTCAGAAGTTAACAGGGATGACTACTGCCTTAAACCGGTTTATCTCCCAATCCGCAGACAAATGTAGGCCTTTCTTCTAGTTATTGAATAAGTGGAAGGGATTTGAATGGACTGAGGAATGCACTTTAGCCTTTCAGCAACTTAAGGAATATCTTTCTCAGCCGCCTGTTATGTCTAGACCTGAAGTGGATGAAGTTCTATTCGCCTACATTACTGTGGCTCGTCATGCCGTTAGTTTGGTGCTGATATGGATTAATGGTGGTGTACAAAGGCCAGTTTATTATGTGAGCAAGTAACTACATGAGGCCGAGGTTTGTTATTTACTGCTGGAAAAAGCTATTCAAACAGTGGTGCATGCTACGCGTAAGCTTCCCCATTATTTCTATTAGGACATATGTGATTGGATATTAGGAACATATGTCAACATTTTATGTAATTGGCTAATCCTTTAACAAAACCTACTTTACTTGTAATTAGGTAGATATAGGATGTGTCTAATACTTCAAAGAACAAGAGTTCAAGCCCAAGTATTGAAGCCATGCAAGTCCGTCCAAGATTCAAGTGTGAAAAGTGCTATTCATTAAAGCTCGACAGCTAGCATCTATCGAGATTTAAGGAGCTATTCTAGCCCGAGACTTGACAGCAACTCGATAACTAAGGTATCTATCGAGGTTTATGACACTTAGTTTTTTTGAACTATTTTTCATCCAATCCATGATTATGTGTTTGGGCAATATAAGGATTATTTTAAGGGCTATATTAGGTTACAGCTGAGAGCACAGTTGTACAAGAGTATAATTCCGCAAGTGTGACCAGAAACCTAATTTGCCCTAGTTCTTGAAGAAGCTGCTGTGTTTGTACACCATAGGGTTTTGTGACCAAGCAATTTCGCAATCTTCAACTATTGAAGAGCAAAAGAACTTTGCATCCAACGTTCTTCTCAAGTTAGTGATTAAAGTCACGTACTAGTATCTACGCAATTGGTTAGTCACGTACTGGGAGCCATACAATTCAAGAGAGAGATTATCACTACAAAACAAGTCCAATTGGGTATTGGGGTAAGGGTTCAACTGTAGGTTGGTATAAGGTAATGGGATTCCTTTACTCGTAACCGCTTGTTTTGATAATAGTAGATTCTCGGGAGTGGTGACCTTAAAATCACTCGGTAGGATTTTTGCCTTGGAGGTTTTTCCCATTTGTAAACAAATCACCGTGTCATATTTGATTTCTGCTGCATTTAGTTATTTGATGATTTAGTTGTGCTACCTCTCTCATGGCATGTAATTGAATATAATTAATTCACTTGGACAATTAATTGGTTAGTTCATCACAAGGGATCAATATATTTTTTGCCTATCAAGTGGTATCAGACTGGGCACACTCTAATTAGAGTTTAATCTTTGTTGTGAGATCCAGTGACCCCTGTTTGTCATGGATAGAGGACAATCTCTTATTGTACCTCCTTTATTTGATGGAACTAACTATGCATACTGAAAAGTGTGCATGAGAGCTTTCTTGCAGTCCTTAGATGAGAAGGTGTGGCAAGCTGTAGAGATAGGCTGGACCAAGCCGAAGGAAGCGTCGGCCTATTAGGATGATGCAAAGATCAAGGCGGCTAACTTCAACAGCAGAGTATTGAATGCTTTACTCAGTGCGGTCACAAATGAGGAGTTCAAGAAGATTTCCTCTACTGAAACTACAAAGGAGGTGTGGACCATTCTCCAGACAACCTATGAAGGAACCAAGGCTGTCAAGGATTCAAAGTTTCAGAGGCTCACTACTAGTTTCGAAGAAATTAAGATGGAGGAGGATGAGTAGTTTGATGAGTTCTATGCCAGGCTTAAGGACATAGTAAACTCAGCTTTAAATCTTGGGGAAACCATTCTCCAAACCCAAGATTGTGAGAAAAGTGCTTAGAACTCTGCCCGAGAGATTCCATGCTAAGATCATAATGATTACGGAATCAAAGGACATTGATAAAAATTCTTTAACAGAGATTGTTGTAAATCTGCAGACCTATGAGTTAGGTTTATCTAGGCTTAGGAAGTCAAGCAAAAGCAAAAGCAAGAGCGTGGCACTAAAGGCCAAGAGCAGCGATACTAATGAGCTTTTCGATGGTGAAGATTCAACAGTGAAATCCTATATCACCCAGCAGTTCAAGAAGTTCATGAAGTTCATGAAGAATGCTAATGCAAAGGGCTTCGACAAGGACCGTAGGCAATCAAATTCTTCACAGTCTAAGAGCTAAGACAAAGGGAAGAAGGATGCCAAGGATGGCAGTTAGTATATTGTTCCCCTCAGGACCAAAGTTATTTGGGTGTCAAGGCTTCGGTTACATGAAACAAGAGTGCTCTACTTATCTCAAGTATATTGGGAAAAGCAAGGTACTTGCTGATACCTTGAACGACACCAAACCTGAGGATGATTCCGACAATGAGGATGATGGAATTCTGAATGCCCTCACTGCTATTGTCAATCCTACTGCAGGGATTGTTGAAGATGTGGATGAAGAAGAGGAATTGATGGAGTCCAAGTTTGAGAAGATGGATGAGCAAGATGACATCCACATTGCCTATGCAAAGTTATACAAGGTCTTAGAAAAGTATGAGAAATTGTATAGGTTGGCCACCAAGAAGCTCAGTGATGTGGAGATTGAACGAGAACAACTTTCCGCAAAATTCGATGAAGCTAATTAGACTATTGGAGCACTGAGGTTTGAAAACAATTTCTTGGCTGAGAAGACCAAGAAGCTTGAGGTAGAACTGTTCCAAGTGAGAGCTCATTCAGAAAGGACCTCAAATACAAAGTTTGATGAGATGCTTAGCATGCAAAAATCTGCCTCCGATTGAACCGGTTTAGGGTATGATTTTTCTTCTTCTGATATTGCTTCTTCTAGTACTATTGTGTTTATTTCTCCTGCTAACAATATCAATTCTAAGAACAATGATGTTAACAATGTGATAGCTAGTGAAAACCTAGATAAGGATAAATCTATCTTAAGAGCACCCCCTAAGCTTGCTAAGAAAGAAATGAAAAATCCTAAGGCTAAGAAGAGTAATGTTCAAAAGTCCAAAGAGAAGAAGTAGCATCTCTGTCATCATTGTGGCGCAGCCAGTCATACTCGACCAAATTGCTATAAGTGGCTAATCACTCAACTAAGCAATGGTATGGTCACATTGAGAAACCAGAACCAGCTTCCATCCTCTTTTTCTCCTTTTGGAGATCTCATTAAAGCCCTCATATTCCTTTCGAACTTGAGCGGTTTCAATTCTCCCCCCTCACTGCCAGTTCAAGGGTTTGCTCAAAAGAAGGGTTCTTCCAAAGTGTGGAAGGAAAAGGGCTCCTAGTGTTTCTATCACTTTTTTCTCTTTTCATGCACATTTCTTGTGTGTTTTTAAGTTCTAAGTCAGTCTAGTTTTATGTATTGCTCTGTTTTGTTTAGCATGTTTTTGCTGGGTTATTTTTTAGTTTTTGCTTTGTTTTTTTTTTTTCATTCAAAAAAATATATTGAAAAATCAAAAAATACAAAAACAACGTATGTATGTGTACATTGGTTCTTGTGAACCTTAAAATGACCATTGAAACAAAATTCTCTAAACTTTGTATCTCTTATAACTTAGATGAGCATCTCTATGCACAACTAAGCAAGCGAGCTTTTTGGCTCTTTGTTTGTGATGAGTAAGGTAAAGTGATCTCTTGTACTTAACACTCGTTTCACTCTTTTTTACGGGACGAACTAGAAAATCCTAAGAGAAAGGCATAAATACCAATCTCACCACTGTTACCCGCCAATCATGAATGACATCCGTAAGCTTCGACATAGCAAAAGTAAAATGTCACAAAGCTTAACATAATTGAGTATTTCTTTTCTCTCTTTTATATACCCATGCATGATATGCTTAATAAAAAAAAATATGCAAAGAAAATAAAAGCAAAAAGAACAAAATGCTTTAAAACATGATTGCAAGCGTGTATTCTAGGAGATGTGGGAGTTATAGGATGTACCTCGAAGGTGATAGTTCCCATCAAATAGTTATGATCGTGTGTGAGTTACATTGATTTACTCATACCTCAAATCGTCATAACTTAGAGACACTTATGTAATCTTGCGATGTTTTCACACACAACACGCAAAATTCTTTGCTATTTTTGATAGATGTGCAGGTACAATGTGATTTGGCCATCACAAGGTTTACATGCGTTAATGTACGCTCACTAAACTGTCTTGACTTATTTTTGAAATAAAAAATTGGTTAGACTTGTTTACAGTGTGTGTGTGTGTGTGTGTGCGCGCGCACGCGTGTTTTGGATCAAAATATATGACATTTCTCTTGTTGAGAGATGATTTTTAGAGATCAAAATGTTGTTTGGATTTTTGGTAGAGTTGCATTCTTGATTGTATTCATGTCTGTGTTTTTCTCTTCTTGAAAAAAATATTTTTAAAGCAATCTCTACAGCTCCTCGACACCTCTCGACACCTAACTTATCTATGGAGCTCTTCACCTTTTCCTTATCTCAATCTCGACACCTTCTCGATAGCTCCTTGATCCATCGAGAAAGTTTCTGTCTCCTCGACACTTGCCCGATAGCTCTTCAATTGATCAAGCTTGTCTTTGCTGTGGACACCTGCTTGATAGCTGCATCTGTCGAACCCTTTAAAGCTCGACACCTCTCTATCCATCGAGAGTTACTGAAGGGTTATATAAAGGGCAATCACGATTTAGACCTCACTTCTCTCGATTTCTCTCGATCTCTCTCAACCTATTCACCTCCCAAACCTCTCACACTCACTTCAAACCTCTTTCCCAAAGATTTTTCAGCCTTAATCAAATTTTTCTACACTTGGTCAGTGTCCTAATCCTTCATATTCATGAATTTCATTATTTTTTTTTTAACCTAAGTTTTTGGGATTTTTGAAAATTTCAAGGTTCTTCCAAAATCAAAGAGGTTTTTGCCAAATTTTTGGGATAGGTTTTGTAGTTTTGATCGTAAAACTTCATGCATTGCATCTCATTTGCATTATAACTACATTATCATGCATTTTAGATGTGTGCTATTTGTGTTAACTGATTGTGTGCTAGTAGGGTTGGATTAGGCTGAGCCCATGATGTATTTTCGATTGCAAGTCACATGTTCATGCATTCCCATGCATACATTCTTTCTTTTTAATATATTTTGATATATTTGAACTTCTTGGGACTTTTCTGAGTGTTTCTTTCTCCCTCTCTCTCTTCTGTTTACGTTAGTCTGCTTCAATGGCACCTAAACGTATGTCTGTTCTGTCCTGGAACCCTTTTCATTCTGGGGTATCTTCTTCTTCTGATTCTACTCTCTATCACATCTGATTCCATGATGAGAAGGCCAAATCGGACTTCTTTAAGAACTTCTCTAGACGAGGCATTCATTCAAAATGCCAAGTCATTCCGTCAAACTTCTCTAACACTGACCTACCCACTGTCATTCATAATAGGGCTTAGGAGTCACTGTGTGACATCCCAGTCACAAGTCCATCCTGTTAATCCAGGAGTTCTTCTCCAACATGCATGGATTAGATTCTTCAATACCTCAGTTTTCTACTCGCGTTCGAGGTACTCAAATCGCGGTCACTCCGACTCTTGTAGCCAACGTACTCCATGTCCCTAGGGTAGTGCATCCTGACTACCCTGGTTGTAAGCATCTTAAGACTATGTCTAAAGACGAGCTTATTTCCACTTTTTGTGAGCGACCTTCTGAGTGGGGTGATCGTCAGTTCACTTCTTGCTCTCATTTTGCTAAAGGTCCTAGGTTTATTAACATGGTTATAACATTTGTTTTGCATCCTTTTTCTAATTTTAACTCTATTACAGAACCTTGTGCTCTATTTTTGTTGTTCCTCATTGAGCATTTTACCATTGATTTTCCCTCTCATTTTATCCTGTCCATCATAGATGTGTATAAGGATATGACGACCCATGATAAGCTCATTTTCCTTTCTGCTAACATGAGGATCTTATGCCACTTCTCTATTCCCTCTCCTGTTTCTGACCACGTCCATGTCTCTTGTGCCATAGACACCGCTACTGTTAAACGGAGCAAGGCATAGCTACGTTCGAGGCAGTTTAGATCGACGGCTCCTCTAGCTCCTATAGCACCATCTACATTCGTTCCTTCTTCTTCTATGAGCGGTGTAACTCTCGAGGACATCACGGCACTGCTTATGCTCATGGATGCTCACCTTAACTCACTCAATAATGAGTTATGTCAGGTGAACACCCATGTTGGTTGTATTGCACGACAACAGGTAGTCATGGGTGGCTTCATTTCTTCACCTCCTCCTACTTTAGAGGCTTCTACGGATGAGGATGATAATGGTGATGCTAATGCGTCTGGTGATGAGGATGATGCTAGCTCTTCCAGTGCTGATGAGATGTCTACTTGACACTCTTACCCTTTGTCACTCGTGAGATAAAAAGGGAGTAGTCTTGGTCATGAAAGTAGTCATTGTTAGGGGGGAGTTAGTATAGGAGGATTTTTGAAAGGGGGAGTGTTGATTTTGAGGGATGTCATGAGGATTTTGATGTATCTTTTTCTTTTCTTTCTTTTTTAGATACATTATTCTTGTACCTTAGGTCTTATGACCATTTGACATACATTGTACTTATATTTGCTTTATCTATATGTTAATGTATGTTTTTCACCGACCCTAACATGTGTTGTTTCTTTTCTCTCTTTATGCGCATGTTTCTTATATTTTATATGCAATCTATTATTTCTCTTTCACACAAAGATGTCTTAATGAGTTTTGTTTAAATGTTTCAGAAATACAAGTTGTCAAAGTCTACTTGCCGTGAACTCTCTTTTTGCAAAGTTTTTTCAAGAGTTTATGTTAGGATAGATTTTATTGTACTTAACAAGTGAGTATGAGTTGAGTGATTTATGACTCTCTCATATGCTCATTTGTTGTTATGCTTTTGTCATAAATTGTTAAAGGGAGAGATTGTTAGGACATATGTAATTGGATGTTAGGAACATATGTCAACATTTTATGTAATTGGCTAATCCTTTGACAAAATGCACTTTATTTGTAATTGGATAGATGTAGGATATGTCTAATACTTCAAAGAATAAGAGTTCAAGTTCAAGTATTGAAACCATGCAAGTCTGTCCAAGATTCAAGTGTAAAAAGTGTTGTTCATTAAATCTCGATAGCTAGCTCGACAGATAGCATCTATCAAGATTTAAAGAGCTGTTCTAGCCCGTGGCTCGACAGCTAGGGTATCTGTCGAGGTTTATGAAACTGAGTTTTTCTGGACTATTTTTCATCCAATCTGTGATTATGTTTTTAGGCTTTCTTTTCTCACAACCCTAAACATATATAAGGATTATTTTAAGGGCCGTATCAGGTTACACAACTGAGAGCACAATTGCACAAGAGCATAATTGCACAAGAGCATAATTCCACAAGTGTAACCAGAAACCTAGTTTGCCCTAATTGTTGAAGAATCTGCTGTGTTTGTGGACACGATAGAGTTTTGTGACCGTGCAAGTTCACGATCTTCATCTGTTGAAGAGCAGAAGAACTTTGCAGCCAACACTCTTCTCACGTGGGTGATTGAAGTCACGTAGTAGGATTCGCACAATTGGTTAGTCACGTACTAGAAGTTGTGCAATACAAAAGAGAGATTGTAACTACAGAACAAGTCCAATTGGGTATTGGGGTATAGGTTCAACTGTAGGTTGGTATAAGGTGCTGGGATTTCTTTACTTGTAACCGCTTGTTTTGATAATAGTGAATTCTCGAGAGTGGTGACCTTAAAATCACCCAGTGGGGTTTTTGTCTCGGAGGTTTTTGTCTCGGAGGTTTTTCCCATTTGTAAGCAAATCATCATGTCATACTTAATTTCTGCTGCATTTAGTTATTTGGTGGTTTTTTTGGGCTACCACGCTCATTGCATGTAATTGAACCTAATTAACTCACCTGAATAATTAATTACTTAGTTCATCACAAGGGGTCAATACATTTTTGGCCTATCAACTTTCAATCCCATACAGTTGTTGTCTTGACTCAACCTCAGCTTAAATCAATATTTTGAAACGCCGACTACACGGGAAGGATTTCCAAGTGGGGTACCATCTTGGGAGCTTTTGATATCAAGTATATGCCTCGAACCTCTGTAAAAGGCCAAGTCCTTGCCGATTTGGTGGCTGAGTTTGCAGAGCCCTCACTAAAAGAGAATGCCAAAAGGCTGGACATGGATGAAAAATCAATTGGCATGATTTCCCTCAAGGAACCTTTGTTATGGAAGGTGTACGTTGACGGAGAAGTGAATCAAAAAGGAACTGGAGTGGGGCAAGTTTTGGTATCTCTTAAGGGAATTACAATTGAAAAATCCCTAAGATTGGGATTCTCAGCCACCAATAATGAAGATGAGTATGACGCTCTACTAGTAGGAATGGCTATGGTTCTGAAGATGGGGGGAAAAACAATGTAGATGTTCTCAGATTTACGATTAGTTATGGGCCAGGTGGAAGGAGAGTTGGAGATTAGGGATCTAAGAATGCAAGAGTATTTGAACCAGGTGAGACATTTACAATCAAAGTTTGATTTCTTCCTTAGCCCTAGCGTTTTTGGTTTCTTTATTAGCAAAGTTTGAGCACCCCCTAAGCTTGCTTGATAGGAACTATCACCTTCGAGGTACATCCTATAACTCCCACATCTCCTAGAATACATGCTTGTAATCATGTTTTAAAGCATTTTAATCTTTTTGCTTTTATTTTTCTTTGCATGTTTTTCTTTTATTAAGCATATCATGCATGAGTATATAAGGGAGAGAAAAAACAAACCTAGTTATGTTAAGTTTTTTGACATTGCATTTTTGCTATGCCGAAGCATACCGTTGTCATTTTATGATTGGCGGGCAACAGTAGTGAGATGGTTATTTATACCCTTTCTCTTAGGATTTTTTAGTCCTTCCCGTCAAAAAAAGTGATACGAGTGTTAAGTACAAGAGATAACTTAATCTTACTCATCACAAACACAAGTCACAAAGCTCACTTGCTTAATTGTACATAGAGATGCTCATCTAAGCTACAAAAGATACAAAGTTTAGAAAACTTTGTTTCATTAGTCATTCAAGGTACACAAGTACCAATGTACATAAACACACATTGTTTTTATATTTTTTTTTACTTTTCATTATTTTTTTTATGAATGAAAAACAAAATAAATAAAAAAACTGAAAAATAGTCAAATAAAAACAAGTCAAATAAAGAAATGCATAAAAACTAGACTGTCTCAAAAAAAACAAACACACAAGTAATGCAAACATTAAAAAAATTATAAAAAAATAGGGAGAGAGAAAGAGAAAAAAAATGACTAAATCACTGAGAGTCTTTTTCCTTTCACATCTCATAAGAACTTTTCCTTTTAGCAAACCCTTGAACCAGCGGTGAGGGGAAAAAATTGAAACTGTTCAAGTTCGAAATGAACATGAAGGCTTTGAGGAGATCTCCAAAAGGAGCAAGAGAGGATGAAAGCTAATGCTGGTTTCTCGACGAAATCATGATGTTGCTATGTTGAGTAGCTAACCACTTATAGCAATTTGGTAGCCTATGTCCAGCTGCACCACAGTGATGACAAAGATGCTACTTCTTCTCTTTAGACTTTTGAGCATTACTCTTCTTAGCCCTAGGGATTTTGGTTTCTTTCTTAGCAAGGTTAGGGGGTGCTCCTAAGATAAATTTGCCTTTATTTATGTTCTCACTAGCTATCACAATTTTAGCAACATTATTCTCAAAATCAATATTTTTAGCAAGAGAAACAAAAATAGTAGTACTATAAGAAGCAATATTAAGAGAAGAAAAATCATACCCTAAACTAGTTCGATCGGAGGCAGATTGCTGCATGCTGAGCATCTCATCAAGCTTTGCACTTGAGGTCCTCTCCAACTGAGCTCTCACTTGGAACAGTTCCTCCTTAAGCTCCTTGGTCTTCTCAACCAAGAAATTGTTCTCAAATCTCAGCGCTAAAATAGTTTGATTTGCTTCATCAAACTTTGTGGAAAATTGTTCTCATTTAAGTTCCACATCGCTGAACTTCTTGGTGGCCAACCTATACAGCTTCTCATGTTTTTCAGAGACCTTGTATAACTTTGCATAGGCTGTGTGGATGTCATCTTGCTTATCCATCTTCTAAAGTTTTGATTCCACCAAGTTTTCTTCTTCATACACATCTTCTACAATCCCTTCAATAGGATTAACAATGGCGGTGAAGGCATTCAGGATTCTATCATCCTCATTTTCGGAGTCATCATTAAGTTCGGTGTCACTTAATGTAGCAGCAAGTGCCTTGTTTTTCCTAATAGACTTGAGATAAGTGGGGCAATCTTAATTCATATGATCATATCCTTGACACCCGAAACACTTGGGCTCTGTAGGAACAGTGTACTGACCACCATTCCTAGCGTCCTTCTTCCCTTTGTCTTGGCTCGTAGACTATGAAGAACTTGATTGCCTATGGTCCTTGTCAAAGCCCTTTCCATTGGCATTCATCATGAACTTCTTGAACTACTAGATGATGTAGGACTTCATTTTAAAATCTTCATCATCGGAAGACTCATCAATGTCACTGCTCTTGCTCTTGCTCTTGCTTAACTTCTTGGGCCTAACAAACCCAATTCATAGGACTACTAATTACCAACAAGCTCTGACAAAGGAATTTTATCAATATCCTTTGACTCCTTAATTGCAATGATCTTAGCATAGAATCTCTCGGGCAAAGACCTGAGCACTTTTCGAACAATCTTGGATTTAGGAATGGTTAACCTAAAATTAAATGCTGAGTTCACTATGTCCTTGAGCCTAGCATAAAACTCATCAAATGACTCATTCTCCTCCATCTTAATTTCTTCGAAGCTAATAGTGAGCCTCTGAATCTTCAAATCCTTGACAACATTGGTTCCTTCATAGGTTTTCTAGAAACTAGTCCACACCTACTTTGCAGTTTCAGTGGAGGAGATCTTCTTAAACTCCTCATTTATGTCCACACTGATAAAGCATTCACTGCCCTGCTGTTGAGTTAGCCACCTTGATCTTTGCATCTTCCCAATCAGCCAGCGTTTCCTTCTGCTTGGTCTAGTCTATCTCCACAGCTTGCCACACCTTCTCATCTAAGCACTCCAAGAAAGCTCTTATACGTACATTCCAGTATGTATAGTTAGTTCCATCAAATAGAGGAGGTACAATAAGTGATTGTCCTCTATCCATGACAAACAGGGGTCAATGGATCTCACAGCAAAGATTAAACCCTAATTAAAGTGTACCTTCTTTGATACCACTTAATAGGCCAAAAATGTATTGACCTCTTGTCATAAATTAAATAATTAATTAGCCAAGTGAATTAATTAGGTTCAATTACATACAACAAGTATGACAGCACAAACAAATCACCAAATAACTAAATATGCAATGGAAATTAAATGACACGGTGATTTGTTTACGAATGGGGAAAACCTTCACGGCAAAAACCCTACTGGGTGATTTTAAGGTCACAACTCCCGAGAATCCACTATTATTAAAACAAACGATTACAAGTAAAGGAATCCTAGTACCTTATACCAACCTACAGTTGAACCCTTATCCCAATACTCAATTGGACTTGTTTTGTAGTGACAAACTCTCCTTATATTGTATGGCTCCTAGTACGTGACTAACCAATAGATGCGGGGATCCCAATACGCAACTTGATCACCAACTTGAGTAGAATGTTGGCTATAAAGTTTTCTGTTCATCAACTGATGAAGATCATGACATTGCTTGGTCACAAAACCTTATGGTGTACAAACACAAAAATTTCTTCAAGAACTAGGAAAAACAAGGTTTCCGGTCACACTTGAGGAATTATACTATTGTGCAATTGTGCTTTTCACTCTACCACTTGATACGGCCTTTAAAATAATCTTTATATATGTTTAGGGTTGTGAGAAAAGAAAGTCCAAACAAATAATCACGGATTTGATGAAAATCAGAACTAAAAATCTGAATTTCATAAACCTCGACAAATACCCTAGTTGTCGAGCCACGGCTTAAACAACTCTTTTAAACCTCGATAGATGCTAGCTGTCGATCTTTAATGAACAGCACTTCTTCACTTGTTTCTTGGACAGACTTGCATGGCTTTAACACTTGAATTTGAAACTTTGTTTCTTGAAGCATTAAACATATCCTAGATCTACCCAATTACAAGTAAAGTGTGTTTTGTCAAAAGATTGGTCAATACATAAAATGTTGACATATGTTCCTAACATCCAATCACATATGTCCTAACAATCTCCCCCTTTGGCAATCCGTGACAAAACCACAAAAAATAAATAAACATATGAGAGAAGTTATAAATCACTCAACTCATACTCACTTGTTAAATAAAATAAAATTTATCCTAACACAAACTCTTGAAAAACTTTGCAAGAAGATAGTTCATGATAAGGAGGATTTTGACAACCTATATTTCTGAAACACTTAAACAAAACACATCAAGGCATCTTTGTGTGAAACAGAAATAAATGTTGCATACAAATAATAAGAAACATGTGTACAAAGAGAGAAAAGAAATAACACATAGAGAGATAGGTGAAATAACATACATCAACATATATGTAAACCAAATATAAGTACACTATATGTCAAACGGTCACAAGACCCATGTACAAGAAGAATGTATCTAAAATAGAAAGAAAAAAAATAAGATACATCAAAATCCTCACTACATCCCTCAAAAACATGAACACTACCCCTAATAAAAACCTCTTATACTAACCTTACCCCTATGAGTATGACTACTCTCATCCCAAAACTACTCCCCCTTTTTGCCACAAGTGACAAAGGGTAAAAGTATCAAGTAGACATCTCGTCATCACCGGAAGAGCTAGCATCACCAACTTCAGCATCACCATCATCGTCCTCATCCTCAAAAGCCTCTGGAGTAGGAGGAAGAGAAGCAACAAAGCCACCCATGACAGTCTGTCATCGTACAATACGACCAGTATGGGTGTTCACCTGACAAAACTCATCACTGAGAGTGTTAAGGCGAGCATCCATACGCACAAGCTGTGCCATGATGTTCTCAAGTGTCACACCGCTCGTAAAAGAAGAGGGAGCAGATGTGGATGAAGCTGTAGAAGCTGGAGGAACCGTCAATCCAGACTGCCTCAATCTTAGCTGCGCCTCACTCCGTTTAACAGTAGCGACATCTATGGCACAAATAACATGGAAGTGGTCGAAAACAGGAAAGGGAACAAAAAAATGGCGTAAAATCCTCATGATAGCAAAAGGGAAGATGAACTTATCACGGGTCGTCGTATCCTTATACATATCTATGATGGAAAGAATGACATGAAAGGGAAAATCAATAGTAAGTTGCTCAATAAGGGAAAACAAAAATTGAGCACGGGGCTCTGTAATAGAGTTATAGTGAGAAAAAGGATGCAAAACAAAAGTCATAACCATTTTAATGAACCTAGGACCTTTAGCAAATGTCGAACAAGAAGTGAACTGATGATCACCCCAATCTGAAGGTTGCTTAAAAAAAGAGGATATAAGCTCGTGTTTAGACACGGTCTTAAGATGATCACAACCAGGGTAGTCAAGATGTGCTACCCTAGGGATATGGAGCACGTCTGATACAATATCTGTAGTGACCATGATGCGCGTACCTTAAATGCAAGTGACAATGAGAGGTACTGAATAATGAAATCCATGCATGTTGAAGTAGAACCCCTGGATAAGCACAGATGGACAAGTGACTGGGATGTCACACAGCAACTCCCAACCCCTATTGTAAATGACAGTCGGTAGGTTAGTGTCAGAGAAGTTTGACAAAATGACTTGGCGTTCCGAATGAATGCGTCATCCAGAAAAGTTCTCCAAAATGTCCTTGCAGGCTTTATCATCACGGAACCAAATATGAGAAGGGGTAGAATCATAAGAGATAGATGCCTCGGAATGAAGAGGGTTCCGGGATGGAGTAGACTTACGTTTAGGTGCCATGACACAACTAACATAAACTAGAGAGAGAGGGAGAAATAGAAACACGTAGAATAGGACCAGATACAATCAATATATCAGAATATATAAAATGTAAGGTACGTATGCATAAAAATGCATGAGCATGTGAAATGCAATAGTAAAAACACTATAGGCTTAGCCCAATCCAAACCTATCAGCATACAATCAGCACAATAAGGTAAACACACATCTAAAATGCATGAAATATTATTATAATGCAAATGTGATGCAATGAATGATGATTTAAAGTCATTTTCACAAAGCCCATCCCAATAATTTCACAAAACTTCATCAATTTTGAAAAAGAAAAAAAAAAAAAAAACCAAAAATTTTCAAAAACCCAAAAAGTTAGGTCAAATGCATGAAGAATGAAGGATTAAGGACCTTTACCAATGAAGAATACTTGATCTAGGCCGAAAAATCCGTGAGGATGAAGTTTGGAGTAAAAAGAGAGTGTTTGGGAGGTGAAAAATCTAAAAACAATCAAGAGAGATCGAGGAGAAATGAAGAAAAGATCGCGTGGATCCTATTTATAGACCTTCTTAAATCTCGACAAATCAAGAGGTATCAAGCTTTAAAAGCATGGAGAGAACTTTATTGCCATCCCTAGCATCCTAAAGGAACAGTGTACTGACCGTCATCCCTAGCATTCTTCTTCCCTTTGTCTTGGCTATCAGACTGTGAAGAACTTGATTGCCTACAGTCCTTGTCGAAGCCCTTTGCATTGGCATTCTTCATGAATTTCTTGAACTGTCGGGTGATGTAAGACTTCATTTTAGAATCTTCATCATCGAAACACTTATCAGTGTCACTGCTCTTGCTCTTGCTTGACTTACCGAGCCTAAACAAACCCAACTCATAGGTCTGCAGATTTTCAATAAGCTCTATCAAAGGAATTTTATCAATATCCTTTGACTCCTCAATTGCAATGATCTTAGCATGGAATCTCTCAAGTAGAGATCTGAGCACTTTTCTTATAATCTTGGGTTTGGGAATGGTTTCCCCCAGATTAAATGCTGAGTTCACTATGTCCTTAAGCCTGGCATAGAACTCATCAAATGACTCATCCTCCTCCATCTTGATTTCTTCGAAGCTAGTAGTGAGCCTTTGAAGCTTCGAATCCTTGACAGATTTGGTTCCTTCATAGGTTGTCTAGAGAATGGTCCACGCCTCCTTTGCAATTTCAGTGGAGGAGATCTTCTTGAACTCCTCATTTGTGACTGCACTGAATAAAGCATTCATTGCCCTGCTGTTGAAGTTAGCCGCCTTGATCTTTGCATCATCCCAATTGGTCGGCGCTTCCTTCGGCTTGGTCCAGTCTATCTCCACAGCTTGCCATACCTTCTCATCTAAAGACTGTAAATAAGCTCTCACGCATACTTTCCAGTGTGCATAGTTAGTTCCATCAAATAGAGGAGGTATAATAAGTGACTATCCTCTATCCATGACAAACAGTGGTCAATGGATCTCACAGCAAAGATTAAACCCTAATTCGAGTGTGTCTACTCTGATACTACTTAATAGGCTAAAAATGTATTGACCCCTTATGATAAATTAACCAATTAATTAGCCAAGTGAATTAATTAGGTTCAATTACATGCAACAAGCATGATAGCACAAATAAATCACCAAATACCTAAATATGCAACGAAAATTAAATGACACGGTGATTTATTTACGAATGGAAAAAACCTTCATGGCAAAAACCCCACTGGGTGATTGTAAGGTCACCACTCTCGATAATCCACTATTATCAAAACAAGCAGTTATATATAAAGGAATCTCAGTACCTTATACCAACCTACAATTGAACCCTTATCCCAATACCCAATTGGACTTGTTGTGTAATGACAATCTCTCCTTATAGTGCACGGCTCCCAGTACGTGACTAACCAATAGATGCACGGATCCCAATACGCAACTTAATCACCAACTTGAGAAGGATGTTGGCTGCAAAGTTCTTATGTTCATTAACTGATGAAGATCACGAAGTTGCTTGGTCACAAAACCCAATAATGTACAAACACAACTGCTTCTTTAAGAACTAGGGCAAACTAAGTTTTCAGTCACACTTGAGGAATTATACTCTTGTGCAAATGTGCTCTTGGCTGTGCAACCTGATACGACCCTTACAATAATCCTTATATATGTTTAGGGTTGTGAGAAAAGAAAGCCCAAACACATAATCACGAATTTGATGAAAATCAGAATTGAAAATCTAAAATTTATAAACCTTGACAAATACCCTAGCTATCGAGTCTCGGGCTTAAACAGCTCTTTTAAATCTCGATAGATGCTAGCTGTCGAGCTTTAATAAACATCACTTCTTCACTTGTTTCTTGGATAGAATTGCATAGCTTTAATACTTGAACTTGAAACCTTATTTCTTGAAACATTAAACACATCCGAGATCTACCCAATTATAAGTAAAGTGCATTTTGTCAAAAGATTAGCCAATACATTAAATGTTGACATATGTTCCTAACATCCAATCACATATGTCCTAACAATTGTTTTTTCTTGCCATGTCTATCATGCTTATCTGCTTCAGCCTTCATGCCTCTTTCATATGCTCTTTGCATCTTTTCCTTCCATTGTTTGTTTGCTGGTTTCTTGTCTTTCCTTTACGTGTACACACATAGAGTGAGGACGTATGGAACTAGGGCATGGTCTCCCAGGCGCAAGCAAAAAAGGCAAGGTTGCAAGCATGTGGATATAAGCCAAGCGGCTATGTTCAGTAGATTTAGGGGTCTAGCTTCTCTCATTTGGTTATGTACTCTTTTGAACCCCCTTCCTCCTTCCTTCCTTTCTCTCTTAAATGAGTTGTATTAGGTATATCATGCCATGTACCATTCATCCTCATCTCTAGAGTATGGCGAAACTTGTTTACTTTCCTGCACCAATATTTTGGGCCATGCCCTAGGGATGAAGGCATTTACTTTTATGCTCTGTGTGCTAGCATTGTGCATGATGTATGTATATATATACCTGCTTGTCCCTCCTGGTGTTATTGTCACAGTCCATGTCATCTAAGGCAAAGCAATGCCTAATTTCCGCCGCGAAAGTAAGATGACATGTAGTCGGATTTTCACCGTGGAAATCTGGTACTTTGCCCATATACCTTCGGAAAGCATAGATTGGGACCACACTCGTTCAAAAGCCAAACCTCAAAGCCCCCCATGCATACAAAGCCTTGAAAGCCAATGCCAAAATCATGTTTTTTACTGCCAATCTTCGAAAATTAATGTTTTATCAAAACAAAGAACTGTCCTTGAACAGGCGGTGTAGGGTGCCTAACACATTCTCCACATGTAACCAAACTTTCGAACTCAAGAATCAAGATTTTTTGCCATCCATGTTAGATTAGGAAAAATGCCATTTTTCTTAGCCTAGGATTGATAATAAAATAAACTAGAAACAGGTGACTAATCACACCTTAGTAAAACCCAATGATTGGTGGCGACTTCACTTACCTTTGGTAATCACGTATAATTTGGCCAAGATTCCTACCACATCTCCAAAGGTAGACCTACTGAGAGAGAAAGCACTTGAAGCTCTACACAAACCACACCACCATCCTCCAATGGGCCCAACGCACATAGGAGCGTTGCCACGGCAGGTGGTCAAGCAAAGACCCGATGGTGATTTTCTAGCCGTTCGAGGCCCGAGCGTCGACATCTGTGTCTATGTATTTCGAAGCTGTGTTTGTATTGTGGGCGTGTTGTGTTTGATTTTGAATTTTATAGGTTTGTGTTTTATTTTGAATTTGTTAGGCTTGTGTTTGTATTTTGATTTTTTTTTCTATTTTTAATCTTTCAAATTTTTAAAATTAAAAAAAAAATTGAATACCAAAAATTAATTTTTGGTAATCAAAATTTTTTTTTGTTAGTAGTTTTTGGCTATAGTGGCATTTTGAAACACTACTATAGCCAATTTAAAAAATATATATATATAAGGGCCTATAGCAGCGCTTTCAAAAACGCCTTTATAGGGTATGGAGCAATAATGGCATTTTGAAACATTGTTATAGCCAATTTTTTTAAGAATATATATATATATAGAAGGATCTATATATATATATATAAAAGGATCTATAGCAGCATTTTAAAAATGCAACTATAGGGCATGGAGCTATAGTGGCGTTTTAAAACGCCGTTATAGCTTAATTAAAAATAAAAAATTCGGCCTATAGTAATGTTTTACAAACGCAACAATAGGGTACAGACTTATAGTGGCGTTTTTGCAAAACGCCACTATAAATCTATAGTCACGGTACTATAGGAAACACCACTATAGCCCAAATGGGCCTATAGTGGTGTTTCACAAATGCCATTGTAAGTCTAGATTTTTGTAGTACGAGTTAATAAACAAAATATACATGAACTAGTATCCCAACTTAGTTTTAAACGAATAAGAGTGGAGAGAGAGAGTGGGAGTGGGAGGCGGCAAAGAGAGAAATAAAATTGTTAGGGTTTGAAAGGTAATTGAGTTTTATATAGGAAAAGCTGAGTAGGAGAAAATTTTAAATAAACAAATTATTGATTATATAATATAGTTTTAAATATATATTGAATATATATAATTTAAATTTTAAATATATAGGTGGGTCAGGTCGGATCGGGTTAGGGGGGTTGTGCTTGTTATAACCTAAACCCAACCCAACCCACTATTAAAAAAAAAAAATTCATAACCCAAACCAACCCACTCACCTCTAAAAACCGACGCCAACTCAACAGGTTGGGTTGGGTTGGGTTGGTTTTGGTGGGTTAGTGGGTCGATTGCATACCCTTAATCATAAGTAACTTATATAGATCTCTCAAACAATTTATATGCTAAAAATGTGTAACTCATATAAAGTTTAACTATGAATTAAATTATTTTTCATATATAAAAAAAAAATAAAAAAAAAAAAGAATCAAAGTATAATTTGAACCTACCTCTAAATAAATATACAAATTATTAGAAAATATATCAAGATATATATGTCGATCCTAAACCCATATATTAAAAATATGAATAAACCACACCCCCATTCTCCATTTCCATTGTACCCCATTGCATCAGACAAAACATTGGTCAACTATTGTTATGATGTTTCTTATTGTAATAGTTGCTTGTGCTCTCTCATATCCTATCAAATTCATAATTTATTTCCCACGATTGTTAAGGTGGTGTATTGTGATTTGTATATAATAAAAGTGATATCAATAATATGTCTAAACAAATTATGTTGCACCAATCATAATTTGCTACCTCTGAAGTTATGATTTCTTTTTTGTATATCTTTCATTTCTTTATTATTATTATAGCTGAAAACTCTTCACTAAATTTGCCGATTGACCTACTTCAATTCTCCTTCTATACACATATGAATTGATAATACATTTTGATTTGCGTCAAACATTGTAAGCAGATATACACACATTGTATCTCACAATATTGATAAATAAATATATAAAATATAACATATTTTTTTCTTCTTTTTTTAGAGTCAATATATGTGACAATCCTAAAACCACATATTAGGGGTTCCAAAACCAAATCCTTGTAGTCCATGGTTTTAGGCAAAAACATTGGTGAACCATAGTTATGTTGTTTCTTATTGTAACAGTTACTTGTGCTCTCATATATATATATATATATATATATATATATATATATACTACTATTTAAGCGGCTGCACCTATTTGGACCGAATTTTTTTATGTTCCAAAATACCCCTACACCCCTAGATTTAAGTAGGGACAAAACTAAAGGATAGTTTGGCAAAAATACATGTCTAACCTGCACTAAAATATTGCCTACAAAATAGGAACATTCTTCCACTAACTTGCACTATAGTTTTTTTTTTTTTTAATAGAAAAATAAGTTAAACACCCCACGTTTATCCAAAAACAAATCTTAATATATATAAAAAAAATAAAAACTAAAGGACAATCCAGATTGTTTTTGTTCTAAAATACCCTTACATTCCTATATTTAAGTATTTACAAAACTAAAATACAATCCGGTAAAAATAAAACCCTAACTTCCACTAAAACATTGCCCAAAAAATAGGGTCACTTTCTTATTGATTTTCAAATTTATTTATCCACTTATAAATTATATGCTCAAAATAAAAATTATATATAGAATAAAAAACATAGATTTTTTTTTTTTTTTTTTTTGCTACTACCACTAAAATTTAAAAATAATTTTTTTTTTTTGTGCATGTGAGATGAGGCTAGTGTGCGTGTGTGTGTGTATATATATATATATGAGAGGTGTTTTTTTTCGATCAGGATTAATTTAAAGCATCCATTATATTTTGGAGAACTACATTTTCCAATTTAAAGCATCCATTATAATTTCAAAATTTTTTTATATATATTTAGATTTGTTTTTGGATAAACGTAGAGTGTTTAACTTATTATTCTATTTTAAAAAAAAAAGTTATAAATGTATAGTTACTTTGAAGAAGTGGGTTAGTGGAAGAGTATTCCTATTTTGTAAGCAATATTTTAGTGCAAGTTAGACATGTATTTTTACCAAACTATGCTTTAGTTTTGTCTCTACTTAAACCTAAGAGTGTAGGAGTATTTTGAAACAAAAAAAAAAAAAAAAAATCTGGTCCAAACAAGTGCAGCGGCTTAAATAGTAGTGTGTGTGTGTATAAAATAACTAATAGTTGAAATGTTTGATTTTTTGTTGACCACTACTCATTACGCCACGTGGGTACATAAATTAATGTTACATCTACCATTAAAAACACAAAACAATGTATCTTTCCATTTGGCGGGACAAGAGAAATGTTTTGGTGAAATCCTCACTTTTCAAACAAATACTCCTTTTGGCCTTGGGTAGTTACAAATTTTACACATTTTATATTCCTTCCCACGAAAAAAAAAAAAACTTCTTTCCTATCTCTTTTTTCCTATATGCTTCTCTCTTTCCCTCTCTTTCAAATGACTTCGACTCACTTTCAAACACAACTTCACCGTTTCACTGCACAATATACTGACACATTAGTTGCTACCCTTAGCTAGTCTCTTTCCACGGCCCAAACCTAACTTGAAGTCGGTGATTACGCCTCAAACCTCTCTTGCAATCATGGTTATAATAGTTCAACCCCTAAATCTTCATTTTTTTTTCATCATATTTTTGTTGTTTCTGCCATGATTGACTTTTGTTCTCTTTTTCTATACTAAATAATCCAGTTATTTTGAACAAGTTGGGGTTTTTATGTAGAATTGTACATATGTATCATGTAGGCATGTAGCACGGGTTAGGGCTCTTTGAAATTAGATTAGGTTTTACTTTTTCACTTATAATTAAAAAAATTTTAAAAAAAAATAAAAAGAAGAAGAAGAAGAAGAAGAAGAAGAAGAAGAAGAAATTCAGTTTTACTTTTTCAATATGCAAACCTCTTCTTCATCAAGCGCAATACAATCTTCAATCTCTGAAGTGGGAGCAATTTGTTTAATTATAGCACGCATTTCTTCAATTTCAATGAGCAACAATGGGTCACATAATATTTTGTTTGCCTGTAATAACCTGACACAAGAACAACTGAACGGAGAACTCACCCTCCATCATCGGCGACCGTCAGAACCCCCAATGTCTTCAGGTTTTTGTATTTTATTCTTATTTATTTAAAATTAGGCTTTTAATAGAATTTAGATTTGGGTATTTTAGTTGGTTGGTTTTGATTTATCTAATTGGGTTAGATTCAATTTTAATTAAGGTTTTGATTTAGGATTGGCTTTTATCAATGGTCAAAAAATTGTAAACCCTAATTTTCATTAATCTCACACTTTGTTTGGTTGGCTTCAGTAGGTCTATCTCTGTTTCTCTTCTTCTAATTTTTAGATTCTCTCTATTCTTTTTTTTTTTTTTTCTTTACAAGATATATTTTTAATGGTGGAATGCTTGAAATAATAATGGAATCTAGTAGGCTATAATAGTGTTTCTTCACATGAAAAGAGAACAGAGGCAACCCTATTACGCTCAAAGTGTTCAACAAATTGCTAAGGTACAATCTATAATCAATTTAAAAAAAAAATATTTGGCTATGTGATAACATAATTATGATTTTAATTATCAAATATAAAACTTGAATGATGGCTTGGATTGATTTTGTTTTATATGCATTATTTGTTTAAAAGGTAGTATTTGTAGTTTTTTTTTGGGGGGGGGGGGGGGGGGGGAATAGAGAGAGATATTGAATTTCATCAACAAAAGTTCTCACATTTTAATTACCTATTGCTAGGAAAAAAATGTCCCTATTTCCCCATAACTTATAAGATTCTACTATAGTGTTGGCTATCACAATTAGATTTCAAAAAGAATTTATTAGCAGTGTCAGGTGTGAGTAGATGGAATACACCACATGCTATATGGTTAAAGTATATTGAATATATTGTTCATTTTTTGCAAAATATTGATGTTGGTGGTATAGGAATTTTTTTAAAGTGTATTTCTGTGCAAATAATTGTAGGTTCTTCTAAAAAAATATGGGTTGGTACTTGTGTCCAGATTTGCTCTTGATGTTGGCATTTTTTATGTTATTTAATTATTATGTATCTATGCGTTGGGAGGAACTGGAGCATAACTATGAGAAGAAGAATGCAATGCCACTTCAATCTGCATATTTTATCATTTTAATGACAACCAAAATAGACATAATGAATGTAAGAGGAGATATGCAAAACTTGCAATGTATGACTTTCAATTCTTTTATTCTTTTGCATATTATATGACTAAACAGTAAACATGTACCAAATGCTGACTTTGTTATCATGCAATTGTTTATAATTGCTGGATCATTCTAAGAAATCACAACGTGTATCAATATTGAACTATTTTTTTTTTCTTCTTTACCAAAAAAAAGGGGTATTTGGTATCAAATGTTCAATGGTAAAAATAAGCTAAGTGGATATGTTTTGTTTTGATCAAATGGTGAAGATTTCTGACAAATTGTTTCTTATGATTTAATGTTTATTTACATCTTACACATTACAATTAGGTGTTGAAATTTGAAAACTTTCTTGGTTTTAATAGTTGAAGGATGGGAGAGAGGAAGGTGCTAAACAAATACTACTTACTTGTCTTCAACCCTTAGGCTTTTGAGGGTTTAAACAAACATGATGCTCCCCATAAGCAGATGTTATTGGTGACAATTTTTTGGGCATTCAAAGGTTTTGATCCTACTTCAAATGTAACAAATACTTTGTGGAGCTTACCATCAAAACTTACCCACAAAATTTCAACTATGTTGTTGAGTTGCTACCAAAAATTTTGAACTTTTGGTGTAAAGAGGAAGAGGTAAAATAAAATAAATAAAAATAGAAGTCTAGCCATTCTTTGTACATATAACATGGTTTTTGACCAAATATTTTGATTATTCTTTTAATTCAGTAGGCAACAGTGATAATAACCATAAAAGAGAAGTTGGAGAAATTGAAGATGCAATTAAATCTTTAGAGGACAAAACCTTGGATTTGAAAAGAGAAATGGACATCATTGCTGCATTGGATGAGATGATTTCTATGAAGGTATTTCTTTTCTCTTAGAATTGGTTTATTTTTTTATATTCCTTTATTTCTTTTTGTTTCTTTGTTGTTCTTTATTCACTATCGTGAATGTTGTGTATCTTTTCTTCTTTTCTATTAATAATATTACTTTCATACATATAAAAAAAATAATCTATGAAAGCATTATTTGCTTTACCAATTCGATTTTTATTTATTAGGGTAGGTTATCATCTCATAGTGCCACAAATGGAATCTTTAAGTCTCAAATAGCCTCTGTAAAATTTAAGAATTACATGATGATAGATCAAAGTAGAAGGCCATGAAAGCTCTTTAAGCTTATACTTGGTTATTATGTGATGGCAATGCTACTTTTAAATTTTCCTTTGAATTCACTCACTTTCTTAAAGTAATCTTTATTTTCTTTAGTTCATAATCTGGGTCTCTATTTTTCATTCAAATTTTGTGGGCGTGGTTATTTTTCTTCTATTTCATGGACTTAATCACTAGACAAGGTACTCCCGCATGGTAGTACTCACTCTTATCAATTTTCCTCTTGAATATTCTTGGGTTTAAAGTTTAATCCTTATTCAAATATGTTAAAACTTTTATGGTTTTGTTTTAATTGGTGGTAGTTGAGAGACAAGATCAAGGTAATCAATCTTAGGGAAAAAATCCAGTTCAAGTTTTTTTTTTTTTTTTTTTTAAATCATCATACCCATGTCATAGGTTATTTTGAAGATGTTACCATATAATAAAATAGAATATAAAAGAAAAAAAAAGTTTTTTGGAAGATGTTGAGGCACTTGGGCAAAGTAGGTAAATGAAATCTATCAACTGTACGTAGTAGGGGCTGATAGAATTTAGACCCCTTAAAACAACCAGTTTAACCTAGTTATTTAGCCAAGTTATTAACTTAGATAAATTATGCAAGTCTAGGTTAACACAAAATAATCATATCATGCAAAGCAACGGAAATATAAAGAACACAATGATATGATGACCCAGAAAAACCAAACCGATAAAAAACCTGGGGAGGATTTAACCTAGCTATCCTCAAGGTAAACCCGAATCCACTATGAAAGAATCGAAGTTTGTACAATAGCGACTTAGACCACTAACATCCTATTGCTATCCACTAGTAGAAAACTTACTGACACGACCACGTGCAAGCTCCGAGACCACGGACTCCTTCTTTCTTGGATTCTCCAGCAAGTACAAGCACTCCCGCTTGTGTATCTTTAAGCTCTTATGACAGAAACTGAATGATCATCAAGCTCTCGAAGAAATCTCCTTCTTGATAATCCTAAGCTTGTGTGAAGGCAAACACCTCTCAGATCTCACAAGAGATTCACACAAATAGCAATCTGAGCAACCTCAAAACGTGGCTAGGGTTTACCTTTTATACATAGGGCAAAACATAAAACCCTACGCGTCATATGGGCTTAGGGCTGAGTCGGAAATTCTGTAGAAAAAAACAATCTACATGATTCTCGATCGGTCGAGTCTAATTCTCGATCGATCGAGTTAGGTAGATTTACACAGTAACTTCTGCAGTTCACTCGATTCCAACTTTACATAAATGTCCTACTTTGAGCAAGTCTAAAACAAGAATAAAAACGTGTTTTGATCATGGTTTTCCAACAATACAAATTAGAGTTCTAAAACATTAGTTCCTAAGTACTGAGAACCTAAAAAACTCCCCCTTTGGCAATCCATGACAAAACACAACTTAAAAGCACAAAGATTACAAAGAACATCCCTTTTAACAAAATGCTCATTATAACAAATACAATCCTAACTACTATCCATCAGTTGCAAGTATAGACAACAGCTCAATTGAATCAACATGTATATTTCCTGAAACACTAAACAAAACATAAACGTATGTGTGGAAAATACAAGTAAATAAAATAAACATCTTGAATTCACAAAATATAGACATATATCAATGAATAACTTATAGACATAAGTCAATAAGCAATGAAACAAGAACCATATATAAAAATGAATGTATCTCCCCCTAACACGAATACATCAAGAGCCAAAAACAATGTAAATGCATAATGAAGCACCTAGATACAATCTGATCTCCATAAGCTCAAGACTAATCGAATCTCCTACCAAACAAACAAAAACTCTCCCTCTATCTACAGAGTCCAAAACCCAAAATGTACTCCCCCTTTTTTTGACGGAGTGCCAAAGGGCGATCAAAAACCATCATCAGAAGGAGGTGGTGAAGGTGAACGTCAAAGATGCGCCAAAACAACTCGCAAAGCACGGAGCTCATCAAGCAAGTCCACCAAAATCTGACCATGAGCTGCCTGAACGGTCACAACAGTCTCCAACGTACGACGAATGTCAAAGGCATCCAAAGTAGTCGGCGGAGGAACAGCAGCAGCAGCAGCATCTACAAGATCATCAATCGCCTCACCAGTAGTAAAACCTGTAGAAGAAGAAAGGGGTACGGTACCAGAAGGCTCAACATGAGGATGTTTAGAGCGCTCTTTCATCTGAGCAGCCCTTTGCCTAAGAAAAATGGCACATATGGGAGCAATAATATGAACGGGCTCAGAGGTGGGGAAGTCATCTAAACCCAAAAACAACAAAATCCTATGAATGAAAACAGGATGAAAAAGAGCATGAGCAGTAGAGGAACTCTTATAAACTTCGTTCAATGAACGAAGAAACAAAATGAGGAAAACTAATAGGAGCATCCGTAACAAGAGCATATAAAAACACACACTGTTCTAAAGGAATGGTATGCAGATGAGAGATAGGCCACAAGGAATGGCAAGCAATCCTAAAAAAAAGATAGGTAGACTCAGTAAGCTCAGCAGAAGTGATCCGAGAATCAAAACCCCACTGGATAGAAGTACCAGTGATGTAGGACAAGATGTCATCTAGGGGAGGAGGCTCATCATATGGGTAAACAAAATGCTGAACAAAAGGCACCTCAAGAGCATCAGCTACTACCGAAGGGGTAATGGTGTACTCATCACCACGAATCCAACTCCTCACAAAAGTGTCGAAATCATAGGAGTGAACAGAAAGGTTCGAATAGAACTCTCTGATTAAAGTAGCGAAAGGGAGGTGAGAAATATCTAACAAAGGCAACCAACCCTTTCGCTTAAAGTTTGCCCTAATGGCAGGATCTATCTCATCTAACATAACCTTACGCTCAGCCCAAATCTTTCTCTTAAGATTAAGGTTCTCAAAGATCTCCTGATGTTTCACACTCAAGAAACGGTCACTCTTAAAAGATGGAGCAAAAGAGGATGTGGCCTTATTGGCTCTAGTTTTCCTAGGCACGATGCTAAGGAAAGAACAAAGACACAAGAGAAAGACCAAAAACAAAAACACAAAGGCAGACTGCAAGTTAGCACAACAAAAATAAACAATAACTACATGACACATGAACAGATAAATGTCATGATGCATGCTCTAATGCAGTGATAACAAGTTCAATTGTAAGTTTAGAATTACAAAATTGGCTTGAGCAAAGAGTTTATAACAAAAACCCCAAAATTTGAAAAAACCACTTGTACAATTGTCAAGAAATTGACCAATTGATCATTATACAAGATAGAAAACACATTAGAATGATCAAATTAATCAATCCAACAAGCCAATTTTATCAAATTAATTAAACTCAATTGAACAAAATCCCCAAATTAGATAGTTTCAACCCCTAGAATTTCAAAATTTTCACAAAACATCAAATTGATCAAATTGAACACCATAGAACATGATTATAACATCATATGACAAAAACCCATTAATCAATTTCAGAAAATATGGCTTGAATCATCAAAAACCCCCAAAAATCCTTAGGTACAAAATTCCTCTCTAAATGCATGATTTTATGCATGAAACATGAAAATAAATGAAATAGGAAGGGTAAAATGGACATACCGGCCTTATAAAGACAAAAACCTTGCAAAAAGATCGGAGAAAAATGACAAAAAAAATAGCTTTGACCCTTTGACCGGTTGAAAAGGAGGAGAAAAAGTTTGAAAAGTTTTGAAAAAGTGAAGAACACGTGAGTTACAAAAGCTTTTTAAAAAATTCCTATGCGATTTTCGATCGGTCGAAAAACAGGTTCGATCGATCGAAAATGCTTCGATTGATCCAGAACTAATCGAGCATCGATCGAAACGGACAGAAGCTGACCAAAAAATTTTAACGCAATTTCATTCGATCGAAAAGTAGGTTCGATTGGTCAAAATTCTGGAAAAATCAGTTTTTTTGGAAATACAAATCATTTTTATGCAGAAACTCCTCAAAGCAAAGTATTTTATGAATAAAATGCATGAGTATGAGATGAAATGCTGTTCAAAAACACATGATTTAAACCTAGATTTCCAAAAATTAAGATTTCCACTCAATTTAATTCAAATTTTCAAACGTCATATCTATTTTGCATAAGATTCAAGGAATTTACAAACTTGGTTGGTCAGACCAAAAAAAAAACACACACACACACGCACACAATAACATGTACAATGTTTAACAACAAGAAACTTGTGCAGTGTGTACAACTAGCAAAAATCTTGAGATACAAGTGAGGTGATATGTGAATAGAAATCAACCACAAAGTCTACAAAATTCATCACAAAGAATTGGAAAGAGACTATCACCTAAAGAGTTACATCATATAACTCTCACATCTCCTAGATCATAAGCTTGCAATCATGTAAGTTTCTTGACTTGCCTCATAATATACACACCAATTTTAATTGTTCAGAAACTTATTAACTAAAATAGCCAGGATAATATACACACAAATTTTATTCATTTGATTTATCATTAAGTCCAATAATGTACACACCAATTTTAAGCATTTAAACCGAGGCTACACCTTATATTCTTTTTTGTGCATGTGCCACACTTTCTCGAGCACACAATCTTATGATATGCACTAAGGTGTTCATGATTGGCTAGTAAACAGTGATGGGATGGTTATTTATGCCTTTTTTAAAAGGTTCAAGTCCGACAGTCAAAGGCATGTGACTTCAAGATCAAGACAGAATAATTAAAAACTACAAACATCTGTCCCACACACCATGCACTGCAAAGCTTTTACTAGTAAAGTGCAAGAACCAAGCTCATCCAAGCTAAACAAAGTACATAGTCATGTTATGTGAAAATACATTGACCAACCTTGTTCTCAAAACCAAGAAAATAAATGCAAAACATATTTTGCTCCCCCTTTTTTTTTTTATAAAGATAACAAAAACATCTTAGAATGAAATGCATGAATGTTATGCAATGCAAATCCTACAAAACAAAGAGAACCAAGACAAAAGAAACACATAAAAAAAATGGTTTGAAAGAGTAGAGCAATGAAGCACAAGAACCATGTCAAAAATACTCAAGAAGATTGAGCCTTTTGCACCCAAAACTTCTTAGATGCATGTCGAGCATTTGAGTTCTTATTCATATGAGAATGATTTCCAACTCCAGGATTGGAATAAAGGTTTAGAGCCTTTACCAATTCACTAATGAGTACCATAGGATCTTGTGCTTGAAGCATAGGTACTTTTGGTTTGTTTACTCTCTTAGCAGCTTGTAGCTTGTAGCTTGTAACAGTTTGGCCGAATGTGTCCAGACTTTCCACAAAAATGACAAACCCATGCACGCTTATCATGAGACTTGTCCTTAGAAAAGGTAGACTTCTTAGGTTTAGATTCTTTCAGATCAACCCTATTCTTCTTGGGAGGTGAAACTTGTATGGGTTTGACAACCTCACTAACAGGGGGTTCAGAAGAAGATGAAGGAACAAAGATTGTGGAATTAGGTGCAGACACATTGATGCTTTCTACAAAACCTAAACTAGTTTTGTCAGAGGGAGAGTTTTGAACACTCAACATCTGATCAAGTTTGGAACTAGCAAACCTATTAGTTTGTTC
Organism: Castanopsis chinensis; assembly: GCA_032878915.1. NCBI lineage: Eukaryota > Viridiplantae > Streptophyta > Magnoliopsida > Fagales > Fagaceae > Castanopsis > Castanopsis chinensis. The sequence continues at coordinate 1,201,711 of JAVQMG010000113.1, forward strand.
TCTAGCAATAGATAGATCATGTTCCAAAGATTTAACTTTATCAAGCAAAAACATGTTCTCAGTCCTCACATTATTCAAGAGTTTTGTAGCATCAAACAGATTCACAAGCAAATTTTTTCTTATCAAGTTCAAGAGATGCAATTTCCTTTAAGCCTAATTCAACACTCATGACATCCTTTGTAACAACTTTGCAAAGTTTATTGTAGGCTTTTGAAGATCTGCATCCTTAGAGAGTTCCCCATCAGAAAGGTTCTCTTCAACAGTCACACTTTCACTGATTACAGCAGTAGCAGTAAAAGCAATGAAGTTTCCATCCTCGTCACAACCAGACTCATCATCAGAAATTTCATCATTACTAAAGGTTACAGCCATAGCCTTACCCTTAAACCTCAAGAATGTTGGACATTCAGATTTCATGTGACCATACCCTTAACATCCAAAACATTGAGGACCCATACAATTATTAGGAGATTGACCAACTTTTTCTCTAGGTTTTTCAATTTTTGTAACCTTAGTGGGATCATTCTTCCTAAAGTTTCTAGGTTCATCAGTGTTCTTACCTCTTGCTCTTCTGTTGCTATTTCTAAGGAAATTCCTAAAGTTCTTAGCAAGGTAAGCAATCTCTGTAGCAGAGAGCTTATTATCAAGTCCACCAACATCAACATCATCAACAGACTTAAGAACCATTGATTTGGATTTGCTTGTTTTGGGTAGGTCCAACTCATAGGACTGAAGAGATCCTACAAGTTCATCAACAGGGATGGAATCTACATCCTTGCTCTCAGTGATGGCAGTCACTTTGGGTCTAAAATCTTCAATTAAAGATCTAAGAATTTCCTAAAAATTTTAGGTTGATCATAGATTTCACCCAAGGTGTATGCAGAATTAACAATGTCATTAATTTTATCATAGAATTCATCAAAATATTCATCATCAGACATTCTAATGCTTTCAAATCTAGTTGTTAATTGTTGCAGCTTATTAATCTTAACTGCCTTTGTGCATAGTCTGGAGGATATTCCAAGCAGTGTGAGCAACCTCAATATTAGAGATTCTCTTAAATTCCTCCATAGAAACAGCATTAAAGATAACATTCATAACTTTGCTATCAATAGATTTCAAGAATACTTTCATCCTTACTTTCCAGTAAGCATAATTATTCTCATCAAAGTGAGGAGGAATAACAAGAGAATGTTCGTGTTCCATGACAACAGGGGTCAAGGATCAGCTCAAAGATCAAAAGATCTTCAACAAAAGAGCTACCTGCTCTGATACCACTTGATAGAATTTAGACCCCTTAAAACAACCAGCTTAACCTAGTTATTTAGCCAAGTTATTAACTTAGATAAATTATGCAAGTCTAGGTTAACACAAAACAATCATATCATGCAAAGCAGCAGAAATATAAAGAACACAATAATATGATGACCTAGGAAAACTAAACCGGTAAAAAACCTGATGAGGATTTAACCTAACTATCCTCAAGGTAAACCTGAATCTACTATGAAAGAATCGAAGTTTGTACAATAGCGACTTAGACCACTAACATCCTAGTAGAAAACTTACTGACACGACCACGTGCAAGCTCCTAGACCATGGACTCCTTCCTTCTTGGATTCTCCAGCAAGTACAAGCACTCCCGCTTGTGTATCTTTAAGCTCTTATGGCGGCAACTTAATGATCATCAAGCTCTCAAAGAAATCTCCTTCTTGATAATCCTAAGCTTGTGTGAAGGCAAGCATCTCTCAGATCTTACAAGAGATTCACACAAACAGCAATTTGAGCAACCTTAAAAACGTGGCTAGGGTTTACCTTTTATACCAAGGGCAAAACATAAAACCCTACTCATCATATTGGCTTAGGGCTGAGTTGGAAATTCTGTAGAAAAAAAAAAAATCTGCCTAATTCTTGATCGTGCAGATTTACACAGTAACTTCTGCAGTTCACTCGATTCCAACTTTACATAAATGTCCTACTTTGAGTAAGTCTAAAACAATAATAAACGCGTGTTTTGATCATGGCTTGCCAACAATACAAATTAGAGTTCTACAACATTAGTTCCTAAGTACTTAGAACCTAACAGGGGCTAATGGATTGGGCTATGAACTGCTAATTGGCTTGGCTCTCTCAGGTTTCCAAAATCTCATGGTTATAGGCATAGATAGGATCAAGGTAATCAATCTAGTGGAAAAAAATCCAGTTCAATTTTATTTTTTAAATCATCACACCCATGTCATAGGTTATTTAGAAGATGTAACCATATAATAATAATAATAATAATAATAATAATAATAATAATAATAATAATAATAATAATAATAATAATAATAATAATAATAGAAAATTAAATTAAAAAAAAGGGTTATTTGGAAGATGTTGAAGCACTTGGGCAAAGTAGATAAATGAGATCTATCAAGTGTTTATCTTCCTATTTAATGATTAATTGTAAGCATATAAAAGAGTTAGTCATGAAGGTTTTAGTTGTGATAGTGAAACTTGTGATAGCTTTTAACATTTCATGTCATTTACAGAAATTATGAACTTGAAGCATGGGAATGAATTTTGTTGCCAATTTGTGATGGGTGTTAGGAGTAAGAGGGTGATAGTTTAGGTAGTGCTTCTGAGATTGAATGGGAGAGTAATGGAATTGAAGTTGAACAGGATGAAAGAGGGAATCTTTGTTATTTATTAAGTTCCCAAAATTCTGGCTGAAACTTAGGTTTCTTACAAGAACTTTATAATTGTTGTTGTTAGGCTAATCTTCTATTTTGTAACTAATTATCACATTTCTATGAAATATGATGTGGCAGTGGTATCTTCTGCATCGTCACATGTTAGCATCTTCCAACTTCCATGATTGGTGAGAGCATCTGCATTGGTGGTTGTTTCTTCACTGGGTTGGCATGCTTGACACAAAAATAAGTGATGGAAATGTATGGTACTAAGGACAACCCCAGAGATATGCTTGCCATTTTGAAAGATAATGAAAGATGATTCCAAGACACCTATACCAATTACGCTTGAGCTTGGTGGAGAAGAGGCATTTATCGTGTGTGAAGATGTATGTGTGGATCATGTATAGCATGGTAGAAACACAATTAGTGTACCTTTGTTTCTTATAAAAGCAATACATTATGGTTTTCTCTCAAGATATGTAAAATTTTGTTGTCTTATTAAAAATTTTATTCTTAAATTTCATTTGAGATGAAAGTTAAAATTGAGTAGCCTCTTTAATTTATCTTTATCCTTTTTTGAATCAAATGTGTTTATAAATAATTGTACCATTGAAAGTAAACATGTATAATTTTTGCTAACTATATTTTTATTTAGTTCAAACTTAACAAAGAGCAAAAATCTATTTTCTAACAAGTCCAACCTAACTTAAACCCAAACTTATCATTATCATTTTTTTTTTAAAATTATTTTTGTTTAATCTAAACTTAATAAAGATTGAAACTCTATCTCTCTAACAAATTCAACTTTAACTCAAACTCAAATATTGATAATTTGTCTCCAAATTTGCGAGGTTAATCGTGAATACCATAAAAGTAAAGCAAACCCCAATATTTTTTTTTTAAAGCCAAGTAAAGGTATAAGCTCTTCTTATGTTATTTTCTTCTCCTCTACTTAAAAAAAATAAAATAAAATAAAAAAAAAAATTTCTTGTATTTTTTATGGTTAAGTGTAGAAAAGGGATTTCATGGTTTGAAGTTTCAAACATCATGACATGTACGTGAATGTATTATAGTCTTTATTTTTTAGCTGAGAGTTGAGAGAAATACCGAAATGTTTTATTATGAATAGGATTGGGATTGGCATCATCATGGGACCCATAGTAGTTGGAATAATACCAAAATACAAAGTCGTAGTGTAGCCTATGTTGTAGGGGTGTGGACTATGCTAGCTTCTTTTCTTTTTTGGTCATGTGGTGGTTCATAATAATATATATATGGACAAGGATTTCCTCCAAACAAGCTTGCAGCAGTTGCTGCAAACAGGGAAAGTTGTCAATTAAATAAGAAGACACCGAAGCAATCACTGTTGCACATGACCGATTTTAATTGGATTGCTGTTAACCCTAACGTTAACAGCGTTAGGCAAAGTCTTCACCTCAAACAGCCCCACGCCTCTCACCCACAGCAACAACCTCATGCCTCTCTCTCATCTCTTCTTCTATGGCATGGCAGCTCCACCTTTTTTTTCCTCAAAAACCCCAGTCTGGCTAGAGAATCACGGCCACATGCAGAGGCCGCCATTGATTCTACCTGTTCACCCCCTTCCCTTTTCACCGACTCCGTCTCATTCCCTTTCCCACTCAACCGTTGCCGCCCCTAACAACCTTATCTCTCTTTGCCATTCCCATCTCGCACCCATATATTCACCACCAAGGACATATTGATCATTCTGCTAGAGTGATGCGTGTGATTACATGGAATCGGTCATTTAAAGGGTTACCTAATGTTGATGATGGGAAGGATGAATTTGACTTAGAAGAGCATGAAACTCATGCCACGGTGCTGGATAAGTTGCTAGCCTTGGAGAAGCTATATGATGAAGTGAAGGTATATTGCAGTATTTCTTTTTGCTTTGTTTTTTCACACTTTGTCCTGAAAAAAAGTTGTACCCAGTGCAGTTCCATTTTACATGAACTGATTATTAATTTTTTGCTTAATTATAAATTTATGGGCCTTCACATGTATGCTTGAGCATTTCTTGAGTAGAAGTAATGGATATTTTCTTTGAGTTGATAAGAATTGGTGCACGTAGATAATCTTCTATTTATTACTTCTTTAAAAAAGATAAAATAAAAAAATAAAAACCTTCTAGTTATCTCAGCTTGCTTGTCAATTTGTCAATAAATTGGTGGAGTGCTTTAGGGGTATGATGCACAATTTGAGTCTGAGAGGCATGGGACTGTTTGAGGAGGAGAATCTGCATAATGCTATTAATGTTAGGGTTAACAGCAATCCAATTAAAATGGGTCATGTGCGATTAGGTGATTACTTAGGTGTCTTCTTATTTAATTGACACCTATCATTGTTTGCAGCAATTGCTGCAAACTTGTTTGGAGGAAATCCGTGTGTGTATATATATGTGTGTGTGTTAGGTTCTAAGAAATTTAGGTTTAAATGTATTATAACACTAATTTGTAATGTTGGCAAACTATGATCAAAACGTTTTAATCTTGTTTAGACGTGCTCAAAGTATGTGTCTTTTATGTACAGTTGTAATCGAGTTACTGCAAAATTTACTGTGCAATTCTGCCTAACTCGATCAATCAAGAATTAGACTCGACCAATCGAAAGTCATGCAAATTACTTTTTCTGCAAAATTTTCCAACTCAACCCCAGCCCATTTTACGTGTAGGGTTTTATATTTTGCCCTGGGTATAAAAGGGAAAACCCTAGCCACGTTTTTAGGGTGGTTAATGCGGTGTGTGTGAATCTTATGTGAGATCTAGAAATGTTTGCCTTCACACATACTTAGGGTTATCAAGGATCAAGATTATGTCAAAAACTTGTTGATCAATTCAGTTGCAGATTCAAGAGCTTAAAAATATATAAGCAGGAGTGCTTGTGCTTGCTGGGAATCCAAGAAAGAAGTAATCCGTGGACTCGGAGCTATCACATGGTCATGGTAGTAAGTTTTCTACTCGAGATAGCAATAGGATGTTAATGGTCTAAGTCGCTATTATGTAAACTTCAATTCTTTCATAGTGGATTCAATTTAATCTTGAAAATAGCTAGATTAAATCATCCACAGGTTTTTTACCGGTTTGGTTTTCTTGGGTCATCATATCAATGTGTTTTTTATATTTCCGCTGTTTTACATAATATGATTTATATGTATTAACTTAGATCTGCATAATTTACCTAAGTTAATCACTTAGTTAAATAACTAGATTAAACTGGTCGTGTTTAAGGGGTTTAAAAACTGTACAATATATATATATATATATATAATTGAAACCTTTGACTTTTCATTGATTTCTTCAAAATTGGCCACATCATTATCATTATTTTAAAATAAAATTATTTTTGTTTAGCCCATACTTAACAAAGAATGAAACTCTATCTCTCTAACAAGTCCAACTTAAACTCAAATGTTGATAATTTATCTCTAAATTTGTGAGGTTAATCATGAACATTATAAAAAAAATTTATTTTATGGTTTTCATATATTTTTAAAAAAATAATTTTCGTATATGAACCATCAAACTCTCTTTAGCCCTTTTTTACAAGATAAAAAAGTTTGCAATAATTGAAATTTAAGGCTGCTGGTACTACATATGTCTTTGCTTCACCTCACTATATGAAAGAATGTTAATTTCTTGGGTAGAAAACTTATAAACGATATATTAAGAGGAGATGTGACTTTCATTATTTCAACATGAGCTCCTGCTCAATATTTTTTAGCGTGAGCCACATGCTAATAAGGTTTATTTAAAGTTTAGACCCATTAAAATTTAAAACTTATTGTTTTATGAGTTCGTGTACTTTTTTTCTTTTTCTAATATTTCTCTTTTGAATAGTCATATTTTTTTTAATTGCTTCAATAACTTATTCTTTAATTATATATATTTTTGGCATTTTTGAAGTTTGAACATCTGAATTTGTATAGTCACACGCGCACGCGCACACACATACACATATATTATCTATAATTTGTAAGCTCTAAATCTTTTAATTCATTTCAATAGTTATAGCCATTGATTATTTTTTTTAATGTAACCCATCTTTTTCTTATATTTCTCTATTGGTTAGTCATATATATTTTGTTTTGTTTTAATAATTTCTAATCTTTAATATTTTTTGGTCTTTTAGAAGTTTTAATATCTGAATTTTGAGTTTTTTTTTTTTTTTTTTTTTTTTTTTTTTTTTTGCAGTTACTGAAACTATCTGCCAAATTTTTTGTGAGTCATTTTACATTCAAACAATGGCTTCTTCATCAAATTGTAACACAAATTAAAGTCATACAATAACAAATCATGCAATGGTGTAGTTTCTTAAGCAATTTAAGATTTTATAAAATTATTTTAGTTTACCTCACAAATAGATAAGTTCTCATGCATAGCATGGGTTAGCGACTAGTATTTTACAAATTGGTTCTGATGCACAGCATTTAAGCAAGTCAATTGTAAGAGACTAATAGTAAAATAACCATGGCAATGAAATTAGCTCTATTTGTTTCCCTTATGGTTGCTGCACTAGCAGTTCCAATCTCTGGGGTCCTACACATGGGTTACCTTATCGAAATCCATGGCATTGCGTATTGCCCAGGCAACAGCAATACAAATGCCAGTGGTACCAATATCGTCACTTTCGCAAGTAAGTTTGCTCAGGTTAATTATTTTACCTGCATATATATGGTACTTCTGCACCTAGCCTCACCAAGTTTTTTTGCTTTCAATTTTCTTACAATTGCTGAAATACATGTCATGTGCGATGGAAAAGTGATTGACTATGCCTATACCGATGGCGACGGAGGATTTTTTTTTGTCGTTGATTATCAACGTTATACGATCCCTGAAATATGGAAGACTTGCAAATTAGTGGTTATTTCAGCCCTCACCGCGTGCCCTAAAAAAGAACAGAAAGTCTAAATAAGATGGAGAGAACTTCATTGATTGTGAAAAATTACATGAGAAATGGAATGAATTAATAATTACATATACAATGCTCTGTTTTATATACACTCTAGAATAACTGCTTTTGATTTTGGCGCCAAAAGCAATTATTTGATCCTTCCAGAAACTGTACACGTGGCTAATGAGAATAACTAACTCCTTGACTTGCGGCACCAATCTGTTAAAGCTCTTGGATGAAGAATTCGTGATGTGGCACAACTTCAAGGAATTCCAAGACCTCTATACTGATCAAGCTACTTGATGCGCACCTTGTACTTTGTATAATGCACTCCCCATCACCCAATGCTGCACTACCTGCTACCCTTGTGGCCTGGCTAGTGCATCTCACATTAGTAGGTGTTGCACCACTAGATACCTTCGTGGCTTGGACTATGCAGCTCTGTTGTGAGTTATGATTTTCACTTTTAACACTTCCCCTCAAGAGCACAACTCTTGCCTCTTGCTCTTCCAAGTCTGTATGGGGGTACTTCACTACTGAAGCAAAAATGTTAATGACACCTAACTTCCTGATCAACTTAAAAAAACTCTCCACTTCCAATGCCTTGGTGAACACATCTGCCAATTGACTCTTAGTTGACACATAGAAGGTTTTGAGTGTACCATCAAGAATCTTGTTTCTCACTATGTGGCAATCAGCTTCTATGTGTTTTGATCTCTCACAAAAAACTAAATTTGCTGCTATATGTAGTGCTACCTGGTTATCACAGTACATCAACACAGGCTTAGTATGATTAACATGTAAGTCTTGCAACAAATGTAAAATCCAAGTCAATTCACAAGTGGTTGTAGCCATGGCCCTATATTCTGCCTCTGCACTGGACCTAGACACTATACTTTGCTTCTTAGACCTCCAAGACACCAATGTATCACCAAGAAACACACAATAACCTGTTAAAGATTTTCTTGTGTCAGGGCATCTTGCCCAATCCGCATCACAATATGTCTTTAGGTGTAGATCAGATTCAGTGGGGAAGAAGACACCTTGACCAGGTGTTCCTTTGATGTATTGAAGAATCCTATTGGCTGCCTTCATATGTGGTGCTCTAGGCTATGCCAAGAATTGGCTAAGCCTATGCATTGCATATGTGATGTCTAGCCTGCTCAAAGTCAAATACATAAGCTTCCCAATAAGTCTTCTATACTGACCAGGATTAGCAATCAAGTCTCCACCTCCTTTAGACAACTTTAACTACTGCTCCATTGGAGTTGGAGCTGGTTTACAACCTCCCATACCAGTTTCTTTAAGAACCTCTAAAGCATACTTCCTTTGTGTTAAGCTAATCCCGGTTTTGTTTCTTGCAATTTCTAATCCCAAGAAGTACTTGAGTGACCCTAAATCCTTAATCCCAAACTTGTGGTCTAAAACTAACTTGAGAGTGAGAACACAAGCATGATCATTACCAGTGATTACCATATCATCAACATAGACAAGTAGGGCTGTGAACAAAGACCCTTTGCTATGCATAAATAAGGAGTGATCTGCCTGTGACTGAACAAAACCAAGTTGCCTAATAGTTGCTGATAGTTTGGAATACCATTGCCTTGAAGCTTGTCTCAAACCATAAAGAGACTTGATCAGTTTACATACCCTAGAAGCAGCTGTAGAAGATGCTGAAACACTCTCCCCCTTACTGTGAAAACTAGGAGGCAAAGTCATGTAGACTTCTTCATCCAAATCCCCATGAGGAAATGCATTGTTGATGTCCAACTGATGCAAAGGCCATTGTTTGGCAGCAGCAAGGGCAAGGAAGACTCTCACCGAGACTGTCTTAGCAACAGGTAAGAAGGTTTCAAGGAAATCAAGTCCTTCCCTTTGTGAGTAGCCCTTGGCAACCAGCCTGGCTATAAACCTTTCAACACTACCATCAGGATTAAGCTTTACTTTGTACACCCATTTGTAGCCAGTGGGGGACTTTCCAGGAGGTAAGCTAGTCACATCCCAAGTACAATTTTGTTCAAGAGCCTGGATCTCCTTGTCCATGGCAGCTCTCCAAAGAGGATCCTGAACTACCTGGGAAAAACTTTGAGGTTCTTTTGGACTAGAACTGACTGTCATCAAGTAGGAATGATAACCAGATTCCAAGTGAGAATATGTAAGGCACTTAGCAAGGTCATAAGAAGCACTAGCTACAACAGTAGCACAAGCATAGTCCTGCAAATAAGCAGGAGGTCTGATGTCTCTAGCGACTTTCTAAGAGGCATTGGAGGTTCTGGAACAACTGGTGGAGTGGAATGTGGTACCTGATCAGAACAAGGCACCTGAGCAGGACTAGAAGTAGAAGCAACATTAGAAGGAAAAATAGGGGAAACAGGATGGATAAAAGAAGAAGTAGGAACAGCAGAATCTGTATCAGGTATGCTAATAGGAGTGACAAAAGTATGCATACCAGCAGTGTAGGGAGATGCACCAACAGAAGGAATAAAAGGATCTGAAACATTAGTCAAAACAGAAGCAAAAGGGAAAGAAGTTTCATGAAACACCCCATCTCTGGAAATGAACACCCTATTAGTAGACAAATCAAGAACTTTATATCCTTTAACTCCAAAAGGATATCCCAAGAAAACACATCTAACAGCCCTAGGAGCAAATTTAGTTCTGTGATGAGCAAGGGTGGAAGCAAAACATAAGCACCCAAAGACCTTCAAATGTGCATAAGTAGGTGAATGACCAAATAACGCTTCAAAAGGAATGTGGTTGGAAAAAGCAGATGAAGGGGTTCTGTTAATCAAATAGACAGCAGCAAGCACAGCATGAGCCCATAAATGCAAAGGTAAATGAGATTGAAACATCAAAGCTCTTGCCACATTTAAGATGTGTTGATGTTTCCTCTCAACAATAGCATTTTGTTGAGGGGTTTCAACACAGCTTAAATGATGCAAGATGTCCTTCTTAGCAAAGAAATCTTTCATAAAGAATTCAGTGCCATTATCAGACCTTAAGGTTTCAACCTTTTTAGAAAATTGGGTTTCCACCATAGTACAAAATTGCTCTAAAACAGATTGTGTTTGGGATTTATTCTTTATCAGATAAACCTAAGTACTCCTAGAGTAATCATCAACAATGGTTAGAAAATATTTGCAATGATCAATGGTAGAGACTGATAAAGGTCCCCACAAATCACAATGAATCAACTCAAAGGAAGAAGTAGAGGAATAAGAACTTTTATTGAAGGGTAAACGTTTTTGTTTAGCTAGTGGACATATGTCACAAATGAAGTTCTCAACAGAAGAGAAACAAGGTACATCAATCTGCTTTATTGAAGCCAATTTGGTATTGGACAGATGACCCAATTTGGAATGCCAAATTTGTAAAGGAGAGCTATGAACAGACAATGAAACAGAGGCTGCAATGGAAGGTGTGGAGATGCTACCCTTGTCCAGCAAATACAATCCACTACATTCTCTACCCAGACCAAGTGTGCTCCAATGAGGAAGGTCCTGAATAAAGCACAAGGTTCCAAAGAAAATAAGGCAACATGCAGTGGACTTGGCTAGTTGACTAACAGAAATAAGATTGAAATTGAATGAGTGAACACATAGAACATTATGAAGGATGAGCTAGTCAGAAATTTTAACAATGCTAACATGAGTGACTGGAGCTACTTCTCCATTAGGTAAATTGATAAAGGTGTTCAAAGTAGAAGTAATAACAGTGCAACATGTAATAGAATGCACCATATGATCAGTAGCCCTTGTGTCTATGACCCAATCAGTGGCATGAAAGGCTTCCTTATCAACTATTTTAGCAGAAAAAATTGAATGTTCCAAGGTAGGGATGAAAGAAGGCAATGATTTTGTACCTGACATGGTGTCAAAAAATGTAGAATTAACACTGTTTGATGATGAAATGGAAGTGGAAGATGCACCAGCTGTAGCAGACACACCAGGAGCTCCAGAAACCATACTAGAGATAGCACCATTTGTGCTAACAGTTGCAACATGATGACCATTGCCTTGATCAATGCCAGAATTGAAAAGAGCAAGTAATTTCTCACACTGTGCCTTGGAAATAGGACACTCAGCAGATGCATTAGAGGAATCTTCAACAGATTGGCCTTGAATGTATGAGATTTGATTGGTAGTGGAATTCCCTTTACCTTTGTGCTTGTACCCTGGTGGATATCCATGGAGCTTGTAACACTTGTCCACAGTGTGTCCAAGCATGTTACAATGTGTGCACAAAGGTCTCTCCTTCTTAAGTCCACCTTTGTTGCTGAAATTTCCTCTGGTGTTAGCATATATTGCTACTGAATCAGGCCTAGGTGTGAAGGCAGTACCATGACCAATGCCTTTGTGTGATTCTTCTTGAAGAACCAAAGCATACACTTTGCTCATTGATGGAAACGGCTCAAGCATGAGAATATGACTCCTCACAGTTTCAAAATTCTCATTAAGCCCAATTAAAAACCTCATGACATAAGATTTTTCATGAGCAACACTTAGAATTTTCATTGCTCCACAAGTACAAGCTGGTAAAGGCTCATAATGAAGTAGTTGATCCCAAAGCTTCTTGAACTTAGAGTAATACTCAGTCACTGACATCTGACTCTGAGTTATCTGTGAAATCTCTTGTTGAAGATTATAAACCTTTGGTCCATTTTCCTGAGAAAACACACGTTGCAACTCCAGCCACATCTCCCTCGTAGTCTCACAATACATGATGCTGCTTGAAACATCTACATGCATAGAATTGATCAGCCAAGAAAGCACCATTGTGTTGCAATTTCCCAATCTTCATAGAGAGGGGAATCAATTTCAGGTTTCACAATCTTCCCATTCACAAATCCTATCTTCTTGTTGGCAGTTAGTGCTAGAACCATAGCCCTAGTCCAAGATTGATAGTTCTTCATTCCCAAAAGTGGTTGAGTAACCAAGATATTCCCTGGATTCTCACTTGCACTAAGGAAAAATTGATTGGGAGAATTTGTTTCTGTGCTAGACTGAGGAATTTGTTGTGTGGATTGGTTATGCGTGGGATCAAAGTCACCTCCTTTAGCAGAAGCCATTGATGCTACGCACGAGCTTGATTAAAGCTTCTAATAGAATTGAAATGAAAGAAAAACATGAAATTCTTCAAAAATTAGCATTGACTAGAGTTGAATCAATACTTTGTGAAACAGAATTCAAGATTTCTTTGAAGAACTTTTCTGTTTAGGATGCGAGAAAATTTTGGAAACTGAACTAGGAAATTAGTATGAACTGTGCTAGTTGCTCTAATACCATGAAAAAGAACAGAGAGTCTAAATAAAATGGAGAGAACTTCATTGATTGTGAAAAATTACATGAGAAATGGAATGAATTAATAATTACATATACAATGCTCTATTTTATATACACTCTGGAATAACTGCTTTTGATTTTGGCGCCAAAAGCAGTTATTTGATCCTTCCAAAAACTGTACACGTGGCTAGTGAGAATAACTAACTCTTTGACTTGCGGCACCAATCTGTTAGAGCTTTTGGATGAAGAATTCATGATGTGGCACAGCTTCAAGGAATTCCAAGACCTCTGTACTGATCAAGCTACTTAATGCGCGCCTTGTACTTTGTATAATGCACTCCCCATCACCCAATGCTGCACTACCTGCTACCCTTGTGGCCTGGCTAGTGCATCTCACATCAGTAGGTGTTGCACCACTAGATACCTTCGTGGCTTGGACTATGCAGCTCTGTTGTGAGTTATGATTTTCACTTTTAACATGCCCCAAACCATCTCCTTCTACGGAGCACTTGGAATCAAACTTAAAAGTACATAGGGGACACAACTGTTGGGGGGAATCTTAAAATTTCCAACATTGTTCCAGTGGGATTTCATGTTGTTCCCTAAGCTCGTGCAATAAAAGCATAAGATGACTAATGTTTGTATTCACGAAGAAGATAAAAAAGAAAATATATATATATATATATCAATTACTATGGTAGCATTTTTCTTCCCAAGTGCTCTTAATGATAGTGTCTCTTTAATTTATGAATATGAGCTACTTTGCAGTAATTAATAAAGGGTTTGTCACATCAAAAAAATTAATAAATAAATGGTTTCTCTCACATAATAATAACAACAACAACAACATCAACAAATAAAAGGCTTTATCTAAACTTGTTTAAAAAATATTGAGTCGTTTTTGGGAAAAGACTAAGTTTGGCACTATCATTAAAAAAAATTAATATAACTACATATTTTAAAATTTTAATTGATAGATTGCATGTTCTTTATTTTCTTAACATGCATGTCAAGTTAGGTGTCAAATGGATGTTATTTACTGTTCGATCTATAAATTTATTTTTTATGCATAATTTTATATCATAAAAACTTAAAATTTAAATATTTGATTAATATCATAACTATTGATCTTTAATCTTTTAGAAATTTTACAAGTATAGGTGATATAAGAAGAAAATATAATGAAATGACGGATTAGTTCGCATCTAATAAAAAGATATTGCATATAATTATATCCAAACTTTATCTGTGAGGAAATAACAAATTTTCTCAACATTTGAAATATTCTTCAATTAGCCTATCTTCTTACACACGTGCAACTAAAAAAGATTAAATTTCAAATTTTAGTGGATTTATGTGAGGTTACTATATGTGCAAAGTAGTAGGCTAATTTTAGAATATTGTGAACTTCTGTTTGTCATATAAAACAATTACCTTATCATAGTTTTTTTAAGGTGAATTAAAGTGCATTAAATGCTTTATTGTTATCACAATTATTTCAAGTCAAACTTTGCACATATATCAATGTTCATTAAATGTTTTATTAAATAATATTTCTATACATTTAAAATGGGAAGTCAAGTTGGGACATTATTAGGGGTTGTTTGGTAGTGCATTTGAAACAATATTTTTTAATGTTTAAACAACATTACACGTATTTTCACATACTTATTCATCTGCACATATTTCTAAAAAATACAAACTGCATTACTAGAACAACATTACCAAACGAGCCCTAAAGTTGTTGAATGTATATTGGTATTAGCTAGATAGGATGTGCTTTGTATGTTGATTTGTCCACCGTAGAGTCAATATCCAGCATACTTCTTGCCCTTGAGTTAAAGGTAATTTCCACCCACAATTGATGGGTAGCCTGCTTCTCAAAAAAATATATATTCAAAAAAGCACACATAATTACAATAAATTTGTGCATGCAAACCAATGAATCGGTAATAAACATAATATTTTTTTTATTCAAAAATATATATTATAGCTCATAATTAAGAATTTACTAATTTTTAACATGTGCCCTTAAGAAACTTATTAACAACAACAACAATAATAATAAACTCATTAGTTTTTCACAAAAACAAAACTGATATCACAAAGTAATAACTCTTTTTTTTTAATGACCAAGATGTAATAGTCATCATACAATGATACTAGTGTAAAGCATTAAGACTTCACATGATTAATATTGTCAAATTTCATAACATTTATCCAAGTCTGATTAAAGGCTTTCAATGACAAAGATTTCCCAAATAACATAAGCCACGATAATTGTTAGAAATTTCTAAATAATCAAATAAATAATAAAATCTATTATCAAAGGGTTAACTACTTCTTCTTTCTTTGATGAAAAGGGGGTTAAATACTTAAATCAACGTCATGCATATTAATTTTATATATATATAAGATAGAACTTCTACACTAGCCTAATTTAAGTGTATATATGTGTAAAACTCTTTTTTGCAGATTTGAACCCCAGCCCTTGTCCGTTATATTTTTTTTTTTTTGAGTGAGTGAATAATGTGATTAATTGAAGGTAGGTGCAAACTTGGTTAATTCCTTCATTTGGCTATGCCTTTAGAGAAGTTCAAGGGAAAATATAAGATCCACCGTTAGACAGTGAGAGTGGCTTTTGGTTGTTGGATGTTGGAGAGAGTGACAATCTTTAGTGACAGGTTTCATGGCATGTTGAGATAATTTAGTCTGATGTCGATTTGGAAAAGTTAATTAACCAAAATTCCCTTGGTTTTCTTTTCTAATTAGTCCCTTCCAAAACAGCTAACTATAAGATATTCAATGAGTTGCAAATAAATGATGGCGGCCAAGCATTTAACTAATAGTCGAAGGCAATTCGACTGAAAATTATGGTAATACGACATGTTTTTAGAGTAGGCTTAACGAATGTAATTAACTTGTATTTGCTCATTAGTGTATGGATGTAGCAAGTGTTCTAAGCTGCCCACTTTTCGAATTTTCTCTTGGACCCATGGGTGAGCTTAGAGGTAAGCAAAACCAAAAACAAATCTCTTTCGCTCTATCTAAAGTCCAAACTATTAATTTTTATTTTGTATAATACTGATCTCTAACATCACTCTCACATGATGGATTCCAAATGTGAAAGGCTTACTCTTACATAGGTGAGGTGTTACGCATATATCGCGTTATACATAATGAGAAAACATTAGGTCAGGAGCTGGCGTAAAAGGTGTGTTTTACGCCAGCCAAACCTGACCTGCCACGTCACTATTTTTTTTTTTTTTCCAGCAGAAAGTCTTCGGCCTCTCTTCTCTTCTCTCCTCCCCTGATCTCTCCATCTCTGAATCAAACCCACGACCTCCATGGCCGGAGCTTCAAAGCTCAACACAAGCCACCAACACCACTGCCATGGCCAAAACTCCATGGTTCAACCAATAGTTGCTGCCGCGAGCCACCACTAAACTCAACTCCCTTTCTTCTCTACCTAGCAAACCCACACCGCCAGCCACCGCCTCTGGAAAATAAAATAAAAATAAAACAGCTACCCATCAACCACAACCCACTAGCCAGTAACCCACTTAACAACTACAACTCTATCCACCAAAATCACAACCAAATCATAAACTCAAACCCACAACTACATCAACCAAGAAAAGAAAAACACCAGCCACCGTTGAAATCAAAAACCCACCGCAAACAAAGGTCAACATCAAATGAGGTCAGTTATTTCTCAGTTGATCTTTTCAAAACAATTGATTCCCAGACTAAGTCTCTCTTTTTTGTAACAATTTTACATTTTGACCCAAATGCTACTTGGGTTTTTAATACTAAGGGTCCATTTGGATTGAGCGTTTTGCTGAAAATTGAAAACTGAAAACACTGTAGCAAAATAATTTTTAAATGTGTGAATAGTACTGTGGGACCTATTTTTAATAAAAAAATTTCTGAAAAGTGAAATTTGTGGGTCCCGTAAACAGTAAACAGGACCCACAAATATGATAAAAAAAGAAAAAGTCAACAAAATCGGCTACTGTTCATGAACAGTATCATGACTAGTAGCCGATGTCCCCTCTGAGCCTGCAACAGCAGGAAAAAAAAAAAGGGGGGGGGGAAACGTGGAAACGCTGAACGCTAAACGCGTTTAGCGTTATCCAAACCCCCCCTAATTATGGAGTTTTTATGGCAACATTTTTCTGTATTATATGAGTTTATGTATGTGCTGTAATTTTTTTTTGATCTGATATATGATATGGGTTCGACTACATTGATGAATTTGGATATAAAAGTAACTGGGTCTGTAAAATTTCTGGGTTTAATTTGCTTCTAATTCTTAGTAATTAAAGTTTGTAGGATGTTGCTGTGAAACTAAAAGTTTTTGAAAAATGTGTGAAACTGGGTTGTGTGGATTTTAATGGGTTTGCGACGGGTTTTTGATTTCAACAGTGGCTGGTGTTTTTCTTTTTTTTTTTTTCTTGGCTGATGTAGTTGTGGGTTTGATTATATGATTTGGTTGTGATTTTGGTGGTTGGAGTTGCGGTTGTTGAGTGGGTTACTGGCTAGTGGGTTGTGGTTGGTGGGTAGCTGTTTTTTTTTTTTTTTTCTCTTCAGAAGCGGTGGCTGGCGGTGTGGGTTTGCTGGGTAGAAAAGAAAGGGACTTGAGTTTAGTTTGAAGGCTTCATCTTTTCTGCTGAAAAAAAAAAAAAATGGTGACATGGCGGGTCAGGATTGACCGGCGTAAAACACACCTTTTACGCCAGCTCCTGACCCAATGTTTTCTCATACATAATACCACCTCCCAAACCACACTCTTCTAGACTTTCCAATGATTTTCTTTGGTAGACCATGTGCCACAGATGTAGAAAAAAAAAATCCAAATATCACATGAAATTACTAATACCATTTGGGTTGCCCAATATTGGGTTAGAAAAAATGGGCCTTGGCAAGGTTTTTTTTAGCACTCCAGGCTCCATCACAGCACAGGAAGCCGACTGAGCCATGAGCCCATGATTGCATGGAGAAAATGAAGCACACCCACCCACCATATATGTGGTATATAATTGGATTTGGATCCTCCATCATATGTAAATCATATAGATCTCTAAAACAATATATTCTAGAAAAAAATTTGTAACTCATATAAAGTTTAATTATGAATTAAAGTATTTTTCATTGAAAAAAATGAATCAAAGTATAACTTAAACCCACCTCTAAATAAATATATAAATTATTATAAAATATAACAAGATATATATGACAATCCTAAAACCACATATTAAAGATATTAAAAAACCACACCCCCATGCTCCATTTCCATTGTACATCATGGTATGTATCAGACAAAACATTGGTCAACTATATTGTTTTGATGCTCTTATTATAATAGTTGCTTGTGCTCTCTCATATCCTATTAAATTTATAATTTTTTTCCCACGACTAGGTGTATTGTGATTTGTATATAATAAAAGTAATGTTAATATTATGTCTAAACAAATTATGTTGTACTAATTATAATTTGCCACCTCAGTAAGTTATGATTTTTTTTTTTTTTGTCTATGATTTCTTTTATATTATTATTATTATTATTATTATTATTATTATTATTATTATTAGGACAAAGTTTAGCTACATAATTGGTTGTAGCCTTAGGCTACAAACTCACTCAATATCTTTTTGTTGGAGGTGAATTTTGACAAATCCACCATTAGATTACATCTTCTTCTTATACCCTTTATGTTTGCAAAATTTTAAGAAAATTAAAGATCAATAACTATGTCATCAATACATTTTTAAATTGCAAGTTTTTGTAAATTAGAATTATGCATAAAATATAAGTTTATAGATTATATAGTAAATAATATCCGATTGACATAAAATTTGACATATGTATTAAGAGCATAAAGAAAATGTAATTCAACGGTTAGATTTTCAAAATATGCAGTAATATTTATTTTATTAAGTGAGTTTGTAGCCTAAAGCTACAACCGATTTTGTAGCTAAACTTTGTCCTTATTATTATTATAGCTGAAAATTCTTGACTAACTTTGCCGATTAACCTACTTGTATTCTCATTCTCAAAAAACCTACTTGTATTCTCGTTCTATAGACACATGAATTGATAATACATTTTGATTTTCGTCAACCATTGTAAGCAGATATACACACATGCATAAATACAACTACATCTTTATTATTTAGTATTGTATCTCAACATTGATAAATAAATATATAAAATATAACATAAATATGGTAATCCTTTAATTTCTTTTTCTTTTTTTTTTAAGAATCAATATATATGTGATAATCCTAAAATCACCTATTAGGGGTTACAAAACCGGAAAATTATTGTGTACTCTCGGAGTACTATAAATGCGTACTTCCTCCTCTCACATGAATGGTGAGTCCCACTAATTAAATTTATGGTAGGACCCATCATTCATGTGAGAGGAAGAAGTACGCATTTATGGTACTCCAGAAGTACCTAATAATTTTCCTACAAAACCACATCCTAGTTGACCATGGTTTTAGACAATACCACTGGTAATCCTTATTTGTAATAGTTGCTTGTGCTTTCTCATATAGTATAAATTGGTCCCAATGCCTAGCATTTTAGCGAGTCAATTATAAGAGACTAATAGTAAAATAACCATGGCAATGAAAGTAACTCTCTTTGTTTCCCTTATGGTTGCTGCTCTAGCAATTCCGATGTCTGGAGTCCAAGCCTTGGGTTATGATATTCTCATCTACGGCACTGTGTACTGCCCAAGCAGCAGCAGTATAGGTGCCAATGGTATCAACAAACGGCCGTTTTCCCGAGTAAGTTTGTTCAAGTTAATTATTTTACTTGCATGGTTCCATTTTTTATATTCCGAAAGAATCTAAGAAATTTTCTTTACACCACGACTATATATATATATATATATATATATATATATATATATTTTTTTTTTTTTTTTTTTGTCTCAACTATATATAATTATATATGGTACTTTTGCAGCCTAACCATGGTTTTTTATTTATTTATTTATTTACTTGCAGATGCTGAAATACATGTCATGTGTGGAGGACAAGTGGCTTCTTCTGCCTACACCGACGGCAACGGAAAATTTTTGTTTTCCATGGAGCATCAACGTTATACGGTCCCTATAATATTGAAGATTTGCAATTTAGTAGTTATCTCACCCCTCTCCCGGTGCCCCAAACCTACTTTGGGGCACTTGGAATCATCCTTGAATTACGTAGGGGATACTATTTCCGGGGATCTTAAAATTTCAAGCATTATCCAGTGGGATTAATTTCATATAGTTCCCTAAGCTTGAGCAATAAAAGCAAAAGATGCCTAATGATAGTATTCATGAACAAGATCAAAATAATCAATTACTACTATGGTAGCATTTTCTTTCCAAGTACTCTTAATAATAGTATCTCTTTAATTTATGAATATGAACTCATTTGCAGTGCTTAACAAAGGGTTTATCTCTAATAATAATAATAATAACGGCTCTATCTAAACTTGTTTAAGAAGTTTGAATTCATTTTAGGGAAAGAATAAAGTTTGGTATTCTTACTATAAAAATTAACATGGCTGCATATTTTAAAATTTTAACCATTGGATTGTGTTTTTTTTCTTTTGCATTTTTAACATTCATGTCAAATTTCATGCCAAATAAATGTTAATTACTATTTAATCCATACATTTATTATATATGCATAATTTTAGATTATAAAGTTTTGAAATTTAAACATTTTATTAATGGCATAGCTATTAATATTTAATTTTTTTGAAATTTTACCAGCATAGATGATATAAGAAAATAAAATGCAATCCAATGGTGAATTTAATCACATCCAATAAAAAGATATTGAGTATAATTATAGCCAAACTTTGCCTTTGAGGAAATAACAAATGTTCACAAAAAATTGAAATATTCTTCAATTAGCCTATCTTCTTACACATGCAATTGAAACAAAAATTAAATTTCAATTATAGTGAATGTATGTGCGAGGTTATAGATTAATTTGGGAGTGTCGTGAACTTTTGTTATGTCACATAAAATGGTTATTTTATCATCTATCATTTTAAGGTGCATTAAAGTGCATTAATGCTTTATTTTTATCATGGCTATTTCAATTCAAACTTTGCACATATATCAATGTGCATTAAATGCTTTATTAAATAATTTTTTATAAATTGTTTTTTGAAAAAAGTCAAACTATCCATTTATATCATGAAAGCACACATAACCATTATGAATTTTGGAAAATAACAAGTGCTCTAAGCCCACTTTGCGAATTTCCTCTTGAGGCCCATGGGTGAGCTTAGTGGTAACAAACAAAGAAAAAAAATCGCTTTCACTCTCCAAAGCCCACACCATGAATTTTTATTCTGTGTAACTGTGGTTTGTAACATCACTTTCACATGATCAATTCCACAAGTAAATGACTCACTTTTACATGAATGAGTAAGGTGTTACATATATATCATGTTACACATAATATCACCTCCCAAACCACACTTTTCTAGATTTTCCAATAATTTTCCTTGATAGACATGTGCCAGATGGATGAAAAAAAAAAAAGACATGATGATCCAATAACACCTGAAATTGCTAATTCCTAAGGGTCATCAATGGGCTGGGTGGGCTCGGCCCAACCCATTTTTACTTGGCCCACAGGCGCAATAGGCTGGGTATAGTGGGCTATTAACTAGTCAACGGGTCAGGTCGACCTTGCCCATGAGCAATGCTCATTTTGTCTTCAGCGAGTTAGGCCTAATGGGCTACTTATGGACTTGTGTTAGCTTATTATTTTTTTAAGGAAAGAATCAATTTTTTATAAGGGAATAATAAATTTATTATTTTTAAAGGAAAGGTTCAAAGAGTTTAATACTTAATTACAAATTTTTTACAGTCAAATCTATTTAATTCTACTACTGCACATCCTTGGTGCGATAATCACTCCACAAGTACACTCCACAAATATAAGTGTTTGTAGAGTGTGAATGGCGAAGGCCAGGGTTCAAGTTTCCAAGAGAGTTTCACACACATATACACTTAGATTAGGATAAAGTAGAATTCTACCTTGTATAAAAAAAAAATCTATTTAATTCTTTGTTTTGATGATGGAAGCCTTTTTTTATTATTATTAAGGCTTTAAATGGTCTTTTTAATCTAAAAAAAAAAAAGTCAAATGGTAAGTTCAAAGTTGCTAGACAACTTGAATAATATATATTTAGTAAATTAAGTTTAGCACAATCATTTTAAGTATCTAAGGGTATGTTTGGTAACTATTTTTTCCCCTTATTTTCTATTTTCAAAAACAATTTTTTATTTTTGAGACTAAAAACTTGTTTGCCAACCCAAAATTAACAAAAACAAAAACTGTTTTCAAAACTCAATTTATGAAGAAAACTAAAAACATGCAAAAAGTTTTTTTTTTAGTTTTTAATTTTCAAAAGTCAATTAAAATACGCATTTAGTTTAATGAATTTTTCTTATTTAGTGAGTTAGCATTAGTATTTTTTTCTTCACAAAACTATCTTTTTAATTTCAACTAACCAAACTTGTTTTTGTTTTCAAAAATATAATAAAATTGTTTTTTCTTTATATTCCCAAAAACAAGTTTTTGAAAATATAAAACAAAAATTGTTACCAAACATAACCTTAGTCGTTGGCACTTGGAGAAGTTCTCTTAAGAAATTCTTCTATAATGTCTCAAGATTAATTCTTTATACACCTCGTATATATATTTTGTTATGAATCTGAGTTATTGAGTTGGGTAATGAGTTGGGCCAATGAGCTAAGCTACTGGACTAGCCCATTGAGTGCCTATAGACATAAAAACTAGCTCATTGCCTAACCCACTTGGCTAGCGGCCTACCCATGGGCCTCAATAACAACAAGTCAGGCCGTCCATTAGCCTGATGAGCCGTCAGGCTTTTGGGTCAAGCAGTGGACCATGGGCCATAGGCTATTTGGTGGCCCTTACCCATTTTGGTTGCCCAATATTGGATTATAAAAAATGGGCCTTGATTTAATTTTTCAACAAAACTTAGTATCCGTTTGGCTACTGATGAAATTCATTACGTTTACGTTTTCACGTTTTGCTTTTTTTTTTTTTTTTTTTTTTCCTTCTGTTGCTGCACGCGTCTGGGGGGACAAAGTGTGCAGTGCGCGCACTGTACATGTATTTTTTTAGCAATTTTTTATTAAAAATGGGTCTCACAGTACTATTCACACATTTAAAAATTATTTTGTTACAGTGTTTTCAATTTTCAATTTTCAACAATAAATTCTATCTAAATGGACCCTTAAAAGCTGCGAAGTCGGCTAGTATTGCGTTACGTACAAGCAAGTTTGTCTTAGCTGGAAGGCTCCATTACAGCACAGGGAAGCCAACTGAGCCATGATTGCATAAAGAAAACGAAGCACACCCACCCACCCACCCACCACCATATGCAAGGCGGCAAGGTCGGTGCCAGTGTTCCCAATGTTGTCTCTAGCCCCAATGCTTAATTTTGATCACGTCCACACTGCGTTACTCGATGCCTCCAATCCAATCACGTCGTAGCGTCCCAAAATTACACAATTTATTATTATTCTGCTGAGTTGTGAATGGCATCCACAACGAAAACTTTCGTGCAAGGTTTATGATTGATAGTGTCTATATTATATTTATATATGAAAGCAATTAACAATTTACATACACAAAAGTTTTGCCAGCAAATATTAACACACAATGGGCTATGAAAGTATGAATTGCTTTTTTATTATTACTGTAAACTAGTATATAATTCAAGCTTATACACGGGATGATGAATTGTAGTTATGCTATTAATGTTAGCTTGGATTATTAAACATATAAGACATAATTTTATCATGACATTTGGAGGTACTAAAATAATATTTTTTTATAATTTTCATGATATTGGTTCCGTCAAGTTTCTCGTTACATTGCTATTATGTATATAATTTTGAAAATCATTATTAGATACTATAAATACAATATCAATTCATAATTATTATCTGTAAAATTATATTAAATTCAACACAAACTAAAATAATAAACCGGTCAAATAGTATCTCCTAATTGTATTTTCTCTAAACTTTGGTTAATATATATATATATATATATATATATTACATAATCATGATATATTATATAAATGACTTATAAATTTGAATTGTTTTTAGCTATATGATTAGGTATTTTATGGTTTATTTATACTGGACATTTAATTTCCTACACTAAATTAACTCATTTAACATAAAAATTTAAAAATTTAGATTAGATGAGACATATGGTGCAAAATTAAGCTTTAATTGAAATCTAATTTTTATATTAAAGTAACTCACTTGGCACAAAAATTTAAAATTTAGATTGGATGAAACACGTAGCGTAAAATTAGACTCTAATTGAATTTCAATTTGAAATCTAATTAGATTTTCTCTCAACTTACTTATTATTATATATATAGATTGCATGTAAATGTAAAGATTATGAAAAGTCGAAGGGTTGGGATTTTGTCCAGGACACTAATGTACTATAAATAAACTGTGCCTAAAGTTGAAAACCATCGTAATCTTGTAGATGCTTTTGGGCCATCAAGCTCTTGTTCTCCATTTTATATAATTGCATATCTACGGATAAATACTTTGAAGATTTTCCTAACAACTCTTCAAAATTTTCAAATGATGATGCTTTATTCTTTTACTTTGTATGCATGATTCAAACTTGCAAGATGACCCCTACAATTTTCCAAGTCGATTAAGCTCAATACTCATATTCAACATTAACGCCAAAATTTTTTAAAAAGTAGTGTACAAACAAATAAAGCTACATAATTTATTGTCATAAGCTTTTTCAAAAAATGAAAATAATGCCAAGTGCAGTTGTCAATACTGATTTGAGCTTCGCTTAAAAACGAATTTAACTTGGCGCGTAGTTCACATAGATGAACATCAATAAATCATTTCAAAAGCCATGTTTATAATATATAGCTAACAAAAAACTTTGATTTCCAGCAAAAAAAACAAACAACTTTGATTGGGCTTGATTGACTGGTGACAAAGCAAAAATACAAGGCCATAATAAAATCAAACCCGGATACTTGTAAATCACATAAAGTTAATTATTGTTCAATTAAGAAGATAAGATTGTAGCCTTGGAGAAGAAAAAATAATAATAAAAATGAAGAAGAAGATAAGATTATCTTGGTACAGACACGTATAATGGGTGTTACCTTTTTGTGACCTTGTACACAGGAAATTTAGGTTAACTTAAAATCTTTAACAGGTTTTGTCCAACATGCAAAAACCACGTGTCTGATCCATAGAAAAACATTTGATAGGACCTTGACACGCTCTTATTTTTCTTTACAGAGTCATTGAATTTGAAACCACTTTCACCTCTTTCTAGAAAAGCCAACTAATCACCTCGAGTAGTGCTACCCTACTTTTCCTTCTATATAAATATACACAAAAACCCTAGTTTTCCTTCACGCCACCACACACAACAAAGAGAGCGAGCTTCAGAACAAGCTGCTGTGGAAGTCTCTTTTCTCTTCTTGGGAAAGTATTTCCAAGAAGAAACAGCTTCTTCTACAGCAGCAACACCAACAAAATAAGTAGTTAATAGCCGTTGGATCAAATAATATTACCAGATGGCTCGCTCTCTCACTCAGGCTAAGCTTCTTGCTGAGTCCATTACAGATGGATTTTCTGTCTTTATCAATCGGTGAGTTATAAAATGTTCAAAACCCACTTTTTATTTTCGTTTAAAAAATGAATATACGGTGTATTTTTTTTTTTTTTTCTTCTTGTTATTTTTGTGTTTGATCATATTGCAGTACTAGCCACTGATTGGACTTGGAGTGGGATTTTTTGTTTTTACTTTGATTTGTTGTCATTAAAATAAAAGGAAAAAAACGGTACAGTGGATGATAGGATTCTAGCTATTTTGTGTTTGATCATATCAGATTGGGCCTTGATTTGATTTTTTGAAGAAAACAAATCTAATCTTAATAACCTGCATTGAATGAGACTCAGGGTCTCGAGGAATAGCTCCATGATTTGAGGGGACACGAGTGCAGCGTCCCAACGTTTGATTTTGACATTTTTCGAATCAAAATATGACTTTCTGTTTCTGCCCAAACAAAACAACAAATTTAACTGAATAATAAGTCCACTGCTAACTGGAGATGAATAGTACCGAGTTTTTTCTTTTGTCACATAGTCTGATAATCGAATCAAATGCCTTCTTTTTTGTAGTTGGTATGGCGTAAGTTTAGGGATTTATTTTATATAATTGTTTCCTGCATAAATTTCTCGACTTAGAATGGATTTGAGTAAACATTATTTTATTAGCTTTTATTTTTTTATTAAAAAAATCAGCTACATAGCAGTATAATAAAGATTTTATTTAGCCAAAAAAATAAAAAGATTTTAGAAAACTATAGTCTATAAATAAACCAATAGTCTTATAATTCTTTATTAAGACAATTAATTGAGCTAAGTTGAAAAGCTACTATATGTACTCGAGTAAAATTGTCATGATTGGTCCCATTTTTGTCACGCTTTTTGAACGGCAGAGTCCATAGTATGGCTAAGTAAAGTTAGGTGCCGGAGTGGAGAGATTTTATCAAAATAGGAAATATAGGGGAAGTTGGTATATGAGTTTAACATTTTTAGTTTTTAAACAATATTCTATATATTTTTACGGACTTTTTTATTATTTTAAAAAAATCTAGAACAATAGTGTATTAGCTCCACTTCACAAACCCAACTGAATCATACTATGTAGCAAATTAATACATCCAAATGGAGTGGGGAAACTATAAACTACTATCGGAGTCCCATTACCAACTTACTAACAGATATAGCCTATAATTCTTGTCGTAAGGACACAGATCACTCGTAGGTTAATTGACTCTTCATGTTTTCAATGAAAACATCCAAATTCAAATCCCCATCTCTACTGTAACAATCACCGGAGTTGCTCCCTTTAAGCCTACGCAATATTATAGTCTAATACTAATCAACCTTTTAGTATCGTTCACTTAGTCCAAGAGACTAATAACAAAAAACAATATGGCCAACCCATCATCTTCAGAAAAGCCTTATCATATTATATTTCGTTATTAATAAGTAAATTTTCATCAACGCAATTATTAATAGATAGAATAAATAATTTTTTAGCTTGTAATGATGATTTATGTCTTGATTGGTGTGGACAGGCGGGGTTATGCAGCTGCATCACATGCGTCAGTGTCGGCAAGCTTAGCTAATGGAGGAGGGTCTAGTGGTGGTAGGAGTAGAATCCTGATGAGTAAAATAGAAGAGAGGGCTTCGATGAAAGAAGATTCTGGGGCCTCTTCAGCATGGGCCCCAGACCCAGTTACTGGGTACTACAGGCCCATTAATCATGCAGCGGAAATTGATGCAGTGGAGCTTCGAAATCTGCTGTTGAACCACAAACACTAAAAGCCATGGAGGTCACTGATCACATGTGGTTTTATCAGAGGATTCTGTGCTGCCCTTTGGACTTATTGTGGAACCATTTCTGACTGTGTTTGTTGTATTGCACCTTTGTTGAACTATCTATGGCAATGAGTGACTATCTAGTACGTACTGTAGTTTCAGTTATTTACATGGATAAGTAAAGCAGTTACATTTTATGTAATAATAATGATGATGTTCCTCGTCTTTTATTTTATTTTCTTTTTTAATGCTATGTGAGTATATCAACAAATATGCAATTCTTAATTACATACCAATTTATCTCAACCATATGAACATCTTGAATTTTATAATCAAATATGATAAAATCCCAAAAATAGTTAAAAGTTTATGATAACATTGTTAGTTTGTCTGAGAGAGCAAATCATGTCATTAGTTTCAACGTTTTCTTGATCCATACTTTTTTTTTTCAGTCTAAAAAGCACGAATATAACAAAATTTTAGTGTGTTCATGTCCACACGGTAAATTTTTCCATGTTTGTGTCCAATTAATACGACTGTATCACAGACTTAATTATATGCTTGTGTGTTTGTGATATCTCGAAAAGATTTTATGTTGGACACGATCAAACACTTCAGTGACTCGATCATATATAACATCGTCGTGATACAATCTTCTATGATGACTAATATAATTGAAAAGGAAAGGGAAAGATCTTGCACAGTCGAAAATGTTGACTAAGTTACTTTGATTAAATCAGCCATTGTTTTCAGCCTCAAATCAACCTTCTTCTATCTCTCTCTTTGGATCAATAATCAATCAATCATCAGATCGCTTTAGGTTGGTTCAGTGACAATTGGATTAACTTACCAATTGACCGCAATAATGATACAACCACTCAAAGTAGTTCTCTCTCTCTCTCTCTCTCATTATTCTTATTTACACAACAAAATTTGGACTTGGATAGAATTTTTGTATTATTTAACTTTTTAAAATTTGAATATTTTCTTTATTTTTATTTGTATTAAAAAAATAAAGACTTGGAGACTACTAGTCCTTTCAAGGTAAAAGTTTGGCACTCTAATTTATTTGTTCATCAAACAAAAAATAAGTAACTTGAAAACGCGGTGGAGGGCTTTCAAATCATAGTAATTAAACTTGGACAAGAGAACCCATTCTAAAACTTTGGTCTTTAGGTATAGTTCAGCCAATGGTCTCCACGCACCAGTTGAACCATAGAGTTAGTAAATAAATAAATAAATATAAGTGTTATTAACCAAAAAAATAAATATGTAAATTGAAAAAACAGACATGCCTAAATTACTAATTAGTGTTAAAGCATTTTAATAAATAAATGATTCATGAGTTGGTAAATTTTAATGAAAAGATATGGGAGTTTTATGTAGTAGATAAAGGAGCTAGTGTGTCAATCAAATTTGAAATCCTACATTGACAAAGATATAGAGTCATTATTAATTTATTGGTCATATTAACGGATGCGTTTAGAATAATTGTTAATAAGCCATAATAAAAAATTCTAACCCCACTTTCATAAAAAATATAAAAAATTATCAATAATATTTATTGTTTTATTATTCTCCTAATAAAATATTCATTTATCTCATCCCTTCTTTTATATATATAAATATATAAATAAATAAATAAATATATATATATATATATGTGTGTGTGTGTGTGTGTGTGTGTGTGTATGTGTTTGTCAAAAAAAAAAGAAATTCTAAAAATAACTTCTAAATTAATGCCCTTAAGCACGGCTTAAGCATGCGCACAGGGGTAAAAAAGGGAGAAGTAAAAGAGGTGCACCTCCACTTGGGGGCCACTTTCGACCCAAATAAAAAGCGGAGTAACTAATAACTGCAAAGATTGGGATAATTTCCAAAATCCTCGAAGATGAGACATGGATAACATGAGGGGCACCTCCACTTGGGGGCCACTTTCGACCCACTTAACGAGGGTGCTATAACTAGTGGCCCAAGCCGGCTTTCATATATATGAACATCCTTGGCTTTGCTTCACAACGAAGGTTGCCTTGCATATTTTGTTTCACCAAACTCTGATTCTGGGGCTTCGCATTGTGCTTGGTTGGCCTGAGTAGTAGCTTTACATTATAAGAATTATGAGGGGGCTACGTTTTAGAGGGATTGTATTTGTGGTGGGACTAAAGTTTTCAAGGTCAATATCTAAAGACTCACTTCTTAACCACGACTTCTCATGTACCCATGTCACCACAAGCGATAGGGTAGTAGGGTTATGTGTTGAGTTGTGACATTGACCACATATATGTTCTTTTAGATCCTTGCCTATAAATAAGACATCTCATATCTGGTTAAGGTAAATCAAAGCCAAATAACGTGTTATCCAAAAATAAATAAATAAATAAATAAAGCCAAATAATGTAAATCAAGACAAAAAACTTACGGGAATTAAAATTTAAATTCATGCGCAAGTCTTATGTGAGTCTCTTACTTTATTTTATTAGTTTCCCTTTGATATGGATTATTTTTGCTAACTTATTTTGCTATTCAACTTATTTTTGCTACTATTCATAGGCTTCATTTTACTTTTTGGTACTATTCATGAGTTTCACTGTACTATTTCAGCTAACTTTTTACCTTTATCTACATTACTTTCAGCAAAAAAAATTTCAGTTTTATCAAAATAAGAGAATCTCAAACAAACATTTAATTTAACTTTTACCTTATAGCATTTTCAACAAAATGTTTTCAACAAGAAGTTAAATAAGATGTTTTCAAACAAACATGTCAATCTTTTTCTTTTTCTTTTGGGAGGATAATTATGTCATTTTTTATTGGGTGCCTCGTCATGTTAGTAATGCATTACCTCTCTAATTTCACTTTCTCACAATAGTTCACCCCAATTAGCACTTGGATTAATTGATCTACTTGCAAATATTTTGTGTCATAACTCATAACATGGTTAGGGTAGTGATGGCTATGTTCCTATGTTCATACAATCAAACATCGTAGAAATTATTAAAAGCATCGCAATCAATGCGAGATGAGACTTATTACATGTTGATGTGATTTATACCTAAATAAATTTGCAAATGAGGGAGAGTGATCCATT
This sequence comes from Castanopsis chinensis, assembly GCA_032878915.1. NCBI lineage: Eukaryota > Viridiplantae > Streptophyta > Magnoliopsida > Fagales > Fagaceae > Castanopsis > Castanopsis chinensis. Next base: position 1,232,126 of record JAVQMG010000113.1, read on the forward strand.
TGATGGGCTCCCCAATCCCCATAACAATGTTGGCTTTGAGGATTTTTTATCAGTCCTCAATGTAAAGTTTGAACACGAACAACTACTGGTTTAGTATTGTCAAGTTTATCATATGTATTTTCTTGTGAATACTAAATAGAAAGTGACAACTTATACTCAATGTTTATCATATGTCTTCATGTTCTCGTTACTTGTTTTTCATACCTCTAGTCCTTTTTTCACACCTTACACATGTTCTTGACAACTAGCCTTGAGAAACACAGAGAGTAGACATGTTCTTGACCTTTGTCGTCACTATGGACTATGGATAAATATAGCTTTAATATACTAAAACTCCATGGATTCATGTGATCCCTAGTTGATTAAATTTAGCAAAGCATGATCGAGTAGGAAATGAGAAATTATACATAATAGGAGAGAGGACAAGAGAACTCAAAAATTCAGACACGCTTAGGAACATGTATACAAGTGTTAAAATAAAAAGAAAATAAATAAATAAATGAGAGAGAGTTCTTAATGTGATTTGCCTTATGGTCACCGTACACAACAGAAAACCTAAACAATTACATCTTAAACATACTAATTGTACTTTTGTAATTACAAGAAACCCAATAAAAAGGTATAGATAAAAAAACACATTTAGATTAGTATGTTAACCCTAAAGTACAGTAGTCCATGGCATTACAAAATCAAGGTAACTAATAAAATTGGCACAAAACTATGTTATGCACATTCAAAATTACATACTTATATGCTTTAAGGATATTGGGCTACACAATTATGAATTATGGTAATAACTTAATATGTTCTAATAATATAGTTTTTTATGATTATTTGAAGTCATGCAACCAATATGCCCTCTCATTTGGTTGCGCTATGTGTTGGATTGGATTGACTGACCCTTTTTGATACAAGAACATATTTAAATAAATAAAAAATACAAGAAATGAAATTGCAAGTTAATTTGCAAAATGGGTTTGTTTGGTTTTTTTTTCCCTTAGGCTTTGTTTGGTTGAGTGAACAGAAAAGAGAAGATATAAAATATCTATGTTTTCTACCTTATGTATTTGGTAGAGATAATAAAAAGTGGAAAGACAAAAATTAAATTACTATTATGTCATTATTAAAAGTAGAAATATAGAAAATTAGGTGTAATTTTGTACTTTCCTTTTCGTTACCATTTTTTCTCTTATTTTATCTCCAATGGGAGGTAGGGAAAATGGTGGGCCTGGCTGCGTGGGTGGAAAATTACATCCGCCATGTTTTTGTTCCTCTCCCTTTTCACTCTAACCAAACCATGGAAAATTACATTTTGCATTTCCTAGATTTTCCTTTCCTCATTTTTTATCATCTTCCTTTTCAGCCCAACCAAACATAGTGTAAGAGACAAGATTTTGTTCCAAACAATCAAAAGGCACAAATCATCCTCCATCTGCGCTTAACAAGGCCTTAATGGAAGGAAAGAATGAAGAATCAAAACATCGACTGACTTGGTTCAACTTCAAAGAGACCATATGATCAAAATGTGACTTGTTACATACTTGCATTTCCTTCTCTGTTAATCCCAACAAAGGAGCAACAATTACAGGTACAGACTAACAGATTTGATACTTTCTAACAAATAGATTATATCCCAATCAGGGCCGGGTTGTCTATTGACTAAGGCATTCATGCACAGGTTTGAGTCCCCATCTCAGATCAAGTTGGCTATTCTCATTTATTTAGAGCAACATGTGCACCCCTACAATCACTCTGTGTTGTTGCCATCAGACTTCAGTGGACTACAAGAGGGAAATTTTCCTTGACCGTCCTCTAAGAACCTTGTAAATAATTGCAATAAATTGTAAAATATGTACCCTGCGTTATGGTAATAAATGGTAGCTTTCAGCCATGGATTTCCATTTCCCCATGTAAATTACACAAAGGGAAAGCTCAAATTATATATTGAACAGTTTAATCTGACATGAATTTCATCATTCGAGTGTTTGGCACCTCTCAAGGATTCTAAGTTCTAACCGAGTTCATTCACTTTTACAAAATTCCTGTGGGTATAGGAAAATCTAACTAAGTCCGGTGGTCCACAGAACATAAATAAAACATAATAATGTTCTTAGCCAATAACAGTATTCGGCCAAGCAGCTTTCGCCTGTCTTTTAGCAACTGTGTACCTCATCGAAGAGTTTGTGTCACAATAATGACTCCTTATGACTTTTCCTCCTTACGATCCAAAAGAGAAGGATTTCCTATTTTAAAAGTGTTCAGCTTTTCCTTTCAACTTTTTTATTTTTTTGGATTTTATGAAACTAAATATACCCAACTCTTTTAATTCACAGGACTAACCAAATTTCCAGAATTAAATGACGTTTAAATCAATAATTTCCTTCTCTTAAACATATATGATAGACAGCTGAATTATAACATATTTGTAAATTAAGGAAAATATTTCAATAAATCATTAAAATTGGATAACAAAAATATTAAAAGAATACATAAGTTACATATGCAAAGATACATAATATAAATATAAAAAATAAAAATAAAAATAAAAAAAGTTTCTGTTGGGCAATCATTCACTTGGATAAAGCAACAAAGTTCATGTACTTTTGGGAATATAGCATGCCTTATAAATATGAATTCAGGAAAGGAGAATAGAAAATACATCAAATTTTGTGTTGTGTAGAAAAGATATAGTTGATTCTTTCTTTAAAGAGACACCTTACTTGGACGCAATCATAACAGTTCTAGTTCTGATTCTAGAGGGTCAAAAGCAAAAAATACTTGAGCTGAACAAGCATCATGCTCATGCCGTTTCCCAATATGTTCAAAACTCAAACCCAAGACCTATCTCAAACATTCGTCAAAAATAGAACACCTATCTCAAACCAAGACCCAGTAACCTATCCCAGGAGTTTTACCAGTAATATCCTTTTATCATTGGTATTCTTAAGGATTTGTTGAATTACTTGAAAGGATATATTGATAATTTCAAATATATTCTCCAGCTACTTGTCCTACGAGTAGCTGGAGATTAACTGATTAACTATCGTACAGTCCTTAAACTGTTCAAGCTGCAGGGACATATATGATTGTTAGAGCATCCACAACCGGATCTCATATCCTATCCTATTATACCATCTCAAAAAGTCACTTTACTATTAATACCATACCATTTTACACTACCTCCAACAACCCAACTTCTATTTTTCTATCCTACTCATTAAAATAATATTTTTATACAATAAAATAATATTTCATCAATTACTATCATTTACAATACACCTCAATTACCGACGGCCACCAAAAATCACCACCACCACCACCACCACCACCAGGGAAAAAAAAAAAAAAAAAAAAAAAAAAACCAGCAACCCATACCCACGGCCAAAACCAGCACCAACCTCTCTTTCTCCCTCAACCTCTAGCACCGGTCTCAGCCTCACCCGCCGACCCACCGAAACCCAACAACACCCGCCGCCGAAACCCATACCCACGGCCACCGAAACCCATACCCACGGCCATACCCATACCCATACCCAAACCCATACCCATACCCATACCCACGGCCGCCGAAACCCATACCCAAAAACCAGCACCATACCCATACCCACGGCCGCCGAAACCCAACAACACCCGCCGACCCACCGCAGCCCCAAACCCACGGCCAAAACCGATTTGCAAACCCATCACGACCCACAACTCAATCCGATTTGCAAACCCACAACCACCACCAAAAATCCCACCGGAACAAAAACCCATATCAGAGAAAAAAAACCCAGACCTCACCGCGCCTCCACTGCCCAGTCACCACCACCGTGCCTCCACCATGCCCACCAAACCCACAAACCCTTGAGAGACCGACGGCGACGGAGCTTCGTCTGAAGAGAGAGTGATGGAGCGACGGAGCTTCGTCTGAAGATGTGAACAATGGAGAGACCGACGGCGACGGAGCTCGTCTGGTGAAGAACGGCGACAGAGAGAGAGAGACAATGGAGAGAGGAAACACCGGGAGAAGAGAGAGAGAGAGAGAGAGAGAGAGAGCAACTGAATAAAATACATTAAAGTTATTTGGCATAATGCTACAGTACCATCTCACCTTTGAGATGGTACTGTAGCATTATGCCAAAAAAATTTGGCAATTTGAGATTTAGCCGGTCCAGATGTTGGGTCTTTCTTGGGCTTGTATGCCAAATGGGGCTTGCATTTGGCATATGCAAGCCCCATTGTGGATGCTCTTAGCTGTCTACTTTAGACTACATTGGGTCTTCATTGTTCAATTTATTGAACGACCGCTGGAACATCTTTACCCCATCAAAACAAGAAGTAAGAACATAAAAGAAATGTACTTTTAATTGCATACTGAGGGTCCAAAATTAAATAGCATAGGGGGTCACTAACATTGCAAGCAGCAAAATGAAAAGAATGTTAGATCTTCCAGTGTGTGTTCAATACCAAAAAACATGTGTGCACATGTGAAGAGTGAAACTTAAAAGTCAATTCATTGTCTCTCATCAAATTAAAAATATACATATCTCTACCATAACATGAAGGTATCCCTTATCCAATAAAAAAATACACACATCTCAGCCATAACATTTGAAGATTACAAATTCAGAAAAAAAAAAATCAGCAAAGAAAAACATTTACAAATTACAAAATTAATTAACAAAATAAAGAGAACAGGTTCCAACTCGAAATTCCAACAAATGACATAGTGAATAGGTAGCATTTCTTCTCCTTTTCTAAGCAATCCATTGCAAACGAAGATAATTTGAAAATGGAACCAAAAGAAGATTAGAAACAAAAAGTGTTACATTACTAATGGAATTGACACCAACAAAGATAAAAATGGAGATAGAGAAATAGACAAAGTAATTAACATGTACGTAATGTTGTATTGATCAATAAAAGGCACAAACTAATTTTCTCTAGCCTCTCACAGCCAATAAGGAAGGAATTGCAGCCAAGTTTGGGTTGGTGTTCTTATCTGAAGCTTGTCTGATAATATCCCTTTTCCCATCTTTAGAGTTAGGCTTGCTGAAAGCTCTCATTGGACTAGCAAATGCCCAGCCCCAGCTCTTACTTCGACCATGAACAAGACTACTGGCACTAGTGCTCCCTCCTGCACCCACTGCTGACTTCCCATTATTATTATTCATATGATCCCAATAAGAAGAGGAAGATGAGGATGAAGATGAAGAAGTTATCATAAACCCACCAAATAGTCCACCACACTTAACTCTCTCTTTCATGTGCACAGCTGAAGAGGTCGACTTGGGCTTACCTTCTCGCTGAGACTCCACTCTTCTTAGAGTGCAATCTCCAAACCCAGTTGAGATTCTCTCAAAGAAGTCACCAGAGAAGCTCCTACTTCCACACCCAACAGATCTGGATCTTGAAACTTTACGCTCAAAGGAAGAGGCTGAAGCAGTGGCTTGGCTATTAGGACTTTCATCATCTTCGACAATGTCACTTTTCTTTCCCAAAGAAGAAGACCCAAGATGACACTTCTCTTTCTGCTTATTGTTAGAACCATTTGTTGTTGGCCCTGTTGTCAAAGTTGGTATCTTTGAGTTGCTGTTGCTATTGTCGTCTCTGAAGCTTCTGTCCGTTGTCCTGGAACCACTAGGCTTTGATGAAGAAGTAGAAAAGTAGAGAAATGACCAAAAGCCAGCTCTTTTTCTTGGGCTAAAGTCTTCATCGCCATCCTCAGCATTCAAGAACTGGTTTCTTCTCCTAGGAGTTGCAGTGGACTTGCTTCGCTTGAAAACAATATTATCGGCAGGTGCTGCACCACCACGATCTGATGTAACTTTCTTCTTCTTCTTAGACAAAAGAAAAGGGATCCTGGCCCGCCTAGTATTGTAATACTCATGATGATGAAAACGACTATCTTTGTTGCCACCATCATTGACAACTCTTGTTGATGATGAGGGTCGGATTGAGAGTGAAGAAGAAGAACCGGCACCAACACAAGCACCAGCATTACCAATATCAGATCTAAAAGAAGGAGATGAAGAAGAAGAGGAAGAGCCACGAATAGGTAAAGGAAAAGAGGAAGATACAAGCTTGCCAAGCTTTTCTTGAAGACAAAAGGCACAGATCCCACCTGGGTTGTTTCTGTAAGGATGGTCACTGCATTGCATTCCATCTCCCATGTCTTCTTCACCCACACCAACTCTTCCACCACCACCACCACCACCACCAGGTACTACTATTCCCTTGATTCCTTCCATCATAATCTTCTTTTGGCTTCTGGGAAAATGTTGTTTTATTACAATGATCTAGTTATCTTTCTTTTTCTTTCTTGCTGCTGTGACTCTTTTTTCATACCTTGAAAGCCTTTTTGCAATTTTGCTTTTCAGAGAGGATAGAGATACAAACAAAGAAAAGGGGCACAGATAGTCAGAGAGTGTAATTGAGTGAACAAAAAAATAAAAACAATTATATATTTGCATATTGCTGCATTGAAGTAAGGGTGTGGAGAGGGAAGAGAGAGGACGATGTGGGAGAGAGTCCCCAGGAGCACGTGGAAGACTGACTTACCAAGATATTAAAAAGTGTGAAAAAGACAAGCAAGACTCTATAAACTATTTTCAGAGCTCTATCTCTCTCTTGCACTAGCCCAGACACAAGAATCTACAAAAGACTGTCCCTCAAATACACTTCCAAGGCTCTCTACGTTTGTACTGTTTTTTTCTTCTTCTTTTTTTTTCCTTCTTTTTCTTTTTTCCTTCTTAAAGAAAAAAAATTTTTAGAATGAAATTGGAATTGTTTTACATTGATCACAAAATTAGAAAACAAAAGTTTTAGAATAATAGAAAATTTCAATTGGATTTGCATTACATTGATCACAAAAAGTAGTTTGTTCATTGATCTGTATTTTCTGTCAAATAAATAAATCAAGTTTAAAGGTGATTATCACCTCTCTGATATTAACGAAGAGATATTTATATCAAAACTTCTTCTCTTCTTCATAATAATAATAATAATAATAATAAAATAAATAAATAAAAGATAAATTTTAGTTATAAAATTGGTTGTAACTTAAAATTACAACTTTACTCAATATCTTTTTATTAAAAGTGAATTTTGATAAATTCACTATTAGATTAAATTTTTCTTTATATCCTTCATACTTACAAAATTTATAAAAAAAATTAAAAATTAATAACTATGTCATTAATAAATTGTTTAAATTACAAGTTTTTGTAATTTAAAATTATGTATAAAATATAAACTTATAGATCATATAGTAAATAATATCCGATTGATACAAAATTTAACATGTGTATTAAGAGTATAAAGAATATACAATTCAATGGTTAAATTTTCAAAATATGTAGTAATATTTATTTGGCGAAAATGCACTTTTCGGCCCTACATTTTGGGTCAATTCCCATTTTGGTCCCAAAATTGATTTCGTTGCAAATTTTATCCCTAAAAAAAAGAAAATTGTTTTTAAAATGGTTTCTGCCGTCAACCCACTTACGGAAACCTCTTACGTGGCAGACAGAGTGCCCTACTTACTGATGTGGCGCTGACGTGGCTATTAAAATATTATTAAAAATAATTATTTGGCTTTTTTAAATGCCACGTCAGCATTTTAATTAATTAAAAATTAAAACAAAAAAATTTTAATTCCTCAATTTTAATTTTAATTTTAAAAATAAAAAACAAACAAAAATTTTACTTTTTTAGTTTCAAACGATTTTTTTTATAAATCTTACCTAGGTTTTAAGCTCATCTCCACTAAGCTCAACTTACCTAAGTTCTTCAACAATCTCACCGAAACTATAGCACTATGAAAAAAAATTATATTTTAATCTGTTCAAGCCTCTCTCTCTCTCTCTCTCTCTCTCTCTCTCTCTCTCTCTCTCTCTCTCTCTCTCTCTCTCTCTCTCTCTCTCCAGTACCACACATAGGTTTTTGCTCTCTCATTCCCCCCCTCTCTCTCTCTCTCTCTCTCTCTCTCTCTCTCTCTCTCTCTCTCTCTCTATTTTTATAAAAATCAATTTTATAAAAATTCATGTGTATTTGAAGCCTTGTCGGTACTTTTAAAAAACTCATCAAATACATTTTATGCACGATCTTTTTTTTTTTTTTGTTCCTTGATACGAAATAAGTACATAATAATAAACACAAAAAAGGATAGCTGATTTTAAAACGAAAGCTCTAGAGCTACATCATCGTCTCCTCAGGCTCAGGCTCAGTCGCTCAGAGAGAAGCACAGTGGAGTTAAATAAGGATCCAAAACTTTCCTTTCTGGCTCTGTGCAGAGACGGCTAAGGGGTGTTTATTTCATCTACTCGAATATATATTTTTATTTTTAAATAGTTTATATGTATTTTTATACACTTTTCTACTTACCCATATTTTTAAATAATCAAAACATATATTTTCAAACATTTATTTTCCTCTTAAATAGACCAAATCATTAAAGTAGTGCCAACACACACACACACATATATATATATATATAGAACATATATATAGTTATATACCATTTCTACTCTTTTTTTTTTTTAAGAAATAATATATTAATAAACAAATTGGGCATGGTATGGAAACATATTAAAAGCTTGAAAGCAAATCAAATATTTGATAGAGCTTCCCAAAATTTGTTGACATGATTAACATTTTGATCAAAATGATAAATGCCAGTATGTATCACCATAATGAGAGTCCCAGTCTCACCTTTTTCTTTTTTTAAGTAAATAAAGAAAATAGGTGGATGCAGCTTATAAATCAAAATCTCAAACTCATATCCATCCATATCACATGGTAAAGAAAATTAGTGATAAAGAACGGACAATACAAATGTTTTTTGGACAAAAAAAAACATCAGAAATTGGCATCTACTAAGGAGGAAAGTACTAGTAAAAATTATCAGAAACAATGACGGAATTGTGTGAAAATTTGCATTAATCAAAATGTCACCTTTGACCATGATTTAGGCCCCTTTTGGGGGGCAAATTTTTTCGTTTAGACCTATGATTAATCGTTATTTGCCATTTATAATAATTTTTCATCTTATTATAACTTTTAAATTAAAAGTCAGAATAATCTCTTTTTTTCTATTTTAACTTTTAAATTGGAGACAACATACTAGATTTGATTTTGTAATATTCCAATTTTGCATTTGTTTGCTAATTTTTTTCTATTTTGTAGCTTAATTTCATTTCTAATACGTACTAAGGTTTTTAGATGTTTTCTAATCGCCTTAAGAATGTGGTTAGTAGTCTTAGAGTTCTTTTACCTATTTAAGAGCATTGTAACCTCCAAATCAATTCAATTTTTTAATTAATAAAAAAATTAGAATTTTGATTTCCTCTATTTGTTTTTAGTGGATTCCAGACTCTTCTTGTAGATTCAAATCCTACAAATCTCAATTATAAACACGAAAATGTCATTTGATCATCAAACGAACTAACATGTTTTTAGTCCTTCAAACCCCACACGTTTGAGTCAAAGTATATAATTATCAAAATCTTAAATCACAAAAGTAGTGGCTCTTAGACTAGTTCAATACAAGGTGAGGTGAGGTCCCATGCCAGCAAAGGGACAAACAAGATGAAATTGACATTGACAATGCAAGAATTGATGTCCACAACCACAAGGAAGTACAGAAAATATAGGTAGTAGATAATTATGGAAGACGTCTGAATGTCTCATTGCTCAAGTAATGAAGACTCTTAAACAGAGCCTTATCTCTAATAATTTCTTTTGTTGACTTGCAATAGGCTTACGTACCTGATAATTGCTGAAAAATGTTTTGCATTTTGTACTGGTTTAATTTATCAACTTTTTTGAAATAAATTAATTTTAATATTTTGTAACTATAACATAAAAATTATCAAAATTATATATTTTAATTAATACTATGGTCCTGTCAATGGTACCGTTAGAGCAATTGTTAATAAATAGTTTTGAGAAAGTTCTGATATCACTTTCATGAAAAAAAAAAAAAAAAAAACCGTCAAAACAATTAATTAAAATTTTCTTTTCCCATCAAAAGATTCTTAATATAGTTCATAAACTAATGTTCTTAAAGTACTCATTAACATTACTCAAATACTATATATAAAAAAGGAAAATACTAATAGATGTCCTTAGGGTAATGGTTAATAATCCATTTAAAGAAAATTTTTGAGGAAAAAAAAACAATTAATATTTTGACAACTTTTTTCATTTCTCATAAAAGTATTGTCAAAACTTTACTAAAATAAATTATTAATTATTACCCTTAAAAATACCTATTAGCATGATTCTATAACAAATAAGCAGTTTACGGACAGAGGTGCCGATACAATAACATTCACATCATAATATATTGTATGCCCCATGATGCCAGATCTCTATATATCAACCGTTAGATGAAAATGCACATGGGGGGTGTGTCACTGTATTTGTCCTATGCAATGCAAAAATGTATGAGACCCCATGAAGACAAAGTTCATTATGGTAAACGGGACTTTTTCGTTGTTTAATAAAAGAACTAGGTCTAGCCGCTACGTGCTGTTTCTTTGTTCTTGATCTTTTCCAGGTCCCAGATCATATACAAGGTACAGGGTACATCCATGCATGAAAGGGTTTAATTTAGTGGCCCCCTTAATTCATCGTCTCTTTGCTCCTATATATATATATATATATATATATATATGGTACAGATTATTCATTCATTTATTAAAGTTTAAAACTAGGCCTTATTGAATGGTCATCCATCGATCATCTTCGTGATGTGAACAAATCAACGAGTCACCTGTGCCAAAGTATTAATTGCGAAGTGCTAGCTTAGATCCCACACTACTATTTAGAATTATAGATGACATCAAGGAGAAATGAAAAATCTTAACCATGAGAGCTACTTCCAAATTAATTCTCGATGCACTTTAAGGTCTATACCTAGATTCACCATTAATTTGATAATAATAACAACAACAATAATAATGGTAATTAAACGTACAAACAAACAAACGAAAAGAAACAAACTACTGCCTGTATAAAATATAATTTCATTTCACTGTTTTGACGACTATTAGAATAGAGTATAACATGTATTACGTAAGGGTGAATAAGACTTGATCCAGCTCGATCTATCGTCCAAAGTTCAAACTTATTAGTTATTAGAGCATCCACAGCCGGGCATGGGAATGCCAAATGCAAGACCAATTTAGCAATGAAGGCACAAAAACTCCTCACAGCTGGGCTTGTAAAACGCGGGTATTGTAAAAAAATTTGAGATTCTGCTACAGTGCAATTCTACCTTTAGAATTGCACTGTAGCAGGATTGTAAAAAAATATATATATTTAATTCTACTTTACTGAATTTTCTCTCTCCTCTCCCTCATTATTTCTGTTGTCTTCTCTCTCTTCCTTCTCTCTTTCTCATCTGATCTCTCCCTTCTTCGGACCCAACACCATCCTCCTCCCAACATCAACATCACACATCTAGTGGGTTGCGACCGGCGGGTTCTGTGGTTTTATTTATTTATTTTTGCTGTGACCGGTGCTTTTAAAGGAAGAGGTGGGTATGGCTGAAGTGCGTTGTGGGTCACGGAGATCGGAGATCGGAGTGGGCTGAAGTGGGTTGCGGGTATGGCTGAAGTGGGTCACGGCGTGGGTCACGGAGATCGGCGTGGGTCACGGCGAGGTCACGGAGTGTCGTGCTTGGTCGGTGAGGTCTGGGTTCTGCGTTTTGGTAGGCGTGGGTCACAACATGTCGTGCTTGGTCGGCGAGATCTGGGTTCTGTGGTTTGGTAGACATGGGTTTTTTTTTTTTTTTTTTTTTTTTTTTTTTTTTTTTTTTTTAATATGGGTTTTTGTTCCGGTGGGATTTTTGGTGGGCAGTAAGCAGTGGTGGCGTGGTGGGCATGGTGGAGGCGCGGTGGTGGTGACTGGGCAGTGGAGGCGCGGTGATGGAGGATGACGGAATGTGGAGGGGAAATTTGGAAAAAAATAAAAAATGAAAAATATATTTTATTACGTAGATATATTATTTTAATGAGTAGAATAGGAAAATAGAAGTTGGATTGTTGGAGGGATTGTAAAATGGTATGGTATTAATAATAAAGTGGCTTTTTGAGATGGTAAGATAGAATAGAATTGGGATTCCAGCTGTGGATGCTCTTACACCGCTATTTATATCTTGGGATGTTAAATGGAACCGGTGGTTGGAGAGGTTCCGTTTGATTGGGGATTTTTAGTATTGTTATTTAAAATAATGTGAAAAGTAAAAATTATGATTTAAAAAATGTTGTGAAAACGCATGTTTATAGTATTCATAAACCAAAAAATGTTGTGAAAACACATGTTTACAGTATTCAATGCAATAGCTAGAGCTATCACACCATGCAATACCTCTCACATCATTATCACTTTTTCTAAATTTTTAACTTTTTTTTAAACTCTCAACTTTTTTATCTTTTTAACTTCTATCTAATGGTTGATATCAAAAGTTAATTTTTTAACTTTTAATCTAAATCATTAAGAAGGTATTGCACCAAATCTCAATCTATTTGGTACGATGTTTCAAATCAAGGGCGTAGCTAGGATTTTTTGTTAGAGGGGGCCAAATTTTGATATTAATATATTAGTTTCAAGTCAAGATAAACCATCACATATATGCGTAAATGCACATACACAAATATAAATATTAAAATTTTGATATTAGAGTAAGTCATAATTTATAAATATATTGTATATTAAATTAACAACTTTCCCATATGTATATTTGCAAGATAGTTTTTTAGGGAAACTTATCATCTTTTAAACTCTAATGAGTATACAAAATGTCTAGTTTTATATTAAACACGTACAAAATACAAATTAGAGAAAACAAAAACTACCTTGTCTCTATAACTACTAGACCAATTGACAAATTTTATTGGTTTTTAAGAGCATCATTGTACTAACTCAAACATTTGGGAGGGCCAACTTTTATTTTTGTAGCTAAATATTTAAAGTCTTAAATACTTATACATAATATAAAATATTTTTAAAAAAAATTTTGGGGCCAGGCCCATCCCCCCCTCCCCAAGCCTTGCTATAACTCCGCCCCTGTTTCAAATAATATGTTTTAGTGTGTGAAAAAATATAATTGTGTATTTGGTATATGTGTTATATTTTTAAAAAGCTAAGAAGCATAATACAATTTAATATTTTTTTTATTTGAGGAGAGAGAAGTAAGTTTATGTTTTTTCTAGTCAAGTGGGCCTCATGGTTTTCAATATATTTACAAAAGTGACATTAAATAACGTTGTTTGAAAATTAAAAACTGGTAAGAGGAGTTGTTGTTGGCCGTGAAACTTAGCTCCCACAATAATATTTTAAAATTATTGACACCAATTTTATTGTGTACTAACCACAAATTGTGAAAAAAAGTTGTGTGCCTAAACTTAGTGATGTGGTTATGATAACATGATAATATATTGTTATTGAGGAATATTGCATTTTTGAGATTTTTTATATATTCTTTTACTTAGGAATTTGATGATTTACACAGAACTCTTTATTTTGTTTTCTTATAATAAAAATGTTGTAATAAATAAATTAATTACTATTATTCTCATTTTCTAACAACTATTTAAAGGACTCAGATTGTTTGGAATATAGTTCCTTCAACTTATTATGTGAAGATTCAAATAAACATTCATATATAATTTTTTTAGATAATTTAATAAGTCATGTGATTAAAATACACTTTATAAGCTTATGAACAGTTGTTTAATGAGCTGGAAGAGTCTCTTCCGATTATGTTTAAGTAAAATATTTTTTCCTATTTGCATATGTAATTCTATTATATATACTTAAAGTATAAGAAGCTAACTATTATGTTTTTGGCATCATGACCAACAAAGAGTTCAAATCTTAATCAATAATTTACAAACGTTAATACACTAAAACTTACTTACAAAATTATAAAAGACCAGGGGTATTTTTGTAATTCGATTGACACTTTTTGTTATTTCAATTGAAGACATCTAGGGTTCAAATTTCTTCATTCCTAATTATTGAATTATAAAAATAAATAAATAAAAGAGTATATTAATATCAATGAAAACTGTAATCAAAATATTATATCCTATTAAAAAAACTCAGTTTCGTCTCTTAATTTATTAATAATAATCTTGCGCCGCATGCATAAGTTGATTTCAAATATGGATTCTTTGTGCAATCCAATTCAGATACACATGCATGCATTTCATAGTTCATGAACAGTCCTCACTAAAATCTTAAATTTTTCCTACTTTTGACCTACTAAAAAATCTTGAATTTTTAGTTGTACCATGCTTGGATCTATCTTAATTATCAGAACATTATGGTTGTACTCATTCTTAATTTGCTTAGGATTAAAACTAATGTTTTAGGTATTAAAAAAAAAAAAAAAAAACTAAAGTTTTAGGTAATCATGATGCTTATTTTAGTATATGAAAGACAAAAAGTTTGGTGTTACCTCGAGACTTTATGGGAGGGGACCATTCATACTTTTGGAGACAATAACACTACCATGCTTATAAATGCTATTTAATTATTAGTAGTATTATTATAAAATGGTTTATATTTTATTATTTGCATGAACAGGTGAGAATAAGCACTACAAAGTACCTCTCAACTAGATCTGCTTCTTCGAATAATGACTATTTATTTGCATCAATGGTAATTCAAAGTTAGTGTTTTATTTATTTTTCCTTCCTTGGGGGTGTAGGGTTTTGTGAGATGGTTACTGTATGCAGAAGCAAGAAACCAATCGATTTGGTCTTGGACCCTGTGTTAAATGTGATACTGAGATTGATGTTGAGAGTTTGACCCAAAAAGGAGAGATCAAGTGTAGGAGAAGAAAGGAAACAAAGAAATGATAGTGTGAAAAAGCCTCGAGAATCAATGGTGTTGAAGGAGAAGGTGAAATCACATGTGCATGTTAGGATTAGCTTTTGGTTTTTAGCTCTTTAGTTTATTGATTTATGTTTAGCTTTTTTAAATCTTCACTTTCTAAGTGAAATTATAGTAAACTAAACGCACGTTAAGTAAGAAAACAATTCGGTCTTGTCCCTCTACAATTATTGTTTAAGATTTTCAATGTTGGCTAATTTGATGACAAAGTTTGTTTGTAATTGTTTAACTATTTTCAATTGTATTTGTGACTTTGTGTGGTATACTTGAGGTTATTTGAAGACTGAAAAAATGTGCAGTAATGAAGTTTTCAGTTTGAGCAAAAATGTTAGCTCGATCGACCATAAATTTTGGATAGAATAGTCTGTTAAGTTTGGGAGATATTCCGTCATTTGACAAATTTGAAAATTAAAATTGGACAAAAAGGATCATCAATCATTTGTGAGACTACAATCAAGTGAACCCTTTAAGGAAAGCACAGACCTAGGCATTCCTACCTTTTTTCTTTTTTTTTTTTTTTTTGTAGCCAACCATGCCTCAAACCTTGCATTTATATATACGAAAATTCAACCCTAATTTACCAAAAAGAAAGACAACTACACAAAACCAAGAAAAACCATTACCAAGCATTCCAGTTCTTACCTCTCAAGTTTCCTATACTTAATTTGACCATGTGGTGAACGAGAAGTCACATGAGTAACGTATGAACCACAACAACATTCAAAGAGGACTTGTTGATTTTGCTTTGCTCCTAGATGTTTTTAGCCTAATGGATTTTCACCCCGTGGACAAATACTTGTCTATGTGTGTGTGAGCTGTTCAATGTTGCTTATCTAATGCTTGTTTTTATCCATGATGAATGTTGCGCTTAAATTGATTAAGTAACTTCCATGACTTAAATTTGAATGATCGACTAAAATTGGTAGTAAGCCGTATTAGGGTCTAATTGCATTTTTATCTAATCTAGCAGCATGAGTTCATTGGGCAAATGTAAATATTTATTGCACTTTTTTTTTTAATTTAATATTTATATGTGATTGGTTTAATTGGTTAAGTAATATGTGTTGAATCCCACATAGGGTGCTTATTAGGTTGATCTGAGCCATTTAAACAATCACAACGAGTTCCAATGGTAATTTATATGGGATTTTGCTAATGTGTGTCATAAAGGTACATAATAATTAATTATTTTTAGAAATTATTTTTTGAAAATTGAAAAAATTGTCAATACTTTTACAATTTTGAAAAAATATTTTCAAAAATAGATAGTTTAATGTGTGTTCTAAGAGCACATGCACACATTAACCAGACCATCTATCTGATCCAATGGTATGAGATTCTAGAAAAGAAAGTGCAGGCTAGGAATTCTTTATTGGAATTGGGTCATAACTGGTCACATATCCATCTGATTAACAGGAATCGAATATTCTTTTTACTCCAAAAGAGCAGGACTCGTAAGTTGTGGTAACGGTCAAGACTTATAGAAGAAATAGTGCCTCCTTTCGAGGGCTTACCGCAAAGGGTAAAGATGACTATTATTGATATGGTTTATGAAAGACAAAATGAATTTGTGTAATTCAAAGTAGTCCACAGGTTTCTAACTTAATTTCTTTGGGTTCTTTTTTATTTTATTTTTTTAGAGTGTTTCAATCTATGGCGTCTGCTCTTGATGATAGTTCTTTATCATCAGATTAAAACACCAATCAGTTTTTTTGTGTAGGCAGAGATTGAACCCTAGATCTCTTATACAACCATCAGAGATTTTACCAGTTCGACGAACCGGAACCCACTTTTTTATTTATTTTATTTTTTTTTTTTCTGTTTTTGAAAGAGTAAAGTCTCTCTATTTCAATGAAAATGTATGTGTGCATAAAAATAAAATAAAAAATAAAAAAAGTTATTTGAGCAATAGTCTTGTCATTCATTGGCATTACGTGTTTTTCTCTATGAGAAAAACTCTGGACTCAAATCCCGATCCACATATTCTAAGCAAGCAAATATATATTTGTATAACCTTGGAAGATTGCATAAAGGTTCCATAAAAAACAATTCAAAGCCCAACTCAGGTTGGGTAAGACTATTGGAGTTTTCATCTATGGCCAAGTTGGGCTTAGGTGAGCCCAACAGCAACTGGACCAGTTTTTGATTGGAAAATGTTTGCGGAGAAATTTCTCTTGGTGAGTGATGAGTGAGGTCACACATTAGCCTTACCTTGTTCTCTTCGTTGAATTGTTATGTTGGTATGAGGAGAAACTCAATGCAATACTATTTCATAATTCTAAACCAATTTCACTCTTTTATTCCAAGAATAAATATTGAGATAGGAACATTTATTTAACCAAATTTTACTCAAATCAAATGAAAAAATTATTATGATTACCTCAGAATCAAATCAGCTTGGATCTATGAAATACAAGTCAAAAGTGCATTTGCAAAACAAACTGATTCTATGAAAGGCAAGCCAATTCACTTTGATAAGCAGATTCTTCTAATGATCTAGTGCCTGTTTGGTTGGTTAGTTCTGACCAACATTTTCACATTTGAAACAATCTTACACACATTTCAACACATTTTTTCACTCACACAGATATTAAAAACACTTAAATAACATTACTCAAACTAACCTAATCTTTCTTTTCTTCATCTTCAAAGTTTTGTATGAAAAAATATAGGGTCAGAAACAAAATTAGAATAGAAAGTAAGACAAACCTCTTCACACAAATCTAGATTGATAACTCTTTGAACTTCTGACATGTAGAGTACCAAAGAGCTCTAGCAAAGTGCCACCAATTTTATTTGTATGAGGCTGAAAAGGTACACCACAAAACTCTCATATGGGTAGGAGCAGCAGGGCTAGCATTCAATGTGTCACAATAATAGTCTCTACTCAACATTCTTTCAATGTGATTGATCATGACTTGAGGATGAGATGAGGCACTCATGTTGCCATTCTCCTTGCAATCTCTCTGGATCATTTTCGGATCGCCTGGGATTTCTGTAAATCGCATGAAGCACTAGTTGCACTGTTCCAAGCAGAAACCCTGTCCCGTTTGGTACCTATACCACAAAATCAAACTCTACTGTGATTAATTAGAGTACGCCTTTTTTTTGTACTCTTTTCAAGTGGTAAACAGTGAGAGGGGGAGGGGATGAGATCCCAAACACACACGCATAACACTACAACCATTGAGCTTGCACTCGAAACCCAACAAAATGCGCATACAATCAATTGTTGTGCGCTAGTATGTACACTAATAATATATATCATTCAATGAGATAGAAAATGAGACGTCCATCTTAGAAAAGGAGGCCATAGTTGAAACAATTACATCTATACTTTTGACCTTGTGTCGTAGGCTTGCTCAAAACATTTGAGACCCAATATATATATAATAATTTTTTAATCCTTTCTCCGCCCTTTTAAGATACAAAATTACTTTTACGTCTCTGAACTCAAAGTTTCCCATCATTTATTTTTCATTTAATAATATGTCTAATCCACTTTTTTTTTTCTTTACATAATCTTAAATAGTATTTTATCAATTTTTATATTAATAAAATTATTTATGCAAAAACAACTCTAACAAGAATTATTAATAAAATTTTATAAACAATACATGCAATTTTGAAAAATATTTTAAATATTTTATATTTTGAAAAAAAAAACTATATTAAATACTTAACGTCATTATGATTTTTTTTTTCTTTTCATTGTATTATTTCTTTATCTTTTAATTTTTTTTGATAAATTTCTTATTCATTTGTGAGATTTTCATATAAATTTCTATTATATGTTTTATATTGCTAATAGAAATTTTATCAAAAGATCTCTCTCGCTCTCTCTCTCTCTCTCTCTCTCTGACATTGTTTTTGAGAGAGTTTCAACCTATGACGTCCACTCCTGATAATAAATTTTTGGTATAAACGGGGATTAAACCTTAGATCTCTTATACATTAGAGACTTTACTAGCTAAGTTAACTGGAACCCATTCTATGACATTGTTAATTCAAAATATATTTTTACAAATAAGAAGTACTATCAAATAAATTTTTAACAAAAAAGCATTATATACAATATAAAATTATAATATGACAATAATAAAATAAAATAAATTTTGAAGTGTAAAACTATAGAATCTAATTTGTTAAATGCATTATTCCAACTTCACTTAACAATAAAATCAAATTCAACACATAACTCAATGATTTAATACTAATCAAACCAGAATTAATTTCATATAGATAATCATATCTGATGTTTGAAATTCAAAATTTAACAAAACCACCGCGCACTCTTGATGTGGTGGTCACTCCACAAGTATAAATACTTGTGGGTTATGGGAGGCAAGAGTCGGGATTCAAGTCTCCAGAAGGAAGCTTCACACACATGTACACTTAGATTAGACTAGAGTAGAAATGATATCTTGTATAAAAAAAATTTAAAAGAAATTAACAAAAAGATATTAATTTTTTAAAAGATGTGACGCTTGGGGAAAAGAAAAAGTTGTAATCTAATTTCAAATTTTGATTTTGGTAGAGAGAGAGAGAGAGAGAGAGAGAGAGATTTTGGTATGTGGCTGCATGGGATATTGGTTGACAAAAGTTGAGAATCTACTATATGTGAGACAGACTTACAAAGATTAAATTCAATAGGGAAATTGGTCATCAACGATTCGACACACTCGCAACTTTTTTGTTTTGTTTTTTTTTTTGGTGAACCAATTATTGGGTTAGATTCTTATTGGCCAACATTTTCAGGAACCTTCTTGTGAGTAAGAAGAAAGTGCACAACTCATCTAAGGACATAAATGTAAATTGATAAATTTAAAATTACTCATCAAATTTTACTCCAAAATACAACCTCAAGCACGCCCACATAAAAAACAAATCAATTTCTCACAATAAAATAATGAACAAAAAAGTTTTAAAAATTAAAAGTGAAATATTTCAATTCCATTAAATTAGGATACATGTTGATACTTAAACTTTAACTACTTGTGATTACAATGTTAAAATGTAAGTTTTTTCATAAATTGTACAACTTAATGTATTTGTGGGAGAGAAACTGTAGACTAACGCTCTGTTTGTTTCGCTGGAAAACCTTCTGTTTAGATAGTTTTCCACATTTTTCAGTGTTTGATAGTACAAAAAAACCCGGTCAATGGAAAACTATCTTTGGTCAATGGAAAACCCTAATAAAAATAAGGCTTGTTTTTTATAGGTTGTTTTCCAAAAAATTTTTTTGGAAAACAATCTCTCTTTCACGCGTTGCATCTTTTATAAATATTATCTTTGCCTATAACCATGGGAAACATAATTTTTTGGCGTCTTCTCTCTCTCATGGTAAGTTTTTTCACTTTTTCTCCCTTCCCTTTGCTTTTTCTCTCCTTACACCCTCATTGTCACTAACTCTACTCTCTCCTCTTCTCATAGATTTCTCTCTCTAACTGTCTCTCTTCTCTCTCTTCTCCATGTTTCTCTTTCCCTTTGTAACACAATTTTTTGATTATATTTTTTTTTCTTCACTAATCGGTTAATAACTCCGACTTGCAAAGGAGAACAAATTTGCAGCAGTAACTATTTCATTCCTCTCTACCAAATTCCCAATTATTTGCTTTGAATTTCAAGCTTGATTTTCTTTTTTTCTCTAAGAAATTTTCAGTTCGATGGATTCCAAGCAGAAGTTACTTCTTTTTCATACATAAAGTGCAAAAATATGAAAAAAAAAAATAAAAAAGAAGAAGAAAAAATGAATGAAGTAAAAGATGAAAATTTTAAACATAGTACCTATATTGCTCTAAATTGCTTTTACATGGGACAATATTTACCGTGGACTAATAATATTGTTATATAATGAATGATAATTGTTTAGGAGAATTGCATTTGTTGGAAAATACTTTTTTTGTTGGCAAATGCTATGCAGTGATGACATTATGTAAATACATAATTTAGAGTAATATTGAAAATTTGATAACTAATTAATTTTGACTGTATATTTTCAAAATTTTAGTATAAAAACCAAATTCATTTTTGGTTTTTTATTTATAACTAGTCGCTAACCCGTGCGATGCACGGGGCTCAAAGTATATTATAACTTTGTTTTAATCTATAATAGTGCAAAATGTTAAACCAAAAGCAAAATGGGGGAAAATATAAAGAGAATACACATTGACTAAAAAAAGAATGAGAATCTTAACAAATTTAAGTTCAGAAAAAACAGTTACCGATGTAAATCCAAAGACAAAGGAAGTAAAATTCATAGAGGAGAAAAAGAAGCGTGACGTTTACAATTGACTAAAGCAATCTGGTTTTCTAGGTAGATAAGAGATTGGATTGGAGTGAGAGATAAGGAAGGCAACAATACATATATCTAATAGAGTTTTACTTGAACTAAACTATTGTAACACTTGATAAGATAATTACAAGGTGTAGAGAAATAATAAATATATAAGATATAAAACCTAAAATAAAAAGAATTTTAAAAAAAAAATAGCGATGACGTGGAAAATTGTGGAGCAAGCAGAGCTTCGGTTTTATATATATACTAGTCGCAAACCCGTGCTATGCACGGGAACCTACTTGTTTATGTGGTAGACTAAAATAATTATATAAAATTTAAAATTGATTATGAAACTATACCATTTCATGAATTTCTCATGTTTCACTTCAATTTTTTTTATGATTTGATCAAGAAGTCATTGTTTGAACGTGCAATATCTTGCGAAAAATAGATATTAAAATTTTCGAAAGGCCAAAAAATATTAATGAATCAAAAGACTACCTAGAAATTTTTGAAACAAAAAAATATATATATAACCACACAATAGAAAAATATAAGAGAAACATAAGCTATCTTCAAAAGAATATATAATTCATGGTATAACCGTTGAAATCTGCTAAACATGTTCAGATATTGCAATAACTAACACAAAAATGTAGATATTAAAACTTTCAAAATGCCAACAAAGAAAATTAATGAATCAAATGATTCAAAGCAAATAAATTATTGAAACAATACATATATATATATATATGATAAAAAATTATATTATTTAAAAAAAATTAAACGATAGAATTAGAGTCCCAAATAAATTTATGAGTTTGAATAGCATCAGGACATAATGGTATGTGTGGGTGTGGCATATGGTGATATATATTTAATTTTTTGTTGTTATCTAATATATAATAGCAAAATATAAATTAACGCATAATCAAAAGATTTTGAAATAAAAAAATGATATTCTATAACGTAGAGTTCAAGAAGTTTGGTTGTAGGGTTTTCAAAAAATTAATTAACTTTGTTTTTGGGTTTATTGCAATAAAGCCGATACTTATCCTTTTATTGCAGATTTTTTTAAATAATCATCTTTAGATTAAATTCAGCTTAAAATATTAGATTTTATCCAAAAAGAAAAAAGAAAAAGAAAAAAAGGAGATAAGTATAGGTTTTCAAGAGAAAAATAGTTTTTTTAATTTTATTTTTAATTGAGACTGTACTTGATCTCTCAATCTTATTTGGGATCTTAATGCATCCTTTAAAGTATTTTAGCTTTGCACTTAGATAATTTTATTTTTATTTTTATAAGTAGTGTAATTTTATTTTTAATGAAAAATGCTTTGTGTTCTTGATGATGAATAATATATAATAGCAAAATATAAATTAAGGCATAATCAAAAGATTTTGAAATAAAAAAATGATATTCTATAACGTAGAGTTCAAGAAGTTTGGTGTTGTAGGGTTTTCAAAAAATTAATTAACTTTGTTTTTGGGTTTATTGCAATAAAGCCGATACTTATCCTTTTATTGCAGATTTTTTTAAATAATCATCTTTAGATTAAATTCAGCTTAAAATATCAGATTTTATCCAAAAAAAAAAGAAAAAGAAAAAAAGGAGATAAGTATCGGGTTTTCAAGAGAAAAATAGTTTTTTAAATATTGTATTTTACTGACGTGGAAAATTGTGGTGCTAGCAGAGGCTTCGGATTTTGAAATAAAAAATGATATTCTATAACGTAGAGTTCAAGAAGTTTGGTGTTGTAGGGTTTTCAAAAAATTAATTAACTTTGTTTTTGGGTTTATTGCAATAAAGCCGATACTTATCCTTTTATTGCAGATTTTTTTAAATAATCATCTTTAGATTAAATTCAGCTTAAAATATCAGATTTTATCCAAAAAAAAAAAAGAAAAAGAAAAAAAGGAGATAAGTATCGGGTTTTCAAGAGAAAAATAGTTTTTTAAATATTGTATTTTACTGACGTGGAAAATTGTGGTGCTAGCAGAGGCTTCGGTTTTATATATATATATATAGACTAGTCGCTAACCCGTGCGATGCACGGGATAATTAAATAAAATTGAGTTAAAAATGAAGAAAAATAAATAATTTAGTTCAAAATAGAGGTTCAACTAAAAAATTGGTAAAAAATACAATTAGTTTTTACTTTCTTTGAAATTGAACCTAAAAACAAAACTGTACATATGTGAGGACAATGAAAAATGATATCACATATTATCATAATGAATGAATTGAAAATTCACAACTACATTAAATTTAAAGAACAAAGACATTTGTTTCATAGCATTATATTAAATGATTAAAGCCCTTAAAATGAGTGAGGAAGACACAGACTTTTGCAGTAACACTTTCTTTCATATGCCAAAATATCGTCCAAAGTATAAAGTGTCTAATGGAACTATAGAACATGAAAATATATGCTCACTAAGATGCAAATAGCTTAATTAAATTTATGACTAATCAACAACAAAATGGTGTGGAAATTGCTTATAAAAAAAAAAAAGAAAAAAAAAGGAGTTTCTAACAATCAAACATATGTATCTAACAATTCTAACCATAAAGCAACTACAACATGAGAATTTGGTTCAAAGTATTAAAACAATAATATAGAAAAAGTAAAATAACCACAATTTTCATCAATCAAATATTGTCAAAAGCATAAATGGATAACAAACCAAATCTAGGTCTACCACTTCACAAAATGGGAACTACACACCAGTTTTTCCAACTTATATATATATATATATATATATATATATAACAGTTAGAGTTAACTTGCACAATTGCTGTTTCTATTTTTTTCTTTTTTGAGGGAGAACAATTGCTGAACTTATGCTTTAGATATTACTCACACTTCATATATTAAGATTTGAGAGACTTCCGGCAATACCCAAAAAAATAATAATAATAATAGTTCTTCATTTATTAACCCTTGCACTATCATAGCTCTTCATAATGATGAGCCCTCAAAAAAAATAAAGAGAAAAAGAAAGCTTACCTTGAAGAACACTACCAAAATCATTACATTGGAAAGCAAAGGTCGGCAACGATGGAAGCTACGACCAATCAGGGTTTCTTGATCATTGAGATAGAGACCGGACCCTAGAGTAGAGAAAATCACACATTGAAAACCAAAGATTTATACGTGTGGGAATTCAAGGTTTTGAGTTTTTTTTTTTTTTTTTAAAGAATCAAGATCGTGATATTATTGAATCAAAACTTTGACACAAATTACAAAAAGAGATTTGTCCTCAAGATTAAAACCATTGCATCTAACATTGGAAAAAGAGATAAATTAATATCTTTAACCTACTTCTACTTGAGAGTCTTTAATCACACAAACACAACCCGCAAGGCAGCAACCTTCAGAGTTAAGGAAATTGATAACAATTATAGAATCTCCTTCAACTTCAGTCACATTGTTGTCAATCTTCAGAGCAAAGAGAATGGCTCCCATCAGGGTTTTGAGTTTAGGGTTATAAAACAGAGTCAGGGGTTTCACCGTCTTAGTATGGATTATTTTTGTTATTTAAATAGAACTGTAAATAATGCTGGTGTGTAAAATTTGGATTGTTTTTGTTATTTAAATAAGTGTAAAATTGTGGAGCTGAGCAAAAAATTCGGAGGTACATATCATATCTAATAGAATTTTACTTAAACTAACCTATTGTAACACTTGATAAGATAATTACAAAAAAAAAGAATCTAAAATAAAAAGAAAAATAAAATAGTGGTGACGTGGAAAATTGTGGAAGCTTCAGAGCTTCGGTTTTATATGTATATATAGATAATTGACTAAAGCAATCTGGTTTTCTAGGTAGATAAGAGATTGGATTGGAGTGAGAGATAAGGAAGGCAACAATACATATATCTAATAGAGTTTTACTTGAACTAAACTATTGTAACACTTGATAAGATAATTACAAGGTGTAGAGAAATAATAAATATATAAGATACAAAACCTAAAATAAAAAGAATTTAAAAAAAAAAATAGCGATGACGTGGAAAATTGTGGAGCAAGCAGAGCTTCGGTTTTATATATATATATATAGATGATTACATTAGTTTGTTTACATAATATACATGTTTTATATTATACAAGAAATATTTTAAAAAAAAATTGCATACCAAACACCTGAATACATTCTCAAGCTCATTTTCAATGTCGTTACCAAACATTGGAAAATGATATAGTTTTCTAGAAAATACTCTTTGGAAAATGAATCATTTTCTAGAAAATATTAATGCTGAAACAAACAGAGCGTTAACTATGTTCTAACTATGATATGACTACATTACTTGTTTAACAAGTGAAGTGATCAAACGACTTGCTCTACAAGTTTTGGCTTACTGTAGGCTTGAGCCAACCTTAGGCCTTAATAGGTCTAACAATGATTTTTATAATCCAAAAGGTTAAATATATGGTCCCAAGACTCCAAATCGGTATAATTCATGACTTATTGAGTTAGTTCAATCTAATTAAGGATAAAGAGGATAGCCTTGGAAGGTTGGAATACCACTCAATGCTACTAATCAAGGATGTCACTCAATGTAACCAAGTTACATGCTTGGTTATTAGAAGGAATTATTCAACCTCAAAGCACGATACACTTGCAAATAAAATATTTTGAATCAAAACGCTCTCTTCTGTTTTGTATGATTTCTCATTGATATAAGCCCTAGCCGACTTTCTCTCCTGCTCTAGGAGTTTTCCCTCTCATGTACCTATGAGTCTTCTCTCTCCCTTAGATTTCCTAAGGGTTTGATTTTCTTATTTTCTTTGGTTGGGTTCACTGCAAGATGGCAGATGATGTAATTAACGGCTTGGAGAATATGAGGTTAACTTCAGAAGAAGAGGAAGTCATACAAATATCATATGAGGGACGAAGGGAAGAAATTGATAGGTGTACTCAAAGTTTAGTTGGTAAGTTTCTTACTTGTAAGCCTTATAATAAACGAGCGGCTCTAAACACGTTGAGGAAGGCATGGGGATTGGAGGATGGCTTGCAGATTGTTGAGGTAGGTCCAAATATGTTTCAGTTTAAGTTTGTGGCAGAGTTTGAACTAGAACGTGTTTTAAGGGAAGGTCCATGGACCTTTGATAATCAGGTTCTCATGCTTCGTAGATGGGAAGTGGGGATGACAGCGAGGAATATAAAGTTTGAAACAGTCTCTATGTGGGTACAAATCTGGGGTGCACCCTTCGATATGGTCTGTCCTCAGGTGGCAATGGAAGTGGGGCGTCGGTTGGGAACTGTAGAAGAGGTGGAACAGAGGAATAAGCAAGACTTGCAGAACTTATTTATGAGGGTGAAGGTTTCCATTCCAATTGCGAAATCGATACGAAGGGGGGGGGGGGGTGTTTATCTGACTCAGACGGACAAAAAATATGGACTACATTTAAGTATGAGAGGCTGTCAATGCACTGCCATTACTGTGGGATGTTGGGACATGACTTGAAGCATTGTGCAAGCTATTTTGCAGCGATGAAACAGGGGAAGCAAGTGGTTTGCCAGTATGGGGAGTGGCTGAGAGCTAGCAGACGCTGAGTTAGACCATTATCCAGATAAGGTGTTGAGGATTTAAGGAAGACAAAAGAGGGAGTTGAGGCAAAACAAATTCACAATGGCGATGGAGTACAAGAGATGGCTACCGTAGCGGTGGTAGAAGGTGGGTTGGAAAAGTTTGTGGAGCATGAGAGACGTAAGGAAGAAAGTTCCGAGTTTGCAAGTAATGTATCGAATGGGGTTGAAATGATTGCCGAGAAAGAAGGTGATAATATTATGGGTAGGACACGTGCTGATTCAAATTTGAAAGATTGACTTCTATTCTATTCTGACCTCTAGTGGGGAGAATCAAAGGAATGAATCACATCCAAAGGAAAAGGAGTATGAGGTGAAATAAGTGGAGGATGAGGGGGGAAGGAATAAATCCGGATTGGGTAAGTTCATTTAGGACCAGGCCCACTTGGAAAAGGCTAGCCCGAATGGTATGTGGGCCAGATGACTCACCAAATCTCAATATGCCTAGCTTGGGGAAACGAAGCATGTGGCAGTAGGAAGATAGTGCAGACTTGAAGGTTGAAGAGCAAGTACAGAAGAGGGGTAAGTTGGACGAGGAGCTTTCACCGACATCTATATCGGTTGAGGTGTCAATCTACCCCCGCCGAGTACAATGAGACTTTTAAGTTGGAACTGCCAAGGGCTTAGGAACCCTTGGACAGTTCGTAGCCTTCGTAAAATTGTGAGGAAACAAGCTCCTACGGTGTGTTTTTTAATGGAAGCACGTTTGGATAAGGAGGGTTATGAAAGACATTGTAGAAAATTGTCATTCTGAAATAAACTCATTGTTAAGAAGCCGAATTCAGAAGGAGGTGTTGCGTTGATTTGGAAACCAGATGTGTAGTTGGATGTGATTAATTATACTGAAAATCATGCGTTAGCCAAGGTGGTGGAAGAGGATGGATTTGTGTGGTATCTTACTGGGTTTTATGGGTGGCCTGAAGCAAGTCAAAAAACAAAAATCTTGGGCTCTATTAGCTCACCTTTCTACTTTTGTTGATGGACCATGGTGTTGCATTGGTGATTTTAATGCAATTTTGCTTGTTGCAGAAAAACAAAGTACCTATTCACCACCATTCAAGCAGATGGAGGAGTTTGGCCTAGCCTTAGATTCATGTGGATTAGTAGATCTAGGATTTTAGGATTATCCTTTTACATGGAATAATAAGAGACCAGGTGAAGCTAATACGAGGGAGAGGTTGGATAGAGCTATAGCCAATAGTGAATGGAAGAATCGGTTTCCTGCTACTGCTGTAACCCATTTGGTATCCCACGCTTCAAACCATCTTCCATTAATTTTACAGACTAGGTCAGACAAGGAATTCTAAGGTAGGGGTTCATGTGGTTTCAAGTTTGAAAAGTCTTGGCTCCTATGGGATGATTATGAGAAAATAGTAGAGGAAAATTAGATCTCAAGGAGTGGGTCAGATTCGGACCTAGCAGATATACAAGAGAAAATCAATGTATGTGGGGCAGGTTTACAAGCATGGGGTTCACAGAAGACCCATCCTGACACTGAAGAGATTAAAAGGCTGCAAAAATAGGTGGAGACCTTGACGAGGGGGGAATCAACAACTGAGCATAAAGCTGAATTTTTAGAGATAAGCAAGCGATTGGATGATCTTCTTTTAAAACAGGAAATTTTTTGGCACCAAAGGTTAAGGGTTTCTTGGCTTAAGCATGGCGACAAAAACACCAAGTATTTTTACTCTAAAGCTTCCTAGAGAAGACGAAAAAATTTTATTAAAGGGATATAGGACTCCCAGCAAAATTAGGTAGAGGAGGTTTCTGAAATTGCTGGGGTGGCGATGAATTACTTTGAGTCCATATTTGCTTAAGCTGGATGTTATCAGATGGAAGAATGTCTAAACACTATACCCCACAAAGTTACACCGGAGATGATCGAATTGTTGTCCAGAGAATATAGTGCGGAGGAGATCAAAATAGCTTTGTTCCAAATGAGACCAACAAAGCCTCCTGGACCTAACGGTATGAATGCTCTTTTCTACCAAAATTTTTGGCATATTGTGGGTAACGATGTGATCACTGTTGTGTTAGATTTTTTAAATTCTGGTAACATGCAGCCTAAAATTAATTTTACTAATATTGTCCTTATTCCCAAAGGTAAGTCGCCTGAAAGAATGTCTGATTACAGACCTATAAGCCTTTGTAATGTCATTTACAAAATTATATCCAAAGTGTTGGCCAATAGACTAAAGGTTATTCTCCCTCAGCTAATATCAACCAATCAAAGTGCTTTTGCCCTAGGTCGGTTGATTACTGATAATGTGTTAGTGGCATATGAGTCTTTGCATTCCATGCATAATAGATCGGGTAGAAGAGGTTATTTAGCTCTGAAATTGGATGTTTGTAAAGTGTATGATCTGATTGAATGGCCTTTTCTAAGGGGTATTATGGTTAAATTGGGTTTGCTAGATGTGTGGGTTGATAGGGCTATGAAGTGTGTGGCAAAGCTTATGGCAAGATCTATCCTACAAGGGGAATCCGGCAAGGTGACCTCTTATCACCTTATTTGTTCTGTTGTGTGCAGAAGGTTTTTCATCTTTATTAGCTAAGGCAGAATGGGAGAGGTAGATTCATGGTGTATCTATATGTAGGAGAGCGCCTAGCATATCACACCTTTTATTTGTAAATGACTCATTACTGTTTTGCTGGGCTAATTTGGAGGAGGTGCAAGCTATCTCTGATGTTTTGCAGATATATGCAGGTGCATCGGGTTAGTGTATTAATTTTGAGAAATCTTCTATATATTTTAGCTCTAACATGATGGGTGAACAAAGGGAGAGGATTAAGGAGTTGCTAGGCATAAAAGAGGTAGTATGCTTTGAGTCCCATCTTGGGCTGCCCACTATGGTTGGTAGATCGAAATACCAGACGTTTGCTTATTTGAAGGAAAGAGTATGGAAGAAAATGCAAGGATGGAAAGGATTGTTATTATCTTGCTTCAAAAGAGTATGGAAGAAAATGCAAGGATGGAAAGGATTGTTATTATCTTGGGCAAGAAAGGAAGTTCTCATTAAAGTCGTAGCTCAAGCTATTCCTACTTACACTATGGGTGTTTTCCAATTACCGGTGAAGTTGTGCAATGATTTGAATGCAATGTATGCGAGGTTTTGGTGGGGGCAGGCCAATAATGAGAGGAAAATACATTGGAAGAGTTAGTGTGTATTATCTCAATCTAAGAAAGAGGATGGAATGGGATTTCAGAACATATGGAGTTTTAATTTGGCTATGTTAGCAAAACAAGGCTGACGGCTTTTGCAAGATCAGGAGTCTTTAATCTATAAGTGCTTTAAGGCAAGGTATTTTCCTTAGGCTTCATTTTTAGAAGCTACTGATGTTCTTAACAGTTCATATGTTTGGAAAAGCTTGATTGCTGCCCAACCAATCCTAAAGAGGGGCTGTTGTTGGTGGGTTGGGGATGGTGTCAATATTCGGGTTTTCTATGATAAATGGCTGCCAAATCATCCAACAAATAGAGCTCTTCATCCACCACTTGATGGAGATTGGGACTGTCGAGTATCAGAAATAATTGACTGGAATATTCATGATTGGGATCGAAGTATTATTACTGCAAAATTTCATCTGGATGATATGGAAGCCATGGTTCGAATCCCATTGAGTAGAAGGCATGTTCTAGATGTGTGAATGTGGCTGCATAATAAAAAAGGATATTTCTCAGTGAGGTTGGATTACTATATTGCTAGAATGATTGCTAAGAAGGGTAATGAACTGATGGAGAGCTCGAACAGAGGAGGAAAAGAAGAGGTTTGGCAAAAATTATGGAGATGCCATCTGCCCAATAAAATAAAGGTGTTCGCGTGGAGAATATGCCAAGATATTTTGCCAACGAAGGAAAACCTTTCCCGACGAAAAATTGTTGAAGACCGATCCTGTGAATTGTGCAAACAAGGGAATGAATCTGTGCTTCATGTGATGTGGGAGTGTGGAGTTGCACATGATGTGTGGGCTGGTAGCATGGTGTGTATGCAGAAATGCACAATGTTCAGAACAAATTTCCTTCAGTTAGTTAAGGAGTTGATGACACGCCTTCAGGAGGAGGACTTGGAGTATTTCTTTTTTCAATGCTGGGTTCTCTGTAATCAGAGAAATTCAGTGATGCACGGAGGATGTATCCAGGATCCGACTAGGCTAGTACAGCGTGCGCCCAAACTCAGCTTTCGGTTCAGATTTCATCTAATTCGATGCAGCAGCAGGTGCGATGGGTACTGCCTTTAGGTTCAATTTATAAGCTTAACGTGGATGCAGTAGTGTTCAAAGGGATGAAGGCTTTAGGCGTGGTGTAGTGGTTCGAAATGAGTATGGCGAGGTTATGGCGATGATGGCGGGGAAAGGTTCTTAGGTACAGGACAGCGAGGAAGCCAAGGCGTTAGCATGCAGACGAGCTATGGAGTTTGCTTTAGAAGCTGGGTTTAGGGAGATTATTTTAGAGGGTGATAATTGTAATGTCATGAAGTCTATTTTGGGTCCAAAGTTTGATAGGGATAGGTTGGTACATGTTTATGATGACATTAAAAGTATGGGAAGGAAGTTTAGAGTTTTTTCTGTTTCATGTGTTAGGAGGGATGCCAATTCAGTGGCACATTCATTGGCCAATTTTGCTAGGCATATAGATGGGGAAATGGTGTGGATGGAAGAAAATTCCCCTCCTGCTTTTGATGCTCTGTATTTGGATATCTACAATATCTTGATTGAGTGAGATTGATTTCGATTTCAAAAAAAAAAAAAAAAAAAATTGGTGATTATAATGGATTAGAGTAAACAAGCTTACAATAATAAATAGAAAATTTCTAATACAAAGACAACTTTTTGGTAGTCTTTACATGACCTAATAAACAAATTATTAGGTTGTAACAACTACAACAAAACTCCATAAATAACTTTTGTTGGATAATAATAATAATAAATTAAAGACAATTTGATACACCAAATAGATGACACATGTCACCCACGTGGTTCTATATAAGTTGTCACTATATCCTTGCATCACGAATTATGTTATATGAATTGCTTATTCGAACTCTCATTTGTACCTCAATTGATTGGCACTCTTGATGTTTTCAATAAAGATATTTAAGGTTCAAATATTTCTTTCCGTTTAACTCTCTCTCTTTTATAAATATATATATATATATATATTAAACCTTTTAAAAAAATAAAATTCAATAAAAGCTGGAATTTGAAAAAGTTCTAGATTTTTGAAAGAAAGTTTTAGATTTTAAAAAGGTATGCCAATGTGCACATTGAATGGAAATTAAATTTGTGCTCAAAGCCCTTTCTATTTTTTGATTAACAAAGCCCTTTCTTAAAATGGAAGCTCATATTGCTAATGATGTAGGAGTAACTTTTTTATTATTATTATTTGAGTTTTAAATTTAACACCGATGATGATTTCCCAATTATCAGCGCGCGCACACCAAAAAGAAGAAGAAGAAGATAACTTCCCAATTTCTTTTCTTTTTTTTTTTAATTAAAAAAAATGACTGCTGGGCCATCCAAAGATATTTAAAGCGAAGATATAGGTCCACGGTCACAATCGCCAAAAGTCTATTTCATATATATGTATTGCTTTTTTTCTTTTTTTCTTTTTTTTTTTCTTTTTGAGAAACTATATATATATATATATATATATATATATATATAGCTGGCAGATAGGGTTAGGCAGAATTTTTATAGCATATTCCCGACCAAAATAATTAAAAACCTCATAGGAAAAATTATCATTGCATTAAGAAAAAACACATTTGGAAATTTTCTTTTATAGTATATATAATTATTAAAAACTTTGAAGATTTAGCCCACAAAAATAAGAATTCCACCCCCACTCAATATTTGAGTTAGTTCAGTGGTGTTCTTTAATATATATATATATATATATATATATATATAGTCAATTAGTCTAATAGTTATCGAGAGAAGATCGTTTTTGTTTTCTCAATTTCAAATTTTATTTTCAATTATGTTCTCGTATTTATTAAAATTTTGGATCATTTATGTTTTCAAATACTTCAATGGTTCCACTAAAATTTTTCATTCACTTCAGTTGAAAATTTTATAATTTATACCAAAAATGAAAATTTTAATAACTTTATGATGATGATGGTAAAATATGAGTTTTATTTTTCATAAAAGATCATCATCGAGTATAGCTTTTATATGAGATACTTTTTGTTGATATTTTTGTAGATGTCTAATATTAAACTTGACAACAGTTGTATATGCTCCTTTCCTGAAAAATTATTAATTATATTAAAGTTGATAATTTTGTATATAATATATTTAATAAATTATGACTTACTCCTAATATAAAAATAGCAAGTATTATATGTATGTGTATGGGAGTATGTCTTAAGTTATATATTAATACCACAATTTAATCCCAAACAATAAATCCTTCGCTCCTAGCTCTAGTACCACTGATCTCCCCCAAATAGGTATTAGGGATCACAATTTTGCCCCTCCCCGCTTAACCCGCCCCTTCCCCGCTTCCCCCCGCGCGGGTTTTTCTCACCCTGCAAAGGTGATGGGGCAGGGATGGGGCAAGATTTTAGCCCCGCACCACAGGGTGGGGCGGGGAAGGGTTTAGACTTTTTAGACCTACCCCGCCCCCGTCCCCACCCCGCTTGAGTTGCTAAGAGTTGGAATTATAAATTTTTCATACCCGAAAACCCTACTATTTAAATAATATATCAATATTAGCTTATTTTATTCTACTTAATGTGGTTCTCTACCTTTATTTTGTTATGTGTTATACTATGAGTTTTTTTTTTTTTTTTTTTTTTTTTTTTTTGTGATTGTCTTGTTAAATGCTTGGATATATAATTCACTTTTTTCTAAAAATTGATTTGATTTGATGAGATAAATTTAGTCGTAATTTCAAGTATATTTTATTAATGAAATAGGTTTCATTAAAAAAATTGTACTAATTGTAAGACAAATTAACAAAAAGTAGAGTTTTATTGGGTGGGGCGGTGCTTCGCAGGACCCCAAGGGGCGGGAATGGGGTGAGAAAGTTTTCCCCTTCATGCAGGGCGGGGCGGGAATGGAGCAAGACCAAACCATGCGAGGTGGGGACGAAGATCTCATCCTTCGGCCCCACCCCATTGCCATCCCTAACAGGTATTTGTTTAATAGTACTTAATTAATGAGGACTGTGATTCACCTTATGGTGATAGTGATCGAGGAGTGACTAAGGTATGGTGGTGGACATATATCAAATAACATTTTCTATGGAAAGCCAGTAATTTAACCTCTATTGGCCGAGTTCAGATCACTAAAAACATAACCCAAAAACATTTCATAGTTATACATCATATATAATAGAGGGAAGAACTTACCAAAAGGAAATAATCACGTACGAGCAAAGCATAAATAGTCCATGTCCCACTGTTCAAGAAAAGGAAAAATGAGAGAAAGAATGGCATGTACTCCACGCTCTTGGTTGTCACTACTGTCCCCTGAAAAAATCACAATAAAAATACATAATTAATATTCTCTATCACATTTAAACAAAGAATTGTTCGCAATCTATTCAGGTGCACAAAAGCTTGGGTAGAGCTAGCTAGGCAAGAGTTATTCCAACCAAGGAAGTCAATACCGTACCGAAGGCTGTACCGGTTTGGCCACCGGTACGGTATATTTCGGATACCGGTCAATACCGGTGTACCATTTCGGGTTTACCGCTATTTTATATATTTAATATATATACACACACACAAAAAATCTCTATTTATCATAAAACATTACCTCATGTTTATAATAAAACATTACTTCAATTGTTCATTACATTAAAAAAAAAAAAAAAAAAAAAAACACAATATAAAAAACAAAAAACTTAATTGTTCATTACATACAAAGAAAATAAATAATACAAATAATTAAGTTAGTACAAATTACATAAAATCATCTACTCCCATCCATCAAAAGGATCTACATCAGGACCATAATATACATGAGTATTAGCATCTGTCAACACAACATCATCTTCACCATCATCCTCATCAAGAACAACAACATCATCATTATCATCATCTTCCAAATTCATTGTTGCTAATGGTTCTTCAATGCTAGCTCA
This sequence comes from Castanopsis chinensis, assembly GCA_032878915.1. Taxonomy (NCBI): domain Eukaryota; kingdom Viridiplantae; phylum Streptophyta; class Magnoliopsida; order Fagales; family Fagaceae; genus Castanopsis; species Castanopsis chinensis. Next base: position 1,266,985 of record JAVQMG010000113.1, read on the forward strand.
ATTCACATCTTCCTCACTTAGTAACAGAAATTCAGATTCCTCAGCTACCCAATCATCCATTAAATCAATATTATCAAGGCTTATAGGATCCAAGTAATCTTTTGTCCTTCTAATATTCCTACCAAAATCAATATCATACATTAATGACATTTTCTAATCATTCAAAATAAAAATTGAATATATTTAAAAACATACCTTTCACGTAACAATAGATTATAATGAACAAAAACTAAGTCATTCAAACGCTTATGCTCAAGCCTATTTCTCCTCTTGGAATGAATAAACTCAAATGTGCTCCAAGCTCTTTCACAACCAGTTGCACTACAACACTGACTTAACACTCGAATTGCAAACTTTTGTAATTCTGGAGTGTCATTTCCAAATTGCTCCCACCAAGCAACTTCCAAAAATAAAATAAAGTATGCTTTTAGTACAAATCAAATAACAAACTTTCAAATGAAATATATATATATATATATATATATATATGTATAGATTCATATAGTATACCTGGATTTAGTTTTTCACGTTGGCGGATTGCCATAGGCATTCCAAAGTCACCTAAAGCCTTTTTGTATGCTTCAATTTGAGAACTAAGATTGTCTTGCTCATCAGGATCAGGAACCAGCCTTGTAATGGTACTAAGTAGGCCTTTTGTAATTTCTTTTTGCTTCTTAAACGAAGGCCTAAAGAAAATTCCAGGGTTAAGATAACAACCTGCTGCATGCAATGGACTATAGAGTTGTTTATCCCACCTAGCATCAATGACACTAGTAAATGGAATATATGCAGAAATTTTGTTCTTCAACCTTGCTTTTATATTCTCCTTTGCTTTATCCATTGCCTCATACAAGTATCCCATTGATGGTTTTTCATCTCCATCTACAAGACGAAGTACTCTAACCAAAGGCTCACTAATCCTCACTATTTCTGCATTAGCTTCTTTCCTGCAGACTTGTAAGCAGAATCATTATCTGTAACGAACTGCACAATGTGCTCAACCCCAACTTCTTGAACAACTTTATCAAACAACTTAAACAATGTATCTACATCCCTTGTTAGGCCAGACACATCAAGGGATTTAAGAAACATGGTACCTCTTGGACAATACACTAAAAAATTAATGATTGGAGTGTTCCTTTGATTTGTCCACCCATCTGACATTATTGAACACCCATAAACTTTCCAATCATTTTTCACATCTAAGAGATAATCATTCATTTCACCCACATGTTTTTGTAATAAAGGCCCCCTTAAGTCATGATAAGAAGGTCCTTTAAAACCAGGCCCAATAGCTACTATACTATCTATAGCTTCTTGATAATACACAGATCGAGCTGCATGAAAAGGTATATTAGCATGGTACCACCACCTTGCAAAATTCATTCTTGCCTTCTCAACCATTTGCTTTGAGGCCAAAGAAGATTTTATAGATGGTTGAGAACCGGGAGTTGTTCTTGGAGCAAAAAATGATTTAATATTGGACCTTTCTCCAACTTTTCCTTTCCCTTTGGTGTTATAATTACTAACTGAAGAATGACTTTTTGAACCCCCTCTCTCATTATCATTATTACCTTCATCATCATCATCATCATCATCATCCTCCTCCTCTAAATCATAGGGATTTGCAATTTGTTTACTAATTCTTCTTTTTTTCTTTTTATTTTTCTTTAAATCTTCAAGCAACTGTTTCATTTGCCATTTTACATCTTTAGATACTTTTTTACATGCTTCAACATCACCCGGAATCCCAGCTAAATGATACTTGAGCCTAGTAATTCCTCCCCCCCTTATCATTTTAGAACAAAAAATACACTGGGTGTTATTTCTCGCATCTGGCACAGCACGGCCATAAGCCCATGCTGGATCCTCGGATCTTACAACCGGACCAGATGCTACACTTGATTGATTTTCAGTCATAATTCACACTGCATGTAAGTTAACAATTCTAAGTTATCTTTTTATTAATAATAATGCTAAGTTGTAAATTACTACTACTATCCCAATATCTCAAGCTAACCAAAATCAAGAATGAAACAACAATTCATTGACACAGTAACTCAATTCATGAACACAAGCTAACCAAAATCAAGAATGAAACAACAATTCATTGACACAGCAACTCAATTCATGAACACAGTAATCAATTTGTATTTATCACAGCATCTTAATCTCCATCCCACATGAAATATAATTCCACAGCAAAAATAAACAGCAAATTAATTCCACATCAATTTGGTATAATTCCACAGCAAATTTTACCTGAGAGTGAGAAATAGAGAGACACAGAGCAGCTGGCCGAGAGACAGGGAGAAACAGAGCAACAGGCCGAGAGACAGAGAGACACAGAGCAGCTGAGAAAAAAAAAATTCAAGCAGATTTTAGCATTAGGCACTGAAAAAAAAATGCTTGAACCACAAAATTGAAATAATTTTATGAAACAATCTCTCATACATTCAATCACAACAAGAACCCAGGTGAGGCAAAAACGTTTATGCCCATTTTCAATCACAGACCATAAATTTTTCACGTACACATACATAAATTTGTGACCATGTAGGTAAGTTTTGAAGATTTATACAATTGCCAAAAGAAAGATTGAAGATTTGTGACCATGGGTGACCAATCGGAAAAATCGAAATCACATATATAAAAAAAAAAAAAAACATCAACAACAACAACAACATACCTGGTAAAGAGGGATGAGAGACGCAGAGAGTGAGACTGTGAGAGACGCAGCGAGTGAGAGACGCAGAGAGTGAGAATGAGAGATGTAGAGAGTGAGAATGAGAGAACTGAGAAGTGAGAACGAGAGAGTGAGGGAGAAGAGAGAGTGATGCGGCAATAGAGTGAGGGAGGGCCGAATGGTGTGTTTTAGGTTTTAGGAAATTACAAATCTGCCCCTCTAAAAAAGCCACAATTACCAGAAAAAAAAAAAAAAAAAAAAAAAAAAAAAAAAAAAGAAGGCAGAACACGTTTCGGTCCGGTATGCCCTTACCGGCCGGTACGGCCGAAATTTGCCGGTACGAGGCCGGTACACCCGGTATTTTTCCCGGTACGGTATGGGAGGTGTACCTGTACCGGTACACTGGCCGGTACGGTATGTACCGGCCGGTACGGTACGAGATCAGCCTCCTTGATTCCAACACCTCAATCAATTCCATGTTTATTTTTACAACTATTCTTTGAGCAGGGACGGAAGGCATATTTGGAGCAACGGGGGCAATGACCCCTCTAATTTTTTTTTTAAATACTAGTATTATATAGCTACTAATTTTAGCAATTTTTTTCTATAAAATTACACTTTGCCTCCCTTAACAATATCATTGATTTTTTTACGAGTAATGTAGTAGCTAAAATTTTTTTTACAAACTACTAAAGTAGTAAATTCTTATTGATTCGCTTTTAGACCCACCACTTACATAACATTTTAACTTACCAATAACCACTCACTACATTAATAATTTGTAAAAAAAATTTGTAACTCTAGCATTGTCCTTCTTTTAGAGGCCATAAAAAAAAAAACTTGATCTAAAATCTAAAACAAAATATACAAGTTCAAAAAAATTAGCCCAACAACAAAATTATCAATAGTAAAGCTAAAAAACAACTAAACTTAATAAACCAATTTTACCCTAAACAAATAGCCAAATCCTTTAAAAAATTTTAAATAAAATAATTTTGTCCGTACCTAGAAGCAAGACACACATAAAAAACATATACAATTAAATAACCAAAACCCCTTAACAGTTAAACAAAAAAGTTTAAAACCAAACCTCTATACACAGCCAGCAAAAAGAATTAACCCCTAAATTTCAAGTCTTGACTTCGTCTCTCTCTATGAGGCAAAATAATTGACTATTTATCATTTTCACATAAACTTATATCGCTCTTTTTTTTTTTTAGCACTCACAATTGATCATATCAAATAATTGTAAAATTATTTGCTGTCACAAAGGATCCTACTAATAGGATACAAATAAAATTAGGGTTTGGATTGTGTTTAGCATTTCAGTGCGCACAGTATAACGAACACAACACGCCCGTGCCATCCTGTGAGTGCACTTGTCAAGCCTTGCCTATAAAATCATTCAAGTACTGTATACTCACAGTACTGCCATGTTAGCTGTTTTTGAAGTTAGACAAGTACTTGGTCATGACTCTGCTCTTTAGGCGTTATTGGATACAGAGAGTACAAATTTTATGGGGAAAAAAAAAAGAATAATAATAAGAAAGGAAAAGTGAGTTGACCGAGTCTTCCGTGAATCAAGCATGATGGACATCATGCTTGGTGATCATATAAGAGAGAGCTTGCAATAATATAAAGAAAAGTGGGGTTGATTCACGTGGATAACGAGTTCGTAATTTCGTATGTATAATACACCTTTTTAAATAAATAAATAAATAATTCAATAGTCCCCAACTTGAATATTGATTTAAAAAAATAAAAACAGATTATAAGTATTATTGAGTTATAAAATTCTTGACATTAAAATTCTTTTGTAAATAGGTTTGGTTAATATATGCTCTCATCAAATTTAAGATACCTTTTATAAAAAAAATTTAAAAAGTAATATAAAAAAATGAGTTACTTTTTTATTTTTCAATAAAAAAAATTTCTTAAAAATAATCTAGTAAGAGCTAGTTGCGGAGGCACGCACAAGGTAGGGGCCAAGGCCCCCAAAATTTTAAAAAAATATATCATTTTATAGTATGTATATTATTTACATTTCTGTGGTCACATTAACACTCAGACCCAATAATTAATCATGGCAGGTCACCTTTCACAGGGACCAAAACAAAAGGTAACAACCCCATCCCTTGTCCCGTCTGTCTACAGTGTCTAACTTAGTGCCTGTTTGTTTCAACTTTTAGAAACCGAAACGCGTTTTTTGAAACTAAATTTATAAAAAGTGCGTTTGGTAAAAACTAAAAGTTGCGTTTTGTAAAAAAGCTGCGTTTTCATTTGTGAAGGAAAAACGCATTCAGATAATGGAGCTGGGAGGAACCTTTTTCCAAAAGCCCGTGCACATTGAAAAATCATACCGTTGGACTCTGGCTGAAGTTACAAAATTAGCCTTTGATAAATAAAAAAATAAGCTTCACGCCATTCCTCTCATCTCTCTGCTTTGCCCTCTCACTAACAAATTTCCAAATCCAAACACAAAAAAAATCTATAACAAATTCCCAAATCAGCTAAGGAAAAAAAAAAAAATCAATCCCTTGCAAAAGAAAAGAATCATCCCCTTTGCTGATTTAATTTGATCCCGTTTGCTCTGCTCTGATCCAATTTTCCCGATCTTATCTGATCCCCCTTGTGAGTGGTTGAATTTAGAGAAAAAGAAAAGAATCAAGAAGATCAGGGTGAAGAAGTGCATGGGTGTTACAAACGAAGTGGAGAAAAGGGAGTGAGGAAAAAAAAAATAGAGGAAGAAGGAGACCTGGAACGTTCTGGACTCTGGAGTATGGAGGAATGCCAGGGATAAAAAAAAGGAGAAAAGAAGGACAAATAAAAGATAAGATTAAGGGTACGTGGGTGGAGGAGAATAAAAGAGGGAAAAAAAAAGGAGAAAGAAATGCCATGGGTGGAGGATAAAAAAATTGTTGGGGGGGGGGGGGGGGGGGAAGGAAATGTTATTACAATATTTTCACAATAAATCTTAAGTGGTAGGTTATTATTAGCTAATATTGGTGAGACAAAAATAATTTTTTTAGAAAGAGAAAAAAATAATTTTAATAGTACATTCAAATTAAAATCAATATCAATTTTTATCACAATATTTTCATAATACTTTCATAATAAATCTTAAGTGGTAGATTATTGCTAGCTAATATTTGTGAGGAAAAATTATTTTTTTAGAAAGAGAAAAAAAATTTTAATAGTACATTCAAATTAAAATCAGTATCAATTTTTATCACAATATTGTCACAATACTTTCACAATAAATCTTAAGTGATAAGTTATTATTAACTAATATTGATGAGAAAAAAATAATTTTTTTAGAAAGAAAAAAAATAATTGTAATAACACGTTCAAATTAAAATCAGTATCAATTTTTATCACAATATTTTCACAATAAATCTTAAGTGGTAGGTTATTATTAGCTAATATTGGTGAGAAAAAAATAATTTTTTTAGAAAGAGAAAAAAACAATTGTAATAATACGTCCAAATTAAAATCAGTATCAATTATCACAATAATTTCACAATATTTTCGCAATAAATCTTAAGTGGTAGGTTATTATTAGCTAATATTGATGAGAAAAAAATAATTTTTTTAGAAAGAGAAAAATTGATTTAAGTATATGAAGTAATTGATTTAAGTATGAAATAAACTCCCTTATATATACATTGTCCTTTTTGGTAATTTACCCCTCAAACTGTAACTTTTATAAATGCTAGCTAAACACTCAGCTTTTTCAAAAAGCACTTTTTAACAGTTTTTATTAAACACTTAGCTTTTAGAAAAATCACTTTTTCATTATGCACTTTTTCAAAAAACCTAACCAAACTCACCCTTAACATGAACCAGACTTTCCCATTAATGGAAATAAAAAGTGCAAATAAATTAAAAGAAAAAATATTCAAAAACTTAGCAGAAGATGTTCGTTTGTGTTAAATTGTTCAGTCCACTCATCTGATCAACACAAATTAATTTATCATCTCAGTAAAAATAAACAAAACGATAAAGAGTAAACAGAATATATATCACGTTCAGCAGGAAAATTTCGATTAAGCTTAATTAGTTGACCTATATCAGTCATCAAAAAAATCCAGTTTTTTGGTGTAAACATTGATGAAATGACACATTTGCCTATGAAGCCAAAACAAATATAAATGATCAAGCTTTCCACTCTTAGAGCACTTACAACAGTGGTGGTAAAAAGCTAAAAAGCTATTTTTAGCTCTACAAACTGAAAAATTAGAGCTGCAGCAGTGGAGGCAAATCTAAAATTTTTTGCTGTTGAGCTACAGTGCACATCTATCTTTACATGTGCACTGTAGCTCACATCTATACCAAAATAATAATATTTTATTTACCTTTCCAATTAAATAAGGTTTCCTCTCACCTACTTTTGTGTTGGTTGTGAATTTGTATTATTTTATTGTAAGAGATATATTATTTTATTGCGTCAAAAGCTAAAATAAATTCACTGCTGCAGCAAATATGTAAGTAAAATAGATAAAGTAACTTTTTGTAGTGTTAAATAGCTTAAAATATTGCTCCACTGCTGTGGATGCTCTTACCGTGGCGACGAGAGGAGAGCCATACATTAAAATGTTTAGCCCTGCACACAAGAACCCTATCGCATCAATACGCTTTTCTCCTTGCAATGCCAACTGAGTAACTAGAAGTCTAGAACAGCTGCTGCTAGAAAGCCCACATCCAAGATCCCAACAAGAATGGCAGTTTTAGTCTGAAATTTTGCACATTTTAATGTCATATATATATATATATGGTTATAAATTTGATAACATTCACAAACTATGGTCATATATTACTAGCAACGAAAAATATATTATTACGTACCCTTGACTTTGCCGGAGAATATATAAGAAATAAGGTAATAAAGGTAGTCTCAACAAGTATGCCAAAACCATTAATTGTGGCAACTAGTAATTCCCCAGGCTTTATAATTCCATAGTAAGTCCATAGGGCTGAGTTTAACAATGTGCAAATGTAAGGAAGGCTCTCAAATTCCTCTGTGGAGCCATGCTTTATTATTCGCCAAAATGTTCCGCTGAATTCACCATTCAAATGTTAATACTGAATTACAGTAAGCACTGAGAAAGAAATTTTAAAGAGAGAGAGAGAATGAATACAAATATGGCTTAGAAATTTTATCAGCTTACACAGGTTAAAGAAACATTAGCACTGAGATGACGTTGCCTGCAAAATTAAGGAGTAGCCCACATGAGTTTATCATTACCTGCGTGTAAAATAAAATAAAGACCTAACTAACATTATACAAAAATAGAACAAGATGGTTCCTCACCTACGACACCAATGGAAAAACTTACTACTTCCATGTCAAACAAAGGAGCTTTTGATTTGAAGAAAAAAAGAGAAGATTTTTAGAATGGATGGATTTCTATTAGGGGAAGAGGTGAGAGTTGAAAGGAGAGAGGGGAACCAAGTTTGCTTTTACAAATTCTCTATAATTGAAAAGCTTTAATTCAGTGGTTGAGAGTAGCTGAGTCGACAAGGATGGGAAGAAATATTGCTACGACATGATGAGTAGGATTTTTCTTTTTTTGTTTTGTTTTTGATTTAAAAACTATGCCTGATGATGAGATGATTCTCTATTTGTATGGTAGCTACTTCATGTCATTGAGATATTTCTTTTTGTTGCCCAAATTTGTCACTCTCAAATATAATCTAATAATCACGTGCTGAAACATGAAGTTGGGGATAAAAAACCATAGCTCTAAAAAATGAATATTAAAATAGTATCGAAATCATATGTTCGTGTGGATTTGTTCATTTTTTAGAGCTAGCCTTATGACATTTTTGACCATATTAGTAGTTTTAAATATGCAATTTTTGTGAGAAAAAATGTAAATCTCAATTTGAGATAAATGAAAAAATATATGATACTCAAACAAAAAAAAGAAGAGCCTCATCGCACGCGTGAAGCGCGTGTGATGAGACTATTATATTACTCTTATATTTTTTTTTTAAAAGCTTATTGTCATCATTTTTCATTCATCCCAATTTTAGGTTTATGCATTTGTCCAATAATATGGTTTTTTTTTTTGTTGATTTAAGGTAAATATTTGGGCAATTAACCTAGACGTAGTAAAATTAGGGTGATTAACTTAATTTCTATCTTTTTCTTAATATTCAAAAGTAATATTACTCTATTATCTTTTGATTTTTCATTGTTATAATATTCTAAAAAAGTTGTGAATTTTGTGACACATTTTGATTTCAAATCCTAAACTCTATCTGTGTAGTTGGAAAAAACCATCTTCTCTACATGCAAATAATAGATCAACAACAATAGCTTTTTTTTTTTTTGAGAAACAACAACCATAGCTAAACTATAGGTGCAGCCAAAAAAAAAAACAAAAATGCCTTGAATTTCATAGCAAAATCAAATAATCGATCAAACTTCCAAATTCCAAATGGAGTAATATTAACTCTGAGAACTATATCTCCCTACCTTTTTTTGTTGTGCATGGAGTTTCTTGGAAGCCAAATCACTAGCATGTGTGAAACTAAGAGGTGGGATAAGATAAAAGCTTCCAGGAATGGACCAACACTACAAAAAAATGGGGCTATCCCAGCGTTTTCAAAAGCACTGGGATAGCCCCAAAAAGTGCTGGGATAGGGTCAAAATTTCTATCCCGGCGCTTCAAACCGCCGCGCAGTGACAGTCGGTATAGGGTCGCTGGACCTATACCAGCGTTTTTCAAAAGCGCCGGGAAAGGCATACGCCCTATCCCAGCGCTTTTGAAAACGCTGGTATAGGCCTTTTAAATTATATGCATTCAAGACCTATACCAGCGCTTTTGGGAGCGCTGGAATAGATACTACCTATGCCAGCGCTTTCAAAAGCGTTAGTATAGGTCATGAATGAATATAATTTAAAAGACCTATACCAGCGCTTTTGAAAGCGCTGGCATAGGCTGTGCCTATTCCAGCGTTCCCAAAAGTGCTGGGATAGGTTTTGAATGACCAAAATTTAAAAGGACCTATGCCAGCGTTTTCAAAAGCGCTGGTATAGGTCCTTTTAAAAAAAAAAAAAAAATTTAGCACCTGTAATGTACCTAAAATACATATTTTTCAATACCTATTTTATAGCAACTGTAATGAGCCACAATTTATATTTTCCAATAGAAAATACGATACCACATTAAACCAAGAAACTAAATATATTTAATTACACCATATCAATAATTACATCCCAAATGTCTAGAATGTTATACATAAAATAATACATCCCAAATGTCTAGAATGTTACGAGGCACACCTACACTACGATTTCACCATTGCACATTGAGTTTCAAAAATGTAAGTCACAAAACAAGCAACATTCCTAATAGAAAATACTCCACCTTTTCTCTCCATGCAAGCCACCCATTTGCTCCAAAACAACAACCCACCATGGCAGTAATGTAGACACATTATTTTACAATTTAAGGGAATTAAGAAGCAGATCTTACTCACCCCTTAGCAATCCCAGTGTTTGACCAAGGAAAGAAGAAGGTAAACTTCAAACAAGCTGCCACTCCTGCAAAAACGAACTGACCATTACTCACTATTATGATAAGTGACCATTACATCAAAATGAAATCTTTGGTGATTAAACATCAACAATGGTAGGTGTAGTTTATTATATATCAAAGGTTCAAAAGTGATGAAACATACTTGGGGATGATCATAACTAATAAACATTTTAGAGATAATTACACATTACTTATCTATGGTATGAAAACTAGTACCTTGGATACATGTGGTTCAATCCTCCAACTGCCATTACACATCACCCTTAAAAAAAAGGGTAAAAGCAACTAAAAGTTACAACTTGAGCTAAAAGCAACTAAAAGTCAAGAATCGATACCTAAAACAGAATCAAATGGTAATGAAGAGAGGTCCGAGTGAGATTGAGAGAGAGGCCCTTTTGTTCCTGAAAGAAAACAACAAAATATAAAAACCCCATGAAGCAAAACCCTCAAAAAAAAAATCCAATTAAACCCAAAATCGAAACCCTAAACCAAAAATCAAAACAAAAAATTTTAAAAACTTATTGTTAGGAGGCCTGGGCTTCGTCAGCAGTGGCACGGTGAGGAGGATCAAAAATATGTCATCAATCTTTTGATAGTGGTGTAGATTCTGCAAGGATACCTGCAACATGGGAAAGGAAAGTAAGTTCAAGGACAATAGTTTTAAGTGGGTGTATTTATTATTCCTAGTTCTCTCTATTTTTCTTTTTCTTGGTTGTTTATTCTATATGCAAATTCTTAGTGACTTACCTCAATATGTTTGAAATGGTCTCAATAATATTAGATTTTATGGAGAACTAGAATACCCACAGGAACACACAAGTAGTATACAAAGCCTTAAGAGGCAAAGAATAAGACAGGATGACTTTTTGTCTTTTAGAGATCTCCCAAGTTGATGGGCCTTCATGTATAAGTATTTTACTTATTATGGTCCCCTAGTAAGATCCTTTTTTTTTTCTTTTTTTTTTACTGACTTCCCTTATAAATCTTACCAAGAGAATCTATTGGGATCTTCATGCAGAAAAATCCCACTTTCAATCACAATTTAGAACAGCCCAAAAGAGAAAATAAAAAGAAAATCAAATGACAAATAAGAAAAAGGAAAGAGAGATGTGAACAACTCAGGTTAGGTAAGTAGTTGATGCCTTTCTTTAAGTACATTTGAGAATGGAACTATCAACTATCAGCTATCAACTATGGGAGATTCATCTGTATCCCATTTTATAATCACTTGCAAATAGTAAATGTGTCTTAGTAAAATAATGACATTAAAATCATTTGACAGTCTCTTCCAAGATTTGGTTTGCAAATTTTCCCCTCTTCTATTTATTTTAAGCCTACTTGTGACTGCCATTTGCATGTGCAATTAGGAAATAAAGTACTTAAAAACTATGTGTTAAAAGTTAATTTTCCCATTGAAAGAGAGTAGAAGGGATTAAGTTGATTAGACAAAGACAGTAAGAAATATGGAGGCCTTTTTGTTTGGGGGCTAAGTTTACAACTAGACTAGCATTATATCTATATTTTAATGTGAAATGTCTAACTAAGATAATCTTAAGGTCACATAATTTATTAAAGAAAACTGCTACTAGATTAAATCAGGACAAAGCAGAATGATGGCATACCCACTTTACAATATTTACAACACATACATTGGTTACTGTTAGGTCAAATTTGCAACACAAAAGGATAACAATTTAGCATAAGAGAGAAAAGAACAAGCAGTGCACTCACTTGAAAATGATAGTTTTGAATATTTGCATGTAAAGCATACAATAAAAATATATTACTCCTATCTCTCCCATTAAAAAAATGTAGATGAGTTAATGGTAATGTGATATAATAGCATTTGGCCCTATTACATGGGATTAGAGATTTAGAGTTCAAATCCCGTTGATACACATATATATGTTTAAACGCAAAAAGTGATTAACTTCAAATTGAATGTAAGTCAGTTCAATTTGTTTTTAAAATAAATAAATAAAGTTGCATTAATTGGCAATTTGTAGTGAAATTTCACCAAATAGCTTGGAATAAGAATTTCATATTAAAGCTATATTTCTTCATAGGCAAGTTACACCTCAATGGGCCTTTAACTCACAAGCTCCCAGAAGATGTGTCATTTGAGTTATTGGTCATGCTAAAGGTAGAAAGCAAACAAACAAAATATTTTGTACTGGAAACTGAAATAAATTAACAACCAATACTGCTAAAAGTTTTTTAAATAAATAAAATTTACAATTACTATTCTAATACAAAACTAAACTTCTCACACCAATAAGTAGGAAAATTAATACAATAAAAAATAACATAAAAAAGGCACTCATGCATATTGCAAGCCTATAAGTTAATACTGACATCCAAACGAGGCAAATAAAACACCTTGCCATGGAGCTAGACAACCAAGCATTTTACAATTTATACCCTTATCCCATAGAGATTGTCCACCTTCCATTGTAGTATTCCCATAATGTTTGTCAATTTATGAAAAAATGATGCGTGGATAAGAACTCCTAAATCTCTTGCAATCATGTTTTGAAGACTTTAGAAACTATTTTCTATGTTTAAATGCTAAATTGGATGGGTAGCAATGGAAAAATCAAACCTGAACAGTAAGTGTTAAAGCGTTCGTATTATCTCCACAAAATATTGACTTTTTAAAAGTAAACATGGCACTTGATTTTTGAGTTAACACTCATAGTAAAGGACCACCTAACTGAAATATTTGTAAACATGTAATAGGTTCAGCTATCCAATTTTTGAATGGTAAATATAATTTTGACCTTTCATAACGCGAGGACAGAAGGAAATTTTTTTACGGGTTTGTGGTGAATCCAACTCTAAGGCTCCACATATTCATGAACATTCCCAACTCCTAAATTTTCTTTTTTAGCAGTATATCTAATTCAGACACAAACCCCCACTTTGAAAAAGAAAATGCAAGCAACCCATGAGTTCATAATAGGATTTTAGTGGGCCAAAAATTAATGGTTATATAGCATACATGTTGCTGACTATGAAAAAAGACACTTTTCGCAGGGTTTGTGATCAATCTACTAAAGACTAGGTCCACATTGCATCCTTAATAAATTTGACTCCTAGACACAAAATTACCCCATCAATCACACCCAAAGCACCTTAATTACTAGAACCTCAAGCTATGTCAAGTTTTAAATGACATATGCTTAAGGAAGCCAACATTTTTTTTTACAATGGATAATAATGCAAATAAAATAAAAACTCTTCACAGCTAAATTCCATTAAAAAGAAAGGGTGAAAAACAAAACCAAAAGAACAATGTTGAGTCATGAAATGTAACTTTTATGTGGTTCAACAACACCTTCATTAATGAAAGGTAACTTCATTTAGAAATAGGGTCATATATGTCAAATAACAAATTTCATTTTAAATTCAAATAGAAGAACTATTTTATATATTTAATAAATTTTATGTTTTTAATCAAATTACAACCACATAAAACGTTATTTTTATATATATAAAAAAAAAATAGCGTGGCAAAAAGAATGATCAAAATATACCCCCTAAACGTAAAAAGTCACCAACACAGTTTCAAAGCTTCTTAAAACACTATATATAAATATATATATATATATATATATATATATATATTTATATATATATATATATCGATAGACTTACACGTTCACAATTTCCTTTATTAAACCACATCAATCCTTGATCTCCTTTGTTTGGCTTAGATTTAAATCCACACTTAATACACCAATGGTAAATTACACCTTATGTACTCAATTAAAACACCAACAATTATGTATCTAATAACTTAACCACCTAATAGCCACATATATTGCTTTGTACTTAGTATATAATCATAATACAATTAGTCATTCACTTACTTATACATATACGTAGTCAATTGTACATATCAATTAAAGCCTAGCTTTTAGGTTTAATCTAATCTATGACCTCTAGTTCCCTTGCTTATATATATATATATATATATATATATATAAGTAACAATCTTAGTGTAATGATTCATACTAGTTAAGATTTAACCCTCAATTACTAACCATTATGGTCTCTTAGTGAAATCGGATTTACAAACAAAGAACAAGAATTTTGATGAATAAACAAAATCAAACCATACATATACTTATCGATGATGAATCTGAACTTAATCATGGGTAATAATCAAGAATGTCTTGAATTTGACTCTATAGTTGATGCTTAAAAAGCTTAAAAAATGCTAGACCACTCCAGTCACCTAGGAACCTAGTGTTCACGAAACTAAAAAATATAAGTTTAAGTCAAGTTAGATCCATACTTGGTCTGCCTAGGGCTAATCACTTAATACACCAATGCATGAGTATTACTCAACCAGCAATAGATAAAAAGTAAACTTATATGATCACATAAAAGATGGAATTATTAAAGAAATTCCAGTGAGAATGACCAAGTTCATCACCAATAATTATAGCACAATAGGAACAACACAATCAACACTCCCAATATAAAATACACCACCTTATATCTCTATGCAAGCCACCCGCTTGCTCCAAATCAACAACCCACCACGGCAGAATATTTGAATTTACTAATAGTTGATAAAATAAATTCACACATAGTTGAACAATAATATCACCACATTCACAAGACAATCAACACTTCCAATAATGAAAAGTAGACCACCTTATATCACCATGCAAGCCACCCGCTTGCTCCAAACCAACAATCCACCACAATAGAATTTTTAACATATAATTATAGACTAGTAGGGTATTATAAAGCAAACTTTACTCGCCCTTTAGCAATTCACTGGTTTGCTCACAGAAAGAGGAAGTCAAACTTAGAGCAAACTGCTAATCCTGCAAAATCTAAGTCTAAATTATAGCTTATTAAGATAACTTAAAAGACGTAAATTGGGTGACTTCACGTCCAAAATCATGTAAAGGAGAAGACACTACTAAACTAAGCACACCAAGAGAACAAACTATAAACTAAAATAGGGAGAGGTGTGCAAAGATATACAAACCAAAAGATAAGCTCCAATATTTTTGCTAGTTTGTATTTGTTCCACAAGTAGACATGAGCTATTTAATAATTTAATCATACGTAGTCAAAGAATGAGAGGTTAACTTACTAGTTGCTACCTTGCTTTGCTCCAAGGGAGATGCCAAAGATGAAAAGAAGAACTCCAAGACCCTTCAATACTATTGCAGCAGTCACTAAATGTTTAATCTGGCAATAACAAATCCAACAATCAGAATTGAGTTGTTTTTATTTTAATAAAAAACAAGATGGCAAAGCAAAATAAAATTATCAACCAAATTGAGTGGAAAGATTAATGCATATCTCATGGTTAAAGGCACTTGCTTGATTCAAAAAGGAGCCCCCATTTAGGATTTCAACAGACAACATCACCTAAATAAGCCTAAGCATGGTTGGTTATGCCAACAATATCATAATTCCCCTGCACATTAATCCACTCATGAGCATCAAGGTACTTAAGATCCTTCACAACTACATGTAAAATGCAGAAGAAAAGTATAAGCACAATAGGTAGGTCAATTTTCAAGGAATCCAACAAAGACATGACATCAACAATTCCCAAAATCAATATTAAATAAAGTGATTCTATAACTAGAAATGAAAAGATATTGGAAAATGCTACAAAATCAATGAACTAGATTATTTAAAATAGGAAATTTGCAACTTTAATCTACCTTGATTGCCTCCAAGATTTTGCTGAACTCCAGCTTATCCTCATTCTTGACACTGGCCAAACACAAGATGGAAGCTGTTTTCTTGTAGACAATTTGTAAGCAAATCAACATAAATAAATCATTCACTTGACATGAAATGTTTGATCAAAATTTAATACCTAGATAAATGAAACATAAATTACCGATCCGAGATGTGACTTCCCCTTCACAATGCAGTAAGGGATCTCCATCTTCCTATTGGAAGCCATACAACTAAGGATGAATCATATTAGATTTAACCGTCCAGTCCAATTTGATTTCAAACACAAGGTTTACAATCATATTGGGGATGAAAATGAAAGGGTAATAGAAAAAGATGTAATTTCCTTTTCTTTTTTTTTTTGGATAAGTTAAAAGAATTGATTTATTTTACAATAATTGTAAACATCTTAGACAATAACAGTACATATGATAAACTTAGCTACTTCATAGATAAGCATTTGAAGTTTTGAACTGAAATTTCTTTCTGCCATTTACTACTTTTAAGTATCAAAACAAAAGAAGTGTCAATCAATGTTTCCACATGTTTCTTCATCTCATTAACCATCTACAAAATTATTTTATTTTAAGCAAACCAACATTCACCTCTAAACTCAGAAATTATGGACATGCCAACTAGTTGGTCTTGGGGTAATAATTTAGGGACATACAATATCAGAATTGGTAAATTACAGAGCTTGTGAAACTAATGCATTAGTAATTCACCTCACATACACACACACACACACAAAAGTACAAATAGCAATCACTGATGAGATAAAATATACACAACCTACACTACTGCTATATGATTCACAAATGAATCTCACCACTTGCAAAAAGGAGATACAAATATGTAAAAATGATAAAACACAGAGAAAATGAATGAAAGAGTTATTTTTAGAATAGCCAAGCAATTCGAAACATGAGCACAAATTAGGGGACCTTAAAAGTCTACCTTCCTATATGGCCACCTATCCAGATCATTTTCACGACAAAGTTTCTTTAGTACTGAGGCTGTAAACCAAATAATTGGAAATTAGCAACCATCTATATCACAATGTGCATTATAAAATTTACAATTGAGCACATCTAATCAATTACAACTTACAACTACACATAATCACATAATTCTCAGAAACCCTCCTGGTAGAAAAATAAAAATAAAAATACAACCACTATGGCTTTGAATTCTCATATAATACTTTAAGGAAGGCCTCCATTTTAGTTGGAGGTGTAATACGACTATAAATTTTACGAAAGCTTAGACTTAAACAAGATAAAAAGGTATATAGTTTGAGCATAAACATACACATTCTTATCCCACATTCACATCCATGTCTCTTGATTCAACCATATGAAATTCTTATCCAATCCCCAAAAAATATAGACAAACTAATCCCTAATCGAACCCAAGAAGAATTTTTAAAGTCATTGTCCTATTTTTTAAATAATTCAAAAGGTTTAGAGTTCAGACCAAGAACTAGAACAAATTTAATATAAGGTCTAAGTGTCCAACTTTCATATCTCCTTTTTACTATTCTTGTTTAATTTTCTCAGCAACCAAGCACAGTTCAACAGAAAATTATTATAAAAAACGATTGAACCTGACTGGAAGGAACTGTGAAACCATCGACAAAGATGGAAACCCCATCAAAAATTATCATTTCACTCACACCCACATTTGCCAAAGTCATTTAAAATGCAAAGAAGAAACTTCCAAAAATCAACTCATATCAACATATGCAACAACAAGACCCATATAAATGATCTAGCAAACCAACCCTCAAATACCCATTAGGAAACTAATCAACCAAAACCTTTTATCAAAGCAAAAACTCTTCAAATGTTATGAAATTTTCGGATTTTAACAAAGCCATTGCTACCCAAATCATCTTAACCCTCTAATCTAGCATTATTCACCAAAACCCATCAAGTATTTACTATAATAATCATTGATTAGCAAAACCCAAAGGATTTCATAAAAGAAATTGAGCAAAAAGACTAGATTTTTACCTTAAAATCTTGTTGGTAAAAGGCACAAATGAAGGAGTATATGGTGGCTAGAGGGATGATCTAACAGTGGCTGTTCATGAGAGATGAAGAAGGAGTAAGATTTGGGTGAGAGGAAGAAAGAGGCTGCAACACAAGAAAAACAAGAGAGAGAGAGAGAGAGAGAGAGAGAGAGAGAGACCAACATGAAAATGAGGAAGAAAAGGGTGGGTGAGAGGAAAATGTCTAAAGGAAAGAAGTGGGAGACCAAAAATGAAAGGCCAAAGTGGTGCCAAGCTATAAAGAATAAAAGGGAAGTCTGAAATTTTTTCAGTGGTACGAAGGACCTATTCCATCGCTTTTTAACCCTATCCCAGCGCTTCTTGAAGCGCTGGAATAGGGTGACCCTATTCCAGCGCTTCAAAAAGCGCTGGGATAGGCCTCTCTCCATTCCCTTATGGAAGGACCCTATTCCAACGCTTCAAAAAGCGCTGGGATAGGCCTCTCTCCATTCCCTTAAGGAGGGACCCTATCCTTGCGTTTTTTGAAACGCTGGAATAGGGTGACCCTATTCCAGTGCTTCAAAAAGTGCTGGGATAGGCCTCTCTCCATTCCCTTAAGGAGGGACCCTATCCCAACGCTTTTTGAAGCACTAGAATAGGGTCACCTTTGAAGCGCTGGGATAGGCCTCTCTCCATTTTCTTATGAAGGGATCCTATCCCAGCGCTTTTTGAAGCGCTAGAATAGGGTCACCCTATCCCAGCGCTTTTAGAAGCGCTGCAATAGGGTGACCCTATTCCAGCGCTTTGAAAAGCGCTTGGACAGGGTCATTCCATTCCCTTATAGAGAGAGACCTGTCCCAGCGCTTTTCAAAGCGCTGTAATAAGGTCCACCTATTCCAGCGCTTTTAGAAGCGCCGGGATAGGTCTTTCCTGTAAGGGAAATCAATAACCCTATTCCAGTGCAATAGGAGGCCTATAGCGGCGGTCTTTAAAAACGCTAGTATAGGCCTCCTATTGCAGCGATTTGTAAAGCGCTGGTTTTGAGTTGCTGTGATAGGGTTTCCTATACCAGCGCTTTCAAAAAGCGCTGGTACAGGCTTATTTATTACGGCAGTTTTTAAAAGCGCTGGGAAAAAAACGCTAGGACAGGACGATTTTTTTGTAGTGCAAGCTTCTCCCATGTATTCTTTGCCAATGACTTGATGTTGTTTGCCAAGGCTGATCATAAGAATTGTGAGGCTATCATTGAAGTATTAGATAATTTCTACAATCTTGCAGGGCAGAAAGCTAGCACGGGGAAATCTAAAATCCTCTTTTCCCCAAATGCCACAAGAAGACGAAAGAGATTCATATGTAGGAAATTGGGAATTCAGGCAACCACTAATCTTGGAAGATATCTTGGCTTTCCAATCCTCCAACAGAGCAGATCTGGGACTACATACAATTTTGTGATGGAAAAAATTCAAAACAAATTGGCTAGCTAGAAGGACCAAGCTGCTATCGAGGGCAAGGAAGCTTGTGCTTGCCAAAACAGCTGCTGCTCCTATAGCTGAATATTACATGCAATGCCAAGCTCTCCCTTCCAAGGTGTGTGATGCAGTTGATAAGGTTATCAGAGACTTCCTTTGGGGTTTGACTGAGGAGAAGAGAAGAATACATATGGTCAATTGGAGTACAGTGACCTTGCCTAAAGACTTGGGTGGTTTGGGTATTTACTCCATGAAGGATAGGAACTTAGCCATTCTTGCTAAATTGTGTTGGAGGTTGGCAAGTGAACAAAGGGCTCCTTGGGCTCAAATGTTGGCGGCTAAATACCTAACTTCCCGTAGGTTGGAAGAAGGAAGATCATCTCCTTGCTCAAGTGTGTGGGCTGCCTGTAAGAAGGGAGGCCCAATATATGTTAGGGGCTTAAAATGGGCTGTGAGGAATGGCGAGTCAATCAACATGTGGCCAGATTTTTGGCTTCCATTAGGCAGACTTCGAAATCTCATTAAAGGACCTTTAAATCGAGGTGAAGATCAGATTACTGTCAATCAATGCTTTGATAATGAACGTGAATGGAGAAGCCTTGGTTTATCCTTTGAAATTCCAGAGCATATTTTAAATGTTATTAAAGCAACCCTGCTATCACTGAACCAAAACTCAGAAGATTCTCTTCATTGGGCCTTCTCCAAGGATGGCATCTTTTCTCTGAAATCAGCCTATTTGCTAGCAAGAAATTTAAATCCTTTGAACCTAGAAACAAATCCAATAGCTTGGGTATGGAAGATAGAAACTACCCCCAAGGTGCAATTTTTTCTTTGGCTTTGTCTTCATAATGGCGTGCCCACTGGAGAAGTTCTACATTCAAGGGGTTTAAATATTGATCCCACATGTGGCTTGTGTCAACAGGGGAATGAATCAATGGAGCACCTTTTAAGAGGCTGTGAGGTTGCTCAACGATTTTGGCAAGACTTGAACTTTCCCCATCACATAAGGGAGTCACCCCTGGGAAATTGGCTACATACCAACTGCCAGAAGGATATTAAATCCAATATTATGGGTTTGCCATGGAAGATTGTGTTTCCCATGGGAGAATGGCACCTTTGGTTGCACAAAAATGATTTCACCTTCAGATCGAGTAGGGTGAACCGGTTGAGCCATAAACGGTGCATACAAGATAGTGCTGAATTCTACTCTATTGGTATCAATGCTAAGCTGCAGAAGACCAAAATTGTCACACCCGTAAGATGGATTAAACCACCTGAGGGTTGGGCAAAGCTTAGTACTGATGGGTCAATGATGGGAAGCACAGGTATGGTAGGGGGCGGAGGTGTGATTTGAGACCATGAAGGGGAATGGCTGACAGGATTTGCAAGACCACTTGGACACGCTAACAGCTGCAAGGCAAGGCTTTGGGCTCTAAGAGATGGCTTGGTGCTGGCAAAGGAAATGGGGTTAAATAGCCTTATAGTGGAGCTTGATGCTCTGAGTGTAGTGCTACTCATGACTAACAACAATGTAAATTCGCTAATGGAACCCTTATTGACTGATTACAGGAACTTGCTGAGGGAAATCCCTAATAAGCAGATTGTACATGCATTCCTAGAAGCCAACCAATGTGCTAATGCATTGGCAAAAATGGGAGCGACTTCTCTGTCTTCTTTTGTTGTCTTTTTTAGCCCGCCGCCTGTGGTGGATAGTATTTTAGCCTATGATAAGGCAAATATGTTTTGTAACAGAATGGTTAATTCCTAATTTTATGCATTTATCATGGTTTACCCAAAAAGAAAAACTCTGAGAACTAAACTGAATGCTCATAGTAGCACAAATTTAAATTGAAAAATTAATATAAATTTTAAAAACTAAGAACTATCTACTCCAATGACTATAGCTCATCACTGATTCCTTTTCATCTCTCTCACCGCTATTAATGCTAACAACCATGTCGTTGATAATCAGCTACAACACTGCCCCGACCCAGGCTCAACATCTTTGGAGACAACGTTGGCTTCATTTTAAAAATGGGTCACTCACCTGAGAAATAATAAGAAAAATTTTAGACATTTGCAAACAAAATATTTTTTACAAACACCTAGAACACATATTTAACCACAAAAGCAATGGACTCAACTCACCACATTCCCCAAATTATGAAATGCAGAAATTTAAAAGAAAAAAAAATGAAGAACAATCAAACATGAAGAAGAAAAAGAATAGGAGGAAAAGAGAGCACCGCTTAAAATAATTAGGGAATGCATTCATCATCTATACTATACAATATCAACTAATTAGTAAAAAATTTCAAACCGATAAGCACCAAAAAAAGAGACAAAAATATATATTATTTCCACACTTTGAAAAAGAATTTGCACCAAAGTGAAACAATTAGAGAATATATATATATATATTTTTTAAAGGAAGAACCAGTATCGCAAAATTAAAAGAAAATAGATATTAAAGAGACTAGAAAAAATAAAAAGAGGTTGTTCGATGAGAGGACATTACCAATTACAAAAGTCAAGTAGATGAGTGGATTCATAATGGCTCTAGATTTAGACTTTAGAGTGGCAATAAAGAAGAATGACCAGGATCTGCTTTCTCTACCCATTGGCCAAATCTCTTTTTGGCAGCCTCTTCTTCTCTCCACGTAAAAACAGAATAGATAAAGGATAAAAAAAGAGATGAGAAGAAAGTGCATTTTTTTTTATATAAAAAAATTGTTAGAGAAGAAAGTGCAGTTATTTTGCGATATAGCTGCATAATAACTGATCAATAGTGATTAGCGAAGAAAGTGTGAACTGCGAAGAAACTGATGAAAAATGTATTTTACAATGAATTTGGTTTACAATTTGTTGTAAAAGGAAAAAAAAAATTGAGTTTAGTAATTGTATAACGCTCTGTTTGTTTCAGCATTAACGTTTTCTGGAAAATGGTTCATTTTCCAAAGGGCATTTTCTAAAAAACTGTCTTATTTTCCCGTGTTTGGTAACGATCTTGAAAATAAGCTTGAGAATGTTTTCTAGTGTTTGGTATGCAATTTTTTTTAAATATTTATTGTATAATTTAAAATATGTATATTATGTAAACTACCTAATGTAATTATTATAAATAAAAAACCAAGAATGAATCGGGTTTTCATACTAAAATTTTGACAATAGATACAATCAAAATTAATTAGTTATCAAATTTTCATGATCTCTACTGATGATGCCGAAATATCACCGGTAAATCACACGATCCTCACGATGCTTAAGGAATACCTGCACAACCAAAAAGAAAAGACCTTACAGAGGACACCGGTGTGGTGCCGGCCAAAAACCCTCCGAAGGTCAAGTTAGAATTGTTTGCAACCCTAGAGTGCCAGAGTTGAGGGAATTATGCATACCTTGATTTGTGAAAGTTTCAGAGTATTTATAATAATGTAGGTTTAGCATCCGTGCCTTGGCTACAAAGCCCTTTCCTTTTAGGATTGATCCTCTTAAATTTCTTTTCCTTATAGGAGTCTTCTTGATTAGGGTTAAGTGTGTGGCGTAAGAACGCTCCTTATACACTTTTGCGTGGAGATCAAGCAAAACCATATCAGACCTAATGTGAACCGCAAATCAATTCCATTTAGGAAACCTTGAAGTCAATCCTGGAAAAATAACTGCCACGTGTCGCTTGCGTCCGTCCACTGTGGGTCTGTGCTCTTTAGATCCGTCAGCAATAAACCTTCCATCCTCATACCGTCGCATTTACTCAGGTATCTCTGTTACGTTCATTTTTATTCCCCTTCAGTTGCCCCCTCATTCCATGATTCCGTCATATATCTTTTACGGGCTCATGGAATGACGAATAGTTTTAATTCTATGAACCCGTCATGTATTCTTTATGGGCTTATGGAATGACGGTTAATTTTGACACCACGAGACCGTCACATTCATTTTTTATAGGCGTGTCTTGATTGTCAGACTGGAGCTAGATCATAAATGTAATGGGTACACGTGGCAGAACTTGATTGATGGTTCGTTGGAATCGAGGCAACCCTTCGTTTTTTGCACCGTTCCCTCTATATATACTATCCATCATTTTCATTTTTACGTTTTGGAAAAAATTTGGCTATTCAGAGCGCAACCGTCCACTTTGTGTGATCCGTCGACTTAAGAAGCTGCTTTTCTACCGTCCTTTCAGTTCTTTCATCGCTTTTTTGCACCGTCCAACTGTGAGTATCTTCTTTTCTTGTTGATTTCTTTCTTTTACTTTGTATGTTGGTCTGTCATCCATGTAGATCTAGAGTCTTAGGTTTCCTTTACCTATCATTTGTAGGTATCCGATGTTTAGTGAGGCTTCCAGTGGTCAGTCTTTTGTCTGCGAGGGAGTGGGCTACCAAGAGGTGTACCCGTCAGGTCAAGTAGAACCGGGCACCTCCATTGAAGAGAGGGAACCGTCAGCCAGCTCTCCTTCCAAGGTGGAAGATGAAGGGCAGGATGAGGAAGGGTCAGAATATGATTCTAATGATGAATTAGATGGTGTAGACCCTCATGTCCAGTCCGTCATAGGTCCTGATGGGTTGAGAGAATTCATTATGCTCCCTTTGTGGACGGTGAACGACTTTTTTTCTTCCATCAAGCAACTACACTTCAACACACTTAGGGAGAAGTACCAAATACCCCGACACCATACCCATTCGTCTACCCTTTAAGTCCGAGAAATGCTACTACGAGGGTCACAAGGACGTTGGTGTATACGAGCAGATGCTAAAAGCAGGCCTGCACTTTCCTTTAAGTGCTTTACACCGTCGTCTTCTTCAATACCTGGGTTTGGCCGTCACCCAGATCTCACCAAATGCTTGGAGGGTTTTCTTGAGTATTGAGGTTTTGTATGGCGTAATGTCTAACAGGACCAGACGGTTAACAGTGGAGGAGTTCTTTCATTGTTACCGTCCATCTGAGATCGTCAAATCGATGGGCATGTATAGCTTCGTGCCAAGGAGTCCGGTGCTTAGGCTAGTGTCCGAGACCCTAGACTCTAATCGCAATTGGAAGGGTCGATATTTTGTGCTTCAAGGGGATAACTGGATGAGTCGTCCTGATGATTATGAATACATGCTTGTAGATAAGACTTGGGGCATAATGCCTTCGTCTAGTATGTGTCTGTCCTGCTTAACTTCTATTCGGGCATTGATGTTATTCTAACCGTCCACTTTTTACAGTGCATAACCGTCCACCAGTTACTACTGAGCAGTTTGAATTTCTAGAAAGAATCTTCCAGAAAACCAACTTGTTGGAGAAAACCTAGATAAAGCTCGTCACCTTGGATACCCTGCATTGGTACTGTGACGGTCTAGAACCCACAGCTATTGCCCGTCGATATGACGCAGGAATACGCAAACGTAAGTCTCTTTTCACCAAAAGCTGCTGCTTTTATGTTTTTACCGTATTCTTACCCGTCTATTATTTGTAGAAATGGACGACGCTAGGAGGAGGGCCATTATCAAACAACAGGCTGCCAAGAAAAAGCAAGGTGATATTTCTCCCAAGACGAGTTCATCCCATCCATCTGCAAAGAGAGCTCTAGAAAAAATTGAATGTCATAGCAAGAAACAAAGACTTGTGACGGGATTGCCAGCTAGCCAGGGGTCCGTCGAGTGAGGTTGCCCCCCAAGCTGGGCATAGGTAAGGGCAAAGGTCTAATGACCAATCCTGACCCCGTCAAGGAGAAACCTCTCGTCCTGCTTCGAGAGGACTCACAGTACGCCCTCAATCAAGTGACTTCCATCATCAAGGATGAGGATTACGAAGACCTTGGCAATCACGCGACGGAGGCCATAGGGGAGACGGCCCTATTTAGCCTTGCTCAGGTTAGTACCCGTCGTCTACTTGTTTTGTCATATTCTTCATCCTATACTTACTCATCGTTATTGATGTAGACGGTTCTAATGGCTAAAGGATAGATGGACTGTTGCCTTGCTCACGAGAGGTCGTTAGAGCGCGTCCATGCAAAGTCAAAAGTGACGGTGGAGGAGCTTGACGAGTTGAAGCTTTGGAAGACCCAACATGAGGAGAAGCTGAAAATGTCCGAGCAAGCTCGTGAAAACTTGGAAAAAGAGGTCGAGTTTTTGAGGGAGACCGTAAAGTCTAATGAAGATAATATCCGTCAAGCAAAAGTTGAGGCCGTCCAGGAGTATCGAGATTCTGATGCTCTTTTAGGCGAACTGGGTACTTCTTTTGCTGACGAATTTGATGACTATCTCTGTTAGGTGAAGGCATTGTTCCCTGACCTGAGCCTTGCTCACATCAACATTAACGTTGGAGGCCAGACCCCTACTCACCCCGTCGACTCTGAAGGAACGGACGAGCTTTTTGGTGAATGTCCTGGTGATGACGAGGCCCCAAAGGATGGTAAAACAGGACCCGTCGATGATGACACCCGTTAGCTTTCACCAAAAGGTCCTAATGCCCAAGTTGATACCGTCATAGCTTAGGAGTAGTACATATTTGTATTTTCTGTTTTTAAATTTAAGAACTTTATGGCAGAATAATTAACTTCAACCGTTGTCTTTTGAATGTTGTATTTTGATTGCACACATGTTTCTTAAACATTTACTTGATGGATCCGTCTTTATGGTGTTCAATTTATGTGGTCATCCCCCTTTGGGATTCTCTTTATTGACTCGTTAGATTTTCATTCTTGGGACTTGGCAAATTTGTGGACTTGGCAAATTTCATCATTCTTTGGATGATCCGTCCACTTTGTGGACTTGGTAAATTTTATCCTTCTTTGAATGATCCGTCCACTTTGTAGACTTGGTGGATTACACCCTTTATAGGATGGTCCGTCCACTTTGTGGACTTGGCCCTCTATAAGATGGTCCATCCACTTTGTGGACTTGGTAAATTTCATCTTTCTTTGGATGATTTGTCCACTTTGTGGACTTGGTAAATTTCATCATTCTTTGGATGATTTGTCCACTTCGTGGACTTGATGGATTACACCCTTTATAGGATGGTCCGTTCATTTTGTGGACTTCGCCCTCTATAAGATGATAAGTCCACTTTGTGGAGCGCAAATTTCATCCGTCTTTGGATGATCCGTCCACTTTGTGGACTTGGTAAATTTCATCCTTCTTTGGATGATCCGTCCACTCTGTGGACTGCAAAATTCATCCTTCTTTAGATGATCAGTCCACTTTGTGGACTGGGTAAAATCTGGTCAAAATACATTCCATATGTTCCAAATAATCTCCTCTTATTATAATGGATAGGTAGAATATTGTCCATAAAGAATAAGAAAATTACCCTTCAGGCTCTAAAAGTACTATAGAAAATAAAAGCTATAATTATCTGTTGGAAAAGATAAACTGGAAATGAGGAGGGTGGTGCTACTACCGTTTTCGTCCATCATTTATTGATAGTTCTTCTTCAGCTGCTCCGCATTCCATGGGTGACTCAACTTCTTCCCGTTTAGTGTCTCTAGGTAGTATGTTCCCTTCGCTACAGATATTTTTTCTCTGTGATAATAGCCAAAGCCTCTGCTTCCACCCATTTAGTGAAGTAGTCAATGCCAACCACTAAGAATTTCATCTGCCTTACCGCTGTTGGGAATGGACCCATGATGTCTAACCCCCATTGTGCGAACGGCCATGGGGCCGTCATAGGTGTGAGTTCCTCTGTTGGTTGTCTTATGAGATTGCTAAACCGTTGGCACTTGTCACAAGATCTGACGTATGTGTTGGCATCCTTCTGCATCGTTGGCCAGTAGTATCCTACCCTGAGAAGCTTGTGCACTAAAGACCTCGACCCTGAGTGGTTTCCGCAAATCCCTTCATGGACCTCCCTCATGACATAATCCGATTCTTTAGGAGCCAGACATCTGAGGTAGGGTCGAGAGAAACCCCTTTTCTATAGAATGTTTTTAATCATGACGAATCGGGAGGCTTTAACTCTTAACTTTCCTACGGCCTCCTTGTCGTCCGGCAGCTTGCAGTCCTTTAAATATGCAGCTATGGGAGTCATCCAAGAATGCTCACTACTTACCTCCTGCATGCTAGTACCATCTATCAACGATGAGAATTGAACGAAGGATAATACCTAGTTAGGGACGATCATTGGTTCTGCGGAAGCTACTTTTGCAAGTCAATCGGCCTCTTGGTTTTCTTCCCTTATGATTTGGACCAATTTGATTTGAAGGTTACTCGTTCGACCTTTTACTTCATCGAGATACCTCTTCATTCTTTCATTCCTGCACTCGTAACCTCTAGTAACCTGGCTGGTGATGACTTGAGAATCGGAGTAAACGACCACACTTTCGGCTCTCGCAGCTATGGCGAGGTCCAATCCCACTACTAGGGCTTCATATTCCGCTTCGTTATTTGTTGTTGAAAAGTCCAGACGGACCATGCACTTGATCTTATCCCCTTCTGGTGTGCGGATTACCACGCCGACTCCACCTGCATGTTTGTTGGAGGATCCGTCTATGTGAATACTCTATATGGGAACTTCTTCTGCCCCCTGGTCCTCCACGGCGGTGAACTCCGCGATGAAGTCC
The DNA here is from genome assembly GCA_032878915.1 of Castanopsis chinensis. Taxonomy (NCBI): domain Eukaryota; kingdom Viridiplantae; phylum Streptophyta; class Magnoliopsida; order Fagales; family Fagaceae; genus Castanopsis; species Castanopsis chinensis. The sequence continues at coordinate 1,294,937 of JAVQMG010000113.1, forward strand.
ACTAGAATCTGTCTTTTTACAGCAGCTCTCTGTCAATAACGAATATTGAACTCACTCAGCTCGACCACCCACAGTGTCATTCGTCCTGCCACTTCGGGACTACTCATCACTTTCCGTAAAGGCTTGTTTGTCATAACATTTATGATGTGTGCTTGAAAGTATGGTTTGAGTTTTCGTGCAGTGATCACTAATGCGGAGGCCAACTTTTCCATCTGGGGGTACCTCTCTTCTGCTCCTCTGAGCGCCCAGCTTATAAAGTACACGGGTCTTTGCACTTTATCTTCTTCTTTAATGAAAGCCGCGCTGACGGCCGCTGAAGAGACAGCTAGATACAGAAATAATTCTTCCCCCAGCTTGGATGGGCTAAGTAATGGCAGAGAAGAGAGGTACGTCTTCAAATCTTCAAGCACTTTTTGGCATTCATCCATCCATTCAAACGATTTCCTTAATGTGTGAAAGAATGGGAGACATTTGTCTGTCGCCCTTGAAACGAACCTGTTCAAGGCTGCTATCTTGCCATTCAAACTTTGGACATCCTTTACCGTCTTAAGGGGAGCCAAGTCCATTATTGCCTTCACCTTCTCCGGGTTGACCTCGATACTTTTTTGGGACACCATAAAACCCAAAAACTTCCCTGTTGTAACCCCGAACACGCATTTGCTGGGATTTAGCTTCATATTGTAAGACCGAAGGGTGTTGAAAGTCTCCTGGAGGTCGCTCAAGTGGTCGGATTCTCGAATGCTCTTCACTAGCATGTCATCCACGTAAACTTGCACGTTCCTTCCAATTTGGTGCACGGACATCCTATTCATCAACCTTTGATATATGGCCCTAGCATTTTTGAGTCTGAAAGGCATCACTTTATAGCAAAAAAGCTCTTAACTTGTAACAAACGATGTTTTCTCTTGATCAACTTCATCCAGCTTAATCTGATTGTAACCGGAGAACGCGTCTATGAAACTTAAAAGTTCATGTCTCACGGTTGAATCCACTAAGGTATCAATACATGGGAGCGGATAACTATCTTTCAGGCAAGCCTTGTTTAGATCCATGAAGTCAACGCACATTCTCCCCTTTCCATTTGCTTTCTTGACCATCACCATGTTTGCCAACCAACTCAGATAGTGTACTTCTCGTATGAAACTTGCTTCCTGTAACTTCTAGACCTCCTCGGCGATGGTCCAGTCCCTCTCAAGAGCGAACACTCGCTTCTTTTGTCGGACAGGAGAGAATGAAGGTGACAAATTCAACCTGTGTACTATTACTGACGGATCGATCCCCAGCATGTCTTCATGACTCCATGCAAGCACGTCCTGATTTTCCCTTAGGAGCATTGCGAGGGTTTGCCGTATTAATTGGCTGGCCAATGTACCAATTCTCGTGGTCCGTTCAGGCCTTAAGTCATTGAGGGGTACTTCTCCAATTTTTCCAATGCTTCTGCTACAGTCCGATGTTCCTCGATGTTCAATGCTTGTAGGTGGTCGTCTATCTCCATCATGGTCATATAGCATTCACATGCGGCAGCCTGATTTTCGCGCAGCTCTCCAATTCCATATTCGATAGGAAACTTAATCATCAAATGGTAGATCGAAGTTATAGCTCTTCATGCATTGAGAGTAGGCCGTCCGAGAATAGCATTGTAGGCAGATGAGCAATCGACTACAAGAAAAACCACATCCTTAGTGATTTGTTGGGGGTAATCTCCCGTCGTTACAGACAATGTGACGGTACCAAGGGGGTAGACTCTTGTCCCTCCAAATTCGACGAATGGAGCGTTGGTTGGAACCAGTTGTTCTCTACTAATCCCCATCTGTTGAAATGCTGGGTAATAGAGAATGTCCACTGAGCTTCCATTATCAACCAGTACTCGATGCATATTGTAATACCCTGCTCGTATGCTGACAACAAGCATGTCGTCATGCGGATGGTGAAGAAGTCGTGCATCCTCTTTTGAAAACCCTATGATCGGAATATCAACTCGTGCCATCTTTGGTGTTGACTCCGCCAGCTGGACGTTCTGAACCGTTCGTAGGTAGGTTTTACGAGCTTTTTTGGACGATTCTGCATTAACGAAACCCCCGACGATCATCCTTATGTTTGTAAGCGGTGGTCTAGGGCGCTCATTCTCTCATCGGGGGGGCTGGTCTTATGGCGGATTCATCTTTTCTTTACTGACGAATCTTTGCTGCTTCCCTTGCCTTATAAGCGCCTCGATTTGTTGCTTCAGGTCGTAGCAGTCAAATGTATCGTGGCCATGGTTACGATGGAAACGGCAATACTTATTCCTTGACCTTTTATTAGGATCCCCTCTCAGCTTTCCAGGAAATGTCAAGGCTTCTTTATCATTTATCTGCATCAATACTTGGTCGATTGGGGCCGTTAAGGGGGTGAAGCTTGTGAACTTCCCTGCGGGTGGTTTTGAACTTCTATCCTCCCGCCGTTCTCCCACCCTGGCCACCTTCCGTCCCCTTTCTGGCCGCGCTTCCTCCTGTCTCTCCCTTTTCCTAGGCTTCTCTTCTCTTGCCAGCGATGCGTCTTCCGTGTTCATGTACTTTGTTGCCCTGTAAAGCACTTCAGACATGGTTTTTGGGTCATTCTTATATAGAGAGAAGAGGAACTTACCCTTTCGCAGCCCGTTGGTGAATGCTGCTACTAGTATCTTATCGTCCGCTTTGTTTATCGAAAGAGCCTCTTTGTTGAATCGTGTTATATACGACCTTAGTGTCTCGTCTTTCCACTGTCTAATGCTCATCAGACACGCTGTGGACTTCTTGTATCGGTGACCCCCGATAAAGTGTGACACGAATTGAGCACCTAACACCTTAAATGTGCTAATCGAATTAGGTGTCAGCCTACTATACCAGATCCTCGCAGATCCCTTCAACATACTAAGGAAGGCCCTGCACATGATCTCATCTGGAACTCCTTGAAAGTGCATTATAGTCTTAAAGGATTCCAAGTGGTCCAGGGGGTCCTTGGACTCGTCGTAGCTCTCCACCTGAGGCATGGAAAATTTTGGAGGAAGAGGACATGAAGTGACATGTGCCGTGAAAGGTGAATCAGTTCGTTGGACTAGGTCGTCAAGGTCACTGGATACTCGTCCTCTGAGGGCGTTCATCATCACGTCCAGAGTTGAGGTCAAGTTAGAATTGTTCGCAACCCTAGAGTGCCAGAGTTGAGGGAATTATGCATACCTTGATTTGTGAGAGTTTTGGAGTATTTATAATAGTGTAGGTTTAGCATCCGTGCCTTGGCTACGAAGCCCTTTCCTTTTAGGATTGATCCTCTTAGATTTCTTTTCCTTATAGGAGTCTTCTTGATTAGGGTTAAGTGTGTGGCGCAAGAACCCTCCTTATACACTTTTGTGTGGAGATCAAGCAAAACCATATCAGACCTAACGTGAACCGCAAGTCAATTCCATTTAGGAAACCTTGAAGTCAATCCTGGAAAAACAACTGCCATGTGTCACTTGCGTCCGTCCACTGTGGGTCCGTGTTCTTTAGATCTGTCAGCAATAAACCTTCCATCCTCATACCGTCGCATTTACTCAGGTATCTCTGTTACATTCATTTTTATTCCCCTTCATCTACCACTCATCTTGCTCATATATATAGACAGTAACGTACGTACACACACACACATATCAACCATTTGTCTACTATGGTTAACCACAAGTCTTCAATATTACTCTAAATTATGTATTTACATAATGTACTGCATAATATATCATCACTGCATAGTATCTACCAACAAAAAAAGTATTTGCCAACAAATGCAATTCTCCTAAACAATTATCATTCATTATATAACAATATTATTAGTCCACAGTAAAGATTGTCCCATGTAAAAGCAATTTAGAGCAAGACAGGTATTATGTTTAAAATTTTCATCTTTTACTTCATTCATTCTTTCTTCTTCTTCTTCTTTTTTATTTTATTTTTTGCACTTTATGTATGAAAAGGAAGTAACTTCTACCCTGGAATCTATCAAACCAAAAAAATTTTAGAGAAAAAAGAAAATCGAGCTTCAAATTCAAAGCAAAGAATTGGGATTTTGGTAGAGAGGAATGAAATAATTACCGTTGCAAATTTGTTCTCCTTTGCAAGTCGGAGCTATTGACCAATCAATGAAGGAAAAAATATATATAATCAGAGAATTGTGTTATAGAGGGGAAGAGAAACATGGAGAAAAAAGAGAAGGAAGACAGTTAAAGAGAGAGATTTATGGGAAGAGGAGAGACTAGAGTTAGTGACAATGAGGGCGTGAGGAGAGAAAAAGCAAAGGGAAGAGAGAAAAAGTGAGAAAACTTACCATGAGAGAGAGAAGGTGCCAAAAAATTTTGTTTCCCATGGTTATGAATGAAGATAATATTTATGAGAGATGCAATGCATGAAAGAGAGATTGTTTTCCAAAAAACAATTTTGGAAAACAACCTATAAAAAATAAGCCTTATTTTTATTAGAGTTTTCCGTTGACCAAAGATAGTTTTCCATTGACCAGGTTATTTTTGTGCTACTAAACACTAAAAAATGTGGAAAACTATCTTTACAGAAGGTTTTCCAGCGAAACAAACAAAGCGTAAGTGGAAAACATGGTTGGCAAATTAAAAGCAATTTTTTAGGAGTGAAACATGGTAAATCTAATCGTTTAAAAAAATGGGAGAAAATAATTTTGTTAATTAAAAAAAGATAAAATGTTCCATCAAAACAAAAAGTGGAAAGTTATCCAAAAAAAAGTGGAAAACTCATGTGAGAAAGAAATGTGGAGGTGAGAGAAAAAACTGTTTTTTTTTTAATTTAGCTAAAAATTAGGAGTTTTTAAATTACTAATTTTACATGTCTAACCCTATAATTTAAGCCTTAGAAACAAATGAATTCGAGGTATTTTGGACATAAAAATTGAAGAATCCAAATAAGGGAAACCCTTTAAGTAGTAGTATAGATTAAGAAAAAATTATATTTTAATGCAATAGGGTTTAGAATAAATAATTTGATGTGGGTATTTTTGAAAAGTAGTTATGTAAAATAAATAAACAAAAATAAGTTCTCATATTAAAAACAGAAATTTTTACACAAACTGATGTGAATACTCTAACAAATAAAAAAGAGTTTCAAGCATTCCACATGAAAAGAATTGGACAATAAAGTTTACAACATTCTAACACTACAGATTATTTAGACCACAACTTTCTAAGATTTGTTCCCAATGTATTTACATGCTCCTCGCACAAATTGGCTCACATGAGTAAGAAATGAAAGTTTTTGCATTCATCACATAACGGTTTAGTACTGCGCTTAGCATACATAGATCATAAAAAGTTCACTTTCATCTTGTACATGGTTGAGGCGTGAATCACATGCTTTCCCACTTTTTTTTATGAACACATGCATGCTTTCCCTCTTGCAAAGCTACTTTTTTTTGTTTATGATAATTTTCCTTGTTTTCATTATAGCACCAACTTGCTATATGAATTACTAATTAACAAGAGTCCCTACAAAGTAGACCCCAATGACTACGGTGCATCATTACGTTAATGACAGATGGTCTCCATAGAGGAGAGGAGATGAGAAAAACGTGGTAGGAATGTGCTGGATTTTAATATATATATATATATATATATATATTAATTGCTTCTCCTCTATCGATTCCAGTTAGCTCAATTGGTAAAATCTCTGATACTTATATAAAAGCGATTATTAAGAGCAGACGCCATAGGTTATATACACACACATATGGTGGCCAAGATTTTCCTAAATATTTCTATTACGTGTTCAATTTATATACACATAGCCAATTTGCTAACGTCCTTTGGCATAAGATTTATATATATATATGAGAGCGGGTCTGAACTTTGAATCATATTTCTCTTCATTTCAAACATTATCTAAAACTATATACACACATATGGGGGCCAAGATTTTCCTAAATATTTCTATTACGTGTTCAATTTATATACACATAGCCAATTTGCTGACGTCCTTTGACATAAGATTTAAAATATATATATATATTATTTTATAGAGAGCGGGTCTGAACTTTGAACTTTGAACTAAAAAATTGATAGTACATAATTCCACCAGCTATAACCACAATGTGTCACAATTGATAAAAATGTGTTCCCACATGGTTGGCTCACTGATACACCTTCGCCAATTACAACTCACCATGAAGCAAGTAGTGGCACAAAATTGAGCCAATGACCCTATCATTACTCAATTTAAAAGCAATTATCTCCAAGTTCCCGAATATCCAAATTAAACTGCGATGAAGCCTCCTTGTTCCACTATTAGCCTATTACTTATTGAGGTAATTAAAATCCATCACTACTAGCATAGTTAACCAAATGAAAATAGCGTAATTCTATAAATTTAGCTTAATAAAACTATACAATTTGTGTGGAACAAGAAAAGGTCACCCTTACTAATTTATTTAATTGACAAAGAGTGTTAGATATATTATGGCTCAAGTGACCCAATCTAATTGTAGACCTATATATTTGTAGAACAAAGCTTATTAACCTTAGTCAATTAACCACTTGGTCCCAAATTTTAATAAGTAAGAATATTTTTAATCCTATAAGAGTATTAATTAGGTTCCAAATAGTAGCCAGTAGATAAAATAAATAAATTAGTAATGCAATGGAGACAATAATACGTTATTATAATTTCACAATATTCCTAAATTAACATGTCAACTCACGTCCTATCAAAAAAAAAAAAAAACATGTCAACTCACATATGAGCTCACCACAATCACTAATTTAAATTTTTTGCTATACTAATTTCAAAATGTTATGAAATTATTGCATACTTAGTATTACTAAAAAGGAATTGTTTAGAGTAATGCTAAGTAAAAAAAATTAAAAAAATCGTGTTAGTAGTGGCCATAAATTTGAATCAACAATAGATTACCAAATAGAATTTGTTGAAAAAATATTGTAAATGTAGCATTACTCAATTTCTTGGAAGAGCAATCATTCTAGGATATGGTTAAATGTAAGTGACGAATTGAAAGTATTACATTTGAATTGGCTATGGGTTACTCATAAAAGTATTTGATAGAATTCCTTAACTATATACTCATTGGTTTTGACAGGTATTTGTTGGGTCTAGAGATGGCAAAACAGATTTGTATGCTACTGCCTGGATATTATAAGAGCCAATTTTTGGATAAGAGAATAGCAGACAGTAGCTTCCCGGTTAAAAATATGAGCAATAGGAAAAACATATAAATAAATAAATAAAGAAGAAGCAAAAAGACCTCACAAAAAAAAAAAAAAAAAAGATTATTGAGGCATGGATAGAATAAAATAAGTGAAGGGGGAAAATGTCTTATTTATTCTTTGGAGATCATTAAGTAATTCTTTACCTGCAATGGACAATTTATCTACGCATGGTGTTCCTGTTGAAGTAGTTTTGTCCAATATGCAGAACTTCTAATGAAACTGTAACTCATGTTTTGTGGACATGCGTGAGTGCTAATGGAATCTGGACTTCCTGGACTAAACGAAAACAGAAGTGTGCTATTGTTGAGTGTAATTCATATATGATATACAAAATAATAAAAAATTGATTCTCAAACAATAATCATATAAATAAGATAAAACTTAAAGAAATTAGGTTGTTAAACGGCCCATTTCGCCCAAAAAACAAGGGTAAATGTTCCATTTTCCAAACTAATTAGGAAAATACCCCTCTTTCAAACAAAATCGAGTTTAAAAAAAATAAAAAAATAAATTGGAGCTCTATAGCGACGTTTTAATGAGCCTATCGCGACATTTTAAAGAGCCTACAGCGGCGTTTTGTAACTCGAGTCCATGGGACTCGAGTTCCATGCAAGTTTTTTTTTTTTTTTTTTTTTACCTATAACTCAATTTCATGAAACTCGAGTTCTAAAACGCCGCTATAAGCTTCTTAAAATGTCGCTATAGGCTCCTCAAAAACGTCGCTATAGGACTTAACTCGATTTTGAGAAAATCGAGTTTTAAAAGAGGAGTATTTTCCTAATTAGTTTGAGAAATGGGGCATAATGCTGTTTTTTTTTTTTTTTTTTTTTTGCGCAAAAAGGGCATTTGCCCATTTTGGCCTAGGTTAAACAAAAGACAAAAAATACACCAAAGCTATTCAATTTGTTGGAAAATAATTAAAGCAAAAAAATATATTAAAAAAATTATAGTTAACAAATACATTCGTGTAAGGTTGTAGGTAGAAGAATGGAAGAATAGAGGCAAAACCTTATGATAGGTATTCATTATGAATTATCTGATACATATATGCTCCACATCGAAGAAGTTGACATGAACAAAAAGTCTAATGTTAGACTAACTTGTGAAGGTGTAAATAGTGGCAGCTTTAGGGATTTTTTTAGGGTGGTCACTAAAAAATTTAAATCACCACAATATTTTTCTTAGTACCATCTTTTAAAGAAAAATAAAATTAAAAATTATTTTTATTGAATAGGTTGAACGAGATACAAATTTTATCTTTTTGTTTTATAATAAGCTTTTTTTAAATAATTTTTTCACTTACTGTTATTTGGTCTTGTCTTGTTTTTGTCTAGTTAATGTTGGTTGAATATGGCTCTGGATTATTATTATTATTATTATTATTATTATTATTATTATTATTATTATTATTATTATTATTATTATTATTATTATTATTATTATTATTATTATTATTATTATAGGGTCACAATTTGCACCTAAGCCCAAAATAGGAAGGGAATAGGCCCAAAAAGCCCAATACAATAAATTTGTAGAGAGTGAGTTTGAGATCTAGGTTCTAATGAGTTTATCTATCAATTGCAATGGACCAAGATGACTAAAAAGTAAAGATGAAACAGTTTTATACAAGAAAAATCATCCTCTGAGGAGGATAATTCTTCTGTATATCTCACTTAAATATAAATTACAAATATTGTTCTTTGGTCTATAGTGTTTTTTCTACTTCCTCTCTGATCCCCCCATTCTGGAGGTTTCCTCTGCCTTTTATACTATTCTTCCTCCTCTCTCTAACCTCCACCTATGGATCAGCTTGTTCGTCTGGATACTTATCCCATCAACACTTTTCTGAAGTCTTTGGAAAAAGCTATAAGGCTGAACCATGCTACTCATGCATCACTTCTTCATTAATGCGGCCAGAGAGTTAGCTCTAAAGCATTCTATGCGGTGGTAGCAGCTTTCTCTTAGAAATTTCATAACCTTTCCTTGTCTTGTGCTCTCATGATGTATATCCTTACCTACACGATCTCCTAGGGTGGTGTTCCCAAATTGCAAACCATACCCTCCAACCTCGGCTTTACTCAATCGAGGAAGTATTCCTCCTCAGACCACCTTCTTAGATGATCACAATCAGGCTTTACCTCTTTACCTACCAACACGGATTCTTAGGAAGACATTCACCCATCCTCAGACTATTTAACATTCTTGGATTGGGCCTATAGCCCAATACATACTCTTAGACCTATCACCCCCACAATTAATATTATTATTATTATTATTATTATTATTATTATTATAAAAGCAAAAACCTCGTACACCCATGAGAACTGTCATGCAATGGCCTATATGAGTTCTTTGCAGCATTTATGTTCAGAACTTAATTCCTTTCAGAAAAAAAACGGTTCACTTATTTCTATCTCATAACCCTTCAACTTCTTTCTCTCTCTTAACTATTTAGTTCTTCCAGCAACAATTAAACTCTTTCAGCTCCCCTTTCAACTCCCCTTTTCATCAATATATAATTTTCTCTTCCCTTCTTTTGCCTTTACTCTTTTTTTTTTTTTTTTTGTTCCTTTCTCTTCCCTCAATTACGGCCAAAAAAAGTGTTAAAGATTGACTGGTTTATATATTGATGGATCCACTCTTCCTGTACAAGCTCATGACAACAATTCCTTCATTAGTGTCTGCATGTAAATAAATATTGCTGACTCTCTCTCTCCCTCTCTACTTCTACCTTTCATTTTTATCTTTATTTACTTGGGGTGTTAAGTTTGTGGTTTAAAATGTTTGAGGGAACTCAAAATCAAAGAGAATGAAGCTTCAACTTTACCCGTTGCAGTCAGAGGGACTAAACCCAAGGAAGAAAACCACTGGCCCCTAATTTATCAAACCCTTCTTCTATATCAAAGAGGTACAAAATACTCTTACTCTGTTTGTTCATTTTTGATGTTGTTTGGTAATGGGTTTTTGATAATCGGACTAGATGCTGGTTTCTTTTTTATTTGAATTGTTTGCTGGTTAAGATTTTTATTGAACCACACCATTTTTGTAATTTATGAACTGGTCTTTGGGAAAGTGATATAAATATGCTAGGAAGCACGGGTGCGGCGTTTGGGCCGCCGCACCCGCGTCTGACGCGGCAGGACGCGGGGACTTGCAAGCGACACTGTTGCCTGTGAGTCCGTGCTGCGTCTGCCTTTAAAAAATATTTTTTTTCGGTGCAATACAGACCGATTCGCGCTGACACGATGCCGATTCGGGCCGACACATGCGAAATCGGGCCGATTCGCACCGATTCAGCCCGAATCGATCCGTATCGGGTGCAACTGCCGATACCGGCGCAAATCGGCCGATGCAGCTGAAATTCAAAAAAAAAAAAAAACAGAAGGTGCAAAACACATCGTTTAGCTTGGCCAAAAAAAAAAAAAAAAAAGGTGCAAACGCACCATTTGGAAAAAAATCAAAACCCTATTATACAGTATACACTCTCATTTCTCTTCAGAGCCTTCAGCCCTTCACTCAGCAGTCAGCCCTCTCCCTCTTCATATTTCTTGCGCCTCTCTGCCTCTCTCCCACTCTCTGCCTTCAGCGCTCCACTCCGTCTCCCCTGCTCTCCGTCTCAACTGGTTCTCACTCTCCGTCTCCCCTGCTCTCCGTCTCACTCTCACCCTCTGTCTCCCCTGCTCTCCGTCTCCCCTCAGGTATCATAGCTCTCACGCTCACACTCTTAGTTAATAGTTGATTTTTTATTTAGTTAATAGTTATTATTACTCTTTGTGATTGTGTTGTGAATCTGTGGTGATCTGATTTTTTTATTGTTTTTTATATAAGCTGTCTATGTAATGTTGTGAGTATTGTGACACTGGGGTTTGATTTTTTATTTAGTTAATAGTTATTATTACACATTGTGATTTGTAATTGTGTTGTGAATCTGTGGTCATCTAATTTTTTTAATTTATTTTTTATATAAGCTGTCTGTGTAATGTTGTGAGTCTTGTGACACTGGGGTTTGATTTTTTATTTAGTTAATAGTTATTATATATTTGGAAATTATTTGTAGGTTAAATTGAATCTATTGAATTTGCAATGGATGAAGCTACTAGCACAAAAATTTCACCTTCATCTAATGAAGAAGTGCCAAATAATGAAGCTCCTCTTTAGCAGTATGTGACTAAAATAGAAAAACCATATGGTTCTACTGTTAAATTAGGTGGAAACACACAATTTAAGTGCAACTATTGTGGTAAAATTTATTTGGGATCCTATTCTAGGGTTAAGGCTCATTTATTACAAATTGTTAATAAAGGTATTAAAGTATGCCCTAGTGTGACACCGAGCCATAGGTTGGAAATGCAGTGAATGCATAATCAAGTTGAGAATGATAAGTTAGAAAGAGAACGGAGAAGACAAATTCCCTTACCCCCACCTCCCCCAGGTTGGGGGCCTATTGGGAATAGTCCCTCATTTCGGACATAGGAAGATAGTGATAGTACAAATCCCTTTGATGGTAATAAGAGGAGGAAGGTTGTGAATCCTACGCTAGAGAAATTATTCCAGAATAATGCTAGACATGAATTGGATAGTAGAATTGGTAGGATGTTTTACACAGGAAGGCTTCCGTTTAACTTTGCAAGGAACCCATATTATCGTAGTTCCTATTCATATGCCGCTCCTCATAGCATTCTAGGTTATGTTCCTCCTAGATACAATGCCTTGAGAACAACACTTTGGCAAAGAGAAAAAGCTCATGTTGATAGACTTTTGAAACCAATTAAGGACTTTTGGCTTGAAAATGGTGTAAGTATAGTTTCTGATGGATGGTCAGATCCACAAAGGAGGCCTCTTATTAATATTATGGTTGTGTCAGACGGGGGTCCAGTGTTTATAAAGGCAATTGATGGGTCAGGTGAGTTTAAAGACAAACATTATATTGCTGGGGTGTTGAGGGATGCTATAAAAGAGATTGGACATAACAAAGTTGTCCAAGTCATCACTGATAATGCTAATGTGATGAAGTCTGCTGGAACTCTTATTGAGAGTGAGTATCCTAAAATATTTTGGACACCCTGTGTTGTCCACACACTCAATCTAGCTTTGAAGAATATTTGTGCAGCAAAAAACATTGAAAAGAATGAAGTTACATATGAGGAATGTAGTTGGATTACATGTATTGCTGATGATGCATCATTTATACGTGTTTTTATCATGAACCATTCAATGAGGTTGGCAATGTTTAATGAATTTTGTCCATTAAAACTACTCCAAGTTGCTGATACTAGATTTGCTTCGATTGTTATAATGCTAAATAGGTTAAAGTTGATAAAAAGATGCCTTCAAGCCATGGCTATTAGTGAGCAATGGGCTTCTTATAGGGAGGATGATGTTGGAAAAGCTCAAAAGGTGAAAGAGATGATTCTAAGTGATCTTTGGTGGGATAGGGTTGATTATATCCTTGAATTCACAGCACCTATTTATGATATGATACGAATAACTGACACAGATAAGCCTTGTTTTCATCTTGTGTATGAGATGTGGGATTCAATGATAGAGAAGGTGAAGGCAGCAATATATCGGCACGAAGGCTTGGAAGATGATGAGTATAGCTCATTTTGGAGTGTGGTGTATGATATACTCATTGATCGTTGGACTAAAAATTGTATTCCACTACATTGCTTAGCTCATTCCTTAAATCCTAAGTAAGTACATTCATTTTCTAATTTCTTTAGTTCCCCCTTCTAGTAAAACACACGTTTCATTTATATTTGTTTTTTAATCTTTAACTCTAGGTATTACTCCACTGAATGGCTTTTGGAGAATTCAAAACGCATCCCTCCACATCGAGATCATGAAATTTCTATGGAAAGGAGCAAGTGTTTGAGTCGATACTTTGAAGATGTGAATGAATTAAATGCGGTAAAGTTTGAGTTTGCTACATTTTCAGGAGGGAGGTTTCCTTCACCAGCTGCTTTGACAGATAGGTGGGTCTTACAACCTTTGGTTTGGTGGCAATACCATGGCTCCACATTTCCAACTCTTCAAACCCTTGCCCTTAAACTTCTTGGACAACCTTGTTCATCCTCATGTGCTGAGAGGAATTGGAGCACATACAAATTTATTCATTCCTTAAAAAGAAACAAAATGGCTCATGCACGCGCTGAGGATTTGGTATATGTGCATTCTAATCTTCGACTCTTGTCAAGGCGCAATGAGGAGTACATAAATAGAGATACAAATATGTGGGATATTGCAGGAGACTTTTGGAATGAGAGCGACATACATGGAGGAGCTGGAATTCTTGAGAATACAGCCCTTACACTTGATGAGCTAGAGTTGGAGGCCATAGTTATTGGGAATGTTAGCACTAGTGTTACTACTAGTGAAAGTGAAGTTCGAAGTGAAGCTATTGATCTTGATGATGATAAAGTTGGTGTTTGATTGTCTTGTTGATTATCTTTTATTTTGTTTTAGTTTCAAACTTGTGAGTTGTATTCTAATTTTCAAACATCATGGAATGTTTATATAATGGAGTTGTATTCTAGTTATTATCTACTATTGTTCTTAAATTTGGTATATGTTTATATAATGTGAAAAAGTATGCTTAGCAATATATTAAAAATATTTTTAATAATTTTTTAATCGCCTCACCCGCACCCTACTTTTTCAAAAATTGCCGAGTCTTGCACCCGCACCCGCACACAAATCTCGAAACGCACCTGTGCTTCATAGTAAATATGTTACAAAGGGATGTGATTAAGAAAAAATTTTAAATTTCGAACTATAGACCTTAAGGAAAAGACAAGTTGATAAGTAATCTGGTTTTGTTTAGAATGATCAATAAGGAAGAAGCTTAATAAAAAATAAAAATAAAAAGCTCCTCCATGCATATGTAATCGAAGCATAGACCCATGTATCTGTATGGATTGGCTAACATTCAAAACGTCAATTGAGGCCAAACTTTTGTAAGATTGGCATTGCAAAGGTCCCAAGAGTAATTATATACTTTATTTTGAATCCATAGTGTTTGATAAAATGATTGAAAGAAAATTTATAAATTTTATTTCCAACTTGACAATTCTATTAATCATATTTGTTTGTTCTGTATTTTGTTGGGGATTAGACACAATTAAATTGGAAAAAGTTTATTAAAGCACTCGCATATACTTAGCTTGCGTTCATTTTTTCCCCCATGTTATATGCTAAGTAATCGGTGTTGTTTGGTTCTCAAGGATTGGTTGGTCTCATTGTGTTTTGGTTCTATGTTGACAGCAAATTTTTAAAATAATCACCACAATCTACTCATATTCTATATGTCCTACTTAATCACAAAAACTCAATTGCCAAAAGTAAAAAACAAAGAAATAAACAAAGAGAACTACAAAGGTACAAATTAAGAACTAAGTGGGCAAAAAAAATTAAGTGGTCTTTTCATTGTTTGAAGGTTACCTTAGAATCTATATAAACTTTGAATCTCTTTGTATGAAAACCTGTCTGCTTCTTTGTATTAAAAAAAATTGTTAAATATGTTTTACAAGTACACCTTCAAAAAATATGTTGAACCATGTCTAGCACAACCATCAAGGAAACTACTTACTTTTTTCATTTCATTGTACCATTGTTTGGGTATCATGGCCCGAGAGAGCCTTGACAAAATCAAATTGTGTTTTTGGCTTTGCCTAGACATGAATCACTAAGCGACCTTGATATTACTATAGTTAAACTATTATTGAAGATGCTTGATAAGATCAATGCCTTGGTTAGACATTTCATATGACAAGGGATAGGTTCAAGGAGTCTGATATGCACAAAGGATGCTTGCGGTTAATGGTTCATAACCAATCAATAATAGGGAAAAAAATATGGATATTTGCTATGAGGTTTTCGCTATAATTGTAAATGATTTTAGTAATGAAAATACCCACCATTTATGATATACAACAATTTTCAAAACCACTTTACACAAAAGCTTTTAGCATTATCCGCACATTGTGTGGGCAACTCCCTCTACAACACCACCGCATTGAATTTCACTATCAATCCATCCTATTGCTTCTGTCCGAAGAAGTGCAAATCTGGTTGTAGGGATTGCCACAAAATGATCCAAATTCGTTTGGGGAGTTCAACCCACCACTCCAGGCTCCCCGATTGTTAGTGAGGCAGCCAAAAATCTACTAACTGGAAATGGACAAGACCCAAAAACTCACAACCACACATTGAACAATTTGATATTCAACGCTAAAGAAAATAATAAAGAAAAGAATGGATTGTTTTAAGACTTAAGAACTTGCTCACCCAATAATGCTTCTGCTTAATGAGAATTTTCTGACGAAGATTCTGGCAGCTAATCGGAGTTCCTTTTCTTTTACTGTTGCTTATGCTTCCACTAATGTGAATGATGATTCTAATTTCTAAGTAAAGACAAAAAGAGAGATGAGGTGTCTACAGTTTTTTTTTTTTTTCCCCGCTGAATAAGGTGTTTACAGCTTGATATTACGTCAAGGTGTAATGTACATTCTTGTAATCTTAGATTCATGTAATTATATTACAACAATATAAGATCAAGGTGTTTGGTTCATTAATTACACTAGGGCAGGTGACTTGTGGCTTTATGGGTTTGATATAGATAGATTTCAAGGGTTTGATTAGGTTTGTATTGAGACAGGCTTTAATTCAAAAGTGGGCATGGGTTAAACTTGTTTGAAAATTGGGTTGGACCAAAATAAGTGGAACTGGATTAAAAGGATTGGGCATTGTTTGAATATTGAAATGGGTCTCTGCTATTAGTGTTATTGGCAACATTGAGGTCGGCGGAAATTAGGTTTGATCTATTTTAGATGGGTAGGGTGGTTTATTGGGTTTTGTGGACCGTAGTCCGTGGGTCTTTCGATTGGTCCGCCCGCTGAATATAAGTTCTTAGATATTACTGTATAACTAAAAGACTCGAGCCTAGGATGCCAAGCCGACTATTTTTTTTTTTTAAGAACAAATTGCTAATCCGATAACATATAGAAGTAGGAGTAGGAGTCATCCTACTACAAATACAGAACCCTATAGCTGTTTTCGTGGCAACACTTTCTCTTGTTTTCTTCTCAAAAAAAGGAGAAGAAATTTTGTTGATTCTGCAAAAGGAGAAAGAGAAGACAAACAGTGATACCACTTCTTCGCACTATATATAAAGCAATAGAGAAACATAAAAATGTCAAACTATCTCCCGGAAGACGTGATTGTTGAAATTCTTTTACAATTAGCTACAAAGTCAGTTCTGAAGTTCAGGTGTGTATGCAAGACATGGTGGTCTATGATATCAAACCGTCGCTTCGTAACTCGCTATACCTGGCTCGCAGCAACCAGCACCGACCATCTTACCTTCTCTTTCGTCATTATGATCATAAGGAACGTTTTGCTCTGCACCCTTCTAATGATCCATTCCCTTGCAGCAACCCAGCCATATATCCTCTTCCCCTTTTAAGAGGGGATGAAATACAAGAGAAAAGAAGTTTCTTTGAATACCCTTCAAATTTCACTGAATTGCATTGCCCATACAAGCACAATAATGGATTGATTTGTCTCGCCAATAATTACATCGTTGGTGGTGCTTATTATCTCTGGAACCCTTCTATTAATAGATTAGTCTTACTTCCGTATCCAAACATTAGGCAAAAGTCTCATGGTCAGTTTACGTTTTCTCTTGGGTTTGGATATCACGCGCGTGGGTCCCACATGTCAACGAGACAAAAGTTTATACGCCCGTCTCACCTAATACCTTCTCTTCACACTGGCGTGTGGCACTTTGTTATCGGCCCTGAGCCCCTGACCCTTAATATATTGTTGGGAATACATAGGAGTGGCAAATGGGCAGGTTGGGTCATAAATGGATTGGGTGTATATTTACCTATTTATCCATTTATAACCCGTTTATATAAAAATTAATTATCCATTACTAACTCAACTCATTTAATTAGTAACCTACCCATTATAAAATTTAACAATTCAACGGCAACCAAACAAGAAACATTAGACATAATATGCAAAGCACTAAAAACCTAACCTTTCAAACGAAAACAGCAAGAAAACCATATCAAGACACTAATTTTCTGTTTCAATTTTCTCCACAACCAAACAGAGACAAAGTACCCAAAGAAAAAAAAAACCAAAAAAACAAAAAACCTAAAGAAAAACTCAATCACAATGGTTTTCGTCCCTTCCTCAACTTCTTCCTCCACCACCTTGAGCTCTACGTCCTTCTCAGCCTTCTTCGCCTTCGGTAACTCGATCTTGTGCGACTCAGCCACCTAGTTATCTGAGTTATACTGGCACCTCACCGAGATGCGCTCCGAGTCACTCGCGCTACCAACTTGGACTTCCGTTTTTGTTTCTCTTCTTCCTCAGCAACGCGTCATCTCCTGGGCGCCATTGAAGAAAAGCTTTTTGTTATCTGAGTTACTAAGAAAGACAAACTTTAGATAGAGGAAGAGGGAAAGGTGTTTAGATTTTGTCTAGTTTGGTAGCTGAGAAAATGCCTAGAAAATGGAGGAGAAAATTTTTACATTAGATAGAGGAAGAGGCGGCTGGCTGTAGCTACCGTGATGTTTTTTTGTTTGTTAGGGTTTTTGGTTTTTTGTTTTTTTAAGTATTAAACTTTAAATTTTAAATGGGTAATTGGGTACCCAGTGGTTTAACCATCAAAGTCCATTTAATTAAATTATCCATTTGGGTCTTATTTATTTAACCCAAATATTTAATTGGGTTGGGTCAAGACTTATCCAAATTAAGTGGGTTTTGAGTGGGTTCATGGGTTTGGATAAAAATTGTCACCTCTAGGAATACATCAGTATTTATAAAAGAGGCACTCTACTGGTTAGCCCACACCTTAGGCAAGACAATATTTTTTCAAAATTTGATTTTCTCATTTGATTTGGGGGATGAGGTTTTTCATGAAGTTCTTCTACCTAAGATTTTAGAGGAAAGTTGTCCAAGAAAGAAATTGACTATTGCAGCACTTGATGGATTACTTGCTATACACGGAGGCCAAGTAGAAAGTTCTAGCAACGGTGGATGGGTCGTAAAGAGTGTGTGGGTGATGAGAGAGTATGGAGTTGTGGAATCTTGGACTAAACTATATACTATTGATGTTGGTGAAAGATTTAGAAGGGTGGTAGGTTTAAAAAAAAAATGGTGACATTCTAATGGGTACGTGCGATTCTCGTGGAGACTTGCTTTTGTACAAACCAATTAGTCAAAGAACTTGGAAAATTTACATTCATGGCCTTTTAAATTCTTTCTATTTGGATAATTATGTAGAAAGACTGGAACTATTGGATGCAAGAGATAGAGTTTTATAACAAGGACAATGAGGAAGGCAAGATATACTATACCAATTTACCTTAGTTGTCTTGGCATTGACCCAAGTTTCAGTGTTAGCCGCACCCTTTGACAACGTTGCTGTGACTAATTTGTTTGTTTTTCATTTTTTTCTTTTTTCTTTTTTTGCTACTGTAGACTCTTTTTTGTAAATTCCAATTAAAGCTATTTAGAACTTTTTTTTTTTTTTTTGAGAAGAGATATTTAGATTAATTTGTTTGTTTTCGAAATAATTTTTTTAGAACTTTGTAATGATTTTTTATATCTCGATCATTTTCCATTTCAATTGGAAGAAAGATAAACATTAAATAAAAACAAAAATCTAACCACAAAAAATTGTTAAATTGGTAAAAAGCATAAATTTTCTCTAATTTTTAAGAATTAAAAATGAACAGTAGGTGTAACAAATCCAAGAAGAGAAATAAAAGTTCTGCAACATGGGACCAAAATCTTCCGCTTGCATTTTTCAATTTCTTCACTATAGTACTCTCAGATTGCTTGAAAAGAGATTAAACCTCCATTAGTATTTTCTACAAAAAAGAGTCAAAAGACCAACAAATATGAGACATAGAAATAGAAAAATGCCAAAAAAATAATTATATAAGTAAACAAATTACATAATGAGCAAAGAAACCAATGGCTGATACTTGATATCCCAAGCAAGAGGAGAGAAGTATAATTAACATCATAATATTTTATTTTTTAAAATGACCCATTGACCATATGTGTCAACTCATATAACGTATGATGGCACTACAAAAAATTGGGGCTATCCTAGAATTTTTAAATTGTGGCTATAACCCCAAATAGAGCTGGTATAAACCAAAATGCCCTATCCCAGTATTTTTTTTTTCTGGCGCTTTGTACCACTGTCCAGCAAGTGTGACAATAGGTTCAACTGACCATACTGGTGGTTTTAAAACCGCTAGTTTAGGTCCCAGTGGTTTCGAAACCATATCCCGACGCTTTTTTAGAAGTGTCGGGATATCCTTCAACAGCACTTGATGGATTACTTGCTATACACGGAGGCCAATTAAAATGTTTTGGCAACAGTGGATGGGTGGTGAAAGAGTATTGTGTATGGGTGATGACAGAGTATGGAGTTGTGGGATGACAAAACTATATGCTATTAATGTTGGTGAAAGATTTGGTGAAAAACTTAGAACGGTGGAAGATTAAAAAAAAATGGTAACATTCTAGCGGCTACGCATGATTCTCGTGGAGACTTACTTTTGTATGAACTAATTAATCAAAGAATTTGGGAAACTTACATTCATGGCCTTCAAATTCTTTCTATTTAAATAATTACATAGAAAGCCTAGAACTATTGGATGCAGCAGACACAGTTTAATAACAAGAACAATCAGGATGGCAAGATAAATGAAGCCAATTTTCCTTGGTTGTCTTGGCATTGACCCATGTTTCAGTGTTAGCCGCACCCTTCTACAATATTTCTGTGATCAATTTGTTTGTTGTCTTTTTTTCTTATTGTAGACTCTTTTTTGTATATTCTAATTAAGAGCTATTTAGATTAATTTGTTGGTTTTCCAAATTATTCTTTATCTCTATCATTTTCCATTTCAGTTGGAAGAATGATAAACATTTGCTATATTGAGTTAGAATGTATAAAGAATAAAAACAAAAAACTTTCCCAAAAAAAATTAATTGGTAAAGAGTGTAGAATTTTTCTATTTCTGAAGAATTTATAATCAACAGTAAGGTGTAACAAATCCAAGAAGAAATATAAGTTCTTAGAAGTCAAAATAAAAATAAATTAATTATAAAAAAAAAAAGGAGAAATCCAAACCATGGGACCAAAAACTTCCACTTGCTTATTTCAATTAATTTCTTTACTATAAATGGTGTGTTTTTGTGTTAGAACATCTTTCCTCTCTCTTGTGTGTATTTGTTTCTAAAAAAGAAAAAAAAATCCTTACTATAATAATCTCAAATTGCATGAAAAAATTAAACCTCCACTTGTATTTTCTACAAAAAGAGTCAAAAGAGCAATAAATATATGTGGCAAAGAATGTAGGTCATATATCATAGGTGACCCAAAATGCAGGTCACTAGCTTTTCTGATCACTCGTCCAACCCTCCGGACGACAAAAGTTCCAACAAGAGCACACTCATGTGAACCCATTCAACATACACTAGTAATGTCAGTCATCCGACATAAGATCCCTCAAAATGAGTACTCTTAGGAGTCAACATATTAATGGAAACTCTATGGCATCACTTCAAGATATCTTCCCTCCAATTATGGGAATAAATCCTGATAATCTCACTACTATTACTCCCATGCCTTCCATCACGCAACAATTATGGAAAGAAGAGGAAATCATGGGGAGGTAGTCAACCCAAGACTCTTATATAAACTCTAAGCCTTTTCCACTCCAAGGCATGAGACACAAACCCTAAACTATTTGCCATTGAGCTTATTTGGGGGTTCATGCAAGTCTCTAACTTATGGATCAAAGAAGCACCCCACCGGTGCCATCCAAAGCATTCTTTATTCCTTCGAGTCTTCCAACACTCATAAACAAAAGAGTGTCTCACTGATTTTCTGTGTATGATCAATAGTGTAAATTGATTTTAGCTGATAATAAATATATATTATTCCAACTTTCTATTTTGAAATTGAGATAATAGTTTAACATGTACACTTTTACATGCACTCTTTCATAATTTATTGGTTGGGGAGTTAAAAAAGTAGGAGGATAGAAAATGGAGAGGGGATGAAAGTGGGAGGGAAGAAAATATTTTAGTTTCTCTCATTTGTATTTGATTGAAAGAGTGAAAAAGTGGGGGGATAAAAAAACTTTTTTATCATGTTCAAAAGAAAAATGAGATAATAGAAAATGTAATTTTTATGAACTTACTCTTATTCCCTTATTACATAATATACAAGAAACAATTTTTTTTAAGTACATAAAATATTGTTTTTAGGAAATATATACAAAATAATTTGATACATGCATTATAAAAGTGACAGAACACAATTACTATTTTAACTTCTTCCTCTATCTCTCCCATTTTTCACCATCAACCAAACAACCACAAACATCATTTTCTCTCCACTTTTCTCTCTATAGTTTTCTATCCTCCCTTTAATCACTCCGACCAACAAAGCCTAAAACTAAGCACTACATAACATAAACCACATGAGTTAATATCACAAAGCAAATATAGTCAAAGGCGCAGGAAAATGGTTTCTCTTTAATTCAGTTTTTGGAAAACTATTTTGATCAAACTCTTAATTATCTACTAGCCTTATCACAAGCGCTTGCTCGTGCGATGAGGTTTTTTTTTTTTTTTTTTTTGGGTCTAGTGTCATAAATTTTTTTTTTTTTTTTTTTTGGAATAAGTTTGTATTTGAAGCCATGGATTAATAGAAAAGTGTCCTATTTTGTAAGCATTTTAAGTAGAGTTTGAGATATATTTTTACCGGGTTGTCCTCAACTTTTTTTTGCTTGTTACATGTAAGGTTTATGAGTATTTTTAAACTACATAAAAGTTCAGTCCTTAAAAAAAAAAAAAAAAATCTTCTTATAAATAGTAAAAATATATGATGTACAGAAGAAAAAAAATAGTTATTGTACGACATTCAAAGTTTTCAAACCATGTAAAAAAAATCCCTAAAATTTGAATCAACAAACCATGCCTAAAATCATGGAGTTGAATTATTTAGAGAACTAAGAACTTTCAAGTTTTAGCACAAGTGTATAGGCTTAGGTTATTTAATAGTAAAATATTTTTAGGAAGACCGCTAAGTGGGTGACACGCCCCAATTAAGGCTATCAAAATCAATATACACACACAGACCTCATGCAGGAGAGCATTAAGTCCTACCATGTTGCATTTATTTATTTTTACCTCTTTTTATTAAGTTTTTTTTACTGTAACCCAATAGATCATAATAACTTCTTTTTACTATTATATAAAATATGGGCTACTTTTGACAATTAGACCAAAAGTTATTCTCTACAAAATGGACTACCTTTTAAAAATAAACCAAACCTTATGAAAAGCTCAAGCCTAGTTATTATCTTACATATTATGACCCAAGTCTAACCCTTCATAAATCAAAGCCAAAACTCTTAACCACTTACAAGCTCTCTTCCTTCTCCCCTACGTATAGATGATACTTCTAGAAAGTTTCATTCTCATGAAATCATTTCTTCATTTTTTTTATCAAGTTCAATACCTTAGCAGTTCATTGTAGGATGCAAACTGCTAAGGTATTGCAACAATAAGCAACATTGATACAACTATAAGTTGGTATTACATTTCGTGTGTGCTTTGTAAAAGGAATGTCAAACCACAATCAGGATCATTTTGGCACTCACATTAGCTACATACTCTTCAAATATTTATAATATATTCATCTCACTATAACTATATAAATTGCAAACTACTTCAAATACAAGATTCACATTGAAGTTTTTTATGCAACTGACAAAACAACTTTTGTGATATTTAATCGAGATGCCAAGAAAATCATAAATAAATCTACAAGAGATTTTACTAAAAAATAAACTGAGGTACAACTTATTGAAATTATTAAATTATTGTAAAACTATTGATATTGGAGAGAAATCCCACATGATTTAAAGAAAATTTTAGGAAAAAAAAAAGATTTTCCTACTTCAAAAAATAAAGAATGGTTTTGAAAATTTACGTAGTTTCTAAGAATTTTTATGCACCTTCAAATGAAAAAAATGAATAAAAATAAATAAATAAAAAGACACAATCCAATATGCTATATTAATTCTTTTGCTACACTATTCCAAGATTAACAAAAAAAAAAACATTTACAAAAAACTATCACATCATTGAAATATAATTTGAAGGTGCATAAATCCAAACTTTATAACAAATCTTCAAGTCCAAACTTTGTAAAATCCAGTCAAGAATCTTCCAGTGTCAATTCATTAGTGATTAACACAAATGATGCAACAAAAAGAAAAAGTGATGAAAGCTCAAAAATTGAAAAAATAAGAATTAATTAATTAAACTTCAAACGTTGAAGATGAAGAAACAGATGATGATAACATACCCCTCAACAAGCTTTACAAGCGTCACCATACCGCAATTGTGTGGGGTCTGAGGACCAAGGAGTCTTAACCGAGGAATAATCTTCATAACCCAAGTTAAGGAGGGTAAACAAATTCCAAGGACTCCACCAACCAAAAGAGAGTAAAGTAAGTAAGACAACTGAAATCCCTTAAAGGCCTAAGGAGAGAAGAAGATATGGCAATGAGGACAAAGATGGTGGGAGGAAACTTCCTGAAGAATATACCTCTCACCTCTGCATTCAATGCCCTCCACCAACCTTATCAGCTGCATTAATGTGAAAATGACCCCTGAATAATAACTTCATAGCTAGTATCTCCTTCTACCACCTTCATCAGTGCCTTAATTGGACAAGTATCGTAAGAAATGCTTGGAGACGTACAAGTGGAGAGCTGAGATGCATGGGACGAACATTTCTAGAACCAATAGAACACGAAAGAGAACAATGAATAGCTTGGTGTTAAACTTGAACTATATCTATATACAAGAAATTGATCATCGGACTTGCCCAAGGAGGTCATTACCCCAATTGTTGTTTAAGCTACGCCTATTTGTTACTCTAGACTCTTCGGCCTTAAACTTGGCCTTAGTTTAGAATTGCACTTGAATCATTTTCTCACTCTCTTTAAAAATTCTATTGCTTGGGCCTACTTCTAAGGACAAAGTACATTAGGTCTACCAAGAGAACTGCTAACGTGGTTCTCATTGACCTCCCAACCAATAAAATGATGTTATTTATGCAAATATGACATCATCTTGTAATTTTTATATTTTATTCCATGTGCTGATTAGGAAGCCCATACATACATTTGCATAGATGACATCATCTTATTGTTTAAAGAGGACCACATCAGCAATCCTTCTGGTGTAAATAATAATTTCTCATTGTTAAGAGGTGGGTTTGAGTTTTTTATGGGTCGTTAGTGTTTTTTGTGGTTAAGACATCTAAGTTTGTCTTTTGGTTGAGGAATCTACATTTTTTTTTTTTTTTTGTGGTGGTAGTGATGATTTTTATTGTTATTATTATTTTTTTTTTTTTTTTTTTTTTTTGGTTATGGAATTTGGGTTTGTGTTTGTGAAAGAAAAGGTGAGTTTGTGCTTGGTGGTGATAGAGTGCATCCAACTATGAAGGAAAATGTGGTGTAGTTTGGGGAAGAAAATTTTTTTAAAAAAATTATTTATATTTGGAGAGAGAAAAAAATTACATTTAAATAAAATAGAGAAATAAATATTGAGGATGATGTATGCGTGTGTTTGTTAAAGTAGAGTTTGTTGGTTAATTTAACTAAAATACTATTGAGTTTGATGCGAATGCTCTTACATGTATCTGCCCTCTCATATCTTGATGATCTCATACTTGTAGAGTCTACCTCATGTAAGAGGATGAATGCATATATCAAATATATGATAGACTTTCTCATGGAGAGAGACAGAGTGTGCAACCAAAGTGAAAGAGGGAGAGTTTTTTTTGGCATTTTTAAATATTAAATATGAAACAAATCATTAAATGTTATTTAAATTAATTTTATTATAGAGATTCAAGTTTAATTTTATTATAGAGACCACTGTGCACCTTTAGCGTGATGGTTATTCTATAAGTATAAGTGCTTGTAGGGTGTAGGGAATAAAGACTGGGTTCAAGTCTCTAAGAAGGAGACTCACACACATACACTTAGATTAGGATAAAGTAGAATTTCTATCTTGTATTAAAATACAAGACAGAAATTTATCCACTAATTAATGAAGACTAGCCTGTAACTCTATGCATATGCATAGATGCACTTAAAGATATATAATAAGATGCAAAATATAATTCCTATATATATATATATATATTATTAAAATACTATTAATAGTCATTTTTATATTTTATTAACTCTTTAAAAAAATTTGTAAGGATATTATTAGGTACAAAATGTAAATTATCCGTTTTTTTTTTTAATTATTGTGAAGCACTTTTTTTTTTTTTTACAATTCATTTATTCTAGACTCTTAAGATTTTGTACTTAATAACTCACTTAAATGAATATTTATGATGTGGTCCAAATTTGATTCTAAAATTAAGAAATAAAACTCTTTAAGAATAAATAATTTATGACACATGTTGCAAAATTAAAACTCTAATTTGAAATTCTAATTTGAGTTTTTCTCAACTTCACCTATTATTATATATATAGATTCCAATCATAATCCAAAAATGTAATATTCATATACTTGATTCATAAACATTGTTAGAAATAATCAAAATTATTATAATTGCAAATTCATTGAAAATAGCCTCCATACCTGAAAATGTCAAAATTGCCCTTGAACTACAAAATACCATTGGAAGACCCAAAATCACCAAATTACCCCCTAAAACATCAAAAATACATTCAAAATCTAAAAAATAACCAAAATGCCCAGGAAACCTCTAACATTACCAAAAATACCCTAAATCATACTAAATTTACCAAATTACCCCCCGAAATCTCAAAATGACCAAAATAGTCCCAAAATCTCTAAACTGACCAAAATGCTCATAAAATCACTAGAATATCTGAAATGCCCTCGAAAATCATTAAAATGATCAAAATACCCAGAAATTTTCAAAATGATCAAAAAAACCACAAAACATCTTAAAATAACCAAAATACTCTTGAAATCACTAAAATGACCAAGATGCCCTTAAACCCTCTAGAATGAGCAAAACAAAAAGCCTAAAAACCCTAAAATGACCCAAATTCCCTTGAAATCTATAAAATAACCAAAATACCTCAAAATCTCTAAAATACAACCCCCCTCCCCAAAAAAACCCTTAAAAATGACCAAAAATATATCTTAAAACCTCTAAAATGACTAAAATATACCCAAACCTCTAAAATGACCCAAATTCCTCTGAAATCTCTAAAATTACCAAAATATCTTGAAATTTATAAAATAACTAAAATATTCCTTAACCTCTAAAATGGCCAAAAAAAAAATCTTAAAACCTTTAAATGACCAAAATATTCATGAAACCTCTAAGATGACCAAAATACCCAATAGCCTCTTGGTTACGAGGTAGTTTTGGTCATTTTAGAGGTTTCAAGGTTATTTTAGTACTTTTTAAGTTTAGGTGTATTTTTTTCATTCTAGTTGTTTCGGGAGTATTTTGGTAATTTAGAAGTTTTGGAGTATTTTTGTCATTTTAGAGGTTTTAGTGTATTTTTTTCTCATTTTAGAAATTTCAAGGGTATTTTGGTCATTTTTAGGGTTTTTTTTTTTTTTTTTGCTCATTTTAGAGGTTTTAGGGTATTTTTCGTCATTTTTGAGGTTTCAAGATATTTTTTATCATCTTAGAGGTTTGGAAGGGTATTTTAATTATTTTATTGATTTCAAGGGTATTTTGGTCATTTTAGTGGTTTCGAGGGTATTTTGGTCATTCTAGAGGTCGCGAAGATATTTTAGTCAATTTAGATGTTTTGGGGTATCTTTGGTCATTTTAAAAATTTTGGGGGGTAATTTGCGCATTTGAGAGGTTTCTAAATATTTTAGTAATTCCTATAAGTAAATAAAATTTATAAGTATGGTGAATTTTGTTAATTCAATAAATTATTTCATCTCCACCAATAGGTAACCTCCATTTAAAAGACAATAAACAATCACCTTAATGTGACATTAAGATTATATTACAGCAAACCAAATGCCTCTTTTTTTTTTTTTATAGAAAGGTACAATAAAATTAACGAAGAACAAGTTCATACTGCATCCTCAAAATTGCCCACACATAGTTAAAATAACATGGAAAAACTTTGTCATTCACAATACAACTTCGAGAAATCATGCATGCAAACATAGGGGAAAAAAAAGTAACAAAGTTAAGTTAACAGTTAACACAGGCACGTAGACATGTAATAATGGGTTTGAAGTTACAATCTCAGCCTCCACTTACACTTACGAAATTGAATAAAAGTTTGAGTAATTCCAATTACTTGAGTGACAAGTTTGTAATTAACGCAATTAACATAGCTTTTGAATTTTAATAGACCGGTGGTCCCTAACACCACATACCACATACTTAGGTAAAATTCAGTAAATATTGTATCACAATGAATAAAAGTTGGATGGACAAGAGGAGGGATACAAGGGAAGACTCTAATTCTCAGGGATTTTCATGTTCAATTGGAGGAGAGGATTGGTTCTTTACAAGAAAGCAAAATGGATTTGAACAATTTAAAAGACAAATTGAAGACTAAAGAGGAAAGTTGTATATTTTTGGATTCTAAACTATCACTTCTTATGCTTTCCTTCATGGATACAGAAGTATTCGTTCCAAATGCTCCAGCCATCTTCATATGGCAGAAGCTAGGGGTGGTTTTTGTAATAGAACCACCTATTGATGAGATTGCACCTATAAATCAGCCATTTCATAGAGCCTTGATAAGGCTGAAAAATAGCCTTAAACAACAGAGTGAAGAAATAACCAAGCTAATCTTTGTTTTAGATGGAGGAGGCTTATAAGGAAGTTGGCAGATGTGGTGCTAGATTTCAAAGAAACCAATATTCTTAACCTCAACCATATCATTCGGCGGGAGCAATCGAATTTTCCGGAGCAACCGAATCCTTGAAATTCAAGAAGCCACAACTCCTATCCTGTGCATGGTTGTTTTTTTGGTAATACAATTCTACCTTAGATTTCATCTCCCTCGTTCAATTATGTGTTCCAATTTTGTGTGTTGTTCCCTAATTTTTTTGCATGGTTGTTTTTTTCCGCTACCTACTGGTTGTTTTACCAGTTTGCCCAAAAATCAAGGATCAACACAAAAAATTGGAACAAAGAATTGAACGAGAGAGATGAAATCTAAGGTAGAATTTTATTACCAAAAAAACAACCATGCACAAGACAGGAGTTGTGGCTGCTTGAATTTCAAGGATTCGGTTGCTCCGGCAAATTCGATTGCTCCCACCGAATGAAATGCTTGAGGTTGAGAATTTTGGCTTCTTTGCAATCCAACACCACCTTTCAACTTCCTTATAAGCCTCCTCCATCTCATCTACATCTAAAAGAGAGATTAGCTTGGTTATTTCTTCACTCTGTTGTTTAAGGCTATTTTTCAGCTTTATCAACGCTCTATGAAATGGCTGATTATAGGTCCAATCTCATCAATAGGTGGTTCTATTACAAAACTCACCCCTAGCTCCTGCTATACGAAAAATGATGGGGCATTTGGTATAAATTCTTTTGGTTTCATGAAAGAAAGCATAAGAAGTGACAGTTTAGAATCCAAAAATGTACAGTTTTTTTCTTCAGTCTTTAACTAGTCTTTTAAATTGTTCAAATCCATCTTGCCTTGTAAAAAACTAATCCTCTCCTTCAATTGGACATGAAAATCCTTGAGAATTAGAATTTTCTTTTTGATTTCATTGTCACCACCACCATCCCTACCTCTTGTACCCTCACCACCACCATCACTAGACCCTTTGGACAAAAGGAATGGAGGGCCCAAATCAAATTCTAATCTCTATGCATTGAATATGCACTCAACAAGTTCTTTATTCTTGAATCTTTCTTCAATACTCAACAATCCCTAAAACAGGTCCAGTTTGAGATAATCAGAACTTGAGTACAATTCTTGAAAAAATCATGATCTAACAAAATCTTGACAGAAGGCCTCTTAAACTCATCTACATCAAGGCACCAAATTACCATATCTTGAAACTCTTTGGAGAGCTTGTTTTCATAATACTTGTTTCTTTCATGAACATCTACGAACCCAAACCTCCCAGAAATCTTCTTAAAAAGCATAGAGTTGGATGGAGGGAGGCGTGACAGAGGAGGAAATCCAAATGTTAACTCCAAAGCGGTGACTCCAAAAGCCCATATGTTAGCTTTCATATCGTACCCATCAACCAAGTTTGGGTTTGGGCTTTTGACTTCCGAAGCAATCCAATAAGGATTTTCGAATGAGGAAAACAAAATCAGGCCCAAGCAAGCGAGCCTTATAGAGCCATTACAATCCATAAGAATGTTGGGACCTTTAATGTCCTCGTGAATCTCTTTTCGGTCATCGTGAAGATGGGACAGGGCTTTAAGAACATCTTTAAGAATAAAAGAAATACATAGTTCAGATAACCCGTTTTGGAAGGACGATGTCACCATGGATTCTATGGAACCGACTGAGAAAAAGGGCATCATCAACCAAAGACTGCCATCAACCATGAAAGAATAGTAAACTTTGACAACATCTAGATGAGTGATACTCTTAAATTTGTTGATAACATCCTCACGTGATCGACCATCAACCATTGTTGTTTTGATAGCCACCTCTATTGAGTTCCTGGCCAAACATATGGCCTTGTAAATGATGGAGTTGGCACCAACGCCAATTTGCTCAAGTATTTTCTATGAGTAAGAGTTGGATGGGTATTCTTCTTCATTTTCCATGAAGACGAGTTTTGGTTAAAGACTAAAGAGGTTGTATTTGTGGGTTTCTTGGGTCCGAAGTTCTCATAGTCGCGGGTATTGTACTTGGTTCTTCAAGTGTATGAGAAAAATGAGTTTTAAGGAATTTTCTTTTAAGGGTTTACAAAGGAAAGTCAGCTTTTGAGGGTTTATAAGGAGTTTTCCTTTCTTTATATTAGAGTAGCAAAATGTTTTTGAAAATATGGAACTTCAAGAAGATGTGAATCAAGAACCAGGGTTTGGGTTTAGGTGGTCAGGCAATTAATATTTGGTTTAGGAGATGTGAATCAAGAACCAGGGTTTGTGTTTAGGTAGTCAGGCAGTTAATTTTGGTTTTGGTGGTTATAGCTAGGGGAATAATAATTACGTATTTGGTTTCCAATTTGTGTCTCAACAATGTTCGCCCAAAAAATACATTGAACCCTTGATCAATTTGTAACTTTGTAGCTTTAATAGTACAAATTTTATCTTCCCAGCTACTATAATTCATTTTTGGGTGAACTTAATTAGTAAAATTTCTTTATACATTAGAAGAAAAAATAATCTATGTAATTTTTATAAAGTTTAGCCTATATATAGGATATAGGGATCACTTTGAAACTAAAACTGACCGCTTTAAACTTCATAGATTAAAATATTAGTGTAGTTTGACCAAAAAATAACTAAAAGATTTGTTGATTCCATTGATACGGTTTGTATATTCAGTTATAATTATTTTAAAAAGTTTTATACATACACTCAAAAAAAAAAAATTGTACGGTACCTACAAAAAAAAATATAACTAACATAAATTACTAACACATTGCCTATAAACTTTTAAATGGAAGATTAGTCTAAAACTCATACATTTGTAAGTCCATGCTACTTAGCCTCTGGTTTCAGCGAGTAATCGTTCTAGTTAAATATTGAGTCAAGTCGTTTTGGGTCGCTAATAATGATGATGCCTATATTGTTTGATCAACGTTTACAATTTTGTCAGTTTTGTGTGAAGATTTTACCTAAACGCTTCGTTGTGTTGTTAGTGAAGTATGTTTACATCATATATATATAGATTATTATTTAAACCGTTTTTCACTCCTTTTTCACAAACATTATTCAATTACAGTTGGTTCCTTATTTTCAAAAACATTTTGCCGCTCTAATATAAAGAAAAGAAAACTCCTTATAAACCCTCAAAAGCTGACTTTCCTTTATAAACCCTAAAAAGAAAATTCCTTAAAACTCATTTTTCTCATACACTTGAAGAACCAAGTACAATACCCACAACTACGAGAACTTCAGACCCAAGAAACCCACAAACACAACCTCTTTAGTCTTTAACCAAAACTCGTCTTCATGGACAACAAAGAAGAATACCCATCCAACTCTTACTCATACAAAATACTTAAGCAAATTGGCGTTGGTCCCACTCCATCATTTACAAGGCCATATGTTTGGCTAGGAACTCAACAGAGGTGGCTATCAAAACAACAATGGTTGATGATCGATCACGTGAAGATGTTATCAACAAATTTAAGAGCATCACTCATCCAGATATTGTCAAAGTTTACTATTCTTTCATGGTTGATGGTGGTCTTTGGTTGATAATCCCATTTTTTCTCAGTCGGTTCCATAGAATCCATTGTGACATCGTCCTTCCAAAACGGGTTATCTGAACCGTGTATTTCTTTTATTCTTAAAGATGTTCTTAAAGCCCTGTCCCATCTTCACGATGACCAAAAAGAGATTCACGAGGACATTAAAGGTTCCAACATTCTTATGGACTGTAATGCCTCTGAAAGGCTCGCTCGATCGGGCCTGATTTTGAAGAAAGATTCAAGAATAAAGATTCTATTGAGTGCATATTCAATGCACAGAGATTAGAATTTGATTTGGGCCCCTCCACTGCTTTTGTTAAAAAGGCTAGTAATGGTGGTGGTCCAAGTGGTAGGGATGGTGGTGGTGACAATGAAATCAGAAAGAAAATTCTAATTCTCAAGGATTTTCATGTCCAATTGATGGAGAGGATTAGTTTTTTACAAGGCAAGATGGATTTGAACAATTTAAAAGACGAGTCGAAGACTGAAGAAAAAACTGTACTTTTTTGGATTATAAACTGTCACTTCTTATGCTTTCTTTAATGAAACCAAAAGAATTTACACCAAATGGCCCAGCATTTTTCATATAGCAGGAGCCAGGGGTGAGTTTTGTAATAGAACCACCTATTAATGAGATTGGACCCATAAATCAACCATTTTCATAGAGCCTTGATATAGCTGAAAAATAGCCTTAAACAATAGAGTGAAGAAATAACCAAGCTAATCTCTCTTTTAGATGTAGATGAGATGGAGGAGGCTTATAAGGAAGTTGGAAGGTGGTGCTGAATTGCAAAGAAACCAAAATTCTCAACCTCAAGCATTTCATTAGGCGAGAGCAATCGAATTTGCCGAAGCAACCGAATCCTTGAAATTCACGCAACCACAACTCCTATCCTGTGTATGGTTGTTTTTTTGGTAATACAATTCTACCTTAGATTTCATCTCTCTCATTCAATTCTTTATTCCAATTTTGTGTGTTGTTCCCTGATTTTTGGGCAAACTGGTAAAACATCCAGTAGGTAGCGGAAAAAAACAACCATGCAAAAAAATCAAGGAACAACACACAAAATTGGAACACATAATTGAACGAGGGAGATGAAATCTAAGGTAGAATTGTATTACCAAAAAAACAACCATGCACAGGACAAGAGTTGTGGCTTCTTGAATTTCAAGGATTCAATTGCTCCGGCAAATTCGATTGCTCCCACCGAATGAAATGCTTGAGGTTGAGAATATTGGTTTCTTTGCAATCTAGCACCACATCTGCCAACTTCCTTATAAGCCTCCTTCATCTCATCTTCATCTAAAAGAGAGATTAACTTGGTTATTTCTTCACTCCGTTGTTTAAGACTATTTTTCAGCTTTATCAAGGCTCTATGAAATGGCTGATTTATATGTGCAATCTCATCAATAGGTGGTTCTATTACAAAACTCACCCCTAGCTTCTGCTATATGAAGATGGCTGGAGCATTTGGAACGAATACTTCTGTTTCCATGAAGGAAAGCATAAGAAGTGATAGTTTAGAATCCATAAATGTACAACTTTCCTCTTTAGTCTTCAATTTGTCTTTTAAATTGTTCGAGTCCATTTTGCCTTCTTGTAAAAAAACCAATCCTCTCCTCCAATTGAAAAATGAAAATCCCTGAGAATTTTAGTCTTCCCTTGAATCCCTCCTCTTGTCCATCCAACTTTTATTCATTGCGATACAATATTTACTGAATTTTACCTACACCAAAATTTGTTATTACAAAGGTAATAATTATTATAATTAGATTCATATGTGATTTGTTAAGAACAAACATACCCAAGTATGCTTAAATTTTCTTAGAACATATAACACTTATTGAAGACTAACTCAGTAAGATAAGCTCTAAAAGAATTTAAGCATAATTGTTTTAAAAAGATATTAACAAATCACATATGAATGTAATTGTAATAATTATTAAATCCGTAATACCGTGATGCTTAATTACTTGGGTCATTGGTCAAAAGTGAGTTAAAAAAGATTGCTTGACAATTAAAATTGTAATGATGTTGTTTGTATGTTCATGAATATGTGCCGAATAACCAGTGTGGATGCAAGAGTGTGATGCTGGTTTCATACCAAACATGTGGTTCAAGATGACCTATATGAACGCAATCTAGCAACAATGCCTAAATAAAGGAGTCATGTTGTTTGCTTTATGTTTTATGCAGGGTCATAACAGAAATAAATAATGCAATGATACCATATAAATGACAAAAAGTGGGCAGGTTTTGAAAAAGAAAGTAGTTCATACCACACTTGGTTGTTCTCGTCTAACTCAATGGAAAAGTGTTCTTCCCCAACCTGCAATCCACAAAATTTCCATGACACATATTAGTGTCAGCAAGGGTTCATCAAATTCAAGCAGGTTTAACAAGAAAAAAAAAATTAATAGAAGTGTTAAACAAGGTGAAAAATCACGTGAAACATCATCATATAAATTATAACAATTTGTTTCACAATCACCATTGTTTATATTCTAGGTCGTCCCAGACTACATGAGGAACCAGCAAAAGTAGGAGACAAAATGGCCAGCCATTATGGTTATATTTGCATATATCTAAAGAGGCCAAAGGCTGCAATGCAGCCAGCAAGTTGTATTGTTATCTATCAAGTTGTATCACTCAAAGTAGTCCATCTCACATATACAACAACCCGTGGCGGCCTTTATGTTTAGCCGACCATCAAAACTAAGCACTTCCACTTTGATATTTCTATCACCCTTTCATCAAGCCCTCTATGTAAAAATAAAGTCATATACATACAAGGTGAGCCCATAACTCACACCATTGATGAGACTTTCGACGTTCAAAAACAAAAGGTTATTGATTTTACTGATTACAATCATAGGTTGGTACAATTGGTTTGTTCAGTAGTAGATGAATTCTCAATTGATGAACAAAGTTTCAATCTACTAACACTTGAACTGGAACACATTAGACACTATGATTTCATTGGGGTTGATGAGCTTCTCTCAAATTTTTTTGGTAATACAATCAACATTAATTTGGAAAGATTAATGGAAAACGTTATTGATCCCTTCTGAGAGGATTTTATTGAACAAGAATCAATAGAGGTCAACAAGAGGCGTGAACAAGTGATTTTAAGTAATCTTTGTGGAGGAGGCAATATGAAGTTTATGGATGTGTACATGGATTATTTTTTAGTACTTGCTTCATATATCCCGCCGTGGCAAAAGAGGTCAAGAATAAAAATCCGTACATCAAGATTTATTATAAGTGAGAAAAGATTGATAAGTAGCATATTGATTCGTCTTCTCTTGCACAAAAGCATAGGATGGAAAGGATTATTCGGGGTTCCAATTGATCATGGAAGATTGCTACAAAACTCGAGGACGAGTTTTCCCCAGCCCCAAGAGAATGATGTAGATTGGTCAAGGAAGAATAAAATAATTTAATAGTTTATGTTGTTTTCTTTTTCCTAGTTGAATTGAGATTTTAATTGTTTTTCTTTTCTTAGTTAAATTGTTTTTCCTTTCTTAAGTAAAAGTAGATTTATTATTTCTTTTCTTAAAAGGAGGAGGAGAAATTCTATTCCTATAAATACTCTTTATAGAGAAGTTGATTATAGTTATGCGTTGATTAATAAAAGTTTGTTAGAGATGTTTTCTCCATTATTTTGCCTACTATCCTAGTGTTCTTGTAGAACTTAGATTTCGTGAAAGAGTTGTAGCAATCGTGTGTTACAGATTCTGCTTCTACATGCTCACGCTGCATCAGAGGGATTTGGGGTTATAGAGAGGCAATGCTTACCTATGGTTTACGAGGCAGCAAAGGCAGCAGTGGCAAACTACTATGGCTGCTGTTGCTACTGCTTCTTCCTTTAATGGGCCTACACATAAGCAAGCTTCCATCAGAACAAACCCAAATATAAACAAAAGCATGAAACATGTAAAGCTGCCAACACATGTCCTACATATACATCCTCAGAAGGATAAATGGGGCGATTAAGGTGAGATCCAATGTAGATCCAACTTTTATTCGATCATGGGATCCGGGCGGTCTAGGGGGGACCACCATGGCTCCTCTCTTCTCAAGAATCCATACATCCCTTATCAGTATATGGACAACAATCTCTCAAGCAATGGTTTAGGTTAGGCCTCAATGGGAAAATAAAACGGAGCACCTAACATCGTATCTTCAAAGACCAAGAACTACAATATATATATATATATATATATATATATTAACAAGGAACCTAATATGATACATGTTAAAGGAATCAAGTTTACACTTCAGGCAAAGTCAATGGAGGAGAGACATGCAAAAACAAGGCCAACTACTCCTCCCAGCATAATCTTAGAAATTAATTTCTATGAATAACCTAGTTAGGAAATTGTTAGTCTATTATCTAACTAGAGGTTTGGCATGCACCATGTGTGAGCACCATGACTCACAAAATTTCTTTATTAAATTTATTTAAGTTGCTAATTCCCTTCTCCACAATTTTTGGTCCTAACAAGATCCCATTGCCAAGAAAATCTTGGAAAGTGAGAGATATAAATAACTTTAAATAATAAAAATCCAAATCCAAATTATTGTCTATACAACTATATCCTCAAAAGTTGAGATGAAACAGACTTCTACTATCTTCCATTAATTTGGGGATATTGGAAAAGGGAAAACATCTTCACACCAAAAAAAAAAAACCTTTTCACACTGAACACAATTGGTTTTCTATATTAGTATAGATTTAGATCACATATACTACATTTTCTTTCCTACCAGGGTTCAAAAATATCCCACCAAGTCTAGTTAGAGGAAATTCAATATTTTTATTCATGTGACTTTTGACTGCACCAATGCCACCTTAAGTTTATGTACTCTGCTTCTTAAGAAACAAGTACTGACATAAAATGTCAAAAAGGAGAGAAGGCTAAAATCTCAAATTATTTAGCTGCAACAAACTATAACCTCAACTATATGGCAATGGTTGGCTAGTTAGTATACATGTTAGTTCTGTTCATGTGGCATAATCACCCAAAATGATGCCACCTAAGGATTTTGTTGGCTATCTCTAAAGGGGATATAATCAAGTACAATAAGATAAGCACACCAGCAATAATCTTTTTTGTGGAAAACTGGACAATAAAATCATTCCATTTTTTTTAAAACTGGCTTATAGCGGCAGACATACATTATTTGGTGTGAGAGTCATCACAAATCAGGCATTACCACAACACACAATGATGTCACATGAAGATATAAAAAATAGTTCACTGCATAAAAGGTTTGAAATGTTACAGCTGAACCACCTCTAATGCTCTAAATGAAATGATTTGATATTTGCATAAAAATTAAGAAATGTCTCCTCAAAGTATAAAATGCAATATTATAAAAAACGTGACATCAACAGCAAGAAGAGAAACTACAAATGTGTAGAGATTTATGATTTTTATTTTGGATAAACTTATACTTTTGTTTTCTATTTTCCAACTCTTCCTTCTCCAGCAAGCTCAAGCCTCCTACTTCAATAATTTTGCAAAATTTTCACTTCTCTACGAAAATTTTGTTGGGGATTTCACAAAATCGAGTAATAACAAAAGAACAAAACGAATATAGTAAGCAAACTGAAATTATAATTAACTCAGATGCACAATTGAATGTTATTCTTAGACAATATTTGTCACCATATGGAAGTTGCTAAAGGGTTTTTACAAACTTGTCCCCAGGATACAACCAAGTTCATTGGGTTCTACAAATAGCAATTTTGGAGAATACCCGCAGTATTTATTTCAAGAGAACATAAACTTCTATTTAACACATAGGGTTATAACCCTTCAAAAGGTACGTATGAAGAGTTAAGATGTTTTATAATGCTTGAAACTTTTTCAAACGTTCAAAACAATTATCAAAAAATTATACATAAATTCAATTTTTCACAAGTCCCAATCGATCGATCGAGAGGATTCGAACATTGATCGAAAGCTCTTTTCGATCGATCAAACAGGAATCGAGCATTGATCAAATCAAGCCGAGACTCCAAGATATTATTCCTCATCACTTCAATCGATCGAAAATCATGGAACTTGGAACTCGAATTTCCACTTACTCTCCAACCTTATATCATTATTACAACCTATTCTTGTATATATCCTTGTATATCACAAGCAAATGCCAAATGGTAATTAAGTAACCAAAGGCTAATACCAAATATTTTATTAATATTTTTCCTTCTTCCTCTCCCTAGGGTTTTCTTTTGTATTTTCCTTTTCATCTCATGCTGGCTAATACATGAACGTCAAAATCCTAGTTGATACCAAAGTACATGTTTAATATCGTTAAAACGATATAGTTCATGAACTTCAAAAATCCTAAAAAATCAAGGAATTAATCCCACAAATCAAATAAGTGTAAATCATAAATCATCTTGAAGATAAAATCCCAAATAATAATAATAATGATGATGATGATAAATGATATAATCCCACAATTACAATATACCACCACCACCATGTACATCAACACATCCATGTACAACAAAGTAAATCATGAATCATCTTGAAAATTAAATCCCAAAAAGTAAAAAACAATGTAATCCAACAATTACAAGACCACCACCACCACGCACAAGCCCAAAAAAACTCAACAGTTGTGTGGCCGAATAAAAAGGCTCTACTTGGTTAAGCAGGAGTTGAGAATGCAAGAAAAAGCAAGGCGAAGGATAGGCTCTAGCGTAGAAGCTCCTTATGGTCTCCATGAAAATTTAGGCGTTCTAGGATTTTTGTGTTAGGAATAGTGTGTGTGTTCTCCTATTCTTTTTGTGAAAGAGGCCAATCATGTTTCTTTTTTAAAAATAAAACTTAATTGAGAAAATAAAAATGCTGATGTGGAAAATTGTGGAGCTAGCAAAGCTAACGTGGCAACATATTATGAAGTCAACAAAAAGTCAAAGGCTTCGATCTTATAGTATACTAGTCGCTAACCTGAACGATGCACAGATTTACGAATTATCTCTTCTTTTAAGTAGTTTTGCTAAGAACATGTGAGTTCCAGCTTATAGAACGTTTTAGAGTCCATAGCTTTTTTTTCTTGGTATAATAGCATCCAAATATTGCTCATAAGAAACATTAAATAGCTGAAACACTTGAACATGTAATATGGTTCAAACTAATACAAAATTAGAACATCTATGTTTGTAGATTACTCTAATGAACAAATAATTAGAAAGCTGGTATTTCATTTTGAACATAAGTTGATAGTGCTTTGCGGTCTTAATTGTAAAAATTTGTCTCTCTCTCACACTCGCTGGTAGTTTTTTCTTTTTTAACAAACAATAAGGATTTATTAACTGAGACCCAGCATCAAACACCTATCACGCACTATATCTGAAATTTTGAAAACCATAACTTTAAACTAAACGGATTAAATTTAGAATGAAAAGAATTTGGAGAATTATCAGAAAATAAAAAGTGTCAATGTAAGACCGCAAAGCACAAAATAAAAGAATTTTAAAAATTAGAGAGAAATTCAAATAACCATGAATGAATTTGAGAGAGAACAGGTACCCGCAGCAATAGAAGGGGAGGCGTTAGAAGGGGGGTGCGAGACTCTTTGTATCTGATCAGCTCTACCTCTGATCGCTCACTTCTTTCTCATCTGAGTTTTGGATTTTGATTTTGGGGAAAGGAGAGAGTTTTGATTTTTGAGTTTCTGAGAATAAAGAAGTTACGGGTTTTAGTTTTAGCTTTTAAAAGAGAATTGGGTTTTGTTTTGTTTGGGGTAGAATTTCTAAACAACATAGGAATTATAACAGAATGAGAATTATTAAAAAATAATGAGGGAGTGAAAAGAAGAAGAAGTTGTTATGCCTAAGAATATATAAGAATACACAAAAAAAAACAGAATATATATAGAAAATTTTCAGTTGTAAGGAAGTTAGATTTCTAATCACTCTAGGGATTATAAGAAAAGAAGAGTTAATTTAGGATATATGTTTTATCCACAAAATAAAAATGTCATACAGATTGAATGAAAAATAAAAGTGTTGACAACAATGACATGAACGGAAGTAATAATAAAAAAAATAAAAAGAAGAAGAAGTAAATAAACGTGAATGATGCTTTGGGCCTAATAAACGTGAATGATGTTAATAAGGAAATAGGATAGATTCTTTTTTTAAGTTATAATCAATTTAGAATTTTAAAGTTATCTAAAGAAGAAGAAGAAGTAAAACTCAATGTACTTATTTTTTATAGTTATCTAAAGATAATTTATTTACAATTTTTTTTAATATAATTCAGGCACCTAATCTGAAATTTTTTAGATAAAAAGGTGTCATCTATATCAATTAACGTAAGGCCTGGGCCTCGTGTATCAATTATTTAGAACTCTACATGAACATTAATTGTAATTCTATATTAAATTTTAGTATTTATCCAAAGAATAAAAAAGTGAAGGAAGGGATTGGATGAAGAGTTTGGATTGTAATCAAATTAACGTTTTTAATCAACGTAGAAATTATAGGAGAAGAAGATAACAACAAAAAGAATTTATATTTATTAGCTAGATTGATATTAGATTTTTTTTTTATGTTAAAATTAATACCAAAAAAAAAATTCTTACGTGAAGCAATTTTTTTTTTTTTGGCAGTATTTTTTTTAGAGATAAAAATAAATTAGAGTCCTGATTTTTTGAATTAGAGATAAGAATGAATTAGAGTCCTGATGAATCTAATATTAATCTGCAATTTTTTTTAGACATCAATTAGAGCCACGGTAGTATACTATTTCTTTTTAGTTCTTTAAAAATTTAAAAATTTAATAAAATTTCTGTAATTTGGTGAAGCCACTTAGCAAACCCACGGCTTCTAAGCCCAACTTTTATTATATAGTATATGATATTAGTTAAATGTCAATGCGTTGCACGGCCATAAACTTATAAAATATATATTTTATTTGAAAAAATAGCAAAATAAATAATTATTAAAAAGAAAAAATATTGCATAAATGTAACAACCATTAAATATAAAATGATAACACCACAACAAAAAATTATCTTCTAAGATCTCAATTGTGCTGTAATGAAATTTGAAGTTACATGTATTAAATTGGGTAACATCACAACAAAAGAGTATTGATTGCTTTGCACAAAATAGTAGAATAAAAATTAGCTAGCAAAATGAAGAATAGGAAGATTTTTTTTTTTTTTTAAAAAGGGGATATTTGAGTTGTGTGTGATGATTTTTTAGTAACTAATTGACCTTTGTCATTAGATGGCATTGTTTGTGGATTGGCAACTATTCAAGCCAATGTACTGATAGTCTGATACTAACAATTGTTTTAGAGGGACAAAAAAAAAAGACTTGCCTGGGTGATCAATTTCTTGAATGGAGTTTTTCTTTTGTTGGTACTTATTATATATATCATGTCTTTGCAAATTTGCAACAACTTTATTGAAGTATTCATAATTCAAGAAGATTAGTTTTACTTGGAAATAAATTTATTATAAAATAAATGTACACAATTAAAGCAAATAGGTTTGTAATTCAATACAAATTTATTATGTAAAATAAATGTATCACTATATTGGTTACCTTCAATTTAGTGGCGGTGCCACACTCAGTCCAGGGTGCTCCCAGGAACACCTTGACCTGAAAAAAAAATTATATATAATAATTTAAAATTTTTTATTTGTTTACCCTTAAAAAAAATTAGGAACACCCTCAAGCAAAATTAGGAACACTCTCAAATAAAAAAAAAAAATTTATTTGTTTTACTTTCAAGCAAAAAAGAAAAAGCCCAAAAAAAAATTTGCATTAAAATCTGGAAAAAAAAAAAGTAACAGAGCAAGCCCACCAGGGAAAAAAAGCCCAACATCAATCCTAAACAACAAATGGTAAAGCAAACCCAATCTAAAGAAGGAAAAAAAAAAGGTAAAACAAACCTAACAGATTACAGATGGTAGCAAACCCACGGATTCTCAAAAAAAAAAAACAAACAAACAAACAAAAACCAATATACGCGTCCGCCGATTCATCAAGTAAAGTAAAAACTGAAATCAGAAACCTAACCTAAAAAAAAAAAAAAAAAAAAAACCTCGCCAGTCATCAATGACAACGACCTACGGACGGTGCAAGCTCCAGAGCACATTGATCATCACATCGAGCCTCAAACTCAAGCTCCAGAGCAAATCAAGCATCGAAGATCGGAGATCGGTCACGCCTCGTTGTGCTGCCCGACAGTGCCGCCCCTCAGCTTAGCCTCAGGCCTCCCTACTCCCTCAACCTCAAGATATTTCATCTTTTTCTCTATTACATATACGAGTTAATGGGTTTCTCTCTTACATATACGGTGTTGAGTGGTGACAGTGATTTGAGACTCTTTGTCTCTCTCTCTATATCTAAAGACTGAAAGCAAATGAGAGTCTCTCTCTCTTTGAGACTTGATCTGATTCTCTTTGAACTGTGATTGGCTAATTGTTTAGCTTTACTTTATAATATTATTAATATTTTTTCCTGTTTTGAGTTTATCCGATGGTGTTGGTGTTGGTGTTGGTGTTGGTGTTGGTGTTGATAAGACACAATTAATTGTCCTTT
This sequence comes from Castanopsis chinensis, assembly GCA_032878915.1. Classification (NCBI taxonomy): domain Eukaryota; kingdom Viridiplantae; phylum Streptophyta; class Magnoliopsida; order Fagales; family Fagaceae; genus Castanopsis; species Castanopsis chinensis. Next base: position 1,337,177 of record JAVQMG010000113.1, read on the forward strand.
AGAGTATTATGATTTGTGGTTGTGAATTTATCTGATTGGCTCTTGTGATTGTGGGCCATGGGGCTTGTCTGTTGAGTGGGGGATAGATGGGAGCATGGGGCCGGGGTGAGATATTTGAATTGGGGGAAGGAAATGCACATGGGGTGTGTGCTAGTGTAACTAATAAACAATAATTTAATTAACCAATAATTAATTTGGGAAAGCAACTAATAAACAATAATTAATAATTTAATTAACCAATACATTATAAAAGGCAAACAAATTAAATTATGTTAGGCTAAACAACAATTAATAATTTTACAATTAATGAAAAAATTATATAACAAATTATAATTTATAAAAGACAAACAAGTTAATAAAACAACTAAACAACAATAATTAATAATTTTTGCTCCTGGAGCCGCCACTAAATTACAATGATCTTAAGGAACACCCTGAGAAAAATTTCTAGAGCCGCCACTACTTCAATTGCTGATTGTTTATATGATCTGTTTGCAAGAATAGTGTTTCTTTGTCTTTTATTGGTTGAATCTAAGATCTTGATAGTCGTAAATTCATAATGGATTTTCTTTTTGATCTTGTAAATGATTAAAAAATATGCAACCAAACTAATAGTATGTATATTTGAAAGATCAAGTGCATGTAAATTGTACAAAAATACTTGGCCTGTGGTGGTAATGATGTCTTCCATGTCAAACCGCTTCTTGAAGAGGGAGAGAGATTTTTTTTTTTTAAATGATAGAGAGACTTCGTTTGAAAAAGAAGTCAATATTACAATATGTAGTAGCTAAAACTTTTTTTTTATAGGTGCTAAAACATTAATATTTGGAAGTGGTATTTGATGCGGATAGTATTTCAATTGTGATCAAAATCATCTTAGGCTTTATCTAATTAGTCTTGTTGGTCCTTGTAAATTTGTAATTCGTTTTATATTTTATGAGTTTTAACGTCTTAGGCTTTATCTAATTAATTTTGTTGGTCCTTGTAATTCATTTTAATTAGAAAATTTTGCATTCCTACGTTAGAAATGATGACTAGATGTTCAAACTTCTCAGATTTCCTATAACTATCCGTAGGTGCATGGCATCAGGTTTTCAATAGGTATTAGTAAAGTTGCTACTTTTTTATACTCTACAGTTAAAAAAATAAGGATTAGAGGAATTGCATAAAAAATTTGGATTGTAACTAAATTAAGATTTTTATCAACTTAGAAATTATAAGAAACGAAAAATTTTTTTATATATATATATATATATATATATATCTTTTTTAAATCTAAAAATCTAAATAAATTTCTGCAATATGGTGAAGCCACTTGGTGCAACTACAGCTTCTAAGCCCAACTTTTATTATATAGTATTAGTATTAAGCCCGTGTGATGCACGGCTTTATTAAGAATCATATGTAAATTGTAAGGACACAAATCAAACTGGCCCAAGGTTAGACCAACGAACCAGCCCAATGAGCCTTGAACAATGAATTTGTAGAGAGTGGATATCTAATCTAGGTTTCTAAGACAATAGATAACACAAAAGACGGATTGAACCATGTAATTCATACATAAATCTTATACAGGAAAGTAATATTAAACTCCATATACTGATGCCGAGGACAATTCTCAAGGCTTTTCTTACAAGTTCTCACTCTCCTTTTTTTGTATCTTTCTCTCTTCCCTCTTCCTTTTTCTGTTCTATTTTTTCCTCCCCTTCTCTCTCGTCTTCTTTTTCCTTTTATAGGCCTCTCTTTCTCCTTCCACGTATGATCCAGGTGTTTCCTTTTAGATACTTGTCCCATCACTTCCCCTTACTCAAATATCTGGTAATGATGGTAGGGCTGAATTTCAATGTTCAGATGTCACTTCTCCATTAATGCGGCCAGAGGGGTAGGTATAGTGCCTTCAATGCGGTGGTAGCAGCCTTTCGTCTGATATTTGCCCATCAATTTACTTTGCCCCTTGTCCTCACTTTCTGAGTTACTTGTGCATAAGGTCCTCAGTACGGGAATCTTTGGACCACCAGGCCACTAAAATTGTCCTCGGACACAAGCTGCCGAGGACAATTTCATCCTCGGACGTCATGCCCAGTAGTGCAACGCTCATGCATGATGGCTTCCTCTGTCACGTGGTGTCACAGGAAAGAATCGTCACATCCTCGGATCATTCTAAGCTGCCGGGTTGGACTTTCTTCTTTATGGGGGGCTTTTGGGCTGGCCCAATACGCGATTTGGGCCCAAGGGCCCCACATAAATTAATGAAAATAAAGAATAATAATTTTTATATTAATTAAAATTAAATAGATAATAAAAATAAAGTAATCTTTTGCTCTATTTAAAAAAAAAAAAAACATGTTACTTTATGTTATATAATAAATGCATATTGTGTAAGATTGAGTTTTTATAAATAAATAAAAAAAATCATATATAAGTCCAAAATTAATTGAATGGAATATGGTAAATAACTATGCAACTTATATAAAAGGAGATGCCTGGAAAATACAAAGGGAGTTTGCATAATTAAAACTCAAGTGCATATTTAAATGAAAAACCCTGAATTCAATAATTAAAAAATAATAATTGAAAGCATATTTAAGTGGTAACCTCAATGTAATAGTTAAGAATTATGAACAACCCGAATTACTAAACATTAAAAAATAAAAGTAGATAAACTTATGTAAGAATTGAATTTTTGTCTTTGAAAGTGAGGAAGGAGGCACCAAATTTCACCCTATCAAAGCAAAATGTGTAAATATAAACTTCAAGAAATTTTTTTGAGAAAAACTTTTGATCGAGTGCTTTGAAACCTCAAGGAAAATCCTTGGAAAAATATAATAAAAAACAACATGAATAATAATTAGAAACAAACAAAATTGAGAATTTATTTTTTGAAGCAAAGAGGGACTGAATTTGAGAGAAAAACAAATAACCCTAAAAAATGATAAAAACTTGGACAAATATTAATGTAAAAAATCATGAATCTAGCTTTATTATTTATAGTGACCTGAAAATCTAAAAATGAGAGTCACGGTATAAAAAAACTATTATCCATAAGCATTCCTGTAAGGTCACAATTTGAGCATCAACCCAACAAAAAGGAAGACATAGGCCCAAAAAGCCTAATACAATGAATTTATAGAGTATAGGCTAGAAATCTTGATTCTAATGAGCTTGAACGGAAATGGCAATAACCCAAGATCACAAAGTAATGTAAATGAACAGGTTTATAAGATGAAATTTATCCTCGAACTCAAGCCGAGAACCAAATGTTTATATTTCCTCTTACTTTAAAGATTCTTTACAAATATTCTCCCTCCTCCTCTACAGGACCTCCCCTCTTCTTATAGTCCCTTCCCCCTTCCTCTAGATTCAGATTGCTCCCCTTAATACTTACCCCATCCGCCACTTTTGAAAGTCCCTAGGTAATAGCTATAAGGTTGAAAATCACTGTTCAGGTATCACTTCCTCATAAATGCGGCCAGAGACTTTGGCACAGAGCATTCAATGCAGTGGTAGCAGCTTTCTCTAAGATCTTTTTTTTACCCTTCTTGCTCTCTGTGCCCCTTTTTCAACATATCTTCATCCTCAAGACCTTCTAAAATATCATTCTAGTTAACATGACGTATCACTTGATCCTTGATGTACTCAGCCGAGGAGGCAGTCTTCCTCGGATTATTTACATTCACCTCATCGGACACATTTGCTTTCGGGGTTGTAAGTTTGATATTGTTATTACCATCAACCCGTCCTCGGACAAGTAAACATTCTCGGCCCAAGCCCATGGGCCAAAAATGTATCTTGGGCCTTTTGTCACCACAATTCCTATATTTATCCAACAAATAAAATTTCAACCATGGTAAACTTTAACCCAAAAAAAAAAAAGTTGATAAGAAGTTGTTTCCATTTAAAATAATAATTTTAAATTGTGAAGAAGTTGTTATAAGCACACAAAAAAAGGAATTTATTTAAAATCAATGCGTAAATGCACTTTTAGTCCTTATGTTTTAACCATATATCTATTTTGGTCCCTACTTTTTTATTTTACCACTTTTAGTCCCTAAAATGAAAAATGCGTTCTATTTTGATCTTTACCGTCATCTTATTAACGGAAATATCCTATGTGGTCGACGGAGTGTACTGTTAGTACATTAAATGCTGACGTGACCAATAAAATAATATTAAAAAATGCCACATCAGCATAAAATAATAATTAAAAAAAGACACATTAGCATCCAATTCAACCTTTGATTTTTAAAAACTAATTTATCAATTTTAACAAAATGAAAATTAAAAAAAAAAATTAGAACCCAAAATACACATGAATTCAAATCTAATTTCATCTTAAACATGAACAAGAAAGAACACAAACCTAGAAAATTCAATCACAATAACACAAACCCAGAAAAAAATAATAATAAAAAAAAAAAAAATTTGTTGACAAGAACATGATACTAACATAAACTTTTCTTGCATTTTCTTATACTTAGAATCAAACACAAATTACCAGCAAAAACATTCAACCAAACACCACCAAAACCAGCAAAAACATCCCCAATAACTCCACTGAAAAAGGTAAAAAAAAATTCTCGGTCCTTAAGATTTCCCCTCTCACACCTCTACCTCTCCATAGAAAACCACGCAAATTTCCAGCCAAAAATACTCATGAAAAATTTATAGAAAAGCCATAAAAAAACCCATTGAAAAAAATCAAGGAAAAAAAAATCCTAGACAAATCTCCAAAAATATCCCTGTAAACTCATCAAATAACCCAAAAAATCAAACCCAAAACCTCAACAAAATATTCCCAAAATTTCTTTACAAATCCAACAACAACAGAACAGCAAACACAACCTAAATGAATGAGGGGTTGCTCGCCATGGTCGATCTTCCACCATAAGGTCTGATATGCCACCACCACCACAAGGTCCGAAGACATCGCTGGGAAGAGCGAAAGGGCCGGTCACCGCCGATCTGCTTCAAATCACCACCAATCTTAGCCCCTCTCTCTTTAAACCCAAATCTCAACCACCGCCGACCTCAGCCCCTCTCTCTCTACCCAAATCCAAACCACCACATCTCAGCCTCTTTTTCTCTAAACCCAAATCAAAGCCATAACCCAAAAACTACAACCTAAACTTAAAGAGAAAAAGAAATGAGAGAAAGCAAAGAGGGAGAGAGCGGAGTTTGAGTGTTTGACCCGAGATAGAGAGAGAGATAGGAAAATGAGTTTGAGTTTTGTGTTTATTGATGATGTTGTGTTTGGTTGACAAGAAAACTTAAGAAAAATTAAGATAGTTACTACAAGTTTTTTTTTCTTAATCTTTAAAACCAAAATGAAAAAAAGGTTCTTCATTTTTTTTTTAATTTAAACTAGAATTGCAAAATAAAAATTTGTTTGTTTTTAAAATTTTAAATTAAGATGCTAAAGTGGCATATTTTAAATACTAGATAATTTTTTAGTATTATTTTTTGGCCACTTCAGCATTTAATGTGTCAACAGTGGACTCCATTTGCCACATAAGCAATTTTTATTAAGTAAGTAATGGTAATGACCAAAATGGAACGCGTTAATTGATTTAGGGACTAAAAGTGGTGAAATGAAAATGTATGGACTAAAATGGAAAAGATACAAAATGTAACGACTAAAAGTGCATTTACGCCTAAAATCAAAGTTGTTAATGTTATTAGCAATTTTTTTTCCCTCCAATATACGGTAAATATCAAGTTGTTAATGTTATTAGCTTTTTTTTTTGTTATCCAAAATTTTGATATTTATCCAAAAATAAATTAATTAAAAATATATATATTTGAAAAAAAGTAGATAACAAATTTATTATTAATTTCTCTCGCGTGTATATCCTCCCAATGAAAGCGGTTTATATATATATTGTAAGGGCACAAATGTTGGCCTTGGGCCCGAATGCGTTACTGGGCCGGCCCAAGTGGCCTATACAATAGAATTTGTAGAGAATGGGCTTGAAGCCTAGACTTCCTCAGGCTCTAGAAGACTATGGGGTAAGAGTTAAGTCTGTCTCTGGCGTGCTAGGAGTTGGGGGTGCACCTCTACCTCTCCCCGGACGGGTGCCGAGGAGCCTATATCCAGGCTTTCCTGCTCTTTTTCTGAGAGAGAGAGTCTACTTCCCTAGGAGGAAATCCCGATCCCCTTTCTTTGGTTCCCCCTTCTCTATTTATACTTCCCATTCTTGGTTCCCATCTGTCTTTTCCCTAAAAACGCTCCCCAATGCCTATAAGGCTGTCCACCGTCCTCTCAGAAGTCATTTCTCCATTAATGCGGCCAGGCGAGTAGGTGAAAGGCCTTTAATGCGGTGGCAGTAGCTTTATGCAGTGCACGTCACCCTTGTCTCCCACCTCGGCGTCTCATTAAGGCCTGGGATGGCTCGCCGAGCTTTAGGAGCTCTTCTCTGGACGTCGTGCTAGCCTCTCTTGTACCTGACCCTTATGTCCGAGGAGACTTTCTCCTCGGATCCTCGTCCAATGGGTTGGCAGTCTGGTCGGCGAGCCTCTGGGCCCCAGTTCTAGGAGGTCCTATTCCCGTCTCACGACCCCTTTGACGGAGTCCACGTTCTCGGACCAGGCCCTAGGCCCATATGGTGCCTTGACGCTTTTACCCCCCACACACTACATGTACAAATAAAGATTAGATGGATTAAATGAAGAATTTGGATTATAATACACTACACTTAAAAAATAATGATTAAATGGATTAGACATAGAATTTGGATTGTAATCAAATTAAGATTTTTATCAACTTAAAAATTATAGGAGAAAAAAAATTATATATATTTTTAGAATCTAATAAAATTTCTACAATTTGGTAAAGCCACTTTTCGCAACCATGACTTCTAAGCTCAACTTTTATTATATAATATATGATATGATATAGATATAGATAATAATAATTTTATAGATTTTTTAATATATGAAAAAAGAAAATTCTAAAGAATCTAAACTACATCACACTAACAATATTGCTAAGAAATCAATTAATTTTTTGTACAGACAAGGTTCAAATCTATTTATTATTCAACAAGAAGAGACTTTACTAATTCAAGTAACTTTAATCCAACACCTAGTGTGAAACTTTAAAGTGGTAAGTAGAATTTTGCTTTCCCAATCACCAACCACAACCACAACCACACGGTCCACACCCACACCTAAACTTTAAATAGTTCCTCCTATCAAATGAACTCTATGAATGAATTAAAAGAAGCAAGATCTCATACAATTATGTACCCAGAGCAAAAGAACAAAGGCGCGCAACAAGAATATGCATTAGTTCAATTGTGTAACCCATTTTTTGATTAATAAAGATGGATTTCAAAACAATTACAACACACTTACAAGAACCTCATCTTTGCCCAAAATAATTAGAAATCGATTCGAAGAAACAGAACCAATGTGAATTAAAAGAAATAACAAGAATAAATCCTAATGATCAAGAGAATCAGAGTGCTATTGTGTGAAAATTAGAAACCCTAGAATACGAGAGATTGGAATGGATGATGTCAACACCACCAAAAGAGGCTATGGTGGTGTTCATGGAGGACGGTCATTGTTTGGATTTTAATTTTTTGAAATATAGTTTTTTTTTTAGAGTGATTTTTTGTATCCGGTTGTAATCTTTTAATTGTAAAAAAATGACATGGCATGATAACTTTGGAGCTATAAAAATGGACTTTTATGCCAAATCTTTATTGAATTTAATCTCTTTAGGAAAAATGATTTGATTCAGCTGGATACAAGGACGACAATATGACATAGGGAGTATGAGTGGTTCTTGAACCATAATTCTTCCTTAAGACATGGTAGATTGTAAGTGGTTAGCTATTACTTTTATGTGAAAACACCATTTTTTCTTCACTTCTTACCATCTATCATGTCACAATTGTGAAAAGGTTATGACAAAAAGAGCTGTGGTACTAGATTTTCTCGATCATAGTTAGAACACAATAATTTAACCCTATCAACAGTCCAAGTCCAAGTCCAACATACAAAATTTCATACAAAAAGTTGGTGCACGTGCATGCACTGCAAAATTTATGTGGTTCGACAATATGCCTACATTCACATGCAAGTGGCAAAAAAAAAAAATTCAACTATAAAATAATTAAATTACAATAATAGCACACATACGCTCTCACAATACCCAAACTCCAAATACATCATTGGCTCTCTTTCTCACATACAAATTGTTACAAAACACACACACACATATAAGGATGGGTTCAAGTTATTCTTCATATATTCTTTATGCTTGCAAAATTTCAATGTAATCAAAGATCAATAACCATGTCATCAATCAACTATTTAAGTTCAAGTTTTTGTAGTTCAAAATAATGCATTAAAGATGGATCAAATGGTAATGGGTAAATCGCAAATTACACCACTGAAATTTGGAAATGTTTTGATTTTACACCCTAGAGTTTCAAATTTTAGAATTTACCACCTAAAGTTTGAGGGTATTTGTATTCTACACCTTGACGTTTTGAAATTTAAATTTTACCTCCTAAAGTTTAGGGATGTTTGAATTTCACATTCTAAAATTCTAAAACTTTAGGCTATAAAATTCAAATACTCCAAAACTTTAGGAAATAAAATCTAAATAATCTTAAAATTTAGAGGGTAAAATTCAACTTGTGTTTCAACTTTCAATAGTTAAGTGGCTAGTGGGCTTGCTTTGCATTAATCCTTAAACTTGGTTTGATCTAAATCCAAGCAGAATTGGCCCACCTAACAGGACCGAGTTCTCAAGCCACACGCAACACTCAAACTATAAACACAAAAAGAAGAGTACAAAAAACCTATATTTTGCCTCCGTTTTGATACCAATGAAAATTATTTCGCATATTTTTGCTACTATTTATAGGTCTCACTGCATTTTTTGGTACTATTCTTCGGCTAACTTATCTTTTACTTTGATAAATAAATTTTCAGTTTCAGCAAAATAAATCATATCCAAATAGGTACGAATTCCCTTACTAAACCTAAGACATAAAAAAGATGAAGTCAATCGCAAAAGTTAACAATAATCATCATCATCGGGATGAAACAGAGGCAATGGGATGCTGAATTGGGTTTGTGTGAAAGATTAAGAAATCAAAGGCTTTGTGGTGTTCGATCCGTTTAATGATTCAGAACAATGCCATTATATCCATCCACCCATCGACCTTTCACTTAGACACAGACACTATGTCTCTCTTGGAGTGTTCCGAGGGCGTCTTCGAATATTCCAGCTTATTTCTCACTTCCCTGATCACAAGTTTTATGCTGGCAGTTTTTCTTTATGGGAACTTGAGGATTACAGTAATGCAGGTACATGGTGCATGAAACAAAAAGTTTACTTCAGCAACATGGTTTTCGGAGACTATCCTGAGAGAGCAAAGAATATGTGGTTTAGATTATGTTAAAGATCTTGAGAGAGCAAAGATGATGCTCTATAGGGACATGACTTTCTTAGCTTTCCACCCAAATGATGGTGACAGTGTATTCTTAGATTGTAGTGATTCCGTTCAATTGTGCAACCTACGGACGGGGGTGTTGAAAAGGGTTTATTACAGCTACCATATATACCTGTGAGATCTCAATTCCAACTTGTGCAACCGTCATGGCCAACACCAGTTCCTCCACTCCCATTGAATGCCCCCTCCATGTCAAACTCAAAACACAAAGTGGGATTTTCTGGCTTCAAGGGATCATTTTTAAAATCTTATTCATGTTGAGGAAGCCAACACAAACAAGAATTTGTATCCCAAACAATTTGTTGTACCACAAGTCGTGACATTGGAGGCTGCAAAGTTGTACTAACTCTTCAGTTGAGACTATGAGTCCAGTATCTAGAACTTCATTAAAAAATGGGGTCGAAGATGAGCTCCATATTTAGGTAAGTCAAAGGGACAGTGTTGCTCCATGTGAATTTCGCAGTGAAACAAGACTGTGAGAGTTCAGTAGGTACTTCCAATATTACTGCTTATCGTGATTACAAGTTTAGTCGATAGTCTCTAACAAGTTACTGTAAGTTTAGTTTGCTTTTGAAATTGAGGTCGTTAAAGCATAGATAATTACCTACGGAGTCTATTGGTCCTCGATGAATGTCAGGGGTGCCCCCATTGAAACTAAATCCCTTCTTAAATGTTATATGACTTTTGAAAAGAGTTAAATTTGGTTTGGATAGTTATTAAAAATTCAATTGTTGTTGTCAAGGCAACTGTAAATTTAAATTGTTTATTTTGGTTATACTTGACTTTTCAACCGTAGAAAAGTAGTTAATAGCAGCACCACTAGATTAAAAATAGCAATTTCTACAAGTGAGACGTCGGCCCAAACTAAATTGACCTGAAGTATAAAAATATATGAACCAAAATAAAAACTTGACCAAATTGAAATAAGCCAAGGACAAGAAATGTATTTTCACCTTTTGGGAATTATAGCTAAAGCTATACACAAAGTATATAAAGAAGAATGACCGTCAAGCGAAAGCTTTTAACTTTTGAATTCAAAAAAAATTCTGGCTTCAAATACCACATGACCATTGATAGTACATTCACCACCATTACATAAGTTAGGAAAATAAGCATGAAGTACATTAATTAAAACAATAATTCTTCACCTTAAATATAAAAGCATTTTTCTTTTTTTCTTTTTGTAAATAATCGAAAGCACTAGCAAAATATTAAATAGATTCCTTTTTTTCTTTTTCTTTTTTTCCTTTTTTTGCTTGCTAGAATAAACTGATTTGTTCATGGTATAAGTTAGAACAATACATCACTAAAAACTTTTATGATTTTCATAGAGATTGACTTGACATGCTTATAGAACATTATTGTCTTAAGATCTCACTTGTTGATCATGGTGTCACGCACAAGTCTCCCCTCATACATTATATAGCTCTTCCTGAGCCATTTATCTATAATTATTTCAAGAAAATAATAATCATAATAAAGGAAATTCTTATCCAAGCTAACAATGCAATGACCAAACTGATCTTACATCCGCGATTTTACTTGCTCCACTGGAGAACTCTGCAAGGCAATAGTGCAAAAACCATTAGAGGAGTATTAGTAGGCAAGGAATTACAATAAATCATCAAGTAATTACACTTGTTAAATCAGCTTATTTCTGAAATTTTAGTATACGGTGACCGACCATAATAATCTTCAACCATGAATAGTAAGTGCAATGGCATGAAAGTGGATTCATATGTGAATGATTTGTGTTGATGGGACCTAAGCCAGTCCCTAGCTCATAAATAAGTACAAAATTATTGTTTCACTACAGTGAAATCTACAACATAAGGTTCAAAGGACAATCTTAACTCCTAAGCCCCGTGGGCAGGGATTCACTAGTTCACTTCTCTTAAGCTACTACTGTAATGCGTCATGGATTTGTCCTTACTTCATTGCTATATTTAGAAAATAAACAAAAAAAAAAACTGTCTCAGATTTCTCACCAGAGGAGCCCCCTTGGAAGCTCTTTCAGCCAAATAGGCACATGGCTTGAAGAATTCTCCATATGAGTTTGACCATTCCTCCAATCTTGAATAAATGTATTTGGAACCAAGAGAATCAGCCCAGAACATTATACCTCCCCTGATCAAAATGTACCTCAACAGGTTATAGAAAGAATTGCATGAGATTAGGAACTTGCACAAAATCAATGAAATTTACTAACCTGTAAGGTGGGAAACCCATGCCGAAAACAGCAGCAATGTCAAGATCTGCTGCTTTGACTGCAATACCTTCAGCAAGGACTCGGCATGCTTCATTCACCACAGGAAAGAATATCATCTCCACAATGTCCTTTTCGGGTAACTTCACAAGCTGCATCCAGGTTCAATTTCATAAAGATTAGGAGAGGGAGGGAGGCGAGACTTCCATATTTATACTTCATAAACTATTGTTGAGAACAGCACCATATTGTGGTTCTATGCCGCCAACTTAGATCACGTTATGGCTCCCCAGCTTAGTAAACAGGTGAGAAAAAAGCTAAAGAACTAAATAATAAACTCCATGTGTGGGGGGTGTAAAGGAGCACGTATGAGAGAGAAAGAGAGACCTTAGGGTCAATGGCTACACCAGAGATGCTCCTTGATTTCTCAATATAGTTTTTTAATTCAGGATCTGGGTTAGCTCTGCGTTTGTCATCATACATGTAGAAGCCTTTGCGAGTAGTTTCACCTGAATCAAGCACATGGTAAACCGTGAAATAATTAAAGACCCATACTGAATTTCAATAGACTTAAATCAATAGGCTGACCACTTGACCATTCAGTTTTAACAAGAAACCAGTACCTGCTCTCTTATCCTCCTGCAGAAGTGGGATAAGCATTGATTTATAAGTTCTCTCAGGAAAATTCTCAATAAATTGCATGCCAGTCGCAATTGCAACACCAAAACCAACCAAGTCAGCCAATCTGCATGGATAAAAATATACATATAAAGCCAGTTAAGTGCAAGAAATTAGATCACTTTAAGAAAAAAAAAAGATCAAGATGACTAAGCCATAAATTTTTCCACAGGTATTAAATACCTGAAAGGGCCCATTGGCATTCCAAATTTGGTAATTGCCCTGTCAATTTGATAGAGATCTGTGCCACGTTCAACGAGCAAGAGACCAGCTTGTGTATAAGGGAAGAACATCCTGTTGACAGCAAAGCCTGTGCAATTTCCAACCACCACTGGAGTTTTCTTTATCTTTTTCCCAACATCTAGCAAGTCAACAATCACTTGGGGAGACGTCTGCTTAGTACGAACAATTTCCAAAAGTGGCATGACATGAGCCGGACTGCATCAGAGGAATAACTAAATTGTTAAGTAAACAAGATGCAGAAGGAAAAATAATAACAGTAAATCTCGTATTACCTAAAGAAATGAGCTCCAGCAATCCGATCTTGGGATTTTGTCCTCTCTCCAATCAGGTTCAAGTCAATTGTTGAGGTGTTACTTGCAAGAATGCAATGTGGTGGGCAATATTTCTCAAGATCAGAAAAAATTTGTTGCTTTAAAGAAACATTCTCAATAACAGCCTGTTCCAAACATCAACAACAAACACTGAACACTTTTTCCCCCCAGTGTGAATAAACAACAATGATAAAGCTAAACTGAAATCCAAATGCATTCCAAACTACCTCAATCACCATATCCACATCTTTAAAGCTTTCATAGTCAAGAACACCCTTGAGAAGAGATATGGTTTTCTCAAACTTCTCTTGAGTCATGTTCCCTTTCTTCACACGGCTTTGCAAATTGGCTAAACGAAAAGAAATTTCACACACCCTTGAGAACTTAACTTTATTAAAAAAAAAAAAAAAATGGAAAGTTGTGTCTACTAGACTATAGCTATAAGTTCTACATGCAGATTAAGCAGAATACCATACAACTTTTGAAAACAAAAGCCAACTAAAAGTTTCAGTTATAAGATATTAATTATAAGTAATAACCATTGTGGGATTCTAGCCTCACCTGTGACTCTACTAATCCCAGCCTGCAAGAACTTGTCATTTACTTCTTTCAGGATGACTGGATAATTACTAAGAATCAATGCTGTTGCAATTCCTGAGCCCATTAGTCCTCCACCAAGGATAGCAACCTTCTTCACTCTCCTTTGCACTAAACCAATGTCAGTAACCCCAGGTACCTGTTTAAAGTTATGAGAAGAAACGTGCTCAGTAGAAGAATCATGTCAGATAAGTACGGCAGAATCAAGTTTGCAACCTCAAGGTGTAAGAGAAGATACTCTTATTCTACGACATGGGACTGATCCAATGAGACCTTACCTTTGAGAAAGAATAAAAACAAAAATTAAAGATTTTTCAAGATTGTTAGCTTTATAAATGTACAGATTTATCCAAGCTCCTAACTTAAGAGGATCAGAATTAGTTGAAACTCAAGCTAAATATAAATCTTGTAATTCCAAGCTCGACCCAAGTGTTTAAAGACACCAATATGATTAATATTAACCATGAGCCATTCAATTTGCCTTCCGGGTTTTCACTTCAATGCCGGCTAAACCATACCATAGAATGGCATCACAAACAACAGAGCTCAAAAGTTTGAAGAAAAGTTCTGATACACAGAATCTCAACATATTTCAATATTCAATTACCCAGCATGGCTCCAAACTTCCTCAAACTGGCATTAATTTAAATCCTCTACTTGAGTAGGCAAACCTTTATGCAAAATATAAACTAATAATTTAGGGTCCGTTTGGATAGAGCGTTTTGCTGAAAACTGAAAACACTGTAGTAAAATAATTTTTTAAATGTGTGAATAGTGCTGCGGGACCCATTTTTAATAAAAAAAATTGCTAAAAAAGTATGTGAACAGTGCATGCACAGTGCGCACTGCACCACTTGTCCCCCTGCAGCAGAAACGGAAAAAAAGAAAAGAAAAAGAAAAAGGAAGAAAACGTGAAACGCTGGCTTGAAAAACGCTATCCAAACATTACCTTAATAAGAACTAAACTAAACATGTCTAAAAGTAAAAAACTTTGTTAGATTCAGTAAATGGATACGAGCAGGTCTCAATTCTTGAAAAATTGAAGTTCAAAGAATTGGTTGATTATATCTTGGCAGTATATTAACGGTAAAAAATAGATACATAAAAAGAAAAAGAAAAAGAAAAAAAAAAAAGTCTTATGTGCAGGGTTCTCTTCCTTACAAATTGGAGATGAATCCACAATGCATTGTAAATAAATGTTTAATTTTCAAACCTTTGACGTTCCACGTTGAGCAAAGAAGATGTGGATCAAACTCTTCGAAGTCTCAGAACGCATAAGTACTTGAAAAGCTTCAGCCTCCTGCAAATATCAAACACAACATCAAGCAGTTGCACATCACTGTTTTTTATGGGAAGTAAAAAAACAGCAGAGACAGAGAAGGACCTTCAAGAGTCCAGCCCGGGGACCAGAAACTATACCCTCTTCGATAACATCAATGCAAACCAATGGGTGTGTGAGATTGGGAGCCCGTTTCCGCGCCTGAGCCCTCGCAAACTTAAATATTTCCCTTGCTTCCCCAAGGGGCTCTATCTTGTCAGTCTTGAAAAGACTAGCAACCCATGGTCTTCTACAGTCCAAGATATCTAGAGCCCACCGACGTGCAGTGTTTACCAACTCATCAGGTGAAACGATGGCATCCACAAGGCCCAAAGAATAGGCCTCCTCCCCTTTCACTGGCTTTGACATCTGTTTAAGAACACCCCAGAGAGGGAAGAGAGAGAGAGAATTGAAGTTTATGCAGCTAGCACGTCAAATTAATAGAGCCAAGTGAAAAAGAAGACTAATCACAACATACAAGCATCATTTCAAGTGCTTTTGAAAGACCAACAAGACGTGGAAGCCGCTGTGTTCCTGAGCCACATCAAGAGCATGTGTCAAGATGAGCATAATAATCCAAGAGAATTTCATATAACAATATGTACTCGTGCGTCATTCTTTTCTTCCACTGGATGTTGACTTATACCAAGGCATAATTTTTTTTTTTTGGATAGGTAATAAAAAATTTATATATCAAGGCCTAATTAATTAAAGAG
This sequence comes from Castanopsis chinensis, assembly GCA_032878915.1. NCBI lineage: Eukaryota > Viridiplantae > Streptophyta > Magnoliopsida > Fagales > Fagaceae > Castanopsis > Castanopsis chinensis. The sequence continues at coordinate 1,352,716 of JAVQMG010000113.1, forward strand.
TATGTCAAGAAAGGGGTCTCCAAAATGAACCCCACAATCATATAGATGGGAGAAATTATTCGTTGATTCTATTATTCACCTGTTACTTAACAAGATCTAGGGTCCGTTTGGATTGGGCTGAAAACTGAAAACTGAAACTGAAAACTGAAAAATACTGTAGCAAAATAATTTTTTAATGTGTAAATAGTATTGTGGGTCCCATTTTTAATAAAAAAGTTGTTAAAAAGTGAAATTTGTGGGTCCGTAAACAGTGCACTGTATACACTGTGCACAGAAAAGTCAAACATTTCAGCTCAAAAAAATAATAAAAAAATAAAAAAAAATTGGGAAACGCACACCTAGTTGATGAATATAAGCAAAGCTTAAATAGAAGGAACCTACAATAAGAGATATATACTATGATGCACCGACACGGACACGGCGATACGGCAATTTTTGAAAAATAAGGATACGACACGGCATGGACACGGCAATTAAATAATTAATTAAATTTTATATTTAGGCATATTTTTTAATATTTTTAGACATAAAATATGTTTATGCATAGAATTTAAATTATGTAAGAACTACAAATAAGTAAACTAACACCCAAAGTAGTACAATAATTCACATAAAATATTTAGAGTACAAACCAAAATTTTAAATAGGCTATATTCAACATCAAACTAAAAAGATAATAGGAAAACAAGCTTTAAACTTTTGGGATTAAAAAAAAATAAAAATATATATGTGTAGTGAGAGTGGGATTAAAGATAAAAAAAAAAAAAAGGCGTTATAACGCGTTATAACACTACAGTACACAGATGTAGCATATCTGAGAAAAAAAAAACAGAGAGTGAGAAGAGAAGAGGTCGGATCGGACCTGTCCACGCAGAGAGAGAGAGAGAGAGAGAGAGAGAGAGAAAGATCGGAAGGGACAGAGGGCACGGTGTCGACGGCGACTGTCTATGGAGCTCGCCGACTCACCGATCGGCCCGATCTAGCATCGGTGACTATCTATGGGTTTCAAATTTTATGGTAATGACTTCTCAGACCACCGGCGACTGTCAAAATCTGTGATTTTCTGTTTTTTTTTTCACTGCTGGCGTGTCCACCATGTCGGAGCCGTGTCAGGAAAAAAAAAAAAAAAAAAAGAACTGCTCAGACAACGGAGTCCGGCAAGTCATGCCGGTATCCGTGTCTGACACGATACATCGCCAAAAATGGTGTGTTGGTGCAACCTAGGATATATATATATATATATATATATATATATTCTTTAAAAGAAGCAAAGAAAGAAAATGATGTGCTTATTCTTTGAAGTAGCATAACCAAGTTATATGAAATGGATAATTTTTTGTGCAGTTATATCTGTATGTATTTATGTACACTATAGAAGTCAGCTTTTACTGACAAATGATGTGGTTTAGCAAATAAATAAAAAAGTACAACGAGATCGGCCCAGCTATTCTGTTTATCTACATATGGTATGACTAACACTATGAACCATACTCCAAAGTGTCAAAGTACAAAACCATACTAAAAGCCAAAAGAGTACACCATATCTGCTCAGGAGTCAAAACCATATTCTGATCCCAAGGGTTTGAGATCAATCAAGTGAATCCCTTAATGATCATTACAATCCTACCTTCTGGAATCAGAGGTCAGTGTATGACTTTACTCATAAAGGACCTCCACCCACATTTTTTTTAATTATTCCGCCATCCTTATAAGTCCCCCCAAATAAATATCACTCCTTGCTAGTGCAATCATTGATCTTGAGCAGCAAATGGCAAACATTTTTAGCCAACTTCCTCTCATAATTGTTCTCCATTAGTACTACATCTCTAGCAAAATCCTTCTCTAACATTCTCATTACCTAGCTTGATTCTATGGACGGATTGTTTCTTGAACACCTACTATATAGTACCATAATCACAGATAGCCCTATCAATGAAGTTGCTATCTCATGATGGTGTCCTATAACTAAATGCATATGTCCCAGTTTTTTATTCTCTTTGCTAACAAAGGTGTCCAATGCTCTTCGAGCACCTAACTATTCCCCCAGGTGCCAATTCAGCCAAACTATAAAACTACACTCTAAAAGTAACACGTTTGACAATCTGTTCCACATGATGGAAGGAAGATACATGCAAAACAATGAAATTGATCATCTTGAGTTTATCATGAAATGTTTATTTTCTATGTTTGATTTAAAGATACCCTTGTTGCATAACAATAGACATTGCAAAACAGTAATGTTTTAGTTTTGGGATCAAACGAAATGCACGCTAAACTTTCACTCATCCAACAGGCAACCAAAGACATACATAACACAATGATTCCATCAGGACTAAATATTATTTATCAAACATTCAAAAAAATATGGACAAAGTAGTTATACCTCCAAATCCAGGAATTATTCCAAGCTGAAGTTCAGGCAACCCTAATTGTGCAGTGGGGGTTGATATTCTAGCATGGCATGCCTGATACCCAAATAATAATAATAATAATAATAATAATAATAATAATAATAATAAAAATAAAATAAATAAATAAATAAAAAGAAGAAGAAGAAGAAGAGAGAGAGAAAACATGATATTACAAAGTTAATAGATCAGATTCTAGTCAAAGAGAAATGGCTACACGTACCATTGCAACCTCTAATCCTCCACCTAAGGCAATGCCATCAATGGCAGCAACAGAAGGCTTTTTTGAAGCTGAAAAAAAAAATTAGTCAGCATTTATCAAGTACTATCATTGAAGATCAACTCCAAATTATGAATATGCACATAAAAATTCGAATACTTACCTTCTACAGTGTCACTGAGAATCTCCATAGATACATATCCAGGCCTTTGTTCTTTCTCCCCTGTAATACATAATTGGTACTTCATTTTTTTTTTTAAGTACATAACTGGAACTTCATTTCAAGAACTAAGGAGAACTATCAGAATATAAGACAGGGAAAAAGCAAAGCATACCCGTGTCCATTTGCTTTCCTTTAAATGATGAAATATCAAATCCACCAGAAAACTTTCCCTTTGCACCTGCTCCAGTTACATATGATATTAGCTTCATATCTCAATCAAATTCAATGCAAGACAAAGACATATTAATGTATCATCACTCACCTGTAACAACAATTGCCCTTACATCATCTCTTCGTAAGGCCTGCTCATAAGTGGCTTTTAAGCTGCGTAACACTGCAAGAAAGAGAGAAAAGATACAAAATCTCATCAGATTATTTAAAATCCAATATTCTCTTGAAGACAAGACAATATTTGAGCAACCATCTTTCGAAACACCAAAGTGAGCCTGGCTCTTTCCCTGCACCTACTCAAACTTTGGGGAAATGGGTAAATGGTGCCTTTTTTGTTATGATCCAAATATGACTTCCATTCTCATCCAAAACCCCAAAGAATCAAGGTTTTAAAAGCAGGATTATTTTTTTTGGGTAAGCTACACTCAGTTAGTGGGCCTCAACCCTCATCCGCCACCTTCCTATTACAAAGGGGGAAGCTCCAATATACTTGTGATAATGCACAGCTATATGTGGTCTATTATTCTCAGGTGAAGTTGAGGCTTCTCGTTGTCCTTATACTTCACCAAATGAGTCCATCAAATTCCATAGTGGGGGTTGAGACCTGAACAACTGGTCTTAAAAAGACTATTTTCACAACCCTCTTCATAAATCATAACAACATCTATACCCTATTATAATAAAAATATCATAACCAATTATCAATTTAACTGTAAAATAAATAAATTAACTAAAGTTACATATGTCGGATCATATTTTATTATTATTGGTAATTACACACGCACCCCCAAACACCTAGTGGGTTTTGAACCTACAACTTCACTCCCCCACCATGCCTTTTATATGGGGATGAAGTGTCATTTGAGCTAGGACTCATTTGCATGTTAGATCATTAGTGTGACTGCAAAAACAAAAGTTGGCAAATGCAAATTCGATTTGTTCAATTTGATTACTATCATGTTATTAGTTATCATCCTGTGCCCACAAATCAAGCTATAAAATCAAAAATAAAAAACAAAATAAATAAAACTACAAGCATCAATCCTATCCAAACACCCATGCCAGCTCAGTGCCTGAGGACCTCTTTGGTTGTTTTACATTTCATCCTCCGTTCCAATCCAAACCTCCCAGTAGCCACAACCATGCCATTGTCAAACCCAATCACAATTGACCTACCAGTACACCCTGACCCCAGAAGAATTTCCAAAACACAATTACCAGATTCAGCTCCACACATCCACTCATATACATGTTTTTGCTAATTGTTAATGTCAATTTCCAAAATTCAATTCAATTCAATTTAAAGACCCAGAATTGGATTTAATAGGTGATAATAGAAACACAAAATCTCAGAACTAATCCAAGCAAATATTTTTGATAAAAACAAAAGACAACAAACAAAAACTCAAAATTTAGCTTAAGAAACCAATAGGGTATGTCAAAAAAATATTAAGAATTCGACAAGATCTGGTAAAAGTGGGAAAAGGGAAAAAAAGTACCATCAAAAGAGAGGGAATTGACAGGAGGGTTGATGATGGTGATGAGTGCAACCCCATCGGCTCCAACCTCCATGACTGCTCTCCCCTTTGCACTGCTACCCATTTTGTGATGTAAAGCTATGATCTTTTTTCACTGTGTGTGTGTGTGTGTCTCTCTCTCTCTCTCTCTGTTTTTGTACTGGTCTCTGTGTTCAATTGGGCAAAGAAAAAATATTTATAGTAATAATGTTTTGAGTCCTGGTTTTAAGGATGAGGTAGCTTGGTTTGGTTTAATATTTAATTGTTGAGAAGTCGTGTCAGAATGCGTGCAGTGACGTGTGCTAGGAAGAAGCTTTAATAGCTTGCTAACTTGGACTTGGTAATATATCAGAATGATCCACACACTGATGACGAAAATTCTCAACCCCCACTCGTGCCTATCGAGAGTTAACAGCACACGCTTTTAGACACAGTGGAAAGTGGAAGCGCTTCTTTCTTTTTAAATGCTTCTTTCTTTTCTTTTTTTTCTGTCAAACAAAAATATATATATATATATATATATATCTTTTTTATCATTATTTAAAGCGCTTCTCTTATATAAGATCTTTAGCATAAATACTCAAAATAACTTTAAATTCATCTATTGTTAGAACTTAAATCATAAGATTAGATATGTGAAATTAATAATTTAAAAACTTCTAATTTTTAGTTAAATTAAAAATAAATAAATAAAACAATTTTTTCTCTCACTTCCACATTTCTCTCTCACATTTGTTGTCAAGCACTAATGCAATTTCTTCTTTTTGAAAAAAAATTAAAAAAAAATTGCTTTTTTTTTATCGCTAAAGTATTTCTTCCCACCTCAATATTTCTCTCTCACATTAATAGTCAAGTATTAATACAACTTCTTCTTAAAATAAAAAATAAAATAAAACTGTCATAAGTAAAACAAGTAAATCCAAAAAATAAAAAGTTTTATCCCCACGCAAAGCGCGTGTGATATGGCTAGTATCTTTTTAAAGACTATGATTTTTTTTTTCTTTTCATTTTTCTTACGACTAGAACTAGGATTCTGATAGTACATATAAAGTATATCATATAGATAAGTTAATTACACTTAATTTGTTCCTCAAAAAAATAGATAAAGTAATTTGATTATGATAATAATAATACCTACTACGATTATTATTATTATTATGACTATTATTATTATTAGAAAAAGAAGAAGATAGATAAGGTAATTTCACTAATTTGTTTCTCCAAACGAAAAAGAAGATAGATATATAAGGTAATTTGATGATAATAGTGATAATTATATATATATATATATATATAAAGATAGATAAAGTAATTACACCTCTCCCCTTTTTTTTATATTACATGAGAAAATATTGAATGTGTTGCCAATTTTAGAAAAAATTACTAAAAAGAAATATATTAAAATTGTTACCAATATTGTTGTAGAAAATATATCAAAATGATATGATAATAAGCATGATTGATCATCTTATACAATATTTATTGTCATACAACGTAGTAAATAAATGTAAAAGTGTTTTTATTACTTTGTTTAAAATGTGACATATCTCCTTGTGATATGCCAACATAAGATTACTTTTGAAATTTCCCCTTCCTCCTATATATTTTTTTGTCAGTTACAAAAAAAATTATTTTAAATTTTATTGCACTAATTAATAGCACTCATTTGTTTTAGAATCCCCTCTCTTAAAAGGTATTATATCTTTTTATTGGGGTTTGTGGTGGGTTTTAATATTAGAATTAGAATCTCATCCCTTTTCTCTTTGTATGTTTGTTTCTATAAAAATAATAATAATAAATATATAAATAACAAATGATTGAACTTTTCTTTTTTTTTTTTAGAAAGATGATTGAACTTAATTAACAACCTAAGTTACATTGCTTAAAATTATAACTAAACTGAGTTGGATTTCTCAAAACAATAAGTCTAGTGTTACAATAATTTTTACAAATTTATAATAACATATGATAAAATGATATCATTTTATCATATCTCTGTCTAATATGCTCAGAAGGTCTAAATGCTCTCATTCAACAAGCTGTGAATGAAGACAAAATTAGGGGTACTCCCTTGCCAATATGGTCCAAAAATCTCTCACTTATTTTTTGTTGATGATAGTCTGCTGTTTTGTCGTGCTCAAATAAGTGATATTCAAGCCATACAAGAAATTTTGGACTTATATGAGAAAGCTTCAGGTTAGCATATCAACAAGGAAAATACCACTCTTTTCTTCAGCAAAATTGTATCCATGATGGTAAAAAATGATATTAAAAATTTTCTTGGCGTTCCGGAGATTAAGGAATATGAAAAATATTTAGGCCTTCCAACGGTGGTGAGAAAAAATAGAAGTGCTAGCCTGAATTTCATCAAGGAGAGAGTATAGGGAAAAATCCAAGACTGGAAGGAGAAAATATTGTCACAAGCAGGTAAAGAAGACCTCCTCAAAGCAATAATACAAGCAATCCCCACCTTTGTAATGAGTTGCTTTCGCTTGCTAGTGCATGACACAACTTCTCTTTTCTACAAGGTGTTCAAAGCCAAATACTTCCCAAATTGCAGTGTATTTGAGGCAAAGGTGAAATCCAGTTCATTCGCTTGGAGAAGCATTTTATATGCTAGAAAACTCATTTTAATGGATGCCAAATGGAGAGTAGGAGATGGTTCTCAAATCAAGATCTATGGAGCAAACTGGCTGCCTGGAGAGACATAAGCCCATGTGGTGTTGTGAGAGACCGCGCCCCCGGCCCGTTTTAATAGAGTGTGTCAGGCCAAACCCACGTGAATGGGTGGAATCGTGTTATTGCCTCTCAAAATGGAGGTTCAACTAGTTATATTTTCACCTTTAGATTAAGGGTTTTACAATGGAGTCGCCACTTATTTAATCATTGGAAAAATGAGAAAACCAAAATTGAAAAATTCCTCATTTTATTAATTTTCAATTGAATTTACATTGGTCATAGAAAAATTACATGGCTTTAATCCTAAATACGATCTAAGATAAAGTACATAACTTTGTTTCTTAGTTACAATCTAAAAATTGAAAATTACATGGACAAGTATTTGATCTACTAACCCTTGATCTAAGTTCGAAGGCTATGTTACAAGGTGGGAAGGTGTTAGGCACCCACCTTGCCCGGTGAAATCGGTCTTCTAGACTATGATGGCCAACATTTATATCATATCATCCAATATGTCAATCAATTTACATGTTGAATTTATGGTGTATGCATGTGATGAACCTTAATTCAATTTATTAAGCATTGCATTTGGATTGAAAAATGAATTCTAGTGAATGTGTGTGGATGGTGATATCCTAGATTCAAAGATTTGAAAGAATTATGAAACAAACATATTTTTTTATATTTTTGATGTGGATTTAAGATCAAAACTAGTGCTTATGCATGAATATGTGATGAACAACAAGAACATATGAAGAACACATAAAAACATTTAAACATATTCAAGAGAATTTAAATAATTACTATCATGCTTTAATCTTAAATTCTTATCATGGAAACATAAAAAACAAGTTAGGGGAAGAGATTATACCTTCACGCAAGATCCATATGATGGATGAGGAGATTCTTGAGAGAGGTACTAAGAGTGGAGGATAAAAAGAGTTAGGAGAGGAAAAATGAGTCTCACTCAATATCTTAAGTCTCAAGAAGACCAAGATATGACAAGACTACTCAACTTCCTAGAACTCAAGAGAGGAGAAGAGAAGGAATTTTTTTTATGTGTCCTGGAATGAAGGAGAGGGGGGGTTTATATAGTAGTGGTGGAGGAAATATGAATGGAATGCCATTAGTGAGGGTTGACAAAGAATCATGAACCTAGACCTTATTTTAGCCTTGAGGGAAATCTGGAGCATTAAATGCAGAGATTGGTAGGAGTGAGGAGCAAGTCAAAATTCGGTTTTCCCGTAGCTGTTGTAACAACCTGTAAAGCCAACTTTGAAAAATCATATCCGACTCATTTCTGATTGGACTTGTCTCGTTCTTATGCTCAAATTGAAGCCCCGAATGTCTAGTTTCTGAAAAAATTAACCTTATTCACAGATTCAAAATATTCTGAGAGATATCAATGAAATAGTGAGCAGAGGTCATTTGTTAGAAAAATGGTTTCAGCACAATTAACATTAATAGGTTCCAAATTAGTTTCCAATTAACATTAATAGGCTCCAATCACTCCCATTTCAGACCTAATTAATTCCAAATTTACCCTAATTAAAAGATAATTGCACAAATTACTCATTGAATAATTAATGTTTAACTATCTAATTAATTAGGTGTATGCAACCTTACCATAAAATGTAATCCTAACCAATCAAATTATGACACATCATTAATTTCAAATTGATTATAATTATAACCAATTGGAATCAATTGTTCATAATCACATAAGGTCGAACTCAATTTGTGACAGTGCATCTCGGCCATTAAAACTTGATTTGATGATAACTTACAATCTGATGGTCCGATTAGAGCTGATAATCAATCGATTTAATCGTTGCAACATCAAGATCATTTTGGTGAAATGAGATTAAGGATCTAATGACCAAAATCAAGATGCATATTTTCAAGGTGAAATTACCATTTTACCCTCCAAGTAAGGTTATATGCGGGTTTCAAAATGAGGTGTCAACAGAATGCCCCTCATTGACAAAGCTTGAAGAGCGAATGTCAATGTATGAAAAAGACACCTAACTTTGCAATCAGTATTTAACCGTGGTGAATTTATGATGCATAGAAATAAGAATGCAAACCGTCATGTAGTGGATCAAAATGTGGACCGAATCTCCGGGGAGATTGCCTACGTACCTCTTGGTGAAAGGATCAGGTCCAAACGTAGTTCACACATGCAACCCCTTTTATTTTTGGCAAAAAAATAAAAAAAAAGAGTACAAGACATACTTACCAGTGGTCGCAACAAAATATGGAGATTCTAGTCATGTGTTTCAGAGGACCAAAGGTTGTCGATCCTGGCTCATGTTTTCAGAGAACCTAGGATTCTTAAATCTTGGTTCATGTTTTTAGAGGACCAAGGGATATTTTTTTAGGCTTTGAACTCATGTTTTCAGAGGACCAAAGGTTGTAGATCCTGGCTCATGTTTTCAGAGGACCTAGGATTCTTGGATCTTGGCTCATGTTTTCAGAGGACCAAGGGTTTTTTGGGCTTTGGCCTCATGATTTCAGAGGAGCAAAGGTTGTGGATCTTGGCTTATGTTTTCAGAGAACCTAGGATTCTTGGATTTTGGCTCATGTTTTCAGAGGACCAAGGGTTTTTTGGGCTTTGGGCTCATGTTTTCAGAGGACCAAAGGTTATGGATCCTAGCTCATGTTTTCAGAGGACCTAGAATTCTTGGATCTTGGCTCATATTTTCAAAGGACCAAGGGTTTTTTGGGCTTTGGGCTTATGTTTTCAGAAGACCAAAGGTTATGGATCCTGGCTCATGTTTTCAGAGGACCTAGGATTCTTGGATTTTGGCTTATATTTTCAAAGGACCAAGGGTTTTTTGGGCTTTGGGCTTTGGGCTCATGCTTTCAAAGGACTAAAGGTTTTGGATCCTGGCTCATGTTTTCAGAGAATCAAGGGTTTTTTGGATCTTGGCTCATGTTTTCAGAGGACCAAGGGTTTTTTTGGGCTTTGGGCTCATGTTTTTAGAGGACTAAAGGTTGTGGATCCTGGCTCATGTTTTCAGAGGACCTAGAATTCTTGGATCTTGGCTCATGTTTTCAGAGGACCAAGGGTTTTTGGCCTTTGGGCTCATGTTTTCAGAAGACCAAAGGTTGTGGATCCTAGCTCATGTTTTCAGAAGACCTAGGATTTTTGGATCTTGGCTCATGTTTTCAGAGGACCAATTGTTTTTTGGGCTTTGGGCTCATGTTTTCAGAGGACCAAAGGTTTTAGATCCTAACTCATGTTATCAGAGGACCTATGATTCTTGGATCTTGGCTCATGTTTTCAAAGGACCAAGGGTTTTTTGGGCTTTGGGCTCATGTTTTCAGAGGACCAAAGGTTGTGGATCCTGGCTCATGTTTTCAGAGGACCTAGGATTCTTAGATCTTGGCTCATGTTTTCAGAGGACCAAAGGTTATGGATCCTGGCTCATGTTTTCAAAGGACCTAGGATTCTTGGATCTTGGCTCATGTTTTTAGAGGACAAGGGTTTTTTGGGCTTTGGGCTCATGCTTTCAGAGGACTGAAGGTTTTGGATCCTGGCTCATGTTTTCCAGAGGACCTAGGATTTTTGGATCTTGGTTCATGTTTGTAGGCTTTTTATCCTAATACCTGCAAAATAGATATTTCCAATTAGTAACAGAGTTATTCATTGAAAAAAATTTGACATACCTGGTGAATGCCCCTAGTTTGGGACATATTCCGTGCTTCGATGAATGTTGAGGATGGACAGTTGACTTGATGTTGCCTCACTGGAAAATATGGAAGAGGATCATAATTTTCTTTTCCTGAAGAAGAATTTAATGAGGTTCTCTTCTGGGACTTTTGAATTTTTCTTTTGAAAAATTTGGAAATCTTGAATTTTTTGATGGAATTGGAAAATTTCTTTCTTTTGAAAGATTTGGAATTTTTTTTTTTTGAAGGAATTGAAAATTTTGATTGATGAATTTTTTTTTTTTTTTTGAAAGATTTGGAAATCTTGAATTTTTTGAAGGAATTGAAATTTTTTTTTGATTGATTAAATTTTTTTTTTTAAATCAACCTAAGAAGTATGAGCCCAATACCCCTAGTCCCAAGGTTTTTTTTTTTTTTAAATTCCCCCTTTTTTTTTAAAGCAACCTAATTGGAAATCTTGAATTTTTTAAAGGATTTGAAAAAAAAAAAAATTTTCAAATGATTTTTTTGTCTTTCTTCTTTTTTTTTTTTTTTTGGGAAGATTTGGAAATCCTAAATTTTTTGAAAGAATTGAAAATCTTGAACAATGATTTTTTTTTTTTTTTTTTGAAAGCCTAATTAGAAGTCTTGAATTTTTTGAAAAATTTTGGAAATCTTGAAATTTTCTTTTTTTTTGAAAATTTGGAAATCTTGAATTTTTTGAAGGAATTGAAAATTTGTTTTGATTGATTAATTTTTTTTTTAAATCAACCTAAGAAGTATGAGCCCAATGCCCCTAGTCCCAAGGTTTTTTTTTTTTTTTTTTTTTGAAAATTCCCTATTTTTTTTTTAAAGCAACCTTAATTGGAAATCAGGAATTTTTTTTTTTAAGGATTTGAAAGTTTTTTTTTTTTTCAAAAGTTTTTTTTTGTTTTTTTTGTTTTTTGCTGCCTGTAAGCTATTCGACAGTCAAAGTGCCGAGCCTGTAAGCTATTCGGCAGTCAATTTGCCGGTCGGTAGTCAAAGTGCCGATTTCGCTGACAGTTCCAAGTTTTGCAATTTCACAATTTTTGCGATTTTTGCCAGAAAGAGAGCCTTATTTCAGACCTAAAATCATGATTTTCCATATTAGGGACCAAAGTTAACTTTCACGTGAACTTCTTTAGGGTTTTTAAACACTTTAAGCACATTGTTTTCCAAATCATCACCACAATATTCATTCAAAGAGAGTTTATTTCAAGAGTCAAAGAACATGGCGAGCACCCTCCCTGCTTCCTATGATTTATGGTTTGATTCCCTTTCTGTCAGGAAACAAGTTCGTGAGTGGATTGACCATTGGGACAATGTCTCTAAGTTCAACTTCAATGCCTTCCATTTAGATGGACTTTTGGCTTTAAGAACAACAAAGATAAATTGGAACTTTCTCAAGGCTGCTGTTCATTTTTGGGATTCCGATGACCATGTTTTCAGGTTTAAGATGGTTGAACTTTGTCCTACAATTGAAGAGTTTTCAGCCATCCTGGGTTGTGACCCTCGTGCTGCACCTATTGTTCCCTCTTGTCATCAACGGCATAGGGTAACTATTTCCAAAGTACTTGGGTTTGCTCTTGATGCTATCCCTCCTTTCATTCAGAACAATTATTGGGTGGACATGAGAAGGCTCATTGAAAGGTTTAGACATGCAGCAGTGGCAAATGTGGACCAAAGTTTTGAAAAGCTTTCTGCTTTGGCTTATTGCTTGATTGGTGAATTCTTGTTGTGTAGTAGAAGACCTGGCTTTGCTGATGCTTGAATTTTTGATCTTCTTGATGAAGTCAAAAAGAAAAAAAGTTTAATCCCCATGGTTTTGGCATAAACTTTTCATGGTCTTGACGCTTTATCTAGGGGAGAGACCAACATCTTTCAAGACAGCCCCTTGCTGTTGCAAGTTTGGTTGATGGATCACATGGGCATTTTATCATTGCCAACTGTAGCTACTTATGGTCCTGGAGATTATGTTGGGAGAAAGCTTCACTTATTTGGTTGTCAGACTGAAACAGAGTGGACCTATTTCTTGAGTAAGAAGGATGGTCAAAACATCCGCTGGAACTGTCACTGGTGGAGATGTCCTTATCCACTTCTTAGGTCACCAAATCGAGATCATATTTTTCTTGTGGGTCTCAGAAGTGTTTCTTTTTACAGGGGTGAAAGGGTAGCGAGTCAATTTGGGCTAATGCCAATGATACCTTCAAGTGAGAACCGACCTTTCAAGGCTGTGAATGTAGTTCCCTCCATCATAACGAAGGCTATTGCTGGATTAGAAAATGCTCATAGAGCGGATGAGACTTTTGTGAGATTTCAGGCTTTTGAGATGTCGAAAGCTTACCATGACTAGCTCAAGGAAAAGATTCAAGACAAAGAGGCAGGGCTGAAGGAATCAAGAAAAACTTTTTTTAAAGGATTTTAAGAAGACACACAAGAGAAGGAGAAGTGACATTGGGTGGTGACTGTGACTCTGAACTTCATAGCACTGCTAGCTTTTCTTTTCTTTTTTTCTTTATTTTAGAAATTAGATAATGAAAGTGCTTACTTAGGCATGTGAACTTAGAAAGAAACTCCAACTTTGTTATTTCAGCATCTTTTAATGAATAAAGCTGTGCATTTTATCTTTCCCCCCATTTCCTCTTTATGATGATTTTTTTTTTTTTAATGACCGAGCCATTAACGGCTGCCTACGTACCTTTTTTAGAAAGGATCAGGTCATCACGTAGTTCAATTTTATTTACCCTAATTTTTGCCTAGGTCGCCCTTTCGGGTTTTCGACCTAGCAGGGTCTCTCACACTCAATTTTTTTTCCTCCTTTTGCGTAGGTCGCTCTTTTGGGTTTTCAACCTACCTCTTTTTTTCTTTTTCTTTTTATTTAGTTTTTTTTTTATACCCTAATTTTTGCCTAGACCGCCCTTTTGGGTTTTCAGCCTAGCGGGTTTTTTTTTTTTTTAGGCATGTTGTTTCTTTAATTGGTCCATATTGGTGGGTTCTACGAACAAATTTCCATCTAAATCCACAAGCCTTACTCCTCCACCAGAAAATATTTCCTTGATTAAAAATGGCCCTGACCAATTGGGCTTAAATTTTCCTTTTTCCCTGGGATCCCTCATTAAGTTTCTGATTTCTCATATCCCCTATTCTTAGTTCTCTTGGTCTGACTTTTTTATTAAAGGCTCTCATGGCTCTTCTTTGATAGCCTTGGATATGATACATTGCCCTATGCCTTTTTTCTTCCAACATACACAATTGGTTGTATCGGCTTTCTAACCACTCGGCTTCTGGTACTTCCCCTTCCATCACAACTCTTAGTGATTGGACCTCCAACTCTATAGGTAAGACTCCCTCCATGCCATAAACCAAAGAGTAAGGGGTTGCTCCTGCGGATGTGTGAATGGATGTACGGTATCCCCATAATGCATAAGGTAACCTCAAATGCCAGTCCCTATAATTTTGGGCACTTTTCTTCAATATCTTCCCTATGGTCTTGTTTGCGGCTTCAACCGCCCCGTTGGTTTGAGGTCTGTAAGGTGACGACTTGTGATGCTGGATGTTATATTCCCGACACAACTTAACCACTGCATCTCGAAAATGTGATCCATTATCAGAAATAACCTTAAGCGGTACCCCATACCTACAAATAATGTTGGTCTGAATAAATTGCGCAACCTTTTTGGAGTTCAATACCTTATAAGATGCAGCTTCTATCCATTTGGTGAAATAGTCGACAGCTACCAAAATATACTCATGACCATTGCTTGCTTTTGGGTGGATTTTGCCAATGATATCAATGCCCCAAGTCGAAAAAGGCCAAAGAGATGTGAGGCAATGTAGAGAGACCGGTGGCATGTGCTTGAGATCTCCATGTATCTGGCATTTATGGCATTTCCTTACGTGGGCTGCACAATCAGCTTCCATGGTAGTCCAATAATACCCGAGTCGAAGGATCTTTCTAGACAACATGTGAGCATTCATGTATGGCTCATAACTTGACTCATGTACTTCTTCAATAATGCGTTGGGCTTCCTTCTTGGTTACGCACAATAAATGGATCCCTTCATACGACCTCTTGTATAGTTTCCCTCCACACAAAATGTAGCTCATGGCCATTCGACGAATAGTCACCCTTTCATTCTTATTTGTGGTATCAGGGAAAGTTCCATGTTTAAGGAATTGGAGGATATCAGCATACCACTCCTCATCGTTTTCAATTTCGCTTTCCAATGAACAACAATAAGCTGGCGCATCCCTTTGCTCAATGATCAAAGGTTGGACAGGGGTGTCATCGGGGATGTCAATCATAGAGGCTAATGTGGCTAGTGCGTCAGAAAACTGGTTTTAAGTTCGAGGGATGTAGTGATACTCAATCTTTTTGAACTTCTTGGCTAGGTCTTGAAAGTACTCAAAGTAGGGCAGCAACTTCTCTTCTTTAATCTTCCATTTGTTTTGTATTTTCTGGATTATTAAAGTTGAATCCCCATAGACATCAAGTTCTTCTATACCCATGCTGATGGCTGTCTCTAATCCTAGAAGGCATGCTTCATACTCAGCAACATTATTGGTCGTTGAAAAGTTGAACTTAACTGATACTGGCACATGCGCTTCTTTTGGTGAAACAAGGAGTACTCTTACACCACTCCCATTGTGATTAGCAACCCCATCAAAATACAATCTCCACCTAGTTGGTCCTAACATTAAAATGTCCTCATCTAGAAACTCATCCTGAACTTCCTCTGCTTGTGTAGGTGGGCAACTAGCCAAGTGATCAGCTATGGCCCGGCCTTTAATTGACTTTTGAGTCACGTAATTTATGTCAAACTCGGATAGTAAAAGAACCCATTTGGCGGTTTTCCCATCTTGAACTGGTTTTTCCATCAAGTACTTGAGTGGATCCATGCGGGCTATTAAGTAAACTTGGAAAGACAACATGTAGTGCCTGAGCTTTCGAACAGCTTAGACTAAGGCAACACAAGTATTTTCTAACACTGAGTACCTCTCCTCAAATCCGATCATCTTCTTGCTGATGTAGTAGATGGCGTTTTCCTTGCGTGATTCTTCCAAATACTGGGCAAGCAAAGCTCTCATTACAGTATCTGTGGTGCTTAGATAAAGCAACAGTGGCTTTTCTTGCATGGGTGGTACCAATATTGGGGGTTTCAACATGTATTCTTTAATCTTATCGAAGGCCACTTGACATTGTTCATCCCATTTTATCGATACATCTTTCTTAAACAACTTAAATATGGGTTCATAAATCATGGTTAGTTGGGTAATGAATCGGCTCATATACTGAATCCTTCCTAAAAATCCTCGAATTTCTTTCTCAGTTTGGGTGGTTTCATTTCCATGATAGCTTTGATCTTATCTAGATCAACTTCAATTCCCCTTTGACTTACTATAAATCCTAACAATTTGCCAGAGGTTACTCCAAAGGTACACTTCTTCGGGTTCAATCTCAACTTATAATGCTTGATGCGCTCAAAGAATTTCCTTAGGGCAGGTGTGTGTCCCTCTCGGTCTTTTGCTTTAACAATCATGTCATCAACATATGCCTCCACCTCCTTGTGAATCATGTCATGCAACAAGGTTGTGGCGGCACGTTGATAGGTGGCACCCGCATTCTTTAGGCCAAAAGGCATGACTTTGTAGCAATAAGTCCCCCAAGGTGTGACAAATGAGGTCTTCTCCATATCTTCTGGTGCCATTTTGATTAGATTATTCCCTGAAAAACCACCCATGAAGGACAACAGTGCATGACCGGCTGTATTGTCAACCAACACGTCTATGTGAGGCAATGGAAAATCATCCTTAGGGCTAGCTTTATTTAGGTCCCGAAAATCTATACACATTCTAATCTTTCCATCTTTTTTGGGTACTGGAACAACATTTGCCAACCACTCAGGATAGTTTACTACTTTCAAGAACCCTGCATTGTATTGCTTTTCTACTTCTTCTTTGATCTTAAGTGTCCATTCGGGCTTCATCCTTCTCAACTTTTGCTTCACTGGTTTCATGGTTGGGTCGGTAGGAATATGATGCTGCACAATGTCCATATCTATTCCTAGCATATCTTCATAAGACCATGCAAAAACTTCTTGGAATTCTTTGAGAAGTGAAATTAATTCATCCTTCTCTTTAGGAGTTAGGGTATTACCAATTTGCACTGCTTTAGGTTCATTATCAGATCTTAAGTTAACTAGTTGAGTTTCTTCTTTTAGTTCATTACTTTTATCAACCATTTTATTATCAATTTCAGCAATAAAAACATTCAAAGCAAGCAAGTAAGCAGAATCAGAGATCATCTTATTAGAATTGAAAAAGGTGGTGACTGACTTGGCAAACTTATCAGAAATTAAAACTGACTCAATAGGAGTGGTAACATACTCAATTGGGACAGACATAGCTTTTTTGACAGACATTGACGACTTGGTTGTGACTTGGTGACCTCCAGAAGGATAGTATTCTTCCCAGCTCCAGTTCTTTAAGACATGTTGCCTCAGTGATTGGTGGAACTTCCTTATTGGTCTTCTCCTTTTGCAGCATGTAGATACCATCATCGACCTCAGAATCTTCACTAGATACCTTAATGATGGACATATTGCTCTCAGAATCATCACTAGATATATCAATATAGTTCTGTTCATCACCTTGCTTGCCTATGTTTCCTACCTCATGGGGGAGGCTCTCCACATAAGTTCTAAGATTCTCGATAAATCCTCTTGGCATTTCATTAGGGTCAGTGAAACTAGCGCCCCAGTCATCCCATAAGTCAAAATTTCTTCTTGTTGAAGGAAGAGGAAGTTGAACAACTGGCTCTTCTTCTTCTTGGTCATCCAATGATCTATCATCTTCTCCCATGACAACACCCCAACTTTCATTAGAAGCATATCCTTCAGATAGTTCCTCCAAAGGCTCTTCAATGGTCCAATTTTCCAAGTTGGAAGTGATTGGAAAGATGGATGGCAACTCATCTTCTTCGTCCTTCTTCATGTTAAGTACATGTTCTCCCAACAAAGTCTTCATAGCTTGAGGATCCATATGATAGACTCAATCTTCTCTCTTATCTTGCAACACATTCATTTCCTCCCCATCTTCAATCTTACAATCAGTAAAGATCTCAAATCCAGGCATCTTCTTCATAGTCTTAAAATCATACCAAGGCTCAGGAAATCCATAGTACAAGTGGGTGCATCCTTCCTTGACAAATTTTCCATTGAGGGTAAGGGTATAAGGTTTCATGGATATGGGATCAAAAGACACACCTTGGGCTTTAGCTTTAGCTCTGGCAGTCTTCTTTGAATCATTCTCAAGGAGTTCATCATTAGTAGGCTTGTACCCTAATTCAAATGGGGGAATGGAAGTAGAGAAATGTGGGAATACATGGACACCTTTACTGCGTCTCCCTAGGCCCATGGGGAAACATTCCCTTGTTTCTTCTTTGATCCAGGAGATGGCGGGGACTTCCTCTAGTTCAAATCCCGACAAGAAAAGTTCACTTTTTTCTTCCTGAATGCCATGGATAGATCTAGTGTTGTCTTGACTATCCCCAAATATAGTAATAACAGAATCTTTGTAAGGGAAGCGAATCTTTTGATAGAGTGAGGAAGGTACAGCTCCAATGGAATGAATCCAAGGGCGACCTAGCAACAAATTGAAGCATGCAGGGATGTCCATGACTTGGAACTCTACCTTTTGACTTGTAGGCCCAGTTTTTAGATCCAAAGTTACATTTCCTAACACTTCTCTCCTTGTGTTGTCATAAGCCTTAACATATTGGCAAGATGGTACAAAGTCTTCAATACTAAGGCCCAAACAACTTGCAGTTCGTAATGGACACACATTTAGCGCACTTCCATCATCAATAACTACCATTGGAACTCTCTTGCCGTTTGTGCCCACGATGATGTGAAGGGGATCATTGTGATCTCGCCCTTTGCTAGGCAAATCTTTATCAAAATAAGAAATGGATGGCTCCTTCCTTATTACTCCAATCATAGTGTTGAGGGCTTAAGGGGTTAAGTTGGTGGGGACTTGGATTTGGTTGAGAAGGTTGGTTAGAGTTTGGCGGTGATGGTATGAGGCCATAAGTAAGCCCTAAAGGGATATGTTGGCTTGGGTTTTTTGGAGTTGTTTCAAGACAATGTCATCTTCGGGTTGAAGCTAGGTATTTTTCAATTGTTGGTTTAAAGCTTCAAGTGGGTTATCTGCTTCAAGGTGGGATGGTTTAAAGTGTTTCCCTCCCCGGGTAATATGGGTTATCTCATTTTGGTGGTCCAAAGATAATGGTGTAGGAGTTGGTTCTTTTGTGGGTTCATTGGTGGGCTCTTCCTCCCAAATATCGAGCTTGGGCTTCATTGAGGGTAACTCTGTTTCCATAACTTCCTCCCAAGTTAGCATGGCACATATGGGGATGTCACTAATCAAGATGGATGGATCTTCCTTTAATCCTCCTTCAAAGAGGTAGTTGATTCTTATGCCTTGGTTCATAGCATGGTTGGGTAGTGGATTGTTAATGACATTGGGTCTAGGTGGAGGGGCTATAATCTTTTGGTCAATTAAGTTTTGGATAGCATGCCTAAGAGAAAAGCAATCATCAGTGTGGTGGCCAGGAGTTTGGTGATAGAAACATCTCTTGTTAACATCGAGTCCTCGTGGTAAGGGATTGGGCATAGGTTTCGGGTCTAGTGGGCGAAGAAGGCCCCTTGCTTGGAGCTTCTCAAAGACTTTGCTTAAGGGCATGTGCAACTCATGAAATTGTCTTTGGGGTTGAGCCTTTGGAACTGGAGTAGGTGCAATCAATTGGTATGGCGCGGGTTGATTAATGGTGGAGACTTCTGGGATCTTTGAGCTTGATGGGCCAAATGTTTTCTTGGGCCTCATTATTTCTTCCCCTTTGATTGTACCATTGGCCATAGCATCTTTTATTTGGGTACCCGCTGCAACCAAAGCCTTGAAACTAGGAAAGTATTGGGCAAATAGATATTTGTGATATGCCGGGAGTAAATTCTTTACCACCATTCCTAGTTGTTCTTCCTCATTAGACCTACTTGTCATCTGAGCCGCCTTTGCCCTCCATCTAGTAATGAAAGCTGAAAAAGACTCCTTAGGCTCCTGCTTAGTGGTTATTAAATCTCGTCTAGTAATGTCCACTTCAGTATTGTATTTGTATTGCCTATAGAACTCATTGCCAATGTCCTCCCAAGTACGAGTCTTTGAGTCTTCAAGGCTTAGGAACCATCGAAGTGCAGCCCCAGTAAGCGTGTTTTGGAACATTTGGGCCAAAAGTTCCTCAGTAGCCCCCAAGGGTTAGAGGGCCCTTGTGTACATCTTCAAATGGGCTTTTGGGCAACCTGTTCCATCAAACTTATCCAAGGTCGGCATCTTAAACTTAGGAGGAACCCTTGCATTTGGAAAAAAGGGATAGAGAATGCAAGTCCATAGCATCTTCCCTTTGAGACTTCTTGATTAATTGCTCCATTTGGTCTATCCTTTCCTTCATCTTTTTCTCACCTACAGTCAATGGTGGGTTTTGAGTTTCACTTTCATTGGTTTGGGGAATCGAGGTATTGGGACCTTTCTCTTGGAGTTTTTGACATAAAGTATTGAAATCCTCACGAAGTTGCACTTGACTTGCCACCAAGGTGTTGAGCAATTCACAGAAGTTGGTCATGGGCTCATTGGATGTGTTTTCATCGGCCATAACTAGAGAAAATGGGCTTAGGGTAATTGGGGTATTTGTGGATGATTGAATGCTTGAGCTTGGGTTTGTGTTTAGGCTAGTGTTTAAGCTTGTGTCTAGGCTTGAGCTTTGGTATGATCTTAGACTGTCAAGGCTTGGACTTCTCTCAGAACTCCCTTCAAAGATTGCGGGCCTAGATCTTCTTCTCAATCTCCCTTTGCTGTTTCTAGACCAAGTCCTCTCCTGCATGGGTTTTAGATTTTGAACTTAGAGACATTTCCCTCCACTTTTATTCAATTTTTTTTTTTAGCTCAAATTCTTCATACAAAGGTTCACACGATCATGATTGGCCCAAGCATTGGACTTGAACTTCTCATGGTTCAAACAACGGCCAAACACATGCATAATGCAATGCAATGCAATTTACATGGACCAACCTAAAGGTAGGTTCTATGGGTCATTACAACATGGGTAGAAGGTAGGTTAAAGGTTCCCACAAGCTAGGACGTCGTACCTCCCAACTTGTGACGCCAAGAGCGCCGCGTTGGTCCGAACGGTACAGTTTGTCCTTATGAACCACCATAGCATAACCATGATGATCTTTGTCGCGGTGGGTGGTAGGTTCATCGCTGGGTATGTGAATCTTAGGAAGACCACAATCCACGGCTAATACTACCGGGCTTCCGGGCTAGCACACAAATAAAATAAATTTCATTTAAGCAAATGATGCATGACATGCAACATAATAACATATTAGACATATTATATACAAAAAATAATAAACAAAAAATGACATGGTTGGCCACCATAACCTAATTGAAGCCTAGCCCTCAATATCCCCAGTGGAGCTGCCACTGTGAGAGACCGCGCCCCCGGCCCGTTTTAATAGAGTGTGTCGGGCCAAACCCACGTGAATGGGTGGAGTCGTGTTATTGCCTCTCAAAATGGAAGTTCGACTAGTTATATTTTCCCTTTTAGATTAAGGGTTTTACAATGGAGTCGCCACTTATTTAATCATTGGAAAAATAAGAAAATCAAAATTGAAAAATTCATCATTTCATTAATTTTCAATTGAATTTACATTGGTCATAGGAAAATTATGTGCCTTTGGTCCTAAATACAATCTAAGATAAAGTACATAACTTTGTTTCTTAGTTACAATCTAAAAATTGAAAATTACATGGACAAGTATTTGATCTACTAACTCTTGATCTAAGTTCGGAGGCTATGTTACAAGGTGGGAAGGTATTAGGCACCCCCCTTGCTCGGTGAAACCAGTCTTTTAGACTATGGTGGCCAACATTCATATCATATCATCCAATATGTCAATCAATTTGCATATTGAATTTCAGGTGTGTGCATGTGATGAACCCTAATTCAATTTATTAAGCATTGCATTTGGATTGAAAAATGAATTTTAGTGAATGTGTGTGGATGGTGATATCCTAGATTCAAAGATTTAAAAGAATTATGAAACAAACATGTTTTTTTATATTTTTTATGTGGATTTAAGATCAAAACTAGTGCTTATGCATGAATATGTGATGAACAACAAGAACATATGAAGAACACATAAGAACATTTAAACATATTCAAGAGAATTTAAATAATTACTATCATGCTTTAATCTTAAATTCTCATAATGGAAACATAAAAAACAAGTTAGGGGAAGAGATTATACCTTCATGCAAGATCCATATAGTGGATGAGGAGACTCTTGAAAGAGGTCCTAAGGGTGGAGGATAAAAAGAGATAGGAGAGGAAGAGTGAGTCTCACTCAATATCTTGAGTCTCAAGAAGACCAAGATATGACAAGAATACTCAACTTCCTAAAACTCAAGAGAGGAGAAGAGAGGGGGTTTTCTTTTTGTGTGTCCTGGAATGAAGGAGAGTGGGGGTTTATATAGTAATGGTGGAAGAAATATGAATGGAAAGCCATTAATGAGGGTTGACAAAGAATCATGAACCTAGACCTCATTTTAGCCTTAGGGAAAATCTGGAGCATTAAATGTAGAGATTGGTGGGAGTGAGGAGCAAGCCAAAATTCGGTTTTCCCGTAGCTGCTGTAATAGCCTGTAAAGCCAATTTTGAAAAATCATATCCGACTCAATTCTAATCGAAATTGTCTCATTCTTGTGCTCAAATTGAAGCCCCGGATGTCTAGTTTCTGAAAAAAATTAACCTCATTCACAGATTCAAAATATTCTGAGAGATATCAATGAAATAGTAAGCAGATGTCATTTGTTAGAAAAATGGTTTCAGCACAATTAACATTAATAGGTCCCAAATTAGTTTCTAATTAACATTAATAGGCTCCAATCACTCCCATTTCAGACATAATTAGTTCCAAATTTACCCTAATTAAAAGAAAATTGCACAAATTACTCATTGAATAATTAATGTTTAACTATCTAATTAATTAGGTGTATGCAACCTTACCATAAAATGTAGTCCTAACCAATCAAATTATGACACATCATTAATTTCAAATTGATTATAATTATATCCAATTGGAATCAATTGTTCATAATCACATAAGGTCGGACTCAATTTGTGATAGTGCATCTCGGCCATTAATATTTGATTTGATGATAACTTTCAATCTGATGGTCCGATTAGGACTTATAACCAATCAATTTGATCGTTACAACATCAAGATCATTTTGGTGAAATGAGATTAAGGATTTAATGACCAAAATCAAGATGCATATTTCCAAGGTGAAATTACCCTTTTACCCTCCAAGTAAGGTTAAATGCGGGTTGCAAAATGAGGTGTCAACGGGTGTCGCCCCCTTCACCTTCACAGGGACGGTTCCTATTCAGTAAGCATGGGGTATCACTAGCTATGTGCAAAAGAAAATAAAGAAGTGGCGTCACCTTCAAATTTTGACAAGACTCACGGTTTCTAGAAAAAGATGTGGAAGGCATATGTATTAGGAAAAATTAAGCACTTCTTATGAAAAGCTTGCTTAAATGTATTGCCCACAAAGGAGAATTTATTGCGGAGAAAAATCATTGCAGAAAGCTTATGTCCACTCTACAAAAATCATGTTGAATCTGTCCTCCATGCTCTCTAGGACTGCGCTTCCTTCCATCAGGTATGGGATGCAGATTTTAGCTATGTTGGAGTTGATCGCCAAAAAACATCCAAGGGATCCTTCCAAAATTTGGTGGAATTGATCCTTGATAAACCCAATCAACTAGAGCTTTTCATCACCATTGCATGGTTCCTCTAGTTAAGGCAAAACAAACCCAGGCTGAAAGAGGAAGTACTCCCTCTAAACCGTGTTGTCTTGGAGGCAAGAAGGTACATCAGCAACCGGTGAGCAAGCACCCAAGATAGCAAGTACATGCAAAAAAAGTAAAGTGGACACCTCCAGATCTACATAGCTTCAAAACAAACTTTGATGGTGCCATGTTTGCATACATGGGAGAGGCAGGCTTGGGTGTCGTGATTCGTGACCATGCAAGGGAAATCATTGCAGCACTCTCTGAAAAAATTCCACAACCACCTTCAGTCACATGCTTAGAACTACTTGCGCAAGGCGGGCTGCCATTTTTGTCCATGAAGTGGGTCTTCAAGATTCCATATTGGAAGGAGACTTAGAAACAATCATCAATTCCCTTCGAAAAGGTGATATGTTTCAATCTACTTATGGTCATCTTTTTAAGGATACTTTATTTTATGTACATTTCTTGAGGAGTTTTAGTTTCTCTCATTCCTATAGACAAGGAAATTCTGTAGCTGATGCTTTAGCAAAGAAAACTAGGTTTTGTTTTGATCTAACCGTCTGGATGGAGGATGTTCCACCAGATATCAACACTTTTGTATTGGCTGACAAGCCCTCTTCTTAATTTAATAAAACATTACGAGGTGGATTCTCAAAAAAAAAAAAAAAAGAAGATGAAAACCAATAAAATCCTATAAACCAAAAAATCTCCTAAACTCGACTCAACCCAACTCAACCCATGTACAACCCTAATTATAAACCACCTTATTGTTTTGTTTTTCTTAGTATTTTTGACTTCTATGTGAGCCCCCAACCTATTTCATTTAACTTATACTTTTTATTTATAGTGCTTTTACTTTTTATTTTTAGTGCTTTTAGCAAAAGCATTTGGGAAAAATTAATAAATTCCCTAAGGGTATTTATTAGTGAATAATTTTAAGAAAATTTTTATGAAAAAAAAAGTTAATTTTTTGATCAATTTTTTATATTTCTCATAAAAATGGTATTTGAATTTCCTTAAATAGTTTATTAATAAATACCTTAAAATACCCACCATCAGTACCTAAATTTTTTTTAAAAATGTAAATAAATCGTTTTCAAACAAACAGTTGATCCTAAAAAAAAAACAAACAGACACTTTAATTAGCATTATAAAAAAAATAGCATTACTTTTCTCAAGAACTACTTTGAGAGAGAGCATTCAGGTGCACTGGATTTTTGTGCCGACGGGAAGTGCCCAAAGGTCGTGTTTGTCACGCATTTTATTGTGAAGTCTCATGGGTAGAGCCTAGGGAGGCTCAAAGATCATCTTTTCCTTTTTATTCAATATTTTTCTCGAAGGTTTCAATCTCATAGCCATAATCATAATTATCGTGTTTCTCCAACTGCATGCCACGTGGGATAGTATTGGGAGGCAATTGGATATGATATTTTTGTACTTACCAGTTGCATCAATTCAAAAATCCACTATAAAAAAAAAAAATCAAAAATCAATAATGTGTTGGCATACACGTGCTGGCTGTATATTTAGTTATACTATAGAAGTAATCTGTAATATTATAGAAATAAATATTCCTTTCCAAGGGAAAATGTCTATTTATTTATTTTTTGGTTAAATAAAAAAAAATGTCTATTTCAGCATATCTCTTTATATCCTCTTATCCGTATGGAACAGAAGAGATACTAAAAAGAGGGCCAAAATGGCCAAATACCACAAGTTTCAAAAATTAGTATAAAAAAAATACTGTTTCGGAAATAAATAGGGAAGTACCACTTTTCTGGTACTCGAGTTTCTTAAACTCGAGTTCTAAATGGTACTCGAGCTTAAGAAACTCGAGTACCAAAAAGTTTAGCCACCGTGGCACTGCTGACATGGAATTTGTGCGATTTAAAAAAATAATATGGTACTCGAGCTTGGTAAACTCGAGTTCTATGCAACACAGTACTCGAGTATACCAAACTCGAGTACCAATTATAAAAAAAATTATGTTTATTTTTATTTCTAAGGTACTCGAGCTTGGTGAGCTCGAGTACCTTGTAAGGAACTCGAGTTTAGGAAACTCGAGTTTCTTATAACTTTTTTTTTTTTTTTGATAATCGGTAAATAAACATAAATATAAACATAAACATATTTTTAAGTTTTTATTTATTTAAATAAAAGCATTGTAAAATAGATTTTAATTTCAAAATATGAATTAACTTCTACATTAATTAAAACTGTTCATTGTTTTCTCATAAAAATTGTTCACTGTTTTCTCTTTAGCATTATCTAAAAAATTGTTCACTCTCTTTTTTGCGTAAATTATTTTATGTTCACTATTTAAAAAATTATTAACTGTTTTTTCATAAAACACCTACTAAAATCGTGTTTTATAAATTTAAACGCCAAATCAGAATGTTTTTTAGTGCTTAAATTTCACAATAATCGAATTTGTTTTTCTGCATTGATAAAATCTATTTCTACATTAATAAAATTTTCTCTCTGTACATTACGTTTACTGTATATTCGAATCTGCTTACTGCATTCATAAAATCTGTTTTCTGTATTAATTAAAACCGTTCATTGTTTTCTCATAAAAATTGTTCACTGTTTTCTGCAAAATCTATTTCTATGATTTTGCATAAAATTATTTTCTCCTTAGCGTTATTTAAAAAATTGTTCACTCTCTTTTTTGCGTAAATTATTTTACGTTCACTATTTAAAAAATTATTAACTGTTTTTTCATAAAACACCTACTAAAATTGTGTTTTATAAATTTAAACGCCAAATCAGAATGCTTTTTCGTGCTTAAATTTCACAATAATCGAATTTGTTTTTCTACATTAATGAAATCTATTTCTACATTAACAAAATTTTCTCTCTGTACATCACGTTTACTATATATTCGAATCTGCTTACTGCATTCATAAAATCTGTTTTATGTATTAATTAAAACTGTTCATTGTTTTCTCATAAAAATTGTTCACTGTTTTCTGCAAAATCTATTTCTATGATTTTGCATAAAATTATTTTCTCTTTAGAATTATTTAAAAAATTGTTCACTCTCTTTTTTGCGTAACTTATTTTATGTTCACTATTTAAAAAATTATTAACTATTTTTTCATAAAACACCTACTAAAATCGTGTTTTATAAATTTAAATGCCAAATCAGAATGCTTTTTCGTGCTTAAATTTCACAATAATCGAATTTGTTTTTTTGTATTGATGAAATCTATTTCTACATTAATAAAAGTTGCTCTCTGCACATCACGTTTA
The DNA here is from genome assembly GCA_032878915.1 of Castanopsis chinensis. NCBI lineage: Eukaryota > Viridiplantae > Streptophyta > Magnoliopsida > Fagales > Fagaceae > Castanopsis > Castanopsis chinensis. Next base: position 1,379,777 of record JAVQMG010000113.1, read on the forward strand.
CTGTATATTCGAATCTGCTTATTGCATTCATAAAATCTGTTTTCTGTATTAATTAAAACCGCTCATTGTTTTCTCATAAAAATTGTTCACTGTTTTCTGCAAAATCTATTTTTATGATTTTGCATAAAATTATTTTCTCTTTAGCGTTATTTAAAAAAATTTTCACTCTCTTTTTTGCGTAAATTATTTTATGTTCACTATTTAAAAAATTGTTAACTGTTTTTTCATAAAACACATACTAAAATCGTGTTTTATAAATTTAAATGCCAAATCATAATGCTTTTTCGTGCTTAAATTTCACAATAATCGAATTTGTTTTTCTGCATTGATGAAATCTATTTCTACATTAATAAAAGTTGCTCTCTGCACATCACGTTTATTGTATATTCGAATCTGCTTACTGCATTCATAAAATCTGTTTTTAGTATTAATTAAAACCGTTCATTGTTTTCTCATAAAAATTGTTCACTGTTTTCTGCAAAATCTATTTCTATGATTTTGCATAAAATTATTTTCTCCTTAGCGTTATTTAAAAAATTGTTCACTCTCTTTTTTGTGTAAATTATTTTACGTTCACTATTTAAAAAATTATTAACTGTTTTTTCATAAAACACCTACTAAAATTGTGTTTTATAAATTTAAATGCCAAATCAGAATGTTTTTTCGTGCTTAAATTTCACAATAATCGAATTTGTTTTTCTGCATTAATGAAATCTATTTCTACATTAACAAAATTTTCTCTCTGTACATCACGTTTACTATATATTCAAATCTGCTTACTGCATTCATAAAATCTGTTTTTAGTATTAATTAAAACTGTTCATTGTTTTCTCATAAAAATTGTTCACTGTTTTCTGCAAAATCTATTTCTATGATTTTGCATAAAATTATTTTCTCTTTAGAATTATTTAAAAAATTGTTCACTCTCTTTTTTGCGTAAATTATTTTATGTTCACTATTTAAAAAATTATTAACTATTTTTTCATAAAACACCTACTAAAATTGTGTTTTATAAATTTAAACGCCAAATCAGAATGCTTTTTCGTGCTTAAATTTCACAATAATCGAATTTGTTTTTCTGTATTGATGAAATCTATTTCTACATTAATAAAAGTTGCTCTCTGCACATCACGTTTACTGTATATTCGAATCTGCTTATTGCATTCATAAAATATGTTTTCTGTATTAATTAAAACCGCTCATTGTTTTCTCATAAAAATTGTTCACTGTTTTCTGCAAAATCTATTTCTATGATTTTGCATAAAATTATTTTCTCTTTAGCGTTATTTAAAAAATTGTTCACTTTCTTTTTTGCGTAAATTATTTTATGTTCACTATTTAAAAAATTGTTAACTGTTTTTTCATAAAACACATACTAAAATCGTGTTTTATAAATTTAAACGCCAAATCAGAATGTTTTTTCGTGCTTAAATTTCACAATAATCGAATTTGTTTTTCTGCATTGATGAAATCTATTTCTACATTAATAAAAGTTGCTCTCTGCACATCACGTTTACTGTATATTCGAATCTGCTTACTGCATTCATAAAATCTATTTTTAGTATTAATTAAAACCGTTCATTATTTTCTCATAAAAATTGTTCACTGTTTTCTGTAAAATCTATTTCTATGATTTTGCATAAAATTATTTTCTCTTTAGCGTTATTTAAAAAATTGTCCACTCTCTTTATGAGAAAACAATGCGCCAACAGATGCCACTGTTTCGCACGTGCTGCTCAACAGCTCAGCATGATTTCACACACTGTCCAGTCATATCATCCACATTCACGTGAATACTTAAATATATGAATAATCGTACCCTGGTGTCAGGGACATAGCACTGTGTCAATTAAATCTGATACTCTGTTCAAGAACACTACAACTACCGCCCACATCTTCAAATCTCACTGTGACATTGGGAACATTTAAAATTTTGTTCATATAGTGTTTTCCCAGCCTATATTGACATGACAAGCCCTAATAACTGAAATTATAATGCTTGAAACATGAAATGAGGTTATAAATGCACCACAATAATGATCTTATTTCTACCCCACTAACTTCGTAAATTGACTAAGCTATGAGTCGCAACGCCTCAACATCAAATCGTACAATACGAAACAAGTTTGGATCTACTTCAACAAATGGATTATCACAAGTTCCAATAGATCAACAACTACAGACATACACAGACCACTATGGAGGGAAATGGGTTGGAAAGAGGAGAGATTTCCTTAATATGCCAATATATACGTACGAGAGTCTTGGAAGCGTTGGGCACATCATGGTCGGCAAACCTACAAAACTAAGTACAGATACCACCGCAGTAGAGCTCACCGTAGCAAAACCACCATGGTCAACCCTATACGAGAAAAGGTGTGAGTTGGAGGTGTATTGTCGATGGCATGGGTTACGAGTTCCTAAGGCACACTCAGCTGAGTTACCTAGAAATGAACCTGCCAACATACTTGCTCGTCTTGAACAAGAGAACAATCAAATGCAAAGGCGATTAGACCGTTTTCATGCAATCCAAAAAGCTAGGAAACATCTAAAGGGAAAGGCGCAAGAGCAAGCCATCAAGTCTATTAATGAAGTTACTGCGTTAGATGATGAAAGAGATATTTCAGACTTTTCAGATTCAAGTAATGATGATTTCCAAAAATATCTACCTACGAATATTAGACGTTGTTGTTAATGTCCACCATTGCTACATTGATGTTCGCAGTGCTGCATGTGCTGCTCAACAATTTGGTATGTTCTTTGATTTTCCAATGAGTTTACACGATTTTGTTTATTCAACGATTACGAATTTTTCAACAAATTCTGATGATCAATACATTAGTACATAGTTTTCCATTTAATTTTCACGATTTTGTACATTTAACGAATCCAATCATTTTAACAAATTCAGACTATCTGTACATCTAATTTACATAATTTTATTTTGTACTTTCAAGATTTTATACATTCAATGAATAATTTTTTTTTTTTTACAAATTCGAACGATCTGTACATTTAATGTACACAATTCTCTCTTGAATTTTCACGATTTTGTACTTTCAACAAAATTTGATAGGCCAAAAACGTATTGACCCCAAGTGATTAATATATTGATTAATTAGCCAAGTTTATTAATTAATCAAATTAACATGCAAAGCGCGTGGTAGCACAAACAAATCACTAATTAAACTAAGTGCAACGGAAATTGAATGGACATGGTCATTTGTTTTCCAATGGGGGAAAACTAACATGACAAAAACCCCACCGGGTGATTTTAAGGTAACCACTCCCGAGAAAACAGTGAACAATTTTTATGAGAAAACAATAAACAGTTTTAATTAATGCAAAAAACATATTTTATTAATAAAGTAAGCAGATTCGAATATACAGTAAACATGATGTGCAGATAGTAAATTTTAATAATGTAGAAATAGATTTCATCAATGCAGAAAAACAAATTCGATTATTGTGAAATTTAAGCACCAAAAGCATTCTGATTTGGTGTTTAAATTTATAAAACACGATTTTAGTAGGTGTTTTATGAAAAAACAGTTAACAATTTTTCAAATAGTAAACATAAAATAATTTACGCAAAAAAGAGAGTGAACAATTTTTTAAATAACGCTAAAGAGAAAATAATTTTATGCAAAATCATAGAAATAGATTTTGCGGAAAACAGTAAACAATTTTTATGAAAAAACAATGAATGGTTTTAATTAATACAGAAAACAGATTTTATGAATGCAGTAACCAGATTCGAATATACAGTAAACGTGATGTACAGAGAGAAAATGTTATTAATGTAGAAATAGATTTCATCGATGCAGAAAACCAAATTCGATTATTGTGAAATTTAAGCATGAAAAAGCATTCTGATTTGGCGTTTAAATTTATAAAACACAATTTTAGTTGGTGTTTTATGAAAAAACAGTTAATAATTTTTTAAATAGTGAACATAAAATAATTTACGCAAAAAAGAGAGTGAAATTTTTTTAAAATAATGCTAAAGAGAAAACAGTGAACAATTTTTATGAGAAAACAATGAACATTTTTAATTAATGTAGAAATTAATTCATATTTTGAAATTAAAATCTATTTTACAATGCTTCTATTTAAATTAATAAAAACTTAAAATATGTTTATGTTTATGTTTATGTTTATGTTTATTTGCCGATTATAAAAAAAAAAAAAAAAAATTTATAAGGAACTCGAGCTCACCAAGCTCGAGTACCTTAGAAATAAAAATAAACATAATTTTTTTTTATAATTGGTACTCGAGTTTGGTATACTCGAGTACTGTGTTGCATGGAACTCGAGTTTACCAAGCTCGAGTACCATATTATTTTTTTAAATCGCACAAATTCCATGTCAGCAGTGCCACGATGGCTAAACTTTTTGGTACTCGAGTTTCTTAAGCTCGAGTACCATTTAGAATTCGAGTTTAAGAAACTCGAGTACCAGAAAAGTGGTACTTCCCTATTTATTTCCGAAACAGTGTTTTTTTGCTACTAATTTTTGAAACTTGTGGTATTTGGCCATTTTGGCCCTAAAAAGAGGGATTTTTCCAATGTTGCACACTTTACTATGCAATATGCGTAGCATTCATCAACTTCAATCTTCCATTGTAGACAAGTTTTTTTTTTTTTTTTGGGTTAGAGATTCTGTTTCAATTTATGCTTTTTTTTATCGTTAAATCAATATAATAATTGATTTTCTATGTAAGCAGTAATTAGACTTTAAATTTTTTATTCAATCATAAAAAACTTATCAGTTGAACTAATTGAACTTACCAGATTTGAATTAACTGAAATTCACTCCTGTGCCCAACAAATGAACAAAAATAACATGGGCTTCGTTTGTGCTCACAAGGCTTAAGACCTTAAATAAATCACTTTTTTTTTTGTGTTAATCATTTTTTCTACAAAATTTGAATATAAGTAGGACATAAAAAAATGGATAGAATCTTTTTTTAAATGTAAGTATGAAGCAGTTGTAGACTCAATTGTTTTTTTCAAATAAGTAAGGTTAAATATATATAAAAAAAATTAAATCCAAAATAAATAAATAAAAATACCTATTACATATTGTTGATGCCCATTTTTGCAAATCCATACCCAAAAGCCTATGAGGAAGAAAGCCTAATAAGTTGCAAGAAGCAAAAACCCATACGGAGGAAAGCCCAATGAAAAGCAAGGCCCAAAGGCCCACCAAGAAGACCAAAGAGCAAGAGAGGTCCAAAGGAAGAAATGCAAGGGAAAGTGATCTGCAGCAAAATACATATCTGCCGCAGAATATAGATTTACCGCAGAATACAGATTTACCGCAGAATTCAGATCTGCCACAGAATATAGATCTGTCACAGAATATAGTTCTTCAGCAAAATGGCTTCGGCAGATGAAGATAAATTGGGCCCAAGACCCTTTTGATTCAATCAACATTATTTGGCCCACAAAGGCCTAAATCCTTTTAGATAAAGAAGATAAGTGTGAAAGCTTATATGAAGTAGCTCGATGAAAATAAATAAGGGACAGTAGGAAGTGTCAGCAGCAGGAATTACGTGAAGGAAAGAAAAGTCAAACCAAAGGAAATGACAAACGCAGCAAGAAACACATAAAAAGACAAGACAAAAAACACGCAGCAGAATGAAACAAAACTAATCTACTACGACAGAAATGGTGTGGGAACAAAAGGAGACAAAAATAGAATACAATGGAGTAAGCACAAAAGGATCGGGGCAACACCAACCTATACCCAGCTAACACAAGGGAGGTGGACCCACGATCAAGGAGATTCAGAGGGTGTGGTTTGGTAATGGGGGGAAAATGGGGTTTATATTTAGTTTCCTGTCATAACTTCTTTTGAGAATATTCATTGTTGGGATGGTATCCTACCCAAAAGAAGTAATAAATGGTTGGGACCATTTGATACATGCCACAGAACTAGGTAGTGAGATAGCCCAAGAGGTAGAGGTATACAGCAAGAACAAACAAAAGAAAATTCTGTCGTGAAATGAGTAGTGGTGCAGCAAACAAACTGAGTAATGGTAGTGGTCGGGGCAACCAATGGGTCGGTGGGTAGTCTTGAATGGATGCCCACAACGAATCAAAAACAATTGGTGAAACCCTAGGGGTAAAAGGAAGAAATCTCATTGAATTTGCTCACTAAAAAAGGAAGAGGTAGTCATGGATGAAAGGGGAGACCCAAAAGCGGAAGCACCTAAGGGAAAAGACCTAAATGAGAAAACAACCTACGGCAAGAGAGTAGTAAGAAAACGAAGAGTAAAAAGAGTGGAGAAAGAGAAAGAAAGTGGCAAAAAGAAGAAAGAAAATATGGCAGGAATAGGGGCATGCATCAATAGACCATCTTTTCCCTCCCTCTTAGCAAACCCATTCTTTGAAATCTCCAAAAGTAATAGCTAGTAGCTATTTAGGCTTATTCTCCAAAATGCTCACAACTTTAATGGCGGAAGCCTATGACAAGGTTGTTCAAGTTGGGGTTTGGTTCTTTATTGGTTTAATTATTCTATGAGAATATTCAATATTTGATTTTGATTGCAAATATATTTAATTTCACTCATTAGAACTTATATCTGCTATATTTAATTATTCTGCCGTAGCACGTTTTTATCACGTCTGCCGCATCAGTTGTCCTGCTGTGGTATCTTTACTTGCTATACTAGTTATTCTGTTGTAGCACATTTTTTATTGTATTTACCGTATTAAGCTAAATCTTTTATGTTGATACTTTCTTCTTTATTTGTTATTACGTGTTTTACTTTTGACTCATTATCCTGCCATAAGTATATATATATATATATATATATATAACTTATTTTTCATATTATGCAGAATGCATTTTATAGATGTATATGCGCATACGTATAAGTATATTTGTATGTATATATTTGAGAATATGCTAACCCATGTAAGCTAACACTTACTTGATTGATATTTTCTTTGGGTTTTAGATTTGTTTATGTGCAGGATATAGAAAAGAATTTCTGCAAAAAATGAAGAGTAGTCATTCACAGGAGACAGCTTTATTGCACAGCAGAAGGCTTTACAACAGACGACTTTAATGCACAGGAGACAGCTTTAATGCACAGCAAACAGTTTTATCACACGACAGACAGTTTTATTGCATAGCAGAAAAGTCAGACCTGCGCTAGAAACTGGAGAAAAGTTCTTTCTGCGGATGAAACAGAGGATATGCCCACTTTGCAGTGTCTTCCCTTGGACTTGGACTCAACGTTTGCACACAAACTGGCAGCAGTAGAATGGTACTTTGGAGCCTATTCCACGGAGTGCCAAGCCCAACTTCCTTCTTAAAAAAAGCCTAGACCAAGCGTTGTCCACTAACATCAAAATGTGTGTCTAAGATACAAGAAACGTAAAAAGAACCCCCGACACATATATAAATAAAATATGTCTGTAACACACTCTAACATGTGTTATTTTTCATCTATAACGAACATATTTAGAACAAGTTTGCATAAATTAAAATAAGTTTTTTTTTTTCCCAATTCAGTTTGTTTGCAAGTTGTGAACTATTTTTTAAATCATATGAATCATAATTAATATTCCTTGAATAATCAAATCAATATTTTTGCTAAATAAATTTTAGACTACACCATTAAAATATACTAATAGTTTTGGGAGTTATAAATAATATACAATTTTCATCAATTTCAAACAAATTTAACAATTAATAAACATCACTTTACATGTCTAAACATATACAAATCAATATAAGAAAAATTCAAAAAATAATAATCACTAAAGAAAACTTCATTTTTCATAATTGAAAAATGCAAAAAGAATCTCTGTCTATTAATTACAAAATGCATGATTTTCCTTTCTTGATCTTCTTGGAGAGAGAGAGAGAGAGAGAGAGAGAGAGAGTTTCAATCTTTTGAAAGAAATTAAACAAAAAATTGAAGAAAGGGAAGGGGAGGTAGATGTGAGAGGAGAAGAAGAGAGAGAACAAAAAGGAGAGAGAACGAAAAAAAATCTAAGGAGAAAAAGAGAGAGAAAAAATAAAAATAAAAATATTTCTTTATAAGTTTGCAGCTACAGTAAGCTATCGTCTTTGACAATTAACTGTAGCTCAATTGCAATTTTTTTTTAAAACTATAGCATATTTGATGTAGCTTTATTTATGGTGTGGGTTGTTAAAAAATAACAATTTGGCAATATAAGAGCTTCATTGTGAATGCTCTTATGCTCAATCACTTGCTAGTTAGTAATAAAAGTTTTTGTTTAGATGACTAGCACGTGTATAAGAAAAATATGCCCACCATTTAATTAGAAATGGTACCGAAATTATATGTTGATGATAATATTTATTACTACTTTTTTAAGTGGAACAAAGTTTATCTTAAGATTAGTTTAAAGAGAAACTCTTCAAACTTCTTATATATATCTTTTTTGGTTGTGAATTTTGAAAATCCAACCATTAAATTTTATGTTCCTTATATTCTTAATATGATATCAAATTTTGTTCAAATAAGATATTATTTACTATTCAATCAATAAAATTAATTTTTATGCAGAATTATAGATCACAAAAATTTAAAATTTTAACATTTATTTGATGATATAGCAATTAATTTTTGATCTTCTAAAAATTTTACAAACATGAAGGATATAATAAGAATATTAAATCCAATAGTAAAAATTTTAAAATGTACACCAAATACAAAGATAAATGAGGAATTTAAAGGGTTTCTCTCCAAACTAGTTTGAAGAGAAACTTTGTTCATTTTTATCAAGGCTTTATATATGGAAATTCTACTGTGAATCTAAGATCTTAAAATTTGCAATAATGTTGCACTTCTTTGAAGTACTTTGGGTTTGATCTGGAATTTATAAATTGGTGTATTGTGAAAATTGTTTCATTTTATGGGTTTGTATAATTGTATTATTTGTTCTAAAATCAATAATTTAGAAAGCATTAGACAGTGTAGTTGGATCAGTGTTTGAATTCACTGAGATTATCTTTGTGTTATTGTGTTTAGTTGTCAAGAAAGTACAAAAAAATGTAATAAAAGTTAGAGATGTTCCTACATTTTTTGGTCTATCTTTCAATTTCATAAAATGCAAGAAAATGAAGGGTTGTTTGGTAAATATACTGTGAAAATATTGTAAACATAACCATTAGAAATTTTAAAAATCCCATAAAAAATCACATATCAAAGTGACGTAATTATCCTCCACTCCACTCCTATCAAAAAATAAAATTCAAGAAATAATTAAATAAATACAGTAGCATTTAAAAAAAAAAAATTAAATAGATACAGTAACTTGGCACCCAAAAAAAAAAAAAAAAAAAAAATATATATATATATATACACACACACACAGTAGCATTTAATTTGCAGATCCCGCGCAAAATACAAAGCCCCCCAAGGCCAAAACCAAACTCCTTAACCCCCCGCCCAGCCTCTGCACAAATCACAAATCACAAAAACAAATACCTGTCGTATCTCACAAACCCTTCTCCTCCGCCACCACCATGGCCACCACCGCCACAACCACAGCTCCGCTAAGCGACACAGATATAATACGCCTAGCTTCCCAGCACCACCATGCCCAAACACCCCTTCCCTCCTATTTACTCTCCCTCGATTCTCACCCCAAACTCCTTTCCTTCCTCCACGCTCGCGCCTCTTCTCCCTCTCCTTCTCTCGCCGTCTCCGACTACACTCTTTCCCTCCTCTCCCTCATTTCCCTTTCCCCTCACACCCCTTCCCTCTCTTCCCTCCTCTCCTCTCTCCTCTCCTCCTACACTCACCTCTTCACCTCCCTTCTCATTCCCCACGACTCCAACTCCCTCAAAACCATACAATTCTTTGTCTCCCTCCTCCACCACCTACCCGTTACTTCTCTCGAAGCAGTTATCGATTCCATTCTCTCCTATTTGCCTCAAATTAATGATTCCGAGGATACCCAGATCCTCGATCTTCTCCCAAGTTGTTTGAACTTGGTTTTTGATTCAGGTGGGGATAATGCACACCAGGTGTTTGATAAAATGCTTGAATGTAATTGGTCGAAGGAGTTGTTGATGAAGATGGTTTCGATTGTGGGGGAGTTTGCATTTCTTGATAAGGTGAGGAGGAGAGAGTTTTTGGACAAAGTGTTTGTTGGGATGAAGCGGGTGGACTTGCAGGACTTGCCTTCGCTTGTGTACCAGTTATTGGTCTTGTCAGCTGCGTCAAAAGGGTTTAGCAAGAGAGAGGTGATTGAAGGGATTGTGATGTTTTTTGGGTCGAAAATGGGGTCAAAGATGAGCTCCATATTTAGGCAAGTTGAAGGGACAGTGTTGCTCCATGTGAATTTTGCAGTGAAGCAGGACCTGTCTTTGGGGCAGGAGGTAATGGGGCTTGTAAGGTCAGATTTTCGAGCTTTTAATCATTTCACGGTAGCCATTTTGTTGTCTGTCGCAAGGGTTCGGAGGTTCAGTGAGAGTTCATTAGGGATTTTGAAGACGGCAGTGCTTGCTGCGTATCGTGATTACAAGTTTGCCAAGTAAGGGTCAAAGGTCTCTAACAAGTTTCTATTAGTTTAGTTCGCTTTTGAAATTGAGGTCATTAAAGCGTACATAATTACCTATCTATGAATTAGTGGTATCGGGTGTATTGGTCCTTGATGAATGTCCGGGGTGCCTCATTGAAGCTTACTCCTTCCTAAATGTTATACATGACTTTTGAAAAAAGTTATATGTGGTTTGGATAGTTATTTGTAAAAAATCCATTTGTTGTTATCAAGGCAACTGTAAATCTGTTGAATTAAATTTTACAGATATGTTTATTTTGGTTATAATTGACTTTTCACATTGTTCTTCTAAATGCATGTTCATTCCAAGTGAACATTACTGTAAAAAAGTAAACCAAATAAGCGTGAAATAAAGTATGCCAAACATCTGAAATCAGGTGGAAATAATTACCACATAAGCTGGAAATTAGTTAGGGCATGTGTATTGGAAATTAGGTGGGATTTAAGGACTAGTTCTTTGGTGGTTGTATGTTTCACTTATGTGAAGGAATGATGGTCACAACATATTATGATAGACATCTCTGTATGGTGCAGTAGATAATTCACATTCACATACTATCTAAAACATTCTGGGCTGATGTGCAAATGCCACCATCGTTTTTTTTTTTGTGAAACATAATTAAGCAGGAAGTAGTTAAAGTTCATAGCATGTAAGATTTTATTTCTTATTATTTCTCAGTGACTTGATTGTGAATGCTTTACAGAGACTGTAAGTGGCTTTCAGATGATTTGAAGGAAGAATATCTGGAGAATGTCAAATTAGTAGAGAAGGCTGTGTTAAGAGCTGTACTTTCCTTTCCTATTATGTCAATTAATTTGCAAAACTGTGTCTTAACAATGATACAATTTTAAATAAAATATGCTTTAACTATAAACTATTTACTCTTCTGCTGAAGTTTAGGTAAATGAGAGCAGCTATGGAAGAGAGCATATTGTGCCCAGCGTTGTGCAGTTCGGTTTTGTATTGCTAGAGTCAGTAGAAGAGAGAAGCAGTAAAGAGCTGTGGAATTCTAGCGGCCTATTGGGCATTGAGGACCTTGGTATTCAGATGCTGAAAGTTCTATTTGAGGTCCATGATATGGCAAGAAATGAGGTAGGTACAACTAGAATAATGTTGCTTTGATTGGTGATAATAGGAGTTGATTTAGTGAATGTGATGCAGATTATTGAGCAATGCAAATTTCGCATACTCTCTTTGAAGCCTGAGCAGAGCATGCCAATTATAAGGTAACTGCAGTTAAAATAATGTAACTCCTGGTTTGATTAGTGATAAGCAGTGGCATGATCCTAATTTTTTTATGCAGGCTTCTCAGTAATCTTATTCAGACTTATCCTTATCCCATGTTGGAACATGTTTACCGTTTGAAGGAATTGTTGGATTATTTCACTTTCATGCATGGCAATGTTGCTGTTTATCTTGTCACTGCTCTATTGCCTCTCATCAAGTTCAGCCGCGATCTTCAGGTATTTTCTTTGTAGTTTATAACTATTATAAAAAGGACGTTGTTAATCTTGTGATGGGAAGTCCGAAGTCCTTATATGTATTGAAAAGAGCATGAAAACATTGACATGTTGGCTTAGCTCAGTGAAATCAAATGCCTTTACTATGGATTCTCACAAATAGATTTGAAAACCAAGTCATTATAAGATTCCCATGTTCCCCCTTTTCTATATTGGGATCATTTGTGTGTGTGTTAAGCATGCCACCATGTATAAATTTTTTTGAATTTCAACCACACTATTGTATTGGGCTTTCTATCCAATGAAGTATGATCTTTTGGAAACAGTGCTTGAATAAGAAATTATGTTTAATCCTCTTAATGTATAAAGCATTCTTGTATACTTGTATTCAATGATGCAGGATTACACCATTCTGGTACTGCGTAAGGCAATGTTTAGACGAGAAGATACAGTTCGTATTGCGGCGACTACTAGCATTATTGATCTTATTTTGGCAGAAAAACAATCTAAGAGAGATGGTCCATTTTCTTTTCAAGAGTCTTCTAGCCAAGCCAGTTCCAGCCAGCAAGCTGAGATACCCTGTGGCCTGGGGGAAGGTCTCTTTCAAGAGCTGAGTGGTTTGCTGCAGAGATGTCTTTATCAGCAGGTTGTTTATGCTTTTTCATACTCCCCTTCTTACTGGTGATTTATTCTTTTCTTTTTCCGTGGAGTCTGTTTCTTATTACAATCAGATGGTTGCTTACAGGCAAAAGTCAAAGAAGTGATGTATCATGGGCTTGTGAGGGTAATCTTAATGGACCCCTCAAGTGCGGGTGCTATCTTTGATTTTTTGTTGCCGCACTTCCTTCGTTATTTCAGGGAGGTAATTTTTCATTGGCTCATGTTATCTTTCTTTGATATACTTACTGGTTATCATATTCAACTTTTATGGAAGGAAAGTGCAAATAATGTTACTCATGCATCTTTCATATCGGTTACTCTGCGTATATTGAGTTCCACACTTAGCATTAAAAACAATGCTAGCAGGATGCCGAAGTTCAACTTGAAATTAGAAATTGTGTTAGAGTAGAGCGCGGCAAGGTCTTAATCGAAGAGCCTCTAGATTGTCTCCTATCTTGTGTCTCTTGGATTCTCATTCTTCAGTCACATGGCCAAACTGATAGAGTTTCTGATTCTTCATGGGCAAATTTGGGCTTCTCTCTTTCACAAGAGAATGAGGTATTGTAATCACTATCAAGTGTAACAAAACTGTTCACGTAAGCAATGATTACAACTGAATTTAATGTTCATTATTTTAATGGAACTACTGCAGGTAGGAAGGAATTTGTCTGGTGAGTCATTCTCCAGTGCCTTCTTGAAGATTCGAAAGTTTCTAAGAAACCAAAATCTGGAAGGTCTGTAGCGTTTTTACTTGATACAGTTTACAGCATGTCTTTTTCTGGACATAGCTTCTTGCAAGGATTTTAAAACAGATCCATGGCTTCTTACTAGTTTCTATTGTTAAATGTCAGATCAGGCATTCTTGGTCAAGCTCAGGATGCAGGCTCTAAACCTCTTGAAGAAGAGAAAAGTACATGTGCTTTAATTTTATCAGGAATAATTGAAGTGTTGTTGAATGCTATTGCTACTGAGTTAGAGAAAGCAACAGATATAAAGAGGGTGGATCTTGAAAAGGAGATTACTGAGTTTGTTGACCTTCATGATTCATTGCATAAGGATACATGTACATCAAGACAAAATAATGGCATCAGAAGAGGGAATCTACGAACTGCTACTCAAGATATACCCAACAATATAGATTCAGGCCACATAAAATTTACCCAAGGACGAATTCCATTTTTGGCAACTTCAAGCATCTATCAGCTATTGCAAACAGCACTAAAACTATACAATATTGATTGTTCTAACACTGTTGGAGCTTCCCAGAATCGTAGCCAGTTGTCCATGGGCAATTCATCAAAATGCTGCTCTAAGATTATTTCTTTTGCCTTAAATGCCTTTCTTCGTCATTTAAAGTCTCTATCTGTTACTGGAAATGAAAATTCATTGAAGACTTTGATCTATGGGGACATTAAGATGCTTGGGCCACAATTGCTGAAATTGATTTTTTTGCTCAAGTCTGTGCCAAAGTTTGCGACAGATCAAAAGAAAAAAGAAGCTAAGGGGGAAAAAAATGATGAAGATCAAAGGGAGAATCTCCATCTAGCCTTAATCTGCATCAAGGAACTGATAATGGTTAGTTTATGGAGCTCAAACCTGACTGGTTTGCTTGAAGAGATGGTGTTAGTTTCCCCTCTCGAGTGCCCTGGTTCAGATGATGATTGTGAAGCAGCCACTAGGATTGATGATCAACAGATAAGAAGCAAAGAATTATTTATTAGGAAAATCTTGATGCCGTTGTTCTCTGAATGTCTTGCACTTTCATATTTTGGTGAAGTTGAGGTAAATGCACTCTTACCTTCCTCTTTTCAATTATGCGTTGTTTTAATACACTTTTACTGGTTTGCTGTCTTGCTAGTATGTCTATTTATAAGGAGCACAAATTCATTTAAAATGTTACATTGTTCTCAGATTATCTGTGATATGATATTGATGATTGGGAACAAATTGCCATGTAAGTGGAAGAACATTCATGGTGCTTGGGCTGTTCGTGTCGGCAAACGCAATCACATAATGAATTCCAAAGTAGTGAAAGGTATTGTTACAGTCGCTCTTTCTTTGAGCTTGCCTCCAAATGATTTAATTGTGGCTCAAGACATGGCCTCAGAGCTGTTAAAAGTCACTGGATCAGAGACGATTGGCCCAATAGAGATGTCTGAATCATACCCTGTGATAAACCATTCAACAAGTGCTGCAATAAATTCTTGTATACTGCAATTGATTGAAGCAATTCTTGTTGATATGGATTGGGCCACAAAAAAACTGAAGATTTTCTCTTTGGTCACTCAAAGAAGCATTAACCTTAATAAAAGTGGAGAACATGCTCCTGGATTGGCATTTGAGGAAAATCTTTACACAAGGGCTGAGGCAGTGGTGAAAGTATTTTCTTTCTTTGTTCTGATGAGCCTCAAAGGTAGGTATGCAGTTTGAGCTGAAAAAGCAATCCAATCTTTTTTACTCTAAATTTATGCATTATGCTATCGTATGCAGAACCTCAAGCAGAGCATTTGCTAAGACTGGCTGCAAAGTTCTATAAACATCTAGCTCAGATGTCAAAGCTGAGGATTGCTCCTAAAGGTTGCAAGCAGCTTCTTCCTAGCCTCAAATTTGAGAAGCTTGTGGAACTAACTTGCAAACAGCTCACGGTTCCTCTGTATAACTTTGTGATGCTGGTGCAAAAGGTATGACTCTAGATCCTTTGGAAAGTTCATTTGCTGGTGACATTCGAAGATTTTGGTTCTTAATGGGTTCCATTCTACTTTCAGAAACAACAAGAAAATGCTATTAGTAAAGGGATCATCAAAAAAATTAAGAGGGAGAATAGATGCATACCGGACCTGATCTTTCAGATAGAAGATTATGAAAAGTATCTCATCCAGCTTAGTAAGGTGAGCAAAGTCAACTTATTGAGGCATGCTAAACGTAGCACTTCTCGGGATTTCAAAATTGTAGACCCCGACGAAATGACCAGGGAAGAAGATGCTCCAAACCATAATGATCCCACTGCAGTTGAAAACGAATCATGTGAGGATTCTGAAGACAATGAAGATGGATCAGAGAAAATATTATCACCCAACTCTTGTAGTCCTTTGGCTGCAAAGGATTCTGGCTCTGATGGTGAAGATGGTGATGCTCTTCCCAATGCCAAAAGGGTGAAGAGGGGGAGAGTAGTGCAGGACTCTGATGATGAAACATAGAAACTTTTGAACAGAGGGAATTGAGAGTAGTTGTATATATTAAATTTGGTTCTCCTTATTGACATGAGTTTAAGCTATGGCACAATTGCATGAGAAATGGTAAAAAAATGAAAAGTGGGGAAAAAAAAAGGAATAGTGATTGGCTGACATTCCAGAGTCCGTGACTCTGCTTGTTCAGCAATTTGATTTTGAAAAGAGTTATCTTTGTTTATAACCCGTGTGCAATTTCCAGATGAGCAACTTGATATGTTTATAGCTGGAGAATTATTTTATGATTAACCATTTGACAACAAATTGGAAGCATCTAGCTCATCTTTTATAGTTTTAAAAAATGGTGGAAGTTAGAAGACAGCTCTTAGGCACCAAGTGTGAGATGAAGACAAGGATAAGGTGGTGCTTCAACTGACATATTCGAGAACAATGAGTTGGTAGTGATATATGTACAGTTTAACCTCCTTTTGGTTTCCATAACCAAAAAAATTTCAAATTTTATTATTATAATAATAAATAAATCAATAAACAATTTCTTATTTTAAATATGCACTAGGAAAGTGATGTTTTCAAACCATTATCATATGCTGGACAGCAAGACATGGAAGGTAAAAGCGTATCTGATAATTGAAAAATGTTATACAGTTCTTTTTCATTTTGAAAACAGGTGGGGACTTTTATTGGGATCCTTCAATGAAAATAATTTTTAATTTTCATTTCAATCAATTAGTGTCTGCTTTCACATGAATGTCTTTAACATTTTAAATTTGTTTGTAGATACTTTATGTATTACTAAGAGCATCCACAATGGGGCTTGCATATGCCAAATGCAAGCCCCATTTGGCATTTAAGCCCACAAAATGCTCAGCAATGGAAGAGGCCAAATGCCAAAGGCCAAATTATTTTTGGCATAATGCTACAGTACCATCTCAAAGATGAGATGGTACTGTAGCACTATCTCAAAAAAAAAAACTCTATTTTAATATCAACTACTCTCTCTCTCTCTCTCTCTCTCTCTCCCGGATTTGCTCTCCATCGCCTCTCTCTCTCTCTCTCTCCACTGTCAAGCTTCTCTCTCTATCCCCTCTCTCTCTTGATCTGGGCATGGTGGTGGGTTTGGATCGTTCGGCGTTGGGCGTTCGTCGATCGGCGTTCGGCGTTCGGCGTTCGGCGTTTTTCGGCGTTCGTCGGGTTCGGCGTTTCGGCGAGGTCTGGGGGTTTCCGGGCGGAGGTTTTCGTGGGTTCGGTTTTGGCCGTGGGTTGATCGGTTTTGGCCGTGGGTTGATCATGGTTTTGGCCGTGGGTCGATCGGTTTTGGCCGTGGGTTGGTCTGGGTTTACTATTTTTTTTTTTTTTTTTCTCTGGTGGTGGTGGATTTGTGACTGATGTGGTGGCGGTGGCAGTGGCGGTGGTGGTGATTTTTGGTGGCCGTGGGTGATGTTCACGGGAATAGGGGGGTGTATTGTAAATGATGTTAATTGATGATATATTATTTTATTGTATAAAAATATTATTTTAATGAGTAGGATAGGAAAATAGAAGTTGGGTTGTTGGAGGTAGTGTAAAATGGTATGGTATTAATAGTAAAGTGACTTTTTGGGATGGTATAATAGGATAGGATATAGCATACGGTTGTGGATGCTCTAATAGGCGACGCAAGGGGTGCCACATCTATTTTTTGAAAATTTTCATTAATTTTCTTTTACATTTAGTAATAAATCTAAAAATTACACAAAAACATATTTGCCGGTCTTTGAGAAAATTTCTAGGCTCCGATACTAATTTTACTGTAATATAATGTTAAAACACTTACTAGGCTAATAATATGCCACATATTTTTTAATGTCTCTAGTCTCTACATTGATGTGTTATATCATATCTTAAACAATCTCAAAAGCTACGAATGTGGACTTAGTTATCTTTCAAAATTAGGTTATTATTAATTGCAAATATAGCAACATCACATAATTATTGAAAAATTCGCTAACTCTGTTGTCGCTATTATTGCAATTAAGAAAAAAAAAAAATCTAATTTTGTATCTTAAATTTAACCAAATAAAAAAAAAGTTTCTTAAATTTACTTATCTATTTTATGATTGTATCTTAATAATTAAATCTCATCATATTATATATTTAAATTTTGTCTTCTCCTTTTAACTTTTTGATTTTTTTTTACCAAATAATAAATTGGAATCATTATTAAAAAAAGAAGTTATATCCACTAGTAATGCTAAATATATATATTTTTTAGTAAATACATGTAATTTTTTTTTTTTTTTTAGAAACAAGTAAATACATGTAATTGGTGTAATAGTCAGTAGTGAATCTAGGTATAAATAATGATACTCTAATCACGACAATCATTATTATAAACAAATTATAAATTAATGTGTATAGTTATTATTATTATTTAAAAAAAAAACTATAGTAATAATAACTTATTATAGTTCAGATTTAAGATTACACAGTAAAAATTAAGTCTCTGCGTTTTCTCTGAGTCTCACATTTAATACCAAACCCCACACACACCCACACAGAGAGTGAAAGAGCTTAAGCTCGTTGCAAAGTAGCAGTGTTTCACTTCTCTCTCGTTTTTAGTTTAGTTGTCAACAAAAAATCACTGAGTGAGAGAGAGAGAGCTAAAAAACACAGAGTCAGTGTAGAAAGAAAGAGGAAAAAAAAAAAAATGAGCGAAGACGCCAAGAGAAGCATCCAAGGAGCACTGGCGATGAAACCACTTAGCTCCGATGGCCGGAAACCCTCGTCCGCGGCGGATGCAGCCACCCCTCCCACCGGCAAGCGCGTCATCATCAAGAGCGCCGACATGCTCCCCGAAATGCAGAAGGAGGCCGTTGACACCGCCATCTCCGTTAGCCTCTCTTTCTCTCTCACTTCATATCAAAAAAAAAAAAAAAATCAATTTTTTTTAGTTGGGTTTGTGATTTTTACTTAGTTTTTGTATCTGGGTTTGTGTGTGTGTGTGTGTTTTTTTTTTTTTTTGAGTGGGAAATTGAAGTTTTGGTATGTGAGAATGTGTTTTTGTTTTTGGTTTTGGATTAGGCATTTGAGAAGCACAGTGTGGAGAAAGACGTTGCAGAGCATATAAAGAAAGAGTTTGATAAAAAGCATGGCTCCACTTGGCACTGTATCGTCGGCAGAAACTTTGGTAACAACACTTCCCAATCCATATTGCACAACCTTTCCTTTCTGGGTTTTTTTCGGGGTGGGTTTCAGATTTAGATTTAATGGTATTTAATGGTATATGGGTGTTTTTTCTTGGAAATTGGAGTTTCTGTATTGGTTTTAGTTATTTATTTTTGGGCATTTTGTGTTGTGAGAGATGGTATGGGATAGATCTAGTTTTAAAGTTATTGATTGGATACTAGGAATGTGGTTAATGGTTTTATATTTAGTGGTTGAATTTTAAGTTGGACTTTAATTTTTTGACTTATTTGTGGGGCTCTGGGTAGATTGGTGTTATTTATTTACTTTCTTTTTTATGGTTTTTAGTAATTAAGGCAAGAAGTTAATGCAGTTGCAGCTCTGTATCTTTGTGTTTTTCTGTGTAATCAATAAGTAAGGGTAATGCTGAGCTGACTGTTTGCACTTTGTTTGAGAACATAAAAGAATGCTTAATAGTTGTAGCTCAATGGTTCATTTAGGAAAAACTATAGTTGAAGCCCGAAACCTATTTAATCTTCAGTTTACCTCATTGTTAGGCATTATCCCAATTCATTGGCCGGACTTTGCTGTTGCTGTAGTTTGGACAAAACAAAAGGATGAGGGAAAGTGAGTTTGGATCTTGATGTGGTTCATGAATGTGCGTCGTTCCTTTTTCTCTGTTCTGTGATATGGAAACCTTAAATGTTGACAACACATAATTAAGTAAACTAAATCCAATATACAAATGATGTTTGGAAGGTCCTTGATGTTGAGTGGCTTCACTTAATAGTTTTTGCTCGGACATAACGGTCATCTCATTTCATGAAGGGAGAAGTAAATGAGAGATCTGTAACAATTTGGGAGTAGTATTAGAGATAAGGAATGCAGCCATGGTGTTAAGGTATTTGGAAGGGCTTTCAAGCAATCTCTAGTTAGAGATTTCAAGTTCAAGCCTTTTAGGTTGAAATAGAAAGTAATTTAGTTTTCTTTGTTTCTTATGTGTCCCAAAATGCATGTCCTTTGTTGTGGATACATTGTGACTTGACCGAATTGTTTCAATTTTAGGTCATGTGATCAGTTAAAATTTTTAGTGCACTGAGTGTGAATGATTCAAGGTATCTGGCATTATGAACAATTGTTTCAATTTTAGGTCATGTGATCAATTATGAACAGATAGGTTGATGTTCAGGTAGAGAGAGAGAGAGAGAGAGAGAGATTTTTAATTGGCTCCATCAACCATCTTTCTTAAATTAGAATTGTAAGCCCATTGAGCTTTTAGAAGTTAGAGGAATGGAAGACCATGAGAAAAAGGCATCTTTTACATTATACTCTAGATTAAGCAAAACTCATGCCATATTACTTTATTGGAAAAACTAAAACATGCTAGATAGTAGTATAGGTTGATCCTTATTTTAACTTATGTCAATTGGCTATGACTTTTTATAAACCTATTAAATTGGCAAACTAGCTGTTCTTAATTCATTTGGTGCAATAGATACTCTTAAGCATGTTAGTGGATATACAGATTTCTTTATGAGATCTATTTAATCTCATATCTGTATGGTTTCAGCTTGGATTGGTTGGGTTGGATTGTTCACAAGGCAAGCCCAGCCCAGCCTTGATAGGTTCCACAGTCTCTATGAGGTAATGTCTGGATATTATGTTTTCCCTCCAGCTGGCTTAGGCTATGATATCTACACTTTTTAAAGACATGTATATTTCTGACAATGCATTGCAATTTGCTTAGGCATCATGAAGAGTGATATGCCGGGTGCTGGTAGTGAGTAGTTGTGTAGGTCATAATGAATAAATAATACTATGAAAGGAGAGTTTGCATGCAGCGCAGGCCCAGACAAGAAATAAAAAAACTATACATCAATCTAAACAATAATTTTCTGCGGTACATGGAAAGTGTTAGAATTGGTAGCTTAAGCTTTCTTGATAGAATAAGCTTTTGGGAGAATGGATAGTTTAACATGATATCAGAGTAGGAGATCTTGAGTTCGACCTTGGCTTAAAGCAATACTTGACCATTAACATGTTAAATTTAACTTGACCTTGGCTTTACTCTACCTCCATTTAACATGTTAAAAATTCCCCGTGTTGGGGCTTTGGAACACATGTGAGGTTGAGTGTTAGAATTATGGTTAAGTGATTAAATTCATCATTTTCTAACAATTTAAGCTTTTTGGAGAATTGGTAATTTAATAGAAGGGTTCAACACTTTCTATCCCCCGGAAGATAAAAAGGTCACCATCTCCAGCTTGTATATGAGTGAAGTTCAAAATACAAATTGGGTTTGGGACTGATAGGCTTACCGCAGTGCGGTGCTCATCCAGAATACAGTTGGCACCCGGCACATGTGCCCTTTGCTGTTGCTTTTGGGAAGTCCAGATAACCTGTAGTTTATGTCTGGCTTGTTCTAGAATTTACATTGGAATTTACATTGAGATAAATCTCAAACCTTGTTCCTTTAACACAGAGCAAGGATTAAAATTCAGTAGTTCCAGTTTTGTATAAGCATAAATTTGGGTATCCATTGAAAAAATCTAAGTGATGGGATACATCTCAAATAGTGATTTATCATTTTTTTTACCATCCCAAGCCCTTATATCTAAAATACACATAAAATTTAAGGTTTTGGTTTAAATTGATACTTGGCCATTAAATATGATTGATGATTTGATCATTTAGATTATTCAGTTTCCTAATTAACTCATAAACAATTTAGTGTCTATCACTGCTCATCTTCTATGCCATAACATATAGAAACCACAAGCAATATGTTAATTTTACTTAGGTGCTTTTAAAGACTATGGTGGCATCATGACTAATCTTGGGAACATAATTTATCTGGGTCAGGGTTGGCTACTTTATGCCATTTAACCAATATTTTGTTTGAATCATATAATCTTTGATCGGGTTCCCCAGGATGTCCTCTTAAATGGGGTCATGTCTGGTTATGAATGTTCATCTGAGGTCCAGATTGTTTGGATCTACTTGGGCAGACTTTCATATTTACTTGCTTATTGCCAATTTGGCGTCTGGTTTGAGCAAGCAAGAAGATTGGTCTAACTGGGGAACCAATAAGATTATATTCTTTAGTCTTCATTCTACGGATCAATTTGGGGTAGACTAACCACCACTGGCTGGGGTGACCCCAATCCCTTTTACATTAAAAAAGAAATATTCTCTTTTTATTTTATTTTATTGGAACATTACTTCTTTGGTTTCAGCTAGGCTGTCAGCTTGTCATGTCTCCTTCAGGAGTTTGAGACATCTTGCTTGTTCGAAATTGCCTTGCAATTTTCCAGAGGTCCTTGACGGGCAATTCTGTTACAAGGGCTGACATAGTTGCTTCATATTTATTTGCATACTAAATTTTTGCCTACAGTTAATAGGATAGCTGCAATATAATTTTCATTGTTCTGCTGTTGATGTGTGGGATGCCATACATTATAAGAAAATGCTTTGATTTATTGTCCTGAGCGATGATGGCATTCCAGCTCCAGACAGTTATGGACTTCCAAAAGCACCCAATTCTATATCTGCTTGCCCTTATAAACTCCTATATAAATAGTTAAATACACCTGCATCTATTTATTCTTAATGTTTCATGACAATGTTGTTTTTCATGGTACATCAAGATGGTTAAACAAGTAACTATAAAATGCAACTTTACTGTGTTACCTTGGTGATATTCCATTGGATATATGTCAAAGCTGTAACTACAGATTCTTATTATAAAATTAACTCATGTTGACAAATTTATTTGTTTTCTGTGCAGGTTCTTATGTGACTCATGAAACAAACCACTTTGTTTATTTCTATTTGGATCAGAAAGCTGTTTTGCTATTCAAATCTGGTTGACTATCATCGTGATGTTGACAAAGGTGGTGATAACAACAATGAAGAGTTTGTGATTAAGACGTTATAATTAGAATCTGTATGTATTAACTGAAATCACTAGTATGCAAACCTTTTCAGGACATTCTTGTGCTTAACTTGTATATCTAATATCACCTGAATTGGCTTTGAACTTTCAATATCAGCTGTGGTGTATCAAGCTTTTTGCCTTTTAATTCCCATGCTTTATTTGACTGGATTGGGGAATTTGGCGTTTCCGCTAAGTGGCTCCCAAATGCCTTATGTAGAACTTGAAGTGAGTACGTTGGGTCTGAAAGCATATTTATGTCATCTCTTCTAGTCCAATTTAGAGTTATTTCAAATTTGGTTATAAATGGCTTGACTTGTATCCATTTTTGCTGGTCAGGGCTGTGGCAAATTATCGAGTAATGCTATGAACTTCAACCTTTTTCATAATTTATGTCTGTTTGGTTAGCTTATTTCTTGTTAGCTTATTTTACTATTTAGCTTATTTTTACTATTATTCATGAGTCTTACTTTACTTTTTGGTATTATTCATAAGTCTCACTGTAATATTTCAACTAACATTTATCTTTATTTATAGTACTTTCAGTAAAAAAAATATTAGTTTCAGTAAAATAAGTGAATCTCAAACACACCCTTTGTTTAAATAAAAAATTATAATTAGAGTAGCACACTTTCAAGAGTTTATCACTAACCTTATTTTTATTATACACTAATCACGCAAGTCACATGTATTATAAAATTTATGAAATTTTGTGCTATTAGACTTTACTGAAAATAGTGAGGCCTGCCTAGGAGGGTATATGGATGAAAGCTTTTGAGGCCACATTGCAGGCTGTAAAATTTCTCGTCAGCTTGTTTGGCTTTGGTATTCCCAGATTTACCTGATATTTAGACGTGTAGTTCTAGTTCTACCTATAGCACTGGATTGTGTCCAATGTCATAAGATGGCTTGTGTTGTGGCTATGGCTATTCAATCTTTTGGTCATAAGAATGCTTTTGGGTCCTGTGGTTTTGTTGCCAGAGCTATTGGAAAGTATCTTCTGTCTTGAAATCTTTAAACGTACCCACAGGACCCAAAAAAAGAAAAAGAAAAAGAAAAAAAAAGAGGTTTGGTCCAGTTTGAAATTCAACTGGGCTGTTGAATTAGATTACTATAAATAATTGGGTTTGGATTTGGAATTTGAGATCTCCTATACAAATCATGTGGTGAGGCGTCTAGTCCCACCCACCACATGGTGAACGGTGTCCGCAAAGGTTATGATAATTGCTATTTATGGAAATGAGAGAGAAAACTCACATCTCTAATGGGATTGCTGGAAATTGTACACAAATATATGTATTCAAGTATATATAATATAACCAGTTACAAGTCTCATTATAAGCTTTGGTGTTTCACTTTTGGCTGTGAAAATTTTGTGCCATCCTTAAGTTTCATACATCTGGAAGCAATATGTGATGCCCAACCTGTGCTATATCGTGGGGCTTTCTAAGTGACATCAAAATAGAAGCTTGGGTTTCAGTTAGACATGGCAAAACGGGCGGGTCGGGTCAATCGGGTTACGGGTCAAACGGGTCACGGGTCAAAAACGGGTCATCTTAAGCGGGTTAAAAACGGGTTCGGGTCAATCGGGTTGCGGGTCGGGTCGGGTTGACCCGTATTGACCCGTATTTTTCACATGAATTTTTTTTTTTTTTTATAAATGTATTTGTCATTTGAAAAGTTATGCAACAAATTATTTTATGTAAAATGCATTATTTTGACTTCACCACTTATATCAAGAATGAATTCAGTTAAACTTTTTTTTTTTTTTTTTTATAGGAAAATTCAGTTAAACTTATTAATACTTATTCAATAATTTTAAAATTATACAAATCCTAACATTGCTATTTAAAACAAAATAACACAAACATAAGTAAAACAAATACACGTTTTATTTCTACACAATATCAACATTCCAAAATATAAAACAAAATTACAAATTACTTATTGGATAACTCATTTGATAAATAATAAAAACATATAAGAAATTTACAATCTTGAAAATTAATTTTATAATCTATTATCAATTGTGGTTGACACTCTATTTCAATTTGAGATATACATTAAAATTGGATTGCTTACTTATTTATACATGGTCACTTTTATGAATATCATATCATTGTTAAGCAACACACACTTTAGGAAATATTATAATTTATTTTGAAAGGCCGTTTATTTTGGACATAAATAATTGTTAAAAAATGAGTCTAAGCATTCATAATTTATGCTAATTTGATACTTTGGCTTCACTATTTTTACACTTGTAATTGTTTCTCACACATGTTTACAATTTTAAATCTATATTTTTAACTCTACTGTAACCATATTATCTTGGCATGTACTTTGTTATTTAATATCTAAAAATCTTTACTCATTACAGAATGCTCAACCTTTTATCTTTCAATTAATTTGCACATGTAAATGTATCAATTGTTTCCTTAAAACTCACAATAAACAATTAAACTACTATTGTCTTAATTTTACTTTTTTTTTACCAAAAAAAAAGAGTTTAAAAAAAGTGATTCGGGTTCGGGTCGGGTTGCGGGTCGGGTCGGGTTGACCCGCAAAAAACACGAAAAATTCGGGTCGGGTCACGGGTCAACCCGTTTTTGTTTCGGGTCAAAAAAATCGGGTTCGGGTCGAGTATTTTTCGGGTCGGGTCGGGTCGGGTCAGAAAATTTTGACCCGTTTTGCCATGTCTAGTTTCAGTCTAGACTCTAGACGGTAGAGTTTGAGTGTTTTTTTATTATTATTTTATTTATTTTTAATTATTATTATTTTATTTATTCAATTGAGTGTTTGACAATGTTGCCAAAGAAGGGCTTAATGTCAATATTTGGCGGGTATAAGAGGAATGCTTTTTCTATGCTTCCTTTTCCATTTCCATTTTTTAAGGTTTTGAATTTGTGTAACTTGAGAAGGTATTCTTTGGTGAAAAGTGTCAAAATGCATTTTCAGTTTTGACAGTATGAATACATTCTCCACCTCTCAAATTGATTGAAAATGCATTTCATCTTGCAAGGCAAACAAGTGCCTCTCTGTCTTTTTCCAGGAATGTTATATGGACTGTAGTAGAGCATAAGGACAAATAAGTGGCAAACCCTATTTATTCCAATTTGTACATCCAATCTCTCTTTCCCTTGTAGTGCTCTTTCTAGGGTTCCAAGTTCCAACTTTCATACTCACCCCCCAAAAAAAAAAAAAAAAGTTCCAACTTTCATAACTGCATGGGCACATAGGAAAGTATAAGATTCTATGGTCCTAATTCCTAATCCCCATTATTATATTCTTTTCTTTGGACCAATATTTCATGCCTACCTTTCCTACCAGCCAGCCAGGTGGGTGATTTTCATTTTTCACCCAGATAACTCTTTGCTTGTTAAATCCTCCTATTACCTTCTCTTATTTATTGGCCTGACATGTAGGATATTTCTTCATTTTTGTATTTTATTTTTTGTTTGTTTATAGTCTCCAATTTGTGTATTTGCAAGTTCTACTTGATGCATGGCATAAATCAAGCATGATAAGGCTTAGCTCTAGTGCAATTGAGCGCTAGAGTTAACATGGAGTTAACATGATGCGGGCACGTGGCGAAAACTAGACATATGTCTATATTGTATTGACTGCAGTTTATTGAAATATTAGAGCTAAGACCTGTCCAATTAGTACTTTGAAGTCCGAACTATTAAATTGAGAAAGTCATATATCATATAACTTAATGACATTATCCAATTCTCTTTATAAAAAGAATCGACGTTCTAATATCTCAAATTCCATTGGTTTGTTTGTTTTTCACCATGCATGTGGGTGCTTTATAAATATAAACCAAATTTTCAAAAATTATTAGGGACTGAATTTTGTAAAATTTATTCAATTACTCCTGGAGTTCACTCCTCCTTTCGCATGAGTAATGAATCCTAAACCAATTTTATCAGCAAGACCTACTACAATTGAGTGAAAGAGCATACTAGTATATTACTTCTAGTAAAGGAAATGTTCCAGCCAAAGCATCATGTTTTGATTCCAAATTACAAGAACGGAATTTGCGTGACCCATGGGATGGGAACATAGTACAAAGATAGCCTCTGATACTGCGTGGATGATGGTAGCCTGGGCTAATGAACAGCATTTTTTTTTTGGGTGTAAAATAGCTCTGTTGATTGATACTGACTTGGCATTTTCCCAACATACATAATGCATAGTAGTGATTTCAAAAGGAGTTTAACTTTATCAATTATCATTAGAGTGCTTATTCTTCACCAACTGTCTCCTTTCAATGCCTTATTCTCATTGAATTCCTGGGGGAGTTTTATAAATAACACCCTTAAACTTTAATATGAATTTCAATTTGGTCCTACAACTTTGGGTTTGAACAATTAAACTCCTGCACATTAGATTTGTGGAAAATCAAACCTTTCTGGTTTTTACTAGAGTTTTCTATTAAAAACTAACGACTTTAATCAGAGGATTTACTCATGATTTTTTTTTTAAAGATACCGTTAATTATTGTCATGTACACATTACATGATTAAATCCACTACATTTTAATAAAAAACAATGAGGGGAGGTTCAATTCATCACAAACATGATGTACTAGGTGTTAATTGCTAAAATAAAAAATTCTAAAAACTAAATTGACTCTCTAGTCAAAATCCAAAGTTAATAAATGTAAAACCTCTTATTTCTTTACTTTATTTTTCACACCTTTCATTGCTCAACATTGTTATAGCCACTAGTTTTCACTGAAAATATTTTCATATCCCAACAAATCATATCTATTCAAGAATGGGGACTGATGAACAAGACATTGATGATCAAAATCATTTCCTATCATTATTGCAGGAGACAAACATGCCCTATACGGATGCAAGGCCATTTAACAAAACACAAATTTAGCTTTATTTATTTATTTATTTGCTTCAAATTTAGCTTTATTTATTTTGTAACCCGTCCAGCTCATGTTATGCCTTTAAAAATGTGATGCATGTGAGATTATGAGTACTCATACAGTTAGTTGTCACTTGGCAATGCATTTCATTCCACTTAATTAAAAAAAAAAAAAAGGAAGGAAGGGGCTTTGGGAAAAAACATTTCAAATCAAATGATTCATAGCAATATTTTTTCTTATTGGGACCATGGCATTTTGTTTTGTTCCCTAGTAGTACTAATTCTTATTCAGCCAAAAAAATAAAAAAAAAGTTGTACTAATTATCCATTTCCCTATATACACACACAATTTCACTAAAATTCGCATCCAAGAAACCATTTAGGTTTGCATTGTCATCTTGCTATAAAGAACAAACACCAAAACAGTGCTTTTCCCAAGAACAAGATAACTCCCACAACAAACCTTATTATAGGTTAAAAAAAAAAAAAAAAAAAACCCACTTACCTTTATAAATGCAAAACCATAATTAATGTACTAAAATCTAATTATGTAAACAAACAATCAAATATCACAAATGCCCTTAAACTTTCACATAATCCCACCTCTCCCCATCAAATTTTTTTCTTTTTATGGGCAAAAACCAAAGCACCATCAAACTTTAGTTAAAAAAGGGCAAACTCAAAGTCATAGTGGGGACTAATAAGTTAAAAATGAGACTTCTTTGGCTTCATACTAGGAAGCAGGACAAAAAGACTTCGAGAATATCATCGTCATTACAAAATTTATCCAAGGGTAAAACTGGAATACAAATCTAAACCCCCCCACCCCCCCAATTTTCATTCTCACATTTTTTTTTTTTTTTTTTTCATCTCTCTCATACTCAGTTCACAAACCCACCCGCTCGGTTTCTTGTTCCTTTGCGATGATTACGAGCACTAGAGGAAGAAGACGAAGAAGAAGAAGAAGTGGGTTTCATTGCAGCCAATGAACAGTGATCTTTATGAAGACTTTCTTCCTCGTCCATAAAAATCTGCCTGCACCTGCACTCCACGCTACAAAAAGCCCTGTCCCCTCTGCACAATATACACATACATATACATACACACACAATACATATCACCTTAAAGATCAAAACTTTTTATCATAAAATAAAAACAAACCCATGATTCCAAAAACCTTAAAAAACATCAAAAACAAAGATCCGGGTTTTGTAGTAGAGCTAGCTTACTTGTACATGTAGATGTCTTTCCCAGGCAAGAGCTTTTGGTTGCAAAGAAAGCATTGGTCAAGAAAAGCAGGAGTTGGGAAATAAATACTAGAGTGATGAGCTTGCAAAGGAGAGAGCTTGTTGTTGTTGAGCAACATGGTGGTCTTGCTAATTACTTGTGGATGATTCTTCTTGCTAACATCACCACCACCACCTCCACCACTATTACTACCACCACCACTACTACTACTACTACTACTACCACTCTTTTGTGCTTCCAATACTACACTAAGTCCCACCATTATTATGATATAATATTATATCATTCTCTCTTTCTATGCGTGTGTGTTTTCTCTATGTGGAGGAGCTTTGGTGTGGTAGTAATGGAGGGGTTTGGTTGATAAAATTTTGAGTAAATAGAAGCGATATGAGAAAGAGAGAGAGAGAGAGAGAGAGAAAGAGGGGTACGGAAGTGAAGGGAGGTGTGGGACCCCTACAGCTATGGGAGCAGTAATAAGGACGATTAGCGTAGAGAACGATTTGACTGCTTTTGGTGGTTAAGTGCCACGTATATGGGCTTTAGTTTCCATTTCATTTTCATTTATTTTTGGTTCTTGGGTTGTTTTGTGACTTTTGTCTGCTTGTGTTTATGTTCTAATTTATAATTAGAAGTTGCTTAATTTGGTTTTTTTTTTCTATTTCCATTATTATTAGGGATCGAGAGAGAGAGAGAGAGAGAGAGAGAGAGGTATAAAGATGAACATGTTGGCCCAGTCACAACGGTCGTGACTCGTGTGTGTGCTTTTTTCTGTGCATGGTTTGTGTGATTGTTTTTTTTTTTTTTTTTTTTTCCTTTTTTTTTTTTCTTTTTGAGGTAGAAAGAGAAGCAAATTTGTATGTTTCTTTGCCAAAGAATAATTATTTCTGTTTTTCTTTGGTGCTCTTCAGCCCTGGTTTCTTAAACAAGTCTGTTGGCTGAGGATAAAATAAACCCACCAGAACAACCGCTTCTGGCTTTGCAGGGAACTCAAATTTTTTGAATTCTTTTTTATTAATTGATGCAACTGAAAGCCAGCGGCCAGCCCATGAAAATCCCACTCCCTGATTCTGCTTCCTTTTTATATTCTTAATTCCCTCTCTCTCTCTTAAAATAAAATTGTAAGTTTGCATAAATTTATGAAAATCTTGCAATTTACTCAACAAATATAAGTGGTGCAAAAAATTAGTACATAAGTAATGTCAGATTTAGAAACACACAAAACAAAAAAAAAATTCTATTTTCACAATTTCTTGGGCTAATAAGTTTGATTAGTTTAACATCACTTTTATGTTAATCCCTCGTTAACATAGCTTTTATTATGCATCAATAATAACACTTCGATAATAGTTAAAAAATAAATTACTACATGTTACTAAGTTTATTAATGTTACTTTGGCTCTGACAGATAGAGCTGGGTAAATTAGTAAATTAGTTAATTGGGTAATCACTTCCAGACTATTTTGCTGCACAACTTAGGCAGTTGATTTTTCTAATTGCATAAACCCAAATCCAGTCCACTGATTGGCTGCACGCCATCCTTATCACAAGTTTGAGGATCCAAATAAAATAAAAAATTTAAAACACCGTCCATTAATTGAGTGAGTGATTAATTAAGCTACTTTGTTGTAACACCTTGATTTGCATGTTGTGAGTAGTAATTAATTTACGGTAGTTTGAGCTTTTTCTTGGAGTGTTGCATGGGCCGGTTTTGTCTTGTGTGATTACATCTGTTCTGAACGAGACAAAGAAGCTGTCTGGATTTGTCTTTGGCGCACCAACACAAACTTCAACTAAGATTTATATAGTAATGTTTTCACTTGGTCTTTTTGTGCCTTAGTACATTCTGTTGATTCACGATTCTCGTAACTAACATAAAACAATGGCATTTTGTGGACTCGGGGGTTATATAGAGAGGACTGAAATTGAGAGGCACATGTACGTGAATGACACACCCCCATTCCACCGACCGGCACCAAGCAGAACTTCAATTATGAAATAATGTAGACTTGAATAAATTCATGTAATTTGTCACCTTACATGACCAGCTATCCTATATATAGGAGGTGTAGAAAGTAAAATTATTTGTGGTATCAAATAATTTATCACATTGTCCAACAATAATCTAGCGTAGATCTTGTCGCAATAATTCAATAGGTGTAAAGTGTCATATTTGCATACATAAACATTTATATGGTTTAAATCATTTTACCTTATCCAACAATAATCTAGCGTAGATCTTGTTGCAATAATTTGAGGGTTTGATTTACATGATCAGCTATCCTATATATAGGAGGTGTAGAAAGTAAAATTATTTGTGGTATCAAATAATTTATCACATTGTCCAACAATAATCTAGCATAAATCTTGTCGCAATAATTCAATAGGTGTAAAGTGTCATATTTGCATGCATACACATTTATATGGTTTAAATCATTTTACCTTATCCAACAATAATCTAGCGTAGATTTTGTTGCAGTAATTCGAGGGTTTGATTTATTTCTAGTACTTTTTTAACTGAAATCTCCTTTTATTTTAAAGAGAGACTGTTACATCATCCATTAACTAAATAAAATGTGGAGATTAAAACTCACTATTACTTGTCATTGTATATTTAAAACAAAAGAACATATTTAGTTAAAAAAGTACGGGAGATAAGCTAAACACCTAATTCAATAGGTGTAAGATGTCATACTTGCATACACATTTATAAGATTTAAATCTTCTTTTCTCCATTATTGTAATTATTAAAATTCTAATATACATAAAATTGGCTACATTACTCAATAAAATGAAAATTATTATATATTTTAAAAATCTAATCGTTGAATTGCATGTTCTTTACGCTCTTAATACACATGTCAACTTTTGTGTTAATCAGATATTATATATTATATCATCTATAAGTTTATATTTTATGCTTAATTTTAAACTACAAAAACTTGCAATTTAAATAATTTATTGATGGAATAGTTATTGAACTTTAATTTTCTAAAAGTTTTGTAAGCATGGAGGATATTAGAAGATGTAATCTAATGGTGATTTTGTCAAAATTTATCTCTAATAAAAAGATATTGAGTAAAATTATAGTCTACTATAATTAATTTTGTAACTAAACTTTATATATATATATATATATATATAGAGAGAGAGAGAGAGAGAGAGAGATAGACACACACTTAGTCTACATTAGATGCATAAAAGATAAGAATGTTTGACTCAGTGAAATAAATTGATTAGTCTCACGACAGCTTGCTCAAAACGTTTGTTTAGGAAATTAGCAGGACAAGTTAGAAAGAGACTTCTGAAAGTAAAAATAACATGAGTAATAATTGTTTACGGGAATTCTTTGTAAGCATGAGATGGCATGATGTGTGTAGTCTATCCATATCTAACAGTTAAATTCTGTCATGACTCATGATTCATGAGTGTCCGAAAACACAATATAAAGCGGTTTTCCAATGTTATGCATACATGGCATGCAAACCTCTCTCTCTCTCTCTCTCTCTCTCTCTCTCTCACACACACACACACACACACACACACACACACACACACACACACATATATATATATATATATATATATTCTCATCAAAGAACACAGATGTTCTTATCTTTTGAACTACTAGGTGATGCAGATTTTTAATAATGCTCAGGGGAAAAGAGTCCCCATCAATACACAGACAATAAGCTTTGAGATAATAAAATTTTTTGTTATCTATTTTTTAACTACTTAGATGATACATTGTTATTTATACTAATAAAATTCGTATAAATAAGGTTGTTAGAATCACAATTTATTACATCAATAATTGTTAAAAAAGATTGAGTAATAAAATTAGTGGAAGTATGTAAAAATAATATTGAAATACACTTTTGATCTGTAAAATTTCAGATTGCTTTCATTTTGACCTTCTATGTTGATTCATTTTCATATTGGCTCTTTAAGTTCCAAATTTTTTCATTTTCCATGAAAAACTAAATAGAAAACTTAATTAAACATAAGTGATTAAAATGAAAAATTTGAAATATAAATGCTCAAAATAAAAAGAATCCCAATTTTTAAGGACCAAAAATGTTGTTTAGTCTAAAAATAATGTCGTTCAAATAGAAAATTTATCATGTCACTAATTATCAAAAGTCTTGTAAGTTTGAACTCAACTAATAACGGTAGTTTTTCCAAATAAAGAGAGAGGTAGTGTTCAAATCCCCTACCTCTGTTAGAACTATTATATTATTAAAAACAATCATAATATAATATCAAGCATTATGAAAAAAAGATTGAGAAATTTTTAGTGTCCTTAACCTTACTCAACAAAAAAAAGGTTAGGTTAAAAGGAGGGGAAGCACACAAATGAATTAGAAAAACCTCTCTTTTATTTGTATAACATTCCAAAGGTGCTTTGACAAAACAAATCATTAAGGCCGATCGAGTTTGATAACTAGCTACCTTTCACTGTTATCCATACCAATAATCTTTATGTTCCAATCAAATCTCAAGTCTTATTAACCATAGGCGAAGTAACACATGCATGCTTTAATTTTAATTAATTGGAGGGTCAAAGCCTTTTATTTTACAGTACATTGCTGGCCTAACTTATAACATATAATTATATAGGGACCTTTGACCAGAGAAAGCAGAACACACAAGTAATTAAAGTAGATCACAAATATACGACATACAAGTATATTCTTTTCATGTATGCACTTTCTTTGTTTACCTTATCTTCATCTATCCAACCTAGATAGTTCATTAATTTGATATCAATTAAAAAAATACCAGCCAACATCTGAGATTTTGATAATTTCAAGGGATAGAATTTGAATCTGTGACATTCACTTCATAACTCTTATAATATATGGCAGGAAAAAAGAGATAGAAAAAGTTCAAAGTGTGTTTTTTAGTCTAATTTTTGGATTTTTAGATATTAGATGTTTAATTTCTTACTTTAAACGGTTTTAGGATTTTTCAAATAGAATATTTTTGTTCCCAAGAAAAATTCTGGAGCTTACAAATAAACCTAAAATATTTATATATATATATATATAAACTATTCAATAATTTTATTTTTTGTATTGCGTATTGAAGAAACCTTTTTATAAAATGAAGATTCCATAAGAAACCTATTGAAAATGATCTGAAACTGAAATATCTAAAATCCAATTCGTATCTCTATCTTAAAATGATTTTTACGGTTGAATTTCTTTTACTAGACTTGATGATTTCAAAGTAGACCTAATAAATTTCCGTACGAGACTTTCCCTCCTTATCTACCCCAACTATGAATCCTAACTCTCGAGTCTTGAAGCAAGAAAATCATTTCAAATTGGCAAACAAAGCATAGGTTCAATTTCAGAATAGAAGGAAACTAGGGCTTGTTCTGTTGCACACGCTTAATTTCATTTTTCATGCCATTCAATATCTGATTTATAAGTTCTCTTATTTTTTCTGACCTATATACACAAATTTCACAATTTTTTTTAACAATTTTTGTTGAGGTGTCATATTAATTATGATTAGTAACACACTACTTTCAAATTATACCTCACAACTGTTATTACTTTATTGCACACCAATCACAAATTGCCACCTTAGCACCTGTGAAATTCGTTGTGCCCTTTTTGAATTTTTGACTCACATTTGGTATATAAAATTGTATTTGTTTTGTTATGCCCTTTTTGAATTTTTGACTCACATTTGGTATATTAAACTGTATTTGTTTCACTTGAGAATATTTTTTAAAAAAGAAAATATTTTTAAGTGTTTGGTTGTGTTCTTGAGAATGTCCTAGAAAACATATTTTCTACTATTTTCTTTGCTCTAAAAAAAAAATAATAAACCAAAATATTTAAATTCCAGCCCAAAAATCATTTTTTTTTTTGAAAGGGAGAAGTTAAGAAAGAGAGAAAGCATGATGGAGGTCATGAAACATAGATCTACTAGGGCGGTGGCTGAAAATATATTAATGCCAATGGCGGCAGAGTGGTGGTTGGGTGGGGCAACAAGTGGTTGGCAATGACATAGATCTGCTAGGGTGGTGGCTGAGAACATATCGATGCCAATGGTGGCAGGGTGGTGCTTGGGAGGGGGAAGGGGGGCAACAAGTGGTTGGTAATGTGGATAAACATAGATATGTGATATGTGGGCCACCACAAATTGATTGGTGACATGGATGGGAGAGAGTAGCGACGATGTAGTGGCTAGGTGAGTCACGGAAGTCCAATCGGGGTCATGGATGGGTCATGATGGTCAATTAGGTCCCATGGTTGAGTGGGAGATTCTCTTGCTTGAATGCGAATGATCTTGGAGCATAAAATTTTAGGGCCGCAAATTGCAGCATAAAGATCGTAGAATATTTTACACAAAAAAAATATTTATTTTATTTGACAATTTGAAATAATTTTTAAATACCCATAAATACAAAAATTATTTTTCGAGAATTAATTTTGTGGTCCGTTTGGATTGAGGGGGAGGAAGGGGGAGTAAAGTAGAGTATATTTGATCTAAAATTAAATTTTTTTTAGCCAACTCTACTCTATTCTCCTTCCTTCTCCCTCAATCCAAACAAGCCCTTAAAACCAACGGAGCCTGATCACTCCATAGTCACCATCCTGATGGTAGATAAACTCAGGAATGTTTTGTAGCAAATTTGTTCTTGAAATTGAAAATGTTGATGGTTGATTGGCCACGGTAGCACACCATTGAAATGTCAAACTCCTCAACCAATGGACATGAGCCCTGTAAAACTCAAAGTTAGTAAAATTTTATTAATTTGTTCCCTTTTTTTTTCATCTAGATTTTAATCATAGAAATAAATTTTTTTGGTGGAAAGGGGAATTTAAATGAACAAAATATTAAAAACAATATAATCTAGAGTAAACAACACTCCCATGCATGTGCCAGAAGCTAGATTACAAGAATGCATATGCCAGAGGTTGGCTTAAAAATTGGGTAGAAATGTAGAATACATCACAAAAACTCTCCTTCAGCTAATTCTTTCATAGTAATTATAGACCGTATCATATTTATTACATTATTTTTCAAACCTATCTTACGGATTGTGGTCAAAATATTTTCATTCTTGCTTCTGCTAACTGGTCAGCAGACTCTGCACAACGATTTTCCTATTTTCTGGGAGTGCTGAAAGTTGAAACTGGGCCACCTCAAATAATTGGAAGAGTGAATTAAAAAATTAAACACATACAAGGTGAGATTTATCTTATAGCTAGTGCATGAAATGATGTCTATTAGAAGTAGACTACTAATATTTTAGCCCATACATTATTTTTTTAGATATTTCTGGGTGATGGTTACATATATTTATAGCTTGACAAATTCAACTAAAATGAGACATATTTATGAAATTTATGATAAGGATAAATGGAAACCGGCAACCTGGGAGACCGTTGGAATTTTTGGCAACATATATATATATATATATATATATATATTGCAACCTTACAATAAAATAATAAGAATTGGGATTTTAAAGATTATTACAAGACTAACTTTTCCTTTTTTTTTTAATTTTATTTTAAGGATAATAAGTACAATAAAAAACAGTACATTGAAAAACAAAAAACTTGACGCCATAAACATGAACATAATAACAAAATTTCAAAAAAATAGTGTAGTCTTATCCCATGAATTCACGATCAAGTACTGAATGGGAAACTTTAGCTCTAAGGAAACGATGTCAATAGGGGCCCCAACATGAGTGGAAGAAAACAAGTGTTATAACAAAGGTGGCAAGTATCCTTTGTTTGATATAGATGAGCAAGTAAGCACAGTGTTCGATGATAAGCTCAAAGAAAAAAAATAAAAAAGAAGATAGAGATGGTGAGAGGGTTTTAATGCTACTTTGGAGGTAAAAGAATACTGCTTTTTCCAGGTGGTACAACTTGGAGCTACAAATAAAGGGGCGAGGTGTCGCAGCAATGTGGCTTCTGGCTTTGCCTTCTCTTTTACTACAAATCCCTACTGCTACACTACACAAAAATACAAATTTTTATTGCAGTAGCTATCCAGTACAAAGATTCTTTTATGTAGAAGCCGGCGCTACAGGGAACTGGTGTGGCATAGGGACACGTGTTCTCTCCTCATTACTTCATATTAATATCATGGTGATGTACTTAATCCACTCTACTAAGAGAAGGGTTTTTTTTTTTTTTTTTTTTTTTGGCTGAATAAAAAAATGGGTAGGGAGGACCAACGTGGCAATTTTATCTGGGCGTAATCATAGTAGCATCCTACCTGCTAGGGTCTAGGCCTTGTTGAGGTGCAGAGAGACTGGTGAGCCATAACTTCCCCAGTTCCACGAGGGGCACCATTAGCCTAGACTGCCAAGGAAGGTAACTCCACGTAAGTTCATATTCGGACTCGAACATGGGACCTTACCCTAGGCGCAGCTCTTTATGCGTCACCGGAACCAATGGATGATAACTGATAAGGGTTTTGTTGCAAATTGTGAGGTCATGTGAAAAAGAAACTAGGTTGACGGTTTATTACTTTATTTATAAATAGTTCTTGAGCTTGTATATAAATCGTTCTGTATATATCTAGCTTGAGCTACTCCACATATAACCCTAGAGAAACATTTAGATCAGTAACCCTAGAGAAACATTTAGATCAGTAAGACCAATTTGGCCCACATTGTTGTTGTTGACCAAGAACCAAAATCCAGTACTAGATGGCAGAGAGAAGTGCATTCGGCTAGTTGGGTGTAGAGCATACTCACCAATTTTTTATCTTTGAACCGTCTGACTCGCAATGAACAGTTTCTCCTAAACCATGTTGGGAATTTGCTGTAGATAGATGATCTTGATTTGTAGCACTGACTAGAGATTTGACTATGGCATGAGCTATAAATCCCATTGGAAGCTTCAATACCCCTCCACCCAACAAAAAAAAAAAAAAATCACCCTTGGATTACATTTTCAGCACTAATTGTACCTGCACTATATTTTTATTAATAATCATATCATTTCAAATGTTTTACTTAAATAGGGGAGAAAAAAGGATCTCTTCTAAATCCCTTCTCCTTTTAATTCCTAAAATAAACAATTTTGTGGTCACTTTTTTTTAAACACCCAATAAATATGTTTTGACGCAAAATGGAAATCATGAAACTGCTAGCTAGATCTCGTTTTAATTATATGTAAAATCTTTAAATCCATGAAGGTGTTTTTTTGAATTCACAAGAAATACTTTGAAATTCACCGGATGAGTGAAAAATAAACTAGTAACAATCTTACTAACGATAGATTTCATTTTTGTTTTATAGATTACAAGTATATAAAAAGACTACAAACCTATATATTTTCCAAGTACGAATACTCCTAAATAGATCTTAATTGATACATTACCATAACAAAGTTCTAATTTAACTTGAAAAGTTTTTAAAATATCTAGAATAAAGTAAATAAAATCCATAAATCACAAAATCAACCTAATATTTTATCCCAAATCATGTTTCGTTTGGACCTTCATATTATCTCACCATAACATCAATAAGATTGGCCTTTGAAACAAAGTTGCATCTATTTTACTTGAGAGAAAAAAGAAATGGGTAGGATAAAAAATAGTATAAGATGTAACGTTCATATATAATAACTTCCTCAAATAGGGGTGGACCCCACAAGTCTGTGACCTACTTTCATGTGAGAGGTGGATGTTATATACGTCTAGTGCATCTGATATTGGCTTGCAAAGTGGAGATTCTCATAAAACCGAGATACATAAATTAAATCTTAAGAAGAAACATGTAGATGTGAATTGTGATTACTCTATTATAATTTATAAGCCAACAATCCATAAGTAAAATATATTAAAATTGGTGAAAATCTTATAATTACTAACATTTATAAAAGGCTTGATTTCAGGGAGGATGTTAGATAGGTGCATATGTTAGAGTCTCATATGCAAACCCCCCCTCCCCCCACCACTGCTTTTTGGAAGACTTGCTCATGTGACTAAGAAGACTTGCATTCTTATTTCTTAATCTTATATGCAATATGTAATTATGCACCCAAAAACCTTTATCAGCATATTTAAGCACTCTAATTTGGACTTGAGCCTCTAATAACTATTAGGTCTTTCTTTCATATAAGGGTGGCATTTATGTAACATTATCTAAGTGGGACCTACCCTTATATGAAGAATGACATAATACATTATACATTGATTATCCATTGAATGACCCCAAAATGTTCCTTGATGTTAATTGTGGAATTATCGACAGGAAAAAAAAAGGTGGAATTATCTACTGATTTTAATCAACTAATGATTTTTTCTAGGATGTAACAAAAATTCATAGCAATTTCACTACATTTCTAAGTTAGATATAAATTATTATATATATATATATATATAGGATTTTGCTAATGTGTGCCCTAAGGGCACACATTAAGTTATTCATTCTTGGAAATATTTTTTCGAGAATTGAAAAAACTGTCAATACTTTTTCAATTTTCGAGAAAATATTTTCAAATATAGATGGCTTAATGTGTGTCCTAAGGGCACACATTAACCGGACCCATATATATATTATAGATATAGATTATCGATTGAAGTTAAACTCAAAAAAAAATATATATATATATATATATATTAAAATAATGACATCGAAATATGTGATCTTTTAAAAGTTTATGTAAAAGTATTGTCTTATGGAAAAGTTCTATACATTTGTCATTTTTCAAGGCATTTCTTTAGACAAAGACTTTGCTTTTCCTTTTTTTGGATGATAAATATTTCTACCACATCATACGTGGGCTATTAGAACAATTTATATTAAAAATTGGGGTGAATTCTTATATGAGAGTTAAACTAATTTAAAATTTTGTGAAATTATTATGAATTTTTATTGTGTTTCTAACTTTATAGTTAACATAAGAAACATTATAGTTTGGTATGAATAGTTTTTATTTTCAATATAAAAACAATAATGTAAACCATTGATTCCGCCATCCGTTTAACAAATAGATAATAGTAGTAGTGCAAAATAATGTTAACCATTGGGTCCACCATCTGTACAACAAATAGATAGAGTAAACCTAAATGTTTACTTACTATTAGTAATTTTGTCGTGCTCATCAACAATGTTAACGACAATAAACCTCGAGTCCTTGAAAGTTTTGTGACAATTAGCTCAAACTTTAAAGTTTTGTGAGTCCATTAATTATAGCTTTTGTTTGGTTTATCTAAGGTGACTTAAAGGCACACTAAAGGATTGAGACACAAGGTTGAACTAGCATTTTTATTCAAAACATATCCATAAAACATTCCCATAGCATGTTAAAATAATGATTTAACTCCAAGCTTTAACAGTTTTTGACTCTTGAGTACATAAATTATAGTATATCTAAGGAGTTAAACTTAAAGGCACGTGACGGGATTATTTTTACTACACAAGGTTGAACTAGCTAGTATTTTTATCCAAATCCATAAAACATATCCATGGCATTTTTTTTTTTTTTTTGATGAACCATTCCCATGGCATATTAAAATAATGAGTTAGCTCCAACTTTTAAAATTTTGTGAGTACACTAATTCTCGTCTAATGATAATTTGTGTTCAAACCTTTATATTAATTAGGGTTTGAATACACTAGATACGACACAAACATTATACGCATCGATCTTGTACAACGTCTAATAACATTCTGTCCAGATGATACTGACAGTTTGCCATTTGTACCAATAGCAGAATATTCATAAAAGTATTAAAAGATTGAATTTTAATTTCCTCCAAAAATAAATACCTCCATCGCTTTTGGGTTGTTCCCCAATCCCTATCTCAAATCCCCATCTTGATGTTCCTTTTTAGTTGCGAAGCTAGTGTCTATGACAAGTTCTTTGTCAAGTAGCCATCGCTGACTCCACACAAGGACTCTTTTGTTTCTTTTTTTGTTGGGTCTCACAACGCTGGGTTAGCTTAAATTAAGGACGGGATAATTTTAGGAATTAAACTGAAAACCCTACAAGATAAATACAACTTGTTTCCAAACACTGGTCAATTAATTTATGTTAAAAACTTACAAGTCATGTCAACTTCAACTTCAAACTCAGTTCCATCGTTCTCAGTGCAATCCTACGCTCCATCATTCTAATTCGCCACATGGTGGCCAAAAGGAAAACCTTATCATCTATATTTACAATATTTTTATGATAAATTTTAAATTATATATTATTATTAATTTTAATTCGGGTATATCACCGACATAATTTTATATATATAATTATTTAGCAAAAAAGTAATAATTTATCTACTAAGATTTATTGGGAAACATAAGGTCTGTTTAGTAAGATAATTTTAATAATATTGTTTAAGTTTTATGAAAATACGCATGGATAAAAAAATATATAAAAATATGAATAAATAAAAAGTGTGTAGAAATATATATTGTAGTGTTTAAACAAATTTTTTTTGTTATTTATACCGTTACCAAACGAGGCCATAACAATCAAATTGAGCTGTCCATCAGATCAATAAGTGGGTCCGACCAGCGGTAAGGGGACCAATCGTTTTGTAACGTTGAGACAAAAAGGAGGGCCCTCCTCAAGATTTTCGTAGCTAAAAAGCTTTATGATACGTGTTGACAATCCATGGATACAAGGACCAAAGTTTAAAGGCAAGTCATGAACTCTGAAGTCAAGCACGATTTCTTACTTTATGTTTTTGTCGGTTTCATTTTGTTTTTTTGTTTCGCCCTCTGTTCCTACTTCCCACGTTTAGAGCTTAAGGTGTGAATCACTAGTTAGGAAATAGGCGTGTATATATATATTTGTGTTAGGTTTTAAAGATTTAGAATTAAATGTTTAAAATTTTAACTTGCATGTATTGGCAACCTAAGAACAAAAATATATTTAGAATAGGTGTTAGATAGTGCTCAAAATTGTACACATCAAAACTCAAGAATGTACAAACTGCAGGAAAAATGTTTATTTTTCTGTGAAGCTTGACCAATCGAATGATGAAGCTCGATCGATCGAAAATCGTAGAAAAATAATTTATGCAGAATTTTAAATAGGCCCAAGCTTGCAAAAACGTTTATAGTTTCAGTCTAGCACTCTTACGTATAAAAGGAAAACTCTAACAATGTTTTAAAGACTCTTGAAAGACTTGTGAGTTATTCCTATGAGATTTGAAAGGTTCTGTACTTTCTAACTCTACAAACATTTACTAGAACAAGATCTATAATCAAGTGTTGGTAGAATTTAGTTGCTGCATAGATCAACAAACCATGATTAGAAACTTTTGAGTGGGATCTCAAAGTCACAAGCGTGGGTACTTGTGTGCTACAAATCTAAGAGAGAATGAGTCCATGGATTTGGAGCTTGCACTTGGTTGTGACAGTAAATTACTACTAGAAATAGCAATAAAGGTTAAATTTGATTGTAAGAACTTCGATTCTTTATAATGGATTTGTTTTACCTTGAAGATAGCTAAGTCAAATCTTCCCTAAGTTTTTACCTTGAAACTGTTGGTTTTATTAGTTTTCATAGGTCATCATATCATCATGTTTTTTATTTTCCGCTACTTTGCATGATATGATTTATTATTGTTTAACCTAGATCTGAATAATTAACTTAAGTAACTACTTGGCTAATATATTAAGTTAAACAATCTGCATTAATGGATCTAAACAAACCAACAATTTTTTTATTTAATAAATAAGTCATGTAACAAGTTCTAATATAGACTACCACTAGGTTGAGTCAGATAGCACCTTCCCATACCAACATGGGAGCCTCAATTCGATCCCTGAGAGGGAAGGGTGAGGTAATTATGTAGTGTTTTTAACCAATGAAAAAAATAAATCATAATTAAACTCAATTATTTAATGAACAAAAATTCAAATATTATAATATATTCGCGAATAAACTTATAAACATGATACTCAATTTAAAATATATATGTAATGTGTGTATCTATATATATATATATATATTAATATAATGTTTATATATCTAAGTTTTATAAGTTCATAAATGAAATCATTTTATCTACTGTATAGTATATTTTTGGTTATAATATATTCATTAATTATTAAAACGATTTGAAAATGATAGAAAATTTTAGTTGTGGTATTTTCTAAATATGGAAAAAGAATAAAAATTTCAAATAACTTATAAACAAACTCTGATTTGTTCAATAAGAAATTATCCAAGCAAAATTAATCTCAATAGCGTAAAATATTTATAAACTAATAAGGATTCAGTCTCCTTATCAATATGGGATTAACATTTTTACTCAAACACTAACTCCTCTCTTAAGACTCATTAGCCACATGAAATTCCCACTTATTTTCATTTGACCTAAAATAACTCCTCTTTTTGTTGAAAATTTAACTGGTTTTCATGTGTGTGTGTGTTTTTTTTTTAGGAATTAATGGAAAATTTAACTTAGGGCATTGGTTTAGGAAATATTTTTAGAAACTTTTTATGAAGAAAAAACTATCTTCTTGACAATTTTTATATTTTCCATAAAAATAATATTAAAATTTTGGTTCATTAATAAAGACCTACGGACAATAAGAAAAATATAATCCAACATTCCCACCAGGCAAATAACCTTGAATTTAGCTTGTAATTCATGCAAAGATATCTTCCCAGATCCTATCCAAAACAATATTTTATCCCAATTTAATGAACACTAGAGAATATACAATTACATATGGAGTTCATGTCATAAATTTGTGAACTTCTCTTTTTGTAATTGACAAAAATAAAACAAACGCAACCACCACTAGCCCCACACAATTATGTTAAATTGTTTTTCTATTTATCCTATCAGTTCCTTCCAACATAAAAATGACCCCATAATCCATTGGTGGTATTCAATGAACCGTGATGATAAATGGTTGGTCCCCAATCCCCATACCAAGGAGCAAAACTCCAAAGCTCCATGTACATTGTACTTATTCATTTTGGCCTTTTGGGAAATGAAAGACCAAGTACATACTCATAATCCCCAATTAGTCACCATCAGCTTTGTTTGTTTTGATCACCATAAATATGAAAATAAATGGAAAAATAGACACTGTCATTGTTGATCAAAAAAAGAAAAATGGTGGTGTTAAATGTAAATAAAGTGAAATGAAGAAAAAGCTTTTCTAAAAAGGGCTTGCAAGTTACAAACTTTGTTTCACAGGGTTGGACCACCATGATTGACCTCACAACCTTTTAAAGAGGCCATGCATCAATGACCTTGGATTACTAAGGTATTTGGCAGTTGGCATGACTTTAGTTATATTC
The DNA here is from genome assembly GCA_032878915.1 of Castanopsis chinensis. Taxonomy (NCBI): domain Eukaryota; kingdom Viridiplantae; phylum Streptophyta; class Magnoliopsida; order Fagales; family Fagaceae; genus Castanopsis; species Castanopsis chinensis. The sequence goes on from JAVQMG010000113.1 coordinate 1,424,127, forward strand.
ATGGTTGTCAAAATTTCGATTTGGATCTTACAATTCTATGATTTTATGATTTCACCTGCCTAAAACGATCCAGATCCTTCAATGATCTTCGTGATTGTTTAGGATCGGTAGGATCATACGATTCTGACGATCCCAAAAGACCTTAGTTTCTTGTAATCTTCTTTAACTTGATAGAAAACCCAGTTAGACCTAAATGAAAAATAAAATCTTAATAGACCAAGTTTTTCCACTCTAATATAGATAGAGTGTCAGTTGGACTCAAATAAAAAAGATCCCAACAGAGTGTCACATTTTTTAAGTTTTTGGCTTCTTTAAATGATGCTTACAAATGAATTTAGTGATATATGATAATTATATCAATGAATGTATAATTTATGTGATTATTTAACATACCAATGTATATTTTTTGTTTTTTTCTCAAATAATGTAGGATCTTACAATCCACGATCCGATCCTATGATCTACAATCTCACTTACCTCCCATGATCCTATGTAGGATCTTGATTTTGACAACCTTGGTTATATTTAACTTCACAGTGCAGCTCGAATCTTTTCCCTACTAAACTTCCAAAGCATGGAGAGGTACTAATTTAATTACAAGACTTTCGATAACGTTTAAATTTGATTGTAGTTTATAATTCACATATCTATGATGTTCCAATTCCATAGTAATAGCTTAATAGGTGTACTTATTGATTGGTTATTTGGTTATGTACATAAGATGACAAACTCAATCAACATTCTTCAGCTGCCATTAGTATTTCACAGTGAAAAAAGAAAAAGAAAAATTATAGGATCACAACCAATTCCATGCCTATATTTATAACAATTTGATATGGTTGATTGTGAGTAGCGAAAAAAAATGGTCTATGTGAATGTAACAAACAGGTAATTACAATCTGTCACTTAAAATAGTTGTGAAAATGTGTGTATTAGTTATAGTCCTAGAATAACTTGTAAAAAAGAAAAAAGAAAAAAGATAGAGTGGTGCAACCAATATTTTAAGTGGGCCTATGAGTATCTGAGGAGTCGCTTCATCTATAAGGCCCAAACTTGCAAACCATGGTGTTTATGTTTTTTAGGTGAAATTCTTATTAATTATTGTCATCATTTGTTTTTGTTTGAGTCCTTGACTAATGGCTGACTGCTTTGCCCAAACAAGAAAAGGGACCATTGTTTTGTTGAACTTTGAGGTGGGCATGATAGTTGGGTCCGCCTTAGCCCACTTTAGACTTTTTTTCTTGACCAATTTTAATGTAATGGGCTTCGTGGGCCTGAAATCCCAAATAAATTTCCTCGGCTCCGTCTAAAGTCTAAACTTAAGGCTTCGATGTAGTTTGTCCGATTGTCCCTATGCTCTTACTGGTGATAATTAAGAAATCTTAAATCTGGCTTTAGAATAAAAAAAGAACTCTTAAATCTAGCTAATGGAATAAGAAAGATCATTTTTTATTATTATTATTTTTTTATATATTAAGATTTTAAGTTTTACAAAGGATTTAGCTAGTGAAGTTTGGGTCCTTTTGGAAGACCTAGCCTCTGAGCAGAAGAGGAGATAAATAAAACTTGTTACTTTAAAATAAATAAAATCTACATACTCCTTTATGAAAGAAAGATTATGTAAGTGGTACTAATTAACTTAACTGATAAAGTCTTTTATCGTTGAATAATAGATTTGAGCTTTAAACCCCGCTTTCACTAAAAAAAATAAAGTCTAAGGTTTAAACCCCGCTTACACTAAAAATTAACTGATGCCTTAGTTTTAGCTTGATAATAAGAGTAATTATCATGAAATGGATGCCATAAATTTAAATAATAATAATAATAATAATAATAACAACAACAACAACAACTAAAAGATCCTATCTTTAATTCCTTATCAATTAAAATATAATAGCGATTTGGTTAAAACATTCTTAATCCCACTTAGAATTCAATAGATTTTTCTTAAGTTGTTGTAGTTGTCACCACTTGAGGTTCTTTTGTGTGATAAACACTCCTCAAAATTAAGGGTCTGTTTGGTTAGAAGAGTCGAAAAGTGGGAGGATAGAAAATTGAGGGATGATAAAAAAGTGAGAAGATAGAAAAAAATTTAGTTTTCACCTATTTGTGTTTGGTTAGGAGGTGGAAAAGTGAAGAGATGAAAAATTTATTTATTTGGTTGAGAAGAAAATTGATAGGACGGAAAAGTGAAGTTGGTATAAATTTGCAATTATGTTCTCATTAAATAAAACAAAAAGCATATTTTTTAGCAAAAAACAAAAATTGTATATTTGCAAATAAAAAAGTAACATATTTTTTAGCAAAAATAGTTGTGTATGTGTAGTGCACGGGAAAAAAAAAAGCCTTAAACAAAAAAAGAAAAAGAAAAAAGAGCATGTGCAGTGCAAGTGGGAAAAAAAAGCCCTGGATGAAAAAATTGGGTGGTGGTGGGGGGGGGGGGGGGGAACAACGGTGCACATGGGCATTTTGGTCAACCTAGTTAAATGATTTTCTCCCTATTTTAAGGAAAAAACTTTATGATGGGCCTGCTGGGAAGAAAATAGTGAGACCCCACCACATATTTTTCCTCCCCCTAAGAGCATTAGAGCATTCACATCAAAAGTCTCAAAAAATTTAGTATATAGTACCTTAAAAAGTCATTTTATTTATTTTAACAACTCATTTTACAATTAACCTAACATCAAAGGTTCTATTTTTTTTAACATTTCATTTGAATATATTTTTTTAAAATTATTTCTTTATTCTTCAATATATATATATATATATATATTTCTTTCTCTCTCTTCCTCGCTGTCTCTCTCAACCCAGCAAACTCACACAGATCATCTCAACCCAGCAAACCCATATCCACCACCATAAAAAAAAAAAAAAAAAAAAAAGCTAGCCACCCATACCCACCTGTCTATCCTACAAACTCAAACTCTTCCATCTCAGCCCAGCAAATCACACCCACAACCACAACCACACCCACACCCACTGCCACCAGCCACACCCACAACAATCACTACCAGCATCACCCACAACCATAACCACAAAAATCACAAGCCCAAAACCACAACAGCATCCACCACTAGTAAAAAAAAAAAAAAACAAAAACACCAAACAAAAATATTAGATATATGCAAGACCATTGGAATTTAAATCAATACTAGAGAGGAAGAGGAAATAGAAGGACAAATCCAACGTTGAACCCAAACCCAAACCCACAACGACAATCAACACATGGCAAAACACTTAGCAACGATCAACACATAGCAACACACGACAACAGATGGAGGAAAAATCTTCAAACAAAGTCAATCCGAGAGTAGGATCTCATGCCGATCTCCACATCGGTGTTGATTTGGAGCAAAAAATAAGAAAAAGAAGAAGCTTGATGTGAGAAAGAGGGAGACGAATAGGTAGAGAAAAAGAGAGAAAAGGTAGAGAGATCAGAAAGAAAGAGAAAGAGAGAAAGGGTAGAGAGAATGAGAGATTAGAGGAAAGGGCAAATATTAAAAAATTATAACATCTTGCTCCAGTGCAATCTCATTTTTGAGACCATACTGTAGCAATATGTTAAATTTTTTAGCATATGGCATCTTTGATGGAGTGGATTTTTGTGGTTATAAATGCTAAAAATTACATTTTAGCACTTATAGCACCTTTGATAAGAATGCTCTTAGTATTGGTGGTGCTAAAAAGCTATATTGCTATTTTTAACACCACCAAATACAAATTTATAGCTACATTAGTGGAGTCAAAATCAAATAATTTGGCTCCACAGCTACAGTGCACAACCAAAAGTGGTGATGCATTGTAGCTCATAGGTAAAAAAAGAAGATTGTAAGGGGACAAATCGTGCTGAAATCAAGTTGCACTTTCAGACCAGCCCAATAAGCCTTAAACAATGAATTTGTAGAGAATGAGCTTTTATTCTAGGTTTTAGAGTGACAGATAGCGCGAGAATTGAATTAAATCACAAGACCTTATGCATTTTTCTCTCATACATGGATGAAAATATTGCTCTATATATTAATGCCGAGGACAATCCTTAACACTTCCTTACAAGTTCTCTCTCTTCTCTCCCCAGCAACCCTCCCCTTTTCGTCTCTTCCTCCTTCACCCTTTATAGGCCTGCCTCCCTTTCTTCTTTTCTTCCACGTGTAGTCTGGATGTTCCTTTTGGATACTTGTCCCATCATATCTTTTTACTAAGGTCTCTGGTGGTGAGGGTAAGGTTGAAATCCAGTGTTCAGGCGTCACTTCCTCATTAATGCGGCCAGAGAGGTAGGTAAAATGCCTTCAATGCGGTGGCAGCAGCTTTTCCTTTGATATTTGTCTATCAACTCCTTTTATCTATTATCCTCGTTCTTTCAGTTATTGCATACAAGGTCCTTAGTACGGAAGTCCTTGAACTACCAGACCACTAATACTGTCCTCGGCAGCATGACAAGATCATCCTCGGACGTCATGTCTCGTGGTGTTTCGCTCATGCATGGCACCTTCCTTTGTCGCGTGGCCTCGTAGGCTGGAGTTGTTATGTTCTCGGACCATTTCGTGCTGTTGGGTTGGACTTTCTTCCTTACGGGAGCCTTTGGACTGGCCCAATACGTAATTTGGGCCCATGGGCACTACAAAGATATTATTAAATTACGTGTTCACACTGCTTTATATTAAATATATTATTTTATTCACGTGTTCACACTGTTTTGTGGTGGATATATTATTTTATTGTAGTGGATATATTAGCATATTGTGTTGTTTATATTATTTTATTATGTTGAAAGCTAACTGTAGCTCATAGGTAAAAAAAAGAAAAGAAAAGAAAGATATTATCAAATTGCGTGTTCACATTGCTTTATATTAAATATATTATTTTATTCACGTATTCACAATGTTTTGTGGTAGATATATTATTTTATTGTAGTAGATATATTAGTTTATTGTATTGTTTATATTATTTTATTATGTTGAAAGCTAACAGTATCTCATAGGTAAAAAAAAAAGATATTATTAAATTGCGTGTTTATATTAAATATATTATTTTATTCATGTGTTCACACTGTAGTGTGGTGGATATATTATTTTATTGTAGTGAATATATTAGTTTATTGTGTGTTTATATTATTTTATTATGTTGAAAGCTAACGGCAGCTCATCGGTTAAAAAAAGATATTACTAAATTGTGTTTGAGCACCCTAAAAGGAGTGGATAAAGAGGAATGGGGGTATTAGGACTAGAGGGCGTGAATCAATTAATACATCGTGCTACAATTTGGTCTAGCGCACATCTATGTAATCTAGCTTTATATGAGTGATGTTTAGCCATTAAATGATTGCATATTGCTTAATTAAATGAAAATTTGGTCTAAGAGTTTGAGCACCCTTTTGGCTTATGAGTTTTAACTAGTACTTTAATCTTAGCATAATGTCTGGTCTTAATTGGTGTACTTTGAAATCTAAAAATCACTCTATAAAATAAGTTCGTTTATTAAGGCCATCTTTAGAACTAAGCCCTAAATTCCTCTTGTCATATCATACATATATATAACTCATAGCTTGAAGCCAAGGGATCTCCTAATTGTGACAGTTTCTTGTGGATTAAAAAGGTTCAAATACTTTATCTTATCTATTTAGTTCACTATTAAGTTGGGTTACATCATTGTCATGGAAGTAAAATTCAATTCGATCGCAAAGCCTTTTCTTAGTTATCTAGGCTTTGGCACACTAACATGACAAATGCTAATGATCTATAAGTCAAATGAGTACCACTCTCTCTCTTCAAAAAAAGGGCAAGCATTCAATAAAGTGAGAGAAAAAAAATTAATAAGAGAAAGTTAGGCTCCAACATATAGGACAAGTGAGTGGAAGAAAAGGCCTCCTCTATAGGGCAGGTTAGGGGGTTAGATTCTATATAAAAAAGTTCTAAGGCAAGTGGAAGCAATATTATGCAACATGCATGCATTGCAATCAGTGATTTTGGACAATAACCCTTTAAAAATGGGATCCATGAAACTTTGTGAAGCCAATGCGAACTCCATTAACGCATTCTACCTATCATATTTAGGTTCTACATGCTAGAAGGAAGCTTTTTGTTGGACTTTGTTGAATAAATGATTCAATATTTTATAGCTTTCTCAAGGTATAAAAAAAATAATTGTATTTGAAAATTTTGAAGTGGGGACTTCTGGTTTTTTTGTAGTTGAATTGCTCAATAAAGTTTAATCACTTTTTTTTTTCTTTCTTTCTTTTGATGTGACATTGCATTAAGCCTTTAAGTTCTATTATATACATTAAGCCTTAAAAATCCTATTTTCAATAGCCTAACTAGATCCATCTTCCAATAGCACAATTTGCTTTTAATAGCACACAAAATTACTTGATAAAGGTCCAAGTATTGTTATAGCTAGCGGGGATAACACCTCATTTAACAATATTAATTACTAATTACAACACCTAAAGCGTTAAGATCGATTCACATTTTTTTAGAAGTATATTTTAGTTATCACCGCACACCCTTGGTGTGATGGTCACTCCACAAATATAAGTGTTTGTGGAGTGTGGAGGGCAAGGGTTGGGGTTCAAGTCTCTAGGAGGAAGTTTCACACACATATACACTTAGATTAAGTTAGAATATAATTCTATCTTGTATAAATATATATATATATATATATATTTTTTAGTTAGCTTTCACTCTCTTCTTCTCAACTCTCTTTTCAAATATAGGTTAATTTTTTTACACTAACACCATCAAACAGTATTGTTAAAATCTCAATACAAGTTTAAATGTAGTGTGATCTTTTCACACTATGAAACTGTTTCTCACTTTGTTTTCGTATCATTAAGCTGTAATATCGAAATCTCAATATTAATTTAAATATAAGGTATTTTTTCACACTACTAAATCATCTGTCTTCTCTCTCCATCCAAATATAAGGTAATCTTTTTGCATCATTAAGCCATAATCTTAGAATTCCAATACGCGTTGAAATAAAGGATCATCCAATTATAAGGTAATCTTTTAATATCATTAAATCATAATGTTAAAATCTCAATTCGTATAAAAATAAAGGCTAATTAACTTTTCACCCTATTTATAATTGTTGGGTCCCAAATTATATTATCACAAATATTAGCAATCTAAAACAGCAATTATATACAGAACACAAATATTTACGTGAAAAACCCTTTCTTTTTATAGGAAAAAACCATGAGGCAAACTTCGAATAATTTCATTATTGTCAAATCAATTACAATAATTCTTGTGTATGCCTCACGACTAAAAAAAAAAAAAAAAACTCTCTTATTTTTCTTTACTCTCATACAAACAAATTATCTTTGGCAAAGACAGCAATTCTTTTTTCTTTTTTCTTCGATTGCAGGCACTCTTCTTCGTTTTCTTTTCACTGTACAACACCTACCTTTCTTTTTCTTATAACTGTGCAGGCTCACCTCTTTTCTTCTTTTCACAATATCTCTATATATGTGAAATACACATCCCAAGCTTTATATAAAAGCTCCTGCCACTCTCCTAATTACATTAGGAATAAAAGTTTTATTCATGTAGACCACTTTCACCTATTTCTTATTGAAATAGGATTTTTATGTGTTTGCATTCCTAATTGGTCTGGACTCTTAGTGCAGCTGTGCACCTCAACAATAATTATTTGTCTCTTCCCTCCGTCCAAATATAAGGTAATTTTTTTAGGATTTTGCTAATATGTGCCCTAAGGGCATACAATAATTATTTATTTTTTAAAAAAATTTTCTCAAGAATTGAAAAAGCACAGCTTTTTCAATTCCCGAGAAAATTTTATTATAAATGAATGGCTTAATGTGTGCTTTAAGGACACACATTAACCGAACCCATCTTTTTATACCATTCAACCATATATAATGTTATAATCTCAACCCATCTAGGGTGAATCCCCGACATTATGCAATGATTTCTTCTTTATTACAACCTAGAAAATCATTAAAAGTACATAGCCAGTTTTTCCACCCATAATTATTAGCCCGACTTGCTTAATCATAATTCTCAAGTTCTATAGTTCTTAATTAACCGACCTATATTGATTATAGGATGCCCCTAATCTTCTATTTTATTTGACCTCTAGTTAAAAATTGATATATAAGTACCTGATTACTGAATTTCAAATTAGAAATAGTGAATTCTAAAGCTAGTTTGGTAAAATGAGACCTTTACACCATTTTTAATGTCACACTTTTCATTTATGAAACTCTTTCTATTGGAAGAAATGTTGTACCGACACCGACCAAGATGAATATCCCAAAAAGTAAAAGTTGAGTCTAATTAATTGATTGATAAAGTAAGCAAGAGGAACCAATATATTTTTTTTTTGAGAAGAAGAGGGACCAAAGTTTTTTTTTTTTTTTTTGAGAAGAAGAAGAGGGACCAAAGTTAATATAAGCAATTAGATTTTAATTAATTACAGGTAGGGTTCAACGAAATCTTGAGTTGGACCGACCCAAATATGATATATCTGTAAGAGTTTTTAAATTTTTTAAATTTTTATAAATATTTTTTGAACCAAAAGGTAGCATTATTGTTGGGTAAAATGTCGTTTTCCCGTGCCATAGAAGTACAAACATACCTTTTAAAAACTTTATTGCATGGGGATATCTGCGTGATAGAGATTTTTGGCAACACAAGGTAACGTCAAAAAGATCACCATTTTTTTTTTTTTTTCAATTTTTATTATTATCACCATCCCACCAAGTCATTTTCAGAGGATAAGGCATTATTTTTTCATTACTGTATATGAAAATTGCATGTCTCTTACAATTTCATTTTATACTGATATTATTATGTATATTACTATACTACTCGTGTGTATGTACGTATATGTATATATATATATATGCATATATATATATATATATATGAGGGCACACATTAAGCAATCCTTTTCTGGAAACATTTTTTCGAAAATTGAAAAAGCTGTTAAAACTTTTTCAATTCCCGAGAAAATATTTCTAAAAATATTTACTTATTGTGTGCCCTTAGAGCACACATTAACAAAATCCTATATATATATATATATATATATAGATGAAATGGATCTATATATAAAGTTTCGCATTTGGAATCATATTACTGTAATTCCAACGTGGTGAGTGATGACCTTACAGAATTATATTCCACGTTCGGTTAGTACCATTGTCATCAACGTACCATCTCTTGCCTACTCACATGCATGCTTTATTTTATTAGGTGCCCATACATATCCACATGTGCATGTGCTTCCACGACTGCTTCATAATTTGTGAATTTACACCCACAATAGTTTTACAACAATTTCACAAAAAAATCTTATGTGACAAATCGTTACTGATTGCTATAGGAGGTCAGATGAACCTAAATTAGGACAAATAACAATTTTACCAATTAAAATTTATTATAAAAATATTATGAATATAACATTTTTTTAAATATTTGCACACATGAATAAAGGTGTGTGCTTAAGTAGGAAAGCATATTTTATTTTGACTTCTTTTGGTTGTTTGATTATTAGGTATTACTACTTTTTAAAACCTTTTGTTAGATAAAGTCTTGTAATTTACTTATATATAGTTATTTATTTATTGTAACTTTTATGTTGAATGTCTGACAAAAACACAAAATAAACTTTTTTTTAATAAAAAAAGTGAAAGTTAAATTCTTTATAAAAAGGCTAAAACAAAAAGACTTTTCCCAAACACTTGTTGACAGTTATAAACTAATAAACCTCACTATTTTCTTTTTTGCCATCTAATTATATGCTATATCTATGCTGTCACACAATTTAATCTTCTAAACAAAATAAGCCAATAAAAATAAACATATCAAAACACAGTAATTTTCTTCTTAGATTAATACACAAGAAGAAAGTTTCCAGGATAAGTAAGATAATAATTGCTTTATGAAGGTCTATATATATATATATATATATATAGATACAGATAAAGACAATTCATCTTTTGTTGAACAATAAATCTAAAAATATAAAATCGTTTACAAGTGCTAACGTCACGTGTGATTAGTGCATAGTAAAAGTAGTGTTAATTATGAACTGATGTAGAAGTGATATTGTTTCAATCACAATTTTTGATTTGAGTATGTTGTCAAAAAGTTGTCCTTTGTTAAACACAAGCTTAATTTGAACTTATAATTCACTTCAATTTTTATATATGACAAAGAAAATTCCAGTTGAATACAGCTAATTGGCTAAATGGGCTATACCACACATGATGAAATAAAAGTAGAGAAAGGAGGCTGTTACATTGGCAAAATGAAGAATGAGTCGACCTAATTAGCTCACCTCACAACAGCTTAAGAAAAGAAAAAAAGAAAAAGAAAATATCTAGTCACTCTAGCAATATCTGCTTACAACCCAACTTTTAATCAGACCAACATGCATGGAGATAGACAATAGAGACAAAAATAAATATTAGAAAAAGACAAAGCAAAAGAGACACGTACATATAAGGTGGCTTGATAAAATAAAAGTGTATGTTGAATTTGTCATGTTAAAATCCAAATTCTGCTGCTTGTTGTTCCTCAAATCTGTGTTTGATTTTTTTTTTTTTTTTTTTTTTTTTTTCACTTTTCAAAATCCTTTTCTTTGAGAAACCCAAGATCAGTATCACCTTCTTCTTGTTTGACTGTTTGGTCTGCCAGTGAAGATGCATCACTAATACTAGTCTTTCCCACCAAGTCTTTGGCTTTTAAAGATTCTCTCTCCCAATCAGTGTTGAACACCACAGCTAAGATAGAGACTGCACATGCAATTTGAGCTGCTAAAAGGCCATAACAAAGACCCACAAACCCTAGCTTCCAAACAAAGGCTAAGACTACGGCTACGGGTGCACCCACCAAGTAGAAAGAATAAAAATTGATTCCTGCCCCGATACCTGGCCTAGCACTTCCTCTTAGTATCCCACAACTCGTTGTTTGTGGACAATTTGCTAATTCACATAGTCCAATTATAGGTAGCACAGTCATAGTTAGTTCTAGAACCTCATTATCCTTTGTGAACACTCTTCCCCATGGTTCTCTTCCTAGAGTGGTCCATAACAAGCCCACTAATGAGCTCAGTAGGGCCAATCCTATGGCTACCAATGTGGCCAAACGGGCCCTATCTGGTCGATTTGCTCCAAGCTCATTCCCTACTCGGGTTGATACTGATGCACTCAGTGCTGTTGGTAATGAATACATGAGTGATGTGGTTTGTATTACTATAGCTGATGTTGCAAGTGCCACTCTTGGATTTTGAAGGTAGCCAGCTAGGATTGTCATAAACTCGTACCACCACCACTCTAAACAAACAGCTAGACAGCTTGGTATAGCAAATCCAAGCAACGTAGCCCATTCCTCTCTTTGTGATGATGTGGACGTAGTAAAAGGAAACGGAAAAGGCAAAGGTTGTGATAACATTGGCGTGTACAAAGGATCCTCAGGGGTACGAGTGTAGAGAATGTAACAAATTAGAAACAGCAGGATGTTGAAGTTGGTTACAAATGTTGAAATTGCTATTCCTCGTACCCCAAGACCAAGTGTGAAGGCCAAGTAGATGGTGATTGGAATGTGTAGAAGAATTGCTAGTAGATTGCACCACATTAAAGGCCATGTTGTGCCTTTGCTACGAAGGTAAATACGAAGGGGATGAAGAAGGCTATTAGCAATGAGATCAGGGATAGCAAAGCGGCAATATAGGCTTGCCACTCTTGTTATTTCTGGGTTTTGGTGAAGGATAAGCATGAGAGGTTCAAGGTTCATCCATATTAATCCAATGGAGAATGAAGCAAGAAGTAGCATGAGAATTGTTCTTTGTAAAGTAAGAGTTACTATGGAGAAGTTTCTTGAACCAATCGCTTGGCTGCAAAGGGGCTCCATGCCCATGGCAAGGCCTGAGAGGACTGAGTAGCCAGTGACGTTGGTGAAGCCAATGGCTAAAGCCCCACCTGCTAGCTCTAGGCTTCCTAGCCTTCCCATGCACACGACTAAGACCATGTTTTTCAGATAGCCCACCAAGCTTGTGGCTGCTAAAGGGAATCCTATGCCGGTCATTCTCTTTAGCTCCTCCACCACCTAAAGATTAAAAAAAAAAAAACAAAAAGTATCACATTGTATATTGAATTTATTTTAGGTACGCAAATAAGGGGAAGTTGGGATTCGAACTCCAAGCACTGAGTACCATAGAAGGTGTTGGTACTACTGGGTTAAAGCTCCAACCCCATATTGGACTTGGAAAAGATAAGAAGATTTTGTAGGAATATATGAGATTTTGTACCTCTTGCATTGTCGGGTGCTTTTGGGGCTTCTCTGCTGCAACCATCTTTGTTTTCTTTTGGCCTGGTCTTCTTTTCTTGTTTCCTTTGTGTTTTCAGTGTCTGAGCAATATGAAGAATTTGTAGAGCTAAGTGTTTGATGGTGGGATCTCCTTTTTTCTAACACACGCTCACACCAAAGAGAGAGAGAGAGAGAGAGAGAGAGTATGTGCGCAATAGCTCAATGGTAGAAGAGTGAGAAGTATTTAAATTTTATAAGGAGCGGAGGTGGTGGGGTTTCACCTTCTTTTTTATTATATGAAAAAAAAAAAAAAAATCCTAGCTACTTGCGTATATTTAATATATGTATTGTTTAGCATTGTTTTCTAAGAAAAATAAAAGTATAGCATTGCACTCTATATGTCAAGTGCTTGATGTCATTTAGATAAAAATTGACAGTAATTGCTGGTGCACACAGTGTATACGTACATACACTCTGTGCAACAATCACTAACTCAATCTTGTTTAAAACTTGAATAGTGTGCTATCGAAGAAGTCATGCCAAGCCCCTACTATTTCCATCATTTAATTTGTCATTTTTCCAAAATAGATCAATCAGATCCACCTTCTCTTCGGAAAAAATCATACAGATACGTTTATAGTTCCTGAATCTTTATTCACGCGAGGTGATTGTGACCATATCACTATTATAATCAATTATATCTAGTGTCTTTGTATGTGTACTTGGTAATAGGTTAAATTATATTTGGTGTTTTGTATGTCTCTATAATCGGTTAATCTGGAGTTTTACATGTTTGAGGGAGATGTTTTTCTGGCATCTACTATTCTTTGGCCTTTCCCATCTGTTTTTTTGTGTGTATCAAATTCTTTTTAACTGTCTTCATAATTTAATTTTTCCGAGCATTGAAGGCAACTGCTTGACAGTACATCTTTAATGGGCTGTCCTTTTAGGGTGAAGATAATATACCGGGGAATTTGACTTTGAATGTCCTTATTGAAAATATTAAAAGACACCAATTAAGTTACATTTTAAATAATGTTGTATCTTTAATTTAAACTTGTTATGATACTTAACTATTTTTTATTAGATATTAATTTTGACAAATTTATTATTGAAATACCTTTTCTTCTTATTCACTCGATACTTGTAAAATATTTATATAATCAAAGATAAAAAAAAATTCTTTCATCTATAAAAAGCTTAAATATCATTTTTTTTGGTCCTTTAAAGCCATAGTGAGATAAGACCTGAATTTATAGGTTGAATGATAAATAATATTCAATTCAAATTAAATTTAGTGTATATGTTAAGATCAATATATACGTAACATATAATCCAACATTAGAATTTAAAAATATATATGAAGTAGTGTGGCATTAAAAAGAGTTATATCATGTATAACTGGATCACGTTTGTCATTAATTTGTACATAAACATCTAAAATATGTCCAATTATAAGCTCATTGCTCGATCCATATGTACTTTAATTATCCATCAAGTGTATTAAGCCAAAACATATATATGCCTGTATATTTTAACATTAAGCTATATTCTAGACTTCTTGATGGATCTTGAGAAGAACATTTCAACTGATAGTATTAGGTCACTTTCTTATATCATCACTAGGGCCTATAAATGAACGTTGGGAGGGGTGTGGTACCTCTGCGTCCACATCACATTGTAGAAGATTTAAATTGTATTGGAAGCAAGAAGCTTTTTTGCACATGTGTTCCCAATATATCTTGGATGGATCCAAAACCAACAGATCTATATAGGACCAATCACCCCCCACGTTTGAATAGAAGCACACACACCTTGTCCAAAAAAGTTACTACAACCAGCAATTCCTTTTCTTATCATATACTATAAATTTCTTCTACAATTTTATCAGTTTGGTTTGAATATTGACGAAATGATACCTCTCTATCCTATTTACAAAACCATGATAATTATCATACTAGTTAGTTGGTTTTGTAGTTTATTCTGTCACTGAATGGCTTGCAATCTTTCCGTAGTTTTGAATTTTTAGGCAAAGACTTCAATTTCGAAGTTCCTTCTTCCAATACGATATCAGGGTGAAAAGTGAAAAGCAGTTTGATCATTTCGATGGGCAACATAGTTTTAAAGTAGGCATTGGACGTAATAATTTTCAAACCTAAATTCGCTGCCAAGTTTGAACTTTGAATTCTTTTTTTACGTGGTAGCTAGGCATGGTTAGTTTATCTAATATTCTTCCTTTTGGTTGTTCATATTGTCAAGAATGTACAAACGCTTTGAGACTATTAGAATCAATGTTTTAATGGATAATCATCTTGAAATTATTCAACTCACTGCTTTGAAATATCTGAGCCTCTCCCATACACAGTTATTAACTATATATATGGGTACAAATGTCCCACACTCCCTCTACACAAAACTCAGCAACATATGCTCCCATTAATACTCTCTCTCTTTTTAGTTGCATGCTTATACAAATGATATTTAGAATCATCATCACTACCTATAGAAATTATCTTGTTGTCACACTTACATGGGACCATGCATGTGCATCTAGTTACACCAAATCCCTAAAGGAATCAATCCTTATAAAAAAGTTATTACACCCAACTTTTGATAATCTTGTTGACAATTTGCATTTCAATCACCTTTTCTATAATGTCTAAACTATAATAAGATGGGATTTCATACCTTCCGAGCCAATACCATTTCAACACATATAATAATCAAATGGTTGTTAGCGAGGAAATGGTAGTGTTTCAAGCAGTCACATCTTTCAGGGTGTTGATGAGGCTGTGTAGTTAAAGTTTCATCAGTCCCACAGAGAGACCACAGTCTCAGGCATTTGTGTGGAAGAACTACAACAATATATCAACGCCTTTCCCACTTCCCCCCTTACATGCGACAAAGAGTACTCATATCTTCCATCATTTCATGGAGAAGTCTGACGTAGAATCCCCTCAATATTTGATAGAGAAGGATATCACCAATAGCCAATCACATTGTAGAGATCCATTATCTCAGTCTAAAAGCTTAACAAGCAAATATTAATCCACAACTTGCACTATAGTTGATATGATGCCTTCATCTATATATGCCCCCACATTAATGTGTTGGTTGCTTGCATACCCTGTTCTTTGGTTGAAAAAGATATGTATCGTAGAGGCTAAAAAATAACAAAAAAAGAACAGATTTCAATATTTAGTGTGCGTTTGACTAGTTTATTTGCTTAAAGGTAAAACCAATATACTTTATGAGTTAAGTAAATTTAAATACCTAACTAGAGCTAAATAAAGAGATTTTGTGTATCTTAGGGTAATAATCCTTGGTGGGAGCCCATAGGTTTGAATTTTCTTACTTGATATGGTACTACTTTCTCTTTGTTTGATTTAGTCAAAATGGTTTCATTTGTATTAAACCCTAAATATGATGGTAGCACACCTATAATGGGAAATCTCAGTGGAGAGAATCTTTCTCTTCGATATTGTCCACATTATTTGGTCTCTTGGCCTTATCAAGTGCCAAAACATTGCTAGAGGTGGATCTTTGAGTCAAAAGAAGAAGATTACTAGTGAACCATAGGCCTTTTGACCTGCACTCATCTCCTTCCTACGGAAATATAAAAAATAAAAAATAAAAAATTCTAAGATTGAACGTGGAATGTTTTTTCAAAATGTGGGATGCTTTATCTAATCTCTTTGACTCCCATTATTTTAATGGGAAACAAGTTGGAAAAGAATGTACCACTAGAGATATCCTGTAAAGTATTTGTTGCAAACATGACAACAATGGAAGTTTTCAACACTTTCCAGAGCTAATTCCCCACAAGTTGTGTCTCAATAATAATCTATATATGTTTATTTGAAGGATCATTCCACATAATCACTTCCTTTTATTTTTTTTAAGCTGCACTCACAAAACCTAAACCGTTTTTTAATATTAAATAACACAAAAAGCATCCAAATAAATCTGTCATTTATTGAAATAAATAAAGAGGGAGTAATTGCAGTTTGGTAAAACTTTGTCAAACCATATCTTTTCAAGATTTGAATCCTCTACATTACATTTTGAGATGGAGAGAGTTAATTTCAATAGCAATCATTATAAGTTGAATATAAATCAAAAGCCTAGATTTTTCCAACTCATTTAATTTTGGCTAAAATGAAAAACTTATTCTCTATATTTCATCAATTATTTCAGTTATTTAACTTTGCTTTTGTTTGTTTTAGTTCTCTAAGTTTGAAGTTTATTCAATTAAGATCTTTCTATTAACTTTTGTTAAATATTGCGGTTAATTGTTCGCAATTTTTAAATTAAACAATCCAATTAATGATTGAAATATATTTTCCAGAGTTATTTTTTTTAAAAAAATTTTAACTGAAGTTGATCGATGAAAATTCTTAATTGAATAAACTTGAAACTTAAAAGACTGAAATAAACGAAAGTAAGTTTAGAGAACTGAAATAAATTCGGGTAAAACTTAGAAAATGGGCTTTGCATTTAGCCTTAAACTTTTTAACTATATGGTTAAATTAAACTAGAGTTAAATGAGGTGGCAAAATCTAAATCATGGCCTTGAAATGGAGAGGATCGAGATCCATCTTTTCAAAGTACAACTTTTAAACTTTAATTTTTTTTATAGTATTTATTTAAATTTTTAAAAATTAAATAAATACTATTCAAATATTTAAAAAAAATGCGTCATTTAAAATTATTAGCTTAAAGCGGGTTTCAGTTAGCTCAACTAATAAAGTCTCTAATAGTTGAATAAGAGATCTGGAATTCAATTTTCGTTTACATAAAAAACAGACTGATGTCTTGATCTAATAATAAAAAGTTATTATTAGGAGCAGACATATGGGTTAAAACTTTTTTTTTAAAATAGCTTAGGTCTCAAATTGTATTAAGCTGTACATTACCATTTATACTAAATTTTGTTCCCAAGTAATTCCATGTCCATATTTCACTCCTAGTTAGACCCATCTATATTTTTTAAGTTAAGTTCGGGAACACTTGCTTTTAAATGTCTGTTTGAGTGCTCAATTGTTCTTCATATATATATTTTTTTGATAAACAGTTCTTTATATATATATATATATATATAATCATCAATACATTGTCAATTTTTTATTTTTTTATTTTGGTCGGGATTTAGGCAAACTGAGTATGTATTTTTTTTTGATAATCAGTCAAACTGAGTATGTATATATCAACTATATGCAACCACATACATTGATAAAATTGGATAGACAAATATTACGATCCCTTTAGATTTTCATTTTCATAATTGAGAGATCTATACACCTACTTCCGTTTAGTCCTTTCAAATACCTAACATAACAAGAACACATCAGACAGCCCCTACATTAAGCATCTTTAATAGATTTCGGTTCTTATCATTTGAAAACTCAGTTCTGGAAATGAACTAAGATTAATCCTACGTACCCACGATGCATAATTTTTGGAAATCCTATTTTTCCATCATTAGATTGACCTAACAGTTGTAAGTGTAAAATCTTCATAATGGGATTGAAAAAAAGGGTAAAATCTTTATCATCATCATCATCAATTTTCGTGATTTTTTGTTTTGTTTTGTTTTTGTTTTTTTGTTTTAGGTCAAAATCTTATGATCTTATTGTTCTATGTAATCTAGTGATTAAGAAAAGCAGACTATGTTGGTTTTGTCTTATAAGCGCATCCAATGTTAGGCGATAGAAGGGTTCACATTTGATCAGAAACCCTCTGAAAATGCATGAAATGATGATTAGCGTGTGTTTGGATAAACTTTTTCGTTAAAAGTTGACAAAATTATAATTGATCTAAAAAAGGGAGCCTATGAAAAGTTACAAATAAACAAATAAGTTAAAAAATTCCAAGAGTCGAAGTGCTAATCCAAGCTAATTCAAGTTTATTGATGTGCATTGAATTGGGTTATTTGCCAAAAGTAGATAAAAGTATGATATATTAAAAAAAAAAGTTTATTTTTAAAAAGTGAGTAAACTAAATTTCGATATCTGGCTGATTATAAAAAGTGGGTAGATTATACTGTGAAGAAGTGATTTTCAGGAAGCATAAGCACGTGAGTGACTTGACATTAACCTAAACTTTCACCACTTTGTAGAAAGATGATAAGAACAAATTGCTCCGAGCCATATATCTCATGGGAAAAGCCTGAAAAACACTAATTTTCCATAAGAGGACATGAAGGATTAAAGAGGAATGAAAAAGGGATGCTTAAATCTCCTTGCATTAACCATTAGTGGAGAAACACAAACCAATACGTCAGGAACTTTTGTACGTTGAGAGGTAATAATAAATTAATAATATGAAGTTACAAATCACAAGCATTGATGGATCTATTGATCACCACAAACGTGCACATCTCTCGTCGTTTGGCATTGCCGCATTGGTGACCCTACCATCTAATGTGTCTTGTGTTTTTTTTGGTGGCACTTTAGTAGCTACTCGACTACTATTACTATATCCCCATAAATCTAAAAGAAAACAATCAACCTTATTGCTGCTCAAAATTTGGTTCTAAACCTAGATTTAAACTCGATTAAACAAACTAAACTCATATATAATAACGTATTCGCCCCATCAAAATAAAATAAAATAACGTATTCATGAATAAGGTGGTGCATCTTTTTTTTTTTTTTTGGTGGCATCTTAGTAGCTATTAGCCTACTAAGATGTATCTGTGTGTGTATTTCCTTATCTCATCCCCCTTCTTCTATATGTGTGTGTGTGTGTTTCTCAAAAAAAAAAAAAAAAAAAGCCTACTATGTCCATATAAATCTAAAAGAGAATAACCAACCCCCAATGCTGCTCAAAATTAGGCTTTAAACCTAGATTTAAACTCAATTATTAAACGAGTTAAACTCATATGTAATAATATATTCGTGAACACAAAGTGGTACATTTGCAGTCTAATAATCCTTTCTTTGTCAAAAAAGAAAATGGTGATGTTGAAGTCAGATTCCTCACAACTACACTAGAAAATACTGCAAATGCACCACTTTGTTCACGAATATATTATTACATATGCTTTATGTGTTGAGTATATATACACTTTGCCATCTCATGACTCGTGAGTATGAGGGTTCATTTAAATATATATACTATGCTTTATCTGTACATGTATAAAATATACTTAAATAGACTTAATTGAATTGTGTCAGTTTAAAAATTAGTTCATATATAATATTGTTCATTTGGTGGTAAAAGTTAGATATAATTTTTAACAAAATAAGGTTGATGAATCTAATTTTTGTAAGCTTATAAACAAAATTAATTATATCTATTAATTTAAATAATATAATTTCAACTAAATTTAGTTATAAAATATATATTATCATAGATTTGTGAAGGCGTAAAATCTTTTAGCTATAGTATTTGCTATATATGGCAATATCAAATAGTTTGTGAACAAGTTGGACCTTGCTCGACAAGAAAATTTACGAAGTTTAAACATGTAATATAGTGTGGCGATGAGCACAAACTTGGCTCATGTTTGAAATAAAATTAAATTAACCAATAATGAACTTTTAATTCTTATCTTAACTTGTTTACAACCCTACTAACTATCTTATAGTAGAAAGAGGAATTAATTGCTCTATAATTAAAATTAACACTACAAATTGCCAAGTAACAACATAATGTCAAAAAGTATGGGGGGGGGGGGGGGTGGTAGCATTTTCATATGAGGACCATGCATGTTTAATGAAGCAAAAATCACCAATTTAGATCTCTTGTTCCGTCTCCTCTTGATACCAAAACTTATTTATTAAAAACAAATACTGAGGTTCACTTGTTCAAGTGATAGTCATGTGATAATGATATCATTCTTTTGTGTCACATGTTTGTAATTCAAACTTTGTTTTTTTCTCTCCTATTATTCACTTATTGCCAAAAAAAGAAGAGGAAGAAAAAAAAAAGAATAATACAACTAATGCTCTGAGTGAGAGTGTCAGTGGGATTGTTCAATGAATTCAACACATTTATGCTTCACCCTCTATTAAACAAAAAAGAAAAAAAAAAAAAAAAAGGCCTATCATGAACCACACCCGAAGGGTAGAACCTTCTCTCTTCCTCTCACAATCGTACCTTTGGTCTTGAATCATTTGGTGGACCGTGTTTGCTTATTTAGATCTAAGATGGGCTATTTAATATGATTTATCAGGTTTGAACTTTTCCAGGATAAAATGGACCAATTTCTTTCTAAAAAAGTTTGATCCATATATGGAGCAACTTTAACACGGGCGGGTATCAAAAACTGGGCTGGTCTACTGACAGCCCAGAGGCGAGGGACCAATCCAATGGATATCCCCATAGACCCAAAATAATGGCGCAACTCCTTGAATTGGGTCCAAACGGAGTAAAAAGCCCACATAGATTAACACGAATCCTGATTGATAGGAAACTAGGTATAGTTTTTTAGGTATTATATATATATATATATATATATGTATGTATGTATGTATATATATAATCAATTATATTCAAAGCCTTTTAAGAAACTAAACTTAAATTTTGTTCCATAAGAAAATTGGTCAAAAAGTAATATTATGAAATTCTCTAAGTAATTTGTGTTTGAAGAGCTTTTTTTTATTGGTTTATTGAGATTTAAAAATAAATTTGTATATGAAAAAAAAAATAAAGTATTAAAAAGTTTTACATAGGCAAAGTAAGTAAAGTTAAGGGGTGAAAAAAAAAACTTGGTTAAGTTGTGTGGTACCTAAACATTTATCTTTTTTATTTTTGTTATGGAACCTAAACATTTGTCTTGATCGTTACTAGTAGGTGTATATGAAATGAAAAATTAGACGCAATTGGATGTTGGTCAACAAATGTTATTTTTGCCAATTTTGTTTGGTAAGAAAAAGTGATTGCTCAACTTATATATATTTTGCTCTTAGATAGAATTTTACTCTAATTTAATCTAAGTGTATATGTGTGAGTTCACTTTTGGAAATTTGAACCTTGAATCTTACCTTCTCCCCCTACACCTCACAAGCAAAACAATTGTTACAAATTGCATTATTAAAAAAAAAAAAAAAAAAAACTCAAATACATGAATTGTTTTTTTTTCAAAAGCAACGGTTAACACAAAATGAGACAACTCAATAGAAGAAATAGTGTTGGTTTAGATAAGTGCTTTGCATAAAATAAATTATGTTTGTTCAATCTTTTTCATCTATCAAATAACAGTAAAAATTCTATAAAACATTTTAAAGTATAAAAACAATTTGGAAACAAATCACAAATATTAGCATCAACTATACAATTTAACATTTTTTTGTTAAAAAATATATAAACACATTAAGAATTAATTTTATGATTTTATAATAATTGTTTATTAGCATTAATAGTAACCATTTTTAAAAGTTTTTTATCGAAAATTAAAAAAGTTATAAAAAATTTGACAATTTTTTTAATTTTCAATAAAATTTTTTCTAAAATGAGTTATTAATGTATACGTGGGTTGTGGAGGTATACATCAATCGGAACAGGGCCATTCCTACCAATTTTTTTGATCAATTAATGCACCGATTACCACGTGGAAAGATTAATATTATTCTTTAATCTTCAAAAAAAAAAAAAAAAAAAACTGATTGTTAGATGTTACTCCACCCAATGCAAACGCTGAGAGACAAACCAGAAAAATGCAGAGCTGGACTTGATTTGACTAGGATAGGATCATAGGATTAGAACCAATCTATCTTCTTCTTGTTTTTTTTTTTTTTTTTTTTGGATTTTACTCATGTGCCCTAATGACACACAATAATTTATCATTTTGAGAAAGTGTTTTTCGAGAATTGAAAAAGTTTTGACAACTTTTTCAATTTTTGAAAATTTTTTTCTAACCGGACTTTTTTTTTTAATTTTTTAAGGACCAATCTATCTTTATCCTAGTAGTTATTAGTGTTTAGTTTCAACAAGAAACTAGAGAGACACAAAAGACAAAAGAAGTTTACTTATATTACAGTAATTGGTAAGGAGTTTAAACACTCATCGAAGTCTCAGAATATGATGATTGGTCGGAGGATTTTGATTTTGATTTTGCAGAAGAGGTCTGTCACCTCCGTTCGGCGGTTCCAATGTCCGTACACCTCCCAAGCTCCGAACCCGAACCCGAACCCGAACCCGAACTCGAATCCATCCCCAGCCCAAGCTTCGGCGTCGTTTCGGTCCGCTGGTAGTCATAGTAGTATTCTTCATGTGAGTCCCAGCTGTTCTTCTTGTACTTTTGTTATCTCGGTGCGTCGTCGTTTTTAGCTTAATGTTCAAGTCAATTTTTTAAGTTATAGTTTGATCATATAGAGTTAAATTAACATTTCTATAATTACCATGAAACATTTATCAATAAGTCTAGTTTGTCACAACTCACAACTAATACTGAGGTTGGTATGTTTGATTATCATGCAATAAAAGTGGTGTGAGTAATGAATAAAAGTCATGTTGCACTTGCACCAATCACAACTTGTCACGTCAAGAGTGTCGTGTACAAAATTTGTGTACCAATTAAGGAAAGAGAAGTAGTGGATAAAAAAAGAGTTATACTAATATGATTAAAACTCATTGTTGTGAGTAATGAAGTTACACTAATTTTCTTTCTTAGGTTTACTAGCATGATTGCTCATAGTTGTATTGTGAATGGCAATGATTTTCTTTATCTAATTTTAACTATAAGTGGGAAAATTTGAGGATGAACTAGTTCTTCATTGACTTTATTGGACCCTTTCTCAAATACCATAAGTGATCATGACCATGTTTTTGATTGGTACAACATTTCTTTGATGAATTATAATTGAATAGCTCCATAAATACAAATGAGCAAAGCATGCTAATTTGTCGAGTCGATTACCATCCAAATGACTGATGACCAATCTATGGGTCAGTCCTATGATTTGTCTGGTTTACTAGGTGTTTTGTAGTGGGCATGTGTACATTAGTTATCATCAATTCTATTGATCTTGTCAAGGTGACTTTCTTGTTTTAAAAGCATAATAATGTAGAACTTGCTTGTAAATACAGATCTTTTCCATTTTGTAGTTCAATGTTCCATATACTGCTGTGAATAGAAGTTTCTTTTCAAGTCACGCTGTAGCAGATCTTCCTGTGGGTGGGATAGTTGATGTACCGTTAGCACAAACCGGTGAAGGCATTGCTGAATGTGAACTTCTTAAATGGTTTGTGCAGGAGGTGAGTGAACAGAGCTAATTGTTTGTGTTTATGTCTTTACATTTATTAGCTTCTTCTTCTTCTTCATGTTTTTTGTTGTTGCTAAAGTCTTTATATGTATTTCTTGATGTCAGCTCAATGAGTGGTTGTAATTGTCAATGGCTGATGGCTTTTTCATTGTATTCCTTGTTCGAAACTATTGATGCTCTCTTCCCTTTTTTGATAATCGATGCTCTCTTCCCTTATTTCCAAATTGTCAGTAGTATTTTTTGTATATTTCAGGATGCTTATAGATGTAAAGTTCTTTGTTGTTTTTGGTTTGAGTTTTGTTTGCCAAGATTTGTCTTTGGTCTATCAAACATGTATTATTGAGAATACTATCTATTATCAGATATTGGTTTTGGCTTAAGCTTTAGCATTGATTTTGATATGCTTTGGTTTGAACTCTTTTTTACCATGGTTTCCTGGATAATTTTTGGCTTCTTTCTCCTGAAATATGAAGTTCCTCATGTTCTGCACTGTTAACGAAATAGGATAGACTTGTAGACCAATGCAAATCAACTGTTTTCGGGCTGTTTATCTATACATATTCCATTATACCCTGACTTTTGTTTTGATTAAGCCGGTGGAAATAATTGTTAATCTGATTACTCTGACAGGGGGATCAAATTGAAGAGTTTCAACCAATTTGTGAAGTTCAAAGTGACAAAGCAACCATAGAAATAACAAGTCGTTACAAAGGGAAAGTTGCTCAAATTCTCTACGTTCCTGGTGACATTGTAAAGGTGAGAATACTCAAATCACTTTAGAAAAGTGAGCATGTTTTATTCTCAACTACACGTGACTTATGATTCAGCATTATGATTGTCAAGTATGTAGCTCCAGTTTTCTGAGTGGCTGTTAGAGACAGCATAGGGAAGTTGGCATCATTCAAAAACCATGGTTTTGATTTTTGGTTTCTTTTAAGAATATTAAGTAGGCCTACTTAAGTTTTAGAAACATCAAGGGCTAAAAAAGTATAGGATTTATCAGAACCTGGATCAGCTTTGTCTTTCATCTACTTTGATTTCATACTAAAATGCAATTTAAGCTTTTTTGCTACGCAAACTGCAGGTTGGAGAAACTCTTTTAAAGATTGTTGTTGAGGAAGCACAGGTTTCGACCCATGTTTTAGAAAACCCAACTCCAACACAAGAGGGTCTAAAAAATATAAAGCCTTGCAATTCAGAGCTAACTAAAAATGACATATGCGGAGTCCTATCCACACCTGCTGTCCGGAACCTTGCAAAGCAACATGGTGTAGATCTAAACGATGTCAAGGGAACTGGTAAGGATGGCAGGATATTAAAAGAAGATGTCCTCCAATATGCTTTCCAGAAAGGAAGCATTAAAGATCCATCTGCCTCCTTGACTTCTGCTTCAAGAAGGCAGTTTCTTGGAGGAGAAGAGGATCATCCACATCCTTCAGGTGAAGTTCTATGGAGCTATGAAGATAAGACAGTTCCGCTGAGGTAAACTTGGATAAAAAAATGAACCTAGACACCCTCTTCTATTTTATATATTTTTTTAATGGAATTCTCTGCCATATAATTCATGAGATGGACAAACCAAGATGAACTTGACAGTTTCAATACTATAGAGTTGCCATTGACCATGATGTTGCTGAGCTTTTTCCATTAAGCCAATACTTTGGATGGTGTGGCCTGTGCCCGTGGTTTCATTGGCTTCATAACAATTATTTCCATGCAAATGCAAGATTAAAGTGACTTATCTTATATAAGATTTGACTCAGTAGCTTGTTTTTTGATGATACATTCTTTATTTATTTATGTAACATAATGAATTCATTTAAAATATTTTATAAGTGATCTAAATATGACAGAGTTAGAGTCTTAGGCAAGTTACTTACATTTTTGGTCTTTCAGGGGTTTCCAGCGAACAATGGTAAAATCAATGTCCATGGCTGCAAAAGTCCCACATTTTCATTATGTAGACGAGATAAATTGTGATGCATTGGTGGAACTTAAATCATCATTTCAAAATACTAATTCCGATCCAAATGTTAAGCACACTTTCCTTCCAACACTGATAAAGTCGCTTTCAATGGCATTGAGCAAGTATCCCTTAATGAATAGTTGCTTCAATGAGGAGTTACTTGAAGTCATCCTTAAAGGTAGTAGACTTCCTATTTTAACTGTTTTTGATAAGCCAATATGCTTATTAAGTTAATAAAAATGGACTTCTATATGCATCACATGATTCACATCATCTGCCATTTGTGCTGATTTGATCTGTTTTTATCAGTGAGTAAATGCCATTTTATTTGTCGCTTCATATTCTTGGTCATTATGGTATTTGATCAGAGTGTTGTGTCACAAGATTTTGTGGATGTAGGGTATCCTAAGAGACCGGTAGACTTGAACCTTGTTCCTACATGACCCGATCAATTCGATCAGGCACTCGCCATCCATTTTCATTGTTCAACTCTTTGACATGCATATATGTGTTTTGTGAATTGAGACGTTTATGTGTAATTAAGTTTGTTTATCTTTGTGGCTAAAATTGTGGATGTAGAATATATAATAAAGTAGGGGTGTCAGATTAGGCAATAAATTAGAGATGTTATAATTCTCTAACTTATTAGCAAATTTTCCAAACCTATTTGAATGTCTAAATTGGTGACTGACATGGACATGGGAAAGTGAAAATGTGTTCAGAATGCCATTCATGAACAAGAGTACTACATTTATAGTTAATATTTCTAGGGACTCTCCCTGATTGCTACAAAACAAATTGAAATGATTTAGTTTCAAAGGGTATATAAGAACATGTCTAGAGGTTATATGAATGAGTTTCATTCAAAAAATTAGTTGATGTGGCCGGTTAGGATCTTTGTGGAAGTGTAGTTTTTATAGTTGTAAGCAACTAATTGGTTTCTGGGGCTGTGTTAATTATTGTCAGGCTGCCATGATCTCATAAGTTTTTGTCTATCATATTGGCCTTTTTCAATGTTTAATCCAATTTTTGGACTTGTTGATTATTATAGGTTCTCACAATATTGGAATTGCAATGGCTACTCCATCTGGTCTCGTTGTACCAAACATAAAGAATGTTCAGTCACTTTCGATCTTGGAGGTCAGTAATATGGATTCTTAATTTGATACATACATATACATACTATTCTACATCATGGAAGTGTGAAGTTGATTTTTTCCAGCACTCGTCTGATTCTCCAAGATGCACAAAAAAAGGTTTTTTTTTTTGAGAAGAGGCATTTATCAAATTCCCTCTTCAATATAACCTCTTTATCTTGCATTTTTTCTATTTCTTCCACGATCATATCTTTTCAGTTTTCCTCTATATATATGATAGAAATTTTGATCATTTTGTATTTACCAGTTGGATCAATTGATTGCTTTCCCAGTTATATGGGACTGGGTTGTACACCTGCCTCTTGATTGAACATATAATCTCTTTGCCTCCCCACCCTGTACTCATAGTAATTTGTCTCATTGCTCGAATTCATGGGCAACCAATCAATTGATGATGTGCCGCATCTAGGGCTTTAACTTACATGATGTTTTGCAAAAGGCAACAAATGCAATTTGCATTGCAGTTGCTTTGGCTGCCATGTCAAGCATTGCCATCTATCTACTGCTACTGCTGCTAGGACAGTTACTTGCTTTGATTTAATGATTTTCTATTTTGAAACTTTGAATATTATAATATACTAGAACATTGCAATAGGTTGTATTTGATCTGTAAATGTAGTGCTTCAGCCCTATGAATATAAGTGTAGATGACAATGACTTAGTGCCCACAATCTTTATTTTTCACAACAAATCGTTTTCTCATGCCTGATAACTTCTTGATGTGCATATTGCCAAATGTTCTTTTTAGTGATAAAGTTTGTTTTTGCATTTAGATAACAAAGGAACTGTCAAGGTTACAACAATTGGCATTGGATAACAAGCTTAATCCTGCGGATATATGTGGTGGAACGCTAACATTAAGCAATATTGGAGCAATTGGTGGAAAGTTTGGTTCACCCCTTCTCAACTTGCCTGAAGTTTCCATTATTGCAATTGGACGAATTCAGAAAGTTCCTCAATTTACAGATGATGGAAATATTTATCCTGCATCAATCATGACCGTAAGCAATGATATATTTATCTTGGTATCATATCTCTAATGTTATCATAATACTATAAGAATAAAAACCAAACCAAAGAAAAAGCAGAAACTTTTCTACAAACACATCTAATTATAAAACACAACATATATACCTCATGGTTCAATTGAATGCTTTTGTCATTTTGTTGAAAGGGAAGGAATAATCTTTGATAGGGAGGGGCCATGGCAGTCAATATGTCCCCTCTTATACTTTTTCAGCAGAATGACTAAAATGCTAGTTTGTTCTTGCAGTGATGTTTTAAGTGTTTGATTTGATGTTTTTGGAAGAAGTTGCTTTAAGGATCCTTGCCCTAACTAGGATGCTGCTGCAAATTAAGCTAGTGTACTTTCTTAACTGTCAGTCTTGCTAGTGGTCAGGCATCAGAATAGACCTCTCTCTCTCTCTCTCTCACGTGTGACTTTGTGTCAGTAGATACATATGTGACACACCTATTCCTAAATACTTTAAACCATCTGCTTAATAATAGAAGAAGATTTAGCTATATGATAGTACATAGGGGATCGCGATACCTTCTTGTCGTATTTTATGACTTGGTTTTGTGAATTTGAGTTGATTATTATAATGAATTTTGTTCGTTGAATGTGGGCACTGGCCTTGTAAATATGAGTTTTTGATAGAATACAAGGCCAGCACTCAACATTCACTGACCAAAATTTGTCATGATTATTTAGATAAGCTGTTTGATTTGAAAAAAAACGTGTTATTACTTACCTAAAAAATAGACAAGACCGATATTATTCAGTTTTTGAACCTACCGGAATGCTAAATAACATGTAATTCAATATCTAGTATGTATATATTGATGATACAAATAACCAAAAGAGAGATTTGATATAATATGCATCCTTTTCCTTCTCAGGTTTAGCGACTGTTACCTGGTTCTTCATATGCAATGACTAATGAGCCATCTGGTGATAGATGAAATTAATCTATCAAATCTGACATGGTATTTTCCTTCTCAGGTTAATATAGGTGCCGATCATAGAGTTTTGGATGGGGCAACTGTTGCAAGATTCTGCGGTGAATGGAAACAATTTATTGAAAAGCCGGAACTGTTGATGTTGCATATGAAATGAGAGATCTTTAAAAATGTCCAGAATAGAAGATGATCTGTCTTGATTGTTTGTCGAGAGGATAAGGGCAAAATGTACAGTGATCTACACAAATATATTGCTATGGCATTTGTTGCTAAAGGAGGTAAGCTGGGATTCGACTGTGCTAAAATTGTTGCTGGTTCTAGCTGATGTTTGTATCTGAAACGAGCAGCCAAGCAATTTGTTCAAAACACACTGTTTCAGTCCTATTGCATCAATAATGCTTGATCATTTAGGTGATGAAATTCCAGATTTTTGAGACCATGCCTCTATCTTTAGCTCTCAGATGCATGTTACTGTGTCTAAGTGAAGAGCTTGTGACATAAAACTGGCTATTGCTAGCAAAAATAAATAATGATAATATAGGACTAGGGTTATAGTTCTCTGGTAGTTAAATGTATTACATAACCAAATATATCTGAATCATATCTTCATTTCAAGCCACGATATGAATTGGTATCTCTTTCTCAAAATTAATTTAATATAGTTCAGAAACCTTGTTTAAATTTCTTCTTGTACTGAGAGTCCACAGCAGTCTCATCAAACCCAAAGTTGAGAATGTAAACCCGGGAAATATTGCTTGGAAGGAGGGTATTGATCATCGCACTAATCCAAGATCAAAATTTTCAGCATCTCTAGCAAAATATTGCTTTTAGTGAGCAGAATTTTCAGCATCTCTAGCAAAAACGAGTGCGCCATTTTGTTGTTTTGCAGTTTAGGCAGCTTTAAATTTCGAAGGTTTTATGTGAGGCGTTGTAGTAGGCCAAGACGCAAGACCACATCTGCTGCAATGTCGTTTTGTACGACTAGCCGTTTAATATTTTTCGACCCAATCAACAAGTCCTTTGTGGGGCCAAGGGAATGCATGATCTTAATTGTATGAATCGCGTGAGACGAGGCTTTCTATTTTTCAGTGGTAGTAGCAAAAAAAAATAATCTATATTTTTTATTTTATATACAATTTTTATTTTGAGAATCTAATTTATAAGTGGATAAATAAATTTGAAAATCAATAGGAAAGTGACCTTATTTTTTAGGCAATGTTTTAGTGGAAGTAAGGGTCGTATTTTTACCGGATTGTCTTTTAGTTTTGTCTCTATTTAAATATAAGAATGTAAGGGTATTTTAGAACAAAAAAAAAAAAAATCAAGATTGTTCTTTAGTTTTTTTTTTTTAATTATATATTTAGATTTGTTTTTGGATAACGTGGGGTGTTTAACTTATTTTTCTATATAAAAAAAAAACAATAAATGTATAGTTATTTTGAAGAAGTGGATTAGTGGAAGAGTGTTCTTATTTTGTAGGCAATATTTTAGTGCAAATTAAATATGTATTTTTACCAAACTATCCTTTAATTTTGTCTCTACTTAAACCTAGGAGTGTAGGGGTATTTTGGAATAAAAAAAAATTTGGTCCAAACAGGGGAAGCCCCTTAAATAATAGGATAGATTATTTTAAATTTAATGCATTCTACAGGTTTAGGTCACTTTTACATTATAACCTTTAAAACTTGCAAATTTTATAATTTGAGTAATGAGTGGTAATATTTATGCATCGTATGTATGGAGTTTTTCTAATTGGGCTTTCAACACTTCAATCTCTTCCCTTAGACACTCAGTTTGTCCATTGATACCATATGCCATGTGATTTCATTGCTCAATCAACTCTTCAATCTCTTCCCCTAGACTCTAAGACTTTCCATTGATACCATATGCCATGTGATGTCATTGCTCAATTAACCACATAGGCAATGAGACTAACGATAGTTAACTAAAGCACGAATGAGACTTATTTTTTAAATTTCAATGACCAATAGTGCATTTGAAATTTTAGGAACAAAAAGTGCTTACTTAGTAAATACAAAACAAAGAATAACCACCGCTCTTCTTCAATTTTTATTTGTTTCTAATACATGCTAATTCAGATTCAAAAAATCAAAGTTAGGGCACAAATGCGTATCTTCATATTTCTTCCTCTCTCAATTTCTTTATGGGAAATTTTGAAGAACAAGATCTATACTATACAATAATTTTTTTCAGTTATTT
This sequence comes from Castanopsis chinensis, assembly GCA_032878915.1. Taxonomy (NCBI): domain Eukaryota; kingdom Viridiplantae; phylum Streptophyta; class Magnoliopsida; order Fagales; family Fagaceae; genus Castanopsis; species Castanopsis chinensis. The sequence goes on from JAVQMG010000113.1 coordinate 1,454,917, forward strand.
TTTTTTTCATATCATAAATAAAATCTCCACTCTTCATATTATATTTTTCATACACAATAATTAATTACTTCAACTATTGCTAGTTTTGTTACTATATGTCTATTACTCATTACATTTAACTCTCGATTAATTCTTATTTTGCCTTACTTTTGTACTCCATTTGAGCAAGCACGTGATCGTCTTAAACTCATTTTTACCAACTAGTTATTTTGTTATAATTAAGATGCTCTTCTTAATATTAATTGTTAATTTGTCACACATATTTGATTTTATTAGCTTTGAAATATTTTTCCTTTTTCGTTATCTGGTGTTGCTTCTTAGAAAAGAATAAAATAATAAAATTAGCACAAGCTTTATCTATTCTAATTAATTCTTTTTACATTATATTTCCCTTGGGTGGAAGTAATTTTTCCCGTGGAATCAATAAAAAAAAAATCCTCCTACAAAATAAAAGATCCCATAACTAAGTACGTGCTTAGAGGCTAGTTTATACTATTATTTAAGGGCTTCTCCTGTTTAGACCGAAGAAGCCCTAGTATTTTTTTTTTTTGGGTGGGTAGTATACAAGTAAAATAAGTAACAGGAAATAATATCCTATACGGAAGCATGAAAAATCAAAGAATTCAATTCATGATCTTTTGGCATCTAACCGTACGTTACTGACCCAGAAGAAAGTGAAGAACCATTCCATCTATTTGTACGACACTGGTCACACACGTTGTCTGCATAATCTTTTTATCTCGCGCACGGGTTCTTTCTCTGCTGTAACACGGTTTAATATTCATCCACTTGTAGATTATAGGTTTTCTTTTTTTTTTTCTCGTGTGTCGCAAAGTTAGAAATAACCGCTTCCAACTGCAACCAACCGCTACAGAACTCAACAACAATGCGCTTCATGGAACTGCACGTTACAAAATTTAGTCATTTCTTTGAACTCTCACTTTGTCTCTCAATTATAGATTTCCAAATGTACTTGCATTTTGTCATTTCAGTTCTGGCTTTATTTTTTATCACAGCCTCTGGTTCTGACCTTGCAACTTCAGGTACTTACTCATCCATAACTTTTTTTTTCCTTCTTCATTTCTATTCTCTTTCTTTTCTTGTAACCGTTTTGGTTTCATTTGTGGCCTGCAGATAAAGCATCACTGCCTAAATTTGCTTTCAGTTGGTTGGATGATAAAGACACTTTCAGGGCTGGTGATACCGCAGCAATAAAGATCAAAGTACTGGAACATGCTGACAAGATTGACAAAAATGCTTTTAATCCCACTCTCACTGTGAATGGAAAGATGGGGAATAGTTCTTTTGTATCTGGGGTTGTTTCGGATTTCGGGGGTGATTTTAATGATTGGAGAATTTACTTCACTCCTATCACCGCTGGTTTATTTAATGTGTTTATTGAAGAGGTCCATTATGAAGTGCTAGATTCATCCATGCATTTCCAAGTTGAACCAGGTTTTTATTTACTTATTTATTATTATTTTTTGTCAGTCTTGAGAGTTGAATTGTTATTTGTTAATGCTAATTCTACTGTCTCCGAGTCTGTGTGTGTTCCATTTCTTGAATTGCTTGATGCTAAATACTTAATCCTGTATGAAATACATAGCATAGATAGTTCTTTCACAAATGTTGTAATGTAGGGCAATGAGGATCACTCATTGCCTGGTGCACTATTCATATAAATGTTCCGTATTGCTATGTTTTAATTAGTAAACTCATGTTATTACTGGTGGTGTCCAAGTGCCTAAACCAATTTTCTCTTGTCTAATTGAAGGCCAAATGCACTTATCTGTATGCGTCGCTTCATGGATGAATCTCGTTAATGAGTTTGAAGCAGGGACAAAAGCAATAGTTTTAATACTTCCAAAAGATGCATTTGGGAATAATATCTCTTCCACCAGTGAAGAGCCAAATTCACATAATTTTACCATGTCAGCACTTTATGCAAATGGTTCCATTGCAAGTGTCCCCAACATCATCTTCATGGGTTGGAATGAGTTTGGTTATATCGTTATTGAGTTTATTGCAGTGCAAGCTGGAGACCTATTATTGCGCGTAGAAGGTGACAACGAAACTCTAAATGGCTCTCCACTTCCATTTAAGGTGAACCCAGGTGAAGTATTGTTGCTTTAGTTATAAGCTTGTAAGTTTTGTTGGGAGGCACTAATTGTACATGTAGGACTTTGGATTTTTCGTTCGATACTAATTATTCTTGTAGTTCTTTGCATTTTAAGTCCATGGTGCTGATGAAACCATGTATTCTTCATTTCAAGGTTGATTGTTATGAGTATTTTGGATTCCCATTCTTCTTCTCTGTTCAATAGAAATGCTTCTTCCATAAATTTTGAGATACTTGTCAAATGGAATACTCTTTTAGCAGGGAAGTAAGGTTTTCGAAGATATGGACATTCCATAACCTGAAGAAAATGTCCCTTACTGATCCTGGTGGCTTATATCAGTGTGTTCCTGATGTAAAAAACCAGAACTAGCTCTAAGACCAATAATGCAAGTCTTGTTAATTCATATAAATTTACCAAGAAATTTGACTCTATATTTTAAGATTTATTTTTTGTCTCATTATTTTTCATTTTCTAATATATTTTGCACTGGCTTTTACCAGGACCTCTAGAGATTTCCAATTGCACGGCCAAATGGAACTTTGAGCCAAATGGGTGGCAATTATACTCTAAGATGGAAATCTTTATACACCAGATGGATCAATATGGGAACCTTGTTCCAGGATTGTATGAATTTGATGCTGAAGTTGTTGAAAAAGAGACAAATTTGTCTATACCTGTTGCAGATTTGCACTTTGAAGAAGTCATGGCAGGAATTCAGTTGTTTTCTTTTAGCAATTCTGAACCAGGGAACTTTTCGCTCACAGTATATGATAGCAAGCATAACAAAAGCATTTCCAATATGCCATATGCTTATACTGTCTTTGTAGGTGTGTGTTATCTAGTTGCTAAATTTTTTCATTGAAAATATTTAGGCGTCAGTGATTGTCACTTCTTTGATTTTATTGCCTTGATATGATCTTCTGAGTTGTTTTGGCCCTCTCCCTTCTTGCTTCCTCTTTTCTTTGGTGGGGCCTTGAAACATAGTGGTGGAGATGTTTGTTATGCTTTCCTATGTCTATAAATGTCATTCTTTTGTTAATCAAGTGCTGTTGCCATTGTATGTTGGAAAATGAATAGGTTACAGCGATGGGTTGAAAAGTGTTGTCAATGGTTCTGGTTTAAACAATTCGGTTGCTGGGAAAATGGCAGAGTTCTCAGTTTATTTGAACGATCTTTATCAATATCCCTCTCCAGTTGAAGTAGAAAGGCTTCAAGTACAGATTGTAAGGCAAATTGATTCCTATTATGTATTGCCAAGCATATCCCCTCTGCATATCATCAATGGTATACGCTATTCAGAAACTTCTTAGTTGTTTGCTTCTTTTTTATTTTTAAATGATATTCTATTAATTTTACAAATATTTGCGCATCATTGAGTCAGGCAGTGAACCCACTAGAACATTAAGATATGGTGCCACCAGCCAGATAGAAATTGCTCCTTCACCATCTGTGGACCTGACTAACACTGTAAGAATTATAATCTTATATTTCTTTTAAGCAGCTGTACTTATATATTCTGATATGTACTGTTTCTGGATTTAGTCTGTTGGGAGCTCAAAAGTTCAGGCCAGTTCCTTTAATGTGGCTTATACACCTGATAAGAGTGGGATTTATGAAATTCGTGTATTTTGTGGAAATGTTCTACTGAATGGTGGTCATTCAATCACCAATGAAGTAATAGCAGGTACCATTATTCAGATAATATAATATTTTCCCAGTTGTGCCTGCCCCTCTCCCTCTCTGTCTCTCTCTGGCTCTCTCTCTCTCATTAAATCCACAAAGTATCTCATTATTAGTGTCATATTAAATCCCAAGTATTTCTATTTGTACCAACACATTAAAATCATACAATGTTAAGTATTTGGAGCAACTAATTTCTTTAACCCGAGAAGGATAAAAAAGGTTTGTTACATAACTTATTTTTTCTCTTGTTGCAAATGATCATTGCATGTACTTGTGTAATCTTTTAGTTTTCCAGTTCATTTCTGATTAATGGGCTCCTAATCTGCAGGGGAAGTTAATGTGTCACTCTCAGGAGTTCTGAGATACGCTCCCAAGGCGCCAAAGCTAATAAAGAATGAAGTGGTAGTGCAGCTCATGGATTCATTTCATAATCCTGTTTTGTCAGAACAATCAAGGCTGAAATTAGAGATTGCTTCTGTCAACAATTCTGGTTTCTCAATTGGGATGTTTGTGGATAACAATGATGGAACATACACTGTAAATTATCTGGCTAAGGATGTTGGAACTTATGAGATGTGTGCATCTTTTGATGGAAATCGTTTTCTACCCTGTCCCTTTGGGGTCAATATATACAGTAGTAAGCGAAATAGTAGTACAGAACTTATCTTAACAGTAAATTCAATATATCCCCTTAATGTGTACACACGCATGCAAACATACAAATATTATGGCTTATGTTCTAGTGGTATCTGGGGTATATAAATGAGAATGGGATTTATGCTCCGTGTACTTAATTTGAGTCTTTAGTTTAATAGTTAATAGAGATACACATTTGCACCTTTGCAATTGATAAGTACACAGATACAGTTCTTTCTTTTCTACTTTTAAGATCATGTCTTTTGCAGGTGAATATTTTCCCATGGCCTACAATGATACAATACCTGTTTGGGAGGATGAGTCCATTGCTTTTGATGCCTTAGCAAATGACTACTTTGCTGGCCACAATGCAAGTATTGTTCAATACACAAAAGTAAGATAAGGAGCTGAAGCAGTTTTTTCCTTTTAGTTACAACCTCCCCACTACCTCTCAATTCTCTGAAGGGTATTTATAATTATCTTAATGGTAGCAAGCCTATTAGGGTACCAAACAGACTCACCTACCTTCCTGGACTTGAATTTTCCTTGGTCTTTCTTCTTCATCAATAGAATCTTCTGATCACTTTATAGTGGCATAGTTAATACTTCAGTTGCATTATAAAAAAGCAGAATCCTCTGACTAGATATGGAACTTATTATTCACAGAGGGCTTTGTGCACAGTGCAGACATATGTGTGATGCTGAATGTTGTATGTTGATAGTTGATGTGCTTGATGGCATCAATGCTATGAGTTCAATATCCCTTATTCAATGCTATGTTGATAGTCGATTATAATGATCAAGCATATATACATTCTGTAGAAGAAATTTTTTGGAAAGCTGATCTACTTCTGTATGTCATATTTGGTCAGCCAGGTCATGGTTCACTCCTACAGTATGGAAGGCTTCTTAGATACACTCTTTACAAAGATTATTATGGGAATGATTCTTTTTCTTATACAATGTCTGATATAAATGGAAATCTTGCTGCTGCTGCTGTAAACATTTCTGTTCTTAGTATCCCACCCCAGTTTGTTTCCTCTCCAAGCCTACTACAAGCAACTGAAGATGTGTTAAGTCCCAGGTTTGGGTAAGGAACTTTTTGTCCTGTAAACTTTCATTGATAGGTTTGTTACTGTAAAATTTATTTTGGTCAATTATTTCCCACATTTTTTTTCTTGCTCTTTGTAGGGGTTTCTCTGGGTTTGAGATAAGATATTCAGATCAGATGGAGAACATCTCTGTTAATCTCAGTGCACAATCTGGGATTATCTTTTTGTCTCCAATGCTGATGCAATTTTGGCAGCCAATGTGGAGTGGGCTCTCTGTAAATAGAGGGGGTGAGGAGGTGAAGGACTTGATTTTAGAAGGTTCTTTGGAAGTAATCAATTCTGCACTTCAGGCAATTCAGTATCTTGGGTATTTTTATTTTTGACTTTAATATATTTTTGGTTAGTTGAAAATTTTGCTTTCAGCATTTCCGCATTTCATAGTTTTTTTCTGGGTATTCATGATGCACGTTTTTATTTATTTATTTTGCATATTTGACCTTTGTAGAAATTCAGGATGTTTGGATATGCAAATTCATTAATACATTTCGACTTGCAAAATCTCTTTCTTCTGTGTATGCTCAACAATCGCATTAGTAACCTGAATATTTTTTCTCATTTATCTCTAATCAGAAATCAGAACTTCAGTGGAAATGATACGATTCGAGTGTCTACTAGGAACAAGAACGGAAAAAATGATTTGGATGTTCCAGTTTTTGTGGAGCCTATTAACGATCCTCCATTTATTCATGTTCCTGAAATTATTATCCTAAAGGGTAATGAAGATGAGACACTGATTTATAACAGAGAACATGACAAGTTTGAGTTCTATATTGGGGACCCAGATCTTCTTAACTTCCCTGGTATGGTTTAAATTGTGATTGTTAAGTATGATATGAGATATCAAACTTGTGCCATATCTAAAAGCGTCATACTACAAAAGTCAGAATATTATTACTATATGCCACAGTAATTAGCATAATAGTTTTCACTTTAGATGTTTAGTTATGAGATATTGGTTTCAGATGGTCATCTTATCTATACTACTATTTAAGGGGCTTTCTCTGTTTGGATTCCTATTTTTTTAGTTCAAAAATGCTCATACTGTCCTATATTTAAGTAGAGACAAAACTAAAGGACAATTCGATAGAAATGCAACTCTAACTCCCACTAAAATATTGCCTAAAAAATAGGACCACTCACCTATTAATTTTTAAATTGATTTATTCACTTATAAATTAGATTTTTTAAAATAAAAATCATATATATATAAAATAATTAAATACAATTTTTTTTTCTACAAAACAGGACCACTAAAAAAAAAAAGTCTCATCGCACGCGCGAAGCGCGTGTGATGAGACTAGTTATATATTGGTGCGTTTGGAAAGATAATTTTCATAGAATTCAAATTAAAAGACATGTCACACTCATATGCAAAACTAGATTTGAGTGAAAAAAAGAGCTCTTAAAGGAGCTAATTCAAGCTTAAAACTCTTCATTTTAGACGAATAATCTAACATATAATTCTTGCCTTAGCATGATGAATTTGTATGAATAAGATGGCAGATCATTAAATATGGTTGCATCTTAAAGTTTTGGCTATTGATAAACTTGTCTAGGGCATTAATAGAAAGTTTCTTTAGGGGCTTTCTCCCATAACCTAAAACAACTCACAACCTAAGTTTTAGATTTTTGTCTTCTTCTGTCATGTTCAAGATAGGTGTGAATTATGTAAATGGCAATGTTTTCCTCCAAACCAATTTGGAAGAATCTCCTCCAGCCATTACATGGTAATTTATAAAATTATTCACGTGTATTATTTAATATAATCACATGACTCGTTAAAAAGTTATGTAACAAAATGTGTACATTGATGGTTTTTTTAACTGCCATGTAGTGGGATTCCAAACTGGTTTGGAGGTAAGTTTTTTCATTATTTAAAACTTTGAACTTATCCTTTATTTAATTTTTATTTTTATGGAATTTTTGCTTCATAAATTTTTAGTGGACTGTGGACTTCTAATAGCTTGACATTCTGCTGACGGTTTATGTTTCAGGTGGCGAAATGAACTTTATTGTCACATTTTCTGTGGAAGTTAGTGATGGATTTTTGGTCACTAGTTTACCAGCTTGATCACTTAGGTGATGAAATTCCAGATTTTTGAGACCATGCCTCTATCTTTAGCTCTCAGATGCATGTTACTGTGTCTAAGTGAAGAGCTTGTGACATAAAACTGGCTATTGCTAGCAAAAATAAATAATGATAATATAGGACTAGGGTTATAGTTTCTCTGGTAGTTAAATGTATTACATAACCAAATATATCTGAATCATATCTTCATTTCAAGCCACGATATGAATTGGTATCTCTTTCTCAAAATTAATTTAATATAGTTCAGAAACCTTGTTTAAATTTCTTCTTGTACTGAGAGTCCACAGCAGTCTCATCAAACCCAAAGTTGAGAATGTAAACCCGGGAAATATTGCTTGGAAGGAGGGTATTGATCATCGCACTAATCCAAGATCAAAATTTTCAGCATCTCTAGCAAAATATTGCTTGGTATATATGTTAGTGAGCAGAATTTTCAGCATCTCTAGCAAAAACGAGTGCGCCATTTTGTTGTTTTGCAGTTTAGGCAGCTTTAAATTTCGAAGGTTTTATGTGAGGCATTGTAGTAGGCCAAGACGCAAGACCACATCTGCTGCAATGTCGTTTTGTACGACTAGCCGTTTAATATTTTTCGACCCAATCAACAAGTCCTTTGTGGGTCCAAGGGAATGCATGATCTTAATTGTATGAATCGCGTGAGACGAGGCTTTCTATTTTTCAGTGGTAGTAGCAAAAAAAAAAAAAAAAAACCTATTTTTTTTATTATATATACAATTTTTATTTTGAAAATCTAATTTATAAGTGGATAAATAAATTTGAAAATCAATAGGAAAGTGATCTTATTTTTTAAGTAATGTTTTAGTAGAAGCTGGGGTCGTATATTTACCGGATTGTCTTTTAGTTTTGTCTATACTTAAATATAAGAATGTAAGGGTATTTTAGAACCAAAAAAAAAAAAAAAAAAATTCAGATTTTCCTTTAGTTTTTTTTTTTAATTATATATTTAGAATTGTTTTTGGATAACATGGGGTGTTTAACTTATTTTTCTATATAAAAAGAAAACAATAAATGTATAGTTACTTTGAAGAAGTGGATTAGTAGAAGAGTGTTCCTATTTTGTAGGCAATATTTTAGTGCAAATTAAATATCTACTACTATTTAAGGGGCTTCCCCTGTTTGGATTCTACATTTTTTAGTTCAAAAATGCCCATACAGTTTTATGTTTAAGTAGAGACAAAACTAAAGGGTAATCCTGTAAAAATGTAACTTTAACTCCCACTAAAACATTGCCTAAAAAATAGGATCACTCTTCTGTTAATTTTTAATTTCTTTATCCACTTTTAAATTAAATTTTCAAAATAAAAATTATATATATATATATATATATATAAATCTACAAAATAGGACTACTAACAAAAAAAAAAGTGAAAAAATAAAAACTCTCCACAATCTCCACTTTCTCCTAAAAAAACCATCCCACCTTCTTAAAAAAAACCACCTACGGTTTTCTATTAAAAAAATTACCTATCCTAAGTTCGGTAAAAAATATAAAAATAAAACTACCACACCTTCTTTAAAAAAATCCCACCCACGGTTTTCTATTAAAAAAAAAAAATGCCACATATCACATAAAAAAAAAAAAAAAACATATTTCAATGTTATTTTGTGTTCTTTTTTTAGAGCTAGCCTTATTTTTTGGCCATATTAGTGGTTCTAAATCTACAATTTTTGTGAAAAAAATAAGTGAAGATTTCAAATTAAAATAAGTGAAAAATTATAATACTAGTCCAAAAAAAAAAAGTCTCATCTCACGCGCGAAGCGCGTGTGATGAGGCTAGTGTATTTTTATCAAACTATCTTTTAATTTTGTCTCTATTTAAACCTAAGAGTGTAGGGGTATTTTGGAATAAAAAAAAAATCCGGTCCAAACAGGGGAAGCCCCTTAAATAGTAGGATAGATTATTTTAAATTTAATGCATTCTATAGGTTTAGGTCACTTTTACATTATAACCTTTAAAACTTGCAAATTTTATAATTTGAGTAATGAGTGGTAATATTTATGCATTGTATGTATGGAGTTTTTCTAATTGGGCTTTCAACACTTCAATCTCTTCCCTTAGACACTCAGTTTGTCCATTGATACCATATGCCATGTGATTTCATTGCTCAATCAACTCTTCAATCTCTTCCCCTAGACTCTAAGTCTTTCCATTGATACCATATGCCATGTGATGTCATTGCTCAATTAACCACATAGGCAATGAGACTAACGATAGTTAACTAAAGCACGAATGAGACTTATTTTTTAAATTTCAATGACCAATAGTGCATTTGAAATTTTAGGAATCAAAAGTGCTTACTTAGTAAATACAAAACAAAGAATAACCACCACTCTTCTTCAATTTTTATTTGTTTCTAATACATGCTTCAGATTAAAAAAATCAAAGTTAGGGCACAAATGCGTATCTTCATATTTCTTCCTCTCTCAATTTCTTTATGGGAAATTTTGAAGAACAAGATCTATATACTATACAATAATTTTTCAGTTATTTTTTTTTCATATCATAAATAAAATCTCCACTCTTCATATTATATTTTTCATATACAATAATTAATTACTTCAACTATTGCTAGTTTTGTTACTATATGTCTATTACTCATTACATTTAACTCTCGATTAATTCTTATTTTGCCTTACTTTTTTTGTACTCCATTTGAGCAAGCACGTGATCGTCTTAAACTCACCAACTAGTTATTTTGGTATAATTAAGATGCTATTCTTAATATTAATTGTTAATTTGTCACACATATTTGATTTTATTAGTTTTGAAATATTTTTCCTTTTTCGTTATCTGGTTTTGCTTCTTAGAAAAGAATAAAATAATAAAATTAGCATAAGCTTTATCTATTCTAATTAATTCTTTTTACATTCTATTTCCCTTGGGTGGAAGTAATTTTTCCCGTGGAATCAATAAAAAAAAAAATCCTCTTACAAAATAAAAGAGGCCCTAACCAAGTACGTGCTTAGAAGCTAATTTATCTATACTATTATTTAAGCGGCTGCCCCTGTTTGGACTAGATTTTTTTTTTTCAAAATACCCCTATACCCCTAAGTTTAAGCAGAGATAAAACTAAAGGATAGTTTGGTAAAATACATGTTTAACTTCCACTAAAATATTGCCTATAAAATAGGAATATTTTTCCACTAACCCACTTCTTTTTTTTTTTTTTTGAAAGGACCCTTTTTTTTTTACACCCACTAACCCACTTCTTTAATGTAACTCTAAATTTATTGTTTAAAAAAAATTAAACTATGCATTATCACATCAATTAAATAGGTTTAATTATAAAAATAGTTTAAAAAATCCCCATCCGTCCACTTTTTTTTTTTTTTTTTTTTTTTTTTTTTTTTTTAATTCTCAAGAAAAAAACACTCCCAAATAAAATTCAAATACACGTCCAAGCAGTTACCTAAACTCAAATCTTATCCACTAACCAACTTTTTCACTCCATATTCCAAACTTAAAACCACGATGATTTTGCCTTTTGCAATTCTTAAATATGTTTTTGTGGTTCTACGGAATTTCACTACTAGGTAAGAGGGATGCTCTACTTATTTCTCCAACTTAATTTTTTTTTTCTTTTGGGTATTTATGTTTCTAACTACAATTGTTTTTTCGGATACATAATTCCGATTAATTACTGATGTATTGCGTCTTGATCAATGTCATTCTTAATCATTTTTTTATTTAATTATTTTACTTTGTCTCGGGTAATCAGGTTAGATGAATTTTTCTGCCCATGAACTAATACATTTGTTTTCAGGTCTTACTACTTGGGGTGTGAGGCAATGGTTGCACTTGAAGATGTTATGGTTCTTGGAGAGCCTGTGGCTGGACCTATTAGAATTTGGTGAAAATTGTGGAAGAGTCAAACACGAAACAATTACAGATCTCAAGGAAAAATGAGGAAAACCACGTAAAGGAATTGGATAACTATTTATTGGAGAGTGATGATTGAGAGTGAGTTTGATTTCGTTACCCATTATCTTGCACTTCGAATAAACATCATCAAAAATAACTTTAATTTTTTGTTTTATAAACGGTTTTTTTTTTTTTTTTTGTATGTGTATGATTGTATCTCAAGTTGAGGAACACGAAAAGAAGGCTATCTTAGCCGTTTATTAGTCGGATAAAATGTTGTAATTTAAATTTTCATCCAACTAATCGAAAAAAAAAAAAAAAAAAAAAGAATAGAGAGAGGATTATTATTATTTTTCTTTCTTTCTTATATCTATAAATCTGAGGATTTGGATGGTAATGAAGTAAAACTAGAGCACGTGTTCAGAGGCTTTTTTATTTTTTGGGTAAAGGTTAATTTAAAGCATTTATTATAATTTGGGAGTCCTACATTTTTCAATCACAAAAAAAACCTAGGGGTTTGATGAATATTATGCGTTAACAGGTAAAATAATTTTTCATCACACTCTTAGATTTTTTTTTGTGATTAGAAAATGTAGTACTCTCAAATTATAATAAACTAGCCTCAGAGCACGCAAAGCTTCTGACGCCTACTGTCCCCGCACGTGATGATGCGGAGAGGAGAGAGCAGCTTTCTGGATGATTTTTCCAAGAAATAAAAGAGAGCCAAAAGAAACACACAAAGAAACACAAATGAAATCCAACGGCCAAGCATCAATGAGACAGCCAATAGCGTGAGAGTCCAGGGATTGATGCTTCTCTCTCTTTCTCTATAAATTCGTCACCAACCCAAACAGGTTGCACTTACTCTCCGACCAGTCTCTCTCTTCTAATGTTTGTATTCTTTCTGTTTTCTCCTGACATGCGGTGATATTGCAGAGGTTTCAAAATGGGGTCTGAGCAAAAAGGTTAAAAGAATAAGATAATAATAATAATAATAATTGGATTTTTATTTATTATTTTGGTGAACTTTCTTTTATTTTTGGTAACTGATTTGGATATTATTTTTTATTTCTACGGTGAAGATCTCCTCCTCAAGTGCCAACTAGCTACTAAGAAGTGCAGATCATATGTTGGAATGGGAGGATTTGGTAAGAAGGTAAACGAACATGAACTTTCATTTTTTTTTTTTTTTTATAAGTTAAAAATGAAACCTGGGAATTTATTAAATAAAATCAGCCAATGTCGGCTAAGAGAACAGAATAAAGACTCCATCCACCACTAATATGTATAAACCTACTCACCACTCTCACCCACACAGGTTCCGACCACCAGCAATGTTTTGATAGAATCTTCAAGGACTCGTGCATTTACATTTTTAATTTTATGCTGGTTTGAAATTAGACTACTGCCCAGTTTCTATTTGCCAAATTGTAAGTGAAAGTTGTCATGAATATCTTAGACTTTGCAGTTTACTTTTGTTCCAAGTTAAATGGAGATTATGATTTATATATATATATATATATATATATATTATGTTTGCCAACCATTTCTTTGAAATTCTCTCTATAGTTGAAAAATTTATGGTGCCCTTTATTGGATGCATATGGTTGACCCAAATAGTTTATTGGGATCTATAGTTGATCCTATGTGGCTTAGACTCTGTCATTGTTGGTGTATGTATAAAAAATATATTTTGGGTTAGATTTATGTTGGATATGGTGTTTTAAAATTTGCAAACTTTTTAAGTGTTATATGTATTTAATTAAGTATATTTTAAATGTTTCCAAATTTTGATTTCTTGTTACTTGCTTGGAGAAATTTGGGTGTTTCTTGCTTTTGTAACAGGAAATAATATCCTACACGGAAGCATGAAAAATCAAAGAATTCAATTCATGATCTTTTGGCATCTAACCGTACGTTACTGACCCAGAAGAAAGTGAAGAACCATTCCATCTATTTGTACGACACTGGTCACACACGTTGTCTGCATAATCTCTTTATCTCGCGCACGGGTTCTTTCTACTGCCGTAACACGGTTTAATATTCATCCACTTGTACATTATAGGTTTTCTTTTTTTCTCGTGTGTCGCAAAGTTAGAAATAACCGCTTCCAACTACAACCAACCGCTACAGAACTCAACAACAATGCACTTCATGGAACTGCAAGTTACAAAATTTAGTCATTTCTTTGAACTCTCACTTTGTCTCTCAATTATGGATTTCCAAATGTACTTGCATTTTGTCATTTCAGTTCTGGCTTTATTTTTTATCACAGCCTCTGGTTCTGACCTTGCAACTTCAGGTACTTACTCATCCATAACTTTTTTTTTCCTTCTTCATTTCTATTCTCTTTCTTTTCTTGTAACCGTTTTGGTTTCATTTGTGGCCTGCAGATAAAGCATCACTGCCTAAATTTGCTTTCAGTTGGTTGAATGATAAAGACACTTTCAGGGCTGGTGATACCGCAACAATAAAGATCAAAGTACTGGAACATGCTGACAAGATTGACAAAAATGCTTTTAATCCCACTCTCACTGTGAATGGAAAGATGGGGAATAGTTCTTTTGTATCTGGGGTTGTTTCGGATTTCGGGGGTGATTTTAATGACTGGAGAATTTACTTCACTCCTATCACCGCTGGTTTATTTAATGTGTTTATTGAAGAGGTCCATTATGAAGTGCTAGATTCATCCATGCATTTCCAAGTTGAACCAGGTTTTTATTTATTTATTTATTATTATTTTTTGTCAGTCTTGAGAGTTGAATTGTTATTTGTTAATGCTAATTCTACTGTCTCCGAGTCTGTGTGTGTTCCATTTCTTGAATTGCTTAATGCTAAATACTTAATCCTGTATGAAATACATAGCATAGATACTTCTTTCACAAATGTTGTAATGTAGGGCAATGAGGATCACTCATTGCCTGGTGCACTATTCATATAAATGTTCAGTATTGCTATGTTTTAATTAGTAAACTCATGTTATTACTGGTGGTGTCCAAGTGCCTAAACCAATTTTCTCTTGTCTAATTGAAGGCCAAATGCACTTATCTGTATGCGTCGCTTCATGGATGAATCTCGTTAATGAGTTTGAAGCAGGGACAAAAGCAATAGTTTTAATACTTCCAAAAGATGCATTTGGGAATAATATCTCTTCCACCAGTGAAGAGCCAAATTCACATAATTTTACCATGTCAGCACTTTATGCAAATGGTTCCATTGCAAGTGTCCCCAACATCACCTTCATGGGTTGGAATGAGTTTGGTTATATCGTCATTGAGTTTATTGCAGTGAAAGCTGGAGACCTATTATTGCGCGTGGAAGGTGACAACGAAACTCTAAATGGCTCTCCACTTCCATTTAAGGTGAACCCAGGTGCAGTATTGTTGCTTTAGTTATAAGATTGTAAGTTTTGTTGGGAGGCACTAATTGTACATGTAGGACTTTGGATTTTTCCTTCGATACTAATTATTCTTGTAGTTCTTTGCATTTTAAGTCCATGGTGCTGATGAAACCATGTATTCTTCATTTCAAGGTTGATTGTTATGAGTATTTTGGATTCCCATTCTTCTTCTCTGTTCAATAGAAATGCTACTTCCATAAATTTTGAGATACTTGTCAAATGGAATACTCTTCTAGCAGGGAAGTAAGGTTTCGAAGATATGGACATTCCATAACCTGAAGAAAATGTCCCTTATTGATACTGGTGGCTTATATCAGTGTGTTCCTGATGTAAAAAACCAGAACTAGCTCTAAGACCAATAATGCAAGTCTTGTTAATTCATATAAATTTACCAAGAAATTTGACTCTATATTTTAAGATTTATTTTTTGTGTCATTATTTTTCATTTTCTAATATATTTTGCACTGGCTTTTACCAGGACCTCTAGAGATTTCCAATTGCATGGCCAAATGGAACTTTGAGCCAAATGGGTGGCAATTATACTCTAAGATGGAAATCTTTATACACCAGATGGATCAATATGGGAACCTTGTTCCAGGATTGTATGAATTTGATGCTGAAGTTGTTGAAAAAGAGACAAATTTGTCTATACCTGTTGCAGATTTGCACTTTGAAGAAGTCATGGCAGGAATTCAGTTGTTTTCTTTTAGCAATTCTGAACCAGGGAACTTTTCGCTCACAGTATATGATAGCAAGCATAACAAAAGCATTTCCAATATGCCATATGCTTATACCGTCTTTGTAGGTGTGTGTTATCTAGTTGCTAAATTTTTTCATTGAAAATATTTAGGCGTCAGTGATTGTCACTTCTTTGATTTTATTACCATGATATGATCTTCTGAGTTGTTTTGGCCCTCTCCCTTCTTGCTTCCTCTTTTCTTTGGTGGGGCCTTGAATCATAGTGGTGGAGATGTTTGTTATGCTTTCCTATGTCTATAAATGTCGTTCTTTTGTTAATCAAGTGCTGTTGCCATTGTCTGTTGGAAAATGAATAGGTTACAGCGATGGGTTGAAAAGTGTTGTCAATGGTTCTGGTTTAAACAATTCGGTTGCTGGGAAAATGGCAGAGTTCTCAGTTTATTTGAACGATCTTTATCAATATCCCTCTCCAGTTGAAGTAGAAAGGCTTCAAGTACAGATTGTAAGGCAAATTGATTCCTATTATGTATTGCCAAGCATATCCCCTCTGCATATCATCAATGGTATACGCTATTCAGAAACTTCTTAGTTGTTTGCTTCTTTTTTATTTTTAAATGATATTCTATTAATTTTACAAATACTTGCGCATCATTGAGTTAGGCAGTGAACCCACTAGAACATTAAGATATGGTGCCACCAGCCAGATAGAAATTGCTCCTTCACCATCTGTGGACCTGAGTAACACTGTAAGAATTATATTCTTATATTTCTTTTAAGCAGCTGTACCTAAAATATTCTGATATGTACTGTTTCTGGATTTAGTCTGTTGGGAGCTCAAAAGTTCAGGCCAGTTCCTTTAATGTGGCTTATACACCTGATAAGAATGGGATTTATGAAATTCGTGTATTTTGTGGAAATGTTCTACTGAATGGTGGTCATTCAATCACCAAGGAAGTAATAGCAGGTACCATTATTCAGATAATATAATATTTTCCCAGTTGTGCCTGCCCCTCTCCCTCTCTGTCTCTCTGTCTCTGTCTCTCTCATTAAATCCAAAAAGTATCTCATTATTAGTGTCATATTAAATCCCAAGTATTTCTATTTGTACCAACACATTAAAATCATACAATGTTAAGTATTTGGAGCAACTAATTTCTTTAACCCAAGAAGGATAAAAAAGGTTTGTTACATAACTTATTTTTTCTCTTGTGGCAAATGATCATTGCATGTACTTGTGTAATCTTTTAGTTTTCCAGTTCATTTCTGATTAATGGGCTCCTCATCTGCAGGGGAAGTTAATGTGTCGCTCTCAGGAGTTCTGAGATACGCTCCCAAGGCGCCAAAGCTAATAAAGAATGAAGTGGTAGTGCAGCTCATGGATTCATTTCATAATCCTGTTTTGTCAGAACAATCAAGGCTGAAATTAGAGATTGCTTCTGTCAACAATTCTGGTTTCTCAATTGGGATGTTTGTGGATAACAATGATGGAACATACACTGTAAATTATCTGGCTAAGGATGTTGGAACTTATGAGATGTGTGCATCTTTTGATGGAAATCGTTTTCTACCCTGTCCCTTTGGGGTCAATATATACAGTAGTAAGCGAAATAGTAGTACAGAACTTATCTTAACAGTAAATTCAATATATCCCCTTAATGTGCACACACGCATGCAAACACACAAATATTATGGTTTATGTTCTAGTGGTATCTGGGGTATATAAATGAGAATGGGATTTATGCTCCGTGTACTTAATTTGAGTCTTTAGTTTAATAGTTAATAGAGGTACACATTTGCACCTTTGCAATTGATAAGTACACAGATAAAGTTCTTTCTTTCTACTTTTAAGATCATGTCTTTTGCAGGTGAATATTTTCCCATGGCCTACAATGATACAATACCTGTTTGGGAGGATGAGTCCATTGCTTTTGATGCCTTAGCAAATGACTACTTTGCTGGCCACAATGCAAGTATTGTTCAATACACAAAAGTAAGATAAGGAGCTGAAGCAGTTTTTTCCTTTTAGTTACAACCTCCCCACTACCTCTCAATTCTCTGAAGGGTATTTATAATTATCTTAATGGTAGCAAGCCTATTAGGGTACCAAACAGACTCACCTGCCTTCCTGGACTTGAATTTTCTTTGGTCTTTCTTCTTCATCAATAGAATCTTCTGATCACTTTATAGTGGCATAGTTAATACTTCAGTTGCATTATAAAAAAGCAGAATCCTCTGACTAGATATGGAACTTATTATTCACAGAGGGCTTTGTGCACAGTGCAGACATATGTGTGATGCTGAATCTTGTATGTTGATAGTTGATGTGTTTGATGGCATCAATGCTATGAGTTCAATATCCCCTATTCAATGCTATGTTGATAGTCGATTATAATGATCAAGCATATATACATTCTGTAGAAGAAATTTTTTGGAAAGCTGATCTACTTCTGTATGTCATATTTGGTCAGCCAGGTCATGGTTCACTCCTACAGTATGGAAGGCTTCTTAGATACACTCCTTACAAAGATTATTATGGGAATGATTCTTTTTCTTATACAATGTCTGATATAAATGGAAATCTTGCTGCTGCTGCTGTAAACATTTCTGTTCTTAGTATCCCACCCCAGTTTGTTTCCTCTCCAAGCCTACTACAAGCAACTGAAGATGTGTTAAGTCCCAGGTTTGGGTAAGGAGCTTTTTGTCCTGTAAACTTTTATTGATAGGTTTGTTATTGTAAAATTTATTTTGGTCAATTATTTCCCACATTTTTTTTTCTTGCTCTTTGTAGGGGTTTCTCTGGGTTTGAGATACGATATTCAGATCAGATGGAGAACATCTCTGTTAATCTCAGTGCACAATCTGGGATTATCTTTTTGTCTCCAATGCTGATGCAATTTTGGCAGCCAATGTGGAGTGGACTCTCTGTAAATAGAGGGGGTGAGGAGGTGAAGGACTTGATTTTAGAAGGTTCTTTGGAAGTAATCAATTCTGCACTTCAGGCAATTCAGTATCTTGGGTATTTTTATTTTTGACTTTAATATTCTTTTGGTTAGTTGAAAATTTTGCTTTAAGCATTTCCGCATTTCATAGTTTTTTTCTGGGTATTCATGATGCACGTTTTTATTTATTTATTTTGCATATTTGACCTTTGTAGAAATTCAGGATGTTTGGATATGAAAATTCATTAATACATTTCGACTTGCAAAATCTCTTTCTTCTGTGTGTACTCAACAATCGCATTAGTAACCTGAATATTTTTTCTCATTTATCTCTAATCAGAAATCAGAACTTCAGTGGAAATGATACGATTCGAGTGTCTACTGGGAACAAGAATGGAAAAAATGATTTGGATGTTCCAGTTTTTGTGGAGCCTATTAACGATCCTCCATTTATTCATGTTCCTGAAATTATTATCCTGAAGGGTAATGAAGATGAGACACTGATTTATAACAGAGAACATGACAAGTTTGAGTTCTATATTGGGGACCCAGATCTTCTTAACTTCCCTGGTATGGTTTAAATTGTGATTGTTAAGTATGATATGAGATATCAAACTTGTGCCATATCTAAAAGCGTCATACTACAAAAGTCAGAATATTTTTACTATATGCCACAGTAATTAGCATAATAGTTTTCACTTTAGATGTTTAGTTATGAGATATTGGTTTCAGATGGTCATCTTATTATATATTGGTGCGTTTGGAAAGATAATTTTCATAGAATTCAAATTAAAAGACATGTCACACTCATATGCAAAACTAGATTTGACTGAAAAAAAGAGCTCTTAAAGGAGCTAATTCAAGCTTAAAACTCTTCATTTTAGACGAATAATCTAACATATAATTCTTGCCTTAGCATGATGAATTTGTATGAATAAGATGGCAGATCATTAATTATGGTTGCATCTTAAAGTTTTGGCTATTGATAAACTTGTCTAGGGCATTAATAGAAAGTTTCTTTAAGGGCTTTCTCCCATAACCTAAAACAACTCACAGCCTAAGTTTTAGATTTTTGTCTTCTTCTGTCATGTTCAAGATAGGTGTGAATTATGTAAATGGCAATGTTTTCCTCCAAACCAATTTGGAGGAATCTCCTCCAGCCATTACATGGTAATTTATAAAACTATTCACGTATATTATTTAATATAATCACATAACAAAACGTGTACATTGATGGTTTTTTTAACTGCCACGTAGTGGGTTTCCAAACCCGTTTGGAGGTAAGTTTTTTCATTAGGTAAAACTTTGAACTTATCCTTTATTTAATTTTTATTTTTATGGAATTTTTGCTTCATAAATTTTTAGTGGACTGTGGACTTCTAATAGCTTGACATTCTGCTGACGGTTTATGTTTCAGGTGGCGAAATGAACTTTATTGTCACATTTTCTGTGGAAGTTAGTGATGGATTTTTGGTCACTAGTTTACCAGCTGAGCTCATCAATACAACCGAACTGAAGCTAAAGAACATTTATCTTTGGCAACCTCTTCAGACGTATGTTACTATCTCAAAACATTTTACGGTCAAAGCTAATGGTATTAGATTCCGGGGCACAGTGAATGACTGCAACAATATTTTGAAACAGCTGTTTTATCATGTGAGTGAGCTTCTTGTTCTTGGGAGTTGGAAGTATTGTGCTCCTTCAAGTAGTAAATGTTACTGGAAGATAAAGCAGAAGTTTATACAGTTCTCCTTTTTGTTTGATCAGTTAAGCATTTTAGCCTCGACAAACACCACCTTCTGGAACGGGCAGTGTTTATTACACAACATGTGTGCATCCACACACTGCCCAAAATGAACTAAATTGTGACTTAAAGTCATGAGTTCTGTTCATTTTGGCAGTGTGTGGATCCACACGTGTTTAACAGGTTTTTCCCTTCTGGATAATCCAATATCAATAAAAACAACAGCTACTACTATAATAATCACACACTCAAAGAGAGTATATTTTAATTTCAACCCTCTGGATCAGTGATGTGGATGCTGCCTTTTCCCTTCGCTTGTAAAAGTGCTTGAAATAACCAAACATAATTTACACATGAGGAATTAGCTTATTTTTTCAATCCATCACCATGAAGTGAAACATATTTCTTTGACACTTCAAGAGACCCTCTGTTTTCTTATGTTTCATAGTGCTAGCTCAAAAGGAGGGAAAGCTATTGCTCATTTGCATGTCAATAAGACCGCTTAGGCATGTTATAATCAATTAGAATTAAGCTTGAGGGGAACATGTTGATGTGTTGGATAGAAAGTAGTTATTCTTTACAAGTCAATTATTCACATAGTATTTGTTCGTATAATGAAGCCCAGTTATAAGGTTTCGAACATGATTGGCATCATAAAAGCATCAAGTTGTGTTGTAACTCTTCAAATTCAATGAATATTTTTCATGTAGGTTCAAAGTACAAATAGCTCTTAAAAATTTGTGAAAATAGTTGTATCGCATGTAGGAATAATATACTGCAGCATAATAATTTGTAATTGAGTCTCTCTTGTATAGGGTGGAGGACATGGTGCTGTTTTAACACTGACATTAAATGATATGGGAAACTATGGGTGTTATCCAGATTGTTCTGAAAGGGTATCATTGCCATTATATACTGAGGCTGCTGTAAATCTAATAAGAAGAAGGCCAATGAGTTCATTGGTAGCTCATTGTAAGTTACAATAAACTTATCCTGAGTTATCATTGTTGTTTCTTTAAGATATAATTCTCTTAGGCCTTGTCTTTATTATCTTTTTGGATAGTTGCTTCAGCATTGGAATGTGGTAGAGCTGCCCCGTCTGAGTTTTAAGTCATGGCTATGTTACCTCTGTTTTTTTTTGTGTGTGTGTGTCTTTACGTTGCGTAGCATCTGTCTTTATTTTTAAGTTATATTGATTTTATTTCCTTTGATTCTTATCTCCAAGTGTCTTTAATGAATTAATGTATTGGGAAAGGCATTTCCAACTCTTTGAATGGCGGTTACTATTTTTACCAAATCAGCTAGAAAAACTCTATTACATTAGACTCTTGGAGATTCTTTTTGAAATTTGATTGATGCAAGACTAGCTTATAATATCTTCCAAAATATCATTACCAAGCAAGCATTTACGTTTTGATATACAAAGATTCAGGACCCGTGTAATTTATGAGGGCAGCACCAAATAAAATAAGACAAGTGCATGGTCTTTCAGATCATTCATTGTCACCTTAGTTATTAGTATGGAAGCAGCTGAGTCATATCTATATATATCTAACTGGTTGATAATCCCATATCTGTCTCTGTGGGGGTTCAGCCCTAGGATCAGCTATAGTTGTGGAATCTTTCATGGTGTTCTCTCTTGGGGTGTTGCTTCTATTTTTTACATGCAAATGTGCAATTCTTCTTGTAAATGAAAGAAGCAGCCGACACATGAAGACTTCTGAGCTATCTATTGTTCAAAGTTCCCATGAACAAACTGTAAGTATGCTTTATTTTTTTTCCTAGTTTTGTTTTCATAATAGAGCACATTTTGTTTCATAAATTGTTTTTTTTTTGTTGCGGCGGAATATTATGAATGCTACTTATGAGTATCTTTTGATAGGATCATATCAAAAGTTTAAATGGGAAAACACACACACTCACTCACTCACACAGAAGCAATGTTATGACAGACTTGCTAGTTGCTACAAAATAATATTTATGATAAATTAAATATCTCATATCATTCTCATAAAAAAAAAAAAATATACCTCATATCATTGGGTCATAACTTGTACCGAAAGTCAATTTTATTTGTCATATTTTGCTTATTTATGTGCAGCCAAGTACGACTCTATCTGAGGATGCAGTTTACTACACTGGGTGGTGTTCAAGTCCCTTCTTGCTTGGCAGCCAATTGTCCAACTTTCGCAAGCGGTAACTATTTCAAGTTTAAAAATGTGATTGCCATACCCATATGATTGATATATTGGAAATAGGGGGAACAGAAAGGCTAGGTGAAATTTGATAAACTCTTCAAATTCATTATATGAGCTTTCTGAGCAGGGAAACTGGTTATATTTCATTATCAACAGCATTTAATCCTTTTGCAAAAATGGATACTGTGAAAAGAATTGTAAAGATTATGAAACATATTACTTCCAAGTTCTACACTGGAACTTTGAATAGATTTCCTTTTCTCCTATGTTGTCCTTTCTCGGCCTTTTGGCTAAGATTAAGTATTGACCAAAATAACCAACCGAATGAGATGTTAGTAGCTTAGGATGAATGGATTGGATTGGATTGGATTGAAGGATGTTTCTGAGTTTATTCTTTTATTCAACTTTGGTGGTAATATCTGTGTGCAAATTATGGATAAGTTGGGAAGGATGTCTGTGAGTTTTTTTTTTTTTTTGTTTTTTTCCATTATTTCAGCTTCATTGAAAAACATTATTGCTGTGTGCAACTGTTCAGCTCCAGCCGTCTATCTGGGAAAGGAGAATCTAGCAACGCAGCATTTGGCTCTTCTAAATCTTTTGGGGATCAAAGTCAGCAGACTTCTTTCATGCCACTTGCCATTGAGAAGGGACAAAGTGAAACAGCTTGATATGTTGTAAAAATTTAATCTATGACTTTGTATATCTTTTTCAAATGACTTTGTATATTTCTTGTTTTTAATGTACTTTTCAATTTTCATTTATCTGCCCTTTGTTTATAGATTGCTAGATTAAGCTTACTTACCGATTGTATCAAGTCCCTGGAAGTTCTTAAAATGGAAAGAAAATGTTGTAATGAATGTGTTTCAAAGTTTCAAACAGCTTTGATTTATGTCATATGCCTATTACACAAGCTATACCCAAATGTTGATAGTGGCAGTTCCAGCTTGCATCCTCTGTACTTTGCAAACCCTCTTAATTATTTTCCATTCTTGCAAACCATAATGCTTTTAAGAAAATAAGGATTTTTAGGACTAAGAATGGGTTGTGTTTGTGATTAAAAAATAATAATAATAATAATACTAATAATTAAATAATTATTTAAGTTATTTAGGATTTTTTTTTAAAATTAATATTAATCAAACAAGTTATTTTAAATGATGCATCTTATGAATGTTTTCATTTAGAATTTTAAAATTAAAAAAAACATTTTCGTTATTAACTACAAAATTTACAAAGTGACATAATTGGTTAGTTTCACATCAATAAAACAATAAACAAATTCTTATTTTTTTTTTCAGTGATACTATAGTTAGTAAAAATCTTACTACATATAATTTTTACAAATCTATATATAATATCTAAAAACTAAGCTTAACATTTATTGTTACTATTTACTATGCTCCATTTTGGTCCAATTAGGCCAAATTCAGTCCACCTCCTTCCATTTGGTCCAATTTGGCCCACTTTGGTCTAATTGGACCTTAAGTTGATTATTTCTATATGTTGCCTTTTCAATTTTGAGTTCCAAAGTTCATTCTTCCTTAATTTTTGGCCTAAAAAAAATTCCAAAAATAAGCATTAGAAATTAGAGATAAAATGATAAATATTCAAAAGATTATCTTAAAATTCAAGTTTTAATAATATATGCATTATACTTATATTTGGAAAGGAAGAAAAAAAAAAGGTACAATTCTAAATCTATATATATATATATATATTAATAGACAAAGTTCAGAAAAAGTTCAATTAGAATTTGAAACTAGAATCTAATTTTGCACTATGTATCTAAATTGATGTGGGGATCACATCATAGTTATCCACTTAAGTTTGTGCTATTAGTCTATTTAAGTTTTTTAATCTTTGTGCCAAGTGAGTTAATGAGTGTAAAATACTAAGAATCTAATATTAATGAACTAAAAAAAAAACCAATCACATATATTCAATAAAATCATCACACAACAAAGATCACCACACGATCTATCTTATTAAAAATTAGAGAAAAAATTATCAAAAGTAATATTAAATTTAGGTAAGAATTTTAAATTTGACTAATTACGTTTACATAAAAAAATTAATTTAACTAATTATATATATTTTTATGATAAAAATTGTGCTTAATTTTAAATGTATTTATACATATTCGTGTGTTACATGCTTTTTTTTTTTTTTTTTTTAATTTTGACTAATTGTTTATATTTTTATAATAAAAATTTTGTTTAATTTTAAATATATTTATACGTTTGCCTGAGTTACATGCTAGTTTATATAATAATTTATTTCATGGAATTAGAGTGTACTTAAAAAAAATATTTTTAAATATATTCAAATTAGTAAACTGATATTACATTTTTTCACAAGTAAGTTTGTCACTAATTACCTTAAAATGGGAAGGTTATTTTAAGATTTGTACAACAAAATTAGCTTAAAATAAATCCCTAACTCCGGAGGCCAATGGAGTAGCCAAGATAAGATCTATGTACACAAAATATTCTTTTTTTGGTAAAAGAGTGATGTCTATAAGCAAAAGGGAGCACTCTTTGGGAACACCTATTTGCAAAAGTTCTAGCACATAATAATAATTATTACTTTTTTGAGAATCAAAACCCGAAAGAAATTCTCTTTCATAATTACATGATACGGATATGTTCACAATATATTGCACTCTTAGAGATTTTATTGATAAGTTGTGAATGTGATTGGGGGTTGACTCATAATTCCATTATTAATAACTTCCTACCAAAAGAATTATATTGTATCCATCGCATCACTTACCAAAAAAATAAATATAAAAATAAAAAGGTATTGTGATACATATATAATAAAAATTACAAGTTGTTATTGGTGGAAATCTTAATTCAGCTTTGACGTTATTTTTTTATCCATTAATAATTACTGATAATATATAATTTAAAATATTGTGCGAGTTAAAAACAAAAATTGGTGTGCCCATTAGTCTACATGAGGGGATCGGATCAAAGTGCGCCCGTTGGTATCTAACTCTAAACTAAAGTCTTAGCGAAAGGAGATTTCTGAACAAAAAAAAAGGGAACAATGGGATCAATGGCACTTCAGAAGCTATTTAGCGCTGGGACTAAGATCGTAGCTGTCGGAAGAAACTACGTTGCTCATGCAAAAGAACTAGGCAACGCTGTCCCAAAAGAGCCTGTCTTGTTTCTCAAACCCACCTCCTCTTACTTGGGTGTTGGAGGAACAATCGAAATCCCACACCCTTTGGAGTCTCTGCATCATGAGGTGGAGCTCGCTGTTGTTATTGGCAAGAAAGCTCGCGATGTTCCCGAAGCCTCTGCCATGGACTACGTTGCCGGTTCGTATAATTTCTTCAACAAACTCTCATTAAACTTCATTTTTCGAATTGGGTTTTTCATTCAATAATCTCTCTTTTTATTTTTTTCCCTTGATTTGTTTCGTTCAGCCTAATACAGGGACTAAAAGAGATTTTAGTCCTTGGTGTTGTTTGAAGTAATTACTTTTTGTTGGGGACCACAATTTGAATTTTACTCCCAATAACCGCTCTAAAAACAGGCCGGGTGCGATGTTGAATGCCATAAAAGATTTTAGTGCGTCTGACTGTTTTTCTCATCACCAATTGATTTGGAGGTGGAGCGGTACAGCTTATGGTCTGACACTTTTTAGTCCATGTAACGAACTTAAATTATCAATTTTAGTTTCTGAAAAAGAAAAATTCCTTTAAATGATTGATTTTATTCCCTAACAAACTTAAAAGTGATTGTTTTTTTTGTCCCTATAGGGGTGATGACGTATCGGTTTTTCGTTTGATCACGTCATTTACAGGACTAAAAATGATCGTTTTAAACTTCAGAGATTAAAATTGCTTGTGGACTAAACTTTAGGACCAACATTGCATTTAAGTCTTTCATTTTCTATACATTTTCATGAAAGTCCCTTACTTATATTAACATTCTTCTATATGTGTGTTTTAGAATTGCTGAGACATAAGTCTGATACTGTGTTAGAACTGTTAATGGGAGAGAGAGAGAGAGAGAGAGAGGGAATGCAGCGAATTTAACATAGTTCTGTCTAATGACCTATGTCGATTGCGGAAGTTCCTTAGTGTATACTTCTTGACTATAAGCGATTGTGTGCAAATTATATCTAATTCAGTATATATAAGATGTGGTCCTGTGGAAGTGTCATGGTGTTGCCATCTTCTCATTCCTGTGTGGGCAATAGAAGTTTCATTTAATTCAGTGCAAATTAGCCTGTTTCTTCCATTCATAATCAATATAATATGATGTGGGTGTCCCTTTAGACTCTGTGTATATATCCCTTAGAAACTGTTTTACTTCTAGCTTTTGGTCAAAATTGTCACTGTCATGGGGTGCTTAATTTGGAAGAAATATTTAAACTTGAGTGTTTCGAGAGATCATAAAATTTGGATACTTTTTATGATAAACCGGGGTGATGTCTTCCATATCCTTCAATGATCCCCTACTAGCTGATGAATCAAGAGGCAACAAGACATCTGATTTCTGATGACCTTTAAGTACTCATTAAATTCAGTTGTTAGATCCTGATTTTTTCAAAAGTTCTCCAAAGTAGTCTTCTTGATGAACCATTATACTTTATATATTCACTATGATGTTTTTTGAAATGTGTTTTGGTGTCTTAGGTTATGCTCTGGCACTGGATATGACTGCCAGGGAAATTCAAGCTTCTGCGAAGGTATGTTTCTCTCTTTTAAATCTTAATTTTTCATGTACGATGAGATATTTAATTGAAAATGTCTTTATTCCTTTACTTTTTTTT
This sequence comes from Castanopsis chinensis, assembly GCA_032878915.1. Lineage (NCBI taxonomy): Eukaryota > Viridiplantae > Streptophyta > Magnoliopsida > Fagales > Fagaceae > Castanopsis > Castanopsis chinensis. The sequence continues at coordinate 1,482,206 of JAVQMG010000113.1, forward strand.
AACATTCTTCTGTGTTGTTTTTAGTGTTAGTAATTCTCTTATGTGTTGTTTTTTGTAACAAAACTTGGTAATTTCCTAATCCATGCTGCCTTATTACATTGTCTCCCTTTTTGTATGTTTAAGAATAAGAAAGTTGTCTCATTTTTCATATGCATGAAGTGACCATGATTACTGGAGTGATGTTTTCCCTGAAGCATGTTATTTAAGAAGTAAGGCATTGTGCATGTAAACTTTGAAGAAATTTTTTCAAGTTTTCATATATAAATATATATATATATATATATATATATTCTGATTCTGCTGATTAAAAACGGAAATTTGTCATAGGTGGTGTGTGTGTGCTCAAGAAATTGAGAATATGGTGAATTTGATGTCCAACGTTGTAATTTTAGCACTGGATTAACTCATACAGTTTTACCATGTATTCAATTCTGTCTTGCATTCAGATACAAGTTTGTCACTGTTACATTTTTTGTTAATGTGGTTTCTTTTTTGTGCTATATATGCAGTCTGCAGGTCTTCCATGGACAGTAGCTAAAGGGCAGGACACCTTCACACCAATCGGTTCGGTTGTAAGAAATCAACAGTACTTTTTCCATGCTTCTCATTCTGCTAAAATTGTCTATATTGAATCAGAAATTTATTTCAGATCAAACAGGTGCACTCAGCACACACATAGGAGAAGTTACTGATACTAACAAATATGGATTGGGAGTGGAAGGGGGAAATCTATGAAATAATTTTTGTAAATTTTATGATTTCTTTGTAAGTAGTTGAGGAAGAATGAGGGGGCATTTCTGTCCGCAAATAGAAATCACTACCATCAACCCTGCTTCTCTGTGTTCATAGTAGTTTAGGTTTTACCGTGTATAATCTCCACCATTTCTTCTAGATCAAAAATCAAAGGAATGAAATAGCTTTAAATTATAGCAGTTACTTACCTGTTAATTCATCAGTTTGAGCATTTATTTTCCTTTTCAACTTTGTCTTGAGGCATACTTGAAAGCTCTTGGTACCTGTCTGATCAATCACACTGAAATTTTACGTGGTTCTTATTTGATTCTTCAAAATATTTATGCAGCTTCCCAAGGAATCAGTGCCAGATCCTGACAACTTAGAACTGTGGTTAAAGGTTCGAAACCTCTGTGCTTAAAGTTTCCTATATACATACAGAATGCTTGTTCATAGTATGGCCATTCCAAATTGAGTGAGGTTGACTGGATTTGCTTCACCACAGGTTGATGGAGAAATGCGACAGAAAGGCTCAACCAAGGATATGATATTTAAGATCCCGTTTCTCATTAGCCACATAAGTTCCATCATGACACTTCTGGAAGGAGATGTCATTCTAACAGGTACTGCCTATCTATTGTTTCTGGTACAATTACTGAAGTGTAAATACTTAACAACAACAAAGCCTTAGTTCCAAATTTTTTGGAATCGTCTATGGATCCTCAACAAATTAGTTAGGATTGACCACATGTATTCTTTTCTCAATTCTATTCTATCTGAAATCATTCTCTTTGTTACTTCCCAAATTAACATGTACTTTTTTATTACTTCTACTAAGGTTGTTTTTGGCATTCTACTACCTTTTTTCGTTCCCTCAACTTGGATTAATTGATTCAACTTACTATTTCTTACCAGTTCTTTCATCGCTCTCCTTTGAACCCAACCAAACCATCTCAAGCGACTTGCCTCTGAAATATAAATAATTAAGAATTGTGAAAATTCGTTTTCCTAAATGTAATTGGAATATTGACAGATAGACAAAACTCTTATTAGCAAGATTAGTGACAGCTTGTCCCTATTCATACTGGAGTTTTAATTTCTTCTTATGCCAAAAGTGGGCATAATTTATCATCTATATGTGGGGCAGTAGTCCACACTAGACTACTCAATTAGGTAAGTTATTGCTAAGATTCTTAACCCTTTCTAGCGGAACTTAGGGTCCGTCTGTTTGGGTGGAAAATAGGGAGGATGAAAAATAGAGGAAGGAAAATAGGGTGGGAAATACTGTTTTTCACCGTTCGTTTGAGGAAGGAAAATAGGAAGGATAAAAAACTGGAAAGAAAGTTTTCTCTCCGGGCCCACATTTTTTTTTTCCTTCCAAATCGGAAGAAAAATCTAGAGAGAAAAGTGTTATGGTAACACTTTTACAAAAATACCTTCTCCCACCTATTTTTTTTTCAACGTTCTCTTCTCTTTTTATTTTATTTTTTATTTTTTATTTTCCAACGTGACCTAATCTAATTTTTACATTATAATAATAAAAATTTATATATATGATGTGATAAATTTTATATTATGTAATGAGTACAAATAAATCTATTTCTTACATATTATATAACAAAGGTATAATAGCTAATTTATATAAATTACATTTTTCATTCTTCCATTTTTCTCTCCAATTGACTAAAAGAGTTTTTTACCCTCCCGCTTTTCCACCCCTCCAACTGAACACACAAGAGGGAAAACTAAATATTATTTATCTTTCCACTTTTCCATCTTCTCACAATTTTCCATTCTCCCACTTTTTCAATCTTCCAACCGAACGGACGCTTAGAAATCTTTATATGCTAAAGGTCATGCCTATGGTTCTAACTTTCTACATATGAGGTCCATTGCTGACTTCTATAATACATATACTATGTGTTCAATCATTAGCTTTAAGGTGTGTTCGTTTGGGATGAAAATAGGGAGGATAAAAAATAGAGAGAGGAAAATAGGGTGGAAAATATTGTTTTTCACTTTTTGGTTAGGGAAGAAAAATAGAGAGGATGGAAAACTTAGGAGAAAGTTCTTTCTCCCAGACCCACATTTTTTTTCCTCTCAAATTGGGAGGAAAATGTGGGGAGAAAAGTGCTAGAGTAGCACTTTTAGAAAAATGCCCCATTTCCACCAACTCATTCATGACCACCTATTATCCTCCACCTACCCACCTGATGACTTTTGCCCACAAACATCCATCACTTTCCTCTTCTCATCTCCTTCACCAATGAGACCAGGTTCTCCTCTTTTTTTTTTTTTCTTTTTTTTTTTTTGGTTTTTTCAACGTGATGATCTATTGGAGATGAAGTAGTTACTGTGATTTAAGAGTTGAGTGTTTATGTGCTTTTATCTAGATTGTCTGTTCTTGAACATTGGGTTATTGTTTTATTCCATCAGACTTTCCCTTCTAACTTGACATAATAGAAAGAAGGTCCAACCGTCCAAGGTTAGGAAGTCTTTATATATTAGATTTCAAAAAAACAAAAAAAAAAAAGGACTCAATTGTCTCTTTGAGGTGTTTAGCATGCTGACCATGTTGAATGGTCTCTTTGCTGACCACGTTTTGTGGGCTGAATGTAATGTAAATTTACTAACCACCTTTTTGCTAGTTACAAAATCCTTTGCCCAATTAAATTTATATGTACACTATTATAATTTTTACATTATAATAATAAAAATAATAATATAAATTTATATATATGATGTAGTAAATTTTATATTATTTAATGAGTATAAATAAATCTATTTCTTACATATTATGTAATAAGAGTATAATAGTCAATTTATATAAATTACATTTTCTATCCTTTCTTTTTTCTCTTCAACCAAATAAAAGAGTTTTCCATCTTCTCACTTTTCCACCCTTCCAACCGAACACACAAGAGGGAAAATTAAATATTTTCTATCTTCCAACTTTTCCATCATTCCACAATTTTCCATTCTCTCACTTTTCCACTCCTCTAAACGAACAGACCCTTAGTGTGAATGCTTAAGCTGGCTCAGTAAGTGATCACTGTGTTTCTTGTCAAATGGCCTACCGAAGAAATAGGCTTCTATATCATATAATTCTTGGAAGGGCTTAATTTTGAAATTCAGAGTAACCTCATTGTAGTTTATTGATACTGGGGAAGTACATTTAGAAACCATGTGAAATGATTTTTTTTTTGGGTTTTTTTCTTCATGCGTGTGTTCTTTGCGAAGTAATACTAGTGAGCGACTCATCTGTATATGACAGTTTTATACAAGTTCTACGTTAAAACAGAATGCATTCTATCTTTAGTTTCTCATTTGGATGACAACCACCTTTGAAATTTTTCAAAAAGTAACTTGTCTTTTTGGTGTTTCTATTCTAACTTATGAAAGAAAAAATGCAGTAATTCTCATTGAGTTGGTCCTATGTCCATAATGTTTTATTCCTTAAAAAGCAGCAGTTGTTTGTTAGCACCCTCCTGCCTTGGGATAGCTGTTTGTTGTTGTAACTTGTAAGCCAGTAATGCTTTAGAATATTATAGCTGGTTTACTAAAATGATGCCATACATTATTGCTGCTAATCTCCTCTTTTTATATTTTATTTTCATGTGAATGAAAATTTTCAGTAAAGCACCAACAAATGCCAGTAAACAAACAAACCAACTGATCATGTTTAGAGCCTAGTAGCTATAATCGTCCACAGTTATCAACCTTTGTAAGACAAGAATGATGATAATGACGTCCCCTGTGTTATTTAAACTGTTTGTGCAGGTACTCCCCCAGGTGTTGGCCCTGTGAAAGCGGGTCAAAAGATAACTGCTGGCATAACTGACCTTGTGGAGGTTTACTTCAGTGTTGGAAAACGGCCAAAGCCAAAGAGTTCTTAAATCTAGTCCCTCCAGACTTGGTGTGAGGGTGGACTCGGTTAGAATGGTCACTGTTTGCATGAAAACTTTTGCAAGTCCCAGCAGCTATTAGTTAGTGTGGTTTCTGCTCAGATGAAGGCTTTCCCCCCCTCCTTTTTGGAGGTGTTAAAAGGAGGTATTCACAGGGAATTCCATTTAAGAAACACTAATTTTATTCCAGTTTCAAAAGAATGAACAAGTTTAAATGAATAAATGACTTTGAGCTTTGTAGTTTAATTGACACTTTTTGGTGTTTCGAACAGAGACATTGAGGGTTTAAATCTCCACTTTTCCATTTGTAATTATCCAATTATAAAATAAGAAAAAAAAAAGTGAGAAGCTTTATTATGGAGAGCATTTTCATGAAATAGAATACTGACTATTACCCTACTCTTACAATTGACGTAGTGGATGGTCGGGGAATTATTTTTATGGGTGCTTAAACATATTTGTTCATGTATAGTTTTAAAAGCCTCAATCCTATCTTAGTAGAATTATATTTATCCACTTTCAGTAGTAATCAAGCAAATTATTTATTCCAAACACTCATGCCTTCTAATGTGGCCAAGACTGTTAGCCTTGATATGTATCTTCTCCTGGGTCCAAATCAACGACGTTGGAGGATGGAAAAAGTTTGGCTCTATACATGTTTGTAACCATCTTATATCCTACACCAATTTGCTATGTGAATTAAATAAATTATTCATGTGTAGTTTCACAAATATGATTTTTTTAATGAGTTATGTGACTTGTTTAAATAACACACGTGAATAGTCATATAAAGTTTCTTATAATTTGTTACATAATGGATTGGAAAAGATAGTTTCAAACGTATTTGGAGCCAAACTTTGTCTAAGTGCATGGAGTTTGCCATTAGATGCTTGCCACTTGCTATTAGATGCCTGCCATTAATACACGTTGGAAGATGCAATTGTACACGTTGGTAGATAATTTTAAATGCATCAATACATACTAGAAGATGCTTACCATTACTAATTTTTACACAGAATATTGTATAGGTTGCGAATAGGATTGTGATCATATTTTTTAATCATCTATATAATTGTCTAAAAGTTGAAACATAATGTTTATTGTTGCTACACTTATTTTGAGTTGCACCAGCGTAGCATTTCAATCTAGTTTAGTTCACACCAGTCCACTTAAATCCATTCAGTCAAATTCGTTCTATTCGGTCCAATTTAGTCCACTTTGGTCCAGTTCAAGTAACTAAGATCCATTCGGTCCATTTTGGACTAATTGAACCTTAAATTAATTCTTTTTGTAGATTGGCTTTTCAATTTTAGGCACAAAAATTCTTTTTTTACTCTGAATTTTTTAGTTGAAAAATAAGAAATTTTATTCTATTTGTGTCAAACTCTTTTGTTTTGGGCTTAAAAATACAAACAAAATGGGCATTAAAAATTAGGGATATGAACCATTAAAAAGTAATAAAAATGATCAATATTCCTAAGATTACCTTGACATTGAAGTTTCAACATTACGCTTATATTTGGGGAAAAAAAACCACAATTCTAAAATTATATAATAATTTAAACTTAATGTTACACGCACTTCATGGAACGGGAGTATACATTTTTTTTTTTTAAATATTCTTGGATATGTTCAAATTAGTCAATCAATTATGGTATTTTTTAAATAAAAAAAATGTTTTAATAACATCATTTATATAAAATAATATTATAATTATGTAATTTAAAAATTTTAAAGTAAATTACGTTTTTCATATACATACATATATATATATATATATATATATATATATCACTATGTATTATTGTTAAATGCAAAAAAAAAAAAAAAAAAAAAATTATATATTTCATTACATAAAACTTATAAAAATATAAAATACTTTTCAATAACACATGCACTATCTAACCTACAAATTTTATATTATATTCTTATGAAATAATTATTACATTTGTGTGAATTTGCCACTAGTAAATAATAAAAGTGGTATAGTTTATTAACTGTTCCAACGTCAAGCAAACCAAAGCTTTGATATGCATTTATGTAGGACTGAAATAGTTCAAACGGAAAACATCAAAACACACGGTTATTACATTGAAATGTAGACATTGCAAATTGAAGGAACTGACACTCCCCACTTAGCACATCGTATGGTGACAAATAAGGACATTCATAGCCACACAACCAGCCAGCAGAGGAAAAAAAACACACAAGATGCTCATGGACACAACATGAAGGGGGTCAAAAAGCTAATCAAAACTTCTGAAAGAAGTCATAAATGTGTTTGCTGATCTCATCAGGCTTTTCCGATTGGAGAAAGTGACCAACATCTTCCAATACAATTACCTCCTCCAGGAGTGGGACATCTCTCTTGAACCCACCCTTATGTATGTAATCCTGGGTGCCTACAGTGTTAAAGGACAGGTCAAGGTCACCCGCAATGATCTTAACTGGCACTTTTATTTGGGCCCCAGTCCAGGGGGCAGTGAGTTCCCAATTTCTGCAAGGAAAGGAACAAGGAAACAATAATGAGCATGTGAAACCAAACAATGGTGAAAGCCTTTAATAATAAGCATATAAGACAAAACAATAAGATGCATATATTGCATTTTCTTTTCTCTCTACCCTGAATCTGCAATATGCCAATATGCATAGATTTGTAAGCAAAACAATGTTTTCTTTTTAAGTAAAAACTTGAAACCCATGATTTTTCTGGACTTAATGTAGAGAGTGCAAGGGTCTTTGTTGACAAAATAAATCTATGTACACAACCTATTTCACGAACTTGCACAGGTGACGAGTTGATTGGTAAATGAAAATATGATAGTAATAGTAACCCCATATTCCAAACAGTTGCTGCTTGCTGACAAGTTGTCAAAAAAATTATGTAATATTTTGTGTGCTAGCACTGCTTTTGTTGATAACAATGAGAAATTTGAATTGAATACCTAAACAATTGAAGCTCATTGTATTAACCAAAGCATCTTGTGGCAACAAAAACATTGGTTGAGACTTGAGAGTGATAGGAATTGACACAAACAAGGTCATTAAGGATGAGTATGAAGTCTATTCTCACCAACTTTAAAGGATTATCAGGCTAGCTACTGTCAAATTATTTATATATTAGCATGATTTAGAAAGAAAGTTCAGCCAAAGTTTGAAGATAGCATACAGGTCCAAATCTCGGTAGTAATTCACACCACCAGTGAAGCCTGTCTTCTCAAATTTGCTGGCATAATAGTTAATGTCTTCCTCTGACAACCAAGAGGGCAAGACAACTGGAGCACCTGGTGGATGTCCAAACCCTTTACCTTTAGGTAAAAAAAGTGGACCTGGATTGCGGATTGTTAGGAATTCCTTGAGAACTGTTGCAGTACCAAGCTGGGCAAACTCAGCTTCTATCTCTCCAGGTTCCTGCAATATAATAATAAAACAACCTGTCCATTAGATTAGCTTATTTTCATCAGCTTATTTTGTTTAACTTGTTTGTTGAACAAAATACACCTGTATCTTGATTTTTTTTTATTTTTTAATTTTATTTATTTTTTTAAGTGATGCTTTAAAAAGCTGTGCCTCCAATCCCTTTTTTTAATGAAAATAAGGTAAACCAAACAAAATCGCTAGAAAAACACAAATTTTCCTGTATGATGTAAAATTGGGCGTCCCACCAATGATTTTAAAGAGAAAATATTTATGCATAAAGATTCAGACATCCAACAAGAGATTTATATAAGATGTCTCCAATGGGACAAGAAGATTTACATATATTTTTGTTTTGTATGCTAGGCCAATTTTTATAACATCATTTCAAAATGCAATTAGTACACCAGAATTGACTAATAATTTCATCAAAGAGATACCCTCATGGGATCAAGATTTTGGGAGATGGTCCTTATCATTTGTCATTTGTAGAAGCGTGCTCTGTATGTAAGAGTACAGTTTTATATGAACTAATAATCAACCTGATTAGAATACTAATTAACCACAGTGACCTCACTCATTGAACAGGCATAAGACAAAGAACTATTAAAATATCCAAAGCTAAAGTGTCTACTATTGGTTGGTCTCCTTCACGCAAGACTTAATGTTGAATGAGCATTCCCTAGAAAGTTTTCCAACTAATGCAGATCAACTTTATCTTACAAGCTAAACAAACTTATTATTGTATAGAAGCTCTTGTATATAGAAATAGGACTAAAAATATATGACAAAAAGTACAAGATAACTGGGAATTCGATCATGTGACATCTTGAGGGGGAAGGAAAGAACTGCGATTGAAGATCTTTGGACATTTCAAGATCTATATACAAGATCATGATTAACTGCATAACCAATGACCAAAGCACATTCAAAAACTGAAAAATTAGATCTATTCGTGAAACTAGCTGATAAGAGTAAGCTTCAGACTATATTACCTACTGAAGAATAAACAGAGCTGTAAAGGAGTTTGTACAGTACTTTCACTGGAAACAAACAGAGCCAATGAGATTTACTTTTCTTCATACATACATTTTCAAACGGATAAAAGAAAATTACTACCTAGTTTTGGGGAAAAAAGTGTAATTCAAGATAAATGAAGCATCATTGTGCCTAAATGACAATCAACAGGAATGCTGAAGAGAAAGTCTTTAATAAACCAAAAGAACCATGCAGCAGGAAAAAAAAACAAAAAAAACAAAAAACCCACCTAAAATTCTCTTCTTTTACCCTTTTTTTTTTCTTTGAAAGCTCTTCTTTTACCATTAAATTCAAGCAAAATACTCAAACCCGCCAACCAAAAACCAAATAAACTAAAAAAATATAGATCACCAGTATCACTCTCTATATGTCATGGATATAATGTCATACCAACCACATATTATGAGAAAAATAATACATCCGATGCATAACATAATTATTGACTGGGTTAATTAGAGAATACAAGTTACTATAGTCAAACCCAGATAGCATTTCCACTATGGGCAATTAAAAAAATTACCAAGAACCCACACAGAGATAAAACTAACAAAGATGACAGGAAAGAAAGAACCTGAAATCTGCACTTGTAATAGTCATTTCCATAAATAGCTCTCAAGGAGTCAAGGGGTTTCCCTTTAGGGTCCCTGGGTTCAAAAACCACGCTCATGTTAACCAAAGCCTTGACACGGTCGGGTCTAAACAGGCATAGATACCAAGCAATTCGAGCACCCCAGTCATGGCCAACCACAAAGACCTTATCTTGATCAGGTGCCACAGCATCTAGTAGGGCAATAAGGTCTCCCACCACATGAAAGCAGGTGTAGCTGGTGATAGAAGATGGTGCATCCGTGTCACCAAAGCCACGGAGGTCAGGCGCCACGGCTCGATAGCCTTGTGAGGCTAAGGCTATGATCTGGTGCCTCCATGAGTACCAAAGCTCAGGGAAACCATGAATGAAAAGAATCACTGGGCCTTGGCCTTTCTCAGCTATGTGCATATTTATGCCATTCACATTCACTGTTCTATGCTCTATGCCCTCCATCTCTCTCTCTCTCTCTGCTTTGTTTGTGATTGTGAGTACCTGACTGTAAAGCCTATATATAATGGAGAGAATGGCGCCCTTATTTTTTTAAATATTTAAAAATATTTAGTGACCCGTCCTGTTTTTAAGTATCAAGGAGAATGATTTCTACTGAACCTGAATCCTTACCCCAGATGGCATTTGTCAATTTATTCTCAATGGCATTTGTCAATTTATTCTCCAGACCCCTACTCTCTTGGACATCTGTTTACCTAAGACCTAACAGGACTAAAGTGCCACTTAGTAGTTATCTTTCTCCGTATATGCTGATGACAAAGAGATAAATATTATCTGGGAGGAGAAGATAAGAACATCTTGCATGGTTGATAATTGTATATCTAAAAGTATACAGCGATATGTTCATTTTTAAAAATATCTAAAAATATCTAGCGATATATTCTTGTTTTAAAATTATATAAGGGCAAGTCTTTGTTTTGAAATTCGATTTGTAGAAAATCAAGTTATAGACAATCAAATTAAAAAAAAAAAAATTGTGGAGGAGAGAGTTTGAATGATTTTATATTTATATATATATATATATAATTTGTAAATTTATAAGTCATTTATGTAATATACTATGACTATGTACTATTAATTATTGACTAGGTAATATATATATATATATATATATAGCTTTTCTAAACCCAAGTTTAGAGAAAATTAAATTAGAATCAAAATTGGATTTTGATTTTGTTAGCTTTTCATACTAATTAAATTGTTTAGAATTTTTTTTTTATTCTTTCTTTGAATTAATGAGCATATTTTTTATGTTGTTCCCATTCAGATATTTTGTATGCGAAAATACTGAACATAGCAAACTATAATTAAGCTGAACAATCTTGTGCTCCAATCTCAATTCAATTTAGGAGATACTATTTGACCGATTTATTATTTTATTTTGTGTTATATTTAGTACGATTTCACATACAATAATTGTGAGTTGATATTGTATATGTAATATTCAATAGTGATTGTATATATGTAATGACAATGAAACCCAATGGGGTTGGCCAAGTGGTTGGGTACTTGGTCTCAAAGTGGCTGTTTTGGGTTTGACTAAGAGCTCCTTAGTTCAAATTCAAGCACCAACACTTTGAAAAAACTCCATAGGTAAGCGATTTACCCCGCTATGGGCCCACCCATCGCGAACAGTAATTAATCTCTAGTTGAAAGTTTTGAAGAAATACTGTGAAAAACCAAAAAGACAATGTAATGAGAAACTTGACATAACTAATATTTTGAAAATTGTAAAAATTGGTCGAACTATGTCCTATATATTTAATAACCAAACTAACATTAATAGCATCATTACAATTCATCATTCACATGAGTTACATGCTTGTTACACAAACACACAAAGCTAATATCTTAAACAATCCTCCTTTTAACTTAAGATAGAAGGCTTGATACGACCATGATTTTGGAATATAAACTTGCGAAGATGTTTTTTTTTTTTTTTTGCTGAATTGTGAAGATGTCTTGAATGATACATTTATAGTGACTATAAATGACTAGATTGGATGAATGAATATAAACTTGTGAAGATGTCATATCAGGTCTTAGTCGAATCGAGCCAGGTAAGTCTGTAAAGGGCTACTGCTAATGTCACTGCTGACACCTGAAAAACAGGGTAGGAAACACTCAATTATAAAAAAAAAGTCAATCTCACTTAATAGTCAAAGTCAACAATCTAGTCTAGTGGATCAGTTCAGTAGTCTTAGTCCGATTGGATCCAAGATTAATCATTGGGTTGGTATGGGTCTTAGTCGAATCGAGCCAAGTAAGTCCGTTAAGGGCTACTGCTAATGTCACTGCCGACATATGTGGGGCTGAGTCTGGCTGGCCCAAAAAGTAATACGTGGCACTAGCAAAAGTCCCAAAATCCAACATAAAAATAAATGAGGATCTAGAAGAGTTTTATGGGACATTCATCACTCATCAGTTCTATCCCCTAGGTTAATCTAGCCAGTATGAACACATTTTTCTTCTCTAAATCAGGGGCGGCTCAGGAATTTTGTTTAGGGGTCATTAAAATTTTGTTTAAGGGTCATTAAAAAACTCAAATGAAATAAAAATTGAATAAAAAGAAAACTTGAATATATCGAGTTATTGACAAAAAAAAAAAAAAGTTTTACAATTTTCTTTTAAAAGTTTTCAAATTTTAAATTATTATATGACAGTACATTATAAGTATTTATTGCCATTATGGGTAGTTATAACCATATTTTTTTTGTTCAGTTTGTCTAACATTTTTATTTTTATGCAATTGTTAGTATCTATTTGTCTTTATTTTTACAAAAATATTTTAAACTAAATAAACAAACTCACCTAATTGGTTTTGTATTAATTATTGACGCACACAACTACACTCATTCATAAATAAATAATATATCATGTGTCTACTTAACCAATCAAATATTTGAACAATCACTAACTTTACAATTTTTTTTCTTGAATTTTTCTAACTTTATAATAAAAAGTTATTATAACATAATAACAATACACACATATGCAACAAATCCTCTCTATTTCCTAATTACTAAATTATATAAAGTTATATTATACTTAGGATCATGTTAACGGATACCCTTAGGGTAATTGTTATATTTCTCATGAAATTGGTGTCAAACATTTCCCTTATATTTATACGGTACACACAAGTTTCCACATACATCATTATTTACACAAATAACATTTTAACAAAAAGTAATGCATACAATCAATATTAGATATACTCACACATATATTATATAAAGAATAATACTAAAGATATAAACTATTTTACAAAATAAATTTAAATGATTATTGGTAAATGAAAAAGTGATATTAATAGTGGACCTAGATGAAAACCAATAAGAGGTTGGCCATGTTAATATTTTGTAAATTGTAAAATAGTTTGTAATTATAGCATTACTCTAATATAAATTTATAATAAAGAGTGACTTTTACAATCCACAAACACTTATTCTTACTCTTGGAGTTAGAAATATTTGTAATAAGGGTGTATAAAATTTAAGTCAGGAGGTTCAAAAATAATATTTTTACGAATAAATTAAAGTACTGAACTAACAAAAATATTATATATATATATATATATATATATAATTGAAGTCAGGGGTTCATTTGAACCCCCTGAACAAAGTACAGTGCCGCCCCTGTTCTTAATGCATGATCCTTTATGAAGATTTTTTTTTGGGGGGTGATAGTTCATGACAATAGTTCTTTCTCAGAAAAAAAAAATGATAATAGTTTTGAACAGAAAATTAGGTTTTGGCTAACTCACATAGAACGTCTCTCTTTTATTTTTTATTTTTTTTGAATCTCATAGATTATCTGGATAGCTATTGATTTGGTTGAGCTCAAGTAAGTCACAGTCTAACCTTGTTAATAGACCCATCTTATGAACATAACTCTGCCATCCATGATAATGTTTTGATGAGAAGTAAGTGTGGAAAGATGGATAAGGATATAAGGACTTACAGGATGAATTGTAAGGTTTTTATTTTATTGAAAAATAAAAATGTAGAAGAAAAGCTAAGCAAAAGAGAGGGCATTCTTCATTTGTACTCACTATTTTTCATCCTCTCAAAATAAGAGTAGAAGTGAAAGACAAAATGACATGCATAAGCAGTTGGATAGTTTTACCCTATAACTTATCAAACAAAAACATTCAGTAATCTATCTACAAGATTGTTTTTTTCAATTTTCCATACGCCAGTAATAAAAAATAACAGTATTTATTTTCATTCGTTTTCACTAAAGTGGCACCATGGAAATCAGACATTTTGATAGAGACATAGGCCATGTATAGCTGTTTATTGACCATTTGATTCTTTTTAGACCATAGTAGCTTCAACATTGATATAGTTTGAAAGAAAAGTCTGAAGGCATACCTTAAGTTGTACTTTGCTAATTGTTTTTATTTTTTTAATTTATAGGAATACTTTGCTAATTGTTCTAAACTTGTAATGCTCTGATTGTGGACAAGCTTGCATGCTTGCCTCTATTGAGTGTGCCTCTACATTATATGGGGAATGGGCAATTCAATAAACCAATTATGTAGTTTAATAGTTCAAGCAGCCCTGCCGTTTATCTTCCAAAAAAAAAAAAAAAAAAAGTTCAAGCAGCCTGTTTAAAAGTTGAAAAACAAACCCACCATATACCACGTCTACATACCTCCCCATCCCCTAAAACTAAAGCAAAGGATGAACTCAATGTATAAAATCCCCTCTAAATGGAGAGCAAGAAACTAAACTCCATATGGATTTACTGGGTCTAGTCGTCTAGATGTTCAATTGCAACCCAATTTGACCTTAGGGAAAGAATTTGATCATTAACCTTGCAAATCCTCATTTTGACCCCCTCAAATTATATTTTTTGTTTGATTAACATAATGAAGTTCGGAATAAAATTGCATACTTCCAACAAAATGTAAATTTTCATTTTTGGATGTGTAGCTTTGTATGTTTATCATTATTTTAAAATATTTACAATTAAAGTGTCCATTTGGAATAACTTAAATTTATTAGCTTAAAAAATTAGATAAAATAATAACCACACATAAAAAAAAAATGATGTGTTGAAAAATTTTACATTAGCTAACAAATAAAGCTACGACACAAAAAATAAAAGTAAAAATTACAACAATTAATTTATAGTGACTACAAATGACTAGATTGGATGAATGGATATAAACTTGTGAAGATATCTTGAATGATACATTTAAAGTGACTATAAATGACCAGATTGGATGAATGATGGATCGAGTTCAATGGAGAAAGTTCCAACTATAGTAGTAGTCAATGATGAAAAATGAATGTCGGAAGGTTAGCTGCAATGAGGGCTTGGGAAATATCAACAAATTACAACTTCATGATGAAGCACATACACAGTGGTGGAGCTAGCCAAACATAAAATTAGACAATTAATTTTTTTCTCTGTGCATGTATTAATTATATCCATACTAATAGTAATGTACATACAATTTATTAATCAAAACCCAAAGGTGTATTATTTTTGAACTAACATGTAATCCATGCAAACGCATAGATGCACTTAAAATTAAACACAAATTTTATTATAAAAATATAAATAATTAATCAAATTATTATTAAAAAAAAATAGCATGTAACACATGCATTAATGCATACATATAGTTACACTTAAAATTAGACATAATTTTTATCATAAAAATATAGATAATTAGTCAAATTATTATTTTTAAAAAAAGTAAACGTAGTTAGTCACATGTTAAATTTCTTAACTAAATTTAATAATACTTATGATCATTTTTTTTTCTAATTTTAATAAGATAGAAAGTATGGTAATTTTTGTTGTGTGGTGATTTTTATTGAGTATATGTAACTTTTTTAAAAAAAATTACATAGCTCATTAATATTAAATTTTAATATTTTACACTCATCAACTCACTTGGTACAAAGATTAAAAATTTAGGTGGACGCATGACACAAATTTAAGTAAATAATTATAGTATGCTTCCCGCATAAATTTAGACACAATTTTTATTATAAAAATATAAATAATTAGTCAAATTATTTAAAAAAAAAATAGAATGTAACACATACAGACGAATCTTTAAATTAAACACAATTTTTATCATAAAATATAAATAATTAGTCAATATATATATATATATATATATATATTTATAAAGTAAACATAATTAGTCATATACTATAATTCTTACCCAAATTTACTACTACTTATGATCATTTTTTTTTTCTAATTTTTAATAAGATAGAATGTGTAGTGATTTTTATTAAGTATATGTGATAATTTTTTTTTTAAATTTATAGTTCATTAATATTAAATTCTTAGTATTTTGTGCTCATTAACTCACTTGGTACAAAAATTAAAAAACTTAAGTGGATCATTAATTATAACGTGGTTCCCTCATAAATTTAGACACATGACACAAAATTAGAAACTCTAATTTGAGTTTCTCTCAGTTTCACCTATTATATATATATTTATTAACAAAATGAAGTTTGGAATAAAATTGCATACTTCCAAACTAAGTGTAAATTTTCTTTTTCGGATGTGTAGCTTCGTGTGTTTATAATTATTTTAAAATATTGACAATGAAAGTGTCCTTTTGGAATAACTTAAATTTATTAGCTTAAAAAATTAGATAAAATTATAACCACACATTAAAAAAAATGATGTGTTGAAAAATTATACATTAGCTAACAAATAAAGCTACGACACAAAAAATAAAAGAAAAAATTACTACAATTAATTTATAGTGACTATAAATGACTAGATTGGATGAATGAATATAAACCTGTGAAGATGTCTTGAATGATACATTTATAGTGACTATAAATGACTAGATTGGATGAATGATGGATCGAGTTCAATGGAGAAAGTTCCAACTACGTACTGTAGTGGATAATGATGAAAAATGAACGTCGGAAGGTTAGCAACAATGAGGGCTTGGGAAATATCAACAAATTACAACTTCATGATGAAGCACATACGTAGTGGTGGAGCTAGCCAAACATAAAATTAGACAATTAATTTTTTCTTTGTGTATGCATTAATTATATCCATACTAATAGTAATTGTGAGGGTAAATGAGCTGAGTAGGAGTGTTGGATTGTGGGCCATGCCCGGGGACATATATGAGCCTGAGGATGGTCAAAAGGTTTAATAAGTATTGAGGTCAATGAGCCAAGGAGAAGGAAAAAGAGCTGATGGTGTCTCCCGAGAAGCTGAGTATCCTTGGGAAAGTATTGTGGAAGGTTAGAACCTGGCCACCTAGAGAATGCTGTGCAAGTAATCATTCTTTTTAGGATAAGCTTTAGGGAAAGAAACCAACAATAAAGAAAGAAATATCTGAGAATAAAGTTGCTACTACCACATTAAATGCTCTGCACCTAATCAACTGGCCACATTTATGTGGAAATGACACCTGAACAATGTTATTTTAGTTTATAGCTGCTCACAAAACTTCTAGAAGGTTTTTGATGGGACAAACATCCATGAGATCAATTACAAGATTAACAAGTGGAGGGCTAGGATGAAAGATGGAAGAACTATATAAGGAAAAGGCCTCCATAAAAAAATGGAGCATATAATCTAGGAAGGAAAAAAAAAAGAAGAAAAGCAAAACAGCTTGTACTTAGATCAACTTGAGTGAATATTAGAACACTTCTTCCCCAGATCTGACCAAGGAGTGTTATTTCCTTTTAAAGTGTGTCTTCTTATCTTCTTGGCTTGAATCCCCATTAAGGCCCATACTTGATTTGCTGAGTCATTTTCTTGTAAAATCCACTTTTTAACAAATACATTGTTTTGGGCTTATTGGGCCATCCTCCACTGTTGGCAAATTCTAGTCCTTATATTAATGTACATACAATTTATTAATCAAAACCCAAAAGTGTATAACTTTTGAATTAGCATGTAGCTCATGCAAACGCATGACTGCATTTAAAATAAAACACAATTTTTATTATAAAAATATAAATAATTAGTCAAATTATTAATAAAAAAAATAGCATGTAACACATGTATTAATGCATACATATAGTTACACTTAAAATTAAAGATAATTTTTATCATAAAAATATAGATAATTAGTCAAAATATTTTATTAAAAAAAAAGTAAATGTAGTTAGCCACATATTAAAATTCTTACCAAAATTTAATAATACGTATGATCATTTTTTTTTCTAATTTTAATAAGATAGAAAATGTGGTAATTTTTGTTGTGTGGTGATTTTTGTTAAGTATATGTAAACTTTTTTTTTTTTAAATTTCATAGTTCATTAATATTAGATTCTTAATATTTTGCACTCATTAACTCACTTGACACACAGATTAAAAAACTTAAGTAGACATATGGCACAAACTTAAGTGGATAATTAATTATAGTGTGGTCCCTTCATAAATCCAGACACATGGCACAAAATTGAAAACTCTAATTTGAAATTTTAATTTGAGTTTCTCTCAGCTTCACCTATGATCTATACTAGTATTTAACCCGTACTTACGCACGAGAATGGTCAATTGTAGTAATGCTATTGGTCAATTCATTTTTATTTATTTATTTATCATACTAAGGATACCATAGAAAAAACAATGGAAAATAGAAGAAGAGAATATTGAATTTTTTTATTTAAGTGATGCTATTGGTTAATATATATATATATATATATATATATATATAACAAAGAGAGAATATTGAATTTTATTATTTAAGTGACTATAATGGTCAATTTTTTTTTTTTTTTGTTTGGTTTATTATACGGAGGATAGCATTAGATAAAACAGTAAAAAAAGAAGAAGAAGAGAATATTGCATTTTATTATTTAAAATATATAAAGGCACGTTAATATATATATATATATATATATATATTATTGTTTAACAAACTTAAAAAAAACCTATTTACCAACTTAAACATTTTAAGATCGATGGAGCATCTCTTGCACGAAATCACAAATTCTTCATAACTATAAGGTTTAAGGTTCAACACAATTCCAATGTCCTATTCCATCCACTTTTTTGGCAAATTTTAAAGTTTGGACTTTGATACATGGCAATTCCAGTAGCAAGTAGTCGAAGTGTTGTTCAACATTGTAGAAGTATATGCTTCCTATGTTCATCATTCAACACTTCCAAAAGCTTACATGTGCCTTTAGGATTTGATTCAAAAAGTAAAATGACTCCATGAATATATGTAGTAATCAAATCACCACATGAAATAGCCTCTTCAGTCAGTTTTTTGCCTTCAATGATTTCTTGATTCAAGAAGTATTTGTATGTTCCCATTATGAGTAGTGCATGTTGATTTTTTGCTTTTTGACATGAAAATATCAATTTTTTTGTATTGTCATCTAGTAGGACTGGGTGACTAAAATACGGAACCTGGCACCCAAATTAAAAAAAAAAAAAAAATGGACACTCAGCTCATGATTAAACTACAATTATAAACTAATTTGAATAATATTCTTTCAACTAATATTTACATTAGTTTTGTTAATAAGATTAATTGAGAAAAAAGAAAGGCAATTAGCATTGTGTTTGCAGGTTAGAGAGAGAGAGAGAGAGAGAGAGAGAGAGAGAGAGAGAGAATTGGCATTAGCCCAAACCACAAGGTAGGTTAGTGAAATTTACCCTTAAAAAAAATAAAAGAAAAATGGTATACATCTTATATAATTTATTGAGTCCTAAATTTTCGCAAGGAATAATAATCTCTAAAGTCATAGACTACTCATAGATGTATAAGTTAGATGTTGAGGAATAGTAGTCTTTAAAGTTATAGACCCATAGATGCATAAGTTAGATAAAAGATAGTTGATCAAGCTAACAATAAATAATAATTACATACATACCTAAATGTCTAATAGTGTATTGCTGAAGTAATTGTAAGTGAATAAAACATTATATAATTTGTAAAAAGTAATTGGTATGAGCTTTGCCTCCTTCTATTCTATCATCTAGTTAGCTAAAATAACATTCCCTTTACTATCAATATAAAAGACATGTCATGTACATATAAAAGAGTAATGCCATCGAGGTGGCAAATTGGAATTTTGTAGTTAAGAATATTTTACTGAATGAGATAGTCATTCGGTTTTTGTGTTAGTATTGTAATAGTCACTTGGCAAAAAAAAAAAAAAAAGGAAAAAAATACTTGTGTAAAATTATATGATTATATATATATATATATATATATTTGAGAGAGTTTTAGCCAGATATATGATTAGAAATATGGTTGTGTATTTTTGTGACTCATTTTTATTGGACTCCTCGTCTTTTGCATTGAATGACTCACTTGGAACGAAAATTTAAAAACTTAAATGAGGCACGTTGTGCAAAATTAGATTCTAATTGAAATCATATTTTGATTCTAATTGTAACGATTTTGCAAGATGGAATTTAAGATAAAATTGAACAGTATGAGAATGAACCTTAAAAGAGCAAAATGTTTAGCCGATTTATTTTTTAAGATGTCTATGAATGTTTTGTAATGTAACTTTCACAGAATTTGTAAGAAGATTTAAACAATTATTTGTTTCTTCTTTTTCTTTAATTGCAAATAAGGATTACTATTTCAAAAATTCTTAACGACTAAATGGAAAATATCAATTAAACAAAAATTTAAACATTAGGATTCCATTTCCTAATATATCCTCAATGACCTTCCATGCAACCTTACTCCCTTCTCTTGAACAATGTACCTCATCCCTTGTGCTAGCTTCAAAGTTCCGAACATCAAACTTAAATATTACGTATGTGCCACCAAAACACAATTAATTAATACTAAAATATTACGTATGAACTATTGGCACAATGACTTATGACAAAAAAAATATATGCCACCAAAACACAATCAATTAATACTTTTGTGGGCATTACAATTTGCTTATGATGAGAACTTTGAGAGAATCACCAAGGGAGCTCTTGATGGTCCTTAGTTTGCATCACTCGGTTTGACAATTTTGCATAACTTAGAGATCTTTTGTTTGCTGTAATTTTAGTTGGCCCAAAAGAAAAGTAAATGAGTTAGCTCATGCATTGGCAACCCTTTTTCCTTAAACCATGTGAGGATGTAACACGTAGTTCTTTAGCTATAGTCAATATTTGTAGAAGATGTTAGAGGAAATGAGGAATACCAAAATAGAATGTGAAATAAAAATATTTTCATTAGATTTTATAAAGGTGCTATTTATCTTGCATACAGACTCACTTACAAATTTTAGGAGTTGCATATAACAGCATGTATAAAAGAAAGTGAGTTGAACCATAATAGTTCCACCAGAGCAAGGGTAGCAAAAATAGAAACAAAGACAAACTTTGATCAAATTATAGATTGATAGAGTATACAAGTTACAGTCATAGTCATGCATATATTGAAAGGGTAATTAAGCCCATACAATTAATTAGTTCTTAAGTAAATAAAACTTTAGAGACATTTGGCATGGCAATCAAACTTAAGTAAAAAAAAATGTTCAAAAGTAGCACAACTATAACCCAAAATAGAGTAATATGAAACTAAATTGGCAACCATGAAGCTACTAAGAGAGAGGTGTTTTCCATAAAGGGGACCAATTAATAGGTTTAAGAATTCACAAGGTTGACATTGGATATTCTTCCCATGTGCTAAATATTGTTTTTAGTACAATCTACAAAAGGTAGAGGAGGAGGCCTACTATTCAAAGGATGTCACACCAAATAGGTTGAAAGCCATCTTCGTGCAAGATTGATATCTGCAAGAGAAGTCAATCATCAAGCAAGGACCAAAGGGTTTCAAAAAATGTTAATATTGACTCAATGTAGGCACATACACACAAACCCATCACTATATCAATTAAGGGAATCAAAACTAAATGGAAAAATTACACAGAAAGATGAACCTTGGTGAGGATGTTTATCCAAAAGATCCATCCACACTTTTGAATCTTCAACCTCTATTGGTGATTGAAATTTTCATGGCTTAAAAAATTAAGAATTAAAAAAAAAAAACCCCTCAGAGTTGTAGTTTTATGATGGGTCATTTTGTAACATGATAGGCATTTGTGTGAAGAAAAAACCTCTGAAGTTGTATGGCTGGTAAAAAAAATTCTCTCCAATCTCTTTTTTTAGATTACGTATTAAGGGTAATGAATGTAAGAGAGAGAGAGAGAGAGAGAGAGAGAGAGAGAGAGAGAGAGAGAGATGGGTTTGTGCGTGTTTTTATACATGCTTCACACTTCACAGTTGTATTATCACGAAGCAGGTCCAATGGATTTAGATTGGTACTACTGATTCCCAAAGCATGAGTGTTTAATGTGTTATTAATTTCATCTCATTGGCTTCTGCACTTGACAGCAAAATTAAAAATAATTAGATTGTTGTGAGAGATCGCGCCCCCGGCCCGTTTTATTAGGAGTTGAGCCAAACCCACGTGAATGGGTGGAGTCGTGTTATTGTCTCTCAAAATGGAGGTTCGACTAGTTATATTTTTCCCTTTAGATTAAGGGTTTTAAAATGGAGTTGCCACTTATTTAATTATTGGAAAAATAAGAAAACCAAAATTGAAAAATTCATCATTTTATTAATTTTCAATTGAATTTACATTGGTCATAGGAAAAGTACATGGCTTTGGTCCTAGATACAATCTAAGAAAGAGTACATGGCTTTATTTCCTAGTTACAATCTAAAAATTGAAAATTACATGGACAAGCATTTGATCTACTAATCCTTGATCTAAGTTCGGAGGCTATGTTACAAAATGGGAAGGTGTTAGGCACCCACCTTGTCCAGTGAAACCGATCTTCTAGACTATGGTGGCCAACATTCATATCATATTATCCAATATGTCAATCAATTTACATGATGAATTTAAGGTGTGTGCATGTGATGAACCCTAATTCAATTTATTAAGCATGGCATTTGGATTGAAAAATAAATTCTAGTGAATGTGTGTGTATGGTGACATCCTAGATTCAAGGATTTGAAAGAATTATGAAACAAACATGTTTTTCATATTTTTGATGTGAATTTAAGATTAAAACTAGTGTTATGCATGAACATATGATGAACAACCAAGAACATATGATGAACACATAAGAATATTTAAGAATATTCAAACATATTCAAGGGAATTTAAAAGTTACTATCATGCTTTAATCCTAAATTTCTATCATGGCAATACAAAAAACAAGTTAGGGAAAGAAATTATACCTTCATGCAAGATCCATATGGTGGATGAGGAGACTCTTGAGGGAGGTCCTATGGGTGGAGGAAAAGAAGAGTTAGGAGAGGAAGAGTAAGTCTCACTCAATACTTTGAGTCTCAAGAAGACCAAAATATGACAAGACTACTCAACTTCCTAGAACTCAAGAGAGGAGAAGAGAGGGGGGTTTTTCCATGGCTCTTGGAATGGAGGAGAGGGGGGTTTATATAGTAGTGGCAGAGGAAATATGAATGGAAGATTATTAATAAGAGTTGACAATGAATCATGAACCTAGACCTCATTTTAGCCTTTGGGGAAATTTGGTGCATTAAATGGAGAGATTTGTGGGAGTGAGGAGCAAGCCAAAATTCGGTTTTCCCGTAGCTGCTGTAACAGCCTGTAGAGCCAACTTTGAAAAATCATATTTGACTCAATTTTGATCGGAATTGTGTCGTTCTTGTGCTCAAATTGAAGCCCTGAATGTCTAGTTTCTGGGAAAATTAACCTCATTCACAGATTCAAAATATTCTGAGAGATAGCAATGAAATTGTGAGTAGAGGTCATTTTTTAGAAAAATGGTTTCAGCACAATTAACATTAATAGGTCCCAAATTAGTTTCCAATTAACATTAATAGGCTTCAATCACTCCCATTTCAGACCTAATTAGTTCCAAATTTACCCTAATTAAAAGATAATTGCACAAATTACTCATTAAATAATTAATGTTTAACTATCTAATTAATTAGGTGTATGCAACCTTACCATAAAATGTAGTCCTAACCAATCAAATTATGACATATCATTAATTTTAAATTGATTATAATTATAACCAATTATAGTCAATTGTTCATAATCACATAAGGTCGGACTCAATTTGTGATAGTGCATCTCAGCCATTAAAAATTGATTTGATGATAACTTTCAATCTGATGGTCTGATTAGGGCTTATAACCAGTCGATTTGATCGTTACAACATCAAGATCATTTTGGTGAAATGAGATTAAGGATCTAATGACCAAAATCGAGATGCATATTTCCAAGGTGAAATTACCCTTTTACCCTCCAAGTGAGGTTAAATGCGGGTTGCAAAATGAGGTGTCAACAATTGTACACGTGTATAGTAAAACTGGACTACATTTTCAGATTCTAATTGAACAATTGGAAGGATAATTATGGTGTGCTACTCACATAAAACTAGACACATGGCAAAAAATTGAAACTCTAATTTGACTTTCTCTTTATTTCACCTATTATTATATACTAGTGTATAACCCATGCTATCGCATGAGAATAGATATAATTTAATAAAACAATAAAAATAAATATATTGCATTTTATTATATAAGTGATACTATTGGTTTTGTTTTTGTTTTTGTTTTTTTTTTTTATTAATCATGAGTTTAGTCATGTTTAAAAGACTTAGTTTACTCATGTTAATAAATCTTAGCATTAGGTAATTTTTTAACAAATATTTTTATCATATAAAATTCTAAAGAAAGAATGCTACATAGACATATATATATTCAAGGTTGATTCATATACGGTACATATAGCTATAATTAAATTGTTTTATCATAAACCATTTTTAGCAAAATATTTTAATAAAGTAAATGTGAATCTTATAACGTGTATCTCATAACAATAGAATAACGTGAATCTCATTAAAAAAATTTTAATCAATTAAAAATCACTAAAATTATGAGCATAAAATGTAAAGACAAACAAATAGGATAAGTGTTCATTGTATATATGATCTGCAAAATAGCTTGAGTTCATGTCTTCACCAATTGTATATAAGTCTGAGTTTTGATGAGTAAAGATCTAAGAAGCCTGTGGTTCAATTTTTAGAAGATTCTCATATTTAATAATTAAAAAAAAACTATACATTCAAAGTCTATCTTTGCACTAAACACTATATATCTCTTTAACACTCCAAAGAAAAAAAAAAAAAAAAAGAGTCCATCATCAATCCTATAAACCAAAAATTCTTGAGAGAAAGAGATTGAGAACATAGGATGAAAATAAATAGATCTAATGAAAATAGAGAGTGAGAGCTAGATTATAAACCCCATAAAACTTGCAAACAAAAAATAATAATAATAATAATAATAATAATAATAATAATAATAATAATAATAATAATAATAATAATAATGAAAAAATCATATCTAATTAACAATTACCTTGCATATGAAGCCTGCCTTTGTAAAGGAGATATATGATTGATCTGCAAAACAGAGCGAGAGAAAGAGAGATTAGATTGAATTTTGCAGAGATGGAACGAAACCAAAAAAAAAAAAAAAAAAAAAAAATTCTTGATAAAACAGATTTAGTAGAGAAGTAGAAATTGAATTTTGCACAGAGAGAGAGAGAGAGAGAGAGGAGGTTCGGATGAATATGAGTAGTGGAGGCATTTTTTTTTGAGAAAAAATACATGAAATCAAAAAATTACAATGAGAATCTATGGAAAACCTCTTCTTATATAAGATATAGAAATACCCAAATACATGCATCATTGATATCGAGAGATTCTTTTCAAATTTCATAACATTCATTGAACAATAGGAGAGTTGTATTGGAGATGGAGAGATGAACCTTGAAATATGCAGATGTGGGGAGATGAACCTTGAAACACGCAGGTGTGATGAACCTTGAAATACGCAGGTGTGGAAAAGAAAAGAAAAGAACACACCGGAATTACAATTGATTCACTTAAATTTAGACAAATAGAATCACATGAATCTTGACACATGGCACCAAATTAGGATTCTACTTTAGAATTGCAATTGGAGTTTCTCTCTACTTCACCTATTATATATATATATAGACTAATATCTAACCCGTGTTATCGCAAGGGAATGGTTAATTGTAGTGATACTATTGGTCAATTTTCTTTTTTATCTTTTTGGGTTTATCGCAAAGAGGATAGAATTAGATAAAATATTAAAAATATATATTTCATTTTATATTTAAGTGATGCTATTAGACCTTTTTTTTTTTTTTTTTTTTTAAATTTGGTTTATCATATGGAGGATAGTATTGGATAAAATAATGAATAAGAAAAAGTAAATATTACATTTAATTAAGTGATGCTACAATGAAAAAAGAAAAAGAGAATAATGCATTTTATTATTTAAAATATATAAAGGGGCGTTAATATATATTTTTTTGTTTGTCAAACTTAAAAAAAAAACTATTTACCAACTTAAACATTTCAAGGTCGATTGAGCATCTCTTGCACATAACCACAAATTCTTCATAACCATAAGGATAACCATATAGAGAAGTAGATGTTCAGGACCAAAGTAATTGCAAAAGTATTTTAAAAACATAGCCAAGTTTGGGACAAAAACTTTGGAATACCTTGGTGTCATTGTCATTGTTGCTACTGTTGATGCTTGTATAGGTTATGGCGACGGCTCATGATCCATTGTAGTATCTAGACTCATATTAATCACAAACACAAAAAAAAAAAAAATATCATTTAAAAAACCAAACAGATAAACTACAATACTATGGGAAGTCAAACTCCCAAACTTTGATGGTAATTTTACCAATGCAATGAAGGATTGCAATGTAAAACCAACAATCTCAAACTTTGTAATTCAAGAATAATATCAATACAAATTAATTGAATTTCAATTTCATATTCACGTCTTTGTATAATAATTAAACAAATTTAAGAAAAGCAACTAAATAAAAGTGCAGAATAAAAGAAAGGTCTTACCCTTTGGTGACATAAACTTATCATACTTCTACTACATATATTCAAACTTTAATAACATAATATATTTAAGCATATAGTGTCCAATACCTAAAATTATGTAATTAAACTATTGTGAATATGGGGACATATAGGTTCAAGCATGTGGATCAATGGTGACAGAGGAGCAGCCCCATGCTATGTTAATACCATTGGAGTACTTCCTCATGGGATATGACTTATATTGGTCATCTCAATTAAGTGTCAGCCTAAGGAGTCCCTTGAGTCCATCTTGCATTGCCCCGAAACTTCTCTCACCCGAAAGTATGGGCCTAAAGTTGGTACATAAAAGGGGGAAAAGGAAAGATGTAATGAAAAAAAAAACTTAGAAAAGGAAGTATATATTGTCATTCTTTAATTTGTAACCATCTATGTATGTTAATTAAGGTAGGCTGAACTGTCCGTAAATCCTCAAATAATTATTCATCAGTTACAAACAAATTGTGATAATAAGAACAATAATTGATGGTGACTTTGCTTTTTTCAAGTTTTAAAATGTCTTTTTCTTGGCACATTATTTAATTGCAGCTTCATGGTAAAACTATAAACCAAACATAAGGATGATCAACACATACACACCCTAAGAGCATTCACATCAGTTGGTTGGATAATATGAAGTTATCATCAAAGAATAGCTACAAGGTTGTCATAACAATAGAAATTTCATAAACTATAAACAAAAAATTAACCAAAAGATATTAAGATGATACCACTATAATAGCAATCACATTCATTGTTTTATTATTGAAAATTCACCCACCAGCAACCATAAATTACAACAACAAAATACATTTTCTACAATTGTCTACCATTAAAATAAAAGTTTAAAGTAGCTTACCTTGGTAATTATGCAGATAGGGTGAAATATTGACTAAAATCTATGATATAATCAACTTTGTATAAAGAACATTACACTTTAAATTTCAAAGTTCCACAATTTCAATCCCTCTTTAAAAATAGTAGAACAGGTAGGAGGGAAAACAAAAACTGAAAATTAAATTGAATTCTGTAGTTGCTATTTTTCCTTCCTCAATTTTTCTTTTTCTTTGCTGCATTTGGTTTGGTAGCATTGTTTCGTTTGTGAAGCATTGGAACAAGCATGCTATCATCTTCTCATTTTTCATCTTCAGCAGGTTTATAAGCTGCAAATAGAGAATTGCTGTGAGAATCAATATGATATTTTCTTTCATAGTAGTTAATTTTCTCTAAAGCTAAACAAACAAAACTATATTTTTTTTAAAAATATCAAGCTAAATTATATTATTTTCTAGCTTGCATAGCCCCAAATCTTGCAAAAAGAAAATGGTAATTCTCTGTCTTTCTAACATTTTTTTTCAGCATTCAAGAAGCCCCAAAGGAAATTGGAAAAAAAAAAAAATCTGTTAACTAATTGAAAATGTAAAGACTCACAAATTAAAAAGCTTAAAAATCAATACTTGCTAAGAAAATGAAACATGCCCATCAAACCAATATGCTCAAATTCCATATCCAATTTTGAAAGGCTTCCATGTGCAACATTTTCCGCTCCCAAGTCAAGGATTAACTTATGATTGAATAGAAGTTTAGCAATTATATGTTACAAATCAAAACCAAATCTTACACGAATACCCATAGCAAAACTATTTCTAACCTAAATACCTACCTTAATTACAAAAAAATTCATATTATTTAAAATAAATAAATCTAACCCAAATATCTAAAACAAAACCAATCCAAACAAAATACCCATGATATTTATCACCTAAGATATTAGTAGTTTATAAAAGAGAAGAGATGATTACATACAATATTACAGTTTTACCACGCATTAAACACCGAACACATATCTCCATTTATAAATCTAATTACATATACCATAGGCAGATACCAAAAACTAAATTAATCTAGGTCTAATTCAAACACTCAAAACAAAATTTATTTTAAACCCAATACCATAATTAAAACAAAATCTAACTCAAATATCTAATCTAAAACAATCCAACCAAGTGCATTTGAAGATGCTGATTCAGCATTAGCTCATTTTTTTTTAATTTCTTTTGAATTCCAATGTGCCCCAAGCATTTATATATTGCACAAAGCAAATGTATCTTAGAAGCTTGATAAGGAACTAAAAAAAAAAGAAAAAGAAATCATAAATGCATATAAACCACAAAGTTTGATCATAATCTATGTTTTGTTTAAGCTACCTTTGGACATAAATTTTCTTAACCGCATTAATTTTGGACACATATTCTCCTTAGTCTATCCTTTCAATAGATGGTTAATTCAATTTCACAACTCCTACTAAACCATACTAACTAACAAAAGAAAAAAAAATTCATATTGAAGTCTAAACTTATATGCATTTCATAATGCATAACATACATGCCAACCAAAAAACTTGATTGGCATTTAAATCATCATTGATCCAAATATAATGCATACGGTATTACAAACCTTTTTAAGCCCTTTGAACATTTCTATAAGCTTTCTATAAATCTTGAAGATAGAAAAACTACTAAGCATTGCAGTTATTGTCCCAAAAAAATGCATCTGAGACTTCTCTTTTGCCAACAAATTTCTATGTACAAAATATAAATGTCTAAACTAAGTCAAGAAGTCTTAGATGTCTTCCATCATAGCTGTTATTTGCCAAGGTGGAGCCCCTTTCTTGGAAATATCTCCCTACCAATCTTTTTTTTTTTGGTAGAACAAATTGTATATAGTAGAGATAAACTATATGGTTGTTACTTCTATGTTACCTACCATAGAAATACAAAGAGTAGTACAACCTCAACAACCATTATGATTTTAATCAACAATGTTGTACACTAACACATCAGGCATAAACAGTCAATATGATTGGTTAGTGATATGAAAAGAAGAAAACCTAAGAGCTCATAAATTTAGCAAAGTATACATACATACATCATGATTAATGCTTTGCATGAGGTTCTGTGTGTTTTTTGAAGAACAAAATTGTTTTTGAAGGTTGGTCTATTTCACTTAATGTAATAGTAAACTATGGAAGGAGGTGGATGGTTAATTATTTAGATAATGATGCTAATAAAGTGCAGGTGTTTTGCTAAAAGAAATAAAATTGACTGACATTGTTTTCGAGTGCAAGGACAGATTGGGGATAATGTATTTAAGAGGAAAGGCTACGGAAATAGAATTGATATTTCTAATTGAAATTACCTTTGCTTATATCTCTGCAAGTTCTTTTACAGTCTTAGATACAAATTTCTCAGTCGCTTTGTCAAACGAAATGAATGTTGTTGAATCGGTTTTACTTTTTACTTGGACATGTATCCTATTCCTGTTTCAGTTGCAAATTTGTTAGTATATTGTATATTTATATTATGTGTGCATTTGTAAATTTACAAATAGTTTTTCTCATTTACCTTTGATACCTTTGTCTCTACGTTCCACTCCAAGTTTTTTATTTAAGATATTGATTTTCCATTATGCAAGGTAAGTTCTCCATCCTGTACTTCATGTGGTCTCCTTGGTATAATTTGTGTAACATTAATGTCCATTGCGGTGTTCAATCTATGCATCACCATTTGATGTGTTTTTCTGTTAGTTTGCTGAATATTTTAATTTTCTTATATTAAAAAAAAAAAAAAGAAATAGCATGGTAGTAGTTACTTCCATTATAATTTAACCCTCCAAAATTCTATCAAGATTTTTCCAAAATGCATTTTATTCACATGTTGCAAGGGCAAAACCGAAACAAAAGAGAGACCACTGCACATTGATGGGTGACTATAAGACCGATTTCTTAATGCAATCATAAGTAACAGGTTGGCAATTAAGGATCGTTTGTCAATAGATCAAGTAATTCATAGCCACAACAGCTGAGCCAAACACCTCATCATTTTTCTCTTTAATGCTAAAATTTTCTCAAAATTAGTACTCTTCTTCTTACTACTAAATCTGAGATCTCTTACTAAAAAACTTAAGGATCAATATAGCACAACTGGAAATATGAAACAAAAACAGAATATCATGCATACTGTCAAATTGTAGTACATTGTCCAACTATAGTAAGACCAAGCACCAAAGTTTACTAAAGACATATAACCCCTCTATTTGTGATAATTTTCATTACATTAGATTAAAGGTGGATTATAATATTCAAAATATTACCCATAGCCATCAAAAACTCATACTTTAAGAAATGATAATATGTATTTGGACAATGATCATCTATTCTTCATGGTTAGGATTAATTGCATTTTGTCAAGTGGAATGTTCAACAACAATTGCTGCTCTACTATTGTTTTCTTTTCACATTTAAGTGTCAAAAGGAACTTAAATAAAAAAAAAACATAGGAATATAGACATTATCCATTACCAACAACTTTATTATATCCCTGTTTTGTCCTCTATATTCAACACTTATAAGAGGCATAAAAAAAACTCAATAAATCTTCATGTTGGTCATGCCAATATGCACTAAAAATATGAAATAAAATAACATTTTGAAATAAGATAAGTTTTAAGAAACAATTAACAAAAATAATAGAAGTCCTATAAACAAATAGAAAGAAGTACAAAGTGTGCCATGTAAGAAAGGTGAAAAAGAATTAAAAGTTTAGAACTTGTGTTAATGATAGATTGTTGTAGACAATAAAGGCTATCCTGCAAAGAAGATTGGGTCTACCAATCATGTTGAAATTGCATCCTTTGTTGGTAACACTTCTGATTCTCGCATGTCTTATTGCCTCCCTACTCTTTACTCTCTACATAGATTGAAATATAAATAACACAAATAGAAACAATAGACAAAATAGGTCAAAATTCAATCATAACTCTAAAGCAAAGAAAGAACTGATGAGGTGTCAAAAAAAAAACTTAAGGAACATTAATAGTTCTATGCCAATTAAAAATAACTGATGTCCACACCGTTATAATTCCACACAATCCAGGGGCTGCAACAAAAGGCAAACACAAATAGAGAAACCAAGATTTTGAATCAAGAATTTAACAAAAAGCCAAAGACACGAATTTAAAAATGCTCATTACAGGAAAAAAAAAAAAAATTCTAACCCAATTGCTGCAACCAAATCCAAATCTAATTGAAATACATAAATCCAAACCTATCCAACCAAATGACTAAACATAAAATCAAGTTATGACATAATTTAAAAACGAATAAACAAAAAACCTTTACCTGTAGTGGTTCTGGCTACATGACAGATTCTTTACTTGTCTTCACAACTTACTGAAATTTCATGGTGTTTAAATACCAGAAGTAATCCACAATTAGAAAAGTATACTAACAAATGTAATTGAAATTTGAGACAAAAAAAAAACTTTAGAACTTGATGCATTTCCTTATTATACTTTTAGATTTCACAATTTAAACCGATTAAAATCCAACATAAAAAACAACAAAATCAAGACTTAAAAGTCTTTTTTTAAAAAATATAGAGAGAAATTTATTCTATTAGATTTCAAAATCCCACAATTTCACTCTCCTTAAAAAAACAGTACAGGTAAGAGGCCAATAAAACTCAGGTAGGATTTTCATACTGTGAGTGTTTTCCCTGATTTTAACAAATAGAGAGGAAAAAGGTTATGAATCCAAATTCCTAAATTGACAGCAAACCATAATCGAAGAGAATATAAGGAAAAGAAATTAATACCTTTGCTTTGATTCAATTAGAGACTCTAGGTCCGCAGAAAAAGAAATTAAATGATTTAAATCCAAAAAAGAAGAATTCAAACAAACCATTACCGAAGATATTTAATAAAAATAGTCAAATATCATAATTCTGATTTCCTTAAACCTAATTTCAGGAAACAAAATCTCATTGCAATTGTATAAGTGGAAAACATATAACAAAACTAATTTAACTTTAAATTTGTGGAAAAAAAAAGTCAGAGAAAGAATAGGAACCCGTTGGAGGCATTGTTAATCAAAAATCAGAGGAAATTCTTGTTAACTTCTAAGTTTTAATCAGGAACCAAAATGTAACTTTGAAAATAGATAAAAGGTCAAATCTTCCTTCTAAATTTGGGAAAAATTTTGAAAGAAAAAGAATAGGTACCCATCAGAAGCATGTTGTAATGGGTGGGGTAGACTCCTCTTCGTTCTTGACGCTTCATCTTCCTTACTTCTTCTAATCCCAGGGAAAGAAATTAGTGGACAGTTAGATGAAGAAATCTAACAGGAAGTGAGAGAAATCTTTTCATTCTTGATTGCAAACTACAGTTTTTGATCTCTCAATCTCTCTCTCCTTCTCCGTTCTCTGCCTCTCTATTTCTGTCTCTCTTTTCTCTCTACCTCTCTTTCTTCTTTCTCCGTGTAGCAATCAAAAAATACTAATAACCAAAAAATATTAAATAAGAATAGTCAAAGTAGAAAAAGCATTCATCATTGATCCTGAGAGATGCCTTTCAAATTTCACAGCATTCATTAAAAAAAGAGGAGCTATATTTCTAATTTGCGTTTGATTATTGTAGAAGGGGAGGTGAACTTGTAAATAAGCATGTCTGATATTTAAAGAAGAGTAGAAGGTTTTATTTAGCCAAAAAAGAAGAAGAAAGGCACAATATTTAAATGTAAAACATAGAATTCTAGAAGGGGAGGTTAACCTAGCGTTTACTACAATAATAATGACTTTATATTTAAATTGGTGTGGTCCTCACATGAATCTTGACACATGACACAAAATTAGAATTCTAATTTAGAATTGAAATTTGAGTTTCTCTCTACTTCACCTATTATATATACTAGTATGTAACCCATGCTACCGCATGAGAATGAATATAATTAATAAAACAATGGAAAAAATATATTGCATTTTATTATTGAAGTAATACTATTGGTTTTGTTTTGTTTTTGTTTTTATTATTATTAATCATGAGTTTAGTCATATTTAAAAGACTTAGTTTATTCATGTTAATAAATCTTAGCATTATGTAATTTTTTAATAAATATTTTTATCATACAAAATTCTAAAGAAAGAATGCTACATAGACATATATATATTCAAGGTTGATTCATAGATGGTACATATAGCTATAATTAAATTGCTTTATCAAAAACAATTTTTTACAAAATATTTTAATCAAGTAAATGTAAATCTCATAACGTAAATCTCATAACAATATATAACAATAGAATAACGTGAATCTCATTAAAAAAAAATTAATCAATTAAAAATCACTAAAATTATGAGCATAAAACATAAAAACAAACAAATAAAATAAATGCTAATTGTATATATGATCTGCAATATAACTTGAGTTCATGTCTTCACCAATCGTATATAAGTTTGAGTTTTGATAAGTAAAGATCTAAGAAGATTGTGGTTCAATCTTGAGAAGATTTTCATATTTAATAATTAAAAAAAAAACTATACATCTAAAGTCTACCTTTGCAGTAAACACTATATATTTCTTTAACACTCAAAAAAAAAAAAAAAAAAAAAGAGCCCATCATCAATCCTATAAACCAAAAATTCTTGAGAGAAAGAGATTGAGAACATAGGACGAAAATAAATAGATCTAATGAAAATAAAGAGTGAGAGCTAGATTATAAACCCCATAAAACTTGCGAACAAAAAAATAATAATAATAAAAGAAAATCATATCTAATTAACAATTACCTTGCATATGAAGCCTACCTTTGTAAAGGAGATATATAATTGGTCTACAAAACAGAGGGAGAGAAAGAGAGATTAGATTGAATTTTGTAGAGATGGAACGAAACCAAAAAAAAAAAAAAAAATCTTGATAAAACAGATTTAGTAGAGAAGTAGAAATTGAATTTTATAGAGAGAGAGAGAGAGAGAGAGAGAGAGGAGGTTCAGATGAATATGAGTAGTGGAGCGTATTTTTTTTTTTTTGGAGAAAAAATACATGAAATCAAAAAATTACAATAAGAATCTATGGAAAACCTCTTCTTATATAGGAGAGTTGTATTGGAGATGGGGAGATGAACCTTGAAATATGCAGATGTGGGGAGATGAACTTTGAAACATGCAGGTGTGATGAACCTTGAAATATGCAGATGTGGGAAGATGAATCTTGAAACACGCAGGTGTAATGAATTTTGAAATACGCAAGTGTGAAAAAAAAAGAACACATCGAAATTACAATTGATCCACTTAAATTTAGACAAATGGAACCACATGAATCTTGACACATGGCACAAAATTAGGATTCTAATTTAGAATTGCAATTGGAGATTCTCTCTGTTTTACCTATTATATATATATATATATATATATATATAGACTAGTATGTAACTCATACTACCGCACAAGAATGGATATAATTTAATAGACGAAATAAATATATTGCATTTTATTATTTAAGTGATACTGTTGGTTTTGTTATTTATTTATTTATTTATTAATCATGAGTTTAATCATGTTTAAAAGACTTAGTTTATTCATGTTTAATAAAACTTAGTATTACGTAATTTTTTAACAAATATTTTTCTCATACAAAATTTTAATGAAAGAATGCTACATAGACATATATATTCAAGGTTGATTCATTCACGGTACATGTAACTATGATTAAATTGCTTTATCACCAACCATTTTTAACAAAATATTTTAATCAATTAAATGTGAATCTCATAACGTGCATCTCATAACAATAGAATAACATGAATCTTATAAAAAAATTATCAATTAAAAATCACTAAAATTATGAGCATAAAACTTAAAGATAAACAAATAGGATAAATACTAATTCCTTAAAAGAAAACTTACAATGAGTTGAAAAAATTACATAAATAATCTTTGATATTTGAAGAATAATGAGATTACAACTTCCTTTCGAAATTGGGTAGAGACTCGTGTTAATAACATGTTATGAAAAAGAAAAGAAATATGCAACATCAATGATAGAAAAACAAAACAATTTTATAATTAAACAATAAAAATTATTGACAAAAAGGAAAGAAACTATTGGCAGATGAAAGACAATAAACACACAACATCAATCATAGGAAAACCACAAAATTATATAATTAAACAATAAAAAATTTACACAAAAAGAAATGACAGTATAGGTAGATGAAAGAAAGTAGTAATCAAACCTTAGGAATGGTTGGAATTCGTTTTGCAGAGTATAAACCATGATCATGAAAATTGTAAAGACAAGTATAATTAAAATATTTAGAAAACCTCTTCTTATATAAGATACAAAAATACCCAAATACATGTATCATTAATACCAAGAGATTATTTTGAAATTCCATGTGGAAAAGGGAGGTGAACTTAAAAATATACGAGTGTGGGAAAAAAAAAAGAAAAAAAAGAAACATATCGGAATTACAAATTAGACTCCAATTTCATATTTACATTGACACGTGGCATAACAATAGATTAGAATTCTAATTTAGAATTCCAATTGGAGTTTTTCTCTGCTTCACTTATTATATATATATATATATATATATATAGACTAGTCACAGACCCATGCGATGCGTGGGAATAGATAATTATTTTGTAGTTATAGTATAATATATAATTTTTTCTCTCTAAATTTTGTGGAAAATAATTTTTTCTCCCCAAAAAATAATACAATTTCTAAAATTATATTTCATTTATCTACCTCAAAAAATATTTCATCATTTTATTATTTGGACTCTTTTAGTTGATATTATTCATTTTTTAGGCGGACCATTTTTTTTTTGAAATTATGTTATTGTTTGTTATGTTTTTCTAATTTTTTTAGTACAGTTAAACCATTTAAGTTTCAAATATATTATTCAAATATCTCATTTTCTTAAAAGAGACTACTATTATTTATAATTTTTCTTATCTTAGGAGTAGTTTCGAACTATTAATTGGGTTTTGTTTGCTAATATAGATACATTAGATTAGAACTGCATATTTCTTAGACATTCCTAAAAATATTTAAAATAATATATAAAAAATTAGACTTTATATCTAAAATCGAACACTTTAGTTTCTCCAAAAAAAAAAAAAAATGAACATTTCACTTATCGAAATGAAAGAAAATAATTTGTATAACAATATAAAGAGAACATGATCAAACAAATAAAAATTGACTACATGCACTTTCAATTATTAAGATTAATTGTCTTTAACTGGACATTCTTATTGAGCTTTATTATCTTTCACGTCATTATTCTCTTTATTATTTATTTTTTTCTTTTCATTTTTTA
The DNA here is from genome assembly GCA_032878915.1 of Castanopsis chinensis. NCBI lineage: Eukaryota > Viridiplantae > Streptophyta > Magnoliopsida > Fagales > Fagaceae > Castanopsis > Castanopsis chinensis. The sequence goes on from JAVQMG010000113.1 coordinate 1,518,968, forward strand.
ACAATATTAAATATATATATATATATACATATATATTGACTTTACAAATTCATCTTAGGCAGTTTTAACTTTAAATATTCATTTACTTTAATTTTGATGTTATAACTAAATAATAAATCAATGAAAAATTAAAACAAATATATTGTCTATACATATTCATCTTGGGTTGTTTTAATAGTTGATAATCACATTCAAATCCATAGCCAAGATTGTATTTTGATATAAATTCAAAATCTTATTTTCAAAATAATTAAGTATTATGTCAAAAATAAAATCAAACAAAAGCTATAAGAGGGAGAGAGAAGACTTGTGATTTAAAAAAAAAAAAAAACACACTACCAAATTGTATTAGCCCAAAATAATATTATAAAAAAAATACAATGATTCATCAACCTAAAGTAAAATTGCAAGAAAGAGTAAATGAATTATATATATATATATATATATATATATGAGATGAGTTCAAGTAACATCATTTTTATACCATTAATTCAAAATAGATCAAAGCCTAAAAATACACTACAGGTCACATCATCAATTTTCTAAAATGAATGTTTTATCTCATATTTCCCATTAACTTCAATAAATTCCCCTCTCAATTTCTCATAGTCTCTTTCCATCCCATTTTCTCTGCAACTCAAACGTACAGATCTACTATCCTTCCATTTTTGCCGCTTCCTCAACCTTTCGTTTTTTTTTTTAAGGTTCTAAATAATTCCTCTTGTCACTTTTTTCCAAAAGTCTCAAATGGCATAAATCCATAAGAAGAGCCGGCTAGTTTGCAAAACAATAGAATTTAAAGTTCTCTACATGTATCAAATAAAATTCCCAACTCTATCCTGTGCTCACCTTTTTCTTTTTAGTGTTTGCTTTTATTTTTTTTATTTTTATTTTTGGGTAGAGTAGAGGATCAAAGTTTAGTGTTTGCTTTAATTTTTTTTAGTTAGTCTTGCATGTTCTTCTTCAACAAACCCCTTTCCATACGTAAAACTCACGCATAAATAATTAGTTTCCATTTATGCAAAGTCCACCAAATTTGGGAGGGAAAAAAAAAAAATCAGAGATACAACAATTTACAAAGTTTTCAACCAGCACTCCCAAAACTTATTCCAATCAGGCAACCAAATTAATTAAAAATAATGGAAAAAAAGTAGCAACAACAACAACAATATCATAGAAGAACATAAAAGGCGAAACTAGAGACACCCATTAATCCTATGATCAAGAAAAATTTTGCAAAAACCAAAAATAGCAAACCTCATAATATTGACAACGAATTCACTTCAACACTCACTGTCACATTGCCCATCAAAATTAACCCACTTAAAAAAATGCAACCCAAGAACAACAACACAATTACAATTAATCTTCTAATACTTTTCTGATTCATAGGCTATTTTCAAATTTGTTATTGCATTAAATTAATGTATTAGGATTGTTTAAAAAAAAATCGATTAGATTAAATCAAAAATCAAAGAGGAAAAAAAAAACTTAAAATACAAAATTGCACCACATCAACCAAAAGTAAAGTTCTAAAGAATACAAAAATTTATCAACCTAAAGTAGAGATGCAAGAAAAATAAAATCAACCAAAAATTAAGAGAGAGAGAGAGAGAGAGAGAGAGAGAGAGAGAAATAACCTTTCGTTTGTGAGGAAAAACTATGTAAAGAATAGAAGAGAGAATGACAAATTTATAATAAAATAGTGTGAATAAGAATAGACAAAATAAGGGAAGACGAAGAGAAAGATGTAGAGTGATATTAAAATAGAGAATAGTGGGGAGATGAAAAGGTAAAAGAGGGAGAAATGTTGGAAAAAGTCTAAATATTAAAAGAAGAGTAAATGTTTTAAAAAAATTATAGAAAATTAGAAAGAAATAGGATATTTACATGGACGCTGATGTGGCTCAACCGAAGCGTAGCAACAATAAATGCTACGCTTCAGCCTTTAGATATATATAGATATAGATATATAGACTAGCTTGTAATCTCATGCATGTGCTTGGATATACTTAAACGATACATAGTATAATTCTTACATATATTATTTAAATATTATTGATATTCATTCTTATAGTTTTTTTTTTACTCTTTAAAAAGTCTTGTAAGAATATTATTAGGCAGAAAATGTAAATTGTTCATTTTTAAAATATTTTTATGTTCATTAATTCTAGAGTCTTTGATTTTTATACACAATAACTCACTTGAATGGATATGTATGATATGGTCCCACATTTGATTCTAAAAATAAGAAACAAGACTTTCCCTAAATATAAATATTTTAGGACACATGGTGCAAAATTGGATTCAATTGTAGAATCAAATTGGATTTTCTCTAATTTTTACCTATTAATACACACACACACACACACACACATAAAATGACTTATAAAATTTGAATTGTTTTTAGTTATACAAAAAAAATGGCTCATAAATATAAAATCATTCAAACTCTCTCTTCTTCTAATTTTATATATAGTGTTTGTTAATGACATATTTTATGTAGTTGGCTAATCCTTTGACAAAACACACTTTACTTGTGTTTGTATAGATCTAGGATGTGTTTAATATTTCAAAGAATATTTGTTCAAGTCTAGTATTAAAGCCATGAAGATTGGACCAAGAAACAAGTGAAGAAAAAGTGTGTACTAAAGCTGGTCACCTATGGATAGCTGCTCGACAGATAGCTGCTTATCGAGGTATCTATCGAGGTTTAATGAGGCTCGACAGCTGCCCGATTGATCGAGGTATCTATCGAGGTTACATAAATTAGAATTTTCAGATCTGACTTTTGGGTCAGGCTTTTGTATTTGTGTAGGGTTTCTTTTCTCACAATCCTAGACATATATAAGGCTAATTTTAGAGGCTGTCACACAAGAGAATATAAGGAGAACATATGCGAAAGGTGATCGAGACCTTATTCTCTCTAAAAGAAGCTACTGCGTCTTTGCGCCTTAGGGTTTTGTAACCAAGTGCTTCTTGATCTTCATTGTTGATGAAGTGAAGAACTTTGCAGCCAACATTCTTCTTCCTCAAGTTGGTGAGTGAGTCACGTACTGGGATTCGTGCAAAGGAGTTAGTCACGTATTGGGATTCGTGTATCAAAGGGTGGCGATCATATATTGAAGAGTTCAGAGGTTCTGAAGCAGTAAAAGGTTTCTGCTGTGAGTTCATCTACGGGGATTGTAGAGTCTAGGGACAAAGGTTTTGTATTAGATCTGAAACTTCTCTTTACTATAATGAATTGCTTTTCGGGAAAGTTTCCCCCCAGGTTTTTTACTGTGAAACTGGTTGGTTTCATTAGTTTTCTTGGATCATCATATCTTGTTTTATTTATTTTTCCCCTACACTTAGTTTTGACATGATATTGATGTTTGTTTGTTTTAACAAGTTTTATGCATAATAAATCTAATTAACAACTTGGGTTTAAAACTTGTTAATTCTATTAACTGGGGTCTAAATTTCCCAACAGTGTTAAATATATGATTATGTTTTTTATAATTTATTTATATTGGACTTCTCGGTTTTTACACTAAATTAACACATTTGACACAAAAATTAAAAAACTTCAATTAGATGGGACTCATGACGTAAAATTAAGTTCTAATTGAAATCCAATTTTTACACTGAATTAGCTAACTTGGTACAAAATTTAAAATTTTTGATTAGATGGGACACGTGGTGTAAAATTAGACTCTAATTGAATTCCAATTTGAAATCTAATTGAATTTTCTCTCAATTTTACCTATTAATGTGTGTGTGTGTAGATATATATATATATATATATATATATGACTTATAAACTTAAATTGTTTTAAGTTCTATAAAAAAAAAGGCTTATAAATATAAAATCATTCAAAAATTATGTTTTTTTATGGTTTACTTATATTAGACTCCTCATTTTTTTACACTAAATTAACTCATTTGACACAACAATTAAAAAAATTTAGATTAAATGGGACACATGCCGCAAAATTAAACTCAAATTGAAATCCAATTTTTACATTAAATTAACCCACTTGGCACAGAAATTAAAAAACTTAGATTAGTTGGAACATGTGGCGCAAAATTAGACTCTAAATAAATTCCAATTTGAAATCTAATTGGATTTTCTCTTAGCTTTACCTATTAATATTATTATTATTATTATTATTATTATTATTATTATTATTATTATTATTATTATTATTATTATTATTATTATTATTATTATTATTATAGATTCTTTGTTTGATTAACAGAATGAAGTTTGGAATAAAATTGCATACTTCCAAACTAAATGAAAATTTTCTTTTTTGGATGTGTAGCCTTGAATGTTTATGATTATTTTAAAATATTTACAATTAAAGTGTCCATTTGGAATAACTTAAATTTATTAGCTTAAAAAATTAGATAAATTATAACCACACATTTAAAAAAATGATGTGTTTAAAAATTATAAATTAGCTGACAAATAAAGCTATGACACAAAAAATAAAAATAAAAATAAAAATTACTACAATTAATTTCACAACATTCTCAAATTAACCTATCATCTTGGAAGTTCATACATGAAATGTACACGTATTAATTAGAACTGATAAAGATTGTAATCAAGTTTGTCCAAAACAAGAGTGGCACAATCTTTTTTTTTTTTTTTTTGATGTAATAGATGGAACTTTATTTGATGTAAGAAACTATAATCAGGTACATGTATGACCGTGTACACCAGACCAAGGAGAACATTACACACAGCTACTGAACCATGACTCGTTGGTTGCAAACAGAGGGACCATAGCAGCCAAGTGACTAGAAAACTAACTCTGTGTTGCGCCTAGAAAGACAATAATTTTGATACATGCACTACCCCACCATACCCTTGAAAACAAACACCAAACAACCAAACCTTTCCCCCTGTCACGTAGGTGCTTGAGTAGCCGAGAGGGTCTGATTTGCCAAAAGCAACTCAAGGGCCCTTTCATATATCACTTTGGGTTGTGATTGAACATTTTGAAAGTAGGATTTGTTTCTATTGAATACATTATTGATAACGCAACGTGTTATACCATGTTGTATATGCTTGAGTGAATGAGGAAGGGGAAGTATAGAATAGGAACATCAAGAGCACGAGGGTTACATGGTTCAGCCTTGTTAGTCTACATCCACGGAGGGATCCCTTAAGGGTTACATTTTTATTGTATAAGAGTGTTGTACAATAATCTATGTTACAATAAACCTAACATGTATATATATAAGCGACTAAACCCTAGACTAATAGTATAAGCAGGACTGAGCTTGGGCCTATTATATTGGGCTAATATGTCTACTATATCTCTAACACATTTCCTCAAACTCAAGGTGGAAACTCGATGAAGGCTTGAGGTTGGATAAGCATGAGAAGATCCCTTGGAGATGCCTTGAAGAATGCTTTTGAAGAAACCAAAATGAATAATATGCCAATTGACCAATTTCAGAGCTTTAAATGAAGAAACGGAGTCCAAAATTGGAATCTACACAAAAAATTGAGCAAGATAGGCCCTTTCAAAAATTTTAACTTTGGTTAAAGGTCAACGTAAAAGTCAAAGTCAACGGATCCTGATCAAAGTCAACGGCTAGTGCTCACGGGTCAGATCCACGTGGTCCGGGTCAGGTCGGTCTGGGCCAACGGTCAGCTAGGTGACGTGGTGCTGATGAGACGACACTACTGACGTGGCTAGCTGACATGGTTGATGATGTGTCTAGGTTGATGTGGCTTTTTGTTGACATCATATTAAGCTGACATAGTTCTTCAGCTCGTGAGATCACTACCAGAGCATGTAGTAGATGCCAGAAACCCAGGCGGCGCGTGTCTTCATTTCGGCTGTCGTGCTTCTCTAGTTTTGTAGATCGAAGGGCGATGAGGCCGATAGAGCGGCGCATGTGGCCATAATCCAGTCTGGAATACGAGAACTTCAGCGGCGCGTGGGAGGAGTAACCGAAGGCTTTGTCTGCGTGTGGAGGCGTGTGCTGTGGCCATTGGATTTTGGGTTCCTGGGTTTTGGTCGCGATATGCTGTGGAGCGCTTCTGTCTTGTTGGTTTCATTAGGCGAAGGCTTGATGTGCACAGATCTGATAAGGAGAGGCACAAATTGCTTGGCTTGAGGATCTGGACACAGTAGTGAGCCATGGTGACTGTGAGATGCCTGAAGTCTAGATCTAGCAGATAAGCATCTGTGACTTCTGACGGTGGTGTGCACGTGAGAATCTTTTTTGTTTGCTAGAGATGTTTGTTTGATGCCAAGAACGAAGTTTGGCTCTGATACCATGTTGAATACATTATTGGTAATGCAATGTGTTATACCATGTTGTATATACTTGAGTGAATGCGGAAGGGGAAACATAGAATAGGAACATCAAGAACACGAGGGCTATGTGGTTCAACCTTGAATCCCTTAAGGGTTATATCTTTATTGTATAAGAGTGTAGTACAATAACATGTGTTACAATGAACCCTAACATATGTATATATAGGCAACTAAACCCTAGACTACTAGTACAAGTAGGATTGAGCTTGGGCCTATTACATTGAGCTAATATGTCTAATATATTTCTAACAGTTACTTGCATTCTATATCGCCTAAGTTTTAGTGCACCACTGTTCCATCTCCTCCCGTGTTAGTTTCTCTTGCATCAACTTGAAGAGCTAGAAAAAATCTTGCACATTGTTGCTACATTTCTACACTCGTCCTTTAGCCAACGCCCACACATTGCGGGCAAAGGGGCACTCCCACAACAAGTAAGCTTCCGTTTTAGGGTGTTGGTAGCAGAACTCGTAGGTGCTCTCCATAGCCAGTCTTCTCCAAGGCAAGTTATCTCGCGTCGGCAAAATATTGGACATAACCCGCCACATAAAATTTTTGATCTTTGGTGGCACATTGAGGTCCCAGATCATCTTCCACAGCTTGCCTTCCTCCCTAGCTTGTGAGTGTTCCACTTCTACCCCTTGTTTCAGTTGAAGAGCAACTTGGTAGGCCAACTAAACGAAAAACTCGTGCTTCTTGTTTTCCTTCCATATCAATGTGTCTCTCTATCGGTCTCTACTGAGTGGGATGGCTATTATCTCATTGCATGTTTTTATGGCAAATATCGCAGCCACCTTATTTCTATCCAACTGCCAAGAATGTTTGTCAATCAGCTCCGCAACTCTTAGGCTTGGTTGCACATCCCTTGTGAAGATAGGCTTATGGGAGAGCCACTGGTTTGATTTAGCCATAATATTGACTCCATTTCTCACCCTCCACCTAGAGCCTTCTTGCATCACCTCTCTTGCAGCCAACAAACTCCGCCACACATATGATGGGTTGTGGCCCAACTCAACCTCCATGAAAGAACACTCTGGAAAGTACCTTGCCTTGTATACTTGGTAGAACAAAGAGTGTGTATGGTGTAACAATCTCCAAGCCTGTTTAGCCAACATAGCTAAATTAAAAGCTTGTATGTCTCGAAATCCCATTCCTCCCTTCTTCTTTGTTGCACATAGTTTCTTCCAATTTAGCCAATGTAACTTCCTCTCATTTTTTGTTTGCCCCCACCAACATTTAGCTATTATAGAGTTGATAGAGTCACATAGAGATTTTGGGAGTTTGAAGAGACTCATAGTGTATGTGAGGATGGCTTGTGCAACAGTTTTGATCAATATTTCCCTACCTACCTTGGAGATAAATTTTTCTTAAAAAAAAAAAAAACAAAACAAAACAATTGTAGCTCATTCGCACAATTTAGCTTGTGGATGCCCCTTGTTTTAGGTGATCAGAAGCTTAGAGAAGGCTTTGGGCCTGGGGTTGGTGTGGTTGCGTTTGATGTTAGGCCAGACCTGATGGTTGGGATGGGCTCAATATTAGCCGAAATTGATTCGAAGAACCCAAGCCCATCTAATATGTCAAACTTCAGCAATTCATAAATCAAACACTCGAGTCAAGACCATCCACCCATCCTAGCCTAAAGTACTAGGCCGATCATCTTAGTATTTTCCCCAATGCAAAATATTTGTTACTGTTTGGTTGCCTGCCCCAATTGAAATTGGGCTATGCAGCTATTCTATTCTGCCATTGATTAAAGAAATTAAATGCATCTCATGTTCTATCTGCTTGTATTTTACTTTTACTATTCATCCCATAGCCTAGTTCTTAAGCTTGAAGTTCCTAAGCTAAACCCTCAACAAACTTACATATTTGGTAGTGATCTTATGGCTTCAATTGTGCCTACTGTTAATTAGAAATTTTGAATCTTTGATACATATGTTTGTCATTGAATCACTCTTTTTTGTTTCTTTTGTCAGATTGAATGACATGATTAAATTGATGTTATTCTTGGTTCTTGGCTTGATCACTTCATTAGGGGAGCGAGGAAAGGCTGGAGGGATCACTACCAAAGTTTAGATTGTTTTATGTTACTAGTAAAGACCAAATTTTCTACCACGCCAAAGAATTATTGTAGATTCATATATTTTTGGATACGTTTAGAAACTTCAACATTTATCATGTTCAGCAGTGACTTTGGATGATTCAAAATTTGTTTTGAATGGAAGTATTTTTGTTTGGGTATATATCTTATACGTTACACTTTGGCTTCAACTAGCATCCATACTGAATTCTCTGGTTCTTTAAACTGCATTCAGTAACTAGCTACATACTTCAAAATGAGCGAGTTGGTGTTGCATCTCAATGAAACTTATCTGTGCCAAAATTCCTTGCAAGTGGCTGGAGTATCAGATTTATGAATATAGAAAATGAGTAATGAGACAAGCTATGCATTTTTGAGGGAGGCGGAATATAAAAATGAGACAAGCTTGCTCAATTATTGGTTAGAGTAGATCAATTTAATATCCAGGTTCGCACATTCCTATATGAATCTTTTCAAGGAGAGTTTAAATTGGATTAAAAGTTATCCAAATTCTAAGATATTTATCAAATATATTTATGATGTTAGTATTCACGATCCATTAATACTCCAGTTAATATGCAATTGATAATGTCACACTGTTTTTTTAAGTAAAATAAATTGTTGCCCAGGGATGTGTATATTTTATAAGAGCTCTTGTTCTTGTCATCGAAGTGCATATTTCAATAGCATTTTCTTTCATTTTTGGATCAAGTTTTTTCTTGTTTATCTTTCCTATCTTTGGCATAAATTTGTGATTGTAATGCAACATCAAAATTGTTCAACTTGAAGTAATACATAAGATTAGAAACAAAAAGCATAAAATCCTTTACATTCTCAAACCAATATCAAGAAAAGAAAAATACATATATTTTTACATGCTTCATGGTTTGTACTCTACATCCTTGTATGAGGTTTTGTATGAATGAATGAGGAAACTCAAATGTCAAAATTAGCCTTATTGACTTCAAGATACATGACTTCAATACATCATGGAATGCTGTTTGTAGAAAAACTTGTCATTCATCGAATTAAGAAATTTTAAAAACCATTTGTTTGTAGAAATTGTATGAATAACAACGGTTAAAAAGTTGAAACAGTGTGAATAATTCCAATAACATAATAACATGTAGATACTTTTTTTTTTATAAGGTAAATAACATGTAGATAATAGATAGAAATTTATACATATTATTTCTAAATTAAAGGGTGTTTGGAAATCTACATCAATTCTGATTTTTGCTAAACCAAAAATAAAACTAAATCCCATAAATAAAAAACTAAATCAAAATTAAACCGGCTTTTTTTTTATTGTGTTTTTATTATAATCTTTAAATTTTTTTCATCAATTAAAATTTTCTATTATTTGAATTTTAAGACCTTGTTGCCGTATACTACAATGTATATACTATATTTAAAATAAACAAAAAATAAGGGCTTAAAAGAATATTTTAAGAGTAGTACTACAGTCACAAACTATTTTACAACATTTTTACAAAATGTTGATGTGGCCAACCACTTGTAGATTTTCATCTAGGCCCACTATTAATATCACTTTTTCATTTACCAATAATCATTTACTACATCAGTAGTTTGTAAAAAATTTTGTAAAATGGTTTGTATCTCTAGCATTATTTATATTTTAAACATCTTCTTCTTTATTCACTTGTTATATTCTTCTCAAAAAAAAAAAACACTTGTTACATATTTTCCTTAAAAACACAAATAAAATTTGAAGAAAAATATTTACTAAATTTATTATTAAGTTATTAATTTGTTGAAATTTTATAAGATATTACAAAATTATAGTAAGACAAATATAAGTATGCTACTAAACTGAAATACGAAAACAAATAATTTTGTATATATAACCATTTTTTTAGTTCCCAAATTTTTCGTTCAACTTATTAATGTACCATATGTACCTTTACTTATTGTTTTTGTGTCATATTTTTATGAAGTTTTTTGTTTTTGAAAAAAAATTCAAGCTAAATGAAATTTATACATATTTATGTAGTACATATGTATTTCGTAGATTATTAACTAAGGGCATGTTTGGACTTTGGAATGGTTATTACAGTATAATAAGAATAAATATTACAAAGAAGGGCAAGACTTAAGTATAGTACTTAGATGCTGTTCCTTAGGTTCTTCTCTTAAGATTTTACCATGTGAATTTTTTCTCATGGGATAGAAATGCATTTTTTAATTAAGTTGCCACATGTCTGAACCTTAAGAAGAGAATATAAGGAACAACACCTAAGTTACTGTACTTAAGTTTTGTCCTACAAAGAATACAAAGAATACAAGAATCTGTAATAGAATAACTATTCCTATTGTTCGTTTGGTAATACGGTGATGGAATGACATCATACTTAGTCAAAATTTCTAAAATACCTTTCTTGACATATATGTATAATTTTATTTATTTACACCTTTTGTGAATTTTGCGTAAATTTGTATTATGTACAAATTCAACAAATCATATAACTAATATTATCTTCTTAATATAAAGATACCAATTTCTGCCAAGGAATATAAATATAAAATATTTTAAAAACTAATATTAGATTCTCACAGCATTATTTGAATTTTCAATAGATCAAAATAAAATAGTCACAAATAACCATTTTGCGTAATAAAAATACAACCAAATAATTGAATAACTATTATGGTGTATCAAACGTGTCCTAAGCTTATGACATGTACAAGATAATTACAAAATTAAAACAATTGAACATATTTAGGTAAGAAAAATATGGTTTACTATCAAAGATAATGACCGATGCCAAATCCTTTGGAAGTTGTGGTCCACATAAAATGACAATTGCAAAAATCGAATACTCTGGAGAGAGCAATAAGTAATGTACTAATTTTAGGGAGTCCAATAAGAAAGGGCACCTAGGGACCAAGGGAGAGCATAGTAATTTATTGAAAAAGATATGGACACTATTTTTTTTTTATGATTTTTGTCATAACTTGTATATGGACACTATTTTCTTTTAATGATTTTTCTCATAAATTGAAAAGATGATAAGCTTTTATTTATTTATTTATAAATTTAATAATTACAATTGAGGGGGCTTAAATCCTAAATGTTTCAATTGAAAATACTAAAAAAATGTCTATTGAGTTACAAGGCTTTTGGATAAAAATGATAATGAATGAATATATTAAATATATAATTTATGATTAGAATAACATCAATTTCACATGTACTCATTACTAATATATATTTTTTTAATATGCATCAACCAACTGTCCTAAAGTTTTTGGAAAAAATGATAATCATTAAAAAAAAGGTGAAGTTATTGTCAATTTTACTACAAAAGGTTATAATTTTACATGAATTATTGATCAAAATAATAATTAATAACTTTTTAAGTTATTACTCTCTCTCTCTCTCTCTCTCTCTCTCTCTCTCTCTCTCTCTCTCTCTCTCTCTCTCTATATATATATATATATATATATATATATATAGATATCTAGAAATTGAAGCGTAACATTTATTGTTGTTGCATTTTTGTTGAGTCATATAACGGCCACATCATCCTCTTATTTCCAACAATTTCACTCTTCTTTTACCCCTTTCTCTTCCTTTCATTTTGGCTCTTTTTGTCCCCATATTCTTTCTATAAATTTGCTATACACTCTCTCATTCTATGCATATTTACCCACAAAAAAAAAGTTATTACTCTCTCTCCCTCATTTTTTTTTTTGTGTGGATATTTTATTTTTTGTATCTCTAGTTAAGGTTAATGAATTTTTGTATTCTTTAGAACTCTACTTTGGGTTGATGCAATTTGGTTGTGTGCTTTTAAGTTGTTGTCTTTTTTTTTTTTCTTTGATTGTAAATGATAGTGTATAAAAATATAATGTTATTCTATTACATAGCATAACTTGGACAATTTGGTGTTTATGAGTTATGACTATATCTTTTGTTAAGGACATATTTTATGTAGTTGGTTAATCCTTTGACAAAACGCATTTTACTTGTATTTGGATAGATCTAGGATGTGTTTAATACTTCAAAAAATATGTTGTTCAAGTCTAGTATTAAAGCCATGAAGATTGGACCAAGAAACAAGTGAAGAAAAGGTGTTTACTAAAACTGGACAGATAGCTGGACACTTGTGGACAGATAGCTGGACACTTGTGGACAGATAGCTAGACACCTGTGAACATCTGCGTACACCTGTAGACACCTGCGGATAACTGCTCGACAACTACTTGATACCTCTATGTATCGAGGTTTAATGAAGCTCGACAGTTTCTCGATCGATCGAGGTAACTATCGAGGTTACCAGAATTCAGATTTCTAGATCTGATTTTTGGCCCATGTTTCTATATTTGTATAGAGTTTCTTTTCTCACAACCTTAGACATATCTAAAGCTTATTTTTGATGCCGTCACATAAGAGAATACAAGGAGAACATATGCAAAAGGTGACCGAAGCCTTATTCTCTTTAAAAGAAGCTACTGCGTCTTTGTGCCTTAGGGTCTTGTAATCAAGTGCTTCTTGATCTTCATTGTTGATGAAGTGAAGAACTTTGCAGCCAACATTCTTCTTTCTCAAGTTGGTGAGTAAGTCACGTACTGGGATCCGTGCATCAAAGGGTGGCGTTCATATATTGAAGAGTTCAAAGGTTTTGAAGCAGTAGAAGGTTTCTGCTATGAGTTCATCTACGGAGATTGTAAAGTCTAGGGATAAAGGTTTTGTACTAGATCTGAAACTTCTATTTACTATTGTGAATTTCTTTTCAGGAAGGTTTCCCCCCATGTTTTTTACTGTGAAACTGGTTGGTTTTATTAGTTTTCCTGAGTCATCATATCTTGTCTTATTTATATTTCCGTTGCACTTAGTTTTGACATGATATTGATGTTTGTTTGTTTTAACAAGTTTTATGCATAATAAATCTAATTAACAACTTAGATTTAAAATTTGTTAATTTTATCAATCGTGGTCTAAATTTCCGAACAAGTGATATCAGAATAGGTACACTCTGATTGGATTAATTTCTTGAGTGTGATCCTTGACCCCCGTTGTCATGGATTGTGGACAATCTCTTTTGATTCCTCCTTTATTTGATGGCACTAATTATGCGTACTAGAAAGTTCGTATGAAAGTGTTTTTGCAGGCTCTAGATGAACAGGTATGGCAAGTTATTGAAGTTAGATGGATTAAGCCAAAGAAATCGCCGGTGGATTGGGACGATGCAACAATCATAGCGGCAAATTTCAATAGTAAAGCCTTGAATGCTTTGTTTTATAGGGCGATCAATGAGGAATTCAAGAGGATATCATTCACGGAAGTTGCCAAGGAAGCATGGACCATTCTTGAGACCACATATGAAGGTCCCAAGGTAGTGAAGACTGTGAAGCTTCAAAGACTCACTAGTAGCTTTGAAGAAATAAGGATGGAAGAGGATGAGACCTTTGATGAGTTCTATGCTAAACTCAAGGATATTGTGAATTCTGCCTTCAACCTTGGAGAGTCTATAACAGAATCCAAAATTGTTAGGAAAATCCTTAGGTTCTTACCTGAAAGATTCCATGCCAAGATCACTACCATTGAAGAAGCAAAGGACATTGATCAAATTCCTTTGACTGAGTTTGTAGGGAACCTCTAAACCTATGAGATGGGATTAGGCTCAATGGGAAAAGGTGGAAAGAGTAAAAACTTGGCTCTTACAGGTATGGAGGAAGAGATTGAGGACTTTGAAGATGAAGATGATGATGAGGATGAGGATCTAACCTTCATAACTGATGAGATTATCAAGCTTCTTCAGTTTAGGAAAAAGGATAAGAGCAAACCTCCTAGGAAATCTAAATCCTCTAGGAAGGGTAAGAATGAAAAGCCCCTCATCCAATGTCATGAGTGCAAGGGTTTTGGTCATATGAGGATAGAGTGCCAAACTACCTTATGAGGGAAAAGGGCAAGAAGTTAGAAGATAAAGAGTTGGTTGCTACTTGGAGTGATACTAAGAATGACTTTTCTGATGAGTATGTGGATGAATGTCGTCATGTTATGGCATTTGCTGCCTCAACTGATAAGGTGACTGTGGAGAGTGCTAGTGACAGTGATGATTCTTCTGATGATGAAGTATCCAAGAAGTTGACCCTTCAAGAAGCCTATGATAAGCAATGCACTGAATTCATAAAATCTGAAAAGACTTCTCATCTTTGTAGGAAAGAGCTTAATAGGGTAAAAACTGAAAAAGTTGATTTGTTAGTCAAGCTAGATGAGACTACAAGGTTAGTTGAGACTCTTGTTATGGAGAACACCTCATTAGAAGAGAAGGTCAAGAATCTTGAGGTAGAGCTTAGTCAAGCTAGAACTCAAATAATACATATGAATATTTGTATAAGGTTCGTCTTATAATTTGCTACATAATGGGTTGGAAAAGATAACTTTAAACATGTTTAGATCCAAACTTTGTCAAAGTTCTTAGAACTTAACATTAGGTGCTTGCCATTAATAAACATTGGAATATAATTTTGAAAGCATCAATAATATTGGAAGATGCTTACTACTACTAAATTTTTACACAGAATATTGTATAAGTTGCCAATAGGATTGTGATCATTTTCTATATTCATCTGTATAATATCTAAAAAAAGTTAAAGCATAATATTTATTGTTGCTATGTTCATCTTTAGCTATATAAGCGTAGCATTTTGGTTAACTTTGGTCCATTCGGTCCATTTCAATCCAATTCGGTCCACTCCAGTCCACTTAGATACATTAGATTCATTCTAGTTCAATTCGTTCCATTCAGTCCACTTAGATTCATTCAGTCCATTTTCAACTAATGGGCCTTAAATTAATTCTTATTATAGATTTCCTTTTTTCAGTTTTGGGTACAAAAATTCTTTTTTTCTTCTTAATTTTTGAGTTAAAAAGTATGAAATTTTATTTTATTTGTGCCAAATTCTTTAGTTTTGGGCTAAAAAATACAAACAAAATAGGTATTAGAAATTAGAGGTATAAACCCTAAAACAATAAAAATGATAAATATTCAAAAAATTGCCTTGAAATTCAAGTTTCAATAATATAGACACTATGCTTACATTTGGAAATAAAAAATGCTACAATTCTAAAATTATATAATAATTTAAACTTAATGTAACATGTTACATGCGTTTCATAGAATGAGAGTTTACTTTTTTTTTTTTTTATTCAAATTAGTTAACTAGTTATGGTATCTTTTTTTTAAAATCCTTTTAATAACATCTTCTCCATATATATAAAACAATATTATAATTACGTAATTTAAATCTTTTTATTAAATTACGTTTTTCATATATATATATATATCATTATGTGTTATTGTTAAATGCAAAAAAAAAAAAAAAAACATTATACATTCCATTACGTAAAACTTATAAAAATATTAAATACTTTTATATAACACATCCACTATCTAACTTATTTTACATGTGAGTATATTTTTTTATCTCATCCTCCTCCCCCTGTATATATGCGTGTGTGTGTTTCTAAAAAAAAAAAAAAAAACCTATTTTACATTATATTCTTATAAAATAATTATTACATTTGCGTGGGTTTGCAATTAGTAAATAATAAAAGAGGTATAGTTTATTAACTGTTCCAACATCGATCAAGCAAACCAAAGCTTTGATATGCATGTAAGTAGGGCTGAAATAATTCAAGGGAAAACATCAAAACACACACGTTTATATTAAAATATAGAAATTGCAAATTGAAGGATATGTCACACTCCACTTAGCAGCGAATGATCACAAAATAAGGGCACTCATAGGCATAGCCACACAATTCCAGCCAGGGGAGGAGAAAAAACACAGGATGCTCATAGACACAACATGAAGGGGGTCAAATAGCTAATCAGAACTTCTGAAAGAAGTCATAAATGTGTTTGTTGATCTCATCAGGCTTTTCCAAATGGAGAAAGTGACCAACATCCTCCAATACAACTATCTCCTCCAGGAGTGGGACATCTCTCTTGAACCCACCCTTATGTATGTAATCCTTGGTGCCTAGAGAGTTAAAGGTCAAGTCAAGGTCACCCACAATGAACTTAACTGGCACTTTTATTTGGGCTCCAGTCCAGGGGGCAGTGAGTTCCCAATTTCTGCAAGGAAAAGAACAAGGAAACAGTAATGAGCATGTGAAACCAAACAATGGTGAAAGCCTTTAATAATGAGCATGTAAGAGAAAACAATAAGATGCATTGCATTTTCTTTTTTCTCTACCCTGAATGTGCAATATGCCAATATGTATAGATTTGTAAGCAAAACAATGTTTTCTTTTAAGTAAAAACTTAAAACCCATGATTTTTCTAGACTAGATGTAGAGACTAGAGAGTGCAAGGGGCCTTTGTTGACAAAATAAATCAATGTACACAACCTGTTTCACAAACTTGCACAGTGACAAGAGCTGATTGGTAAATGAAAATATGATAGTAATAGTAACCCCATATTCCAAACACTTGCCGACAAGTTGTCAAAAAAATTATGTAATATTTTGTGTGCTAACATTGCTTTTGTTGATAACAATGAGAAATTCGAATTGAATACCTAAACAATTGAAGCTCATTGTATTAACCAAAGCATCTTGTGGCAACAAAAACACTGGTTGAGACTTGAGAGTGATAGGAATTGACACAAACAAGGTCATTAAGGATGAGTATGAAGTCTATTCTCACCAACTTTAAAGGATTATCAGGCTAGCTACTGTCAAATTATTTATACATCAGCATGACTTAGAAAGAAAGTTCAGCCAAAGTTTGAAGATAGCATACAGGTCCAAATCTCGGTAGTAGTTCACACCACCAGTGAAGCCTGTCTTCTCAAATTTGCTGGCATTATAGTTAATGTCTTCCTCTGACAACCAAGAGGGCAAGACAATTGGAGCACCTGGTGGATGTCCAAACCCTTTACCTTTAGGTAAAAAAAGTGGACCTGGATTGCGGTATGTTAGGAATTCCTTGAGAACTGTTGCAGTACCAAGCTGGGCAAACTCAGCTTCTATCTCTCCAGGTTCCTGCAATATAATAATAAACATGTCCATTATATTAGCTTATTTTCATCAGCTTAGTTTGTTTAACTTGTTTATTGAACAAAGTACGCCTGTATCTTGAATTTTTTTTTTAAGTGATGCTTTTAAAACCTGTGCCTCAAATCCCTTTTTAATGAAAATAAGGTAAACCAAACAAAGTCGCTAGAAAAACACAAATTTTCCCGTATGATGTAAAATTGGGCGTCCCACCAATGATTTTAAAGAGAAAATATTTATGCATAAATATTGAGACATCCAACAAGAGATTTATATAAGATGTCTCCAATGGGACAAGAAGATTTACATATATTTTTGTTTTGTATGCTAGGCCAATTTTTATAACATCATTTCAAAATGCAATTAGTACGCCAGAATTGACTAATAATTTCATCAAAAAGATACCCTCATGGGATCAAGATTCTAGGAGATGGTCATTAGCATTTGTCATTTGTAGAAACGTGCTCTGTATGTGAGAGTATAGTTTTGTATGAACTAATAATCAACCTGATTAAAATACTAACCCCAGTGACCTCACTCATTGAACAGGCATACGACAAAGAACTATTAAATATCCAAAGCTAAAGTGTCTACTATTGGTTGGTCTCCTTCACGCAAGACTTAATGTTGAAACAGCATTCCCTAGAAAGTTTTCAGATCAACATTATCTTACCCGCTAAACAAACCTATTATTGTATAGAAGCTAACAATATGAGTACAAATATATGACAAAAAGCACAGGATAACTGGGAATTCGATCATGTGACATCTTGAGGTGGAAGGAAAGAACTGCGATTGAAGATCCTTGGACTTTTTAAGATCTGTATACAAGATCATGACTAACTGCGTAACCAATTACCAAAGCACATTCAAAAACTGAAAAATTAGATTTATTCGTGAAACTAGCTGATAAGAGTAAGCTTCAGACTATATTATCTACTGAAGAATAAACAGAGCTGTAACGGAATTTGTACAGTACTTTCACTGGAAACAAACAGAGCCAACGAAATTTACTTTTCTTCATACATACATCTTCAAACGGATAAAAGAAAATTACTACCAAGTTTTGGGAAAAAAGTGTAATTCATGATAAATGAAGCATCATTGTGCCTAAATGACAATCAACAGGAATGCTGAAGAGAAAGTAGCAGGGAAAAAAAAAAAAAACAAAAAACCCACTAAAATTCTCTTCTTTTACCATTAAATTCAAGCAAAATACTCAGACCCACCAACCAAAAACCAAATAAACTAAAAAAAATATAGATCACAAGTATCACTCTCTATATGTCAAGGATATAGTGTCATACCAACCGCATATTCCGATGCATTAGATAATTATTGATCAGGCTAATTAGAGAATACAAGGTACTATAGTCAAACCCAAATAGAATTTCCACTATGGGCAATTAATTAACAAGAACCCACACAGAGATAAAACTAACAAAGATAACAGGAAAGAAAGTACCTGAAATCTGCACATGTAATAGTCATTTCCATAGATAGCCCTCAAGGAGTCAAGGGGTTTCCTTTTAGGGTTCCTGGGGCTTAAAACCACGCTCATGTTAACCAATGCCTTGACACGGTCGGGTCTAAACAGGCATAGATACCAAGCAATGAGAGCACCCCAGTCATGGCCAACCACAAAGACCTTATCTTGATCAGGTGCCACAGCATCTAGTAGGGCAATAAGGTTCCCACCACATGAAAGCAGGTGTAGCTGGTGATAGAAGGTGGTGCATCCGTGTCACCATAGCCACGGAGGTCAGGAGCCACAGCTCGATAGCCTTGTGAGGCTAAGGCTATGATCTGGTGCCTCCATGTGTACCAAAGATCAGGGAAACCATGAATGAAAAGAATCACTGGGCCTTGGCCTTTCTCAGCTATGTGCATATTTATGCCATTGACGTTCACTGTTCTATGCTCTATGCCCTCCATTTCTCTCTCTGTGCTTTTTGATTGTGAATGCCTGACTGTAAGCCTATAAAAATGAGAATAGAGAAAGTACAGTCTGTTTCTTTGTTTTCCCAAATGAGGAATATATGAATATATAAAAGACCAAGATTCTCTCATCTTTCTTCTATAAAGTTTGGAAAGGATTGATTTAAAAAAAAAAAAAAAAAAAATTTACCCATCATTGAAGAAGAAACGTACTCTTTTTTTTTTTTTTTTTATGAAAGAAGAAACGTATACTCAATCCACATTTAAGGAAGAAAAATCATAGAGGATTAAAAAAATAAATAAAAAGTCTTGAAATATAATCAGAGATAAGATAATTATAACAATAAAATGAATAGTTTTAAATTGAAAAACTTGTCATTCATCGAATTAAGAAATTTTAAAAACCATTTGTTTGGAGAAGTTGTATGAATAACAACGGTTAAAAAGTTGAAACAGTGTGAATAATTCCAATAACATAATAACATGTAGATACTTTTTTTATAAGGAAAATAACATGTAGATACTAGATAGAAGTTTATACATATTATTTCTAAATTAAAGGGTGTTCGGAAATCTACAAAATTGATTCAATTCTGATATATGCTAAACCAAAAAATAAAACTAAATCCCATAAATAAAAAACTAAATAAAAATTAGACCGGGTTTTTTTTTCATCATGTTTTTATTATAATCTTAAAATTTTTTTCTTCAATTAAAATTTTCTATTATTTGAATTATAAGACCTTGTTGCCATATACTACAATGTATATACTATATTTAAAATAAACAAAAAAAAAAGGCATAAAAGAATATTTTCAACATCTTCTTCTTTATTCACTACTTGTTATATTATTCTCAAAAAAAAAAAAAAAACAATTCACTTGTTATATATTTTCTTTAAAAACACAACTAAAATTTGAAGAAAAATATTTACTAAATTTATTATTAAGTTATTAATTAGTTAAATTTTTATAAGATATTACAAAATTATATTGAGACAAATATAAGTATGCTACTAAATTGAAATATAAAAGCAAATAATTTAGTGTATATAACCATTTTTTTAGTTCCCGAATTTTTCGTTCAAATTCTTAATATACCATATGCACCTTTACTTACAGTTTGTGTGTCATATATTTACAAATTAAGTTTTTTTTTTTTTGAAAAAAAAAATCAAGCCAAATGAAAAACATACATATATATGCAGTACATATGTATTTCGTAGATTAATAACTAAGGCCATGTTCGGAATGGTTATCACAATGTAATAGAAATAAGTATTACAAAGAAGGCCATGTTTGGAATGGTTATCACAATGTAATAGAAATAAGTATTACAAAGAAGGGCAAGACTTAGGTACAGTACTTAGGTGTTGTACCTTAGGTTTCTCTCTTAAAATTTTACCATATGAATTTTTTTTCATGGGATAGAAATGTATTTTTTAGTTAAGTTGCCACATGGCTAAATTTTAAAAAGAAAATGTAAAGAACAACACCTAAGTCCTAAATTTTGTCCCACAAAGAATACAAGAATCTGTAATAGAATAACTATTCCTATTGTTCATTTGGTAACAACATATAATATGGTGATGGAAAAACATCATACTTAGTCAAAATTTCTAAAATACCCTTCTTGACATTTATGTATAATTTTATTAATTTACACCTTTTGTGAATTTTGGGTAAATTTGTATTATGTGTAAATTCAACAAATCATATAACAAATATTATTCTTCTTAATATAATAAAGATACTAACGTTAGATTCTCAAAACATTATTTGAATTTTCAATAGATCAAAATCAAATAGTAGCAAATAACTATTTCACGTAATAAAAATACAACCAAATAATTGAATAACTACGGTGTACTAAATGTGTCCTAAGCCTATGACATGTACAAGATAATTACAAAATTAAAACAATTGAGCACATTTAGGTAGGAAAAATATGGTTTAATATCAAAGATAATGACCGATGTCAAATCCTTTGGAAGCTGTGGTCCACAGAAAATGGCAACTGCAAAAATTGAAAACTCTAGTCTAGAGAGAGCAATAAGTAATGTAATAATTTTAGGGAGTCCAATAAGAGAGGGCACCTAGGGACCAAGGGAGAGTATAATAATTTATTGAAAAAGATATGGACACAATTTTATTTTTATTTTTTTATGATTTTTCTCATATATGGACACTATTTTTTTAATGATTTTTCTCATAACTTGAAAAGATGATTTTTTTAAAAAAAAATTATAAATTTAATAATTACAATTGAGGGGTCTTAAATCCTAAATGTTTCAATTGAAAATACTAAAAAAAATGTCTATTGAGCTACAAGGCTCTTGGTTAAAAATGATAATTAATGAATTAATTAAATATATAAGTTATGATTAGAATAATATCAATTTCACATGTACTCATAACTAATATCATTTTTAATATGCATCAACCAACCGTCCTAAAGTTTTTTCTTTTAAATGACAATCATAAAAAAAAGGCAAAGTTATTGTCAATTTTACTACAAAAAGGTTATAATTTAACACAAATCATTGATCAAAATAATAGTTAATAACTTTTTAAATTATTACTATATATATTTATATTTAAAAGTTGAAACGTAACATTTATTGTTACTGCATTTCTATTGAGTCATATTAGTGGCCACATCATCCACTTATTTTCAACAATTTCACTCTTCTTTTCCCAATTTCTCTTCCTTTTTATTTTAGCTCTTCTTATCTCCATATTCTTACTATAAATTTGCTATACACTCTCTCATTTTATGCATGTTTACCCATAAAAAAGTTATTATTCTCTCTCTCTTTCTCTCATGTTTTATTTTATTTTATTTTTTTGTGGATTTTTTATTATTTGTATCTCTACTTTAGGTTAATGAATTTTTCTTTTCTTTAGAACTCTACTTTGGATTGATGCAATTTGGTTGTGTGTTTTTAAGTTTTTTTCTTTTTCATTTTCTTTGATTGTAAACGATAGTATATAAAAATATAATGTTATTCTATTACATAGTAGGACTTGGATAATTTGGTATTTATGAGTCATGACTATATCTTTTATTTTGACTCTTCTTCTTCTCATATTATTTTCTATATATTTGTTAGTCTCTCTCTCTCTCTCTCTCTCTCTCTCTCTCTCTCTCTCTCTCTCTCTCTCTCTCTCTCTCTCTCTCTCTCTCTCTCTCTCCTAAGCCTACGACATGTACAAGATAATTACAAAATTAAAACAATTGAACACATTTAGGTGGGAAAAATATGGTTTAATATCAAAGATAATGACTGATGCCAAATCCTTTGGAAGCTGTGGTCCACAGAAAATGGAAACAGCAAAAATTGAAAACTCTAGTCTAGAGAGAGCAATAAGTAATGTAATAATTTTAGGGAGTCCAATAAGAGAGGGCACCTAGGGACCAAGGGAGAGTATAATAATTTATTGAAAAAGATATGGACACTATTTTTTTTTAATGATTTTTCTCATATATGGACACTATTTTTTTAATGATTTTTCTCATAACTTGAAAGTATGATATTTTTTTTAAAAAAATTATAAATTTAATAATTACAATTGAGGGGTCTTAAATCCTAAATGTTTCAATTGAAAATACTAAAAAAATGTCTATTGAGCTACAAGGCTCTTGGTTAAAAATGATAATTAATGAATTAATTAAATATATAAGCTGTGACTAGAATAATATCTGTCGGGACACAAGCTAAATTGGACCTCAATTGCACCAAGGGAACTAGCCCAAAGGGCCCAAAACAATGAATTTATAGAGAGTGAGCTTCGAATTTAGATCTGTGGACATTGGTTAACATGAACTTGAAGCTAGATCATGAATGCATGCATAACTCTTTTACGTAATTGAAAGTTCTTTTTATATATGAATGCTGAGGACAACAGCGGGGTCTTTTCTTACAATTCTCTCTTATGTGTGTCTTTTTTGTGTTCTTCCTCTTCCCCTCTTTCTTTACCGTTCGCTTTTTATATTACCTTCTTCTCTCCTTTCCTTCTTCCACGTGTGGATCAGATGTTCCATTTAGATACTTGTCCCATCACCCCTTTTTCCAAAGTCCTTGGCGGTAGCCATAATGTTGAATTCTAATACTCAGGCATCACTTTTCCATAAATGCGGCCAGAGAAGTAGTTGCAGAGCCTTCAATGTGGTGGTGGCAGCTTTACCCTAGATATTTTACATTCCCTTTCCTTATCTTTTACCTTCACTTCCTTTGCCTTTATGTTCAAGATTTTCTGCAATGATGCCTTTGAATTACTAGATCACTCTTCTCATCCTCGGCCATTGGCAGCCGAGGACACGCCCCTTCTCGGACATCATTCCTCAGAACGTTTCACTTGGGTATGACTTTCTCCTTATTTTACGTCACTTCATGGGCGAGCTTTTCTGCGTTCTCGGACCAGCTATCCTGTTGAATTGGATTTTCAACCTTAAAAGCACTCTTGGATTAGCCCAACGCATATCTTGGGCCCATTGACCCTACAATATCAATTCGCATGTACTCATAACTAATATCATTTTTAATATGCATTAACCAATTGTCCTAAAGTTTTTTCTTTTAAATGACAATCATAAAAAAAAAAAAAAAAAAAAAAGAGGCAAGGTTATTGTCAATTTTACTACAAAAAGTTTAAATTTAACACAAATCATTGATCAAAATAATAATTAATAACTTTTTAAATTATTACTGTAAGGACACAAATCAGGTCTTGGACCTAGGTACGTGACAGGACCGGCTCAAATGGCCTAAACAATAGAATTTGTAGAGAGTGGGCCTGAAGCCTAGACTTCTAGGGGCGGTAAGGAGCGGTGGTATTAGGGCTTAGTCCACAGTTAGCAGTGCAAAGTGCTAGTGGAGCAGCTTTGGCTTTCCTCGGACAAAGGCCGAGGAGTTTCAATCCCTGCTTCCCTTGAGCTGTTTTGAGAGGAAAGTCTTCCTTGTGGGAAAATCTGGATCTCTCTCCAATGGCCTCCCCCTCCCTATTTATACTCCCAATTTTCTCGTTCCTGTTCATGGAGCCATAAATGCAAATCCCTTTCCCATCCACTGTCTTCTTGGAAACTTCCCATCATAGCCATAAGGCTGATCACCGTCCCCTTGGGAGTCATTTCCCCATTAATGCGGCCAGGCGGGTAAGTGTGTGGTGCCATTAATGCGGTGGTAGCAGCTTTATGTAGAGCACTTCCCACTTGTCCACCTTCTCGGCGTCTTACTGAAGTGTAACATGACTTGTTGGGCTTCAAGGGTTCTTCCCTAGGCGTCACGTTGCAGCGCTCGGTCCTTGCTTCCGTTGTCCGAGGAGATCCTTTCCTTGGACTCTCCCTAAATGGGCAAGGACCTGATTAGTAGGCCCCTAGGCCCTCAAGTGGGGTGGCCTCATTCCAGTCTCATATCCCTTTGAGGGAACCAACGTCCTCGGATCAGGCCCAAGGCCCACATAGGTGTCCTGGCACCCTTGTCCCCACGATAGCCCCTCAAAAATTCATTTAACTTCAATCCGAGGAGGGGAATGAGTTTTTGACCCACGAATGCTATCTGCATGTGACCCCTCAAGTGCAGCACGTGCGAAGTTCCTCCGCGCCTCCTAGGAAGGCTCCTGACGCTTCGTAACATGCAACGCCTACATTAATTGCACTGAGTAACTTCCTATCACCCATGTTCAATGATGTGATGTGGATTAAACGGCTCTGATTCTTCCTAAAAATTTGAGTAGGACAAATCTCATTAATTTTTGCTTCTCAAACTCCTTAAACGTTTGGGAAGTTGCGCGTCCAGTCTTCACTCCCAAAAAGCAACTGCACCCCTGGAAGCGTCTACTTTCATTTTCTCTCTAGAAGCACTCAAAGAGTCGTATCCCCTCTTTCTTGTTCCCTTGCCCCTTTTCTCTTAGGCTGTTAACTTTTTCCCCTTTTTCTTCTAAGTCTTCGCTTTAGTCTTGATTAGATGGGTAGGTTCAAGTGTTTGGTGGATTCCAAATCCGGTATGGGGGGGTTTCGAGCCAAATTCCACATTCCTCCAGAAGTGGAATTAAAATACTGCCCCCCTAAGGCGATAGCTGACTTGAGGGGGGATGGGCAAGTGGTTATCCCCATCATTGCCTTCTTGGAGGGTGGCATGACCCTCCCCATGGGTACCGTTACTAGTACCTTCACAACCATAGGTTGTGCCCCGACCAATGCACGCTCAATATGTTTAGGATCTTGGGCAGTGTAGATGCTCTGAATGAGCAAATGGGCTTAAACCTCACGTGGCGTGACACCGTCTTTCTGTACGAGTGCCACCCGTTGAAGACCATAGGGTATTACCTTAAGTCTTGGTCTAGTGTCGTTAGGCTTATATCCTGTCTCTCCAAGTCCAACAAAGGGATGAAGGATGATTACGTCGTCCCCTCCGGGAGATGGTACGACGGAGTTCATTGCCCCGTCAGAGAGGGGAAACCAGGTGTGGTTGCCTAGGATTTTAGACTTTTGGTTTAAGCTTTAGTTCCATTGCCTTTCCCTCTTGAAATTCGTAACTTGATGTCCTCGTTGCCCAAGTTCATTTTCGAACCTAACCACAATTGGTCCTTTGAATGTCTTTTTTGTAGACAAGCAGCACGTATCCCCTCGTTTAGGAGACGTTAATATTCAGGATCTTAATAGAGTGTTGAGATTCGAAGTGTTCATGAACGAGGATCTGCAGGTGAGGGCTGCCCATTTGATCTTGGGGTACGAACCTTTATTCAACGTCTTCCTAGAGGTCGAAAACGCAATCATCGCGGGCGACAAGAGGCGCAGGCGAATAGATGTCACCAAGCCCAATTTCTTAGCCCCCCGCGATTTGCCAGATGACCAGTCGGTGATATTGTACTATCCTCCCGTTAGAGCAATCCCCGTCTCGGTTCGTCCTCTAGCTGCCGTTGCCGAGGAGGAGACTGGTCATCTTGGGGTCGCGGAAGCCGAGAAACTTGAAGAGGGCGGCATTGTCAAACTCTTAGATGGCGAACCCACCGGGTGCTCGGGAATAAGAGGTTTGATAATCTCTAAGGTGGACAGTAGCACCGAGAAGGAAGAAATGGCTAGTCTTCGGTCTATCATGGGCGCGCGAGGTATGCAAATGGCCAAGAAGGGTGCCATTGGATCCCAGCTCCCCCCTCAACTACCCCCTCCCTTTCCTCCTCTTGCTGAACCCAAGGTTCACGACCCTGACCTCAAGAAGAAGAGAAAAAAGGAGAGTGAGGAAGCTGAGGAGGCTTAGCAAAAGAAGCTCAAGCAACAGCAACAACATCAACAACAACAACAAAAAGCCGCTAAGGGCAGGATGCATGCCCCTTCGGTGGAGAGTAGGGAGAGCCATGGGTTGGCCGATGTGCGCCGAGCCCAGTCTCTCTAGTCTCCAGCGTTGGAGTTGGATGGGGCCCCCATCCCTGAACGCTCCAGCATAAGGGAGTACCAGAAAGGGCACTCCCTATATCTTGCTGAGGCTCTGGAATCGCCCCTGCTCCTCCCAAAAGACATGGATGCCCTCGAGCAGATGTAGCAGCAACAACTGTTCCTTTCCCTAAAGAGGGATCTGGGCCTGATACGTATTGCTCAACTTTTGTCGCTTGTGCGAGTTTTTTGAACATATTCATCGCGCTACTTATGCTCTTTATGCGCATGCAGGCCATCCAGGAGGTCTTCGTGGCTGAGAAATGGGTAGAGGATGCCCGAAAGAAGGCCTCTGTTGAGTTCAACGTCCGGGTAGAGACAGAAAGAGCTCTTGGCCTAGCTGAGGCCGAGAAAGAGAAGCTCGCCAAAAGGCTAATGGCTGAGGAGCAAGCGAAGAGAAGTGCAGAGGTCGGCCTTAAGAATGCCATGGCCTAAGCCGAGGCGCAGCGGAAGGAGCTCCAAGGCTACAAGGAGGATCTAGCCGTGGCCAGACAAGACATCGCCCATTTGAAGGAAGAGGCTCGCACTGCTAAAGAGGTCGTCGATGCTGCTGCAGCTGCCTCCTTCCAGAGGGGGGTCGAGGAGACGGAGACCCGATTGGTTGAAGAGTTGGCGGACCTGTGCAGGGAGTACTGCCGACAGGTTTGGTCAGAAGCTCTCGGCGCGATGGGTGCCCCTTGCTCGTCTGAATGGAGGAGAGCCGAGAACATGTGGTATCCCCCGGATATCCGTGAACTTAACGCTCCTCCTACTGTGGCTCCTGCTCTTCCTTCAGCCTCTTCGGGCTCCGGCCAAGACATTCCTCTGGAAGGGCAGGCTGACAAGGGCTAAGGCAAGCAAGATGGCCAGGGTGATCCTCCTCTTGGGGCAAAGGGCAAAGGAAAACAGCCCATGACCATTGACGACACTCTGATACTTGATGAGGCCACACCCAAGCCCGCAGAGCTCAAGGCAGAAGGAGCAGAGGGCAAGGTTAGCCTAGGTGAAGAGGTGGCCAAGGAAGATCTCCCACAAGTGGCCAAGACTTAAGCTGCCAGACTCTTCCCCTCTTTCCTCGAGAGATTCCTTTGCTTTTGGTTAAAGAAAAAAATTTTTGTTTTCGGTTTAATATGAAGAACCTTTTTAGTTTTCCTTGTAATCATGCTATTATGAATGTGAATGATTTTGATTTTTAATTAGTTTGTCAGTACTTTGTGGACTTGGTCTCTAGTTTTGTGTATGTGTTGAATAATCACGTGAACCCCATGTGGGAGGGGCTTTACACTGTAAGCTCACTCCTTTAGTAGTTACTTTCTACGCGAGAATCACGTTAGCATTCCTTTTGGCGCGAAGATCAACCAATCACATGTGAACAAAAAAGACTTGGCTTAGGAATGTGCCAGGCCACAAACGCGTTGACCCCTTGTGATAACTTAAATTAATTAATTAACCCAGTTATTAATTAATCAAATTAATCATGCAATATCACGTGGCAGCACAAACAAATCACCAAACTAAGTTAAGCAGCGGAAATTAAATTGACACGGTGATTTGTTTACGAATGGGGAAAACCTTACGACAAAAACCCCACCGGGTGATTTAAGGTCACCACTCCCGAAACTCCACTATTATCACAATAAGCAGTTACAAGCAAGGAATCCCAGTACCTTACCAACCTACAGTTGAACTCTTACCCCAATACCCAATTGGACTTGTTCTGTAGTGACAGTTTCTCCTTTCAATGCACGGCTCCCAAGTACGTGACTAACCAGATGCGCGGATCCCAGTACGCGACTTCAAATACCAACTAGAGAGAGAGTTGTTGACTGCAAAGTTCTTCAAATCATCAGAGATGAACTAGGGCACGAACTTTGTCTTTCAGATCACAAATTGCATGAACAAGAAGTTCTAAATGAATGTGCAACTTGCATCCTTTTGACGGCCCTTAAAATAATCCTTTTATATGTCTAGGGTTAGGAGAAAAGAAATCCCAAAGACACATTAACGGATTGGACTTGAAACAGAATTGAAAATCTGTTTTCTTTAATTCTCGACAGATAGAGGTGTCGAGAGGTGTCGAGAAGCTGTCGAGGCTCGGGAAAAACAGCTTCTTTAAATCTCGATAAATGCATGTGTCGAGGTAGGTGTCGAGCTTTAAAAACTGGCACTTCCTTGCTTGTGTCTTGGACAGACTTTGATGACTTCAACACTGGATCTTGAAACTCTGTTTCTTGAAGTGTTAAACACATCCTAAATCTACCCAATTACAAGTAAAGTGCATTTTGTCTAAGGATAAGCCAATTACATAAAATAGCGACATATGCTAACAACTTGAACTACATATGTCCTAACAGAATGGAACTTACGTAACAGCCAAACATTAGAGTACGAGCTGAGTAATCGCATGGACATTAATACTTAGTTAAAAATTAAATCGGATGTTTAAGTCTTTCCCTAGGCAGAAGGTCCGAGGACTTGGCCTAGCCAAGGTTGACATTAACACTTAGTGAAAAATTAAACTGGATGTTAAATTTTCCCAAGGCAGAAGGTCCGAGGACCTGGCCTAGCCAAGGTTGACATTAACACTTAGTGAAAAATTAAACTGGATGTTAAATTTTCCCAAGACAGAAGTGCTACATTTATAATATTTTTATAATAATTTCACAACGAATCCTAAGTAGTAAGTTGTTATTAGTTCTAATTTTAATCCACAAATTAAATAACTTTTTTGCCCACGCGTAATAGCTAATAACAACCTGTCATTTTGGATTTATTTTAAAAATATAGTAAATATAGCATTTTTTATTAAAATAACTTCAATATATATATATATATATATATATTTACACACACTAATTTTTTTCAATTTAGGGGGGGGGGGAATGGCTCCCTTCAATCCCAACACGACTCCACCACTGCTAATAATAACTTCTCATTTAGGATTTATTTTAAAAATATAGTAAATATAGCATTTTTTTTAATCAAAATAACTTCAATATATATATATATATATATATTTATACACACACTAATTTTTTTTTTCAAATATTGGGGGGGGGGGGGGGGGGAGGGGGAAGGCTCCCTTCAGTCCCAGCGAGGCTCCACCGCTGCACATACGAGCGAGTTGCCAAATTTCACAAAGATTGTACCCAAAAAGAATGAAAGACAAGCAATATGTGTGATATTTGTGTGTGGGGGGGGGGGGGGGGGTCAGTCCCAGCGAGGCTCCACAGGCTGCACATACGAGCGAGTTGCCAAATTTCACAAAGATTGTACCCAAAAAGAATGAAAGACAAGCAATATGTGTGATTGAAAATCTCATTGAGGAAAACAAACTCTAAAATCTAATCTACAAGAAAAACAGAGTAGGAAACACTCAATTAAAAAAAAAAAAAAGTCAATCTCAATTAATAGTCAAAGTCAAAAATCTAATTTAGTGGATCAGTTCAGCAGTCTGGTCCGATTGCATCCAAGATTAATCATTGGATTGGTGTGGGTCTTTGTCGAATCGAGCCGACTAAGTCCGTTAAGGGCTCCTGCTAATGTCACTGCTGACTTGGCATATTGCTAATTAATGTCACTGCTGACATATGTGGGGCTGAGTCTGGCTGGCCCAAAAAGTAATATGTGGCACTAGCAAAAGTCCCAAAATCCAACATAAAAATAATTGAGGATCTAGAAGAGTTTTATGGGACATTCATCACTCATCAGTTGTGTCCCTGAGGTTAATCTAGCCAGTACGAACTCATTTTTCTTTCCTTATGGCATGTTTGGAAGTTTAGAGAGGGAGGAGAGTAGAGGGGAGTAGAGGGAAGGAGAGTAGTGGGAAGGAGAGTAGAGGGGAATAGCTATCCTCCACCTTATTTGGATGTTTTTAAAATTAAGTAAGGGAGAGGGGAGTAATTAGTCTTTTCATTTGTAATTTTGTTATAATAAGGGCAAATTTGGTAATTCATTTGGTCAAGCATTTTTATTCTCCACTCTCCCTCCAAATCTCTCCAATTTGGGGGAATTAAAAGTGAGGGGTTGGAGGGAGTTGAAACCCCTCCAAACTCCTCCCCCTCCTCCCTTAAAAAACCCCCAAACAAGGTAATTGAACTACTCTCCCTCCCTCTACTCTACTCTCCCTCCTTTTTTTAACTCCCAAACAGGCCATTAATGTATGATCCTTTATGAAGATTTTTTTTTGAGTGATAGTTAATGATAATAGTTCTTTCTTTAAAAAAAAAAAAATGATAATAGTTTTGAACAACAAATTAGGTTTGGCTAGCTCACATAGAACGTCTCTCTCTCCCTCTCTTTTATTTATTTATTTATTTAATCTCATAGATCGTCTGCGTAGCTATTGATCTGGTTGAGCTCAAGTAAGTCACAGTCTAGCCTTGTTAATAGACCCATCTTATGAACATAACTCCATCCATGATAATGTTTTGATGAGAAGTCTAAGTGTGGAAAGATGGATAAGGGTATAAGGAAATAGAGAATGAATTGTATGTTTTTCATTGTATTGAAAAATAAAAATGTAGATGAAAAGCTAAGCAAAAGAGAGGGCATTCTTCATTTGCACTTACTATTTTTCATCCTCTCAAAATAAGAGTAAAAGTGAAAGACAAAATGACATGCATAAGCAGTTGGATAGTTTTACCCCTATAACTTACCAAACAAAAATATGCAGTAATTTATCTACAAGATTTTTGTTTTCAATTTCTCATACGCCAGTAATAAAAAATAACAGTATTTATTTTCATTCGTTTTCACTAAAGTGGCACCATGGAAATCAGACATTTTGATGGAGACATAGGCCATGTATAGCCGTTTATTGACCGTTTGATTCTTGTTAGACCTTAGCAGCTTCAACATTGATATAATTTGAAAGAAAAGTATGAAGGCATACCTTAAGTTGTACTTTGCTAATTGTTTTAATTTTTATTTTATAGGAATATAAACTTGTAATGCTCTGATTGTGGACAAGCTTGCATGCTTGCCTCTATTGAGTGTGCCTCTACATTATATGGGGAATGGGCAATTCAATCAACCAATTATGTAGTTTAATAGTTCAAGCAGCCCTGCCGTTTATCTTCAAAAAATAATAAGTTCAAGCAGCCTGTTTAAAAGTTGAAAACAAGGAAGTCAATATTGTACTGGAAGCTGTATCGGTTTGGCCACCGGTACAATATATTTCGGATACCGGTCAATACTGGTGTACCATTTCGGATTTACCGCTATTTTATATATTTAATATATATACACACACACCAAATCCAAATTAAGTAAAAAAAATTAGAGAGATCAAAGGTTAGGTGAAATAATGAAATTATCTATAAAATACTTTCATTATTGATTATTTTAAAGACAAAAACTGCCACAATTACCAAAAAAAAAAAAAAAACAAAACACAACATTTTGTGTTTCGGACCAATACAGCCGGTACACAGCTGGTATGGCCGGAATTCGCCGGTATGGCTAGTACACGGCTGGTACGGTTGGTATTTTTTCCGGTACAAAATAGGAGTGTACCGGTATCGATGCACTGGCTGGTACGGTATGTACCGGCCGGTAACGGTACGGTATTGGCCACATTGGTTGAAAAACAAACCCACCGTATACCACGTCTATATACCTCCCCATCCCTAAAACTAAAGCAAAGGATGAACTCAATGTATAAAATCCCCTCTAATTGGAGAGCAAGAAACTAAACCCCATATGGATTTACTGGGTCTAGTCGTCTAGATGTTCCAATGCAACCCCAATTTGACCTTAGGGAAAGAATTTGATCATTAACCTTGCAAATCCTCATTTTGACCCCCTCAAATTATATTTTTTGTTTCATTAACATAATGAAGTTTGGAATAAAATTGCATACTTCCAAACAAAATGTAAATTTTCATTTTTGGATGTGTAGCTTTGTATGTTTATAATTATTTTAAAATATTTACAATTAAAGTGTCCATTTGGAATAACTTTAGTTTATTAGCTTAAAAATAATAGGCCACAAATGTGTAGACCCCTTGTGATAAATTAAATTAATTAATTAGCCAAGTTATTAATTAATCAAGTTAACATGCAAATTCACGTGACAATACAAACAAATCACCAATAACTAAAGTATGCAGTGGAAGTAAAATTGACACAATGATTTGTTTACGAATGGGAAAAACCTAACGGCAAAAATCCCACCGGGTGATTTAAGGTAACCACTCCCAAAACTCCACTATAATCATGACAAAGCGGTTACAAGTAAAGGAATCCTAAGCACCTTACCAACTTACAGTTGAACCCTTACCCTAATACCCAATTAGACTTGTTCTATAGTGACAGTTTCTTCTTTTGATGCACGGCTCCCAAGTACCTGACTAACCAATTGCGCGGATCTCAGTACGTGACTTCAATTCACCAACTAGAGAGAGAGTTGTTAGCTGCAAAGTTCTTCAATTGATCCACACGATGAAGATCAAGAAGATGCTCGGTTTCAAAACCCTACAGTGCACATTACAGAGCAACTTCTTCACAAGAGATGAATTAGGGCATGAACTTTGTCTAAGGTCACAAATTGCATGAACAACGATTTCAATACTTGTGCAACTTGCATCACTTTGACGGCCCTTAAAACAATCATTTTATATGTCTAGGGTTAGGAGAAAAGAAGTCTCAAAGACATATTCACGGATTGGAATCAAAACAAACCTTAGAATCTGTTTTCCTTAAATCTCGATAGATAGAGGTGTCGAGGATCTATCGAGAAGCTGTTGAGCCTCAGGGCTGAAACAGCTTCTAAAGCTCAATAGATGCATGTGTTGAGACTAGGTGTCGAGCTTTAGTAACTTGCACTTTCAGCTTGTTTCTTGGACAGAGTTGATGATTTCAACACTTGATCTTGAAATATAGTTTCTTGAAGCGTTAAACATATCCTAAATCTACCCAATTACAAGTAAAGTGCGTTTTGTCAAAGGATAAGCCAATTACATAATAATGACATATGTTTGAAACCACTTGAACCACATATATCCTAACAATCTCCCCCTTTGGAAATTCGTAACAAAACTACAACAAAAAAATGAGCATATGAGAGAAGTCATAAATCACTCAACTCATATTCACTTGTTGAATACAATAAAATCTATCCTAACACAAACTCTTGAAAAACTTTGCAAGAAGAGAGTTTATGGCAAGTAAACTTTGATAACCTGTATTTCTGAAACGCTTTTAAACAAAACACATCAAGGCATCTTTGTGTGAAGCAAAAATAATAGATTGCATACAAGTAAAAGAAACATGTGTATAAAGATAGAAAAGAAACAATACATGGAAAGGTATGTGAAAGAAACATACATCAATATATATATATATATATATCAAGAAGTAAGCACAATGTATGTCAATAAATGGTCATAAGACCAGGGTACATGAACAATGTATCTCTAAAAAAGATATAAAAGAAAAGAAATACATGTAATCCTCACTACATCCCTCATATCAACACTCCCCCTATCAAAAATTTCCTATATAAGCTTTCCTCCTAAGAATGACTAATCTCATAACCCAAAACTACTCCCTCTTTTTGTTACGAGTGACAAAGGGTAGAGTATCAAGTAGACATCTCATTAGAAGAGCTCGCATCTCCATCATCCTCATCTGAAGCATCATCGTCATCACCATCATCATCCGCAGTCTCAAAAGCTACATGAGGAGGCGGAGGAGAAGTCTCAGAAGCAAAGGCGCCCAAGGTCACCTGTCGCCTGGCAATGTGACCAACATAAACGTTCACCTGATACAACTCCGTAGAGAGTGTATCGAGGCGAGCATTCATGCGCTGAAGTTGCGCTATGATGTCTCCAAGAGTGACATCGCTCGAGGAAGAGGAAGGAGCAGATGTCACTCAAGCAGATCTGGATGGAGTTGGACGGGAGGAAGGAGCTGCAGAGTCTGACTGTCTCGACCTGAACTATGCCTCGTTACGTTTTACGGTAGCAGTGTCTATGGCAGACATGACATGAAAAGGGTCGGACGATGGAAAGGGTCGGACGATGGAAAGGGGATGGAAAAACGGCGAAGAATCCTCGTGATAGCGGAAGGGAAAATGAGCTTATCACGAGTAGCCGTATCTCTATAGACATCTATGATAGAGAAGATAAAGTGTGAAGGGAAGTCTATAGTAAAATGCTATAAAAAGGCAACAAAAATCGAGCACGAGGCTCTGTGATAGAGTTGTAGTGAGAAAGTGGATGCAAAGCAAATGTCATCATCATGTTAAGGAAACTAGGACCTTTAGCAAAAGGCCTACATGGTGTGTACTGATGATCTCCCCAGTTAGAGGGGCGCTCACAGAACGCAGAGATCATCTCGTCTTTAGACACAGTCCATAGACGCTCACATCTGGGGTAATTAGGATGATCAACCCTCGGGATGTGAAGAACCTCGGAGACTAGCTCCGAAGCGACAGCGAAGCGTG
Source organism: Castanopsis chinensis (assembly GCA_032878915.1). Lineage (NCBI taxonomy): Eukaryota > Viridiplantae > Streptophyta > Magnoliopsida > Fagales > Fagaceae > Castanopsis > Castanopsis chinensis. The sequence goes on from JAVQMG010000113.1 coordinate 1,554,196, forward strand.
TACCCCGAACGTGAGAATGAAAGAGAGGTACTGAAGAATCAATCCCGTGGATGTTGGAGTAAAACTCTTGTATCAACACGATAGGATAAGTGACCGGGACCTCACACAGTGACTCCTAACCCCGACTGTGAATGACATCTGGTAGGTCAGTGTCGGTAAAGTTTGCCAGGATAACTTGGCATTCTGAATGAACACCTCATTTAGAAAAGTTCTTCGAGAAGTCCTGTTGGGCTTTCTCATCACGGAACCGGATAAACATAGGAGCAGAATCAGAAGAAGAAGAAGAGCCCCGAGAACGCAGAGGGTTCTGGGATGGAATGGATTTATGCTTAGGTGCCATAAACACTACTAACGCAAACATAGAAAGAAAGAGAAGGAGAGAAACACGCAGAAAAGTCCCAAACAGTTCAATATATGACAAGTATATTAAAAAGAAAGAACGTATGCATGAGAAATGCATGAACATATGACGTGCAATATAAAAAGCATCATGGGCTCAGCCCAATCCAATCCTACCAGTACACAAGCAGAAAACACACATATAAATGCATGAAAATGCTGTTAGAATGCTAATGTGATGCAATGCATGTAGTTTTAAAGATCAAATCTATAAAACCAACTCAAAAATTTCATTAATCACTTATCAATTTTGAAAAACCCCAAAATTTTTCAAAAACCCAAAACATAGGTTTTAAAACACGAAATGCATGAAGAATGAGAGGATTAAAGCTTACCAAGTGAGGAAGATCTTGAGCAAAGCTTGAAGAATCCTTAGGAAGGAGTTTGGAGTAAGTGAGAGAGGTTTTGGGAGAGAAAGATTAATGTATCGAGAGAGAGATTGAGTGAAATGAGAGACAGAATCGCGAGAAACCAATATATAGACATTCAGTAATTCTCGACATATGAAGGTATCGAGAGGTGTCAAGACAGCTATCGAGGTATGTATCAAGAAAAGGTACTTCGACAAATAAAGCTATTGAGAACAAGTGTCGAGAAAGGAAGATCAAACACAAAAGAATCTCGATCGACCTAGAAGCTGTTGAGAAGTTATCGAGCAGACAGAAAGTTTCTCGATCGATGCACAAGGTGTCGAGAATGTGTCGAGACTGCGATAAGAAAAAGCTGAGAAGCTCAACAGACAGCCAGGTGTCGAGGAGGTATTGAGGAGGTGTCGAGCTTGCTTTTAAAAAGCCGTTTTTTTTTTCAAGAGAAGAAAAACACAAACATGAATGCAATCACGCATGCAACTCAACCAATGATCCAAGCAACACATTAAGCTCTCAAAATCATCTCTCAACACTAAGTTTAAACACATGGATCCCAAAACACACACACACACACACACACTAAACAAGTCTAACCAATTTTATATTTAAAAAAATGAGTTAAGACAGTTTAGTGAGCATACATTAATGCATGTAAATCTTGTGATGGCCAAATTACATTGTACCTACACATGTATCAAGAATAGCAAAGAATATTGCGTGTTGTGTGTAAAAAATATCGCAAGATTACTTAAGTGTCTCAAAGTTATGACGATTTGAGATATGAGAAAATCACTTTAACTCACACACAATTATAACTGTTTGATGGGGACTATCACCTTCGAGGTACATCCTATAACTCCCACATCTCCTAGAAAACACGCTTGCAATCATATTTTAAAGCATTTTGTTCTTTTTGCTTTTTATTTGTTTGCATATTTTCTTTTATTAAGCATATCATGCATGGGCATATAAGAGAGAGAAAAGAAATACATAATTATGTTAAGCTTTTGGCATTGCACTTTTGCTATACCGAAGCATACAGATGTCATATCATGATTGACGGGTAACAGTGGTGAGATGGTTATTTATGCCTTTCTCTTAGGATTTTCTAGTCCTACCCGTCAAAAAGAGTGATACGAGTGTTAAGTACAAGAGATCACTTAACCTTACTCATCACAAACAAAGAGCTACAAAGCTCACTTGCTTAATTGTGTATAAGATTGCTCATCTAAGCTACAAGAGATACAAAATTTAGAAAACTTTGTTTCAATGACCATTTTAAGGTTCACAAGAACCAATATACACAAACACACACTATTTTTGTATTTTTCAAATTTTCAATTTTTTTTTATTTTTATCTTTATCAGAAAAGCAAAAAAAAAAATAATAATAATAATAAAACACAAAATTGAAAACATACAAACAAAAATAGGTTAAAGAAAGCAAAACAATGCATAAAACTAGATTGACTCAAAACAGTAAAGCAACACACAAATAATGCAACAACAATAAAATGGGGAGAGAGAGAAGAAGTGAACAAAATCACTTAGAACCCTTTTCCTTCCACACCTTGGAAGAACCTTTCCTTTTTACCAATCCTTGAACCGGTGATGAGGGGGAAGAATTTAAACCGTTCAAGTTCGAAAGGAACATGAAGGGTTTGAGAATATCTCCAAGAGGAGCAAGAGAGGTCTGAAGCTGATTCTGGTTCCCAGATGCTATCATGCCATTGCTTTATTGAGTGGCTAACCACTTGTAGCAGTTTGGTCGAGTATGACCGACAACACAACAATGATAGCAGATATGCTGCTTCTCCTGTTTAGGCTTTTGAGAGATAGCCTTCTTCGTCCTAGGGTTTCTAGTTTTCCTCTTCTCAAGCTTAGGGGGTGCTCCTAAGATGGACTTACCCTTGTCTAAATTCTCACTTGCTAATTCAGTTTTAACATATTTATCCTCAATTTTAATGTTATTAGCAAGAGGAACAAAAACAGTAGTACTAGCAGAAGGAGTATTAGAGAGAGAGAATTCATACCCTAATCCTGTATGGTCCGAAGTAGATTTCTGAACGCTGAGCATCTTATCCAGCTTAACACTTGACGTCCTCTCTAATTGTGCTCTAACTTGAAACAACTCCGGTTCAAGCTTCTTAGTCTTCTCAGTCAGGAAATTGTTCTTGAACCTTAGTGCCCTAATGGTCTGATTTGCTTCATCAACCTTAGTGGAAAGCTCCTCACAGTCAAGTTCCACATCACTAAGCTTCTTGGTGGTCAGCCTATAGAGTTTCTCATGTTTCTCAGAAAGCTTATACAGTTTCTCATAGGCAGTATGGATATCATCTTAATCATCCATAGTTTCAAACTTAGCATCCACCAATTCCTTTTCTTCACCTACTTCTTCAGTAATCCCTTTAGTAGGATTAACAGTGACAGTGAATGCATTCAAGATTCCGCCATCTTCATTGTCGGAATCATCCTCGGGCTCCGTGTCGCTTAAGGTAGCAGCAAGTGCCTTGCTCTTCCCAATGCTTTTGAGGTACGTTGGACACTCTTGTTTCATGTGTCTAAAGCCTTAACACCCGAAGCATATTGGTCTAGCGGGAACAATGTATTGACCGCCATCCTTGGTATCCTTCTTCCCTTTATCTGGGTTCTTGAACTAAGAAGAACTGGATTGCCTACAGTCCTTGTTAAAGCCTTTTCCATTGGCATTCTTCATGAATTTCTTGAATTGCCTGGTAATGTAGGACTTCATCTTAGAATCTTCATCATTTGAAGACTCATCTGTATCACTGCTCTTGGCCTTTAGTGCCATGCTCTTGCTTTTGCTTGACTTGCCCATTCTAGTCAACCCTAGCTCATAGGTTTGCAAATTTCCAACCAGCTTAGTCAGAGGAATCTTGTCAATATCCTTCGATTCTTCTATCGATGTTATCTTAGCATGTAATCTCTCGAGTAAAGATTTGAACACTTGTCTTACTATCTTAGGTTCAGGAATGGTTTCCTTAAGATTGAAAGCTGAGTTCACAATGTCCTTAAGTTTTGTATAGAACTCATCGAATGACTCATCATCTTATATTAATCTCTTCGAAGCTCGTAGTGAGCCTCTGTAGTTCGAATCTTTGACAACCTTGATTTCCTCATAGGTTGTTGGAGAATGGTCCATACTTCCTTAGCAGTTTCCGTAGAGGAAATTTTCTTGAACTCCTCATTGGTGACTGTACTGAATAAGACATTCAATGCTCTGCTATTGAAATTAGCTGCCTTGATCTTGGCATCATCCCAATCGGTCGGCGTTTCTGTAGGCTTGGTCCAGCCTATCTCCACAGCTTGCCACACCTTCTCACTAGTGACTGCAAGAAAGCTCTCATGTGTACTTTTCAGTATGCATAATTAGTACCATCAAACAATGGAGGTATAATAAGTGACTGACCTCTATCCATGACAAACAGTGGTCAATGGATCACACACAAAGATTAAACCCTAATCAGAGTGTGATCGCTCTGATACCACTTGATAGGCCACAAATGTGTAGACCCCTTGTGATAAATTAAATTGATTAATTAGCCAAGTTATTAATTAATCAAGTTAACATGAAAATTCACGTGGCAGCACAAACAAGTCATCAATAACTAAAGTATGTAGTGGAAGTAAAATTGACCGGGTGATTTGTTTACGAATGGGGAAAACCTAGTGGCAAAAACCCCATCGGGTGATTTAAGGTCATCACTCCTAAAACTCCACTATTATCATAACAAGCGGTTACAAGTAAAGGAATCCCAAGCACCTTACCAACCTACAGTTGAACCTTTACCCTAATACCCAATTGGACTTGTTCTGTAGTGACAATTTCTCCTTTTGATGCACAGCTCCCAAGTACGTGACTAACCAATTGTGCGGATCCAAGTACACGACTTCAATTCACCAACTAGAGAGAGAGTTGTTGGCTACAAAGTTCTTCAATTCATCCACACGATGAAGATCAAGAAGATGCTTGGTTACAAAACCCTACGATGCACATTACACAGCAACTTTTTCACAAGAGATGAACTAGGACATGAACTTTGTCTAAGGTTACAAATTGCATGAACAACGATTTTAATGCTTGTGCAACTTGCATCACTTTGACGGCCTTTAAAACAATCCTTTTATATGTCTAGGGTTAGGAGAAAAGAAGTCCCAAAGACACATTCACGGATTGGAATCAAAACAGAACTTAGAATTTGTTTTCCTTAAATCTCGACAGATAGAGGTGTCGAGGATCTATCGAGAAGCTGTCGAGCCTCGGGGCTGAAACAGCTTCTAAAGCTCGATAGATGCATGTGTCAAGATTAAGTGTCGAGCTTTAATAACTTGCACTTTCCAGCTTGTTTCTTGGACAGACTTGATGACTTCAACACTTGATCTTGAAACAGAGTTTCTTGAAGCATTAAATACATCATAAATCTACCCAATTACAAGTAAAGTGCGTTTTGTCAAAGGATAAGCCAATTACATAATAATGACATATGTTTGAAACCACTTGAACCACATATGTCCTCACAAAAAAATTAGATAAAATTATAACCACACATTAAAAAATAAATGATGTGTTGAAAAATTATACATTAGCTAACAAATAAAGCTACGACACAAAAAATAAAAGTAAAAATTACAACAATTAATTTATAGTGACTACAAATGATTAGATTGGATGAATGGATATAAACTTGTGAAGTTATCTTGAATGATACATTTATAGTGACTATAAATGACTAGATTGGATGAATGATGGATCGAGTTCAATGGAGAAAGTTCCAACTATAGTAGTAGTCAATGATGAAAAATGAATGTCGGAAGGTTAGCTACAATGAGGGCTTGGGAAATATCTACAAATTACAACTTCATGATGAAGCACATACACAATGGTGGAGCTAGCCAAACATAAAATTTGACAATTAATTTTTTCTCTCTGCATGTATTAATTATATCCATACTAATAGTAATGTACATACAATTTATTAATCAAAACCCAAAGGTGCATTATTTTTGAACTAACATGTAGTCCATGTAAGCGCATCGATGTATTTAAAATTAAACCAAAATAATTAGTCAAATTATTATTAAAAAAATAGCATGTAACACATGCATTAATGCATACATATAGTTACACTTAAAATTAGACATAATTTTTATCATAAAAATATAAATAATTAGTCAAATTATTATTTTTTTAAAAAGTAAACGTAGTTAGTCACATATTAAAATTCTTAATTAAATTTAATAATACTTATGATCATTTTTTTTTTCTAATTTTAATAAGATAGAAAGTATGGTATTTTTGTTGTGTGGTGATTTTTATTGAGAATATGTAACTTTTTTTTAAAAAAAATTACACAGCTCATTAATATTAAATCTTAATATTTTACACTCAACAACTTACTTGGCACAAAGATTAAAAATTTAGGTGGATGCATGACACAAACTTAAGTGAATAATTATAGTATGGTTCCCGCATAAATTTAGACACAATTTTGATTATAAAAATATAAATAATTAGTCAAATTATTTTTAAAAAATAGAATGTAACACATGTAGACGTATCTTTAAATTAAACACAACTTTTATCATAAAATAAATAATTAGTCAAATTATATATATATATATATATATATATATATATTTATAAAGTAAATGTAATTAGTCACATAGTATAATTCTTACCCAAATTTACTACTACTTATGATAATTTTTTTTTTCTAATTTTTAATAAGATAGAATGTGTAGTAATTTTTATTAAGTATATGTGATAATTTAAAAAAAAAAATTATAGTTCATTAGTATTAAATTCTTAGTATTTTGTGCTCATTAACTCACTTGGCACAAAAATTAAAAAACTTAAGTGGATAATTAATTATAACGTGGTTCCCTCATAAATTTAGACACATGGCACAAAATTGAAAATTCTAATTTGAGTTTCTCTCAGTTTCACCTATTATTTATATTTTTTTTATTAACAAAATGAAGTTGGGAATAAAATTGCATACTTCCAAACTAAATGTAAATTTTCTTTTTTGGATGTGTAGCTTCGTATGTTTATAATTATTTTAAAATATTTACAATGAAAGTGTCCATTTGGAATAACTTAAATTTATTAGCTTAAAAAATTAGATAAAATTATAACCACACATTAAAAAAATGATGTGTTGAAAAATTATACATTAGCTGACAAATAAAGCTACGACACAAAAAAATAGAAGTAAAAATTACTACGATTAATTTATAGTGACTATAAATGACTAGATTGGATGAATGAATGTAAACCTGTGAAGATGTCTTGAATGATACATTTATAGTGACTGTAAATGGCTAGATTGGATGAATAATGGATCGAGTTCAATGGAGAAAGTTCCAACTACGTACAGTAGTCGTCAATGATGAAAAATGAACGTCGGAAGGTTAGCAACAATGAGGGCTTGGGAAATATCAACAAATTAAAACTTCATGATGAAGCACATACGCAGTGTTGGAGCTAGCCAAACATAAAATTAGACAATTAATTTTTTCTTTGTGTATGTATTAATTATATCCATACTAATAGTAATTGTGAGGGTAAATGAGCCGAGCAGGAGTGTTGGATTGTGGGCCATGCCTGGGGACATATATGAGCCCGAGGATGGTCAAAAGGTTTAATTAGTATCGAGATCAATGAGCCGAGGAGAAGGAAAAAGAGCTGGTGGTGTCTCCCGAGAAGCCGAGTATCCTTGGGAAAGTATTGTGGAAGGTTAGAAACTGGCCACCTAGAAAATGCTGTGCAAGTAATCATTCTTTTTAGGATAAGCTTTAGGGAAAGAAACCAACAATAAAGAAAGGAATATCTAAGAATAAGGTTGCTACTACCATATTAAATGCTTTACACCTAATCAACTAACCACATTTATGTGGAAATGACACCTGATGGGACAAGCATCCATGAGATCAATTACAAGATCAATAAGTGGAAGGCTAAGATGAAAGATGGAAGAACTATATAATGAAAAGGCCTCCATAAAAAATGGGGCATATAATCTGGGAAGGAAAAAAAAGAAGAAAAGCAAAACAGCTTGTACTTAGATCAACTTGAGTGAATATTAGAACACTTCTTCCTCGGATCTGACCGAGGAGTGTTATTTCCTTTTAAAGTGTGTCTTTTTATCTTTTTGGCTTGAATCCAATCCATTAAGGCCCGTACTTGATTTGCTGAATCATTTTCTTGTAAAATCCACTTTCTAACAAATACATTGTTTTGGGCTTATTGGACCATCCTCCATTGCTGGCAAATTCTAGTCCTTACAATAATGTACATACAATTTATTAATCAAAACCCAAAAGTGTATAACTTTTGAACTAGCATGTAGCTCATGCAAACGCATGGCTGCATTTAAAATAAAACACAATCTATATTATAAAAATATAAATAATTAGTCAAATTATTATTAAAAAAAAAATAGCATGTAACACATGCATTAATGCATACATATAGTTACACTTAAAATTAAAGATAAGTTTTATCATAAAAATATAGATAATTAGTCAAAATATTTTATTAAAAAAAGTAAATGTAGTTAGTCACATATTAAAATTCTTACCAAAATTTAATAAAACGTATGATCATTTTTTTCTTCTAATTTTAATAAGATAGAAAGTGTGGTAATTTTTTTTGTGTGGTGATTTTTATTGAGTATATGCAATTTTTTTTTTAATTTCATAATTTATTAATATTAGATTCATAGTATTTTGCACTAATTAACTCACTTGACACAAAGATTAAAAAACTTAAGTGGTTATATGGCACAAACTTAAGTGGATAATTAATTATAGTGTGGTCCCCTCATAAATCCAGACACATGGCACAAAATTAAAAACTCTAATTTGAAATTTTAATTTGAGTTTCTCTTAGTTTCACCTATTATCTATACTAGTATGTAACCCGTGCTTACGCACGAGAATGGTCAATTGTAGCAATGTTATTGGTCAATTCATTTTTATTTATTTATTTATCATACAAAGGATACCATAGAAAAAACAATGGAAAATAGAAGAAGAGAATATTGAATTTTTTTATTTAAGTGATTCTTATATAATTTATTGAGTCCTAAATTTTCTCAAGGAATAATAATCTCTAAAGTCATAGACTACTCATAGATGTACAAGTTAGATGTTGAGGAATAGTAGTCTTTAAAGTTATAGACTCATAAATGCATAAGTTAGATAAAAGATAGTTGATCAAGCTAACAATAAATAGATAATTATTTCATAGTTATAGTATAATATATAATTTTTTCTCTCTAAATTTTGTGGAAAATAATTTTTTCTCCCCAAAAAATAAAACAATTTCTAAAATTATATTTCATTTATCTACCTCAAAAAATACATCATCATTTTATTATTTGGACTCTTTTAGTTGGTATTATTCATTTTTTAGGCAGACCATATTTTTTTTTGAAATTATGTTATTGTTCGTTATGTTTTTCTATTTTTTTTTTGTGCAATTAAACCATTTAAGTTTCAAATAAATTATTCAAATTTCTCATTTTCATAAAAGAGATTATTATTATTTATAATTTTTCTTATCTTAGGAGTAGTTTCGAACTATTAATTGGGTTTTGTTTGCTAATATAGATACATTAGATTAGAACTGCATATTTCTTAGACATTCCTAAAAATATTTAAAATAATATATAAAAAAAGTAGATTTTATATCTAAAATTGAACACTTTAGTTTCTCCCAAAAAAAAAATGAACACTTCACTTATCGAAATGAAAGAAAATAATTTGTATAACAATATAAAGAGAACATGATCAAACAAATAAAAATTGACTACATGCATTTTCAATTATTAAGATTAATTGCCTTTAACTGGACATTCGTATTGAGCTTTATTATCTTTCACATCATTATTCTCTTTATTACTTATTTTTTTCTTTTTATTTTTTAACAATATTAAATATATATATATATATATATAAATTGACTTTACAAATTCATCTTAGGCAGTTTTAACTTTAAATATTCATTTACTTTAATTTTGATGTTATAACTAAATAATAAATCAATGAAAAATTAAAACAAATATATTGTCTATACATATTCATCTTGGGTTGTTTTAATAGTTGATAATCACATTCAAATCCATAGCCAAGATTGTATTTTGATATAAATTCAAAATCTTACTTTCAAAATAATTAAGTACTATGTCAAAAAAAAAAAAAATCAAACAAAAGCTATAAGAGGGAGAGAGAAGACTTGTGATTAAAAAAAAAAAAAAAAAAAAACACTGCCAAATTGTATTAGCCCAAAATAATATTATAAAAAAAATACAATGATTCATCAACCTAAAGTAAAATTGCAAGAAAGAGTAAATGAATTATATATATATATATATGTATATATATATATATATATATTTTTTTTTTTATATATATATGAGATGAGTTCAAGTTACATCATTTTTATACTATTAATTCAAAATAGATCAAAGCCTAAAAATACACTACAGGTCACATCATCAATTTTCTAAAATTAATGTTTTATCTCATATTTCCCATTAACTTCAATAAACTCCCCTCTCAATTTCTCATAGTCTCTTTCCATCCCCTTTTCTCTGCAACTCAAACGTACAGATCTACCATCCTTCCATTTTTGCCGCTTCCTCAACCTTTCATTTTTTTTAAGGTTCTAAATAATTCCTCTTGTCACTTTTTTCCTAAAGTCTCAAATGGCATAAATCCATGAGTAGAGCCGGCTAGTTTGCAAAATAATAGAATTTAAAGTTCTCTACATGTATCAAATAAAATTCCCAACTCTATCTTGTGCTCACTTTTTTCTTTTAAATGTTTGCTTTTATTTTTTTTTATTTTTATTTTTGGGTAGAGTAGAGGATCAAAGTTTAGTGTTTGCTTTAATTTTTTTCAGTTAGTCTTGCATGTTCTTCTTCAATAAACCCCTTTCCATATGTAAAACTCGCGCATAAATAATTAGTTTCCATATAAGCAAAGTCCACCAAATTTGGGAGGGAAAAAAAAATCAGAGATACAACAATTTACAAAGTTTTCAACCAGCACTCCCAAAACTTATTCCAATCAGCCAACCACATTAATTAAAAATAATGGCAAAAACAACAGCAACAACAACAACAATAACATAGAAGAACCTAAAAGGCCAAACCAAAGACACCCATTAATCCTATGATCAAGAAAACAATTTACAAAAACCAAAAATAGCAAACCTCATAATATGCAAAAGCCAAAAATAGCAAACCTCATAATATTGACAACAAATTCACTTCCACACTCACCGTCACATTGCCCATCAAAATTAACCCACTCAAAAAAAATGCAACCCAGGAACAACAACGCAATTACAATTATTGTACTAAATTAATACTTTTCTAATACTTTTCTAATTCATAGGCTATTTTCAAATTTGTTATTGTACTAAATTAATGTATTAGGATTATTTTAAAAAAAAATCGATTAGATTGAATCAAAAATCAAAGAGGAAAAAAAAAACTTAAAATACAAAATTGCACCACATCAACCAAAAGTAAAGTTCTAAAGAATAAAAAAATTTATCAACCTAAAGTAGAGATGCAAGAAAAATAAAATCAACCAAAAATTAAGAGAGAGAGAGAGAGAGAGAGAGAGAGAGAGAGAGAGAGAGAGAGAGAGAGAGAGAGAGTAGCTTGTAATCTCATGCATGTGTTTGGATATACTTAAACGATACATAGTATAATTCTTACATATATAATTTAAATATTATTGATAGTCATTCTTATAGTTTTTTTTTTGCTCTTTAAAAAGTCTTGTAAGAATATTATTAGGCAGAAAATGTAAATTGTTCATTTTTTAAATATTTTTATGTTCATTAATTCTAGAGTCTTTAATTTTTATACATATTAACTCACTTGAATGGATATTTATGATATGGTCTCACATTTGATTCCAAAAATAAGAAATAAGACTCTCCCTAAATATAAATATTTTAGGACACATGGTGCAAAATTGGATTCAATTGCAGAATCAAACTGGATTTTCTCTAATTTTTTCCTATTAATACACACACACACACACACACACACACATATAATGACTTATAAAATTTGAATTGTTTTTAGTTATACAAAAAAAAAAAAAAGACTTATAAATATAAAATCATTCAAACTCTCCCTTCCTCTAATTTTATATATAGTGTTAAATATATGATTATATTTTTTATGATTTATTTATATTGGACTTCTCGTTTTTTACACTAAATTAACTCATTTGACACAAAAATTAAAAAACTTCAATTAGATGGGACTCATGACGTAAAATTAAGTTCTAATTGAAACCCAATTTTTACATTGAATTAGCTAACTTGGTACAAAATTTAAAAATTTTGATTAGATGGGACATGTGGTGTAAAATTAGACTCTAATTGAATTCTAATTTGAAATCTAATTGAATTTTCTCAAAATTTTGATTAGATGGGACATGTGGTGTAAAATTAGACTCTAATTGAATTCCAATTTGAAATCTAATTGAATTTTCTCTCAGTTTTACCTATTAATGTGTGTGTGTATATATATATATATATGACTTATAAACTTAAATTGTTTTTAGTTCTATAAAAAAAAAGGCTTATAAATATAAAATCATTCAAAAATTATGTTTTTTTTTTTTGTTTACTTATATTGGACTCCTCATTTTTTTACACTAAATTAACTCATTTGACGTAAAAATTAAAAAATTTAGATTAGATGGGACACATGTCGCAAAATTAAACTCAAATTGAAATCCAATTTTTATATTAAATTAACCCACTTGGCACAAAAATTAAAAAACTTAGATTAGTTGGAACATGTGGCGCAAAATTAGACTCTAAATGAATTCTAATTTGAAATTTAATTAGATTTTCTCTCAGCTTTACCTACTACTACTACTACTACTACTATTATTATTATTATTATTATAGATTCTTTGTTTGATTAACAAAATGAAGTTTGGAATAAAATTGCATACTTCCAAACTAAATGAAAATTTTCTTTTTTGGATGTGTAGCTTTGAATGTTTATGATTATTTTAAAATATTTACAATTAAAGTGTCCATTTGGAATAACTTAAATTTATTAGCTTAAAAAATTAGATAAATTATAACCACACATTAAAAAAATGATGTGTTTAAAAATTATACATTAGCTGACAAATAAAGCTACGACACAAAAAATAAAAATAAAAATTACTACAATTAATTTCACAACATTCTCAAATTAACCTATCATCTTGGAAGTTCATACATGAAATGTACACATATTAATTAGAACTGATAAAGACTGTAATCAAGTTTGTCCAAAACAAGAGTGGCACAATCTTTTTTTTTTTTTTGAGGTAATAGATGGAATTTTATTTGATGTAAGAAACTATAATCAGGTACATGTATGGCCGTGTACACCAAACCAAGGAGAACATTACAAACAGTTGCTCAACCGTGACTTGTTGGTTGCAAACAGAGGGACCATAGCAGCCAAGTGACTAGAAAACTAACTTTGTGTTGCACCTAGAAAGACAATAATTTTGATGCATGCACTACCCCACCATACCCTTGAAAACAAACACCAAACAACCAAATCTTTCCCCTTGTTACGTAGGTGCTTGAGTAGTCGAAAGGGTCTGATTTGCAAAAAGCAACTCAAGGGCCCCTTCATATATCACTTTGGGTTGTGACTAAACATTTTGAAAGTAGGCTTTGTTCTTGTTGAATACATTATTGGTAATGCAATGTGTTATACCATGTTATATATGCTTGAGTGAATGCGGAAGGGGAAATTATAGAATAGGAACATCAAGAACACGAGAGTTACGTGGTTCAGCCTTGTTGGTTTATATCCACAGAGGAATCATTTAAGGGTTACATCTTTATTGTATAAGAATGTAGTACAATAACCTGTGTTACAATGAACCCTAACATGTGTATATATAGGTGACTAAACCCTAAACTACTAGTACAAGTAGGACTGAGCTTGGGCATATTACATAGGGCTAATATGTCTAATATATCTTTAACACCCTTCCTCAAACTCAAGGTTGAAGCTCGAAGAAGGCTTGAGGTTAGATAAGCATGAGAAGATCCCTTGGAGATGCCTTGAAGAATGCTTTTGAAGAAACCACAATGAATAATATGCCAATTAACCAATTTTGGAGCTTCAAATGAAGAAACAAAGTCCAAAATTAGAATCTACGCGAAAAACTGAGCAAGATAGGCCTTTTCGAAAATTTTAACTTTGGTCAAAGGTCAACGCAAAAGTCAAAGTCAACGGATTCTGGTCAAAGTCAACGGTTAGTGTTCACAAGTTAGATCCGGGTGGTTCGGGTCAGGTCGGTCTAGGCCAACGGTCAGCTAAGTGACGTGGTGTTGACGAGACGACACTGCTGACATGGCTGATGACGTGTCAAGGCTGACGTGGCTTTTTGTTGATGTCATGGATGACGTCATTTTAAGCTGACATAGTTCTTAGGCTCGTGAAATAACTACCGGCGCGTGTAGTAGATGCCAGAAACCCAGGCGGCGCGTGTCTTCATTTCGGCTATCGTGCTTCTCTGGTTTTGTAGATCGGAGGGCGATGAGGCCGACAGAGCGGCGCATGTGGCCATAATCCAGTCTGGAATACAAGAACTTCAGCAGCGCGTGGGAGGAGTAATCGGAGGTGATAGGCCACAAATGCGTTGACCCCTCGTGATAAATTAAATTGATTAATTAGCCAAGTTATTAATTAATCAAGTTACATAGCAGCACAAACAAATCACCAATAACTAAAGTATGCAATGGAAAATAAATGACACTGTGATTTGTTTACTAATGGGGAAAACCTTACGGCAAAAACCCCACCGAGTGATTTAAAGTCACCACTCCCGAAACTCCATTATTATCACAACAAGCGGTTACAAGCAAGGAATCCCAAGTACCTTACCAACCTACAGTTGAACCCTTACCCCAATACCCAATTGGACTTGTTCTGTAGTGACAGTTTCTCTTTTTGATGCACGGCTCCCAAGTACATGACTAACCAATTGCGTGGATCCTAGTACGCAACTTCAATTCACCAACTAGAGAGAGAGATGTTGGCTGCAAAGTTCTTCAATTCATCCACACGATGAAGATTAAGAAGATGCTTGGTTACAAAACCCTATGGTGTACATTACATAGCAACTTCTTCACAAGAGATGAACTAGGACATGAACTTTGTCTTAGGTCACAAATTGCATGAACAAGGATTTCTCAATACTTGTGCAACTTGCGTCACTTTGACGGCCCTTAAAACAATCCTTTTATATGTCTAGGGTTAGGAAAAAAGAAGTCCCAAAGACACATTCATGGATTGGAATTAAAACAGAACTGAGAATCTGTTTTCTTTAAATCTCGACAGATAGAGGTGTCGAGGATCTGTCGAGAAGCTGTCGAGCCTCAGGGCTGAAACAACTTCTAAAGCTCGATAGATGCATGTGTTGAGAATAGCTGTCGAGCTTTGCTGTATCGAGCTTTGGTAACTTGCACTTTCTAGCTTATTTCTTGAACAGACTTGATGACTGCAACATTTGATCTTGAAGCACAATTTCTTGAAGCACAATTTCTTGAAGCACAATTTCTTGAAGCGTTAAACACATCCTAAATCTACCAAATTACAAGTGAAGTGCGTTTTGTCAAAGGATAAGCCAATTACATAAAATAATGACATATGTTTGAAACCACTTGAACTACATATGTCCTAACAGGAGGCTTTGTCAATGCGTGGAGGTGTGTGTTGTGGCCAATGGATTCCGGGTTCTTGGGTTTTGGTCGCGATATGTCGTGGAGCGCTTCTGTCTTGTTGGTTTCATCAGGCAAAGGCTTGATGTGCATAGATCTGATAGGGAGAGGCACGAATTGCTTGGGCTTGAGGATCTAGACATAACAGTGAGCCATGGCGGCTGTGAGATGCTTGAAGTCTAGATCTAGTAGAAAAGCATGTGTGACTTCTGACGGTGGTGTGCACGTGAGAATCTTTTTTGTTTGCTAGATATGTTTGTTTGATGCCAAGAGCGAAGTTTGGCTCTGATACCATGTTGAATACATTATGGGTAACGCAATGTGTTATACCGTGCTGTATATGCTTGAGTGAATGCGGAATGGGAAGCATAGAATAGGAACATCAAGAATACGAAGGTTACGTGGTTCAACCTTGTTGGTCATCATCCACAGAGGAATCCCTTAAGGGTTATATTTTTATTTTATAAGAGTGTAGTATAATAACCTGTGTTACAATGAACCCTAACATATGTATATATAGGGGACTAAACCCTAGACTACTATACAAGCAGGACTGAGCATGGGCCTATTACATTGGGCTAATATGTTTAATATATCTCTAACAATTCCTTGCATTTCATATCGCCCAAGTTGTAGTGCACCATTGTTCCATCTACTCCCGTGTCAATTTCTCTTGCATCAACTTGAAGAGCTGGAAAAAATCTTGCACATTGTTGCTGCATTTCTGCACTCGTTCTTTAGCCAACGCCCACACATTGCGGGTAAAGGGGCACTCCCACAGCAAGTGAGCTTTCGTTTCAGGGTGTTGGCGGCAGAACACGCAGGTGCTCTCCACAGCCAGTCTTCTCCGAGGCAAGTTACCTCGCGTCGGCAGAATATTGGACACAACTTGCCACATAAAATTTCTGATCTTTAGTGGCACATTGAGGTCCCAAATCATCTTCCACAGCTTGCCTTCCTCCCTAGCTCGTGAGTGTTCTGCTTCCACCCCTTGTTTCAGTCGAAGAGCAACTTGGTAGGCCGACTTAATGGAAAACTCATGCTTCCTGTTTTCCTTCCATATCAATGTGTCTTTCTGTCAGTCTCTACTGAGTGGGATGGCTATTATCTCATCGCATGTTTTTGTGGCAAACATCCCAGCCACCTTATTTTTATTCCACTGCCAAGAATGTTTGTCAATCAGCTCCGCAACTCTTAGGCTTGGTTCCACATCCCTTGTGAAGATAGGCTTATTGGAGAGCCACTTGTCTGATTCAGCGAACAAACTCTACCACATATATGATGGGTTGTGGCCCAACTCAGCCTCCATGAAAGAACACTCTAGAAAGTACCTCGCCTTGTATACCCGATAGAACAAAGAGTGTGTATGGTGTAACAATCTCCAAGCCTGTTTAGCCAACATAGCTAAATTAAAAGCTTGTATGTCTCGAAATCCCATTCCTCCCTTCTTCTTTGTTGTACATAGTTTCTTCCAATTTATCCAATGTAACTTCCTTTCATTTTTTGTATGCCCCCACCAATATTTAGCTATTATAGAGTTGATAGAGTCACATAGGGATTTTAGGAGTTTGAAGAGACTCATAGTGTATATGAGGATGGCTTGTGCAACAGTTTTGATCAATATTTCCCTGCCCGCCTTGGAGATAAGTTTTTCTTAAAAAAAAAAAAAAAAACAAAACAAAATAATTGTAGCTCATTCACACAATTTAGCTTGTGGATGCCCCTTGTTTTAGGTGATTAGAAGCTTAGAGAAGGCATTGGGCCTGGGGTTGGTGTGGTTGCGTTTGTTGTTAGGCCAGACTTGATGGTTGGGATGGGCCCAATATTAGCTGAAATTGATTCGAAGAGCCCAAGCCCATCGAAAGTGTCAAACTTCAGCAACTCATAAATCAAAAACTCAAGTCAAGACCATCCACCCATCCTAGCCTAAAATACTAGGTCGATCATCTTAGTATTTTCCCCAATGCAAAATATTTGTTACTATTTGGTTGCCTGCCCCAATTGAAATTGGGCTATGCAGCTATTCTATTTTGCCATTGATCACAAAGAAATTAAATGCATCTCATGTTCGATCTGCTTGTATCTTACTTTTACTATTCATCCCTTAGCCGAGTTCTTAAGCTTGAAATTCCTAAGGTTAACCCTTAACAAACTTACATATTTGGTAGTGATCTTATGGCTTCACCTGTGCCTGCTGTTAATTAGAAATTTTGAATCTTTGATACATATGTTTGTCATTGAATCACTCTTTTTTGTTTCTTTTGTCAGGTTGAATGACATGATTAAATTGATGTTATTCTTAGTTCTTGGCTTGATCACTTCATTAGGGGAGCGAGGAAAGGCTGGAGGGATCACTGCCAAGGTTTAGATTGTTTTATGTTACTAGTAAAGACCAAATGTTCTACCACGCCAAAGAATTATTGTAGATTCATATATTTTTGGATACGTTTAGAAACTTCAACATTTATCATGTTCAGCACCGCCTTTGGATGATTCAAAATTTGTTTTGAATGGAAGTATTTTTGTTTGGGTATATATCTTATACATTACACTTTGGCTTCAACTAGCATCCATATTGAATTTGTGTCTCTGGTTCTTTAAACTGCATTCAGTAACTAGCTACATACTTCAAAATGAGCAAGTAGGTGTTGCATGTCAATTGTTAGTGTATAGCTTAGACTAGTTTGGCCCATTGGGCTTAGCCCAGTATACTGTACTTGTAGTTCACTCATATTACTTGTACTATACTCATACCGAGCCTATATAAGGCTCTCTATTATACATTGTTATACACACATCTATATACATATTATTCAGTTTTTCTCTCTAACTTTATATTCTTAATATGGTATCAAAGCCATTCCTTTGACTTTTTGGTTCCTGTGGACATCTCCGGTGTTCTTCCGTTGCTCTCGCCTTCATCCAATAGTCATTGTCAAAAGCGAGTCACTGCCGTCTCGCCCACCAGCCTTAAGAACACTCGGATTTCGTCAGTTTTGTTGATCAAATTGCCAAAGTCAAGGCATAGATTGACAGATCTTCCGATCCTAAGCAAAACCCAACAAAGCGTCGCCAGAAACCACCTCCCACGCACCCACACATGCCGACTGAAGTTTCTGCCTCACGAGCACGCTTTCTACGCACCGCCACGCGCCGTCGATCACTCACACGCGTCGCACGCACTGGTACAATGCCTTCACGCGCCTCCACGCACTCCACGCACCTGCTCCATTTCACGAACTGCCACGTTAGCCCTAGGGTGACGTCATACTGCCACGTCAGCACGAACCCTTTACCGTTGACCAGATTGTTGACTGTTGACTTTGACCAAAGTCAAAATTTTTCAACAGGACTTGTCTTGCTCAGTTTTTCGCATAGATTCTGATTTTGGGCTCCGTTTTTGCATTTGAGGTCTCGAAATCGCAATTTTGGTTCCTTATTATGGCTCAACAAATTGATCGAGATATCATACGTCTTATCACCATTATGTTAGATGGTCCCACTAGCTATCATGCATGATCTCAGAATATGACTGTCTTCCTTAAGGGTCATAAACTGTGGAGATATGTGACTGGTTCAATTCCTAAGCTTGTACCAAACCCTAAGTCCAAAGCCACGGCTGCTAAAGATGCCTCCAAGACTACTGTTACAACGGATGATTATGAAGAACGCCTAGAGGAATGGGAGAGTATTCAGAGTAAGAGCTTGTCTTGGTTTATCAATAACTCTATTCCCTCCATTCATAATCTTCTTTCCCGTCTTGAGACTGCTGAGGCTGCTGGAAATTTCTAGCCGATCGCTATTATTGTACTAATGATTTAAGCTTAGAGTTCCACATTGAATCAAAGCTTTATCAAATGCGCCAAGAGACAGGTCAATTTATTTTTGATTATTATTCTCATACTTCTACTATATGGAAACAACTTTTTGCTGCAGATCCTCCACTGGTGTGTTCTAAGGACATTGAGCTCTTTGTCAAATATCAGGATCGTTGTAAATTTATGCACTTCATGATGGGTTTGAGTGAGAATTTTGAGCCTACCAAGGCTTCTCTGCTTAGTCGGTCTCGTACTCCTTTTCTTGATGCTACAGTCAAGGAGCTCATTTCTAAGGAGAACCGTCGACCTACTCATCACATGTCATTATCTGATCATGTATTGGCTACACCATCTCCACAGCCTCCCATTGGTGCATTCACTGCTCCTCCACGAATAAACTCTAGGCATCCCACCTCTCAGTCTTCCAAAGGTATTTGCTATGAGTTTTATCGTGCCAAAGGCCATGACATCTCAGTTTGTCACAAACTGCAGAAATTTTTCTAAGAGTAGAATAAAACTTCTCTTCCTCGGGCAGCTGCTGTATGTCCTTCAGATCCATCAGTTACTATAGGTCCATCTTTAACTTCCTCACTTACTACAGCTGATATTGAGGCAGTTGTTCAATTGGTTTTATCCCGCACTTCCACTGCTCTTTTTGTCACCTCAGGTAAACAACCTTGGTTTTTTGATACTGCATATTGTAACCATATGATTCCAGATGAATCCCAATTTTTTGATAAGGCAGCCTTAGCACATCCAATCACCATTTACACTGCTGATGGAACTCCTATGCTTGTTAGTCATAAAGGAACAATCCCTTCTCCTTGTTTATCCCTTAGTGACACTTTTCATATACCAAAGTTATCCCTCAATTTACTTTCTATTGGTTAACTTTGTAGATTAGGCGTAGATCTTACTAATCATGGTGTGGATGTGCAGGATCCCCGGACGGGTCAAGTGCTTGGGACAGGCCATAAGGTTGGTCGCATGTTTAAGGTTCATGACTTGAAGATTCCTTCACAAGTTGTTTCTGTAACTACTACCACTACCACCCCCTTGCTTGATCTATGGCATGCTCGTCTTGGTCATCCATCCGTATCTCGTCTTCAATTATTAGCTTCTCAAGGTCATTTAGGTTCAGTTCAGTTTCAAAATTTTGATTGTACTTCTTGTCATTTTGGCAAACAAACAAAATTGCCCTTTAATAATAGTGACTCCTTTTCTTCTACACCTTTTGATCTCATATATTCTGATATTTGGGGTCTTGCACCTATTCCCACTGAGGGGGGATCAAAATATTTTGTCATATTTGTAGATGATTTTTCTCGATATACTTGGATTTATCTGCTTCACCATAGGTCTGAACTTATATCTATTTACCAAACATTTCATAAAATGATCGAAACACAGTTTAATCGCACTGTCAAAGTTTTTCGATCAGATAATGCTCAAGAATATAATGATAAATCTTTTCTATCCTTTTTAGAAAGTCATGGTACCCTTCCTTAGCGATCTTGTCCTTACACCTCTCAACAAAATGGTCATGCAGAACGAAATCATCGTCACATTCTTGATGTTGTCTGCACCTTTCTCATTTCTGCCTCTCTTCCTGAGCGCTTTTAGGGTGAGGCTGCACTCATTGCTATGTACACCATTAACTGTATTCCTTCACCAACTACACATAACAAATCACCATTTGAGATTCTCTATGGTCAAACTCCTGACTACTCCTCTCTTCGGGTTTTTAGTTGTGCTTGCTTTATCTCTCTTCCTCCTCATGAACGAACAAAGCTCTAGCCTCGTGCTCGTCTCTGTTGTTTCTTTGGTTATAGTGTATGTCAAAAAGGGTTTTGCTGCTATGATCCTATTTCTCATTGCCTTCATGTCTCCTGTCATGTTGAGTTTTGGGAACATCATCCTTTCACAAGTCTTCGGCAGTTTCTTACGTCCTCTTCCTCAGAGTCTTCCATTTTTACTGATCTTTTCCTTCCTCTCTATCTTGAACTTGTGGAGGATTTTTCAACATCGGCTGCCTCTCCAAATGACTCATCTCCGATTTTGTCCCTGGCATATGACCCGCCTGTCTTGGATCATGTGGCACCACCTTCTCCTGAGTCTCCTGTTGGTCCTGAACTTTTGCGTTCCACTCAGGTAAGCATTCCTCCTCCTTATCTCATTGATTATCACTGCTCTTTTGCTCTTACCACCCTCTATGAACCTCACACCTATCGTAAAGCCCATACTGACCCTCTTTGGCAGCAAGCTATGAACGAAGAACTAGATGCCCTTCATAAGAATCACATTTGGGATATGGTTGATTTACCTCTTAGTCAGTCTGTAGTGGGTTGTAGGTGAGTTTACAAGATCAAGACCAAGGCTGATGGATCTATTGAATGGTACAAGGCTCGCCTCGTTGCCAAGGGCTTTACAGGAGTATGGCATTGACTATGAGGAAACATTTGCTCCTGTTGCTTGTCTTACATTTGTCTGATGTCTCATTGCTATGGCTACTATTCTTTGTTGGCCTATTTATCAAATGGATGTGAAGAATGCTTTCCTCAATGGAGACCTCCAAGAAGAAGTGCATATGCAGCCACCCCCTGGCTATCCACACTCAGGCTGTCAAGTTTGCCGCCTTCGCCGTGCTCTTTATGGCCTCAAGCAGGCTCCTCGAGCTTGATTTGAAAAGTTTAGCTCAGTTGTTGCTCAGCAGGGTTTCACTTCGAGTCCTCATGACATTACTCTCTTTGTCCGAAGATCCTCTATTGGTATCACTCTTATTCTTCTTTATGTTGATGATATGATTGTTACTAGAGATGATTCTATAGGTATCCACTCTCTTTAGCACTTCCTTAGTCAGCATTTTGAGATGAAAGACCTGGGCACTCTCAGCTATTTTCTTGGGCTTGAGGTTACCTCCTCCTCTGATGGATACTATCTTTCCCAAGCTAAATATGCTTCTAATCTTCTCTCCAAAGCTTGTATCACCATGTTTAAATCCAAACTTTGTCAAAGTTCTTAGAGCTTGCCATTAATAAACATTGGAATATAATTTTGAAAGCATCAATAATTTTGGAAGATGCTTACCACTACTAAATTTTTACACAGAATATTGTATTAAGTTCCCAATAGGATTGTGATCATTTTCTATATTCATCTGTATAATATCTAAAAAAAGTTAAATCATAATATTTATTGTTGCTATGTTCATTTTTAGCTATATAAGCTTAGCATTTTGGTTAACTTTGGTCCATTCGGTCCATTTCAATCCAATTCGGTCCACTCCAGTCCACTTAGATACATTAGATTCATTTTAGTCCAATTCGTTCCATTCAGTTCACTTAAATTCATTCAATCCATTTTCAACTAATGGGCCTTATATTAATTCTTATTATAGTTTTCCTTTTTTCAGTTTTGGATACAAAAATTCTTTTTTTCTTATTAATTTTTGAGTTAAAAAGTATGAAATTCTATTTTATTTGTGCCCAATTCTTTAGTTGTGGGCTAAAAAATACAAACAAAATACGTATTAGAAATTAGAGGTATAAACCCTAAAACAATAAAAATGATAAATATTCAAAAGATTGCCTTGAAATTCAAGTTTCAATAATATAGACACTATGCTTATATTTGGAAAAAAAAAAAAAAAAGCTACAATTCTAAAATTATATAATAATTTAAACTTAATGTAACATGTACCACGTGTTTCATAGAATGAGAGTTTACTTTTCTTTTTCTTTTTTTTTTTATATTCTTGGATATATTCAAATTAGTTAACTAGTTATGGTGTATATTTTTTTTAAATCCTTTTAATAACATCTTCTCCATATATATAAAACAATATTATAATTACATAATTTAAATCTTTTTATTAAATTACGTTTTTCATATATATATATATATATATATATATCATTATGTGTTATTGTTAAATGCAAAAAGAAAAAAAAAACATTATATATTCTATTACATAAAACTCAATAAAATATTAAATACTTTAACACATCCACTATCTAACCTATTTTACATGTGAGAATATTTCCTTATCTCATCTCTCTTTTCCTATATATATGCGTGTGTTTGTGTTTCTAAAATAAAAAAAATAAAAAAAAAAAACCTATTTTACATTATATTCTTATAAAATAATTATTACATTTGCGTGGGTTTGCGACTAGTAAATATTAAAAGAGGTATAGTTTATTAACCGTTCCAACATCAAGCAAACCAAAGCTTTGATATGCATGTAAGTAGGGCTGAAATAATTCAAGGATAAACATCAAAACACACACGTTTACATTGAAATATAGAAATTGCAAATTGAAGGATATGTCACCCTCCACTTAGCAGTGAATGATCACAAAATAAGGACACTCATAAGCATAGCCACACAATTCCAGCCAGGGGAGGAAAAAAAACACACAGGATGCTCATAGACACAACATGAAGGGTGTCAAAAAGCTGATCAGAACTTCTGAAAGAAGTCATAAATGTGTTTGTTGATCTCATCAGGCTTTTCCGAATGGAGAAAGTGACCAACATCTTCCAATACAACTACCTCCTCCAGGAGTGGGACATCTCTCTTGAACCCACCCTTATGTATGTAATCCTTGGTGCCTAGAGAGTTATAGGTCAGGTCAAGGTCACCCACAATGAACTTAACTGGCACTTTTATTTGGGCCCCAGTCCAGGGAGCAGTGAGTTCCCAATTTCTGCAAGGAAAAGAACAAGGAAACAGTAATGAGCATGTGAAACCAAACAATGGTGAAAGCCTTTAATAATGAGCATGTAAGAGAAAACAATAAGATGCATTGCATTTTCTTTTTTCTCTACCCTGAATGTGCAATATGCCAATATGTATAGATTTGTAAGCAAAACAATGTTTTCTTTTAAGTAAAAACTTAAAACCCATGATTTTTCTGGATTAGATGTACAGAGTGCAAGGGGCCTTTGTTGACAAAATAAATCAATGTACACTACCTATTTCACAAACTTGCACTGGTGACAAGAGTTGATTGGTAAATGAAAATATGACAGTAATAGTAACCCAATATTCCAAACACTTGCCGACAAGTTGTCAAAAAAATTATGTAATATTTTGTGTGCTAACATTGCTTTTGTTGATAACAATGAGAATTTCGAATTGAATACCTAAACAATTGAAGCTCATTGTATTAACCAAAGCATTTTGTGGCAAAAAAACATTGGTTGAGACTTGAGAGTGATAGGAATTGACACAAACAAGGTCATTAAGGATGAGTATGAAGTCTATTCTCAGCAACTTTAAAGGATTATCAGGCTAGCTACTGTCCAATTATTTATACATCATCATGACTTAGAAAGTTCAGCCAAAGTTTGAAGATAGCATACAGGTCCAAATCTCGGTAGTAGTTCACACCACCAGTGAAGCCCGTCTTCTCAAATTTGCTGGCATAATAGTTAATGTCTTCCTCTGACAACCAAGAGGGCAAGACAATTGGAGCACCTGGTGGATGTCCAAACCCTTTACCTTTAGGTAAAAAAAGTGGACCTGGATTGCGGTATGTTAGGAATTCCTTGAGAACTGTTGCAGTACCAAGCTGGGCAAACTCAGCTTGTATCTCTCCAAGTTCCTGCAATATAATAATAAACAACATGTCCATTATATTAGCTTATTTTCATCAGCTTATTTTGTTTAACTTGTTTATTGAACAAAGTACACCTGTATCTTGAAATTTTTTTTTTAAGTGATGCTTTTAAAACCTGTGCCTCAAATCCCTTTTTTAATGAAAATAAGGTAAACTAAACTAAGTCGCTAGAAAAACACAAATTTTCCTGTATGATGTAAAATTGGGCGTCCCACCAATGATTTTAAAGAGAAAATATTTATGCATAAAGCTTCAGACATCCAACAAGAGATTTATATAAGATGTCTCCAATGGGACAAGAAGATTTACATATATTTTTGTTTTGTATGCTAGGCCAATTTTTATAACGTCATTTCAAAATGCAATTAGTACACCAGAATTGACTGTTAATTTCATCAAAGAGATACCCTCATGGGATCAAGATTCTAGGAGATGGTCATTAGCATTTGTCATTTGTAGAAACGTGCTCTGTATGTAAGAGTATAGTTTTATATGAACTAATAATCAACCTGATTAAAATACTAATCCCCGGTGACCTCACTCATTGAGCAGGCATAAGACAAAGAATTATTAAAATATCCAAAGCTAAAGTGTCTACTATTGGTTGGTTTCATTCACGCAAGACTTAATGTTGAAACAGCATTCCCTTGAAAGTTTTCAGATCAACATTATCTTACCCGCTAAACAAACTTATTATTGTATAGAAGCTAACAATATGAGTACAAATATATGACAAAAAGTACAAGATAACTGGGAATTCGATCCTGTGACATCTTGAGGTGGAAGGAAACTTTAGGAAAGAACTGCGATTGAAGATCTTTGGACATTTTAAGATCTATGCACAAGATCATGACTAACCAATTACCAAAGCACATTCAAAAACTGAAAAATTAGATTTATTCGTGAAACTAGCTGATAGGAGTAAGCTTCAGACTATATTATCTACTGAAGAATAAACAGAGCTGTGACGGAGTTTGTACAGTACTTTCACTGGAAACAAACAGAACCAACGACATTTACTTTTCTTCATACATACATCTTCAAACGGATAAAAGAAAATTACTACCAAGTTTTGGGGAAAAAAGTGTAATTCAAGATAAATGAAGCATCAATGTGCCGAAATGACAATCAACAGGAATGCTGAAGAGAAAGTATTTAATAAACCAAAAGAACCATGTAGCAGGAAAAAAAAAAAAAAAACAAAAAACCCACCTAAAATTCTCTTCTTTTACCATTAAATTCAAGCAAAATACTCAAACCCACCAACCAAAAACCAAATAAACTAAAAAAATATAGATCACAAGTATCACTCTCTATATGTCAAGGATACAGTGTAATACCAACCGCATATTCCGATGCACAAGATAATTATTGATCGGGCTAATTAGAGAATACAAGAGACAATAGTCAAACCCAAATAGAATTTCCACTATGGGCAATTAATTAACAAGAACCCACACAGAGATAAAAGTAACAAAGATGACAGGAAAGAAAGAACCTGAAATCTGCATATGTAATAGTCATTTCCATAGATAGCCCTCAAGGAGTCAAGGGGTTTCCTTTTAGGGTTCCTGGGGCTAAAAAGCACGCTCATGTTAACCAAAGCCTTGACACGGTCTGGTCTAAACAGGCATAGATACCAGGCAATGAGAGCACCCCAGTCATGGCCAACCACAAAGACCTTATCTTGATCAGGTGCCACAGCATCTAGTAGGGCAATAAGGTCTCCCACCACATGAAAGCAGGTGTAGCTGGTGATAGAAGGTGGTGCATCCGTGTCACCATAGCCACGGAGGTCAGGAGCCACAGCTCGATAGCCTTGTGAGGCTAAGGCTATGATCTGGTGCCTCCATGTGTACCAAAGCTCCGGGAAACCATGAATGAAAAGAATCACTGGGCCTTGGCCTTTCTCAGCTATGTGCATATTTATGCCATTGACGTTCACTGTTCTATGCTCTATGCCCTCCATTTCTCTCTCTGTGCTTTTCGATTGTGAATGCCTGACTGTAAGCCTATAAAAAAGAGAATAGAGAAAGTACACTCTGTTACTTTGTTTTCTCAAATGAGGAATATAGGAATATATAAAAGATCAAGATTCTCTCATCTTTCTTCTACAAAGTTTGGAAAGGATTGATTTAAAAAAAAATTTACCCATCATTGAAGAAGAAACGTATACTCAATCCACATTTAAGGAAGAAAAATCATAGAGGATTAAAAAAATAAATAAAAAGTCTTGAAATATAACCAGAGATAAGATAATTATAACAATAAAATGAATAGTTTTAAATTGAAAAATTTGTCACTCATCGAATTAAGAAATTTTAAAAACCATTTGTTTGTAGAAATTGTATGAATAACAACGATTAAAAAGTTGAAACAGTGTGAATAATTCCAATAACATAATAATATGTAGATACTTTTTTTATAAGGAAAATAACATGTAGATACTAGATAGAAATTTATACATATTATTTCTAAATTAAAGGGTGTTCGGAAATCTACAAAATTGATTCAATTCTGATATATGCTAAACCAAAAAATAAAACTAAATCCCATAAATAAAAAACTAAATAAAAATTAAACCGGTTTTTTTTTTTTCATCATGTTTTTATTATAATCTTAAAATTTTTTTCTTCAATTAAAATTTTCTATTATTTGAATTATAAGACCTTGTTGCCATATACTACAATGTATATAATATATTTAAAATAAACAAAAAAAAGGGCATAAAAGAATATTTTCAACATCTTCTTCTTTATTCACTTGTTATATTATTCTCAAAAAAAAAAAAAAACAATTCACTTGTTATATATTTTCTTTAAAAACACAACTAAAATTTGAAGAAAAATATTTACTATATTTATTATTAAGTTATTAATTAGTTAAATTTTTGTAAGATATTACAAAACTATATTGAGACAAATATAAGTATGCTACTAAATTGAAATATAAAAGCAAATAATTTAGTATATATAACCATTTTTTTAGTTCCCGAATTTTTCGTTCAAATTCTTAATATACCATATGTACCTTTACTTACAGTTTGTGTGTCATATATTTAAAAATTAAGTTTTTTGTTTTTGAAAAAAAAAATTCAAGCCAAATGAAAAACATACACATATATGTAGTACATATGTATTTCATAGATTAATAACTAAGGCCATGTTTGGAATGGTTATTACAGTGTAATAGGAGTAAGTATTACAAAGAATGGCAAGGCTTAGGTACAGTACTTAGGTATTGTACCTTAGGTTTTTCTCTTAAAATTCTGCCATATGAATTTTTTCTCATGGGATAGAAGTGTATTTTTTAGTTAAGTTGCAATATGACTGAATTTTAAAAGGAAATGTAAGAAACAACACCTAAGTTAATTACTGTGCCTAAATTTTGTCCTACAAAGAATACAAGAATCTGTAATAGAATAACTATTCCTATTGTTCATTTGGTAACAACATATAATACGGTGATGGAAAAACATCATACTTAGTCAAAATTTCTAAAATACCCTTCTTGACATATATGTATAATTTTATTAATTTACACTTTTTGTGAATTTTGCGTAAATTTGTCTTATGTATAAATTCAACAAATCATATAATTAATATTATTCTTCTTAATATAATAAAGATACTAACGTTAGATTCCCAAAACATTATTTGAATTTTCAATAGATCAAAATCAAATAGTAGCAAATAACTATTTCATATAATAAAAATACAACCAAATAATTGAATAACTACGGTGTACTAAACGTGTCCTAAGCTTATGACATGTACAAGATAATTACAAAATTAAAACAATTGAACATATTTAGGTAGGAAAAATATGGTTTAATATCAAAGATAATGACCGAAAACTCTAGTCTAGAGAAAGCAACAAGTAATGTACTAATTTTAGGGAGTCCAATAAGAGAGGGCACCTAGGGACCAAGGGAGAGTATAATAATTTATTGAAAAATATATGGACACAATTTTTTTTTTAATGATTTTTCTCATAACTTGTATATGGACACTATTTTTTTAATGATTTTTCTCATAACTTGAAAAGATGATATTTTTTTTTAATTTATAAATTTAATAATTACAATTGAGGGGTCTTAAATCCTAAATGTTTCAATTGAAAACACTAAAAAAATGTCTATTGAGCTACAAGGCTCTTGGTTAAAAATGATAATTAATGAATTAATTACATATATAAGTTATGATTAGAATCATATCAATTTCACATGTACTCATAACTAATATCATTTTTAATATGCATCAACCAACCGTCCTAAAGTTTTTACTTTTAAATGACAATCATAAAAAAAGGCTAAGTTATTGTCAATTTTACTACAAAAGGTTATAATTTATCGCAAATCATTGATCAAAATAATAATTAATAACTTTTTAAATTATTACTATATATATATATTTGTATTTAAAAGTTGAAACATAGCATTTATTGTTGTTGCATTTCTGTTGAGTCACATTAGTGACCACGTTATCCACCTATTTCCAACAATTTCACTCTTCTTTTACCGATTTCTCTTCCTTTGTATTTTAGATCTTCTTATCACCATATTCTTACTATAAATTTGCTATACACTCTCTCATTTTATGCATAATATTTACCCATAAAAAATTTGTTATTCTCTCTCTCTTTCTCTCATGTTTTTTTTTTTGTGAATTTTTTATTCTTTGTGTCTCTACTTTAGGTTAATGAATTTTTGTGTTCTTTAGAACTCTACTTTGGGTTGATGCAATTTGGTTGTGTGTTTTTAAGTTTTTTTCTTTTTCCTTTTCTTTGATTGTAAAAGATAGTAAATAAAAATATAATGTTATTCTATTACATAGTAGGACTTGGATAATTTGGCATTTATGAGTCATGACTATATCTTTTATTTTGACTCTTCTTCTTCTCATATTATTTTCTATATATTTGTTACTCTCTCTCTCTCTCTCTCTCTTATTTATTCTTTCTTACAACTCTACTTTAGGATGATGAATTATTGTGTTTTTTTATAACACTATTTTGGGTTAATTAATATAATTTGGAGGTGTGTTTTTTGAATTCTCCATCACAAGTCTTCTCTCTCCTTAAAATAACTTTTATTTGATTTTTGTTTGACATAATACTTAGTTATTTGGAAGTGAAAATTTGAATTTATATCAAAATAAAATCTTGGCTATGTATTTGAATGTGCCTGTCAACTATTTGAGTAATATCAAATAAAATTTTGTGATAAGTTTTAATTTTTGTGATAATCTCTTTTAAGAGAATGAGAAATTTGAATAATATATTTGAAATTTAAAGAGTTTAGTTGTACAGGAAAAAAAAATAGGAAAATACAATACACCATAACATAATTTAGAAAAATATGGAC
Organism: Castanopsis chinensis; assembly: GCA_032878915.1. Lineage (NCBI taxonomy): Eukaryota > Viridiplantae > Streptophyta > Magnoliopsida > Fagales > Fagaceae > Castanopsis > Castanopsis chinensis. The sequence goes on from JAVQMG010000113.1 coordinate 1,584,569, forward strand.
CAACTCAAAAATGAATAATAACAATCAAACGCGTCCAAAATAATAAAATGATATATTTGTAGAGATAGATAAATGTAAACTAATTTTGGAAATTGTTTTATTTTGTAGGGAGAAAAAATTATCTTCCAAAAAATTTAGAAAAAATTATATATTATACCACAATTATAAAATAATTATATATTTTTATGCATCGTTTGGGTCTACAATTAGTCGTGTTTAACAGCTGACACATGGTAGGTTGAAGTTGATTGAAATGACAAAGTTTTTTATAATAAAAAAAAGTTGACTTGTAAAGGGTAACTAATTTATATCCATGACTCACAAAAAAAAAAATTGATGAGAAATCTTGTGATTTTGAACTTACAAAGCATACAAAATATTGAAGGGTGGAGACTGCTTGTGGATTTGGGTCGAATCTATCACTTTCTGTGGTCCAGTTCTGGATTTCTTGTGAGTTAGAAGACGGGACAAAAAAGATAAGCCATTCAGATTATAATTCACATGATGGAAAATAATGCGGTCTGGGATATGATATTGAAAGAAGGGAAATGTGGGACGTGAAGTTATGTAGAAGTAAAAAAGAGAAAGTAGCAAGTTTGGTTAATTTAAATTAAAGTGGGACTCACCAAGTGCTTTGAGCTAAGCTAAAATTGCTATTTCTGGATTAAAAGTATCTGCAGCGTGACTCACGAAAAGTGGTCTACTACTAAAGACATCACTCCATGGGTCGTTAGAAATAAAGCAAGAAAAAGAATATATTATAGGAGAAGGATCTCATAAAACACGGATTACGTTTAGGTTAATGATTACGTGTTTCGGGCCATGATTTTTTTTTTTTTTTTTCCTGAGAATATTAAGTATTTTAACACACAAATGAGTAGAGGGGGAGAAGATCTTAGAGAAACTGACAATGGAATATATCTAGAACATGGACGGAGCTGTTATTGGACTACAGGGGGCAATGCCCCCCCCCCCCCAAATTTTTTTTTAAAAAAAATATTACTATATCTATATTAATATGTATGAATTTTAGCAAATTTGTTCAATAAAATTACACTTTGCCTCTCTCAATAATGTTATCAATTCTTTTGAGAGTAATGTTATAATAAAAAACGGTTTTACAACATTTATACAAACCATTAAGGTAGCAAATTTTTATTAGTTAGTACACTTATATCACTTTTTATTTATTAATAACCACTTATCATATTAGTAATTTGTAAAAAAATTGTAGTTTCAACATTTTTCACCTTTTAAAGGACATAAAAAATTAATAGATTAAATCTAAAAAAAATTATACAAGCCCAAAAAAATTAGCACAACAAAAATTACCAATAATAAAACTAAAAAAATTAAGTCCAATTAGTCTATTTTACCCAGAAAAAACAACTTGGCCATTTAAAAATTTCAAACAAAAATCCTTAGTCGCATACAACTAGCAGCAGAGTCGCCCCCCTAACTCCAATTCTTGGCTCCATCCCTGATCTAGAAGGGTCTAACTATTGAATACATAGCATACACTTTAAACCTCTTTAATTCATACTCATTTTTCGATGTGGGACTAACCCACTGCTTTTTCTTTTGATAATACTAAGTATTTCAACACACGCACACACATGGGAAGAGAGAAGAAGATTTTAAAGAAACTAACAGTAATTAGAGTATAATACATACTAGAAATTAAGCTAACCCTAAATTCCTAATTGGGTTTATAATATATATATATATATATATATATATATATATATATATATATATAGGCCCTTTGGACCATATCTATTACAATCCCGCTCAAATACAAGAAAATTATACTCAATTCAATAAAGCAAAGGATTAAAAGAATTTGATAAGAAATTAATAAAAAATTTAGGATCTAATAAGAAATCTAAAAACCATTTATTTGTAGAAATTTTATGAATAACAAACGGTTAAAAACTTGAAACAGTACGAATAAGGAATCTATAACTCTTTTTTCATCATACCAGTATGAATAATTCTAATAACATATTAGAATTTAGAAGTTTAGATAGAGTGATATAATTATTATTTCTAAATCAAAGGGTGTTTCGCCAACTACAAATTGGTTTTATTGTTTTCCGTAACTCTCTCTTTTTTTTTTTCAGGAAAGTGTTTGCCAAACATTCCTTAAAAACTATTTATTTTTAAAAATTTACAATATTGAAACAGTTACATAAATTTAATGATGTGTAGCGATATATAGAATGTTTTAAATTTGAAAAACAAAAATTAAATATCAATTTAGGTAAGAAAAAACGGTTTGCAATCAAAGAAAATGTCAGGAGCAAAATCCTTTGGATAAGTTGCAGTTCGTAAGTTATAATTAAAATAAAATCATTTTTACATATATTCACTACTAATGCTATTTTTATTAAACATCATTCAACGATCATAAAATAATTTAAAAAACAGTAAAGTTAATATCAATTTTTCCAATAAGAATTTTATACGTTTGACATGATAGTAAATATGATTGAGCCACAACATAATTTAATAATTTTTAATTATTTATTTTTCTAACGTGTTTAAAAATGGACTAATAAAACATGATAAAATTTATAATATCCTAGAATAACAACAACAAAAAATGATGAGAATTTGTGTGCTTTTTGACCTTACTGTAATAATTGTTCTTATAAGTAATACATACCACAAATATTTAAAGGGAGGATCCCTCTTGTGGATTTGGCTCGATCACTTTCTGGTGTCCAAGTAATTTTCTTCCGAGTTAGAAGAAATTAAGGACAATAAAGATAAGCCGTTTAGATTATTTTAAAAATTTTGCTTTTTTAACTTTGTTTTTGATGGAAAATAACGCAGTCTCGAATAGGAGATTGAAACTTGAAAGAAATAATGATGAGCTTTAGTCAATAGTACTGATCTCTTTATGTGGCCCCTTGGTAGGGAGTGCAGAAGTTACGTGAAAGTAGCAAGCGACAATGATGACGATGTTGATGTGGGGATGGAGCCACGTATGGTTCAATTCATGTGGGACTGATTACCAAAAAAAAAAAATTCATGTGAGACTCAAAAGTGCTGTGAGCTAAAATATCTGCAACGTGACTCTCGCTAAAAGGCTCTTGAGATCTACATTGCCCCCACGGTAGGGATGACAATTTTTCCCCTTCCTGTTTGACCTGTGCCTCTCTATTTCTTTTTGTGTGAATTTTTTTCGTCCCGTAAAGGTGATAGGGCAGGGATGGAGCGAGATTTTAGACTCGTACCATAGGGCAGAGCGGGAATGGGTTTACACTTTTTATACCCACCCCGCCCCATACCCACCCTGCCCCTCATTAATAAGGGTTAAGTTGTAATTTTTTCATATTTTAAAACCCTACTATTTAAACAAAAATATCATCATCTTATTTTATTCTACCTAACGTGGTTCTACCTCTTTTTTTTCTCTAGCAAAGTTGGAAGTAAGGAACTAATATCATCATCTTATTAGGAGTTTGGATTATTTTATTGTGTCATACTATGAGATTTTTTTTGTGACATTGTCTTATTAAACATTTACATAATATTATTTAGTTTTTGCTAAAAATTAGTTTGATTTGATAGAATAAATTTATTTATAATTTTAAGTATATTTTTAATATTGAAACATGTCATTTTGTTTGAAAAAATGGTAATAGTTGTAGGGAAATTAATAAGAAATAAAGTTTTACTGTGTAGAGCGGGGCTTCGTGGGGCCTCGCGGGTCTTCGCGGGGTCTTAAGGGGCGGAGATGGGGTAAGAAATTTTCCCTGTCATGCGAGGCGGGGCGGGGATGGGGCAAGAAAAATCTGTACGGGGCAGGGGCGAAGATCCCATCATTCGACCCCGCCCCGCCCCATTGCCATCCCTGCCCCATGGGTTGTTAGGAACATAGATGTGGATATAAACATTTGCAAAATACAAAAAGTAATTAATTTTATATATTTTATTTTAAAAATCTTTCACATCAGTCTTTTTAAAACTGTATATATTTATACATTTGCTACAGTAATTATGCATATATACATGATTACTGCTGTGTATCATATTACTTTATTAATTTCTCATTTCACTCCCTTTTTTCTCTCCCTTCTCCATCTGCAAAACCAACTTATACTTCTTATCTCCCTCATCATCTTCTTCTTCCTTTGATACACACAAACACACCCACACAGAGACGCACAAAACCCAAAACCCACCTTCTCTCACTGTCTCACAGAACCTCTAAGAGCACCACCACCAAAACATAGATCCCACCATCCACCCCACACCGTCCAACCATCACCACCCAACCACCACCACTAAAACCCGTTAAAACAACATAAACCTAAAATCAACCCAAAATCCACAAAAAATCAACTCAAAATTAAACCATTAATTGAAAATTCAAAACCCAAACCCAAAATCAAAATCAAAATCAAATACAAACCCAATGGTGGCAAAGACTTAAGGGATCTGAGAATTAAGGAGAGAGATGAGGGATTTCCTTATGTTTCAATCATCATCATCATCATCTTCTTCTCTCTTCCCAGTAGCTTTCGAACTAAAAAAAATGCAGAGACTTTGAGGGATGAGAGAGAGGCAGAGACTTTGTGAGTTAGGGGAAAGTGAGAGGTGGAGAGTTTAAGGGTTAGGGATAAGTGAGAGGGAGAGACTTTGTGGTTAGGTGGGGGTAGGTGGGAAATAGTAGAAAAAGTGAGGAAAAATATTATTTTAATAAAAAAAGTGTGTATAATAGAAAACTAATGTAGGTATTTTGTAAAAGTGATGGTGTAAAATAGAAAAAGTAAGTTTTTTTGTGTAAAATAGACGGAATCTTTTAGACATACTAATGCGGTTGCTCTAAGGATATATGAAAGAAAGACAATGAGTATTATAGAGAGAAGCATAAGAAGCATAAGTGAGAGAGATCGAATAGGAATGTAAGAATTACATGCTTCGGCCAATGAATTTTAAGTATAGGTATATGTAGGAGTTAGGCAAATCCTAACTGAGCTTATAATATACATGCACTCTTCTGCCATCTCTCTCTCTCTCTCTCTCTCTCTCTCTCTCTCTCTCTCTCTCTCTCTCTCTCTCTATATATATATATATATATATATATATAGGTAAAGCTGGAGATAGTTTAATTAGATTTCAAATTGGAATTCAATTAGTGTTTAATTTTGTACCACGTGTTTCATTTAATCTAAGTTTTTAAATTTTTGTCCATGTAAGTCAATTCAATATAAAACTTAGATTTCAATTAGGATTTAATTTTGCACCACGTGTCCAATTTAATCTAAATATTTTAATTTTTTGTGCCAAATAAGTTAATTTAGTATAAAAAATGAGAAATCCAATATAAATAAACCATACAAAATATAATCATATATCTAACTCTATATATAAAATTAGAGGAAGAGAGGGTTTGAATGATTTTATATTTATGGACATTTTTTTTTGTAAATTTATAAGTCATTTATGTAATATACCACGACTATCTACGGTCTATTATTAACTACATAATCTATATATATATATATATATATATATATATATTTGCTTTTTTAAACCAAAGTTTAGAGAAAATTAAATTAGAATCAAAATTGGATTTTGCTTTTATTAGTTTTCCATACAAATTAAATCATTTAGATTTTTGTTGTTCACTACAACAAAATGTAACTACAGTCATGAATTTTAGTGAGGAAGATTTTTTTGTCACAAAAAAGTACCATATAGCGACGAAATTTATATTTCGTCACTATTTATAAAAAAAATGGTAACCTTTAGTGACGAAAAATTGATTTCATTGCTATGGGATGTTGAATTAGAGGCGCGAAACATCACTACAAGAAATTTGGTCTTTAGCGATGGCATATAGTCGTCGCTAGTGCTTTAAATATTGTCGGTAATTATATTGGCGACGAAAAATGTCGTCACTAATTTTTGTTAAAAGAAAGTGGTAGCAAAAAAGTGTTTTAGTGACGATATTAATGTCGTCACAAATAGTGACAATTGTTGTCATAAATAACTTGAGATCCCAAGATGAAATGTCGTTGCTACTAGCTCATTAGTAGTAATGAATTTTTTTGTTGTCGCTATTAGATTATTATTAACGATGACATTTTTGTTGTCACTAATATGTCATTACTAGTAAGGACACCTGCTATCGTCACAGATAATGATATATAAGTGAGCACAAACATGTCATCACTAAAAATTGCATATTAACGATGATATTGTTTGTTGTCACTAATGATATGATAAAATATTAGCGATGACAATAAGGGTCGTCAATGGGTCGGGTTGGGTCGGTTCGGCCCATTTTCACTTGTCCTATGGGCACAATGGGCTGGGCATAATGGACTATTAACTAGTTAACGGGCCGGGTTGGGCTGGGCCAAAAGAGAAAACCTCAGCCCATGACCTTGCCCATGAGCAATGCCTATTTTGTCTTTAACAAGCTGGGCTATTGGGTTGGGCCTAATGGGCTACCCATGAGTTTGTATTAGCATATTATTTTATTATTTTTATAAGAAAATAATCAATTTTTTATAAGGGAATAATCAATCTATTTTTTTAAATAAAAGAATTAAAGAATTTAATACTTAATTACAAACTTTTTTACATTCAAATCTATTTAATTTTTTGTTTTGTTGATGGAAACCTATTTAATTTTTTTTTATTAAGGCTTTAAATAGTTTTTTATTTTATCTTTGATAAAAAAAATGTCAAATGGTTAATTCAAATTTGCTAGACTACTAGAAAAATATATATTTAGTAAACTAAATTTTGTACAATTACTTTGAGTATCTTAGTAGTTGAGGGCTTAAGAAATTACTCTACAATATCTCAAGATCAATTCTTCATACACTTCTTATATATTTTTGTTATGAATTATAAGTTATTGGGCTGGGTAATAGGTTGGGTTACTGGGCTAGCCCATCGGGTACCCATGGGCATTATAACTAGCCCACGGCCTGACCCACTGGGCTAGTGGACTGCCCATGAGCCTTAATAACAACAGGCTGGGCCGCCCATTAGCCCGATGGGTCATCGGGTTTCTAGGTCGGGCTATGGGCTATGGGCTATTTGATGACCCTTAGATGACATTGTCATCGCTAATAATATTTTACATTTTTTTTCTTTAAAATTTACATTTTAAATTTTACATGGGTACTTGTTGGGAAATAACAAAGCACAATCCTATGCACAAAAAATTTTCAATCACAAATACTCATATAAGCATAACAACTGCTCAATCAATAACTACTAATAAGGGAAAATAATACCTAAGTTCAATATCATATAAATAATAAAAGCTCCAAACTATTCACTCAAATACTAATCAAGTGATAAAGAATTCCTCATGAAGATATGCAACCAAGCCGAAGCTCGTTGCAATGAACAAATCACAAAACAAGAGCCAACAAGGAACAAGACAGAGAAGAAAAAGAAAAGAAAAGTAACCGCTAAAATTTCATATCCAATTTTCTCAATATTTCCAAACTAGTCTCCTTTTAAAAGGTACTCCATATCTCAAATTAAATTAAGACCCTTTTTACAATTCACCAATCAGTTACACTCAAAACACACAAAAACTCCAAAATCATTCAAAACCTATGAAACTCTAAGACATAGAGACCCACAATTGAACCATGTAACAGTTGCTGATTTTCAAAGATACCCACAACTAGTTTACCAAAATTAAGGAATACTCAAAAGGTAAAATGAAGAGAGATCACCAAAAGTACCTCAATTTAACACAACTAGGAAAGATGTGAACTTTGACACTCCCCAAAGTTGAAGTGTCAGATTTTGAGTTTAGTTTCTTCTTCGATAAAAAATAAAGATAAAAACTTTGTTTCTTTCACAGTGCTTGGTAAACACTTTGGACTTACAAGTCAAACAAAAGAGTGAGATCGTGCTCTTTTCTGATTACGTTTGTGCCTTCAAGATAAACCACTGCTGGTAGTTCCAACATAACCTTTAAAACAAGACCCAACAAAGATTAACTCTTTAGCAAATGGCTTGGAGGCAAATATAAAAAATTAGAAATAGAAATTTGGATGCGATGTTTAATTTGTAAATGTAAGAAAATTAGGGGCAACCTAGAACTAAATGGTAAGCATCCTAATAAACAAGAATATGTCAGGCTTCTTCATGGTTTTACAAGGAAATGACATTTGGTGACACCTTTAAAATTTTAGATTTATACGGAATAATTTACAATAACATTGAATTATAGAAGTAAACACAAAATGAGGGAAAAGAAAAGGAGACTACTCACAACCTTTAAAGACCAGGAGACCCAAAATCGAAATGTTGGAGGGCTTTGACACTTCACCAACCAAATTGTTCAACTTCACAACAGCAGCAGAACTAGTTCTTTTGCTTAAAAAGCCTCTTCAGCCAATTTTTAATTCTACACACATATTCCACTATTCTCCTTTGAAAGCTAAACATGTTCCAACTTAAGTTTCTCATTCTTAATCTCCTATCCAAACAAACAAACACAACAATGAGTTCCAAAAGTCCAGGCACTTGTCAAAATGTACAATGACACATAAACAATGTGCTTTAATACCAAACAACTATGTAGTATATTTTGCAGATGAATTAGGAAGTTTCATAGCATGAGTGGGTCAAGCAGCTGGATCTTCTACAAGGATCACATGCTAGCCATTTGTGAATTAGATTTTGCCAGATAGATTGCCATGATGTAGAAAACAAGGTGTTATTTGCATGTTATAAATAGAAGTTTTAAATTGGGCAAAAAAGAGGAACTCATGATAAGGACAATCAAGGCGCTGCCATAATAATCCAACTTTAAAAACCATTATTCCACACATCACAAATTTTCAATCACAAATACTCGTATAAGCATAACAACTACTCAATCAATAGCTACTAATAAGGAAAAAAAATTCCAAGTATATCATATACATAATTTAAATTCAAATTTACTCTCTCAAATAATAATATAATAATGACAAATTCCTTAAGAAGATATTCAACCAAGTTTGCAATGAAAAGTTTCTCACCTTAACATCATCAGTAGCCCAAGGCATGAGACATTTTAACCTGAAATAAAAAGAATAAACCAATGTAAAGGTGAACTAAAGTAGATAATAAAAATGTGTACAAAATAGTTTTAACATCCAAGTAAAACTTTAACATTTTTATTTTTCAAAAATACCATAGCTGAGAAGATATGAAAGCTTTATGTATTTAACAAAACTTAACTTACATCAAAACTCAACTTAATCTTCATCCCCAAGATCTCTAATAGATTCATCATTGTTAGATAAATCTTTTTCCTGATCTGAGCTTGAAACATCGTCATCACAATATGTTTCTTCTTCATTGTTGGAATCTGTATCTCATTCCTTATTAAACAAGTCATCATTGATGAACATACTTTCATCAAGTTGCACATATACATCATCAACATGTATTAAGTCCCCTAAATCTATTGTTGACACATCATCTCTATGTAAAAAAGTTGAGTCTTCATCATTTTCTTGTTGAACTGTTGCATTAACCCCAATACATTCACTTTCTTGGTATATTGCATCACCATTATCTTTTTCATTTTCTTCATGCACATTCTTTGTGCTTATGGGAATATCATACATGTTTCTATGCGTCATATGTTGCACCACACGCCAACTAATGCCTAATTTGGTATCATTCAAGTAAAAAACTTGTGAAGCTTGGCATGCTAGGATAAATGGGTCAGAATGATACCATGTACGAGATGTATTCACACTTGTAAAATGCTCATCCCTTTCCATTCCTGTTCCATTCCTAGTGTCTCGCCAATCACACTCAAATAAAATATACACGATTATTGCCCTAGTAGGTTAGCTCCAAAATATTCCTCAACTCACCATAATAGTTAATTTTTGTTCCACCATCTTCACCCGAAACAAAGACTCCGCTATTTTGAGCATGACGAGTATGTTCACGGTCTTTTGTGTGGAACCTAATACCATTCACAATGCAATCTTGATATATTTGTGATAACATGTTGTGTCCTCGCAAATAGCCTTCTAATAGCGACCACTAATGTGTTATCGCCGATAAATAAAGCATATATATAATTTACTTATTATATATTTTTGGCCACATATCTGTGATGAAACATAAGATCATCACTAAAGATGATTATCTTCGTTAAAATAAACCTTATTTTAGCGACGTAAATGTCGTTGCAACAAAATTTATTGTTGTTGCTAAAAGTTTCCCTCCATTTTCCAAAAGTAAATAAAATTCCTTCCATGGCGTTAGCGACGACTTATTAGCGACTACCTTAATGTTGTTGCTACAATACACTTATTTGCAATGAACATTTATTATCGTCGCTAATGTATGCTTAATAGTGATGACTTTTTGGTCGTCACTAAAACATTGGTCGCAAAAGACCAAAATTCTTGTAGTGATAGTAGCGGTCAATGATGAAAAATGAATGTCAGAAGATAGCTACAATGAGGGCTTGGGAAATATTAACAAATTACAACTTCATGATGAAGCACATACGCAATGGTGGAGCTAGCCAAACACAAAATTAGACAATTAATTTTTTCTATGTATTAATTATATCCATACTAATAATAATCTACATATAATTTATTAATTAAAAACCAAAGGTGTATTATTTTTGAATTACTGTCTCCTAAACTTGTCCACGAACCTAAATTTTTCAAATTAAATTATTACCCATTAATATAATGACTAAAATTTTTAAAATACTAATAATTTAAAGATTGCTAAATAAAAGACAAACAATCATTTAGATTTCAATATATATACAAAAATCTAATAACTAAAACCAAATACGTGTTATATTATTTTATATATAAATTAAATGATAAAAGTTATTATATTACATTTATAATGTTATGATATATTGATTATTTTAATATTTTAAGAACAAATAGAATAAAACAAAATGAAAACATAATAAAAGTATATGGTAAAGTGGGATTAGCCTACACGGTTACACACTTGCTTTTGTAGTAAGGATTTTAACCACACACATGGTTATTTAGTGGAGAAAGATAATTACTAAAGTGCTACATCCATAATATTTTTATAATAATTTCACAACGAATCATAAGTAGTAAATTATTATTAGTTTTAATTTTAATCTACAAATTAAATAACTTTTTTGCCCATGCGTAATAGCTAATAACAACCTACCATTTAGAATTTATTTTAAAAATATAGTAAATATAGCATTTTTTTTATTAAAATAACTTCAATATATATATATATATATATATTTATACACACACTAATTTTTTTCCAATTTTGGGGGAAAGGTGGGGGGGGGGGGGGGGGGGGGAGGAAGGCTCCCTTCAGTCCTAGTGCAGCTCTATCACTGCTCATAACAATTTGTTATTTAGGATTTATTTTAAAAATATAGTAAATATAACATTTTTTTTATTAAAATAACTTCAATATATATATTTATACACTAATTTTTTTCAAATATTTTGGGGGGGGGGGGGGGGGGGATGAGTCCCAGCGAGGCTCCGCTGCACATACGAGCGAGTTGCCAAATTTCACAAAGATTGTACCCAAAAAGAATGAAAGACAACCAAAATTAATCAGTTCAGCAGTCTGGTCCGATTGCATCCAAGATTAATCATTGGATTGGTATGGGTCTTAGTCGAATCGAGCCTAGTAAGTCCGTTAAGGGCTACTGCTAATGTCACTGCTGACATGGCATATTGCTAATGTCACTGCCGACATATGTGGGCCTGAGTCTGGCTGGCCCAAAAAGTAATACGTGGCACTAGCAAACGTCCCAAAATCCAACATAAAAATAAATGAGGATCTAGAAGAGTTTTATGGGACATTTATGACTCATCAGTTGTGTCCCTGAGGTTAATCTAGCTAGTACGAACTCATTTTTCTTTCCTTAATGCATGATCCTTTGTGAAGATTTTTTTTGGGTGATAGTTAATGATAATAGTTCTTTCTCAAAAAAAGAAAAAAATGATAATAGTTTTGAACAACAAATTAGGTTTGGCTAGCTCACATAGAACGTCTCTCTCTCTCTCTCTCTCTCTTTTATTTATTTAATCTCATAGATCGTCTGCGTAGCTATTGATTTGGTTGAGCTCAAGTATGTCACAGTCTAGCCTTGTTAGTAGACCCATCTTATGAACATAACTCTGCCATCCATGATAATGTTTTGATGAGAAGTCTAAGCGTGGAAAGATGGATAAGGGTATAAGGAAATAGAGGATGAATTGTATGTTTTTCATTGTATTGAAAAATAAAAATGTAGATGAAAAGCTAAGCAAAAGAGAGGGCATTCCTCATCTGCACTTACTATTTTTCATCCTCTCAAAATAAGAGTAAAAGTGAAAGACAAAATGACATGCATAAGCAGTTGGATAGTTTTACCCCTGTAACTTATCAAGCAAAAATATGCAGTAATTTATCTACAAGATTTTTGTTTTCAATTTCTCATACGCCAGTAATAAAAAATTACAGTATTTATTTTCATTCGTTTTCAATAAAGTGGCACCATGGAAATCAGCCAATATTTTGATGGAGACATAGGCCATGTATATTGACCGTTTGATTCTTGTTAGACCTTAGCAGCTTCAACATTGATATAGTTTGAAAGAAAAGTCTGAAGGCATACCTTAAGTTGTACTTTGCTAATTGTTTTTATTTTTATTTTATAGGAATACTTTGCTAATTGTTCTAAACTTGTAATGCTCTGATTGTGGACAAGCTTGCATGCTTGCCTCTATTGAGTGTACCTCTACATTATATGGGGAATGGGCAATTCAATCAACCAAATTTGTAGTTAAATAGTTCTAGCAGCCCTGCAGTTTATCTTCAAAAAAAAAAAAGTTCAAGCAGCCTGTTTAAAAGTTGAAAAACTAACCAATAAACCACGTCTATATACCTCCCCATCCCTTAAAACTAAAGCAAAGGATGAACTCAATGCATAAAATCCCCTCTAAATGGAGATCAAGAAACTAAACCCCATGGATTTACTGGGTCTAGTCGTCTAGATGTTCAGATGCAACCCCAATTTGACCTTAGGGAAAGAATTTGATCATTAGCCATGCAAATCCTCATTTTGACCCCCTCAAATTATATTTTTTGTTTGATTAACAGAATGAAGTTCGGAATAAAATTGCATGATTCCAAATTAAATGTAAATTTTCTTTTTTGGATGTGTAGCTTTGTATGTTTATAATTAATTTAAAATATTTACAATTAAAGTGTCCATTTGGAATAACTTAAACTTATTAGCTTAAAAAATTAGATAAAATTATAACCACACATTAAAAAAAAATGATGTGTCGAAAAATTATACACTAACTGACAAATAAAGCTACGACACAAAAAATAAAGGTAAAAATTACTACAATCAATTTATAGTGACTATAAATGACTAGATTGGATGAATGATGGCTCGAGTTCAACGGAGAAAGTTCCAACTATAATAGTGGTCAATGAAAAATGAATGTCGGAAGGTTAGCTACAATGAGGGTTTGGGAAATATCAACAAATTACAACTTCATGATGAAGCACATACGCAGTGGTGGAGCTAGCCAAACATAAAATTAGGCAATTAATTTTTTCTGTGTATGTATTAATTACATATATACTAATAGCAATGTACATACAATTTATTAATCAAAACCTGAAGGTGTATTAAAAATACTTATGATCTTCTTCTTCTTTTTCTAATTTTAATAAGATAGAAAGCGTGGTAATTTTTGTTGTGTAATGATTTTTATTGAGTATATGTAATTGTTTTCTTTTTTAAAATTTCATATCTCATTAATATTAGATTCTTAATATTATGCACTCATCAACTCACTTGACACAAAGATTAAAAACTTAGGTGGACATATGACACAAATTTAAGTGGATAATTATAGTGTGGTTCCCACATAAGTAAAAACACAATTTTTATTATAAAAATATAAATAATTAGTCAAATTATTTTTAAAAAATAAAATGTAATACATGCATACATATCTTTAATTAAACACAATTTTTATCATAAAATATAAATAATTAGTCAAATTATATATTTTTTTTAAAATTAAACATAATTAGTCACATATTATAATTTTTACCCAATTTAATACTATTTATGATTTTTTTTTCTAATTTTTAATAAGATAAAATGTGTAGTAATTTTTATTATGTATATGTCATAATTTTTTTTAATACTAGATTCTTAGTATTTTGCAACTTCATGATGAAGCACATACGCAGTGGTGGAGCTAGCCAAAAATAAAATTAGACAATTAACTTTTTTCCCTGTGTATGTATTAAATATATCTGTAAGGACTGGATTTGGAACCAACCTAAAAGAAAAGGGATCGCAGTCCAAAGAGTCCAATATAATGAATTTGTAAAGAGTAGGCTAGAAAACTAGGGTTTAATGAATCAGAAAAATAATTACAGTGAGCTCAGATGAAAAGAAAACAAAAATACAATTGTATTGCATAAAGTAAATCATCTTTGGCACAGTCCGAGAAGACTAAATCTTATATATATGCTACTTTTTATTTTGGTTACAAATCATGTTCCTGATGCTACAGTTTTTTTCTCTCCCCCTCCGACCTCCCAATCCTTAGAGGGTTTCTTACATTGTATAGCTCCCCTTAGATGATCTTGACCCTCCATTTGTTGACCACCTAGGTCACTACCTGAGTGCCTGTCCCATCAGACACCTTTCCAACCCCCTTGTGAGTTGCGGTAACCAAGGTAGCACTATTTAGGGGTTTTCCCCACATAAATGCAGCCAAAAGGTTTGGTGTGATGCATTAAATATGGTGGCAGCCCTCAACTTTTTAGTCATGTAGCGTTAACCCCCTCCCCAAAGCTCTTTCTGTACAGTACGACCTCCTTTGGTGACGTGCTATTAACACAAACTTACAGCCTGAGGGCATGGCCTCCTCAGTAGAGTAACTGTCCTCCTCGGCCACAGGTATAACATGTGGCGCAATCACCTTACTGAAATTCTTATACCCCAC
The DNA here is from genome assembly GCA_032878915.1 of Castanopsis chinensis. Classification (NCBI taxonomy): domain Eukaryota; kingdom Viridiplantae; phylum Streptophyta; class Magnoliopsida; order Fagales; family Fagaceae; genus Castanopsis; species Castanopsis chinensis. Next base: position 1,599,574 of record JAVQMG010000113.1, read on the forward strand.
AATATCCATACTAATAGTTATGTATATACAATTTATTAATCAAAACCCAAAGGTGTATTATTTTTGAACTAGCATGTAGGCCATGCAAACGCATAAATGTATTTAAAATTAAATACAATTTTTATTATAAAATATAAATAATTAGTTAAATTATTATTACAAAAATAGTATGTAACACATGCACTAATGCATACATATAGTTATACTTAAAATTAAACATAATTTTTATCATAAAATGTAGATAATTAGTCAAATTATTATTTTTTTTTAAAAGTGAACGTAATTAGTCACATATTAAAATTCTTGCCTAAATTTAATGATACTTATGATTTTGGACTAAAATTGCATACTTTTAAAAATAATGAAAATTTTATTTTTGGATGTGTAGCTTTGTATGTTTAGAATTATTTTACTAACATATTCAATTTAAGTGTCCATTTGGAATAACATAAGCTAAAAAAAAAATAGAAAAATGATGTTTTGAAAAATTATACATTAGCTGACACCTGACAAATAAAGCTACGACATAAACGAGAACTAAAGCAAAGGATGAACTCAATGGATAAAATCCCCTCTAAGTGGAGAGCAAGAAACTAAACCCCATGGCTATAGTAGGTCTAGATGTTCAAATGCAACCCCAATTTGACCTTTGGGAAAGAATTTGATTATTAAACTTGCAAATCCTCATTTTGATCCCCTCAAAATATATTTTTTGTTTGATTAACAGAATGAAGTTTGGACCGAAATTGCATACTTCCAAACAAAATGTAAATTTTATTTTTGGATGTGTAGCTTTGTATGTTTATAATTATTTTAAAATATTTACAAGTTAAGTGTCCATTTGGAATAACTTAATTTATTAGCTTAAAAAATTAGATAAAAGTATACCCACATATTAAAAAAAAAGATTTGTTGAAAAATTATACATTAGCTGACAAATAAAGCTATAGCACCAAAAAAAAAAAATCGCAACATTCTCAAATTAGCATACTGCCTTACTGGGTCATACATGAAATGCACAAATATTAATTATAATTGATAAAGACTGTAATCAAGTTTGTCCAAAATACGAGAGGCACAAGATTCTTAACGTAAATAAATAAATAAAAATTGTAGTTCGTGGATGTCCCTTATTTTAGGTGATCAGAAGCTTAGAGAAGGCGTTGGGCCTTGGGTTGGTGTCGTTGCGTTTGTTGTTAGGCCAGACCTGATGGTTGGGATGGGCTTAAACATGCAGATTTGTTGAATTTTTAGTAGACTCGGCTCAATAACTAGCCGAAATTGATTCGAAGAACCCAAGCCCATCTAATGTGTCAAACTTCAGCAACTCATATATCAAACACTCAATAGTCAAGACCAACCGCCCATCCTAGCCTAAAATACTAGGTCGATCATCATAGTATTTTCCTCAATGCAAAATATTTGTTACTGTTTGGTTGCCTGCCCCCATTAAAATTGGGCTGTGCAGCTATTCTATTCTGCCATTGATTACAAAGAAATTAAATGCATCTCTTGTTCAATCTGCTTGTATTTCACTTTTACTGTTCATCTCTTAGCCGAGTTCTTAAGCTTGAAGTTCCAAAGCTAAGTCCTTAACGAACTTACATATTGGGTAGTGATCTTATGGCTTCACCTATTAAGAATGTTATAAGTATATGGATAATAATTGTTGTATTGAGATTTCGTTAGTTAATTACAATCCCAAGCAAGTTAATCACATTTAACACATGTTGGAATTATTAATATACATAGACAATAATAGAATTAATAGGATAAGGTCATGTGGACCAATGAAATTAGAAATAGTCTCCTATATATACATGATTGTAATTCAACATTAGATGTCAATTGATGAATAAATCAATTTCTCATTACATTAGTGCATCTCTCTCTCTCTTAATCTCTTTCTTTCTCTATGGAAGGTGACTACCTCGAATTAAGTCAATTTTCTTACAATTCTCATCCATTCTCCTATAATTCCTATCAATCTCTATTAGGAACCACTGGGTTCTTAACATCACTTGTGCCTACTATTAATTAGAAATTTTGAATCTTTGATATATATATGTGTGTGTGTGTGTGGGTGTCATTGAATCCTAGGTTGCACCGACACACCATTTTTGGTGAAGTACCGGTGTCGGACACTGGTACTAGTAAGACACTCCATTTTTTGGTTTCCAAGAGATGTCCTTTTTCTTTTTCTTTTTCTTTCTCCGACAAGGCAAATAGTGAAAAAAGAAAAACTCACTGATTTTGACATGTGGACAAACACATACCATTGATCTTGTGCTAATATACCCTAAAACAAAAGAGTCTCTGCTTTAGTAGGAATGTTGAAAATGAGGATGCCAACCCATCTATATCTGTGTTTTATCCAACCTCCAAAAAGCTTGCTGCTTTAATTGTAAATGAGGATGCCCGTCCATCTATATCTTGGCCTCCAAGGTGTCCCATTACCAAATTTTATTTTATTAAGTCAATTTAATATTGGCTTATTTTAGTTTTTTGTTTTCCCCTCATACACTCTTGAGTTGGAATATGCATCAGTGTGAACAAAGTAAAAAATGCAAAATTTTGGTTTAAAAGTTTAAAGCTTGTTTCCTTTTATTTCTTTAGTTTGATGTTGAATGTAGCTTTTTTAAACTTTTGGTTGTACTCTAAACATTTTATGTGTATTATTGTACTACTTTAGGTGTTAATTTACTTATTTGTAATTCTTATATAATTTAAATTCTAGATATAAACATATTTTATGTCTAAAAATATTAAAAAATATGCCTAAATGTAAAATTTAATTAATTATTTAATTGTCGTACTCACACCTTGTTGTACTCTTATTTTTCAAAAATTGCCATACTCCCGTATCCGTACCCATGTCATATCCATACCCATGTCCGTGTCGGTGCAACTTAGATTGAATCACTCTTTTTTGTTTCTTTTGTCAGGTTGAATGACATGATTAAATTGATGTTATTCTTGGTTCATGGTTTGATCACTTCATTAGGGGAGTGAGGAAAGACTGGAGGGATCACTACTGAAGTTTAGATTGTTTTATGTTAGGAAAGACCATATGTTCTACCATGCCAAAGAAGTAATGTAGATTTATATATTTTTGGATATGTTCAGCAGCGACTTGGATGATTCAAAATTTGTTTTGAATGGAAGTATTTTTGCTTGGGTATATATCTTATTCGTTACACTTTGGCTTTAACTTGCATCCATACTGAATTTGTGTCTGTGTTTCTTTAAATTGCATTCAGGAACTAGCTACATACTTCAAAATGAGCGAGTTGGTGTTGCATCTCAATGAAACTTACCTCGTGCCAAAATTCCTTTCAAGTGGCTGGACTATCAGATTTATGAATATAGAAAATAAGTAATGAGATGAGCTATGCATTTTTAAGGGAGGTGGAATAATAAAAATGAGACAAGCTTGCTCAATTATTGGTTAGAGCAGATCAATTTAATGTCCAGGTTTGCAAGTTCCTATGTGAATCTTTTTCAAGGAGTTTAAATTGGATTAAAATTTATCCAAATTCTAAGATATTTATCAAATATATTTATGATGTTAGTATGCACGATCCATTAATACTCCAGTTAATATGCAATTGATGATGTCGCACTGTTTTCTTTTAGTAAAATAAATTGTTGCCCTGGGATATGTATATTCTATAAGAGCTCTTGTTCTTGTTATCGAAGTGTACATTTCAACAGCATTTTCTTTCATTTTTGGATCAAGTTTTTTCTTGTTTATCTTTCCTATCTTTGGCATAAATTTGTGATTGTAATGCAACATCAAAAATTTTCAACTAGAAGTAATACAAGAGATTAGAAATAAAAGGCAAATAATCAATTACATTCTCAAACCAATATAAAGAAAAGAAAAGAAAATATATTTTTACATTCTTCTTGTTTTGTACTCTACATCATTGTATGAGGTTTTGTATAAATGAATGAGGAAACACTAGTGTCAAAATTAGCCTTGTTTACTTCAAGATACATGACTTCAATACATCATGGAATGCTTCAAAACCTTTTTTAGCAACATGCATTGAACTTTTGGACAGCAAAGGCTAATATTTTGTCCTGTAAACAAGACAACACGAGACATATAGTCATTGCTCGAATTTTTTTTCCATTTAACGTTAATTTTATAAGAATATTGTTAATTGTCCAGTTGCAAAAGAAAGTGGGAAACTAGCATCTCGAGTTTTTAAAACTCGAGATCAATGCCAAATTCAAGTTTTAAAAACGCAGGAACTCGAGTTTTAGACACTCGAGTTCCACATTTTCCCTATTTCGCGTGGAACTCGAGTTTTAAATACTCGAGTTCTACGATAAAACTCCAGTTCTACCATTTTAGATCTCGAGTTTTAGAAACTCGAGATGTTATTTTCCATTTTACTTTCAAATGTTGCTTAACTTACTACATAGAAACCCCTCACGTTGTTATTCTGAAAATATCCCCGTCATTGCTCCATATAACAGCCTCTGTAAATGAAAAAAAAAAAAAAAAAGAGGCATAAAACAAACTCCTGTTCATAAGCTCAATTGTGCCAACCTCGGTGGCAATTTCAGCTTTATCCCATAAATCAGTACCATATCTATATAATATAGAAATGCTCAAGTAGAATTAAAGTTTATCTAGAATATTTTGGGGAGGCCATAACATATACTACTTAAAAAATTTGTGCTAAACTTAGTAACCGCATTCAAGAGCTGCAGTTTGGATCTTTAAAATGAACTACAATACGCCAAATATATCATCCACCAGCAAAATACACATTTGCATAATTAAATCCAAATTTAAGAAAAGAACAAGTACCAAAGAAAAATTAGAAAGACAAATAAAAATGTCATAAGGCATTTTTAGCATACCTCACAAAAGTAAAGAAGTTAACTCTTTATCTGTAGACTAATTTAAACACTGTTGAACACAAATTTCACTCACACACACAAAGACATTTTTTGAGTCTTAAGACTTGACACATTAAAACAAGTACTCACATCTAAATCCATTTTGAAATCAACCTAAATCTTAAAAAGCCCATCCAGCCACCATTCATTTGAAACCCCAAAATTCAAACAAAATCTATACCCATAACAAAGATTTACAATAAGGACACATACACAAGCTCACCATCAAACAGAAAATACTCACTCTCAGACTCAGTTAATACCAAAGCCAAGAGACCCATACACATAGCAAATACAAGCAGGCCACTTTCCATTCAATCACAGCAAATTCGACCTTACCCAAGAAGACCCATTGTAGTGGGGGTGCAAGAAGAAGCTCTACCAGAGGTGAGCTTTAGAGAATGAGAGAACAGAGAGAGAAATCGAGATGTGAGAGAGATAGAGTAACTTTAACAGAGGAGAAGGACCACACCGGCAAGCACCGCCGATGGTGATGGTGAAGGTGCAGGACGTGGAGCAGCCATGGAGATTTGGCCATGGGTATCCTAGGAAAATTTCTGATGGAAGAGATAAGAGGGGGAGTTTTTGAAACTTTGGGGAAACTGAAGAGAAAAATAAGCAGAGAAGGGAGAGAGTGCATCATCGCGGATTGATGACGTGTTCTTATGAGGTGTCATTTTCTAAGCATTGGATTAAAGCAACGATTGAGATTGAAGCTATTACACGTATTGTACGAAATCTCAATTCGTAACCAATAAACTATCAAAGAGTATATGCTGAAGTGCACATTATTTATTTATTCATTATAATAATATAAAGTGTAGGGTCAATAGGATCAGGAAAATATGTTGGGTTGGCCCAAGAGTGTTTGTTGGGCTGAAAGCTCAATTAGAGGATACTGAATGGTCTGAGGAGGTAATAATATCAACCCATGAAGCAATGCTAATAGGTAAGTGATATCTGATCAAATATGTCGAAAGAGTTGGTTCGAGGAGGAATATGTCCTCGGCTATGCGAAGCTGAGGTAGGAGAAGGTTGTCTGGCGTCCAATGGCGATATTTTAAGAAGTTCTACAAATAAGGACAAGCATGATGGATGTAAAAGATAAGAAGAAGAGTTACGAAATATCTAAGATAAAGATACCATCGCATTGAATGCTATGTAACTACTTTTTTGGCCGCATTAATGGGAAAGTGATGTCTGAGTATTAAGGTTCAGCCTTACAACTGCCTTCAAAGGCATCAGGGAGAGGTTGATGGGACAAGTATCTAAATTGATGATTTGATTCATACGTGGAAGACGAGGAAAAGAAAGAAGATGCTATAAAAGGAAAGGAGGATGTTTAAGAAAGGGGGATCGGAGAAACATGAGAGAAAAATACTGTGCAGTTTGGCGTTCATAATTGTAACTTATCCTTAAAAGAGAGAAAACTAATACAATTCATCATTGGCTTGCATCCAAGGATAAATTCTATTACAAAAACAGTTCATTGTGTGTGATATTAGGATCAAGCCCATCATTCTTACTATCCAACATTGTTAGAACCTAGACTTCAAGCTCACTCTATATACATTTCATTGTATTGTACTTTTTGGGCCTATTCTCCTGTTACTGTTGGGTTTGGGTGCAAATTATGACCTTACATAAAGTTTTTGGCTTATTTTAGCATTTTTTTAATTTATTTTACAAATATCACTTATAAAAATTACCTATATCAGATTATCTATTATACACTCTATTTCATTTAAATAATCATTTTTTATTCTTTTATTTTTATTATTATTATTTTCATTTAAAATCTCTCTCTCTCTCTCTCTCTCTTAGCTTCTACCACAACTTTGCTTCTTTGTTATTGCTGCTTCTTTTTCTTCTATACAATATGGGTTTGATAATTCATATGGATTTTGTATATGAATTCAATGAGTTTGAGATCTAAATTTAGGATGGTTTTGATGAATTTGTAGAGGTTGCTAGGATTCACTAGGTTTGATGATTCATATGGATTTTGTAAATGAGTTTGATGAGTTTGGGATTTAAATTTCAAAGGGTTTTGATGAATTTGCATAGGTTACTAGGATTCTTCCTCTTCACAAATTGCGTTTGAAAATTCTTATGGATTTTGTATATGGGTTTAAGGAGTTTGAGATCTAAATTTAGAATGGTTTTGATGAACTTGCATAGGTTCATGGGATTCAAGAGGAGATAGTTTGGGAATAGAGTTAGGGAAAGAAATAGAATATCGATGTGGGACAGAATCTTCAAATTTAATTCTGTTATTTGTTATATTTGGTATTTTTATGTAATTTTTGTTATTTTAGGTTTAGAGCATTTATTTCCTTGTTTTTAGGTGCTTTAATGCATTTTAGGTTAAATTTGGTTCCTATTATGGTTAGGTATTAGATTGGAGTTATTTTAAAATATATTTTATTGTCTGTTAAGTTTTATGGAGCCCTTAAATAGGCCCTTAAGTTTGTAAACATTTTTTTTTAATAATTATTCAATCAATAAAATTTAGAATTTTTGTCTCCCTATTTTCTAGTGGATTCCAGACCCCGTTCTCCTTATAGATTCAAGGAACCCTCATAGATTTGAGATTATTTTCAGAAATAAACGTGTTTTGATTCTTATTTTCTAGAAGTAGACGTGTGTGGCTTCTTGATGCTTCTGCATCCTGTATCAAGAAGCAAAAAATGTCTACTTCTAGAAAACAAGAAAAAAAAAACACATTTAATTTTGTAAATAACCTCGAATCCACAAGGGTTCCTTAAATCCAAAAAGAGAATGGGGTCCAGAATCCACCAAAAAATAGGGAGACAAAAAGTTTAAATTTTATTGATTGAATATTTGTTATAAAAAAAAACATTTTACAAAATTAGGGGCATATTTAAGGGCTTTGTAAAACTTGACAGACAAGAAAATATATTTTAAAATAACTCCTATTTAATACCTAATCATAACAAGAACCAAATTTAACCTAAAAAGCATTAAAAGCACCTAAAAATAAGGAAATAAATGCCATATACCTAAAATAATGAAAATTATATATAAAAAATACCAAATAACAAATTACAAAAATTAATTTGAAAATTCTGTCCTACGTGAGAACCCTTCACTTGAAACAAACTAGTCCTCGAGTTGATGGTTGAAATATGAAATCTTCCATGCCTAGAGAACAAATACTTCGAATACTTTAACCCTATGATCTTTTTTCCATACTTACAGCTCATCAATGGAATAAACAAATCAAATTGAATTTCTTTTTCCTTGGTCTTCGTGTAATTGTAGAGATTTACCAAATAAGAATTGACAATTGAATCAAATCTATCAACCCCAATAAAATCAAAATGTTGGGTTATAGATTGACCCCAGTTAATTAATTCAATTATTCAAGTTGATTAATTAGGTCAAATTATATGAAAATCGTGAAGTCGCTAACAAATTACCAAATAAACTAATATGTAGTGGAAAATTGTTTGGACATATGTGTTTCAAGTTGTTTTGAACATATGTCATTCTTTTATGTAATTGGCTTATTCTTTGATAAAACGCACTCAGCTTGTATTTGGGTAGCTCTAGGATGATTTTAATACTTCAAGAAACAAGGTTTCAAGATCAAGTGTTAAAACTATGCAAGTTGTCCAAGATTCAAGTTGAAGAAGTGCCAAATTTTAAAGCTTGACACCTGCATCCATCGAGCTTTAAGAAGTTGTTCAGCCCTGAGACTCGACAGTTGCTCGACAGCACCTCAACACCTCTAGCTGTTAAGATTTAAGAAAAATAGATTCTAAGTTCTGTTTTTTATTCCAATCCGTACATGTGTCTTTGGGACTTCTTTTCTTTTAACCCTAGAAATATAAAAAGATTATTTTAAGGACCGTCAAAGTACACAAGTTGCACAAGTATTGAGAAACCTTTGTTGAAGCAATTTGTGACCTGAGATAAAGTTCTTGCCCTAGTTCATCTCTTGTGAAGAAGTTGCTGTGTAATGTGCACCGTAGGGTTTTGTAACCAAGCATCTTCTTGATTTTCATCATGTGGATGAATTGAAGAATTTTGCAGCCAACAACTTTCTCTCGTTGGTGATTGAAGTCGTGTACTGGGATCTGTGCAATTAGTTAGTCACGTACTTGGGAGCTGTGTATCAAAAGGAGAAATTGTCACTATAGAACAAGTCCAATCGGGGTATTGGAGTAAGGGTTCAACTGTAGGTTAGTAAGGTACTTGGGATTCCTTTACTTGTAACCGCTTGTTATGATAATAGTGGAATTTCGGGAGTGGTGACCTTAAAATCACCCAGTGGAGTTTTTTCCGCGTAGGTTTTCCCCATTCATAAATAAATCACCGTGTAAATTTATTTTCTGCTGCATACTTTAGTTTATTGGTGATTTGTTTATACTACCACGCTATTTGCATGTTAATTTGATTAATTAATAACTTAACTAATTAATCAACTTAATTCATTACAAGGAGTTAACGCGTTTGTGGCCTATCAAAAATAAATAACACGATGATTTGTTGACGAATGGAGAAAATCTCTTGCAAGGCAAAAAACCCCATAGGGTGAATTTCAAGTCACTACTCCTAAGAATTCACTAATCAAGAGATTACAAGTGTAAGAAATCTTACCACTACCCTAGACTATCTCAAAATATCAACCTACAATTAAACCTTTGCTCCAATACCCAATTGGACTTGATCTTATAGAAGACTTCTTTGCATGCATAGATCCCAATATGTGAATAATTTCGACAATTTGATTACTTGTTGTTGGCTGCAAAGTTCTTCACATTAAGGCATGTTGAAGATCAAGAAACATTGGTTACTATTGATACCCATTTTCACGACTCATTTTTTTACAAGCACGATTCAACCAAGCCCAACATTCTTGTGGGCTTAATTTATTTATTATAATATTTTTTATTCTTTTAAGCATGGCCCAAGCCTATGAAATATATGGGGAAAATTGAGGAAGTATGTTTTGGAGGATATGGGTCGGCTTCTTTCAGACCTTTGCACAAGGCTAGCACATGTGTGCTACCAAGTGGGTAAGGGACATTAGTAGCACCTCAAGTTTATAGAGGATGTCTTTTATCTAAAATTTCTACCCCAAAAGAGATTTTATTCTCTGGTTGATTGTGGCCCAACTTTTACGTTCTAGCATCTTTTTGCCTAAAACACATAGCTGGCCCTAAGTGGTTAGTCTTGTCTGCTATAGCAACCAAATGTAGACCCCAAGGGCTTGCCATCTCTAGGAAACATTAAACCATGAATTTAGGCCACTCCATTTCTTAAATTATGCAAAAAGCAAGCCAACCCTTTTATCCAATTAAAGCAAATCTGACCATAATCTCTTTGATTGAGACCTGGGGTTCAAAGCCTCTTTTATTGATCAAAAACCAATCACTTACAGCACCTCAAACTTAATACAGAATGCCCTAATCAGATTCAAAATAGAGAGAACTACGTTTTCCCCCATAAAGCTAAAACTTTAGAGTAAAAGTCCATTCAGCTAGCCAACATTCTTACAATTCTAAGGCTTAAGGGTGGAAATATGGGTACAGAGGAACCTTTCCTTTCTTCCTCACAACCTCTCTCAATTTTCTCCTTTCGCTGATTGTAGGTTGAAGTTCCAGACCTGTGTACTTTTACTGCATTTTCTTGTATTTAAATTATAATATTTTGATTTCTCTCTTGTTAAAGCACCATTAGCCTTTTGTTCATTACACATTTGGAATTTTGGGCTTGATTCTCCACAAATGAACATTTCTAAAAAACCTAAGGGGAGATTTTGGCTAATCTTGCATTTTTTTCCCTTGTTGCAAAAACGTCCCCGACATTTTGGCAATTTCCCTAAGGAGTCAAGCAATGGAAATAAGAGAAGTCAAGTATTCGACGATACGAAACCAGCAAAAAGATGGTGTTCTCACACCAACTTGTTGTTCCAAGAGAAAACGTATAATGCATTGCTGTGCAAGAAGAGCATTGTGAATTTGAGCTGAAAAAAGTTTTATCCTTAGCTCATTGAGCTGTTGGAGATGCTCCATATCATGTGACAAAATTGCTCCAAACTCCGGAAGCCATCCAAGAAGTGAAGGATGGAGGGAGAATCAATTGTTTTATTCAAGGGAAAAATTTTCTTCTACTCATCTGTCTTATTTTTAAGCTATCATTCTTATAGATGAATTATCCTACATCTCTTTTTTTATATAATATTTGTGAACATTATTGTTGTAGCTTGAAAATATAAAAATTGTGGGCCACAGGGAGCGAAGGCAGCAACCAATAATTAATCAACCAAAGTTTTAAACATCAACTTCAACCTAAGAACCCCTAACAACAACGGCTAAAAGCTCATCCTCAACATCTCCTTAACATATGTCTCTTTTTTATTGTTAAGTTGTATTGTTGCCAAGTTAGCGCCAAGAGTTTGGAGGTTGTTATGGGTGATTGACTCGTTTTGGGACGAGAATAATTGCCACTATATGCGACCCTTCAGAGCTAAATATAGTTGGCATCACCGCTTAATAAGGTTTTCACCAAATTTCTAAAGGCCATAGCTATGCCCACTGTAAGTCGCTTGATATTCCACACACCAAGTCTTCAAGCAGCAACATTCAATACACCAGGTTTTGAAGTCGTACGAGCAATATGTTAGCGCTAAAGCATGCTTAAGCTAAGGCACTTAAGCACTCTCTTTGCTAACTAATTTTTCTATATTGTTTATACTTTCAATCATTCAAAATTTTAATCAAAATATTCTCCATAAGTCATGTGTGCTACTTTGCTTAGTTGTGAATTTTGTTTACTAATGTAAATCGCATTTGCATTAAGGGGAGAAGCAAAAAATCTTCTCAGAGCACCCAACAATTATAGAAATCTAAAATCAATCCCCTATCACCAAAGCTATGACATACTTATTCATTTAAAGCTGTGATGCACTTATGCAATGTAATCCATGACAAGCTCATGCGTCCAAAGTCATGGTTGATCCGCACATGCCAAGCCATGGCATGTTCATATATCTCAAGTTGTGACAAGCGCATGCATTCCAAGCCATACCAATGCCTTAATCATTCTTGAATTCAAGATTATGCTTGAAGAGGGAAGTGCCAATGTTGCCATCCTCAAAAAAATTATTATTGTTGCTCAACTCTTGCAATTGAAATACGCAACTAAGCCCACTAATAAGGAAGGTTTGCACGTGCCTTTGAAGAATTCTTTGCTATACCTCACTCTAGATATTGAAGTCAAAAAGCTCAAAAATCACATGCTAGTTACTGAAGATCCATTCCAAAGATCTTTGAGTAGAATCTTAGTATAACGTGAAAGCTTGGAATAAGCGGCATAAAGGCAAACAAGTAGGGATGCAAAGCCCCTATACCGAAGTCTCTAATGCTTAGCCTATTGTGAGTATAACTCTAATTAAGGTTGATAGTTCTTTTTTATTTTCTTTTTTAATATGTGTTTTGGTATTGTGTTTTTTTTTTTTTTAATTCCCATTAGAAAGTCTTTTCTTTCCCTTTCATAACTTTGGTAAAATTTTGGTTTGCGTTAATACTTAGTTGTTTTTGGAAATAGGAATTTGAATATGCCTACCAATTGTTTGAGTAATAAATTAATATAAAGTCTATTTTTTATTCCTTTAGTTTCATTTTAATTTTGGCTAAGATAACTTTGTAATTTTGTGATGATTTTTTATGATTATAATAATTTCCTTTTTTTTGAAGAGATAAAAAATTTGAAACGTATAAAGTTTAGTTATATATTAGGCAAATATAATACACTACAACAGAAGTTAGAATAATAAAATGATATATTTGTAGAGATAAAAAGATAAAAAAAAAAAAAAATGCTTGTAGAATTCTTTTGTTTTTTGTTTTTGGTTTTTATAATTCTTCTTCTCCCTATTAGTTCACACCTACAGTTACACTTCTTCGAACCTTTCCCTTTCTTTTTGTCTTTTTATCTCTCCACTACTCTCTACTTTACCCTTACAACTCCTTCCGCTTTCTTATGTTTTGACTTCTTCTCCCTATTTTATTTTGTATGAATTTGATATCATTTTCTCAATTCAATCCATATTTTTCCCATACAAAACTATGAGTACTCTCTCTCTCTCAACTTTCTTTTGGTGGATTTTTGTTATTTCTTATAACTCTAATTAAGGTTAATGATTCTTTTTTCTTTTCTTTTTTAATATATGTTTTGGTAGGTTTTTTTAATAAATAAATAAAAAAATTCCCATCAGAAAGTCTTATCTTTCCCTTTTATAGCTTAGGTTAAATTTTGGTTTAGTAGTTTTTTTTTTTTTTTTTGGCTATAGGAATTTAAATATGCTTACCAATTGTTTGAGTAATAAATTATTATAAAGTCAATTTTTTATCCTTTAATTTCATTTCATTTTTTGCTAAGATAACATTGTAATTTTTGTGATAATTTTCTATTATTATGATAATTTCCTTATTTCTTAAGAGATAAAAAAATTTTGAATAAAAAATTTGAAACTTATAAAGTTTAGTTGTATATTAGGCAAATATAATACACTACAACAGAGATTATAAATTTATAATAATAAAATGATATATTTGTAGCGATAAAAAGATAATAAAAAAAATATTTGTAGAATTCTTAAAAAAAAAAAGATAATACTTGAAGTAATTTTTACTTTTTATATTATATACCGAATTACATGATATTTACATTCTCATACATCGCGTGGATCTATGGCTAGTTACACTAACTCACAAAGCTAATATCTTTAACAATCCTCTTTTTCACTCAAGATAGAAGGCTTAATAATGCCTTGATTTTCAAAAATAAACTTGTGAAGATGTCTTGAATGATACTTTTATAGTGACTATAAATAACCAGATTGGATGAATGATGGATCGGGTTCAATGGAGAAAGTTCCAATTATAGTAGTGGGCTACAATGAGAAATGAATGTCAGAAGATGGCTTCAATGAGGACTTGGGAAATATCGGCAAATGACAACTTCATGATGAAGCACATACGAGCGAGATTACAAAGATTGTCCCTAAAAAAAATGGGAGACAAGCAATATGTGTGATTGGGAACCTCATTAGAAAAACAGACCCTAAAATCTGAATCTATATAGAAAACAAAGTAGGAAATACTCTGATAGGCCAAGATTGTATTGACTCCTTGTGATATATATATTGATTAATTAGTCAAATTTATTAATTAATCAAATTAACATGCAATGTACGTGGTAGCATAAACAAATTACCAACTAAAATAAATTTGTTTACAAATGGGAAAAACCTTCGAGGTAAAAACCCTACCGGGTGATTTTAAGGTCACCACTCTCTAGAATTGACTATTATTACAACAAACGGTTACAAGTAAAGGAATCCTAGTACCTTATACTAACCTACAGTTAAACCCTTACCCCAATACCCAATTGGACTTGTTTATAATGACAATCTCTCATTTTTAATGCACGACTCCCATTACGTGACTAACCAATAGATGCGCGGATCTTAGTACGCGACTTAAACTTGAGAAGGATGTTGGCTACGAAGTTCTTCAGTTCATCAACACGATGAAAATCAAGAAGCATTTGGTTATAAAACCCTAAGGCGCAAAGACGCAGTAGTTTCTTTCAGAGAGAATAAGGCATCGGTCATTTTTTTGCATGTGTTCTCCTTGTATTCGCCTATGTGATGGTCTTTAAAATAAGCCTTATATATGTCTAGGATTATGAGAAAAGAAACCTTACACATACATGTCAGCATGGGCCAAAAATTAGATCTAGAAATTTGAATTTCTTAATTCTCAATAGATAGTATTCATCGAGCAGCTGCCAAGACCTCGATAGAAAGCTATCTGTCGAAAGCTGTTGAGTTTTAATGAATCAGCACTTCTTCACTTGTTTTTTAGATAGACTTGCATGGTTTTAATACTTGAACTTGAAACCTTATTCTTTGAAGTATTAAACACATCCTAGATTACCCAATTACAAGTAAAGTGTGTTTTATCAAAGGATTAGCCAATTCTAAATGACATATGTTCCTAACAAGATTCACATATATCTTAACAATTTACTACTTTGGCAATCCATGACAAAACCACAACAAACAAATGAACATATGAGAGAAGTCATAAATTACTCAACTCATACTCACTTGTTGAATACAATAAAATCTATCCTAATACAAACTATTGAAAAACTTTGCAAGAAGAGAGCTCATGGCAAGGAAGATTTTGACAATCTGTATTTTTGAAACACTTTAAACAAAACTCATTAAGGCATCTTAGTGTGAGTTAGAAATAAAAGATTGCATACAATATAAGAAGCATGTGCATAAAGAGAGAAAAGAAACAACACATGTAAAGATAGGTGAAAGAATTGTAATAACAACCACAAATGTATATATATCATCAATAAGTACAAGGTTTGCTATCACAAAGTGATCACAAGACCAAAGGTACAAGAACAATGTATTTAAAATAGAAAGAAAAGAAAAAGATACATAATTCCTAACTACATCCCTCAAAATATAGACACTCCCCCTAACAAAAATCTCCTAAGTACTAACTCTCTCCTTATATATATGACTACTCTCATATCTAAAATTACTCTCCCTTTTTATCATAAGTGACAAAGGATAAGTACATCAAGTAGACATTTCATCATCATTGAGCGAATTAGCACCGTTGTCCTCATCAGCATCATCACTACTAGAGCCATCATCACTCTCATCCTCTGAAGTCGGTAGAGATGGAGAAGAGTAAGTAGCAAAATCACCCATGGCAGCTTGTCGTTGTGCAATACGACCAACACGGGTATTCACCTAACACAACTCATCACTGAGAGTGTCAAGGCGAGCATCCATGCGCATAAGCTATGCCATGATGTCCTCAAAGTCACCCCACCCGTAGAAGAAGAAGGAGCGAGGGTGGATGGAGCTGTAGAAGCTGGAGGAATTGCTGTCCCAGGCTGTCTAGATTGTAGCTGCACCTTGCTTTGTTTAACGGTAGCGGCGTCTATGGCACACATAACTAAGAATGGTCCGACTCGGGATAAGAGACAAAAAAATGGCAAAGAATCTGCATGATAGTTGAAGGAAAAATGAGCTTATCACGGGTCGCCATGTCCTTATAGACATCTATGAGGGATAGAATGAAGTGAGAAGGAAAGTCAATAGATATCTACTCTAAGAGGGATAGCAAAAATTGAGTACAAGACTTTGTGATAGAGTTATAGTGAGACAGAGGATGTAAAACAAAAGTTATCACCATATTAAGAAATCTTGGACCTTTAGCAAAGGCTGAGCAAAGGGTGTACTGACGATCACCCCAATTAGAAGGTAGCTCACAAAAAGAAGACATAAGCTCGTTTTTAGACACAGTCTTAAGATGATCTGGACGGAGTGACCATAATGGGCATACCTCGAATGCGAGTGACAAAGAGAGGTATTGAATAATCAAATCCGTGTATGTTGGAGTAAAACTCCTGTATGATCAAGTAAGGGCAGGAGAATGACAGTGGGTAGGTCAGCATCAGACAAGTCCAATAAAATGACTTGGCGTTCCGAATGAATGCCTCATTTAGAAAAGTTCTTCGAAAAGTTCTCCGAAAAGTCCTTGTGGGCTTTATCATCACGAAACTGAATGTGAGAGGGGCTAAAATTAGAAGAAGATGCCCTAGAACGAAGAAGATTACGGGATGATGTAGATTTCCATTTAGGTGCCACAGAGTAACTAATAGAAAGAAGGGGAGAGAGAGAGATAGAGAGAGACGCAGAAAAGCACCAACACAGATCAAAATAAGAATATAGAGAAATGAAGGTTCGTATGCGTAGAAATGCATGAACATGTGACATGTAAATTTAAAAATATCATGGGTTCAGCCCAATTCAAACCTACCAGCACATAAGTTTGTAACAAAGTAAACACACATCTAAAATGCATGAGATATTGTTATAATGCAAATGTGATGCAATGCATGATGATTTAAAAACACTTAAACAAGACTCATGCAAACAATTTCACAAAAACTTCATCAATTTTGAAAACCCCAAAATTTTCAAAAATCCCAAAAGATAGGTTAGAAAACATGAAATGCATGATAGAATGAGTGAAAAAGATCATATCAAATGAAAGAAGATGATCATTAGGCCAAAAAAACTCTTGGGAAAGGAGTTTAGAGTGAGAGAGAAGTGTTTGGGAAGGTGAGAGGTTAGAAAGGATCAAGAGAGATAGAGGAGAAATGAAGCTGGAATCGCATAAACCCTATGTATAGAAGCTTTTAATTCTCGACAAATCAAGGGGTGTCGAGAGGTGTCGAGGATTAAAAAGGCTTGAAGAAGCTATCGAGATAGCTATCGAGGATCTATATAGAGGTTTCCACAGCAATGAAGCTCGATGGATCAAGGAGCTATCAAGCATCTATTGAGGAGACAGAAACTTTCTTGATAGATCGAGGAGCTATCAAGATTGTGATAAGAGGAAGCTGAAGAGCTTGATAGATAGCCTAGCTGTCGAGAGGTATTGAGGAGCTGTTGAGATTGCTTAAAATCAGTTTTTCAAGGAAGAGAAAAACACAGACATGAATGCAATCAAACATGTTACTCAATCAAAGATCTAACCAAAATTTTAATTTCTCAATCAAGAAAAATGTCATGCATTTAGATCCAACACACACACACACACACACACTAAACAAGTCTAACCAATTTTATATTTCAAAAATAAGTTGAAACAGTTTAATGAGCATACATTAACACAAGTATACCTCGTGATGGTCAAATCACATTGTACTTGCACATGTAGCAAAAGTAGCAAAGAATATTGCGTGTTGAGTGTGAAAAACATCGCAAGATTGCATAAGTATCTACATGTTATGATGATTTGAGATATGAGAAGTCAATTTAACTCACACACGATCATAACTACTTGATGGGGATTATCACCTTCGAGGTACATCCTATAACTCCAACATCTCCTAGAATACATAGCTTGCAGTCATATTTTAAAGTATTTTGATTTATATGCTTTAATTTTTCTTTGCATATTTTCTTTAACATTGTACTTTTTCTGTGCCGAAGCATACCGATGTCATTTCATGATTGGCAGGCAACAGTAGTGAGATGATTATTAATACATTTCTCTTAGGATTTCCTAATCATTCTTGTCAAAAATACTGATACGAGTGTTAAGTACAAGAGATAACTTAATCTTACCCATCACAAACAAGAGCCACAAAGCTCATTTTCTTAATTGTGCATAGAGATGCTCATCTAAGTTACAAGAGATACAAAATTTAGAAAACTTTATTTCATTGGCCATTCAAGGTACACAAGTACCAATGTACACAAACACACACTATTTTTGTATTTTTCTGATTTATTTATTTATTTATTTATTTTGAAAACAAAACAAAATAAAAATTAAACAACTAAACAAAAATAGACAAACAACATGAAAGTATGAAAGAAATATGCAAATGCATGAAAGTATGATTTCAAAAATAAGTTAAGACAGTTTAATGAGCATACATTAACACAAGTATACCTCATGATGGTCAAATCACATTGTACTTGTACATGTATCAAAAGTAGCAAAGAATATTACACGTTGAGTGTGAAAAACATCACAAGATTGCATAAGTATCTATATGTTATGATGATTTGAGATATGAGAAGTCAATTTAACTCACACACGATCATAACTACTTGATGGGTATTATCACCTTCGAGGTACATCCTATAACTCCAACATCTCCTAGAATACACAGCTTGCAATCATATTTTAAAGCATTTTGATTTATTTGCTTTAATTTTTTTTTGCATATTTTCTTTAACATTGCACTTTTTTTATGCCGAAGCATACTAATGTCATTTCATGATTGGTAGGCAACAGTAGTGAGATGATTATTTATACCTTTCTTTTAGGATTTTCTAATCATTCTTGTCAAAAATACTGATACGAGTGTTAAGTACAAGAGATAACTTAATCTTACCCATCACAAACAAGAGCCACAAAGCTCATTTTCTTAATTGTGCATAGAGATGCTCATCTAAGCTACAAGAGATATAAAGTTTAGAAAACTTTATTTCATTGGCCATTCAAGGTATAGAAATACCAATGTACACAAACACACACTGTTTTTGTATTTTTCTGATTTTTCATTTATTTATTTATTTTGAAAACAAAACAAAATAAAAATTAAATAACCAAACAAAAACAGACAAACAACATGAAAGTATGAAAGAAATATGCAAATGCATGAAAGTATGATTTCAAAAATAAGTTAAGACAGTTTAATGAGCATACATTAACACAAGTATACCTCGTGATGGTCAAATCACATTGCACTTGTACATGTATCAAAAGTAGCAAAGAATATTACACGTTGAGTGTGAAAAACATCACAAGATTGCATAAGTATCTATATGTTATGATGATTTGAGATATGATAAGTCAATTTAACTCACACACGATCATAACTATTTGATGGGGATTATCACCTTCGAGGTACATCCTATAACTCCAACATCTCCTAGAATACACAGCTTGCAATCATATTTTAAAGCATTTTAATTTATTTGCGTTAATTTTTCTTTGCATATTTTCTTTAACATTGCACTTTTTTTATGCCGAAGCATACTAATGTCATTTCATGATTGGTAGGCAACAGTAGTGAGATGATTATTTATACCTTTCTCTTAGGATTTTCTAATCATTATTGTCAAAAATACTGATACGAGTGTTAAGTACAAGAGATAACTTAATCTTACTCATCACAAAAAATAGCCACAAAGCTCATTTTCTTAATTGTGCATAGAGATGCTCATCTAAGCTACAAGAGATATAAAATTTAGAAAACTTTATTTCATTGGCCATTCAAGGTACACAAGTACCAATGTACACAAACACACACTGTTTTTGTATTTTTCTGATTTTTCATTTATTTATTTATTGTGAAAACAAAACAAAATAAAAATTAAACAACCAAACAAAAACAGACAAACAACATGAAAGTATGAAAGAAATATGCAAATGCATGAAAGTATGATTTCAAAAATAAGTTAAGACAGTTTAATGAGCATACATTAACACAAGTATACCTCGTGATGGTTAAATCACATTGTACTTGCACATGTATCAAAAGTAACAAAGAATATTACGTGTTGAGTGTTAAAAACATCGTAAGATTGCATAAGTTTCTATATGTTATGATGATTTGAGATATGAGAAGTCAATTTAACTCACACACGATCATAACTACTTGATGGAGATTATTACCTTCGAGGTACATCTTATAACTCCCACACCTTCTAGAATACACAGCTTGCAATCATATTTTAAAGCATTTTGATTTATTTACTTTAAATTTTCTTTGCATATTTTTTTTGACATTGCACTTTTTTTATGCTGAAGCATACCGATGTCATTTTATGATTAGCGGGCAATAGTAGTGATATGATTATTTATGCCTTTCTTTTAGGATTTTCTAATCATTTTTTCAAAAATACTGATATGAGTGTTAAGTACAAGAGATAACTTAATCTTACTCATCACAAACAAGAGCCACAAAGTTCATTTTCTTAGTTGTGCATAGAGATGCTCATCTAAGTTATAAGAGATACAAAGTTAAAAAACTTTATTTCATTGGCCATTCAAGGTACACAAGTACCAATGTACACAAACTTACACTGTTTTTGTATTTTTCTGATTATTTATTTATTTATTTATTTTGAAAACAAAACAAAATAAAAATTAAACAGCCAAACAAAAATAGACAAACAACATGAAAGTATGATTCCAAAAGTAGATAAGAAATCAAGCAAAGAGAGTCCTACTTTAGATAAAAAGAATTAAAGCAGAGGACAATAGAAAAGACAATTAAGTCTTAGGTTCCTTTCTCACCCACATAGCACGAGTCTTTGGCCATGAAGATGAAAAGGTACGTGTCCTAGTATGCCTACTAAGAGACATAGAAGAATTAAGATTCTCCTAAAATTGAGTCATACTTTAGATAAAAACTAAACATCTAAACAAAAACAGACAAACAATATGAAAGCATGAAAGAAATATGCAGATGCATGAAAGTATGATTCCAAAAGTAGATAAGAAACCAAGCAAAGAGAGTCCTACTTTAGATAGAAAAAATTAAAGCAGAGGACAACAGAAAAGACAATTAAGTCTTAGGTAAAAACTAAACAGCCAAACAAAAACAGACAAACAATATGAAAGTATGAAAGAAATATGCAGATGCATGAAATTATGATCCCAAAAGTAGATAAGAAATCAAGTAAAGAGAGTTCTACTTTAGATAGAAAGAATTAAAGCAGAGGACAATAGAAAAGACAATTAAGTCTTAGGTTCCTTTCTCATCCACACAACACGAGTCTTTGGCCATGAAGATGAAAAAGTAATTGTCCTAGTATGCCTACTAAGGGACATAGAAGAATTAAGATTCTCAAAACTTTTAATAACTCTCCAAACAAAAGTGTAGGTTCTTGAGAGGAAACCTGTAACTGTTTGGGCACTTGCTTTTGAGGATACAACTTAAAGCAATTAGGATGAGTGTGACCAAAAACACCACAATGGTGACAAACATGACAGGTTTTAGGACTATTCGGCTTCCTAGAAGGAGGTCTAACCTTAGAGGTTGACAGAGACTTTAACTTAGGAAAATTTGGCCTAATATGACCAACAATATGACAATAATGACAAATGAGGACAAATTCAGATTTTTCTTTCATCCAAGGAGGAGTTTTAAACATAAGTTTAGAAACTTTAGCATTAACATCAAAATCTTTACCTTTGTCTATTCTAGCAATATTAGTCTTCAACTCTTCATTATTCCTTTTAAATGAAGGAATATAAAAATCTTTTTCTTTTGAATTAGGCTCAATAACAAGTTTGGCATTAGTTAAATTTTCAACTTCAGATTTAAATTCAACTAGTTACTCTTCCAAACTTTTAATTTTGTCCACCTGAGATGAAATTTGATTTTTAAAATTCTCATTCAAATTATTGGCTTCATCCAATTTTGCAATCAAATCATCTCTTTGAAGTTTGACCTTTTTGAATTTAGCTTTTAATTTTGTAAAACATTAAAGAGATTTCATACAAAAATTATAAAGCTTGCAATAGGCATCTTGAATATCATCATCATTTAACACAAGATCATGCAAATCAAAACAATCAAGAGTTTCCATGACAACAAGGGTCAATAGATCACACAGCAATGATTAAAACTTAATCAGAGTGTGCCTGCTCTGATACCACTTGATAGGCCAAGAATGTATTGACCCATTGTAATATATTAATTGATTAATTAGCTAAGTTTATTAATTAATCAAATTAATATGCAATGTACGTGGTAGCACGAATAAATCACCAACTAAAATAAATTGCAACGAAAAATAAAGTTGACACAGTGATTTGTTTATGAATGGAAAAAACTTCCGAAGCAAAAACCCCACCGGGTGATTTTAAAGTCACCACTTCCAAGAATTTACTATTATCAAAACAAGGGGTTACAAGATTAGGAATCTCAATACCTTATATCAACCTACAGTTGAACCCTTACCCCAATACCCAATTGGATTTGTTCAGTAGTGACAATCTCTACTTTTTAATGCACGGCTCTCAATATATGAATAACCAATAGATGTGTAGTTCCCAGTACATGACTTAATCACCAACTTGAGAAGGATATTGGCTGCAAAGTTCTTCAATTCATCAACATGATGAAGATCAAGAAGCACTTGGTTACAAAACCCTAAGACGCAAATATGCAGTAGCTTTTTTCAGAGATAATAAGGCATCGGTCACCTTTTTGCATGTGTTCTCCTTGTATTCGCCTATGTGATGGCCTTTAAAATAAGCCTTATATATGTCTAGGGTTGTGAAAAAAGAAAACCTATACATACATGTCAACTTGAGCAAAAAATCAGATCAGGAAATCTGAATTTCGAAATTATAGATAGATAGTATTTGTCGAGCAGCTGTCGAGACCTCGATAGATAGCTATCTGTCGAGACCTGTTAAACTTTAATGAATTAGCACTTCTTCACTTATTTCTTGGACAGACTAGCATGACTTTAACACTTGAACTTGAACCTTTATTCCTTGAAGTATTAAACACATCCTAAATCTACCAAATTACAAGTAAAATGCGATTTGTCAAAGGATTAGCCAATTCTAAATAACATATGCTCCTAACAAGATTCACATATGTCTTAACACACTCCATTAGAAAAAACCCATCTCAATTAGTAGTTGAAGTCAACAATCTAGTTTAATGGATCAATTCAGCGCTCTAGTCCGATTGGATCCAAGATTAATCAATGAGCTTTTTCTTTTTCTTTTTCTTTTTTTTTTTTCCTTTTGAGGAAGAAGATTAATCATGGAGTTGGTTTGGGTCTTAGACTAATTGAATCAAGTAAGTTGGTTAAGGGCTACTGATTGATATGTCGTTAGCAGTACTCCAATGAAATAAGGCTAGCATGGTTGTGTTGATGTGGCGTGACATGGTATAATGCTAATGTCATTGTAGACATAAGTGAGGTTGAGTCGGCTGACCCAAAAAAGTGATATGTGGCACTAGCAAAAGTCCCAAAATCCAACATAAAAATAAATGGGGAAGGATGTCATCAAAACGCGTCTAGAGACCTTTTAATTAGTATACTGCTAGCCGAATTTTTTTTCTAAATAACTAAATCCCTTAAACAATTTCATTAGTTGGCAAGATTTTGAAACTATTTAGCAATCTAACAAATCGAGTCCCTTAAACTCGATTTTGGAGCACTAAACCGAGTTCAATGAACTCGATTTCATTTAGATTGAAAATCGAGCATTGTGGACTCGATTTCTTCGTCTCTCACCCATAACCAAAAACCTAAACTAGAGAGACCCAGGCGGCGACAGCGAAGGCGAGGCAGTGGAATTGGGTTTGTTGGCGAAATATTGTTGACGGAGATCAAACTAGAGAGATCGAACTCATTTCTTGACAGAGTGAGAGACGGAGAGAGAGCATGCTTGAGAAATCGAGCTCCAGCGAAGAGGACAAGGAAGCACCACGCCGGCATAGATGAACGACCACACCGTTCTGAACACAATTGATAAGGCTCGCCGAGTCCGACTCTGAGTTCCGAGTCAACATTCGAGCCGCAATCACGACATTGATCAGGTGGGGGTTTGTTGATTTCATTATGCTCTCTAGGTTTGCTTGGATTTGTGTTGTTTCTCTTGTGATTGTTGGAGAAGAAGTGTGATGAGAGAGTACTGAAATGCAGTCTTTAAGGGTTGATTTCAATTTAAAGGAAATAGATTATTATGGACTCAATTTCGATGCTAGAAAACGTGTCTTACAGACTCGATTTTGAAAACCAAAATCAAGTTTATTGCACTCAAGTCTTAATTTCCTAAATAGTTTTGAAAACGTGCTAACTAACGAAATTGTTTTAAAATCAGTGTTATTTTGAAAAAGAAAAACCCACTGCTGGCCACCTCTTACTTTGGGGGTAGAAGAGTTTTATGGCACATTCAGCAATTGTGTACTTGTAGGTTAATCTAGCCAGCTATGACCTCATTTTTCTTTTCTTAATGTATGATCCTTTTTGAAGATTTTTTTTGGGTGATAGTTCAAGATAATAGTTCTTTCCCCAAAAAAAAAAAAAAAAAAAAAAATTGATAATAGTTTTGAACAACATTTATGAACAACAAATTAGGTTTGGCTAGCTGACAATAGAGAATACTTCTTTTAAAAAAAAAATTATTATTATTATTATTACTATTTTTAATCTCATAGATATTGTCTACATAGCTATTGATTTGGTTGAGCTCAGGTAAGTCACAGTCTAACCTTGTTAAGAGACCCATCTTAGGAACATAAGTCTGCCATCCATTATATTGTTTTGATGAGAAGGTTAAGTGTGGAAAGATGGATAAAGGTATAAGGAAATAGCGGATGAATTGTATGTTTTTCTGAATCCATAAGGAGGAGAAGGACTTGCTTTTTGGGTTGAAATTGATGACTTTGATTCCAGATTCATATGAGGCTTTGAGAACTGCCAGATCGATGTCAAATACCTTGAATAGGGTTTAGACCCTAAGATTTGAGAAAGGACACTGCCTTTGTTACTGAAGAAAGTAGAAACTTAAAAGAAAAAACTAAAATAAATGAAGCTATTTTGAGTTTTGAAGCAAATGCATGAAAATGCTGAAGAAAGTAAAGCTTGCTTTTATTATTATTATTATTATTATTATTATTTAAAAATACTCAAAATAAACAAGCAAAAAACCATCATTGTGTTTAAAATTGAAGACTTTTCGTGGATAAAAAACAGTTACCCGCCTATGAGAAGAGGGAAGACAATAAGAGGAAGCAAGTGAAAGCTAGGCGAGCCATGTTTGATGTAAAGTTGTGATTTTCAATTATGTTTTGTTGACTTTAATTCTGTGTCAAATACCCAAAACAAACAAGCAAAAAACCATCATTGTGTTTAAAGTTGAAGACTTTTCGTGGATAACAAACAGTTACCGCCTATGAGAAGAGAGAAGACAATAAGAGGAAGCAAGTGAAAGCTAGGCAAGCCATGCTTGGTGTAAAGTTGTGATTTTAAATTATGTTTTATTGACTTTAATTCTGTGTCAAATTTGATTGTAATTTATCAATCATTTCCCTATATGTTTGTGAGATTCAATGTAATAGGTTCAGTGTGTGTCGACATTCGTGAAGAGCTATGAAGACAGATAATCTCACAACTGGCTCACAACTAACTTGCAAGTGGAGCAAGTGGCAAAAGGTCACGTGAAGAGCTAGAAGTTTAAATGTTTGCTTGATGGCATCTTGTGAGCGGCTCACGACTTGGCCAACTCGTGACCTAACTTGCAAGATGCACTGCCAGTTATTTTGTGTGCCTTTCCTCGTTGCTTTACCCACACTATAAAAGCCCGCATTACCTACAAAATTATAAGGAGAATTTCAGAGAGAAAACCCTAGAAATCAATTGGAGAGTTAGAGATTGCTTACCTACAATCCTCTACACATTTCTCTTAGTTTTCCTTATACTCCTACCTCTCTAATTCCATATCCTTTGAGAGGTTCTTAGCCCAAACACATACCTTACCCATTCTGAATGTTGTGAGTTGTTTTGGAGCTCTTGGGAAGGTGGATGAAACTATTGATAATTGCGTGATTCGCAAAGCTAGTGAAGACAAGACTCGGTGAAGCCCGTTGGTAGTTAGGACTTGGGAGGTCTACGTATAGAGGGTAGTTTAGGCTTAGAGGGTCTAAATTGTAATCATTGTACTCTAACTTATTCACTAATAGATTGATTTGGCTGGGAGGGTCGTAGAGAGGTTTTTACGCTAAGCACTTCAGTTTTTCTCTTCAATAACACATTATGGTGTTGTCTTATGTTTGCATTTCTCTTCCCTTACTCCTTGTGTTTTATACTAGGTAGTAGTCCATGCACTAGGTAGTAGTCCCCGTTAATTGTGCATTGACTACTCTTATTCCACATCTAGTTGAGTAGATTAAAAGAAATTAAGTTGTAATTTTAAAATTGAGAGTCTTAATTAGCTCTATTAGTTTTACTATTAAGCTTTCATTCTAGTTTTTAGAGAAACATTTGATTGAATCATTTATGAGGTTTATGACAGAGAAAATTAATTTTATAATATTTTAATTAAAAGAATGCTACATTAGTTAAATATATGTCATGCCATTATTATGTTAGTCACATAAATATTAACACTAATCGGATTTAACAGAAAGATTAATAGCGCTTATTTTTTTATACTTAAGGGACCAATTGCACTCACACTGTGAACTTCACGGGCCAATAGTTTAGTTTTGCCTTAAAAAAATACTAATAAAGTGGTGTACAATAGTTGCAAAGGCAATTATGTAATTAAATTTTTTACTTTGCTTTTTTTTTTTTTTTTTTGATATCCATTTTTTTTTCTTTGTTAGATCTTATAAAAATCAATAACTAAAAAAAGATTTTACTTTTGTGAAATTATCTTATATGTAACTTGAACCAATCTTAAAATTAATAATCAATTTTTAGATTATAATAAGAGTAATGTGTATTTAAATAATGTGAAAATAAAGGTAGAATGGAGGAAGGCTTAGAAGTCAAAGATATAGGCTGAATTGCACGTGAAAGGGGACAAAATATACCGTATATCGGATGTAGAGTAACCACCTCCTGATGGAGGAGGGCTTAGAAGTCAAAGATATAGGCTGAATTTGCGGATTTGAGCACCCACTTAAATGTTAGTAACGTGAAGGCGCTCACAGATCTAAAACGAAAATAAAGGACATTAACACAAAACTAAGCTAGAGTACAGGCGGAAAAACAAGACAAAAAATGAAAAAAAAATAACAGAGAATAAGCAGAGGACGAAAGAAGAAGAGGAGGCAGACGAAGAAGACAAAAAATAAAAAGAAGCAGAGGCCGAAAAGCAAGAAAAGAAAGAAGAAGAACTGCTGCAACGTGGTGCTGACCTGATGGGTTGAGATCGTTCAACTTGAAAAGACTGGTATGCTTCATTTCTATCACTTCTCATTTTAGCTCAAACAAGATTACTTTTATATATATAGTCCTTTAAAATGTCCAAACTCCAAACTAGATGATTTAATTTTATTCCATTGTATTTCATATCGTTTCTATTCCGTATATACATTCTATTCTATTTTATTTCTTTATTGTATACTCAATTATTAACTAGCTAGCAAACCAATCCAGAAAACTAGTACAATGGAGCCAGGCACACTCAACTGTAGTCAATGCATCAGAATTGATCCCCACTTTGGAAGAATCAATATTCAAAGAGGCATGTTCAACCACCTCACCTCAGCACCAAATCACTAAAAATCTTTTTTCCCTTTAATATCTTCCAAAGGTTTAGTGCTAAGTTGTGCCTGTGTACAACAATGGCTAGCATGGAAGTCCATCCAACTTTCTTGCTTATAATTATTATGTCATCATTGTGGTGTTCATCAGCAGACTTATTAGACACGCTAAAGCAGGGCGATGTTCTTAATTCCTCACAGTACCTCGTTTCTGCCAATCGGAAGTTCACCTTGGGATACTTCAAGCCTACTTCTCAGTACAAAAACAACAGTTATTTTGCCATTTGGTACACAAATGTTACGGACAACACGGTATGGATCGGCAACCGAGACAGACCTATTTCAAATGATTCAACAGCGTTTCTCACCCTTGACCACCTGGGAAAGTTGATGATCAATTCCAGCGGATTTGGTGGTGATCCTTTTGTAATATATTCTGGTGGTCAAACTGAAGACACGATTAGTGCTACTCTACTAGATACAGGAAACTTAGTAGTAAGAGAAGTGAACTCCAATGGCTCTATTGGAAGATGGTTGTGGGAAAGCTTTGATCATCCCACTGACACACTCCTGCCTGGGATGAAATTAGGTGTCAATCACAAAACTGGGCGTAATTGGTCTCTTACTTCATGGTCGGCAACAGATGATCCAGCATCAGGACCCTTCACACTTGAGTGGGAACCCAAGACAAGCCGATTGATTATCAAGCTGCGAGGCGTGCCTTATTGGAGCAGTGGTCTGATAGTGAAATGGAACAATGTATTATGGTTTGATCATATGGACTCCAGTAAAAGTCAGTATTACATTTTCAATAATGTTACAGATGCGGAAGGGGAGTACTTCACTTATTCCATTGACGCTAAATATGAAACACCTCTATACCCGCAGAGCGGAGGAAGATCGACATGGCAGTTAAGTTACTGGGGCCCAATAATGGATAGAAATGTAGGAATTATGAACTTTGATTTTTGTTATGGTTACGGTATGGAAGACGAAGGATGCGAGAGATGGAATCAACCACCGTGC
The DNA here is from genome assembly GCA_032878915.1 of Castanopsis chinensis. Classification (NCBI taxonomy): domain Eukaryota; kingdom Viridiplantae; phylum Streptophyta; class Magnoliopsida; order Fagales; family Fagaceae; genus Castanopsis; species Castanopsis chinensis. The sequence continues at coordinate 1,628,362 of JAVQMG010000113.1, forward strand.
AGGAGTCACAAACAAAATTTTCAATTAAGGTCTGGAGGCTTTTCAAATTCTCAGGGAGAATATGCTCCCAGTATGCGTGCTGATGACGACACTGCAAATCTTAGTCCTAGCGATTGCAGAGAATATTGCTGGAATGACTGTGATTGTTTGGGCTATCTTGATGATTCCTCTGGACCTGGATGCTATATTTGGACAGGAAAATCACAGTTTGTACAAGATAACAGTGGGAGCTCATCTCGTCAATATGTTATAATTACAGAGCCAAAAAGTAAGAAATAATGCTACTTTACATGGAACTGCAATTGTCTCATTTAAATCTATAATGTTTGTATGTTCATTTTAATTGCTTAAAAAAAAGCACAGTAAAGATTAGGCACCATTAGTCCAAGCATAATTATGTTAGCAGTTGACACATAATTATCACCGTCACAAATAGAGGGAAGCTGAGAGACAAATTCATATGAAGATCAAATTACTACTGACTGCTTAGCGGTAAATGTAGACTTATAGTCCTCTACTTTCTTTCTTTCTTTTTCCTTTTTTTTTTTTTTTTTTTTTTTTCTGCAGAATGTAGACCTATATTCCTTTGTTAGCCTTTACCACTTCATGTGTTGCTTGAAAAGTCGACTCAAAGAAAGAGGTTAGCCACATCTACATTATACCCCAAACAAACTAGTAGTCACAATTGACGCTCATTGTATATGCCTGATGTAGGACAGAACATACTGGTACAAATATCCAATCAATTTGGGGCATCACAAATACAGTGACAGATCACCTTTGCTTATCTCTAGCTAGATCTAAAATTGCTTCATGTTACCTGTTTAAATTAATTTTCTCTATATAATACAAATGTTGTTACATGGAGAGATAGACCTGCCATACATGAGCTAATTCAAGGGCCAAACCTCCTTGAGCCAAAGAGGTCCAAATTCCTCTCCTTTAAGCATTTGTTGATATTATACGTAGGTTGTTGATGTTATATACAAAGTCTAGTGAATTTTGCAATCAAGTCTCTGAATCTTCTATAATCCTTTGATCATTTTCTTTCCTTTTTCTGTTGAATGACTATAACTTTTTGTCCAAACAATGTGAAAGGAGATACATGAGGCTTGACTTTTACCATAATGTGAAAGAAAAAAAGAATATGATTTCATTTATACATAGATAAATACAAACACATAAGCGGATGCTATTTTCAAATTGAATGCAGAAAGAAAGAAATGGATTGCACCAGTTATTGCAACTGCTATACTTGTGCTTATCTTCAGCGCCTTCTACTGTTTGTGGAGGTTATATCGACTGCAAGGTATATCATCATAAATATTTATATATATATATATATATATATGTTTTGCACTGTGTTCAAAACTTTAAGCATAATTTTATGAATGACTAGTATACTTCGGTATTACCAAACAAAATAGGTGATGTTAAAAGAAGGGAGGAAAAACACCTACTTGAACTCACAACACCGGATAGAATATTAGATGCAAATGAGCTTGAAAATGACGGAAATACAGGAAATAACATAAAAGTGTTCAGCTTTGCAAGTATCGCAGCAGCTACAAATAACTTTGCACCTGGAAATAAGCTTGGAGAAGGTGGTTTTGGACCAGTATATAAGGTATGTTTCCAAAGAACAAAAACTTATAAGATGTTTATTAGCTTATTATTCAAATGCTGAATACATCGCTGTTGTATAAATTAAAGGGAATATCACTTGAGGGGCGAGAAATAGCAATAAAACGATTATCAAGAAATTCAGGACAAGGATTAGTGGAGTTCAAAAATGAGCTTATACTTATAGCTAAACTACAACACACGAATCTTGTCAAACTCCTAGGGTGTTGCTTTCAAGGAGAGGAGAAGATGTTGATCTATGAGTACATGCCCAACAAAAGTTTGGATTCCTTTCTCTTTGGTTAGCAGTACTCTCACTCTAGTCCTATATGATTTCGAATATTGTGCATTGAATAAATTATCAAACTTCTGAGTATAATGAAATAATCATACTTCACTATTCCTTGCAAGGCAGATCCAACTAAAAATGCTCAATTGGATTGGAAAAACCGAGTCAACATCATTGAAGGGATTGCCCAAGGATTACTTTACCTTCATAGATTCTCAAGGTTAAAAGTAATACATAGAGATTTGAAAGCTAGTAACATTTTGCTAGATGAAAACATGTGTGCAAAAATTTCTGATTTTGGTATGGCAAGAATTTTCAAGCGTAATGGGAAGGAAGCGAATACTAATAGAATAGTCGGGACATAGTAAGTTATAACATGTATTTAGTAGTTAAATGAACTATCTGTTTTACAACTCTACTAATCCATTGGTTTTGTATTAGTGGTTACATGTCCCCTGAGTATGCCATGGAGGGCATTTTCTCTGAAAAATCTGATGTCTTCAGCTTTGGTGTTCTAATGCTTGAAATTGTGAGTGGAAGGAAGAACAACAGCTTCTATCATGTCAACGGCCCAATGAACCTTGTAGGATATGTAAGTTTTTGAAACTTATTATAGAGTTAGCTATCTTCTTCACCATTCATTTTTATCTAGCTATTTTAATACAAATTGATGTCTATTTAAGGCATGGGAGTTGTGGCAAAGAGATGCTGGGCAAGACCTAATGGATCCAACTTTAAAAGCTTCATGTCCTACGCATCAATTGCTGAGATTCATTTGTGTGGCTCTCTCATGTTTGGAAAATAGTGCGGCAGATAGACCTACAATTCTAGAAGTTATTTCTATGCTTAAAAATGAAATTGTGCCACTTCCTATTCTAAAAAAACCAGCATTTTTCACGGGAACTAATGTCATTAATGAAGATTTACTGGGAAAAGGGTCAGAAAACTATACAGTAAATGGCTTGTCCATTTCTAGAATGGATGCAAGATAGAGGTATGGCCTTCCATAACTATGCATTTCTATAGAGTTACACTTTTTTGCCCTTTTAAAATATGATAAAAATTAAATAAAAAAAGATGAAATATTACAAAAATAATTCAAAGGAAATGCAAACTAGTCCTTACATTCCCCCTCGGGACAATTAATTTGTACCCTTGAAGTATAACAAGGTGATGCTCTTTCCTTTCATATGAATGGCGGATCTTATAATGAATTTAATTAATGTGGCATACCATTCATGTAAGAGTATCACATCATTTTACTACACAAGGAAACCCCACCCTAAATTTCCTTTGACTTTAAATATTAAGTTATTATTTAAATTATTAATAGAATAATCATATTCAAACTTCTAAAATTTAAATTTTGAATTTTTATTGACCCATTTTTATTTATACCAAAGCCATATTAAATTTTATTTATTAATAAAATGAAAATATTAATAATATTGCTCTACAACTTAAGTTACATTTCTTAAATATAAATATTTTTGTTATTAGATTTACAACTAAAACAAAGTAGTTTTCCATAAGTTTATTATAGATTCTTTTCCGCAATTTATTATTTTTCATTACCTATCATGTTATATTCTATTCTTAAAACTTTTATTTTTAATTATTTTATATTTGATTTAATTTTATTCATATTTTATATATGACAGGTGCTTTTGAGGATGATTTTTGGACCACGGTATCCAATTGTTATTTTATTCTCTTTTGTGAAATTATTAGAGCAATAAATTGTTAAAATTACTAATTTTGTGTTTATTTGTTCTATTGAAAGAAACACAAAAAGAATTTGTTCAACTTTCTTATTTATTGTTTGCATGTGAAAAATAAAATGGGAATCATACCGGAATATCCGGCCAGTAAAAGAATGGGTATTTATACCTCTCGTTGGAACATGCTAGCAAATTCCCTGTGACCATTTATGCTCATTTCAAATTGAGAAAAAAAAATAAAAAATAAAAACTAAAATTTCAAATCAAATCGTAACTAGAAAATGTATAAAAAAGAAGAAGATGAATTATATATATATACACACATACATACATGTACATTGAAGGCAAGGCAATCTAATAAGCTAATTCCCATCTTATGCTCATTTTGGGAGAAAAACTCAGGTGACATGAAACAAGATAGGATGGGTCTAGCTAGTGGGACATTATTACCACCTGGTCCATCCCTAAGTCAGAATTGAATTTAAACTTCGCTTACCTGCAACAAAACAAGATTGAAAAGCTAATTGTCTACATAAAATTTCAAAATTCATTGAAGTTATATTACTTATCAAAAAAATTGTTTAAAAAGAAAATTCAATGAAGTTATGTGGTCCTATTTGAGAAAAGAATATTTGCTAGAAATGAAAATCGAAAACTTGAGAAAATAGAGTTGAAGAATGATAAAATTAAAATTAAAACTATAAAGAAAATTAAAATCAAAACCGAAGTTAACACAACAATTCAATTTAGAGCTGTAATGTTCTTGGACTAGCAAATTTCACTATGCAAATATTCAAACTTCACCATTCTATGTCTAATATGAGAAGTGTAAGAATTGGTAATTTAATATGTTATTAGAACAAGAGAGGGAGTGTAAAAGTTATGATTAAGTTATTAAATTCATTATTTTCTAACCATTTAAACTTTAGAAAAAATCGATAATTTAACAAGAAGCTCAATATATTAGTTTGAGTTGTCTTTGGAAATGGGTTTTTGAAGCTTGAAGTGGATGGAGTCTATGGATCTTGTAATTTCACGCTTGTGCTTCGTTGCTTCTTCTAAGACCTTGTGTTTTTACGAGGAAATAGCAAGTGAGTCAGACTCCAAAATAATCCATAAATCCAAAATTCGTTGAGGGTTATGCGGCTATTCTATTCTGCCATTGATTACAAAGAAATTAAATGCATGTTCGACCTGCTTATTTTTCACTTTTAGGTGGCGTTTGGATCCAGCTTATTGCTGGCCACGTCCATGCTTTCTCCTCTTTTTTTTTTTTTTTTTTTTTTTTTTTTCGGTTCTGCTGAGGGACAAGGGCAGTGCGCGCACTGTACGTGCGCTGTGCGCGTACTGTGCGTGTACTGTGTATGCACTGTTCACGTACTTTTTTAGCATTTTTTTTTATTAAAAATGGGTCCCGCAGTACTATTCACACATTAAAAAATTATTTTGCTACAGTGTTTTCAGTTTCAGATTTCAGTTCAGCAACAATAAACCCTAGCTGAGTTCGAACTAAGACAAACCCTCAACGAACTTACATATTTGGTAGTGATCTTATGGCTTCACCTGTGTCTGCTGCTCACTAGAAATTTTGAATCTTTGATATATATGTTTGTCATTGAATCACTCTTTTTGTTTCTTTTGTCAGGAATTAAATGACATTATCAGGAATTAAATGACATGATTGAATTGATGTTATTCTTGGTTCTTGGTTTGATAACTTCATTTGGGGCGTGAGGAAAGGCCGGAGGGATCACTACCGAAGTTTAGATTGTTTTATGTTAGTAAAGACCACATGTTCTTCTATGCCAAAGAATTATTGTAGATTTATATACTTTTGGATACGTTTAGAAACTTTAACATTTATCATGTTCAGCAGCGACTTGGATGATTCAAATTTTGTTTTGAATGGAAGTACTTTTGCTTGGGTATATATCTTATTCGTTACACTATGGCTTCAACTTGCATTTGTTAGGTTCTTCTCTTTTCTTTTCTTTTTTGAAAAGGCATTTGTTAGGTTCTAAATCATGACTTCAATGAAACTTATTTTGTGCCAAAATTCCTTGCAAATGGCTGGACTATCAGATTTATGAATATAGGAAGTCAGTAATTCTAGCTATTCATGTAATCAACTCTCATGTTAGATGTTACCTAGAGCTATGCATTTTTGTGGGAGGCGGAATAATAAAAATGAGACGAGCTTGCTCAATTATGGGTTAGAGTAGATCAATTTAATTGCCAGGTTTGCAGGTTCCTACTTCCTATATGAATCTTTTTCAAGGACTTTAAATTGGATTAAAATTTATCCAAATTCTAAGGTATTTATCAAATATATTTTTGCTGCCCGTGTATAATTTATAAGAGCTCTTGTTCTTGTCATTTAAGAATACATTTCAATAGCGTTTTCTTTCATTTTTGGATCCTTTTTTTTTTTTTTTTTTTTTTTTTGTCTTTCCTATCTTTGGCATAAATTTGTGATTGTAATGCAACATCAAAATTGTTCAACTTAATACAAGAGATTAGAATAAAGAGCATATAATCAATTACATTCTCAAACCAATATCAAGAAAAGAAAAATTAATATTTTTACATTCTTCGTGGTTTGTACTCTACATCCTTGTAAGAGGTTTTGTATGAATGAATGAGGAAACCCAACTGTCAAAATTAGCCTTGTTTACTTCAAGATACATGGCTTCAATACATCAAGGAATGCTTCAAAACCTTTTTTTAGCAAGATACAGTGAACTTTTTGGATAGCAAAGGCTAATATTTTTTCCTGTAAACAAGACAACAAGAGGCATATAGTCATTGCTCCATATAACAGCCTCTGTAAATGAAAAAAGAAAAAGGAAATGCAGAAAACAAACTCCTTTTCATAAGCTCAATTGTGCCAACCTCAGTGGCAATTTCTGCTTTATTCTATAAATCAGTACCATATCTATATAACATAGAAATGCCCAAGTAGAATTAAAGTTCATCTAGAATATTTTGGGGAGGCCATAACATATACTACTTAAAAATTTTGGGCTAAACTTAGTAACCATTCAAGCAAGAAAAAAATTTCCCCACAAGCTCACCCATCAAGAGCCACAATTTGGATCTTTAAAATGAACTACAACCCACCAAAACATATCATCCACCAGCAAAATACACATCTGCATAATCAATCCAAATTTAAGAAAAGAACAAATACCTAAGGAAAATTAGATACGCAAAAAGAAAAATGTCATAAGGAATTTTTAGCATACCTCATGACCAAGCAACAAAATTTCACACACAGTAAAGAAGTTAAAGAAAAAACACCCCTACTCTTGGAACACAAATTTTACACACAAACACAATGACAATTTATGAGTCTTTAGTCTTGACACATTAAAATACGTACTCACATCTAAATCCATTTTGAAATCAACCCAATTCTTAAAAAGCCCATCCAAACACCGTTCATTTGAAACCCCAAAATTCAAACAAAATCTATACCCATAACATAGATTTACAGTAAGGACACATACACAAGCTCACCATCAAACAGAAAATACTCACTCTCAGTTAATTCCAAAGCCAAGAGACCCATACACATAGCAAATACAAACAGGCCACTTCCATTCAATCACAGCAAATTCGACCTTAACCAAAAAGACCCATTTTTCAAACCCAAGAAAAATATCAAGCTTTACTCTGAACAAAGAAAATTCCAGTCAATGCAGTCATCAAACTAATTAAAATTGAAACAAAATATAAGCCAAGAGTTTCTTTCATTTCTAAAAGGCGAGTATAAAGAGAAAAGACAATAGGGAGAGAGGAGGGGGACCTGGCAGCCACTGACACAGTAGTAATCACTGCCAATGGCAGAAGTGAGGGTGCAAGAAGAAGCTCTGTCAGAGGTGAGCTTTAGAGAATGAGAAAACAGAGAGAGAAACTGATATGAGAGAGAGACAGAGAAACTTTAGCAGAGGAGGACCACAACAGCAAGCACTGCCGATGGTGATGGTGATTCAAATTGTGGAAACTGAAGAGATATGAGTAGACGAGGAGAAGAGTGTATCATTGCGACTTGTTATATATGAGGTGTCATTTTTCTAGGCATTGGATAAAAGCAAGAGTAAGTCTAATACTACAACTAATTTCACAATTTTGCTACAATTTTGTCGTATAGGGACTTATGAGTCGTGAAATCATAGACCTAAATGGACTCGTTATTTTATTTTCATCACTTACAACTCCCCACATAGATAAATTGTGGCAAAAATAGCAGAAATTGTTGTGGCACTAGACTTATTCTAAAAGCAACTACTGAGATTGAAACTATTGCACCCCATGCAATACCCTAGTATACTCTATTTGTACAAAATCTGAATCTGTAACAAATAACTATCAAAGATCATATAATAAGAGAAGTGTTATATACACAACACTTTCACAACAAATCATAAATAACAAATTGTTACGAGTTGTTATTGATGGGACAAAAAATAGTAAAAATTGTTGTAGCACTAGACTTATTCTAAGAGCAACTATTGAGATTGAAACTATTGCACCCCATGCAATACCCTAGTATACTCTATTTGTACAAGATCTGAATCTGTAACAAATAACTATCAAAGATCATACGATAAGAGAAATGCAATGTACACAACACTTTCACAACAAATTATAAGTGACAAATTGTTACGAGTTGTTATTGGTGAGACAAAAAAAAGTAATTTCAGTGGCTGGTTCAAATTAGAACATATGATAACTAATCACTTATAATTTGTTGTAAAAAAACTGTGGACATAATACTTCTCATGTGATAAACTGCACACTTTTTTTTTTTTTTTTTTATTATAAGGCATAAATGCATTTTTAATCCCTATATTTTGGCTTTTTTTCTATTTTAGTCCCTACACCTACATTTTAGTTTTACCACTTTTAGTCCCTAAATCAATTAACGCGTTCCATTTTTGTCATTTCCATTAGCCCACTAACGAAAATTGCTTAGATGGCAAATTGAGTGCATTGCTGGCACATTAAATGCTAACGTGGCCAATTAAAAAAAATAAAAAATTTTAATGAGCATTTAAAAAAATGCCATGTCAGCTTCTACATATAAAAAAAATTATTAATCAATTTAATGAAATTAGAAAAGAAAAAACAAAATTAAAAACAATAAAATACATCAATTCAGATCTAATTCATTTTGAACAAGAATATAATTACAGATTTAAACATCAATACAAGAACATAAAGTACAAACCTAGAACCAAACACAAAAAACACAAACCCAGAACATAGAGCACAAACTCAAATCTAATTCCTCAACTGACTCGTTGCCTAGGAAATTATCAAAATCAATAATTTTTTTTTCTCTTCTTGCATTTTCTTAGCAATCAAACATGCAAAACACACAACAATCTTCAAATGAGACCAAAACCCAACAATCACAAAAATACCAAAACACATCTCAACCAAAACACTAAAACATCTCTACCAGACCCAACCAACCAAACACCAACCACAAAACTCAACCAAACAAAACAATAGGCCAAGAAAATCCTCCATCGCTCCACCACCTTCAAACCCCACCAATGGCAAAAAAATCCAGATCTACCCACAACTTGTGAGCCCAGCTAACCATCGCCACCTAGATCTAAAAAATTTCTTTTCACAAACCCATATTATCCATTTTCAAATTCATCAAAAATCCAAAAAAAAAATATAGTAGACTCAAACCAGATAAAGAAAGAGTGAAATGAGAAAGTGAGGAGGGAGAGGGGTTTCAGATCTACCTAGAAACCCACATGATGGCGTCGGCGTATTGCCACCTCACCATGCTCCTCAACCTCGCCTTCACACTCACGCCCACCCTCACTACCGGCACCAGCAAATGATTCTCGACGATAGCAGTGGCGGCGACGATGACCATGAAGTTGAAGTCGAAGTCAAGGTGGGTTTTTGAGGCATGAGATTTGGATCTGGTACTAGTATGATCCGAATTTGAATCAAATAGAAGAGAGGGATTGGGTGGTGATGGACTTGTCTTCTTGAGCTCCCCTGGCGTAGATGCGACCATTAGAAGATCGGATGGTAGAGAAAGAAAGGTGGGACCATTTGGACGGCTTGGCAGGGACGAAGATGACGTGGGAGTTGAAAAGGAGAGAAGGGAGGGAAGGGTTGAGAGGAGGAGAATGGGTTTGCTTTTCTTTGGAGTGAAATGGAGAGTTTGTGTTTGGAGATTGAGGGAGTGAGCTTGGGATTGGAGGAAGGAAATGGTGAAGGTGTAGTCTGGGTTTGGGTGGGCTGTGTAATTGTGTTAATTTGATGGCAGCATTGACTTTTGAGATTAAGCAGAGGAAGTTTGAGAGTAAATGGTTTATGTTTGTTATTGTGTTCTTTGTGTCTGTGATCCGAGTTTGTGCTTTATGTTCTGTTTTGATTTTGTGTTTTTTGTGTTTGGTTTTGGGTTTGTACTTTATGTTCTTATGTTGATGTTTAAATCTGTGATTATGTTCTTGTGTGTTCTTGTTTAAAATGAATTAGATCTAAATTGATGTATTTTATTGTTTTTAATTTTGTTTTTTCTTTTTTAATTTCGTTAAAATTGATTAATAAATTTTTTTTATATTTAGAAGCTGACATGACATATTTTTTAAATGCTAATTAAATTTTTTATTATTTTTTAATTGGCCTCGACAACATTTAATGTGCCAGTAATGCACTCAATTTGCCACCTAAGCAATTTCTGTTAGTGGGCTAACGGAAAGGCCTAAAATAAAACGAGTTTATTGATTTAGGGACTAAAAGTGGTAAAATTAAAATGTAGGGACTAAAATGAAAAAAAGCCAAAATGTAGGGATTAAACGTGCATTTACGCCTAATTATAAAAGTCTAAAATTTTTTTGTCTATTTTAGCTTTTTTTATTTAACACAATCACTTCTAAAAAATACTCACATCAGATTATCTATTATACACTCTATTTTATGTAAATAATCATTTTTAATTATTTTCATTTAAAATCTCTTTCCCTCCTCTTAGATCTAAATCTCTCGCCTCTCGCCTCTCTCTTAGTTGTTGTCATTGTCGCTAATCTGATATAACACATAGAGATTGTATAACATTGTATTGAATACATTAGCATGTGATTGGAATTGCATTGTATGAGGCATAAGAATGTGCTAAATAGGTGATGAACTGATAAGCATGTGTTGAATTGTACTTAGACATGTGCTAAGTTGTATAAGGTCATGTGCTGAATTGTTTTGGCAGTTAGTTACTTGGTAGTATTTTAGTTAGTTGCTTGGTGGTTAGTTAGAGAGCAAGGGAGTATAAAAGGGGATTGTAATGTGAAGAAAGGGGAATGCATGAATGATATCAGAATCATTTCACTAGTTCCTAATTCCATTCCTAATCTTCCATCTTTCTTGAGGAGGCCCAATTGTCCTTGAATTTAACCAGAAATACTTTTCCTTGTGCTAGCCAAAGATTGCCTTAGTAAGTCTTAACCATTGGTATTAGAGCAGTAAGTGATCCATGGAAAAGGCAAGATCCACCACTAATGGTGAGAAGATTGCAACATTGGCTGCCAAGTTTAAGGGACATGTTCAAACCTTAATCGAGATGAAGCAGTAATTAAGTGTAATTGCCTAGTTTTTGTAGAAGGTTAATCAACGATTGAGTGACACAAAAATACAAGCTCAAGAAGAAAACCAGAGAGGAACATAGAATATGGAAACCTCTATTGTTGTGTCAGGTGCTAAGCTTTTGAGATTAGAGTTTCCTCATTTTTCAAGGGTAGATTCAGCTTCATGGATTTACAAGTCCAATAAGTTCTTTGCTTACTAGAATACTCCAGAACACCAAAAGGTTTTGATGGAATCTTATCACATGGCAGTACCCACAATTTTCTGGATGTTGGTTTATGCTCAAGCTTGAAGTTGGCAATTGATATTGCCTTAGCCTCTGATGTTAAAATAGCCAAAGGAACCACAGTAAGGACAGGCGGTGCTTGTCAAGAGCTACAAGTTCAAGTGCAGGGTTATGACTTTTGTATGGATCTTTATGTGCTTCCTTTGGGAGGGTGTGATTTGGTTTTGGGCACTTGGTGGCTGAGGACATTGAGATTAATACAGTGGGATTTCAATTTTCTCACTATGGAATTTCATTGGCAGGGAAAGTCAGTGCTTCTTAAGGGATTGAAGCCATCTCATTCTTCCTTTCAAGATGCAGACTAGTCCTTCAAGAAACCTTCTAAGAGAGGCTTGTTATTGCAAATCATAGTCCAACTCTTTATTGTAGAGCCCAGCCAACCTGTACCTGAAGTGGAATCCTATTTGGAAGAATTTGCAACTGTGTTTGAGATTCCTCAAGGTTTGCCTCCTTCTTGAGGACATGAGCACAACATTGCTCTGAAGGAGGGCACTCAACCAGTGTGTGGAAGGCCATACAAGTACCCTTATTTCCAGAAAACTGAGATTGAAAAAATTTTTAAGGAGCTCATGGAAGTTGGTTCTATTAGACCAAGCCAAAGTCCTTTCTCATCACCGGTTTTGTTAGTTAGGAAAGTTGATGGATCTTGGTGAATGTAAATAGATTATAGCACTCTAAACCAAGTTACTATTAACGAGAAGTTTCCCATTCCAGTAGTGGATGGACTTCTTGATGAATTGTGTGGTTCTATGATCTTTTCTAAGCTAGATTTAAGGTCTGGTTATCATCAAATTAGAATGAAAGCTAAGTATGTTCCTAAAATTGCATTTAGGACTCATGAAGGTCACTGTGAATACCTAGTTATGCCCTTTGGTTTTACAAATGCTCCTTCCACCTACCAAGCTCTTATGAATGACATTTACAAACCTTTTTTTAAGGAAATTTGTTCTGGTTTTTTTATTTTTATTTTTTATGATATCTTAATCTATAACAAGTCCTTAGCAAATCATTTGGATCACTGGAGGGTTGTGCTTAGTGTTTTGCTTCAAAACCAGCTCTATGCTAAGAGGAGCAAGTGTATCTTTAGTTGTTCTAAGGTGGAGTATTTGGGGCATATTGTTTCAAGTGAGGGTGTTAAAACTGATTCTAAGAAAGTCTTGGCAATGCAGCAGTGGGCTACTACTAGTGTGAAAGCTTTAAGGAGATTTTTAGGCCTCACTGGTTACAATAGGAAGTTTATTAGAAATTATGGTCTCAAAGTTGCACCTTTGACTAATTTGTTTAAGAAGGATTTTTTTAGGTGGATTGCTGAAGCTGATTTTGCCTTTCATCATCTCAATGCTGTTGTGATGCACCCTCATGTCCTAGTCTTCCTAGACTTCTCTAAACCCTTTGTTATTGAGTGTGATGATTCAGGTGTGGGTATAGGTATTGTTCTGATAAAATGGCAGAGGCTTGTAGTCTTCCACAACCAAGCCTTGAAGGGTAGAAGCTTGCACCTTTCCACTTATGAAAAGGAGTTCTTGGCCTTGATTATAGCTATTAAAATATGGAGACCTTACCTTCTTGGCAAGGCTTTCATCATTAAAACTTATCATCAAAGCTTGAAATTCTTGTTGGATCAGAAGATAGGCACTTTAGCATAGTAGAAGTGGATTTTCAAGCTTTTGGGCTATGCTTTTGTAATGGAGTACAAGAAGGGTCAAGATAACAAGCTTGTTGATGCCTTGTCCAGGTTGGGATGTTCATTTGAGGAGGTGGCAGACCCTAATGCCCACTTCTTCCTCATTTCATTTCCAAGTATTACTTGGATTGAGGAATTACAACAGAGTTATCCCCATGATGAGGTGATGCAACAACTCTTAATTGATCTTAAGTAAGGCATAGCTACTAAGCACTATACCTTGCATAATGGTCTAATCCTTTATAAATGGAGGATTTTTTAGGGGACATCTTGTAGCCTGAAACCTAAGGTGTTGTCTCATGTTCATGACGACCCTTTAGGTGGCCATTCTGGTTATTTGAAGTCCTTTCACAGGCTAAAGCAAGACTTTTGGTGGGTAGGTATGAAATCTGATTTGAAGAATTACATTAGGGAGTGTGCTATTTGTCAATAGATGAAGCATGAGACCTGCAAACGAGCTAGGTTATTGCAGCCACTTCCCATTCCTTGTAAGCTTTGGTCTGACATAAGCATGGACTTTGTGAAAGGCCTTCCAAAGTCTCACAAAATGGATGTGGTGTTTGTGGTAGTGGACAAGCTTACTAAATATGTCCACTTTATTGCCTTATCCCATCCTTATTCAGCTTCCAAGGTTGCTGCCCTTTTTGTTCAACATGTGTTCAAGTTGCATGGTATGCCCAATTCTATTGTAAGTGATCAAGATCCTATGTTCACATCACTTTTCTGGTTTGAGCTTATAAGGTTGTAGGGTGTTCGATTGACCATGTCTTCCTTCTATCACCTTATACTGATGGCCAAATTGAGGTGATGAATAGGAGTCTAGAGCAATACCTCAAGTCTTTACTAGTGACAGACTGGCTAAATGGGTTAAGTGGTTACCATTGTGTGAGTTTTGGTTCATTACTAATTATCACACCTCAACCAAGTGCACTCCCTTTGAAGCATTATATGGTGTTCCTCCTCCAAAACTCCTTGACTACATCCCTGGTACCACTAAGGTTAAGGCTATGGATAGATAGTTGCATTCTAAATAGGAATTGCTAGCTATTTTGAAGCACAATTTTGTGCAGGCTCAGAATGCAATGAAGCTACAAGCTGACCAACAACGATTAGATAGGGTTTTTGAAGTTGGTGGTTGGGTTTACTTAAGGTTGTAGCCATATAAATAGCAATCCATTGTCTCTTAGATATTTTGGTCCCTTCCAAGTCATCTAGAAGAATGGAATTGAATTGTATGAGGCATAAGCATGTGCTGAATAGGTGCTGAATTGATAAGCATGTGCTGAATTGTAATTAGACATGTGCTAAGTTGTATTAGGTCATATGCTGAATTGTTTTGGCAATTAGTTAGTTACTTGGTAGTGAGTTAGTTAGTTGCTTGGTAGTTAGTTAGAGCGTATGAGAGTATAAAAGGGGATTGTAATGTGAAGAAAGAGGAATGCATGAATAATATCAGAATCATTTCACTAGTTCCTAATTCCATTCCTAATCTTCCATCTTTCTTGAGGAGGCCCGGTTGTCCTTGAATTCAACCATAAATACTTTTCCTTGTGCTAGCCATAAATAACCTTAGTGAGTCTTAACATGCTTTGCTTCTTCTTCGCTGCCATTGCCTCTTCTTCTTTTGTGCAATTTGGGTTGATGACTCGTATGAATTTTATATATGAGTTTGATGAGTTTGGGATCTAAATAAAATATTGTTTTGACAAATTTGCAGAGGTTGTTAGGCTTCTTCTTCTTTGCAATCTGGGTTTAAAAATTCTTATGGATTTTTTATATGAGTTTGACGAGTTTGAGATTTAATTTAGGATGGTTTTGATGAATTTGCAAAGTTTGCTGCAATTTCAAGAGGAAATAGTTTAGGAATAGAGTTTGGGGAAGAGAGACAATCTAATGGAAGAGAGAGAATATAATGGGAGAGGCATGTGGTAATATGGTATGTGGATGCACAAGTAGTTCATGATTTTAAATTGAAGATGGGGCAGAGAAGAAGCAAAAAAAAATTAGTGACTTCACATCGTTAAAAAAGTTTGAAACAATAAGTGTCAACTCAAATCTTGAGAATATTAATGAGTAATTTGGGGTGCAAAGTTTATTGGTTATGAAAGGAGGCCTTTATTCAAAAGGACATAAAGAAGATCCATTTGGTAAAACTTTTTCCAAATCATGACAATTAATTGCTCTACCAATTAATTTGCACCAAAGAGGGATTAACTTCATTTGATCCATGTAAGGACTTTTGCTAAATACTTAGGATACAAGAATAAAAGGTCTAAAAAGGCAATCAAAGAAATCCATCCATTCAAAACTCTCAAACCATATACACTCAACCCAAATCTTAAAAAAAATTGTCACATCATTGGAACATTTGTACTACTTCAAGAACAATTTATTAAAAGAGTTTGAGTCACTATGGCTAGGGGTGTCCAGACTCAATTGGAGCCCAAAAAATAGACTAACCCACCTGACGTCAACCGGATTTCAACCCGAACCAAAGCTCCAGTCGGTCGGTGGCGGGTTTCCAATTCCAAGAACTGACGTCAACCAGTTGAGTGGCAAGTTTGCTTCTCTAAAACCCCGAGCAACCTGAATCCAACCGAGCTATTTAAAAACCGAGAAAAATCCAGTAGAATCAAGCTAGATCGAGTGAGATCTCAACTAGATTGGTTTGGATTTAGCAAAATCCGGCCAAATCCTAGCAATTTTTAACAAAATTTGTAGAATCTAGTGAAAAAAAAAATGCAGAATAAGGCGAAAAAATGCAGAATTCAGTGATATTTTGCAAATTCTGGCGACATTTTATAGATCTTGGCAATTTTTTTGCAAATTCCGATGACGTTTTTTCAGATCCCACATTATCTCCTAAGATCCATTACAATCATCATCCATTGCTAACCCATTTTAGCCTTTAAATAGTTAGCATTTTTGTAATTACTTTCATCAGCCAAGCAAAGAGAATATAATATAAGGATTCTATGTTGCTCATTTTACTCTTATTAGCTGTTAATTTCATCTCTCCTACTTAATCCTTATATTGTGGGTTTTCTTCCCATAATCTATAAATTAATTGGAGCAATCATTGCTATTATTCCTTATATTTTTTACTCACATGATAATTAATCATATCAAGTTTGTGCCTAAGAGATCACTTACGCACCGATCTTCTCAGTAACATCCAGAATCATTAATCAAGTTCAATTCTCTTTTTTGTTTTTGTTTTTGAAAGTATTCAAACAGTTATAATAAGCAATCAGATGTTGAGGAAAGGGAATATCGAAATTCGTTTGAATGCATCAGTGGATTGTATTTGTTTTGACAACGGAAGGATTAGCATTTCGTGGCTGATGATGAATCTAAAGACTCCAATATCAAGGAAATTTTCTTGAATTATTACGGTTTCTTGCAAATCACAACGAAGAAATTGATAAGGCAGTCCTTGAAAATGCTCCTGAAATCATCAAATGACTTCTCCTGATATCCAAAAAGAAATAACAAATGTGCAGCCGTTGAGAGATAAATGCTATTATTAAAAGATATTGGAGACTCATTATTTGCTATTATAGTTGGAATCACGTGATATGTCTACTAAAGAACAATTGGCAATTGCTTTGCGTGATGTTTTTGTTTTCAATCAAAAAGTGACAATACTCACATTCTCCTATTATGGTTTTTAATTATATATTTGCTATCTATGCAAAAGAAAAAAATATAAAAAAAAAAAAAAGAAAAGAAAAAAAAGCTTTCACCTATTTCATTTTACTCAAAAAGAAATGCATTAAGCAAAGAAACAAAGAAATGCATTCGCTTATATCTTACATGTTTGCAAATTTTTTAATTTTAACTTTTTGGTATAAAATTTAACGTGTGCATTAAGAACCTAAAGTACATACAATTTAATAGTTAAATTTTTTATATATTCAATAATGCTAATTTTTTTTTAGTGAATGTTGTATTTATTAACTACAATCAAGTTTGTAACTAAAATTTATCCTTTAATTTTTCAAACACCACATTATTCCAACAATAACAAAAACACATTCCATTTCATGACAGATATAGCAAGCTACAGTCTCAACAGGGTCATACTGCCAAAACTCTCTTTCAGCTTTATAAACCGTTTTTAAGGAAAACAAGCACCACAACAAATTTATAAAATTTAAAAAAAGTTGAAAGAGAGTTATAAAATTTAAAAAAAAAATAAAAAATTGAATAAGAATATCTGAAGTCTGAACTGAAACAAACCCAATTTACAACATATAAAAGCACTTTTTATGTATTTATGTCTAAAAAACAAACCAAGCACTCAATGTACATTAATAACATTACAATTAGAATACCCAAAAGCAAAGAGGGGTTGGAGTCGTAATACATACGTGTGATGGGGGCCGACTAGGAGGAGGAGCGTGCGAAGAAAGAGCGGGAGAACTTTTTGAACTTTGACCAAGATGTTGTCCTATTTGTCTTTGAAGAAGAACCCAAGTGAAACCCATCACCGACGGTTGAGCCTAATGCTGAATCTAAGTCAGACTCATGTTCTCCTGCTTCTGAATCATTTGCTAATTAAATTAAATATTAGTAAAAGTGAGGACTCAATGTCATCTATACTATTGCACCCAGAAAGGGCAAGTTAGGAAGGAATACCAGATTTATGCGGACAACAGATGCATTCAATACAGACCCACATCCTTTGTATGAAACCTGTAGGATTTATTGGCTCATAAGAAAAAGATATATCATTCCATTCCTCGATTTTACATATAACCTTAACTTCATTCTGTTCAAATAAATTTGAGTCACTCAAATACTTTTGCAGTTTCCGATGAGATAAAGTCAGTAACCACAAAGGTTCACGCTCGTATTCTAAATCACACTGATGGCGATGGTAGAGAGTTTCTTCACAACAATTGATGGAAAGATAAATCGCATAACGAAAACGCCCTATTCCCAGCGTAAAAGCAGTACAGACAGCAAAAGGATTTGGAAATTTCCGACCGACCAAAAATGATATGGAATTTCCAACACTTTGGTGGTTGAATTCCTTTGGAATCTCATATGCTGGCAGTATAAATTCGAAATCAAAGATTGCAGTTTTAGATTCCAAGTCATCAGAGAGAGAGGGAGAGACAATAGGCAGCTGATGCGATAATCTGGTTGAGGACTGTGGATCCGTTGAAATGCCTTGAATCTCTCCCATTTGATTGAAATTAGCAAAATTTTCAATAGCCTGTAGTTTACCAAATCTAATTATGTATTTGGGGAAAGGCAATAAAATTGTTTCTTCATATAGAAGTGAGAGATAGAATGAGAGAGACAGACCTGACTCAACATTTTGCTTGATGATTGTCGATCCCACGAACTGCAGTCTTTTGTTGCCTCCAAATAACTTAAAGATTGGGGAAGCCCTTGAATTTCCCGAAGATGCTGGCAATTCAGCATACGAAGTTTCCTTAATCTAGTTAATGTGCTAAAGCTTTTAGGGATGGTAACAATTTTGACTGCTAAATGTAGACTTTCCAATGTTGGAAAGTACTGAGACTCCATAAAATCTAATTCAATTATATTGTCACTGACAAGCATAAGACTCTTTAAATTCACAAAGCCATATCCGAAAGAGTCATCAAAAGAATTGGAAATTGGTCTCAGTATGTTAGTAGGAAAATCAAATGATTCAAGTTTTTGCAATTTGTAGATGCTACTTGGAATTTCCCTAAGGTCATGGCAGTTCAAAAGGTATAACGTTTGAAGCTGAGTGAGATACCCGATTGATGAAGGCAATTCTTTGATACCACACTCGAACAATAGTAGTTTTTTTAAACATTTCATTTCTGGATGAATATCAGGAAATTTCTCAAGCCTTACGCAGAGATTAAGATTAAAACATTCAAGAGATTTCAACTTGAGTCTTCTTGGAAGAGTTTGAAGCTTAAAGCACGCAAAAAGATTCCAAGTTTTAAGCTTCCCAAGAAATCCAACAGATTCATGAATCTCAACTAAATTTGGACAATAAGAAAGATCTAATATCTCCAAATTTGGAGCCCGCAACTCAGGTAATTTCTTAATGGATCTACAGTAACTGATATTGATTTCTTTCAAATTTTCAAGTGAGAACTCCTGTTGAAAAAAAAAAAAAAAAAACTTCAAAAAATTTAAATTTAAAATTAAATAAATCATGTTTAAGAAAACTATAATCATACCTGCTTGAATAGCCTCTTCATGTTATTGTAACTATGTGGCATGTAGAGGCAGACAAGTTGTCGTGGACAAAAATTGGATGGCAAGGAAGAGGAATAGAGAGGCCAATCAAGAAGCCTAATTCCATTTGGCAGATATTCAAGTTGACTATCAATGTGAACATTTTTAACTATAAAAAATTTGATATTTTCCATTCTTCTGAAAGCTTGAGCATCGCATTTCAACTTTACCAGTTTTAGCTCAGGTGACTGCAACATTATGCCTCGAATTTTTTCTGATCCCTGGTTGGACAAAGTATTAAGTGAACCACACTACACAATAGAATATGCTAAAATATAATAAACTTGTAAATGTAAAGAAATAATATATTGAGAAAAATATATTTTCTTCTGCCTTAATAAAAAATATTCATTTCTTTTGCCTTGTTAAAAAGAGGAAATAAAGTTAAAAGGAAGGACTTGTACCATATTTCCAATTAGAACATTACAAGCATCCTCATAATGCCATATCCTAGTACGTTCTCCAGGCACTTGTGATTCTTGAAGAACAATTTCCTTGCCCATTTGTTCTACCAAGTCGTGCATTGATAAGATGTCATGTCGATCAACAGTTATGAGAGACTTATCAATAAGTTTTGGAATACCAAAATTTGGATATAAATTACAAGCCTCTAATATATTTATAACAGAATCTTTTTTTCGGCCCTTTAGGAAACATGCAATATCAAGAAAAATATTCTGTTCAATTTGGTCCAATCCTTCATAACTTATTTTAAGTATTTCTAGAATTTCTTTGTTTGGAATCTTTTTATACTTCTCTAATGCACTTTTCCAATCACATAAACTTCTTCCACGCAAATCAGAACCTATTATTTGCAGAGCTAATGGAAGACCATAAGCAAAACATATAATCTTCTCTGCCAATTGCAAATAAGCTGCCTCAGGTTTGTTTGTTTCGAAAGCATGTTGAATGAAGAGTTTGTTAGCATCATTTGGATCCATTTTGTTAACCTCATACATTAAAGAACCTTTCCCAAAAGTAGGTAGTACATGTTTGTCTCTTGTTGTTATTATGATTCTACTTCCAGGAGCAAACCAATCACATTTTTCAAGCAAAAAATCTATTTGGTTTGATTTATCCACATCATCAAGGATTAAGAGAACCCTTTTATGTCGAAGTCTATCAATTATTACATTAATTCCTTTGGATATGCTATTCACTTTCAATTTTCTGCTTCTTGAGATGTCATGAAGAAGTGTCTCTTGTAGTTGAATTATTCCATTGTTTGTCCTTGACTTTTCTCTAATATTTTCTAGAAAACTGCTTCCTTCAAAACAATAAGCAATTCTATTGTAAAGAGCTTTTGCAATTGTAGTTTTACCTATCCCTCCCATTCCATGAATCCCTAATATAAGAACATCATTTGAGTTTGTATCTAAAAGTAATTCTACGGCCTTTGCATGAGAATTTACTCCAACTGGGTATTTAGCAACAAATAACTGCGTATGACTTAATTTAGTACTTGATATCTTTTCAATAATTTCTCGGATAAATTGAGGTTCAGGGTAGCTGCCAATCAGATAACATAAGAACTATTTGTATTAGCTATAAAATATAAGTATGAAGATTGAAGATAAGTTCAAGATGTATAATTTTGGGCATTACAACTAATAGTAACACAATTTTAAAGACGAATTAAAGATGTATAATTTTGTGCATTACAAGTAACACAATTTTAATCTAAGTAAAATCCATGTAAGTTATAAATTTGAGAATTGTCATTGATTTAAGGTTTTTTTTTTAAAAAAAACATATAGGAAATCTTTTAGTCGTTTAGCAGGAAGTCGAATGGAACTCTTAGGTGGGCAAAGAAACATTTTGGATACCCATGTGTAATACTTGCATAATTTGAAGATATTATGACTTTGTAACCAAACTACCTTAATAGTCGAAAATATTAATATTATCAAGAAAAAATACTAGCACAATTTGGCATATGGCGGTTATACACAAGCCATTAAAGTATAAATCTCATCTAAGCTTAAGGCTCATTAGATGCATACCTGTCCTCCTCGTAATGAAATCCAGACAAATTAGCAGCTTTAGTTAGAGCTGTTCTCCACTTATCTACCTTCTCCTTGTTATCCTTGAATTTTTCTTCATGTTCAATCAATGCAATCCCAAATTTTTCCTTTTGTTTACGTACTACTGATGGATCCACTTTGTAAAAAACTGGAAAAATCAACTGTCCAATTTTCTTACACTCAAGGATCTTGACAAGTTCATTTAGGCACCATTTAGAAAATGCATAATTTTCAGAAAATACAATAATTGAACTCATTGACAATTCGATGGTTTGGTGAAGTTCTTCGGAAATCTCTTCTCCCTTTGGAAGGTTATAATCGATGAAAGTTTTAAAACCCTGCCGACATAAAGCCTCGTACAAATGGCCTGTAAAACCATTACGAGTATCTTCGCCTCGAAAACTTAAGAAAACATCATATTCCCAAAGAGTGGAAGAAGAAGAGGGGTCTCTGTTGATAAGGAAAGCCATAAGATCTATGAACAGAAGGTTGTGAATATCTCAATGAGGAAATAAGAAGGAAATAAAGAAAGTTAGAAATGGGAATGGTAGTCGGTAAAAGACGAGGACGTTGTGAATGTCTATGAAAATGAAGGAGTGAGTCAAGTCAACACACTGCAAATAGCCCTCAAAAAATTAAGAGTGGATTGGTTTTAAAACAGAAAGTAGGGAAATCCCTCTTCCACGAAGTTTCCACGGTGCGATCCGTCGAGCAAACGGTCCCAGATGTCTTCACTTTTCCGCTTTTCTTTTCAAGAAATTTAAGGGGAATGACAAAACAATGAGCTAGAAAAATTCTTTTTTTTTTTTTTCTTTTTCACAACGCGCAATTGACTAAAGACTTCGTCTTATTCTATCTCCAAAAAAAAAAAAAAAAAAGACTTCGTCTTATTCCATCACCGTTCACTCTCCATGTGCCTGCACCAGACACGGTGATTATACTGCCCAATAAATCTAGTCATCCTTTTTTTTTTGAGAATCAATAAATCTAGTCATCCTGGTTCTACTTTCTAGTGACAAAAATTATTTTTTAACTTATATATATTTTTAAAAATAATTGTTTGTCTTTCGCTTTGATGCGTACATACTACATAATAATAGTAATCAAGGATGTCATAAGAAAAAGGGTCATGCTAACGAATGCCCTTAGGGCATTGGTTAACAATCCATTTAAGGAAAGTTCTAATACCACTTTTATGGGAAATGAAAAAAGTTATCAAAACATTAATTGTTTTATTTCATTTTTCCATAAAAACTTTCTTTAAATGGATTGTTAACAAATGCCCTAAGGGCATTCGTTACATTTCCCTAAGAAAAATAATACTTAGATACAACCATTAATTTAATGGATTCAGCCCATCACGTGAAAAGATACACCCACACACCCACTAAAAACTAATGAGTTTATGTTATGGAGGCCAACCAAATTGGACAGCAAGCCTGATTCCTGAACAAGGTCCAGTATGTGACACTAAACTTCTTTATAAACTTTGAAGCAATGCCACAATGTTTCTGATTGTGGGTCAATCATATTATTATCTAGTTTAAATTTCTCTAATGATAATAACTAATACTTAATCGGAGTGTGAAGAAAACCTTAGAAAAAAAAGAGAGACAGAGAGCGAGTTTTTAACATGGTTTGGCACTTGAGGCCTACATCCGTGGTTTTAGTATTTTGACTATTTTCTAATGACTTAAAATTTAAAAGAATTTGTAATTTTTCATAAATAAAATCATACGAAGAATGGTAGAAATTCAAGAATTGAACACACTAAAATCATTATTACGTGGGTGTATCAAACCCCACTGGTCAGATATTGATGATTTTTAAGATGCTCCTAATTATAGTTATCATTATTTCAATCCAGATCTTAGGATCTTAAATCCTAAGAGCATCAGTATTGATTTTTCTCAATTCTATCCTACTTTACCATTTAAAAAGCCATTTTATCAATTATACAATACAATTCTACACTACTTCCAGCATCCAAACTTTTATTTTTCTATCCTACTCGTTAAAATAATATTTCTACGCAATAAAATAATATATCCCACAGTCACCCTCATTTACAATACAACATAATCACCACCACCGCTGCACTGCAGACACTTAACACCACTTCCACCACCGGCAACCCATAATCTATCGTCAACACCCAAAAAAAAAAAAAAAAAAAAAAAAAAAAAAAAAAACACCCAGATCATCAACACCACCCTCTCTGACCATCACACAAAAAAAAAAAAAAAAAAGAAAAGAAAAGAAAACACAGCAACCCATCGGAGCCATCACCAGTAAACCCACACAGCAACCCATCGGAGCCATCACCAGCAAACCCACGCCGTTGCACCACTAGACCCACACAACCCAACTGACCCAACACTAACCCACCGCGATCTCCATCGCTAACCACTGCAAAGCCACACAATCTTCACCCAAAAACACAACAAAAATTTATGAAAACCGGATTGCTTAAATCTCCGTTGGATAGCTCAATTTTGTTGAAGCTCGAAGGAAGCGGATTCGCCGCTGGGAAGCTTGAAGGAAGTTAATTTTGTTGACCCACGCAGAGAAGGAAAAATGAAAGAGAGAGAGAGAGTTGCCGGAGAAGGAAAAAAGCGGAGACCCACCACCGCCAATCTTGTCGATCTAGAAACCCACCACGAGGAGAAGGAAAAATGAAAGAGAGAGAGAGTTGCCAGAGAAGGAAAAACGCGGAGTCCCACCACCGCCGATCTCGCCAATCTAGAAACCCACCAAGCAGATCTAGAAAGGGCAAACCAAGAACAAGAACAAGAACAAGGGAGAGAAGACCTGGAAGACGGAGAGAGAAAGAGAGAGAAAAGAATGAATAAAATAGATTAAAATTTATCCCATTTGAGCTATAGTGCGGTTCTACATTTAGAACCGCACTTAGCTCAATTGTATTTTTTTTTAACAATATTTATAGTTTACCACAATTAGTGCTGGGCCTAAATGGGACTAAATGGGAAAAGAGCCTTACATTTGGCATATCTCACAACCGGTGCTGATGCTCTGAGTCCTTAAAATGTCATAGATCGCATTGTAATACACCGTGGTTTTGATATCTTGGTTTATAATTGAGCTTTGTCAGAACAAACACAGTTTTTACTCTTCTTTGTTTTTGTTTTTGTTTTTTTTTTATAGGACTTGTTTTACTCTGTTGATATAATATTTTGTACCTTGGTACTCACAGTCACATGCATTCAACTTAAAAAAAAAAAAAAAAAAAAAAAAAAAAAAAAAAAATACCCACATGCACATGTACAGGGAGAATTTGGAAAGCGTGATTGATAATGCCAAAATTGTCAATTGGGTCACTCGTTCAATTCGGAGCATTAGATGATCTCGTAGGACCTGTAAGATAAATGAGAGATTGATTGAAGAGATCACCAGATTGCGCCTGGTGGGGGAGCCTCCAATGCTTAAGTTAATATCAACCCATATCTTTCATATATAGATAGTGTTTTGTAGTAGTTTTTGACATACCTCAACAAATTGATAGATTGTCCTTATTATAGGTGACTTAGGTAGCTGTTAGACATAAATGAGGGTGATTATTACCCTAATTGTAACGTTCTTTGTCTTAATGAGAGAGTTTAAGACCTTTGATGATCGTTATTGAATGTGTAGGGTGATTCCTCATCTATCTTTGATGGCCTACTAATGATGCAATGATCGTCCAGTAAGATGAACAACCTTAATGGTTTTTATGGACTCATCACGGCTAGTGCTCAAAAAAACAATACATATTTTGTTTAGACAAGGTAATCGAGACTAGTTTCCATGCCCACAAACCCTGTCCACTAAACAATGTTTGTTTAAAAATATACAATGTCATTTTCTTCTTGAGTACATTGAAGGACTGAAAGAAACATTGAAAATAAAAAATAAAAAAGGAAAGAGAACCTTGGGCAATATTCCTTCTTTTCTCTTCGTTTGTTGTAGCCGGCCAGCGATTTAAAAAAACCTCTCACACGATAATCTGAGCAAGTTTGTCCTACATGCACACATGACACACTCACCAGAAAGACGTAGAAAAACAGAGGTCCTTCATGTGAAATACTGTTAAAAATAAATAAACTATTAAGATTTTGTTCCTTTTTTTTTTTTTTTTTTTTTTTTGAGAAGAAGGTTTTGTTACTGGTTTTTATTAATTTAATGAAGAAATATCCGATTTTCTTTTATTAATGTGAAATACCTTGACAGACATGTGCATGTACTGAAAATGGGTTTTCCACTTGAAAATGGGTTTTCCGGTTGTATTTTATGGATCTAGTAAGTTTGCAATAAAAATAAATTAAGCTACATTACAAATTACTATCTTCTAAAATTGATTGTTTTAATCTTGTTCTAAAAGATTCATCTTTCCCATATTTTTTGAAGAGGAAAAATATATGACGGACACATGGTGGACGGACGTGTGCAACACATGTCATGTGTTGGGCTCCAAGGCCTTTTATACGAGCGTGGTTGCAGCTTACATTTGGGCTACTAGGGTTTTTGCTTGATCTACAGCTTAAGCCCAAACAAAGAAGACTCCTACAAGGAAAAGGAGTCACTTCCCTAGAAGCAAAAGACTTCTTAACCAAGGCATAGGCTTTGGCTCTACGCGACTATAAATACACCAAAACCCTCACTGTAACAACCCAAGGAAAAGCGCTAGCCACATCTGCGCAATACCTCAAAAGGACTAGTCATAATTGAGGCTCCTTGTAGTTGTTAATAAAGTCCAGATCTACCCGGTAAATACCCGATGTGGGACTCATTACACACCCACACATATCACACAATCAATCAAATTGGGGCATCACAATCTCCCCCAATTAAATCCCTAACGTCCTCGTTAGGGCTCACTTTGTGGGGTAGTGTCTCTGAGCCCACACGGGATTACCGGGCCAGCTCTGATACCATATGTAACAACCCAAGGAAAAGCGCTAGCCACATCTGCGCAATACCTCAAAAGGACTAGTCACCATTGAGGCTCATTGTAGTTGTTAATAAAGCCCAGATCTACCCGGTAAATACCCGATGTGGGACTCATTGCACACCCACACACATCACACAATCAATCAAATTGGGGCATCACACTCACAAACCAAGGTACGCTTAATTAACTCAACTCTAGCACTTTAGTGTTGAAAACAAGGTTTCTAACTTGACCTTCGGAGGGTACCTGGCCGGCACCACACCGGTGCTCTCTATTAGGTCTTTTCTTGTTATTGTAGGTTTTTATTTCGCTCGCGTGAGGACCGTGTAGCTTACTGGTGAATTTTCGCCTCATCAGTTGGCGCCGTCTGTGGGAAAGACAAACATGGGTGATCAAACGTCACCTTGCTCCTAGGACAAAAAAGTTGCATGGCTCTCACGAGATCGATGGCAACAACCAACAACCAGGGTGACGAACCGCACGCTACGGCACTGGAAAGACAGGTTCAAACACTAGCAGCGGCGGTCGAACGCCTGACCAAACAGAATCACGACTTAGAAGAACAGTTGCATCAGAAGAATGCACATCCAGGAATACAAGAGGAAGACCAGGAAGGAACGAGCGCTGAAAGAAGGAACCCCGACGGACCTGAGGGCAGCAACGCTCTAAGCAGGCCGGAGAGAAGGGATGCCAATCAACCATCTCTGTCTGAGACTTTACCACCCCACATCGCCACAGAGATGCAGGAGATGAGGGAGCGAATGGATGTGATGATGAACGCCCTCAAAGGACGAATATCTAGTGACCTCGACGACCTGGTCCACCGAACTAATTCGCCCTTCACGACACATGTCACTTCGTGCCCTCTTCCCCTGAAGTTTCGTATGCCCCAGGTGGAGAGCTACGATGGAACCAAGGACCCCTTAGACCATTTGGAGTCCTTCAAGACTATAATGCACCTTCAAGGGGTGCCGGATGAGATTATGTGTCGGGCCTTCCCTACTACATTGAAGGGAACCGCAAGGGTCTGGTATGGCAGGTTGACGCCTAACTCAATTAGCACCTTTAAGGAATTAGGCGCTCAATTCGTGTCACACTTTATTAGGGGCCACCGATACAAGAAGTCCACGACATGTCTGATGAGCATCAAACAACGAGAAGACGAGACCTTGAGGTCGTATATAACGAGGTTCAACAAAGAGGCTCTTTCGATAGACGAAGCGGACGATAAGATACAAGTAGCAACATTCACTAATGGGCTGTGAAAAGGTATGTTCCTCTTTTCCCTGTATAAGAATGATCCGAAAACTATGTCCGAGGTACTTTACAAGGCAACGAAGTACATGAACGCGGAAGATGCACTGATAGCAAGAGAAGATAAGTCAAAGAAAAGGGATAAGCAGGATGAAGCACGATCAGAGGGGGGCGAAAGAAGGCTAGGACGGTAGAACGAAGGGAGGATAGACGCCCAAAGCCACCCATTGGGAAATTCACCAGCTTCACCCCTCTGACAGCCCCGATTGACCAAGTACTAATGCAAATAAAGGATGAGGAGGCCTTGACGTACCCTGAAAAGCTGAAGGGGGATCCCAATAAAAGGTCAAGAAGCAAGTACTGCCGATTCCATCGTGACCACGGCCACGACACATCTGACTGCTATGACCTAAAGCAACAGATCGAAGCGCTCATGAGGCAAGGGAAGTTGCAGAGGTTTGTCAGTAAAGAAGGGGCGAATCCGCCACAGGACCAGCCCCCCCGATGGGAGAACGAGCGCCTAAAACCACCTATTGCAGATATAAGGATGATCGTCAGAGGAACCACAGGACCGTCCAAAAGGGCTCGTAAAACTTACCTGCGGATGGTACAGAACGTCCAGACGAAGGGCCCAACACCGAAGTTGGCGCAGATCGATATCCCAACTATCAGCTTTTCAGAAGAGGATGCCCGACGCCTTCACCATCCATATGACGATGCGCTCGTGGTCAGCATACGAGCTAGAGAGTAAAACATGCATCGGGTACTGGTTGATAACGGAAGTTCGGCAGACATCCTTTATTACCCCGCGTTCCAACAAATGGGGATTAATAGAGAACAACTTGTTCCAACTAATTCTCCCTTTGTCGGATTCGGAGAGTCTATTGGTATTACCCCGCGTTCCAACAAATGGAGTCGTCACATTGACCGTAACAGTAAGAGATCATCCACGACAAATCACCAAGGATGTGGTTTTTCTAGTAGTCGATTGCTCATCTGCCTATAACGCAATCCTTGGACGACCTACTCTTAATGCATGGAAGGCTGTGACTTCGACTTACCATTTGATGATAAAGTTCCCTACTGAATATGGGGTCAGAGAACTACGCAGGAATCAGGCAGCAGCACGAGAATGCTACGTTGCCATGACAGAGATGGACAATCACCTACAAACACTGAATGTCGAAGGGCAGCGAGCCACGACTGAAACAGTAGAAGAACTGGAAGAAGTCATACTTGACGAATCAAGGCCTGGACGGACCACGAGAATCGGTACAATAGCCAGCCCATCGGTACGGCAGGACTTAATCACGTTCCTGAGAGAAAATCGAGACGTATTTGCATGGAGTCATAAGGACATGCTGGGGATCGATCCAACAGTAATAGTACATAAGCTGAATGTTTCACCCTCATTCTCCCCCATCTGATAGAAGAAACAAGTATTTGCTCAAGAAAGGGACCAGGCTATCGCCGAGGAAGTCCAAAAATTGCAGGAAGCAAGTTTCATACGTGAGGTATACTACCCAGACTGGTTAGCAAATGTAGTGATGGTCAAGAAGGCGAATGGGAGTGGAGAATGTGTGTTGACTTCACGGATCTAAACAAGGCCTGCCCGAAAGACAGTTATCCACTACCGCGTATTGACGCCCTGGTAGATTCAACGGCGAGACATGAGCTTTTAAGTTTCATGGATGCATTCTCCGGCTACAATCAAATCAAGCTCGATGAAGTGGATCAAGAGAAAACGTCGTTCATCACAAGTCAAGGGCTCTTTTGTTATAAAGTAATGCCTTTTGGACTCAAGAACGCTGGGGCCACTTACCAAAGGCTGATGAATAAGATGTTCATACACCAGATAGGAAGGAATGTGCAAGTTTACGTGGACGACAAGCTGGTAAAAAGCGTTCGTGAATGTAACCATCTGAGTGACCTCCAAGAAACTTTTAACACCCTTCGGTCATATAACATGAAGCTACATCCCAACAAATGCTCGTTCGGGGTGACGGCAGGGAAATTCTTGGGTTTTATGGTATCTCAAAGAGGTATCGAGGTCAACCCAGAGAAGGTCAAGGCAATAATGGACTTGGCTCCCCCGAAGACGCTGAAGGAAGTCCAAAGCCTAAATGGCAAGATAACTGCCCTAAACAAATTCGTTTCAAGGGCAACGGACAAATGCCTACCATTTTTTCGCACATTAAGGAAATCATTTGAATGGACGGACGAGTGCCAGAAGGCTTTCGAAGATTTGAAGACATACCTCTCATCTCCACCATTACTTAGCCCGACGAAGCAAGGTGAAGAGTTGTTTCTATATGTAGCCATTTCCCCAGCATCTGTTAGCGCGGCTCTCCTAAGAGAAGAAGACAGAATACAGAATCCTATGTACTTTACAAGTAGAGCACTCAGAGGAGCAGAAGAGAGGTATCCAACAATGGAAAAATTAGCATTCGCATTGATAACCGCGGCAAGAAAGCTCAAACCATACTTTCAAGTGCATGTCATAAACATCATGACCAACCAGCCCCTAAGAAGAGCGATGAGTAGTCCTGAAGCAGCAGGACGGATGGCGTTGTGGGCGATCGAGCTAAGCGAGTACGATGTTCGCTACCGGCGTCAACCCGCGGTAAAAGACCAAATCCTGGTAGACTTCATTGCGGAGTTTACCGACCAGGGGGCAGGTGAGCCTCCAGTATGGAGTGTTCATACAAACGGATTCTCTAACAAGCATGCAGGAGGAATCGGTGTGGTAATCCGCACACCCGAGGGGGATAAGATTAAGTGCATGGTCCGTTTGTGCTTTTCAACAATAAATAATGAAGCAGAATATGAAGCCTTATTGGCAGGATTGGACCTCGCCATTGCTGCAGGAGAGGAAAGAGTGGTTGTCTACTCCGATTCCCAAGTCATCACCAATCAGATCAACGGAAGTTACGAGTGCAGAGGTGAAAGAATGAAAAAGTACCTCAACGAAGTGAAAAGTCGAATAAGCAACCTTCAGGTCGAATTGATTCTAGTCCCAAGGGAGGAAAACCAAGAAGCTGATCAGCTTGCGAAGGCAGCCTCCGCGGAGCTGATGACTGTTCTCGACCAGGTATTGTCCTTTATTCAAACTTCACCACTAATAGATGGAACAGGTTTGCAGGAAGTAAGCAATGAGCAGTGCTGGATGACTCCCATAGCTGCGTACTTGAAAGACGGCCTGTTGCTAGACGATAAGGATGCTACAAGGAAACTAAGAGTTAAGGCATCTTGGTTCATCATGATGAGAAACGTTCTATACAAAAGGGGTTTCTCTCGACCCTATTTGAGGTGCCTCGCTCTAGAAGAAGCAGATTATGTCATGAGAGAAGTCCACGAAGGGATTTGCGAGAATCACTCAGGATGAAGGTCTTTAGTGCACAAGCTCCTCAGGGTAGGATACTACTGGCCAACGATGCAGAAGGATGCCAACATATACGTCAGATCCTGTGACAAGTGTCAGTGCTTTAGCAACCTCATAAGGCAACCTACAGAAGAACTCACGCCCATAACGGCCCCATGGTCGTTCGCACAGTGGGGGCTCGACATTATGGGCCCGTTCCCAATAGCGGCAAGGTAGCTAAAGTTCTTAGTAGTTGGCATCGACTACTTCACCAAGTGGGTGGAGGCTAAGGCTTTGGCCACCATCACGGAGAAAAATATCCGCAACTTTGTATGGAGAAATATCATTTGCAGGTATGGCATACCACGAGTGTTGGTGTCGGACAATGGCAAGCAATTCGACAACGAAGCATTCAGGGATTTCTGCTCCCAACTGGGGATAAAGAACCATTACTCATCACCTGCACATCCATAAGCCAACGGACAAGTTAAGGTCACAAACCGATCCTTGCTCAAAATCATCAAGACTCGGCTTGAGGGGGCAAAAGGTATATGGCTAGACGAGTTACCAAGTGTCTTATGGGCGTATAGGACAAAGGCAAGAACACCGATAGGAGAGACGCCGTTCCGTTTGTCATATGGAACTGAGGCGGTCATACCAGCTGAAGTAGGTCTTACAAGCTACCGTATTGGAAACCACGACGAGCACAGGAATGATGAAGCCATGCGCATACAGCTTGATCTAGTGGACGAAGTCAGGGCAGCTACAGAACAAAGGTTAGCACGGTACTAGGATCTAATGGCGAAGCACTACAACTCTAGAGTTAGGCACAGAGACTTCCAGGTCGGAGATCTTGTCTTAAAGAAAGTACTCGGCGCTACAAAGGATGCCACCCAAAGGAAGCTTGGACCGAACTAGGAAGGACCATACAGGATCACATCATGGCACAGGAAGGGAACATACTACCTAGAGACCCTGAATGGAAAGAAACTAAGTCACCCATGGAATGTAGAGCACCTAAAGAAGTATTATCAATAGAAGACGACAACAGCAGCACTACTATACTCCTCACTTCCAGTTTATTTTTTCTTGATAGTTATAGTTTTTATTTCCTACAGTACTTTCATAACGCCTAAAGGCTTTCTTTTTTTTTTAAAAAAACAATGTTATACGTATCATTACAATAAGAGGAGTTTTTCAGGACATACATCTTACCAACTTGCATGATATTCAAGTCCAATGTAAACAGGTCCTCCACAAAGTGGACGGATCATCCAAAAGGATATCTACCTAGTCCACAAAGTGGACGGACCATCCAAAAGGATGTTATTTACAAGGTCCACAAGTGGACGGATCATCCAAAAGGATGTTATTTACAAGGTCCACAAATGGACGGATCATCCAAAAGGATGTTATTTACAAGGTCAACAAAGTGAACGGATCATCCAAAAGGATGTTATCTACCAAGTCCACAAAGTGGACGGGTCATCCAAAAGGATGTTATTTACAGTCCACAAAGTGGACGAACCATCCAAAAGGATGTTATTTACAATCCACAAAGTGGACGGACCATCCAAAAGGATGTTATTTACAAAGTCCACAAAGTGGACGGATCATCCAAAAGGGATCATCCAAAAGGGATCATCCAAAAAGATGTTACTTACAGTCCACAAAGTGGACGGAGCATCCAAAAGGATGTTATTTACAAAGTCCACAAAGTGGACGGATCATCCAAAAAGATGTTATCTACCTAATCCACAAAGTGGACGGATCATCCAAAAGCATGTTATTTCCCAAGACCACAAAATGATCAAAAAGATGTTACTTAGTGAACAGAGCCTCCAAAAAGATGTTTATTTACCAAGTTAACAAGAGAAGGATGCAACATATATAAGGTGAATGGATCATGAAAACAGTAAGAAGCAATTAGTTCATTCATACGAAAAACATACGACGGATGAAATTAAAATTAGATTGTCTACAAAAAGGTCCACATGACGGACCAAAAATTACATAGCCAAATGTCAAAAAATTAAATACAAAAAAAAAAAAAAAAAACTATTCTTTGGCTTGGGGGGCAACAGCTTGGGAGCCAGGACCGTCAGGCTCAGGTGGAAGGACATCGTCATGAACGGGTCCTGTATCACCAATCCCAGCGGCTTCATCTTCACCGGGGACTTCACAGAAAAGTTCCGCAGTCCCCTCAGAGTCGACGGTATGGGCTGGTGTTTGGCCTCCGGTGTCTATGTTGATGTGGGAAAGGTTGAGGTACGGGAATGACGCCTTCACCTGACGGATGCAGTCGTCAAACCCATCAGCAAAGGAAGTTCCTAGCTCCGTCAATAGGGCATTATAATCCCTATACTCCTAGACGGCCTCAACCTTTGCCAGATGGATGTCGTCGTCGTGGACTTTCACCTTTTCCCTCAAGAACTCTACCTCCTTCTCCAGGTCCTCATGAGCCTGCTCAGACATTTACAGCTTCTGCTCATGACAGAGCTTCTAAAGCTTCAGCTCATCCAGCTCCTCCCCCATCGTCCTGGCCTTGGCACGTACATGCTCTAAGGACTTTTCACGGGCCAGGCTGCGGTCCATCAGTCCTTTGGCCATAAGGACCGTCTGTATCAGCAAACAAATAAGTTAGCCTAGGGAAAAATGAATAATGACAAGACCAAAAAGAGGACGGGACATTACCTGGGTCAGGCTAAACAGGGCCGCCTCCCCCACTACTTCCGTGGCATGGTTGCCAATGTCCTCGTAGTCCTCCTCCTTGATAATAGAAGTAATTTGAGTGAGGGCGTACTGCGAGTCCACCCTGAGAAAGACCGGAGCTTTCTCTGTGATGGAGTCAGGGTTGGTCATAAGACCTTTACCCTTACCCACGCCCAGCTTGGAGGGAGGCTTGGTTGAAGCTTGGACGGCTGGCAGACCCGTCACTAGCTTCTGCTTCTTGCTAGGACGGTCGGTTTTCTCTGGACCCCTTTTTATGGACGGATGGGACGTCTTCGGTGGAAGGTCACCCCCAAGTTTTTTCTTGTTAGCAGCTTGTTACTTGATAAACGCCCGCCTCTTAGCATCGTCCATTTCTGCAAAAGGTGGACGGTGAGAACACATGACGGACGAGAAAAATCGCTATCACATAGTCAAAAAATGGTGACTTACGCTTGCATATTCCCACGTCGTATTTTATTGCAGCAACAGAAGGTTCAGGGCTGTCGCAGTACCAGTGGATGGTGTCCAAGGTGACGAGCTTCGCCCACGTTCTCTCCGACAGTTCAGTTTTCTGGAAAATTGATTCAAGAAAATCGAACTGCTCGACGGTAATGTCTGGACGGCTATGCGCTGCAAAAAACAGACGGTTAGATTAACAATCAATAGACAGATAATATAGGACGAACGCAGAATGAGACACATACCGGACGGTGATAATATGCCCCATGTCTTATCGACGGGCATAAACTCCTGATCGTTAGGACGACCCATCCATTCGTCCCCTTGTAAGAAGAAATATCTACTCTTCCAGTTACGGTTGGAGTCGGGGGTCTCGGACACTAACCTAAGTACCAAGCTTCTCGCCACAAAACTATACATACCCTTCGACTTAACAATTTCATCCGGACGGTAACAATTGAAGAACTCCTCCATTGTTAACCGTCTTATCCCCTTAGACATGACGCCATATAAAACTTCTACGCTCAGGAAAACTCTCCAGGCATTTGGTGAGATCTGGGTGACAGACAAACCCAGATACTGAAGAAGGCGACGGTGCAAGGCGCTCAAGGGAAAGCAGAGGCCCACCTTGAGCATCTGCTCGTACACACCGACTTCTTCTAGTCCTTTGTAATAGCACCTCTCGGACTTGAGTGGTAGACGGATGGGTATGGTGTTTAGAATCTGGTATTTCTCCTTAAAGGAGTTGAAATGTTGTGAACTGATGGAGGAAGTGAAATTGTTCACCGTCCACTCCGGGAGCAAGACGAACTCCCTTAATCCATCCTTGCCTATCACAGACTGGACGAGAGGATCTACACTTTCTACTTCGTCGTTCGAGTCGTACTCCGACCCATCTTCACCTCGCCCTACTTCTTCCGTATAGGAAGGAGAGTTGGATGACGGTTCCCTCTCCTCAACGGAGATACCCGGGTCTCCCTGACCTGACGGGTACACCTCCTCATAGCCCGCTCCCTCACGGACAAATGATTGACCACTGGAAGTCTCACTAGACATCGGACACCTACAAATGACAGAGAAGGAAACCTAAGACTCTAGATCTACACGGACAATGGACCAACGTACAAATAAAAAAGAGGGGTGGAAGAAGAGAAGAAATAAACTTACAGTTGAACTGAGTGACGAGACGACGGAAGAAAGTTAGGATGAACGAACGGACGGTTGAATTGAAAGTCGACGGTCACAAGGAGGACGGATGTGCTCTGATCAGTAAAAATTTCTCCAAAATGTGAAAATGATAGGAACAGGTGATATATATATATATATATATATATATATAGGGGGAGCGGCGCGACCAACGAAGAGATGCCTCGGTTGAAGTAAGCTATCAATCTGGGCTCACCACGTGTCCTCAAGTGCATTTATGACCCTAATCCAGCTTGGCAATCCGTCCGTAGCAAGTGCATGACGGATTCATAAGAACGGATCAACTCATTCCATGGACCCGTCAGTAAAGGTGACAGATTCATGGAATGGGGGGCAGCTGAAGAGGAAAAATATATGACGAACACATGGTGGACGGACGTGTGCAACACATGTCATGTGTTGGGCTCCAAGGCCTTTTATACGAGCGTGGTTACGGCTTAGATTTGGGCTACTAGGGTTTTTGCTTAATCTGCACGCTTAAGCCCAAACAAAGAAGACTCCTACAAGGAAAAGGAGTCACTCCCCTAGAAGGAAAAGGCTTCTTAACCAAGGCATAGGCTTTGGCTCTACGCGACTATAAATACACCAAAATCCTCACAAACCAAGGTACGCTTAATTAACTCAACTATAGCACTCTAGTGTTGAAAACAAGGTTTCTAACTTGACCTTCGGAGGGTACTTGGCCGGCACCACACCGGTGCTCTCTGTTAGGTCATTTCTTGTTGTTATAGGTTTTTATTTCGCTCCCGTGAAAACCGTGTAGCTTACTGGTGAATTTTCGCCTCATCATTTTTCATCGTCATATTTTTTCTTGTTAGAAAATTGAGAATATATCTATTAAAAAAAACAAGAACAAAAAAAACCAATTTTCAATAAAAACAAATTTACTACCATTTTCATTAATATTTCTTTATATACCAATATCTAATATATATAAAAACATTTAAGCAAAATAACACATCTTTTTTGTTGGAATTAGTAGGGGTGTGTAAGGGTTGGGTTTGGGTATTATTCAATCCAACCCAACCTCCTCAGCTTGAAAAATCTTCTACGTACCTAATCCAACCCATAAGATATAGCTCTCAAAACAAACCTAACCCAACCCATGAGGGCCATGTTAGGTTGGATTGTGTCATTGAATTGGGATAATTTTGTCATGCATGCCTAATAGAAAAAATCAAGTTTTATTGAACCTTTGAATCCCATTAATTAATAAATGATTAAAATATTAATACTATTGAACTTGATATTAAAATTTTATCAAAATTAAATCTTAAAAATACTATCAAGAGTCTTGTAGTTTAGTCTCATTCTTTAGTTTTCTTTATAAGGAGGTTCACAGTTCAAATCCCTCCCCCCACTTTTTGTAATATTTGCACCTAACTTTTGAGTTTAATTTGAAAATAATATATAAAGTTTGGAGTTTATTATGTAATTTTTCTTATATTTTATTAATTATATACAATTATCTTGATGAAAATAAAGTATTGAATTAATAATTTTTAGATTATTTTATCATTTTTATCACTTTTGAATGATAATAAAGCTCTCTATTGTACAATGTTACACACACAGAATATATATCAATATACAGACTTTTCAATCTCTCTCTCTCTCTCTTACTTTATATTCTTAGTGTGCATGCACTTTACCCATGGTCCCATTCACTCCCTCAAAAGAAGGGAGAAGACATGGGACAAAAGTCTCCCTCCCTACTCCACCACACAAATAAGTGGTAGGCGAGAATATAAATAGGGCCTCTCCCTATTTAGAATGGAGGGGGATATTACAGGAAAAGGAGAGTGTGCGAAATGTAAATCCCAACTTGTAACTACTTTCATTAGCCAAGCCCAAGAGAATATAAAGATTCTATGTTGCTCATTTTATTCTTATTAGTCAATGATTTAATCTCCTACTTAATCCATATAATGTGGATTTTCTTCCCATAATCTATAAATTAATTGTAACGCTCATTATTATCTATGCTATAAATAAAATAATTCTTCAATTTCGTCTTCAAATTTTGGCGTACCAAAATATCCTCATACAAATTTTGAAATAACATACCCTTTAGTTTAACTAGTATGTAACACATGCTACCACACGGAAATTGATATAATTTAATAAACCAATAAATATATCGCATTTTATTATTTAAGTAATACTGTTGATTTTGTTATTTATTTATTTATTTATTAATTATGAGTTTAGTCGTGTTTAAAAGACTTAGTTTATTCATGTTTAATAAAACTTAGTATTATGTAATTTTTTAACAAATATTTTAATCATACAAAATTTTAATGAAAGAATACTACATAGACATATATATTCAAGGTTGATTCATTCACGGTACATATAACTATGATTAAGTTGCTTTATCATAAACCATTTTTAACAAAATATTTTAATCAATTAAATGTGAATTTCATAACGTGCATCTCATAACAATATATAACAATAAAATAACATGAATCTCATAAAAAAAATTATCAATTAAAAATCACTAAAGTTATGAGCATAAAACGTAAAAACAAACAAATATGATAAATACTAATTCCTTAAAAGAAAACTTACAGTAAATTGAGAAAACTACATAAATAATTTTTGATATTTGAAGAATAATGGGATTACAACTTCCTTTCGAATTTGGGTAGAGACTCGTGTTGATAATGTGTTATGAAAAAGAAAAGAAATATGCAACATCAATGATAGGAAAACAAAACAATTTTATAATTAAACAATAAAAATTATTGACAAAAAGGAAAGAAAGTATAGGCGGATAAAAGACAATAAACATACAACATCAATCATAGGAAAACCACAAAATTATATAATTAAAAAATAAAAAATTTACACAAAAAGGAACGACAAGAAAGCAGTAATCAAACCTTAGGAATGGTTGGAAATCGTTTTGCAGAGCATAAATCAGGACCATGAAAATTGTAAAGACAAGTACAATTGGAATATTTGGAGAATCTCTTCTTATATAAGATACAAAAATACCCAAATACATGCATCATTGATATCAAAAGATTCTTTTGAAATTCCATGTGGAAAAGGGAGGTGAACTTGAAAATATGTGGGTGTGGAAGAGGGAGGTGAATCGGAAAAGGGAGGTAAACCTGAAAATACGTGAGTGTGGAAAAAGGAGGTGAACCTAAAAGAAAGGGAGGTGAACTTGAAAATACGTGAGTGTGGAAAAAGGAGGTCAACCTAAAAATACACGGGTGCGGAAAAAAAAAAAAAAAAAGCACATCGGAATTATAAATTAGACTTCAATTTTATATTTACATTGACATGCGGCACAACAATAGATTAGAATTCTAATTTAGAATTCTAATTGGAGTTTCTCTCTGCTTTGCCTATTATATATATATATATATATATATATATATAGATTTGTTATGCTACAAAAAGAAAAAAAGGTTAAAACAGTAGTACTATTTCACGTACAATAGAAAGAAAAAAAAAATTCTCACCACCCATTTATATTCAAATATCCGATTCCTATATGTATTTTTTTTTTTTTTTATCTATTTGAATTCAAATACTTCAATTATTTTTATAAAAAAATACAAAATTAATTCTTCCAAAAAATGTTAAAGGAGTAATACTATCTCTCACATACAAAAGGGAAAAAAAATTATTATTCTCACCACCTATTTGTATTTAAATGTCTAATTCTTATATGTATTTGTT
The DNA here is from genome assembly GCA_032878915.1 of Castanopsis chinensis. NCBI lineage: Eukaryota > Viridiplantae > Streptophyta > Magnoliopsida > Fagales > Fagaceae > Castanopsis > Castanopsis chinensis. Next base: position 1,667,497 of record JAVQMG010000113.1, read on the forward strand.
ATTTATTTGTATCCAAATACTTCATTTATCTTTATAAAAAAAATAAAAAATTACTTCTTAAAAAAAAAATCCACTACCTCATGTAACAACTACTCATTCTTATCCCGAAATTTCTATGGTTTTTTTTTTTTTTAATTCTTTAAAACATTTCAAAAACTTTTTAGCCAAATTCTATAAAATTATCACAAATTCCCCCATCCATCCACACCAACATATATCAGCTTTCTTTCGTTTAAATCTCAAATTTTTTACTTATTACAATTCTTATCCTAATCAGTAAATTCAAATGTCTCATTTTTAAATATTATTCCACGTAACCTTCCTTCTTTCTTAAAAAAAAAAAATAAAATACACATGGTTATTTATATATCACTTTTAAATATTAGTATAACACTAAACCAAAAAAACAAATAAATAAAAAAGAGCATATTATTGCACGCGCAAAGCGTGTATTTATTCCTTAGTATTTTGTATTCACATGATAATAAATCATATCAATTTTATGCCTAAAAGATCACTTACAGCTCGCTGAACTTCTAATATATAAGCTCAATAACATCCAGAATCATCAATCAAGTTCAATTCTCTTTTCTTTTTTTGTTTTTTTTTTTTTTCTTTTTTTAGTCGAAAGGTGACAATACTCACATTCTCCTATGAAGGTTTTTAATTATACATTTGCTATCTATGCAAAAGAAAAAAAAATGCATTTGCCTATATCGTTTTACTCAAAAAGAAATGCATTAAGCAAAGAAACAAAGAAATTCATTCACCTATACCCTACATGCTTGCTAAATTTTTAGAAAATCAAAAATCAATAGCTATATTTTCAATCAAATGCTTAAATTTTAAGTTTTTGTAGTATAAAATTATACATAAAAAATAAGTTTATACATCGATTAATAAAAAAAAAATATGATTGGTATAAAATTTGATATGTGTGTTAAGAATATAAACAACATACAACCTAATGGCTAGATTTTCCAAATATCCAATCATACAAATTTTTTTAGTGAGTGTCATATTCATTGGCTACAATCAAGTTTATATCTAAACTTTATCCTTTAATTTTTCAAACACCATATTATTCCGACAATAACAAAAACACATTCCATTTCATGGCAGATATAGCAAGCTATAGGGGCAGAGTCGGGAATTTTCATTTAGAAGGACCGATTTCCCATTGAATTGTGACATTAATATATTAGTCAAGAGACTAAGACACCCCCCCCCCCCCCCCCACACACACACACACACACACACACACAAGTACAAACACACACACACACTATTTGATAAGTTATACACACTTACACACACACACACAAACGTATTATTTTCTATCAAAATTATGTTTGTTTCAAATTGCACACCAAATTGAGTAAAATATATTTCAATTGAACTAATAAAATATTCAAATACATGAATGATCCAAAATTTGGAAAAAAAAAAATTCTCCAAACATGTTTGGGGCTATATTACTCTAACAAATTATTTGGCAACTAAAGAGACATTCATGCGTAGTTTTAGTCACAAGATTTTTTTATTGAGTTAATGCCTTGTTTAATCTCTACATAATGGGTCAAAAGATAGATCCAAACATGTTTTGTTCCAAATTTCATAAAAAAAATTAATAGATATAAGAGCACATTTTACAAAAAAAATAATAAAAATAAAATTGAGAAAAATAAAATATTGTCTCTATGACTATTAGACTAATTATTTTTTTAAGAGTATCATTGGACTAATTGAAATATATTTTGAAATGGAGGCAACTCCTATTTTTGTAAACTAAATTTTCAACGTATTAAAATAATTATATATATATAATATAATATAAGGAATTTTTCAAAATTTTGGTGGCCACGCTCCCCCCTGGCAAGCTACAGTCTCAACAGGGTGAAAACTGAAAACCTTCCACTCCCAAAACTCTCTTTCAGCTCTATAATCCGGTTTTTTTTTTTTTTTTGCAATAAAAAAAAAAAAAAAAAAAAAAAGGAAAACAAGTACCACGACAAAGCCCGTGACTTTATTACTCACACAATATCCAAACACGCTGAACTTAAATGAAAAAAATAAAAATAAAATCTTGAATAAGAATATCTGAAGTCTTAACTGAAACAAGGAAACAAATCCAATTTACAACATAAAAGCACTCTTTATGTATGTATGTCCAAAAAAACCAAAGCAAGCACTCATTGTACATTAATAATACCATCGAATACCCAAAGCAAAGTGGGTTTGGAGTTGAAATACATACGTGTGAAGAAGATGGAAATCATGCGAAGAAAGAGAGGCAGAGTTCTTTGGTCAAGCAAAGAGGGTTTGGAGTTGAAATACATACGTGTGAAGGAGATGGAAATCATGCGAAGAAAGAGAGGCAGAGTTCTTTGGACTTGGACCAAATTGTCCTCATTGAAAAAGACCCCAAATGAAACCATGCACCAACGGTCGAGCCAAATTCTGGGATCCGGATCCCCTCCATTTCCCTTTGAAATGGAGAGGGTCCATTTCATGATTAGGATTACTTTGAAAATAAATCAATGGCTTAGAAGTGCCACGTCAATTAAAAATGAATAACTTAACTCTAGTAGCAAAGTTAACTGTGGTTAAACAAACCAAACCTTAACGTTCACTAATGTAAGCATTAACCTTGGAGGGAAAAAAGGGGAAAAAACAAAAAAAAAAAGAATGGGAGTCTCTTTCAATCTAGGATCTGGATGTTTCATCAGCCTTCTGGGGCGGTCGGCAGAGACATTCAGTGGTGTTCCTTGCCATGGGGGGATAAGACTATCTATGTCCTTCACAATTTTCAATATTACTACTCGTTCCTTATAATTTTTTTATTTTTCTAATTCTTTTAACATACATACATACACCTCTGAAGGAGAATGCTTTTGTTTTTTTGCGGCACAACTATTTGATTTAAAAAGTCAAGCTTTGAAGTGTAAAACATTATGGAAATTGTGTGTCTTGTGAAAACATAAATTTACCAAGTGTCTTTAATTTTCCAGCTGTGGATATGTTTCCTTTATATGCAACTTAAATTTGTGAATGTTAAACATAATATGAGAAAATCAATATCGCTTGCCTTTGCAACTTATAGACTTTAGTTATTTGGATTAATCAAAATCGTATGGGTTTGTGGTTTGATTGTCTGTAAAAGGTTGGCAAATCAAATCTGTGCCTGGATTTGCTTTGAATGCCTGCAAAAAGATTTAGGGAGCAGCATGTGTGGGTACTAGGTATCTCCTTCATTTTTCCCTTTTTGCATAAATTTTTGTGGCATCCAAACGATCAAAGATACAAACTTTCCTTCATTTTCAGCAACCAAATGAAAAAAAGGAACAAAACACAGAAAAAGAAAAAAGACAATAAGAAAAGATGACCGGGATCAATTGTCAATTAGCAAAAATTATGCATTACAAACAGAATAATCAGATTGAGGGGAAAAAAAAAAGTATTTTTGTCTTCCTCTTCCTGTTCTTCGTCGATGTCAACGCTTGTGCTGCTTCGTCTTTGATAAGGATAAATTTGTAATTAACCCATGATGAAACAAAAGGCGACAGACATAGCAAATTCATCAGCTTCACTCATGAGGGATGATCTTCTTGTAAAGTCTATGGCTCCACTCCATACCTGACGGCTACATCTTGGGCACAGTAAGCTGAAGAGAATGTATGAACCTCTGTCGAGTCTGACACGGCCTTACTTGATCTCCACGCATACATGTACAAGGAGACATCTTGCATTGCACACTTAACCCTAATCAAGAAGACTTCTGCAAGGAAAAGAACTCTAGGAGATATGCAGAATCCAAGAGGTTCTCTCCTAGAAGGAAAGAATTTCTTGGTCAAGGCACGGATGTAAACCCTACACTACTATAAATATCCCAAACCCTCATAAATCATGGTACGCATAATTCATCCCAGCTTTGGCACTCTAGAGTTGTGAACAAGAGATTTCTCTAACTTGACCGTTGGAGGGTAATTGGCCGGTACCACACCAGTATCCCTCTTAAGGTTTTCAGCTTTGGTGTTATGTACGTTCTATATCGGGAGCACATGAGGACCGTGTGGCTTACAAATGATTTTCGGCATCATCAGTCTTCTTTTTCTAAACCTCTACTCCTCCCATTTTGTTACTTCTAGATCTGTTCTTCTTGAAATGTCTTGTGATAAAATCACAATTCACGAAGCTTAAAAGATAAGTTTAACACACTCTCTGGTAAACTTAACCATAGTTTAGAAAGAATCCTCCGTTAACTTCACATTAGCATTAGTCAATATCTTTTTAAATGATGTGGCACATCCTAGCCTTTCATTTATTTCAAATCAATCCTGGCCATGAAATGGACACTCTCCATTTCAAAGGGAAATGGAGAGGATCCAAATCCCAAATTCTGAATCTGTCTCGCTCAAGCCAAAGTCAGACTCATGCTCTCCTACTTCTGACTCTGAGTCATTTTCTAACAAGCTTAAATCACTCCCATTATTAAGAGATATTAATGGTGGGAGCTCAGACTCGTTAGGGATTGATAATGACAGATTCAAATCATCATGAAAGTCCTCCAAACAAGATTCAAACCCATCATCTATTGTTTCCATTGAATGCCTTAAATATCTTTCATTGCTGGAAACGCTGTGATCCATATCTGAGCAACAACAAGTGGGAAAAGGAGTTTGTCAAAGTGGGGACTCAATGTCATCCATAGCACTCAGAAAGGGCAAGTTAGGAAGGAATATTAGATTTATGAGGACAACATATGCATTTTATGTGGACCCGTAGGATTTATTGGCTCATAAGAAGAAGATATTTCATTCCACTCCTCGATTTTACATATAACCTTAACATCATTCTGCTCAGATAAATTTGAGTCACTCAAATACTTTTGCAATTTTCAATGAGATATGTAAATAACCATAAACTAGTTGCAAACCCGTGCGATGCACGGATTAATTGAACAAAAATTTTAAATTTTAAATTTGCCTAAAGTTATGATCACTTGAAAATATAAGTTACAATTTAAGAGGGGAAAAAAATACTAACACCAATAATGTTAGGCATGCCATGTTTATTAGTGTTATCAATGGCATCCTTTCTTTAATGAAAATTAAAGTCTCAATCATTTTTTTAATATAATATAATTCCTCCCATTGCTAAATTTGTTTGCAAAATCCTGGGTTTTTTCTTGCCATATAAAACACAACCAAACAACCCAAAAATAAGAACATAAAAGCTATAGAAGTTTTTATATAGAAAACAATAATTATTTACACTAAAAAATGACACTGACACTCAGAAAGAGTCATAAATCTAAAGCAATAGGTTTTGCAAAAGATTTTTTTTTTTTTTTTTTTTTTTTTTAAGAATTGGAAAAGCTAATTTAGTGTTATAGGCAATAGTTATAATATTTTAACAAGTAAAACAACAACAAAAAGGCGTATCAGATGAATAAATTGACTTCATTAGAGAATAAAGACAAATAAATGCACTGGAAAGAATAGATTTCGGAATATATGAATGTAAAAAGAAGAAGAAGGATGTACTAGTTGAAAGGTCGTAGAGTTTTAATCGAGATAGAAGACGACCAATCTAGGAAGCACTTGGAATGCTCCTAGTAATAGAACAAATATAAGAGAAAAATAGGTTACCTCAAAAGAACAATGCATGACTTTAGCAATTGAAATTTGTCAAGACAATTTCATATATTGCAAAACATGAATCCAAAATTTAGATGTTAAAACTTCTAAAAAGCCAAAAGAAAGAGTAAAGAATCCATGCCTAGAAATTATTGAAAAAAAAACATATGACAACATAATAGAAACAAAAATATAATATTGCAAAAATTGAATCAAAACATTAAGTTGTTAAACTTCTTAAAGGCTTAAAAATTTGAAGAATCAACAAAAAAGCATGACTACATAATAGAAAAAAATATAAGAGAAAGATAGGCTACCTCAAAAGAATAATCCATGATTATAGCAATTGAAATTTGTCAAGACAATTTCATATATTGCAAAATATGAACCCAAAATTTAGATGTTAAAACTTCCAAAAAGCCAAAAGAAAGAGTAAAGAATTTAGATACATTGCTGGGTGCAAAACAAATATTTGTACCATTGATGCCCTTATTAAGATGCTTGGTAACCGTAGAAACCAAATATCAATCAAATAATTTCTTTTGCCACACCATACAAAAAAGTAAAAGCTAAGAAAAACACCATAAGAAAGTGCAAAAATAAAGCAATCTTATATTCAAACGCAGTAGATATGAACTTTATTGATTATTCCATACCATCTTGACAAATCCGTCGAATGTTTTATTTCATATTACAATACGCTGATAGCTATTTTCACGTTGTTTATGCAATGCTCCAGAAAGCTACAAATAAAAACAAAACAAGAAGAATAAAAAAATATGACTACATAACAGAAAAATTGACAATTCTTATTAACAAAAACATAGTAAAATTATAATTAAAAAACCCTAATAGTGATCTAGTGACTGGAGAATTAGAGAAGGAGGGAAGGAAGAGTAAAAAAATAAAAATAAAAAATAAAAATGAATGAGAGAGGAGGTGTTTGCATTTGAATACATCTTGAAAGTCCAAAATCAAATTAAAAAATATGAATAAAAAATGCTGATGTTAAAAATTGTCCATGAAAGAATAGTCCATGGTCATAACTATTGCAAAATGTTTCAAAAAACCACTTAGTTTACAAAATAATGATGCCTAAAAATCAAATAATTCTCAATATAAAAGAACTATGAATAGGTTTATATATACACACGCATAGAAATAAGAGCTCACCTGTACAAATCAACCAATAATCCAAAATTGAATGAGGTTTTTGTTCCTTAGAGAGATTCAATTACAACTTTCATGTCCCATGCTCTCAACTTAGTCAATCCTCAAAAGGTTCTTAAGTCGTCTAGGCTGGAAAAACACTGGTTGGAATTCAAGTAGTAACTAGAATTGTATCAAAATACTTAATCTTCAATTCCATAACATGGTCAAAAGTAATATTGGTTTTTGCTTATGCGTAGCTATTGAAACAATAGGAACTCCATAGACAGCAAGCAAATCCACACCTAGAAATAACAACCCTAAAGTTCCTCAAAAAAAAAAAAAAAAAAAAATTTAAAAAGAGAAGTAACAACCTTAACATCCACAACAGTCAGGGAAAACAATTATGAAGACTGTTTTGTAGTTTGGTGTGGCGACTGTGGTGTTTGAGGAGTGAGCATGAGTCTATCGTGTGGTAGTATTCAACTTAATTCTTAATAAACCCTAATAGTGATGTAGTGACCAAAGAATTAGAGAGAGGGAGAAGGAAGAGTCCAGAACAAAATAAAAAACTGTATGAGAGAGGAGATGTTTGCGTTTGAATACATCTTAAAAGTCCTAAATCAAATAAAAAAAATATAAATAAAAATACTGATGTAGAAAATTGTGGGAATTTCAAAAGTTTCGATTATATATATATATATATAGAGAGAGAGAGAGAGAGAGAGAGAGAGAGAGAGAGATAAGCATTCGTATTTCTGTAATTACGTTGATGGCAGTGGAGGAGATTTTCTTCACGACAATTGATGGAAATTAAGATAAATCGCGTAACGACAAGCCCTTATTGCCTTAAAAGCAACACAGATAGCAATAGGTTTTGGAAATTTCCGACCTACCAAAAATGATATGGAATTTTCATCACTTTGGTGGTTATTGGAATCTCAAATGCTGGTAGATCAAATACACAATCAAAGATCACAGTTTCAAATTCCAAGTCATTAGCGAGCAAGGCAAAGACAAAAGGCATCTGATGTGATAATCCGGTTGAGGACTGTGGATCCATTGAAATGCCTTGAATCTCTCCCATTTGCTTGAAATTAGCAAAATCTTCAATAGCTTGTAGTTTACCAAATCTAGTTATGTATTTGGGGAAAGGTAATAAAATTGTTTCTTCATATATAACTAAGAGATAGAGTGAGAGAGACAGACCTGACTCAACATTTTGCTTGATGATTGTTGATCCCATGACCTACAGTTAATTATCCACAAACAACTAAAAGATTGTGGTCGGAAGCCCTTGAATTTCCCGTAAATGCTTGCAATTATGTATAGTAAGTTCCCTTAATCTAGTTAATCTACTAAAGCTTTTAGGGATGGTAAAAATATCTTTGATTGATACATGTAGACTTTCCAATGCCAGAAAGTACTGAGATTCCATAAAGAGAAATGATATGTCCACAATATTTTCACAACATTTTTACAACAAATCTTAAGTGGCAAGTTGTTACTAGTTGTTATTGTTGAAGTAAAAAAATAATTTTAGTATTAGGTTCAAATTTGAACCAATAACAACTAACCACCTATGATTTGTTGTGAAAATGTTGTAAAAATGTTATGGACGTAAGATCTCTTTTCCATAAAATCTAACTCAATTATATTTTCATTGACATGTTCAAGACTCTTTAAATTCACAAACCCATATCCGAAAGAGTCATCAAAAGAATTGGAAGTTAGTCTCAATCAAAGAAGTCAATACCGTACCGGTTTGGCCAGCGGTATGATATATTTTGGGTACCAATCAAAACAGATGTACCATTTCGAATTTACCGCTATTTTATATATAAATATATATATATATATATATATATATATCTATATATATATAAATCTTTATCTCATTTAATATGTTGATCTCTAGTTAAAATTTCAACTAGGTAATATTAATAATAATAAGGAATTGATGTTCCTACTTCTTTAATAATAATAACATCACTTACTGACTTACAAAAGCTTTTTTCACCTAAAATGTTGTTTGAAACTTCTTTGCATTAAAAAACAAAGTCAAAATTTTATAACAATTCATGTGGGTGTGTCAGAGGGCACACTGCCTAATAAACTGTTTGAAACTTCTTTGCATTAGAGGAAAAAAAAAAGTCAAAATTTTATAACAATTCACGTGGGTGTGTTAGAGGGCACACTGACACAAGTTAAAAATAATAAGCAAACCCCCCTTTACCTTTCTTTTACTCTTAAAAGTCACAAAGCAAACAAGCCTTCAGAAATAAAAGCATAAAAACTACAAACTGAGAGAGGTAGACGGATGGAGGGATGGGCATGAAGAAGAAGAAGAATGGCTGGACACTTTCGAAACAGTGCTGATGATGGTGGTATTATGGGTTACATGATATTTTCTTTTACTGTCAATCACAAAATTTCCAATTTTCTTGTTTTTCTTTTACCGTCCGGTATTCTTTTTCCTGTCGATATCCGATTTTTTCCCTGGTTTTGCCTGTACAACCTGGTAAGCTCCAGTACAAAAAGCGGTGCGAAATAGCCATGTTTCTGTACCGGCCAAGTTACCGGTACAAAAAATTCTTGCTATACCGGCCGGTACGGTATAGTATTGACTCCACTGGTCCCAATATGTTACTAGCAAAACCAAAATTTTTAAGTTTTTGCAATTTATAGATGCTACCTAGAATTTCCCTAAGGTTAGGGCAAGATAGAAGGTTTAACACTTAAAGCTGAATGAGATGCCTAATTGATGAAGGCAATTCTTTGATACCAAACTCAAACAACAATATTGTTTTTAAACATTTCATTTCATGATGAATATCAGGGAACTTCTCAAGCCTTCTAAATGACGAAGATCAAAGTTTTCAAGAGATTTCAAATTGATTCTTCTTGGAAGAGTTTGAAGTTTATTTTAACTAACCACCACGCACCCTTAGTGTGATGGTCATTCCACAAGTATAAGTGCTTGTGAAGTGTAGAGGACAAGGGCCGGAGTTCAAGTCTCCAGGAGGGAGTTTCACACACATATACACTTAAATTAAGCTAATATCTATCTTGTAAAAAAAAATAAAAAATAAAAAGTTTATGGCAACTGTTAAGATTCCAAGTTTTAAGCATATCAAGAACTCCAATAGATTCATGAACCTCGACTAAATTTATACAAAGAGAAAGAATTAATGTCTCCAAATTTGGAGCCCACAACTTAGGTATTTTCTGAACGGATTTGCAGTAATTGAAACTGATTTTTTCAACATTTTGAGTGGCAACTCCTATAGAAAAAAGCCATTTCTTCAAAAAATTTAAAACTAAAATTAAATAAATCATGATTAAGAAAACTATAATCATACCTGCTTGAATAGCTTCACCATATTATTATAACTATGTGGCAATGAAGAGGAATAGAAAGGCCAATCAAGAATCTTGACTCCATTTGGGAAATATTCAAGTTGACTACCAATGTGAACATTTCTAACTATAAAATATTTGATATTTTCCATTCTTTTGAAAGCTTGAGGAATGAGGATGGAGTTTCAACTCTACCAGTTCTAGCTCAGGTGACTGCAACATTATGCCTCAAATTTTTTCCAATTCCTAGTTGGACAAAGTATTAAGTGAACCACACTAAACATTAGAATATGCTAAAATATAACAATCTTGTAATTGTAAAGAAATAATATATTGAGAACTTATATTTTCTTCTGCCTTAATAAAAAAATATTCATTTCTTCTACCCTATTAAAAAAGGAAAAGAAGTGAAAAGGAAGGACTTGTACAGTATTTCCAATTAGCACATTACGAGCATCCTCATACTACCATATCCTAGGACAATCTCCAAGCACTTCTGACTCTTGAAGAGCAATTTCCTTTCCCATTTGTTCTATCTAGTCATGCATCAATAATATCATACCAATCAATTATTATGAGACACTTATCAATGAGTTTCGGAATACCAAAATTTGGATATAAATTACAAGCCTCTAATATATTTAGGATAGAACTTTTTTTCGCCTTTTCAAGAAACATGCAATATCGATAAAAATATCTTGTTCAGTTTGGTCCAATCCTTCATAACTCATTCTGAGTATTTCTATAATTTCTTTGTTTGGAATCTTTTTATACTTCTTTAATGCACTTTCCCATTCATGTATACTTCTTCCACGCAAATTAGAACCTATTATTTGTAGAGCTAATGGAAGACCATAAGCAAACCATATAATCTTCTCTACCAATTGCAAATAAGTTGCCTCATGATTGTTTGTTCCAAAAGCATGCTGAATGAAGAGTTCCTTAGCATCATCTGGACCCATTTTATTAACCTTATACATTAAAGAACCTTTCCCAAAAGCAGTTAGCACATGTTTGTCTCTTCTTGTTATTATGATTTTACTTTTGGGAGCAAACCAATCACATTTTTCAAGTAAACAATCTATTTGGTTTGATTTATCCACATCATCAAGAACTAAAAGAACCCTTTTAAGTCGAAGTCTATCAATTATCACTTTAATTCCTTTGTTTATGCTACTCACTTTCAATTTCTTGTCTCCTGAGATGTCATGAAGAAGTGTCTCTTGTAGTTGAATTATTCCATCGTTTGTCCTTGAGTGTTCTCTAATATTATCTAGAAAACTTCTTCATTCAAAACAATAAGCAATTCTATTATAAACAACTTTTGCAATTGTAGTTTTACCTATCCCTCCCATAGCATGAATCCCTACTATAAGAACATCATTTGAGTTTGTATCTAAAAGCAATTATATGGCCTCTAAACGAGAATTTACTCCAACTAGGTATTTAGCAACAAATAACTATGTAACTTAATTTAGTACTTGATATCTTTACAATAATTCCTCAGATAAATTGAGATTCAGGGTAGCTGCCAATCAAATAACATAAGAACCATTTGTATTAGCTACAAATATAAGTATGAAGATTGAAGATAAATTAAAGTGTATAATTTTGTGTATTACAACTACTAGTAACACAATATTTAAGACGAATTAAAGATGTATAATTTTGTGCATTACAAGTAACACAATTTTAATCAAGTAAAATGCATGGAAGCTATAAATTTGAGAATTGTCATTAATGTAAATGTATTTTTTTTAATATAAGAAATCACTTTTTGCCGTTTAGCAGGAAGTTGAATGGAACTCCCTTTAGGTGGGCAAAGAAACATTTTGGATACCAAATGTGTAATACTTGCATAGTTTTAAGATGTTATGACTTTGTAGCCTAAACACCTTAATAGTCGAGAGGCTACAAACACTGAGGGTGAACGATTTTGGACTACCTTCAAATACGAGAGGCTTGCCACCTTTTGTGTCATCTATGGAAGAATGGGTCATGCTAACAAGCATTGTGAAGTGGTCACCAACGAACAAGCAGCTGACAGACAATACGGCGATTGGCTTAGGGCAAGCTGGAATCAAAACAGGAATCAAATCAAAGCAAAAACCACCACCAACAGCGGCGACAAGACAATAGCAGACAAAGGCTCCATTGGTGCGAGTCCCCACCAAACCCCTGACAAATCTGACTTCCTAACGTCTGATGACATTAAGGGAAGCAATCTTTTTGGAGGGAAACTGACATTGGGGAATGGTTCTCACATGCTACACGAAAACAAATTTAGTTTCCCTATGCTCCAGGTGGCAGAAGATCTAAGTGGATGGGACAAGGCAACAAAGGAAAAGCAAAATTTCAGGACTGAGGCAAACGCATGTGATTAGCAAAAAAAGGACCACTCAAGTCATCAAAAAGATCTGGCTTCAGGAAATGAAGACGGCATCTCATTAGTAGGCCAACAAAAAACACAAAACCATGAGGCCCAAGAGGCTACTAGCCCAATGAAACCAAAGGCCGGGGGAAAGTCCAATACAAAAAAACCAAACAAAGGATCAAGCCCGAAAGGAAACAAGCAACCAAGAGAAAAAGTAAGTTGGAAGAAGATAGTTAGAGAAAAAGGCAAAGCCCAAGCCGAAGACACTGAAATGTTGCCTCTCAATATTGTATTCGGCACAAAATGCCCAGGTATGTTTGATGCTCTTGAAAAGGAAGAAAACAAAACAAAAAAAAAACGATCATGTGTTGCCTAACCCTCTTAATACAACCCCCCCCCCCTAGCATATCAGTGGTAGCTGCTAAGCAGCACTGCCAGGAGCAATGATAGCCCTTGGATGGAACTACCAGGGACTTGGGAACCCCCGGACAATTAAAGTGTTGCATGAATTCATGCAATGTTGGAGTCCCAAAATCATCTTCCTTGCGAAGACTAAGCTAAATAAATGGAAAATGGAGAAGAGAAGGAGATCCATGAGTCACCTCAACTGCCTCTTTGTGGCTAGTGATGGTCAAAGTGGAGGACTAGCAATGATATGGACAAAAGACACAACTTTGGATATCATGACCTACGGCCCAAATCACATTGATGCTATTTTCGCTGAATCTGACTCTGGGTTTAAATGGAGGATTACAGGTTTTTATGGTCACCCTAATGCAAATCAAAGAAACGAATTATGGAAGCTGCTTGACAGGCTCAACAACAAGTACCATCTCTCATGGCTCTGTCTTGGAGATTTTAATGAAATCCTATCTATGAATGAGAAGCAAGGAGGGGTCTTAAGGACACAGCAACAAATGGATGGTTTTAGGCATGTAATAAATACTTGCAATTTCAAACACCCGGGTTATAATAGCTCAGACTTCACATGGTGCAACATGAGGGAAGGCAATGACAGAATATACATGAGGCTGGACAGAGGCCTTGCCACAGCTAATTGGAGTAACCATTTCAAAAACACTACAGTTCACCATCTCATAGACTCCACCTTAGACCATTGTGCCCTTTTAATCTCAAATGTTCTCTCTCCCAACCTTCGAGAAAGTGTCGTTTTCATTTCAAGGCAATGTGGACACAGAAGGTGGAATGTAAGAAGCTCATTGAAAGTGTCTGGGACTCATGTCTTGACACAAACACACCCGAAGGCCTCTCACAAGGCCTAAAGTTATGTGCTGCAGAGCTGTCAAGATGGAATCACTCTATTTTTGGTCACATCCCCAAGAAGATCTAGGAAAAAAGGAAAGCTCTTAACTCTCTAGTTTTAAGAGATTCGAATGGCATGCTTGAAGCCAAAATAAACTTCCTAAGAAAGAAAATTAATGACCTCCTTGACAGTGAAGAAATTTACTGGAATCAAAGGTCTAGAGTGTAGTGGCTAAGAGAGGGCGATTGCAATACAAAGTTTTTCCACTTCTGAGCTTTTGAGAGAAAAAAGAAAAACACAATTCTGGGAATATGGAATGATGAAGGGGTCTAGTGTGACATAAATGACACAATTGCACATGCTGCGTGTTCATATTTTAAGAATATATACACTTCCACCCAACCTAATAATTTGCTGAGATCGCCAGTGCTATTCCTACCCGTGTGACCAAGGAAATGAACATGATGCTCATCCAGAAGTTCACTAGAGGTGAAGTAAAATTTGCCCTCAATCAAATGCACCCCACAAAGGCCCCCGATCCTAACGATATGTTCGCAATCTTTTTCCAAAAATACTAGTCTATTGTTGGTAATAATGTTACAAACATGGTTCTCAATGTTCTTAATTTAAACATGTCAATTGCTGAGATAAACAAAACCAACATAACTCTTGTCCCCAAAACAAAAATCCCCACCAAAATGATAGAGTTCAGGCCTATCAGTTTAAGCAACGTGGTTTACAAGCTCATTGCAAAAGTGCTAGCAAACCGGCTTAAGGCCATCCTTCCCAAAGTTGTCACAGAGAACCAAAGCGCATATTTGTCTGAACGGTTGATCACAAACAATGTTCTTGTTGCTTTTGAAATAATGCATTATCTCAAAAACAAAAGGGATGGAAATGACAGATATATGGCAATCAAGCTTAACATAAGCAAGGCTTTTGACCCAGTAGAATGGGGCTTCATTGAGGCTGTTATGGAAAAGCTCGGTTTCCATGAAAAATGGATTAGCCTAATTATGCACTACATCACCACTATATCATATTCAGTTCTCATCAATGGCTCGGCTTATGGCTGCATTACACCCATAAGAGGGCTCAGACAGCGCAATCACCTCTCGCCCTACCTTTTCATCCTCTGTGCCGAGGGCACGTCCTCTCTCTTTAATGAGGCAGCCAGAAATAGAGAATTGAATGGCATATCCATCTGCAGAGCTTGCCCTCGAGTCACCCACCTTTTCTTCGCTGATGACAGCCTCCTCTTCTGCAAAGCAAACAGCCAGGAAAGCACCAAACTCACTGAAATACTTAAAAAATACGAAGTAGCATCTGGGCAGAAAATAAACACGGACAAGTCATCCATTTTCTTCAACAACAACACTCCTTAGGAAACAAAGAATCAGATTTTTGAAATCTTGGGACCTATGCAAGATACCAGGCACACGAAGTACCTTGACCTTCGCTCCATAATAGGGAAATCCAAAAATGAGGTGTTTGCTGAAATTAAAGAAAAGGTTGGAAAGAAGCTCTTTGGATGAAAGGAGAAGATGTTATCCATGGGTGGAAAAGAGGTTCTCATTAAAGTAGTTGCTCAGGCAATCCCTACCTACACAATGAGCTCTTTCCCTCTCCCCAAAGGGCTTTGTGATGAACTTGAAGGTCTGATGCGAAACTTCTAGTGGGGGCAAAGGTAGCATGACTCCAAAATAGCCTGGGTTGCATGGAATAAAATGTGCAAGTCAAAGCTAAAGGGGGGTATGGACTTCCAAAACCTTCAAGCCTTCAACTTAGCCATGCTTGCCAAGCAGGCTTGGAGAATCCTCACCACTCTTGACCCTTTGATCTCCAGAATTCTCAAAGCAAAGTACTTCCCACACACTGATATCCTTGGTGCAAAACTTGGCTGCAATCCATCATATGCATGGCGTAGCATCCACAGCAGCTTGGAAGTCATCAAAAGGGTCATAAGATGACGTGTAGGAAATGGGAAAATGATCCATATTTGGGAAGATAAATGGCTCCCAACCCCCACTACCTATAAAGTAATAACCCCCCTTGGTGTCGTTGATGATTTCCCCATGGTGTCGGCTCTCATCGATAAAGAAACAAGGCGATGGAAGGCTGATCTTGTCAGAAGGACTTTCCTACCTTTCAAAGCAGACACCATCCTAAACATTCCCCTCAACTACACTCTTCCAAATGATTAAATTATTTGAATTGGGAATAAGAAGGGTGAATTCACCGTTAAAAGTGCCTACGACATAGCTCTCCCTATTATCCATCCATCTAATGGGGGTGAAAGCTCAAGAGCTCACCCCTGCTCCCCTCTCTGGAGAAAAATGTGGCATCTCAATATCCTTGCCAAGATCAGAATCTTCGCGTAGCGTGCATGCATGATGCCCTACCCACTTTGCATGGCCTAAAAGCCAGTGGTGTGAGTATGGATGGTATCTGCCCCATATGTGACCTTTGCCCCGAAAGTACTATGCACTCTCTCTTGAAATGTGACATTCCTAAAATGGTTTAGTGTAATTGGAAAAATTGTCCTGTGAATCTGGATGCTTTTTATGGGGATTTCACTGATCTAGCACTTCAGTTCATTACCAGCGACACCAATCAAGACTTAGAAGCCTTCTTTGTCACGGCCTGATCCATCTGGTACAACAGGAACCAAATAGTCCATGTTTCAACCTCAGCAACCCCTAACCAAATATGGGAGTCTGCACAGACAACTCTTTCTGACTACAAAGGTGCCTTGTCTTCTGCTCACCTACAAAAACCACCCCATCCATGTGCTGGATTGCCCCCCCTCCTGGCACCTTCAAAATAAATATGGATGAAGCAACCTCCCATGACAGCAACCGCTCAAGCATTGGCATTACCATTCGAGACTCTTCTGGTCATGTTTTTGCTGCTATGAGCAAAGTCCTTCTTGGCTACTACCAAGCTGAATCAGTGGAAACCATTGCTCTTGAACAAGGTATTCTTTTTGCTCTGGAGACGAATATCTCACGGGCTGCCTTTGAATCCGATGCCCTCACCATTGTGGAATCATTGAATGCAAAGGAAACGGGTGGCCCCCTGGGACACATCCTCCATGGAATTCTTGGCCTCCTCTCCTTTTTCACAAGCTAGACCCTTCGACACTTGAAAAGGGATCACAACAGAGCTGCCCATGACCTTGCTCAGCTTGCCGAACTACAGGATCTACATAGGTCTGGAAAGGAGTCACCCCTCCGGTGTTACAATATCTTCTCCACCAAGAGGAGCCTCCCTAGTTTTTTTTGTCTATCCTTTTTTTTGTACCTGTATGTACCTGTATTTTTCCCTATGTTGTACTCCATTTTTGCAGTTACATGAATGGAAGTCCACTTTCAAAAAATAAAATAAAATAAAATAAAATAATAGTCGAAGATATTAATATTATCAGGAAAAAAAATACTAGCGCAATGCGACATATGATGGTTTAACATATAAAACTCATCAAGGATAAGGCTCATTATTTAATAAATACCTGTCCTTGTAATTAAATGCAGAAAAATTAGTCGCTTTAGCTAGAGTTCTCCACTTCTCTACCTTTTCCTTGTTATCCTTAAATTTCTCTTCATGTTCAATCAACGCTATACCAAATTTCTCCTTTTGTTTTCGTACTATTGATGGATCCAGTTTGTAAAAAACTGGTAAAACCAACTGCCCAGTTTTCTTACCCTAAAAAATCTTGACAAGTTCATTCAAACACCACGTGAAAGATGCATAGTTTTCAAATAATATAACAACTGAAATCATTGACAATTCGATGTTGGTGAAGTTCTTCAGAAATTTCTTCTATTTTTGGAAGTTTATAATCGATGAAAGTATTAAAACGCTCCCGACATAAAGCCTCAGACAAATGGCCCATAAAACCATTATGAGCATCTTCACCTTGAAAACTTAAAAAAACATCATATTCCCATCAGCTAGTGGAAGAAGCAGATGAGGGGTCTCTGTTGGTAGGGAAAGCCCCAAAGCCATAAGATCTATGAGCAGGAGGTTGTGAATATCTCAATGAGGAGATGAGAAGGAAATAAAGAAGAGTTAGAAATGGGAATAGCAGTCGGTATAAGATGAGGACGTTGTGAATGTATATGAAATAAAGGAGTGAGTCAAGTCAACACACTGCAAATAGCACTCGAAAAATTACGAGTGGATTGGTTTTAATACATAGAGTAGGGAATTCCCTCTTCCACGAAGTTTCCATGGTGCGATCCTTCGAGCAAACTCTACACGCTTCCGCTTATCTTTTCAAGAAATTTTGTAAGGGGAAATGATAAAACAATGGGCTTATTTTTTTCACAACGCGCGCAAAATATTTTTTAACTTAAATTTTTCTTAAAAATAATTGTTTGTGTTTCGCTTTGATGGGTACACGCTACTAACTCCACAATAATAGTATTAATCAAGGAAGTAGAAGAAAATAATACTTTGATACAACCATTAATTAACTGGATTCAGCCCATCACGAGAAAAGATATACCCACTAAAAAGTAAAGAGTTAATTAAGTTATGGAGGTCAACTTAATTGAGCAACACGCCCGATTCATGAACAAGGCCCAGTATGTAACACTTAACTTCTTTATAAACTTTGAAACAATGCTATAATGTTTCTGATTGTCGGTTGATCATATTATTATCTAGTTTAAATTTCTCTAATGATAATAACTAATATACTTAATGGGAGTGTGAAGAAAACCTTAGAAAAGAAGAGACAGAAAACGAGTTTTTAACATGATTTGGTTTTTAATGACTTAAACTTTTAGAAGAATTTGTAATTTGTCATAAACAAAATCATACGAAAAATGGGAGAAATTTGAGAATTGAACAAGCTAAAGTCATTATTATGTCTGTGTATCAAATCCCAATGATAAGACATTGATGATTTTTAAGCTGCTTTCAATTATGGTTATCAAACTATCAGTATCTCAATCTAGATTTTAGAATCTTAAATCCTACGTTCTTAAAATCAACGTTGTGAAACTCGGACCGGACCGTACGGTCCGACCGGAAAAACCTCGAACCGTTCCTCTTTGCGGTTCTTTTAGCATCAAAAACCGTTCAACGGAAAAAAGCAGGGAGCCGTGAGAACCGCGGTTGGACCTCATGGTTCTGAGAACCGTGATCCGACCGCTTCTCACGGTTCCCTTTGAATCTGAACCTAAAAAAAAAAAAAAAATCACAGAAAAGGAGAGATTGTTGTTGAAAACAGCGATCTGGACGAGCCAATGATTTTGAATGGGTAGATCTTCGTCGATGGGCTTTCGAGATCTTCATCAATGGACTTTAGGGATTTGAGCAAGAAGGGGAGATCTTTGTCAATGGACTTTGGAGGAGGAAGGGAAGTAGGGAACTGGAGACGAGAGGGAGATTTCTGGCTTTGTTCTCCACTGGATTTTGTGTGACGGCCTGATGGGGTGAGACTTTGAGAGCGAAAGAAAAGAATGAGAAAGAGCATATAAAGACGAAGAAAGAAAAGTAAAGGACGAAGAAAGAAAAAGAAGAAAAGTAAAAGAAGAAAAGAGTCAGATCAGATATTTGAGAGGAGTGGGTATGAGATGGGATGGGATGGGAAACGTGTGGAGGATAAAAAGTAAGAGAAAAAAAAAAAAAAAAAAAACGTGTGGTCCGTAGCAAAGAAAGAAAAAGAATAAAAAATTATAATTTATCGCAATATTTTCACAATAAATTTTAAGTAAAAGATAATTATTTGTTAATATTGATAAGTAAAAAAATAATTTTAATGATAGGTTCAAATTAGAATTAGTAACAACTTTTCACATCAATTTTATTGTGAAAGTATTGCTAAAAATGTTGTAAAATTCTTTAATGCTGAACACTTACTGCGTGCTTTATTGCAGTCAACTACTTCCTCCTTTGGTTTTGTTATTTATTTAATTTTAACAATTTTTAAATGTATGGACATTGACTATTTAAATAACTGCAGATCTAGCTTTTGATTTTTTTTTTTTTTAATTCATAATAAGTGGTGAATATTGACCATTCAAATGGCTTGGAGAGTTGGGAAAAAAACCTATCGGCACTCAAATGGGCTTGGGCTTGGGCATGAGCAAATAAATTAATTTGCCTCTTAATTATTTTATCCAGTTTTATAAAACAAAAATTATTGGGTACTAAAGTGTACTTTGTTATGAATTAAAAATAATTTAAAAACTCAATAGTTATTTATGTTTTTTTAGAATTTAATAATTCTTATTTGTATTATGAAAGTTATGTAATAAAAAATACTATCTATATTTGTTTTGGATTATTTTAGTTAAATTTTTAATTTTTGTTTATTAAATATATTTATTTATAATTTAAATAATTATTTAATGAATTATGACGTCATCACGGTTCGACCCCGGTTCGACCTCGGTTCGACCTCGGTTCGACCTCAACAACCTTGAACCTCTCTCTTTTACGGTTCAATGAACGGTCCGGGTCTGAAAACCATGCTTAAAATGTCATGAATCTCACTATGGTCTTTACTAAAGTGGGATTTATGTGGGATTCCGATCCAAATCTTAGGATCTTATAGGATTGATCCCATAGTGGTACTAAAGATCTTGTACTATGAAGGAAAATTCTTTTTTTTTTTTTTTTTTTTTGGGACTCCAAATGGATCTCAAAGGCCCCAAACTGAAGAAAAAAAAAAAAAGTAAAAAACATATCAATCTAGTGGCCCAGCCCAAATAGGTAAAGAAAAATTTAATGCAACAAAGGAAAAAAATAAGGATGGGTTTGGATAGAGCAGCCAGTGTCCACGTCCAACTGCAAATGCATTTCACCCTTCTTCTTTTTTTCATTTCTGCTGCAGGGGGACAAAGTGTGCAGTACGCACACTGTGCGCGTATTGTGCGCACACTGTGCATGTACTTTTTTAGCAATTTTTTATTAAAAATGAGTCCCGCAGTACTATTCACACATTTAAAAATTATTTTGCTATAGTGTTTTCAATTTTCAGTTTTTAGCAATAAGCTCTATCCATACGGACCCTAAATCTCACATCACCTTAATGGCTTAATCTAATTAACAAAATCAAAGAAGATAAAAGAGAAAAAAGTGACTAAAGAGTAGAGAGCGAGTGCAAGTATGGAAGCGTCGCTATGAGAAAATGAGTTTTTTTTTTTGCTGATTAGGTACTTAATTGCCTAACATTGGGAGTGACAAAATCTTTTACAAAAGAGTTATCCTCTAGTTCTATCTTTTGGTGATCTTAACTCAAACACAAAATCTTCTCTACTTTGGTCGGAAGATGGATCGAATAGTCATTATAACAAATCTCTGGCTATAAGCTTGTTAGAGATTTGTTGTTCTTCGAGTTCTTTGAAAATTCTTTGAATGTGTGAAGACTTTTGTGTGGAAGTTTTTCTGAGCTTTAGAGGCTTGCAATTGAAATTCAATGAATTAAGGTTTTTTGAAGTTTATAGAAGTTTTTGGGCTTGATTCCAATAGAACTTCAATTCTTGGA
The DNA here is from genome assembly GCA_032878915.1 of Castanopsis chinensis. NCBI lineage: Eukaryota > Viridiplantae > Streptophyta > Magnoliopsida > Fagales > Fagaceae > Castanopsis > Castanopsis chinensis. Next base: position 1,688,784 of record JAVQMG010000113.1, read on the forward strand.
AGAATGATTCAAATGAATTTCTTCAAATATTCTTAAGGCATAATTTTTCTAGAGTTTTGAGGTTTTGAAAATTTGGTAGAGAATGAGAGGGCTGGTGTCCTCTATTTATCGTGGTTTCAGAGGATAAATGGGATGTTCTTGAAGATTAATAGATTCTAATTGGTTCAAATTCAATGAAGATTCTATTCAATAAAAATAATAATCAACAAAGAGTTCCACTATGATTTGCTACTTGTAGATAATTACCTCTATTTTTATTATTTTAATAAAGATAATTATCCTTTAATTCTGAATAGAAAATTTATATTTATTTTGTAGGGCTCAAATGATATGTGGCAAATTTTAATTCACTCATGTGATGTCAATTTAAATGACACATGTCAACCCTTGATTTATTTAATGACACATATAGGATAATGCCTTGAATGAATTTTAACTTTTTAAGTATCGTATGTATAGGAGTTAGGCTAACCTTAACTAGGCTTATAATATACATGAGCTTCTTTGGCCGTTACATTAACACAAACCTAATATCTTTAACATTTCTCCTCAAACTTAAGATAGCGGGCTTGAAAATACCTTGAGTTTGGAATGTAAACTCATGAAGATGCCTTAAGTGATCCATTGATAGTGACTATGAATGACCAGATTGAATGAGCGATGAGTCGCACTCAACGGTAAAAAATTGTGCAAGTCCTAATTATAGCAGTAGGGAACGATGAAAAATGAATGCCGGAAGACGGCTACAATGAAGGCTTGGAAAATATTGGCAAAGGACAACTTTGTGATGAAGAGCATATGAGCGAGAGCGAGTCCCCAAATTTCACAAAGATGATTCTTAAAAAGAATAAGAGCTGATCAAATTTGTATGACTTGGGAACCTTGTTTAGAAAAGTAGACCCTAAAATCTTAATCTACATGAAAAACAGTGGGAAATACTTGATTAGAAAAAATAAAAATAAAAAAGTCAATCTCAGGCAATAGTTAAAGTCAACGGTCTTGTTTGGTGAATCTGTTCTACGATCTAGTCCAATTGGATTCATGATTAATCAATGGATTGGTTTGGGTCTTGGTCGATTCGTGTCAAGTACGCTAGTGAAGGGCTGCTGATATGCCTTTAGCACGCCATGAAAGGCTAGTGTGCTAGGTGATGTGGTGTTGACATGGCATAATGCTAATGTCACTACTCATGACATTTTTGGGGCTTACCCAAACAGTGATTCATGGCACTAGCTAAAGTTCCAAAATTTAACGTAAAAACTTCTAACCAAAAAAAAAATAATAACGTAAAAACAAATGGAAAAGTATGGGCCCGTTTGGTTTTTGTGTTTTTAAACAATAGTTTTCAGTTTTTTTTTCAAATATATGTAAATGAAAAAAAAAATGTAAAAATACGTATAATGTTATTTAAAAACTGAAAACATATGTTTAAACATATATACTAAACATGCCTTATATCATCAAAACGCAATTTAGAGACTTTTAACTTTTTGGAAGGTAGAATAGTTTTATGGTATATTCAGCAGTTGTGTACCTGTAGATTAATTTAGTTAGCTATGTACTCATTTTTCTTTTCTTAATGTACTATTCTTTATGAACATTTTCTATTTTTTTTGGGTGATACTTCATAATTATAGTTATGAACGACAAATTAGGTTTGGCTACCTCATATGGAACAACGTGAGTCATTTTTCTTTTTTAATCTCATAGAGAAATATATCTTACACTGTATACTGTGTATGTGTGTGTATATATATATATATATATATATATATAGGGTTTGATTAAGACATCAACACGTTAAGATATTCATCTTTGAAAATATTTTCTCGAGAATTAAAAAAACTGTCAATACTTTTTCAACTTTCGAGAATTTGTTTTCAAAAATGATTAATTATTGTGTACTCTTAGGACATACATTAACAAAATCCATATATATATATATATATATATATATACATATATATGTAAGACTTATTTGACATGTATGTGTGACTTATACGTATGGATTGAATTTTTTATGAACTATAAATTTTATTCAAAAAACCAACAAAACTTGAGAGGGTTTGAGAGCCTCAGTCTTAATAACTGACTCAAAACAAGAAGGGTCAAAACCTACATTAAATTAAAATCCAAATCTATATATTACTAAAAGTTGAAGCGTAGCATTTAATGTTGCTACGCTCATGTTGAGCCACGTCAGCAGCCATATCATTATCAATTTTTTTTTCTAATTTTAATACAATTTTTTAACATTTAAATTGAATTAAAAACTCTACTATATTACAATCAAAATATCATATTTAATTTATCCTATTTTTAACTACTCTTATTCATTATTAAATTTTCAATTCTATTTTACCTTTTAATATCCCCACTACTCTTTATCTTAACTTTCTTCAACCTTTCTTATTCCATTTTAACTTTACATATCCCCACTACTCTCGACATTACTATTATTCTATCTTTTTATCTTCCTTTATTTTTAACTCTTCTTATTCTTAACCTCATACTATAAAATTGTCATTCCCTCTCTTATTCCATGCATAATTTCTATTTTTTCACACACAAAAGCCTCTCTCTCTCTCTCTCTCTCTCTCTCTCTATATATATATATATATTATTTTAGTGTAACAGGTTGACTATCAACACATATTGATGCAATTTTGCAAGAAAGCTCCACCAAATGCATCGCAGAAATCAGTTATAGACTACTAGAAGTCAATCAGTTTGCTAAAATTGGAATTGACTGGTAATCTAGCTTGATATGATTTAGTTTTGTGTTATATGTTGTTGTTTTTTTTTTTCCCCTCATTGGTTGTTAAATGTTATATTATTGCATTATAAAGATAGTATATAAAAATATAATATTATTTTATTACATATCAAAACTAAAATAATATGGTGTTTATTGCTATGCATTTCATTTTTACTATTTTTCTTCTCATATTATTTTATTCAACATTAAATTTAGCAACATCTTCCATATCATAATTATTTACATTTTGTCTCTCTTTTTGAAATTAAACCTATGATATTTTATTTAAATTCAATAAATAAAAATTGTTCTTATAAAGTCTTCCCATGAAATGTTGCAATGCATCAATGGAAAAATGAAATACAAAACAAATATCAATTTAGAAACACTCAATTAAAAAAAAATAGAATAATTTTTTTCTTATAAAGTATTCCCATAAAACATTACAATACATTTAATGTTGATGCGCTCACGTTGAGTCACATCAGTAGACATGTCATTATCAATTTTTTTCCTAATTTGTTATACAATTTTTTAATATTTAAATTGAATTAAAAAATCTATTATATTACAATCAAAATATCATATTTAATTTATCTTATTTTTAACTATTCTTATTCTTTATTAAATTTTCAATTCTATTTTAACTTTCCATATCCCCACTACTCTCTATCTTAACTTTCTTCAACCTTTCTCATTCCATTTTAACTTTTCATATCCCCACTACTCTCAATATTACTATTATTCTATCTTTTTATCTTCCTTTATTTTTTACTCTTCTTATTCTTATCCTCATACTATAAAATTGTCATTCCCTCTCTTATTCCATGCATAATTTCTATTTTTCCACACACAAAAGCCTCTCTCTCTCTCTCTCTCTCTCTCTCTCTCTCTCTCTCTCTCTCTCTATATATATATATATATATATATATATGTATATGTATGTATATATCTATATTTTATTTTTCTTCAGCTTTTGGTAAATATATTTTTTATTTTAGTGTAATAGGTTGACTATCAAAACATACTAATGTAGTATTGAAAGCTCCACCAAATGCATTGCAAAAATTAGTTTTAGACTACTAGAAATCAATCAGTTTGCTAAAATTGGAATTGACTGGTAATCCAGCTTGATATGATTTAGCTTTGTGTTATATGTTGTTATTTTTTTATTCTCATTGGTTGTTAAATGTTATATTATTGCATTATAAAGATAGTATATAAAAATATAATATAATTTGATTACATAGCATAACTAAAATAATATGGTGTTTATTGCTATACATTTCATTTTTACTATTTTCCATCTCATCTTATTTTATTCAACATTTAAATTTAGCAACATCCTCCGTATCATAATTATTAATATTTTGTCTCATTTTTTTTGAAATTAAACGTATAATATTTTATTTAAATTCAATAAATAAAAATTGCTCTTATAAAGTCTTCCAATGAAATGTTACAATGCATCAATGGAAAAATGAAATACAAAACAAATATCAATTTAGAAACACTCAATTAAAAAAAATAGAATAAAAAATTTTCTAATAAAGTATTCCCATAAAACATTACAATGCATCAATAGCAAAAGAGAATACAAAACACATGCTATTTTAGAAACACTAAATTTATAATAATAGTAATAATAATATCAAACCAAACATATCATAAAATAAACTAATAGTTATGGATATACTAACTTCATGGCAGCAAAATGGAATAAAATAAAAATAAAAATAAAAATAAACGTTACAATATGCATATTTAGTACATTAGAATTATCATTAAATTTGGGAAAACAATAGGATGTTAACAAAGAGAAAGAGAAAGAGATTAGTAAAAGAAATCAAACGCCAATTAAATAAATTAATTAGTAACCGTTAATTGGAAAAGAAAAAAAAGAAAAAAAAAGAGGCTGATGGGTAAAGAAGTAAAAAATTAATTAAAGATGACCTTGTGAATGTTATTAAAAACTTTACAATGCAAATAAATAAATCATTAAATTCAATTAATTAAATCATATAATCAACAATTAAATACAACCATACAAAATTTAAACTTGAAACTAATCAAACTCTAATCTAGAAAATTATATTTATTATCAAAACTAAAAGGAAGACGTTCTTCAGTAATAATGGAAATATATAAAAATAAAGATGAAAATTTTCAAAATCTTTTTTTTGACATTTCATTTAACATTATTTATAAATAATAAAATATAAAAAAAATCTTTAAATGCTTATATTCTTCATACACCACGACTTTTAAAATCTAATGAAAGTTTCTAAGAATTTAACTCTCATTTAATGCCTCTATTATGAAAATCACCAGCCAGTAAAATATGATAATAATAAGAAACGTTATAAATGAGATCACGAAAAAACTAATTAGCCACTATTATTATGGAATTGATGACTTTTTTTTTTATGTATCTAAGAAAATTATATGTATAGAGTTTACTTATTAAGGTATATGTAAAGATTCACGTTAAAAAACTATGTAGAGGATTTTAAATATATATATATATATATATATATGTAAGGTTTTTATTAACTTTTTTTTTTTTTTTTGAGAAGGAGGTTTTTATTAACTTAAAAGATAATGAAAAAACCAATTTTTAATTACTACAATTGTCGCTACTCTATAAATCATACACAACACTATATTCAATATTCTAAACAACAGAGTTAAGCCTTTTTAGATATACACCACCCTATTTAACTTATAAATTACAACCCAAATCAATCTTACAATTACACAAGCAAAGCATGAACATGTAACATGAATTACCTTCCGAATTATTGCTTGGAATTTTCACAATTATTGAAAGAGAATCGCCAAATTTAATTTTTAGAAAACATTAAGACAAGTTGAATTTTAATTTTTTTAACTTCCATAGAAAAAAATTTGCCCACATTATTTCAAACCTTATGGAAAAGAAGGTTTACATGTAGCATGCAAAACGTGTTTAATTGACTCAGAGATGTAAAAATTAGTCAAATGACTATGGTAGAATTGTGGTTTCAAATTCTAAATAAAACAATTCTACAATAATAAAAAATTATTTTGTGATAAATATGATTATGAAATGCATTAATTTTCATTAAATTAGTTCAAATTACAAAATAATAATAATAATGAGACCACCTCAAAAAAAAAAAAAAATCACGCGCAGCGCGCGCGGGTCCGCGACTAGTAAATTATTAAAAAAGGAACACTTGGCCAAAGTGTGAGTCGTTTTTTTTGTCCCCTTAGGGGTCCATGTTACACAACAACCAGGGGTAAGCGAAATCAAATTGAAAATTTCACTACAAATACCTTCAATTCTCCAGAGAATATTTTTGCAAAAAGATGCTAAGGAGTCAACACAGCTTTTGGAGTTAACTTTTGATGACAACGGATTTTGCTTCAAGATGTTTTGCTGAGGATAAGGCCCATTTAATAGCTTCTGCCTCTGCTTAGAGAAGGAGGTTTGTATTTACTCTCTTAGCACAAGCGAATACACAGTTACAAACTCTCCTCTCCAATCTTTGGCAACAGCTGCAGTGGAAGAACATAACCATCCTTGAAAGCTACATCAACATTAATTTAATTTGATTCAATCTGTTTGCACACACCTTTGCAATGGTTTCGACACTTGGGGTCTTGGAGGCCCAACTGATTCACAATGGACACCCACACATACAGATTGGATGTTGCATAGCTTCTTTATCTTCTTCTCTTTTTTTTTCTTTCTTTCTTTCTTTTTTTTTGGAGAATCTGCATAGCTACTGATTTGGTCGAGCTCCAGTAAGTCTAGCTCAGTCTGTCCTTGTTGATAGGCCCATATTAGGAACAAAATTCTGCAATCCATTATAATGTTTTGGTAAGAAGGCTAAGTGGAAAGATGGATAAGGGTATAAGGAAACTTAGAAACAGAGAATGAATTGTATGTTTTTATTGTATTGTAAATTAAAAATATTGAAGAAAAGATGCGGAAAAGAGAGGGCATTTTTCATTTGCACAACTGCACTCAACATTTTACATCCTCTCAAACAAAGAGTGAGGGTGAGGACAAAATGATATGCATAAGCAGTTGGATAGATTTACCCCTATAACTTATCAAACAAAAACATGCAGTTATTTGCTACAAGATTTTTGTTTTCACTTTTTCATCCTTTTTATTAAACGCCAGTAATGGAAAATAACAGTATTTATTTTCATTCCTTTTTACAATTTTCCTTCTTCATTTCTTTTCTGACGTCCCTCCTAAACAAAACTGAAGTGGCAAAGTGGAAATCAGACATTTTGATGGCAACATAGGCCATGTATAGCCGCTTATTGACCGCTTGATTCTTTTTAGACCTTGGTTGTGTTAAACTTGATATAGTGTGCAAGAAAAGTTCGAGGCATAGCTTAAGTTGTGCTTTGCTAGTTGTTCTAAACTTGTAAATTGTAATGCTCTAATTGTGGACAAGCTTGCCACTATTGAGTGTACCTCTACCTTATATGGGGAATAGGAAACTCAATCAACCAATATTGTAAACCCATAAACCTCGTCTACCTTCCCATCCCTGAAAACTGATGAAGCAAAGGATAAATTCAATGCCTAAAATTAAAATCCCCTCTAAGTGTAGAGCAAGAAACTAAACCCCATGGCTCTAGTGGGTCTAGTTCAAATGCAACCCCAATTTGACCTCAGGGAAAGAATTTGATTATAAACCATGCAAATCCTGATTTTGAACCCCCTCAAAATATATTTTTTTTATTAGCAAATGAAGTTTGGACTAAAATTGCATACTTCAAACAAAATATAAATTTTCTTTTTGGATGTGTAGCTTTGTATGTTTAGAATTATTTTAAAACATATTCAATTTTAGGTGTCCATTTGGAATAAAATAAATTTATTAGCTTAAAAAAAATTAGAAAAATGATGTTTGAAAAAATTATACATTAGTTGACACCTGACAGATAAAGCTACGACATAATGAAAATTCACTCTAATTAATTCTCAACATTCTCAAATTAGAATTGATAAAGACTGTAATCAAGTTTGTCCAAAATAGGAGAAGGTTGGGCCTGGGGTTGGTGCGGTTTTTGGGCCTAGGGTTGGTGTGTTTGTGTTTGTTGTTAGCCAGACCTGAATAAACCTGATGGTTCGGATGGGCTTAAACATGTAGGCTTGTTGAATTTTGATAGACCCGGCTCATTAACTTGCTGAAATTGATTCGAAGAACCCAAGCCCATTTAATGTGTAAAACTTCAGCAACTCATACATCAACACTCAAGACCATCCACCCATCCTACCCTAAAATACTAGGTCGCTCATTATAGCCATAATCAACAAAGTGAGACAATAGATGGCAATGAACTAATGGAGTGAGACCGGATGGGATTATAGGTGTTTTGTCTTTGCTTTGTTACCTTTTTGGATAGGAAAATTTTCGTTGTACTGAAACATTTTGTCATCTTTAATAAAGTGATTTTAATATAATTGAATAGAGATAAAAGATAAAATGGAGAGACAACTTTAAGATTGTTAAGAGAAAGTCGTGTATGTTGTCTCTCCATTTTATTTTTTATCAAAACTTGGCATATAAATCAAAACCTCAACAAATCCCCTATAACAATTTATGCTCATTACAATTTATGCTCAAAAAAAATCATAACTAGAAAATTTATTAAAAAAAAAAAAGATGAATGATATAATATAAATAATTTTAATATATACATACACACATTTACATTGAGGGTTAAGGCAATCCAATGAAAACCAATTCCCATCTTATGCTCACTTTGGGGTGAGAGAAACCCATGCAAGACAAAAGAAGATAGGATGGGTCTAGCTAGCAGGACATTATTACCATCCTTAAATGAGAATTGAATTTAAACTTAACTTGCTTGGAACAAGTGAGACAGAAAATCTAAGCTTGTATCTAAAATTTTAATTTAAAAATGCTCGTTACAAGTTTGCAATTCACAATATTATTTAATCATTTTAAGAGTTTTTTTTTTGGGGGACACATGATTGTAAAATTACATTGTTTTTTATATTCATCATCATTATCATTGAAAATATGACAAATGAAAACATTCTTCATACTCTTCCCATCAAACCAAGTCGAAATAAATTTCCCCTCTTAGAGAATCCATAGCAGATGTGCCAAATGCCAAATATTTAGCACATTTGGCACACCAAACACAAAAAACCCTTTTTATCAGATGTGCTAAATGTGTCAAATTTTTACAATATTGAGCAGTACCATTACAATTTGTCACGGTACGGACAAGCCATGGCAAAATATATATTCTTATTTTATTTCATTTTCTCTCTCCTCATCACAGATATCTCTCTCTCCGTCTTCTCATCTCTGTCTTCTTTCTTCATCTTCCACAGCACGTCGATCACCAAAGGCCACCACTCAACACCGCCAATCTCACCAAAGTCCACCACTCGACGCCGCCGACCATTTGTCTTCTCTATTCCACTTCTGGTTCTTTTTTCTTTTCTTTTTTTCTGTTCACGTTTTTTGGTTGTGGTTTGATGGGTGGGTAGGGCAATGGGTGAGTTTGGATGGGCAGATCAGTGGTGGGTGGGTTCCGATTGTGAGTTATGGCAGTGGGTGGGTTGAGTTTCATGGGTTGTGGGTTATGGTGGTGGGTGGGTTCGGATGGGCAGATCGGTGGTGGGTGGGTTCAGGTTGTGGGTTATGGTAGTGGGTGGGTTGAGATGGTGATGGGCGGATTAGTGGTGGTAGGTGGGTCGACTGGTGATGGGTGAATCGGTGATGGCAAATCGCTGGTGGTGTCGATCTCTGTTCTGATTTGTTTTTGTTTTTGTTTTTCTATTTTGGTGGTTGTGATTTGATGGTGGATTCAGCGGTGGTTATGGGTTGATTTTGGTGGTTGTTTTTTTTTTTTTTTTCTTCTAGTGATTGTGGCCGCAACAATTTTTCTGGTTGTTGTAATAGTTACTATTGTTGGTGTTGTTGATGATGATGATGATGATGGGGACGAATTTAATATATTATTTTAATGTGTTGTAAATATTATTTTAATGTATAGAATTGAAGTATAAAACATCTAATAAATGGGATGTTGTAAAATTATGTGGTAAAATAATAAAGTATGATTTTGGTATTGCAAAATGGCATTTTTTTTTTTTTTGCAACATCTACTACGGATGCTCTTACAACGTCAAAAATGCCTACGCACATGAATATGAGGGTGTGTATGAATTGGGTTGGGATTGGAGTACTTTTAACCCAATTTGACTTTCTTGAATGGTGAAATCTTAAATTTAACTAACCTATCTCTAAAAAGTAAAAACTAAACCAACCTACAGATTTTGTTAAGCATGAAATTTTAAAAATAAAATTTTTATTTAACTAAGTAAGCTCATTTATTAATGACTACAAATTATACAACAAATCATTAAAATGTTATAGCCTTATTGGGTTTAAACTATCCAACTAATGTATGGGCATTTAGTCATTTGCACCAATAGGAATATAAAATGGATAATTATAAAATATTTCAAGAGTACCATGAATACATATTTTTTCGTCTAAAATAATATGGGTTTCATTAACTAAATTTATAATTAAAAAAATTAAATTCATAATTCTTATAAGAGTAAGAAGTACAAGTCTTGAAATATTTTTTAATTTTTGGTATAAAATCAAAACTTCCATTTGGATTAAGTATTTAATAAGTTGTTGAGTTTTTTTTTTTTTTTTTTTTGAGAGAGAGAGAGAGAGTTTTAACTTACGGCGTCTGCTTTTAATGATACCTCTTTTATCATTAGACCAAGACACCAATTAGTTTTTTATGTAAGCAGAGATTGAACCTCAAATTTTTTATACAATCATCATCAAAAATTTTATTAATTGAGATAGTGAAACCCACTAATAAGTTGTTGAGATGAATGGAAGCCTCCAAGTTTTATGCAACTCCACTGACCTTTGTTGAATTAATACCCACTGGCAGTCGCTCTCTAGTTGTGTCCTCCCCCATATTGATCACTAGACCGTCTAAAGCGATATGCTATTATTGCTAGCGAACGCATTCAATGATCAATTAATTTTCTGTCTCAATTCAACGTGATATCATTTCATCCACACCACCTACTCTATTTCTTGTTACCAAAGGCAACACCACTATAGAAAGTAGAAAATTGCTTATTGGAGCATTCCTTTAAAAAAAGAAAAAAAGAAAAAAAAAAAAAAAAAGAGGAAGTGTAAAGAGCAATCTAACTAGCTCATGTATAGTCTTTTAAAATATAAAAAGTACTCAATTTTGTACATTTTAACCCAAAACTCCCTACATCAGTCTTTGTAAAAATGTCTAAATATACATAATAGTCTTGTAAATAAACAGTAATCGTATATACATAGTTACTGTTCACTGTATAAATAATTTTTTTAATTCTTTTTTTTTTCTCTATCCTCACTCTCTTTTTTCTCATTCCCTTTCTCACCTCACTCTAATGGTTACTGTTCATAGTGTTAAAAAAATGAATATTTTATTTGAATAAATGTATATAATAGACAAATTGATGTAAGTACTTTGTAAAAATAGGTGTGTAAAATAAAAATAAAAAAGTAGGTCTTAGATATGTAAAATGGAAAAAAATTTTGCGCTTCCTAAAGGAAAGAGGCAAAAACCAAAAATGCCCAAACAAAAAGAAAAAAAAAATCCAAAAATTCAACAGTGTTTTGAGGCAAGGAAAGCCAACGTCTGTATTTCTGCCATGAGGATCAGCAGTCTTTGAGGTTAAGCCCTCAATAGCTTCTAATAATGTTGCCAAATGCCAAGGAACTTCCCTCATTTTCAAATGAAAATCTTAACAATATTGCAGAGATTTAGTTTTAGTTTTAGTTTTAGTTTGGTATACCTATTTCCTCTTTGGGGAAATCAATGAATACTAGATATTGGTTTATCGCTCTGTTTGTTTCGACGAAAAATTTTGTATAAAGATAGTTTTTCGTATTTTTCATAATTTGATAGCATAAAAAAAATGAGTAAAAAAAAAAACAATCTTTAGTCAACATAAAAAATATGACTTATTTTTAGAGATTGTTTTCTATTAAATTTTTTTGGAAAATAACTTTATCTCACAGTAAGCTAAATAAGGGAAGTTAGGAGATTGTCTTTCAACTTATTTTTTTACCAAAAAGAAAATGAGATAGTTTTATAGAAAACATTAAAAAATGAGATAGACTCATTTTTCATTACTGAAACAAACAGAGTGTAAGAAAATGCTTTTATGAGAAAAGAAAATGTGGTTGGTTTTTGTTTTTAGTCTTTTTATATTTTTCATAAAAATTGTATTAAAATATTAACAAATACCATTAGGATACCAATTAACTACCCTTCATTTATTTATTTTACTTAAGAAAATAAATAGAATAAAAGCATAATTGTACTGTTCCTTACAATGAAACTTTTTTTTGTTTTTTCCTCCTTAACTTTTTGGGTCTAGGATTTTCATGTAATCCATATATATACCAAGGTATCAAAATGAACCAGATGTGTAAAAATGAAATAAATACTTAACACTTTTATGTTCTACCTCGCATAAAGTAGAAAAAATCACTAATTAACTAAATCCAAAGCCAATTATCACTTAACTAGATACAAACCCAATAGAGCTGCTGTCTAGTGGTTAGGCTTTTGCCCATGTGATTGATTCTGAAATCGAATCTATGCGAGGGGCATATTCATAACACCAGTTCAGCTTAAAGACTAGCATCTTCTGCCCTCTTAAATTATTAAATACTCTTTATTGGGATTTGTGGTAAGGCTATTATTTTTCAATGATATTGAGGAGCCATTTTACATCCCTAACTCCATAATTCTCCTTGTAGGTCCATTTAAGCCTTCTGTTTTTTTTTTTTTTTCCCCTAACCACACCCCCCCCCCCCCCAAAAAGAAAAAAGCCTCCTCTTTTTTTTTTTTTTTTTTAATAAGCCATTTAAGCCTTCTTAGGCTAACATCCTTACTACAATAATAGGGCTTGTTTGGTACGTGAGTTTTAACATAATTATTCACATTTTGAACAATATTATACACTTTTTTACACACTTTTTTATTCACACATATATCAAAAATACCCAAACAATATAACTCAAATTACTCTACCAAACACCTCTTAAATGACCTTACAGATTGCAGTTTCAATTTGCAAAGTCTATGAACCCACCCACTTAAATTCTTAAGTCACATATTACTAAAATCGTTAATTATTGTTACACATATCGAGTTATGCACACTCTAACTAAAATCAAAATGCGATTTCAACTGTCTCTTATACACAATGTGTAATTATCATCAATGTACTAAAAGTTATACGGCTCCCTTCATAGTTCAAATTTTTACCTCTCAAACATGATCAAAGAAAGTCTTACCCAAAAGCTTAATAAATTTGGGAACATATGAGGTGAGTGTAAGTTTTGTTTTACCCTCTCCCCCCAAACAGAGCTGACACGGGCACGTTATGGTGCTAAGAAACGACGTGGTGAGCAGGGTTAAGTAGAAGCACTTTGCAGAGTGGACTGTATACAGCACAAGTCACGACCAGCACATGACGCAGCCGCTCCTTTCCTTGGAACCTTGTGCTGAAACTGACCCTTCATGCGTTTTGTCTATCTTTGCTCCTTCCCATTACTCCGCTTCCACATTTATTTTTGCTCGTTACAAGTTACACTGAGATTTCAAAGAGACGTTGAACTTTGGCAATTATGTGTCCCCATCTCATCTGGATCCTCATGCCCATCACCCCCATTTGCCAAAGCAATAGTGCTTTTTTTTTCTCCTACCTTTTTGTTTTTTTTTAGTAGAGCCTAGACACTATCTTTCACAAGGGCCTAAGGTAGCATTTTACTGTTGCTAATAAAAATAGTTTCGAATTTTAGAAATCAATTTCTCTAAAAAAGAAAATTTGTGAAGAGTACTTATTAATCATCTTTCCCATCCACGAAAATGAGATCTTTATGGATTAGATAAAAAAATTTAATGAAATTTATATAAAAATGATGTTACGTCATTTGCAACTTACCACGTCAACAATCTCATTATTATTATTATTATTTTTTCATTATTTGGGTTCAGACCCAAACCATGGGTTCATTATTTTTTTCATTATTAATGGATTTGCTAAAACATGAAGATGCTATTTTAGGCATTTAGAGCATCCACAGTAATGGAATTAAAAATTTAGCGTTTTAGTTCTACAAAAAGTTATTTTATTCCATCTGCTACAAAACATGTTGCAGCAGTTTTGTTAGCGTTTAACACAATAGCAAATAATATAAACATCACAATAAAATAATATATTCTTATTTCAATAAAATAATATCTCTCTCACGTTAATAAAATAATATATCTATTCCAATAAACAACATGGGATCACCGTATCAAAGAGTTTGTTTTGACGACAATGGTGTGGATTTCAACCAGTGATGGTATTGACCGCCAGTGCAATCTTTCTCCTTACTGCCCGGCACCGCCGCCATGGATAGGTCCACCGCCGCTGCCATGCCGCCACCAACTCTTGGTACCATCATTTTGTGATGTGGGTTTCGGCGGTGGACAGTGGTGTGCATAGCTGGTTTAATTTGATAGTGGGTCTCGGAAAAAATAGCATTTTAAAGTTATTTAACTGAAACTAAAGCTTTTTGGACGGCGTAGATCGACGGTAAAATTAAAAGTTAGCCGGCGGCGGTGAGCTCATGAAGAATTTGGGAAAGTACAGCAGCTTCAGGGAGGAGAAAATAAGTGACTGAGAGTAACAAAGAGACAAATGCGTGATTAAAAAGAATGAAGAAAAGCAAATAAGCTTTGTTATTTTAATCGGGAGCCTAATAAAAAATTATTTTTTCTTGAAGCTTTGAAACAGTGCTCATGTTAGATACAAGCACTATAGCAAAAACTAAAAAATAGCTAAAACTGCTGCAAGGGTGTTTTTTGTGAATAGTATCAAAAATAGCTATATAACTATTTAGCTTCACTGCTGCAAGTGCTTTTAGCACACCAAAGAGCAAAAAAACCATTCCATATGCTAAGTTTTGTTAGCGTTTGCCACTGTAGCAAAGCTACACTTTTTTAATATTATTATTATTTCTCTTTTTCTTCTCTCTCCTCTCACGTTAGTTCCAAACATCTCTCTTCCTCTCCACCTCATGGGATCACCGTATCAAAGCGTTTGTTTTGACGACAATGGTGTGGATTTCAAACAGTGATGGTATTGATCAGTGGACCTCTCTCCTTACTGCCCGGCAATGGTATGGATGGGTCCCAAATGGCGATGGTAAGATCTTGGTTCATGGATTTTGCAATCATCTTGTGATGTGGGTTTGGCGGTGGGTGGTGATGCATAGATGGTTTAATTTGTTGGTGTGTTAAAAGTGGTAAAAATAGTATTTTAGAGTTATTTAACTGAAACTTTTTTATGAAAATACTGTAGATAAAGCTAAAAGTTAGCTGAAATAGTATAATGCAACTCGTGAATAATACCAAAAAGTACAGTAGGACCAATGAATAATAGTAAAAATAAGTTAAATAGTAACAAAAATAAACTAAATAGTAAAATAAGCTGAGTAAAACTCTAATGGCAAATGCATACTAAGGGTCTGTTTGGAAACAGCTTACAGTTTATTTAACTGAAACTGAAAATTTTCCCTGAAAACACTATAGATAGAACTACAAAATAGCTAAAATAGTACAGTGGACTCATGAATAGTATCAAAAATTGCAATGGGATCCATGTATAGTACCAAAAAATAAGCTGAATAGTAAAAAAAAACTGACTTTTTAAGCAAATGCCAAACACACACTTAGTGTCCCTTTGAAAAATATTATTTTTGCCAACTTATTTTACTATTTAGCTTATTTTTACTACTATTTATGGATTTTATTACACTTTTTGATACTATTAATGAGTCACACCATACTATTTCAGATAATTTTTACATTTATTTATAGTATTTTCAGTAAAAATTTTCTGTTTTAGCTAAATAAGCTGTTACAAATAAATACTTTGTGTGCTAAAAAAAATTTTAAAAGCACACCAAATACTAATACTGATGCTCTATTACAAGTTATGGAAAATGTGCTTAATTGGTCCCCTGCTATGTCTATTGACATCATAAAGATCTCCAACGTTCACATAATAGTTGAGATTCTATCTGCAACCACATCAACCGACGTATACACCTGGCAACCTATGCCCACTTGAGATTCAACTATACACCAACAAAATTTGGACCCACGCACATACAATAAGGCCAGGGCCACCACCATGTACATTTTATTGGGCAATCAATCCAACAACCAAGTAAGAAACTGAAAAAAAAAATTAATACAACAAAGAATGAACTCATATAAATCCATAAAACGGATTCTCAAAATATCACAATTCACATAGGTATCTGCCAAAAGCTGAGCAGAACTATTAAATCCTTTTGAAGTACACTACACTCATATGATTCTGTCAAATGCAGATTACAAATACTATATGATAAAAATAAAGTATTCTAAAATAGACAAAAGAAAGAGGTGAGACGACTAGTCAAACCCACGACTTGATTAGCTTTAGAAATTAACAAAAGTCGGCAACAAACACAAATAAGGAGGATACAGCCATCCTACAATGGATCAAACACCTTTGCGGTTTGCAAAAACGAAAAATGGGGCAAACCCAAAAAGATAAAAAGGAACACCCCACTTGGTACACCAAACCAAAGTTGACAAACCCAAAAAGCACCCATTTTTGATAGGATGAAAAGGATAAAAATGAAAAGACATTCACATAAATTAGTACCCTTTGAAGGGCTGATTTTTTTCAAGTGACCAAATATATAGGCATGGCCGAGGTAGAGAACCTTTGCTGCTGTACTTGTTGTTGCTCCATGCTAAGCTCTCTGAGACTCAAATACGGTATGTCCACCTCACCTTTTGTCGCCGGAGTCAAAGTTCCGGCGAGAGGACCAGAGGAGGGACGGCTCCGACTACTAGTACGGTACGGCGTGGAGGACCCACTTGTGCTCTCGGTGATGTACACAGGCCCTGAAATAGAGGCTCTAAAAGCTCGAGCCCTGGCTTGATGAACATCTTCACGATGATGATCATGACCATGATGACTATGGTGGTGTTGGTTAAGGTGGGTCCACTTCCATTTGAAGAAAAGGATGGCACTTCTCCACCAGCGCTTCTTCTTAACCTTGTGGGTCTTCTTCAAGTCGTCTTTGGAAATGGGTTTTTGAAGCTTGAAGTGGATGGAATCTATGGATCTTGTGGTTTCACGCTTGTGCTTCCTTGCTTCTTCTAAGACCTTGTGTTATTACGAGGAAATAGAAAGTGGGTCAGACTCTCCAGAAAACTTTATTACACAAAGAGTTAGTATAGTATTATTACATATAAGACTAAGTCAAAGAAAAACAAAACAAAGATGGAATTTTTAGAAAGACCTGAAAGTAGTCAATTTGAGGATCAAAACCATAGTCACTGAAGTGTTGGGGTTCAGGCATGGGAAAGATGGGTGATTTGTTTGACATATTTTGTTTGTTTGTTGTTTTTTCTTTGAAAGTGCTTTTTTTGTTCTCTGTCTTTGCTTTGTGTTGTGTCAATGCAGCGTGCACGTTGAGGCAGAGAGGTGAGGTTGGAAAGAGTGTGGAAATTGCAGAGAAAGGAGGGAGGGGAAAAGGAAAGTAAAGGTGAATGAGTGTGAGACTGAGAAAGAGGGGGAAGTGGAAAAGGGAATTTGGCTTTGGCTTTGGGGGCTCAAGAATGAAATGGCCGTTGGCATTGGCACGCCCTAGTAAATGCCATTCTCATCTTTTTGACTTCCAATGCTAACCCCCTATTTATATACCACTATTTATTAAAGTATTTTATTTAATTTATTATACACGCAATTAAGACTTAAGAGGCTTAACCTTTTTCTATCTCTTTTTTTTGCGGATGATTTAGTCTTATTTGCGAGAGCAGATCGCAAGAACTGCATAGCTGTTAGGGATGCTCTTGATACCTTTTGTAGTCTCTCAAGACAAAATGTGAGTCTTGAAAAATCTAGAGTTTTCTTCTCTCTTAATGTGGCTGTGGACAATAGGGCTAATTTGTGTGAGATAGTGGGCTTCCGGTCTATCTCCTCTCTTAGTAAATACTTGGATTTTCCAATCAAACATCCGGGTATTAATTAGGATTTTGGGTACATTATTGAGTGGATGCAAAATTGCCTTGCTGGATGGAAAGCAAACCTCCTCTCCTTTGTGGGTCAGATGGTCCTTACCCAAGCCGTGACAACTACCATTCCTAACTATGCCATGCAATATGTGGCCCTTCTTGCAAAGATTCTTAGTAGCATGGATAGAATCAGCTGGAATTTCCTTTGGGGGTCAACAGAATCCAAGAAGAAGATTCATTTGATTAGGAATTCAAGCAGCAAAGGAAAAAAATATTGCCCTATTAGCCAAGCTTAATTGGCGTCTACAAGGTGAAAGCACTTCCATTTGGGCAAGAGTCTTCTTCAGAAATATCGTTCCCCTTGAAGAGTCCTTAATCCCAACACCAAGAGCAAGTCGTCCTCCTCCACATGGTTAGCAATCTGTAAGGGTGAGAAGGTCTTTAATAAAGGGACTAAGTGGGCTGTCGGAAGGGATAGTAACTTGTCACTATGGCATGACAAATGGATGGATAAGGGCACTCTTAGAAATCATTTTGTTGGGCCGCTTAATCGTGAAGAGGATGGGCTTCTATTGAAGGATGTGGTTAATTATTCAGGTTGGAATTGGCAAAAACTTTCCTTCTCCATCCCTTCCTCCCTGGTGCAAGAAATTAAAGCTACCCCTATTTCCTTTGCAGCTTCAAGTACTGATTGCATTATTTGGTGTTCCTCTCCTAGTGGTCATTTTGACCCCAAAGAAGCTTACAGGTTGGCGTGCTTGGAGGACGAGGGCTAGCCCTTTGTATCCTTTAATGGCGATTGGATTTGGAAGGTAAGTACCATTCCTAAAATTCAGTGTTTTATATGGCAATGCTTCCTCCAAAGTATATCGGTCCGTGAAGTGCTCTCTGCTAGGGGGTTAAGTATACCTGATGTGTGTCCCCCGTGTAATGAAGGTACTAAAACCATCACTTATGCTCTTAGGGACTGTCGAGAAGCCCAAGTTTTTTGAAATTCCCTAGCCCCTCCTCTATCTACTTCTCTTTTCTATGGGTCTGGCCTGAAGGATTGGCTTAAAATCAATTATTGTTGCACCTGTATCTCCTCATTTTCTAATATTAGCTGGGGAACTTTGTTTGCCTCTGGTATTTGGTCTTTGTGGTTTAGGCATAACAATGTTATTTTTTGAAATGAGAGGCAGCCATGTAATTTAAGATCTGATGTTATAGCAAGAGTCACTGAATTTGCTTTCCTCGGATCCAATAGGAAACAGACTCGTGCCAAATCTCCCATTAAAGTTAGCTGGATTATACCCCTATCAAATTGGCATAGTTGGGCAACCCACTGTTTAGAGGTGCTTAATTTGCCTTTGGTATGTGGCTGCACTCTCTTCAGTGATGGGCTTTAAGGGCAAGGATGGCATCTCCCTAAAACTTCTGTGATTGTGGAACTTGATTCCAATGGTTTGTGTCCAGCACTGCTCTCTTGTGAAGCAAGGAAACAAAAATGGTTTGTGTCCAACACTGCTACCTGGAAGCAAACAAATGTGCGGATGCCCTTACTAGAAGATGTGCTCTTCTCCCTTAAGATTTTGTAGTGTATTTAGACCCCCCTACTGAGGTTTCCTTTTTACTTTGTTTAGACAGTGCAGGGGTGGCTTTTGATAGATTTGTATCTGTTCTTTAGCTTTTTAATGAAAGCATCCTTTTCACCCCCCAAAAAAAAGAGCTTTAATGGTTGAGGGGTTTTATATATATACATATATATATACTTTAATGGATTATGAGAAAAGTTAACCGAAGTCTTAAATCTTAACAATAACTACTTTGACTTCAAATGCATTACAATTAGGTTATGTGATAGTAATATCTTTAACAACAATTATGCACAACCTTCAAGAGTTATGTAGTTAAATTAACACATTTTGGTTACATCCAAGATTTGAATTACTAATTCCTCATAAATAAATTTTTTTTTTAATATTATTCCCAACCTAATTGTTTGGTGCATCTTCATTGGACCTGCACATTTATGAGATTTGAATCAACAAAATGAAAGCAAATTAATATCTCACCAGCCAAAAAAAAAAAAAACCAAAACCGATTGAAGACTGAAGAGGGTTACATATTGAGTAATTTGAAGTGTTGAAAAATTTAAATAGCCTTTAAAGGGAACATATAAACAATTAGAACTGAGTAAAAAAAAAAAAAAAAAACCAGCTTTGAGCATTCTCATGAGATGTGTCAAATGCTAAATATTGACACATGACACACCAAGCACTAAAAAAAATACTCTCATCAAGTGTTTTAAATGTCATAATATTTAGCATTGATGAATAATGCAATTTCAAATTTGAGACCGCACTACTCACAAATTGTAAAACTTATACTATTTTTTTACTCAGGTAGGGTCCGCTCTTTACTTCCTATTTTCTTGCATTTCTCATTTCCCTCTCTCATTCTTGCTTTGAGCGGCTACGCCTCCAACCATTTCTCTGCTCTCTCTCTCTCTCTCTCTCTCCCTCTGCTCGACGCCTTTGCCTTCCTTTCCGACGAAACCCAGGGCAGAGCATCAAGCCAAGCCGATCTCTATCACAGTGGTCCTTTTTTTTTGGGTGATTTGATGGTAGATTCGTCAATGGCTATGTGGGTTATGGATTCAGCATTTTGGATTGGCGTGTAGCAGCGTTGTGTGAGTTGTGGGTCGAGGTTTTGGGTCATTGATTGATCGGTTGGGCTGGGGTTTTAGACCACTCTCTATTTTTTTTTTTAATTTGTGAGAGGATTCCGATGGTGGTGGGTGTGAGTTTGTGGCGTTGGTGGCTATGGGTCTGTGCCGGTGGTGGTTGTGGGTTTGTAGTGTTGGTGGATGTGAATTTGTGCCCATGGTGGCCGTGGATTTGTTGTGGGTATGAGTTTGCTAATGAGTTTGTGTCGGTTGTAGCTATGTGTTGTTGCTGTTGTGGCAGTGGTTATTGTTGGTGGCCGTTGTTGTTGTTGTTGTTGTTGTTGTTGAGGAGATAATATATTATGCTCTTATATATGTGACTTCATTGTCCAATCCCACGGGCCCAATCAAAAGGGCGTATACTTCAATACCAATAACATGTTAACCAATATTGTAGTTAATTATTTTGTTTGCTTCATTCTGAAACTGCTTTTAAGCACAAACCTTGTCAGGTGTGGAATCTAACGAGAAACTGTTAGAGGAGCATAGAATAATGCGTATTGATGTTTAATTAAATTTGTCATCAATCTCAAAGTAATTTCTTAGTCTTACCTTGTGGAACGGGAAGTCTAACTTCCACAGTTGCACCGCGTGGAGAATATATAAATATAATAGAAAATAAAATCATCATATACATACTCCACACATGCTATGTAGAGATTTTTACACTACTTCCCTTTATCGGTGCTTGTTACGCATTTCTTGACCCGGAAAATCTAACAAATTTATGACATTTTCAATTTTGAACAATTGGGAAGCAACATCATATTTAGTATGTGCAACCCATGAGTAGGGTGTGCATCAAACATTCAAACTCACTAACTTGACAAAATTGGTCTAATCCAACCCTGCTAGACATCTTGAATTGGTTTTCGTGAATTGAAAATTTATTTTGAGTTTCAAGTCTGATAAGTTTGAATTGATTTGATTAGGGGTTTCTTTTTTTTTTTTTTTTTTTTTTTTGAGAAAGAGGTGTTTTAATTGGGAAGTAACCTCATATTTGGCATGTGCAGCCCATAATTAGGGGTGTGCATCAAACATTCAAACTCATTAACTTGACAAAATTGGTTTAATCCAAGCCAACTACATATCTTGAGTTGGTTTTCATGGATTGAAAATTTATTTTGACTTTCGGGTCAGATGAGTTTGAATTGATTTAATTAGGTGTTTTAACCTCTTTTTTTTTTTTTTTTGGTTGAGGAAGAGGTGTTTTAATTGGGAAGCAACCTCATATATTTAGCACGTGCAACCCATAATTAGGGGTGTGCATCAAATATTCCAACTCACTAACTTGATAAAATTGGTCTAATTAATCCAACCCAACTAGACATCTCGTGTTGGTTTTAGGGATAGCAATGAGGCGGTGCGGGTTTGAAGGATGAGATCTTCGTCCCCGCCCCGCATGGTTTTTTTTTTGCCCCATCCTCGCCAGCCCTGCCTCTCATGACGGGAAAAATTTTCTTACCCTATTCCCGCCCCTTGGGGCCCCACAAAGACTCACCCAACCTTGTATAACTCTACATCTTGTTAATTTGCCCATAACTATTACAATTGTTTTTTTAATAAAACCTGTTTCATTAATAAAAATATACTTGAAATTACAAATAAATTTATCCCATCAAATCAAACTAATTTTTAGCAAAAATTGAATAATATTATTAAAGTGTTTAACAAGACAATATCCCAACAAAAACAAAAATCTCATAATACAAAATCAATGATTCAATAGTATATAATTTTTTTTTTTGTAATAGAGACAAAAGAAAATGTTAAAATTGGAACCTTATTTCCAACCTTGCTAGGAAAAAAAAAAAAAACCTTGTTGAGTAGAATAAAATAAGTTAATGACATATTTGTCTAAATAGTAGGGTTTTAGGATATGAAAAATTTACAATTTAACCTTATCAATACAGGGTGGGGTGGGTTGGGTCTAAAAAGTCTAAACTCATCTCCGTTTCATCCAGTGATGCAAGGCTAAAATCATGCCCCATCCCTGCCCCACCACCTTTGCAGGGCAGGGAAAACCCGCGTAGGGCAAAACAAGGCAGGGCGGGGCAAAATTGCCATCTCTAGTTGGTTTTTCATGAGTTGAAGATTTATTTTGAGTTTAAGGTCAGATGAGTTTGGATTGATTTAATTAGGTGTTTTAACCTTTTTTTTTCTTTTTTGAGAAAGAGGTGTTTAAACTTTTAAAAATTAGTTTTGCAAATTTGGAAATTTGACATATAATTATGTGAATTATAATAATTTATTAAAAAGCTAATTAAGTATTTGATTAAAGTTTAAACTTATTTTTTTAGTAATGCTGCTTCAGCAATATTTTCACAACAAATCATAAGTAGCAAGTTGTTATTGATTCTAATCTGAGTATACTACTACAATTACTTTTTTGTCTGCCAATAATAATCCGCAATGAAATCCGCTTGAGATTTATTCAGAAACTATTGTAAACATAATCTTTTTTTAATAAGATATAAAACATATAAGTGCTGTCAACCGAATTAATTTAACCCAATGTCATGTTAATTGCGTTGAGTTGGTTTCTACATTTTAGGTTGAGACTTGAGAATTTCTCAAACCAATCCATATAGACTCTTACGTGTATAGCCCCTGCCATCTCTGGCAGGAAAGAGCGTTGCTAGCATGAAATGAAATACAATAGAGGGTATTAATTATGCGAATCACAAGGATCTCGATATGGTAATAAATTCATTGAAAAGGTATAGTAATAATTTAAAGAATACAATAAGTTCAAAACTTATCTCCTCCCTTAGGCTAAAGGAAAACCATACTTTGGGCTTCCATGGAGACGATTATGGCGCCAAAGCCAGACAGTATTTATTGTCTCGATGGCTGAACAATGGACATGAGCTTCACGTGAATGCCACTTTTATATGAATTTTTAATTATTTGGAGACCAAATTCATCACGGCTCACAGTCACGGATAGAACGATAAAATAATTTATGGAATATTGAATTGGAAGATGGACACGGGGTTCATCTGCAAAATTATTAGTTAGTATTATTATTATCATTGCTAACCTACTGTGACTATAAGTTATACATGAATGCATTATCAAAACAAGAAGAAGTTACATATGAACACGGCGAAGAGGGCATCCCCTTACATGTTTCATGCATGCATGGGATTTGTGAGAATCCGAGACACTCTTTAATGGAGACCAAGTTCACATGTGTAGACTATTTAACATATGTTCAAAAAAAAAAAAAAAAAGCAAATAAATAATTGAGGTCTTTTGACTCTTGTGTGTAATTGTATTCTTTTATCTCATTCCCTTCTCTTATATGTGTATGTGTGTTTATCAAATAAAAAAAGTCTTTTGACTCTTATGATGTAAATCAATAAGATTTTTTGGATTAAAGTGTTGTTAATGTTGTTAAAATAACTTTTTTTTTCTATATAATAAAAGTAGCTAGAGACAATGGCGAGTTTATATAATAAAGTAATAATGATATTGTCCAATTATAATGTATCACTTTAATGATTTTTTTTTTTTGAAAAACACACACATATATAAGAAAAGGAGGATGAGATAAGAGAATACACTTACAAGCTAAATGGGATAAGATAAGGGAGGTTGTATCCATCGACGTTATTAAATCCAAAGTGGCTAGGCCATCCAACAAGTAACCATGTGAATTGATACTTGAGCCGGTTTGGTTGTTTAATTAGATCATTAATGCGATTGAACCAATAAGACTTAGTAAGATCTAATAGGTTTTTGGCAACCCATGCAAACCAAATATGTTATTTTCAAAACCCAATTTTTATTTTGTTATTTTGAACAAAATTACTTTTATAGGTCCATTGTAGAATCATTTCCTGAATTTGGAGTATAATGAAAAAAATGGATTTCATACCGAGGTTGATGTTGAACTTTTTAATAAAAATTTATTTTCAAGTTTTAGCTCATATATATCGTAATCCATATGATTAGAACAGTTAGTGAGTTATGCAATTTGCAAAGATTGTAATTTTGGAGTTTGAGATATGTTTTTATTTCTATAATTTTGAGACATATATTGTAATAGGGTTTCATTTAGAAAACATTTGGTTACAATTCTCTAAAGCCTTTTACTTTATATTCTATATTGTTGTAACCTGAGAAAACTTGAGTTTGAATTATATCAGGTGGTTAAAATTTTAATTTAACTGAAAATTTAGGGATGCTTATTTATTCTATTTACATGTTTATTTTATGATGTCTCAAATTTATTTATAGATTTATTTAATTTTGCAGTTTAAACCATAGTTCAGTAAAGCGTGGGCATCACTCTCACTCGGTGGCCTAATAGGTGATTGATCAATGGTGTAGGAAAATGGGCCTATTGCAGTCTTTCTTTTTGTCTAGGCTTTTTAGCAATTAAGTCCATTTTGAATGGGCCCAATGAACCCGTTATACGATGCCCAAGCTAACGTAGACCAACATTATACTGCAGAGGTCGCCTTAGCAATACTTAGTAAACCAAATTCGGTCGTTTTGTGGAAAAATATGTAAAAGATTCAACTATGGGTCTATGAGTATGACCCAACCAACCTTGAACTAAAAATACATTTCAAAAGAACAAAAACAAAAACAAAAAAGAAAAAGAAAAAAACATAGGTCTTTTTTCTTTTTAGGTTAAACCTTCAAAGGATTATATTATAGAGGAATTGGAAGACATAATCTCCGTCACCAGTCTTCGTCAATAGAAATGCAGTCATTTCCTGTAATACGAAAGTCTATCTATATAGTACTTATTTCAGTTCGCCAATTGATATAATTCGTTGTCAATATGTAATAATGCACCCTATTTTCTACTTCCTCATGAAGAAAATTCTGAATCCAACCCCTTTCCCACTTTATTTCTTTATCATATCACAACATGTAAGGGTAACTCTATTATTAAATTCTTTCTTAATCTTTCCATTTTCTAATAAATGAATTAGCTTTCGTCACATCATTTATGTATTTAAAATTTACTGTCGACCGGTCAAATAATTCCAAAAACCAATTAATATTTTTTAACTTGATGATAAAAACTGATTATCATGGACCATAAATCATAAATTAAAATTCTATTATATATATATATAATGACATATCAAAAATTCAATATACTTATAAAAAAAAATCACAATTTTTGTGGCAAACATAACAAAGTCCTAAGATCTCTAAAACAAGATATCTTATATATTGGATATATGCATTTACATCTCATTGCATGGAACTTATATATTTTTTTTAGAAAGTTTTAACCTATAGCGTCTGTTCCTAATAATAGAATCTGTTCCTAATTATAACTCTTTATTATCATACTAAGACACTAATCAGTTTTTGGTATAAGCGGAAATTAAACTCCAAATTTTTTATATAACCATCAGAGACTTTACTAGTTCAGCTAACTGAAATCCACGTAAAACCTATATATTGATATAAATAATGTACTATTAGATTAGGATCTATTAGAATGGATGTATAATTATTGCTCCAAAATCTACCTGGATTTTGTAAATTGTTACACAATAGCAACAATTTAATTAGATACCAAAACTAATATACAATTAATTAATATCAATTTCTGAAAAAATTTATTTTTTAGAAAAAAAACAAAAAAAACAAAACAAAAAGAGGAGGACATTTTAGTAAATTCTAAGGAAACCGCGTCAAGCGTGGCGTCTACATGAGACTTTAGGACTGCAAATAGCTGGGCAGTCAAGAGTTGTGAACCTTTTAGAGAGACCATATAGCAAACATTTCCCATTTTGAAACTAACCCCGAAACCCTCAAGAACTTTCCTCCTCCTTACCAATATATAAAGCTCTCTATATCTCGCTCTTTTTTCATTTCTAAATTCTCATAAACCTAAATCCTTCTCTCTCTCTCTCTCTCTCTCAGACTCAGTGTCTCTTACACAACAATGGGTGAAACTGACCAACTTCCACCAAATTCCGGTTATATAAGCTACGGGAGTGCGAGTGCGAGTCCGAGTAGCTACGAGTTGAGTGGGAAGATAATGCTAAGTGCGATAGTGATACTGTTATTCGTGGTGGTTCTTATGGTATGCCTCCACCTCTACGCGCGCTGGTACTTAATCCGGGCGCGTCGTCGCCACTCCCGTCGCACACGCCGCAGGACACGGATTGTGTTCTACGTAGACCCTTCTAATCCAAACAGCACCAACGCCGTGACCCTCTCCGCCGGCGGCACGCGTGGGCTCGACGCGTTTGTGCTCGCGTCGCTGCCTGTTTTTGTTTACTCTGAGAAGACCCACCCGGACTTGCCCGAGTGTGCGGTTTGTTTGTCCGAATTCGAAGAGAACGAGACGGGTCGGACTCTACCCAAGTGTAAACACAGTTTCCACATTGGGTGTATTGACATGTGGTTTCACTCTCACTCCACCTGTCCGCTTTGTCGGTCACCGGTTGAACCGGGTCAGGAGAATGGAGACGAGGTCGTTATTTCGGTTAACGAATCGGGTTCGGGTTCGAGTTCGGAGTTGTGCTCCGATTGTCAACACGAGGAAGGACATGCGGGTTCGGGTCCGGGGCAGACATCGTCTTCAGGTGGGTCGAGACTAAAAGATTTCGCGGGTGTGAGTATTGAAATCCCGAGGAGGAACGAGAGCTTCAGGGACGAGTTCTCTGACTCGCCGACGAGTCAAGGCGGGTTCAGATCGCCGATGAGTCGCATGTTGTCGTTTACGAGGATTTTAAGCAGAGACAGGAGGTCAAGCATGTCGTCTCCGACAGTGGGAAACGTAGAAGTGAGTTGTGGTGGTGGTACTACTACTACTACTACTACTACTACCACCACCACTTCTACTGGGTCAGTGAACGAGTCGGACGTTGAGCGAGAGACTCGGCAAACTCAGAGGGAGAACTCGGAGATGACTCGGTGAGTTATATAGTTTAAAGAAAGTGACGCGGGCTGTGTTATTTAATCGAGGTTTGAGAAAAACGACAATGGAGGACTGTGTGAGTCGATGGTGGTCTCTAGGACATTGGTACGATAAATCGGATTGAATAGTGAATACGTGGCAAATTTCGGTTTGCACTAAAATTGCCGCAGCCTTGGGTTCAGTGAGAATGTTTGACCCGTGTATATAATTTTCATGTTTGATTGATTTTTTTTCTTCTTCTCTCTTTTGGAAATAGAAAATGAGTTTTTTTATTTTAATTATTTAAAATTTTGGACCTTCTTGTTCTCAATTATTTACTGCCAGTTAGTTCATTGTTTTGCCTTCTTCGGTTAAAATTGTTTCATACTGCCTCAATGTTTCGAACTTAAACACTCAAGAGTTTGATTAATTTTCTCCTAGCTGTTTAATGCTCCGGGCTTTAATATTATGAGTTTCATTAGGGGGAAAAAATCAATTTATAAATAAAGTAAAAAATTCCTTAAATTGATTTGCATGCTATTGCTTTAATTTGATTTTCTTAACATTTGTAAATAATTTGATTTTGTATTTTAAAATAAACAAATTTATACATACAATTTTTTTTTTCATAATTTGCTAGTGTTACGTTATGAATGGTTAACATAAAAATAAGCGTAATGTTATATAGTTGGTTCATGTAAAAGTGGTTATGAATGGTTAACATAAAAATAAACGTAATGTTATATAGTTGATTCATGTAAAAGTGGTTATGAATATATCAAAATAAAAGTAATGTCATATAGTTGGTTTCATGTAAAGAGGATTATTTGCTAGTAATATCTGTCATTTTTTTTAGAAGACAATATCAGTCATTTCAAGTGCAGTTGCATGCCCCAACCAAAAAAATATATATATATTTTCAAAAGGTAGAAGAAGTTGTTACCAAAGTTATTTTGAAAAATTAATAAAATTATCATTTAATGAAATATTAAATTCTCCTTGACTTATGAACTCGGACCCTTTGGCTAAACTACCCCATAGATAGGGGTAGGTTTGGCTTAATTCCAACACTTTTTTTTAATTAAAATCTTCTTTTATTTTAATGAAAAATTATTACATCAATTACTAATTAAATAAAATGTAAAAATTAAAACCTACTACTAATTGTCATTGTATATTTAAAACAACAGAATATGTCCAGTTAAAAAAGTACTAGATGTAAATCAAACCTAAAAGAGATATGTTACGTCTATAACATTTTCACAACAAACTATAGGTGGTTTGTTTGTTAAATTACTAATAAAAAAAAAAAATAAAGTTTAGTTAAAAAATTGGTTGTAGCCTTAGGCTACAACCTTACTCAATATATTTTTATTGGAGGTAAATTTTGAAAATTCATCATTGGATTACATCTTCTTCTTATATCTTTATGCTTGCACAATTTTTTAAAAATTAAAGATCAATAACTATGTTATCAATAAATTGTTTAAATTGCAAGTTTTTTTAATTTAAAATTATACATAATATACAAGCTTATAAATCATATAATAAATAATATCTGTTTGACATAAAATTTAGCATGTGTATTAAGAGCACGTAGAATAGCAATTCAACAATTACATTTTTAAAATATGTAGTGATATTTATTTTACTAAATAAAGTTGTAACCTTAGGCTACAAACCTATAACTAGTTTTGTAGTTAAATTTTGTCCTAAAAAGCAAACTTACATATATATTTTTTAAAAACTTATATATATTAAATATTGCTTATAAAAAATTACTTATATAAAAAAATGTTAATAAGTTCCTAAACCGTTATAAATTCAGGTGCATTTAATACGAAATTAAATATTACATACATATAAGTCAAATTATATATATATATATATATATAATAGGATTTACTAATGTATGCCCTTAGAGCATATATTAGTAATCCATTTTAAAAGACATTTTAAGGAAAAACAAAAAAGTAATTCACTATTTTGACAGATTTTTCAATTTCCCACAAAAACTTTCCTAAAATAAATAGTTAGAGAGAGAGAGAGAGAGAGAGAGAGAGAGAGAAGCATTCCCCTTGCCATTGGGTTCAGGTAACCATCTATAAACACTTAAAGAAAAGGGTATACAAACCCTAACGAGTTTGTTGTACAAAATAATAATAAAATAAATGATTAGCAAGTGTATTTAAAAAAAAAATGTTCTATACCTTATAATTAAATATTTATTATCCCAGAAGCATGCCTCTTGCCCTTGGGTTTGGGCAGCCATCTACAAACACTTGAAGAAAAGCATAACAAATCATAACAAGTTTGTCGCACAAAACAATAAATTATTAATAAGTGTATTTTAAAAAATGCAATATAACTTATAATTAAATATTTATTATTTCGTTAATGTATAAATTTGATAAGAGCATCTCCCATGCATTTAACATATGTATTTTCTCTCTCATAACATGCAAACTCATATATTATGAGTAGAATAATACGTATATTAAATGTATAAGATAATCTTATCAAAAAAAAATGTATAAGATAATTATTGTTGTGTTACCTACACATTTCTTATCAAAATAAAAACACTGCTAATATCTTCAAAAGGTACAAAATACTAGGAGTTTAGTAATTTTTTTTTGTTTTTATAACAATTTTTTTTTTTTTTTTTTGATAAGGAGTTTTTTAATTTGTGAAAGCTAATATAGAGAGAGAATGGTGGTCAGACCAAAATGCAGGGCTCAATGACAATGAGTGTCTCATTCATGTGGTGCACGCGGGCACTATTGGATTATATTATATTTTATGAGGAAGCCGAAATGAATCTTTTTCTATAATTGACATAATCTTAAATTTCAGTAATGGAAATCTTTTCTTCTTTTGGCATAAGATTGGATATATACTTGTGCAAAATGCAGCGTTCATAAATATTTATTTTATTGGGGGTTTGAAATTTCAACTGCTGTTTCCTTGATTTCCAACAGCTATTTCCTTTAATTTAAAAAAAATTTGGCTATTGCCAATTGTATTTGGTCAGTTCACTCTTTGTGACCGCGTGATAGACTTTTGTATTTTATTTGGTCACTCCAAACTAATAGTAGCCATTGAGACCAAAATCACATAATATACAACTACTAGTCTATACTATTACAAGCTTTCGTGTAAGAGACTTTTTATTTTATTTTATTTTGTTTAATGGAAACTTTCAATATGATTGTGATGTGTTTGGTGTCCATATTTAGTTCGGTTGGCAAAACTTCTTAACAAAAAATTGGGATCAATTCTCTCCTACATTAAAAACAAAATAATACGAATTTAATTCACAGTAATAAAATTTTAAGGTTTAGTAAACCAACGATGAACCAAAAGAAAATAAAAGAAAAACAAAATAAAAATAAAAATAACATTGAAGTTTTTTTTCTTTGCTAACACGCAGGATGTCATTAAACTAAAACCTAATTAGTAAACTACGAATTTGAAGTTTTGAACTAAAATTTTACTTTAGTTTAATATAATAAGTGTATAAGTGTGTGAAATTCAACTTGAACTCTAGTAGAAGTTGCAAACAATTATATCACATTATGTTCTATTTTATGCTTCATTGAGTAGCAGAAGATGCAAGTTATTGTTTTTTTTTTTTTTTTAAATATGTTGCTACAGCACTACTTTCTTTTAAGTCGTATGAAAGACCAAGACTTTATAATATAAGTGTTAGTGTGTTACTATAGAAATTAATTTTGTAAGTCTCTAATTATAAATGTTTAAAAAGGAAAAAAAAAAAATTTCTTTGAGTCGTGTCGAACATTAGCTGCATGCCAAAGTTGTCATCCAATATTATAAGGAATTGATTGGCAGTCATATATAGCTTGAAGCTTAATACGTTTCCCTACTTGAATTTTTAGCGGATAACTTAGACGATTAATTTTTCAATTATATTTTAAACCAACCATTTCATTTCCAAACTTGCCAACCTGTTTAAATTTCAGACGCAAGCTATGTTTATAAGTTATTTTCAATAGTCTATTAGTCTAGAGTCTAGACATGGTATTTGCAATCCTTATTTTTCAACTAACCCTCATTACTACACGTGAATGAAAGTATGAAGCAAGTCAGCTTGCTACATTATTGTTGGTTGGTTGCATTATATAAGCTGATTAAGTTTGACCATACCAAACACAAATCACAATAATATCTAATATAGGAAAATGATTGTTTCACATCTTTCTTCCTCGCAGTCACTCATTAAAAGGAAATATATACAAAATAAAATAAGTTATAGACTAATATATCAAATCATAAAAAGTATATATTATGACTGTTAAGTTGACAAATTCGCTATTGTGCAATAATAGTTTGAATCTACTCTTTTACTCTAAAAAATTTTAAAAAAAAGTTGCAAAATTACAGAAAAGATTTTTTATTTTTTTAGTTTTAAACAAAGACAAATGATCTGCTCTCAAATTTTTTTTTTTTTTTAAAATCTGCAATCAAAAATTATTTTTACCATGTTTCAGTTCAGTGGTCCTGTAGGAAACAAATAATAATTCTAGGAAGACAAAACTTCACCCTGTTAATTGTGGGCCTCTCTGATATGTTTTTTTTTTTTTTTTTTAACCTAGTACACAGTACACACGTTTTTTCGTTTTTACTCGTACATGCCACAATAATTGCCATCAGGGTAGTTTGGTAATTTCATAATTGAGCAACTCCTGCGTCACCTTCACTTACCTCATCTATCTATCATTGACGGCACTGACGTTACGTAAAGATGCAAAGAATTATAGCCAATTGAGCAACTTGGAAAACAATCTGTAACCACCGTGTGCTTTTGCGAAACTAGCACAATGTATCGCATGATTATTGCCACAATTTACCTTGTGGACCCATATGCACACGGTATATTTTCTGTATCACATTTTTTCGGACAATTTTTGTTATAACTCATTGCATGGTAAAGTATAAGTAGTAAAAATAAAATGAAAAATTCATTTGAGTCCATATTTTTATTGCTCACAATTTGCTACGTGGTAAGTTACGAAAACCGTTTGAATTTTGGGTGGAAGAAGGTAGAGTGGAGGGAAGCAGAATAAAGTTGGCTAAAAATATTCTAATTTTTGGTCAAATTTACTATATTCTCCCTCCTTTCACTTCAATCTAAATGGACCATTACTCATATTTTTGACATAAAACTTGGTAAACTATGAGTAGTAGAGAAAAAATAGCGGATTCATGTAAAAATGACATGCAATTAATTATAGTTTGTCAAGTAAGATAAGTGTAAAAAAAAAATGGTAATAAAAGCTATGTTCTTAGCAACTTCTAGATTTAGTCACTTTGTGAACATTGTTTTTGAATTAAGAAAAAATTGACGAAACTTTAAGGATATTAGTTTAAGAAATATTTTTATGGAAAATAGGAAAAAAAAACTGATTTTAATAACAGTTTTTTTATATTTCACTTGAAATAGTTTCAAAACTTTCTTCAAATTATTCATTAACAAATATTTCACTTGAAATAGGTTGAAAACTTTCTTAAAATTATTCATTAACAAATATTATAAGGACAACCGTTAACTCTTGAATTTATTAAAAAAAAAAAACCATTGGTTTCAACATTTGTAGATTTGATTGGTTTGACGGTGAGGAAAGGTCACTGGAGTGAGGATTTAATTGGGTAACTCTTATTGAGCTCATGTGATATTGAGCATAGGATAAACCCACCCAAACTTAATAGACTCCGTCAAATATTAAAACTTCCAACACCCAACGGCACGCCAAATTTTGTTCCCCACACGGCAAATTTGTTAAGTCTTCTGAACTTTTGTTTTTGTAAGACTCGGTCACATATTCAAGATTGTATCTACTACATTATAAATATCCATTATATTATCTTTCAATTTGTTCTTACCAATAGAAAAAGTCGCATTCGAGTTGAGCTTATTGACCATCTAACTCTAAATCTCATTTGTTCTCTTCTGAATTTTTACTTATTGGAAAGGTCACATTCAAGTCGTTTTCTCCAATATTTTATCTAGTTGATATTTAGTAGCTTATTTATCTCTTAATTGATCTTGCAAGTCAGAGTAGATTTTTATTTTTATTTATTTTTATTTTTTTTTATGTCTTTGTGTCAGAACATTATCTCCTCCCTCCCTCTTGTATTGTCTGTTGTGTTGCAAATCTCGTGACGTGTTTCTGTGTTAGAACCTTATCTTCCCTCTTCTGTATTTATTTGTTTCTGGAAAAAATAGAAGAACATATTTTACATGCTAGATGATATAATATCCCTAATCACAACATATGAATATATGACTACTGATCCTCAGCTTGCCAAAAGCAAAAAAATTTAGGAATTCGATCCACCATAGGATTCTTTGTAGTTTTGTGACGTTTTTTGTTTTTTGTTTTTTTTTTTTTTTTGAAATATCATTGTCTTATTTGTATTTTTTGTTTTATTGCCAGCATATTTGTACTATGTTAGAAAGTTTTTTGTATTTTTCAATATGGATGAAAATACTTGAGCACTTATCTGGGGAAAAATTTAGTTATCTTTATCATCTATGTACAATATTTTTGCCAGAAGTATATTACTCTTGTTTGACTAATTTTCTTAAATAATAGTAATATTAACCTTGTATGACGAATCCTATGTGATAATCTTAGGAGTCACTTATTAAAAAATTTACTACATATAATTATAAATTTATTTGTCTAACTTTTAAACAGAAGACTGAAATGTTATTGCAAAATTTATTCATTAATTATCCTATTGCTCAAATCACATTCATTATAATGTCAATTTATAATACTTGTAGTTTTAAAAATTCTAACATGTGCATGCCTTTTCGTACTCAATACCAGGGTTGTAAGTGAACAAGGGCGGACCTAGAATTTCAAGCTAGAGGGTCGAAGTATAAGAAGAAAAAAAAATCTAAATAGGTTTCAATATAGTGCTAACAAACTATCAATCAAGATCAATATACAAAATCATTTTTTCTTAATACATTAAGATGTAATCATATACCACAAAGACAAAAAAAAAAAAAAAGTATATATATATATACACACAAAATAAAATTGTTTCTTAAGAGCATCAACTGTTACAAAAAAAAAAAAAAAAAATCACAAACCAAAACTTACTTTTGCTATTTTAATATAGCATTTGAAATGTCTCGTACAGTAGTGTTTTTGGTATTTGATGTTCTAGATATTAAATATTTACCATTTAAAACACCTAATGCTAGTACTCTAATACTGGGTTGATTGAGATTTTTTATTTTTTATTTTAAAATTTCGTTTTTGTTAAGTTTTTTAGTTGGGTAGTTGTTAGTCGAGCTATGCTAATTAAAGGGGGGGGGGGGGTTTAAGTTTTTGGAAGAGCGAGGCACAACTCTAGAAATAAAAAATATATATAATCATTAAATTTTTTTTTTCTTTGGGCTAGTGGGGACCAATTTTTTTTTTTCCTTTTTTTCTTTGG
This sequence comes from Castanopsis chinensis, assembly GCA_032878915.1. Lineage (NCBI taxonomy): Eukaryota > Viridiplantae > Streptophyta > Magnoliopsida > Fagales > Fagaceae > Castanopsis > Castanopsis chinensis. The sequence continues at coordinate 1,723,770 of JAVQMG010000113.1, forward strand.
GCCAATGGGCACGAGCCCCCTTGGCCCCCCCTGTGGGTCCGTCCCTGTAAGTGAACCAAATTGTTTTTAATAGCTCAAGTTCAACTTAGGAAAAGTTTATTCGTGTTCATTTATTTAATAAACAAGCTAAACTCAAGTACAAATTTAAGCTCGAGTATTAAACAAGTCAAGTTTAAAATTTAAATATAATAATGTGTTTGTGAACAAACTTGTGAACATGTATGTTTTAGTTAATTTCGTATAATATTATATTTTTATATGTATATTTTGTCTAAAAATGTATTTATATAGACTTGAGAGAATGTATTGTATAAGTTCATAACTAGGTTCATATAATATCAGTGGTGTATATTTATAGTTTATTGATAATATAAATAGTTCATTCATAATAAAATTCATAGGTTTAATTTGTGAAGGGAAATGAAATTTTAGTTATGGTTTTACCATATAAAAAGAGTAAACTATTCAAGTAATTTGTGAATAAGTTTAACCAAATTCGAAAAAAAAAAAAAAAGAACTTAACTTGAATATAATGAATTTGAGTTCGACTTGCGTCTAGGGATGGCCATGGGTAGGGTATGGGTATACCCGATCCATACCCTACCCGAAAAGTTTGCCCATGGATATCCGAATATCAATATCCATTAATATCCATACCCAAATCTTACCCGAATTTATTATCCATGGATATCCATACCCTACCCGAAATCCATTTAATTTTTTTTTTAATCCAAAACATTTTAACTTAAAAAAAAAAAAAAAAAACCAATCAATAAAAAAAAAATTATTGATTAGTTTGTTTCTGCTTCTTTTTTTTTTTTTTTTTTTTTCTATTTCTTTTTTTCCTCCATTTCACTCATTCTCTCTTTTTCAAAAACAAAACTCTCTCAATCTCTCGCCCATCATCCTCCTCGTCAATCTTCTACTGCAAATAACAAAAGCCCAATACAGAAAAAATTAATAGTCCAACTGAACTAAAGGTCAAAATTATTATTTTTTTAAAAAAATTTTAAAAGCAAATCTTTCAGCTTGTTTTTAATCGCTGGAAAAAATGCAAGAAAATACATAAGATTCAATGATTTCATTTCATGATCTCAGCAACCAAACAGAGGATAAAGCAAGATTTTGTCAAAAGAAAACCAAAATTAAAAATCTCCACAACAAGCTCTACTCGGATTCTCGCGACTCGCCGAGTCGATGGCCGATTTCGTCCAGGCCAAAACCAAGCTTACCGTCGGTCCGATTCACCGGCCTCCGTTCCTCTCCACCAGGCAATTGGTCTTCATCGTCGTCGCGACCCTCAGTTGGATCTTCTTCGCGATTAAGAAGATCATGAAGGGCGAGACCTTGCTTCACGATCTGAAGCTTTGGCTCGCCGATTCGGAGATGGAGAAGACCACCGTAGTGGTGATCGGTGATGAGTTCAAGGTACTGATGAGGATGGAAGCTCACGTGAGAGAGATCGGTGATGAGTTCAAGGTACTGATGAGGATGGAAGCTCACATGAGAGAGATCGGTGATGAGTTTAAGGTACTGATGAGGATGGAAGCTCACGTGAGAGAGAGAGAGAGAGAGAGAGAGAGAGAGAGAGAGAGAGAGAGAGAGAGAGAGAGAAAGTGAGGCTGTGAGAGTTAGTTTTTTTTTTTTTTAATATATATATGTGGGTCGGGTATGGATATTATCCATACCCTACCCGAACTATTCGGGTAATATCCATATCTTACCCAATTAAGTTCTACCCATGAAAAATTGGGTATTATCCAAAATATTTGGATCGAGTAGGGTAGGATATCCATTACCCAATGGGTATGGTCATCCCTACTTGCGTCCAAAATAAAATTAAACGAACAAATTTGTAAAATTTGTAATTTTTAATGCTCGACTACGTTTGTCTTAAGTTCGTGACAATCCTACCTAAAACTCCCAACAAAAGAGGAGCTCATACCAAGTTTGGTGGGAATACACTCATATAAGCCTCATTCTTTGTAGTCGTTGCGTAAGTAAAGTTCTTTAGTATATTCTTTGGTGGCGCAGCTACGTAAACAAAGGAGAGGGAGTAAGTCAAACTAAAAGTTAGAAGTTTTGACTTTAGTGACCACGATGTGTGTGTGTAACACGTCGGCAAGGAGACCACCGACTCCAATTTAACGGTTCAGATACGATGAGTAGTGTGGGCTTCACAGTTTAAGATTCAACAATAGAGAAAAGGAGCCGAAGCTGAGAAGTCCACAACATTTTTATAATATTTTCAAAAAATTATGAAAGTGGGCCATTAATAATGTAATCCATAGGATTTGTTGTAGGCTGTTGACATAGCATTTTCCAAAAATTATTAAAGTGGGCCAATACCCACTGTTACTTTACCCAACTTTGCAAGACTTTATAGTAATTTCCTTCATTTGTCATCTTAAGGTTTGATTTGATTAAGTTTGGGACTTTTCTATCATCTTCATTACGACATTGACATGAGTTTGCCTTTGCCCACCTCTATTCTTACTTAAAATCAAGAAAATTCGTTTCCAACGTCTCTAAGTTATGTTGTAGATACCGTGTGCAAATGTGAACGCATTTTGGAAAGTAAAATAACTATTACCATATCATTTCTTGTCATGAACATGCGTCACGTCATAAACATAAAATTTTCACTAGTATATTACTCTTCTCTCTTATATGAATAATATATATGTGTAAAATCTAACAGAATCCATCTTTATATGAGCGAAATGTATATCATATCAAGTGCACTAACGATTTCACCTATAATATCACTTATATTATGTATTGGATTACTTTAAAGCTGGAAAAAAAAAAAAAAAAAAACACTCACATTTATTACATTTAAAGAGGATTATCTTTTTATTGATAAAATACATATTTACATTTGATGGGTTGTGAATTCAAAACCTTGCGTATTATATGAGAGGAGTTATTGTCAATGTCATTTAAACAACATATGAAGTATACAACCGACTTGTTATATCAATCTTTAAATCATTCAGTAACACAGTACCTTACTAAATGCATACACAAATCTAAATTAGAAGAAGTTACTTGGTTCAAGATTTCGTAATAAATGCGACGCACTTTTTTTTTGGAGGGGGGTGAGAGATTAATGAATGTCTTAAAGGCATTAGTTTAAGAAATATTTATTCAAACTTTATATGAAAAAAGAAAAAAGAATTCCTATAAAAAAATAATTAAATTTTTTAATAATTTTTTTATATTTCTCATAAGAATTATATCAAAATTTTCTTAAATTATTTTATTAACAAATCCCCTGAAAACACCCATTAAGCAAACTCTTTTTTTTTTTTTTTTAATAGTGAAGATACTTATTTTATCTTAATCGTTAATTTAAGATATTATATATATATATATATATATATTACCTTATTTAGTAATAATTTTATAACAATAAATGAATGGTTAAGATTAGATAAATATAGTAAAAAATCTATAATTACTAATCACATCATTCTAGATGATCTTTTTTACCTAGAGGTTATTCAATTTTTGAAATCTTCTATATTTTCACAAATAAATGGTATCCAAGGTAGTAGTGATGTGAATTAATAAAAAGCTCGCAAGCATTTGTACAAACATAAAAGGAGAGAAAAAGAATGAAAGAGGGAACATATAGTATAGGGCATTACTCTCCAACAATATTCTTTAAGATTATAATGATTTAGATATCTACTCGAGCACAATCGTAGTTGAAGCAAAATTATTTTACAAAAACTAGGTAATAGCAATATAGCAGTGTCTTTCTACCTCCACTATTACAACCCCATAATATCAAAGGTAGGTACTTCCATAGCGAACACAATCATATCCTCAACTTTTAACATCTTCAAGGCAGCATTAACAACCACTTTTGCCACCAACTTTTTAACAACCTCAGAGTAGAGTGAGCAACCACTCCCACATGGCATACTAAATCATTGACTTCTACTAAGGATGATTGGCCAATCCAGAGTAAGAGCCAACCAACTCCACATTAAAAACTTAAGGAAACACAAATTCGTTGCATTGCACGACAAAGTTAACTTTGCTTCATCATGGTAGATTGATATTATTGTGAACAATGTTTGGCACAATTTGAGTTTTATATACATGACAGCACATGTAGAGAACACTTGCACGCACGTATGCACATGCTGCTTCAAGAACAAAGCTTGTACATGTGTTGGGGCTGTTTTCAGAATCCCTTAATAGCAAATCAGGAACAAGATTAGGTATAAATTGAACTGGCTGTTATAGGAAATAAACCCACTCTATGTTTTTCTTCTTTTTTTAAGTAATTAAATAAAAGAAAGAGAGGAGTGAATAAAACACATCAAGGGCAGTAGAGTTGGAATTTTATTTTATTTTTTGACAAATTCAATACTGAAGGAAAATTGGTCTTTGTATATATTACAAATAGATCATTCTGCATTGATAAAAATACATGGTGTTACAGGATCTATATAGTACATCCAGGTAATAAGGTTAAATGGAAAACAATACAGGTAACACCTAAGAATTGTTAGCAATCTAAACTGCAATTACAAGGTCACTTTAATGGACCTGAGTGATTCAACAAAAGGTATTGAATTGTCATCTGACAAGAAAAAGTGGCTACTTATTACTGATGTCTATTTCATCCTGCAGAATGTAGGTCAACTGGTTCAATTAATCTTGACCTTCGTCTCCTCTTGCCTTCAGGAGTGCAACGTACACCACTGATCTTTCCTAGCTTCACAGAAAATTTGCAATTCAGCTGTGATGACCCCTCTGTTGATCTATATTCCTTAGAAGATGAATAATTGGCGGGTGATTTCCCTTTCCCAGGCTTGTTCCTATTGCTTTTAGCACATTCTTTTCCTGTTGGAGATTTAGCTCTCTTTTTTGAAAATCGAAATTGTTTTTCCTCCTGTTTCTTGTGATGGCTGAGGAGACGAACATGGAAAGGATTCACAGCAGTGTAACAGATGGACTTGCCATTGACTCCACTCCTATCTAAATCAACATCTCCATTGTTCACCTGAAAAGAAAATGAATCACAATTCCATATAATCTAGAGGCCAAGCAGTATCTGATTCCTTGGGAATCGTTTCACCACCATTAGAGATTATAACGGAAATATTATAGCATCTTTTCAAAGTTTCATACTATAATATAATTGACATTTTATCTAGAAGCAGTTCCTTGAAATAAAAAAGGCAAATTATAAAATTTTGTTAGATGTGGAACTACCAATTGAAGAAGTGCAGAAAAGCTTCGAGCCACATTGTACTTCTCTTGTCCCTTTACCACATCAGCAAAAGACATGACATTTCCATTGTGCGCTTCAAGGGATAGTTTGTCAAGTATCCTATCGCCATAGTCATGAATATCAAATGGAGGGCATGATTCCTATAAGACATAAGTTGTTTTAATTCAAATGACTAGAAACAAATTTAAATGAGCAAGAATAATGTATTATGACAATTGGCTGCAATCAATAAAAAAACTTTGTGGTAATTGAGACAAAAAGAAAGCAAAAGTGATAGTATTCACTTGCTCCTCCAAGTTGTGCTCAATCTTCTGTTTCCATGTCGAAACCCGAGCAGCCAATTCAGTCTGCTTCTCATTTTCAGCTATGCTAGCAAGGAGAGCATCCTACATGAGAAAACATAGTTAACCAACAAAGCAAAAAATTAATGATGAAAATGTGATTGCAAAATTAAAGAGACCAGACTCCCATAATCAAACTCACAGCAATCTCTGAAATGTTAAAAAATGTACTCAGACATTGGATGAGAAAGTAATGGCTGCATATAGATATAAATATAAATCTTATAGGACTGTAAATAGGGAACCAAAAAAGCTGCATTTGAAGCAAGTTCATTATTTAAGATTATTGGTGTTTTAACCGTATCTAAATTAATAATGGATGCAAATATGCAAATGAGACACTTTTACATCAAACATTCCAACTGCCAGAATTTATCTTATGGTGGCATTTTGCACTCCCCGTGCTGTGAATAGTATAACTGGTTTTAATAGTTGCTGCAAGGTAAACTTTTTAACAAGAAGCTGCTTTTTAGTTTAATGTTTTTCCATTAAAAATTAGAGCTAGACTCAACCAAATCCTTGTTTTCTCAAACATGAGAATTGACGTACAACCACGTGCTTTAAAATTCTTGAGACACAGATTGAATCCTGAAAGATATAAAATTAGTTCCTACAAATATAATGGTATAAACAATCTACAGTGTCTCAGATGCAAAGTCAACAAACTCTGTGCTTACTAGGTGAGAGCGACAAAGGTCTTCCAGGCTTGCATGAGAATTGGGATCTTCATGTCCAAAGTCTTCATTGGTACCAAAGTGAGCAGCACCATCATCATGCTGTGTAAAGATCAATGAATAAAAATCTAACAAAATTCTTCTATTTTGTTGTGGATGTAATGATTAATAACATAATCATGTTGCTGATCTCTCCTAACCTTTTCATTGTGAAGAGGTACATCTTCATCCATATATATATTCTCCGGAAAGTCAGAATCAGGTTCCCCAAAATGAGGATTCCCGCTATCATATGCACAGTCCTCAGTGTCATCCTCAGGATTATTAAAGGCATTGAATGTTTCATGTCCTCCATTAGTAAGTGATTGCCGTAACTGCAGGTAGAACAACAGGAACTATAAATCATAAACTACCAATTTAAATGAACACAATCTATGAAAGAAAAAGTACCTTTTCATATAATGGAGGAGAGTGGAACTCCCTTTGTCTTTCAAAAGCTTGAGATAGCGTCTCCCAGATTTCAGTGAGCTCTGGACTGATAGTACCATGCAATCTAGCAATTGGAAATAGTGTAGATATGGAAACTCCCTTTGTAGAATTAACCTTCTTCCATCTGAAAGCTTTCACTGCTAGGTATTAAACATAAATAGAAAAGCAAAGTGTTACATGCATATGAAATTGAGAACAAAGTAAGCTAAAGAAAGAAATGTTTCAGCAACCTTTTTTAAAAGGCTTCACTCTCAAGTTTCCAGGTTCATGGGGATTCAAAGGCTTCCATGGATCATCATCGTCGTCATCTGAATCATCCAAATCCCTAGGTTCTGAATATCTATCACCCATATCGAATCCACAATTGTTGTCATCAAAATTATCACAGGAAGGGGGGTCTGGCTCAACATTTCGATTATTATCAAAGCTGCAACCAACCCGAGGAGATTGGATGAGGTTAGGATCCTGGCTCTTTCTAATAGATGACTTACGTGCAGTTCCCCCAGAACGTCTAGTGGGAGATAGAAAGCTCTTGCGAGCTGAGCTGCCTCTGTAAGCACTCTTTTGGCCTTTACCAGCTTTATCCCCCTTGAAAAATTTATCAACTGCTGCAGCATCACATGGATCTAATAGAATAAAATCCTGGTAAAGATCGTTCGTGGCCAACTGCAACAATAAATTATCTGATTAACGAGTTGGGATACATATACTGATAACTCAATTTATTAACAAATGAAACAACTATGGTACCAGATATGACTCTAATTCCCCGCCATCAGCAGTAGTATCTAGGCAATCACCTTCAAGAACGACTAGATTTGCAGGGGGCTTCACAAAGTGATTCAAATGAGCATCTTTGCCTGTTGGACTATCTAAGCAAGTCTTTGCTTCCACTGCAAATGGAAGAATTTTTAGTTGATGCTTGCTATATAACTTCACCATGACATAGTACAAAGTAACATGCTACCTGGGATATCATCTGAACCCCAAAACAGATCGTTTTCTTCATCAGTAACTGCATGGGAACCACTTTCTTCAGGCTGAACCAATGTGCCCTCTGACTGATCCTGCTGCCTGCTTTATAAATAAAAAATAAAACTGAAACTAATATGCAGCAGTCGGCATGATTCAATGCACAGTTGTGGTCATTTGAATTTTGGACAGTGGAGCATACTTCCAAAGATATCATTTGTAATCACATACTACCAAGGATATCAAGTGGATGATGTTTAGTACAAGTTTCTTTTCCTCAACATCCATGTTACCAATTATTCAGCAAGAGAAACATCCACCAGATCAAAGATCAAAAGTTTATTACAGCATTTCCTTTTTTTGATACCCCAAAGTTTCCAGCTTTGATGATAGTGATGTTTCAAAGCAGTCTAATCAAGCTATTAGTTACATCTATATTCTAGGCAACAAGTGGAACTTCAGCCTTATATTTAATAAGGTTGAGATGGAAAACTTATGACTAAAACTAACCTTATCAAGAAAGGAACAAAACTTGTTCTTTTCCAGATGCATGAGTATCTTTCAACCTTCCAAACGAGCTCAAAACAAAAACACATGCACTCGTATATCTATCTTTAAAAGAAAGAAAGAGAAAACAAAGAGACTAATAATTACTCAAGAAGTTTGATTCCCCACATCCCTTTGAGAAAAATATATAACATAATATGATTGAAATTATGCATTTCACAAATTTCAAATACATTAGCCAGGTTTTTAATATTCGAATGTGTAGCCATTTATTTAAATTTAATACAACATCATATGCAAAAGTATTTTTTCTTATAGATATATGCAAAAGTATTGAATACATTAACCAGGTTTTTAATATAAATCTCCAACATTTCTGCCAAGTACATCCCCAAGTCATGAAAACTCATCACTTTATGCCAAAAAATTCAATTCAGTATTGGCCATTAAAATGGAAGTCAATCTCAATTCGTTTGGCATGATTACTTGCAATTACATATTACTCTTCATAAAACTACAGCAAGTAGTTTAACAACTAAAGCAACATATTTCCAATCTAGCAAAGTCAAGATTTTTTTTTTTTTGGTTTGATAATGTAGGAAACCTTTCTAAAGAAGAACCCTTTGAACTTGCCTCTAGCTAGTAAAACCTACATGCAATTGACCCCACCCACCAGAACCAGTTGTACCCAATCCAAGGGCATTCACCCCTAACAGGCTAAGCAGTTATCAAAGCCGAGAATTTCGCCTCTCAATGATAATCTTTAACCCTTCTTGACTACCCACTAGGCCAAAGTTCAAAATCAAACAATTGAAGTTAGCCCCCCGGCATTATCCAATATAAAAAACCAATCTTTATTCAATTACACCTATAACCCATAACCATTATTACCCGAAAGCTAAAAATTCACAACATAATCATACAAAAAACCTAGAAGACCCAAATAACAATTTTAACTATTAAAACGAAACCAAAAAAATAAAAAATTAAAAATTGAAAATTTACAAACCTCTTCTGAGAAAGGAACTCCAAAGCACGCAAAACCAAAGAGTAAAGGTATTCAACCTTGCGACTATACACCTGAACCGAACCCTGAAGCAGCAAAGCAGCTACATTTCCCACATAAACACCAAATTCAGAAACCTAAAAACCAAAATACACCTATTTTTTTTTAGTAAATTGAAAAGAGAAAGAGAGACAAACCTTCGGCGAAATTGACTGGGTTGTGGTCGTCGTATGGGATTTCGCCGGAGCAAATCTTGAACAGGTAGTCTTCGAGTTTCTTGGCGAGGTCGACTTCCCAATTGGATTGGAGGTCACGCTCTGGCTGAACCGTGTGGTAACCACTTGCGCTTGCTTCTTCTCGAGTGTTACTCATCTTCTTGTATAGGGTTGTGCATTATGCTTATGATTGTGGTGGTGGCGCTGCTCCAATTTCATTAGCGCAGCGAGAAGGGAGGTTAGGGTTTCAGGTTGTAGAAGAAAATTCTGGAAATGGGTTGTTGGGGGTTTTTGTTTGTTTCCCGAGAAAATGGGAGGAATTGAAAAAGAGTAGTGTTCAATCTTGTGCTTACTAATTTAGGGTTCTGGAAAATGCAGAGAGAGAGAGAGAGAGAGGAGCAGATTGGGAATTCAAAAAGTTTCGCTGACCGTTTTCCCGCTCGCATCTAAACATTCTTGACTTCCCATGCCTATGACCCTATTTTGTATTTTGGGGAAATTATATTTTAATCCCTAAACTATACTCATTTTACATTTATTCTCTAAATTATTAAAATGCACACTTTACCCCTAAGTTATCTTCATGGTTTAGGGGGCATGTGTAAAACAATTCATAGTTTAGACTTTAGAGGGATTAAATTGTGTATTACCATAATTTAGGGGGTAAGTGTAAAAAGGATATAGTTTAAGGGAATAAAGTGTACATTAACTTAGTTTAGGGGATAACTATAAAAAGAATCATAGTTTAAAGGGATATAGTGTAATTTCTCGTTGTATTGTTTTTTTAATCGATTAATTTCAAGGTGTCTTTTATGAAACAAAGAAAATAAAATAGAGAAAGTTATAAATTTCTAGTTTCAAGTTAAAACCCTATAATTTCAAATTACAATGTGTATTTTAAAATTCTTACTAATTAAATCTTACAATATTTTAATGGAATCCAAGCATTTATGATAGAGTAGTTTGAGATGGAATTTTTGTAGTTTTTTAAAATACGTGTGGATGAAATAGTGTGTAGTAATGTATGTAATATTGTTTAAAATCTAAAAATGTGAATTTGAAATGCTAAACCAAACAGACCCTTAAAAGTTCTAAATTTTAATGTTCTATTAGTCACCAAGTAGAGTATGCACACAAACAAAATGAATAAGGAATAAGTTGATTGAAACTGTGAACTTTTTTGATTTGTGTACGTTTTTTTGTTACAAATATAAGAGTTATTAATTGTGTGTATAAAGCCTTGGACTTCCCAAATCATGTCACATGTGTGTACACTTGTGTATTTTGGAATGGTAACAATGGTGACAACGTTTTTGCTTTATTCTAATACATTTGTATAATAAGTTACCCAATTGAATTCCTGAAAAACTTGAGAAGTTATTGTGTACTCCTAGAATACCATAAATGCGTACTCCCTCCTCTCACATCAATGGTAGGTTCCACTAATTAAATTCATGCTGAGACCCACCATTTATGTGAGAGGAGGGAATATGTATTTATGGTACTCCGAGAATATCTAATAATTTTTCATAAAACTTAGGTCTTATTTTTTAATTGAATTCAAACACTCAGTTATTTTGAATTTAATTCTTTCTTAAAAAAGATATTACTATTTAATGTTTTATTGGTCAAAACAATCAAGTGTTTGAATATATTAGGGAATCTAAGAGAGGTGCTAGGTCCACAACATTTTCACAACAAATCATAGGTAGTTAATTATTATTGATTCAAATTTGAACCTAACACTAAAATTACTTTTTTGCTCCAATAATAGCAGCCAGTAACAACCTGTTATTTAGAATTTATTGTAAAAATATTGTGGACATATAATTTTTTGGGAACCTAATGTTGTACATAAGATATTATAACTAAGTTTTACTTATTGAATTTAAAGACATGATTGTATTGAACAATGTAACATAAATTTTTTTTTTTTTTGATAAAGTAACATAAATATTATTATGTTGTTCAAAAAAAAATTTAAATTATATAAATCATTGGAAATATAATCATGTTGTTAAATGTTGCTAATTATTTCTTTTTTGGTAAATTTGCAAATTATATCAACCCTAAATACAGGAGGGAAAAGTATTTTTTTTTTTCCTCTATTTAATAGTCCATCACTATACTTTGTCTATCACCAAATCTTTACATTTCAAATTTATAAGAATTAAGTTAAATTTTTCTAAAAGAAAAATTTTATTAATTTAAAAATAGAATTCAGATCAAATTTGAAGTATTAAAAAGGTTAATTAGAAAGAATTGGGCTCTCAAGAGTTCTTCATGTATTGGGCTCTCAGAGTTAGCAAAACGGCCCAAAGATAGCCCGTTAAAGTTGGGAAAAAGGGAAGTTGAGTTTACTTTTGATAAAGTTCTGCGACTGGCATGAATATTCACCACCAATAATCCAATCAAAGCACAATACAATTCTTCTAAAATTAAATATGTAAAAAAAATCCTAACCCAAAAGAATAAAGTAAAAAAAAAAAAAAGCACAATACGAAGATACAAAATCTCAACTTCGTTGCACTTTGCTTAATAATAATAAAAGTGATAGGATAATTGTATCATACAAATAAAATAATAATTAAAAAAAAAGTGATTCTGTGATTGCATATATAATAATAATAATAATAATAATAATAATGATAATAAGTGATAGAATAACTCTATCAAACAAATAAAATAATAATAATTAAAAGAAAGTAATTCTATGATTGCATATATACTTATTCAAGCGATCATATAAGTAAATCATTGATCCTAGGCTTAGCCAAAAAGTTGAGAAAAGAATCAATTTCAAATTTTGTTACAAGTGATCACTCTTCGTTTAACAATAGAAATATTGAATTTAATCCATGATCAATAGAGAAGAAAAAAAAAAAAAGTAATTTTTTATAGGTTATGTCATAGATCCATAAGTCTTTTACGATGAATCTGAGCCAATAACACGAACTACATTTGAAACTGTTAAATTGGAATTGATGTTCTTTACTCTTATTTTTAAGTAAAGAACACCAAATAGCAGTATAACAAAACAACATTCATGCAAAGTAAACAAAAACTTTGTACTGTGCGAGAGGAATAGGATTGCAAAATTCATAAACAAATAAATAAATAAAAAATTAATATCTCATTAATCATGAAGCGTATATAAATTTCTATGTTTAATTTCAAACTTGAGAGTCTCAAAGTTACAAATTTCTCTCATTTGTGTTTGATTTACGTAAAAGTATAATGCTACGTGTATAGTCATCAAAGACTTAGAAAAAGAAAAAGAAAAAAAAAATTACGTAAATAAAAATAATCAAGTATGATGTGGTTGACTTCGGATCCTTTGTATAAAGGACTGATTGGCCATTAGGTGGGCGTATGAATTCCTCTTGTAATTACAGCAAGGCAGAAGTGTAGGGAACCCCAGTGGGCTTAATCCACGTATCACCTCCAATGAATTGTCCAGGTGTGAATTTCGCTGCATGGTCCAGAGTGATTTTCTTAACACCACGCCATGTAGCTCTCTTGGCTTGACCAGCACCAGGACCCTTGTTACCAATCTCAGCATAGAAGCAAGTGTTGAGACCAAAACTACCCATCCATGGCAACCACCCTTCAGGCTGAATAAACTCACCGATTGTTGATTGCATGATGATGGTCCTTGAGAATTCCTTCCATGGTCTACCAAGGTAAGCCCTGTTGATATCTTTCACAGCTAAGTAAGTTGGTTCGGCTGCAATGGTGCAACCTTGGAGGATAAGTGCTGAGGGCTCGCGCCTATCTGTCCTGCCTTGTGCTGTGACAATGCATTGTTGGTTATCCATTGGCTTCCTCACAACCATGGTGCAGTTTTGGAACACAGTAGCTGAGTTGCCAAAGACGAAGTCAATGGTGCCGCTAATGGTGCAATCACGGTAGAATTGGCGGTGGGCATGAGCGTAGAGGGTGTCTTGGTACCCATCCATTCGGCAGTTGAAGAAGACAGACATGTCGGAACTCACACGGAGCGCCACAGCTTGGTGCTTTTCGGCTCCTGCTGTGTTCTCGAATCCAATGTTCTTGGCTAAGAAGTAGTTTCCAACCACAGCTGCAACAACCAAATAAAAGTGGTTAAGCGTTAGTACCACTAAAAATAGTGAGGTATATAAGTTTGAATTCACTTTTAAATTTATAATATTTTTAATTCAATCCATAAAATAGATACTAAATAGAAATGATTATATAAATGTAGTGTAAAAAACTTACCAACTGTAGCAGTCTTGAATGTGGGGGTTCCATCAACAAAGTTCCTGCTTCCAGTGATCTTGGTCTTTGTAGGGCCATCGCCAATAAACGTGACATGGGTCATATGCTTCTCAATCAACACATGCTCTGCATAGACACCAGCCTTGATGTGAATCACAAAGGTCTTGTTGCTCTTCAATGGAATGTCCTTTAATGCTTCGTTTATAGTCTTATATTTGCCACTTCCATCCTTGGCTACAACAACATCAGCCTTGACGCTATCTACTGAGGCGGCAAGGAGTCTGCGCTGCCCTTCAGAGACCCAATGGTCTGCCGGCTCTTGGAGTCTGCGCTGCTCTTCATCAGAAAGAAGCCTCCTGCTCAAGCTTCCTATGTTAAAATTGGTCAAGAGCTGAGTGGTTTCAGTCACCATGGCTAGGCCATTCTTAGTGATTTCTTGCGCTGTTTTCAAAACCTGTTTCATTTTTGTACCAGCATCACCAGTTGTGTTCTCAAACCCGTCCAAGCAAGTTTGTTCATAAGTGATTGCACCACTGAGCCAAACCTTGAGGTCTGCAAGGTACTCATCAAGCTTACTAACATCAAAAGCTCCAATCTTTTCGAAAGATTCTTGAAGATCATCTATGGCATATTCCATGAGCTCCTTGCAGTTCTCAAGGGCTTGGTTGGTTCTGGAATCCTTAGCAAGCTCTCTCAATGTGGTTGAGTTTGCTATTGCCTTGTTGAGTTCCTCAACCGCGACCTGGAAACCCGCCTTGATAAGTGCTTTATAGTCGCTGCTGTTTCCAGCTGCAGAGGTCAATGTCTTCTCACAGGTTTCTCTGTAATCAGTGGGCTGGCAAAGTGTTTGGATTGCCTTATTTGAAGTTGAAACAGCTCCACCATTGCTGGCATTGCCATCGGTTTTGGATGAGCCATGGTTACGGGTAACACCAACAGCTACAGCAGCCACCATAGCCACAAGGAGGACAGAAGAGACACCAATGATAGCAATCTTCTTCTTTTTCTGGTGTCCAGTGTTGGAAGAATCCTTGTATCCATCAAAAGTCATTTTTGATAAATCAAATAAGTATATACTAAGATTCAAAGATAAATTCAAAGTGAGAATTGTTTTTGTTTTTTGATTTTTTTGATTTTTTGTTTTTTTGCCTATCAGAGCTGCTGGGGCTCTCTTTCTTGGACACAGTTTTTGTCTATGCCCCTTGGGCTCTGGTATTGTAGATAATTGTCAATGGAGCAAGATATATATAAGACAAATAATTTGATATACGGTTTCTTCTGTTACCAAATGTGAGGTGAGAAATTCCCGACAAAATAGACACTACTCGTTATACGGTTTCTTCGTTCCAACCACTACTGTTTAGTTTGGTCCATTTTTTGCGCATGTAATTGGTGGTGACATTGGCTTCCTTCAAGGATGGCCTTTCACCTTTTAACGACAGAAATTATGTTACGATCTATAATGTTCTATTGGATTGGTTGGACTAGATAGATTTCTTATTGCATTAATTTGAATGGGAAATGTTCAATTGGTGCTACTACATTAACGGGAATGCTATTATGGTTTCAGCCATGAAATTTGGTAAAATTGGTAAATTTCTACCAACTCTCTCTTTTTGATGAGTAAAACTACCAACTTTATACCATAAAAGTCCTATGCGTTATTTTTAAATTTCTATCATTTCAACGATATAAAACATATCAAATTATTTTTTTGGTTAAATTACAAATTATACCTATAAACTTTGCTTAAAATTCAATTAAGTTATGTTAACTTTTAATTTGTTCAATTCAATCCTTTAATTTTTAATTTGTTTTCTAATTAAGTCCTCTTATAAATGTCTGTTCGGTAATGTGTAGTTTGGGGCCCAAAATCACTTCTTCTATTTTTAAGAAAAAAAAAATCCAAGAAATTAATAAAAACATTTTTTTTTTTTGGGAAAAATAATTAATTTTTTCCATAATTAAGAGAAAACACTCAGTTCCACCACGGTAACTAACAAGTAATTAACAACCCAAAAGTGAAGAAACACCACCCAAGCTAAACTGTGACCACCATACACGATGGCCAATTGATTACCCAAAGACCCGCCTTTGAACCTCTCAAACCAACTCCTACGAGCTATGACTACTGTGTGCGATGATAGTAGCCCATCTCACAAACAAATTATTTAATTTTTATGAGTTAAAAAGAAAACTTGTTATATCTATTAACTTTTGAATTGCAAGGATTTGTCGGTTCAAATAACTTCTTTAAATTAATTGTTTATTCCCATAAAAGTTGCTTTCAATTTAGGCCTACTCTATATATGAACCATTTTTAATTTCTCAACTTCATATGAAGTTGTCGTAATTTTTACAATGAATTCATGCAATTGTCTTTTTTGTTTTGTATTTTTTTTTTTTTTTTGGTAATTCAATTGTCGGGAAAATGGAGATTTGAATTGTAAATATTTATATTGGAAACATCAAAATATGCCAATTGAACTATTAGAGCATCCATAGTGGTCATTGTAAATGCCACTGCCAAGCCCATTTTTCCATTTTCACCCAAAAAAGTGGCTCCATTGAAATTGGTAAAATGCTTCAATTGTAAAAATTTATACCATTGTGCTACAGTGCCATTCTACAAGTAGAATGCACTGTAGCACTATGGTATAAATTTTTTAATCACTTTTATTCTTTCTCTCCCTCTCCCATGTCTTTTCTTTCTCTTTTCTCTGGGCAGAGAAGTTTTCTTTCTTGCTTTCTCAACTCACTCTTTCTGTTTTCTTGTCTACCCTCTCTCACTCTCTGACTCGCTGTTGGCCGAAGCAAGGTCTGACGAAGGCGTGGCGGTGATGGCGCTTGCTGATCAATGATGGCGTTTCTCATGATGGTGATGGCATGGGTTTCAAATCGGTGATAGCGTATTTTCGACGGCCTAGGTTTCAAATCGGCGGCGCGGGTTTCTGATCGGTGGCTTGGGTTTGCTGATCGGTGGCTTGGGGTTGCTGATCGGTGGCTTGTGGAGATCAGCGAGTCGGCGTGGTGGATTTGAAGTGATTTCCTCGTGGGTTTGAAGTGGTTTTTTCTCTTGGTGTGTTTCTAGCAATTCCTTGTGTTTCTTGGCAATTTTCTCAATTGGTGGTGGTGGTGGTTTTTGGCAATTTTTTGTGTTTCTTTCTCTCTTGGTGGTTGTTTCTTGTGGTTGTTGTTGGTGGTGAGTTTGGTTGTGGTGGTGGTTACTGGCCGGTGGCATGGTGGTGGCAAGGTGGATTTTTGGGTTTTTCTTTTTTGGAACAAGTTTATCTGGGATTACATTTTGTTGTTGGTTATATATTTTAACGTCTAAATATATTATTTTAATGAGTACAATAGGAAAATAGAAGTTTGGATGTTGGGTGTAATAGAAAATGGTATTGTATAATTGATAAAGTGACTTTTTGAGATGGTAAAATAGGATATAATTGAAATAATGAATGCTTGTGCTCTTAGGTTCTTGGCAGCATTATTTGCATTATTGTATTATTGTACGTTATACATATTATTTGAGTTTGAAATTTAAACTTTACAACTGTTCAATGCACATTCATATCGTAGGTTTTAAAATCTGTAAATTGGTAGGAACTATGAATCTTTTGAGAGCAATTCTTTGTTATCCTAGCTGTTTGTACTACTTTGTAAGATAGCCTGGATTACTCTTATACAACATTTTGGTACCTAAACTTTGAAGTCACCATGTCTTAACTTTCCACTGGTTCACAGCTTTAGAAACAGCAATTATAGAGTCGTTATTGGTATTCAAAGCCATATGTGAATCTTCAAGCTTCCATTTGTGCAGAGCATACACCTGCATCACACTGAATTCATCTCAAGCATCCGGGTCATTAGCATAACACATCTCGCATAATTATCAAATCTATTTGAACAATCACAACCTCAAATGTTCTCCTCTACTCAAAGTATCTTGGGTTTTAACTCTCAATGTATGCTGTAACAAATCTGATGAGAAATAGTGTATCTTTTCCATTCAAGCACAGTAAAAACTGTCACAAACAACCAAAATTTCAAGAATCCAGTGAATCTTACCACAGGGATGATGAGTGTTCATGTAGGCAATCATATGCTGTGCCCCTCGAATAATTTTTTTTTTGTTTAGCGTCCCACACTACTTAGATTACATCGACTACATAACTTTATAATAGGTGTCAAGTGCCTTTTAGACCACCGAGCTGGGTAGCACTGGCTTGTAACTCGAGCGAGGGTATATAAAGAGATGGGCCAATGATTTGGCTCATTGGGCTGGATTAGCAAGTGCAAAATCCTGGCTAGCCCGTTCCAAGTTGAGAGCTGGACCATGTGACTTGGGCGAAGGCCTGGGTCTTGTGGTTTCTAGAGTGGAGGGCATAGCGTGAGGCTGGTTTCACAGAGCAGCGAATACCTCCCGCTCTCAACAGTGGAAGGATAACGAGCTGGTGTGCTTCAATCCAAATTGCCTAGTGAGTTGAGCTCACTTGAACCATCTCTTTTTATTTTTTTTGCTTCAAAAATTTACCATTTCAACAGAAAAATAGATTTGGATTTTGGCAATTCATATTTGCATGAACCAAATGCAACATTTAACCATCTAACTTTGCTTTCAGTTAAAACAAATTTTCTTCCTTTAGTGTCCGGTTGGCAAAAATTAATTATTTTTGCAAACTTATTTTACAATTCACTTTATTTTTACTACTGTTTATGAGTCTCACTACATTTTTTGATATTATTCATGGATCTCACTGGACTATTTCAGTTAATTTTTACTTTTACCTACAGTACTTTCAGCAAAAATTTTTCAGTTTCAATAAGATAAACGGATCCCAAATGAACTCTTAATCTCCATTAACTTATAAATTGCCATTGCTGCTGCAAAGCAATTTCTTCAAGTTTAATTGGTCATTTTCAACAAGGGCTAAGTTTAGCTACATAATTAATTGTAGCATTAGACTATAACCTTACTTAATATTTTTTTATTGGAGGTGAATTTTGACCAATTCACCATTAAATTACATATTCTTCTTATATCCTGCATGCTTGCAAATTTTTTAAAAAATTAAAGATCAATAGCTATGTCATTAATAAATTGTTTAAATTGTAAGTTATTGTAATTTAAATTATGCATAAAATATAAGCTTATAAATCATGTAGTAAATAATATCCGATTGACACAAAATTTGACATGTGTATTAAGAGTGTAAAAAACATGCAATTTAATAATTAAATTTTTTAAAATATGTAATAGTGTTTATTTTAATAAATAAGATTGTAACCTACGGCTACAACTAATTTTGTAATTAAATTTTGTCCTTCCAATAAAAGCTACTTCAACTTCAACTTCAAGTCCTAGTCTATATATGAAATTATGAACCACATTTAATTTCTCATCTTTATCTGAAGTTATTCTTTTTTATTATAATAAGCATTATTATCTAGGAAGTATAAACATTTCATTTAGGGTGTCATATCAGTGTCATACAGATGTCGTATGGGCAATTTCATGTCATAATTTTTGAAAAATTACTTGTGTCGTTGTGTAGTACCCGTACCATGCATCCTAGATCTCATCTTTGATTATTATTATATTTGCACCGAAATTAATTTAAAGTTAATACATGAACTTGATTGCTATGAGCTTCTTCTTAAAAAATAAATAAATAAAAACTTGATTGCTACGAGTCTATGACAATGACTTGACCAAACAAAAAAATGACAATGACTTGAACTTTACAACCTTTCAATGCGTATTCATGATATATACGTTATAGATTTTTAAATTGGTAGGACAATAATTTTAAATTTTTTTATTATTTGTTATCCAAGTAGTTTATTTTTTATTTTTAAATTTGTTATCCTAGTAGTTTATCTGAGACTGAGAGACATGATTCATATGCATCATTTTAGTTCCTAAAAACTTGGAAGTCACTGTGGTAAAGGTCGAAGACCAAGTCAGAAGACTCAGAACTACTATATCATTGAAGTCCCGATTGCTCATATGCATCACTTTGGTACCTAAACTTATCCTATCACTTCTTTAAAAATAGGAAGCTCTTTCTTTGGAGAAAATGGGCTTGTGCCCTTTTCAAAAAAACAATTCAGAATTTTGCCCAATTTTCTAAACTAATTAGGGAAATGTCATTTTTTTGAAACTCGATTATCTCAAAATCGAGTTAAGCCATATAGTGGCGTTTTTAAGGAGTCTATAATAACGTTTTAAGGACCTATAGTGGCGTTTTTAAACTCGATCTTTATGAAATCGAGTTATAGGTAAAAAAAAAAAAAAAAAAAAAAATTGCATGTAACTTGATTTCATGAAGATCGAGTTTAAAAACGTCACTATAGGTCCTTAAAATGTCACTATAGGCTCCTTAAAACGCCACTATAGGGCTCCAGATTTTTTTTTTTTTTTAAACTTGATTTTGAGAAAATCGAGTTTTAAAATAGGAGCATTTCCCTAATTAGTTTGGAAAATGGAGCAAAAAACTAGATTGTTTTTTTGAATGGCAAAGGCCAGTTTTGTTCTCTTTTATTGATAATTCCTATCACTAACAATCATACTAGAGTAGCTAGACCATTTGTCTCTCATAATTATCCCAAAGAGAAATGCTATGTTTTTGGTGGTAAGTTGTCACTTTTTGTTATTTGTAGTTGGAAAATCATTTTAGTAATGGGTTTAAAGATTAAAACCAATAAGAATTTGTTACCTAAGATTTGTTGTAAATATGCTATGAACATAATCTTTGAAGTACACTCCTCTGTGCAAAGGTAGCTCAGTTTCGACCACTTAGAGCAATCCTGTAACAATCTCACGTGCCATATTCTATCTTGACCATTCAAGCACAGCAACACAAATTCGAAGAATCCAAGAGTGTTCATATAACCATGCTTGAACTAAGTTTCCCGTTCATTGTCCCACACTGCTTCGATTACAGCTACTAAATTGTTTTATAGACATCAAGCACTGCGTTTTCTAATCTAATCTGCTTTTTTCTTGCTCCATCCGACACAGAATGAAACTCTAATTGATTAAGTTTTGCATCAGATATGTGCTTTACCAATCAGCTTGCAAGTAACTTATTACCAAAAATATGGATTCATAAATGACGTCGCAGTAGTCTACAAATCTACAAATTTAAATTAATGTCATGCTCGAGATAATATTGGACTAGAAAGTATGCTTAAAATTTTAAAATATGGACAAATATTATATGAATCACAGCATTAGCATTCATTCAAATGCCAAATAAGGGCTAAAATGGCAAAATACCCCTTTCGCTGAAACTTTCCAGCAAAATATCCCTCCATCTGAAACTATTTAGGAATATACTCATGTTTTGAAACTCGATTTTTAGAAAATCAAATTTCAATGAAAAACTCGATTGGCCGAAAATCAAGTTTCTTGAAAAATTTTGCATGGAACTCGAGTTCCATGAACTCGCGTTCCATGTAGGATTTTTTTTTTTTTTTAAGTTTGATTGCCTATAACTCGATTTTCGCCAAATTGACTTTTTCATTGAAACTCAATTTTCTAAAACAGAGGCATATCTCTAAATAGTTTCAGACAGTGAGCATTTTGCTGGAAAGTTTTAGCGAAAAGGGTATATTCCCATTTTGGCTGCCAAATAAGCGTAAAAGATTGTGAATGGCTAAACTTTGTACTAGACCATTCGTTAATCTACATATAAGTTTGAGAATATATTTTCTCTTATATTCAATATTTGAAGAAGCTAAGTTTACCCGTGAAGTTAAAAAAGCAATCATGGAACTTTTATATACGCAAAGAACAAACATAAATGCTTTGAGAACCATAAGTTTGTAATTAACAATGGATTTTTTTTTTTTTATAATTATTTTATAATTGATAGTTATAATGAGAGTTGAGAAATTTGAATTTTAGAAGTTTTTGTTAAAAATATTTGAACGACAAAGCTTGTGACGAATAACAATGTATTTCTGTTCAAATTACAAATTTCCTTATGCTGTTGGGACTAATTAACTCCCATACCTCAGTTATACAAAAAGAAAAACAAAATTGAGATTTTCATTTTAGCAAAAAAAAAATTGAGATTTGAAATAAATTGATGTTTCAGATTCGAGGATGAAGATGAAAGCAAGAAGCAACAAATAAAGAAAAAGCAACCCACGTGCACAAAAATAATAGAGATAATTTTTGTGCACAAAACTCTATTCTACAATAACTCCAATGTTTTCAAACAAAAAACAGAAAATGAAAAAAAAAAAAAAAAAAAAAATCTCCAATGTATTTGGGGTATGACATCTACTGTACTGTGTAGTTAAGGTTCTTCGAATATTTTGGGATATGATACTCACTCTAAAATTATTATTATTAATTATTATTAATGTGATGTGAATTACTAATGAACGTAACATAATTACTATAATGTGTACAAAACCAAAATGACCAAAAAAAGAGAGAGTAAGCATCTGTTATCATGTGACTTGGTGGAAATTATCACCATTTTTTATATAAATACTATTTTATTTGGCACTTGACAGGTGTAATATGAAAAATACATATGAGAAAAAAATATTATGAATAATTTTATTATCAGTATATCGTCACAAAAATAATAAAAATGGAAGGTAGAGTAGAATTTCCCTCTCCCAATCTATCTATAGATTCTAGAAAGTTTAAATCCTTTTTTAATCTAAGATATTTAGTGATAAGTATTGGGCAGCAACTTTCATTGAAGAAATAAATGGCAAGAGAAGTATTTGTGGTTATAAAAACGGTGCATTCAAGCCTTCAGAGCTTCATTACCACTTTACTTTCAAAGAAATTTAGGCAGTCAAACATGGGATTGAAAAATTCCAATTTCATTTTTTTGGACATAGTTTTCTAGTAGAAATGGGCATGTCCTCATTTCCCAAAATGCTTTAGTTCAAAAGAAAAATGCTTCCACATCCTCAGTTATTTAGATGGTCAAATTGGTTTTCATAATAGTCTTTTCAAGTCAAACACATCAAAGGTAAAAATAATCTTATCACTGATTACCTTTCTAAAAAACCTCCAGTCCTTAATACCACAATTATTCCTCCGCCTTTATATGTATATCCAATCATAGATCCATTCTCATCCTCAGACCCTTCTTCTGCAGCCCCTAATAATATCCTTAATATGATAATAACTCTTCCCCCAGAAATAAAAGACCAAATAAAAACCGTGACTCTTGAAGCTAGATATAAAAGAATCATTAAAGTCCTCCATGATTATCTTAAAGAGCATCAGCGCGCCATTTTCTTGCTATTTTCCCAAATATAGAACAACCAAGAAAAACCCCTTTTACTTTTTGGATAACTAATTGGACAATTGTACATTACCTCTGCATGTGGTACTAACTCAATGAGTACCACTTGTGTCTCCATTTTGAGCCAGAATTTTACTTATATATTTTCCCTTGTGAAAATAAATATTTTCACAAATTCTGGTTTGAAATCTTGAAAAATGATGCTCATGATGGTGAATGGTTCAAGTATTCCAAAATAAAGCACCCAAGCTTTGGTTACAAAATTACTTCAGCATGTTTAGTTGCCAAACTCAATTCCAAAAATGATATTCGTGCAGAAGGAATCCTCTACCCTGCAGAAATGCATTGGATAATTAATGTAGACGTTACTCTCCACACACACATGGATATTTCTTAGATATCTTGTTACTATTCTCTCACAATGACAGAATCCCTTAATAAGGGGATCTTACCTAAAATAATACCAGCTGATCCAAATGTTTGTAGACAGCAATGGCCACATGAAGATCATTGGAAATGCCCAATCCTCTGATTGGACATGATGATTCTTACTATTATAACCATGATCCAGATGCTAATGTTGATGAAGAATGGTTCCAAGAAAGAAATGAATGGGACTAAGACATTTCTAACATTTTTTTAAAAAAAAAAGGTTCCAGACACATCTTTGCACATGTGATCTTATTTGTCAGAAGACTTTATGACCTTTGGCAGACTATAGAAGACTTTTCTTACACCAGCCACTACAATCCTTGACATATGTTTGTTAAGACCATGCCCCTGTTGCTTTACTATGGCATTTGTCAACCATACAGGAAGTTCTTATCGATCTTATCTTCTCCTCTCAGAAGACATTTATCTCTTTGTCCGTAGCATATATGGAAGAAGATAAATACTAAACTTGAACCCCTGACTTAAGATGACAGTTGTCAGCCCATTTTCAAGACCCCTACTCTCCTGGACATATGTCAAGAACGAGCCAGCCCCTACCATCTACTACAGAGTCTTCTTTTCCTCTGAATTTAAAATATTTCTGTGGGGGTCAGAGACGTCCGGATGGCTGCGTGGGCCTTAGGTTTGGCCCGAGGACACTGTTCGGCCAGAGAACACTGTTCGGCCCAAGAAGCCACGAAAAGGGAGGAGGTCATTAAAGACCCAAAGGCCATGGGCTCATCGGGGAGATCACTGCGTATGTGGCCGTGTCCGAGGAGGACATGACCTCTAACGGCAAGGGCTAGAGCTAAGGAACGAGATTCAATGGGACGCCGAGGAAGGGGAACAAGCGGGACGTGCCCTGCAAAAGGTTACTGCTTCCGCATTAAAGGCTTCCACCTACCCGTCTGGTCGCATTAATGAGGAGATGACTTCTGAAGGGACGGAGGTCAGCTTTATAGTCTTGGGGAGCGTTTTCAGGGACAAGACGGGTGGCAACCAGAGAAGGGGAGTATAAATAGAATGGGGGATGCCGCAAGGAAGGGATCGAGACTTTAGGGCAAAGGAAGAAGAAGAAGGGTCCCTCTTCCTTTCTCTCTCTCTCCCTTGAAGAACAGAGCGCCGTCCAGCACAGAGGCTCCTCGGCCCACGTCCGAGAAGGGAGTTGGGTCACTCCACCAGCAAGCCGCCTCACAGAAGTGGACTTGGACCTTACACCGCATCCTTCTAAAGTTCCAGGGGGTCTAGGCCTCAAACTCATTCTCTACAAATTCTATTGTAAAGGCCACTTGGGCCAGTCCAACCACCCGTTTGGGCTCCAAGCCATTTTGTGCCCTTACAATTGGCGCCGTCTGTAGGAAGCCTTGACCGTAGGGACCGGAAGTGCCATGGAAGGCTCAGGTTCACGTCACGCGGAGTCCAGGGGATCCCAGCGGGAGGATCAGTTCGCGCGGTTGGAAAGAGAGCACGATGCCAGTGCCCACACGGGACGTACGCGCGGGAGGAGTCATGCACGTGGTGGTAGTAGGGCCTCCAGCGAGAAAAGTGTTGAGACCCTGCAAAGGGAGGTTGACCATCTAAGAAGAAAGCTGCGCCGGGAAAAACGAAGGCGTACGCCTTCCCCTTCAGACCGGTCCTCAGCGGATGTCAGCAGTAGCTCCGGCAGTTCCAGGTCGAGGACTCCCCTTCGTGAGTCCTCTTCCCAGGAGGATGAGCACCGTCGCCAACCTAAGGACAAGAGGACGTCCTCCAGAGGCCTGGCCAACAATGCACTGAGTAAGGCGCTCTACCAAATTTCCAAGTCGCCCTTCACCCGGAGGATCGAGAAGGGAAAACTCCCAAGAAGGTTCACCCAGCCAGCCTTCACCGTTTACAACGGGAGAACGGACCCAGTGGAGCACGTGAGCCACTTCAGCCAGAGGATGGCAGTGCACTCGAAGAACGAGACCTTGATGTGCAAGGTCTTCCCTTCCAGCCTAGGACCCGTCGCGATGAGATGGTTTAACAGCCTAAAGGCAGGCTCTGTCAACTCTTTCGCGGAGCTCACCAGGGCGTTCGCCTCGCGGTTCATCACGTGCAGCAGGATCCCTCGGCCGATAGATTCACTGTTGTCCATGGCTATGAGAGAGGGAGAGACCCTCAGAGCCTATACCGACAGATATTGGGAGATGTACAATGAGATCGATGGAGACTTCGACGAAGTTGCCATAAGCACTTTCAAGGTCGGCCTACCAAATGAGGACGACCTGAGGAAGTCGCTGACCAGGCGGCCTGTCAAGAGTGTGCGACGGCTCATGGACCGCATTGATGAGTACACGCGGGTAGAGGAGGATCAATTACAGGTGAAGGCTAGGGCGAAGGTTATCCCTCAGGAAAGGAGGGATTTCAGGTCGGAGGGGTACAGCAACAGTAGGCCGAGGAGAGAGTTCATCGGGCAACCTCGTCGGGCGCCAGCGCAAGTACTCAGCATCGCATTTCGCGAGCCCATACAACTGGTGTTTGAGAAAATCCGCCACGAGCCCTATTTCCGGTGGCCCAACAAAATAACAGGCGATCCCTCGAAGCGTAACCAGAACCTCCACTGCCAATACCATCAAGAGCACGGCCATACGACCGAGAACTGCAAGAGCTTGCGGTTCTATCTGGAACAGCTGGCAAAGGAGGGAAAGTTGGGACAGTTCGTGCACCAGCGAGAGGGGCAAGAGGAACAAACTGGGCCGGCGAACCAAGGCCGTCACGCCCCTAGGCCCCCGCTGGGAACCATCAATACCATCCTGGCCACTCCTGGGAGGACCGGTTCACGCCCGCCCCGGGTAATGTCCGTAGCACGAACTTCCGCCGAGGACTCTGCCTCCAAGCCGAAGAGGATCAAGAGCGATGGGCCGCCCCCAATGACCTTCTCGGACACCGACAAGGAAGGGACCATCCAACCCCATGATGACGCGTTAGTTATAACGCTGAGAATCGGGGGATATGACGTGAAGAGGGTGATGGTGGACCAGGGGAGTGGCGCGGACATCATGTACCCTGACCTGTTTAGGGGGCTGAACTTGAGGGAAGAGGCCTTTCGGCCTACGACTCGTCTCTGATAAGCTTCGAGGGGAGGACAGTGGTGCCGAAGGGACAGATCAGACTGCCTGTACAATCGGGCCCGGCAGTGGTGGAGGTAGACTTCATCGTGGTGGACGCCTACTCTCCTTACATGGCCATTGTAGGGAGGCCTTGGCTGCACACCCTGGGGGCCGTCTCCTCCACTCTCCATCTCAAGGTGAAGTTTCCTTTTTGCGGCCAAGTCGAGGAAATCCTGGGAAGTCAGTACGCGGCGAGACAGTGCCTGACAGCAGCAGTTCTGTGCAAACTGGAACCCGAGCCCTCGGCGCCCGCTGCTCCGGTCCCATAGCAATTAGCCTCTTCTGCCACAACTAGAGGGGCAGTGGCAGAAGGGCCCGGATGCGAGGGGTTGGACAGAGTCCTTGTCGGCGACGACCCAGAGAGGTTCTTCTAGATTGGTGCTCAGCTGCCGACCGAAGAAAGGGAAGAGTTGGTCGCATTCTTGAGAAGAAACCTCGATGTGTTTGCGTGGGACGAGCATGAGATGCCAGGGATCGACCCACACTTCATCTGCCACCACCTGAACGTTAACCCAGCAGCAGTGCCAAAGAAGCAACCTCCTCGGCGCTCTTCCTCGGAACACTCAGAGGCCGTAAAGGAGGAAGTCATTAAGCTCAAGAGGGCAGTGGCTATCAAGGAGGTGTTCTATCCTGAATGGTTGGCGCACATGGTGGTGGTGAAGAAGAAGAACGGGAAATGGAGAGTGTGTGTGGACTTCACAGACCTCAACAAGGCCTGTCCCAAGGACCCATTCTCGATGCCGCGCATAGATCAGCTTGTAGATGCGACGGTCGGCCACCCTCGCATGAGTTTCCTGGACGCCTTCCAGGGGTACCACCAGATACCTCTGGCCTTAGAAGACCAGGAGAAGACCGCCTTCGTGACCCCCACCGACAACTACCATTACAAGGTGATGCCCTTTGGTCTGAAAAATGCAGGGGCCACCTATCAGAGGATGATGACCCGAATGTTCGAGGCTCAGTTGGGGAAAACAGTCGAGGTATACGTGGACGACATGGTTGTGAAGAGCAGGGCCGTATCGGACCATGTGGCCGACCTCGATAGCACATTCCGGACTCTGCAGGAATATAAGTTACGACTGAATGCCACCAAGTGCTCCTTCGGCATGGGATCGGGTAAATTCCAGGGCTACATGCTTACTCACAAGGGTATCGAGGCCAACCCCGAACAAATCTCCGCGATCTGTAACCTGCAACCACCTCGAAACCCGAAGGAGGTCCAGAAGCTGGCCGGAATGACAGCTGCCCTCAGCAGGTTCATCTCACGATCGGCGGACAGATGCCGGCCATTCTTTCAGCTGCTAAACAAATGGAAGGGATTCGAATGGGCTGAGGAGTGCTCCTTGGCGTTCCAACAGCTGAAGGAATACCTCTCTCGGCCACCCATTATGTCTCGCCCCGATCCAGACGAGGTGCTGTTTGCGTACTTGGCCGTGGCTGCCCACGCGGTTAGCCTGGTTCTAATACGGGACGACGGCGGCATACAACGGCCGGTCTACTACATCAGCAAGTCTCTGCAGGAGGCTGAGATTCGGTACTTACCATTGGAAAAGGCGGTTCTGGCCATAGTGCACGCGATGCGCCAGCTCCCACATTACTTCCAATCTCACACGGTCGTCGTATTAACTCAACTCCCACTCCAATCCATGCTGCGGAGCGCTGACTACTCTAGTAGAATTGCCAAATGGGGAACCTTCTTGGGGGCCTTCGACATTAAGTATTTACCTCATACATCTGTAAAGGGCCAAGTCCTGGCCGACCTGGTGGTGGAGTTCACTGAGCCTTCCCTGGAAGAAAACTTGGGGGGATGGGGCGCCGGCGGAAAGCCTGTCGGTGCAATCTCCAGCGAAACGCCTCCGGTGTGGAAGCTCTACGTGGACGGAGCGGCAAACCAGAGGGGTTCAGGCACGGGAATAGTGTTGACGTCCCCTGAGGGGATCACCTTAGAAAAATCCTTGAGGCTAGCGTTCTCGGCCACAAACAACGAAGCCGAGTACGAAGCTCTGCTGGCAGGAATGGACATGGCACAAAAAATGGGGGCAAGGGCGGTGCTAGTATTTTCGGACTCACAGCTGGTGGTTGGTCAGATGGGAGGGAAACTGGAGGCTAGGGAGCCAAGGATGCGGAACTATCTGGCCCGCGCGAAGCACTTACAAGCCAAATTCGAGTCCTTCGGGTTGTCACATGTTTCTAGGAGCGGAAACACCCACGCTGACTCGCTCGCCACTCTTGCTACCACCTCGGCCCATGGGCTCCCTCGGGTCATTCTCGTTGAGGACATGCTCAAGCCAACTAGGCAGGAAAGTCACACCCCTCGGATCCAGCAAGTCAGAGTTAGGCGTATTTGGATGGACCCCATTACGTCCTTCCTTAAGCACGACATACTGCCGGAGGACAAGTCTGAAGCCAACAAGATCCGCCGAAAGGCTCTGCGCTTTTGGCTGTCCGAGGACCAAAAGCTTTATAAACGCTCCTTCTCGGGGCCCTACCTGTTGTGTGTACATCCGGAAGAGACGGAGCAGCTCTTATAAGAACTACACGAGGGAATTTGCGGTAGCCACACGGGCGGAAGGTCGTTGGCCCACAGGGCCCTCACGCAGGGGTACTGGTGGCCGAACATGCAGAGAGAAGCGCAAGAGTACGCGAGGAAGTGTGACCAATGTCAGAGGTATGCTCCCAACATCCACCAACCTGGTGGTGTTCTTAATCCATTGGTCAGCCCATGGCCATTCGCACAGTGGGGCTTGGACATAGTAGGACCATTTCCAAGAGCGGCAGGTAACAAACGATGGCTCCTTGTCGGAACAGACTACTTCACTAAGTGGGTAGAAGCAGAACCCCTCTCGAACATCCGGGACGTGGATGCGAAGAGATTTGTTTGGAAGAACATCGTTACCAGGTTTGGGATCCCACGCACTCTCATCTCGGATAATGGACTGCAGTTCGACAGCAAGGCCTTCAAAAAATATTGTGGGGACCTCGGCATCACGAACAGGTACTCCACTCCGGCCTACCCGCAGGGCAATGGCCAGGCTGAGGCGACCAACAAGTCGATAGTCAACGGACTCAAGAAAAGATTAGACGATGCGAAGGGCAGATGGGTGGATGAAGTACCCCATGTGCTGTGGACTTACCGAACCACGCCACGGAGGTCCACGGGAGAGACTCCCTTCGCGATGACGTACGGCGCCGAGGCCGTAATACCCGTAGAAATGGGGTTCCCGACGATGAGGGTGCAGTCATTCGCCCCAGACGCTAATGATAGCATGCTACTGAAGGAGCTGGACTTGGTAGAAGAAAGAAGAGAAAACGCCATGGTCCGACTGGCTTGCTATCAACAAAAGCTCAAACAAGGATATGACTCTCACGTGCGGTCTAGACCTCTCGCTCTAGGAGACCTTGTCCTGAAAAAGGTCGTGGGGACAGCAAAGGACCCGTCGTGGGGGAAGTTGGGGCAGAATTGGGAGGGACCCTACCGGATAACCTCAGTAGCCGGTGTGGGGGCATATTATCTAGCCAACCTGGATGACAAACCTGTAAAGCGACCTTTTAATGTAACTAACTTTCGAAGGTATTACTATTGATGAAAGGCGTGTCTGCCATATTTTCAGATATCATTGTCTTGTGCCAATTGTCAAGTACCATCGTCTCTATCAGTACAAATTACATGTTAATGTCAACCTCGGCTAAGCCAGGTCCTCGGACCTTCTGCCTTGGGAAAATTTAGCATACAATTTGTCTCATTTTAAGTGTTAAATGTCAACTGGGGCTAAGTCAGGTCCTTAGACCTTCTGCCTCAAGAAAATTTTAACACACATATAATTCATTGCCTAAATTACATGTTAATGTCAACCTCGGCTAAGCTAGGTCCTCGGACCTTCTGCCTTGGGAAAATTTAACATACAATTTGTCTCATTTTAAGTGTTAAATGTTAACTGGGGCTAAGCTAGGTCCTTAGACCTTCTGCCTCAGGAAAATTTTAACACACATATAATTCATTGCCTAAATTACATGTTAATGTCAACCTCGGCTAAGCCAGGTCCTCGGACCTTCTGCCTTGGGAAAATTTAACATACAATTTATCTCATTTAGGGTGTTAAATGTCGACTGGGGCTAAGCCAGGTCCTCGGACCTTCTGCCTTGGGAAAATTTAACATACAATTTATCTCATTTAAGGTATTAAATATCAACTGGGGCTAAGCCAGGTCCTCAGACCTTCTGCCTTAGGAAAATTCTGACACATACAATTTATTGTTTAAATTAAGTGTCAATATCAACCTTAGCTATGCCAAGTCTTCGGACCTTCTGCCTTGGGAAAAATTTAACACGATTCGATTACTTTTATCAAGTTCCAATGTCAACCTTGGTTATGCCAGGTCCTCGGACCTCCTGCCTGGGGAAAACTTAACACGCTTCAATTATTTTAAACACTACCGTGGGAAAGTCTAACACTGTTCCTTTTTCGTTGAATGTTAATATCAATCTTATTCACCAAGTGTTGATGTCAATTTCTTTTACTTGAGCACTAGCATCACGCTAAGCACCTGGGCCCCTAATTCGTTAGCATTTTTTATCTAAAGTATTATCTAAGTGTTAACGAAAGCCTATGAAAAACCTCTTGCGCAAACAAAGGAAACATATACCAAACTTTTACGGAGTAACCACTCGCAGAAAAATAGTTCAATCACAGACAAACATAGCTCATGATCATTAATAAAATAGTTACAGACAAACTGTTGAGAAAAGGTCCTCTAGACAAAAATAAAAGAACAAAAACAGAGACCAGCAGCTCAAGCTCCAGCCATTTGGGGAAGATCCTTTGCTCCTTGGGCCTCCGGCTGGGGCACATCCTCGGGCTCTGTCTCAACAGGGGCTTCCTGGCCTGGATCCGAGGGGACTGGAGGAAGAACAGGGGCCACAAGGGGAGTTGAGGTTGCCGCAGGAGGGGGAGCCTCGAACTCGCGGATATCGGGTGGATACCATACGTTCTCGGCCTTCCTCCATTCGGACGTTGAAGGAGCACCCGCCGTGTTGAGGGCTTCGGACCAGACCTGGCGGCAGTATTCCCTGCACAGGTCTGCCAGTTCTTCAACAAGGCGGGTCTCGGTCTCCTTAACCCCCCTCTGGAAGGAGGAGGCCGAAGCAGCGTCCGCGGCCACCTTAGCGGCCTGGGCCTCCTCCTTAGCCCTCACCAACTCCTCCTTTAGCGCAGCGTTCTCCCCCTTTGCCGCGGCGAGCTCCTCTTTGCAGCCGAGGAGCTCCTTCCTCTAGCTCTCAGCCTGAGCTGTGGCATTCTGGAGGCCGGCCTCGGCGCTCCTTTTGGCCTGCTCCTCCGCCTTCAGCTTCTGCCCAAGCTTAACGTTCTCCGCCTCGACGCGGCAGAAAGCCTTCTCTGTCTCCACTCGGACATTCAGCTCATAGGATGCCTTCTTCCTGGCGTCCTCCACCCACCGCTCAGCCACAGCGACCTCCTGGATGGCCTGCATGCACGCGAAAAGTGTAAGTAAGAGAATGCACGAGTTTAGGACTGGCATAAACAAACCATGGCGAGACGAAGCATACCAGCCCTAAGTCCCTCTTCAGAGAGAGGAACAGCTGCGGCTGCTGCATCTGCTCGAGGGCCTCCATATCCTTGGGGAGGAGCAGAGGCTTTTCCAAGGCCTCGGCCAGATACAGGGAGTGCCCCTTTTGATACTCCCTTATGCTGGCGCGTTCTGGAATGGGACTCCCGTCCAGCTCCAGCGCCGGGGACCAAGACCCTGGGGCTCGGCGCACCTCAGCCAGTGGATGGCTCTCCCCGCTCTCCACTGAGTGGGCGCGCGGCCTGACCTTGGCGGCCTTCTGCTGCTGTTGCTGCTGTTGGTGTTGTTGATGTTGCTGCTGCATAAGCTTTTTCTGGCGAGCCTCCTCGGCCTCGTCTTCTTCCTTCTTCCTCTTCTTCTTAGCGTCGGCGGGGGGAAGCTTGGGGTCGGCGGGCGGAGGAGGGGGAGGGGGAAGCTGGGGTGGGAGATAAGACCCTGAGGCACCCTTCTTAGCCACCTGGGCACCTCGAGCGCCCATGAGGGATCGCAGACTATTCATGTCGTCCTCCTCGGTACTACTGTCGACCTTGGAGACTATCAAGCCTTTGATGCCCGAGCACTGGGTGGCCTCGTCGTCGGAGACCTCAACGACGCCGACTTCCTCCTCGGCAGAAATTTTTGGCGGTCGAACCGAAACTGGAACTGCGCGCACGGGCGGAGCGTACAGAATCACCGCGGGGTCGTCGGGGATGTCGCGTGGGGCGAGAAAGCCGGGCTTGGTGACGTCTATTTGTCTCCGCCTTTTGTCGCAGGCGAGGATTGCGTCCTCAACCTCCCCGAAAGCGGTGGACAGCGGCTCGTACCCCAAGATCAGATGGGCGGCCCTCACCTGTAAGTCCTCGTGCACAAACACATCGGACCTCAGCACCCTATTTAAGTCTCGGATGTTGACGTCGGAGAGGCTGGGGGAAACGTGCTGCTTATCTGCGAAAAAGACATCCAAAAGAAGAGTTACAATCAAGTTCGGCAACAAAGATAGGCAGTAAGGACGACGGGCGACAAATTCCCAAAAGTGAAGGCAAAAGAACTAAAACGTAAACGAAAGCCCAAAACCTAAGACAATCACACCTGGTTTCCCCTCTTGAACGGGGCAATGGATCACGTCGTACCATCTCCCGGATACGACAACGTAGTCATCCTTCATCCCTTTGTTGGACTTAGGGAGACACGATATGAGCCTCACGACGCTCGACCGGGACTTTAGGTAATACCCTTTGGACGTGAGCGGGTGGCACTCGTACATATAGACCACGGCCCGCCACGTGAGGTTCAAACCCATCTGCTCATTTAGAGCGTCTACACTCCCTAGGACCCTAAACATATTGGGCGTGCATTGATCAGGGCACAGCCGGTGATTGCGAAGGTATTCCCTGGTGACAGGACCCATGGGGAGGGTCATGCCGCCCTCCAGGAAGGCGATGATGGGAATGACCACCTGCCCGTTCCCCCGAGAGTCAGCCACCGCCTCAGGTGGGCAATATTTAAGTTCCACTTCCGGGGGGATGTGGAACTTGGCTCGGAATCCTTCCATACCGGATTCGGAGTCGACCAGACACTTAAATCTACCCATAATGTCCCAGACTAAGGAGTGAACCTAGAAGGTGAAAGGGAAATTTGACAGCCGAGGAGAAAAAGGCTAAGATGACGAAAACTTACGAAGAGAGAAGGACACAACTTTGAAAATGCTTCAGTAGACGAAATGAAAGTGTTCGTTTCCAGGAGCACGATTATTTTCTTGGGAGCGAAAAGGTGGATACGCGACTTCCCAAACGCTTAGGGATCTTGGAGAAGCAAGCATTTATGAGGCCTGACCCGCACAAAATTTCAGAAAGAATCACAGCCGCACGATCCGCATCTCACCGTCCAACGTGGGCGACAGGGAGTTACTCAGCGCAGTAAATGCAGGTGCTGCGCGTTACGAGGCGTCGCGAGCTATCTGGGAGGGCGCGGGAGAAATTCTGCACGCGCTGCATTTAAAGGGGCACGTGGAAGAAACGCTTGTGAGTCAAAAACTCATTTCCCCTCTCGGATCGAGGTCAAATAAATTTTTGAGGGGCTATTGTGGGGGTCAGAGACGTCCGGATGGCTGCGTGGGCCTTAGGTCTGGCCCGAGGACACTGTTTGGCCCAAGAAGCCACGAAAAGGGAGGAGGTCATTAAAGACCCAAAGGCCATGGGCTCATCGGGGAGATCACTGCGTATGTGGCCGTGTCCGAGGAGGACATGACCTCTAACGGCAAGGGCTAGAGCTGAGGAACGAGATTCAATGGGACGCCGAGGAAGGGGAACAAGGGGGACGTGCCTTGCAAAAGGTTACTGCCTCCGCATTAAAGGCTTCCACCTACCCGTCTGGCCGCATTAATGAGGAGATGACTTCTGAAGGGACGGAGGTCAGCTTTATAGTCTTGGGGAGCGTTTTCAGGGACAAGACGGGTGGCAACCAGAGAAGGGGAGTATAAATAGAATGGGGGATGCCGCAAGGAAGGGATCGAGACTTTAGGGCAAAGGAAGAAGAAGAAGGGTCCCTCTTCCTTTCTTTCTCTCTCCCTTGAAGAACAGAGCGCCGTCCAGCACAGAGGCTCCTCAGCCCACGTCCGAGAAGGGAGTTGGGTCACTCCACCAGCAAGCCGCCTCACAGAAGTGGACTTGGACCTTACACCGCATCCTTCTAAAGTTCCAGGGGGTCTAGGCTTCGAACCCATTCTCTACAAATTCTATTGTAAAGGCCACTTGGGCCAGTCCAACCACCCGTTTGGGCTCCAGGCCATTTTGTGCCCTTACAATTTCTATAACTTATTTCCTATAAATAGGCATCTTGTGTCTTGGTAACGGGCAGAGAGTGAAGAAAGCCCTTGTAATATGTCTTTCAGTTTCTCTTATGTCTGATGTAAAAAAGCTGTTGAATTTAATAATATCCCTTAATTTGCTGTATCTTATTCTGTGTTCCATTCCCAATTTTCATGTTATCTTCTATACGTTCTTAATAATATATGCCATAAACCAGTTTCCATGATCTTCTTACACCCTTTCTTACACTCTCACCTAGTCCTCTCTTACACTCTCACCTAGTTTTATCTTAGATTAAAAAAGGATTTAAACTTTCTAGAATCTATAGATAGATTAGAAGAACACTATAAGCCGATGTGTTAACTCCCCAACCTCATCTGGAGATTAAATATTTTTTCATTAAAAAAAGGACTCAAATGGAAAGATGCTCCAAACCAATGCTTGGGACCATGTGGGGCTAGTACACCTTCAAATATTCTTGATAGATATGTAATATGAATCTCAATCATTTGGGTAAATTAAATAATTATATAAATATGTGGGTTTCAATTAGCTTAATCGGTAAAGTCTTTGATGGTTGAATAAGAAATTTGAAGTTCAATCCCTGTTTACACTTAAAACCGATTAGTGTCTTGGTACGATGATAGAGCTATCATATTATCAAGAAGTTAAAAAAAGCAATCATGGAACTTTTATATACGCAAAGAACAAACATAAATGCTTTGAGAACCATAAGTTTGTAATTAACAATAGTTTTTTTTTTATAATTATTTTATAATTTGATAGTTATAATGGGAGTTGAGAATTTTAAATTCTAGATGTTTTCGTTAAAAATATTTGAACAACAAAGCTTGTGACGAATAACAATGTATTTCTTTTTACAAATTTGCTGACGTTGTTGGGACTAATTAACTCCCATACCTAAGTTATACAAAAAGAAAAACAAAATTGAGATTTTTTTTTAGCAAAAAAAAAAATTGAGATTTGAAATGAATTTACGTTTCAGATTCCAGGGAGAGGATGAAAAAAAAACTCCGATGTATATGGGGGTATGACATCTACTGTACTGTGTATTTACGGTTCTTCGAATATTTTGGGATATGATACTCACTATAAAATTATTATTAATGTGATGTGAATTACTAATGAATGTAACATAATTACTATAATGTGTACAAAACCAAAATGACCAAAAAAAAAAAAAAAAGAGAGTAAGCATTTGTTATCACGTGACTAGGTGAGAATTATCACCATTTTTTACATAAATATTATTTTATTTGGCACTTGACCTGTGTAATATGAAAAATTAGATATGAGAAAAAGAAAATATTATGTATAATTTTATTATCTGTATATCGTAACAAAAATAATAAAAATTGAAGGTAGAGTAGAATTTTCCTCTGCCAATCTATCTATATATTCTAGAAAGTTTAAATCCTTTTTTAATCTAAGATCTTTTATCTTAGATTAAAAAACACTATAAGCCGACGTGTTAACTCCCCAACCTCATCTGGAGATTAAATATCTTTCATTAAAAAAAGGACTCAAATGGAAAGATACTCCAAACCAATGCTTGGGACCATGTGGGGCTAGTATTACTTCAAATATTCTTGATAAATCTATAATATGAATCTCAATCATTTGGGTAAATTAAATTATTATAAAAATATGTGGGTTCCAATTAGTTTAACCAGTAAAGTCTTTAATGATTGAATAAGAAATTTGAGGTTCAACCCTCGTTTACACTAAAAACCGATTAGTGTTTTAGTACGATGATAGAACTATCATATTATCAAGAGCAGACGTCACAAGTTAAAACTCTTTTAAAAAATAAATAAATAAATAAATATGCTTCTAGCTCTAAGTTGCCTCGAATGTGTACCACAAACATCTTATTCCCCCCACACCTTTTTTTTTTTTTTTGCTGAATATTCCCCCACACCTTTGCCTACCCAAGCGAAAGACTCGAATATTTTTGCTTCTTAATGAAGCTCAATATCAAAGGCATGAGCTAAGCAGTACTACATAGAGTTCACGTATTAAAAAAAAATTAAAAAAGAATAATGTTAGGCTTAGCATAATAAAATACATCCAATAAAAAAGAGAGAAACACTTGATTTGATGGATGGGGTGGTAATAACCCTCGACCCATTGGTTGGCTTAACAAACATAGGCTCCTTGCAGCTGATTGGCTAAAGTAACTAACTAGGGTCTTAGCTTAGGGCCTATTTGGTATTTGGTCTGTGTTTTCATTTTTTTTTTTTTTTTTTTTTTTTTTGGTGTTTTGAGAAATTGTTCTCAAAAATAGTTTTCAAGTGTTATTTTCAACACCCAAAATTTGTTATACTCAACCCTTCTTTTCTTCACAAGAACAAACAAACAAAACAAAATTGATTACACAAATCTAGCCAAACTCTTCACAATACCGAAACTACCAATTGAATTAAAAAAAAAAAAAAACCTACAATCAACAAAAAAAATCAACCAAAAATAACAAATTAACAAGAAAAAAAAAATCTCGCGGTGGACCAGTGGTTCTTTGGTGGATCTCAAGATGGTTCTTGCGATGCTTTGTTGGTCTTGCAATGGATCTCAGGACCGGTCTCATGGTGCCCCATTGGTCTCACAGGGATTAGCCACCCCCATGGTGCTCCATTCTCTTGCATTGGTCAGTTTGTCCTTGTGGTTTGTTGATTGATTAAATTTACATTATTATCTATTTTTAGTAGGCAATATCACATCAATTTTATGTTTAATTATAAGTAATTATGTGTATTTCTCTTTTGTAGGAGATTAAAAATTTAAAACTAATCAACTAATTATGCAGACATGTAATTAAGAGAATCTGGTGGTCAAGGTCAATTGGGGTATGTTTTCAAGTATTAAATAAGTCGAAACCGTGTAAGAATAAAAAAGAGAATAAAGAAATTTGTTCAAGTAAAAAATGGAAAAATCTTGATATGGACACATCATACACTATTTCAGTATTTTTTTGCCATAACTTCTTTCACAAATGTTTGATTGACTTGTTTTTTGTGGCTACTAACAGAAGACTCGAAAATCTACAACTTTGTAGTTTACTGCAAATTTAGAAAAAAAATCATTTTTTAGGTCAAATCAAATGTGGGTTGGAAACAGATAATGGATAAAATTAAATCAAGGGATTCACATCTTTAATCTAAGAGATTTTCTCTTTTTCTTTTGGAGGAGATTGAGGTTATAAAGGTGGTAAAACCCTAGAATGTTTTTCATTTTTTGTTTTTACTTCTTTTAGATGTTTAACATGTTTTTTTATGGATTTATTTTGCACAACTATGTGTGGCTAAATCTCTAGCTAGGTGGATCCTTGAATCCCTATTGTTTTTCTCCATTAATTTCTCTTAAATTTATTTTTCTATTTTCAATTGTAATTTCAATATTATCTTTCTCCATCTCTGGGTAGAAAAATAAACAAACAACTATTTTCTTTTTTTTTTTGGTTTAATAATAGAGGTTTTTACATTAGTGTAAATCATATACCTAGATATTATTTCTTGTGAAAAATATGCTTTTGAGTATGCATAATTGCATTATTTTAATCGCAATATGGTTCGGTTGTGATTGAGAGAGAGATAAAGATTTGAACAAAAAGGGGGGAAAAAACTATTATTATATTGTTACATTGATTTTGAGAACAAAAATTGACGAGAGAAAACATAAAATTATATTTTTTTTTAAAATTTACTAATTGAGATAAGTAGAATTTACCATTCACATTTAAACTTAAAAAAAATAATAATAATATAAGCAAATTAAGAATTTATGTATTATATTATTAATGCATAACTATATTTTTTTTAGAGGAAACGATAGTAGACTTTATTAATTGAGAAACAAAATATACAATGGAGAAGAGAAATAGGGACATTTGACCCACTTTTTTCTCTTTTGCATCACTAGCATACACTAGAGAAGCATGATTACATCGTAAGAAACAAAGAAACAAAGAAAAAATTTCAAAATCCAAATTACTGTAAGAAAAAACGAATCTTCACTTGGATGCCCAAAAAACCTAAAAAATGCTAAACGACACCTTCTTGAAGTGTCTTCAAGCCCGACATGGTTGCCCTGCAACCTCCATCGATCCCATAGTTGACACAACACCTTGCTCATTCTCCATAGTTGTATGTTTCTTTTTTCCCTTAACACTTGTAGCCTCATTATTCATATTTTCTACTTGCTTCCTTTTATGCCCAGGCTCCATGTCAACAATTGAAGAATTGATAAGAGTCTGAGGTCTTATGGTAAGCCTTTTCTAATTCATCATTGCTTTCGGGCTTCCAATTGTAGACTTCTCCATGAACTCAACTTTTTTTGGGCTATGCAAAGATTGACCCACACCTTTATCTATATTACCACTTCTTTTGGGCCGACCCTTACTAGTAGTCTTGTTTCGTATCACGTTACCACAACCAACCTTGAAACCTTTCTCTGATACCTCAAAAATCGGTGGAGATATTTGCTCACCTTGTTTCCCTATTAAGTCACAATTGAGGATAACAGTATCCTCATCCATGACTACCACCTCAATCAAGTCAGAGGAAATCACGTTATTTTCTAGCACGCAGTCAGTTGAAATCTTTTTTAAATTTGAAAACTTTGAATCGGTTTGGATGGCACGTTCAGTCTCCATAACCAACTCCTCAAAAACAGGAATATGATTCTTCACATTCGATATTGCATCCTTCTCAACTGTAACACCACCATCTGTCGGAGCACCGGCTTCAAGTAAACTACCTGCTTGCATTGAAGATATCCTATCACTTCCACATCCAATTGTTAGATAACCTTGCTCATTTATCTTCCTTTGTGAAGAACTCCAATTCCCCTAATCAGCTTGGACATTATCATCCCGCCGCCTTGGGCTATGTCTTGTTTTTTTTGTATTACCATAATTTCTACAATACCTTGCCTTCAACCACTCCCCATAAGGAAGACACCCCTATTTTCAGTCCCTTTGAATGGAGCAATCCCTAACCTCATGACCAATTCGACCACTAATAACAAAGCCCAACTAAACATTCGTACTTGAAATCAATACAAACCTTATCTCCTTTAGGACTAGCGACACCTCCTCGTCGACATAATGGTATATCCAATGGCAACTCCACCCATACTCTAATAAAATGAGCTTGGTCAGACAAAAATGCCTTCAAATCAATTTCCAGTACTTCACCCAAACCACTACCAATATCCCTGCCCACCTCTTCTAATAACAAATCAAAAGGTAAACCCCATACCTAAACCCACATCGACATTGAAGTGAATCTAACCAAAGTGGCTGTAATACCTCTCTCCCATCTTCATAACGCCAGAGGGTGGTCCTCAAAACTCCACGGGCCATTTGCTAGCACCTACTTCAACTGAGTCTCCATTGAAAATTTAAATTGAAAAAGATCATCCCTCACATCAACAATGTGTAAATCCGAGCCCATCTTTCACACAGACCTTAGCAAATCCTTGGCTGCACGTTGGTTGAAAGCTCATGTAGTGAGAAACCTCCCCAACAAACTAAGGGAACATTCTTCCAACATCCTTTCCCTCTATGAGACCCCAACCTTAATGACTTCCCCCTCCTCCACCGTCAAAGTTATACGTTACAACTTGTTTATAAAATCCAAATCCATCATGTGAATAGGAAAACACTAAATAGACCCCACTAAACTTGAACAAAGTTGCTGACAGACACTGAGAATTAAGTATTCCTCACCCAAAGTGTGAGAAGAAAATCTCTCCCTAGAGAGAAAAATACTCACCTAGCGTGAGAAGTAGCTGATCCTAATGGATAACTAATAACAATCAACTTGTAAGCATATCTTTCTAAAAAAAACACTTGAAAGCATATATTTGCGGGCAATGGAAACTGTCCAAGTGTCCAAGCTTTTAAGAGACAGCGATATGATTGCAATTTATATATATATATT
Source organism: Castanopsis chinensis (assembly GCA_032878915.1). Taxonomy (NCBI): domain Eukaryota; kingdom Viridiplantae; phylum Streptophyta; class Magnoliopsida; order Fagales; family Fagaceae; genus Castanopsis; species Castanopsis chinensis. The sequence goes on from JAVQMG010000113.1 coordinate 1,764,648, forward strand.
TAAGAATCCATATGATTGTAATCTTACTAGATAATTTAATAAACGATAGTGCATCCACGTGAAGAAAACCAAATAAAACATTTTCCAAACGTATTTCTAGATGGTCGTTGATTTTGTTATTAAAAAAAAAAAAAAAAAAAAGGTCGTTGATTTAGATACCTTGGACCACCTGGCCAATCAGAAAGGAAGAAAAGCTAGAGTGGTCCTTGAAATAAATCTTTGAAGATTCAACCTTCCCTGAAAAGAATGGCCTACCAAGTTTTTTTTTTTTTTTTTTTTTAGAATACTTAATATTTTTAACACACATGCAAAGAGAGGAATGACCCTCCAAATTTGTTTTCTTTTTTATTGTTAAGAATAGAGATGTAAATAAAATGTTTGTTTGTGGGTCCATGAGGTGGGGAGGCTAGCTAGACTGGCAGAGGAAAGGACACTCTTTTGTGTGTATAATTCTATATAATGGGGCTTCGCCTGTAACCTTTAGAGTATAGGAAAGCAAAGAGAAAGTTTATTACTTATTGCTTTGTAGATTTGCTGTGGTGTTAAGTGTTGAGTTGAGCATGGCGTCTCGCTCTTACTCTCAGGCAGAGCTTGAAAAGATTGGGAAGGAAGGGTTTGCTATGATAGACAAGTACTTCTATGGCCGACCAATGAGGCCACCAGAGGTCTGGAAGGTACAAGTTGGCCAAACTGTCCGTGTGACTTACTATATTGAAGTCAAGAAAAACCGCTGATTCAGGGGGTCGCAGCCTGATTTATTATCCTTGTGCATATGCACACTGATCTCTTTTTTTTCTTCATGTTCGCTAACTGTGATGGACTGGTGATTATGGACTGCTATGCTAGTTTATGCTTTTCTTTGTGTTTTTTTTACCTTAGTACTTCATATGAAAAAAAAAAAAAAAAACCTCCTCGTGTAATACTAAAGTAGCACAGACCAAATAGCAGTTCTGTACTTCGTATTTGCAGAATATTAAGTACTACTTTGTATTTTCTAGCTGTGTTTACTATTATATAAGAGTTTCCTCCTCTATTATCATGGTCACTGTTATAACAACTTTTTCATGACTTATTTAGGTGGTAAATTTTGATTTGATCAAAATCACTTTTTAGGTAAAAACTTAATGCAAATAAACTTTTATTATGAATCAATCACAACATATCATACAAACAATTGTGAAAATTTTGGTGTATATAAAATTATTAATTATCATACTATCTCTCTCTCTCAAATAAAGGATTTTTTTTCTTTTTGGAGTATATCCCGTAACAAATGGGAGAAGAGAATTTGAACCCAAATCTATCTGTTGAATATGGGTAACTAAGAAGTACCACTTAACTATAAGATTTGTGGCAAACAATTAATTGTAGCGTCCATTTCAAGTTTTCAACCAATTGGGCCAAGCAATTCGTTATACACGGATCATGGGTGCAATCTGAAGAGCCTTTTGCTCCATTTCTTAGAAATCCAACTTCTGTTACTGAGCTTCTTGATTTGGCATCCGAGATGGATGCCCAGGTTTGTGAGACGGATGTGTTGAAAGCTTGGTTTTTTGGGCGACACGACCGAACAAACTAAGGTTGAATCAGCCTATCACATCAGTTAGGAAGTCCTCAAATGGCCAAAAATTTAATTATTTCTCAACTTTCTGTCATCTTTTTTATAATTAACATAAATATAATTTTTGCTCCTAGATGTAGAGGGTGCATCTCATTTGATTCGTCCCCAACTTCCGGTAATGGATCATTAGAATAAGACATCTCAGATTCTCACAGATTAATCAAAGCTATCTGAAACCATTCGCAACCTCATGTCCACCATGTTAAAGTAGCTAGAATTTCATCCTCTCAGCTGTAATCCTATAACAAATCTGTTGAGCAACAATATATCTTTGTACATTCAATAACAACAAAAATTGAAACAAGCAAATCCAAATTAAAAAATTCCAGGTGAATCTTACCACTCAAATGAGGAGCTAGTGTTCATATAGCCAGTCATGCCTCAACTCATTCTGTTGTTTACTGTCCCACACCGCTTAGATTATATATTCGACGTAGGTTTATAATAGGATCACGAGTACTGATTTTTGCCGAGGAGGGTAGCGCCAACTTGTGACCTGTGCGGGGGCATTAAAGTGGGGGAATAATGGTTTGGCTCATCCGGTAGGGTCTGTTTGTGCATATGCCTAGCCCGCCCATTCCAAGTTGAGAGATGAACTTTGTGATATGGGCGAAGGCTTGGGTCACACGGTTCCTAAAGTAGAGGAGACTGCGTGAGGCTGGTTTCACAGAGCAGCGAGGACCTCTCGCTCTCAACAGTGGAAGGATAACGGGCTGGTGTTCGAGTGGCCCACGTTGCCTGGTTGAGTTGGGCTCCTTAAACCGCCACTTTTTAGTTTTTGTACCTAACATTTCTTTGGATGTTTAAGATCTAAAGCCCAGATAACCGATTTGGGGTTACGTGGCGCAGTGAAATAGTTTTGTAGTCTTATCATATGGCACTTATTTTTATAGATAGTGAAAAATTGAGGCTTCACGAAAACGAACATCAACTGGGGTTATCATATCCAAAAAAAAAACTGGGGTTATCATAAGTTGTATTTTGTGGTTAGCAAAAGTTTTAAGTTTTTTCTCTTGTTTTATTCCACAGTTACGCTTTCTAAAAGGTTTTATACTTGCATTGACTTGATTGATAAAATCGACCATTTTTCCTTTTAGGAATCAAACCAATGAGAGCTCATTTAGAAGGAGAGTTTAAATAACAGTTTTAAATATTTATTCTTAAAGACTTTAGTATAAAAAGATGTTCATTTTACGCCACACAATTATTTAAAATTTTTATATATTAAAAGAATTCAAAAAGTTAGTTATGGCTTTAAAAAGTGTCAAAAATACTTCTAATCTAATTAGATAATTTTATTCTTAAAAAATAAAAAAGGGGTCAAAATTGTAATTCATCAAAATTCAAAAACTACTAGAGAAACTTTTTTCCAAAAAATTAGCGCACTTTCTATTTCAATATATCTCACGCACATTCAATACATTTTTTTTTTCCTAAAAACTAACAACACACACAAAACTCAGCAAATTACGCCATTTCAAATCATAATTTTAGTTTATTAAAAATTCCTTCTCATGTAACCTCAATAATAATAGATAAAGTCAACTTAAAAAATTACGTTAAACTCAAAATAAAAGAAGAGCCTCATCACACGTGCTCTGTGATGAGGCTAGTTATTGTTATTTTTTTTAATGTAGAGTACATATAAGAAAAACTATACCTATAGAATTCTCAATAAAAAAAAGATTTAAACGAAAAGAAGTAAAGGAATTACTAAAATTGAATTGAAAGTTCAAATTGATTTCTGTAAGGTTGCATTTGGATTATTAAATTTGGATTTGGATTTTGATCAGTAGATTTGTAATGCCTTGATTACAAATCCATCAATTTTAGATATCATTTCAAATCCAAAGATTTTAAAGGTTTATTAAATTCTTGGTGGATTTGATCAAATTCAAATCCTTGACTTTTTAAAATTATCCTAACAAGAGATTTGGATTTATCCACATGCCCAAATCCAAAATTCAAATGCACCATTGTATTATTCAGTTTCAGTTATTATATTTCACCAAGAGATACATTCTACCATAAATTAATCAACTTTAGGCTCATTTTCTTCCTTACTAGGGATAAATTACGGTGCCCTCTCCCCTTGAGATTATTCTCTTCTTTTATATTTTCAATTAAGGAAAAAATAAAAGATCCTGCCCCAACAAATTCACTTCAAAGCTTAGCTTTTTCCAGTAGTGGGTCCGATGATGGTTCGGACCCTTTAGCTGATGAATCTGACTTCTCTTCACAGAGTAGCGATGATCTGGAAGCACCTTTTGCGAGACATGGTCCACTGCTTGAAGCTGATCCTGACTCAGTGCACATGCAATGCTTGTTCTGGAGTCAGTGTGCCATGGGTTTTGTTTTGGATTATAGAAAATTTTCAGTAGGCTATCTTCAACATCTGATTCGCTCTGCATGGCGTCTACAAGGAACAGTTACAGTTGTGGGGAGAGATTCGCTCTTTTATATGATTCACTTTAACAACGTGGAAGATCTGGATCATATGTGCTCGGAGGGCCCCTGGTCTGTTGATGGCACGCTGCTGGTGCTTGAAAAGTGGAGACCCAATCTGATAATGAATAAATTGCATTTGAATTTTGTGTCAATTTGGGTCCAGTTACATGGGTTACCACTAGAATATCAAGATCCTGAGTTAGCAGAGAGGATGGGTCAAACGATTGGGGCTTTTGAGAAAATTGATTGGGACGAGAGGTTGCCTAGAAATATCGGATTTATGAGGATTAAGGTGCGCTTAAATCCGTGGATGACAGTTGTTTCGGGATTTATGCTTTACTTGGATGATGGTACTAGGACTTGGATACAGTGTAGATATGAGAGGGTGCACAAATTGTGTACGAAATGTGGTCTAATAGGACATGCAAGAAGTCAATGTTCTGAAAGCATGGATGAGGTGGAACGTATGCTTATCCGCCAAAGGCATAGGATACAGCGTCTCTATCATGTTCCCTTTGCCTTTGATTCTTTAGAACCACAGTTTCACAATGAGCTTAGAGCATATTTTAATAAACGGCGCAATTAGACAACAAGAGCAAGGATTTTGAGTTTCCCCCACATGCATATGCCCATCAGGCCTCTGCACCTTTTAATCCTGAGACATCAAATTCCCCTGCCTCTACACCTAATCAGGGCATCCCTGTTTCGCATATACCTCAGACCTCACATGCAGCTCACTCTTCATATGTGCAACAGGATAATGAGCATGCAACACTGAATTCAGCAGTTTTCTCTCTGTCTTTGAACAGAGGTTCTGTACCACCCACACCCACCAATTCTCCAGCATCGTCCCCCACTGATACACAGTCCCCTGCCAATCATATCACACATGCAACAAATCCACTGAACCATAACCTTCCATCTAATATTCCCACCGAATTACCGCCTGACCAGGAGACTCAAAATAACAGAACAATGCAATGGCTATGGGTCAATGGAGATGGTTCGTTTATGACTAATGGGGAAATCAGAGAGGTGACAGAGTCTTCTTCAGCAACGGAAAGTGATTCTGAGATTGTGGTTATCTTCAGTTTAGACAGATTAAATGAGGATAGACCTGAGTGGCTACGTAGGTCTGCATGGGAGCGAGGTCAAATCCTTGAGTCAACTGATGGACTAATTAATTCTTTAGGTCACAGGGTGGATAGAAATAGGACTCGGGCTAACTTGGAGGACTTAAGTAACGGACCTGGTATAGGACAACCCAATACTTTGACCCAAAACCACTTCACAATCCAATCCATACCTAGCTCAGGGGTAGAAAACATTCCAACACGAGCTGTTAGTCTTGATAGGTTTAGACACAATCTATCGATCAAGTGTTGCTAATACAGATTCGAGCCTTTCTTCACCTCCATCGGTCAGATTGGAACCTGGTGTCTTAGGTTGCTTGGGTTGTGATCAGGAGCTGGGAAATTTGTGTAGTTCTTCAAGAAAGAGGAGTGGAACTGAACTTGGAAGATTTGGAAGGAACATCCATCAGAAGGTGATTTGTGGGTTTTTCACCGAGGAAGGTAACACTCAAACTCTTTTTATTCAACAAAATAGTGGTTATCCTCCCTTTAATTATGTGCATGTTGAGGAATCCCTGTATAATCCAAAGGGTTGTTGGGAAGCTGGCCCTAATCAGCTTCCCCAATAACAATGAGGATCATGAGCTAGAACTGTAGAGGTTTGGGCAAACCCTCTGCAGTTCTACAGTGCAAGAAAAAAGCCCTGGATTTAAAGCCTGATTTTTTATTTCTCATTGAAACTCGATTAGCTAGTGGTAAGGGGTCAGAAGTATGGCAAAAATGTGGCTTTTCTAAAGGATGGGAGGTTCCTAGGGTGGGTCTTGGTGGTGGCCTTATTCTTGCTTGGTTACCTAGACAAGGGCTACAAATTGTTTATGATTCACCAAATTTAATTCATATCAATGTGTTAGACAACAGAGGCTTCCCTCTCTCGATTACTTTTGTCTATGGACATCCTGATCATGCTAAGAGAGGGGAGGTATGGCAACAACTGAGACTTCTTAAACAACATTCCCATCCTAGCTAGCTCTGTATAGGAGACTTTAACCAAGTCCTATCAAGGGATGAAAAAATATCCTTTAGCACTGGGAACATTATTGGAGTAGAAGAATTTCAACATGTACTTGATGACTTGCAATTATGTAATTTGACTGCCTCTGGTCAGAGATTTACATGGATGAATAAGAGGGAGGAAGATGATTTTGTCATGGAAAGGTTGGATGGAGCCTTTGGTAGTATAGAATGGGTTAACAGATACACCTTATTTTCTTTTAGGAATCTTCCAATTGTCAGGTCTGATCATGGACCAATTATATTAGACTTAGAGATTCAAATACCTTTTAGAAGAAGGCCTTTTCGGTTTGAATGTATGCGGTTAACCCATGTTGGGTGTAAGGAGATGGTGCAAGCTGCTTGGGGGTGTCAATCCACAGGGTCTAGAGCTGTCTAGTTGAGGAATAAACTCCTCAATGTTAAATACAAGGCTTTAGAATGGAATAAGAATGTGTTTGGCAAGGTGGAGGATGAAATTCGGAGGAAACAAAATCAACTTCAAACACTATAGGATTCTATTATAACAAAGGAAGATGTAAGGAGGGAGAGAGTATGTAGAGAGGAACTTGAGGAACTTTTAGACAGAGAGGAGTTGATGTGGGCTCAAAAAGCTAGAACTAATTGGTTTCTTCATGGTGATAGGAATACAAGATATTTTCAGATAGTGGTTAGACAACGAAGGTCTAAAAACAGGATCCTTCAAATTAAAGATGAAAGAGGGGTCTTAACTAATAAGCTTGAGGAGATGGAGAATATTTTTCTGGACTCTTTCAAAAGGAATTATAGTGGTAGCAGCACTTTAACTGTGGATGATGTTCTCCATGAACTCCAAGGACTTCCTATCCCTACTCTCTCTGAACATCATCTTCAATCCCTAAATTTAAGTATTTCAGATAGAGAAATTGAGGAAACTGTGTTTCAAATGGGGCCTTATAAAGTACCTAGACCTGATGGCATTCCTGTTTGCTTCTTTCAACATTTTTGGGATGTTGTTAAGATTGATGTTTGTAATGCTGTCCAAGCTTTCTCTCACTTTGGTTCCCTCCTTAAAGCTCCAAATCAAACTTTTATAACCCTTATTCCAAAGATTCCCCACCCTGAGGAGGTTTCACATTTTAGGCCTATCAGTTTATGTAATGTGATACACAAAATCATTTCGAAAACACTTGTTAATAGACTGAAGCCCATCATAGATAGCATTATTACTCCATACCAAAATGCTTTTATCAAGGGTAGAAATATCTTTGACAACATCCTTTTGGCACATGAAATCATTGATGTGATTAGGAAAAAAAGGGGGAGGAGAGATAGGTTTGGAGTTTTGAAAATTAACATGTCTAAAGCCTATGATAGAGTCAATTGGAACTTTTTGAAGGCAGTTCTTCTTGCAATGAATTTTGATTCCAAGTGGATTAAGTGGATTATGGAATGTGTGACAACAATGGAATATACTTTATTGTTAAATGGTAGCATGACCGGGTCCTTTAAACCCTCTCAAGAATTAAGACAATGAGATCCTTTATCTCCATATCTTTTTCTGCTGTGTGCAAATGTCCTCTCCATTTCCCTAACCCAAGCTGAGGAGCTTAAGAGGATAAGAGGAGTTAAAGTGGGTAGGAGTGGCCTCACTTTTTCTCACTTATTATTTGCTGATGATTCTTTGTTGTTTTTTAGGAAGGACAATACCTCTGAACATAATTTGCAAATCATCTTGAATTGGTACTATTCTATTTCGGGCCAGTCTATCAATCTTGCCAAATCTGATGTGTTTTGCTCACCCAACATGCCTTTGGAGGAACAACAAGCCCTTGCCAAAACGCTCTAGGTTAATTTGGTTCAACAACCTAGTAAGTATCTTGGTGTTCATTTTAAGTTGAGAGGTAATAGGATTGCTGACTTCATTTCCTCATTGATAAATTAAAGGCAAAACTTCAAGGTTGGAAAATCAAACTTTTATCCCAAGCTGGTAGAATAACCTTAATAACTTTTGTTCTTCAATCCTTACCCTTATACACTTTTGCATGTTTTAAAATTCCTGAATATGTGTGTAATAAGATGGATTCAATCATAAGAGCATTTTGGTGGGGTCATGATTGCAGCGAGAACAAACTTCATTTGGTTCATTGAGATAGGGTTAGCCAACCTAAGAAGTTTGGTGGATTGGGTATAAAGAAGTTCAGGCATATGAATCAGGCCATGCTACACAAACAATATTGGAGAATAAGTCAAAATCCTCAACTCCTTATAGCTAAAACTTTTAAGGCTAGGTATTTTCCAGCTGGTACTATTCAGGATTGTAGGTCAAAACCTCATTATTCTTGGGTTTGGAGAGGTATCATCCAACAAGAAAATCATTGTTTGAAGGAGGGTAGGAGGAGAGTTGGAAATGGGTATAGCATTCCCCTAAATCATAGGAATTGGTTTACACACAAGAATTTACAAGTACCACAAAACCAGCTCCCAACGAGCACAGTGGGGGATTTGATTGATCATCATAATAGAATTTGGAAACTGGATTTGGTGAGAAAGTTGTACTCATTTCCTTAAGCAGCTAAAATTCTTCAAATACCTATATCCAAGACTGATTCTGTGCAGGGTAAGCTTCTTTGGAAGTTTTCAAGGGAGGGGAATTATCAAGTGAAGAGAGCATATGAGTTGCTTGCCGAGGATATAGCAACACAACCTAGACCTTGGCATGTTCAGAATGGCTGGTGGAGGACTTTTTGGAAGATCAAAGTCCCTTTGAAAATCAGTACTTTCATGTGGAAACTTATGCAAAATGGTCTTCCCACTTTACTCAATTTGCATATCAGGGGTATCACTAATGTTAAATGTTGTCCAATGTGTAATGAGGAGGAGGAAAGCACCACTCATATTTTTCTTCATTGCCCCTTTGCTAGGGCTTGTTGGCATGGCTCTGTGCTATCTATTCATTCTACTAATTTCAACCATTTATCTGTCCAACAGTGGATTGAGCAACTCATTTCAAGTCATTATAGGAATGATGTGGATTCAATGTGTGTTTTGCAGGATGTCTTTACCATTCTTTGGACATTATGGACCCACAGAAACAAAGTAATCCACCAAGGGATTAATCCAAATCTAGTGGAAGTAATACTAACGGCTCAACACCTATCTTGCAGGTACAGAGATACACTCTCAAACAGGAATAGTCTTGGAGGCAGGGAGGGTAGTGGCCTCAGATCAAGGAGGGACAGCGCATCAGACCAAAGCAGATTAGGGAGACAAAGTGTAGCAGGGAATTGGCAGATAATTATCAAGATTGTAAATAGTAGAAGCAGAAAGTTTCATAGATATGGTACTGCTTATGAGGGTCTAACAGTTTAAGGGGAGAAGGTACTCTTTGGAGCTGTTAGTAGTACTGCTCAGACATCAACTGGAGCACTGCTGGAGGCTATGCTTGAAGCTGTTCTGACAGCAAAGAGTCAAGGTTTTCAGCATATTTTGGTTCTTAGCAATATTAGTAGTCTTATGCAAACTTATAGGCACAACACAGCTATAGATTGGTTAGATAGTACTAGACTAGCTGATCTATGGTTTTTAAATCAAAATGGTGTTTGCTGTAATGTCTTTTGGGTTCCCACTGTAGTTGTAAGGGAATTGAGAGCTGTTGCTTGCTTGGCAACTCGTATGCCAATACACTTTTGTTAGTTTCCTGCAGCTGGTCCTTCTCTTTTGTACAATGAACTGATGTAATATTTTCTCCCTTGAATGGTATGGAAAAAAACTTGCCAATAGTACCCAAGTGGACTTCATCTGGACCCAAAGATGTGCCAGAACGGTATCAGAAGATACACCAGCTCCACCATACAATTCGTAATGTTTTTTTTCTTTATAGTGTATATCCCGTAACAAATGGGAAAAAGGAATTTGAACCCAAATTCTATTGAATACTCGGAATTAAGAAGCACCCCTTAACCATAAGATTTGTGGCAAACAATTAATTGTAGCTTCCTTATAAAGTTTTCAATCAATTGGGGTTGCCAAGCAAGTCGTTATACATGGGTGGTCATGGGTGCAATCTTAATAGCCTTTAGCTTCATTTCTCTGTTACTTAAGATTCTCGAGTTGCCGTTCGAGATGGATGCCCAGGTTCGTGAGATGGATGTGATGGAAGCTTGGTTTTTATGGCGACACGACCAAACAAACTAAGGTTGAATCAACTCATCACATCAGTTAGGAAGTCCTCAAATGGCCAAAAATTTATTTATTTCTCAACTTTCTCTCATCTTTTTTTATAATTAACATCAATATAATTTTTGCACCTAGAGGTAGAGGGTGCATCTCATTTGATTCCTCCCCAACTTTCGGTAATGGGTCATTAGAATAAGACATCTCAGATTCTCACAGAATTATCAAAGCTATCTGAGACCATTCGCAACCACATGTCCTCCATGTTAAAGTAGCTAGAATTGCATCCTCTCAGTTGTGATCCTATAACAAATCTGTCGAGCAACAATCTATCTTTGAACATTCAAGAACAAAAAAAATTGCAACAACCAAACCCAAATTAAAAAACTCTTAGGTGAATCTTACCACTCAAATGAGGAGCTAGTGTTCATATAGCCAATCATGCCTCAACTCATTCTATTGTTTACTGTCTCACACCGCTTAGATTATAGATTCTACATAAGTTTGTAATAGGCATCACGTCGATTTCTACTTGTCGAGTTGGGTAGCGTCAACGAGTAGGGGTATCAGAGTGGCGGGATAATGGTTCGGCTCACCAAACAGGGCCCGTTTGTGCAATTATCTGGCCCGCCCGTTCCAAGTTGAGAGATGGACCTTGTGATTTGTGTGAAGGCCTGGGTCTGTTGGTTCCTTAAGTAGCTGGTACTGCGTGAGGCTGGTCTCACAGAGCAGCGAAGACCTCTTCCTCTCAATACTGGAAGGATAACGGGCCGGTGCATTACTCGTCCACACTGCCTGGTTGAGTTGGGCTCCTTAGACCACCACTATTTAGTTTTTTTCCCTTGATATATTTTATCTAAACCCAGTCTGGGGTTACCCAGATAAATTAAGTCAGTTTCAGGCAACACTTTTCCATCTTTATCTTTATCTTTATTTTCAGGGTTACAAAGTCTGTTGGAGATAGTTCTCTTAAAAAAAAAGTCTGTTGTAGATGGACATGATCGAGTTTTCACGTTAGAAAGAAAAGGAGTTTTCACATTTTTTTTTTTCTTTTTCCCTTGACATTTTTTATCTAAGCACAGATAAATTAAATCAGTTTCAGCCAACACTTTTCCATCTTTATCTTTATTTTCAGGGTTACAAAGTCCGTTGGAGATGGACATGATCGAGTTTACACATTAGAAACAAAAGGAATTCTAGGATCACATTATTACACACCATTTTCCACATCTATCCTATGTGGTGCAGTGAAATAGTTTTTGTGGTCTTTATCAAATTGGCACTTAGTTTTCTCCAATAGATGGTGAAAATCTGAGATGGTGAAAATCTGAGGGGCTGCACCAAAACAAAGATTAACTGTGTGGGTTATCATAAGTTGTGTTTAGTAGTTAGCAAAAACTTTAATTTTTCTATTGTTTTATTCAACAGTTATGCTTTCTAAAAGGTTTTATACTTGCATTGACTTGATTGATAAGATCGACCTTCTTTCCCAATAAGAATCAAACCAATGAGAGCACATTTAGCAGGAGAGTTTAAATAATAGTTTTTAGTATTTACAGTATTTAATACCACCTTCAAATTGGTGCAACAATGATAACTTTTTGTATTGAGACTTTAACTCTAGTATAAAAAAGATGGTTATTTTATGGTAGAGGGACTTGGGGTCAATGACCAATACTAGCCCAGCGTTGTTAGGGTAGGCCCAGCCCAATGGCAATAGTACAAGGACATAGAATTGGCATTCGGAGGCAGCCTACTATAATTGGGCTAGGTTAGGCCCAGTACCAATGAGTTGGTCAAGGATGGCTGAAAGGGGGAGTAGAATTCTCAGGTCAATTCCTAAGCATTATTAGTGTCTTGGGAAAATCCGCTGTCGAAGGCTATTCGACATCAGGTGCAAGTTTTAAGAGAATCCTCAGAAGGGACCAGTTTTCTAGGGATTCTAAGCAAAAGTGGGGGCTACATGGGAATTGATGCAAGGTAATTATTTGGATCCCCACTAAGGGGAGACTATAAAAAGGAATGGAAGATGAATGGAAAGAGGGTTGGTAAACACAAGGAGCTAACAAAACAATAGGTAAAGAGAGAGAAGTATACGAACTAGGTGTGGGAGGAGAAAATGTGAGAGTGTTGGGTTATCCAGGTAGGGTTTGAAACTATACCTAGTAGAAGTGCAAAGAAACCCACCAACAATTAAATTGGGAGCCCAAATTCCTCCCCCCATTGGGAGTACCACTAGGTTTGGGTACCGCATATGGTACATAATTATTTATTATTATTGTTATTTTTTTTTAAAATGGAGAGTGTATATAAGAAAAAAGTGTACCTACAGAATTCTCAATAAAAATATTTAAATGATTTCTAAAAAGAAAAAAGTAAAAGAATTACTAATATTGAATTGAAAGTTCAAATTTATTTCTGTAAAGTTGCGTTTGGAATCTTAAATTTGAATTTGGATTTTAATCAATAGATTTGTAATGCATTGATTACAAATCCATCGTCACTTTTGGATATCATTTCAAATCCAAGGATTTTAAAGGTTCAAATCCTTTCTTCTAAAACTATACAAACAAGGTGTTTGAATTTATTCATAGGTCCAAATCAAAATATCGAAATGCACCATTGTATATTATTCGGTTATTATTATATCACCAAGCGATACATTCAACTTTAGGCTCATTTTTTGCCTTTCCAGAGATAACTTACAGTGTCCTTTCCTATTGATTATTCTCTTCTTTTATATTTTCAATTAAGCAAAAAAAAAAAAAAAAAAAAAAAAAACAAACCCTGCCCCAGAGAAATTCACTTCAACGTTCAAAACCTTTAAAGCCTAGCTCTTTGCAGTTCTAACTTGCCAATAGTACCCAAGTGGACTTCATCTGGACCATCTGCAATTCGTAATGTTCTTGCAGTGGCCCAAAGATGTGCTAGAACGGTATCAGAAGATAAACCAGCTCCACCATGCACTTGCATTGCCATGTCAAGCACCTTCAATGCCATGTTTGGGGCTGCTACCTGCTCCACATACAACCAGACCATTTTAAAAGAAAATTCAGCAACAAAATAACCGTAAGCCAACAATATTGGATTCCAGCAATTCATATTACAAACAACAATAATTATCAAACAAAAAAAAATTTACAACCAACAATTACCTTGGCCATTGCAATAATCCCACGGGCCTTTTTGTTTCCAAGCCTATCAAGTTGGTCAGCTGCTTCCAAAACCAACAATCTGGTTTTCTCTAGCTCTATCCGACACTGAATCAAAGAGCAAATATAAGAAGACTGCTATAATACTGCAGCTAGGAGGTGAATCTAAAATATAAGGATTCAAGGTGGACCATTAATTCAGCACAAGTACTTCTAGTTTTTGTATTGTTGATTCAGCTTACATTATTATTTCAGATTTTGTGATGTGTAGCAACATAAATTTTTCAATTTTCTATAGAGTTTACCTTTGCAATATCTGAAATAAATGAACCTTGTTCTGCAATCAACTTTCCAAACACTCTCCTACTAAGAGCCCTCTGAGCCATCATCTGCATGCCACGCTCAGCAGCACCAATCAGTCTCATGCAGTGATGCAGCCTTCCCGGTCCTAGCCTACCCTGCAAGCAACTCAGTACCAAATATAAGATATCCACGTTGGAACACCAAGAAGCAGCTCAATAAATGTCACGTAAACTCTTCAACTTTCAATTAATGAATCACAACCATCAATCATATTATCACATCTGCGCCAGGGGATGAGTTGGGTGCCTACCTGGTTTTAATCCTACATATGACAAGTAACAATCATTTCTACTTTCAGCATATGAATGTCAGAAACAAAACCTTTTTTTCTTCTTGGTTTAAGACCAAGAAGCTTGTTGCACTTACACTGATATGCACTATAAAAACAGAGAAAACTGTTGATGTTAATGGAAATTCATAGAAGTTTCAACGTTCCCTAGGAAACGCAATTTGTTGTGAAACATATGGAAGACAAATAAATTTGAAAAACCACTGTTTCATGTTGCCAATATCTTAAAAGTGGAGGCCTTGGGTTTGACCTATGAGAGGGGAAACCCCCCCTCAACCCAAAAAACACACAAATTCATAATGCAGCAGGGAAGGCATTGAACAACTTTACCTGGGCAATCTCAAATCCACGTCCTTCTCCCAATAGAATATTCTTTGCTGGCACACGTACATTGACAAATGATACTTCTGCATGCCCATGAGGTGCATCATCAAAGCCAAACACCATTAGGGGTCTCTTTATGTGTACTCCAGGAGTATGGGTATCCACTATGATCATAGACTGTTGTTTATGCTTAGCGGCATTGAAGTCAGTTTTTCCCTGGATATTGTTCAGATAACATTCCTTTAACTACATGAATGGAAATTTGGACTTTTCATGCTATGCCAAACAAGAACTAACCATGACTATGAAAACTTTGCACCTGGGATCCATGGCCCCACTTGTCCACCACTTTGTCCCATTAATGACATATGTATCTCCTTCTCTGCACAGGGATTTAACAAGCAGTCATACATAAATTGAAAGCAGAAGCTCTGACAAAAATTGGCATGTGCCACATATTGTTATATCCCATATATCCACAGAAGAAGTTTGGATGACTATTGGGAAACAAAGTCCCTGTACTTGAAAAAAATGATTTTGATAAACAGAATACCCCCTTTACAAAGGTGCTGCACACTACCTTTTAATAGAACACTCAATATTGGTAGCATCAGAAGATGCAACTTGTGGTTCTGTCATCGCAAATCCAGACCGTATCTTACTGTTGAGCAAAGGTATGAGCCATTCATGTAGCTGTTCTTTATTTCCATAACGCAACAATACCTAAAATGAAAAGGAATTTTTTTTCTAAGTAAAATACTTTTATTCAAAAGAGAAAATAGATCAAATACACACTACATGTATTGGCCTATTCCTAAAGACAGACACTCCCAAACTCAGAAAGTCTAGGAAGTCGAAAGGAAAAATTGTAACCAGATCAAGCAAAACATGCATTGTAGCTAGCATTCATATTTTGCAAGAAAATTCAAAACCATATCAATAATTAAATATTTTTTTGATAAGTAAGAAAAATTTATTGAAAAAAGACTACTTTATGCAGAAGGGCACAAAGCAGCCAAAGAATACAAAAAGATAACAAAAACTATGTACAAGAAAGAAGAGAGTCTATAAACATCGGGAGAGAATCACTAGTTATGAGTCTCCAAGCCCGAGACCAGTCAGATGAAGAGCCAATGAAAGAGACAAGAAGTTGATTTGTTGAGCTCTCCACATATTCAAACATGCAGTTATTGTATTCCCTCCAAATGCACCATATCAAACATAACGGTGTCAAATTCCAATATCAAATGAGCGTTTCCCCAACCAATTCCTCCATCCAAAAAGAAGATCTGGCACACTTCTTGGAAAAACCCAAGTAAGCCAAAGGATCTAAAGACAAAACACTGCAATTGGTAGGCAATCTCACTGGCCAAAACCATATCAATCATTTCACAAATCTAAAAATCAACAAAACATTTGATTCTCCAACTGGCCACAACTACGAGTTACGTCCCAAAGGTTGCGAAATGATCATCACTCTTTCTAATTTGATATTCTTCACAGAATCTCAAGATCTCATTCAAAAAAGAGAGGAGGTGTGATGTGGTAACAACACTAAAAATCATTTGTGAATCTAAAGAATCTGAAAGTTCAATGTACCTCCATATTTCCAGTGTCAGGTGCACCGCAATTAAACACCTGTGGAGCCCAAACGGAACGACCCATAATCTCACAAAGGTATCCATATTCAAGGTTTGAGAGGCCCGCACCCAGTAACTGATCATATGCACCATTAGGGAGAGTATGGTTGCTCCCATCAAAAATCAGTTTTCTTGCCCTTGTAGCACTATCAAACTGCACAGTGTACACAAACTCAAAGGAATAAGCAAAATGTCTTTCATTCAGAAAAATATTATCTTCAACAACTAATTTACAAGGAAGGAATTCTAGACTTTGAAAAAGTAAAAATAAATATAGAATGCATGCATGGGAAATTAAGACACATACAGGTATAAATAAATTCCATAAGCCTTCCTTCTTTGCTAGTTCCTTTAACTTCTCCTCCTCTGGATGAACTGTCCATCGTGATGAAGACTGAGCAAGTTTGTAAAATTCACTTTCCATGGGGTATATGTGATCTTCCATGAATTTGATCAATCTATTTCTCAATTCCAGAACTCTTTTACTAGGAACAAACCTCCCCACTCCACTTGAAAGCCCATGACTTTCATTCTCATTACCAGATAGTTTCAAATACTGTTGTGCAATTGGAACTGATCCATAGAAAGGAGAAAATATCCTTAGAGAATAGCTTTGGGTAGATAAATACTCTAGGAAGGAAATTTATCTGCATGCTAAAGATTGCGCAAATTCAAGGCCAAAAAAGTTCATTAATTGGTATAGCTACCAGATGGAGGATGCTCAGGAAGCACAGATTGTCGTTGAATAAATGCCCATGCCGAGTCAATAAGAGAATTAGCTAATTTCCCAGTGAGTTGGGCACGCTTACCTCCTGAAGCATTACCCTGCGTGGTCATGGTAAAGCTGATATTATCCTGATGTGTTCAGAGTTCACTTCCTATGACAAAAAGCTTATTTAATATATATGTATATATAACATTTGAAAATATACCATAGTCCATCTATTGTACACTCCTGCATAGATTGATGCCCCACGGAACAAGGAAAAGGCAACATAAAACTTCCACTCAGCAACAGGCCATGGTTTTCTCTGCATTGAAAATGTGGTACCATTGATTGTGAAAAACAAAGTATATAATTGCCTAGTACAATATTTTAAGAGACTAAAAAAGATGGCCATGGAAGGCAAACAGTAGCATAGCCAATACAGGGGAATGGAATTAGTTGACTAGCAAGTTATGGAATTGCAATACATCATACAGTCCTATTCAATCAGATTATAGCTTAGACACTGCGTTTTAACTCATAAAAGGACTTAGGAAATGATGAGATCAAGTTAGTTACATAGCACCAAGTATTCTTATTGTCTTCCTCAATCCCTGATATTATAAGATTTTAATAATAATAATAATAAATCTCTTAATGATTGCCTGAATTTCCTCATAAGATGAAGTTATTTTGGACAAATGAGAATAAAGACCTCAATGCAATCAAATTTATCAATGTGACTTACAGCTGCATAGCAGTATTCTGCCAAATATTCTGCCAGTGAAGGAATACCTTCCGGAATTCCAGTAAGTTCCATACCTTCACCCTGTTGTCCATCTCCAAGCCCAATGCTCACAATATAATGCTGTCAAGGAAAGAAAAAACGATAACTTGAAAATGATATTTAGTGAACACCTAACTGTTGGGGACATATTTTGTAGTTGGCATATCCTTTGACAAAACGCACTTTACTTGTATTTGGGTAAATCTAAGTAGGTTCAAGATGATCATTACAAGTGGTTAAATTGAAGACATGAAGATTACTCAAGAACTGCTCAAGAAAAAGTGCAAACTGCAGGTCTCGATACCTCCTCAACAGAATCTCGATCTGTCGAGATTCATTAAAGCTCGACAGATGTCCCGATCGATCGAGCTTACGGGTTTCAGATTATAGCCAACAACGTTTTTATTCTAAAAGGCTAATTGTTTATGGGTTTGTATAATTCTTATTGGACTAGGAAACCCAAGGTTTGTGTAAACCTATTTGGAATAGGAAAGCCCATTAAGCTCCTATTTAAAGGAGGTGGAAAAAGAAAAACCTAACCCTAGAGATCTTCATAAGGTTTTCTTTTTGAAACCCTAGCCTCCTCCTACAGAAGAAAGAGTTCTTGCTGCGTTTCTTGTACGCCTTAGGGTTTTGTAACCAAGCAAAGTCTCTTGCACCAACATTGAAGATCTTATTGGTGTTTCTATGTGAAGCTGCTGCAAATCAACTACAACAATCAAAGGGTTGCTGTGGAGTTAGTCACGTACTGGGATTCGTGCAAAGGAGTAAGCCGCGTACTGGGATCCGCGCATCACATTGGTTAGTCACGTACTGGGAGCCGTGCATTGAACTGGAGAAATTGTCACTACAGAACAAGTGCAATTGGGTATTGGGGTAAGAGTTCAACTGTAGGTTGGTGAGGTACTGGGATTCCTTACTTGTAACTGCTTGTTGTGATAATAGTGGAGTTTCGGGAGTGGTGACCTTAAATCACCCGGTGGGGTTTTTGCCTTAGGGTTTTCCCCATTCGTGAACAAATCACCGTGTTATTTATTTTCCGCTGCATATTTTAGTTTGGTGATTTGTTTGTGCTGCCACGTGATATTATCTGTTAATTTGATTAATTAATAACTGGGCTAATTTAATTGATCTAAATTATCACAAGGGGTCAACGCGTTTGTGGCCTGTCACTAACCCTAATGTAGTTACATTATTGGCCTAGTTTACTAATGCCAAAGAAAATCAAATAGCCTACCAGAAGTATCCCAAACATTCAAATCAGAGGCTAAAAGAGAACAGATTGACATGTGACCAAAAAATACAACACAAAGTATAGAGATGGCACTCCATGTAAATAAGCGAAGTCTGTAAATTGTAATTACCAAACAGCTGTATGCAACATCACACATTTGGTTTCCAAGAGTAGACAGTTCCCAGTCAAGAATGCCAATAACTCGATCCTGCACCATTAAGCATATCTCAGTAGATGTGCAGTGCAACCCAGAATATCTAAGCTGTTAGTACATGATCATTTAACCACATTAAGGGTCAACTAAAGTGTAAACAGTAACAAATTTGTATTTCCATTCCAACCATAAATATTTTTTGAAATTCTTAATTTATAAAACAGAACATACACTGATTATAGTGGATGACTGAATGAAATTACAAATTCTAAAATCAGGTTGGATAAAGATATGTGTTTAAATCGGTGAAGGCTTTTGAAATACTGGACCTCATTGGGATGAAATACAAGATTATCAATGCGAAAGTCTCCATGAACTAGGCCTGATGTTGCTCCTGAAGAATCTTCAAGAGGAATGTGTTGCCGTAGCCAATTAGCAAGTTCAATCATCTTTGGATTTCTCTCAGGTTTACCCTCAGCAGTTGAAGCTATATACTGTGTAGCCCACCTTTCTACCTAAAACAAGCATAAAATTCATACAAAGTAAAAATTTGGGTGATAGCCCTGTGTTTAGTTAGGAGCTTTCACAAATTTCCGTGGATGTGATTAATACAAAACAGCTCCTACACAATACGTTAGTACATTATCATGCATGAATTTTTTATTAGAATTGAGCAGCAGGTAGTCATATTTTACGCACCTTCAACTCAATCTGTGAGAATTTTGCATTTGAAATTACACATGTCAAGGTACATTATACATATAGATAAAATTAGATTATCTAAAAATTTCAGAACATTACCTGCCGTTTACAATAGTTGTCAAGGCGCCCATATTTTGTGAGACCAATAGCATCCACACTAGTGGAATGTAGAGAAGCTAAAGTTTTTGCGGTTGCTTGATATATTGCCCTCCTCTTATCAGGTGATACACCCTGATGGAACAGAAACAATCATACAAGTCAACCCATCAAGCTGATTGTTATTTGCACCAAAAATCCGAGTACTATATTTGACAAGTGAAAACTCAATAAATTAAGACTTATTGTTTCAAATTGATCATGAAACACAATGTAGTCAAGAAAATGCCATACCGGCAGTGTGGGGTCTACAAAAATGCGTCCATCCAAATACTCCATGATGTAAAATGCAGTTCCAATTACACTGGAGTCAGTACACAAACAGAAAGCTTTTGGGACTGGGACTTGTGTATGAGTGCCCAACGCCCGGAGAACCTGTCCCACCAAAAATTGAGAATTTCAAATTCAACATTCCTTACCCTTTGGCTCGGTAAATAAAACCCATTCATTTTCTTTAAAGTCGTCTGTTGTGAGAGGACACTTTCCGCCCATCATTTTATTTTATGACCCACCAAGACGAAATTGGGCAGTGTCCTTAATATTTGGTGTAATAAAAAGAAGTGTGTTGTGATGGAAATTTAGGAAAGTAGTTTTGACTTTCTTTTTTCCTAGGAAATAACGAAATTGCAACCTTTTAATTATATTTCAGTTTAGTTTTGTTGTTTTGTTGTTGTTTATCACAGAGCTGGGACAAAGAAAGAACCTGAAACTCTCTATCAACGGCGTGAGCAGACTGAAGCAATTTCCCCGGTGGCTTCTTCCTCAAAACGTAACGTTTCACCGAATCCCCCATTGATGATCTCACTTCCATCAGATACGTAGGATTCGATTGCCCGTGCCCGAACTATAAAACCCACAAAAAAATATCGGATCAAAACCAACACAGAGAGAGAGAGAGAGAGAGAGAGAGAAATGGAGGGGACCTGAGAGACGGTGAAATCGGAGGGATGAAGAGGGAAGCCAGGGACGTTGGCGGAGGCATAGGCCAACAACGCCTTCTGATCGAGGGCGTGAGCTGGGTGCACTTTTGCTACCATCTCAGATGTACGGGAAGCCATTATTCTTCGAACTTGGAGGATTTCAACGACTTTCTAAAGAAAACCAAATCATATATATTATATTGACGCACAGACAGAGAGACACAGACAGAAACCGAAACAGAGAGAGAGACGCACAGACAGAGGGACAGAGACAGAAACCGAAACACAGAGAGAGAGACGCACAGACAGAGGGACAGAGACAGAAACCGAAACAGAGAGAGAGAGAGAGAGTGTGTGTGAGAGAGAGCTAAGGATTGGATAAGAACGTTGGACCTTTGGAAATGTAGAGTGGAGTCGATTAGAGTCGGACATAATTAAGTTCTATAGACCAACCTATCACACGCCGACACGCGTCAAAGACGATGTTTCCTTTCTCTCTCTTTTTTTTTTTTTTTTTTTCCTTCCTGATTTGGTCATTTTGGATTGGGACGATAACATTAGAATTTCCGATTTCGTATATATAGACAAAAGACAAATAAAGTGGAGAGAGATACCGTAAGATCAAGACTCTGACCCACACTGTTTTTTTATTATTATTATTTTATTTAGGATTTCTCACGTTATCAATTATTACGATGTGGTTTCATCAAAAAAAAAATGATATGATTGGTTTTTTTTTTTTTTTTTTTGATAAACATAATATGCTTGGTATATATTATTAACCCAAACCATAATCTTAATATATATGATTGGTATATATTATGATTGGGGCTAATAATATATACCAATCTTTATAGACTGGTTTTGGTACTTCACAACTCATCATTTTTGTTTATTCTTATTTTTTCATTGCAAAAACAAATCTACCATATAAAAACATCATCATTTGTCACATTGTCACCTTAGAAAATTTTTGAAAGTTTTTAAATTACAAAACAAATTTTGTATTGCAATTATGTTACGAAGATTTTGAAAAAAAATTTGGGCCAAATTATTGTGAATTTTCGTAAATTATTGAATTGGTTGAATTAAGAAAAACTAAGGCAAAATTAAATCAATTTTAAATTGGTTTTACTTGATATATATATATATATATATATTATATAAAATGTAATTTGGACAAGGCATTGTTCATCGCCAAACCAAAGAAAAATTCTCTCTCTCTCTCTCTCTCTCTCTCTCTCTCTCTCTCTCTCTCTCTCTCTCTCTCTCTCTCTCTCTCTCTCTCTCTCTCTCTCTCTCTCTCTCTCTCTGTTACCACCACTAATTCATGGATTGGAGATTAGATTGTGTTGATTTTTGTGGCGGCGAATATGGGTTGATTTGTTCAACGGTAGATTTGGGTTTATTTGCAGTGGTAAGTTTCAAATTAGCTTTTGATTTGGGTTGCATGTAGTTGAGGGTGTTGGAAAAATTTAGTTTTGTATCTCATACAAAACACACAGCGGAAGCAACAAATAAGAATCGATTTTATTCATAATTGATAACATGCACTACGTAAATTTCAGAATTTAAGAACAAGGTAGTGTACCTTGGTGTGGAGAAATTCAAAACAAAGATTAGAAGCACTTGGGAACACTTTTAATCTTCACTCTAATTCCACTTTACGCCCAAGATGTGTGGTCTTTTAATCAGTTTCCAAAGGGAGAATGAAAGTGTGTCTCACACTCTCTCTTTTTCTCTACGATTCTTTTTCTCTTATTAAAAAATTCTGTATGTTTCTCCCTTTATAACTAACTGATTATC
This sequence comes from Castanopsis chinensis, assembly GCA_032878915.1. Lineage (NCBI taxonomy): Eukaryota > Viridiplantae > Streptophyta > Magnoliopsida > Fagales > Fagaceae > Castanopsis > Castanopsis chinensis. The sequence goes on from JAVQMG010000113.1 coordinate 1,787,228, forward strand.
TAATTGGGCCAGCCTATTGGGCATTTTCAATTGGGTTTTAGTGTGTGGCTTGGAATGGAACCAAAAGGGACCAATAAAACACTAGCTCCAATGGGCCTTGGGCTTTTCCGTCAACTCTTGATAAGTCCAAAGTTATCATTAATTATATTTAATACAACTATATAAATATAATTGCACTCTAAGCCTTATTAATAAATTATATCCCAAGACTTTATTATACACGCAACGCCTTCATAAAATATTCGTAGTAATACAAAGTCATAAATATAAACTGCCACTTTGAAAATTACTACATCTTATCCTTGAGTACCTGGTTTAATCCTTTAAAATTATTCATCATATATTTATGAAATCCGGATTTCATAAATATATACTTTAGTAATTTCTTACCAAAGTAGTTAGGCCTAACTCTCTAAATAACCAAACCTATTAAACTTATCTCAAGTGAATATTTTGTATCTCTATTACGAGACTATAAATTCTATCTTGAGAATATATGTTCCATCAACACTAAATGTGGCTGCCCAACATACTGAGGTTTTGACCGTTACTTTAGATCTCACTCCCGATATATCAAAGCAACCTACACGTCATGATTAGGTCCATTATTCTCTCAGGATTAAGAGTTCATGTAAATAGAAGTCATGAGATTTATTATTCATTTGACAGTCGTTAGGAGAATAATAAATCTCACAGCGGTCCAGTTCAATATTTCTTAACTCTTAAAACATATCAACATATCAATTAGAAGTCACCACTTCCATGATCAAGACAAATCATTTAGTTGATACGTTATAGTCTTCGCAGATAAAATGCCTAATTTCATCACCGACTACGAACTATAAATTTTGAGTTTACAAAGAACTTGTGATTTATATCTTCTGTGACTAAATCACATAAATCACATGCTATGTATCTCATGGACTATGTGATAATGTCCAAATATTCATATTACCATTATTTTAGATAAAAATAAACAACTTTATTAAGGGCAATATTAAGTCATACATAATTTCATACATAGCATCATAAAATAGGATTTAAGGGCACACATCCTAACAGAGAGTTGAGACTATGGGTGCTACAGTGGTAGATTGATGGTCGATTTGTCGGTTAGTAGATCAGTGGTTGTGGTTGCATGTGGGTTAAGGCTGTGATTTGGGTTGATTGGTGGTTGATTGTTAGTTTGATTTTGTTGTGGTTGATTTGTGATTTGAGATTGATAGATTGCCTGGGTGGTGGTCCGAAAGGAGAGAGGGGGAGCTTGGTGGAGGTGGTGCTGGGTTGAGAGGAAGAATAAAAAATAAATAAAATAAGATTTTAAAGATAGTGTATTAAGTCTAAAGTAGGAGTATTTACAAATGAGTTTGTAAAAATAGTATTGTCCACTTCATTTGGCTAAATTTACAGCGAGGCTACTGTGAATGCTCTAAGTTAAGCATGTTCATACAGTAGATACTTGGGTAAAATAGTAGTAACTCCAAATCCCTCCACTCCCATACAAAATATTTGTTCAACAAAAGGAGTATTCTACCATGCATTCTATTTGCTATCTGTCCACCATAACCAACATATCATCACACCCATTTGTTTCATGATATACATGATGTGTATACACCATCCAATCACCGGTCATCAATTTCCAGCAATTAACAAGAAGAGCAAGGAAATGTTGGGAAAAATTCTATATAACTATGAATAAATTTCAGCAAGCACAGCGGAAGTACAACCACACAAGAACACAAAAATTTACATAGAAACCCTTTCTCCTTGAAAGGAAAAACTACGGGATAAACTCCGAATAATTTCACTATATTAAATAGATATTACAACACTTAAAAATACTACTTGAGTAAAAAAAAAACCCTCTATTTCTTTTCACTTATTGCTCTCTTTCTCACTATGTATTTTCTCTTATCCTCTCTATTTTTCTCCTCTTTTGCTTGCTCTCACTCACGCAGCTCTTCAAGACTACGCCGCCCTCAGTCTCACTTGCTGGGACTTCTCTTTTTACTCTGCACTTCTTCAAATGGCCGAATGGCTTCCCTTTATATTTCTTCATCTCTTCTTTCTTTTCTCTCTTTCACACTCTTGATATTAAATCACAATAAATGCAAGCACACAAGCCTTGACTTTTGCTTCAACCAATTTCTTTTTCTTCAGCTTTCTTCCCTTAGGCCGAATAGCCTTTGCTTTTGCTTCTTTCATTTCTTTCTTCCTTCCAACCTGTCTCACACGCCTAAGCCAACGAACCCCAATAACTCATGCTGACTTTTGTACATAACGAAGAAAAGCTAAGAAACAAGAAAGACATACTCATCTATTACGTGGGCTGGACTCATGGTGCAGTGCACCCAACAGGAGACCCAGGGATGAGTGACCCGTAGAGGTTAATGAAGAGATGATAAAGGCTAATTTGATTCTAAAATGATATTACAATATCGCAAATTCCAAACCATCGTGAGGCCGTATTGGATTGCCTAGAGTTTAGTCAACATTATTAGTTGTTGTCCCTAAGGAAACAGAAAATCTGGCCTGGATTGCCTAGAACACTACCATTAGCATTGAGTTTAAAATCTTGTGAACACAAGTGGAAAGCGAAGGAAAATCTGGGGTAAAGACAAGCATTACGAGATAACCACACTTGCCATAGGGTGAAGGTTTACAAAAGCATTCAAGGGCGATGTGAGGAAAGGGCTGACGGCTAGAGCTGACATTATCTTAAAGCCAAACAAAGAGGGGTTGATCAAAGAAATTGATTAGGTGGGGAAGTGGAGGGGATCGCATATATTCCTTCCTATCCCATTGTCACCCAACCAAAGCACCTAGGCCTGACGATATGTCTGCAATCTTTTTTCATAAATATTGGGACATTGTGGGGATAAACATCACAAACATGGTTTTAAATGTTTTGAACTCTAAAATAAATAAAACCAATATTGCTCTCATTCCAAAGACCAACCAACCCTCTAAATTGGCAGAATTTCACCCAATCAGCCTCTGTAACACTACATACAAGCTCATATCAAAAGTCCTAGCTAATAGATTCAGACCAATCCTTCCAAGTATCGTCACTGATAATCAAAGTGCATTCATTTCGGCTCGTCTTATCTCAAATAATGTCATAGTGGCCTTTGAATTCATGCATTATTTAGACCACAAAGATGAAGGGAATGATAATTACATGTCAATTAAATTAGATATGAGTAAGGCTTTTGATAGAGTTGAATGGAATTTTATCAAAGAAGTAATGAGGAAAATGAGTTTTGCTAAAAAAATGGGTGGACCTTATTATGCATTGCATCCCTTCTGTGTCTTTATTCAGTTATCATTAATGGTGAGGCACGTGGAAACATTACCCCTTCAAGAGGCATTAGGCAAGGAAACCCCCTCTCCCCTTACCTCTTTCTTCTTTGTGCTGAAGGCCTTTCAGTGGTCATCCATAAAGTTGCCTGTGACAAGCAGATTTGTGGAATGTCCATTGGTAGAGGATGCCCAATAATCACTCATCTCTTCTTTGCCAATGACAACCTCCTTTTTTGCAAAGCGAAGGACCAAGAATGTCAGAAGCTTGTCGACATCCTTAATAGCTATAAAGTGGCTTCGGGGCAAAAATTAACATCGACAAGTATTCTGTCTTTTTCAGCCTAAACACCCCTCAAGAGAGAAAGGAAAGCATACTGATTATCCTTGGTCCAATGCAAGATTCCAGGCATAGCAAATATCTGGGACTACCCACTATCATTGGAAAGTCCAAGGCTTAAGTGTTTGAGGAAATAAAGGAACAGGTGGCAAAAAAACTTGTGGGTTGAAAAGGAAAGCTTCTCTCAATAGGTGGGAAGGGGATTCTTATCAAGGCGGTAGCCTAAGTAGTGCCCACATATACAATGAGCTGCTTCCAACTCCCTGAGACTTTATGCAAAGATTTAGAAAATATGATGATGAATTTTTGGTGGGTGCAAAGAGATGATGAGAACAAAATACCATAGATCAGGTGGAAGAAGATGTGCAAATCAAAGTTTTATGGAGGGATGGGTTTCAGAAACGTCAAAGCTTTCAACCTAGCCATGTTGGCCAAGCAAGGTTGGAGAATTCTCACCAACCCAAACTCTTTGATGGCTTGGGTTTTTAAAGCCAAGTACTTTCCTCATGATGAAGTTCTCAATTCCAAAAAAGGAAGCAACCCCTCTTATTCTTGGCGGAGCATCCATAATAGTCTTGAGATAATTAAAAAAGGGAAAAAGATGGAGGGTTGGTAACGGTCGAAGAATACATATTTGGGATGATAAGTGGCTGCCAAAGCCAACTTCTCAAAGAGTGATCACGCTCCAAACAGATTTTGATGACTATCCAATGGTATCCTCCTTTATTGATAATGACACTAGGCGGTGGAAAATAGAATTGGTCCGGTCCATCTTTTTCCCCATTAAAGCCAGTACAATTTTAAAAATCCCCCTCAATTATAATCTCCCTGAAGACAACCTCAACTGGATGGGCAATAAACGGGGGGTCTTTACAGTCAAAAGTGCATATCACATTGCCTCAAGCCTAGTGGACTCAAATGAGGAGGGAGAGTGCTCATCTTCTGATTCTAGAACTTTTCTATGGAAGAAAATTTGGCGCCAAAAAGTCCTTCAAAAACTCAAAATCTTTGCTTGGAGGACTAGTGTAAATGGCCTTCCAACCATGCTCAACTTAGGTCGTAGAGGTATTCACTACTCAAGTTTTTGCCCTATATGTGATAAAGCCTTGGAATCAACTGCCCATGCACTTCTCCTCTGTGATCACGCTAAGCTAGCTTGGGCACAATGACATAATTGCCCAGTTGAAGTAACTTTCTCATCCAAAGATCTAGTGGATATAGCTTGGACATTATTGAGAAAGGTTCCCCACTTGACTTGGAGCTCTTCTTTGCAGTGGCATGGTCCATTTGGTGGAATCGCAACCAAGCTATACACTAGGACTCGAGTACTACTCCAAGTCAGGTATGGGAAATGACAAACAGAATTCTAGGTGAGTATAAAGATACATGTTCTCTCCCTGCTCTTTCTCCAACCCCTACCCCAACGACTTGGCAAGCCCCTCCCTTGGGCTTCTTCAAAATTAATACTGATGCCGCTGCTTCAGATGATGGCAGGCCTTCTAGCATTGGTGTGGTGATTCGTGATTGTTGGGGCTCTCTTATTGCAGCTTCAAGCAAAATTCTACCAGCGCCCTTCTCTGCTAAGATCATAGAAGCTATGGCACTACAAGAAGGTGTGCTGCTTGCTTCAGAAATGGAGATCTCCCATGCCATTGTTGAATTCGATGCTCTCTCAATTATTCAAGCCATTATTGAAGGTGATCTGGGTGGTGAGCTGGGACACATTGTGCAGAACATTAAAGACATCTCTTCCTCATTTTTCTGGTGCTCTTTTTAGCATTTGAAAAGGAGTGGCAACAGAGCATCCCATGAACTTGCAAGAGCAGTTAGAACTTTAGGTGTTTCACAGGTTTGGAAAGGTGTGTCCAAGCTTTGTGAAGCATGTAATCTTAGAGGATGGTGGCGTGTAGCTGTTTTGTTGTTTGTTCTCCCTGCTGATGTTTTTGTTCTCTCTGTTGTAACTCAATTTCAAATGAATGAAATTTTATACGTTTTCCCATAAAAAAAATAACCAAAAAAAAAAAAAAAAATCCAAATAAGGTTGATTGAACCGTCCTCTCCATCCAAACAAGCTGTAAAAAAACCAAACCTCCGCCAAGATCATTGTCTCTCACACACACATACAAGAGAAGAAAAGTAAACCCATAAGGCCGTAACACACACTACAACCACCTGAACTAAACTCAACTAGACCCTCACACACACATACATACGTGAAAAGACCCTAAACTAAACTAAACCGTCACACACACATACATACATACGTGAAAAGACCCTAAACTAAACTAAATCCTTACTACTACAAAATGCAGAGTGTTGACTGGATCAGAAGAGAAGGGGACCCTACACAAACACTTACTACTAGGATGTGCAGTGTTGACTTGATAACTACAACTAAAATGAAGAGGATGTAAGTTATGCAATTGTCTTTTGCCAGTCCAAGGACACAAAAAACCTAAACACCTTCATTAAATCTCAAAAGAACCTTAACATAAAAAAAATCTAATTTAAAATACAACACAGAATCTTCCACATATCCATCATAAACACTTCGCACTTGCACGCTTCTTAACATAACACAACTGTACAAATCTTAACATGACACAATGGATAAAATGCTCAGTGATGCGTCTAACGCCACATTTATACAATTGTTCACAGCATATGCTTAAAGTTGAGCCTATTGCTAGTCTCACCATTTATTCTTACACCTTTGCTAGTCTCTTGGTAGACCTCTTACAATCCAGCTCGCTAGTTGATATCCAGATTGCTACTTGACTGAACAACTATCACATAAATGCCCATTGACAACCAAATTTTACTTCATTATGCTAAAAAACTTGCATAAGAATTCAATGATTTTGGATTTAAGTTTTCCAGGACTGGAATTATTATTTAATTCAAAGAGCTATACCATGTACATGTGCAAGAGTCATAAAAAGTATTGTAGAAACTAGAAAGCACCCAATGCGAAACTTCTCATAATCATGGATAGGATATCTCCAAAAAATTGATTTCTAGAGATTGGAGTTTCAAGCAACATGTTTTCAATATCTAATATTCACAGGTTTCAAACAAACTATAACTTCTACAGAATATAATATATTAATATGATGCACCAGGTAATCAAGATAGGATCTTAAAAGCTTCGAATCAACTACAGCTAGCACAAGGACTAAGTAACAGTACCCCAGACCACAACCCTTCCTTGCCATCACATGATTTTTAGTTACCAAAACATTTTGCAGGCTTTGGTGCCATCAAAAATATCATCATGAAATGGTATCAGATGCAATGCCAAAGGCTAAAAGAATAAAAGTTATAGCTACATCCGACTAATTGGAAAGTTATTAGTCAAAATGGAATATGCAGTTTATTTCTAGTTTTAGTTCACTTGTTACAGATGGACCAAAAATTTTCCTGCAATTTTGTGAAAACCTGTGAAAAGCGCCTAAATAGTCTAAAAAACCAAACCGCTGAGATCATTATCTCTCTCTCTTTCTCTCTCTCAGACACACACACACAAGAAAAGAAAAGGAAACCCTTACAACAACCACCACCTAAACTAAAACAAACCTAACACACACACACACACAAGAGAATGGGACCCAACACTAAACTAAATACTTATTAGTACAACATGCATAGTTGTGACTCAATAATAAACTAAAATGAAGAGATGTAAGTTAGGCCAATTGTTTCTATCAAGTTGCAAGTCCAAGACACACACATCAACAGGCCCAAAGAGTAAACTTATACACCTTAATAAAATCTCAAAAGAATCTAACTTCAAAGACAACACAAAGACTTCCACAGATCCATCATAAGCAAGTTGCATGCCACTTAACATGACATGATGGATAAGATACTCAGAAATGCATATAAGATGCCACATTTAATTTGTACATTTGTTAACAGCATATGCTTAAGTGCCTAACATCAAGCTCATTGCAAGTCCATCGTTTGTTCTTTTGGTAGACCTCTTACCTAGCACACAGATAGCTACTTCACTGAAAACAATTATCATGCGGATGCCCATCGACATCCTATATTTAAGCTTAACACTACTAGTTGACATTTTATTGAGCCCTGACATTATGCTTAAAAACTCGTATATCAATTACATGATTTCAGATTTAAAATTCCAGGATTGGAACTATTATTTAATTCAAAGAGCAATACACGTGCAAGAGTCATATCAAGTATAGAGAAACCACCTGGTGTGAAACACCTTGTAATTTAAGGATATGATAGCTCCAAAACATTGATTTCTAGAAAATTCAAGTTTCAAGCAACAAGTTTTCAAGATCTAATATTACAGGTTTCAAACAAACAACTTCTAGAGAACATAACATGATGCAACAAGTTTTCAATATACGATCTTACATACTCCAAATAAACTACAGCTTGCACAAGGCCTTAGTAACGGTACTTGGTGGAGTAGTCCTTAGGAGCAATCACCAGACCACGACCTTTCCTTGCCCCACGATAGACTGTCTCGACAATGTCAACAAACTCTTGCTTGTCCTTGAGAGCCCAGTTTATCTTGTTGTTGTTTCCAGTGCCAAGATCAATCATAATGTGCTTATTTCTGAAGAAGAACATGACCGTGGATGGGTCATAGAGCTCGTACATAGTGTTGAAATCAGGCACCTCAGTGATGTCCACAAGATAGATAACAGCAAAGTTTTTGATAGTCTCGGCAACAGAAGCCAGCACTTCATCCATCTAAATATGAACTCAATCGATTAGACCATCATCATACAATACTCATGAATAACAACAGAGCCAAGTGAAATGATCCTCAAAAGCCGAAAAAAAAAAAAAAAAATCAATTTTTGTTTCAAACGATGATGCCTAAAAGACCATTAATTTAAAGCGTTGATCGCTGTCTGCTGACCTATAGACTATAGAGAAGTCTCACTAGCAAACCACTAACCCCATTTAGTACCTGACAGCATGTAATTCGGTAAACTATTGTGCCCAGCAAAGAAGGATATGACATGATTTCCCCGCCCCGTGCAGATTGTCCTTACCCTGCCCCTAATGTGTGTTTCTAACTTCCAGAACAGTCATCTATCTCTTAATACCCTCACCACTGCCCCTGTCTCGCTCCAGCCCAATACGGGATTTCTATGCCCCGACCTGTTGTCAACCCTAATTACAAACGTTTCAATCTAGACACTCTAAAATAGAAACGCAAGCTCCATCCATATATATATATATGTGCATATAATTTTAAACTCAAATTGAATAAAACTAAACCCATAAATAAAATCCAAAATAAATTGGAATCCATGAATTATTAGCTAGTTTGAAGCTGAATTACAATATGGGTTATGTTAAATAATGAAAATTAGAAAAAAGAATGAATGATTTTTTCGCCTCTAGTAAAAGAAAGATTAGGGTTTTCCCCAAAATAAAAATTGAAATGAAAAAAAGGGAAGAGAAGGAAAGAACCTGCATGCAGGTCTCGTCCCAGTCGTGACCGAAGCGGATGACGACGAGTCGTTCTTCCTCGGCGAGGATGGCCTGGTCCACCGCCCATCCTGAGTGCAGATGCGGTAGCAGGTACGACATCCTCCCTCTCTCTCTCTCTCTCTCTCTCTCGATTGATTCACCAAAACAACAAAATAACAAGTACGCTACTAATTTATTTAGCCCGTTTGGTGCGTCTCTTTGAATAAATAGCTTTTAGTTTTAAAGAGGGTATGAAAATGTGTAATGTTTCAAAATTGAAAATATGCGTTTAAAATAAAATATCAAACAGTACTATTTTTAATGACGGGATATCGTTTGACACCGTTCGAATCTACCATTTCCATTTGTGTTTCTTATAAATTTACCGCAGATCAGATTCACCAAATCAAAAAAATAAAAAAAATGTCCTATAAAAAAAAATAAAATAAAATAAATGTGGGGTTAGTAGCAGACAAGATAAGTAAAAGTTTGTCGATTCAGATTTGTCGATTTAACTATTGAGAAAAATGTTAAGAAAATTATTAGATTCTTTTTGTGTGTGTGTTTTTTTTTATATTATAAATTTAATAGTTATAATGGAAGGAAGATAAGAGTTTTCGTAGAACGTAGAAATAACAATTGATACTAGTTAAGTTACAAAATTCTTAAGTAAAAAATTATTTTTTGCTTAAAAAAAGAGTAAGAAATTATTTTGTCTTTAGCATTTTTGTTTATCTAAAATTTAGTTACATTTTCTTATATTCTGCACTTAGGTTTATCAATTAATTTTTTCTTAAAAAAAGGTTTATCAATTAAATTCAACCATAAAACGATTCCATATTAAATAGAGAGGAATGGTACAATACTTTAAGAAATTATATCTAAGTTTTATCTTAATATCTTGTTTGACATATAATGAAATAATTTTTTTTTAAAAATAATATATATAAAAATATGTCAATATGATGTGAGTTACGTGACCAAATTACTATCCTGTGTAATTTAGGTTGATATATATAACAAATTTGTGTATTAAAGTTGTCAATGAAATTCTAATGACCATTTCAATTTGTTCATTAAGAATTTGGAACATAATATTTCAATACCAATTTATTTCGACAGAATGTTTTCGAAGTTACAACTAATTTTAAATATAAAAAAATTATTTTTTTTTCTAACACAAAATAAATATACCTAGGTTTTTATCATATAGTTTTATACCATATCAAATTATCAATTAAAAACCAATCACTACATATTCGTAACATCATAATTACATAACAAGGATCCAATTAATTTAGTACGAGTCAATAGTTTAACCTAATATGACTAAATTCACATATCAAATAAAAAAAAAATTGAATGAATCAAATTAGTAACTCAAATTACTCATAACAATATATTAAATAAAAAATAAACTTCAAAATTCATATTCTAAGAAGGAAATAGTAATATATATAATATCAAGAAAAAAAAATGTTTTGTTCACATTTTGCCCGAAAATCACCATATTGACTAGAATTTAGTTTGAATAGATTGAAATTTAGGCCAAAGTGAAATAGGGTTAACTAATACCAATTAACTAATTGATGAGTGGAATGCAATTGATAAAGATATCACACACATTAGTATTCTTTTTCATGGGTTATGACCATGAGCATTCTAGGGCCTTAAAACAAATTGACCTAGAGTTTGGACAATTTTTGCATAATGTATCGTGCATATGTAACCATCCTCTCACATAAGGTGGATCCCACGCTTGTGGGGTCAACCTTTATGTGAGAGTATGGTTATATATGCCCACTACACAATGGGCTTTCTCCTTGCCATCACAAGTAATGGAAATAAATATAGAAGGTAGCTTAAAGGGAACCCTAAGCCTTGCAAGAGAGGGGGAGCCTCCTCCATGACCATTTAGTTTGTTGGTTGGCTAGCTTTAATTTTGTTCTAGTAATTTTCACAGACCTTATAACTCAATTATAGGTCACAAGGAAGGATTTAGGATCATCAAGGTGGGAAAAATATTAAGTATTCTTGAGTATAGTGACGTGATGCTCATTCACCTTACATTCATGGTAAATCTCACTAATTAGATATTATCAACTCTAATTCTAATCTTGAGGAATTTCTCTCTATAACAACTTGGTGTGTATGGGATTGAAGGACTACATGTACCTTAGAGAATAATAAGATATTTGAAGAGGTCTGACTATCTTTGTTTGTTTAAAAAAAAAAAAACCAACATTAACATGTCAACAAAAATGACAAATGACAAAAAGGGGTTTTTGGGTATATTAATAAGAAAATTAATTGTTTATATTTTTTGTAAATGACAACCTTCACTAGAGTTTCCAAACCTTAAATTGACTTTTTCGTGCACTTGATTATTCCATGAGATCTACCCGTCCCACAAAAACCAAACATTTAGAGGGGGGAATTCCTTTGGGTTTGCCCCAAAATGCATAAGAGTTTTAGACTTAGGATTTCATGTGAGACTTGAGAACCAGACCAATTGGAGTTAAAAATGACAGCCTTACTGTTGCCAGAAAATAGTATATTCTAGATGCTTTTTAGTTTAACACATCATTCAAGCGTAAATATTTCCCATTCAAAACCAGAATAGAAACCCTGATGCTCCCTCATGGTTCTCAATTGAAACTAGCCATTGAGAATTTATTACATCGTTTTACCGAATGAAAATAAATTGCAACAAAGTCATTCCTGGAAACTTATTAAACAGCAACAAGAACATTGTTTCATCACATGCATACTGAGCACTAATAAACAGGATTTCTTCAGCACATACATTTCAATTCTGCTCATCAACTGCCAGCGGAATGGACTTCACCTGAAACACCACAAAGGCAATGAAGACAGTTACCCAACTGAAAGAAAACAAGCACGCGCACACACAAAGAAGAAGAAGAAGAAGAAGAAGAAGAAGAAGAAGAAAAGCAAACACTTCAAGATATGATAATTCATCTAAAAGGTCATAGAATTCAATTAATTTTCTATGCAGATTGAAATCGAACAATTGGGAAGGCTGTGTTTGGTATCAATGAAGATTAGTTCTATGCTGTGACCAGTATTAAGGAAAAGAAGATTGGGACATGGGTTTAACAAAAAAAATTCTCTTCTAATACATGTGAAGCCCTAAAAAGTCTATGCTTTACCCGAACCATAGCATACCTCATGCTGACACTAGTTGATTCTAGTGACAGTTCATGACTACAATCAATAGCATCAAAGTTGGATCATCATCTGACCAGAACAAGGACTTAGCCTAATAGTTTAACCATTGATTCCATGATACATGTGCGCGTGCACACACACAAAAGTATAGATTCCTCAATCCTGACTCCAACCAAGGAAACAGAACTACTTGATCATCATCGAATTGTCTGATCATGGCAAATAAGAGTCCAGACATTCCAAGAGCAATTTGGTTCATAAGAAGAATTGGGAAGGATAAGACACTAACCAGATTCCGGAACTTGAGATTGTAAAACATCTCCAGATATCTCCTCGTCTCTCTCCTCTCTAGCTTAGACACATACTTCCAGAATCCATAAACCCCAGCTAAAGTCAGAAGCCTCTCAGTATATATCTTCCATGTGTACCTATAGAATTGAATGTCAAATCAGTTACATAGAGGAAGGCAAAAATTGTCCTAATGTTAACAATGCAAAAACAGACCTTTCAAAGATTCTTTTAAGCCCTGCATCTGAGATCTTATCCCAGTAGCCAGGATTCCTCTGGCAACTTTCAAAGAAGTCAATCAAAATTGCAGAAACCTGATCAGGGTAATATGGATCAACATGAAATCCTGAAACACCATTCTCAATGATTTCAGCAGGGCCACCATGACAGGTGGCAAATGTGGGAAGGCCACAAGTCATGGCTTCAACAACTGTGAGACCAAAAGCTTCATATAAAGCAGGCTGCAAGAAAGAGAAGAACAGGTTAAAACAAAAAAAAGATTGATTTTAATCAAAATTTGCACTATACATTGCCACTATTTACCTGCACAAAAGCACCTTTTGTGTCTGCAATATAGCGATAGAGCTCCCCATTACGAGCACGGTTCATTTGGGCTGCTATCCATCGGAACTGCCCATGCAAGTTATATTTCTCAATGAGGCCATGCATCTTTTTTATCTCCTCCATTTCTTCTCTATCCCGGGACTTCTTCACATCCATGTAACCACCAACCACAACAAGATTTACAAGTTCTCTTAACTTGTTGCTCTTACCATAGCACTCAACTAGACCTGTTAAGTTCTTTACTCTATCAAGTCTTGCCATGGAAAAGATGATAGGTTTTGATTGATCACTCAACACACCACTGCATCCCACATTAATGAACTATCAGATCAATTATCAATGATTCGAGTGATTTGTATAATCCGATGCTTAATAAATATTTCCTTCAAATTTTTATTTTTGAAAGAAATCTTATCCAAGATTTGATAGAAGTTACAATATAACACAAAAAGAAACTTACACATGCTCATCATTCTTCTCAGTACCATACAAGAGTTCTTCAATCGAACCATGTAGAGCAGTAAGTCTCCTTTCCTTATCAGTGTACGGAAAATATATGGTCAAATCTGCTCCGGGAGAGACGATATTAAACTTGGGATCAAAAACATCAATCCCATGAACAACTCGATATAGCCCGGGGAGTGTGAAAGCTGTATGACTCTCATACTGTCCAACATTATTCTTGCTAAGGCAAAGAACAAAAATGTTAGGCTATTTTGACTTAAACAAAAAGAACTATCATCTTGGCAGGAAAAAAAAAAGGTTAGCAACAAATTTGGAGTGGCATTCCAGTTAGCTAAACCAAAAAATAGATTATCTAGTTGGTCCAAAGTATGCATATAAACTCAATGGTTACTACTAGAAACTCAGAGCAGCCTTGAACTGAGATTCCATTGTAAGGATAGATGATGATCAAATAACCATTTAAAGTTCCAAACAACTAAAGAAAAAAGAAGAAGAAAAAACGCACCTTCCTGCAATCTCTTGATATGTACTGGTGATTATAAAATCTGCATTGTTCATCGCAATAAGATCTGCAGTAAATTGACTTGAAAAATGGTACTTGTCCTCATATTTTCTCCAATATATATCAGAATCTGGATACTTTGTTTTCTCCAATGCATGGGCAATATTACACTACAAAAATATACTTTTGAAGAATTAAAACCAGTAGATATATTCTGTGTGGATATACTGATTTTTAGTATTGCAGCTAAAAGAACAGAATAAATAATCGTATCAGACCTGTGTGATTCCTAGCTTGTAGGACAACAAAGTTGCAACAAGGTTTCCATCACTATAATTTCCAATGATTAGATCAGGAACACCCTGTAACTCAGCAGCAATTTCGTTTGATGCATCCTAATCATCATACCAAAAAAGACAAAGAAAATCATAAAAATATCCAATATATGCAATGAGAGAAAGTGGATAACAGATACTTGCATTGTTTTTTATTAAAAAAACCTGAAATATAAAGCTTATCTAATTGTACTAAACTCTTTTCTTCTCCTAAAACAAAATCCATGCTAATCCAGTTTCTCATAAAATCCATGCTGACTGTTGAGAGTCACTAAATTGCCCATAGCTGGCCCTCACAAATGTCTTCCAAATTTTCAATTCCCAACCTCTTAATTTCTTTCTGAAACTTATGTTTGAAAGTGATTTCCAATATCAAATAAGTTTCCCTGGTCTTTTTTTTTTTTACACTCCAATTTGGAGAGAGAGAGGCCAGCAACTAAGCAAACTATGTGAAATGTCATTCTCCACAACTAGGCCAACAAAAAGAAAAGATTAAACTGAAAACCTACCTGGTGTAATTTCTCAATCATTTTAGAAACATTGTCACAGGGTAAAAGAAGAGAGAGAGAGAGAGAGAGAGAGAGATAAAAAATAAATACAAAACGAATTGATGGAAAACCAAAGTTTTTGCTACACTTACCTCTGCAAAAGTCTCCAAATATGGCCACACATCAAACCTTGAAATCCATTTTCGAAGAATTCCATTCTCAGTTCTAAAGGGAACACGCAAAATATGAGTGTGTTCTGTTCCACTGATTCTTTCCAGTCTTTGATTACATGTTGTGCCTTTTGCATCAGGTATTAGTCGGGTAACCTTAAATGCCATTAATAAAAGTGGAACAAATATACCAAAATGAGAGTTAAAAGCCATGCTAAATAAATGGAGATAAAGGAGAGCTGAATGTCAATAATGCTTCAAATTACGCGAGTAAAGAAGTACACTTACAATGAGAATTTTTGGAATGACATCCAGTCCTTGCTTTTGTATTCTAAGAAGCATCTCATCCTCCAAGGCACGCACTTGGTCAAGTATATAAACAATCTGTGCAACATGACAATTTCTCGTTAGTATTAGGATAAAATTATTTGTGCCTGCTAAAAGCAGTGTAGGCCATCAATTTTTTGTTTATATATTTATATTTTGCTAAGAAAGAGTCATCATATATACAAAGGAAACTCTTTTATGGGCAAGGAGAAGCAACGCATTGAGACGTAGTATTACATAGTACAATCAAGTTTGTGCAACCAAAATACCAAATAGAGTAGAAAAATTATCTCCATATTTCAACAAATTAAAAACAACTGTACCTGTCCTCCAGTGTCGGGCAAACCTAAGACATTTGCCTGGCCGAAGTAGCCATGAGGAGACAAAATGACAACATTGAACACCATAGGAATCCTCCCAAGAAATGTCTCTAGGGTTGAGGGATCAGGAGCCTGAAGGATTTCCAACAGAAGATGAATTGTCTCTGACATCCGTTGTGCAATGTCACCCCAGCCTCTCTCAAATCCCATTCCTTGTAATCTAAAAAGAAAAGTGAAGAGTTTAAAGACAATAATTTAACTATTTTTTTCCAAGTGATAAATTCCAAGGCTAGAAAGCTTAAGCTATTTGAAAATAGATACAGTTGCGTACTCAAATTCAAACTCAGAATATGGTGTACTTGGTGGCAGCTTAGAAAGATACTCCTCTGCCCTTACCAAAGCAGACTGAAGTTTAGAAATGTTCTGAATCCGATCATTTAACATCATAGCCTGCATAGGATAACAGTGAAATTAATATCACATGGTTTTAGGCCTCCCTATGAAATTTATGTAACATCTATCGTTCTAAAATACTTCATATATGGCTTGTATTCATGCTCATACTAAACCATGAAGTTAAACAATAAATTGCAATAAAACTTGAATTCAAGCCAAATAGAAGTAGCCAGTTCCTAAAAGAATATCAACATAATCATACCATGTAAGGGCAAATTCAGCAAAAGAAATTAAATAGTTATCAACTAAAGGCTCATCATGATGACAGCAAGAAAGAATGCTCAGTGAAATCCTTAGCTCAATTAAACTTACATGACCATTGTGTTTGTGTGCACGAAGAAAATCAAGTAGAGGCTCCAAACTTTCTTTATTACGGAACATACTTGAAGATAGGTGACGGTTGAGGAATTGAACCCCATTCCCAATGGTTGATGATCGAGTTGGTCGAGGGAATGTTGCATTAAATGGCTCAAAATCAAGTTCAAGAACATAGTTGTCATTGCACCTATAGCACAAATTTCATAATCCAATTTCTGATTACGATCATTGATAAAGAGAAGTGAAAACTAAAACAGAATCTATCTCTTTTACCCGATCTAACACTATACAAGATGAGATGACTCAAACACTAAGCACAGGATTATAAAACAAAGCAACCGAGATTTAAATAACAGGGAGATCCCTTACTGTCCATCCACTAGTTCTTCTTTAAATTGAAGATACTCTGCAACGCTCAAATGATCCACACTGAGTTCAAAGACATTAACACGGACATATTCCCAAACACCAGGTCTTGGACGAATTGCTATAGCCACAAAAGGAGGCAGAACTATAGCTTCCTACAGCAACATATAAACAATTAGTTTGTAGAACTAAAACAACAGAGCAAAATTAAGTCATGCAATTTGTCATTCTCTTCTGAGGTATATGGACAAATGGAAATGGAAAAAAAAGTTGGCCATTTTTTACACCACTTTTGAATCAAAATTTTTTAGTATGGAACATTCACAAAGATGACAAAATACAAGGAATAAAATCAATCAATGCAACAATCCAAAAGATAACATAAAATAAAAGGCCATTAAATTGATCATTACTTCGATCTATCTCCAAACTGCTTCTCCCACATCATGTTTGGAGGTAAGTTGGGTTTGGTGTTCCAAATAAATCATATACAATCAGGTAAATTATTCCTTTTGAAAGAATAACTATATAGATATTTAAACTAACTAAACATATAGACTATACGATTGCACAATGCCCCAAATCTTAAAGAGTAAAATGAAAAACTTTCTTTCATTTATACCAAGTAACCCTTGCTACAGGCAGCATGGAGTTATGAACTTCCTGAATCATTATATACAAACAAGAACTAACTTATCGTCTAGGTGACTTATGTGGAAATGAGCAAAAGCGAAGAATGCATTCCAAGTCTTAACACATTGTATTTTGAATTCAAAAAAATAATTTCTTTTAATTCTAATCCAACACTCATCTTCAAAATCCTGAAATGCCCTCACTCAAACAACATTAATTAAGGAGTCACCTTTTTTTTTAATAAGATATTCCCCAAGAGCCGAAAGGAAAATTAAAACTAGTGATCCACACAATGAGGCATGTGTGATCCTCACTTGAATACTAAACAAAACTGAAATTTTATGACAATATCATTAATTTAAAATACACACAATTTGAAATAGTATGTCTAACCATAAGGAGCCGATCCAAATCCATGACCAAAAAAAATAAAAAAAATTCATCATATATCATGATGGTAGAGAATCAAGGTGAGTGTGTTCACCTGTGCAGATTGAAGGACTTTGCTGAATGGGCTATCCTTGAGCATCTTCATTGATTCGTCTTCCCTAACAACATTGTCTAGCTCCCCTATCAGGTCATGAGATTGCAGTATCCCCTTTCCTTTAGCAACATACCTGGCAGGACAAATAAAGACAACAGAAGCTAACCCTCATTAAGGATAAAATTTAAGTATAGTTACTTAGCTGCTGTACCTTATGTTCCCAAATAGTTGTATTGAACGATAAATCATATGGTTAAATTTAACTGTTCTTGGAATAAATAACACTTTTTTACTGCATTGCTCAATACAATAATATGGATGAATTTAATTGAGAAATCTAAGGTACAATATCTAAGTTTTACCTATATCAAAAAAGCTAAGGGGCTGTTTGGTATGGAAATTTGAGTAACAATTTTCAGTTTTTAATTAATATTACATGTATTTTTATCCACTTTTTCACCCGTATGTATTTTCAAAAAATACAAACAACGTTACCAAACGGTCCCTAAATCCCTCTAAACCCACAATGTTATCAAAAAAAGGCACTTGTCAATAATTCAAGCCACAATGTTATCAAAACAAAGTCTCTCATCAACAATTCAAGCCACAGTGTGTGCGCCTGTGTGCTTAAGAGAGAGAGAGAGAGAGAGAGGCCACAATGAGTTTGAAGAATTGCATGCAATCTCAAAAACCTGATCTTTCTTAACCATTAAAGCATGTGTAGAGGGGAGAGAGAGAGAGAGAGAGAGAGAGAGAGGAGTTGAAGAAATAAGAAATGTAATTCTAAAATCCTAATTTCTCATCAAATCTTCAATTGCATGTTTTCGATCTCAACATGCAATCTCGAAAATCTAATCTTTCTTAACCATGAAACCTTTATGTTAGCATCATCAAGTGATTCAAGCTATAAAGTTTGCATGCGTGTGTGCGCGAAAGAGTACTTGAAAAATTCAAAATGCAATTCCAAAACCCAAATTTCTCAGCCAAGCCATCAATTTCATGATCAATTCAAGCTCACAGAGAGAGAGAGAGAGAGGAACCTGGAAAGGAGCGAAACGAGCTCGTTTCGATGAGCAGAGAGAGATTCCTCGAGCCTGTCCCGCATATTTTCACTTCTCAAATCACACACAAAGCAAAAGCGATAGAAAAATAAACAGAAACTAAGAGAAACAAAGATTGAGAGCAAGAGAGAAAGGGAATGGAAACGAAGAGCGGTGGTGGTGGTATTTATTAGCAGCAGCAAATAGCAAAGTGAGATCGGGAAGGGTGTAGAAGTAAAGCAAAGAGAATGGAGCCAAAAGAGAAACGGCCATTGTTGTTGTTGACGTTGCTCTGAGTGTGTCGAAGTGTGAAACAAACCGTGATAAATGTGAATCGGCACCTGGCTACGTTTGTGGATTTGCGGCAGAAGTGGCTGAACAATGCTAAGTCTTTGAACGAAGCTGATAGAAGCACGCACCAATTAAGAGTGAGAGCAGTGTGACGGGTTTGTGTGTGATTCGCGGAACAGGCGGAGATAACGAGGAGCTAGCAAAAGCAGCTATGCTATAGCCTATAGCATAGGGACCGATTTGCATGTAGAGCTCAGCTGTGGGGTTTTCAAAAGTAACGGATCTATGATTTTATGTTTTTATTTTTAATTTTTTGTTTCCTTTCCAATTTCGGTGCCCCTTTTCCTTTTTCATCTGTAAGGGCATTCACACCAAATCGGCCAAAATCCTCTAAAATAAAAAAAAGTACAATTTTTACATATTTTGAGTAAAAAAACACTCACATTAGTGAGTGTAAAATCATGTAAAAGTGTCTAAAACCATCCACGAGCTACACGGGCACTGTAGCTCTTTTATTCAGTATTTTATTATTATTTGTATAGTATATAATTCATTTTTGGCTCTTTTTTTCTCTCTCCTCAACACCAACGCCGTCTCAGCTCTTCTCTTTTCCCCTTTTCATTCTTCAGCTCTTCCTTTCATCTTCTCTGTTCGTCTGCTTCTCACTTTTGTTCATTCTCATCACCACGGGAAATAATGTAATCGGTTTGGGGATTTTGTAGCTCCGTGAGGAGGGTGGACAACCGACAGACTTTGGGGTTAAATTTCTATGAAAAGGTATGGGGTTTTCTCATTAAGCTTTTAGGATTTTTTTTTTTCTTTTCGGTTTCAAGCAAGATTATTGGGAGTTTCTCTAAACTAATTTTTTTTTGGGTTTCTTGGGAGTTTCTTGTTTCAATTTTCTGGTTTGGGTTTTTTTTTTTTTAGGGATTCTTCGGAGCACACCCTATTTCTCCCTTGTTTTCAGACTGATTGAACATAGAGAGAGAGAGATTCCAATGGAAATGGGTTTTCGGACTGACCCATGACTAAAATCGTTTAAAGACCGCAGCTTCATAGTAAGTTGCCTATTTTTTTTTTTTTTTGGCTTCTATGTATGTGTTTATAAATATTTGTGTTCATCATTCCACAGCTTCGTTTGTGAGTTTGGCATTGTATTATCAACATAGCATTATGCATGAATGCCATATATTTGTAGTTGCTTTGCTAGAACTGTATTAACATAATTGATATTAACCTAAATCTCAAGAGTATTGAGTCTCTCAAATGTATTTTAGCATAATTTCTTTTAAGTTGATATTCAAAATTTAAACAAAAAAAAATTCAATAATTTGCGCTGCCTTGGACCCACGGTATTCATTTACAATTTACAATGTTGAACACAGAATTGGCGTAGAGCCAGCTTGCAAACCAATGAGTCCTATGATTGGTTTGTGTGTTAATCATTGAGGAGGGAGATTGTTATTAAATTGAAAGGAAGACATAATATATAGAGAGAATGGTGGGAAGGCAAAGCAAAAGACCAAATTATTATTCAACCATTCAACGCAAAAATGGGACCCCAAAAACAAAAATTAAAGAAAAGAGTAGCCGATTTTGGAATAGTGTTTTTCTAACTAACCCTTGTGACATGGATTTACCATGATATAAAATGAATCTTAATCAATATGCCCCAACCCTCTAGAAATGAAACATATTTTGTCTGATTAGTTTAGATAACAAATAATTATTTAGAAATGAAAGACACTGTTTTTCCATTAAAAAGACAAAATGAAACACATTGCTCTCCATGTGCTAGATCTCCATACAACCATGTCCCCAAACCTTAAAAATCCCTATTCTGCTTTGCTGCTGCCAATTAAACATCTATTCACCTAATCTGTCAATAGCAAGCCTAATTCAACTCAGTGAATTAGTGTTGCTTTGCTGCTTATTAGTGTTGCTTTTGAATTACTTTGGTGTTTGTTAGGTGATGGCCTCACAAAATCCTTTCTTCCTTGACATTTTACAAGACAATGAACAAGGTTTTGAGCCTTGACAGTAGTATTTTGATGTACACTCCACATTCAGACAAGAATGTTCATCAATCTCCACCCCAAGTTGAAATGGGACAATCTATACCCCCCATTGCAAAAAAATCAACTACTAAGAGAGGAGGTTAACGAGGAATCAACTTCACCGTAGATGAAGACGTTAAGCTAGTGTCGGCATGGCTCAATGTTAGCTTAGATGCCGTGACATCGACGGACCAAAAACACACAACATTTTGGGATAGGATTTGGTCCACCTTCCACAATGACAAGAAATATAACCGCTCCAAGGATTCTTTAAATAGTCGGTGGTGTGTTGTTCGAAGGGAGACCAACAAGTTTTGTGGATGCTTGGCCCAAATTGAGAACCGGAATGAAAGTGGTAAAACTGAGCATGACAAGGTATTTTGACTCAACATCTAATATGTTTTGTACATAAATACAATTTTAGTTTTATGATTCTCATTATTTTCAATTTTTTACTTTTGTAGATTGAAGATGCAAAAGCTATTTATCTAAAGTTAAACAAAAATGAATTTCAATTGGAACATTGTTGGAGAATTTTGAGGAATGAAGCTAAGTGGTTGAGTCTAGGAGACAATTTGAAGGTCCGCACAAGAAAGTCAGCCACACAATCTTCTCATACTTTTGCAAGCTCAATAAATTTAGATGAAGAAAATGATGAGATGAACTCCGGCGTAACCTTGGAGAGACCCATAGGCAAGAAGGCCGGAAAGGAGAAATTAAAGAAAAAAAAGAATGGTGATGACGTGGTCCCAATACTTTCCTCCCAATTGGACGAAATCAAGGAAGAAAAGAGGAAAATGCATGAGGAGAAGAAGGAAAGTATGCGCATTGCATTAGAAGAATGAAGAGAGTTAATGTGCATTGCATCCAAAGAGCGAAGAGAGTTGATTCGTATCAAGGAAGAGAAGAATGGAGAGCTGATTCGTATCAAGGAAGAGAAGAATGAAGTAGAAAAGAGGAAAATAGAAGATGAAATTATGATGAAAGATACAAGAACCATGGATCCTGAGCAAAAAGAATATATTCGTCTACGTCGTTTGGAAATCTTGGAGAGGTTAAGGTCTAAATTTCCATCATAATTTGGATATTATTATTGACAATATCTAATCAAGTAATTTTTTGTATAGTGCAAAGATACTAGCACATGGTTGACATAGATGATTTGATGTTAGACATCTCTTTTGTAGTATTTACTTGTGCAGGGAACATGATTATTCAATCTCTAATCATGTTAGATATATTTTTGTAGTCTTCACTTGTGCAAAGATACAGATGCAATGTTGTAAATTTTGTATTGTGCATGGACAATAGCACTCGATTAGTTTGTATATTTTGTATTGTGCAAGGAAATAGATGCAATGTTATAGTTTCTGCATATTTGATGTATGAAGGTGGCTGTACTTGCTGATAGTTTCTGCATAGTGTTATTTTTCTGCATAATGATTTGTTTTTGCAGAAACTGTTTTGTGTTTCTGCATAGTGTTATTTTCCTGCTGAGGCATAGTGTTATTTTTGTACAGAAACTGTTTTGTGTTTTTGCATAGTGTTATTTTTCTGTTGAGGCATAGTGTTATTTTTCTGCTGAGGCATAGTGTTATTTTTCTGCAGAAACTGTTTTGTGTTTCTGCATAGTGTTATTTTTCTGCATAATATTTTTTTGCATAGTGTTATTTTTCTGCAAGGTGAAAAACTACGTGAGTATTTATTTCGAGTACTACTAGCAAGGAAAGAGACCAATTGAAGCAGTGAAAATTTATTTTTTGGTATCATTCTTTCTTGTGGTGTGCATCAGTGCATGTGAAAATGATTGCATCAAATTCAATAGACACAATGTTACCAGGTTGATAGCAGTTTTTCTGAAGCATTGTAATAAATCCTTGAGCATCTGTGCAAGAAGTCAAGGAAGATTCATATAATCATTTTGATTTCATAAGTCGATAGCATTGGACTGTTTTCCATTGTCTTTTTTGTTTCTTTTTTCCTTGGAAGCATGTTACTTCTTGTTTTTCCAAAATTTAGAGTACAGCATATTTTTAAGAAGACATGAGAAGAGGTATGACCTGTGTAGCTAAGGTTCTAACCTCACAGTAGCAGAGATGAATACAAATATAATCTTAGCAAGAAGCCAATAAAGCACTATGTAAAAGGATGAGATTGTTTAATGGCTTTCAAAGAGAGATTGTTTAGTGGCTTCAAAGATTATGTTTAAGCTGCAGATTATGGCCTTATGTGCTCTTTGCAAATTTTATCAAATAAAATTTCTATCTTTTATCTCAAAAAAAAAAAAAAAAAAAAAAAAACTTAGTAAATTTCAAATTCGTGACAATGAAGTTTAATAGAGTGACAATGAAGTCTAATATTAGAATAAAATTTGTTGCTACAAGGTCCTTTTTGGAAACTTAGTAATATTAAACTTAGTAAATTTCAAATTCCAATGAAGGTTCACATTAAACTTAGTAAATTTCAAATTCCTACGACTGGCCTTGTAGTTGCCATAGATGATCGACGAGATCCACTTGAAGTTGAGAATGAATTCCTTTATCTCTAATGGAATTATGACTTTCAATGAACTGCATAACGTTACAAGTGGGATTATGTGACACCAGTTCGGGTCCATTATCATCGATTTGATCATAATCGTAGTCATTTGCTCCAAGGTAAGTATGTCGCTCATCTTCAACGATCATATTATGCAATATTATACATGCCATCATAATGTCCTTAAGCGTTTCAAGGTGGAACAAACGTGCAGGCCTGCCCACAATTGCAAATCGCACTTGCAGTACTCCAAATGCACGTTTGACATCCTTCCTAGCCGCCTCTTGTGCGGAAGCAAAATGTTGTCTTTTATGGTCTTGTGGTGATGGAATTGTTTTGACAAATGTTGCCTATGATGGATATATACCATCTGCAAGATAGTACCACATCGAATAGTCATTACCGTTTATCGAGTAATTAACTGGAGGAGCACGCCCTTCAGCAAGCTCAGAAAATACAGAAGACCGCTCTAGGACATTGATGTTATTGTGAGACCTCGGTAACCCAAAATATGCATGCCATATCCAAAGGTCATATGACGCCACGATTTCCAAAATTATCGTTGGATCGCGTGTATGACCAATATATTGACCTTTCTACTTACTTGGACAATTCTTCCATTTCCAATGCATGCAGTCGATGCTCCCCAGCATTCCTGGAAATCCACGGTGTTGGCCAACCGCTAACAACCTTGCAATGTCATTGTTGTTTGGTGACCTCAAGTACTCTTCAGAAAAGATTGAAACTACCGCTTTAACAAAATTTTTTAAGCTTTTTATTGTAGTGGTTTCTCCAATCCTCAAGTATTCATCCATGAAATCAGCCGACACTCCATAAGCAAGCATTCTGATTGCGGCGATCATCTTTTGAAGGGAAGACAACCCGAGTGTGTTAGCCGCATTTCTTTTTTGAACAAAGTATGGTTCAGCAGCTTCAACTCTTGAATGGATACGTAGAAAAAGAGAACGACTCATTCGAAACCTCCTTCGAAATACATTAGCAGAATACACTGGTGTTTCGGCAAAATAATCATGGAAAAGCCTGTCATGACCTTGCAAAGGATTACGCCAGATAAACCTGCGAGGTTGAACCGAACGACGATGTGATGTTGATTCTCCTTCATTGTTTAATTCTTCTATGGCAATAGCTAGAGTAAGTTCCAACTCATCATCATCAGAAGATGAGTCAAATGGAGGCTCATCATTTGGAAAAATAAAATCAATGTCATAATGGAAATCCATTAAGAGAGAACAAAAACCGAATGGAAGAGATAATTTTGTAGAATTGGATGGAAATTAGAGAGAAAATGGTCATATTTATAGTTAAAAGATATGACTTTTAGGTTTGAATTTACCATTGGGTTTAAAGTTGAAAAAGATATGACCTTTAGGTTTAAATTTACCATTGGGTTTAAAGTTAAAAAAGATATGACCTTTAGGTTTGAATTTACCATTGGGTTTAAAGTTAAAAAATATGACATTTAGGTTTGAATTTACCATTGGGTTTAAAGTTAAAAAAGATATGACCTTTAGGTTTAAATTTACCATTGGGTTTAAGTTAGGTTTGAATTTACTATTTGAATTTCAAAATTTTGACTAGTAGATATAACAATAAAAATTATGACTGTTGGGTGAAAAAAAAAAATGACTGTTAGTCGGAGATATCAATTTGGCAGCATCGGTTTGGTCATCGATTCTAGCAATACGGTGGTCGGAGACATTGATTCGGCAATGGTCGTCGGAGCCACTATTATAACAATCGGCCCACCGGTGATGGCGGTACAATGGTCGGAGACACCAATCCAATGGACGGTCACCAAAGCCACTATTTTGGTAGTTTGGGCATTAACAGCGTTTGTCGAAACTACTATTTTAACAATCCACCCACCGATGGGTCACTATTCGGTGGTACGGTGGGCAGTGAGACCAATCCGTCGGCGTTTGCCGGAGCCACTATTTTGGCGGTTCGGCCATCGGACCTCCACTACAAGTGGCTCCATTGGCCGAGCCACCAGTGTTGGTAATTTACTTAAAATATAAGTTTAAATTAAAAAAGTACGACTATTAGGGAAAATAATAAAAAATTGATGAAGAATGAATATTTAATTGAAAAGTCTTGTAAAATAGATAAACTGATGTGGGTGTTTTATAAAAGTGATGGTGTAAAATAGAAAAAGTAGGTTTTTTGGTGTAAAATAGACGGAATCTTTTGCACGAGCTGGTGTGGATGCTTTCATATTTAAATACTGGATTATTTCGGCATCCCATTTTGAAATTTCTTGGTTTAATATTATTAATTGACGAAATTTTTGTTGTTGAGATAATTACAATATCATAACTCGAATCTATTTTTCACTAGACTCCTAAATACTTTCTCTTTATTTTTTATACTAATGAGAGTGACAGTTTGTAAGAGCGTTTGCCTCGTTTGAGTAGTCTCTTTTGTCATGTCTCGTACTTCTTGAAAGATTTGGTTTGGAGCAACAATGATCTATAACTTTTGAAACATTTGCTTTTGAATTTTTAGGTTGTTCAGGATCACTGCCGAGTCCTTATCCTTTGGTGTATTGGACTCCCAAACACATACACAAAAAAATTTGACAACTTTTTTCACACGTCTTAAATTGGTAACCTTTTACCATTTGGACTGACCACTAGAAATGATTTATTTTAACTACTACTTTTAGGACATATGTGTTTCACTTTGTTTTGAACATATGTCATTCTTTTATGTAATTGGCTTATCCTTTGACAAAACGCACTCAGCTTGTATTTGGGTAGCTCTAGGATGATTTTAATACTTCAAAAAATAAGGTTTCAAGATCAAGTGTTAAAGCCATACAAGTTCTCCAAGATTCAAGTTGAGAAGTGCCAGATTTTAAAACTTGACACCTAACTCAATAGCTGCGTCTATCGAGCTTTAAAGAAGTTGTTCTAGCCCTGAGGCTCGACAGCTGCTCGACAGCACCTCTACACCTCTAGCTGTCGAGATTTAAGAAAAATAGATTCTGAGTTCTGTTTTTTATTCAAATCCGTACATGTGTCTTTGGGACTTCTTTTCTTCTAACCCTAGACATATAAAAGGATTATTTTAAAGGCCGTCAAAGGGTATACAAGTTGCACAAGTATTAAGAAACACTTGTTCAAGCAATTTGTGACCTGAGATAAAGTTCTTGCCCTAATTCATCTCTTTTGTGAAGAAGTTGTTGTGTAATGTGCACCATAGGGTTTTGTAACCAAGTATCTTCTTGATCTTCATCGTGTGGATGAATTGAAGAACTTTGCAGCCAACAACTTCCTCTAGTTGGTGATTGAAGTCGCGTATTAGGATCCGCGCAATTGGTTAGTCATGTACTTGGGAGCCGTGCATCAAAAGGAGAAATTGCACTACAGAACAAGTCCAATTGGGTATTGGGATAAGCGTTTAATTGTAGGTTGGTAAGGTACTTGGGATTCCTTTACTTGTAACCGCTTGTTGTGATAATAGTGGAATTTCGGGAGTGGTGACCTTAAAATCATCCGATGGGGTTTTTGCCGTGTAGGTTTTCCCTATTCATAAACAAATCACCGTGTCAATTTATTTTCTGCTGCATACTTTAGTTTATTGGTGATTTGTTTGTGCTACCACGCAATTTACATGTTAATTTGATTAATTAATAACTTGGCTAATTAATCAACTTAATTCATCACAAGGGGTCAACGCGTTTGTGGCATTTCAACTACTAACAATCAACCATATTTGCATGTGTCAAATTTCAAATTTTTTTATCAATATTTTTTTGTGTCTTTAGACATTTTGTTCATTAAATGGAACGAATCTCATTCTACTTTCATAGCCATTATTTGATAAATTTGAAAAAATTCAACCCGACAAATGCTATATCCACAACATTTTCACAATATTTTTACAACAAATTTATAAATGGCAAATTATTACTGATTGTTACTAATGTGAAAAAAATACTCCCTCCGTCCCAATTTGTTTGTCCTGTTTAAAAAATTAAACTTTTTAAGGGAATATCATTTATTGCCTTGTTTGCCTTATAAAAATGTATAAGTTTATAAAGCTACCTTTAAATAAATTTATCAACTTTTTTGTTATTCTTAATGAGGCAACTAAAAAGGTGCTCCAATTAGTTTGATTTTTTAAATATTTGTTAGTTTTGTTTTCAAATAGTTTTGAAAATAAAGTAGGGGTAAAATAGGAATATTAATAAATTAATTTTATTTTTAGAAACATGACAATATTTTGGGACATCCCAAAATGGAATAAAGGACAAACAAACTAGGACGGAGGGAGTAGTAATTTTAATGGTGAATTTAAATTACAACTAGTAATAATTTGTCACCTATAATTTTTTTGTGAAAATATTGTAAATGTAAATCCAATAACTCGAGAGAAATTGAAGAAAGATACCCAATTTGACCTTGGGTACTTGGACCAAGTGTAAAAGCAAATTGATTTGTGCCTAACCCGCTTAATTCCGATTTTTCAAAATCTTGCACATGTGGACTCTCACAGTCTCACTTGCCTCCTATGCCACTATTTTTGGAACTGTTAGTTGAGTTTTTGTGTGCCTTTATGTTAAAACTTATTTCTCTCTCTCTCTCTTGTGTGTGTGTGCTTGTTTCTAAAAAAAAAAAAAAACCAGATTAATTACAAGTTGATAGATCCAAACAAAAGACAAGTGATTCAAGAGTGTAAAAAATATATATCTTAGATCAAAGATGCAAGTTAGTAATGTAAAATCGATTTCATTGAGAAGAAAAAATCTATGGAGAAATTATAATGTAATTTGTATTGTAGCATTGTTTTTGGATTTTGACCTATGCGTATAGCATGAATTGGAATATATACATTGTGTAATTCATGGTAACGATGGTTTGGTCACAATTATGCAAAATAAAAATTCTAGTATTGTGGACTTTGGGCTGGTGCATTGTGCCCAGAATTGGATTGAGAATCTGAAATGAAAGGATGTCGGACCATTGGGCATGTTGGCAGTGGTGAGCTTTGTGGAATTAGTGAGCTTTTGTTTTTTAGTAGATAACACTAATAAATTAGTGGGCAATTAATAGGTCCTAGATTGAAATAATGTGAGCGTAAGAAAAGGAAAAGAATAAATGGAAGCATAGCATTAGCATAACACTGGAGCTGCCCTTCATCCGTCCTTTGGTATCATTTTCCAATTGGGAATTAGGGACAAAAACTTATTCAGTTTCCCAAAATTCATGAATCATCTAAAGGAGGTATGTATTAATGTATCAATCTAATTTATTTTGGATAAAAATGCCGGCTTTCGGTTGTTTTTTTTAGACTAACAATCTAACATGCATAGGAATCTCGATCTCAGAAAAACATGCAATATGAATCTTATTATGCCTTCCCAAAAACATCAAGTACCTTCCCCTATATAGATAATCGAGAATATTTTTGCTTTGTACTAAGAAGATCATAAATAAGTTATTGGCTCAACTTGTACACGTTGTATGTTTGACGAAATCATCAAGCTTTGATGATAATTATCCTTTTAAAAAACAATTAAAACAAGTGAGAAATAGTGACTCAAATCCATATTTAGGTTAGAGTAGTTTTTATTATACACAAATTGTTTAACACAATTTTACACACTTCCAAAAACACGATTTCAGTTATTTTTTAGGATGTTTGTAAAACAGTGTTGTGCAACAAGTTTAATATTTACTTTACAAGAAAAAAAGGAGGAATGCTATAGTCACTAAATCACAAGACTCATAATTCGAAGATATTATCTTACCATATATAATTTTTGTCTTTTGTTGTTGTTGTTGTTGTTGTTGTTGTTGTTGTTGTTGTTGTTGCTGCTGCTGTTGTTAATATATATAGTTGTTGTCCTCTTTCATTGATTGATGTAAACATTTAATTAATATGATGGTAAAGTTTAAAGAGAAACCTGGTATTTTTTTCCCTTAATAGATTGCAATAAGTTATACTAGTCACTTCATATATAAAAGCAAGCTTGAAGTATTTTGAGATATTTGTAGTCAAGTTAGTAGTCTTAATAATTAACTTAACTGCCAAAAATTTTATAACTCAACTGACACTTCTAATAGTTTTTAACGAAGATATTCAAAAGTTCAGATCTTCTATCTCTAACTAATGAATAATAATAATAATAATAATAATAATAATAATAATAATAATAATAATAATAATAAGTATAATTTTAATTAAATAAGCACTCTTAACACAATTATTTCTTCATGCCCTTTGAATGGCAGGTGTACATGTATGAAAATTACATGAACACGTTATTATATTCAGGCTGAACTTGTTTAATAAACAAGCTTAAACTTAGGCTTGAATTAAACTTATTTATTAAATAGATATAAGAACAAAAAAGAATTTTCTACAAGTGGATTAGGGATCTATTCATAAAAATCTAAGCTATCTCTACTTTGCATCTTTGAAGAGAATCAACATTCACCATTGGTGGGAGGCTTCGTTCTTTTCTCTCTTTTTTTACATTTTGTTCAACATTCTCTATTGGGCCATAAGGTGATAGAGTCACTTGCTGGAAGTTCTATATAAGGGGGGGTTTCATAACCTTTAATTGTATCAAGAAAACAAAGACAGCTAATTGAGTTATATATCTGTTTGTGTTGTTAATCTTTTAAGCAATATGGCATCTCAAGTAGACCTTATTAAGATTAAAATGGAGGGCTTTGCTCTATTAGATGAATTCCATGGCCAGTCAAGGAGACACAGTATTCATCATCAAAGTCAAGTTCCAAAAAAACAGCCAGAGATGATGATCGTTTGCAAAATGCCAGCTCCAAAGATCAATGGTGAGACACTGGTTATGGATTTCACTAACGAAAAAGTAATTCGCTTTGGTACTAGGCTTAAATAATAGCTCTTTCTTGCATATACTTTTCGTAAACTACTATAGATACTCTTGTATTACAAAAATAATATGTATACTCTTTTGTAGCAAGTTAGAAAAAAATGCTATGTAGTATAGAAAGTAGAAGCACTTTTCGGTAGCTCACTTTCATGTAATCATGTAAGCACTCTATATCTTCTAACAACTTTCCTGTGTAATGATACAAGAGCTTATTTTGATCATCGTTGCTTTCCTTTAATTATGCAAGTGTTTAGTCTGCTAATTTCTTCTAGCCCTACTGTACATATAGGCACATCTCCTCCTTTTATTATCGTAGTCTCCTTCCTCTCTTCTCTCCCTCCATGAGACTTTTAGAGGATTGTAGAATCAGGAGCAAGGACTATTGAATAGAGTGACGTATATATCAAAAGCCAGTGCAACCAATTCAATTTACATATTTGATATTGGGTAAAATATATTAGACATAGTGTGTGTAACAACCATCGCCCTTTGATATGCGGTAAGATTTTGAATGTGGTCAAATAATGAGCAGACTGTCTAATTGAGAGACCATTAAAGTGAATTAATTTTTGTTACTCTATATATATATATATATATATTAATTAACCTAAAAATAGGTAAACATACAATCCACACCCTATTAGTTTGTTGAACTGTCATTTAGTTTATTAAATTTAAATTTCAGTTTAGTTTGTTAACTTTGTCAACGCGGTTGTATTATTCCTTTTGTCCATTACCATTTGAAAAACACTAATAATTCTCTTAAAATGACACCATCTAAAATCATTTCTAATGTTACAAACATGAAACGACGTTGTTTTAATAGGATTAGTGTTGTTTTTCAAGTTTAGTTGGATTATGCTTAACTCTAAACTCAAGGATAGGATTAATCTACATGTATTTTAATCATATGTCCTTTTAAATCACCAAACCAAATTACAAAAATGTTATATAGATCATATATTAAAAAAAGAAGAAGATCGCTAGTGGATATTTAAATTTTTATAAACTACTTAAAGTAATTTTTCTCCAAATTAGTTTAAAAGAAAATGCTATAAAGTACAATTGTGATGAGTGATCACATCATAATATGATGCAACCTTAAACATGCAATAACCCTACATTACAAAAAATAGGGCTATCCCAGCATTGAATAGGCCAAAATGCCTATCCTAGTGCTTTTTTTCCTGGTGCTTTAAACTGTCACGTAGTGACAGTCGGTATAAGGTCACCGAACCTGTACTGGCGCTTTACAAAACCGCTGGTATAGGTCCCAGCACTTTTTAGACCTTGATCCGGTGCTTTTTCTTTGTGAAGGAATAGTCCAGACTAGTAGTTTTAAGACCTGTACCAACAGATTTCAGGACCTATACCAACGCTTTTTAATTAAAAAAAAGTGCTAGTATAGGTGTATTTATACCAGTAGTTTTGAAACCGCTCCTATAGGGTACTTACGAAAATATGAATACAACCTATACTAGTGCTTTTAAACCGTTGTAATAGGTATTGCTTATGCCGGCACTTTTGAAAAGCACTGGTATAGGTTTTCAATGGAAATAGTAATAAGGCCTATACCAACACTTTTAAAACGCCATAATAGGATAATCAGCGAAACTATTGAAATACCCTATTCCAGTAGTTTAGAAAGTGCTGCTATATGTTTTTTTTTTTTTTTTTTAATTTGTTTTTTTAAAGACCTATAATAAACTTGTAATACATATTTTCCAAGCACCTGTAATGTAATTAAAATACAATATCAAATAACAAATACAATAATAGTGTAAACCAACAAACAAAATACATTTAATTACACCATATTAATAACTATATATCAAATAGTACATCCCAAATGTCTAGAATGTTCCCAAAATAATACATCCT
The DNA here is from genome assembly GCA_032878915.1 of Castanopsis chinensis. Lineage (NCBI taxonomy): Eukaryota > Viridiplantae > Streptophyta > Magnoliopsida > Fagales > Fagaceae > Castanopsis > Castanopsis chinensis. Next base: position 1,819,932 of record JAVQMG010000113.1, read on the forward strand.
AAATGTTTAGAATGTTATGAGCAAAAAAAAAAAAAAAAAACATTCTAATGGTGAATATATATCAACGTTTGATGCAATATGTAGGTATGATCCATCGTTTCTAAAATCAACAATTGAGTTAGCGCATTTCACAAATTCAACATAGTAACATACTTATATAAAACTTAGTACAATTAAGCATAGAACCCAAGTAGTTGTGTTGTCTCGTCTAATACTTGAATGGCCTTCTAACATTGGTTTTTATATTGTTATGGCACTAAATGCCATCGAACATAATCCATTGGGCACATATATGGCATTTGTGCCGTAGATCCCAACCACCTTGACCAAATTCCTGCAAGTTTTCCAATCGGCTAGCCCGCTTTATTTAATTGCAAGACGAGTCTTTCTTCACAAGTAGAGGATTGTCGCCTTTCTTCCTTAATTGGAGAGGTTCCCAGTCTTTCTTGCTCTTCACTCGATCCTCCTTGTGAAGAGCATGCCCCAACATCGACCAAATCAAAACACCACTTCCTCCCCATTCCTATGTGAAAGAATTTAACAATACACCAATAAGAACTATTTTCTACTTTCCAAATCTTCAAGAATGTGCACAAAAATAATCTAAGCAAGAGAAAGCACCTACTAGTTATCTCCCAATTGCCTTCTCTTGAAGAAGATGAACAACTACAACAAAGAGCACAATTCACGAGAAAAATTAAGTTTAAAAACTTCATAAACTTTGATTGGGTTTTCACTTAGCATAACTAATTAGTGCCTTAAAGATTCTACTCCACTTAAAAATTCTACTACACTTGTATTTTGTTTTCCCAACCTGTTTATAGCTAAAAACATGCCAATATAGACCCCACAATAATCAAGCATATTCAAACTATCAAATTAATATAACACAATAAAAAATTTCTAGGTGTAAACAACCCACTTACTACAAACCAAATCACAACAGGAACAACACAATCAACACTCCCAATATAAAATACATTGCCTTATATCTCCTTGCAAGTCACCCGCTTACTCCAAATCAACAACCCACCACAGTAGAATATATGAATTTACTCAGACAAAATACGATAAATTGACAACAAATTGAACAATAATATGACAAAATTCACAAAATAAACAACACTCCCAATATAAAATACACCACCTTTTCTCTCCATGCAAGCCACCCGCCTGCTCCAAATCTACAACCCACCACAGTAGTAATGTTGACACATGATTATAGACTAGAAGGGTAATAAGAAATAGATTTTACTCACCATTTAGCTATCCACTGATTTGCTCACGAAAAGAAGAGTGATGCAAAGTGATGCATCAAAAGAGTAATGGCATAGAAATAAGGAACCAAGTCAACAAACACTTAGGCAAACGCTGCCTAAAAAATACACTTATATATAAAGGGTTCATTCTATTACTTTAATTTAGTAGCTTTCCTTCTTTGCCATGTGAATTTACAGCTTATTAGCATTTTTCAAGTACCTTTCATAGCCTTAGGGTGCTATTTGCATTTTTCAATCTATAACTAAATTGTTTTAGACATGCATAGTTTTTAAATTAAGGAACTTATGTCTTGATTTTTAAATGCATCCAAAAAAAAAAAAACTAGACATCTTTTATCAGATAATTTTTATAGACACCTTTATACCCATTAGTTAGGCATAATAGTTATCTAGTTGATCGAGCAAGAGAAATTTAACACGAACACACACACACAATGCATGCACGCATGACAAACAAAATTTAGTGCTTAATTATTTTTGTATAAAAACACATCCAACAAAAAAAATTAATAATAATCAAAAGAAATTCAATGCAAAAGTTAGCAACCTCCATTACAAATGAAATATATGCAAAAATCACAAACTGAACCATTATATCTGGCTAAGAAACAATCACAAATTATTGTATGTATCATTGCACTATTAAAGATCACTCTTAAGAACCTAGGATTTATTTGTTCCTCAGTACGCTTTCAATAAAAAATAAAAAGGCTTAAAGATGCTAACTACAACGTATGAACTTCCATTCATTTTTGCTTACAAATAAAGGAATATATTCATCACTGAGCTACAATACAATGGGGGCAAAATAAACAACAAGTTTAACAAGGCTGCCAAGACAGTCTCGTGTATGTTCAAGATGCCTTTGTGGGAAGGTTTTACTTTCTTTTGTCCTTGATGCAAAAATGCTTTATGAGCTAACTGAAACAAGAATGACTATTTGATGACACCAAGAAGATGCTGCTTTTCTTAGCACCAGTTCCATGAAAACCAAGCTTGGCATAATCAAATCTATGTAAAGTGATTAAAAGTACCAATTGTGCAACAATGGTGGCCCGGGTGCTAACATAGAAACAAGTTATTAACATTTAGCACAACTCTATACCTAAACTAATCCAAAGCATTAACACTAGCCTCAATCTGGAACAGTGGGATATCATTAAAAACAAATTAATTAACAGCAAACATCAAGTAAACTCAGAGATTCAGTAATACAAGAGTATATATTGTCAAAATAATAATAACAAAAATAAAACAAGCGTATATTGCTTAGCCAATTGGTTGCCAGTGCACCATATTCTCAAAAGTTGACAAATGAAACTTAAGCCCACCACCCAAAAGATAAAAGGGGGAACTTTGAAGTTAGAACAACATATTTATATACCAATAATTAAAGTTCTAAAACCCATTTCATGAAACCACAAAATACAGAGAAAAAAAATACATTAAACCCACCTACATTTCCTCCAAAATAGAGCAAACTTTAACCAAAATCAAAAGTAAAAAGCTACAAAATCAACTATACTTTAACCAAAACCAAAACTAAAACCCACACAATCAACCAAAAGTTACTTAAAAACATACACATAACCCAAACCAAACTTCAACTAAAATAAAAACTAAAAAACCAGAAATTTAACAAATATATATATATATATATATACACAAAAATTTCTACAAAGTAGAAATGAGAGCTACAAAGACTTACCTTGCTTTGTGTAGGGTTTGTGGTTTTGGGTAGTATTTTTGTGTTTGAAATTTTGGAAAAGAAATGGTGGGTTTTGAGTAAAGAAGAAGAGAGGAGGAGGGGAAGTTGGTTAAGGAAGATCCATGAGAGAGAGAGAGAGAGAGAGGGAGAGAGAGATAGAGAGAATGTGGGTGAGAAGAAAATATCTAAAGTAAAGAAGTGGGAGACCAAAAATGAGAGGCCAAAGTGGTGGGAAGCTAAAAAAAATAAGTGGGAAGTCTGAAATTTTTAAGTGGTGCAAGGGACTTATTGTGACGAAAATGTCACTTATTGTAGCGGAAAAAAACCGCTGTAATAAGTTTAAATCTATTATGGCGACTTATTCACTTATTGGAACGACTTTAAACTGCCACAATAAGTCATCAAATTTTCAAAATTTTTTGAAAATTTTGAAAGTCCGGCTTTTTACTTCAGACCTATAGCAGCAGTTTTAAAACTGCCATGATAGGTGTAAAACCGCCGTAATAGGCCTTTAGGGATTTTTTCCTACATTGAAAGTAATAAAATATAATTTAATACTAAAAATGAATAAAATATAATTTAATAATTAATAAAAATATAAGATGAAACTTGAGGACCAAAATTAATAAAATATAATTTAATAATCATTAAAATGGTTGAATTACCCCTAAGACTAAAAAAAGGGCAAGAGACCTCCATAAACTTAGAAATGACTAAAACACCCCTACCACCCAAAAAATGGCTGAAATACCCCTCGTAACATGAAAAATGACAAAAATAACCTTCAAGCCTAAAAAAGACCAAAATACCCTTGAAACCTAAAAAAAGACCGAAATTAATAAAATATAATTTAATAATCCTTGAAAATGACTAAAATACCCCTAAGATTAAAAAAAGGCCAACTTACCTGATAAATTTAAAAAATGACCGAAACACCCCTACCACCCAAAAAGTGGCTGAAATACTCCTGAAACTTGAAAAAGAACTAATATACCTTTGAAGCCTAAAAAAACCAAAATACCATTGAAACCTTAAAAAAGACCAAAAAACTACTGAAACTTGAAAATGACTAAAAACACCCCCTTAGCCTAAATTGATTATCAAAATGCGCCTAATGGCTAAAAATGAATTAAATACCCCTTAGGCATTAAAAAATGACCAATATACACCCTAAGCCAAAAAGTGACTGAAATACCCTGGAAACTTAAAAAAAACCAAAGTACCCTTGAGCCTAAAAATGACCAAAAATACCCTCTAAGCCTAAAAAAATGACCAAAATACCCCCAAAAGCTAAAAACGGCCAAATAGCCCCTAAGCATTAAAATTTTTTACACACATACATCCTAAGCCTAAAACCTAATTGAAATGCCTTGGAAACTTAAAAAATTAATAAAATACTCAAGTCATTTTTAATATTTAAAGGGATTTGGTTATTTTTAGGTTTTGGGGGGTATTTCAGTCATTTTTTAAGGTTTCAAGAGTGTATACGTCTTTTTTAGGTATCGGGTGTGTTTTGGACATTTTTTGTGTTTACGAGGGCATTTTGGTCATTTTTTCGATTTATGGGGGTATTTTTGTTCGTATTCAAGTAATTGAGGGTATTTTGGTGTTTTTTAGACATGGGGGGGGGGTGCTTTGGTTATTTTCGATGTTTTGGGGGTACGTTGGTCAGTTTTTAGGTTTTGGGGGTTATTTCATCCATCTTCTAGGTTTTGGCGGTGTATTAGTCTTTGTTTAGGTATCGGGTGTGTTTTAGACATTTTTTGTGTTTACAGGGGCATTTTGGTCATTTTCTGCGCTTTATGGGGGTATTTTGGTCTTATTCAATTAATCGAGGGTATTTTGATCTTTTTCAGGCATGGGGGGTACTTTGTTCATTTTCAATGTTTTAGGAAATACTTTAATCAGTTTTTAGGTTTTTGGGGTTATTTCGGTCATTTTTTAGGTTTTACGGGGGTATAAGTATTTTTTAGGTATTGGGGGTGTTTTGGACCTCTTTTTTTTTTTTTTTTTTTTGGTGTTTACAGGGGCATTTTATTCATTTTTTTTTTCAATTTATGGGGGTATTTTGGTTGTATTTAAGTAATCGAGGGTATTTTGGTCTTTTTTAGGCATGGGCGTATTTTGGTCATTTTCGATGTTTTGGGGTGTACTTTGGTCATTTTTTAGGTTTTGGGGTTATTTTAGTCATTTTTTAAGGTTTCAGGGGTGTATTCGTCTTTTTCTAGGTATCAGGGGTGTTTTGGACTTTTTTTGTGTTTTTGGGGGCATTTTGGTCACTTTTTCGATTTATGGGGGGTATTTTGGTCTTATTCAAGTAATCGAGAGTATTTTGGTTTGTTTCAGGCACAAGGGATACTTAGGTCATTTTTGATATTTTGGAGGGTATTTCGGTCATTTTTTTTAGGTTTTGAGGGTGTATTGGTCTTTTTTTAAGTATCAGGGATGTTTTGGACATTTTTTTGTGTTTATAGGGGCATTATGGTCACTTTTTCATTTATGGGGGTAATTTGGTCTTATTCAAGTAATTGAGGGTATTTTGGTCTTTTTTGATGTTTAGGGGGGGTACTTTGGTCATTGGTCAAGTTTTAGGGGGGTATTGGTCATTTATTAGGAGAAATCCCTATTCTAGCACTTTTAAAAGTGTCGAGTAGGTCTTCCCCAGAAGGGAATGGAATAACTCTATTCCAACGCTTTAGTAAGCGCCACGATAGGTCTCCCCTAGAAGGGAATGAATTAACCCTATTCTAGTGCTTTTAGAGTGCTGATATAGGTTACCTCTATTCCAACACTTTATAAAGCGTCGAGATAGGTCTCCCCTAGAAGGAAATAGAGTAACCTTATTCCAGCGCTTTCCAAAGCACAGGGATAGGTCTTTCTATAAGGGCATGAAATAACCCTATTCCAACGCTTATAGAGTGTTGGCGTTGGGATAGGTTATCCCTATTCCAGCACTTTTAAAGCACCGGGATAGACTATTTTCAAAAAAGGAAATAATTTTTTAAAAAATTGATAAATCTAACCTATAGTGGTGGTTATAAAACGCTGCAATAGGGCATCCAATACCAGCGATTTTGGAAACCGCTGCTATAGGCCTCCTATTGCAGCGATTTATGAAGCACTGGTTTTGAGTTGCTGTAATAGAGTGTTAGAGACATATTTTTATATAGTTGGCATATTCTTTGACAAAACGTACTTTACTTGTGTTTAGGTAAACCTAAATAGATTAAAGATGATCATTACAAGTGCTTAAATTGAAGACATGAAGATTACTCAAGAATTGCTCAAGAAAAATGCAACCTGCAGGTCTCGATACCTTCTCGACAGAAGCTCGATCTGGTGAGATTCATTAAAACTCGACAGATTTCTCGATCTATATAGCTTACGGGATTCAGTCTATAGCCAGCAACGTTTTTATTCTAAAAGGCTATTTCTTTATGGGTTTGTATAATCCTTATTGGACTAGGAAAACCCAAGGTTTGTGTGAACCTATTTGGAATAGGAGAGCTCATTAAGCTCCTATTTAAAGGAGGTGGAAAAAGAATAACAAAACCCTAGAGAGCTTCATAAGATTTTCTTTTTGAAACCTTAGCCTCCTCCTACAGAAGAAAGAGTTCTTGCTGCGTTTCTTGTACGTCTTTGGGTTCTGTAACCAAGCAAAATCTCTTGCACCAACATGAAAGATCTTATTGGTGTTTCTATGTGAAGCTATTGCAAATTAACTACAACAATCAAAGGGTTGCTATGGAGTTAGTCATGTACTGACTCGATACCTCCTCGACATAAGCTCGATCTGTTGAGATTCATTAAAACTCGACAGATTTCTCGATCTATCGAGCTTACGGGATTCAGTCTATAGCCAATAACGTTTTTATTCTAAAAGGCTATTTGTTTATGGGTTTGTATAATCCTTATTGGACTAGAAAAACCCAAGGTTTGTGTGAACTTATTTAGAATAGGAAAGCTCATTAAGCTCCTATTTAAAGGAGGCGGAAAAAGAATAACAAAACCCTAGAGAGCTTCATAAGGTTTTCTTTTTGAAACCTTAGCCTCCTCCTACAAAAGAAAGAGTTCTTGCTGCGTTTCTTGTACGTATTTGGGTTCTGTAACCAAGCAAAGTCTCTTGCACCAACATGAAAGATCTTATTGGTGTTTCTATGTGAAGCTGTTGTAAATCAACTAAAACAATCAAAGGGTTGCTATGGAGTTAGTCACGTACTGAGATTCGTGCAAAGGAGTAAGCCGCGTACTAGGATTTGCGCATCAATTGGTTAGTCACGTAATGGGAGCGGTGCATTGAAAAGGAGAGATTGTCACTACAGGATAAGAGATTGTCACTACAGAATAAGTCCAATTGTGTATTGGGGTAAGAGTTTAACTGTAGGTTGGTATAAGGTACTGGAATTCCTTTACTTGTAACCGCTTGTTGTGATAATAGTGAATTCTCGGGAGTGGTGATCTTAAAATCACCCAGTGGGGTTTTTACCGTGTAGGTTTTCCCCATTCATAAACAAATCACTGTGTCTTTTAATTTCCGCTACATATTTAGTTATTTGGTAATTTGTTTGTGCTGCCACGTACATTGTATATTAATTTGATTAATTAATAAACTTGACTAATTAATCAATTTTTATTTCACAAGGAGTCAATACATTCTTGGCATATCAAGTGGTATCAGAGTAGGCACACTCTGATTAGGGTTAATCTTTGCTGTGTGATCTATTGACCCTTGTTGTCATGTAAACTCTTGATTTTTTGATTTGCATGATCTTGTGTTGAATAATGATGATGATGATGATATTCAAGATGCCTATTGCAAGCTTTATAATTTTTGTATGAAATCTCTTAAATGTTCTACAAAATTAAAAACTAAATTTAAAAATGTCAAACTTGAAAAAGATGATTTGATTGTAATATTGGATGAAGCCAAAAATTTGAATGAGAATTTTAAAAATCAAATTTCATCTCAAGTGGACAAAATTAAGAGTTTGGAAGATTAACTAGTTGAATTTAAAATTGAAGTTGAAAAATTAACTAGTGCCAAACTTGTTGTTGAGCCTAACTCAAAAGAAAAAGATTTTTATATTCCTCCATTTAAAAAGAATAATGAAGAATTAAAGGCTAATACTGCTAGGATAGACAAACGTAAACAGTCTGATGTTAATGTTGAAGTTTCTAAACCTATGTCTAAACCTCCTTCTAGGTTGAATAAAAATTCTGAATTTGTCCCAACTTATCATTATTGTCATATTGTTGGTCATATTAGGCCAAATTGTCCTAAGTTGAGGTCTTTGTCAACTTCTAAGTTTAGACCTCCTTCTAGGGTGCCGAGTAGTCCTAAAAATGCTCATGTTTGTCACCATTGAGGTTTTTTTGGACACACTCGGCCTAATTGTTCCAAGTTGTTTCCTTATAAGCAAGTGTTCAATAGGTCTCATCCTTTGTCTAAAGACTCTGTACCTAGTCTTGGTGAGTTATTAAAAGCTTTGAGTTTTCAAACTCAATTTCAAGGGAATTCTAATTCACCTACATATTTTAGTAGTCATACTAGGACATGTGCCTTTTCATCTTCATGACTAAAGACTTGTGTTGTGTGGGTGATAAAGGATCCTAAGACTTAATTGTCTTTCTGTTGTCCCCTGCTTTAATTCTTTCTATCTAAAGTAGGACTATCTTTGCTTGATTTCTTATTTGCTTTTGGAATCATGCTTTCATGCATCTGCATATTTCTTTCATACTTTCATGTTGTTTGTCTTTTTTTTTTTGGTTGTTTAGTTTTTATTTTGTTTTGTTTTCAAAATAAAAAAAAATAAAAAGAGAAAAATACGAAAAATACAAAAACAGTGTGTGTTTGTGTACATTGATACTTGTGTACCTTGAATGGCCAATGAAACAAAGTTTTCTAAGCTTTGTATCTTTTGTAATTTAGATGAGCATCTCTATGTACAACTAAGCAAGTGAGCTTTGTGGCTCGTATTTGTGATGAGTAAGGTTAAGTGATCTCTTATACTTAACATTCATATCACTCTTTTTGTCTAGAAGGATTAGAAAATTTTAAGAGAAATGCATAAATAACCATCTCACCACTGTTGCCCACCAATTATGAAATGACATCTGTATGCTTCGACATATCAAAAGTGTAATTTCAAAAAACTTAACATAATTGAGTATTTCTTTTCTCTCTCTTATATGCCTAGGCATGATATACTTAACAAAAGAAAAATATGCAAAGAAAAATAAAAGCAAAAAGATAAAAATGCTTTATATATGATTGCAAACGTGTATTCTAGAAGACATGAGAGTTATAGGATGTACCTCGAAGGTGATAGCCCCATCAAACAATTATGATTGTGTGAGTTAAAGTAATTTTCTCATATCTCAAATCGTCATAATATGTAGACACATATGCAATCTTGCGATATTTTTCACACACAACACGCAATATTCTTTGCTACTTTTGATACATGTGCAAGTACAATGTGATTTGGCGATCTCAAGGAATACACGTGTTAATGTATGCTCTCTAAACTGTCTTAACTTGTTTTTGAAATATAAAATTAATTAGATTTGTTTAGTGTGTTTGTGTGTGTTTATGGATCTATGTGCTTCACATTTTTTTGTTGAGAGATGATTTTGAGAGTTTAAAATGTTGTTCGGGTTCTTGATTGAGTAGCATGCTTGATTGCATTAATATTTGTGTTTTTCTCTTCCTTGGCAAATTGTTTTTGTGCAATCTCGATAGCTTCTCGATAGCTCTTGACAGCTAGGCTATCTATTGAGCTCTTCAACTTCTTTTTATTGCAATTTCGATAGCTTTTTGACAGTTTCTCTATTCATCGAGAAAATTTCTATCTCCTCAATAGATACTTGATAGCATCTTGATCCATCGAGCCTCTTTTGCTGTGGACACCATTGGATAGCTTCTCGATAGCTATACCTATCGAAGTTTAAACCTCGACACCCTTCGACACCACTCGATCGATCGAGATACCCTTGCATGCATTTCTTTTTTCTTTGTTTTGCATTTTTCTCCCTTTGTGTCCATAGCATCTTGTTTTTCTATCCTACGCATAGAATTCACAATGGACTACAGAACGGGTCAATTTTTTTTTTCCCGAGGTGTTGCTGCTAAACCCTCGAGTCTTCTCTCTATGGACTTAGCCTCAAAAAATCTCTTATTAAAATCCATAGCAATATTATTTAGGGTTAGGTCATAATCCAAATCAAATGCAACTAGGCTCTACAAAGCCTAACAATTCCAGGTATGACAGGATTTATAAATCCATATGCTAATGTACTTTCTAAGATAACTATTTGATCATTAATTGCATGCAAATCAGAATAGATTGTTCCAAAGAATCGAATAAAATAAATACATTATGCAGCACAAAAAAAAAAAAAAAACAAAAAACAAAAAAATTATAAATCCACCGAAAGACATAGACATCTAGATAACAAACTTTTTTTATTTTATTTTTATTTTTTATGCTCACATGTAACTCTAAATACATTTTTCTCTTTGTATTTCTAGATAGTCGATATTTTAAATTCATTTTTTCCCAAATATATGACTCAGGGACGGAACCAAATATATATAATATTGCATGAATATTTTTATTTTTTTCTTCCTCTAAACTTTTTAAAGAGTCTTTTGTTGATCACTTTTTTTCGGTTTGAATTAGCTAGATTCCAACCTGACGGCAAAAGCCCTGCCAATATTTTGTACGATTCAAAACCTGATTTCGACCTAAATATGGAAGCTTTGCCAAAAATCTTGTTGTTCCAAGCTTGAAATCCAATCATACTATGGAAGTGTTGTTGAAATGCTACTAAGAAGCTGAGCTGCAATCAATCATCATCTAGAGTTTTTCCAAGCTAGTTATCCAAGTTTAATCCTAAATTTTGTCAATAAATGCTTAATTTTTGAATGCTTGTTGTTTGTAAAACTCTAAAAATTTCCATGAAATAAATAAAACTATAAATTTCATATAACTTGCAAGAAAGGAGGTCCCTAACCTATGAAGGCTGAGCCTACTGGTTAAGGTACCCCTATATATACCAATCTCCTTAATTATATGAGATAACGATTAGAGCCATAAATAATATAATATGTTAGTCTCCTACAAATGTCAAAAAATTTGTTTGTTCCAATATGGAAAATTTAGATCAGGAGAACAATTCCACTTAATATTAGGAAACCAATTGTTTGACAATTTTATATAGGTCTTAAAGTACATAATAAGAATTCAGAAAATTGAGTTTCAAAGTAGTTTAACAATATTTTGGTAAAATATTAATATTATACAGCAAATTGAGTATTATAAATAGGTCTTAAAAAACATAAAAATTATTTCAAATGAATTTGCAAAGTATCCACGTATCGTGCGAGAAATTATTTAGTTAAATTATCTGTCAAAAATCTTATAACTCAATTGGCACATTTGAGAAATTTCAAAAAGGACATTTAAAAGTTTAAATCTTTTACCTTTAACTATTGAATTATAATAATAATAAATATAATTATAATTAAATAAGCACGAACACAATTATTTTTTCATACAGATAAGAACATTTCATAAATACATTATAATATTTAGACTAACACATTTAATAAACAAGTTTAAACTTTGGCTTGAATTAAACTTGTTTATTAAATAGATAAGAACAAATAAGAATTTTCTACAAGTGGATTAGGGATCTATTCATAAAATCTAAGCTATCTCTACTTTGCATCTTTGAATAGAATCAACATTCACCATTGGTGGGAGGCTTCGTTTTTTCTCTCTCTCTTTTTTTACATTCTGTTCAATGTTCTCTGTTGGGCCATAAAGTGGGAAAGATAGAGTCACTTGCTGGAAGTTCTATATAAGGCCCTTAAACTGCATCAAGAAAACAAAGACAATTAATTGAGTTCTATATCTGTTTGTGTTGTTGATCTTTTGAGCAAAATGGCATCTCAAGCAGAGGCAGACCTTGTTAAGATTGGAATGGTGGGCTTTGCATTGTTAGATGAATACTATGGCCGGTCGAGGAGGCCAAATATTCATCACCGAGGTCAAGTTCCAAAGAAGCAGCCAGAGATCATGATGATTGTTTGCAAAATGCCGGCTCCAGTGATCAATGGTGGGACATTGATTACGGATTTCACTAACGAAAAAGTAATTCGCTTTGGTACTAGGCTTAAATATTAGCTCTTTCTTGCATATACTTTGTGTAAACTACTATAGATACTCTTGTATTACAGAACACAGAAGTAATATGTATACTCTTCTGTATCAAGTTAGAAAATATGATATGTAATATAGAAAGCAAAAGCACTATTAGGTAGCTAAGCTTTCCTGTAATCATGCATGCAAGCACTTACTTTGTATCATCAAAAGCTCTCTTGTACGTGTAGTGATATAAGAACTTATTTTGATAATCTTTGCTCTATTGTAATTATGTAAGCGTTTAGTCTTTTAATTTCTTCTAGCCCTATTGTACATATGGGCACATCTCCTCCATTAATTATCTTAGTCTCTTTCTCTCTTCTCTCCCTACCATGGACTACAGAAGAGATCGAGCACCGCTGTATATATCAAAATATAGTGCAACCAATTTGATTTAGATATTATTTTATGTGAAACAATCATTGCCCTATGATATTACGTAGGATTTTGAATATGCTCCAATAAAGTGCGCACAGGTTGCCCAATTCAGAGACCATTAAAATGTACTAGATTTTTTACTTATACTCCATACTTAACCTAAAAATAGGTAAAAATACAATATATGCCCTATTAACTAGTTTGGCCTAGTTTGGTCAATTGCCATTGTAGTTCTTTAAGTTTAAATTTTAATTTAGTCCTTTAACTTTGTCAACACGGTCATATATATTAGGGCTGTCCAGACCTGACCGGAGCCCCACAACCTGGCTAAACCGCCCGACACTGACCCGATTTCGGCCCAAACCGAAGGTCCAATAGGTCGGCAGCGGGTTTTTGTTCACAAAAACTAACATCGGCGGGTTTGCTTCTCCAAAACCCAAACAACTCGAATTCGACCGGAGTTGTATAAAAAATCTAGTGAAATCTTGCCAAAAAAAGCCAGATCCGACGAGATCTGGTCAGATCTCGACCAGATCCAACTACAACTAGTAGGATTTAGCTAGATCCGGCCAATTCTAGCAATTTTTAGTGAAAAAAAAAAATTTCGACCAAAAAAAATGCAAAAACTGGCGAGATTTTCCAGAATCCAACAATGATTTTCCTGATTCCGACAAGATTGTCCATATTCCGGTGACATTTTCCAGATTTCGGTGACGTTTCTTTTTACAGATTTTGATGATTTTTTTTACTTCGACAACCGACCGAACCGACTGACGATCACCCTCACCCAAAACCGACTCGACCGATTTTTCTGGCGGACGATATTGGGTTCCTCCACCCTTCACTTGACGCCGGCGGGTCGGGTCCGATTTGGGTCCAAACCTAACCTGGCCCAATCCGTGGATAGCCCTAATATATATTATTCCTTCCATGTACTACCATTTGTAAAACATAGTTAACTCTCTTAAAATAATAGTATTTTAAGTCATATTTTAATGTTGCAAACATGAAATGATGTCATTTTAAAAGGATTAGAGTTGTTTTTCAAATGCTAACGAACAAACTAACAAAAATGATTGTTGTCAAAGTTAATAAACTAAAATGACAAAATTTAAACTTAGTGGATTAAAATGATAATTACCAAACTTATAAGGTATAAATTATATTTTACAAAAAAGAAAAAGAAAAAGATTTTGATAGTTTAAGGTGCGGACTCCTAAAATTTGGTTGGATTATGCTAAGTACTTATACTTACAAAGCAAATTACAAAAATGTTAATATAGAGCATATATAGGATCATATATTCGAGCCACTATTGAGAAATTGACGATAATCTCCTTTCACCATGATCAAAATATTATTGTTGAAGACACTTGTTCGATCTCTCGAGCATCAATTAAAGGCTTGTCAAAGTCTTCAACTTTTATCATCTTAAGTTATTTGGGATTTGTAATCTTAAATTTTTGATGGTACATTATAAATTCAATTAAAATTAGATTGAAATTTGTTAATCTAGAACTTAACATTAGCCATTGAGAAAAGGACGCAAAAGGAAAGATGCTCTAAACATTATGGTAAACAAAATAGGTATCGTGGGCTACCCCTTCAAATATATATCCATTTTATCTATGATCTGAATCTCAATAATTTGGGTAAATATGCTTCCATGTTGTGATGGATAAGCTCCATGACCAACTTTCTGCTACCTTTTCTCTAGTCGTTTTTGTTTTTCTTGCCACCTCAATTCAATACCTATCAAATCTTGCCTATCCCATTGAAAGACAGGAATATTAATGCTTTTTAAAAGTAAGCTCAATATGCACAGTATGAGCTAAGAAGTATTACGTCAGAAATATCACCTATGGCTGGATTTAAAAATCCATTTGAGACTGTACTGTCTATATCATCATTGCATGCAAACCAGACTATATTGTTCCAAAGAATCGAATAAATTAAACATTATTCAGCGCAAAAAAAAAAAAAAAAAATTATAAATCCTCCGAAATATATAACACACTTTTATTTTATTTTTATGATCACCTGCAACTCCATAATACTTTTTTTTTTTTTTGAGTATTTCTAGACGGTTGATATTTTAAATACAATTTTTCTACCGAACTTGGTTCTTTTATAAATCAGGAACGGAACCAAAAATTATATATATATATATATATATATATATATATAGTTGCAAGAATTCCATTTTTTGTCCTCTAAAATTTTTGAAGAGTTTTTTGTTGATAACTTTTGTTCGGTTTGAATTAGCTAGATTCCAACCCTTGCCAAAATTTTGTATAATTCGAAACCTATAATTCCAACCTGACTAAGGAAGCTCTGCCAAAAGTTTGGTTGATCCAAGCTTGAAATCCGATCACTTTGTGGAAGTGTTGTCGAAATGCTACTAAGAAGCTGAGCTACGATCAATCATCATTTCGAATTTTGCCAAGCTAGTTATCCAAGTTTAATCCTAAATTTTGTCAATAAATGCTTAATTTTTGAATACTTGTTTGTGTAAAACTCTAAAAATTTCCATGAAATTAATAAACAAAACTATAAATGTCATATCACTTGCAAGAAAGGTGGTCCCTAAGCTGTGAAGGCTGAGCCTCTTGATCAGGGTACCCTGACACCGGTCTTCATAATTATACGTGATAGTAGTTAGAGCCGTAAAATTGTCACATAAAGAGTTATAGGGGTGTTATAATATTTATGGTATCATATACACACCGATAAAAAAAAAAAGGACAATTTGGGAAATACACACATAGCACGATTTTTTTTTTCTTTTTTCTAAATGGTAAATTAGAAAATCCAAACCACCATTTGACTGACCACATTTTTCAAAAGGTTTCGGTCTTTCTAAGTTAATGAGACCTAGAAATATGGCCAAACGAAGACAAGCCCCAAATTCTAGTGGGTAATATTGGAATTTCAAGTAGATCCAACCATTGATCCATTATAAATCCTACAAATGCTAAGATAATAAAAGTGAAATCAGAAGCTAAAAATATATATTGTCCAACAAAATCAAAACTCATCTATAGCCCTACTTTGTATCTTGGAAGAGAATCACGAAAAGGTTAGGAGACCTTGTTCTTATTCTCTGTCTCTTAATTTATAAAATTTCGGTTCAATGTTCCTTACTTGGGCCGTAAGGTTCCCAAGGCTGGCTTGCTGGTCTATATAAAGGGGGTTTCGTCTGTAACCTTCGTATCAGGAAACAAAGACAGCTACAATTGATTTGTAATCTGGTTGTTCTGTTCTTAATTTTGGGCAATATGGCACCTCAGGCAAACCTTGTTAAGGCTGGATTGGAAGGCTTTGCTCTGTTGGAAGAGTACTATGGCCGGCCCAGGAAGGCCGAAAGGCAGTACTTCCATCAAGGAAGTCATCAAGTTTCAAAGAAACAGCCAGACATCAATAGCAAAATGGTTGCAGAGATATATGGTGGGGTAATAATTACAGAATTGAAAGCAAATCGCTACGGTACAGGGCTTAAATACTAGCTCTTGCTTGTATACTTTGTGAAAAGTGAAAACTACTATAAATACTCATCTTGTGTTGGAGAAGTAATATACTATTCTATAGCAAGCTAGAAAATATGCCCTGCTTGTAACATAGAGGCATTACTAGCATCTCTCCTGTAATAATATATGACCCTTTTTTTTTTTTTTAATATTCTAGCTCTCCTGAAATTATGCAAGTTGTTACTTTGTTTCTTCTAGCTTTTGATCCTATACATAGGCGCATCTCTGGCCTCGCCTCTATTAATTATCAATCTCTTTCTCTCTTCTCCTCCCTATGTGAATGAATTGCAGGATTGTAGAATCAAGGCAAGGACTACAGAAGAGTGTGACATATCAAAAACTAGTGCAACAAATTAGATTTAGAAATAAAATATTAGGTGTGATTTTGAATTTGGTTGAATAGACAGAGCAGATCACTGCCTAATTCCCTAACCATTAAAGTGAACAAGATTCCAAAAGTTTGACGGTGTGGCCTCCCTAAAATCCATGTGGCTAATGTTTAATATTTGCAATGAGCTGTATAGTTGTAACTGACAGTGCAATAGAATAAGTTTCTATCACAAAATGGTGGCTGCGATTGTGGTGGCTAATTTAAGAGGTTCACGGAAGATAAGTAGTTGCTATGGTAGAATAAACAGAGGAAGAGAGAATTTGAAAACAGGACATAACCCGGTTGGTCAAAGCTACCAGTTTAGTTACTGTGATTGTAAATGTGGTAGTAGAGGATGCTAGAGATGCCAACGTTGGTCGCTGAAGCTAGATGATGTAAGACAGTTTGCAATGGAGCAACGCCTTATTGGGCCATTTTAGAGTCTCAAATAAGATGATAGACCTCAATTTTTTTAATGTACGTGAAAAATCAAGAGGGAAAGTACCCTAAATACAAACATTTGCGAGTGGAAAAAAAGTAAGTGGTCAATAGTTGTCAATTAACGATGACGATGAGTTGTTGAGGGGCGGCATCAATGGTTGTTAAAAAATAAACTCGCCTTTCTGCAATCTCTTGACATGTACTGGTGATTATAAAATCTGCATTGTTCATCGCAATAAGATTTGCAGTAAATTGACTTGAAAAATGGTACATGTCCTCATATTTTCTCCAATATATATCAGAACCTGGATACTTTGTTTTCTCCAATGCATGGGCAATATTACACTACAGAAATATACTTTTGAAGAATTAAAACCCGTAGATATGCCCTGTGTGATTTCCTAAAATAATTTTAGAAGAAAGGTCTTTAATTAAAACAAAAACAGTTTCAAAACATATTCCACCGTTAAATATGTGAACATTAGCTATTTTGTAATTAATTATGAGCTTTTTTTCATTAGCTTGAGTTAATCTTTCAGATGATTTTTCATAATACTTTAAAGATATTAGTCTTTCTTGTATACAATTTATGTCAGCACCTGAGTTTATTAAAGCAATTTCTGTCAAATAAAACTCTTTATTAATTACTAAAGTAATTTTAGTATGCCATTTTTGAAAAATTACTCTGTCAATTAAACTCAAGAAATTTTGTCTATTGTTATCATTTTCTTAAACATCTTTTTCTAATGAAGGGGGTCTATCATGTTTTAGAAAATTCTTTTAAATTTATTATTTCTACAACATTTTGTTCATCTATGTCTATGGAATTATCTTCTTTAATTTCTTGTTTTACTATTTTTGCTTCTTTCATTAAGTGTTGCAAAGTTACTGGTTTTATGTTTGTTCCATCTTGTTTCATTTTTGTCTTTTCTTTCTTATCTTTTTCTCATTTTCCAAATTCCGTAACATGGTGTCCATATTTCCTACCCTTAATACAAGCAATAGGTATGTCTATAGAATCTATCAATTTTAGTAATAGTCTTTTTTATTTTTTAGGTGATTAGGTAGATTATCTATCAATTTCCTTACTATGTATTTTTTTTTTCCTTTTTCTTTTATTGACTTTGACTGGGTTGGTTGATTTTAGTTCTTCTTTTTTTGTTACTTGGTCCATCTCTTTCTGTTTATCGTCAAACATTTCCATTAATTCATTTATTACATCTTTCTCAAACTCTAATTTACTGATTTGTTTAACAATTTTATTATGTCTATCACATTGTTTCTTAGTATGTCCATATTATTTACATTTACGACAAATAGTATTTCCAGTGCGTTTGTTATTTTTCTCATTATCTGATGACTCAATGGTATTTAAAACTGTTATGTCTCTTTTTCTGTCTATATCTAAAGGTGAATTTAAAATTTCTATCTTTTTAGTTAATTCCGCTAAACTATTATTTTGGGTATATATCATAGATCTTTCAATTGATTTTAGTCTTTCATCAATTTTTTCCTTTATACTATCATTTTTTTTAGAACTATTATTTGCCCATCCTTTCTTACGTATAGCCTCTATCTTTACAATGGCATCATTTTACCTTTCAATTTTCTCTAATAACTCTTTTACTATGCCTTTTCTTATCATTCCTTTTTCTTTGTCTTCATCAATTATGTCTAAGTTCTTCTTTTGTATTGTTTCTATAGCACTAGGATTCTTTCCTTTGTCTTCTATATGTGTTGTTCTTTCCATTATTAGGCCATCTTTCTTATTATTACTCTGTCTTTCTATGTCATCTTCTTCTTGCATTATTTCTATAGGACTGCTTTCTTTCTCTACTTCTATCATTCCTAACTTCGTTTGCACTGTGTGAATATCTTCTTTACTATCTGTCAGATTTGTTTTCAGTGTCTTTATGTCATTTCTTTCATCAATTCTCTCTATTAGGCTATCTGTTTTACTATTTTTTATATCTATCATGTTTGTAGATATGTCAGTACTTACTAAGTTATTCTTTTGTCTATTATGCCAATTATCTATCATGGTTTTTGTTAAAGGTGATCTATGATTAGTTTCAATCTCTCTCTCTCTCTCTCTCTCTCTTTTTTTTTTTTTTTTTTCTAACTTTGAATTTAAAGTTTTCATTCTTTCTAGTAAGTCCAAAAAACTATCATTTTTCCTTTCTACTTTAGTATTTGTTATGGATCTTTCCACAGTTTCTAAAGATTCTAATTTTTATTAATCCTGTCTAACAAACTATTATTGCGTCTATCAGTCTGAAATATAAAGCTTATCTAATTGTTCTAAACTCGTTTCTTCTCCTAAAACAAAATCCATACTAATTCAGTTTCTCATAAAATTTGGAAGATGTATGCTCCAATAGCTTATCAACTGCTGACTGTTGAGAGTCACTAAATTGCCCATAGCTGGCCCTCACAAATGTCTTCCAAATTTCCAATTCCCAACCTCTTTCTTTCTGAAACTTATGTTTGAAAGTGATTTCCAATATCAAATAAGTTTCCCTGTTTTTTTTTTTATTATTATTTTTTTTACACTCCAATTTGGAGAGAGTGAGGCCAGCAAGGAAGCAAACTATGTGAATTGTCATTCTCCACAACTAGGCCAACAAAAAAAAAAAGATTAAACTGAAAACCTACCTGATGTAATTTCTCAATCATTTTAGAAACATTGTCACAGGGTAAAAGAAGAGAGACAGACAGAGAGAGATAGAGGGACAGATAAAAAAAATAAATACAAAACGAATTGATGGAACACCAAAGTTTGTGCTACACTTACCTCTGCAAAAGTCTCCAAATATGGCCACACATCAAACTTTGAAATCCATTTTCGAAGAATTCCATTCTCAGTTCTAAAGGGAACACGCAAAATATGAGTGTGTTCTGTTCCACTGATTCTTTCCAGTCTTTGATTACATGTTGTGCCTTTTGCATCAGGTATTAGTCGGGTAACCTTAAATGACATTAATAAAAGTGGAACAAATATACCAAAATGAGAGTCAAAAGCCATGCTAAATAAATGGAGATAAAGGAGAGCTGAATGTCAATAATGCTTCAAATTACGCAAGTAAATAAGTACACTTACAATGAGAATTTTTGGAATGACATCCAGTCCTTGCTTTTGTATTCTAAGAAACATCTCATCCTCCAAGGCACGCACTTGATCAAGTATATAAACAATCTGTGCAACATGACAATTTCTCGTTAGTATTAGGATAAAATTATTTGTGCCTGCTAAAAGTAGTGTAGGCCATCAATTTTTTTTGTTTATTTATTTATATTTGGCTGAGAAAGGGTCATCATATATACAAAGGAAACTCTTTTATGGGCAAGGAGAAGCAACGCATTGTGCCATGTAGTATTAAATAGTACAATCAAGTTTGTGCAACCAAAATACCAAATAGAGTAGAAAAATTATCTCCATATTTCAACAAATTAAAAACAACTGTACCTGTCCTCCAGTGTCAGGTAAACCTAAAACATTTGCCTGGCCGAAGTAGCCATGAGGAGACACAATGATAACATTGAACACCATAAGGAATCCTCCCAAGAAATGTCTCTAGGGTTGAGGGATCAGGAGCCTGTAGGACTTCCAAACAGAAGATGAATTGTCTCTGATACCCTTTGTGCAATGTCACCCCAGCCTCTCTCAAATCCCATTCCTTGTAATCTAAAAAGAAAAGTGAAGAGTTTAAAGACAATAGTTTAATGATTTTTTTCCAAGTGATAATCTCCAAGGCTAGAAAAGCTAAGCTTTTAAAAATAGATACAGTTGCGTACTCAAATTCAAACTAAGAATATGGTGTACTTGGTGGCAGCTTAGAAAGATACTCCTCTGCCCTTGCCAAAGCAGCCTGAAGTTTAAAAATGTTCTGAATCCTATCATTTAACATCATAGCCTGCACAGGATAATAGTGAAATTAATATCACATGATTTTAAGGTCTCCCTATGAGATTTATGCAACATCTACAGTTCTAAAATACTTCATATATGGCTTGTAGTCATGCTTATACTAAACCATGAAGTTAAACAATATATTTCAACAAAGCTTGAATTCAAGCCAAATAGAAGTAGCCAGCTCCTAAAAGAATATCAACATAATCATACCACGTAAGGGAAAATTCAGCAAAAGAAATTAAATAGTTATCAACTAAAGGCTCATCATGATGGCAGCAAGAAAGAATGTTCTGTGAAATCCTTAGCTCAATTAAACTTACATGACCATCATGTTTGTGTGCACGAAGAAAATCAAGTAGAGGCTCCAAAATTTCTTTATTACGGAACATGCTTGAAGATAGGTGACGGTTGAGGAATTGAACCCCATTCCCAATGGTTGATGATGATCGAGTTGGTCGAGGGAATGTTGCATTAAATGGCTCAAAATCAATTTCAAGAACATAGTTGTCATTGCACCTATAGCAAAAATTTCATAATCCAATATCTGATTACAATCATTGATAAAGAGAAGTAAAAACTAAAACAGAATCTATCTCTTTTACGCGATCTAACACTATACCAGATGAGATGACTCAAACACTAGGCACAGGATTATAAAACGAAGCACCCTAGATTTAAATAACAGAGAGATCCCTTACTGTCCACCCACTAGTTCTTCTTTAAATTGAAGATACTCTGCAATGCTCAAATGATCCACACTGAGTTCAAAGACGTTAACACGGACATATTCCCAAATACCAGGTCTTGGACGAATTGCTACAGCCACAAAAGGAGGCAGAACTATAGCTTCCTACAGCAACATATAAACAATTAGTTTGTAGAACTAAAACAACATGGCAAAATTTAGTAATGCAATTTTTACTTCTCTTCTGAAGTATATGGACAAACGGAAAGGGAAAAAAAAAGTTGGCCATTTTTTTACACCACTTTTGAATCAAAAGTTTTTAGTATGGAAAGAGAAAGATCGCCCCATTCACAAAGAGGATAAAATAAAAGGAATAAAATTAGTCAGTGCAACAATCCAAAAGATAACATAAAATAAAAGGCCATTAAATTGATCATTACTTCAATTTATCTCCAAATTGCTTCTCCCACATCATGTTGGGAGGTAAGTTGGGTTTGGCATTCCAAATAAATCATACACAATCAGGTAAGTTATTCCTTTTGAAAGCCTAACTATATAGATATATAAACTAATTAAACATATAGGCTGTACGATTACACAATGTGTTAAATCTTAACGAGTAATCTGAAAAACTTTACCTCATTTAAACCAAGTAACCGTTGCTACAGGCAGCACGGAGTTATGAACTTCTTGAATCATTATATATGAACAAGAACTAACTTATCATCTAGGTGACTTATGTGGAAATGAGCAAAAGCGAAGAATGCATTCCAAGTCTTAACACGTTGTATTTTGTATTAAAAAAAAAAAAAAAAAATTCTTTTAACTCTAAACCATCCAACAAACTCATCTTCAAAATCCTGTAATGCCCTCACTCAAACAACATTAATTAAGGAGTCACCTTTTTTTTAATAAGATTTTCCCCAAGAGGGGGAAAGGAAAGTTAAAACTAATGATCAGGCATTTGTGCTCCTCACTTGAATACTAACCAAAACCAAAATTTTATGACAATATCATGAATTTAAAATACACCCAGTTACTAACCAAATCCTAATTTCTCGTCAAATCTTCAATTGTATGTTTGCGATCTCAACATGCAATCTCAAAAATCTAATCTTTCTTAACCATGAAACCTTTATATTAACACCATCCAAGTTAAAGAGCGTGCATGTGTGTGTGCAAAAGAGTACTTGAAAAATTCAAAATGCAATTCCAAAACCCAAATTTCTCAGCCAAGCCATCAATTTCATGATCAATTCAAACACACACACACACACACACACACAGAGAACCAGAGAGAGTGAGAGAGAGGAATCTTGAGAGGAGCGAAACGAGCTCATTTCGATGAGCAGAGAGAGATTCCTGGAGCCTGTCTCGCATATTTTCGCTTCTTAAATCACACACAAAGCGAAAGCTATTACAAAACAGAATTGGAAGAAAAATGGAAAAATGAATTCATTGATGCAATTACAGTTACAACTTCTATATATATATACAACAGGAGAAAGGAAAATCTTACTAACTAACTCACAACAGATAAATAGAGCTATACGACTTGTAGCTCTCATACAGTACAAAGCTTACAGTACAAAGCTATACGACATGTAGCTTATGTCTCATTTGATTCAATTCTATCTTCACTCAATTTCTTCTTCTTCTTAGATTTGCTCCTAACAGACTCTGCCACTGCAACTGATCTTGATTTGTTATCTTTACACTCCCCCTCAAGATGAAGTGGGGAATGCACATTTAACATATTCATCTTGGATAGCAGATTGTGAAACTGATGTGCACTAAGTGCCTTTGTAAGCAAATCAGCAAGCTGTGATTGAGTCCTAATGTGCAGCAACCTTATTACTCCTTGAACCATTTTGTCTCTCACAACATGGCAGTCAATCTCTATGTGTTTTGTACGCTCATGGAACACTGGATTGGCTGCAATGTGGAGAGCAGACTGACTGTCACTGAATAATAATGCAGCCTTAGGGTGATCAACTTGTATATCTCTTAATAAACTAAGAATCCATACAATCTCACACACTGCTACTGCCATAGAACGATACTCAGCTTCTGCAGATGACCTACTCACTGTGTTTTGCTTCTTAGACTTCCAAGAAACTAATGAATCCCCCAAGAACATGCAATAACCAGTTACTGACCTTCTTGTATCAGGGCAAGCAGCCCAATCTGAATCAGCAAAGCCTTTAAGTTGTAATTCAGATGCACTTGAGAACAATAATCCTTGTCCTGGACTACCTTTGAGGTACTGCAACACCCTATTTGCTGCAGCCTGATGAGGTTTCCGAGGCTTGGACATAAATTGACTCAATTTATGAACAACAAAGGTTATATCAGGTCTTGTGATTGTAAGGTACAAGAGCCTGCCTACCAATCTTCTATAAGAGCTTGGATTTGTTAACAATTCACCTTGGTACTTACTTAACTTCAGATTGTGCTCCATGGGGGTTTTGGCTGGTTTACAACCTAGCAAACCCGCATCATTTATCAATTCCAAAGTGTATTTTCTTTGACACAAATGGATGCCTTTCTGTGATCTAGCTATCTCAAGCCCAAGGAAAAACTTCAAATCTCCAAGGTCTTTTAGTTTAAACTGCTGATCTAGAAGAATCTTCAGCTCTGCCACAGACTTAGGATTATCACTTGCAATCAAAATATCATCTACATACACCAATAAAGCAATGAAAGACCTTGGTGTTTTCTTGGTGAACAAAGAATAATCTGCCTTAGACTGCCTGAATCCCAACCTCAATAAAGCAGCAGAGAACTTTGCAAACCATTGTCGTGAGGCTTGCTTAAGACCATAGAGAGATTTTTGTAATTTACAAACTACCTCCCCCTTGCTGTGGAAGCCAGGTGGTAAAGTCATAAACACTTCCTCATGTAAATCACCATGCAGGAAAGCATTATTGACATCAAGTTGGGAAAGAGACCACCCTTTCACAGCAGCAACAGCCAACAAACATTTCACAGAAACAAGCTTTGCAACAGGTGAGAAAGTTTCTATATAATCAAGGCCCTCCTTTTGAGTATAACCCTTGGCAACCAACCTAGCCTTGAACCTCTCCACAGTACCATCAGCTTTATACTTCACCCTATACACCCACTTGCAGCCTATGGCTTTCTTACCAGGTGGTAAAGGCTGAAGAGACCAAGTATTATTTGCCTCTAAGGCCTTAATCTCATTAGCCATAGCCTCCCTCCATTTAGGATCAAGAACAGCCTGATCATAATGCTTGGGTTCAACTATAGAAGAAATGGCATTGCAAAAATGTCTATGGGTCGAAGAAAGCTTAGCATAGGACAAATAGGAAGAGAGAGGATAGAGGGTACCTGAGGAAGAAGATGAAGCAGGTGGAGCTATAGTAGAGACCTGATTGCAGTGATAAGCTTGTAAATAAGTTGGTTTAGAAGAAGTCCTAGTGGATCGCCTAATAGGATATCTAAGAGCAGGAGTTGGGACAATGGGCTCAGCATTGGGCATAGCAGCAGGCACAATTGCTGGCTCAATAATAGGCTCAATGGGAGGCACAACAGCTGGCTCAGCAACTGCACGCAGCTCAACAATGGGTTCAGCAATTGACACAGGAGCTGAAGAAACATCAGAAGCTGAAACTGATGCAGGGGAAGAAGGGTGACCAGAACCATTAAAAGAACAAGGCTCAAAAAAGAAAGGATTAATGGTGGGAGGAGGCTGAGATGGAACAGAAGGAGAAGAAGAGTTAGAAAGAAAGGGAAAAATAGTCTTATGAAAAATGACATCTCTAGAGATGAAAATGCATCTAGACTTTAAATCTAAAAGTTTAAACCCTTTGATGTTATAAGGATAGCCAATAAAAACACATTCTCTAGCTCTAGGATCAAACTTAGGTCTATGGGCAGCAATGGTTGAAGCAAAGCACAAACAGCCAAAAGACCTAAGAAAAGAGTAAGATGGAGGTTTGTGATAGAGAAGTTCAAAAGGGGTTTTATTTTGTAAAACAGAAGAGGGAAGCCTATTGATTAAGAAAACTGCAGTTAGAATGCATTCACCCCAATATGATATAGGTAAATTAGACTGAATCTTCAAGGCTCTAGCAGTTGAAAGTATATGTTGATGCTTTCGCTCCACAACAGAATTTTGTTGTGGAGTATAAGCACAACTCTTTTGATGCAAAATGCCATGAGTAGAAAAGAATTCAGGCATATTAAATTCAGGGGCATTGTCTGATCTTATGATCTTGATACAAGCATTAAACTGAGTCTTAACCATTGCATGAAAAGAAAGTAGGATTGGTCTGACATCAGATTTGGATTTCAAAAGAAACACCCAAGTAGAACGAGTGGCATCATCAACAATGGTTAAAAAAATATCTATAACCATCATGAGTAACAATAGAATAAGGACCCCATACATCAATATGAAGAAGATCAAAAGGAAACTTGGAAATTTCATTATGAGTAGGAAATGGTAATCTTTTCTGTTTGGCCAAAGGGCAAACAGTACAAATATCATCACAAGATTGTGAAAATGAAGGTAAAGCATCCTTAATGGGTAACAATTTATTATAAGAGGGATGGCCTAACCTAGAATGCCACAACTTTGACATATCAACAACAGAATTGACAATAGGAGTAGACTTGGAGTGAGACAAACACTGAGACAATGAAGGCTGTTTGGATGAAAAAGAACTCAGCTTTCTCTGCAATAGGTACAGTCCATGATGCATCTCACCCACTCCAATCGTCCTCCAGCAGGTAAGGTCCTGAATGAAACAGAATTGAGATAGAAAAACAAGACAAAAGGGAAGTAATTTTGTGAGTTTGCTGACAGACAAAAGGTTAAAAGTAAAACTAGGAACACAAAGAACATTGTGAAGAGTAAATTGAGCAGAAAGTTGTATTGTACCAACATGTGTGACAGTAGCAGACTCACCATTTGGCAAGTGAACAACACAATGAGAGATAGAGGTGATTGAGGTCAACATAGAAACTGAACAAACTATATGGTCTGAAGCCCCAGTGTCAATGACCCAAACATGATTCTCAAAAGCTGTTCTATTTATGATCTTAGCAGAAAAAATGGAATGCTTGGTATTAAACGCATCATGATGCAGAATGTCAATACCTGATAGAGGTGTGGTGGCTGGAGAAGCAAAAGAGACATTGTTAGCCATAGCAACTGAATTCTGAGATTCTTGAGGGGAAGCTCCAATCATAGCAAGAATCTTCTGATATTGATCAGAAGTGAAAGGAAACGGAATCTGTGGCTGTACATGAAGAGATGAATCTTGGGAATCAAGGTGAACAGAAACTTGATTAGCCAAAGAAGCTTTGCCTTTGGTTTTGTAACCAGGAGGATATCCGTGGAGTTTGTAACATTTCTCCACAGTATGACCTTGCAAACCACAGTGACTACAGATGGGCCTCTCCTTGCCTTTACTCTTGTTGTTCTTGGAACCAATCTTAGCCGCAAGAGCAGTAGACTCCACAAAAGGTCCACATGCCCTTCCTATTGACCTTTGCCTCTCTTCTTGGATCAGCAATGAATACACCTTGTTGATAGGAGGAAGAGGATCCATCAACAGAACCTGACCTCTAATCTGTGCAAAAGATTCATTCAATCCCATAAGCAACTGCAGAACTGATTCTCGATGTTGGAGATCAGCAATCTTGTCATTGACATTGCAATTGCACTTTCCACATGAGCAACAAGGAAAAGGACTGAAATTCTGAATTTCATCCCACAGAAAGGTGAGCTGAGTGAAGTAATCACTCACGGAAAGATCACCTTGAGAAATACTGGACAAATCCTTCTGCAATTGAAACACTCTAGGTCCATTGCCTTGAGAAAACATGTCCTTCAAAGTCTTCCAAACCTCCATTGCAGTCTTGCGATAAGTCATACTTGCAGCAATTTTGGGGGAAACAGAATTAAGGATCCAAGTCACAACTATGTTATTGCAACGATTCCATGCTTGCACAAGGATTGGAATCTTCGCCATTGCTGAAGTGAGAATCGCAGTTCCATCTATGAAACCGAGCTTACCCTTAACACTTAGGGCTCTCTCCATCGATCTTGCCCAGGTCGAGTAATTATCCCCACCAATCAGAGGTTGGAACACCAAAACTGCACCAGGATTCTCCGCATGGTGCAAGAAAAAGGGATGAGATTCATCAATAGTGATCGATGAACTCGAAGAATCCGAATTCGCCATATCAATTGCGAGAAAGAAAGAAATTTTCTCAGGAAAGTTTCTCAAGATTGATGAGAAAACAAGAAGACGTCTCGAAATCTCAAAACCAAGAACAAGAAGATCTCCCAAGAAAGTTTCTCAGAATCGAAGAGAAAGGGAGAAATTTTCTCGGGAAAATTTTCTGATTTGGAGAGAAAACAAAAAAAAAACTTCTAGAATGAAGGGAAAGAAAAAGCTAGGAAATCAGTGAAACTGTGCTAGCTGCTCTGATACCATATTACAAAACAGAATTGGAAGAAAAATGGAAAAATGAATTCATTGATGCAATTACAGTTACAACTTCTATATATATATACAACAGGAGAAAGGAAAATCTTACTAACTAACTCACAACAGATAAATAGAGCTATACGACTTGTAGCTCTCATACAGTACAAAGCTTACAGTACAAAGCTATACGACATGTAGCTTATGTCTCATTTGATTCAATTCTATCTTCACTCAATTTCTTCTTCTTCTTAGATTTGCTCCTAACAGACTCTGCCACTGCAACTGATCTTGATTTGTTATCTTTACAAAAGCGATAGAAAAATAAACAGAAACAATGAGAAACAAAGAGAGAAAGCAAGAGAGAAAGGGAATGGAAACGAAGAGTGGTGGAGGTATTTATTAGCAACAGCAAATAGCTAAGTGAGATCGGGAAGGGTGTAGAAGTAAAGCAAAGAGAATGGAGGCAAAAGAGAAACGGACATTGTTGTTGTTGTTGTTGTTGACGTTGCCCTGAGTGTGTCGAAGTGTGAAACAAACCGTGATAAATGTGAATCGGCACCTGGCTACGTTTGAGGATTTGTGGCAGAAGTGGCTGAACAATATTGCTTAGTCTCTGAACGAAGCTGATAGAAGCAGGCACCAATTAAGAGAGAGAGTAGGGTGACGAGTTTGTGTGTGATTCGCGGTACAGGCGGAGATAACGAGGAGCTATGCTATAGCCTATAGCATAGGAACCGATTTGCATGCAGAGCTCAGCAGTGGGGTTTTCAAAAGTAACGCATCTATGATTTTATGTTTTTTTGTTTTCTTTCCAATTTCGGTGTCCCTTTCCGTTTGTCAACTATAATATTTCGATAACAGATTATTTTGGCTTACCGTTTCAAACTGTTTTGGTTTAATATTATAAATTAAGGAATTTTTTGGTAGAGATAGTTACAATACCCTAACTCCAATCTATTTCCTAAATACTAATGGATGTTAGAGACATATTTTATGTAATTAGTTAATTCTTTGACAAAATACACTTTACTTGTAATTGGATAGATCTAGGATGACTTTAAAACTTCAAGAAACATGTTCAAGTCAAGTGTTAAAACCACGAAGATCTGACCAAGAAACAAGTGAAGAAGAGTTGTTCACTAAAACTTGACAGAAGTCTTGACAAAATTCTTTCTATTGAGATTAAATGTTGAAGCTCGACAAAAACTTGACACAAGCTGTTTTTGTTGAGACTTACGAATCAACTTTTCCTGATTTGATTTTCGGCCCATGTTGAAATATTTGTATAGGGTTTTTTTTTTTTTTTTTTTTTTTTTTTTCACAACCCTAGACATATATAAGGCTTATTTTAAAGGCCGTCGCATAAGAGAGTGTAAGTAGATAGTGCCCTAGTTCATTATTCTCTTTGTAAAAGCTACTGCATCTTTGCACCAAGGGTGTTGTGACCAAGGAGCTTCTTGATCTTCATTGTTGATGAATTAAAGAACTTTGTAGCCAACAACTTCTTCAAGTTGCTGGAGTTAGTCACGTACTGGGATCCGTGCATCATTGGTTAGTCACGTACTGGAATTCGTGCATTGAATGGAAAGATTGCCGCTACAATACAATTCCAATTGGGTATTGAGATAAGAGTTAAATTGTAGATTGGTGTTTCGAGATAGGCCATAGGGTTTGGTAAGATTCTATATACTTGTAACTGCTTGTGATTGATAATAGTGGATTCTTTGGAGTGGTAATCTTAAATTCATCTGGTTAGGTTTTATCTCGGTGGTTTTCCCCATTCGTAAACAAATCACCCATGTCAAATTTATTTTCCATTGCATTTAATTTAGTTGGTGATTTGTTTATGCTACCACGCCATTGCATGTAATTTGATCTAATTAATTAACTTGGGTAATTAATTAATTTACAAGGGGTCAATTCATTTTAACCCAACAATGGAAATAAAATTTAGAGAGTGACAGTTTGCACGAATGTTTGAGTAGTCTCTTTTGCTATGTCTTGCACTTCTTGAAAGATTTGGTTTGGAGCAACTTTGATGTACAACTTTTGAAACATTTGCTTTTGAATTTTTAGAATGTCCAGGATCATTGTTGGGTCCTTATCCTTTGGTGTATTGGACTCCTAAATGTTATGACATATTTTATGTAATTGGCTAATCCTTTGACAAAATGCACTTTACTTGTAATTAAGTAGATCTAGAATGAGTTTAGTACTTCAAGAAACCTGTTGTTCAATCCAAGTATTAAAGCCATGAAGATTGGACCAAGAAACAAGTAAAGAAAAGCTATTTATTAAAACTCGATATTTACCTTGACAGGAAAAATATTTTTCGAGACTTAATGAAGAAAGCTCGATAGAAGCTCAACAGAAGCTGAATCTGTCAAGTTCTATGAAATCAAAATTTCTAGATTTGATTTTCGGCCCATGCTGAAATATTTGTGTAGGGCTTCTTTTCTCACGACTACATATATAAGGCTTATTTTAAATGTCGTCATAGTGGCTATGCACATAGAGAAAATATGAAAAAGTGACTAAGTGCCTTATTCTTTCTGTAAGAAGTTATTGCGTCTTTTGCTCCTTAGGGTTTTATAACCAAGTACTTTTTGATCTTCGTTGTTGATGAAGTGATGAAGGGAAGAACTTTGCAGTCAACATCTTCTTCAAGTTGCTAGAGTTAGTCTTGTAATGAGATCCGTGCATCATTGGTTAGACATATACTGGAATTTGTGCAAAAGAGTGATGTTCGTATATTGAAAAGTTCAAAGATTTTGAAGCGGTAGAAGGTTTCTGCTGTAAGTTCATCTACAAGGATTGTAGAGTTTAGGGATAAAAGTTCTGTAATAAATCTGAAATTTCTCTTTATTATAGTAGATTGCTTTTTGGAAAGGTTTCTCTCAGGTTTTTTTACTATGAAACTAGTTTGTTTTATTGGTTTTCTTGAGTCATCATATCTTGTCCTATTTACTATTTCATTGTGCATGATGTTGACATTATATTGATGTGCGTTTATTTTAGCAAGGTTTATTAATAATAAATCTAATTAACAGTTTGAGTTTAAAACTTGTTAATTCTATCAACTGAGGTCTAAATTTCCCAACGCTAAACATTTTGTGCGTGTTTGACTTATAAATTTATTATATTAACTTCTCAAAAAAAATTATATTAAGAAATATATTCAAAAATAGATTATTAAAGAGTAATATTATATACACAAAAAATTTTGACAACCTTTTTCACACATCTTTAATTGGCAAGCTTTTACCATCAGGACCTACCACTAACAATCAACCATATTTGCATGTGTCAAAATTTTTTTTTATCAATATTTTTGTTGTTGTTGTTGTTGTGTCTTTAGACATTCTCTTCATTAAATGGATCGAATCTCATTCTACTTTCATACCCATTATTTGGTAAATTTGACAATACTTTTATAATAAATTTTTAAGTGGCAAGTTGTTATTGAATTTTATTAGTAGGGGTGCGCGTGGGTTGGATTGGGTAGGTAAATGCCAATATTTTTATCCAATCCACCACTAGCTGATTGGAAAAATTCCAATTTGCTGCCAACCCACCAAAGTCTAAATCCAGTGGGTTACAAATTTTGACAGTTTCAACTAGTATCACAAACTACAATTTGTTATTGAATAATCTCAAAATATAACTAATGCACACAAAAAATTAAAGGTAGATTTTATTGAATAATCTCAATTCCAACACAAACATAGGGTCAATGAAAAAAGAGATATATCATCTATAACAAAAGTAAGCTCTGCCTTACAACTTAGGAAATTAAAAAACAGTAGGCTTTTCCTTACAACTTAGGAAAATTAAATCAACAAATTCAAAGTCTTAACATTCCCAAAGTCACATCAAGGATTAAAAATAATAACATACCAACATAGCAAATAAACTTCAAAATGGTATGCATAGTCTCAAAAGCCACAATGTAATCAAAATTAAACCCACTAAAAATAAACACAAGTCTAACAAAAGTTCTTCACAAAATAGATCACATCAATCAACTTCAAGCTCGGTACCACTCCAAAAATTAAGTTGAACTCCTCCAAAGCAAGTAGCAACCTAATCAATCATCCACAACAGAAGATAAAATGAATGTTACTGTTATTATATTGTTTATGTTACCATTTATAATGTAATAAATCTAATCAAGTTTAAGCAAATGAAGATAGAGAAAGGATGTTATCTGCCTAAGCCAAGTTCCTCAAAAACAACTATATCAATTCGCCACATCTTTTATATTTAAAGCAGAAAATTTTGAAAAAGAAATATTACATATAATAAACACGTTACTACAATAAATCAAAACTATCTAAATTAAATTACCCATGAACCAACTTCAACAAATACTTAAAAAAAAAAATGTTACCTGACTCAATTTTTTCATATTTTTCTATGTCATCCATAACCTCTCGAAGGTTGATTGGAATTGGTGAAGACCGCAACCAATTCTATCCACAAATAAGAGCCTACACCATCTTTGGAGTTAGAGAACTGTGAAATGGATCAAGTACACATCCACCAGTACTAAAAGCTGACTTAGAGGAAAATGTAGAGACTGGAACAACCAAGACATCTCATGTTATTTGAGAGAGAATTTGATATTTGTGGCTATTAAGCTTCCACCATGCCAAAATATCAAATTTAGCATTGCCTAGACCTTCACAATTTTCTGTTAGAAACCTCTCCACTTCAAATTTCCTCTAGAAACTTTCTGCGTCCTCCAAGTGTTTCTTATATTGAATGGCAAATGATTTGCTAGCATCTTCCTCCTTATCATCAACATCCATCTCTTCTAAAGTTTGACTTACACTAGGTTTTGCAACATTAGCACTAGTATCCTTTTGAAGACAGTGCTCATATAATTTTGTTAATGTTGCCTTTACCATTGTTGTCAGTTATTTTGCCTTGGAATTCTCAAAAACTTCTTTAGAGGAAAACATGATATATCTCGATTTATAATGAGGGTCTAGTACAACAACAACATACAACAAAAAATTGATATTTTTTAATATTCTCCCAATATTTGTCATATTTCTTTCTCATGCTAGTAGCCATATGCTTCAACATATTATCCTCACTTCTACTTAAAGTCAACAATTTAGATTGCATTGACATAAGTTCATGGAAAAATGCATTATATGTGACATATAAAGAGCTTGAAAATTGCAAAGTCACCTTATAAATAAGTTTTAGAAACTGCACAAAGATTCTAGCCTTTTCCTAATCAAGCACATCATGTAATGTCCCAGTCAGAGAAAAAAAGAGAGGAAAAAGTATGATATATATTTTTTTTTTTGAGACACAAGTGCCTCCCACCAATCTCACCTGTTCCCACCATACATTTCACACAATCTTATCTCCTCTCTTTGGCCGGCTCATTCATTTCCTTTTTTTTTTTTTTTCATTTTCTCTCATACACTCACCTCTATCACTCCCTCACACTCTCCTATTGGTGCCCCCATACCACCATCTCCACCATTATTTTTCTGGCAAGATCACTGGAAAATCCTTAAGAATCTCTAAGCACATTCACACATTTTATTTGAGGTAAAAATTTCTAATTTTTTTTGGTAGGTTTTACACTTTTGCTTGAGGTTATTTTTATCAAAGCTTTAATAATGATACCCATGTGATTTATGAGCATTGGAAGTGATATTTATGAGTTTATATGTATGGATTTTGTATTGATGGAATTATTTGGTGAGTGGGTTTATGGTCTATGCTAATGGTCGCTATCTAAGGTTTACGGGTTTTGAATTATAACATGTGATGGTTGGTAAATCTAATTTTTCCATTGCTATTACGTTTACTTGGAGTTAGTTGAAGTTCTAAATTTCTTGTCTTGGAGGATATTTTGATTTTGCTTTCATGGGTCTCTTGATGACACAGTGTAAATCTTATGGAAGCTAGTCATAATGTTGGAGATGATATTGAATGAGTTAAACTTTATAAATTGGAGCTTATGCCTTGTGAATTAATTTGTTGAGAAATTTTGGAAGTCGAATATATTATTATCGATGAGGTTAAATACTAGGCTTGCCTAATTAATTGCTTATTTGGAATTTCCTAAATTGTAGCTAGATATAATTTCAAGCTTTATGCTTATTGTGATAGGTTTGCTTGATATTGTTTAGGTTTTAGCTAATCTCCTTTGAAAATTGGAGAATTAGGCTTTTGCAGTTGCGAGGTAAGTAGCTTTTTAATGAGATTTTTTTGAAAATTAACCATATTGCCTAAATGTTGTTTTTGGGTTAGACATGCTTTTGAAAAATACCTATAGAAACTATATTTTCCTAAAAACTATTGTGTCATAACCTTAATATATATATGATGATATATGAACGTGCATCATATTTGGTATTGCATTTGGGGAAATGCATGAATTGTGGACATGGAAAATATGAGCATCTTTGATTTAATCTTTTGATGATGACATTCATGGATTTTATGGTTTATTAGAAAATTTAAAGATGCTTATCTTATCTTATTATTTGTGAAATTGATAGAAAATCTTTTTGACAAAAATGAAGTTGAAAACCTTATAAACTTTATGGAAGTTTTGATTGTTTAAGGTTTTTTTGAAACTACATGGATATAAACTATGTATTTGCAAGTACATGTGTACCTATGAGCTTTATGTTGTTTTAACCATATGCCATGTGTGATTTCCTAGTGATCACATGATTTGGTTTTCGTAGTCTTTGTGATAATGGAATTAGATTCAAGTCAGTGCCCTTTTACTTTGGATGACGCATTCTTCCCTCTTGCCCATGGGAGGAAGAGGTTATTTGATTGTGTGTGCATGAGGCTACTGCCCATGGGACCAAAAGACCTCATGCAAAAGAGGTCTTATTTGACATGCTTTCCCTGCTACGCATGGAAAGAGAGAAAAACGTTAAGGGCATGGTTGAGGCTACTACCCATGGGGCCAAGAGACTGCATACCAAAGAGGACAATATCATGCTAGTTGTGAATCGGTGGATCCCCTGATCAGTCTATGTGATAGTGCGGTATATTTGTGATAAATTACCGTATGTTAGATTTTATGGCTTTGGAATTGTATTGCTAGTGCTAACAAATTATAATATATAGTTTCAGGGTATTTACTTTAAAAAACTTTGTGTTTCATTATTCAATCATTCTTGTCATATTATTATTATTGAAAATGAAACTTGCATTTAACTCACCTTCATTAATTATGCTACTTATTGGGCTCTGTCTCATCCTATTATTTTACAAAAATTTTCAGAGTAGGCAACAATCATTTTGAGACAGCATTTTGGTGGCTAACAGTAGTTAGACTAACTACTGATGGAGGCTAAACTTTTGTGATATTAGATGATGTATATCATAGAGTAGACTTGACTCATTCTTTTGTATATTATAGTGGTTATGACTTTATTCCCACTGATGGGACAAGTTGATGATATGTAATTATTTATTCAGACCTCCATCATTTTGTGGCCAATGGTCCTTATAATTATTGTATAGAATTTTGACTTACTTTGGGAGAATATTTAATGGAATTATTATGATAATTTTTGATGTTGGTACTTGATATGATTTATTGGGATTGAATTGTAAAAAAGAAAAAATCTACAAGTACTTTTGAGATTTCTTTATCATGCTTTGGACCCTTTGGGGTTTGGGGTGTGACACATTAGGAGGCCCAATATTCTTTCTCCCCTCCCTTTTCCTCTCCCATTATAATCCTCAACCTCATTCTCATCATTATCGTCTTCATTGAAATATGAGTCAAGTTGTGAGTCTTCCTCTTGTTGCTGCTCAAAAGTATTTTGGAACTTTACCGCTACCTCCAACATCATATAGGTTGAATTCCACCTAGTTGGAAGATATAAGCATACTAGACTTTTACTAGGAATATTTTAATGCTTTACACAATTCTTAAAAGTTTGAAGCCTAGATGGAGAAGACTAACATATCTCACTGCACTTCTAATCTAACAACTGACTCGTTTTGGTCTTTTAAGCCCTCACACACAATAAGATTAACAATATGTGCGCAACACCTCATATGCAAAAACTCATTATCCAAAATGGTGGTCTTCCAATCCCTAGTTTTTCTTTTTAGATATTTGATGGCAGTATCATTTGAACTTGCACTATCAAGTGTGATTGTAAATATCCTATCTATCCCCCACTCTTGCAAGCACTTCTCAATATGTTTACCAGTTGTGACACCCTTATGATTAGGAACAATACAAAAATTTAAGATTCTTTTATGCAAGTTCCAATCATTATCAACCCAATGAGCAATAAGATCCATATAGTTAAGATTTTGAATGGATGTCCAAGTGTCAGTGTTAGGCATACTTGTTGCTTTTGAAATGGTTTTCTCAAAATTTTCTTCTCTTCATAATAAATATTTATACGATCACGAACAATAGTGGTGCAACAAGGGATAGTGAACCTAGGTTCCAAAAACCTCAACGAAAAACTTAAAGCCTTCCTTCTCTACATGCCTAAAAGGTAACTCATCAACAATTATCATCTTTGCTAGGGCATTTCTAGCAATTTTTTCACTAAATGCCACTGCTTTAAGAGTGGATTGCTCTTCTTCTTTTTTAAGAAAACAAAGTGTCTTATATTTTTTGTCTACAGCCTTATAAGGGGACTGGGTCATTGATAATAAAGATGATTCCATAAATTACTAGTTCCATGCAGCAGAAAATAAATTTGACACAGGTGATTTGTTTACAAATGAGGAAAACCATCAACACAAAACCTCACTGGGTGATTTTAAGGTCACCACTCCCAAGAATTTACTATTATCAATAATCACAAGCGGTTACAAGTATAAGGAATCTTACCAAATCCTTTGGCATATCCCGAAATACCAACCTACAGTTGAACCCTTACCCCAATACCTAATTAGACTTGTATTGTAGTGGCAATCTTTTTGTTCAATGCACGAATCCTAGTACGTGACTAACCAATGATACACAGATCCCAGTTTGTGACTAACTCCTTTGCAGGAATCCCAATATGTGACTAACTCTATAGCAACCCTTTGATTGATGTAGTTGATTTGCAATATCTTCACATAGAAACACCAATAAGATCTTTAATGATGGTGTGAAAGACTTTGCTTGGTTATAGAACCCAAAGGCGTACAAAAAACGTAGCAAGAACTCTTTCTTTCGTAAGAGGATTCTAGGGTTTTAAAAAGAAAACCTCATGAAGCTCTCTGATGTTAGGTTTTTCCTTTTCCATCTCCTTGTTTAAATAGGAGCTCAATGGGCTCTCCTATGCCAAATAGGTATATACAAATCTTGAGCTTTCCTAGTCCAATAAGGATTATACAAACTCATAAACAAACAACCTTTTAGAATAAAAACGTTGTTGGCTATAGTCTGAATCCCGTAAGTTTGATAGATCAAGACATGTGTCGAGCTTTAATGAATCTCGATAGATCGAGCTTCTGTCGAGGAGGTATCGAGACCTGCAGAATGCACTTTTCTTAAGTAGTTCTTGAGTAATTTTCATGTCTTTAATGTAACCACTTGTAATATTCATCTTGAACCTACTTAGATTTACCCAAATACAAGTAAAGTGCATTTTGTCAAAGGATATGCCAATTACATAAAAATATGCCCCATACAATTAGGATCACAATCACCCATCATTGAAAAGTAATCCCAAATTTCAGATTTTTTCTTTTTAGGATGCTTAGGAGGAAGTGCATTGGTATTACATGTGGTTGAAGACTCAGGTTTGTCATTGTGGACACTAGATGTTCCACCCTCCATCACCTATTAAAAAAAATTAGACAAAGACAAAGAAATCGATGATCTGTATTCCTATGTGATATATAAAATATTTAACTTGAATATACAATGAACTTCTTGAAAAAACAATGAACCTGCTAGAATGAATTTACTTGTAATATTATAACAAATTTTATAATATATAAATGGATCAAATGATAGAAACCGACATAAAAAAGACAAACAAAAATTACAATACAAGACAATAAAGCAATTTCATACCTTTGTGGCTGTCGGTGAAGAATTGAAATGATAAGAAATAAGTTTCAAAAAGGTTAAAGAAGAAAGAGGAAGGGAAAGGCAATGGGTCATGGCTGAAGGTGAAAGCCAAAAGTGAGACCTAGAGCTAGAGGCATATAAATGCAAAGTGTATACTGTATATACGGTTGAAGTAAATGGGGTGGGTGATAGGTAGGGGTATTTAGGGAATTTTTTATAGGGGTGAAGTATATACGGTTGAAGTAAGGAATTTTTTGAAGGCCAATTTTGTTTAGGGAATTGATTATTGATTAATTGTAAGAATTTATTAGGTGAATTGATTAACTTTAAATACTTAACAATCTGAACTAATATATATATATATATATGTATGTATGTATGTATGTATGTATGTATGTATGTATGTATGTATGTATGTATGTATGTATGTATAATTAATCGGGCAGGTCAGGTTGTAGCAGGTTGGCAATTTTTCAATTCGTAACCCAACCCAATTCGCAATTTTAGGAGTCTAACCTGCTCGACCCAAACCACCCAACTTAATAACTCACACAGGGTGGGCAGGTCGGTTGCAAGTTGGTGGGTTAAGTGGATATTTTGCAACCCCTAGTTACTAGTGTGAAAAAAATAGTAATTTTAGTGGTGGATTTAAATTACAACTATTAATAATTTGCCATCTATAATTTTTTGTGAAAATATTGTGAACGTAGATTCAATAACTTGATAGAAACCAAAGAAAAATAAACAATTTGACCTTGGGTACTTAGACCAAGCGTAAAAACAAATTGATTTGTAACCCGCTTAATTCAGATTTTTCAAGATCTTGCACATGGGGACACTCATTGCCTCACTTGCCTCCTATGCCACTATTTTTGGAATTGTTAGTAGAGTTTGTGGTATGCCTTTGTGTTATAACTCATTTCCCTCTTTCTTATGTGTGTGTGTGTTTGTTTCTCAAAAAAAAAAAAAAAAAAAAAAAAAAAAAAAAAAAAAAAACCAGATTAATTACAAGTTGACAAATCCAAACAAAGGACAAGTAATTCAAGAGTGTATAAAATCTATATCTTAGATCAAAGATGCAAGTTAGTGATGTAAGATCGATTTCATTGAGAAGAAAAATCTATGTAGAAATTATAATGTAATTTGTATTGAAGCATTTTTTTTTTTTTTGGATTTTGGCATATGCATAGCATGAATTGGAATATATACATTGCGTAATTCATGGCAACAATGGTTTGGTCATAATCATACAAAATAAAAATTCTAGTATTGTAGACTTTGGGTTGGTGCATGGTGCCCAGAATTGGACTGAGAATCTGAAAAAATGAAAGGATGTTGGACCATTGGGCATGTCGGCAGTGATGAGCTTTGTGGAATTAGTGAGCTTTTGTTTTTTGGAAGATAAAATTGATAAATTAGTGGGCAATTGATAGGTCCTAGATTGAAATAATGTGAGGGCAAGAAAAGGAAAAGAATAAATGGAAGCATAGCATAAGCATCACAGTACTAGTGCTGCACTTTATCCTTCCTTTGGTGTCATTTTCCAACTGGGAATTAGGGATAAAAACTTATTTCATTTTCCCAAACTTCATGAATCATCAAAAGAAGGTATGTATTTATGTATCAATCTAATTTATTTTTAGATAAAAATGACGGTGGATATGCTTTCGGTGTTTTTTTTTTTAATTTTTTTTTAAAAAAAATTTAGACTAACATGCAATAAGAATCCCCGTCAAAAAAAAAAAAAAAAAAAAAAATGCAATAAGAATCTTTTTTGTTTTTGAATGGAATGCAATAAGAATCTTATTATGCCTTACCAAAAACATCAAATACATTCCCCTCTATAGATAATCGAGAATATTTTTGCTTTGTACTAAGAAGATTATAAATAAGCTATTGGCACAACTTGTACACGTGGCATACTTGTATGTTTAAGGGAATCATCAAGCTTTGAGGATAATTATCCTTTAAAAAAAAATTAAATCAAGTGAGAAATAGTGACTTAAATCCATATTTAGGTTAGATTAGTGTTTATTATACACAAATTGTTTAACACAATTTTACACATTAGAAAACACGATTTCAGTTATTTTGTAGGATGTTTGTAAAACAGTTTGTGTATAACAAGTTTAATTTTTACTTTATAAGAAAAAAGAGGGAATGCCATAGTCTTTAAATCACAAGACTCATAACTCAAAGATATTATCTTACCATATATAAATGTTGTCTTTTTTTTTTTTTTTTTGCTATTTTAATATATATAGTTGTTGTCCTCTTTCATTGATTGATGTAAATTTTTAATTAATATGATGTTAAATTTTAAAGAGAAACCTGGTATTTTTTTTCCCTTAATAGATCTCGATAAGTTATACTAGTCACTTCATATATAAAAGCAAGCTTGAAGTGTTTTGAGATATTTGTAATCAAGTTAGTAGTCTCAATAATTAACTTAATTGCCAAGAATTTTATAACTCAACTGACACCTCTAAGAGTTTTTAACGAAGACATTCGGAAGTTCAAATTATCTACCTCTAACTAATGAATTATAATAATATATAATAAGTATAATTAATTAAATAAGCACTCTTAACACAATTATTTCTTCATGCCTTTTGAATGGCAGGTGTACATGTATAAAAATTACATGAACACATTATTATATTCAGGCTTACCTTGTTTAATAAACAATCTTAAACTTAGGCTTGAATTAAACTTGTTGATTAAATAGATAAGAACAAATAAGAATTTTCTACAAGTCGATTAAGGATCTATGCATAAAAATCTAAGCTATCTCTACTTTGCATCTTTGAAGAGAATCAACATTCACCATTGGTGGGAGGTTTCGTTTCTCTCTCTCTCTCTCTCTCTCTCTTTCTCTCTTTATATTCTGTTCAACGTACTCTAGTGGGCCATAAGGTAGGAAAGATAGTGTCACTTGCTAGAAGTTCTATATAAGGGGGGTTTCATAACCTTTAACTGTATCAAGAAAAGAAAGACAGCTAATTGAGTTGTATATTTGTTTGTGCTAGCTGTTGATCTTTTGAGCAATATGGCATCTCAGGCAGACCTTATTAAGATTGGAATGGAGGGCTTTGCTAAGTCAGATGAATTCCATGGCCGATCGAGGAGATCCAGTGTTCATCACCGAAGTCAAGTTCCAAAGAAACAGCCAGAGATGACGATCGTTTGCAAAATGCCAGTTCCAGAGATTAATGGTGGGACACTAATTACAGATTTCACCAATGAAAAAGTAATTCGCTTCATTAAATAATAAATCTTTCTTGCATATACTTTGTGTAAACTACTATAGATACTCCTCTTCTATTACAGAAGTAATATATATACTCCTGTAGCAAGTTACAAAATATGCTATGTAATATAGAAAGCAGAAGCACTTTTAGGTAGCTCGCTTTCATGAAATCATGCAAGCACTCTGTATCTTCTAACATCTCTCCTGTGTGATGATATAAGAGCTTTTTTTGATAATCTTTGCTTTCCTGTAATTATGCAAGTGTTTAGTCTGTTAATTTTTTCTAGCCCTACTATACATATAGGCACATTTCCTCCATTTATTATCGTAGTCTCCTTCCTCTATTCTCTCTTTGCATGAGACTTTAAGAGGATTGTAGAATTAGGAGCAAGCAGTATTGAATACAGTGATGTATATATCGAAAGCTAGTGGAACCAATTCAATTTACATATTTGATATTGGGAAAAATATGTTAGACATAGTGTGAGTAACAAGCATCTCCCTTATATTAGGTAAGATTTTGAATGTGGTCAAAATAATGAGCAGACTGTCCAATTGAGAGACCATTAAAGTGAACTAATTTTTGTTACTCTCTCTCTCTCTCTCTCTCTCTCTCTCTCTATATATATATATATATTAATTAACATAAAAATAGGTAAAATACAATCCACACCCTATTAGTTTGCTGAATTGTGATTTTAGTTCATTAAGTTTAAATTTCGGTTTAGTTTGTTAACTTTGTCAACACGGTCATATTATTGCTTTTGTCCATTACCCTTTGAAAAACACCATTAATTCTCTTGAAATGACACAATTTAAAATCATTTCTAATGTTACAAACATGAAATGACGTTGTTTTAATAGGATTAGTGTTGTTTTTCAAATTTAGTCGTATTATGCTTTACTCTAAACTCAAGGATAGGATTAATCTATATGTATTTTAATCATATGACCTTTTAAATCACCAAAGCAAATTACAAAAATGTTATAGATCATATATTAAAAAAAAAAAGATCACTAGTGGATATTTAAATTTTTATAAACTACTTAAAGTAATTTTTCTCTAAACTAGTTTGAAAGAAAAATGCTATTAAGTACAATTGTGATGAGTAATCACATCATAATATGGTGCGACCTTAAACATGCAATAACCCTACTTGATGGATGGTATTGATTCTTGACCAATGAACTACTATAGAGAAATTGTCGACAATCTTCTTTCACCATAATCAAAAGATTGTTGAAGACACTTGTTCGAGTGCTTGATCAAGCGCTCGAACAAGTGTATCAATTAAAGGCTCGTTGAAATACTC
The DNA here is from genome assembly GCA_032878915.1 of Castanopsis chinensis. NCBI lineage: Eukaryota > Viridiplantae > Streptophyta > Magnoliopsida > Fagales > Fagaceae > Castanopsis > Castanopsis chinensis. Next base: position 1,862,500 of record JAVQMG010000113.1, read on the forward strand.
AACTTTTACCTTTTTAAGTTGTATCTTGGATTTGTAATCTTAAATTTTTGATGGCACATTATACATTCAAGCAAAATTAGATTGAAATTTGTTAATCTAGAACTTAAGATTAGCCATTGAGAAAAGTACACAAAAGGAAAGACCCTTTAAACATTTTGGTAAAGTAAACAAAATAGGTATCGTGGTCTACGCCTCCAAATATATATCCATTTTATCTATAATCTGAATCTCAATAATTTTGGGTAAATATGCTTCCATGTTGTAATGGATAAGCGCCATGAACAACTTTCTGCTACCTTTTTTTCTAGTCGGTTTTGTTTTTCATGCTGCCTCAATTCAATACTTATCAAATCTTGCCTACACCATTGAAAGACAGGTATGTTTATGCTTCTTAAGTATGCTTGATACGCGTTCCTCAAAAAAAGAAAAAGAAAAAAGAAAAAGTAAGTCAATATGCGCAGCATGAGCTAAGAGGTATTACGTCAGAAATTTCTGAAGGGAATATATACAAAATTTCAGATATGTGAGATGCAAAAATAAAGAAAAATATGCGCCAAAGAAAACAATCACGCATGATAATATTTATGTGGTTAGACAATTTGCTTACGTCCACGGAGTTGCTGAGATTTTACTATTCACGGGAAAAATTACAAGATGCAGTAGCTGGCAGTACATTTTTTTCTCTAAAAAACTATATGAATCCTAATATCCAAAACAACAGCTTTTCTATCCTGGATTCACAACAGGCTACAAAATGGACAATTTTTTTTTTCTTGAGGTATTACTCCCAAACCATAAAGCCTCCGCTTCATGGACTAAGCTTCAAAAAATCTCTCATTAAAAACCATGGCAATACTATTTTGGGTCAAGTCAGAATTCAGAACAAACACAACTAAAGTACTCCACAAACTCCAACAATTTCATTTGTGGCAGGATTTAAAAATCCACTTGCGACTGTACTTTCTAAGATAACTATGTGATCATTAATTGCATGCAAATCAGACTAGATTGTTTCAAAGAATCGAATAGCCGTCAGGAGGAGGGCTTTTGATCATGCCTCGATGGTGGGCGCCAACTATGGTGAAGAAGGTGACATGCACTCCCAAGCGAAGGAGACGTTCTGCAAATTGGAAGGCAGAGTTTATATGGCCTTGCGCAGTATATGTAATTATGACAAATTGGCTCTGCTAGTGCTTCAACATGATTATCTGATATTTGATATGGGTTGTGAATATTCTAAACAAAAACAGAATAGTTGTTTTGTGTCTAAGATATGCTAGATTTATATAGAAGGACCAATGTATGTGAAGATGGGCAAGGCTTAAAAATAGAGCAAAAATTTTTAGCTTTTAAGTCACAACTTTTATAACAATCGTACATATAACAAACAATAAGTGGTGGTGAAAAAGTAATTAATGGATTCATGAAAAAGTGATAAGTAGTCAGTCATAATGTAAAATAATTATAGCAAAAATTGTGAAATTATTTATAGTAGTAAAAATTTTGTACTAAAGGTGGACTAAGTAAGAGTACCAATGACGTTTGCAGTGACGATTTGGAGAAGGTGGGGCTTTGTGATTTAATTGAAAAATGTTGGGACCACAAAAAATGACACAATCTTGTGCCACAACTCGCCATGTGGCAGATTGTGACTAGTGAAGGTGTGTTCTCACATGGCCCACAAACACTCTTTCATTAATCACAACTCGTCACATGTCGAGTTGTGGCACAAAATTGTGCCATTTTTGGTGCTCCCAGCAATAATCAATCTAATTTATTCTTCTTGATGTTTTCATTATAAACGACAAGGACAAGTTGGTCTGAGAAAAACAATCCAATGGATGCAAACTTCGATAGGAATATATGATCCGTCCAACTTGTTTCTCCTGGATGCATGTATCTTAAGCTCTAGATTTTGCTTGGGCCCCAATAACTAAAGCACTAGTTTTCTTCACCTGATGGGCGATGGCGTTGTGTTTGACCTGGCATGTTATTGGGCAAGAGTTTGAGCCTTTGATGCCAAATGGAAGCGGTGAAGGCTTTAAAAATTTCTTTCAAGACAATGATTTGAGCATTAGCATCTAGTATTTAGAAACTATCTTATTTTACCATTTTAAAAACTTCTTTATTTATTATATTATATTATTTAATAATATATTTAATATCCTAATTTTTATTTTACCATATAGTACATTAAAATGATATATCTACACAATAAAATAATATAACTCAATATCCAAATAAAACCCAAAACCCAATAGAACATTATTTTTTTAAAAAAATTCTTGCTATAAATTGTAATTTTTTTTTCCAATTAGAGTGTAATTAATGCTCTAAGAAACTTCAATTATACAAAATCTGATAAAGAGATAATTTCATGTATTGACAAAAAAAAAAAAACATGCAAATACATAAAGTTTTACAATTTCATTTTATGAAGCGGAGGCTTTAGGGTTTGTTTCAGGCACAAGGGGTACTTAGGTCATTTTTGATATTTTGGAGGGTATTTCGGTCATTTTTTTAGGTTTTGAGGGTGTATTGGTCTTTTTTTTAAGTATCAGGGATGTTTTGGACATTTTTTGTGTTTATAGGGGCATTATGGTCACTTTTTCATTTATGGGGGTAATTTAGTCTTATTCAAGTAATTGAGGGTATTTTGGTCTTTTTCGATGTTTAGGGGGGGTACTTTGGTCATTGCTCAAGTTTTAGGGGGGTATTGGTCATTTATTAGGAGAAATCCCTATTCCAACACTTTTAAAAGTGTTGAGCTAGGTCTTCCCTAGAAGGGAATGGAATAACTCTATTCCAGCGCTTTAATAAGCGCCACGATAGGTCTCCCCTAGAAGGGAATGAATTAACCCTATTCTAGCGCTTTTAGAGTGCTGATATAGGTTACCTCTATTCCAACACTTTATAAAGCGTCGAGATAGGTCTCCCCTAGAAGGAAATAGAGTAACCCTATTCCAGCGCTTTCAAAAGCACAGGGATAGGTCTTCTTATAAGGGAATGAAATAACCCTATTCCAGCACTTATAGAGTGTTAGGATAGGTTATCCCTATTCCATCACTTTTAAAGCACCGGGATAGACTATTTTCAAAAAAGAAAATAATTTTTTAAAAAATTGATAAATCTAACCTATAACGGCGGTTATAAAACGCTGCAATAGGGCATCCTATACTAGCGGTTTTGAAAACCACTGCTATAGGCCTCCTATTGCAGCGATTTATGAAGCGTTGGTTTTAAGTTGCCGTAATAGGGTGTTAGAGACCTATTTTTATATAGTTGGCATATTCTTTGACAAAACTCACTTTACTTGTGTTTAGGTAAACCTAAGTAGGTTCAACATGATCATTACAAGTGCTTAAATTGAAGACATGAAGATTACTCAAAAATTGCTCAAGAAAAATGCAACATGCAGGTCTTGATACCTCCTCGATAGAAGCTCGATCTGTTGAGATTCATTAAAGCTCGACAGATTTCTCGATCTATTGAGCTTATGGGATTCAGTCTATAGTCAGCAACGTTTTTATTCTAAAAGGCTATTTGTTTATGGGTTTGTATAATCCTTATTGGATTAAGAAAACCCAAGGTTTGTGTGAATCTATTTGAAATAGGAGAGCTCATTAAGCTCCTATTTAAAGGAGGTGAAAAAAGAATAACAAAACCCTAGAGAGCTTCATAAGGTTTTCTTTTTGAGACCTTAGCCTCCTCTTACAGAAGAAAGAGTTCTTGCTGCGTTTCTTGTACGTCTTTGGGTTCTGTAACCAAGCAAAGTCTCTTGCACCAACATGAAAGATCTTATTGGTGTTTCTATATGAAGCTGTTGCAAATCAACTACAATAATCAAATGGTTGCTATGGAGTTAGTCACATACTGAGATTCGTGCAAAGGAGTAAGCCGCATATTAGGATTCGCGCAAAGGAGTAAGCCGCGTATTAGAATTCGCGCATCAATTGGTTAGTCACATAATGGGAGCCGTGCATTGAAAAGGAGAGATTGTTTCTACAGAATAAGTCCAATTGTATATTGGGGTAAGGGTTTGACTATAGGTTGGTATAAGGTATTGGAATTCCTTTACTTGTAACCGCTTGTTGTGATAATAGTAAATTCTCGGGAGTGGTGATCCTAAAATCACCTAGTGGGGTTTTTGCCGTGTAGGTTTTCCCCATTCATAAACAAATCACTGTGTCATTTAATTTCCGCTACATATTTAGTTATTTGATAATTTATTTGTGTTGCAACGTACATTGTATATTAATCTGATTAATTAATAAATTTGACTAATTAATCAATTAATATTTCATAAGGGGTCAATACATTCTCGGCATATCAAGTGGTATCAGAGTAGGCACACTTTGATTAGGGTTTAATCTTTGCTGTGTGATCAATTGATCCTTATTGTCATGTAAACTCTTGATTGCTTTGATTTGCATGATCTTGTGTTGAATAATGATGATGATGATGATGATATTCAAGATGCCTATTGCAAGCTTTATAATTTTTGTATGAAATCTCTTAAATGTTCTACAAAATTAAAAACTAAATTTAAAAATGTCAAACTTGAAAAAGATGATTTGATTGTAAAATTGGATGAAGCTAAAAATTTGAATGAGAATTTTAAAAATCAAATTTCATCTCAAGTGGACAAAATTAAGAGTTTGGAAGAGCGACTAGTTGAATTTAAAACTGAAGTTGAAAAATTAACTAGTGCCAAACTTGTTGTTGAGCCTAACTCAAAAGAAAAATTTTTTTATATTCCTCCATTTAAAAATAATAATGAAGAATTAAAGGCTAATATTGCTAGGATAGACAAAGGTAAACAGTCTGATGTTAACGCCGAAGTTTCTAAACCTATGTCTAAACCTCCTCCTAGGTTGAATAAAAATTTTGAATTTGTCCCAACTTATCATCATTGTCATATTGTTGGTCATATTAGGCCAAATTGTCCTAAGTTGAGGTCTTTGTCAACTTCTAAGTTTAGACCTCCTTCTAGGGTGCCGAGTAGTCCTAAAACTGCTCATGTTTGTCACCATTGAGGGTTTTTTTGGACACATTCGGCCTAATTGTTCCAAGTTGTTTCCTCATAAGCGAGTGTTCAATAGGTTTCATCCTTTGTCTAAAGGCTCTGTACCTAGTCTTGGTGAGTTATTAAAATCTTTGAGTTTTCAAACTCAATTTCAAGGGAATTCTAATTCCTCTATGTCCTTTAGTAGTCATACTAGGACATGTGCCTTTTCATCTTCATGACCAAAGACTCGTGCTGTGTAGATGATAAAGGATCCTAAGACTTAATTGTCTTTCTGTTGTCCCCTGCTTTAATTCTTTCTATTTAAAGTAGGACTCTTTTTGCTTGATTTCTTATTTACTTTTGGAGTCATGCTTTCATGCATATGCATATTTCTTTCATGCTTTCATGTTTGTTTGTTTTTTTTTTTTTTTTTTGGTTGTTTAGTTTTTATTTTGTTTTGTTTTCAAAATAAAAAAAAAATAAAAAGAAAAAAATACGAAAAATACAAAAACAGTGTGTGTTTGTGTACATTGGTACTTGTGTACCTTGAATGGCCAATGAAATAAAGTTTTCTAAACTTTGTATCTTTTGTAATTTAGATGAGCATCTCTATGCACAACTAAGCAAGTGAGCTTTTTGGCTCGTATTTGTGATGAGTAAGGTTAAGTGATCTCTTGTACTTAACACTCGTATCACTCTTTTTGTCTAGAAGGACTAGAAAATCCTATGAGAAATGCATAAATAACCATCTCACCATTGTTGCTGGCGAATTATGAAATGACATCTGTATGCTTCGACATATCAAAAGTGTAATGTCAAAAAGCTTAACATAATTGACTATTTCTTTCTCTCTCTCTTATATGCCCATGCATGATATGCTTAATAAAAGAAAATATGCAAAGAAAAATAAAAGCTAAAAGATCAAAATGCTTTATATATGATTGCAAGCATGTATTCTAAAAGATATGAGAGTTATAGGATGTACCTCGAAGGTGATAGCTCCATCAAACAATTATGATTGTGTGAGTTAAAATAATTTTCTCATATCTCAAATCGTCATAATATGTAGACACATATGCAATCTTGCGAGATATTTTTTACACACAACACGCAATATTCTTTGCTACTTTTGATACTTGTGCAAGTACAATGTGATTTGGCGATCTCAAGGAATACATGTGTTAATGTATGCTCTCTAAACTGTTTTAACTTGTTTTTGAAATATAAAATTAATTAGATTTGTTTAGTGTGTTTGTGTGTGTTTATGGATCTATGTTCTTAACATTTTTTTGTTGAGAGATGATTTTGAGAGTTTAAAATGTTGTTTGGATTCTTGGTTGAGTAGCATGCTTGATTGCATTTATATCTGTGTTTTTCTCTTCCTTGGCAAATTGTTTTTATGCAATCTCGATAGCTTCTCGATAGCTCTTGACAACTAGGCTATCTATTGAGCTCTTCAACTTCTTTTTATCGCAATCTCGATAGCTTCTTGATAGTTTCTCTATCTATCGAGAAAATTTCTATCTCCTTAATAGATGCTTGATAGCATCTTGATCCATCGAGCCTCTTTTGCTGTGGACACCATTGGATAGCTTCTCGATAGCTATACCTATCGAAGTTTAAACCTCGACACCCCTCGACACCACTCGATCGATCGAGATACCCTTGCATGCATTTCTTTTTTTTTTGTTTTGCATTTTTTCCCTTTGTGTCCATAGCATCTTGTTTTTCTATCCTTCGCATAGAATTCACAATGGACTACAAAACGGGTCAAATTTTTTTTTTCCTGAGGTGTTGCCGCTAAACCCTCGAGTCTTCTCTCTATGGACTTAGCCTCAAAAAATCTCTTATTAAAATCCATAGCAATATTATTTAGGGTTGGGTCATAATCCAAATCAAATGCAACTAGGCTCTACAAAGCCTAACAATTCTAGGTATGACAGGATTTATAAATCCATATGCTAATGTACTTTCTAAGATAACTATTTGATCATTAATTGCATGCAAATCAGAATAGATTGTTCCAAAGAATCGAATAAAATAAATACATTATGCAGCACAAAAAAAAAAAAAAAGAACAAAAAACAAAAAAATTATAAATCCACCGAAAGACATAGACATCTAGATAACAAACTTTTTTTATTTTATTTTTATTTTTTATGCTCACCTGTAACTCTAAATACATTTTTCTCTTTGTATTTCTAAACAGTCGATATTTTAAATTCATTTTTTCCCAAATATATGACTCAGGGACGGAATTAAATATATATAATATTGCATGAATATTTTTATTTTTTTCTTCCTCTAAATTTTTTAAAGAGTCTTTTGTTGATCGCTTTTTTTCGAATTGAATTAGCTAGATTCCATCCTGACGGCAGAAGCCCTTCCAATATTTTGTATGATTCAAAACTTGATTCCGACCTGAATATGGAAGCTTTGCCAAAAATCTTGTTGTTCCAAGCTTGAAATCCAATCATACTGTGGAAGTGTTGTTGAAATGCTACTAAGAAGCTGAGCTGCAATCAATCATCATCTAGATTTTTGCCATGCTAGTTATCCAAGTTTAATCCTAAATTTTGTCAATAAATGCTTAATTTTTGAATGCTTATTCGTGTAAAACTCTAAAAATTTCCATGAAATAAATAAAACTATAAATTTCATATAACTTACAAGAAAGGTGGTCCCTAACCTATGAAGGCTGAGCCTACTGGTTAAGGTACCCCTATATATACCAGTCTCCTTAATTATATGAGATAACAATTAGAGCCATAAATAATATAATATGTTAATCTCCTACAAATGTCAAAAAATTTGTTTGTTCCAATATGGAAAATTTAGACCAGTAGAACAATTCCACTAATATTAGGAAACCAATTGTTTGACAATTTTATATAGGTCTTAAAGTATATAATAAGAATTAAGAAAATTGAGTTTCAAAGTAGTTTAACAATATTTTGGTAAAATATTAATATTATACAGCAAATTGAGTATTATAAATAGGTCTTAAAAAACATGAAAATTATTTCAAATGAATTTGCAAAGTATCCATGTATCGTGCGAGAAATTATTTAGTTAACTTATCTGTCAAAAATCTTATAACTCAATTGGGACATTTGAGAAATTTCAAAAAGGACATTTAAAAGTTTAAATCTTTTACCTTTAACTATTGAATTATAATAATAATAAATATAATTATAATTAAATAAGCACTAACACAATTATTTTTTCATACATATAAGAACATTTCATAAATACATTATAATATTTAGACTAACTCATTTAATAAACAAGTTTAAACTTTGGCTTGAATTAAACTTGTTTATTAAATAGATAAGAACAAATAAGAATTTTCTACAAGTGGATTAGGGATCTATTCATAAAATCTAAGCTATCTCTACTTTGCATCTTTGAATAGAATCAACATTCACCATTGGTGGGAGGCTTCGTTTTTTCTCTCTCTCTCTCTTTTTACATTCTGTTCAACGTTCTCTGTTGGGCCATAAGGTGGGAAAGATAGAGTCACTTGCTGGAAGTTCTATATAAGGCCCTTAAATTGCATCAAGAAAACAAAGACAATTAATTGAGTTCTATATCTGTTTGTGTTGTTGATCTTTTGAGCAAAATGGCATCTCAGGCAAAGGCAGACCTTGTTAAGATTGGAATGGAGGGCTTTGCATTGTTAGATGAATACTATGGCCGGTCGAGGAGGCCCAATATTCATCACCGAAGTCAAGTTCCAAAGAAGCAGCCAGAGATCATGATGATTGTTTGCAAAATGCCGGCTCCAGTGATCAATGGTGGGACATTGGTTACGGATTTCACTAACGAAAAAGTAATTTGCTTTGGTACTAGGCTTAAATATTTGCTCTTTCTTCCATATACTTTGTGTAAACTACTATAGATACTCCTCTTGTATTACAGAACACAGAAGTAATATGTATACTCTTCTGTAGCAAGTTAGAAAATATGATATGTAATATAGAAAGCAATAGCACTTTTAGGTAGCTAAGCTTTCCTGTAATCATGCATGCAAGCACTTACTTTGTATCATCAAAAGCTCTCCTGTACGTGTAGTGATATAAGAATTTATTTTGATAATCTTTGCTCTATTGTAATTATGCAAGCGTTTAGTCTTTTAATTTCTTCTAGCCCTACTGTACATATGGGCACATCTCCTCCATTAATTATCTTAGTCTATTTCTCTCTTCTCTCCCCACCATGGACTATAGAAGAGATCGAGTACTGCTGTATATATCAAAATCTAGTGCAACCAATTTGATTTAGATATTATTTTATGTGTAACAATCATCGCCCTATGATATTACGTAGGATTTTGAATATGCTCCAATAAAGTGAGCACAGGTTGCCCAATTCAGAGACCATTAAAATGAACTAAATTTTTTACTTATACTCCATACTTAACCTAAAAATAGGTAAAAATACAATATACGCCCTATTAACTAGTTTGGCCTAGTTTGGTCGATTACCATTGTAGTTCTTTAAGTTTAAATTTTAATTTAGTCCTTTAACTTTGTCAACATGGTCATATATATTAGGGCTGTCCAGACCTGACTGGAGCCCGACAACCCTGCTAAACTGCCCGACGCTGACCCGATTTTGGCCCAAACCGAAGGTCCAATAGGTTAGCAGCGGGTTTCTATTCACAAAAACTGACACTGGCGGGTTTGCTTCTCCAAAACCCGAGCAACCTGAATTCGACTAGAGTTGTATAAAAATCTAGCGAAATCTTGCAAAAAAAAGCCAGATTCGACGAGATCTGGTCAGATCTCGACCAGATCCGGCTACATCTAGTAGGATTTAGCTAGATCCGGCCAATTCTAGCAATTTTTAGTGAAAAAAAAAATTCCCGCGAAAAAAAATGCAGAAACCAGTGAGATTTTCTAGAATCCAACAATGATTTTCCAGATTCCGACAAGATTTTCCATATTCCGGCGACATTTTCCAGATTTTGGTGACGTTTGTTTTTACAAATTTTGATGATTTTTTTTACTCCGGCAACCGAGCGAATCGACTGACGCTCACCCTCACCCAAAACCGACTCGACTGATTTTTCTAGCGGTTGGTATTGGGTTCCTCCGCCCCCACTTGACGCCGGCGGGTCGGGCCCGAGTTGGGTCCAAACCTAGCCTGGCCCAACCCGTGGATAGCCCTAATATATATTATTCCTTCCATCTATTACCATTTGTAAAACACAGTTAACTCTCTTAAAATAATAGTATTTTAAGTCATTTTTTAATGTTGCAAACATGAAATGATGTCATTTAAAAGGATTAGAGGTGTTTTTCAAATGCTAACGAACGAACTAACAAAAATGATTGTTGTCAAAGTTAATAAACTAAAATGACAAAATTTAAACTTAGTGGATTAAAATGATAATTACCAAACTTATAAGGTATAAATTATATTTTACAAAAAAGAAAAAGAAAAATATTTTGATAGTTTAAGGTGCGGACACCTAAAATTTGGTTGGATTTTGCTAAGTACTTATACTTACAAAGCAAATTACAAAAATGTTAATATAGGGCATATATAGGATCATATATACGAGCCACTATTGAGAAATTGACGATAATCTCCTTTCACCATGATCAAAATATTATTGTTGAAGACACTTGTTCGATCTCTCGAGCATCGATTAAAGGCTTGTCAAAGTTCTTCAACTTTTATCATCTTATAAGTTATTTGGGATTTGTAATCTTAATTTTTGATGGTACATTATAAATTCAATTAAAATTAGATTGAAATTTGTTAATCTAGAACTTAACATTAGCCATTGAGAAAAGGACGCAAAAGGAAAGATGCTCTAAACATTATGGCAAACAAAATAGGTATCGTGGGCTACCCCTTCAAATATATATCCATTTAATCTATGATCTGAATCTCAATAATTTGGGTAAATATGCTTCCATGTTGTAATGGATAAGCTTCATGAACAACTTTCTGCTACATTTTCTCTAGTCGTTTTTGTTTTTCTTGCCACCTCAATTCAATACCTATCAAATCTTGCCTACCCCTTTGAAAGACAGGAATATTTATGCTTTTTAAGTGAGCTCAATATGCACAGTATGAGCTAAGAAGTATTACGTCAGAAATATCACGAATGGCTGCATTTAAAAATCCATTTGAGACTGTACTGTCTATATCATCATTGCATGCAAGTCAGACTAGATTGTTCCAAAGAATCGAATAAATTATAACATTATTCAGCACAAAAAGAAAAAAAAAAAAAATTTATAAATCCACCGAAAGACATAGACATCCGGATAACACACTTTTATTTTATTTTTATGCTCACCCGCAACTCCATATTTTTTTTTTTTTGGACGGTTGATATTTTAAATACCTTTTTTATCCCGAACTTGGTTCTTTTATGACTCAGGAACGGAACCAAAAATTATACTATATATATATATATATATAATTGCAAGAATTTCTTTTTTTTGTCCTTAAACTTTTTAAAGAGGTTTTTTGTTGATAACTTTTGTTTGGTTTGAATTAGCTAGATTCCAACCCCTGCCAAAATTTTTTCTAATTCGAAACCTATAATTCCGACCTGACTACAGAACCTCTGCCAAAAATTTGGTTGATCCAAGCTTGAAATCCAAAAACATTGAGGAAGTGTTGTCGAAATGCTACTAAGAAGCAGAAGCTGAGCTACGATAAATCATCATTTAGAGTTTTGACAAGCTAGTTATCCAAGTTTAATCCTAAATTTTGTCAATAAATGCTTAATTTTTAAATACTTGTGCGTGTAAAACTCTAAAAATCTCCATGAAATTAATAAACAAAACTATAAATATCATATCACTTGCAAGAAAGGTAGTTCCTAACCTATGAAGGCTAAGCCTTTTGGTCAGGGTATCCCAATACCGGCTTTCATAATCATGTGATAGGAGCAATACTTAGGTACAGTACTTAGGTATTGTTCCTTAGGTTCATTTTTTAAGATTCTACTATGTGAATTTTTTCTTATAGGATGAAAGTGTATTTATTAATTAAGTATCCACATGGCTGAATCTTAAGAAAACAATCTAAGGAAAAGCACCTAAGGTACTGTATGTAAGTTTTGTCCTGTGCGATAGTAGTTATAGTCGTAAAGTAGTCATATAAAGAGCTATTGTCTATTGGGTTGTTATAGGGCTTGTTTGGATCATTTTTTTTAGTCACTCACTTTCCGTCACTCAATTTTCATCACTCATCACTTATCGCTTTTCACTCATCACTCTGCACTCATCACTTATCACTCATTACTTTAAAATACCACACCCGTTTGGCACCATCGCTCACTTCCCATCACTCAATATTTTTTACACTATTTGTGGGTCTCATACCTGTCACTCGGTGCATTTTTCTTTCCAGTACCCAGATCACTCTAACCTAGTGAAAAAAAAAAAAAGAAAAAAAAATCTCCAGAACTGAAGACCGAACCAGTGGGAAAAAAAAAAAAAAAAAAAACCAGAACTGAAGACCGAACCCAATGAAAAAAAAAAAAAAAAACTCCAAAATTGAAGACCAAATCCAGTGAAAAAAGAAAAAAAGAAAAAAAAGTTAATTAGTCAAAAGTTGTGGCTGTGAGTCCCTCATGTGTGTTTAATTACAAAAATGCCATTGAGTTATGAGTTATGGAAACTGAAAACAGCCAAAATGTGTTTTTAGTTTCCATAACTCATAACTCAGAAATCAGAGAATTGAGTGATGGAAACAGAGTTATGGTGCTCCCAAACAGACTTCTCACTATGGGTCCCACCATTTTTGAGTTATGAATTATAGAAACAGAGTTATGAGTTATGAAAATTGATGATTCAAATAGCCTCATAATATTTATGGTATCATATACACACCAATAAAAGAAGATGGACAATTAGGGAAATACAAACATAGCATGATTTTTTTTTTTTAAATGGTAAATTAAAAAAATCCAAACCACAATTTGACTGACCACATTTTTCAAAAGGCTTCGGCCTTTCTAGGTTAATGAGATCTAGACATATGGCCAAACAAAGACAAGCCCCAAATTCTAGTGGGTAATATTGGAATTTCAAGTAGATCCACCATTGATCCATTATAAATCCTACAAATGCTAAGATAATAAAAGTGAAATCAGAAGCTAAAAATATATATTGTCCAACAAAATCAAAACTCATTTATAGCCCTACTTTGTATCTTGGAAGAGAATCACGAAATGGTTAGGAGACCGTGTTCTTATTTTCTCTCTCTGAATTTATAAAATTTCGGTTCAACGTTCCTTACTTGGGCCATAAGGTTCCCAAGGCTGGCTTGCTGGTCTATATAAAGGGGGTTTCGTCTGTAACCTTTGTATTCGGAAAACAAGACAGCTACAATTGATTTGCAATCTGTTTGTTCTGTTCTTAATTTTGAGCAATATGGCACCTCAGGCAAACCTTGTTAAGGCTGGATTGGAAGGCTTTTCTCTGTTGGAAGAGTACAATGGCCGGCCCAGGAAGGCCGAAAGGCAGTACTTCCATCAAGGAAGTCATCAAGTTTTTAAGAAACAGCCAGAGATCAATAGCAAAATGGCTGCAGAGATCTATGGTGGGATAGTGATTACAGAATACAAAGCAAATCGCTACGGTACAGGGCTTAAATACTAGCTCTTGCTTGTACACTTTTTGAACAGTGAAAACTACTGTAAATACTCCTCTTGTGTTGGAGAAGTAATATAATCTTCTATAGGAAGCTAGAAAATATGCTTTGTTTGTAACATAGAGGCATTACTAGCATCTCTCCTGTAATAATATAAGACCTTTTTTATATTCTAGCTCTTTTGTAATTATGCAAGTTGTTACTTTGTTTCTTTCTTCTAGCTTCCGATCCTATGCATAGGGGCATCTCTGGCCTCGCCTCCATTAATTATCATTCTCTTTCTCTCTTCTCCTCCCTATGTGAATGAATTGCAGGATTGTAGAATCAAGGCAAGGACTACAGAAGAGTGTGATTGATGCGGGAGACGCAAGAAGATTATTATTTAGTATTATTTATGTTTGTAAGTAAATTGTATTTTTATGTTTTAGGTCCTATTAGTTTATTGGGCTATTAGTATTTTAATTTGAAAGCAAGGTTATTTTCGTAATAAGGCAATTAGGGTTTTCTAATCAATTAGAACTAAGGTTTGGCAACCCTTTATAAGCAACTTATTGTACTCTTTGGGGAGATAGTTGATATTTTGATAAATGAAAAAAATAGTCGTTTGGTCTCTTTTTGGTATGGTGCTGACTTTAGGTTTACCCTAGGTGCTGACTCCAAATCAGGCCTAGGTGCTGACTCTCATGTCATATCCTTTATTTTATTGTTGTTTTAATTTTGTTCTGATTGTCTTGCCTGAATTTTGGTATTAGAGCAAACCTCGATTTGTTTGAAGCATCATCATAGTCAATCTAGAACCAAAAAAAGAAAAGAAAAGAAAAGAAGCTTTCACCGTATATTTTCCACCACTAGGAATCTCGCCACCACACCACCTTCAAAATCCGTTCACGACATCTCTGTCAAACCAACATCAAAAAACCATATCTCAATACCCACACGTATCAAGCCACCAGAAGGTTACCCGTCAACCAAAGCCCTTTGACCCAACAACCAACAAACCCCATCTGTCAATCTTGGCCACCATTGAAGCACCACACCAGCTACCAGGAAAGCCAACCACCACAACCACAAACACCTTTGGAAGGGTCAATGGTGCACGTCACAGGTTCTACTGCAACACCAGGCCTGAACATCTGTCCAATCTCATTAGGTAACCCACTAGCCTAGTCTAAACCCATTCTCATTAAAAAAAAAAAAAAACCATTAAGTTGGCCCAACTCACTTTTATAACCCAAACCATTTCCTAATCTTGTTAATCAAGTTCCCCTCTCTTGATCTTGTCACATCCAATTAGGAAGCCTTTTTTTATTTTTTATTTTAGTATTCCCTGACCCAGTCCAATTAAAACCACCAACCCAAGTCATTTTTAAACCCAAGCCTTTAAGTGAGTGCCTATTGCTAGCCTTTTAAAAAAAAAAAAAAAAAAATAAAAAAAAAAAAATAAAATAAAAAAACTCTTAAAACCAATTAACCAAATAGCCTAGTCCTATACCCATCTATTGCAAAACCCACGTTGGCTCAATTTAAAAAAACATATAAGCAATCATATGAACCCATTAAACCCAGAAGCCAACCCGTGCACATCAAGTGTTTTTCAACTTCACAGATATTTTCTATATCAGTGTTTTGTGACTCCAAGTCTGAGTTGAAAATGACTGCCTTTGATAGAGAATTTGAGCAGGAGATTAAGGAGGCTGGGAATGCACTCCTTAATCGTCCTTCCTCTATTGATGATCTCCTCACTCTTCTTGATAAAGTTGAAAATTTGTTAGCATATGTGGAGCAAGAACCATCCAAATCAATGCGA
Organism: Castanopsis chinensis; assembly: GCA_032878915.1. Taxonomy (NCBI): domain Eukaryota; kingdom Viridiplantae; phylum Streptophyta; class Magnoliopsida; order Fagales; family Fagaceae; genus Castanopsis; species Castanopsis chinensis. The sequence goes on from JAVQMG010000113.1 coordinate 1,877,940, forward strand.
GATGCACTTTTACCCTTAGTGAAGGCACTAATCACTAATAAACTTTTAAGACATGCTTGAATGGATGTGAAGGTTTCAATTTTATCTTGCATTATTGAGATTGCAAGGATAACAGCACTAGATGCCCCATATAAGGATGAGCAAATGAAAGAAATATTTTAATTGATTTTGGCAGCATTTGAAAATGTCTCATGTGTCTACTCGTGCTTATAAGAAGGTGGTTTCAATTCTTGATACCATTGTAAAGGTCAAGTTATGCTTGGTGATGCTGGATCTTGAGTGTGATGCATTAGTTGTTGAGATGTTTCAAAGTTTCTTGAAGATAATTAGGTCTAACCATCCACCTACTGTACCTTCAGCCATAGAAACAATTATGAATCTGGTCATAAATGAAAGTGAAGACATTTCCTTGGATCTTTTCAGTTCACTTTTTGCTATTGTAAGAAAGGCAAATCAGAATGTTTCACCTATTTCGTGGACATTGGGGGAGCAAATAATCACTGAGATTAATGCCCAACTAGAAAAGATAATGGCACCCACTAAAAAATTACCCAGCAAGCTTGAGGGTGTGCACATGATGTGAAAGTTGAAGTTGTTGAACGTGCTTCTAATCAACCCTCCACAGTCCTTGAAGATCTACATCTTGGTGAAGTCGAAGAGGTTAAAACCACAGTGCTTCCTATGGTTCATAAGGTTCAAGATGAGATTATGCTAATTCTACACATTGATTTTATAATTCCAAATGAGTCTAATGCGGTGGAATTCAACGTTTCTCTTTTCTCTGTGCTCCCTAAGGTGATTTCAGACTTGAAGCAAGTGTTATTGGTCAGCATCCTAATCCTGCAATGCTTTAGAACTCGAGGTCGAGTTTTCTCCAACCAGAGGAGAATGATGTGAGAGACACAAGAAGATTATTATTTAGTATTATTTATATTTGCAAGTCAATTGTATTTTTATGTTTTAGGCCCTATTAATTTATTGGGCTATTAGTATTTTAATTTGCAAACAAGATTACTTTTGTAATAAGGCAATTAGGGTTTCTTAGCCAATTAAAACTAGGGTTTAGCAACCCTTTATAAGCAATCTATTGTACTCCTTGAGGAGATAGTTGATATTTTGATGAATGAAAAAATGACTGTTTGGTCTTTCTTTGGTCTAGTGCTGACCCTAGGTGCTGACCCTAGGTGCTGACTCCTAGTGGTTTCTCCGCCTGGTGTTGACTCCAATCCAAGCCTAGGTGCTGACTCTTATGTCATATTCTTTATTTTATTATTGTTTTAGTTTTGTTCTGGTTGTCCTGCGCCAGTGACATATCAAAACTAGTGCAACAAATTAGATTTAGAAATTAGATATTAGGTGTGATTTTGAATTTGGTTGAATAGACAGAGCAGATCACTGCCTAATTCCCTAACCATTAAAGTGAACAAGATTCCAAAAGTTTGACGGTGTGGCCTCCCTAAAATCCATGTGGCTAATGTTTAATATTTGCAATGAGCTGTATAGTTGTAACTGACAGTGCAATAGAATAAATTTCTATCACAAAATGGTGGATGCGATTGTGGTGGCTAATTTAAGAGGTTCACGGAAGATAAGTAGTTGCTATGGTAGAATAAACAGAGGAAGAGAGAATTTGAAAACAGGACATAACCCGGTTGGTCAAAGCTACCAGTTTAGTTACTGTGATTGTAAATGTGTTAGTAGACGATGCTAGAGATGCCAATGTTGGTCGCTGAAGCCAGATGATGTAAGACAGTTTGCAATGGAGCAACGCCTTATTGGGCCATTTCAGAGTCTCAAATAAGATGATAGACCTCAATTTTTTTATTGTACGAGAAAAATCAAGAGGTAAAGTACCCTAAATACAAACATTTGCACGTGGAAAAAAAGTAAATGGTCAATAGTTGTCAATTAACGACGATGATGAGTTGTCAAGGGGCGGCATCAATGGTTGTGGAAAAAACTCACCTTCCTGCAATCTCTTGATGTGTACTGGTGATAATAAAATCTGCATTGTTCATCGCAATAAGATCTGCAGTAAATTGACTTGAAAAATGGTACTTGTCCTCATATTTTCTCCAATATATATCAGAATCTGGACACTTTGATTTCTCCAATGCATGGGCAATATTACACTACAAAAATATACTTTTGAAGAATTAAACCAGTAGATATGCCCTGTGTGGATATACTGATTTTTAGTATAGCGGCTAAAAGAACAGAATAAATAATCACATCAGACCTGTGTGATTCTTAGCTTGTAGGACAACAAAGTTGGAACAGGTTTCCATCACTATAATTGCCAATGATTAGATCAGGAACACCCTGTAACTCAGCAGCAATTTTGTTTGATGCATCCTAATCATCATACCAAAAAAGAAAAAAAAAATCAAGAAAATATACAATATATGCAATGAGAGAAGTGGATAACAGATACTTTAATTGTTTTTTTATTAAAAAAAATCTGAAATATAAAGCTTATCTAATTGTACTAAACTCTTTTCTTCTCCTAAAAAAAATTCCTTACTAATTCAGTTTCTCATAAAATTTGGAAGATGTATGCTGCAATAACTTATCAACTGCTGACTGTTGAGAGTCACTATATTGCCCATAGCTGGCCCTCACAAATGGCTTCCAAATTTTCAATTACCAACCTTTTAATTTCTTTCTGAAACTTATTTTTGAAAGTGATTTCCAATATCAAATAAGTTTCCCTGGTCCTTGATGTCATTCTCCACAACTAGGCCAACAAAAAGAAAAGATTAAACTGAAAACCTACCTGGTGTAATTTCTCAATCATTTTAGAAACATTGTCACAGGGTAAAAGAAGAGAGACACAGATAGAGATAGAGAGATAAAAAAATAAATACAAAACGAATTGATGGAAAACCAAAGTTTTTGCTACACTTACCTCTGCAAAAGTCTCCAAATATGGCCACACATCAAACCTTGAAATCCATTTTTGAAGAATTCCATTCTCAGTTCTAAAGGGAACTTGCAAAATATGAGTGTGTTCTGTTCTACTGATTCTTTCCAGTATTTGATTACATGTTGTGCCTTTTGCATCAGGTATTAGTCGGGTAACCTTACAATGAGTGTTAAAAGGCATGCTAAATTAATGGAGATAAAGGAGAGTTGAATGTCAATAATGCTTCAAATTACGCGAGTAAATAAGTACACTTACAATGAGAATTTTTGGAATGACATCCAGTCCTTGCTTTTGTATTCTAAGAAGCATCCCATCCTCCAAGGCACGCACTTGGCCAAGTATATAAACAATCTGTGCAACATGACAATTTCTCGTCAGTATCAGGATAAAATTATTTGCGCTTGCTAAAAGAAGAGTAGGCCATCAATTTTTTTGATTATTTATTTATATTTTGCTAAGAAAGGGTCACCATATATACAAAGGAAACTCTTTTATGGGCAAGGAGAAGCAATGCATTGAGACATGTAGTATTAAATAGTACAATCAAGTTTTTGCAACCAAAATACCAAATAGAGTAGAAAAATTATCTCCATATTTCAACAAATTAAAAACAACTGTACCTGTCCTCCAGTGTCAGGCAAACCTAAAACATTTGCCTGGCCGAAGTAGTCATGAGGAGACACAATGACAACATTGAACACCATAGGAATCCTCCCAAGAAATGTCTCTAGGGTTGAGGGATCAGGAGCCTGAAGGATTTCCAACAGAAGATGAATTGTCTTTGACACCCATTGTGCAATGTCACCCCAGCCTCTCTCAAATCCCACTCCTTGTAATCTAAAAAGAAAAGTGAAGAGTTTAAAGACAATATTTTAACGATTTTTTTCAAGTGATAAATTCCAAGGCTAGAAAAGCTAAGCTATTTGAAAATAGATACAGTTGTGTACTCAAATTCAAACTCAGAATATGGTGTACTTAGTGGCAGCTTAGAAAGATACTCCTCTGCCCTTGCCAAAGCAGACTGAAGTTTAGAAATATTCTGAATCCGATCATTTGACATCATAGCCTGCATAGGATAATAGTGAAATTAATATCACATGGTTTTAAGGCCTCCCTATGAAATACTTCATATATGGCTTGTGTTCTTGCTCATACTAAACCATGAAGTTAAACAATAAATTGCAACAAAGCTTGAATTCAAGCCAAATACAAGTAGCCAGTTCCTAAAAGAATATCAACATAATCGTACCATGTAAGGGCAAATTCAGCAAAAGAAATTAAATAGTTATCAACTAAAGGCTCATCATGATGACTGCAAGAAAGAATGTTCAGTAAAATCCCTAGCTCATTTAAACTTAAATGACCATTGTGTTTGTGTGCACAAAGAAAATCAAGTAGAGGCTCCAAACTTTCTTTATTATGGAACATACTTGAAGATAGGTGACGGTTGAGGAATTGAACCCCATTCCCAATGGTTGATGATCGAGTTGGTCGAGGGAATGTTGCACTAAATGGCCCAAAATCAAGTTCAAGAAAATAGTTGTCATTGCACCTATAGCACAAATTTCATAATCCAATTGCTGATTACAATCATTGATAAAGAGAAGTGAAAACTAAAACAGAACCTATCTCTTTTACCCAATCTAACACTATACCAGATGAGATGACTCAAACACAAAGCACGGGATTATAAAACAAAGCACCCAAGATTTAAATAACAGAGAGATCCCTTACTGTCCATCCACTAGTTCTTCTTTAAATCGAAGATACTCTGCAACGCTCAAATGATCCACACTGAGTTCAAAGACATTAACAAGGACATATTCCCAAACACCAGGTCTTGGACAAATTACTATAGCCACAAAAGGAGGCAGAACTATAGCTTCCGACAGCAACATATAAACAAATAGTTTGTAGAACTAAAACAACATAGAAAAATAAAGTCATGCAATTTGTCCTTCTCTTCTGAAGTATATGGACAAATGGAAATGGAAAAAAAGAAGTTGGCCACTTCTTTGCACCACTTTTGAATCAAAAGTTTTTAGTATGGAAAGAGAAAGATCGCCCCATTCACAAAGATGATAAAATGAAAGGAATAAGACCAGCAATGCAACAATCCAAAAGATAACATAAAATAAAAGGCCATTAAATTGATCATTACTTCAATTTATCTCCAAATTGCTTCTCCCACGTCATGTTGGGAGGTAAGTTGGGTTTGGTGTTCCAAATAAATCATATACAATCAGGTAAATCATTCCTTTTGAAAGCATAACTATATAGATATATAAACTAACTAAACATATAGGCTGTACGATTACACAATGCCCCAAATCTTAAAGAGTAAAATGAAAAACTTTATCTCATTTATACCAAGTAACCCTTGCTACAGGCAGCACTGAGTTATGAACTTCCTGAATCATTATATATGAACAAGAACTAACTTATCATCTAGGTGACTTATGTGGAAATGAGCAAAAGCAAAGAACGCATTCCAAGTCTTAACACATTGTATTCTGTATTCAAAAAAATAATTTCTTTTAATTCTAAACAATCCAACACACTCATCTTCGAAAACCTGAAATGCCCTCAGTCGAACAACATTAATTAAAGAGTCACCTTTTTTTTTTTAAATAAGATGTTCCCCAAGAGGGGGAAAGGAAAATTAAAACTAGTGATCCTCACTATGAGGCATGTGTGATCCTCACTTGTATACTAACCAAAACCAAAATTTTATGACAATATCATGAATTTAAAATACACCCAGTTTGAAATAGTATGTCTAACCATAATGAGCTGATCCAAATCCATGACCAAAAAAAAAAAAAAAATGCATCATATATCATGATGGTAGAGAATCAAGGCGAGTGTGTTCACCTGTGCAGATTGAAGGCCTTTGCTGAATGGGCTATCCTCGAGTATCTTCATTGATTTGTCTTCATTAACAACATAAACATTGTCTAGCTCCCCTATCAGGTCATGAGATTGCAGTATCCCTTTTCCTTTAGCAACATACCTGGCAAGAAAAATAAAGACAACAGGAGTTAACCCTCATTAAGAATAAAATTTAAGTACAGTTACTTAGCTGTTGTACCTTATGTTCCCGAATTAAATTCAACTATATAGCTATATTGAACAATAAATCATATGGTTAAATTTAACCGTTCTTGGAAAAAATAACACTTTTTTACTGCATTCCTCAATACAATCATGTGATTGAATTCAATTGTGAAATCTAAGGTAGAGTATCTAAGTTTTGCCTATATTCAAAAAGCTTAATCTCTCAAAACCGACAATGTTATCAAAACAAGGCTCTCATCAATAATTCAGGCCACAATGTTATCAAAACAAAGTCTCTCATCAACAATTAAAGCCACAGTATGTGCGTCCGTGTGTGGATGCGTGTGCTTAAGAGTAAGAGAGAGAGAGAGAGAGTGTAGTTGAAGAAATAAGAAATGTAATTCTAAAACCCTAATTTCTCATCAAATCATTAATTGCATGTTTTCGATCTCCACTTGCAATCTCAAAAATCTAATCTTTCTTAACCATGAAACCTTTATGTTAGCATCATCAAGTGATTCAAGTTATAAAGCTTGCATGCGTGTGCGTAAAAGAGTACTTGAAAAATTCAAAAAGCAATTCCAAAGCCCAAATTTCTCAGCCAAGCCATCAATTTCATGATCAATTCAAGCACAGAGAGAGAGAGAGAGAGAGAGAGAGAGAGAGAGGAACCTGGAAAGGAGCGAAACGAGCTTGTTTCGATGAGCAGAGAGAGATTCCGGGAGCCTGTCTCGCATATTTTCGCTTCTCAAATCACACACAGAGAACCAGAGAGAGAAAGCAAGAGAAAGCGGAAACTAAGAGTGGTGGTAGTATTTATTAGCTGCAGAATATAGGAAAGTGAGATCGGGAAGGGTGTAGAAGTAAAGCAAAGAGAATGGAGCCAAAAGACAAACGGCCATTGTTGTTGTTGTTGACGTTGCTCCGAGTGTGATTCGCGGTACAGGCGGAGATAACGAGGAGCTCGCAAAAGCAGCTATGCTATAGCAAAGGGACCGATTTGCATGCAGAGCTCAGCTGTGGGCTTTTCAAAAGTAACGGATCTATGTTTTGTTACGTTGTTTTTTGTTTTTGTTTTTGTTTTTTTTTTTGGGTGCCCCTTTTCCTTTGTCAACTATAATATTTAAATACTGGAATATTTCGCCATACCGTTTTGAAAATGTTTCTGTTTAATATAAATGATGAATTTTTTTCTTGTTGTTGTTGAGATAGTTACAATATCATAACTTGAGTCTATTTCCCACTATACTCCTAAATACTTTTTATTTATTTTTTATACTAATGAAAAATAAAATGTAGAGAGTGACATTTTGTATGAGCGTTTGAATCGTTTGAGTAGTCTTTTTTGCCATGTCTCACAATTCTTGAAAGATTTGGTTTGGAGCAACTTTGATATACAACTTTTGAAACATTTGCTTTTGAATTTTTAGATTGTCGGATCACTACCGAGTCCTTATCCTTTGGTGTATTTGATTCCCAAACACACACACACACAAAATTTGACAACTTTTTTCACACATCTTAAATTGGCAAAGCTTATACTATCTGGACTGACCACCAAAAATATTTTTTTTAACTACCACTAACAATCAACTATATTTGCATGTGTCAAATTTTTTTATCAATATATATATATATATATATATATATATTGCGTCTTTACACATTCTCTTCATTAAATGGAATAAATCTCATTCTACTTTCATTGCCATTATTTGATAAATTTGAAAAAATTCAACTCGACAAATGCTATATCTACAACATTTTCAAATACTTTTACAACAAATTTTAAATAGAAAGTTGTTACTGACTGTTACTAGTATGAAAAAAATAGTAATTTTAGTGATGAATTTAAATTACAACTAATAATAATTTGCCACATCTATAATTTTTTGTGAAAATATTATAAATATAGATCCAATAACTCAAGAGAAATCAAAGAAAAATACCCAATTTGACCTTGGGTCCTTGGACCAAGTGCAAAAGCAAATTGATCTGTACCTAAGCCGCTTAATTCCGATTTTTCAAGATCCTGCACATGGGAACACTCATTGTCTCACTTGCCTCCTATGCCACTATTTTTGGAACTGTTAGTAGAGTTTTTGTGTGTCTTTGTGCTATAACTTCTTTCCCTCTCTCTTATGTGTGTGTTTGTTTGTTTTTTTTTTTTTTTTTTTGTTTTTTTTGTTTTTAAACTAGATTAATTACAAGTTGATAGATCCAAACAAAAGACAATTAATTCAAGAGTGTAAAAAATCTGTATCTTAGATCAATGATGCAAGTTAATAATGTAAAATCGATTTCATTGAGAAGAAAAAATCTATGTAGAAACTGTAATGTAATTTGTATAGTAGTGTTGTTTTTGGATTTTGACCTATGCGTAGCATGAATTGGAATATATACATTGCGTAATTCATGGTAACGATGGTTTGGTCACAATCATACAAAATAAAATTTTTAGTATTGTAGACTTTGGGTTGGTGCATTGTGCCCAAAATTGGATTGAGAATCTGAAATGAAAGGATGTTGGACCATTGGGCATGTCGGCACTCGATAGTGGTGAGCTTTGTGGAATTAGTGAGCTTTTGTTTTTTAGTAGATAAAACTGATAAATTAGTGGGCAATTAATAAGTCCTAGATTGAAATAATGTGTGGGTAAGAAAAGGAAAAGAATAAATGGAAGCATAGCATTAGCATCACAGTGGTGCTGCCCTTTATTTGTCCTTTGTTATTATTTTCCAATTGGGAATTAGGGATAAAAACTTATTCATTTTCCCAAACTTCATGAATCATCTAAAGGAGGTATGTATTAATGTATCAATCTAATTTATTTTTGGATAAAAATGCCAGTGGATATGCTTTCGGTTGTTTTTTTTTAGACTAACATGCAATAAGAATCTTAGTATGCCTTCCCAAAAACATCAAATACCTGCCCCTCAATAGATAATCGAGAATATTTTTGCTTTGTACTGAGAAGATCATAAAGAAGCTATTGGCACAACTTGTACACGATGTATGTTTGAGGGAATCATCAAGCTTTGATGTAATTATCCAAAAAAAAAAAAAAAAAAATTAAAACAAGTGAGAAATAGTGACTCAAATTCATATGTAGGTTAGAGTAGTGTTTATTATACACACATTGTTTAACACAATTTTACACACTTCAAAAAACATGATGTCGGTTATTTTTTAGGATGTTTATAAAATAGTTTGTGTGCAACAAGTTTAATCTTTACTTTATAAGAAAAAAGAAGGAATGCTATAGTCACTAAATCACAAGACTCATAACTCAAAGATATTATCTTACCATATATAAATGTTGTCTTTTTATTTATTTATTTATTTTTTATACAAAATAGAATTTCTACTTTAGCCTAATTTAAGTGTAAATGTGTGTGAAGCTCATTCTTGGAAACTTCAACCCTAATCCATGCCCCCTACACCCCACACCCCACAACCCATAAACATTTATATTTGTGGAGTGACCAACGCAACAAAAGTGCACGGTGGTTGTTGCCATTGTTAATATATATAGTTGTTGTCCTCTTTCATTGATTGATGTAAATTTTTAATAATATGATGTTAAATTTTAAAGAGAAACCTGGTATTTTTTCCCCTTAATAGATCTCAATAAGTTATACTAGTCACTTCATATATAAAAGCAAGCTTGAAGTATTTTGAGATATTTGTAGTCAAGTTAGTAGCCTTACTAATTCACTTAATTGCCAAGAATTTTATAACTCAACTAACACCTCTAAGAGTTTTTGACGAAGACATTCAAAAGTTCAAATCTTCAACCTCTAACTAATGAATTATAAGAATAATAAGTATAATTTTAATTAAATAAGCATTCTTAACACAATTGTTTCTTCATGCCCTTTGAATGGTAAGTGGACATGTATGAAAATTACATGAACACATTATTATATTCAGGCTTAGCTTGTTTAATAAACAAGCTTAAACTTAGGCCTGAATTAAAATTATTTATTAAATAGATAATAACAAATAAGAATTTTCTACAAGCGGATTAGGGATCCATTCATAAAAATCTAAGCTATCTCTACTTTGCATCTTTGAAGAGAATCAACACTCACCATTGGTGGGAGGCTTCGTTTCTCTCTCTCTCTCTCTCTCTCTCTCTCTCTCTCTCTCTTTTAAATTCTGTTCAACGTTCTCTCTGTTGGGCCATAAGGTGGGAAAGATAGAGTCACTTGCTGGAAGTTCTATATAAGGGGGTTTTGACCTGTAACCTTAAACTGCATCAAGAAAAAAAAGACAAATAATTGAGTTCTATACCTGTTTATGTTGTTAATCTTTTGAGCAAAATGGCATCTCAAGCAGGGACTGACCTTGTCAAGATTGGAATGGAGGGCTTTGCACTATTAGATGAATACAATGGCCGGTCAAGGAGGCCCAGTATTCATCACCGAAGTCAAGTTCCAAAGAAACAGCCAGAGATCATGATGATCGTTTACAAAATGCCTACTCTAGTGATCAATGGTGGGACACTAGTTACAGATTTCACTAACGAAAAAGTAATTCACTTTGGTACTAGGCTTAAATAATAGCTCTTTCTTGCATATACTTTGTGTAAACTACTATAGATACGCCTCTTGTTTTACAGAAGTAATATGTAAACTCTTCTGTAGCAAGTTAGAAAATATGCTATGTAATATAGAATGCAAAAGCACTTATAGCTAGCTAGCTTTCTTGTAATCATGCATGCAAGCACCTACTTTTTGTATCTTCTAAAGCTCTTTTGCTTAGTGAAAAGCGAGCTTATTTTGATAATCTTTGCTCTCCTGGAATTATGCAAGCGTTTAGTTTGTTAATTTCCTCTAGCCCTACAGTACATATGGGCACATCTCCTCCATTTATTATCTTAGTCTCTTTCTCTCCTCTTCTCCCATGGACTATGGAAGAGATCGAGTACTGCCTTATATATCAATTTCTCTCTTCTCTCCTCCCATGGACTATGGAAGAGATCGAGTACTGCTGTACCTATCAAAAGCCAGTGCAACCAATTTGATTTAGATGTTTGATGCATAACAAACATCGCCCTTTGATGTTAGGTAAGATTTTGAATGTGCTCCAATAAAGTGCAAATTGCCCAATTCAGAGACCATTATACTTAACCTAAAAATAGGTAAAAACACAATATTCACCCTATTAGTTACTTTCGTCAATTGTCATTGCAGTTCTTTAAGTTTAAATTTTAATTTAGTCCTTTAACTTTGTCGACATGGTCAAACACAGTTAACTCTCTTAAAATAACACTATTTTAAGTCATTTTTTAATGTTACAAACATGAAATGATGTCATTTTAAAAGGGTTAGAGGTGTTTTTTAAATGCTAACAAATGAACTAGCAAAAATGATTGTCGCCAAAGTTAACAAACTAAAATGACAAAATTTAAACTTAGTGGATTAAAATGATAATTACCAAAGTTATATGGTATAAATTATATTTTACAAAAAAAGAAAAAGGAAAAAAAACTAGATTTTGAAAGTTTAAGGTGCGGACTCCTAAAATTTGGTTGGATTATGCTAAGTACTTACGCTTACAAAGCAAATTACAAAAATGTTAATATAGATCATATATAGGATCATATATATGAGCCACTATTGAGAAATTGATGATAATCTCATTTCACTATGACCAAAAGATTACTGTTGAAGATGCTTGTTCGATCCCTCGAGCATCAATTAAAGGCTTGTCAAAATCTTCAACTTTTATCATCTTAAGTTATTTTGGATTTGTAATCTTAAATTTTTGATAGCACATTATAAATTCAATTAAAATTAGATTGAAATTTGTTAATCTATAACTTAACATTAGCCATTGAGAAAAGGACGCAAAAGGAAAGATGCTCTAAACATTATGGTAAACAAAATAGGTATCGTGGGCTACCCCTTCAAATATATATCCATTTTATCTATGATCTGAATCTCAATAATTTGGGTAAATATGCTTCCATGTTGTGATGGATAAGCTCCACGACCAACTTTCTGCTACCTTTTCTCTAGTCGTTTTTGTTTTTCTTGCCACCTCAATTCAATACCTATCAAATCTTGCCTATCCCATTGAAAGACAGGAATATTAATGCTTTTTAAAAGTAAGCTCAATATGCACAATATGAGCTAAGAAGTATTTCGTCAGAAATATCACGTATGGCTGGATTTAAAAGTCCATTTGAGACTCTGCGGTCTATATCATCATTGCATGCAAACCAGACTAGATTGTTCCAAAGAATCGAATAAATTAAACATTATTCAGCGCAAAAAAAAAAAAAAAATTATAAATCCACCGAAAGATATAACACACTTATTTTATTTTTATGATCACCTGCAATTCCATAATACATTTTTTTTTTGAGTATTTCTAGACGGTTGATATTTTAAATACAATTTTTCTCCCGAACTTGGTTCTTTTATGAATCAGGAACGGAACCAAAAATTATATATATATATATATATATAGTTGCAAGAATTTCATTTTTTGTCCTCTAAAATTTTTAAAGAGTTTTTCGTTGATAGCTTTTGTTCGGTTTGAATTAGCTAGATTCCAACCCTTGCCAAAATTTTGTATAATTCGAAACCTATAATTCCAACCTGACTAAGGAAGCTCTGCCAAAAGTTTGGTTGATCCAAGCTTGAAATCCAATCACTTTGTGGAAGTGTTGTCGAAATGCTACTAAGAAGCTGAGCTACGATCAATCATCATTTCGATTTTTGCCAAGCTAGTTATCCAAGTTTAATCCTAAATTTTGTCAATAAATGCTTAATTTTTGAATACTTGTTTGGGTAAAACTCTAAAAATTTCCATGAAATTAATAAACAAAACTATAAATGTCATATCACTTGCAAGAAAGGTGGTCTCTAACCTGTGAAGGCTGAGTCTCTTAGTCAGGGTATCCCGATACCGGTCTTCATAATTATATGTGATAGTATTTAGAGCCTTAAAGTTGTCACATAAAGAGCTACAGGGCTGTTATGATATTTATGGTATCATATACACACCAATAAAAGAAGAAGGACAATTTGGGAAATACACACATAGCCGATTTTTTTTTTTCTTTTTTCTAAATGGTAAATTAAAAAAATCCAAATCACCATTTGACTGAGCACATTTTTCAAGAGGTTTCGGTCTTTCTAAGTTAATGAGATCTAGAAATATGGCCAAACAAAGACAAGCCCCAAATTCTAGTGGGTAATATTGGAATTTCAAGTAAATCCACCATTGATCCATTATAAATCCTACAAATGCTAAGATAATAAAAGTGAAATCAGAAGCTAAAAATATATATTGTCCAACAAAAGCAAAACTCACTTATAGCCCTACTTTGTATCTTGGAAGAGAATCACGGAAAGGTTAGGAGACCTTGTTCTTATTCTCTCTCTCTCTCTCTCTCTCTTAATTTATAAAATTTCGGTTCAACGTTCCTTACTTGGGCCATAAGGTTCCCAAGGCTGGCTTGCTGGTCTATATAAAGGGGGTTTCGTCTGTAACCTTTGTATCAGGAAACAAAGACAGCTACAATTGATTTGTAATCTGGTTGTTCTGCTCTTAATTTTGGGCAGTATGGCACCTCAGGCAAACCTTGTTAAGGCTGGATTGGAAGGCTTTGCTCTGTTGGAAGAGTACTATGGCCGGCCCAAGAAGGCCGAAAGGCAGTACTTCCATCAAGGAAGTTATCAAGTTTCAAAGAAACAGGCAGACATCAATAGCAAAATGGCTGCAGAGATCTATGGTGGGGTAATAATTACAGAATTCAAAGCAAATCGCTACGGTACAGGGCTTAAATACTAGCTCTTGCTTGTATACTTTGTGAAAAGTGAAAACTACTATAAATACTCATCTTGTGTTGGAGAAGTAATATACTCTTCTATAGCAAGCTAGAAAATATGCCCTGCTTGTAACATAGAGGCATTACTAGCATACCTCCTGTAATAATATAAGACCTTTTTTTTTTTTTTTTTTAGCTCTCCTGTAATTATGCAAGTTGTTACTTTGTTTCTTCTAGCTTTTGATCCTATGCGTAGGCGCATCTCTGGCTCGCCTCTATTAATTATCAGTCTCTTTCTCTCTTCTCCTCCCTATGTGAATGAATTTCAGGATTGTAGAATCAAGGCAAGGACTACAGAAAAGTGTGACATATCAAAAACTAGTGCAACAAATTAGATTTAGAAATTAGATATTAGGTGTGATTTTGAATTTGGTTGAATAGACAGAGCAGATCACTGCCTAATTCCCTAACCATTAAAGTGAACAAGATTCTAAAAGTTTGAAGGTGTGGCCTCCCTAAATATTAACAACAAAGATTCAATACCACAGCTGGCACCCTTAGTTTCTGCAGACCAGTAAGGATAGCGTGATCTCCTCCATAGTTTCCTCCCTTGGTTTCAGCAGAACAGCAAGATATCAGCAACAGAGTAACAGTGGTAGAATTTCATATAAATTCAAACATGCCCAGCAAGGATAGGCGTGATCTCCTCCATATTTTCTTTATTCTTTCCTAATATATTTCTTATTACATTTACATCAGTTATGTTGTACAGATCCCACATTGTAACATTTTATCTATATAAGTAAATACAAGAAATCTCTCTGCTCATCCGTGAGACTGAGTTCTCAAAAATCTTTATGGTATCAGAGCCACTGGTGAGATAGAGAGATTTCTTTTTCTTTTTTAATCATGTCACCCTCATCAAATTCATCTCAAGTTGATGAGTACCCTTATCCAGTGACACAAAATGTTGCTAATTTTGTATCACTCCGTCTCTCTTCCACAAACTTCCTTCTTTGGAAAACACAAATGCTAAACATTCTTGAGAGTTATGATCTTCAAGGATTTATTACAGGTGAAACTAAACCACCATCACAGTTTATCATGGACGCTGAGTCCAATCCACATCCAAACCCTGCATTTGTGAAGTGGCGAAAATCTGACTGTCTAGTTAAAGGATGGTTGACAGCCACTCTATCTGAAGAAGTTCTTGGCATTGTTGTCGGTCTTAACACTTCAGTTGAGGTCTGGAATGCACTTGTACATGCCTTTGCCCGAGTTTCATCTGATCGTAGCCTTGCACTAAAGCAGCGGCTCACTTCTATGACTCGGGGTACTGACACTTTGGCTGTGTATTTACGCTGATTCAAAGCTGTTTATGATGATCTTGCTGCCATTGGCAAACCAGTTACGGATCAAAAGAAGTCATGGTGGCTTCTAAATGGACTTGGCAAGGAGTATGCAATGTTCACCACCACTATGCTTCGCCCTCATGTTCTACCATATTCTGAAATAGTTACTCTCTTAGAGAGTTATGCTGAACGGCATAACCTTGATGCACAACCAGCTCCTCAAATGGTCTTCTTTGGCCAACGCAACAACAAGAACAGAAAAAATAATGGAGGGCAAATATCATTCAATTCCAAAGGACGTGGCTTTGCTCAAGGTCACCAAACTACTCCTAAGACTTTTAATACCTCATAGTCCCGTGACCAGCTAGTTGGTAGTAAGGATGAGGTTCCTATCTGTCAGATTTGTAACAAACGGAATCATACAGCTCTTAAGTGCTTTAATCGATACAACCATTCATTCTCTCCAGATGATATCCCAAAACCACTTGCAGCTATAAAGATTGCTGATAGTCAAGATTCTGAATGGTTCCCAGATACTAGAGCAACAGATCATATCACAGACAATCCAGGTAATCTTGATTCTTTAACTCCCTATCATGGATCTGATGGTGTAATGGTTGGAAATGGACAAACTTTGCCCATTACTCATATTGGTCAAGCAACTATTGGTACTGGTGTTTCTTCTATCAAATTAAATGATGTTTTGTTAGTCCCTGATATAAAGAAAAATCTACTTTCTGTTAGCAAGCTTACAACTGATTTTCCTTTCACTTTTGAATTTGATGGTCTTGGTTTTGTGATAAAGGACATGACAACCAACCAAATAGTAGCGAAAGGGTGTAAACGAGATGGACTGTATGCTCTTGATGGAGGTGGCCAATTTGCTGTTGATGGAGATCCAAAGGCTTTTTTCTCTTACAGATTTCGACAAGCTAATAATGATTGTTGGCATCACCGTCTTGGCCATCCACACCAACGAGTTATAGATCATTTACATTCAAGCAATCTTATTTCTTTTAATTCAAAGTCCAAGTCTTTCAAAGTTTGCACTAGTTGTCAGATGGGAAAATCTTGTAGGCTGCCTTTCTTGCCTGTTGAAAATGAAATAAAGATTCCATTCTTCAAAATTCATTGTGATTTATGGGGACCAGCCCCAGTAAAATCAAGGGAACATTTTCATTTTTATGCAATCTTTGTTGATTATACACACTTCACATGGTTTTTTCCTCTATGCAAGAAGTCAGATTTATTTGCTTCTTTTGAACAATTTTACAGATATGTAAAATGTCAGTTTGATGCTAAAATTTGTGTTTTCCAAAATGATGAAGGGGGAGAATTTGCATCCAATGAGTTTAGGCAGAATTTAATCAAATTAGGCATTCATCATCAATCTGCCTATCCCAAAACACCAGAACAAAATGGGAAAGCTGAGCGAAAGCATCGTAATATCACAGAATTGGGCCTAACCATGATGTTTCATGCCTAGCTTCCACCTCGATTTTGGGTAGATTGTTTTTCAACAGCTGTTTTTCAACAGCTGTTTTTCTAATTAATCGGTTGCCATCTCAACACCTTAGAATGCAATCTCCATTCTTTCGACTTTATGGAAAGCATCCTGATTACTCTACTTTCCGTGTGTTGGGTTCCAAATGTTTTCCTTATCTTGGTGATTATCGGACTAACAAATTGCAGCCAAAATCTCTTCCTTGTGTGTTTATTGGTTACAACATAAAGCATAAAGGCTATAAATGTCTATATCCACCAACTGGACGTGTGTATATCTCTCGACATGTTGTGTTTGATGAAGCAGTCCTGCCTTATAGTGAGCCCACTAAACTTTATGACAAAGATTCAATTAAGGGGGAGATGTGCACCTTTTCAAATTGGGAGCTAAATACCCCTAATGCATCTTCATATAGCAATTCTCCTGCCAGCAGATCTACATTACCATCTTTGTCTGCACTAGCACCGCTAACTCTCTCAGGGCCTTCAATTTCAAATTTCATCATAGGGCCCACACTTGAGTCATCTGCCTCACCTTTCTCATCTGGGGCTAACTCTTCTCCAAGCTTATCTACTGTTGCTCAAGTCTCCAACCCATCAGATGTTATTATAGAGCCCACTTCTCAAGATGTGCCCTTAGTTTTTGCTTCTTCACCTACCCCTATTGCATCAAACAACCATATTATGGTCACTTGGTCAAAGGCTGGAATCACTAGGCCTAATCCAAAATATCATGGTTTTCATGTTGCAGGGGCTTCACTTGACATCCCACAAGAACCACGATCCATCATAGCTGCAAAACGCCATCCCGGTTGGGCTACTGCTATGGATGAGGAACTTGCTACCATTGCAACCAACCACACGTGGACTCTTGTTCCTTATCGACTTGATATGAACATGGTGGGTTGTAAGTGGGTTTACAAAGCTAAGCTTAATCCTGATGGCTCTCTTAAACGTCTTAAGGCTCGTTTAGTAGCCAAAGGCTTCAACCAAGTAGATGGAGTCGATCTTTTAGAAACCTTCTCCCTAGTTGTCAAACCTGCAAGTATTCGACTTACTTTTACAATTGCTATTGTGAAAGGCTGGGAAATACGTCAACTTGATGTCAAGAATGCATTTCTTCATGGGCATCTCTCTCAACCTGTATATATGCAACAACCACCTGGATATGTTGATCCAAAGCTTCCAACACATGTCTGCCAACTAAGTCGTGCTTTATATGGTCTTAAACAAGCTCCTAGAGCTTGGTTTGATAGGCTTAGTGAATTTCTTCTTGCTCTTGTGTTCTACTGCAGCACAACCAACCCAAGCTTGTTCATTTGTCACTCCCAAGGCGGTATCCTTATTTTACTTCTCTACGTTGATGACATGGTGATCACTGGTGATGATCCGTCTCGAATCACATGGCTTATCTCTCAACTAGCATGTGAGTTCTCCATTAAAGACCTTGGCTTTCTTCATCATTTTCTTAGTATTGAAGTCCATCGACTCCCTACAGGCCTCTTTCTCTCTCAACACCGCTATGCAATAGATCTCTTAAAGCGTGCCTCAATGAGTTCTTGTAAACCAATCTCCACACCCATGCCATCCAAAGGTCGACATTTACCAAACTGTAATGAATTGTAACCTGATCCTACTCATTATAGGAGCATTGTTGGTGGTCTTCAGTATCTCACCTTCACAAGACCTGACATCTCCTATAGTGTTAACTTTGTATGTCAATTCATGCATGCTCCTACCTTGGCCCATTACAAGCTTGTTAAACGTATCTTGCACTATGTTCGTGGTACTACTCATCTTAGTATGCGTATTTTAACCTCTAGCACCCTTGATCTTTATGCATTTTCTGATGCAGATTGGGCAGGTTGCCTTACTAGTCGTCGCTTTACAACTGGATTTTGCACTTTCCTTGGTGGTAACTGTATATCTTGGAGTGCTGAGAAACAATCAACAATTGCTAGGTCTAGTGCTGAAGCCGAGTACCGCTCCATGGCATCTACTGCAGCTGAACTCACATGGCTGTCCTTTCTCTTGCGAGACCTTGGCATACCTCTCCCTTGCCCTCCAATTTTGCACTGTGATAACTTAAGTGCCTTGCACATGACAGTCAATCCGGTCTTTCATGGTTGTACCAAACATATTGAATTGGACTATCACTATGTTCGTGAAAAGGTTGCTCTTGGCTCTCTTGAAACACGCTTTGTATCCTCTACCAATCAGCTCGCTGACATTTTCACAAAGTCGCTATCCAAGCTTCCATTCTTGGCATTATGGACCAAACTTGGCCTCTGTCCTGACCCACGGCCTAGTTTGAGGGGGAGTATTAACAACAAAGATTCAATACCACAGCTGACACCCTTAGTTTCTGTAGACCAGCAAGGATAGCGTGATCTCCTCCACAGTTTCCTCCCTTGGTTTCAGCAGAACAGCAAGATATCAGCAACAGAATAACAGTGGTAGAATTTCAAATAAATTCAAACATGCCCAGCAAGGATAGGCGTGATCTCCTCCATATTTTCTTTATTCTTTCCTAATATATTTCTTATTACATTTACATCAGTTATGTTGTACAGATCCCACATTGTAACATTTTATCTATATAAGTAAACACAAGAAATCTCTCTGCTCATCCGTGAGACAGAGTTCTCAAAGATCTTTACTAAAATCAATGTGGCTAATGTTTGATATTTGCAATGAGCTGTATAGTTTAATTGTTACTCTTTTAATTTCCAACAGAGCAGTTCAGGGTTCAAATCCTCTCTCCCTCGTTATAAACTGTTGAATTAATCTTTTTTTTTTTTTTTAATAAAAAAACTTGTATTTAACTCTGCCGTCTTTTAGCTCAAAAAAGGAAAACTTGTATTTTACTCTGCTAAGTTGTAACTGACAGTGCAATAGAATAAGTTTCTATCACAAAATGGTGGATGTGATTGTGGTGGCTAATTTAAGAGGTTCACGGAAGATAAGTAGTTGCTATGGTAGAATAAACAGAGGAAGAGAGAATTTGAAAACAGGACATAACCCGGTTGGTCAAAGCTACCAGTTTAGTTACTGTGATTGTAAATGTGGTAGTAGAGGATGCTAGAGATGCCAATGTTGGTCGCTAAAGCTAGATGATGTAAGACAGTTTGCAATGGAGTAACGCCTTATTAAGCCATTTTAGAGTCTCAAATAAGATGATAGACCTCAATTTTTTTAATGTACATGAAAAATAAAGAGGGAAAGTACCCTAAATACAAACATTTGCAAGTGGAAAAAAAGTAAGTGGTCAATAGTTGTCAATTAACGATGATGACGAGTTGTCGAGGGGCGGCATCAATGGTTGTAAAAAAAAAAACTCGCCTTTTTGCAATCTCTTGACATGAACTGGTGATTATAAAATCTGCATTGTTCATCGCAATAAGATTTGCAGTAAATTGACTTGAAAAATGGTACATGTCCTCATATTTTCTCCAATATATATCAGAATCTAGATACTTTGTTTTCTCCAATGCATGGGCAATATTACACTACAAAAATATACTTTTGAAGAATTAAAACCCGTAGATATGCCTTGTGTGATTTCCTAAAATAATTTTAGAAGAAAGGTCTTTAATTAAAACAAAAATAGTTTCAAAACATATTCCACCGTCAAATATGTGAACATTAGCTATTTTGTAATTAATTATGAGCTTTTCTTCATTAGTTTGAGTTAATCTTTCAGATTATTTTTCATAATACTTTAAAGATATTAGTCTCTCTTGTATACAATTCATGTCAGCACCTGGATCTATTAAAGCAATTTTTGTCAAAGAAAAATCTTTATTAATTACTAAGTGATTTCTGTATGCCATTTTTGAAAAATTACTCTTGTCAATTAAACTCAAGAAATTTTGTCTATTGTTATCATTTTCTTAAACATCTTTTTCTAATGAAGGGGGGTCTATCATGGGTTTAGAAAATTCTTTTAAATTTATTATTTCTACAATATTTTGTTCGTCTATGTCTATGGAATTATCTTCTTTAATTTCTTGTTTTACTATTTTTGCTTCTTTCATTAAGTGTTGCAGAGTTATTAGTTTTATGTTTGTTCCATCTTGTTTCATTTTTGTCTTTTCTTTCTTATCTTTTTCTCCTTTTCCACATTCTGTAACATGGTGTCCATATTTCCAACACTTAATACAAGCAATAAAAAGATACTCAGTGTTGTGTTTGTTTCTCAAAAAAAAGATACTAAGTGTTGTTGAGTTGTCCCACATCGGTAAGGTGTGATATTGAGAAGGGGTTTATCACTTGCTTCGCAACACTAACTGCCGCATGCAGTTTTGGTGTTAGCGTGTGAGTGTATTCCCTTATCTCAGCCCCCTTCCCCTATATATGTGTGTATCTGTGTTTGTTTCTCAAAAAAAAAAAAAAAAAAAAAAAAATACAAGCAATAGGCATGTCTATAGAATCTATCAATTTTAGTAATAGCCTTTTTTATTTTTTAGGTGATTAGGTAGATTATCTATCAATTTCCTTATTATGCATTTTTGTTTCCTTTTTCTTTTATTGACTTTGACTGGGTTGGTTGATTTTAGTTCTTCCTTTTTTGTTACTTGGTCCATCTCTTTCTGTTTAACGTCAAACATTTCCATTAATTCATTTATCACATCTTTCTCAAACTCTAATTTATTGATTTGTTTAACAATTTTATTATGTCTATCACATAGTTTCTTAGTATGTCCATATTGTTTACATTTACAACAAATATTATTTCCAATGTGTTTGTTAGTTTTCTCATTATCTGATGACTCAATGGTTTTTAAAATTGTTATGTCTCTTTTTCTGTCTATATCTAAAGGTGAATTTAAAATTTCTATCCTTTTAGTTAATTCCGCTAAACTATTATTTTGGGTATATATCATAGATCTTTCAATTGATTTTAGTTTTTCATCAATTTTTTCCTTTAAACTATCATTTTTCTTAGAACTATTATTTGCCCATCCTTTATTATGTGTAGCCTCTATCTTTACAACGTCATCATTTTGCCTTTCAATTTTCTCTAATATCTCTTTTACTATGCCTTTTCTTATCATTCCTTTTTCTGTGTCTTCATCAATTATGTCTAGGTTCTTCTTTTGTATTGTTTCTATAGCACTAGGATTCTTTCCTTTATCTTCTATACATGTTCTTTCCATTATTAGGCCATCTTTCTTATTATTACTCCTTTGTCTTTCTATGTCATCTTCTTCTTGCATTATTTCTATAGGACTGCTTTCTTTCTCTACTTCTATCATTCCTAACTTCTTTTGCACTGTGTGACTATCTTCTTTACTATCTGTCAGACTTGTTTTTAGTGTCTTTATGTCATTTCTTTCATCAATTCTCTCTATTAGGCTATTTGTTTTACTATTTTTTATATCTGTCATGTTTATAGATATGTCAGTACTTACTAAGTTATTCTTTTGTCTATTATGCCAATTATCTATCATGGTTTTTGTTAAAGGTGATCCATGATTAGTTTCAATCTCTCTCTCTCTCTCTCTCTCTCTCTCTCTTTTTTTTTTTTTTTTTTTTTTTTTTTTTTTTTTTTTTTTTTTCTAACTTTGAATTTAAAGCTTTCATTCTTTCTAGTAAGTCCAAAAAACTATCATTTTTCCTTTCTACTTTAGTGTTTGTTATGGATGTTTCCACAGTTTCTAAAGATTCTAATTTTTATTAATACTGTATAACAAACTATTATTGTGTCTATCAGTCTGAAATATAAAGCTTATCTAATTGTAGTAAACTCTTTTCTTCTCCTAAAACAAAATCCATACTAATTCAGTTTCTCATAAAATTTGGAAGATGTATGCTCCAATAGCTTATCAACTGCTGACTGTTGAGAGTCACTAAATTGCCCATAGCTGGCCCTCACAAATGTCTTCCAAATTTCCAATTCCCAACCTCTTTCTTTCTGAAACTTATGTTTGAAAGTGATTTCCAATATCAAATAAGTTTCCCTGGTTTTTAATTATTTTTTTTTTTTTACACTCCAATTTGGAGAGAGTGAGGCCAGCAAGGAAGCAAACTATGTGAATTGTCATTCTCCACAACTAGGCCAACAAAAAAGAAAAAAGATTAAACTGAAAACCTACCTGGTGTAATTTCTCAATCATTTTAGAAAAATTGTCACAGGGTAAAAGAAGAGAGACAGACAAAGAGAGATAGAGAGACAGATAAAAAAATAAATACAAAACAAATTGATGGAAAACCAAAGTTTGTGCTACACTTACCTCTGCAAAAGTCTCCAAATATGGCCACACATCAAACCTTGAAATCCATTTTCGAAGAATTCCATTCTCAGTTCTAAAGGGAACACGCAAAATATGAGTGTGTTCTGTTCCACTGATTCTTTCCAGTCCTTGATTACATGTTGTGCCTTTTGCATCAGGTATTAGTCGGGTAACCTTAAATGACATTAATAAAAATGGAACAAATATACCAAAATGAGAGTTAAAAGCCATGCTAAATAAATGGAGATAAAGGAGAGCTGAATGTCAATAATGCTTCAAATTACGTGAGTATGTAAGTACACTTACAATGAGAATTTTTGGAATGACATCCAGTCCTTGCTTTTGTATTCTAAGAAGCATCTCATCCTCCAAGGCACGCCCTTGATCAAGTATATAAACAATCTGTGCAACATGACAATTTCTCGTTAGTATTAGGATAAAATTATTTGTGCCTGCTAAAAGTAGTGTAGGCCATCAATTTTTTTGTTTATTTATTTATATTTTGCTGAGAAAGGGTCATCATATATACAAAGGAAACTCTTTTATGGGCAAGGAGAAGCAACACATTGAGCCATGTAGTATTAAATAGTACAATCAAGTTTGTGCAACCAAAATACCAAATAGAGTAGAAAAATTATCTCCATATTTCAACAAATTAAAAACAACTGTACCTGTCCTCCAGTGTCAGGTAAACCTAAAACATTTGCTGGCTGAAGTAGCCACGAGGAGACACAATGACAACATTGAACACCATAAGGAATCTTCCCAAGAAATGTCTCTGGGGTTGAGGGATCAGGAGCCTGTAGGACTTCCAACAGAAGATGAATTGTCTCTGATACCCTTTGTGCAATGTCACCCCAGCCTCTCTCAAATCCTATTCCTTGTAATCTAAAAAGAAAAGTGAAGAGTTTAAAGACAATAGTTTAATGATTTTTTTCCAAGTGATAATTTCCAAGGCTAGAAAAGCTAAGCTATTTAAAAATAGATACAGTTGCGTACTCAAATTCAAACTCAGAATATGGTGTACTTGGTGGCAGATTAGAAAGATACTCCTCTGCCCTTGCCAAAGCAGCCTGAAGTTTAAAAATGTTCTGAATCCGATCATTTAACATCATAGCCTGCATAGGATAATAGTGAAATTAATATCACATGATTTTAAGGTCTCCCTATGAAATATATGTAACATCTACAGTTCTAAAATACTTCATATATGGCTTGTAGTCATGCTTATACTAAACCATGAAGTTAAACAATATATTTCAACAAAGCTTGAATTCAAGCCAAATAGAAGTAGCCAGCTCCTAAAAGAATATCAACATAATCATACCATGTAAGGGAAAATTCAGCAAAAGAAATTAAATAGTTATCAACTAAAGGCTCATCATGATGACAGCAAGAAAGAATGTTCTGTGAAATCCTTAGCTCAATTAAACTTACATGACCATCATGTTTGTGTGCACGAAGACAATCAAGTAGAGGCTCCAAACTTTCTTTATTACGGAACATACTTGAAGATAGGTGACGGTTGAGGAATTGAACCCCATTCCCAATAGTTGATGATCGAGTTGGCTGAGGGAATGTTGCATTAAATGGCTCAAAATCAAGTTCAAGAACATAGTTGTCATTGCACCTATAGCAAAAATTTCATAACCCAAATTTCTGATTACAATCATTGATAAAGAGAAGCAAAAACTAAAACAGAATCTATCTCTTTTACCCGATCTAATACTATACCAGATGAGATGACTCAAACACTAGGCACAGGATTATAAAACAAAGCACCCTAGATTTAAATAACAGAGAGATCCCTTACTGTCCACCCACTAGTTCTTCTTTAAATTGAAGATACTCTGCAATGCTCAAATGATCCACACTGAGTTCAAAGACATTAACATGGACATATTCCCAAATACCAGGTCTTGGACGAATTGCTATAGCCACAAAAGGAGGCAGAACTATAGCTTCCTACAGCAACATATAAAAAATTAGTTTGTAGAACTAAAACAACATAGCAAAATTAAGTCATGCAATTTGTCCTTCTCTTCTGAAGTATATGGACAAATGGAAAGGGAAAAAAAAAAGTTGGCCATTTTTTTACACCACTTTTGAATCAAAAGTTTTTAGTATGGAAAGAGAAAGATCGCCCCATTCACAACGAGGATAAAATAAAAGGAATAAAATTAGTCAGTGCAACAATCCAAAAGTAACATAAAATAAAAGGCCATTAAATTGATCATCACTTCAATTTATCTCCAAATTGCTTCTCCCACATCATGTTGGGAGGTAAGTTGGGTTTGGCATTCCAAATAAATCATACACAATCAGGTAAATTATTCCTTTTGAAAGCGTAACAATATAGATATATAAACTAACTAAACATATAGGCTGTAAAATTACACAATGTGTTAAATGTTAACGAGTAATCTGAAAAACTTTACCTCATTTAAACCAAGTAACCGTTGCTACAGGCAGCACGGAGTTATGAACTTCTTGAATCGTTATATATGAACAAGAACTAACTTATCATCTAGGTGACTTATGTGGGAATGAGCAAAAGCGAAGAATGCATTCCAAGTCTTAACACGTTGTATTTTGTATTAAAAAAAAAAATTCTTATAACTCTAAACCATCCAACAAACTCATTGTTGTGAAAGCGGAAGATTTAATACCAATTTGTTGAGAATAGTAGAAGCATGAATATCTATTTGTTGTGTGTGTATCCAAATAACATTGGGTTTATGCAAAATAGAAATAGAACAACAAAACAAATAATCACACCGGAACACAAAGATTTACGTGGTTCGGCTTTTGGCCTACGTCCACGGGCGGTGTCAAAGAGAAAGTTTCACTAACAAAAGGAAGAGATTACAAAAGTAGTACCCAAAACACTCTCACAAATCCCAAGTCCCAAATACACCCAAAGAGCTCTTAATCACCAGAAGCACGTGACTAGAGAAACCTGAAAATCTCTATAACAAAGTCACGCCTTAGAACTCTATACTAAATACCAGAGAATACCTATTCTAATATTACGGCACTCCTTACTTACTCCTCCAATAGCCGCATAACTAGTGTATATATATAGAGATGTGGGGCTTTTGTCATTGAGTGAAATACAACTCCACCTAGAAGTAGAATTGCTTACTTTGTCGGCAAAACAGTCCTATTAGTACTAGGACTTGGTTTACAATTCCTTCCAAGGCAAGGACTATGCAATCCTTCCAAGGCAAGGACTATGCACTCTCACGTGCACTATTCAAGCCACCAAACATAACAAATCTCCACCTTGGCTTGAATTTGGTCAAGCCCCACAAATGAAACTTCTCCACCGCCAACACCAAAACCCCTAAGGGCCATCACAAACTGCAAATGCCAATCAAGTCCAAGCAATGCTTGAACTTGTGCAAAGGAACCGGCTTGGTCATCATATCTGCTGGATTGTCTGCTGTAGCAACCTTTCTAACTGCAACTATGCCTTCAGATACAGTCTCACGAATGAAGTTATATTTGACAGCAATGTGTTTAGATCTCTCATGATACATCGGATTTTTAGTCAAATGTATGGCACTCTGATTATCACAAAATACAACAGAATCATTTTGTTGTAAACCCAGATCACCAACCAAACCCTTCAACCAAATAGCTTCCTTCACTGCCTCTGTTGCTGCCATATACTCTGCCTCTGTAGTAGACAAAGCAACTGTTGATTGTAACGTTGCTTTCCAACTGATGACACTACCAGATAATGTGAAGACATAACCTGTCAGAGATTTCCTCTTATCCAAATCACCAGCAAAATCAGAATCAACAAATCCAATAACATTGCCACTATCAGTAGAAGCCCTGTCATATACCAAACCAATGTTTGCAGTACCTCTCAAATATCGAAGAATCCATTTCACAGCTTGCCAATGTTCTTTACCAGGATTAGCCATATATCTACTAACCACACTAACTGCATGTGAAATATCTGGACGAGTGCATACCATAGCATACATTATGCTACCCACTGCACTAGAATAAGGTACATGAGACATGTACTCCTTTTCTTCCTTAGACTTTGGTGACAAAGCCGCTGAAAGCTTAAAATGTGCTGCTAATGGAGTACTCACTGGCTTAGATTGCTGCATATCGAAACGTTCAAGTACTTTTTCAATATAATTCTTTTGTGACAGAAATAACTTGCCAGCTTGTCGATCTCTATGAATCTCCATTCCCAAAATCTTCTTAGCTACACCCAAATCTTTCATCTCAAATTCACCACTAAGCAAAGTTTTTAGCTTGTTTACCTCTATCAGATTCTTAGCTGCAATGAGCATATCATCAACGTATAGCAACAAGTAGACAAAAGAACCATCTGAGAGCTTCCTATGATACACACAACTATCATAGTCACTTCTTAAGTAACCATGCCCAATCATGAAGGTATCAAACCGCTTATACCACTGCCTTGGAGATTGCTTCAAACCATATAATGATTTTTTTAATAAACAAACATGGTCTTCTTTTCCTTGGATCACAAAACCTTCTGGTTGATGCATATATATTTGTTCTTCAAGCTCACCATGCAAAAAAGCTGTCTTGACATCAAGTTGTTCTAATTCCAAGTCAAACAATGCAACCATAGCAAGCATCACACGAATAGAGCTATGTCTCACAACAGGAGAGAACACTTCTTTGAAGTCTATACCTTCTCTTTGACTGTAGCCCTTTGCAACCAATCGTGCCTTGAACCTCGGTGCTTCAACCCCTATAGTTCCTTCCTTTTTCTTGAAGACCCACTTGCAACCAACAATCTTGTGGCCTTTAGGTGGTTTCACTAGCTCCCAAGTCTGATTCTTATGAAGAGACTCAATCTCCTCGGTCATAGCGATACTCCACTGAGCCGAATTCTTACTAGAGACAGCTTCATGATAATTGGAAGGTTCTTGATACTCAATAATCTCAGCCACAAACAAAGCATAAGCAACCAAATCTGCCTCAGCAAACCTCTGTGGTGGTCTAATCTGTCTCCTCTCTCTACCAGTGGCTATACTATATTGCTGTTGCTGCTGTGATGCATCCACTTCATTAGTAGAATCATGCACCTCATCTCGAATAGGCTGAACTGAAGTGCTATTATGCACTTTATCCAAAGCTTCAATCTCAAGCTCCACCTGCTTACTAACACCATGGTCTTTTACTGCCCCATTACTCTCCTTTCTGGTCAAGAATAGCAGACTCATCAAATTTCACATCTCTGCTGATAATTAATCCAGGGGATTTTGAATCTCTACACCACAATCTATAACCTTTTGTCCCTGATGCATAGCCTAGGAATATGCACTTCTTTGCCCTTGGCTCAAGTTTGCCATCATTCACATGAGCATAAGCAGGGCAACCAAATACTCTCAAATTAGAGTAATCAGCAGGAGCACCAGACCATACCTCAAAAGGAGTCTTACATTCAATTGCAGTTGATGGAGACCTATTAACTAAATAGCAAGCCATATTAATTGCCTTAGCCCAAAAGTCCTTAGACAAACCAGAATTTGAGAGCATACAACGAGCCCTCTCCAATAGAGTTCTGTTCATACGTTCTGCAACCCCATTCTGCTGTGGTGTTCCTCTAACAGTGCGGTGTCTCACTATGCCTTCATTTTTGCAAAACTCATCGAATTCACCTGAGCAAAATTCCAAACCATTATCTGTCCTAAAACGCTTAATCTTTTTACCAGTCTGCTTCTCAATAAGCGTCTTCCATTGCTTGAAGGTGACAAAAACATCACTCTTATTTTTCAAAAAATACACCCAAACCTTCCTTGAATAGTCATCAATGAAAGTCAACAAATATCGGTAACCACCCTTGGAACAGACAGGAGAAAGACCCCAAAGATCGGAATGGATATAATCTACTGTGCCCTTAGTCCTGTGATTAGCTATACTGAACTTGACCCTGCACTGCTTTCCAAAAACACAATGTTCACAAAAGTCCAGCTTTCCAATTTTCTGACCATTCAACAAACCTCGTTTGCTTAATATTGACATGCCTGCCTCACTCATATGCCCCAATCTCATATGCCATAAATAAGTATTATCTGAGTCTGAATCTGAGGATGAAGATATTGCTGCAGAACCTACTATTGTGCTTCCTTGTAGCATATAGAGACCATTCACTATTTTTCCTTTAATGAAAACTAGAGCACCCTTACTGATAGTCAAAACTCCACCTTCACCGGTGTATTTATATCCTTGAGAATCGAATATACCCAAAGACAAAAGATTTTTCTTTAGATCTGGCACGTGACGGACGTCAGACAAAGTCCTAACAATACCATCATACATCTTAATTCTCACAGTTCCTATCCCCACAACCTTACAGGTCATATTATTTCCCATCAGAACTTCACCACCACTAATTGACTGATAGGTAGTAAACCAATCTCTTTTGGGAGTCATATGATAGGAGCAAGCTGAATCAAGAATCCAAGCGTCACCAGAGCGACCAGTAGATACTGTTAAAACTAAATCTTCACCTTCAGAATTAACTTCTGCAACACTAGCTGTATTAGTAGTATTAGAAGCCTTCTCCTTTTTCTCTTTGAGTAACTTGCACTCATTTTTCCAGTGTCCATCCTTTTTACAGTAGTGACACTTCCCTTTTCTAGATCTAGACTTTGACCTAGATTTTTCTCTATTGCTACTAGACCCTTTGTCATTGGGTCTACCTCTAGCAACAAGACCGTCAGCATGATTATCACCCCAATTTTCAGAAACCTTCTTCTTTAACTCCTTAGAGTTTAATGCATCTTTGACATCATCAATTGAGATAGAATCTCTCCCAGAACCATATAACATGGTATCAACAAAGTGATCAAAAGAAGGAGGCAATGAGCATAATAAAATTAAGGCTTGATCTTCATCTTCTACTTTGCACTCAATATTTTTCAAATCAATAACAATTCTATTGAATTCATTAAGATGATCAGAAATAGGTGTACCTTCTTTCATTCGAATTGTGTATAACCGTTGCTTCATATACAAGCGATTTGTGAGAGACTTGGTCATGTATCGACTTTCCAACTTGAGCCACAATCCCGCAGCTGTATCTTCATCTACAATTTCTCTTAGAACCTCATCTGCAAGAGACAATTGAATTGCACTATGTGCCCGTTCCAAGAGATCTTCTTTTTCCTCATCTGATAACGTTGCTGGCAAAGCATCTTTGCCCTTTAGTGCTTTCCACAATCCTTGCTACACTAACAAAGCACGCATCTTCACACGCCATAAACTAAAATCATTCTTCCCATTGAATTTGTCAATCTCAAATTTTGCTGCCGACGAAACCTTTGTCGCCATACCCAAAAACGAAGTGAACCAATACCACAACAATATAGATCTGATGAACAATCTCAACGTGAAACAAAGAACCCAAGGCTCTGATACCAGTTTGTTGTGAAAGCGGAAGATTTAATACCAATTTGTTGAGAATAGTAGAAGCATGAATATCTATTTGTTGTGTGTGTATCCAAATAACATTGGGTTTATGCAAAATAGAAATAGAACAACAAAACAAATAATCACACGAGAACACAAAGATTTACGTGGTTCGGCTTTTGGCCTACGTCCACGGGCGGTGTCAAAGAGAAAGTTTCACTAACAAAAGGAAGAGATTACAAAAGTAGTACCCAAAACACTCTCACAAATCCCAAGTCTCAAATACACCCAAAGAGCTCTTAATCACCAGAAGCACGTGACTAGAGAAACCTGAAAATCTCTATAACAAAGTCACGCCTTAGAACTCTATACTAAATACCAGAGAATACCTATTCTAATATTGCGGCACTCCTTACTAACTCCTCCAATAGCCGCATAACTAGTGTATATATATAGAGATGTGGGCCTTTTGTCATTGAGTGAAATACAACTCCACCTAGAAGTAGAATTGCTTACTTTGTCGGCAAAACAGTCCTATTAGTACTAGGACTTGGTTTACAAATCCTTCCAAGGCAAGGACTATGCAATCCTTCCAAGGCAAGGACTATGCACTCTCACGTGCACTATTCAAGCCACCAAACATAACACTCATCTTCAAAATCCTGTAATGCCCTCACTCAAACAACATTAATTAAGGAGTCACCTTTTTTTTAATAAGATTTTCCCCAAGAGGGGGAAAGGAAAATTAAAACTAATGATCAGGCATGTGTGCTCCTCACTTGAATACTAACCAAAACCAAAATTTTATGACAATATCATGAATTTAAAATACACCCAGTTTGAAATAGTATGTCTAACCATAAGGAGCCGATCCAAATCCATGACAAATAAAAAAAGAAAAAAACATGCATCATATATCATGATGGTAGAGAATCAAGGCGAGTGTGTTCACCTGTGCAGATTGAAGGACTTTGCTGAATGGGCTATCCTTGAGCATCTTCATTGATTCGTTTTCATTAACAACATTGTCTAGCTCCCCTATCAGGTCGTGAGATTGCAGTATCCCTTTTCCTTTAGCAACATACCTGGCAAGACAAATAAAGACAACAGAAGTTAACCCTCATTAAGAATTAAATTTAAGTACAGTTACATAGCTGTTATACCTTATGATCCCAAATTAAATTCAACTATATAGTTGTATTGAACAATAAATCATACGGTTAAATTTAACTGTACTTGGAAAAAATAACACTTTTTTACTGCATTGCTCAATACAATCATGTGGTTGAATTCATTTGGAAACCTAAGATACAGTATTTAAGTTTTGCCTATATTCAAAAAGCTTAATCTCTCAAAACCCACAACGTTATCAAAACAAGACTCATCAACAATTCAAGCCACAATGTTGTCAAAACAAAGTCTCTCATCAACAATTCAAGCCATAGCATGTGCGTCTGTGTGTGAATGCGTGTGCTTAAAAGAGAGAGACAGGCCACAATGAATTTGAAGAATTGTATGCAATCTCAAAAACCTGATTAACAATAAAAGCCTGTGTATGAGAGAGCGAGAGAGAGAGAGAAAGAGTGTAGTTGAAGAAATAAGAAAATCCTAATTTCTCATCAAATCTTCAGTTGTATGTTTGCGATCTCAACATGCAATCTCAAAACTCTAATCTTTCTTAACCATGAGACCTTTATATTAACGCCATCCAAGTTAAAAAGCGTGCATGTGTGCGTGCAAAAGAGTACTTGAAAAATTCAAAATGCAATTCCAAAACCCAAATTTCTCAGCCAAGCCATCAATTTCATGATCAATTCAAACACACACACACACACACACACACAACCAGAGAGAGTGAGAGAGAGGAATCTTGAGAGGAGCAAAACGAGCTCATTTCGATGAGAAGAGAGAGCTTCCTGGAGCCTGTCTCGCATATTTTCGCTTCTCAAATCACACACAAAGCGAAAGCGATAGAAAAAGAAACAGAAACAATGAGAAACAGAGAGAAAGCAAGAGAGAAAGGGAATGGAAACGAAGAGTGGTGGTGGTATTTATTAGCAGCAGCAAATAGCAAAGTGAGATCGGGAAGGGTGTAGAAGTAAAGCAAAGAGACTGGAGCCAAAGAGAAACGGACATTGTTGTTGTTGTTGTTGTTGTTGTTGTTGTTGTTGTTGACGTTGCTCTGAGTGTGTCGAAGTGTGAAACAAACCGTGATAAATGTGAATCGGCACCTGGCTACGTTTGAGGATTTGTGGCAGAAGTGGCTGAACAATATTGCTTAGTGCCCGTTTGGTTTCACTTTTTTGACCCAAAAGTTGGCTTTTTATAAAAAGTGGGCCTTTATTTCTGTTTGGTTAGATCCAAAAGCTGGCTTTTACTCAACAGCTGAAACGCGTAGGAGACCTTATGGACGATTTTCGGTCCATAATACAAAAGCTACTGGGCTTTTATAATAGATCCGTTGAAAACACATGGATTGACGAATTTGCCCTTCAATAAAGGGCAAGGCTTCAGCTCTCTCATTTCACTCTCTCACGCCTCTCACGCACCAGAGTTCTTTCTGCTCTCTCATTTCCCTTAGCTCCGGCCTCTCTCATTTGCGCCTCTAACGTAAGTGTTCTTCCTCTTCTTCTTCTTTCTTCATCTTCTCAAATGGGTCCTCTGTAATTTTTTCCTTTTTTCCTCTGTAATTTTTTCCTCTGTAATTTTATTTGAAGTTTTCTGATCTGCTACCCGATCCGCAACACCGATCCGATCTGCCCTTCTGCTACTCGATCTGCAACGCCGATCCGATTTGCTACCCAAAACCACCAAGCAACACCGATCTGCTACCCAAAACCACTAGGTACCAACACTGATCCGATTTTTTTTTTTTTTTTTTGTCGGGTACTGAAAAAATTTTGTGAGTACATGGTTTGTAATTTTTTTTTTTAAAATTTTGTGGATGCTCTGTAACACTGATCCGAATTTTTATTTTTATTTTTTATTTTTTTTTTTTTTGTGGATGCTCTGCCTTAAAACACTAATTGGATTTTTTTTTTTTTTTTTTTTAATTTGGTGGATGCTCTGCCTTTGTGGATGAACAAGCAAAGAAGGTGCCTGATATAATTTGGGTTATTTTGATTATAAGTGTGTTAATGTTAATTATCATGATTGTTGTTTCTTTGCTAAGTTCATGTTAGGATATATGCCCTTAAATCCTATTGTATGATGCTATGTATGACATTATGTATGACTTAATGTTGTGTTTAATAAAGTTGTTTATTTTTATCTAAAATAATGGTAACATGAATATTTGGACATTATCATATAGTCCATGAGATGCATAGTATGTGATTTAGTCACAGAAGATATAAATCACAAGTTCTTTGTAAACTCAGAATTTATAGTTCGTAGTCGGTGATGAAATTGGGCATTTCATCTGCGAAGACTATAACGTATCAACTAAGATGATTTGTCTTGATCATGGAAGTGGTGACTTCTAGTTGATATGTTGATATGTTTTAAGAGTTAAGACATATTGAACTGGACCGCTGTGAGATTTATTATTCTCCTAACGACTGTCAAATGAATAATAAATCTCACGACTTCTATTTGCATGAACTCTTAATCCTGAGAGAATAATGGACTTGATCATGAGGTGTAGGTTGCTTTGATATATGAGGAGTGAAGATTAAAAGTTTTCCCAAGTGCTTCTAATCTTTATTTTGAAATTCTCCACACCAAGGTACGCTATCTTGTTCTTAAATTCTGAAATTCATAGAGTGCATGTTGTCAATCATGAATGAAATAGATCCTTGTTTGTTGCTTCCGCTGTGTGTTTTGTATGAGATACAAAACCAGATTTTTATCCAACAATTGGTATCAGAGCCAGGTTTTCATATCATGATTGTATAATGTGTGATTAAATTTTTAGAATTTAAGAAAACTTTTATTTTAGTGTAGACATGGTTTGATAATCATTGTTTTATGAATTAATGTTATTAGCGTTGGAATTCATATAAAATGATATATATATATATATATATATAAATCAAGCCATTACTGTTCTGCACAGAAACTTCAATATCTTTTTCCTTGATGTTCATTCGGATGGAGTAGTTATTGAAAATGGGAAGTTATGCTTGTACTGCTTGGTGAACAAATGCATTGTTTGAATGTTATTCACGTCAATGCATGATTTGCATGGCAAGGCATGAACGTGAATTGATCATTTTGTAAAGTCAAGCATTTAATGCAATGGCTTGGATCTTTTTTTCACGTATGACCATTTTGTCTTGGTCTGAAGGTTATATATATATATATATATATATATATATATATATATATATATATATATGTAATATATAATAAAGGGATTATATATATAATATAATATAATTTTATAACGTAATATATATTATATTATTTATATAATATAATATATATATAGTTTTACGTTACGTTATATATATTTATATATATATATATATATATATTAATGCTAGTTTAATGAAATTTATTCCTAATGAAATTAGGATTGTGTTTTTCATGTCTCTAGCATTATTATGGTCTTTGACCTTAAAAACCTTTATTTTTAAAATATCTAGTGGGAGAGAGATACAAGGGTTGGATCTCACAGCCTCCATTATCGGTTCAAAGTAGTGTGGGTAAACACCTCGTCTTGGCGTATATGCCTCGCGATCCCAAAGGAGGGTGTTTACTTCATAGTACTACAAGTTTGAACTTACCCGTTTAAAGTAGTGTGGACAAACACCTCGTCTTGGCGCATATGCCTCGCGATCCCAAAGGAGGGTGTTTTGTTTCATGGTACTACAAGTTTAAACACTATAAAAGGGAGATGAAATGTGGCTACACATGATTCTAGATAATGGTGTACACTAGACTAAGTGTAATGTTAACCTCCCAAAGGAGCTATGTCATTATTACTTAGAGGCTGAAGATAATACGGCATATTATTAGTGTTTGATAAGAGTTATCATGATAGCACTAATAATGAGAATAGTTCTCAACCAATTAATGTGTTTATAATAAACATGCTACCAAGGAATTATAGACATGGATTGGGTTGTCGTTGCATATATTTTTTTATGGTTTTATTAAGGTTCCATATTGTATGCTTATATGCTAAATTGATAATGTCCAGTTTACTTATTATATTCATGTTTATTATTTTCAGATTTAAATCATGGCATCATTTAGCCCACTTGTTGCTATTCTTAACCAAAACAAACTGACTGGATCCAACTATGTTGACTGGAAAAGGAATTTGGACATTGTTCTTACTGCTGAAGAGCATAAATATGTGCTTACTCAACCATGTCCTAGCTTTCCTTCATTAGATGCTCCTATTGAGGAAAAACAACGATATGATCGTTGGCAGAAATCTAATGAGATGGCCAAGTGCTATATCCTAGCATCTATTTCAAATGTTCTACAGCATCAAATGCAGGATGTAGAACATGCTTCGGACATCATGCTAAGTCTGAAGGAGATGTTTGGTGAGCAAGGCCGGTCTGCAAGGCAAGAAACCATGAGGCAAATTTATAATACCAAAATGGCTGCAGGAAGTTCAGTAAGGGAGCATTGTCTTAGGATGATTGCTAATCTGAACACATTAGAAGTTTTAGGTGCCGACATTGATGGAGAATCCCAAGTGGATATGATACTCCAGTCACTACCAGATTCATTCAAGGAATTCAGACTTAATTATAATATGAACAAAAAGATTTACTCTTTGTCTGAATTAATGAATGAGTTAGTGGCGGCGGAAGGCATCCTTGGTACTTCTAGTGTTGAAGCCAATGTGGGTGAAGGTTCTACTTCTCAACCTAAGTCGAAAGGCAAGGGTAAGAAGAAGAAGAAGGACTTCACTAAGAAAATTGGTAAACAAATTGCTTTAAGGGTTGCCGAGAAAGGAAAGAAAACCAAAGGAAAGTGTTTCCATTGTGGTGAGAAGGGACATTGGAAGAGGAATTGTCCAATATTCAAGGCTGCCAAGAATAAGGGTATGAAAAGTTCCTTTCTTCTTGAAATATGTTTGGTACAGAATCCAACAGATTCCTGGTGTTTGGATTCAGGTTGTACTAATCATATTTGCAATTCTTTGCAGGGGTTCCAGGAGACCAGAAAGTTGAATGAGGGAGAACTATTTCTTACTTTGGCTGATGGGAGCAAGATTCCGGTTGTAGCTGTTGGAGTGTATAATTTGTGTTTTAAGTCTAGAGTTTTAATATTGGAAGACTGTTTGTATGTACCTAATGTTCGTAGGAATTTAATTTCTGCAACTTACTTAGGTAAACATGGATATTGTGTTATCCTGAAAGACAATGTTGTAATAAAGAAGGATAAAATGTTTATCTGTTCTGGCAATATTGTTGATGGTCTTTATATTTTAACTCCTGACATGCATGAATTATACAATTCTGAAATAGATAGTAGCTCTCATGTAAAATCATTAAAGAGAAAGTTTCCTTCTACTAGTGATGCATATCTATGGCACTTGCGTTTGGGTCATATTAATTCAAATAGGATTCAAAGACTAATCAAAGATGGACTTTTACAGCCCATGGACTTTGATGGCTTTCCAGTTTGCGAATCTTGTTTGGAAGGGAAAATGACCAAACGACCTTTTAATGCGAAAGGTAGAAGAGCCCAAGAGTTGCTTGAATTAGTTCATACAGATGTATGTGGTCCTATGTCAACCCAAGCAAAAGGAGGTTATGAGTACTTCATCACGTTCACGGATGATTACTCAAGATATGGTTATGTGTACCTAATGAGACGGAAGTCCGAAGCCTTTGACAAGTTCAAAGAGTTTAGGGCTGAAGTTGAAAATCAATTGGGTAAACGCATAAAGGCCATTCGATCTGATCGAGGTGGCGAATACCTTCTTGGGGATTTCAAGGATTACCTAATTCAGAATGGGATTGTCTCCCAATTGACTGCACCAGGAACTCCCCAACAAAATGGTGTAGCGGAAAGAAGGAATAGGACTCTTTTGGAAATGGTTAGGTCCATGATGAGTTACTCAACTTTACCAATTTCTTTTTGGGGATATGCACTAAAAACTGCTATGCATGTTTTGAATTTAGTTCCATCAAAATCTGTTCCCAACACACCTAAGGAATTGTGGAGTGGGCGCAAGCCTAGTATGAAATATCTTCACATTTGGGGATGTCCAGCACATGTGTTGAAAGGGAAGTCTGATAAGTTGGAAACTAAAACTGAAGTATGCATGTTTTTAGGGTATTCAAAAGAAACCAAGGGTTATTTATTCTATAATCATAAGGATAACAAAGTGTTTGTTAGCACCAATGCCAAATTTTTGGAAGATGATTATGTGAATAATTTTAATCCTAGAAGTAGAGTTGTCTTGGCTGAAATAGATGAACCTGTAGTTGAACAACCAATGGATGAAACTAGGGATGATGTGGTTGTATTGGATACACCACAAGATATTACTCATGAGATGCCTAGTACACAGATGCCTCGTCGTAGTGGGAGAATTGTTCGGCCTCCTATAAGATTTATAGGTTTAGGAGAAACCTATGAAGCTATCTCAGAAGAGGCAGAATCGGATCCCTACACTTATGAGGAGGCAATTAATGATATAGATGCACATCATTGGGTCTTAGCTATGAAATCTGAATTGAATTCTATGTATTCAAATCATGTATGGGATCTTGTAAAGGCGCCTAACGGCATTAAACCTGTTGGTTGCAAATGGGTTTACAAGAGGAAGAGAGGGATAGATGGAAAGGTTGAAACCTTTAAAGCAAGACTAGTGGCGAAAGGGTACACACAAAAAGAAGGTATTGATTATGATGAAACTTTTTCGCCAGTAGCCATGCTTAAATCTATCAGAATTCTCTTATCCATTGCTGCTCATTATGATTATGAGATTTGGCAAATGGATGTCAAGACTGCATTTCTTAATGGCAATCTTGAAGAAGAAATATACATGATGCAACCAGAAGGATTCATAGCAAAGAACCAAGAGCATATGGTATGCAAGTTGAATAGGTCCATTTATGGACTTAAACAAGCATCTAGGTCATGGAACATCAGATTTGATCAAGCAATCAAGTCATTTGGTTTTGAACAAAATCTTGATGAGCCATGTGTGTACAAAAGACATCAAGATAAAGTAGTAATGTTCCTAGTGCTTTATGTTGATGATATTCTACTCATTGGGAATGATGTAGGGGTAATGTCATCGGTTAAAGTTTGGTTGTCTAGCCAATTTGATATGAAGGACTTGGGTGAGGCTAACTTTATTCTAGGGATCAAACTTTGGCGAGATCGCAAGAATAAGATGTTAGGCTTATCACAAGCTGGATATATAGATAAGGTTCTAGAACGGTTTAGCATGCAAAACTCCAAGAAAGGATTGCTTCCTTTCAGACATGGAGTTCCTCTGTCTGATGACCAACGGCCTAAGACTCAAGAGGAAGAAAATGTGATGAGACAAGTTCCTTATGCTTCTGCAGTGGGAAGTCTCATGTATGCCATGCTTTGTACTAGACCAGACATTTGTTATTCAGTTGGCATGGTCAGCCGATATCAATCAAATCCAGGACCAAAACATTGGCAAGCTGTAAAGCATATTCTCAAGTATCTTAGGAGAACGAGAAATTATATGCTTGTTTACCATTGTGAGGATTTGATTCCCATTGGCTATACAGATTCAGATTTTCAATCGGATCTAGATTTCAGAAAATCCACATCAGGATGTGTTTTCACCTTGGGAGGTGGAGCCATAAGTTGGAGGAGTGTTAAGCAATCTTGCATTGCGGACTCCACCATGGAAGCCGAGTACGTTGCTGCTTGTGAAGCAGCAAAGGAGGCTGTTTGGCTCAAGAAATTCCTTTCTGATCTTGGTGTTATAAGAATGGAGCAAGTTCCCATCACATTGTTTTGTGATAATAGTGGAGCGGTTGCCCAATCCAAAGATCCAAGAAATCACAAGAAAGGAAAGCACATTGAGAGGAAGTACCATATCATTCGAG
Organism: Castanopsis chinensis; assembly: GCA_032878915.1. Taxonomy (NCBI): domain Eukaryota; kingdom Viridiplantae; phylum Streptophyta; class Magnoliopsida; order Fagales; family Fagaceae; genus Castanopsis; species Castanopsis chinensis. Next base: position 1,917,227 of record JAVQMG010000113.1, read on the forward strand.
ACATTGTTGCTCGTGGAGATGTTGTGGTGGCAAAGATTGAAAGTGCAAATAATCTAGTAGATCCTTTTACCAAAACCTTGCCTCAAAGGACTTTCGAGTCACATTTAGAGGGAATGGGAGTTAGATTAGTGCACAATAGTCTTTAGGGCAAGTGGGAGATTGTTAGGATATATGCCCTTAAATCCTATTGTATGATGCTATGTATGACATTATGTATGACTTAATGTTGTGTTTAATAAAGTTGTTTATTTTTATCTAAAATAATGGTAACATGAATATTTGGACATTATCATATAGTCCATGAGATGCATAGTATGTGATTTAGTCACAGAAGATATAAATCACAAGTTCTTTGTAAACTCAGAATTTATAGTTCGTAGTCGGTGATGAAATTGGGCATTTCATCTGCGAAGACTATAACGTATCAACTAAGATGATTTGTCTTGATCATGGAAGTGGTGACTTCTAGTTGATATGTTGATATGTTTTAAGAGTTAAGACATATTGAACTGGACCGCTGTGAGATTTATTATTCTCCTAACGACTGTCAAATGAATAATAAATCTCACGACTTCTATTTGCATGAACTCTTAATCCTGAGAGAATAATGGACTTGATCATGAGGTGTAGGTTGCTTTGATATATCAGGAGTGAGATCTAAAGTGACGGTCAAAACCTCAGTATGTTGGGCAACCACATTTAGTGTTGATGGAACATATATTCTCAAGATGGAATTCATAGTCTCTTAATAGAGATACAAAATATTCCCTTGAGATAAGTTTAATGAGTTTGGTTATTCAGAGAGTTAGGCCTAACCACTTTGGTAAGAAATTACTAAAGTATATATTTATGAAATTGGATTTCATAAATATATGATGAATAACTTTAAAGGATTAAACCGGGCACTCAAGGATAAGATGTAGTAATTTACAAAGTGGCAGTCTATATTTATGACTTTGTATTACTACGAATATTTTATGAAGGGGTTACGTGTAAAATAAAGTCTTGGGATATAATTTATTAATAAGGCCTAGAGTGCAATTATATTTATATAGTGGTATTAAATATAATTAATGGTAACTTTGGACTTGTCAAGAGTTGACGGAAAAGCCCAAGGCCCATTGGAGCTAGTGTCTTATTGGTCCCTTTTGGTCCCATTCCAAGCCACACATTAAAGCCCAATTGGAAAGGCCCAATAGGCCGGCCCAATTAGATAATCAGTTAATTATAAAGGGAGAAATATACAGAATTTTTTAATGTGATTTTTCGAAAAGAAAAAAAAGAAAGAGTATGAGACACACTTTCATTCTCCCTTTTGGAAACTGATTGAGAGACCACACATCTTGGGTGTAAAGTGGAATTGGAGTGAAGATTAAAAGTTTTCCCAAGTGCTTCTAATCTTTATTTTGAAATTCTCCACACCAAGGTACGCTATCTTGTTCTTAAATTCTGAAATTCATAGAGTGCATGTTGTCAATCATGAATGAAATAGATCCTTGTTTGTTGCTTCCGCTGTGTGTTTTGTATGAGATACAAAACCAGATTTTTATCCAACAGTTCATTCTTAGTTGTTGATGAATTAAATCCTGTAGGGCACTTGTTAATGAGTGTTACCAAGAACATGACCCAATAAACATAACAATTTTTTGAAATGGGTCACGTTAAGGGGAAAATTGCAAAAGCTGTGGAAAAATTAATTACTTTTCTATGGTGTTTTTCATGTCTTAGATGGAACCAGACAGATGGCAGTCAATGCTTGTAGGAGTTTAGCAATAAATCTTGGTTGGGGAGACACTTTTATTGTTAAAAAGTGCTTATGATCTTGATATTCAACTTCTCCACAAGCATCTTGTTTTCACTGTCTGCTGAAGTAGCATTGATTTTGTTAGGGATTGGTAAGACTAGTTGTTCTCAATTCTCTGGATAGGGTAGAATGATACAAAAGAATTCATGTGGTTGATCTCGATTAGTTTTTTGAGGATTTATGCTCAATCCCAGAAGTTTTGAGGTTAAGGCTTTATTGTTGTTGTAAATCAAAAGGAAGGTTGATGTGGTTTAGTTTAGATTGGTTTGTTTTGTTTTTGTTTTTTAATCTTGTGTACTTGTTGCTTTGATTCAGTTGGATCCCTGCGTCTGTGAATGTTTGTGTTCATCCTTCCTTATTCCCATCTGCCACATAATGGTTTCTCATTACCAGTGCAGCAGGTAGTGCACACATTGCACTACCTGCTGCACTGGTGTGCAGCAGGTAGTGCACACAGGCTGCACTGGTGTGCAGCAGGTAGTGCACTAGCTGCACACCAGTGCAGCAGGTAGTGCAGTTGTGTGCACTAGCTGCTGCACACCGCAGGTAGTGCACACACTGCACTACCTGCTGCACTGGTGTGCAGCTAGTGCACTAGCTGCCATGGACTTTTCAGGTGACAACTATGTTTGACCCCTTGACTACTATGTGCATCTTGTGGGCGTAATGTTTTTATGCTATCATGTTATACTTATGACCTACATGCAATCATTTTCAGTTGCATACCTTGGCTCCATTTCTCATTTAATGTAATCAAGTGGCAAATGTGGTATAATAGTTTAGTTTGTTGGATGTTGTAGGGGTTACAAGCGTTTTTTCAAAAGAACTGATCTAGAGACATTTGACTACGAGCGTTTTTTCAGTTATATACGAGCGTTTTTAATTTTGTGGATGCTCTGCCTTAACATGGTGTCTTTGTGATTGATGTTTTGAATTGTTTATGTGTGGTGGAGTTGAACATTATTGAGTGGTAGCTTGAGTTATTTGGGTTGGTTTTTGTGGTTTTTGTTGATTATGTTTTTTTGATATATGTTTTGTTGACGTGGCTTTCATTTTGATGTTCTGTTCTCCTTTTAATACAGGAGCAAGGTGATCTAAATCTGCGAGTTCGAACTTTGGAGTTTGAGAGGGCATTCCAGCGTGTACAATTTAAACTTGGGTTATTGATATGTATTTTATATCTTTTTACATTTTTATGTAGTACAATTTATTAAACTTGGATTATTGGTGTATATTTTATCATCTTTTTACATTTTCATTTTGTGCTTCATGATTATGAAAATTATTTAGATTTAATTATTATTGCCCAAACAAATAATTATGACACTAACAAAGAAAAATTGCCCAAACATTATTAAAATAATACCCAATAATAATAATAATAATAATAATAATAATAATAATAATAATAATAATAATATTAATAATATTAATAATAATAATAATAATAATAATAATAATAATAATAATAATAATAATATTATTATTATTATTATTATTATTATTATTATTATTATTATTATTATTATTATTATTATTATGAAATAAACTCACATCCAAAAAAAAAAAGTATGAAATAAACTCCCTTCTATATACGTTGTCCTTTTTGGTAATTTATCCCTCATACTACCACTTTTACAAGTGCTAGCCAAACACTCAGCTTTTTCAAAAAGCACTTTTTAACAGCTTTTACCAAACAGTCAGCTTTTTAAAACTCAACTTTTTCATTATGCACTTTTTGAAAACTCAACTTTTTCATTATGCACTTTTTCAAAAAGCTCAACCAAACTCACCTTTAGTCTCTGAACGAAGCTGATAGAAGCACGCACCAATTAAGAGAGAGAGTAGGGTGACGAGTTTGTGTGTGATTCGCGGTACAGGCAGAGATAACGAGGAGCTAGAAAAGCAGCTATGCTATAGCCTATAGCATAGGAAGTTAGGAACCGATTTGCATGTAGAGCTCAGCAGTGGGGTTTTCAAAAGTAACGCATCTATGATTTTATGTTTTTTTGTTTTCTTTCCAATTTCGGTGCCCCTTTCCGTTTGTCAACTATAATATTTCGATAACAGATTATTTTGGCTTACCGTTTCAAACTGTTTTGGTTTAATATTATAAATTAAGGAATTTTTTGGTAGAGATAGTTACAATACCCTAACTCGAATCTATTTCCTAAATACTAATGGATGTTAGAGACATATTTTATGTAATTAGTTAATTCTTTGACAAAATACACTTTACTTGTAATTGGATAGATCTAGAATGACTTTAAAACTCTAAGAAACATGTTGTTCAAGTCAAGTGTTAAAACCATGAAGATTTGACCAAGAAACAAGTGAAGAAGAGTTGTTCACTAAAACTTGACAAAAGTCTCGACAAAATTCTTTCTATTGAGATTAAATGTTGAAGCTCGACAGAAACTTGACACAAGCTGTTTTTGTTGAGACTTATGAATTAAATTTTTCAGATCTGATTTTCAGCCCATGTTGAAATATTTGTATAGGGTTTCTTTTTTTACAACCCTAGACATACATAAGGCTTATTTTAAAGGCCGTTGCATAAGAGAGAGCAAGTAGATAGTGCCCTAGTTCATTGTTCTCTTTGTAGAAGCTACTGCGTCTTTGCACCAAGGGTGTTGTGATCAAGGAGCTTCCTGATCTTCATTGTTGATGAATTAAAGAATTTTGTAGCCAACAACTTCTTCAAGTTGCTGAAGTTAGTCACGTATTGGGATTCGTGTATTGAATGGAAAGTTTGCCGCTACAATACAATTCCAATTGGGTATTGGAGTAAGAGTTCAATTGTAGATTGGTGCTTCGAGATAAGCCATAGGGTTTGGTAAGATTCCATATACTTGTAACTGCTTGTGATTGATAATAGTGGATTCTTTGGAGTGGTAATCTTAAATTCATCTGGTTAGGTTTTATCTCGGTGGTTTTCCCCATTCATAAATAAATCACCCATGTCAAATTTATTTTCCATTGCATTTAGTTTAGTTGGTGATTTGTTTATGCTACCACGCTATTGCATGTAATTTGATCTAATTAATTAACTTGGGTAATTAATTAATTTGCAAGGGGTCAATTCATTTTAACCCAACAATGGAAATAAAATTTAGAGAGTGACAGTTTGCACGAATGTTTGAGTAGTCTCTTTTGCTATGTCTCGCACTTCTTGAAAGATTTGGTTTGGAGCAACTTTGATGTACAACTTTTGAAACATTTGCTTTTGAATTTTTAGAAAGTCCAGGATCATTGTTGGGCCCTTATCCTTTGGTGTATTGGACTCCTAAATGTTAGGACATATTTTATGCAATTGGCTAATCCTTTGACAAAATGCACTTTACTTGTAATTAAGTAGATTTAGGATGAGTTTAGTACTTCAAGAAACCTGTTGTTCAGTCCAAGTATTAAAGCCATGAGGATTGGACCAAGAAACAAGTAAAGAAAAGCTGTTTATTAAAACTCGATAGATACCTTGACGGAAACAATATTTATCGAGACTTAATGAAGAAAGTTTGACAGAAGCTCAACAGAAGTTGAATCTGTCGAGTTCTACGAAATCAAAATTTCTAGATCTGATTTTCAGCCCATGCTGAAATATTTGTGTAAGGCTTCTTTTCTCACAACTACATATATAAGGCTTATTTTAAAGGCCGTCATAGTGGCTATGCACATAGAGAAAATATGAAAAAGTGACTAAGTGCCTTATTCTTTCTGTAAGAATTTATTGCGTCTTTTGCGCCTTAGGATTTTGTAACCAAGTACTTTTTGATCTTCGTTGTTGATAAAGTGAAGAACTTTGCAGTCAACATCTTCTTCAAGTTGCTAGAGTTAGTCTTGTAATGAGATCCGTGCATCATTGGTTAGACATGTACTGGAATTTGCGCAAAAGAGTGATGTTCGTATATTGAAAAGTTCAAAGATTTTGAAGCGGTAGAAGGTTTCCGCTGTAAGTTCATCTACAAGGATTGTAGAGTTTAGGGGTAAAAGTTTTGTACTAAATTTGAAATTTCTCTTTATTATAGTGGATTGCTTTTTGGAAAGTTTTCTTCCAAGTTTTTTACTATGAAACTAGTTTGTTTTATTGGTTTTCTTGAGTCATCATATCTTGTCTTATTTACTATTTCACTGTGCATGATATTGACATGATATTGATGTGTGTTTATTTTAGCAAGGTTTATTCATAATAAATCTAATTAACAGTTTGAGTTTAAAGCTTGTTAATTCTATCAACCGAGGTCTAAATTTCCCAAAACTAAACATTTTGTGCATGTTTGACTTATAAATTTATTATATTAACTTCTCAAAAAAAATTATATTAAGAAATATATTCAAAAATAGATTATTAAAGAGTAATATTATATACACAAAAAATTTTGACAACCTTTTTCACACATCTTTAATTGGCAAGCTTTTACCATCATGACCTACCACCAAAAATGATTTTTTTTACTACCACTAACAATCAACCATATTTGCATGCGTCAAAATTTTTTTTTTTTTTAATCAATGTTTTTGTTGTTGTTGTTGTTGTTGTGTCTTTAGACATTCTCTTCATTAAATGGAATGAATCTCATTCTACTTTCATACCCATTATTTGGTAAATTTGACAATACTTTTACAATAAATTTTAAGTGGTAAGTTGTTATTGAATTTTATTAGTAGGGGTGTGCGTGGGTTGGATTGGGTGGGTAAATGCCAATATTTTTATCCAATCCACTACTAGCGAGTTGGGAAAATTCCAATCTGCTGCCAACCCACCAAAGTCTAAATCCAGTGGATTGGTTACAAATTTTGACGGTTTCAACTAGTATCACAAACTACAATTTGTTATTGAATAATCTCAAAATATAACTAATGCACACAAAAAATTAAAGGTAGATTTTATTGAATAATCTCAATTCCAACACAAACATAGGGTCAATGAAAAAAGAGATATATCATCTATAACAAAAGTAAGCTCTGCCTTACAACTTAGGAAATTAAAAAACAGTAGGCTTTTCTTTACAACTTAGGAAAATTAAATCAACAAACTCAAAGTCTTAACATTCCCAAAGTCACATCAAGGATTAAAAATAATAACATACCAACATAACAAATAAACTTCAAAATGGTATGCATAGTCTCAAAAGCCACAATGTAATCAAAATTAAACCCATTGAAAATAAACACAAGTCTAACAAAAGTTCTTCACAAAATAGATCACATCAATCAACTTCAAGCTCGGTACCACTCCAAAAATTAAGTTGAACTCCTCCAAAGCAAGTAGCAACCTAATCAATCATCCACAACATAAGATAAAATGAATGTTACTGTTATTATATTGTTTATGTTACCATTTATAATGTAATAAATCTAATCAAGTTTAAGCAAATGAAGATAGAGAAAGGATGTTATCTACCTAAGCCAAGTTCCTCAAAAACAACTATATCAATTCACCACATCTTTTATATTTAAAGCAGAAAATTTTGAAAAAGAAATATTACATATAATAAACACGTTACTACAATAAATCAAAACTATCTAAATTAAATTACCCATGAACCAACTTCAACAAATACTTAAAAAAAAATGTTACCTGACTCAATTTTTTCATATTTTTCTATGTCATCCATAACCTCTCGAAGGTTGATTGGAATTGGTGAAGACTGCAACCAATTCTGTCCACAAATAAGAGCCTTCACCATCTTTGGAGTTAGAGAACTTTGAAATGGATCAAGTACACATCCACCAGTACTAAAAGCTGACTTAGAGTCAACTGTAGAGACTGGAACAGCCAAGACATCTCATGTTATTTGAGAGAGAATTTGATATTTGTGGCTATTAAGCTTCCACCATGCCAAAATATCAAATTTAGCATTGCCTAGACCCTTACAATTTTCTGTTAGAAACCTCTCCACTTCAAATTTACTCTCCAAACTTTCTGCCTCCTCCAAGTGTTTCTTATATTGAACAGCAAATGATTTGCTAGCATCTTCCTCCTTATCATCAACTTCCATCTCTTCTAAAGTTTGACTTACACTAGGTTTTGCAACATTATCACTAGTATCCTTTTGAAGATAGTGCTCATATAATTTTGTTAATGTTGCCTTTACCATTGCTGTCAGTTATTTTGCCTTGGAATTCTCATAAACTTCTTTAGAGGAAAACATGATATATCTCAATTTATAACGAGGGTCTAGCACAACAACAACATACAACAAAAAATTGATATTTTTAATATTCTCCCAATATTTGTCATATTTCTTTCTCATGCTAGCAGCCATATGCTTCAACATATTATCCTCACTTCTACTTAAAGTAAAAAATTTAGATTGCACTGACATAAGTTCATGGAAAAATGCATTAGATGTGACATATAAAGAGCTTGAAAATTGCAAAATCACCTTAAAAATAAGTTTTAGAAACTGCACAAAGATTCTAGCCTTTTCCTAATCAAGCACATCATGTAATGTCCCAGTCAGAGAAAAAATGAGAGGAAAAAGTATGATAATTTTTTTTGAGACACAAGTGCCTCCCACCTACCCCACCCATTCCCACCACACATTTCACACTATCTTATCTCCTTTCTTTGGCTGGCTCATTCATTTCCTTTTTTTTTTTTTTTCATACACTCGCCTCTATCACTCCCTCACACTCTCCTATTGGTGCCCCCATACCACCATCTCCACCATTATTTTTTTGGCAAGATCACTGGAAAATCCTTAAGAATCTCTAAGCACCTTCACACATTTTATTTGAGGTAAAAATTTCTAATTTTTTGGGTAGGTTTTACACTTTTGCTTGAGGTTATTTTTATCTAAGCTTTAATAATGATACCCATGTGATTTATGAGCATTGGAAGTGATATTTATGTGTTTATATGTATGGATTTTGTATTGATGGAATTATTTGATGAGTGGGTTTATGGTTTGTGCTAATGGTCGCTATCTAAGGTTTACGGGTTTTGAATTATAACATGTGATGGTTGGTAAATCTAATTTTTCCATTGCTATTATATTTACTTGGAGTTAGTTGAAGTTCTAAATTTCTTGTCTTGGAGGATATTTTGATTTTGCTTTTATGGGTCTCTTGATGACGTAGTGTAAATCTTATAGAAGCTAGTCATAATGTTGGAGATGATATTGAATGAGTTAAACTTTATAAATTGGAGCTTATACCTTGTGAATTAATTTGTTGAGAAATTTTGGAAGTCGAATATATTATTATCGATGAGGTTAAATACCAGGCTTGCCTAATTAATTGCTTATTTGGAATTTCCTAAATTGTAGCTAGATATAATTTCAAGCTTTATGCTTATTGTGATAGGTTTGCTTGATATTGTTTAGGTTTTAGCTAATCTCCTTTGAAAATTGGAGAATTAGGCTTTTGCAGTTGGGAGGTAAGTAGCTTTTGAATGAGATTTTTTGAAAATTAACCATGTTGCCTAAATGTTGTTTTTGGGTTAGACACACTTTTGGAAACTACCTATAGAAACTATATTTTCCTAAAAACTATTGTGTCATAACCTTAATATATATATGATGATATATGAACGTGCATCATATTTGGTATTGCATTTGGGGAAATGCATGAATTGTGGACATGGAAAATATGAGCATCTTTGATTTAATCTTTTGATGATGACATTCATGGATTTTATGGTTTATTAGAAAATTTAAAGATGCTTATCTTGTCTTATTATTTGGGAAATTGATAGAAAATCTTTTTGACAAAAATGAATTTGAAAACCTTATAAACTTTATGGAAGTTTTGATTGTTTAAGGTTTTTTTGAAACTACATAGATATAAACTATGTATTTGAAAGTACATGTTTACCTATGAGCTTTATGTTGTTTTAACCATATGCCATGTGTGATTTCCCGGTGATCACCTGATTTGGTTTTCGTAGTCTTTGTGACAATGGAATTAGATTCAAGTCAGTGCCCTTTTACTTTAGATGACGCATTATTCCCTCCTTCCCATGGGAGGAAGAGGTTATTTAATTGTGTGTGCATGAGGCTGCTGCCCATGGGGCCAAAAGACCTCATGCAAAAGAGGTCTTATTTGACATGCTTTCCCTGCTGCGCATGGAAGGAGAGAAAAACCTTGAGGGCATGGTTGAGGCTGCTACCCATGGGGCCAAGAGACTGCATACCAAAGAGGACAATGTCATGCTAGTTGTGAATCGGTGGATCCCTTGACCGGTCTATATGATAGTGTGGTATATTTGTGATAAATTACCGTATATTAGATTTTATGGCTTTGTAATTGTATTGCTAGTGCTAGCAAATTATAATATATAGTTTCAAGGTATTTACTTTGAGAAGCTTTGTGTTTCATTATTCAATCATTTTTGTCATATTATTATTATTGAAAATGAAACTTGCATTTAACCCATCCTCATTAATTATGCTACCTATTGGGCTCTGTCTCATCCTATTATTTTACAAAAATTTTCAGAGTAGGCAACAATCATTTTGAGACAGCTTTTTGGTGGCTAACAGTAGTTTGACTAAATACTGATGGAGGCTGAACTTTTGTGATATTAGATGATGTATATCATAGAGTAGACTTGACTCATTCTTTTGTATATTATAGTGGTTATGACTTTATTCCCACTGATGGGACAAGTTGATGATATGTAATTATTTATTCAGACCTCCATCATTTTATGGCCAATGATCCTTATAGTTATTGCATAGAGTTTTGACTTACTTTGGGAGAATATTTAATGGAATTATTATGATAATTCTTGATGTTGGTACTTGATATGATTTATTGGGATTGAATTGTAAAAAAGGTAAAATCTACAGGTACTTTTGAGATTTCTTTATCATGCTTTAGACCCTTTAGGGTTTAGGGTGTGACACATTAGGAGGCCCAATATTCTTTCTCCCCTCCCTTTTCCTCTCCCATTACAATCCTCAACCTCATTCTCATCATTATCGTCTTCATTGAAATATGAGTCAAGTTGTGAGTCTTCCTCTTGTTGCTGCTCAAAAGTATTTTGGAACTTTACCGCTACCTCCAACATCATATCGGTTGAATTCCACCTAGTTGGAAGATATAAGCATACTAGACTTTTACTAGGAATATTTTAATGCTCTACACAATTCTTAAAAGTTTGAAGCCTAGATGAAGAAGACTAACATATCTCACTGCACTTCTAATCTAACAACTGACTCGTTTTGGTCTTTTAAGCCCTCACACACAATAAGATTAACAATATGTGCGCAACACCTCATATGCAAAAACTCATTATCCAAAATGGTGGTCTTCCAATCCCTAGTTTTTCTTTTCATATATTTGATGGCAGTATCATTTGAACTTGCACTATCAAGTGTGATTGTAAATATCCTATCTATCCCCCACTCTTGCAAGCACTTCTCAATATGTTTACCAGTTGTGACACCCTTATGATTAGGAACAATACAAAAATTTAAGATTCTTTTATGCAAATTCCAATCATTATCAACCCAATGAGTAGTAAGACACATATAGTTAAGATTTTGAATGGATGTCCAAGTGTCAGTGTTAGGCATACTTGTTGCTTTTGAAATGGTTTTTTCAAAATTTTCTTCTCTTCATAATAAATATTTATACAATCAAGAACAATAGTGGTGCGACAAGGGACAGTGAACCTGGGTTCCAAAAACCTCAACGAAAAACTTAAAGCCTTCCTTCTCTACATGCCTAAAAGGTAACTCATCAACAATTATCATCTTTGCTAGGGCATTTCTAGCAATTTTTTTCACTAAATGCCACTGCTTGAAGAGTGGATTGCTCTTCCTCTTTTTTAAGAAAACAAAGTGTCTTATATTTTTTGTCTACAGCCTTATAAGGGGACGTAGGTCATTGATAATAAAGATGATTCCATAAATTACTAGTTTCATGCAGCAGAAAATAAATTTGACACAGGTGATTTGTTTACAAATGAGGAAAACCATCGACGCAAAACCTCACTGGGTGATTTTAAGGACACCACTCCCAAGAATTGACTATTATCAATAATCACAAGCGGTTACAAGTATAAGGAATCTTACCAAACCCTTTGGCCTATCCCGAAATACCAACCTACAATTGAACCCTTACCCCAATACCCAATTGGACTTATATTATAGTGGCAATCTTTCTGTTCAATGCACGAATCCTAGTACGTGACTAACCAATGATACACAGATCCTAGTTTGTGACTAACTCCATAGCAACCCTTTAATTGATGTAGTTGATTTGCAATAGCTTCAAATAGAAACACCAATAAGATATTCAATGATGGTGTGAGAGACTTTGCTTGGTTATAGAACCCAAAGGCGTACAAAAAATGTAGCAAGAACTCTTTCTTTCGTAGGAGGAGGCTAGGGTTTTAAAAAGAAAACCTCATGAAGCCCTCTGATATTAGGTTTTTCCTTTTCCACCTCCTTGTTTAAATAGGAGCTAAATGGGCTCTCCTATGCCAAATAGGTATATACATACCTTAAGCTTTCCTAGTCCAATAAGGATTATACAAACCCATAAACAAATAACCTTTTAGAATAAAAACGTTGCTGGCTATTCCCGTAAGTGCGATAGATTGAGACATGTGTCGAGCTTTAATGAATCTCGACAGATCGAGCTTCTGTTGGGGAGGTATCGAGACCTGCAGATTGCACTTTTCTTAAGCAGTTCTCAAGTAATTTTCATGTCTTCAATGTAACCACTTGTAATATTCATCTTGAACCTACTTAGATTTACCCAAATATAAGTAAAGTGCATTTTGTCAAAGGATATGCCAATTACATAAAAATATGCCCCATACAATTAGGATCACAATCACCCATCATTGAAAAGTAATCCCAAATTTCAGATTTTTTCTTTTTAGGACGCTTAGGAGGAAGTGCATTGGTATTACATGTGGTTGAAGACTCGGGTTTGTCATTGTGGACACTAGATGTTCCACCCTCCATCACCTATTAAAAAAAAATTAGACAAAGACAAAGAAATCGATGATTTGTATTCCTATGTGATATATAAAATATTTAACTTGAATATACAATGAACTTCTTGAAAAAACAATGAACCTGCCAGAATGAATTTACTTGTAATATTATAATACATTTTAATATATATAAATGGATCAAATGATAGAAACCGACATAAAAAAGACAAACAAAAATTACAATACAAGACAATAAAGCAATTCCGTACCTTTGTGGCTGTTGGTGAAGAATTGAAATGATAAGAAATAAGTTTCAAAAAGGTTAAAGAAGAAAGAGGAAGGGAAAGGCAATGGGTCATGGCTGAAGGTGAAAGCCAAAAGTGAGACCTAGAGCTAGAGGCATATAAATACAAAGTGTATACTGTATATACGGTTAAAGTAAATGGGGTGGGTGATAGGTAGGGGTGTTTAGGGTTTCAATGTTGACTTTTTAGATTTTGTATAAGGAATTTTTTGAAGGCCAGTTTTGTTTAGAGAATTGATTATTGATTAATTGTAAGAATTTATTAGGTGAATTGATTAACCTTAAATACTTAACAATCTGAACTAATATATATATGTATATATATATATATATATATATGTATGTATGTATGTATAATTAATAGGGCAGGTCATGTTGTAGCAGGTTGGCAATTTTTCAATCCGTAACCCAATCCAATCCGCAATTTTAGGGGTCTAACCTGCCCAACCCAAACCACCCAACTTAATAACTCACACGGGGTAGGCAGGTCGGTTGCAAGTTGGCGGGTTAAGTGGATATTTTGCAACCCCTAGTTACTAGTGTGAAAAAAATAGTAATTTTAGTGGTGGATTTAAATTACAACTAGTAATAATTTGCCATCTATAATTTTTTGTGAAAATATTGTTGTTAGGACATATGTAGTTCAAGTCTGTGAACATATGTCACTATTTTATGTAATTGGCTTATCCTTAGACAAAACGCACTTGTAATTGGGTAGATTTAGGATGAGTTAAACACTTCAAGAAACTTGGGTTCAAGGTTAAGTGTTGAAGCCGTCAAAGTTTGTCCAAGAAACAAGCAAGGAAGTGCCAGTTTTTAAAGCTCGACACCTACCTCGACACCTACCTCGATACATGCATCTATCGAGCTTTAAGAAGCTGTTTTTCCCCGAGCCTCGACAGCTTCTCGACACCTCTCGACACCTCTATCTGTCGAGAATTAAAGAAAACAGATTTCCAGTTCTGTTTCAAGTCCAATCCGTGAGTGTGTCTTTGGGACTTCTTTTCTCCTAACCCTAGACATATAAAAGGATTATTTTAAGGGCCGTGAAAAGGGATGCAAGTTGCACATTCATTCAGAACTTCTTGTTCATGCAATTTGTGATCTGAAAGAAAAAGTTCGTGCCCTAGTTCATCTCTGATGATTTGAAGAACTTTGCAGCCAAAAACTCTCTCTCTTTAGTTGGTATTTGAAGTCACGTACTGAGATCCGCGTATCTGGTTAGTCACGTACTTGGGAGCCGTGCATTGAAAGGAGAAACTATCACTACAGAACAAGTCCAATTGGGTATTAGGGTAAGAGTTCAACTGTAGGTTGGTGAGGTACTAGGATTCCTTGCTTGTAACTGCTTGTTGTGATAATAGTGGAGTTTCGGGAGTGGTGACCTTAAATCACCCTGTGGGGTTTTTGCCGTAAGGTTTTCCCCATTCGTGAACAAATCACCGTGTTATTTATTTTCCGCTGCATTACTTAGTTCGGTGATTTGTTTGTGCTTCCACGTGATATTGCATGATTAATTTGATTAATTAATAACTGGGCTAATTTAATTAATCTAAGTTATCACAAGGGGTCAACGCGTTTGTGGCCTGTCAAGTGGTATCAGAGCAAGCACACTCTGATTAGGGTTTAATCCATTGTGTGTGATCCATTTGACCCCTGCTGTCATGGATAGAGGACAATCTCTTATTATACCTCCTTTATTTGATGGCACTAACTATGCATACTAGAAAGTACGCATGAGAGCTTTCTTGCAGTCTTTAGATGAGAAGGTGTGGCAAGCTGTGGAGATAGGCTGGACCAAGCCTACAGAAGCACCGGCCGACTGGGATGATGCTAAGATTAAGGCGGCAAACTTCAACAGTAGAGCATTGAATGCCCTATTCAGTGCAGTCACCAATGAGGAGTTTAAGAAAATTTTCTCAACTGAAACTGCTAAGGAAGCATGGACCATCCTCCAGACAACCTATGAGGGCACCAAGGCTGTCAAAGATTCAAAGCTACAAAGGCTCACCACACGGTTTGAAAAAATTAAGATGGAAGAGGATGAGTTGTTTGACGAGTTCTATGCCAAGCTCAAGGACATAGTAAACTTAGCCTTTAATCTTGGGGAAACCATCCCTGAACCCAAGATAGTAAGGAAAGTGCTCAGATCGTTGCCCGAGAGATTCCATGCTAAGATCACGGCGATCGAGGAGTCAAAGGATATTGACAGAATTCCTCTGACTGAGCTGGTTGGAAACTTGCAAACCTATGAGTTAGGGCTGACTAGGTTAGGCAAGTCAAGTAAGGGCAAGAGTTTGGCACTAAAGGCCAAGAGCAGTGATACGGATGATTCTTCAGATGATGAAGACTCCAAGATGAAGTCCTATATTACAAGGCAATTCAAGAAGTTTATGAATAATGCAAATGGAAAGGGCTTCAACAAAGACCGTAGACAATCCAGTTCTTCACAATTCAAGAATTCAGATAAGGGGAAGAAGGATGTCAAGGATGGCGGTCAGTACACTATTCCCACTGGACCAAAATGCTTTGGGTGTCAAGGCTTTGGACACATGAAACAAGAGTGTCCTACGTACCTCAAGAGCATAGGGAAGAGCAAGGCACTTGCTGTTATCTTAAGCGACACAGAGCCCGAGGACGATTCCGAAGATGAAGACGACGGAATCTTGAATGCCTTCACTGCCACGATTAATCCTACTGATGGGGTTATTGAAGAAGTGGATGAAGAAAAGGAATTGGTGGATTCCAAGTGTGAGATTATGGATGATCAAGATGATATCCATACCGCCAATGAGAAGCTATATAAGCTTTCTGAGAAGCATGAGAAACTCTATAGGCTGGCTACCAAGAAGCTCAGTGATGTGGAACTCAACCGTGAGGAGCTGTCCACAAAGGTTGATGAAGCAAATCAAACCATTGGTGCACTGAGGTTCGAAAACAATTTCTTGGTTGAAAGGACCAAGAAGCTTGAAGCGGAGCTGTTTCAAGTCAGAGCACAACTAGAGAGGACGTCAAGTGCAAAACTGGACGAGATGCTGAGTGCTCAGAAATATTCTTCAGATCGTACTGGATTGGGGTATGAATTCTCTCTCTCTAATACTCCTACTTCTAGTACTACTGTGTTTGTTCCACCTGCTAATAACATTGAAAATGAAGAAAAGAATGTTAAAACTGAATTAGCTAGTGAGAACGTAGACAAGGGCAAGTCCATCCTAGGAGCACCCCCTAAAATTGAGAAAAGGGAATCTAGAAACCCTAGGACTAAGAAGACTAACTCTCAAAAGGTCAAACAGAAGAAGCCACATCTCTGTTATCATTGTGGTGTTGCCGGTCACATTCGACCAAATTGCTATAAGTGGCGTGCCACTCAACAGAGCAATGGCACAATAGCATCTGGGAGCCAGAATCAGCTTCAGTCTTCTCTCACTCCTATTGGAGACATTCTTAAAGCCCTCATGTTCCTTTCGAACTTGAACGGTTTAAACTCTTCTCCCTCATCACCGTTTCAAGAGTCGACCAAAAGGAAAGGTTCTTCCAAGGTGTGGAAGGCAAAGGGATCTAAGTGATTTCAGTCACTTCTTCTTCTCTCTCCTATTTTTTTTGTGTGTTGCATTACTTGTGTGATTCTTTACTCTTTTGAGTCAGTCTAGTTTTATGCATTGTTTTGCTTTACATGTTTTTGTTTGTGTGTTTTCATTTTTGGGGGTTATTTTTGCTTTTCTGATAAAAATAAAAAAAAAATTGAAAATTTGAAAAATACAAAAACAGTGTATGTTTGTGTGCATTAGTTCATGTGAACTTTTAAAATGGCCATTGAAACAGAGTTTTCTAAACTTTGTATCACCTGTAGCTTAGATGAGCATTCTTATGCACAACTAAGCAAGTGAGCTTTATAGCTCTTTGTTTGTGATGAGTAAGGTTAAGTGATCTCTTCTTCTTAACACTCGTATCACTCTTTTTGACGGGTTGAACTAGAAAATCCTAAGAGAAAGGCATAAATAATCATCTCACCACTGTTACTCGCCAATCATAACATGACATCTGTATGCTTCAGCATAGCAAAAGTGCAATGTCAAAAGCTTAACATAATTGGGTATTTCTTTTCTTTCTCTTGTATGCCCATGCATGATATGCTTGTTAAAAGAAAATATGCAAAGATATAAAAAGCAAAAAGATCAAAAATGCTTTAAAATATGATTGCAAGCGTGTTTTCTAGGAGATGTGGGAGTTATAGGATGTACCTCAAAGGTGATAGTCCCCATCAAATGGTTATGATTATGTGTGAGTTAAAGTGATTTTCTTATATCTCAAATCGTCATAACATTGAGACACTTATGCAATCTTGCAATGTCTTCACACACGACACGTAATACTCTTTGCTATTCTTGATACATGTGCAGGTACAATGTGATTTGGCCATCACAAGGTTTACATGCGTTAATGTATGCTCACTAAACTGTCTGGACTTGTTTTTGAAATATAAAATTGGTTAGACTTGTTTAGTGTGTGTGTGCGTGTTTTGAGATACATGTGCATCAAAATTCTTGTTGAGAGATGATTTTGAGAGCTTAATGTGTTGAATGGATCTTTGGTTGAGTTGCATGCATGATTGCATTCATGTCTGTGTTTTTCCTCTTTTGAAAAACTGTTTTTAAAGGCATCTCGACACCTCCTCAATACCTCTCGACACATAGCTATCTGTCGAGATTCTTAGACTCTTTCTTATTGCAGTCTCGATAGATACCTCGACACCTGCTGGATCGATCGAGAAACTTTCTGTCTGCTCGATAGCTTCTCGATAGCTTCTGGATCGATCGAGGTTCCTTCTTGTTTGATTCATTTGCCTCGATACATGATCTCGATAGCTTCATCTGTCGATGTGTATTTCTCGACACATACCTCGATAGCCACCTCGATACCTCCCGATAGCTGCATCTGTCGAGAATTACTGAAGGTGTATAAGTTGATTCTTCGCGATTTCTTCTCATTTTGCTCGATCTCTCTCGCTCGAAAAACACCTTTCTCTCTTCCAAAACACTTCTCTCTCCCTCCAAATCTTTTCCCAAGGCTTTCTCAAGTGTTCTTCGCGATCTTCATCACTTGGTAAGCATTTCATCCCTCATATTCATGCATTTCATAGTTTTAAAACCCTAGGTTTTGTGTTTTTGAAAATTTTTGGGAGTTTTCAAAATTGTTGGGGTTTTTATGAAATTCTTGGGTTGGTTTTATAGATTTGATCTTCAAAACCACATGTATTGCATCACATTAGCATTCTAATTGTATTTTCATGCATTTAGATGTGTGCAAATCTATTGTGTGCTGTTAGGTTTGGATTGGGCTGAGCCCATGATGTTTTTATGTTGCATGTCACATGTTCATGCATTTTTCATACATACGTTCTTTCTTTTCAGTATATTCTTCCTATATTGAATTGTTTGGAACTTTTCTGCTTGTTTCTTCTTCTTTCCCCCTCTCTATGGTTGCGTTAGTAGTGTCTATGGCACCTAAGCGTAAGTCCATTCTGTCCCAAAACCCTCTGCGTTCTAAGGGACAGTCTTCCTCAGATTCTACTCCTCTTTCTGTCCGGTTCCGTGATGAGAAAGCCCATAAGGACTTCTCGGAGAACTTCTCTAAACGAGGTGTTCATTCAGAACGCCATGTTGTCTTGGCAGACTTTGCCGACACCGACCTTCCCGATGTCATACACAGTCGGGCTTGGGAGTCACTATGTGACGTCCCGGTCACATGTCCACTCGTGTTGATACAGGAGTTTTACTCCAACATCCACGGGATAGATTCTTCAATACCTCTTTTCTACTCTTGCGTTCGAGGTACGCGCTTTGCTGTCACCCTAGAGTTAGTCTCTGAGGTTCTCCATGTCCCTAGGGTGGATCATCCTGATTACCCTAGCTGTGAGCGTCTCTAGACTGTGTCCAAAGACGAGATGATCTCGGCGTTTTGTGTGCATCCTTCCTCTTGGGGAGATCATATGTACACACCATGTCGACCTTTTGCTAAAGGTCCTCGTTTCCTTAACATGGTGATGACTTTTGTTTTGCACCCACTTTCTCACTACAACTCTATTACAGAGCCTCGTGCTCGGTTTTTGTTATCCCTCTTAGAGGATCTCTCTATAGACTTTCCTTCACACTTTATCTTTTCCATCATAGATGTCTATAGAAATACGGCCACTCGTGATAAGCACATTTTCCCTTCCGCTATCACGAGGATTCTGAGCCGTTTTTCCATCCCATTCCCTTCGTTCGATCCTTACCATGTCATGTCTGCCATAGACGCCGCTACCGTAAAACGTAGCGAGGCACAGTTTCGATCGCGACAGTCTGATAGTGCCACTCCTTCCACCCGTCCGACGACCTCCAGATCCGCTCGAGCTTCTGCTTCTTCTTCTTCGAGCGACGTCACCTTAGGAGACATCATGGCGCAGCTACAGCGTATGGATGCTCGCCTAGATACACTCTCCACGGAGCTGTATCAGGTGAACGTCCGTGTTGGTCGCATCACCAGGCGACAGGCGACCATGAGCGGCTTTGCACCAGAGGCTTCTCCTCCGCCACTTCATGTGTCGACTGAGACTGATGATGATGGCGATGATGTTGATGCTTCTGACGATGATGATGATGGAGATGCGAGCTCTTCAGATGAGATTTGTCTACTTGACACTCTACCCTTTGTCACTCGTGACAAAAAGGGGGAGTAGTTTTGTATGAGAGTAGTCATGCTTAGGGGGAGTGTTAGCATAGGACATTTTTGTTAAGGGCAGTGTGGATTGAGGGATGTAGTGAGATGATCATATGTATATGTATTTCTTTTCTTGTCTTTTTAGAGATACTTTGATCATATGTATTGACATACATTGTATTTACTCTCTTCTTATATATGATGATGTATGTTTTTCGTTCACCTACCTTTACATGTGTTGTTTCTTTTCCATCTTTATACACATGTTTCTTTACTTGTACGCAATCTATTATTTCTGTTTCACACAAAGATGCCTTGATGTGTTTTGTTTATAAGTGTTTCAGAAATACAGGTTGTCAAAGTCTTCTTGCCATAAACTCTCTTCTTGCAAAGTTTTTCAAGAGTTTGCGTTAGGATAGATTTTACTGTATGTAACAAGTGAATATGAGTTGAGTGATTTATGACTTCTCTCATATTTTCATTTGTTTGTTGTGGTTTTGTCATGGATTGCCAAAAGGGGAGTTTGTTAGGACATATGTAGTTCAAGTCTGTGAACATATGTCACTATTTTATGTAATTGGCTTATCCTTAGACAAAATGCACTTTACTTGTAATTGGGTAGATTTAGGATGGGTTAAACACTTCAAGAAACTTGGGTTCAAGGTTAAGTGTTGAAGCCGTCAAAGTCTGTCCAAGAAACAAGCAAGGAAGTGCCAGTTTTTAAAGCTCCACACCTACCTCGACACATGTATCTACCGAGCTTTAAGAAGCTGTTTCTTCTCGACACCTCTCGACACCTCTATCTGTCGAGAATTAAAGAAAACAGATTTCTAGTTCTGTTTCAAGTCCAATCCATGAGTGTGTCTTTGAGACTTCTTTTCTCCTAACCCTAGACATATAAAAGGATTATTTTAAGGGTCGTGAAAAGGGATGCAAGTTGCACATTCATTCAGAACTTCTTATTTTTACAATTTGTGATCTGAAAGAAAAAGTTCGTGCCCTAGTTCATCTCTGATGATTTGAAGAACTTTTCAGCCAACAACTCTCTCTCTTTAGTTGGTATTTGAAGTCGCGTACTGGGATCCGCGCATTTGGTTAGTCACGTACTTGGGAGCCGTGCATTGAAAGGAGAAACTGTCACTACAGAACAAGTCCAATTGGGTATTGGGGTAAGAGTTCAACTGTAGGTTGGTGAGGTACTGGGATTCCTTGCTTGTAACTGCTTGTTGTGATAATAGTGGAGTTTTAGGAGTGGTGACCTTAAATCACCTGGTGGGGTTTTTGCCGTAAGGTTTTTCCCATTCGTGAACAAATCACCGTGTTATTTATTTTCCGCTGCATTACTTAGTTTGGTGATTTGTTTGTGCTTCCACGTGATATTACATGATTAATTTGATTAATTAATAATTGGGCTAATTTAATTAATCTAAGTTATCACAAGGGGTCAACGCGTTTGTGGCCTGTCAATTGTGAACGTAGATTCAATAACTTGATAGAAACCAAAGAAAAATATCCAATTTGACCTTGGGTACTTGGACCAAGCGTAAAAACAAATTGATTTGTAACTCGCTTAATTCAGATTTTTCAAGATCTTGCACATGGGGACACTCACTGCCTCACTTGCCTCCTATGCCACTATTTTTGGAATTGTTAGTAGAGTTTGTGGTATGCCTTTGTGTTATAACTCATTTCCCTCTTTCTTATATGTGTGTGTGTGTTTGTTTCTTAAAAAAAAAAAAAAAAAAAAAAAAACCCAGATTAATTACAAGTTGATAAATCCAAACAAAGGACAAGTAATTCAAGAGTGTATAAAATCTATATCTTAGATCAAATATGCAAGTTAGTAATGTAAAATCAATTTCATTGAGAAGAAAAAATCTATGTAGAAATTATAATGTAATTTGTATTCCAGCATTTTTTTTTTTGGATTTTGGCATATGCGTAGCATGAATTGGAATATAACATTGCGTAATTCATGGCAACGATGGTTTGGTCATAATCATACAAAATAAAAATTCTAGTATTGTAGACTTTGGGCTGGTGCATGGTGCCCAGAATTGGACTGAGAATCTGAAAAAATGAAAGTATGTTGGACCATTGGGGATGCGGCAGTGGTGAGCTTTGTGGAATTAGTGAGCTTTTGTTTTTTGGTAGATAAAACTGATAAATTAGTGGGCTATTGATAGGTCCTAGATTGAAATAATGTGAGGGCAAGAAAAGGAAAAGAATAAATGGAAGCATAGCATAAGCATCACAGTACTAGTGCTGCACTTTATGCTTCCTTTGGTATCATTTTCCAATTGGGAATTAGGGATAAAAACTTATTTCATTTTCCCAAACTTCATGAATCATCAAAAGGAGGTATGTATTTATGTATCAATCTAATTTATTTTTAGATAAAAATGACAGTGGATATGCTTTCGGTGTTTTTTTTTTTTTTTTTTAATATTTTTTTTTAAAAAAATTTAGACTAACATGCAATAAGAATCTCCGTAAAAAAAAAAAAAATGCAATAAGAATCTTCTTTTTTTTTTTTTTTTTTGAACGGAATGCAATAAGAATCTTATTATGCCTTACCAAAAACATCAAATACATTCCCCTCTATAGATAATCGAGAATATTTTTGCTTTGTACTAAGAAGATTATAAATAAGCTATTGGCACAACTTGTACACGTTGTATACTTGTATGTTTAAGGGAATCATCAAGCTTTGAGGATAATTATCCTTTAAAAAAAAATTAAAACAAGTGAGAAATAGTGACTTAAATCCATATTTAGGTTAGATTAGTGTTTTTTATACACAAATTGTTTAACACAATTTTACACACATTAGAAAACACGATTTCAGTTATTTTGTAGGATGTTTGTAAAACAGTTTATGTATAACAAGTTTAATTTTTTCTTTATACGAAAAAAGAGGGAATGCCATAGTCTTTAAATCACAAGACTTATAACTTGAAGATATTATCTTACCATATATAAATGTTGTCTCTTTTTTTTTTTGTTGCTATTTTAATATATATATAGTTGTTGTCCTCTTTCATTGATTGATGTAAATTTTTAATTAATATGATGTTAAATTTTAAAGAGAAACCTGGTATTTTTTTTCCCTTAATAGATCTCGATAAGTTATACTAGTCACTTCATATATAAAAGCAAGCTTGAAGTATTTTGAGATATTTGTAATCAAGTTAGTAGTCTCAATAATTAACTTAATTGCCAAGAATTTTATAACTCAACTGACACCTCTAAGAGTTTTTAACAAAGACATTCAAAAGTTCAAATTATCTACCTCTAACTAATGAATTATAACAATATATAATAAGAATAATTAATTAAATAAGCACTCTTAACACAATTATTTCTTCATACCTTTTGAATGGCAGGTGTACATGTATAAAAATTACATGAACACATTATTATATTCAGGCTTACCTTGTTTAATAAACAATCTTAAAATTAGGCTTGAATTAAACTTGTTGATTAAATAGATAAGAACAAATAATAATTTTCTACAAGTGGATTAAGGATCTATTCAAAAAAATCTAAGCTCTCTCTACTTTGCATCTTTGAAGAGAATCAACATTCACCATTGGTGGGAGGTTTCGTTTTTCTCTCTCTCTCTCTCTCTTTATATTCTGTTCAACGTACTCTAGTGGGCCATAAGGTAGGAAAGCTAGTGTCACTTGTTGGAAGTTCTATATAAGGGGGGTTTCATAACCTTTAACTGTATCAAGAAAAGAAAGACAACTAATTGAGTTGTATATCTGTTTGTGCTAGCTGTTGATCTTTTGAGCAATATGGCATCTCAGGTAGACCTTATTAAGAATGAAATGGAGGGCTTTGCTCAGTCAGATGAATTCCATGGCCGGTCGAGGAGACCCAGTGTTCATCACCGAAGTCAAGTTCCAAAGAAACAGCCAGAGATGACGATCGTTTGCAAAATGCCAGCTCCAGAGATTAATGGTGGGACACTAATTACATATTTCACCAACGAAAAAGTAATTCGCTTCATTAAATAATAACTCTTTCTTGCATATACTTTGTGTAAACTACTATAGATACTCCTCTTGTATTACAAAAGTAATATATATACTCTTGTAGCAAGTTACAAAATATGCTATGTAATATAGAAAGCAGAAGCACTTTTAGGTAGCTCGCTTTCATGAAATCATGCAAGCACTCTGTATCTTCTAACATCTCTCCTGTGTGATGATATAAGAGCTTTTTTTGATAATCTTTGCTTTCCTGTAATTATGCAAGTGTTTAGTCTGCTAATTTTTTCTAGCCCTACTATACATATAGGCACATTTCCTCCATTTATTATCGTAGTCTCCTTCCTCTATTCTCTCTCTCCATGAGACTTTAAGAGGATTGTAGAATTAGGAGCAAGCAGTATTGAATAGAGTGATGTATATATCGAAAGCCAGTGGAACCAATTCGATTTACATATTTGATATTGGGAAAAATATGTTAGACATAGTGTGAGCAACAAGCATCTCCCTTTGATATTAGGTAAGATTTTGAATGTGGTCAAAATAATGAGCAGACTGTCCAATTGAGAGACCATTAAAGTGAACTAATTTTTGTTACTCTCTCTATCTCTCTCTCTCTCTCTCTCTCTCTCTATATATATATTAATTAACATAAAAATAGGTAAAATACAATCCACACCCTATTAGTTTGCTGAATTGTGATTTTAGTTCATTAAGTTTAAATTTCGGTTTAGTTTGTTAACTTTGTCAACACGGTCATATTATTCCTTCTGTCCATTACCGTTTGAAAAACACCATTAATTCTCTTAAAATGACACAATTTAAAATCATTTCTAACGTTACAAACATGAAATGACGTTGTTTTAATAGGATTAGTGTTGTTTTTCAAATTTAGTCAGATTATGCTTTACTCTAAACTCAAGGATAGGATTAATCTATATGTATTTTAATCATATGACCTTTTAAATCACCAAATCAAATTACAAAAATGTTATATAGATCATATATTAAAAAAAAAAGATCACTAGTGGATATTTAAATTTTTATAAACTACTGAAAGTAATTTTTCTCTAAACTAGTTTGAAAGAAAAATGCTATAAAGTACAATTGTGATGAGTAATCACATCATAATATGGCGTGACCTTAAACATGAAATAACCCTACTTGATGGATGGTATTGATTCTTGACCAATAAACTACTATAGAGAGATTGTCGACAATCTTCTTTCACGTTAATCAAAAGATTGTTGAAGACACTTGTTCGAGTGCTTGATCAAGCGCTCGAACAAGTGTATCAATTAAAGGCTTGTTGAAATACTCAACTTTTATCTTTTTAAGTTGTATCTTGGATTTGTAATCTTAAATTTTTGATGGCACATTATAAATTCAAGCAAAATTAGATTGAAATTTGTTAATCTAGAGCTTAAGATTAGCCATTGAGAAAAGTACGCAAAAGGAAAGACCCTTTAAACATTTTGGTAAAGTAAACAAAATAGGTATCGTGGTCTACGCCTCCAAATATATATCCATTTTATCTATTATCTGAATCTCAATAATTTTGGGTAAATATGCTTCCATGTTGTAATGGATAAGCGCCATGAACAACTTTCTGCTACCTTTTTTCCTAGTCGGTTTTGTTTTTCATGCCGCCTCAATTCAAAACCTATCAAATCTTGCCTACACCATTGAAAGACAGGTATGGTTATGCTTCTTAAGTAAGCTTAATACGCGTTCCTCAAAAAAAGAAAAAGAAAAAAGAAAAAGTAAAAGAAAAAGTAAGTCAATATGCGCAACATGAGCTAAGAGGTATTACGTCAGAAATTTCTGAAGGGAATATATACAAAATTTCAGATACGTGAGATGCAAAAATAAAGAAAAATATGTGCCAAAGAAAACAATCACGCAAGATAATATTTATGTGGTTCGACAATTTACTTACGTCCACAGAGTTGCAAAGATTTTACTATTCACGGGGAAAATTACAAGATGCGGTAGCTGGCAGTACATTTTTTTCTCTAAAAAACTATATGAAATCCTAATCTCCAAAACAACAGCTTTTTTATTCTAGATTCACAACAGGCTACAAAATGGACAAAATTTTTTTTCCCGGGGTATTACTCCCAAACCCTAAAGCCTCGGCTTCATGGACTAAGTCTCAAAAAATCTCTCATTAAAAACCATGGCAATACTATTTTGGGTCAAGTCAAAATTCAGAACAAACACAACTAAACTCCACAAACTCCAACAATTTCACTTGTGGCAGGATTTAAAAATCCACTTGCGACTGTACTTTCTAAGATAATTATGTGATCATTAATTGCATGCAAATCAGACTAGATTTTTCCAAAGAATCGAATAAATTAAATATATTATGCAGCACACACACAAAAAAAAAAAAAAAATCTATACATCCACCGAAAGACATATAGACATCTAGATAACACACTTTTTAATTTTTAATTTTTTTTTATGCTCACCTATAACTCCAAATACATTTTTCTCTTTGTATTTCTAGACAGTTGATATTTTAAATTAATTTTTTCCAAAATATATGACTCAAGGATGGAACCAAATATATATAATATTGCATGAATTTTTATTTTTTTCATCCTCTAAACTTTTTAAAGAGTCTTTTGTTGATAACTTTTTTTGGTTTGAATTAGCTAGATTCCAACTGTTAGGTCACATGTGACTCATGTTAAGAACATGTCATTTAGAATTGGCTAATCCTATGACGAAAAAAACTTTTCTTGTAATTGGGTAGATCTAGGATGGTTTCAGTTTTCAAGAAACAAGTTGTTCAAGTCAAGAGATAAAGCCATGCAAATCTGTCTAAAAAACAAGTGAAGAAGTGCTGTATTTTAAAGCTTGACAGCTAGCTCAACAGATGGCATCTATCGAGGTTTAAAATGCAGTTTTAGCCCGATGCTCGATAGTTGTTCGATATCCATGTGTATGTGTATGTGTTTAGGTTTTCTTTTCTCACAACCCTAAACACATATAAGGGTTATTTTAAGGGCCGTCACAAGGTTGTTGCACTTGTTGTTGCAAGCATATTATGACCGGAGACTTATGCCCTAGTTCATCTTTCTTTTGAAGAAATTGTTGCGTTTGTATACCGTAGGGTTTTGTAGCTAAGGAGTTTCGTGATCTTCATCGTGTTGATGAACTAAAAAAATTTGTAACCAACATCCTTCTTAAATTGGTGACTAAGCTGTGTATGGGGATTCGCGCATCGATTGGTTAGTCACTTACTGGGAGCCATGTATTGAAAGGAGAGATTGTTACTATAGAACAAGTCCAATTGTGTATTGAGATAACGGTTTAACTGTAGATTGGTATAATGTACTGAGATTCCTTTACTTGTAACCGCTTGTTGTGATAATAGTGGATTTTCGAGAGTGATAACCTTAAAATCACCCGGTGGGGTTTTTGCCTTGGAGGTTTTCTCCATTTGTAAACAAATCACTTGTGTCAACTTTATTTTTTGCTGCATTTAACTTCATTGGTGATTTGTTTGTGCTATCACGCGTATTGCATGTTAATTGAATCGATTAATTAACTTGGATAATTAATTGGTTAATTTATCAAAAGGGGTCAATACATTCTTGGCCTATCACTAACCTGAAGGTAGAAGCCTTGCTAAAATTTTGTATGATTCAAAACTTGATTTTGACCTGACTATGGAAGCTTTGCCAAAAATCTTGTTGTTCTAAGCTTGAAATCCAATCATTCTGTGGAAGTGTTGTTGAAATGCTACTAAGAAGCCGAGCTACAATCAATCATCATCTAGAGTTTTGCCATGCTAGTTATCCAAGTTTAATCCTAAGTTTTGTCAATAAATGCTTAATTTTTGAATACTTGTTCGTGTAAAACTCTAAAATTTTCCATGAAATAAATATAACTATAAATTTCATATAACTTGCAAGAAAGGTGGTCCCTAACCTATGAAGGCTGAGCCTATGGGTTAAGGTACCCCCATATATACTAGTATCCTTAATTATATGAGATAATAATTAGAACCATAAATAATATAATATGTTAGTCTCCTACAAGTGTCGAAAAATTTGATTGTTCCAATCTAAAAAATTTAGATTAGTAGAGCAATTCTACTCAATATTAGGTGATAGGCCAAGAATGTATTGACATGTTGGGTAAATTAACCAATTAATTAGCCAAGTAAATTTATTAAGTCAATTTAACTTGCAATACGCTTGGTAGTACAAACAAATCACCAAATAACTAAATGCAGCGAAAATTAAATTTGACACAGGTGATTTGTTTACAAATGGGGAAAACCACCTATGCAAAACCCCACGGGTGAATTTAAAGTCACCATTTCCTAAAATCCACTATTATCAAAACAAGCGGTTACAAGTAAAGTGTTAGGATATATGTGATTCATGTTAGGAACATATGTCATCATGTATTTGCTAATCCTATGGCAAAATGTACTTTACTTGTAATTGAGTAGCCTAGGATGTGTTTAATGCTTCAAGGAATAGGGTTTTAAGTTCAAGTGTTAAAGCCATGCAAGTCTGTCCAAGAATCAAGTGATGAAGTGCTAGATTTTATATTTTGACAGCTAGTATCTATCGAGGTTTTAAAAGTTGTTTTAGCCCGATGCTCGATAAATAGGGTATCTATCGAGATTTATGGAAATCAGATTTTCAATTCTAATTTCATTCCAATTCGTGAGTATGTGTTTAGGCATTCTTTTTTCACAACCATAAACATATATAAGGATTATTTTTAAGGGCCATCACAAGTAGCACAGTTGCACGAGTGTAAAGCAAAGTGTTGTTCATGCAAATTGTGGCCGGAAACCTAGTTTGCCACAGTTCTTCTTTCTCTTGAAAAAGCTACTGTGTTTGTACACCATAAGGTTTTATGACCAAGGAACTTCATGATCTTCACTGTGTGATGAACTGAAGAGCTTTGCAGCCAACATCCTTCTCAAGTTGGTGATTAAATCGCGTATTAGGATCCATGCATCTATGGGTTAGTCATGTACTAGGAGCCATGCATTAAAAGGAGAGATTGTTATTACAGAACAAGTCCAATTGGGTATTAGGGTAAGGGTTCAACTGTAGGTTGGTATAAGATACTAGGATTCTTTACTTGTAATTGCTTGTTGTAATAACAGTGAATTCTTGGGAGTGGTGACCTTAAAATCACCTGGTGGGGGTTTTTGCCTTGGAAGTTTTTCCCATTCTTAAACAAATCACCTTGTTAACTTTATTTTCTGCTACATTTTATTTGAGTTGGTGATTTTTTTATGCTGTCATGTATATTGCATGTTAATTTGATTAATTAATAAACTTGGCTAATTAATCAATTAATTCATCACAAGAGGTTAATCCATTCTTGGCCTAACATAAAGGAATCCTAGTACCTTATACCATCTTACAGTTAAACCCTTACCTTAATACACAATTGGACTTGTTCTGTAGTGACAATCTCTCATTTTCAATGCACAACTCCCAGTACATGACTAACCAATTGATGCACGGATCCCAGTACGAGGCTTACTCACCAACTTGAGAAGGATGTTGGTTGCAAAATTCTTCAGTTCATCAACATGATGAAGATCATGAAACTCCTTGGTTACAACACCTTACGGCGTACAAATGCAGCAGTTTCTTCAAGAGAAAGATGAACTAGAGCAAATTGTTTCCGGTTACAATTTGAGTGAATAATCACTTTGCATCAAGTTGCATCATCTTAGACGGCCCATAAAATAATCCTTATATATGTCTAGGGTTGTGAGAAAAGAAACTCTACACAAATAGCTTGGATATGAGTGAAAAACAAATTTGGAAATCTAATTTTCGTAATTCTTGATAGATAGGCTATCTGTCGAGATGCTGTCGAGTTTTGGGCTAAAAACCTCTTTTACACCTCGATAGACACAATTTGTCGAACTATTTGTCGAGCTTTAAAATACATTACTTTTTCACTTGTTTCTTGAACAGATTTACATGACTTTAACTCTTAACTTGAACACAATGTTGTGTGAAGACTTAAACCATCCTAGGTCTACCTAATTATAAGTAAAGTGCATTTTTTCAACGAATTAGCCAATTCTAAATGACATATGTTTATAACAAATTTCACATATGTGCTAACAATCTCCCCCATTAGCAATCTGTTAGGACATATGTAGTTCAAGTTTGTGAACATATGTCGCTATTTTATGTAGTTGGCTAATTCTTTGACAAAACGTACTTTATTTGTATTTGGGTAGATCTAGGATGTGTTTAATACTTCAAAGAACATGTTGTTTAAGTCTAGTATTAAAACCATGAAGATTGGACCAAGAAACAAGTGAAGAAAAAGTGTGTACTAAAGCCGGACACTTGGTGGACACCTGCGGATAGCTGCTGGACACCTGCGGATAGCTGCTGGACAGATAGCTATCTATCGAGGTATCTATTGAGATTTAATGAGGCTCGACAGCTGCCCGATCGATCGAGGTATCTATCGAGGTTACGGGAATTCAGATTTCCATATCTGATTTTTGGGCCAGGCTTTTGTATTTGTGTATGGTTTCTTTTCTCACAACTCTAGGCACATATAAGGCTTTAGAGGCCTTCACACAAGAGAATACAAGGAGAACATATGAAAAAGGTGACCGAAGCCTTATTCTCTTAGAAAGAAGCTACTGCGTCTTTGCGCCTTAGGGTTTTGTAACCAAGTGCTTCTTGATCTTCATTGTTGATGAAGTGAAGAACTTTGCAGCCAACATTCTTCTTCCTTAAGTTGGTGAGTGAGTCACGTACTGGGATTCGTGCAAAGGAGTTAGTCACGTATTGGGATCCGTGCATCAAAGGGTGGCGTTCATATATTGAAGAGTTCAAAGGTTCTGAAGCAGTAGAAGGTTTCTGCTGTGAGTTCATCTACGGGGATTGTAGAGTCTAGGGACAAAGGTTTTGTACTAGATCTGAAACTTCTCTTTACTATAGTGAATTGCTTTTCGAGAAGGTTTCCCCCCAGGTTTTTTACTGTGAAACTGGTTGGTTTCATTGGTTTTCCTAGGTCATCATATCTTGTCTTATTTATTTTTTTCGCTGCACTTATATTTGACATGATATTGATGTTTGTTTGTTTTGACAAGTTTTATGCATAATAAATCTAATTAACAACTTGAGTTTAAAACTTGTTAATTCTATTAATCGGGGTTTAAATTTCCCAACAAGTGGTATCAGAGCAGACACACTCTGATTAGGTTTTAATCTTTGATGTGTGATCCATTGACCCCTGTTGTCATGGAAACTCTTGATTTTTTTGATTTGCATGATCTTGTGTTGAATGATGATGATGATATTCATGATGCCTATTGCAAACTTTATAATTTTTGTATGAAATCTCTTGAGTATTCTACAAAATTAAAAGCTAAATTTAAAAAGGTCAAGCTTGAAAAAGATGATTTGATTGCAAAATTGGATGAAGCCACTAATTTGAATGAGAATTTTAAAAATCAAATTTCATCTTAGGTGGACAAAATTAAGAGTTTGGAAGAGCAACTAGTTGAATTTAAAACTGAAGTTGAAAAATTAACTAGTGCTAAACTTGTTGTGGAGCCTAACTCAAAGGAAAAAGATGTTTATATTCCCCCATTTAAAAGGAATAATGAAGAGTTGAAGGCTAATATTGCTAGGATAGACAAAGGTAAACAAACTGATGTTAACGCTGAAATTTCTAAACCTATGTCTAAAACTCCTCCTAGGTTGAATGATAAATCTGTTTTTATCCCCACTTGTCATCATTGTCACATTGTTGGTCATATTAGGCCAAATTGTCCTAAGCTGAGGACTTTGTCAACCTTTAAGGTTAGACCTCTTTCTAGGAAGCCGAATAGCTCTAAAACTGCTCATGTTTGTCATCATTGTGGTGTTTCTGGACACAGTTGTCCTAATTGCTTTAAGTTGTATCCTTTTAAGCAATTGTCCAAACGGTCACAGGTTTCCTCTCAAGGACCTACACCTTTGTTTGGAGAGTTATTAAAAGTCTTGAGCTTTTTAACTCAATTTCAGAAGAATTTTAATTCTTCTATGTCCTTTAGTGGTCATACTAGGACACGTGCCTTTTCATCTTCACGGCCAAAGACTCGTGCTGTGTGGGTGAGAAAGAAGCCTAAGACTTAATTGTCTTTTTTTTTTGTTCTCTGCTTTAATTCTTTCTATCTAAAGCAGGACTCTCTTTGCTTGATTTCTTATCTTCTGTTGAAATCATGCTTTCATGCATCTGCATTTCTTTTCTTGCTTTCATGCATATGCATCTTTCTTTCATGCATTCATGATGTTTGCCTGTTTTTGTTTGGTTGGTTAGTTTTTATTTTGTTTTGTTTTCAAAATAAAAAAAAAAATGAAAAATTGAAAAATACAAAAACAGTGTGTTTGTGTACATTGGTTCTTGTGAACCTTAAAATGGCCATTGAAACAGAGTTTTTTAAACTTTGTATTACCTGTAGCTTAGATGAGCATTCTTCTGCACAACTAAGCAAGTGAGCTTTGTAGCTCTTTGTTTGTGATGAGTAAGGTTAAGTGATCTCTTCTTCTTAACACTCGTATCACTCTTTTTGACGGGTTGAACTAGAAAATCCTAAGAGAAAGGCATAAATAACCATCTCATCACTGCTACTCGCCAATCATAATATGACATCTGTATGCTTCGGCATAGCAAAAGTGCAATGTCATAAGCTTAACATAATTGGGTATTTCTTTTCTTTCTCTTGTATGCCCATGCATGATATGCATAATAAAAGAAAATATGCAAAAGAAATAAAAAGCAAAAATATCAAAATGCTTTAAAATATGGTTGCAAGCATGTTTTCTAGGAGTTGTGGGAGTTATAGGATGTACATCAAAGGTGATAGTCCCCATCAAGCAGTTATGATTGTGTGTGAGTTAAAGTGATTTTCTCATATCTCAAATCATCATAACATTGAGACACTTATGCAATCTTGCGATGTTTTCACAACACAACACGCAATATTCTTTGCTATTCTTGATACATGTACAGGTACATTGTGATTTGGCCATCACAAGGTTTACATGCGTTAATGTATGCTCACTAAACTGTCTGGACTTATTTTTGAAATATAAAATTGGTTAGACTTGTTTAGTGTGTGTGTGCGTGTTTTGAGATACATGTGCATCAACATTCTTGTTGAGAGATGTTTTTGAGAGCTTAATGTGTTGCTTGGATCTTTGGTTGAGTTGCATGCATGATTGCATTCACATCTGTGTTTTCCTCTTCTTGAAAAATTGTTTTTAAGCCATCTCGACACATCCTCGACACCTCTCGATACCTGGCTTATCTGTCGAGATCTTCAGTTGCATGTTATCGCAATCTCGACACCTCTCGATAGCTAGGTGGATCGATCGAGAAAGTTTCTGTCTCCTCGATAGCTTCTCGATAGCTGTTCGATCCATCGAGGTCTGCTCGATAGCTCCTCGATACCTCTCGATCGATCGAGATTCTCTGCATGCATTGTTTTTCACATGTTTTGCATGTCTCTCTTATCTTGTCATCCATAGCATATTGTTTCATTACATTCATGCATTTTTATGGATTCTTTGTGCCCCCTTGATCATCCTTGATCATCTTTATGTTTCTCGGTACCCTCTGTCAATCGTGACAAAAAGGGGGAGAAATTGGAGAATTTGTGATTTCTTTCTTTAAGATTCTACAAGTTAGGGGGAGAAATAAATTCCCTTGTAAGGGAGAGTTGTGTTTCATCCTGTTAAGGGGAGTGTTTACCTCTTTGTTCATGTACCTAGGTCTTATGACTATTTTTACATACAACATGGTATTTATCAGGTGGTATATATATGATGATGTATGTTTTCTTCACCTACCTCTACATGTGTTGTTTCTTTTCTATCTTTATACACATGTTTCTTTATTTGTATGCAATCTATTATTTCTGCTTTACACAAAGATGCCTTGATGAGTTTTGTTTAAAGTGTTTCAGAAATACAGGTTGTCAAAGTCTTCCATGCCATGAACTCTCTTCTTGCAAAGTTTTTCAAGAGTTTGTGTTAGGATAGACTTTATTGTATTCAACAAGTGAGTATGAGTTGAGTGATTGATGACTCTCTCATATCTTCTTTTGTTTGTTGTGGTTTTGTCACGGATTGCCAAAGGGAGAGATTGTTAGGACATATGTTGTTCAAGTTTGTGAACATATGTCGCTATTTTATGTAGTTGGCTAATCCTTTGATAAAACGCACTTTACTTGTATTTGGGCAGATCTAGGATGTGTTTAATATTTCAAAGAACATGTTGTTCAAGTCTAGTATTAAAGCCATGAAGATTGGACCAAGAAACAAGTGAAGAAAAAGTGTGTACTAAAGCCAGACACCTGGTGGACACCTGCGGATAGTTGCTGAACACCTGCGGATAGCTGTTGGACAGATAGCTATCTATCGAGGTATCAATCGAGATTTAATGAGGCTCGACAACTGCCCGATCGATCGAGGTATCTATTGAGGTTACGGGAATTCAGATTTCCATATCTGATTTTTGGGCCAGGCTTTTGTATTTGTGTAGGGTTTCTTTTCTCACAACCCTAGGCATATATAAGGCTTATTTTAGAGGCCGTCACACAAGAGAATACAAGGAGAACATATGAAAAAGGTAACCGAAGCCTTATTCTCTTGGAAAGAAGCTACTGCGTCTTTGCGCCTTAGGGTTTTGTAACCAAGTGCTTCTTGATCTTCATTGTTGATGAAGTGAAGAACTTTGCAGCCAACATTCTTCTTCCTTAAGTTGGTGAGTGAGTCACGTACTAGGATTCGTGCAAAGGAGTTAGTCACGTATTGGGATCCGTGCATCAAAGGGTGGCGTTCATATATTGAAGAGTTCAGAGGTTCTGAAGCAGTAGAAGGTTTTTGTTGTGAGTTCATCTACGGGGATTGTAGAGTCTAGGGACAAAGGTTTTGTACTAGATTTGAACTTCTCTTTACTATAGTGAATTGCTTTTCGGGAAGGTTTCCCTCCAGGTTTTTTACTGTGAAACTAGTTGGTTTCATTGGTTTTCTTGAGTCATCATATCTTGTCTTATTTATTTTTTCCGCTGCACTTATATTTGACATGATATTGATGTTTGTTTGTTTTGACAAGTTTTATGCATAATAAATCTAATTAACAACTTGGGTTTAAAACTTGTTAATTCTATTAACTGGGGTCTAAATTTCCCAACACAATCCGTGACAGAATCACAACAAACAAATGAAATATGAGAGAAATCATAAAACACTTAACTCACTTGTTGAATATAATAAAATCTAATCTAAACACAAACTCTTGAAAATCTTTGCAAGAAGAGAGTTCATGGCATGATAGATTTTAACAACCTGTATTTTTGAAACACTTTAAACAAAACTTATTAAGGCATCTTAGTATGAAACAGAAGTTAAAAGATTGCATACATAAGAATCATGCGTATAAAGAGAGAAAAGAAATAACACATGGAGAGATAGGTGAAAGCGATAACAACATCATATATATATATATATATATACATTCATTTATTTATCAATGATAAATACAATTTTTGCTATCACTAAGTGGTCACAAGACTTGTACATGAGGTAATGTATCTAAAATAAAGAAAATAAAAGAAAAGTACATGTAAGCCTCACTACATCCCCCAAGGAAAGAACACTCCCCCTAACAAAAATGTCCTATGCTAACTCTCCCCCTATATACATTACTACTTTCATACCCAAAACTACTCCCCTTTTTTGTCACGAATGACAAAGGGCAAGTCACTGTGAAGCAATCATCTCCTCATCACTAGAAGAGCTAGGATCCTCATCCTCATCCTCATCCTCATCCTCCTCATCATCATCATCATCACCATCACCATCATCAGCACCCTAATCCTTAGAAGCCACTAGAGAAGGAGAAGGAGAAGCAACAAAACCACCCATCTGAGCCTGCCGTCGAGTGATATGGCCCACATGAATGTTTACCTAACATAGCTTATCACTGAAATTGTCAAGGCGAGCATCCATGCGCTTAAGTTTAGCCATGATGGCCTTGAGAGTCACACCACCCGCAGAAGAAGAAGGAATGGAGGTGGATGGAGGAGTCGCTGTCTTGGTCTGTGGCCGCTTTGGTCAAAGTTGGGCCTTACTTCGTTTAATAGTACCAGCATTAATGACATGCATGATGGGGAAATGATCAGACTTAGAATATGAGATAGAAAAGTGGCGAATGATCCTCATGAACAGAAGGAAAGATAAGTATTTCATAGGTCAGCGTATCTTTATAGACATCTATAAGGGAGATGATGAAATGGGAGGGAAAGTCTATAGAAAGGGACAACAGAAAGTGAGCATAAGGCTCAATAATAGAATTATAGTGAGACAAGTGATGTAAAACACATGTCATCATCATATTCAGGAACCTTGAACTTTTGCAAAGCCCGAACATGAGGTGTTTTGACACCCACCCCATGAAGAAGGTGTCTTACAGAAGAGAGATAGAAGTTCGTCTTTGGACACAGTCCTCAGACGTGGATAGTCGGGGTTATCTGGATGTGATTCCCGTGGAACGTGTAGCACTTCGGAGATAAGCTCCAGAGTAACCACTATATGTGTACCTCGTACAAGAATAGAAAACTGAGGTACAGATGAATTGAAACCATGCATATTGGAGTAAAACTCCTATATGATCATGGAAGGACAGCTCACGGGTATCTCACATAGAGACTCCCAACCCTATCTATGTATGACAGTTGGAAGAGCAGTATTGGAGAAGTTTGATAGGATAACGTGGTGTTATGAATGAATGCCACGTTTGGAGAAGATCTCCGAGAAGTGCTTATGGACATTCTCATCATGGAACCTGACACAGAGAGGAATGGAGTCAAAAAATGATGCCCTGGAGCAAAGAAGGTTCTGGGACGGAGTAGACTTGCTATTTAGTGCCATTGTGTAGACTATTTGAGAGAGAGAGAGAGAGAGAGAGAGAGAGAGAGAGAGAGAGAGAGAGAGAGAGGCACCAATCACAAAGTAGTACCAGGAAAAAAAAGGTACGTATGCATGAGAAATGCATGACATGTGACGTGTAACAAAAATAACATCACAGGCTTAGCCTAATCCAATCCTAATAGCACACAAGGTTTAACATTGAAAACACGCATCTAAATGCATGAAAACATTGTGAAAATGCAAATGAGATGCAATTCATGAGCATATATCATCATATAAACAAAACCCAACCCAAAAGTTTCATTAAAACTCAAAGATTTTCAAAAACTCCAAAAATTTCTCAAAAACCCAAAAACCTAGGTCTAATGTGTGAAATAAATGAAGAAAGAAGGTTTAGAAGATCATGCAAGAGAAACACAAGATTTAGGCTGAAATGCAAGTGGGGAAGATGAAAGGAGTGAAAGAAAAGTGTTTGGGAGGTGAAAAGACAAGTTTCTGTCGAGAGAGAAAGAGAGAACTGAAATCTGATTTCGTGCTGAAGCTATTTAAAGAAATTGTGTCTTGATGGATCGAGGGGTATTGAGAATTTGTTGAGCACTAATTCTTGATAGAAAAATCTGTCAACGACAAAAGTACCTCGATGGATCGAACAGCTGTCAAGAAGCTATCAGCCAGACAGAAACTTTCTTGATAGATCGAGAATCTATTGAGAAGCTATCGAGACAAATTCTAAATAGCTCGATGGATCGAAGATGCGATAAAATCTGTTAAGAAAAAGAAGTCCAAAGGTCTCGATGGATAGCTAGTGGTCGAGAGGTGTCGAGAAGCTATCGAGCTTGATAAAAATAGATTTTTCAAAGAAGAGAAAAACACTCAAATGAATGCAATTAAGCAAGTTACTCAACCAAAGATCCAATCAACATGTTAAGCTCTTAAAAACACTCTTAACAAGAAGAATGTAAAGCATTTTAGATCCAAACACACAAATACACACACAAAACACTTCTAACCAATTTAATATTTAAAAAACGAGTCAAGACAGTTTAGTGAGCATACACTAACTGTAAAGATTTAGACCCCTTAACACAATATGATTAACCTAATATTAAGCCAAGTTGATTAACAAGTTTTTTAATTAACACTAGGTTAAACCAATATGTGTAACATAAATATAATGTGGAAAAATATAAAGAACATAAAGATCTGATGACCTAGGAAAACCAAACCGATAAAAAACTTGGGGAGGATTTAACCTAGCTATCCTTAAGGTAAAACAGATCCATTATGAAAGAGTTGAAATTTGTACAATAGAACTTAGACCACTAACATCTTGTTGCTACCTCGAGTAGAAAACTTGCTACTATAACGACGTGATAGCTCCAAGTTCACGGACTACTTCTTTCCTTTGATCCACTGCAACCACAAGTTCTCCTACTTATGACTTTGAGACTCCACTCAAAGATTTCAGATCTTCATTAAGTTCTTTATGCAGTAACTGAAATGATCACCAAGCTCTTGACATTAATCTTGATCTTGATAGCCCAAAGTGTGTATAAAGGTAAACACCTCTAGATCTCACAAGAAATTCTACACACAGCATATCAAAAAGCCTCTCAAACATAGCTAGGGTTTTTCTTTTTATATGAGAAGTAAAACATTAAACCCTACACGTCAAACGAGCTTGGGCTGAGTTGGAAATTTTGCAGAAAATTAATTCTGTACGATTCTTGATTGATTGAATCTAATTTTTGATCGATCAAGCCTTGCAGGATTTGTCCACTAATTTCTGCAATCACTCGATTCCAATTTTACAATAAAAACATTCTTTGAGCAGGCCTAAACCTAGACTTTGTGTTTTGATCATGGTTTGCCAACACAATACACATTGAAATTCTAATACATTAGTTCCTGAGGTCTTAGAACCTAACACTAACACATGTATTCCTTGTGATGGCCAAATCACATTGTACCTGCACATGTATCAAAAGTAGAAAAGAATTTTTGTGTGTTATGCGTGAAAACTTTGCAAGATTGCATAAATTTCTAATGTTATGACAATTTGAGATATAAGAAAATCAATTTAACTCACACACAATCAAAACAACATGATGGGGACCATCTATTATGATATTATGTATGAAATTATATATAACATTATGTGTGACTTAATGTTGTAATTAATAAAATTGTTTTATTACTATCTAAAATAAAGGCAACATGAATATTTGGACATTACTATATATTCCATGAGATGCATAGCATGTGATTTATGCGATTTAGTCACAGAAGATTTAGATCACAAGTTCTTTGTAAACTCGGAATTGTAGTTCGTAGTCGGTGATGAAATTGGACATTTCATCTGCGAAGACTTAACATATCAACTAAGATGATTTGTCTTGATCATGGAAGTGGAGACTTCTAGTTGATGTGTTGATATGTTTTAAGAGTTAAGATATATTGAATTGGATTGTTGTGAGATTTATTATTCTTCTAACAACTGTCAAATAAATAATAAATCTCACGACTTCTATTTAAATGAACTCTTAATCTTGAGAGGATAATGGACCTGATCATGAAGTGTAGATTGCTTTGATATATCAAGAGTGAGATCTAAAGACACGATCAAAACCTCAGTATGTTGGGTAGTCACATTTAGTGTTGATGAAATATATATTCTCAAGATGGAATTCATAGTCTCTTAACGGAGATATAAATATTCCCTTGAGATAAGTTTAATGGGTTCGGTTATTCAGAGAGTTAGGCCTAACCACTTTAGTAAGAAATTACTAAAGTATATATTTATGAAATTGGATTTCATAAATATATGATGAATAACTTAAAAGGATTAAATCGGGTACTCAAGGATTAAGATGTAGTAATTTACAAAGTGGCAGTCTATATGAATGACTTTGTATTGCTATGAATATTTTATGAAAGGGTTACATGTACAATAAAGTCTTGGAATATAATTTATTAATAAGTCCTAAAGTGCAATTATATTTATATAATGATATTAAATATAATTAATGGTAACTTTCGACTTGTCAAGAGTTGACTAAAAAGCCCAAGGATTGGAAAGACCCAAAAGGCTAACCCAATTAGATAATTAGTTATAAGAAGAGAAACGTATAAAATTTTTGGTAAGTACATGAAATGGTTTGTATGTAAGTAGGACACTCTCTCATTCTCCCTTGAACAAATTCATATAAATTGATGGAGAGACCACACTTCTTGGGCACATGTGGAATTGGAGTGAAGATTAAAAGTGTTTTCAAGAACTTTTGATCTTTGGTTTTGAAATTCAGTACACCAAGATACACTATCTAGTTCTTGAATCCTGAAACTTACATAGTACATGTTATCAATTGTGAATGAAGTAGATCCATTAATTTTTCGCTGAGTATATTTTGTATGCGATACAAACAGGTATTTTTTTTTGACATTATTACCTTCAAGGTACATCTTATAACTCCCACATCTCCTAGAAATACGCTTACAACCAAATTTAAAAGCATTTTGATTCTTTTAGGTTTTGAATTTCCTTGTATATATATATATATATATTTTTTTTTTTTTTTTCTTTTGAGCATATCATGCATGGGTATATATAGAGTGAGAAGAAGATACCTAATTATGTTAAGCTTTAAACGTCATAATTTTGCTATGTCGAAGCATACAGATGTTGTACATGATTGGCGGGTTTTAGTGGTGAAATAGTTATTTATGCCTTTTTCTTAGGATTTTTTTAGTCCTTCTCGTAAAAAAGAGTGATATAAGTGTTAAGTATAAAAGATTACTTAATCTTACTTATCACAAACACGAGCCACAAAGTTCACTTGCTTAGTTGTGTATTGAAATGCTCATCTAAGGTACAAGAGATATAAAGTTTAGAAAACTTTGTTTCAATAGCCATCTAAGATATACAAGTACCAATGTACACAAAACACACACTATTTTTGTATTTTTCTAATTTTTCATATTTTTTTATTTTTATGAAAAACAAAATAAGGCAAAACTGAAAATAAACAAGAAAAAACATTTTAAAACAAAGCATAGCATAAAAATAGACTGACTCAAACACAGAAAAGCAAAACACACAAATAATGCATAAACAAGAAGAGAGGGAGAGAGAAAAAGTGACTGAATCACTTTGAGCCTTTTTCCTTCTAGACCTTGGAAGAACCTTTTCTTTGTGTGAACCCTTGAATTGGAGGTGAGGGGGAAGAATTGAAACCATTCAAGTTTGAAAGGAACATGAGGGTCTTGAGAAGATCTCCAAGAGGAGCAAAAGAGGATGGAAACTAATTCTGGTTTCCAAATGATATCATACTGTTGCTTTATTAAGTGGCTAACCACTTGTAGTAATTAGGTCGAGTATGTCTTGTAGCTCCAAAGTGATGACAAATATGTTTTTTTTTTTTAGACTTTTGGCTATTACCCTTCTTAGTCCTAGGGTTTTTAGTTTCTTTCTTTTCAAGCTTGGAGGGGGGGGGGGTGCTCCTAAGATAGATTTACCATTTTCTATATTCTCACTAGCTAAATCAATTTTAATGTCATTGTTCTCATACTCAACATTATTAGTAGGTGGAACAAACATAGTACTACTAGAAGAAACAATATTAGGAGAAGAAAAATCATATACCAAACTGGATTTATCAGAAGCAGATTTTTGAAAGCTAAGCATCTCATCAAGCTTTGCATTGTAAGTCCTCTGCAATCGAGCTCTAACCTGGAACAACTCTTCTTCAAGCTTTTTAGTCCTTTCAGTTAAGAAGTTGTTCTCAAACTGCAGTGCTCCAATGGTCTTATTAGCTTCATCAACCTTTGAGGAGAGCTCTTCTCGATCAAGTTCCACATCACTTAGCTTCTTGGTGGCCAGTCTATACAATTTCTTGTGCTTTTTAGAGACCTTGTATAGTTTTACATAGGCTCTGTGGATATTGTCCTGGTCATCCATCTTCTCAAACTTAGACTTCACCAAGTCTTCTTCTTCATTTACCTCTTCAACAATCCCTTTTGTAGGATTTACTATGGCAGTAAAGGCGTTCAAGATTCTCTCATCATCATTATCTAAATCATCTTCAGGATTGGTGTTGCTTAAGGTAGTAGCATGGGCTTTGGTTTTCCCCATGGTCTTGAAATAAGTTAGACATTCTTGTTTCATGTGTCCAAAATCTTGACAACTAAAACATTTTGGTCCGAAGGGAATAATGTACTGACCGCCATCCCTAGCATCCTTCTTCCCTTTATCTTGACTCTTGAATTGTGAAGAATTGGATTTCTTTTAATCCTTTTCAAATCCTTTCACATTGGCATTCTTGATAAAATTTTTGAACTACCTTGTGATGTAGGATTTCATCTTAAAATCTTCATCATCAGAAGACTCATCAGTGTCACTGCTTTTGGAATTCAGTGCCATGCTCTTGCTCTTGCTCTTGCTCTTGCTTGATTTCTCAATCCTAGACAAACCTAATTCATAGGTTTGTAAGTTGCAAACCCAATTCATGCTCTTGCTCTGAGCACCTTTTTCACAATCTTGGGTTTGGAAATGGTTTCCCCAAAATTAAATGCAGAATTCAATATGTCTTTAAGCTTGGCATAACTCATCAAATGACTCATCCTCCTCTATCTTAATTTCTTCAAAGCTTGTGGTAAGCCTTTGAAGCTTTGAATCCTTGATAGCCTTAGTCCCTTCATAGGTTGTTTGAAGGATAGTCCATGCTTCCTTAGCAGTTTTAGTGGAGGATATTTTCTTGAACTCCTCATTTGTGACTGCACTAAATAAAGCATTCAATGCTCTATTGTTGAAGTTTGCCGCTTTGATCTTAGCATCATTCCAGATAGACAACGCTTCCTTTAGCTTGGTTCAGCCTATCTTCACAGCTTGCCACACCTTCCCATCTAAAGACTGCAAGAAAACTATCATGCGTACTTTCCAGTATGCATAGTTAGTGCCATCAAATAAAGGAAGTATAATTAAAGATTGTCCTTTTATCCACGAAAAATAGGGGTCAATGGATCACACAGCAAAGATTAACCCTAATCAGAGTGTGCTTGCTCTGATACCACTTGATAGGTCATGAATGTATTAACCCCTTGGGTAAATTAAACAAGTAAATTAATTAAGTCAATTTAACATTCAATATGTGTGGTAGCACAAACAAATCACCAAATAATTAAATGCAGTGGAAATTAAATTTGACACGTGTGATTTGTTTACGAATGAGGAAAATCACCGAGGAAAAACCCCACTAGGTGAATTTAAGGTCACCACTTCCGAGAATTCACTATTATCAAAACAAGCGATTACAAGTAAAGGAATCTCAATACCTTATACTAACTTACCTACAGTTGAACCCTTACTCCAATACACAATTGGACTTGTAATGCAGTGACAATCTCTCTTTTTCAATGCACGGCTCCTAGTACGCGACTAACCAATCGATGCGTGGATCCCAGTGCGCGGATCCCAGTGCGCGGCTTACTCACCAAATTGAGAAAGATGTTGGCTACAAAGTTCTTTAGTTCATTCACACGATGAAGATCAAGAAGATCCTTGGTTACAAAACCCTACGGTGTACAAACACAGCAGCTTCTTCAAGAGAAAGATGAACTAGGAAAAATTGTCTCCGATTACAATTTGAGTGAATAATCACTTTGCATCAAGTTGCGACACCCTAGACAACCCTTAAAATAATCCTAATATATGTTTAGGGTTTTGAGAAAAGAAACCCTACATAAATAGCTTGGATATGCGTGAAAAATAGATTTGAAAATTTGATTTTCGTAATTCTCGATAGATAGGCTATCTGTCGAGATGCTGTCAAGCTTCGGGCTAAAACTTCTTTTAAACCTTAATAGATACAATCTGTTGAGCTTTAAAACACAACACTTCTTCACTTGTTTCTTGAATAGACTTGCATGGCTTCAACTCTTGACTTGAACACAATATTGGTTGAAGACTTAAACCATCCTAGATCTATCCTATTATAAGTAAAGTGCGTTTTGTCAAAGGATTAGCCAATTTTGAATAACATATGTTCATAACAAGTTTCACATGTCCTAACATTAGGAAACCAATTCTTTGACAATTATATGTACTAGCATATAATGCGCGCAATGCGTGGGATACTTTAATTCTTATTTATGGTAGAATATGAAAATTTAAACAATTCTTTGTTTCTTCCTCTTTGACTGTACATTGAATTTTAGTCTCAAAAATTCCTATTTTTTTTATATGAAACATTAAATTACTAAATAAAAAGTTATCAATGAAACTTAAATTACAATTAACAAAAAAACTTAAATTAAATCCAAACACAAAAAACAAAAAAAAAAAGTCTCATATTTACAATGACAATTCAAATATATTAGGAATTGAATTTTTATAGAATAACACTAATCTTTTAATTAAGGAATTGAATTTTTGCTGTTAAGTATAAAACTTGATTGGTATTGGTTACTAAACAATTAATATTGAAAAGGGTGCTCATTCAGCTATCACGAAAATATACTATTCCTTGGTAATGAAAATAAGATAACCAAAATATTAAATAAAAACTTATTCTTCACCATGAGACCAAACCCCCAAGCCCTAATCATGGTTCTCACAATTTAATTCCCATTGTCCATGGCAAATTATCCCCATTACTCACTCACTTAAATTTGTGCATCCATATTTTTTTTTTCATTAATAACTTACAACTGCTCCATGTGGCCTTAACAAGAGAACTTTAAAGTTTAAAGAAATGGTAACTTCAACATGTGGTATTTTGCTAGGCTGTACATTTATTTAGTTGTTGTTATTAATTAATACTGTTAGGATATATGTGATTGGAAGTTAAGAACATATGTCAACATTTTATGTATTGGCTAATCCTTTGACAAAACGCACTTTACTTGTATTTGGATAGATCTAGGATGTATTTAATGCTTCAAGAAACAAGGTTTCAAGTTCAAGTGTTAAAGCCATGTAAGTCTATCCAAGAATCAAGTGAGAAAGTGCTAGATTTTAAAGCTCGACAGCTAGTATCTATCGAGGTTTAAAAGCAACTGAAGCTCATGGCTCGACAGCTAGCTCGATAGATGGCTATCTATCGAGATTTATGAGCCTCAATTTTTCAAGATTGTCTTTCATCCAATCCGTGAGTATGTGTTTGGGCTTTCTTTTCTCACAACCCTAGACATATAAGGATTATTTTAAGGGTT
The DNA here is from genome assembly GCA_032878915.1 of Castanopsis chinensis. Taxonomy (NCBI): domain Eukaryota; kingdom Viridiplantae; phylum Streptophyta; class Magnoliopsida; order Fagales; family Fagaceae; genus Castanopsis; species Castanopsis chinensis. Next base: position 1,962,081 of record JAVQMG010000113.1, read on the forward strand.
GTATCAGGTTGCACAGCCAAGAGCACAATTGCACAAGAGTATAATTTCTCAAGTGTGACCAGGAAACCTAGTTTGCCCGAGTTCTTGAAGAAGCTGCTGTGTTTGTACACCGTAAGGTTTTGTGATCAAGCAACTTTATGATCTTCATCAGATGAAGAATAGAAGAACTTTGCAGCCAACATCTTTCTCAAGTTGGTGATTAAGTCGTGTACTGAGATCCGCGCATCTATTGGTTAGTCATGTACTAGAAGCCGTGCAATACAATGAGAGATTGTCACTACTGAATAGGTTCAATTGGGTATTAAGATAAGGGTATGACTGTAGGTTGGTATAAGGTACTAAGATTCCTTTACTTGTAACCACTTATTTTGATAATAGTGGATTTTCGGGAGTGGTGACTTTAAATCACCCGGTGGGGTTTTTGCAGTGTAGGTTTTCCCCATTCGTAAACAAATCACCATGTCATTTAATTTTTGCTACATATTTAGTTATTTGGTGATTTTTTTGTGTTACCAGGCTCATTGCATGTAATTGAACCTAATAAATTTACTTGGCTAATTAATTGGTTAATTCACTTGGCTAATTAATTGGTTAATTTATCATAAGGGGTCAATATATTTTTAGCCTATCATCAACTAATATATCAATATCAAACCCAAATCTATACTTCTCAATAATAATAATAACACCTACATTTTTTAGAGTATCATAATGATAATATGAACCTAAAAACAATGAAAAAAAAAACAAGAATTCATTGACAACAGGATATTCAGGTGGGCACTAGGGAGGGATTCAAAATAGAAATGACATGTAGTCTGACACTCTCAACTTCCACCATTCAATTTTCCACTATCCTTTGTCATTTCCAATGTAGTCACATGCTTGGGTTCATAAAACTAAAAATCAGTACAAAAGAAAGCAAAAAAAAAAAAAAAAGTTAGCATCTGGAGTTGAGGACGAAACAAGGAAGAAGAGTAAGATGCTTGGGTTAGTCATCTGGAAGTTAGTCACATGCTTGGGTTCACATGATGAAGGTTGCTTGCTGTGAGGGTTTGGTTTCTTCATTTTTGCTTTTTTCCTTCTTCTTCATTGTCTTCTTCTTCCTCTGTTGCTTCCTCTTCTCTGTTTTTTTTTTTTTTTTTTAATTTTTATTTTTCTCCCTTTCATTTGGTTCTAGATTTGAAAAAATCCAAAGTACTGCTGAAGTATTGGCCGAAACTTTTCCAGAAAAAAGGAACCATCTAAACCTCAAAAACCGGTTACGGTTCTCAGAACCGTACGGTCCAACCACGGTTTGCACTGGTCCCTGCTTTTTTCCCATAAAGCGGTTGCGGTTCTTGAAGCTCCGATCTGGGTTTCAGAACCATGTTTATCAGTCTCTTTTTCTCTTCTCCTCCTTGTGTGAATGAATTGTAGGATTGTAGAATTAAGGCAAGGACTACAGAAGAGTGTGACATATCAAAAACTAGTGCAACGAATTAAATTTTGAAATTAGATATTAGGTGTGATTTTGAACTTGGTTGAATAGATTGAGTAGATCACTACCTAATTCCCTAACCATTAAAGTAAAATAGGATTCCAAAAGTTTGACGGTGTGGCCTCCCTCAAATCCATGTGGCTAATGTTTAATATTTGCAATGAGCTGTGTAGTTTAATTGTTACTTATTTATATTTTTAACATAGTAGTTGAGGGTTTAAATTCTCTCTGTCCCTCGTTATAAACCGTTGAATTAATCTTTTTTTTTTTTTAATTTATAAAAAACTTGTATTTAACTCTGCTGTCTTTTAACTCAAAAAAGAAAAAAAAAATTGTATTTAATAAGTTTCTATCACAAAATGGTGGATGCGATTGTGGTGGCTAATTTAAGAGGTACACGGAAGATAAGTAGTTGCTATGGTAGAATAAATAAGGTGAGAATTTGAAAACAAGACATAACCTAGTTGGTCAAAGCTACTGTTGGAACATTTTAATATGAGAAATGATATGTCCATAACATTTTTACGACATTTTTACAACAAATTCTAAGTTGCAAGTTGTTATTGGTTATTATTGTTAGGGCAAAAAAGTAATTTTAGTGTTAGGATCAAATTTGAACCAATAACAATTAACCACTTATGATTTGTTGTGAAAATATTGTAAAAATGTTGTGGACGTAGCATCTCTCTTTTAATATTCATTAATTAAAATGATTTTATATTATAATATAAATGTAAAAATGTGGGAGTTAATATGGAAGTTGAAGAGTTAGTGAAAATGGTTAATCTCACATTGAAAAGGAGAGAAACTATTTTATTCTTTTCAATTGTGGTGATTAATAGGCTAATATATATTGATTCAGATATTGGATTAGATACATGTTATCGAAGAAAAAACTGAAGAACTCAATGATGATAATGAGTTGTTGAGGGGTGGCATTAATGGTTGTGGACATTGTGAAGATCGAGGAGGGTTCTCAAAATCCCATCTCCAAGGCCATCTTGGAAATCGTGATTTCAGTTGTTATTTGGCGAAAATGCACTTTTGGTCTCTATATTTTAGGCCAATTCTTGATTTGGTCCCTAAACTAATTTCGCTCCTAAGTTAGTCCCTGATTTCAGAAAATTGTTTTTATTTTGGTCCTTGCCATCAACCTAGTAACAGAAAAATCTGAGGTGACAAATGGAGTGTATATGTGGCATATTAAATGCTGACGCAGCCAAAAAATAATAATAAAAAATACAACGTCAGCATCCATTTCAGCAACTAATTAAAAAAAAAGATCAATTTTAACAAAATTAAAAAACATAAAAATACATCAATTCAGATTTGAATAAACATAAACAAGAACATGAACTTAGATCATAAGAACACAAGAACATGAACCCAGATCATAAGAACATAAGAACACAAACCCAAATAACAAGAACAGTACCCAGAATTTCCATTCCAAAATTTGTATACATTTTTCCACCAAAAATCAATTATAAATTATATAAAAAATAGTGTTGCATTCTTCCACAAAAATCAAAGCCTAAACCATCAAACCTAATGACCACCACCACAATCTGCCACACTAACCCATATCTACCAGCACCAAACCCGAATGACCTCCAGCACCACCACTGCCAGATCCATCACCACCAAACCCTACAAACAAATTTCAACCAAAACTCAAATATATTTTGAACCATTAAGCAACCCAAACCCCCCACACCATCACGGATCAAAGAAAGAGGCACGAGTGGGTGAGTCCAATAAAAGAAGAGATAAAGGGAGAGATCAAGGAGACTACCTTAATGGTGGCTGGTGGTGGTGAATGGCGAGGAAGGAAACCACAGCCACTACCACCTATCTAAGTTTCACAACACATGCAAGGGGGAAAAGCCATGTTGCACATCGTTTTCTTCGATCTGCGTTGCCCACCAAGCATCAAAGCCTCCATGATCAAAACCCCAAAGACAGAGAAGCTAAACCACTCCTGTTGGTCGACAAGGGAGAAGTCGAACCACCGCCGGCCACATCTTAGCCTCTCTCTCTATAAACCTAGATCATTCTCTCTCTCTCTCTCTCTCTCTCTCTCTCTCTCTCTCTCTCCCTCGCTCACTTTAAACTGGATCATCTTTTTATTTTGGTCTCAGATCACTCTCCCTCTCTCTAAACCCATATATCTCTCTCTCTCTCTCTCTCTCTCTCTCTCTCTCGCGACATGTCTCTGTAAACATTATAAAAAATCATACTCCAAAAATAGTTTTAAAGTTTTTTTTTAAGGAATCAAAACTTGTGACCACTTTTTACCACAATTTTAGATTTAAGATTAAAAAAATTAGTTTAATTAAATTTTTAAAAAATTATAAATTCATATATTTTTTTTAATTCAACGTTTGTTGTTGTTTTTTTTTTTAATATTATTAAATTATTTATTTTAATTAGATTAATGTTTATTTTCATTTTTTTAATTTTCTGAGCTGGATTTTTTAATTAATTTAAATGCTGATGTGGCTTTTTAAATGTTGATGTGGCATTTAAAAAATGTCAAATAAATTTTTTCAATATTATTTTATTAGCCACATCAGCATTTTTTGTACACACAATGTATTCCTTTTGCCACCTCAGAATTTTCTATTACTGGATTGACGGCAGAGACCAAAATAAAAACGATTTTCTGAAATCAGGAATTAACTTAGGAGCGAAATCAATTTAGGAACCAAATCGAGAATCAGCCCAAAATGTAGGGAACAAAAGTGTATTTTCGCCTTGTTATTTTTTCACTTGTATGTAAATGTGTGTGCAATAGAATGTGTATGATAAACATTGCTCTATTCACAGAGGAGAGACCTACATCTATAGGCTTAATGTCAAGGGAGTATATCTAGTACAACAATTATAATATACAAGAAATACAAAATAAAATGATCCTAACTGGTTTTGGGCATAGCTAAGGAAACATAACTTAAACTTGTTTGAGAAAGAAGATTAATTAAAGCTAGAAGAACCAAAAAAGCCCTGCCAGTCAGTGGCTCTCGTTAATAGGCTCACTCGACCGAGAGTTGCGTGAGTGTTTGCTGAAACTTCTGATCCAAACTCTCGATTTGGTCGATTGAGCAAGTAGTATTGCTCAATTGAAAATTGAGTTTCTCGAAAAAAGAAGAAGAAGATATTGCTCAATTGAGTACTTCTACTGGTACAATATAACACTAGTCTTTAATTTAGTCTTCAACCTCATTTACACCATACAATTACAATGGAACATGTTTGAACAATTACCACAAAAAAAAAAGGTTATGAAATTAGTCAACACGAAAAAGGCTTCTAACATTAGCGGATTAATGTGTTAATTTGCCGACCCCACTAGAAGATATTTGTCATTAAGAATAGTCAGAAAATGGAAGATGCTCAAAACATTATTGTAAAGTAAACAAACTACGTAACCTGTGAGCTACGGCTTCAAATATTCTTTTTATATATCTAGGTCCTGAATCTCAATAATTTGGTTAAAGAAACATTCTTCCACAGACCATGTTGGCATTGGATAAGCGCAATGAACCACTTTCTGCAACTTTTTCTCTTGTCGTTTCTGTTTTCCCTTCCACGTCAATACCAATCAAATCTTGCCTACCTCAGCTAAAGAGGGGAATATTTTAGCTTCATAAGTAAGCTCAGTACCGAAAGCATGATGAGCTAATTAGTATTACGTCAGAAATTTCAAGTATAGATAACTATATGATTGCATGCAAATAATAGTAGATTTTCCCACGAAAGAATCTTATAAATTATACAACCACCGAAAAACATTCAAATAACATATATTTATTTTTGTATTTCTACGTCCAGTTGTTCTAGATACTTAGGTCTTTATAACTTTGGACCAGAAAAGAAGAATACTATGCCACCGGCCCTTGAAAGAAATCAATGATCATATCCCAAAATTCTGCAAAGAGTCACCAGCCAAATTTAGTTTACATGTGAACTGGCATTCTATGATTTCTATATATTGGGCTGAAAGTTCACTTTGTGTGTAAAACACTCATGAATGTTTAGATTCACAATTTCAAATTGAACCAACACAAGGTTATACCCGAACAATAGATGTGTGGTTGGTACAAGCAAAAACCCAAACAAATAAGCAACTCTATGCCGCCCTCCAAGCAGTGAAATAATCCACTAGAGAATAAAGTTAGAGTACACGAATAACAAAAGACCCTCCAAGCCTAGTTTACCCAATGTACTTGAGCCCTTCAAGCTTCTGCTACCAACTGGTTAAGCCTAATAATTTCTTTTCTAGCTTTTCGGATCCCGCAATAAGCCCATTGCATCAACCAAGTGTATTGGTTATCTCTGAACTGCTTCCCAAACACCAAAATAACATTCTCACAGATATTGGTATGATGAGATAAGGATTTGGCTAATGAACCTCTCAAGGGTATGTCAATGGAGAGGGCGAGAGTAGAGGAATTTAGAGAATCAAAAGTCTAAGATTGTGGATGACTCAATCTAGGTTCTTTCTAGGGTTTTCTCTCTCAAAATTCTCTCTAGAAACTCTCTACATTTCGTGTGTATAAGAGTATTTATAGTAGGGTACGTGAGGAATGTGAAAAGTCATTTTTTCTGCAAAACAGGGCATTCTGGCAACTCAGTCTTGCGACTGGAACGAGTCACGAGATAACTGCCAGGCCAGACTGTACTTTTTGTCCTGTAGTGCTCCAGTTGTCGTGACCCTTCAACTTCCTCCATGCTTCACACGTGTTTCATTTTGGCGAGTTGCCAGTCACGAGTCACTTGCAAGATCTAGTCGCAAGAAACCTTTAAATGCACACACACTTGAATTTCTTCACATTCTTTCACACACAACCCTTACATTAATCCCATCTAAATATAGGGTATCTAATTGCTGAAATTACAAGTAAATTTGGCATGAAATAAAACCAACAAATGGTTGAATAAATTCAACCTTACAATATCCCCCTTTGGCTATTCCATGACAAAACCCTAAAATAGACTCTAGACTTAAAATTCTGAGTTGGGAATAGTTGCCAAAACTCACTCACACCTAAGTACCTAACTCTAGATTTTGAGAAGCTCTTGAACCATACATACAAGTTTTCCTGAAAACATATTACAAAAGTTTATTGTAAGTAAAAATCTTGAAATACATATGGAGAAAGCACAATGCGATCAAGCAAGTATGGAAGAACAATAAAGCATAGCTTGACCAAACAAGAACAATCACTATAAATAGTGACCACAATGAACATTCACACGATGAATGAACATCCGGACATGCAAGCTAATAAGCTTAATGCAAAGTATCGTTTGTATGTCCAACACTCAATCGATGCAATACCACTAAAGCAATTGCATCAAGGATACAAGATCCAACAAGAGCATAAGAGTGGAGTACTAAAGAAAATGCATAACATTAACTAAAAGTACTAAGCTACAAAAGCAAAGGTACAAAAATTAAATATAGTCAAGAAAAAGCTAACACATTCAAGCATCCATAACACACAATATCCAAGTATTTGAAACCAAAGTACTAAAACCATATAGTACTAGAGTAAGTGCTATGAAAACTATAATAGCCAAAAACAATTTTAAAAGCCATAAAAGCTATAAAAGCTATTAAAAGTTCTCCCCCTCAAGATAAGGCTCCCCTTTAAGAGCTACTTCGTATACTACTCCCCCTTTTTGACTAGAGTGGCCAAAGGGCTAAGGCTGGTACTTAAAGCTATCAAACTTGGCTGTGAGCAAGTTGATTTGGTCTTGAATGGTGGTCAGCTTGTTGGAGTGCTCAATTTGGACTTCTCTCAAGCCGTCAATCCTTTCAAGTATAATTTGAAAAGTGTCTAGAGGCATTGATGAAGATGATGAAGCTCGACTTCTGCCTTAACCACCACCTCTTCTTGGAGGAGGTTGTTGTTCTTCAACTTTAGTTTTTGTGTCTGTAGGAGGTGCTTGTTCATTTTGTGTAGCTTCTTTATCACTCGAAATGCGAACTCTGCTCCTTGAAATTGGTTGAGAGTTGATGGAAGGAGCCACACTCATTATGCTTATTTCCTGTGGAGTCTCCACACAATTCTCATGAAGAATCCTCATAAGTAGACTAGGGAGAATGATCTTTGGCCTTGAGGAAGTCCTTGTGGCTTCAACAAGGATTGTGTACAAATGAGCACCAATGTCAATGTAGACATTCTCACGAAGATGCATGAGGAAGAGGGCTCTAGCATTGTTGATGGTGGTTAGCTTCCTTACCGGATACAAGTTGGCCATCAGATGTAGGCAAGGCATCTCAAGTCCGAAGGGAAGGTGTTTGTGTTGAGACATTTTCCTTTTCTAACGCCACCAATATGAGATTGAACCGTTTTCGTAAAGGCCATTTTGTCCTTTTAAGGAATGAAATCTTCATGATTCACTTCTCCATGTCTAAGGATATCATCAATGTCCCCTATGTCAAGAGTGAAGGCATGGCCTATAACCCAACAATCTATGAAACCTTCTTTGAGTGTAGCATTAGCATAGAATTCTCTGCTCAGAGGCTCACAAACTCCGGGGAGATTACCAAGGAGCTTTTCCTAACCTCGTTCTGCAAAGCAGCTAGGAATGAAGGTATCCCTGAGGTCAACAAAATCCACATATCTTTCCGGAATGATTGGAGCCTTTTCAAAGTGCTTTGAGTATCTCTCAAAGTGTTGAGGGGATCAAAAAAAGTCATTGTCCATGCGTTTCCTCTTGTCACCACGCTGAGCAGTGGTTTTCTTTTTGGCCATCTATAAAACAGAGCAACAAATACCACAATACAGAGCACAAAGTATGATAACAAACTTGATTAGTAATACGTTAGTCCTAAATTAGAAATTTTGAATTAAAACCCTAAAAACTGAAATTTAAAGAGCAATTCAAAGAAGATGACATGAGAAGACATAAAGCATCAATACATGATAGAATCATTGCATTAAGCACTCAAACATGTCAAAGTTTGTGTGTGTGTGTGTGTGCATCATACGCAAAGGAGAGCAAATTAAGGCAGAGTGTAAAAACATATAATCATTTGGTGTTTCAAAATTAAAGAAACATGATTATCCCCAGAATCTTTGTATTCCATGGAATCCAAAGAGACACAAAAAAAATATCTAAGTGATCTGTTATCATGAACATGATATGCATGCTACAACACAAAACATAGTACAATGCATAAAAGAAATTGAAGAACAAAAATGTAAAACATGTATTACAAGCATTATACTAACAAAACCAACAAAACGGATAATTCAAACTTAACAAAACATCAACAAAACCATATTTAACAATCATATATCAAATCTCAACATAAACACAAAATCCAAGAAAACTAGGGCTAGAAACATGAAATACTTTGAAAATGAAAGAAAACCCATACCTTTTCTTAAAGATTGATGAAGGATTGATGAAGAAAATGGAGGTTTGGAGAGTGAAAATGGAGGTTTGGGGAGAGGAAGAGGTGGACAAGACAATAAGGGTGCACGTAATGTGAGAGAAAATTGAAAAGTTTTTGAAAACTATCTTGGATTTAACCTTATTTGCACAAAACACGCGATTTTCACGATTGGAATGACTCATGAGCAAGTCGCCAAAAACCCTTAACAAAATTTTGAAAAATTTTTCTAAGTGTTTTTTGCGACTAGGAAGTCCACTAGCGAACAAGTCGCGAAGGGAGTTGCCAAACCTTCTAAGAAAACTCGTGACTGGAGCTTCCACTCGCGACCAAGTTGCCAAGATCAGTTGCGAAAAGATTAAAAGCCAAGAGATTTTGAAATTTTTCTAAGTATTTTTCACAACTGGAGGATTGACTCACCAAAGAGCCGCAAAAGCTTCTCAGTAAGCTTGAGACTGGGGTCTTGTGACTAGCTTGACCCGCGAGTGAGTCGCCAAAACAGAGTTGTAAATGTTTTTAGAATTTTGTGATATTTTTCAAAACAAAAAAATACTTACCAAAAACAACTAAAACACTTAAAAAATCTTTTGTGTTTGATCAACATATGATTAAGTACAACTCATTTAATCAAGTACAATCACACAAATGAATAATACATTCATTGAACACAAACATGTGTGATGTGTGCGAGTACTAAATATGAGATAGTTCTTAGTCTAATGTGAAGTTTCAATAATCAATTCAACCAAGACATATACAATTAGCACTAGGAAGAGTGACCAATCTCAATTATATAAATATGCATATATGACCTCCCACAAAACTTGATTACATAATATTGAAGCATTTCATTTGGCTTCTTACAATTCATTACATCTCATTTTGAGATCGATGTCTGAAATTTTTAATATTTTAATTTGATGATTAAGACTTTGGCTCTTTGGGCACCATATATTTTAATACAAGTTGCTTTCCCTTTTTCCTAATCAAATACTAGTATATGCGACGGCTTTTGTAGCTCATTATCTCTTTTCAAGATTTGACATTTGTTGAGCTATAGAGAAAAAAACATAAAAAAGTGGGAAGATATATAGGTATAAGTCTATGCATGTTTCAAGATCAACAAAACCATTGGTTAATCATTCAAGGCAAGTTTGAAGATCTATTCATAACAATCATACAAATTTCAAGATTTTTCCTACAATGATATGAGTGCATACAGAACAAGCTATGCTCGTAAATGCAAAAGCCAATTGACAAAGGTACAAGACAAAACATGCGTGTGACAAAACACAACAATGCCTATCAAACTTTTTGGATTTTCTACTTTTTATGTGTTTTTGGATTTTTGACTCAAAGCAAGTAAAGATTGATCAAAGAGAAATACACATTCAGAGCTATTAAAAACAGCAAAAAAAGGGTAAAAAAATACTAAAATATGAGAGCAATGACACAAGAAGATTGCATATGTCATGATGCATGAACCTATGACCTTAGAACATTGGAAGTATTAATGCATGGGCATAGAGGGTGATCATGCATGAGTACCCTTCTTCATCCACACTTTACGAGTGATTTGAGTGAGATCCTTAGATGGAGGGGTACAACTGACATAACTTTCAAACCTCGGAGTGAAGCTAGCAAGGCATAATGAAATGTTCTTCAACATTTCCGTAACGTCTCCAATGAGTTATCTTTTATTATCTCCTCTAGCTTGTATTCCCTTTAGTATTCTTCTTGTGTTGTCTAAGCCATGCATAGAATCAGCCCTCTTGAGCGCGTGAAGCTTGAAGCAATTTGGCCTTGTGTGCTAACGCACTCCACAATGATGACACACATGCTTCATATGATATCCCGTTTGATTTTTTGAGTAATGACTTCCCTTTATCCTATGGTTTTGCACCAAAGGTTCTCTTTGCAACAACAAGGGTCTCAATCTCAGGCTTCACCTCTTTGAGTTTCTCTAGATTCTTGGCCGATACAAACCTTACTTCCTTCTTGAGTTTGCTTCTTGTGCTCGCTTCACCGATATAGCCTAAAATAGTCTTATCATGTGAAGAGTTTTGTGAAGATAGTACACTGCCAAGTTTCTTGGTGGAAATTCGCTCAACCTTGACATTTGCTAGAATAATTTCAAGTTCAAGAAACTTGATTTTCGAATAGGCTTCCACCAATTCTCCCTTTAACCCTTCTACTTCACGTTTCGCTTCCTTGAGTTGCACAAGGGTGCACCTATGCTTTTCTTCAATTTTCTACATCTTTTTCATGGCATTATTTGCAACTTTGGCATATTTTCCACAATCTTCTAGCAAGGCATCATAGACTTCTTGAAGGTTCTTCTCACCTTCATTAAGGTACTCATCCTTACCATCCGAACCTTCAACTTCTTCACCGTCCGAATGCACACCGAGCTTGTCATCTAACTTGCTCAAATCAACCTTAGAATCAACGGAGGTAATTGCCATGAAGGCCTTATAGTATCTGTCACTATCACACTCTCCTTCCATATTAGAATTTGAGCTTTCGGAATCATTAAGGGTAGTGGCATATACTTTACCCTTCCCTCTTAAATAGTTTGGACATTCTTTCTTGAGATATCCATGTCCGTTGCATTCATAACACATAATTCCTTGAGGAGATTGAGAATCCTTCCCATCGTTCTTATTGAATTCCCTCTTTTCATTCCAGGAGGATGAGAACTTTCCTTTGCCAAATGACTTCCCATTGTTCTTCATTTTGAGGAATTTCCAGAAGTTCTTCGCAAGAAATGCCACCTCTTTCTCTACGTCCTCTTCATTAGAAGAGTCATTCACTCTCTCATTTATAGTTTTGAGAGCAAGTGATTTGCTAGACTTGTGAGAAGGCAGTCTGAGCTCATATGTTTGGAGAAATCTAATGAGTTCTTGAATCTTGATCTCATCCGAATCTTTGCTTTGTTCTATGGCTGTGACCTTAGCACAGAAGCTCTCTAGTAAGGATCTCAAAATCTTTCTCACCACCTTAGCATCTGCCATCGTATCTCCCAAATTGAATTTGCCAATCACCACTTTATTCAAATTCCCATAGAAGGAATCGAAGGATTCATCCTCGCTCATTTTTAGTTCTTCAAAGTGAGTGGTGAGCATTTGCAACTTGGTGTCTTTCACCTTCTTGGTGCCTTCATATGTGGTCTCCAAGATTTGCCATGCTTCCTGGGCGATTGTCACGTGGGAGATCCTATGGAATTCATTGAGTGAGACACCACAAAATATAGCATTGAGAGCTTTACTATTGGCATTGGCTGCTGCAAGGACTGCGTTATCCCAAGTGGATTTGGCTACCTACAGCCTAGTCCATCAGATCTCAATAGCTTCCCATACGCTCTCATCAACAGAGTACAAGAATACACATATATGCACTTTCCAAAAGGCATAATTACTCCCATCAAAGAAGGAAGGGGCATTTGGGGATTGAGACCTATCCATTTAAGGGTCAAGGATCACACTTAGGATTAAAAAATCCGACAAAGTGTACTTGCTCTGATACCAATTGAAAATTCACTTGGTGTGTAAAACACTAATGAATGTTTAAACCCTCCATTTCAAATTAAACCAACACAAGCTTTTTCCCAAACAACAGATGTGTGGAATAATAGGTACAAGCAAAAACCCAAACAAATAAGCAACTCTGCACCATAATTAATCACAACAGAGTAACAATTAAAAGGTAAGAGTTAGAGTTAGAGAGATTTAAACACAAGATAACATGACGATGTGTTTTCGAAGAGAAAACCGAAGAACTCGGTGAAAAATCTCTTTGCTGCCCTCCAAGCGGTGAAATAATCCACTAGAGAATAAAGTTGGAGTACACGAATAACAAAAGACCCTTCAAGCCTAGTCTACCCAATGTACTTGAGCTCTTCAAGCTCCTGCTACCAACTGGTTAAGCTTAACGGTTTCTTCTCTAGTTTTTCTGATCTCGCAATAAGCCTTTTGCATCAACCAAGTACAATGGTCAAGCTAGGAGGTCTGGAACAGGAAGGCCTTGTTATCCTCCTCCAGGGTATCAATATAGCAGCCAGTTTTCTCAGATGAAAGGGCCCATTAACAATAGCAACACTACGAGCCATGCTAATTACCGTGGGATACACAGCGAACTTCGCTGAGCAAAGTCAAGTTCATCTGATGAAGGCGAAAGCTATATTTGGTAACAAGGCAGACCAATAATGCTAAGCAGTTCTCAGTATTTTTTTTTTTTTTTTTCGTTTCTAGCTAGTAGTACTTCATATGGAAAAAAAAAAAAAAAATAGAAGAACTTCCCTTGTGTAGTGATGTAGTATTATAGCTTAGATCAGATCTGAGTCCTGTAACTTCTGGACTTGAAGATTAGATGTACTTTGTATTATCTAGCTATCCTCTTCTAGTTTTATGCTTCTCCACTATTATCTCTTGGTCTCTCTCAATTTCTTATTGGTCTCGTAGTGGATGACAATCCTGTAATGGTGAAGATGAAATATGGAAGAATTATATGTAAAATAGAAATTTTAAACACTCAATATGGGACTCAGTACCTACAAAAATATACACATATAATCAAATCCAAAAAGTATGAGATATCAAGTAATCCTCCTGACAATTTTAAACTAGTTAAATGTCTCATATGTTCAACCAAACAGCATACATTGAATCTATCACCATCCAAGATAAAGTGAAGTGTGCATGAGGAAATGCACCATAGTTACAAAGTGATATTCTTTTGAGTACAACTTCCATAATTGTAGAATTTAACACAAATTGGGAATTGCTAGGGATTAGATCTATGAAACATCTCTTGTAGGACTAAATTTAGTGTTTGTTTGACAAAAATTATTTTTGCCCACTTATTATTTTATTATTTAGCTTATTTTTTGCAACTATTCATAGGTCTCACTGTACTATTTCAGCTAACTTTTACCTTTATTTACAGTACTTTCAACAAAAAAATTTTAGTTTCAGCAAAATAAGCAGATCTCAAATGGACTCTTAGTGTGCTTTTGGTATTGATTATTTTTGTCAGTTTATTTTACTATTCAGCTTATTTTTGCTACTATTCATGAGTCTCATTACACTTTTTGGTACTATTCATGGATCTCACTATATTATTTCAGCTAACTTTTACTTTTATCTATGGTACTTTTAGCAAAAGGTTGCTAAATAAACTATTCTTAAACAGTCATTTATCAGATATATTATTTCATTGATAGGATTATATAATCCGTTAACTTGTTGATGTCACAAACATAGATTTTAAAGGAATGAAAGTGATTTATTTGAATTTGGTTAGAAGTTTAACATTGAGCTGATTGAAGGATTTGAATAACATTAGTTTCACAAAAATAAAACTAAAATTTGCTCGAGCAAAATTGTTGGGAAATTTAGACCCCAGTTGATAGAATTAACAAGTTTTAAACCTAAGTTGTTAATTAAATTTATTATGAATAAACTTGTTAAAACAAACAAACAAACATCAACATCATGTCAAATATAAGTGCAGCGGAAAAGTAAATAAGACAAGATATGATGACTCAGGAAAACTAATGAAACCAACTAGTTTCACAGTAAAAAGCCTAGGGGGAAACCTTCCCGAAAAGCAATTCACTATAGTAAAGAGAAGTTTCAGATCTAGTACAAAACATTTTTCCTTAGACTCTATAATCTCCGTAGATGAACTCATAGCAGAAACCTTCTATTGCTTCAGAACTTCTGAACTCTTCAATATATGAACGCCACCCTTTGATGCGCGGATTCTAGTACGTGACTCACTCCTTTGCACGAATCCTAGTACGTGACTCACTCACCAACTTGAGGAAGAATAATGTTTGCTGCAAAGTTCTTCACTTCATCAACATTGAAGATCAAGAAGCACTTGTTACAAAACCCTAAGACGCAAAAGACGCAGTAACTTCTTTCTGAGAGAATAAGGCTTCGGTCACCTTTTGCATGTATTTTTCTTGCATTCTCTTATGTGACAGCCTTTAAAATAAGCCTTATATATGTCTAGGGTTGTGAGAAAAAAAAACCTACACAAATACAAAAACATAGGCTGAAAATTAGATTTGGAAATCTGAATTCCCGTAACCTCGATAGCTGCTCGATTGATCGAGGAGCTGTCGAGCTTTATTCATTAAATCTCGATAGATATCTATCTATCGATCAGCTGTCGAGCAGCTATCCGTAGGTGTCCAGCAAGTGTCCAACTATTTGTCTAACTTTAGTGAACACTTTTTCTTCACTTGTTTCTTAGTCCAATCTTCATGGCTTTAATACTGTTAGGACATATGTGTTTCAAGTTGTTTTGAACATATGTCATTCTTTTATGTAATTGGCTTATCCTTTGACAAAACGCACTCAGCTTGTATTTGGGTAGCTCTAGGATGTTTTTAATACTTCAAAAAACAAGGTTTCAAGATCAAGTGTTAAAGCCATGCAAGTTGTCTAAGATTCAAGTTGAAGAAGTGCCAGATTTTAAAGCTTGAAACCTGGCTCGACAGCTGTATCTATCGAGCTTTAAAAAAGCTGTTTCAGCCCCAAGGCTCGACAGCTGCTCGACAGCACCTCGACACCTCTAGTTGTCGAGATTTAAGAAAAACAGATTCTAAGTTCTGTTTTGATTCCAATTCGTACATGTGTCTTTAGGACTTCTTTTCCCTTAACCTTAGACATATAAAAGGATTATTTTATGGGCCGTCAAAGTGTACACAAGTTGTACAAGTATTGAGAAATCCTTATTCAAGCAATTTGTGACCTGAGACAAAATTCTTGCCCTAGTTCATCTCTTGTGAAAAAGTTGCTGTGTAATATGCACCGTAGGGTTTTGTAACCAAGCATCTTATTGATCTTCATCGTGCAGATGAATTGAAGAACTTTGCAGCCAACAACTTTCTCTAGTTGGTGATTGAAGTCGCGTACTGGGATCCGCGCAAATTGGTTAGTCACGTACTTGGGAGCCGTGCATCAAAAGGCGAAACTCTTACTACAGAACAAGTCTAATTGGGTATTGGAGTAAGGGTTCAACTGTAAATTGGTAAGGTACTTAGAATTCCTTTATATGTAACCGCTTGTTGTGATAATAGTGGAGTTTCAGGAGTGGTGACCTTAAAATCACCCGGTGGGGTTTTTGCCGTGTAAGTTTTCCCCATTCGTAAGCAAATCACCATGTCATTTAATTTCCTCTGCATTCTTTAGTTTATTGGTTATTTGTTTGTGTTACCACGCAATTTGCATAATAATTTGATTAATTAATTACTTAGCTAATAAATCAACTTAATTAATCACAAGGGGTCAACGTGTTTGTGGCCTATCAAATACTAGACTTGAACAACATGTTCTTTGAAGTATTAAACACATCCTAGATCTACCCAAATATAAGTAAAGTGTGTTTTGTCAAAAGATTAGCCAACTACATAAAATATGTCCTTTTGTTTGACAAAAATTATTTTTGCCCACTTAATATTTTATTATTCAGCTTATTTTTTCTACTATTCATAAGTCTCACTGTACTATTTCAGCTAACTTTTACCTTTATTTACAGTACTTTCTATAAAAAAATTTTAGTTTCAGCAAAATAAGCGGATTCCAAACGGACCTTTAGTGTGCATTTGGTATTAATTATTTTTGTTAGCTTATTTTACTATTCAGCTTATTTTTGCTACTATTCATGAGTTTTACTACACTATTTGGTACTATTCATGGATCCTACTATATTATTTCAGCTAACTTTTACTTTTATCTATGGTATTTTCAGCAAAAAGTTGCTAAATAAACTATTCTCAAACAGTTATTTATCAGATATATTATTTCATTGATAGGATTATATAATCCGTTAACTTGTTGATGTCACAAACATAGATTTTAAAGGAATGAAAGTGATTTATTTGAATTCGGTTAGAAGTTTAACATTGAGCTGGTTAAAGGATTTGAAGAACATCAGTTTCACAAAAATAAAACTAAAATTTGCTCGAGCAAAACATTAACAAAATAGAAACTTCGTGAGACCTTGCTCGACTTTCACTTGAGCGAGATTGACTAGAATTATGATTTGAATTCAGATGGAAGTGTGATTTATCTAAGGCTTTAAGATAGCTATGTAAGCACCCTTAAGCATTATTTTCCATATAGCAGGCTACCATGTTCAAATCAAAGTCATACCAAGCCAATCTAGCTTAAAAACCTTCTCCTTGAGCCTAAACAGTAGTGAAAATAATTATTGATTTATTTTATTAGCATGAGATTTATGCTGTTCTAAAACCCACAAAGTGTGTTTCTCCAATAGTGGATTATTGCTGAAATTTGGAGTTCCGAGAGTTGTAGATGCATACTCGCTTAGGAAGATTCTAGAGATTCCGGAGTCACTGTTGTGACTTGTGAGATTACGAATACATGCAGTTTTTGTAGAGATTACGATAAATATTATAGCTATGCAATTGTCTTGCAAATAGACTATTTTCCATGGGAATGAATTCTCAGAGTGCTTTTTCATTGATGAAATTCTTCATTAGTTTTCCGCTTCATCACTAAAACATGGCTTTCTTAATTATTATTGCTTTGATTTGATATTTGATTGTGGATTGAGTTAATGTTTTGGAATATCTATGTGGAATAACTTATTAAATTAATTCGTTACATATGTGATTGGTCGTTAACTCAGGTCTAAACAGGATTATATATATATATGAACATATTGTTATTGTACTTACGTAAGTGCGTTATGGATAGTTACTAGCACAAAACTTCAAACGTGAGATATCAGTCAAAGAAGAAATGCTACTTTTTTAACCAAGATTTTGGATTTTTGGAGGAAAAGGCTATGTAAGGAACCAGATTCACTAAGACCCCTCTTACCCGGCCGGGATATACATAATGAACCATATATTGGAAACTGGAAGAAATTACAGTTATTAAATAACTTCCATCACATTTTTTTTTTAATAATTTTAATCTAGGTAATCATTAATTTTTAATCTCAAAAAAATACTAACTAATAACTAAAGTACTTAAAGAACTATACATATCTCGCATCTAGATCTCTACTAGTGGTGGCTTATCTATGATTATTGGAGAAAAAGAAAAGAAAGAAGTGAGGTTCTGGCATTGTTTTTTGAGATTTGCAAATCCACTATGGAATCCGGTCGTGCCACTTTCTTGGAAAATGACTTGTGGTAAAAAGAAAAGGTTCTTTGATTATCTAAAAAAGAAGAAGAAGAAAAGGTTTGGTGGAAAATCTAATTTATTCCAATCTTGTGCCAAACAACCAAACTATAGTCTCATCCAACTCTGAATGTTTATCTTATTGGGTGCCCATGTATGATGCATCTGCGGTTGTTACCGTGAACAAGACATATCTTGTGTGAATATGATATATGTATGTTTCTTCTCATAATATGTAGATCCTATAAGAAGGAAAATGCCAATAAAAGAGAGATTAGAGTCAATAGACGCTCTTTTCACAAGCCCGTTACCAATTAAACAAATATGTACTAAAATGGAAGACATGATCTCTGAAGGGGCTGCTCATATCCCATAAAAAAAAAAAAAAAAAAAAAAAAAAAAAAAAAAAAAAATGAAGTGGCTGCTCATATGTTAAGTCTGATTATTTGAAAAAAAATACCATCTACGTTCTCATCTAAATTATTTGGGTAAAAATGCAAATAAATTTGTTGTAACTTCTTTTTCCCCTTTAAACTAACAAGCAATAAACATCTTATTATGCCATCAAGAGAACCTTCTCTCATCCAAGAAAAGTTATTGACAAAACTTTATTGTGTATGTGTTTGTAGGATTCACCACCGAACTAAAAGTATTCTTTTAACCCTTAAAATTTGGAATTGTTTAATTTCATTTTTTAATCATTTACATTCTAAAATGTTTATTTTAGCCCTGCATATTACTGTCGTTCATTTTCATTGGTAATCTAACTGTTAAGTGTTATATAAGTGGCATTCATTAAACTAGGTAACCCATATAATTTTAGGTGTCACTAGATTACTAACAGAAATAGACACAATAACCAATATGAAAACATAATCAAATATAAATAGTCAAAATGAATGTAAATTTTAATAAATATTTGATAGCTGTGGTAATTTGTCACAATACTCCGCTTAAATCCTATGGCCCTAATTAATGACTTACTATTAAACTATACTATTTTATTTGTTTTGTAAAATAATACTACTAGTTCATTAGAACTCCAATAGAAGTACAATTATTGGATATTTAAGATCAATTCATAAAAAAAAATAAAATACTGGTTCACTAAAATTATAGGCTATCCAGTATATATCCAACGTTTATAATCAATATGCCATGCACTTCTCTCTCCCCATAAAAACTCATGGAAAGAAAGATTAGTGAAAAAAGAACTAATAAAACTTCCAGTTTAGAATTCAACCATCTCATTCTCATTCTGCGTGCACATGCATGTCTCTTTGCAGGTGGGTATGAGTAGCAACTAGCAAGTATCTGCATGGTTGAGCATGGAATATTAGACAAGTTAACATGCAGTAATACCTTTATCCATTATTGCACTTTTTTCCCCTCCATTAATACTAGTTAGCATATATCATTGATTTCCAATCTTTCTGGGACCTCGAAGCATATATATATGCATGGTGCCATGCACCTTTTCCGTCCGTTGAATCATTTTCTAATTGGGAATCAAGATAGAACTATTCTTGTTCACAAAATTTATCCATATATATTATTATATAAACGAAACCATCTATGTTCTCTATCAAAACATTTTGGGCAAAAAGGCCAATAAATATATATATATATATATATATATATATATATATATATATATATATATATACGTTTCACTTTTTCCTTAGATTAATGCAATAGGTACATTTTGTATCCGCTGCACTAGCACTTTCACAACTTTTCCCAAACTTTTTACTCTTATCATTTTATAAGAGTGATGTTTATTACATAACACTTTAATTAAAGCACACAATATACACACAAATCATAATTTGCACTGAAATCGTGATTTAGTGTGTAATAGTTATTTTTAAATAAAGAAAATTTTGCTTTGTAATGAAAAAATCATAAGTTCTACTTGACACGTGGCATGTTTTGTGGGAATCACCAAGATCTCTCTCTCTCTCTCTCTCTCTCTCTCTCTCATATGACTATCCATTAAATATATTTGGATTCAAATTCCTATATCTTAAAATATAAAATAAAAATAATTTATTTTCCCATGGCTATGATTTTTCCATTCACAATCACTAAGAAAATTATGGTAATATCATTGTGGTTCATTAATAAATATCCTTAAAGCATTTGTTAATAAACAATTTTTAAAAAGTTTTTATACCACTTTTATGAGAAATAAAAAAAAAAACTATTAAAATATTAATTATTCTTCCCATAAAAATGTTTTAAAAATAGTTTATTAATAAATGTCCTTAAGATATCTGTTAACTTTTCTTATAACATTATTGACTGTTCAATATATAAGACAAGTGCCTAATAGTCAAGTTGAAGCCTTTCTTCTTCTTTTTTTATTTTTTATTTTTTACTCTTATATTACAATCTTAACATATTATTGAGAGATGACCATAATTGGTAGTACCTCATGATAGGCTCAAAGGAATAAGTGTTTACCTAAAGCATATTCATCTAGGATTCAGATCCTCTCCTAGGGTACTCTACCAAACCATGATCAAAACATATAGTCTAGGTTTAGGCTTGCTCAAAGTACGTTTTGTTGTAAAGTTGGAATCAAGTGACTACAGAACCTATTGGACTATATCTGCAGGTCTCGATCAATCGAAAATTAGACTCAATCGATCGAACCTCGTGCAGATTGTTTTTTTTTTTTTTTTTTTCTAGAATTTCCAATTCAGCCCAAGACCGTTTGACGTATAGGGTTTTATGTTTTACTTCTCATATAAAAAGAAAATCCTTAGCTACGTTTTGAAGGCTTTTGATATGCTGTGTGTGTGAATTTCTTATGAGATCGAGAGGTGTGTACCTTCATACATACTTTGGGTTATCAAGATCAAGATTGATGTCAAGAGCTTAGTGATCATTTCAATTGCTGCACAAAGAACATTCAAAAAGATCAAAGTCACAAGTAGGAGAACTTGTGGTTGCAGTGGATCAAGAAAAAGAAGTAGTTCGTGGACTCAAAGCTGTGATGTGGTCTTGATAGTAAGTTTTCTACTCGAGGTAGCAATAGGATGTTAGTGGTCTAAGTTCTATTGTACAAACTTCAATTCTTTCATAGTGGATCTGTTTTACCTTGAGGATAGCTAAGTTAAATCCTTCCTAGGTTTTTTAACAATTTGGTTTTTCTGGGTCATCAGATCTTTGTGTTCTTTACATTTTCCACATTATATTTGTTTTACAAATATTGGTTTAACCTAGTATTTATTAACAAACTTGTTAATCAACTTGGCTTAGTAATTGGGTTAATCATATTGTGTTAAGGGGTCTAAAACTTTACAAGTGGTATCAGAGGGGGTTAGCTTTAGTATTTAAATCTGTTGATCTAAGAGTTGATCCTTGACCCTTATTGTCATGAAACATAGTCACTCTCTTGTGATCCCATCATATTTTGATGGGAACAATTATGCCTACTAGAAAGTAAGGATGAAAGCATTCTTGAAATCTATTGATGAGAGAATTTGGAATTCCGTTGAATACGGATGGGTGAAACCAACTACTCCTGTGAGCGAGTGGTCAACTTCTCAAAAAGAAGCAGCTGCTTTTAATAGCAAAGCCATGAATGCTATTTTTAATGCTATTCTATAAAAGAATTCAAGAGAATCACTAATGTTAAGGTTGCTTATACTGCATGGAATATTCTCCAAACTGTGCATGAAGGTGATAGGCCACAAACGCGTTGACCTCTTGTAATGAATTAAGTTGATTAATTAGCCAAGTAATTAATTATTCAAATTATCATGCAAATTGCGTGGTAGCACAAACAAATCACCAATAAACTAAAGAATGCAGCAGAAATTAAATGACACGGTGATTTGTTTACGAATGGGGAAAAATTACACAACAAAAACCCCACCGAGTGATTTTAAGGTCACCACTCCTAAAACTCCACTATTATCACAACAAGCGGTTACAAGTAAAGGAATCCCAAGTACCTTACCAACCTACAGTTGAACCCTTACCCCAATATCCAATTGGACTTGTTTTGTAGTGACAGTTTCTCCTTTTGATGCACGGCTCCCAAGTACGTGACTAACCAATTTGCGCGGATTCCAGTACGCGACTTCAATCACCAACTAGAGAAAGTTGTTGGCAGCAAAGTTCTTCAATTCATCCGCACGATAAAATCAAGAAGATGCTTGGTTACAAAACCCTATGGTGCACATTACACAACAACTTTTTCACAAGAGATGAACTAGGGTAAGAACTTTATCTCAGGTCACAAATTGCTTGAACAAGGGTTTCTCAATGCTTATACAACTTGTGTACACTTTGACGGCTCTTAAAATAATCATTTTATATGTTTAGAGTTAAGGGAAAAGAAGTCCCAAAGACACATGTACGGATTGGAATCAAAATAGAACTTAGAATCTGTTTTTCTTAAATCTCGACAGCTAGAAGTGTCGAGGTGCTATCGAGCAGCTGTCGAGCCTCGGGGCTGAAACAGCTTCTTTAAAGCTCGATAGATGCAACTGTCGAGCCAGGTGTTGAGCTTTAAAATCTGGCACTTTTTCAACTTGAATCTTGGGCAACTTGCATGGTTTTAACACTTGATCTTGAAACCTTATTTCTTAAAGTATTAAAAACATCCTAGAGCTACCCAAATACAAGCTGAGTGCGTTTTGTCAAAGGATAAGCCAATTACATAAAAGAATGACATATGTTCAAACCAACTTAAAACATATATGTTCTAACAATCTCCCCCCTTAGCAATCCGTGACAAAACCACAACAACAAATGAACATATAAGAAAAGTCATAAATCACTCAACTCATATTCACTTGTTGAATACAATAAAAACTATCCTAACACAAACTCTTGAAAAACTTTGCAAGAAGAAAGTTTATGGCAAGTAGACTTTGATAACCTGTATTTTTGAAACACTTTATACAAAACACATCAAGGCATCTTTGTGTGAAACAGAAATAATAGATTGCATACAAGTAAATAAACATGTGTATAAAAATAGAAAAGAAACAACACATGTAGAGATAGGTGAAGAAAAACATACAGCATCACATATATATCAAAGATAAACACAATGTATGTAAAAAATGGTCATAAGACCTAAGGTACGAGAACAATGTATCTCCAACAAGAAAAAAAGAAAAGATACATATAGTCCTCATTACATCCCTAAAAAAAACAACACTCTCCCCATAAAAAATGTCCTATACAAGCTCTCCCCCTAAGTATGACTACTCTCATAACCTAAAACTACTCCCCCTTTTTGTCACGAGTGACAAAGGGTAGAGTGTCAAGTAGACATCTCATCGGTAGAGCTAGCATCTCCATCATCATCATCCGAAACATCATCGTTATCACCATCATCATCCTCAAACTCAGAAGCCACATGAGGAGGTGGAGGAGAAGCCTCAGAAGCAAAATCGCCCATGGTTTCCTGTCGGCAAGCAATGCGACCAACACAAACATTCACTTGATACAACTCTGTAGAGAGTGTATTGAGGCGAGCATCCATGCGCTGAAGCTGCGCCATGATGTCCCCTAGTGACACATCGCTTGAGGAAGAGGAGGGAGCAGATGTGACTCGAGCAGATCTAGATAGAGCTAGACGAGGGGAAGGAGCTGCTGAATCCGTCCGCCGTGACCTAAACTGCGCCTTACTGCATTTTACGGTAGCGGCGTCTATGGCGGCCATGACATGGAAGTGGTCAGACATGGGAAAAGGGATGGAGAAATGGCGTAAAATCCTTGTGATAGCAAATGGAAAGATGAGCTTATCACGGGTAGCCGTATCCCTATAAACATCTATGATAGAGAAAATGAAGTGTGAAGGAAAGTTTATAGTGAGATGCTGAAGAAGAGACAACAAAAATCGAGCACAAGACTCTATGATAGAGTTGTAGTGAGAGAGTGGGTGCAAAACAAAAGTCATCACCATGTTCAAGAAATGAAAACCTTTAGCAAACGGCCGACATGGTGTAAACTGACGCTCACTTCAATCAGAAGGGCGCTCACAAAAAGCAGACATCATCTCGTCTTTGGACATAGTCCATAGACACTCAAAATCGAGGTAGTTAGAATGCACAACCCTCGGAACATGAAACACATCGAAAACCAACTCCGGTGTGACTACAATGCGCTTACCTCGAACGCGAGTGTGAAAGAGAGGTACTGAAGAATCGATTCCATGCATGTTGGAGTAAAACTCCTGTATGAGCATTGAATGACAAGTGACCAGTACGTCACATAGTGACTCCCAACCCTGACTGTGAATGACATCGGGTAGGTCAGTGTTAGCAAAGTCTGCCAGAATAACTTGGCGTTCTGAATGAACATCTCATTTAGAAAAGTTCTTCGAGAAGTCCTGTTGAGCTTTCTCATCACGAAACCAAATAGAGGAAGGAGTAGAATCAGAAGATGAAGAGCCCCTAGAACGAAGAGGGTTCTGGGATGGAATGGATTTACGTTTCGGTGCCATAGACACTACTAACATAAACAGAAAGAGAGGGGGAAAGATAGAAACACTTAGAAAAGTTCCAAAGACAATTCAAATATAACAAGTATATTGAAAAGAGAACGTATGCATGAAAAACATCATGGGCTCAGCCTAATCCAAACCTATCAATACACAAGTTTGCACACATCTAAATGGATGAATATATTGTTAGAATACTAATGTGATGTAATGCATGGAGTTGTAAGATCAAATCTACAAAACCCATCCCAAAAATTGCAACAAATACTCATCAATTTTGAAAACCCTAAAATTTTTCAAAAACCTCAAAAACTAGGTTTCAAAACATGAAATGCATGTAAATGAAGGAGATTAGAAGCTTACCAAGAGAGGAAAACTTGAAGAAAGCTTGAAAAAACCTTGGGAAGACGTTTGGAGTGAGAGAAAAAGGTTTGGGAGGTGAAAAGCCAGAGGCATCGAGAGAGAGATCGAGAGAAATGGGAAAAGGATCACGCAGAATCTATATATAGAGCTTCAGTAATTCTTGATAGATACAGGTGTCAAGACATTTGTCGAGGTAGGTGTCGAGAAAACAACGTCGACAGATACAGCTATCGAGAAGGTGTCGAGGATCAAGGATCAGACACAAAAAGAATCTCAATCGATCCATCAGCTGTCGAGAAGTTATCGAGAGGATAGAAAGTTTCTCGATCGATCCACTAGGTGTTGAGAAGCTGTCGAGAGGACAGAAAGTTCCTCGATTGATCTACCAGGTGTCGAGAAGTTGTCAAGATTGCGATAAGAAAAAGCTAAGAAGCTCGACAAACAGTCAGGTATCGAGGAGGTGTCAAGCCAGCTTTTAAAAGCAGTTTTTAAAGAAGAGAAAAACACATATATGAATGCAATCACGCATGCAACTCAACCAATGGTCCAATCAGCATATTAAGCTCTCAAAAACATCTCTCAACAACAATTTTAAGCACATAGATCCCAAAACACACACACACACACTAAACAAGTCTAACTAATTTTATATTTTAAAAATAAATCAAGACAGTTTAGTGAGCATATAACAACACATGTAAACCTTGTGATGACCAAATCACATGTATCAAAAGTAGCAAAGACTATTGCGTGTTGTGTATGAATAACATCGCAAGATTGCATAAGTGTCTCAAAGTTATGATGATTTGAGATATGAGAAAATCACTTTTACTCACACACAATGATAACCGTTTGATGGAGACTATCACTTTCGAGGTACATCCTATAACTTCCACATCTCCTAGAAAACACGCTTGCAATCATATTTTAAAGCATTTTGTTCTTTTTTCTTTTATTTCTTTGCATATTTTCTTTTATTAAGCAAACCATGCATGGGCATATAAGAGAGAAAAAAAATACCCAATTATGTTAAGTTTTTTGACATTGCACTTTTGCTATGCTGAAGCATACATATGTCATTGACATTGCACTTTTGCTATGCCGAAGCATACAGATGTCATTTCATAATTGATGGGTAACAGTGGTGAGATGGTTATTTATGCCTTTCTCTTAGGATTTTCTAGTCCTACCCGTCAAAAAAAGTGATACGAGTGTTAAGTACAAGAGATCACTTAACCTTACTCATCACAAACAAAGAGCCACAAAGCTCACTTGTTTAGTTGTGCATAAGAATGCTCATCTAAGTTACAAGAGATACAAAATTTAGAAAACTATGTTTCAATGGCCATTTTAAGGTTCACAAGAACCAATGTACACAAACACACACTGTTTTTGTATTTTTCAATTTTTAATTTTTTATTTATTTTTATTTAAAAAAGAAAATGAAACAAAAACTAAAAATAAACAAACAAAAACATGTTAAACAAAGAAAAAAAATGCATAAAATTAGACTGACTCAAAACAGTAAAGCAATACACACAAGTAATGCAGAACCAAAAACAGGAAAGGGAGAGAGAGAAAATGTGAAACAATCACTTGGAACCCTTTTCCTTCCACACCTTGGAAGAATCTTTCCTTTTTGCAAACTCTTGAATCGGTGATGAGGGGGAAGGATTGAAACTGTTCAAGTTCAAAAGGAACATGAGGGCTTTGAGAAGATCTCTAAGAGGAGCAAGAGAGGTTTGAAGCTGATTCTGGTTCCCAGATGCTATCATGCCATTGCTTTGCTGAGTGGTTAACCACTTATAGCAAATTGGTCGAGTATGACCGGTAATACCACAATGGTGATAGAGATGCTATTTCTTTTGTTTAGACTTTTGAGAGTTAGCTTTCTTAGTCCTAGGGTTTTTAGTTTCTTTTTTCTCAAGCTTAGGGGGTGCTCCTAAGATGGACTTACCCTTGTCTAAGTTCTCACTAGCTAATTCAGCTTTATCATCATTTTTCTCAATTTTAATGTTATTAGCAAGAGGAACAAAAACAGTGGTACTAGCAGAAGGAGTATTAGAGGAAGAGAATTCGTACCCCAATCCTGTTCGATCAGAAGTAGATTTCTAAATGTTGAGCATTTCATCCAGCTTCGCACTTGATGTCTTCTCCAATTGAGCTCTAATTTGAAACAGTTTTGCTTCAAGCTTCTTGGTCTTTTCAACCAGGAAATTGTTCTCAAATCTCAGTGCCCTAATTGTCTGATTTGCTTCATCAAACTTAGTAGAAAGCTCCTCTCGGTCAAGTTCCACATCACTGAGCTTCTTAGTGGCCAGCCTATAGAATTTCTCATGCTTTTCAGAAAGCTTGTACAGTTTCTCATAGGCAGTATGGATATCATCTTGATCATCCATTGTTTCAAACTTAGCATCCACCAATTATTTTTCTTCATCTACATCTTCAGTAATCGCTTCAGTAGGATTGACAGTGGCAGTGAAGGCATTCAAAATTCTGTTATCATCATTGTCGGAATCATCTTCAAGCTTAGTGTCGCTCAAGGTAACAGCAAGTGCCTTGCTTTTCCTAATACTCTTGAGATATGTGGGACACTCTTATTTCATGTGACCGAAGCCTTGACACCTGAAGCACTTAGGTCCAAAGGGAATAGTATACTGACCGCCATCCCTAGTATCCTTCTTCCCTTTATCTTGGCTCTTGAACTAAAAAGAACTGGATTACCTACGGTCCTTGTTGAAGTCTTTTCCATTAGCATTTTTCATGAATTTCTTGAATTGCCTCGTAATGTAGGACTTCATCTTAGAATCTTCATTGTCTGAAGACTCATCTGTGTCACTACTCTTGGCCTTCAGTGACATGCTCTTGCCTTTACTTGACTTGCCGATTCTTGTCAACCCTAGCTTGTAGGTTTGCAAATTACCAACCAGCTTAGTCAGAGGAATCTTGTCAATATCCTTTGATTCCTCTATCGTCGTGATCTTGGCATGAAATCTCTCGGGCAGAGATCTGAGCACTTTTCTTACTATCTTGGATTCAGGAATGGTTTCCCTAAGATTGAAAGCTGAGTTCACTATGTCTTTGAGCTTGGCATAGAACTCATCGAATGACTCATCCTCCTCCATCTTAATTTCTTCGAAGCTTGTAGTGAGCCTCTGTAGCTTCTAATTCTTGACAGCCTTTGTTCCCTCATAGGTTGTCTGGAGAATGGTCCATGCTTTCTTAGCATTTTCAGTGGAGGAAATCTTCTTGAACTCCTCATTAGTGACCGCACGAAATAGGGTATTCAATACTCTGCTGTTGAAATTGGCCGCCTTGATCTTGGCATCATCCCAATCGGCTGGCGCTTCTGTAGGCTTGGTCCAGCCTATCTCCATAGCTTACCACACTTTCTCATCTAGTGATTGCAAGAAAGCTCTCATGCGTACTTTCCAGTATGTATAGTTAGTACTATCAAACAGTGGAGGTATAATAAGAGAATGACCTCTATCCATGATAAACACGGGTCAATGGATCACACACAAGGATTAAACCCTAATCAGAGTGTGCCTGTTCTGATACCACTTGATAGGCCACAAACGCGTTGACCCCTTGTAATGAATTAAGTTAGTTAATTAGCCAAGTAATTAATTAATCAAATTATCATGCAAATTGCGTGGTAGCACAAACAAATCACCAATAAACTAAAGAATGCAGCGGAAATTAAATGACATGGTGATTTGTTTACGAATGGGGAAAACCTACACGGCAAAAACCCCACCGGGTGATTTTAAAGTCACCATTCCTGAAATTTCACTATTATCACAACAAGCAGTTACAAGTAAAGAAATCCCAAGTACCTTACCAACCTACAGTTGAACCCTTATCCCAATATCCAATTGGACTTGTTCTGTAGTGACAGTTTCTCCTTTTGATGCACGGCTCCCAAGTACGTGACTAACCAATTTGGGCGATTTCAATCACCAACTAAAAAAAGTTGTTGGCAAAGTTCTTCAACTCATCAGCACGATGAAGATCAAAAAGATACTTGGTTACAAAACCCTACGGTGCACATTACACAGCAACTTCTTCACAAGAGATGAACTGGGGCAAGAACTTTGTCTTAGGTCACAAATTGATTGAACAAGGGTTTCTCAATGCTTGTGTAACTTGTGTACACTTTGACGGCCCTTAAAATAATCCTTTTATATGTCTAGGGTTAAGGGAAAAGAAGTCCCAAAGACACATGTATTGATGGGAATCAAAACAGAACTTAGAATCTGTTTTTCTTAAATCTCGACAGCTAGAGGTGTCGAGGTGTTATCGAGCAGCTGTCGAGCCTCGGGGCTGAAATAGCTTCTTTAAAGCTCGATAGATATAGCTGTCGAGCCAGGTGTCAAGCTTTAAAATCTGGCACTTCTTCAACTTGAATCTTGGACAACTTGCATGGCTTTAACACTTGATATTGAAACCTTATTTCTTGAAGTATTAAAAACATCTTAGAGCTACCCAAATACAAGTTGAGTGCGTTTTGTCAAAGGATAAGCCAATTACATAAAAGAATAACATATGTTCAAAACAACTTGAAACATATATGTCCTAACAGAAGGCACAAAGGCAGTTAAGATCAATAAATTGCAGCAGTTAACTACTAGATTTGAAAGTATTAGAATGTTTAAAGATGAATGTTTTGATGAATTCTATGCTAAACTGAATGATATTGTTAACTCTGCTTATAATTTGGGTGAAATTTATGATCAACCTAAGATTGTTAGGAAGACTCTTAGATCCTTGATTGAGGACTTTAGACCCAAAGTGACTACCATCACTAAAAGCAAGGATGTGGACTCCAGTCTTGTTAATGAGCTTGTACGATCTCTCTAGTTCTACGAGCTAGACCTATGCAAAACAAACAAATCCAAATCAATGGATCTTAAGTCAGTTGATGATGTTGATGGGAATGGATTTGATGATGAACTCTCTACTACAGAGATTGGCTATCTTGCCAAGAACTTTAGAAATTTTTGTTAGGAATAATAACAGAAGGACAAGAGGTAAAAATAATGTTGAACCTATAAACTTTAAAAGGAATGAACCATCTAAGCTTAATAACAATAATGAAAAATCAAAAGAGAAAGCTAGTCAAGCCTCTAGTAACTCTCTAGGTCAACAATGTTTTGGTTGTCAAGGGTATGGTTATACGAAATCAGAATATCCTACATTCTTGAGATCAAAGAGTAAAACTATGGCTATAACCCTTAGTAATGATAAAGTTTCTGATCACAAGTCTGCTAGTGATGAAGATTAAAACTTCATTGCTTTCACAGCTACAACTATAGTTGATGAGTGTTGTGATTAAAGAGAACCCTTTGGATAGGGAACTCTCTAAATGTGCTTATTTGCAAGACGGTTATAATAAGTTATGCAAAGTTGCTACAAAAGATGCCATGAATATTGATTTAGGTTTAAAGAAAACTGCTTCTCTTGAACTTAATAAGAAAGATTTATTGTTGAAATTGCTTGATGATAGTACTTTAATTGATAAAGTGAAGACTGAGAACATGATGTTGCTTGATAAGGTTAAGAAATTGGAACCAGAATTATCTGTTGCTAGAGAACAAACTAATAGGTTTGCTAGTTCTAAACTTGATCACATATTGAGTATTCAGAAGTCTCCTTTAGACAAAATTGGTCTAGGTTTTGTAGAAATCATCTCGATGTCTGAAACTCATTCCACAAATTTTGTTTCTTCTTCTGAACCTTCAAAAAGTGAGAGTGTCAAACCAGTAGAAGTTGCATCACCTCTTAGGAAGATTAGAGTTGATCTTATAGAGATCAAGCCTAAGAATCCTAACCTCCCTAAGGATAAGTTGCATGATAGACTTGTGTGGGTTTGTCATTTTTGTAGAAAGACTGGACATATTCGTCCAAATTTTTTCAAGTTGCAAGCTGCAAAGCGAGCAAATAAGCCAAAAGTACCTACGCCTCATGCACAAGATCCTATGATACTTATTGGTGAATTGGTAAAGGCTTTGAACCTTTGTACCACTCCTGGAGTTGCTTAAAATTCTTATAAGAATAATAACTCTAATACTAGAGTTGCATCTAAAAAGTTTTGGATGCAAAAGGCTTAATCTAATTGAGTATTTCTAACATAGTCCTTATACTTCATCTCTATATTCTTTGTGACCATTTTCTTTTGTTGTTTTTGTTTTCATTTTTTGCTTTAGGAATTGCATTGCATTGCATTACATTCATGCATTTCATGATAGGTTGTTTTTGTTTTTCCAAAAAAAAAAAAATAAATAAATAAATAAAACAAAAAAAAAAGTAAAAAGAAAAGGAAAAATTTGTTTTGCATTATATATCTTGGATTTTGCAATCAAGGTTGGCCATACTATTTTTACATAACATGCTTGTGCACCTTGTTTATCATGGATGAGCTTAATTTTATTGCACTTTGCTAGTTTTGGCTATGTAGTGTATGTTGTGTGGGAATGGTCTATAGTTTTTGATCACATGATCTTAATTGCGAAGTCACATGTTTTTTATTGTAAGAACAAAATAATCCTAAGAGAAAGGCATAAATAACTATCTCACCAATGTTTACTAGCTAATCATGAACACCTTAGTGCATATCATAAGATTTTGTGCTTGAGAAAGTGTAGCACATGCATAAAAAGAACATAAGGTATAGCCTCGGATATAATAAATTCAAATGAAATAAAAATTAGTGTGTACATTATTGGGCTATAATAAATTCAAATGAAATAAAATTGGTGTGTACATTATGAGGCATTACGAGAAACTTCCATGATTGCAAGCTTGTTTTCTATGAGATGTGAGAGTTATACGATGTAACTCTTTAGGTGATAGTCACTTTCAAACTTATGTGATGAATTCTGTAGAAAATGTGATTGATTACTATCTACTTATCACCTCACATGTATTTCATGCTTTTGCTAGTTGCACACACTACACAAGTTATTCCTTGCTAAACTTAGTACATGATATTGTGTATGAATGTGTTTTGGCCATCCAAGATTATATGTTCCTTGATGTCAATGTAAAATGTGTATAATGTTTAAATTTTGGGGACATGTTGTGTGAAATCTTGTTTTTGGAAGATCTAGGTTAAATTCAAGTGTTTTTGAAAAACTTTTTATCTCATACTCATGCATTCATTCATGAAATATTGTGCTTTGAGGAGTTTTTGCATAAAACAACACTGTTTTTAAAAAATGTGAATTTTCTAGATTTTCGATCGATCGAACCTGTTGTTCAACTGATCGAAAATATGATAAAGATTTTGGTTTGAATTAGCCTAGTTCAATCAGTGCTCGATTTATGCTCGATCAATTGAATGTGTTTTTCGATCGATCGAAGCTTATTTTCGACCGATCGAAATTTGGTCAAAAGGTGTTTTAAAAAGGTCTTTTCTTAGGTGTTCTTCATACTTTTTAAAACTTTTCAAACACTTTTTCACTATTGCTCTTCGACCGATCCAATTTAAGCCATTTTTGTCATTTTCTTCCTCAAAATTCTCAATTGTTTTTGTCTTCAAGCATATTTAAGTCTCTTTTACCCTTTCTTTTTCATCAAAATCTCAATTTTCATGCATTCTCATGCATTTTTTTGTAAATTTCGAACCATGCATTTCTTTGGGATTTTTGATTTTCGGGTTGTTTTTAATTAATATTGATCAATGGGTTTTTGTTCTTAGATGTTGTAAACATGGTTCCCACGCATTAATGTGGTTAATTTGGTGATTTGAGATTAATTAA
Organism: Castanopsis chinensis; assembly: GCA_032878915.1. NCBI lineage: Eukaryota > Viridiplantae > Streptophyta > Magnoliopsida > Fagales > Fagaceae > Castanopsis > Castanopsis chinensis. The sequence goes on from JAVQMG010000113.1 coordinate 1,994,731, forward strand.
AATTTCTAGGGCTTGAAACTATGTGAAATTGAGGATTTTGTTCAATTGGGCTAAAATTGATGAAATTTATTTGTGTCATTGATTGATTATGTTATTGTATGATGTTTCCTAACTAGTGTAATGATAAATTGATCAATTTGGTTTAATTTTTGAAAAAGGGTTTTTCAAAATTTGAGGTTTTTTGCTCTAAAAACTCTATGTTCAAGTAAATTGATGGTTTATGACATGAAATTGAACAATGTCAATGCATTAGAGCATGCATTACATGTGCATTTATTACATGCATTACATAGATTGTTATTTATTGAGATTTTTGTGCACTTACCTTGTCTAACGCAGTCTGTCCTTGTGTTTCTTTTTGTTTCTATTTTCCTTTTTTGTCTACTCTCTTAGCACCATGGTTAGGAAAACTAGGGAAAACAAGAAAACCACCACAACATCTACCCCTGTTTTTTAGAGTGATAGGTTCAAAACCGAGGAAAACCAAGAAACCTATGAGAAGCTTAACATCTATAGGTTGGTTTGGGCTGAGCATAGGGTGATTTTTTATGAGCTTAATAGGGAGATTAGGAGGAACTTTAAGAGTCAGGGTTGGTTACCTCTCTTAGACATGGAGCATCCTCCTCCTACTGCCTTGATTAGAGAGTTCTATTCGAACCTCTCTGTCCACTCCAATGATTCTAACACTCAATTTGTGAAGAGTTGGATAAGGGGTGAAGAGTATGTCATTACACCCAAGGTAGTGGCATCTGATTTTCATTCTTTCTTTGGTTAAGGTTCATAGGAGTAGTGCTAAATCTCATGGTCTTTTCTTTCCTATTTTCATTCATAGGATTTTGTTAGACTTAGGTTTAGAGGATTTTCCTGCATCCGAGCTAGTTCATATCATTGCTCCATAGGTGCCACCTTCCTTAGGCAAAGAGCGGCTCAAATGAAAGCTAGCTCTAAACGCCCTAGAGTAGAGTCTTCTACAGGTGATGCATTTCGCCCTCCTTCTTTAGGCGATCCTTCTCCAGAGGAGGTTTTCAATCCCACCGCCGCTATTGATCCTCCACCTTCTTCTTTGAGTGATTCATCTATTCGGAGTCTGTTGGATACTGTCATAACTATTCAGGCGACACATGGACAGATTTTTTTGGATGTGCTCACAGAGCTTTAGGCTTTGTGTGCTGATTTGGTTGGTGCTTGTTGGTCTTCTCTACCACCTCCTTTTGATGATGAGTCCTGGTTGCCCTTTGGCAATTAGTCACAAAATGGGAGAGTACATATGGCATGGAGATAGGGGGAGTTTTTCTTGATGATGGAGTTTATATTGTATCTAGGAGCTTTATGATGTATTTTTACTTTTTTGGCTCATGATGTACTTATTTTTTGAGTTGTATATATTAGGGGGAGACATTGTGTTTTATGCTTTATGTTTTGTTTCTTGTTTCACTTATGCTACATTGGTTATTGATTTATATTATGAGATTATTCATGGTATTGTTTTTTATTTTATGTTTTGTGAAATCAAGAATTTATTTTGGTTTACTTGTATTTTCCACACATGTGTTTATGTGTTTGTTGAAGTGTTTCAGGAATATACAGGTTAATTTAGTTGTGGCTGCTATCTACACTGGCAACTGATAGATAGTAGTTATGTTGAATTGTGTTTAGGGCATGTTAATTTTAAATGGGCTATTTTGTAATTTTGAACATTTCATGTTTATGATGTGTTTTGTCGCTAATTTCCAAAGGGGGATATTGTTAGGTTCTAAGTCCTTACGAACTAATGTATTAGAACTTCAATATGTATTGTGTTGGCAAACCATAATCAAAACATATAGTCTAGGTTTAGGCTTGCTCAAAGTACGTTTTGTTGTAAAGTTGGAATCGAGTGACTGCAAAACTTATTAGACTAGATCTGCAAGTCTCGATTGATCGAAAATTAGACTCGATCGATCGATCGAGCCTCATGTAGATTGTTTTTTCTATAGAATTTTCAACTCAGCCCAAGCACGTTTGACGTATAGGGTTTTACATTTTACTTCTCATATAGAATGAAAAACTCTAGCTACGTTTTGAAGGCTTTTGAAATACTGTATGTGTGAATCTCTTGTGAGATCTAGATGTGTTTACTTTTATACATACTTAGGGTTATCAAAATCAAGATTGATGTCAAGCGGTTGGTGATCGTTTAGTTGTTGCATAAAGAACATTTAAGAAGATCAAAGTCACAAGTAGGAGAACTTGTGGTTGCAGTGGATCAAGAGAAAGAAGTAGTCCATGGACTCGAAGCTATAATGTAATCGTGATAGTAAGTTTTCTACTTAAGGTAGCAATAGGATGTTAGTAGTCTAAGTTCTATTGTACAAACTTCAATTATTTCATAGTGGATCTGTTTTACCTTAAGGATAGCTAGGTTAAATCCTCCCTAGGTTTTTTACTGGTTTGGTTTTCCTGGGTCATCAGATCTTTGTGTTCTTTATATTTTTCGCATTATATTTGTTTTACACATATTGGTTTAACCTAGTGTTTATTAACAAACTTGCTAATCAAGTTGGCTTAATAATTAGGTTAATCATATTGTGTTAAGGGGTCTAAAACTTTACAATAATCTTAATTGTTTTGTTTGCAACATTATTTTATTATTTTAAGAGTATTGTTAGTAGAATGTTGATACGATATAATCTAAAAATTTAAATCATAAAAGAGTGGTTAGGATTTAAGAAAATCTATTGGTAGAGTACTCTAGAAAATCTAAAAAATCTGAATCCATTCATCTATGAGTGCTTTACGGTTAGTGATTTCCATAAAAAAGGAATCCATCGACGAGTGACTTAAAGAAACCCTTGATAAATATATTAATCTACTTTGGTTTCCATCTCCTTCTCTTTCACTCTTTCTAGAATATTGTGCTTTGGAACCATGGTCCTGATTTTTTCCCCTATTCAAAAAGGCTAAACTCATTTATACCCCTACTTGACATCTTTGAAGAAAATCATTTATCAAAAGAATTAATCATGCACCAAAGGTTCTCTTTCTACAAGAGTTCTGTCCAACGTTCTTTACTTAAGCTAGAGTGGCTTGCAGGAAGTTCTATATAAGGGGGGTTTCACCATTAATCTTTGTATCCGGAAAACAAGACAGCTAATTGATTTATATATCAGTTTGAGCTATTCTTTTGAGCAATATGGCACCTCAGGCAAACCTTGTTAAGGTTGGAGCAGAAGGCTTTGATATGTTAGACAGAGTCTTTGGTCGGCCCAGGACGACTGATATGCATTTTCCGAGGAAACAGGCAGAGATCATCACTAGCAAAAAGGCTGCAGAGATCTATGGTGGACTATTGCTTACAGATTACTCTAACGGAAAAGTAAATCGCTCTGGTACTGGGCTTAAAAACTAGTTAGCTCTTTCTTGTATACTTTTGTGTATACTACTATATTAAATACTCCTCTTGTATTAGAGAAGTAATACTCTTCTGTAGCAAGCTAGAAAATATGATTTGCTTGTAATATAAAAGCACTTATATATTATCTTGTGTAATTATGAAAGGGATTACTTTGTATCTTCTAGCAGCCCTACTGTAATAATATAAGAGTTTGCATCTTCTAGCAGCCCTCCTGTTTAATCATGCAAGTGGTTACTTTGTTTCTTATAATTATGCATAGGCATCTCTGGCCTCCATTAATTATCAGTTTCTTTCTCTTTTCACCTATCTATGTTACTTGCAGGATTGTAGAATATGGAGTAAGGTACTACAGAAGAAAGTGACATATCAAAAACCTAAGAAACAAATAAGATTTAGAAATTAGATATATATATATATACACACACACACATACACTAACACTAGTCGCTAATCCGTGTGATGCATGAGAAGCACAAAGAATATCTACAAAATTTATATAACATTATAGCTATATTGGTTAGGTTCAAACACCCTCTTCTTGAATTATCAAATTATTAAAAAAAATAAAAAATTAACCCTCTTCTTCACTTTTTACTCGAACTTGTTTTCATAGCTTATATTTAAACAATTGTAGCAGAGAATTTTCTATTAATAGTAAAATTTGTACATACACAAATTACAGTTTTATGTAAAGTGTACATACCCATACTCTATACTTCTAAGGAAGGAAACATCACAAACCCTTTACATATGTGGGTTAGATTTAAAACAAACTACATATATTCCAAGCCTAAAAAGCCAACTCAATGGTAGAAAATATGTTCTTTATAAAATTTGATAGTAACATATTTTACAAAAGGGGGCAATTTTTTGTAACTCTATCTTGCTGCTTATATTCTACAGTATGCAACAAAGTCATTTATCTATCTAGGTACAATGGGCAATAACATTGGCTATTCTTAAGCACAATTCAATACAGACAAATGAGATAGAAAAGAAAAAAAGTAACATAACAAATACAAAAAGTACCATTGTTCCAACCCTCGAAAACTCCATAAACAGAACCCTTTCCTAGCCCACAAATACAAAAAATTCCCTCCTTTCCCACAAACGCAAGAGGGCCGAGACCAGCAATAAATCCCCACAGCAGTCAAACCAACCTCTCAAAGAAACCCAAAGAAAGCATGACCAAAAACATATAAAGCATCCTCCTTTTTCTTATTGAACCAAGAAACCCAGCAAAGGCAGCTCCTTTTGCCATTCACCCTCAACAACCAATAGCAAGAACATATACAACAAAGCAAGCAGCAAGGCATGGGAGCAAAAGTAAAAAAGGGGACATGGACAAAAAGCAAGGCAAAGAAAAGAAAAGAGAAGAAGCAGAGATGACCCATTAACATTTCCCCACTTCGTTCTTACTTTCTTTTGTTTCTTCTTTATATTCAGCTATTGATGCTTAAAATATTAAGTTCCAGCAAATAATTCTTATTAAAACTCATAAAACTTAGAGTTCTAGATTAAAAACAACCAAATTTTGTGTTTATAAGCCACTAATGTAATATTGAGTAAATGGAAAAAATTACAGAATTATTTAGATTACAGTTTTTTCTTCTTCCTCCTCTTCCAATAACAAACTACAAAATTTGTACTAAAATGATAAACTTTGACGCTTTCAATGATACTTTAATGACGAAATTATAAAATCTTTACTAAGATCCATAGCTACTAGCCTACTACTAAATTTTATTTTCTTCTTTCTGCCATGCACATTGAAGGACCAAGTCTATAGAATTTAGAAGCTGTCTACAAATTAATGCAATAGCAAAGTGCATAGCAACAACTCTCCACAACAATCAAACCAACCTCTCAAAGAAACCCAAAGAAAGCATGACCAAAAACATATAAAGCTTCCTCCTTTTTCTTATTGAACCAAGATATCTAGCAAAGTCAACTCCTTTACCCATTCACCCTGCACAACCAATAGCAAGAACATATACAATAAAGCAAGAAGCAAGGCATGGGAGCAAAAAACAGAAAACAACTCTATCTCTACCTTTCAACAGCAACCATCATATAAGGATTGAAGAAAAAAGAAAAATGCAATCAAATTCAGAGAATGAAATTGAAATCTAAGAGAAAGTAAGGCTCTACAATTAAGGATGTTGGGACATGAAGGACAAAACCCACTTAAAAATCTGCCATGTTTCCAAAAAGAACACAAAAAAAAAAAAAAAAACAAAAGAATTGTGATTGAATGATTTAATTTATTAATTTCTAACAATTTATGGTTTTAGATAAGTGGTAATTTATTTATAGTATCAAGGAAAATGGAATTAAGTATTAAATATCTTAATAGTTAAAGTCACACCATTGCCTGACGGAAAAATGTTATACAGGTCTTGCGTAATGAACTTATTTACTTCTTTGGATTACCAAAGCATGGTCGAAAAGAAATAATATTCATGATGGATATGGTCTCAAAAGATAAATAAAATCATGATGGCTTATAACTACCTAAAAAGTATATCTTGTTACATAGTCTCAAGAGATGAGATTAAAAGGCTTAATTATATTATAAATTTCAATACTAGAAGATTTGAGAAAATAACCTGAAAAGAATTAGCAAGGGGGAGAATCTTTCCAAACTTAGAACTTAAAAATTTAGGGAACTAGAGATAGGAAGCTCTAGCATGGGTTTAGGAACTAATTTATGTGGGAAAACAAATCATGCAATATGAACACTATTTAGGAATTCTATCAAACTCTTGTGAGAAGCCAATAACAAATCTGAAAAAGACTTCCAGATTAAATTCTTTCAAACTCAGGTTTATTTTCCTACATCTAAAACAACCTTCCTAACAAAGAATGCTTAAAATTACTAAAATGAGACAACATATGCTGCATATTGATTACTATCTTAGGCATTAAGCTAATCAGTGCTTTCAATATCAAAAACTTAGCAGTTTCAATTTTGGAAAGAGAAACAAATCCTTATCCCATTGAAGACAAACAAATACTAATCACCCAAATGTCAATTAATTATTGTTGGGTTCTATTTGTTGTTATATTTCAAACTTAACCCCACACCCTCGGCATAACTAAACCCATGAAATTTATTCTACAATTTGACATCCAACTCTCTTTTGATAGCATCCAGTGATTCATTGTATATTAATAATTGATGAAAATTTTTAAATAATAATAATAATAATAAAATAATAATTTATATCAATACCTGTAAGCTCCAACAAAATCATCGAGCAAGTCCAATTGCTTCCACTAATAGTACTGAATAAAGCCTACAAAGCTGTATAGAAACACATAAAAGAACTGAATAGAATTTATAAGCCAACAAATAACCAAAAAAAAAAAAAAAACTCTATCTCTACCTTTCAACAGCATCCATCATAAAAGATTGAAAAAAAGAAAAAGAAAAAGAATTAGAAGTAAACTACAATAGTAGGTAGTTAGTTGAATGAATTAAACCCTAAAAAAAGGTGTGTACACAACATGTATTCCTCCTCCTCCTCATTCATAAATGGATTTCTTTTATGTCCATGTCCAATTAATTACATGACCCAGCCAGCAACAAGAGTTATTTCTAATAGTACTGAATAGACAATCACTTTTAAGTGAACGCATTAACACCACACAATTTTACGTGAAATTTATATCTGATGAGAATGCAAAATGTCATATTTTTCTCCCTTAATGTCTAGTCTTTTATACTTATTTGGTGCCTAAATGTACTCATTATTCTTATACTTTGATTTAGGATGCAAAAGGAGGCGTTAAGTGCAAAATGAAGCTAATTGGGCGATTTTGGATAGCTTTGACATCGCTTTGTAATCGAGGCATAACTCTCGCATCGGAGCTCCAGTTGAGATGATTGAAGATGCTATGGAACTCCAAGACAAAGCTCTACAACTTTCGTGTTTTGAGTTTTGAGAGATACGGGCTGAATCAAGGTCGAAATCGGGCTTGAAGTTGCTGCACCTACACTGCTGACGTTTTGGAACATTCCTTAGCCTACAATTCTAATGCCTGCTGCGGTTTATTTTTAGAAGCTTCTAGATCTGATGCACAAAAATTCCAGCTCAAAAAACACCATTTTCCTAGTTATATTAGGACTTTGTTTTATTTTTAGTATTTTCCTTAATTAGTTAGATTTGGATATTATTATTTAGAATATTTTTAGGAGATTTTGTAGGCTTGGGAAAGGGGGAATTAACATGTAAAAGGGGGAGGAGAAATTATATTGGACACACACATGCCTCTCTCTCCCCTCTTCTTTAATTTTCTCCTTCGAGTTTTCTGTCATGGCTCTGTGTGGCTAAAACTTTTATACTTGGTCAAAGGAAACGGAAGCTTCAGAATCAATAAAACTGTGAGATCTAATTTGTTTTTATTGTTCATTTTATGCTTTGAATATCAGATGTTCTTCTATGCCTACTTTTATGATTGTCTCGTTTAATTTCTAGGAAGCCTACTATTTTATTATTCGTTGCAATCTACTGCCAGGTTAGATATCAAATCCGTAATTGTTTGATCCCTCTAATTTGTGAAGTAACCAAGATTTAATGATTTGCTGCGTTAGAAATTATTATAGGAAGAACGCTCGACTAAATTAAATGCAACCGATTGTGTTTATGTTGTTTAGCTTCATTGAACTCTCTAGTTCTTAAAGCTGCTAATAAATTAAACCTTTAGTGATTGTCTTGGGTTGTTTAGTAGTTAGGGTTAATTAGATCATTTGTTCTCTAATTAACTGCGACTAAGGAGAAATAGGAAAATAGTTCCAACGGTGAATATTCAAAGTTTGAATTGATATATACTTGCATCGATGATCAGTTGTAAAATTCCGGTGGTGGATGTTAACTTAGACCAAGGTTTTTTCTTTTGATTGATTTCGATATTTTAATTTGAATTGTTCCTTAATTGATTTTCTTTAAAAGGTTTTCATTATACTCAACCCCCCCCCCCCCCCCCATCCTTGTTCACGTAGCATAAAACTGGGTTAGATACTCTTTGTGGGAAAGATCCTTACTCACATCGCTACATATATTTTTAGGAGTATATGTTTTATTTTTGGTTGCCTGCGACAGCACACCAATATCAATACCTATAAGCTCCTTCAGCAAAATCACTGAGCAAGTCCAATTGTTGCCACTAACAGTACCGAATAGAGCCTACAAAACTATATAGAAACACATAAAAGAACTTAATAAAATTTATAAGCCAACAAATAACAAAAAAATAAAAAAGGTTTCTAAACCTAAGTAAATTAGGATTTCTAAGTGTGATGTGATGCACCCAAAAATACAAATTGAAATTGTATTCAATTTTAAATGAATTTGTCATAGTTGTATTTAAGCTATGGCTCAAGCAATAAGAGTTAATAGCTTCAAATGAATTGTTCATAGTTGTATTTAAGCTATAGCTCAAGCAATAAGAGGCAGCAAATATTACTCCGTAAAAAAATAATCTCTTCTTTTCTAATAATTTTTAGGAGGGTCGTTGCCTTGAATTCAACTAAATTCTCTCAATTCCATCGGTCATAGCATAGATCATGTTGGCATGAAAAGAAACAAAGAAATAACCCAAACAACAATAAATGACTTTCACAGAACACACATTAATTTTTTACCAAGCCTTTGATCTTCATTGATTCCAATTTCATTAAATTAAACTAAAGTTATACCAATAGCCACTGATAATCAATTTAAAAATAGCATCACCCTTTTTGCAAAGTGTTACTATTCTCATTTTCTAAAGCCTAAAATATAAATAACATTCATAAAACCCCAAAAATTTCTTAAGATTAAAGACATGGTAAGGCAGTTTCTTTGTTATGAAACAGGGGATGGCAGAAACATTTTCTTATGGCAGAATAGATGCATCTAGAAGGGGTCTTGATCCAAGTATGGGAGTAGAGTGTCAATTTGATCTCCATTAAAAAAGAAAAAAAGTTGAAAATAATTATGAACATTAAGATTACTTAAATATCTCAAAAGTAATTGGGTGTAAGTTAAAATCTCCAAAGCATTAAGAAATTGAATTGGATAAAGTACCTCTTCACATAGACAATAAATTAAAGTGCATGATCATGTTTCTAAAAGTACTCCTTACACCTCAAAAAATAAAATAAAAAATGAAAATTTATATCACATTCCATCTACTGGTTCCATTGAAGTCCAAAATATTAAGGCTTAAAGTTAGTAGCAGAATCACTAACATGCATGCTGTCGAAATCCACAATGGGATGTAGATGCCTAAGATTATTCATACTAAAATTTGACTGTAATTGGTAAAAAAAATCTAATAGCCTAAGAGGATTTAAATATGTGCCAAAAGGGAAACTTCACTTCCACCCACGTGCAACTTTACTTTGTTTATCCCAATTGTAGTGTTCTTTTTTAATATATCCTAGAACTTTTTGAGAACACCAGCTGTTCAATAAGTTTTTCATATAACTTTAACCCAACATGAGATCAAAACTCCAACAATGCTTGCTAATCAAGAGGCACAAAATCAAAGTCTTTTGAGTTTGATTTATAGAACCAAAATCAAGAAAATTAAATCTCAGTACAAACCAAAACAGAGCGAACAATAACAAAAGTAAATCTCGACACACAGTCCATTACATAACCATAAAACCAAAATTAAACATGCATAATGACCCCTTTCAAAGTGCAGTTTACATTTCACAATTACAATTTAAAATTTTAGCCATAAAACCAAAATTAAACACGCATAATGACCCCTTTCAAAGTGCAATTTACATTTCACAATTACAACTTCAAAATTTTAAGAAACTTGCACCCTAAAGTTAGGTACTAAGTAATCAGAGATAATCATTTTTTTTTTTTTTTAAAGCTTCACATGTCACACAACTATAAGCTACTACAAACTTATGCCATTGCAACTAATGAATTTTGACAATCAACTCAAGTAGAAGTGAAATCATAGAAAGATGCTAATACTAAATGCAAGAAGAGAGCAATTAACTAACAACACAAATATACATCAAAATTGTATCTCACATCAAATATTCATTTTTAAATTGCTACACTTGCCATTTACACTATTTATTAAAAACTACTTAAACCTTGAATTAATAGCCAGTCCGAACTGAATAGAAAATTCTATTCGAGATAACCTTTGATTGAATCCCTTGCCTCTCATGAATTCCCTCCTAAAGATTGGACTTGATCAACGAATGCTACTCCGCCCCTAGTCACTGGACCCATTTCTATCTATTTCAGCCATTCAAATATTTTAGTTTACTAAGAACAAAGAAATTGTAATTGTAAAGAACTTGTGATTGGCTGCAAGTATCTTCAAAGGGAGATTTCTACATAGTAAAAGATGAACAGTTTGCTACGAGGCAACACCATTTCAATCTCTTTTACCAAAAAACAATAATCCCAAAAAAAACAAATCTAACCCAAATACCTAAAACAAAATCAATTCTAACTCAAAGACCTTAGTTAAAACAAAATCTAACCCATATAATCATGAACTGATATATATATATATATATATATATATATAAACCAATAGTTAGAAAACAATAGTTTATATATCCGCACCTGAATCTGTATATATTCATTTAATCTAAGGATATAAAAGCATAAGAATTGTTAGGACATATGTGAATCATGTTAGAAACATATATCAATATTTTATGTAATTAGCTAATCCTTTGACAAAACATACTTTACTTGTATTTGGGTAGATCTAGAATATGTTTAACGCTTCAAGAAACAAGGTTTCAAGTTCAAGTGTTAAAGCCATACAAGTCTGCTCAAGAAACAAGTGAAGAAGTGTTGTTCATTAAAGCTCGACAGCTAGTATTTATCGAGGCTTAAAAAGCTATTTTAGCGCGAAACTTGATAGTTGCTCGATAGATAGGGTATCTATCGAGATTTATGAAAGTCAGATTTTCAGTTCTGATTTAATGCCAATCCATGAATGTATGTTTGGGCTTTTTTTTCTCACAACCCTAAACATATATAAGGATTATTTTAAGGGCTATCATGCAAATTGTGACCAGAAACCTAGTTTGACCTAGTTCATCTTGACGAAGTTGCTGTGTTTATACACCGTAGGGTTTTATGACCAAGCAACTTCATAATCTTCATGATGAACTGAAGAACTTTGCAGCCAACATCCTTCTCAAATTGGTGATCAAGTTGCGTATTGGGATCCACTCATCTATTTGCTAGTCAAGTAATGGGAGTCATGCATTAAAATGAGAGATTTTCACTACAAAATAAGTTCAATTGTGTATTGGGATAAGAGTTCATTTGTAGGTTGGTATAAGGTATTGGAATTCCTTTACTTGTAACCACTTATTGTGATAATAGTGAATTCTCGGGAGTGGTGATCTTAAAATCACTCGGCGAGATTTTTGCCTCAGAGGTTTTCCCCATTCGTAAACAAATCACCGTGTCAACTTTATTTTCTGCTGTATTATATTTTAGTTAGTGATTGTTTTGTGCTACCATATACATTGCATGTTAATTTGATTAATTAATAAACTTGAGTAATTAATAAATTAATTCATCACAAGGGGTCAATACATTTTTGGCATATCAAGTGGTATCAGAGTAAGTACACTCTAATTAGGTTTTAATCTTTGTTGTGTGATCCATTGACCCTTGTTGTCATGGATAGAGGACAGTGTCTTATTATACTTCTTCTATTTAATGGTACTAACTATACATACTAGAAAGTACGCATGAGAGCTTTCTTGCAGTCTCTAGATGAGAAAGTGTAGCAAGCTGTGGAGATAGGTTGGACCAAGCCGAAGGAAGCACTGGCCGACTAGGATGAAGCTAAGATCAATGCGGAAAACTTCAGCAGCAGGGCATTGAATGCTTTATTCTGTGCAGTCACAAATGAGGAGTTCAAGAAGATATCTTCCACTGAAACTATGAAGGAAGCATGGATCATCCTTCCGACAACCTATGAAGGAACCAAGACTATCAAGGATTTGAAGCTATGGAGGCCCACTACAAGCTTCGAAAAGATCAAGATGGAGGAGGATGAGTCATTTGATGAGTTCTTTGCCAAGCTTAAGGACATAGTGAACTCAACCTTTAATCTTGGGGAAACCACTCCAAAGCCCAAGATTGTTAAAAAGGTGCTCAGATCTCTAATCGAGAGATTTCATGTCAAGATCACCGCTATTAAGGAATCAAAGAACATTGAAAAATTTCTTTTGACTAAGTTGGTTGGCAATCTACAAACCTATGAGTTAGGTTTGACAAGGATAGGAAAATCTGGTAAGGGAAAGAGCATGGCACTGAAGACCAAGAGTAGTGACACAGATGAGTATTCCGCCGATGAAGATTCTAAAATGAAGTCCTACATCACCAGGCAATTCAAGAAGTTCATGAAGAATGCCAATGCAAAAGGCTTCGACAAGGGTAGTAGGCAATCAAGTTCTTCTTAGTCTAAGAGCCAAGACAAAGGGAAGAAGGATGCTAGGGATGGTAGTCAGTACACTATTCCCTCAGGACCCAAGTGTTTTGAATGTCAAAGTTTCGGTCACATGAAACAAGAGTGCCCTACTTATCTCAAGTCCATTGGGAAAAGCAGGGCACTTGATACAACCTTGAGCGACATCAAACCCGAGGATGATTTTGAAAATGAGGATGGAGAAATCCTAAATGCCTTCACCACCACTTCACGCCACTGTCAATCCTACTAAGGGGATTGTAGAAGAAGACTTGGTGGAGTCAAAGTTTGAGAAGATGGATGAACAAGATGACATCTACAATGCATATGCAAAATTATACAAGGTCTCGGAAAAGTATGAGAAGTTGTATAGGTTGGCCACCAAGAAGCTCAGTGATGTAGAGCTCAAACGAGAAGAAATCTCCACAAAGTTTGATGAAACCAATCAAACTATTGGAGAATTGAGGTTTGAGAACAATTTCTTGGCTAAGAAGACTAAGAAGCTAGAAGCAGAGCTGTTTAAAGTCAGAGCTCAGTTAGAGAGGACTTCAAGTGCAAAGCTTGATGAGATGCTCATTATGCAAAAATATACCTATGATCGAACCGATTCAGGGTATGATTTCTCTTCTCCAAATATTACTTCTTCTAGTACTACTATTTTTATTTCTCCTTCTAATAATGTTGAATCTGAGAACAATAATGTGAAAAATGTGATAGCTAGTGAGAACATAGACAAAGGAAAATCTATCATAAGAGCATCCCCCTAAGCTTACTAAAAAAGAAACCAAAAACCTTAGGACCAAGAAGAGTAATGCTCAAAAGTCTAAAGTGAAGAGGCAACATCTCTATCATCACTGTGGATCAGCTGGACATACTCGATCTAATTGCTACAAGTGGCAAGCCACTCAAGAGAGCAACAATATGGTCTCATCCGGAAACCTGAGTCATTTTCCATCCTCTCTTGCTCCTCTTGGAGATCTCCTCAAGGCCCTCATATTCTTTTCGAACTTGAACGGTTGCAATTCTTTCCCCTCACTGCTAGTTTAAGGATTCGCCAAAAGGAAAGGTTCTTCCAAGGTGTGGAAGGAAAAAGGCTCCAAGTGATTTAGTCTCACTCTCTCTCTCTCTCTCTCTCTCCTTATTGTTTTTGTTTTTGCATTACTTGTGTGTTTTTCTTTCTTATTTTGAGTCAGTCTAGTTTTTATGTATTGCTTTGCTTTGCTTAACATGTTTTTGTTTATTTGTTTTCAGTTTTGTTTTATTTTGTTTCTCCTCCATAAAAATAAAAATAAAAAATTGAAAAATCAGAAAAATAAAAAAACAATAGGTGTTTGTGTACATTGGTACTTGTGTACCATGAATGACCAATAAAATAAAGTTTTCTAAATTTTGTATCTCTTGTAGCTTAGATGAGCATCTCTATGCACAACTAAGCAAGTGAGCTTTGTGGCTCGTGTTTGTGATGAGTAAGATTAAATTATCTCTTGTACTTAACACTTGTATCACTCTTTTTGAATGGAATGACTAAAAAATCTTAAGAGAAAGACATAAATAACCATCTTATCACTGTTGTCCACCAATCATGGAATGACATCGGTATGCTTCAGTATAGCAAACGCTTAACATAAGTGGGTACTTCTTTCCTCTCTTATATGCCCATGCACGATATGCTTAATAAAAGAAAATATGTAAAGAAAAATTAAAGCAAAAAGAATCAAAATGCTTTAAAATATAATTGCAAACGTGTATTTTAGGAGATGTGGGAGTTATAGGATGTACCTTGAAGGTGATAGTCCCCATCAAGTAGTTATGATCGTGCGTGAGTTAAATTGATTTACTTATATCTCAAATCATTATAACATGTAAACACTTATGCAATCTTACAATGTTTTTCACACACAACATGCAACATTCTTTGCTACTTTTGATACTTGTGCAGGCACAATATGATTTGGCCATCATAAGGAATACATATGTTAATATATGCTCACTAAACTGACTTGACTTATTTTTTAAATATAAAATAGGTTAGACTTGTTTAGTGTGTGTGTGTGTGTGTGTGTTTTGGATATAAAATGCTTATCATTTTTTTTTATTTATTGAGAGATGATTTTGAGAGTTTAAAATGTTGTTTGGATCCTTGGTTGAGTAGCATACTTGATTGCATTCATATTTATATTTTTCTCTTCTTGAAAAACTATTTTTAATCAATCTTGACAGCTTCTCGATACCTCTCGACAGCTAGGCCATCTATCGAGCTCTTTAGCTTCTTTTTATCACAGTCTCAATAGCTTCTCGATCCATCGAAAAAACTTCTATCTCATCGATAAATGCTTAATAGCTTCTTGATCCATCGAGACTCTTGTGCTGTGGACACCTCTCAATAGATCCTTGATAGCTCTTCGACAGCTGATTCACGCGTTTTAAATCTTGACACCTCTCAATCTGTCGAGATTTATGTCTTTCTATATATACGGTCAGTGCTAAAATTCTCTCATTTTCTCCGATCTCTCTCGATAGATTCTATCTTCTCTCACTCCAAAAACTCCTCAAACTCAACCCTTTCACATTCCTCACTTGATCTTCCGCCTAAATCAAGTGTTTCTCATTTGGTATGATCTTTTTTCTCTCTTGTATCATGCATTTCATTCTTTTTTACCTAAGTTTTGGGTTTTTGAAAAGTTTTTAAAGTTTTTCAAAATTGATGAGGTTTTTGCAAAATTTTTGGGTTGGGCTTTACTTAAATGAGTTTGAAAACATCATGCATTGCATTACATCTGCATTATAACAATATATCATGCATTTTAGATATGGGTTTACTTTGTTGCAATGATGTGTGCCATTAGTTTGGATTAGGCTAAGCCCATGATGTTTTTAAGTTTGCATGTCACATATTCATGCATTTTCATGCATACATACCTTCTTTTATCTTTATATTGATATTAATATTGTTGGTGCTTTTCTACGTGTCTCTTTCTCTCTCTCTCTCTCTCTCTCTCTCTCTCTCTCTCTCTCTCTCTCTTGCATTAGTCTGCTCTATGGCACCCAAATGCAAATCCACTCTATCCCAAAACCCTCTTCGTTTTGGGGCATCCTCTTCTTCTGATCCTACTCCTTCTCACGACAATTCTGTGATGATAAAGCCCGAAAGGACTTTTTGGAGAACTTCTCTAGACGAGGCATTCATTTGGAATGCCAAGTCATCTTATCGGACTTCTTCGATATCGACTTACCCACTGCCATTCATAGTAGAGGTTGGGAGTTACTGTGCGATGCCTCGATCACGTGCTCTTTCATGACCATTTAGGAGTTCTACTCCAACATGCACGGATTTGACACTTCAGTACCTCATTTCTTCACTCGCGTTTGAGGTATGCACATTGTGGTCACTCCGGATATTATATTCGAGGTGCTCCATGTCTTGAGGGTAGCACATCCTGACTACCATAGTTGTGGTCATCTTAAAACTGTGTCTAAAGACGAGCTCATGTCTTTGTTTTGTGAGCAACCTTCCTCTTGGAGTGATAGTTAAAACACCTGATGCTCGGCCTTTGCTAAAAGTCTGAGATTCCTCAACATGGTGATAACATTCGTTCTCCATCCATTGCCTTACTATAACTCTATTACAGAGCCTCGTGCTCGGTTTTTGTTATCCCTCATTAAGGACATTTTATGGACTTCCCTTCACACTTCATTATATCCTTTATAGATGTCTATAATGATACAGTGACTCGTGATAAGCTTATTTTTGCTTCAGCTATCATGAGGATCCTTCACCATATATCGGTTTCCTTTCCTCCATCTGATCCCTTCTTCATCATGGGTGTCATTGATGCTGCTATCGTTAGACAGAGTGATGCTTAGCTTCATTCAAGGTGGACTCAGATCGAGACAGCAGCTCCTCTAGCTTTTTTTGCTCCATCCACCTTACTCCTTTTTCTTCCACGGGTAGAGTGAATCTTGAGACTATCATAGCGTAGCTTGTGTGCATGGATGCTCGCCTTGACACTCTTAGTGATGAGTTGTGTCAGGTGAACCCGTGTTGGTCATATCGCATGACAACAGGTTGTCATGGGTGGTTTCACTGTGAGTTCTTCTCTCTCTCCACCAGCTTCAGAGGATGAGAGTGATGATGGCTACGGTAGTGATGATGCTGATGAGGATGATAGTGGTAGCTCGCCCAGTGATGATGAGATGTTTACTTTGTTCACCTATCTCTTCAGTTTTGGTGAGAGTAGTCATACTCATAGGGGAAGAGTTAGTATAGGAGATTTTTGTATGGGGGAGTTTCTATATTTTGAGGGCTTTTCTTTTTATACATTGTTCATGTACCTTTGGTCTTGTGAGCACTTTGCGATAGCAAACCTTGTACTTGTTGATGATATATATACATTTAAGTTTGTTATTACAGTTCTTTCACCTATCTCTTCATGTGTTGTTTCTTTTCTCTCTTTATACACATGCTTCTTATTACTTGTATGTAATCTTTTATTTCTATTTCACACTAAGATGCCTTGGTGAGTTTTGTTTAAAGTGTTCAGAAATACAGGTTGTCAAAGTCTTCCTTGCCATGAACTCTCTTCTTGCAAAGTTTTTCAAGAGTTTGTGTTAGGATGAATTTTATTGTATTCAACAAGTGAGTATGAGTTGAGTAATTTATGATTTCTCTTATATGTTCATTTGTTTGTTGTGGTTTTGTCACGAATTGCCAAAGGGAGAAATTGTTAGGACATATATGAATCATGTTAGGAACAAATGTCAATATTTTATGTAATTGGCTAATCCTTTGACAAAATGCACTTTACTTGTATTTGGGTAGATCTAGGATGTGTTTAATGCTTCAAAAAACAAGGTTTCAAGTTCAAGTGTTAAAACCATGCAAGTCTGTCCAAGAAACAAGTGAAGAAGTGTTGTTCATTAAAGCTCGACAGCTAGTATCTATCGAGGCTTAAAAAGCTGTTTCAGCTCGAAACTCGACAGCTACTCAATAGATATGATATCTATCAAGATTTATGAAAATCAAATTTTTAGTTCTGATTTCATGCCAATCCGTGAATGTATGTTTGGGCTTTCTTTTCTCACAACCCTAAACATTTATAAGGATTATTTTAAGGGCCGTCACAAAGAGCACAATTGCACAAGTGTGCAGCAAAGTATTGTTCATGCAAATTGTGACTGGAAACCTAGTTTGCCCTAGTTTATCTCGATGAAGCTGCTGTGTTTGTACACTATTGAATTTTGTGACCAAGCAACTTTGTGATCTTCATCATGTGATGAACCGAAGAACTTTGCAGCCAACATCCTTCTTAAGTTGGTGATCAAGTTGCGTATTAGGCTCCACGCATTTATTAGTTAGTCACGTACTGGGAGCCGTGCATTAAAAAGAGAGATTGTCACTACAGAACAAGTCCAATTGTGTATTGGGGTAAGGGTTTAACTGTAGGTTGGTATAAGGTACAGGGATTCCTTTACTTGTAACCACTTGTTGTGATAATAGTGAATTCTCGGGAGTGGTGACCTTAAAATCACCCGGTGGGGTTTTTGCCTCAGAGGTTTTCTCCATTCGTAAACAAATCACCGTGCCAACTTTATTTTCCGCTGCATTATATTCTAGTTGGTGATTTGTTTATGCTATCATGTATATTGCATGTTAATTTGATTAATTAATAAACTTGAGTAATTAATCAATTAATTCATCACAATGAGTCAATGCATTAGAATGATGTCAAGCACATAATTCCATAGATATATCAGAATCATAACAAAGATTCTAGTGCTTCAACTATTATATGATAAAACAAAGAAGTTATATCATATCTCAATAAACCTAGAAATCTCATTGGCGGTGTGCATCTGTAACCATAGCTTTTACAAATCAAGTCCATACCCATATAAAATTATATATATGCCAAGCCATAGTATTCGAAGCTTGAATGAATATATCACATTTATCAATCACAGCACACCGATTTATTGAACAAAAGTTCTAAAAAAAAATTATTCAAAAAAATTATTGCAAAAATTTGAAACACCAAGAAAATGTGATAGGCCACAAACACGTTGACCCCTTGTGATAACTTAGATTAATTAAATTAGCCCAATTATTAATTAATCAAATTAACATGCAATATCACATGGTAGCACAAACAAATCACCAAACTAAGTAATGCAGCGGAAATAAAATGACACGGTGATTTGTTTACGAATGGGGAAAACCTTACGGCAAAAACCCCACCGGGTGATTTAAGGTCACCACTCCCGAAACTCCACTATTATCACAACAAGCAGTTACAAGCAAGGAATCCCAAGTACCTTACCAACCTACAGTTGAACTCTTACCCCAATACCCAATTGGACTTGCTCTGTAGTGACAGTTTCTCCTTTTCAATGCACGGCTCCCAAGTACGTGACTAACCAGATGCGCAGATCCCAGTACGCGACTTCAAACACCAACTAGAGAGAGAGAATTGTTGGCTACAAAGTTCTTCAAATCATCAGAGATGAACCAGGACACGAACTTTTTCTATCAGATCACAAATTGCATGAACAAGAAGTTCTGAATGAATGTGCAACTTGCATCACTTTTACGGCCCTTAATATAATCCTTTTATATGTCTAGGGTTAGGAGAAAAGAAGTCCCAAAGACACATTCACGGATTGGACTTGAAACAGAATTGGAAATCTGTTTTCTTTAATTCTTGACAGATAGAGGTGTCGAGAGGTGTCGAGAAGCTGTCAAGGCTCGGGGCAAAGCAGCTTCTTAAGGCTCGATAGATGCATGTGTCGAGATATGTGTCGAGCTTTAAAAACTGCCACTTCCTTGCTTGTTTCTTGGACAAACTTTGACGGCTTCAACACTTAATCTTGAACCCAAGTTTCTTGAAGTGTTTAACACATCCTAAATCTACCCAATTACAAGTAAAGTGCGTTTTGTCTAAGGATAAGCCAATTACATAAAATAGCGACATATGTTCACAGGCTTGAACTACATATGTCCTAATAATCTCCCCCTTTGGCAATCCGTGACAAAACCACAACATACAAATGAAGATATGAGAGAAGTCATAAATCACTCAACTCATACTCACTTGTTACATACAGTAAAATCTATCCTAACACAAACTCTTGAAAAACTTTGCAAGAAGAGAGTTTATGGCAAGAAGACTTTGACAACCTGTATTTCTGAAACACTTATAAACAAAACACATCAAGGCATCTTTGTGTGAAACAAAAATAATAGATTGCGTACAAGTAAAGAAACATGTGTATAAAGATAGAAAAGAAACAACACATGTAAAGGTAGGTGAAAGAAAAACATACATCATCATATATAAGAAGAGAATAAATACAATGTATGTCAATACATGATCAATGTATCTCTAAAAAGACAAGAAAAGAAAAAGAAATACATATGATCACCTCACTACATCCCTCAATCCTCACTCCCCCTAACAAAAATGTCCTATGCTAACACTCCCCCTAAGCATAACTACTCTCATACAAAACTACTCCCCCTTTTTGTCACGAGTGACAAAGGGTAGAGTGTCAAGTAGACATCTCATCCGAAGAGCTCGCATCTCCATCATCATCATCGTTAGAAGCATCATCGTCATCGCCATCATCATCAGCCTCAGTCTCAGTCGACACATGAGGTGGCAGAGGAGAAGCTTCTGGTGCAAAGCCGCCCATGGTCGCCTGTCTCCTGGCGATGCGACCAACACGGACGTTCACCTGATACAGCTCCGTGGAGAGTGTATCAAGGCGAGCATCCAAACGCTGTAGCTGCGCCATGATGTCTCCTAAGGTGACGTCGCTCGAAGAAGAAGCAGATGCTCGAGCGGATCTGGAGGTGGTCGGACGGGTGGAAGGAGTGGCACCATCAGACTGTCGCGATCGAAACTGTGCTTCGCTACGTTTTACGGTAGCGGCGTCTATGGCAGACATGACATGGTAAGGATCGGACAAAGGGAATGGGATGGAAAAACGGCTAAGAATACTCGTGATAGCAGAAGGGAAAATGAGCTTATCACGGGTGGCCGTATCTTTATAGACATCTATGATGGAAAAGATAAAGTGAGAAGGAAAGTCTATAGAGAGATCCTCTAGAAGGGACAACAAAAACCGAGCGCAAGGCTCTGTGATAGAGTTATAGTGAGAAAGTGGGTGCAAAACAAAAGTCATCACCATGTTAAGGAAACGAGGACCTTTAGCAAAAGGTCGACATGGTGTGTACATATGATCTCCCCAAGAGAAAGGACGCTCACAGAACGCCGAGATCATCTCGTCTTTGGACACAGTCCAGAGACGCTCACAGCTAGGGTAATTAGGATGATCCACCCTAGGGACATGAAGAACCTCAGAGACTAACTCTGGGGTGACAGCAAAGCGCGTACCTTGGACGCAAGAGTAGAAAAGAGGTACTGAAGAATCTATCCCATGGATGTTGGAGTAAAACTCCTGTATCAACATGAGTGGACATGTGACCGGGACGTCACACAGTGACTCCCAAGCCCGACTGTGTATGACATCGGGAGAGTCGGTGTCGGCAAAGTCTGCCAGGACAACGTGGCGTTCCGAATGAACACCTCATTTAGAGAAGTTCTCCGAGAAGTCCTTATGGGCTTTCTCATCACGGAACCGGACAGAAAGAGGAGTAGAATCTGAGGAAGACTGTCCCTTAGAACGCAGAGGGTTCTGGGATGGAATGGACTTACGTTTAGGTGCCATAGACACTACTAACGCAACCATAGAGAGGGGGAAAGAAGAAGAGACAAGCAGAAAAGTTCCAAACAGTTCAATATAGGAAGAATATACTGAAAAGAAAGAACGTATGCATGGAAAATGCATGAACATGTGACATGCAACATAATAACATCATGGGCTCAGCCCAATCCAAACCTAACAGCACACAATAGATAGGCACACATCTAAACGCATGAAAATACAATTAGAATGCTAATGTGATGCAATGCATGTGGTTTTGAAGATCAAATCTATAAAACCAACCCAAGAATTTCATGAAAACCCCACAAATTTTGAAAACTCCCACAAATTTTCAAAAACACAAAACCTAGGGTTTTAAAATCATGAAATGCATGAATATGAGGGATAAGACGCTGACCAAGTGATGAGAATCGAGACAAACACTTGAGAAAGCCTTGGGAAGAGGTTTGGAAAGTGAGAGAAATGTTTTGGAAGAGAGAAAAGGAGTTTTTGAGCGAGAGAGGTCGAGCGAAGTGAGACAGAAATCATGAAGAATCAATATATAGACCTTCAGTAATTCTCGACAGCTGCAGGTGTCGAGAGGTGTCGAGCCTGCAATCGAGCCTGCTATCGAGATAGCTATCGAAAAAAAGCACTTCGACAGATGAAGCTATCGAGGTCATGTGTCGAGAAGGAAGAATTAACCAAGAAGGAACCTCGATCGATCCAGAAGCTATCGAGGAGCTATCTAGCAGAAAGAAAGTTTCTCGATCGATCCAGAAGGTGTCAAGGTATCTATCGAGACTGCGATAAGAAAAAATCTAAGAAGCTCGACAGACAGCTATGCATCGAGAGGTATCGAGGAGGTGTCGAGATGCCTTTGAAAACAGTTTTTCAGAAGAAGAAAAACACAGACATAAATGCAATCATGCATGCAACTCAACCAAAGAACCAAGCAACACATTAAGCTCTCAAAATCATCTCTCAACGAGAAAAATAAGCACATGTATCTCAAAATACGCACACACACACTAAACAAGTCTAACCAATTTTATATTTCAAAACAAGTCAAGACAATTTAGTGAGTATACATTAACGCATGTAAACCTTGAGATGGCCAAATCACATTGTACCTGCACAAGTATCAAGAATAGCAAAGAATATTGTGTGTTATGTGTGAAAACATCACAAGATTGCATAAGTGTCTCAATTGCTATGATGATTTGAGATATGAGAAAATCACTTTAACTCACACACAATCATAACCGTTTAATGGGGACTATCACCTTCGAGGTACATCCTATAACTCCCACATCTCCTAGAAAACACGCTTGCAACCATATTTTAAAACATTTTTGATCTTTTTATTTTTTATATCTTTGCATATTTTCTTTTTAACAAGCATATCATGCATGGGCATACAAGAGAAAGAAAAGAAATACCCAATTATGTTAAGCATTTGACATTGCACTTTTGCTATGCCGAAGCATACAGATGTCATATTATGATTGGCGAGTAACAGTGGTGAGATGGTTATTTATGCCTTTCTCTTAGGATTTTCTAGTTCAACCCGTCAAAAAGAGTGATACGAGTGTTAAGAAGAAGAGATCACTTAACCTTACTCATCACAAACAAAGAGCTACAAAGCTCACTTGCTTAGTTGTGCAGAAGAATGCTCATCTAAGCTACAGGTGATACAAAGTTTAGAAAACTTTGTTTCAATAGCCATTTTAAAAGTTCACATGAACTAATGCACACAAACACACACTGTTTTTATATTTTTCAATTTTTTAATTTTTTTTTATTTTTATCAGAAAAGCAAAAATAAACTACAAAATTGAAAACACACAAACAAAAACATGTAAAGCAAAACATGCATAAAACTAGACTGACTCAAAACTATAAAGAAACACACAAGTAATGCAACACACAAAAACAGGAGAGAGAAGAAGAAGTGACTAAAATCACTTAGATCCCTTTGCCTTCCACACCTTGGAAAAACCTTTCATTTTGGTCGACTCTTGAACCGGTGATGAGGGAGAAGAATATGAACCATTCAAGTTCGAAAGGAACATGATGGCTTTAAGAATGTCTCCAAGAGGAGCGAGAGAGGACTGAAGCTGATTCTGGCTTCCAGATGCTATCATGCCATTGCTCTGTTGAGTGGCTCGCCACTTATAGCAATTTGGTCGAGTGTGACCAGCAACACCACAATGATAACAGAGATGTGGCTTCTTCTGTTTGGGCATTTGAGAGTTAGCCTTCTTATTCCTAGGGTTTCTAGATTCCCTTTTCTCAATTTTAGGGGGTGCTCCTAGGATGAACTTGCCCTTGTCTACGTTCTCACTAGCTAATTTAGTTTTAACATTCTTATTTTCATTTTCAATGTTATTAGCAGGTGGAACAAACACAGTAGTGCTAGCAGTAGGAGTATTAGAAAGAGAAAATTCATACCCCAATCCAGTACGGTCTGAAGAAGATCTCTGAGCACTTAGCATCTCGTCCAGCTTTGCACTTGATGTCCTCTCCAGTTGTGCTCTGACTTGAAACAGCTCCGCTTTAAGCTTCTTGGTCCTTTCAACCAAGAAATTGTTTTCGAACCTTAGTGCTCCAATGGTCTGATTTGCTTCATCAACCTTTGTGGACAGCTCCTCACGGTTGAGTTCCATATCACTGAGCTTCTTGGTGGCCAGCCTATAGAGTTTCTCATGCTTCTCAGAAAGCTTGTACAGTTTCTCATAGGTGGTGTGGATATCATCTTGATCATCCATAATCTCACACTTGGACTCTACCAATTCCTTCTCTTCATCCACTTCTTCAGTAACCCCATCAGCAGGATTCACAGTGGTAGTGAAGGCATTCAAGATTCCGTCGTCTTCATCTTCGGAATCGTCCTCGGGCTCCGTGTCACTTAAGGTAACAGCAAGTGCCTTGCTCTTCCCTATGCTCTTAAGGTACGTAGGACACTCTTGTTTCATGTGTTCGAAGCCTTGACAACCAAAGCACTTTGGTCCAGCGGGAACAGTGTACTGACCGCCATCCTTGACATCCTTCTTCTCTTTATCAGAATTCTTGAGTTGTGAAGAACTGGATTGTCTACGGTCTTTGTTGAAGCCCTTTCCATTTGCATTCTTCATGAATTTCTTAAATTGCCTTGTGATGTAGGACTTCATCTTGGAATCTTCACCATCTGAAGAATCATCCGTATCACTGCTCTTGGCTTTTAGTGCCAAACTCTTGCTCTTGCTTGACTTGCCTAACCTAGTCAGCCCTAACTCATAGGTTTGCAAGTTTCCAACCAACTCAGTCAAAGGAATTCTATCAATATCCTTTGATTCTTCGATCGCCGTGATCTTAGCATGGAATCTCTTGGGCAGCGATCTAAGTACCTTCCTTACTATCTTGGGTTCAGGGATGGTTTCCCCAAGATTAAAGGCTGAGTTTACTATGTCCTTAAACTTGGCATAGAACTCATCAAACGACTCATCCTCCTCCTCCTCTATCTTAATTTCTTCAAAGCGTGTGGTGAGCCTTTGTAGCTTTGAATCTTTGACAGCCTTGGTGCCCTCATAGGTTGTCTGGAGGATGGTCCATGCTTCCTTAGCAGTTTCGGTTGAGGAAATTTTCTTGAACTCCTCATTGGTGACTGCACTGAATAGGGCATTCAATGCTCTGCTGTTGAAGTTTGCCACCTTGATCTTAGCATCATCCCAGTCGGCCAGCGCTTCTGTAGGCTTGGTCCAGCCTATCTCCACAGCTTGCCACACATTCTCATCTAAAGACTGCAAGAAAGCTCTCATGCGTACTTTCCAGTACGCATAGTTAGTGCCATCAAATAAAGGAGGTATAATAAGAGATTGTCCTCTATCCATGACAGCAGGGGTCAAATGGATCACACACAATGGATTAAACCTTAATTAGAGTGTGCTTGCTCTGATACCACTTGACAGGCCACAAACACGTTGACCCCTTATGATAACTTAGATTAATTAAATTAGCCCAATTATTAATTAATCAAATTAACATGCAATATCACGTGGTAGCACAAACAAATCACCAAACTAAATAATGCAGCGGAAATAAAATGACACGGTGATTTATTTACGAATGGGGAAAACCTTACGGCAAAAACCGCACCAGGTGATTTAAGGTCACCACTCCCGAAACTCCACTATTATCACAACAAGCAGTTACAAGCAAGGAATCCCAAGTACCTTACCAACCTACAGTTGAACTCTTACCCCAATACCCAATTGGACTTGCTCTGTAGTGATAGTTTCTCCTTTTCAATGCACGGCTCCCAAGTACGTGACTAACCAGATGCGCGGATCCTAGTACGCGACTTCAAACACCAACTAAAGAGAGAGATTTGTTGGCTACAAAGTTCTTCAAATCATCAGAGATGAACTAGGGCACGAACTTTTTCTTTCAGATCACAAATTGCATAAACAAGAAGTTCTGAATGAATGTGCAACTTGCATCACTTTTATGGCCCTTAATATAATCCTTTTATATGTCTAGGGTTAGGAGAAAAGAAATCCCAAAGACACATTCACGGATTGGACTTGAAACAGAACTGGAAATCTGTTTTCTTTAATTCTCGACAGATAGAGGTGTCGAGAGGTGTTGAGAAGCTGTCGAGGCTCGGGGCAAAGCAGCTTCTTAAGGCTCGATAGATGCATGTGTCGAGGTATGTGTCGAGCTTTAAAAACTGGCACTTCCTTGCTTGTTTCTTGGACAGACTTTGACGGCTTCAACACTTAATCTTGAACCCAAGTTTCTTGAAGTGTTTAACACATCCTAAATCTACCCAATTACAAGTAAAGTGCCTTTTGTCTAAGGATAAGCCAATTACATAAAATAGCGACATATGTTCACAGACTTGAATTACATATGTCCTAACAAAACGGTTTTCTTTTATTCTAAAACCCAATTACATGTTACCGATAGTAGTTTAGGCGGTCTAATGTTGGAGAGGGACTGTCTTGTCGGCGAATGTTGGTCTGACACTCCAATTCCTCTCTCGATCTCATTTTGTCTATCTCTTTATAGTTACCTATGCTCATTTGTCAATTTTTGTGACTAATGATTCTGTTTCTTTTTATGTCTATACGGTGAAACATTGTCTTTCATTGAGTCATAAAGTATAGCATTGGGCACAAGCTAAAGAGAAAGTAGGCCTAATGGTGAAACACAAGCTAAAGAGAAAAAAAGGAAAGCTTCCCGGTGAGGAATCAACCATCCTCAGATTAATTCCTCTCTTTCTGCGTTTCACGATTGATGGGTTTTCTCTTTTTTTTTTTTTTAATAAATATAATTTGATTGGGAATTTGTAGTGTTATTTATATTTAATTCTTAAAAATTGAATTTAAAACAAATTCAATTAGATGAAAAGTTACATTTTTTCATTTTTTTTTAAATGTAAACGTGGCTACAGTTTATTTAGCCACGTGGTTTAATGAGAAGTGGTCAATAAAAAGTTAAACATTTCGACTATTATTTATTTTATATATATATATATATAGAGAGAGAGAGAGAGAGAGAGAGAGAGAGAGAGAGAGAGATGTGTGGTTTTGAACTTGGTTGAATAGAGAAAGCAAATCACTACCTAATTCCCAAATCATTAAAGTGAACAAGATTCAAATTTTTTTTTTTTTTTACTTATATATATGATGACTAGATTTCCAAAGTTTGACGGTGTGGACTACTAAAATCCATTTAGCTAATGATTAATACTTATATTTAACTCTATCTTCTTTTAACTCAAAAAAAAAAAAAAAAAAAAAAAAAAAACCTTATATTTAACTAAAAACAAAACAGAAGGATTAACATGATTATCTATGTGTATTTTGATAAAGTGATATGACTTTTTAAGTCATCTAAACAAATTAGAAAGTTTGATTAAAAATTTAAAGGCATCACGACTAATTATTTGAATTTTCATAGAGTGCGTTAGAGGAAGTTTCCTCTCGGCCCAATCAAATTGAAGGAAAATAATATCAAGGGTGCGTGTGTTTAAGTTGTTGCAAAACCATATTGAAGAATTATTGTTGTGAAACTGAGTTTTGTGTTTTAAAAACACTTTTTTATACTTCCAAAATGCCTAACCAATCAAACGGACCCCAAATATTGAAATAGTAGCCTTTGGCTATATCATTGTTTGCTAGGTTGTAATTGACAGTTTTTAGCACATGGCGGGTAAGTGTGCTAAAAACTAGATGGACAAGATTTCTCTCTAAACTAGTTTGAAAAGAACTCTTTAAACTCCTCTTACATCTTTTTATTGTATGTGAGTTTTGAAAAACTAACGTTGGATAACATGTTTTTTATGTTCTTAACATACATGTTAAATTTTTTATAAATCGGATATTATTTTCTATTCAATCAATAAACTTATATTTTATACATAATTTTATATCACATAAACCTAAAATTTAAACATTTGATTGATGACATAACTATTGAACTTTGATATTCTGGAAATTTTGCAAGCATAAAGGATATAATAGGAAATTGCAAATCCAATAATTAGGATTTCGAATTTCACATACAATAAAAATATATAGGAAGAGTATGAAGGGTTTTTCTCCAAAATTAGTTTAAAGAGAAACAAGTTCGAAACTGAAACTCATTGCCATGTGAACCATGTGTGGAGTGTAGTTGGTGCATTACTAACTTGACAGAAATGATAAGGTTTAGCTACAAAATTAGTTGTAGCCGTAGCCTACAATTTTACTTAATAAAATAAATTTTATTACATATTTTGAAAATTTAATCGTTGAATTATGTGTTCTTTATGCTCTCAATACACATGTTAAATTTTGTGTCAATCGGATATTATTTATTATATGATCTATAAGCTTATATTTTAAGCATAATTTTAAACTACAAAAACTTACAATTTAAACAATTTATTGATAACATAGCTATTGATCTTTAATTTTCTGCAAATTTTGCAAGCACAAAGGATATAAAAAGAAGATGTAATCTAGTTATGGATTTGTTAAAATTCACCACCAATAAAATGATATTGAGTAAGGATGTAGTCTTTGACTACAGCTAATTCTGTAGCTATACTTTCTTCTGACAGAAAATAATGACAACGTGTGAGGCACATGCAAGGTTTTTTCTGGTTGATATTGACAACATTTTGTAGCTTGTGTTCAAATTATCTAAACATAAGTTTTAGAATGAAGATAAAAGCTAGAGGAAAAAGAATTGCGTGCACAAAATTTATATTCTAAGTGTGCGTTTGACATTGATTATTTCTGTCAATTTATTTTACTATTCAACTAATTTTTGTTATAATTCATGGGTCCCACTGTACTTTTTGGTACTATTCATGGGTCTCACAGTACTATTTCAGCTAACTTTTACTTTTATCTGCAATACTTTCAGCAAAAAGTTTTCAATTTCAGATAAATAAATTGTTCTCAATCGGACACTAAATAAAATTTTGTACACAATTTCTACATATATAAAATCATTAGATTAATAAGATCTCTAGGAATTTGATAGTGAGAAACGTGTTTATACCCCTTCAATGGCATATTATCAATTTTTAAGAGTTAATTGAACTAAACACTACGTAGTTAATTGATTCAAGTTAGATGATGTTCATGAATAAACACATCCAATGCTGGAAACAATAAATACACCCATATAGAGATAAAGATTAATTTGCTCACAGAGTGGAAACCAAGATGGTCAAACACTTTGGAGCCAAGCCTAATTCAACAAATAGTTCACTATTGAAGATTATTGTTGCGGTACATATGATACTCACATGACTTTCTGTACACGTAATTAGTCTCGAGCTCCCTACTCTTGCTAGTAACTGCGCGCATATCCTATCTTGTGCCTCCAATATTGCTACTTGTTGTTGCAAGTCAATCCACCAACCTCAAAACCAATCTCTCGGGATCACTGTAAGGCTACTTGAAAATTTTATGTAGTCTCAATGGTTTCAACAACAACTTCAACACTAGTATGGTAAATTGGTAATCTAATTGTTTGGAATTATATATGTTTGGAATAAATATCTCAAGGATGTAACAATGGGAAAGGTAGGAAGAACAATTTTTTTTTCTCTGTTTAGTGTGGTCTTCTTCTTTCTTACTAAATTAGGTTTGAATTGTAACTTTAAGTAAGTGTAGGTTTCTAGGGTTGGTTGGCTACAAAAGAACCATAAAATCTTTCAGGTCAGTGGCTTTCCTTAATAGGATTGCTCAATCCAGTCGTGCTAATGTTGCTGAAACTTTCTGTCCTAAAGTTTTGATTCGGTCAACCAAGCAAATATTTTCACTCAACCGAGCTTCATACCAGCACAATCAACAATAGTTTTAAGTTTTCAATTTCAAGGCCAAAATGGGCTTTTGCCCTTTTCACAAAAAAAAAAAAAAAAATCAGCATATTGCCCCCTTTCCCAAACTAATTAGGGAAATGCCTCTCTTTTGAAACTCGATTTTCTTAAAATCGAGTTAAGTCCTATAGCGACGTTTTAAGGAGCCTATAGTGACATTTTAAGAACCCTATAGTGACATTTTAAGAACCCAATAGTGACATTTTGTAACTTGACCTCCATGAAATCGAGTTATAGGTAAAAAAAAAAAAAAAAAAAGAGAAAAACTTGCATGTAACTCAATTTCATAGAGGTTGAGTTACAAAACGCCGCTATAGGTCCTTAAAACGTCACTATAGGCTCCTTAAAACGTCACTATAGGCTTCTTAAAATGTCACTATAAGCCTCCAAATTTTTTTTATTTTTTAAACTCGATTTTAAGAAAATCGAGTTTCAAAAGAGGGATATTTCCCTAATTAGTTTGGAAAATAGGGCATTTACCCTTTTTTGTTTTGCGTGAAATGGGCATTTGCCCATTTTCGCCTCAATTTCAATTATACCTATTTGTTTGTTTAAACTTATGTATACCTAGATTGTTTAACCTAATTAATTAACCAAGTTGTTACTTAGGTTTATTATTCAAATCTAGGATAAACACAAACAATCATATCACAACGTGTGTAAAATTAAAGAAGACAAGTGATATGATGACCAAGAAAAATCAATGAAACTGTCCAACTTCAAGGTAAAAAACTTGAGAAGAATTTAACCTAAACTATCCTCAAAGCAAAAAATTTACTATGATAGAATGAAAGTTTTTACAATAGATTTTTTTTTTCCAAAATCTAAAGCTACCTCTTGTAGTATTTACTTATGTGACCACACGCAGCTCTGAATTCATGGACTCTTTTATCTAAATTTTCTAAACACAAACACCCTCACCTATGACTTTGAAATCTCACTCAAAGGTTTAGATCATTGTTATGAATTCCATTTCGTTTCTGCTGAAATGTCCGAAAAATTTTGTACTGGTTACTTGACTGGTATGAATTACCCTTTTGTTCCACCTCGGCCTAAATTCCACTTCATTTCGGTCCATTCCGGTCATTCCAGCCTGTTTCGGTGAATTTCGACTGGAACATTAATTTCGGCCGGTACTGATATAATATAATGTTTATTGTTAGGTTCTAAGGATGTAGGATCTAAATGTTTTAAAACTTCAATGTGTATATGTTGGCAAAATCATGATCAAAACTTTTAGTTTAGATTTAGGCTGCTCAAATTGTGTGTTTGTGTAAAATTGGAATCAAGTAATTGCAGAAACTTGTGCAGATTGTTTTTCTACCGAATTTTCCAACTCAACCCAAGCCTGTTTGACGTGTAGGGTTTTATGGTTTACCTTAAGTATAAAAGGAAAAATCCTAGTCACTTTTTTAGGTTGTTGTTTATGCTGTATGTGTGAATCTCTTGTGAGATCTAGAGGTGTTTGCCTTCATACGCACTTAGGGTTATCAAGATCAAGATTGATGCCAAAAGCTTGATGATCATTTTAGTTGCTACATAAAGAGCTTAAAGAAATACAAGTAGTATACTTGTGGATCTGAGAAAGAAGTAGTCCGTAGACTCGGAGTTGTCACATGGTCATGGTAGTAAGTTTTCTACTCGAGGTAGCATTAGAATGCCAGTGGTCTAAATCGCTATTATAAAACTTCAATTCTTTCATAGTGGATCTATTTTACCTTAAGGATAGCTAGGTTAAATCCTCACCAGGTTTTTTACCATATTGGTTTGCTTGGGTTATCATATCGTGTGTTATTTACTTTTCTGCTTTACTTTACATGATATAATTTGTTTGCGTTAACCTAGATTTGAATAATTTACCTAAGTTAATCATTTGGGTAAATAACTAGGTTAAACAACTTGTGTTTAAAGGCTCTAAAAACGTACAAGTGGTATTAGAGCAGGTTAACTCTAGTATTTAGATCCGTTGATCTAAAAGTTGATCCTTGACCCCTTTTGTCATGGAACACAGTCACTCTTTTATGATCCCACCTCACTTTGATGGCAACAACTATACCTACTATAAAGTAAGGATGAAAGCATTCTTGAAATCCATTGATGAAAGAGTCTGGAATTTCGTTGAATACGGATGGATGAAGCCAACTACTCCTGTTAGTGAGTGGCAAACTTCTGAAAAAGAAGTAGACTCTTTCAATAGCAAAGCCATGAATGCTATTTATAATGCTGTTTCTATGAAGGAATTCAAGAGAATCTCTAATGTTGAGGTTGCTCATAGTGCATGGAATATTCTCTGAACTATACATGAAGGCACAAAGGCAGTTAAGATTAACAAATTGCAGTAGTTAACGACTAGATTTGAAAGCATTAGGATGTCTGATGATAAAAGCTTTGATGAATTCTATACTAAGCTTAATGACGTTGTTAATTCAGCTTATAATTTGGGTGAAATCTATGATCAACCTAAGATTGTTACGAAGATACTTAAATCCATAACTAAGGACTTTAGACCCAAAGTGACTGTCATCACTAAAAGCAAGGATGTGGACTCCATCCCTGTTGATGAACTTCTAGGATCTCTCCAATCCTATGAGTTAGATCTACCCAAGACAAACAAGTCTAAATCAATGGCTCTTAAGTTAGTTAATGATGTAGATAGGAATGGATTTGATAATGAACTCTCCGTAACAGAGATTGCATATCTTACCAAGAATTTTAGAAACTTTCTTAGGAACAACAATAGAAGGGAAAGAGGTAAAAACAATGCTAAACCTAGAAATTTTAGGAGGAATGATCCCACTAAAGTGAACAATACTGAAAAACCTAAAGAGAAAGTAAGTCAAACCTCTAATAATTCTATAAGTCAATAATGTTTTGGTTGTCAAAAGTATGGTCATGTGAAATCAGAATGTCCTACATTCTTGAGATCAAAGGATAAGGCTATAGCTGTAACCCTTAGTGATGATGAAGTTTCTAATAATGAGTTTGGTAGTGATGAAGATGGAAACTTCATTGCTTTCACAGCTACTGCTATAGTTGATGGAAGTGTTGTGGTTGATGAGAACCCTTTTGATGGGGAACTCTCTAAGAATGCTAATTTGCAAGAAGCTTATAATAAGCTGTACAAGGTTGCTTCTAAGGATGCTATGAATGTTGATATAGGCTTAAAGAAAATTGCTTCTCTTGAACTTGATAAGAAAAATATACTCTTTAAATTGTTTGATGCTAATGAATTGCTTGATAAGTGAAAGACTGAGAATATGTTGTTGCTTGACAAACTTAAGAACTTGGAACTAGAATTATTTGTTGCTAGAGAACAAACAAATAGTTCTGCTAGTTCTAAACTTGATCACATGTTGAGTCTTCAAAAGTCTTTTGTAGACAAAACCGGTCTAGGTTTTGTTGAAATCATCTCTTTGTCTTAAACTAATTCTGCAATGTTTGTTCCTTCTTCTAAGCCTCCTGTGAGTGAGATTATCAAACCAATAGAAGTTACACCTCCTAGGAAGATTAGGGTTGATCTCAAAGAGTCTAAGGTTAAGACTCCTAACCCTCCTAAGGATAAGTTGCATGATAGACCTACATGAGTTTGTCATTTTTGTGGAAATTTTGAGCACATTCGTCTAAACTGTTTCAAGTTGCAAGCTGTTAAGCGAGCAAATAAGTCAAATGTACCTGTGCCTCAAGCACAAGATCCTATGGTACTTATTGGTGAATTGTTAAAGGGTTTAAACCTTTATTCCAATCCTGGAGTTACTTATTATTCTAATTAGAATAATAACTTCAATGCTAGAGTTGCAACTAAAATGTTTTGGATGCAAAAGGCTCATTCTAATTAAGTCTTTCTGACATAGTCCTTGTGCTTCATCTCTCTATTCTTTGTAACCATTCTTCTTTTTTATTCTTGTTTTCTCTGTTTATTGGATATCATTCATGCATTTCATGCTAAGTTGTATTTTTTTTTCAAAAAGTTAAAAAAAAAATAAAAAAAAAAGAGAAAATGGAAAGAAAAAAAAATGTGTTTTGCATTATTTTTCTTGGATTTAAAATCAAGGCTGGCCATATTATCTTTACATAACTTATTTATGTACTTTGTTTAGCTTAGATGAGCTTATTTTATTGCACTTTACTAATTTGAACTTTGTAGTGCATGTAGTATAGGAGATGTTTATAGTTTTTGATCATTTGACTTTAATCTAGAAGTCACATGCTTTTGATTGTTGGACTTGAACGTAATGAGAAAGACATAAATAACTATATCACCACTGTTTACTAGCCAATCATGAACATCTTAGTGCATATCATAAGATTTTGTGTTCGAGAAAGTGTAGCCCATGTACAAAAAGAACATAAAGCGTAGCCTCGGATTAATGATGAAATTGGTGTGTACATTATTGGGTTATAATCAAGTCAAAATGAAATAAAATTGGTGTATACATTATCTTGACTATTCTAATAATTTCCAAATCAAAAAAAATTAGTGTGTACATTATGAGGCAAAATAAGAAACTTACATGATTGCAAGCTTGTTTTCTAGGAGATGTGAGAGTTATATGATGTAACTCTTTAAGTGATAGTCTCTTTCAACTTTATGTGATGAATTTTGTAGAAATTGTGATTGATTACCGTTAGGTTTTAAGACCTTAGAGACTAATGTATTAGAACTTCAATATGTAATGTGTTGGCAAACCGACAATGGAGGCCGTGAGATGCAACCCTTGTATCTCTCTCCCACTAGATATTTTAAAATAAAAGTTTTTAAATATAAAACATGCATAATATAATTATACATAGCCTTGCTATTTTATATATGTAAAAATACTTAGAAAAAAATTCTCAAAGTTTGGTCGATTCGACAGATTCTCGATCGGTTAGAAAAGTTCCGCGAAGCTCGACAGATCGATAGATCCTCGATCGATCGAGAAACTTTCTGTCTGCTATTCAGATTTCGATCGATCGAGCTTCACGAATTTTGAATTTTCTAGAATTTTCCAAAAACAGTTTTTCAACGTTTTCATGTACAAAACAACTATCATACAATCATTATGAACATAAATTGATATCAAAACTGAATTTCATTGATGTTACTGGCTTAAAGTTCAGTTTAACATACCTAAACTAAAAATTAAACAACATCATAACATCAAAAACAGTTTTCATCAAGAACAATGATTTCAACGACCATGCAATAAACTATTTTCTAACAACATGAAACTATTGTTACTAATTCCAAAACTCGAAAAAAATGTTAAACATATATGTAATGAAGACCGCTCTGATACCATTTGATGGAAATATACATGCTTGTATCACATACAAAACATACGCAGTGGAAGAAATAACAGATCTACTTCATACATAAAAGTTAACATGCGTTATTTAAGTTTCAGAATATAAGAATAAGAAAGTGTACCTTGGAGCGGTGAATTTCAAAACTTGAAGATGAAAAGCACTTGGGAATACTTTCAATCTTCACTCCAATTCCACTAACGCCCAAGATGTGTGGTCTCTCAATCAGTTCCAAAAGGAGAATATCAAAAAGTGTCTAACACTTTTAACACCATTTCACAAGAATGTTCATACAATTTCCTATGAAATCTCTCTCAAAAATCTTTCTCATTTTCTTACATGAAAATTCTGTATGTTTCTCCCTTTGTATCTAACTGATTATCTAATTGGGCTGGCCTTTTGGGCCTTTCCAAATGGGTTTAAGTGTGTGGCTTAGAGTGGGACCAAAAGGGACCAACAAGACACTAGCTCCAATGGGCATTGGGCTTTTCTGTCAACTTTTAACAAGTCCAAAGTTACCATTAACTATATTTAATACCACTATATAAATATAATTGCACTCTAGGCCTTATTCATAAATTATATCCCAAGACTTTATTATACATGCAACCCCTTCATAAAATATTCATAGTAATACAAAGTCATTAAAATAGACTGCCACTTTGTTTATTACTACATCTTAATTCCTTGAGTACCTGGTTTAATTCTTTAAGTTATTCATCATATATTTATGAAATCCAATTCCATAAATATATACTTTAGTAACTCCTTACTAAAGTGGTTAGGCCCAACTCTTTGAATAACAAACCCATTAAACTTATCTCAAGGGAATATTTTGTATCTCTGTTAAGAGACTATGAATTCCATCTTGAGAATATATGTTTCATCAACACTTAATGTGGCTGCCCAACATACTGAGATTTTGACCGTTACTATAGATCTCACTCTTGATATATCAAAGCAACCTACACTTCATGATCAGGTCCATTATCCTCTCAGGATTAAGAGTTCACGTAAATATAAGTCGTGAGTTTATTATTCAATTGACAGTCGTTAGGAGAATAATAAATCTCACACCGGTCCAGTTCAATATGTCTTAACTCTTAAAACATATCAACACATCAACTAGAAATCTCCATTTCCATGATCAAGGCAAATCATCTTAGTTGATATGTTATAGTCTTCGCAGATGAAATGCCCAATTTCATTACCAACTACGAACTACAATTCTAAGTTTACAAAGAACTTGTGATTTATATCTTCTGTGACTAAATCACATAAATCACATACTATGCATCTCATGGACTATATGATAATGTCCCAATATTCATGTTACCATTATTTTCAAATAATAATAAAACAACTTTATTAACTACAACATTAAGTTATACATAATGTCATACATAATAAAATACATAGCATCATACAATAGGATTTAAGGACACATATCCCAACACTAAGTCGCTATTGTGTAAGCTTCAATTATTTCATAGTGGATCTTGTTTTACCTTGAAAATAGCTAGATTAAATCCTTCCCAGATTTTTTATCGGTTTGGTTTTCCTGGATTATCATATCGTTGTGTTCTTTATTTTCCACACTCATCAATGATATGATTTACTGGTGTTAACCTAGATTTGAATAATTTACCTAAGTTAATCACTTGGCTAAATAACTAAGTTGAACAACTTGTGTTTTAAGGGGTCTAAAAACTTTACAAGTGGTATCAGAGCAGGTTAGCTCTGGTGTTTAGATCTTTTGATCTAAGAGTTGATCCTTGATCTTTGTTACCGTGGATAATTTTAAGTGTCTTACTGTTTTTGATTGTGATGATTTGAATAAAAATGACACTGTTGTTTCTGTTGATCTTATTGATGCCTGTGAAACTATCTGTAAGGAATTATTGAAATCTATAAAAATTGTTAAGGAATTCAAAGAAGAGTTAAAATTGGCTAATCTTGAAAGAGTGGAATTGGTTGTTAGATTAGATGAATCTAATTAAAATAAATAAATTTTTAAGAAATCAAATTTCCTCTCAAGATGAGAAGATGAAAAGCTTGGAACAAGAGTTAGTTGAATCTAAAGCTAAAATTGAAAATTTAACTAGTACTAAGCCTGCTGTTAATAACAAAAGTGTTTTTGTTTCTCTTAAGCCTAAAGTTGAAAAAGTTTATATCCCTCCTTTCAAGAAGAATAATAAAGAAAAGGCTTATTTTGCTAAGTTAGACAAAGGTAAAAGTTTTGATGTAGACATTGAAGTTTCTAAACCTATGTCTAAACCTACTGTTAGAAAGCATAAGAAATCTATTTTTGTGCCTACCTGTCACCTTTGTGGTGTTGTTGGTCATATTAGATCAAATTTTCTTTATTGAGGCAAAAACCAAAATCTGAGAGTAGATTTGCTATTAGGAGTACTGATGCTCCTAAATTTGTTCTTGTTTGTCACTTTTGTGGTGTCGTCGGTTACATTCGTCCTAATTGTCATAAATAGAAATTTAAACATTTTGTATTTCAATTTAGGATATGTGATGATATTTCTCCTGCCATAAGTCCATAAAAATTGTTTCATATTCTTTTGAGAAATTTGAGCTTGTTGGCTTGTGAAAGGAAATTACAAGATTTTAGTTTTTCTCAGAAGATTGGTGTAATCCCTCAAATACACTTTGCTTCTCATGGATTTTCACCTACAAAGCCAAAGACTCGTGCTATATGGGTGAGAAAAGATTCTCTAAGGTAAGTGCTGTTTACTTGTCATTGATTTAATTCTTTCAATTAATTGTGGACATGTTTTCTTTTAGTTTTTTGTTGTTTTATTTTCTTAGGTTGTTTTGATTATACAAAAATCCAAAAACATTGAAAATTTTTCAAAAAGACAAAAATATTTAATTTTGTGTCTTGTTTTATTTTTTCTTGAGGATTACATGAATTATAATATCTCTCTTTTAATTTAGAACATGCTTGACATTGTGGAGAAATTTGACTAGTATGTGTTATATAAGTGCTAAGCTATTTCTGATTTTGTGTGAGTATGTACTAGTTTGTACATGTACTCATGGGTTAATTAAGAAATTGATATTTCTTGTCTGTGTACTCTCTATAGCTTAGTTAAACATTATCGTAAATAGCTTTGTATTGTTCATTTAGCATAATTTGTGCTTTTTGTTTTTGGTCATAAATTTTTTTTAAACCAAAAAGATTTTTTTGTTTTGTATTACATATCATGGATTTGTAATCAAGGTTGGCCTATTATCTTTACATAACTTGTTTATGTACTTTGTTCAGAGATTTTTATAAGGTTTATTTGCACTTGAGCTTAGCACTTTACTGTCTTTTTCTTCATATTTTGTAAAGCATTTTAGCTTGGATGAGCTTATTTTACTGCAATTTACTAGTTTGAGCTTTGTAGTGCATATTGTGTGAGAGATGTTTATAGTTTTTGATCACTCGATCTTAATCTTGAAGTCACGTGCTTTTGATTGTTGGACTTGAACTTAATGATAAATGCATAAATAACCATCTCACCATTGTTTACTAGCCAATCAGAACACCTTAGTGCATATCATAAGATTTAGTGCTCTAGAAAGTGTAGCACATGTACAAAAAGAACATAAGGTGTAGCCTTAGATTAATGCTAAAATTGGTGTGTACATTATTGGATTATAATCAATTCACAATGAAATAAAATTGGTGTGTACATTATCTTGACTATTCTAATAATTTCCAGATCTAATAAAATTAGTGTGTACATTATGAGGCAAAATAAGAAACTTACATGATTGCAAGCTTGTTTTCTAGGAGATGCGAGAGTTTTATGATGTAATACTTTATGTGATGAATTTTGTAGAAATTGTGATTGATTACTATCTACATATTACCTCACATGTATCTCAAGCTTTTGCTAGTTGGACACACTACACAAATTACTCTTTGTTAAACTTAGTACATGATATTGTGTGTGATCTTATTGTGGCCATCCAAGATTAAAAATTCCTTGATTTTAATGCAAAATGTGTTTTAAAGTTTGAGTTTTTGAGGACAAATTGATTGTAAAACTTGTTTTTGGAAAATCTGGGTTGAATACAAGTGTTTTGAAAAACTTTTGATCTCAAACTCATGCATTTCATTCATGAATTGTTGTGCTTTGAGGAGTTTCTATATAAAATTGCTCTGTTTTTCAAAAATTTAAATTTTCTAGATTTTCGATCGATCGAAACTGTTTCTCGACCGATTGAAAATGTGTTGAAAATTTTGGTTTGAATATGCTTGGCTCGATTTGTATTCAATCAAAGCTTGACCGATCGAAACTGAAAAATTTTCAGTTTTAAGTATCTGACCAATCTATTTTTTCATGCATCATTTATGTTTAGGATTCACATGTATTGCATTGTTTTTTCTTTATCCATCTTGCAGTTTGCAATAATATCTCTCATTGTTTTCACACATAACATGCATATACTTTGCTAAATTGGGTACTCAACTTGATTTAAAAATTGATTGATTAATTTTTGAGTCCTTTGTACATTTTAGTATATGCTATTTTTTATGTGTGAACTGCAGAAAATATTTTTCTTAAGAGATATGATGGATAATTAATGTGCAAATATTTTCTCTACTCATGCAACTGTTTATGGGTCACATAGTGTCAAGTTTGCATTTATTGAAAGAGAGAATATTTTTCTTCATGTGTATCCTCAACTTAGTTTTTAAGTTTGGTTTGTGTGTTTTTATTTTTTCCCACCTCCTAAATTTTCCCCAAAACTGTTTTTCTGAAAAGATGTTTTGTTTTTCCTATTTTTATAGGGGGAGAAAAGCTGTTTTTAATCTTTGTTGCTCTTCATAGGGGGAGTTGTCTCTCTTCTCTATAGAGTTGGATTCATTTGTTTCCTTGATTCTCTATTTTCTTTTATCCTTTGTTGCGTATGTTGTCTATTTACTCTTTGTTTAAGTTGTATTTGTCAATACGTGAAAAAAAGGGGGAGAAATAGATGACATGTGAGAATCCTGTTTGTTTTGTATAGGGGGAGTTGAAATTGTTTTTGAAAGGGGGAGAAAATAATTTTTTTTTTATGTATCTAACTTAAAGGGAGAGTTAGTTTACTTTTATTTTTATATTGTGTTTCATATTGGTTTACTTGTATTTTCCACACATACGTTTATGTGTTTGTTGAGTGTTTCAAGAATATACACATTAATTCAGTCGTGGCTGCTATCTACACTAGCAACTAATAGATATAGTTAGGTTGAATTTGTGTTTAGGGCTTTTAAATCTGATTGGGCGTTTTGTAACTTTGAGCATTTGTCGCGGATTGTCAAAGGCGGAGATTTTTATGTTCTAAGACCTTAGAGACTAATGTATTAGAACATCAATATGTAATGTGTTGGGAAACCATGATCAAAACATTTAGTCTAGGTTTAGACTTGCTCAAAGTTTAGTTTAAATTAAGTTTAGAATTGAGTAATTGCAGGAAATCACTATTCAATTTGTGCAAGGCTCGATCGATCAAAAATTTTATTCGATAGATCAAAAGTTGCAGATTAGCAAATATCGGCAAACATAAAAAGGCCATAACTTGGCCGTTTGAAGCCCAAATCGCGAGCCATTTTTTCCAATATTTAAAGGACATTACAAGCTAACCCCAGAGAGGTTTTCAGAGTTTTTAAGAGAGATTAGAGTGCATCTTGTGCCTCTTTTTTAGATCTAGGGTTCTATACCCAAAAGCTCTCTAAGGTTATTGTTATGCTGTGTGTGTGAATTTTTTGTGAGATCTAGAGGTGTTTGCCTTCATATATGCTTAAGGTTATCAAGATCGAGATTGATGTCGAGAGCTTGGTGATTATTTCAGTTGCTGCATAAAGAACTTCAAGTAATACAAGTGTTGTACTTATGGATGTTATGGATCTGAGAAAGAAGTAATCCGTGGACTCAGAGCTGTCATGTGGCCATGGTAGTAAGTTTCTTACTCAAGGTAGCAATAGGATGTTATTGGTGTAAGTCGCTATTATGTAAACTTCAATTCTTTCATAGTGGATCTTGTTTTACCTTAAGGATATCTAGGTTAAATACTCCCCAAGTTTTTTATCAGTTTGGTTTTCCTGGGTTATCATATCGTTGTATTCTTTATTTTCTGCACTTGTCAATGATACAATTTACTTTTATTAACCTAGATTTGAATAATTTACCTAAGTTAATCACTTGGCTAAATAACTAAGTTAAACAACTTGTGTTTTAAGGGGTATAAAAACTTTACAATTACTATCTACATATCACCTCACATATATCTTAAGCTTTTGTTAGTTGCACACACTACACAAGTTACTTTTTGTTAAACTTAGTACATGATATTGTGTGTGATCTTGTTGTGGCCATCCAAGATTAAAAACTCCTTGATTTTAATGCAAAATGTATTTTAAATTTGAGATTTGAGGAGAAATGGATTGAAAATCTTGTTTTTGGAAGATTTGAGTTAAATTCAAGGGTTTTTGAAAAACTTTTGATCTCATAGTCATGCATTTCATTCATAAAACAATGTGCTT
Source organism: Castanopsis chinensis (assembly GCA_032878915.1). Taxonomy (NCBI): domain Eukaryota; kingdom Viridiplantae; phylum Streptophyta; class Magnoliopsida; order Fagales; family Fagaceae; genus Castanopsis; species Castanopsis chinensis. The sequence continues at coordinate 2,036,473 of JAVQMG010000113.1, forward strand.
TGAGGTGTTTCTGCATTAAAATGCTCTGTTTTTCAAAAAATTGAATTTTTAAGATTTTCGATCGATCAAATCTGTTGCTCGACCGATCAAAATTGTGATTAAAATTTTCATTTGAATTTGCTTGGCTCGATCACTGCTCGATTGATGCTGGATGGATCGAATGTGATTTTTGATCGATCGAATCTATTTTTTTATCGATCGAAAATCGTAAAGACAGGTTTTTTAAAACATGAGATTTTCACATGTTCTTCACTATTTCAAAAGTTTTCAAAAAGTTTTTCTCTCTCTCTTCGACCGGTCTAGATTCAAAGCCAAGTTTTTGCCATTTTTCGTCCAATTTTTTCTCATGGTTTTTGTCTTCTTGTGCCGGTCAGTCATTTCTAGCTCTCCTTTTCCATTTTATTCACATATTTCATGCATTTTAGGTGTAATTTTTGGACTTAATGATTTTTGGGTTTTTTTGATGTTTGAGTTGGTTTTTGTCCAACTTGATTCATGGGTTTTTGTCTTTAGATACTATTAAATTGATCTTCATGCTTTAATTTGATTAAAATTGTGTTTTGGGACAATTTTAAAATTCTAGGGCTTGTAACTACCTGAATTTGGGGATTTTGTTCAATTGAACTTAAATGGGTAAAATTGACTTGTGAAATTGATTAATTATATCATTATATGATGATTTCTATCTAGTATAATGATTAATTACTCAATTTGGTAAAATTTTTGAAAGTGGGTTTTCAAAATTTGGGGCTTTTGTACTAAAACTCTATGTTCAAGTCAATTGTTGGTTTTTCAAGTATAATTGGACTATTCTCAATGCATTAGAGCATGCATCATGTGTTTATTCTATTCATGCATCCTATAGATTGTTCGTTTCTATATTTTTGTGCTCTAACTCTGTCTGATGCAGTCCGCCCTTGGTTTTTTTCTTTGTTTTCGTTCTTTTTGGTTCTTCTTTGTCTATCCTTTCCAATCTCTTAGCATCATAGTTAGGAAGACTAGAGCCCTTAGGACCACCACCTCTTCTTCTCCAGCCTTTGAGAGTGATAGGTTTCTAACTGAGAAAAACCAAGAAACCTTTGAGAAGCTGAATATATATAGGAAGGTGTGGGTTGAGAGGAAAGTGATTTTAGATGAGCTAGATTCTGAGATTCGTAGGAACTTTGATCGTAGGGGTTGGTTGCCTCTTTTAGATGTAGATCATCCTCCGCCACCTGTTCTGATCAAAGTGTTCTATTCGAACCTCTATGTTCACTCCACTTCATCTAACATTCAATTTGTGAAGAGTTGGATAAGAGAAGAAGAGTATACCATTACTCCTCAGGTAGTGACCTTTGCTTTTGATTTACCTTTGGTACAATAGCTAGTTTATCCCTATACTGAGTCTCCTCCCCTAGACAATATCATGTCCTTCATCACTGGTACTACCATTCAGTGCGATACTGATCCTCGTATCACCTTTCATGAGTTTACTGAGCTTAATTATCTATTTTCTCAGATTTCTTGTCATTCCATCTGGCCTATTTCTCACTTGCACACCATTCCTATTGACCGTTGTGCGTTTTTGTATGCCTTTGTGACAGATGCTCCTATGAGTTTTCCTACTCTTTTCATTCGATCCTTGATTGAGGTTCATAGGAGCAATTCTAGGTCTTATGGTCTTTTCTTTCTTGTTTTTATACATCGGATTTTGTTACACTTAGGATTAGATGATTTTCCTACATTTGAGCCCGTACACATTATAGCTCCCATACGTGCCACATTCCTTCAGTAGAGAGCTGCTTAGATGAAAGGAAGCTCTAAACGCCCTAGAGTTGAGTCTTCTTCGGATGTTGCACCTCCTCCTCCACCTTCTTCTTCAAGTGATCCCACTGCTGAGAAGTTTGTTAATCTGACTGCTGCTGTTGATCCTCCACCTTTTACTTTGGATGATTCTAGCATTCATCGTATATTGGACACTATTGTGACCATTCAGACGGCTCATGGTTAGCTTTTGGTGGATGTACTTACAGAGCTTTAGGCTTTACGTGCAGAGTTGGCAAGTATTCGGTTGTCACCTCCACCACCTCCTTTTGATGATGAGTCTTGATTGCCCTTTGGCAATTCGTCACAAAAAGGGAGAGTACACATGGATGGAGATAGGGGGAGATTTTTTTTTTTTTTTTTTTTTGGGAGCTTTGGAGCTTTAGATTGTATCTAGGTGCTTCATTTTGCTTTTTTTTTGTTTTTTGGCTCATGTGTTTTTATCTTGATGTATTTATTTTTATGTGATGTATATGTTAGGGGGGGGACATTTTTATTTATTATTTCTGTTTCTTGTTTTGCATTGTGCTACATTGGATATTGATTTATATTATGAGGTTACTCATGATATATGTCTTTTATTTTATGTTATGTGAAATCAAGAATTTATTTTGTTTTACTTGTATTTTCCACACATGCGTTTATGTGTTTGTTGAGTATTTTAGGAATATACAAGTTTATTCAGTCGTGTTGCTATCTACACTTGCAACTAATAGATAGTGGTTAGGTTGAATTGTTTTATGGGTTGTTTTTGTAACTTTGAGTATTTTGTGTTTTGTCATGGATTGTCAAAGGGGGAGTTTGTTAGGTTCTAAGGATTTAGGATCTAAATGTTTTAGAACTTTAATGTATAGATGTTGGCAAACCATGATCAAAACGTTTAGTCTAGATTTAGGCTGCTCAAAGTGTGTGTTTGTGTAAAGTTGGAATCGAGTAATTGTAAAAAATTACTGTTGAATTTCTGCAATGCTCGATCGATCGAAAATTAGACTCGATTGATTGAAGCTCGTGCAGATTGTTTTTCTGCAGAATTTCCCAACTTAGCCCAAACTTGTTTGATATGTAGGATTTTATGTTTTGTCTTAAGTATAAAAGGAAAACCCTAGTCAAATTTTTAGGTTGTTGTTTATGCTTTATGTGTGAATCTCTTATGAGATCTAGATGTGTCTGCCTTCATAGACACTTAGGTTATCAAGATCAAGATTAATGTTGAGAGCTTAGTGATCGTTTTAGTTGCTTCATAAAGAGCTTAAAGAAATGCAAGTGGTATACTTATGAATATTATGGATCTAAGAATAAATAATCTGTGAACTCAGAGCTGTCACATCGTCATAGTAGTAAGTTTTCTACTCAAGATAGCAATAGGATGTTGGTGGTCTAAGTCGTTATTGTCAAACTTAAATTCTTTCATAGTGGATGTGTTTTACCTTGAGGATAGCTAGGTTAAATCCTCCTCAGGTTTTTTACCGGTTTGGTTTCCTTGAGTTATCATATCGTGTATTATTTACTTTTCCTCTTTGCTTTACATGATATGATTTGTTTGTGTTAACCTAGATTTGAATAATATACCTATGTTAATTACTTAGCTAAATAACTAGATTAAACAACTTGTGTTTAAGGGGGTCTAAAAACATACATTTACCTTACTTTCGGTCCTTTACAAGCTGAATGGCTCACGTACTCATCCCTTTACAATCGTTTTCCACCATGTCAATGGTTGCCGGAATGAACCCAGGCCATGGTAGAGGCAACTGCTACTGCTGCTACTTCATCTTCTTTTTCTTCTTTCTTCTTCTTTCTTTTCATCTGTTGGTCCTTCTTCAATTCTATTTTGAATTTTCATTGCCTTGTTTTATGTTTTCTTTCTTGTTTTGTGAACCTAGCACATGACTAGGTGTTGGAAATGACAAAGAGACTTGACAAAAAGTTTTAGGCTTTGTTTATGTGTATCCACACATAATATATAAATAATAAAACTATTTTAATATTTAACTTGAGCTTTTATATTTCGACTTTTTAATAGTAATTATTTTGAAACTATTTTAATAGTAAAATTGTTTTAAGAGTTTTTTTTTTTTTTTTTTTTTTTTTGAGAATCAATAGTATTATCATAATTATTGGGTAGATTTTTAGACTTGAAATTGATATATTAGCTGAAATATGGACTTATAGGTTAAAGACTCAATAAATTATATGGATTTTGACCAATAATATATAAGGAAATATAAGTGTATAAAATTATAAATAATAAAAGGGTATAAAAAAGTTAACTTCGAAACAGTATGTCGAAACAACCGAATACTAATCCAGTACCAAAATATTCCATTCCAATAGACAAACAAAAATGAGCACTGAAACAGTATTCATAGCATTGGTTTAGGTCATCTGCAGTTGTTGATCTTGTATACAACAACTTATTCCATCAGTTTTTTAATATAGATCTTCTTTTCGGTAGATGTTTGCTGAGTTAAAAGACTTTAGAAACCTCACAAATCTCTCAAGATTAACTCACAAGACTTCCAAGAACTTTTAAAACGTATATAGGGTTTTTATTTTATATTACGTAGTGTTGGACACAAACCCTAAACATTTCTGCGGGCTTCAGGCTTGAATAAAATTTTGCAAAATTCAATTCTCGATCGGTCGAGCTTGTCTCTTAATCAGTTGAGCCTTGCAAATTTTGAATTCTTCTTTCTGCGGCTTAATTGTTCTTGAATCTTGACTTGGAACATTATGAGCAATGTTTAACACTTAAACTAGATATGTTTTTTTACTAAATTTGCCAACATACATAAAATTAGAACCTAAATATTTATTCCTAAATATTTATAACCTAACAATACCATACCATTACAATTGAACATCTTTGAACAACTATAAATAAATTTGTCATAAAATTAATCAACGCAAAATCCTAACAGATTGAATGGAAGAATTTTAGCCGATCAATGTGTTAATTTTCGAACCCTAGTAAGAGATATAATATAATTTGTTATTGAGAAAATGTACACAAAAGGAAAGATGCTCAAAACATTATCGTAAACAAACTACGAAACCTTTGGGCTTCGCCTACTTTGTATATATCTAGGTCCTGAATCTCAATAATTTGGATAAAGAAACATGCTTCTGTGGACCATATTTCATTGGACAAGCGTCACAAACAACTTTCTGCAACTTTTTCTCTTGTCGTTTTTGTACGTTTTCCCTACCACCTTAATACCTATCAAATCTTTGAATACCCATAAAAAAAATGGAATATCTTAGCTTCATAAGTTCAATGTCAAAAGCATGATGAGCTAAGTAGTATTATCGGATATTATACACATATGCTAGGCATTAATGTTGGAAAATCTGGTTTTGTATCTCATACAAAACACACTGCGGAAGCAACAAACATAAATCAATTTCATTCATGATTGATAACATGCTTCTTGTAAATTTCAGAATTTAAGAATAAGATAGCGTACCTTGGTGTGGAGAAATTCAAAACAAAAGATTAGAAATACTTGAGAACACTTTTAATCTTCACTCCATTTCCACTTTTCGCCTAAGAAGTGTGGTCTCTCAATCAGTTTCCAATGGAGAATAATCGAGTGACTTCACTCACACATACACACCATTTCACAATGATGTCTCTCTTTTTCTAATTAAAAAAATTCAATATGTTTCTCCCTTTATATCTAACTAATTATCTAATTGGGCTGGTCGATTGGGCCTTTCTAATTGGGCTTTAGTGTATGGCTTGGAGTGGGACCAAAAGGGACCAATAAAACACTAGTTCAAATGGGCCTTGAGCTTTTCTGTCAACTCTTGACAAGTTCAAAGTTACCATTAATTATGTTTAATATCACTATATAAATATAATTGCACTCTAGGCCTTATTAATAAATTATATCCCAAGACTTTATTATACATGCAACCCCTTTATAAAATATTTGTAGTAATACAAAATCAAGAATGTAAACTGCTACTTTGAAGATTGCTACATCTTAATCCTTGAGTACCCGGTTTAATTCTTTAAGTTATTCATCATATATTTATGAAATCAAATTTCATAAATATATACTTTGATATCTCTTTACTAAAGTGGTTAGGCCTAACACTATAAATAATCAAACCCATTAAACTTATCTCAATGGAATATTTTATATCTCTGTTAAGAGATTATGAATTCCATATTAAGAATATATATTTTATTAACACTAAATGTGGTTATCCAACATATTAAGGTTTTGATCGTAACTTTAGATCTCTCTTGATATATCAAAGCAGCCTACACTTTATGATCATGTTTATTATTTTCTCAGGATTAAGAGCTCATGCAAATAGAAGTTATAAAATTTATTATTCATTTGACAGTCGTTAGGAGAGTAATAAATCTCACAGCGGTCCAGTTCAATATGTCCTAAATCTGAAAACATACCAACTAGAAGTCTTCACTTCCATGATCAAGACAAATCATCTTAGTTGATATGTTATAGTCTTTGTAGATGAAATGCCCAATTTCATCACCGACGACGAATTATAATTCTAAGTTTACAAAAAACTTGTGATTTATATCTTCTGTGACTTTTCACATAAATCACATACTATGCATCTCATGGACTATATGATAATGTCCAAATATTCATGTTATCGTTATTTTAGATAATAATAAAACAACTTTATTAATCATAACATTAAGTCATATATAGCATCATACAATAGGATTTAAGGGCATACACCCTAACAGTTAAAAAATTCATTTGTGAGATTGTATTTTCAAAGAGATCTAAATATTCATTGCATGCAAATAATACTAATTTGATAGTTCCATGGAGAGAATCTAATAAATCATACTTCTAGGGAACACATTTACATATATATTTTTGTATTTCTTTGGTTGTTCTAGACACGTGGGTCATTATGACTTAAGGACTCGACCAACCACGAAAGAACACTAGGCCACTTGCCTAGGCCCTGAAAAGAATCAATGATCATACCCTAAAAAAATTCTACAAAGAATCACCTGCGAAATTTCTGTCTCTTTCGGTCTAAAGTGTAACATTTTTTAATAACATTAATTTGTGGGCTCCTCAGAGAGGAAGCTAGAGAGCATTCTGTGATTACTATATAATGCAGCTTAGCCTGTAACCTTAATACGAACCAAGAAATAAAGCAAGAGAAAGTTACTTAATATGTAGGTTTGTTGTGCTCTTTGCTGTTAAATTAAGTTGAACATGGCATCTCAGTCTCAGGCAGAGCTCATCAAGATTGGGGGTGAAGGGTTTGCTATAATAGACAAGTACGTCAATCAGCCTAGGAGGTCTGGAAGGCTTTATTATCCTCCTCTAGGGTATCAATATGATAGCCAGGTTGCTCAAATGAGAAACCTGGCTAAGGGGGGTTTCACCTGTAACCTTAAACTGCATCAAGAAAACAAAGACAATTGATTGAGTTCTATATCTGTTTGTGTTGTTGATCTTTTGAGAAAAATGGCATCTCAGGCAGAGGCAGACCTTGTTAAGATTGGAATGGAGGGCTTTGCACTATTGGAGGAATACTATGGCCGGTCGAGGAGGTCCAGTATTCATCACCGAAGTCAAGTTCCAAAGAAACAACCAGAGATCATGATGATCGTTTGCAAAATGCCAGCTCCAGTGATCAATGGTGGGACACTGGTTACGGATTTCACCAACAAAAAAGTAATTTGCTTTGGTACTGGGCTTAATTTCTAGCTCTTTCTTGCATATACTTTGTGTAAACTACTATAGATACTCCTCTTGTATTACAAAAGTAATATGTATACTCTTCTGTAGCAAATATACTATGTAATATAGAAAGCAAAAGCACTTTTAGGTAGCTAGCTTTCCTGTAATCATGCATGCAAGCACTCACTTTGTATCTTCTAAAGCTCTCTTGTGTAGTGATATAAGAGCTTATTTTGATAATCTTTGCTCTCCTGTAATTATGCAAGCGTTTAGTCTATTAATTTCTTCTAGCCCTACTGTACATATGGGCACATCTCCTCCATTAATTATCTTAGTCTCTTTCTCTCTTCTCTCCCCCCATGGACTATGAAAGAGATTGAGTACTGCCGTATATATCAAAAGCCAGTGCAACCAATTTGATTTAGATATTTGATGTGTAACAATCATCACCCTTTGATATTAGATAAGATTTTGAATGTGCTCCAATAAAGTGCAGACTGCCCAGTTCCGAGACCATTAAAATGAAGTACATTTTTTACTTAATACTCCATTCTTAACCTAAACATAGGTAAAAATGCAATATATGCCCTATTAGCTAGTTTGGTCAATTGTTATTGTAGTTCTTTTAAGTTTAAATTTTAATTTAGTCCTTTAACTTTGTCAACATGGTCATATATATTTTTCCTTCCATCTATTATCATTTGTAGAACACAGTTAACTCTCTCAAAATAGCACTATTAATTAAGTCATTTTTTAATGTCACAAACATGAAATGATGTCATTTGAAGGATTAGAGGTGTTTTTCAAATGCTAACAAACGAACTAACAAATTAAAAATGATTGTCGTCAAATTTAACAAACTAAAATGACATAAGTTAAACTTAGTGGATCAAAATGATAATTATCAAACTCATAAGGTATAAATTATATTTTACCAAAAAAATAAACTAGATTTTGAATGTTTAAGGTGTGGACTCCTAGGATTTAGTTGGATTATGCTAAGTACTTGTACTTACAAAAACAAAAACAAAAAAAAAAAAAATATACAAAAATGCTAATATAGATTACATATAGGATCATATATATGAGCCACTATTAATGAATTGACGATAATCTCCTCTCACCATGATCAAAAGATTATTGTTGAAGACACTTGGTCAATAACTTCAATCCCTCGAGCATCAATTAAAGGCTTGTCAAAATCTTCAACTTTTATCATCTTAAGTTATTTTGGATTTGTAATTTTAAATTTTTGATGGCACATTATAAATTCAATTAAAATTAGATTGAAATTTATTAATCTAGAACTTAACATTAGCCATTGAGAAAAGGACGCAAAAGGAAAGATGCTCTAAACATTATGGTAAACAAAATAGGTATCGTGGGCTACCCCTTAAATATATATATCCATTTTATCAATGATCTGAATCTCAATAATTTGGGTAAATATGCTTCTATGTTGTAATGGATAAGCTTCACGAACAACTTTCTACTACCTTTTCTCTAGTCGGTTTTGTTTTTCTTGCCACCTCAACTCAATACCTATCAAATCTTGCCCACCCAATTGAAAGACAGGAATATTTGTGCTTTTTAAGTAAGCTCAGTATGCACAGTATGAGCTAAGTAGTATTACGTCAGAAATATCACGTATGGCTGGATTTAAAATTCCATTTGAGACTGCACTGTCTAATAACTAATAAGAGAACTATATCATCATTGCATGCAAATCAGACTAGATAGTTCCAAAGAATCGAATAAATTATACATTATTCAGCACAAAAAAAAAAAATTTATAAATCCGCCGACAGACATAGACATGCATCCAGATACCACACTTATATTTTATTTTTATGCTTACCTGCAACTCCATAATACTTTTTTTTTTTTTTTTTTTTTTGTGTATTTCTAGACAGTTGATATTTTAAATACATTTTTTCTCCTTTTATGACTCAGGAACAGAACCAAAAATTTTATATATATATAATTGCAGGAATTTCTTTTTGTGTCCTCTATACTTTTTAAAGAGTTTTCTGTTGATAACTTTTCTTCGGTTTGAGTTAGCTAGATTCCAACCCCTGCCAAAACTTTGTATAATTCGAAACCTATAATTCCGACCTGACTGCGGGAGTTCTGCCAAAAATTTGGCTGATCCAAGCTTGGAATCCAATGACATTGTGGAAGTGTTGTCGAAATGCTACTAAGAAGCAGAAGCCTAGCTACGATAAATCATCATTTAGAGTTTTGTCAAGCTAGTTATCCAAGTTTAATCCTAAATTTTGTCAATAAATGCTTAATTTTTGAATACTTGTTTGTGTAAAACTCTAAAATTTTCCATGCATTTAATAAACAAAACTATAAATGTCATATCACTTGCAAGATAGGCAGTCCCTAACCTATGAATAGGCTGAGCCTCCTGGTCAGGGTACCCCGATACCGGTCTTCATAATTATATGTGATAGTAGTTAGAGCAGTAAAGTAGTTATATAAAGAGCTATAGGAGTGTTATGATATATATTTATGGTATCATATACACACCAATAAAAGAAGATGGACAATTAGGGAAATACACACATACCAGGATTTTTTTTTTTTTTAATGGTAAATTAAAAAAAATCCAAACCACCAATAAACTGACTACATTTTTCAAAAGCCTTCGGCCTTTCTAGGTTAATGAGATGAGATCTAGAAACATGGCCAAACAAAGACAAGCCCCAAATTCTATAGGTTAATATTGGAATTTCAAGTAGATCCCACCATTGATCCACTATAAATCCTACAAATGCAAAGATAATAAAAGTGAAATCAGAAGCTAAAAATATATTGTCCAACAAAATCAAAACTCATTTATAGCACTATTTTGTATCTTGGAAGAGAATCACGAAAAGGTTAGGGGACCTTGTTCTTATTTTCTCTCTCTTAATTTATTAAATTTCCATTCAACGTTCCTTACTTGGGCCATAAGGTTCCCAAGGCTGGCTTGCTGGAAGTTCTATATAAAGGGGTTTCGTCTGTAACCTTTGTATCAGGAAAACAAGACAGCTACAATTGATTTGTAATCTGTTTGTTCTGTTCTTAATTTTGAGCAATATGGCACCTCAGGCAAACCTTGTTAAGGCTGGATTGGATGGCTTTGCTCTGTTAGACGAGTATTTTGGCCTGCCCAAGAGGGCCAAAAGGCAGTCCTTCCATCAAGGAAGTCATCAAGTTTCAAAGAAACAGGCAGAGATCAATAGTGAAATGGCTGCAGAGATCTATGGTGGGATAGTCGTTACAGAATACAAAGCAAATCGCTACGGCACAGGGCTTAAATACTAGCTCTTGATTGTACACTTTGTGAAAAGTGAAAACTACTGTAAATACTCCTCGTGTTGGAGAAGTAATATAATCTTCTATAGCAAGTTAGAAAATATGCCTTGCTTGTAACATAGAGGCATTACTAGCATCTCTCCTGCAATAATATAAGACTTTTTTTTTTTTTTTTCTAGCTCTTCTGTAATTATGCAAGTTGTTACTTTGTTTCTTTCTTCTAGCTTCCGATCCTATGCATAGGGGTATCTCTGGCCTCGCTATCATTAATTATCATTCTCTTTCTCTCTTCTCCTCCCTATGTGAATGAATTGCAGGATATATTGTAGAATCAAGGCAAGGACTACAGAAGAGTGTGACGTATCAAAAACTAGTGCAACAAATTAGATTTAGAAATGAGATATTAGGTGTGATTTTGAATTTGGTTGAATAGACAGAGCAGATCACTGCCTAATTCCCTAACCATTAGAGTGAACAAGATTCCAAAAGTTTGACGGCGTGGCCTCCTAAAATCCTTTTGGCTAATGTTTAATATTTGCAATGAGCTGTGTAGTTTAATTGTTACTTTTTTATTTTTCCAACCGAGCATTTTAGGGTTTAAATTTTCTCTTACTTGTTATAAACCATCGAATTAATCTTTTTTTTTTTTTTTTAATTTATAAAAACTTGTATTTAACTCTGCCGTCTTTTAACTCAAAAAAGGAATACTTGTATTTAACTCTGCTAAGTTGTAACTGACAGTGCAATAGAATAAGTTTCTATCACAAAATGGTGGATGCGATTGTGGTGGCTAATTTAACAGGTTCACGGAAGATAAGTAGTTGCTATGGTAGAATAAACAGAGGAAGAGAGAATTTGAAAACAGGACATAACCCGGTTGGTCAAAGCTACTGTTGGAACATTTTAATATTAATGGGCTAAAATGAATTGATTCAGATATTGGGATAGATACGTACGTAGAGAGAAGGTGAAAGGAGGATGTTATTATAGTCATACGACATTTGTAGAGTATATGTAATAAACATTGCCTCTATTCATAGAGGAGAGACCTACATCTATAGGCTTAATGTAAAGGGAGTATAGCTAGTACAACAATTACAATAATACAAGAAATACAAAATAAAATATGAGCCTAACTGGTTTTGGGCGTAGCTAAGGAAACATAACTTAAACTTAAGTTTTGAGAAAGAAGATTAATTAAAGCTAGAAGAACCAAAAAAGCCCTGCAAGTCAGTGGCTCTCCTTGATAGGCTCACTCGACCGAGAGTTGCGTGAGTGTTTGCAGAAACTTTTGATCCAAACTCTCGATTTGGTCGATTGAGCAAGTAGTATTGCTCAATTGAAAATTGAGTTTCTCGGAAAAAAAAAAAAAAAAAAGAAGATATTGCTCAATTGAGAACTTCTACTGGTACCATATAACACCAGTCTTTAGTCTTCAACCTCATTTACACCATACAATTACAATGGAACATGTTTGAACAATTACCCAAAAAAAAAAAAAAAAGGTTATGAAATTAGTCAACACTAAAAAGGCTTCTAACATTAGCGGATCAATGTGTTAATTTGCCTACCCCACTAGAAGATATTTGTCATTAAGAATAGTAAGAAAATGGAAGATGCTCAAAACATTATTGTAAAGAAAACAAACTATGTGCCGGGAAATTATTATGTACTTCTGAAATACCATAAATGTGTACTCTCTTCTCTCACATGAAAGGTGGGTCACACTAATTAAATTCATGATGAGATCCACCATTCATGTGAGAGAGGGAGACTATGCATTTATGGTACTCTGAGAGTACCAAATAACTTTCCCTGAGTACCAAATAACTTTCCCTACATACCTCGTGAGCTACGGCTTCAAATATTCTTTTTATATATCTAGGTCCTGAATCTCAATGATTTGGTTAAAGAAACATTCTTCCATGGACCATGTCGGCATTGGATAAACGCCATGAACAACTATCTGTAACTTTTGTCTTGTCAATTCTGTTTTCCCTGCCACCTCGATTCTAATCAAATTTTGGGCCAAAATGGGCAAATGCCCCTTTCTCACAAACTTTCTAGCATTTTGTTCTCTTTCTCACAAACTTTCTAGCATTTTGTCCTCTTTCTCAAACTAATTAGAGAAATGCTTATCTTTTGAAACTTGACATTACCAAAATTTAGTTACATGAATAACTCAGTAATTTTATAATTAAGTCTGGACGAGATTTTTGCCACGCTGGCATTTTATTATTTTTTAACCGTGGATAACTTGATTTCATAGTAATTGAGTTATATAACCGACTATTTAAATATCGAGTTATGCTCATGTTATAGCACTGTCTTGGTGTCAGGCGTAGACTTTTAGGTTTGTTTTAATCCGTACATAACTCGACCATTGAAATATCGAGTTATAAAGCAAAATCGAGTTATGCTCGTGTTATAATTACACTTCTCCTCCCATTCAGACTGTCTTGCTGCTTTTGGTCTAAATTGAATTCCACTGCTGCTCCATAGATCCACAGCTGCTTCCAAACTGAACTGAAATTTCTATCACCTCAGGTACAAAATCCATACTAGAAGTTTATGGCAATGGTATTTTCATTTGATATTGTACTGATTTTTTTTTTTTTTTTGGTTGAATGAGTATTATGTGAGTACGTTGGGGTGATTTTGGTTGTTTGTTGTAGTAAAATTTAATCACAAGAGAATGAGAATCCTTACCATAGCAAGAAGTAATCAACTATATAACTTGTTTTTCTTAGATTTTTATAAGATGGTTAGCAAAATGAAGGATAACACACAATTATAAGAATATGATAAGTGGCATTTATGGTTATGTTGATAACTCTAGAAGGCTTTTATTAATAAATCAGCAATGCAAAAGCAATAAAATTGGTTACTACATTGTTAGACATTGTCAGCAATATAAGTAGCATTAATGCATTCCATACTTTAGTTGAACATACATAATCATCATTGTCAAACATTGACAACAACAATACGTCTTACATAGAGTGTGTAGACATTAACAACAATGTCTAATTTTCGTAGGTAGGAATTTTTGGAAATCATCATTGCTTGAATCTAAGAAGTCTGAAATATCTTTATCATCGTCTAAATTAGTAATTTCATTAATAGACTGGATGGCTTGCTCTTGCGCCTTCCTTGATAGATGTTTCCTAGCCTTTTGGACTTCATGAAAACAGTCTAGCCGCCTTTGCATTTGATTGTTCTCCCGTTCGAGATGAGCAAGTATGTTGGTAGGTTCGTCTCTAGGTAACTCGGCTAATCGTGCCTTAGGAACTATAAACCCATGCCATCGACAGTACACCTCACACCTCTTCTCGTATAGTTCTGACCATTGTTGTTCTATTGAAGTGAACTCTATTATGGTGGTATTTGTACTCAGTTATGCAGGTTTGCCGACCATGATGTGTCCGATGCTTCCTAGACTCTCGTACGTGTATATTGGAATATTAACGAAATCTCTTTTCTTTCCAACCCATTTCCTTCCATAGTGGTCTGTGTATGTCTGTAGTTATTGGTCTGCTGGAACTTGTGATGATGCATTTGTTGAAGTAGATCCAAACTTGTTTCGCACCATAGGTTTTGAGCTTGAGGCGTTGCAACTCATAGCTTAGTCAGTCGAAGAAGTTAGTGGGATAGAAATAATCCATTCAGTATTATGGTGCATTTATAAGCTCATCTCATGGTCCAAATATCATAAAAATTTTATATATAAGTATCAGTGCTTGTCATGTCAGTACAGGTTGCAAAAATCGTACATGAACGAGAGTACCCATTCTCACATTGTTACAGTGTATTTCCACATGTGTACAATAGTATAAGTCAATTATATTTCCACACAGTGCCATGCATTATGCATCTTTGTATGATGATTCTTTTGTTTATGTTACGGGCCACATGATAGATCTAGCATGTAAAACTACATCAATTTAGAATTGTCTTAGTCGTGTACCATATTATGCAGCTATACATTATTTACTAACAGTTGATGCACATTCTTAACTCGATCTTTTGATGTTATTGTAGTCATCGTCAATGGGTGACCCTTATTGCTACAGGCCACACGATGTGTTCACCGCGATGGGTCGTAGCTGGGTACTAGAAGATGAATTCACCTATCCAATCAATCTCAACTTGTGAAATAGTACACAGGTCCACAATACCATGAGGGCAAAGTGGGACTAGTTACTTCATGATTAGGAGATGTTTTATGATGAGATGGTTGGCTATAAGCTGTCGGTGCCTAGGCGACCCGCATCATAGATTCCAAGAGACACTATAGACGAACTTCATAGAGCATTGTGCCGCATAAGAGAAGAAAATAATTGAATAAAGATACGTCTCAATTGATATCGGACCCAGGTACATAGATATTCATTTAGACAAGTAGTCCTCGTAGCTGAGGAAACTATTACATTTCGCTTGGGTGAGCTGCCTATTAGTTGGAGCAACCTACTCTTCTGCAAGCGGCAATAGGTGATACCTGCACCTACAAAGGAACATTAGGTTGTTTTCCTTTCGAATTTTAGCAACAGACCGCCTGTATGCTCCATGTTCCCCCTTGGCACTATTAGTGAGACTCGGCCCACCAAAGGTGCCCTGAGTAGAAGGAGATCATTACGTAGAGAGTTGGAATCGTTCATGCGGTACTCCCATTCTCGCCACAGTCCTACATAATATTCCCTCTCATCGTTATCTCTCTCCCTCCTGTAGTTATGAAAATGTGATAGGAGCCAGTTAGGCATTGGCATTGCAAAAGGTGAATTTGGCTGAGGTATATCTAGATGCGATGGGCAACTGTATGGTGTGGTGTGGTAGTATGGTGTAAGGATTGACTGAGGTATATATAGACGGATTGCATAGGCAATTGTATGGTGTGGTGTTGGTCATGTGCAAGTTGTTCAGTCAATAGTAATCAGTACATGAGTTAACTTGATCGATTAATATGACTAGACTGGGTCCAGCAGTGCATAATTGGTACAAAAGTAGGCTCAACTGCATAAATGGATTGTTAGTTTAGTGATTATGTGAAGATGGATGGTTGTCATTTGTCATGGAAGTTAAGAGTATTTAAACACAAGCAGGTTTATGATAACTCCAACCTTCCCCCCAAAATGCACACTAGAAAAATGCTACCGTGCAATTAGTTAACCAAGTCATGTACAAGTTGCATATAAATTTCACACTCAATACAGGCTTTTCAAGCATAGCAAGTACACATATCAGAGATGAAGTTGTGCAGAACCAATCACTAAGGAGACCTCAATATTAGGAAATTATAAATGTGATATATGATCAAAAACTAATTAGTAGTCCTATTTCTTGGAGACCATTGACAAAAGCATAGAATTGTTAGAATAGGGAAACTTGCTCAACTTGTCCCACAGGAAAACAAAACAAAACAAAAACAAAAAAGCTATATCGAAATTCCATAATCAAATCATTAAACAACCTAATTTAATCAATCTGCAGGTTTTATAGTAAAAATGGTAGGAACCAAGTCTTTCTAGGTAAAGGTTATTTAGCAATCCTATTCCTTCTAGAACTACTATTGGCAAATAGCCTATATAAGAGTATTTTATGTGTTAAATAATAGACAGGTAGTGAGATTATCTTGCTTTGTTTCTTGTTCTATTCATGGTTTTAACTTTTAACATCTAAAGGTTATGAAGCTCATTCACTATCACCTTGAATCACCATATTCAATTCTCTAACTTCAGTCAAGTCCTTCCCCTTTTTTTTTTTTTTTTTTTCTATTATTAATAGGTAATTTAGGGTGTAGGAGTAGAACTTAAAGGCAGCATTCACCAATACAAAACTTGATGGCAATTAGCACCATGATTCAAATTAATCTAAGGAAGCATCAATACCATGCATAGATCCTAAATGAACCAAAAGGATTCACTAAAAGCATAACCAACTAAGAAAGGAAGCTCTCGGCAAGGATTATATAGAAGCAATCGCATTGGCTTCTTTTCAAATATATGCATTTTTGCATCACTAAAACACACTTTATCTATTTTACATTATCACAAAAACAACATACCCCACATTTCATTCTTTTTTTTCTCCAATTCATCCCACTAAAATAATATATTTGAAAAACAAAAACAAAAGATGGAGGAAGAGAAAGAATATGCAAATTTAGTACTACATGCATGATACTACAATTAAGGGTCAAAATAGCATGTTCTGATGAAAGAGTGTTTTATGAGTTTTGGGTGACCAGTAACATGCAATGTTATTTTTTTGTTTAAACAGTTTTAACAGTTTTATTAGATTTTATCCAATGGGATGCTATGAAAGATGGAGAAAGAGAAAGAATATGCAAATTTAGTACTGCATGCATAATAAAACAATTAAGGGTCAAAATAACAGTATTGAAAGGCTGTAAGTTCACTTTTATTCAAGCACTTCAACGACTAGTCAGATAATTGAAAAGACAAACTAATAAACAACTAATGTGGGGCTATCCTCTTAGCACTTATATATATTGACACCAATAATCAATATGGGATCTTGTTTGATTTTGGTTTCCATACACAATGTTTATAACATTACAAGCATCTTTCATTGACATTGTATATCAGTTTTTTAGGACTACGTCCTCAATGATGGGGTTTTGCCCCAAAATGCTGTAAGAAACAAACAAAATAATGATTTTATAGGGGATGACAGAATGTAATGATCAAGACTTCCTAATTTATGTGGTTAAGTTAAATGGCAAGATTGCTACCATAGTGTTTTGTTTAAGCTAGCATCTGATGATGGCATGTGTTAGTGTCTCATTTTGCCAAACTCAATGTAGCTCAACTCAACTCAACTAAGGCTTTGTCCCAATTAAATTGGGGATTTCATGCAGCAAAAGAAAAAATAATAAATTTACTTGCCATTACCATTTTTTCAGGTAAATATACCCCCCTCAATACATATGGCTTGAAGAGGAACTACCAAAAGTTAACCAGACTAAGTGTCAAAGGGTCAAATTTTTCTTTTAAATTTCCTGCCTATGATGGCACTAAGTTCGTCCCTTAGTCTCAGCCAATACACCACACACACACACTGCAATATTACACAGAACAGAATTATGTAGGGAAATCACACACACAGAGTATTTACAGGGCACCAACCCCAACCTTTATTACTCAATATTCAAGTACAAAGGAAGTTTGGAGAATACACACAAAATTCTCTAAGCAAAATACACTCTCTGCTGTTGACAGCCCCAATAGCCTAGGCTATATGCACAGAAATAACTGTCGCGGCAGTTACTACCAAGTAACTGCCCCATAATCTGGACTTGCTGCCACTTGGGGTCTAACTTAGGACACCTGCAACTGATGCTGCCTGGTCTGTCATCCACGTTTCCAGCCCTCTCTCAGCATGTTTAAACACCCAATAATGCAGGAACTGACTGGTAACTGCCGGTAACTGCTGCTGCACACTCTGCACATGCCAACCCATCACTTAGCATATCATGGGGCTTTTGCCCATGCTTCAGCAGCCCACACATGATTAATCCATCACGTTTTAAATGCTTGGCCCCTGCCCAAGCCCTTTTCATCAGCAACACAGCCCACACAGCATGTCTAAATGCAGCCCACTACACAACTGCCATCAACCCACACATACAAGTCCATGCATTCTGCCAGCACCCACTAACCCAAATGCCTCACATAGCCTGATATTATCATAGCAGCCCATCACTGCCTTGCACACAAGCCACCAAGCCCGCACACAAAGCCACCCAACCAAGCCACCATGCCATCAACCATCATCAAGGGTCAACACCACCCGCTGTTGCCCATCATCACTAAACCACCTCTGCCCACCATGGCTCACCACTGCCATGGCCTTGGAGCATCATGTGGAGCAAGGTGCCTCCACATGCTGCCCCACATCATGCTCATCAATCTGAACCCAGTAGGAGGATCAGGCTTGTCCCCCTCAAAGAGCGCTTAGGAGCTTCACTAATATGGCATGAGGAGCCATGGGTGTCTTGAGAAAACATTAAACCATGTGACTGGCCGGCTGTTGTCCAAACACTCATATTCCTCATGCTATCATCAGTAACTCGTAAAGCTCCTAACAAACCAACCCCACCAGAAGAAGCCGATGTCCTCATCGGTAGGGTATTCTTATATGCCTTCACCTCTTTCTCAAACTGCCACAATGTAGATGCTTTCTCCCAACTTGCCTCTAATTCTACAGCCCCCTTCCACTTTACCAAGTAGTATGTTATCATATTTCCCCCTTTACGATAACCTGTCACCTTCTTGTCCAGAATTTTCTCCACTTCTCTATCGAACTGAACCATGATAGTAGACGGAGCACGCCTAGCTTCATTCCTTGAGGGATTCCCTGCATCCCCATGATACGGCTTTAAGAAGCTCATATGTATTGTTGGGTGAATCTGCAATCTCTCTGGCAGCTTCAACTTGTAAGCCACTGCACCAACTCTCTTTACAACCTCGAATAGACCATCATATTTAGGAACTAAACCTCGGTGAATTGCTTCACTTCTAAACTTCCTCCAAATCTGTGGAGTCAATTTCAATAGCACCTTATCCCTCACTTGGAACTCCAAAGGTCTTCTCCCTTTGTCAGCATATTTCTACATCCTTCTTTGTGCTTTCAACAAGCTGTCCTATGCCTCTTGCATCAGCTCCTGCTTGTTGATGGCAAACCTATATGCTGTAGGGCATCTACCCCCTGAACGCTACTTAGCAATCTCGTGAGGCGTGAGAGGTTGTTACCCCATAGCCAACTCAAAGGGACTCATCCCAGTTGATGAAGATTTATGCAGATTGTAGGCAAACTGTATAGAATCCAACAAATCTAACCAATTCTTCTGGCTGGCAGTCACATAATGTCTCAAATAGTCCTCCAATATAGCATTAAGCCTTTCTATTTGCCCATCTGTTTGTGGGTGATTTGCAGTAGAGAACTTCAATTCTGAACCCATCAAACCAAACAGAACGGTCCAAAAACGGCCAGTAAATCTAGAGTCTCTGTCACTTACAATGTCCTCAGGCAACCCAAAGTATTTCATTACGTTTTTATAAAACAAGTTAGCAGCCACCTCTGCTGTACATGTGCTCGGCGCAGCCATAAAAACAGCATACTTTGAGAATCTATCAACAACCACAAATACTGAACCCATCCCCTTAACTTTTGGCAAACCAGTAATAAAATCCATGAAAATAGAAACCTAAGGACTCTCTAGTATAGGAAGAGGCCACAACAGACCTGCTTCCTTTTAAGTCAAGCCCTTGTCTTGTTGACAAATCAGACAGGTCTTCACATACAACTCAACATCTAAGTCCATCTTAGGCCAATAGTATGAACGAGACAGTAATGCATACATCCTATCTTTACCTGGATGTCCTGCCCACTGTGGATCATGAGTTTCCTTCATCAACTCTCTTCGGATCTTTCCACTTGGAACAAACAGTTTGCCACCCTTGGCATAAAGTAACCCATCCTCCAGCCAGTAACGTCTCACTAAGCCTGCAGTAACATCCTGCACCAGCTTTTGATAGGTAGCATCCAACTTTACACTGTCTTTGATCCTCTCCACAAAATCTGACTCCACCCTAGTCAGGGCAGCCACATATTCCTGCACCTGCTTGTGACTCAAGGCATCAGCTACTTCATTATGCTTGCCTGGTTTATGTTCCCACACAAAGTCATACTCCTGTAGCAACTCCTGCCACATAGCCTGCTTAGGTGACAGCTTCTTTTGTGTGTTAAAGAAGGTGTTAGTCACATTGTCTGTTCTCACCACGAACTTTGGCCCTAGCAGATATACACACCAGGCCAGCAAACTGTGCACCATTGCAATCATCTCTTTCTCATAGGCTGAACACTTCTGCTCTGCCTCATTCAACTTCCTGCTCTCATAAGCAACAGGATGTTTTTCCTGTACAAGAACCCCACCAATTGCCTTATCTGAAGCATCTGTATGAACTTCAAAGGGTACACCAAAATCTAGTAAATGCAGCATTGGTTCACTAGATACAGTAACCTTCAGCTTCTCAAAAGCATCCTGACATGCATCTGACCATACCCATTTTCTGTCCTTCTTCAGCAAATCTGTGAGAGGAGCCACCTTCTTCGAATATCCTTGGATAAACTTCCTGTAATAGTTAGTCAATCCAAGGAAAGATCGAAGTTCCGCAACCTTGCTAGGTGGTGGTCAATCAAGAATGGCCTGCACTTTTTTCTCATCCATCATAACCTAACCTTTGCTGACTTTGTGCCCCAAAAACAGAATCTCCTGTTGAGCAAACTCACACTTTTCCTTCTTAACAAACAATTGGTGTTCTCTCAATTTAAATAGCACCTTCCTAAGGTGGTCTAAGTGATCCTCTAAGGACTCACTATAAATTACAATGTCATCTAGATAAACCACAACAAAGCAATCCACAAACTCATAGAAGACATCATTCATCAAATTACAAAACGTAGCAGGGGCATTAGTTAAAGTAAAAGGCATAACTAGAAACTCATAGGAACCATACCGGGGACACATGTAGTCTTAGGCTCGTCCCCTTCTGCAATCCTTACTTGCCAATATCCTGATCTTAAATCCAGCTTTGTGAAGCAGACAGCTTTGCTCAATCTGTCAAAGAGGTCTTGAATAAAAGGGATTGGATATTTGTATCTCACAGTCACTTTGTTCAAGGCTCTGTAATCTATACACATTCGCAAAGAGCCATCCTGCTTCTTCTGGAACAGAACAGGAGCACCGTAAGCTGCCTTGGAGGGCCAGATATAGCCTGCATCCAGCAGCTTTGTCAACTGCTTCCTCATCTTATCCAACTCCAATGGAGACATTCTGTACGGAGACTTAGACGGTGGCTTTGATCTAGGAATCAACTCGATCCTATGATTAACTACACGCCTAGGTGGAAGGGTCTTTGGTAGTTCTGAAGGCATAACATCAGCAAACTCCCCCAGCAATCCAGCCACAGCATCTGGAACATCGACATAATTGTCATGCTTCACCTCAATCAGTGTAGCCAAATAAGTCGTTTCACCCTTCTTCAACCCATGCTCAACATGCATGGCTGAAACCATCGGTTCCTTCCCTTTACTACTTTTGCTATTTCCTACCCCACGTCTCACAGGAACATAGCAAGGCTACTTATCATCAAGGATCAACATAACTTCCATGAAAGGTAGCAGAACAGCCTTAGCAGCCACTAAAAACTCATCTCCCAGAATTACATCATAATCATCCAATTCCATGACTAGGAAATTCATCTTCCCAATCCACTCACCTACCTTAAACTTTACTCCATAAGCAATCCCTAACATAGGTTTTGCTTCTGAATTTACAGCTTTGATCTTACTAGGGCTTTTACTCACCTTAAGACCAAGCCTTTGAACCATTCGATCAGCAACAAAGTTGTGAGTAGCACCAGAATCAAGCATCCCTCAACCCCATTTTTGTTCATCTCCACTTGAACATAAGACAGACCCCTAGAAGTGCCTCTTGCATGTAATGCATTCAGCAACTGCAAAGGGTTCATTCTACTTGGGACCTCTTCATCAAATTTCCCACCATTCTCCTCAGTGATCTTGGCATTCAACTTCTCACGTTTTGGGCAGTCTCTAGCATGATGAAGGCCGTTGTAAATGAAGCAGCCAGCATTAAGCTTAGGCTGTTCTTTGCTTGTTTGAGAGGTAGAACTCTCTCCCTTGCTCTTGGTACTCTAACTCTTCTTCTGCTTATCTTTCTTCTTGCCATTCTTTTTCTGCTTGTCCTTGCCCTTATCCTTGGACTTACGTTTTTCTTCTTCCCCGCTAGGCTTACTAAATTTGTAGTCCACCAAGGCATCTGCAGCAGACATAGCAGAAGGCAAATCACGCACAACCTGCCTTTTTAATTCCATCTGGGCCCAAAGCTGTAAGCCAGACATGAAATTGAACAGTTTGTCCTCCTCTGACATGTTCTTGATGTCCAACATCAAAGAACTAAATGCCTTGACATACTCTCTCATAGTACCCATCTGTTTCAATTTCTTCAAAGCATCCCTTGCAACCTAGGCAGTATTTGTTGGCAAGAATTGGTCCTTTAATTCCTTCTTCAAGGCCTCCCACGAGTCAATTTTGCCTCTGTCAGCATCAGCATCATCTTCCACATGAGTCCGCCACCACAACTTGGCATCCCCTGAAAGATACATGCTTGTGATTGTCACCATCTCTTGACTAGGCACCCTAGCAGCCTTAAAATACTGCTCCATATCCAACAGAAAGTTTTCCAAATCCTTGGCATTTCCTGGCACCATTGAAGGGCTTAGGTTCAGGCACCTTTAATTTCGTGGCCATGTCCCCCTCCCTAGGTAGGCCACTCATCGCTCTCTTCAACAGAATAATTTCTGCTTCTAGTTGACGTTGGGTCTCCATTGTTGCCTGGTTCTGGGTGTCCAATGCAGCAGCCAACTCTTCAACACGAGCAAAAAGGATATCCCTCTGTTTTGCAAGATCACGCCTCACCATAGTTGTTTCTGCAGTAACAGCATCAAGTTTGTCATAAACAGAAAGTTGTTCCCCTTCTCTAGGAACACCGATTATGTTCTCCAAGACAGTCACCCTCACCTTGGTGTCCGAAGACATGGCAGCCTTGCTCTGATACCAACTGTCACAGGGTCAAATTTTTCTTTTAAATTTCCTGCCTGTGATGGCACTAAGTTTGTCCCTTAGTCTCAGCCAATACACCACACACACACACACTGCAGTATTACACAGAACAGAATTATGCAGGGAAATCACACACACACACACACAGTACACACAGTATTTACAGGGCACTAACCCCATCCTTTATTACTCAATATTCAAGTACAAAGGAAGCCTGGAGAATACACACGAAATTCTCTAAGCAAAATACACTCTCTACTGTTGACAGCCCCAACAGCCTAGGCTATATACACAAAAATAACTGTCGCGGCAGTTACTACCAAGTAACTGCCCCATAATCTGGACTTGCTGCCACTTGGGATCTGACTTAGGACACTTGCAACTGATGCTGCCTGGTCTGCCATCCACGTTTCCAGTCCTCTCTCAGCATGTCTGAGCACCCAACAATGCAGGAACTGACTGGTAACTACTGGTAACTACTGCTGCACACTCTGCACACGCCAGCCCATCACTCAGCATATCATGGGGCTTCTGCCCATGCTTCAGCAGCCCACACATGATTAATCCATCACGTTTTAAATGCTTAGCCCTTGCCCAAGCCCTTTTCATCACCAACACAGCCCATACAGCATGTCTAAATGCAGCCCACTACGTAACTGCCATTAGCCCACACATACAAGTCCATGCATTCTGCCAGCACCCACTAGCCCAAATGCCTCACATAGCCTAATATCATCATAGCAGCCCAGCACTGCCTTACACACAAGCCACCAAGGCCATATATAAAGCCACCCAACCAAGCCACCATGCCATCAACCATCATCAAGGGTCAGCATCACTTGCTGCTACCCATCATCACTAAACCACCTCTGCCCACCATGGCTCACCACTACCATGGCCTTGGGGCATCATGTGGAGGAAGATGCCTCCACATGCTGCCCCACATCATGCTTATCAATTTGAACCCAGTAGGAGGACCGGGCTTGTCCCCCTCATAGATCCCTTAGGAGCTTCACTAGTATGGCATGAGGAGCCATGGGTGTCTTGAGAAAACATTAAGCCATGTGACTGGCCGGCTATTGTCTAAGCACTCATATTCCTCATGCCATCATCAGCAACTTGTAAAGCTCCTAATACTAAGACACCTTGGTTGATTGTTCCAATGAATTCCCCTTGGTATAACAGCTGCAACTATCATTTTCTGGAGGGTGAATCCATGAGAGTAATGTATGAAGCGTGGTTTGTTTAATCATCGTGATAAATTTGATTAATTTTTGGTTTTATTTATTTATTATT
Source organism: Castanopsis chinensis (assembly GCA_032878915.1). NCBI lineage: Eukaryota > Viridiplantae > Streptophyta > Magnoliopsida > Fagales > Fagaceae > Castanopsis > Castanopsis chinensis. The sequence goes on from JAVQMG010000113.1 coordinate 2,061,231, forward strand.
TAATTGTTTATAATATTTTTATTGGAGCTTACCATATGAGTTGTATATTATGGTCCTTTTAAAGCTATTTGTTATTGGTGTTTTATTTCTTGGTAACAGAGATAAGATGCTGCTCAGCTGCATCAGTTCATATTACATGCTGCTTTGGATATTGCTCAGAACCTTGCATGGACTACTAGTGCCATGCGAGTTCTGTTCCTCATGATATAAATATGTCAATGTGATAACAACTATACTTTTGCTCTATTATTCTAGTGTTGCACCTATTTTTGTCATCAATGTACCTCCTAACGATCTCTATCCTTACATTCTTATGCAGGTTTTTGAAAGCAATAGACAAATTTAATGATTTGGTGGTGTTAGTTTATGTTACAGGTGGTCATATCCTCTCTACTTGTGGATGCTTTATAGATGGCATAAAATTTGTGTTTCTATCATGAGAGAGAGTTAAATTTAAAATTTTCTTTACATCTAATATTGGCATTATGCATTGGTGAATGGTTGCCATTGATTGGATCCTGTAAAATTTTGTCTAAACAATGACATGACCCTAGTGGAATGGTTGTATCACACATATGAGAAGCACATTAGATGGGATGGTAATAGTGCCTAATGTCTTCAAGGTTGTTGTCACTGTGGTATTCTTTTATCATGCTTCAAAACTGTGGCAGTTAAATCGAATGGTTTTATTTATTCTTGTAGTTTTCTATTGGTATACCAAGTCTCTATACCAAACGTATGGTTTAGTGGGGGGTGGGTGGTGTACCAAGTCTATTAATGGGTCGTATGGGTTAGCTTATGGAAGTATATTCAATGAGGGTGGACAAAGTTTTCTTGCTTCATTAAATTTGAGGTAGGTGATGGTACTAGGTTTGGTTGGATATTTGATGTGGCTATTGGCTCTTTACTGGTTGTGAAGTGTAAAAAATAATAAATAATAAATAAAAAATAAAAATAAAAATCAGATAGGTGGGGTTGATCAAAACCAGGTGGATTGGATGAGATTAGTTTTTTCTTATTGAATAGTACATGAGTTTGAAGAAAACTGGAAAAATGACAAAATAATCTTAACAAAATAGTCAAGTCCTTTTTTTGGAATTTACACCCAAAACAACAATTTTTAAAATAGCTTATCCTAATGCTTAATGTGGCTTTAAAAATAGAAAACGCATATTTTCACATTTTTACCAAATGCTTATATGCGTTTTTAAAACACACGGTTTGAAACAGCTTATCCAAACAGACTCAATATACTAATACTAGCAAAACACTAGATAAATTGGTATAAACTACTACTAAACCTTTTGTTAATAATTATTACATCTATTGCTCTTGATAAGCCAAGAATGTATTGACCCCTTATGATGAATTAATTGATTAATTAGCCAAGATTTTTTAATTAATTAAATTAACATGCAAACATGTGGTAGCACAAAAAAATCTCCAATTAACTAAAGTATACAATGGAAAATAAATTGACACAGTGATTTGTTTACGAATGGGGAAAACTTACACGGCAAAAACCCTACTAAGTGATTTTAAGCTCACCACTCTCAAGAATTCACTATTATCACAACAAGCGGTTATAGGTTGCAAGTAAAGGAATCCTAGTACATTATACTAACCTACAGTTGAACCCTTACCCTAATACTCAATTGGACTTGTTCTGTAGTGACGATCTCTCCTTTCAATGCATGGCTCCCAGTACGTGACTAACCAATTGCGCAGATCCTAATATGTGACTTCAATCACCAACTAGAGAAGGTTGTTGGCTGCAAATTTCTTCATTTCATTACACGATGAAGATCGAGAAGCTCCTTGGTCACAAAACCTTACGGTGCACAAACACAGCAACTTTTTCACAAGAAAGATGAACTAGGGCAAATTCTGTCTTCGATCACAATTTGCATGAACAAACTTTGCTTAACACTTATGCAACTAGTGTCACCTTTGAAGGCCCTTAAAATAATCCTTTTATATGTCTAGGGTTATAAGAAAATAAATCTCAAACATGCAATCACGGATTGAATGAAAAAACAAACCAAAAATTCTGAGTTTCACAAACCTCGACAGAAACCCTATCTGTCGAGCTACTGTCAAGCCACGGGCTAAAATAGCTCTTCAAGGCTCAATAGATGCTAGCTATCAAGTTTTAATGAACAACACTTTTCACACTTGAATCTTGGACAGACTTGCATGGCTTTAACACTTGAACTTGAAACAAGATTTCTTTAAGCATCACACATATCCTAGGTCTACCCAATTACAAGTAAAATGTGTTTTGTCAAAAGATTAGCCAATTACATAAAATAGTGACATGTGTTCCTAACATCGAATCACATATGTCCTAACAATCTCCCCCTTTGGAAATCCATGACAAAACCACAACAAAAAAATGAACATATGAGAGAAGTCAAAAATCACTCAACTCATATTCACTTATTAAGTACAATAAAATCTATCCTAACACAAACTCTTGAAAAACTTTGCAAGAAGAGAGTTCATGGCAGGAATACTTTAACAACCTGTATTTATCAAAGCCTTAAACAAAATTTATCAAGGCATCTTAGTATGAAACAGAAATAAAAAATTCCATACATTAAATAAGAAACATGTGTATAAAAAGACAAAAAAGAACAACACATGCAGAAATAGGTGAAAGAACTATAATAACAAACCTTACAATGTGTGTATATATATATATATATATATATATATATATATCAACAAGTGCAAGCTTTGCTATCACAAAAATCTCCTATACTAACTCTCTCCCTAAAATCCTAAAAAATGACTACTCTCATATCCATCCAAAACTACTCCCCCTTTTTGTCACGAGTGGCAAAGGGTAAGAATGTCAAGTAGACATCTCATTAGCACTGGAAGAGCTAGCATCTCCATCATCCTCATCATCAGAAGCAGTAGCATCATAACATCATCCTCATATTTAGAAGCCTCTAAAGTAGATGAAGGAGAAGCAACGAAGCCACCCATGACCGCCTGCCGTCGTGCAATTCGACCAACATGGGTGTTCACTTGACACAACTCATCACTGAAAGTGTCGAGGTGAGCATCCATGCACTAAAGCTGCGCCATAATGTCCTCGAGAGTCACACCGCTTATAGAAGAATTGGGAGTGGATGTCGATGGAGCTGAAGGAGTGGGAGGAGCTGCAGACCTGAACCGCCTCAACCGAAAATGTGCCTCGCTCCGTTTAACGGTAGTGGCATCTATAGCACCCATAATAGGGAAGTGATAGGACACGAGAAAAGGAACTGAAAAATGGCGTAAAATCCTCGTGATAGCCAAAGGGAAGATAAGCTTATTAAGAGTTACCGAATCTCTATACATATCTATGATAGAAAGAATGAAGTGAGAAGGAAAATCTATACTAAGATGCTAAGAAGGGAAAGCAAAAACTGAACACGGACTCTATGATAGAGTTATAGTGAGATAAGAGATGAAGAACAAAAGTCATAACCATGTTCAAATAACAAGGGTTTGGCCTGAACAGTAAGTAAAATGATGCTCACCCCAATCAGAAGGGCGTTCACAGAAAGAAGAAATAAGCTCATCTTTAGACACTGTCTTAAGATGATCACAGCCAGGGTAGTTAGGATGCACTACCCTAGGGACATGGAGCACATTGGATACAATATCCGAAGTGATCACGATGCACATACCTCGAAAGCGAGTAACAAAGAGAGGTATTGAATGATCAAATCCATGCATGTTGGAGTAAAACTCCTAGATCAACATGGATGGAGATGTGACCGGAACGTCACACAGTGACTCCCATTCCCTACTATGGATGACAGTGGGAAGCTAGTGTCGAAGAAGTCCAACAAGATGACTCGGCGTTTAGAATGAATGCCTCGTTAGAAAAAGTTCTCAAAGAAGTCTGATTTGACCTTTTCATCACAGAACCAGATGTGTGAGGGAGTAGGATCAGCAAAAGTGGATGCCCTAGAATGAAGAGGGCTCTAGGATAGAGTAGATTTACGTTTAGGTGCCATAGAAGCAGACTAACGCAAACAGAAGAGAGAGAGAGAGAGAGAGAGAGAGAGAGAGACAATCAGAAAAGTCCCAAGAAGGTCAAATATATCAAAATATATTGAAAAAGAGGAACGTATACATGGGAATGCATGAACATGTAACATGCAATAGAGAAAGTATCATAGGCTCAGCCCAATCCAATCCTACCAGCACATAATCAGAAAACATATATAAGACACATCTAAATGCATGAAAATATAGTTATAATGCACATGAGATGCAATACATGACGTTTTTAAGATCAGATCTTCAAAACCCATCCCAAAAATTTGCAAAAACCTCTTTGATTTTGAAAAGCCCCAAAATTTTCAAAAATCTCAAAAACTTAGGTTAAAAATCATGAAATACATGAATATGAGGGATTCAGACACTTACCAAGTGAAGAAATCTTGATTAAGGTCAAAGAATCCTTAAGGAAGAGGTTTAAGGTAAAAGAGAGGTTTTGGGAGGTGAAAAGGATAGAGAGATCGAGAGATATCGAACAAAATGCGTCTGAGATCGCGAGCGCCCCTTATATAGCACCTCAGTAATTCTTGACAAATTGAGAGGTGTCGAGGATTTGTCAAGTTTTAAAGAGTTCAATAGAAGTAGCTATCGAGTAGGTGTCCAAGGCAAAAAAAGCTCGATAAATCGAGGTCGTTATTGAGGAGCTATCAAGGGGACAAAAAGTTTCTCAATCAATCCACCTAGCTATCGAAAGGTGTTGAGATTGCGATAAAAAGCAACTGAAGAGCTCGATAGATAAGCCAGGTATCAAGAGATGTCGAGGAGCTGTCGAGATTACTTAAAAATAATTTTTCAAGAAGAGAAAAACACAGATATGAATGCAATCAAACATGTAACTCAACCAAGGATCCAAACAATATTTTGATCTCTCAAAAACAGCTCTCAACAAAAAATTGTTAAGCACATAGAGCCCAGAACACACACACACACACACACTAAACAAGTCTAACCAATTTTATATTTCAAAAATAAGTTAAGACAAATTAGTGAGCATATATTAACACATGTAAACCTTGTGATGGCCAAATCACATTGTACCTACACATGTATCAAAAGTAGTAAAGAATATTACGTGTTATGTGTGACAAACATTGCAAGATTGCATAAGTATATACTTGTTATGACGATTTGAGATATGAGAAAATCACTTTAACTCACACACAATCATAACTATTTGATGGGGACTATCACCTTCGAGGTACATCCTATAACTCCCACATCTTCTAGAATACAAGCTTGCAATCATATGTAAAGCATTTTGATCTTTTTGCTTTTATGTTTCTTTGCATATTTTTTCTTTTAAGCAAACCATGCATGGGCATATAAGAGATAGAAAAAAAATACCTAATTATGTTAAACATTTGACACTGCACTTTTGCTATACCAAAACATACAGATGTCATTTCATGATTGGCAGGCAACAGTGGTGAGATGGTTATTTATGCCTTTCTCTTAGGATTTTTTAGTCCTTCCCGTCAAAAAGAGAGATACGAGTGTTAAGTATAAGAGATTACTTAACCTTACTCATCATAAACACGAGCCACAAAGCTTACTTGCTTAGTTGTGCATAGAGATGCTCATCTAAGCTACAAGAGATACAAAATTTACAAAAATTTGTTTCAATGGCCATCCAAGGTACACAAGTACCAATGTACATAAACACACACTGTTTTTGTATTTTCCTAATTTTTTTATTTTTATATAAAAAACAAAACAAAGCAAAACTAAAAACAAAATCAAACAAAACCATGTTAAACAAATCAAAGCAAAGCATAAAATTAGACTGACTCAAAAAACTAAAGCAAAACACACAAGTAATGCAAAACCAATAAAGGGAAAGAGAAAAAAAAAAAAAAAAAAAGTGACTAAATCACTTGGAGCCCTTTTTCTTCCACACCTTAGAATAACCTTTCTTTTGAGCAAACCCTTGAACCAGTGGTGAAGGGGAAGAATTGAAACTGAAGTTTGAAAAGAACATGAGGGCTTGGAGGAGATCTCTAAGAGAAGCAAGAGAGGACAAAAGTTAATTCTAGCTTCCCGATGACATCATGTTTTTGCTCTGTTGAGTGGCTAACCACTTATTACAATTGGGTCCAGTATGTCCAGCTACGTCACAATGATGATAGAGATGATGCTTCTTCTCTTTGGACGTTTGAGCATTACTCTTCTTAGCCCTAAGGTTTTTGGGTTCTTTCTTAATAAGCTTAAAGGGTGCTCCTAAAATAGATTTATCCTTGTCTATGTTCTCACTAGCTATCATATTTTTAACATCATTATTCTCAGAATCATTATTGTTAGCAAGAGAAACAAAAACAGTAGTACTAGAAGAAGCAACATTAGAAGAAGAAAAATCATACCTTAAACCAATTTAATCGGAGGCAGATTTTTGCATGCTGAGCATCTCATCAAACTTTGCACTTGATGTCCTCTCCAATTGAGCTCCCACTTGGAACAATTCCGCCTCAAGCTTCTTAGTCTTCTCAGCCAAGAAACTATTCTCAAACCTCAGTACTCCGATATTTTGATTTGCTTCATCAAACTTTGTGGAGAGTTTTTCTCGTTCAAGCTCCACATCACTGAGCTTCTTGGTGGCCAACCTATACAACTTCTCATGTTTCTTTGAGACCTTGTATAACTTTGCATAGGCAATGTGGATGTCATCTTGCTCATCCATCTTCTCAAATTTTGACTCCACCAAGTTCTCTTTTTCTTCCATATCTTCTATAATCCCTTTAGTAGCATTAACAGTAGCAGTGAAGGCATTTAGGATTTCGTCATCCTCATTTTCGAAATCATCCTCAAGTGCAGTGTCGCTCAAAGTAGCAATGAGTTCCTTGCTTTTCCCAATAAACTTGAGATAAGTAGGGCACTCTTTTTTCATATAACTGAATCCTTGACAACCAAAACACTTAGGCCCTAAAGAAACAGTGTATTGACGCCATCCCTAGCATCCTTCTTTCCTTTGTCTTGGCAATTAGATTGTGAAGAACTTGATTGCCTACTATCTTTGTCGAAGCCCTTTTCGTTTGCATTCTTCATGAACTTCTTGAACTGCTAGGTGATGTAGGACTTCATTTTAGAAACTTCATCATCGGAAGATTTATCAGTGTCACTGCTCTTGGCCTTCAATGCCATGCTCTTGCTCTTGCTTGGCTTCTTGAGCGTAGACAAACCCAACTCATAGGTTTGCAGATTTCTAGCAAGTTCTGTCAAAGGAATTTTATTAATATCCTTTGATTCCTCAATAGCCGTGATCTTGGCATGAAATCTCTCGAGCAGAGATTTGAGCACTTTTCTCATGATCTTGGGTTCTGGAATGGTTTCCCCAAGATTAAACGTTGAGTTCACTATGTCCTTAAGCCTAGCATAGAACTCATCAAATGACTCACCCTTCTCCATCTTGATTTCTTTGAAGCTAGTAATGAGCCTTTGAAACTTTAAATCCTTAATAGCCTTGGTTCCTTCATAAGTTGTCTAGAGAATGGTCCTCGCCTCCTTTGCAGTTTCAATGGACAAGATCTTCTTGAACTCCTCATTTGTGACCGCACTGAATAAGAAATTCAATACTCTGCTGTTAAAGTTAGCCGCCTTGATCTTTGCATCATCCCGATCGACCTGCGCTTCCTTCGTCTTGGTCCAGCCTATCTCCACAGCTTGCCACTCCTTCTCATCTAAGGACTACAAAAAAGATTTCATGCGTACTTTCCAGTATGCATAGTTAGTTCCATCAAATAAAGGAGGTACAAGAATGTACAAGAATGTATCTCACAAACAGGGGTTAATGGATCTCATAGCAAAGATTAAACCCTAATCAGAGTGTTTCTGTTTTGATACTACTTGATAGGCCAAGAATGTATTAACCCCTTGTGATGAATTAATTGATTAATTAGCCAAGTTTATTAATTAATCAAATTAACATACACTCGCGTGGTAGTACAAACAAATCACCAATTAACTAAAGTATGCAAGAGATGGACAGACTAAATACACACCTCAAATAATATCAGATTCTGTACTATTTCCTTTCATATATGCTAGCTATATTGACAGCAAGCAACAATAAAATTGGAGTCTTCAATGAACATCAAACATCCTTTCCCAACAGAAATTAAAATCCATAAAAATAACTTGTTGATAAAGAATCTTCTATGAACTACAGACAATAGCAAAAGATAAAATAAGTGAAAATTTGTTACAAGCAGGAGTTTATTACAATATTTTTACAGTCTACAAGTCATGATTTACCTGCATCAGTTGTGAACTAGTGTCATTGAGTCCCTAGCTTGACACTCCTCCTTCAAGCATATCTTGGGTTCAGTAATTTGCCTTGATAAAACTCACTAGTCAACAGCTACTAAATACATTCATTTCAACAAAAACAATTACTTTGACACAAATTAAACCAACAATCACAACACCCCAATTGAAATTACCTCTATTTATAACAACAGGGTCTGAGTAGTAACCACACACAAGGCACCTAAATATTGCTTCCCTAATCTCGGGAATTATCGAGCTACTTCGAATAATCATACCCTTCAATGATACCATCCTCTCAACATCTAATCAAAACACAACCCAAATAAGTACAAATATCCCAAAAGTCAATTATGGGTTTAAAAAATTGTATAAGAAGCAAAAAAAGAGAAACTAACCAGATGGGTTAAGATTTCTCATTGAAGTTGAGCTCTTGAGATTGAAAATCCGAGTTTGAATGTGTTTTTCAAACAAGGGGTTAATTCTCCCCACCATGTTCATCAAAACAATGTCAAAAATCGCAAGCACTTCAAGAAGGTACCTAACCATCTTGGAGTACAAGGCAGGATCATAATCAAACACGTCGCGTGCATTGACATCAAGCGACTTGCCTTCGATTTCAATGACCCTTTTGATCGCAATCTCATACTTCCCTTCCCTGAGCACTCCTAAGAATTCACTGTTATCACAATAAGCAGTTACAAGTAAAGGAATCCCAGTACCTTATACCAACCTACAGTTGAACCCTTACCCCAATACCTAATTGGACTTATTTTTTAGTGACAATCTCTCATTTCAATGCAAGGCTCCCAGTACGTGACTTACCAATTAAGCGGATCTCAATATGCGACTTCAATCACCAACTAGAGAAGGTTGTTTGCTGCAAAGTTCTTCAGTTCATCACATGATGAAGATCGAGAAGTTCCTTGGTCACAAAATCCTACAGTGCACAAACACAACAGCTTCTTCATAAGAAAGATGAATTAGGGCAAATTCTGTCTTTGTTCACAATTTACATGAACAAACTTTGCTCAACACTTGTGCAACTTGTGTCTCCTTTGACGACCCTTAAAATAATCTTTTTATATGTCTAGGGTTGTGAGAAAAGAAAGCTCAAATATACAATCACGGATTGGATGAAAAACAGACCAGAAATTCTGAGTTTCATAAACCTCGACAGATTCCTTATTTGTCGAGCTGCTGTCGAGCCACAGGTTGGAACAGCTTTTCAAGGCTCGATAGATGCAAGTTGTCGAGCTTTAATGAACAGAACTTTTCACACTTGAATCTTGGACAGACTTACATGGCTTTAACACTTGAACTTGAAACAAGGTTTCTTAAAGCATCACACACATCCTAGGTCTACCTAATTGCAAGTAAAGTGTGTTTTGTCAAAAGATTAGCCAATTACATAAAATAGTGACATATGTTCCTAACATTGATCACATATGTCCTAACAGCTCTATGTTCAGAAATTCTCGACATATTTCACTCTGAACACTACATATATTTTGGTCTTTTTCATCCACTAAAGACTATACTTACATCCTCTACTAAAAATTTAAACCTCTTGCCTTCATTCCTACAGCAATCCAAAAATTGAAACAAAAATACAAATAAAAACATGGTCATGAAATTGAGGGAAACAAAAATAAAAACTTCAAATTGTAGCGAAATAAATGTGGTCATGCAATAGAATATGGTCATGCAATTGAGGATGTAAATTAACCGAATACCTGCTTTGCCTGTAGTGTAGACAGCGACGTCCGGTACGCAGCAAGGACGTGCGTGGCATGCTCAGCGGTGCTCTTTGGCTTGTTTCACCTAGCAAACATGGGGTTTTAACAAATGCTCGTTAATGAACTTCATGTGATGAATTGTCAACAATGTCATTAGTTTTGCCTTATATTTCCATCCATATACTTAAATATCTAAGCATTGAGAGCAACTGATCACTTTGGTCACACTTAACTATTCTACTTGATTCTATGTGGTTCATTTCAATGTGACTTTGCCTTAATTACAAAAAGAGAGAGAGAGAGAGAGAGAGAGAGAGAGAGAGAGAGAGAGAGAGAGAGAGAGAGAGAGAGAGAGAGAGAGAGAGAGAGAGAGAGAGAGAGAGAGAGAGAGAGTGATCAATAATGGTCGTGTATCACATAGAGGCCAATGACTATATCTAGATCACAACACTACCCATATATAAGATCTATAATATCATTTTGTTCTCAGAATCAAGCTTATGAGACAATGAGATATGTGCAAAATAATAAGTCCAAACCCCACCTAAGTGTAAAATCAGGAACTTGTGGATAAGGGTAATGTATTACTTAGTTGGAAACAATATTGCATGTTAGACATGATGCTTAGACAAAGAGAGAGAGGAAAAATGTGTCTAATCAGTTTTGTGTATAGTTGTTGAAGAGAATGAATTATTTATGTGTGCTAAAATTTATTCAGTTAAGATTTTTACTAAATAAAAAGTATTGTATGTTAGGTTATGCTACAAAAATTTGTTGTGTTCCACTTGGAAAATTGATATTAAATCATATTAACTGCAAAAAATAAAATAAAATAAAATAAAGATCCACCATCTTATAAATATAATTGGGAACATGTTCATGAAAAATCAACTCATTCTAATGAAGCACCCAAAACCTTATATTAATGGCAAATTTTATTTAGTCCTAGACCTTCACAAATTCCAATCAAATTTAGTTATATATATAGTACTAGACCTATCATTTTCAATTTCTTTTTTTTTTTTTTTTTAAATCTATAAGGCCTATTTTTTCATCTTAGATCTACTTATTGACATTAGAAACCTTGACATAATCTGAGATATTTTACCTTGGTTCCATTTAATATTATTATAATTTTTTAAGTGTTTCAATATGTGAGAGTGAAAGCTTACCTAATTGTTCATACATTGTATATATCACTTATTGGAAAAGGGGCCTCAAGAACAGAGGGCCCTCCTATATCCACACCATGGGGACAATTTTGAGTAGTTGGATAATAAGCAAAAGAAAAAATTTATTATATCAAAGAGAAAAATAAAATATAATATACTATTATACATAAATAGTTATTCCTAACAGACACTTAGCTTGAGTAATGAGAACTCAATGAATGTACCTACTGGCAAGGGGCCCTAAGTGCGCTGGCGGTATAGGCGGCCTCGCAATAGGGCATATTCGTGGGAACCTTGAACAAACCCATAGCTACACCAACAATAGTGGTCCTCCAATCTGTATCGCATCCTTCTTCGATGCACTACAAAGCTGCCTATATAGCCTGGTCAATGCTGCACTACCCCAGCCACATTGTCTTACATTGCTGATTGGGTTGAGAAGTTGCAAAGGCAGAAATGAGACCTGGTCTACTGACTTGTCCATGAACAATAGGGCCCCCATCCAAACAAGTAGGTGGTAATGGGCCTGTTACTGCACTACTTCATCACCAACATCTGCAGCTAGAGGAGCGGTAAATTGTGCATCAAGCCACTTATCTTATCCTCATCCAAGCAAGGATAGACGTGTTTGAGTTCTTAATCGCAGGTAGAGGTTCATGGCCCATTAACTCTCAGCACACCTCTTTCCATTCCATGTGTGTCTTCCCAGTGATAGGCAACCCATCCACTGGAATCCCCAGCATCACCTTTATATCTTGCAAGGTGATAATCATTTCTCCATGGAGTAAGTGGAAAGTGTGCATCTCCAAACTCCATCACTCGACCAAGGCCATGATCAAGGCGTGGTCGACCTCCATACCGAGAATCTTGAATAACCTAGTGAAACCTGCTGGATCTATGTACTGTATGATACGTGGGTCTAGCCCATACTGTGACAGTACACATTTATGGCGTCGAACCTTTACGACGCTGGGCACCTCCTACACATGGACGAGCATTGTGTTAGGTAGTGCACAGAAGGTAAATATAAAATAAAGATGTATTAATAATACAACTACATTCCTCATCGGTGGCGCACCTCCAAACTGGAGTAGACCGATGATTCGGCTGCCAATTCAACTAGGTAGCATCATCGGGTCCAGGTTCCACTCTGTAAAGTTGTAATTTACAACTATTATGTGTTGGCTCTAATTCCGTGCCAAATTTTATTGTAATTTTGTTCAATATTTTTTACCCTGTATTTTATGTAGGATTTATTTGTAAGAGCTGTGTGAGAGAGAGAGAGTGTAAAGACTCAACGCATCTATTGAAGACAAAAGGAGTTTTCGCGGGTAGCTCACGACTAGCCATCCCGCGAAGTGATGCATGTGCCCAGCATATGACTGGAATGTGAAGAGTCAGGACAGGATGGAGATAGCTGGTTTTCACAAGTGTCTCGTGGGTAAGGCCTTCCCACGAAACAGTCTGTTTTGCTATTTTGTCATATCTACTCCACTACATCCTCATAGACACTATATATACCATCATTACCCACATATTGAGTATAGAGCTTTTCAAAGAAGAAAACCCTAGCCACAAACCCTTGAAAGTGTGAGATTGTCATACCCACAATTCTCTACACCCTCTATTGTAGTTTTCCTCTACTCCTACCTTTCTATTTCCAAATCCTTGAGAGGTTGATAGCCCAAACACTTACCACCCATACTAAGTGTCTAGTGAGGTTTTGGTGCTATTGGGAAGCATTGGAAGAAGCCAAGCTTTGGCAGATGCAATCGGGCGCATTGCGGGATCCAGAAAGCCAGACAAGACATAGTTTCAAGAACCCTTGTTGGAGTAGGAGCTTGGAGGACTTAGGTGCACTAGGTAGATTAGGCTTGGAGGGTCTCTTGCTATTCGTGTATCCTAAATTATTGTCTAGTGGATCGATTTACCGCTTGGAGGGTGGCGGAGAGGTTTTTCACCGGGTTCTTCAGTTTCCTCTTCAATAACACATCGGCGTATTATCTTGTGTTTGCATCTCTCTTCCCTATTCTTTTAGCTTTCATTTTACTGCTATGATTTGTTGAATATGGCTTAGAGTAGTTGTATTGTTTGTTCACTCGCATTTACTCTATTCCGCACTTAGTTTAAGTTAGAGTAAAATCAACTGAGCCGTAATTTTTTAATTTGGAGTCTAAATAGCTCTTGTGTTTTTAACACAAATCTGAGCTTTCACACTCTATCCAGTGCCTGCATATCTGACATGGCAACAAATAGATTGTTAGCAATTGTTAAGGATTCACTGTATGATAAGATGTAATTAAAATAGCAAATCATGTCTTCTTTCATATATCAAATCATATGGTTATCAAATTGTGAGTCAAAACTCAAAATTCACATATCAAATGGTGCCATAAAATTTTCTGAATAAATTGAAAGAAATAGTATATACGATATAAAAAAGAAAGATGACCATATAATGATCAAGTATTGCCAAATTTGGATTACTGGCAAACTCATGATCAAGTAAATGAAAGATGACCATATAATGAATCAGCACAGAGAAAGAAAAGTTAATTCCACAAGCATAACAAGCAGTTTTTTTTTTTTTTTTTTTTTTTTGATAATTACAAGCATAACACGCAGATAATGATGACAAGGTAACAACAACAATAAACTAATGAATTAAAAGACGCCTAAAGCAAACACAACATTTTGATAGAAATGGATCCTAATTAATCATCACATCTCTATGTTCCATTCAATTGTCATTACTATGACAGAAATTTAGAACAAAAGGATGAAAATTGTTTGGTTTTAGCAATAAAGAAAGCATACTTGAAAGATTAATCTTAATTTGTGGGAGAGCACACTGATGAATTAATACAAAAGCAATTCAATTAACATTAACAGAACCTAATAAAAAGGTACCAAACAAAAGTAAAGTCATTGAGACATCTTATCACCAAATTGTCTTACTATTTTGAAAGAGATTTTATCATTTGATTCATGATTCAAGTGAATGATGGAAGATTTGAGAACCAGCATTTAACAAAAAGATAAAAGGTATATGATTCATAGTCAATATAAAACAAATGAAAGAACAAAGATAGATTGAAGTAATAGTCAACATATTATAACTCACACATTCTTAGAGAGAATGAAAGACAAAAATAGATTAATCCCCCTTTGATAATCATAAAAAAAAAAAATGAAAAAAATTGAAGATTAATAATCATAAAATAAAAGTTACAAACTTTGATGTGCATTTAGTCTCTATTTTCAATGTCAGTGCATAGATTAATATAAGAAACTTCACAAAATGGAAATCATGAAATTCATTTCATGGCTTGAACTCTAATGAAAGCAGCAATATAGTCTCTATTTTCAATGTCAGTGCATAGACTCATACTATTTGCAGCAAATAGAAATTTTTTTAAGAAATGAAATCAGGAAACGATGTCAACATGATGTTCAATGTCCACACCTATCTCAGAAATGGAAAATCTTTATATAAACTATACTTTCATATATTAATAAATAATTTTTTTTTTAAATCTGGATTATCATATTATAAAAATGACTATGTTGTTCAACTTGGTCTTGGAATCTCATCTGAGATACTAACAAGAAATCCACTAGTCAAGTTCTTAAGCTGCAAGAACAACAACACTATTTTTCTAGGGTCCATTTGTCTTATGATGAATAATGGTAATTTATTAATAGAATAGGTTACTTCATGTTCATGATGATAAGCACACCATAACCTAAAATAATTATGGACAGAGCTAAGTGATTATGTGAAATCTAGAAGGGGTTGCTATTTGTAAGCAACCCAAGCACAAGACCAATCAAAGAAAGTTCTAATCAACAATGATTCCAACCAAGTCTTTAATCAGTTTGTATCTTCAAAAATAAAACTATTTTGCTCCCTACACAATAGCCATTTGTTCTCGCAGTATGAAACAGAACTTTTTCAAACAACCTATTTTCAAATAGTAAAAAGTTGAACTACACCAATCAAGCACTTATTATCATCTTTTCTTCCCTAGGCAAAATCTGAACCTGAGTCATACCTATAAAACAAATGAAAAAAATTGAAGATTTTGGTAATGCGAGAACCCGCCCTCTGATAATCATCCATTTCCTACAAAACAAATTCAGCACAAAACAGTAATCAACGGCAGAGCAACGTACCTATAATCAACAGCAGCAAGTACGGTGAGGGTTCGACGGAAGCACCAAGGTTTCGGCAATGGCGACTGATCGAAGAGGGTAAGGGGGACTGATGGAGAGTAGGGGAGAGTGAGGAAGAGTGATTGCAGAGAAAGGGAGAGTAATGGCAGAGAGCAAGGGAGAGTGTATAGGGAGAGAGTGAACGGCTGTTGTGAGATGTTAGGAATTCAAATTGTTAAGGCAAACTCGATTTTCTAGTTACCGAGCTTTGAATGTATAAACGACCATTTTTTTATTGGAAAAAGCCACTTCTGCTTTGCTAGCGTGGCACAAAGCTGAAACTAACTCGACTATATGATAATCGAGTTTTTCAATAAAATTCGACTTTCATATTATCAAGTTTCAAAATATGGGCATTGTCCTAATTAGTTTGAGAAAGAGAGTAAAATGCTGAAAAGTTTGTGAGAAATGGACATTTGCCCATTTTGGCCTCAAATCTTGCCTACCCCAGCTAAAGAGGGGAATATTTTAGCTTCATAAGCTCAGTACCGAAAGCATGATGAGCTAATTAGTATTACGTCAGAAATTTCACGTATAGATAACTATATGATTGCATGCTAATAGTAGATTTTCCCACGAAAGAATCTTATAAATTGTACAACCACCGAAAAACATTCAAATAGCATATATTTATTCTTGTATTTCTACGTACAGTTGTTCTACATACTTGGGTCTTTATAACTTTGGACCAGAAAAGAAGAATACTATGCCACCGGCCCTTGAAAGAAATCAATGATCATATCCCAAAAATTCTACAAAGAATCACCGGCCAAATTTAGTTTACATGTGAACTAGCATTCTGTGATTCCTATATATTGGGGCCTAGCCTGTAACCTTGATACCAAGAAAGCAAGAGAAAGTTACTTGATTTGTAGATTAGTTAAGCAGTTAAGCAGTTAAGCATGGCATCTCAGGCAGAGCTTGTCAAGATTGGGTTGGAAGGGTTTGCCATAATAGACAAGTACTATGGTCGGCCTAGGAGGTCTGGAACAGGAAGGCCTTATTATCCTTCTCCAGGGTATCAATATAGCAGCCAGTTTTCTCAGATGAAAGAGCCCATTAACAATAGCAACATGCCAAATATCAACACTGCGGGTCATGCTAATTACCGTGGGATACACAGCGAACTTCGCTGAGCAAAGTCAAGTTCATCTGATGAATAGGAAAGCTATATTTGGTAACGAGGCAGACCAATAATGCTAAGCTGTTCTCAGTATTTTCTTTTTCCTTTCTAGCTAGTAGTACTTCATATGGAAAAATAAAAATAAAAAAAATAGAAGAACTTCCCTTGTGTCGTGATGAAGTATTATAGCTTAGGTCAGATCTCAGTCCTGTTAACTTCTGGACTTGAAGATTAGATGTACTTTGTATTATCTAGCTATCCTCTTCTAGTTTTATGCTTCTCCACTATTATCTCCTTGTCTCTCTCAATTTCTTATTGGTCTCGTAGTGGATGACAATGCTGTAATGGTGAAAGATGAAACATGGAAGAACTATATGTAAAATAAAAAATTTAGACACTCAATATGGGATTTAGTACCTACACAATATACACTTATATAGTCAAATCCAAACAGTTTGAGATATCAGGTAACCCTCCTGACAATTTTAAACTAGTCAAATGTCTCATATGTTCAACCAAACAGCATACATTGAATCTATCACCATCCAAGATAAAATGAAGTGCATGAGGAAACGCACCATAGTTACAAAGTGATATTCTTTCAAGTACGACTACCATAATTGTAGAATTTAACACAAATTGGGAATTGCTAGGGATTAGATCTATGAAACATCTCTTGTAAGACTAAACTTAGTATGCGTTTAGCATTGATTATTTTCGCCAACTTATTTTACTATTCAGTTTATTTTTGCTACTATTCAGAGTCTTACAACACTTTTTGATGTTATTCAGAGGTTTCATTATACTATTTCAGCTAACTTTTACATTTATTTACAGTACTTTCAGCAAAAAATTTTTAATTTTAACTAAATAAACTGTTCCCAAACAGACACTTAGTACATATATTATTTCATTGATAAGATTGTATAATCCGTTAACTTGTAAATGTTACAAACATAGACTTTAAAGGAATGAAAGTGATTTATTTGAATTCGGCTAGAAGTGTAACATTGAGCTGATTGAAGGATTTGAAGAACATCAGTTTCACAAAAATAAAACTCAAATTTGCTCGACCAAAACATTAACAAAATAGAAACTTCGTGAGACCTTGCTTGACTTTCACTTGAGCGAAATTGCCTAGAATTATGATTTGAATTCTGCTAAAAGTGTGATTTATCTAAGGCTTTAAGATAGCTATATAAGCATCCTTAAGCACTATTTTCTCTATGGAAGGCTACGATGTTCAAATCAAAGTCATACCAAGCCAATCTAGCTTAAAAACCTTCTCCCTGAGCCTAAACAGTAGTGAAAATCCATCCTTGTTCTTTGATCCTATACAATAATTATTGAATTATTTTATTACCATGAGATTTATATTGTTCTAAAAACCACAAAGTTTGTTTCTCCAATAGTGGATTATTGCTGAAATTTGGAGTTTCGAGAGTCGTAGATGGTTCATTTGCAGAGCATATTCGCTTAGGAAGATTCTAGAGATTCCGGGGTTACTGTTGTGAGAGGCAAATACAGTTTTGGTAGAGATTACGATAAATAGTATATCTATGCAATTGTCTTGCAAATAGACTATTTTCCATGGGAATGGAGAGTGCTTTTTCATTGATGCAATTCTTCATTAGTTTTCCGCTTCATCACTAAAACATGGCTTTCTTAATTATTATCGCTTTGATTTGATGATTGATTGTGGTGATTGAGTTAATGTTTTGGAATATCTATGTGGAATAACTTATTGAATTAATTCGTTACATATGTGATTGGTCGCTAACTCAGGTCTAAACAAGATTATATATGAACATATTGTTATGGTACGTACGTAAGTGCGTTTTGGATAGTTACTAGCACAAAACTTCAAACGTGAGATATCAGTCAAAGAAGAAATGCCACTTTTTTACCCAATATTTTGGATTTTTGGAGGAAAAGGCAATGTAAGGAACCAGATTCACTAAGACCCCTTTTACCCGGCCGGGATATACATAATGAACCATATATTGGAAACTGGAAGAAATTACAGTTATTAGATAACTTCCATCACTTTTTTTTTTTTTTTTAAGTAATTTATATCTAGGTAATCATTAATTTTTAATCTCAAAAAAATACAAATTAATAAATAAAGTACTTAAAGAACTATATATATCTCTCATCAAGATATCTACTAGTGCCAAATGGTGGCTTATCTATGCATGATTATTAGAGAAAAAGAAAAGAAAGTAAGGTTCTGGCATTGCGATTTGCGAATCCACTATGGAATCCGATCGTGCCACTTTCTTGGAAAATGACTTGTAATAAAAAGAAAAGGTTCTGTGATTATCTAAAAAAGAAGAAGAAAAGGTTCTGTTGGAAAACCTAATTTATTCCAATCTTGTGCCAAACAACCAAACTATAGTCTCATCCAACTCTGAATGTTTATCTTATTGGGTGCCCATGTATGATGTATCTGCGGTTGTTATCGTGAATAACACATATCCTATGTGAATATGATATATGTATTTTTCTTCTTTTAAGCCCGCTACCAATTAAACAAATATGTACTAAAAAGGAAGACATGATCTCTGAAGTTGCTGCTCATATGTTAAGTCTGATTATACGAACAAATTTTGGTTTGGAATTGCCCTTTTATTTTATTTTTGTTTTGGCAGGTAAATAATTTGATTTTTTATGATATTTTCTAACTCAAGAGAGAGAAGAAAAGAAGAGGCATATATATGATGAATGAAATTCCTTCTTTTTTGTGAGTGAGTGAGGATGTGTAGTAAAAATATCTACCAACTAGAGACACAGTTTCTCTCCCTTTTGAATGGACACGATTGATTTCCAATGGCACAGTGGAACTTGGAAGCAGAGCACCATGGTGGTGTTGCCTTTATCGATCCTTTGGTATCATTTTCCAATAATAAAATATATATATATATATATATTTATATTCATTCGTTTTCCCAAACTTCATGTGTCATTCATAAATAAAAAAAAAAAAATACTATCTACGTTCTCAATCTAAATTATTTGGGTAAAAATGCAAATAAATTTGTTTTAACTTCTTTTTTCTCCTCTAAACTAACATGCAATAAACATCTTATTATGCCACCAAGAAAACCTTCTCTCATCCATAAAAAGTTATTGGCAAAACTTTATTTGTAGAATTCACCACCAAACTAAAAGTACTCTTTTAACTCTTAAAGTTTGGAATTGTTTAATTTCATTTTAACCATTTACATTTTAAAATTTTCATTTTGGCCCTGCATATTACTATTGTTCACTTTCTTTAGTAATCTAACTGTTAAGTGTCATATAAGTGGCATTCATTAAACTAGCTGGTAACTCATATAATTTCAAGTATCACTAGATTACTAATAAAAAGGGACAAAATAACCATTATGAAAACATAATAAAATATAAATAGTCAAAATGAACGTAAATTTTATTAAATATTTGATATATGTGGTAATTTGTCACAATACTCCCCTTTATTAGCACATATGTGATTCATGTTAGGAACATATGTTAACATGTTATGTAATTGGCTAATCCTTTAACAAAACGCACTTTACTTATATTTGGGTAGATCTAGGATGTGTTTAATGCTTTAAGAAACAAGGTTTCAAGTTCAAGTGTTAAAACCATGCAAGTCTGTCCAAGATTCAAGTATTGAAGTACTGAATTTTAAATCTCGACAGCTAGTATCTATCAAGGTTTAAAAGCTGTCTAAGCATAAAGCTCGACAGCTGCTTGACAGATAGGGTATCTATCGAGATTTATGAAAACCAAATTTTTAGTTTTGATTTTCATCCAATCCGTGAATATATGTTTGGGATTTCTTTACTCACAATCTTAAACATATATAAGGATTATTTTAAGGACCGCAAAAAGTTGCACGAATATTGAGCAAAGTCTTGTTCATGCAAATTGTGACCAGAAATGGAATTTGCCCTAATTCTTCTTTCTCTTGAAGAAGCTGCTGTATTTGTACACCGTAGGGTTTTGTGACCAAGAAACTTCATGATCTTCATCGTGTGATGAACAAAAAAATTTTGCAGTCAACATTCTTCTCAAGTTGGGGTCATGGTTTTGAAACCCGGACTAGACCGTACGGTCCGACCGGGTTAATCGAAAACCGCTTCTTAAAACAGTTCTTTAAATTCCAAAACCCGTTCTACACAAAAAACCTAGTGGACCATGCGAACCGCAGTCAAACCGTCTAGGTTTGAAAACCGTGGACGGTTCTCACGGTTCCAGTCCAACTTGAAAAAAAAAAAAAAAAAAAAAAAAAACATTATCTACCTTCTACAGGCTTACAGAACTAGATCTCCATTATTATAGCTTCAAACATGCTGTTAGACGTTGTGACCTGAGATTAGATCATAGTTTCTTCTCATTCTTCTTCTCTATATTGCTCTCTCTTTCTTCTTTCTCTATCTCTTCTCTTTTCTCTTGTTATTTCTACGCTTTTGACTTTTTTCCTTCTCAGTCTTCCTTTCTTCTCTTGTTATTTCTTGTTTTCGCCTTCTCATATACTCAACTTGACTGTCAACCACAGCCTTTATTCTTGGGCTTCGATTTTAATCCGGTGGACAAAACAATGTTTTCCTTTTTCACTTTTCTAGGCTTTTAGCTTTAGTTTATATTTTATTTTTAAAATTTTATGGGGGAATGGGCAAAGTACCAGAGTCTTGGGTCTCTCAACAAAAGACAAAAGTTGAGTGGGAGATAAACCAATAACCACTGGCGCCACTGTCCAAGTTTTTTTTTTTTTTTTTTTTTTCTAATAGAAAAACCGAAAATGTCTATTAACTTTTTTTTTCCAATTAATTTCATGGAAAATGTCTATTAACTTTTATATTGGGTTTCATAAAAATAAAATAAAAAAGTTTATAAATAGTCAGATATTTGGAACTATTTTAGGCAATTTTTTCAACTTTTATTAATTTAATATATTTATTTATATTTTAATTAATTATTAAATTAATTATGACGTCATCACGGTTCAACTACGGTCCGACCTCAGTCCGACCTTAAAAACCTTAAACTTTTCTCTTTTACGGTTCATTGAACGGTCTGAGTTTGAAAACTATGATTGGGATAAGGGTTCAACTATAGGTTGGTATAAGGTACTAGGATTCCTTTACTTATAACCGCTTGTTTTGATAACAGTGGATTCTCAGGAGTGGTGGCCTTAAAATCACCAGGTGCAGTTTTTGCATCGGAGGTTTTTCCCATTCGTAAAGAACCATGTCAAATTTAATTTTCGTTGCATTTAGTTATTTGGTAATTTTTTTGTGCTACCACGCTCATTGCATGTAATTGAGCTTAATTAATTAACTTGGCTAATTAATTGGTTAGTTCATCACAAGGGGTCAATACATTCTTGGTCAATCACCTTTAAATCGTATGGCCCTGGGATTAATTAATGACTTATTATTAAACTATACTATTTTACTTGTTTCGTAAAATAATACTACTAGTTCATTACAACTCCAATAGAAGTACAATTGTTGGATATTTAAGATCAATCATTAAAAAACATACTAGTTCTCTAAATTGTAGGCTATCCAGTGTCCAACGTTTGTAATCAATATGCCTTGCACTTTTCTCTCTCTCTCTCTCTCCATAAAAACTCATGGAAAGAAAGATTAGTGAAATAAAAAATAAATAAACTTAATAAAAATTCCACTTTTCTGCCAAATTTTAGAATTCAGCCATCTCACTCTCATTCTGCGTGCACATGCATGTGTCTATTTGCAGGTGAGTATGAGTAGCAACTAGCAGGTATCTGCATGGTTGAGCATGGAATATAGACAAGTTAACATGCAGTAATACCTTTATCCATTATTGCACTTTTTTCCCCTCCATTGATAATAGTTAGCATATATGATTGATTTCCAATCTTTCTGGGAGCTCGAACCATATATATAGTGCCATGCACCTTTTCCGTCCGTTGTATCATTTTCCAATTGGGAATCAAGATAGAACTCATTCTTGTTCACAAAATTTATCCATATATATTATTATTTAAAAGAAACTATCTTTGTTCCCTATCAAAACTTTATGGGCAAAAAGGCCAAGATATATATATACACACACATAGTGTGTGTGTTTCACTTTTTCCTTAGATTAATGCAATAGTTACATTTTGTATTGGCTGCGCTAGCACTTTCACAATTTTTCCCAAACTTTTTACTCTTATCATTTTATAAGAGTGGTGTTTATTACATACCACTATAATTAAAGCACACAACATACACACAAATCATAATTTGCACTGAAACCGTGATTTAAGTGAGTGTGTAATAGTTTTTTCTTTTTTTTTTTTCTTTTTTGATACAAGACAGAATTCTACTCTAACCTAATTTAAGTATATATATGTGTGAAGCTCCCTCCTAGAAACTTGAACTCCAACCCTTACCCCCCACACCTCACAAGCACTTATATTTATGGAGTGATCATCACACCAAGGGTGTGCGGTGGTGTGTAATAATTATTTCTTAAAAAAGAAAATTTTGCTTTGTAATGAAAAGATCATAAGTTCTACTTGACGCGTGGCATGTTTTGTGGGAATCACCAATAACTCTCTCTCTCTCTCTCTCTCTCTCTCTCTCTCTCTCTCTCTCTCTCTCTCTCTCTCTCATGGCTATCCATTAATTATATTTGGATTCAAATTCCTATATCTTAAAATATATAATAAAAATAATTTATTTTTATCGTCAATTATTAGAACCGAGTCTCTAGACATCTTTTTCCATGCTCTGATTTGTCTATTCACAATCACTAAAACAATAATGGTAATATCATTATGGTTTGTGAATAAATATCCTTAAAGTATTTGTTAATAAACAATTTTTAAAAAAGATTTATACCACTTTTATGGAAAAAAAAAAAAAAACTATAAAAATATTAACTTCTTCATCCCATAAAAACTTTTTAAAAATAGTTTATCAATAAATGTCCTTAAGATATCCTTTAATTTTTCTTATAACCTCATTGACCGTTCAATATATAAGACAAGTGCCTGACGGTCAGGTTGAAGCCTTTCTTCTTTTTTAGTTTTTACTCTTATATTACGATCTTGATGGATTATTGAAAGAGGACCATAATTGGTAGTACCTCATGGTAGGCTCGAAGGAATAAGTGTTCACCAAAAATATAATCTATGAGTGCTTGACGGTTAGTGATTTCCATAGAAAAGGAATCCATCGACGAGTGACTTAAAGAAAACCCTGATAAATATATTCATCTACTTTGGTTTATATCTCCTTCTCTTTCACTCTTTCTAGAATATTGTGCTTTGGAACCATGGTCCTGGTTTTTTCCCCTATTCAAAAAAGGCTAAACTCATCTATACCCCTACTTGGCATCTTTGAAGAGAATCATTAACCAAAAGAATTAATCATGCACCAAAGGTTCTCTTTCTACAAGAGTTCTGTCCAACGTTCTTTACTTGATTTATATATAAGGGGGGTTTCACCATTAATCTTAGTATCAGGAAAACAAGACAGCTAATTGATTTATATATCAGTCTGAGCTTTTCTTTTGAGCAATATGGCACCTCAGGCAAACCTTGTTAAGGCTGGCGCAGAAGGCTTTGATATGTTAGACAGAGTCTTTGGTCGGCCCAGAACGACTGATAAGCATTTTCCGAGGAAACAGGCAGAGATTATCACTAGCAAAAAGGCTGCAGAGATCTATGGTGGAGTATTGTTGACAGATTACTCTAAAGGAAAAGCAAATCGCTCTGGCACTGGGCTTAAAAACTAGTTAGCTCTTTCTTGTATGCTTTTGTGTAAACTACTATATTAGATACTCCTCTTGTATTAGAGAAGTAATACTCTTCTGTAGCAAGCTAGAAATAATGATTTGCTTGTAATATAGAAGTACTTATATATTATCTTGTGTAATTATGAAAGGGATTACATTGTATCTTCTAGCAGCTCTACTGTAATAATATAAGAGTTTGTATCTTCTAGCAGCCCTCCTGTTTAATCATGCAAGTGGTTACTTTGTTTCTTATAATTATGCATAGGCGCATCTCTGGCCTCCATTGACATATCAAAAACCTAAGCAACAAATAAGATTAAGAAATTATATATATATATATAGAGAGAGAGAGAGAGATGCGTGGCTTTGAACGTGGTTGACCGTTGAATAGAGAGAGCAGATCACTGCCTAATTCCCAAATCATTAAGTGAACAAGACTCTTTTTTCTTTGTCATTTTTACTTATATATATGATGACTATTTTTTTTTTTTAGAATAATAAGTATTTTAACTTACACACAAGGAGAGAAGAGAGAGAGTTTTAAAAAAAACTAAAAGTGGTGTATATCTAAAATAGTCTAACTCTTGAATAAACAGCAAGGCTTTAAACCTTTATAACTCACACTCATTTTTCAATGTGGGATTAACCCATTATAATTTCTTTTAAGAATACTCAGCATTTTAACTTACACACAAGATTTTCAAAGTTTGACGGTGTGAACTACTAAAATCCATTTAGCTAATGAGTAATACTTATATTTAACTGTATCTTCCTTTAACTTGGGGAAAAAAAAAAAAAAAAACCTTATATTTAACTGAAAACAAAACAAAAGGATTAACATGATTATCTATGCGTATTTTAGTAAAGTGATATGACTTTTTAAGTCATATAAACAAATTAGAGACTTATTAAATAATCAAATGATTACAAATTTAAAGGCATCATGCCTAATTATTTGAATTTTCATTGACTGCATTAGAGGAAGTTCCCTCCCGGCCTAATCAAATTGAAGGAAAATAATATCAAAGGTGCGTGTGTTTAAGTTGTTGCAAAACGGTATTGAAGAAATATTGTTGCGAAACTAAGTTTTAAGTTTTAAAAACACTTTTTTAGACATCCAAAATGCCTAACCAATCAAACCGACCCCAAATATTGAAATAGTCTTTAGCTATATCATTGTTTGCTAGGTTGTAAGTTTGTAACTGACAGTATAATATAATAAGTTTCTGTCACAAATTAAATGTTGGGTGTCATTGTGGTGTTCAATTTGTTGCTAATATAAAAAGGTTCATGGAAGATAATTGGTTGCTATGGTAGAATATACTGAGGAAGAGAAAAAAAATATATATATATATATACCGAGGAAGAGAGAATTTAAAAAAAACTTCACGTACCTTTTTTTTTTTTTTTTTTTTTTTTTTTTTAAAAAAGAAGACTTCACCTAGTTGGTCAAAGCTACCAATTTAGTTACTGTGACTGTAAATGTGGCAGTGGAGGATATGCTAGAGCCACTATTGTTAGTTGTTGAAGTTGGATGACGCAAGACAATTTCCAACAGAGGAAGATTGCCTCATTGGGCCATTTTAGAGTCTCAAATAAGAAGATAGGTCTTAAATTTTTAATATAAGTAAAAAATCAAGAGGGAAAAGGTACCCTAACGATAGGGACGGGCCCAAAGAAAAAAATTTAGCAGGATAAATTTTTCAAAAAAAAAAAAATATATATATATATATATATATATATATATATATATATAGGCTTGGCCCCCCTTAGTTTTCAGCCCAGGCCTCCCTCCCAAAAATCTTCAATTCCAAGCCTAGCCGGCCAGCCCAAGAGGCCAGAGCCCATGTAAATAAATAAATAAATAAATAAATAAATAAATAAATAAAAACTCAGCAGTAAACCTAACGGAAAAAGTAAAAGACGAAAGGAAAAAAAAAACAGAGAGATAGTGAGGCGAGACAGAGAGATAGAGACTACTCACTACCCAGACGTCGACGCCACCATCAACACGCGAGATGGCGAGAGTCTCAACTATCTCCGCCGCCCACGCGAGCCCCATCTTGCCCCCGCCACCAGTTGCTCGAGTCTTCACAAGCATTTAATCTATGATCCTTTCCTAGTTTCCTTCAAAACCTAATAAAATATTTGTGCTTGTGGAGTGTTTGTGTTTTTACTGATGACTGATGAGTGAGAGTGATGAACTGATTACTGATGTTGGTGATTGTGAAATATGATTTAAATTTGTGTTGCGGGCCATGGTGTTTTTTTTTTTTTTGACTTTTTGGCTTTGTGACTCTCTGTCACTCTGTGTGTGTTTGTAACTCTCTCTCTTGTATTATATAGATAAGAGAGATAGAGAGAGAGTAGAGTTTGTAGAGATTACTCAGATTAGAGAATATTTGTTTGACTGTTTGCTTGTTCTTCGTTGACTGGTAGTTGGGCATAATAGGGACAAGTGAAAGGGGAAAAAAAAAAAAAAAAAAGAAGAAGAAGAAGAAGGGTAAAGTTAAGAAAAGTTTTTGTTAGTAGTGTAGAATAAATTTGTAGTATCGGTAGTGCCGTAGTGGGATTGGGTTAGTGGGTCAATGTCAGAAAGATGGAGACAACACAAAGACAAAGATAAATAAAGGCAGACCAAAGACAAAAAGAAAAAAACAAATCATGTAATATAGAAAATTGTCACACAAATTTAAGAAAACTGTCACACAAATTTAATATATATGATTCTTATTTTATTTGTAGATCATGTAAAAATCAACTACATTGCTTGATTTTTTCAAAAGAAAATATTCCAATTCTTTCGAAGTCAACATGAGATTGCCAACAAATAATGTTGCTATTCCAATTCTAGAAAATGTGGATGTTCCAATTCTAGAAAATATGCATTCCCTAATTCCAGAAAATGTCGATATTCAAATCTCTCAAACATAATTTCAAAGAGTTGATCTTGATTCTTTGGATTATGATCCCAGAACACACAAACAAATATAGGAATATCATGTAAATCAACTTGATGAAATTCGACGGGCTTACATTAAAAATGGTCCGTACCAATCTCCTCTAAAGACATACAAAAAAAGTGAAAAGCACAATCGTAGCTTTCAAGCTTCCTTGTTTAAATATAATAAAACATGGCTTGAATATTCTCCTACGACAGATGCAGCTTATTGTCTACCCTACTTTGTCTTTCATAATCCAAATGGGGTTGTGGGACAAAATACATTCACTGTTGGTGGATTTAGAAATTGGAAAAAAGTTGGGGGCAAAAATTGTTATTTTCAAGGTCATATAGGAAAAGATCCTAACTCAGCTCATAGAATTACTGAGCAAATGTGTAAAGATTTGATGAACCAATGACGGCATTTACAAAGGTTGATCATTTCACTACTGATCAAATTGCAAATAATCTGTTGCAACTGAAGGCCTCAGTTTTTATTGTCCAATATCTTGCCTTTCAAGCTGTAGCTTTTAGAGGTCGAAATGAAAGTTTTAGTTCATTAAATCATGGGAACTTTCTTGAATCATTGGGTATTGTGACTTTTTGGAATGAAAAGGTTGCTGAAATAATAGAAAAAGCTCCCAAAAATGCAACCTACACATCACCTAGGATTCAAAAGGAAATTCTACATCTTTTCTCAGCCAAAGTGAAGAAGGCCATTCGGGAAGAAATTGGTGATGCAAATTTTTGCATAATGGTTGATGAAGCTCGTGATAAGTCCATGAAAGAGCAAATGGCTATGGTTTTTAGATATGTTGATGCAAAAAGCTTTGTGAAAGAACATTTTTTTGGGCTTATTCATGTTGTTGACACTGCAGCTTTGACTCTAAAAAAGGGGATATATTCTTTGTTATCTCAACATTGCTTAGATATACAAAATATTCGAGGGTAAGGATATGATGGAGCAAGTAACATGCGAGGTATGTGAAATGGATTACAAGCTTTGATTTTGAATGATTGCCCATATACTTACTACATCCATTGTTTTGTACATCACTTACAATTGGCATTAGTAAAAGCATCAAAACAAGCTGTCCCCACTAGTGGGTTTTTTCTTAAATTGTTTTTTCTGATCAAAATTGTTAATGCTTCATGCAAGCGTAATGAACAATTGAAAGTTGCCAATGTTAATGAAATAGCACATTTGATTGATCTTGAAGAGCTTGAGATTGGAAGTGGATTTAATCAAATTGGCACTTTACAACGACCTGTAGAAACACATTGGAGTTCACATTTTAGATCAGTTTCTAACTTATTAAGGATGTTTACTTCAACTGTTAAAGTTTTACTAAATATAATTGATGATGCAATTGATGGAGAACATCGGGCAGAAGCAAAGTCAACTTATGATGGTTTAACTTCATTTGAACTTGTCTTTATCTTGCATCTTGAGAAGGAAACTATGGAGATCACTGATAAACTTTGTCAAGATTTGCAAAGCCAATTTGAAGACATTTTAAATGTCATGCATTTATTTTCATCTACTAAAGCACTTATTCAAAATTTTAGAGATGATGGATGGGATGGCTTACTCACCACAATGATATCATTTTGTGAGAAGCATTGCACTGATGTCCTAGATATGAATGCTTGTTATGTTGCGAGGTGAGGTCGAGCTCGTAATCAGCAAGATAACGTTACAATTGAGCATCATTATCGAATAAATATTTTTTATGCTGCATTAGATTCTCAATTACAGGAACTAAATCATCGGTTTAATGAAGATGAAATGGAGTTACTTAGGCTTATCTCAGCTTAAGAACCTCGAGAGGCATTAAAGTCTTTCAGGAGTAGTGATATTTGTTTGTTGGTAAAGAATTTCTATCCATAAGATTTCAGAGATTATGACAAACAAGTGTTGGAGAAGGAACTTTATCATTTTGAGCATAATGTAGTCCAAGATCCAGAGTTCAAAAAATTGAAAAGTTTATCTAAGTTGTGTCAATGGTTAGTGAGAACTAGAAATTCAGAACACTACAAACTTGTTTATAGAATGGTGAGACTTGTGCTTACTCTTCCAGTTTCTACTGCTACTACAAAGCGAGCATTTTCAGCTATGAAAGTTGTCAAAACTAACCTTTGAAGCAAAATGGAAAATGATTTTTTGACAAACTCTTTGATGTTATACATTGTAAAGGATATAGTTTCAACATTTAGTTTGGATTCAGTTGTAAATGATTTTGAAGATTTGAAAGAGTGTCGAGCTCCCTTTTCATAGATGATTGTATTAAGAAATAATAGTGTTTTGTGTCTTTTGTTTTTGTTGGTAGATGATTGTATCTAAATATATTAAGAAACAATGATTTTTGGGTATTTGTCTTGGTTAATAGTTTATTAATACCATATGGATGCGCATATGAAATTTTATTTTTTTTCGCTTATCTCTGCCCCCCCCCCCCCCCCACTCCACCCCACCCCACCCAAGCTTGAAATCTTGGGTCAGTCCCTACCTAACGACCTGCGGACACCTCCGAACATTAACGTCTTCATGACATGATGTGTCGATGTGGTCATTTTGTTGATGTGCCAAATGATATGGCAAATCTATTGTAACACTAACTAACGATGGCGTCTCTACTAGCATGATAAGTTTGTTGTTATATGATGATGTGGCACTATTGACATGGCAGAATGTTATGTTGCACATGGCTGGTAAGTGTGGTAGAAAACAAGATTTCTCTCTAAACTAGTTTAAAAAGAAACTCTTTAAACACCTCTTACATCTTTTTATTGTATGTGAATTTTGAAAAACTACATTTAGATAACATATTCTTTATGTTCTCAACATAAATGTTAAATTTTGTTAAAATCGGATATTATTTTTTATTCGATCAATTAACTTATATTTTATACATAATTTTACATCACAAAAACCTTAAATTTAAACATTTGATTGATGACATAGTTATTTGATAGGCCAAGAATGTATTGACCCCTTGTGATAAATTAACCAATTAATTAGTCAAGTTAATTAATTAATTCAATTAACATGCAACACGCATGGTAGTATAAACAAATCACCAACTAAGTTAAAATGCAGTCGAAAATAAAGTTAACACAGTAATTTGTTTACGGATAGGGAAAACCTCCAAGGCAAAAACTCCACCGGGTGATTTAAAGGTCACCACTCCCGAGAATTCACTATTATCACAACAAGTGGTTACAAGTAAAGGAATTCCAATACCTTATACTAACCTACAGTTGAACCCTTACCCCAATACACAATTGGACTTGTTTTGTAGTGACAATCTCTCCTTTTTAATGCACGGCTCCTAGTACGTAACTAACTAATAGATGCACGAATCCCAATACGCGACTTACTCACCAACTTTAGAAAGATATTGGCTGCAAAATTCTTAAGTTTATCAACACAATGAAGATCACGAAGCTCCTTGTTCACAAAACCCAATAGCGTACAAACGCAACAACTTCTTCAAGAGAAAGATGAACTAAGGCAAATTTTGTCTCCGATCACAATTTGCATGAACAAAACTTTGCATAAAGTTTCGTCTAGTTGCAGGAGCTGAGACGGCCCTTAAAATAATTCTTATAAATGTTTAGGGTTCTGAGAAAAGAAAGCCTAAACATGTATACACGGATTGGTGTGAAATCAGATCTGAAATACTGATTTTCATAAATCTCAATAGATAGGTTATCTATCGAACAACTATCAAGTATCGGGCTAAATCTGCATTTAAAACCTCGATAGATGCTATTTGTCGAGTTTTGAAACCCAACACTTCTTCACTTGTTTCTTGGACAGATTTGCATGGCTTCAAATCTTGTTCCTTGAAGTATTAAACATATTCTAGATCTACCCAATTACAAGTTAAGTGCATTTTGTCATAGAATTAACCAACTCTACATGACATATATTCTTAACATGACTCACATATGTCCTAACAATCTCACCATTTAGCAATCTGTGACAAAACCACAACAAACAAATAAAATATGAGAGAAGTCATAAATCACCCAACTCATACTCACTTGTCAAATACAATAAAATCTATCCTAACATAAACTCTTGAAAAACTTTGTAAGAAGAGAGTTCATGGCAAGAAAGACTTTGACAACCTGTATTTCTGAAACACTTTAAACAAAACTTATCACTACATCTTAGTATGAAACAGAAATAAAAGATTGCATACAAGTAATAAGAAGCATGTGCATAAAGAGAAAAACAAACATATGAAGAGATAGGTGAAAGAACGTAATAACAATCTCAATATATATATATATATATCAAAGAGAATACAAAGTTTGCTATCACAATGTAAGAACAATGTATCTAAAAAGAAATAAAAGGAAAGAACAAAAAGTCCTCACTACATCCCTCACAAACAAAAATAATAAGCACTTCCCCTAACAAAAACTATCTCCTATACTAACTCTCCCCCTAAGTACATGACTACTCTCATACTCAAAACTACTCCTCCTTTTTGTCACGAATGATAAATGGTAAGTCACTGAGAAGCAATCATCTCCTTGTCACCGGAAGAGCTAGCACCATCATCCTCATCAGCATCACCAACATCAAAGTCACCATCATCATCCTTGTCCTTGGATGCCTCTGAAAAAGGAGAAGGAGACTCTACAAATCCACCAAGGCGAGCCTGCCGATGTGCAATATGACTGACACAGGTGTTCGCCTGACACAAGTCATCGCTGAAAGTGCTAAGGTGAGCATCCATGCGCTGAAGCTGTGCCATGATTGCCTCAAGCACCACACCACCCTTAGAAGAAGATGGAACAAATGTGAATGGAGCTAAAGAAGCCAGAGGAATCGCCGTCTGGGTCTGTGGTCGCTTCAGTTTAAGCTGAGCCTCACTCCATCAAACAGTCACCACATTTATGATATACATAACGAAGAAGTGGTCAAACTCGGGATAGGAGATAGAGAAATGGTGAATGATCCGAGTGATAGAAAAAGGAAAGATAAGCTTATCATGAGTCACTGTATCCTTATAAACATCTATAAGGAAGAGTATGAAGTGAGAGAAAAAATCAATGGTAAGCCTCTCAAAGAAGGACAATGAAAAGCAAGCACGAGGCTTAGTAATCAAATTATAGTGAGACAATGGATGTAAAACAAATGTTATCACCATATTTAGGAACCTCGGACCTTTAGTAAAGGTCGAGCAAGGGGAGTTTTGATGAACACCCCAAGATGAAGGTGTCTCACAAAATTGAGACATGAGCTCGTCTTTAGACACAGTCTTAAGATGATCATAGCCAGGGTAGTTAGGATGCGCTACCCTCGGTACATGTAGCACCTTGGATATAAGATCTGGAGAAACTACAATGTGCATACCTCGAACGCCAGCAATAAAATGAGGTACAAAATAATCAAATCCATGCATATTGGAGTAAAACTCCTGTATGATCATGAAAGGACAAGTGACCGGGACGTCATAAAGGGACTCCCAACCCCTACTGTAGATGACAATGGGAAGGTCAGTATTAGGAAAATTTGAAAGAATGACTTAGCGTTTCAAATGAATACCATGAACCCATGTCGAACGCCAGAAAAGTTCTCCAATTTGAAGTCCTTACCTCGAACGGCAATTTCAAAATAATCAAATCCATGCATATTGGAGTAAAACCTAATGTCACAGAAGAAAAGTGGGGGTCATAAAGGGACTCCCAACCCCTACTGAGAGACAATGGGATGCCCCAGAAAACGAAAAGGGTTCTGAATGGACGGAGAAAGATTCGAGAAAGTTCTCCTAGAAGTCCTTAGGTGCCATAGAACCAAATGTAATCAGAAGAAGACGAGTTCTAGGAGTAGATTTCCAGAGAGAGACCGCGAGAGAGAGAGAGAGAGAGAGAGAGAGAGAGAGAGAGAGAGAGACAAGCAGAACAGCACCAAACCCAATTAATATCAAAAAGATAAAGAAAGAATTGTGCATATGTATGAAAAACACATGAGTATGTGAATTGCAACAAAATAAGCATCATGGGCTCAGCCCAATCCAATCGTACCAATACACATCACTTTAACATAGTAAACACACATCTAAAATGTATGAATCATTGTTAAAATGAAAATGTGATGCAATGCATGAGCATTTAAGATCATTTAAACAAAACCCAACCCAAAATTTCACAAAAACTTCATCCATTTTGAAAAAACCCCAAAAGTTTTCAAAAACCCAAAAACCTAGATCTATATGAATGAAATGCATGAACAAGAGGGAAAACAAGATCTTACCAGAGAGAAGAAGATCAATCTAGGCCAAAAAACACTTGGGTATGAGGTTTGGAGAGAGAGAAAAGTGTTTGGGAAGAGGGAGAGACGTTTTCTGTCAAGAGAGATCGAAGAGAAATGAGAGAAAAATGCATTGAAGCATATATATAGAAATCATAAAGCTCGAGGGATTGAGAGGTGTCGAGCTTTAAATCTCGATGGATGGAGCTATCAAGAGGTGTCCACAGCAAAGTGACCTCGATGGATCAAGAAGCTATCTGTTAGGGACATATTTTTATGTGATTGGCATATCTTTTGACAAAACGCACTTTACTTGTATTTAGGCAAATCTAAGTAGGTTTAAGATGATCATTACAAGTGGTTAAATTGAAGACATGAAGATTACTCAAGAACTGCTCAAGAAAAGTGCAAAGTGCAGGTCTCGATACCTCCTCGACAGAATCTAGATCTGTCGAGATTTATTAAAGCTCGACAGATGTCTCAATCGATCGAGCTTACAGGAGTCAGATTATAGCCAACAACGTTTTTACTCTAAAAAGCTAATTGTTTATGGGTTTGTATAATTCTTATTGGACTAGGAAAGCCCAAGGTTTGTGTAAACCTATTTGAAATAGGAGAGCCCATTAAGCTCCTATTTAAAGGAGGTGGAAAAAGAAAAACCTAACCCTAGAGAGCTTCATAAGGTTTTCTTTTTGAAACCCTAGCCTCCTCCTACAGAAGAAAGAGTTCTTACTGCGTTTCTTTTACGCCTTTGGGTTTTGTAACCAAGCAAAGTCTCTTGCACCAACATTGAAGATCTTATTGGTGTTTCTATGTGAAGCTACTGCAAATCAACTACAACAATCAAAGGGTTGCTGTAGAGTTAGTCACGTACTGGGATTCGTGCAAAGGAGTAAGCCGCATACTGGGATCCGCACATCAAATTTGTTAGTCACGTACTTGGGAGCCATGCATCAAAAGGAGAAACTGTCACTACAGAACAAGTCCAATTGGGTATTGGGGTAAGGGTTCAACTATAGGTTGGTAAGGTACTTAGGATTCCTTACTTGTAACCGCTTGTTGTGATAATAATGGAGTTTCGGGAGTAGTGACCTTAAATCACCTGGTAGGGTTTTTGCCCTCAGGTTTTCCCCATTCGTAAACAAATCACCATGTCATTTATTTTCCACTGCATACTTTAGTTATTGGTGATTTGTTTGTGCTGCCATGTGAATTTGCATGTTAACTTGATTAATTAATAACTTAGCTAATTAATCACAAGGGGTCAACGCATTTATGACCTAACACTATCGATCATCTATCAAGCATACAAAAACTTTCTTGATGGATCGAGAATCTGTCGAGCATCTATCGAGACAAATTCTCAAATACTTCGATGGATTGAAATTGCGATAGCATCTATCGAGAAAGGAAGATCAAGAGCTCAATAGATAGCCTAGCTGTTGAAAGGTATCGAGAAACTGTCGAGATTGCTCAAAAACAATTTTTTAAGGAAGAGAAAAACACAGATATGAATGCAATCAAACATACTACTCAACCAATGATTCAAACAACATTTAACCTCTCAAAACATCTTTCAACAAAAATGACAAGCATTTAGATCCAAAAATACACACACACACACACACACACACACACACACACAAAACACTAATTTTCATAAATCTCGATATATAAGTTATCTATTGAGCAACTGTCGAGCATCAGACTAAATCTGTCTTTTAAACCTCGATAGTTGCTATCTGTCGAGCTAGATGTCAAGCTTTAAAATCCAGCACTTCTTCACTTGTTTTTTTGACAGATTTGCATGCTTTAATACTTAGACTTGAATCTTATTCCTTGAAGTATTAAATACATCTTAGATCTACCCAATTACAAGTAAACTGCATTTTGTCATAGGATTAGCCAACTCTACATGACATATGCTCTTAGCATAACTCACATATGTCCTAACACTATTGAACTTTAATCTTTTGAAATTTTGCAAGCATGAAGGATATAATAAGAAATTGTAATCCAATAATTAGATTTTCAAATTTCACATACAATAAAAAGATATAGGAAGAGTATGAAGGGTTTCTCTCCAAAATTAGTTTGAAGAGAAACATTTTCCAAATTGAAACTCATTGCCCTGTGGACCATGTGAAGAGCATAGTTGGTGCATTACTAACTTGACAAAAATGACAAGGTGTAGCTACAAAATTAGGTGTAACCTTAGACTACAATCTTACTTAATAAAATAAATTTTACTACATATTTTGAAAATCTAACCTATGAATTGCATGTTATTTACGCTCTTAATATACATGTTAAATTTTATGTCAATCGAATATTATTTACTATATGATTTATCAAAAAATTGCAATTTAAACAATTTATTGATGACATAGCTATTAATCTTTAATTTTCTAGAAATTTTGCAAGCACGAAGGATATAAGAAGAAGATGTAATCCAATGATGGATTTGTCAAAATTCACCTCCAATAAAACAATATTGAGTAAGGATGTAATCTTAGACTACAACCAATTTTGTAGCTATATTTTGTTCTGACAGAAAATAATGACAACGTGTGAGGCACGTGCAAGTTTTTTCTGGTTGATATTAACAAAATTTTGTAGCTCGTGTTCAAATTATCTAAACATAAGTTTGAGAATGAAGATATAAAAGCTAGAGGAAAAAGAATTGTCTGCACAAAATTTTTATCTAAGTGTGCGTTTGGCATTGATTATTTTTGCCAGTTTATTTTACTATTCAGCTTATTTTTGCTACTATTCATGAGTCTCACTGCACATTCTGGTATTATTCATGGGTCCCTTTATACTATTTCAATTAACTTTTACCTTTATTTACGGTGCTTTTAGCAAAAAAAATTTCAATTTTAACTAAATAATTAAGTTTTTCCCAAATGAACACTAAATAAAATTTTGTACACAATTTCTATGTATAAAATCATCAGATTAATAAGATCTCTAGGAATTTGATAGTAAGATATGTGTTTTTACCCCTTCAATGGCATACTATCAATTTTTACGAGTTAATTGAATTAAACACTAGGTAGTTAATTGATTCAAGTTTACATCCAATGTTGGTAACAATAAAAACTCCCATATAGAGATAAAGACTAATTTGTTCATAGAGTGGAAACCAAGATGGTAAACACTTTGGAGCCAAGCCTAATTCAACAAATAGTCCACCATTGAAAGTTATTGTGGTACATATGATACTCACATGACTTTCTATACACATAATTAGACTCAAGCTTCCTACTCTTGCTAGTAACTGCATATCCTATCTTGTGCCTTCAATATCGCTACTTCTTGTTGCAAGTCAATCCACCAACCTCAAAACCAACTGATCTCGGGATCACTCTAAGGCTACTTGAAAATTTTATTTAGTCTCTATGGTTTCAACAACAACTTCAACACTAGTATGGTAAATTGGTAATCTAAGTGTTTGGAATTATATATGTTTGGAATAAATATCTCAAGGATGAAACAATGGGAAAGGTAGGAAGAACAAAAAAAAGTTTTTTTTTTTTCTCTATTTAGTGTGGTCTTCTTCTTTCTTACTAAATTAAATTTGAAGAGGATTAAAAGATGTAGGTGACGGATCCATCTAAGTAAATGTGACAGCAATTGGCTGGAAGGTTTATAGTTGACGGATCCAAAGTGCACGGACATGTAGCAGACGGATACAAGCGACACGTGGCAGTCATCTGATTTGGTTCAGCTCCAAGGATTCCTAAATGGAATTAACTTGCGTCTCACAGTTAACTTTAAAGAATCCTAACGCAAGCAGAATTCTAACTAGCAAAGGATTCT
Source organism: Castanopsis chinensis (assembly GCA_032878915.1). NCBI lineage: Eukaryota > Viridiplantae > Streptophyta > Magnoliopsida > Fagales > Fagaceae > Castanopsis > Castanopsis chinensis. The sequence continues at coordinate 2,098,594 of JAVQMG010000113.1, forward strand.
GTAATATAAGCTCATTAAAGAGGACCTTCCTTAGAAGGAAAAGTCTTGATGCGTAAGAAACGGACGCCGACTCTACTATAAAAACCCATGAACCCTCAAAATACGAGGTGCGCATAATTTACCCCAGTTTTGGCACTCTAGAGCTGTGAAAAGTTCTAATTTGACCTTCGAAGGGTTTTTGGCCGACACCACACCGATGCTCTCTGTTAGGTCTTCTCTTTTTTCTTTTTTTTGTGCAGGTGTTGTTTCAAGCTTATGAGGACTGCATGACTAACTGGTGATTTTTCATCATCATCAGTTGACGCCGTCTGTGGGAAATGAGTAATCAGTCGTTGCTTTACCCCTAAGAAAAAGGTTGCATGGTACTCACTCATTCGATGGCAACAACCAACAATCAGGGCAACGAACTGCACATTACGGCCTTGGAGAGACAAGTCCAAACGCTCGCGGCGGCAGTGGAGCACCTAACCAAGCAAAACCATGATTTGGAGGAGCAATTGCGGCAAAGGAATGTCGACCCTGGTCCACAAGAGGAGGACCAAGAAGGAACAAATGGAAAGAGGATAAACCAGGAAGGGCCTGAGGGTAGCAACCCTCCAAGCAAACCGGAGCGGCAGGACACAAGCCAACCATCTTTCACTGATACTCTCCCACCTCATATAGCCGCCAAGATGCAGACAATGAGGGAACGGATGGATGTTATGATGAACACCCTTAGAGGACAAGTATCCAGCGACCTTAATGATCTAGTCCGGTGAACTAATTCGCCATTCACAACGCTCGTCAGTTCATTCCCCCTTCCCTTAAAATTTCGCATGCCTCAAGTGGAAAGTTATGACGGGTCCAAGGACCCCTTAGACCACTTGGAGTCTTTTAAGACCATAATGCACCTTCAAAGAGTACCGGACGAGATCATGTGTAAAGCCTTCCCCACTACGCTGAAAGGACCCGCGAGAATCTGGTACAGCAGACTGACGCCCAACTCCATTAGCACTTTGAAGGAGTTGGGTGCTCAATTTGTGTCACACTTTATCAAGGGTCACAGGCATAAGAAATCCACCGCGTGTTTGATGAACATTAGGCAATGAGCAGATAAGACTCTAAGATCGTACATAGCTCGCTTTAACAAAGAGGCTCTCTCGATAGACGAAGCGAACGACAAGATACTCATGGTAGCGTTCACTAACGGATTGCAGAAAGGTAAGTTCTTATTTTCTTTGTATAAGAACACCTCATAAACTATGTCAGAAGTACTTTACCGGGCAACTAAATACATGAACGCGGAAGACGTGTTACTGGCCCGGGAAGAAAAGCCTAGGAAAAGGGAGAGATAGGAAGATACCCAATTGGATAGAGGGTGGAAGATGGCCAAGACTGGAGAAAGATGAGAGGACAGACGCTCTAAACCACCTACGGGGAGGTTCACAAGCTTCACCTCTTTGACAGCTCCAATCGACCAAGTGCTAATGCAGATAAAGGATGAAGGAGCCCTAACCTTTCCTAGAAAATTAAAGGGGGATCCTAACAAGAGGTCAAGGGAAAAATATTGTCGTTTTCATCGTGGCCACAGCCACGATACAACTAACTACTACGACCTGAAGCAACAGATCAAAGCTCTTATTAGACAGAGAAAGCTGCAAAGGTTCGTCAGCAAAGAGAAGATGAATCCGCCACCAGATCAGACCCTTTGAAGCGAGAACGAACGTCCCAGACCGCCAATAGGAGGCATAAGGATGATTGTTAGGGGCACTACAGCAAGGTCGTCTAAAAAAGCCCGCAAAACATAGTTATGGATGGTTCAGAACATCCAGCTGACAGGCTCTACACCAAAAATAGCATGAATCGATACCCCAATCATTGGATTTTCTGAAGAGGATGTATGATGCCTTCACCATCCGCATGACGACGCACTCATTGTCACCATACGAGCAGGAGACTACAATATGCATCGAGTCTTGGTTGATAACGGAAGCTAGGCTGATATCCTCTACTACCCCGAATTCCAGCCGATGGGAATTAGTAGAGAGCGACTGGTTCCAACAAATGCTCCACTCTTCGGCTTTGGGGGGACAAAGGTCTACCCTCTTAGCATAGTCAGATTATCTATGACAGTGGGAGATTACCCATAGCAGATCACAAAGGATGTGACGTTCCTTGTGGTCGATTACTCATTTGTCTACAATGCTATCCTCGGACGACCTACTATCAATGAATGGAAGGCTACAACCTCGACCTACCATTTGATGATCAAGTTCCCTACTAAGTATGAAATTGGAGAGTTGCGCGGAGATCAAATTGTCACGCGCGAATGCTACATAGCGATGATGGAGATGGACAATCACCTCCCAACTGTGAGTATAGAAGAACGGCAGACAGTAGCAAAACCGATAGAAGAATTGGAAGAAGTACCCCTTGACAATTATAAGCCCGAGCGAACTATAAGAATAGGTACTCTGGCCAGCCCGGTGGTGCGTTAAGCAATCACAGCATTCCTAAGGAAGAATCAGGACGTGTTTGCTTGGATTCATGAAGAAATGCCGGGAATTGACCCGTCAATCTTAGTTCGTAGGTTGAATGTGTCACCCTCATTTTTTCCTGTCTGATAAAAAAAGCGAGTGTTCGCCCTAGAGCGAGACCGTGCTATAGCTGAGGAAGTGTAGAAGTTGTAGGAAGCAGATTTCATACATAAAGTGTACTATCCGGATTGGCTAGTAAACGTGGTGATGGTGAAGAAAGCCAATGGAAAGTGGCAGATGTGTGTAGATTTCACAAATTTAAATAAAGCCTACCCCAAGGATAGTTACCTACTGCCGCATATCGATACCCTGGTAGACTCAACCATAAGACATGAACTTTTGAGTTTCATGGATGTGTTTTTCGGCTATAACCAAATAAAGTTGGATGAAGCTGACCAGAAGAAGACCTTATTTGTTACGAGCCAGGGGCTCTTTTGCTACAAAGTAATGCCCTTCGGACTCAAGAATGCTGGAGCCACATATCAGAGATTGATGAACAGGATGTTCGCGCACCAAATTAGGAGAAATGTGCAAGTTTACGTAGATGACATGCTGATGAAAAGCATTCAGGAGACCGACCACTTGAGCGAACTACAGGAGACCTTCAACACTCTTCAATCTTACAACATAAAATTGAATCCGGGTAAGTGTGCGTTCGATGTAACGACAGGAAAATTCTTGGGATTTATGGTATCCCAAAGAGGTATCGAGGTCAACTCGGAGAAGATAAAGGCGATAATGGAATTGGCTCCACAAAGACAATAAAAGAAGTACAAAGCCTGAATGGCAAAATAGTAGCCCTAAGTAGGCTCGTATCAAGGGCAATGGATAAATGCCTCCCTTTCTTCCATACGTTGAGAAGATCATTTGAATGGAAGGATAAGTGCCAAAAGGCATTTGAAGATTTGAAGGCGTATCTCTCTTCTCCATCATTACTCAGCCCCTCCAAGTCGGGAGAAAAGTTGTTTCTATACTTGGCCATCTCCCCTGCGGCAGTCAGCGCAGCTCTTGTTAGAGAAGAAGATAGGGTACAACGACCAGTATACTTTATAAGCCGTGCACTTAGAGGAGCAGAAGAAAGGCGCCCTCATATGGAAAAGCTAGCATCCACATTAGTGACCGCGGCACGAAAACTCAAGCCATACCTCCAAATGCATACCATAAATGTCCTAACAAATAAGCCCTTAAGAAAAACTATAAGTAGCCTCGAAGCAGCAGGAAAAATGGCCTTATGGGCAGTCGAGTTAAGCAAGTTCGACATTTGGTACTAGCCGCGAACTACTATGAAGGGACAGATAGTAGCTGACTTCATCGCTAAGTTTTCCTTTGCGGAGGACCAGGGGGCAGAGGAAGCTCTAATGTGGAGCATCCACACGGACTGACCCTTCAATAAACAAGCTGGCGGAGTCGGTGTAGTGTTTCACACCCTAGAGAGAGATAAGATCGAGAGCATGATTCATCTGGACTTTTCCACCACTAATAATGAATCGGAATACAAAGCCTTAATAGCAGGATTGGACCTCGCAATAGCTGTAAGAGCTAGGAATATGGTCGTTTACTCCGATTCTCAAATCGTGACCAATCAGGTTAATGGTAGTTACAAGTACAAGAATGAAAGAATGAAGAGGTATCTTGAGGAAGTGAAGGGTCGAACAAGTAACCTCTAGATCGAGTTGGTTCAAATCCCAAGGGAAGAGAACCAAGACGCTGACCAACTTGCAAAAGTAGCTTCCACAAAACTTATGATCGTCCCCAACTAGGTATTATCCTTCGTTCAACTCTCATCACTGATAGACAATACTAACGGGCAGGAGGTAAGCAATAAACATTGTTGGATGACCCCCATAGCCTTATACCTGAGGGATGATGAGCTTCCAGACAAGAAGGAGGCTGCAAGAAAGTTGAAGGTTAAAGCGGCTCGATTCGTCCTGATTAAAAACATTCTATACAAGAGGGGCTTTTGCCAACCCTACCTGAGATGCCTCAGCTCTGAAGAGTCAAACTATGTTATGAGGGAGGTTCATGAAGGAATTTGCGAAAACCACTCCGGATCTAGGTCTTTGGTGCACAAGCTACTCCGGGCCGGATACTACTAGCCAACGATGCAAAAGGATGCCAACGCATACGTCAGAGCTTGCGAAAAATGCCAACGATTTAGCAATTTCATAAGGTAACCAACTGAAGAGCTCACACCTATGACGGTCCCATGGCCGTTCGCATAATGGGAGTTAGATATCATGGGCCCGTTTCCAACGGCTATAAAGCAGTTGAAATTCTTAACGGTTAGCATTGACTATGACAGGCCACAAACGCGTTGACCCCTTGTGATAATTTAGATTAATTAATTAGCCTAGTTTTTAATTAATCAAATTAATCATGCAATATCACGTGGCAGCACAAACAAATCACCGAAACTAAGTTAAGCAGCGGAAAATGAATAACACGGTGATTTGTTCACGAATGGGGAAAACCCTTACGGCAAAAACCCCACCGGGTGATTTAAGGTCACCACTCCCGAAACTCCACTATTATCACAACAAGCAGTTACAAGTAAGGAATCCCAGTACCTCACCAACCTACAGTTGAACTCTTACCCCAATACCCAATTGGACTTGTTCTGTAGTGACAGTTTCTCCTTTCAATGCACGGCTCCCAAGTACGTGACTAACCAAATGCGCGGATCCCAGTACGCGACTTCAATTACCAACTATGGAGAGAGAGAGTTGGCTGCAAAGTTCTTCAAATCATCAAGGATGAACTAGGGCACGAACTTTGTCTGTCAGATCACAAATTGCATGAACAACAAGTTCTCAAAGAATGTGCAACTTGTTTTTCTGTGATCTCTGCTTTAACGGCCCTTAAAATAATCCTTTTATATGTCTAGGGTTAGGAGAAAAGAAGTCCTAAAGACACACTCACGGATTAGACTTGAAACAGACCTGGAAATCTGTTTTCTTTAATTCTCGACAGATAGAGGTGTCGAGAGGTGTCGAGATAGCTGTCGAGGCTCGGGCAAAACAGCTCCTTTAAATCTCGATAGATGTATCTGTCGAGGTATGTGTCGAGATTTAAAATCTTGCACTTCCCAGCTTGTTTCTTGGACAGACTTTGACGGCTTCAACACTTAACTTTGAACCACTATTCCTTGAAGTGTTAAACTCATCCTAAATCTACCCAATTACAAGTAAAGTGCGTTTTGTCTAAGGATAAGCCAACTACATAAAATAGTGACATATGTTCACAGACTTGAACCACATATGTCCTAACAATCTCCCCCTTTGGCAATCCGTGACAAAACCACAACATACAAATGAAGATATGAGAGAAGTCATAAATCACTCAACTCATATTCACTTGTTACATACAGTAAAATCTATCCTATCACAAACTCTTGAAAAACTTTGCAAGAAGAGAGTTCATGGCAAGAAGACTTTGACAACCTGTATTTCTGAAACACTTATAAACAAAACACATCAAGGCATCTTAGTGTGAAATAGAAATAATAGATTGCATACAAGTAAAGAAACATGTGTATAAAGATAGAGAAGAAACAACACATGAAAGGTAGGTGAAAGAGAAACATACATCATCATATATAAGAAGAGAATAACTACAATGTATGTCAATACATGATCAATGTATACAGATGAGTGAAAAAAATACATATGATCACCTCACTACATCCCTCAATGCACACTCCCCCTAACAAAAATGTCCTATGTCCTATGCTAACACTCCCCCTAAGTATGACTACTCTCATACTAAACTACTCCCCCTTTTTGTCACGAGTGACAAAGGGTAGAGTGTTAAGTAGACATCTCATCTGAAGAGCTAGCATCTCCATCATCATCATCGGAAGCATCATCATCATCGCCATCATCATCAGCCTCGGTCTCAGTCGACACATGAGGTGGCGGAGGAGAAGCCTCTGCAGCAAAGCCGCCCATGGTCGCCTGTCGCCTGGCGATGCGACCAACACGAACGTTCACCTGATACAACTCCGTGGAGAGTGTATCTAGGCGAGCGTCCATGTGCTGTAGCTGCGCCATGATGTCTCCCAAGCTGACATCGCTCGAAGAAGTAGAAGCAGATGCTCGAGCGGATCTGGAGGTGGCCGGACGGGTGGAAGGAGTGGCATCGTCAGTCTGTCGCGATCGGAACTGTGCCTCGCTACGTTTTACGGTAGCGGCGTCTATGGCGGACATGACGTGGTAAGGATCGGACAAGGGAAAAGGGATGGAAAAACGACTCAGAATCCTCGTGATAGCGGAAGGGAAAATGAGCTTATCACGGGTGGCCGTATCTCTATAGACATCGATAATACAAAAGATGAAATGTGAAGGAAAGTCTATAAAAAGATCCTCTAAGAGGGACAACAAAAATCGAGCGCGAGGCTCGGTGATAGAGTTATAGTGAGAGAGAGGGTGTAAAACAAAAGTCATCACCATGTTAAGGAAACGAGGACCTTTAGCAAAAGGTCGACATGGTGTGTACATGTGATCTCCCCAAGAGGTAGGACGCTCACAGAACGCCGAGATCATCTCGTCTTTGGACACAGTCCAGAGACGCTCACAGCTAGGGTAATCGGGATGATCCACCCTAGGGACATGGAAAACCTCAGAGACCAGCTCTGGGGTGATACAGAAGCGCGTACCTCGAACGCTAGAGTAGAAAGAAGGTACTGAAGAATCTATCCCGTAGATGTTGGAGTAAAACTCCTGAATCAACACGAGAGGACAAGTGACCGGGACGTCACACAGTGACTCCCATCCCCGAGTGTGAATGACATCGGGAAGGTCAGTGTCGGCAAAGTCTGCCAGGACTACGTGGCGTTCCGAATGAACACCGCGTTTAGAAAAGTTCTCCGAGAAGTCCTTGTGGGCTTTCTCATCACGGAACCGGACAGAAAGAGGGGTAGAGTCAGAAGAAGACTGTCCCTTAGAACGCAAAGGGTTCTGGGACGGAATGGACTTACGCTTAGGTGCCATAGACACAGCTAACGCAACCATAGAGAGGGGGAGAGAAAGAAACATACAGAAAAGTCCCAAACAGTTCAATATTGGCAGAATAATATTGAAATGAAAAGAACGTATGCATGAGAATGCATGAACATGTGACATGCAACATAAAAACATCATGGGCTCAGCCCAATCCAAACCTAACAGCACACAATCGATTTGCACACATCTAAATGCATGAAAATACAATTAGAATGCTAATGTGATGCAATGCATGTGGTTTTGAAAATCAAAACTAGAAAACCAACCCAAAAATTTCATGAAAACCCCAACAATTTTGAAAACTCCCAAAAAAAATTTTTAAAAACACAAAACCTAGGGTTTTAAACAATGAAATGCATGAAAATGAGGGATAATGTGCTTACCAAGAGATGATGATAGCAAAGAAACTCTTGAGAAAGCCTTGGGAGAAGGTTTGGAGGGAAAAAGAAAAAAAAATTGAGAGAGAACAGTAAGTTTCGAGCAAGAGAGATCGAGAGAATGAACAGAAAAATCGCGAAAAACCATTATATAGCCTCTCAGTAAATCTCGACAGCTGAAGGTGTCGAGAGCTGTCGAGGTAGCTGTCGAGGTAAGCTGTCGAGAAATGCACGTGGACAGATGCAGCTATCGAGGTTAGCTATCGAGGGAGAAGAAGCAAACAAGAAGGAACCTCGATCGATCCAGCAGCTATAGAGGAGCTATCGAGCAAACAGAAAGTTTCTCGATCGATCCAGCAGCTATCGAGGTATCTGTCGAGACTGCGATAAGAATGAGTCTAAGAAGCTCGACAGATAGCTATGTGTCGAGAGGTATCGAGGAGGTGTCGAGATGCCTTTAAAAGCAGTTTTTCAAAAGAGGAAAAACACAGACATGAATGCAATCATGCATGCAACTCAACCAAAGATACAATCAACACATTTAGCTCTCAAAATCATCTCTCAACAAGAAATATTGATGCACATGAATCTCAAAACACGCACACACACACTAAACAAGTCGAACCAATTTTATATTTCAAAAACAAGTTATGACAGTTTAGTGATCATACATTAATGCATGTAAACTTTGTGATGGCCAAATCACATTGTACCTGTACATGTATCAAGAATAGCAAAGAGTATTGCGTGTCGTGTGTGAAAACATCGCAAGATTGCATATGTGTCTTAATGTTATGACGATTTGAGATATGAGAAAATCACTTTAACTCACACACAATCATAACTGTTTGATGGGGACTATCACCTTCGAGGTACATCCTATAACTCCCACATCTCCTAGAAAACACGCTTGCAACCATATTTTAAAGCATTTTTTTATCTTTTTGCTTTTTATTTCTTTGCATATTTTCTTTTTAACAAGCATATCATGCATGGGCATACAAGAGAAAGAAAAGAAATACCCAATGATGTTAAGCTTTTGACACTGCACTTTTGCTATGCCGAAGCATACAGGTGTCATTGACATTGCACTTTTGCTATGCCGAAGCATACAGATGTCATATTATGATTGGCGAGTAACAGTGGTGAGATGGTTATTTATGCCTTTCTCTTAGGATTTTCTAGTTCAACCCATCAAAAAGAATGATACGAGTGTTAAGAGAAGAGATCACTTAACCTTACTCATCACAAACAAAGAGCTACAGAGCTCACTCGCTTAGTTGTGCAAAAGAATGCTCGTCTAAGCTATAGATGATACAAAGTTTAGAAAACTCTGTTTCAATGGCCATTTCAAAAGTTCACACGAACTAATGCACGCAAACACACACTGTTTTTGTATTTTTCAATTTTTCAATTTTTTTTTATTTTTTATCAGAAAAGCAAAAAATAAAACACAAAACTGAAAACACACAAACAAAAACATGTAAAGCAAAACGATGCATAAAACTAGACTGACTCAAAACAGTAAAGAAACACACAGGTGATGCAACACACAAAAACAGGAGAGAGAAGAAGAAGTGATTGAAATCACTTAGATTCCTTTGCCTTCCACACTTTGGAAGATCCTTTCCTTTTGGTCGATTCTTGAACCGGTGAAGAGGGAGAAGAATATGAACCGTTCAAGTTCGAAAGGAACATGAGGGCTTTTAGAATGTCTCCAAGAGGAGCGAGAGAAGACTGAAGCTGATTCTGACTCCTAGATACTATTGTGCCATTGCTCTGTTGAGTGGCACGCCACTTGTAGCAATTAGGTCGAGTGTGACCGGCAGCACCACAATGATAACAGAGATGCGGCTTCTTCGGTTTGGCCTTTTGAGAGTTAGCCTTTTTATTCCTAGGGTTTCTAGCTTCCCTTTTCTCAATTTTAGGGGGTGCTCCTAGAATGGACTTGCCCTTGTCTACGTTCTCACTAGCTAATTCAGATTTAACATTCTTTTCTTCATTTTCAATGTTATTAGCAGGTGGAACAAACACAGTAGTACTAGAAGTAGGAGTATTAGAGAGAGAGAATTCATACCCCAATCCAGTACGATCTGAAGAATATCTCTAAGCACTCAGCATCTCGTCCAGTTTAGCACTTGACGTCCTCTCCAGTTGTGCTCTGACTTGAAACAGCTCCGCTTCAAGCTTCTTGGTCCTCTCAACCAAGAAATTGTTTTCGAACCTCAGTGCTCCAATGGTTTGATTCGCTTCATCGACCTTTGTGGACAGCTCCTCACGGTTGAGTTCCACATCACTGAGCTTCTTGGTGGCCAGCCTATATAGTTTTTCATGCTTCTCAGAAAGCTTGTATAGCTTCTCATAGGCGGTATGGATATCATCTTGATCATCCATAATTTCACACTTGGAATCCACCAATTCTTCTTCTTCATCCACTTTTTCACTAACCCCATCAGTAGGATTAACAGTGGCAGTGAAGGCATTCAAGATTCCGTCGTTCTCATCTTTGGAATCATCCTCGGGCTCTGTGTCGCTTAAGGTAACAGCAAGTGCCTTGCTTTTCCCTATGCTCTTGAGGTACATAGGACACTCTTGTTTCATGTGTCCGAAGCCTTGACACCCAAAACATTTTGGCCCAGCAGGAACAGTGTACTGACCGCCATCCTTGACATCCTTCTTCCCTTTATCTGAATTCTTGAATTGTAAAGAACCGGATTGTCTACGGTCTTTGTTGAAGCCCTTTCCGTTGGCATTCTTCATAAACTTCTTGAATTGCCTTATGATGTAGGACTTCATTTTAGAATCTTCATCGTCTGACAAGTCATCCGTATCACTGCTCTTGGCCTTCAGAGCCAAACTCTTGCCCTTGCTTGACTTGCCTAACCTAGTTAGCCCTAACTCATATGTTTGCAAGTTTCCAACCAGCTCAGTCAAAGGAATTCTGTCAATATCCTTCGACTCTTCGATCGCCGTGATTTTAGCATGGAATCTTTCGGGCAGCGATCTAAGCACCTTCCTTACTATCTTGGGTTCAGGAATGGTCTCCCCAAGATTGAAGGCTGAGTTCACTATATCCTTGAGCTTGGCATAGAACTCATCAAATGACTCATCCTCCTCCATCTTGATTTCTTCAAAGCGTGTGGTGAGCCTCTGCAGCTTTGAATCTTTGACAGCCTTGGTGCCCTCATAGGTTGTCTGGAGGATGGTCCATGCTTCCTTAGCAGTTTCAGTTGAGGAAATTTTCTTGAACTCCTCATTGGTGACTGCACTGAATAGGGCATTCAATGCTCGGCTGTTAAAGTTTGCCGCCTTGATCTTAGCATCATCCCAGTCGGCCGGCGCTTCGGTAGGCTTGGTCCAGCCTATCTCCACAGTTTGCCACACTTTCTCATCTAAAGACTGCAAGAAAGCTCTCATGCGTACTTTCCAGTATGCATAGTTAGTGCCATCAAATAAAGGAGGTATAATGAGAGATTGTCCTCTATCCATGACAGCAGGGGTCAATGGATCACACACAATAGATTAAACCCTAATTAGAGTGTGCTTGCTCTGATACCACTTGACAAGCCACAAACGCGTTGACCCCTTGTGATAATTTAGATTAATTAATTAGCCTAGTTTTTAATTAATCAAATTAATCATGCAATATCACGTGGCAGCACAAACAAATCACCGAAACTAAGTTAAGCAGCGGAAAATAAATAACACGGTGATTTGTTCACGAATGGGGAAAACCCTTACGGCAAAAACCCCACCGGGTGATTTAAGGTCACCACTCTCGAAACTCCACTATTATCACAACAAGCAGTTACAAGTAAGGAATCCCAGTACCTCACCAACCTACAGTTGAACTCTTACCCCAATACCCAATTGGACTTGTTCTGTAGTGACAGTTTCTCCTTTCAATGCACGGCTCCCAAGTACGTGACTAACCAAATGCGCGGATCCCAGTACGCGACTTCAATTACCAACTATGGAGAGAGAGAGTTGGCTGCAAAGTTCTTCAAATCATCAAGGATGAACTAGGGCACGAACTTTGTCTGTCAGATCACAAATTGCATGAACAACAAGTTCTCAAAGAATGTGCAACTTGTTTTTCTGTGATCTCTGCTTTGACGGCCCTTAAAATAATCCTTTTATATGTCTAGGGTTAGGAGAAAAGAAGTCCCAAAGACACACTCACGGATTAGACTTGAAACAGACCTGGAAATCTGTTTTCTTTAATTCTCGACAGATAGAGGTGTCGAGAGGTGTCGAGATAGCTGTCGAGGCTCGGGCAAAACAGCTCCTTTAAATCTCGATAGATGTATCTGTCGAGGTATGTGTCGAGATTTAAAATCTTGCACTTCCCAGCTTGTTTCTTGGACAGACTTTGACGGCTTCAACACTTAACTTTGAACCACTGTTCCTTGAAGTGTTAAACTCATCCTAAATCTACCCAATTACAAGTAAAGTGCGTTTTGTCTAAGGATAAGCCAATTACATAAAATAGTGACATATGTTCACAGACTTGAACCACATATGTCCTAACAGACTACTTCACTAAATGGGTGGAAGCAGAGGCTTGGCCACTATCATGGAAAAGAATATCTGGAGTTTTGTATGGAGAAATATTATTTGTAGGTATGGTATACCAAGGGTGCTTGTTTCAGACAACGGAAAGCAATTCATCAACAACGCATTCCGAGACTTTTGTTCCCAGCTAGGGATCAAGAACCACTACTCGTCACCAGCCCACCCACAGGCCAACAGACAGGTTGATGTCACGAACCGATCCTTGCTCAAAATCATTAAGACTCGGCTCGAAGGGGCAAAGGGCATATAGCCAGATAAGTTACCCAGTGTTTTATGGGCATACAAGACAACGACAAGGACACCAATGGGGGAAACACCATTTTGATTAACATATGGTAGCGAGACAATCATCCCAGCAGAAGTAGGACTTACAAGTTACCAGGTCGAGAACCACGATAAGAGCAAGAATGATGAAACCATGTGCTCACAACTCGATCTGGTGGACGAAGTCAGAGCGACTACCGAGCAAAGATTAGCACGGTATCAGAACCTCATGGCAAAGCACTACAACTCAAAATTCAGGCACAGGGACTTCCAGGTTGGAGATCTTGTCTTAAGGAAAGTAATCAGTGCTACGAAAGATGCCTCACAGAGGAAGCTAGGACCCAACTGGGAAGGACTGTACAGGATCACCTAATAGCATCGGAAGGGAACATATTATCTAGAGACACTGGAATGGAAAAAATTGAATCATCCGTGGAATACAAAGCACCTGAAAAGGTACTACCAGTAGATGATGAGCAAAGACAACAATAGCATCACCCTCCTTAGTTCCAGTTTATCTTTTTCAGTAGATAGTTGTAGTTTTTATTTTCTACAGTACTCTTAGAGCCCAAAGGGCAATTTTTTATTTTTTATAAACAATATTCTACCCATTCATTATAATAAGAGGAGTTTATTCAGAGCATCTGGAATGTTTTTTTTTTTTTTTTTTTTTTTTTTGCTCAAGTTCTACTAAAATCCACATAGTGGACAAATCATCCCAAGAAGGATGAAATTTAATAAGTCCACAAAGTGGATGAATCATCCCAAGAAGGATGAAATTTACCAAGCCCACATAGTTGGACAGATCATCCCAAGAAGGATGAAATTTATCAAGTCCACACAATAGACGGACCATCTCATCCTAAGAAGGATGAATTGAGTCCACAAAATGGACGGATAATTCCAAGAAGGATGAAATTTACTAAGTCCGTCAATGGACGGATCATCCTATGAAGGATGAATTAACTAAGTCTATTAAAGAGAACGGGTTATCCTAAAAAGGATAAATTCGTAAAGCCCATCAAATGTGCGGTTCACTATATGAAGAATGAAAATTTAACAAGTCCATAAAGAAAAGTCCTCAAGAGGACGGCCACATATCTTTAACACCATACAGAAGGATTCATTAATTAAAGACAAGGGCTTAAGTGGATGGGTTAGATTCCCGTACAGGACGGGTCACCCTTGACGAGGATAGCTTATCCAACATAGAATAAAACTACGGGTTAGGATAATAAAGAAGGGACTTCAAAAAATGTAGTCAAAATGCAACAAACATCAACAAAAAGCTTACAAAAGACAATGGTGGGAATTGGTTAAATAAATTGTTCTCCCATACATTTTCAAACTTGAACAAAAATATAAAATAGGACATGCACTACTCTTGAACTACAACGGTGTCCTCCTTGTCAGCAAGACCTTTTGTTGAAGGTTGATGGGCATCATCTTTGACGGATCCCTTCTCACCAACCTTTTGAGCATTACCGTCGCTTTGTTCTTTCCCAAAAAGCTCGTCCATCCCCTCAGTGTCGACAGAAGGAGCTGTAGTCTGACCCTCAAGGTCTATGGTGATGTGAGACAGGTCCAGGTCAGGAAAGGAAGCTTTAACTTGATGGAGTCAGTCGTCAAAAGCGTCATCAAAAGAGGTACCTAACTCACTTAGAAGGGCGTCGGAGTCTCGGTATTCTTTGATTTCGTCAGCTTTTGCATGATGGAGGCTTTCATTTTTCTCAGCCAAGGCTTCTTTCATTGTGTCAACCTCCTTCTCCAATTCCCCCCCGAACCTTCTCGGATAGTTTAAGCTTCTCTTCATGACGGAGCTTCCATGCCTTTAGCTCTGCCAACTCTTCATCTGTCGCCCTTGCCTTTGCGCAAACGCGCTCTAGTGTTTTCTCGTGGGAAAGGCAACGGTCCATTAGCCCTTTTGCCATCAAGACCCCCTACACCAAAAACAATATGATAAGCTTGAAACAAATAAAAGCACGACGGAAAGATCAGTGACGGGTAGGTACTTGTGTAAGTGAGAATAAAGCCGTCTCCCCTAAAGCCTTAGTAGCATGATTGCCCAGATCCTCGTAATCTTCATCCTTGATGATGGACGTGATTTCATGAAGAGAGTACTCGGAATCTTCTCGAAGTAGGATGGGCGGTTTCTCCTTGATAGGGTCTGGATTAACCATCAGACCCTTACCCTTGCATAACCCAAGCTTGGGGGGCAACTTCAATCCGCCGGATCCTTGAACGGCAGCCAGCCCCGTCACCACCTTCTACCTTTTGGAGTGACGGTCAACCCTCTCAGACAATTACCATTTTACAGACGGATGGGATGCACCCATCTTGGAGGGTGGGTCAGCACCTTGCTTTTTCTTAACAGCAGCTTGCTACTTAATGATCGCCCTTCTCCTGGCATCCTCTATTTCTACAAGAAGTAGACGGGTGAAAATGATAGTAAAATATAAAAGCACAAGCAAAGGACTTACGCTTGCATATTCTTGTGTCGTATCGACGGGCAGTAATAGTGGGTTCTGGACCGTCACAGTACCAATGTAGGGTATCCAAAGTGACAAGTTTTATCCAAGTTCTCTCCGACAACTTGGTGGTCTTGAAGATTTTCTCCAAGAAGCCAACTGTTCAGTGGTAACTTGCGGACGATTTCGAGCTGTAAAAGTGAACGGTTAGAATAAATTCAATATTTAATATAAACATGTCAAGAAGGACGGGAACATACCGGATGGTGGCATTATGCCCCAAGTCTTATCTACAGGCATATACTCATGGTAGTCGGGGCGACACATCCAATCATCCCCTTGAAGGAAAAAATACCAACCCTTTTAGTTTTGATTGGAGTACGGGGTCTCTCACACTAGCCTAAGCACTGGACTCCTCTACATGAAGCTGTACATACCCCTTGATTGGGTAATCTCAGATGAAAGGTAACAGTGAAAGAACTCCTCCACGGTTAACCGTCTCACACCATCAGACATCACACCATGCAAGACCTCAACACCTAGAAAAACCCTCCAGGCATTTGGTGATATTTGGATGATAGCCAAACCAAGGTATTGGAGAAGACGATGATGTAAGGCACTTAGAGGGAATCGCAAGCCCACTTTTAGCATCTGCTCGTATACACCGACGTCTTCAAGGCCCTTGTAATAGCATTTCTCGGACTTAAAGGGTAGACGGATGGGTATGTTATCAAGTATCTGGTACTTCTGCCTAAGTGTGTTGAAGTGGTTGCTTTATGGAAGAGACGAAGTCATTCACCGTCCATAGAGGGAGCATGATGAACTCCCTAAACCCATCCAGACCTATAGTGGATTGGATGGGAGGGTTTATACCATCTAAATCGTCATTTGAGTCATATTCTGACCCATCCTCATCCTGCACCTCATCCTCCACATTGGAAGGAGAGCTGGCTGACGGTTCCCTCTCCTCGCTAGAGGTGGCCAGGTCTACTTGACCTGGTGGAAACACCTCGTAGCTCGCTCCATCGCGGACAAACGACTGACCACTTAATGCCTCACTAACATCTAACACCTACACATGACGGATAAAGGAAACCTAAGACTCTAGATCTACACTAACGACGGACCAAGATACAAAATAAAGAAAAAAAAAATTGAGAACAAAGGAAATACTCACAAATTGACGGTAAGATGAAAGCGACGGATGAATGAAAAGGACGGATTATCAAACTATTGAGGCAACGAATCGAAGTATAGTGGACGGTTGCTCTCTGATTAGCCAAATTGTTTCCAAAACGTAAAAATGAAAGGGATGGACAGTATTTATAGAGGGAACGATGCGGAAGACGAAGGGACACCTCGATTCAAGCAAGCAGTCAATCAAAGTCTGCCACGTGTCCTTGATGCATTTATGACTGCGAAACACGTTTATCAAGGGAAGAAGCAAACCGTCATTCCATAGGTCCACATAATAGGTGATGGATCCATGAAATGAGGGGGCAACTAAAGAGGATTAAAAGATGTAGGTGGCAGATCCATCTAAGTAAATGTGATGGCAATTGGCTGGAAGGTTTATAGTCGACAAATCCAAAGTGCACAAACATGTAGCGGACGGATACAAGTGACACGTGGGAGTCATCTGATTTGGTTCAGCTCCAAGGATTCCTAAATGGAATTAACTTGCATCTCACGATAAACTTTAAAGAATCCCAATGCAAGCAGAATTCTAACTAGCAAAGGATTCTGTAATATATGCTCATTAAAAAGGACCTTCCCTAGAAGGAAAAGTCTTGATGCGCAAGATACGGAGGCCAACTCTACTATAAATACCCATGAACCCTCAGAATACGAGATACGCATAATTTACCCCAGTTTTAGCACTCTAGAGCTGTGAAAAATTCTAACTTAACCTTCGGAGGGTTTTTGGCCGACACCACACCGGTGCTCTCTGTTAGGTCTTCTCTTTTTCTTTTTTTCTTTTTTGTGCAAGTGTTGTTTCGAGCTTATGAGGACTGCTTGACTAATTGGTGATTTTTCATCATCATTAGAATTGTAACTTTAAACAAGTGTAGGTTTCTAGGGTTGGTTGGCTACAAAAGAACCATGAAACCTTTCAGGTTAGTGACTTTCCTTAATAGGATTTGCTCAACCCAGTCGTGCTAGTGTTGCTAAAACTTTCTGTCCTAAACTCTTAATTCGGTCAACCAAGCAAATATTTTCACTCAACCGAGCTTCATACCACCACAACGAACAATAGTCTTAAGTTTTCAATTTCAATTATACCTATTTGATTGTTTAAACCTATGTATACTTAGATTGTTTAACCTAATTAAGTAACCAAGTTGTTACTTAGGTTTATGTGCGGACCAAAAATATGTAGTTAACGAACTCGACCTATTTTGGGCTCACAATCTATTTGTTTTGTGGGCTTTGAGTTTCCTACTATGGGTGATCCTTCACTTTGAGACCCATGCAATCACTTAAGATTCTGCAAGCTCCTCCATTTCTCTAAGTCCCTCTTAGGGGTATGCAGAAAACCCACCGACCCGCCAAACCCGACCCAACCCGACCCAACCCGCCGGGTTGGGTCGGTTTTTAGGGCTTGGTGGGTTGGGTTGGGTTATAAATTTTTTTTTTTTATAGTGGGTCGGGTTGGGTTTGGGTCATAAAATTACCAACCCGCCAAACCCGACCCGACCCACCCATATTTTAATATATATTTAAAATATATTATATATTTAATAAATATTTTTTTTTAAGTTAAAACCTAGTAATATATAATATAAAATATATTATATAATATAAAATAAAATCCTACAAACATATATAATATAAAATCCTATTACTTTCTTTAATATATATTTAAATATATTATATAATTAATAAAAAAAATATAAGTTCAATTTAAAATTTTTTTTTTTTTTTAAAAAAAGCCTAACCCATGGGTTCAACCCGACTCAACCCGACCCATGTGGGTTGGGTTGGGTTGGGTTGGACATATGTGATGGGTCGGGTTGGGTCGAATTTTTTTTTACCCACCATGGTGGGTTGGGTCAAAAAATTCCCTTAACCCGACCCAACCCGACCTATGCACACCCCTAGTCCCTCTCCCTCTTCTTATGGTAGTCTTTCTCTTCTCTCTGTGTTTCTTTCTGAAATATTCAACCCTTGTTTCTTATTCTTTCCTCCTATTTATAGCTTGAGACAAGTGGAGATGTTATGATTATTCTTGACTATTAGTGGGGATGGGGGTCCAATTCCATCGCTTCAAAGTGGTCCTAGTGGAGATTCCGTTGGGGACTGTGGCAATGGCATTGGAACTAGTTCCTGCTTCTAGAAGGTTGTTCGGCGACGATACTCTCCAAGGCAATGTTGAATCGCTAGAACCTTGTACCCTCGAGAAGTAGTATCTTCGAGAAGAGGGTATGCTGGGCACTGAGGTATGTTCAGGACCGAGGACATCGATACAATAGGGATTGAATCAAGTGTTGTAATTCAAGATGAGGGCCCATGGCCCAACGGGCTTGGGGCCCTGTCTCGCACGTTTCCACGAGACTGGGGTTCAAGGCCCAATGGGCCTAGGGCCCCTCCCCGTACAGTTTATTATTCAAATCTAGGTTAAACACAAACAATCATATCACAAAGTGTGGAAAATTAAAGAAGACAAGTGATATGATGTCTAAGGAAAATCAATGAAACTATCCAATTTCAAAGTAAAAAATTTGGGAAGAATTTAACCTAAACTATCATCAAAGCAACAAATTCACTATGATCGAATGAAAGTTTTTACAATATTTTTTCCCTAAATCTAAAGCTACCTCTTGTAGCACTTACTCATGTGACCACACACAGCTCTGAATTCATGGACTCTTTTATCTGAATTTGCTGAACACAAACCCCTTCGCTTGTGACTTTGAAATCTCACTCAAAAGTTTAGATCATCGGCAGTTGTTGATCTTGTATACAACAACTTATTCTACCAATTTTTAAATATAGATCTTTTTTCCGGTAGATGCTTGTTAAGTTAAAAGACTATAGAAACCTCACAAATCTCACAGGAGTAACTCATAAGACTTCCAAAAACTTCTGAAATGTATTTAAGATTTTCCTTTTATATTAGGTAGTGTTGGACACAATCGGTTGAGCTTGTCTCTCAATCAGTCAATAGCCTTGCAGATTCTAAATTCTTCTTTCTGGTTTCTGTAGTTTGACTGTTCTTGAATCTTGACTTGAAACATTATGAGCAATGTCTAACACTTAAACTAGACATGTTTTTTTACTCAATTTGCCTACATATATAAAATTAGAATCTAAACATTTACTTCTAAATATTTAGAACCTAACAATATCATACCATTACAATTGAATATCTTTGAACAACTATAAATAAATTTGTCATAAAATTAATCAACACTAAAAATCCTAACAGATTGAATGGAAGAATTTTAGCCGATCAATGTGTTAATTTTCGAACCCCAGTAAGAGATATAATATAATTTGTTATTAAGAAAATGTACGCAAAAGGAAAGATGCTCAAAACATTATCGTAAACAAACTATGAAACCTGTGGGCTTCGCCTTCAAATATCCTTTTTATATATCTCGGTCCTGAATCTCAATAATTTGGGTAAAGAAACATGCTTCCATAATGGACCATGTTTCGCGATGTGAACAACTTTCTGCAACTTTTTCCCTTGTCGTTTCTGTTCGTTTTCCCTGCCACCTCAATACCTATCAAATCTTTGCCTATCCCAGAAAAAGAAGGGAATATTTTAGCTTCATAAGTAAGTTCAATGTCAAATGCATGATGAGCTAAGTAGTATTATCGGATATTATACACGTATGCCAGGCGTTAAAAAATTCATTTGCGAGACTGTATTTTCTAAGAGATATAAATATTCATTGCATGCAAATAATACTAATTAGATTGTTCCATGGAGAGAATCTAATGAATCATACTTCTAGGAGACACATTTACATTTATATTTTTGTATTTCTTTGGTTGTTGTAGATACTTGGGTCTTTATGACCTAAGGACCACCGACCACAAAAGAACACTAGGCCACTTGCCTAGGCCTTGAAAAGAATCAATGATCATACCCTAAAAAAATTCTACAAAGAATCACCAGCGAAATTTCTGTCCCTTTCGGTCTAAAGTGTTAATTTTTTAATAACATTAATTTGTGGGCTCCTTAGAGGGGAAGCTAGAGAGCATTCTGTGATTACTATATAATGCAGCTTAGCCTGTAACCTTAATACGTACCAAGAAATAAAGCAAGAGAAAGTTACTTGATTTGTAGGTTTGTCGTGTTGTTTGCTGTTAATTAAGTTGAACATGGCATCTCAGTCTCAGGCAGAGCTCATCAAGATTGGGAATGAAGGGTTTGTTATAATAGACAAGTACTTCAATCGGCCTAGGAGGCCTGGAAGGCTTTATTATCCTCCTCCAGGGTATCAATATGGGAGCCAGGTTGCTCAGATGAAAGAGCCTATTAACAATAGCAAAGTGCAAATTGGCAACATTGCAGGCCATACTAATTTCCGTGGGATATACAGCGAAGCCAAGTTCCTCTGATGAAGAGGAAAGCTATATTTACTATTTAGTAACGACTAACGAGGCAGACCAATATATGCTAGGCTGCTCTCAATATTTTCTTTTTGCTTTCTAGCTAGTAGTACTTCATACGGGGGGAAAATAAAAGAATTTCCCTTGTGTAGTAATGAAGTATTACAGCTTAGATCAGATCTCAGTCCTGTAACTTATGGACTTGAAGTTATGTGTACTTTGTATTGTCTAGCTATATTTTCTAGTAATATGTCTCACCACTATTATCATAGTTTAGACTTGAAGATCATTGACTTGACTTGGGTATGTTAACCGAAGAAAGGCAGCGTTTAACCAGTTGAATCCACTTGTTACAAAAACCGATATTCTTCATAACTTCCTCTAGGAATCGCCGTTCAACCATAGCTACCATACATCTTACTCAAATAAAATTTCAAAACCGTACATCTATACTTATTACCCTTCCTATTCTTCATGGCATGTAGCATTTCAAAGGCCACCACTATTTTATCAACTATCAATCTTCCTGGAACAAAAGCAAATTGAGTTACGGGATTACTTGCAAGAGAAATTTTTTAGCCCATTTGCCAGTCTCTAGCCTATTTGGGTCGTTAGATGTTGAGTTATGATTTAATGGTTGCGATAATTTTACAGTATTGACCCTCTTCAACCCAATCTGGGGTCTTGGGGAACAAGAAAAACAAGGTACAACAAACACGAATTTTTTTTTTTTCTTTTTTTTTAACTAAGGCTTGTAAGATTTTAAGAAAACTTTATATGGCCCACATTTAAATCATAAATGAAAACTCATGTCTTAAAAATTTTATTTGTGAAAGGCGTTATGCATGGTGAATAACGATTTCTAAGGGCCAGTTTGGTTTAAAATTTATCATCACTCAATTCTCAATTCTCAATTCTCATCACTTATCACTCATCACTTAAAATACCTCAATTCTCAAAACCCACTGTGTGGCACCTTAACTCATACCAGTTTTCAGCTTCAAAAGGTGCGGCAAGGTTTCACCAAAAAAAAAATCTAAGAATTTGTCAAACATTGCGGCTGGGTTTCACCAAAAAAAAAAAAAAAAAAAAAAAAAAAAAAAAAAAAAAAAAAAAAAAAAAAAAAAAAAAGAACCGTTTGTCAAATGTTGTGGCTGGGATGTGGATTTAATTACTAAAATACCATTAAAAACTGAGTTATGAAAACTGAAAATACTTAAAATGTGTTTTAAGTTTCCATAACTCATAACTCAAAAATCAAAAAGTTGAGTGATGGAAACAAGGGGTGAAAACTAAGCCAAACAAAAAAATTTGTGTGGGTCCCATGTACTTTGATAACTCAGTTATGAGTTTTAGATCATATCACTCAAAAAATCCCCTAAACTAAGCAGGCCCTAAGTAACTCTTAATTGTATAATCCCCTTTGGTTAATAAACACCTTGAAGTTACAAGTTTTAAACTCCTTGATAAAAAAAAGGTTATGGAACAAATCTTAGTTTAAAAGTGTACCTAGTCTAACCTATATATATAGTCTGTCTCCATTAAAAGGATATGTGTGAGGTAAAGGTCATAGACTAGAAGACCATTTTTTTATACAGTATCATGATATAGTGAGTCTTCTTTTCTTCAAAGACTTAAACAATTGTGATTGGAAGTATGTCTATTTTATTCCACAACTCTAAATTTATCTTACATTTGGTATCAGAGCCTCCTTCATGCTATGTTGTTTATTAATTTTTCATTCGTAGGTTTTTCTATGATTTGGCTAAATTTCCAACGCACATATGGATTTAAGGATGTAAAGTATTTACATTGCATATTATTTTGTGCTTGGACCTTTCGGCTAAATTAACTATTCCATCAAAATTTGGCCTTTTAACCAATATTAGCAAACTCAGTTTTAAGAGGCATGGAATAATATTGTTAAGTTTTATGCCATGTATCTCATGTATGGGTCATAGCATAAAGTGTTGAAGCTTATCACTAAAATAGCATATACCATCATTTGGGTTGGATGGCTTTAATATGGGATAGTTTTCGGATAGAGGCGACTATCTATGGAAATTATTCCTTTTGCATTTGGCATTGGCCGAATGTTTCTATGAAGATCATGATTGGTTTTTCAAATTTAAGCTTCTCATGAAAGTGGACATTTGCCATGATAACTTCTTTCATATAGATTATTATGTTTCTTTGATAGAAATGAAACATGGTTTGGGCTAGCAGAACTTATCCATTATGACTTGCACATAGTGTGCAATGATTTTATAAAGTTTGTGACTATATATGAAAATTTGATCATTACATCGTTAAAATATATGATATTCTTTAGTGTATGTACAATTTCTTACACTTATCTTGTCTTTAAATATCATATTATGGTTTATTTTAAATTGACATGATCAATATTAGGATTGGTTGATCTTTATGATGCCATATGAAGTAGTGAATATCAAAATGACATGGGAGTAGCCATAGCATCCTAAGCCATGATGATAATCACATCAATAAATTTTTATGAGACTTCATTAGGAATAAAGGCATCTAAGTGGCAATTAATTTATGAAGATAATGACTTGGCCCCATAGGGAGGTTATTATTTTTATGATTTAATTGGAATAAAATGGTGAATGTAGTAGCATTAAGATGAGATTTTTCCTAAGCCCATGGGTATGGAAAATATGATTCTTAGTGTCTATATTTACTAGTTTTATGAATAAAGTTTTATAGTAAATTCATGCATGATGAGCCACTACCCATAGGAAGGTCAAATTTACTACTAAATTGACATTGATTAATTTAGAATTAAAGTTTAAGTTTCATAGCATTAGAATTTATGGGTTTGTGGATCTATGTTTTGGTACTCATGTGGATAGATCACCCATCTCATTGAATAAAATATGCTAAAATGAGAAATTAAGTACGAGGGGAGTGATCTAATTACTCAAGAGTAAAAACTTGGGAATTTATTCCTTTAAGGTAAAGGTTTTGTGAAAGCTATTTATATTAGTTTACAAGATCCATTAAGGTTTGGCTCCCAATAAAAGTTTTATATTGCAAAAGTTAGGCATATAGGCATCCCACCAATGGTATATAAAGGTTCACCAACTTTGTTGTGCCATTTGATTTTATTAGGCACATTGTTAATCGATGTATACACCTTAAGATCAGTGGGAGTAAATGTATTGTTTTTACGCCTAAATATGAATGACATACTACTTGAAAGTAGTGATTTGATTTTGTTATGTAAGATATCCTATATGCTATGAAGCAATAAGACAGACATTATGGATAGGTCTTAAGGTTGTCTATTTTATGATAAGACCTTTAAAGATTTTTTCAAAGATAACTCGGCTATAATTTTCTTCTCTAAGAAAAATGAATATGAAATCTAAAATAAACATATCAACATAAAGTAATTCAATCTAATAGAGAGTTTTAAGAAATTGAAAGTGTCCATTGAGTTAAAATTATTGAGCTAATGTATATTAATTTCATAACTAAAGATTTGCCAGCAAAGTAGTATAAAAGTATTTTGGACATATGGAACTTGTTAGCTCATTTGGTGCTTAATTTCTCTCTAATTATTATATGTTTTAAACACATATTCTGTTAGTTTTGGAGAAGAAATATGTGAATTTTTTTTTGTGCACGTAAAGTATACGTATCAAGTTAGATATATCTATAGAGATATATAAGGATGATATATCCATAGGGATGTATAAAAGAGAACCCGAATGGCTAATAGGTAGTCAATTCATAAAGAATTAATGACTCATAAAGTACTCACATAAGGATTATTATACATTATAATACATGGAAGGAAGTACTCATTATAATTAATGGTATTACCGCCATGATTCATGTACTGAATTCTTTATTTGAGTGTGAGTATTTCACAACTAGTTAACATTAGTAATATTTTGGCTATGTTAAAGTTAACATCATTTATCAGGTAATTTAAATGTCAAGTGGGCCAAGTGAGAGAATGTAAGATTTTAAAAAAACATTATGCAGCCCACATTTAAATGATAAATGAAAACTCATGTCATAAGGATTTTATTCGTGAAAAACGTTATAGTGAATAATAATTACTAAGTAACTCAATTGGTATAATCCATTTGGTTAATAAACACCTTAAAGTTACAAGTTTTAAACTACTTGATAGAAGGAGGTTATGGAACAAATCTTAATTTAAAAGGGTCCCTAGTCTAGCCCAAATATATAGCCTGTCTTCATCAAAAGGATATGTGTGAGGTAAAGGCCATAGACTAGAAGAACCTTTTATATACACTATCATCATATAGTGAGTCTTCTCTTCTTCAAAGACTTAAATAACTATGGCTGGAGGTATATTTATTTTATTCCGCAACTCTAAATTTATCTTGCATGGCTTTGTTGTTATACTAGTAGATAATTAAAGGAGGAGAAGGTAGGGTTTGAATCATGGCTTTGTTATTATATTGGTAGATTCATCAAAGTCTAGTTACCCTTATATCCGAGATATACAGAATTAACTATTGGAAAGTGGAAACTGGAAGAAATTTCAGCTATTAAACAACTTCTATTACTTTTTTAAAAAATAAAAAATTCTGGTTAATCAATAATATTAATATCTACTCAAAAAAAAAAGAAGTATACAAATGAATTAGTACTTTTTATTTGTAATGTTGTGATTTTTAATTCTTGGTTGTTCGCATTAATTCTATGTCAAATTTGATTGTAATTCATTAGGTCATTTACACGTATTTTTGTGGGATTAAATGTAACGAGTATAATATTTATTTGGTAAAGAATTATGAAGACAAAGGATTTCATGACTGACCCACGACTGCTGCAAGTCGCAAAAGGCCACATAAGGAGCACTAGTTGAAAGTTCAAATGACTCTCAAGTGTCAAAGACATTTCATGAGTAGCTTGCAACTTGGCCAACTCGTGAGATGCATAAACAGATAGAATTCTATGTGTTTCCCTTATATCTTTACCCACACTATAAAAACTCACATTACCACGAAATTGTAAAAAGTGCTTCAGAGAGAAAACCCTCAAAATCCATTGGAGAGTTAAAGATGCAAACCAACAATCATCTTCACATTTATCTTAGTTTTCTTCACTCTCTTCTCTCTCCAATTCCGTCTATTGGTAACTAGGGCTTGGAAAGGTCAAGTACAATGGGTAGTCTAGTCTTGGAGGCTTTATTTGTATTCATATACTCTAACTGATTTGCTAGTGGATAGATTCGACTTGTAGAACCGCATAGAGGTTTTTCCATTGGCTTCTCTGATTTTCCTCTTCAATAACATATATAGATGTTATCTTGCGTTTGCTTCTCTCTTCCCTTACTACTTATACTTTTTACTTAATTGTCAATTATGTATATCCATGTACTAGTCAATAGTCCCGGTTGATTGTGCATTTATTACTCTTGTTCTGCATTATTTAGAGTAGATTAAAAGCAATATAGCCATAATTTAAAATTTGGGGTTCTAAACTAGATCTAGTGTTTATACTAGTGAGCTTTTATTAAAAGTACTTAAAAGAACCACGTATAACTCATCAAGATATCTACTAATTAATATATAGTTGGTAGGGTAAATATATATATATGGTAAAAATCCTATATATCTATTATTAGATTAGGAACCAACCTGCAGTTTCGCCACTTTATTACCACAAATAAGGAGAAAAAATAAAAGAAAGAAGGTCCTGGCTTTGCAAATGATCAACTATGGAATCCGATCGTGCCACTTTCTTGGAAAAGGACTTGTAAAAGGAAAGGGTTTTGTGGAAAATTTAATTTATTCTAATCTTGTGCCATACAGCCAACCTATAGTCTAATGACTCTCATCCAACTCTTTTGATCCAAAATAGAAATTTTACTATAACCTAATCTAAGTGCATATATGTGTGAAACTCCCTCCTAGAGACTTGAACCTCGGTTCTTACTTCTCACACCTCACAAACACTTATACTTATAGAGTGACCATCACACCAAGAGTGTGCAGTGGTGACTCTCATCTAACTCTTAATGTTTATCTTATTGGGCACTATGAGTAACAAATTAATAAGCAATATTATCTTATGCGTATAATTTAAGATATATGCATCTTTTAGCTCATAATGTGTTCATCCCTTAGTTATATAAGACTCAAAGTTACAAGAAGGAAGATGCCCAAAAAGAGAGAGAGAGAGAGAGAGAGAGAGAGAGAATAAACACCCTTTCCTCAAGCCTATTGTCGAACTTGTATTGAAGAGGAAAACTTGGCCTCATATATATGATGCATAAAATTCCTCTCTTTTGTTAGTATGTATATACGTACTATATATAGTTAAAATATCTACGCTCGTTTGAGCATGCAGGTTGTGACCATATATGTACAGACCGACCAAATCCACATTGGCTTGATATTACACTATTCTTCTCCCACGATTAGATGCTGCATCAAGCAAAGAAAAAGAAAGGGGCTTTAAGACACTGTTTCTCTCCCTTGCAACCAGACATGATTGATTTCAGCGGCACAGTGGGACTTGGAAGCAATGCACCGTGGTGGTGTTGCCTTATCTTTATGCATCCTTCGGTATCATTTTCCAATTTGGAATTAGGATAGAATTCATTCGTTTTCCCAACCTTAATGTGTCTCATTCATTAAAAAGGCTACCTATATACGTTCTCAATCTAAATTATCTGGGTAAAAATGCAAATAAATATTCTTTACTTTGTTTTCCTTTTAGAGTAACATGCAATAGGCATTTTATTCTAACATCTAGGAAACCTTACCTCATCCATGGGAAGCTTTAGGCACAATTCTACTAGGCAAGATTCAACATTTAGCAAATAGACTTGAGTACGTATATTTTTTTGTCTTTAAAATTTAGATTTATTTTCTTTTGATTCTTTATATTTCAAAATTTTCAATTTGACTTTTTATATTTAAATTTATTTTTATATTGGCTATATCGTCTATTTCAATTAGTAATTAATTAACAGGTAACCTTTCTTCCCGCTTTTTCTTTTTTCTTCATAAAAACTAGTGGAAAGAAACGATTTGTGAAAAAAACTAGATAGAATTCCTTCCCTTCTCTTCTGCCAAAGTTTAGCGTTCAGCCATCCCCCACCCACTTAATCTCATTGTGCGGGGACGTGCATGTGACTCTCTGCAACTAGCAATTATCTGCATGGTTGATCTTGGAATAGACAAGTTAACGTGCAATAATACCCTTATCCATTATTACACATATTTTTTCCTCCCTTGATACCAGTTAGCATATACGGTTGATTTCCATTCTTTTTGGGACCTCGAAGCGATGAGGCCGACCATTCCATCCGCCGTATCATTTTCCAATTGGGAATTAAGATGTAACTTATTCTTGTTCACAAAATTTATCCATTTTATTCGAAAGTATGAAACTATCTTTGTTCTAAATCTAAATTATTTGGACACACACTGCCACCTCAAATACTCTCACAATTCACAACCCTTTCCACATTCCATAGATGGTAAAGAAAATTTTTCTTTGTGATAAAAAAAATCATAAGCATATACTTCACCAATCATAGTATGCTATGTGTTTGATTTTTGTTTCTTTTTTCAACTTTGAATTTTTAATGAGAAAAATATAATAAAAAAAATACATGGCAAATTGTAATCGATGGAGTATTAATTAATATTACACAAAAAATAGGATAAGGGACTTATATTCTAATTAAGCTATTAATACTACTCTTGTTTCTTTAAAAAAAAATCTATTAGCACTACACTACTACTTGATACTTGACATCTGTTGTGGGAATCACCAAGATCTCTCCCTTTGGATCTCTTTTTATTTTATTGCTATTAATTAAATATATTTGGATTCAAAGTTCTATCTTCTATTTGTTGTAAAAAAAAATTAAAAATTAAAAATAAAAGCTGCTTTTTGTCATCAATTAATTGATTTTTATTAGAACCGAGTCTTGACATATTCTCCCATGATTATGATTTGTACATTCTCTAAGACAACTATAATAATTATATATTGTCATTACTGATTATTCAATAAGATCAGTGCTTAAGCTTTTCTTATTTTATAAACTCAATCTTAATCTTAATATATTAAGAGGAATCCATAACTTGTTAATTACTACCTCACGATATGTTCCAAGGAATAAAGTGTTACCCCAAAAATCTCTAACAAAACTACTGATTTCCATAAAATAGAATCAAATCCATTTACGAATGACTGAATGAAAATCAAGATAAATATGTTCACCTTCTTTGGGCTTTCAGAAGGAAAATATTTTAAAAAGTTTTGAGTATTGTTATAGTCACAAACTATTTTATAACATTGTTACAAATTATTGGTATAGCCAACTTTTTATTGGTTTTCATTTAAGCTCACCAATAATATTACTTTTGCATTTATCAATAATAACTCACCGTATCAGCCGTTTATAAAATTATTTATAAAATTATTTGTATTTCTAGCATTATTCAATTTTTTATTGAGCAAAACATTTCTCCTTCTCTTTCACTCTTTCTAGTATATGGTTCTAATTTTTTTTCCTATTCATAAAAGGCTATAAGCTCATCTATAGCCCCACTTTGCACCTTTGAAGAGAATCATGGACCAAAAGAATCATGCACCAAAAGCTCTTTTTCTTCAATTTTTGTTCAACTTTCTTTATTGGACCATAGGGTGGGAAGCTACAGTAGCAACAAAAAGTTCTATATAAGGTGGGGTTTCATCTGTAATCTTTGTACAGAGAAAACAAGACAGCTAATTGATTTGTATAGCTGCTTGTGCTGTTATTTTGAGCAATATGGCGCCTCAGGAAAACCTTGTTGACATTGCAAAAGAGGGCTTTGCTTTGTTAGACAAGTACTATGGCCGGGCCACGAGGACCGATAAGAAAGTTCCAAAGAAACAGGCAGAGATCACCAGCAAAAAGGCAGCAGAGAAGTATGGTGGGGTAATAATAACGGATTACTCTAACCCTAACGGGAAAAAACCAGTCCAGTACTGGACTAAATACTAGCTCTTTCTTGCACACTTCGTGTAAACTTCTGCAAATACTTCTCTTGTATTACAGAGTTACTATGATCTTCTGAAGCAAAACTAGAAAACATGCTTTGCTTGTAATATAGAAGCACTAATGCTGTAGTTAGGTTACTTTCCTGTGTTTATGCAAGGGCTTACTTTGTAACTTTTTGCTCTAATTGCATATAAATATATATAAGTGATAGTTTGTTCTTCTAGCTCTTTAATTTGTAATTATGCAAGTTGGGTTTACTTCATTTCTTCTAGCCCTCCTGTGTATTTATAGGTGAATCTCCTCCATTAATTACCATAGTCCCTCTCTCTATATGTATACATGTGTGTGTGTGTGTGAGACTTGCAGGATTGTATAACAGGAGCAAGGATTATTAAAGACTGACATATTTAAAATCAGTGCAACCAATTAGATTCTAGATCTTAATTAATTAGATGCTAGGTAAAATTTTAAATATTTTGTTGTTGTTGTTGTTGGCCAAGTAGTATATATCTCTCTTTCTCTCTTCTCCTCCCTATGTGATTTGTGGAACTATAGAAGTGATTGTACTCAAAGTAATCCGTACGCAATGGGAATAGAAGTAGACCGTTCATAAATATTGATATGATCTTATCTCTTTGCTTTCAATTCTTTATACTTTAATTCTCCACAAAAAAAAAAATCTATTTACTTTCGAATTCTTGTCAGATTTATCTACACGTTATCATGTACTACATAAATACAATACATACAACATTTGACCATTAGTGTGAGTGACAAATTTATCCAATCCATTTTGTCCACGTGGACAAGAGAGACGATCAATGAATGATACCACATTGGATTTAAAAAAAATTAATTAATTTGCAATGCTCATCACTCCAATCAGTTTGAACAGATTTTATATTGAAGAAAAATGATAAACACATTAGATTTTAAGGAAATAGGAGCAATCACATATATTTAGAACTACCCTCACCGCACGCACTCTGCGCATGTGATGAAGCTTTTTTTTAGGGATTTAGCGTCAAAAAATTTCAGAAAAATGAAAGAAAAAGAAGCAACTAAAAATCATATACAACAGTCAAAATCATATGAGTAAAAAATGATTTTTTTTCTTTTTTTTAAAGCACTAAAAGAAATACCTTGTAAGAAATGACTACTCCTTCCTTTGAGAGAAAAAGAAAGAGGTTTTTTTTATTAAAAAAAAAAAAGATTAAACTAAGGAAGAAAGATATTTATTTATGTTTGGTTTTAGTA
Source organism: Castanopsis chinensis (assembly GCA_032878915.1). Classification (NCBI taxonomy): domain Eukaryota; kingdom Viridiplantae; phylum Streptophyta; class Magnoliopsida; order Fagales; family Fagaceae; genus Castanopsis; species Castanopsis chinensis. The sequence continues at coordinate 2,129,629 of JAVQMG010000113.1, forward strand.
ACTCATGACTTGCCAATTAGAAAGACTAAGGACTGATAGAAGTGTTAGGATTAATGCCCTAAAATCCTAACATATATGTATGACATTATGTTATTAGTAATAAAGTTGTTTTATTATCTAAAATAATGGTAACATAAATATATGGACATTATCATATAGTCCTTGAGATGCATAATATGTGATTTGGTTACAGAAGATGTAAATCACAAGTTCTTTGTCAACTCGAAATCTTAGTTCGTAGTCAGTGATAAAATTGGGCATTTCATTTACGAAGACTATAACATATCAACTAAAATGATGTTGTCTTGATCATGGAAATAGAGCCTTCTAGTTGATATGTTAACATGTTTTAAGTATATAAAAATATTGAACTAAATCGCTGTGAAATTTATTATTCTATTAATGACTGTCATATGAATAATAAATCTCACGACTTTTATTTACATAAACTCTCAATCCTGAGAGAAGAGTGAAACCGATCATGATGTGTAAGTTACTTTGATATATCAAGAGTGAGATATAATCTAACGGTCAAAATCTCAATATGTTGGGCAACCACACGTAGTGTTGAAGGAACACATATTCACAAGATAGAATTCATAATCTCTTTATAAAGATATAAAATATTCTCTTGTAATAAGTTTAATGGATTTGGTTATTCAATGTTAGGCCTAACCACTTTAGTAAAGAGTTACTAAAATTTATATTTTATGAAATTGGATTTTGTAAATATATATATATATATATATATATACATACATATGAATAACTTAAAGGATTAAATCAAGTACTCAATGATCAAGAGGTAGTAATCTTCAAAGTGATAGTTATACATTACGACTTTGTATTACGACAAATATTTTTATGAAGGGGTTAAATGTTTAAATAATAAAGTCTTGAGATATAATTTATTAATAAAACCTAGAGTGCAATTATATTTATATAGTGTTATTAAATATAATTAATAGTAACTTTGGGTTTATCAAGAGTTGACAGATAAGCCCAAAGTCCATTGGAGTTAGAACTTTATTTGTCCTTTTTGGTCTCATTCCAAGCTACACACTAAAACCCAATTGGGCTAGTCCAAAAAGCCAACCTAATTAGATAATTAGTTGTTTATTTAATAAGAATTATTAAATAAAGTAACTGCCAAGTGCAGAAAGATATATACATATGATTAAAAGAGAAACGTACAGTTTTTCTCAAGTCACTACCTTATTTTTTTAAATAAGTACTTATAAAACTGATTGAAAGACCGCACATCTTGGGAATATGTGAAATTGAGGTGAAGATTGAAAGTCTTCCCAAGAAAGAAGGGGAAAAAGACAAAAAACTAAATGTGAAAAAAAAAGGGGGGGGAGGGGAAAAGTAAAAGAAGAAAACAATAAAGACAGCGTAAGAAGCTTACGAGGAGTTTTTTGTCCAAAATTTTTGGATTAGTTTTCTCCTAAATTTAAGGAGAAAACATTTTGGTGAGCCCGAAGAGAATATCTAGACTCCACTAGTTTTACTCTCACAAATCCACCTAACCAAACACCCCAATAAATTTCTTTCCCTCTTAATTTTCTGTTCATTTTTTCATCCTCCCTAAAATCCATCTAACCAAATGGATCCTAAGTTATAAAAAGAGACAAAGCTTTTTAGAATTGATGATTTGACACAACACACATTTGTAGGAGTTACTAAGACGGTGATGCCAACGAGGGGCGGAGCCAAGGGGGGACGAGAGGGGGCAACTATCCCCCCTAGCTACTCATCCCCAAAAATCCTTTACTTCTATTCTTAAGTAGTCTGCCTACATTAGCTTGATGTATCACCATCACAAAAAATCAATTCATATAATTATTTATTATTTTGACTATTGGCACTACTAGTTTGTTTGGGAAAAACTTATTTAGTGTGTGTTTAGCTCTAGCTTAAAAAACCAGCTTATTTTACTATTAAGCTTATTTTTGCTACTATTCATGGGTCCCATTGGACTTTTTAGTACTATTTATAGGGTCTCCCTGTACTATTTTAACTAACTTTTACCTTTAACTACAGTACTTTCAGTAAAAGATTTTCAGTTTCAACAAAATAAGTAGATTCTAAACAAACCTTTAGTTGGAACTAAAATTTTTTTGCTGAAAGTACTGTAAATAAAGCTAAAAGGTAACAAAAATAGTATAGTATGACCGATGAATGGTAGTTAAAAGTACAATAGAATCCACAAATAGTAGCAAAAATAAGCTAAATAGTAAAAAAATTGGTTTTTTAAGCCAATGTCAAACGCAACCTAAGTACTAATTATTTCTTACCTTATCAATTTGTTAGCTTTCTATAGTAAAATTTGTAGTAACTTTAGCATTTTTTTCCCCCGCTTTTTTTTTCTCAAGGAAATTCATTATTGGATCCCATAATTAACACAAAATAATACTTTTTCTTTAAAAACAAAAAAGACAATGTTCTTGTACGATTCTAAAAACCTAAAGCATCCACTATTTATTTTAAGCTCTATTCTCTATTTTGACTTTTTCAATGTTTTAAAAACCGTGTTTTTATTATATATAACCCCAAATTTTTAATACTTTGAAGAATATATATAGGTATACTCTTAATATTTTTTGATTAATTTGATTTTTCAAATTAGTTTAACAAATCAAATTAGATGTCTAAATTTCGTATATTTAAATAATCTCTTACTTTGATTGTTAGTAACTTTGAATTGATTGTTTTTGTTTTTTTTTTTTAATGATATGAAACATGTACACATTTGTTCACAATTTTCAAATTTTTTATAATATTAAATTAATATTTTTTTAATTAATTTTAGTTTTAATATTGAATTTTAATTTTGCTCTCTCTAAACTGAAATCCTTAATCCGCCACTAATGCAAACAAATTGTGTCAACACATTCAGACACATGAGCACTACGAGAGGTCAGAGGTGGGAGGTAGGAATCGTGGAGGGAGAGCTTGTAAAGTCGAAATTCATTCTCCCCTAGAAGAAGAATTTTCTAGGTGACCTTGTCCTTAATTATTAAAAATATGAAAGGGGTGAAATTTGAAGAAAAAACTATTATGAGAGGTGGGAGCTAGGAGTGGTGGAGGAGAGCTGGTAAAGTCCAAATTCATTCTTCCCTGGAAGAAGAATTTTCTTGGTGACCTTCTCCTTAATAAAAATAAATAAATAAATAAAGAAAGAAAGGGTGAAATTCGAAGGAGAAACTATTGTGAGAGGTGGGAGGTAGGAGTGGTGGAGGAGATCTTGTAAAGTCCAAATTCATTCTCCCCTGGAAGAAGAATTTTCTTGGTGACCTTGTCCTTAATAAAAAAAATGAAAGGGGTGAAATTCGAAGAAAAAACTGTTGTGAGAGTTGTACCATCACCAACATAAAGATACTTATTGCACAGTAATAATTAATAATAGAGTGGTGTTTATTTTACCCACATTATTGCACACAAACTCTTTTTTTTGCATTGAACTCGTGATCTGAAGTGAAAATTATTAAGTGTAAATGCACTTTTGGTCCCTACATTTTGGGGTCATTTCTATTTTGGTCCTTACATTTTTATTTTGCCACTTTTGGTCTCTAAATCAATTAACGCATTCTATTTTGGTCCTTACCGTCACTCAACTAACAGAAAATGCTGACGTGGCTAATGGAAGGATTAAAATATTAATTAAAATCCACCGTGACTCCTGTCACCCATGCCACATGGGTTTCCCGCCCCCTTATGTCACACGTGACCCTCACTAGAACCACCTGTGGCGCGTGTGAACCCCCAAATCGGTCCACCTTCTCTTTCTGTGAATCCCCAAACCAAACGAAATCAGTCCACCTCTCTCTCCATCTGAGATAGCCATCAAACCACCATCGCAAACAAACAAACCATCATCGCAGATAAACAAACCCAAAAATATATATCCGTAAACCCATTTTTCTTGGAATAGCAGAGAAGATTGGCAGTTGTGAGATCTCTATCTCTGTGAGCTGAAACCAAACACACAGGTATTAGCTTTCTCTCTGTGTATGTCTTTATATATAGCTAGCTTTATATTCTGCGTAGGGGCCACAATGTTGCTTTTGTATAGTCATTGTTGGGTTTCGACTTTATTATGTTTGTTTAGTGACTTTTGACTGTTTGTTGGTCCTTGTCTGGGCATGTGTTTCTTTGTGGCTTCCAATGTGGTCCCTGTTTTCGTTTGTTGAAGATAATGGCTGATTTTGTGTCTGATGTATACTAAATTAGTGGGCCAAAATGCTGAGTCATTATTAAAGTGATTTTATGATATATAATGTTAACATGTGCTTGTTTGTGGATTACTATGCATGTGTCTATTTTTTATGACATTGTTGTTTACTATGTTTCTATTTGTGCTTTTCAAACAATGTTGAAGATAATGTGTATTACCATATTATATAATTCGAAACAGCTGAGGTGGATTGTGGAATTTTGTTAACTAATAATTAATGTGTGATATTTTCTTAACTAATGAGTGCTCTTTGGAATGCAGTCAATATTATTTAAATGGTTTATGTGTTTTGCATGCAGCATGAGTGACCTATTTAGGTTGTCTGTGCATCATGGTAGGTATTTCATTGATAACCCTCGAAAATATGTTGGAGGTATAGTGGATGTAATGGATAATTGTGACCCTGATAGGTGGTCGAAGACAGAGATTGAAGGTATATGCAGGGAATTTGGATACACCTCTGTGAGTAGGTTTTGGTATAAAATGCCTGGTAATGATCTAGAAAAAGCTAATTTCCATTTGATAGTTGATGATGATGATGCCATGTTTATGACAGATTTAGTGATAGGTCGTGAAGAAATTCATGTGTTTGTAGAGCACCCTGTGGATAATCCTATACTAGTAGATGAAGGTGAGCATATTGGGGTAGATGTGCAGCTATTGGCAGTGGAGCAAGACCTTTTAGGATATGGCAGTAATGATGATGGCAGTAATGATGATGGTAGTGAAGATGCTGACAATAGCAATTCTGGTAGTGAAGATCATAACAATGATTATGAGGATCCCATTGATGATGATGTTGTTGAGGTTGATGCTACAGAGGTGTATTCTAGGAGAGCAGGTAAGGAACCTGCGACTCAGCACCCATTTGAGGACAAGGATGTAGCTGATAGCAGTGACAGTGGAGGAGGTGATGGTGAAGGAAGTGGCCTGGAGGATGAAGATGTAGTGAATCCTGATGAGAGGGAGTTTGTGGAGGATAGTAGTGATAGTTGGGATGGTTCTGATGAGGATATTACTGAACCAGTACAAATGGGTGCTGGTGTAATGAACTCTGATTATGAGAGTGAGGAGTTGCTAAGTATTGAGGAATCATCATCTAATGATGATATTGGGGATGATAGTGATGATAGCTCTGAGAATGAACTGAAAACAGGCATGGAAAAGGGAAGGGGACAAAAGAGGACCTTCCCAGTGTTTAAGTCAGTTGCTAAGGCTAAACATATCAGATTTGAGAAAGATATGTTGTTCACAACATCTAAGCAATTCAAAAAAGTCATAACTGATTATGCAGTTCATGGTGGCCGGGGGATCAAATTGGCAAAAAATGATTTGTAGAGGGTACGAGCAGTTTGCCAGGAAAGATGCAAGTTTGTGGCATATCTAACAAAGGTGCCAAGAGAGAAGAGCTACCAACTAAGTACACTGAATCTGGAACACACATGCACTAGGAGTTATAAGAATCCAAGGTGCACTTCTTCATACATTGGGAAGAAGTTGATGAAGAAGGTGAGACGACAACCTAATATGAAACTAAAAGACATCCAAGATGTTGTACATGAGAAGTTTACACTAAACATAACTGCAGGAAAAGCCAGCAGGGTTAGGGAGAAGGCAAGAGAGTATGTTGATGGGGCTCACACACAACAGTATAATCAGCTTTGAGAGTATTGTGAGGAGTTAAGGAGGGCTAGCCCTAGCAATACCATACTTATGAAGGTACATACCTTCAATGAAGGTGATTTGGTTGCTGAGATGGACTTGGTCTGTGGGGTTCCTTATTTTGAAAGGTTATACATATGCCTAGAGGGTTACAAGAGAGGGTTTATGGCTGGATGCAAGCCAATAATAGGTTTAGATGCTTGCCACTTGAAGACTAAGTCAGGTGGGCAATTAATCACAGTAGTTGCTAAAGACCCTAATGAAGAGTACTTCCCACTTGCATATGCTGTAGTGGAGGCTGAAACTAAAGACTCCTGCACTTGGTTCATAAATTTGCTACTTGCAGACATTGGTCAGAACACAAGATGGACATTTATATCAGACCAGCAGAAGGTATGTATCTTTATTACCATATCTATATGCATTACCATATTGTATGTATAGAGTTACTAACACCATAAATGTTGTTGTTGTACTAGCAGGGGTTGGTGCAAACCTTCATTGATAATTGGCCACAATATGAGCATAGGATCTACTGTAGATACCTCTACAATAATCTCAAGAAGAACCATCTTGGTATTCTCATCAGAGAGTTCTTTTGGAAAGCAGCCAAAGCTACTTATAAAGCTGAGTTTGATAGGCTGATGGATGAACTGAAGGGAATTGATGAAGATGCACACAATTGGTTGCAAGATCATTCAACCACCATATGGGCCAAACACATATTCAGTGAGGATGGGTTGAGTGATACGGTATTGAACAACATGTGTGAGAGTTTTAACAGTAGGATTTTGAAGTTTAGATCTAAACCTATAATTACTATGGTATGAATCTAAGCCTTTGAGTAACAGTTAGTCAGATACATTGTTTGCTACATTGTTTGATTAACAGTTTGTGTGTGCATGCAGCTGGAGTCCATCAGGGTATATCTTATGACCAGGTTTCAAGAGAATAGACAAAAGATCATGAGAGTGGAATCAAAAATATGCCCTAAAGTGCTTAAGAGGTTGCATAGAGAAAAGACTGCAAGCAACAGGTGTCTTGCTTGTTAGGCAGGTGAAATATGCCCTACCAGGCACCACAAACAAAACCAGTGCAGCCAATAAGGTAACCTTCTACCATATCTGTCAAGTAAATGTGTAAGACTTTTTACATATTAAATGTGGATTTCTTGTTTGCAGACCAGCAGATACAAAAACTCTTCCAACATCAATCAGCCAACAGGACAAGCTCAAGCTCAAGCTCAAGCTCAAGCTCAACCTCAACCAAGCTCAGCCACCCCATTTACACCACCTCAGCCATTTACTGAATCCTAATCCAGCATGCACAGCTTCATTCCTAGTCCATTTCCATCATTCCAGTCTAGCATGCATAGCTTCACTCCTTACGCATTTCCTCAGTCCAAGCTAAGTGCACCATACCAAACCAGCATGCACTTCTCATCCAGCCCAAGTGCAGCATACCAGTACACCATGCACAGCTCTGCCACACCTTTTCCACCACCCCAGTCCAGTCCTAGTGCACCATACCAGACAAGCATGCACTTCTCATCCAGCCCAAGGGCAGCATTCTAGACCAGCATGCACTTCTCATCCACCCCAAGTGCACCATACCAGACCAACATGCATTTCTCATCCACCCCAAGTGCATCATACCAGACCAGCATGCACTTTTCATCCACCCCAAGTGCACCATACCAGTACACCATGCACAGCTCTGCCACACCTTTTCCACCACCCCAGTCCAGTCCAAGTGCACACCAGACCCTCACAGGATCATCCAATCCAGTTCAGGCCAACTCCAATCCAATTGCACCACCCAACTTAGGCAGCAGTCCAACTCCAAGACTGAGGAGGAGAAGGATGGTCACATCAGAGACCCTAAATGCTTCCAAGAATGCATCTAGATACATGGGGGCTGTCAAGTTTGCTGAGAGTCAGTCATCAAGGCATGTTCCAAAGAAAAAATGAATAGGATGTTGTTTTATATCTTTTGATGAATAGCTTGTGTTTTGTATAATTATAGTCAAGCCTTTATTTTGTATAATTGGTATTAGTTAAACAATGCCCTGTTGTTTGGGTTAAGATTGGCAGTTGAACAATGCCCTTTTGTTTTGTAAACGTACTTTTGCTTTTTTTAATGATAACTATGAAGATGTTTGGGTTAAGTTTGGCAATCTGTTAATTTTGGCAGTATGTTGGAATGTGTTATCTGTTAATAGCAGTTTTATTTGTTGCAAGCACTTGGCAGTATATTAAGTAGTGCTTTCTTGGAATATGTTATCTGTCAACAGGGACTATGTTACACACCAATACCAATCCTGCTATTTCCAATCCACACATCCACACATTGAATGAGAAAGGTATTCATTTATTTCTAAACAGAAAGAGTACAAAATAAGCAGCAGGTGTGTCATTGCTAACAACTAATCCTACCAAAAATTAGCACACTGCCAACCCTCTACACATAAACACTGCAGCCCTACATGCACTACCAACCACAGCAACCCTACCTAAGCAAACATAGAACTACAAATATCACCATTAACAACGCCACAACTACAACCAAAAACTTCTCTCTCTTCTTGCAGTGTGCAAGCTCAGCCTCAAGTTGGATGATCCTTTGCCTTTGCTGTGGGATAAGCACCTTACCACGTTCACATATCTCATCATCACGCCATTGGAAGAACCTACACTTTTGCCCCACCTAAAACACAGATAATGCTCTGAAAAATGAAAATCCATAAACCATTGTAGTAACAAATTGAAACAATATACTGAAATTAACTAAAACCCACTCAAACAATTTACTGAAATTGACATACCCAGTAGTTTGGACAACCATAGAACCTTCTGCCAAGGTTGTTTGTTGTCCATGCCACAACTAAGACAGGTTTTTTATTACAGTAGCACATCATTTATGCTCTCCTCCTCACGCTGGAACTTGTCGAAGAGCATGCTTCCATTGGGCTTCGAAGATTGTTTGTTTTGATCGTGGTTTAGGGAGATGAGGCTTACCTGTGTGGGTGGAGGTCCAAGCTCGATTTTCCTCGATCAGGCTTCGAAGATTGTTTGTTTTGATCGTGATTTTAGGGTTTTTGGTACTGATTTGGGGGATTTTGGGTTTTTGGTACTAATTTAGGGCAGTGAGGGTCATGTGGGGATCACGTGTGACATAAGGGGGCGAGAAACTCATGTGGCATGGGTGACAGGAGCCACGGTGGATTTTTATTAATATTTTAATCCTTTCGTTAGCCACGTCAGCATTTTCTGTTAATTGAGTGACGGTAAGGACCAAAATAGAACGCGTTAATTGATTTAGGGACCAAAAGTGGTAAAATGAAAATGTAGGGACCAAAATAGAAATGACCCCAAAATGTAGGGACCAAAAATGCATTTACGCCAAATTATTATCCATAATCGTGAGATTTCAGCTATCTCATTCTCGTAATCTCATTGTGCATGCACCTGCAAGTGTGTCTCTACAAGTGAGGATGAGTAGCAACTAGCTAGCAAGTATCTGCATAGTTGAGCTTGGAATAGACAAGTTCATGTGCAATAATACCCTATCCATCACGCTTCTTTTTCTCTCCCTTGATACCAATTAGCATATATGGTTTATTTCAAATCTTTCTAGGTCCTCGAAGCATATGCTGCCACCATTTCCGTCGGTGGTATCATTTTCCAGTTGGGAATTAAGATGTAACTCATTCTTGTTCGCAAAGTGTATCCATACTATTCATCAATTGGAACTATTTATGTTTTCAATCTAAATTGTTTGGGCTAAAAGGTCAAGATATATATCTGTTACACTTTTTCCGTAGATTAATGTACATCTTGTGCTGGCCCCTCAAATACTCTCTCCAACCTTTCCCATTACATAGATAATAAAGAATATTTTGCTTTGTGGTGAAAAGATCATATATAAGCTTTTAGTACTACTTGACACGTGACATATGAATTACCAAAATCTTTCTCTTTCTCTATTTCTTAAATATATTTGGATTCAAATTCCTATATCCCAATTCTTGTAAAAAAAATTATAAAAAACTGCTTTTAATCATCAATTATTGGAACATTTTTTTCCCCCGCTAAGTATCAATTATTGGAACTGAGTATCAGAGTATAGACATCTTCTCCCCTGGTTATGATTTGTCCATTTCACTAAGACAACTATATACAGTAATATCATTATTTATTGTTCAATAAGATTGCTTAATGCTTAGTTTGAAGCTTTTTTTTTTTATATAGTTACAATCTTCATATATTATAAGAGGGGTCTATAATTCTGACCTTTTACTCCCAAAAAAAATCTATAATTAGTTTTGCTTTTTAGAGGAGAAAAAAAAAAAGTTAAGCACACAAGGGAGAAAAAATAGAGTTATTATAACTTTTTTCTATACAAGATAAAAATTCTACTATAGTATAATTTAAATGTGTATACGTTTGAAACTTCTTCCTAAAAACTTGAACCCCAATTCTTGCACCTCACATTTTATGAATATTTATACTTATAAAATAACTATTACGACGTCAAAGGTGCGTTTTAATAATGTTGTCATGACTTTTAAGTGAAGTTTGTAATATGCTATGCTAGGTCCATAATTAAAAAGTTCCTCAATAGATTCAAAGGAACATATAAAGTGTTCCCAAATATCTTGAAAACAATTATTCATTTCCTTAAAGAAGAATCGAATCCATACCAGTGATGGAAAGATAACCAGGATAAATATATTCATTTTCTTTGGGTTTCCCTAATGAAAATATCTTAAATTTTTTATTGACCAAAACATTTCTCCTTCACTTTCACTCTTTCTGGTATATTGTGCTTTGGACCCATGGTCCTGATATATATATAATTTTTTCCCCTGTTTATAAAAGGCTAAGCTCATCTATTACCCTACTTTGCATCTTTGAAGAGAATTATTAACCAAAAGAATCAGGCACCGAAAGCTCTCTTTCTACAATTTCTGTTCAACGGTTCTATAGTTGGGCCATAAGGTGGGAAGCTACTAAGCTAGAGTGGCTTGCAGGAAGTTCTATATAAGGGGGGTCTCACCTATAATCTTTGTATAAGAAAAACAAGACAGCAAATTGGTTTATATATCTGTTTGTGTTCTTTTGAGCAATATGGCACCTCAGGCAAATCTTGTTAAGGCAGGAATGGAAGGCTTTGCTCTTTTAGACGACTACTATGGCCGGCCCAGGAGAACCGATAAGCAAGTTTATCAGAAGAAACAGGTAGAGATCATCAATAGCAAAAAGGCTGCAGAGATCTATGGTGGGGTTTTGATTACGGAATACCCTAACGTTAACGGAAAGGCAAATCGCTTTGGTACTGGGCTTAAGTACTAGCTAACTAGCTAGCTCTTTCTTGTGTACTTTTTTTGTGGATAAGTACTATAAGCACTTCTCTTGTACTAGAGATTGAAGTGGTATATATACTCTTCTGTACGGTAGCATAGAAAGCTAGAAAATATGATTTGCTTGTAATATATTATTTGCATAGAAGCGCTTATGTTGAAGGTAGGTAGTTAGCCGTGTCCTCCTGTGTGTTTATGCAAGGGGCTTACTTTGTAACTTTTAGCACTCATGTAATCATATATATATAAGTGCTTAGCTTGTTCTTCTAGCTCCCCTGTAACTATGAAAGTGGGTTTACTTTGTTTCTCTCTCTCTCTCTCTCTCTCTATATATATATATATATAGACACACGGCTTGCAGGATTGAAGAATCAGGAGCGAGGACTACTAAGGAGTGTTGACGTATGTAAAATCAGTGCATCCTATTAGATTTAGATCTTATATAATAGGTAAGATTTTGATTTTGATTTTTGATGAGTAGTAGAGTAAGATTTTGAAGTTAGTTGAATCATTTTGGTTTTCTTTTTCTTTGGGGTGGGGGGATGAGGAGGACCAGTTATCAATTAAACAATCATCCTTGACTTTGTTTGGCGTTTTTTTGGTTAGTGCGTGGGTCTGGATTAATTTCTTTTGTTTGTATAACTTTTTTTTAATCTCTTCTCTTTAATTTTTTAAGTATAATTGTACTTCTGATAACTTTCAACAAAAAGTTTTAATTCAAACTCACACATGAGAGCAGACTACCAATTCAAAAACCATTAGAGTGGACTAGATTTTTTACTAATATATATGTTTTAAAAAAATATTTAGATTTTGAAAATTTAATTGAGGAATTCAAATCCTCTAGATTTCTTAGGGTATTCTACCAATAAATTTCGTTAAATTTTAACTATCCTTTTATAATTTAAAAGTTTAGATTTTGTCATGTAAACATATAATAATGTTACAAACAAAACAATTGAGATTATTATTAATGAAATGCTGACATGACAAATTCTAGATTATTAAATCATTAAAGAATTGTTAAAATTTAAGAAAATCTATTTGGTAGAGTATGCTAGAAAATCTGGAGGACCTAAATCCTTAATTGAGTGGACTCTTAAGATTAATTTGTCTAACCCTTAATACTTACATTTGACACCACCAAACTCTTGGGTTCAGATGGCACATCCTAGTACAAAGAGCTTGGGGCCTGGAAGGGGAGAAGGGGAGAAGGGGTTTGAGAAGTAACGTAGTAGCATTTTTAACCAATATAATTAAATAATAATAATAATAATCCGTACATTTGACTAAAAAAGGAAAAAGGTTAATATAATGTTTTTTTGTAATCATATGACCTATTGTGTCATTTAATCAAATCACAAAACCTGTGATTAGAAATTTAAAACAATTGTGAATGGCCTTTTTAATTTTATAAGTTGTTCTAAAAAAAGGTACTTTTATAAATAAGTGGATCGGAGGAATTCCCCTTGAAACTAATTTAAAGGGAAATTCTGTTGAAATATTGAAATAGTCTTTAATATGCTATATAAAATATTGTTGTCTGCTACGTTTTAACTAATAACAGTGCAACAGAAAGAAGTTTGTTCCACAAAATGGTGGGCGTAATTGTGGTGCGTGATCAATTTTGTTGCTGATATAGAGAGACGTTGATGGAGGAAAAGTAGCCCACTCCGGAGGAACCCAAATTAAAACACAACGCCTAAATCTATGGAAGCCATGCACGCAAAGCATCACTAATTTTAGCCAACAAAATTAACTGTAGCAACAAACCAATATTCTCCATGAACTTTAGACCTCTCATGAATAGACATTATTGGAAAGAATTGGTTTTTAGCTGAAAACAAGGTATATTAAATAAACAAGACACAGAAAGAGAGCTTTATTCCCCCTATTAGTTCTTAGGCCTCCACCACCGGAGGCTTTTAAATTGAAAACCAAACAAAAAGGTAAAAAAAAAACAAAAAACAAAAAAAAAGAAGAAAAAGAAAAATCAGTGCCCTGAGTTTGAGGATTCTTTCAATGGCCATTGCAGGAAAAGCTTGTACACTTACCATTCTTATCATCTTGTGCTTTGCATTGGCCTACTGTGAGGCTTATGCCAAGGGGGTGGTCCGTGGAGTTCCCGATACATTCCGTGGTTCTAACTTAGCTCGGCATGACGTTCCTGCTCCTGGTGAGAAAGTTTTTAATGTACTACAATTTGGAGCCAAACCTGATGGAAGTAAAGACAATACCCAGGTGAATTATTTTGCATGATGAGCTTTCGTGTTTAATTTGGTTTACATAATGAATGTTTAAAACCAAGGTACAGTTATTCAAACGAATCATACGATTGACTTTAATCGTCACTGAAAATAAAAAAGAAAACAAAAAAAAAAAATGTTATGATTGAATTTAATTGGAGAACTGTAACTAAATTTTGTCATCCTCTGCATGAGCTTTTGAAAATTTATCACTACATTGCTTTAATTTTATTAGGTAGATATATGGAGAAGATTGTATAAATTAAACATAGGCCACCGCTAGAATGTGGTTGTGGCTATTCTTAATTAAGAGAATATTTTTGAACCAATCTTAGACAAAAGAGAGATTGAAATATTTGCCGTGAAGTTATTCGTGGAAGCAGTTTTAAAGCAGTCAAAATGTTCTACAATCACTCCCATGATTCTTCCATTAATGACATTTTTAACAAGTAATCCTAAATTACAGGCGGACTTGTAGTATTATATTTTTTATCTAATGATTCATTCAACAATGACCGTTTTATTCTATGTTATCTGCCTTTTTGCTCTGTATTACGTGTGCCTGTCATTCTTTCTAATTATCTCTAATACACATTATTTGTGTAATTTATGATGTTAAATATCATTTTTTTTAATTATCCAAGAATCATGTGACTTTTTTTGTACATATAATAAGAATCTTGTGGCTTAATGTTGCTTCAAGCTGTACTTAATGAAAGGTGCTAGACTTATGTCTCTCGTCTCCTGCTTCTCGTAAGCAAAACAAGAATATTCTTCTTCATTGTTACTTTTTTTTGTTTTTTGTTGACTAGTGAATATTCCAAAATCTCAATATTTATCAATATAGTAGTCTGTGTGATAAGAAAATAATATAGAATGCTAATTTTGAAATTCGTTTAGGATTATATTCAATGGATTTAATCTAGTTTCCACTTTAAAAAAAAAATTATTTTTCCAAAAAATTAGAACATTTTGGACTCAATCTTGAGACTTATTTACAGAAATCAGTTTCCTTTTCTTTTCTTTTCTTTTCTTTTTTGGAGTAAGTGAAATTTTAACAAAATATCTCCTTTTGTACAAACTTAAAGTGGAGATTAATTAAAACCCAACTTTTGTTTTTAATCTCAACCGTTTATTGAGTTCAAATTTTAAATATATAAAAAAAATAATAATAAAAAATAAAAAAAATCTCCGTTTAACAATCCACAAGGAAGAAACCAAAACCATCATGGAACGGACCTCAAATAGTCCATGATTTTCTACTCTAACCAATTGTACGTACGCAATGAGAAAGTGATATAGATTGATTTTTGACCTGATCAAAAGGAATTCTGTGGCTTTCTTTCAAATAATAATAATAGGTTTAAGGATACAAATTTTGTACAACCGTTGATAAACTGTAAAAAAATTTATATATATATAATAATAATAATAATAATTAAAAGACTCTGAAAAGTTGTGAAAAACTGAAAATAATTCATTAGACGGTCCAAGGATCTCACAAAAGGTTCACTACATTATGGATCTGATCATGATCACACAT
Organism: Castanopsis chinensis; assembly: GCA_032878915.1. Lineage (NCBI taxonomy): Eukaryota > Viridiplantae > Streptophyta > Magnoliopsida > Fagales > Fagaceae > Castanopsis > Castanopsis chinensis. Next base: position 2,144,679 of record JAVQMG010000113.1, read on the forward strand.
ATATGTATACCCTTGCAGGCTTTCATCAAAGCATGGCGTGCCGCATGCGACTTCAAGGGACCATCAAGGCTTCTCATTCCCGCAGGGAGTTTCTTATTATCTCAGGTTACATTTGGAGGGCCATGCGGTGGCACAACTCCCAAAATTGTTCAAATTCTTGGGACCCTGAAAGGATCAACTGATATCAGTGAATATCCTGAAGCTTATTGGATCTTGTTCGAATCCATAGTTGGCTTGGTTGTTACAGGTTCTGGAAAAGGCACTCTTGATGGTCAGGGTGATTCTGTTTGGAAATACAATGACTGTAGCCATAGTAGCAATTGCCAGCCACTCCCCTCTGTAAGTTTCTGCACTATATTTTGTCACCATTTATTGTTACTCGACAAAACTTAAGTACAGTTCTTTATGTACCATATACTTTAGGTTCTTTACTTAATCACAAACAACATCTAACGAATTGTACTTCAAATTTTGTTCAATCACACGGTAATGCTAGTTTGTGTGTCCACTTATGTTTATGTTTATGTTTCTGTTTATTTGATGCAGAACTTAAGACTCAACAAGGTCACAAATGGAGTTATAAGAAGCCTCAATTCCCTCAACAGCAAAGGGGTTCACGTGTTCATCACTAACTGCGAGATCATAAGGGCACGCAACCTTCACATAGATGCGCCCGCAGATAGCCCGAACACAGATGGCATTCATGTTAGTCATTCCAACGATGTGAGAATAGCCAAATCTACCATTCACACTGGTGATGATTGCGTCTCTATTATCCAGGGAGCCACCAACATTCGCATCAACAAAGTAACCTGTGGCCCTGGACATGGCATTAGGTATTTACATAATTCCCATATATTTAGAAAGTTCTGCTAACATCTAATTTGTTACTTTTTGGAACCCCAAGATTTAATCTGTTATTTTTAAAACTATGGTGTTTAATTTGTTATACCACCTAAAATTCAAAGTTTGAATCGCAATTATCCCTTTTTACTTTGAAAGGGAATGATAGAAATTATCAGCAAATATATGTCTTTTCAATTGAGGCTTGGAATATTGAAAGTAGAAGTCCATTTTCTTTGTCAATGACAGTGTGGGTAGCCTTGGCAAGTACGAAAATGAGGAGGATGTGAAAGGCATCACTGTGAAAAATTGCACGTTGGTTGGCACAGAGAATGGAGTTAGAATCAAATCATATCCAGGATCGAAAGAAAGTTCAGCATCGTCCATGCTTTTCCAGGACATCATCATGAATAATGTTAAGAACCCCATTATCATAGACCAAGGCTACTGCCCAAATTCAAAGTGCAGCAACAAATCGGTTAGTCTCATTCACCATATTTTTTCCTTTTAACAAACTGCCTTTGCAGTTTATAACTTGAGTAATTCCATTATCACCAATTTTTTTATGCACCAATTACAATAGACTATATCATCAGTTGTGAAAATTGTTGTGTATCTGAACTATGGTACTTTATATATGTGCAGCCATCGCGCGTAAGGCTCAGTGACATTCATTACATAAACATTAGGGGAACCTCAAGCACGCCAAATGCAGTAGAGCTCTTTTGCAGCTCGCAGTATCCTTGCCAAAATGTTCAGTTGTATAACATAGATTTGAAGTCCCGGCAGAGGGGGCCGACAGCCGCTTCGTGCACAAATGCAAAAGTACGGTTTGGTGGAAAAATGAACCCACCACCTTGCAAATAGGTGCCTAGCAGAGTTGAAATTACACCTCCAACCCCTTGGACTCTATATAAAAGTATCATTTTGTATTAGTATATATTGAAGGTCACTTTTTGGGCCTCTTAAAAACTTTGTGATGTAGTATATATGGGGGGTAATATCCCCATACACCACATATATGGACCTCAGAATGAAAATCGAAATCGAGAAAATGTTCTTATTTTTTTAGCCTGGTTGTATAAGGAGTTAATCAACTCATTAACCATGAGCTCGAAACAAGCTTGAAATTTTTATCTGATATAGACCTCAACTCCGAAAATGGAGGATTAGATTTTAAGTCATTTTTTATTTGAAAAATGCTATATTTTCCACTTATTTTATAAATTGTTGATATAATGAGTAATCATTGAATGGAGGTGAGAGATGCCCACTTATCAAGAAAAAAGAAAAAGAAAATAATTTCCTTTTTTCTTTCTTCTTTCTTCTTAAAGCAACCGTCAATCGAATAATGCTAAGTGACATGAGTGATGAGACTTCCACCAAGGCATGGCAATGCTACATAATTACACATTAATTTTCACGAAGTACTTAATTTATTACAAATTTTACTACAAAAGATTTAAAAAATGACATAACAAGTGACAACCAATATTATTAGCTGAATCTCTTATAAAAGAATGGACAAAGTTTAGCTACAAAATTGGTTTTAACCAACCTTGTTCAATAAAATATGCATTACTACATATTTTGAAAATTTAATCATTGAATTGCATGTTTTTTACGCTTTTAATATACATGTCAAATTTTATATCAATCAGATATTATTTACTATATGATCTATAAGTTTATTTTTTATGTATAATTTTAAACTATAAAAACTTGCAATTTAAACAATATATTGAAAACATAATTATTGATCTTTACTTTTCTAGAAATTTTGCAAGTATGGAGAATATAAGAAGAAAATGTAATCCAACAATGGATTTGTCAAAATTTACTTTCAATAAAAAGATATTGAGTAAGATTATAACCTAAAGTTTGTAGCCAAACTATGTCCTAAAAGATTCTTTACATAGATAAACCTCAACAAAGCTCTTGAGTTCAAAAAATGCTTAGATATCTGCAATGTTATGGATCAAGGGTTTTCTAAGTCCCCAGTTCACTTGATCAAATTTGAGGCAGATAAGTGATCTTATTTTAGAAAGAATTGAAAGGTGTTTTTGCTAATCCTTGTTAGAGGGTACTTTGCTCGAAGGCCTTAGTAACTCATCATCCAAGAATGTTCTCCAATCACTGTCCTATGTTGGTTAATTTAACATTAGGCTTCCTAGACCTTTTAGATTTAGGTTAATGTGGCTTCATCACTCTTCCATCTTAATTATGGTGAAGGAGGCTTTGGTCTCTGGGTTTCCATTTGACCTAAGTCTTCTTGATCGTTTTTGACTTTTTGTTGCAAAAGCCCAGGACCGGAAGTCTTAAAGTTTTTGGTAATTAACCTTTTTTTTTTTTTTTTTTTTTTGGAAGGGATAAGAGGAGATTTCTTGCAAGGTTAAATGGAGCACTAAAAGGCCTAGCAGATTGTCCCAATTCTTTTCTCATCCACCTAAAACAACTAGGTTGTAGCATGGTGGAGTTCTGGGACAAAAGGACACCCATGTCACTGATTTTTTTTTTTTTTTAATATTGATACAATAGAATTTCAAAATCTATATATCTTTTGATGATGTGGAAATCGTCAGTCAAGTAGGTTCGTCTAGATAAGTCAGCAACCTCATCCCTCTGCCTACAATTGTCATGAAAAACTCTCCTTAAGTGGTCACCGATGTGGTGTCTGTCACAGAATCTCCGATGATAAAGTTAGCATATAGAAGATTTAAGAAAATATGAGATCTTAGAATATTAGAGCTACGGCGTATTTGTATATTAGGACGTATACCTTATTTGGTTTTGAGGAATATTTATATACGGTTCCATTGCTTCTAGCCATTGTGACTTTTATTGTGGCTTTAGTGCCATTTTTGTAATGCCTTTGGGCTCAGTAATGTAGGTTTTGTACTTTTGATGGGCTTCTAACGTTTGACAACTAGTTTTGTAACTGTCTGAGATACTGAATACTCCATTTAATGGCTTGTTTTCCTTCATCCATGACTTGGCAAGAAAGACGAAGGTGTCTGATGGATTCTTCTGGGCAAGAAGATTCGTTGGTCCTATCATCTTTTATTGAAGAACAATAGACTTTATCAGTTAAACAAACTACATCTCACATGTCATTTTAAAATTAAATTTTTATGTTAACGCAACATGGATTTTAATTAATATACTAACTTTTTTTTTTGGCTAAACAATTAATAATACTAATTTAATATGTCTTTATGGTAACACTTTTGCAAGCACAATGTTATGGGATGTAGATATTGAGTCAAGATTATGATGATCATAATCTTAAAATTAAACTTCGCTATGTTGGCATATCTTAAGTTGTTGCCTTTACAGTAATGACAATCAAACAATATTTCAAGTTTTATAGATATCTCGTAATTTGTAGTAACTTATTTGCTAAATATGATACAAAAGATACAATTTTTGGTAAGTTTTATATTAAATGTGTGATAAAAAACTAAAAGTCACCTTATTTAAAAATTAAAAAAAAAACTAATTCTGTTAAATTTAAAAAAATAAATAAAATCAAAGACAAAAAGAAAAAATTAAAAGTTTTTGCCAGACTTTAAAGTTATATTTCCTACAATGAAGCCAAACCACTTAGGGTCCGTTTAGTTGGGAGAATAGAAAATGGAGTAAAGATGAAAAAGTGGGAGGATAGAAAAGATTTTAGTTTCTCTCATTTGTGTTTGGTTGAGAGGGTGGAAAAGTGAAGGGATGGAAAACTTTTTTGTTTGATTGAAAATAAAGTTTGTATAAATTTACCATTATGTCCCTATTAAATAAAACAAAAAATAACACATTATACTTTAAAAAAAAATTGTGTATAGATAGACACTTCATTAAAGTAAAAAAAATAGTATAAAAAATTAACCCAAAACTGTTTTCTTAAAAAAAAAAAAAAGGAACAAAAACAAAAACCAACCAAAATTAATGAGAAAATAAACATATGAGCACCAAAAAATTAAGAAAAGAAGAAAAAGAAGAAAGCTAATAGGTCCAGACAAAATCAAAGAAAGAGAAGAAAAAAAAAAAAAAAAGCCAATCACGTTACTAAGAGAGAAAGAAAAAAATCAAAAGAAAAAAAAAAAGTAAAAAAAAGAAAAAAAGAAAAGAAGCCAAGCACGTCAGTAAACAGAAGGAAAAAATCGAAGGAAAAAAAATAAGAAAAGAAAGCCAAGCACATAAACAGAGAAAGAAAAAATCAAAGGAAAAGTCAAAAAAAATAAAAAATAAAGCCAGAAACATTAAAAAAGATGGGGGCAGTTTTGTTCAAATATTTTTTCTTACTTTTCACTCCAATTTGGAGATATTGTATTTTGAAGAGAGAGGAGAGAAAACTTGTGCGCCCCACCACTTTTCTCTCCCCCTCCCCCTCTCAACTAAACAGTAAAAAATGTTATTTTTCACCTTATTTTCATCTCCCTATTTTACATCTTCCCTGTTTTCACTCCAACCAAACATACCCTTAGTGTCAAGGTGTTGGTTGGCTTCCAAATTCTATGTCAATTTTTGCTTGTCATCCATTTGAGATGACTCTCTCTCTCTCTCTCTCTCTCTCTCTCTCTTAAAAACCATATAGAAGATCTATGCAAATATTAGACTATCAAATAAACCTCATGTTGGAAAGCATATAAGTTTATTTAGATAATGAATATATGATTCTCAAATAAGATATCAAAAAACCTCTAAACACACTTAGGCCAAAAAAAAAAAAACACAACATTGTCAATAATTTTTAGGATAAATAACATTTATGATATTTTTAACGAAGATCTAGAGTTTGAAATGCTCTCCCTCACTTAAAATGTATTAAAAGAAAATTTCTAAACACCATGATAGGTATTTGTTTCTCTTATTCAATATTATCTTTCCTGACCAACATGATATTAAGTGACATAAAGAGCATTAGCGTGGGGAAAAAAAAATCAAAATAGCATTTTAATTGTATTTTGCACTCTTTTCTCTATTTTTTTGAGAATCTAGACACTCTAAATGTGCTTGTGAGGCACAACTCACAATCACAATCATGTAATAAAGTAGTTATTAGTAGTTGAAAGAGAGAAAAAGTAGGAGTATAGAAAATGAGCAAGGGATAGAAAAGTAGGAAAATAAAAAAGATTTAATTTTCTTTCAAAGGTGTTTGGTTGGGAAGATGGAAAAATGGAAAGACGGAAAACTATGGAAAATGAAATTGATATAAATTTAGAATTATGTTCCTATTAAATAAAACAAAAGGCAACACAATTTTTTAATAAAAATATTATTTATGGACACTTCACTTTTATTTCAAATATACATATTAAGAGCACAAGCCAAAAGGATCCAAAATTGGTAAAAATAAAAAAAATAAATATAGAAGATTGAGAATGAAAGAAACATAAAAATAAAATAAAGAAAAAGACAAAAAGTGAGATGAAAAAAAAAAAAAAAAAAAAAAAAAAAAAAAGAATCCCAAAATCAACTAACAGTGGAGTAATAGATGAAACGGATTTTTTTTTTTTTTAATGCTTATTAGTGTGGAATTACACTTGAGCTATAAACACATTTTTCCCTTCTCACTTCTATTTTATTTCTAATTTAGAAAAATCAGATTTTGATAAGCTCGGAGTGAAAATAGTCAAACCCCACCATTTTCTTCTTTCCCCTCCTCTCCCAACCAAGCACCCCTCACCCTCATATTTCCTCCAATTTTCCACTTTTTTTTTTTTTGGATAATTACACTTTGTCCACCTGTGGTTTACCTCTATTTCGATTTGCCTACCCGTGGTTTAATTTTTGACACTTTGCCTACCTGAAGTTACCTCCGTTTATGCTCCGTAACCCACCTCTGTTAATTTGAAGGATAAATAAGTCTTTTTCCTCCCATTTTATATCTCTCTCCTCCCATAACAAGGAAAAAAAAAAAAACAAAAGAAAAACAAGATTAAAATATAGGATTAGTTTCTCACCATTCACAAACATGAAGAACATACATAAACAGGAAGATCATACACCCAAAAAATTAATACAAATCAAATCAAAACAAACATGAAGAACATACATAAACACGAAGATCATACACCCAAAAAATTAATACAAATCAAATCAAACAATACCGTTTCAGCCTAACTAATACAATCTCTCTCTTTCTATACATCACCACTCCTCTTCTTCACATATGAACAAAGACAAAAAAAAACTGTGGATCTATCGATATCTTCATTCTCCACCGCCATTTCCAATTCCCAGCTCACATCTCTTAAACTCCAAATTTCTGCCAATCTAAAAAAGAGTTTTGCTCTATTTCTGTTTCTAATACATGTGTATATATAAAACAAACCTTATCTTAATTTGAAAGTAAAGTAGAAAAAGATACAGAAACGCATGGCTTATAATTTCCCTAATCTACACCAAACCCAGTTCCTGTAGTAACAAATTTAGATCACAAACCAGCCTATGTTTTTTCACAATGTCAGATCTGACACTTTCGGAGCCGCAATCCCACATCGACCACTTCGACCGTCTTCCCGACTCTATCCTCCTCCTGATCTTCAACAGGATCGGCGATGTTAAGGCCTTGGGTCGGTGCTGCGTCGTTTCGTGCCGTAGATCGACTCCACCACTTGGTCGCTTCCTTCAAACCAGTCGTCTCTGCTCTCCTCTCCCTCCCAATGCCCATAATCGCTGCCATCCCCGACCACGCCTCCACCGCCGGATTCCTCCTCGCGATCAGCCACGATTTCGTCCTGATGAGGCGCGATCGGGGCATGCTGTACATGAGCTGGGTTTTCATAACTGGGTTTTTCATGGTGCTTCATGGCTGGCTTTTTCATGGTGCTTTCTTGGCTGGGTTTTCATAGTTGGGATTGATTTTCATGATTAAAAAATTGGTGGATTTTCGTTTGGATATTGAGAAAAAAATGGTGGAAAGAAATTTCTATCTGAGTTTTTTTCTTTATTTTTGTGCTTGTTTTCATGTGCTTGGCTTCATTTGGATTTTTGTTTTGATTTTTGATTTTTTAGTCTTTATTTGGAAAGAAAATCTTGATTTCTTGGGAAAAATTTGAATATCCACAAAATAGATCAAAAACAAATCCTAGATGCTACAATGCAGTTTGAGCTGTTGCAGTCTACTTTGTTTTTGTAGATTTACTGTCTTGGATGTAGGATCTTAGTTTGGTGAGCAAGTTGGATGGTATTACTTGATTTGATTTGTATTAATTTTCTGGGTGTATTTTTTGTTTGATTCAAGTGAGAGTGTGTGGAGAGGTGTGTTTGATCTGATTTCTTTTTGATTTTTTGATGAAACTTGTTAGAGTAACGGAAAAGATAGAGGTGGGTTACGGAGCATAAACGGAGGTAACCTCAGGTGGGCAAAGTGTCAAAAATTAAACCACGAATAAGCAAATCGAAATAGAGGCAAAACACAGGTGGGCAAAGTGTAATTATCCCTTTTTTTTTTTTTCATTCCTCATAAAATCATCCCACCAAACATATCAGTAGGAACCATACCCAAATTACTGCTTGTCATGTCATTATGATATCAAATTTCATCATCCCATTTTCTCAGCAAAAGTTGTTTCCTCATTGAGTGTTATTCACAAATTCTCCCATGTAACGGAGAGGACTTAAATTGTAATGCACCCCTTTTTTTTTGTGACAAATGCCAATAACTAATGGAATTGTTTGAAAAAGCTATATCTAAATATATAAATAAATAAAGTTTTTTAAATTGTACTTGTAAAAGTGGGGTTCAAAAGGGCTTTTACTTAAATGGGCAGTCGCCCACAAAAAGTAATACTGTATTGTAGTAGAGAAACTTATTCTAAAACAAAATAGATTCAAAGAATTAAAATAGTTAGTGAAATTAAGACCACAACAAAGTATTGAATGAATTGGTACGTGTTTACCTTAAAACAGTTACAGCTTGAGAAAACTCACTTTGTTGGACTCAAAATGGGTGTTGGTTTGAATTATATTTTTAATAAAAAAATCAATTTAATTTTAAACTAATGAAAACATGGGGTTTAATTTAAAATTTAGACGAAAATGTGATATATATATATATATATATATATATATATATATATATACCCTTTTAAGTTTGGTCAACTGTCATTTTGATCTTATAAGTTTAATTTTTGTTATTTGCACCTGCAAGTTTAAATTTGATGTCACTGTTAGTCCTTCATCTATTTTGTTTAAAAAGTTGCTAAAATGTAAAAAAATTATATTACTAAAAGAGTAAAATATTATTTTGGTCTCTAAATTTTAATAAAATTTTTTTTTTGTCCATAAACTTTAAAAAAATCTTTTCTCATCCCTAAACTTTGTAAAGAGTTTTTTAAATAGTATAAAGACAAAAATAATGATAAAAAGAACTTTTTTCAATAGTTTAGAGATTAAAAAAAAATCTTCTAATAAAATTTAAGGATATAAATAAACATTTTCAATAGTTTAGAGATGAAATATGAACTTTTCAATTATTTAAGGACGAAAAATGAATTTTTTAAAGTTTAGAAATGAAAAATAAACTTTTGGTAAAATTTAGGAACTAAAATAATGTTTTACCCTTATTAAAATGACAAAATATAAAACCTACAAGACCAAAGCAAGAAATTGACCAAATTTGATAGGAGTTATGGAAAAAAAAACTAACAAATAATAACAAATACAAACTTACGTAACTAAAATGATAAAAATGAAACTTGCATGACAAAAATGACATAAGACTAAGTGCCCGTTTGGTTGGGCTTTTTGAAGCCAAAAGTTGGCTTTTTAAAAAATGTGGGGCAAAATATGTATTTGGTTGGAGTAAAACGCAACTTTTCAGAAAAAGTTGCGTTTTACTCCAACGAAGAAAACACGCTGAACCTTTATGGAGGCTTTTCGGTCCATTTTCTAAAAGTTACTGGGCTTTTCAATAGATCCGTTGGAAACTTAATGCATTTACGAATATGCCCTTCAATAAAGGGCAAGGTTTTCTTTCAGCTCTCTCATTCCACTCATCTCACACCTCTCACGCTCTCACCCAGAGGGTCCTCACGCCTCTCACACTCTCATTCTTCTTTCAGCTCTCTCATTTCGCTCAGCTCCGGCCTCTCTACTCTGCGCAAGTCAGCTCCGGCCTCTCTGCTCTTCGCAAGTTAGCTCCGACCTCTGCGTAAGTCTTCTTCCTCTTCTTCCTCTTTCTTCATCTTCTCAAATAGGCCTTCCTCTGTAATTTTTTCCTTTTAATTTTATTTGTCTAAAATCTGATCTAAGAAATACATTTTGAAGGTAGAGTTTTGATTAACAAAACACCAAGCAACACCGATCTGCTACCCAAAACCACCAGGTACCAACATTTTCTTTTTACCTATGAAAAAAAAGATCGATTTTCAAATCTTGCATGCTTTGTTCTTGCTAAAGATTTATTTGTTCTCTTGCTGGGTATTGAAAAAAATTTGTGGGTACACGGTTCATAATTTTTTTTTTTTTTTTTATTTTGTGGATGCTCTGTAACACTGATCCGAAATTTTTTTTTTAATTTTATGGATGCTCTGCCTTAAAACACTGATCTGAATTTTTTTTTTTAAATTTTGTGGATGCTCTGCCTTTGTGGATGCTCTGCCTTAACACTGATTCGAATTTTTTTTTTTTTTAATTTTGTGGATGCTCTGCCTTTGTGGATGCTTTGCCTTAATACTGATGCGGTTTCTCCAAAAAAAAAAAAAATTGCAGCTTCCTGTGGCATCTGAGTAGCTTCCCGTGTATTTGGCAACTCCTGAGTGGCAAAAACACCATGCTGCTTTGATTACTCTAGCACAAATTGCAAAGGGTTGCGCCAAGGTATTGAAATGCTAATATTGTTTGCTTATTTCTGGTTGTGTAATGTCATTATGTTTAGTTCTAGTATGTTTGGAATGTGAATTTAGAGAATGTTAGCTATGATTTTTTGATTCGTTGTCATATGATAGATGTTGGGCTTTTGATAATCAATATTCAGTAATGGAAATGGTGATATTAGTTAATTTTAAAATACTATTTGAGTATGGATTGTAGTTAGAGTCTTCACATGCTTGATATGACACTGGCAGTGAATTCCACTCTGGCAATGAGTTCTCCATTGTGTTTCGTTAGTTGTTCACTGTCACTAAAAGGGTAACTTGAATGGGGATGTTTTGGAGATTGAAGGAAGCCCATTGTTTAAAGTTGAGTTTTTGGTCAGTTACTTTGCATTATTTGATAATGCCACATGAAATAGATTAATGGAAAATGGAAATATTCTTATCATTGTTTGCAAACACACCTCTACTGGAAGTACTTGCAATGAAGTAGTGCATTGATCCATTAACTGCTTTTTCTTTTTCTTTTTCTTTTTTTTCATTGGGCAAGGCAAAGGCTGCTTTGTTGGAAATTGGCAACGTAAAATTAATACTTCTTCCTATATTCTAATCCACCACAAAGCAGATAGGGTTGAGTTTGAGGTATTTTTCAATCTTCAGCCTTTTGATGTTGAGAAAACTAAAACCCAACCTATGATAATTCCGAAAATTATCCCATTGTGTAGTCAGATTGATATCATTTTGTTGTGCTTAATAAGAATAAGAACATTGAATTTGTTAGGTTTTAGTATTCGTTCATTCCATGACACTCTCTCAGAGTATTTTCACCATTTACAGTTTCCATTCCATAAGGCGTAAACAAATATTGTCTCTACATGGTGTCTTTGTGATTGATGTTTTGAATTGTTTATGTGTGGTGTAGTTGAGCATTATTGAGTGGTAGCTTGAGTTATTTGGGTTGGTTTTTGTGGTTTGTGTTGATTATGTTTTTTTGATATATGTTTTGTTGATGTGGCTTTCATTTTGATGTTCTGTTCTCCTTTTAATACAGAAGCAAGGTGATCTAAAACTGCGAGTTCGAACTTTGGAGTCTGAGAGGGCATTCTAGCGTGTTTCATAATTGGAGAGTGATCTAAGTTGTGAGTTTTGCTGTGATCTAAGCTATGAGTTTTGATTGGTATTTTATGCAACTTTAAATTAAAATGTGAAAATAAGGTATTGATTTTCTATTTTGAAGAGAGCTGTATCTAAGAAATGTCTGTGTATGGAGATGGGAAATTGAGAAAAATAAGATTGGGTTTGGCATAACTTTAATGATGGTTGGTTGATTGAGAAATTGAGAAACCCAATTTAAATGAAATGGATTGTTATGGTTTGGCATAACAAAGGTTTTTGAATTGCAGACAATGAAATCTATTATGTCATCACCATCAAAATTTTAGTACGTTCAAAATAAACCTGTAGTCTGACATAACTAACTATGAAACTGAGATAAACCTTTAGCTGTCAATCTAACAAACTTAAACCAATGGAAGCTTGCTTAGATTAGAATCATTTTTACTTTTCACTTAGAAACAAGACCAACTAAATGACAGACTTATCTTAAGTAGATACAAAGGCATAACCAAGTTAAAATCAATCACTTAAAAAATAATAATTCAAATACAGGATTTATTGAGATAACGTGAACATATATATTTCTAAAATACTCCATCATTCAGCCGAAACTAACAAAAAGTAGAATTAATATCATAATTTAGCTTCAATGACTTTAACTAGTGTAAATATTTACACGTCAACTTGTAGAGCTCAAAGCTACATCAAGTAAATTGCAATGTATAACTTGCAATCAGGAAAAGAGTAGTTTAATTGAGGTAACAGAAATTTAAATTTCTGGTTAAACATGGGATAAGGAATAATAATAACTCTAAAAAATGTTAATTGAATAAATTATTTTCAGAAAAGCTTAGACTTCTTGATCCTCTATTCTCTCTCAACCCTCTCATATTCCTCTTTTCATCTCCTCCTAGGAGTGGAGGAAAATGATAAAATTTAATATGCTCCACCCACATACCCTTCTTGACCTCTAGAGAGCCACATTATATGAACGTACAAAGGTTTTTGAATGGCAGAAAATGAAAGTTTGTTAGATTCATTTATTTATTTTTGTGGATTTATTAGATCATGTTTGTAACTACTTCACTCAATTAGAATATTATGAATTTTATTTTTTGCATCTCTTATGATTGGTTAACTTTATAGATGGGTAAAAAGAACACTTCCAACCCCGAGGTAAAAAAGGCTAGAGCAGATTGAAATATTAATCCAACATGGACAACTACTTTTTGTAACCTTTGTGTGGAACAAATTCAAGCCGGGAATAGAACAAAAGGTGTTGGGTTTAGTACCAAAGGTTGGTTCAATTTGGTGACCAAATTTTGTGATGAGACCAGTCAAAACTATGATAAGGATCAATTAAAAAGTAGGTGGGATGTATTAAAAGGTGATTGGAGAGTGTGGGAACAATTGAGGAATCTTGACACAGGGTTAGGTTAGGATGCAGTAAAGGGAATGATTGCTGCTCCTGATTGTTGGTGGGACCTAAAGTTGAAGGTGAGTTAAGTATTTTATTAATATGTAGTTAGTTGGAGATATTTTTTTTTTTTTTTTTTTTTTATATATTATTGTTATATGAGTGAAATTACAATTACATTTTGTAGGCATTACCCAAAGCTAAAAAATTTCGAGAGAAAGGTCCACAGAATCTAGAACAACTTGAAATAATGTTTAGGGATGTTGTAGTAACTGGGGTAGCTGCATGAACCCCTTCTTCAAACACATTACCTCCAACAATGCCAGAAGAGGGTGCTGGTGATTCAGATGGTAGCTCCGAATTTAAGGATAACCAATATGACATGAGTTTAGACATTGATAGTTTGCAGCAAGGACATAGTAGTCAATCACGTAGTTCATGACAAAAGCGAACTAGTGAATCAATACCCTCACAGAAGAAAAAGAAGAAGATAGGGGGAGCTGCAATGTTGGATGATCGTATTAGTCAATTAATAACTGTATGTCAAAATAGGTCAGAAGGTACTTCTCGAGAGTCACCAAGTTCAATTGAGAATGTCATGGCGATTGTGAGAGCACTTCCTGGAGTGGAAAATTCGTTTGTGGTTCAAGCTTCCGTTATCTTACTAAAAAGGTCACGTAGGGAGATGTTCCTAACTTTCAAAGATCCAGAGTCACAGCTGGAGTGACTACAAGAAATGATTTATAACCAAAAGAAGTGATTGACCTTATGTTGTATTCACTTTAAACTAAGTTAGCTATGTTGTATTAATTTTAAACTAAGTTAACTATGTTGTATTAATTATTGTCTAAGTTATGTGATATTTTAGTATTGGCTATGTTGTCTTGGTATGTTCTGAATTGTCTTGATGTTCTGATTATTATGTTGATTTATATTAAAGTAGTATTAGCAATGGTTGACTATTTGTTACTTTGTTGTGTAGTTTACACCAATATGGATGATTATAATGGTACTCATGAGAGTGGCCATTTTATGGAACTATTAATGGATGGGGATTTCAGGAATTACTGTGATGATCATGATGGTGGTGATTATAACAATACTGACAATAATAATGATGGTGATAACAATGATGATGGTGAGAGTAGTAACAATGATGATGATAGTGACAGTGATTCTGATGATGATGATAGTAATGACGATTCTGATGAAGAGTTTTACCAACTTGTGGCAGTTACCTGTGAAGCAATTGTGACATATTTCAATAAGTACATTAATAAGACTCCTTGTTATGATTTTGAACAAACAGGGTCGGCTTGGGTGAGACGTTGTATGGACGGTAATGAGAAATTGTGTTACAATATGTTTAGAATGAAAAAGAAGGTGTTTCATAATTTGTGTCAAATTTTAGAACATGACTATGGACTTCAACATTCAAGGAATATAAGGTTAGAAGAATCAGTGGCAATTTGTTTACTGATACTTGGTCATGGAACATGTAACCGAAAGGTTCAAGAAATATTTCAGCATTCGAGTGAAACCATAAGTAGACATTTTGAGAAGATGATCACTCTGTTGGGTGCTCGCTTTGCAGCTGCATATGTAAAGCCTTCGAATCCAACTTTTAGTGAAGTTCCAACCCAAATACAAGACCATCCAATTTATTGGCCACATTTTAAAGTATGTGTACTATTGTATATTTGAATAAGTGCTATTGTCTATAAGATAACACAATACATGTGGAACTGAAAACTATTAATGTTTTTATTAGGATTGCATCGGTGCAATTGATGGCACACATGTGATAGCGGTTGTACCTACTGAGAAGTCCATTCCATACTTTGGAAGAAAGGAATATCCAACCCAAAATGTGATGGCTGCATGTGACTTTGATATGTTATTCACATTTGTTTTGCTTAGATGGGAAGGTGCAGCACACGACACCCACATTTTTCTTGATACTATTTGTAAAGAAAGTAACAACTTTCCGCACCCACCACTAGGTTTGTAATTGGTTAATTAATTGTTCATTATACTGACGTATTGTGTGTGTTAATTGTGTGTGTTAATACAATTGAATTTTTTTGTGTGTGTTAATACAATTGAATTTTTTTTATAGGGAAATATTATGTAGTTGATTCTGGATACCCAATGATGAAAGGCTATTTGGCACCATACAAAGGGGTATCATACCATCTTTAGGACTTTCGAAGGAGAGGTGGAAGCCCTAGAACTAGACATGAAAAATTTAATCATGCTCACTCATCTCTTCAATGTGTGATTAGGTGCACTTTTGGTGTGTGGAAGAATAAATGGAGAATTATTAGAAATATGCCATCTTTTCCATTTCATATCCAAATATTTATTGTATCTGCTACTATGGCTCTTCATAATTTTGTTGGACTAAATGATAGGGTTGATAGGGAGTTCATAAACGCCAATCGCAATTCAATTTCTAGAAGAGAACATAATAGTGAAGCAGGTAACAGTTATGAGCAAAACTCAGGATTTTTAACAGACCCTGCGATAGTGGTTCTTCGTGATTCCATTGCTAATTCCATTTGGGGGGATAATAATTAGTAGTTAAAAATTCTTTTTTGTAATATCATGTAGTACCATTTAAACTTGGGTGATTGGTATGTATTTTATCATCTTTTTTACATTTTTGTGTTGTACAATTTAAACTTGGGTTATTAATATGTATTTTATATCTTTTTACATTTTTATGTAGTACAATTTACTAAACTTGGATTATTGGTGTATATTTTATCATCTTTTTACATTTTCATTTTGTGCTTCATGATGATGAAAATTATTTAGATTTAATTATTATTGCCCAAACAAATAATTATAACACTAACAAAGAAAAATTACCCAAACATTATTAAAATAATACCAATAATATATTTATTATTATTATTATTATGAAATAAACTCACATCCAAAAAAAAAAGTATGAAATAAACTCCCTTCTATATACGTTATCTTTTTGGTAATTTATCCCTCAAACTACCACTTTTACAAGTGTTAGCCAAACACTCAGCTTTTTCAAAAAGCACTTTTTAACAGCTTTTACCAAACAGTCAGTTTTTTAAAACTCAACTTTTTCATTATGCACTTTTTAAAAACTCAATTTTTTCATTATGCACTTTTACAAAAAACTGAACCAAACACACCCTAACTTAAAAAGGACATTATATGTATATTTGCCAAAAAATTGGCTGTTTGAACTTTGAAACGAAATTTGGTCTTTTAAATAATATAATAATATATCGTTTTGAGCTAAATATATAATAATTAAAAAAATAAAAAACAAAAACAAATCCTCAAATGTAAAACCCCAAAAAAATCCCAAATTATCAAACATTTTCAGCCCCAGCCTAGAAACAGAGTGTGTGAGAGAACTGAGCAGCAATGGCGTACTTCACCGCCCGGCGCAATCTAGCATCACTCCTCACCCGAACCCTTTCTTCTTCTTATTCTTCACTCTCCTCTCCTTCTCGCTTTGCTCTCACAACCCTCCTCAGTCCCCGACTCCAGCTCGCCCCGGACTGGTCCAAAACGAACCAGACCCGACCCAAGACTTCCGGGTCGGGTTACTCCCCCCTCAACGACCCGTCTCCGAACTGGAGTAACCGCCCACCCAAGGAGACGATCCTCCTCGATGGCTGTGATTACGAGCACTGGCTCATTGTAATGGAGTTCCCCACTGACCCTAAACCCTCCGAGGACGAAATGGTAAATTCCTACGTCAAAACCTTATCCACTGTTCTCGGAAGGTACTGCTTTTTATTTTTGTTTTTGAGTCACATTTTTTATTTTTATTTTTTATTGTTTGGATTTTTGGTTTATTCATTTTTGTGGTTTATAGTGAAGAGGAGGCAAAAAAGAAGATATACTCAGTTTGTACGACCACCTATACTGGATTTGGTGCTTTGATTTCCGAGGAGCTTTCTTATAAAGTTAAAGGTAAAATCTTTTCTGGGTTTTTATAAATTTTGGATTTTTTATTTTTTTATATAGAGTCTACTTGATTTTGTTGTTATGGGTGCTTAAGGGGTTAGGGTTTAAGGGCTTTTTAATTTTTCTTAAATTTTGGTTCTTTACAGACAGTATCAGCAGTTCAGCATATGATTAATTGTGATGGCTGCTTTGGAGTTTTTGAACGAAGGGTTTAAGGGGTTTAAAGCTTTTCATCGGTTCCCATTTGTGGGTTTTTGATTGAATTTGGCTGAATTTTCTTTTGGGGTTCTTTTGAATAGGGTTACCTGGTGTGCTCTGGGTGTTGCCGGATTCGTATCTTGACGTGCCCAAAAAAGATTATGGAGGTGAATATCGTTTGACGTTGAATTTTATTCGATGTTCAGTGTAGTAATTGTTTCTGGTATATGATTTTGTATTGTCTTGTACTTATCTTTATCTTGGTTTGAGTTTAGGGGATCTGTTTATTGATGGGAAAGTCATACATAGACCACAATATACTTCTGATATGAGACAGCAAGCAACTAGGAACAGGCCTCGCCCACGGTATGATAGGCGCCGGGAAACAATGCAGGTCCAGCGGAGAGAGATGCACAGACCTAACATGGCCAATCCCGAAGTGCCTGCACAGCAATCAACATCAATGGATAGTCAGAATTCAGCTAGAATAGAGGGAGGGACTTATCAATGAACAGTGGCAATATTAACAGGGGCAATGCTTGGTAATTCATGATATTTGAAATTTTTAGAATATTGAGTCAAAGTTTGATGTTGTATTTCTTATTTGATGCATAATGACTCTGTTCCCTATGTTCCATGTCAGCTTATGCATATTATTTAGAATCTTTATGAAGACAACAAATGTGAATATATTGTAGGAATTCGCTCCCCTTCTAACAACTTCTACAAATAGAGTACAAAGTGTGCCATTCAGCAACACTTATCATGTACTCCTGGTCATAAACCTCTTTTCCTTTGATCTTCTTTTTTTCTTTTTCTTTTTTTGTTGGGGGGGCGGGGGAGTTGTTGTTGATCATAATAATGGTTCCCTATTTTTTTTTTCTTTTATTTGTCATAGATTTGGAAACATAATTTAATTGTTTTGTTTTATTTTATTTTATAAGTTCTTATGTCAAAGTGACCGATTGATTGTACTTTATTGATATTGGAATCATTCTGCTTACTTATCAAAAAAAAAAAAAAATGGGATCATTCTGCTTCAGGTCTTCTAGGAATGGTGAAACTGTTAGTCATCTTTATATTCTTTTTGTGGACATATGCTGTAAGGTCTAGGACTGGATCATGAATATTCAAGTCATAGCTGGGTCAGTGAGTGTGTATTTTGGGAGTGGGTTGGGGGGGGTGGGGGGGTGGGCTTGTTGTTGGAAGGTGTAAAATGGGATGCTTATATCTCAGTGTGGTTGGTACATGTGAGAGCTGATTCTTTTTTCCTTTAGCAGAGACAACTACATACAAAGACCAAAGTAGAGCACTAGGTGATGAAATATATATATATATATATATATATATATATTTTTTTTTTTGGTCCCAAGGAAAGGGGTAAGAGGAGATCTGAATTAGTGATCTCCACTTTATAAAATGTGGTCTCCATCTGATTGTTCTATTCCTTGGAGTGGAGAAAACATTTAGGAATATTATATAATAATAAATGCCAAAACAAGATCTTGGCACTAAATAGCTGGGATGAGGCTTTGTGAAGTGGAATTGCCTGCTTCACAGAGCCATGGTTATTTGGTGAAACTGGGCATGGTACATATCTATATGAGTTTTTTTTTTTTTTTTTTTTTTCATTTCTAGAAGAATCAAAGAAATAGGGGGGAGGGAGAAATAGGTGTTTAGAGTTTTGAGGCATATATGTGGAGAATCAATGATTAAAAGGAAGCACGTTTTAGGAAGATTAGAGATGGTTTTGGTCCTTTAAAACCCTTTATATATGAAAATCAATAGACAAAGTTTCTGTTTGTTTTTACACTTTGAAGCTTTATGAGAAATTATGAATGAAGAATTTCCTGCAAAAGTCATTCTTTAAAGCTTGGTTTGAGAGCTGTTTGTTATACTTGGGAAGGTTGGAGCTATAACTATGCAAGTATTTGGTCTTGGCAAGTCTATGCTTGCATCTCTTCCACCTGCAATCTCTTATTTGTTATGATAACCTTATAAAACCACCTTTATTAGTATTCAAGTAGAAATCACTACTATTTGTTCAGGCTGCACTGACTATGACTTGGATGAGGGCATCACAGGTTGGCTGTAATCTGTTGTTATATACTGAAATTGTGGGCTTACCTTAAAAAAAAAAAATTCTTTCATTGTGGACTACTAATAAATTAATGTTTTGATCTCACTTTGGCATGTACTAATTGGATTAGGCTATAAAAACGTTTCCGGAAATCACAATTGTATTTGTAACTACTCCTTTTGGAGTATTATGCAGATGCGGTTATTTAGTTGTATATGTAACTAATACCTAGTACAAAACTTAGATATAGTTATTTAGTTGTAGAACATTTGTCCTAATTAAATTTAATGTTTCAAACACATAATAGAATTGCTTGTGATTCCTTTTGGGAAAGATATTATTCTTTTTGGAAAGTCTACTCCTTATGTGTTTAATTGGGCATCTGCTCTTCCTAAGGAACGTTAAATTTTCCCCTAGTATTTTTCCTGTTCTAAAAGGAAAGTCTATACCTTTTGATATACGTGTCGGTGAAAAAGTATGAAAATGTGTGTAATGTTATTTAAAATGTGTGGAAATGTGTTTAAACTTGCTTGCCAAACACCCCCTAGAGAATCCCTTTTGATGTTTGTGTTCTTGGAGGATCGAAGATACTTAATTCTCGAAATTTGGATGACAAGGTTGACCCTCAACATATTTATTTAAGGAGCTAGACAACGTGGAAATGGTTTTGATTGTCATTGTATTGGTTGATGAAGGCAGGGGCGTGGTTGTGAATTGTGATGGCTCTAGCCTTACTCAGAAAATGTTAAATGGTTGGGTTATCCTACTATGGCGAAATTTAAAAGTAGACCCCTCATGTAGAAGTTAGCGTAATTGTTGAAACTTGGAGCTTCAGCTACATTGAATTCTCTGGTCAGAAGATATTATTTAAATGAGTTCAAATTGGACAAGGGTGATGCGTAAAACTCATGTTTTGCATTATCTAATAAGATATTATCACATCAATTTTTTACTTGAGACTCAATACATCCTTTCACACAATAATATCTCAATAAATTTTCAGTTAAGTTAGATTTTTAAATGAGTATTAGAATTGATTGGACATAGATGTGCTTATTCTTTAAAATGTAATAAAATGATATGGAATGTTAAAAATGGAGGAGTAAAACATAAGTTTTACACTACATTTTTATTGAATATAATCCCTATATTTTTTTTTTTTGGGATTTTTTTTTTTTTTTTAAGAATCTTATTTAAATACCTTATGATTTTGCGCAGCTAGATCTCACAAAATATAGGGCTTGCCTGCCATTTTTCTATATAAGAGCATTCTTATCAAGGCTTCTAAATGCCAAAATTCTTAAATTTTTAACATTTTCAACTAAAAAACTTGCTCCATCAAACATCTCAAATCCTATAATTTTTACAATTGATGAACAGTGCCATCTCATATTTGAGACGGCACTGTTCACCAATTGTATAACTTTAATTATTTTTTATTGTGTGGGACCCACTGTCTTTTCTTCATTGTCTTCACCGTTTCCTCTCATTTGTCTTCCATTTTTCCTTTTCTCTGCTCTCTTCTCTGACCTCTCCTCTTTCCGTCGTTCATGCTCTGTCGTTCTCGTCGCCGATTCGTGCTCGTCGGTCTTTGCTCTCAGTCACTTGATCTCACTCTCACTCTTTCATTCTCGTTCTCTCTCATCTCTCTTTCTCAAATTCTCTCTCTAGTGGGTCTGATGGGTCTCGATGACTGCAAGTGGGTATGGGTTCGACGGTGGAGGGTCTGACGGTGGTTGGGGTTGGTTGAGACCGTGGGTTGAGTTGGTTGAGGTCGTGGGTTGAAGATCGGGGTTGAGGTGGGATTGGGGATCGGGGTTGAGGTGAGGATCGGGGATCGGGGATTGGGTTGAGGTGAGGATCTAGGTTGCTGGGATGGTGGGTTTTGTGGCGGTTTTGTGGCAGTTTTGTGGTGGGTTTTGTGGCAGTTTGTGCCGTGGGTTTTTTTTTTTTTTTTTTTTTTTAATTTTGGTGGTTGAGGTTGTGGTGGTGGTGGTGGTGGTGGTTGTGGCCGTGGTTTATCGGTGATGAGCTTGAAAAGCTCAGGCCATGGAGATTTTGAGAGCAAGGGAGAAGCTTCACCGGGTTGAGAAAGATGGAAAGCAGTGGGGGAGAGAGACAGAGGGAGAGTGAGAAATAATAAAAAAAAATGAATAAAAAATAATAAAGAAAGAATATTTAATGAATTGTTAAAAAAATAGAAGTTTTGATGTGAGTGGTATTGTAAAGTGGTATGGTATATGTTATAAATATAAGTTTTGAGACAGTAAATGCTAAATTTTTTAGAATCCTTGATAAGAATGCTCTAACAGTGCAACTCCAATTGTTCAACCCTTTAAATCTATGTCCAAGGTACCGTTTGGATAGCACGTTTATTGCATCTGTGGTTTTTTTTTTTGTGTTTTTGAACTACGTTTCTAACTTTCTATGACTTTATGTTTTCAAAAAAAAAAAAAAAACTTTCTATGACTTTATGTCATACTAGTGGGTCCTAGGCACTGTTTACAGGATTTATAAACATCTTTTTTTCAGTAATTTTTTCATTAAAAATAAGTCTCACGGCACTATTCACACATTTAAAAATTATTTTGTTACAGTATTTTCAATTTTCAGCAAAACAAGCGGTATTCAAACAAACTCTAACAATACAGATGAACACTATTGTTTTTTTCTTTAATCTTATGCTTGAATCATGACAATTGATTTTTTATATAAAATTTATCTAGTTTTAGTTAGTACTAATTCATCAACTTATGTCTTAAATATCATTTTTGTTTATTGGTGGATGATTCTTTTAATTAAGTGAAGTTGCAATAAGGACTTTGGTTAGATCCTATTATTAACTCAAAAATAAATGATTAAATTGTTTTGTACTTAAAATTTATTTTATTCTTGTCATAGATAATATTTCTATTATTTGTAAATTTTTGTAACTATAAATGTATACTAAAAACTATCAACCTAAATAAATAAATAAAACAGAGAGAGAGAGAGAATAATAAAAAAAAATTAATTAAATGTCGAATAAGATCACTTGATAAAACTAGTATGTGATATATATATATATATATATATATATATATATATATTTATATGAAATCTCACAAATCAACCAGAAGTTCATAAAAAAGAGTTAGAAAATAATTAAATAATACAAAAAATAATTATAAAAATAATCTTAATAATTCTTTTTTTTTTTTTGATAAAATCTTAATAATTCTTGATTATATAAAAAAGACTCAATTTCCCCCAAATGCCTGTATTGCTTTACTTACGGACAAAATTTGTTACAATTATTATTACATTAGAAAAATATTTTGAGCTCTTTTGTTTTTCAATTAAATATCAATATCTGTATATACAATTTTTTAAATTAATATCTAAAATTTTTTTTAAATTATGCATAATTTTTTAGTACTCTAAAAGTTTAAAATAATGCTTTCTCCTAAGAATTTTTCAAAAATTATTGGACCATTCAAAAAATACAAGTATGTCTGTAGTCAGCACGAAATAAAAGTCAGAAACAAATTATGGTATTTTTTTTTTCTTTCATTAATTTTCCCATTTAAAATAATAATAATAATGATGATGGATATCTAGGATCCTACAAAAATAGACATAAAGCTTTACCATTAACATAGCGCTAGACTCCTAGACAATCACCCAAACCTGCACCCTGCTCTGTTCTTCTTCAATCGAACTCTCTCTCTCTCTCTATCTCTTGCTGTGATCTGATTTTACGGGTTCTCTGCTTTTTTTTTCCGATCTATCAGTCTCAGGTACGCACGCTCTCAAATAGTCCCAGATCTCATTTTCGTTTCCCTCTCTTTTCAATATTTACTATTACACATTACGATCTGAATTGTATTTTCTTTCAAGAAAAGCACCATGAATTCAAATTACGGGAAATCCAGCTTCGACTTCGATCTCGGAATCGGATCTTCTCGACCCAAATCCCTAAACGAACAGAAAAACCATTCCTATTCCTCTTCTTCTTCTTCTTCTTCTTACACCTCTTCGTTTTCCTCCACCCAACAACCCAAACCCGCGTGGCAGCCCAACAAACCCTCCTGGACCCACCAGCCCGCTCCGACCCAACCCGCCACCCGCCCCGGCATTTCCTCCGGCCCCACTTCTTCCATGGTCGGTGACATCTTCGGCAAGACCTGGTCTTCCTCCTCTGCTTCCGGTTCGGGTATTGGTATCGTCGAAAAGAACCCGAATTTGTTCGGGGATTTGGTCAGCTCGGCTCTGGGTGGACAGAGCAAGACCAATTCCAATGTCCCTTTGAAGAATTCCACCCCATCGTCGAATAAGACCTCGTTTTCGATGGGAAACATGGCTGATTCATTGCCAAAGACTGGTAGTTCGGTTAATACTGGTGGGAATTGGGGTTCTTCTGGGAGCTTCACAAGTGGGTTTAATGCTGGTTATAGCAATAGCAATAGCAATAGTAATACTAATAGGAACAATGATAATAGTGTTAATAAGGGTTCCAATCTTGGAGGCCCTTCGATTCGTAGTGGGGTTGGGATGAGTGGGATGAAGACCTCTAATAAGGACCCATTTGGTTCTTTAGTTGATTTCGGGTCAAAACAATCCGGTCCTAGTGTTAATTCTGCAAGTAAAAGTAGTGTTAGTGGTAGTACTGGTAAGGTTAATGCTGGTGATGATGGTTTTGGGGATTTTCTGAATGCGCCCAAGTTTAATTCGAGCACAAAGACATTTCCTTCTAGTGATTTTAGCTCGAGTAATAATGATTTTATTGGAGTGAATTCGGGTTCTGATTTAAAAACGAATGATTTTGGGATCCCTGGTGTGGATTTCAGTTCTAAGAATCAGACACCTGTTCAGAATTCTGGTGGTGATCCACTAGACATGTTGTTCTCATCCTCGTCTGCTTCGGCTGGGGGTGCTGTAGGAGGACAGCAAAAATCAGAAGTTGATGATTGGGGGTTAGATACAGAGTTTGGTGGAGGATTTGGAGAACATGATGTGGGTGGTTCTACAACTGAGCTTGAAGGGCTTCCGCCCCCGCCTGCTGGAGTGTCGGCTTCAATGGCTAAGAACAAGGGTATGGACAATTACAAGCAAGGGCAATATGCTGATGCGATTAAGTGGCTTTCTTGGGCTGTAATTCTTATTGAGAAAGCTGGTGATGATGCTGCCTCTGTGGAGGTTTTGTCGAGCAGGGCATCATGTTACAAAGAGGTTGGGGAGTATAAGAAGGCTGTGGCAGACTGTACAAAGGTATGATACTAATTTCTTCCTTTTCTTTGTTTGGTGATTCTAAGAGATTTTATTACATTTGATGTTATCTTGCGGTTTGTAAACGACTATCTGTGGCTTTCATGTGAGTTGCTGAATCATAGGACCTCCATTTTTGCATTGTAACTTAACTCTAGTGGAAGTACACTAGAACTAATGAATATTCTAGTTATGCTTATTAACATTCAGATCACAGATAGAAAAGAATGAGGATTAGCTGTGAAAAAAGGGCGTCAGTTAAATACAAGTTGGGTTTTTCATGTGTAATATGCTGCCTCTTTGATCAAAACTTGAATGCTGCTATTGACTGGTGTGTGGCAGTGGCAAGGATTGCTGTTGCCTGCTCCAAGTCATTTTCTTTTGCTGTGGGTAATGGTAAATGACCAATTGACTGGTGCATGTTGGTTTGTCCCTCTGATTCCTTGTGATTTAGACGACTGAATGCCATATTGCTTTTCTGCCCATCAACGGTTGGGATCTTGGTTTCATTCAGTTTGATTAACTCATAGTATATTCTTGATCTCCTTATTTCCCTGAACAAGAAACCCAATAATTTGCATTTTCTTGTGTAGGTTCTGGAACACGATGAAGCAAACGTGTCTGTCCTTGTACAGCGTGCACTCCTCTATGAAAGCATGGAGAAGTACAAGCTGGGGTCAGAAGACCTTAGGACTGTTCTGAAGATTGATCCTGGTAATAGGATTGCAAGAAGTACCATTCACCGCTTGACTAAGTTGGCGGACTAGGGGACTTTTTTTTTTCTTCACTCGATAGCCATTATATATAGGTTGATACTTTTTCCCCTTACTCTCAAAAATTTGTGGGGGCATAATAACATTTTGCTTGGATATGTGAATGTTTTTGAAGATTTCACCCTTTGGATTGTTTCACATGTATGATGTATTTTTTATTTGTTTTACTACTTGTGACTGGAAATGATTCTTTTTTGCTTCTTGAAATTGGTTTTGAAATTTGAAATTGATTAACAGTGTGTATTTTCTTTGCATACGTGGGAACAACATATGTTCTGGTTGATGCCTGCTACCATATGTTTCTCTGTTTTATTCAATCAACCTCAATATGCAATCGTGCACTGCAATGTTTTCAAATTTCTTACAAATTATGAGTCAAGCACTATTAGTTGTTGGAACCTTTTAGGCATATGCATATGGGCCAATATGCTTATTGTTGCTTTTTTGGTTAAGTCTTGGCATTTGTAATTCGGTTGTGAATTTTCCTTCAGCCAGGCAGCTTATATTTCCCGTTGTTTTCCTGTAGAATGCATCAATAATGCTAGGCTAGCGTTTACTAATATTGGCCAGTGTTTACTAATTTTGGTAATGATGGGATTCTGGCTGTATGTATTGGTTCCTATGAGTGGCGGTTTTTTGTTGTAGTATTTTTCTTGAATGGTGATCACGACTTTACTGCTATATATAGTGTGAGGTTGGGGAGGTCAAAAGTGGGGTTCTAACCATAGTCATGGAACTCCACAAAGGATGCATTACCGAACCCCACTTCCAGGATTTAATTTGATTATAGTAGTTCGGTTTTGTTGGGTTCCTCGGCTTTCCAAAATGTCAACTGTCATTATCTGCAGTGTTCCATAACCATTGACTCAAATGAGAAAGCATATACACTGATCTGTGTTGAGTTTGTTCAGTGTTGTCCCCTTTTGCGTTTGGAAATAGTTGTCCTTTCCATGGAAGTAATAGTTTTGGTCTAGCAATTGAATAAAGCTTGTACAGTTTTATGCTGCTAGCCTACTCGTATTGTATGTTTCGTTGACAGTAATAGTAATAGACGCCGTAATATAATTGTTATTCTTATAGTTTAATTATTTAAGTGTTTGATTATATTTTTATGACGATAAATAGTTATTTCTTATGAATAACTACTCTTTAAAATAAGAAATAAATATTCCTCTTTTACAAACTTTCCATATATACATAATAATTATAAAAATAGAAAATCATAAAATATAATTTCTCTCTAAAATTTTAAAAATATTATTTTTTTTTTGTAAATATAATTGTATAAGTAGAATATTTTCTATATATGGATCTTGATTTTAATATAATGTTACAACTTACAACCAAACATATAAAGGTAAAATGTAAAGTACACCCCTAAAATTTGGAGATGATTGAATTTTACACCTTGAAGTTTCAGAATTTAAATTTTACACTCTAATATTTGAGGTTTTGGATTTTATACCTTGATATATCAGAATTTGGATTTTGCCTCCTATATTTTAGGGGTATTTGGATTTTACTTCCTAAAATTTAGTGGTGTTTAAATTTTACATCCTATTTGGGGGTATAAAATCCAAGCACTTTTAAACTTTAACGGGAAAAATTCAAATTTTGAAACGTTAGAGTGTAAAATCCAAACATCAAAGGTAAAATTTAAATTTTGAAACTTCAAGGTATAAAATCCAAACACCCTCAACTTTAGAGTTGCAATTTGCAATTTGCCCAACATATAATTAAATATGTTTGACTATTCTATTACAACACATTTTATTTATAGCAATAAAAATTACTATTCATGTTGTAATCTTCATTCAATGTACACATGCCCTTAATTTGACAACAGATCATAGGAAGACAACTATTATTACCTTAAATAAATAACCCAAAAATACAATGGAAAAAAAAATTCCTTTGGGCCTAAACGGGGTTCGTTCTCTTTTTTTCTAGCCGAGTGTCTTAAAGCTCAATTAGCATAGCCCACCCACACATACAAATTCTTTGAATCACGTGCCTCGAACACACATAATCTTAAAATTCCTTGGGATATTGTTTGGGTGATCCCGTTGCCATGTGGCCTATGTCAAATTCGGATTTAATTTATCCAAAAAAAAAAAAAGTTTCAAGGAAGGAATATTTTTAAAACCAAGCTAAGATTCATATCCTATAAAAAATAAAAAATAAAAAACACATTTTTGACAAATCTGGTTTTTAAACTTTAAATTGAACTAGCCACTAACTTCCCATAAAAAAAAATAATAATAAAAAACTAGCCACTAACTCAAACCCTTTTTAATTTTTTTCCGTAAGGTAATTTTTTTCATACCCTTTTTAATTATTTGGGAAATTCTCCTACGTCTTTCTTTTCTTTTTCTTTTTTTTTTTTTTGGATAGGAAAATTCTCCTGCATCTGATTGTGCATAACTGCATATAGATTAGGGTTTTTTTTTAATATTTAATTTTTATTAGAAGTAGGGACTTTTAGTCTTTTGGTTTAATTAGGATTGTAAACAAAAAATGCTAGAATCACATTAAAAAATCATTACTTATGGTATAATTGTTGAGGTGACATATTGAGTGGTGAAAAAAAAAAAGGTTCATATAAAAATAATAATCAATTAATAAGAGTCAACGCGTATGATACTTGCCAGCAAAAGTTATGACTCTCTACTAATTACTCAATTAGAAAAAGCTATAATTGCTTAGATTTTGTTTGTTTCTATTAGCGATTTGGCTAATTTTGACCCAACCCATAAACTATGTAACATAGATTTTCTATATGTGTTATGAGAAATGATATGTTCACAACATTTTTACAATTTTTTTACAATAAATTTAAAGTGGTAGGTTATTACTGGTTGTTATTATTGGGATAAAAATGTAATTTCAATGTTAAATTCAAATTTGAACCAATAACAACTAACCACCTGTGATTTGTTGTGAAAATATTGTATAAATATTGTGAATATAGCATCTTTCTTGTGTTATTTGATAAGTAAATTTAAATTTAAACTAACTGATATTAATAAATGTTCACGTCTAATCTGATACGTTTAAATTTAAACTTAACAATTGAGTGCTTTTAGGATCATGAATCTGTTAGGATCATGAATCTCATAATGGATGAATCTCTACTAGTATTTAAAGTACTCCAATAGCCGTGCTCTAGTCATTTCTACAGCGCCTTGTTCAGAGGTCTTCACAAAAGAGAAGGGATAGTGAGGAGAAGGTGTTCACAAAAGAGAAGAAACAGTGAGGAGAAGCAAAGAACAAGATCCGAGATAAGGTGATCCATTCCATCAAAGTTATTTTATTCAACGGTTTCATTTGCTTGAAATTGAATCCGGAAGGGATGGCTGCCGCAGCGAAGCCTCAGCCTCTCATACCCGAAGACATGCTTGAAAAGATCCTTTTGAGACTATCAGTGAAGTCACTCCTTCGATTGAGTTGCGTATGCAAGGTATGGCATGCTTTGATTACCAGTCCTAAATTCAACAAAAAACTACTGTCTCAAAACCGCATGAACATTGTTGTTTTGACCAACGATTGCGTTCCTCAAATCTTAGATTATGAAGCACTATTATATCATCCTCAAAACAACAACGACAACCATGATGTTGTTTATGATGAGTGATCTGAATTTGGAGCAATTCCATTGAGGGGTGCAGATAATGAAGACTTCAGCACAAAGTTGTCTTCTGGCAATGGTTTGGTATGTGTTGAATTTTTCCACTACGAAAAAATCATATTCGAAGTTTACCTTTGGAACCCATCTACTAGAAGTTACAGGAACATATCAACATCAAGACCAAGAACGGCTTCCAAAACATACTTCTCTTTCAGTTTCGGCTATGATTTTTCCACTGATGATTGCAAAATATTAAGGCCCTGCACCTTTTATCAAAGGCGGTGGGACTTCAACTCAACAACAGATCTGATCGAGATGTTTTCACTCAAGACCTTTACTTGGAGGACGATTCAGGACAAGAACAATATCTGTACCTACAAATTTCGTCTCAACCCATACAATAATACCTACCTCAATGGAGCTATTTCTTGGACAGTTAAATCTCACAAGCCTTGAACAGTTGAATCTCACTATAATCCTTCTATCATTTATTTTGATTTAGCAGAGGAAATATTTCATGAATTGCCATGGCCAGAAGCAGCAGCAGAAAAGACTGCTGATTATCACTTATCAGATCACTTATCAGAGTTGGGAATTTTTGGAGAGCACCTCTGTCTATCTCTGCCCGATCATAGTAACTTGTGTGTTGAGCTATGGGTGATGAAGGAGTCTTGCTGGACTATATCGCTCACTATTTCATATTTTAAGAATATTTTTCGTCCAAGACCTATATTATTGTCAAACAGAAACAATATTGATGAGCTCTTAATACTTACTGGTCTTGGTGATTATGGTGATTGTGGTGGTAAGCGCTTCGGTGATTGTGATGGTATGCGCTTGATAATGTACACTTTAAAAGAAAAAAACCCACAGAACAATATTCAAACCCCGTCAACCTAAAAAAGACCAATATCAGCCTCTTCCAGTAATTGCGGTTGCTACATGTGCAGAAAGCCTTTACTCACTCCTGCCTGATGTGGAAGTATAAGAAGGCTGTGGCAAACTGTACAAAGCTACTATAGAAATTTCTTCGTTTTTTATTTTATTTTTATTTTAGTTTTTTGGTTTGGTGATTCTAAGAGGTTTTTTGACTTTTATGTTAGTAATTGAATCGCTTAGGATTTTCAGTTGTTCAATTTGCTGTGATGTTTTCTTCTCATCTAATTTTTTTTCTGATTACTTACATGTGGTTCGATTTCAGGTAGCATTCATTATGACTATCACTAAGATACGTGGCTTAGTTTGAATTTGCTACTTTTAGAACTTTTCTGCAATGTGTAAAAAAAGAATATATAAACCTTTAATACATTATACATCTCAATCTCTGTTTCATTCATTCACCAAGAGTTGTTTGACCAAGGGCATTTTGTTTAGATGCTGCTTCACCTCTTAGTCAGCAACCTGGCCAAGTTGGAAATTTCTGGTTAAGTTGGTTAAAGGCATCTTGGATGATAATAAGAGTGAACTCATATCTCTGTAAATATAAGCTTTTGAATGGTAAATCAAGTCTTAATGCTTTGTATAAATTGGCTTTTGAAAGTTCTAAATTCTTGGCTTAATTATAAAACTGATTTGGCTGCAATTGTTTTTCTGGTACCAAGAGAATATACTTTACTCTGTTCTTTCGCAGGGTAGAGCAGGTGCCCATAGTTTTAGTTGAGCTTGGATGGGCTTTCTATAAATTTGAAAGGTTTATACTCAGACAAATGGTGCATGTTGGTGTGCCATTCTTCTTCATATAAATAATTGAATGCCATAAAGCTTTTTTGCCAATCAAGGAAGTTGGATCTTGGTTTCTTTCAAATTGATTAAATATGTGTTTGGATGAAATTATTTTATTTTATTTATTGTGTAAAAGTATTGGTATCCTAAAAAAAGAGATACTCTAAAACTAGATACATTTTCTTTGAGCTTGAAATAAGCTCATCTTCCATTAAATTAAATAATAATAATAATAACATTAAAAAAATAAAATAAAAAAAGAGCTCACCTAAACAAATTGCACCATATTCTTTTATTTCCTTATTTCCCTTAAGAATAAACTCAAAAATGAGAAAATCTATTATGCTTAAAGATAAGAGTAGCCCATACTGATGAAAAGATGAGAGCGAACTCATCTCTGTAGATATAAGTTTTTAATGATAAATCAAGTCTTATGCTAATTTATTTTAGTTGAGCTTGGAAGGGCTTTCTGTTGGGAGGTGCACGACACCTTGAAGTCTAGCCCATATAGGACTTGTATTTGAGCATTGAATGAATCCTATTTCAATTACAAATAGGTGTATGTATTGCACAAGAAGTCCAAGACTTCTATTCAATTGAGAATAGGAGTGTAAGTGGCAGAAGCTTTTATATAAAGGATATTGTGTTCTTTCACGTGGAGATACATATAGGGTGAGAGACTGAAGACTGAAACACAATTTTGAAGCCGACTGAAGAAAAAATATTAGTGCTTTGTGTGGCATTGAGGGGAAAAAGAAAATGTGATTTTTCTTTTGCTCAAGACACACAAGGAAGATAAATTGGGGATTTTCTCTAGAACGATTATTTAGGTGCTACAATCACATAGAGTTGGAGTATTCAAAGTGGAAGATCTTGCTACTGGATTTTGTGGTGAGATTGTATTTGTTTCTAGAGATATTATTGTATTTTTCCAATTTATTGTGAACTCAGGTTTTGGGTATAACTTGAGTGTTATAATCTCTATTTTATTATAGTGGATTGATGGGATTTGTCCTGTGGTTTTTCCTACTACACTGGACGGTTTTCCACATAATTTCTTAGTGTTTTTGTTGGTTGATTTTTTTTTTTTATCGCTTCCTTAGATTTCTATTTTTTTTATTGCTTGGGTTATATTTAATTTAATTTACACAAAGACGGGGATTTATCCTAACAAGTGGTATCAGAGCTTAGGTTGTTGAACGTGATTGACTTTTGTTGAATTAAATGGAAAATATGAATATGAATATGAGCACTATGATTAAACTCTCGGCAACAAATTATTCGATCTAGAAGCCGATGATGGAGGATGTCCTTTACTGTAAGAATTTGCATGACCCTATTGAGGGTGACAATGCTAAGCCAAGCGAGATTCCTGATAAAAACTGTGAGAAGTTAAATAGAAAGACCATTGAATGTATTAGACAATACATCGATGTGAGTGTGTTTCATCATGTATCTCAAGAAATGAGCTCTTCCTGTCATGTCACTCCAAGAAATGAGCTCTTTACTTCATACAAAGCAGGAAACTTTGGAAGAGTGAAGATGGACAATAACAGTTATGCTGACATTGTAGGAATTGGAGATATTTGTGTTGAGATTAACACTGGATACACCTTGGCATTGAAGAATGTGCGACATGTGCCTGATATGCGCTTGAATCTGATTTCTACTCATATTCTGGATCAAGAAGGCTATGACAATTGTTTTGGAGATGGTAAATGGAGACTCTCCAAAGGATCATTGGTGCTTGTTGGAGGGAAGATTTGTTGTACACTTTACAAGACACAAGTAAAGATGTGCAAAGATGTTGTTAGTGCAACTCAGGAAGATTCTACGCCTAACTTGTGGCACAGGTGGCTGGCTCAAATGAGTGAAAAGGGGTTGTAGATTTTGGCAAAGAAGTCCCTCGTTCCTTTTGCCAAAGGTTCACTTAAACCTTGTGGTTATTGTTTATTTGGAAAACAACATAGAGTATCTTTTCACCTAATGTGTTAGATCTTATTTATTCTAATGTATGTGGTCCCATTAATGTGGAGTCCTTAGGTGGTAATAAGTATTTTGTTACTTTTATTGATGATGCTTCACGAAAGGCGTGGGTGTATTTTTTGAAAACTAAAGACCAGGTATTTGAGTACTTCAAGAAATTCAATGCCATGGTGGAAAGAAAGAAAGAAAGAGAAGCCTTTGAAGTGTCTCTGTACTGATAATGGAGGTGAATATACATTTAATGAGTTTAAGAGTTACTGCTCCGTGAAAGGTATTAGACATGAGAAGATAGTCTCTGGTACCTCACAACAAAATGGTGTGGCAGAGAGGATGAAATGCGCTATTGTTGAGAAGGTTAGATGTATATTGAGAATGGCTAATCTACTTAAGTCACTCTGGTATGAAGCTGTTCAACCTGCATGCTACCTAATTAATCGATCTCCATGAGTTTCATTGGAGTTTGATATTCCAAAGAGAGTTTGGACTAGGAAAGATGTTTCTTACTCTTACTTGAAGGTATTTGGGTGCAAGGCATTTGCATATGTGCCTAAGGAACAAAGATTGAAGCTTGATAGCAAAGTCACTCCTTGTATATTTGTTGGATATAGTGATGCAAAATTTGGCTACAAATTATGGGATCTTGAGAAAAAAAAGATGATCAGAAGTCGAGATGTGGTTTTTCATGAGAATGAAAATTTGGCAGACCTTGAGAAAACTGAAAAGACAAAGGATGCCATTGTAGTTGTTCCCAACCCTACACTTACCTTTTCTTCCTCCAATCATGCCACAAATAGGGAAGAGGTACAAGATAAGAATTTTGGTGATGATCCAACAGCAGTTGATGGTGATGTGCTAGCAAGAGTTGATGGTGATGATGCTCAAGATATTAAAGATGTTGAACGAGGGGAGCAGCCTGTTCCACCAATGATTGAAGAACCTCAAGTGAGGAGGTCTACTAGGGAACATCGTCCATCGACTAGATATCCCTCTTCTAAGTATATTTTGCTTACTAATAAGGGTGAGCCAAAAAGCTTTCAAGAAGTAGAGTCTCATAAGGACAAGCAAAGCTAGATGAAGGCTATACAAGAAGAGATGAAATCTTTGCACAAGAATAAGACTTATGAGTTGGTTGAACTTCCTAAAGGTGAGAAGGCATTAAGAAACAAATGGGTGTTCGAGCTAAAGAAAGATAGTGAAAAGTTAGCGAAGTATAAAGCTCAATTGGTGATCAAGGGTTTCAGTCAGAAACATGAGGTTGATTTTGAT
Organism: Castanopsis chinensis; assembly: GCA_032878915.1. NCBI lineage: Eukaryota > Viridiplantae > Streptophyta > Magnoliopsida > Fagales > Fagaceae > Castanopsis > Castanopsis chinensis. The sequence continues at coordinate 2,178,730 of JAVQMG010000113.1, forward strand.
AAAATATTCTCTCTAGTAGTAAAGATGAGTTCCATTCGAGCAGTTCTAGATTAGTAGCTAGCTTGGATCTTGAGCTTGAGCAATTAGATGTGAAAACTGCTTTCCTCCATGGTGATTTGGAGGAAGAGATCTACATGGTACATTCCAAGGGATTTGAAGTGAAAGGAAAAGAACACATGGTGTGCAGATTGAAGAAGAGTTTGTATGGCTTGAAACAAGCTTCAAGACAATGATACAAGAAGTTTGACTCATTCATGGTGGGTCATGGGTACACAAAGACAAATGCAGATCATTGTATGTATGTCAAAAAGTTTCCTGATGGTAAATTTCTTATTCTTCTGTTATATGTAGATGATATGTTGATAGTAGGGCAAGATGCTAGTATGATTGGTGATTTGAAAAAGGATTTGTTCAAGGCCTTTGATATGAAAGACTTAGGTCCAACACGACAAATTCTAGGCATAAAAATTACACTGATAGGAAAGCCAAGAAGTTATGGTTGTCACAAGAAAAATATGTTGAGTGAATACTTGAAAGGTTCAACATGAAGCATGTCAAACCAGTCGGTACGCCTTTTGGTAGCCATTTCAAGCTAAGTAAGAAATCTCGTCCACCATCCATGAAAGAGAAAGAGAACATGGCATAGGTTCCTTATTCCTCTACAGTCAGGAGTTTGATGTATGCTATGGTTTGAACACGACTAGATATTACTCATGCAATTGGTGTTGTCAGCAAGTTTATGGTTAATCCTAGTAAAGATCACTAGGAAGCAGTGAAGTGGATCTTCAAATATTTGAGAGGTAGCTCTAAGTCTTGCTTGAGTTTTGGTAGCTCTAAACCAGTTTTGGAGGGTTATACAGATGCATATATGGCTGGTGATCTTGATGGTAAAAAACCTACTTCTGCATATTTATTTACTTTTGCAGGGGGAGTTGTATCATGGAAGTCAAAATTGTAGAAGTGTGTTGCCTTATCTACAACTGAGGCTGAGTATATTGCGGCGAATGAAGCAGGTAAAGAAATGCTTTGGATGAAACAGTTTCTCCAAGAATTGGGTTTGATGCAAGACAAGTATGTAGTTCATTGTGATAGTCAAAGTGCAATCGACTTGAGCAAGAATGCTACATTCCATTCTCACTCGAAGCACATTGAAGTGAGATACCATTGGATAAGACTAGTTGTTGAAAAAAAATTGTTGCAACTGAGAAAGATTCATACTGAGAAGAATCTAGCTGACATGTTAACTAAGGTTGTGGCCAAAGAGAAGCTTGAGCTTTGTGCCAAAACGGCTGGCATGAATTCTAACTGAAGAGTTGGGATGAAGGTCTCTTTCCTTAATGGGCTAAAAGGGGAGATTGGTTGGAGGTGCATGGCACCTTAAAGTCTAGCCCATATAGGACTTATATTTGAGCATTGAATGAATCCTATTTCAATTAGAAATAGGTGTATGTATTGCACAAGAAGTCCAAGACTTCTATTCAATTAAGAATAGGAGTGTCAGGTGGCAGAAGTTTAAAAATTGAGAAAACATTAGGTCAGATTATGGCATAAAACCAGTGTTTTACGCCACCTAATAGAATATTGGAACGTCACTTTTATTTTTTTGGTACTTAAGCCCCTGATCAAAACAAAACAAAATGACCTAAGGAAAAAAAAAAAAAAAAAAAAAACCCCATCGCCACAGAGTTGCTTCCTCAGACTGCAAGAGTGAGGAAAATGATGAAAATGCCCTCAAAGACAACACTGAATCAGAAGCAAAACCAAACTGGAAACTGAAACCTCCATCACACTTGTGCCAGCCTAGCAGAGACATCTTATCTACAAACTCATACTGCAATCAATCAATCAATTAAAATCCTAAACACACCAAGTTGAGTTTGGTACCAAGTTCTAATCAACTCCATTAATCTCAACTTAATCCCCACACCTTCATTACTCTCTCTCTCTCTCTCTCTCTCTCTCTCTCTCTCTCTCATATTTATCATTTTTTGTACCTTGAATTTCATAACTTTCACCTTCCCACTCTTTTTCTCCAATCCCAAATTCTCGATCCAAGGAAAAAAGAATGTCAGGCCTTGTCTCTGTTAAAACTCCACCCGAAACTCCACCGCTGCAAATCTTCGTCCACGAAACTCTGACCAAACTCCAACCCAACGAAGATCCGAACCCATAAACTCTTCGAACTCTAAACCTACCTCTCCGCTTCCGAGATGACCGTCTTCCCTATCTCCGTTGCGATCCAAATTCTCGCGGAGAAAACTACCCCCGATAACTAGAATTCTGAAGCGGCTCTCGACAACCCAGATGTCAGCCCGTTTCTCCTCAAACTGGCTCGCGACACTATTGCCTCCAGTGAGGGACCGAACAAGGCTTTCGACTATGCACTCCGAGCTTCGAAGTCGTTCAAGTGGTGCTCTGGTGGAGCTGAAGGCAAGCCGAATCTGGACTTGGCAATGAGCCTTCACGTTTTGGCAGCGATCTCGAGGAGGCAATTCTGGTTCTAGAGTGGGCCATTCAGGTTCTGAATCCTCCGAGACGTGCTAATCATGCGCTCACGGTGAAATCTGGTCACATGCAACTTGGCGACATGTTTTTTATGCTTGGACAGGTGGATCGCTCAATCGCTTGCTATGAAGAAGGGAAGGGCTCAATCCCAAAATCTTCCTTTTTTTTTTCTTAGGTCGTTCTGTTTTGTTTTGATTAGGGGCTTAAGTACCCCAAAAAAAAAAAAAAAGTGATGTGGTATGATTCTATTGGGTGGTGTAAAACACTGGTTTTACGCCACTGTCTGACCCAATGTTTTCTCTTTATATAAAGCATATTTTGTTCTTTCATGTGGAGATACATATAGTGTGAGAGAGAAACTGAAGACTGAAACACAGTTTTAAAGCCGACTAAAGGAAAAATATTGGTGCTTTGTGCAGCACTGAGGGAAAAAAGAAAAAGTGATTTTTCTTTTGCTCAAGACACATAAGGAAAATAAATTGGGGATTTTCTCTAGAACGATTATTTGGGTGCTACAATCACAGAAAGTTGAAGTATTCAAAGTGGAAGATCTTGCTACCGAATTTTGTGGTGAGGTTATATTTGTTCCTAGAGATATTATTGTATTTTTCCAATTTATTGTAAACTCAGGTTTTGGGTATAACTTGAGTGTTGTAATCTCTATTTTGTTATAGTGAATTAATTGGATTTGCCTCGTGGCTTTTCCCTCTACACTGGAGGGTTTTCCACATAATTTCTTGGTGTTCTTGTTGGTTGATTTTTTTTATTGCTTCCGTAGATTTCTATTTTCTTTATTGCTTGGATTATATTTAAATTAATTTACACAAAGACAAGGATTTATCCCAACACTTTCTAAAAATTTGATAGGTTTATTTGATACTCAAGAGATATATGGTGCACCACTACAAAAAAAAGGTTCTATAGCCGCGTTTTAAAAACGTGACTATAGCTCCAAAAAACATGGCTATAGCCCGATTTGGCCTATAGCCACGTTTTTTTAGGCCACGTTTTCAACTGTGGCCTCAAATCAGTGACTACAAGCATGAGTGGTCTATGGCCGCATTTTTTCAAATGCATCTATAGGACCGGTCCAATGGCCACATTTTTATAAACGTGGCTACAGGACTAGACCAATGGCCACGTTTTTATAAACGTGACTATAGGACGTACTCTAGCCGCATTTTCAAACACGGCCATAGACCCTTATACCAAAAATTAATTTTCAGTAATCAAAATTTTTTTTTTAAATTAAAATTCTAATTCTTAAAATTAATGCTTTCAAACTTTAAAATTTAAATTTTAATTAAATTAAGAAATTCAAAACAACAATACAAACTTAGCAAATTCAAATTCAGACATAAACCCAGAAAATTTCAAAATTAACCAAACACAACATGCCCACAATACAAACACAACATGCTCTAAAATACAAGAAAATAATACAAGAACACAAACAGAACATCCCCTTCAACAAAATCAACCCAAATTGATACAATCTATTCAAGGAAAACAAAAGTACAAGCTCAAAAATACAAAAATCCCCATAACAGAAACACAACCAAAAAGAGTCCATATGCTCAAACTCAAAATTAATCAAAACACAATCAAACAAAAGAAAATAATTTTTGACCATGGGTCAAAGAAAAATAAAGCAAAGAGAGATAATTTTTTGAGGCACTTTAGCTTCATTGATTCAAAATCTTCAAATTTAAAGTAAAGAGAGACTCAATCTTTAGATCTATTGCAAAGAGAGAATGAACAAAACTCAAAGAACAAAGAACAAAACCCCATATTTTCACAAACTCATTCATACAGCATCAGTGGGAAAGAGGGATTAACAGTGTGGGTCAGCACTTTTTAGATCTCCGGCAACATAGATCGATGACAGCATAAGAGAGAGATTGAGATTAATATGAGAGAGCTTTTTTTTTTTAAATGACTGTGAGAGCACTATTTTTGCTGGAGACAAGAGGGAGGGTCTGAGAGGGATGGACTGTGAGGGAGGGACTGAGAGCACTTTTTTTTAAAACATTCATTTTTTTTTTTTTTTAATGAATATTTTGGAATATGCCATAGAATATTCTAGGAATATTCTATGGCATATTCCATTTTTGTTTACGTGAACCCACCGTGGTTTTGTTTTTTTTTTTTTTTTTTTTATGGAATATGTTGGAATATGCCATAGAATATTCTATGGCATATTCTATTTGTGTTTACGCTGAAGTGAACCCATTCCCTTTTTTTTTTTTTTTTTTTTTAATTACCTATAGCCACGTTTTTAAAAACGTGGCTCTAGACTTAACCTATAGCCACGTTTTTAAGAAACGTGACCATAGACTTACGTTAAAGCCGCGTTTTTAAATGTGGCTATAGGTCCTCCTTTAAAAAAAAAAAAAAAAATTTATTTGGCTGGACCTATAGCCACATTTTTAAAAAACGCGGCTATAGACTAACATATAGCCACGTTTTTAAGAAACGTGGCCATAGACTTACGTTAAAGCTGCATTTTTAAATGTGGCTATAGGTCCTCCTTAAAAAAAAAAAAAAAAAAAAAAAAAAAAAAATTGGCTAGACCTATAGCCACGTTTAAAAACGCAGCTATAGGTTAAGTCTATGGCCACGTTTCTTAAAAACGTGGCTATAGGTGAAGTTTATAGCTGTGTTTCTTAAAAATGTGGCTATAGGTTAGCTATAGCCACGTTTTTGTAAACGCGGCTATAGACCCGCGTGTTTTGTAGTGCATGTTGGTGTGTCATTCTTCTTCATGTAGACAACTACATGCCATATTGCTTTTTCTACTCATCAAGGGAGCTGAATCTTATTTTCTTTCAAATTGTTTAAGTGTGTGTTTGAGTGAGCTTAAGCTATTTTATTGATTCTATAAAAGTATAGTTTTATATTGAAAGAGGAGATGCTCTTAAATTATGTACATTGTCTTTTGAGCTTAAAATAAGCTCATCCAAACAAAACTAGCCATATGCTTGATCTCCTTATTTCCTTGAAGAATAAACTCAATAATGTCTATTTTCTTGAACAGGTTCTAAAACATGATGAAGCATGTGTTTGTCCTTGTACAGTGTGCACTCCTGAATGAAAGTATGGAGAAATACAAGCTGGTAGCATTAGACCTTAGGACTGTTCTGAAGATTGATCCTGTAATAGGATTGCGAGAAATACCATTCACCACCTGACTAAGTTGGCGAAATAGTGGATTTTTTTTTCCTTAATCTTCTTAATTCAATAGCCTTTATATGTAGGTTAATACTTGTTCCCCTCTCACTACAAGAAAAATGCCTATTAGCAACCAAGAATTTTTTACAGACTCAAAAAGCCCTCTCAAAAAATCTTATTTGTGATGGCAAAATAAAGCTCTCACAAATACTTGGTAAAATATGAAATATTTGTGAGCAACAAAAAAAGCTGTTGCAATTATGTGTTATAGCCGTCACAAATACTAATATTTTGGAGGGAAATTTTCCCTCCATATTATTTGCGAGGGACAATTAATAATCTCTCGCAAAAAGTGTATTATTTGTGACGGTTAAAAAAAACCGTCACTAATACTAAATTATTTGCGAGGGTTAGGATCGACCTTCACAAATAATTATTAAAATGTGAAAATTTTTGGAGGAAAATGTTTCCAACAAATTATTTCCGAGGGAAAATAAAAATCCCTTGTAAAACTTTTAAGAGTTACGCCACGTGTAACTTAAATCCAACCCTATATATATTAATTCAATGTGAATTTTGATAAATCTACCGTTAGATTATATTATATTCATATATTTTTCATGCTAACAAAATTTCAAAGTGATCAAAGATTAATAGCCACGTCATCAATCAATTGTCTAGATTCAAGTTTTAGTAGTTTAAAATAATGTATAAAAGATGAGTTTATAGATCAAATGGTAAATTACATCCAATTGACATAAAAATTGGCATGCATGTTAAGACCATATAGAACATGTAATTCAACGGTTAGATTTTCAAAATATGAATTCAGTAATAACTTATTAGGTGGTGTAACATTTTTTAGTTTTACGTCAAGTGTAACTCGAACCCAACCCTATATTTCTTAATTCGATGTGAATTTTGACAAATATACCGATAAATTACATTATTTTCATATATTTTTCATACTTAGAAAATTTCAAGGTGATAAAAAATTAATAGTCATGTCATCAATCAATTGTCTAGATTCAAGTTTTAGTGATTTAAAATAATGCATAAAATATGAGTTAATCAATCAGATGGTAAATTACATTCGATTGGCATGAAAATTGGCGTGCAGATTGAGACCATATAGAACATGTAATCTAACGTTTGGATTTCTAAAATATGAATTTAATAATAAGTTATTGGATGGTGTAACATTTTTTAGAGTTATGTCAAGTGTAGCTCGAACCCAATCCTATATTTCTTAAGTCAATGTGAATTTTGACAAATCTACCGTTAGATCACAATATCTCTCATTATCGTATTCTGCATTTTCATTTAATATTCTTGTGTGAGGTTTTGGATCATTTTGGCTAGCTAGAGTGAGTACATTTTTTTATTTTCAGTTATCACTCCTTGTTCAAGCCTAAAATCTCTTACACTTAGAGCATTCTCATTAAAAGTGTTAAATGCTATAAATGCTATTTTTTAAGGCCAACATTCTTTTTAAAAAAAAAAAAAGAAAAACTCCATCTATGGTGGTAGATGCTATTACTTTTGCCAGATGTTAAAAAAAATATATTTATTTGTTTAATGTGTCACGTGTGTCCCTTTTCCACTTTTTCTCACACGCTCCACCCTTTCTGCCCTTTTTGCGCCTATCTCTTTCTTCCTTTCCCTCATTTTTTTTTTTTTTCTGTTTCTCTTCTCTCCCACGCCTACGCCCTGTCTTTTGTTAATGGTGGAACTTCTGGTATGCTTGCTGCCTGTGTCATCCAACCCATCAATATGATCAAGGTGCGCCCTTTTCATGTTTAGATTAATACCCATGTTTCTATTTCTCTGTTTTCATTGGCACCCTTTAAAAAATTTGATCTTTTTGTGCTGCATATTTGTTTTCTCTGATGGGTTTTATATCTGTGTGATTTAAAGGGATTTTTTTTTTTTTGATTTGCTAAATTGTGTAGTATGGTTTAATGGGTACTAATTAATGTTGTGTTTGTTATTGTTTCTTGTTTTTGGATTGTTATAGGTGAGGATTCAATTGGGTCAGGGATCAGCAGGCTCGGTAGTGAGGAACATGCTTGAGGAGGAGGGCTTTGGTGCCTTTTACAAGGTTTGGTTCTACAAAATAATGAAAAGTTTGGATTTTTATACAATATGATTTGTTTATCTCAACTATAAAGACATGTATGTGTTTTCAAGTATCGATCTTGGTTTTTGTTATTCAAGCTTTGTATTAAAAAATGGATCTTTACAATGATTTAGTTGAGGATTTAAGTATATCATATAGTGTGTACATTATGGTGATATCCTCATTATTTTCAAATGAGCTATAAGGTTTGGATTGTGTTAAGTATTTGCCCGTTGTTTAGTTTGGTGTATGAATTTATGTAGAGGGTGCTTGTTTAAATGTCAGAATAAGAGGCTAATGAAGGGTTACATGCTTAATGGTGTAATTTAATTTGGCCGTAATTATTGTGATTTGTTTGATTCAAATTGTACCTATGTGTTGTGTCTTGATATTTGGTCCCTCCCTCCCCTGTCTGGCAACACACACATTGCACACACAAAAGCACATTAGCTGGTCTAATTGCATTATTTTGAGCAGGGATATCTGCTGGACTACTCAGACAAGCAACATATACCACAGCACAACTTGGATCATTCAAGTAAGTTTTTGGCACCATTGTCTATTTAACTTAGAAAACATGTTACCAACTTAAGTATTACCTAATTCTTGTTAAAAGATAAAAAATTCTTAGGGTACTTGGTTTTTTTGAACTTTTGGTTTTGTGAATCTAGATCTTTTCAAGTGGGATCAACTTTTGAAATCACACCTAAATTATTTATTTTGGCAGTGAGCTCTTGTTCAAATGACATCTCCTCCCATTGCAAGAGCAAGGTAAAGGGTGAGGTCATGGGCTCAAGCCCTAGACTCCTAGTGGGTGGATGTAATACTTAAAAATAAAGCAAAAAACTTTGTATTATATGCTATTACCATTTTCTTGTATCCAAATGGTTGCCTTTGTTTTCGTTAGGATTTTGATGAACAAAGCAATTGAAGCCAATGATGGAACGCCGCTACCTCTTTATCAGAAAGCTTTATGTGGGCTTATTGCTGGTGCTATTGCAGCATCTGTTGGTAGTCCAGCAGATCTAGCACTTATCGGTATGCAGGCTAATGCCACTTTGCCAGAAGCCCAGAAACGGCATTACAAAAATGCCTTCCATGCACTTTCTCGTATTGTTAAAGATGATGAAGTTTTGGCACTCTGGAATGGTGTTGGACCTACTATAGTGAGAGCAATGGCACTGAACATGGGAATGCTTGCCTCTTATGATCAAAGTGTGGAGCTTTTCAAGGATAATCTTGGTTTTGGTGAAGGTGATATAGTGATAGGTAAGATTCTTTGCATGAAGTATAGATATTATTTGCCTCTCGTTTTTTTTTTTTTTTTTTTTTTTTTATTGCCTCAACCAAAGCCGCTGTTTCCCTTCCCTCAACCCACATAACCAAACCCATCTACACTTCCCTACTCCCTCTGACCGAACCCACCATCACAAACAGCCTCTTCTCTTCTTCCTCTGAATAAAAAAAGAATATTTAAATGAAGTGGTAAAATAATAAAACCTTTGATGTTGGGTGTATTGTAAAGTGAGATATTAAAATGAATAAAGTAACTTTTTGATATGCTAAATGCTAAAATATTTACAATATTTGATGAGAATGCTCTTATTGCTTGTTGATGAGGTATCTCTCTCACACACATGCATATTCTACTTTTTTGGTTCACTTATTACAATTTTTTAAGAAAAGAAAAATATTCCTTCCCTTTGGTGTTGCCGCAAAAGGATTAGGTGCAAATGGTAGGACGGTTAAGGAATTGAAAAAGTTACTTCCCTATCTCAAGTCTCGCCTCAGTACATACTGCAATGTGAGTTCCAGTCATTTTCTCTTATACGACATGCTTGATTTTTGTAAATGTACACCACCACGTGTATTTGTTCTTTTTTGTTGTCTTCATCAACTATCATTTCCAATTCCAACGATTTGGATTTTGGATTTTTGTAAATGTACACCATGTGCAAACTCACATTTTCTCTGATGTGAGTTTTAAATGTGTAAGGCTTGTAGTGAGCTGAAAAACTATGATTACTTGAAAAAGTTAATTAGGATGACAATGTTGACAACATATTTGTCCAATCTCAATTGTTTGGTTTGAGATTTGCTTTAGGTTGTGTTGATATTTCTATTTTGTGGCCAGATATGCAAATCCTTGATATTTCTATTTTACAAGACCCAATGTTAACTGTGCTAGTTATTTTTAAAAGTGCATAATTATACATGTGTTAGCAACCATTATTGTTGTTAGTTATATAATATGATGCTTTATAGGGAGTAGATAAAATGTCAGTTGATAAATTTTGGATGCATCATTCTACTAGATATATTAATGGGGTTGAAAATTTTCTTGAGAATGAATTAAAACATTCAATAAATAAATATATGAAAATCAATTATTTGTGTGTTGATTGTAGCAATAAGTATTGTTGGATTGACGATAAGGTCTAGTGTCATCTTATACTAGAGTTTCATCTTCTACTAGTGGGTCATGTCTTTAACACAATCATATTGGAAATACATATTTATATTATATACTTTCATCATATTAATACTAACTAATAGTAGGTAGACGTGGCAAGGGCTTATAAAAAAAAAAAAGGCAGACATGGCAAGGGAAGGTAAAAGTAAAGGCAGAATCATCACATCAAAAGCTACTCGAGAGATTACTATTCTTTTTTACCAAAAACTGAATGGAGCTTGGACGAGTTTTAGTAAATACCCAAGATTTGAGTTCAAAACTCTCTATGCATGCTATATAGCTCAACATTTTAAGCATAAGCAATTAGATGAGGAAGTGAAGAAAGAATTTGTAGAATTGGTGAAACACATTAAAAATCCCATTTTTAAGAAGTACACAGAGAAAGAAGATCGTTATAAGAATGGTCCTTCCTTCATTCATACACTCTTTTGGAAAAAGATGGTGGATAAATGGATGGATGGAGATTAGGGGGTGAGTATAAATGAAATACATGTCATGAATTCTCTTTATCTCTCTTGTACTCTCTTTAACCAATATTTGCTATTTTTTTTATAAAAGCTAATATTCTAGTGTATGAATTATGTTTAATGTTTTGTTTTGTTTTTGTTTTTTTTTTTAAGGATGGTACTAGTAGAGATGAAGAGGACAATTCAATCAATAACACGAGGGAGGTTGAAAACAGCTTGGAGGGTAACTCAAAGGAAGACTAGTATAGATCTTGTCATAATTATAGTTGTTTAAGTTTAAAACAATGTTTAATTCCAGGATTTCATTGTATATTCTATGTTTTAAAGTTTGAACTTATATGAATTTTTATTTTTCAATTGATCAATTTCTAGTAATTATTGTACTATCGTAACATGATAGTTAAAAAAAATTATATAAAATAATTAAAAATAAATAAATAATAAAATATTTCAAAAATAATATAAATATTATCACCGATGACATAAAAATTTGGTCATAAATAATTTTATAGTGACAATAAAGTCCCTTCAGATAACACAATAAAGTCCCTTTAGATAACAGAGAGCCCGGCAATCATACCACCGCGGTCGAAAAAGCGTGTTCCCTTCAGATAACACACACCGTAGGCCATCCTCGGCCTTCTTCGTTTTTAACCCTTGACTCCAAAGGGATATCCTAAGAAAACACACTTAGTGGCTCTTGGCGAAAATTTGTTTCTGTTGTGTTGTAAAGTAGAAACATAGCACAGACAACCAAAAACCCATAAATGTGAAAAGGAAGCAAGATGACTAAATAAAACTTCATAGGGAGTTTTATTAGAAAGGTCAGAAGATGGAGGTCTACTAATAAGGTATACTACAGTCAGAATACAATCTCCCCAAAACCTCAAAGGAACATTAGATTGGAATCTAAGTGCTCTTGCAACATTCAATATATGCTGATGCTTTCTCTCAACAATGGAGTTTTGTTGAGGTGTTTCTATACAACTTAATTGATGAATAATGCCCTTAGGTTTAAAGAAGTCTTTCATCAAAAACTCAATCCCGTTATCTGTTCTAATACATTTAATTTTCTTGCTGAATTGTGTTTCAACTAATGTATAGAATTGTGATAACAACAACTGTGTTTCAGATTTAGCCGTCAACAAATAAACCTAAGTGCACCTAGAAAAATCATCAACTATTGTAAGGAAAAATCCATAACCATGCACTGTGGGAATTGAAAAAGGACCCCATAGATCACAATGAACAAGTGCAAAAGGAAATTTAGAAACGTTAGTGCTTGAAGTAAAGGGCAATCTTTTCTGTTTAGCCATCAAACAAATGCACAATGAGAAGTTTTATTACTCTGTACAATAGGAACATTTTTATTCAAAAGATCAAGTTTACCACTTGAAGGATGTCCTAAACGAAAATGCCATAAATTTGGCTGAGTACAAACAGAATGACAGAAAGAGGAAGTAGCTGGAACTGTAGGCAATATCTTGAACTTGTTGTCCAACAAATAAAGTCCATTTTTCTCTCTACCCAAACCAATCATGCTCCAAAGAACAAAATCTTGAATAAAGCAAAATGAACCAAGAAAAATAAGCCAACGAGTCAAGGATCTATTAAGATGATTGACAAATATGAGGTTAAAAGTGAAGGATGGAACACACAACACATCATTAAGTATCAAGGTTTTTGAGAGATGAACAATCCCTACATAAGTCACTAAAGCCCTTTCACCATTAGCTAAATACACATAGGTATTAGACACACAAGTAATACAACTAAACATAGCTATGGAATGAACCATGTGATCAATGGCTCTTATGTCAATGATCCAGTTTGTGGCTGTAAAAGAAGACCTATTTACTACTCTAGCAATGAAAATAGTGGAATTTGGAAGCAAGAAAGAAGATGAACAAAAGGCCTTACCTATAAAGTTGTTCAGGTAATCAACACTGTGAGATGAAGCACTCAAAGCAAGTGGCTGAAATGAGCTTGGTTCAGTAGTGTTCACAGCAACTGCCTAAGGAGATGTTGTCTATGGAGAAGAATGCTCATTCACTGCCTGAGAACTGAGAAAGGAAAGTAGCTGCTCACTTTATGATTTGCTAATTGGACATTGTGGAACTAAATCTTCAATGGCTTGAATGTTGAAATGGTTCCCTATAGATGGCATTCGGCTACAAGAGACTTGATTTGCCGAAGACTTGTTCTTGAACTTGAAGCTTGGAGGAAAACCATGAAGACTATAGCACTTATCTGCTATATGCCCAATTTTACCACAGTAGGTACAAACTGGACTTCTTTCTTGGAATTACCCTTGCCACCACAATTGTTCTTAGATCTAGAATTAGCATTAGAGTATAATGCAGTAGCTTCAATAGGATGAGCCATAGCTGAACTAGTAAAATCTCCATTCTTGAAACTCCTTTGCTTTTCTTCTTGCAAAATCAAGGAAAGTACCTTGTTGATATCAGGTAGAGGCTCATATAGCAAAATCTAACCCCTAATTGCTGAATAGGAAACATCTAATCCCATCAAAAACCTCATTACTTGATCAAGATCACCTAAATCTGTAGTGATTCTTTGAGCTCCACAAGTGCATGGGCACTTGCAATGAGGAATTGTTTGGTAATTTGCCAACTCATCAACCAAAGCCTTGAATTTGGTGAAGTATTCCTCCATAGAAGCTTGGCCTTGCACCAGATAAGGAGATTCCTTTTGAAGCTCAAAAATTCTAGGTCCACTTTTCTAAGAGAACCTGGATGCAGATCAAGCCAAATTGCTCTAGCATTATCAGTGTACATAATGCTAGAACCAATTCTAGGTGAAACAAAGTTGACAATCCAACTCAGAACTGTAATATTGCATCGTGTCCACAAGATGAATTGTGGAGAATCTGAATTTGGTGCTGGAATTGTACCATCGATGAATCCAATCTTATTTTTAGCAGTGAGAGAGATGATCATTAATCTGGCCCATGGAAAATAATTCTTTCCTCCAATCAATTTCTCAGTCACCAATTGAACCGTGTTACTGTCACTACTACTCAGAAAGAAAGGATTCATAGAATCTTCATTCACTACAGAAGAAGATTGATTACAAGTTTGATTATTCGAAGCTTCTTCAATAGACGCCATTGCTGGAGCTTCAAAGCTTGAAAGAAAACAAGAAGAATTTTAGAGAACGCAAGCAAAGAAAAAAAAAAGATCAATTTGAGTTTGATCTTACTGAAGCTCTAATACCATGTGAAAACTAGAAACTACAAGAAGATTCTAGAGAAAACTAGAAGAACTCAAGGTATGGAAAACTTTTCTTTTACTCTGAATTGAGAAAATGAAAACCTAAATCTACAATGTACAAGCTTTGCCTTTATATACAACTGCGCAAAGTAACTAACTCACTAAAGAATTGGCGGGAAAATTAACTAACAACCCACTAAACACTGGTCCAATAATCTTATGACAAGTGTCCTGATTATAACTAAATACATTTTACTCCCACGTGAAACTCACATGCCTCACTTAATCTCTCAAGGCTACAAATAGTTTTTTTAATTGTTCAATCCAAAACGCTGTTATTTCCTTATAATTCTTTGTTCTTTCTTTCAAGCCTTTGTTGTCGTTCAACCCTTCCTTTAACTTCAGCTTCACTAACTTCATACCATTTCGTTCCTTCTTCAACTTCTTGCATTTTCTGAGTCTTGCTTTACTTCAACCTGGACAAGACTTGATAAACTTTATCTCATCCCTTTTCTTAACAGTACCCTTGTCTCCTTGTCTCTTTTAAACCACAAAGAAGACTGAGAGAGGAAACCCTCTTTTTCCCTTTCCTATTTGTACTAGTTCCGAAAATTCCAGCCAAATTAGAGAGAGAATAGTTAAAGGAATTAAGTTGGCTAAAAATTGTGATCCATACCACATCTATAATTCATAAATGATTTGTTTATCTTTTCCAGACTTTTAGTTTACATGGTCCAGTTAAAAAGTAATCTTCTCAAGTTGGTGATTATTTTTAGCAAAAATTCCCCTATTTTTAGCAGAAATTCCCCACCAAATGTGAAAGATCGGCAAGCAATTCATAAATGACTTGTTTATCTTGTCTAGAATTCTAGTTTACATGGTTTGGTTAAAAAGTAATCTTCTCAAGTTGGTGATTATTTTTAGCAAAACATTCCCTATTTTTAGTAGAAATTCCCCACCAAATGTGAAAGATCGGCGAGCAATCTCAATAGGGATTGATTAATACCCTGAATGGAAACTTGACAATTTTTGGTTGTTTTATAAAAAACTAGAAGCCTGAAAATCCAATTATGTATCTTAAGAAGAAGGGGGCTTGGCATTGGAAAGAGAGGGGATATGGCATATAAACAAAGCGGTTGTTGCAATGATAACACAAAAGATAGGCTTTAGGAAACTCAATAAATATGAGTATGTTAGAAGGCTTTAGCGTTTAGGAATATAACCAGACAAGTTACCGCATATTTCAATAATTTTACTTCTAAAAACTTATAATATTTAGTGTTTTATTATATAAACAAAATAGAAAGACAATAAAAGCAGTTAAATAATTTGATCATATTATATGTGTTTATAAAATTGAAAATTGTATGATTTTGTATGTTTCATGCTTACTAAAAAAATGTAAATATCATTTTTGATAAATAAAAATACAAATATCCTTCAATAATTGTTTTTAAAAGCTAATGTGGACCACGCCACATCAACACTTTGTAAAAAATTGTAAAATTGTTTGTGTTTCTAGAATTATTCTTCTTTTAAATATGACAAGAAGAAGTCATGAATTGAGAAAACTTGAGAAAGGGTTTGTTTCTTTTTTTTCTTCAGTGATTCAGCAAGAGGGAGAAAATACTAATATAGAATAAATTTCAAAATTTATTGTAATAAATAAGAGAGAGAACACTAAAACATTTCATATTAATTAAGTAAGATAGTGTTTTTTGAATCTCTACATAGCTTAGAGATCTATCGTGGATAAAATGTGTAACTTTCGTAAAATTACACCAAGTGTAACTTCACTAACTCGAACAATTGAACCCATCTCTCTCTCTCTCAGCATCACGCACTCTTGGTGCAATAAACACTCCACAAGTATAAGTGTTTGTGGAGAGTGAAGGGCAAGAGTTAAGGTTCAAATCTTCATGAGAGAATTTTATACACATATACACTTAGATTAAACTAAATTAGAATTTCTATCTTGTAAAAAAAAAAAAAAAACAAAAAAAAAAATCCATCTCTCTCTCTCTCTCTCTCTCTCTCTCTCTCTCTCTCTCTCTTTAATTTTTTTTTCTTTTGTGGACCTTGTTTCCACTATTGCAAATGTAACTAAATTTGTGCAATAATACCATATTTCTAATCAATTTTTTCTCATATAAATCTTAGAAAACTGACATCAAAATTTCATTTTACTTAAATAATTAATGAACCACTTAAAATAATTAATATACAAATATAAATTTATATATCATATTAGTAATCTTTTTAATTACATAGAATAAATACTACAATGTTGGTTATATATATAATATCACTAAAAGAAGTTAAGATATCTAAATTCTTATGATTAATTTTAGTAAATTCACAAATATTTAATTTATAATGGTTTTTGTGTCAATTTTTGTCAAAATGACTAAACATTCTAAATATATTATTATTATTATTATTATTATTATTATTATTATTATTATTATTATTATTATTATTATTATAAATAAAAAAATATTTTCGCATATAAGGAAGAATGTCATATTTTAAATCAATTATTATAATTATAAAGAAAATTATTTTCTTTTATAATATATATAAAAACAATTATTTAAAGCCCTCTAATATAAATAATTGATGATAGTTATATATATTTAATATATGTATTTACTCTATTTCTCACTCCGTCCTAGTTTCTTTGTCTTCTATTCTATTTTGGGACATTCCAAAATATCATCCTATTTCTAAAAATAAAAGTCATTAATTTACTAATGTTATTATTATACCTTACTTTATTTTCAAAGCTATTTGAAAAGAAAACT
This sequence comes from Castanopsis chinensis, assembly GCA_032878915.1. Lineage (NCBI taxonomy): Eukaryota > Viridiplantae > Streptophyta > Magnoliopsida > Fagales > Fagaceae > Castanopsis > Castanopsis chinensis. Next base: position 2,195,502 of record JAVQMG010000113.1, read on the forward strand.
AACAAATATTTAAAAAGTCAATCTAATTGGGGCACATTTTTAATCCTCATTAAGAATAACTCTTTAAAAAAATTGATAAATTTATTTAAGAATAGTTTTGTAAATTTGTATATTTTTATAAGGCACAAAACAATAAATAATATTTTCTTAAAAACTTTGGCTTTTCAAGCAAAACAAAAATATTAGTTCAGAGGGAATAGTTAATACAATAAACTAATACTATGGCATTAATGCAAGTTTTATTGAAGTGTAAGAGCATTCACATCAGTGAATGCATAATGGTGCATAAATGTGTAAAATGATAAAAAATTATTAATTTTACACATTTTGATCAAAAAATTGCAAAAAACTGCCCACATCAGTGGGTGTATACTTTTCTAAAATCATGAATATTATTCACGTTGCTACAGTACCTGTGTAAATTTACACGGGCACTGTAGCTTGTTTATACAATAAAAAATTAATTTCCATTCGCTCGTTTTTTTCTCTCTCTTCTCCCTGCCCAACAACCTCTTCAACATCCAGACAAATCAACAGAGACGCTCAAAAAAAAAAAAAAAAAAAACCCACAGAGATACACACACCCACACGGACAAACAACAAAGATACACTTAAAAAAAAAAAAAAGTGATACACAGACAGATTGGAGTCGCGGGATCGTGGATCGGGCTGCGGGGATGGTGGATCGGAGCCGCGGGGAGTGGATCTGGGCCGCGGGGAGTGGATCTGGGCCGCGGGGAGTGGATCGGCGCCGCGGGAATGATGGATCGGGGCCGCGGATCGCGAATCGGAGCCGCGGGGAGTGGATCGGAACCGCGAGGATGGTGATCGGAGCCGCGGGGAGTGGATCGGAGCCGCGGGGATGGTGGATCGGCGCTGCGGGGAGTGGATCGGAGCCGCGGGGATGGTGGATCGGCGCCGCGGGGAGTGGATCGGCGCCGCGGGGATGGTGGATCGGCGCCGCGGGGAGTGGATCGGCGCCGCGGGAATGATGGATCGGGGCCGCGGATCGCGAATCGGAGCCGCGGGGAGTGGATCGGAACCGCGAGGATGGTGATCGGAGCCGCGGGGAGTGGATCGGAGCCGCGGGGATGGTGGATCGGCGCCGCGGGGAGTGGATCGGCGCCGCGGGGAGTGGATCGGAGAGGGAGAGTTGATCTGAGATGGTTATCGGAGAGGGAAAGTTGATGGAGAGGGTGGATCGGAGAGGATAGCCGATCTGAGATGGTGATCGGAGCGGGAAAGATGATAGAGAGGGTGGATCGGAGAGTTGATGGAGAGGGATGGAGAGGGAGAGTTGATGGAGAGGGAGAGTTGATGGGTGTGGAGAGACAGAGAGAGCAACAAATCAGAAATGAAAAAGAGAGAGAGAGCGCGCGCGTGTTATAGGGGTGGTTGGGGAAAAATAATAAAAAATGAGAAGAAATTGATTATTTAATTAAAAGATGTGTAAAATAAATAAACTGATGTGGGTGTATTGTAAAAGTGAGAGTGTAAAATAGAAAAAGTAGGTTTTTTTGTGTAAAATAGATAAAAAATTTACACATACTGATGCAATTGCTCTAAGCATAAATAAATAAATTTAAAAAAAAAAAAACAAGAATGCGTTATTTGCCAAAATATCACGGATGAGATGTCTACCGTTATATGTCAATAAACTATGATTGATTGATTGATTGAAGGAGATGATTGGAACGTAATTAAGCGTTTGATTGGATGAACCCCAAGCTGAGACCGCTGAGTCCCCGCTGGAATGTCAAAGCCTTACTAGAAAAACACTTACGATTATTTCTTTTCATTCGTGTACAGAGTACCGGCCCATCTCTTAGCCCAGTCAATAATAGCCTTTGGAAGGAGACGGACCTTGGCCCTCTTCTTCTGCTTGTTCTCTTTTGTTGCTCTAATTCAATAAAGAATTAATTCAGCCCAAAAAAAAGTTGAAAGAAATACTTCTGAAAATTCCTAAGGAATACAGGAAATCTGAAAGAAAAGAATTTAGATTTTCATTTCAAACGCAGGGATAAAATAACTTGATTATATATATATATATATATATATATTCGAGTTTATATGAACATTTTACGTTCTACATTTTTTTTTTCTCCTTTTACATTGTCTTATATTTGGGGAAATGGTTATCAAAAAAATATTTGGGGAAAGGTTAGTGCCTTAATGGCACTAGTGTCATAATCATTTCCTTAACGTTGTTCTGGTTTTCCTTATACTTGCAAATTCTGAGAAACCACAACCCACCATGGCTATGATGCGGAGCAATGTTACAAAAAAAAATTATATAATCTTTTTCATAATTTATTATTGAAGCAGACCAAAAAATTATATAATCTTTTTCATAATTTATTATCGAAACAACGTTACTTTCGTATATAAAACCACCAATAACATAAGTTTTATTATTATGCACCAATTATAACAAATTATGTTAAGAATTAAGAAAAAAGTTAGTGAAAATGGCAATTAGGGAAAAAGTTAGTGAAAATTGTTGTTACTGGATTTATTGGGATGTCGTGTCATCTGTGTTGGAATAGAAAGTCTCAATAGCCACGATTTTCCATTAATCATATTGTCTATAAAATTGTCATTAGTGAGATTTTTGTTGTTTACAAAATTTACAGTAATGACGTGCCTACTACGTACGTACTCTCCACGTTTCTGACGTAGTACTTCAATAATAATTGGGTTGATAACAATTAAAAGTATGTTTCGATGTTTTAGAAATCATGATTTTAAGTTAAATGTTTCAAGAAACTAAATATGGCAAACAACCTTCAAGTTTCAAATAATTTTCGCCAGAGATAGCTGAACTAACACTTCCTTCTCCCATAATAATTTGTTGGAGGATAAGGTTATGGCAGGCCATGCTTTTGTGGGATCAATATTGGGGTATTCTACTACATGGGTTAAAATTAACCCAACTCATTTAATAAGAGTTTCGTATAATTTTTTCATATCTTAGTTTTTTAAAAAATTTATATTTTAAAAAAATTGAAAACTATTGTTAAAGAACTGTTTCATGAGAAATCTTTAGACGTCCAAAATTGGATAATAACTTCCTAGTCCTAATCTTAAAAAATAATATAAATAAAAATAAAATCTACATCGATATCTTATAAATAAGTTTAGGGTTATATACTTGTATCTTAACTCCATAAGTTTCCAATCTCTTAGAGCACCGGCATTGAATGGGCCAAAGCTCTTCTCTATGCCAAATTATACCATTAAGGCCCAAAAGAGAGCTCCATTGAATGTTGGGTTCTAGAACAATTGCAAAAAAAAAAAAAATTCATGGAGCTACAGTGCGATTCTAAATGTAGAATCGCACTGTAGCTCAATGGTATAAAAAAAAATAATTTTTTATTCGGTTTATCTTCTCTCTCCTATTATTGCCAATCAAAATTACATTATCTTTCTCTTTCATTCTACTATCTCTTATTCCTGCTCTCTCTTCTTCAACGGCATGGAGGCAACGGCGTGGAGGCTCGATCAGCTTTGGTGGTGCTGGCGTGGGTTTGTTCATGGGTTTACGGCGTTTGGGTCAGATTTGGGTGGCGTTTGGGTCGGATTTGGGTTGGCGTTTGGTGTTTGGTGTTTGGGTTGGCGTTTGGGGGAATTTTTTCGATCGGTTTCCAGTGTTTGGGTTGGATTTGGGTGGCGTTTGGGGGAATTGTTCTTATGGGTTTGCTGGGTTTGATATTGGATTTTGATTGAATACTAGTCGAGCTGTGGTGGCTGTGGCAGAGATCGGTGGGTGGCGAGTTAGTGGAGCTATTGTGGCTGTGGCGAGATCGGTGTTAATGTTTTTTCTTTTTTTCTGGGTTTGTTGGTATATGTGATCGGCGTGATGGGTTGATATGGATGAATGATGATGGAGGAGGAGTCTGGAAGGTGAAAGTTAAAGTAACGGGATTCTAGAAGGAGGATACAATTGGGAAAAAAAAAGTAAAAAATATATTTTATTGAGAAAATATATTATTTTAATGAGTAGAATAGAAATATAGAAGATTGAATGCTGGGTTAATTGAAAAATGATATTGTATAATTGATAAAGGGGTTTTTTGATTGTAACATAGGATAGAATTGAGAAAAATGAATGTGGATGCTCTTACACCAAAAATCAATTAGCATCTTAGTTTTTTTTTTTTTTTTTTTTTTTTTTTTTTTTTTTTTTTTGAGAAAGTTTCAATCTACAGCGTTCACTTCGGATGATAGCTCCTTATCATCAGACCAAGACACCAATCTGTTTTTTGTATAGACGAAGATTGAATTTCACATCTCTTCTTTAACCATCAGAGACTTTACCAGTTGAGCTAACTAGAACCCATAATTAGTATCTTAGCTAGTCTAATGATAAAGAGAAACCATAATGTTGAGAAGTTTATCGGTAACAAAGTAGGTGTCTTGATGTCTAATTATTGACTATCCGAGCAATCATGGGCTTTGACATGGTTAAGTTTATCGTTTTAAATCCTATAGAATTCTTCTATCCCTTGACTTTGCCGGGCTGCATGGTATCGTGTAGGTCCTGTAGGACAGGTTTTTTCCTTATAAGTTATAAATCTAATAATCATCTTTTTACAGCTCTTCTACGTTATTTACAACTTGGTGAATTGGGTCACACTCTTATCTTAATCATAATGGTATGAGTTTGTGCCAATTGAGTACAAGAAGAAGAGAGCCATTAACGTTATTATCAAGTAATTTGAATCCATATATATTTCTGAAATCCGACCCCAAAAGAGGGAGAATCATTTTGAGAACACAAAGGCGGCTATATATATATAATAAAAAAATGTGGGTGGAGGTAACGCAATATGACATGGTTGTTTAAGTATTCAATTCATCATAGATAAAGCTAAATATGTGATGGCTATATAGTTTTTTGAGGGTCAAGATGGCTATATAGTTGATCTACTTGTTTAACATATAGAATTTTTTCTCTTTTTAATTTTATTGTGAGTTGACCAATCTTATTATTTTACTCTTTTACTGTGCTAATATACATCTCATGCATCTGCACCGTTTTGAACCTCGTGGCATTCTTATCTTTCTTTTTTATAAAAGAGAAGAGACGTCATTTCTGTTCCCAACTAGGAACACAGCAATAGCATTAATGGTCAATGGCATATCTTATATCTTCCCCTATGAAATCGATTTCAATTTTTCTAACCTAAAACGTTATTGTTTGCCATGGGAAGAGAGAATAATTAGGGATTATAATTGAGTAATTTATGGTTAGAGTGAAAATCTTGTAAAATTCATGATTTTTAAACCCGAATCAGATCACACAGTTTGCCAAGGTAAACTACGAACCAACTTCATAATAAATTATTATGACTTTTGAGCGGAGTTTATTGTGCGTCTTCATATTAAAATCTCTTTTACTTACTCTGATGCGTTTATTTCTCAAAAAATAAAACTTCATAATCAATTTTTTTAAGTTTTGAACACGAGATAATTCATTTTGAATTGGTGAACTGTCCAAACCGTTTGCATTTGAATGAGGTCTTAAAATGTTATAAAAATTACAAGTGGGGGCTGTGGAGTTTCAAATATATGACCTGTTATTACACAGGATACACACCAACCATCAGGCTAATAATTAGTTTTGGGCGTGTGACTGCGTCAGTTAAGGAAGAAATAATATATTTATATATAATTTTTGTTTGAATTCAACCCTTCCTTTTCAATTTTGCCAATTGAGTTTCATACCACATCAGCTTTATCATTGTTGATAAGATGCAATAAAATAGATTTGTCTTTATCATTGTTGATTTTTTTTCTTCCTTCTTAGAAAAAACAATAAGATTTCAATATATGGCATTCGTTCTATGATAAATGTTTTTTATCAACATGCTAGGACATAAATCAATTTTTTGATTATAACCAATAAAAAAAATCTGCTAGTTAAACTAAGTGTGCGTTTGGAACGCACATTTTCTGTGCGTTCTTGCGTTTTGCTAAAAAATGGTGGGTCCTGTACACAGTGCACAGGACCCACAAGTACGAAATTCAACAAATATTTATTTAAAACTAGATTTCATGTCACTATTTACACATTTAAAAATTATTTTGATACAATGTTTTCAGTTTTTAATTTTCAGCAATAAGCGATATCTAAACAGATCCTAATTGAAATCTTATATCATTGCTCATTTTTATTTCTTTCTTTTAAGACACTTGACATGGTGACTATTGATTATATTGATGACCTATTAATCATTTGGTTGCTTTTTTTTTCTTTTTCTTTTTCTTTTTTGTGCATACCATGAGTATAGGAAAAGTAGAGTGAAATTGAATATGAAAAAGAAGAATGTTATATTCACAATACTTTTACAATAAATTTTAAATAATAAATTATTATTAACTATTATTAATAAATAAAAAAATAATTTTAATAATGATTACAAATTAAAACTAAAAATAACTTAACATATGAGGTGTTTTTGTTGTCAAAATATTGTGAAAGGTACACTTCTAAGTGAAAAAGCCGGCTAGCACGCATGTACAGTTACAAAACAAAAAAGGAAAAGGAAAAGGAAAAGGGAAAGGGGCAGCGTGAAAAGGACCACATGCGGCACATGATCATGATCATGATCCTGATCTCCCACTCCAAGGCCCCTCTGAGCTTATCACAAACAAACGGTCATCTAAGATTCTGCCAAAATTTCTAACAACTTCCTTACAGAAATGATACATCATCAAAGGCTTTACATTTTTTTTTTTTTTTTTGAAAACGAGGGGTCAAGTCACTTGATTGATGGAGATTCTAGCCGCCTACTTATTAAAAGTAAGGCGGCGTTCGGTTCAACGTAAATCGAATTTCGAGTATAAAATGAGTGCAGGAAAAAGTGAATTCTCGTATGGAAAATGAAATTCAGGTGTTTGGTTCTACGATGGAAAATAATCCGAAAAACGATTTTCGTTGTTTAGTAACATTCTAAAAATGCTATTTTTCTACAAAATTTTCACATTTTCTCAGTTATTTTCTCAGCATCCAAACAAATTTTATTACAGAAAATTTTAAAATATACACTTAACACAACCAAAAATCAAAATAAAAACATTGAGAGAGAGGAAGAAAGAGTAAGATCGGAGGGAGAAAGAGTGACAGAGTGAGGGATAGAGAGATAGATCGAGAAAGAGAGAGATCAGAGTGGATGGAGGACGGCAGCGGCCAAACCGGGTGGGTTTAGGGGTGGAGTGGAGTGGGCTAGTGGTCGGTGGCGGCCAAATCGGCGACGTTGAGCAAGAGGGAGAACAAGATCGATGTGTCGAGAACGAGCTCGGTCTTGGGTGGATCGGTCTTGGGTGGTGACGATCTAGATGGCGGCGCCGATAAGCTTCCAAGGGCGACTATGGGTGTGATCTCACCGATGCTGGGGTGTGATGAGACCATTGTGATCTGGGGTTGGGGGCGGTGGGGCGATCTGGGGTTGCTTCTGGTGCTCGGTCTTCTTGCTGTTTCTCTCTCTTTTCTATTTTCCTAGGGTGGAAATCATTTGAAAGTAAAATAAAAACGAAATTCATTTCCAGCTTGCTGGGGTTATTTTATAGTCAACGTTGTAATTGATTTCCGTTTAACCCAATTTTCTATGCTTACCAAACACATAGGCTGGTGTAAAATGATTTCCTGAAATCCTTTTTAACCAAAACAAACGCAGCCTAAGTTTCAATTAGTAATCTACGTTTTTATCGCCACACACACTTGGTGCGATGGTCACTCCACATATATAAGTGCTTAAGGAGTTTAGGGGGCAAGGACCGCGGTTCAAGTCTCTAGGAAGGAACTTCACATACATATACACTTAAATTAGATTAGAGTAAAAATTTTATCTCATAAAAAAAAAAAAAAAAAAAAAGTAATATAGGTTCTTGTCTGATAAATGACATAAAAACAAATTAGCTTCTTAATCTAAGTAATAAAAAACAATCAGAATCAACAAGTTTGCTCAAAATATCTTTTCTTTTCTTTTCTTTTTTTGATTTGAATAGTTGTATCAAAAATATCATGTGGGTGATCATGGACCTTATCAATATGTTTACCCAATTCAGGGAAAATATTTTTTTCCCTCTAAGGATGCTAGCTTTAGCGACTTGACAGTCACATAGACATCAACCTATTTATTGCGCTAGTTATCGTCCTTGTACGGCTGTTGCTAGCATTCGCCTTTTTCTCAAAGGCCAAGATAGGAAAACATGAGTCAACAATTGTGAAGGTGATATGATGACATTGGACGCCAATTGAGTATGAGTTGTGCCTCGATTTGTTTCTGGGGAAGAAGTCACTTGAGACATTGGAAAGCAGAAACTGGGAGCTGTGTCTATCGCCTCTTTACTCTTTAGCATAGCTGCAATGTCTTGGACCTTTTTGGTGATCGTTGGAGCATTTTAATACTAATTTATTAAAATAAATAAATAAATATTGCAATTTAAATGTAGGGGTAATTACACATAACTCACTTGTAATTTGGGCGAAAATCACTTTATCTGCCTACCCGTAGTTTGAAAAGTATTACTTAACCCACATATGGTATATTTCCGTCAATCTTCGTAACCTACCTTAAGCCCAGCAGTTACAAAAACACCTCTTAACCTCAAAACACAACATAACGCGAATCAAAACACTCAAAACTTAGAAACTTTTCAAGAGAGAGACCTGTGGTGAGATCAACGTGTTCTTCGTGGTTTGGAGCATCTGGAGGGGGAGAAAACACTAGTTTTGCAACATCGAAGCTAGGGAAGATAGTTTCAATAAAGAAAACCAAGGAATTTGTGTATGTTCTCAATTTAGGGTTTCAGATTTTGTTCAAGTGCCAACTTACTGTGTGAAACTCTAAATTTGTACTTCAAGTGGAGCTGTTTGCCTATAGAAGCCATTGCAAGGCTTGCACTGTAGCCAAATCAACTCACTACCATTATCAGCAATGCCTAGGATTTGGACTGGTGGTGTACCAACAGAGTATTTTAGGAGGTATTCACCTCCATTTGAGATTATATCTACTTGAGCTGCATTGGTAGAGGGTGAAGAAGTTGACACGGTTAATGGAACGACGCAAAGCCTTGGCAATGCGCTGTGAAGAGTTTCTAAAGGGTCATAGAAGGGAGAGTTTGGAGAGACACGGTGGATTAGATCTAGATAGGTAGATCTGGGTAGACCTGGGTTATTTGGAGACAGTATTAAAAAAAAAATTTTAACCCAAAAAAGGAATAACAAACGTTATTTGGTTCCATAAATTGCAGATGTTGAAAGGCTGTGGGGGGTTTCCACTAGCCCTTGAAGTGTTTGGTGGATCCTTCCGTGGGCAGAGTGCAGAGGTTCAGCTCAGTAGATTGAGGAAATGGTCTATTGACGACATTATTTCCAATATTGATTAGCATAAATGTCTCCAAAGAAGCCTAGAATTTTCAGGTCCTGAGGTCAATATCAAAAAGTTTTTCATGGATTTAGGTTCATTTCCTAAAGACTGAAGGAACTACGCTGCTGCCCTCATTGATATGTGGACAAAATTATATAATCTAGGTGAAGATGGCGTTGATGCTGTAGCCACTTTACAGGAACTCAACATTCGGCATCTGGCTAGTCTTGTGATGACAAAGTATGGTGACTTTTTATTTCAATAATCTGATTTTTCATACAATTAATGTGGTTGGTGATTATTCCAAAGAGCTTGAAAGAAGGAAAGTTGTACAAAGCTAGAAACAATGAGGGATTTCAACTACTCTACCAAGGGAAAGAAGGGGTTTCCAACTTCTATTTGACTGGGAAAAAAATATTTTGCTTGTCTTGTAGATGTTTGAATTCAATTATTGTAGATGGAAACTGATAGTATTTATTTTCCTTAGCTGCCATTTCCTTTTTTGGTATCCATTTTTGGGTTTAAATATGGATTAGTTCTGGGTAGGTAGATCTGGCTCCCCTTGAATCAACGAATGGTACATCCCATCATAGAGCTTCAAACTCTTATCCTTACTCATCGAAGAAGAAAGCTAGGAGGAGTTTGTACGGCTCGCTGTTGCGAATGTGGAGGAAGAAAGATAGGGAACTTCCGGCGATTTTCTCCATATTGCCTAGGTAGCAATGGAGGCCGTCAGATCTGCCATGGCATAGGAGATCGGCGGTAAAGACGGTGTAGCCATAGGAGATCTGGGTAGGTAGGTCTGGGTTTTTTTTTTTTTTTTTGGTATGTTCTTCATGTTTAAGATTTATGTGAATTGAGAGAGAGACCAATACCACTTTTTGGTCTTGTTTCTCTTGTATTTTTGTGCTATTTTTTGTTTTAGGAGGAGAGAAACATAAAATTTGAGCAAAAATACCTATTTACCCCTGATTTTAACAGAGATGGGTTACATAAAACAAACGGAATATACCTCAGGTGGGTTAAGTGACACTTTTTAAACCACGGGTAGGTAAAATGATTTCAGGCCAAACCACAGGTGGGTTTGGTGTAATTACCCCTTAAATGTAAAGATGTAGGAGTAAATATAGAAGATGAAGAAATAGTGAAAATGTTTAATCCCACATTGAAAAAAAAGAGACTATTTTATTCTTTTTAATTGTGGTGATTAATGGGCTAATATGAATTAAATCAGATATTGGGCTAGATACGTGCTCAAGAGAGAGATGAAAGGTGGAGGTATCGAAAATGGAACTCTTTAAATAATTAATATTCAGAAATATTATTCAATTTCTATTTATGTTATTTCCATTATTATTGTATTTGCACCAACGATTTTAAGGAGATTCAATACATGAAGCCTGCACAAGAGAAATCAAATGAGCTAGTTGGAGATCTCAACAAGCCCTTTCGCTTTAAGGAAGCCCATTTCAAAAGGTGGTGAGGAAGAATTTAGTCTCTATCAAGAAAAAATAAATAAGTTTACAAAAGATGAATATAATTGTTGCTCTTATCTTTTGAATTGTCTTGCCGATCATATTTATGATTATTATGATACAACTTATAATTCTACTAAGAAAATTTGGAACGCTTTACAAAATGAGTATGGTACCAAAGAGGCTAGTGCAAAGAAGTATGCTGCTAGTAGATTTTTCCATTACCAAATGGTGGATGGAAAATCGGTGGTGGATCAAGCACAAGACTTCCAAATTATTGTGGCAGAATTGAGATCCGAAAGTATAAAGATTTAAGACAATTTGATGGCAGCTGTCATAATTGATAAACTACCACAATCTTGAAGGGAGTTCCAAAAGACATTGCAGCACAAACAAAAGGAGACATCGTTGGAGACTTTGATCACATGCATCCATGTGGAGGAGGAGGCTAGAGGACAAGATGCATTCATGACAAGAGAGCAATGGTAATTCCATCACAAAGGTAAACCTTATTTTAGCCAATAATAATATGCCCAAAAATCATTTTCCTAAAAATGGTCAATTGAAGCCTAAAAAGAGAGCCTTTCAGAAAGGGGAAACCCGAATAAAAATTACAATAAGAACCAAGGACCCCTTTCACAAGATCAATTTAATAGATCCTGTTTTATCTATGGCAAGAATGGGCATAATGCTCGATTTTGCAAATTTCGGAAATGTAAATTTGTCCCGCAGGCTAACATAACTGAAGAGCCTTTAGTGGCTATAATTACAGACATCAATATGGTGCAATATGTTGAAGGGTGGTGGGCAGATTCTGGTGCTAATAAGCATGCCTACAATGACAAAAATTGGTGCAAGTTGTACACTCCTTTTGAAGAAGAAAAAACGGTTATGCTTGGTGACTCTAGCAAGACCAAGGTTCTTGGGAGTGATGAGGTTAATTTGAAATTCACTTCTGGACGTGTGTTAATATTAAAAGATGTACTTTACACTCCACCCATAAAAAAGAATTTGATGTCAAGTTTTTTACTTAACAAGGCTAGCTTCAAGCAAACTATGGAATCCGATAATTATATAATAACTAAAAAATGATTATTTGTGGGCAAGGGTTATGCTTCTGATGAAATTTTTAAATTGAATGTTGAAAATAATAAAGCATCTACCAATTTAGTTTATATGCTTTCTTCTATTAATTTTTGGCATGCACGTGTGTCATATAAATAGTAGATATGTGGGAATCATGAGTAGTTTAGGATTAAATCCAAAACTGTCAAAAGATTTTGAAAAATGTGAAACTTGTAGTCAAGTTAAGATTACAAAAAGGCCTCATAAAAGTACTGTAAAAAAATACTGAATTGCTTGAGTTAATTCACTCCGATTTATATGAATTTGAAGGAATTTTAACTCATAGAGGAAATAGATATATTATCACTTTTTTTTATGATTTCTCAAAATATACAACTACTTATTTGTTGAAAAATAAAAGTGATGCTTTTGAAAAAATTTCAAGATATTTTAAAAGAAATTGAAAATCAATTCAGTAGAAAAATAAAAAGAATAAGAAGTGATAGAGACCATGAGTATGAATCAAGTGCATTCAACTCATTTGTTCAATTTTTGGGAATTATCGAGGAAAATACTGCACCATATTAACTTGCTTCTAATAGTGTGGCTGAAAGAAAAAATAGAAATCTAATTGAGTTAACAAATGTCATCTAAATTGAATCTGGTACACCTTTACATTTTTGGAGTGAATCTATTTTAATTGCATGTCATGTCTTGAATAGGGTGTCACATAAAAAGTCACATACCACACATTTTAAGATGTGGAAATGACATAAGCCAAATTTGGGATATTTGAGAGTATGGGGTTATTTTGAGATGTAGAAAGGACATAAACCAAATTTGGGATATTTGAGAATATGGGGTTGTCTTGCTTATGTAAGGCTTACTAACCCTAAAATACCTAAATTAGGTATAAAAGCTACTACCTATACTTTTCTTGGTTATATGATTAATAGTGCAACCTATAGATTTTTTGATCCTGAAAACAAAATAATTTTTAAATTTGGTGATGCAATTTTTCAAGAACAAAATTTTCCTTTTAAATTGAAAAATAGTGGGGGTGAAGTAAATATCTTGTTAGAACCTAATTCTTCTACTTCACATCTCCAAAATCAAGAAAATTTTGAAATGAAACCTAGAAGGAGTAAAAGAGCTAGAGTTGAAACGGATTTTGGTCTTGATTATTATGTTTTTAACATTTGGAAAAATCCCCATAATTTAAAAAATGCTTTAACATCAACTGATGCTATTTTGTGGAAAGATGCTGTAAATGATGAGATAGAATCTCTAATTTCTAATAGAACTTGGAAATTAGTAGATCTTCCACCGGGTTGTAAGACCATAGGTTGTAAATGGGTCCTTAGAAAAAAATTTAAACCGGATGGATCAATAGATAAGTTTAAAGCTAGACTTGTTGCAAAAGGCTTTAAACAAAAAGCTAACCTTGATTTCTTTGATATTTTTTCTCCGGTAACAAGAATTACATCTATTAGATTGTTAATTGTTATTGCTGCAATTTTTTATTTAAAAATTCATCAAATGGATGTAAAAACTGTTTTTCTAAATAGGGATCTAGAGGAAGAGATTTATATGGATCAACCTAAAGGTTTTGTAGAGCCTGGACAAGAAAGCAAGGTATGTAAGATAACTAAATTCCTATATAGCTTAAAACAAGCACCAAAACAATGATATGAAAAGTTTGATTCCTGCATGATTGAGAATGGTTATAAATCAAACGAATGTGATAAATGTATTTATTCTAAATCATGGAATAATTTACATGTTATTATTAGCCTCTATGTGAATGATACGTTGATTTTTGGCTCTAATATGCATGTTATAAATAAGACAAAAAATATGCTTAAAAGCCATTTTGATGCGAAAAATCTTGGTGGGGCTAATTTTATTTTGGGCATGAAAATTACAAAAACATGTGATGGAATATTTCTTGATCAATTACATTATGTTGAGAAAATATAATTTTTATTATCACAAAAGTGTAGTTACTCCTTTTGATTCTAGTGTTCATTTACTTCCTGTGAATAATGATGATGAGATTTTTAATCAAAAGGATTATGCTAACATTATTGGTATTTTGCGTTATGCTACTGATTGTACTAGACCTGACATTGCATATGCAGTAGAAGTGCTTAGCAGATGTACTAGCAAGCCTCGTAAAGATCATTTGCTAGCTATTAAACGAGTCATGAGATACTTAATTGGTACCAAATGCTATGGCTTATTTTATAAAAAAGTTCCCTGCTGTGATTAAAACTTTTAGTGATGCCGATTGGAATACTTTGTCAGGTGATTCTCTCTTTACCACTGGTTAAATTTTTACCTTAGGTAATGGTGCTATTTGTTGGAAATCTAAAAACCAAACAATAATTGATAATTCAGCAATGGAAGCTGAATTAATAGCATTAGTTTCAGCTAGTGAAGAGGAAAATTGTCTTAGAGATTTGTTATATTCCATCTATATTAATTCCATCTATATTAATTCATTGTGATAGCACTGCCGCAATTGGTAAAGTTGAAAACCGTTATTGCGATGGTAAATCCAAACCTATAAGAAGAAAGTACAATACCGTGCTATCTTATTTGAGTAGTGGCATCATAATTGTGGAATATATTAAATCTAAGGTGAAAATGCATTTTTAGTCCCTACATTTTGGCTTTTTTTCTATTTTGGTCCCTATATCTTAATTTTACCACTTTTGGTCCCTAAACCAATTAACACATATTATTTTCGTCCTTTCCATCGGTCAACCGATGGAAATATTTGAGGTGGCTGACTCGGAGGAATTAAAATATTATAAAAAATGTCACATCACCTATGACACATCAACATATAAATTTAAAAAATTAATTTATTAATTTTAACTAAATAAAAAAATAAAAACAGAATTAGAAACCAAAATTCAAATGAATTAAGATCTAAAAGTTTATTGAACAAGAACACCATCCCAAAAATTTTAAAACCCAAAAAATTAACATAAGATCCAAACCTGAACACTATTCTCAAACCGGCCACACACTTTTTCTTTTTTTCATCTCAAACTCAAACTCTATTCTCTCATCTCAAACTCAAGCTACACGGCCACACACTATTCTCTCATCTCAAACTCTCTCTTCCATCTCAAACTCTCTCTTCTCTCATGGCTCATACCCGAGCTCTCTCTCCTCTCATGGCTAATCCATCTCATATCTGAAGACCCATGGTCGAACCTCATGGTTGAAGACCCAAAGACCCATGGCCGAAACCAACGCCTATCATCTCATTCTCTTTCTCTCTCTTCTCTCATCTCAAACCTGGGCTCTCCCTCTTCTCTCATTGCCGATCCATCTCATGGCTGAAGACCCATGGCCGAACCCCATGGTTAAAGACCCAGAGACCCAAGGCCGAAACCCAAAAACCCAGGGTTAAAGGCCCAAAGACCCATGTCCGAAATCTCATCATCTTTCTCTTTGTCTAGGATCGTTTAGAGGAAATCAAATCTAAAATTGATGAGGATTGGCTTGTGTTTTGGAATTTTTGGTTTTGTGTTTTGATCTGTGGTTTGGGTTTTGGTATTTTTGGTTTTGTGCTTTGATTTGACTGTGGTTTGGGTTTTGTATTTTTTGGTTTTGTGTTTTTTATCTGACTGTGGTTTGGGTTTTGTTAGTTAATTGTGTTAGCATTGCTGAGTTTGATCATGGTTTTGTAGGTGTTTTTGTATGTTTGGTTGGTAAGAAAATGCAAGAAATTAGAAGAAAATCTTGAATTTTTAATTTTCTGGGCAACCATGTTCTTGGAGAAGAACATGAAGAACAATAAAATATTGGCGTAAATGCAATTTTAGTTTGTTATTGTGTTCTTTGTGTTTTTAAATTTGACTTTGTATTTGGTTCTGGGCTTTTGCTCTTATGCTCTTGTGTTGATGTTTAAATCTGTGATTATGTTCTTGTTCAAAATGAATTAGATCTAAATTTATGTATTTTATTATTTTTAATTCTGTTTTTTCTTTTTTTTTTAGTAAAAATTGATAAATTATTTTTAAAAAATTAGCTACTGATATGGCATTTTTTATAATATTTTAATTCCTCTGTCAGCCACCCCAGATATTTCCGTCAATTGAGCGATGGAAAAGACGAAAATAACATGCGTTAATTGGTTTGGGGACTAAAAGTAGTAAAATTAAAATGTGGGGACCAAAATGGAAAAAAGCCAAAAAGTAGGGACTAAAAGTGCATTTACGCCTAAATCTAATGATAATCTTGCAGATCTACTTACTAAGGCCTTGGCAAAAGATAGATTCTGGAATACATCAAGGGGGATGGGACTAAAGTCCATAGAATCATAAGCCATGTATGAGGATACCCAACACAAGGACTAGAGATCTTGAGAATTGGGTTCAACGAGAAAAACAAATCATACAATGGTTGTAAGAAATGCACTATTTAGGTGTTGTTTCGTCAGTTATCCTTTTAAGATTCAGCTATATGACAGCACTTAACTACAAATATACTTCCATCCTATGAGAAAAAAGTCACACTGCTGAATATTAAAAGATGAACCTAAAGAACAGTAACTAAGTACTGTGTGTGTGTGTGTGTGTATAATGATAATAAATTTAATTTTTAAAGAGAGAATTCTAGGGGTTATTAATTACCTTTGGGATTAAGGACTGGGTTTTCCTTTGGTATAATCTCATATTCTTGATGACAGCGTGGTGCGGTGGCGAGGCAAAGAGAGGGTAGATATGGATAAGAGAGAGATTTGAGTAGTCAGTTTAGAGGGAAAAGAGAGAGAATGGGACTTGATAGGTGATGGACAAATGTGCAGTGCAGTAGCGAGGTAGAGAGAAAGTGCGAGAGGGTTTGAGATTAGACATGATACAAACGAGAGAGAGAAAAAGAGAGAGAGAGAGGGGGGTCTGATGTAAGAATTGAGATTTTCAATTTTTTTTAAACTAGAGCAATAAACGATGTTTTTTTATTTATTATATATATATATTTAAATATAACTTATAAAATATAAATATGTGTGTGTGTGCGCATTGCAATTTAGTTTTTTAAAATCACCACCAACCACTCTATCACATCCAATTGTTGGTTTTTTCACCAACCACCATGCCGGTCAGTGTAGTGATCGCCTATGGCAATCGATTTTAGTCGATTTCTTAATATAGTTTCTTAAGTGTTATATATTAGATTCCCTAACTATATTCAAACACATGATTATATTGACCAATGAAACAAAAACAATATATGCTATCTATTCCATGTACAATTAAATTCAAAGTATCTATATGTTTAAATTTAATTGAAAATCTAACATACCATATCTAAGTTTTATCATATATTAAGAGTATTCTACTTTATATTTCACCTATTACATAATACCAATATGTCATGTTTCTGTTTTTTTTTTTTTTTTTCCAATTGTGGTTACTTTTTAGAAATGAGTGGAGAAGGACATGTAGTTGAAGGAACAAAAAAATGAATCATAGATATTGGGACAAACAATTTTTATTTGGATTTAATCGCTTATAGACAAAGATTTAAAGTTGTTAGATAATATTCCATGGATTGATGAATCCATAAATAAAAAATAAGGTAAATTACAACTTACCTATGGTTTGACCAAAATTTAAGTTGCCTAGTTGTGATTTGAAATTTGACACTTTATCCACCTGAGGTTAGCTCAGTTAGATTTTTTTAACCCACATTTTTTAAAAACATGGCTAAATATGTAATTTTATTTCACTTTTATGTCTCTCCCCTTCAAAAATACAAAAAACATAAAAATACAAGATCAAATAAGATCAAAAAGAAGCCAGTGGAACACTTGTATCATGGATTTCAAACAAGGAAGTCAATACTATACCGAAGGCTGTACCAGTTTGTCCACCGGTACGATATATTTTCGGTAACGGTCAATAACGGTGTACCGTTTCGGGTTTACAGCTATTTTATATATTTAATATACACATACACACACAAAATCTCTATTTACCATACAATATTACCTCAAAAATCTCTGTTTTACAATAAAACATTACTTCAATTGTTCATTGCATACAAAGAAAAAAAAACACAATATAAAAAAACAAAAAACATAATTATTCATTGCATTACAAAGAAAAATAATAATACAAATAATTAAGTTAACAAAAATTACATAGTACCATCTACTTTCATCCATCAAAAGGATCTCCATGAGGACCATAATATACATGAGTATTAGCATTAGGCCAATTTTGAAGCCGAATGGCTCCTGTGCCCAGGATCCTTTGTACTAAAAAAAAAACCATGACAAATATGAAATATATTAAATAATATTCATCTACTTTTTTTCCTTCTACATAAGAATTAAAAGACAAGGAAAAATTGAAAGAAAAGGGAACCGCATTAATCAAATTTTGCCAGAGATTTTTGGCTTTTGGATGCATTCTAAAGTTGTGATGAGAGAGAGGGGTTGCTGCGGCTTAGGTAGTGAGAACGAGAGAGTGGGGCTACTAGGGTTAGAATTAGGATTCCAAAATTACCATCCTCCCCTTAAAAAACTACCACACAAACAAACAAAAAAACAAAAAACAAAAAACATAGCATTTTGTGTTTCGGCCCGGTACGGTATGTACCAGCCAAAACAGCCGGAATTCACCAGTATGGTCGATACGCGACCGGTACGACCAGTATTTTTTCTAATACAAAATAGGGGTGTACCTGTACTGGTGCATTGGCCAGTACGGCATGGTATCAGCCACACTGATTTCAAATCACAGGTAGATAACGTAAATTTCGGTCAAATCTCAGGTGGATAAAGTATCAAATTTTAAACCACAGACAGGCAACTTAAATTTCAACTAAACCATAAGTAGGTAAGTTGTAATTTGCCCTAAAAATAAGATTGGGTTCGTGGTGAGGATTGAGTCTTGTAACTAAACTGAACTTACTGTAATGCCTTTTGTAATTTCTAAATTATAATGCCTTCTGCACGTTACAAAGGGCATCTTTTATTTATTTTA
The DNA here is from genome assembly GCA_032878915.1 of Castanopsis chinensis. Classification (NCBI taxonomy): domain Eukaryota; kingdom Viridiplantae; phylum Streptophyta; class Magnoliopsida; order Fagales; family Fagaceae; genus Castanopsis; species Castanopsis chinensis. The sequence continues at coordinate 2,214,426 of JAVQMG010000113.1, forward strand.
AATTTTTAATGTTTTGCCAATTCATTCATGTAGCGTTTGGTATGGGGTAATGTTTTAGAATTCCTAAGAATATTTAAAAAATCTCATGTTTGGTTGCAAATCACGCCAGGAAATTAGATGCTAGGAGAATCTGTATTTCCCGTTTAAACCCCTCTCAATAGGAATGCAGATTCCCTTTAAAACAGGTGGGTATTTAGATTTTCAAACTTAAAGGAAATTGTATTTTATATAAATTGATAATTTTAACCCTTTTTCTTTATCATTTAAGTAATTAAGATAAAATATAAAATAAATCATCCATATCTTTTCTCACCAAAATAACATAAATAAGATAGACAACTCTGTTGATATATTTTTTAACAAAGTTCTATTTAGGTTTTACGTGTGGGAAAAAGAAAAGTTTGAAGGAGACCCTTCATTGTTGTCAGGTATTCACTTTTGCTATTATGTGTATGTTGCTCAACAAATTATTAATACTTTATATTTTGTTTTTCATTATTTATTTAGAGGAAAATTCTTTTTTTAAAGGACTTGGTAGTTCACATTCAAATATAAGGATAGAATGGGAAGTATGAATGATTCATTTAAGATTTTTATGATTAAACCAAACATTATCATCTCACATTCCTAAGAATCTTAAGAGATTCTTAATGAAACCAAACATAGAAATAGCTACATTCTTAAGCATCCAAATTGCAAAAAATCACACTCCTAGAAATATGGATGCTAAGTGTAACGTGGATTCCCCCGTAGCAAACACCACATCAATTTGTTTAAACTTGAAAACAGATGGGTTACATATTCGGTGTTCGGTCTTCTGACCTCTTCTTTCTTTCTTTTTTTTTTTTTTTTTTTCTTTTTTTTTTTTTTTTTTTTTTTTTTGTAGAAGAAATACATCAATTTTATTCTTGTAGAAGAAATACATCAATTTTATTCAATTAAAGAGGCCAAATCAGCCTAAGCTATACGAAGAATATCTGGTAGCACATCATCTATCCAAAACAATTGAAGTGGACGAAGTAATTGCCCTTTTAGCAAGAGAATGCGCTACAGCATTCCCTTGACGGTGAACATAAGAAAAGTTAATACAAGCAAAATGAGAAGTTAGAAGTTTTACATCATGAATGAATTAAATGACCATGCAAAGCAAAGGATGGCTCAGAGGATACTAGTAGTTCTTTGAATCACCCTCCACAATAATTAAACACCCTCTAAACTTCTGACTTCTGATTCAGCACTGCTTGTAGAGCTTTAGAATTTTCGTTTCATACGTACGCCTAATGCCATGATTGGCTGACAAAACTGTATTGAACATAAAAACTATGCTTATTCTACTATAGCATTATTTCATTTTCACTAAAAAATACTTTTTTTTTTAATGAGAAGTTATGTTTTTATGTTAAAATTATAATACAACAGCATGTTGAGGACTACGTTCTAACTTCTGATGCCTATTATTACCACTTATATGAATATTTTTAGTGCTGTGTACTTCATTGCACAACGCTAAAAATAAAAGATGGCCATTCAAGCCAAAATGATTTGTCCACCCGTGACATTCGATATATCTACATCTTGTCGTTTTGCAAGGAGCACAAATGAAATGACCCATCCAGTAATCTAAAAAAAGAGAAATTTCACTTATTTGAAACAGACGAAATATTTACATATAAGGGTATTGGAATTGGATGTATTACTTGTATTCATACATTAGGTCTCAAATCTCCAATACGAACGAAACAATTTATTTGGTAACAAAACAATTAATATTTATGAACAAAAATTCACATTGAACTTCTAATCAAATTTTATAATAGAGTCTACATGTATATGTCATTAAATTTAGTTATTCTAACCCTGTTGAAATGAGCCATGAGGAACCATAACATACGCCTCCAAAAAATATATCTATATATAGTTGGGTTCAAGTTACACCTAGTATAGCTTTAAACAATGTTACACCACTCAATATTTTTTAATTGGATTTGAACATTAACAAATCCACCGTTAGATTATATTATCTTCATATATTCTCTATACTTGCAAAATTTTAAGGTGATTAAAGATTAATAACTATGTCACCAATCAATTGTTAAAATTCAAGTTTTTGTAGTTTAAAATAATGCATAATAGATAAGTTTATAGATCATATGGTAAATAACATCCGATTGATATGAAAATTGACATGCATGTTAAAAACATATAAAACATGTAATTTAACGGTTGGATTTTCAAAATATTAATTCAATAACAAGTTATTGGGTGGTGTAACATTGCTTAGAGTTACCCCAGGTGTAACTTGAACCTAATCCATCTATATATATATATATATAATTTAATCGCATTTTACGCTCCAAGTTTTTTCTTTTTTTTCTTTTGATAACTCAACCATCATTTCAATTTAATTAGTAATAAAAATTCCAAATATTAAAATGAAAATTTTAGAAAGAAAATGTGATAACAAAGTAATGAGCATTATGTAGTTTACTTTAACGGCTTACGTTAACATCTTAAAACACTTAGCGACCACATATTTTCTATTAAGAATGTTGTTGACAATGAACCCTAAGTAGGATATAATGGTAAACTAAAAATCAAACCAACTCCAACTCGTCCAAAGGAGGCGTCTAGAGCAGAAGGGACATCCCACATAAGAAGGTCGTCCATGGAAGGACGACCGTCCATAGGAACGAGGTACGTTCATCAGGAAGGCTCCTAGACGATCCCCTAACACTTGGGAATTCTCAAGTGTGGATTAGCTTACAAGAGCTAGCGATGGAACCACATGTTATTATTCCAAGGTATGAGTGAGATCTAGGTTCAATGCTATAACTCCTTATTAAATACTTAACTTCTAATGATAGTTATATGAAAAAATATATAATTTCTATAGTAATTGTGGAAGTTATCCTTGGACCCTCTGACCTCCTTAAATACAGGAGAAGTTACAAATTTAATAACCGTTTCTAGGGCGCACTATATAAACACCCATTCAGACCAGATAAAGGTAAAATTTTACAATTCTTAAGAAGTTGAAACTCTAGAACTTGAGAGAAAAACTAACTTTGGTATCGGAGGGTTCTTGGCCGGTCCACCCTAGTCACCTTTGATCATTTTTGTTCTTTCTTTTTGAGGCCTTCAAAACAGTCGCTAGCTCTTCGAAGCCCGAAGCATCCAGCCTACTAATTTTCTTCGCATCATCAGAATATATACTATGACCATTAAATAAGAGCATGGACAAAACTTAGGTGCAGTACCTTAGATGTTGTTCCTTAGATTCCCATATTAAGATTTAGCCATATGGCTATTTAATTAAAAATACACTTTCATCTCATGAGAAAAAGTTCACATGGCAAAATCCTAAGAGAGGAACCTAAAGAACAACACTTAAGTACTGTACCTAAGTCTGGCCCTAAAAGTATTACCACGTAGTGTTTAGTTAGTTCAATTGATAAATTCTATTATTATTGAATAAGCAACTTGATCTTGAAACTAGTCTACACTAAAAAGAAATTTATTGATTTCTTGACTTAGTGGTAAAAAAAATCTATAATGGAACAAATGCTATAAGTTTAAAACCTACCATATGTGTGTGTGTGTGTTAGAAACATAACTATTTTCACAACCTATTTTATAACTTGCTACTTCACAATTTATCGATCCATCGACATAAATTTTTTTTTGTGAAGAGTATAAGAAAATGTTTTTTATTAAAAGTTTTTGTAAAAACATAGTTAGATTTATAGTTTTAGCTTGGCAAGCTGTGAACAAAAGTGTAAGGGGCTGTTTGGCAGCCAATTTCAAACACAAAACAACACATTTTAAACACACTTACACACATTTCAATACACTTTTTCACCCGCACATATATCAAAAACGCTCAAACAACATTACTCAAACTTACTCACCCAACGGGCCCTTAGGGAGTTATTGTATTCTAAACACATATGTTGACACCTAGCCGATTGATTAAGATTGTCTAAATAGCTTGTCAATAGATGAGAATTGTGAAAATTAATTCCCAATCAACCCAATAAGTCAAACCACGAGTTGGAATTTGAACCCTGCTTGCTAGAGTCTCCAAAGTAGATCTAAAGATCGATATAGCTGATGATTTGCCATCAAGTTGAAGTCATGATAGTCACAGAGTCAAGGTTGCTAAAAATCTTCAAGGTGGTTCTTGAAGTCATGAGCCGAAAGTTCCAGATTAGAAAACCCTAACTTGATTTGAGTTGCGTGTGATCATGTGAATAAGTAACTATTAATTCTACTTAGTAGATTTTTGCCTTAGGGTTACTAGTGGCTAAACTCTCGATGTGTTTTTTTTTTTTTTTTTTCCTTTGGTGATCACCATTGGTTTTTCACATAAAAACAAATTATTGTATTCTTTGCTTTCCACACTTTACTATGTAGTGATTTGATGTTGTAGTATAATTAACCTAAAATCAAATTCACATTCATAATTGGCTAAATAACAAATTTGGCTTAATTCCATTTAAATTGTCAACAAGGTCCAAACAATAATCCAACAAACACGAAATCCAAAATCTGAAAAAACACCTAAAAGATGTTTTCATTTTGATATTTTCACAATAAATTTGAATAACTATTTTTAAGTTTGGTTTTTGAAAACACTTTTCCAGACCAGATTTTGTTTATGAACCCTCACCACATTTACTCCAAAAAAAAAAATTTATTATATATAAATTATGAGGAAAACAGTTTTTTGAAAGCACTGATTTTTATAATACGTTATAGTGAAAAAGTGTAGAACAAAAAAACACAAAAACATGGAAATCATAATAAGAGTATGGATATTCTCGTGACAGTGAAAGAGTAATTGGAGCTTTAAGACATTTTTAACTTTCCACTTTTGCAGGTGAGAGGAGGTAGCCAAGAGCGAATCCGGTCCATCCGGCCGTTAAATTTTGGAGCTACTACACTACGACGTGCGTTACACTTCACAGCACGGTTTTCTTATTAAGTAGTGTCGTTTAGCTTTCCCAACTACACACCGCCACGTAGTCAACTTACTTGTCGCAAGGGAGACACACGTGTTACTGGACCCTACTTGCCTCTTCCTCACTCACCTCCAAAATCATCCAGAAATTGAATTGTACGGTTACTATCAATTGCACTCGTCACCATTCTGTCTTTAGAAGCAATAAAGACCCTTTTTTACTGCTATAGACTTAATTTTGATACATCAAGCAACCAAAAATGATTGGAGCACAATACAGACACTTGCCTTATTCAGCAAAAAAAAAAAATATACAAAGTCACTAACTTTTGTCGGCTCATAAGATGTGAGCAGTGAAATTACAAATTTAGATAAATTCTTTTCTTTTTTTTTCACTACTTGCAACTTATTACAGGAGCGTAATTTAATATATTGACGAGTTATTACAAAAGTAGTATCACTTATTAACACTAGCATTTTTCTTTATTAATATATTGTGTCTTTTTAACTTAAAAGCTTTGTAAATTGATAAATTAACCGGTTAAGTGTGTATAGCATGACTTTATTTTTTTTTATTTTTGATAGTTATAAAAATTTTAAATTAAAAATGCGCTAAAAAATACCAATTATACTATCAAACTTTTGATGACTTGACAAGTGTCCAGCATAACTTAATTTTCAATTTATGCGATAAAAGAAAATTTAGTTTATTTGATTTAGGTAGTGAGTATTAAAATTTAAAGTCTCATTTTTTTCTAGGTAATAACTTATTCTTACTAAACAGCTCTCTCTCTCTCTCTCTCTCTCTCTCTCTCTCTCTCTCTCTCTCTCTCTCTCTCTCTCTCTCTCTCTCTCTCTCTCTCTCTCTCTCTCTCTCTCTCTCTCTCTCTCAACCGTTACAAATAGGGAACTAGAATTTGAACCATAATTCTTATTATAAATTAAGGAGAAAAGTTAATGTTATTGAGCTAGAAATCTCTTAGAATATAAGTCTATTGGCCCATTAATCTACGTATAATTTTCAATGATAAAAGATTTTTATCAATTTGACCCATACGAATTCAGGTGAACACTTGTTAATTAGTAGTCCCAAATAAAGCGTTGAGTGAAATTAAACAAAATCATAGTGTTAAAGGCAAAATTTGCAAAAGATTTCATGGTTTAGAGTGAATAATTGCCAATGAATAATTATAAAAACTCATGTAGATTTAGAATCTTTTTAAAGTTTTATAACAATTCGGTTGTTGAATTTCTAAAACTTTATTCATCCGTAATTATTTTTTTTTTAGACGAATTTATGTAAATATTTTTAAGATGTTAAAAATGACATCATAAATTTTAGTCCACACGCTTTCATCCACTCAACGGTGATGATTGTGTGGTAGCATCTCCACCGTCGATTAATGGGCCACAACAACAGAAGCCCAGAAAATAAGAAAACAGAAAAAAGGTTATAGCTGGTTTGTCTCTTCTGGGCCTAGTTGTTGTAACCGTCAGTGTATAAATAAATCTATACCCCAATACAAAGCCTTATAGCTCTCTCTCTCTCTCTCTCTCACTTTTCTCTCTAATAAAACACATTATTATGATTTATGCACACAACTCTATCTCTATATATAACACTGCCCCTTCGCTGCTTTATCTTTCTCTGTCTCTTTCTCTCTAATCTGAAGTCACTAAAAAGTCACACACAATCATGTGTGGGGGTGCTATCATTTCCGATTTCGTTGATGTAAAGCAAAGCGCTCGGAGGATAACCACTGAGGACCTCTGGTCCGAGCTTGACACTGATCTCTTTGGCTTCAACTCCAATGGCGCTTTAGATGATTTTCCAAACTTGTTTCTCCACCACAAGGCCCCTCAAAAGCCCAAGCAACTCGAAAAAGGTCCATTTACTTTTTCTTTTCTTTTTTTTTCCTTTTTTGGGTTTTTTGCTATAAAGGTCACGTTTTTGCATCTGGGTGTCATTTATAACTTTAAATTTCCTGGTTTTCACTTCACTTTAACATCTGGGTCTTATATCAATTTCACTTTTTTTTTTCCTTGACATGATTTGTGTGGTACAAAACTACAAACACAATTTTTTGGTGTTTATTAGACCATAATTTTTAATTTAGCCATCATTACACTATATGAAATATAAATTTATATATGAAATATAAATTTATATATTTTCTAAAGGTCATAGTTGGATTGTTAGCAAACCCACACTAAAAATTTTAGACTAGTGTATTTGTGAGTAGTTCCAACTATACTTCGACAATTTTTTATTTTGTTTTTTTACAGAAAATTTACATCTAATTGGACACTTAGTTTCTCGAAAAAAAATTGGACACTTGGAACCAAAAGCTATTTTACCTCCTAGCATTATATCTTTAGTTGTATTCGTAATAGCATTAAAAACAAAAATTACTCAATGATATGTTTGTTAGCTATGGCTCCACCTATTCTTAGCATCATATATTATTTTTAATATCATGTATTTTGATCACAGTTGATTTCAACTTTCAATTCTGAGAAAGGCCAAAATTTAGTCAATTTTTTTATGTTTGGTGGTTTAGATTGCGTTGCTTGTTTGCTTTCTAATTTTATTGTTAGTGGTATTTTTTTTTTCTTTTGTGATTGTTGTATGTTTGACAAAATAAATTTGTTATTAACAATAATAACTAGTGGTTCTTTTTTATTATTATTATCCAAAATAATGCTTCTTCTTTCTTTCTTTTTGCGTTTCTTGTTTGCTTTGTAATTTAATTGTAGTGGTAATTTTCTTTTATAATTGTTGTACTATCAGTTTGACAAAATAATTTTCTTAATAACTAGTGGTTCTTTTTTATTATTTTAATCCAATCTGATGATTTTTTGTTTTTTGGGTTTTATTTTTTTTTGTTGTTGGGTATTGAAGTGAGGAGTGAGAAGCGTAGTGATACTGATGAGAAAGCCAAGCACGTTGCAAAGGAAGAGAAAAAGAAAGAAAGAACTCGGAAGAACGTGTACAGAGGGATCAGACAAAGGCCGTGGGGCAAATGGGCGGCTGAGATCAGAGACCCACAAAAAGGTGTCCGAGTCTGGCTCGGTACCTTCAACACAGCCGAAGAAGCTGCTCTAGCTTATGACCAAGCCGCCATGCGAATCCGTGGTGACAAAGCCAAGCTCAACTTTGCCCATCACCATCACCAACCACCTCCACCTCCACCTCCACCTTCCACTCCTGAGCCCCCGCCGCCGGCAGCTAAGAAGCGCTGCATCTTTCCCGAGTCAAGTGAGTCGAGTTTTGAAACCATTGATCCACCACCACCACCACCACCGGTGCTATTGCAGCCACTGATTCAGAACGAGATTTGTTGCAAGAATGAAGTGGCTCAGTTTGATGGGTTTGAGCTGAAAGATCAAATCTCGAGCTTGGAATCGTTCCTGGGTTTGGAGCCTGAGCCTGAGCTGGAGCCGAGTTGCGGGAGCGAGATAATTGAATCGGGGGACCTTTGGATGCTTGACGACCTGGTTACACATCATCAACAACGACAGCGTCAGCTTTTGTATTAGCTAGCTAGGGAAACCCAGAAGAACATGTTATATATAATTAATATTATAATTGTAATACTTGAGGACCAAAAGTATGTGACCTTAATCTGTGATTAGGGTTGTCTCTTTTACTGCTTACTGTTCTCTTATGTTTGTGTCTCTGTTTTTTCCTGTTTCTTCGTGTTATCTTTTAATGCTTTTCGGTGTCGTATACTCTATACCATAAATAAAGTAGCGTGTGCTTGCATGTATCCTTATTCGTCGTCTTTGTCATTGTCTGCGTTCATTTGTTTCAAAACCTTTGATATATATATATATTTTTTTTTGGTAAACTTACCTTGGATATTATGCTTTCTTATGTCGGTGCAGTATCTAATCTTCATCGGAATATGACAAGAGTTTTTAGTTGAATGTACATATGCTTGAGAGTCACGAGAGAAAATATTCAAACTATAAGATTAGCAACATATTGCAGTTATCTTTCAAATCCAAATATATTTGATCTTTAATATTGGTTACTAATTATTCCCTCTATTATTAGATTTGTTACACTGTTATTTTTACCATAAGTACAATATTATTATAATTTTTTGTTTGGCTATATTAGAAGTGGGATGGAGGGGCAGTGACAAGTATTGATAAGACAGTATGAAGATAGATCATGGGAGCTCTATCATTGTCTCGTCTATTTTTTGTGCCGTAAGTCAGGTGGCAAGAAGGAATTCAAATATTTTGTCACCTACAATGAAATAACTTTAACATTGATGAGAATGTGCGTAGACAGATATTTTAATTTGTTTGAGGGGGCCACTTATGATACTAATTTACTAGTTTTTACAAACTTTTATAAACATGCACAAACACATACATCTATACACACATATAACTTAGTATATTTCATAGTGAATCCTTAAAGTTTTCATTTTTAATATAAGTTACCAAATTGGCTACCAAAGTGAGTAAAAAATTTTCAATTGAACTACTAGAGTATTCAAAAACATGAATGATCTAAAAATTTAACTGACATAAGAACACATTTTACAATAAAAAATGAATGTGAGGAAAAATTAAAAAATTCTATAACTACTCGATCAATTGGACAATTTTGTAATGAGTATCATTGGACTAGCTCAAATATTTGGGAGGGCGAGTCCTATTTCTGTAGGCTAATAATTAAAATGTTAAATATATATATCTAGTATTAAACATTTTAAAATTAGTTCCGCCCCTCATGAGATAGAAATAAAAATAGAAAAAATTGAGTAATTGTGAAAGTACTAACTAAAAAAAAAAAAAGACAACTTATTTAAGGTAATAATAAAATATGTATAAAAATTTATAAATAGAAATCTAAATTTTATATTCATAAATATATATCAAATAAGAAATGTATGTATACTTATTAAGGACGGAACAAGATGGGATAGGGTAAGTAAACCTGCCTTTATCCGGTCACCTCTTCATGGTAACGAAAATCGACACGGAACGGCTAGTAAAAAAATGTCACGTGAGACGGGACATTTTGGCAATCTTTGCCAGGATGGCCATGTTAGAGTGAGCAAGATTTTCCATCGCTCTCATGGCACTAGCGAGCGGTGAGCCTTTAATTAAGCTTCTAATCTGATTATATTTCTAATGACCATAGTTAAGAATATGTCAACATCTGATCTTCACAAAAGGGAATAGGTGTGGGAGTACCGTGGTGGACACGAGCTCTTCTTTAATTTGATCATGGTATGGTATGTGGTTACTTTTTCTACCAACTCTTAACTCTAGTAGCCCATCATAGGTGAAGGAAATATAAGAAGTGCATGCATGTGTCTAATATCTTTGTTCAATTTTTTTGAAACATGTATTTTCCAATCAAAACTTCATAATCATATAGTCATTATAATACAATAAAATGTCACAATATTTTTACAATATTTTTATTTTTAGTTAAAATAGGTCTCAATTTAATATTTTATTATAAACTCTTTAAACCTATAAGGGATTGACAATTCAATTGTTGTGAAAATATTAGGTTTGTAGCACAACTCTTATTTCAATGCTCTCCCCCAAATTGTTACTAGTCCTCTATATTATTTAAAATGTTATAAACTGAAGGCTTTTTTTAATATTTTTAAAAAAAAAGGTCAGTAATCAACCTTTTAACTTACTTTTTACTTTATTTAAAAAGTCAGTACCTTCTTTGTTTCTTCTTTGATTAGAATTGAAGTTAAAGGGTAGTTTTAAACTCCTATTTGTTTTAAATAAAAAGAAATACAGTAAATAATGTTATTTTGATTTTTGGATTTTCTAGTCATGTGTGAGTATCAAACTATCAATCATATATAGATATTCGTGATCACGAATTTTTTAAATTTGATAATATACCTGGGTTTTAATTACTGACTACTTGAATGAGTTTAAAAAACATTTCTTGATCAACTATCGCTCTTGAGAGAAGAGAATTACTAAAAGATTCCACCATATTAATTATGTTTGTACTGTAATTGGCCACCTCGCATTAGGTTGCCTCGGGATAAATATTACCATGACTACTTTATAAAATGTAACTCAAGATTAGTGTGAAAACTCAGCCATGAAGAACCGTTAATTTTCCCATCGAAATAATTTACGCATGCTTCGAAAAGAGGCATATGCTTCGCACTACCATTTCCTAGTTATCTATGCTTATGTACATTCTCCCTCAACAAATGTTGTAATTGTAATTAGGGGTACGTATGGGTTAAGTTGAAGGGTTTTTCGAACTCAACCCAATTTTGTCAGGTTGAGAAATTCCCATTTCAACCTAATCCATCATATTTATAAAAATCAACCCAACTTACATGAGTCGAGTTAGACTAGGTTGGATGAATAGATTGTGCATACATATTTTATACCTTGCAAAAAATTGAATTTTCATCAAATTTTTAAACAATTTTTTCAATAATTTATTACAATTTATATAATATACTTAAATTATATTCCAAATTTTCAAATTCATCAAAACTAATTCTCAAAATACCAAAATTAATTAAATTAAAGAATTAAAATAATGATAATAAGATAAAATTATTTACACAATAAATTAGATGAGTTGAAAAAACTATCAACCCAAAACGTCGAATTGCGTGGGTTAAGTCAATTTCATTGAATTGATGGGATGATGCATGTACACCTCTACTTGTGTTGTAATATACTCACGTGTTACTTGTTAGATTGTGTTGGAGACTAGAGTTTCAAAGTGACCAAAGGGACCATCCATGTGCTAAGCCTATTTCATTAAGTTTATTTGACTTTTAAAAAAATAAAATAATTTTTATCAAACTTTTTATTAAAAAAAAAACAAAATAAATCAATGAAAAAATAAACTGTAAGTAGTAACATTTCCTTTGAGGTTGCTCCTGTGGAAAAAGATTAGGTAGGCCAGGTGTGCATCATGAGTTACAATGTATTTACAAATTCTCAGTTTTACCTTTGGTACCATAAGTCCAAGTTCAAACATGATTATAAAGACATGAGAATAATCACTGCATCTTATATAAGTCTCACCAAATTATTAACAAAGTCACCATTGCTTCATAGACGTCTCTACACACTTTTCCACCACTTCGGACTGACAGAGACCTATCTAATGAGACTATGAGTATCCAAGGAAGAAGAAATGCTGGAATGTTCATTGTTCCCCATTTTCAAGTTTCAACCAGTTGAAACACATAGAACAGCAGTCAACAATTAGGTTTTGACATGTGAAAGTTCAATTTATGCTTGTGTCACTACTTACCTCAACATGTTGAAATTCTGTGTCACCTTAACCAATCTGGAAACGGAAACAGGAACCCATACATGACAGCAGGAGAGTTTGGGAACATATATTGGGTACGTGAATGCTTAAAATTCAAATGACACTTGGTTTGAATACTCTTCGAGAATAACTCAAGTACGAAAAATAATCTCAATTCAATGGCGAACCTTTAATTTAGATGGTTGAGAATAGGTGGGAGTTAAGACACGTCTTCTACTTAGAATAAAATGTAAATATTTAAAAATAAGTTATAAGTCACATTTTACATATTGAGACTGTTTGGTTTTCAAGTGGAAAAAGAAAATGAAATTCTTATATCTTTAGATTTGTTTGGAGGGAAATATTTGTAGACAACCATTCGAATTTCAAGATAAACCTTTGTTAATATGTGGATCTTATAAAAGCCTTCTTTTAGCTTGCACTCTCTCTCCTTTTTTTTTTTTTTTTTTTTTTTTAATCCGAAGTACTAAGGGTAGACATTAGTTCCATTTGGTTAGGAATATGAAAAAGTGAAAGAATAAAAAATAGGAAGATGGTGGAAAATATTTTAGTTTCTTTCATTTGTGTTTGGTTAGAAGGATGGAAAAATTTTAGTTTCTTTAGTTTGAATAAATTTAGCATCATTTAAAACAAAAAAGAACAAATTATACTTTTAAAAGTTGTGTATAGATGGCCACTTCATTAAAATTATATTTAAAAAAAGCACAAACCCAAAACTATTTTCTAAGAAAATAAATAAATAAATAAAAACAAAAGCCAACCAAAATTTATGTGAAAAGAAATATATGAGCACCCAAAAAAAAAAAACCAACACGTCCAGATGCTTAGTAACAGAGAAAGACAAAATAAAAGTAAAAAAAGAAGCCAATATGTGATGCTTAGTAACAAAGAAAAAAAAAGGTTAAAATGTAACCTGAGGGCCCTTTTTGGCCGCTCCTTTTCATAAGTTTTTCCCCTTTCTGAAAAGAAAATATTTTAGTAGGCAGAAAGATAATATTTTAGTAGGCAGGAGAGAAAACACCTAGCTCCTACTACTTTTTTTTTTTTTTCTTCCCCCACCCAACTACACGGTAATTGCAACCGCAAACTAGCGCCCCACTGAAAAAGAATCATCTCTATTGCTTTAAAATGGAAAGAGTATATTGCATAGTAATAATTGAAGAACCTTACAAAGTTACAATAGAATATCTATATTGTGTTGCTTGCAATTAAGTGCCCAAGAGCAAGCAACTAGTAAGAGTTAATTAGATGGAACAAACTTGACGACAGGTGGCAGAAACTCAATACAGATGGTTCTTTATTGGGCAATCCGGGGATAGTGAGTGGTGGTTGAGTGATTTGAATTTGAGGCCATAGAGATGGCTAACAGTGTCGAGACGGCCTTCCTATGTGTAACAATATAAATTCATTGGCAGATGAAAGCCTGAAATTGAGATTGATGCTAAGGATGTATTTGATTGGGTTGCTGAACCACGCAACAATAATTTGCATCATACAACTCTTATCATGGACGACTTTATCAACCCAATACCACATACCACATGTGAGGGTAAACCACTGCTTTCATAAGGCAAATCAATGTGCGGATGCCATGGCAAGAAAAGGACCAAAACTACGCCAAGATTTTGTTGTCTCAAAGTCATAGTACAAGTGCAAACATTTGTATGTTGTTTTATTGTGACAGACTAAGTTTGTATAGTGAGAGACTTTGCCCTCACATGTAGCCCTAGATTTTTTTGTGACTGAAAAATGTAATAATACTAAATTATAATTTATACAAATTATTAAATTTTACCCAAAAAAATAGTAACTTTTTAACGTGAGTTTCTAAAATAAAAATAAAATAAAAAAATAAAAACTTTTAACGTGGGTTTAAAATAAATAAATATTCTGCCAATTAAAAAAGTAAAAAAAGAGAAAATTTCAAACGTGAAGTTTATTTCTGAAAAAGTGGATTAGTAGAAGAGTAATCCCATTTTATAGGCAATATTTTAGTGGGAGTTAAAAATATATTTTTACTTTGTTGCCCTTTGGTTCTATCTCTACTTAAACTTAGAGAAATAGGGGTATTTTAGATATTAAAAAAAAAATCCGGTCCAAACAAGAGAAACACCTTAAATAGTTTCTAAAATAAAAAATAAAATAAAAAAGCTTTTTAACATGGGTTTGAAAAAAAATGAAAATTTCAAAAATTAAAAAAATAAATAAAGAAAGAGAAAAGTTTAAACGTGAAGTTTGTTTTTAAATAAATGGGTTAGTGGGAGAGTAATTCTATTTTGTAAGCAATATTTTAGTGGGAATTAAGGACGTATTTTTATTTTGTTGTCCTTTAATTCTGTCTCTATTTAAACTTAAGAAAATAGAGGTATTAAAAAAAATAAAAAATAAAAAAACTAGTGTAAGCAAAAAAAGCTTCATAGATAGTAGCATAAATGAAGTCCTTTGTTACCCAAAAAAGAAAAAATTGGTTACATGAATGCAAAGGGCTACTCCTTGACTGCTATGTAGGGGGCAGAGTCTATCCGGACAATCAAGCCTCTTGTAATCCCTTTTGCAATATAAAGTATTAATAAAAAAATATAAAAATAAAAAATAAAAAGTCACCTCACATGTGCATTATTACTCGCACAAGAGATTTTACTATTGTACAAATATAATGCAATATGCAGGTTTCATATAAAATAATAATAATAATGCAATATGCAGGTCGGCATATCCTCTATCATATGGTACTCAAGATGGGAAAGAACGAGTACTCTGTAGCATAAATTTGAAATGGGAAGACTGCAAGTCAATTTATATGTGTTGTTGGTGAGACAATGAGACGAAACAATTGAATTATGTGCACTCACAAGGGAAAGATATGTTAAATTCATGAACCAAACCAGAATGTCTGTCACTCATATCTAAGTGGGGCCTTATAATACGACACTTTACAAAACATCTTTATATCGCAATATCCAATCTCTCTGTATCATTTGAGAAATTTTTGTTATTATACATTTTCGCTACAAGCTAAAATGCTTTATTTCAGCTCATATATATAATCAGGTTATCACTTATCCGTGATTGTCAGCTGACTCACTCAGCTCATTTTCAATCACAAACATAAACAAGTTTTAATAGGACATAATTAGTTTCATCTTGTGGGCCAAAGGTGGGGGACCTGAATGCCAAACTAATATGTTCAGCTCTAAGTTTAAAGCACTTATGACGAGTTTTTTAACTCTACTGATTAGTACTTTTTAATATTTCTGATAAAGATATTTATAGTTCAAATCCTTTATTTTCATTGTAACTATCAAATTATCAAAAATATATATACAAAATGCCTAAAGGCAATTTTTGATGGGTAAGGTATGTATTTGTATAATTGAGATTCTGTCATTTCTAATGATATATCAAATCTCCGTAAAAAGAATCAAATCTAGAAAGTTGGGGAGAGTATACATACTCTGCTTTAGCATTCCAAATCTCAACTATGGATGCTTGTTGGATTATGGAAAAGAGTATTTCAGATTGCAGCTACTGAAATAGATTATATTGTTCTCAGTTGAAAGCATAGAATAAAGATATAGTCATATAGACATGCAGTTGAACCTCTAAGCTAATCTCTCTTACAATTTTTGAGTTTTCTATGATTCTATCAACAAGAGATAGTAGATTAAAACTCAATAGCTAAAATTAATTACCAAGTTTACCCTCCTGTGTAGAGGTGAGAAGTTTAGATGGATTATGAAGCTCTAACGGAGGCTAACTCAAGTAGAGAAAGTGGTAAAATCTAAGTTACCGCACTATTAAAATAGGTCTAATCATATGTGGGTTTATTGTAATTTCTCTAAAAAAAATTTTAAGCACAAAATTAATTATTCAAGATTATTCCAAAACCAAGTATAAAATGCATGAATTAACACAAAATAAGTATAACATTAATTTTTTTTTTCTTTTTTTGAATTAGTATAATAATATTTGTTAATAATGATACAAATATACAAAATTAAACTATTATTACAAACATTATTGATATGGAGACGTCATGTTCTAATAATGATACTGTAATTATTAAGTTGAGTGAATTCCTATTGCAAGAATTGCATCAGGAATCTGGATTCTTTATGCAAGCATTATAGAACAATATCACTAGTGAGAAAGCTTACAGCATACCAAAGTACGTAAATACGCAAGCTATTATGGGCTGCAAGTTTAGTGCACAACATGCGTGTATGGTGAAGACTAAAACTTCTCCATGTCTCAGACATGGAATAGTTATGCCATTGGGACTTTGCTTTTTAGAGCTTTACATTAGACTTCAAGTCGTGCGTGTGAGGCCATGAGTTCAGCCACTATTATTTTACCGGATCAGGCTATGTACAGTTTTTCCGGGGCAGCCCAACATAATTTGAAGTCTAGGGCGAAAAATTTATGCGAGGGCTTTAATATGTAAATATTAATTAAACAAAATTATTTAATACTAATCAAATTTATGTTAATTTGATACATTAAATACATAAATAATACCAACTAGATTAATGTTAATTTCATATAGAGAATCATAGTTGAACTATAAATATTAATAAAAATATATTGAGATTAAAAAAGATACTTTATTTTGGATATAAGACAATGCATAGTTAAATAAAGTTGTAATCTAATTTTTAATTTTATATTTTGATTTTAAGAGAGAGAGAGAGATATTATTTGGTGTGTGGTTTTGTAGGATATTAGTTTACAAAAATTAAAGTATCTGTTTGGATACAGATTATAGTTGGCTGTGTTTTAAGTTTTCACGTTTTCCTCTTTTTTTTTTTTTTTTTTTTTTTCTTCTTCTGCTACTGCTGCACGCTCAAGGGGACAATTTTTACTGTTCATGAACAGTAGCCGTATTTGGCATGAATAGTCGCATGAACAGTAGTCGTATTTGGTTGACTTTTCAGCTTTTTATCACATCTGTGAGTCCTATATACTGTTTACGGGACTCACAAACTTCACTTTTTAGCAATTTTTTAATTAAAAATGAGTCCCACTGTACTATTCATACATTTAAAAATTATTTTACTACAGTATTTTTAACTTTCAATTTTCAATTTTCAACAATTTTCAGTTCCTAAAGTCTCAAACTATTAGAAGAGATTAATCTATAATTGATGATTTAACACATTTGCAACATCTTTTTGAAACATTTTAGGGTTTCAATTGAGTTAAGGTTCTACGGGTCTCGTACTTTGAGAATCTTAATAGAAATGAAAAAGAAAAATGCACTAATTAAAAGTACTATAAAATTTTCAAAATATAATGTTACATTATCTAATAAAAAAAATGAGACATTTTGTAAAAAAAATGAGGCATTTTTAGCATCACTAATAAAAAAAATGTACAACTTTTAGAAAATATATATAATTTTATAAAAATTTGGGCTTTTAACTATGGAAAATGAGGCATTTTTTTTAAGGAAAATTTTGTTTGTTGATGGGGCCTTAGGCCTAGGCCTAACTTGCCTAGGTCTTGGGCCGGCCTTGCAGTCTTTTTTCAATGCATATTCTAGTAACTTTTCAATGGAATTTTACAGCTGAGGAGGTTGATCTATCACAGGATATGAAGCAGTGGAAAACTGTGTCTGACTCTGAGAAACACTTCATAGGCCTTGTGCTGGCATTTTTTGTAGCGTCTGATGGGATTGTATTGGAGAATTTAGCTGCAAGATTTCTAAATGATGTTCAAGTACCAGAGGTGAATTTCATGATCGTGCTTGCAGTTGTATATTAGCTCTGGTGTTCATTTTTATGGAGAAAGTTATGTATTCATAGGAGAGTTATACCGTTGAGTTAATTGTGTTAAATTGTGAAAAGGATTGGGAGCTTGGTATATAAGTTAAAGGCATAACTTTTATGTTTAATCACCGTAAGTTTCTTCAAATCAGTCAAGCGGTATAGTGTTCTATTATGCATCTCTTTCTTTATGTACAATTATTAATTATTATATAGCTGGTGGAAAAAATCTGCCTTTGAAACGCTTAGATCTGTGATGGTGTTTTTATATTTTGGACGTAGAAAAGTGTTTAGTAAAATCGGTATTCAATTTTAAGAGGCATAATGGGGATCAAGTATCTAATTTCGAAATCCATTCACATCCATTCACGTCACCCCCCCTCCCCTTTTCCATTTTTTGTAATGCTTGAGGTTGCATCATTTCTTTACAACATCCTCATTGAATAAGAATGACAAGTAATACACTGTAATGCTTGATTCACGACTCTTCATCTTGCAAAGGGTTAGAAGTTTTTGTCGCTGAACTCAAATTTCTTCTGTCTTTGATTTTTTTTTCCTTGGCTCTCTGGAACACAGATAAATGGTGCTTACTTGAAGCATTTATGTTGGGGCTTTAGAAATGAAACTTAACATATTAACCATACAAATCTCATCTAACAATAACAAATGCATCAATGCATTATTTGGCTTAAGTTCTCATACAGAAAAACTTTAAGAAAAGTTGAGATAACAGACCATACCCAAAAAATAAAAATAAAAAACATGTTAATATTGAGTTTTTGATAGAATGGTATCAGCTGGTCTATGATAATGGTCATTGATATCTGATGTCGACAAGGTGTTCTTTTTCGTTATTGAATGTTTTGACAGAATAATTTCAACTAGTTTCATGATATTGGTCATTGTCATATGGACTCTCATGGTGGATTTGAACAATGTATTAAATATCTGCTTTGTGGATTTGAACAATGTAAGCATTTTCATTTTCTTATTTTTGGGTTCTGGTTGATGATAGATTTTTGAAACAAAAAATCATCTTTTTGGTAAATTCTTTTATGTTTGTGTGTGTGTGTGTGCGCGCACACACGCGTGCACGTATGTGTCAGAGAGAGAGATCACCAATATTAACATATTCAAGAAAACTTCCACCTTTTACGAGGTTTGGGGGAGGTCATGGTACCCAGTTTTACCCCTAATTGTTTTGGAGAGGGTGATTCATGAACTCAAACCCACGACCTGTCGCTTTTGGTGGAAGGCACTAGCCATCACACCAAGACCGAACCTCTTACTGTCACCGACAATATAGGTTGAAAATCCAATGCCCAATACTCCTGCTTGAGTCTTGGAGATGTCCACCGGCCAAGAGGAGGAAGAAACCAGCTTACACGTACTATATAGATGTCCCTATATGCAACGAGTATGGATAAAGGTCCTTGGGCTCAAGTCATAATTGGCTGGAATTTCAAAGTGACAGCAGGGAGTTTCTAATGAAGGTCACTGGTTTGGATCAGATTAAAGAAAAGCCATCCAGACTATTGTGGCGGAAGCATAAGAGTACTGAGATGAGTACAGGAAAGGGTTGGCTTCAGGTTCTACTAATGAAGATCCAGCGCTGGACAACCCCAACGGAAGGAATCTATGAGGTAAACTTTGATGAAAATCTGTTTGGAAACTTGGGCAAATTGAGTGCAGGAGTAGGAGACTCATGGGGGAAGGTATTGGCTGCAATGCCAAGCTTGGGGCACATGGGTAGAGAGCCAATTGAGGTAGAAGCTTTGGCCGCATGACAGGCCATATCACTAGCCAAGAGGGATTCAAGCCTAATGGTGAATAAGATCACCTCGAAGGAGGAAGCATCCCCCATCATTGGTGATCTGGTGGAGGATATCTTGAAGTAGATTCGCGGTTTTCCACTCGTAATGTCCAGTTCTTGGCTCAGCATGCACAAGATGGTGTGCATTCCAACTTGTGGTTGGCAGAAGTTCCAAACATCTTGCACGGTTTTTTTCTTTCCAACACGAAAACTCAGCAATAAAAATTCTCTATCGGTTGCTTCAACCCTCTACAACTCCCTCTCCCATTTACCAAAGCTCTAAAAACCAGTTTAAGTACTTGAAAAAACCATCCAACCACGTACATTATCACAAACTAATACTATCACCATTATCCCAATTAACATAACTTCAATTAGTTCCATCTATTTTGTTTAAGAAGGTTAAAAAAATGCACAATAACCCATCACATAAATCATACCATTTATAACAAAGGAGGTACAGTGAATCTATACAACGAATTATTAGCCAACTTTAACTAACATAGACAATGCGATTACATTTTATATATATACCCATATATACAAGGATTGACAGAATTAAACACATAAATATCCTCTAATTCATTGAGAAGTAGAAACGATACCATATTCAAGAGCAAATCGAAGTCAGTCTCATCGGAACCTTTTCTCTCTCTGCGTCTCCGATCCCACCGGCGACGATCCGAACGAGCTTCTTGAACGCGAAGTGCACGCAATTCGAGAGCGCGATCCAGCAGATCACCTCGTAAACGAAATTGAGAGCTGGATCCGACGACGATGATGATGAAGATTCTTCGTTCCAATCATGCCCTCCGAATCCACCGAAATTCCAACCCCTGCCATCGTCGCCGCCGCCACCGTCGCCGCCGAAAAAACCTTCGTATTCTCCGTCCTCGGAGGAATCGTCGTCATCGCCGGCGAGCGATCTCCGTCTCGTGCGTCGCCTCTTCCGGAGGACAGCCCGGCGAGCGGTTTTAGTGTAATTGGATTTGACCGCGGGGGGAGCGAGACCGTTTACCGCGAAAAGCACGGCGGAGATCGATAATTGGTTGTTGGTGGCGGAGGTGAGGCTGTGGCTGCGAAGAAGGGATTTGGCGAACCCTAGGCCTTGCGATGTGGCTACATTAACTGTGTCGGCGATGAGAGAGATGTCCATGATTGAAAACTCGACGAATTTAAGAATTACTTGGAAAACCAAAAATAAAATAATAATTAGCTACGGCTTGGAAATTTTCTTTCGTAATTTTAATTTTCCTGGAAAGTGAGAGAAAACGAGGGAAAATAAAAAAGAGATGGGAAAGACACGCGGTGGAATATAAAACTTTAGGGAACGTGTAAAACATTGACACGTAAGGTCAAATTTGGAAAATTTATCAATAGTGAAAACGGTCAATCTGGTCGGCTCGCTGTTCAATTGGGACCAAAATACTATAATGGGCCCAAATGTGTAATAGGCCTTTGGGGTCTAATTGGAACAAATACTCCATTGGGCCCTAAAATGTCTGTGTTCATGGACTAGCTCACTAGTTGTAATTCGAATTCCGACAGTCTTTTTTTGGGTTGCACCATCAAGCAATCGTAAATAAATAAAGTGAAATGTTAATAGGTGGGGTAAGGAATTTGTTAATAAATTATTTAAAGAATGTTTTAGTGGGAAAATAAAATAAGTAATTAATATTTTGATTTTTTTTTTTAATTTCCTATAAAGGTAGTGTCAAAATTTTCCTAAAATAATTGGTTAACAAAAAAAATTTTTTTTTTTTTTTTTTTTTGGTAAACTAGAACTTCACAAAAAACTAAAATAGAGAATGAACAACTGGCCCAAGGCAAAGCCTAGGATGATAAAGGCCATAAAGGTCCAAGACATAAACATTAAATAGATTCAGGGGAGGGGAAAAAAAGTACAAAAAATGAGAAGAAGGCATTATTCCTAATCTAGGAAGAGTGTCAGCACAGGAGTTAGCTTCACCAGTGCTTCACCTTCACTTGACGAATTTGGGAAATGAGGAACCTGCAATCAGCCACAAGAGAGGCATTAGCAAGATTGGGATTTTCTGCATTATTCATCAAGTCAGCCACAACTTTAGCATCCAAATCCACTTCTAAAGCAGTAACCTGGAATTCTAAACACATAATGAGTCCATCTCTAGGAGCCCAAAGCTTAGCTAAAAAGCTTGTAGTTGTCCCAATATTTCTGGCAAAACCTTTGACCCGTATACCAGAATCATCTCATAGAATGCCTCCTCCACCTACAGGGCCAGGATTACCTATAGCAGATCCGTCGGTGTTAAGCTTGAACTAGCCCCTATAAGGCCTCTCCTACCTTATCAATCTTTCTAATTGAGGTTTTCTAAGGGGAGCATTTTGAGCACAATAGAAAATTTCCACTACTTTTTGGGTAATATTTTTATGAGAAAATAAATGTTGATGTCCACTTTTAACAAAGGGCCCAACAGCAGAAGAAGCCCAACAATATGAAAAAAGTAAGAAGGGAAAGTAGTAAAGCAAGCCCCAGCAAGTCGGAATGGCAGAATTGATGGCCAGCATGGCTATAATAATGAAAAGAGATAAAGAAATAGTAAGTGGGCCGAGGAAGTTCAAGGAATGTAGTAAACTCATAGGAATGGTAAGAGGTAGAAAGGGAGTAAATGGGCCAAGGAAGCCTAGGAAATGAGTTAGTAAACTTGATGGGCCGGCCTAAAAGCCAATAAGTCCAAGTAGTAATGAAAAGTAAAGATGTGGTAATTGGATCGAGGAAGCCAAAATGATTTAGCAAAAAACTCATAGAAATAAAAGAGGCAGTAAATGGCCTGAGAAAGCTCGAAGAATAACGCAATGAAATGGGTTGGTACAACAAGACTGTTGGCCAACAAAGTTCGAGAGAGGTAAAGAAGTGAAAAGTGGGCATGGGAAGCTTAGAACAGAAAATTCACAAGGAAGTGGACTAACCACAAGCCCATGACAAAATATGAAGCAAAAGGAGGATAAAGCCATGGCAGGCACAGTGGAATGACATGGTAGGAGCAATGGCCCAAAGGCCCATGCATGCAAGAAAGGAGAATATAGGCTCAGTAGGAAGATGATGACTCTTGCCCAAGTAATGCCAAGTTTAGAAAGAGATGAAAGGCAGAGAACATGAGCCCAAGAGCCTATATGTCCTTCACGCCGCAAGATGTATATGCCCACCAGAACGTACAGCAGAATCAGACAAACACAAAGGCAACAGTAAAGGCGTAAAGGACAGAAAAGGAACGGATTCAGACGAAAGTGGAGCACATATAAAGAGCCCAAGCACCACCTACTTGTACCCAGCCAATACATGGGAGGTGGGCCACGAGTCAAGGATATTAGAGGGTGTGGTCTGGCAGTGGAGAGAAATAGGGGGTCTATTTTGGGGTTCCCGTTCAAACTTTTTTAAGAAGAATTGTCCTGCTGGGAAAACATCTCCTCCAAAAAAAGTAAGTATGAGCTAAAAAAAAACTTAATGCATGCCATAGAGATAGGCGAGGGAGATGTTTAACCCTTATCCAAATGAGAGTAGTGAAAACAGAGAGAGATAAGAAACAATACAAGCCATTTTGGTTTGGGAATGAGGAGTGGTGTAACCAACACAATGAAATGGTAATGGCTAGGCAGCCAACAAGCTAATGGGCAATCTTAGAAGGACGCCCACAACGAGCCAAAAGTAGTTGAAGGGTAAAAATGGTAAATCCTATCATGGCAGACAGCATAAAAGGAGGTAGCTATGAATAGTGAAGAGGTAGACGTAGAACAAGGAAGAAAATGAGAGATAATAAAAGAAAACACAAAAAATCAGAGAAAAGCATGAGTGGCAAGAATAGAGGCATTGCATCAATAGGTTACCCATTTCTCTTCCTCTTGACAAACCCACTCTCTGAGAAGTTAAGAGTTAAAGTTTAAGCCATCTAGGTCTTTTTGTCAAAGTGTGTAATCTCTATGGTAGAAGCCTTCTTTGAGGTTACTCACATTGGAAATTGGCTCCCTCTTTGGACTTGTGTTTGTTGAAAAGCTAAGCCAATTTCTCTAGCAGATGAGTTTTACTCTTGTGATTGATGAATAATTAACTTGTTACCTTATTACTGAACTACCAATTGTAACATTGTTATTTACGGTTATATTATTCTATGATAACCTTGTTAGAATTCTTTGTCCTTTTATTTAGGCGTTAGTATTATTTGTCAAATGTTATAGTTATTTTGTCATATTGTATTTCCTGCTATAATGTCTATAACAGTTACTCCTACGCCGTACACTCAAGACTCCTGTCAAGGTGCGTCTATACTAGGATGGCCCAACTTGTGCGCAAACTAGCCTAAGGTGTGTTTCACTTAGGTCAATCCTAACTTTCCTACCTCATAATCATGAGCCGTGGTACAGCAGAAAAAATCAAAACCCAACAACACAAATGACCCATCACAATAAAATAATTAATTAATATTTTGATAACTTTTTTTATTTTCCATAAAGGTAGTGTCAACATTTTTCTAAAATAGTTTCTAACAATTGCCCTAGGGATACCCATTAACATGATCCATAAATAATATACTTGTTTTTCCTCTCCTAGAGATCCTGTTTAAAACTTTGCAAAATTAATTAAACAATATTACTCAGTTTATTAGAATTACAACTTAAGTAAACACCCTTTAAACTTTTTTTTTTTAGTAAACAAGAAAAAGTTGGTCTACTCTAGAATGATTATGATTTATAAAGTACAACTCAACCTAATAAACATTCATTGTAGGACTTAACATGTGTTTGTGCAACATATATAGAGGTAGCAATTCATATTCAAACTCATGAGTATCTAAATACATTTATTTTTACTTCATCAAATTAACCTTGTTTTCATTAGCTTTAAATACATCTATTTAATTAAATATTTAAATACAAAGGCTACATTTGAAATTATCACCTTAGACCTGCCAACTATATTAAGCCAACCTTAATGGTTTGGAGGGTAGGATTGGGGGTTTTCAATGGGCCTAGAGCATAGATTTTGTTAAATGGATTGAGGCCACTTATAAATCTAAGGATTAATGAAAAATGGTTGACATGCTAACCTCTCTCCGTCATGCATAAGTCACATTGTCTACTATGCTCAACATGACTGAAAATCCTACTTAACACTTTCAAGTCAAGAAAAAGCATTTGACTTCATTGAAAACTCTTTGACACAGATGGGCACATCTAGCATGTTCCCTAGCGCCATTTTGGCTTAAAGGCTTCAAAATATCAAGTTTGGTTAACAAAATTCCTAAATCATAACTAAACTAGGTCATCCAATATCCAAACAAAAGCAAAATCGAAGTTTGCCTTCTTTTTAGAAATGCAATATATAAAATGCTTTAATCCTTATTCTAAATCGAAACTTAGGGATGCCCTAAACCTAATATAAAGCCTTGCCAACAAGCCTTGCATTAACAACACATTCCTCTACCTCACATACAATTTAATTTTATGAGTCACATAAAAGTAGCACATTATTAACAACTGTTGCATACGTAAAAACACAATAGTTTCATCTCTCTCCCTTATCACCTCTCTTGTTCTGTTGTATTTATGGCTTAATAAAAGGTTAGAGCTATTTAGTATTTTCATGCATTTCCCCTGGTAAGCAATTACCTCTGGGTATATATTTTTGATGCATCACTGGACTTTACTCGCAAGTATTATGGATTTTGGACTTGAATCTCATTTATTGCGAATTTTTTAATGATAAAAAACTAGCCTTTACTTGTGAGTTGATTTGACCCTATCCAACATTTCAACTGACAAAGAGGCATGTACGAGTTGACCCGTTTTCCCTCTATGTCAACAAATCTGTTGTTCAAACTCTTTTTTTTTTTTTTTTGGGCCAGGTTAATGGGTTGAAGTCCAATTTTTCTAAGTCTACCAATAACATAGAAATCCAATATAAGATATCAGGTCAGGTTTATGGCGGAATGGAACACCCATATGTCTTAACATTAACAAATCATAGAGATCCGAAAATGATATCCGGGTGGACCCATACCCCCCACATTTACTAACAAGTAACTCGCCAAATAATTAGCTCTAGACTTAGTGACTCAGCCAAAACCCTAACCCTAAAAAAATAACCTTATCGTGGGTACTATATAAAATCTCCTTTGATTTTTCATACGCGAAAAAACCCTCCTCCACTCTCACCCAAGAAGAGAATAGGCAGAAAGAGAAAAGCAACAACAATAGCAACAATGGTGTCACTCAAGCTCTAGAAGCGGCTCACCTCCAGCATCCTTAAGTGCGAGAAAGGCAAGGTTTGGCTTGACCCCAATGAAGTTAGTGAAATCTCTATGGCCAATTCCAATAAGCTCTCTCTCTCATTTTCAGGTTAGGATCCATATCCTATCCCTGTTAATCTAACATATCTGTGAATTTCGGATATGTATATGTTTAAATCGGATCAATAATCCAATACTGTATGCCTTTTCATTTTCGTTTTATATACTAATCTAATTAGGAATTTTGGATTGTCAAATTTCTGGGTACAATACTAGGGCTATTCATCCTCATGTGGGTATATGGATTTCAAGACCAGTAATGTTGGTGCAGTTGTGTTGTATGATAATATGGTTATAATGGGTCATATTGTTAAGATCTCAATTAAGAATTAGCTTGTAAATATTGTCAATATAAGTTTGGTACAGAAATTGGTCATTTCAAACTTGATTGTTTGTTATGTTATTTGTGGTGTAACATAGTGTTGAAAAAATAGTATAGAGTAAATAAGAAATTGATATTTTTTATGTACGTTGGAAGATATTATTAAAAGTGGTAAAAATCCTGATTACCACACAGGAAATGAAAGATATAATATATGAGTTTTTATGCTCATGAGTTGGACATTGGGCTGAGCTTTTGGCATATGTAGATTGGGCCTACTTGTCCAGATAATAATATTTTATTATTTTAATTTTTGAGTAAGTTAGTCTGTGCACAATAGTTATTACTGAAACAAAGTGTCTGTTTAATAACGTATAATTTTTCATAACCACTCATTTATAAAAACTACCTTTAAGAAAACTCTCATATTGAGAATATTTTGGGCATTTTCATTTTGTGTCAAAGAGAGAGAAAGAGACATTGAGTAGTTCACAGAGCACAGCCTTGTGTGCTTCGTTTCCATGTTATAGATTATTTTATCCTAGGAGGTAGACGTCGTTGAGTCTCAAAGCACCACAGTGATTATGTGAGGGGCAAAATCTGCTTTAAGTAAATTGTGTTAGATAAAGACTTGATCTGAACCATTCATCTTTCACGCATTTGGTCTATAAGCTTTTAATTATTTGCAGATTTCTTCTTATATATACAGTATCTATTTATTGTGTTTGTCTTTCACATCTATTTGTTTTATTGCTTATATTTAGATCTGTATGTGGTTCATTTTGCTTTATCACAAAAGTAAATTGTTAAAATATATGTTATTTAGGCAAGAAACTTACTTTGAATGATGTGCTGCATGCGGTAGATATTCGTAAGAATCTTGTTTTTTGCTCACTGTTGAGTAAGAACGATTTCAAATTGGTCATTGAATCTGACAATTTTGTACTCGCAAAGAATGGTATGTATGTGGGAAAGGTTTATATGAGTAATGGGCTATTCAAAATTAGTATAGAGTGAATCTAGAATTTTGCAAGTGTGGATTTAGTTTGCAATAATTTAGGTGTGATACTATAGCCGTGTGATATAGAAGTGACTTATATATATATATATATATATATATATATATATAGCTTGTAGTTTATGTACTTTTGTATTGTAAAAGTATATATATAATATTTCAGGAGGCTTATATGTGTTTGATGTTAGATATCTAGAATTACTTTATTACTACTTCGGCTTCTCTTTAACTGTGTATATGATTCTTTACACTTTTCCTTTTGACTGCTTTTTGAAAAGGTTGTTTGGCCTATTACCGAAGGAAAAGAAAATTAAATGGCCTAGATATATAAAGTGACAAGCTAGACAAGTCAAATCTTTTAATATGCTTTTTGAAAAGGTTGTTTGGCCTATTACCGAAGGTTGTGAAATAGTTTCTTTGCAATAACTATTTGTTGACTTAATGTTATATTATGGCTTTAATGATAGTATGTGATTATAATCATTGATAACATTGAGTGGAATTGAAATTGTTCTGCAAAACAGTGATGTGTGGAGTGAATGTGCAAACCATTTGGACAAAACAAAGGAGGAATGAAAGAAAATATGTAACTAGTTGCCTCAAAGAAAATATGTAAGACACTATGAATTATGGAAAGGTAAAATAACTTTTTATAGTTCTTTAAATGTGGGATTGTCTTCTTAAAAAGAAAGTGATAGAATCAAAACTCATGTGAAGGCTGATTTAAAGAGGTTTTGTTTGAGATACAAAACAATGACATGAAAAATATGCTACCTATTTCTAAATGTAGAGCAAGAGAGAGCCTATTTCTAAATGTAGAGCGAGAGAGAGAGAGTTGAGGACCTCTGAGAGTGAAAGAAAGAATACATAGTAAGAGAAAAATCTGGAAACCTAGCAAAATATGACACTGTTTTGTACCTTTGTTTTTTTTGTTTTTTTTTTTTTTTACAACACCCTTTACAACGCCGTTTTGAATTAAAAGACTTACTTGGTGAAACGATGTTGTATGAAGAACAAACCAAACCTCTTAAAGACATGCAGATCGTATCGATTTAGTTCAACAGAAAATCGGTTTCAGGCTCTTTGATTTGATGAATGCACTGCACTGGCATCGAAAGTCCATTCGAGCTCCGATCGCCAGCATCAACTCCGTTGGTCGATGGTAGCAGTGGTGTGGGACAATTGGCGCTGGTCGGTTGGGTCGGTGACGACATCTTCATGCTCACTTCGGGTATTCCCTGCTTTTTTGGATGACAGTAATCATATTTCCTTTTATTGTTGTTATATTATACTTGTTTGTCATAACTCTCGTATAACAGTTTCCTCTACCATGGGTATGTCACCAAAGTTCTAGCAAAGGGGTTTTAGTTTGCGCACAAGCCGGTTTGGAGCGTGTTGCAATCAAGCCAATTCTAACTCTCCTAGCCAGAACCATTGGGCCATAGTGTGGCATGAGACAGCCCAGCCTACAATTGTAAAAAGGCCCACCATAAACATTTTTCTCTATATCTAGGACTAGCATAGATAGCAGAAAACATCCAATTAAAGTTAGAGGATCTCACCTTAACCGGAACATGAATCTCCTACTCTGTGTTGGCTAAATTGGAAATTTCCACCCTATCAAAACCCCAGAAAAGCCAAAGACCTCCAGCAAAGCCTTTAGTGTCCGTGTGGATCGCTCTTTGGAAGGGGAGCCTGTCAGTAATTTCCCTACCTTTGTCACCTCCAATACGGGTTTCCATGACCACAAAAATGGTCGGATCATGCACTGCAATCAAATCCCGAACATGACTTTGGAAGGAATGCTTCAAAGCTCCCCTACAGTTCCAAATGATGATATTTATGATTACATATTGTTAAGAGGACGGGCACTCTTCAATGCACAAGAAGAGTCTCTTCTCCTCTCTTAAATTCCATCCGATAAGAATACCTATTAACATGACCCATAAATAATATACTTGTTTTTCCTCTTCTAAAGATCTTGTTTAAAACTCTACAAAATTAATTAAACATTATTACACAATTTATTAAAATTACCACTTGAGTAAACACCCTTTAACCTTTTTTTTTTTAGTATATGAGAAAACATTGGTCTACTCTAGAATGATTATAATTTATAGAGTACAACTCAACCTAATAAACATTCAATGTAGGACTTAGCATGTGTCTGTGCAACATATATAGAGGTAGCTATACGTACCCAAAATATGGTTGTTGGGCTCAACCTCTACTTGGGCTCACAATCTATTTGTATTGTGGGCCTAGGATTTCCTACTATGGGTGGTCCTGTGCTCGATGACCTAAATATTCTTTTGTTTTTGCAATCCCTTCTTTCTCAAAGTTGCTCCCCTTTTTCTCTTAGTTTTGTCTCTCTTTTCTATCGGTTCCCTCTCCAGAGTTTTCCAACCCCGTCACTTCTCATCCTAGTCTCTTATTTATAGTGTAAGGTCAGTGGGAATGTCATGATTATTCCTGATTACAAGTGGAGATGGGCGTCCAATTCCATTGTTTCGAAGTGGATGTTCCGTTAGGAGTGGTAATAGTGGCATTGGAATTGGTTCCCACCTCCTATAGGCTGTTCAGCAGCGATATTTCCCAAGGCCCTACCAGACAGCCAAGACGTGTACCCCTAAACAATCACATTCCCATCTGAGACGCAGTTAACCGTGATCACAAGCCCAATGTGCCTTGGGCTAAGCACCGTGGCACGGGGCTTAAGCCGACTGCCTTGTAGGCCCAGGGCCTTACCTCATACAAGGGGTTGAGCCAGGGACTGCACCATAGGGCCGGAGTCGAAGGCCCAAAGGGCTCTGGGATCCCGTACTGTACATTAGCCCCCCCTTGATTCATGCCCAACTACCGAGAACCAATCAACGATGCCAAGAGCCGAAAACTCCTCGGGGAGTTTAATAGTCAATCGTTGAACGGATGAGACGTTCATTAATGCACCCTTAAAAGGTGGTTTATGCCAAACAGTCAGATCCAGCCGTCATCATAACCTGACAGTTTGTGAACCGAGGCAGCGCGCGTGGCAGTTACCAAAAGAATTCGTCCTCCGTTTTTATTAATTGCTCTTAACCCCCTCTGGACCCTAGCTTCCTCTGATTTCACCCATCACTTTTTACATCCTCTCTTCCTCAAATTCCTTCTCTGCCGAGCATGCCTCTCCCATGCACATATTCTCTAGCCTAAATCATCATTTTCTAGAGTCCCCAGTAAGTTTTCTTTACTCTTGCCTATTTTTTCAATTTTTCCTCACTCCATAGTTTAGGAATGGGTTATTCTCATCTTCTTACACCTGGGGCTACCTTGGCTAACTTTAGAGAAGCCTATGGCATCCTTGGGGATGTTGATATCGCCTATTGTTAAGAGGGCGATATCCCTCTTGCGAGGGGCTCTGGCCCAAACATAGCGTTTTTCCCCTTGATGGCTATACTAGAGGGTAGGGTTAGGTTTCCCGTAGACCCTCTCACTGTAGGTACCCTTAGGTTCTATGGCCTGTGTCTCAACCAACTCTCCCCTAAATTTTACCAAGTGGTGAGTTGTGTTAGTAGATTGAACCAAATATTTGGTCTACAACTAAATCATCATGACATTGATTTTATGTATAGTTTGTGCGGCAATATTAAAACCGATTACTATTTAAAAATTAAGGATGTGCAGGTACGGCTTATATCATGCCTTCCTAACTCCAACAAAAATGCAGCAGGAGAATTCATCCTAGTGAGCGGAAATTGGCTTGCCGATGAGCTCCCTTGTCTGCTTTCGCCGCGTGATGTTGGTCGGTACCGAGTACTTTTACTTGTTTTAAAATTTGATACTTTTGCTCATTTCACTTACGTAGGTACTAACCAGCCCTTTTATTAATTCATTGTAGAAGGGAAAAGATTTAAACTGAACCTTAGAGTCGTGCACGTGAGGGACCTCAACTTTATACTAAGGTTAGAGATCTTTGTGCACACGGACGGACAACTCCGAGCACCCCATCTAACACTCGGCTGAAACCCCGTGTACACTACCTGGCAGCCATTCAGCCAAGCTTTGCTGATGGATAGCCCACTTCTATCAAATATCGACGTTTGGCATGCCAATTTTCTTCCGCCTTCCTTAATAGTTGGTGAAGCTCGAGACCTCGGCACTGGTGAGGGACAAATCGACTGAATATGTGTCTTAAAGTCATAAAGTCCATGTTCCTGTTAAAGAGCCTGAGGCTCAACCTCGAGCAGTCGAGCTAGAAGTAGCCAAGGTTGATCATGATACAGATATGATGACCACTCGAAAAATGATAGTTGATTGGTTCTTGTCTGGCACTCATCTTACGGCTCAGCCTCAACAGCCTAAAGGCTCTCCTCCCCTTACTGGTCGTGCCAAAAAGAAGCAGTAGGTTGTTGATCAACCGATCGGGATTCCAAGTGGTGCTCCTTCGAAGACCTCTCCCCAAATATCGGGCGGCATCACTATCCGAGAGGCAATGAGTAATTTTCGGTCAACTCCCTAGATTGACACTGACGTGGCATCCTCGTCTCAGCCCGAGATGAGTTGGTAGCCCACCTTCAAACTCGGCAACGGGCCTTTACCAACGTCTGCCAGCCTAAGGACCTAGCCCTAAGGCCAAGGGGGACGGGTGGCCCAGAGCTTGGTGCATGGCCTCCTACTGCCCGAAGACATTCACTTCTTCTTGGACGAGATCGAGGAATCACTTGCTAGGTGGTTACAGTGGCACACCATAATAGTAATTTTCTATCTCACTTTCACATTTATTTTAATGCATGCATATTCTTTTGACCTTCATACTGACCACTAGTGCAATATCAGGCCACGCAACTAACCTACATCCTCGACGAGAGGCTGAAGGAGCTTGCTGAGGATGTTGAAAAGGAGAAGGCCATGAAAGACGTCGTTGTTGCCACTGCAAAGGAAAAGGGTAAAGTTGTTGAGGCCGTCGAGGAGAAGGCTTAGTCTTCAAAGAAGGCTCAGTCTTCGGAGAAAGCCCAATTGGTAGGCGGAAAGAAAATTGGCCGAGGCGGAAGACAAGCTAAGGGAGGTAGAGCTTAAATTGGCGGAGGCAGCCAGCCTAAACCTAACCCAAGCTGACACGATAGCTGATCTGAAGGTGGCCTTTGAAGCCTGCGAGGATAAGTGGCATAACAAGGGATTTGCGGATGCTAAGAACTCCGTGGAGCCTATTGTCCACCAAGCCCGGTCTCATGGGTTCTGGGAGGGGTGCCTGGCATCCTTTCAGGTAATGGGAGTGCCCCAAGATTCCCCTATGAGGAATCCAGAGCAAATCCATACCCGACTCCTACTCCCCCCGTTTAGAGTCAAGCTGATGCTGCTGATGAAGAAGATACCCCCAGTATGAGGGAGCGAATCCAAGCAGTTGACACCCATGTGAAGACCGTTGATCTCGAAGTCACCAACAACCTTAGCACGGCAGAAGATGCACAAGTCTAGCAACCACCAACCAAGGACGTTCCAGATCAACAAGCCAATGATGTAGTCCATCTTCCACCCAACGATCCATCTGTTTGATAGTTACGCTCCTAGCCTGCTTCTATTTTTTATCCGTGTTTATTTTTCTCTTTTATTTGTTCGGTTTGCCTAAAGTCACCGGGCTGTGGTGACAAAACAATGATTTGACTGTTATTTTTTTAAGTTTTATTTTCCTATAGTCATCTAGTTATGGTGACAAAACATTGGTTTAATTTTTATTTGTTTGCTTTATCTGATCCAGGTATGGTGACCGAATGTTTATTTTAATAAGATTTGTGAATGAGCCTCATTGCTATTGAGTTGTTCGTTTGCCTCTGATCGGTGATTAAAACTACTCATCTATTTCTAATAGGCTATATCTTTACATGCATAATGATCGGGACCAGTCTAGAAGAAGTTGTCTATACCTTAGGAGTTAACTCTCTGATAATGAGAATCGAATTTGATGTATGCTGACTTAGCGAAGATGAACGTTCAATGATTGAACTTAGTCGAGGATAGAGTTTTCCTATAATGAGCTTAGGAGAATTTAGGGTAAGTTTCTTACCTCCCCAATGATTAAGGCTTGACCCAGGAGATAAGTTTTTGTTCTTATAATGATTGAGTGCAAGGTTTTCTCTCATCCAGTACTGTCCTTAGATAAAGTCTGAAATAAGGTTTTCACCTGTCCGGTGATGGAGATTAAACCAGGAATAGGTTTCCTTCCTTAGATAAAATTTAAAATTAGATTTCAACCTCTCCAGTGATAGAGATCGAACTATGAATAGGTTTCTGTCCTTGGATGAAATTTGTTTCCACCTATCTGGTGATGGAGGTCGAACCAGGAATAGGTTTTTGTCTTTAGATAAAATTTGAAATTAGGTTTTCACCTGTCCAGTGATGGAGATTAAACCGGGAACGGGTTTCCTTCCTTAGATAAAATTTGAAATTAGGTTTCAAATAACATGTCCGGTGATGGAGATCGAACTAGGAACAGGTTGTTGTCCTTAGATAAAATTTGAAATTAGGTTTCCACCTATTTAGTGATGGAGATCGAACCAGGAACAGGTTTTTGTCCTTAAATAAAATTTGAAATTAGGTTTCCACTTATCCCGTGATGGAGATCGAACCGAGAACAGGTTTTTGTGCTTATGATAATTAGCCTCAGTTTCCATTGC
The DNA here is from genome assembly GCA_032878915.1 of Castanopsis chinensis. Classification (NCBI taxonomy): domain Eukaryota; kingdom Viridiplantae; phylum Streptophyta; class Magnoliopsida; order Fagales; family Fagaceae; genus Castanopsis; species Castanopsis chinensis. Next base: position 2,248,586 of record JAVQMG010000113.1, read on the forward strand.
GTTCGTTAACCGGGGCTAATGAATTAACAAACGATGGAATTATAGGTACAGATACAACTGCGTGGATAAACATCACCTTCATATTAATTAATAATATGCACATACAACATTGTACTAAATCGATGCCCCCACATATTGATAATCAGTGGTAAAATTTCTTCAAATTGTGGGCATTCCTTGGCCGGGAAAATGGTCTTTCGTCCAAATCTTCCAGATAATACGCCTTTGCACCCGCAATGATGATGACTCTATAGGGTCCCTCTCAAGTTAGTGCTAACTTCCCTACGTTGACATCTCGCATATTCCCTACTACCTTCCAAAGTACCAGATCTCCTGCTCCAAATTCCTTTTTCCTCACATCCCTGTTGTATCTCCGAGTAAATTTTTGTTGATATTCTGCCAGTCGTATAGCCACCATTTCTCAGCACTCTTCCAACAAGTTCAGTTGCTTTAGCATTAATCATGAATTCTTGGCGAGGCTGAATTTCGAAACTCGGGCACTACACAAGTTTATCTCTAACGGTATAACTGCTTCTGCTTTGTATGCTAGAGAGAACGGAGTTTCCCCTGTGGACCTTCTCAAAGTTGTTCGGTATGCCCATAGAACATTAGGTAACTCCTCCGCCCACCTGCTAATCTCTTCTTCAACTCGCCCACGATGGCCTTGTTGGTAGCGTCAGCTTGGCCATTGCTTTGCAGATACGCCAGAGTGGAATATCAGTTTGTGATACTGAGACTGCCGCAAAACTTGAGGAAAGCTCTATTGTCGAACTGCAACCTATTGTTCGAAACTAGGGAATCTAGTACCCCGAATCTCATCAGTATGTTTCTCTATACAAAGTTCTTAACATCCACATCTTGGATGTTCGCCAACGCCTTTGCCTCCACTCACTTGGTGAAATAATCTACAACTACTAAAAACGAATCTTCGGTTCCCTGTAGCTCAAGGGAATGGACCAACGATTTCTAGCCCCCACTACGTAAAAGGCCAAGGGCTACTAATAGGATTTAAGCTACCTACTGGTTGGTGGATCAGCGGGGCGTGCTTCTGACACCGCTCACATCTCCGTGCATACTCAGTACCATCCTTTTGTATTCGCAATACCCCTTAGTCATTGCTTAGTGTGCTAATGAACGCCTCCCCACATGACTGCCGCACACTCCTTCAAGAAGCTTGACAAGGAGTTCTTCAATCTTGCTAGGGTGCAAACACTGTAGGTAGGTTCCGTCAAAAGATCTTCGATACAATTTACGATCAACTGAAAACCAATACTGAGTAGCTGTTTGGCGTACTTTTTTCGCTTCCTTCTCATCAGTAGGCAATCGATCCTCGGCTAAAAAGTCGATGATCGTATCCATCCAACATGGTTCAATTGCTGTCACCAGTGAAACACCTACCCCTGCATTGATGCTTGATTCTGCTACTAACTCTACTTTTATTAATCGAGGAATTCCTCGATTGATGATGATGCCAATGTGGCCAAGGTGTCAGCGTGCCGATTCCGCCCACTGGCTACCTGAACCATTTTGACATTTAAGAAGCAATCCATAGTTTGTCTCACCAACCGTAAGTACTCCATCATCTAGGGATCCTTGGCCTCAAAGCTTCCCTATACCTGATTGACCACCAATCGAGAGTCTAAGTAGACCTCCACTTCTTTAGTATCTAGATCTGCTACAACTCTCAATCCAGCCAGCAGAGCCTCATACTCGGCTTCGTTATTAGAGGCCTTAGAACCTAACCTAAAGGAATGCTTCAATTTTATTCCTTGTAGGGTGATGACTACTATCCCAACTCCGGCCCCAAAGCGTTGGACGCACCGTCTATAAATACCTTCCACGGGATCACTTCTATAGTGCAAATGATATCCCCCCTCTTTAGGAAAAACTCTGCAACGAAATTAGCGAGGACCCGACCCTTCACCAAGCTTCTAGGCCTATACCTAATGTCAAAAGAGACCAGTCAAGTTCCCCACTTAGCTATTCTTCCAATGAAATCAGATCTTTTCAATAACGACTGTAGAGGATACTCGATCAATACATAAACGGTATAAGCCTAAAAGTAATGGGGTAGCTTCCTTATGGCATGGACGAATGCCACCACTAACTTCTCCAAAAGCAAATATCTTGTCTCGGCATCGACCAAGGTCTTGCTGATATAGTATATAGGCTGCCGCATGCCCTGGTCTCTCAGTAGCATGGCACCGACAGCATGCTCGGACATTGAGAGATACATGTATAAGTCCTCCCCAGGCTCTAGGGCTGTCAGCATAGGGGCTCGCATCAAATATTCCTTCAACCCTAGAAAGCCCTTTCACACTCTTCGTTCCATTGGAATCCCTTCTATTTTTTAGAAGTTGATAGAATGGACGGCATCGATCGGTAAATTTGGAAATACACCAGTTAAGGGCAGCTAACATACTAGTCAGTACTTGGACCTCCTTCGGATTGCTGGGCGGTTTAAGGCATTTTACTGCTTCAATATGATCGAGGTTGACTTCTATTCCTCGGATAGTGATTAAATACCCTAGGAACTTGCCAGCCCCCACTCCGAAAGCACACTTGTCGGCATTGAGATGCAACTTGTGCCGTCGAAGTACTTCGAACACCTTTGAGGTCACCAATATGCTGCGTCTCCCATTTACTTTTCACCACCATATCATCAATGTGAATCTCAATTATGCACCCAATCTTGTCTCTAACCATTCTCGTCATCATCCGTTGATATGTGGCCCTAGCATTCTTTAACCCAAATGGCATCACGGTATAATAGTAGTTAGCATAAGGGGAAATGAATGTCGTCTTTTCTTGATCCTCGACAGCCAGGGCAATCTGATGATAACCTTGAAAAGCATCCAGAAAACTCATCCTCGTGTGTCCATAGGTGGCATCTACCAGCTAATCAATCTTTGGCATGGGAAATGGATCCTTTAGACATGCTCGGTTCAGGTCAGTGAAATCAACACAAACCTTCCATTTTCCATTCTTCTTTTTTACCACCACAGTATTCGCATGCCACTCTGAAAAAAATATCTCATTTATAGCCCCGACTTCCTTCAATTTCTTAACCTCTTGCCTGATTGCTTCGACGTGCTCCTTAGCTGATCTTCTTGGCTTCTGCTTCTTGGGAGGGTACAAAGGGTCCACGTTGAGTTTGTGAACTTTGAACTCAGGGTCCACCTTGGGCACCTCGAACAAGCTCTAAGCAAACATGTCCACATTCTACCCGAGGAATAACAACATCTCCACCCTATCCTCGTCCTTCATACTTGCTAACTTCCCCTTACTATGGTAATACCCTGCTTAGTGTAGAATTTGACTTTCACATGCAGGGTAGATGGGACCGCCCCCATTGCATGAATCTATGGCCTTCCAAGAATTGCCGTGTACGGCGAAAATGAGGTGACTACTATGAACATCACTATTACCTCCTTGCCCTCTATGTTCACGAGAAGTGAAATCTGCCCGTCTTGGATTACCATCCAGCCATCGAACCCCACCAGGGGTGTGTCGTATTTGGTGAAATCCTCATTTTTTAACCCTAGCCCCCTAAATAGGTCAGGATACTTCACTTCATCACCATTTCCTTGATCTATCAATACCCTCTTTACTATGAAGTCATTTATTTGGGTGGTGACTACTAGAGCATTGTCGTGTGGCTTGATCATTCCTTCCAGATCATCATCATTGAAGGAAATAGGCTCCTGAGTGAGTTTTAACTTCTTCTCAGATGGTTGTTTCCCTGGGAATCCTTCTGCTGGGACCATAGTCAATACCTCTCTCCTTCCGGACACAATGGTACCCCTTGAAGCGACATGAATGACCTCTATCACTCCCATGGGTGGTGGGAGAGGGTTTTCCGAAGGCCGAGCTCCCTGTCCAGCGTCTTGATTCTTCGGGTCTACCACAAACTCTTTTCAAGTACCCTACTTTCACTAGCAGCTCTAGATGGTCTTTCAGCACTTTGCATTGCTCAGTGGTATGCCCCTTGTCTTTATAGTAAGTACAGTATAGGTTTTGGTTTCTCTTTAACGGGTCACCTCCCATCTTACTCGGCTATCGAAAGTATGGCTCATTTTTTATCCGATCTACAATTTTGTGCACCGGCTCTTTGAACGTCACATTTACCTCCCAACTTATGTGCCCGGCTCTCGAATCCTCAAATCCCTCAGGGGCCTTGATTGAAAACCCCATTGTCGAGGCTAGCTCACGATCAGAGCTTTGCCCTTGTTTTGCTACCAGTCGTCCTCCAACCTCTTGTACTCTTCAATACGCCTCATCAGCAACCTCATATCCTCGGGTGGCCTCCTTGTCAACGAGTCTCATAGTTCGGAATCCTCGGGCAACCCTAACTGAAAGGTACTCGCTGCGATTTTCTTATTACCTCCGCCAATTTTGTTATATAGCTCCCAGTATCAATTAGCATAGCTGCAGAGGGTTTCTCCTGCCTCCATTTTCATCGATAGTAATGCATCTACGGGTTGTGGAACTCGGCTGTATGTCATGAATTGAACACCAAACTCTTGAATCAAGTCAGAAAAACTGTGAATCGAGCATTTCCTTAACCCATTGAACCACCTCAAAGCAAGGAAGTCAATACCGTACTGGAGGCTGTACCAGTTTGGCCAGCGATACGATATATTTTGGGTACCGGTCAATACCGGTGTACTGTTTCGGGTTTACCGCTATTAAAAAAAAAATTATTTGTATATATTTTAAAAATAAATAAATAAATATTATTTGCATATTTATAACTTTAATTATTTGGTAAAAGTTAATATGTTAAGCAATTAAACTTGTTAAGTTTATTATAAAAAAAATTGAACAAAGATAAAAGTATAAGACCAAAAAAAGATAATAAAAAAGTAGGGGTAGTAGGTGAGAAATGAGATATTATGCGAGAGGGGTTTGGTAGAAAAAGATTAAGGGAGTGTTTAGGAGAGTAGTTTAAGTTATGTTGTTTGAGTATTTTTGATATACGTGTGAGTGAAAAAGTGTGTAATGTTGTTTAAAATGGGTGAAAATATGTTAAAACTAAGGTGCCAAACAGGCCTAAATAATTAGAAAAATTAAAAAGATGGGTGATAAAACCAAACACATGTCATTTCGAAGAAAAAAAAAAAAAAACTGATGCCTCTTGCCAGTTACCTCCTACCTCTATTAAATTCCTTTTCTTTTTCTGATCCACATCACTTATCACATGCCTCTAGGACCTACAAGTACAACCTACACTACATGTCTTTACAATTTCCAATAAGTCCTCATCTTCACACATTTAAACTTATCACCTCACCATCAAATGTTTCTTTATTTTTCAAAACTCTTTCACCTCCATCACAGCTCTCTCTTCTACCTTTTCAGTCAAAAAAAAAAATCACAACTCTCTATATCTTTCATCTCAGACTCTCTCTTTCAATTAAAGCTTTAGACCTTCAGCCCTTTCTCAAGGACTCAAAGCTTGCTGGATAATTACTAGTGCCGCCGCTCTCCACCAAATGGCATGACTTCATCGTTAGTGTAAAGAGAGTTAGAAATGAAGGGAGGCAGAAAGTATGACTGGCGTGAGGGGAGGGAAAGAAGCATTTTATGTGCAATTTTGTACCGGTCCGGTATCCATTAACTGGTCGAAATCTGGTATATATCGCGGTATGGCCGAAATAGCACCAATACGTCCGGTATTTAAAATGGTACGAAATGCTAGAGTTTCTATCGGCGAAGGTTCCAACACGGTAAATACCGGCTGTACCGGCCAATATGGTACGAGATTGTCTTCCTTGCCTCAAAGTAGTGGGACCAAGACTCGAAGGAAATATCTTACACATCAGTGCATCATTATGAGTGTGTAAAGACATCATTTGAATGTAATGACTTACATGTTTCACCGGGTTCGTCTTCCCATCGTAAGAATTGAACGGCAGTTGTGTAAATTTGCTCAGCATAAAGGCTCATTCAATGTCCCTTGAAAATGGTGATCGGGCAACTCAGTGTAATGCGCGGCCCATAGCGTCCATGGTGGCATTTTGGGGTTGTCATTCCTCTAGGGAAATCAAGTCCTAGTCTGCATACTCCAGCGAGCAATCCCGATGTCAATGAGATCCGGACTAGTAGGATCTGGCCCCATAGCGACCTCCCACACTAGCCGACCCTTCTCCTTGCTCCTCATAGTCCCTTCTTCGGCGCCTACCTCTTGTTTCGAACTCCAAATCCCTTACCAACCCATGCAGACGTTCAATTTCCTCGTCCTTTCGCTTGAACTCTTCATCCCTTCTGTCGAAACGAATGCGCCTTGAAGCACCAGACATTGTTTGGTGCATTTGAAACGAGCCTTCTCTAAGGCCAGACTGCCCTTCTTTTTCAGACTCCTTATCTTCGTGTCCCTTCTGCCTTCTTTCCCTCCAGGTGGATCCTCGAGAAGACCTCCCTAAGCTACTCTCAGCATAACTCCCTGATTGACCTCTAGACATTTTCCCATTCATATCCTGGCAAAACTACAGCTTTATAGGAGGGCCCTACGATGGGCATTAATTGTGCGTACCCAAAATATGGTTATTGGGCTCAACCTCTACTTGGGCTCAACCTCTATTTGTATTGTGGGCCTAGGATTTCCTACTATGAGTAGTCCTGTGCTCGGTGACCTAAATATTCTTTTGTTTTTGCAATCCCTTCTTTCGCAAAGTTGCTCCCCTTTTTCTCTTAGTTTTGTCTCTCTTTTCTATCGGTTCTCTCTCTAGAGTTTTCCAACCCCCTCACTTCTCATCTTAGTCTCTTATTTATAGTGTAAGGTCAGTGGGAATGTCATGATTATTCCTGATTACAAATGGAGATAGGGGTCTAATTCCATTGTTTCGAAGTGGATATTTTGTTGGGAGTGGTAGTAGTGGCATTGGAACTGGTTCCCAGATCCTATAGGCTGTTGGCAGCGATATTCCCCAAGGCCCTACCGGACAGCCAAGAAGTGTACCCTCGAGCAATCATGTTCCCATCTGAGACACAGTTGATCGTGATCACAGGCCCAATGTGCCTTGGGCTAAACACTGTGGCATAAGGCTCAGGCCCACGACTTTGTGGGCCTGGGGCCTTACCCTGTACAAGGGGTTGAGCCAGGGACCACACCATAGGGCCGGAGTCGAAGGCCCAAAGGGCTCTAGGATCCTGTACCGCATAGTAGCAATTCATATTCAAACTCGTTAATATCTGTTCGGGTACTTTTTTTTATTTATCTAATTTTATTTGAGTACCACCTATTTATTTTCAAATACCACTAATAAGTCATTGGGTTTTCCCAAATATTTTTTGCTCTATTATTATGTTAATCACAAATGTTTCATATCTCATTATCTAAATTGGGTCATGATATAAACTATCACAAAAGTCCAAAAACTCATATTTTATCTAATTTTATTATCATTATTTATCTAAACCCAGAACTAGCCCTATGAACCCACTACACACATCCTATTCTATTTAAAGCCCAAGAATACTTATGCTTGACAATATTTGAAAAGCTCATGATTCAAGTCCATGACAAAAAAATTTTATTAATGGAATTCAAATTCATAATCAAAGCCTATAATTTAAACTCATGGCAATTTATTTATCCAAAACTCAATTCACATTAACAAAATCAAAGCCCAATTCTCATTGGCAACATCAAAGCCCAATTCTCATTGGCAATATCAAAGCACAGTTCTCGCTGACAATATTTAAAGCCCAATTCTCATTAGCAATATCAAAACCCAATTCTCATTGACAATATCAAAAGCCCAACTTATGTTGGCACTATTAAAAGCCCAAGCTAACTACTTGACACTATTTTATCAAAAGCACAAGGTTATTAATACTTGACAAAATATTATATCATAATTATTTCACTTAAAAGTCTAATAATGAACAATACTTTAGATTCTTAAATCTATTATTATAATATTATAAGCTCATGGAATTTATGAATTATCTATTCTCAAAACCCATGGTAATCATCTTATAAAAGCCCATGGAAAGTTATGATTATTTATTTTAGACCTATGACATCTATTTATTTCATATCATATTATAAACTCATGTTCACTATTTATCTTACATCACAACATTCATACTATTTATTTCCAAAACTCATGGTAATTATTCATCCTACATGCCCATTATGATTATCTATAGAAAAACTCACGAAAATATCACATTATTCCATTATAGTGGATATTGCCTCTATTTAAAATCCATGCTAAATATTATTCTCAAGATAATATTGGAGGTCATTATTTAAAAAGCCCCAAAGAAAATATCATTTACAAAGTAATTCATGAAAAAAATTATGAGAAACTATACAAGTTGTTATTTAAAGCCCATGAAAATTCATACCCAAAACCTATCATAAATATTTATTAAAACTCATGGATTCATTTTATTTCTACTAACAACTAAAGCCCACGTCGAGTAAAAATTCATGGCAATATATGGTAGCTTTGTCCATTTTGTAGGACTCACAATGAGAAAGTAAAAGGATAGGCCCAAGTGGAGAGAACCATCAAGTCAAAAGCCCACTAAAATACTCATCCCTCATGGCCAAGCCCAACATGAAATCTTAGCCAAAACAGCCTATGTGTGCAAACTGACCCCGCTGGAGAACTCCATTCAGTTCTGTCTTCCGCTAGAGGTCACCTCAAGAAGCAACCAAGCTCCCAAAACCAAATTAGAAGCTGACCACCTGTCCCATTGCCAACTCTAATGTGAATAGTACCAAAGGCTGACACCTAAGGGCTAATGAGCAATAAATACCCTTTTTCCCCAAGTTTTGGTCACAACTCAAGGAAGTCATAACCAAGACCTCCAAGCTCATGAAATCCTCAACCAAATAGTTTATTTTATTACTAAAAATGTATGTAATTGGTTCATGAACTAAGCCCATGAATCCTAAAAAGGAAAATTTGGGAACATATGGTTTGGAAGGCATAAAGAGATCTCCAATAGAACCCTCTGAAGTGGACTTAAACTTTGACACCTAGCTTGGAGTGTTAAATCCTACTTTCTAAGGTCCAAATCTCAGTTGCAGCATTAGAATTCTTCCTTAATACTTGCCTTAATCTCATTGGCTGAACACAATCTGAGCAAGCTTAGCATTTAATGCAAGATTACCCCAAATACTAGCCATGTGTGACATTGCCCAAAGAAGCAAAATAGCCCTCAAAGCAAATCTCCCATTTTTAGGCCAAATCCAGGTTATTAATTCAGCTGTCTTGCTCCCTTGAATGAGACCTACGTTTTTTGGATTCTTGTTAATTAATGCTTCTCTAAACTCCATTACAAAAGCATAAGCACTTTATCCCACAAACACACAACTACTCCCTCTAAAACTTTCTGATTTGTTTGTCATTTTGCTTGTAATTCAGCTCTCCTCAAGCCCACAACTCATTCCCCTTAACCCACACTCACCTAGCCTCAAATATTCCTTTCCTCTTTTGCATAATCACAACCTATAAATGCCTCCCAATTAGTCACAAACAGCCCACTACTCACTAAAGCCTTAACCTCAGTATTAATTCCATCCCACTCACTCAAAATAGCCCACATTACCTCATTCATGCCTTATGCACACATGCTCACCAAAATCTTAGTTTAATACTTGCTGCACTGAGCTGGGATCTCACTTTCCCTTCATACCATGCCAAATAACTCATTTTTCGTCACTATACAACCACTAATATTTACTTATTGTTTTAATATGGGAGGCTATAATGTATTTGACACTAATTGGAATTTTTTCTTCATATTAGTGTAATGATGGCTAAGAGTACTATGGACCCTATTGAACAAAATACACAAGAATTTCCTGAAGTTAATACTTTATTAAATTTATTTAATAATTGAATATAAATTACCCTACCACTAGAGGACTGATTTGAACTATGATATTGTAAAAAGACTAATAATATAACAAACTAACAACATTAACGTGTTTATTCGGCTTTTTTTGTTGTCTTCTTGTCAAGGTGCAGCTTCTATCTCTTGCTTGGGCAACTTACACGACACTGAAAGCCTTTGGGCTTTATTTTAAGAGCCCATCGTCGAGTTTCGTCTTGGCTACCCCATATTCTATTCGGGAATATCAAAATTTTCCCCTCAACAATATCTAAATACATATACTTGTAATTCATCAAATTAACCTTGTTTTCGTTAGTTTTAAATACATCTATTTAATTAATATTTAAATACAAAGGCTCCATTTGAAATTTTTGCCCTAGACCTCCTAACTATATCAAGCCAACCTTAATGGTTTGGAGGGTAGGATTGGGGGTTTCAATGGGCATAGAGTATAGATTTTGTTAAGTGGATTGAGGCCACTTGCAAATATAAGGATTCATGAAAAACAATTCACATGTTAGCCTCTCTCTGTCATGCATAAGTCACATTGTCTACTATGCTCTACGTGACTGAAAATCCTACTTAACACTTTCAAGTCAAGAAAAAGCATTTGATTTCATTGAAAACTCTTTGATGTGGTTAGGCACATTTAGCATGTTCCCTAGCACCATTTTAGCTTAAAGGGTTCAAAAAATCGAGTTTGGTCAACAAAATTTCTAAATCGTAACTAAACTAGGTCATCTAATATCTGAACAAATCGAAGTTTGCCTTCTTTTTAGCAATATAACATTTAAAATTCTTTAATCCTTATTCAAAATCGAATCTAAGGGATGCCTTAAACCTAATATAAAGCCTTGCCAACAAGCTTTGCATTAACAACACATTCCTCTACCTCACATACAATTTTATATTATGAGTCACATAAAAGTAGCACATTATTAATGATTGTTGCATATGTAATAACACAATAGTGTCATCTCTCTCCCTTATCACCTCTCTTGTTCTATTGTATTTATGGCTTAGTAAAAGGTTAGAGCTATTTAATATTTTCATGCATTTTCCCCCTTGTGAGCTATTACCTCTAGGTATATATTTTTGATGTATCACTGGGCTTTACACGGAAGTGTTATAAATTTTGGACTTAAATCTCAATTATTGTGATTTTTTTTTTTTTTTTTTTTTTTTTTTTTTGTGATAAACAACTAACCTTTACTTGTGAGTTGATTTGACCCAATACAACATTTCAACCGGCAACGAGGCAAGTACGAGTTGAACCATTTTTCCCCTAGGTCAACAAATCTATGGTTCAAATTCTTTTTTCTTTTTTCTTTTTTAGGTTGGGCCCGGTTAATGGGTTCAAGTCCAATTTTGGTAAGTCCACCAATAATCCATAGAAATCCAATATGAGATGTCGGGTCGGGTTTATGGTGGAATGAGCACCCGTATGGTATGTCTTAACATTAGCAAATCATAGAGATCCGAAAATGATATCCAGGTGGACCCTTACCCACATTGACTTAACAAGGAACTCGCCAAGTAAACCGCTCCGGACTCAGTGACTCGGCCAAAACCCTAACCCTAAAAAAATAACCTAATCGTGGGTACTATATAAAATCCCCTTTGATTTTTCATACGCGAAAAACCCTCCTCCACTCGCACCCAGGGAGAGAAGAGGCAGAGAGAGAAAAGCAGCAACAGCAATGGTGTCGCTCAAGCTCCAGAAGCGGCTCGCCTCCAGCGTCCTCAAGTGCGGGAAAGGCAAGGTTTGGCTTGACCCCAATGAAGTCAGCGAAATCTCCATGGCCAATTCCAGTAAGCTCTCTCTCTCTGTTCATTTTCAGCTCAGGGTCCATATCTTATCTCTGTTAATCTAACATATCTGTGAATTTCGGATCTATATCTGTTTGAATCCGATCAATAATCCAATACTGTATGCCTTTTCATTTTCGTTTTATATGTTAATCTAGTTAGGAATTTTGGATGGTCAAATTTATGGGTACAGTACTAGGGCTATTCATCCTCATGTGGGTATATGGATTTCAAGACCAGTAATGTTGTATGATAATATGGTTGTAATGGGTCATATTGTTAAAATCTCAATTGAGAATTAGCTTGTAAATATTATCAATATAAGTTTGGTTCTGAAATTGGTCATTTCTGACTTGATTGATTGTTATGTTATTTGTCTTATAAGGTGTAGTTTGGTTTGCTTGTTTTTGGTGCATTTGTTCCTGTTTTGACTTTTGCTTAATATGTGGTTTGTTTCATGTTGTGGGTTTTGTTTAATGCGGATGAGCTCATCTGGGTGCGGGTGCAAACATGCCCATCAAAAATTGTTGCTAGTTTTTTGTTTAGTAATTCGATCTGATGATGTTACATGATTAATTTGTGCAGGGCAGAACATCAGGAAACTGGTCAAGGATGGTTTCATCATCAGGAAACCAACAAAGATCCACTCTCGCTCCCGTGCGCGCAGAATGAAGGAGGCCAAGAGGAAGGGTCGTCACTCTGGATATGGTGTGGCTTTATAGAAAACTTGTTGTGTCTTGTTTCTGTTAATGCATGTCATGTTGTATTGCAACTGTTTGATTGTCATACTTCGGTTTCTAATTCTTCAAGGTTCATAAACTTAGTATAATCCCTAAATGTGTTAAGGTAAGCGCAAGGGTACTAGAGAGGCAAGGCTGCCAACCAAGGTCCTTTGGATGAGGAGACTGCGTGTACTAAGGCGTTTGCTCCGTAAGTACCGGGAAGCAAAGAAAATTGACAAGCATATGTACCACGACATGTACATGAAGGTGAAAGGTAATGTCTTTAAGAACAAGAGGGTGCTCATGGAGAGTATTCACAAGTCAAAGGCTGAGAAGGCAAGAGAGAAGACTCTGTCCGATCAGTTTGAGGCTAAGCGTGCTAAAAACAAGGCCAGCAGAGAGAGAAAGCATGCCAGAAGGGAAGAGCGTTTAGCACAGGTATGATTGGTCTTCCAAGATAATTCCAATGTTTTAGTTTTTTGAATTGGAATCGCACTTTGTTATTTATTGGAATTGGACAAGAATCTTATGGAAAATTATAACTTGTGATCTGTATACTGAAGTTAGTTTTTGCTTCTGGAAGAAAGCAAAATTGTCATACTATTTGTAGAAAATACATTATTATAACTTGGTGTTTGCTGTATCTATTTTGGCAATGTGAGTTAATTGTGCCTTGAAATAACAGGGACCTGTTGAGAGGGCACCAGCAGCAGCTGCACCGCCTGCACCACAACAAACTGAGTAAGAGACTTGATGTTCGTTTTTAAAATCATCTGTGTGTGAAAAATCTCAGATACCAATGTTGAAGATATGAATTTAGGGTGTTCCACCCTCTATATTGTATACTTTATAAATTGTTGCGGGACTGGCACGTTCAAGTCACAATAATAATATTACCATATATCCAATGCATAGCAGTTAATGTATTGTCTGAATTTGACACAGTTCTATTTGATGTTTTTCTTCCTTGCAGGGGAGCTAAAAAATCTAAGAAGTGAGAAGTGTAACATCTCTGATGAACACATAGCAAGAGCTCAAATACGCCAATACTCTTTTGTTTCCTCTGAAGGACTTCGTTCATCTTAGCTATTTTAATATGTTTAATGAATTTTGCATTTTCATTACAAAGATTTAAATCTTTGAACTCTCAACTGTTTTTTTTCTTCTTTCCCCGAATGTTGGATACTGTGTCTATTTGTGACCCTATGGATACATGTCTTTTTGGGACATGGGAATTTTGATTCACATTACTGTCAGTAGATGTAAGTACAGCTGTGCTTTTATTTTTGTGAGTTCTGTGATTTTTGTAGCCGGCATTCCTCTTGTTGGTGGTAGTTGCGCTCCTCTCTCTCTCTCTCTATCTCTCTCTCTCAAAATTGGGATGGGGTTATTGGGATAGGAGGGAAACGGGTCGGTCGAGAACTCAAGGCTGGCCAGCATTACCTTTGCAGCTTTGTTTTATTTATTTATTACAGATGGATGTTGGTTATGGAAGTTGTTTACAGGAGCACAGCTATGGCTAGGATCACAACAAAAATTCACAACAATTTTATAACCCCATCCTCTAATTTGCATACCACCTAATACCTGGATTTACCGCAATCTACAATTTAAATTTTTTATTTTTTTAAACGACCCAATTGTGACCCTAGAAGGACGCATTTGATTACATAGTTCATGCGATTTCCTGCCCCATAAACTGTTGGCCTCACTTTGTCAATTAAACAAAGGACGCTTTCGACATGCGCTCCCGTGTAAATGGTTGGGCTCTCTTTGCCAATTAAACAAACTGATGACGGCGAGCTTCAAACCTATGTGCATTCATAAATGACGCCTGGTTATCCTTATGTACTATACTGTTAATGCATCTATTCTATTGTAGCTCTCTTTGGCAAACAGTTTAGTTGTTTATCTTTTACACCATCAAGAGAAAGGAGGAAAAGTGCTTCATACACGCTTTGACCAAATTCCGCTTGGATCATTCTAAACGAAGTCCAATAATATACATCATCAAGGGAAAGAAGGAAAAGTCCACTTAAACAGAGGGGGGATGTTCAATGTTCATTTGATTAACAGTTGGGATGCTGTTGACTGATATTAATTCCATTTCAATATTGTTATCCAATCATAGTGAGTCACTTGTCTTTTGAAGACAAGGCATGGATGTTGCTTGGTTCTCGATCTTTCCATTTGCCAACTGAGGTGTGCTAGGCTGCTAGCAGCCAAAGGTAGAATACTTGTGACACTTCTAACACGATCCTATGTTCATGGTATTTCATTGATTTCTCAATTTGCATGAAACATGCACCGGGTAAATTTTACGGGTTGTCTAAAAATTGGTCATCTGTCAGTCTTATGATGTGTCTGTTGATGCTCCAATGCACTTGACAAAAGCCATATCCAAATTCCACCCAATATCCTCGTCAGTCTTAATTGTGTGGGTTGTGGTTTTCTAACAACTGCTAACTAATATGGTTATAATTCTAAAAAGTATATTTGTGCTCTTTACCTACAAATGTACACAAAAAGAATAACAAATCGAAAGGTGGATAAAGCTCACATCAGTTTTCTTTTTTATCATTAAAAAAGTGGTTCTGTTCCATTGAAGTGCCGGATTTGGGACAGAATCAATACTAAAAAGTACAAGGGAAAGCCAAAAATGGTTGGCCTGCCATATTCATAAATTAAACCGGCAACATCTACTTTCTTTCTTTGTAAACACCTCTTTACCCATCTTGATCGATTTAATTGACCATACCAAAGACTCGGGAAAAAAAAAAAAAAACCAATGTGATGATGCATACATATATTATATATCACATTTTTTTACCATTTACCGCCATTGATAGGTTATTTCACTTTTCTTGCTTTAGATGCGGACTTTAACGCAGAACACCATATAAGAATTGTGAAAATCAAACTTTCCCAGATTTGACTCTCTTCTCCCTGTATTTAATTTTTTCTGGCCAACAAAAATAACCGGTTCCGTCTCTCTCTCTCTCATTTTCTTAGATTACAAGACATTCAAAAAATAAGCCTCTCCAATCGTTTAATTTCCTCTTCTTCTTCTTCTTCTTCTATTCAATACCCAATTATTTACAACACTTTTTACTTTAATTTTTTTTTCTCTCTTGGATCAAACAAAAACATTGAATTGAAAAAAGAAAAAAAAAAAAGTCTCTTAAATTCTTGGGATCGAAAGAATATTTATATATATAAAAAATGGCATGTTCAGAAGAGTTAATGGTGTCTGGTTCAGGATCAGGTTCAGGGTCAGGGTCAATGCCCCGGTACGTCCAAATGCAAACGGAGCCGTCCGGTTCCATAGCGTCGTCGTTAATATCTCCACGCGCCAACGCAACTCCGATTTTCGACGAGTTGCCGGAGGCCACCATCGTCTCCGTCTCTCGCCCCGACCCGGGCGATTTCAGCCCCATGCTTCTCACTTACACCATCGAATTCCAATACAAACAAGTTCGATCTCTCTCTCGCTCTCTAACTTTCTTTTTCTTCAATGCTTCAAAATTTCATTCAGCTATATATAAGTTTATAGATCGTAGTTGAAGAATTCGGTGTGTTTGTACAGAGATTTCTGAGTTTTTTTTTTTTGTAATAAATGATGAAAATTTTCAAATTTTCAATTTGGCATGTGTTTGGTTGCTGAGAAAACATCCAAGAAAACGAAAGAAAATATTAAATTACAGATCAATTAAGCTGTGCGTGGTTTGCTTACCACTAATTTTATCAATTATATACTTTATTAATATGCGTGAGAATATATTGTGATTCTTAGCTTTTTGTATACTAGTTCAAGTGGCGCTTGGTGAAGAAAGCTTCACATTTATTCTATTTGCATTTCAATTTGAAGAAGCGTGCAATTATCGAGGAAATTCAAGAAAAACAGGAGCAGGTGTGTTGTGATCTTATGTTAGCTTGTATTCGATGTTGTTCGATTATTAATTTGATTATTTGGGAAGGTTTGGGGGTTTGATGTAGTTTTTGTTTTCATTGGAACACTATATTAAAGGTTAAAGAATGGCTTCAAAATCTAGGAATCGGTGAACATACAGCTGTGGTGCAAGATGATGATGAGCATGATGATGAGGCCGTTCCTTTGCATCATGAAGATAGTTTTAAAAATAGGTGACGACTAATCACTACATGTTTTTAGTAAATTGTTTTTTTTTTTTTTTTTTGGTTGTTGTGTGGATCATAATTGTTTTAGCTCTTACGGGTGTGTATTTGATTTTTGTTTTTCTTATTCAGAGATGTTCCGTCTAGTGCTGCACTGCCGATTATTCGGCCAGCCTTGGGAAGGCAACATTCCATTTCAGATAGAGCGAAGGTTGCAATGCAAGGTTATTTGAATCACTTTCTTGGGAACCTGGATATTGTGAACTCCAGAGAGGTATGTTAGGTGCATGTGCTTTTTTAGGAACATTGACATGTTGAATGTACAGTCAGTGTCTATGATTCTTTAACGATGTGTTTCTTCAGTTTCAAACCTTGCCCCTGCTATCTAGTCAAGTCTCTTATGTTTGCGGGTCAATAAAAGAATAATATCAAATCTAGCAATTGTTCAACTAGTTATATGAAGTGTTTCTTTTTCCTTGCTTTCATTTTAGATTTTATTTATTGTAAAACCCAAGGGTAAATGTAGTGCTCATGACTTTTGAAAGGTAGGGTTAGTGATAACTTTCAAGAGAAAAATCTGGATAGTCTAGATGATTAATTATGAAGAGGGAATTAAGCTTTTTTGTTCACTGAAACACTCTTAGGATAATGCAATAGTTGAGTCAAGGACATAGGTACAAGGCTGTGCAGGTTACTCCTTAGCTGTGGGGATGCCTTGACCTATTTTACTGGGTAATAATTGTTTAATTGTCATTTTAAAATCTTCTTTTAGTTGATATATCCATAGAAGGGGTTTGCATGATCCTGAACTGGATGTGGTGAGTTAATGTTTAGCTAAGTTGCTCAACATTTAGTTTATGTATGAATTTATGTACGAACCTTTAAAATTTTTGACAATCCTAAACCATCCCGTTGTCCTATTCCCTGAATATGAATGTGTTGTCTATTAGATGGTTAAAATCTTTAACACTTGTTAATTGTGGTCCATTGCTACAATGTTGATTCTTGTACACCTTCTACTGTTATCATATTATGATTCCCTATTCTTTGATACTTTAGGTTTGCAAGTTTTTGGAGGTTTCAAAGTTATCATTCTTACCAGAGTATGGTCCTAAACTGAAGGAAGATTATGTGATGGTGAAGCATCTACCAAAAATTTTGAAGGATGATGATGATTCGAGAAAATGTTGTCCATGCTGTTGTTTCAATTGTTGTAATGACAATTGGCAAAAGGTAGTGGAATTATATCCTGAAAGTTAATTTTGTTCATGTTGTTGCACTCTGACTGACATACACATTGACCAGTGATACTTAAAAAGAGCATACACATGCATTAGTGGTCAGTTGCATGTTGTTGGTTGAGTGGTGTTTGGATAGGTTCCATGTATCTGGTGTTATTCTATTAAAATCTTGTGTGGTGATAACAGCTTCTAGTAAATCATGGTGGAAAATGATTGTTCCTCTGAAAAACATATGAAATAGTGTGTATAAAGAACAAAGAATATGAATGATTCATATTGCCTTAGTTATTATGTGTTCTACCTAAATTGAAGAGGGGAACAAAGAGAAGAATTTTATTGAGTAGAAGAAAAGCTCTGGTGTAACGGTGTGCTATTATATGTTGTAGCATTTAGCTCAAATATCATGGGTGCGCCACTTGGCAGGTATCCCAAGGAAATGCAATCTGGTTGTTATTACGACAATGTGATCTTGCATCCACCTGCTTTTGGACAAAAAGCATGCAGTGAAAAAGTTATAGACAGCACACTTACAGGCATCTAAGGGTTTGTGCATGGAACTGGCAGTTTCCTTAATGGGACTTTCCTCAAAGGGACCTCTTCAATGTTAGGTATACAGAGGAGATTTTTGAATTCTTCTGACGTGGTTGTTTGTTGGTGGAACAGCCTAACATGGATGCAAAAGCTTGCTCTTTACTCTTAAGGGAACAAATTTCATGCTTCCTTATCCTCCTGTTATAGCTCTTGCTTTGTGCTTTGATTTCTTTGGATTTCCCAAATTGAACAAGGTCAATACATAAGATTGAGAGTTTTGAAGCCTTTTTTAGGGGCTGTATTGGCTTTGTGTAGATCATTGTCAGCTGTGTCTTGTGTTTCTTAGTTCTAGCTGCATCAGGCTACCACATTCTCAAACTATTTAATTGTTACTAACTTATTATGGTAGTACCATTGTTGGAATCTTCTTGTCTCTCGTTTATTCCTTCCTCTCAGTTCATCTCTTATTTGGTTCTCAACATATCATTTGAATGGCTTGAAAATGACAAAATTTGGCCCTTATATTCTTTTCACTTGTTATTGATAGATCATTTGGCATTATTGTTCATTATTTAGCATATTTTTAATTGAAACTTCTACCTGACTGACTTTTTGGAGTATAGGAGATATTTCGTGGCGTGGAGCATAAGTTGTGTTATACTTTGTGATCATTCTTGAAATATTTACATTATATATTCTCTACTTCACCACATTTTTACTTTTATTCTTTATTTATTGTGTGCAGGTTTGGGCTGTATTGAAACCTGGATTCTTGGCCTTGCTGGAGGATCCTTTTCATACCCAACCTCTAGATATAATTGTTTTTGATGTACTGCCTGCCTCAGATGGGAATGGAGAGGGTCGAGTATTGCTAGCAAAAGAAATAAAGGAACGGAATCCTTTACGCCATGCTTTTAAGGTAAGCATCATCTTGTCTTACTGGTCCTTTATATTTTTTTCTGGATCAAAGTCTTAAAAGTTTGTTACTTGGTAGTATAACTTATGAACTTTGGTTCTTCTAAATAGTTAAGCAAATAGTAGTAATAGAAGTTTAGGATCTACTAAGATGCTACATGATACTAATGCAGGGAGGCTATGCATAATGCTTCATGTTGTCAAAACTGAAATTAAGGGTGTCTAACGACCATAATAATTAACCCTCACTAGGTAGGCTGAATTGCTCTTCTAGCTTGAGGAGGAAACTGTAAATTCCGTAGGTTATTCAGATCAATGTCTGTTTTTCGAAATTTAACTTTGTTGTTTAAGCTAAAAAGCTATGGTAGGCAACAATTTTGACTCCTAGTACGCAAATACTTTTGATTCTCTCTTTTGCTCTATTTTTAAAACTTTTAACAACCTTATTTTGTGTAGAGTTGGTATTTTTCTTGGACTGAAAGTGCTCAAAGTAAATAATCTTCTTTGCATGAACTCTGCCAAAGCAGTTCAAATTTCACCCCTCTAGAATTACACATTTAATTTGGGCATTATACTGTGCTGCACCATTAAAGAAATGTGACACAAAGTGCTGGTGGTTGGGTAAATTTTATTGAATCAGCGAGGACTCTCTCCTTTTTTCTTGTGATAAGTAAAATAAGTTCATTCAAAAGACAATATAGCTCAACTACACATTGTCTTTATCAAACTACCACTAAAGAATTACAATCTCAAGTTCAAAAGATCTAAGAATTCTAAAAAGAAGATGGCGGGATGCCACTTAAGGTAGTCATCCTATAAAACAAAAGTCTCAACATATGCTGTTTGATAGTGTCAGTAGGGTGTTCAACACCTTTTAAAAGTTCTACAACTCGTCTCTCTTCAAACTGTCCACATTACTCACAAGGGAAATTTTAGAATTCCTGTGACCATGAAATGTTTTACATTTTTAATCTTGCATTTTTTTTTCACTGCTTTATTGTGATAATTACTTGGAAGATGATTATCTTTCTGGTGAAAAAATCTAGATAATATCTACTAACAAATAGTTTGTAACTTAAGGTGACTTGTGGAATTCGGAGCATTAGGATTAGAGGCAAGAATGGTGCTAAAGTTAAAGACTGGGTCGCTGCAATCAATGATGCTGGACTAAAGCCTCCTGAAGGCTGGTGTCATCCTCACCGCTTTGGCTCTTTTGCTCCTCCAAGGGGTTTGGCTGAAGATGGTAGTCAGGCTCAGTGGTTTGTAGATGGTCGAGCTGCATTCGAAGCTATAGCTTCTTCTATTGAAGATGCAAAATCTGAGGTCTTTTCCTTCCAGTTTCAGCACACAGTATTCAGTTGTAGTCCACATTGATTAATGTTTGGTGTTAAGTTTCTGTTGGTTGATTGGGAGTATCTTGCAGATATTTATTTGTGACTGGTGGCTGTGCCCAGAACTGTATCTACGCCGTCCCTTTCATGCTCATGCTTCATCCAGGCTTGATGCTTTGCTGGAGGCAAAGGCTAAGCAAGGGGTTCAGGTACTAATAAAGTTGTAAACTATTTTATAGTAGTTATACCTGGGGTTTTTTTTTTTTTGGTAGTAATAGTGGGAGGGTCAACTGGATCATATGAAACCACTGTTATGGAATTGCTCATATCATTCCTTTGAATAAGTGTTAATTGTAATATGTCGTACAAATGCAGATTTATATTCTTCTCTACAAAGAGGTTGCCATTGCTTTGAAAATCAACAGCGTCTATAGCAAGAGAAAGCTTCTTAGTATTCATGAGAATGTGAGGGTACTGCGTTATCCTGACCACTTTTCTAGTGGTGTTTATTTATGGTATGCAATTTATATGAAAATTCTACTGGAGTTTGTAGATTTTAATCTTTCAATTAAAATTTACAACTATAATTAATGGTAAATAATCATTATTAGACTCTTTTGCGGTTTCTGATATTTATTTCTGGTTGTATTCAGGTCCCATCATGAGAAGCTTGTCATTGTAGATTACCAGATATGTTTTATTGGAGGACTGGATCTATGCTTTGGTCGTTATGATACATCTGAGCACAAAGTGGGGGATTGTCCTCCATTGATATGGCCTGGAAAGGACTACTATAACCCAAGGTAAGTCTCTGTACATTCAACCCGATCTTATGTTGGCTTGTTCAATGGACAATTTTAGAAGATAGAGAATGAATAGATTTCCTGTTATGCATGTAGTGACTCAAGAACTCTTGTTGAAGATTTGTACTTGTGTAGTTGATAATAGACCATGCTCTTCTAATTCTACTAAAAGGATTATTAATGTTTATATATTGATTTTTGGAGGGAGATCTATTGTGGTACTAAGCCATAGTAAACTAGATACTCTAGGTCAAATTTTAATTTAATACATATTTTCTTGTGGTAGTCGCTGGCTGGCTTCTGCTTTAAAATTCACCCAGTAGGAGGTTTTAGTTGCTATGCGGTGAGAACAGTTCTTTTATTTAACTAATTGCAAGTTGGTTGGATTGTACTCTTACTTTGTTAGATCTGTTTTTAATGTATTTCCTTTTTTCATTATGTCAGGGAATCTGAACCAAATTCATGGGAAGATACAATGAAAGACGAATTGGATCGTGAAAAATATCCTCGTATGCCTTGGCATGATGTTCATTGTGCTCTTTGGGGACCACCGTGTCGTGACATAGCTAGGCACTTTGTTCAGCGCTGGAACTATGCAAAGGTAGTGCTTCCTTAACAATTGGTACAGTCATATAGTCAACTTATAATAACATTATGATCTAAATTTGCTTATTCCTTCCTTCAGAGAAATAAAGCTCCAAATGAGCAAGCAATCCCATTACTTATGCCTCAGCAACACATGGTTATTCCACATTACATGAGAAAAAACAGAGAGGGGGAAATTGGGAGTAAGAATTTTCAAAATTATGATGACCATAGAAGACAGGATTCCTTTTCTGCAAGATCATCATTACAAGATATCCCACTTCTCTTGCCACAAGAAACTGATGGGCTCAATGCTCCTAATGGAGAACCGAAATTATACGGTTCAGACTTTACTACTAACCTCCTTGATCAGCCAAGCAAGGTTACCAGTGGTCTGCCTTTCTCTTTTCGGAAATCCAAAATTGAACCAGTAGGTCCAGATACACCGTTGAAGGGATTTGTAGATGACTTTATATTGGTAGATCATCAGGGGAAAGCACTTTCAGATAGGGTGGCACAGCCTCACATGAAAAGTGCAGATCCAGAGTGGTGGGAAACTCAAGAACGGGGTGATCAAGGTGGATTTGCTGATGAATCTGGTCAAGTTGGTCCTCGTGCTTCGTGCCGTTGTCAGGTGAGCTGTAATTCTTAATAATCTTCTAGAATTATTAGATTATCTACAGATATCAGCCACCTACCCTGTTGCCTAGTCAATGAATTTTTGACTTTTCTTTAAATTTCTGGTAGACTCTTTTTTGACAATTAATCAATTCATCAAAGTGTCAGAATGATTGTCCCTCGTTGTATTGTGAAAAATGAAGACATTTATGATTAAATTTTGAGAGAGTGAGAGAGCAGCCGCCAGGGAATAAATTTTATTGGTAAGCTACACACACACATTTGGTAGGTTTTGAACCCACAACCTCACCCTTCACCTTGCTCTTACAGAGGAGGAGATCTGGAGATGCCAATTGAGCTAGAGCTCATTGGCTAAATCTCTATCTAATTCCTTTCTCACTGTTGCTGTTCTGTATTTTAATCATGATATTGGACTTTGTATCATATTATTTTTAGTTACCTTAAATTTTCAGGTTATTAGAAGTGTCAGCCAGTGGTCTGCTGGAACAAGCCAAACTGAAGAGAGCATTCACAATGCTTATTGCTCTCTTATCGAGAAAGCAGAACGCTTCATCTACATTGAGGTATATTCATTCCCAGGTGTTGTGTAACTTTCATTATATTTTATTTCACTCCCCGTAGGAGTTTATGTATTAGAATATCTTGTACGATATTTTTCATTTTGAAAACTAGGAAGATGTCTTGAATAGAAAAGTATGCGTTGATTAGAATAATTGTTATATTTTCATAGAAATTAATGCACAAGTCCAACACTACGAACTGATAAATTCAAGTACCATGACCCTCATCATAAAGGTATTTGAAGCAAGGACATTTCGGGACTTCATTTAGTAAATCAGATGCCATAGAGTATAGTTATGGCCATTCAGTTCCATGGGACAGCCTAACAGGCCCTCCCTCAGATTGGCCTTAGTTTATTGTATTCAAATACATGCATTATTGGTCCAAAGGGCGTAGAAGACTTTATGGCCATCTTGGCTTGGTTCAGGATCATTTTAGCCATACCTTTTGTATCTAGTCTCTGGCTAGGTCATAAATAGATTTAAAAAATAAGCGAATACTTTCTATTAACTACTTGGGAGTGGCCACCTGGATCCTTTTTCATTAATTTGCCCTCTGTTTATTGTTGTCATTGCTGCTGTTCTCTCTCTCTCTCTCTCGGGATGGGGGGTGAATGCTCACTTTTGAGTAATAGGTATGTTTCTTTTCCTTATTCTGCACCCTTCTCAAGGGGTTGGATGGGTTGTCATGTTGGCTTGAGGGTGCCTGGCCATTAGGTGTTCTAACTGGTATTTTCTGCTCAAGTTCATGACCATCTCAGTTTACTTCTTGTTGCCAGTTGCCTACCCTGCACATGTTCAAACAATCTCAATGCATTCCCGTTCCTGTCTGTACACAAATTCATGTTCTCTCAGAACTTCTTCCTCTTCTCTCTCTCTCTCTCTCTCTCTCTCTCTCAGATAAAGCCATTCTACTAGCATTATCTTCCTGATTACCCCACTGCCCCATTGCCCATGTATGCATTTAAGAGAGATGATAGTTTAAAATGCTTCCTTTAATATACTTTTGAGCAAAGTATGGTATAAACATACTAAAATGGATGAAATTCAGAAAGAAAATGAAAATTGAATCAATTCATGAACCTGTGTAAATTTTTTAAGTTTTAGATAAAAAGGAAGCAAGTGAGGCTGTTTTGCAAACAAACCAACTGATGCCATTAATAGCATAATAAACAAAGTGCGTTCTTAGTCAGAAGGTTGGGCTTCTATCAAGGGAGAAATGGAAAGATGATGTTAATGCTTATGAGTTATGGGCCAACTTGTTGGTCAGGTTCATGTTCTTATCCATCGGTGTGTTGGATACCCTATATGATAGACATTCTTTTGAGTTTATTTTCATTATAATGTTCTGGGTCTGATTGTCCTTCTTAGCATTCTGTGTCTTATTTTCATTATCTTTTGAATTAATTCTTGGCAACTTTTTTCCAGAATCAATTTTTCATATCAGGTCTCTCGGGAGATGAGATAATACGTAATCGCGTGTTGGAAGCATTATACCTGCGTATTATGCGAGCATACAATGATAAGAAGTGTTTTAGGGTTATAATTGTCATACCACTTCTACCGGGTTTCCAGGTTTAATTTCATTGTCAAAATCCTTCAAATCTGAAATTTGATCAATCTGTTAGATTTTCATACTGAAATGTTTTAACAGGGGGGTGTAGA
The DNA here is from genome assembly GCA_032878915.1 of Castanopsis chinensis. Classification (NCBI taxonomy): domain Eukaryota; kingdom Viridiplantae; phylum Streptophyta; class Magnoliopsida; order Fagales; family Fagaceae; genus Castanopsis; species Castanopsis chinensis. The sequence goes on from JAVQMG010000113.1 coordinate 2,273,379, forward strand.
TGACGGGGGTGCAGCATCTGTGAGAGCCATAATGCATTGGCAGTATCGAACCATTTGCAGAGGAAATAATTCGATATTTCATAATCTCTATAATCTTCTTGGTGCTAAAACGCACGATTACATTTCTTTCTATGGCCTTAGAGCTTATGGCAAACTCTTTGAGGGTGGTCCTGTAGCCTCCAGTCAGGTATTGTCTTGCACCAATTCTTGCATCAATGCACCCTAACCACTTATTAATATACTTTCATTTATCTTTCCTCTCATTTGCAAAAGCTGCTACATGCATCTCTTTCCTTCAATTATCATTATTCCAATCATACTTCTTTTGCTACTGCAGGTGTATGTGCACAGTAAAATTATGATAGTTGATGATTGTATTACATTGATTGGATCGGCTAATATTAATGATAGGAGTTTGCTTGGCTCAAGAGATTCTGAGGTACCACTCTTGCTTGACGTCTTTTCATATTTTTGTTCATGTTTCTCCTGTCATTGTCGAGTCCAAAAGGTGAAAACAACTCAAGGCTAGAGCTTTCACCCTAGTCAAGAATTCATCCTTTCAGCCTCGATTTGAAAAATGCCTTATATTGGAATTATGCATGAGGAAATGGTTAACTATCTTGTTATAAGATACTAGCCTCATTGCATGTGCGAAAGCTTTTAATTTTTTTTTTGGTTTAGTGTAATAATTTTCCATTCATCTCAATTGGGGGGTGCTATATTTTCCAATAACAAAATTGATTCCCTTATTTTTACTAATGTTCAAAGGTTAGCAATTACACAATTATTGAATTAAGAATTTGAAATTAGCTTGAGTGATAAATCTAATTAAAGTAGCAGTGGCATAATCAAGAAAGCAATTTCCATAGTGTTTAATAATTAAATACTATAATCGCTGATGGACAGCGAGGGTAAAGTTCTTGTGCCTTCTTATTAAATCTAATCAACGGCATTCAAATGAAATATATTAGAGAAAAAAAAAATGAAAATGCCTTCAAGCAAAAGAATGGAACCATGAAATAATCAAGAATACCAACTTAAAAAATCAGAATAAAGGAAAATATAATTCTGAAAAAAATTAAACTAAAATTTTATCTGAGAAAATACATCGAAGTACTAAAAAATGGCCAGTGAGTACCAGAAAAACAATGGATCTTTGAAAAGTAACATGAACAAATTTTGATAAAGATGGAATATTAAAAACCATCCTGTGAGGGTTTTTATTTTTAATTATCTCATTAATAGAAAGAAATATTTTATTAAATACCTTGGAACTCTGTTTGAGTTGTTGCCTCAACTCATGCTTCTCACAACTCTTAAGTCTTAATGCTTAGAGTAACGTAGGAAGATTGGCTTCTTGTGTGTGTTTTTTTCGGAATTTGCAGGAGACTTGAGGATAGATATTGGACAACATTGTAACTTCTTGATGATAACAGGAAATTTGAAATTGTTAATGAATGGAAGACTGAATGTTTAAATTTCAATTTGTAAACTAATGGGAGAGTGCAACAGTTTTATTAGGCATTTTTTAGGGGGTGTTAATAGATGTATTTTTACTGCTTTGTCCAGTTGTCCTCAATTGTTTTCACTTATTAAACATTGGATGTGAGGGTATTTTTGAACCACGTAAAAGTTTAATTCAAAGAGGGGAATCCTATTATAGATAGCATAGATAGTGCATCTTAAACATGTTTGTCATAATCTGTACTAAGCGGTACCTCCCCAAGTACTAAGTTCTTGGATCTTTAGGGTCAATTCTCTTTTCAATTCTAGTTTTTGTTTACTAGCTGCCATCAATAATTTGAAGCTGGTTTCTTTCTGCAAAGAACTATAAATCTGAGCCCTCATTCTTCAGGACTCTTAAAGATTGGGATAGAACAACTATATTTTGCATTAACACTCTCTCCAAAAAAAAAAAAAAAAAAAGGTCCTTTCGACAATTTTCAACAAATTTGGCACTTTGCCCATTATTAGATTTTTGGCAGCAGATAGGGTTTTGAAGTTTCCTTGTATGTGGGAGAATGGAACTAAAACAGAAAAACTAACCAATTCAAAGAAATAAGGCTAAAGTGCAAAACACACCCCTAAAGTTTAGGGGTCTTTGGATTTTATATCCTAAAGTTTCGGAATTTGGATTATACCCTCTAAAATTATATATTGTTTGCATCAATAGTCCTTCTATTTGTATTTTCTATTAAGCGACACATAAGCTTATCACGTGTGTTTAGATCATCCAATAAAATGATGTCACGTGGCATAATGAAAAGACATGGCATCATTTTATTGGACGAACTTAACACACATGGCAAACAAAATATATAATTTTAAGCGGTAAAATCCAAATTCTGAAACTTTAAGGTGTAAAATCTAAAAACTTTCAAACTTTTGGGGGTAGTTTGCAGTTTGCAGTTTGCACTTTTGGCTAATGAAGGGGGTATAGGGTGAATAGGTTTGCCTAGAATTCAAAAAAGAATTGATTGTTTATATGAGATGTTAGTGAGATCTCTAGATATCAAGGACTTACTTGTTTAGTTTGTATTTCAAATATTCTTACAAATATAATGTACTTATGTCATGCTGGTTGAATAAGCTAGACGTTGGATTTTGTACAGGTTGTTAAGTTACTTGTTAACTCTGATCAATATAATAAATTAACTAGTGCAATTTATTAATACCCAAATTACTAAAATATATTTCATAGCTGTAGAATATTGTTGCTAAAAGTTCATTTTTAAATTTTCCAGATAATTTATCTCAATTTCCTAATTGATTTCAGCATCTAGATCTGTAACTGTTCCAAGTATGAAGTTTTGATATTTTGATGGTCTTTTATAAGTGTTTAGTTGCATTGGCTTTGGAGTATCTTCCTATTTAAGTCTTACAAAAATTTATTTTAGATTGTTGTACTTATCGAGTAGCTTCTTTTCTATATGCTTCGTTGCATTGGCTTTGGAGCAGCTTCCTATTTAAGTGTCACAAAAATTTATTGCAGATTGGTGTACTTATCGAGGACAAAGAGCCGGTTAATTCATATATGGGAGGCAAACCGTGGAAGGCTGGAAAATTTTCTCTCTCTCTTCGTATGTCACTGTGGTCTGAACACCTTGGTCTTCGCTCAGGAGAGGTAGACGAATCTAATTATCTTCATTCTTTTCAGTTCATGGTGAATAAATGTTCTCTCATCTTTGGTAATTTAGCTGATCTTGGTTCTTTTTATTTCTTTTCTCAGAATGATCAAATAACTGATCCTGTTGTTGATTCCACTTACAAGGGTATTTGGATGGCCACTGCAAAGGTGAGAAAAAGTCACCAGAAAAATGTTTGAGAAATAGAAAAACATGTACAGAAATTAAACATGAACATCACATTATATTGTTGAAAATTGACAAGCAATAAGAATTTGAAAATTTTAGGCTTTTGGGATTTATCTGCTGCTTTTGTTCTTGAAGTCATAACCATTTATCTCTGATCTGTTTTACAGACAAATACCGCAATTTACCAAGATGTATTTTCTTGCATACCTAGTGATCTTATACATACAAGGTATAATGCAGCTCTTAATCTTTCTCTAATCCCTTCTCTTCCTGTGCTAACAACTATTTTCGCCAAATTTGATGCCATGCAGAGCTGCACTCAGACAAAGCACAGCCTCCTGGAAAGAGAAACTTGGCCATACTACTATTGATTTAGGAATAGCACCTGAGAAGTTAGAATCCTATCAAAATGGAGATGTTAAGAAAACTGATCCCATGGAGAGGTTAGAGGCAGTGAGGGGTCATCTTGTTTCTTACCCCCTGGATTTTATGTGCAAAGAAGATTTAAGACCTGTGTTCAATGAGAGTGAGTATTATGCATCTTCTCAAGTTTTTCATTAGGTATATAGTCACACCCTTTTTTTTGTGGGTTGTGGGGGCTCAATGTTGTATATCAATTTTTTGATTCATTCTTATAGCAAATTTGTACAACAAATATGATAGAGAGAGAGAGAGAGAAGAGAGAGAGAGAGAGAGGGCTCTAATCGTGGAAGCCTATTACCGATTGTATTTATGACTAATAATTGTTGTACAGAATTTTATAAGTCATAGTGTTGTATTTTGTAACTTTTGTTAACCAGTATTTATGTTTTGTTGAGGGGTTATTTTTGCAAACTAATGTTTCTTTTTAAATATTTGTTTGTCAAAAGTCAAAACAACAATATTTAAAAAAAGAAATGTGGTAGTACTTGTTAAACACAATTGTTTTACGTGGTTGGAAATTACGACTTCAAGTCACAGTTTCAATTGTTTTTTGAGCTGTGTAAAATTGTGTAAACCATTGTGCAATAAGTATAGCCCTTAAAACATCATGTTTTCAAATTCGTTTTACATTTTCTTGTTGACTTAGTGAAATTGATGAGGGCAATTTGTGGACGTTGATATGGAAAAAAAAAATATATATATATATATATATATATATATATAACAAAAGGAAAGGTTTAACAAATATGCCAAAACATTAATTGTTTTATTTCATTTTTAAAAACCTTACTTAAGGAAAGTAACAAACACTAAATTATATATAAATATGTGTGTGTGTGTGAAAATGGTATTTCCAAAACTCATTTTAGAGAGGGGAAAAAAAAAACTCATATCACTTATGTCTCAGTACTCATAACTCAAAACTTATTCTTATATCTGATATCTAATTCTTTATTTCCTCTTAACTCACTTCACATCGTGTTTGACATTAGAACTTGGCTAGTTTTCAATTTAGAAAAAGCAACTTTAACTCAATTTTATGGAGCCCATTAGTTAGAAAACTTAGAACGACTATTAGATTTTCTCTTAAAAACCTACGTGATACTTTATCAGACATTTCCCTCTCTCCACACAAATCACAAGTTAGATTGATCACTTGAGAGAGATTTGTTGGATTAAGAGAGATGAGAGACTGAGAGTTGTGAGGCCGAGAGAAATATAATGTTGAGAGGGCTTTGATGTGAGAGACCTAACTGAGGTCAAGAGTTCCAAAGAGAACCGCATGAAGTGTGTGCTGTGTCCAGGTTGAAGAAGAAAGAAAGGAAGAACAGTTGAGAGAAAGAGACTTGAAGAAGAAAGAGAGAAAGCCATTGGTGGACATTGTGTTGTCTAACTTGAGTGTGACGACACTTACCTGTGTGTCCCACATATTTGTGATTTATTACAATTATGTCACTTAACTCAGTTTCTATAAGGCTAAAAACTCTCAAATTTTGTTTTCAAAACTCACTACTCGTACTCATAATTTTAAGTGATGAGTTATATGAAAATAAAGAACAAAAATCAAACCAAACAAACCAATTATTGGTAGAGCCCACAAATTTTGAGGGATGAATGATGAATATTGGGTAAACTAAACATAGCCTAAATTCCCATTTTTCCTTTGTTTGTTTGTTTTTTTTTTTTTTTTTTGGTTTAATTTTTAATTTTAAAGTTTTTCTTCTTTCCTTCTCTTGTTGTCTGTTCAAGTTGGGTTTTGAAGAGCCCAAAAACCCATTTTGGACCTGGTCTTGCTCTGGCCCAGCCCATTCATATTGAAAGTTCAAACCGACTTAGATTTGCTTGAAATACAAGCAAAATCTCAGATTTATTTATCATAGAAACTTAAGAGCCTCTTGGATTTGGATACCGCAAAGCAAAACGCTTGGATGGGAGAGAGAAAGGTGTTGAACAAGTACATCCCTCCGGACTTCGACCCCTCGAAACTTGCAAGGGTTCAGAAGCCCAAGAATGATCAGATCAAGGTCCGCATGATGCTCCCAATGAGCATTCGCTGCAAAACCTGCGGCAACTACATCTACAAAGGCACCAAGTTCAATTCCCGCAAAGAAAACGTGATGGGTGAAACTTATCTGGGTATTCAAATATTCAGGTTTTACTTCAAATGCACCACGTGCTCTTCTGAGATTACTATGAAAACAGACCCACAAAATAGTGACTACGTTGTTGAGTCTGGCGCTACGAGGAACTTTGAGCCTTGGCGTGAAGAGGATGAGTTGGTTGAGACTGAGAAAAGGAAAAGGGAAGTTGGGGAGATGGGTGATGCAATGAAGGGTTTGGAGAATAAGTTTTTGGATTCAAAGAGAGAGATGGAGACTGATGCTGGTCTGAGTGAGATGAAATCCATGAAGTCTAGACGTGAAAGTGTGAGTTTTGATGCAATGCTTGGGGCCTTGAAGAGTAGAGAAGAGGAGAAGAAGAAGATGGAAGAAGAAGAGGCTGAAGCGCTTATAAAGTCAATATTTTGTAAGCTTAAGAATGAAGATTGTGTGAAAAGGATTCATGATGATGATGTGAAGTGGCAGCATGTTTCTTTGAACAAGAAAGAAAAAGAAAACCCAGGTGGGAAAGGGGTTCCTGGTGATGCTAATAAGTTTGTATTCAAGTCCTCCACTGTTGGGAGTAGGATTTCTGTTGTAAAGAAACCAGCTCGTGATGATAGCAATTCAAAGAAATAGGAATTGGGTGAATTGGGTTTGTTTCGAATTTGAAAAATATTTGATTTTTGTATGGGATTTCTTTGATTTCAAACTTAATGTCATATTGGTTTGGTTGTATAAGCTAGATGTTGGATTTTGTGAGCATTGTGAATGAGTATTTTATTCTAATACCCAGATTGCTACCTTTTGTTGCATTAGAATAGTGCAGAATATTCTTTTCTTTTTTCCTCCAATTTTTTTTTATATATTATTTATGTCAAAATTCTTGATTGATATCGATTTCTTCATGTTTTTGTTGGAAAATTACCTCAAATTCCAATTATGACTTGGAAAGTCAATTAGGTTTCCTAGTTGAAAAAGGAAAAATTAATTTGAGTTTCCTTTGCCTGGATGGAATGACTATTCCTTTGTGTAGAAGGAAATTTATTCCCTTGTGTAAAAGAAATGACTATTCCTTAGTGTAAAATGAAAGTTTATTCCTAGTTAGAAAAGTAATGTATTCTTAGTTCAAGAGGGAATAGGAAAAGAGTCTTATAAATAAACAATGCTAAAAAGAATTTGTTGGCTTTGTCTTTAGCTTTGGCCCAAGGATCCTCCCTTTGAGGAGAGGAAAAATAGAACGTGAAACCAAAAAAGAATAAAAGGAATTTTTGCTTGGGAGGAACGCAAGAGGAAAGAGAGAGCAAAGGACTCCTGCTTTCAAGAAGACACAAAGAGGACATGTGCAAGAGCAAAGAAAGAGGAAGCTGCACAAGAAAAAAGAGAGAGAACAGCCAAGAGTGAGTCACTTAGAGAAAAGAAGATAGCAAAGAGAGAGCTGTGCATGGAGAAAACAATAGAAAAGAGAGAGAGGAAAGTGTTGTCGTCTTTGAGAAAAATAATTAGTATATGTGAGAGCAAAGGAAAAAAAAAAAAAAAGATTTTTCTACAGCTGTGAGATATACACAAGAATTGTTATAATTAATTTGATAAATAGTGAATTAATTCGAAGTTTGTCTCATGGTTTTTCCCTTCAAAAATAAAGAGTTTTCCACGTAAATATTTATGTTCTTGTATGTAATTGTTATTTTGAATTGATAGTTTTTGTGATAATATTATTTGGGACCCAACAATTTTACTCTGAACATTTTATACTGTGGTGTGACTGTATGTCTAGTTGCATTGCCTTTGGAGTAGCTTCCTACTAAGTATCACAATTTTTTTCCCAGATTGGTGTACTTATTGAGGACAAAGAGCTGATTCATTTATTTTGATTTATTGATCTTGGTTCTATATTTCTTTTTATCTCACACTAGTTGAATGAATATTTCTTTTTAGTGATTTGGTTGATCTTGGTTCTTTATATTTTTTTCCTCAGATTAGTCAAATAATTGAGACTGCTGTTAATGATGACTTGGAATCCACTAGTAGCAATTTGCAACCCAATGGCCTCACGTATGATGTATCTAAATCTGTATCTTCACTCTTTTCTCTCTACTTTATATTTCTTGCTCCAAGCCTTGCTATTGTCTTCATGTCTCCTCAATCTACAACTAAATCCATTTCTTGCGCATACCTGGTCCCTCTTACATTTTCACCTTAAAAAGCTCTATGGTTTTCATACAAGTCCATGGTTTTCAAACAAGTCCATAACATGCACTTATCAACAACAAAAACAGGGTCACAATTAACAACTATCTTATATTTTTTGACATTTGACATCCATGGTTCACCTAAACAGCTGGCTAACTAATAGCCTTTTATTTGGTTCCTTGGATTTCTTTATAATCCATTCGTCCTTGAACTCTTGCTTGACAAAGTATTAGTAATTAACTATTCAAGAAGATATACAATTTTAATCACAACATATTTCATCCACGAAAATGTCTTATTTAATTGCATGCAATGCACTACTAGTCCTTTTCTATTTGTATATGTTTAATACCGACCTCATTTAGGATATTCCAATTAGTTCATTATAACCCCTGATGATGCTTCCAAATGCATTATTCATATGGTTTCTTAAACTAAACTTTTTGCTAGAAGCACGTCAAAAGTAGGCGGGGATGATGCAACTCCCAACCTGAATCACCTCCATAAAGTCCAGAATGCCCTTGCTATTTGTATCACATGGTAGCCAAACCATGGCATTTATAGTAATTTCACACCAACTTACATTTGCTATAAAGGTATCCGTTATGTAGGTACACTTGGGTTTGCAAGTGGAAGAAAACAAGAATGCAGTGTAAGCCACACTAAAACCTATCGGTCTCTAAGGCTTGGTTAGAAGGAACTTTTCTGGCAGAAGTATCAGATTTCAGGCATATAACTGATTGTTTTCTCGTATGTAATTGGTTATTCTTCTTCTTTTTCTTTTTGGGTGAATCTAGTGTATGTAGTTGAGGTGTGCGTTTGTTATTTATTGGATACCAAAACTATGCAAAAATTGTCTAAGCTTGTTTTACTTTACTGGGTTAGTTTTCTTAGCAACCACAAATTGATGGGTTCTTTTAACTTTTAAGTCTTCTGTCTTTGTTAGGTAGCTAAGAAAATTTTGGCATACGTGTAAAAAAAATGTTGTTGAGTTGGTTATAAGTAATCCTGTATATGCTTTGTTTAGAGGGTTAAAAAATGTATGACAGAAGAAATTTTGAGACTTCCACTTTGGATATTGTTAGTTTCACTTTGGGGTATAAGAAAACAAAAGTCTTTAGGCTTAATAAAGTTATTTAGTTTAGTTTCTTATGGCTTGTTTGCTGGGGCTTTGAAAATTAAATTGAAAGAGCATTGTTGTTGTAATTGCATGTCTAATGACTATTCAATTATATAAAATGTTCTTCTTTCATCTGAATACATTAGGTTTGAAATACTTCCTTGGTATCTTGAATATTTAATTTTGGTTTAGGTAGTTTCCTTTTGGATGCTGAAGCAAAAAATGGGAAAGAAGCTGACTTTATAATCTTAAATTTACAAGTTCTGGGGGATATATTGTATGTTAGACAAAATTTCAAATTCCAAAGTTATTTTTGAGGAAAATTTTACATATATGTTAAATTATGTTTTTGTCATTTTATTGGCAATTAAATGGGCTTGTAATTTGGAACTTTATCAAATAATTAACTAAGTTATTGTAAAGCAGTTGAGTTGCAGTTAAGATCGGGCTGTAGAGGTGATGGTGATTTTTCCCTCCTTTCTTGACGGATTCACAAGAAGTGTACCAATAAAAAAAGAGAGGAATAATAAGAATGATGTTGGAAGGGAAACTGCAGAAAGGTTGGCAAAGGAGGCGAAGAAGAATGAGCTGATATTGAGTTCTTCTGGCACTGTGAAGGCCAACAAGTCAAACAACTTGGTGTCAGTGTGCTCAAAGAGAGGGATGAAAGGAATTAATCAGGATTGCTTAATTGTTTGGGAGGTATGTCACTACATATTCAATGTTGATATCTAGTTGTTTTTAACATAAACCATTAAAGACAGGTGAAAATTTGAACTTATGCAGCAGATCTAACTTCTATTAATTTTTTTCCTTCTGATCAATTTATCAGTGTGGTTTGGTTTTTAGGAGTTTGGATGCCAAGAAGACATGCTTTTTTGTGGGATTTTTGATGGGCATGGGCCATGGGGACACCTTGTAGCCAAAAGGGTCAGAAAATTAGTGCCTGCTTCTTTGCTGTGCAATTGGCAAGAGACTCTAGCCTCAACCTCACTTGACCTGGATTTTGAAATTGAAGTGGATAGAAACCTTCATCGGTTTGATATATGGAAGAAATCCTACTTAAAAACTTATGCGGCTGTTGACCAAGAAATTAAGCACCATCCCGGAATTGATTCTTTTCATAGCGGTACTACAGCTCTGACACTTGTTAAACAGGTGATTAGATATCTTCCATATGATAAGATTTGGTTTGTCAGTCATTAGGCTGTCAATTTACAGAAAAACCATGTGGACATAGGTCTTATTACAAGTTACTCATTCAAGAGTCTGTCAGGCTAGCTCAGAAAAGCAGTTGTACTTGTCCTACTGTTTGGAATGGTGTATGTTACTATCATATTCACATATTTTTCTAACTTAGTGGCATGTTCAAAATTCATTTCCAATTCTGTCACAGTATGTGCCGTCTGCTATTTATTATCATCTAGTATGAAAAAGTATAATGTTTCCTTTCCTAGCTAGTAATCAGGTTAACTATAGGAAAAATTGGATTTCTGAGATTATTTTGAGTAATATGACTATTATTGTAGTTGCCTGATGCAAGTTTTGTTTGTTTTGGGTAAGATTTATGGGCCTGTTATGGATCTTTGAATTGTTAAAGATCATAGGTAGCTTGAACTATTTACTCATCAATTGTCTTCAGGGTGAACATCTTGTCATAGCAAATGTTGGTGATTCCCGAGCTGTATTGGCAACAACATCTGATGATGGCCATTTGGTACCCCTTCAGCTTAGCATTGACTTCAAGCCCAATTTACCTCGTTAGCCTCTCTCTCTCTCTCTCTCTCTCTCTCTGTATGCACGTGTATCTAGTACTTAAGAATTCACAGTCCTTTCTATTTTGGTTGCAGAGGAGGCTGAGCGAATAGCACAATCCAAAGGGCGAGTCTTTTGTTTAGATGATGAACCTGGGGTGCACAGGATCTGGAGGCCTAATGGTGAGACACCAGGACTAGCACTGTCAAGAGCCTTGGGTGACTACTGCCTGAAGGAATTTGGGCTTATTTCTGTGCCAGATGTGACACAAAGGAACATAACTAGCAAAGACAAATTTGTCATATTGGCAACGGATGGAGTATGTATTTTCTTGATGATGGTTCCAACTCTCTCTTTTCCTCTCTTTTGGCTAGGACCTTCGGTCTTTCTCTTAATCACACAATTACTCTCTTATTTCCCCCTCTTAATCACAACTCATTATAATTTCCATTGTTATTGTGAGTAGGTTTTTTAGAATGACAAAATACTCAGTTGTCAGATGCAGAACTCTTGAGTAGTGGATATGACCTGAAGCAAGTTCTTGAATGAAATCACTCTCCCATAAGAATAAGATAATATCATCTAGTGTACTGAAATTGTGGAATGAATATAAATAACAAGAACATTATTCGTGATGTTTTTTGAAATTTCATTTGCATAGTATAAGGTAAGGTAAACATGTTTTGAGAGGTCGAATATAATGGTGATGGCATAAGTTTGAGCACATTTATCTAGCCTTATGAATAACATAGTTACTTTACATTGTATGTGGTGCTCATTTCTTTTCTTTTCAGCTATGGGATGTTATTTCCAACCAAGAAGCTGTACAGATTGTTTTTTCAGCACCTGTTAGAGAAAAGTCAGCTAAAAGGTTGGTGGAGCATGCTGTTCATGCGTGGAAACATAAGAAGCGAGGCATTGCAAAGGATGACATCTCAGCTGTTTGCCTCTTCTTTCACACTTCAACCTCTCAACCGATCAACCCTATTCAAGTCTCGAAACAGGTTGCATGAGAAAAGCTAGGTGATTGCCTATTGCGATTGCCTTCCAGTTATCATCAAAATTGTTGTATATACGTAAACCTTTATTGGACTAATTGATTATGTGTAAGAATTTAACATAAAATGCATAAGGTTAACATGTCCTCCAAATTTACTCCATGGAATACACAGTTCAACTTGTCATTGTAGAATCTGAAATATACCACTGGATATGTAGCATAGCAAGGTTGAAATGACATTTGTAATAAGTTTGAATATGCCATTATTGTGAAGCATTTTGTTTAATGTATGATTTGAAAGGCATTGACCAATCTCCTTAGATGCAGTTATTGGAATCTGTGGATGATTATACTTGTGAATAGAGAAAACTCTACAATGGCAAAAGCTGACCCTTGCATATTGCACACACCACTACAGAGCACTAAACAAATTTGAGAAACAAGAAACAGGAAGCTCAAGTTGATTAATAGCATATTAAATGTTTTGGTGGATCTATAATTCTCTATGTTAAAATATGTTTACACTCAGAGCCCTTAGAGAAGCAGGGTTTCAAGTGTTAGGAAAGGTAAAGAAGCCAAAAGTTGGTGGAAAAATAAAATTAATGGAGATGGATTCTAAAAGGCAGATCTGAATCAGAAGTAAAATCAAACTTTGATGCTAAGATACAAAATCTATTGTAGGGTCAATCATCTCATTTGTTTAATATTGAGCATCTATGTTTGGCCAAAACAACCATCAGAAGTCACATAGAATGGTGAAAAAAACAGCTACGAAAGTGTCAGAAGTGATAGCACTGCAATGATAGTGCCAACTCCAAGTAGTCTCCAACTCCAACTCCATAGGAAGAGTCTTCTAGCACCTGTAGTGAAATACATCAATTTCACTTCATCAAAAAAAGCAACAAAAACTATATCAAAATTTTCTGATTTTGATGTTATGATATATAAAAATAAGATAAGATTTTCTTATAAGAAAAGCCAAAAAAAAAAAACCTAACACAACCACAGAACTCACTTGCAGTGATTGAAATGTTGGAATAGAACTGGAAATCATGGTACCACATAAAACAACTGGACCCATAAATCTCCCATCCTCTTTTACTTCCAATTATTGTCCTTAAAGTCACCAATTGAGCATCTAAGCACTTGCCACAGTCAATACTACTGATATCTCTAGTGCACTGAGCCATGCCATACCACTTCCCACTTTGTCCAACATCCATCACTGCAGTCTGGAAGAGCCCCATTGACAAGTGAACTAAATAGATTGTTAAGATTGGTCTGGAAGCCATTCTCAGTTGCAGAATAATCATCTTTTGAGCACTGCAGACCGGTATTTGCATTGACATCAGCATGGCAAGAGCTATTTGAAAACATTAAAGTTGTTACTATCAGAAACATTACTGAGAAAGTGAATTTTTTCATTGGGACTAAAATGCTTCACCGCCAACTTGTTCTTATCAAAAAATTTGGAGAGGAATAGATGCTATGAATGTCATCTTCTATCACAGTATGACACATAGTACTTGGTCAAACTAATCAAATTCTTATAGCATTTGACACTCAGCAAAGAACAAGAAATTGCGTTTTCCAGCTTTAAATGTTCAAAGTCAACTCTTGAATAAATGGATATATATTACATGACAACTTGTCAATGGTCAGCTCCAGGAATTTTTATCATAGTGTTCCTTAGAGCATTCCCAGCAGATGTGTCAAATGTGCCAAATGCCAAATATTTAGTACATTTTTGGCACACCAAACACAAAAAAATCTCCTTTATCAGATGTGCTAAATGTGTCAAATTTTTGCAACATGCTGCAGTACCCTCACAATTTGGCATGGTACAAACAAACAATTGCAAAATATATATTGTTATTTTATTCCTATTTTCTCTCTCCTCATCAGAGATATCTCTCTCTCCGTCTTCTCATCTCTGTCTTCTCTATTTGTCTTCCATAGCACGCCGATCACCAAAGGCCACCACTCGATACCGTCGACCACCTGTCTTCTCTATTTTGCTTTGGGTTCTTTTTTTTTTTTTTTTCCTTTTTTCTTTTTTCCGTTCACGTTTTTTGGCTGTGGTTTGATGGATGGGTTCGGATGGGCAGGTCGGTGGTGGGTGGGTTCGGGTTGTGTGTTATGGCAGTGGGTGGGTTGAGTTTCATGGGTTGTGAGTTATGGCGGTAGGTGGGTTGAGATGGTAATGGGTGGATCAGTGGTGGTGGATGGGTTCGGGTTATGGGTTATGGCGGTGGGTGGGTTGAGATGGTGATGGGCAGATCAGTGGTAGTGTGTGGGTTGGTTGGTGATGGGCGAATCGGTGATGACGAATCAGTGGTAGTGCCGATCTCTATTTTGATTTGTTTTTGTTTTTGTTTTTCTGTTTTGGTGATTTGATGGTGGATTCAGCTGCGATTATGGGTTGATTTTGGTGGTTGTGTTTTTTTTTTTTCTTTTTTTCTTTTCTGATAATTGTGGCCATAACAATTTTTCTAGTTGTTGTTGTAGTTGCTGTTGTTGGTGTTGTTGATGATGATGATGATGGGGGAGGAATTTAATATATTATTTTAATGTGTTGTAAATATTATTTTAATGTATAGAATTGAAGAATAAAACATCTGATAAATGGAATGTTGTAAAATGATGTGGTAAAATAATAAAGTAGGCTTTTGGAATGTCAAAATGGCATTTTTTTTTTTGGCAACATCTGCTACGGATGCTCTTAAGAAGCATAAATTAATAAGTTCATTTGAAATGTTAATAAAATTATTAATTATTGTTATTTAGTTGTTTCATTAATTTGTTTGTCTTTTATAAACTATAATTTGTTATATTGTTGTTTCATTAATTATAAAATTATTAATTGTTGTTTAGCCTAATATAATTTAATTTGTTTTTCTTTTATAATGTACTAGTTCTAGACCCGCGCATTGCGCATGATAATATTATTGTTTTAGTTATTATTGTTTAATAGTTGGTTTTTCATTTTCTTTCAAGTTAATATATTGATTTTTAAAAACAAAATACAATCTAATATATTAATTCAACAACAACAATAATAATAATATTGAATAAAATAATTTGAGAAGAAAAAAAAGTAAAAATAAAAGATATAACAATAAACACCAAATTAATTATCTCTAAATAAATACCAAATTATTTAAATCATAATATGTAATATTATAATATTACATTCTTATATACTATCTTTAATTCTTTACAATGCAATATAATAAAATTTAACAACCAATGTGAAAAAAGAAAAAAGAAAAAGAAACAACTTAAAACACAATTAAATCACATCAACCTAAAGTAGAGTTCTAAAAAACACTAAAATTTCTCAACCTAAAGTAGAGATGCAAAATATATATATAAATCACCAAAACTTGAGAGAGAAAGAGAGAGAAATAATTTTTCTTGTGAAAAAATTATGCATATAATGGAAAAGAGAATGCCACATTTATACTAAGAGAATAACAATAAGAAGAATCAAAATAAAGGGAAAGATGAAGAGTGATATTAAGAGAGAGGACAGTAGGGAGATGAAAATGTAAAGGGAAAGAGAATGGTTGGAGAAACTATAAATGTTAAAAAAAGTGAGTACAATTTAATTTATTTAAATTTAAATAAAATATTATGTGTTTAATTAAAAAAAAGAAAATATAAATAATTTAATTATATAGAGGATGTGACAGAGTTTAAATATTGAATAAAATAAGATGAAAAAATAAAAAAATATAATATATATATATAAAACAATAAACTCCAAATTACCCAAATCATGTTATGTAATAGAATAATATATATTATATTCTTATATATTATCTTTTTAAATTTTTTTATAACGCAATAGTATATAATATTTAGCAATCAACGAGAACAAAAAGAAAAAGAAAAAGAAAAAAAACTTAAAACACAAAACTAAATCGTACTAACCTAACGTAGGGTTATAACAAATACAAAAATTTATCAACTTAAGCAAAGATGCAGAAAAAAAATACTCCAAAAGTTATTTTTTGTGTGTGTGTGTGTGTGTGTGTGAGAGAGAGAGAGAGAGAGAGAGAGAGAGATGGGAGGGAGAAACAACCTTTCTGTGATAGAAAATTATGCAAAAAATAGAAGAGAGAATAACAAATTTATAGAAGATGATGTGAATATGAAGAGACAAAATAAGGAAAATGAATGGAAAGATGAATAGTGATATTAAGGTTGGGGGTAGTGGAGAGATGAAAATGTAAAGGAGGGAAAGATGAATAGACAAAATAAAGAAAGATGAAAAGTGATATTAAAGTTGAGGGTAGCAGGGAGATGAAAAGGTAAAGGCATGAGAAATGTTGGAGAAAGTGCAATTATTAAAAATAAATAAATGTTAAAAAACAATTGTAGGAAAATTAGAAAGAAAAAAGGATAATGACGTGGATGCTGAAGGCTCAACGTGAGTACAGTAACAATAAACGTCGTGCTTCAGCTTTTAGTAATACTAGTCGCAAACCTATGCATTGCGCATGATATTTTTAGGTAAAAATTCTATTTGAATTCTTAAACTTTGTAAATAAATTTAAAAAAAAAAAGTTTTATCATATGTTTTATAATCTTGTTTATAATGTTTCTTACCATTATCATATATTTATTGGTTGATGATTTGCATAATATAGACATTAAATAAGAGATGGAATTGTTCATTAGATTTTTTTAAGTCATTGTGTGTGTTTCTTACCATTATCATATATTTATTGGTTGATGATTTGCATAATATAGACATTAAATAAGAGATAGAATTGTTCATTAGATTTTTTTAAGTCAGTGTGTGAAATGTCAAAAAATGAGATTATAAAATTTTCCAACTTTATTTCTAATATAATTTCTAAATTACTAAAGAACATCTCATTTTTAGCTATGATAGAAAATATAATTTCCCTAGTTAGAGTTTGATTAGTTTTAAGTTTAAATTTTGTATTAATATATTTAATTGTTGATTATTGATTTAATTAAGTGAATGTAATGGTTGGTTTTGTTGCACTATAAAGTTTTCAATCTCTATATAGTCATTTCTATTTTATTTCTTACTCCTCTTGGCCACTTTTTTTCAAATAATGGTTACTATTGACGTTTGATTTCATTTCATTTTTTCTTGATTACTTTGTATGTTCCCTTGCTAGTTGTAGTTTTTATAATTATCAATAAAAAATAGATATCATAGATGATTTAAATAGTTATAGATGTAGTTACCTTAGTGGTATATCAAAAGGTTTTTTGTCCTTCTAAATTTTCAAGGAAATATGAAAGACATTTCTCTAGTTTAGTTTCAATCAATTAAGACATCCATAATATCTTAATGGAAGTAATAATGACTAATGAGCATTAGATTTTTTTAATTTATGAAGCGGTTAGGTTAGTGGTATGTCAAAGTAAAAAAAAATAAAAAATTTAGCCATCATGCACTCTTGGTGCGGTGGCCACTCCACAAGTATAAGTACTTGTGGGGTGTGAGGGGCAAGGGTCAGGATTCAAGTTTTCAGGAAAGAGCTTCACACACATATACACTTAAATTAAACTAAAGTAGAAATTCTATCTTATTTAAAAAAAAAATTTTTAAATCCCAAGGAAATGTAAAAGGCATTTTTTTGAAAAAATAAATGGGAACTTTTTGAATTATAGTAATATGATTGTTGTAAATACCTTGTTTATTGACTTCATTATTAAGTTATAATCATCTAAATTATAGTAGACCTCACAAGATTATGTACTGATGATTTTTTTTTTTTTATAATTCATGAATCATTATTTCATTGTTTACTTATAAATATCTAAACGAAAGTTTTTTTTTTTAAATCTAAATTAAAATAGATGAATATGTAGAAGTAAAATTATATGAAAAATTAAAACTACCTAAGATGAACGTTTAACTACTAGTAGATATATGTTTTTTGAAGACTAAAAGTTTGCTTGATTTCTTTACCTGGAACTATATATGTATGCAAATATTATTGCAAATGGTTCCATTATTTGCAAATTATCAAGTTTGGTGGCCTTACATGAACTCCTGTTTTATGACAACCTTTTTAATTTTTTTTTTCTTTTTGCCAAAACAACTTAAGAATATTAAAACTTAAGTTATCATATGTAGTAACTGTAAATAAAAAGGTATCACAGTGATATGAAAAATAGAAAGGTTTAAATTCTTAAAAAGCATTTTTAGTAGACTGTAATATAAAACATTTTTTTCTCAATATTTTATGTAACTTTTCGCATAAGAGCAAAATTGTTAGCATCCTTTAAAGATGATACATAATATTTTTGAGACGAAGAAGAAGAAGTAGAAATTTTCTAACACATAATATAAAATTATTAAGTTTGTGTAATTTAAATTTGTTACAAAAAATTAATATATCTATGATAAAGGTTTTTATCTAAATGATATATAGTAGTCAATATTTTTCTCGTCTTGATTCAAAAAGTCCATTCTTAATAGCCTTATAAGACTACAAATTGCTCAATCTATAGGCCTAGACACATTCAAAGAGTGTTATCTAAATTATAAATTATATGACCCTTTATCACACAAATATTTTGATACTCCTAATGTATGATAAAGGAAGGCAAGTGTGTGTCTAACTATTTTCTTGATTTGTGCTACAAAAGAATGGAGGATGTAACTTAATTTAAAAGTTGAATAAAATAAGATAAGAAGAAAAAAAAGTAAAAATAAAATATATAACAATAAATATCAAATTATCCAAGTCATTCTATATAATATAATAACATTATATTATTATGTACTATATGTATAATACAACAGGATATTATTTAATAATAAAAGAGAATAGAAAAGATATCAACTTAAAACACAAAACTAAATCGCATCAACTCAAAGTAGAATTGTAATTAACACAAAAATTTATCAACTTAAGTATGGATGCAATAAAAAAAAAAAATGAAAAGCAAATTGAGAGAGAGAGAGAGAGAGAGAACCTTTGTTTTGTGAGGAAAAACTATACATAGAATGGAAGAGATAATGACGAATTTATAGTAAGAAGAGGTGAATAAGAAGAGACAAAAATAAAGAAAGATGAAAGGAAAAAAGAGGAATGATATTAATGTAGAGCGTAGTGGGGAGATGAAAAGGTAAGGGAGGGTTAAAAGATACTTTAATTTTTAAATAATGAAATTTTTAAGTCACCTTTTTAAATGAGAAAATGTTTTAAAAATATTTAGGAAAAATTAGAAATAAAAAAGGATAATGACATGGCTGCTTAGGTGGCTTAACCAGAGCGTAGCAATAATAAATACTACGCTTCAGCTTTTAGATATAATATATAGATATAGATATAGATTGGTTAATTAAATTATTAATTATTGTTTATTAGTTGCTTCCCCCAATTAATTATTAGTTAACAAAATTATTATTTATTAATTGTACTAACACACACCCCATGTGCATTTACTTCCCCCAATTCAAATATTCAACCCTGGCTTCATGCCCCCATCCACCCCCCACTCAACAAACAAGCCTCATGGCCCCCAATCACAAGAGCCAATCAGATAAATTCACAATCACAAATCACAATACACTAAAAGACAATTAATTGAATCTCACCAACACCAATGGATAAAGTCAAAAAAGGGCAAATATTAATAAAGTTATAAAGTAAAGTTAAACAATAGTTCAAAGAGAATCAGATAAAGTCTCAAAGAGAGAGAGAGACTCTCATTTGCTTTCAGTTCTTCAGATAAAGAGACAGAGAGTCTTAGAACACTATCACCACTCACCATCATATATGTAAGAGAGAAACTCATTAACCCATTAATCCGTATATGTAAGAGAGAAAAAGATGAAATACCTTGAGGTTGAAGGGGCAGGGAGGCCTGAGGCTGAGCTAAGGGGTGGCATTGTAGAGCAGCACGATGAGGCGTGATCGATCTTCGATCCAAACGGATTGATCTCTGATCTCCGATGCCCGATGTGCACTGGAGCTCGAGTTTGAGGCCCAATATGATGACCGATGTGCTCTGGAGCTTGCGCCATCCATTGGTTGTTGTCGTTGATGATTGATGAGGTTTTTTTTTTTTTTTTTTTTTTTTTGTTTAGGTTAGGTTTCTGATTTCAGTTTTTGCTCTACTTGATGAATTGGCGGACGCATATATTGGGTTTTTTTTTTTTTTTTTTTTGAGAATCTCTGCGTTTGCTACCATCCATAATTTGTTGAGTTTGCTTTACCTTGTTTTTTTCTTTAGATTGGGTTTGTTTTACCATCTGTTGTTTAGGATTGATGTTGGGCTTTTTTTTCCTGGTAAGTTTGCTCTATTACAATTTTTATTTTATTTTTTCAAATTTTAGTTCAAAAATTTTTTTGGGCTTTTTTTTTTTCCTTGAAAGTAGAACAAATAAAAAAAAAATTATTTAAGAATGTTCCTAATTCTGCTTGAGGGTGTTCCTATTTCTTTTTTAAGGTAAACAAATAAAAAAATTTAAATTATTATATATAATTTTTTTTTTCAGGTCAAGATGTTCCTGTGAACAACCTGGACTGAGCGTGGCACTACTACTACAACTTGTGATGAAATCTAGTGAAAGAAATGGTACTTAGGATGGAAGCTACATGGAAGTTGGAAGATGCTTGTTACTGGCATGCCTCTTTAACATTGCTGGCAGCGATAAGTTACAAAAAGAAAAATAGTTTATTTGAGTATCTAAATTCAAATGATTTATAAATTGAAGAACGTAATTAAAATAAACATGTTAATTTACTAATGTCATCTTGGCTGGCTTGATCAATTTATATATTACTAGTGTTGGTTGCACGTCCAAGGCATGAGTTGCCCCAGCAGTGAGAAAATAAATATAAATTTTGTGGATAAAACTATGAATTTTGGCTCACCTAATTTGACTATATTAAAAAAGAAGTCTAAAAATATAATAAAATATCACAATATTTTCACAATATCTTCACTTTTAGGATCTGAATAGATTTTTTTATTTTATTTGAGAGAAATGCTACATTCATAACATTTTTAGAACAAATTATAAATGACAAGTTATTATTGATTTTAAACTAATAACATTGTTATTGTTATTCTCAAAACATTTATTTTCAGTTGTGGTTGGTCACAGTCTCATATTTTATTATTTTATTTCGACTTGTAAGAAATTTATACTTCAATATTTGTAAAAATATTGTGAAATTTGTTGTATCGGTATAACAATATATATGCCAGCTTACATAAATATTTTTTTTTTAAAAAAAACACAAAACGATTACTGGGAAAAAAAAAATTTTAGGTACAGTAGAAATTAATGTTAAAATGTTGTGGACTTAGCATTTTTTTATTTGATCTATAAGAAAGTGAAATCTCAACAATTGTGAAAATATTGTGATAATAATAAGCATTGTAACATTTTCTCAAAACATTTATATTCAGTTGTGGTTAGTCACAGTCTTATATTTTATTATTTTATTTTGACTTGTAAGAAATTGACACGTCAATAATTGTAAAAATATTGTGAAATTTGTTGTGTCAGTATAACAATATACATGCCAGCTTACATAAATATTTCAAAGAAAAAAAAAACACAAACCAATTACTGAAAAAAAAAAAAAATTAGTTGAATAAACCAAAAGCATTGTAACTCCAGTGCTATCCATCAATAATAGCTTACTTATGATTTATTGTGAAATTAATGTTAAAATGTTGTGGATTTAGCATTTTTTTTATTTGATATATAAGAAATTGAGATCTCAACAATTATGAAAATATTGTGATAAAAATAAGTGCTAAAACATTTTCTCAAAACATTTATTTTCAATTGTGGTTGGTCATAGTCTCATATTTTATTTTTTTATTTCAACTTGTAAGAAATTGGTACCTCAATAATTGTGAAAATATTATGAAATTTGTTGTGTCAGTATAACAATATATATGTTAGTTTATTTAAATATTTAAAAGAAAAAAAAAACACAAACCGATTACTAGGAAAAAAAAAAACTTTAAGCACTATAGAAATTAATGTTAAAATGTTGTGGACTTAGCATTTTTTTTATTTGATTTATAAGAAACTGAGATCTCCACAGTTGTGAAAATATTGTGATAACAATAAGTATTGTAACATTTTTTCAAAACATTTATTTTCAGTTGTGGTTGGTTACGGTCTCATATTTTATTATTATACTTCGACTTGTAAGAAATTAACACGTCAAAAATTGTCAAAAATTGTGAAAATTGTCAGCTTCCATCAATATTGTGAAAAAAAAAGTGACTAACTAAACCAAAGCACTGCTGTAGCTACAGTGCTACAGTGTATTGTGATAACAACAAATGTTGTAACATTTTTTTTAAAACATTTATTTTCAATTGTGAAATTTATTGTGTATCATCACATTATTGAGTGTCCATTTGGCAATAAAAGGTCTATTTGTAAGCGATTTTTAGTAACATTATTTAAGTGTTATGAAAATATGTGTGGGTGAAAAAATATTGTAAAAATAAGTGTACTGTCATTTAAACAACAACACAAAACAAGCCCAGAGCTTTTTGCTAAATATAAGATAAAAAAAATTATAATTTTTATATTAAATATGTGACAACAAACTTACACTTATTTTATATTTTAAATTGAGACAAAAAGAAAAAGTAAATAAGCAAACATGAAAAAGCTTCGAATGGACACCGATTTTTATTTTATTATTTTATTTCGACTTGTAAGAAATTAACACGTCAATAATTGTAAAAACTAAACAGAAGGACTGTTGTAATTACAGTGCTACAGTGTATTATGATAACAATAAGTGTTGTAACATTTTTTAAAATATTTATTTTCAATTGTGATTAGCTATAGTCTCATATTTTATTATTTTATTTCGACTTGTAAGAAATTAACACGTCAATAATTGTGAAAATATTATGAAATTTATTGTGTTAGTATAACAATATAAATGTCAGTTTACATCAATATTTAAAAGAAAAAAAAAACACAAACCGATTACTAGAGAAAAAAAAAAAAAAAAAACCAATCTCATATTTTGTTTTATTATTTTATTTTGACTTGTAAGAAATTAACATGTCAATAATCATAAAAATATTGTGAAATTTTTTGTGTCAGTATAACAATATAAATGTCAGTTTACATCAATATTTAAAAGAAAGAAAAACACAAACCAATTACTGGAAAAAAAAAAAACTCACCAAACCAAAGCACTGATGTAGCTACAGTGCTGCACAGTGCAAAACACTGGATGTATAGTGCCAAGACATTGTAGCGATATAGCCTCTTTATTTCGACTTTTAAGAAATTGACACTTCAATAATTGTGAAATTTGTTGTGTTAGTATAACAATATAAATATCAGTTTACATCAATATTTAAAAAAAAAAAAAACACAAACCGATCACTTAAATAAAAAAACCAATCCCATATTTTATTTTATTATTTTATTTTGACTTGTAAAAAATTGACACGTCAATAATTGTGAAAATATTGTAAAATTTGTTGTGTTAGTATAACAATATAAATGTCGGCTTACTTCAATATTTAAAAAAAAAAAATCGAGTACTGAAAAAAAAAATAGGCATTGTAGCTACAATACGATTTTTTTTTTTTTTTTTTTTTTTTTGAGAAGGGGCTATAGTGCAAGTTGAATAACCAAAGGATGGGAAAAAAAAAAAAAACTCACTAAACCAAAGTACTGTTGCAGCTATAATGTTGCACAGTGCAAAACATGGTATGAACAGTGACAAAATACTGTAGCGGCATAGCCGCTTTTTATATAGTTAATATTAATAGACTTGCGTTTGACAAATTGATAAGGAATTTCTTTTGGGATATTCTCAAGCCTGGCAATGTGTCAGCATATCTTTTTACTTCTCTATAAATGTGCATAAATGTACAAAATGAAAAAAAGTCACTAATTTTACACATTTTGAGCAAAAAAATACTCACATCAGTAGATGTAAACTCGTCTATAAAATGCATGTTACTACAGTATCGTGTAAATTTACATGGGTACTATAGCATGTGGATTTAATTTCTTAATAGTTTTTTTTTCTCTCCTCTCTATACTGATTCTCACCCTTCCTCTCTTTCTCATTTCATCAGAGACTTAGGCACACAACTCTCCCTTTCTCTCATCTCATCAATCTGGCCTGCTCTAGCTTCCACCGATTGTCAAGGAGCAAGTCGAGTCTGTCGCCTACAAGATCGAGCAAACCGAGTCACCGGACGAGTCCATCGCCTACAACACGAATGTAGTTCTCCAACAGAGAAACCTGAGGCTTTGTTCTGAGCGTCGAGGAGCAAAAATTAGGCCACCACGTTGATGAAGAAGAAGACTTAGACGCTGAAGAGCAGCTCTCATATTCTCTCATCTCATCTATCTTTGGATTTTTTTGGTTTTTTTTTTTTACTGGGTTTGTTTCTTTTTTTTCTTTTATAGGTTTTCTTTGGGATTCCGATGTGATTGGAGGCCGGAGGCATTGATCTTGAGAGAGATAGTGGCTAATGACGGTGGCTATGCGGGTTGTGTTGGGTCTATGAGAGAGATGAAAGTGTGAAAGAAATGAATATATTATTTGAATAAATGTGTATAATAGACAAACTGATGTGAGTGTTTTGTAAAAGTGGGTGTGTAAAATAGAAAAGTAAGTTTTTTTGTGTAAAATAGAAGGAAATTTTGCATGAACTGATGCAAATACTCTAAACATGCTTGACTTTTATATGGGGATCTTACGCAAGGGACACCGACTATTGTCCACTCGAAACATATTTAAAAATTAAAATACCTTTTATGTAGTATGTACATACAAGTAGCCAATTGAGGGAAAACAAAAATAAAAATAAAAAACACTTCATTTCAAAGCAAAATAAAAATAAAAACACTTCATTTCAAAGCAAAATAAAAATAAAAACACTTTATTTCAAAGCAAAATGAGAGGATTGTAATTTTTTGCTAAATAATAGCTTTTCTCAAACTACATAACTAAAAAGTCTCTTTAGCAAGTTATTTAGTTAATATTTTTTTTTTTTAACTCGATCTTACCAAAATCTAGTTCAAAGTAAAATTCAATTTCGCCAAAGTCAAGTTCTATACAGGTAACTATTGCCATGACATGGCCAATGTGGAACTTGGAACTCAAATTTCATGCTGTCACATAAGTAGTTGCTGCATAGAACTTGACTTTGGCGTAATCAAATCTTAGTTTAAACTTGATTTTGCTAAAATCGAGTTTCAAAAGCAACTACATAATTAAATAACTAGTAAAGTTGTAAACTATAATTTCTAGTAGTAATATAATTTGCAAAAACCAATCTTTTAGCAAAGAGAGTGCATTCTATCTGGACCTAGCGTAAAGAAACTCTTTTACACCACCAATAATAATGAGCCACGTCAGCCAATAATACGTGTGATTTAAAATCCCTAAAATACCCCTCAAAATTAGGGGTAACTAGAACCCGACACGACACGACACGAAATTAGCAGGTTAAGGTTTAACTATAACCCGTTTGATAAACGGGTTGGGTTAGGGTAACCTGTTTAATTAAATGAAATTTTACCAATATACCATTCAAACTATAGGTATATAAACTTTTAGCAGTTTAAGTATTGTGATTGATTATTTATGATATTGAGATATGTTTTTGTTTTGAATGATTATTTGTGATATAATTACCATTAGTTCTAAATTTTATATTTAAAATATTTATTTGCTTGTTTTTCCATAAATGTTTTTCTTCATTTTGATAAAATCAGATAAACACCACCACATAACTAATGACCCGTTTAATAAACATGTCGGGTCAGCCAATAATACGTGTGATTTAAAATCCCTAAAATACCCCTCAAAATCTCTATCACCCACTACCTCTTTCTTCTTCTTTTTTCTCAAAATCTCATGTCCAATGCTCTTTCTCTCTCGTTCCCTCCCCCACTCGCCACCACCCGCGCGTGGTTCCACCGCCCAACTATCATTTTCACTCTCACTCGCCTCACTCCTCTACCTCACTCTCCTCTCCGAATCGATCTCCGGCGACGATCTCGATCTCCGACCACCATGTCCTCCGATCACCGCCCCCAAGCTCCTTTATCGAAACCGAGTGAAGAACTCGCCGACGAGTCCGATTTCGAAAACATCATCTCTTCCGACGGCCTCGTCTCCATCTGTGGCTTCGGTTCCCTCCTCTCCGGTACGATCGATCAAACTGCATTTTCAATCACGATCTTCACCATCACACTTTGTTTTTTTGAACTTTGATCGTACGGTGAACATTTCTTTGGCAAACCAGAGAGAAGCGCGAGGAGTACGTTTCCTGATCTGATCAACTTCAGAGTTGCGAGACTCAACGGCTTTCGGCGAGTGTTCGCTCACGTGGCTCCGATTTTCTTTGAGCGTGGAATAGCCAAGCTAGAAACCAAGGTCTCTGCAATCTTTATTTTAATCTCTTAATTTTATATTTTTCCATATTCTGTTTGTTTGCCGGGAAAATGCAGTAGGAATTTTTTTTTTTTTTTGTTGAAGTTATGCACTAAGGAAAATGATCAATTTAATTAATCTTATACTTTGCCTGTATTATAGTCTGTTTGGTTTCCGGGAAAGCTTAGGAAATTTGGAAGTGGAAAAAGCTTTTGGCCGTTAGCTTCTTAGAAAATATGAAAATGTGAGCTTACAAATAAAATTTATTTATTTTTTATTTTGCTTTAGTTAACTTTGCATCAGTGGCTAGTGTCATATATTTTGTTCATAGTCGGTCCCAAGTCCATACAAAGGAGGGTTACATAAACTGCTTAGCCCGTCACAGGTGAATGCCAAATGATTAGCCAACAACTGCTAAGGGTCAGTTACTTGCTAGAGTCGAGTTCAAAGGGCTCTTCTTTAGAAAGACTCCCTTCGTTATAAAGACAGAAGGTTGTAATATTTAGTCACTTTTTATGAATGGATCTTATACATATACAATTTGGGGTGCATACCTATGAATGACCCCAATAAGTATATAGCTGTCTCTATAGTTTTGCAACTAAGGTTTTATTGTTGTTGCTTTTACTTAGTTATGAATAATAATCTTGGATTAAAAGCTAATGACCTCATTAAATCTCTTAGTTTTGAATAATAATCTTGGATTAAAAGTTGATGACCTCATGAAATTTTCAGGAGATTTCTAGCTTGAGTGTAGAGCCTTGTGAAGGCGAAACGCTTATTGTTTCAGTTTTCGAGATTAAAAAGTCAGAGGTATAATGTATGATTTTAGTTCCTATATTTGATTTGAATTTTGAATTGTGAAAATGAGTGAACTAAATTTAATAGCAGATAAATTTTTGTGAAGCATAACTCAATATGTTCCTTTGTAATCAGATTCCAGCTTTTATGAAGAGGGAGCTTGAATTTCGGTTTCTAGGTGTAAGTTGCTAGATTGCTTACTCTACCTATCATTGTGTTTATTTTGATTGACTATTTTCACTAGTATTAATTATAGATTTGTTTTTTTCGCTTATAGGTTCTGCCTGAAACGCTTGATGGGAAGGCATTTGATAATCTGGCGGTGTGTGGAAAATCGGCCATTTAGTATGCAATTGCATTGTTTAATTTTTTATTAGGGTCTTGCTCCTTTATTTTTTGGGATATGATAGAAGTTACATATAAAGTCATCCAGAGGATAACTGCTAATTCAGTTATCAATGCAGGTGCTTTGTGCTCGCTATAGTGATGAGGAATTTTTTCAAATTCGATGCAAAGGTAATCTATTAGAGGATATTTTTGATTTTAGAATGTTAGAATAACTTCTGGACATCAATATTTAGTTCCAAATGTCACTTCCTGGCATTTCTATGGCTTATCTGGGTCACCATAATGCCCCTAGCCAGTAATTTTGCTTTTCAAGTTAAATGATGCATAACTGCATATAGAAAATCTTAGCAACAAGTTACTATAATGTTTTTGCCTTTTCTCTTTTTATTTCTTGTCTTGCTGTTTTTATTAACTCTACCTTTGACACAACAAGAACAAAGCCTTGGTCAGATTTTTTGTCATACGTATGTGTTGCCATCTCTTACGTTTATTTATTCTCTCAATATTGAAAAGCTGGAAAGAATTTTCTGATTGCAAATATGTTTTCCATGGTGCTGTAGGTTTCAAATATAATATTACATGAACAATTGCCATTTTTTGTTACAGTTTTTTCCTTTCATAATTACTAATCAACAAGCAGTAATGCCATGTACACTCACTAGGTTCCATAATGCATACTTTGGATCAATTGATAATTTTTCTCTTTTCATACATTTCTGCTTTATTTACCGTTATGTAAAGGGGGTATGTGTGATACCATATATGCCAGCTATTTTCCTATAGGAAGCAAGGAGATCTATTATCAGCACTATGGACGATACAACATCAATAAGATTTGGCGGGATGACATCTTACCTTGCCGTGTTTATCTTCGGCACTGGTAAGTATTAGACATATATAAGCTATGCATTCTTAAAATTTTGCTATCAAGGAATATTAGATGACAGATCAAGTTTTGTTTTTGAAATAAACTAGTGACCTCTTATCTGGTAGGCACATCTGCACTGATCTGTACATATGTCCCTTGCAAATGAACAGAGACATGACACAGTAATATATCTGCCATAACCTGTATTTTGTATCTTTATCGCCTTGGAAAGTTGTCCATGGTTTGATTGGATGTCCATGATTATATATGGCACATGCACAGGAAGCTTAATGCAGCACGAACTTCTGCTTAATATCCACCTGTTTTGACCGTTCACTGGTATCATAAGATGATTTCCAGTTCCTGTACAGTTATGCATTTCTTTTAACCTGTTTGTTTTGCCAACTTCTGTACATAAACTGAAGGTGATGAAATATTCTGTAGTGTGTTAGCAGCAAAGAATCTCAGTGAGGCAGCCTACAACAACTTTCTGGATCACACTTTCCTTGCAGACCGAAAAACAACCATTCGTGAATACTTGGCCACAGGAGGTTCAGGCATCATGGAAGAGGAGCCTCCAGAATCCCTCAAGACCCGTTATGGTGGTTGACTGACTATATATATATGACATACCATGTACCTGCAATAAAGGTTCCTCAAGAAAAAGGGAAGGCACCAGAGACAACACATTCTTCAGCCTTATTTTTTCTGTTGGCCAAGGTGGTCAGAACAGCTGTAAATTTTTTTAACAAGGGAAGATAGATTATAAAATCTTGTTATTGAACAGTAATTTATATTCCGAGAAGCAAACAGGATGGATACCTATATCCATTGTTGGTATTGAAATTAAGCAATTTTATGCCCCTTTCAGATTTGTTTTACTCTTCTCAAAATGATTTTTATGTGGTATTACCTGTCTTATATACAACCATGACAATTCTTAGATCATTTTGCGGCTTGAGGAAGATTGAAGCGCCAAGTCCAAAATGAATTTATTTATTACTACTGTGGGAAGCAGTAGTTCACATCAACGTGATAGCCCAAACAAGCTTTTGTGATGGCTGAAAGGAAACAGGTTATGGCAAAGCTAAGCTTTGAAATACCATGTCGACCTCCAGCATGCAACCTAATAGCGATTTGGCATTTCATTTGAGAAAGCTATAGACAAAAACGTACTTAAGTGGGGGATCCAAATGAAAGTAACTGCAAGTGAAAGTAGTTGTCCATAACTCACAGTCGGTCATTGGAGCAGGTTAGGGCAGAAATTGTCTTGTAGAAGTAGAACCCATTTCATTTTATGCGTCTAATGCGGGGCTAAGAAAAAAAGAAGTATTGTGTCTTACCCAATCGCTAGTGAAGTAGTAAGTCTAATTTTTTACTCAAACTTTTCCAGGATTTAGCTCTTAAAGAATATAAAGACCCATCCTTTGTGCTTCCTAATTATCCAAACTTATTGACAAGAAGTTCTCGGCTGATAGCTAATGTTCTGAATGTTTCCAAAGTTCGTCTTTACAAATGATCTGAACAAGGAAGATATTAAGACCACAAAGCCAACAATCTATTCATATAGAAAAGTCATTAGATACAGATTGTATCTAACAGTATGAGCCACTTTCAATATAAATTTGAAAAGAGTCCACGTAGAGTAGAAGTGGTTAAGCATAAAATAAAGTGGTCCAGAAGTCCCACATCGCCAAAGTTAAGAAGTAGAAGGGTCAGACTTTTCTATAAGTAAACAAGAGAGAGAAAATTGAAACTGACTCGTCCTGTCAGGGGTGAAAGGCGACTCGTCTATGATCGTATAGAGACGACGGGTCGTGCCAACACCTAGCATAACGAACACACACCTCTTTTGAGGCGAGCGAGTTCCACCCTACTTAGGTGGGCTTGCCCGTCAATTTTTGGAAGCCTAGCCCCCGTGGCTGGGCTCACAAACCCATTTCAATTACCCAAATTTGCAAGCAATTTAGAACATTTTGGTTAAAATATTCACGGTCAAATTGAGCATTCCTCTAATTAGAATTTGTAAAATCAATTAATTAATCGATACTCTCTATAGAAGGGAGTTTAGAAAATCTCTTCGAGCCGAGTAAGAAATTCAAAAGAATTATCATTCTACTAATTAAAACTCAACTAATAAATCCCCATTATTCATTATAATCATCTATCATAATTCTTGTTTTAATAATTAAATTTCTAACAATTAATGAAGTTTCAAGAAATTTAAACTAATGCTATGGTTAAGCTTAAGGACCAAAACTTTGGGAAAAAAAAATTTACTAGTTTTACATTACATCAGGTAATGGACAAATTACTAGTTTTACTAAAACTTGCATAAAAGACAATTTTGAATCATTTCCGTGGAGTGGGATTATGAATTTTCTGGACCATCAGAAATCAAAAACATGTTATCAGAAAAATTATTAAGCAAATTGAATTGGAGCGTGTTTCAAAAGATCAGCATCGGTTAGAAGCAACTGTACAGCAGTCAAAAGGTGAAGAAGATGAAGAAAAGAAAGCCTCCAAAGTGACTCTTTCCTTCCACATTATTTTCAAAATTTTTAGGACTCATTTAAAGGATACCAATTCAGCTAAATTATTGACGTATCAGAATATTTCTCATACAGCATATGAAGTTGTATCAGTTTTTAGGATAAGGCACTTGGAACTTGGATGTATCTTCAAGAATCTAAATTATTTGGTTGGTCACATGGAGCGTTAGGAATTATTTAAGTTTTTCACTATTTTAAGCTTTCCATTGTTTCTTTGGCGGTAACAGAAATTATTGAAGACTAGTCGCGGCCTCGCGCGCTGTGCGTGATAAATATTTTTAGGGTGATCTTTTTGTTATTAATATTTGACATGTTATTATGTCTCAAGCTGTGTTATATACGTATCACCAATATATAGTAAGGTTCATCTTGATAGGAGCTTTAACTCATGGAACTATATATTTTTTTTATTAGAGATTACTATTTGGAACAAAATGAGGATACTTTATAGTAGAATTGATTTTTTTTTTTTTTGAAATATTAATTCTACCATAATCAGTTGACTAATTTATAAATTTTCAAGTCAATTGAACAAATTTTGCATGTTACATGTAATTCTTTGTTTCCATAAGGGTAAGGACATTCACAATCCCAATGATCCACTCTATTATTTTTGCATGCTTAGTTTTTTGGGATACAAAATGTGATTGTTTCGAAAGTTGTATGTTGAAGGATTTATTGATAGTTTTGGAGAAGTTTTTTTTTTTTTTTTTTTTTTTTTTTTTTTTTTATTTAGAATCGAAAATAGTAGTTGTGTTCCCTCATTATTTGATTCACATTACAGCGCAATTGCTAGTCCATATTTTACATTTTTGTCCCCTTCTATGTTGGCTTGAAGAAGGATTTCATTTCCCCTTGTAATTTGATCATGGACAAAATATTTGTGATCACGTTGTATGATCATTTTATGATTGTGTAGTTGTATGATGTTTTTAGTTTGTAATTTTTAAATTGTTTAGGGTTGTAATTTATAGTGTTGTGTGTGTTTTATGGATTAGTGATTGCTCTAGTTATTAGCAATAATTTTTTATTGTCGATTAAATGAATAAAAACTTTTCATATACCCTCCACAAGCCTTATAGTATTTAGGCGTAAATGCAAATTTAGTCTCTACATTTTGTCTTTTTTCCCGTTTTAATCCCTATATTTTCATTTTTCCACATTTAGTCCCTAATCTAATTTGCGCTTCTCAAAATGGTCCTTGCCATCACTACCCTAACGGAAAATGATGACATGTCAAATGGAGGGATTAAAAAGCCCAAGCCAAATAGTCTTTCACGATACAATACCTGTTCAATTGCCACTTTCTTTAAGAAAATCAAAAGACAATAATATTAAATTATTGTCGTTATAATATCAAAAGTCTCTTATAATTAAATTATTAATAATATTGAAACAGCTAAAGCAGTCATTAATATCTAGCTCTTCTGCTCTTCCTCTCTTTATTTAATTGAATTACTTCTTCAAACCTATTCAATTTCCACTTTCCTTAAAAAAATCAAAAGACAATATATTTGAACCATCAATACTCCTACACAAATTAATTATTAATAATTTTGAAGTAGCTGAAAATTTATTAATATCCACATAATTTATTTTACCTTCATATAGTAAAAGGTGAAATGAAATGTTGGAAAATGGGATATTTAAATTGGGTAACTTTATTTTTTATGTAATTTGCTGGAGGAAATATCCGTGGTAGCTATGTTGTTTTTATTTTATTTTTTTTCTAACGCACTGTAACGTTTCATGAGAACACTTTATGTAGATTTTTTTAATTTATATTTGAATTTAAGTGCTTCCAACAATTGTGTAAATTTGAAGCAATAATTCAAAAAATAATTGATATTTTATGTTCATGCCCTGATTGTTTAGTTATATTATGGATTTGGGTTTTAATTTATAAGTTATTTAGGAACTCTATATATTATACTTCCTTAGATGATTAAAAACATATACTATTACCGTAAATCTCTCTCTCTCTCTCTCAAAGAGAATATATATAATTTAATAGATTTGGAGGATGTAGTTGAATTTAAATGTTGAATAAAATGAGTCGAGATTATATTTTGATTGTTAAATAATGAATTTTTTTTTTCGGCTTAAATGAGTAAATTTTGTATAATAGTAGTAGCTACAATTGCTAGCTGGTATTGATGCGATTCATTATTTTTCTATATTTTAGAATTTATTTTTATTTGTAATAGTGTTTAATTGGATACCCTTGATTCATGTACCTCGTGGGGTGAGAAAATTTGCAGCTTTATTTATTTATTTGTTGTTATTTTAATGATAATTGTGGGGGCAGAGCCGTCGGGATGGCTGTATGGGCCTTGGGTCTGGTCCGAGGACACTGCTCGGCCCAAGAGGCCACGAGAAGGGAGGAGATTATCAAAAACCCGAAGGCCCATAGGCCCACCGGTCAGATCACTGCATGCGTGGCAGTGTCCGAGGATAACATGACCTCGGACGGCAAGAGCTGCAGCCGAGGAACGAGACTCAATGCCAACGGGGAAGCTTCCGAAGCCCAGTAAGTCGTACGGGGCCTCAAGGGGACGCCGAGGAAGGGGGACAAGGGGGACAAGCGGGACGTGCCCTGCACGAGGTTACTGCCTCCGCATTAAAGGCTTCCACCTACCCGCCTGGCCACATTAATGAGGAGATGACTTCTGAAGGGACGGCGGTTAGCTTTATAGTCTTGGGGAGCATTTTCAGGGACAAGACGGGTGGTAACCAGTGAGGGGGAGTATAAATAGAACAGGAGATGCCACAAGAAAGGGGACCGGATCTCCTCCAAAGAAGAAAGAATACTCTCACCCTCTCCACCTCGAAGGCAGCAGAAGAAAGGCCTAGAGATAGGCTCTCGGCCCACGTCCGAGGAGAAGTGGAGGCGTGTTCTCGACCCCAAGTATGCCAACAATGGGCTTCATCCCTACTCCATAGCATTTCAGAACCCCAAGAAGTCAAGGCTTTAAGCTCATTCTCTACAAATTCTATTGTAAAGGCCACTTAGGCCGGCCCAATCACGCGTTAGGGCCCAAGGCCAACTTTGTGTCCTTACAATAATAAAAGTAGGTAGAAGTTAAGACTGTAGGTAGAATAACTTTTATAAGCTTCCCTTCAAAAAAAAAAAAAACACTTGTATAAGTTTCAATTTTCCAAAAAGATTTTATTATTAATTGATCAAAGACTTTTGCTTGATTGTTTTGACACAATATGAATTCCTATATTTGAATTCTCTTCCCACCTTCCAATTATAGTCGTTAAGTTTTAGTTGAAACACAAATGCTTTTCCAATGAGCTTTTCTATTTTCATTTAGTAAGTGGAAATTTGCATTCATTTGATAAAATATTGAACATAATTTAGCATATTCTTGTCAAAGTAGATGAAAGATCATATATGCTAATTGTATGGTCTTACAATTGTGCATTTGTTTGATAGTTCTCTTGCTATTGTTTGAAGTAATTTTTCAGCTTCCTTATCAAACAAAAATAAATATAGCACTAATTTTTTTTTCTTTCTCAAAAAACAAAAAAGTTTCCTATTATTATTATTATTATTATTATTATTATTATTATTATTATTATTATTATTATTATTATTATTATTATCAATGTTGCTTATGAAACTCATACGAATTCTTGTTATTTAATAAACATAAAGTAGAAACAATAGCTTGTAAATAGCAAACAAAAACAAAGGAATGCAAATCTGCTTTCAACCATTAAAAAATTAATTGAGAAACATTGTGCACAATTTTAATGAAAATATCCTTATCTAATAATATTATCGATATGATACTTGAACGATTATTATAGAAAATTTGGGGCAATATTTTTTCTCTATTAAAATTCAGATATTTTAAATTATGGTCTAAAAAATTGTAGAAGTACAACGCAAAAATATGGGTATTACATCTGATAAATGATCACAACCCAAAAATAAAAGTAAAATTTTGATTACCTAAAATTCTAATTTAAAAATTTCTTTCCGATTATTTGAATTATATGTACCAAAGACCAAACATAGGAATTTTTAATTAGAGAAACAAATACTTATGAAAATAGAGTCACATCCATATTGGAAAAAGCATACAATCTAATGAACGAAAAATTATGCCCATCAATTGATGGCGTCAATCTTGCACAAAAGCATTATAAAGCCCGAGTTATGGTATTTGTCTATAAACAAAACATCAAACATATGATGAGCAAATCACCAAATGACCTTAATGTTTAAACTATAAAAATTGAAAATTCAAATGATAAATTTAGAAAGTACATTGCTAACAAAAATAAAGTGGCATTAACCTTTTGCATTAGCCTTTATATTTGTTGGCCATTTACTTATTCCCATAGCTTAGGGCCATTTATTGGAGGCTCATAAAAAACACTCATATCAATATCATAATATGCATTACATGTCACTAAAACTATCAATATTCATATTTTAATAGTATAACTTAAAAAGAGAAAGTAAAACAATTAAATTTGATAAAAGAGTACCTGCAAAAATGTTTAAGACAACATCATATATTGTAATCCTCGTCTACTCTAGTAAAAGAATGGTAGTCCTACCGGAGAGAGACAAAGAATGGTAGTCCTACCGGAGAGAGACAAAGACAAAACTCTTACAATCTTGAATATTGTTCAACCTGGATTTAAAGGGCAATTTACAATTTTAAAAAATAATCAATTAGAGTAGATAAACAATCAAAGAGAACAAAAAAAAAAAAAAACTAAAAATACAAAATTAAATCACATCAACAAAAGTAGAGTTCTAAAGAATATAAAAAATTATCAACCTAAAGAAAAGATGCAAGAAAAATTAAAAAGATCAACCAAAAAATTGAGAGAGAGAGAGAGAGAGAGAGAGAGAGAGAGAGAGAGAGAGAGAGAGAGAAATAGCTTTTTTGTGAGGAAAAACTATACAAAGAATGGAAGAGAGAATGACGAATTTATAGTGAAATGGTGTGATTAAGAAGAGATAAAATAAGGGAAGATAAAGGGAAGGATGAAGAGTGATATTAAAGTAGAAGATAGTGGGGAGATGAAAAGGTAGGGAGAAAGTGTAAATATTAAAAAAATGGGTAACATTAAAAAAAATTATCAAAAAATTAAAAGAAATAGAATAATGGCTTGGACGTTGATGTGGCTCAACAGGAGCATAGCAACAATAAATGCTACGCTTCAGCTTTTAGATATATATAGATATAGATTTGTAATTTTTAAGAAACCTTATTGTTTATCTTTTACTGTAATTTGAATTATTATACATATATATACACACACACACTACTGATTTGAACACTTTATAAGGACCCTTCCCAGATGTATTAGTCATTACTAATTCCAGCTAAGTGTTCAGTATTCTCTAAAAGATCTCAATCACCCTTGCACTTAAAATTCATCCTCCTTTCTAATCTTTTAGAATTTCCTATCATTTTTATTCCATTTTATTATTTAATTTCAATAATATCATTAATTTATATATTGATTTTTTTTTTTATTGAACTGTACCTCTAAAGTTTTAGGGGGAAAAAAAGACTTCAGAACAGAGTTTTCAATCATCAATCCTGTTTGTGTAAATCACAAGTATTTAATATCATGATAGCAAATGCACCAAACAGTATTTTGGTAAAAGATCCAACACTGAGAAAAGGAACAGCATACTCTGATTAACTTCATTTCATCGAACTCAGTACGACCACCCTATCAAACAAGAACGATATCATCCAGAAGAAATCAATAGTATATTAATAAAAGGAGTATGTACAATATATATTCTTTTAGTTTATTCATTTCTCATTTCACAATTCACAATCACAAGGTTCTTCATTTTCCAGTTCCTTGATTAACATTTCCATCATCTTCTTATACATAGGCATATAATGATCATTTATCATTGTTTTTGAAAGCCGGAGTTTACTATAAAGTTCTCTAGGTGTCTCAAATATACCAACACGTTCTTCCATGTGCCCATCATGATCTCCATTAGGAGTATCAGATGTAGGTACAGAAACAATATGCATGATTCTGCCAGGGGGATAGAAGTGGTGGCTCTCTGATACTTCTGATGATGATATTGGCGTACTGCTTTCCACTGCATCAGCTAGCATACTCTCCTCTTCAATGATTTCTTTAGCTGCAGCTGCTTCTGCCTCCTGGGCTCTAATGTTTGTTTCATGATTTTGCCGTTGGAGTTCTTTCTCAATTTCATACCATAACTCACCTTCAGTGAATTCTTCCACAGTGGACACAGTAATGACATTATCATCTGGAAGGAGTGGCTCTTCTTCGTCTGTATCATCATGTCCTGATCCACTGCTAGAAGAATTAGATTCCACTTTAATCACAATAGGGTTTCTTGTTATCACTTCGGTTGCAACAGATTCAGAATTTCTTTCAGATTCTAGAGCTGCTTCAGGAAAATTCTCAACCTTAGAATCCAATAGGGGGCCCACATGTCGGCGACGTGCACCCATGCAAGACCACGACGACAGAGATGAGCGTGTTCTGACAACAGCTTCAGCAACATTCTTTGCACGCTTCATCACAACCTAAAATTTACCAGGCAAAACTACATCATCATACAAATACATAGGAGCAGTGGATGAAAGCTTTGAATTTGTACCCAGGCTCTCTCCATGAGGGAGATTCAGATATGCCACTGGGCTACAAAGCCCTTAGCAAAAGAAAAGATACAAGGTTTTATTACAGCATATCTAAGCAGATGACTCTATCAGTACTTGTGCACTCAACCTAGTGTCAAAACCTTTTTTGTCATGAAGATTGACAGGATAATTTTTCATTACCTAATAGATTTAAAAAATCATTACTTGCGAGAATTTCACTGTTGATACCTAGCTGAAATCTAGGTCATCAGAAGGGGACACAGGAGCAAACAATACTAGAAGAGATTAACCTACAACAGAGATGAATTTTACCTGAGTGCTGCTGGAAACTGGCCGCAGAAGTACACCTGCGCCAGCAACCCTGGCTTTGGCACTAGCTATAGATGGTAGATGAGACCCCAGAGCAGTTGCAGAGCGATAAACAACATTTATGACCCTTGTACGCTCAATCTGATCCCGCAAATCATTTAACCATGATGATGCTGTCACCTGAAAATAACAATTGAAGGATTCCCAAAGTTTCTAATGGACAACAGATTTGAAAATTAGGAATTTTAACTACGAATTTTCTATACATCCACTTCCAGTCAGAAGAGAGAGGTACAGCACCTCAGAGCGAAGGTCATCAATAGAAGCTGTTGAAAATGTTGGTACCAGGTCAGAACCATTTACGACAGTAGTAATGAAGTGTTTGCCTGATTCTGCTAATTCCAATGTCATACAGGCAGCTGCAGAATGACAATTATAAAACAAGCACTTAAGAAATCACATTTTACTAATTTATCCCTTCCTCCCCACCCCCCCCAAAAAAGAAAAAACACATTCTATTAAATCAAAGGCATAAATTTCTGTTGACTAACAAGAGCTGATAAGCACGCTCCCGAAAATTGTAGTACAAAGATAAAAGCACCTTAAGCCTTGGGAAAAGTGGGGGGAGGGGAGCACCATTACAAATTCAAAAGACAATTTTTTTCTACACTCCATTGTCTATATCTTTTCCTCCATTGTACTAATATGTTGATGCAATGGTTCTGACAACTTCAATAGATTTTGATCACTAATGTCCTCTAGTTTTTTGTGTTTTCATTGGTAAAATACACAAACACCTTTTGGGTTTTGAACCTGCGACAAAGATGCCATTTGAGCTACAGCTCATTTGCATAATCAAGATCCTCCACATGACAATCTTTTGCAGTTAGTGGAGCAAATGAAGCTATTCATCATGTGAACTTAAGAAAACATCTTGATAAAGAAAAGGAAATTGACATATGATAAATAAAGGAGATTGTCATATTACCACCACGCCATGCAAATAAACTTTATCCGGTGCCCTTAGTTATGTCATATCTTGTATTACTAATGTTATAAAGCATCTTCTTCACCCTTAAGTGTTCACTTGATAATTAGATAAATTAGCCATCATATCTATTAGAGCCTTTTCTGTTTCTCTATAGAAATAATTCACATTTTCCACTGCCATCTGAAACCTAATTGATAGAAGGAACATACAATGGAAACAAAAGCAGCAAACTAGGGGATAAAGTCATTTTTAATTTGGAAGTCCACATCATTCTGACTTCACTGAAGATAATCATCAAGTAAGATGCTACAAAATGAGGAAAAAAGGCAGGTGCACACATCGATAATCCTTTGTCCCCATGACCTTCTTAATCCTTTATAGGAAAATCTAGTTAAAAAAGTTTATGAAGACTTCGCAAAGCAACTAAAAACAAAGCTGCAGTAGAAATAGAAAGCAAACATAAGCAATAGGCTTGATCAGTACATACCTGGGGCAAATGTGACACAAGTCGTCGAGGATAATTCTTTTTGTTCTCGTAGAATATATGTCAAAAGCGCAGCAGTACCACCACCAAGTGAATGCCCAACAATCTGAAAATGACATTATGAAAACTAAGGCAAAATAAAATTATATATATGAAAACATATGTTGCATGAACTAATTCAGTACAGAAATTTAAATTTCAAAATTGACTGGATGATGACATGACATGGTAGAGAGTATCAAAGAATTAGAGATTTATATCTTAAGGAAAGGATCCTCTCCCATTTAAATCCTCCAATTTTAATCTAAATGGAAGACACATAGCATTTGAAAAAACCAATGTTCTTAAAAACCCATGTAAACTACTCAAAATCAAATACATACCACGGGTCTCACATCTAGCTAAAAATTGCAAGGAATTGGAGGATATAAATGGAGTGGATCTTATCCCTATATATTACAGAGAAGATCCTAGCAAAGCAAAGTACCTGCAGATATCATATTTCACTAAAAGAAAATGCTCTTCCAGTTGTGGTAAATTTTACATCAAGGGCCATATTGAAATCAATTAAGTTATATGAAAAGTTATGCTAATAAGTAATTGACCAAAATGTTTTATTTTATTAGTCACAAGATTAAATAAGAACTATAAGAAGATGCTTGGTAACGCGAGATTCCTTGATAGGTTGAACTAGAACAGATAATATTGAATGTAGTATTCACAGAAATGTAGTATGCTTCAGGCTTTTGGTATTCATTGGGTTATGCCAAGTTCAGTGGTGGGTTTGTTATCTTGTTGGTATCAATGGCTTGGGAATCATAATTCGGACATATGGAATTTGGTTCCAGGGTGCTTAATGTGGATTGTGTGGTTGGAACGAAATCGTCGTTCCTTTGAGGATAAGGAGAAGACGTTGGATGAATTAAAGGTTTTGTGCCAACGTAGTCTTTTGGAGTGGTCTCGTTGTTGGGGTTTCACTAATTGTTCTTCTCTCTCTGAGTTTATGTTTTCTCTTTGCTTAGTTTCCTAATTTGTTTTTGTTGTGCTGTTTGTCTTTTTTCTTCTTGTTCATTATCATGAACATCTTGTACTTTCCTTCTTCTTTTTTCTCATTAATAATAGTTTTCTTTACCTATCAAAAAAAAAAGAAATACAAGCAGAAACATAAAAAATAAAAATAAATAAATAAATTTAATAGGAAAACATCAAGAAAATTAATTTATGCTTTTTATCCTTTTATTATCCATCCAAAAAGAAAAGGTTAAGATCTACCACAAGATGCCATTTTATTTTCTTTTATTTTTTTGATAAGTAAGAAAAAACAGTATAAATAAAGCATCTTTATGCAAAGGAGTACAAAGAAGTCAAAAAGTATGCCATTTTAATTTGTTTGTGAGAAAAAAAAGTTTATCAGCAGTATTAGCACAATTAAATAGTGATTTATTTTTTTTTTGATAGATAAACCGAAAACTTATATTAGATAGGAAAAAACAGAGAAAAACAAGTTGTTCATGATGATGAACAACGAAAGAAACAAGAGCACAAAACACAAGAACAAGAGAGAAGCTAGGAAATAAGGCTAAGTGAAGACAAAAACATAGAGAGAGAAGAACACTCAGTAAAACCCCAACAACGAGACCACTCTAATAAAATGTGTTGGCATAAAGACTTTAACTCCTCCACTGTCTTCTCTTTATCTTCAAAAGCACGACGATTTCGTTCCAACCACACGCTCCACATAATACACCCTGGAACCAAATTCCAAATATCCGAATTATGCTTTCCAAGCCACTGATGCCAACTAGATATGAGACCCATCAACGAACCCGGCATAACCCAATGAATACCAAAAGTCTGAAGCATGGCAGCCCAAAGGGAAAGAGCAAAAGGACAATGAAGAAGAAGGTGGTCAACTGACTCTCCATCACAACGACACATACAACACCAATTAGCCAAAGGGCGGCCCTTAAGCATAAGATTATCCAAAGTGAGGATCCGACCATGAGCGGCAGTCCACAAAAAAAACGCCACACGCTTAGGAATCTTTGGTTTCCAAACACCCTTCCAAGGAAACAACGAATTCGAGACCCCCCGAATCGCATGGTAGAAAGACCACTATAATATCAAATTAGAACTAATAGCCTGTACCTTAACTTTGTAGTCAGGATATTTATCAAGAGCTTTGAGCAGAAAAGGAGTGCTAAGCTTTGCAATCCAACGAGCAGCAGCAACCATTCCACAATGAGCATATCCTAAAACTAAATTGCTTATTCCACCATCATGTAAAACCGAGTGGTGAAAAGGGACCACCGCTCCAGTTGCTGCTGTTAGTGTATCTTTAATGCTATGAGTACCACGAATCAATAGAAGGAAACATTTTGAGTCTTTATCTTGTATAATTGTGAAAGCAGGCTTCAAAAGCTGCAATCATTGTTCTGGTAATTAAAACAATACTCAATTATGATTTTAATTTAAATACGAAACACATAAGCAAACTAGCAATACATGCTTGATCCCATATATCATGATTAGTATGAAGACAAAAGGTTCAACAACCACCAAAGGAGAAAGCCAAAACCTAAGAGTTGAAATTTGTCAAGTAGCCCACATCAGAAGTCTCATAAGTTTACAGGAAAAGTATGCAAAATTTTAAAAGGCTATTTTTCTCAAGTTTTAAAGTTATTTAGCTCAAGGGTTTCTTGTTATAGTCTACTATTTTTTATCTCCACAGATACGCCTCATAAATTGTGGAGCCTGGCATCAACTTATGGCATCCGCTCAGCCTGTGGGTAATTGTTTCCCATGTGAAGAGCCCTCTGACACAGTAGCATTCATATGGGAAATAACTAGTCTCAGATGCACAAGTGCTATGGATGATGGAACGGAGAGAATTCCAAGAAACAATTGAACTAAAACCCAAATAAGAGACTAAAACCAGATTGCTGCATGCAATACGGCTCTCATGCAGAACAAAGATGACCACTCCATATGCATGTACGTGCAACATCATCTACATTGTGTAAGTTTTGAGTTGAAATAAATTAAGCATACTCCTTACTGTAACATACCGCTGCCTTGGGCTTCTGAAATAGAACATCTTCATGAGAGTAGCCGGCAGACTCTAAAAACACCGGAAAAGGCTTCTTTGAGAAGTACATACAAAGGGTCAACAACCTCAGAAATTTATTCAACTCCGCAACAATTTCTGGACCTTTAAGTTGAATACAATTACTACCAGCATATACACTTGCGACTTGTAAGTTACCCTGCAAGCACATCACACTTGGTAACACTTCAATCACACATTACCATTATAGCTAACAACACACAACAATTCACCACCAAACCACAACTTCCAAAATGCAATTAATGGTTAGCTGTGGAGATTTACTTCCAATAGGTTAATACTGATTTTCAAATTACATCTCAAAGATATGAATTACAAAATAGTAATGTTATTTTATTAAGTTGAGTTTCTTTTCTTTTTTTAATATTTTCTATTATTAATAATTTTCTAATTAACCCCACTAGAGGAAATTTCTAGACACCAGACAGCTCATTTCTCAGACTAAAGTCATTGCCTGAATGAGTCTTGCATTCTAAGTTGGTAAACCTTCCCACCCTGATATAAACCATTTAAAAATAAAATAAGAAAGAGGAAGAAGAAGAAAAAATCAACCATAGCTCCTGGGCAACAGACCAAAATCATAATAACTAATCTACTGAATGATCTACTGCCTCTCAGTTTCAAATGCACAAACAACATTACAACACCAATCTACTATTGTGAAAGCTAACAGGCAATGCTGCACAAACAACACCAATCTACCATTGAAACACCAAGAAGTGTCAATTAAGCTACAAGACTCTCAGCTCATCCCAATCCATCCTCCTCAAACTCATGGAACTTTACAAAGTATAATAAAAGTCAAGAAAATCAGCAACCCACTCGATCTAGCAGTTGCGAATAGCTCAAATAAAGTAATAAACCCTAGCTCAGAACTTTCCTCTACTCTAAACAATTAACTAATTCTTACTGTTGGAAATACAACTTTCTCATTCAACAAATTTTAAGTAATAATCAAATAAAATAACTAAATCAAACAGCATTACTAAAAAAATTTCTCTTATAAAGTTCACAAGCACTGTGACACTTTTTAGTGCTACAGAAACTAAAAAATTGCCTGAAAGTCAAAAATTAACAATTACAATACGAAAAAAATAAACTCAATTAAATGGAAGAGACTCATAAAGAAACAAAATTTAGCTAGCAGTCAGTTCTAACCAAGCAAAATGTACAAAATTACGATAAAACCACTGCAATGAAATCCAAAAAAAAAAACCCTAAGAACACACCTGCCTCCGCATGAAATAGTTAATGCCGAACGCCAAATCGCCGATCGGCCACTTGCCTAAGGTCTCCGAGTACGTGAACCGGAGCGTCTCCGACAACGTCGTGATCGACTCGAAGAGCGTCGCCGGAGCCTGAGCTGGCCTCCGAGCGATTCTCTTTCTACTCGATCTCGACAAATCTCCGCCGCTGCTCCTCCTATCGCCGCCGTCTTCGCCGTCGACCTTCGGCGCCGAGGACGACGCCAGCCTCCGGCTCAGCACGTAGTAGAGCAGCACCGCAGCTCCGGCGGCGGTCGCCATTGTCCCCGCCGCCATGGGAACTCAACGGCGGAGATCAGAAAAGAGAGAGGGAAAAACCTCAAGCCAAAAGCATCAGATTACTCAAAAATAAAAACTTCTGAGTTATGAAAAAGTGAAAAAGAGAAATCTTGAGGAAGAATTTAGGGTTTCAAAAGAGTCTTGAGAGAGATTTCGTTGGCTGTTGAGCGGTTCTGATTTGTTGCAGAGAGATGATGTGGAAACTTGTAAGAAGTGAGGAGATGAAATTACCAAAAATGTGCTTTGGTTTCAAAAAATTGACGGGGATATTGCGTGGTGACCAAGGAAATAGAGAGGGTAGTTTCGTCAATTTTTGGAGACGCACACGTTGGGTTGGGTTGGGTTGGAGGTGGCAATAGAGGAGAGAGAGACGTCACGGAAGAACATGGTAAGAATTGGAAGAGTGCGCACGTTAAGGATCTACTATGACAATTGTAGTTGATGTGACATTATTTCTTTTCTTTTCTTTTTTTCTCTTTAAGTGACGGTGAAAATTGAAAAAATGTATTTTCAATTTATAACTATTAAATTTTTAAAAAAGAAATTGTAATAAGTTTAATTTTTATTGTATTTATAAAAAGAATACATGAAAGAGTATTTAAGAAGTCTCAAGATTAAAGAATTAAAAAAGAGTATTAGTTTAAGAAATATTCTTAGAAAATTTTTTACAATAAAGATATAAAATTAATATTTTTTTTATATCTTTTTATATTTCTCATTAAAATTATATAATCTATTCATTAAATTTATTAAATTTGGGCACCCATTGACTGTACTCAAAAATAATATTTTTAAAGAGTCTTATAATTTAATTAATATTTTTTATGTTTTTAAAAAGACTTTAATTGAATAAGAATGGAGAGAATAGAGTAGAGTAGAGTCGGCTAAAAATAGACTAATTTTGGGTCAATTTTACTCTACTCATCTTTCCTGCCTTCAATCTAAATGGACCATAAAGTTTTAAATCTCTCTCTCGATGAAGCCGCAAAAAAAAAAAAAAAAAAAGCTATTAAATTATAAT
Source organism: Castanopsis chinensis (assembly GCA_032878915.1). Lineage (NCBI taxonomy): Eukaryota > Viridiplantae > Streptophyta > Magnoliopsida > Fagales > Fagaceae > Castanopsis > Castanopsis chinensis. The sequence goes on from JAVQMG010000113.1 coordinate 2,318,365, forward strand.
AAAAAAATTAAAATTAAAGTAATATTTTTTTTTTTTGGAAATCGGACTAAGCTTATTATTATTCACTCATAGAAATAGAGTCAGTGTACAATGCCTCAAGAGCAGGAGGTGGAGATTCCTCCAACCAACAGATATCCTCCCCTATCAACCTGGCATGCCTAGCTAGTGAATGGACTACAGTATTAGCACCACGATTCACCCAATTAAAGGACTGACAATTGCATACAGCTGCTAATACAAGAATGTCTTCGTATATATTTCCCAGCCTTGACTTGATTGCTCGCAATGAAGACAGCGACTGCATGACCGTGGCATTATCACCCTCCAGCTCTAACCCCACAAAACCCGCTTCCACTGCAAACTCCAGGGCTCTTCGGCACGCGATCACTTTGGCCTCTTCGCTATCCACTGCAGCAGGTCCTTTAGCAAACAGGGCTGCCATAACCTCCCCCTCATTATTCCGAATAATCGCCCCAATCCCTGTAGAATTCGTGTTGGAGAAAACCGCTGCATCAAAATTCAATTTGTAAAGCAAACCCCGAGGAGGCCGCCATGACTGAACTGGAACTGTCAAGACCGGGATTCTCAGCTTCATCTGAGCCACCAGAAACTTTTTCAGGAAATCCCTAGCACGCTGGTTCAACCTACCAGGATCTTGAATAACACTTCCATGCAAAATGGAATTGCGTTGATTCCATATCAACCAGCACTGGACCCAGAATAGAGCAAGCTCCTCGTTAGACAATCTGCCATGCAAATCCTCGACTACGTGCAACATATCAATGTGGTCAATCTTTCCTTTCTGCAAACATCTTGTGCAACCAGCCCATATGTCTTGAGCTAAACCACATTCCCATAGAACATGGTACCCTGTTTCCGAGGCCATAAAACAGACCCCACACCTATCATCCTCAACAATCCTTCTCCGAGCTAGATTTGCACGAGTAGGCAGAATATCAAGGCAGACTCTCCACCCGAAAACTCTTATTTTGTTTGGGATACCAAGCTTCCACAACCTCCTCCAAACCGAACCTCCAATCACCCCCCCTGAACTCTCGCCTCTGCCTGCTTCTTGCTTTGATAACAGCCTCGCAACATGATACCCGGATTTCACCGAGTACTCACCGCTTTTAGTGTGGAGCCAATAGATTACATCAGGAACTTGTCTACGACTTAAAGGGATATTAAGGATTGCCTCTGCATCTGACCTCTGAAATTTAGAAATGACAACCTCCCGGTCCCAAGAGTGTGTGCCCCAGTCAATGAGATCAGCAACCCGCCACTCCCACTCCTCTTCCACTGGTGGCTGCAATATGCGATTAGTGGCTTGACTCGAGATCCACTTATCATATGTAACTCGGATATCTTGCCCATCTCCCACTCGCCAACAACATCCCAGCTTCAAAATAGGTTTTGCTGCCATCAAACTCTTCCACACATAGGAACTATTAGGAACATCCGAGGCTTCTAGAAAATTGAATCGTGGAAAATAGCATGCTTTGAAACACCGATAAAGCAATGAATCCTGCTCTTGAATCAATCTCCACCCTTGCTTGGCAAGCATTGCTAGATTGAAGTCCTTCAAGTCTCGGAAACCCAAACCACCTTTTTTTTTGGATAGGCATAGCGCCCCCCAATTTTTCCAATGAACTTTTCTTTCATCTCCCGTTTGAACCTTAGCAATACTATATAGCATCAAAGTATAATAACGAATATTAATATCAAGTGGTTTAGTAGTTACGTCTTGGGTCAACAATACCTTGGTCTTTAATTTGAATTCTTCTTTTCTTTACTAGCGAGTGCATGAATATCCATTCCCTTTCATGCTGTCTTGAGCATATAAAGCTTGCTGGTCTAATTTTTTTTCTCCAAAAAAAAAAAATAATAATAATAATAAAGTTAGGTTGATAAGATGAAGTAAATCTAAATTAAAAATAAATTTTGCTAATGTGTGTCCTAAAGACACATAATAATCAATCATTTCTAAAAATGTTATTTTAAAAATTAAAAAAATATTAACAATTTTTTTAATTTTCAAAAAAAATTTCTAAAAATAAATGGCTTAGCACATATTAACCGGATTCATTAAAAATATATATCAATACAATGAACCATAAAATAATAATAATAATAATAATAATCTTTTACAAGTTAGGTTGACAAGACAAGATGAAGTAAATCCAAATGGCATGCAGGTAATTAGATAATATGTTTTATTTATATTATTTTAAAATTCATGCGGTGGTAATGTGCTTGGGGGGGATTGGGGAAGAAAAGGACAAGGAGAGAGAGAGGGGGGGGCGCGTTGCTTGCTGGATCCAACCCCTGGAGTCCAGTACCATATAATATAGTAGTGTGTAGGCATTGGAGATTTTAGACAAAGTTATAATAGAGTGGGCCCCGGTGGGTCAACTATGAAATTGGAATGATTGGACTGACTGAATATAACTTTGTTGGGTCTGCTCACCCAATTTCTCCCGGTTGGTTCATTTTGTGTGGTAGCAACTAGGGAATGGTCCTACACAACTTTCATGTAGCCCATCTCTAAATTAAAGATCAAATATGGTGGTCCATTATTTTATCTCTCTCCCTCCCTCTCTCTCTCTCTCTCTCGCTTTTGTTGTGAGCAGGTGGTCCATTATGTTTTACATTGCAATTATGGATAAGCTATAAGTCATTTGTAAACAAGTTGATCACACAAGCTTTTGAGAAAATTAGGATGCTGTATAGAGATTCTTGCACATAAAAAATCTTATAAAGTACTAATCATTAGGCTTTCTTTGTCAAAATTGTATTTTGATTTGAAACATGTCATGATGAACTTATCTTTATTACTATTTTGATACATTTTAAGTAGGATGGGAATCTTTGAGTACTTAATTTCTCAATAAAAACACAAGAGATTCCGTTTGAGCAAGGTAGGCTTTAAGACCTAAGCCACCTAGGCCTTTAACTAAGCTCCCATGAATAATGTCCCAATTTATGGGATAATTTTATTTCAATTAAAATAAATGGTTGGGTTGTAGAGGCTTTTTATTTTTAAGAAAACTCTCATAATTGTAACTTAAACAACGTTTTTTAATATTTCCAACTGAGCAATCCAATGCTTAAGAGCTTGTTTGATAAAGTAGTTTAAACCCACTCTATCAAATTTTAAATAACTTTACACACATTTTTTCACCTACACGTATTTCAAAAAATTACAAACAATTCAACTCAAACTCCATTGCCAAACGGGTCTTAAATCTTCCCTCTCCATTGTAATCACCAATTTATCAAAAAAAAAAAATCCCTATTATTATAGGCCAATTGAAATCTAACCATTAAACCCTAAACTATTTCACCCAAAAAATGCTACGAGTATACCGAATCAATCATTATGATCAATTTCCACATGGTAGATTATTAATTTTAACTTAGAACATCTACATTGGTGGAGCTGCCTGTATTGTGTATTTAAGAGTTATGTCATTTTCAATATACACCACTGTTAGCTTCTTTAAAACTTTTTCTCCTCTCCCCTTGTGTGTATGTGTTAAAATACTTAGTATTCTAAAAAAAATATTAGTGAAGCCATAAATTTAGCAATATGGCTTTATAAAAAGTTACTTTATCTATTTTACTTTTTTACATTACAATACACCCAACATCAATAGATCTATATTTTTAACTATTTGACTAAAATAATATAAAAAATTCATTCAAAAGCAGTGTAAACACAATCAAATTTTTTATTTATTAAAAAACAATGTGAGCACAACAAATTTTTTTTTTTTTTTTTTTTTTTTTTTTTTTTTTTTTTTTTTTTTTTACATATAAGCTACAATGCACCACCAAAAAAATATAAGTTGTATATGTGAAGCCAAAAAGATATGGTTTTGGCTCCACCAATGTAGCAATATTTTGGTATTTGGTAGTGCTAAAAATAATAATATAACTTTTTAGCACTACCAATACTAGTACTCTAATCTTTCTTAGGACTACACACCAAAACAATCTTTCTCTATCTCTCAACACCGTAATCAAAATTAAATAGTAGGTCTAATATTTTCTTCATCATGCATCACTCTACTCAAGATAAAGTAAAACTCTTTTATTATATATATATATATATACACACACACATACACAACAATTTTTCATCTATTTTTATTAAAGTTTACACTTGAATATTGATATTACTATTTTGGTACTCGAAGCGAAAATGGGTGGGGGTGAATTGAGCAACGTGAATGCCTTGAACGATACTTTATACTGCTCCAGCACAATCATTTTTCACAGTAATTGCACAGCTCTTTGCTTCAACGTGAATGCGTTGAATATACCACCCAAAAACAAATTTCATGCCATGGATCTTATAAATGTAGCACACAATAAAGTGTATCTTCTCATAAAAAAAAAATAATAAAAATAAAAAATAAAAAAAGCACACCATGAAGTGTAGCCTAGGCCTTGGTAGTCGAGCCCCTCTACCTATTCCGCAAAACCTGCATTGGATTTTGAATTCCAACAACTTCAATTTGACCATTTCATGTAATTGAACATTATAAAAATGTGAATTTCACTAGTCCCATAGGAACTTGTCCCTCTACAAACAAAAGCTACATTGATGCAAAACAAGCCCCTGCCAATCTCGAAAACAAGTTCAAATATCCAATGGCAATGCCTTGCCAATGTCATTTTCTCAAGGGCCAAGGCCTAGATTGTCAACATGATGATTGGAGAAAGTGGAAAACATTGGTTTAGGAGGAGACACAAGTTTGCTCAATAATAGTAACAAACAAAGGTTTAAAATTGGTAAAAAATTAAGCCCTATCTAGTAGATGTTGTACATTAGATTTTTCTAAGTGAATAGAATTATGTGATCTTGAAAGTTGTTAGTTTTTGTAACTTTACAAAAAGACAATGCTAACCAATAAATTATATGATTGTGCTGCTCTTACCTAATTTTTGGTAAGACAATAATCAATATATATGTTCAAAGAAATACTTTATTGTCATGTGAATTTTTGACACATGCAGTACTCCCCTATAGGCTATAGTCACAGTTAGCAGTCAGATACAAAAACTAAAGACAATCACAGAGCCCAATTCCCTGACTGGAACACAATTTTTGTTTTCATTTTGTACAAAATGTTGCCAATGCAAGCATTCAAGAAGTCTTGAGTAGAGGCCAATATTCAATTGAGCGATGGCAAATTGAATTTTCAACCTCAACTTCAAGTTCTTCTTCTGATACATGAAAAGGTACCGATCAATTAGGCAATAAAAGCATTCCAAAAGAGGACCCATGGTAGGGGCCAATTTGATTACTTTCACCTACTCTGAATCACCTTTTCAGGCTTGGGTTTCAACTAGGCATTATATGCGTGGGACACACTTGCCATAGGCTCCAAATTCACGTGTAATTTCACTTCTAGATTCAATATGGTACCTGCTGAAACTGAAATTAGAGAGAACCTACCAAAAAATTTAATTCTTGCTGGTTGGTTGGTCCTCACCCCCACTCTTTCAAGTCTTCAATCCCCCACACCACACCACCCTCACTTTAGTTTTCATTTGGATGAGCAGTAAGGTTAAAGAAATTAGGCTGCTTTTTCACGTTATTTAATTCATGTCCAACCTTTTAAAAAAAAAAATTCCTAGTGAGCTTTTCTAGCTTTTTATTTTTATTTATTATTATTATTATTATTATTTATATCCAATGAATCAATGAAAATAAGCTCTTCTAGAGGGAGTACAGATGGATTTGTTAGGAGATACAAAGAGTTTCACAATTTTTTTCACTACCGTTAACGTGATTCATTGTGATTGATGCATAATATAACTTGTGTTGGCAGTGAAAGAAATGCTTCTTAAATCACAACTTATAATCTTAAACAAGTTTTGAATAAAGATTGTAAAACCAAGAGTCTTGTATCTTAATTAGTTGATATCTCATGGTTTTATAATGAGACATCCAGGGTTCAAATCATCCCCTCTCTATTATAACTATTGAATTATCCACACACAAAAAAAAAAGTGAAAAATGTTGTCTCCTTAATATTGATCTTTTTTTTTTAAAATTAATAATTCGATAGTTTTTGTGACTTATTAGAGTGAAAATTTGAACATTGGATGTCTTTATTAAAAAAATCAAGAGGGCTAATTTTTCCAAATAACATAATTTTAGGAAAAAATTAGGAGAAATGCATCCGACTAAACTTATTTAGTTATAGGGTCATGCTAACGAATGCCCTAAGGGCATTCGTTAACAATCTATTTTAAGAAAGTTTTAATACCGCTTTTATGGGAAATGAAAAAAGCTGTCAAAATATTAATTGCTTTATTTCATTTTTCCATAAAAACTTTCTTTAAATGAATTGTTAACCAATGCCCTAAGGGCATTCGTTAGCATTTCCCTTAGTTATATAGCACTTTTTGGAACTTGAGTTTGTTAAACATAATGCTTGGAACTTGTAAACTCAAGTTCCAAGCATTTATTTGACAAACTCAAGTTCCAAAAGAGTGTTACATTACTAAATAAACTTAATTGGATGCATTCTCTTAAATTTTTCCTCAAATTATACTATTCGGCAAAAGGCCTACCAAGAGTTGCCAATACAGCTACAAGAGTCTCGTACTCATCATTACTCAACAAATAACAGCAATCACATTTGTCAATCATAAATGATGATTATTTTCAACAAAACAAGAATGGAAGCACACATTCATGACCTTTATGACAAATTGACAAATTTTTTTTTTTTTTGATGCAGACAAATAGACAATTTTGATTTTAATAATATATTTTTAAAGTTTCGGTTTAAATTCAATTAAGGTTTTTAATTTAAAACTTTAAACCATTTGAGGTTAAATCAAAACGGAAAGACCAAATGCTCCTAGACCTTCTCATATAGCGCCACGTGGCAAGATTAACGTTAACTTCTCCTAAGAGCTTTTCACTTGCTCTCTCTTCTTCATTCCCACCAACTGATCCACTTTCAAAAACTCTATCCCCGCAAAGGTTGCTCTTTTTTCTTAACCGCTCCACCTTGTATTCACTGCATATCTCTCTCTCTCTTAAGACCAACAAAAAGGCTCTGCCACACACAAATACAAAGCCACTCTTCAATCTTTGCGACCCATTTCATATTTTCTCATACTCTTCCAATATTTTCTCTCACATTGTCCTCTTCCAATGGCTAGAGTGGGACAAGAATCTGATTTCAAAGCCTGTTTAGTCACACAAATTTGCTCCATTTCAACACGTTCCATTGCTTGCACTCATAGACAAGGTTGCCTCCTTGTTCAATCACATTTCATCGATTGGTATCACATTCTTGGAGTATGTTTTTCTTTTTTGTTTGTCAGCTTTCTTGATGTAATTCTTTAAGCAGTCTCTTCTTTTTTATTGAGGTTCTTGTATTTGATGATGCAGCAAATTTTTGTTCATGGATTTTATGTATAGGTGGAAGAAAATGCTGGAACAGAAGTTTTGCGCAAGCAGTACCATAAGCTTGGTGGGTTGGTTCCATTGATGGAAAGTATTTTTTCCCATCTGCATTTTGCTTTTCCTGTTTTGTGAGGATTGCTTTTTGTGCAGCTTTGCAACTTCATCCAGATAAGAACAAGCACCCCAAGGCTGAAACTGCTTTCAAGCTTGTCTCAGAGGTTGGATTGGTTCTTTTCCATATCTTTGTCAATCTTGCTAAATTTTTACATGCTTAAAGATTGCTAAACTAGTCGAAATTAAACTACTTAGAATTAGGATATTGAGTTAAAGTTAGAACCAGATACAATCATTCTTTCATTGTGGCAATTTTTAGACATAAGTTGACAGAGCTAAAATACTTTCTTCTCCTTCTTCTTCTTCTTCTTCTTCTTCTTTCTCTTTTTATGCTAACGCGGGTGTCTAAGACTCTTGACATCTTATTGAAATACCGGCATCCCATAAAACCTCCCTAACCACAATAATGAAAATGGACTTTTTAACACATGTGCCTTGTAATTTTATTAACAAGGGTTGTTGACTTTCTTGTGAGAATCATTATTAGGCTAGTTTATAGATAGTGAACTCATGCAATATGGATGAACTACTAGGAGACACGGAATTATATCCGGTTGCCCCACCTGACAGAGTCATAAATAGGAATTATACACCATTCAGTTTGGCAACAGAATTTGTCATGAAAGATACCACATTGCACCAACAGCATCTGCATGTTAGGTATGATGACTGATGAGTTGATTGTATTCGTTTTTTGCAATGCATTCTTGATGCCTTGTCATCACACTAAAGCCAGCAAAGTTTCTTTTTCATTTATTGTCTTTTTGTTAATCAGTATTTTCCTTTATAACTCTCATATCAAACACTAAAAAAAAAACTATCTGCACTCTGCAGGCATATACATGTCTCTCTGACAGTGCAAAGAGAAGAGCCTTTGATTTAGAGAGATGGAAATACTTCTGCCTTGAGTGCAATACAATTCCCTATACGGCTAGAAATTCCAGTGCTTCAAAACCCAAAGGGCGGAATCATACAAGCCAGTCAAGGTCTCACAAAATTCTGAGAGTTCTGAAAGACATTAGAGAAAGATTCAGAGAGGAGGCCAAGGTGATAGAGAACTGTTTGAAGACTACTGCAACATCAAGGAAAGAATCCCCTCTCTTCAATCCACCCAACCATTTATTCCAAAGCAACCAAAAAACCCAAAACGAATCCCCAGTTTTCAATCCATCAGACTACTCATTCCAAGGAGGCTATCCTCATCTTCGGACCCGACTTTGCAAGAAACCGGAGAATTATTGGTACTTGCAGACAGGGAATGTTATGAATTGTGAAAAAGGAAGCTGGAGGTATGACACCCCAATTTTTGAAGTAAGATCAGAAGCTGCTATGTTTAGAAGCAAATCTGCTTGCGTGCGTTTCTAGACTTTGGAAAATAGGTGCGATGTTGCCTTCGCAAAATACAATGTATTGTCTAATAATGCTCTTTCAAGTATCCGGTTTTGAATTTTCAAAGTGCCAAAATTTTGACTGACAATATACTTGTAAATTACTTTGTATGTAATTTAAACAACAGATTCCAACACATCTTTCAATAACAAGAGGATAGACAGAAAACATTGCAAGGAAAAGTGTCAACCATCAGTAGCTTTTCTTTTCATTGTCAATGTACAGGCATTTTCGCTGCTTTTTAGATTGGTATCTGAGATTCTTTCATCATCAAAACCATAAAGATAATATATGAAAGGACACCCTGTACTCAAAATTTAACTCTGCCTTAAGATACCTTTATCTGTCAAAAATTCTTCCAGGTACTCTTTATATTACATTAAAGCATTTCTTTTTGCTAGATAAATAAAGGGAAGGGGGTTGGAATGGTTCGAACACAGTGCCCAACCACCACAAGAGGTGCTGGAACCAACCAGCAATGCCCAAGAGTTCATTTCTACTCCATCAAGTAACAACCTCTTTCATTTACCACAGGTGTCTTTAACCTTCATTTTCTGAATGCTTGGTCTCAGGGATCTTGATAATGCCACCATCTATCAAGGGCTGCAGCTCTTTTTTTGCCAGTCCACGGACCTTAGAATCAGAGGATTCCAAGAATGCACAAATTACCTTACAGCTGCAATTAAAAGAATAGGACCCAAGAGTTAACATGAGAAGTCATCTCTTTTTATGCTAGGTTAATAAATGAGATTTGAAAGCATGTGTAGCCTAACCTGTGATCTTTGGCCCACAACTCACACTTTCCTTTCAGAGCTTTCTTCCATAAAGTACAAGCAAATGTGGGGCAATCCAAGACAAGTTTTCTAATTGCCCGACTGGAATGGAAATTTTTGAGGACGTGCTCCTCCTCTGATTCTTCTGGTGACTTTGCTGCCAGAGATGCTATTTTTGCATGAAGAGTATTCAGCTTGTCATCCAAAGTTGGGCGGAGAATGCCATCAGAACCTCCAGTTGCAACCTGCACGAATGAATTGGTCCCAGGCAATGATGGGATGGTTAAGTATTAGAAAGGGCGGCTACATCAAAGAATCTACATGTGATTTTTGAAGAAAGTGATGCTCCCAACATATTAATTTATTGCGCCTAATTTTCAGAATATATACAGCCAAGGAAAGAACGATTGTCCAATAGGACCTGTACAAGTTATCAAACACATATTAAAGACAAGTAAGATTGAGGAAGCTTAAACAAAAGTAGAACTCCAATGACATAATAAATCAATAGAAAACAAATTTACTACCTCGTATATGACTTCTTTGCCAAAATTTGATCTAAGTAGTTCTCCTGCACTCTCGATACATATATCAATTAGACCCTGCAAGCATTCCAGCATTGAAGTTACCCACTAACGTTAGTGTTTATCAAGTAGTTAAGCTAACTTTGGATCTACATCATTAGAGGTTAAAAATCTCATCAATAATGACTAAGATATATGAAGCATTACACACAATATGTCTTAAGTAATTAACAAAATGATTAAAAAAGTAACAGTGACACATATTTAAACCATAAAAGTCAAATAAAAACGAAATGCAAGTAAGGATTCCAGAAAGTAAAGTAACAGACCTCGGCAAGACCACTATTGACCAAAAGCTCTTGCCTCCTTAAGAAAGGATCTTTTTTTCCTCCCTCAACTACGTGAAGTTCGTCACCAGAAGTATTTTCATTGCCCTCCACTTCAGTCACTTCTGTGTCTGTGTCATTTTTGGTATCTGTCTTATTGGATTCTTCATTCTTTGATGATTTTGCTTCTGACTCACCCTACCAGTGGACAATAAAATAGAGTAAAATTTAATATAGCTGCATAATCATTCACAGATGGTTCTACGAAAAGGAAAACAGTTTCAAAATCACCTTGGCACTGAGAGAAGGAATAGATAAATTGAGAGAAGTCAGATCATCAGGACTGAAATAACGCGAACAATTTGGATGAAGTAGCTGCAGTAACGGAAGCCTTCCGTTCTAATTACAAATGATCAAGAATCACTTAGTGATACAAATATATAGAGTAAGGTTAAAACCAAACAACCATATAAATAGTCGAAAAACATAAGTCAAGTTTGTAGATCAATCTCTAAGTACATTCTAAAATTATTTCCAAAAGAAAATTAACATATCCACAAACTACCCAATCCAGGATAAACAAGAGTACTGTGTCCACTTCAAGAATCACTATAATTTTTTAACACAAGAAATGGCTATGGGCCACATTTAAATAAATGCACATTAGACCATCAATATTAGTCGAGAATACCATGTTAGACTATATTTGAAATCATTTTATCGAAACAATTAAAAAAGAGCAAGAAGGGTTTAAACCTTATCAAAGACAAGCTCCTTCAAAATCTTTCGAATCTCGCGAATCACAACCTGTAATCAGGACAGTTTGGTGTTGAATCTCCATTAGAAAATTATATTGCATTAGACATGCACAATTTATGACAAAATTGAAATAAGACCCAACCTTTGTTATTAGCTTCGTGTCATCAACAGTTGAAACAATGCTGACAAGCACCTGAAATCAATGGGAGAGAGTGAAGCTTCCAATAAAAATCTAGCATATATTTGATTAAATATAATGTAAATAAATTATCACAAACATATAAAAGGATAGAAAATTCATGGAAATACTTGCTGGCAAGGGGTGATCAGAATACTCAGATGATTCCTTTCCAGTGACATTTGAAATTATAAATCTTTTAGCCACTGTTCATAGCATTAGGAACTAAATAGTCCTACTTTTACAATTAGATGAGACTAAGAAATCTGAAGGGAAGGAAAATATATTAAGTTAAAACATGTATCCCTGTTTTCTTGGTCAGTAATTTTGTGCTTGGAGGTCTTGTTTTCTGAAATGGCGTTTTCCAGGAAGTAAGCTGCTAGTTCAACTCTGTAGCATACCAAACTTTACATCATGAACAACCCCTTTTATCAACATATTTTCACTTTCCACACCAATAAATGGATGCTTAAAAGTTGCAATCAGAGTAAGTCAAACCATTCTAAATGTGTCTTAGAAGTATTTGAACTTTTCAAGATACTACATATCGGCTATATGACTGTCAATATAATTTCAAAACATGACAACATTTACATCTTGAACATTCTTTTTAAAAGTAAATGAAAATTTTATTCAAAAGAAAAGAAAACATCTCAACCCATAAACTTTGGAAATGGATTTAGCAAGACACCGCAGACTGACAAAAACGATAGATCACTAAATGAAATTTTCAATCAAACCTAGGAGATATGAGTCAGAAGACGAAGCATGTAAGCTACACATGTAAATTTTTCTGGAAAAATAAAAGTTCAGCTGACAGAACCCTGAAGGTTGAAGTCCTTACCAAACTCCCACCGTGATCATAAGCTATCTTGCCTATGAGGCCTTTCATTCCTTTGATGATTTTCTTTCTTTCCTAAAATAAAACACAGAATTGAAGAACAAATCACAAGTAAACAACAATCAAATCTTAATAGTATGGAAAGATGAATAAATAACAAGATTATTTCCTCTTTTTAACCATGATAAAGATAAAAACTTAAGATTAGTCATCAATAGTGACAAACCTTAGCACTCCCATGCTTGACACAGAGCATTGCAACCCTGGATCCATCCTTGGATTCGATCATCCGAATAAGGAGTGGACTCGACAACTGTTGGATTACATCTGTGGCAGAGGGCTTTCAACAAACTTAAGTTAGAAAACAGGAGAAAAACTACCAGCAAAAGCCAAAAAGGCAGGCAATAAAACTGTCTTAATTTTTTTTTAAAAATGAATAGTGCATCTTGAAATTTTGAAAACACCTGATCAGCTATGCTGAAGTACTCCATTAACACCCTGTGTATGATAGAGTGGTCAACTATTCCCTTTTCTAGAATTGGTTGAACAACTTTGTTCATGTGTCGTAAGACTGAAGCTTTCTGTAGGTTTAGCTTCGAGATTACATCTACTAAACTGAAATATAAAAAATAAAAATAAAATTATGAAGAAAAAAAATACAGCACCAAGACAACCAGCATGATTTTGGAAGTCGTAGCCTCATAGGTGTCCAAAACTAGGCCCAAAAAAAAGAAAGAAACGTAGTGCAAGTGAATCTAGCGTAGTAAAAAGGTAAAGCAACTCACACAATAGGTTGCTGGTTGCCAGCTTTCATAAGTGACGATACCTTTCGACCAATTACCCAAAATCATAGGTAACATCTTCAATTTAATTACTTCTATATATAATACAATCCAGAGTGTATACTACTCCAATCCATTATTTGGCAATTCAAATTACCCTTCACATGTGCTTTTTTAGATGACCAATTAAGTTGTTTAAGCAAATCACAAGATTATCAAATCACATAAATTATATGACTAAAGGTACATGTGGATGTTTATTTGAATTGTCATGTACTAGGTTGGCAGGACATTGCTCCAAACCAATTTTTTCCACCAAGATCTACCGTTTTTAATTTATCACTTTTCTTTCCTATGCACGTGTGTGCGTGTGAAAATTGGATTAGCAACTATCTAGAGGTCTGAAAATGTAAATTTTGAAAAGAAACAATAGAACTCAGAATTTTCACTTTAAAAAAAATATCAATAGTTACAACAGGGTAGGGGGGTTTTGAACCTTGGATATCTCTGTTGGAAATATCAGGAGATGCCAACTAGTTGAGCTATAAGGCTCTTGGCAACTCAGAATTTTCACTTTTTGGAGCTTCAATTGCCAAAAATGCTATACGAGATTATTTGGTTGCTAGATTGTAGTGCCCAATGTTGAACATGTCACTTTGATGAATATATAGATGCTAGAGAAGGGCATATATTGCAGAAATTTTATTTGAATAAATCATTTTTCTGTCTGATAAATATAATAAATAAATTCAAAAAAGAAAAAGTTAGTAAGAAAATGTAAACCAACACCCTCCCAACAGCAAAGATTGAAGGGAAAAATAAAAACTTTACCTGCTCTCTTTCAATGAGACCAGATCCTTGAATAACTGAAGCTCTGCAGAATATAGTTCCATTACAAGTTCCTGCTTTTGTGTTGCATTTGCTAACCCATATGCATGCTCAATAACTGCCAAAAAAAAGTGTTCAAATAAGAACTGAAATATTTAGAACCTTAAACATCTCTAGGGTTTGAGAAAAATGTGGATGACAACCTACTGGAAATACATACATTGACATAATTATCTAGAATTATGTCAATTGTTTAATAACTAATGCTATTGCCACAAGAAATTGACGTACATTATGACTATACTTCTACTCCCTCCCTTTATGGGTCTAAAACTCCCTACATACTAACGTTATCGTCCTATGTTGCAGGGGATGAGAGAGAAGGTGATGATATCCTTTATTAGCGATCGAGTTGAGAACATATACAATTTAAATCAAGCAAACTTAAGTGATTACAAAGGAGTCAAAAACTGAAACTTGTAAAAAATGACAATCTTTCTAGTTATAACCTAGGCAAGTTCATTCCATTCTTGATAATCCAAGTACTAGGAAGAAACCCAAGAAAGAAGCATAACGGAAACCAAAATATTTAAAACATACCAATTGATCCAACCTTTTGCCGAAGAAGAGAAGCCACATGCCCATGGAGGGAGGAGATAAACCCTGCCAGCTGTGTTTTGGAGGCTGCAAAAAGAGAGCGAAAGAGAGTAGTTTAACATATGACAAGAAAAACAGAGGTCTTGTGGCAGATAAAACGCAAATGAACCATTCCTGTCCAGTTTCTAAATTGATTTTCAAGCTGACCCATACCATTGTCTAACATTTTTTTCACCACATGAACCGCATAGGTGTTGCCCGCTAGAGTAAGAAAATGTGGCTGAAGCTCTTCAAATACTGCATTCTTTTCAGCTTGTGAACAGTACTTTACACAAGTCTATGGTAAAAAAAACAGATTAACAACATGCAACTCCAATGAAAAAGGAATTTGAAACTCAACACCATTGCACAAAAAAAGCCAAAAAGATACCTGCAGAACACGAGAAGAGATATGGGATCCTGCAATTTCAGAAATTTTTCCCCTCATCTTTTGAAGAGCTTCAGTTACCAACCTTAATATAATTGAAATGGAAAACAAAAGGTGAAAAAGATAGATAAAAGACAAAGGAAGATTCACGCTCTTAATACTTGTAAAATGTAACAAAATACATACTTGGATCTGTCTTCTTTCTTAATATTGCGATGCCTCATCTTTTCCCATAAAGATGCAAGTTCCTATAAAATTGTGAGAGATGAGCTTAGCCAAATTCTGTTATGAAATACTGCAAAAGAAACCCATGCTACAATATGTACTGCATTTTGAACCCACCACATTTGACATCACCCTCCACCCATTCTCGTGGGTAAAGGATGTGCCATTCGAGCATTCAAGCTATAGCTCATTGGCCATAAGAACCAAAGTTCAATTCGTCGCTATCCTCTATGCTACAACAAAGATTGTATCCATTTAATTAACAAAAACCTTGATATGAGCCATTATTAATTCCTGCCAGACTAATCTGATTCCATAAAACATTCTTTCTAACTGAATAGGAAACGCACACTGCTTACTGTTTAGTTTTTCAAATCTATAAAAAACATAACCAAGTAAACAATACCCACATGCTCAAGTTCGTAATATGGCTTCCTCTTCTTCTTCCTAGTCTCTGCCAACTCCTGCAATTTACAATAAACCCAGAAAAATCAGAACCCAAAAAACAAAAACAAAAATTAAATCAACCTTTAACAGTCCAAATTCAATTCCCATTCACCAAATTACATCAACATATTGTTTTACAATGACTGAAATTAACAACACTAATAAAGAATAAACTTCTTCTTTATTCTTTTTCCTCAAATTCTGGTTCATAAAAAAAAAAAAATCATGAAATAACAGAAACCCAAAAAAAAAAGAAGTGAAAGGGATTGGCCTTGGCATTGATACGACGTTCTCGCTTCGACAATGGAGGTTTTTTGACCGTATCGGGTTCCGATTTCGGGAACTTCGGTTTGAAGGGATTTTCGGAGCGCTTGGTTGTGGTGGGAGGACCCGAATGTTTTGGGGCGGCCAGTTTGGGTCTTTTGGAGAAGAGGCGGTCTGGTGCATCGTGCTTCGCTGATGGAACATGCTTTCGCTTATTGGTCTTGTTGCTCTGCTGGTTCTTCGGCGCCATTGGAGACAGGGTGTGTTGCTCTAGCTAGGTCTGGATGGTTTTACTCTCTGTTGTTTGAGTGTTTGGGGTTTAGGGTTTATACTTTAGATGTCTGGCGTACGTGCTAATGAAACTGTACGGTTTTTTTTTTTTTTTTGGTTTTTTTTATTTGTATGTTTTTTTTTTAAAAAAAAACTAGCAAATGTTTTAAAGATATTGGTTTATGAATGATTTTTAGAAAATTTTTATAGAAAAAAATAATTAATTTTTTTTACAACTTTTTTATATTTCTTATAAGAAGGTATATTAAAATTTTCACAAAATGGTCTATTAACAAATATTCGATTTAAAACATTATTATTACTATTTTTGTATGTGTTTTAATAAGTATTACGATTTATTATTTAAAAAAAAAAACCCTAAGAATACTTATTAATAGGACCATTTTCTAAAATTAAATTTAATCCTTTAATATTTTTGTCAAATAAATCCTATATATATATATATATATATTCATTTTAATCATTCGTCGAGCTTAGTAACATAAGTTTGTAACCAAGTTGGGGCATTAAAATAGTGGGATGTATATAAGAATTGCCCAGGTGGGATGTGGTGTTAACATGTTGATTTGTCCACTATGTGGAGTCAATATTCAATATGCCCCTTGCCCTTGGGTTAAAGGGCACCTCCACCCACAATGGATAGGTAGCCCACACATAATCATTCACTTTATTAGAATGAGTTAAACAAATACTTTTTTAAAAAAAATTGTTTATGGAAAGTTCTAATTTATAGCATTCGCTCCTAATAATAGTTCTTTATCATCAGACCAAATACCAATCGATTTTTGGTGTAGGCAGAAATTGAACTTCAGATCTCTTATTTAATTTATTAGAGACTTTATCAATTGAGTTAACTTAAACTCACTCTTTTAGTCCAAATACATTAAACAAAATGAAGCTGCTTAATTTTTTTTTTTTTTAATTTTAAACAGTGCTCATCAAATAAAGAAAATCTACTAAATGAGGCTTCACATGAATGTCTTCAAATGGCGTTTGTTTGTTAATAGATTTGGACAAAAGAATTGAATAAAATTATTTTTACAAAATGAGGGATTAAAGTGAAAAAACTATTATTACTATTTTTGTATGTGTTTTAATAAGTATTACTATTTACTATTAAAAAAAAAAAACCCTAAAGATATTTATTAATAGGACCATTTTTTAAAATTAAATTTAATCCTTTATTATTTTTGTCAAATAAATCATATATATATATATATATATATATTCATTTTAATCATTCGTCAAGCTTAGTAATGTAAGCTTGTAACCAAGTTGGGGTATTAAAGTAGTTGGATGTATATTAGGATTGCCTAGGTGGGATGTGGTGTTAATATGTTGATTTGTCCACTATGTGGAGTCAATATTCAGCATGCCCCTTGCCCTTGGGTTAAAGGCACCCCCACCCACAATGGATGGGTAGCCCACACATAATCATTCACTTTACTAGAATGAGTTAATCAAATATATTTTTTTTTTTTGAAATTTTTTTTTGGAAAGTATCAATTTATAGCGTCCACTCCTGATAATAGCTTTTTATCATCAGACAAAAATACCAATCAATTTTTTGTGTAGGCAGGAATTGAACTCCAAATCTCTTATTCAATTTATTAGAGACTTTATCAGTTAAGTTAATTTAAACTCATTCCTTCCATCCAAATACATTAAACAAAATGAAGCTGCTTAATTTTTTTTAAAATTTTAAACAGTGCTCATCAAACAAGAAAATCTACTAAATGAGGCTTCACATGAATGTCTTCAAATGGCGGTAGTTTGTTAATAGATTTGGACAAAAGAATTGAATAAAATTATTTTTACAAAATGAGGGATTAAAGTGAATAAAATTTTATTATCCTTAATTAAGGGAAGATAATACCATTTGTGTTGCATTGGACAAAATAACCATATGATTGAATATAAATAAGAGAAATAATATGTTCACAATATTTTTACAACAAATCCTAAGTGGCAGGTTGTTACTGGTTATTATTGTTGGGGCAAAAAAATAATCTTAGTGTTAGGTTCAAATTTGAACTAATAACAACTAACTACCTGTGATTTGTTGTAAAAATGTTGCGGGCGTAGCATCTTTAATATAAATAGAGGACCTAAGGTACATGTAAGAAAACGTACATAAAATTTGTCCATAAGTTTTGTCTCTCCCCTTCCCCCGTCTTAATATATACTTGATATTTGGAGCACAAGTAATGCACATACATGATGAGATGTTGAACTCTCAAACATGTTTTAAACTTTTAATGAAGTTGAGTACAAGATTTTTGAGACACGAGAAGAGCTGGACGTAGCAATGCATTGCACCACAGCTTGGGTTATTTGGTGGAGTGGGAACGAGCTCAGTGGACAGTGGAGGTAAGCTTTGATTGGAGGCAGCGTTGGAAAGGAAAGAAGCCGAATATGCTTGGAATTTATGGAAATCCAACCTATCATAAAGAAAAGCTTAACAACGATGTTGTTTTGTCTTTGTGGACTGCTTTACCTTTAATCTGTTCCAAAAAAAAAAATGCAAAAGATTTTATAAAACTCAAAAGAATCAGATTAGTGGGTTTATGTAAGCAACTGCAAAAGGGGGTTTCATAATGAGGAAGCAAAGGCCTTAGCGGTAGTGCAAGGGTAGTGAAAGCCACAAGTTTTGTCCTAGAATTTGGTATAAGCTTAAGTCATTTTGGAAGGTTCTAGTTTCACCACCATGGAATCCTTGTACTGGGCAAAATCTTGCTTTTTATCGTAGCCTTCAAAAAAATAAATTATCTTCCTAAACTATAAAATAACGATTAATGGCATATTAATTAAAATTATTAGCACAAAACTACAACCAGTTGATGTAATTTAGAAACTCATAAAATCATATGTTAGTCTCTCTCTCCATTACTGTTGTCTGTTTTTCTTATTTCATCCTCCTTCCTCTATATATGTGTGTGCGTGTTTCTCAAAAAAAAATATATATACTGTTGTCTGTTGGCTTTTACCATTGTATTAGGAGAGTATTGTTGTTTTAGGACAAATAATGTTGTGGCCTATAATGCTTTTGGAGTGCTTTTATGCACCTGCTATTATACTTGTCTTTTGGCTGATTATGCTTAGTAATAATAGCCGAATAATATTGGGTAAACATAGGAGAAACAACCAATACTTTGTTAGTATTGTTATTACTCCAAGTGAGATTATATCATAATAATTCATAAGATGGCTAATTTTATTCATTTTTTTGCCGACTATCGGAGTCACCAAAGGTACTAAACATTTGGCCTTATCCTCGCAAAACACTGGTTTTGATTGATTGGTAGCGCCATTGCGAGGGGCATGCATTGTTATTAAAATTGATACCCTTTTATAAGAATCGGTAGGATGGCCTCCCAGATCAGATTAAGAACTACAATATCATGCTTCAAAAAAAAAAAATCACCGGTAGTAATTGTGTGTTCAAGAATCATCAGCACATCTTAAAAAAAATCCTCAACATAGGTTACAAAATATTCTGTAATAGAAAATGGAAGTAAAAATCATATAATAAATATAAATAAGTTTTTTATTTTATAGAATATTATAAGTTGATAAGTGATAACAACAGCATCGACATGAGTTTTGATTTTAAAAGCATTAATTCAATTAAGTATATAAGTTAATCAATCATTAGTGGATTCCAGTTAGTTTAACTGGTAAAGTTAATTAATCATTAGTGGATTTCAGTTAGCTTAACTGTAAAGTTTTTGATGGTTGAATAAGATATCTGAATCCAATACTAACCTACACTAAAACCTTATTGATGTCTTAATTTAATGATAAAGAGCTATGATGAAGAGTGAATATCATAAATTGAAACCTTCTAAAAAAAAAAAGTCAATTAAACATTACATTATTGCCTTCATTTTTATTTGTGCTTTCAATAAATAAGAGAGAGAGAGTTTATATATTAATTCAACATATGATGACAACAATTCTAATACATACAATGTTAGTTAGGGCTATGGGTTTTTATCTTGGAGAAATGATGGATTTGTTTCAAATTTTTTTCCCCTCAAAAGTTTTCTTCAAATGCCTAAATAATAAGTTATAAACATGTGAAAGTGAAAGGATTGGGTGAGATAAGGATTGGGTGAGATTGTGACCCTACTAATTCCATGATTTAGATCTAAAATCTTATCTTGATCATATTAGTTAAACATTGTAGCACTATCCAATCATTAAAATAATAGGATCTTAATCTAAATTAAGTTTCAACAACCTTGATGCATGCCAATACATGCCTAACTTTGTATCCTGGAAATATGGCCTACGGGTTTTGGACATCATTTTGTGTGTGTGTGTGTGTGTGTGTGTGTGTGTGGTGTAGATGGTGAAGGACTATTAGACATGCTTCCCTAAGCTTTATACATTTGATTTCTACTTAACTCAGTTAAAGATTATCTTTCTCAATATGAGCTTGTTAAACCTTGCAAATCTTGAGTTCACGATTAGTTTTGCATACATATGGCAACAAGGTAGGATGAAATTGGATCAAGAGTGTCCCATCACCTCTTGGAGGGGAGGGGGGGAGGGGGGACAATATGTGCAAGGCAAGAGTGGGGCAAGTTGGGGTCAAGGTCGGTTTAAGGGGTTTTTTAAATCTCCATTAATGAAGTATAGATGAAAGTGAGAGGGGTAGGGGGTAGTCACGTGAGTGCCATATGAGAGAAAAAACAAGTGTTTGAAAGGATGATAATATAATATATACATGAATTATAACATAGGATATGTATTAAATTTTAAATTATTTATATTATAAATAAATAAAATAAAATAACTTTATGCAGTGCTAGATGCGCAAAACTCATCCTCACCCATCACCTTTTTGGGATTGGGAAAACTCATTTGAGACAAAACAAGACAATACCGGAAATTTTTGTCACCATTATTTTTTATTTAAGTGAGGACTCATGTTATAATGTCATTGGTAACATATTGAACAATGGACGACACACGTACATAAACTTCATACAATATTAGTTAGTGGGTTACACACACATTTTAAACCCTTTATTTCATAGATGGTTTCAAAATAAGCTATAGTTTCAAAAGTTTTATTAAACCTAAAAGTTTAAAATTGTTACAAGTACCACCATGTACATATGGCGTAATGGTCATTCCATAAGTACAAAGTTCTTGAGTGTGGAGAGGGGTAAGGGTCGATATTTAAGTTTCAAGAAAGAGTTACACACACATATACACTTAGATTAGACTAGAGTATAATTTATGTCTGTTAGGAACCCATGGATAAAACTTACCCTTGCAAACGAGCTTGCAAAGGAAAGGTAACCAAGAACTTATAAACACATGGTTAAACTTACACTTAATCCATGAGTACACTAAGATCATAACACTATCTTGTATTATTATTATTATTTTTTTTTAAATTGTTACAAGTTAAACTTTACAGTTTTACCAATTTAAAATTGAATCATGGACTTTTAACATTGTAATAATTTAAACCCTATTTCGGTTTTGATTATAGGGCCTATATTGGTACAATTTTAAAAAATACTAGTTCACTTTGAAATTAATGAAGTTATAGGGTTTATTTCATAATAGCCTTAAGAATTGAAATAAATTTGAAAAATTTGAAACTATGTAATTTAATTTGCAATTACCTATAGTGTACAAGGCTTTAAATGTAATTTACCAATTTTGTTTAGCTCCCCCACCCCACCCCACCCCACTCCACCTCACCTCGAAATGATGGGGTATAACTTTGCATATCATTTTGTTAGGGTCCCAAAAGGCATGTTTTTGTCATATCTCTTTGCGATTGTAACTTATTTTAAATTTATTGAAACTTAGTAATAAAGATTTATTCATAGTGAAGTAGAAAAAATAATCATATTTTAGCCAATCAATGCTAAAACTCATCTATATTAGTCCATATATGGGTAAAAATAATAGTTGTTATAGTTATTTTGACATTTGTTGGCTAAAATGTGGTTATTCTTCTATTATAAAAGCATTGATGCAAGTACTCTAAGCTTGAAAATTCATTCTTCTAACTTTTGTTTGGTTTGATTGCTTGCTGCTTGTGGTGGCTTAACTATTAGCCCTTATTAAGGAGGGTGTTTCTTGTTAAAAAGTAATATTACAATCACAAACTGTTTATAACTTTTTTTACAAACTGTTAATATAATCAACTTTTTATTAGTTTTCATATAGGCTCATCATTAACATCATTTTTTCATTTATTAGTAACTATTCATTATATTAGCAAGTTTGTATTTTTTTTTTTTGTAAAGAGGACTATATCTCTAACATTACTCCCTTATTAAAACACTAAAAATTCTAAGACCACATAAAATGTTACAACTTGTGTCAATACTGTCTATGTGGGAGACTATAAATAGTGGAAAAAAGTGAAAATAACAAATAATTAATTATAGTTTGACATGCAGGACAACGGTGGTAAAAGTGGTACTTACTATAATTACCCCTAAAACATAGAGCTTAACTTAAAAATAAAAAAAAAGAAAAAGTTGTAATTAAAAATGTAATTTTACCAAAAAAAAAAAAAAGAATCTATTGCGGCTTATTCTATGACAAAGGGCGATACAATAAATAACTGCTCCTAGTTTTAAGTTTTTTTTTTTTTGTTGTTGTTGTTGGAACCGATTACCGAGAATCACTGAATCAAAACCCCAACTACCATTCTTTAATGCACTTTAAAAAGAATCGATAAGCAGGTACACAGATCACCTCGTATAGACAATAATCAGACGTACGTATCACTGATAAGTCGGTGTGCAATAAAAACTGAAACCCTGCAAAAAAATGCATCGAATAAAGTGTAATAGAGATAGAGAGAGAGAGAGAGAGAGAGAAAACTGAGAAAAGAAAAGAAAGAACAAGTCGTATCTCTTTCTGTTTCTCTGTCTATAAATACAAATCTAAATTTTCGCTAAGCAGCTCTTTCATTCTTAAACTTACAAAAACACACACACACACACACACTGATCTCGTTGAAACGACACACACAATCAAAAGTAGTATGGGAAAAACACAAACCCTAGAAACCAGTCTCAACAAGTACGACCGTTTTTCCAACGTAAATTAAAAACCCCTAAAAAAAAACGCCGTCGTTTTTTTTTTATTTTTTCTCTCTCAAATTCACAAACCCTAGCACTCAAATCTTGAATTTTTTTTTTTTTCGCATCAGAGATGACATCTTTAAGCAGAGAATTGGTGTTTCTGATTCTTCAGTTTCTCGAGGAAGAGAAATTCAAGGAGACTGTTCACAAGTAAGCTACTTTTTTTTTTGCTTTGTTTTGTTAATTTTGTTTTGGTGCTTTTTTTTTTTTTGGTTTCTGGGTTTTATGTGTTTTGGTTTTTTTTTTTTTTTTTTTTTTTTTTGATGTGGGTTTTGAAAACGGCATGTCGTTTTTTTGTTGTTGTTGTGGGTAGGCTGGAGCAGGAGTCGGGGTTCTTATTCAACATGAAGTACTTTGAAGAGAAAGCTTTGGCTGGTGAGTGGGATGAGGTGGAGAAGTACCTCTCTGGATTTACCAAAGTCGATGATAATCGATACTCCATGAAGATTTTCTTCGAGATTAGAAAGCAAAAGTATCTTGAAGCTCTTGACAGGTACTTTAATTTACTTTTTGTTGTTGTATGTGTGTATGTTTGTTTATGTTTAATTGTTTATTATATTATGTTGTGCTATGTATTTTTTTGGGCTTTTGTTTGTTTGTTTGTTTTGAGATTTAAATTATAAGAATGTGTTCAGGAATGACAGAGCGAAGGCTGTAGAGATATTGGTGAAGGATTTGAAAGTTTTTTCTACATTTAATGAAGAACTGTACAAAGAAATTACTCAGCTTTTGACTCTTGAGAACTTCAGGTATTTGAATAATTTTAGATCATGTATTACAAAGGGTAGATTTATTGGTTTTTAATTAGGGGGGGAAAAATAAAGAAAGGACATTGAGAAGTATCTTAATTGGGGTTTTGGTTAATGCAGGGAAAATGAGCAGTTATCCAAGTATGGTGATACTAAGTCAGCTCGAAGCATAATGTTGGTAGAGCTTAAAAAACTTATAGAATCAAATCCTCTGTTTCGAGAGAAGCTCGTTTTTCCCTCTTTGAAGGCATCCCGCTTGCGTACTCTAATCAATCAAAGGTGATTTTACTTTTTCTATACTCACATTAATGAATTTTATCTATCTATCTATCTGTCTACACACGTATTTATGTACGTATTTATACATGTTTGTGTGTATAATAGTATAGTGTTTTGCGGCGTTGAGTCTGATTAATGTATTTTTGGGTCCTGAAGTGTTCAGTTATGGTTTATGCAGCTTAAACTGGCAGCATCAGCTGTGCAAGAACCCAAGGCCAAATCCTGACATCAAGACCTTGTTCACGGACCACGCATGTTCTCCACAGAATGGGGCCCGTGCACCTACTCCAGTTACCCTTCCAGTTGCAGCCATTGCAAAGCCTTCAACTTATGTTCCTCTTGGAGTACATGGGGTACAAATATGATCATAGCTTTCCAATTGGTTTTAAATTATCAATTTTAATGACTTCTGTAATCTTGTTCCAACCATAGGATGCCTTTTGTCTTGTTGTATATGTGTAGGCTTTTCCACCAGCTGCAGCGTCTGCCAATGCCAGTGCTCTAGCAGGATGGATGGCAAATGCCAATCCCCCCTCATCTGTTCAATCTGCTAATGTTGCTGCTTCATCATTATCTGTTCCATCCAATCAAGGTTAGGTCTTAACTATCATTGGAGCTACTACTGTAGCACTTGCAAATATGCTGATAATTATGACACTGGTTCACCACGATTCATCTAATTCTTAATAATACTTGTCTCCAAGTTTTTAAATTTTGGGACACGATGTCAATTTTTGATGAAGTTTCTACTTATTTGGATCTCCCTCCAACTCCTCTGCCTTTTGAGTTGGGGTGGATTGGCTATTTGGGTTCTTTGTCATCTTCATTTTTGTCCAGCACCTGATACAAACAGAGCTGCAGCTGTTGAAATGACTGGGCATCTTTTTTTGGATGATCAGACAACAGTACCTAGTTCTAGTTCTTTGCATTTCTTCGTTGGAATTTCTCACCTCTTTTTTTTTTTTTTTTTCCTCTTAACAGTTTCCATTTTGAAGCATCCAAGACCATCTTCAACTGCCCTTGGAATGATAGATTATCAAAACTCTGATCATGAACAACTGATCAAACGTCTGCGGACTGCACAATCTGTTGATGATGTATTGTGATAAGTAGCTTGAATTTTTTTATAAGCAGTTCTGGATTTTTTTATGGGTTTTGCGGTTGCGTTTCTAAATATTCTCATTACGTCTAATGACAAGGTCTTTAATTTGTGCATTCAGGTCACACATTCTGCTCCCCCCCAACATGTTTCCTGGTCACCTGATGAACTACCAAGAACCGTTGCTTGCACCATCCATCAGGGGTCATCTGTGACAAGCATGGATTTTCACCCTTCTCATCAGACATTACTTGCTGGTAAGATAAATGCCAACCACCATTTATCAAAAACATAAATGTTAACAGTACAGAAAATTTGTATGTCAAGTTACTATAAATTTGGATTCCTGTTTGTATCATTTAGTTTTGATGTAGGTTCAACCCCCTATCTGACTTGTGGATATGTTTTGAGTAGTTGGTTGCAGCAATGGTGAAATTGCGCTATGGGATGTTGGACTGCGAGAAAAACTGGTATCAAAGGCATTCAAGATATGTGATTACAATGCTCGTTCTCACCATTTTCAGGTCTGTATCTCATCCTTGAATCAATAAGTTTAAACTCTGATTCTTGATTTCCTTTATTTAGCACATGGTTTGTGAGTGCCTAAACATCACCTTTTTTTTTTATATAATCTTTTTCAAGTTCTGATCTTAAGGAAGGCCAGACTATATATATTATAACAGGCTAATACTTTTTCCACCATGACTAGGATAAATTTATCTTAATTTTTGGCTAATACTATTTTTAAATGCATGCTTAATAATACTGCTAGTACATTTTCTGGTGCTAGTTATGTTATTACTGTTGCTGCTGTTGCAGGTATTCTTAGCCCCAATATGACCATTGCTGCTGCTGCTTCAAGCCTTCACTATTATCTCTGCTGCTATTATGAATTCAAGCTATATATAAAAATTATTGGGTAGTCGACTTAAGTCTAATTTTTCTCAAAATAGGTGCTCAATGAGGCTTCAACTTTGGCCCCCATTTTTCTTTTATATACATATATTTGAAAGAGGGGAGGGGCAATCACAACTATTTCAGCCATCGCCTCATCTACTGCTTAATCAACTAAGAGCAATCGAGATGATTTGAGTGTTGAGTTAGCGGAAGCTTTGATGCCAAATTGTTGAACAAATGACTGAACAAAGAGCATTTATTTAAAAACTTGACTCTTTGAATTACAACACTTTACAAGAACTAATGCTTGACTCCCATACATTGACACTAGTGCACTGCAAACACGGCACTTACTCACTAAATACACTTGCACACATCTCACTTCGTACACTTGCACACACTTCACTCTTTTAGACACCTACACACACTAGCTCTTGACTCTATTTCACTCTACACACTTGCTACCTATGGCACACACTTCACCTCATACAACTTCACACATCTCTCACTTGGTGCTTTATGACACTCACTCATTTCACACCGTTCCATCTATTTATACTAGATGTATGTTGGTTAGGAAACTGATTTGAAGCTTCTAGCTTTTTCCTTTTTATTGGCATGAAATTAATGCCATTCTCCAACCTACTAGACACCTTATAAATTTGTGGCTGAAATTCACTAGTGTAGGGAAGCTTCTAGAGAACTATCTTGGAGAGAATTCCGGAAAGAGAGCAAGAGAGAAATGTCCGGAATTAGAGAGAAATTTCTAGAAAGAGAGAGATTGTGTGAGAAGTTCTAGAAGTTTCTAGAGAAAGAGAGAGAGGCAGTGCTTGATGTTTAACATTGAGTGCCACTTTTCCCTTAGTTTTCCACCATATACAACTTGTTTCCCCTTCTCTCCCAATCTTTGTCCATTGAGAACTTTTTTGGGTTTTTTGGTAACTAACAACATTAGTTTGGCTGTGTCATAGGGTATGTATTACTATTTTTGGAAGGTATCTGGAATGAACGAAGCCTGTTTTAGACCTTTCAGGTTGAAATTACCTGAATCCTTTCCTCTCATGATCTGTTCATTCAGGTTATGAGGATTTTTTACCCTTCTTATTCTTCATGAGTAGCCTTTCTCCCTTGGCAACCACTAGTTCTGACACTACCACTAGTACTACTATATAAATATTACTCAATGAATGTTGTTCCAAACTTTAGGAGGTTGTTTAGATCATTTGTTTCATTTGATGTCTGCTTGTCAATTCTTAACTTTTATTATAGGAATTTGAATCAATTACATGATGGATGTTTGTAATTGAGATTTCCTTACAGGCTGCCTTTGTCAGAGATTCATCAATATCTGTCAGCCGTGTTTCATGGAGTCCTGATGGAAATTTGATTGGTACGTCCAGCGATAAATATTGCGTCAATTGGGTGCATATTTGTGCTTCTCTAAAGTGCTTCTATTGTTGTTGCAGGGGTTGCATTTACAAAACATTTGGTACATTTGTTTGCTTACCAGGGGCCTAATGATCTACGCCAGCATTTGGAGGCATGTTTCAATTCGTTTTTTTATATTTATCTAACAACATTATTTGCAATGGCAGACTGATGCTTGCGCTCTGCTTTCTTGCAGATTGATGCTCATTTTGGTAGTGTAAATGATTTAGCATTCTCACACCCAAATAAGCAGTTATGTGTTGTAACCTGTGGAAATGATAAGTTAGTCAAGGTAAGGCAAGAAAAAAAAGTTAGTGAATTTCTTTTTGTTAAGCTTGATGAGTTTTTCCTTTTTTCTGAAATTGTAAGAAATTAAACAGGTATGGGATTTGGCTGGAACAATGCTTTTTTGCTTTGAAGGTCATGAAGCACCTGTTTATTCTATTTGTCCTCACCACAAGGAAAATATTCAGGTAAGACACATCATCTGTCAATGTTTGGATAGAAATTACTATATCGTGCAAAGAATTAGAGAGCATTTTTAAGGGATGAGCTTAATTTTTTCTTCTATTTAATAATAAATTTTACTGCAATACTTGTGATTGGTTGAGGAAATACTGGTGGTGTGTTGATATTGCTTTAGAGTCCATAATATCAAAAGCCAACTTTGTTACAACAACCTAAAGTGAACTCTGGGGTACAGCATGAAAGATAATGGAATAAAAGTGTAGTAATTTTGATTTTGATCCGTGTATTGAATTCTGTCTATATTATTAATAGAACCTAAAGCAAGACTGAGAAAATAATTCTGCTCAAATTTGAAGTTTCATGCGCCCTCCTCATGTCATTGTCTCTATCCAAATCTTTGCAGTTTATATTTTCAACAGCTGTTGATGGGAAAATTAAGGCTTGGTTGTACGACAATGTGGGCTCAAGAGTTGACTATGATGCTCCCGGACGGTGGTGCACCAGAATGCTCTACAGCGCTGATGGAAGCAGGTAAGTAAATAAAGAGCAACATTAGTAAGTTATCCTGTTTTATTTGTGTGTTTATCGTAACTGGTATATGAATTATATCTTTCCTCTCTCAAATCTCAGATTGTTCTCTTGTGGGACAAGTAAAGATGGGGACTCTTTCCTAGTTGAATGGAATGAGAGTGAAGGAGCAATAAAGAGGACATATACTGGGTTTAGAAAGAAGTCTACTGGTGTTGTGCAATTTGACACAACACGAAATCACTTTTTGGCTGCTGGTGAAGATAACCAGATAAAGTTTTGGGATATGGACAGTAATAATGTTATCACTAGTATAGATGCTGATGGCGGGCTTCCTGTGAGTTTCGTAGATAGTTTTCATTTGAAGATACATTTAGTTTGAAGTCCATTCTTTGACATTGTTGTTGGGATACATGCAGGGTCTTCCTTGTTTGAGATTCAATAAGGAGGGAAATCTGCTTGTTGTTACTACGGCAGACAATGGGTTCAAGATTCTTGCAAATGCTGATGGTATCAGAACCTTGAGAGCAATTGAAGCTCGATCTTATGAAGCATCCAGAGCACCTACTGAGATGAAGGTCATTATCTTCCACCCCCAACTCCCCCCCCCCCCCCCCCCCCCCCCCCCCCCCCCCAAAAAAAAAGAAATAAAATTGCTTTGATGTATATTTGGTCAGAACTTGGTTTGTTGTATGTTCATGGATCAGGTATTTAGTTCTGCAATGGTTGGAAACATCAATCCGGTCATCACTAAAGTGGAATGCGTAGACAGAAGCTCTCCTGCCAGGCCTTCTCCCATCCTTGTATGCTATATTAATGACTTACGTCAAAGATTGGGATTCTCTTCTGAAATATTAATTAATGACAACAATGACTGAATGACTATTGATTGGCTGGAAAGAGCGCAAAATATTCAATGTAGTATTTTTTACAGGGGAGGAGATGCCATTTGGTCCAAACTCCAAATCTACAGCCATTGCCTTTTAGTGATGTGATAGCCATAGTTGAAAGTTGCCAGTTTAATTAAGTTGTCTTCTAGGATTTTGAATAATTTTGTTGTATTTGCATTAAATCTGATCATTGTTTGTTGTAGAATGGAGTAGATCCGATCAGTAGAAGCGTAGAAAGGCAAAAAAGTTTAGATGATGTATCTGATAAAACCAAAGCTTGGGAGCTCGTTGAAATTGTTGACCCGGTTCAGTGTCGAGCAGTTACCATGCCAGATAGTACAGATCCTGATAACAAGGTTAGTTATTCTTTTATTTCTAACTTTTATATTGATTTTAATTTCATATCTTGATTTAATAGATCTCATGCTATCAAGTTTGTAATTTGAAAAAGGCCTCATTTGTTTTTAGGTTGCTCGACTTCTTTATACAAATTCTGGTTTTGGCATTCTTGCACTTGGTTTTAATGGAGTCCAGAAGCTATGGAAGTGGAACCGTAATGAACAAAACCCAAGTGGAAAGGTGATGGACATATGCTTACAAATATCTAAACATAGATTTAAATG
The DNA here is from genome assembly GCA_032878915.1 of Castanopsis chinensis. Taxonomy (NCBI): domain Eukaryota; kingdom Viridiplantae; phylum Streptophyta; class Magnoliopsida; order Fagales; family Fagaceae; genus Castanopsis; species Castanopsis chinensis. The sequence continues at coordinate 2,348,653 of JAVQMG010000113.1, forward strand.
TAAATGATGCATGATTGCATGTATTTTCCTGTTAAGCTGTGAAACGAACACTGTACACTTATATATGTATTATATGATTATATTTGCATAATTTATGCATACTTATGGCAAATTACCATGAAAATCTTTCTGACTCTTTGGATTTGTAGGCCACTGCCAGCATTGTTCCACAGCATTGGCTACCAAACACCGGTCTTGTTATGACTAATGATGTCCCAGAGAATTATGAGGAGGCAGTTCCATGCATAGCACTCTCAAAGAATGATTCCTATGTAATGTCTGCCTGTGGGGGAAAAGTTTCACTGTTCAATATGATGACTTTTAAGGTAAATTAATTGTAATATGACACAATTATGCATGTAATACTGTGATCTTTTGTGTGATCTGTAGGTGTTGTGGATTTTGTTAGCATTAACTCAGTGTTTATTTGGGTTGGAACTTGAAATTATGTTGATTTGCAGGTAATGACTACTTTTATGGCACCTCCACCAGCCTCAACCTTCCTTGCTTTTCATCCTCAAGATAATAACATCTTAGCAATTGGAATGGAAGACTCGACCATTCACATATACAATGTTAGGGTGGATGAGGTAATTAATTTAAGCATCATCTTATGTCTCATGTCGTGGATCTGAACTGCTGTGTTGATCATCAGTTACAAGTTGACTGCTCTTCCTGTTAGGTCAAAACAAAATTGAAAGGTCACCAGAAGCGTATTACTGGTTTAGCTTTTTCCTCCAACCTTAATGTCCTGGTTTCAACAGGTGCTGATGCCCAGGTATGTTGCACCATGATTCTTCTGTTTTATTCTGTCTTTATCATTTTTACTTTTGTTGTTTATGATTTTTGTTTCTTGCAAATGGGGGTGAGGTCTGATGTGTCTTGAAACAATAAGACCAAGCTGTGTAGATCAATAAATGTCTGTTTGTGCTTAGAGACATGGTTCTTTTTTTCTTCTAACTTTCTTTTGTCCTGGATATATCTTGATATTCTTAGACTAAGTCTGATTATCAATACATTCTCTGAGACGTCTAAGATTTAGACTGTACAAATATTTCTTGCATCTCCATGTGCTTATCTCAGTGCAAGTCTTTATAGAATTTTTTTTTCTTATTTCTTTTCTAAAGATCTTGCTGGTATGAAAATAAATTTCACTAGTGGTTCTTATGCCTTTTGATATGTTCCACCCCTTTTATTGTTGGTACCATTTCAATGAATTATTTTTTTGCAGATTTGCTTTTGGAACACTGATTCTTGGGAGAAGAGGAAATCAATAACAATTCAACTACCTGCTGGAAGGGTGCCTGTTGGTGACACTCGTGTGCAGTTCCACTCTGATCAAGTCCGCATGTTGGTGTGCCATGAGACTCAGCTAGCAGTCTATGATGCTTCCAAAATGGAACGAATTCGGCAGGTAAAAGCTGTTATTTAGAATAACAATCTATGTTTATGGGTGATTGGGCGATGAACTCACTAAAATGATTTTTTTTACTGCAGTGGGTACCACAAGACGTATTATCTGCACCCATATCGTGTGCCACATATTCCTGCAACAGCCAACTAGTTTATGCTTCTTTTGCTGATGGTAACATTGGAGTATTTGATGCTGATAATCTGAGATTAAGATGTCGGATTGCCCCATCCGCATACCTATCCCAGGCATCATCCAACAGGTATTATTATACATTTAAATGTCTCTGCTTATGCAAAATGTGTGTTTGTGAAAAAAATAAAAGTCATCTGTTGGCAACGGAACTTAACAATTCATAGTTTGAAATCAATATTGGTGTTTAATCCTAATGGGGCTTTTTTTTTCACTCTGTAACAGCCAAACTCTATCCCCGCTAGTTGTTACTGCACACCCACAGGAGCCAAATCAATTGGCTGTTGGGATGACAGATGGATCTGTTAAAGTTATAGAGCCATCGGAATCAGAGGGGAAGTGGGGAGTCGCAGTGCCTGTTGATAATGGAATGCAGAATGGCAGGACAGCTTCACCTTCCATCGCCAACAATCCTGCTCCAGAGCAGCTTCAAAGATGAAAAACATGTGCATTACAAATCCTTAATTGATAGTTTATTCGTGTATAATAGATGACTAGTACTTTGGCTTTTCATAGATGCCTCACCAAATGCGTGAGCATAGGAAAATGGATTACAGCTAGTTAAATTTGTGAATATTAGATATTATTCTCTGACAGTAGTGACATTTATTAATTTCTTGAAAGGTTTAGTTAATTCTCTGCTTCTTCTATTTTATTTAGCAATTTGCTTTTGTTGGTTGTGTATCTTTGGGAGATCGGAATACCTAAACACTCAAATTGCATTTAGTATATTTTACCTCTTTAGGGAATTAATACTCAATTTACAATGGCTGATTTATTGTACTTCAGATTCATGGATGCTAGGTTGTCAGGGCTTGGATTGTGTAAAATTTAATTGATAGGAAATTTAAAATTTAAATGTCTTTTTCAAATATATATATATATATATATATGTGTGTATGTATATATATATATATATATTTTTTTTTTATAATCATATATATATATATATATAAGTCATTCTTCCTATCTTTCTCAGTAGTGGGCTAAATTTTTATAGACACCAGTATTGATAGCCAGGGTCTCTTCCAAAATTCAAACGGCGAAGGGTATTTCATAGGCTGAAATTTTTGTTTGAATCAGAAACCAAAAGGTTCTTCCAAATTCTTGAGGATCCCATATTTGAGTCTAAACAAACCTCAAGAGGTAGCACATTTGGCTGAAGATCACGCCTTATTAGGTGGAGGTCACTAGTTCGAATTTTCTCCTTCCCTTGACCAAAAAACCTACTCATAAAAGAAGCCTAAATAGTCTCAAAGTAGATGGGGTTTACATTTTGATAATCTCTCACAGATTTGTCATCCATAACTTAATGTTACAAAATGTGATCTCAGGATTGGTGAAAGCAGTTAAGATTGGAGGGCAGCGAAGTTGGAATGGTAATGGTATTTAGGATTCAAGTCTTAAGTGAACCCAGAATGGAGTTACTAGCTAGTTTGCTGTAAAAGGACTGTGTGTGGTGAGAGGTTATTTATTTTTTCGGTTACGATTGTTGATAGCATTTCTTTTCGGTTAGAGTGGTTAAAGCTACCTAAATTTATTCCATGCATAGAATGGTTATATTCTAAAGAACAATATCTACTGCAGTTGTCAACAACTTTCCTTCGAATCCAATATGAGTTGTAATTATAGCATGTCCTTGTGTGCCCAAGAAAAAGGTGTAAAAAGCATGCAGCTAAAAGGACAAGTTGTCTGAGAGTTCCACCAAACAACCCCACTGTAGATGTCATAAACAGTAGCTTTCTGGTTTATGGTCCTTTTTGCTGACACCTATGGCTACACCTATATGGATCTTATCATATGAAGAGGGTTCACAAGTTCACTGTTCACTGTCCTCATATCCAGGCGAAATTGGCCAAATACCACGTTGGGACAAAATTACAGTAAATTTAGCACTGTTTCAGAACTTAATAGCAATCTACCACTTTTCTAGTACTCGAGCCTGTGAAACTCGAGTACTATATGGTACTCGAGCTTCCCATGCTCGAGTACAACCCTTTTCCGCCACGGTGTCAACAGCTGACCTGGCAATTTGTGAATTAAATTAATCCACTGGTACTCGAGTTTACAGGACTCGAGTACTGTGCAACTTGTACCCGAGTCCAGTATACTCGAGTACCAACCAAATATTGCAATACTCGCGTTGATTGGGGTCGAGTACGCCATGTATGGTACTCGAGTACTTACAACTCGAGTACTGTACATTTCGTATGTCCACGGATGAATCAAATTTTACTTCAACACATTTTACTTCAACACATTTTACTTCAACACATTTTACTTCATCACATTACACTTACTCTCTCCTTAACACCCAAACCCTCACTCCGCCGGAGACAGCACATCTCATTGGCGGCAGACCACCCATCCCTTCGGCGGCAGACCACCCATCCCTTCGGCGGCAGACCACCCATCTCTTCGGCGGCGGACAACCCTCTCTCCGCCGGAGACAGCCCATATCATTGGCGGCAGACAACCTTCACCCCAACCCACTTCATCAAGCTCTCCTCGGTGACCTCGCAGTCAGTCCGCCGTAGCCTCCGCCGTAGACGACCATCATCAATCTCTCGTTGCTCATCATTTTGAAATCCCTCCCAAACTGGTCTGAATCCATCACTCTCTTCTCTCTTGCTCTTCTATTTTTTTTTCCTTGGGTCTATCGTTGTTTCTTTTTTTCTGGGTGCGTTTGATTTCACTAATTTGATAAGTTTCTTTTTGTTTCACCGTTTAGGTAACTTTGTTTTAGAATTTTCCTGTGTATTTTTTAAAATGTTCAGTGGGATCAGTAGCAATTTCAAAGAATTGAGAATTGGGAAACTTGAAATGTTGTGCATTTAATTGAAACTCTTACCCACATTTTGCTTGCAAGAAATTATTCTGTACGCACAATGTAGGTGTCATGTACGCACAATGTAGGTAAATTGTGAATATCTTGCAAATGACATGCATATAGCTTTGTGGTTGGACTTGAAATGACCAAAAGAATTGAGAATATTTGATAGGAAAAGTTGTGTTTGAAATAACTAAAAAACTGTAGGTAAATTGTGAATATCTTGCAAATGACATGCATAGGTGATTGTTGTGTGGTTGAAGAAAAATTGTAAGAGGTTGCTCTAACGCATCTCATATTCTGTACTAGTTTTTCCTATTTATGGTTTTGTAATGCTAGTTTGGCTTTGTAATGCTTTGTTTGGTTTGGTTGGTTTAGAGATTTGGGAAAACAAAATATTGTGAATTGGGATTGACCAAGGGAGGTCAGCTTTGCTTATACTGGCTTTGCTGGTTTTGAGGGACTAATTACTCCCTTGAAAAGAAAATATATTTGTATTCATTCATTTTAATATCTAATGCAAGTGGCTTAGGAATGAGACCATAAATTGGATCTCCTTTCTTTGTGTGTGTATGTATTAAACTAAATGTTTATGGGTATTTAATGAATATGCTAATGGGCCAATCACCTTTAATTTATGCTAGATATGAACCCACATCGAGCGGGACCCTCTATAGGGACTGTCTTGACGAGGCAACCTTTGCATCGTTCAAGTGTTCTTTGGGATGCTCATTTGGCAGGCGAGGTATACACTTTTGTCCAACATAGTAGTCAATATATGTAGTAGAAAGATTTTGGGCATCTATGTTTGAAGTTGAATTATTACGTGGTTAGTGAATGCTTTTATTAATACTAAGCTGCTTTGTTTGTAGGAAGTGCCAGGTGTACTGACTTGTCGTCACCGAGATAAAGGTCTGTTTGAAGGTGGGTTAGATCCACGGATTGCCACTTATATCACAGACGCGGGGTTAGATGGGCTACTTCAGGTCCCACATATGGACCTTGACCATGCACTGATCACGGCCTTAGTGGAGAGATGGCGGCCAGAGACACACTCATTCCACTTGCCCCACGGTGAGATGACTATCACGCTACAAGACATTGAGGTCATAATGGGAGTACCTGTACATGGTTTGCCAGTGGTGGGATTTACCCATATGGACCATTGGCATGACTTGTGCATCGAATTGCTAGGTATCCCCCAACCACCGGGAAGACCAGTCGGTACAAAAAAGAACACTGCAGTGTTGGAAGGGCCAAGGATAAAAGCGAAATGGCTTGAGGAGCAGTTTAGCGACCCTCTCCCTGCTGATGCCACTGATGAGCGTGTGCAGCAGTATGCTCGGTTTTACATACTCCAAATGTTGGGTAGTATGTTGTTTATGGACAAGTCTGGTGAACGGATCTCAGTCATGTATCTACAATTTTTGAATCCAATCAGCAACAGCAAGAATTATAGTTGGGGTAGTGCAGCACTAGGTTGGCTATATAGACATCTTTGTAATGCATCAGAGAAGACAGCCAAGCAAATTGGCGGTGCACTACTGTTAGTGCAATTGTGGGCGTGGGCGAGGTTTCCACAGATATGTCCTGTGATGAGGCATCCACTCCAGGCACTGCCCCTAGGTCCACTTGCTATCAAGTATGTAGAATCTTAGATAGTTATCGTTTTACATTTCTGCATTAACTTTTTCCGCATGGGTCTTATGTAAGTAACTAATATTAAGGTTATGTCTGTGTTGTTTTGTAGATGGAAAGGGGCTAAGATAACAACTGACCATCCAATGCACGTCTTACGCGCGTATCGTGTGTCGCTTGCTTCGCTACGGCCAAATCAGGTATCGTGCCTTACACCATTTTATCGCTTTGGCATGTATTGTTCACATTCGTTACACACCCTTCTCTAATTATATTGTTAATATGGTTGTTTGCATCTGTTGAATCATTGTAGATTGTGTGGGAGCCATATAGAGCTTATTTGGATTCCCTGCCTGCATATTGTACAGCAGGCCAACACATATGGAGGTCCATCGTGCCGCTTATACATTTTTGGGTGGTTGAAGGCCATCACCCCGAACGTGTTCTCCGACAGTTTGGGATGAAGCAAGGCGTACCAGACAATATCGATACTTCAATTGAACTTCACAAGATAACACTCCAGGGCAAACACGAGAAAAATTGGGTTGAAGTGCATGCCACTCATATTGCTAGATGGGCTGCGCACGCCACAATTGCCGAAGCACCACCCTTTGATGGGGTAATGAGCTACAATGACGAGTATATGGTGTGGTATCGTTCCATCACTGTGAGGCATATTACAATAGAGACCTCGTACTGGGACACTTTGGTAAGTTTACAAAGATTGTTCTGTTATTTGAAATACCTCGTTTCGCATAGTTTAGTTCCAAGTCCTAACACTGCTTTTGTATACTTCTGACAGGTTGAATCACAGTTGAGGATTATGGCGAAGTTTGAACCAGGGTCTGAGATCTACATCGACTGTTTTAATGCGTTGCAATCGGTTGAAGAGATCAGTCGGTTGACCTTGGACGATGCACGCACGGCGGGCAACACAAGTGAACCGACTGTACGCCGTGGTCGGCAAGGAGGTGGACCTCAAGGGCATGGAGGTCGTACATCTAGGCGGCGTCCCACAACTACTCGCCGCCGCACATCTGGTGGGCGTCACACACCCGTGCATGACCACACCATGGAGGAGGGAAATCAGACATCAGATGAGATGTGTTTCGACACTGATTATGACATGGGGTCCATGGCACATGATGATGCAGGTCCATCCCATACGTTTGCCCATGGTGAGACATGTCGGTCCCCATCCATGGTTCGCGATGATACCTACCCGCCCACATCCTCTCCCCCACCGACTACCGGCACTATCCCCACAGATGCATGTGGTATAGATGAGATGAGATTCATGCCCACCCCTAGGCTACCCACCCCTGGTGCCATTCAGACAGAGATACCCACCCCCCCACCAGAGGCTTCACATAATGAGGATCAGGGGCTACCCACCGTTGGTGCCTTCCAGACAGAGATACCCACCCCCCCACCTGAGGCTTCACACATTGAGGATCGGCCGCGAAGGCCGCAACGGACACGGACACATCCTCCTGACTGTGGGACTGGACATGGTACTCCCCCTCTTATACCGAATACATATGCATCTCTTTATGGTTAAATGATTTGAATATTAATATTTGCTTGTGTTCTTTTCAGGCAAGGTGAGACCAGTCAAGGAACCAGTAAGGAGAAGGAAACGGGGATGATTTTCAGTGGTCAATTCGCAATGTCTTCCTTAAGTAGGGAGTTGGTGTTTTTGAATTTTGTTCATGGATGAGGAAAAATTGAAGGAAACTGTTCATAAGTAAGTCCTGTATTCATTATGTAAGTTTTTGTTGTTTCCTAGCCTCTATGTGGTTGCACTAGTACAATTCTGGAACTGAAGCTGTATACACATTTTAAGCATGGTTTAATATCTCAGCACCAGCCTAGTCTAAATGTGAAAAAAAAGCCTATGTTTTTATGTTGTTTGTTTTAGAAATGAACCAAATTTATGTGATATCAGGACTTGCTTTTTCAGATTTTATTACTACTTTGACCTGTATATTAATGGCGAATTGGGCTCTTCATTTCAGATTTTACATAGCCTTTATTGTTATTCCTGCCTCTTTTAGGCAGCAAAGTGGAGCATGATGGCAATTGGGCTCTTCATTTTTAAGGATATGCTTCTAATGGGTTTTTGAACTTTTAGGCCATAGCAAGAGTCTGGTGTAACCTATTGATGGTAGTTTCTTATTACTCCGTACTCTTTTTGGAAGGACTTTCTGGTGTGCTGAAATCTGTTAGCGCTGTGTGATTTGATGTGTTTTAACTGCTTCGGTTATGGCTTTGTAGTGGATTACTCTATTGGTGATATAAGCTCACAAATTTGTCAAAATAAACTTGATTGCTAGTGACGAACTATCATATGTTTTAGGATTAAAGTTGATATTCATGTTAAATTAACATTAGTCATTATATGTACTGGCTGCTTGTTGGTTCAGAATTTTGAGAGTTCCTGTGTAAACTCAATTATTGTTCATGAAATTTCGTTGCAAAATCTACTCTCGTGTATTGTGTGTGTGTGAAATTGTCAACTGACAAGTGTGTTTGCTTTGGATAGTAACATTAGTCAGGATTGCGGAGTGTTAGTGCTTTGGATAGTCTGGTAAAGCTTGGGATAGATTAACATTCTAAGGTGAGAATTGCAATCAATTCTCAGCAAGGAAGGGGTAGCAGATGTGTGGCTAGAGCCATTTTTCGAGCGCTTCACAGAAAAGGCGATTAAACTAATTATGCTTGCAGAAGAGGAAGCTAGACGGCTTCGTCATAATTTTGTTGGCACTGGCATTGCTGCTAAAGTTGTTAACTCTATGGGAATCAATCTTAAAGATGCACGTGTAGAAGTGGAAAAAATTATTAGAAGGGGCAGTGGATTTGTTGCTGTTGAGATCCCATTCACTCCTCGTGCAAAGCGTGTTTTGAAGCTCTCACTAGAGGTAGCCTCCGAACTTGGTAGCATTTTCTTTTATTCCTTTCGTTCTTTTAAAGCACCTTTGACTCTTGTGACAAATAAATTTCATGGAAGAATTGAATCCTTACAAGAGGAAGCGCAATTTTACTCAAATTGTCAGCTGATTTACATGAGTTATACCAAAAGGAGAAGAAGTTATGTATGTGATATTTTTGGGAACAAATAGCTGGATTGTAATTAACTGTGGTAAGAACCTAATTCCGCTGTCTTAAGTTCATTTTCTAATGGGGTTTGGGGTTTTCTATGCATGCCTGTGATTAGCAACTACTTCTTTGCTAGATTAATTTTAAGCTTTCTGAAAAATCTATCTTTTTTGAACTTATCAGGCCATAACTATATTGGATCTGAGCATTTGCTTCTGGGACTTCTTCGTGAGGGTGAGGGTGTTGCAGCTTGTGTTCTTGAAAATCTAGGTGCTGACCCGAGTAACATTCGCACCCAGGTAAGCTTTATATGTTCGTGGATCAGGTTTAAACTTTAAAGCTTCATTTTGAGCTTCATAATTTCCAATTGATTTGCGCTTGACAGGCTTGGCTGAAGCTGGACTTATTACAAGCAAGCTTTGAAGACAGGACATGCACATCCTACTGCAGAAAATGCAGTGCTGCACATACTGCTTTAGTAGCTGAAGTTGACAAAGCACATGCACATGCTAGTGCAGCAAGTTTCGTTATCTTTCAAGCATTTTTTGAAGCAGAATCAATGGCAGAATATGCTGTTGCTGCACATACTGCTTTAGTAGCTGAAGTTGACAAAGATGTCAATGTAAGTTTTGAAAATGAACTTTCCTATATGATGGGAAACGATTGATGCAGTGCAGAAAATGGCTGAAGAATATTCTGTGAATTGGAAAAGTTAAGAACCTGTTGAATCAGAAATGGAAGTTCTCTCACACCTTCTCTATGGCTCGGTAAGAAAGTATAGTTCTATTTCAAGGAGGCAATTCTGTTTGGTTTGCACATGCTATATTCGGTGCACTGATCAAGATTGTCTATAGTTGGTTTGGTAAATATTAGATACAGTACTCGAGTCCAACAGACTCGAGTACTATTCTTTATACACTGGCCCATACTCGAGCTGTATGGTCTCGGGTACTGCTAAAACAGTACTCGAGTCCCTCTAACTCGAGTACCAAGTGCATACTTATTACATATATATCGGGTCGATGGCGGCAACCACTTCAACGACCATAATGAATGCATAATGAATGGTACTCGAGCTCATGTAACTCGAGTACCTCGTCAGACACTTATTGCCTTCGCCTTTCATCTATTTTTAGTAAGGATCTTTCGGAAAAAACCAGTTGCTGTACCTATCTTTCCAACTCCATGTGACGAGTCAGAACGTTGTATACGCATTGGACACTGGTAGTTGGGTCACCATCTGCAAGTCTTTGAGTCACTGTGTCAGTTCTCCATTGAAGACCAACGGGTTGTCCGTTTAAACTTTGGGTCAAACCTGCTGTCTGCTGTACATAGAGGTAATAGTTAAATGCTTAGTTTTAACTTGTTTTTGCATGTGGTTTGTATCAGATTTTTATGCATGAGGTGTTATTTTTCCCTATTTTCTCGGTATTAACTATGTACAACTGCTGATATTTACACATTGAAATTTAAGTTTCAAGAACTGGTCATCATGGACATAAAATTCAAAACTACTAAAAAATTTGAACAAAATGTGAATCCATGAATTTCTATTTTCTGACATACCACCTTCAACTTTCATATTTACGTTGCATCAGTATAATTTTTTTTTTTTTTTTGAAATTTAATCCACCATATGTGCAAAGGCAGTACTGTATTTGTATATTGACAATTTTTATATGTTAAAAATAGTTGCAATTGGTGTTTTAATTAACTCAACTAATATAGTATTTTATATTGAAACAATAAATTATTTACGTTTGGATTATATGTACACTAAAACTGTGGAACTTAGTTAACTTGATGGTGAAAGGCATGCAATTACTGTGTAAGACATCATAAATTTTGAACCCTATCATATCCCCAACCAAAACAAACAAAATATCGAAATTGTTGTAGTCAATTAGATGTACACACATTAACAGTATCCTATAATAGAATTGAATTAAAAGTTAGGTGCAAGAAAAATTAAACCTGCCCCCTTTTGAAAATGTTGGCCCTTTAAACCAAAAATATGGTCAAACGACACAGATTTGCCCCAAACTCAACCTTAAAATGCCCCAAACAACAAAAGTGTTATGAATTTATACATTTAAAGAAGTAAAAAATATAAAATTAATGCATTGTGTATATTGCTCAAATTCTTATATTCATCTTTACTTAGTAATTAACTATTTATAATTACTTGTTCTATGAGATTCAAGAATTGATGATTTTTTAGATTTGAAAGAATGTCTAGTTCCCTTTTCATATATGATTAAAATATAATGTATAAGAATCAATAATTTTATTTATTAGTACTAAATAGATTGTTATTTGGCTTCATTTTTATGTAAAAACCATTATTTGACAATAAGAGAGTTTATAATTTTTGTTATGACAAATTTTATAATTCAGTTAACTAGAACCCACAACTCGATATACAATTAATTGTTTTTATAAATTCAATTATTTATATGTCTATGATTGAGTTTGAATATAAATTATTTTTATGATACGCGAAATTTATGTAAGTGGTTATAGATTATGACAACTTTTATATTGTTAATAACAGGTTGGTGATGGATTCTCACTTTTTCTATGTGTACTACGATGGAGAGATGTATTATCATGAGTTGCATGGGATATCATACCAAGGCTCGAACCAAAAGCAAATATGTGTTAGGGTGAAGCGTGGGATAGGCCTTATGAAATTGCAACGAAGAATATTGAAGGTGATGGGGTTAGACCACGTACGGCATAAGATTTCCATCGTGTATCGAGCACCTCAACGGGTTGAAGGCACCCATGTTTTGTACAATTCACTACAGTTATCGAGTGGCAGCCACGTGAAGATGATGTGGGAAATTGTTGAACAAATGGTGGTGAAAGGATTCGTTGCTTCAGAACTCTATGTCACTGTTGAGCCCACCATAGTAGAGGTTGGAGAGGGTTCACAACAACCTGTTTTGGATAGAACTGTAGATGAGCAAGATGAGCACATTCACTCAATACCATTACAATCTTATCAAGGGTGTGCACAAAACATAGGAGATGGGTATGGTAGTGAACCGTGGCAGACATTTCCCCATGCTTCACCCTTTGAGGAAGAGCAAGGGCCACAAGAAGTGCATGAAGGAGAGCATTTATCTCAGGATGAGATGCATGGGGGCACATCAGAAAATGAAGATGATGACGGACTTGGTGATGATGAAGCCCATATTGATGTTAGTAGGGATGACTTTGAGGAGCTCTTAGATACCATAGGTGAACATGAGAATGTTGATGATATCGAGGATGTGGTTGTAGAAGAGAATAGAGACACATGCCCTGGTCCCGATCCTACGCCGGAATGGTTCACCAAAAACACTTGGGATGATATGTTTGATCCATCACCAGTTATGCAAGCGGGAGTATCAAGTTGGACGCCTGGGGAGCAACCTATGAAAGGAATGGTATTCGCGACTAAATTGGCCGTGCGACATGCGTTGACTTGGTACGCACTGCGAGAGAATTTTAGGTTCATTACTGAGCATTCAGACTCAGAGAGGCTTATGGTGAGTTGTGAGGATGATTCCTGTCCATGGTCAGTCCGTGCTATCTGTTGCAAGGGAGACACTGTCTGGAAGATCGCAAAATGCAAGGGCCCCCACACGTGCGACAAAATTCAGAATGCTCATGATGGTCGGATGATTGATTCGGCGTTCCTAGCATACGTACTTGAGCGCTATATACGGGAAGACCCCGCGTATAAGATAATCAACTTACGCCACATTGCTTTGGCAGACTTAAAACACGAAGTATCTCACTACAAGGTATATGTCTTTTTAAGATTGCATTCTTTTTTCAATACAATGTAGAGACATAAGTGTTCATGGAAGTGTAAGCACGATAATTTTCGGCAAAACCCATGAATACTTGATGTTATGAAAAATGAAATTGAAAAAAAGAAAAATAAAAAGGAAAAAAAAGGAAGAAATATTATCTTGCACTTATAGCCTTCCAAGTATTGATTTCTTTTCTTCAACTATAGTTATTTAACTTGTATTCATTTCTAACGTAATCATTATGGTTCACATACAAGGTATGGGATGCCAAACAAAAGGCCGTTGCAGCTATATACGGGGATTTTAAGGAGTCTTATGCAGAGTTGCCGCGTTTTTTGGCAGGACTTAAGGATGCAAGTCCGGGTACAAAGTATAAGTTACTAGTGGACGATAATTATGAACCAGGAACCTGTACATTCAAGTCTGTATTTTGGGCATTTCGTCCATGTATTCTTGGGTTCAAGCACTGTAGGCCTGTGATTAGCATTGATGCAACCCACCTATATGGAAAATATAAAGGGAAATTGATGATTGCAATGGCGACGGATGCTAATAATAAGATTTATCCACTAGCCTTCGCCATCGTCGAGAGCGAGAGCACAGAGACTTGGGGTTGGTTCATGGCTTGTATAAGAAGGTATGTTACCGGCCGGAGCAATCTATGTGTCATATCTGACAGACACCCTGGGATACAAGCTATCTTTAGAGACACTAATCGAGACTTTTTGCAGCCTCCCCTGACACAACATCGTTACTGCCTTCGTCATCTATGCAGTAACGTCAACACTAGATGGCCTAATGACACTTTAAAAAATCTAGTATGGAGGGCAGCAAGTGCTACCCAGGAGCGAAAGTTCAATGCCACCTTCGATTTAATTGAGAATGTCAACAAGGATGCACACCAATATCTGAAGGATGTACCGAAAGAGAAATGGGCTTTAACCTTTGACAAGGGTTACCGTTATGGGGCGATGACTACAAACGTCTCGGAGTGCTTCAATGGTGTTCTGAAGGGTGCTCGTAGCTTACCCATTACAGCAATGGTGAAATACACATGGTTCAAACTGAATTCTTACTTCGATGATCGTCGCAATAAGAGCATAGAACAGTTGAATTCGGGGAAAAAATGGTGTAAATATGCCTTGGATATCTTCATGAGAAATAAGGAGAAGGCAGAGCATCACAGGGTGACGAGATTGAGCGCGCAACAACAATCATATCAAGTAGATACACCACATAATCCAGGGAGTGCTGGACATGGGGATCACACACATGGAGTTAATTTGTTGCAAAGAACTTGCACATGTCAGAAATGGAAATTGTACAAGATACCATGTTCACATGTCATTGCAGTTTGTATTAGGTATCGACATGATGCAGAGCAGTACATTGACCCATGCTATAGCATGGACGCACTGTTCCGGAGCTATGCTCCCGTTTTCCCTCCGTTGAAAGATAGATTATCATGGCCGGATCCTAAAGAAACTCGAAGGGTTGTCCCTAACCCCCAATTGATCCGAGAGAAAGGTCGCCCTGTCTCAACACGAATCAGAAATGAGATGGACGAGGGCGGAAATCGGCCGAGAACCACACCATGGAAGGAGGGGGGGAGGAAGGTGCAATGCGGGTTGTGTGACCAAGAGGGGCATAATCGAAGAACATGCCCTAAACGGAACGAGGTACCAACGAGTGGTGGTGTCGCGGACTAGGTACGCTAAGTTTGACACCATAAATCCTTCCAACTGCAACTTGAAACAAAATGCATGATATGTTAATGGGCAATAATAATTACCAACTATACTAGATTTACCAGGTGTATGTTAGGTGTATTCTAAATAACAAGGTACTACTATTAGATTTACTACGTCTAAGCTTTTGAAGTTTAAACAAGAATCAACGCCTTTGAATTAACTGGAATTTCAGCTGTATTGTTTGTCAATAGCATCTTCTTGTATCTAATTCTTGATAAAATTGATTCACTAAATGGTAGCTTGTTAATGATGCTTCCCAATACGTTTTTTCATGCTTAGTTGCATGTTTTTCACATGGAGCTTGCCACTTAGCACTTGTATTGATTAATCTGTTTTTCATATATGATGTTTGCTCTTTTTCAGTTTTGTGATATCATTCATAGCCTCGATGCCTTTGTGCATAAGTAGTTGGAGAGTCCTGTGAATTTTCTTTCTCCCAATAGGGCAGATGATCATTGTGCCCTGCATATGTTTATGTTCCAATCAGTCTTTTTGTCTAGTTGAATTCAAATTCTTTGAGATGATGAGAATACATAATGTTGTAGCACCTTGCCTTTTGGTATGTGTATGCAAACCTTAACTGGTGCAAATTGTGAAGTGGATTATGGCTCATTTATCCTTTCGTACTTCAAGAATTGAGGAAAGGTCTTTAGTTAGAGATGCAAACACAGGTTATATGATAAAGAAAATAAAAGATGAAAGGAAGACAACATGAATATATATACCTATATATATATATATTTAGGTAGAGTTTCTCCTATATATGTGTACAGTTGGTTTATTCACTTTGATGATTTCTCCACAACAAAATGAGAGAACACTATTTTTTTCTCCAGTTGATGGGTTTGGATTTTTTTTTTCTTTTTTTTTTGTGGTGGGAGGAGGGGGGGGTGAAAATTTAGGGGAAATGGTATTGCAATATGAAATCAGAATGCCTCCATGTAAATTACATTGAAATAGAATGCCTCCATGTTTCTGATAAAGGATTTGGAAATGAACTATTGATTAAAATGCGTGTGCTTATTATCATATTTTCGATGTTTATGGAAATTTGGTGGAGTATGTGATGCCGAGTGTGGTGGGGAGTGAGGTTGCTAGTTGGAGGAGGGAGGAGAGGGAGAGAGTGAGAGTGAAGAACAAACAGAGAGAAGGCATGATGTTTTCTTGAGGGAGAGAGAGAGAGTGGTTTGTTGGGAAATGGGATTTGAAATTTGGAGGGAGTTAAGGTCGTTTTGGTAGTTAGAGGGGGCATATTGCGCTCCACCACTACGGGTTGGTTGGTTTTTGTTGTGACTCTCGTAGTGAGGAGAGAATTGGATCCTATGCGGTTAAGTGTTCAGGTGGATGCTAGCTGCCACGTTGGCATTTTCCTATAGAATTTGGATATTGATTATTTGAGTTTTAATTAGAGTGTGCTTATTATCATATATTGGAAATTATGGAAATTTGTGTTTGCTCATTATCATGTATTTGTTGTTAGGTTTGAAAGGATGTTAAATGAGATGTTAAGTCACTTGGAGCGGCAACCAAGGGACAAGGAGCGCCGTGTTGCATGGCTCAAATATATTGAGCCACTTTTGAGTGCTGTTGGTCTTGTGTTATTAGCACATTTTAGGCGTATGTTTCCCCTTATTCTTAAGTGGATGCATGCTGATGATGATGAGACTGTTCTACTGGTGAGAATAATTTCTTTTATACTGACACTTACTGATTCCAGCGTGTTTGCTTGAAGATGGCTTTGGGAATCCTTTCTTTCCTGAAACACAATTATGAGGTTTTGCCACCTCTGCTAGGTAGCATTTTGACCATTTTCAATGTATACATTTACTGCATAAATTATGGAGATAGAAATTCTCAGGTCTACAATTCATTCTCCGTCTTACTATGGGCATAGATAGTTTATCATATTAAAAAATGAACTTGACTTTGCAATTGCCTAGTGATTAACTACCTAGCAAAAGTTTCTTTCTTCCCTCTGTTTTCTCAGTGTGTTGTTGTCATTTGACCTTCAGCATCTCAGATACTATATGCATTGCATCACACTGTAAAAAAATGAAAAGTAAGCTTTGCATCATGCTTGTCTATAATAAGATAAATATGTTTCATAGAGCAAATGTCCTTTGTAAGTTCTTTTCAACACTACCAGTAACAATCCAGGCATTTCATGCATAACCTAAATAAACATGTAATTATCCATTGCCCTCTTTGTGCTTTCCTCGATACAAATAAGTATAGGGCAAACTCAGCGCTATCTCTGGAGCTGATTTTTGTTTGATGTAGTAACAAATAAATTTTTTTCCTTGTTTTTTTCACATTTTTAGAATTATAATGCATTCCTTGGTAGCAAAACTTCTTGTGATCCATGGAGGCATTCTGATCCATGGGGAACTTCTATTTGCAAGTTCGAATGGCTGCTACAAAAGCATCTTATATTAGTGATCTTTGTGCAATTGAAAGTTCGCTTTGTATAGATACAAGATCTTCATATTCGGTAGGTTTCCACAACCAATCCTAGCCCTTAAAACACTAGATAGTTTGGCATTTAAACTACAAACAGCATCATAAATTACTCAGTGACCATATCTAAAGGTACAATACACCATTGGGGTCCCTTCAATTTAGCCATAAGAAAACATGGCTACCAAGCTCTACTATGTTAATTTGGATATAACCTTTTATTGAAAGTTGTATTTAGAAAAAGAGATGTTTCAAAAAGCTTTTCATAGACAAAATAGATAAAAAAATTAAAAGAAAGAGCTGTTGCAAAAACAGACTTCTAATTAGACAGTAACCTAAGCTTCAAATCATGCTTCAAGTGCTATCTTGTGGGCTCATAACTAACTAGAAGCTCCTTTATTATCTTTTGCAAATATTTAGTTTCTCTGCTGAAATTACCTACATCTGTTGTTTGTTATCAAAGTTGCACATATATATTTACGTACTGATTATGATTGTACCCAAGGAATATCATCACTAGTACTTCTCATTGCTTCCAGAGCTATCACATGTGAGACTGCACATGCTTAAAATAATTCCCTGATGATATACAGCAATGCAAACTAGAAATGAAAGATGAAATTATAAGCTCAATTTTTCAAAAACAAATATTTTTCTTGCTTGTAGGTAGTACTTTACTAACAATGCCATTGACAAGTCATAATGCTTCATTTTTTATTTTCAATCAGGTTGCATCGTCTTCAGGAGTGTAATGGAGATGAGGTCTTCAAGGCAGAAGCTAGTGCCAAGGTTCAAAAGTTTGCTGAATGGGCTGTAAAATGTATAGGCTTCCATTCTCGTTGCTCTGAAATGTATAGATCCAACTCCAGTTATCTGCATTCAAGAATGAACTATAGAATGGATTCATTTTTTTTGTCTTTCTGTGAAGTTGTTTTGTAATTATTCAATGTGGACGGTGCAAACCATTTTGTGGTTTTATTTGGTGTCATTTATGAAAGTTCTAGAATATTTTACTTGCACTCTTATATTAAGGTTTGAGAACTCAAATTCATTTCAGACCGTATAACTTCTGTTCAGGGAAACTATTCCTTTTAATGACAACATGTAAAAAAAAGATTATAAAATTTTGGCCAATACTCGACTTTAGTGGACTCGAGTACTGTACATTTTGTACTCGAGTCCAACAGAATCGAGTATAAATTGGTAAGACTGCATTATCAGACAAATTGGTACTCGAGTATACTGGACTCGGGTACAAGTTGCACAGTACTCGAGTCCTGTAAACTCGAGTACCAGTGGATTAATTTAATTCAAAAATTGCCAGGTCAGCTGTTGACACCGTGGCGGAAAAGGGTTGTACTCGAGCATGGGAAGCTCGAGTACCATATAGTACTCGAGTTTCACAGGCTCGAGTACTAGAAAAGTGGTAGATTGCTATTAAGTTCTGAAACAGTGCTAAATTTACTGTAATTTTGTCCCAACGTGGTATTTGGCCAATTTCGCCCTCATATCCAACATCATATACAGGAAAAAAAATGGTAATAATGATGGTTTTGCAGCGAAAATGAAAATGACTTCTGGATGTAACGAATAAAGTTAACTATGCAACGTTTTTCTTAGTCTTTTCTTATAATCATTGGCATGGTTGTTGTGATTAACAACATTTTTTTTTATCTGGTCTATTATTGACATCATTTTTTTTTATGTACTAATCACAACAAATCAGTGAAAAAAAAATTGGAAAAATATCTTGTGTCTCTTCTTTCTTGATTTGTTGATAAGTAATTCGACAAGAAGAAAAAAACATATACATAACGAAGATGCAATCCTCGAGTCCAAATATGGTAATATTTTGGACGAGTTCAGTTTCAGGTTGGTCAACAATGTTCTCTTTAGCTGAAGCATGGGCTGGTAAAAGCCAGTACCTTTTAATCTGTACACCGTTTTATTAAAGTAAATTGCAAAATGAATAGTACATTGTGATCAATTAAAGTAATGCCAAAGCCAATTATTTGGGTGAAGCGGAACATATTCTTTCCCTATCAATGTCCATTCTTTCAATCTTCACCCGAAACTGCTTTTCCAGTTCCATGAATTGTGATTATTAAGAAAACAGAAGGTATCCACATGTTGGGGATGCAGGTCTTTAACTTCACTAGAAAACGTTTGGCTAGTGGGGTCCTTCAAAGTTTGATAATGGCTAACAATTAGGAGATAGCATGTGGTCTTGGCTAAGGAAAACGATAACACAAACAAAAGCTGGATTGCAGGGCTCATTTCTTGGTTTTTGCTTCACCAATGCCTTGCACATGCCTATTCCTATTTAAGTCAATAGTCAAATGCTATGTAGGTATACGAGGTATTTGGTGCAACTTATATATATAGGACGTATATGTGTGTATATATATTTGACTGTAGAAATGACCCTCTTCATCTTTCCCACACCATGTTAGTATAATCTACTAGACTCTTAGATCTGAAACATTGTATGTTTATGTGTTGGACTAAGCAGATGGTACGTATTTATATTCCTCATATAAATCCTTAATTTTTATGCAAAAGAAAAAAGGAAACACCCATGGTTTATGTACTCTTATTCGGTTAAAAGTGTATCATGTTCAATTCCTTTCAAAGTCATTGATGTCAGGAATGAGACGATAATTAGGGACGGAACCAAGATTCGAACCTAAGGGGGGCCAAAGCTTAAAACAAATTTTTTTTTTATGAAAATAAAAACTAACATCTATTTCATATTCAACAAAATACAACATATAAAATAAATTTCTTAAACATTTGATATTATAAAATGTCAACAAAGTCTAACATATAACATAAGTGTTTTTTAAAGATTTCATCACATTTATCGAAATGAAACTCAATGCTATTTTAGAGAAGATCCAAAAATATATATATTTAAAGACATATTAATTTTTCAAATTACATATATATACCAGTTTTTTTTTTTTTTTATTGGGGGCTATTAAGTCCAAAATTTAAAATTTTATCACATATATTATATATACATTAATAGTATAAAGTACTTTTTCTAATTTAGCTAACTGGAATTGATAAATGTGCTGTTGATGAACTTAATTTTGACCTAAACGTTGGATCACTTAAACATCAAGTCATAAAACTAGACTACTACACGAAGGAAAGGATACTGTGACAGCTCATGTTTACATTGTTTACATCTAGCTTTTGCTATGGCTTTTCCATAGAACCTTTGATAATTTGCCGTTGCATTCAAAAGCTCAAGTCAAGATTATCCTTCTTAAGGTAGGTTTGGTTTGGGGGCTGGTTAATTACGTGCTAAGCCATTCACACTGAGGTGACAATGACATTCAAGCAATGTCTTAAGTACTGCCTTTTCTGCCATGTATGTACAAACATTGTTTTCAGCTTTTGGTGATTCAGAAAAAGGGAGCGAATCAGTGAACGGGTTATATAAAATTCAGATGTGGAAAGCTAGAAACTTCGACGCTTTTAATTGTTTTTATTTATTTATTTTTATAATCACTGCGAACTAAAATATAATCAAATAATTCATAAAAATTTGGTAAAACTTTGTGCTTCCAAAAGGTGCTCCATATTACATTTTAGCTATGGTGGGGTAGTACAAAAAGGTGGTATTGAGATTTCCAAGTAGCAAATTCAAGACTCTTCTTCACAACCTTCATTTATGAAAATAATTTACCTTAATATTCAAATATTATTTATTTATTTTTATAAGAATATAGTAAAATGGGAGAGATAAGGTTCGAATCACAAACATAGAACATTACAAATGATGTTATTACTGTTAAGCTATCACTTGAATCTTAATATTTTTCTTCTTATATTATGTGTGGTTGTAAGTTATTAATATTTGTGGCATTCAAGTTCAAAATATAGGATGTTTCTTAAAAAAAAAGTTCAAATATAGGAATTAAAAATATTTTTTATTTTATTTTATAGAAAACAGATCTTGAGGCAACTATGGTATATAAGCTCAAATTATTTATATTATTATTAATTGCATACCATTTTAAGCCATGCATGTGGTGTTACTTACCCTAAAATGTTTTGTACTTAAATTTTACCTTAATTAAAATTTTCATTTCCATAAAAAGAAAATGACATAATTTTGCTCCAAACATACTTTACATGGCAGCTCAATGGGTGGACTTTTAGTCACATGAATCCTCCATTATTTTTAATAAATACAATCGATTTGAATCTATGGTGTATGTTTCATAATTATTTTATTTTTACAATCAAATTAAAGATGCTAATTAATTTTTAATATAGGTGGAATTCAAACTCAGGTCCTTATTCAAGGACAAAAGACTTCACAAATCCTATAAAAAAAAAAAAAAAAAAAAAAGACTTCACCAATTGAGAGTCACATGCCTTATTAAATAGTCATGTGATTCGATATGTGATGTAATACATATAAATGATCTTATAAACTTAATTTAGAGAAAATTTTTCAAAAAAATAAATTAGTTGCTACCGTTTAGTCTCAAGTCTCAGCACAGAATACCTTGATCCCCCTAAAAATAAGACATTTTATTTATAAAAAAAAAAAAAAATTTAATAAATTAATTATTAAGAAAAGTTTAAAAAAAATGTTTTTTTTAGAAAGTTAAAAAAATGCTTTTAGAAACTTTTTAGGCGGAAGAAAAAAAGATTTTTGACATTTTTTATATATTTCCCATAAAGATGGTATTAGACAAAACTTAGTTACATTACTTTACATGATGTTCCTTAAGATTCTCTCTTAAGATTCAAATATGTGATTACTTAATTAAAAAAAATACACTTTTATCTCATAAGAAAAAATTCACATAGTAAAATCTTAAAAGAGAACATAAAGTACTGTACTTTCTTTTTTGAGAATCAAGTACTTAAGTCTTACCCTAAACTTTTTATATGATGATTTATTAACAAATGCTCCAAGAATATCCATTAATCCAACTTTTAATTGTTTGAACATATAAGCGTAAAGTAGAAGATTATTTTCCTTTTCTTCGTAGACCTTATAAGTGGAAAGATTAAAATTCTCAGAAACAGCATTAAATGAGCAGTAATTACTAATTACATGGAGAAGAGAATTTTTTTAATCTTTCTTCCCAAAAAAATAAAAGTGTATAATTGAGATTTCATCACTGGTCTTTCACGCTTTCCCCACTTTTATTCAATGAATCTAGCCGTTGATTGGTCCGACCCTGCAAAGAAAATTGGACAGCAAAAACCTCAAAAGTCCAATGCATAGAATAAAAAATTAAAAACTTTTTTTTTTATGAGAAAAAAAAAAAGAGAAAAAAATTGACTTGTCACACAGTACTTGGACTATTTAAAAAATATATATAAATATATATATATATATATATATATATTTTTTGCCGTGTGTATACATATGTTGTGTTATGTTCTGTCAAGTGATTGAGGCCAGGCTAGCACATTTGCCATGATTGAAGGTGGGTCCCACCGCCTCCCATCTGTTCTGTCATCCCACATGCTGTCTCAATACCCCATGCACTCCACTTATTTTTATTCCCTTTCCTCCCCTTCACCTACAGTTTCACACACTCTTTCATACCACCTCACAATTCTGCTACGTGTCCAAATGGGTATGCATCTAAACAGAACACAAACCAGCACTGCTTGACAAGTGTCACCAACACTCCATAATTCATGTAACGGACACCGAAAAATGCTTCTTTAAACAATTGTTTTATGTCAAATTTCTCATAGTTATATAGGATGTGAGCTAACTTTTGAGTTTTACTTATCAATATAACAGTATTTTCAGTCCATTCTAATTTATTATTATTATTTTTCTATCATTTTGAAAAAAAGATTTAGTGCAATGTTTATAAGTAGGGTACAAAATTTTGTGCAACTAGTGGTGAGTGTATCAAATGCTTCCTCTCATTTTTGTCCTTGTACTAGTGAATTCTTAACATATGTAAGAAAGCAAGTACACTGTACACTATTCCAAATTTCCAACACTGTCACTGGAATTTTTAGTCCCTCATTTTTTTTTTTTTTTTCCTCTCTCACTAATTGAGGGCCGTTTCAAACAATATTGTCGGCTAGAGACGTTATTAATCATATTGAAGCAGAGAGTAATTACCAATTAGTGGCAATAAATATTATTATTATATTCCATTTGCGCTTTGCTGAGCTTGATTTTTGCTTGTATGCATGGAAAGCTGTCATTTTTATCTACTACTATTGTTTTCCTTGCCATATATAAAGCATTGATTTTTAGTGTCATTTACATAATTAATGCTTATAATAAGCACCCACCTATACTTACAGAGAGCTCCCCTGTTTTTGTGGGTGCTTCCTCTTCTTGTTCTACTTCATTTCTCTACTGTTTCTCTGCTGCAGTTTGTTCTTTGTTGCTGTTTGGACTTCAGAACCTGTTCTTGTCTCTTTGGTCACTGCTTCTGAGGCTTTTGTCCCATGAAGATGCTAGTAAGTACGTTTCTTTTTTCTTTTTATTTTTCTGGTTTTGTCATATTTTTGCCCCTTTTTTATTTTTGATTGTTGTCTTTTTTCCAAATCTGGAATTTCAGAACTTGATTGTTTGCGTTTGATTTTAATTTCTGTTTTTTTTTTTTTTTTTTTTTTTTTTTTTTGGTTCACGTTTATTTTTTGGTTGGTGGGTGTTGAAGATATTTGCTATCATCAATGGTTTTGAAAGAGGTGGTGTGAGATCACTTTTGTATTCTTTCTATGCGTATTAATGTCTTTGGTTTTGTTCTAATATTGATCTTTTGAGAATGATTATATTTTATATACTGATTACGTGATGTAATCAAATTGGTCATGGACTTGCAGACTTATATATTAGTTTTTTTTTTTTAGTCGAAGTGGAAATTTGCTTATTTGCCAGCTGATTGAATTTCTCAAAGTATCAACTTGTTCCGAAGTTGTCCACTTTATGAATTTTTTTCAGTTTAGAAATGCACATTACATTTGTTTGCCATCATGACAATACAATGGGCACATATTCTAGTTGCACATACTGAGTGCGTGTGAGTGTTTGTTTTATATATAAGTTTGTGAAAATTTTTAATTCACTTTGGAATTTTGCATTGATACTGTTTTACATAGCAGATATATATGTTCTTTGAAATTCATTAATGGCATGAGTCTTTTGGTCTTGAAATTCTTCATTTTAGTTACTCTTATTTTCTGATTCCCTTTTGAAATTTGTATTTGTTGAAAATGTTCTGAAACCAGTGGCTTTCCATTTTTTTTATCCCTCCATGCAGGTGGCGCTGCTCTTGCTACTGACATTGAGCAATGCTGTCAAAATTAATGGTGAAGATGATGGACAGTGTGATTATAAGCTGACATTGGAACCAAGACCCCATAGTGTGTCCATATCCGAGTTTGGTGCTGTGGGAGATGGTAAAACATTGAATACCATTGCCTTCCAGAATGCCATTTTTTATCTCAAGTCCTTTGCTGATAAGGGAGGTGCTCAGCTTTATGTGCCTCCGGGAAGGTGGCTTACAGGAAGCATCAACCTTACCAGCCACCTTACACTCTTCTTGGAAAAAGGTGCTGTCATTCTTGGATCTCAGGTAGTCTTCTACTCCTTGCTTTTTCTCCAAATTTTTATTTAGTGCAAAACTTAGTTGTTGTTTGTACCTTAAGTTTTTTAATTTCAACAATATGGCTGTATTGAGTATTGACCAATGTAGCATAAAAGATGTTATCTTGCCCCTGTGATAATTAAATTCAACTATGTGACTCATTAGCTAATGCAGCCACATGGTTGAATATAATTGAGGAACCTAGGGTACAACACCAAAGGAATTGTATCTAAGTTTTTCTTTTTATTTGTGGACAAAGTTTTCCTATTATTTTGGTTTCTGCACCATTGTGAAGACATACTGCATGAAATAATTTAAACAGTGTGAGTGATTTTTGTTAACCTTCAGTTTTCACACACACCTTTCATTGTTAAGGACTCATCTCATTGGGAAGTTGTTGAACCTTTACCCTCATATGGTAGAGGGATTGAACTTCCTGGAGGAAGATATCGAAGCTTGATAAATGGATATATGTTGCATGATGTGGTGATTACAGGTATATGAGACTCTTAACATTCTGTTGTTATTTTTAACAGATGTTTTTCCTGTGGCTTGTCACATATTTACCCTTGTTTATTGCACTAGGTGATAATGGAACCATTGATGGCCAGGGTTCAGTTTGGTGGGATTGGTACAGTTCTCATTCTTTGAACTATAGCCGCCCCCATCTGGTGGAGTTTGTAGCGTCTGATTATGTAGTAGTTTCAAATCTTACTTTCTTGAACGCCCCTGCGTATAACATACATCCAGTCTATTGCAGGTATGTTCCTAAAATTTAAAATTTAACTCAATTTCCTAATGATTGGAGGGATTTGAATTTTCATGTTATTGGATTCAATGCAGTAATGTTCATGTTCAGAATGTCTCTGTCTCTGCTCCTCCTGAATCCCCTCACACTGTGGGTATAGTCCCAGGTCAGTTTTTACTGTTTAGTCCCCACTTTTTGGTCATCAAGTGCCTCTTCTTCATAAATCTATATCTGGCACATCTGGTCATCTCTATTTTGTATGATTATAGAAAATAATTACTTAGAGCTTTTTATTAAATATAGTTGTGCAAAAAGTCCCAGAACGATTCTGATGTTGCTAAAATAGAAACATGATATTATCTCATCTTAATTTCTGACCAGGTTGCTTCAAAAATTTCAGGGCCTTGTGTTGAACATGCCAAGTTGTAATAGAAATTGTTTACTCTAAGATACTTAATAAAGCATGTTTTCATAAGAATCATACACTTGATATTGTGGTTATTCTATTGTGATTAGTGAAAGTAACTGGTTCTTGTTTGAACTATAGTCCAGCAGTTTTCTCAAACCACAACACTTGGTTGTAGCCCTTTGGCAAACAACAATCAGGAGAAGACTGCATTTCAAGTGGTCTTAAAGTAAAAGATCGGATTTTAAATAAAGATAGAAACAAATAGAAAGAACCGCATTTAAAATTTTTCTTCAACATCTGAACACTATTTTGTAAATTTTCTGAGATCTTTTTGGTATGATAATGCTTTGAAATCTGAAGAAGCATTGGGTGGGTAGCAGTAGTTCATTCTATGGAAATGAGCAGACTTCATTCAACCATAGTTAAAAGTTAAAACATTATATAGTTGTATTAGTACTAGACTCACAGTATATATTCTCAAATTAGATGTACCTGCGGGTCAAAATCTACTACCTCCTTTTGATGACTTGCAACTCTCTCTCTCTCTCTCTCATATGCATTTCGGGTTATACTCATTTGTGTTTTGAAATGATTACATGAGAAGAATTTTGTTCATGCATAATTATTATCTGTTGTTCTTTCAGATTCTTCTGATAATGTGTGCATAGAGGATTGCATCATTAAGATGGGATATGATGCCATTGCTCTCAAGAGTGGTTGGGATGAGTATGGAATTTCTTATGGAAGACCTACCACAGGTGTACACATCAGAAGGGTCCACCTGCAGTCATCTTCAGGGTCTTCTCTTGCTTTTGGTAGTGAGATGTCTGGTGGCATTTCAAACGTGCTTGTTGAGCATATCCATCTATACAATTCATTTAGTGGCATTGAGTTTAGAACTACAAAGGGTAGAGGTGGATACATTGAA
The DNA here is from genome assembly GCA_032878915.1 of Castanopsis chinensis. Lineage (NCBI taxonomy): Eukaryota > Viridiplantae > Streptophyta > Magnoliopsida > Fagales > Fagaceae > Castanopsis > Castanopsis chinensis. Next base: position 2,375,520 of record JAVQMG010000113.1, read on the forward strand.
AAGATCATTATATCAGATGTTAAAATGGAAAACATCCACTTGGCATTGGCCGCCACTGGCCAGTGTGGGACCCATCCAGATGACAAGTATGATCCTACTGCTCTACCAAGTTTGGACCACATCACCTTGCAGGATGTGATTGGCACAAACATCACAATTGCCGGACACTTCACAGGAATACAAGAATCTCCTTTTACTTCTCTCTGTCTATCCAATGTCTCCTTATCTATTAATTCTGGATCTCCCACTTCTTGGGTATGTTCCAATGTCTTTGGCTTTACGGAGTCTGTGTTCCCGGAACCTTGCCCCGACCTTGAGAGCTCATATTCAAATTCATCATCAGATTGCTTTTCCTTTCTGCATTTAAATGGACAAGCTGCAGCCTTATGATACCATTCCTCCTTAATACAATCATACTTTTCATCCAGTTGAACATTTCTATCAATTACCATTTCAAATTAGGTCACATTCTTTCCAATAAGACATGTCTACAATATTTGTTTCTTCATCCCTTATATTTGCATTCTTGCATGTTGCAGTCTACAGCTTATTTGTACAGCTTCATTTCTTTATTCATGTGTAAGGAAATTTTTGGTAGTGATGGTGCAGAGGTACTCAGGAGTCAGGATGTTGTTACTTGTTAGTATTGCATTATAATTCCATTGTAAAATGTTTATTCGATGTGGAGTGACATATCAGATAAGATGGTAGATATGAAAGGATATTTCTAGAGGGGTTATGTGATTGGAATAAAGGGTTTTTGGACATCAAAGTAAAGATAGAATGGATGGGTTGATTACTCTTTTGTCTGCCTATTTGTCCCCTGATTTTTTTTTTTTTTGGAGTGCCTTCTTCTTTTCTTTAACTCATAAAATGTGCGTGTGTGTGTGTATATTTATATATTTTGGACAAAATACGTTTGATGTGATATTGTTCCCAGTAGTAAGTGTGTTTTAAAATCAGGCCGGAAAATATAAAGCAATGTTTGGTTTTTGAGAAAATATCTATTGTAACTGTCATACTAAGTCACTAATGTAACAATCCAATAATTGAGTGAGTACCATGTAGAAGGTTGATGGGAACAACTTTGATAACAAAAGAAGCACAAAAATTTCATTCACTCATTGAATTATTACATGAACAACTTAATATACGACTTTTACAAGAAAAAATATTTTCTTCTGTTACTTGGGAATTTTTTTTTAGAAAGGTTTCTTGGGAAATTGAGTATGAACATAGATCAAAAAGTAAAGATATATGCCAAGATAGGGAAGATAAAGACTGCGTCCAAACAAATGATATGGAGTTTTTTTTTTTTTTTTTTTTTGGAGGAAGAAATGATATGGAGTTTGATGGAAGGAAAAATCATTGAAGATAGTATTTATTTAGATGACGAGAGATTGCCAAGCTCTTCACCACAAGGACTGCGTCCAAACAAATGATATGGAGTTTGATGGCTGAAATTACTTTCTGAAAAATTCTAAGAAATAACATTTATTTAAAATAAAAACACCATTGACTAATACCTTTTTGTTTTTGTTTTTTAGAATCCCATTGATTAATACCCTGTACCCCCCCCCAACACACACACACACACACACACACACACACACACATAAAAGCAGGAACCTTAATTATGTTGACCAAGGTTTTGACATCTAGGATTTCAAATGAGACATATAGGTTCAAATCCATTGCTCCCCTCCCCCCAAAAAAAATCTTGTTCTCCCTAACGATTGATTTATAAAAAAAAAAAAAAAATGATATCTCTTCATTTGAGAGGAAAAACGAAATAGAGATGCTCTTCCCACAACATTTTCACAACAAATCAAAGGTGGTTAGTTGTTATTGGTTTAAATTTGAACCTAACATGAATATTACTTTTTGCCCCAACAATAACAACCAGTAACAACTTGCCATGTAAGATTTGTTGTAAAAATGTTGTAGACATATCATTTCTCAAAATGAAATGTCTTCATTTACCCTTTTCCTTCACCAAAGCTTGTATTTATGTCAAAATATTACTAGTAATTAATTTTCTTGTGTTATGGAATGAATGCATTTATTTCCATGGATTAATTATCTTTAATGGTGCACTAATTATTTATATTGAATTTAAATTTTTATTATAATAAAAAAATAAATGGATATTTTTATAACATTAATATAAGAAATATTTTATTTGGAATATTTATTATCAAAAAATTGATTTGGAATATGACATTATTCTCCCTACTTAGTTGTTTTGGCAATGATTCTAAAAAAAAGAAATTGTTTTTGGCAACAATTGAAATTAAAAAAAAAAAAAATCATAAGGCAAAAGAAAATTTATCCATACATGCAATCAATAATATAAGAAAAATGTGCGTTTAAATTAGTTGAAATAATTAAAAAATTGCAAATTCACCAAATTTTGGGAATATATATTTATACTTCAATTATAAAATTAACAATTTATATATGTTTGTGTGAAAACAACACTATAGTAGTCTAAATTTGAGTTATATAAACTTTTTTTTTTTTTGAAAACATTTGAGTTATATAATTAAAATAGTATTACAGGGTACATAATTTATTTTCATGTATTAATTTATCCTTTATATGTTTTTTTTTTTTTTTAATTTATGCAAGAGACAATTAATATAGAATATGACATTCTTCCTCAAATTCTTTGATAACAATTGAAACAAGAGATTTAAAAATTAGTGTCAATAAATATGAATGGGGCACATTAGCAATATAATAAATAATTTTTTTATTTTAAAAAAATTATTTTACATTTAGAAGTTGCAACCATTTAGGAGCTAAATTGGAATGGATTTGGATTCTCTATTGCTTCTACTTTGATATAATACTAGTTTATACTTCCTGCATGTGTTGGGGTTAAACTTGGAATGAATTGGATTCTCAAAGTTCTTTTCAATGTTATTTTTAAGTTATATCTGGTATAACTTTAGGGTCTATTTGGTCGGGAGAATGGAAAAGTTGAAGGGTAGAAAATAGAGAGGAGTGGAAAAGTGGGTGGATAGAAATTTTTTTGTTTTCCCACCATGTGTTTGATTGAGAGAGTGGGAAAGTGGATTGATAGAAAGAAAAGTGGAAGGATATAAAATCTAGTTTCTAAACATTTTCTCTCATGTCTCTAGTACATAAAAAACAACCTCTTTAATAGTTTATAAGCATTAATTTTTTTAATTACTACAAAATTATAAACTAACACAGCTGACAAAACATCTAGCAAAAAAAAAAAAAAAAAAACCTAGTAATAAAAAAAAAGTTGTGTTTGATATATATATATATATATATATATATATATATATATGTATGTATGTATGTATATAAAGAGAGCCAACCAACGTTGTATGGTGAAAAGGCAAAACAAGAAGAAAGGAAAAAAGAAAAAGAAAACGAAAGAGGCCGTAGTAGTAAGCACGAACATTTCCAAAAAAAGAAAGAAAGAAGCAACATTAATAAATAAAAGGGAGGGTAGATGGGTGTAAGGTCACAATTTGTACCTAAGCCCAATAAGAGGAAGGGGTATAGACCCAAAGAGCCCAATACAATAAATTTATAGAGAGTGGGTCAGAAATCTTATTTCTAATGAGCTTAAACGGTAACAACAATGGCCCACGATTACAAAATGATAAGGATGGATGAGTGTATATGATGAAACTTATCCTCGGACTCAAACTGAGGACCAGATTCTTATATTTCTCCTCTCTTAAAGATTAATTACAAATATCCAGTCTACAGTGTTTTCTCTTCTTCTCTCTCGATCCCCTATTTTCTAGGACCTTCCTCCTTCTTATACTTCCTCCTCCTTTCTTTTTTGCTCTTCATGTGTAGATTTAGACCACCCCCTTGATACTTGTCCCATCAATCCCTTTTCCAAGTTTTTAGGTAATAGCTGTAAGGTTAAAAATTACTGTTCAGATATCACTTCCTCATTAATGCAACTAGAGACTTAGGTACGGAGCATTCAGTAGCAGCTTTCTTTAAGATATTTCCCAACCTTTCTTGCTCTCTGTGCTCCTGTGAAACTTATCTTCATCTACAAGACTTCCTAAAATATCATTCTAGTTAACACGATGTACCATCTAACCCTTATTTCACTTAGCTAAGGAGATACTCCTCCTCGGATCACTTCCATCAATTTCTTCTGCCACATTTGCTCGTGAGTTTTTAAGTTTGACATCCTCGTTACCATTAATCCATCCTCAGATCAGTAAACGTCCTCGGACTGAGCCTATGGTCCAAAAACACATCTTGGGCCTTTTATCCCCACAATGGGTAATTTCACATTAGACTTAATCCCTCTCCACTTTTCTCTCCAAATTGGAGAGAAAATTTTTTCTTTTTAAATGGTGGGCCAATGCAAAAAACTCCCCCACCCCCATTTTCTGCTCTCCAACCAAACTCCCTTTTCTCACATTTTCTCTCATATTTTCTTTCATTCTCTATCATTGCACCTCCAACCAAATATACCATTAAGCAATATTATCAAGGGCGGCTGCACTTGTAATTCAAGGGGGTTCGGGTTCAAATGAACCCCCTGACTTGAAAAAATATAAATATTTATAATTATATAAAATATTTTTTTATTAATTTAATTACCCTTATAAATATTTTTGCACAACTTGGCTTAAATCTTGCACACCATGATCACAAATCAATGCCCAAAATCAAACAACATAGATCAAGTCATTCCAAAACTAATTAACAACACAAATCACTCTTCCTTTCTCTCATGAATTTCATCTCATCTCAATTCTCTATTTGACTTTCTATGAATCTCCAACTCTAAGAGCAAAATGTATTTGTAAATTCTGAATATCTCTTTTTATTATAAATTTATATTATATATGTGAGAGAGTATGTGTTTTATACTAATTGTGTGCATTATTATTGATGATGCAAGGAAAATCAGTAGGCTGAATGCTCTGAGATTCAAAAGGCTAATGATTGTTTGGAAGGCCTGAAAATAAAAACATAGGATCAAAGGTGACCGGTATGAACCGGCCAAGAACCCTTCGATGCTAAAGTTAGTTTCTATCTTAAATTCTAGAGTTCCAACTTTCCAGAAATTGTTAAAAACTTATCTTCACTTGATGTGAATGAGTGTTTGTATAGTGTGATCTTGGAGAGATTACTTGTCTCATAACTTCCCCTACAAACGAGGAAGTCAGAGGGTTCGAGGTTAACTTCCATAACCACTAGAGGAGTTAGAATATTTTATCTTCTATAACTGTCATGAAAGTTAAGTATTGAGGAGGAAGTTATAATGATGAACCAGGATTTAACTCATGCCTTGAGATAATAACACGTTCGATTTAGCTCTTGTAAATAAATTACCACTCCTAAGAATTCCATATTATCACAACAAGCGGTTACAAGTAAAGGAATCTCAGTACTTTATACTCACTTACAGTTGAACATTTACCCCAATACCCAATTGGACTTGTTCTGTAGTGATAATCTCTCATTGTATTGCACGACTCTCAGTTCGTGACTAACCAAAAGATACACGGATCCTAGTACGCGACTTGATCACCAACTTGAGAAGGATATTAGATGCAACGTTCTTCAGTTTATCACACGATGAAGATAATAAAGTTGCTTGGTCATAAAACCCTACGGTGTATAAACACAGCAGCTTCTTCAAGATGAACTAGGGCAACTAGGTTTCCAGTCACACTTGTGGACTTATGCTCTTGATGAAAAACAACACTAAAAAACTGAGTTTCATAAATCTCAATAGATAGCCATCTATCTAGCTAGCTGTCGAGCCACGGGCTTCAGTAGCTTTTAAACCTTGATAGATACTAGCTGTCGAGATTTAAAATCTAGCACTTCTTCACTTGTTTCTTGGACAGACTTGTATGGCTTTAACACTTGAACTTGAAACCTTGTTTCTTGAAATATTAAACACATCCTAGATCTACCCAATTATAAGAAAAATGTGTTTTGTCAAAGGATTAGCCAATACATAAAATGTTGATATATATTCCTAACATCAAATCACATATGTTCTGGCAATCTCCCCCTTTGGCAATCTGTGACAAAACCACAACAAACAAATAAACATATGAGAGAAGTCATAAATCATTCAATTCATACTCACTTGTTGATTACAATAAAATCTATCCTAACACAAACTCTTGAAAAACTTTGCAAGAAAAGAATTCATGGCAAGGAAGATTTTGACAACTTGTATTTCTGAAACACTTAAACAAAACTCATCAAGACATCTTTGTGTGAAACAAAAATAAAATATTGCATACAATAAATAAGAAACATGTGTATAAAGAAAGAAAAGATACAACGCATGTAAAGAGAGGTGAAAAAACTGCAATAACAACCTCAAATGTATATATATCAACAAACATAAGATTTGCTATCACAATATGATCACAAGATCTAAGGTACATGAACAATGTATCTAAAATAGAGAGAAGAAAAAAATGCATCAAAATCCTCACTTCATCCCTAAAAAATATGAACACTCCCCCTATCTCCTAAACTATCCTTCCCCTTATGAGTATGATTACTTTCATTTCAAAACTAGTCTCTCTTTTTGTCACGAGTGACAAAGGGGTAAGTACATCAAGTAGACATCTCATCATTACTAGGCGAGCCAGCATCATCACCCTTATCAGCATCATCACTGCTGGAGCCATTGTCACTCTCATCCTTGAACGTCGGTGGAGATGGAGAAGAAGCAACCATGAAACCACCCATGGCAGCCTGTTGTCGTGCGATACGACTAACACGAATGTTCACCTTACATAACTCATCAGTAAGTGTGTCAAGGCGAGCATCCATGCACACAAGCTGTGCCATGATGGTCTCAAGTGTCACTCCACCCACTGAAGATGAAGGAACGGAGGTGGATGGAGCAATAGAAGCTGGAGGAGCAGCCATCTCAATTTGAGTCCGTCTCGAGCGAAGCTGTGCAAAACTCCGCTTAATGGTAGCGACATCAATGGCACATATGAATGTGAAGTGAGGAGACTCAAGATAGGAAACAAAAAAATGGCAAAGGAGCCGCGTGATTGCCGAAGGAGAAATGAGCTTATCACGGGTCTCTGTATTCTTATAGACATCTATAAGGGAGAGTATGAAGTGAGAAAGGAAATCAATAATAAAATCCTCAATGAGGGACAACAAAAAGCGAGCACGAGGCTCTGTGATAGTGTTATAGTGAGACAATGGGTGTAAAACAAAAGTCATAATCATGTTAATGAACCTTGATCCTTTAGCAAAGGCTGAGTAACGAGTGTACTAACGGTCACCCTAAGAGGAAGGTGTCTCACAGAATAGAGACGAGAGTTTGTCTTTGGACTCTGTCCTTAGATGCTCACAGCTAGGGTAGTTAGGACGTGCTACCTTAGGAACGTGTATTACCTTGAATATAATACCCGAAGTAACTACCATGCGTATACCTAGAACGCGAGTGACAAACTAGGGTATAGAATAGTCAAATCTGTGCATATTGGAGTATAACTCCTGTATGATCACGGAAGGACATGTGACCAGGACGCCACATAATGACTCCTAGCCCTTACTGTGGATAGGTCAGTGTCAGAAAAATCTGACAGAATGACTTGGCGTTCCAAATGAATGCCTCGTCGTGAAAAGTTCTCCGAAAAGTCCTTACGGGCTTTATCATCATAGAACTGAATGTGAAAAGGAGTGGGGTCAGCAGTAGAAGAAGAAGAAGATGCCCTAGAACGAAAAGGGTTCCAAGACGGAATGAATTTATGTTCACATGCCATGATGCAACTAATGTAAAAGAGAGAGAGAGAGAGAGAGAGAGAGAGAGGGAGACAATCAGAAAAGTACCAAGTAACACATATATCTAAATATATAGAATTGAAGGTACGTATGCATGAGAATGCATGAACATGTGACATGCAAATATAAATTCATCATGGGCTCAGCCCAATCCAAACCTACCAGTACACAAAACAGTAACAAGGTAAACACACATCTAAAATGCACGAAACATTGTTATAATGCACATGTGATGCAATACATGAAGTTTAAAGATCATTTTAACAAAAACCTATCCCAAAATTTTAACAAAAACTTAAAAAGTTTTGAAAAATCTCAAACAATTTCGAAAACCCTAAAAGTTAGATCAAAGATCATGAAAATGCATGATAAAAATGAAGAAAGTATCACACCAGATGAGGAACAATGATCTTGAGACCGAAAAAGAAGTAAGGAAGAAGTTTGGAGTGCTTGAGAAATGTTTTGGGAGGTGAAGAGGCTGAAAGTATTGAGAGAGATAAGGGGAATGAAATCTGAAATAGCGATGCCACTTTATATAAAAACTTCATAAAGCTCGATTGATCGAGAGCTATCGAGAGCTATTGAGCTTAAAAAGGCATTTTTCAACTGTCGAACCAGTTATCGAGGATCTAACGAGAGGTTTTCTGAACAAAGAAGCTCGATGGATCAAGGTAGCTATTAAGAAGCTATTGAGGAGACAGAAAGTTTCTCGATTGATCGAGCTACCTATCGAGAGCTATCAAGATTGCAATAAAGAAAAGTTGAAGGGTTTTGATAGATAGCCTAGTTGTCGAGAACTATCGAAAAGCTATCAAGATTGCTTAAAACCAGTTTTTCAAAGAAGAGAAAAACACAGATATGAATGCAATCAAGCATGCTACTCAACCAAAAATTCAAACAACATTTTAAGCTCTCAAAATTATCTTTCAATCAAGATAAATGTCATGCATTTAGATCCAAAACACACACACACACACACACACACACACACACACTAAACACGTCTAACCTATTTTATATTTAAAAAACAAGTTAAGACAGTTTAGTGAGCATACATTAACATATGTAAACCATGTGATGGCCAAATCATATTGTATCTGCACATGTATCAAAAGTAGTAAAGAATATTGCGTGTTGTGTATGAAAACATCGTAAGATTGCATAAGTATCTTTATATTATGATGATTTGAGATATGAAAAAATCACTTTAACTCACATACAATCATAATTGTTTGATGGAGACTATCATCATCGAGGTACATCCTATAACTCCCATATCTTCTAGAATACACGCTTGCAATCATATATAAAACATTTTGATCTTTTTGCTTTTATTTTTCTTTGTATATATATATATATATATATATATATATATTTTTATTAAGCATATCATGCATGTGCATACAAGAGAAAGAAAAGAAATACCCAATTATGTTAAGTTTTTTGATATTGCACATTTACTATGCTGAAGCATACAGATGTTATTTCATGATTGGTGAGCAACAGTGGTAAGATGGTTATTTATGCATTTTTCTTAGGATTCTCGAGTCCTTCCCGCCAAAAAGAGTGATATGAGCGTTAAGTAAAAGAGATCACTTAATCTTACTCATCACAAATACGAGCTACAAAACTCACTTGCTTATCTAAGCTACAAGAGATACAAAATTTAAAAAACTTTGTTTCACTGGCCATTCAAGGTACACAAGTACCAACGTACACAAACACACACTGTTTTTGTATTTTTCAATTTTTTTTTATAAAAGAAAAACAAAACTGAAAAATAACCAAACAAAAACATGTCAAATAAAGCAATGCATAAAAATAAACTGTCTCAAAATAAGAGAGTAAAACACAAAAGTAATGCAAACACAACAAAAAGAGGGAGAGAAGGAGAAAAAGTAACAGAATCATTTGGATCCTTTTTCTTTCCATACTTTGGAGGAAAATTTCCTTTGAGCAAATCCTTGAACCGGTGGTGAGGGGGGAAGAATTGAAACCGTTCAAGTTCGAAAGGAACATAAGGGTTTTGAGTAGATCTCTAAGAGCAATAAGGGAGGATGGAAGCTGATTTTGGTTTCCCGACGAAATCATGCTGTTGCTTTGTTGAGTGGCTAACTATTTATAGCAATTGGGTCGAGTATGTCTAGCTGTGCTGCAATGATGACAAAGATGCTGCTTCTTCCCTTTAGACTTTTGAGCATTACTTTTCTTAGTCTTAGGGTTTTTGGTTTCTTTCTTAGCAAGCTTAGGGGGTGCTCCTAAGATAGATTTACCCTTATCTATGTTCTCATTAGCTATCACAATTTTAGCATCATTATTCTTGGAATCAATATTGTTAGCTGGAGGAATAAAAACAGTAGTATTAGAAGAAGTAATATTAGGAGAAGAAAAATCATACCTTAAACTAGATCGATCAGAGGCAGATTTTTGCATGCTGAGCATCTCATCAAGCTTTGCACTTGAGGTCCTCCCCAACTGAGCTTTAACTTGGAATAATTCCGCCTTAAGCGTCTTGATCTTCTCAGTTAAGAAATTGTTTTTAAACCTCAATGCTCCAATAGTCTAATTTGCTTCATCAAACTTTGTGGAGAGTTGTTCTTCGTTCAAGCTCCACATCACTGAGTTTCTTGGTGGCCAACCTATACAGCTTTTCATGTTTTTTCGAGACCTTGTATAATTTTGTATAGGCTGTGTGGATGTTATCTTGCTCATCCATCTTCTCAAATTTTGATTTCACTAAGTCTTCTTCTTCATCCACATCATCCACAATCCCCTCAGAAGGGTCGACATTGGCGGTGAAGGCATTTAGAATTCTGTCACCCTCATTTTCAAAATCATCCACAGGTTCGGTGTTGCTCAAAGTTGAAGCAAGTGCCTTACTTTTCCCAATGGACTTGAGGTAGGTAAGGCACTCTTGTTTCATATGACTGAAACCTTGACACCCAAAACACTTGGGTCTTGAAAGAACAGTGTATTGACCGCCATCCCTAGCATCCTTCTTTTCTTTTTCTTGATTCTTAGTTTGAGAAGAACTTGATTGCCTACGGTCCTTGTTGAAGCCCTTTGCATTTGCATTTTTCATGAATTTCTTAAATTACCTGGTGATATAGGACTTCATTTTAGAATCTTCATCGTTAGAAGATTCATCCGTGTCACTGTTCTTGGCCTTCAATGCCATGCTTTTACCCTTACTCGACTTGCCAATCCTTGTCAAACCTAACTCATAGGTTTGCAGATTACCAACGAGCTCTATCAAAGAAATCTTGTCAATATCTTTTGATTCCTCAATGGCGGTGACCTTGGAATGAAATCTCTCGGGCAGAGATCTGAGCACCTTTCTCACAATCTTAGGTTCGAGAATGGTTTCCCTAAGATTGAAAACTGAGTTCACTATGTCTTTGAGCCTGGCATAGAACTCATCAAATGACTAATTCTCCTTCATCTTGATTTCTTCGAAACTAGTAGTAAGCCTCTGAAGTTTCGAATCCTTGACAGTCTTGGTTTCTTCATAGGTTGTCTGGAGAATGGTCCACGCCTCCTTTGCAGTTTCAATGGAGGAGATCTTCTTGAACTCCTTATTTGTGACTGCATTGAATAAAGCATTCAATGCCCTACTATTGAAGTTTGTTGCCTTGATCTTTACATCATCCTAGTCGGCCAGCGCTTCTTTCGACTTGGTTCCTTCATAGGTTGTCTGGAGAATGGTCCACGCCTCTTTTGCAGTTTCAGTGGAGGAGATCTTCTTGAAATCCTTATTTGTGACCGCATTGAATAAAGCATTCAATGCCCTACTATTGAAATTTGCCGCCTTGATCTTTGCAGCATCCTAGTCGGCCAGCGCTTCTTTCAACTTGGTTTAGCCTATCTCCACAACTTGCCACACTTTCTCATCTAATGACTGCAAGAAAGTTCTCATGTGTACTTTCCAATATGCATAGTTAGTTCCATCAAATAAAAGAGGTACAATGAGTGACTATCCTCTAACCATGACAAACAGGAGTCAATGGATTTTACAGCAAAGAGTCAACCCTAATCAGAGTGTGCATGCTCTAATATTACTTGACAGGCCAAAAATGTATTGACCCCTTATGATGGATTAATTGATTAATTAGCCAAGTTTAATTAATTAATCAACTTAACATGCAATGTACGTGGCAGCACAAACAAATCACCAACTAAATAAATATGCAGCGAAAAATAAATTGACACAGTGATTTGTTTACGAATGGGGAAACCTTACATGGCAAAAACTCCACCGGGTGATTTTAAGATCAACATTCCCGAGAATTCACTATTATCACAACAAGCAGTTACAAGTAAAGGAATCTCAGTACCTTATACCAACCTACAGTTGAACCTTTACCCTAATACCCAATTGGACTTATTCTGTAGTGGCAATCTGTCATTGTATTGCACGGCTCCCAGTTCGTGACTAACCAAAAGATGTGCAGATCCTAGTATGCGACTTGATCACCAACTTAGGAAGGATGTTGGCTGCAAAGTTCTTTAGTTCATCACACGTTGAAGATCATGAAGTTGTTTGGTCACAAAACCTTACAGTGTACAAACACAACAGTTTCTTTAAGATGAATTAGGGCAACTAGGTTTCCGGTCACACTTGTGAAATTATGCTCTTGTGCAACTGTGCTCTTGACTGTGCAACCTGTGATGACCCCTAAAATAATCTTTATATATGTTTAGGGTTGTGAGAAAAGAAAACCCAAACACATACTCACGAATTGGATGAAAAACAGCTCTGAAAAGCTGAGTTTCATAAACCTTGATAGATAGCCATCTATCAAGCTAGCTGTCGAGCCATAGGCTTCAATAACTTTTAAATCTCGATAGATACTAGCTTTTAAACCTTGATAGATACTAGCTTTCGAGATCTAAAATCCAACACTTCTTCACTTGTTTCTTGGACAAACTTGCATGGTTTTAACACTTGAAATTGAAACTTTGTTTCTTGAAGTATTAAACACATCCTAAATCTACCCAATTACAAGTAAAGTGCGTTTTGTTAAAGATTAGCCAATACATAAAATGTTGACTTATGTTCCTAACATCAAATCACATATGTCCTAATAAAACTTATGGATGAATAAATTTGAATTAACTCTATTATGGAAGGCCGCCAATAACAACTTGTCGTCCATCTCGTCCACCATCAGGGCCTCCCTATTAAACTGGGTAATGAAGGACCGCAAGCTTTCATTGTCCTTTTGTTCTATGGTTAACTGGTTGGACAAGGAACGTTTGTGTCTTTGTCCTTCGATAAAGTTGTTGACGAACAACTTATTCAATTCTTCGAATGAGCCCACAGTGTTTGGAGGTATTTTGCTGAATCATACTTGCGCTTGCCCCTTGAGGGTGGTAGGGAAAGCCCTACACATAATCTCATTTGAAACTCCTTGAAGGTGCATGGTAGTCTTGAAGGTGGAAATATGATCACACAGGTCGCGTGTTCTATAATATGAGTCCAAGGATGGCATTTTAAACTTGGGAGGCAAGGGGTAACTGTTGATGGAAGTGGTGAAAGGGGAGTCTGTTCGATGAACTAAATCATTCACGGGATTTTCCCTTCTCATATTATCCCTCATCTCGTCCATAGCCTTCCTCATTTTGTCCATCTCCTTTTTCAAGTGTGGTACCCTTTGTGAAGTGGTTCTCCTTGACTGGTTCTTGGGATCATCATTTTCTCCTTTATCTTCTTGACTCTGGGCTTGCCCTTTCGCGTGTCTTTCATGGTGTTGCCTCCTTAGACTAATCTCTCTAGATAACTCTCGATTTTGACTGGTCAGTTCAGCCATGGCGGTTGCCATGGACTGTATGTGTTGGATGGAAGGTGATTGCACAACAAGTGTTGACTGACGATCATGGTGGGGATTACTAGAAGCATCTCTACTCCCCTAGTGGCGTTGGCTAGTGGCCCCTGATCTTGTTTGAACCATGTAGCCTTTCGTTGAAGAAAGATAAATTGCAAAACACAATTAATGTTCCCACAGACAGTGCCAACTGATTATGCAAGGAAAATTAGTAGGTTGAATGCTCCGGGCTTCAAAGGGCTAATGATTGTTTGGAAGGCCTGAAAAGAAAAACACAAGATCAAAGGTGACCGGGATGAATCGGCCAAGAACCCTCCGATGCTAAATTTAGTTTCTCTCTTAAATTCTAGAGTTCCAACTTTCCAGGAGTTGTTAAAAACTTACCTTCACTTGATGTGAATGTGTGTTTATATAGTGTGATCTTGGAGTGGTTACTTGTCTCATAACTTCCATTGCAAATAAAGAAGTCAGAGGGTTCAAGATTAACTTCCATAACCGCTATATGAGTTAGAATATTTTATCTTCTATAACTGTCATAGAAGTTAAGTATTGAGGAGAAAGTTAGAACGATGAACCAGGATTTAACTCATGCCTCCAGATAATAACACGTGGTTCGATTTAGCTTTTGTAAATAAGTTTCTAGAGGGGTTGTCCAAGTGTTTTCCTTATGGATGACCGTCCTGATAGGTGAAGCCGTTTTTGTCTTTAGACGACTCCTATGAACGAGTTAGAGTTCAATTTTTTCGGTTCACCATCAATTATTATTGTTTTTATATAATGTTATTTGTGCTAATTGTAAAGCGTGTGGATGGGTACATACATGGTATAAATATAATATAACTTTATATAATTTAATAACCAAGGAATACAAAGGATTTGTTACATGTGTATATTGTTATCATGTTATAATAACTTTTGTTATAAAACTAGTGATTCAAAAAAAAAAAAATAGTAAAGTTAGTGATTGTTAAATGTATTATTTATGTATGGATGAGTGTGGTTATGTGGGTCAATAATTAATATAAGGTCAATAATTTATAAAAAAAATAACAAATAAATAATGACAATTTTTTTGGTGAACATAAATAATGACAATTACATAAAAATAAAATGTTATACAAACTTAACAAAATAAAATGGTCACATCTACATTGACAGTAGATAATCACAATTGATAATAAACTATCATGTGACGATTTCAAAATATGAAAACTCGTAGAAAGAAATTGTAAAATTTCATGTATTTGTGTGTGTGTGTTTTTTTTTTTTTTTTTGGGTGTGTCAATAACACAATATATTCAAGTTCTCTTTTTATTAAAATTTGTTTAATTTAAGTTTCTTAACAACTCCCCTCTCAAGAAATTTCCTGAAGCCGCCATTGAATATTATACTACCTAATAACTTATTATTGGGTTAATATTTTAAAAAATCCCACCGTTAGATTACTTGTTCTCAATTTGATCAAGAAACCCATCTTTTATGCACAATTTTAATATACAAAAGCTTGAGATTTAAACATTTGATTAATGACATAATTATTAATCTCATATCATTTTAAAAAATTTGCAGGCGTGTAGAGTATAAGAAAAAAAACCAAATCCATCAGTGGATTTGTTAAAGTTTGAATCAATTAAAAATAAAAAACTTTGAGTGTTGTAATATAGTTTAGTGTTACGTTAGAGATGGGAAGCAATAGAAAGAGTAAGAGAGTGAGAACCGGAGAGTATAAGAAAAAAAAAAAAAAACCAAATCCATAAGTGGATTTGTTAAAGTTTGAATCAATTAAAAAAAAAAAAAACATTGAGTGTTATAATACAACTTAGAGTTAGGTTAGAGTTGGGAAGCTATAGAAAGAGTGATAGAGTGAGAGACAAAGAGAATGAGAGAGTGTTTTTATTTATTTAGATATAAAAATATTAAAAATTATATATACTTATTGTCTGGTCCAATCCCGTCAATTTGGACTGAAATCTAGTCTATTTAATCTATTTCGGTCCAATCCAATATATTTGGTTTAGTTTATTCGGTCCATTTCAATCTAGTACATTCAGATTAAAAAAATGTTAATTCTAAAAAAAAAAAATGCTGATAATTATTATGAAGGTTGTATAGAAAATTTGATAGTATAAAAAACTATGGTTGGCAAAATTTACTTTTAGCCCCTAGCATATATTTTTAAATCAACGTTAAATAACACACCAAAAAAGAAAGAAAAAAGAAAAAGAAAGGGTAGACTGAGAATCAGGCGAATGGACTTGCTTCGAGGAGTTCATGATAAGCGAATCAAACACACTAGAGAATCAAATCAGAAAACCAATGGCTGTTTTCTCATCACCTTTACTCATCAAAACCAATTGGTTTAGAGTCAAGAGTTAAAGAGCCAAAACCCAACATATATAAAAACTTAGGCTGTGTTTAAGGGCGTTTGTTATGTGATTTGGAGTAACAATTTTCAGTTTTTAAATAATATTATTTGTATTTTTACACAATTTTCATTTACATGTATTTCTAAAAAATATAAATAATGTTACTAGAATAATATTACCAAATCACCCTTAAGTTTTGTGAAAATATGTGTGAGGTAAAATAGTATAAAAATACAATAACACCGTTACTAAACAGGCCTAGACTCTTCCAAGGACAGGCCTTTCCTTCAGCTAAAGCCCACACCAATAAGACCCAAGCCCACAGCCACACATCACAACTCAAAAGCTTATTCATCCTCTGCGTCTCAGCGCCTTCCGCAACACACACGCCCTAACAAAACCGCCACCCTCTCTCTCTCTCATATTTAGAGGTGGACTTCAACTTTTCAGGTAAGTTGAAATTATAATACCAAGTAACTGTCAATAAGTTTTCACTTTTTTTTTTTTTGGGGGGGGGGTTTATAAATTGTTTGTTTGGTTTAATTCAATAGCAGCTGTTTTTTAGAGATACCCATTTCGATTTTCCTCACCTATATGCGATTATAGAACACACCCATGTTTCAAAATCAAGGAAGTCAATACCGTACCGGAGGCTGTACCGGTTTGGCCAGCGGTACGATATATTTCGGGTACCGGTCAATACCGGTGTACCGTTTCGGATTTACCGCTATTTTATATATATATATATATATATACACACACACACACACAATCTCTAGAACCATGTTTATAAGTATATAATATTTCACTTACTTGTTTATCTCTAACTCACATGTCAGCCTATTAATTAATAAAAATATAAAACTAGTGAGTTGACAATAGTTGAAAATTTGAAATAAATAATATAATTGAAATTTGAAACTTGTTTCAAATTTTAATGTGGTGTCAGTACACACAAAATAAGACTACAAGAACCATACAAAACAAAAGGTAATAAATGCTCTAATTGAAACGTAATTGGTGCTTCACAATATAGTCTAAGCAATTGACTAAATAAAAAATAAAAAGTAATTGAAAGAGCAAATCAGCCAAAGATGAGAACCAAGAGAGTCACGTGGCTTTGGGAAAAGCAAATAAAATAAGAGGCTTTTTTATGCTTTAGGCGGACAAACCAAGAGAAATGGGTACAGCTCATACATCCCAATAAGGCAATAATAAAACATTCAGGCAGAAGCCTCTCAAAACGAAAAAAAAAAAAAGAGTAGAGAAAGAATATCAGCAAGCAGAGCAAACGAAGCAGGAAAGAGCAGACAAAGAAGGGAGCGGATCAATGGCTAAAAAGAAGATCTAAGTGGCTAAAACGAAGAAGAAGAAAATGATGTTGTTGCTGTAAGTATAGCTTTTTCAAAAAAAACCCAGCTATATGTGTACCGGTCCGGAACGAAAATACCGCCGGAAAGCTCCGAAATTTGCCGGAATAGCCGAATCAAACCGGTACACCCCGGTATTTTGGGCGGTACGAATCAGCTCTGTTTCTGTACCGTTTCAGGCGCCGGAACGGAATATTCCGGCAGTACCGGCCGGTACGGTACGAAATCGTCTTCCCTGTTCAAAATTCAACCTTGTAACAACCTCTTTACTTTATTTTCTAAGCTTGTCAATAATGAACTCTGTGCATATGAGGGCTATTGGGTTTTAAGAGGGTTCAAGCTTTGAAAATGGTTCTAACCGCTAGAGGATTTAGAATATTTTATCTTCTATAACTGTCATGAAAGTTAAGTATTGAGGAGGAAGTTATAATGATGAACTAGGATTTAACTCATGCCTCGAGATAATAACACGTTCGATTTAGCTCTTGTAAACAAATTACCACTCCCAAGAATTCCATATTATCACAACAAGCGGTTATAAGTAAATGAATCTCAGTACTTTATACTAACTTACAGTTGAATCTTTACCCTAATACCCAATTGGACATGTTCTGTAGTGACAATCTCTCATTGTATTGCACGACTCCCAGTTCGTGACTAACCAAAAAATACACGAATCCTAGTACGCGACTTGATCACCAACTTGAGAAGGATATTAGATGCAATGTTCTTCAGTTCATCACATGATGAAGATAATAAAGTTGCTTAGTCACAAAACTCTACGGTTTACAAACACAGCAGCTTCTTCAAGATGAACTAGGGCAACTAGGTTTCTAGTCACACTTGTGGACTTATACTCTTGATGAAAAACAGCACTAAAAAACTGAGTTTCATAAACCTCAATAGATAACCATCTATCTAGCTAGTTGTCAAGCCACGGGTTTCAGTAGCTTTAAACCTTGATAAATACTAGCTGTCGAGATTTAAAATTCAACACTTCTTCACTTGTTTCTTGGACAGACTTCCATAACTTTAACACTTGAACTTGAAACCTTATTTCTTGAAATATTAAACACATCCTAGATCTACCCAATTATAAGAAAAATACGTTTTGTCAAAGGATTAGCCAATACATAAAATGTTGACATATATTCCTAATATCAAATCACATATGTTCTGGCAATCTCCCCCTTTGGCAATTTATGACAAAACTACAACAAAAAAATAAACATATGAGAGAAGTCATAAATCACTCAACTCCTACTCACTTGTTGATTATAATAAAATCTATCCTAACACAAACTCTAGCAAAACTTTGCAAGAAGAGAGTTCATGGCAAGGAAGATTTTGACAACCTGTATTTTTGAAACATTTAAAACAAAACTCATCAAGGCATTTTTGTATGAAACAGAAATAAAAGATTGCATACAATAAATAAGAAACATGTGTATAAAGAGAGAAAAGATACAGCGCATGTAAAGAGAGGTGAAAAAATTGCAATAACAACCTCAAATGTATATATATCAACAAACACAAGATTTGTTATCACAATATGATCACAAGATCTAAGGTACATGAACAATATATCTAAAATAGAGAGAAGAAAAAAATACATCAAAATCCTCACTTCATCCCTAAAAAATATGAACACTGCCCCTATCTCCTAAACTATCCTTTCCTTTATGAGTAATACTACTTTCATTTCAAAACTAGTCCCCCTTTTTGTCATGAGTGACAAAGGGGTAAGTACATCAAGTAGACATCTCATCATTACTAGGTGAGCCAGCATCATCACCCTTATCAGCATCATCACTGTCGGAGCCATCATCACTCTCATCCTTGAACGTTGGTGGAGATGGAGAAGAAGCAACCGTGAAACCACCCATGACAGCCTGTCGTCGTGCGATACGACCAACACGGGTGTTTACCTGACACAACTTATCATTAAGTGTGTCAAGGCGAGTATCCATGCGCACAAACTGTGCCATGATGGTCTCAAGTGTCACTTCACCCGCTGAAGATGAAGGAACAGAGGTGGATGGAGCAATAGAAGCTGGAGGAGCAGCCATCTCAATTTGAGTCCGTATCGAGCGAAACTGTGCAAAACTCCGCTTAATGGTAGCGACATCAATGGCACACATGAATGTGAAGTGGGGAGACTTAGGATAGGAAACAAAAAAATGGCAAAGGAGTCGCGTGATTGCTGAAGGAGAAATGAGCTTATCACGGGTCTCTGTATTCTTATAGACATCTATAAGGGATAGTATGAAGTAAGAAAGGAAATCAATCGTAAAATCCTCAATGAGGGATAACAAAAAGCGAGCACGAGGCTCTGTGATAGTGTTATAGTGAGACAATGGGTGTAGAACAAAAGTCATAACCATATTAATAAACCTTGATCCTTTAGCAAAGGCTGAGCAACGATTGTACTAACGGTCACCCTAAGAGGAAGGTGTCTCACAGAATAGAGACGAGAGTCTGTCTTTGGACACTATCCTTAGATGCTCACAGCTAGGGTAGTTAGGATGCGCTACCCTAGGAACGTATATTACCTCGAATATAATACGTGAAGTAACTACCATGCGTATACCTTGAACACGAGTGACAAACTAGGGTATAGAATAGTCAAATCCATGCATATTGGAGTGGAACTCCTGTATGATCACGAAAGGGCATGTGACCAAGACACCATATAATGACTCTTAACCCTTACTGTGGATGACAGTGGATAGGTCAGTGTCAGAAAAATCTGACAGAATGACTCGGCGTTCCAAATGAATGCCTCGTCTTGAAAAGTTCTCCGAAAAGTCCTTATGGGCTTTATCATCACGGAACTGAATGTGAAAAGGAGTGGGGTCAGCAGTAGAAGAAGAAGAAGATGCCCTAGAACGAAAAGGGTTCCAAGACGGAATGAATTTATGTTTAGGTGCCATGATGTAACTAACATAAAAGAGAGAGAGAGAGAAAGAGAGAGAGAGAGAGAAGGAAGGAGACAATGAGAAAAGTACCAAGTAACACATATATCTAAATATATAGAATTGAAGGTACGTATGCATGAGAATGCATGAACATGTGACATGCAAATATAAATTCATCATGGGCTCAGCCCAATCCAAACCTACCAACACACAAAACAGCAATAAGGTAAACACACATCTAAAATACACGAAACATTTTTATAATGCACATATGATGCAATACATGAAGTTTAAAGATCATTTTAACAAAAACCTATCCTAAAATTTTAACAAAAACTTAAAAGTTTTGAAAAATCTCAAACAATTTCGAAAACCCTAAAAGTTAGGTCAAAGATCATGAAAATGTATGATAAAAATGAAATATCACACCAGATGAGGAACAAAGATCTTGAGATCGAAAAAGAAGTAAGGAAGAAGTTTGGAGTGCTTGAGAAGTGTTTTGGGAGGTGAAGAGGCTGAAAGTATTGAGAGAGATAAGGGGAATGAAATCTGAAATCGTGATGCCACTTTATATAGAAACTTCATAAAGCTCGATTGATCGAGAGCTATTGAGCTTTAAAAAGGTGTTTTTCAGCTGTCGAACCAGTTATCGAGGATCTAACGAGAGGTTTTATCAATAAAGAAGCTCGATGGATCGAGGTAGCTATTAAGAAGCTATTGAGGAGACAAAAAGTTTTTCGATTGATCGAGCTAGCTATCGAGAGCTATCAAGATTGCGATAAAGAAAAGCTAAAGGGTTTTGATAGATAGCCTAGTTGTCGAGAACTATCGAAAAGCTATCGAGATTGCTTAAAACTAGTTTTTCAAGGAAGAGAAAAACACATATATGAATGCAATCAAGCATGCTACTTAACCAAAGATTCAAACAACATTTTAAGCTCTCAAAATCATCTCTCAATCAAGATAAATGTCATGCATTTAGATCCAAAACACACACACACACACACTAAACACGTCTAACCTATTTTATATTTTAAAAACAAGTTAAGACAGTTTAGTGAGCATACATTAACACATGTGAACCTTGTGATGGCCAAATCATATTGTACCTGCAAATGTATCAAAAGGAGTAAAGAATATTGCGTGTTGTGTGTGAAAACATCGTAAAATTGCATAAGTATCTCCATGTTATGATGATTTGAGATATGAGAAAATCACCTTAACTCACATACAATCATAATTGTTTGATGGAGACTATCATCATCGAGGTACATCTTATAATTCCCATATCTTCTAGAATATACACTTGCAATCATATATAAAACATTTTGATCTTTTTGCTTTTATTTTTCTTTATATATATATATATATATATATATTTTATTAAGCATATCATGCATGTGCATACAAGAGAAAGATAGTATGAAGGTTGCATAGAAAATTTGATAGTATAAACAACTAAGGTTGGCAAAATTTACTTTTAGCCCCTAGCATATTTTTTTAGATCAACGTTAAATAACACCCCAAAAAAAAAAAGAAAAAAGAAAAAGAAAGGGTAGACTGAGAATCAGGCGAATGGACTTGCTTCGAGGAATTCATGATAAGCGAATCAAACACACTAGAGAATCAAATCAGAAAACCATTGGCTGTTTTCTCATCACCTTTACTCATCAAAACCAATTGGTTTAGAGTCAAGAGTTAAACAGCCAAAACCTAACATATATAAAAACTAAGGCTGTGTTTAAGGGCGTTTGTTATGTGATTTGGAGTAATAATTTTCAGTTTTTAAATAATATTATTTGTATTTTTATACAATTTTTATTCACATGTATTTCTAAAAAATATAAATAATGTTACTAGAACAATATTACCAAATCACCTTTTTAAGTTTTGTGAAAATATGTGTGAGGTAAAATAGTATAAAAATATAAAAGCACCGTTACTAAACAGGCCTAGACTCTTCCAAGGACAGGCCTTTCCTTCAGCTAAAGCCCACACCAATAAGATCCAAGCCCACAGCCACACATCACAACTCAAAAGCTTATTCATCCTCTGCGTCTCAGCGCCTTCCGCAACACACACGCCCTAAAAAAACCGCCACCCTCTCTCTCTCTCTCTCTCTCTCTCTTTCTCTCTCTCTCTCTCTGTCTCATATTTAGAGGTGGACTTCAACTTTTCAGGTAAGCTGAAATTATAATACCAAGTAACTGTCAATAAGTTTTCACTTTTTTTTTTTTTTTTTGGGGGGGGGGGTTTATAAATTGTTTGTTTGGTTTAATTCAATAGCAGCTGTTTTTTAGAGATACCCATTTCGATTTTCCTCACCTATATGCGATTATAGAACACACCCATGTTTCAAAGTTCAACCTTGTAACAACCTCTTTACTTTATTTCTAAGCTTGTCAATAATGAACTCTGTGCATATGAGGGCTATTGGGTTTTAAGAGGGTTCAAGCTTTGAAAATGGTTCTAACGTGAGTCAACATAGGGAGTTCATATTTGATAAGTGTAGTGTGTGACTGTATGTTTACTGTATAAGCAGAGGATTGCCCCTCTATCAGTTAACAATGTAATTGAAGTTGTTGTCTTTTTGGTTTATGCTTTGCTTTGAATTAAGGTATCTGTTCAACAATGTTTTGGTTTCGTTTTCTTATACTTTGTCTCCCATGTTTGAAAATTGAACCCTGCCTTCCCCAAGAGAGAAAAAATTGAGTGCAATCTTTTGTTCTTTTTGTTAACCTGAAGCTCACAGCTTTGAAGTATTTCAATAATGTTACTAAATTTTCTATTTTGTACTGTTTTTATTTATTTGGCCTAATTCTGTTTACTTAAAAAAAAAAAAAAAAGCAACCAAAAGGGCGCGGAAAGGACCAAGGAATTATCTGCATTAAATCTTCAAAGTACTTCTTATAGTATAATTTTTTAATTGTGTTCTTAGTTTAATCTGTTATCAGTTTCCAATTTTTGGGAGCATTTTTATGGATTTTGATGGAATTAAATTTACTTAATTAACTTGATACTTATTAAAAAAAATTGTGTTTCAGGATTATGGGCTCAACAAATATCAGAGATCTGTTGACATCATTTAGTCCTTCTTTGGATTTCTTTGCTTTAAGCTCTGGAGATGGTCGAATTAAGATTTGGGACACTTTGAAGGGACAGATCCAGACTGAATTTGCGGATATCACATCCACTGATGAAGCAAATATATTTACCATAGGGCAGAAAAGAGGGCACCTCTCAGTTGATTATACATGCATGAAGTGGTTATCTTTGGACAAAAAGAGAAAAAGGAAGCTTGGGTGCTCATTGTTAGTCTTAGGAACAGGTAGCGGTGATGTTTTAGCACTTGATGTCTCTGCTGGTCAATTGAAATGGAGGGTTAGTGACTGCCATCCTGGGTGAGTTTATTGTTTTGTAAATAGTTGCGTTATGGTCTTGTAAATATTTACATCAGTTTGCAGTACTGCTGTCCCAGTGAATTTTTTGATTGGAGTAGCTACATGTATCTAGAGAGCATAAACATGTATAGGGCCTTGTCATTTGTAAATATGATTTGAGGCTTCAATTTGATGAGTACCTTCTTCGATTTCATTAGTCATTGTTGACATTGCTTGTAATAAATGTGTGGTATGCTGAGATGATTAGTTGATATCAGTGTGAAAAGAGGTGTTGTAGCTATCTAAATTATAGTTAGGTAAAATTATTTCATATACTAGTGCTTGTGTTATATGTCCTGCCTAAACTGCATCATAAGCTGTAACTATTTCTGATGTACTCAGACTGGGTTGTTGACAACAGTACTCTATGGACATAACTAGAAAAGACAAACTGGATATCCTATGTTTTGGAACATGGTCTTGATATTTGTGGTTCTTTAATAACCCCAATGGATATCACAATCAGTTGGGAACCATGCCTCATGAAGATTGAATCTCTCCTTCCTCCTTCCCTTAGGGCCAAAACGTATTAAAAAAAATTGTGATGCTTTTAGTAGGGTCTATACTCTGAAGTCTCTTGATAGATGAGATCAGAACTCAAGCAGATCAGTCTGCAAGAAACATGATGTTGACTATGAATAATCAGATTCTTACCTTGAAAGAATGGGAATCTCATAGGAACACTAGGAAAACATCTTGAATATGTGCTAGGAACTATTTTATCTATCGTGGCAATAACCATATTAATGCACAAACTAATGATGTGTTTGTATAAATGTAATATTGAAATCTATAGCTGGGTGACCTAATCCAGTTCTCTCTCTCTCTCTCTCTCTCTCTCTCTCTCTCTCTCTCTCTCTGGTGCAGGGGTGTTAGTGCCATTTCATCCTCTACACATGGTTCATGTGTTTACACTGCGGGTGCTGATGGTATGATATGCGAAATTGATTCTCTGTCAGGAAACTTGTTGCAGAAGTTCAGAGCTTCTACGAAGGCAATATCTTGTATTTCTGTTTCGTCAGGTAAATGTCCTTTCATCATTTTTGGTATTCTTGCCTCATAGTGGTAGTGAATGAACATATTGTTCTGCAGAACAGTGATGTTGGTTTTCTAGTTAATTATCTTTCAGAAGACTTCAATCTGAAATGATGTGGTTCTGTGGTCAAGAAGATACTAGAAATTTAGATTGAGCAATTATATCTCAATTTTTACTTCTTTGCTGTGGTGATTATTACTTGAGAAAAACAAAATGCCATGAGTCCCCAGAAGAAATAAAAAGGTATTTGTTACTTGGTTCTCTCATAATAGTAGCATGAGTTATTTAGATTGAGCAATTATATCTCAATTTTTACTTCTTTGCTGTGGTGATTATTACTTGATAAAAACCAAATGCCATAAGTCCCCAGAAGAAATAAAAAGGATTTTGTTACTTGGTTCTCTCACAATAGGAGCATGAGTTCCAATGGAAAAATTCCTAGAGATGACTGTGGTGATTTTTACTATCAAATATAGATAGTTAGGGATGATATTATCAAGAGGATTCAGTCAGGTTTTTCAATCATGAAGCATTAATTACCATTACTTTAAAAATTATAGTTGTTTGGTCACTTTTTTATTTTAATTTCAAAGTTTACATGCTCCTGGTGGGTCTTGATCCAGAAGTACATCCTCCGGGTATGTTCTTATGAGAGGGGGAGAAGCTGTTTGATCAATAGCTCCTTCCCTTCTGGTCCAGCTGCATTTAGATGGGATCACATGCATAATTTCAAACATCTAATCTGGCAAGATAATCCCAACACCCCCCCCCCCCCCCCCTTCTTCAAAAAGAAAAAAAAAGGAGGAACAAAAAGAATAGAAAAAAGTTATGAACTGCTAATAACAATAGACTTTCCACAAGTCAAAATAGAAATGAATGGTTATTATACTTATTAATTTGCTGATAGTGCCACCTTGGATGTTACTCCTCCATGTCAGATGGGAAGATATTAGCAACTGCAGCTGCACAGTTGAAGATTTTTGGCTGTTCCGATCACAAAAAGATACAGAAGTTTTCTGGGCATCCTGTGAGTTTAATGCAGTTCCACGTTCTTTTTGTATCAATGCCATTTTTCATCTTTCTCTATACATGAGCGAATATTTATTCTACTTCATGTTGTAAACTACATGTTTTTCTCCATGAAGTAGTCTCTTTTCAAAAAAATTATTCTTATCTATCCAAAAAAAAAGTCTATCTAGCTATCTTTGACTTTCTGTTCTTAGTGAGATAATAGTGTCTTAACTATTTATAGGGAGCTGTTCGATGTATGATTTTTACTGAAGATGGGAAGTACATCCTCTCTTCTGCTGTTGGCGAAAGATATATAGCACTATGGAGGATAGGTGGTGGCAAAAAGCAGTCAGCAAGCTGTGTTCTTGCAATGGAGCACCCTGCTATCTTCCTTGATTGTAGGTGCATTGAAAGTGGGGAAGTAGATGATGCAGGCCTATATGTTTTGGCTATTTCAGAAATTGGTGTTTGTTATCTCTGGTTTGCTCAGAATATTGAGGAATTACGTGATACCAAGCCCACAAAAGTCTCATTATCTTTTGAGGACGTTCCCACCATAAAGCACAAGGGTGCATTACCTACTATATTTGCTGCAAAATTACAAGGCATTACCAAGCATATGTCCGGGCAGGTGTTTGTTGCATCTGGGTTGTTAGTTAAGCCATCATTTCAGAAAATTTTAGTGCATTCTGGCACAGATGTGAAGTTAAATAACTCCTATGATGGGGTTCTTCTACCAATGAGTCAATCTCATGTCAAATCTAAGAAAGGACTGGATTTACAATATGGAGGTAAGACTTCACAATGAAGAATCATTTGCTCCCTGCTCATTCCATTTGGTGTCTAATATTATGGGATTATGATGCATTCAACACCCCTTCCCCCCTCTTCAAAAAAATAAAAAAAAAGAAAAAAAAGAAAAAGAAAAGGAGAGAGAGTAACATGCACTAGAAAGCTTTCAAAAGTTATGAAAAGCCATATTTTGTTGATGAATGTTCTGAAACCTCCTTTTTAAAATTTAGCATGCATAATTATGTGGTGGAAACGTGTGTTGGGAAAAGAAAAATTAATTTAAAATATATAATGGATAAAGTAGGTCTCCGGAGTGATATTTTCCTTGCTTTGATATCTCCAGTTGGAAAGTGCTCTTATCTGACACTTTTACGGTGGTCTCTTATTTTTTATTTTTCCATAATTACATGTGAAGGGCATTTTCCCAATCCTCATAAGTTTAATAGCACATCTGCTTGAGTTAGATGCTTATGATCCCTTTATTGGTATATTTTAATTACAATTCTTCATAGTTGCATTCTTGATCTTGTATTTGTCTCTAATTACCTGTTTGATGGTTAAACAGTTACTGCATTAGACCGTGCAAATGCAGAGGATGCCTTACTTCCAATTCCCAAGATTCTTGATTCTCAAGAAAAAAAGAGAACGCATAAAAAATTGAGTATTGACGCTGATGAGGTAATGGCTGATTTGGGTGACAACAAGAGTCAAGCTGAGTTGAGAAATGGTATGCCTACTGCTCTTCCAGGAATCTTGCAGTATTTTGTACTTGCCTTGTACAAGTGCTCTTATACGGTTTTATGTGAAATTGTATTTTGGTAATTGTATGCATTGGGCAGAAACATTAATTTCACAATTATGTGAGGGTTGCTTGTTCTTCTAATTCTCTCAATATGGTATACCTTGAATCTAGTTGGAATATAGAAATTGGTTTATGAATAATATACTCTGGTTAAAATATATACTCCAAAGTCCCTATGTGCAGCAAAATGCTCGCACCTTAAAGATTAAGTGGAGGAAAGGAGTTATGCAGACAAAAGGGGAAACTTGCAATATTATGATGGTTCTACTTCACTGGCTGGGGTGTTTGGTCAGAGTTTAAATGCCTTCCCCCACCTTCTCCTTTCTGTTTACCAGCGTCTTCATTAGAGTTGGAAACTTGGAAATTTATATATTCTTCTCAGATAACAATGTAAAACATGGTGGCAAACTTTGTTTTAAAGCTGGATTTCCCTCTATGTTGGAACATAATCTACTGTATTTGTTGATAAAAGATTTACTATATTCACAGAGTTAACTTCTGCCATTAGCCTTTGGCCAAGCGGCTCTGTTCTACTGTGTACTAATTTTCTGGATTATGTTATATGTTTATTCACATCACATTGACATTTACTTCCAGAAAAATGACTATGATTACTAGATAAGAATATACTATTGTCTTACTTATATTTTCTCTAGGCTTTGGTCATAACATGCTTGTGCTTATCAACTTATCCTGTTTGAAGAGTAAACACCATGGAAGGTTTTTAAATGGTGGTCTCCTTGTTGCTATGTCTGCTGGTCTGTGCAGATGACATGGTAGAAGTTGATACTGAAGCACTTTGCCTGGAGGACCGGCTGAGATCACTGGGGCTACTGAGCAATGCAGATGATCTTACATCAGACTTTACAAATACTTCAGTAACATTCAAGGGTATTGAACTTGGAGCTGATTTGACACAAAGGAAGGTTTGTTTGATTTCTATTTTTATTTGTTTGGTTTATGGTTGGGAACTCTAATCTACTCCCCACTCCCAAAAAAAAAAAAAAAAAAATCAGAAAAGTATCAGGCCGTTTGACTCTATAAATTCCTTTATCAGATAAAGGAAGCTGTTTTATCTATGGTATCTAGTGATGCATACACGCTATTGCAAGTCCTGGTGGCCAAGTGGCAATCGAGGTTCGTTCTTGATCCTCTAATATTGCATTAGTTTCCAGTTTTTCTCACACAATATAGTTGTGTTGGAGGAATGAAACTGTTATTTGGTTTCATATATACAATTGTAAGCTTAAAAACTAAACATGATAAGAAGTTGCATAGTCTATATCAAGGCTCAATCTTCAGGCAACTGTGGAGGCTGTTTTATTTTTTGTATGCTTGAGGGTTTTATTTACTGTCATTGATATCTAAATATTATTTATGATAAAGAGCTTAGAATCTAAACTTGTACAGTAGTTATATACTCAAAATGACTGGAAAAATTTGGTCATCTTGAACAGGACATGCAGTGGAAAGTATGTTCTGCCATGGATATATCATATTTTGGTGAATCATGGTCATCATGTCATGTCTCAGGAGCCTGCATCCCAGATGCTTAACTCCTTATGCAAGGTGAAATTTTTTGAATTTTTTTACCTTATTGTTCTTAGTTATATTTTACATTATAAATATGAAAACATTATAAATATGAAAACTTGGAGCAGTCATTGTCTCTAATAGCAACATTTCTCTTTGTACTTGTATTATAGGTATTTAATTATATAACTAGATATATAGAAGTAAAAGTTGAAATTGATGGAATATTTATTAAATGGGAGGATTTTTTAAAATTTTTATTTTTTTTATAAGTGAAGGGGAGGACTGTAAAGTGTCAGAAAGGCCAAAAACAATAAGCTTCCCCTTGTCCCCCCCCCCCCCCCCCCCCGGCGGGCGGCAATTAATATTTGATGTAAGGAGCCTAGGTGGCCTGCTTAGTAGCAGAGGCATTCAGCAAAAGGGGAATTTTGTATGCCATGAGATTCATAAATTTTCCATTTTTTGGCTTCCCTGAATGGGAATGAATATGTGAATGTGAGTTCAAAGTTTATAGGTGACCGTGCTCTCTGGATCAGACTATCCACGGTTTGTGCAGTCCGTTATGAAAGACATTAAATATCTTTCAAGAAAAAGCCCAGATATGACAAACTTAACTCAGATTTTTCTTCTTTCAGATTACCAAATGCAGAGGTGCTGCAATCCAATCTTTATTGCAATTATCTGGTCGTTTGCAACTTGTGATGGCACAGGTTTTTACCTTACATTCTCTTATGAGTGCAGAATTAGCTTGTGAATTTGTTTGTACTTAACTGTTCATGTTCTTTTAATAGATTGACAAGGCATCACAAAACAAAATTCAAATTTTGGCACATGATAACGAAATTGATGAAAGTGAAGATGAGGATGAAGATGTCGATGAAATTCTCTTTGGAGAAGAAGATGATGAATCTGAATTAAGCAGTGATGAAAATAACTAGGTGCAATCTACCATAAGAGGTAAATATTTTTGTAAGAACAATAAACTTTTTCTTTATGAGTTACTTGTTTTAAAAGGTTATATATTTAGAAGGTAAGCATTGTTGGATGAGAAGATTATGTGAACCTCCTTCTATATTGTGTGGTTTGATTGACATTTATCTGCTTAAGGCATTTAGAGCTTGACTTTAAGGTTTCTATTAATGTTTGGAGTAAATATTTTATATTCTAATGCTGGTAGGATGAACAAAATCTATGATGAGAAACTTTTTCATCTTGTGGGATCTGCCTTTCTAGCAGTTTCAAGAGAATCAAAACAGAAGGCTTAGTATGCTGCAGGGTGTACGTCAATTTGCACTGGGCTGTTTACTGACGTTGCTGCAATATAAATCTGGTACCTACAACTTCAACCTTTCTTTGGTCAGTGCTGTGTCTTGCACTGTCTTTTGCCTACAATTTTGTTGCAATCCAGTTTTCCTCCTCTCTCATGGGAACTAAATTAGGTTTTGTTCAGACATGTCAATTAATTCTTCCTCTTTCTGTTCTTTATTATTTTTGCCTGTAATTTGGCACGGTTTTGTAAGCATATATTTAATATAGTTTATGAAGGGCTAAGCAATTTTGTAAAGAACATGTGCTTCTTGTGCTTTACCCCTTTATTCTGTGGCTGCCTTTTTTCTTTTTTAATGTATCAAGTGCATCTATGAAAGCCAATAAATTAGGATTGCAGTAAGGGAACTTCTTGAAGAGTTAAAGATCAGCATTAGACGTGCCAGATTTTGACACTTCACATTATTTTCTACAACAGTTCAATTAATGGTTGTTTTATTTCATCTAATTTTTCTTGACGCTAGTATCTAAATTAATGCTGTCTCCACTAGTGCTAATTTTATAATTTTATCACTTCCCATGTCTGATTCTAGAATCTGTACTAGTATTTATCCATTGTTGGAATGAACATTCTATTATTTGAGTTAGGGGAATGCTAATTTTAGCTAATCAGTATCTGCATCATGTACTTGTGGGACACTTAAATCTAGAACTTTTTTTTCCTGTCAATTTGACATGGACAATTTCCTTTTTTGAATCTTCATTTGTAGGGTTCACGGGAGCCCATGGATGTTGATTGAAGGAAGCTAGCTGCCTGCATGGGGTTTGCTGTAGTTAATTAGTTGCATACTTGTACCATTATGGTCTAGATGATGCAAACCCTTAGTATATAATGTGCATGAACCTAAAATCATATAAGGAGATAAATGAGCTGTAACACCTTGATTCTAGTTCTTTTGTTGCAAAGGGAATTATAGGAATGTTCATGTAGATCAGAAGCATTGTGATGGTAATTGGAATATTTGAGATGACAGGGAACTTAAGAATTGTTGCAGACCTGCAGTTGTTTAGATCAATATTAGTTCTAAATTTAGCCATGTCCATGCGAGATAGATTGGGATTTCTGCATTTTAGGCCCTTGTGATGGTTTTTCTCCCCTCCTGCATCATGTATCTTGTAGGTTTGGACATTGTTGTGATTATAAATTCCATAGCAGTTGCTTTCACTTCTTTGTTAAGTTGAGATTGGAAAGAATGATTTAGAAGTTTAAGTAAGACTTCTTTATATTCCATGCAATGGGTTACTGATATTGTCAGGACCTGTTTCCAGCATCTGATCTGATGATATTCATTGGCAGAGTTGATTTTATGTATATAGTTGATTGCTTGAAGAGAAATTCAGCGTGGGGTTTTTTATTTTTTTGGGTAAGGTCATTAGAAGTCATATTTACTCTTGATCCATAATTTTTCATGTGCAAAATTTTTTCAGAGATAATATAAACTACATAAAATAATAGTGATTTTTCAAAAATGGAAGGCTGAGAAGTATACTTCTAAAAGATGATAGCTTTACCAGATTCTTTGAAAATTAACGATTACCAGGCAGTATGTACTAACCTTCTCATAAGGGGAATCCAGGAATAATGCTTCCTGCACTCACAAGCTTAGAATCTCATTCTTTCCTAACATTCTCACATGCTTATTAGAAAATATTACTGTTCCACCAAATTTAATTATTTTACTAATAATTCCCATTAACTTTCTTGCCGAAGTCTCTCTTGGAGGCAAGAGAAAGATCCTCCCTTTCATACAGGCCTTTATGTCTTTTACATTATCCTACAAGCATTTGGATTTTCATCACTAAACATTGATGTGATATTTCCATTGCCATTATTGCTGCTGTGATAGTCGTCACTGTAGTCCATCCTACTGTAATGTAATTGTTGTGGTGGTGACCGGACATACTCATATTCAGTGACATAAGGTGATGGCTTGTATGTGTTGTAGCTGTGTGTGGCATAGACTGGTGGTGGTGGTGGTTCTTGTGGCAATCCTTGGCCATTATGGTACTTTTGCCAATGGCCACCATAACTGTGATCATAACCATATCGGTAGCCATAGTCAGGTTGATGGTGGTGTATGACATGAACCTGTCCTACATCTTTTAGTACTGAAGGGTTCTGTGCTGGCTGGCCTGTGTTACTTTCTGGAGCCATGGGGGGTGGTGGTGGTGGTGGTGGTGGTGGTGGTGGTGGTGGTGGTGGTGCAGTGTCTGGCTGTGGATTTTCAGGTGGCGGTGGTGGCTCTTTTGGTGGTTCTGATGGTACGGATGTTGGAGCATCTGGTGGGGGAGGCTTTGCTGTATCAGGGGGTGGACCAGCGCCTTCAGGTGCTTGTTCTGTTGGTGGAGCAGGTGGCTCTGTCGGTTCAGTGTGTGAACATATGGTGGCAATTTTCCTTGTCTTCTTAATTGCTTTGACAATCTTTTCTGGATCTGCCCACCCTATTATTGTCAGTTTTTGTTGAGGGAAGTCAATATAGAGATCATATATACCTGTGGAGCATAAAAATTAACTCAACATGTTACCATATAGTTTCATTGGAAGTTTGGAAGAAAAAACAAAAAAAATGAAGCACTCTTCATTTAGTGCTTACCATTAATGCCATTTAGTGCTTTCTTAATCTTCTGTACACACCCGTTACAGTCCATCCGGACCTGTATCTCTGTGACCCGAGGTTTCTGCATTTGACAAAAAAACTTGATTGGTTAGAATAAGTGCCTTGTGATGTATGAAAAATGAAGATAACCCATTGTATAAAATGATATAGGTGATGTTGGTTTGGAGGTATTAATATTATACCTCTAACTCGGGAACCATGAGGCAATGGAAAGGGAAGAGAGAAATCCAGAGGAGCGAGCTTTGTATTGTATGGGATGGAGATAGTCCTGAGTGAATGAAGAATCAATTGGTTGCCATTTATTTGTACAGAGGGCAGGAATACTTGAAAGGTTAATAAAGGTGTGGGACATGCAAGGAATCTCTTTCTTTGTGAGAGATGGGATAGTCAAGCAAAAAGAGAAGGGTATTGCATGGTTAGCCTCAACAAGTCATTGTCAAATCTTAAAGGGGGCATAGAGAGTGGGTTTAAGAAAGGGGTCGGTGTTTTATAAGGACCTTGGAATGAGCCAAAGCCGAAGGGAATTTGCTTTATGATGGATGGCACATCTATAATTGTGGGACGTCTGTGAGTGAGGCTAGGATATCCAAAACCGACCATGTAAATTTTTTTTAAAAAAGATAGAAAAATTTAAAGTGAGAGCAGATGATAGATTTTTGTATATATGGTTCATTGGTCAACAAAATCATGGCAGCTTTTTAAGCTCTCAAGGATATCCACTATCAAGGAATCCTTTATTCACAAGAAACCATTGTAAATAAAAATGGCAAAAAAAGTACTTCTATATTTCTAATGTTACTTTTAATAGGTTGGAAGGCACAAACCTTCTTTCATTTTTGTCATAAAGGTTGATAGAGATTGGAGAACAAATTTCCTCACTGGCATTATGAAGTAAACGACTCTCCAATCTTTGCTTTTTTTTTTTTTTTTGGATGAATCAATCTTTGTTTTTTACTGATAAACTGTGGATTGCTTTTATTTGAGATTGAGATACAAACGCTATTCAGCCAACATTAATTGTTATTTACCTTTAATTATCTGTAATAGTGCTAACAAAAAGATTGGCTTGATTGTGTGAGTTTGACAGCTGAATATATTCTTGTGCTAAAATATGGACTCGTCTTTGTTTTTGTATAACCTCAAGTGGCACCATGGATTTGGTTTTGAGTTTGAAATCATTGAGTAGAAGAGTGGGTAATTTGTTAGGGCCTTTTTGTATTTATCGTACTTTTATAAGGACTTTTAGTTCTATTTTTAAATTTATATATAATGGTATCTTGGCGTAGCAAAAATGTGATCCTCTCCATTTATGTTTTTGGAGAATTGATCCTCACCAATTTGAGAGTCTATTTCATTGTGAAAATGATAGTTTACAATGTCACGTCATTTAAAACGATAAAATATAAATGATATGACACTAGAT
Source organism: Castanopsis chinensis (assembly GCA_032878915.1). Taxonomy (NCBI): domain Eukaryota; kingdom Viridiplantae; phylum Streptophyta; class Magnoliopsida; order Fagales; family Fagaceae; genus Castanopsis; species Castanopsis chinensis. Next base: position 2,409,774 of record JAVQMG010000113.1, read on the forward strand.
ACATTTTAAGATTTATAATGTTTTATTTCAACCATAAAATCAATCCATTTTAAATGGAGAGGATCTTAATATGGCAAGGTATTGCTGTACCTAATTTTATTGCACTTTGGAGAAGTTATGCCTAAACAAGTCAAACCCATATTAGTGATTATTGTAAACATTTATTAAGTGCACTATAGTGTATCACACCCTCCTAAGATAAATCTTACTTGTAAGTCTTGTATATAGAACCTATCCTTATAAATGAGACAAGAAAAATAATGCAACGGGTCTATAGAATATATATATATATATATATATATTTTTTTTTTTTTGCTGAATAAAAAATGGGTAGGGGGTGACAAATGTGGTAATCCTACGTGGGCGTGACTATAGTAGCACCTTATCTGTCAGGGTCCGAGCTCTGCTGGGGTGCAGGGGGACCGCTGAGCCATAGCTTTCCTAGCCTCATAAGGGACACCAGTGATCCTAAGCTACCAAGGAAGGCAACCCCACACAAATCTATATTCGGACTTAAATATGGAACCTCACCCATGACGCAACTCTTTGTGCATCATAAGTAGGAGATTCCTTCGTACACTTACCTGATGCTCATGGGTTTTGATGCTAGCCCAGTTTTTTAATTTTTTTTAACATAGTGCATGAACTTGATGCAAGTGATAGACTGTGAGGACTGACCACGTGGTGCCCGCCAGATGTCTGCTAGACATTGCAGTACCAAGTCAACTGTTATACTTTCCTTTAAATTAGTGGCTAGCTATTCTAAATTCTATGCACCTGATTGACCAAAAAGCTATTTGCCACCAAGAGTACATGTTTAAATTGTATTCAGTTCGGCTTTTGAGCAGCTCAAAAGTTGGGTATTGTTTGATATCGCTTGCAGTTTAAAGATTCAATCCAAACTGGCTTGAGCTTGGCTTTTTGAGAGGTACCTCAATTAATATGTTCTATTAGTGGTCATACTTTATAGATTTTTTTTTTTTTTTTTTTTTTGTGGAACTGGGGGCCATACATATTAGTTAATCAATGATGCCACCAAGGTTAGGTGAAAAGTTCTGTAGTGGCACTGAAGGTTTAGACTCAGATTTTGGTTCTATGCCATGAGAGATTTTGTTAGAATATAATTGTGAAAAATATTAATTACATTTTTTACCTGTAATAGTCTCTTTCTTTTTTGCTTTTAGGCTTTAATGTTAGGGGTAAGTAAGTTTTAATTTGAAAGAGAATGAGGTTTTTTTTGTGGATGAATGAATTATGTCATTTCCACAAGAATAAGAGAAACAAATGTACAATCAGATTTCACTACAAACAAAAAAACGAATAGCATTGATGCTGCAGATGTCTAGCTTTAAGGCCAAACCAAACAAATGTACACACAGATCCCACTACAAACAGAATACAAAGCAGCACTTATGCTGCTGGCCTAATGTACGAAATAGGATATTTCGTTTTTTCATCTAATAGTGAATGTGCAATCAGTATCACATCAATCAAAATTCTGAATGACATATCACAACAACATATGTCTTTGGATTTGTAAATTTGTTTTATACTATAAAATTTACTCTTTTCATTTCAAATGAAAAATGGATGGAGATGATCCATATCCAATTTTTTGCAACATTTTAGGCTCGTTAAAAGACACTGGTCTCAGTGCATTAGAAGAAGTTTGCCTTCCCTTCGAAATAAAAATGATCGTTTGTAACGTTACCCTCATGTATGTGACATTTATTCGCTCGCATGAACCCTATATGCATGTAAAAATGATGTAGGAATGCAAAAAAAAAAAAAAAAAAATGTAAAAATGATGTATACATAGAGTATTTATATCTAGTCTAGTTTTGAACTCGAATTTTGTTGAAGAATGTTACATTTAAAAAACTAGTACTATAGCTGATCCGTATGGTATTAGAATCTAGTTTTCTTTCCTTCTAAATCTAGGTATGGCTACACAAATGAAAACTTTGCAAGTACTGTTGTCACCAATCATATGACATCATACTTTTCCGTGATAATTTCTTGTGGTATTGGGAAAGGAATATTTGCTATTTTTGACAACTACGTTTGCTTGCCTTCTCATTTGGAGATTAGCCAAAGTGATAAACTCTCTTTTATCTCAGAGTCAAAAGAATATTATAGCCAAGTCAAGTGGGAAAAAAAAATCACCTCCTATCCTATGTTGAGGCGGGTTTCTGGTCTTCATGCGTAAGAATTTTCCGATTGACCAATCTGATAGGATAGCAAGCTCTATGATTGAAGCAGAAATTTAGATGGGTTGGAAGTTGGAACAGGTGTGCTTTATAAATATGGTCCATTTGTAAAGAGTAAAGAAAACTGACTGGCTTTCAATTTTGTTGGATGGACGTTGATTATGGGGAATATATACAGGCTGGCTATGCAATTGTCATCCTTGTTTTGTTATGGACATAAGGCATCTCAAGAAAAACACAGTGAAAATGAAAGCAAGCACTCTCTGAGTATCCCAATATAACATTTGACTTGTACCTAGCTATTTTATGAGTTTTAACCAAGATAAATGCTGATGTACAACTTATTAATGATGGTCTGCCTTTTAAGTTATGGTATGACACATTCCAGACCTCCTTCACAGACAGAGAAATCGAATGTATGGTGCCCATGGTTCATCACTTCTGTGTGATCCTTAACTTGGCCAAATTCTTTAGCAACTAGACCATTCTATGTCAAGGAACAAGTAATAAGTATCTTGTTAGCATGGTTAGCCTTTGTTCATGACTAAGACATAATAATCAAATTTTGAATAGGATTCATTATGTTGAGGGCAAAAAGTTCTTGACAGTGTCAACATCTTCATCACCTTCAAGGATGTGATTGCTCAACATGACCTCAGTCAGGAGCATAGCCACAAGATTACGTGGGTTGCAAGAGAATTAAATCTTCTGCAGTTCTTAGCTAGGGAACTTTATCCATATTTACTAAAATTCTATCTATTCATTTTGAAATGAGTTGATTGGATTTTGCTACATTGTCAATAATTTAAATTGATTCAATATTTATTTAAAAGTTGATAACGTATTAAAATCCAACTCACACATCTATATAATATCTAAAAGTGAAAGTGTAGCATTTATTATTACTACGCTCTTATTGAGCCCATCAACATAGCATTTCGGTCTATTTAGTTCATTTCGGTCAAGTTTGGTCTATTCTGTCTATTTTGGTTTAGTTCAGTCCATTCGGTCCACTTTGGTGATGCTTTGAAAGCAGAGGTTGATGTAGAAAGAGGAGTTGCTTCATTGAAAATTATGTCACTTTCTCAGCATAATGTTAGTAGATTCTTGATAAAATTACATTTTTGATATGTTATTAAGGTCTTGTATTTTTTTTTTCTAATATAATTCATGGATTTACATTTATATGCTTTATCTTTAGGGTAATTAAGATGTATAGAGAATGGACTGTCTGTAAGGAGCATAATACGTAAAAATTGAACCGTAGTATTTATTATTGATATACTCTTGTTGAGCCACATTAGCGTAGCATTTTGGTTTATTGTCTACTATAGTTATGCTTTCAGAGGAGAGGTTTGTGTAGAAAGAGGAGTCACTTCATTGAAAATTATGTCACAAAATAAGCATAATGTTGGTAGGTTCTTGATAAAATTACTTTTTTCATATGTTATTAAAGTCTTGTATTTTTTTTTTTCAAATATAAGTAATGAATTAATTTATGTATGCTTCCTCCTTAGGCCGTTTATGATGTTTAGGCCATTTAAGATGTATAGAGAATGAATCATTTGTAAGGAGCATAATACCTAAAGGTAGAAGCATAGTATTTATTGTTACTATACTTCTATTGAGGTATATCAATATAGCACTTCGGTCCAGTTTGGTTCACTTCAGTGCATTCAGTCTACTTTGGTCATTTGCACTCCATTTTGTGTAGTTCAGTCCATTCCATTCCAGTCCACTTAAATCCATTCTGGTCTACTCCAGTCCATTTCGGTTCTGTTCAGTGATGCTTTGAGATGAGAGATTTGTATAGAAAGAGGAGCCACTTTATTGACAATTATGTTAAATTCTCAGTATAATGTTGGTAAATTCTTGATAAAATTGAAAATTGCATTTTTAATATGTCATTAAAGTATTTTATTTTATTTTCCTAATATAAGTGATATTTGCTTATATATGCTTCATCTTTAGGTTATTTAAGACGTATAGAGAATGAACCGTTTGTAAGAAGCACTAAAAACAAATTTTAACTACACATTACATTATTTACAAAATATCTCACTTTATATAATAAGTGAATGTAAAATGTACCATGTTTCCTTAAAAAAAAATTACTAAATTTAAAATACTTTCAAATAAAAAATAAATAGCTTAATTTAAAAATCTAATATATCGTATCAATTATACTTTGTTAGAAAATAATCACACCACTTTAAGAAGGGTAAATGTTGATGGTGCAGTCTTTTCGTCACAACATGAGGCTTAGGTTGGGGTTATTATTCGTGATGATTAGGGGTTGGTTATAGTTGCTCTTAGAAAAAATATTAACTGCTGGGTCCATTGGAGATTGAAGCTAAAGCTTCTGAGGAAGGAATTCTTTTTGCTAGGGATATTGGAATTTGAGAGTTTGTACTTGAAGAGAATTCTCTTGTGGATGTTAATGCTATTGCAGGAAGTTCCCTCCTCCATCATTTGTTATTAATGGAATTACTTATCTGTCACATGAGTTTCGTGGATTTGAGGTCTCTCATACTTGTAGGAATGGTAATGAACCAACCCATTTGTTAGCAAAATATGCTCTGGGTATATAGTATTATGTTACTTAGACTGAGGAGAGCCCTTATTTCTTAGAACATGCTCTCTCAAATGATGTAATTTCTTTTTGTTCAATTCAATGAATTCTAGTCTTTCTATCAAAAAAGTAAAAAAAAGAAGGGTTTCAAACTAACACTTACAAGTCTCGTGTACTATTTTCATTTTTAATTTAACCAAAAAAAAAAAAAAATGTCAAATTATTTTAAGCATTGTGTGGGCCTAGGACTAGTTTTATAATAAATAGAAACTACTTTAGGGACTATAGGGGAGTTACTTGAGAACTCTAGAAGATTCAATAGCTTTTCCCTCCAATTAGATATGAGATTTTGTTAGTGGTAGTTACTGAACATTTGTTAGCATAAGCTGTCAATTATAGATCCATAAATCACGCTTGAACTCCGTGATTATTCAATCTAGTTATGGAATATTGTTAGTGAGTGATTAAGAGTCGTATAAATATAAAACAGTGTGTATTGTATTTAATTATGAATGATATACAAGTTTTACTCATGAATTCCCTAGCTTTCTTCTCTGTTTTCTTTCACTCTCATTCTTCCATTGTAGTTTAGCTTGAGAAATACAAAAAGTATTCAATGTCCACAGGGATAAAATTGTTTTAGATGATGAAAATTGTCGATATTAACCTGAAATACTTTTAAAGTATAAACTTTATTATCACTGAACATTATTTGAGAAAAAAAAAGCACAAACAACTAGTCTTACAAGACCTCCACAACATGAGGAAATGGAATAGTGGTGTGCACGAAAACAAGTTTGTCCCTTGGAATTCTATATAAATAAATCTGATACGTATTAATCATCATTGACCGTACCTTCATATTTATTTTCTTCATTCTATATCACATAACAAAGATGTCTGGGACCATTGTTGATGAGTACACGTCTCCCATTTCTGTTGAAAGGCTATGGAGGGCAGGCATTTGTGATTTCAAGAACCTCATGCCTAAGCTTCTTCCCCAGGTTTTATCAAGCATTGAATTTCTTGGAGGAGATGGTGGAGTTGGCACCATTCAACAATATAAATTAATAAAAGGTTAGTATGCTACATAATGAAAGCCTTATTATGCAAATCATGTAAACAAAGTATTGTGATTATGCTAACTGTGTTATTTTTTTTTACTTGACATGACCATGTGCAGCTGATGAGCAATTTGGTGATGTAAAGGATCGAATTGAAGTAATAGACCATAAGAACCATATATTTAAGTACTCTGTCATTGAAGGTGGTCTCGTTGGTCTCAAATTGAAGTCTTTTGTGGCTGAGATTACCCTCAATTCTACTAGAGAAGGAGGCTGCTTAGCCAAGATGAAAATCGAGTACGAATCATTGGAAGACAGCTTACTGTCCGAAGAAGAAATTACACGCATAAAAGATGGGACTTTGGCAATTATGAAGGCCATCGAGGGGTACCTTCTGGCAAATCCGGATGCTTATGCATAAAATTTTACCAATAAACAAAATGGGCTAAAATAGGCTCCGATTACTATGTATTGTATGTTGTCTTAACAACATAAACATTTTACTGTCTGAAATAGGTTCCTTAGGCAAGAAGATTTGATGCTACAGTTTTATTGGTAGTGTGAAGAAATGGTGATGGCATGATGAATTTTTGATCTGTCACAATAGAAGAATTTTCTATCTCAATCACTCTGTTGTGATAACCAAGTGCCACTCTGTAAAGTATCGATAACATCTTAAGGAGACTCAAAAAAGAAAAAAAAAAAAAAGAAAAAGTAAAGGAGTTTCAAACTACACATCCAAAAACTTAAAAAAGGACCAAGAGCTCTAAATCTGACTCTCAATGTGTATACATACCCTTTTTACTCTTAATGGGGCATATAATAAAGAGCAAGCAAAGAACCAAATATCATGTATGGAATTGAAATTAATATTTGAGAATTGGGTGTAAATTTATATTTAGGTCCCCAACTAAGCATAGACTTGCGGATTCTCCAAGAGGTAGGCTTCCACAACTTTGTAGATCCCAATAGCACTGTCCTTGCCTGCCTTAATTTCTTCTTCTTTGATTTCAAAATCACCAATAGTGTTGTATTTGCTTATCATCTTGCAGATGCAACCCCCATCACTAGCTGCCTCAAACTTGACCTCGTAAGCAATAGATTCAAGCTTGTCACCCAAAGCATCCCCCTCAATCATAGTGTACTTGCACACAAAATTTTCCTTATCAAGCTCATCAAGTCGATGTTTCACATATTTAAAGTGGCTAGCTACATGATTAACAAACAAAACAAAAATTAAAGTCATTGTATGAAAAACACTGCCACAATTAAATTAATTTTTGATAGCTAGTTTGATTAGGTACTCTCTGAATATAGTTGATGTGGTACTCAATACCAATAATAACAAGTCACCTAATAAAATAATGGAAAATAGTCATTGCATACACACTAACACACACAACTTACACACGTGATTTTGAATTGAAATTGTGATTTTAATTTAAAAACACGTGTAATAAACAGTGCTCTAAAATAGTGACAAAAACTCAAACTCAAGTGATAAAGTCAATTTTTTAGATATTAATTAGTTTGTTTTTCTATTGGTTTGAAGTACCATGTCAGCTGATGTATCTAATAATTTTCTGGTTAGATTACTAACCTTCAGTGAAGTTGACTTGTTCAATGCTTCCAGCTCCTCCATCTCCTTGAATAACCTCAACACTTTTTATGAATTTAGGTAAGAGCTTTGGAATCAATTGGCTAGACTCTAGGATCAATGCCTTGTACATTCTTGATGGGGCAATTGGACATGTGAACTCTTGCGTAAAGGTGGTGACCCCCATGGCTTATAGATTTTAGTGAGAAGAGGGGATAAATAAGAGGATATATGGTAATGAAAGTCACATAGAGGATAGAGCTATATATAGATTATTAGATGGCGTGGGGTTTGGTGACAAGTCTCACTGGGAAATATGGGAAGTTAGATATGCAGCCAAAGAAAGTAAGACTTTCAAACTTACAAAGGCTTTTCAATCTTTGTGGCTCTTGTACTGATTACGTTTCAATGTTCAAACATATGGGCGGCGCATACTAGGTTGAATGGGCTTTCGAACTCGCGCATATGGCCCAAGTTTTGAGTTCAGCTATCAAGCAAAGTTGTATTGTAGCCAATTTTTTTAATTTTATTTTTAAGGTTAAAATACAATTTATATACTTTAAATTTTACTTTAAAATTTGGTAAGTTATTGATCTTTTAATTCTTTTACCAACAATTTGGCACAATTAAGAAAGAAATGATGACAAATTATTAAAAATATGCGTTCTTTGAATTTACTACCATCTCAACAAAAATTTTGAGGAAAAAGAAATAAAATAAAATATATTGATATATAAAAAAATGCATGAGTGCATACACACATAAGAGTAAACAATTTTTTTAGAATAGAAAGAAAAATAGTGGAGGACCTTAGTTTCTTATTTCTCATTTTGCCTTTAATTTTCTAATGATTAAAAAAAAGAGTTTTAATTTTTATTACTAAAGAATTTTAAGCTATACAATAAATGTGCTTAGTCTTGTTTATTTTGCGGGAAATTTACACTTTTAGTCTTTTCTGTATTCTTGAAGTGAAACTATTATTTCATCAGTTTTTTTTTTTTTTTTTAATTTTTTTAATATTAAATTTCTATAGTTAAGCTATGTGTCAAAATTCAATGTTCAGATGATTGATTGTTGCAATTTACCCCCTCTTCATCTTCTTCATGCACGTGGATTAAACAGACTAATCCTCATTGGACACTTAAAGACTAATAACTTTAAACATATAAATAAGTAAGGACTCCCTTTCCTTAGGGATGTGAGATTCAATTTTTTATTAGAACACTAACTCCTCACTTTTTTTTTTTGAGAAGGAACTCCTCACTTAAAACTTAAAACTTATTAATCACATGAAATTTCCACTTCTCATTTAACTTATCAATTTATTGTGGGTTCCAGTTAGTTTATTGGTAAACTCTCCAATGATTGAATAAGAGATTTAGAGTTCAGTTTTTGCCTACACCAAAAAGAGTTCAAATCTTCTGTCTCATTTTTCATGTTCTACTCTATACTCTACCAATAAAAACTTGTCACGTGTTTATCTAATTAATTAAATACTATCATTATTGACTTATTAATGCTACCATTATTAATTAATAGTTATATTTAATTAATTAGATCAACACGTGGCAAATTTTTATTGGTGGAGTATAGAGTGGAGCACGAAAAGTGGGACAGAAGATTTAGACTCCATCAAAAACTAATTGGTATTTTGATCTGACCATAAGACGGCATAAATTGAAATTCTCTAAAAAAAAAAAAAAATAAAACTTACCAATCTTATTCTTTAAAAAAAAAAAAAAAAACTTACTAACTTATCATTTAAATTGCTCTCAAAAATTTATCATTTAAATTATTTTTTAATTTCAAAATGCTCCAACATTCTTTTCATTTCGTTTCCTTCATTTTTTTTTTTTTGGATACTTTTCGTTTTCTTTCATATGTTTGTTTATATAAAGAAAAGGCCAATCTTTGAGTGACGTGTGGCCCCAAATTGGCATATTTATAACTTGTGCAAACTATGTGGCAACCAAGCATTGGCGAGGATGACAATTGCAAGGAGATTAGGTGGAACTTAGAACTTGACTGGGTGGCTAATCAAAAATTAAGGATGGAAAATTAAGGTATCGAGCTAGGCAGGGACAACTATTCTGCCTGCACCAAAAATTTCAATTATGACTTCTATACGTTAATTGTTAAGTACTCTACCCACTCTGATAGAAAAAATAAAAACAAAAAACTCCACACTTGACTTGAGAACAATGAAATCAAATACAAAAAAGAGGAAAAAAAAAGTTGCTCCACACGTTGCAAAGTCTATATTATGTCAATCATGTTATTCATGTCTTGTGTTTTTTTGCCTTATCCCAAATTTACCCTTATCATCACTCAGCTCACAACACTTTTTCTAGCTAATCACATTTTTTATTTTTTATATTTTAAACTTTCTCACTGCACTTTAACTTCAAGGCTTAAATTAGCGGGTCATATAATTTACCCAAAATAATAATAATAATAATCAAAGCTACTTATGTCCTTATATGGCAGAAAGAAAAAAAAAAACTTTCTTTTTTCATTTTTTCTCTTTTCAAAAGCAATCAAGGTGGTGAGACATGAATATAAAATATAGTACAATACTCTTAACACTTGTTCATTGATTTATTGAAGGAATTATATTAGATATTTAAATTTTAAGTATTTAGATGATTGTTATTAACAATGAATTGATTATTTTTGTTCATTTATTTTGATAATATGAAATGAAGATTTGATTACTTTGATTGTTATTTATTTTAATTAACAATTCTTTGTTTATTTTGTTATTAATATTGATTAATATTTTTTTAAGTTAATTTTATCTTTCAATCTTGCTTTTTAAATTTTGCCCCCCTAGACTAAAATCTTTGCTCCGCCACTAGAGCTAGGTGTCATAACTCATAAGATGTCAAGGAGCAAGCAACGCATGGCCTGTGATAGTTGCCAATAACCAAACAACTACAATCATGCCTAAGTCCAATACTTTAAGAGAAATATAAGGGTAAACGAGCAAAATATAGGAGTCCAAGGTGTTGGACACCTATATTTTAAGAGAGAATTTTGATATTTTGCTTTTCTTTCTAATTTTCTTCAAGTATTAATGCTATGTTTGGATGTTGGAGGAAGGATGAGGAGTAAAGTAGAAGGAGAGAGAGTAATTTAATTATCTTGTTTGAATGTTTTTTAAGGAAGGAGGGGGAGGGATTTAGAGGGGTTTGAAGAGATTTGAACTTCTTTTAACTCCTTATTTTTAATTCCCCTAAATTGGAGAGATTTAAAGGGAGAGTGGAGCATAAAAATACTTAATAAAATGAATTATCAAATTTACTCTCACCGTATTAACAAAATTAAAAAAGAAAAAACTAATTATTCCCCTCCCCTTTACTTAATTTTAAAAACATCCAAACAAGGAGAATAACCATTTCCCTCTACTCTCCTCTCCACTACTCTCATTCCCTCTACTCCCCTCTACTCTCCTCTCTCTCAAAACTTCCAAACATGTTATAAATTTAGCCATGTTTGTAGTTGTTTGGTTACATCAATGGAAGTAAGTTTCCTTTTGATGTTATTTTTCCAGCACTTTAGCATTATAGGTTATGGCATACTTCCTTTGTCATTTTGTTTTTATGACGAAACAAAGTACCATATGTTAATTTAGTCTTGATTCCCCTGATTTACATTTTCCAATAAATCACAATTAACTTAATCATCGAATCATTTTAAAGTTATTACGCCTTATCCAAAGTTATTTATGTTGAAATCTTCAACGTTCATAAAATGTTGAAATCTTCAACAACCAGTCAAATAGCGTAGTTGAAGTCACCTCAAGGCAAGGGTGAGACTCAGTTTTGAAACAACCTTGAAGCAAGGATTTCACATTTCACAAATCATCTTGCATACATGATAGTATACACAGGTTAATTTGAACTGAAATTGTGAATTGAAGACACTATTTCAAACTAATTAACACTGCCCGAACTGAAATAATAAAAGATGAACTGAAAAATACTGTTTAGGATGCTGCTGATTATTTGGGTTTGAAGGGTCATGAATTTAGATGTTTTAATCTTTCTGAACCCAAAAAAGTACAATCCAAAGACAAGGCTAACCCGTTTCTGGTAAACCTCAATTCACATATTAACAAATTGCAAAATCTCATTGAACAGGAAATTTTTTTTTATAAAGAAACATAGAAATACAGTGTGTTAAGACTACCAAAACAAAATACAATCCTGAAAATCATCACATAATAACCTTTTCAAGTGTCCCTAGCATTACTCATAGGCATGAGGGTGTGCCAAAAGGTAGGCCTCCACAACTTCATACATCCCTATGGCCCTGTCCTTTCCATGCTCAATGTCCTGTTCTTTGATCTCTACGCCATCCTTTACTTTGTACTCACTGGTCATCTTACACATACATCCTCCTCTGCCATACCCCTCAAACTTAACCTCATAAGTAATATATTCAAGCTTGTCCATTAAAGCATCACCTTCAATCAAAGTGTGCTTGCACATGAACTTCTCTTTATCAAGTGCATCAATCCTGTGCTTCACATATTTGAAAGGACTTTCTGCATATATAGTGAAACAAACAAAACAAGTTAATTTCTCATATAAAACTTACAAGTGAGTAATACAAACATAAGAGTTTTGTGTCCTAACCTTCAGTGAAATTAATCTGTTTGATGCTTCCAACTTCTCCGCTGCCTTGAATGAATTCGATACTCTTTATTGATGAAAACATGAGCTTGGGGCATATGTTATGAGAGTCAAGGATCAAGGCCTTGAACATCCTGTCTGGAGTTACCTGAGTTGCAAATGACTGAGAAATTTTGGTGACACCCATAATTGCTAAGACTAAGAATCAGAGGGAAAAATTATGAAATGGAGGAAATGAATCAATTGGATCAATGGGGGAGGATTGTTTTAAGAGGGAGTAAAAGGAAGACCTTAGTTTTGTAGCTATGTAGAAACTTAGCTAAAGGTCGCTTTGGCTTGAATTTTTATTTAGTCCACTACTCCACGTTCAAAGTCCATGTGCCGATCAATTATAACATATACATTATAATAATATGGGTCTAGAAGTCGAATTTTTCAACACGGGATGGAATCATGGAAGAGTTCTTAATAGGAAAATCTGCAAGGCTTCTAGTTGTGGGCCTAGTGGCATAAAAAGTTCACGCGTTCAGATTGAATCACAGGAAAATATTAAAATGCAAAAACATCGAGGAAGTCCCACAAAATGAGAAATTTGATTTAAATAAGCAATAAGTAAAAAGCACACAACATATGTACATTCACAATTGTTATTGATGATGCAAGAAATCAATGGGCTGATTGTTCAAAACAAGATGCGATGGAAGACATGAATAGATGTAAAAAATATAATCAAAGTGCACCGGTGTAGTGCTGACAAACGATCCTCTAATAGTTAAGTTAAAAAATTTCTAGAAATCTCCCAAAAACTCTTATATGGCGTACGGGGTTATGGTTTGGAATTCTCATGAATGTTTAAAAATTTTCATGTTTGGTTGCAAATCACACTAGGGAATCAGATACCAAGTGAGTTTGGTTCTCCCCTAATTAGGAATGTAGATTCCTTTTAAAATAGGTGAATATCCAGATTTTTAAGTTTGAAGGAAATTGTATTTTTAATAAATTGACAATTATAACATTTTTTTTTCTTATCATTTAAGTAATTGAGATAAAATATAAAACAAATCATCAATATCTTTTCTCTTGTCTTTATCTCTTTCTACCAAAACAACATAAATAGGATAGACAACTTTATTGATATATTCATTAACAAAGTTTTTTTTAGGTTTCATGTGTGAAAAAGTTTGATTAAGCTCTATTAAAAATTATTTTTACGAATAAATAAGAATTCAAATAGTTATTTTTATATTGTACTTGTCATTTTGAAATATTAGATTATAGTTTTAATGAATTTGTCATAATTTATAGTTTATATCTTGTTTTTTATTATTTATTTAGAGGAATATTTTTTAAATAAAAAAACTTGATATTGGATTTACAAATCTAAGGATAGAATGAAAAATAAATAATTCATTTAAGATTCTTAGAAATAAACCAAATATTATAATCTCACATTCCTAGAAATTTTATTAGATTTCCAATTATACCAAATATAGGAATAGTTACATTCCTAGGCATTCATATTGCAAGACATCACATTTTCAGTAATTTGGATGCTAGGAGTAATGTAGATTCTCCATACCAAATTCCACCTTAGTGTTTAAGATTTTGAATTTTTCACGTACCCCAAAATTTAGTGAGGTCTGACTTTTATATAGGGGATCTTAAGTGGGTCTCCTTGTTTTATGCCACTATCCTCATGGGAGACAAGTTGGCTTAGTGTGCATTTAAAATTTGCTTAAAAAGCTAACTTTTTTTACTATTCGGCTTATTTTTGGTATTATTTATGGGTTCTATTGCATTTTTTGGTACTATTTATGGATCTCATTATACTATTTTAGCTATCTTTTAGTTTTATCTACAGTACTTTTAGTAAAAAGTTTTTAGTTTCAGTTATATAAGCTGTTCCTAAACAGACACTTAGTGTCTATTTGGATATCGCTTATTTTGCTGAAAACTGAAGACTAAAAACTTATTACTGAAAACAGTAAAAAATAATTTCTGGGTTACTGTTCACTGTTGAAAACACTGTAGTTTTGCCTTAGACGCTAGTAAAAAAAAAAAAAAAAAAAAAAGAGGCAAAAACGTAAAACATGAACGCTGGACGTGGGATCCAAACGGGTACTTAGGGTTCGTTTGGATGGAGCTTATTGCTAAAAACTGAAAACACTGTAACAAAATAATTTTTAAATGTGTAAATAGTACTGCGAGACTCATTTTTAATAAAAAATTACTAAAAAAGTACGTGAACAGTGCGCGCACAATGTGCACAGTACGTGCACAGTGCGTACTGCGCCTTTTGTCCCCGCAGCAGAACCCCAAAAAAAAAAAAAAAAAGAAAAAAGAAAGAAAGAGAAAACACAACCTTCAAAACGCAGCCTGGGATAATCTCTATCCAAATGCAACCTTAGTGTGTGTTTGGGAGGGGCTGAAATACCCACATCTGCGTTTCAGCCCCTCCCACGTTTTTTTTTTTTTTTTTTTTTTTTTTTTCTGTTTTCACTTAAGTGGGACGCGCGTTGGTCACTGTTCATTGGCCATGAACAGTGATTTTAGGCCAATGAACAGTGATTTTAAACGTGAACAGTGTTTTTTACACATTAAAAAATTATTTTGCTACAGTATTTTTCAGTTTTCAGTTTTCAGTTTTCAGTTTTCAGTTTCAGCTGCATTCAAACGGACCCTTAGAGAGAGAAGTATGAGTGAATTTCAGAGAAACCACTCCCACATTCTGGGGAAATTATTGTGTACTCTTGGAGTACCATAAATGCGTACTGCCTCTTCTCACATGAATGATGGATTCCACTAATTAAATTCATGGTGAAACTCATTATTCATGTGAGAGGAGGGAGTACGCATTTATGGTACTCTGAGAGTACCTAATAATTTTCTCACGTTCTGAAGTAGTGGGCTTATGCAATAAATTCCATTTCTGTCAAGTATGGCTAAATTCCTCTAAGTATTGAATTCCACTTCTTATGGATGGGCATGACGTCTGGATGACATACATATTGTGGACGGTGCTATGTAAGCTTAGACGACCATATAGACGGTGTGTCCATTTTATTCCATATCAGCTATCATGACATATTGCTATTGGTATATATATATATATATATATATATATATATATATATATATATATTTTTGAGAGTGCTATTGGTATATATTAAAGATGAAATTCTAATCTAATTAAAAGATGAAATTAGTAATAGTGTAGCTCAAGGCCCCCGATAAAAATATCTCATCCCAATAAAAAAGCCTCCATCTTGTGAATTAATAATTGGTTTCCAAAAAAAAAATCAATCCCAATAAAAAGAGCCTCATTCCAATATTCAGAAGCATGAATCAGTTAAACATTCATTGAGATGTATTGAGGTGTAAAATTAAGAATTAAATTATAAAAGACTCCATTTAAAATTATTGCCTTAGACCTTAAGTTGTATTGAGTCAATCCTGAGTAGTAATGGATCAATGTAAAAATAATATTATTCTAATCATAACTTGGTATCTTATCCTTAAAAAAAAAATTATGAAAATAGTTGTCTGCCTATTATATTGCTCTTTAAATAAGATTAAGAATTACAATTTTTTTTTTGAGAGACAGATTAGGAATTACAATTGATCATGGTTACTTTGGGTAAATGATACCTTAGAGCAATGGCATCTCAGTTTCTTAAAAAAAAAAAAAAAAACTCATTTTATACTCTAAAAAATTACTGTATCTATTTTAACAATCCATTTTACAACTCACCCTGTATCTCATTTATTATTTTTTATATCGTACCCAATACTATTCATTTTTATTTATGAACAAAATTTAGGTACAATATCTTAAGTACTGCTCTTTAAGTTCCTCACTGAAAATTGAGCCATGTGGCTACTTAACTATAAAAAACACTTTCATTCTATGAGGATAAATCCACATGGCAAAATTTTAAGCGAAGAACCTAAAGAACGACACCTAAGTCTGTACGTAATTCTAATTCTTGTCTTTTATCTATTTATTTCACTTTCTTCTCTCTATTTCTCTCCCCCCTTTTTTTTTTTGGAGAAAAATCTCTCTTCCTAACTATCTCTCTCTTTACCATAGCAATGTCTCTTCCTCTCCATCTCTCTCTCTCTCTCTCTCTCTCTCTCTCTCTTCACAATAGCGCAAATACTCACAGCAGCCACAACCTACCACCACCAGCAATTGATCACCACCACAACAACAACCACCAAAACCCACATCACACGATTCACAACCCACACCACCACAATCACCCCACCCAATGATCCACCAGCAAACCCACAACCCACTATGCCTCCAATTAGAGGAATAGTTATTTACTTTGAATAAAACCTCCTCAAATTGTAAATCAGTCCTTCGGTTCTTAAAATTTGCTATCGATCACCCTTGATAGGAGTTGAACCTAAGAGATGAATTCATGGTGTATTACACAAAAAACACGTGTGCGCACGCATACAATTTCAATAAGAGAGAGAGATGGATGAAAGGAAATCAACAAAAAAAAAAAAAAGTGCAGTACTGAGGTACAATTTGAATAAATTGACAATGATTTGCTTGGGAAAAAAATCTTGTGCTTATGGCGTATCTCTAAAATGAATATAAACTAAACACAATTACACTCAGTAGCTTCCATAGTCAGAGCATTGATAGCACATTCTTTTCTTCCTTTATTATCCATCCTTGATGAATCAGTTTGGAATATTATAGGCTCTATACCCAAAAGTAATTCATCAAATTCAAAATTAAGATGCCCTTAATAGATTATTGGATTTGCATGATATGATACCTTCCAATCCTTTCTTCCCCAAGATTTCAGAATGCATGAACATATAAATAGATAAGCGAATCAAGATATGTAGTCTATCTTACCATTTTGAATGATACTGGTCCCCAGGAACATCAAAATTTGTAAGGTGAAACAAGGCTTTCTACAAAGGTCACTGTGATAGAATTCTCTGACATGCCATGAAATAGCAAATACCCGAACACTTCTTCCTTTGGATTGTACATAGCTAGTCCATGACTCAACCATTCCATGTTCTTTCATAAACCGCACCTCAAAAGTAATGTCACTGACATATCGGTACATACAAAAGCATCCTCCCAATACCCCAATCTCGCAATATGATTGATCAGATTGATAATCAGGCAGTTGCGGCAGACCATATTTCTCCTCAGCCAGATCAAAATATGTGCAAGTTAATTCATCCCCCAAAGATACCAACCAGTGAAGAGCTCCATTCACATATATTCCATGACATTTGTTGGGAACACCATATGGAAAGTCCTCAATCTGTCTCCAGGAATTGGTTCTCAAAGAATACAGTTTCACTTCTGTTTTAAAACTTTCAGTAGCAAAGATGACAACTCGTAGCAGTTTGTAATTGTCAGTAAAGGAATCATACCCAAACCCATATACAATAGACAAGCATTTACGAGAACGGGTAGGGAACTCGATGGATGAGCCTGGTAGCTTCACCAACTCTCTAGTGGATGGGTTCCATAAAATGAAGACATTGTGTTTAGGAGTTGTGCATAGCAAACCATTACCAGATCCAATAGTGTTAAGACAGCTGAATGGTTTAGGACTTTCAAGATAAGCAAGCTCCTCTACCACACCATTTAGCATGTTATACACCACATAACGAAGGTTCCCTATGAGCATGAGCTACTCTTGGATGATAACATTTTCGAGGTGATTTTTGACAAATTGTGGTTCAGAAATGAGACCACGCCAGGCCTTGCAAACACATGTTGATTGTAGGAGACACTTGACAGGAAGTCTGGACAGAATGTTCCCTATGAGATCCAGTGGAAGGTTTGACAATGATCTATTCCTTTGTCTTTCATTCTTTCTCCAATCCTCTATAGTGACACAGCAAAAGTAAAACTCTGACACAGCTCAACTTGATTATTGATTTAAGACAATTCTAAAAGTTCAAGGTAGGTTACCTAATTCTACGATGATAGTCCCGTCAAGACCTTGATAGTATACGTGGTATTACCTATTATCTATTGCCGTCACGTGATGTAGAGTTGACGAGTCCATATTGAAAACCCTTTTTTTATTAAGCAGAAAAAGAAAAAAAAGAACACATGTACTTGTAAAAATTATTAGCTTAGTTTGGTCTATGAAAGTAGGAAGATTAAAATCAAAGGAACTTGCAACCTCATTAGTCTTTTATACAACTAGTTATCTTCAGTTTAGACTATTCCCTCAAACATCTTTACTTGGAAACTCTCAAACCAAAGCAGCAGCGTTTGCACAATTCCAACATTCCTTCCACCCCATTTATCCTCAAAGTTTTCTCAACTCCCAAACAGCTACAGAAAACCAAATTTTCGTAATTTTTTGAGGATTAAAGGGATTAGATGTTTTTGAAAATTCGTTTTCAAACTTGATGGAAAAATGAATATGTGCGATTTGTGGGATTCAGGTTCTTCGTGGCCCGGCCTTATTATTAATTGTTAATAATTTGTACACGTATACTTCAAAATCCTACAAAGTAGACTTTTCGATTTTTTATTTTTATTTTGATGTGAGACTTCTAGAACTTTGTTCTAAAATTCTTATATGACACAACTGTAATGCTAACCCCAATATTAGAATATCTTAAATATCATTGCATTATATTTATAATATAGCATTGTATTAGCCATGGGAAAAGATCATACAAAGCAAAGTATGATGCAACCTAATATTGGAATCAATTACTGTCATGGCATTCGAACTCAATCTGTATATGTCTATCATTTGATCAAAGTACGTACCTCAGTGCTGTCGTCCTTGTATAGTATAGTATGTAAGGATTGTGGCAACCGGCCTTTGCGCTCAGAAGATTAGACGTGGTTCAATGTGTGGCATTGCTTAATGAGAGCTAGGGAAGTTTACACATGTACATACACTGCACTAACTAGTAATTATACCTAGAGAGGTTATACATATTTCATTGTAGTTATTTATGTTACTTTACTAATCTCACTTGCCTAATCATTCTAGGAACATTTTATTTGACTGTGTTTGTTTATGTTAATTTATTTAGCCAAAAAAAAGTCAAACTCAAGCGTAGAGAACCATTAAGTAATAGGTAAATCACCTGACCCTCATGATCAAAATTTGCGAATGAAATTCTCCCGCTTGCATTGAGCTGCAAGGAGAGCTAGCTAGCGCCATTATCATATATGTCCATTCCACAGCAGGGCAGCACCCCTGTTCGGCTGTTCCATAAACACTACCCTCATCAGTCATCACAGAGCTGACTAATTTGTAATTCCTCAAATTAAGAATGGTCTGATTTTCTTAGAGCATTTTTTAATTAATTATTTTAAAAAAGTTTTGATACTAATTTTATAAAAAATATAAAAAATGTCAAAAAATTCAATGTTTTTATTTCTTTTTTAGAAAAAATTTCTAAAAAATTTTATAAATCAATGGACAATCATTCACTTTTTCGAATTAAGAAATCACCTTCAGACTCTGCAGTCTACCCGCATCCGCAGCTTCTGCCGTAGTCTTCGAGATGCCAAAGCCCATACATATGCGTTAAGTAACAGCATTTGTGGACAGAGCAGACCACAGTATATGTACGTGACTTTCTCAGCATTTTTGTTGTTGGCAGATGCTGCAAGTTCATTCAACCCCTGCGGTGGTGTTGATTAATTGGACAAAGTGAGTAGAAAATAGAAAAGGTAAATACACTAGCCCCTGCATTGTTTAGGAAAGTCAATATTTATTTTGTTGATAGAGATCGTTATTCACGTTGATTTAGCATTTCTTTAATTAATTCTGATCTGCTTCTAAAAAGTCAAAACAATTAAATGACAAAAAACGTGACCGCTTTTTGCTTTATGTAAGGAAGAAAAAACGTGGTTAACTCAATAAATGTGTAATGGGGTCAATAAAGACGGGGAAATAAATGTGGGCTGGGTTTATTCTTAGGAAGTTCACATATTCTGAAAGTCAGAACCATTTTGTCTTAGTTCTTACCCCCCTAAAAGAAGAAGAGTCAGAGAACCATTCGACTTCAGGATGAAGGGAGCAACAGAAAAGAAAGAACACAAACAAATTAAGCTATTATTATGGAAGGTGAACTCAAGAACTTGATCAAGGTATGGCTCATAGTCCTAGCCTCTCTATGCTACACTTATTTCATTGCCTCAAAAATCCCAAAAGGAAAACTCAGGTTCCTCTCTCTCATCCCAATCTTCTTCCTTTTCACCATCCTCCCTCTCTCTCTCACCACTGTCCTCCCCACAGGCATCACTGCCTTCTTCATCACATGGCTCGCCAACTTCAAGCTCCTCCTCTTCTCCTTTGGTTTAGGCCCACTTTCATCTGACCCACCAAAGTCCCTCCCTCTCTTCATCTCCATTGCTTGCTTCCCCATCAAAATCAAGCAAAATGATAAATACCCATCTCACCAAAACGCCCAGAAACACATAAACTCATCTCCAATTTTAAAGGCACCCCCTAAACTGCCTCTGAATTTTCCTACCAAAGTCTTGCTTTTTGCTCTATTAGTGGCTGCCATAGATTACAAACGTGTGCACCCAAAGATTGTGTTAGGCTTATATTGTTGCTTGCTCTATTTCCTCGTGGACATAGTTTTGGGTTTGTGCAATGCTATTGTGCGTGCCACTCTTGGAATTGAGCTAGAACTACCGTCCGATGAGCCTTACTTTTCAACATCGTTACAAGATTTCTGGGGCAGGAGGTGGAACCTCATGGTAACCAATATTCTGCGCCACACTGTATACAAACCCGTGCGGTCAATCTCGGAAACCATGTTAGTCAAACTAAAACAACAAAAGCAAAAGTGGGCCCCACTGCCTGCCGTGTTGGTGACTTTCATAGTCTCTGCTCTGATGCACGAGCTCACATTCTTCTATATTACACGTGTGAATCCCACGTGGGAAGTCACGTGTTTTTTTGTGCTTCATGGGGTGTGTTTGGTGATGGAGTTTTGGGTGAAAAATGTGTTATTGGCACGTGGGTGTTGGCTGCATTGGGCAGTGGCTGGACCATTGACCATTGGGTTGGTGGTGGTCACCGCCAATTGGTTGTTTCTGCCCCCACTGGTGAGGAACGGCGCGGATATTAAGGCCATTGAGGAATGCAAGGTTGTGATGAAGCTTTTGAAGGACAAGATGTTATGGAATTTGAAAAGTTTGTAATTGGTATTATAATAAATGTATAAAAATGCCGTTAATGTTTGATTTAGTTTCAATTACATCAGCTTCAAGGACCAAATGCTTTATTCAGAAAAAAAAAAAAAAAAAAAGACCAAATGCTTTGTAGCTCTCTCTAAACCAAAAAAAAAAAAAAAAAAAATTGTAACTCTTTTGGTTTACATCTCATGTTTTTTTAAGTATAAACATCCGTTATTTTAATTCTTACTATTCACAAACGTGTAATGCGCGGAAAAATTTGATAACATGTTATTTTATTTAGTGAAAAATGAAAATAGTTGTTGATGCTTGTGTGTGCCCGAGAATGGTCGTAGGACCTGATGTGTGTTGCCCTCACAATTTACTTGTATGGTGGGCCTTCGTGTTTCCTACAATGGGCAGTCCTGCCCTTGGTAAGCCCAATTCTTTAACTCCCTCAAATGCCTCTCTCCATTTAAAACTCCTTACAATTGTCTGCCCTTTGAAACCTGTCTGTTCTCCATTATTTCCCCTTCTTCCCTTCTCTTGCCAACCCTTTGTTTCGTATATCCCATGTCTATTTATAAGTTGAGTTGGTGCGATTGCATGGCAATTTTCCAGGTCAGTGGAGTGGAAGGCCCAATGTCCTTTATCCTAAGTGGGCGCCTTTAATGTGAGGGGAGAAATGGCAGTGGCTTTGGAACTAGGTTCACCGCGAAGTCTGCTGTTCGGCGGGGGTGTACTCCCTAGGCAATGGAGTAAGAGGTCCAATGCCGTTACTCCGGAGTGAGCGTTAGGAGATGGATAAGTGGGAATGGTGGCATTAGAACTAGCTTCCCACTTGGGTCTGTCGCTCGGCGGGGGTGTGCTCCCAAGGCAATGGAGAAAGAGGTCCAATACCGTTGCTCCGGAGTGGGCGTTAGGTGGCGGGTGAGTGGGAGTAGTGGCATTGGAACTAGCTTCCCACTTGGGTCTGTTGCTCGGCGAGGGTGGGTTATCTGCGGAGTTGCCGGGCATGACAGAGCATGGGCGATTTCTCGGGACGCGCTAATGAGCAAAGGCCGAGCATTATGAACACGTGGCAATGTAGCAATGGGCTTTCGTGGGTGGGTGGTCCCAGTGAGGCCCACACCCGTACAATGCTCATTTTGGAAAAGCCCAACAGCAGAAAGAAGCCTAACTATATGGACAGAAAGAAAGTTAGTGGACTGAGAGAAGAAACCCATCAAGCTCGAATGACAGGAATGATGGGTCTTAGGCACATAAGGTAAACAAATGGGCATTGGGAAAAACAAATGGGTCTATAGGAACCCAAAGGAAGAAACAGTAAACCCATGGGCATTATGTGATATAGAAAAATGAGAATGTGCCACAGCAGACTTAAAATAATGAAGTAAGAAATTAAATGGTTAATGGAAGGCCCATGAACCTTAAGGATGAAGGATATATTAATTGGGCCAGGGAAGCCAAAAAGAGTTAATAAAAGCCCATGGAAATGTAGAGTTGGAAATAGGCTGGGGATGCCCAAGGAAAGAAAATGGGCCGAGGATGCCTAATGAGGAAAAAATAGACCAAATGAGTCCACAAGCAATGCAATAGGTCAAGAAAACCTGAAGTAACATGACTATAAATCTAATAACAATATTAAGACATTGTAACTAATTGAGGGAAGAGCATAACAGAATAGCATGACAAGATTGCTAGCAGGCCAACAGAAGAAACAAATAGTGGACTAAAAGAGAGAAAAACTCATAATCAAGCAAAGCCCAGCTCTTGAGGGAAGCAAGTTATAAAGAATGGAGAATTATAAAACAGTTCACGCCACAAGAGGTTAAGAATGAGCAGTAGAATGCATAGGCAAGCCTCTAGTTCACAGCAAACACATGAGCAGCAGACAAGTTTAGACATATACGGAAGTGGAGCACGCAAAAGACCTAGTGTCACGCCCCAAACCCAAAAGTGTCCAAAGTGTGAGAGAAGAACCATTAAGAGCGAGAATGTAGGAGATTTTTTTTCTTTTCTTCTCCTCAACATATGATAAGGATAAATAACCATGCTAAAATCTTCATATTACAAGTCAGAGCTCCATAATACATTTACAAACAATACAAATTACAAATAATGTCTCTAAATATACACGAAATTCCAAAACTCCAAATGGATCAACATCAAATCACAATCCTTCCTAGAATAGGCAACCTCAACGATAGAATCTATGCCTACCATGCCTAAGGCTAACAAACCTCAAGAGCCTAGCTTCCAATAGAATTAGCTATGGCCTCAATAAATTCAGAAAGATGAGTCACCAACCAATCATAGCATAAATCTCTCAATTAGCATAATGCTTCAATCATCACCAATAAAACAAGCTCCATGCCCCAGGTATAACATATTTATTTGAAACACTGTTGGAGAGTGGAATGAGCTAAAGCCCAGTAAGTAGCATAATTAATGGGAGTGGGGGAAATGCAAAAGTCTCATGTTAATGGACATTTTACAAAGCATGTTATACTTTGGGAATATCAATGAAAATCCAGCAAATTCATTTTCATTGGTAAAGTGACAAGAATGATTAAAACTATGCAGCACAAAACTTTCTTGAAATATCTCAACATGAAACTACATACTATACATGTGAGCAAAAATAACACCATTCCAAACCAAAAAATCCAACCTAACGCCACGTGAGAATTGCCGACACAAAGCCAGAACTCAAACGCCGACACAAAGCACAAAGCCATAACTCATTTGCCGACATAAAGCCATAACTCAAATGCCGACACAAAGCACAAAGCCGGAACTCATTTGCTGACACAAAGTATAGAGCCGAGACTCATCTGCCGACACAAACCCGGAACTCATCGCTGACACAAAGTCGGAACTCATATGCTGTCACAAAGACAGGTGCTAAGATACCAATGTTAGAGAGACTATAGTATCTAGTTAGGTAATCATCGGGTAATTACATGTCACGACATAAGGGTAAAACATAAAGAGCTCAAAAATCACATGAATTCAAAACACAGTTCATTTCCAAGTAGTTTCACAAAGCCTTTTAATATCCAAAGATATTCACAAGCTTCTCAAAGCCTTCAAACTCATCTCTTGTCAAAAGATTTTGTATCAACTCTCCCAAAACATCTTTAAATTTTGCGAATAATGCAATAAATCCATTCAAGAATTTAATCAAAGATGCTTTTCTTTCCCATGCTAGATATTCATGCATTTCCTCATGTACAATATTAAACATGATGCACTTTTCATATATAGTCATATCATTAAGGTTACAACACAATAGCTTTCAGAAAGATATAGTTCCACAAATAATTTTTCAAAATGTGTTTAACCCAAAAACAACGTTTATGCAACATGGTTATTTTCCAAAAATCCCATTTAAAAGCTACTTACCTCAGAATGCCAACCAATTTTACCTCAACCGAGCACCATGAAATCAACCAATCTTATCACTAGGTCCATCATCAAGTACCTTGGAACCTAGAAACACAAGTATCAAGCCTATTAATAACATGGCCTACTACGAAATTACGCTATCAAATTTGTCTTCATAAATCGGAAAGGATTCTTTCAAAAATCAAACCTAAGGCCCTAAAGCCTAGCTTGACCATCCCAAGATATGTACCCCTACCCAAATGGGAACCAAACAAGCATACAAGAAACTCATAGGACTATAACACAACCAATGCTTTTAATTTCCCCACCGCAAACAATGTGCATTTACCAACTTGATACAAAATATGTTGCTACCAAACTATATGATAAAATTAGCCAAAGTAAAACACTTGTCAAAGAACACGCATATGAACTTACAAGCTAAACCACACAATAAAAACTTGGAGTAAATTCCTTAAAGTCTTAGCATCCTAATCACACTTTCAGATAACTTCCAATAGGTCAGCCCTTATTATAAAATTCGTTTGGTCCACTTAATGTTATCCAAAAAGCTTGAAATTAAATAGGAAGAAGCCTTTATATGTCTAGTATGTACCACCAAAAATTCGGCTCAAAATGATTTATCTATAATTTATAAAAAATCAAGTAGTTCCGCTCACTCAAATCTGTCAGAGACAGATTTAGAGTCCCAAAAGAAAAATACTATAATTTTAACACTATGCCAAAGGCTTCGAGTCTTGGTTAAACCTTAGAGCTACATGTGTTAGCACATATAAAAAACTAGGATTACAACCCATAACCTCATATAACAATCATCACAACACAATTCAAGAAATTCAATCCTATAACTCATATAGGCAGTTTATCAAACACTTGGCATGCAACAAGCATAATGTACATATCAATTAAACAATTTCATAGTCAATACCATCAACTATCACATGTCAAAATCTTTTCCAAAAATGCAAGGAACTCACTTTCAAAAATAAATCCTAATCCTTAACATAAGTCAAAAACCATATGATTTCTCAAGAAACTCAACTCACATGATTGCCAAACTAAACATCCAATTCTCCTCATTAAATTAATAGCCTCCAAATAAAGTCTTAAATGTCCCAACAACTCAATAAAACAACCCCCAAAGAGCAATACAAACAAAATAGGATAAATACTCATGGTAAAAACCAAATCATCCCATTAAAGCAAAAACCCACCAATGAACTGAAATTTTCGGATTTAAACAAAACACTTGCTACCCAAATCCTCATAACCCTCTAATATTCCATTACTCACCAAATCCATCAAGTATATACCATAAACATCATAAAATAACAAAACCCAAAGTATTTCACGGAAGAAATAGAGAAAAGATTCATATTTTTACCTTGGGTTTGTGTTAGGATATGTGCCCTTAAATCTTATTGTATGTGTTAGGATATGTGCTCTTAAATCCTATTATATGATGCTATGTATGACATTAGGTATGACTTAATGTTGTGTTTAATAAAATTGTTTATTTTTATCTAAAATAATGGTAACATGAATATTTGGACATTATCATATAGTTCATGAGATGCATAGTATGTGATTTATGTGAAAAGTCACAGAAGATATAAATTACAAGTTTTTTGTAAACTCAGAATTTATAGTTCGTAGCCGGTGATGAAATTGGGCATTTCATCTACGAAGACTATAACGTATTAATTAAGACGATTTGTCTTGATCATGAAAGTAGTGACTTCTAGTTGATATGTTAATATGTTTTAAGAGTTAAGACATATTGAACTAGACCGCTGTGATATTTATTATTCTCCTAATGATTGTCAAATGAATAATAAATCTCACAACTTTTATTTGCATGAACTCTTAATCCTGAGAGAATAATGGACCTAATCATGACGTGTAGGTTGCTTTGATATATCAGGAGTGAGATCTAAAATAACGGTCAAAACCTCAGTATGTTGGGTAGCCACATTTAGTGTTGATAGAACATATATTCTGAAGATGGAATTCATAATCTCTTGATGCAGATATAAAATATTCCTTTGAGATAAGTTTAATGGGTTTGGTTATTCAAAGAGTTGGGCCCAACCACTTTAGTAAAAAATTACTAAAGTATATATATTTATGAAATTGGATTTCATAAATATATGATGAATAACTTTAAAGGATTAAACTGGGTACTCAAAGATTAAGATGTAGTAATTTTCAAAGTGGCAATCTATATTCATGACTTTGTATTACTACGAATATTTTATGAAGGGGTTGCGTATATAATAAAGTCTTGGGATATAGTTTATTAATAAGGCCTAGAGTGCAATTATATTTAGATAGTGGTATTAAATGTTATTAATGGTAACTTTGGACTTGTCAAGAGTTGACAGAAAAGCCTAAGACCCATTGGAGCTAGTTCTTATTGGTCCCTTTTGGTCTCACTCCAAGCCACACACTAAAGCCCAATTGGAAAGACTCAATTAGATAATCAGTTAGTTATAAAGGGAGAAACATACAGAATTTTTTTTAAAAAAGAAAAGAATCGTAGATTAAAAAGAGAGAGTGCGAGACACACTTTTATTCTCCCTTTGGAAACTGACTGAGAGACCACATATCTTGGGCGTAAAGTGGAATTGGAGTGAAGATTAAAAGTGTTCCCAAGTGCTTCTAATCTTTGTTTTGAATTTTTCCATACCAAGGTACATTATCTTGTTCTTAAATTCTAAAATTTACATAGTGCATGTTGTCAATCATGAATGAAATAGATCCTTGTTAGTTGCTTCCGCTGTGTGTTTTGTATGAGATACAAAACCAAATTTTTATCTAACAATTGGTATCAGAGCCAGGTTTTCATATCATGATTGTATAATGTGTGATTGAATTTTAGAATTTAAAAAAACCGTTATCTTTGTGTTTCAATTTTCTGTATCAAATTATGGTGTTGTGTCATGTTTTTATTTTTCATGACAATAATTTGGTTACTGTTGCCGTACAAATTGCAAACCATTTAACGCAATCTGTACAAATTCATATGATGACTACATATTCAATTCAGTATATCTCATTCGAATGGGGTAGGTGGTTATTGAAATGGGGTAGTTATGCTTGTACCATTTGGAAATTAATTGCATGGTTTGAATGCACCACTTGGTCTTTCACGTATGGCTTGCATGAATTGCATGGCTTCATTAATGCATGCAATTGATATTAAAAGAATCCAAGCCTAAAAAGTTGAATCCGTAGGGTACAAATGGTTGGAATCCTTATTGTATGGATTCAACTTTTCCAAGTTTATATATATATATATAAAATATAATATAATAATTATATATATGTAATATATTAATTATTATATTATATTATATATATATATATTATAATATGGATTTTTCAATGTAATATGGGTTTATATTACGTTATATACATTTATATATATATTAATGCTAGTTTAATGAAATTTATTCCTAATGAGATTAGGATTATGTTTTTCAAACTTTCTAGTATTATTATGGTTCTTGACCTTAAAAACCTTTATTTTAAAATATCTAGTGGGAGAGAGATGCAAGGGTTGCATCTCACGGCCTCCATTGTTGGTTCATAGTAGTGTGAAATATATACTCTGTCTTTGCCTCGAGCTTAGCATTCCATGCTGAGAGTATTTATTTCATGGTCCTACAAGATTGAATTTCCTAGTTTATAGTGGTTTGATAAACACCTTGTCTTAGCTTCGAGCTTTGCATTCCATACGGAGGGTGCTTTTATCATGGTATTACAAAATAAACTTGTTAAAGGGATGAAATGTGGCTACACATGATTCTAGACAATGGTATACATTAGACTAAGCATTATAGTAACCTCTATGCTGAGTTCTTGCTATTATTACTTAGAGGCTAAATGTAAAACGGCATATTATTAGTGTTTGATAAGAGTTATCATGATAACACTAATAATGAGAATAGTTCTCAATCAATCATAGTATTTAATGTTCGCTCTATGCTGAGGGATATTGAATATGGGATTGGGTTGTCGTTGCATATATTATTTTATGATTTTATTAAGGTTCCATATTATATGCTTATATGCTAAATTGATAATGTCCAGTTTACTTATTGTATTCATGTTTATTATTTTCAGATTTAAATCATGGCATCATTTAGCCCACTTGTTGCTATTCTTAACAAAAACAAACTAACTGGATCCAATTATGTTTACTGGAAAAGGAATTTGGACATTGTTCTTACTGTTGAAGAGCACAAATATATGCTTACTCAACCATGTCCTAGCATTCCTTCATTAGATTCTCCTCTTGAGAAAAAACAGCGATATGATCGTTGGTAGAAATCTAATGAAATGGCCAAATGCTACATCCTAGCATCTATCTCAAATGTTCTACAGTATCAAATGCAGAATGTAGAACTAGTTTCAGACATCATGCTTAGTCTGAAGGAGATGTTTGATGAGCAATGCCGTTCTACAAGGCAAGAAACTATGAGGTAAATTTATAATACCAAAATGGCTGCAGGAAGTTCAGTGAGGGAGCATTGTCTTAGGATGATTACTAATTTGAACACATTAGAAGTTTTAGGTGCCAACATTGATGGAGAATCCCAAGTGGATATGATACTCCAGTCACTACCGGAATCATTCAAGGAATTCAGACTCAATTATAATATGAACAAAAAGATTTACTCTTTGTCTGAATTAATGAATGAGTTAGTAGTGGCGGAAGGCATCTTTGGTACTTCTAGTGTTGAAGCCAATGTGAGTGAAACTTCTACTTCTCAACCTAAGTCGAAAGGCAAGGGTAAGAAGAAGGAGAAGAAGAAGAAGAAGAAGAAGAAGAAGAAGAAGAAGGAGGGACTTCACTAAGAAAGATGGCAAACAAATTGCCTTAGGGGTTGTTGACAAAGGAAAGAAAACCAAAGGAAATTGTTTCCATTGTGGTGAGAAAGGACATTGGAAGAGGAATTTTCCAACATTCAAGGCTGCCAAGAATAAGGGTATGAAAAGTTCATTTCTTCTTGAAATATGTTTGGTACAGAATTCCACAAATTCCTAGTGTGTGGATTCAGGTTGTACTAATCATATCTGCAATTCTTTGCAGGGGTTTCAAGAGACCAAAAAGTTGAATGAGGGAGAACTATTTCTTACTTTGGCTGATGGGAGTAGAATTCCGGTTGTAGCTGTTGGAGTGTTTAATTTATACTTTAAGTTTAGAGTTTTAATATTGGAAGACTGTTTATATGTACCTAATGTTCGTAGGAATTTAATTTCTGCAACTTATTTAGGTAAGCATGGATATTGTGTTATCTTGAAAGATAATGTTGTAATAAAGAAGGATAAAATGTTTATCTGTTCTGGCAATATTGTGGATGGTCTTTATATTTTAGCTCCTGATAAGCATGAATTATATAATTCTGAATTAGATAATAATTCACATGTGAAATTATTAAAGAGAAAGTTTTCTTCTACTAGTGAAGCATATCTTTGGCACTTGCATTTGGGTCATATTCATTCAAGTAGGATTCAAAGACTAATCAAAGATGGACTTTTACAGCCCATGGGCTTTGATGGTTTTCCAGTTTGCAAATCTTGTTTGGAAGGTAAAATGACCAAATAGTCTTTTAATGCAAAAGGTAGAAGAGCACAAGATTTGCTAGAACTAGTATATTCAGATGTATGTGGTCCTATGTCAATCCAAGCAAGAGGTGGCTATGAGTATTTCATTACTTTCACTGATGATTATTCTAGATTTTATTATGTGTACCTAATAAAACGGAAGTCCGAAACCTTTGAAAAGTTCAAAGAGTTTAGGGCTGAAGTTGAGAATCAATTAGGTAAACGCATAAAGGCCATTCGATCTGATCGAGGTGGCGAATACCTTCTTAGGGATTTCAAGGATCACTTAACTGAAAATGAGATTATATCCCAGTTGACTGCACCTGAAAGCCCACAACAAAATGGTATAGCAGAAAGAAGGAATAGGATTCTTTTGGATATGGTTAGATCCATGTTGAGTTATTCGGCTCTACTAATTTCCTTTTGGGGATATGCCTTAAATACTGCAATGTATCTTCTGAATTTTGTACTTTTGAAGTCTGTTCCTAAAACACCTGTAGAGTTGTGGAATAGGCATAAGCCTAGTATGAGACATCTCTACATTTGGGGTTGTCCAGCACATGTGTTGAAAGGAAAGTCTGACAAGTTACAGTCTAAAACAAAAGTGGTTTTCTTTGTAGGGTATCTAAAAAGAACTGTTGGAGGTTTATAATATAGTCATAAGGATAATAAAGTCATAAGGATAATAAAGTGTTTGTTAGCACAAATGCCAAATTATTGGAAAATGACTATATGAATGATTATACTGCTAGAAGTAGAGTTGTCTTGGCTGAAATGAATGAACCTGTAGTTGAACAACTAATGGACGAAACTAGGAATGATGTGGCTGTATTGGATACACCACAAGATATTACTCATGAAATGTCTAGTACATAGGTGCCTCGTCATAGTGGGAGAATTGTTTGGCCTTCTATAAGATTTATAGGTTTGGGAGAAACCTATGAAGCTATCTCAGAAGAGGTTGAATTGGATCCTTACACTTATGATGAAGCCATGAATGATATAGATGCACATCATTGGATCCAAGCTATGAAATCTGAATTGGATTCTATGTATTCCAATCATGTATGGGATCTTGTAAAGGCACCTAACGGCATTAAACCTGTTGGTTGCAAATGGGTTTACAAGAGAAAGATAGGGATAGATGGAAAGGTTGAAACTTTTAAAGTAAGACTAGTGGCAAAAGAGTATACACAAAAAGAAGGCATTGATTATGATGAAACTTTTTCCCCAGTAGCCATGCTTAAGTCTATCAGAATTCTCTTATCCACTGCTGTTCATTATGATTATGAGATTTGGCAAATGCATGTCAAGACTGCATTTGTTAATGGCAATCTTGAAGAAGAAATATACATGATGCAACCGGAAGGTTTCATAGTAAAGAACTAAGAGCATATGGTATGCAAGTTGTATAGGTCCATTTATGGACTTAAGCAAGCATCTAGTTCATGGAACATTAGATTTGATCAAGCAATCAAGTCATTTGGTTTTGAACAAAATCTTGATGAACCATGTGTGTACAAAAGACATCGAGACAAAGTAGTACTGTTCCTAGTGCTTTATGTTGATGATATTCTACTCATTGGAAATGATGTAGGGGTAATATCATCGATTAAAATTTGGTTGTCTAGCCAATTTGATATGAAGGATTTGGGTGAGGCTAACTTTATTCTAGGGATCAAGCTTTGGCGAGATCGCAAGACTAAGATGTTAAGCTTATCACAAGCTAGATATATAGATAAGGTTCTAGAATGGTTTAGCATGCAAAACTTCAAGAAAGGATTGCTTCTTTTTAGACATGGAGTTCCTCTGTCTGATGACCAACGACCTAAGACTCAAGAGGAAGAGAATATGATGAGACAAGTTCCTTATGCTTCTACAGTGGGAAATGCTATGTTTTGTACTAGACCAGATATTTGTTATTCAGTTGGCATGGTCAGCCGATATCAATCAAATCCAGGACCAAAACATTGGCAAGCTGTAAAGCACATTCTCAAGTATCTTAGGAGAACGAGAAATTATATGCTTGTTTACCATTATGAGGACGGTTTAGCATGCAAAACTCCAAGAAAGGATTGCTTCTTTTTAGACATGGAGTTCCTTTGTCTGATGACCAACAACCTAAGACTTAAGAGGAAGAGAATATGATGAGACAAGTTTCTTATGCTTCTGCAGTGGGAAGTCTTATGTATGCCATGCTTTGTACTAGACTAGATATTTGTTATTCAGTTGGCATGGTCAGCCAATATCAATCAAATCCACGACCAAAACATTGGCAAGCTGTAAAGCACATTCTCAAGTATCTTAGGAGAACGAGAAATTATATACTTGTTTACCATTGTGAGGATATGATTCCCATTGGTTATACAGATTCAGATTTTCAACTGGATCTAGATTTTAGAAAATTCACTTCAGGATCTGTTTTCACCTTGGGAGATGGAGTCATAAGTTGGAGGAGTGTTAAGCAATATTGCATTGCGGACTCCACCATGGAAGCCGAGTACGTTGCTGCTTATGAAGCAACAAAGGAGGCTGTTTGGCTCAAGAAATTCCTTTCTGATCTTGGTGTTGTAAGAATGGAGCATGTTCCCATCACATTGTTTTGTGACAATAGTGGAGTGGTTGCAGAATCCAAAGATCTAAGAAATCACAAGAAAAGAAAGCACATTGAGAGGAAGTACCATATCATTTGAGACATTGTTGCTTGTGGAGATGTTGTGGTAGCAAAGATTGAAAGTGCAAATAATCTAGCAGATCCTTTTACCAAAACCTTGCCTCAAAGGACTTTCGAGTCACATTTGGAGGGAATGAGAGTTAGATTAGTGCACAATAGTCTTTAGGGCAAGTGGGAGATTGTTAGGATATGTGTCCTTAAATCCTATTGTATGTATTATGATACGTGTTCTTAAATCCTATTGTATGATGCTATGTATAACATTATGTATGACGTAATGTTGTATTTAATAAAGTTGTTTATTTTTATCTAAAATAATGGTAACATGAATATTTAGACATTATCATATAGTCCATGAGATGCATAGTATGTGATTTATGTGAAAAGTCACAGAAGATATAAACCACAAGTTCTTTGTAAACTCAAAATTTATAGTTCATAGTCGGTGATGAAATTAGGCATTTTATCTGCGAAGACTATAACGTATCAACTAAGATGATTTGTCTTGATCATGGAAGTGGTGACTTCTAGTTGATATGTTGATATGTTTTAAGAGTTAAGACATATTGAACTGGACCGTTGTGAGATTTATTATTCTTTTAACGACTGTCAAATGAATAATAAATCTTACGACTTTTATTTGCATAAACTCTTAATCTTGAAAGAATAATGGACCCGATTATGACGTGTAGGTTACTTTGATATATTAGGAGTGGGATCTAAAATAACGGTCAAAACCTCAGTATGTTGGGTAACCACATTTAGTGTTGATGGAACATATATTCTCAAGATGGAATTCATAGTCTCTTGATGGAGATATAAAATATTCCCTTGAGATAAGTTTAATGGGTTTTGTTATTCAAAGAGTTGGGCCCAACCACTTTGGTAAGAAATTACTAAAGTATATATATTTATGAAATTGAATTTTATAAATATATGATGAATAATTTTAAAGGATTAAATCGGATACTCAAAGATTAAGATGTAGTAATTTTCAAAGTAGCAGTCTATACTCATGACTTTGTATTACTACGAATATTTTATTAAGGAGTTGCGTGTATAATAAAGTCTTGGAATATAATTTATTAATAAGGCCTAGAGTGCAATTATATTTATATAGTGGTATTAAATATAATTAATGGTAACTTTGGATTTGTCAAGAGTTGACAGAAAAGCATAAGGCCCATTGGAGCTAGTGTCTTATTGGTCCCTTTTGGTCCCACTCCAAGCCACACACTAAAACCCAATTGGAAAGGCCCAATAGGGCCGGCTCAATTAGATAATCAGTTAGTTATAAAGGGAGAAACATACATATTTTTTTTAAAAAAAAGAAAAGAATCGTAGATTAAAAAGAGAGAGTGTGAGACACACTTTCATTCTCCCTTTAGAAACTGATTGAGAGATCACACATTTTGGGCGTAAAATGAAATTGGAGTGAAGATTAAAAGTGTTCCCAAGCGCTTCTAATCTTTGTTTTGAATTTCTCTATACCAAGGTACGCTATCTTGTTCTTAAATTCTGAAATTTACATAGTGCATGTTGTCAATCATGAATGAAATAGATCCTTATTAGTTGTTTCCACTGTGTGTTTTGTATGAGATACAAAACCAGATTTTTATCCAACAGTTTGCTCCACTTCAAAATCTCATGGAATTTGGTTACTAGGAGGACTAATGGAGAGAACTCCTCACTTTCTTGGAGGTCTTAATTTGAGAAAGGAAAAATGATGAAGGAGACATGGGGCTTGAAGATTTGGTCTTGAGGGAAGGAGAAGAAGAGGGAATAAGAGAAAGGAGGGAGAGAGAGCCATAAGAATGAAAAGAAAGGAGGGGAGGAGGGGGTTCACGTGTGGTGATAAATGGGGGTCCATAAGAAATATCTTGTTGACAATTTTACAAAAATGCGCTCATTAAGAATATACACATATTAGAGAAAAACTTGGGGTGTTACACCCAAGCACCACCAACTTGTACCTAGCCAATACAGGAGTGGTGGGCCACAGGTTAAAGGTAAAAGAGGGTATGATCTGGTAGTGGGGAAAAGAGAATGCCTATTATGGGATTCCCGCTCAAACCTTTTTGGGAGAAATGTCCTGCTGGGATGACATACTACCCAAAAGAGGGAGGATGAGTTGGAACCACTAGGTGAATGCCATTAGGGGGAGAGAGAGAGAGAGAGAGAGAGAGAGAGAGAGAGAGAGAGAGAGAGAGAGAGAGTGTGTGTGTGTGTGTGTGTGTGTGTATGCGTGTGCGTGTGTGTGTGTGTGTGTCCACTTTGTTGCGAATAGGAGTGAGGTGAACAAGCAAACAAAGTAGAATTCTTTTTCTGGTAATGGGGTGTGGTATGACCAGCATAGGTAAGTGGTGGTGGTTAGGCAGCTGACAAGCTAGTAAGTGGTCTGGAAGTAAACCCATACCCAGACAAAAGTTGTTAAAGGGTAAAATAGTAAAAACCAGGCACGACAAGAAGTATATAAAGGGCCCTCACTATGCACAGTAGCACCATCGTAACAGTAGTGACCAATAGGAGAGAATTACAGCAACACCATCACCATAACACTACACGAGTAAGCATTGAGAAGGAAAGAAAAGAGTGGGAAAGAATCAAAGTAACAAAATGGAAAAGAAAGAGAAAGAGAACTAGGAAGAGAGAGTGTAGAATAGCAGAAATGTACCTATAGGCTAATCCCTTTTCTCCCTCTCAAAAGCCTACCCTCTGCTAAGGATAAATGATTCGTTTGAGGATAAGCCATTCAGGCTTGTTCCCTTAAAGTGGGTAATTTCTAAAAGCAAGATCCTCCTGTGAAGTTACCCACATTGAGGAAGTGGTTCCCTCCTTGGACTTGGTTCCGTAACACAGTTGAATGTGGGCTGACCTCTTTCTTTTACTTTTATTATTTATGATAATTATGTCCTTTTTTTTGTCTTTGTAATCTCACCCATAACATGTTTCTTATTTCCATATCATTCTTTTCTTAAGGATTCTTTGTTTATTTTATCTAATGGGAAGCATATTCCCTTTATTATTGTCATATTGTACTTATCTGCCATAACTCTTCTGCTACAGCTTCGCCTACCATGGGCATGTGATCAAAGTTTCAGCAAAAGGGGTATAGTTTGTGTACAAGCCGACCTAAGCCCAAGGTGGGTTATAATTGGGCTGGTCCCAACTCTCCTATCCAGAACATTTGGGCCTCTATACAGCAAGTGACAATCCAACCTAAAATCACAAAGGTCCACCACAATAGTAAAAGAGATTTATACGTATTATTTCCATACACTTTTTATAATGATATTATTATTTTTATATAAAATATTGTTTTTCTTAGAAATTAAATAAAATATAGTTGATAAAATATATATTAAATTTTCTAAAATAAACTATCTATATTTGTTATTTGAAAATATTTTAAATTTTTAGGATTTTTAGCAAACATAATATATTTTATATTTAATTATTATAGTCAATATATTTTGTAAATAAAATAAAGTGTGGTTGGAATTTGTTTCTAATATTTGTTACAAAACGGTTTATCATCTGTATGTTTTAAAAGGCTTAAAGAAGAAGCATATATAAGCAAAATTCCATAACTTATAGTACTCCTTTGAAATAGTTCATTCTGTACATGTCTTTAATAACATAAGAGAAATAATATATAAGTAAATCAATCACTTGAACTAGAAAAGAATACAAGACTTTAATAATATAAGAAAAATATAATTTATTCAAGAATATACTAATATTACATTGAGAATGTGACATAATTTGTTAATGAATCACCTCCTCTTTTTACTTAAACCTTTTACGCAAAGAATCACCGAAGTAAACCGAAATTGACCAAAATTGACTATATAGACTGAATTGGACCTTACAGACCAAAGTAGACTAAAAAGACCGAACTAGACAAAAATGGATCAAATGGACAGAACTGGACCGAGATGAACCAAATGCATTGAAGTAGACCAAGAAGACTGAGATGGACCGAAATGAGCAGAAGTGGATTGAATTGACCAAATGGACTGAAATGGGCCAAGGTGGACTGAAGTGGTCTTTGACGATGCCGAGTTTTCTACCTCCATGTTAGCAATTGCATGCCACCAAGAAGACAAAGTAGAAGATGAAT
Source organism: Castanopsis chinensis (assembly GCA_032878915.1). Classification (NCBI taxonomy): domain Eukaryota; kingdom Viridiplantae; phylum Streptophyta; class Magnoliopsida; order Fagales; family Fagaceae; genus Castanopsis; species Castanopsis chinensis. The sequence continues at coordinate 2,446,832 of JAVQMG010000113.1, forward strand.
TTTGGATGTTGCATCTCTTTCTCTCTCTCTTATGTTTTTCTCTCTTGTAGTCGTACCTTTGTCTCTCCTCTCCCTAATAGGTGGTAAAATAAAAGCAATGAAGCATAAACTTGCGAAGCACACAACGATGCTTTCCAGCGGCCTCTAATCCTAACCATGTTAATTTATTTTGTCCAACATCAAAGCCATACTTCTTTTTCATGAAAAATTGAAATTTAAGGAGTGTCTTTATTGAGAGGAGCATTACATGATTACAATGAACCAACACTCACAAGTGATTGAGGCTTACTGTCACTCCATAAGAACATTATAGATATAGACAAAATCAAAAGCCACACCATTAAGCATAAGGCATAAGCATGGATTAACGAGCAATGGTTTTAAACACAAGTACTAAGCATAGACATCAGGGTTTTGGAGGAGGTAGGCTTCCACAATTTTGTAAATCTTCAAGGCGTTATCCTTGCCGGCCTTGACTTCCTCTTCACTGAGCACAACACTTGCTTGTCATCTTATTTTTACTGCCACCCTCAGGTGTTGACTCAAATTGGACCTCATAAGCAATAGATTCAAGCTTGCCCGCTAAGGCATCACCTTCGATGTAAGTGTACTCAGGGGCGGCTTGATGCAGTTGGGGGCCTAAGGCGAAAATTGATGATCTTGTTTTAGGTGCAAAATTATTACTAATTAAATTAACATGAACTACGTAAATTTTTTTTTCTTTTTTTAGAAATTTTATAGGCAAAAAAAATTTGACAAAATTTTCGTATTTGTTCATGTGGTAGATTGATAGTGGTAAGTAAAAAAGTGATGTTAGTAGTACATTTAGATGAAAACTAGTAAAAGTTTGCTAACTAAACTTATATTATTATTCTTATTTTTTTTTAAAAGTGTAACATTCACAATATTTTTTACAACAAATCCTAGGTTTTAAGTAGCTTTTTGTTTTCTATTTGAAAATATCATTATAATTATATTTTTTTGCTATCAATAAAAGGCTATAACAACCTGTAACTTAGCATTAGTTGTAAAAGTGTTGTGAAAATATTGTGGATGTTGCATTTTTCTCTATTTTTTATTTGTTTTTCATTTGGTAAAAAAAAATTATTTTATTTATTTATTATAAATAACTCTATTGGTTAAAATTTGGGGGCCTTTTTTTTACTTGGGGCCTTAAGCGACCGCATCTTTTGCTCCACTGTTCAGCCGGCCCTGAGTGTACTTGTATGGATAACTCTCTTCATTAAGCTCATCAATCCTATTTTTAACACTCTTAAGTTGGCTGCCTGCATGGAATGCAATCATGTTACATACAAGAGTAAGACTAATGTTATCACTTCCTCCCTCTTCGGGGAAAATTATTAGATATTCTCGGAGTACCATAAATACGTACTCCTCCTCTCACATGAATGGTGGGTCTCACCATGAATTTAATTAGTAGGATCCACCATTCATGTGAGAGGAAGGAGTATGCATTTATGGTATTCCGGGAGTACACAATAATTTCTCCCTCTTCGGTTGGTTTATTTAGAAAATCCAACTGTTTAAGGGAATATCATTTAAGGCCAAAATTTATTGACTTATAAATAAAACGGTGCAAATTTTCAAAACTTCCCTCAATTTATGCTCAATTTATGCTCTAATAAAATAAGGTATTGACTTTTTGAATATGATAAAGGTAAGTTAAGAAATCTACCAACATCATATTCCTTTTGAAAGAGATCACATTTTGGGACATCCTATAGTAGAATATAAGACTAACAATTTGTGACGGTGGAAGTTTAAACCTTTTAAGTGAAACTTTTGTAAATATATTATCATATGCAGTGTCTTTACCTTCAGCGAAAGTGATCTGCCTGATGCTACCAACCCCTCCATCACCTTGAATGATTTCTATGCTTTTAACAACCTGGGGAAAGATTTTTGGGATCAGATTGGGAGCAACAATGACCACGGCTTTGAACAACCTGGATGGAGGGATTGAGGAGGTGTACTCATCAGTATATGTGATAACACCCATGATATGCTAATGGAAAGTGATTAATTGGGAAACTTGAGGAAGATGAACTAGGAGTGAATTGAATTTCTTATGTCTGGCAGGAAAGATAGTAGAGGAATGGTATTTATAGGTTTAAGTTAACGCATTTTTGTTACTAAGCTGGTTTCCTTTTGGTTCTAAGGCATTGTCCTGATGTGCATTTAAATAATGACAACACAAAGGGGTGTCACTCTCAAGGCTAACTTTCCTAAGATCAGAGAGAGGGAGAGTTGAGAACAAGTTTGTTCCAAAAGGGTTTTCTAGTTTCCTTGACCGCCTTAAGCCCTTAATGTTTTCTTTTTTGGCCCCATAAAAGATCCCTTAATGCTGTGCTAATGCAAATGCAAAGAACAAAACTATGGATCTAGTCATATTTAATATTCATTTTTTTTTTGCTAAACGGGAAGGGGGGCAGAGGTGATCATTGTAACTCGCACCTTGGACATGACCATAGGGGCACCTTTTGCTAGAGAATGTTGGATTAAGCCATAGCTACTGCAGCCGGGGATGATCATAGACCTCACCCTAACCTCATGAGAGAGCTAGTAAATCAGGAGTTAGCTTCAAGAGGCAACCGCACCTCCTGCTAGGGTTCGAACGTGGGACTTTTAGAAAACGATTACACACCTTGACCACTAGGCCAGGCCACCCCTCTCGGTGGTGTCATATTTAATATTCATAACTCTCCTTTTTGTTTTGAAAGAGTATTCCATCATCATCCTAAGATTATTTAATAAAGAGTAGTGTACAAAAATATGGATCTCATCTCAATAACCTGAAGCATGTAAATGAAGACAAATGCCGGCATTATGAGAGCAAGAACTAAGGATAATTGACAGTGGCGTTGCTACTTGAGATAAAGGCTTGTGGTTCTTAATTTACCTCTCTTAGTGTTCCTAAAATAGAATAATCTACTTTGCTTTCCTTTCCTCTAGAGAGAAAAAAAAGGATGAATTTTATTCAGTTTTTAGGAGTAAATAGGTCTTGAATCTTGATGTCTATAGTTGCCATCTAATTCAGAAGGATGTAAATGAAACTGTTACAGATGTTATGTCTTAAGAGGCAGAAATTCTTTGTATCTCTATAATTCTATGTAGTTATAAACCTATAGAACAATAAAAGTAACCCAAATGTTAATTGTAGTTTAAGTATTTAACCTTAAGGTTAATCTGAGCTTATAAGGAGTTTGGACTCTTTGGACCTCATGCATCATAATATGTCCGACGGGAACGACATCCATCACGAAAAACAATCATTATGAGTTTGGACCTCTTAAATCATAATATGACCGACTGGAAAAATGAATTTAATAACTTGAGAGGTGTATTGGTAATTTGAGAATCCTGGGAGAGGATGTGGCATATCGGCATGTCCCATTTGGATAAATATTATTTGTTTGGAGTTTAAGATGTTTGTCAATAAGTCCCCATCTTGTTGGAAATTTCAAGTAAGCATATTGGACATTACGTTGTGTCCTCAAGTATATCCCCGATCCTATTTCAAGGATCAGATTAGCTGGCAATTATATTAGACAAGGACAAAGTTTAGCTACAAAAGGCTATAACCTTATTTAAAATTTTTTTATTAGAGGTGAATTTTGGCAAATCCACTATTGGATTATATTTTCTTCTTATATGCTCATTTTAAGGTTGAATTTAATCAACCATGTGTTGGCTTTATTTTGTGCTAAATTTGCTTGTAACTTAGCATGTAGAAATCTTGTATTTAGGTGGGAATAATGTAAGGATTGTGTGTGAGAGTGTGTGAAGAAACTCAAGTTGTGTGCATTCACGAGGAGTCTTGCGATTGACTCGCGATTGACAAGTCGCCAAAGTACTACACGTGTGAATCATGCAAGAAGCTGAAGGGTCACGATAGCTGGAGCATTGTAGGACAAAAAGTACAGTTTGTTGGCAGTTAACTTGCGACTTGTTCCAGTCGTGAGACCGAGTCGTCGGAATACCTTGTTTTGCTGAAAACTAACTTTTCACATTCCATCTCATACCCCACTATAAATACCCTTAAACCTACGAAATGTAATGTGCTGAAAAAGGGAGCCTATTGAGAGAAAGACCCTAAGAGAGGTTTCTACAACACACCCACCTTATTAGAGAGAGAGAGCTACTCATCCTTAGAGAGAAATATTTATAGTCTCTTCTTATTCCCTCTCCCATTGTTATACTCATTGAGAGGCGATTTGTACCTAAACACAACTCACACCCATTTAGAGTATTGAGGGTGTTTTTGGAGCTTGGAAAGCATTGGAAGATGCCAAGGATGGCGGATGCAATACAAAGTTTATTGTGGGATTTGGAAAGTTAGAGAAAACACGGTTAGGCTTAACCTTGTTGGAGTAAGAAGCTTGGAGGGCTTAGGTGCGTCGGGTGGATTAGGCTTGGAAGGTCTATTGCTATTTATGTATCCCAACTTTATTCTCTAGTGGATCATTTTACCTCTTGGAGGGAGGCGGAGAGATTTTTCGTCGAGTCAATAACACGTGCCGGTGTTATCATTGTGTTTGTATCTCTCTTCCCTTACTCTTTAACCATTAATTGCTACTGTGTTTGTGATTAATTATGTGTTAAAGTAGTTTGCCTATTTAGGTATAGCTTATATTCATCATTCTGCACATATATTATTTGTGTTGATAATTTTGAAATTGGGGGTCTAAACATTCATTAGTGTTTTACACACTAATTGAACTTTCAATTGGTATCAGAGCGGGTACACATATTGTGGTTTAAATACTTAAGTGTGATCTTTGACCTCTTGTGTTATTTGCCATGGATAGTGCTTTGTATGCTTCTATGCATGTTTTGGTTGATGATGAATGTAACATGCCACGTGTTTGTGAAAATGCCTTTATCAGTGTTTATCCTCATAATTGTGATAACATGTTACTTGAATCATTGGGTGTTGTTGATATTCTAACATCAAACTCTTGAAGAAAGAAGCTAAGAAGTTTCACAAGAATGTGAGCAAGTTCATTTGTGAAAAGGATGATTTGATTGCTAAGCTCAATGAATCTAACAAATTGGTTGAGAATTATAAGAAACTTGCTGAAAATTCTCTTTAAAAGCTAAAAGAGTTTGAATGTTTGAATATGAACTTGGATGTTAAACTTGTTTTGTCTAACAAACTTGTTGATGAGCTAAAATGTGAAAATGAATCTCTTAAGATGCATGTTAAGTGTTTGATTGCTGAACCTATTACTAAAAAGGATGAAAAAATTTGTTGCAATCATGTTGTGGTACCCGATTTTGTGCCAATTGTGTGTTCTACCTTAAAGGACAAATCGGTGTACATTCCTCAACATAAAAGAAATCAAAAGGTGGAGAGAAAGGCTCTTAAGTCAAAGCTTCCGTTTAGGTTTCAACCTAAGGTTTTGGATGGATCTAAGTTTGTCCCAACTTGTCACCATTATGGTGTAATTGGTCATATAAAACCTCAATGTTATAAGTTGAAGATAGAACAAAATCATGTTGCTAGATCTCTTCCCAAAAAACCTAGTGGACCTAAACACATTGTTCTAAGTTATGACATTGAGGTCTTATATGACCTTGTGGCACCTTTGGTTATCTAAGATCTTATTGCTTTAAGTTTCATGCTCTTAAAAAAATCAAAAGAAAAGAGAAACTTGAGCTTCTTGGAAGTTGTGCTAAAAAGGGTAAACCAGATTTGAGTGAAAATAGCATGTTGTTAAAAAGAGTGTTTAATGCCCTTAACTTATTGTCTATGTGCATCTCCGGTTTTCATTCTTCCAACTCTCGCCTCTCTTCTCATAAGACACTCATTCTAAACAATTGTTCTGTTTGGATGAGAAGGGCTCCTATGGTTGAGCTTTTGCTCTTTTGGTCTTTGATCTAATTCTTACAATCTTTGTAGGATCCTTCATGCATTAAATGTCATATCTTCATGCATTTTGTGCATTTTGCATTTCTTTATATGCATTGTTTTTGTTTTGATCTTACTTTCATGTTTTAGTTTTGTGCGAGTAAAAAATCCAAAACCACATAAAAAGTGAAAAATTCAAAAAGTTTGATCACATATGTTTGAGCACATATCACATGTGTGTTTAGTCTAGTACCTTCGTACAAATGGCTTAATGCATTTATGAGCTTAACTTATTATGTATGCACATTTATCTTTGTGGGAAAAATCTTGACATCTATGTGTGTTTGTTGTAAATAGATCTCCAAGCTTGTAATGAATGATTAGTCAATAGTCATGTTGGTTTTGATACATGTATAGACTTGTGTCTATATATCTTCCACTCTTTTATATTTTTGTTTAATATCTGAACCAATGTTAAATCTCGAAAAGAGATAATAAGCTGAAAAAGCTGTTGTACAAATTAGTATTTGATTAGGAAAAAGGGAAAGCAACATGTACTGAAATGTATAGTGCCCAAAAAGCCAAAGGCTTGTTCATCAAATTGAAATATAAAAAAATTTTAGGAATCGATCTCAAAATGAGATATAATATATTGTAAGAAGCCAAATGAAAAGCTTCAAATATATGTAATCAAGTTTTGTGGGAGATCTTATGTGTTCATTTCTATAGTTGAGATAGACTATTTGACTTAGTACTAGTTGTGTATGACTTGATTGAATTGATCATTGAAGATTCACTCTAGAATAAGGACTATTCCACATACACAACACACATGCCTAATGTTCAATGAATGCTTTATTCATTTGTTCTATTGTACTTGTTTAAATGTGATGTGTGTGTGCTCAACTATATATGGATCAAACCAAAAAGATTTTTGATCATTTTATATGTATTTGGAAGTGATTTTTATCACTCTTTATGTTCATGTTTAATGCTTACTTTGTTTTTTATTGTTTTAAGCAAGTTTTGTGTTGACAAATAGGTGTCAGAATTTTTGGCTACTCAAGTTTTAGCTACTTATTTTGATGACTCGCCCAGTTGCAAAACGCAAGTCGTGAGTTCATCTAGAAGCTTTCGCGACTCGCCAGTTGTGAAAATTTTCGCGACTCGCTAGTCGCGAAACGTCCAGAATTAGCTTTCTAAAGAGTTTTACGTGGGAAACCTATTTTTAAACCTCTCCCATCCTCTCTAAAACCTCTGTTTCAATATTTTTACATTAAAACCCAATCAATTTGATTGGTTTTTCATTCCATTAACATCTCTAAGGTATTTCTAAACTCTTTTTATTGAATTTGATCCTTAAATTATGTTTTGGAGAGTTTTTGTATTCTTGGTTAGGATTTTTATCATAGGAGTTGGGAAAACTTAATTTTTGTCAAATTTTTGTATAGGATTGGTTTCTTCTAATGATTTGCTTTGGATATTGGTTTCTTGTGGCAAAATTGAACATGTATTAAGGGTGGATTTCATGACGTTTATGCATTATTTTACATTGTTGTTCATAGTGTGCACACTAGGTGTTTGATAAAATGCCTCTTAGGCAATTTCTCACTTGTTTGGATTCTGATGAGTACCAAACTTAGGGGTTTCTCATGTTTCCTCATTAGGAACATGTTTGGTTCATTGGTTGTGTATTTAATATACTTTGCTCCATATGTGCATTTTCCATGCTTTGGTCATGCATTGCACTTTGTTGCTTCTTGCACACATCTTTGCTACCCTTGTCATGCATTGGCCTATATCTTGTTTCTTCATCCTAGCATGTCATTTTTACCTTATGCTCCATAGTGTTTTGTTTTGTCTTTTGTTTGAGCTTCATTTCTCATTCATCTTATACCCTTCATGCATCATTCTTCTTGTTCATACCTTCATCTCTTGCCCTCATTTTTCTTTAACCCTTTATCTATTCATGTAAAAAAGGGGGAGAGTATACTTTAGAGTAGTATACCAGAGAGTTTTGTTATTTCTATATGACACTTGTGCACATACTTAGGGGGAGAAATTCTATTTATTGTGCACATTTGTAAGGGGAGAGATATTCAATAGGGGAGATGCATATACCAAGGGGGAGAAGACATTGTTTTAATAAGAAAACTCTGTTTGTTTGTTTGTATTTTTTTTTTCTGTTTATTTTCTTGTTTGCTTTATGGTGCTTTGAGTTATGTTTAGTCTCTATGCTTTGTTGTTCTCATTGTATCGTGTTTATGTTGGACATGCATAAATCCTTATGTTATTGTGCTTCATTGCATGTTCGGATGATCATTTGTTCTGCTATGTGATCATTGTAGTCATTTCTTTATGATTGTTTTAGTGTATGGTCAAGTTGCTCATTTGTTTTACATCATATTTACTTGATCGCAATTTACTTATTACATTATACTTGTCATTTTATTACTTGCTTTGCCTTGAGGGTCTAATGTGTTTTGTGCAAGTGTTTCAAGTTACAGGTATATATGCTCCAAGTGCATCACAACCATTGTTTCCAAGCTCACATTTAAGTTTAGAGTTTGTTTTATGGTGTTTTGTCATGGAATAGCCAAAGAGGGAGATTGTAAGGAAGCCAAGGCGTTTGAAGTAGCTCTGGAGTTTGCTAGGGACATTGGCGTTCATGATGTTAGTCTTGAGGGTGACTCTTTGGTGCTCTCTACTGCTCTTTGTGGTTTATTTGAACCACCTTCCAAGATAGCTGTTGTAATCAGAGGAGTTTTAATGTCGTGTGGGTCTGTAGGAAAGGTTGATTTTCTCATGTTAAGAGGCAAGGTAATAAACTTGCACACTTGTTAGCAAAACATGCGTTGGGAATTGTGGGCTATTTGACTTGGATAGAAGAGAATCCTTGCTTCCTTGACCAAGCTCTTTTCCATGATGTAGCTTTTCTTTGAGTTTATTATTAAAAATCTTAGTCTTATCATAAAAAAAAAAAAAAAAATTTACCTGCATGTTATAATTTTATAAAAAATGTTGTGACGGTAGATAATTGCATGGTAGGAAAAAGAACTCATAGGATATTCACTTGTGGTAATCACGTAGAATATTTACCTAGCGCAACTACAACTAGTAGGAGTCATCTTTTTATTATATAGTATATGTTGTAATTCTTACGATTTGTCTTAATTGGACCAATCTATATATATATATATATATATATATTTATTTATTTATATATATATATAATAATATATATATATATATATATATATATAATAGGTGAAGCAGAGAGAAACTCAAATTGTAATTCTAAATTAGAATCCTAATTTTGTACCATGTGTCAAGATTCATGTGGGTCCATTTGTCTACATTTAAGTGAGATCAGTTGTAGTTCCGGTGTGCTCTTACTTTTTTTTTTCCACACCTACGTATTTTTAGGTTCACCTCCCCTTCTACAATAATCAAAACCCAAAATCCTTTCTCTCCTACTTAGCTAACGGTGCATTTACCCAGTTACCACACCGATTTAGGCACCTTAATATACATCTCATCTCTTCTTTAATGAATGCTATGGAATTTGAAAAGAATTTCTCGGTATCAATGATGCATGTATTTGGGTATTTCTGTATCTTATATAAAAAGAGGTTTTCCATATATTCCGATTGCACCCACAATTTTAATGGTCCTGATTTATGCTTCCTAAGGTTTGATTACTTCTTTCTTTCATTTGCCTATACTTTTGTTCGTTTTTGTGAATAGTTTTTATTTTTTAATGATAAATATTTTTTGTTTTCCTATCATTGATGTCATATGTTTATTTTCTATTTCATAACAAGTTACAAGGAAATTCAGAATTTTAATGGTACTCGTTTATGGTTTGCAAAACGAATTTTAGCCATTCCTAAAGTTTGATTACTCATTTCTTTCATCTGCCTATTGTTTCCGTCCTTTTTGTGAATAATTTTTATTCTTTAATTATAAAATTTTTTTTGTTTGCCTATAACTGATGTTACATGTTTATTTCCTGTTTCATAACAAGTTTCAAGGAAACTAGGGAGTTGTTTGAATTCCAAACTTTCAAGCACGCCACAAAATTGGAATGGGACATTGGAACCGAGATGAACCTTATCTTTATAGTTACGAAGAGTTTGTAGTTGCGTGCAAAAGATGCTCAATCGACCTTGAAATGTTTAAGTTGGTGAATAGGCTTCTTTAAGTCTCTTTGATTGTATTTCTTTACCCTCATTGTAGAATAACTTAAATAATAAGATGCAATATTCTGTTCATTTGTTAATTGTTTGTTAAGCTTTGCAAAAGTTTTACAATTATGATTTCCTTAATGGTTTGCCAAAAGGAATGATTATCGATTGTGGAAAATTCAAAGTGTAATCAACCTTATCCTTGTAATTATAAAAATTTGTAGTTACATCTCATTGAATATAAAAACCTGACTCTTCACGTTTTTTTTTTTTTTTTTTCACATCAATCCCAATCACTCTAAAATCCTTTCTTAATTTTTGTGCCTAAGGAATTATATATATATATATATATATATAATCAAAGCTAAGAGAAAATATAATTTAAATTCTAAATTGGATAGTTAATTTTGCATCATGTATCTTATCTAAAATTTTAAATTTTTGTGCATGCATTAGCATCTAACACAGAAGTTAGAAAACCACAATAATCAAGTTCATTCACCTAAGAAAAAAAATTTAAATTGCACACTATAAAAATCCCTACCATCCCATTCGTTGTTTGTATAATCATAAACATACAACCTTCTAGAAACATTCAGCCACATTTTCCACAAAAAAAAAAAAAAAAAACCACATTCCTACACCTCCACCACTAAAAAGTTAAAACTAACACAAACTTTCACTCTCACATAGATTTTCACATTTAGCTTTCGTCTATCTCTCAAATGCATAATCTTTGCTCTGAGTTTTTAAAGGCATTAAAGTTAGTTTCTCTCTATCTCCCTTGCTTTCATATTCTTATTTTTTTCCCCAATTTGGTTTACAATTTGTACAATGTTTTTTTTAGTGGTATGATGAAAATCAAAAAGGCAGAGTCTCCATTAATCCCCACTCCCTCTTTTTCCAGCTCCTTTATGTTAATGTTTATTGACCACATGATTTCTTTCTTTTATTCCAACCGAGCCCACATGAAGAAACCGAGTTTGCATGGGACATATATACCTTTTGAACGTTCCCTGCCAATCCTGTTTTAAATGTACATATTATATCATTATTATCATGTAAAATATAAGTGGGTTGGAGGATTAATTTGTGGTGCTTCTTCCTTTTTGATTGCTTACTAAAAGTCTTAAAGTTTATACTACTAACATGTTTGAGTTTGGAAAAACTTTGTTATGTGTTTTCGGGCTAAGTATTATTTGCTCCATTTGAATTTTTTGTTAGTTTTGTACGCTATACAAGTTAATTTCTTCATTTGTTTGACTTGGTTCTATGTGTTATAATTCAGAACCACCGAATTAACCAATATTATTGTCAAAGTTATATTCAATTGATATTTGTTTGTTATATTTTATTATTTCATGGCTCTAACATCTACAATTCCCTTTCTCCCCCTCTTATGTCCAGTATTAATTGTAGAAAATTACATTGGTTTACGTAAAATTAATAGCAGACAATTATTAATTAGAAAAAAAGCAAGCAAATATGTTTAAATTGCACAAAAAATATTTATAATAATATTATTCTAACTTATATATTCATTTTCAATATTGATTTCAATTTCTTTTTAATCCAAATGAATAAAACAATTTCGTTACATCATATGAAGTTTTCCTATAAATAAATCATAATTAAAAAAACATTATGAAGCAGACAATTATCACTTAGAAAACAAGCAAGCAAAAAAAGAAAAAAAAGTGCTTCACAATATCAAAAATTAAGAATTAATAAATTTTAAACAAAAACAGTATGGACAAGTTATATTTTCTACCTAATAATATCCTTACAAGATTTTTTAAAGACTTAACAAAATATAAGAATGACTATTTATCAATAGTATTTAAATTTTATATATATATATATATATATATAAGAATTATACTATGCATCTTAATGTGTATTTTTTAAGTATATCCATGCAATTGTAAAAAAATTACATAATGCTAAGTTTTGTTAATGAAATTTTATGGTTAATAATATGAATTTAGACTTAATTTAGCCTTTTAAACATGAATAAACTCATGATTAATAATAAAAAAAAACAAAAACTAATAGTATCATTTAAATAATAAAATGCAATATTTTTTTCTTCATTGTTTTATTGAATTATATCCATTCTCGTGCGGTAGCACGGGCTACATACTAGTTAAAATAAACAATGTCCTTTCTAAAAAAAAAAAAAAATGTCAATTACAAATTCAAGTCAATTACAATTCAATAAAACTAACGTAACTTTTTCCACTCTCTCATTCGCCTCCTCCTCCTCCTCCTCCAACAATGTCGTCACCCCTGGCCCCTCTCACCTCGCTCATCCTTTGCCATACTTGAACCCATACATCAATCCCAATCTGTGTCCAATATTTTAAAATGGTCCACATCCTTTGAAATATTTTATTTTAGTCCTTAATTCCTTATACTTTAAGTTTGTGTAAAAAAGATCTGTGCTATTAAATCTTACATTGATTTGAGTTGAGATTGTTTAGTCAAATTCTAAAGATTTTGATAGCAATAAAATAGAGAATAATTAGTTTTTCAAATACATTGTTTGCTTCTTTTATGTATGTTTGAAGATTGAAAAAAAAAATCAAAGCAACAATTAATAGCAGAGACCTTTATGACACAAACTTAAAAGTAGAAGGAGTAAATTAAAACATTTCAAAGGGATGACCATTAATTTTAAACATTGGGCAAAAGTTGAGGAGTACATGCGTAATTAAAAAAGAAAAAGAAAAAGGAATTTATTCTATTAGTTTTGTTGAGGTGGTGGTGACTTGGATTTTTAATTGACGTGATTAGTTTTGATCGTACCAACTAAGTCAAATTGTAGGGATTACATACTACAAAACTATAGATGATATGCTCCTGAATTTTGGGTTAATTGGTTCCTCAATATGTTATATTAAGATCTCAATTGGAGTTAATTTAAGGTTTTATCTCCTTAAAATTGATATAAAATCTAACAGTGGTACCGAAGAAAAAAAAAACATAAAGAATTTGATTACTTAATATAATATAGTTGGCCTTAGTAGCTTCCTCAAGATGTAATCTTCCTGATAACATGAATTTGCGAGGGTAATATAATATAGTTGGCCTTAGTTGGAGAATCCAAGGTATAATCTCATCACAACCCAAGGAAGGGTTAGTCACAGGACGGAACTATGACTTGAAGTTAGGGGAGGCAGTTTTGCTGTTTGTTGTGTGCGTCAGCTCTAGCTTCCGACTCGGTTGCTTAATAACTAATTTTTTTTTTTTTTTGTGTGTATTTTTTATGTGTGAATCCAGGTATGGACAAAATTATTTTGTTCAAAATTTTTTAAAGGGCCAAGTTGTTTGTTTTGGATAAAACTGGTTGATTGAGTTTAATTGTTTTTAGCTTTACTATAGGTAAGTTTTTTTTTGTTAAATAGTGTTTTTGGGCTTGTTTATTTTGCTTTAGAATTTAGACTTGGCCTTTAAAAGGAGGAAAATGCTAGAATTACAAACTTTTTTTTTACAAATTATTAACGTGGTGAGTGATTATTAGTAAGTAAAAATGTGATGTAAGTGATGGGTCCAAATGCAAACTAATAAAATTTTACTACCACAACAGTTGGTAAAAATGTTATAGAAAAGTTTGTGGCTAAAGTAATACTCTTAAAAGAGTCAATGATAATGTTAAGGAGGGGCAAAGTGTGATTTTACAGAATAAAATTGCTAAAATTGGTGCATATGTACATATTAATTTAAAAAAAAAATTTGGGGGGGGGGGGGGCCCTAGTCCAAGTCTCCTTCCGTCCCTAGTTAGTCACATCTGCATCATATCCTAAAAGGATTAGTCAAGTTATAATTGGTACTCCTTATAACTGCTTATATGATCAAGAATGATGTGGTACATGTCTGATGTGGTACTTGGTACATGTTCGTGCATCACATCGTTGTACAATCTATTTGGGGTCTCAAAATCTCCCATACTTAAATCCCTTGTGTTGTAGTGCCCCTAAGACATGTAGGATTAGTGCCCCTAAGACATATAGGATTACTAGGTTATCTTTGATATAATTTATCATGATCTAAGGAAGTGTTAGCAACATCTATGCTATATATCGAAGGGGGAAATTACATTTTTCCATTCTAAACTATATCCCATTTTACAACTTCCGGCATGAACTATTGAAATGCATGATTAACCTCCAAAAGTTATAACTCATTTTCAATGTCCTCCCTATCATCTATTTTGGTATTAAGTCTAATGGAGTGTGGCAAAGACCAATTTATCCTCTCCAAAACAAATGATAAAGGGGTAAATTGGCCTTTTAATACTAAATTCCATTAGACTTTTTTTTTTTTTTTTTTGATGCAAGATAGAATTTTTACTCTATTATAATCTAAGTGTATATGTGTGTGAAACTCGCTCCTGGAGACTTGAACCCCGACCCTAGCCCCCCACACTTCACAAGTGTTTATACTTGTAGAGTGACCACCACGCCAAGGGTGCGCAGTAGTGAATTCCATTAGACTTAACACCAAAATAAATAGTTAGAGGTTAAGTATTACAAAGTTTTTGATTTGGGGGGTCAATCGTGCATTTGCTTCAGAGGCAGTTTAAAATGAGATATATTTTGTGTAATTTACCAAATATTAAAAATTATTAGTCAAATAACAATTAGAGTTTCTTAGCTTACATATATTTGACCTAATAAATACTTGTAAGATTTAGTTGCCTTAATATGTTATTTTAAGATCTCAATTGGATTTAAGTAATCTTCTAACAAGTGATATCCAAACTAATGGTGGTAGCAAAGAATTTTTTTTAAGATCTCAATTGTAATCCTGTCACACTCCAATTTGTAATCTTGTCACATCCTGAGGAATTGTTAGCCGTTTCTACCCTATACTCCAAAAGAACTAGTAAATTACTATTACGACTTCTCATAATTGCTTCTTAGCAAAGGCCCACACCTACAATCCAATTCTAACAATCTGGGTATCAAATAAACTCCCAAACAATAATAAAATTTAGATTGATCTAGTGTTTTGTGACTTTTGCCCATCAATTTAATCGAAAACGCTTATTATTATTATTATTATTATTATTATTATTATTATTATTATTATTATTATTATTATTATTATGCCAAAATCGGCAAATTGGGATATAATATAGTAGCATAATGCATTATAGATGCAATATGGCGTCTCATAAAGGAAACTTTAATCATACACATTGGGATTGGCTAAGAGGTAGGCCTCCACCCCCTTGTAAATTGCCATGGCCTTTTCCTTGCCTGCCTTGACTTCCTCTTCATTGATCTGGACTCCTGGTTTAGGATGGTACTTGCTCACATTTGTTCCTTTGCATCCCCCATCAGGAGTGGCCTCAAACTTCATTTCATAAGAAATTGATTCAATCTTGTCCAATAAATCATCACCCTCTATCAATGTGTAACTGTATGTCAATTTCTCTTCATCCAGTGCATCAGTCCTATGCTTCACGTACTTAATGTGAGAACCTGCAAACACAGGGGGACATGAAAAACAATTCCATCCCATTTTTATTTTTTTTTAGATTATGGTATAAATAGTATGATAGTGTAAAACAATGTATGTAAAATGCAACTAGCCTTCGGCGAAGGTAATCTTCTTGATGGTTCCAGGCCCTCCATTGCCTTCAAGTGTTTCCACACTTTTAATGGCCTGAGGCATAAGCTTGGGCATGAGGTTGTCAGCATCAAGGATCAAGGCCTTGAACACCCTTTTCGGCGGGACGGGGCTAGTGAACTCATCAGTTAGAGTGAGAACAGCCATGATATTTTTAGAATTTTTTTGGAGACAAAAAAAGGTATGGAGAAGCAGAGAATGGAGCTACTAATATTGGAAATTGGAATTTGAGAATTTTGGAATGGGAGAGGTGGCGTAGAATAGAGGTGCTACTTATAGATTGTGAGGACGATACTTGTGCCAGTGTTACTATGTTCATATTCGCTTCTGCTGAGGATTTTTGTTTTCTACTTTTTGGGGTGAAAAAAAAAAAAAAATCAATAACAGGTGAAAGTAACCATTAGTAGTTGGCTATCCCTATCAGTAGATGGTTGTAACGCTATGTGCTCAAGGGCCGGAGCAGAAATTTCGGTTTTGGGGCCCAAATTAATACATTGATATATATATATATATATATATATATATATATAGTGTAGAGTATGTATATACCCCCCCCCCCCCACCCCCCAAAAAAAAATGTATGTATATATATAAAATACTTATTTTTTTTAAATATAAAATATTTATTAAGAGAACTTGTTATCATTATAAATCCAATAAGCAATCACAATTTGCCTAATTTGCTATAAATATGTGCAATAACAAATCACCTTATTGTATCTTTTTTGAAAATTCTCTCTTTTTCTTTCGAGTAAAACTCTGTTTAGTTTTTTCATTTAATATTTTGAATCGGACAAATAATTGGAAACTTCTAAACAATGAAACTCGAGAAACATTATTCCAGTAATACTTTTCTTTTTTTTTGGAGCTAAAAATAGACCATAATACGGGCCTAACTATTAGCTGAATAATATTAAAGTCTTGTTGTGTGCTTTTTGTAGCACAAGAATTGCAATAGTGGCAAGTAATTAATAGGGCAACGAAAATACGAAATTGAATTCTCCAATGTCACATACAGACATACTCAATGTTTTTTTCTTACTTCTTAGCAATACTTTAATTTTTTTTTTTTTTTTGCTTGAATATCAATACTTATTTCAGTTCAAAATCTGTGCTGTGTATCCAAGAGTTAGACCATTTTAAATATACATCACTGTAAGTTTTTTTAAAAAATCTTCTTCCCTTTTTGTGTGTGTGTGTTAAAAATACTGAGTACTGTAAAAATAAAAATAAAAATTTAGTTCAAGGCCTCTCACTTTCTAACTTCTTCTTTCTTATTTTATTTTAATTTATATTTATTTATTTATTTAATTTTTGAAGGACTCTCACTTTCTTAGCTTAAATAGCCGAAAAATGCGGTGGACCGGTGTGAAATTATGAAGTACTTTGCTGGTGGACCTTGAAACAAGTAGAGAATTTATTAATGATGAATGCGGCAATTAATAATAGGGTAATGGTTCTATCAAAAAAAAAAAAAAAAATGGCAATGGTCCCATAATAATAATAATAATAATAATAATAGGGCAATGGGTAGAAGAATGCACTTATTACATACTCTTTCAATAATTTTATTAAAAAAAAACTTTTTTTTTTTCATTTGAGTCATATTTTGTGAGAGGAAGAGACCAATTCTTCTCTAAAAAAACAGAAAAAGAAAAAAGAAATCACCGTCAATTGATTTGGATTCTGCCTATGATTATGAAGCAAAAAACTTGCAAGTAGACATTATCTTTTGTGGAGCAACTAGTAGTTTAGTAAGATCTGTGTATGGGCCACGAAAGAAACTATGATGGAGGCAGTGCTGACTGCCAAAACTCATGGCTTTTTTTCAACTTTTGATTGTGCCATCAGCCATCAGCTATGGGCTCAAGTCACCCAATCTACCAACTCTCAATATTTTATTTGCTTTGGAATATTGGTGATAGTTTTGGCTGGTTTGCTTTAATTTATAATTTGTCGTTTGTGAAATTTTCCTGCTCTTTTCTTAATTAAGAAGGAGGGGATATTTGTAGAATAACGTTGTTGAGGGAAAGAAAATAATAAGTTGACATGGGAGAGAAATAATACTACAAACTAGCATCTCGAGTCTAAAAGGGTCGATTTCAATCTCAATATCGAGTTTCAAACACTTGAAATCCATTGGCTGATTTGGCCAGTTTTTGCCAGATAGATCTCGAGTCTCAGAGACTCGAGTTCTAACTGAATCTGCCGTAGAACACAAAACAAAGGAAATAGAACACAGGAAAAACTGAAGCTCTGATCTGGTCGATTGAATGCTCCGATCTGAAGAGGAATGATGTGCAGCGTCAATGATCTAGCAGAGAGAAACTAGCAGAACTTTGAAGAAGAGAGAAACCTAGCACCCAAAACGAAGATGAAGAAAAACTTAGAACGAAGATGAAGAAAAACCCAGAACGAAGATGAACAAAAACCCAGAACGAAGAAGATGAAGCTCGAACCGATCGAAACCCAGAACGAAGATGATGAAGAAACCCAAAACGATCTAATGATGAAGAACAGAGGAAGAACCCAGAACGCTGGAGCTCCGATTGGACGATCTGCACAAAGAAGAACGATGGGTCTGACTCAGAAGAAGGTGAGGAAGACGAAGGACAATCTGAAAAGGAAAAATGGTAGAACTCGAGTTTATAAAACTTGAGTTTTACGCGAAAGAAAAAAATGGTAGAACTAGAGTTTCTAAAACTCGAGTTCTACGTGGAATTTTTTCCATGTTAGCTTCTACCGCTTGGGCCTTGAGTTTTTAAAACTCGAGTTCCAATATTGAACTTGAGTTTTAAAAACTCGAGATGCTAGTTTCCAACATTATTTTGAAACCTGACAACTAACTAAATTTTTTTATATTTAATGTTATTTGGAAATAAAATTTTAAGAAGGATGCAAAACCTGGTCAACTTTCTAGAAGTTAGACTAAGCTTTGAAGCAGCTTCAAGTTTTAACTGTGAAACAAGTCACAGTTCAAAGAATAAAAGATAAAAGTCCAATCAAATAATTATGAATTAATTATTTTTGTAATAGTATATTTAATTTTTTATGAAGGGTTTGATATAAATAAAATTGTTTGTGCTCATTAATGACATAACTCCGCACAGGATGTGATCTAATTAAGATGTGAATTACACGATTTATGAATGCTACTGGCCTACTTGACTTAAATGCAGGGCCGGCCTAAGGCCTAGGCAAGTTAGGTCTAGGCCTAAGGCCCCCACCAAAAAATAAAATTTTGCTTAAGAAAAAAGGCCCCACTTTTCATATTTAAAGGCTCAAATTTTTAAAAAATTATATATATTTTCTAAAGGTTGTACATTTTTTTTATTAGTGATGTAAGGGCACAATTTGGCCTTCTGCCCAAATGGGTGACTGGGCCGGCCCAAGTGGCCTTTACAATAGAATTTGTAGAGAATGGGTTTAAGCCTAAACCTCCTGGTGTTTTGGAAGGGCGCGGTGTAAGGTCCAAGTCCACTTCTGAGAGACGGTTGGCTTATGGAATGGCTTTGTCTTCTTCTCGGACGTAAGCCGAGGAGCTTCTGTGTTGGTTGGCGTTCTGTGCTTCAAGGAAGGGAGAGAGAGAGAGCCTTCTTCATTTTCCTTTCTTTCTTCCCCCCCCCCCCAAAAGTCCTCTCTTAGTGATTCTTCTTTCCCTATTTATACTCCCCATCCCTGATTCCCATCTGTCTTTTCCCTGAAAATGCTCCCCAATGCCCTTCAGGCTGTTCCCCATCCTCTCAGTAGTCATTTCTCTATTAATGCGGCCAGTCGGGTAGGTGGGAGATCTTTAATGCGGTGGCAGAAGCCTTATGCCATGCACGTCTCCCTTGTCTCCCACCTCGGCGCCCCTCTGGGATCTGCTATGATTCATCGAGCTTTAGGAGCCCCTCTGCCGGGCGTTTTGGCACCGTGTTCTGTTCCCGATACAACGTCCGAGGAGGCCTTCTCCTCGGATCATTTCCAACGGGCTGGCGGTCCAGTCGGTTGGCCCTTGGGCCCTAGTGTTAGGAGGCCCCGTTCCCGTCCCGCGGCCCCCTTTAGTAGAATCCTCGTCTTCGGACCTGCCCCAGGCCCATATGGCCTTTTGGTGCTTCTGCCCCCCACAAGTGATATTAAAGATATTACAAATTTTAATATTGGCTTACAAATTGTTATGTTATTAATCACAAAAAAGTGATAAATATTCATTAGTTAAATTGATGAAGTTTATCAATGAGAGACAATGTCACATTATATTTTAAACATTTTATAGTGCTTTTGATTGGTGCATCTTTTTCATTTCTATTAAGACTCTCAAAATACGAAACCAATAGAACCTTAACTCAATTGAAGCCCTAAAATATTTCAAAAAAATGTTGCAAATGTGTTAAATCATCAATTATAGATTAATCTCTCGGGATAGTTTGAGACTTTGATTTTTGTAAACTAATATCCTACAAAACCACAAACCAAATAATATCTATCTCTCTTTCTTAAAATCAAAATATAAAATTAAAAATTAGATTACAACTTTATTTAACTATGCATCTTCTAATATCCAAAACAAAGTGTATTTTTCAATCACAATATATTTTTATTTCTTTTTATTAATATTTATAGTTCAACTATGATATTCAATTCTCTATATGAAATTAAAATTAGTCTAGTTGGTATTATTTTTGTATTTAATGTATCAAATTAACCTTAATTTGATTGGTATTAAATAATTCTATTTAATTAATATTTACATATTAAAGGCCCCCATAAATTTTTTGCCTAAGGCCCCAAATTATGTTGGGCCGCCCCTGCTTAAATGTAAAGATAAAAAGCACATCTCATGGACATTCAAATGGGATAGAGGAATACCACCGCCCACTCTTGGTGTGGTGGTCACTCTATAAGTATAAAAACTTGTGGTGTGTGGGGGGTAAGGGCTGGGATTCAAGTCTCCAAGAGGGAGTTTCACACACATTTACACTTAGATTACGCTAGAGTAGAATTTTATCTTATATAAAAAAAAATGGGATAAAGGAATTATCATTAAAAAAATAATATTTTTTTATTATAGAAAAATACTAGTTTTGGATTGGCTATTTCTTCTGAAATATTTTTTAAATTATATATTTTTATTAAATTTTAAAATTTTAGTTTTTAATTTAATTTTCCCCTTCCGTTTTGTTGAAAATGAATGAAATTTGCTTTAAATTTGCAAAGACTAGGAAATATGAGGTTTGGCTGTGCTAATAGGTACTTGGGCAAATGAATGTTACAACATATTTTGGGACATGAGTTAGTTACATTTCTAATTTGAGAAAAGATATAGATAAAACACTGTTCACTACTTGTTAGATTGGTAAGCAATTGGAATAACATAATTTTATATGAACTACCATGGACGTCACTTTCGTTACACACCCAACGCAATAGGTTGTGTCCCTAGTTGGTAAATTTTATTTTATTTTAATTTGCCCATTGGCTTATTGTTCTAGTTTGGTTAGAACGATGTAACGTCATTTGACTCGTTTGAAGTGCTATAAAGTATAGTTGTTTGTATGTTCTTTAGAGGATTAGGATCTCAATAATGTTATGATGAAGTTACTTTAAAAACTGATAGACCAAGAATGTATTGACTCCTTATGATGAATTAACCAATTAATTAGTCAAGTGAATTAATTAGGTTCAATTACATGCAATGAGCGTGGTAGCACAAACAAATAACCAAATAAAGTATAATGCAGCGGAAATTAAATTTGACACGGTGATTTATTTACGAATGAGAAAAACCTTTGAGACAAAAACTCCACTGGATGATTTTAAGGTCACCACTCCCGAGAATTCACTATTATCATAACAAGTAGTTACAAGTAAAGGAATTCCAGTATCTTACACCAACTTACGGTTGAACCCTTACTCCAATACTCAATTGGACTTGTTTTGTAGTGACAATTTTTCCTTGTATTGCACGGCTCCCAGTACGTGACTAACTAATAAATGTGTGGATCCTAGTACACGACTTGATCACCAACTTGAGAAGGATGTTGGCTACAAAGTTCTTCAGTTCATCACATGATGAAGATCACGAAGTTGCTTGGTTACAAAATCCTACGGTGTACAAACATAACAGCTTCTTCAAGATGAACTAGGGCAAACTAGGTTTCTGGTCATACTTTTCTTTACACTTGTGCAATTGTGTTCTTGTGCAACTGTGCTACCTGTGACTGCTTTTAAAATAATCCTTATATATGTTTAGGGTTGTGAGAAAAGAAAGTCTAAACATACATTCATGGATTAGATGAAAATCAAAACTACAAATCTGTTTTTAATAAATCTCGACAGATACCCTATCTATCGAGCAGCTGTCAAACCTCAAGCTAAAGCAGCTTTTTAAACCTCGATAGATATTAGCTATCGAGTTTTGATGAACAACACTTTTTCACTTGATTCTTGGACAAACTTGTATGACTTTAACACAAGAACTTGGAACCTTATTTCTTGAAGCATTAAACACATTCTAAATATACCCAATTTCAAGTAAAGTGCATTTTGTCAAAGGATTAGCCAATTACATAAAATGTTGACATATGTTCCTAATATGAATCGCATATGCCCTAACAAAAACTCTAGATGATCTTAATCTGTTCTTAAGATAAGTTAATAAAAAGAAAGTCTATAACTTACGCAAAAGAAATAACCACATCCATCAATAGCAAATAATACCTTAAATATACCATCCATCAATAGCAAATAATACCTTAAATATACCGTATGATTTTTATTATATTACTCAAAACAATACAAGAGTCACATTACAACACACAGATCATAACAAGCAACAAGAATATTCAAAGATTTACTCTTATTACAAGACCAAGACCGTTCTGAGTTTTGACTAGACAGAAAATCAAAATAGACATGAAAGTCACACCTCTATATGGCAATAGAGGGAATAGATACACTCTTATCAGCAGCAGGTTTAGTTGTAAGCATCAGGGTTGGCCAAAAGGTAGCCTTCAACTGATTTGAATAATCCTGCAGCCTTTTCTTTACCAGCCTTGATTTGCTCTTCCTTGATCTCAAAATCATCTTTGGCATAGTACTTGCTGGTGCTCTTATAGATGGATCCTCCATCGGGGGATGCCACCAACTTGGTCTCGTATGAGATTTTTTCAATTTTGTCAGACAAAGGTCCACCTTCAATCACACTGTAATTGTAGTTGAAGTTCTCTTTGTCTATGGCATCGATCTTGTGCTTAAGGAATTTGAAATGGCTCCCTGTGGAAATTGAAAAAAAAGACAACAACAATTAGTATATTCTGCTTGATTACGCGGGCGCGCACACATAAGTGAAAGTTACATTGCACATTTTTTTGCCTTCAATGTTTGACTTTTTTTTTTTTTTTTTTTAATTTATTAAAAAATTATCTTTATATTGTAAGATAATTTAAAAATGTCCTTGTCATTATAAATGAAAAATGCTAACATAGCAAATGAATTCAGGACACTGAGGCCAATTCTAGCTTAGCATGAACTCCATTTACCATGTGATATTTTTCATCTACCACATAGTGATAAAGACTCTTTTGAAACAAATTTTAAGATATAAGGATTAAATTAAAACAATCTAAAGTGTAAGGATGATTTTGAAACAAAAGTTAAAGGGTATCATTTTGTTTATATCTGACAAGCATTTTCTTGCTTTGGAGGACAAAAAATATTGGAAACATATACCAAAAGTAAGATAACTTTTACAATTCTAAAAAAATATTGGGTGAAAAATTAGTATATATATACTCGCCTTCATGGAATGTGACCTTTTTAATGGTTCCCGGGCCTCCATTTCCTTCAAGAATTTCAGTGCTCTTAATAGTGTGTGGTGAAATCTTGGGGATGAGGTTGTCAGCATCAAGAACAAAGGCCTTGAACAACCTAGCTGGTGGGACTGGGGAGGTAACCTCAGACTCATAAGTGATAACACCCATGGTGATTAACTAGCAAGGAGAGTTTGAAAATGATCAAGGAAATAGAAATGGCAAATATTAGAGGGATATTGATTGAGCTTTTGTGTTGTGCATATATGAGTGTACTAGGGGTGCTATTTATAGAAGGAGCTTACCTTGTGATGAAAAATATGCCCAAATTTGTAGATCAAGGAGTTGTGTCATCTCCAACGTGATGGAGTGATGGACACATTTTTATAATTTATGAATGGATCATATTTTATTCAGTCAATGAAAGCACCTTCAAGGATTGATTCAAAAATCCCAAATTGATTCCGATTAATGTGCTACTAAACTTCATAATTAAGAAATCACCTTCAAAATTTTGATTAAAATATTCCAATTTTTTTTTGAGAAAAAAAAAAAAATGGTATGTTCTACTAAACCTTGATAATTCCAATTTTTTAATAAAATTTCATTCATACATGTGCAGAGAACCTTATCGATGACTTATTGAGAATTGTGAGTACCAAATACAAACAAAAGTAGTACTGTAGGAGGCCTTAAATCTATGTACGACTTTAGAATCTTATAAATACTTCATGTTCATTTAGTTTGAATATTGGTTAACATATAATTACAATTTTATAGAGCTAGCTCAATTAGCTAGGCAACAACAAGTTCTACTTCTAGCATCTCATAACGCGAGTATTTTTAATTTTAAAATGCTAAAATACAGAATGAAAAACCTTTGAAATATCTCCCAACCCAACTAATACCAATACGTACACTTATGTGATTTACCAACTAGCATATGTTGACCCAGATTTAAGAATTAAAAAAAAAATAGCGATTTTTTTTAAATAAAAACTTAAATATTGGTTACGCTAGGGTTTCTTAAACCAAGGCTAATCTTTATAAAAACACCCAATTAATAACTATTTACTTTTTTTTATAGCAACTAATTATATATGTAAGGACACAAATTGTGCTGGACCTATGTTGCAGTGGGGTCAATTTCGTACCGTACCGGCCGGTACGGCCGAAATTTATCGTACCGGCCGGTCAACCGGTACTGAAACAAAGGTGTTTCGTACCGCTCAAAATACCGGACCATACCGGACTATACCGGATATACCGGCAAATACCGGACATATCGGCCGGAATATTAAAATCGGCCGGTACAAAATATTGAAAAAACAGAAGAAAGAAAGATATAAAAAATAAGTTTTTGTGGTCACGATCAAGATCTCGACCGTTGTCACTGCATTTCCGGTCACGATCTGCCCTGCTTGTTTTGTTCATCTCCCTCTTCTTCTTCTTCTTCTTCTTCTTCTTCAGCGCTACTCTACGTCTCACACGCCTCTTGTAATCAAAGTTGCACAGCTGCACAGCTTTAACTTCAGCTCAGGATTAGTGTTTTTAATCTACCAAAAGAAAAATTTGTGGCTATTGTTTTTGTACCACACTGACAACTTTTAGATTTTGTGGCCATTATTTTGTGTGCCACGTGAAGTTACTGTGCTATAAAGTAACATATTTGAAATTTCAAATTTCAACTACACTTACAATCTTATGCGTGCCGGCTGATAACAAAAAAATTTTGTGAACGGGTCCGATTAGCCCACATTAATTTATTTATTTTTGAAAAATATTTTTTGAAAATTAAAAAAGTTATCAACTTTTTCAATTTTTAAGGAATATTTTTTAAAAATGATAAATTATTGTGTGTCTTAAAAGCACAGATTAGCAAAAAAATTTATGTATTATTATTATTATTATTATTATTATTATTATTATAAAATTGCGGTAAATCCGAAACGGTACACCGGTATTGACCGGTACCCGAAATATACCGTACCGCTGGTCAAACCGGTATAACCTCCGGTATGGTATTGACTTCCTTGCTATGTTGTACATTCGGACCAGTCCAAAGACCCCAAAACAATGAATTTATAGAGAGTGGGTTTCGAATTTAGGTCTATGGACGTTGGATAACACAAAAGCTAAATTAGATCATAGAACACATGCATCATCTTTGTACGTGGATGAAAACTCTCTTATATATTGATGCCGAGGACAATTATTGGTGTTTTCCTTACAATTTTCTCTCTCGTGTGTTTGTGTTTTCCTTTTTTCTGCTCTCCCCCTCCCTTTCTCCTTCCTTCGCCCTTTATAGGCCTTCCTCCCCTTTCTCCACGTGTAGGTCATATGCTTCCTTTAGATACTTGTCCCATCACCCCACTCTACCCAAGTCTTTGGCGGTAGGTCTAAGACTGAACTTCAATACTCAAGCATCACTTCCTCATTAATGCGGCCAGGGAGGTAGGTATAGAGCCTTCAATGCGGTGGTAGCAGCTTTATCCTTGATATTTTCTGTCATTCATTTTTATCTTATATCCTCGTTTTCTCAACCTTTGTGTCCAAGGTCTACAGTA
Source organism: Castanopsis chinensis (assembly GCA_032878915.1). Taxonomy (NCBI): domain Eukaryota; kingdom Viridiplantae; phylum Streptophyta; class Magnoliopsida; order Fagales; family Fagaceae; genus Castanopsis; species Castanopsis chinensis. The sequence goes on from JAVQMG010000113.1 coordinate 2,472,888, forward strand.
TTGGTGCCCTTGAACTGCCACATCACCCTTCTCGTCCTCGGCAGTATATGGCCGAGGACGTTGTCATCCTCGAGATGTTCTGCTCATGCATGACATCTTTCTTATGTCACGTTACTTCACAGGCAAGACTTCTCATGTCCTCGGACCATTCATGTTGTTAGGTTGGGCTTTTAATCCCGCGAGAGCTCTTGGGCCGGCCTAGTGCATACTTTGGGCCCGTTGGCCCTACAATATATTTAAACTTTTTTTAAATAGTTTCAATCTATGACGTCCGCCCTTAATAATAATTATTTATCATCAGACCAAGATACTAATTATTATTATTATTTTTTTTGTGTAGATTGGAATTAAATCTTAGATCTCTTATTCAATCATCAGAAGTGGACGTCTACACAAAAAACCTACTGAGATCTCAGTCTGATGATAAAGAGATATTATTAGAAGTGGACGCTATAGATTGAAACTCTCTAAATTTTTTTTCCCTAGTTGAGCTAACTGGAACCCACATTATAAAATTAAACCTAAATGTAATAAGATACCTAAATGTAATAAGATTCAAACATAGGACATTTGATTTCTAAAGAATCAAGAAAAGACTAATATTTATTTATTTATTTTTTATGAGGACTAATATTTATAAATACACACAATTACCCACCAAATTTATATATTCAGTCAAATCTAAGAACAGTCAAACATGAGACACATGTTAATTATTAACCCAGGAGGTTGGTTGAGTTGGTTGGGCTCTCAGTCTCAAGGTGCTTGTACTGGGCTTGACTGGGTGTGCTCCCTAGTTTGAGTCCTGCTACCTGCACTTTGAAAAGAATTTCCTAGGCCAGTGCTTTACTCCTCCATGGGCCCACCCGGCGTGAATAGTGATTAGTCCCTGGTTGAAAACTTTGAGGAAATACTGTGGGAAACCCAAAAAAAAAAAACATGTTAATTATTAAGCCACCGCTTCTGCCAACTTGTCCAACCCTGTGAAATTATTCTGAACTCTACTAGACAGATATAGTTGAAAGTTTGAAGTCTCTTTTTTTTTTGGTTGAAGTGAGAAAGAATAAAGTCTTTTGAGTAATGGTGATGATAGTTGTTTTTTAGTATAAAGTTGAATTTATTTAACTATGTGTTGGCTTTATTCCATGCCAAATTTTCTTATAATTCAGCGTTTAAAAACTCTGTATTTAAGTGGAAATAATGTAAGGGCTGTGTGTGAGAGAGTGTGAAGATTTTATCAGGAGTGTGCATCAAGAAGTGACTTGCGAGTGGTGACTCACTAAAATGAAGCACATGTATGAAGCATGCAGGAAGCTGAAGAGTCAGGACAGTTGGATCACTTTAGATAAAAAGTACAGTCTGGCTAGTCTAGAAATTGGTAGCTGGCGACTGGAATTTGCGACTTATTCCAGTCGCGAGTGACTTGCTAGTGCATCCTATTTTACTAAAAAGTGACTTTTCACATTCCATCCACATCCTACTATAAATACCCTCATATCCATGAAACATAAAGAGCTTTCAGAGAGAATTTTGAGCGAGAAACCCTAGAGATAAACAAGATTGATTCATCCATAATCTTATACATTTGATTCTCTAAATTCCTCTACTTTCACCCTCTCTATTGTCATTTCCATGAGAGGATTATAAGCCAAATCCTTACCTCACCAAATTCAGAGTTGTGAGAAGGTTCTTGGTGTTTGTGAAGCAGTTCAAGAGAGAACTAATTCATATTAGTTGATGCAGTGGGCTAATTGCGAGATCTGTTTAGCTAGAGAAAACACGGTTTGACATAACCTTGTTGAAGCAAAAAGCTTGGAGGGTTTAGGTGCATTGGGTAGATTAGGCTTGAATGGTTTATTGGTATTCATGTATCCCAATTGATTTTCTAGTAGATCATTTACCGCTCGGAGGGTGGCGGAGAGGTTTTTCGCCGAGTTCTTCAGTTTCCTCTTCGATAACACGTGCTAGTGTTATCTTGTATTTGCATCTCTCTTTTCCTTACTCTTACCTTTTAATTTATGCTGGTTATGATTAATTAATAGCTTAGAGTAGTTTGATAATTTAGGTATTGCTTATATTTCATATTCTGCATATATATTGTTCGAATATAAGCATGTATTGGATATTTTGTTTTTGGAGGTCTAAACATTCACAAGTGTTTTGTACACTAAGTGAGTTTTCATTTAGTAATGATAGTTTTCAGAGGGTGAAGAATTTGGTGGAGCATTGAGATTTGAGTGAGGTGGAAATAGTAGTACAGTGCAATCAAAAGATCGTATAATTTTTAACTATAATTGAATAAAAAATAAACAGCCAGTGGTTATAAACTTATAATAAGTTGTTAGAATAATGTTTTATTTTAATACTAATTGGCTAGTCGCTAGTCTATGTGATGCATGGAAAGATTATTAAAAAGTAGATTTAAACAAATCTTAAATAGTGGGTACCAATTAGCTCAACCAGTAAAGTCTCTAATGCTTGAATAAGATACTTTAGTTCAATTCTCACCTACACCAAAAACTAATTGGTGTCTTGGGCTAATGATAAAAAGCTATCATTAGAAGCGGATGCCATAGGTTGAAATTTTCTCTAAAAAAAATTCTTAAATTTTTTTATTATATTAAATATGCCATTTTTTTTTTTTAAGAATCATATGTTGCGGCAAATTAGTGATTTTGTTAACTTGTGTGTAAACTCTACTAATGAAAACTAACGTGGGTTTCAATTAGCTCAATTGATAAATTCTCTTATGGTTGAATAAGATATCTAGGGTTCTATCCCTGCCTATATAAAAAACCAACAGGTGTCTTGATATGATGATAAATAACAATTAGCAGGAGTGGACACCATCGGTTGAAATTCCACCTCTCAAAAAAAAGAAAAAAAGAAAAGAAAAATGACATGCGCTCTAATAGGTATTTTGTTAAATCAAATCATAACTTTACTTGCATTTTGTAATATATAACACAACGGATTTATACTATTGATCTTTTACTTATAGGTTGTATTTTAATATGAATTTTCTCCGGATTAAATGTGTTTATCGTTCGAATTGAATCACTATATATACAAACTTACACAGAATTAGGGCTTATATGATTAAAATAATTTAAAATAAATAACAAAAGTTTTGGTTTTAAATTTCTGAAACTTTTGATATTAAGTTTTTATTGAAGTAGTAGAGTACTAGAGTTTCTTCTAAATTCCTAAATTAACCTACCATCTTGCACATAGTTTATTAAAAACAATTTATTCACAGATTATGGTGGGCCCATGTGTGAGGTAGAGGAAAATTTGAGAATGTTGTGAAATTATTATGAATTATTTTATTTTATTTTATTTTTTTGTCTTAGCATTATTGCGTAAGTTTTTTAAAGTTTATACTTTTCCACATCATTATTCTAATATATACTAAATTTTTAATTGAGTTTAAATTCTATAAGAATGCTCTATAAAAATTTCTATATCTACTTCTTCCATTAGAATCTTACCACCTCATATATATACACACACACATACTATAAAACCGAAGCCTTTGACTTTTGTTTGAATGTATATTTATATATTTTTTCTGACTTCAAGCTTGCCATATAAGTTTTGCACTCTCCACAATTTTACACATCAACAATATTTTTAAAAAACACTTTCCTTCTCCCTAAAAACAAAACTTGATCGGTTTAACACAAAAAAAAACTCTCTCAAATGTAAACTCAGGCCAAGTCCTCTAAAACAAAAACCTCGATCAAAAGCTCTCTTTTTAACGCATTTCATCATCTTCTTCTTCTTCAACTATCTCAGTCAACACAGATCCCTCTCCTTTTCTCAGTCTCTCCATCCGTTCAACACCGAAACTCCTCCGTCTTCTATTTCTTTATTTCTTCTCTACCTCAAGTTTGTTTCACTCTTTGTGACCGCTTCTCTTTATCTTTTCTTCTTCTTCTTCTGGTGAAAACTGGTCCTCTTTGTTTCTTTTGTGTGTTGTGTGGTGTGTTTATTTTGTTTTTAACTTTGTTTGGTATGTCTCTTTGTTAAGCATGCTGTGTGCATACAACTATTTGACATGCCCAATTGATTTGTTGGCACAATTGAGCTTTAATTCAAATTTTGTATAGTACCATTATAACAATTTGCCAAGTAATTCTACAGGAAAAGAAAAGCTGAAGTACAACGACATATGGGATTTAATTCTAGCTGAGGAGGTTCGCAGAAGAGATGCAGGTAAAACCTCTGGATTTGGTTCTGCCCTAAACCTTGAGACAAGAGGTAGAGGGAATGATAGAAATTCAAACCGGGGTAGATCAAAATCCAGAAATTCTAACCGGAACAGAAGTAAATCTAGATCAGGCCAACAAGTACAATGCTGGAACTATGAGAAAACAGGTCACTTTAGGAAGTAATGCAGAAATCCTAAGAAGAAGAATGAAGATGACTTTGCTAATGCTGTAATAGAAGAGGTACATGATGCATTACTTCTTGCAGTAGACAGTCCACTTGATGATTGGGTTCTGGACTCAGGAGTTTTGTTTCATACCACTCCACATCGAGAAATCATACAGAATTATGTTGCAAGTGATTTTGGTAAGGTGTATTTGGCTGATGGTTCAGTCTTGGCTGTTGTGGGTATGGGAGACGTCCGGATATTGTTGCCCAATGGGTTTGTTTGGTTACTGGAGAAGGTTCGACATATTCTTGACCTAAGGAGGAATCTGATTTCTGTTGGACAACTTGGTGATGAAGGGCATATAATACTATTTGTTGGTGGTACTTGGAAGGTTACAAAAGGAGCCAGAGTATTGCCTCATGGAAAGAATACTGGTACTTTATACATGACCTCAAGTCCAAGAGACACAGTTGCAGTTGCCGAAGCAAGTACTGATACAAGCCTATGGCATTGTAGACTTGGTCACATGAGTGAGAAAGGGATGAAGATATTGTTGTCAAAAGGGAAACTACCAGAATTGAAGTCTGTTGATTTTGACATGTGTGAAAGTTGTATCTTAGGAAAGCAGAAAAAAGTGAGTTTCTTGAAAACTGGTATGACACTAAAGGTTGAAAAATTGGAGCTAGTGCACACTGATTTATGGGGGCCTTCTCCGGTTGCATCCCTTGGAGGTTCAAGGTACTACATCACTTTTATTGATGACTTAAGCAGAAAGGTATGGGTTTATTTTCTGAAAAATAAATCTGATGTATTTGAAACCTTTAAGAAATAGAAGGCTATGGTTGAGATAGAAACAGGTTTGAAAATAAAATGTTTGAGGTCAGATAATGGAGGTGAGTACCTAGATGGAGGGTTCAGTGAATATTGTGCTACACAGGGAATTAGGATGGAGAAGACCATTCCTGGAACACCACAGCAGAATGGTGTGGCTGAGCGCATGAACAGAACTCTCAATGAGTGTGCTAGGAGTATGAGGTTGCATGCTAGACTACCAAAAACTTTCTGGGCAGATGCTATTAGCACTGCAGCTTACCTAATAAACCGAGGACCATCAGTTCTTATGGAGTTCAGACTTCTTGAGGAGGTTTAGAGCGGTAAAAAGGTAAAGTTTTCCCATTTAAAAGTTTTTGGTTATGTTTCTTATGTTCATGTTGATTTTGATGCTCGTAGTAAACTTGATACAAAGTCTAGAATATGTTTTTTCATTGGCTATGGTGATAAGAAATTTGGCTATAGGTTTTGGGATGAACAAAACAGGAAAATTATCAGAAGTAGAAATGTGATATTTAATGAACAGGTTATGTATAAGGATAGGTCAATTGTAGTGCCAGATGTTACAGGGATAGATCAAGATAAATTTGAGTTTGTCAACTTAGATGAATTGACTGAAAGCACTGTCCAGAAAATGGGTAAAGAAGATAAGGAGAATGTAGATTCACAGGTAGATTAGAGTACATCTGTAGCTGAGGTCCGCAGATCTTCTAGGACCATTAGACCTCCACAGCGTTATTCATCCGCTTTGAATTATCTCCTGTTGACTGATGGTGGTGAGCTAGAATGCTATGATGAAGCCTTGCAAGATGAGAATTCAAGCAAGTGGGAGTTAGCCATGAAGGATGAAATGAATTTTTTATTGGGGAATCAGACATGGGAATTGACTGAACTGCCAATAGGAAAGAAGGTTTTGCACAATGAGTGGGTATACAGAATAAATAATGAGCATGATGGTAGAAAACGTTATAAGGCCAGATTAGTTGTTAGAGGGTTCTAGCAGAAGCAGGGCATTTATTACACATAAATATTTTCTCCAATTGTAAAGATGTCAAAAATCAAACTGGTATTGGGAATAGTGGCTACAGAAAATTTACATCTTGAGTAGTTAGATGTGAAGACAGCTTTCCTTCATGGTGACTTGGAGGAAGACATCTACATGATTCAGCCAGAAGGGTTCATTGTTCAGGGACAAGAGAACCTAGTTTACAAATTGAGAAAGAGCTTGTATGGCCTAAAACAAGCTCCTAGACAGTGGTACAAGAAGTTTGATAGTTTTATGCATAGAATTGGGTTTAAAATATGTGAAGCTGATCACTGTTGCTATATTAAGTTCTTTGACAATTTTTATATCATTTTATTGTTGTAGGTGGATGATATGCTCATTGCAGGGTCTAGCATTGAGGAGATTAATAATTTGAAGAAGCAATTGTCAAAACAGTTTACAATGAAGGATTTGGGAGTTGCAAAGCAAATCCTTGGAATAAGAATCATTAGAGACAAGGCTAATAGTACATTGAAGCTTTCACAGTCAGAGTATGTGAAAAAAGTTCTTAGCAAATTCAACATGAATGAAGCTAAACCAGTGAGCACACCCTTAAGTAGTCATTTCAAACTAAGCAAAGAATAGTCACCGAAGACAGAAGAAGAAAGGGACTATATAAGCAAGGTGCCTTATGCCTCAGCTATTAGTAGCTTGATGTATGCTATGGTGTGTACAAGGCCAGACATTGCACATGCAGTGGGAGTTGTGAGCAGATTCATGAGTAGGCCAGGAAAGCAGTATTGGGAGGCAGTCAAGTGGATTCTAAGATACCTGAAGGGTTCATCAGATACATGTCTTTGCTTTACAGGTGCAAATTTGAAAGTACAGGGTTATGTAGATGCTGATTTTGCTGGTGATATTGATAATAAAAAGAGTACTACTGGTTTTGTATTTACTCTGGGTGGTACAACTATATCCTGGGCCTCAAATTTGCAAAAGATTGTTACTTTGTCTACTACAGGAGCTGAGTATGTTGCAGCAACTGAAGCTGGGAAGGAGATGATTTGGTTGCATGGTTTCTTAGATGAATTGGGTAAGAAGCAAGAGATGGGCATTCTACATAGTGACAGTTAGAGTGCAATTTTTCTTGCTAAAAATTCGACTTTTCATTCAACGTCGAAGCATATACAGACTAAATACCACTTTATCCGGTACCTTGTTGAAGATAAGCTGGTAATACTTGAGAAGATTTGTGGATCTAAGAACCCGGCAGACATGTTGACTAAGGGTGTCACTATTAAGAAGCTGAAGCTATATGTTAGGACATATGTAGTTCAAGTCTGTAAACATATGTCACTATTTTATGTAATTGGCTTATCCTTAGACAAAACGCACTTTACTTGTAATTGGGTGGATTTAGGATGAGTTTAACACTTCAAGAAATAGTGGTTCAAGGTTAAGTGTTGAAGCCGTCAAAGTCTGTCCAAGAAACAAGCTAGGAAGTGCAAGTTTTTAAAGCTCGACACATACCTCGATAGATACATCTATCGAGCTTTAAAGGAGCTGTTTTGCCCGAGCCTCGATAGCTATCTCGACACCTCTCGACACCTCTATCTGTCGAGAATTAAAGAAAACAGATTTCCAGGTCTGTTTCAAGTCTAATCCGTGAGTGTGTCTTTGGGACTTCTTTTCTCCTAACCCTAGACATATAAAAGGATTATTTTAAGGGCCGTCAAGCAAGAGATCACAAGATACAAGTTGCACATTCATTGAGAACTTGTTGTTCATGCAATTTGTGATCTGACAGACAAAGTTCGTGCCCTAGTTCATCCTTGATGATTTGAAGAACTTTGCAGCCAACTCTCTCTCTCTAGTTGGTATTTGAAGTCGCGTACTGGGATCCGCGCATCTGGTTAGTCACGTACTTGGGAGCCGTGCATTGAAAGGAGAAACTGTCACTACAGAACAAGTCCAATTGGGTATTGGGGTAAGAGTTCAACTGTAGGTTGGTGAGGTACTTGGGATTCCTTGCTTGTAACTGCTTGTTGTGATAATAGTGGAGTTTCGGGAGTGGTGACCTTAAATCACCCGGTGGGGTTTTTGCCGTAAGGTTTTCCCCATTCGTAAACAAATCACCGTGTCATTTATTTTCCGCTGCATAACTTAGTTTTGGTGATTTGTTTGTGTTGCCACGTGATATTGCATGTTAAATTGATTAATTAATAACTTGGCTAATTAATTAATCTAAGTTATCACAAGGGGTCAACGCATTTGTGGCCTGTCAAGTGGTATCAGAGCAAGCACACTCTGATTAGGGTTTAATCTATTGTGTGTGATCCATTGACCCCTGCTGTCATGGATAGAGGACAATCTTTAATCATTCCTCCTTTATTTGATGGCACTAACTATGCATACTGAAAAGTACGCATGAGAGCTTTCTTGCAGTCTTTAGATGAGAAAGTGTGGCAAGCTGTGGAGATAGGCTGGATCAAGCCTACAGAAGCGCTGGCCGACTAGGATGAAGCTAAGATCAAGGCGGCCAACTTCAACAGCAGAGCATTGAATGCCCTATTCAGTGCAGTCACCAATGAGGAGTTCAAGAAAATTTCCTCAACTGAAACTGCTAAGGAAGCATGGACCATTCTCCAGACAACCTATGAGGGCACCAAGGCTATCAAAGATTCAAAGCTGCAGAGGCTCACCACACGCTTTGAAGAAATTAAGATAGAGGAGGATGAGTCGTTTGATGAGTTCTATGCCAAGCTCAAGGATATAGTGAACTCAGCCTTCAATCTTGGGGAGACCATCCCTGAACCCAAGATAGTAAGGAAGGTGCTTAGATCGCTGCCCGAGAGATTCCATGCCAAGATCACGGCGATCGAAGAATCAAAGGACATTGATAGAATTCCTTTGACTGAGCTGGTTGGAAACTTGCAAACCTATGAGTTAGGGCTGACTCGGTTGGGCAAGTCAAGCAAGGGCAAGAGTTTGGCACTGAAGGCCAAGAGCAGTGATACGGATGACTCGTCAGATGATGAAGATTCCAAGATGAAGTCCTACATCACAAGGCAATTCAAGAAGTTTATGAAGAATGCCAACGGAAAGGGCTTCAACAAAGACCGTAGACAGTCCAGTTCTTCACAATTCAAGAATTCAGATAAAGGGAAGAAGGATGTCAAGAATGGCGGTCAGTACACTGTTCCTGCTGGGCCAAAATGTTTTGGGTGTCAAGGCTTTGGACACATGAAACAAGAGTGTTCTACGTACCTCAAGAGCATAGGGAAGAGCAAGGCACTTGCTGTTACCTTAAGCGACACAGAACCCGAGGACGATTCCGAGGATGAAGACGACGGAATCTTGAATGCCTTCACTGCCACTGTTAATCCTACTGATGGGGTTATCGAGAAAGTGGATGAAGAAGAGGAGTTGGTGGACTCCAAGATTGAGATTATGGATGATCAAGATGATATCCATACCGCCTATGAGAAGCTATACAAGCTTTCTGAGAAACATGAGAAGCTCTATAGGCTGGCCACCAAGAAGCTCAGTGATGTGGAACTCAACCGTGAGGAGCTGTCCACAAAGGTCGATGAAGCGAATCAAACCATTGGAGCACTGAGGTTCGAAAACAATTTCTTGGTTGAGAGGACCAAGAAGCTTGAAGCGGAGCTGTTTCAAGTCAGAGCACAACTGGAGAGGACGTCAAGTGCTAAACTGGACGAGATGCTGAGTGCTCAGAGATATTCTTCAGATCGTACTGGATTGGGGTATGAATTCTCTCTCTCTAATACTCCTATTTCTAGTACTACTGTGTTTGTTCCACCTGCTAATAACATTGAAAATGAAGAAAAGAATGGTAAATCTGAATTAGCTAGTGAGAACGTAGACAAGGGCAAGTCCATTCTAGGAGCACCCCCTAAAATTGAGAAAAGGGAAGCTAGAAACCCTAGGAATAAGAAGGCTAACTCTCAAAAGGCCAAACTGAAGAAGCCGCATCTCTGTTATCATTGTGGTGCTGCCGGTCACACTCGACCTAATTGCTACAAGTGGCGTGCCACTCAACAGAGCAATGGCACAATAGCATCTGGGAGTCAGAATCAGCTTTATTCTTCTCTCGCTCCTCTTGGAGACATTCTTAAAGCTCTCATGTTCCTTTCGAACTTGAACGGTGCATATTCTTCTCCCTCTTCACCGGTTCAAGAATCGACCAAAAGGAAAGGATCTTCCAAAGTGTGGAAGGCAAAGGGATCTAAGTGATTTCAGTCACTTCTTCTTCTCTCTCCTGTTTTTGTGTGTTGCATTACTTGTGTGTTTCTTTACTATTTTGAGTCAGTCTAATTTTATGCATTGTTTTGCTTTACATGTTTTTGTTTGTGTGTTTTCAGTTTTGTGTTTTATTTTTTTTGCTTTTCTGATAAAAATAAAAAAAAAAAATTGAAAAATTGAAAAATACAAAAACAGTGTGTGTCTGTGTGCATTAGTTCATGTGAACTTTTAAAATGGCCATTGAAACAGAGTTTTCTAAACTTTGTATCACCTGTAGCTTAGATGAGCATTCTTCTGCACAACTAAGCAAGTGAGCTTTGTAGCTCTTTGTTTGTGATGAGTAAGGTTAAGTGATCTCTTCTTCTTAACACTCGTATCACTCTTTTTGACGGGTTGAACTAGAAAATCCTAAGAGAAAGGCATAAATAACCATCTCACCACTGTTACTCGCCAATCATAATATGACATCTGTATGCTTCGGCATAGCAAAAGTGCAGTGTCAAAAACTTAACATCATTGGGTATTTCTTTTCTTTCTCTTATATGCCCATGCATGATATGCTTGTTAAAAAGAAAATATGCAAAGAAATAAAAAGCAAAAAGATCAAAAATGCTTTAAAATATGGTTGCAAGCGTGTTTTCTAGGAGATGTGAGAGTTATAGGATGTACCTCGAAGGTGATAGTCCCCATCAAACAGTTATGATTGTGTGTGAGTTAAAGTGATTTTCTCATATCTCAAATCGTCATAACATTGAGACACATATGCAATCTTGCAATGTTTTCACACACAACACGCAATATTCTTTGCTATTCTTGATACATGTGCAGGTACAATGTAATTTGGCCATCACAAGGTTTACATGCGTTAATGAATGCTCACTAAACTGTCATAACTTGTTTTTGAAATATAAAATTGGTTAGACTTGTTTAGTGTGTGTGTGCGTGTTTTGAGATACATGTGCATCAAAATTTTTGTTGAGAGATGAGTTTGAGAGCTTAATGTGTTGGTTGTATCTTTGGTTGAGTTGCATGCATGATTGCATTCATGTCTGTGTTTTTCTTCTTTTGAAAAACTGCTTTTAAAGACATCTCGACAGCTTCTCGATACCTCTCGATACATAGGCTATCTGTCGAGCTCCTTAGACCTTTTCTTATCACAGTCTCGACAGATACCTCGACACCTTCTGGATCGATCGAGAAACTTTCTGTTTGCTCGATAGCTTCTCGATAGCTGCTGGATCGATCGAGGTTCCTTCTTGTTTATTCTTCTTCCCCGATAACTGATCTCGATAGCTTCATCTGTCCATGTGTATTTCTCGACACATGCCCTCGACAGCAGGCTCGACACCTCCCGATAGCATCATCTGTCGAGATTTAATGAGAAGCTATATATAGAGCAGTCGCGATTTTTCTTCTCACTTGCTCGATCTCTCTCGCTTGAAACTCACTGTTCTCTCTCAAAATCTCTTCCTTTTCCCTCCAAACCTTCTCCCAAGGCTTTCTCAAGAGTTTCTTTACGATCTTCATCTCTTGGTAAGCACTTTATCACTCTTTTTCATGCATTTCATTGTTTTAAAACCCTAGGTTTTGAGTTTTTGAAAATTTTTGGGAGTTTTCAAAATTGTTGGGGTTTTCATGAAATTTTTGGGTTGTTTTTCTAGTTTTGATCTTTAAAATCACATGCATTGCATCACATTAGCATTCTAATTGTATTTTCATGCATTTAGATGTGTGCCTATCTAGTGTGTGCTGTTAGGTTTGGATTGGGCTGAGCCCATGATGTTTTTATGTTGCATGTCACATGTTCATGCATTCTCCATGCATACGTTCTTTTCATTTCAATATTATTCTGCCAATATTGAACTGTTTGGGACTTTTCTGTGTGTTTCTTTCTCTCCCCCTCTCTATGGTTGCGTTAGCTGTGTCTATGGCACCTAAGCGTAAATCCACTCCGTCCCAGAACCCTTTGCGTTCTAAGGGACAGTCTTCTTCTGACTCTACCCCTCTTTCTGTCCGGTTCCGTGATGAGAAGGCCCACAAGGACTTCTCGGAGAACTTTTCTAAACGCGATGTTCATTCAGAACGCCACGTAGTCCTGGCAGATTTTGCCGATACCGACCTTCCCGATGTCATTCACACTCGGGGATGGGAGTCACTGTGTGACGTCCCGGTCACTTGTCCTCTCGTGTTGATTCAGGAGTTTTAATCCAACATCCACGGGATAGATTCTTCTGTACCTTCTTTCTACTCTTGCGTCCGAGGTACGCACTTCTGTGTCACCCCAGAGCTGGTCTCTGAGGTTCTTCATGTACCTAGGGTGGATCATCCTGATTACCCTAGCTGTGAGCGTCTTTGGACTGTGTCCAAAGATGAGATGATCTCGGCGTTCTGTGAGCGTCCTACTTCTTGGGGAGATCACATGTACACACCATGTCGACCTTTTGCTAAAGGTCCTCGTTTCCTTAACATGGTGATGACCTTTGTTTTGCACCCACTATCTCACTATAACTCTATCACAGAGCCTCGCGCTCGATTTTTGTTGTCCCTCCTTGAGGATCTCTTTATAGATTTTCCTTCACACTTCATCTTTTCCATTATCGATGTCTATAGAGATACGGCCACCCGTGATAAGCTCATTTTCCCTTCCGCTATCACGAGGATTCTGAGTCATTTTTCCATCCCTTTCCCCACGTCCGATCCTTACCATGTCATGTCCGCCATAGACGCCGCTACCGTAAAACGTAGCGAGGCATAGTTTAGATCGCGACAGACTGACGGTGCCACTCCTTCCACCCGTCCGGCCACCTCCAGATCCGCTCGAGCATCTGCTTCTACTTCTTCGAGCGACGTCAGCTTGGGAGACATCATGGCGCAGCTACAGCGCATGGATGCTCGCCTAGATACACTCTCCACGGAGTTGTATCAGGTGAACGTCCGTGTCGGTCGCATCGCTAGGCGACAGGCGACCATGGGCGGCTTTGCTCCAGAGGCTACTCCTCCGCCACCTCATGCGTCGTCTGAGACCGAGGCTGATGATGATGGCGATGATGATGATGCTTCCAACGATGATGATGATGGAAATGCGAGCTCTTCGGATGAGATGTCTACTTGACACTCTACCCTTTGTCACTCGTGACAAAAAGGGGGAGCAGTTTTGGATGAGAGTAGTCATTTTTAGGGGGAGTGTTAGCATAGGACATAGGACATTTTTGTTAGGGGGAGTGTGGATTGAGGGATGTAGTGAGGTGATCTATGTATTTTTTTCTTCTTTGTAGAGATACATTGATCATGTATTGACATACATTGTATTTATTCTCTTCTTATATATGATGATGTATGTTTTTCTTTCACCTACCTTTCATGTGTTGTTTCTTTTCTATCTTTATACACATGCTTCTTTACTTGTATGCAATCTATTATTTCTGTTTCACACAAAGATGCCTTGATGTGTTTTGTTTATAAGTGTTTTGTTTATAAGTGTTTCAGAAATACAAGTTGTCAAAGTCTTCTTGCCATGAACTCTCTTTTTGCAAAGTTTTTCAAGAGTTTGTGTTAGGATAGATTTTACTGTATGTAACAAGTGAATATGAGTTGAGTGATTTATGACTTCTCTCATATCTTCATTTGTATGTTGTGGTTTTGTCACGGATTGCCAAAGGGGGAGATTGTTAGGACATATGTAGTTCAAGTCTGTAAACATATGTCACTATTTTATGTAATTGGCTTATCCTTAGACAAAACGCACTTTACTTGTAATTGGGTGGATTTAGGATGAGTTTAACACTTCAAGAAACAGTGGTTCAAGGTTAAGTGTTGAAGCCGTCAAAGTATGTCTAAGAAACAAGCTAGGAAGTGCAAGTTTTTAAAGCTCGACACATACCTCGACAGATACATCTATCGAGCTTTAAAGGAGCTGTTTTGCCCGAGCCTCGACAGCTATCTCGACACCTCTCGACACCTCTATCTGTCGAGAATTAAAGAAAACAGATTTCCAGGTCTGTTTCAAGTCTAATCCGTGAGTGTGTCTTTGGGACTTCTTTTCTCCTAACCCTAGACATATAAAAGGATTATTTTAAGGGCCGTCAAGCAAGAGATCACAAGATACAAGTTGCACATTCATTGAGAACTTGTTGTTCATGCAATTTGTGATCTGACAGACAAAGTTCGTGCCCTAGTTCATCCTTGATGATTTGAAGAACTTTGCAGCCAACTCTCTCTCTCTCTAGTTGGTATTTGAAGTCGCGTACTGGTATCCGCGCATCTGGTTAGTCACATACTTGGGAGCCGTGCATTGAAAGGAGAAACTGTCACTACAGAACAAGTCCAATTGGGTATTGTGGTAAGAGTTCAACTGTAGGTTGGTGAGGTACTTGGGATTCCTTGCTTGTAACTGCTTGTTGTGATAATAGTGGAGTTTCGGGAGTGGTGACCTTAAATCACCCGGTGGGGTTTTTGCCGTAAGGTTTTCCCCATTCGTAAACAAATCACCGTGTCATTTATTTTCCGCTGCATAACTTAGTTTTGGTGATTTGTTTGTGTTGCCACGTGATATTGCATGTTAAATTGATTAATTAATAACTTGGCTAATTAATTAATCTAAGTTATCACAAGGGGTCAACGCATTTGTGGCCTGTTACTATGTGCAGCTTCAGTTGGCCTTCTAGCTTGATAGGAGGATGAGTTGCAGGGATGAGGGATTGTGTTTGAAAGATAGCGGCTGATATTGGTGATTGAACTAGTCTCCAAGTGGGAGATTTGTTGGGCTTTGTAGATCCTAGTTTGTATTTGACCCATTGTGAATTCGGTTTTTAGTATAAAACATTGTTTTTAGGGTTTTTTGTGTGTAGTCGGTTTTGAGGTGGAAAAGGTGTCTGTAGCCGCAATCTGTATATTTTTCCTAATAATAGTGAAATCTCTGCAACTCTGTGGACATAGGCAAATTGCCGAACCACGTAAATACTGTCTTGTACGTGTGATTACTTTTCTTTGGCATGTGTTTTTTCTATATTTTGTTTCTCATAGGTTTAGGAATTCGTGAAAATTCTCTACATGGAGGAGTTTAAAAGAAGGAAAATAAATATAAAAAAAAACTCTATATGGTGAAGAAAATAAGTGGATGAGAATAAAATAAGGTAAAAAAAACCATTAGTAGGATATTTATTTAGAGTAAAACAATATAAATGATCCTGATACAACAAATTTCGCTGTTTAACCTTAAGAAATTAATGTCCCCAGTCATAAATTTTTTTTCTTTATATTTGTTTATTATTTATTATGTTATTGCTATTTACCAATCACAATTATTATCACATCAATTTACCAAATGTCATGTTATAAAATTTATAGTATTTTTAGCATTTAATAGTGTTAGGACATATGTAATTCAAGTTGTTAACATATGTCGCTATTTTATGTAATTGGCTTATCCTTAGACAAAATGCACTTTACTTGTAATTGGATAGAGTTAGAATGTGTTTAACACTTCAAGAAATAGTGTTTCAAGATTAAGTGTTGAAGTCATCAAGTCTGTCCAAGAAACAAGCTGGAAAGTGCAAGTTACTAAAGCTCGACACCTGTCTCGACACATGCATCTATCGAGCTTTAAGAAGCTGTTTTAGCCCGAGCCTCGACAGCTTCTCGACAGATCCTCGACACCTCTATCTGTCGAGATTTAAAGAAAACAGATTTTCAGTTCTATTTTAATTCCAATCCGTGAATGTGTCTTTGGGACTTCTTTTCTCCTAACCCTAGACATATAAAAGGATTGTTTTAAGGGCCGTCAAAGGGATGCAAGTTGCACAAGCATTGAGTAATTATTGTTCATGCAATTTGTGATCAAAAAGACAAAGTTCATGCCCTAGTTCATCTTTTGTGAAGAAGTTGCTGTGTAATGTGCACCGTAAGGTTTTGTAACCAAGCATCTTCCTGATTTTTATCGTGTGGATGATTTGAAGAACTTTGCAGCCAACAACTCTCTATCTAGTTGGTGAATTGAAGTCGCGTACTGGGATCTGCGTAATTGGTTAGTCACGTACTTGGGAGCCGTGCATTGAAAGGAGAAACTGTCACTATAGAGCAAGTCCAATTGGGTATTGGGGTAAGGGTTCAACTGTAGGTTGGTAAGGTACTTGGAATTCCTTACTTGTAATCGCTTGCTGTGATAATAGTGGAGTTTCAGGAGTGGTAACCTTAAATCACCCGGTGGGGTTTTTGTCGTCAGGTTTTCTCCATTCGTAAACAAATCACCGTGTCTTTTATTTTTCCGCTGCATTCTTTAGTTTTGGTGATTTGTTTGTGCTGCCACGTGATTTTGCATGTTAACTTGATTAATTAATAACTTGGCTAATTAATCAATTTAATTTATCACTAGGGGTCAACGCGTTTGTGGCCTATCAAATAAAACATTTAGTGTATATATATAACGATAATTTCAAAACGTTACATTGGTATTGATTGGTACTGAAATATATTGTTTTCTTAGCTAAACCAAAATGGTATTTGATAAAAAATTGACTCCTTGCAATGTACGACATGCATGTGTTCGAAAAAATGTCTTACTTATGCTTTAGTTTTTTTTTTTTTTTTTTGGTATACAAGATAGAAATTATATTATAGCATAATCTAAGTGTATATGTGTGTGAAGCTTCCTCCTAGAAATTTGAATCATGACCCTTACCCCCCACACCCCACAAACATTTATACTTGTGGAGTGATCACCGCGCACTCGCACCAAAGGTGCATGGTGGTTACTAATGCATTAGTTTAAGTCAACTTTGTTCCTCTTTTCCTCAAAAAAAAAAAAAAAAAAAAAAATTGTTCCTCTTGGTATAGTTTCCATTTTTTTTTTTCCATATGCATTAGGCATACTAGGCCATTAACATAATTGGTATTTTAAGTATATTAGAAGTTTCATCATTAAAACCCAAATTTCAACATTAGAATAGTATTCTTATTATCTCAAAAAAGGAATAATAGTCTTCTTATGGTAGAATTTTCTTTATGAATTATATGATTCGTATTAATATGCGTTTGCAAAGACAAATCAAACTATAGAGAAAATTATAAATTTTATAACATTTAAACATTAAGGGATAGGACCATTACTAAGTGAGAGATAGAGTGAAAAAATTCTTTGGAAAATATTAGTACTAAATCTCTTAAGCAGTTTTCTCGCGCTTTGTACGGGTTAGCGACTAGTATACTATATGATAAAAATTGGACTTAAATGCTGTAGTTACGCCAAGTGACTTCACCAAATTCCAGAAATTTTGTTAAATTTTAAAAAAAATAGAAATACATATGCATTTAGGCATACTAGGCCATTAACATAATTGGTATTTTAAGTATATTAGAAGTTTCATCATTAAAACCCAAATTTCAACATTAGAATAGTATTCTTATTATCTCAAAAATGGAATAATAGTCTTCTTATAATGGATTTTTTTTTATGAATTATATGATTCGTATTAATATGCGTTTGCAAAGACAAATCAAACTGTGGAGAAAATTATAAATTTTATAACATTTAAACATTAAGGGATAGGACCATTACTAAGTGAGAGATAGAGTGAAAAAATTCTTTGGAAAATATTAGTACTAAATCTCTTAAGCAGTTTTCCCGTGCTCTGTAACTGCTTTGTACGGGTTAGCGACTAGTATACTATATGATAAAAATTGGACTTAAATGCTGTAGTTACGCCAAGTGACTTCACCAAATTCCAGAAATTTTGTTAAATTTTTTTAAAAATAGAAATATATATTTTTTGTCTTTATCTTCTTCTCCTATAATTTCTAAACTGATAAAAAAAAAATTATAATTTGATTACAATCCAAATTCTTTACCTAATCTTTTTAATATATATTTATCTATAATTTCTAAGTTACTAAAAATATTAATATTATATTCCAAATTCTTCAACATTTAATTTCTTATAAAAAAAGTACGTTTAATAACACTTCACGTCACTTTCATTACACACTAAGCACAACAGATTGCATTAGTAGTTGAGAAAAAATGAATTCTTTTTTATGTGCAATTGGCTTATTGTTTTAGTTTGGTTAGAACGATGTAAAGTCATTTGACTCATTTGAAGAGCTATAAAGTATAGTGGTTGTATGTTCTTTAGAAAATTAGGATCTTAATAATTTCATGTTTTTATTTTTTATACAAGATAGAATTTCTACTTTAGCCTAATCTAAGTGTATATGAGTATGAAACTCCCTCTGGGAGACTTGAACCTCAGCTCTTACCCCTAACACTCCACAAGCATTTATACTTGTAAAGTGACCACTGTACCGAGGGTGCGCAGTTGTTTAACAATTTCATGTTGAAGTTACTGATCTTAATTTATTCTTTAAGATAAGATAATAAGAAGAAAGTCAAGAACTTAAGCAAAAGAAATTACCACACCCAATCAATAGCAAATAATAACTTAAATATACTATATGATTTTTATTATATTACTCAAAACAATACTAGAGTCACATTACAATGGACAGGGAACATTACAAGCAACAAGAATATCCAAAGAGTAACCCTTATTACAAGACCAAGACAGTTCTGAGTTTTGACTAGACAGAAAATCAAAATAGACTAGAATGTCACACCTCTATATGGCGATAGAGGGAATAGATACACTCTTATCAGCAGCAGGTTTAGTTGTAAGCATCAGGGTTGGCCAAAAGGTAGCCTTCAACTGACTTGAACAATCCTGCAGCCTTTTCTTTACCAGCCTTGATTTGCTCTTCCTTGATCTCAAAATCATCTTTGGCATAGTACTTGCTGGTGCTCTTAAAGATGGATCCTCCATCAGGGGATGCCACCAACTTGGTCTCGTATGAGATTTTTTCAATTTTGTCTGACAAAGGTCCACCTTCAATCACACTGTAATTGTAGGTGAAGTTCTCTTTGTCTATGGCATCGATCTTGTGCTTAAGAAATTTGAAATGGCTTCCTGTGGAAATTGAAAAAAAAAAAAGACAACACTAGTTAGTATATTTTGCGTGATTGCGAGTGCACACAAACATAAAGCTGAAAGTTACATTGTACATTTTTTTTGCCCTCAATGCTTGACTTTTTTTTTTTTTTTTCAAAATTGTCTTTATATTGTAAGATATTTTTAAAATGTTCTTATCATTATCCAATAAATGAAAATTTCTAATGTAGCAAATGAATTCATGACATGGAGGCCACTTTAATGATGTGGAGCATATCGCATCGCATGAACTCCACTTACCATGTCATATTTTCCATCTATCACATAACAATAAGGATTTTTTTTTGAAACAAATTTTAAGGTATAGGGATTAAATTGAAACAATCTAAAGTGTAAGGACAATTTTGAAATAAAAGCTAAAGGTTAGTAGCAAATATAAAATTTAATCTTTTAAATCATGTCATTAAAGAAAAAACTTGGGCATCATTTTGTTTATATTTGACAAGCATTTTCTTGCATTGGAGGACCAAAAAAATTGGTAACATATACCAAAAGTAAGATAAGCACTTTTATAATGCTAAAAAAATGTTGGGTTAAAAATTAGTACATATATACTCGCCTTCATGGAATGTGACCTTTTTAATGGTTCCCGGGCCTCCATTTCCTTCAAGAATTTCAGTGCTCTTAATAGTGTGTGGTGAAATCTTGGGGATGAGGTTGTCAGCATCAAGAACAAAGGCCTTGAACAACCTAGCTGGTGGGATTGGGGAGGTAACCTCAGACTCATAAGTGATAACACCCATGGTGATTAACTAGGAGAGTTTAAAAATGATCAAGGAAATAGAAATGGCAAATATTAGAGGGATATTGAATTATTGATTGAGCTTTTGTGTTGTGCATATATGAGTGTACTAGGTGTGCTATTTATAGAATGTCATTGACATTGAGCTTTACCTTGTGATGAGAAATATGCCCAAATTTTGTAGATCAAAGATTTGTGTCATCTCCAACGTGATGGAGTGATCTACACATTTTTATAATTTATAAAATGGGTCATATTTTATTCAGTCAAAGAAAGCACCTTCAAGGATTGATTCAAAAATCCAAAATTGATTCCGATTGATGTGCTACGAAACTTTATAATTAAGAAATCACCTTCAAAAATTTGATTAAAAAAAAAAAAATCCCAAATTGATTATTTAAAAAAAAAATTCATTCATACATGTGCAGAGAACATATTCGATGACTTATTGAGAATCATGAGCATCAAATACAAACAAAAGTAGGAGACCTTCAATCTATGTACGATTTTGGAATTTTATAAATACTTCATACTCATTAGTAATTTAGTATGAATATTGGTGAGCATATAATTACATTATAGAGCTGGTTCATTAGCTAGACAACAACATATTTCCAGCATCTCATGGATTTAAGGATATTTTATTGAGCAATATAACGTGAGTGTTTTTAATTTTAAAATGCTAAAATACAGAATGAAAAGCCTTTGAAATATCACCCAATCCAACTATATATATACAAATACCAATACGTACACTTATGTGATTTACCAACTGGCATATGTTGACCCAGATTTATGAATCAAATAGCGACTTTTTTAATTTTTTTAAAATATTGATTACGCTAGTGTTACTTAAACCAGGGCTAATCTTTATAAAAACACCCAATTTATAACTATTTATATATATACTTAAACCTAAATGTAAGAAGATTGAAACATAGTGTTGTATATATAGGTATGAATAATGCTAGAGACACAAATTATTTTACAAAAAATTTTACAAACTGCTTATGTGATGAGTGATTATTGTTAAATGAAAAAGTGATATTAATGATGGATCTAGATGAAAACCAATAAAAGGTTGGCTACATCAATATTTTGTAAAAATGTTGTAAAATAGTTTTTGGCTGTAGCATTACTCTATAGATATATACATGGATAGATTGTAATAATGATGTTTGAGTTTGGAGTATTGTTACATAAAGTCAATAAAGTGAAAATTCAAGTTTTGAAATTTTCTAAGTGAAAATTCGAAATTCAGTGTTTTCGATTGGTCAAAACTTTTGCTCGATTGACCGAAATGGTAAGGAAATCTATCCTGGAGTCTATCCCTATTTCGATCAATGCTCGATTCCTATTTGATTGATCGAAAAGAACATTCGATCGATTGAAAGAAACTCTCGATCGATTGAAACTCGTAAAATTGAATTTTCTGCGGAATTTTCGGTGACTATTTTGAAAGTTTGAAGAGTTTTTAAGCCTTGTGAATGGTTTTATGAAATATTTTGACTTTCTATACGTGCCTTTTGATGAAATATAACCCTATGAATATAAATAGAGGCTTATGTTTACTTGAAAAATAACTACACAAAAGAGTAAGTTAGAGAGAAACACAAGAAGTCCTGTGGTTATTCTCTAAAATTGTTATTTGTAGAAGCCAACAACTTGGATGTATTCTAGGGACAAGTTTGCAATAGTCCATTAGCAACAAGAGCGTGGGGGAAAAGATTATCTAAGGATATAATTTTGTGCCTCCAAATTATCTATTTCCATTTTTTTTTTTGTGTTATACTTGTTCTTTCTTTATTACTTTATATATTATTCCCAACCCACATGACATTTGATTTCTGAAAAATCAAACCAAGACTAATATTTATAAATAAATACACGCAATTAGCCACCAATTTATGTATTCGGTCAAATCTAAGAACAGCCAAACAAAAGAGATAAGACACATATACATTATTAAGCCACCGCTTTTCGGCCAATTTGACCATCTCTGTGAAATTATTCTGAGCTCCTTCAGTCAGATAAAATTGAATGGTTGAAGTCTTTTTTTTTTTTTTTTTTTGAAGTAGGAAATAATACTCTTTGGATCATTTGGTTTGCTGTGATATGTCCTTGATGTGATAATAAAGTTTTTGGTTTATTTTATTTTTTCTAACATTACAATATCATGTTATCTTAATTTTATTACCTTCCTTTTTTTTGAGAACCATGACAGAAATTTTATTGAACTTAAAGAAACAACTATTGTATTACACCAGTTTTGCCTTGGGTACCTAAGCCACTTGGCATTACAATACATCCAAAATGGTAAAGCTTAGTGTAGGACATAACAGAACCACTCTACCGTGCCTCTGTTCTGTTAAAAAAAAAACTTCATCCCCCTGGAACCGTTGTTGCATTTAAGCACTGGTATTCCTGCAGAAAACCAGTGGCTTCCTCAAAATATATTCTGGGTGCCGTTGAATTTTTTTTAAAACTGAATTTGTTTCTTGCATTCCATACTCCATATTGCTTTGATACCAAGTATACCAAAGTGTTTCATCATTTCTATATGACTCGTGCATACTCTTGGGGGGAGAAATTCTATCTCGTGCACATTTGTAGGAGGAGAAAGCCATAGGAGAGATGCATATACCAAAGGGGAGAAGACATCTTTTTATGAGAAAACCTTGTTTTGCTTTGTTTTACCTTATGCTTGTTTTCTCGTTACTTTATGGTGCTTTGAGTTATATTTAGTATTCATGCTTTGTTGTTCTCATTGTATCATGTTTATGTGTTAGACATGCATACATTCTTACGCTATTGTGACTTATTGGTTGCATGTGTGGTTGATTATTTGCTTTGCTATATGATCATTGTAGTCATTTCCATATGACTGTCATGTCTTTGATCAAGTTGCTCATATGTTTCACATTATGTTTACTTGATCGCATTCTACTTGTTACATTATACTTGTCCTTTTATTACTTGCTTTATCTTGAGGTACGTTTAATGTGTTTTGTGCGAGTGTTTCAGGTTACAAGTGTTTTATTCCAAGTTCATGACACGTTTTAGATTTAGGTGTGAATGAGTTTTGCCATTGTTCTCAAACTCACGTTTAAGTATAGAGTCTGTTATAGAGTGTTTAGTCACAGAATAGCCAAAGGGGGATATTATAAGTTGTGATTTACAACTATATTTTATGTTGGCCTTGTTCGAGGACTAAGTGTTGTATTTGCATCAATTTATTTTCTTGTATTTTGTGGGATTTTATTATATTGAGTTTAGTTTTGTTGGTGAAGAATGGAGGATATATTGAAAAATCAGTGTAGTTTTGCAACTAACTCGCAAGAAGTTCGCAAGAAGAGTAATCTGAGAAAAGGCCACGTGAGAAGCACATGCTGGAAGCTAAAGAGTCATGCCAGATTGTCAGTTTTGCAAGTGTCTCACAAGAAAGGCCAACCTGTGAGGTACCAACGAAATATTCCGCCTAGAGGATTTTAAGTTTGACCCTCTTACCTTTCACCCATACTATATATATCGTTATTACCCACAAAAGTAAAGGAGGCTATTTAGAAAAACCCTAGATAGGTTTTCTACAACACACACCCATCTTTTAGAGAGAGAGCTACTCATCCTTAGCGAGAAATCATTGTAGCCTCTTCTCCTTCCCTCTCCTATTGTTATACATTGAGAAGAAATTTATACCCAAATACAATCCGCACCTATTCAGAGTGTAGAGAGCGTTTTGGAGCTTAGGGAGCTTTGGGGATTTGCCAAAAGAAGTCGGTGAGGCTTGGCGGATGCAATTGGGCATATTGCGGGATTCGAAAAACTAGAAAAGACATGACTCTGAGAATTCCGTTGGTAGCAGGAGCTTGGAGGGTTTAAGTACATTGAGTAGACTAGGCTTGGAAGGTCTCTTGTTATTCGTGTACTCCAACTTTATTCTCTAGTGGATTGATTTCAACTTGGAGGGTTGCAGAGAGGTTGTTTGCCGAGTTCTTCAATTTCCTCTTCGATAACAGGTTTCGATATTATCTTGTGTTTGTATCTCTCTTCCTTACACTTTAAGCTTTCCTTTTATTGTTAAAATTTGATGAATATGGATGTGCATGCCCAATTTAGCTTTAACAAGATAAGCCAATACTTGGGCTCACAACTTATTTGTATTGTGGGCTTGAGAGTTTCCTACTACGGGTAATCCTTTGCCTAGCGACCCAATAGCATCTCCTAGCTTTTGCGAACTCTCCTTTTTCTCCAGGTTGCTCTCCTCCCTACTGATACTATCACTCTTTCTCTTTTTGTTTTCTCTCTCTGTTGCTCTCCTCCCTACTGATACAATCTAACTGATACTAGTGTATTCTCGGGAAGTCTAATTGTTAGCTGTTGAATGATCAAGATGGCCATTAATGCTCTCTCAAAAGGAGCGTGATGCCAGGCTGTCATGTCTAACTGTAATTATGGTCTAACGGTTCATGAACCGAGGCCATGCGTGTGGGGGTTACAAAAAGAATTTGGAAAGATTTTCCCACCTCCTTTTCATTGAATGCCTTGGCTCTTATAAATAGTCTCTTCTAAGTACTCATTCCATTTTTGATTCCTTTTTCATCCAACTTCTTCTCTGTCTAGCATTCTTCTCCCATGCATAAATACCTTAATCAAGATCACCCATTCCTAGAGCCCACAGTAAGTTTCTTTACTCCTTCCTCTTCTATCAATTTTTCCTTCACTTTAGAATTTAAGAATGGGATGTTCTCATCTTTTGTCTTCTGAGGTGTCTTTGGCTAACTTTAGAGCAGTTTTTAATATCCTTAGAGATGTGGATGTGGCGTATTATCACGTGGGTGACATTGCTCTCCATCGACGTTCTGGGTCCAACACTGCGTTTTTCCCTTTGATGGCTATTTTAGAGGGAGGGGTTAGGTTCCTCGTGGACCCTCTTATACTTAGTACCCTCAGGTTTTATTGTTTGTGTCCTGATCAACTTCCCAATTTTTACTGAGTCGTAAGTTGTGTTAGTAGGTTAAAACGTATATACATGCTACAGTTAAACCAACATGACATAAATTTTATGTACAATTTGTGTGGCAATATTAGGTCTAATTATTAACTAAGATGATTTGTCTTGATCATGGAAGTGTAGACTTCTAGTTGATGTGTTGATATGTTTTAAGAGTTAAGACATTTTGAACTAGACCGCTGTGAGATTTATTAAAATCTTAACGATTGTCAAATAAATAATAAATCTCACAACTTCTATTTACATGACCTCTTAATCCTGAGAGAATAATGGACCTGATCATGAAGTGTAGGTTGCTTTGATATATTAGGAGTGAGATCTAAATTCACGATCAAAACTTCAGTATGTCGGGTAGCCACATTTAGTATTGATGGAACATATATTTTCAAGATGGAATTCATAATCTCTTAATGGAGATACAAAATATTTCCTTGAGATAAGTTTAATGAGTTTGGTTATTCAAAGTGTTAGGCCTAACCACTTTAGTAAGAAGTTACTAAAATATATATCTATGAAATTGGATTTCATAAATATATGATGAATAACATAAAGGATTAAACCGAGTACTCAAGGATTAAGATGTAATAATCTTCAAAGTGACAGTCTACATTTATGACTTTGTATTACTACAAATATTTTATGAAGGGGTTGCATGTACAATAAAGTCTTGGTATAATTTATAAATATGGCCTAGAGTGCAATTATATTTATATAGTGGTATTAGATATAGTTAATGGTAACTTTGGACTTGTCAAGAGTTGACAAAAAAGCGCAAGGCCCATTAGAGTTAGTGTCTTATTGGTCCCTTTTGGTCCCACTTTAAGTCACACACTAAAGCCCAATTGGAAAGGCCCAAAAGGCCAGCTCAATTAGATAATCCGTTAGATACAAAAGGGAGAAACATACAGAATTTTATGTAAAGAGACACTATTATGAAATGATGTGTATGTGTATGTGAGACACTCTCTCCCTTGGAAATTGATTGAGAGACCACATTTCTTGGGCATAATGTGGAATTAGAATGAAGATCAAAAGTGTTCCTGAGTACTTCTGATCTTTTGTTTTGAATTTCACCGCTTTATCCAACATAAACCCCATTCCACCCCGTTGTTTAGGAGTGCACAACTTCTTCCAATTGATCCAATGCATTTTCTTTTCATCCTTTGTCTACCCCCATGAGTATTTTGCCAAGGTGGAATTTATGGTATCACATAAGGACTTAGGAATTTTAAAAATGCCCATAGTGTAGTTTGGAATTGCTTAGGCCAATGTTTTTTGATTAGGATTTCCCTACCTGCTTGTGAAATAAAATTTTCTTTCCACCCTATAACTCTTTTTGAGATTTTCTCCCGAAGCTCTCTGAATGTATTCACTTTTGACTTCCCACAATCCTCCATAATTCTTGCCCCCATCAATCTTTGGATATCCCTCTTCACATCTGGTCTTGTATTGCGGCTGAAGAAAATTGTAGTTTTCTGCATGTTTATTGTAGTCATCTGCAAACAAATGGTGAGAAATGCATACTCCCCCATTGCATGATAAGATACCATGGAGAGTATATGATGCAATAGCTTGTCTGATCAATGATGAAAGGCCCTCTACACATAATAGGAAACAAATATAGGGATAGCGGGTCTCTTTGCACATAATGTTACATACTCCCTATTACCTTCCTAAACAATGTAATGTAATATTACAGCGTAATGTAACATTACGACGAACCAAACGTCTTCTTTGAGTATGGTGATGATAGTTTTCATAGGCTTGAAGAATTTGGTGAAGCATCGAGTGAAGTGGTAATAGTAATACAGTGCAATCAAAAGATCATATAATTTTAAACTCTAATTGAATAAAAAATAAATAGCTGGTGGTTATAATAAGTTGTTAAAATAATTTATTTTAATACTAGTTGACTAGTTGCTAATCTATGTGATGCATGAAAAAACTATTAAAAAGTAGATTTAAACAAATCTTAATTTTTTTTTATTCTGTTAAATATGCCTAGGGGTGTGCAACGAACTTGCTAACCTGCCAAAACTGACCTAATCTAACTCAAACCATCGGGTTGAGTTGATTTTTAAGGGTTGGTGGGTTGGTTTGGTTGGGTTATGAAAATTTTTCAATAGTGGGTCAGGTTGAGTTCAGGTCATAAGATTCATAAATCTGCCTAACCTGACTCGACCCATGTATATTTAATATATATTTAATTTTTTAAAAATATATTATACAATTTTTTATTTACTTTTTTGCCCCTCTTCCTAAACAAAACTCAAACCCTAAGTTCCCCTCATATAGTTTGTTTTTGTTTGGTGTTATGCTCATGATTGTTTGGTTATAAAATTACTATTATTTGTAGTGGTGCTGTTTATCTTCCTTTATTTTTTTTGCTTTTCTTATTTCCCTCCTCTTGATATAAATTTACAAGTCTCTTTTCCATTCTATTTATTGTTTTTTCACACATAAAATGTTATCTCTCTCTCTCTCTCTCTCTCTCTCTCTCTCTCTCTCTCTCTCTCTCTCTCTCTCTCTCTCTCTCTCTCTCATTTTTGGTGGATTTTATTATATTTTTTCTTGCATCTCTACTTTAGGTTGATGAATTTTGTATTATTTGGAACTCTACTTTGGGTTGATATGATTATGTTTTTTTTTTGTTTTTAAGTTGCTATATTCTTTATTCTCTTTGATATTATAGATGTTATCATATTGCATTATAAAGATAGTAGAATATAATGTTATTTTATTATATAACATGACTTGGATAATTTGGTGTTTGCCACTATTTTTTATACTTTTTTTCTTCTTATATTATTTTCTATAACTTTCTTATTATTCTCTCTCACATTTTCTTTTGAAAAAGTGGTTATTCTCTTTCTCTTGATTTTTTATTTTTTATTGCAACTGTACTTTATATTGATGAATCATTTTGATTTTTTAAAACTTTGTATTGGGTTCATATGATTTGGTGTTGTATTTTTTAGTTTTCCATCACAAGCAGTCTCTCTCTATCTTTGTCTTTGTCTTTGTCTCTGTCTCTCTCACCCACTCTAATAAGATTTAGAGAAAAAATTATACATATTCAGTGTAAGTTTGATATGAGTTTTGATTATCATGATAATCTCTTTTAAGTGAATGAATAATTTGAAAAATTTATTTAAATAAAAATTATACATACATACATACATACATGTAAATACATATTTATTTTTCTTAAATGTATAATCAACCTCATACAATTCATTCAAAAGTAACGATGTTAAAACAAATGAATAACTGTCTTAAAGATTACATTTTTATATTTATAGAAAGACTTTTACTTAAATTTAGTCATAAAAAAGTGGACTGAAATGTTACGTAAATATGGTTTAATAAAAGCATAGCAGTAATAAATGCTATGCTTAGATATTAGATATTAGATATTATGAGTTTAAGATTTATGTTTTTATAATAAATTTGGATTTAGATTAGTTGCTTTTTGATAGGCTAAGAATATATTGACCCCTTGTGATGAATTAATTGATTAATTAGCTAAGTTTATTAATTAATCAAATTAACATGCAATATACGTGGTAGCACAAACAAATCATTAACTAAAATAAAATGTAGCGAAAAATAAATTTGACAAGGTGGTTTGTTTACGAATGGGGAAAACCTCTAAGGCAAAAACCCCATTGAGTGATTTTAAGGTCACCACTCTCGAGAATTCACTATTATCATAACAAGCAGCTACAAGTAAAGTAATCCCAGTACCTTATACCAACTTCCAATTAAACCCTTACCCCAATACCCAATTGGACTTGTTCTGTAGTGACAATCTCTCCTTTTAATGCACGACTCCCAGTTCGTGACTAACCAATAGATGCACGGATCCTAGTATGACACTTAAACAACAACTTGAGAAGAATGTTGGCTGCAAAGTTCTTCAGTTCATCACCTAATGAAGATCACAAAGCTCCTTGGTTATAAAACCCAATGGTGTACAAACATAGTAGCTTCTTCAATGGAAAGAAGAACTAGTGCAAATTAGGTTTCCAGTCATAATTTGCATGAACAACACTTTGCTTCACACTCGTGCAACTGTGCAACCTATGAAGGCCCTTAAAATAATCCTTCTATATGTTTAGTATTGTGAGAAAAGAAAGCTTAAACACATACTCACAGATTGAAATGAAATTAGAACTGAAAATTTGATCTTCATAAATCTCGATAGATACCCTATCTATAGAGCAGCTGTCTAGCATTGAGCTTAGACAGCTTTTTAAACCTCGATAGATACTAGCTATTGAGCTTTAAAAACTAGCACTTTATCACTTGATTCTTAGACAGATTTGCATGGTTTTAACACTTGAACTTGAAACCTTATTCCTTGAAGCATTACACACATCCTAGACCTATTAAATTACAAGTAAAGTGCGTTTTGTCAAATGATTAGCCAATACATGATAACATATGTTCCTTACATGATAACATATGTTCCTAACACGAATCACATATGTCCTAACACTTTCAATCTAAACATGTATTTTCTCATTATATAAGTGCACAAAAATAGATCGAAGTGGACCAAAATGAATCGAAGTGATTCGAATGGGCTAAATTGGACCAAATGGACATAATAGGATGAAATGGACTGAATAGGAACAAGGTGGACCAAATAAGAACTGGTGGATTGAATAGGATTGACATGGACAGGATGGGACTAAATTAGACCAAATAGGACTAAATGGATAGACTGGACTGAATAGGACCAAAGTGGACAGATAGACCGAATAGAATCAAAGTGGACAAAATGGACCAAACAGAACAAGTAGACTGAATGGCCTGAATAGGACTGAAGTGAATCAAAGTTGATAGAATGGACCGAATAGGACCAAATAGAACCAAAATAGACCGAAGATGACCAAAGTTGATAGAAGGGACCAAATAGGACCGAAGTGGATAGAGTAGGACCAATGTGGACCAAATAGGGCCAATGTGGACTAAATGGGCCGAATAGAACTTCAGTGGCCCAAATAGTATTTTGTTTATATATTTTTTTTTAAACTCAAAACTAAAGAGTTTAGCCCAAATATAATAAATTACATACTTTTCAACCCAAAAAATAATTAAAAAAGAAAAAGAAATTTTGAGCTAAACTTAAAAAAAAAAAAACTACAAAAGAATCAATTTAAGACCAATTTGTCTAAAATGGACTACAGGGAGACCGAAATTGACCAAGTGGACTAAATTAGACCCACTGGACCAAATTGGACCGAAATATACCTAATTGGGCCGAATAAATTTTTATTTTTTTTATTTTTAAGGGAGAACAAATTATCTTTAAAAGATTTTAGAAAAAAAGTTATACATTATATTATAATAAAAAGTTATTATTTGCTCTCTCGCATTGTGTGGGTCTGCAACTAGCTTTCTTTTATTAACATAACATATAGTTATGCAAAGTCAATCAAAGTAAATGCCTAATAACTACCATAATTATTAAAATTTTATTATAAAAATATAAAAAAGAGAACAGTGGAGGTGATTCATAGTATGAAAATGATAGTACTAGCTCACTAGGATGAATTGGAGGCTAGATTGATTTGTAGTTTTGGAGTTGTGAGTACTAGAGCCTTTATTTCACTCATAGGCTGAGGCCAAAGGCCCAAATGTTCACAGTGTGAAAATGGCCCCTCTAAATCAGAGAGTTACTTTATTTTTTATTTTATTTTTATTTATTGAATTTATCCTATATGACTAGGACATCAACATCATAACGTTTTATAGTAATTTTTATATTAGTAAAAAAAAAAAAAAAGATTTGGAAAATACTTCCAAAAAAAAAAAAAAAAAACAAAGAGAGCCAATTGATTCTAGATGGTGGGCCAACTCGTTTTCATAACTTGTCAATAAATCAATTTTGAAAGTTAGTCATGACAAATAAAGTTTTACTTACAATCTTGAATTTGAGTAATTTGGACCTTTCACAGAGTCAATGGATCTCGAAGTTTGAACCTACTACTCTGTCTTTAAAGTTTGGACCTAATTTACAGATTAATAATCAAATTCTTTTCGTCGGTTAATCTTATGCTAGACAACTATCGTTATAATAATAATTAAATGATTAAATTAATAATTTTTTTATCAATTAAACTTTGAAAACAATAAAAAATATATCGTTAGAATTAATAATTAAATGACTAAATTCACCAAATTTTTATATATTTAAATTTTAAAGATTATCAATAATATATCATAGTTTAAGAGCAATCATAATCTGTCAAATTGATGTTTATTTATAGCCAAATACATATATGGATGGTGCTGTTTGAATATTGCTGCATGTCAAAGCAAGAGGAATCGTTCAAAGCAATTCAAAAGAATGTGAAAATTTGACAGCAAAAACTCATTGAATATCATTATTCTGGCTAGCTGGGCAAATTTAGAAGAAATTCTAGAAGCAGGACATTGCTGAAGCAAGCAACATGTGTTGCCGTGTGGACCGTATGGATCAATATGGACACTACTGATTGAACCCACATGCAACCTGGGACCATTTTGCAAATTGTCAAAGTCCCAAATTTACAATTGGTCATAAACGACTTGAAAACTTTTTAAGAGTATCAAATTTCAATTACCAACACTTCTTGGATTATTGTATTTTCACAACAATATTATTCAGAATTTTGATCATTGAAAGCTTTTTAAGCTAATTGCAAAGTTGTTTCTATTAGAGTATTAGCATTTGATGTCTTCAAACTATTCTATTTTATTATCTCAAAAGCTACATTATCGATTATTGTTAGAGCAAGTGAAGATTTGAGTAAAAAGAAGAGCAGTGACTTGAAGTTGAAATTAGAAGAAGAAGAGGTTTCAGGGTAATGGCTAGTTCAGCTTGTTAAGGATATATTTTATATAATTGGCTAATCTTTTGACAAAACACATTTTACTTATAATTGGATAGATCTAGGATGTGTTTAATACTTCAAGAAACATGTTGTTCAAGTCTAGTATTAAAGCCATGAAGATTGGATTAAAAAATAAGTGAAGAAAAGCTGTTCATTAAAGCTGGATAGATAGCTCGACAGCTGTGGACAGATAGCTCAACAGATAACTATTTATTGAGATTTAATGAGGCTCAATAGATATTATCTATCGAGGTTACAGAAATTCAGATTTATAGATCTGATTTTCGGCCCATGTTTATGTATTTGTGTAGGGTTTTTTTTTTCCTTACAGCCCTAGTCATAGATAAGGCTTATTTTAGAGGCCGTCACATAAGAGAATACAAGGAGAACATATGCAAAAGTTGACCGAAACCTTATTCTTTCCAAAAGAAGTTAATGCTTCTTTGCGCGCCTTAGGGTTTTATAACCAAGTGCTTCTTGATCTTCATTGTTTATGAAGTGAAGAACTTTGTAGCCAACATTCTTCTTCCTCAAGTTGGTGAGTAAGTCACGTACTAGGATTCGTGCATCAAAAGGTGGCATTCATATATTGAAGAGTTCAGAGGTTCTGAAGCCGCAGAAGGTTTTTGCTGTAATTTCATCTACGGGGATTGTAGAGTCAAGGGATAAAGGTTTTGTACTACATTTGAAACTTCTCTTTACTATAGTGGATTGCTTTTTGGAAAGGTTTCCCCCCAGGTTTTTTACTATGAAACTGTTGGTTTTATTGGTTTTCTTAGGTCATCATATCTTGTCTTATTTATTTTTCCGTTGCACTTAGTTTTGACATGATATTGATGTTTGTTTGTTTTAACAAGTTTTATGCATAATAAATCTAATTAACAACTTGAGTTTAAAACTTGTTAATTCTATCAACCGGGGTCTAAATTTCCCAACATAGCTTAACGGTAACTTGAGACTAAAATTAAAACGGTGTCGCGTGATATAAGTGAGAAAGAGTTTAAGTGTGTTATAAGAAACGTAACATTTCAACATTAGTGGGACACTGGCGTTTTGATCTTCTTCCTCAGTTCAAGGTTTCAATACTTCCTCTGTTCTTCTTAAGTGCTTGAGGTTGATTTGGTTACTGAGATTGACACAGAGCCTCAATGATAATTGTCCTTCCTTGAAATCTGGAAGTTGTTACATGGTTGTTATGATTCAGTTATGATAGAAGCTCTTAGAAAGTTCTTGATTGTATCTATTTTTGTACTATAAATAGAGGTTAGTGTAATGTATTTTACTTGATCTTATACAAAATTACTTTTCATCATTCAATATAAATCTCTCATTTTTTCTTCTTTTTATTTCTTTATCATTCTATTATAGCTTCCGCCATTGTTGTTCTTTGCAAGCCCTAAATCTCATATGGGATCAGAGCAATAGATCCATGGCTTCAACAACACCTATAGAATCTGCCCAATCCACTCACACAACACTAGTTCATGCAAGCTCTTCACAAACAAATTTCACACAATCTCCATTCCTGTTACTCTCCAATATGTCAAACCTCATGTCAATCAAATTAGACTACACTAATTACATACCATGGAAGCACCAGTTGATCACTATACTGAAGGCTTATTTTCTGATTGAACATATCGATGGCACTACTCAAAAACCATCTCCTTTTGTTCTTGATGTTGCAGGAACTTCAACTTCAGTTGTGAGTCCTGACTTTCAAGCTTGGAAGATCAAAGATAAAGCTTTGCTTTCCTTGCCAAATTCAACTCTCACTCCTCAAGTTTTCTCACTTGTTGTTGGCATCACAAGCTCTAGAGAGGCCTGGAACACTTTATAACAGAGGTTCATCTCTACATCAAGAGCAAACATCTTGAATCTTAAGCTTGAGCTTTAAAGTCTCAAGAAAGGTAATGATTCAATGAACACTTTCCTACAGAAAATCAAGATTGCTCTTGACAAACTCCTTGTTGTAGGAGTCATTGTAGACAATGAAGAACTGATTTGTATTGTGCTTAGAGGACTTCCTAAAGAATTTGTTCATTCTTGTTCAACAATTCGAACTAGGAGTGATCCTATTACATATGAGCAACTTGCTATGATGTTGCATAGTGAAGAACAAGGAATGACAGATCACTCAGCTCCAATTCCTCATTCACTGGCTATGTTTGCTTCTGATGGCAAATCAGGAAACACCTCTTAAAATCACTCTCAGAATCATGGTTCTGGAAGAGGAAGGGGCAGAAATAATTCTACTAGAGGAAGAGGAGGTGGTAGGTATAACCACAATGGAGTTCAACACTTCTCACCTCAATCACCTTAGAATTCCTCCCTTCAGAATTATCAAAATTAAAATGCTTCACAGAATTTCAAGACTGATCATTCAATATGTCAAATCTATGGCAAGTTAGGTTATCAAGCCTTGGATTGTTATCATAGGATGGATTTTGTCTATCAAGGAAAGAATCCTCCTACCAAGCTAGCTGCTATGGCAAGTACATCTAATGCAGCCATAACTACCAATCAAGAGCCTTGGCTTGCAGACTTAGACACATATGATCATCTAACTGCTAATCTTAGCAACCTTGCAATTCAATCTCCATACAAGGCACTTGAACAAGTCACTGTGGGAAGTGGATAGACTTTTCCAATCACTCATATAGGTAACACAACTCTTCACACCAAATATCACAATTTCATGTTACAAGATGTCCATCATGCCCCAAGAGTAGCTATGAATTTACTTTCAGTTTATAAGTCTTGCCTTTATAATAACTGTTCTTGCTATTTTGATGCAAGTGAACTCAAAATTCAGGATATTCCTATGGGGAGACTCCTCTACAAGGGCTTGAGTGAAAATGGTGTTTATCCAATCTACTCACAGAATTACATCAAGCCTTCTACCTTTAGTTCCTATCAATCAGCAGAAGTTCCTCATTTACCTTTTGTTTTTCATGTAAATAAATTTAATAAGTGTTGTTGTGGCATCATAGGCTAGGGTATCCTAGTAATAAAGTGCTTAGTACAACACTAGCTTTTGTTGATGTAGCTTGTTCTTTACCTCATAGTGACACTATCACTCATTGTAAACATTGTCTCAATTGTAAAATGCATTAACTTCCTTTCAATAAATCTGATTTTCGAGCTTTTAAGCCTCTTGAATTAGTCCATTCTGATGTATGGGGTCTTGCCCCAATTACATTTGTCAATGTTTTCAAGAATTATGTTGTTTTTGTTGTTGAGTATTCCAAATTTACTTGGCTTTTCCTCTTAAAATTTAAATTTGATGTTTTTGATGTTTTCAATCATTTTAAAGCTATTGTTGAGAATCAGCTTGACACCAAGATTAAGATCTTGAGGTTTGACAAAGGTGGTGAATTTACCTCTAATGCTTTTAAAACTTTTGCTCCTCAAATGGTGTTATTCAATAGTTTTCTTGTCCACATACCCCTCAATAGAATGGGGTAGCTAAAAGGAAGCACAAATACTTGGTTGGATGTGCTCTTACCTTGCTTTCTCACTCTTAATTATCTTTACTTTATTAGTCTTATGCCATCTCCACAGTAGTCCACATTGTTAACAGACTACCTACTCTTATTCTCAATAATAAGTTTCTCTGGGAACTCTTATTCTTCACCAAACTTGATCTTTCACATTTAAAGACCTTTGGCTATACCTGTTGTCCTCTACTTGAACCTTATAACAGTTATAAACTTCAACCTCACACAGGTTCTTGCATTTTTCTTGGCTATCCTGCTTATACAAAAGGATATATCTGTTTAGATCCCACTACCTCTCGGATATACATATCTAGGCATGTGCTTTTCAATGAATTTGAATTCTCATTATCCCAATCTTTATCCAATGGTCCAAACATTAGTTCTACATCTATACAGTCCTCCACTTTTTCTGCCCAATCATGTTGTTGTTTTCCTTCCATTCCTACTCAACATACTTCTACTTCTACCTTTTCATCACTTCAGCCTAGCCATCAGCCTACTCGGATGCCTTCACTTGATATGTCACTTCCATCTCCAATCTCTGCAGCATCTCCACCTAGACCATAGTCTAGTCCAACCCCTATATCAGATCTGTCTCCTTCAGTCTCACCATCTGCTCTTATTGCTATACTTAGTCCTCTTGGTGTCTCTACTTTACCTGCTTCCTCATCCTCACTTACTTTTTTAGCTGTTCCATCAGTACAACAGGTATCTTTTGTTGTTCAAGTTCCCTCTAGCACTAATATTCATCCTACGATCATAGGGTCCAAAGATGGCATCTTTAAGCCCATAGCTCTTGCTACTAGGGTTGAATCAAATGAGTCAAAGTTTGTGGCTAAGCCTATTAAGCCATCCAAGTAATCCTCAATCTCTAAACCCGCTTACACCACCCTCACTGAGCCTCTATCCTATAAGGTTGCTTTACATTATCCTCAATGGTGTTCTACTATGGATGAGGAGTTTGTTGCTCTTCAGAGGCAAGGTACTGTTAGGATGTGTACCCTTAAATCATATTGTATGATACTATGTATGACATTATGTATGACTAAATGTTATGATAAATAAAGTTGTTTTATTATTATCTAAAATAATGGTAACATGAATATTTGGATATTATCATATTGTCCATGAGATGCATAGTATGTGATTTATGTGAAAAGTCACGGAAGATATAAATCACAAGTTCTTTGTAAACTCAGAATTGTAATTCGTAGTCGATGATGAAATTGGGCATTTCATTTGCGAAGACTATAATATATCAACTAAGATGATTTGTCTTGATCATAGAAGTGTAGACTTCTAGTTGATGTGTTGATATGTTTTAAGAGTTAAGACAATTGAACTAGACCGCTGCGAGATTTATTATTCTCCTAATGACTGTCAAATAAATAATAAATCTCATGACTTATATTTGCATGAACTCTTAATTCTGAGAGAATAATGGACCTAATCATGAGGTGTAGGTTACTTTGATATATCAGGAGTGAGATCTAAAGTAGCGGTTAAAACCTTAGTATGTTGGGTAGCCACATTTTGTGTTGATGGAACATATATTCTCAAGATGGAATTCATAATCTTTTAACGAAGATATAAAATATTCGCTGAAGATATAAAATATTCGCTTTAGATAGGTTTAATGGTTTTGGTTATTTAGAGTGTTAGGCCTAACCATTTTAGTAAGGAGTTACTAAAGTATATATTTATGGAATTGAATTTCATAAATATATGATGAATAGTTTAGAGGATTAAACCGGGTATTCAAAGATTAAGATGTAGTAATTTTCAAAGTGGCAGTCTATATTCATGACTTTGTATTACTACGAATATTTTATGTAAGGGTTGCGTGTATAATAAAGTCTTGAGATATAATTTATTAATATGGCCTAGAGTGCAATTATATTTATATATTGGTATTAAATATAATTAATGGTAACTTTGGACTTGTCAAGAGTTGACAGAAAAGTCAAGACCCATTGGAGCTAGTGTTTTATTGGTCCCTTTTGGTCCCACTCTAAGTCATACACTAAAGTCCAATTGGAAAGGCCCAATAGGCCAGCCCAATTATATAATTAGTTAGTTATAAAGGGAGAAACATACAAAATTTTTTATTAGAGAATGAGAAAAAGAGAGATATCATTGTGAAATGGTGTGTATGTGCGAGTGAAGCCACTCAATTATTCTCCCTTGGAAACTGATTGAGAGACCACACTTCTTGGCCGTAAAGTGGAATTGAAATAAAGATTAAGTGTTCCTGAGTAATTCTAATCTTTTGTTTAGAATTTCACCATACCAAGGTATGCTATCTTGTTCTTAAATTTTGAAATTTACATAGTGCATATTATCAATCATGAATGAAATAGATCCATATTTGTTGCTTTCGCTGTGTGTTTTGTATGAGATACAAAACCAGATTTTCCAACAATTGGTATCAGAGCCAGGTTTTCATATCATGATTGTATAGCATGTGATTGGATTTTAGAATAAAAGAAAAATGGTTTCTTGATGATGTTCAACGTTGCTTCAAGTATAGTTATTGAAAGTTATTGAGATAACCATTCATGATGATGACAATTGCATTGCATTAGTTTGTTCGGGAATGGCCTGATTAAGTTGCATTGGTGTCATATCTTCTTAATTGCCTAGATATGGTTATATGAATCCATATGTAATAAACATCATGTGCATGATTAAGTTATTGCATCTCTTGTCCTTTATTGCATGGAATAACTGTCGAGTGCAAATGCTTGATGTCCCATAGTTGAATTACCCTTTTTGCACTGTTTGGCTTAGAGTGCAAATGCTTGTTGGCCCATGTTACATTAATGCACCATTTGGATTCTTATTGCACTGCTTGGCATGATATACACCAAGTAATTGTCATGTGCCTTGAAAATGTTGAATCTGTATATTATATTAAGGATTCTAACAATCTGTAAGTTATATATATATATATAATGTAATAATTATATATTACATATAATAATCCATATATTATATTATATATATAATATAATATAGGTTTATAATGTAATATGGGTTTATTATACGTTATATATATTTATATATATTATTGCTAGGGTTATGAAATTAATTCCTAATTAGATTACGATTATGTTTTCAAAGTGTCTAGCATTATTATTGTTCTTGATTTTAAAAACCTTTATTTTAAAATATCTAGTGGGGGAGAGATACAAGAGTTGCATTTCACGGCCTCCATTGTTGGTTCATAGTAGTGTGAAATATATACTTTGCCGTTGCCTCGAGCTTAGCATTCTATGCGGAGAGTATTTATTTCATGGTCTTACAAGATTGAATTTCTTGGTTTATAGTGGTTTGATAAACACCTTGTCTTAACTTCAAGTTTTGCATTCCATACGAAGGGTGTTTTTATCATGGTAATACAAAATAAGCCCGTTAAAGGGATGAAATGTGGCTACACATAATTCTAGACAATGATATACACTAGACTAAGTATTATAGTATCCTCTATGTTGAGTTCTTACAATTATTACTTAGAGGCTAAATGTAAAATGATGTATTATTAGTGTTTGATAAGAGATATCATGATAGCACTAATAATGAGAATAGTTTTCAATCAATCATAGTATTTAATGTTCACTTTATGCTGAGGGATATTGAACATGAGATTGGGTTGTCGTTACATATATTATATTGTGGTTTTATTAAGGTTCCATACTATATGTTTATATGCTAAATTGATAATGTCTAGTTTACTTATTATATTCATATTTATTATTTTTAGATTTAAATCATGGCATCATTTAGCCCACTTGTTGCTATTCTTAACTAAAACAAACTGACTGGATCCAACTATATTGACTAGAAAAGAAATTTGAACATTGTTCTTACTGTTAAAGAGCACAAATATGTGCTTACTCAATCATGTCCTAGCTTTCCTTCATTAGATGCTCCTTTTGAGGAAAAACAGCGATATGATCGTTGGCAGAAATCTAATGAGATGGATAAGTGCTATATCCTAGCATCTATTTCAAATGTTCTACCGCATCAAATGTAGGATGTAAAACTTGCTTTGGACATAATGCTTAGTCTGAAGGAGATGTTTGGTGAGTAAGGCCGTTCTGCAAGGCTAGAAACTATGAGGCAGATTTATAATACCAAAATGGCTGAAGGTACTTCAGTGAGGGAGCATTGTCTTATGATGATCTTTAATTTGAATACATTGGAAGTTTTAGGTGCCCATATTGATGGAGAATCTTAAGTGGATATGATACTCCAGTCACTACCAGAATCTTTCAAGGAATTCAGACTTAACTATAATATGAACAAAAAGATTTATTCATTGTCTGAATTAATGAATGAGTTGGTAGCAGCGGAAGGCATCCTTGATACATCTATTGTTGCAGCCAATGTTGGTGAAGCTTCTACTTCTCAACCTAAGTCGAAAGGAAAAGGTAAGAAGAAAAAGAAGAAGGACTTCACCAAGAAAGATGGTAAACAAATTGCCTTAGGAGTTGCCAACAAAGAAAAGAAAATCAAAGGAAAGTGTATCCATTGTGGTGAGAAAGGACATTGGAAGAGGAATTGTCTAATATTCAAGGCTGCCAAGAATAACGGTATGAAAAGTTCATGTCTTCTTGAAATATGTTTGGTATAGAATCCCACGGATTCCTAGTGTGTAGATTCAGGTTGTACTAAACATATTTGCAATTCTTTGCAGGAGTTCTAGGAGACTAGAAAATTGAATGAGGGAGAACTATTTCTTACTTTGGCTGATGGGAGCAAGATTCCGGTTGTAGCTATTGGAGTGTTTAATTTATACTTTAAGTCTAGAGTTTTAAAATTGGAAGACTGTTTGTATGCATCTAATGTTCGTAGGAATTTAATTTCTGCAATTTACTTAGGTAAACATGGATATTGTGTTATCCTCAAAGACAATGTTGTAATAAAGAAGGATAAAATGTTTATCTGTTCTAACAATATTGTGGATGGTCTTTATATTTTAACTCCTGACAAGCATGAATTATACAATTCTGAATTAGATAATAATTCACATGTGAAATCATTAAAGAGAAAGTTTCCTTTTATTAGTGAAGCATATCTTTGGCACTTGTGTTTGTGTCATATTAATTCAAATAGAATTCAAAGACTTATCAAAGATGGACTCTGAAAGCCCATGGACTTTGATGGTTTTTTAGTTTATGAATCTTGTTTGGAAGGTAAAATGACCAAATAACCTTTTAATGCAAAAGGTAGAAGAGCCCAAGATTTGCTAGAACCAGTACATTCAAATGTATGTGGTCCTATGTCAATCCAAGCAAGAGGTGACTATGAGTATTTCATTACTTTCATTGATGATTACTCTAGATTTGGTTATGTGTACCTAATAAAACAAAAGTTCGAAGCTTTTGAAAAGTTCAAAGAGTTTAGGGCTGAAGTTGAGAATCAATTAAGTAAACACATAAAGGCCATTCGATCTGATCGAGGTGGTGAATACCTACTTGGAGATTTCAAGGATTACTTGACTGAAAATGTGATTATATCCTAGTTGACTACACTTAGAACTTCACAACAAAATGGTGTAGCAGAAAGAAGGAATTGGACTCTTTTAGATATGGTTAGATCCATGTTGAGCTATTCGACTCTACCAATTTCCTTTTGGAGATATGTCTTAAGTACTGCAATGTATCTTTTGAATTTGGTACCTTTGAAGTTTGTTCCTAAAACACCTGTAGAGTTGTAGAATGGGCATAAGCCTAGTATGAGACATCTCCATATTTAGGGTTGTCCAGCACATGTGTTAAAAGGAAAGTCTGACAAGTTACAGTCTAAAATAGAAGTGGTTTTCTTTCTATAGTCGTAAGGATAATAAAGTGTTTGTTAGCATAAATGCCAAATTATTAGAATTAGAGTTATCTTAGCTAAAATGAAAGAACCTATAGTTGAACAACCAATGGATGAAACTAGAGATGATGTGGCTGTATTAGATACTACTCATAAGATGTCTAGTACTCAGGTGTTTCATCATAGTGGGAGAATTGTTTGGCCTCTTATAAGATTTATAGGTTTGGGAGAAACTTATAAAGTTATCCCAGAAGAGGCTGAATCAGATCCCTACACTTATGAAGAGGCAATGAATGATATAGATGCACAACATTGGGTTCAAGCTATGAGATCTGAATTAGATTCTATGTATTCCAATCAAGTTTGGAATCTTGTAGAGGCACCTAACGGCATTAAATCTGTTGGTTACAAATAGGTTTACAAGAGGAAAAAAGGGATAGATGGTAAAGTTGAAACCTTTAAAGTGAGGCTAGTAGCGAAAAGGTATACACAAAAAGAATGTATTGATTATGAAGAAACCTTTTCACCAGTAGCAATGCTTAAATCTATCAGAATTCTCTTATCCATTGCCGCTCATTATGATTATGAGATTTGGCAAATGGATGTCAAGACTGCATTTCTTAATGGCAATCTTGAAGAAGAAATCTATATGATGCAATCAGAAGGTTTCATAGCAAAGAACCAAGAGCATATGGTATGCAAGTTGAAAAGGTCCATTTATGGACTTAAGCAAGCATCTAGGTCATAGAATATCAGATTTGATCAAGCAATCAAATCATTTGGTTTTGAAGAAAATCTTGATGAACCATGTATGTACAAAAGACATCGAGACAAAGTAGTAATGTTCTTAGTGCTTTATGTTAGTGATATTCTACTCATTGGGAATGATGTAGGGATAATGTCATCAGTAAAAGTTTGGTTGTTAAGCCAATTTTATATGAAGGACTTGGGTGAGGCTAACTTTATTTTAAGGATCAAGCTTTGGTGAGATCACAAAAATAAAATATTAGGCTTATCACAAACTGGATATATAGATAAGGTTTTAGAACGGTTTAGTATGTAAAACTCCAAGAAAGGATTGCTTCCTTTTAGACATAGAGTTTCTTTGTCTGATGACCAAAAGCCTAAGACTCAAGAGGAAGAAAATATGATGAGACAAGTTCCTTATGCTTCTGCAGTGGAAAGTCTCATGTATGTCATGCTTTGTATTAGACCAGATATTTGTTATTCAGTTGGCATGGTCAGCCGATATCAATCAAATCCAGGACCAAAGCATTGGTAAGCTGTAAAGTATATTCTCAAGTATCTTTGGAAAATGAGAGATTATATGCTTGTTTACCGATGTGAGGATTTAAATCCCATTGGCTATACAGATTCAGATTTTCAATTGGATTTAGATTTCAGAAAATCCACTTCAGGATGTGTTTTCACCTTGGGAGGTGGAGCCATAAGTTGGAGGAGTGTTAAGCAATCTTGTATTACAAACTCCATCATAGAAGCTGAGTACGTTGCTACTTGTGAAGTAGTAAAGGAAGTTGTTTGGCTCAAGAAATTCCTTTCTGATCTTGGTGTTGTAAGAATGGAGCAAGTTACCATGACATTGTTTGGTGACAATGGTGGAGTGATTGCACAATCCAAAGATCCAAGTAATCATAAAAAAGGAAAGTATATTGAGAGAAAGTATCACATTGTTCGAGAGTTTGTTGCTTGATGAGATGTAGTAGTAGCAGCAGCAAAGATTGGTAGTGCAAGTAATCTAGCAGATCCCTTTACCAAAACCTTGCCCCAAAGGACTTTTGAGTCACATTTGGAGGGAATGTGAGTTAGATTAGTGCACAATAGTCTTTAGGGCAAGTGGGAGATTGTTAGGATGTATGTCCTTAAATCCTATTGTATAATACTATGTATGACATTATGTATGACTTAATGTTATGATAAATAAAGTTATTTTATTATTATCTAAAATAATGGAAAAATGAATATTTGGACATTATCATATAGTCCATGAGATGCATAGTATGTGATTTACGTGAAAAGTCACTGAAGATATAAATCACAAGTTCTTTGTAAACTTAGAATTGTAGTTCGTAGTCGATGATGAAATTGGACATTTCATTTGCGAAGACTGTAATATATCAACTAAGATGATTTGTCTTGATCATGGAAGTATAGACTTCTAGTTGATATGTTTTAAGAGTTAAGACATATTGAACTGGACCGCTGTGAGATTTGTTATTCTCTTAACGACTATCAAATGAATAATAAATTTCATGACTCCTATTTGCATGATTTCTTAATCCTAAGAGAATAATTGACCTGATCATGAAGTATAGATTGCTTTAATATATCAAGAGTGAGATCTAAAGTAATTATCAAAATCTCAATATGTTGGATAACCACATTTTGTGTTGATGGAACATATATTCTCAAGATGAAATTCATAATCTTTTAACAAAGATATAAAATATTCCTTTGAGATAAGTTTAATGGTTTTGGTTATTCAGAGTGTTAGGCCTAACCACTTTAGAAAGAAGTTACTAAAATATATATTTATGAAATTGGATTACATAAATATATGATGAATAACTTAGAGGATTAAACTGAGCACTCAAGGATTAAGATGTAGTAATTTTCAAAGTGGTAGTCTATATTCATGACTTTGTGTTATTACGAATATTTTATGAAAGGATTGCGTGTATAATAAAGTCTTGAGATATAATTTATTAATAAGGCCTAGAGTGCAATTATATTTATATAGTGGTATTAAATATAATTAATGGTAAATTTGGACTAATCAAGAGTTGACAGAAAAGCCCAAGACTCGTTGGAGCTAGTGTTTTATTAGTCCCTTTTGGTCTCACTCCAAGCCACACACTTGAGCTCAATTAGAAAGGCCTAATAGCCGGCCCAATTAGATAATTAGTTAGCTATAAAAGGAGAAACATACATTAATTTTTTATT
Source organism: Castanopsis chinensis (assembly GCA_032878915.1). Taxonomy (NCBI): domain Eukaryota; kingdom Viridiplantae; phylum Streptophyta; class Magnoliopsida; order Fagales; family Fagaceae; genus Castanopsis; species Castanopsis chinensis. The sequence goes on from JAVQMG010000113.1 coordinate 2,517,268, forward strand.
AGAGAATGAGAAAAAGAGAAACATCATTGTGAAATGGTGTGTATGTGTGAGTGAAGCCACTCAATTATTCTCCCTTGGAAACTGATTGAGAGACCACACTTCTTGGGCGTCAAGTGGAATTGGAGTGAAGATTAAAAGTGTTCCTTAGTACTTCTAATATTTTGTTTTGAATTTTACTATACTAAGGTACGCTATCTTGTTCTTAAATTTTGAAATTTACATAGTGCATGTTATCAATCATGAATGAAATCGATCCGTGTTTGTTGATTCCGTCGTGTGTTTTGTATGAGGTACAAAACTAGATTTTCCAATAGGTACTTGGTCTCTAGTTCCACTATCTCCTTCACAAAATATGGTTGGATGTAAATAGGTGTTTAAACTCAAGTTGAATAGTGATGGCAGCATTAATAGGCATAAAGCCAGATTGGTTGCTAAAGGGTTTCATCAACAATATGGAGTTGATTTTGAAGAAACTTCCAGTCCTGTTATTAAACCTCCTACAGTCAAGATCATTCTTTCTCTTGCAGTTCAATTTAAGTGGCCTTTAAGGCAGTTTAACTATCCCTCTATTAACAGAAGTAATAATCCAATATGCATGGTTTTGATTCTTTAGTTCTTCAGTTTTCTACTTTTGTTAGAGGTACTCGTTTGGTAGTTACTCCAAAGCTTATCTTTGAAGTGCTACATGTTCTGAGGGAATCGCATTTTGATTACCTTGGTTGTCCACATCTGAGGATTGTGTCCAAAGACGAACTTCTGTCTCTCTTCTGTAAGACACCTTCATTATGGGGTGAGCACCAAAACACCTCATGCTCGGGTATTGCAAAAGGTTTGAGGTTCCTGAATATGATAATGACATTTGTTCTATATCCCTTGTCTCACTATAGTTTTATTACTAAGCCTTGTGCTCGCCTTTTGTTGTCCCTTTTAAAGGATCTTTCTGTAGACTTTCTCTCTCATTTCATTCTCTCCCTCATAGATGTCTATAAGGATACAGCGACTCGTGATAAACTTATCTTTTCTTCTGCTATCACGAGGATCATTCACCACTCCTTTGTCTCCTATCTCGAGTTTGATCATTTCCTTATCATGCGCGTCATTGATGCTAGTACTCTTCGATCAAGTGAGGCCTAGTTCCGACCGAAGCGGCCACAGACCGAGACTGCGACTCCTCCATCCACCTCCGTTCCTTCTTATTCTGCGGGTGGTGTGACTCTCGAGGCCATCATGGTTTAGTTTATTGCTTCTCTTTCTCCTTCTCCAGCGGCATCTAAGGATGAGGATGCTGATGATGGTGGTGATAATAAGGATGAGGATACTAGCTCTTCTGGTGATGAGGAGATGATTGCTTCTTAGTAACTTGCCCTTTGTCATTCATGACATAAAAGGAGAGTAGTTTTGGGTATGAAAGTAGTTATGTACTTAGGGTAAGAGTTAGCATAGAACCTCTTTGTTAGGTGGAGTGTTTTTTCTTTTTTGTTTTTGTTTTTGAGGGATGTAGTAAAGATTTTATGTATCTTTTCTTTTCTTTCTCTTTTAGATACATTATCTTTTGTATAGGTCTTGTGACCACTTAGTGATAGCAAACATTGTACTTATCATTGATATATATATATATATATATATATATATATATAATGATGTCGTTATCACTTTCACCTCTCTCCATGTGTTGCTTCTTTTCTCTCTTTATACACATATTTCTTATGTATGCAATCTTTTAATTTTTGTTTCACACTAAGATGCCTTAATGAGTTTTGTTTAAAGTGTTTTAGAAATATAGGTAGTCAAAATCTATCATACCATGAACTTTCTTCTTGCAAAATTTTTTAAGAGTTTGTATTAGGATTAGATTTTATCGTATTCAATAAGTCAGTATGAGTTAAGTGATTTATGACTTCTCTCATATTTCATTTGTTTGTTGTGGTTTTGTCATGGATTGTCAAATGGGGAGATTGTTAGGATATAAATGGAACTTGTTATGAACATATGCCATTTAGAATTGACTGATCCCTAGACATAGCACACTTTACTTGTAATTTGGTAGATCTAGAAATCAAGTGAAGAATGCACTTTATTGTTCAAGTTAAGAGTTAAAGCCATGTGAATCTGTTCAAGAATCAAGTGAAAGATTGCTATATTGTAAATCTCGACAGATAGCTTGACAAATTGTATTTATTGAGGTTTAAAAGGAAATTTTAGCCCGATGCTTGACTGCGGCTTGACAAATAACTTATCTATTGAAGTTTACGAAAATGTGATTTCAAGATCTATTTTTCACGCATATCCAAGCTATTTGTGTAGGGGTTTTTTTCTCACAAACCTAGACATATATAAGGATTATTCTAAGGGCAGTCTAAGGTGATGCAACTTGATGCAAAGTGATTATTTACCGAAATTGTAACTGGAGACAATTTGCCATAATTCATCTTTCTCTTAAAGAAGTTGCTGTGTTTGTGCACTGTAGGGTTTTTTAACCAAGGACCTTCTCGATCTTCATTATGTGGATGAACTGAAGAACTTTTCAACCAACATCTTTCTCAAGTTGGTGTGTAAGCTGTGTACTGGGATCCACCCATCAATTGGTTAATCACGTACTAGGAGCCGTGCATTGAGAGGAGAGATTGTCACTAAATTGCAAGTCCAATTGTGTATTGGAGTAAGGGTCCAAATATAGGTTGGTATTAGGTACTAAGATTTCTTTTCCTTGTAACTGCTTATTTTGATAATAGTAGATTCTCAAGAGTGGTGACCTTAAATTCACCCGGTGGGATTTTGCCTCGATGGTTTTCTCCATTCATAAACAAATCACCCTTGTCAAATTTAGTTTCCACTGCATTTAGTTATTTGGTGATTTTTTTGTGCTACCTTGCTTATTGCATGTTAAATTGACTTAATTAATTTATGTGGCTAATTAATTGGTTAATTTACGCAAGGGGTCTATACATTCTTGGCCTATCAAGTGGTATTAGAGCGGGTACACTCTGATTAGGGTTAATCTTTGCTGTGTGATCCATTGACCTTTGTTTTTCATGGATAAAGGACAATCTTTAATTATACCTCATTTATTTGATGGCATTAACTATGCATATTGGAAAGTACACATGAGAGGTTTTTTGCGGTCTTTAGATAAGAAGGTGTGATAAGTTATGGAGATGGGCTGGACCAAGTCAAAGGAAGCGTTGGCTAATCGGGATGATGCTAAGATCAAAACGGCAAACTTCAACAGTAGAGCATTGAATGCATTATTCAGTGCGGTCATTAATAAGGAGTTCAAGAAGATATCCTCCACTGAAACTACTAAGGAAGCATGGACCATCTTATAGACAACCTATGAAGGAACTAAGGCTGTTAAGGATTCAAAGTTTTAAAGACTTACCATGAGCTTTGAAGAGATTAAGATGGAAGAAGATGAGTCATTTGATGATTTCTATGCTAAGTTAAAGGACATAGTGAACTTTGCTTTTAATTTTGGAGAAACCATTTCAGAACCCAAGATTGTTAGGAAGGTGCTCATATCTCTTCTAGAGAGATTCCATGCCAAGATCATCGCCATTAAGGAATCAAAATACATTGACCAAATTCCTTTGACAGAACTGGTCGGCAACTTGTAAACTTATGAATTGGGTTTGTCTAGGATCAGAAAATTGAGCAAGAGTAAGAGCATGGCACTGATGTCCAAAAGTAGTGATACCGATGAGTCTTCTGATGATGAAGATTCTAAGATGAACTCCTATATCACAAGGCAGTTCAAAAAGTTTATGAAGAATGCCAATGCAAAAGGATTTGATAAGGACCGAAAGCAATCCAGCTTTTCACAGTTTAAGAGCCAAGGTAAAAGGAAGAAAAATGCTAGGGACAACAGTCAGTACACTGTTCCCTTTGAACCAAAGTGTTTCAGTTGTCAAGGAATGTCCAACTTATCTCAAGACCATTGGGAAAAGCAAAGCCTTTGCTACTACCTTGAGTCGTACCGAGCTTATGGATGATTCAGATAATGATGACGAGAGAATCTTAAATGCCTTTACTACCACAGTAAATCCTACTGAAGGGATTGTTGAAGAGGTAAATGAAGAAGAAGACTTGGTGGAGTCTAAGTTTGAGAAGATGGATGAGTAGGACGACATCCATACAGCCTATGAAAAACTATACAAGGTCTCTGAAAAGCACGAGAAATTATTTATAGTAGCCACCAAGAAGCTAAGTGATGTGGAACTTAATTGAGAAGAGCTCTCTACGAAGGCCGATGAAGCTAATCAGACAATTGGAGCACTGTGGTTTGAGAACAACTTCTTGATTAAAATGAACAAAAAGCTTAAAGAAGAGCTGTTCCAGGTTAGAGCTCTATTGGAGAGGACTTCCAGTGCATGGCTTGATGAGATGCTTAACTTTCAAAAATCTGCTTCTGATAGATCCAGTTTGGGGTATGATTTCTCTTTGCCTAATATTGCTTATTCTAGTACTATTGTGTTTGTTCTACCTACTGTTAATGTTGATTTTGAGAACAATGATGTTAAAACTGTTTTAGTTAGTGAGAATATAGACAAGGGTAAATCTATCTTAGGAGCACCCTCTAAGCTTGAAAAGAAAGAGATTAAAAACCATAGGACTAAGAAGGTTAATAACTAAAAGTCTAAACAAAAGAGGAAACATCTTTGTCATCATTGTGGAGCTACAGGACATACTTGACCTAATTGCTACAAGTGGTTAGCCACTTAATAGAGCAATAGTTTATTTCATCTGGAAACCAGAATCAGTTTTCATCCTCTTTTGCTCCTTTTGGAGATCTTCTTAGGGCCCTCATGTTCCTTTCAAACTTGAACGGTTTCAATGCCTCCCCCTCACCTCCGGTTCAAGGGTTCGCATAAAAGAAAGGTTCTTCCAAGGTGTGGAAGGAAAAAGGCTCAAAGTGATTTAGTCACTTTCTCTCTCTCCCTCTCTTTTTGTTTATGCATTACTTATGTGTTTTGCTTTTGTTAGGACATATGTGGTTCAAGTTGCTTTGAACATATGTTATTATTTTATATAATTGGCTTATCCTTTGACAAAACGCACTTTACTTGTAATTAGGTAGATTTAGGATGTGTTTAACACTTCAAGAAACTGTGTTTCAAGATCAAGTGTTGAGTCATCAAGTCTGTCCAAGAAACAAGCTAAAAAGTGCAAGTTCATTAAAGCTTGACACTTGGTCGACACATGTATCTATCGAGATTTAAGAAGTTGTTTAGTCCCGAGGCTCGATAGCTGCTTGACAGCACCTCAACACCTCTAGCTGTCGAGATTTAAGAAAAACAGATTCTAAGTTCTGTTTTGATTCCAATCCGTACTTATGTTTTTGGGACTTCTTTTTTTCTAACCCTAGACATATAAAATGATTATTTTAGGGGCTGTCAAGATATACACAAGTTGCACAAGTATTGAGACATCCTTGTAAAAAGCAATTTGTGACCTGAGACAAAATTCATGCTCTAGTTCATCTCTTGTGAAGAAGTTGCTGTGTAATGTGCACCGTAGGGTTTTGTAACCAAGCATCTTCTTAATCTTCATCATATGGATGAATTGAATAACTTTGCAGCCAACAACTCTCTCTAGTTGGTGAATTGAAGTCGTGTACTGGGATTCGTGCAATTGGTTAGTCACATACTGGGAGTCGTGCATCAAAGGAGAAACTGTCACTACAAAATAAGTCCAATTGGGTATTGGAGTAAGGGTTCAACTGTAGGTTGGTAAGGTACTTGGATTCCTTTACTTGTAACCGTTTGTTGTGATAATAGTGAAGTTTTGGGAGTGGTGACCTTAAATCACCCGGTGAGATTTTTGCCGTGTAGGTTTTTCCTATTCGTAAACAAATCACCGTGTCTATTTATTTTCCATGCATACTTTAGTTTATTGGTGATTTGTTTGTGCTACCACACTATTTGCATGAAAATTTGATTAATTAATAACTTGGCTAATTAATCAACTTAATTCATCACAAGGGGTCAACACATTTGTGACCTATCAAGTGGTATCAGAGCAGGCTGATTGGGGTTTAATCCTTGTGTGTGATCCATCGATCCCTATTTGATGGTACTAACTATGCATACTAGCAAGCACGCATGAGAGCTTTTTTGTAGTCACTAGATGAGAAGGTGTGGCAAGTTGTGGAGATAGGCTAGACCAAGCCTACAGAAGCGCCGGACGATTGGGATGATGCCAAGATTAAGGCAGAGCATTGAATGCCCTATTCAGTGCAGTCACTAATGAGGAGTTCAAGAAGATTTCCTCCACTAAAATTGCTAAGGAAGCATGAACCATTCTCTAGACAACTGATGAGGGAACAAAGGCTATCAAGAATTCAAAACTACAGAGGCTCACTACAAGCTTTAAAGAAATTAAGATGGAGGAGGATGAGTCATTCGATGAGTTCTATGCCAAGCTCAAAGACATAGTGAACTCAGCTTTCAATCTTGGGAAAACCATTCCTGAATCAAAGATAGTGAGTGCTTAAATCTCTGCCCTAGAGATTCCATGCCAAGATGACGACGATAGAGGAATCAAAGAATATTGACAAGATTCCTCTGACTGAGCTGGTTGGTAATCTGCAAACCTACGAGCTAGGGTTAACAAGGATTGGCAAGTTAAGTAAAGGCAAGAACATGGCTTTGAAGGCTAAGAGCAGTGACACAGATGAGTCTTCAGACGATGAAGATTCAAAGATGAAGTCCTACATTACCAGGAAATTCAAGAAATTCATGAAAAATGCCATTAGAAAAGGCTTCAACAAGGACCGTAAGCAATCCAGTTCTTCTTAGTTCAAGAGCCCAGATAAAGGGAAGAAGGATACTAGGGATGGCGGTCAGTACACTGTTCCTACTAGCCCTAAGTGATTCGGGTGTCATAGCTTTAGTCATATGAAACAAGAGTGTCCCACATATCTCAAGAGTATTGGGAAGAGCAAGACACTTGCTGCTACCTTGAGCGACACTGAACCTGAGGATGATTTCGACAATGAAGATGATGAAATTTTGAATGCTTTCACTGCCACTGTTAATCCTACTGAAGGGATTACTGAAGATGTAGATGAGGAAAAAGAATTGGTGGATGCTAAGTTTGAAACAATGGATGAACAAGATGATATCCATACCACCTATGAAAAACTGTACAAGCTTTCCTAGAAGCATGAGAAACTCTATAGGCTGGCCACTAAGAAGCTTAGTGATGTGGAACTTGATCATGAGGAGCTTTCCACTAAGTTTGATGAAGCAAATCAGACTATTGGGGCACTAAGATTCGAGAACAATTTCCTGGCTGAGAAGATCAAGAAGCTTGAAGCAGAACTGTTTCAAATTAGAGCTCAATTGGAGAGGACATCAAGTGCGAAACTGGATGAGATGCTCAGCATTCAGAAATTTTCTTCTGATCGAACATGATTGGGATATGAATTCTCTTCCTCTAATACTCCTTCTGCTAATACTACTATTTTTGTTCCTCCTGCTAATAACATTAAAATTGAGAATAAAGATGTTAAAACTGAATTAGCAAGTGAGAACCTAGACAAGAGTAAGTCCATCTTAGAAGCACCCCTTAAGCTTGAGAAGAAGTAAATTAAAAACCTTGGGTCTAAGAAGGCTAACTCTTAAAAGCCTAAACAGAAGAAGCAGCATCTTTGTCATCATTGTGGTATTGCCTGTCATACCAGACCAAATTGCTATAAGTGGTTAGCCACTCAACAAAGCAATAGCATGATAGTATCTGGGAACTAAAATCAGCTTCAAACCTTTCTTGCTCCTCTTGGAAATCTTCTTAAAGCCCTCATGTTCCTTTTGAACTTGAACGGTTTCAATCCTTCCCCCTCATTACCGGTTTAAAGGTTTGCAAAAAGGAAAGGTTCGCAAAAAGGAAAGGTTCTTCTAAGGTGTGGAAGGAAAAGGTTTTTAGGTGATTTATTCACGTTTTCTCTCTCTCTCCCCTTCTTGTTTTGTTTTTGCATTATTTGTGTGTGTTGCTTTACTATTTTGAGTTAGTCTAGTTTTATGCATTTCTTTGTTTAACATGTTTTTGTTTGTTTGTTTTTCTTCAGTTTCTGTTTTTTTTTTTTTTTTTTGCTTTTAAGAATAAAAAAATTTGAAAAATTGAAAAATACAAAAACAGTATGTGTCTGTGTACATTGGTTCTTGTGAACCTTAAAATGGCCATTGAAATAGAGTTTTCTAAACTTTTTATCTCTTGTAGCTTAGATGAGCATCTTTATGCACAACTATAGCTCTTTATTTGTGATGAATAAGGTTAAATGATCTCTTGTACTTAACACTCGTATCACTCTTTTTGATGGGTAGAACTAGAAAATCCTAAGAGAAAGGCATAAATAACCATCTTACCACTGTTACTTGCCAATCATGAAATGACATCTGTATGCTTCGGCATAGCAAAAATGCAATGTCAAAAAGCTTAACATAATTTGGTATTTCTTTTTTCTTTTATATGTCCATGCATGATATGCTTAATAAAAGAAAATATGCAAAGAAATAAAAGCAAAAACAACAAAATGCTTTAAAATATGATTGCGAGCGTATTTTGTAGAAGATGTGGGAGTTATAGGATGTACCTCGAAGGTGATAGTTCCCATCAAACAGTTATGATTGTGTGTGAGTTAAAGTGATTTTCTCATATCTTAAATCGTCATAACTTTGAGACATTTATGCTATCTTGCGATACTTTTCACACACAACACACAATATTCTTTACTATTCTTGATATATGTGCAGGTAGAATATAATTTGGCCATCACAAAGTTTACATGCTTTAATGTATGCTCACTAAACTATCTTGACTTATTTTTGAAATAAAAATTGGTTAGACTTGTTTAGTGTTTGTGTGTGTGTTTTGGATCCATGTGTTAAAAAATGTTGTTGAGAGATGATTTTGAGAGCTTAATATGTTGATTGGATCATTGGTTGAGTTGCATGCGTGATTGCATTCATATCTGTGTTTTTCTCTTCTCGAAAAACTGCTTTTTAAAGCTAGCTCGACACCTCCTTGACACCTCCTCGATACTTGGCTGTCTATCGAGCTTCTTAGCTTTTTTTAATCGTAATCTCGACAGCTTATCGACACCTGGTGGATCAATCGAGGAAGTTTCTGTCCTCTCGATAGCTTTTCGACAGTTGATGGATCGATCAAGATTCTTTTTGTGTCTAATCCTTGATCCTCAACACCTCCTCGATACCTATATCTGTCGAAGTTGCTTTTCTCGACACCTACCTTGACAGATGGCTCGACACCTCTCGATACCTGCATTTGTCGAGAATTACTAAAGTTGTATAAATAGGTTATGCGCAATCCTTTCTCTCATTTTCCTCGATCTCTCTCAATACCTTTGTGTTCTCTCTTCCAAAACCTCTCTCACTCACTCCAAACCTCTTCCCAAAGGTTTCTTCAAGCTTTCTTCAAGGTTTCCTCTCTTGGTAAGCTTCTAATCTCATTCATTTACATGCATTTCATGTTTTGAAACCTAGGTTTTGGTTTTGGTTTATTTATTTATTTATTTATTTATTTATTTTTAAATTTTAGGGTTTTTCAAAATTGATGAGTTTTTGTTGCAATTTTGGGATGGGTTTTGTAGATTTGATCTTAAAAACTCCATGCATTGCATCACATTAGCTTTCTAACAGTATTTTTATGCATTTAGCTGTGTGCAAACTTGTTGTGTGCTGATAGGATTGGATTGGGCTGAGCCCATGATGTTTTTCTTGTTGCATGTCACATGTTCATACATTTCTCATGCATACGTTCTTTCTTTTCAATATACTTGTTATATATTGAATTGCTTTGGGACTTTTCTATGTGTTTCTCTTTTTCTCCCTCTCCTTCTGTTTGCATTAGTAGTGTCTATGGCACCAAAACGTAAGTCCATTCCATCCCAGAACCCTCTTCGTTCTAGGGGCTTGTCGTTTTCTGATCCTACACTCTCTTCTATTTGGTTCCGTGATGAGAAAGCCCAACAAGACTTCTTGGAGAAATTTTTTAAATGAGGTGTTAATTCGAAACGCCAAGTTATTCTGGCAGACTTTGCCGACACCGACCTACTCGATGTCATTCACAATCGGGGTTGGGAGTCATTGTGTGATGTCCCGGTCACTTGTCCTTCCATGCTGATACAGGAGTTTTACTCTAACATGCATGGAATTGATTCTTCAGTACCTCTCTTTCACACTCGCATTTTCGATACGCACATAGTAGTCACATCATAGTTGGTCTCCGAGGTGCTTCATGTTCTGAGGGTTCCGCATCTTGACTACCCTGGTTGTGAGTGTCTATGGACTATGTCCAAAGATGAGATGATGTCTGCTTTTTGTGAACACCCTTCTGATTGGGGTGAGCGTCAGTTCACACCATGTAGGCGTTTCGCTAAAGGTCCTTGTTTCTTGAACATGGTGATGACATTTGTTTTGCACCCACTCTCTCATTATAACTCCATCACAGAGCCTCGTGCTCGATTTTTGTTGTCTCCTTTAGAGTATCTTACTATAGACTTCCCTTCTTACTTCATCTTCTCTATCATAGATGTCTATAGGGATACGACTACCCGTGATAAGCTCATCTTTTCTTTTGCTATCACGAGAATTCTACACCATTTCTCTATCCCTTTTCCTTTGTCCGACCCCTTCCATGTCATGGCTGCCATAGACGCCGCTACCGTAAAACGTAGTGAGGCGCAGTTTAGGTCTCGCCAGACGGATTCAGCAGCTCCTTCCTCTCATCCAACTCCATCTAGATCTGCATGAGCCGCACCTGCTCCCTCTTCTTCCTCGAGCGATGTGTCACTCGGAGACATCATGACACAGCTTCAGCGCATGGATGCTCACCTCGATACGCTTTCTACAGAGTTGTATCAGGTGAATGTTCGTGTTGGTTGCATTGCTCAGCGACAGGTGATCATGGGCAGTTTTGCTTCTGAGACTTCTCCTCCACCTTTTCATGTGGCTTTGAGATTGAGGATGATGATGGTGATGACGATGATGCTTCAGATGATGATGATGGAGATGCTAGCTCTATCGATAAGATGTCTACTTGACACTCTATCCTTTGTCACTCGTGACAAAAAAGAAGAGTAGTTTTGGGTTATGAGAGTAGTCATTCTTAGGGGAGAGCTTGTATAGGACATTTTTGACAGGGGGAGTGTTGCTGTTTTTGAGGGATGTAGTGAGGATTATATGTATCTTTTCTTTTCTTCCTTTTTAGAGATACATTGTTCTTATACTTTAGGTCTTGTGACCATTGTTTACATACATAGTGTTATCATTTGATATATATGTGATGATGTATGTTTTTCTTTCACCTATTTTTTCATGTGTTGTTTCTTTTCTATCTTTATACACATGCTTCTTATACTTGTATGCAATCTATTATTTCTACTTCACACAAAGATGCCTTGATATGTTTTGTTTAAAGTGTTTCAAAAATACAGGTTGTCAAAGTCTACTTGCGATAAACTCTTTTCTTGCAAAATTTTTCAAAAGTTTGTGTTAGGATAGATTTTATTGTATTCAACAAGAGAATATGAGTTGAGTGATTTATGACTTCTCTCATATGTTTATTTGTTTGTTGTGGTTTTGTCACGGATTGCCAAAGGGGGAGATTGTTAGGACATATATGGTTCAAGTTGTTTTGAACATATGTCATTATTTTATGTAATTGGCAAAATCAAGTGTTGTTAGGACATATATGGTTCAAGAAACTTTGTTTCAAGATCAAGTGTTGAAGTCATTAAGTCTTTCCAAGAAACAAGCTGAAAAGTGCAAGTTCATTAATGCTCGACACCTGGCTCGACACTTGGCTCGACACATGCATCTATTGAGATTAAGAAGCTGTTCAGCCCCGAGGCTTGATAGCTGCTCAACAGCACCTTGACACCTCTAGCTGTTGAGATTTAAGAAAAACAAATTCTAAGTTTTATTTTGATTCCAATTCGTACTTATGTCTTTGAGACTTCTTTTCTTCTAACCCTAGACATATAAAATGATTATTTTAAGGGCTGTCAAGATATACACAAGTTACACAAGCATTGAGACATCCTTGTAAAAGCAATTTGTGACCTGAGATAAAGTTCATGCCCTAGTTCATCTCTTGTGAAGAAGTTGCTGTGTAATGTGCACCGTAGGGTTTTGTAACCAAGCATTTTCTAGATCTTCATCGTATGGATGAATTGAAGAACTTTGCAGCCAACAATTTTTTCTAGTTGGTGAATTGAAGTCACGTACTGGGAGCCGTGCATCAAAGGAGAAATTGTCACTACAAAACAAGTCCAATTGGGTATTAGGGTAAGGGTTCAACTGTAGGTTGGTAAGGTACTTGGATTCCTTTACTTGTAACCGCTTGTTGTGATAATAGTGGAGTTTAGGGAGTAGTGACCTTAAATCACCCGGTGGGGTTTTTACCGTGTAGGTTTTCCCCATTCGTAAACAAATTACCGTGTCTATTTATTTTCCATTGCATACTTTAGTTTATTGGTATTTGTTTGTGCTACCACGCTATTTACATGATAATTTGATTAATTAATAATTTAGCTAATTAATCAACTTAATTCATCACAAGGGGTCAACACATTTGTGGCCTATCAGCTTTCTTGTTTTTGAGTTAGTCTAGTTTTATGCTATGCTTTGTGTTAACATGTTTTTGTTTGTTTGTTTTAATTTTGCTTTATTTTTTTTTTTCATAAAAATAAAAAAAAAATTGAAAAATCAGAAAAATACAAAAACAGTGTGTGTTTTGTGTACATTGGTACTTGTATACCTTGGATGGCCATTGAAACAAAGTTTTCTAAACTTTGTATCTTTTGTAACTTAGATGAGCATCTCTATGCACAACTAAGTAAGTAAGAATTGTTGCTTGTGTTTGTGATGAGTAAGATTAAGTAATCTCTTGTACTTAACACTCATATCACTCTTTTTGACGGGAAAGACTAAAAAATCATAAGAGAAAAGCATAAATAACCATCTCACTACTAAAGCCTGCCAATAATTGATAACATCGGTATGCTTCGTCATACCAAAATAATGATGCTTAAAGCTTAACATAATTGGGTATTTCTTCTCTCTCCAAATGCCCATGCATGATATGCTCAAAAGAAAAGAACAATATGCAAAGAAAATCAAATGCAAAAAGAATCAAAATGCTTTTAAATATGGTTGCAAGCGTGTTTCTAGGAGATGCAAGAGTTATAGGATGTACCTCGAAGGTGATAGTTCCCATTAAGCAGTTATAATTACGTGTGAGTTAAATTGATTTTCTCATATCTCAAATCATCATAACATGAGAAAATTGTGCAATCTTTGCAATTTTTTCACACACAACACGCAAAAATTCTTTACTACTTTTGATACATGTGCAGGTACAATGTGATTTGGCCATCACAAGGAATACATGAGTTAATGCATGCTTACTAAACTGTCTTGACTTGTTTTTGAGATATAAAATTGGTTAGACTTGTTTAGTGTGTGTGTGAGTTTGGATCTTAAATGCTTTACATTCTTCTTGTTGAGAGTGTTTTTGAGAGCTTAACATGTTGTTTGGATCTTTGGTTGAGTAGCTTGCTTGATTGCATTCATTTGTGTGTTTTTTTTTTCTCTTTGAAAAATCTATTTTTATCAAGCTCAACAGCTTCTCGACACCTCTTGACAGCTCGCTATCCATCGAGACCCTTGGACTTCTTTTTCTCAATAGATCTTATCGCATCTTCGATCTATCGAGCTATTTAGAATTTGGCTTGATAGCTTCTCGACAAATTCTTGATCCGTCGATAAAGTTTTTGTTTGGCCGATAGCTTCTCGACAGCAGTTCCATCGAGGTACTTTTGCCATCGCTAGATTCTTGATAACACATCGACAAATTTATTTTTTGAGAATTAGTGCTCGACAGATTCTTGATAGCTCTCGATCCATCAAGACACGTTTTCTTTAAATAGATCCAACGCAAAATTAGATCTCATTTCTCTCGTTCTTTCTCGAAATTTTTTGTCTTTTCACCTCCCAAACTCTCTCTTTTCTCTCTAAACCTAAAACCCTCTTGAATTTTGGCCTAATCTTTGCTCAAATCACTTGGTAAGTGCCCTTAATCCTTCATTCTTCGTGCATTTCACTCATTTAGACCTAGGTTTTGGGTTTTCTTAAAATATTTTTGGGGTTTTTGAAAATTGTTGAGTATTTTATTAAATTTTTGGGTTGGGTTTTGCTTAAATGATGTTATATGCTTATGCATTGCATTACATGTTGGAACCTAGTCTGCTGTTAGGATTAGATTGGGCTGAGCTCATGACTTTTTATTGTTGCACGTCACATGCTCATGCATTGTTCATGCATACATACCTTTCCTTTTCCATACCTGGTACTCCTATTGATGGTGCTTTTTTATTTGCTTCTCTTTCTCTCTCTCTCTCTCTCGGATAGTCTACACAACGGTACCAAAGCTTAAGTCTACTCTGTCTTGTAACCCTCTTCATTACAGGGCATCATCTTCTAATTCCACAACTCTTCATGTCAAGTTCCGTCATGAGAAGACCTGTAAGGACTTCTCAGAGAACTTCTCCAAACATGGCATTCATTTGGAACACCATCTCTATGTGAGATGCCCATGAGCAGTCCCTCTGTGATCATATAGGAGTTCTGCTCCAATATGCATGGATTCGATTCTTTAGTACCTTAATTTTTTACTTTTGTTAGAGGTACTCTTTTGGTAGTTACTCTAGAGCTTATCTTTGGTGTGCTTCATGTTCCGAGGGAATCTCATCTTGATTACCCCGATAGTCCACGTCTGAGGATTGTGTCCAAAGACAAACTTCTGTCTCTCTTTTGTGAGACATTTTCATCATGGGGTGAGCGCCAAAACACCTCATGCTCAGGCTTCGCAAAAGGTCCAAGGTTCTTGAATATGGTGATGACATTTGTTCTATAATTCTATTACTGAGTCTTGTACTGGTTTTTTGTTGTCCCTCTTAGAGCATCTTTCTATAGACTTTCTCTCTCATTTCATTCTCTCTCTTATAGATGTCTATTAGGATATGACGACCTGTGATAAGCTTATTTTTCATTCTTCTATCACGAGGATCATTCGCTACTCCTCTGTCTCCTATCCCAAGTTTGATCATTTCCCCATCATGCATGCCATTGATGTTGGTACTGTTTAATGAAGTAATGCCTAGCTTCGACAGAAGCGGCCACGGACCGAGACGACGACTCCTCCATCCACCTCTATTCCTTCTTCTTCTATGGGTGGTGTGACTTTCAAGGCCATTATGGCTCAGCTTGAGCACATGGATGCTCGCCTTGACACTCTCATTGATGAGTTATGTTAGGTGAATACTCGTGTAGGCCGTATCACTCAACGACAAGCTTAGATGGGTGGCTTTGTTGCTTTTCCTTCTCCAGCGGCGTCTGAGGATGAGGATGCTGATGATGGTGGTGATGATGATGAGGATGAGGATGGGGATGCTAGATCTTCTAGTGATAAGGAGATGACTGTTTCTCAGTGACTTGCCTTTTGTCATTTGTGACAAAAAGGGGGAGTAGTTTTAGGTATGAGAGTAGTCATGTACTTAGAGTGGTAAGGAGATGACTGCTTCTTAATGACTTGCCCTTTCTTAGTGCTTCTCAGTGACTTGCCCTTTGCTTCTCTTTTTTTTTTTTTTTTTTTTTTTTTTTTTTTTTAGGGATGTAGTGAGGATTTTATGTATCTTTTCTTTTCTTTCTCTTTTAGATACATTACCTTTTGTACAAGCCTTGTGACCATTTAGTGATAGCAAACATTGTACTTATCATTGATATACATACATATATATATATATATATATATATTTATAATGATGTTGTTATCACTTTCACCAGTCTCTCCATGTGTTGTTGTTGTTGTTGTTTTTTTTTTTTTTTTTTTTTAATACATGTTTTTTATGTATTCAATCTTTGAATTTCTGTTTCACATTGAGATGATTTGATGAGTTTTGTATAAATTATTTCAGAAATATAAGTTGTTAAAATATATCATGCTATGAACTCTCTTCTTGCAAAGTTTTTCAAGAGTTTGTGTTAGGATTAGATTTTATTATATTCCACAAGTGAGTATGAGTTGAGTGATTTATGACTTCTCTCATATTTCATTTGTTTGTTGTGGTTTTGTCACAGATTGCCAAAGGGGGAGGTTGTTAGAGCATATGTGGAACTTGTTATGAACATATGTCATTTAGAATTAATTAATCCTTTGACAAAACATAGTTTACTTGTAATTTGGTAGATCAAGGATGGTTTAAGTCTTCAAGCAACTTATTGTTCAAGTCAAGAGTTAAAGCCATGCGAATCTATTCAAGAATCAAGTGAAGAATTGCTGTATTTTAAAGCTTAATAGATAGCTCGACAGATTATATCTATCGAGGCTTAAAAGACAATTTTAGTCCGATGCTTGACAGATAACCTATCTATCGAGGTTTACGAAAATTAGATTTTCAGATCTGTTTTCACACATATCCAAGCTATTTTTGTAGGGTTTCTTTTCTCACAACCCTAGACATATATAAAGATTATTTTAAGGGCCGTCTAAGGTGATGCAACTTGATGCAAAGTGATTATTCACTCAAATTGTAACCAGAGACAATTTGCCCTAGTTCATTTTTCTCTTGAAGAAGTTGCTGCGTTTGTGCGGTATAGAGTTTTGTAACCAAGGAGCTTATTGATCTTCATCGTGTGGATGAACTGAAGAACTTTAGGGTCAACATTTTTCTTGAGTTAGTGTGTAAGCTGGGTATTGGGATCCGCATGTCGATTGGATAGTCATGTATTGGGAGCTGTACATTGAAAGGAAAGATTGTTACTACATTGCAAGTCCAATTGTGTATTGGGATAAGGGTTCAACTGTAGGTTGGTATGAGGTACTGGGATTCTTTTTGCTTGTAACCACTTGTTTTGATAATAGTGGATTCTCGGGAGTGGTGACCTTAAATTCATTTGGTAGGGTTTTGTCTCGGTGGTTTTTCCAATTTGTAAACAAATCATCTGTGTCAAATTTAATTTCTGCTGCATTTAGTTATTTGGTGATTTATTTGTGCTACCACACTTATTGCATGTTAAATTGACTTAATTAATTTACTTGGCTAATTAATTGGTTAATTTACTCTAGAGGTCAATACATTCTTGGCCTATCAATTATGATAGAAGCTCTTAGAAGGTTCTTGATTGTATCTATTTTTGTACTATAAATAGAGGTTAGTTTACTGTATTTTACTTGAGCTTGTACGAAATTACTTTTCATCATTCAATAGAGGTCTCTCCTTTTTTCTTCTTTTTTCTTTATCTTTCTGTCATAGCTTCCACCATTGTAGTCCTTTGCAAGCTCTAAATCGCATAATTATACCATAACATTTTATAATACACCCAACACCTTATTTCCTATTTATGTCATATATTCATTAAAATATTAATTTCACCAACTCTTTCTCTCTCTTTCTCTAGGAAAAAATAACTGAGCACCACTGCCATCGACCACCACCATCAACCCACTATTCCTCTCCATTATATCACTGTGTCTAAAAGATTACTACCACCATAAATAATATTTTAAAAAAACCCAGCCACTATCAAGAAAAAAAAATTGACCACCACTGCCATTCAACAAACCCACCTTGCCACTGGCCAGCAACCACCACCACAACCACAATAGCCACCACCAAGCCACCTGCCAGCAACCACCACCACCAAACCCAGCACCAACAACAACCATAAGAAACAACCACCACAAGAACCACTAAAAGGAGAAAAAAAAAACCACCAAAAACCACCACCACCATCAACAACCACAATCATAGAAATAGCCACCCCAAGAACCACCAAGAAAAAAAAAAAACAAAGAAACCCACCATGCTGGCCCATCGACAACCATGCCACCACATCGATCTCCACCTCGCCACACCACCACGCCTACCAGTAAACCCAAGCTGCCAGTTAGCAAACCCAAGCTATCGATTAGTAACCCAAGTTATCGATTAGTAGCCCAAGCCACTAATTAGCAAACCCAAGCTGCCGATTAGCACCACTTGATTACACCACCAAATCACGCTGCCACTCGACCAATGCCAGCCCATGCCCATGTCAAAGAAAAAAAAACCCACCACTGTGAGCTAGAGAGACAGGCTTGGAACGTTCTGCAGAGAGAGAGAGAGAGAGAGAGAGAGAGAGAGAGAGAGAGAGAGAGAGGATGAGACACTGAAGAGAGAGAAAGAGGCAGATACTTTTAGGAATAAAATATAATAGAAATGTTTAGAATGTTGCTACAGTACCATCATAAAAATAGGATGGTATTGTAGCACAATTGTAAACATTTTTAGAAGTAGAAGACCGGGTAATAAGCTTTTTGGTGCTTTGATACTAAAATATAGCAACATATGCCATATATAAGACCAGATACTAATGCTCTATATGGTTTAGTGAAGGACAACAAACGACAGTCGTATAGGGGATTTATCTATTTTTATAGAGGATGCATCTCGTAAGGAATTTAAATTGAAAAATTCCAACAACTGTTGTTTGTACACCTTAACTGCTTAACATAGTTTGTCTTAATGCTACAGATAAAATTTTTCTCAAATATTTTTCATAACATGACAATTTTGGTTGGAGTATTTACCACTTATATCATTTTTATATGAGTCTATTATTAACATTGTTTTTATTATATTTTTCATTTTCATGTGGAAAATATATATACTTCACGGACACCTACGCTTTCCTATACTTCAAAATTATCTATACTTCACACACATACCATGTGAAAAATATGGATATTTCTTTAAAAATGTAGATATCTGATCTACACATTTTATGCTAATGATGTATAAGGAGTGTGCAATGTGAAAGTAATAATTTTTCTTTCACAGGATCCTAGTTTGCCAAAGCAAAGACGACTTAATTAGAAGCAAGTATTTTATTGGTAATAAAATACAAATTTGACACATCACATTTGTCAAATCTGTATTTTATTGAAATCAAGTTTAATGAAGTGACCAACAGGCGTCACAAAAACCCATAAGAATCTTTTTATAATTTTTTTCTATAATTCATATAAAGTAATACTGAATTTCATATTTTTCTTCCACATTTTATAAGGTATTAAATTGTGATTGTGATATTATAAAAATCTAGTATGTAATATTATGCACGAAATAGTGAATTCTAGTGGCGTTATTGATGTTAGTTTGAATTATTAAATATATAAGACATTAGTTCCACTAGGACATTTAGAGGTATTAAAATGGTTTTTCCTTCCAATTTTCATGATATTGGTTACGCCAAGTTTCTCATTATATTGCTATTTATGTATATAATTTTGAAAATCACTACTGGATACTACATATATAATATCCATTCATAATCACTGTCTTTGTAATTCTACTAAAAACAACACAAAATAAAAGAATAAATTGGTCCAATTGTATCTTTTTAATTGAATGGGGATAGGTGTATGATATCATACAGCTCAATTACAGTCTGTTTTATCCATAATTTTCGCATACAAAATATCTTAATAGAATCAATATAAAAAATATGCTCATTAGTTCAAAGAAAAAATAATAGTAAAAATCTAAACAATTTAATTTGTATAAAAAAACTAACAAAAGCAAAGTCCAATTTTGATGGTATATTATATAAATGACTTATAAATTTGAATTAATTTTTCTTGCACAAAAAATGGCTAATAAATATAAAATCATTTAATCTCTCTTTCTCTAATTTTATATATAGAGTTAGATATATGCTTAGGTTTTTTATGGTTTATTTATATTGAACTCTTCGTTTTCTACATTGAATTAACTTATTTAACACAAAAATTAAAAAAAACTTAGATTAGATGGGACGTATGGCTTAAAATTATACTCTAATTGAAATCTAATTTTTACATTGAATTAACTCATTGGAAACAAAAACTTAAAAACTTAAATTAAATGGGATACATGGCGTTGTAGAGAGGGAAAATTCCCGGCCTATCACAAGTTGACACGTCATGCCACCAAGTCCACCAGGTATGGCTAATTACAAAGTATCATATACTGTTACTGAAAATTTGCTAAATTTCATTAAGATAGGAACAAGAAAAACATGCAAAATGCTAATCACATGGAGGCGCATGTAAGCGATGATGCAAGCGAATCCGACTGTGTAAGCAATGACTCAAGCAATCCGGTTGTGTAAGCAATGACACAAGCGGACCAATCAAGCTGTGACATGTGTCACCAATCAGGCTTCGCCACATGTCGCTCACCTACCTCCAAAATCCTATAAATAGAAGCCTTCCTAAGGCATTTGGACAGACCAAGCTATCTAGAGCACAAGCTGCATTAAAGAAGCATTCAGAAGTATTGAAACTCTGCCGGAATCAAGCCTTAAAGCCTCCAAGAGCTTTAAGAACTTCAACCTTCGAATACGACGAACATTCGAAGCAAAATCATCCAAATCACTCTCCTAGATCTTAGAGGTCACTGAAATTAAGCTCGAAAGCCTTCAGAAACCTCGACAAATCACAAATCAACAAAGCTTTACGGATTCAAGCCTCTAAAGCCCCAAAAAGCTTCCACCATAAACATTTGAAGATGAAGAACGCACGAAGAGCGCATGAAGAGCACACGAAGAACACGAAGAACACGCGAAGAACATGAAGAACGTGAAGAACAAAGGATTTCTAATAAGCTCATAGCCAGAAATTCATTGTAATTCTGTTTTAAAGATCTTCGATCCATCCTTCAGCCAAATTGAAGGATACTTTGTGTTCAAATCAAAACCACATCACAAATCTTTTAAGGAGATCGAATCAGAGGATCAATCCTTGTAATTACAGAGAATTGTACCACACACTTTCATCAATACAAATTCGTATTTGAGAAACTATTTTACCTCGTTTGATTAATTTCGAACCGAGAAATTTAGTCCTCCACAAATTCTGGCACGCCCGGTGGGACCTCTCTGCCTCTCATCTCTTTCTCCTCCAAAAGAAAAGAAATTCGACTTGCTACCAACTTCAATGGCCTCTAGCAAGAACATTCAAGCTTCAACAATAGCTGCTTCAACAATAGCTACTTCAATTAAACTTGGTATGGCTACCACCAACAACTACATTGGTGCAATCAATTGTAGCCAACCTAAAGCTCATGATCAATTTCAATCTAAATCAACCAAGGAATCCAAGGTTCAAACGATCATCTCCTTAGACCCTCTTACAAGAAACAAGGTCATCAACAAGGACATCTCCACCTTGGAACACCTCAAGTATGGGGGCAAATCCCCTTCTTCCTTCACAAGAAGTTGGTCACACGATTTCTCTCCCATCAAAGGGATCCCAAAAAATGAGATTTCACGTGCTCACACCAATTCACTTCCTTCTCCATCATCTTGGGAAGTTGTGTCAGTCATGATGACTAACACCTCTACCATGGAAGAAAAGATGGCTGAAATGGAGCAAAAGGTCGTCCTCCTCACAAAAGCACTAGAAGATAAAGACCTCCAAATTGCAACTCTAATGAATAAACTTGAAATACAAGATCTTGGTGAATCAAGCCATGATCCTAAGTTCCCATTTAGCTTCACAGGGAAAGAAAATCAAGACACTCCTCAACGAGAACAATCTACTTCGGTTGCTTCGTTATCAGTTCAACAATTACAAGACATGATAACAAATACCATCCAAGCACAATATGGAGGTTCTTCTACAAGTTCTCTCACCTATTCGAAACCCTACACAAAGCGCATCGACAACATGAGGATGCCAAATGGGTATCAACCCCCCAAGTTCTTGCAGTTTAATGGCAATGGAAATCCTAAGCAACACGTTGCTCATTTTGTAGAAACTTGTGAGAATGCGGGGACTCAAGGAGACCTCCTTGTAAAGCAGTTTGTCTGTTCACTTAAAGAGAATGCCTTTGATTGGTATACAGACTTAGAACTAGAGTCAATCAACAATTGGGAACAACTTGAAAGAGTGTTTCTTCACCGATTCTATAGCACGCGTCGCATGGTAAGCATGATGGAACTTACCAATACTAAGCAGTGGAAAGACGAGCCCGTTGTTGAATATATCAATCGGTGGCGTTCTTTAAGTCTAGATTGTAAAGATAGACTTTCTGAAGTATCTGCTATAGAGATGTGCATCCAAGGCATGCATTGGGGACTTCTTTACATCCTTCAAAGGATTAAGCCTCAAACATTTGAAGAGTTAGCAACTCGTGCGCATGACATGGAGCTGAGCATTGCTAGCCACGGGAATTCAAACCCTCCCACACCTGAAGTAAGGAGGAATGACAGGAATGCAAAAGGCAATCTCAAAGACCCAGTGGTTGTTAACACTGCCGTAGTTAAGGTTCCAAGAAGAGGAGCAAAGGCAAATGAAAAACAGCTTGAAGGATGGCAAAAGAACGAAGTGCGTCATCTGACCTTTAAGGAACGTGAGCAAAAAGCATATCCGTTCCCCGATGAAGATGTGCCAAACATCTTAGAACAGCTATTGCAATTGAAGCTAATTGAGTTGCCAGAATGCAAACGACCAGAAGACATGGGGAAAGTTGATAACCCTAACTACTGCAAATATCATTGCATCATTGGCCACCCAATCCAAAAATGTTTCGTCTTCAAGGAACAAATCATGAAGCTTGCCAAAGAAAACAAGATTGATCTAGACTTTAATGAAGTTGTCGGATCAAACCATGTGACCGCTCCTTGTGATGAACTTCCAACTTTCAAGCAGGGGGCAAACACCAACAAGGATTACAAATTGGTTGACAATGATAGCATAAGGATCGGCCCTATCAATGGGAAGTTCCTCAAACGCTTCTATGCTTGAAAATCAAGGACTGCTCCTCGGTAAGAGCTTAAACTGCCCACTACAGCGCTACAAGGGTACATGATGTCTTCCCATTACCTTTGAAAGCGTACAAATAAAAAAAAAATCATCAAAAAAAAGAAATCATAAAAAAAAAAATCATCAAAAGAAAATCATCAAAAAAAAAAAAAAAAAATCAGTTGAACTACGTAATGACTTGATCCCTCTCCGGGGTACGTAGGCAGCTTAGTACTTTTTACTAAGTTTAGTCACATGAAAAGAATAAGGTTTGCCAGTCTAGCTTGAAGAGTTGTCCGACGATCATCAATATGCTTTTAAGGTCCCTTTGGTTGGCAAGGTATTGCTTAAAAACAATCAATTGCTCAATGGGATGATCAAAGATTGTTGTACTCAAAGATGAAGACTAGATAAAGTCTACATGGCATTCTCCATCTTCTATGGACATTCTCTAACATTTAGGAAGCATGTTTTGCATCATCTCTCCTCTATGGGCATATTCTGACATCTGTGAAGTCTTGGCGACATTCTTCTCGCATCTTCAAGGTTTTGTTGACACCTCTTTGAATCTTCAAAGTCTTGATGAGAGCATCTTGATACTTCAAGCTTTTGTTTGCCTTTCCTTGCATCTTCAAGGTCTTGATAGGGACTTCTCACATCTTCAAGGTTTTGTTGACGCCTCTTTGAATCCTCAAAGTCTTGATGGAAGTTTCTTGAAACTTCAAGATTTTGTTGGCATTTCCTTACATCTTCAAAGTCTTGATACGGACTCGTTGCATCTTCAACATCTTGTTGGTATCTCTGAAATCTTGATGTCTGGCAACGGTGCTAAACGCCCTCAATGTTTGAGCTATATTGCCTTTGGAAATTGTTGTTGTTGTAGTTTTATTATAAATGTCAATATTGGTGCAACTTCAATGCGAGTGCGGTACGAATGAAGTGTTGACGTAGCTTCAAGGCAAAGATGAATGTTGGCACGGCTTCAATGTGAATGAAGTGTTGACATGGCTTCACGACAAAGGTAGATATTGACATAGCTTCATGGCAAAGATGAATGTTGGCACGGCTTCAATGTGAATGAAGTGTTGACATGGCTTCACGACAAAGGTAGATGTTGACATGGCTTCATAGCAAAAATGGATGTTGATGTGGCTTCAATGTAGATGAATTGTTGACATGGCTTCATGGCAAAGATGAATGTTGGCACGGCTTCAATGTGGATGAAGTGTTGACATGACTTCATGGCAAAGATGAATGTGGACGTGGCTTCAACGTGAATGAAGTGTTGACATGACTTCATGGCAAAGATGGGTGTTGACATGGCTTCATGGCAAAAATGAATGTTGGCACGGCTTCGGTACAAATGAAGTGTTGACATGGCTTCATGGCAAAGATGGATGTTGACGTAGCTTCAATGTGAATGAAGTGTTGACATGACTTCATGGCAAAGATGGGTGTTGACATGGCTTCATGACGAAGATGAATATTGGCACGGTTTTGGTCCGAATGAAGTGTTGACATGACCTCATGGCAGCAATAAATATCTGTATGACTTCAATGCAAGTAAAATGTCGAGGCAACTTTGTGGCAAGAAAAGAGTACTAGTGCGTCTTCATTACAAAGGCAAAAGGTGATGCAACTTCATGGCAAATGCAAGTGCAAATGTTGTTTCAGTAGACAAATTAATGGTAATGCTTCATAACAGTTGCAAGCGTCTGCGCCGCTTCATGAAAAAAGGATGAGTGGTGACACGATTTCGATGCAAAGAAAAAAAAAATGGATGCCACTTCATTGTAAAGGCAAGTGCTAAAAGACAAATGCTGGCGTGATTTCACGGTAAAAAAACTCTTGATGTAGCTATGTTGCAAAGATTCTTGATATGGCTGCGTTGCAAATATAAGTGTTGGTGCGACTTAATTGTCAATACTAGAGCCAATGCGACTTCAAAGACGAGTACTGATGAGATCCTTAAGGAAACGTAGTTGCGAGGATGAATATCATTGATGCAAAAAAAAAAAAGAACGTAACAACATGAAGGCATACGTCATCGTAAGAACGTTGCTATCAAAACCACCAAATGAAGGCAAACACTTCCATGAGAACGTCAGCGTAAAGTTTGATGTCAAAATCCGAAGTTCAAGAAAATCATGCTGCAAAACAAAAACAAGCAACAAAAAAATTTTCAGGGAAAAGATCTGAAAAAAAAAAAAAAAAAAAAAAAAAAAAAAAAAAAAAAAAAAAAAAAAAAAAAAAAAATCTTTTGAACTACGTAATGACTTGATCCCTCTCGGGGGTACGTAGGCAATTTAGCATCTTTTGCTAAGTTCAGTCACGCCCTAAAAAAAAAAAAAAAAAAGTCAGTACAAACAGAGCATGATATATGTATGTATATATATGTAAAAAAAAAAAAATGGGGCATAGTTTTCTCTACGCAATATATATGAAAGAAAGATTTGTGCAACTTAAAGTATATACTGGTTGCCCTTATATAGGGATTTTGGAAGCTAACAGACAGAAAGAAAAAGATGAGAACAAGAGAAAAGAAGTGAGAATGCATACTTTCAAACAAATACTACACCAAACTTTGAAAAAGGAAAGAGTAGGTTTCTATGGTAGAGGCCTTTCATCTAGGAGCTATTACACAAGAAATACCATAATGTTCAAAGAATTGGTGCTACCAACCCTAGAGAACAATGGAGACACTCAATAGTCACCTGCGTCCAGCTTCAGATCTCAGCCTGTCAGAGCAGCCGCCGCCTTGTCAGAGCAGACAACCGCCAAAATAGACCAACAAAGACGCACGATTTTCCCATTCAAATTCGTGAAAATCTAGACCTTGTTTTGCAAAACTGAGACCACAACAGTCTTCTACAGCCTTCGATCTACAAAACCCAAAAGGATCATCGACAATGGAGTTGCCACGCGCCACCACGCGCCGCCACAAGTTCACGATGACAAACGGCTTAAACCTTCACTTCTGTGCAAATCTGCTCACAAGTTCAGAAAACAGAAACCATCACTCGATCCGGCGGCCCTAGATTTACAAAACCTAGAATTTTCAAGCCCAAACGATGAGCCACGCGCCGCCAAAAGTTTCGGCCATCATAGCGTCACGTTCACGCACCTCTACGCGCCTCCAGGTGTTTCCACGCGCCCACACGCGCATCACGCGCTCACACGCGCCAGCTATTAAGCTATCACGCGCCACACGCGCTAATCACATGCTGCTCACGTGCGTCACGCGCGCTCATGTGTTCACGCGCCGCACGCGCGCGCACCAGCCTCATGACGTCATCAATGACGTCACCCTGACCGGTTTGACCCAGACCGACCCGGTTTGACCCGCCTTAAAAAAAAAAAAAAAAAAAAAAGCAGCAGCCTTGACCATGGTTGACTTTGACCAAAAATCCAAAAATTCCTAAATGGACCTATCCCACTCAGTTTTTCGAGTACATTCCGATTTTGGAACCTGTTTCTTCATTCGGAGCTCGAAAATTGTGCCAACTGTCCAATCTTCAAAAAGTTGATTATTGCACAAATCCAGACAAAAAGTCAAAAATTTCAAAACGGACCTGTCCCACTCAATTTTTCGAGTACATTCCAATTTTGGGATCCGTTTCTTCATCTGGAACTCGAAAACTGCATAACGGTCCAATATCTAAAAAAGCTATTGGCTTTAACGTAAACTTTGACCAAAAAAATCAAGATGCTTGAGCAAAGCTTGTCCTACTCAGATTTTCACAAGAATACTGTTTCTGAAATTAGCTGGACTTTGAAACCACCAATCTGAATCACTTCTCCAAGGGTTATCCTCCAGACTTCATCAAGACTCCTCTTTCAAAGAACAAATGAACTCTCACGAGTATGTCTCAAACTTGAAATTACATTGGGTTACTACTCCAGTCTACCATTTCTGTTCGGTATCTACTGTTTCCATTCGGTGCCTACCAGTCTCCAACCGACCGTTCCCATTCGGTGCCTACCGGTCTAATCCACCATTCTCACCAAAAATTTTGGTCCGTCGGTCTCAACTACCCAACTACCATTCTTCATCTCTCCGCTATAAATAGAAGGGTCAGATTCATCAAAGGCTCATCGAGAAAAACACATCGAGTCATGAAATGAAGATTTGCTTCTTTCAAATTTCCAGTCCCTCCTTCTTACAGTCATTTCTCACTATGGCCTTATCATTCTCAATGCCTAGCAACCAAAATGGCTTCATAATCAGTTTGAAATCAACCCTCTCATGGTTCAGTAGAAACCCTTCTCACAACATTATCATTGTTTTAGAGTCCAAACAAATTTTGTTTCCTCACTTAACGACCACATTTGTTCATAAAGTTATTCATAACAAGGTCTGCATTTTGGTTTCATGTTTCCTGGGACTCGGCTGGCCAAGAAATCTAAGTCCAGTAGAGGCACCTGTTCCCAAGATTGGGGCTCTTATAGCTTCTCTTCAACTGTTTGCTCTCCCATCCGAAGCAGCGGTTCGGAGCAAACACCAACTTGGCCGGTTTCTGAAACCAGCATCGCAAGTTAGTTCCACCTTTCATTTTGTTGTGCTTTCCCAACAAGCCGCATCAAGTGAAGGTGATAAAGGGTGTTGGGGTATCCTACAAATTGTCTCCCATTCAACCTTGTGATGACCTTCAAGGTACCAGCTTATCAGAGATCAGCCTTTGTTGCTGGTAAATGGTCGCCAAAGCCTTATTCCATGTTTCCACCAACATGTGGCCCAGAGGTCTTCGTTGCTTGTACCTCAAAATACACTTTCTGGAATTACTCCAACTTAAAACAAGCTTGAAGAATTTCAGAAGATATACTTCTGAAATTACTTCAACTTAACGTCCGTCAGCATGGTCCAGTTACACAGGCGCATTTCACAACTTGCTGTCGGACCTCATGCAGCATACAGTCAGTCCCGGATCCCAAGGTGTACTTCCCAGAAACATCTACACCAAAGGGATCCCAACATACAGGGCCAGCGCCATGGTGTCTGTGCCCCACCCATCCACTTTGCTTTGTCTCCATCTTCCGCATCATCACCACCACCAAACCCAAAATCTGTTCTGAAACTACCTCAACTTAACCTGAGTGATGCGATAACACACGCACATTCAATCACTTTCCCACATGATCTCTTCATGGTTCAAAGAATATCCTTCGGATATAACTTCACCAGAAGATTTTAAAAATGGGAGGCCAACCCCACAGTTCTGTATGTTGCACCCAGCCAACCTCCTCACTTCTTCTCCATCTTCAACACCTTGTGATCACCGCCAACGATCCAAAATACCCCTTTGAAATTACTTCAACTTAATCTCTGCCAATATGGTTCAATCTTGCAAGTACGTCCAACTTCTTGCAAGTAACTTACAGCTTCACCAACCCCCTTTAAGTATCATGAAACACTCTTTTGAAATTACTTCGACTTAATCTCTGTTGAGAAGGCTTAGTTAGGCAAGCACATTCAAATACTTGCAGACCCCTTCTCGGTCTCATCAAAGCCTTTCATGTGAGTGGGCTTACTCATCTGAAATAAAGCTCCACCAACCACTACATTTGCATCCTGCTAAAAGCTCCACCACCTCCAACCGTGACATTTGAAGAGTCAAGAACCAAATTCATTTTTTTCGAGACTCATTCACTCCCCACACTCAGAAGCTGTGTGCGCGAACAAGTCTCGAGGGGGCATTTGTAGAGAGGGAAAATTCCCGGCCTATCACAAGCTGACACGTCATGCCACCAAGTCCACCAGGTATGGCTGATTACAAAGTATCATATAGTGTTACTGAAAATTTGCTAAATTTCATTAAGATAGGAACAAGAAAAACATG
Source organism: Castanopsis chinensis (assembly GCA_032878915.1). Lineage (NCBI taxonomy): Eukaryota > Viridiplantae > Streptophyta > Magnoliopsida > Fagales > Fagaceae > Castanopsis > Castanopsis chinensis. The sequence continues at coordinate 2,545,947 of JAVQMG010000113.1, forward strand.
CAAAATGCTAATCACATGGAGGCGCGTGTAAGCGATGATGCAAGCAAATCCGACTGTGTAAGCAATGACTCAAGCAATCCAGCTGTGTAAGCAATGACACAAGCGGACCAATCAAGCTGTGACATGTGTCACCAATCAGGCTCCGCCACATGTCGCTCACCTACCTCCAAACTCCTATAAATAGAAGCCTTCCTAAGGCATTTGGACAGACCAAGCTATCTAGAGCACAAGCTGCATCAAAGAAGCATTCAGAAGTATTGAAACTCTGCCGGAATCAAGCCTTAAAGCCTCCAAGAGCTTCAAGAACTTCAACCTTCGAATACGACGAACATTCGAAGCAAAATCATCCAAATCACTCTCCTAGATTTTAAAGGTCACTGAAATTAAGCTCGAAAGCCTTCAGAAACCTCGACAAATCACAAATCAACAAAGCTTTACGGATTCAAGCCTCTAAAGCCCCAAAAAGCTTCCACTATAAACATTTGAAGACGAAGAACGCACGAAGAGCACACGAAGAACACGAAGAACACGCGAAGAACACGAAGAACGTGAAGAACAAAGGATTTCTAAGAAGCTCATAGCCAGAAATTCATTGTAATTCTATTTTAAAGATCTTTGATCCATCCTTCAGCCAAATTGAAGGATACTTTATGTTCAAATCAAAACCACATCACAAATCTTTTAAGGAGATCGAATCAGAGGATCAATCCTTGTAATTACAGAGAATTGTACCACACACTTTCATCAATACAAATTCGTATTTGAGAAACTATTTTACCTCGTTTGATTAATTTCGAACCGAGAAATTTAGTCCTCCACAGGCGCAAAATTAGACTCTAATTGAAATCCAATTTGAAATCTAATTGGATTTTTTTTCTCAGTTTTGACTTATAGAATTGTTTTGATTGCAATTAATAATATTGCCTAATAGTTGTTGGTGAAAACCCCCCTTATAAATAACATATATTGAAACAACAATTTCATTTTATTTTAATTTTCGCTAAGAAGCAAAAACAAAACATTTGATGTTAAAAGCTAAATATCATATTATGGTCGATTTTAACATCTTAATCTTAATTGGTAGCACCAGACTCAAAAGTGAACTTAATATATGTTAGTCACTTAATCAACAACTGTTGATATTGATAATAATGATAATAACAATAATAATAGATCTGGTGATAAATAGAGGTGATGATATACATTAACATAGGGCATTGTGATTGACAGCAGTCACTCTCAAAGTCATCACAGTCATTACTATCTATCTTGCTAATGGATTTACCTATAAAAAGAGGCCAACGCAATCTACTTGGTTATCTTACGGAAAATATTTGAAAGTTCATTTAGACCCCTTAAAACAAATTGTTTAACCTAATATATTAATCAAGTGATTACTTAGATTAAATTATAGATCTAGGTTAAACACACTTAAATCATATCATGAAAAGTAAATAACATCACGATATGATAACTCAAGAAAACCAATGAAACTAACTATTTCAAGGTAAAAACCTAGAGATGATTTGATCTAGCTATCCTCAAGATAAAGTAAATCCACTATAAGAGAATTGAAGATAAACCAAATCCACTATAAGAGAATTGAAGTTTTTACAAAAAATTTAACCATAAATCTAATGCTACCTCCAGTAGTAACTTACTGACATGACCACGTGCAAGCTTTGAATCCACAAACTCCTTCTCTTCTTAGATCTACAGCAACACAAGCCGCCTTACTTGTAACTTTGAGATCCCACTCAAAGTTTCAGATCACCTTCACTTGTCAATCTTGATGCAGCAACTAGTTCTACCAATCCTTGATTGTAGTTTTTAGCTTCCATAGAATCTTGTGTAGTTAGAAGATACAAAATCTCTCAAATTTCACAAAGAGTAACATACAAGCCTTCTTCAGCTCCTCCAAAATGTGATTAGGGTTTTTCTTTTATATGTAGATAAGTTTAAGTGAAACCCTAAACGTTTTCATGGGCTTGGGCCTGTTTAAAATTTTGCAGAAAAAACTGTGCCTGGGATTTTCGATTGGTCGAGCCTAATACTCTATTGTTCGAGAAAGGCAGAACTTGACTCTTCTTTTCTGCAAACAGCTGGACTTCAAAACTTGAAACACCCTTATTTAAGCATTGCCTAAACACCTAAACGATACAATACAATAATGATTCTAAATATTTTAACTCTAAATCTTTAGAACCTAACAATATTGGTTCATTGCACCTAGATAGGTTATGTGATAAAACCTATCCACATACATTGTGAATCCATCCTTCGATTTTAATGCTTTAGATAACTTGGTCGACTAAGAACATTTCAAGACCCCTAGTAAATTTTTTTTATTTTTTTGAGGGGACCTAGTAAAGTTGAGTGCGTTACAAAGTTTAATAATTATTATGCATTTACAAAATTGAAGGGATTTTTTGGGGTGCTATTGTGAAGTATAATTTATGGTAGGGTAAATTACGTATTTGGTTCCTATTCTTTACACTATATTTTAATTTGGTTTAGAACTTTTCAACTGTGTCAATTTGACTCCTAACCTTTCAATGTTATGTCAATTAAGTTCCTCCCGTTATTTCTTAGATGAAAATTGCTAACGTGGAAAACAACCAAAACAACTTTTAGTTTATTGCCACATCAATGGAAACTAATTTTTTATTTTAGCTGTTTGTCATGTTAGCAATTTTCATTCAGGAGATAATGTCAAAGATTAAACTAACATGATACTAAAAGGTTAGGGGATCAAATTGAAACATTTGAAAGGTTAGAGACCAAATTGAAATATGGTGTAAATGTTCGGGATCGAATATATATAGTTTATCCTTTATGTTTATGGTATTTAGCCTCTCTTTTTTTGGTTAAAAACATACGGAACATGTAATTCGATATTAGCAGTATGTTTTGAATGTCAAATTTGTGAAAGGTGGATATGATGATTTCACAACTAAAAAAAATCATGTCAATTTGGAACTCTTCTGATGTAAACATGTGTAGTTTCTCCCTTTGCGATAACAAGTGTCCTAGAATCACATCACCGATTGGAACGTTTCAAGTTCTACTCTTAAAAAGTGAATATCAGATGTACGGATGGATGAGTGCATTTTGCATTAAATTTTAAGGAGTAGTAGAAATCAGTTGCATTGCTTTTGCCTTTACTCAACACTCTACAGGGACTTTTCTTCTCTTTGGGATAGGGATGATGATTTACGGATACTTCTTGGGCCAGCAAGTTTCATAGCTATGATTTATGTATTATTATTAAGTGCCGCAATGCAGAGCTCTGCACCGAGATGTTAAAGATGTTTAAATTGTTCAAAACTTGGAAATTAAAATTTTTGATTGGATTTCCCAAGAGAAATAAATGCACTCACAATTTGTAAGCAATAAAATGATTCATTCTCATTATATATATTTATTGAAACAAAAACACATTATTCACTTTACAATATTTCAACTTAAACTTCACAAGGTAGCAGATAATAACAAGCTCAAACTTCTTTATTTAGCAAGCCAAAGAACAAATTCTGACTTGACATAGGCAGAAAAAGAAAAAGACGCAACCTGAACTGCCAATGGGACACACCAACATAAATAAACACAAGGTTTAGTTGTAGAGATCAGGGTGTGCCACGAGGTAGGCCTCAATAGCCTTATAAACATTAGAGGCCTTTCCTTTACCTTCCCGGATTTGCTCATCCGTGAGCTGAAAGTCACCCTTTGTCTCGTACTTGCTGGTGCTTTTCACGATGGATCCTCCATCAGGGCTTGCTACAATCTTGGTCTCAGTAGAAACCTTTTCTAGCTTGTCAAACAAAGCATCACCTTCAATCACACTAAAGCTATATGTACAGTTTTCAATGTCAAGCACATCAATTCTGTGCTTTGCTTGTTTGAATTGGCTGCCTGCAAAATATAGACAAGATTTGTTACTTCTTTCTTATCATATGCCAAGAAACCCAAAAAAAAAAAAAAAAAAATCTAGTAGCTTGTTTGTAGTTTTGGACTTGTGGTCACATATAGTAATTTTCATTGTAAATTTCACTCAAATGTAATTTCAAATACCATTAATTTACAACTTAGATATTAATATTGAAGCTGACCTTCGCCAAAGGTAATCTTCTTGATGGTTCCAGGTCCTCCATTTCCTTCAATTATTTCACTGGACTTAATGGCCTGTGGTACAACCTTTGGGACGAGGTTGTCAGCATCAAGGACAAAGGCCTTGAAAAGCCTAGCTGGGGGGATAACAGAGGTGTTCTCAGATTCATAAGTGAAGACACCCATGATGACTAAAAAGATTTTTGTAGTGTTCAAAGAAAAAATGAACTATTAAGGAGTGTTTTGATGAGCTTTGAAGATGTGAGTACTAAAGGAGTAGAGGGTAGCTTTTATAGAGTGAGGAGGCTCAAGGTTACCTGGCATGAAAGTTTCGATAATAATTTATAGTCAAAGTAAGCACGTTTAGAAGTGGTTCCAAATGCTATTAAAACTATGTGAAATTTTTGTCTTTATTTCACACAAGTCTATTATTAACATTATTTATTTTTATTACATATCAATTACAACAGATTACATTAACGGTTATAAAAATATTGTAAAAATTTCAGCATTTCTAGATTTATTTTAGGTATAGTTTGGAGAAAAACTAGTTGTACCATGAGTTTTGTGATAATCCTGGAGGAATTATTAATGGAGTGTCTGGAATACGAAAGCATAGGCGGTCTTACGATTGAAGACTGGATTCATTGACCATGTCATCAACCTAAATAGGTAAATATGTGTGTTTGCTCATACATTAGTGAAGGACCAAGAGTGTTTCAAATCAAATTACCTATTCTTTATGCACACCATGGGAAAAATATGGTGCTTTAAAAAAATGTAGATATTTGATGTACAAATTTCATACTAATGATGTATGGTTGCAACGTCCAAAAAGAGTATGTGAAAACTCAAAAAATTCTTCAATCTAGAGGGGAATACTCCCATACATGCAAGCTAACCTTGAGCCTCAGTCTATAAATACCATCCGGAGTTTCAATTTTGAATAGCACAAAGTTTCTAGAGCATTGCTCAATGACTAATTCTTTACAATGCCCGTGACGTCCTCTTTACAAAAGAAGTTGCTGTTAATATATTTATTTTAATAAATGATATATGAAAGTAGAAAGTAGCTATTAATTATATATATATATATATATATTTTTTTTTAAGAAATGGTATATGATTTCATCTATAAAAAGGCAGGAAGTTGCTATTAAATAACATATTTCTTTTAATATAAGACAAAATTTAGCTACAAAATTGGTTGTAGTCTAAAACTACAATTTACTCAATATTTTTTTATTGGAGGTGAATTTTGACAAATCCACCATTGGATTACATCTTCTTCTTATATCCTTCATGTTTGCAAAATTTCTAGAAAATTAAAAACTAATGGTTATGTCATCATTAAATTGTTTAAATTGCAAGTTTTTGTAGTTTAAAATGATGTATAACAAATAATCTTATAGATCATATAATAAATAATATCTAATTGTTACAAAATTTGACATATGTATTAAGAGAGTAAAGAACATGCAATCTAGTAATGTTAATGATATTGAGTATGATTGTAACCTTAGGCTACAACTAATGTTGTAGCTAAACTTTGTCCTTTAATAAATGCATAGCATAATATTGTAATCCAATAGTATGTATTGTCCATGACTTCATATACCTGATTAGGTATTCTCCAGCTTTCAGTTTTTTTATTTGCTTTTGGGTATGGGTCCCGACCCTAGAATTTTGGGTTTGGGTAAAATCCAATACAATTATTCTCTACACATTAAAACTGTGTAATACCCGAAAATATTGGGTTAGGTACGGTCGGGTACCTGTTACCCGTTGAATTCGGCCATCCAATAATAATAAAACTGTTGATAAATAGAGGTGATGATGTACATTAACAATTTAACATAGTGCATTGTGATTGGCAACAGTCACTCTCAAAGTCATCGTAGTCAATACTATCTTGCTAATGGGATCTACCAATGAAAAGAGGCCAAGGCAATCTACTTGGTAGACTAAGAACATGTCAAGACCCCTAGTAAGGTTGAGTGTGTTACAAAGTTTAATTATTAGTATTCATTTACAAAATTGAAGGGATTTTTTTTGGGTACTATTTTGTCATGTGTAATTTATGGTATTTTTGCCTCTCTTTTTTTGGGTACCATTGGATTATGATATTCAACATTAACAGTATGTTTTGAACCTCAAATTTGTGAAGGGTGAACATGATGATACACATGATTTCACAACTAAAAAAATCATGTCAATTTGGAACTCTTTTGATGTAAACATGTGTAGTTTGTCCCTTTAAGAGAACAAGTGTTCTTGAATTAAATCTCTGATAGGAATATTTCATGCTCTACTCTAAAAAAGTGAATATCGGATGTAATGAATGGTTGAGTGCATTTTGCATTAGATTTTAAGGAGTAGTGGAGTAACTGATCAGTTACATTGCTTTTGCCTTTACTCTTCAGTAATTTTCTTTTCTTTGGGATAGGGATGAAACCTGGCCAAATTTCTAGAAGTCAAGTTCATATTCTAAGCAGTTTCATATTTTGAACCTTAATACAAGTTGATATGAAGTCCTGGTATATTATAACAAACTAGTCTGTAACCCTTGCGTAGGTCAATTGTGATGCTATTGGTCAATTTTTTTTTTTTTTTTTTGGTTTATCATATGGAGGATAGCATTAGATAAAACAATGAAAAAAAAAATATTGCATTATATTATTTAAATGATGCTACTGATCATTTTTTTTTTCTTTTAATTCATCATACGAAGGATAGCAATAGACAAAACAATGAATAAAAAAAATATTGCATTATATTATTTAAGTGATGCTACAATGAAAAAAAAGAGAGAAAATATTGCTTTATATTATTTAAGGAGTTTATTATTCCTTCATATCAGGTAAAGGCATAGGTGGATACTCTTTCAATGGCTTTCCAACTTTAATCAAAAGCTTTTCAATTTCATATAGGGTATAATTTTTCAATTGATTTTCAGAAATCTTGTAGCATCTTTTACAACATTAATAGCATTCTAAGATAAAACCGTTCTCCATTTGAAGGGTGTGCATAATAAATTCTACCAATGGATTGACTTGACTTTTTTCTCCTCCATTCTTCATTTTTCTTGTCCCAAACTCATTTTTTTGGGAGTTTGACTTACCTTCAGTATTTTTTTAATTCGAATCCTTTTTTATTTTAATGAGAAACTGCCACATTACCCACTAACTAAATGAAAAATGGAGATTAATGTCCACTACCCCTTATAATTGTGTATTTAAAATAAAAGGAGATCTCTAGTTAAAAAAGTACTGTAGGTAAGCCAAACTCTTTTTTTGAATTGTCTTGCTGGAAGGTTAGCTGTCTAGTGTTTTCATAAATTCAATTTTGCTATCATCCACTCTGTAAAGACAGTTTTGTCAATTCCTGTTCTATTCACCACATTATCCAAATATTCATAATTAGAAAAAGTCACTTGATTTTCATTTTTCAAATGAAAGTTCAATCTCTGAACAGCTGGGTCATGGTAATGAATATCAAACTGAAAAATTCTCCACAATGCTTTTGATGCTGATATATATCTGCAGTCAAGAAATGTTTTTATTTCATCTTTTTCTAGTATAGATTTTGTTCCATGATCTGAATTGTAGACCACATTTTCTCCAAAACAGCAGTAACATGATCTGTGTCTTTACTAATGTACTTAAAAAGATATTTGATGGCCTTTGGCCAATTACACGATTCAACATTTAAGTGTGATAGATGCTTCACTAGCAAGTCAATATTGTATGGGACTACATACCGGTTGTCTAATTCCACACTATTTTCAGCACAAAGTGGCCATCCTCTCGTCATCTATAAGTTGGGAAGCCTTCATATTATTTGAAATTAAATTAGTTCCCACCATACGAATCTCTTCTAGCATCACATCCACAGGAACATCTTATAAATTTTCATCTATAACTTCCTTGTCACATCCTTAATTGGAGAATTTCATCATTCAATTGAGATAGGACCAATGTATTTTCCACATTCCCATAATCAAAATCATATCCAATAATAGGGGCCTTTACTAATTCTTCGTAGATAAATCCCACTATTTTTCCCAATTTCAATCTTTTAGTAGAACCATTTTTATCATGACTTTGAAAGGTACAGAGATCAGGACCACACTATATAGGAACATCAAATAGATTTCCATTGTTGGTTTCACTTCGAAGAGTAGAGGTACCAGGATCTTATGAAATAGAAGCATCAAACAAATTGCCAGCATCCATTTCACTTCTAGTAAACATCTCAACTTGAGTCCAAACAACTCTTTTCTTATATAAAATCAAACGTCTTTTTGACCTTCTAGCTCATGCTTCATCCATAACTATCTCAAGTAAACTATAAATATATATATATATATATATATATATATAATCGAAACCTCTGAAACTCTCACAAATTTTCACGTTAGCACAATATTTAAATAAAATTATTATTTTTAATTCAAACTTAACCAGGAGTGAAACTCTATCTCTCTAGTAAGTCAAATTTAAACTCAAACTTATCATTATCATTTTTTTAAAAATAAAATAATTTTTGCCAAATACTTGCCAAATACACATCCGATATAGCAATTTTACAATCCCAACAAAACAAAACTCTTAGCTGGAAGAGGGGGAAAAGAACTGGAATACAAAAAACTCATAGCCTTATAAAGAAGCACACACAGAAAATACATAAAGAAATACATACAGATGGAGCCTTCAAAGGAGCTCATTTGCCCACAGATAGAGAAAATAAACATACAGGATAGGGCCTTTAAAGCACTTTGCATCTGAATTAATTTTTTAAAATTTGCACCCGTAGCTTTAGTCACCAAGACCATCTAGGGGTAACAAGACCATCTAGGTGCATAAAAGTTCAATATAATAAAAATAAAATCTGCATGGCTACTATCACTCCTGCCTCCTCTTATCAACATCATCCATGACAACAACTTATTAGTACATGCTGCCTTCAGCCAACAAACTGGCCATCTCCTGAGCATCTTTGGTAACATTTATACATAAAGAATTCCATCTCCAGTTAGATGCACAACTTGAAACACAACAGCAGTTGTGAACTTCCATGAAACCTCAGATTATATTAAAGCTCTAATGAAACCATATTAACAATTAGTCATATAATTGACTGAAAGCTTAGATTTGTGCTAAAACACAAGAGTTTGTTCAGACCCCTAATAAAAATTATGGCCAGATTGCTTATACTCTAATTTAGACTAAGTGCGGAATAAGAGTAAATGAGTTTAACGAACCGATAATACTACCCTAAGGCATATTCATCCATCATTAACAATAAAGAAAAAGCTTAAAGGATAAGGAGGAGAGATGCAAACACAAGATAATGTTAGGACATATGTGATTGGTTGTTAGGAACAAATGTCAACATTTTATGTAATTAGCTGATCCTTTGACAAAATGCACTTTACTTGTAATTGGGTAAATTTAGGATGTATTTAATACTTTAAGGAAAAAGAGTTTAAGTCCAAGTATTGAAGCCATGCAAGTCTATCCAAGATTCAAGTGTGAAAAGTTTTGTTCATTAAAGTTCGACAGCTAGCATCTATCTAGATTTAAAGAGTTGTTCTAGCCTGTGGCTCAGCTCGACAGCTTGGGTATCTGTCGAGATTTATGAAATTTAGTTTTTCTGAACTGTTTTTCATCCAATCTGTGATTATGTGTTTAGGCTTTCTTTTCTCACAACCCTAAACATATATAAGGATTATTTTAAGGGCCGTATCTGATGACACAGCTAAGAGCACAATTGCACAAGAGAATAATTCCACAAGTGTGACCAGAAACCTAGTTTTGCCTTAGTTCTTGAAGAAGCTACTATGTGTGTACACTGTGGGGTTTTGTGACCAAGCAACTTCATGATCTTCATCTATTGAAGAGAAGAAGAACTTTGCAACTAACATCTTCCTCAAGTTGATGATTGAAGTCGTATACTAGGATCTGCGCAAGTAGTTAGTCATGTACTGGGAGCCATGCAATACAAGGGAGAGATTGTCACTATAGAACAAGTCCAATTGGGTATTGGGGTAAGGGTTCAACTATAGGTTTGTATAAGGTGTTGAGATTCCTTTACTTGTAACCGCTTTTTTTGATAATAGTGGATTCTCGAGAGTGGTGACCTTAAAATCACCCAGTAGGATTTTTGCCTTGGAAATTTTCCCCATTCGTAAACAAATCACCATGTCAAGTTTATTTTCCACTGCATTTAGTTTATTGGGGATTTGTTTGTGCTACCATGGTTTTGCATGTTAATTTGATTAATTAATAAACTTGGTTAATTAATCAATCAATTTATCACAAGGGGTCAATACGTTTTTGGCCTATCAATTGGTATCAGAACAGACACACTCTAATTAGGTTTTAATCTTTGTTGTGAGATCCATTAACCCCTATTTGTCATGGATAGAGGACAATCTCTTATTGTATCTCCTTTGTTTGATGGAACTAACTATGCATACTGCATGAGAGCTTTCTTGCAGTCCTTAGATGAAAAAGTGTGGCAAATTGTGGAGATAGGCTGGACCAAGCCGAAGGAAGCGCCGGCCGATTAGGATGATGCAAAGATCAAGGCGGCTAACTTCAACAGTAGAGCATTGAATGCCTTATTAAGTGTGGTCACAAATGAGGAGTTTAAGAAGATTTCTTCTATTGAAACAGCAAAGGAGGCATGGACCATTCTCCAAACAACCTATGAAGGAACCAAGGCTGTCAAAAATTCAAAGCTTTAGAGGCTCACTACTAGTTTCGAAGAAATCAAGATGGAGGAGGATGAGTCGTTTGATGAGTTCTATGCCAGACTCAAGGACATAGTAAACTCAGCTTTCAATCTTGGAGAAACTGTTCCTAAACCCAAGATTGTGAGAAAAGTGCTTAGATCTCTGCCCGAGAAATTCCATGCTAAGATCACAACAATTGAGGAGTCAAAAGACATTGATAAAATTCCTTTGACAAAGCTTGTTAGAAACCTGCAGACTTATGAGTTGGGTTTGTCTAGACTCGGAAAGTCAAGCAAGAGCATGGCATTGAAGGCCAAGAAAAATGATTTTGATGAGTCTTTCAATGATGAAGATTAAAAAATAAGGTCCTATATCACCCGGTAGTTCAAGAAATTCATGAACAATGCCAATGCAAGGGGCTTTGACAAGGACCGTAGGCAATCAAATTCTTCACAGTCTGAGGGCCAAGACAACGAGAAGAAGGATGCTAAGGATGACGGTTAGTATACTGTTCCCTCTGGACCAAAGTTCTTTGGGTGTTAAGGCTTTGGTCACATGAAAAAAGAATGCCCCACTTATCTCAAGTCGATTAGGAAAAGTAAGGTACTTGCTGCTACCTTAAGTGATACTGAACCTGAGGATGATTCCAACAATAAGGATGACAAAATTCTGAATGCTTTCACTGCTACTGTCAATCCTACTGAAGGGATTATTGAAAATGTGGATGAAGAAGAGCAATTGGTAGAGTCCAAGTTTGAGAAGATGGATGAGCAAGATGACCTCCATACTGCTTATGCAAAGTTGTACAAGGTCTCAGAAAAGCATGAGAAATTGTATAGGTTGACCTCTAAGAAGCTAAGTGATGTAGAGCTTGAGCGTAAAGAGCTTTCTACAAAGTTTGATGAAGCAAATCAGACTATTGGAGTACTGAGGTTCAAAAACAACTTCTTGGCTGAGAAGGCCAAGAAGCTTGAAGCAGAGCTGTTCCAAGTTAGAGCTTAACTAGAAAGGGCCTTAAGCGCTAAGCTCGATAAGATGCTTAATCTTCAAAAATCTACTTCTGATCGAATCAGTTTAGGGTATGATTTCTCTATCTCTAATATTGCTTCTGCTAGTACTACTGTTTTTGTTCCTCCTAGTAATAGTGTTGAAATTGAGAACACTAATGTCAAAACTGAATTAGCTAGTGAGAACATAGACAAAGGTAAATCCATCTCAAGAGCACCCCTTAGGTAGGATAAGAAAGAAGGTTAAGAAGGTTAAATCTTAAAAGCCTAAACAAAAGAAGCAGCATCTCTGTCATCACTGTGGTGCAGTTGGTCATACTCAACCAAATTGCTATAAGTGGCTAGCCACTCAACAAAGTAATGGTATGGTCGCATCGAGAAACCTGAATAATCTTTCATCCTCTTTTGCTCCTCTTGGAGATCTCACCAAAGCCCTCATGTTCCTTTCAAACTTGAGCGGTTTCAATTCTTCTCCCTCGTCTCCGGTTCAAGGGTTTTCTCAAAAGAAGGGTTCTTTCAAAGTGTGGAAGGAAAAGGGCTCCAAGTGATTCTATCACTTTTTCTTTTTGTATGCATTTTTTTTTTTGTGCTTTTAAGTTTTGCGTTAGTCTAGTTTTATGCATTGCTTTGTTTTGTTTAGCATTTTTTTTTTTTGGTTTTTTTTTTCTTTTTCAGTTTTTTCTTTGTTTTGTTTTTCTTCACACAAAAAAAAAAGAAAAAAAATTGAAAAATCAAAAATTACAAAAACAGTATTTGTATGTGTACATTGGTTCTTGTGAACCTTAAAATGGCCATTGAAACAAAGTTCTCTAAACTTTGTATCTCTTGTAGCTTAGATGAGCATTTCTATGCACAACTAAGTAAGTGAGCTTTATGGCTCTTTGTTTGTGATGAGTAAGGTTAAATGATCTCTTGTATTTAACACTTGTATAACTCTTTTTGATTGGAAGGACTAAAAAATCCTAAGAGAAAGGCCTAAATAACTATCTCACCAATGTTACATGCCAATCATGAAATAACATCGGTATGCTTCAGCATAGCAAAAGCGCAATGTCAATGACATTTGTATGCTTTGGCATAGCAAAAGTACAATATCAAAAAACTTAACATAATTGTGTATTTCTTTTATCTCCTTTATATACCCATGTATGATATGCTTAATAAAAAGAAAAATATACAAAGAAAAAAAAAAGCAAAAAGAATAAAATGTTGTAAAACATGATTGCCAGTGTGTATTCTAGGAGATGTGGGAGTTATAGGATGTATCTTGAAGGTAGTAGTCCCCATCAAATAGTTATGATCGTGTGTGAGTTAAATTGATTTACTCATACCTCAAATCGTCATAACATAGAGACACTTATGCAATTTTGCGATGTTTTCACACACAACACAAAAAATTCTTTGCTATTTTTTGATAGATGTGCCGATACAATGTGATTTGGCCATTACAAGGTTTACATGCGTTAATGTATGCTCACTAAACTGTCATGACTTGTTTTTGAAATATAAAATTGGTTAGACTTGTTTAGTGTGTGTGCGTTTTGGATCAAAATGCATGACATTTTTCTTGTTGAGAGATGTTTTTGAGAGATCAAAATATTGCTTAAATCTTTGGTTGAGTTGCATTCTTGATTGTATTCATGTTTGTGTTTTTCTCTTCTTGAAAAAAATGTTTTTAAACAATCTCGACAACTCCTTGACAACTCCTTGACACCTCTTGACACATGGCTTATCTATCAAGCTCTTCATCTTTTTCTTATCGCAATCTCGACACCTTCTCGATAGCTCCTTGATCCATTGAGAAAGTTCCTGTCTCCTTGACACCTTCTCGATAGCTCCTCGATTGATCGTGCTTATCTTTGCTATGGACACCTACTCGATAGCTGCATCTGTTGAACCTTCTAAAGCTCGACACCTCTTGATACCTCTCAATCTGTCGAGAATTACTGAAGGGCTATATAAGGGGCAAAAGCTTAAAGGATAGGGAAGAGAGATGCAAACACAAGATAACGTTAGGACATATGTGCTTAGTTGTTAGGAACATATGTCAACATTTTATGTAATTAGCTAATCCTTCGACAAAACACACTTTACTTGTAATTGATATGATCTAGGATGTGTTTAATACTTTAAGAACAAGAGTTCAAGTCCAAGTATTGAAGCCATGCAAGTCTGTTCAAGATCTAAGTGTGAAAAGTGTTATTCATTAAAGCTTGATAGCTAGCATCTATCGAGATTTAAAGAGCTGTTCTAGCTCGAGGCTCGACAGCTAGGGTATTTGTTGAGGTTTATAAAACTCAGTTTTTCTGGACTGTTTTTCATCCAATCTATGATTTTGTGTTTGAGCTTTCTTTTCTCATAACCCTAAACATATATAAGGATTATTTTAAGGGCCATATTTAGTGACATAGCTGAGAGCACAATTGCACAAGAGCATAATTCCACAAGTGTGACCAGAAACCTAGTTTTGCCCTAGTTCATGAAGAAGGTGCTGATGTGTGTACACTGTAGGGTTTTGTGACCAAGCAACTTCATGATCTTCATCTGTTGAAGAGAAGAAGAACTTTGTAGCCAACATCTTCCTCAAGTTGGTGATTGAAGTTTTGTACTGGGATCCACGCAATTGGTTAGTCATGTACTAGGAGCCGTGCAATACAAGAGAGAGATTGTCACCACAGAAAAAGTCCAATTGGGTATTGGGGTAAGAGTTCAACTGTAGATTGGTATAAGGTACTAGGATTCTTTTACTAACTGCTTGTTTCGATAGTGGTGGATTCTTGAGAATGGTGGCCTTAAAATCACCCGGTGGAGTTTTTTCCTTGGAGGTTTTTCCCATTCGTAAACAAATCACATTGTCAAATTTATTTTCTGCTGCATTTAGTTTATTGGTGATTTGTTTGTGCTACCACACGTTTGTATGTTAATTTGATTAATTAATAAACTTGGCTAATTAATCAATCAATTTATCACAAGGAGTTAATACATTTTTGGCCTATCAGATAACACCATGATGTGTTATCGATGAGGAAACCAAAGAACTCCATGACCCTCCAAGTCGAAATAAATAAAGTTGAAGTACACGAAAAACAAAAGGCCCTCCAAGCCTAGTCTACCCCATGTACTTGAGATCTCCAAGCTCCTGCTGTCAACTAAATTCTTGGAGCCTTGTCTTATCTAACTTTTCTGATCCTGCAATTAAGCCCAATTGCATCTACCAATGAATGGCTCCTTTCTATGCTTCCCGGGAGCACCAAAATCTCACTTTACACTCAGAATGTGTGTGGTAAGTGTTTGGGCTAGCAACCACTCAAAGATATAAAGATAGATAGGTAGAAGTTGAGGAAAACCACAAGGAAATGTGTAGATGATTATGGGTATAACAATCTCTAACTCTCAAGTGTATTTTGTAGGGTTTTCTCTTTGAAAAACATTCCTTACAATTTGTGGGTAATGGGGGGTATATATAGTGTGGGTAAAGACTTGGTAAAGCAAAACACAATTTTTTCCAAACAGAAAGTTTCGTGGGTCCTTCATAGGATAGTTACGAAAAATCCAGCCTGGCATAACTTTTCGTTTTCTAGTCATGTGCTCTACACGTAGCTCATTTCGCTGGTTGCTTCTCGCGAGACAGTCGCGAAATCCACTAGTTCAACTTTTGAAGCTTGATTCTTCACCGATCTCTCACACTTATCCCTTACAATTAAACCCATATACATACAGGGAAAATGATTGAAGAAATACAATCAAATTTAGCACGAAATTAAAGTCAACACAATATAGTTGAAAATCACAACTTTATATTGACCATTAAAATAATTAGAACATTATGAACAAAACATAGCTAACCTTTATTAAGAGAATATATAAGCAATTATTAATGCAATATCGCAGTTAGACATTAATATATAACATATATATATATATATATATATATATATATATTATTAATGCAATTATATATACTCACCATTTATTTTGTAATCGTTACATAAACAGTAAAAATATAACTGACCTTTGTTAAGAAATTAAGCAGTTACAATGCAATATCACCACTAAATACTCACTATAGTTTTTAATCACTTGAAAACTTATTGATGTAAAACTACAAAGTTCTGGTAGAATTGTGACTATAGTAAAAATGAAAACATTAAAAGCTCTAATAAAAATAATATCAACAACCAATCATATTATTGACCATTAATTATAAGAACATAAACAGTAAAAAATAACTGACCTTTTTTAAGACAATAGTTGGCAATAGAGTTTTCAAATTTTATGACAATCTCCTGTCAAAAAAAAAAAAAAAAAAAAAAAAATAATAATAATAATAATAATACACAAAATGCTACACACATGGTCATTTTCTTGCAACTAAACAAGAATTAAGCATAGCTAGACAAAAGAAAGGAGGAATCGAACCTTAGGAATGCTCGGAATGCGTTTTGTAGAGCATAAACGGTTGGATTTGGGGAAGTGAATAGGTGAGCTTCATATTCCAAAAGAAACGTAGAATTGTAGAGGGGGAGGTGAATCCCTAGCATTGGTGACTCTTATCTGATATTAGAGAAACACAATGTTTTAATGAGAATGGACACTAATGTAAGGATAATTATAAGGTCCCCACAAATATTTAGACATATAGAGCAAAATTGGACACCAATTTTAGATTTTAATTAAACACCTAGAAGGATAATTATGATTTAGTCCCCACATAAATACAGACACATGGAACAAAATTTGACTCTAATTTAAAATTCTAATTTGACTTTCTTTGGGCTTTTCATATATATATATATATATATATATATAATGCTGCTCCTTATAATTTGTTAGTAAATTATTAGTATTACAATGACTTGACCTTGCAAATATTTGAATTTGAGTACTTATTTTAGTGAGCAATAGCATGGAAATCATAATTTACGGATACTTCTTGGGCCAATAAGTTTCATAGCAAATAGTAGGGATGACAAAATTTGACACGACCCTTGAACTCGACAAAACATAACATGAAATTAGCAGGTTATAGGTTAAGGCTTATTAGGTTTATGTCATATTTGGGTTGACACGACTGACCCTTTAATAAACGGGTTGGGTTAGGGTCCATCACGTGGAATCTGTTTGACCTGTTTGACCCATATAATTAAATGACATTTTACTAATATACCCTTCAAACCCTAGGTATATAAACTTATTAGTTGTTGTGGTTTATTTTCTTTAACATATTTTAATTGATTATTTGTGATATTAAGATATGATTATTTGTAATGCAATTACTCGTTAGTTCTGAATAATTTCATATAAAAAATATTCATTTTTTTGGTTTTTCATAATTCATATCAATTTGGTTACTACTAAAATTAGTTTTTTTTTTTTTTTTTTTTTTTTTTTTTTTCATTTTGATAAAATCTGATAAACAAGTCGATATGACTGACTTGTTTAATAGATAGGTTGTGTTAGGGTTGAGGAATCTTGACCCGTTTAATAAACATGTGGGATTAAGGTTGACCGATATAGTCGAATACTCATGAGTCAATACGATATGAACCTGACATGCAAACATAAATTGCCACTCCTAGCTAATAGCTTGGAAATCATTATTATTTTTTTGTCAAAGATGTTTAAATTGTTCAAAACTTGGAAATTATTATTATTTTTGTTTGAATTTCCCAAGAGAAATAAATGTACTTTCAATTTTTAAGCAATAAAATGATTCATTCCCATTATATTTTTATTGAAACAAAAACACATTATTCACTTTCCAATTTTTCAACTTGAACTTCACAAGGTAGCAAATAATTACAATCGTAAACTTCTTTATTAGCAAGCCAAAGAACAAATTTTGACTAGACAAAAATATTAGAAAAAGAAAAGACTGCAACCTAAATTGCCAATGGTACACACCAACATAAATAAAGCCAAAGGTCTTGTAGTTGAATCGGCACTTCCCTATGCACAAAGTGCTTGGGGGTCTAGGAGGGAAAGGGTTCGAGTTGCGAGATTAGTAGCATGTTGTAATTATCTCTAAAAAAAAAAAGTCATACATAAACACAAGGTTCAGTTGTAGAGATCAGTGCGTGCCAAAAGGCAAACATCAATAGCCTTGATTAGTTCAGAGACCTTTTCTTTACTTGCCTGGATTTGCTCCCCCTTGAGCTGAAAGTCACCCTTTTTCTGGTACTTACTGGTGCTCTTCAAGATGGATCCTTCGTCAGGGCTTTCCTCAATCTTAGTCTTAGTAGAAATACTCTGTAGCTTGTTAGACAAAGCATCACCTTCAATCACGCTAAAGCAAAATGTACAGTGTTCAAGAGGAGCATCTAATGTACAGCAAAATGCCAGGATATAGCACTTGGCCATCTCATTAGAATTCTACCAATGATTGTATCATTGTTTTTCCTCAAGAGAAGCATCTAATGATGGAAAACTAGGACATGGTTCAGTAAGCACATATTTGTGCTCATCAGCTATAAGAACAGTGTCCAAATTTCTTTTCCAGTCAACATAGTTGGATCCAGTCAGCTTGTTTTGATTAAGAATAGTAACAAGTAGGCTAAATGATGCCATGAATCTGAAAACAATAAACATGAATATAATAAGTAAACTGAACATTATCAACTTAGCATATAAACATATAGTATGAAACCTTAATAAATCCATAATATAATATATACAACGACAACCAAATCTCATATTCAATATCCCTCAGCATAGAGTGCATATTAAATACTATAATTGATTGAGAACTATTCTCATTATTAGTGTTATCGTGATAACTCTTATCAAACACTAATAATATGCCATTTTACATTTAGTCTTAAAGTAATAATAGTAAGAACTTAGCATAGAGGATACTATAATACTTAGTCTAGTGTATACCATTGTCTAGAATCATGTGTAGCCACATTTTATCTCCCTTAATATGTTTATTTTGCAGTACCATGATATAAAACACCCTCTGCATGGAATGCTAAGTTCAAGGCTAAGAAAAGGTGTTTGATCAAACCACTATAAACTAGGTAGTTCAATCTTATAGCACCATGAAATAAACATTTTTCGCATGGAATGCTAAGCTTGAAGCAAAGACAAAGTATATATTTCACACTACTATGAATCGACAATGGAAGCCATGAGATCCAACCCTTGTATCTCTCTCCCACTAGATGTTTTAAAAGAAAGGTTTTTAATTTGTAAACATGTGTAAACTAATCACACGCAGCCTTGCACTTTATACATTTGAAAACACTTAGAAAAAATTCAAAAATTCCCTTTTAGAGGCATTTTCGCGAGAATCTCGCGACTAAGCTATTCCCGCAAAGATGGGTTAGGGCAAAATAGTGAAAACACAAAATTCAGACAGAAACTTTCGCGATTGTCTTGCCACTGTTTCACGAGCTAAGCTTACCCACGAAAAGTTTTGTGCTTTAGAGGCATTTTTCGGGAGTAACTTCACGAGAAGGTAACCCACGAAAAATGAGTGATTTTAGTTTTTAAAGGGAAGATGTAGATAATTTTCAACAATTTTTCATGAATAAACAACCACCATATGAACATAATAAATAGAATTTGATATCAAAACTGAATTCCATTGATGTTATAGCCTTAAAGTTTAATTCAACATACTTAAATTCAAATTTAAACAATATCATAACATCAATATAAGTTTTCATCAAACCATAGTTTCAACAACCATGCAAAAAATTATATATATAATCTTCTAACATCATGAAACTATTATCTCTAATTCTAAAACTCACAAAACATGTTATACAAATTTGAAATTGAAAACCGCTCTGATACTAATTGTTGGTTAAATACATGTTTGTATCGTATACAAAATGTACACAGCTAAAAATTAACGGATCTACTTCATTCGCAATTGTTAACAAGTACTATGTAAATTTTAGAATTCAAGAATAAGAGAGCATACCTTGTTGCGGTGAAATTCAAAACAAAAGATCAGAAGTACTCGGGAACACTTTTAATCTTCACTTCAATTCCACTTTACGCCCAATAAGTGTGGTCTCTCAATCAGTTTTCAAATAGAGAATAAGTGAGTATCTCACACTCACATACATACCATTTTATAATGATGTCACACTCACACAAAATTTTGTATGTTTCTCCCTTTGTATTTAATTGATTATCTAATTGGGCTACCATTTTGGGCTTTTCCATTTAGGCTTTAGTGCGTGGCATGGAGTGGGACCAAAAGGGACCAATAAGACAATAGCTCCAATATGCTTTGGGTTTTTCTTGTCAACTCTTGACAAGTCCAAAGTTACCATTAACTATATTTAATACCACTATATAAATACAGCTGTACTCTAGGACTTATTTATAAATTATATCCCAAGACTTTATTAAAGATGGAACCCCTTCATAAAATATTCGTAGTAATACAAAATTATGAATGTAAACTACCACTTTGTAAATTACTACATCTTAATCCTTGAGTACCCGATTTAATCTTCTATGTTATTCATCATATATTTATGAAATCCAATTTCAAAAAATATATACTTTAGTAACTCCTTACTAAAGTGGTTAGGCCTAACACTCTGAATAACCAAACCCATTAAACTTATTTCAATGGAATATTTTGTATCTCCGTTAAGAGACTATGAATTCCATTTTGAGAATATATGTTCCATCAACACTAAATGTGGCTGTCCAACATACTGAGGTTTTGATCGTGTCTTTAGATATCACTCCTGATATATCAAAGCAACCTACATTTCATGATCAGATTCATTATCCTCTCAAGATTAAGAGTTCATGTAAATAGAAGTCGTGAGATTTATTATTCATTTGACAGTCGTTAAGAGAATAATAAATCTCAAGGCTGTCCAGTTCAATATATCTTAACTCTTAAAACATATCAATATACCAACTAAAAGTCTCCACTTCTATGATCAAATTAAATCATCTTAGTTGATATGTTATAGTTGTCGCAGATGAAATGTCCAATTTCATCACCAAGTACGAACTATAATTCTGAGTTTACAAAGAATTTATGATTTATATCTTCTGTGACTTTTCACATAAATCACATACTATGCATCTCATGAAATATATGATAATGCTCAATATTCATGTTACCCTTATTTTAGATTATAATAAAACAACTTTATTAATTACAACATTAAGTCATACATAGTATCATACAATAGGATTTAAGGGCACACATCCTAACGAAGTTAACATATATAAATCATATCATGCAAATAATGAGGAAAAATAAAGAACACAACAATATGATAACCATGGAAAACCTAACCAGTAAAAACCCTAGGGAGGATTTAACCTAACTATCCTCAAGTTAAAACAGATCCATTATGAAAGAATTGAAATTTGTATAATAAAACTTAGATCACTAACATCCTATTACTACCTCGAGTAGAAAACTAACTACCACGATCACGTGACAACTTCGAGTCCACAAACTACTTCTTTCCTTGATCTGTTGCAACCACAAGTTCTCCTACTTGTAACTTTGAGACTCCACTCAAAGGTTTCAGATCTTCTTTAAGTTCTTTAAACACCAACTGAAGCAACCATCAAGTTCTTGATGTAAATCTTGATCTTGATAGTTCTATGTGTGTATAAAGATAAACACCTCTAAATCTCACAAAAGATTCAAGACACAACACTCCAAAGACTTCTAAAACATAGGTAAGATTTTTCCTTTTATACTTGGAATAAAACATAAAACCCTACATGTCAAATGAGTTTGGGTTGAATTGGAATTTTTGCAGAAAAATAAATTTGCACGTGGTTCGATTGATCAAGTCTAATTTTCGATCGACCGAGCGTTGTTGATTTTGTCCAATAAATTCTGCAATCACTCAATTCCAATTTTATAATTAAACACACTTTGAGCAAGTCTAAACCTAGACTTTATGTTTTGATCATAGTTTGCCAACATAATACATATTGAAATTCTAATACATTAGTCTCTAAGGTCTTAAAACCTAACATAATTAGTTGCCTGCAAAATATGGACAAGATTTGTTACTTCTTTACCATCATATGCCAAGAAACGCCCCCCCCACCCCGCCCCAAAAAATAGAAAAAAAGAAAAAGAAAAAAGAGAATTCATCTAATATCTTGTTTGTAGTTTTGGACTCGTTTACATCTTGTGGTCGCATATAGTAATAGTAATTTTCTTTATATATTTCACTCAAATGTACTTTTAAATACCATCAAATTACTTCTTAGATATTAATATTGAAGCTGACCTTCGCCAAAGGTAATCTTCTTGATGGTTCCACGTCCTCCATCTCCTTCAATTGTTTCAGTGGACTTTATGGCCTGTCAGCCTGTGGTAGAGTTTTTAACTTCTTTCTTATCCTGCTTAGGGGGTGCTCCTAAGATAGATTTACCCTTGTCTATGTTCGCACTAGCTAATTCAGTTTTAACATTAGTGTTCTAAATTTCAACATTATTGCTAGGAGGAACGAAAACAGTAGTACTAGAAGATCTAAAATTAGAGGAAGAGAAATCATACCCTAAACCTGTTCTATCTAAAACAGATTTCTGAAAACTTAGCATCTCATCAAGCTTAGCGCTTGAAGTCCTTTCCATCCGAGCTCTAACTTGGAATAGTTCTGCCTCAAACTTCTTAGTCTTCTCAGCCAAGAAATTATTCTCAAATCTTAGTGCTCCAATAGTTTGATTGGCTTCATCAACCTTTGTGGAAAGCTCTTTACGCTCAAGCTCTACATCACTAAGCTTCTTGGAGGTTAACCTATACAGCTTCTCGTGCTTTTCTAAGACCTTGTATAACTTTGCATAGACTGTGTGAATGTCATCTTGATCATCTATTTTCTTAAACTTAGACTCCACCAATTCCTCTTCTTCATCCACATCTTCAACGATCCCTTCAATAGGATTGACTGTGGTAGCGAAGGCATTCAAGATTCCATCATTAACATTGTTGGAATCATCTTCAGGCTCAGTGTCACTTACCGTAACAGCATGTGCCTTGCTTTTCCCAATTGTCTTGAGATACCTAAACCTGTTCTATCTAAAACAAATTTCTAAAAACTTAGCATCTCATCGAGCTTAGCGCTTGAAGTCCTTTCCATCCGAGCTCTAACTTGGAATAGTTCTGCCTCAAGCTTTTTAGTCTTCTCAGCCAAGAAATTATTCTCAAATCTAAGTGCTCCAATAGTTTGATTGGCCTCATCAACCATTGTGGAAAGCTCTTTACGCTCAAGCTCTACATCACTAAGCTTCTTGGAGGTCAACCTATACAGCTTCTCGTGCTTTTCTGAGACCTTGTATAACTTTGCATAGACTGTGTGAATGTCATCTTGATCATCTATTTTCTTAAACTTAGACTCCACTAATTCCTCTTCTTCATCCACATCTTCAACAATCCCTTCAATAGGATTGACTGTGGTAGCGAAGGCATTCAAGATTCCATCATTAACATTGTTGGAATCATCTTCAGGCTCAGTGTCACTTAGCGTAACAGCATATGCCTTGCTTTTCCCAATTGTCTTGAGATATGTTGGGCACTCCTGTTTCATGCCTTGGCACCTAAAGCACTTCGGTCCTGTAGGAATAGTGTATTGACCACCATCCTTAAGATATGTTGGAATCATCTTCAGGCTCGGTGTCACTTAGCGTAACAGCATGTGCCTTGCTTTTCCCAATTGTCTTGAGACATGTTGGGCACTCCTGTTTCATGCCTTGGCACCTAAAGCACTTAGGTCCTGTAGGAACAGTGTATTGACCGCCATCCTTAGCATCCTTCTTCCCTTTGTCTTGGCCCTTGAACTGAGAAGAACTAGATTGCCTACAGTCCTTGTTAAAACCCTTCCTATTAGCATTGTTCATAAACTTTTTGAATTGTCTGATGATGTAGGACTTCATCTTAGAATCTTCATTTTCTGAAGACTCTTCGGTCTCACTACTTTTGGCCTTTAGTGTCATACTCTTGTTCTTGCTAGACTTCCCGATTTTAGACAAACCCAACTCATAGGTCTGCAGATTTCCAACCATCTCTGTCAAAGGTATTTTATCAATATCCTTTGAATCCTCAATTGCAGTGATCTTGTAATGGAATCTTTCGGGAAGAGATCTGAGCACCTTTCTCACAATGTTGGGTTCTGGAATAGTTTCTCCAAGATTAAAGGCAGAGTTCACTATGTCTTTGAGTTTGGCATAAAACTCATCAAATGACTCATCCTCCTCCATCTTTATCTCTTTGAAACTTGTAGTGAGCCTTTGTAGTTTCGAATCCTTGACAGCTTTTGTTCCCTCAAAGGTTGTCTGAAGGATGGTCCATGCTTCCTGTTAGGACATATGTTGTTCAAGTTGTTTTGAACATATGTCATTATTTTATGTAATTAGCTTATCCTTTGACAAAACACACTTTACTTGTAATTGGGTAGAATTAAGATGTGTTTAACGCTTCAAGAAACTGTGTTTCAAGATCAAGTGTTGAAGTCATCAAGTCTGTTCAAGAAACAAGCTGAAAAGTGCAAGTTATTAAAGCTCGACACTTAGTCTCGACACATGCATTTATCGAGCTTTAAGAAGCTGTTTCAGCCTCAAGGCTCGACAGCTTCTCGACAAATCCTCAACACCTCTATCTGTCAAGATTTATGAAAAACAGATTCTAAGTTCTGATTTGATTCCAATCCGTGAATGTGTCTTTGGGACTTCTTTTCTCCTAACCCTAGACATATAAAAGGATTATTTTAAGGGCCGTCGAAGGATGCACAAGTACACAAGTTGTACAAGTATTGAGAAATCCTTGTTCAAGCAATTTGTGATCCAAGGCAAAGTTCATGCCCTAGTTTATCTCTCTTGTGAACAAGTTGCTATGTAATGTGCATCATAGGATTTTGCAACCAAGTATCTTCTTGATCTTCATCGTGTTGATGAATTGAAGAACTTTACAGCCAACAACTCTCTTTAGTTGGTGAATTGAAGTCGCGTATTGGGACCCGTGCATCAAAAGGAGAAACTATCACTACAAAACATGTCCAATTGGGTATTGGGGTAAGGGTTCAACTATAGGTTGGTAAGGTACTGGGATTCCTTTACTTGTAACCGTTTATTATGAAAATAGTGGAGTTTCGGGAGTGGTGACCTTAAATCACCCGCTGGGGTTTTTGCCATGTAGATTTTCCCCATTCGTAAACAAATCACCATGTTATTTATCTTCTGCTGCATACTTTAGTTTGTTGATGATTTGTTTGTGCTGTCACGTAAATTTGCATGTTAACTTTATTAATTAATGTCAGGCCACAAATGTATTGACCCCTTGTGATAAATTAAATTGATTAATTAGCCAAATTATTAATTAATCAAGTTAACATGTAAAATCACGTGGCAGCACAAACAAATCACCAAAACTAAGTTATGCAGCGGAAAATAAATGACACGATGATTTTTTTATGAATGGGGAAAACTTGACGGCAAAAACCCCACCGGGTGATTTAAAGTCACCACTCCTGAAACTCCACTATTATCACAACAAGCGGTTACAGGCAAGGAATCCCAAGTACCTTACCAACCTACAGTTGAACCTTTACCCCAATACCCAATTGGACTTGCTCTGTAGTGACAGTTTCTCCTTTCAATGCATGGCTCCCAAATACGTGACTAACCAGATGCGCGGATCCCAGTACTCGACTTCAATTCACCAACTAGAAAGAGTTGTTGGCCGCAAAGTTCTTCAATTTATTTGCACGATGAAGATTAAGAAGATGCTCGGTTACAAAACCCTACGGTGCACAATACACAGCTATCTTCTTCACAAGAGATGAACTAGGGCACGAACTTTGTCTTTGATCACAAGTTGCATGAACAAGGATTGCTCAATACTTGTGCAACTTGCATCTCTTTTGACGGCCCTTAAAACAATCCTTTTATATGTCTAATGTTAGGAGAAAAGAAGTCCCAAAGACACATTCACGGATTGGACTTAAAGCAGAACTGAAAATTTGTTTTCTTTAATTCTCGACAGATAGAGGTGTCGAGGATTTGTCGAGAAGCTGTCGAGGCTCGGACTAAAACAGCTTCTTAAAGCTCGATAGATGCATGTGTCGAGATAGGTGTCGAGCTTTAGTAACTTGCACTTCCTTGCTTGTTTCTTGGACAGACTTGATGACTTCAACACTGAATCTTGAAACACTGTTTCTTGAAGTGTTAAAACACATCCTAAATCAATCCAATTACAAGTAAAGTGCGTTTTGTCTAAGGATAAGCCAATTACATAAAATAGCGACATATGTCAACAACCACTTGAACTACATATATCCTAACAATATCCCCCTTTGGCAATCCGTGACAAAACCACAACAAACAAATGAAGATATGAGAGAAGTCATAAAACACTTTAACTCATATTCACTTGTTACGTACAATAAAATCTATCCTAACACAAACTCTTGAAAAACTTTGCAAGAAGAGAGTTTATGGCAAGAAGACTTTGACAACCTGTATTTCTGAAACACTTATAAATAAAACACATCAAGGCATCTTTGTGTGAAGTAGAAATAATAGACTGCGTACAAGTAAAGAAACATGTGTCTAAAGATAGAAAAGAAACAACACATGGAAAGGTAGGTGAAAGAAACATACATCATCATATATATCAAGAAATAAATACAATGTATGTCAATACATGATCAATGTATCTCTAAAAAGATAGAAAAGAAAAGAAAAGAATACATATGATCTCCTCACTACATCCCTCAATCCACACTCCCTCTATAAAAAAAAAAATCCTATGCTAACTCTCCCCCTAAGTATGACTACTCTCGTACCAAAATTACTCCCCCTTTTTGTCACGAGTGACAAAAGGTAGAGTGTCAAGTAGACATCTCATCAGAAGAGCTCGCATCTCCATCATCATCATCATCAGAAGCATCATCGTCATCACCGTCATCATCAGCCTCAGCCTCAGTCTCAGAGGAAACATAAGGTGGCGGAGGAGAAGTCTCTAGAGCAAAGCTGCCCAAAGTCGCCTATCGCCTGGCGATGCAACTAACACGAACGTTCACCTGATACAACTCCGTGGAGAGTGTATCGAGGCGAGCATCCATGCGCTGAAGCTGTGCCATGATTTCTTCCAGAGTGACGTTGCTCGAAGAAGAAGGAGCAGATGTCACTCGAGCAAATCTGGAGGTAGTCGGACGGGAGGAAAGAGTAGCACCATTTGACTGTCTTGATCTAAACTGTGCCTCGCTACGTTTTACGGTAGCGGCGTCTATGGCAGACATGACATGATATGGATCGGACGAAGGGAAAAGGATGGAAAAACGGCGAAGAATCCTCGTGATAGCAGAAGGCAAAAACGACGACCAACCCAAAAATTTCATGAAAACCTCAACAATTTTGAAAAATCCTAAAAATTTTCAAAAACTCAAAACCTAGGGTTTTAAAACATGAAATGCATGAATGATGAGTGAAAATATGCTTACCAAGTGAGGAAGATTAAGAAAAACACTTGAGAAAGCCTTAGGAAGAGGTTTGGAGAGAGTGAGAGAGGTTTTGGGAGGGAAATCACGAGCTATCGAGTGAGAGCGATCGATCGAAATGACTGAAAATCGTGACAGAATCCATTTATAGACCTTCAGTAATTCTCAACAGAAGTAGGTATCGAGAGGTGTCGAGACAACTATCGAGGTAGGTGTCGAGAAAATGCACTTCGACAGATGCAGCTATCGAGGTCATGTGTCGAGAAAGAAGGATCAAGCATGAAGGAACCTTGATCGATCTAGAAGCTGTCGAAAAGCTATCGAGCAGACAGAAAGTTTCTCGATCGATCCACCAGGTGTCAAGGATGTGTCGAGACTGCGTTTAGAAAAAGTCTAAGAAGCTCGACAGACAGCTAGGTGTCGAGAGGTGTCGAGATGCCTTTAAAAATAGTTTTTTCAAAAGAGGAAAAACACAGACATGAATGCAATCATGCATGCAACTCAACCAAAGATCCAATCAACACATTAAGCTCTTAAAATCATCTCTCAGCAAGAATTTTAAAGCATATGTATCCCAAAACACGCACACACACACTAAACAAGTTTAACCAATTTTATATTTCAAAAACAAGTTAAAACAGTTTAGTGAGCATACATTAACGCATGTAAACCTTGTGATGGCCAAATCACATTGTCCCTACACATGTATCAAGAATAGCAAAGAGTATTGCGTGTTGTGTGTGAAAACATCGCAAGATTGCATAAGTGTCTCAAAGTTATGACGATTTGAGATATGAGAAAATTACTTTAACTCACACACAATCATAACTGTTTGATAGAGACTATCACCTTTAAGGTACATCCTATAACTCCCACATCTCCTAGAAAACACGCTTGCAACCATATTTTAAAGCATTTTAATCTTTTTGCTTTTTATTTCTTTGCATATTTTCTTTTATTAAGCATATCATGCATGGGCATACAAGAGAAAGAAAAGAAATACCCAATTATGTTAAGCTTTTGACATTGCACTTTTGTTATGTCGAAGCATACAGATGTCATTGACATTGCACTTTTGCTATGCCGAATCATACATATGTCATATTATGATTGGCTAGTAACAGTGGTGAGATAGTTATTTATGCCTTTCTCTTAGGATTTTCTAGTTCAACCTGTCAAAAAAAGTGATACGAGTGTTAAGAAGAAGAGATCACTTAACCTTACTCATCATAAACAAAGAGCTACAAAACTCACTTGCTTAGTTGTGCAGAAGAATGCTCATCTAAGTTACAGGTGATACAAAGTTTAGAAAACTCTGTTTCAATGGCCATTTTAAAAGTTCACATGAACCAATGCAGACAAACACACACTGTTTTTGTATTTTTCAATTTTTTTTATTTTTATCAAAAAAGCAAAAATAAAACACAAAACTGAAAAAACACAAACAAAAACAAGCTAAATAAAGCAAAACAATGCATAAAACTAGACTGACTCAAAACAGTAAAGAAACACACAAGTAATGCAACACAAAAAAAACAGGGAGAGAGAAGAAGAAGTGACCGCTATCACTTAGATCCCTTTACCTTCCATACCTTGGAAGAACCTTTCCTTTTGGTCGACCCTTGAACCGGTGAAGAGGGAGAAGAATATGAACCGTTCAAGTTTGAAAAGAACATGAGGGCTTTAAGAATGTCTCCAAGAGGAGCGAGAGAAGTCTGAAGCTGATTCTGGCTCCCAGATGCTATCATGCCATTGCTTTGTTGAGTGGCTAGCCACTTGTAGCAATTTGGTCGAGTATGACTGGCAACACCACAATGATAACAGAGATGCGACTTCTTTTGTTTGGGCTTTTGAGAGATAGCCTTCTTAGTCTTAGGGTTTCTAGTTTTCCTTTTCTCAACTTTAGGGGCTGCTCCTAGGATAGACTTACCCTTGTCTACGTTCTCACTTGCTAATTCAGTTTTAACATTTTTATCCTCAGTTTTAATGTTATTAACAGGTGGAACAAAAACAGTAGTACTAGCAGAAGGAGTATTAGAGAGAGAGAATTCATACCCCAATCTAGTACGATTCGAAGAGGATTTCTGAACACTTAGCATCTCGTCCAGCTTTGCATTTGATGTCCTTTCCAATTGTGCTCTGACTTGAAACAACTCCGCTTCAAGCTTCTTGGTCCTCTCAGCCATGAAATTGTTTTTGAACCTCAGTGCTCCAATGGTCTGATTTGCCTCATCAACCTTTGTGGAAAGCTCCTCACGGTCAAGTTCCACATCACTGAGC
Source organism: Castanopsis chinensis (assembly GCA_032878915.1). Classification (NCBI taxonomy): domain Eukaryota; kingdom Viridiplantae; phylum Streptophyta; class Magnoliopsida; order Fagales; family Fagaceae; genus Castanopsis; species Castanopsis chinensis. Next base: position 2,575,523 of record JAVQMG010000113.1, read on the forward strand.
TTCTTGGTGGTCAACCTATAGAGTTTCTCATGCTTCTCAGAAAGCTTGTATAGTTTCTCATAGGCGGTATGGATATCATCTTGATCATCCATAATCTCACACTTGGCAACCACCAATTCCTTCTCTTCGTCCACTTCTTCAGTAACCCCATCAGTAGGATTAACAGTGGCAGTGAAGGCATTTAAGATTCTGTTGTCTTCATCTTCAGAATCGTCTTCGGGCTCCGTGTCGCTTAAGGTAACAGCAAGTGCCTTGCTCTTCCCTATGCTCTTAAGGTACGTAGGACACTTTTGTTTCATGTGTTCAAAGCCTTGACACCCAAAGCATTTTGGCCCAGCGGGAACAATGTACTGACCGCCATCCTTGACATCCTTCTTCCCTTTATCCGAATTCTTGAATTATGAAGAACTGGATTGTCTACGGTCTTTGTTGAAGCCCTTTCCATTGGCATTCTTCATGAATTTCTTGAATTGCCTTATGATGTAGGACTTCATTTTAAAATCTTCATCATTTGAAGAATCATCTGTATCACTACTCTTGGCCTTTAGTGTCATGCTCTTGCCCTTGCTTGAATTGCCTAACCTAGTCAGCCCTAACTCGTAGGTTTGCAAGTATCCAACCAGCTTAGTCAGAGGAATTCTGTCAATATCCTTCGATTTCTCGATCGCTGTGATCTTAGCATGGAATCTCTCGGGCAGCGATCTGAGCACTTTCCTTACTATCTTGGGTTCAAGAATGGTTTCCCCAAAATTGAAGGCTGAGTTCACTATGTCTTTGAGCTTGGCATAGAACTCATTAAATGACTCATCCTTCTCCATCTTAATTTCTTCAAAGCTTGTAGTGAGCTTCTGTAGCTTTGAATCTTTGACAGCCTTGGTTCCCTCATAGGTTGTCTGGAGAATGGTCCATGCTTCCTTAGCAGTTTCTGTTGAGGAAATTTTCTTGAACTCCTCATTGGTGACCGCACTGAATAGGGCATTCAATACTCTGCTGTTGAAGTTTGCCGCCTTGATCTTGGGATCATCCCAATCGGCTGGCGCTTTTGTAGGCTTGGTCCAGCCTATCTCCACAGTTTGCCACACTTTCTCATCTAAAGACTGTAAGAAAGTTCTCATGCATACTTTCCAGTATGCATAGTTAGTGCCATCAAATAATGGAGGTATAATTGGAGATTGACCTCTATCCATGACAGCAGGGGTCAATGGATCACATACAAGGATTAAACCCTAATCAGAGTGTGCTTGCTCTGATCCCACTTGTCAGGCCACAAACGCGTTGACCCCTTGTGATAAATTAAATTGATTAATTAGCCAAGTTATTAATTAATCAAGTTAACATGCAAAATCACGTGGCAACACAAACAAATCACCAAAACTAAGTTATGCAGCGGAAAATAAATGACATGGTGAATTGTTTACGAATGGAGAAAACCTGAAGGCAAAAACCCCACTGGGTGATTTAAGGTCACCACTTCTGAAACTCCACTATTATCACAACAAGCGGTTACAAGCAAGGAATCCCAAGTACCTTACAAACTTATAGTTGAACCCTTACCCCAATACCCAATTGGACTTACTCTATAGTGATAGTTTCTCCTTTCAATGCACTGCTCCCAAGTACGTGACTAACCAGGTGCGCGGATCCTAGTATACGACTTCAGTTCACCAACTAGAGAGAGTTGTTGGCTGCAAAGTTCTTCAATTCATCTGCACAATGAAGATCAAAAAGATGCTCGGTTACAAAACCCTACGGTGCACAATACACATCTATCTTCTTCACAAGAGATGAACTAGGGCAAAAACTTTGTCTTTGATCACAAATTGCATGAACAAGGATTGGTCAATACTTGTGCAACTTGCATCTCTTTTAACGACCCTTAAAACAATTCTTTTATATGTCTATGGTTAGGAGAAAATAAGTCCCAAAGACACATTTACGGATTGGACTTAAAACAGAACTGAAAATCTGTTTTCTTTAATTCTCGACAGATAGAGGTGTCGAGGATCTGTCGAGAAGCTGTCGAGGCTCGGGCTAAAACAGCTTCTTAAAGCTCGATAGATGCATGTGACGAGATAGGTGTTGAGCTTTAGTAACTTGCACTTCCTTGCTTGTTTCTTGGATAGACTTGATGACTTCAACACTGAATCTAAAAACACTGTTTCTTGAAGTGTTAAAACACATCCTAAATCTACCCAATCACAAGTAAAGTGCAATTTGTCTAAGGATAAGCCAATTACATAAAATAGCGACATATGTCAACAACCACTTGAACTACATATGTCCTAACAATTAAAATCTTGGCTAATTAATCAATTTAATTCATCACAAAGGGTCAACGGATTTGTAGCCTATCACTTCCTTTGCAGTTTCAGTAGAGGATATCTTCTTAAACTCCTCATTCATGATTGCACTGAACAACGTATTTAATGCCCTACTATTGAAGTTTGCCATTTTGATCTTAGCCTCATCCCAATCGGCCGACGCTTCCTTTGGCTTGGTCCAGCCAATCTCTATAGCTTGCCACAACTCCTTATCTAGAGACTGCAGAAAAGCTCTCATGCGTACTTTTCAGTATGCATAGTTACTTCCATCAAATAAAGTAGCTATAATAAGAGATTGTCTTCTATCCATGACCAACAGAGGTCAATGGATCACATACAAGGATTAAACCATAATTAAAGTGTGCCGGCTCTGATACCATTTATCAGACCGTGGGCCGTGCCATTCCACATCAAAACCAATTGGTGATGAGGAAGACACACTCAAATCTTCTATGACATTCGATATCACACCATACGGGCCTGTTTTTAGAGTGGTTGTAGGGAGTCAAATTGTGGTCCCCCTAACAATCCCTCTCTCACAATGACACTCCCGTGACTTGAACTCATGACCTTAGCTTTAATACCACTTGATAGGCCAAAAAAACGTATTGACCCCTTATGATAGTTTAATTGATTAATTAGCCAAGTTTAATTAATTAACCAATTTAACATGCAAACATGTAGTAGCACAAAAAAATTACCAATAAACTAAAGTGCAGCGGAAAATAAATTAACACAGTTATTTGTTTACGAATGGGGAAAATCTCCAAGGCAAAAACCCCACCGAGTAATTTTAAGGTCAACACTCATGAGAATCCATTATTATCAAAACAAGCGGATTGCCTCGGTCCTTGTCAAATCCTTTCCCATTGGCATTCTTCATAAACTTTTTGAACTTTCTTGTGATATAGGATTTCACCTTAGAATCTTCGTCATTGGAAGACTCATCGGTGTCACTGCTTTTGGCCTTTAGTACCATGCTCTTGCTCTTGCTTGATTTCTCGATTCTAGACAAACCCAATTCATAGGTTTGCAAGTTGCCAACCAGCCTTGTCAGAGAAATTTGATCAATGTCATTTGATTCCTTAATGATAGTGATATTGGCATGGAATCTCTCTAGAAGAGATCTGAGCACCTTTCTCATAATCATGGGTTTAGGAATAGTTTTCCCAAGATTAAAGCAGACTTCATTATGTCCTTTAGTTGGGTATAGAACTCGTCAAATGACTCATCCTTTTCCATCTTAATTTCTTCAAAGCTTGTGGTAAGCCTTTAAAGTTTTGAATTGTTGTCAGTCTTAGTTCCTTCATAGGTTATCTAAAGGATGGCCCATGCTTCTTTCGCAGTTTCGATGGAGGATATCTCCTTGAACTCCTTATTCATGACCACATTGAACAAAGCATTCAATGCTTTGCTTTTGAAGTTTGCCGCTTTGATCTTAACATCATCCTAATCAATCGACACTTCCTTTGGCTTGGTCCAACCTATCTCTATAGCTTACCACACCTTCTTATCTAAAGACCACGAGAAAGCTCTCATGCGTACTTTCTAGTATGCATAGTTAATGCCATCAAATAAAGGAGGTATAATCAAAGATTATCCTCTATCCATGATAAACAGGGGTCAATGGATCATACAGCAAATATTAACCTTAATCAAAGTATGCCCGCTCTGATATCACTTGATAGGCCAAGAATATATTGACCCTTTCAGTAGAAATCAATTAATTAGCCAGGTGAATTAATTAGATTCAATTACATGCAATACGCATGGTAGCATAAACAAATCACTAACCAAGTTAAATGCAACGAAAAATAAATTTGACAAAGGTGATTTGTTTATGAATAGGGAAAACCACTAAGGCAAAACCTCATCGTATGAATTTAAGGTCACCACTCTCGAGAATCCATGATTATCAAAACAAGCGTTTAGAAGTAAAGGAATCCTAATACTTTATACCAACCTACAGTTGAACCCTTACCCCAACTCCCAATTGGACTTGTGATGTAGTGACAATCTCTCCATTCAATGCACCTTTCCAAGTACGTGACTAACCAATCGATGCGCAGATCCTAGTACGCAACTTACACATTATCTTGAGAAAGATGTTGGCTGCAAAATTCTTCAATTCATCCACATGATGAAAATCAAGAAGTTCCTTGGTTATAAAACCCTATGACGTACAAACGCACCAGCTTCTTCAAGAGAAAGATGAACTAGGGCAAATTGTCTCCAGTTGCAATATGTGTGTAACAACAAGTGCAACTACCCCAAGACAGCCTTTAAAATAATCCTTATATATGTCTAGGGTTGTGAGCAAAAAACCCTATGCAAATAGCTTGAATATGCATGAAAAACATATCTAGAAATCTGATTTTTTTAATCCTCAATAGATAGACTATCTGTCGAGCTACTGTCGAGCTACTGTCGAGCTTCGAGCTAAAAGCTTCTTTTAACCTCGATAGACTCAATTTGTCAAATTTTAAAATACAACACTTCTTCACTTTTTTTTTAACAGATTTGCATGGCTTTAACTCTTGACTTGAACAATAAGTTGCTTGAAGACTTAAACCATCCTAGATCTACCCAATTACAAGTAAAGTGCGTTTTGTCAAAGGATTACCCAATTCTGAATGACATATATACATAACAATTTCCACATATGTCCTAACAATATATATAATCGTTTTAGAAGCAATTCTGATAGTCTCTATTTCTTGTATTTCTTGATGAAGTTGTTTTATAAAGTCCAAGGATTTCGACATATGATAGTGTGATAGCTTTAAAAGACTCAAAATGGTTGGCTTAGGAACACTTGGATTCTTGTAATGGTCAAGGCACACCTCCTTCTAAAACGACATAGTTAAGGTCACTTTCTTGATGTTTATCATTTTCTAATTAACATTAATGTGTGAGATTAATATCGATATATTAATTAGTTAATTAATTAATTAATTAATTAATTAATTAATTAATTAATTAATTAATTAATTAACTAATTGTTTATTTATTTATTTAGTTATTGATGTGGAGGATTAGACCTTTTGTTTTAATTTAGTAGCCTTTTTAATTTCTTAGACTTGTTGGATTAATTTGTTGATTTGTAATTATTCTAAACTTGTGGGATTTATTTTGTAGCTTTTTAATTTCTTGGACTTGTGATACTTATTTTTTGGAGTTGTTGGATTTATTTTATTTTTATGTTTAGCAGGTGATTTTAGCTATGATTTATTGATCTATGATAAAATGCTTATCTTAGCTAGGTGATTTATTGATTTATAATCTTAGCTATGATTTATTGATTTATAATTAACAGTTGATTTATAATTAACAGTTGATTTATTGATTTATGATATTAGCTATGATTTATTGATTTATAGATTTATAATTAACAAGTGATTTATTGATTTATGATTAATAGTCTATGATTTAGACTAATTTCGCATTTGGGCCACGTTATATGGACTTGAATCTACACGTCATAGGGCTTGAATCTAGGAAAAAATGAATTTGGGCTTCAATTCAATTTATTTTTTATTTTTATTTTATTTTTATTTTTTATTTTTTTGGTTTAGGCCATGATTTGGGCCGCGGATTGGGCCCAAATCTGGTGGGCTAAATGGGGCCTGACGAGGTAAGTCTAGGCCCCACATAAAAAATCCATTTAATAAATGGGTTGGGTCTGGGTAACGGGTGGGTATGAAAAAGCCCAGCTTGTTGCCATTCCTACTTTTATCACATTCAATGGTTCCCTTTTTTTTTCTTCACCAATTATCATAATACCCCTGAAACCAAAAAAATGACTGAAATACCCTTAGAATTAAAACAATGACAGAATCAACATAAAACTTAAAAAAATAAAGAGACCAAAATTACTATAAAACCTAAAAAATGACCTAAATAACCACAAACCTTGAAAAATGACCAAAATACCCTTAAAACAAAAAAAAAAAAGACCAAATGACCCTAAAACTAAAAAACAAAAAGACCAAAATTACCACAAAACCTAAAAAAATGACCAAAATACCCCTAGGACAACAAAATGATCACATGACCTTGAAACTTAAAAAATAACCGAAATTACCATAAAACCTAAAAAATGACTAAAATAGCCACAAAACCTACAATATGACCAAAATATCCTTAGAAAAGAAAATGATTGTAATGCCCCATATATGTAGAGATTATCTAAAAATACCCTTAAAAGCTTAATACAGACCAAGATACCCTTAGTTAGGGGTGTGCATGGGTCAGGTTGGGTCGGGTTAAAAAGTTTTTTCAACCCAACCAACCATGGTGGTTTAAAAAAATCCAATCCAACATCCCAACCCATAATAGTGTTGGAAAAACAATGTTTGTTTCGCCTACAAAACATACGGAGCAAAAAATTAACGGATCTACTTCATTCGCAATTGATAGTATATATTATGTAAATTTCAAAAAGCAAGAATAAGAGAGTGTATCTTGGTGCAGTGAAATTCAAAAATCAAAGATTAGAAGTACTTGGGAACACTTTTAATCTTCACTCCAATTCCACTTCCGCTCAAGAAGTGTGGTCTCTCAATCAGTTTACATGTATGTGTTCAAGGGAGAATAAGAGAGTGACTTATACTCACATGCACACTATTTCATTCCTTTATGAAAATCTGTATATTTCTCTCCTTATATCTAACGGATTATCTAATTGGGCTAGCCTTTTGGGCCATTCCAATTGAGTTTTTGTGTATGGCTTGGAGTGGGACCAAAAGGGAACAATTTGACTTTAGCTCCAATGAGCCTTGAGCTTTTCTGTCAACTCTTGACAAGTCCAAAATTGTTATTAATTATATTTAATACCACTAGATAAATATTATTGCATTCTAGGCCTTATTAATAAATTATACCCCAAAACTTTATTATACATGCAACCCCTTCATTAAAATATTCGTAGTAATACAAGGTTATGAATATTGACTACTACTTTGAAGATTACTACATCTTAATCCTTGAGTACCCAGTTTAATCCTTTAAGTTATTCATCATATATTTAAGAAATCCAATTTCATAAATATACACTTTAGTAACTCTTTACTAAAGTAGTTAGTCCTATTTATGAAATCCAATTTCATAAAAAGACCAACTTAACTAGTTTCCTCTAATTTAACCATTTATATACACATAGAACTACGTCAAGCATGTACAAATCGCAAGAAATTATAAATTATAACGTTGAGAGGAAATAAATAAATAGAGAGAGAAAAGAACCAACCTTTTATTTCCTCCAAACCAGACATTATTGGAACTCTATTGGACTCTAGCATCCTAGAAACTTCCAAACCAGAATCATAAGCTCCGATAAAATCGTCTTCAACATCCTTCAGTGCGTCCAACATTTCCCTCCCATCAGCGGGTGTATCAATCACTCTAAAACTTAGATGGGACGAATGATGGAGGATATCATTAATAATGTGCCCATATGAACATTGTTCTACAGAACCCTGTCATCATGCATGATTATTCATATATAATGCTAATTTTACTTACTTAATTTGAGAAGATTGCGGGACAACCCATTTTGGCTGATATAAATTTCAGTGCTTGGATCTTTGTTCCCAAATCATCACAGTTAACTAGCAAACATATACCCCAAAATACCCAAACCAAATCAAGCTGAAATACCCAAAAAAAAATAACTGAAAATAAAGAAAAGAAAAAAAAAATCCAATTCTTATGCAAGACCTAGCTTCTCAATACTAAAATAATCAAATCTAACCTGAAAAAAGAAATACCCAAATCAAATAAATAAATAAAGAAAAAAAGCTTCTCAAATACTAAACAAAATTCTTACTAGTAGCAGTGACAGATGATCTAACGATGGTGAATGGTGACCGGTGGCAGCAGCTTGCCAAGTCTCTTATTCAACTTCTTAGCCCTCTTTGTCTTTCGTTCTCTTCTTTCTTTTTACCAATCTTTCATTCTCCGTTTCTTTCTTTTTCTTCTGGTTTTCTTTTGTTTCTACCGGTAATAGGTTTACTACCAAACTTAAATAAAACAATTTGGATTGGAACAACAAAAATATACGGCTAAGATTTTATTGGGTACCATACCCACTAAAAACCGTAGAATGACCCATATAGTCATTACCATTTATTAATATATATATATATATATATATATATATATATAAACAAACTAACTATTAAACACACATACACACTTAATTACACTTTTTCATCAAGCTCAAACATATTACTTAACCCAAAATACTACTAAAAAATATTTATTTTAATAAAATGCATAACATAACATTTGTAGTCTAGTAGTATGTAATGACATATTGTCCATGACTTCCTCTAGCTAACTAGGTATACTCCAGCTTTCAGTTTTTTTATATTATTTTTTGTTAGGTTCTAAAGATTTAGAATTAAATATTTAGAATCATTATTGTGTTGTGTTGGCAAACCGAGATCAAAACATGTCTAGTCTAGGTGTTTAGGCAATGCTTAAATAAGGGTGATTCAAGTTTTGAAGTCCAGTTGTTTACAGAAAAGAAGAGTCAAGTTTTGCCTTTCTCGACCAATCTAGAATTAGGCTTGACGGATCGAAAATCACAGGCACAGTTTTTCTACAAAATTTTTAATCTGGCCTAAGCCCACGAAAATGTTTAGGGTTTCACTTAACTTCTCTATATATAAAAGAAAAACCTTAATCACATTTTGGGAGTGTTGAAGAAGACTTGTGTGTTACTCTTTATGAGATTTGAGAGGTTCTGTATCTTCTAACTACACAAGATTCTATCAGAGCTAAAACTACAATCAAGGATTGGTAGAACTAGTTGCTGCATCAAGATCAACAAGTGAAGGTGATCTGAAACCTTTGAGTGGGATCTCAAAGTCACAAGCAAGGTGGCTTTTGTTGCTATAAATCTAAGAAGAGAAGAAGTTCGTGGATCTAGAGCTTGCACGTGGTCGTGTCAATAAGTTACTACTGGACATAGAATTAGATTTAGGGTTAAATCTTTTGTAAAACTTTAATTCTCTTATAGTAGATTTGTTTTACCTTGAGGATAGTTAAGTCAAATCTCCCCCAAGTTTTTACCTTGAAACGGATAGTTTTATTAGTTTTTTTTGGGTCAACATATGGTAGTGTTATTTACTTTTCTGCATCTTTGCATGATATGATTTATGTGTGTTTAACCTAGATCTGAAAATTAATCTAAGTAATCACTTGGTTAATAAATTAGGGTTAAACAATCTGTTTTAAGGGGTCTAAACGAACTTTCAATTAGTATTAAAGTAGGTTAGCTCTTGTTTATAGGCATCTTTACTTAGCGTTGATCCTTGACCCCTGCTGTCATGGATTTCTTGTCTCATTTCTTGAAAGCATCTTGGATGAGAATTGCATCTATTTTCTCTTGTTCATTATGGATTTTTGGATGTGGAAATCCTATCCTTGAATGTTTATGTATAATTACTTCCTACTAAATGTCAGAATGCAGATATTTTTACCAAACCTCTTGAAAGAAGTTTAAGTCTCTTCGTCAAGTTATTGGTGTGATCACATGTCCCTAGTCACCTATGAGTTTTTTGGTCCTTGTGCTAATTCTTTTTATCTCTTGTGACCAAGACTGTTTTTCTGTAGGATTGCATTTGCATAACATTCATACATTGCATTCTAGGTTTGTTTTGTTTTATATTTTTCAGTTTAAAAAAAAGGGGGGGGGGGTTTGTATTATGCATCTTCAAGATGTGTAATTGAGATTAGCCTATGAAATTTGCATTTCATGACTATGTACCTTGTTTAACTTTGATGAACTTTATTTTTTTTGCACTTTGCTATTTTGTGCTATGTAGTGCTTATATTGTATGAGTTGTTTATGGTTTTTAGACACATGCCCTTGATTTTGAAGTCACATTCTTTTAATGGTAAGTACTAAAAAATCCTAGGAAAAATGCATAAATAACTATCTTACCATTGTTACTCGCCAATCATGAACACCTGCGTGCAAATCATAAGAGCCGTGCTCGGTAAGGTGTAATACTTGCATAGCAAAATTCTTAAGATGTTATTGTACATTAGTTAAAAGAAGCAAAAAAAAAAAAAAAAAAAAAATTGCATGATTGCAAGCATGTTTTCTAGGAGATGTGGGAGTCATATGATGTAACTCTTTAGGTGATAGTCACTTTCAAACTTATGTGATGAATAATGTAGAAATTGTGTTTATTCTCTGTTTACATGTCACCTTGTGAGTATCTCATACACTTGCTAGTTGTACACACCACAAACAAAACTTTGTTAAATATGGTACATGTGATTGTGTTGTACTTTTTTTGTGGCTTACCAAAATTAAATTTCTTGAAGTGTTTAATACATCTTTGGGTGTGAGAAAAGAAAAGAGTGAAGAAAATTGATAAAGTTGAATTTCTCTTTGAAAATTTTGGTTTTGAAGTCATGAACATTCATAACATAACATAAAAATAGTTTTTCAAATGATTCTGCAGAAAATTGAAAATTTCTGGTTCTTTGAAATTTGACCGATCGAGTCTATTTTTCGATTGATCGAAATGAGAAGGAGAAAAATGGCATTTTCTTGTAAAAGTCTCGGGTTCCTTCGATTCCTGCCCGATTCCTTTTGATTAGTTGAGCCTGTTTTCATGTGATTTTCGATTCCTGCTTGATTCCTCTCTACCGATCGGATTTTGGATGTTTAAAACATATGGGAATCAGATTTGACTTTTTCAAAAGTTTTTTTTGTCTATCTATTCGATTCCTCTTTCGATCCCTCTTCTTTTTTTGTCGTTTTTGTGGTCAAAGCTTCAATGGTTTTCTTCAAATACATATGGTAAGACTATTTTAACCTTCTTTTTTCATCTTTTTACATGTTTACATGCATTTTTCATGAATTTTTTAGGGATTTTCCCACATTACAAAATTTTTGGTTTTTGATGAAAATAGGGTTCTTGATCAATTCTGAACCAAGGGTTTTTGTTCATGCTTCATTTAAACATGTTTCACAAGCTTTAATTTCAAATTGTTTAAGTTTAATTGGAAATTTCAAAATTAGGGTTCTAAGTTCTTGACAAATTGGGGATTTCGTGAAATTGAGCAAAATTGAGTGAAATTGGCTTTTTATATTGATAGATTGAATGATTATAACTTGTATTTTACTTGGTGTGGTGTTCAATTTGTCAATATTAGGATTTTTGAGAATTGATTGTATTTCAAATTGGGGATTTTCTAGAATTCTTAAATTTCCTTTGTCAAATTTTCAAATTGTGATGTTTTTGGACTGTTTAAGAACATTAAATCATGCATCATATGAATTTAACAATCATGCATCATATATTTTTCCAAATTGCATGTTACTTGTCTCTAATTCTTCTTATGTAGTCTGCCCTTGGTTTTTGTTGTTTTTCCTTTTTCTGATTCTTAGTCATAGGCCCTAAAATTGGTTGGAAATTCAAAACTAGAGCCAATAGGAATCCTAGGTCTTCTTTTTCTGGTTCAGCCTTAGGAGATAGAGATAGGTCTCTGACAGATAAGTGTTAGGAAGCATATGAGACCTTGAATAAGTATAGGTCTATTTGGAGTGAGAGGGAGACAGTGTTGAGTGATCTAGATTTTTCTATATGTAGGAATTTCATGTCTAGGAATTAGGTTTCCTTGTGCGAGGTGTTTGATACTTCTCTTGTTGCCTTAATTAGAGAATTTTACTCTAATCTCTCTATCTATTTTGAGGATACCTTTGGTCATTATTTGACTTCTTGGATTCGTGGTCAGGAGTTTACCATCACTAAACAAATAGTTTCTGAGGCTTTAGGATTGTCCTTAATTGGTAAACCCACTTACCCATACACTAAGTTTCCAGTTGTGGATTATATGATAACACTTCTATGTGATCGTCTTGTTTCTTGGGATTCAGAACCAAGAATCAATTCTTGTGAGTTTACTGAGCTTAACTCATTATACTTAAGGGTCATATGTCATAACATCTATCCTATTCTCCATGTTCATACTGTTCCCATTGAGCATTTTGCTTTCCTTTATGCTTTCATTATTGATGGTTCTATATGTTTTCCTTCCATGTTTATTCCAAACATTGTTGATATCTATAGGATTAAAAGTATGAGTCAAAAGTTATTCTTTCCTATGTTCATTTTTAGGATTTTGAGGTTTTTAGAGTTGCTAGATTTTCCTCCCCTAGAGTTAGTAACCATTATTGCCCCTATAGAAGTCACCTACCTTAGACAGAGACAGGTATAGATGAAGAGTGTTGAGCCAAGCACTGAGACTTCTAAGAGACCACGAGGAGATTCTACTACTACCTTTAGTGCTATGCTTGCTACTGAGGAGGCATTTCTAGATTCGACTGCTGCTGTGGATCCGGCTGGTGATGCTGAGGATGTTGATCCTTCAGTTGCTCCTCCACTTTCACTCTGTCTATGATACAGTCCATCATGACTACTCAGGCTGCTCATGGACAGCTTTTTAACGAGTTGTTGACGGAGGTTGTGTCATTGAGAGCTGATTTTATGGACTACAGGAGTTCTTTTTCACCTCCTCTACCCTTTGAGGACTGATTTTGACTTTGGCAATACGTAACAAAAAGGGGGAGTAGATTTAGGACTTTTTGTATATAAGGGGAGTACATGTATTTTGGTTAGGGGGAGTTTTGATGTATTCACATATTAGTTATGATGTATTTACATTTCAGTTTGATGTATTTTAGTTTTTGATGTATTTGGATATTCTTTTCCTATCTATTTGTCTTTGATTCACAAACATTGATGTGATGTGGTTATTGATTATGATAGTTGATGATTATGTGGCTATTCATATTGATGTGTTCACTATCTATTTGTGTGTTTTGTGATTTCAAAGTTTAAATTTTGATTTAGAATGTTTTACTATATTTTGCACACATGTGTATATGGTTTGTTTTCAATGTTTCAGGAATTTAAAAGTTAATTCTTTCAACATCTACTGTCTATTCTATCAACTAATAGTTAGTGGTTGTGCAAGATGTGTATTAGGGAAATAACTTGTATTTAAGCTAGTTTTTGATTTAAGCATTACATGTTGTATGCATGTTTTGTCATAGATTGCCAAAGGGGGAGATTGTTGGGTTCTAAATGAGCCATGAAGGTATTGAACTAGAGAATTTCTTGTCAAATATTAAGAATCATGAATGACCAAAGTTCTTGTTTTGATAAAAGAGAACTTTCTCAAAGGCATCCATCTAGTCATAATAACTGTAATGTAGTTCTGAACCTGTGAGAGACTTGAGGACTATGAGTTTCTTGGGCAAGGAAGGGTGCCTTCCTCATTTTTTGCAGCTGACAAAGTCGGTGATGATGAATTTGTGGTAGAGGATTACTGAGGGGTCCCCTTTGTTCATGATGTTTTCTATTTGAGCAGACTTTTCTTGGATGAGGATGCTCTTATAGAACTTGATATTTTTCATTGGGTGTTTTGGGAAGAAGTGCCATTCTGTGGGCAAGACTTCCATAGCAAGAGCTAAAGGATCTTTTATATGAATCAAACATGGTTCAATATAAGAGATATGCTGGATGAAAGATTTCTTAACATAAGAAGATCTTCCTTTTTTGGTTGGGTAAAAAGAAGGCTTTTGGGACTGTATGGGGCCAAAAGGATCTTCTATTGTTTATGAGGTGATAGGTCTTGGTATAGGGGAAGCTAAGGCTAAACTATAACTGGGAGGCCTTTCATAATTTGGTTTTGGGATGGTGGAAACCAAATAACGGTTAGCAATGGTTGGTGGGGAGGCTGGTGTAAACTGGCCAAGGTTCTTTGCCTAACTAGAGGAGGATGGTACTAATTGGCCAGGGTTTGCCTAATTGGTACCACTGGGGTTTTGCTGTTTAGACAACTTTGGGGTTTGGGGTACAGGTTTCTTCCCGGACATCCTGGTTGTGACTTTACAAAAATTCAAGGGTTAGGAAATCAGGGATACTGTCCTGGCTTCCTTTGATGAATTCTAAGTCAAAGTAAAAAAATAAAAGGATGGCTTGCCATCGTGCAAAAATTTGTTTTGATGCAATATTTTGAACATCTTTTTCCAAAACATGTTTTGCAGATTTACAATCAATCCTTATTCAAAACTTTTGATTAAAAATATCACTTTGAAATGCTTAGTACTATAGATAATATTTCTTTCTTAATAGTACTATAATTAATTTGAGTGGGAGTCCATATTCCTAAATGGAAGCAGACAATCTATTCAGGGGAAGTAGGACTGGCATGCTAGAGGAGAATGCCACCATAACTTATGTTAGAGGCATTTGTCTGAACAATCTTGAAGGAATTGACTGAGGGAATTCCGAAACAAGGGAGAGTCTTGACATATTTTTTGATTTCTTGGATGATTGCTGTGTGGGCTAGAGTCCAAGGAGGTGGATTAGAGCGAAGTTTATCAAAGAGGGGTTTGCTTTGTTGCCTGAGATTTTGATAGAAATTGGAAATGTAATTGAGAGATCTTAGAAATCTCTGAAGCTGTGTTTTATATAGGATTTGGTCAGGAAACTTATCTGCAAATTGTATAGCTCTATCTATGGGTTTGATGACTCCATGATGAATGTCAAAACCTAAGAACCGAACTTTAGTTTGGAAAAGTTTGATTTTTGGGGCCGAAACAACAAGACCATTGAGCTTGATGATATGGAGAAACACTTTCAAGTGCTTCCAATGTTGTTCTAGGGATTCTGAAAAAATGAGTACATCATCGATGTACACAATTGCATGATTGGAGAATGGATTGAAAATCTCATTCATGATATTTTAGAATTCGGAAGGTGCATTTTTAGACCAAAAGGCATCACATTCCATTCGTAATGTCCAAAGGGTGTGGTAAAAGTTGTCTTATACCTATCAAACTCACTAATTTGTATTTGCCAAAACCACTCTTCATGTCAAACTTGTTGAATACCACTACTTTACTAAGCCTATTGACCAAGTCCTTTTTGTTGGGAATTGGGTACCTTACCCATTCTAAGACTTTGTTAAGGGGCTTATAGTTAATTACTAGCCTAGGAACACCTCTTTCTATCTCAGCATTTTTCTGGACATAAAAAGCTGGACAAGACCATGGTGATTTAGACTTTCTGATGATTCATTTCCTAAAGAGGTCCTCTATTTCTACTTTACAAATATCCATGAGTTCTTAGTTCATTTGGATAGGTCGAGCTTTGGTAGGGATATCCTTTTCTTTAAAATCCTTGGCATATGGGAGAGCTACCTCGTGTCTCTTTCTATGCGAAAAAGCTATGGGTAGATCAGAGCAGACTTCCTGCTTAAGTTTTTCCTGAAACTTTCTGATCTTTACTTGGATATCTTTACAAGTTAGCTGTTCTTCAACTTTCTTGTATCTTAAATCATCTTGCAAATACTTAAGATGTTGGGTCTTGGCACTTATTAGGTTTAGGGTCTTGGAGACAGAATCTTCCTGGAGGGTGCTAATTTCTCTAGGTTTCAGGCTCTTAATGAACTTAAACTTGACTGACTGGCCAAATGGATGGGTAGTGATTCCTTCACTATCTGTAATGAAGGATACAATAGACACATGAACGGGTTTCCTAAGATGACCCTATCTGTCATATTCTTGACAAGGAAAAATGTGGTTTCGAAACACATGTTGTCTTGACACGCATGAGCTTTTGGGATTTTGAATTCAATCTACATTTTTTCGCCACTTGCGGATGTCAATCTCTTCTTGGTCTTTTTGTAGTACTTGAAGGGAATGATTTCTTCATGAATGCAGTTGAGATCAGCTCCTGAATCAATTAAAGCTATGACCTCAAATTCAAAATATTTGTTGATGACAATTCTGACTTTGGAATGCCATTTATGATGGTGTCTAGGAACTTCTCACTGGATTGTTCTCGAACCATATTAGCTGTAGGGTTAACTGTTTCATCTACTTCATCATCAGAAGGGTTCTGAAATGAGGGACCTTCCTCATTGCCTTGATGAGAAGTTTTTTCCAAATTTTTTACTCTTTGTTCAATGAAATTGTGATCAACCCTAAGCATGGTTAGTTCTTGCTTAAGGGTTCTAACCTCTGACTTGCTTTCCTTGATTTCCTTTTGAAGGTCATTAACCGTCACTTCGTTCTTAGATTTGGTAAACCTATTGTAGATCTTTTTTAGGTCTACTTTGGGTTCCTGGATCCTTAGTTTAGGTTTACTAGTTTCCCTTACTAAGGTTTCATGGAATTTGCTAAGCTTCTGAGCTTTGATGACTAGGTCTTCTATCTCTTCTATGAGATCTAGAAGAAGCTTTTATTGCTTACTAAGAACACTAATAGTTTTGTTCCTACAACAACTATCTTTGCATGGTATAAGTGCATCTAGGCCACTAAAGGTACTAGAGGAAGCTCTAGAGGGTTCAGAGGATGACTGGTATAAATGGTGGATCTCTTGGTCACTAGAACTACTGGGAGACTCACTTTCTGAGTGGTAAAGTTCTAAGAGCTTAAAGATCTCATCCTTACTAGTTTGGTCACTAACATGGGTATTGATAAGGGATTTCGCCTTCAATCGACACTCCTTCTTGAAATGACATCTTTTTCCACAGTTGAAGCATTTTCCTAATGCTTTGGGGATGGGTTTTCCGGTGGATTTGGATTTTCCTTTCTTATAGAAATCATTATCTTTGAAGTTGCTGTACTTCTGTTTTCTATAATACTTGGAGGCTATTTTCTTCCTATGGAATTTTTCAGAGGATTACTTTCCTCTGTATTTCGATTTCCTTTTGGAAGGGGTAACTGAGGGTAAGCCATACTGCGTACAGAAGTTCCCTACTTTGTACTTGACTTTGTTCTTGTTGGCTTGCCTTTGGATTTTCAAATCTCTACACATCTTCATCCCTTCACTGTAGATGGTGCTAGAGATGTCTTCATATGTTAGGTTATCATAATATATGACACCTAAGGAACTACTAAGGCTTTCTTTGACTTTCTAGCCAAAGAGTGTGGGTAAACCATTGATGAACTTCTCTTTCAAAAATGGAGAGTTACAATCACTTCTATGCATGACACGGGTAGTAAAGACATCTTTATACCACTTGTAGTCACCAAGGGTTTTACATCTAAGGTTACTTAACTGGTCGTAAATCCTAGATGTGATGTTGCTAAGTTTTCCTATGAAGTGTTTCATGATCGTATTGATCAAGATATTGACTCCATCAGGAATTCCTCTTCCTATGCGCTCGTCAAAGATGGGGGTTCCTTCCTCATCTTTTTGGATTGCATTCTTGATGTCTTCTCTTGACTCTTTTGTTAGGCAGCTGTTCCACCATTGCAAAAGTTTTCTAGTGAATCCTAAAGCTATAAGCTCTATGACCTCTTTGTGGGGACATCCTTTGTCTAGGAAGTTATTGGCTACCATGGTCATATGTTGAATCTTGTTTAGGATTTCTTGCTCTGATAAACTATCCATGTTCCATTCATAGAGTTTACCAGAGGATACAGAGAACTGGTTACTAACATTCCTTTCCTCAAACTGGAGGTCAAGGGGTGTTAGTCTGGGATACCAATTCTTGGTTAGATTGGTTGGACTTACTTTGGAGTGGTAAAATCGTTTTACTTGTAAGTCACGAAATTGGTTTTCTAGTCATCCTATCTCCTTGTCAAACTCTTAGGAAGTTTGACTAGAACTACTAGATGCTATATATGTGTCTAAGACCTTAAGTTGGGGGGTTCTACTGGTTGAAGTGGTGACTAGTGAAGGGGTGACTGGTTGCTTCTTCACTAGTTCTTCAAGCTTCTAGGTGACTATTTCTAAGGCTATTTTATCTTTAGACTTGAGACTGGTGTGCCTAGTCGTGAGTAACTTGACTAAAGGCTTTTCTAAGGTTTGGATAGGTTTGTTAGGGTTTCCTGGCTAGAGGATAACTTTGTTCTCAATCCTATCTTCTATCCTATCAAGCTATTTTCCTATAACACCTAGACATTGGTTGGTGTAGCTATTTTGTTCTATCACTTTCTTGACTGGTTTCTCCTCATTGGTAGGAAACTTGAAAGGAAAGGCAACTACATCACTTCCTCGGTGTTTAAAGGTTATGCTTTCTAAGGGCAGATGGTTAGACCAGACTACTTCCTTAGTATCTTCCTTGGTCCAATTGGTTTTGGTGATGACACAAGACCTTTTGTGCCATTCAAAATAGTTCTCAAAGTATTCAAAGAAAGGGACATTACTGGATATCTCTTTCATGAATTCTTTCCATTTTTCCAAAACTTCTTTCTTTTGCTCTCTGATGGGGTTAGCTTTATAGGTTTCTCTCTTAACTTTGTTTTCTTTAGAATCAAACTCCTTTCCTAAAGCTACTAGGTCAAGGGCGAAGTCTCTTCTAATCACCATGAGCTGGGGATCTATGTGGGGATCCTGAGGTTCAGACTGAAATGGGTCTTCCATATTAGTCTTGGATAGGGGTGGTGTGTTTTGACTGTTGCCGTTATCTTGATTAATAACTGAGTCTTGTTTGGTTGTGTAGCAAGGTGTGCTAACCTGGGATCTGGTTTTGACTCCTTGGAGTTCTAAACCTAAATCTCTTCTAGACTTTGGGAATGGTGCCAAAGGTTTGGATGTGCTACACTGTGATGCAGGTCTATCACTAATAAGGATAGGTGATTTCCTAAAGGGATGGGGTAGATCTATTTGGGATCTAAACCGGGATTCATCATATTCCAAAGGTATTCTAAACCTATACTGGTCAAAACTGAGTCTAACCGTACCATTGGCTAACTACTGGACAAAGTCTAAGTCTAGATTATAGGCTGGGTTTTGGATCTATAGAGGATAATTTTCATTCTCTAGAGTCCAATTTGTAGGAAAAGTGACCTCAGACCATTTTAGGGTTCTAGGGACCTGAATCATGGATCTAAGGTCAGTGGTCTGGATAAGAGTGGTTTCTCCCATCTTTCTCTTATCTAGTGGTTGGATCTGTAAAGGATAATTTTCATTCTCTAGAGTCCAATTTGTAGGGAAAGTGACCTCAAACCATTTAAGGGTTCTAGGGACCTGAATCTTGGATCTAGGGTCAATGGTATGGACGAGAGTGGTTTCTCCCATCTTTCTCTTATCAAGTGCACGGACATTCTTATAGTAAATCCTGTATATCAAGGCTATTTGGTAGGTTCCCTACACCATGAGGGTTCCTTGGGTCTTGATATTTAAGGTGAGAGCTTTCATGATATGCGGGTCATGAAGAGCAACTGTAAAATTAGGGAAACAGTCGAAATGAACTGGTCCTCAACTAAAATTGGATTAGATGGTTTCTAAGAGGCTGTCATCAAACCGGATGTGACGAGTATCTCTAAGGGCCATGAGGATTGAACAATTCAACCCTTCTCTAATCAAAGATTTAACTTCGACCTGGACTAAACCTATGTGCAAATAATTGTGTCCTTCCTGTGTGCTAACAGGGTAGATGGTGTCAACAAGTAGCATGTCTCATACTTCTTATTTATTCCATAAACTTGTTCTATAGTTCTAACATGGTATTCTGTCCTGAAAGCCTTTTTCAAGGACCATGAAGAGGAGAAATGCTCTTAGGTTCTTCCAATGTTGTTCTAGGAATTCTGAAAAAATGAGTACATCATTGATGTACACAATTACATGATTGGAGAATGGATTGAAAATCTCATTCATGATATTTTGGAATTTGGAAGGTGCATTTTTTAGATCAAAGGGCATCACGTTCCATTCATAACGTCCAAAGGGTGTGGTTAAAGTTGTCTTATATCTATTAGACTCTCTAATTTGTATTTGCCAAGAGCCACTCTTCATGTCAAACTTGCTGAATACCACTAATCAACTAAGGATTTCCTTTTGGAAAGGTTAACTGAGGGTAAGCCATACTGCATACAAAAGTTCCCTACTTTGTACTTGGCTTTGTTCTTGTTGGCTTGGCTTTGGATTTTCAAATCTCTACACATCTTCATCCCTTCACTATAGATGGTGTTAGAGATGTCTCCATATGTTAGGTTATCATAATCTATGACACTTAAGGGACTGCTAAGGGTTTCTTTGACTTTCTAGCCAAAGAGTGTGGGTAAACCATTGATGAACTTCTCCTTCCAAAATGGAGAATTACAATCACGTCTGTGCATTTTACGGGTGGTAAAGACATCTTCAATCCAAGACTCCCTCCAGGCTATAAAAGGCAGCTCAAGTTCCATTTTGAATCAAGCAATGTTTTAGCTAAGAAGAGTTCTAGCAAAACACCTTCCCCTCTCATTACAACCCTTAGTCTTGTAATCAAATGGCAACCTTAGTTTACACTTGTATTAACCCGGTCAGTCTTTACATTTGTAATCAGATGGTCTCAGTTGGCCTTTATATTTGTAACTATATAGCCCTGGTCGGCCTCCCCGTTTGTCTGTAACTTACCCCATTATGAATCATATATATATATAGATGAGCCGCAAAGCAGACCTTTGCATTTAAATGTCAAAGATGTTTAAATTGTTCAAAACTTGAAAATTATTTATTTATTTATTTTTTGGATTTCCCAAGAGAAATAAATGCACTCAAATTTTTTTTTTTTGAGGAAAAATGCACTCACAATTTGTAAGCAATACAATGATTCATTCTAATTATGTATATTTATTGAAAAAATTACACATTATTCACTTCCCAATTTCTCGACTTGAGAACTTCATAAGGTAGCATATAATGACCACCACAAACTTCTTAATTAGCCAGCCAAAGAACAAATTTTGACTAGACACAAATAGAAAAGAAAAGGCCCCAACCTGAACTGCCAATGGGACACACCAACATAAATAAACACAAGGTTTAGTTGTAGAGATCAGGGTGTGCCACGAGGTAGGCCTCAACAGCCTTGAAAAGCATAGAGGCCCTTTCTTTACCAGCCTGGAATTGCTCCTCCGTGAGCTGAAAGTCACCCTTTGTCTGGTACGTGCTGGTCCTCTTCACGATGGATCCTCCATCAGGGCTTGCCACAATCTTGGTTTCAGTTGAAATACTCTCTAGCTTGTCAGACAAACCATCACCTTCAATCACACTATAGCAACATGTAAAGTTTTCAAGGTCCATCGCATCAATCCTGTGCTTTCCATATTTATATTTGCTGCCTGCAAAAAATATAGACAAGATTTGTCACTTCTTTACTATCATACCACACCCCCCCCCCCCCCCCCCCCCCAAAAAAAAAAAAAAAATCTAATAACTTGTTTGTAGTTTTGGACTTGTTTACATCTTGTTCTTACGTATATTAATTTTCTTTGTATATTTCACTCGAATTTACTTTTTATGCTATGTTTGGATGTTGGGAGAAGGATAGAGAGCAAAGTAAAGGGAGGGAGAGTAATTAAATTATCTTATTTGAATGTTTTTTAAGGAATGAGGGAGAGGGATCTAGAGGGATTTGAACTATTTCTAATTTCCCATTTTTAATTTTTCTAAATTAGAGAGATTTGGAGAGAAAGTGGAGCATAAAAATACTTGACCAAATGAATTACTAAATTGGCCCTTACTATATTAACAAAATTACAAATGAAATGACTAATTTTTTCCTTCTTCCTTACTTAATTTTAAAAATATCCAAACAAGGTAAAAAATAACCGTTCTCCTTTACTCTCTTTTTCACTACTCTCCTTTCTTTTACTCCATTTCCTCTCAAAACTTCCAAACATAGCATTAAATACCATCTTACATCTCAGATATTAATATTGAAGCTGACCTTCGCCAAAGGTAATCTTCCTGATGGTTCCAGGTCCTCCATTTCCTTCAATTATTTCAATGGACTTAATGGCCTGTGGGACAGCCTTTGGGATGAGGTTGTCACCATCAAGAATAAAGGCCTTAAAAAGCCTAGCTGGGGGGATAACTGAGGTTCCTTGAGATTCATGAGTGATGACACCCATGATGACTTAAAAAGAGTTTTGAAAGTGAACAAAGAAAAATGTGAACTATAAGGAGCGCTTTGATGAGCTTTGAAGATGTCAGTACGAAAAGAGTAGAGGGTAGCTTTTATAGAGTGAGGAGGAGGCTCAAGGTTACCTGGCATGAAAGTTTCAATAACAATTTATATAGTCAAATCCATGTGAAATTTTAGTATTTATTTCACATGAGTCTATTATTAACATTATTTATGTTTATTACGTATCAATGACAGCGAATTACGTCAGCGGTTATAAAAAACTTGTGGATTTTTTTTTAATTTTTTTTTTTATTTCTAGATTTATTTTTGGCATAGTTTGGAGAAAAACTAGTTGTACCATAAGTCTTGTGATAATCGCGGAGGAGTTATCAATGGAGCACCTGGAATACGAAAGCATAGGTGGTCTTACGATTGAAGACAGGATTCATTGACCATGTCATCAATCAAAATAGGTAAATATGGGTGTTTGCTCATATATTAGTGAAGGACCAAGAGTGTTTCAAGCAAAATTATCTATTCTCTACCCACACGGCACATCTTGTGAAAGTTATGGATGTTAAAAAAAATGTAGATATTTGTTGTACAAATTTTATACTAATGATGAATAAGGAGTGTGGATTGTGAAGGTAATAATTTTTCTTCACAGGATCCTAGTTTGCATAAGCAACGAACTCATTTAGAACCAAGTATTGTATTGGTAATAAAATACTAATTTGACACATCACATTTGTCAAATTTGCATTTTATTGAAATCAATTTGAAAATGACCAACAATATGCGTCACAAAAACCCATAAGAATACTTTTATAATATTTTTTTTTCATAATTCATTTAAAGTAATACTATGTTTCATAATATATATATTTTTTTTTGAAATACACTTTATTGTTCTAAACTATACTCTAAATTATACTTTGCACTCTAAACTTTTTGAATATATATTTTGCACCCTAAACTATGACATTTGTTATATTTTGTACCCTAACGTTAAGTTTGCTGTTAATGGTGGGGTGAAAAGTATAACAAAAGTCATAATTTAGGGTACAAAATGTACATACACAAAGTTTATGGTGCAAAGTGTAATTTAGGATATAGTTTAGGATAGTAAAGTATAATTTTTTCTCTCTCTTTTTTTTTTTTTTCACAATTTATTAGGGTAATCAATTGTAATTGTAATATTATTAAAAAAAAATTGTGAGTGTATTCCCTTATCTTACCCCTCCTCTCCTATATATAAATATAAATATAAATATATATATATATATATATATATGTGTGTGTGTGTGTGGGTTTATCAAAAAAAAAAAAAAAAAAGGATGTTGCTAATACCATTTTTATTATACACCAACCATATTAAGCTGCTACTTTACAATAAATATTTTATATCTTAAAAGTTTAAACTTCCTCATTCATTTATAATGCATCATCTCCATCATTCTTGAAACATCACACTTTCATACTTGTCAATCTATACGGCATTGAAATCGACATAATTGTATAATAACAAAGGGCGATTTAACTTTATATATATATATACACACGCGCGCGCTAGCATTATGCTTGTGCGATGCAAATGCACAGCTTAATCAAAATTTCTATATAAATATAATTTACTTAGAATAAATAATAAAAATAAATGAATATTTTAATTTTAAGTTACATAATGAATGCATGATGTATGAAACTAAGGTATTATAAAATGCATATATATATATATATATATATATAATTGAATGGAAGATGGTAGAGGTACCTAGAAATATATATATAAAATGATTTTCAATAATACATTGAACTTTAAGGCTCAATTAATCACATATATTTAAATAGAAAACCCTTGAATTTAATAGTTAAAAACTATGCAAAACAATAATTGAGATCATGTTTAAATGAAACCTCAATTCAATAATTAAGAACAATCTAAATTATTAAACATTTAAAAATTTAAAGTAGAGAGAGACTCACATGAGAATTTAATTTTGGTCCTTGAAAGCATTGATGAAGGCACTAAAACTTGAGTGAGTTTCACCCTACCAAGTTTAAGTTTAAACTTAAAGTTTAAGTCGTGTGCGTTGCATGCTACATGTGTGTGTATATGCATGAAAAATGATCTAAATTTAATATATATTGTAGAAAAGAGGTGGTGTAGTTTTACCCATATTTAGCTAATTATTGTTATAATTCCTTCGTGTAGCATGTGTATATGCATGAAAAATGATCTAAATTTAACATTTATTGTAGAAAAGAGGCGGTGTGGTCTTACCCCTGCCTAGCTAATTCTTGTTATAATCCCTTTGTTTTGCAGGGAGGGAGAAATCTCTTCTTTCATAAATAAAAAATAAAAAAATAATTAAAAAAAGTCAGCGTTAATATATAATAGCCAAGCTAGTAATATTTGGAAATGGTATCTCATACAGATTAGTATTTCAATTATGCGTTTGGGTAGTTAGAAGTTAGCGCATGGTAGTTAATAATTAGAAAAAATACTTTGAAATTTTTTTAAACCAATCCCTTAAAAAAGTTTTAGTAGAGTTTAAATCACGTTAATAAATTATCTCTCTATTCAATTTTTTTTTTTTTTTTAAATCATGTTAACAACAAGTTACTAATAAAACTATTATTAATAAATATTTCTTAGGCTTATCTATTTAGCTTTGTAGCCAAATTTATTTAAACTCTTTTATTTTATTTCTTTTTTTTTTCCAAAGAATATAACACAACCAAAAACCTATAAACAACAATTTACATTCAATATAAAGAATATAATCAAAATTATTCATAATTTAAAATTAAGAAATTAAGACAAATTATAAATTAAGTTATAGATTTAGAAAAAGAACAAAGAATAAACCTGTTTGTTTTTTCTATCACTTTGAGAGATGAAAGTGTGAGTATGTAACTAAAATCTGAACCAATTATTGTAGAAGAGAATAAATGAGTACAAAAGTTTAATACTATGAATTGGGTTAAAACGTATGTGAGAAGATTTTATTAATTTTTTTGAAGTTAAATAAAAATAGATTAAACAAAATGAAAAAATAATAATTGTTAGGACATATGTAGTTCAATTTGTTGACATATGTCACTATTTTATGTAATTGGCTTATCCTTTGACAAAACGCATTTTACTTGTAATTGGGTAGATTTAGGATGTGTTTAACGCTTCAAGAAATAGTGTTTCAAGATTAAGTGTTGAAGTCATCAAGTCTGTCCAAGAAACAAGCTGGAAAGTGCAAGTTACTAAAACTCGACACCTGTCTCGACACATGTATCTATTGAGCTTTAAGAAGCTGTTTTAGCCCGAGCCTCGACAGCTTCTCGACAGATCCTCGACACCTCTATCTGTCGAGATTTAAAGAAAACAGATTTTCAGTTCTGTTTTAATTTCAATCTGTGAATGTGTCTTTGGGACTTCTTTTCTCCTAACCCTAGACATATAAAAGGATTGTTTTAAGGGCCGTCAAAGTGATGCAAGTTACATAAGTATTGAGCAATCCTTGTTCATGCAATTTGTGATAAAAAAGACAAAGTTCGTGCCCTAGTTCATCTCTTGTGAAGAAGATTGTTGTGTAATGTGCACTGTAGGGTTTTGTAACCGAGCATCTTCTTGATCTTCATCATGTGGATGATTTGAAGAGCTTTGCAGCCAACAACTCTCTCTCTAGTTGGTGAATTGAAGTCGCGTACTGGGATCCGCACAATTGGTTAGTCACGTACTTGGGAGCCGTGCATTGAAAGGAGAAACTGTCACTACAGAGCAAGTCCAATTAGGTATTGGGGTAAGGGTTCAACTGTAAGTTGGTAAGGTACTTGGGATTCCTTACTTGTAATCACTTACTGTGATAATAGTGGAGTTTCGGAAGTGGTGACTTTAAATCACTTGGTGGGGTTTTTGCCATCAGGTTTTTCCCATTCGTAAACAAATCACCATGTCTTTTATTTTTTCACTGCATACTTTAGTTTTGGTGATTTGTTTGTGCTGCCACGTGATATTGCATGTTAACTTGATTAATTAATAACTTGGCCAATTAATCAATTTAATTTATCACTAGGGGTCAAAGCGTTTGTGGCCTATCAAGTGGTATCAGAGCAGGCACACTCTAATTAGGATTTAATCCTTGTGTGTGATCCATTGACCACTATTGTCATGGATAGAGGTCAATCTCTTATTATACCTCCTTTATTTGATGGCACTAATTATGCATACTGGAAAGTACGCATGAGAGCTTTCTTGTAGTCTTTAGATGAGAAAGTGTAGCAAGCTGTGGAGATAGGTTGGACCAAGCCTACAGAAGCGCCGGCTGATTGGGATGATGCCAAGATTAAGGCGGCAAATTTCAACAGCAAAACATTGAATGCCCTATTCAGTGCAGTCACCAATAAGGAGTTCAAGAAAATTTCCTCAACAGAAACTGCTAAGGAAGCATGGACCATTCTCTAGACAACCTATGAGGGAACTAAGGCTGTCAAGGATTCAAAGCTATAAAGGCTCACCACAAGCTTTGAAGAAATTAAGATGGAGGAGGATGAGTCATTTGATGAGTTCCATGCAAAGCTCAAAGACATAGTGAACTCAGCTTTCAATCTTGGGGAAACTATTCTTGAACTCAAGATAGTAAGGAAAGTGCTCAGATCGCTACTTGAGAGATTCCATGCTAAGATCACGGCGATAGAGGAATCGAAGGATATTGACAGAATTCCTCTGACTGAGCTGGTTGGAAACTTGCAAACCTACGAGTTAGGGCTGATTAGGATAGGAAAGTCAAGCAAGGGCAAGAGCATAGCACTAAAAGCCAAGAGCAGTGATACAGATGATTCTTCAGATGATGAAGATTCTAAAATGAAGTCCTATATTACAAGGTAATTCAAGAAATTCAAGAAGAATGCCAATGGAAAAGGCTTCAACAAAGACCGTAGGCAATCCAGTTCTTCTCAATTCAAGAATTCAGATAAAGGGAAAAAGGATGTCAAGGATGGCAGTCAGTACACTGTTCCCGCTGGACCAAAATGTTTTAGGTGTCAAGGTTTCGGACACATGAAACAAGAGTGTCCAACGTACCTTAAGAGTATTGGGAAGAGCAAGGCACTTGCTGTTACCTTAAGTGACACGGAGCCCGAGGATGATTCCGAGAATGAAGATGACGAAATCTTGAATGCTTTCATTGCCACTGTTAATCCTACTGATAGGGTTACTGAAGAAGTAGATGAAGAAAAGGAATTGGTGGATGTCAAGTTTGAGACTATGGATGATCAAGATGATATCCATATAGTCTATGAGAAACTGTACAAGCTTTCTAAGAAGCATGAGAAACTCTATAGGCTGGTTACCAAGAAGCTCAGTGATGTGGAACTTGACCGCGAGGAGCTTTCCATTAAGGTTGATGAAGCAAATCAGACAATTGGAGCACTGAGGTTTGAGAACAATTTCTTGGCTGAGATGACCAAGAAGCTTAAAGCAAAGCTGTTTCAAGTTAGAGCACGATTGGAAAAGACATCAAGTGCAAAGCTGGACGAGATCGTACTGGATTGGGGTATGAATTTTCTCTCTCTAACACTCCTTCTGCTAGTACTACTGTGTTTGTTCCACCTACTAATAACATTAAAACTGAGGATAAAAATGTTAAAACTGAATTAGCAAGTGAGAACATAGACAAGGGCAAGTCTATTCTAAGAGCACCCCCTAAAGTTGAGAAAAGGGAAACTAAAAACCCTAGGACTAAGAAGGCTATCTCTCAAAAGCCCAAACAGAAGAAGTACTATCTCTGTTATCATTGTGGTGTTGCCGGTCATACTCGACCAAATTGCTACAGGTGGCTAGCCACTCAACAAAGCAATGGCATGATAGCATCTGGGAACCAGAATCAGCTTCAGACTTCTTTTGCTCCTCTTGGAGACATTCTCAAAGCCCTCATGTTCCTTTCGAACTTGAATGGTTCATATTCTTCTCCCTCATCACCGGTTCAAGGGTTGACTAAAAGGAAAGGTTCTTCCAAGGTGTGGAAGGAAAAGGGTTCTAAGTGATTCTATTCACTTCTTCTTCTCTCTCCCCGTTTTACTATTTTGCATTACTTGTGTATTGCATTACTTGTGTATTGCTTTACTGTTTTGGGTCAGTCTAGTTTTATGCATTATTTTTGCTTTCTTTAATTTGTTTTTGTTTGTGTGTTTTCAGTTTTGTGTTTTATTTTTGCTTTTTTGATAAAATAAAATAAAAAAAATTGAAAAATATAAAAACAGTGTGTGTTTGTGTGCATTGGTTCTTGTGAACTTTAAAATAGCCATTGAAATAGAGTTTTCTAAACTTTGTATCACCTGTAACTTAGATGAGCATTCTTCTGCACAACTAAGCAAGTGAGCTTTATAACTCTTTGTTTGTGATGAGTAAGGTTAAGTGATCTCTTCTACTTAACACTCGTATCACTCTTTTTGACGAGTAGGACTAGAAAATCCTAAGACAACGTCATTAATAACTATCTCACCACTGTTACTTGCCAATCATGATATGACATCTGTATGCTTCGGCATAGCAAAAGTGCAATGTCAATGACATCCGTATGCTTCGGCATAGCAAAAGTGCAATACCAAAAGGTTAACATAATTGGGTATTTCTTTTCTTTCTCTTGTATGCCCATGCATGATATGCTTAATAAAAGAAAATATGCAAAGAAATAAAAGAAAAAAGATTAAAAATGCTTTAAAATAAAATTGCAAACATGTTTTCTTTGAGATGTGGGAGTTATAGGATGTACCTCGAAGGTAATAGTCCCCATCAAACAGTTATAATTGTGTGTGAGTTAAAGTGATTTTCTCATATCTCAAATCGTCATAACATTGAGACACTTATGCAATCTTGCGATATTTTCACACACAACACGCAATATTCTTTGCTATTCTTGATATATGTGCAGGTACAATGTGATTTGGTCATCACAAGGTTTACATGCGTTAATGTATGCTCACTAAACTGTCTTAACTCATTTTTGAAATATAAAATTGGTTAGACTTGTTTAGTGTGTGTGTGCGTGTGCGTGTTTTGGGATACATGTGCTTTAAAATTCTTGATAAGAGATGTTATTGAGAGCTAAATGTGTTGTTTGGATCTTTGGTTGAGTTGCATGCGTGATTGCATTCATGTCTGTATTTTTCCTCTCTTGAAAAACTGTTTTTAAGGCATCTCGACACCTCCTCGACACCTCTCGACACCTAGCTGTCTGTCGAGCTTCTTAGTGTTTTTCTAAATGCAGTCTCGACACATTCTCGACACCTGGTGGATCGATCAAGAAACTTTCTATTTGCTCGATAGATTCTCGACAACTTTCTAGATCGATCGAGATTTCTTCATGCTTGATCCTTCTTTCTCGACACATGACCTCGATAGCTTCATCTGTCGACGTTCATTTTCTCGACACCTATCTCGATAGATGTCTCAACACCTCTCGATACTCTCTCCACGGAGTTATATCAGGTGAACGTTCGTGTTGGTCGCATCACCAGGCGACAGGCGACCTTGGATGGCTTTGCTCTAGAGGCTTCTCCTTTGCCTCCTCATGTCACTTCTGAGACTGAGGATGATGATGACGGTGATGACAATGATGCTTCGGATGATGATGATGGAGATGCGCGCTCTTCTGATGAGATGTTTACTTGACACTCTACCCTTTGTCACACGTGACAAAAAGGGAGAGTAGTTTTGGTGTGAGTAGTCATACTTAGGGGGAGAGCTAGTATATGACATTTTTGATAGGAGGAGTGTTGATATGATGGATGTAGTGAGGATTACATGTATTTCTTTTCTTTTCTATCTTTTTAGAGATACATTGATCATGTATTGATATACATTGTACTTATTTCTTGATATACATGTTGATGTATGTTTCTTTCACCTATCCTTCCATGTGTTGTTTCTTTTCTGTCTTTATACACATGTTTCTTTTACTTGTATGCAATTTATTATTTCTGTTTCACACAAAGATGCCTTGATGTGTTTTGTTTATAAGTGTTTCAGAAATACAGGTTGTCAAAGTCTACTTGCCATAAACTCTCTTTATGCAAAGTTTTTCAAGAGTTTGTGTTAGGATAGATTTTATTGTATGTAACAAGTGAATATGAGTTAAAGTGTTTTATGACTTCTCTCATATCTTCATTTGTTTGTTGTGGTTTTGTCAGGAATTGCCAAAGGGGGAGATTGTTAGGACATATGTAGTTCAATTTGTTGACATATGTCACTATTTTATGTAATTGGCTTATCCTTTGACAAAACGCACTTTACTTGTAATTAGATAGATTTAGGATGTGTTTAACGCTTCAAGAAACAGTGTTTCAAGATTAAGTGTTGAAGTCATCAAGTCTGTCCAAAAAACAAGCTGGAAAGTGCAAGTTACTAAAGCTCGACACTTGTCTCAACACATGTATCTATTGAGCTTTAAGAAGCTGTTTTAGCCCGAGCCTCGACAGCTTCTCGACAGATCCTCGACACCTCTATCTGTCGAGATTTAAAGAAAACAGATTTTCAGTTCTGTTTTAATTCCAATTCGTGAATGTGTCTTTGGGACTTCTTTTCTCCTAACCCTAGGCATATAAAAGGATTGTTTTAAGGGCCGTCAAAGCGATGTAAGTTGCACAAGTATTGAGCAATCCTTGTTCATGCAATTTGTGATAAAAAAGACAAAGTTCGTGCTATCATGGATAGAGGTCAATCTCTTATTATACTACCTTTATTTGATGGCACTAACTATGCATACTGAAAAGTACACATAAGAGCTTTCTTGCAGTCTTTAGATGAGAGCTTTCTTGCAGTCTTTAGAAGAACAAACATTTATTATATATAGATATCTTGTTTTTAGAAATAAAGAGAAGGTGTTTACTTTAAACTAAAATATTTATTACCATTTTTACAATTTTTTTTTTAACTTCATCCAAAAATATTTTTGATAAATCAGTATGAACAATAATTATCTAAAAAAAAAAGGTCACGTGTGAAGAGGAACTTTTTGTTATTGAATATATTGCTATTTTTTTTAACGGGTATTACGTTTTTTTTTTTTTTTTTATACACTAAGTAATGTAATTTAAATTAAAAAAAAAAAAGAAATAGATGAAGATTGTTGATGTTTTGTTTTTTAGGTGTTATTTTACACGTAGTAATAAAATTTAAACAAAAAAAGGATCAGATGAAGAGTTTAAATTGTAATCAAATTAAAAAAATTTTATCAACTTATAAATTATAATTACAAAAGGATTAGATGAAGAGTTTGGATTGTAATCAAACTAAGATTTTTATCAATTTAGAAATAATAGGAGAAGAAGATAAGTACAAAAAAAAATTATATTAATTTTTTTGAAATTCTAAAAATAATTTCTGCAATTTAGTGTATCCATTTGGCACAACTACGACTTCCAAGCCCCAACTTTTATTTTATAGAATATGAAATATATATATATATATATATATATATGTGTGTGTGTGTGGGGGGGGGGGTTGGGTGGGTGGGTGTGTGTGTGTGTACTAAAACATGACATTTATTATGTCTACACTTTTATTGAGCCATATCAATAGCCATGTCATTATTTTCTTTCCATTAATAAATTAAATTATTCTATTTTCATTATTTTTCTATTAGGTTTTTAGTGATTCCACAATTTTCACTTCATCTTCCATTACACTTGATAGGCCAAGAATGTATTGACCCATTTGGTAAATTAAATCAATTAATTAGCTAAGTGAATTAATTATATTCAATTACATACAATACGGGTGGTAGCACAAACAAATCACCAACTAAGTTAAATGCAGTGGAAAATAAATTTGACACAGGTGATTTGTTTATGAATAAGGAAAATCACAGAAGCAAAACCCCACCAGGTAAATTTAAGGCCATTACTCCCGAGAATCCACTATTATCAAAACAAGCAGTTACAAGTAAAGGAATCCTAATACCTTATACCAACCTAAATTTGAAACCCTACCCTAATAACCAATTAGACTTGTAATCTAGTGACAATCTTTCCTTTCAATGCATGACTCCTAGTACGTGACTAACCAATTGATACGCGAATCCTAGTACGCGGCTTACTCACCAACTTGAGAAAGATGTTGGCTGCAAAATTATTTATTTTATCCACAAGATGAAAATCAAGAAACTCCTTGGTTACAAACCTTACGGCGTACAAATGCAACAGCTTCTTCAAAAAAAAGATGAGCTAGGACAAATTGTCTCCGATTACAATTTGAGTGAATAATTACTTTGCATCAAGTTGCATCACCTTAGATGGCCTTTAAAATAATCCTTATATATGTCTAGGGTTGTGAGAAAAAGAACCCTACACAAATAGCTTGGATATGCATGAAAAATAGATCTAGAAATTTGATTTTCGTCAACCTCGATAAATAGGCTATTTGTTGAGCTATTGTCGAGCTTTGGGGAAAAAACTTCTTTTAAACCTTGATGATTCAATCTGTTGAGCTATCCGTTGAGCTTTAAAATACAGCAATTTTTCACTTGTTTCTTGAACAAATTTGCATAGTTTTAACTCTTGACTTGAACACAAAGTTGCTTGAAGACTTAAACTATTCTAGATCTACCCAATTACAAGTAAAGTGCGTTTTGTCAAAAGATTAACCAATTCTAAATGACATATGTACATAACAATTTCTACATATGTCCTAACAATCTCCCTCTTTGGCAATCCGTGACAAAACCACAACAAACAAATGAAATATGAGAAAGTCATAAATTACTCAACTTATTCTCACTTGTTGAATACAATAAAATCTAATCTTAACACAAACTCTTGAAAAACTTTGTAAAAAGAGAGTTTTGGAAGTCAAAACGATCAAACGACCTTTTAATGCAAAAGGTAGAAGAGCCCAAGAGTTGCTTGAATTAGCTCATACATATGTTTGTGGTTCTATGTCAACCCAAGCAAAAGGAGGTTATGAGTACTTCATCACTTTTACCGATGATTACTCAAGATATGGTTATGTGTACCTAATGAAACGGAAGTTTGAAACCTTTGAAAAGAGTTTAGGGCTGAAGTGGAGAACCAATTGGGTAAACACATAAAGGCCATTCGATCTAATCATGGTGGTGAATACCTTCTTGGGGTTTTCAAAGATTACTTAACTGAAAATGGGATTGTATCCCAATTGATTGCACCTTGAACTCCCCAACAAAATGGTGGAGTAGAAAAAAGGAATAGGACCCTTTTAGAAATGGTTAGGTCCATGATGAGTTACTCAACTTTACCAATTTCTTTTTGGGGTTATGCCTTAAACATAGCAATACATCTTTTGAATTTAGTTCCATCAAAATCTGTTCCCAAAACACCCATGGAATTGTGGAGTGGGGGTAAGCCTAGTATGAAATATCTTCATATTTGGGGTTGTCCTACACATGTGTTAAAAGGAAGCTTGATAATTACATTTTTATATTTATTAAATGTTGAGGTGGCATTTTTTTATGTTAATTAAATTTTTATAATATTATTTCCTAAGCCACCTAAGCTTCAAGTGTGCCAATTATGCACATCATTAGCCACATAAAACATTTTCTGTTAGTGAGTTAATAGTAGGGACCAAATTGACTACAATCATCAAGGACCAAATTGACTGTAACCCCCAAATATAGGGACCAAAATGGCATTTTTGCCTAATCTAATTTATTAGTCAAGTTGTTATTTAATTATTTAGATCTAGGTTAAACGGTCATCACATGTAACATGCACTGTGGTAAACTAAATAACACCTTAAGAAAACTAGTGAAACAACTTGTTTCAAGATAAAAATACTGGAGGGAACTTTTCCAATAGAACAATCCACTAAATTAAATAGATATTTACATTCGAAAATGTCAATTCCTAGTAAATCTAACACAATTATCATACTGGGCTTTGAACTCCTCAAACTTCTTTGATTTGTATCTATTCTCACATGAACCACATGTTCATGCCTTGATCTTTAGTACGCTTAATAGCTGAACGCTTGGCTTCAACTTTACTACATCGGTACTAGCAATATGGATTTGATCTCTAGTAGGTACTTGATAAAGTTAGAAGGTACAAAACCTTACAGCTCTCACAATAATAACCCTCAAGACTTGAAAAATGTGTATTAAGGTTTTCCTTTTATACCTATCAGTGTTGGACTCAAACCCTAATTGTTTTGAGGGCTATTGGGCCTGATTTAAAAATCTGCAAAATTGCAGTTCGATCAATGAAGCCTTTTCTTCGATCGATCGAGCTTGACAGATTTTTGACTTCTTCTTTCTTTAGCTTGTGCGTTCTTGAATCTTGACTTGTATCTACTTGAGCAATGTCTAAAACACTTCAAAGACCCTAAGATCTAATTCTAGACAATTTTTGTTCTCGATTTGCTAACATATAACATATTAAGAACCTAAACATTTATGACTCAATATTTAGAACCTAACAAAAGTTTTCTTATTAATCATTAAGTTATTTTAAATTTTTAATCTAGCCTTTAGGTCGCCTCCTTTGGGATTTGACCACAAAGCCATAAATCATTTGATACCATACTTAGTGAGCTACACTTGATTACTCGAGGTGGTGGTTGGCTCTGATACCAAAAGTTAGGACCCTATGGGTAGAACTCACCCTTATTTTTCCACAATTCATATTCATACTCTAGCAAGTTCTTATAATTTAGTATTTGAGCTATCCACCACATTGATTAATCGAACGTAGCTCATTGAATATGAGATAAAATGAGTTGCGGCTTTGTGGTCGAGTCTTGAAGGGGGCAACCTAAAGGCTAGATTAAAATGGCTTACTAAGTCATTGAATAACTGATAAGTGAGTGGAACTGCTAGAAGGAGAAAGGGTTACCATTAGGTCAATGTCGATAGAGTAGGCTATCGTGGAGATCAACTGTGGAGCGTGGTGATATGTTATAATTCTAGTGTCCTATATAGATTACGTCTAAGCTTAACCATGTATTTATAAGCTTTTGAGTACTATTCCTTTGCAAACCAAATTTTCAAGTATGAGTTCTACTCATGAGTTTCTATCATGTTATTAATTATGGAAGACTATATGTCTTACATTTGATTATGGAAATTAATGATAATTAACTAGATTTCATTTTTCAAAAATTGGGGACATTTTTAAACTATCAATTGATATCTTTCTCTATAAAACATTTTCTTCATTAAACATTTTTAAATGATACTAGTTTAACCTCGTGATTTTGAAATGATACTAGTAGAATGTACAAAGAAAATCAATTAGTGATTTATAAGAAAATTGATGTAATATGTTCTTGTTTAACATTTTTTCTAATATTATCCTATGGCACTATTAGAGTATTTCTAGCTATTTTAATATTTCAGCAAATATGTAGTTAAAGACTCAAAAAAACTCACGCATTAATCTCAATATTTTATCCCATTAAAATAACGTTGAAGGGTACCCTCGCTACTCCTCACCAGACTTGGTGATGATTTGCACCTCGCCAAACATTTTTTTTTTTTTTTTTTAAGAAAGAAAGAGGAAAAGCCATCAATCACTCACTCACTCTCCACCTTTCTTTCTCTATTTTCACTCCCTCCCTGCCTTTCTCTCTCTTTGCTCATTGTAGCTTAGTGTCAGTTTCTATTTATCTATTTTTTCTTTGTTTTTTAGCCAGGAGGAGGTTGATCCCACTGGTGCTGATGTCAATACCGGCCAAAATTAAAGATTAGGCCGGAATGCAAAAGTGAAACAAAAAATGAAGAAAAAGGTGATGTAGAGGCCGTGTTAGAGGGGAAACAAAAAGTAAAAAGATGAGAATAAGTTCTATTTGGTATATGTATATATGAATAGAGGAAATGAAAATATATTGAAGGAAAAGATGATGTAGCGGCGTTTTAAGACTGAAAATATGAAAGAAGATGAGAAAAGTGGAGAGACCACAGACATGAGATGAGAAAGAAAGAAATAGATTAGACTTGGTGAGTGGCTTTTACGTGGGTGGGGTTTGGGAAATGGGAAACGAGCTATTAGAAACATTCTTGGGAAGTCTTTGGGTAGAATTCCCCAACATGTTAATTTTATTTGAGATTTTTTTATAAAAAAATTATATTAGACTGTTATTTTCTATAATAGTAAAAATATATAGTTTTATATACATTTAACCCCGAAACATCTTCAAATGATACATTGAATAGATCGGTATCAAAATATTCTGATTCAATTGAGAAATTTCTCTTTGTGTAGGTGAAGTGTTTGATGTTGGTAAGTGTGGGGTTTGGATGGAGCTGGTGTAGATTGTGGGTTGTACCCCTTAGGATTGGGTTTGTTTTCTCAAAAGTATTGTTCAATCTCTCTCCCAAAGTAATTAGAAATTCAACAAGGCAAATCAAGAACGAGAAAAATGAATGCTAAAAAAATAGAAATTGCAGCAGCAATATTGTGGTGGTTGGGATGGTGAGAGGAGAGAAAGGAGAGAGGTGAGAGAAAAAATAAATATTTAAGAGTAAAGAAAAGAGAGAGGAGAGAGAAACAATAAATAACAAAATAAAGAAAGAAATAGAGTATTGAGTTTGATGTATGTGCATAAAAAGACATGGATAACTAAATTAGAAAAAGTATGGGTTTTTGCGTTAGTTTAGCAAAACATTTGAGAATGTTGATGTGAATGCTCTTACATTCCATCTAAGAGAAAGTCTAAATCATGATATAAATGGTTAATAAGAATTTATTTACGTCATTCTAACCTTTCATGGGAAGTAATAATACTAATGGCATTATTACTTTCCATCCAAGAAAAAGTTAGAATCATGATATAAGTGATTTGACTTTACTAAGAAGGAATAGCTAGAAAATACTTAAATGGTGTTTTAAATGTTAATAAATTTTTTTTTCTTTATTAATTTTTTTTTTAAAGAGAGTTTCAAACTATGACGTCAACTTCTAATAATTGATCTTTATCATCAAACAAAAACACTAATCAGTTTTTTATGTCAACGAAAATTGAACCACAAAAATCTTATTCAGCCATTACAAACTTTACTAGTTTAACTATCAGTTTTTTACTGTTAAAACCTATTGGTAATTAATAGTCTATATATGGTTAATTATTGGTAGAAATGGTAATATAATTAGCAATATATTTCAAGAATTTGAAAGTTACATGTAAGATCACAATTCGTACCTAAGCCTAATAATAGGAAGGGTATAGGCCTAAAGAACCCAATACAATAAATTTGCAAAGTGTGGGTTTGAAATCTGGTTTCTTATGAGCTTAGCTAAGAACAGTAGTGGCCCAATCCCACAAAACGATAATAATGGACTAGTTTGTATGATGAAAAATTGTCCTCGAACTCAGGCCGAGGAACTAGTTCTTATATTTCTTTCTTCTTAAAGATAGATTACAAAAATATTCAATCTACAGTCTTTTCTCTCTTTTGCCTCCGATCCCCTTCTCTTGGGGCCTTCCTCTTCCTTTTATACTTCCCTTTCTCCTTTCTTTATCCTCCACATATGAATCAGATTGCCGGCTAGGATACTTGTCCCATCAACACCTTCCTAAAACTTTTAAAGATAGTTATAAGGTTGAACACTGCTACTCAGACATCACTTCCTCATTAATGTGGCCAGAGAGTTAGCTACAGAGCAATCAATGCGGTGGCAGCAACTATTCCTTTAGATATTTCATGGTTTTCCTTTGTCCTATACCCCTATGTTGCACATCCTTATTAATAGAGTCTCATGGAACGTTGCCTCTAGATGGCAGATAATTCATTCCAACCTCTGTCTAGTTGATTTGAGGAGATATTACTCTTTGGACCCTTCTCGGATGATCACGATCAGACTTTGCTTCTCTATGAACTTACACAGACCTTTAGTAAGATATTTACCCATCCTCAGATTGCTTAATGTCCTCGGCTTGGGCCTCCGGCCCAATATGCATATAAATATGCACTCCTTGACCCCTCTCCCCCACAATAGCCCCTCAAGATTCTTCTTTCGGGCTCCTCGGTAAGAAAGGAGAATTTCGATGCCACCAAAATCATCCTATGCCCATTGCACATATCTTCTAACCACATAAATGTCTTTTTAACTACCCAAGGCATGTTCCTAATGCTCCGACTTACGAGATGCTCCCTTATTAAATTTGTACTACTTTATGTCCCCCACATTCTACAATGCGATGCGGATCCAACAGTTGAAGATTCTGCTAGAACCCAGGTGGGAAATTTCTTGATTGTAAACCTCCTTTGATATAAATATCATCTAATTAAATCATCCTTGTCACTTCAACACTCATACAATGAACTTGCGAAATTTTCCAGTCTACACGTGCCCTCACAATTACCAAGAACTAGTTCGAGGAGATTTTTCTTCCTAGTGTAAGTCTTCATAAATCTCTTTGTTCATTTTCTTGTCATCTACTTCTCTCTCTTCTGTGTCTTTCTCCTCGGCTCCATTTTCGCTTTCTTTATCTTTCAATACCTTCAACCCCTTCTTAAAAATGGGTAGATTCGCTTTTTGGTAGACTCTAAGGAGAAACTAGAGGCTTTTAAAACCCTGTACAGGATTTCGCTGGGGGTGTCTATTAGGTACTATAAGGAAGGAGAGTGGAATGAGAAAAGGCAAGAGGGGGAAGTAGTGATCACAATGATCACCTTTATAAAGGGGGGGATGAGAATCCCCCTGGGCACAATTACTGGGGATTACCTTAGGGCTCATCGGTTAGCTCCCACCCAGTATGCCCTAAACATGTTTAGAATATTAGGTTATGTAGATGCACTTAACAAAAGGATGGGTTTGGAACTTACCCATCACGATGTTAATTGGATCTACCACCTCCACCACCTAAAGGGGTAAGGGTATTACCTAAAGTCTAGGTATCTTGAGGTCAAGCTCATCCAATGCCTCCCTGATTCCAACAAAGGCCTAAATAAGGATTTTTTTATCGTGTTTGGGGAGTAGCACGATGGCCTCCCTTGTCTGATGAGAGAAGGGACACCAAGTAGGGCTCTAGGTTTAGGTCGATCATTCCATAATCACCCCCCTTACTTTTTATTTCCTTCTTATGTTTGTATACATATCATTCCTTTGATTAACATTGCTTTTTGTTGATGATTCGTAGATAGGCACGCCCCCATTCCGCACTTTGGTATTGTTAACAAAGCAAGTTTGAACAAGATCTTGAAGGCTGAAGTGTTTGTTCATAGCAATGATCAACTCAGAGCGGCGCACTTGATTCTTAGATGCACCCTTATATCCAAAACCTTTCAGGCATCGAAGTGTGTCATAAAGGACAGTGACCCCCGCTTGCACTGGATAAGCGTCGCTGCTGGGGGTTTCCTTCTTCCTGAGGGT
Organism: Castanopsis chinensis; assembly: GCA_032878915.1. NCBI lineage: Eukaryota > Viridiplantae > Streptophyta > Magnoliopsida > Fagales > Fagaceae > Castanopsis > Castanopsis chinensis. The sequence goes on from JAVQMG010000113.1 coordinate 2,615,068, forward strand.
GTGCCCATCCTAGAAGGCACCTTCACTACATAACCTATATTAGAAGGCATCCCTATATTACCTCTCCCACCTCAACGTACAACTGGTGAAGTGACCTCCTCCCATTCCATCATCAAGGAAAAGGAATAAATTATTGAAGTCTCAGATTTCAAGGATGAATTCGACATCTTCAACCAACCTTCCTCTCCAGGAAGTCCAACCGGTGACCTCGGTAGTTCATCTTCAAAACCAGCAAGCCTCTTGCAAGGAGAAATCACCATCTCGGATACAATGTCAATTGAATGCAAGACTTGTCAAAGCCTCCAAGACCTAATGGAATCTCAAGTGAAGGGTCAAGAGCCAAGTAAGACTACCAAAACCAAACTTCCCTCCCCCAAGGACCAAGAGCAAAGGAAATCCAAACAGCCGAAGCTTCCCTCCCTTCCACCCACCCAACCCCAACGTACCGACTAAGTTGATCTCAAAAGAAAAAGGGATCGGCCTAAGGGAAAGATGTGGTAGAGGGGGGGAAAGAGTCTTCCTTCTAAGGAAGTTGAGCCCCAAAAAGGGGCCAAGCAGGCTTGGACCGCTCAGAAGGCCTTGGAGAAGAGAGCCGAGGTTCAAGCCACTGCATCTGCTTTAGTTTGGGCCTTAGCCATGATCCTAGATGATCAGGCTATCACTACCAATGCCTCCATTAGAATTTCTAACTCAAGAACAGCTGCCTGCATGGCTAACGTGTTAGAGCAAGGCCTTTTGCTGCTTGAGGATATGGTTAAACTAACGCAAATGAGGAAGCATGAGGTTTTCATGACATTGAAGAAGGAGCTCGCCTTGGTAAGATTACCATCCACCTCTTCTCTAATTTTCGCTCATTTCTTTTATTATAATTATTTTTTTTTATACTTAATTTTTTTGACCTGACTATGCTTTTTTATTCGTTTTTATTTCTGGAAAAGGTCGCCCAATGTGCTCACTGAGCTAAAGGGATAATCATCACCACGCATAGAGCAATGAAGGACAAGGAGGCTAGGTATGTTGCTGCCCAGAAGACCTTTGAAGTGGCAGAGAAAAAGTTGCAGTAGGTCATTGCCAAGCTAAATTCAGCAGAAAGCAATAAAGAGAGCATTAAGGTAGCTCTTAATGTGGCTGAAAGGCAAGCCAAGACTCAATGCTTGTAACTTCGCCAAGCCGGTGAAAACTATGCGGTGGCAAAGAAGCAAATAAAGGCCCTTAACCAAAGTCTGAGGGAGTATAAAAAGGCTAAGGAGGAAGCCAATAAAGTCAAAAAAGAGGAAGAAAAAGCTAAAGAAGAAGCCGAGAAGACAAAGGATCAAGCTGAGCAGGATGGATTTGATACCAGGGTGGCCGAGACTACAGAAAGCCTTAGGTTGGAGGTCTCGGAGGTATGTAAATACTGTTAGGGTGTGTGTCCTTAAATCCTATTGTATGATACTATGTATGTTATTATGTATGACATTATGTATGCCTTAATGTTGTAGTTAATAAAGTTGTTTTATTATTATTTGAAAATAGTGGCAATATGAATATTAGGACATTATCATATAGTCTATAAGATGCATAGTATGTGATTTATGTGATTTAGTTACAGAAGATATAAATCACAAATTCTTTGTAAACTCAGAATTTTAGTTCGTAGTCGGTGATAAAATTAGGCATTTCATCTGCGAAGACTATAACATATCAACTAAGATGATTTGTCTTAATCATTGAAATGGAGATTTCTAGTTGATATGTTGATATGTTTTAAAAGTTAAAACATATTGAACTGGACTGATATGAGATTTATTATTCTCCTAACGACTGTCAATTGAATAATAACCTCACGACTTATATTTACATAAACTCTTAATCCTGAGAGGATAATGGACCTGATCATGAAGTGTAGGTTACTTTGATATATTAGGACTGAGATCTATAGTTACAGTCAAAATCTCAGTATATTGGGCAGCCACATTTAGTGTTGACAGAACAAATATTCTTAAGATGGAATTTATAGTCTCTTAAAGGAAATACAAAATATTCCTTTGAGATAAGTTTAATGGGCTTGTTATTTAGAGAGTTGGGTCTAACCACTTTAGTAAGGAGTTACTAAAGTATATATTTATGGAATTGAATTTCATAAATATATGATGAATAACTTAAAGGATTAAACTGGGTATTCAAGGAATTAAGATGTAGTAATATACAAAGTGGCAATCTATTTTTATGACTTTATATTACTATGAATATTTTGTGAAGGGGTGCATGTATAATAAAGTCTTGGGATATAATTTATAAATAAGGCTTAAATTGCAACTATGTTTATATAGTGGTATTAAATATAGTTAATGGTAACTTTAGACTTGTCAAAAGTTGACTAAAAAGCGCAAGGCCCATTGGAGCTAGTGTCTTACTGGTCTCTTTTGGTCCCACTCCAAGCAACACAATTAAGCCTAATTGGAAAGGCCCAAAAGGCCAACCAAATTAGATAATCAGTTAGATACAAAGGGAGAAATAAAAAAAATATTCTGTAGAGAATTTTAAGAACACTATTGCAAAGTGGTGTAATAAGTGTTAGACACTTTGACATTCTTCTTTTGGAATTGACTAAGAGATCACACATCTTGGGCGTTTAGTGGAATTGGAGTGAAGATTGAAAGTGTTCCCAAGTGCTTCTAATCTTCGAGTTTTGAAAGTCATCGTTCCAAGGTACACTTTATTGTTCTTATATTCTGAAACTTACATAGTGCATGTTAACATTTATGAATGAAGTAGATCCGTTTATTTTCTGTTGCGTATATTTTGTATGCGATACAAACATGTATAATTCCATCAGATACTACTACCTCCAGTTGTGGAATGAGGCACTTACCTAGGCTGGGGTTGATGCCTCTTCTACCATCTGGAAGGAAAAAAATGTCTACTATCCACCAGCCATTCGGGCATCTAGTCCATCTATCCCTAAGGTTGATGCAACCTCCTAAGGAGCAAATGCAGAAGAGGACAGTTCTGTTAAAACACTTCCTTCCTCTAGTCGTCTGTTCGAGGAGATTAAACAGTCTGAGGCTACTGGGAAACCAACAAAAACAACCCAAAAAGTAGCTCATGATGCTGCCCAAGTCCCCATTGCCCCCAAGGAGTCTGTCAAGGAGAAAGAATCTACCCAGCCAATGGAGATTGTCCTAGCGACTCTCCCCATCCCCACTAAGGAAGACTCCAAGGGTAAGGGACCTGCCTTTACTAATACAGCCTCCATCTAGCTTTTAAGGACTTCCCAAGATAAAATGGTGAAGGCTTGACCAGGCTTTATTCTTTCTTCTCCTAAACTTAGTTTTTTTTTTTTTATTCTTTTTTTTATTTTTTTTATGATGATGTAACTTGACCCTTTGTAAATAGTTTGCCTCTTCCCGAGGATCAAATTAATGAAAGTTACAATTTCTTTATTCATGACTATGATGTTTGTGACTTTTCCTTGTACAGTTTATGTTTTCCTTAGTATTTAATTAACAATCAACAGAATAAAAAATGTCTAAGTCTACAACATTAGAAAAATACCCTTAAAATTTTAAAATCCATACATCACAACACAACCATCATTCAAATCATTCACTATAAACCTAATGATCTTGAGGAAGTAATCAGGTATTGACCAAACAACAGATAGGTTTGATATACTTACAAATGCTTTAAGTGATGCTCATGAACTCTCACCTGTTCATATCATTGTTTTGGAAGTCTTCAAGATATGCGATCGGAAGGGCTAAATGTAATCAAGATCAACCTTAAGGGTTAATTCAGCTAAAGTAGATGGTCCGAGGAACTAGAGGGTTCTGTTTAACACTTAGAAAAGTGTTGAAAAATATTAATTTACTCAAGGTATGTAGTATAAGGAGCCAGAAATAGCCAAGGTTTTGTTTGATACTTAGAAAAATGTTATGAAGTATTAATTTTCCCAGAGTAGATGGTCCAAGGAACTAGACAAAACTAAGGTTCTGGTTAATACTTAGAAAAATGTTATGAAGTATTAATTTACCCAGAGTAGATGGTCCGAGGAATCAGATATAACTAAGGTTCTGTTTAATACTTATGAAAATGTTAAAATATATCAATTTATCCAAGGTAGTGTTGGAAAATTTGGTTTTGCATCTCATACAAAACACACAGTGGAAGCAACAATCACGGATCTACTTCATACATAAGAGATAACATGTAACCTTGAAGTTTAGATCAAAGAATAGAAAGCGTACCTTAATGCGGTGAAATTAAAAACTAAGATTTGAGAATACCTTTAATCTTCATCTCAATTCCACATGATGCCCAAGATGAGTGGTCTCTCAATCAGTCTTTTTGTACATTGATTCTCAAAAGAAAAATCCTTATTCTTCTCCTTGTAGAGAAAAACTATTTTCTTTCTTTTTATCATACATACATTCTAACTACCTTGGTAGTTCCTTTATTTAATAACTCTTATTAAATAAAATCTTATTATCTAATTAGGTTAGCCTTTTGGGCCTACCCAATTGGGCTTTAGTTTATGGCTTGAGATGGGATCAAAGGGAACAAATAAGACTCTATATAAATATAATTGCACTTTAGGCCTTATTAATAAATTATATCCCAAGACTGTAATCTGTAATAATATCATTCGACCCCTCCATGAAATATCCATAGCGAACAAAGTTATAATAAACTATCACTTTGTAAACAACTATTTTATCCTTGAGTACTCGATTTAATCTTTTAGTTATTCACATTTATTGAAATCCAATTTTAATAAATATAAGTTTTAGTAACTCCTTACTAAAGTAGGTGCCCTAAATAACCAATTCTCATTATCTCAAGGAATATGTGTTCCCTCAACACTATGTGTGGCTACCCAACGTACTGAGGTTTTGATCGTGAATATTAGATCTCACTCTTGATATATCAAAGTAACCTACCTACATTTCATGTTTAGGTCCACTACCCTCTCAGGATTGAGAGTCTATGAAATTAGAAGTCGTGAGATTAATTATTCAAGTGACAGTTGTTGATTGAATAATTAATCTCACAGTGGTTCAGTTCAATATGTCTTAACACTTAAGACACATCAACACATCAACTAGAAGTCTCTACTTCCATGATCAAGGAAAATCATCTTAGTTGATGTGTTATAGTCTTCGCAGATGAAACGCCTAATTTCATCACCGACTATGAACTACATTTTGAGTTTACAAGGAACTTATGATTTACATCTTCTGTGACTTTTCACATAAATCACATACAATGCATCTCAAGAACTATGATAATGTCCCATTAGTTCATTTATAAATAGTCTTATATAATTAAACAATTTAATTAATTATGACATGCCAATAAATTGGATTTTAGGGCATAAACCCCAACAATCTCCCACTGGCCCTCAAAGGCAATTTACCATATATCTGACACTTATTTCCCTTTAGAGTAATTCATAATCACTCTAAGGCAAGGTTTGGAAACAAGTTTCAGCCAGATTTATTGCATAAATTATCTTTTCTACTATTACATCTCACGTACTCATATCTCTCTAATGAAATAATACTTACGCTTAATGTGTATCTTCACCACCTTGGATGAACACATATCTTGAAATCCAACTTCATGAATCACAATCAAACTATGAGTTAGTATTTATACAACTAGTAACCATCTAATCCTCACTTTGGTGGACAAGCATATTATCCCTCATTCTCCTATGATATTTAAGAATATGCTTTACTTCCACTAAATTAAGTGATCTTAGATTTAATTGATATTTGCTTACCATGCCCACCACAAAATAGATATTTAACCTAGTATATAGCATAGCATAGAGACCTCCTATTGATATGGTATAAGGAATCGTCTTAATATGCTTTTCCTTTTATATGTCTTAGGACTATAGTCCTTTATAAAGGAAATTCAAACTTAAAAGGAAAGAATCATTTATTGAAGTATTACGTGCTATACTTGGCTAGAATCTAATCTATTTAAGCAGTTTGAGATAGACCCAACATCCTAATTTCTGAGTTTCAACAAAGTTTAATTTTTAGGATGTGACCAGCCTTACCTAAGTACTTTATATCAAACTGGACTAGACAACAATTAATTCCATTGATGACAATAATTCTACATCATTCTAAATGATTAGAATGTCATCAACATACATTAAGAAATTTATTATTCTATATATTTATTACACACATAAGGCTTTTAAATACTTGATCAAAATCAAACAATTTGATTGCTTGATCAAAGATGATATTTTATGAATTAGATACTTGCTTTAGTCCATAAATGGACTTTAAGCAACTTACATACTAAACACTACTAGTTCTTTGCTATGAATAAATCTAGTTACATCATATAGATGTCTTCCTCAAGATTGCTACTAAAAGAAGCTTTCTTGATATCCATTGCAATATTTCATCGAAATGAAATATAATATATAAGAGAATCTAGATAGAGTCAAACTCGACTATTGGTGAAAAAATCTTTTCATAGTCAAACCACTTCTTTCTGAATAAATCTTTTCACCACTATCAATCTCATTTAGTTGTAGACCTATTTGAAAACAATAGGTTTAATGCCACTATGCGCCTCTACAAGTTCTAGACTTTAAATAGAATCTAATTCCATTCGCATAATCTTGATCCAGTAATCCATATTCATATCATCTATTGCCTTTATGTAGGACCGATGATCAAATTCATATCCTTGTGGAATGACTTCAAAAATTTATTCCAAAAGTATGAATCTATTTAGTAATTGATAATCCTCCCACTACGATATTGTACCGGTGCAATAGTTATCTACAGAATAATGTCTTGTGGTGTATCTAATACATCCATCTCATTTCTAAACGTATTTTATAGTTTTCTTACAACCAATTTTGACATTTTTGTTCTAGAACATTCTACCTTTAAAAGAGCCCTATTCCTCATTTATCTATGAATTGACTTAAAAAAGTCATAGGAACTTTATTCCTTTATGAAAAGAGCCCTACATCTTATTATCCTCTATATGGAATTCATAGACTAGGAATATAACAAAATAATGGTTCTAAAATCCCATCTTTCTCCAATCTTGAATATCATTTAGATTAATAAGATCTAGACATAAATGCTAAAACATACAATACGAAAGGATGAAACTTTCTCTTTAAATAGTAAAACATGTAAATTTCCATCTAGAAAATAATCATAGATTATGTTTAGCTTTACCAAAATGGTAACACTTTCCTTTTGGTCATACTTTTAAGTCTGATTTCCTTTTGGTAACTACTAGGGCAACTAACTTGTCCAACTAATTGGTATTATAATTTCTCTTCTTACCACCCTTACCTTTCGATTCAGGCTAAGAATGTGAATTAAATCATATTGATCCTAGCCTTAGCTTTTAGGATGTCTTCTGTTGCATAGAACTCACTCATCAATTCAGATAATATAAAAAGAATATATTTAGTTTCAAAACAATCTAAATTGATCAAATGATTCTAACAAGGACTTATGAATCAAATCCAAATGAGATTAACATTTAATCTCTACATCCAAGAATTCCAATTCATTTTAAAAATAAAATATTTTCGTAAAATGATATAGAATTGGAACTCCTTAAGCCTTTCTTAGCACTCAATATGATTCATATCAAACATCTCATTTAGACTTAATATAAAGTCTAAAACTAGTACTAATTCTTGCATCTCATGCTTTAGTACAATTGAGATAGGAGCCAATGTAACATTTTAGAATTTCAATGGAGACTATGATCACGTCATAAGCTATCTTCCATAAATGCGTCATGTATAGGAAATTATGACAATGTTGAATCAAAACATAGTTATGTACTTCAGCTCCTTTAAGCACCATGTCTAAACTTATTTCTTAGTTAATGTGATTTGATTAAAATAGAAGTTAGAGAACACAAAAATTATGACAACTTCAATTTTGAGACTATGAACTCAAATACTAGGACGTTGTATTTTGCATCCAGAATCATATAATATGGAACCCAAAAACCATACTATACTCGGTGCAACGACAACTTAATCCCTCAATTAATATTCCTCAGCATAGAGTGAATACCAACCACTATGATCAGGCGAGAATTATTCTCATTATTAATGTTATCATGGTAACTCTTACCAAAAAAATAATAATTTGCCACTCTTTCTTTAGCCTCTAAGTAATAATAGCAATAACTCAACATAGAGGATACTATCAAATTTAGTCTAGTGTACACCATTTCCTAGACCCATGTGTAGCCACATAACTCTACCCTTATAAGGTCTAATCTTGTGGTACCATGATGCAAAACACCCTCCGCATGGAGCACAAGGCTCGAGGCCGAGACAAGGTGCTTGCCCCACACCACTATGAACCAACAATGGAGGCCATAAGATCCAACCCTTGAATCTCTCTTTCCTTAGAAATTTTAGAACAAGTGGATTGTATTGAAATCATTGAGATCTTATCACAATTTTAAACCTACACATCAAATGTGTTTAATTGTTTAAATTCAATGTGATCTAATTAAGTCACGTCACAATAGCATAACATACATTCACGTAACCACAAAGAAGTTTAACCTTGTAATCCATAAAGTAAATACCCTTCGCATGGAATGCAAGACTCGAACTCAAGACAAGGTATCTATTCACATTACAATAAATTTAACAAAAGGGTTATTTCAGCACTCCCACTCGTTATTTGGGTTTTTCTTAAATAATTGTGATCCCATCACCACTAATAGCCTTGCACTTATTAAAGACTTTAATCTCCTTAGAATCACTAACTAAAATGGAAGTCCTAAACTATTTAGGATTCCTTAAAAACTAATGAATCAAATATTAGTTATATAGAACTCTATCCTCAATTTACTAGATAAAGTGTTCTAATATCATTAGAAACTATATAACTTTTAATTAGAATTTTAATCTCATTAAAACCCTCTAATTAAAATAAATTAAGGACTTTTAATCATAAAAGAATTTAGGACTAAGAGTTTTATTTAACTAACATCTTTGATCTCATTAGGTCTTTTAGTTAGACAATGATTAATAAATATCCTTAACTTTTAAGAACTATAAAATTAATCACATAGCCTTGCTTTTATTAAAGTTTTAACACTTAGTCAAAAATAAGTGAAAAATTCAGTACCTTCGATTGGTCGAACCTATTACTCGATCAATCGAAAAACATAAAACTGAATTTTTTCAAAATTTTCAGGTAACCTTTTTTGACCATTTCATTGTTCTTCCATCAAAAACTCCTTTTTGATTTTATGAATGAAGATTCACAGATCAAACATTAAGGTTTTCAAGATCAAGATCAAGAACCCTACTAGTGCAAGAAACCCTTGAAAACATATTACTAATCTCATAAGGAATAAATTTCATCAAACAAAAATAATTTAATTCTAGCATTAACATACTAGTTGATCATAAAAAAATATATATAATGCAAGGCAAGGAACAATATGATGAATCCTTCTTAAACAATTTGCATATAAACCCCCTATATATTTTATCACTCTTTGCGTTCATGTTTGATAGGCCAAAAATGTATTGACCCCTTGTGATGGATTAATTGATTAATTAGCCAAGTTTAATTAATTAATCAATTTAACATGCAAAAGCGTGGTAGCACAAACAAATCACCAATAAACTAAAGTGCAGCGGAAAATAAATTGATACGGTGATTTGTTTACGAATGGGGAAAACCTCCAAGGCAAAAACCCCACCGGGTGATTTTAAGGTCACCACCGCCAAGAATCCACTATTATCAAAATAAGCGATTACAAGTAAAGGAATCTCAGTACCTTCTACCAACCTACAATTGAACCCTTACCCCAATACCCAATTGGACTTGTTCTGTAATGAAAATCTCTCCTTTTGATGCATGGCTCCCAGTATATGACTAATCAATTGCGCGAATCCTAGTACACGACTTCAATCACCAACTTGAGAAAGATGTTAGCTGCAAAGTTCTTCAGTTCATCCACACGATGAAGATCAAGAAGATACTTGGTTACAAAACCCTATAGTGCACAAATACAGCAGCTTTTTCACAATAGAAATGAACTAGGACAAACTTTGTTTCTGATCACAAATTGCTTGAATAGACTTTGCTCAATGCTTGTGCAACTTGTGCTTACTTTGACGGCCATTAAAATAATCATTTTATATTTTTAGGGTTATGAGGAAAGAAGGCCCAAAGGCATATCTACGGATTGAAATCAAATAGATCTGAAATTCTATTTTCTTTAAACCTTGACAAATAGCAAGTTTCGAGCAGCTGTCGAGCCACAAGGCTGGAACAGCTTCTTAAGTTTGATAGATGCTAGCTGTCGAGCTTTAATGATAGGCACTTCTTCAGCTTGAATCTAGACAGACTTGCTTGGTTTTAACATTTGATCTTGAAGCCTTATTTCTTGAAGTATTAAAAACATCCTAGATCTACCCAAATACAAGTAAAATGCATTTTATCAAAGGATTAGCCAATTATATAAAAAAATGACATGTGTTCTTAACGGGTGAACCGCATATGCCCTAACAATCTCCCCTTTTGGCAATCTGTGACAAAACCAGAACAAACAAATGAACATATGAGAGAAGTCATAAATCACTCAACTCATACTCACTTTTTAAATACAATAAAATCTATCCTAACACAAACTCTTGAAAAACTTTGTAAGAAGAGAGTTTATGACAAGTAGATTTTGATAACCTGTATTTCTAAAACACTTTAAACAAAACACATCAAGGAATCTTTGTGTGAAGTAGAAATAATAGATTGCATACAAAATAAGAAACATGCGTATAAAGATAGAAAAGAAACAACACATGTAGAGATAGGTGAATAGAACATACATCATCACATATAAATCTAACATAAGCACAATGTATGTAAACATAGTCACAAGACCTAAGGTACAAGAACAATGTATCTCTCTAAAAGAAAGAAAAGAAAAAGATACAAGTAATCCTCACTATATCCCTAAAAAACAAAACACTCCCCCTAACAAACATCTCCTATAGTCGAACTCTCCCCTTAAGCATGATTACTTTCATAACCAAAACTACTCTCCCTTTTTGTCACGAGTGACAAAGGGAAAGAGTGTGAAGTAGACATTTCATCAAAACTGGAAGAGCTAGCATCTCCATCCTCATTATCATCATCGTCCTTGAAACCATATCACGTTTGAACCTATATATAGAACCTCAGTAAATCTTGACAGATAGAGGTGTCGAGAGGTATCGAGATAGGTATCGAGGAAGGAGTCGAGAAAATAGACGTCGACAGATGCAGCTGTCTAGGAGGTGTAGAGGAACAAAGCATCAGACATAAAAAATTTCGAACGAACCACCAACTGTCGAGGAGTTATCAAGAGGCCAGGAGATTTCTCGATTGATCCATTTAGCTGTTAAGCAATCGAGATTGCGATAAGAAACAGCTTAAGAGCTCGATAGTTAGCCAGGTGTCGAGAGTTGTCGAGAAGGTGTAGAGATTGCTCAAAAATAGCTTTTCAAGATGAGAAAAGCATATATGAATGCAATCACCCATGCAACTCAACCAAAGATCCAAATAACATTTTGAACTCTCAAAATCATCTCTCAACAAAAAAAATGATAAGCATTTAGATGTCAAAAACACGCACACGCACACTAAACAAGTATAACCAATTTTATATTTTAAAAACAAGTTAAGAGAATTTAGTGAGTATTTATCAACACATGTAAACCTTGTGATTGCCAAATCATATTGTACCTGCACATTTATCAAAAGTAGCAAAGAATATTGCATGTTGTGTGTGAAAAACATCGCAAGATTAAACAAGTGTCTCAATGTTATGACAAATTGAGATATAAAAAAATCACTTTAACTCACACACAATCATAATTGTTTGATGGAGACTATCACCTTCGAGGTACATCTTATAACTCCCACATCCCTTAGAAAACACGCTTGCAATCATGTTTTTAAAGCATTTTTTTCTTTTTGCTTTTATTTTTTTTTTTTTGCATATTTTATTTTGATAAGAAAACCATGTCTGGGTATATAAAAGAGAGAAAAAAAAATACCCAATAATGTTAAACTTTTTGACATTACACTTTTGTTATGCCGAAGCATATAGATGTCATTGATATTGTACTTTTGCTATGCCGAAGCATACAGATGTCATGTCATGATTGGCGGGTAACAGTGGTGAAATGGTTATTTATACATTTCTCTTAGGATTTTCCAATCATTCCCGTCAAAAAGAGTGATACGAGTGTTAAGTACAAGAGATCACTTAACCTTACTCATCACAAACAAAGAGCCACAAAACTCACTTACTTAGTTGTACATAAGGATGCTTATCTAAGCTACAAAATCTACAAAGTTTAGAGAACTTTGCTTAAAAGACCATTTTAAGGTTCACAAGAACCAATGTACATAAACAGACACTGTTTTTATATTTTTCTAAATTTTTAAATTTTTTTATTTATTTTTAAAACAAAACAAAATAAACAAAATTGAAAACTAGTAAACAAAAACATGAAAAACAAAGCAATGCATAAAACTGGACTAACTCAAAACATTAAAGCGAAACACACAAGTAATGTAAAAACAAAAACAGATAGGGGGAGAGAGAAAAGTGATTAAATCACTTGGAATCCTTTTCCTTCCATACCTTGGAAAAACCTTTCCTTTTCGCAAACCCTTAAACCGACAGTAAAGGGGAAGAATTGAGACCATTCAAGCTTGAAAGGAATATGAAGGCTTTGAGAAGATCTTCGAGACGAGCAAAGGAGGATGGAAACTGATTTTGGTTTCCTATCGCCATCATGCTATTGCTATTTTGAGTGGCTAACCACTTATAGCAATTTGGTCGAGTATGACCAATTGCTTCATAGTGATGACAAAGATACTGCTTCTTTTGTTTAGGCCTTTGAGAGTTAGCCTTCATTGCCCTAGGGTTTTTAACTTCTTTCTTATCCTGCTTAGGTGGTGCTCTTGAGATAGATTTACCATTGTCTATGTTTTCACTAGCTAATTCAGTTTTAACATTATTGTTTTCAATTTCAACATTATTGCTAGGAGGAACAAAAAAGTAGTACTAGAAGAAGTAATATTAAAGGAAGGGAAATCATACCCTAAACTTGTTCGATCTGAAGCAGATTTTTGAAAACTGAGCATCTCATCGAGCTTAATGCTTGAAGTCCTTTCCAACTGAGCTCTGACTTGGAATACTTTTGCCTCAAGCTTATTAGTCTTCTTAGCCAAGAAGTTATTCTCAAATCTTAGTGCTTCAATAGTTTGATTTGCTTCATCAAACTTTTTGGAAAGCTTTTCATGTTCAAGCTTCACATCACTAAGCTTTTTGGTGGTCAACCTATACAGCTTCTCATGTTTTTCTAAGACCTTGTATGGCTTCGCATAGGCTGTATGAATGTCATCTTAATCATCCATCTTCTCAAACTTGGATTCCACCAATTTCTCTTCTTCATCCACATCTTCAACAATCCCTTCAATAGGACTGACAGTAGTAGTGAAGGCATTCAAGACTCCGTCATCCTCATTGTCATAATCATCTTCAGGCTCGGTATCGCTTAGTGTAACAACAAGTGCCTTGCTCTTCCCAATAGTCTTAAGATATGTTGGGCACTTCTGTTTCATGTGTTCGAAGCCTTGACACCTAAAGCACTTAGGTCCTGTCGGAACAGTGTACTGACCGCCATCTCAAGCATCCTTCTACCCTTTGTCTTGGCCCTTGTACTGAGAAGAATTGGATTGCCTTCGGTCCTTGTTGAAGCCTTTCCCATTGGCATTCTTCATAAACTTCTTGAATTTCCTAGTGATGTAGGACTTCATCTTAGAATCTTTATCACTTGAAGACTCTCCCGTCTCACTGCTCTTGGCCTTCAGTGCCATACTCTTGCTCTTGCTAGACTTCCTAATTCTAGACAAACCCAACTCATAGGTTTGTAGATTTCTGACCAGTTCGGTCAAAGGAATTTTATCAATATCCTTTGATTCCTCAATCACAGTAATCTTGGCATGGAATCTTTCAGGCAGAGATCTGAGCACTTTCCTCACAATCTTGGGTTCTAGAATGGTTTCTCCAAGAATAAAGGTAGAGTGCACTATGTCCTTGAGTTTTGGCATAGAACTCATCAAACGACTCATCCTCCTCCATCTTTATCTCTTTGAAGCTTGTAGTGAGCCTCTGTAGTTTCAAAGTCTTGACAGCCTTTATTCCCTTATAGGTTGTCTAGAGGATGGTTCATACTTCCTTTGCAATTTCAGTGGAGGATGTCTTCTTGAACTCCTTATTCATGACTACGCTGAACAACGCATTCAATGCCCTACTATTAAAGTTTACCGCCTTGATCTTAGCCTTATCTCAATTAACTGGCGCTTCCTTTGGCTTAGTCTAGCAAATCTCTACAGCTTGCCACACCTTCTCATCTAGAGACTGCAAAAAAGCTATCATGCGTACTTTCCAGTATGCATAGTTAGTCCTATTAAATAAAGGAGGAATAATAAGAGATTGTCCTCTATCCATGACAAACAGGGGTCAATGGATCACACACAAGGATTAAACCCTAATTAGAGTGTGCTTACTCTGATACCACTTGATAGGCCAAAAACGTATTGACCCCTAGTGATGGATTAATTGATTAATTGGATAAGTTTAATTAATTAATCAGTTTAACATGCGAAAGTGTGGTAGCACAAACAAATCACCAATAAATTAAAGTGCGGCGGAAAATAAATTGACATGGTGATTTGTTTATGAATGGGAAAAACCTCCAAGGAAAAAACCCCACTGAGTGATTTTAAGGTCACCACTTTTGGGAATCCACTATTATCAAAATAAGCGATTATAAGTAAAGAAATCCTAATACCTTCTACCAACTTACAATTGAACCCTTACCCCAATACCCAATTGGACTTGTTCTGTAGTGACAATCTCTCCTGTTGATGCACGGCTCCTAGTATGTGACTAACCAATTGTGTGGATCCCAATACGCAACTTCAATCACCAACTTGAGAAAGATTTGGCTGTAAAGTTCTTCAGTTCATCTACACAATGAAGATCAAGAAGATCAAAAAGATGCTTGGTTACAAAATCTTACGGTGCATAAACACAGTAGCTTCTTCACAATAGAGATGAACTAGGGTAAACTTTGTCTTCGATCACAAATTGCTTGAACAGACTTTGCTCAATGCTTATGCAACTTGTGCTTACTTTGACGGCCCTTAAAATAATCCTTTTATATGTCCAGGTTTATAAGGAAAGAATGCCCAAAGACATATCCACAGATTGAAATCAAAATAGATCTGAAATTCTGTTTTCCTTAAACCTCAACAGATAGCAGGTGTCGAGAAGCTGTCAAGCAGCTGTCGAGCCATAGGGCTAGAACAGTTTCTTAAGCTCAATAGATGCTAGCTGTCGAGCTTTAATGATAGGAACTTCTTCAACTTGAATCTTGGACAAACTTGCATGACTTTAACACTTGATCTTGAAACCTTGTTTCTTAAAGTATTAAAAACATCCTAGATCTACCCAATTACAAGTAAAGTGCATTTTGTCAAAAGATTAGCCAATTACATAAAAGAATGACATATGTTCTTAACAAGTGAACCACATATGTCCTAACAATGTTTAGTGCTTAGTTTGTTTTTCATTGTTTAAACATGCTTTGAGTTGAAAAACAAGTATCAGAATTTTTGGCTACTCATTCTGGCTACTCTCGAGAGTAGCGAGTATTGGCTACTTGTTTTGGCAACTCGCCAGTCGTGAAAATGCCTAGAAACAACGTTTTTTAGTTAACCGTTTTTTATGTTTCTAATGAACAAAACACATTCTTAATGATAAAAAACGATGAGATTAAGATTAAAACTTGAATTTCATTGATGTTAAAGTATTAAAATTCAATTTTACATGGTTAAAATCAAACTTAAACAGCATCATAACATCAAAAATAGTTTTAATCAAACAATAGTTTCAAAACTATAATATACAGAAACATTACTATAAAAATTAAATCACCAAGAAAACAATTTTTCTTTAATTCTAAAACTCAATCACAAGTTATACAAGCATGATATTGAAGACTGCTCTAAAACCAATTTTTGAAAAATCTGGTTTTGCATCTTATACAAAACACACAGCGGAAGCAACAATCATGGATCTACTTCATTCATGAGAGATAACATGTAAAATTTTAGATGAAAGGATAGAAAGCGTACCTTAATGCAGTGAAATTCAAAACTAAGAATTGAGAATACCTTTAATCTTCATCTCAATTCCACATGGTGCCCAAGATGAATGGTCTCTCAATCAAACTCTATGTATGTTGTTTCTCAAAAGAAAAATCCTTCTTCTCCTCGTGGAGAAAAATTGTTTTCTTTCTTTTCATCATACGCACATTCTAACTACCTTGGTAGTTCATTTATTTAATAACTCTTATTAAATAAAATCTGATTATCTAATTGGGTTAGCCTTTTGGGCTTGAGATGAGACCAAAGGGAACAAATAAGACTTTATCTCCAATGAGCCTTGGGCTTTTCTGTGAACTCTTGACAAGTCCAAAGTTATCATTAATTTTATTTAATACCACTATATAAATATAATTACAATCTAGGCCTTATTAATAAATTATATCCCAAGACTCTAATAATATCATTCGACCCCTCCATGAAATATCTATAGTGAACAAAGTCATAATAAACTGTCACTTTGTAAACAACTATTTTATCCTTGAGTACCTGGTTTAATCTTTTAGTTATTTACATTTATTGAAATCCAATTTTAATAAATATAAGCTTTAGTAACTCCTTACTAAAGTGGGTGCCTTGAATAACTAGTTCTCATTAAACTTATCTCAAGGGGATACTTTATGTCTCTATTAAAAGAAATTATGGATTCCATCTTGAGAATATGTGTTCTCTCAACACTACGTGCGGTTACCCAGCATACTGAGGTTTTGACTGTGAATATTAGATTTCATTTCTGATATATCAAAGTAATCTACATTTCATGATCAGGTCCACTATCCTCTCAAGATTGAGAGTCTATAAAATTAGAAGTCGTGAGATTAATTATTCGGGTGACAGTTGTTAATTGAATAATTAATCTCACAGCGGTCCAGTTCAATATGTCCTAACTCTTAAGACACATCAACACATCAACTAGAAATCTCCACTTCTATGATCAAGACAAATCATCTTAGTTGATGTGTTATAATCTTTACAGATGAAACGCCCAATTTTATCATCAACTACGAACTACGTTTTGAGTTTACAAGGAGCTTGTAATTTACATCTTCTGTGACTTTTCATATAAATCACATACAATGCATCTCATGGACTATGATAATATCTCATTAGTTTTGTTTAATACTTAGGAAAATAACTTGAAGTGTTAATTTACCCAAAGTAGATGGTCCGAGGAACTAGACATAATTTAGGTTCTGTTTAACACTTAGAAAAATATTGAAAAATATCAATTTACCAAAAGTATGTGGTCCGAGGAGCCAGACATAGTTAAGGATCTGTTTGATACTTAAAGAAGGTATGAAATGTTATAAACGACATATGATAAGAGGGATTTTTATTAATAATAATACCTTCCCAGGTTATTTACATCCCATGGGTGTGGTACAACTTTGCATGAAACCTCTCGAGTAGAGATCTGAGCACCTTTCTCATAATCTTGGGTTCGGGAATGGTTTCCCCAAAATTAAATGCTGAGTTCACAATGTCCTTGAGCCTGACATAGAACTCATCAAATAACTCATCCTCCTCCATCTTGATTTCTTCAAAGCTAGTAGTAAGCCTCTGGAGCTTCAAATCCTTGACAGTCTTGGTTCCTTCATAGGTTGTTTGGAGAATGGTCCACGCCTCCTTTGCAGTTACAATGGAGGAAATCTTCATGAACTCCTCATTTGTGACCGCACTAAATAAGGCGTTCAATGATCTACTGTTGAAATTAGCCGCCTTGATTTGTGCATCATCCCAATTGGCTAGAGCTTCCTTTGGCTTGGTCTAGTCTATCTCCACAGCTTGCCGCACCTTCTCATCTAAGGACTGGAAGAAAGCTTTCATGCATACTTTCTAGTATGCATAATTAGGTCCACTAAATAAAGGACCTACGATAAGTGACTATCCTCTATCCATGACAAACAAGGGTCAATGGATCTCACAGTAAAGATTAAGTCCTAATCAGAGTGTGCCCACTCTGATACCACTTAATAGGCTAAGAATGTATTGACCCCTTGTGATGAATTAATTAATTAATTAGCCAGGTTTATTAATTAATCAAATTAACATGCAAATGCATGGTAACATAAACAAATCATCAATTAACTAAAGTATCCAGTGAAAAATAAATTGACATGATGATTTGTTTATGAATGGGGAAACCTACACGGTAAAAACTCCACCGGGTGATTTTAAGGTCACCACTCCCGAGAATTCATTATTATTACAACAAGCGGTTACAAGTAAAGGAATCTTAGTACTTTATACCAACCTACAATTGAACCTTTAGCCCAATACCCAATTGGACTTGTTTTGTAGCGACAACCTCTCCTTTTCAATGCATGGCTGCCAGTACGTGACTAATCAATTACGCGAGTCCTAGTACGCGACTTCAATCACCAACTAGAGAAGAAGGATGGTCGCAAAGTTCTTATGTTCTTCAACATAAGAAGATCATAAAGTTGCTTGGTCACAAAACCCTATGGTGTACAAAACACAGCAGCTTCTCAAGAACTATAGCAAACTAGGTTTCAAGTCACACTTGATGAATTATGCTCTTGTGCAATTGTGCTCTTGGCTGTATAACCTAGTACGACCCTTAAAATAACCCTTTTATATGCCTAGGGTTGTGAGAAAAGAAAGTCCAAACACGTAATCATGGATTGGAGGAAAAATAAACTCGAAAATCTGAGTTTCATAAACCTCGACAGATACCTATCTATCAAGCTGCTGTCGAGCCACATGCTGGAACGGCTCTTGAAGGCTCGATAGATGCTAGCTGTGGAGTTTCTTTAATGATCAGCACTTTTCACACTTGAATCTTGGACAGACTTGCATAATTTTAACATTTGAACTTGAAACAAGATTTCTTGAAGTATTAAATACATCTTAGATCTGCCCAATTACAAGTAAAGTGTGTTTTGTCAAAGGATTATCCAATTACATAAATAGTGACATATGTTCTTAACATGTGAAACACATATGTCCTAACAGGACTTCTCTTCAGGTAAGACATCTTCTTTAAGAAATAACAAAATAGAATTCATCCAACTAGGCCCTACTCGAGTTTAATGAATACGGAATGCATTCTCATTCATCTCATTAGGTCTACATAAGTCTTCCACCAAGATAACCCGAGGTAAGCTCTGTGCTAAGGATGTTGCTAATGTTGCAAGAGAGTTTGCATGGGTATTTTTGCTTCAAGGGATTTGCACTAAGATGAAAGACTCAAACTTTAATCATAAATGCCTAACTTGGTTTAAATACTCCTGCATCTTCAAATCTCTAGCCTCTAGTTCCCTTTCTACCTAGCCTACAACCAGTCTCGAATCCGAGAACATCTCTATCATTTTTCTCCCATTTTTTGAACCATGGTCATCCCTACCAAGAGAGCCTCATACTCAGCTTCATTATTTGTGGCTGAGAAGTTCAACCTTAAAGATTTTTCAATCACAATCCTCTTCGGAGAGATTACAACTAACCGCAATCCTGATCCTCTTTGATTTGTAGCGCTATCCACATATACTTTCCACAGCAGAGGTTCCTTCAGGGAGATTATGCAAACTGATTTTTCATCTTGGCATTTTCCTCTAATGAGGGCTTGGGGAATTCAGCCACCAAATTGGAAAGGACTTGTCCTTTTACAGAGATGCGAGACATATACTTAATATCAAAAGCTCCTAAGATGGTATCCCATTTGGTAATCCATCCTGTATAGTCGGTGCTTAGTATTGATTTAAGTGGAAGTTAAGTCAAAACAACTGTGTAGGATTGGAAGTAGTGGAGAAGCTTACGCGTAGCATGCACTACTGCTAGAATGGCTTTTTCCAATGGTAAATAACGAACCTCAGCCTTATGTAGTGACTTGCTCACTTAATAAACTGTCCTCTGTACACCACCATTAACCCATATCAGCACCAAACTAACAGCATGACGAGCCATGACAATGTAGGCAAATAGAACTTCATCCACCTCGAGTCATGACATAACAGGCGGCCGAGAAAGATATTTCTTAAGCGGCTGAAAGGCTAAAGTGCATTCCTTGGTCCATTCAAATCTTTTCCACTTATTCAATAATTGGAAAGAAGGCCTACATTTGTCCATGGACTGAGATAAAAACCAATTAATGCAGCAGTCATTACTATTAACTTCTGAACTTCTTTGGGATTTCAAGGTGGCTACAAGCTGTTAATTGCTCTGACTTGCACAGGGTTAACTTCAATTCCACGATGAGTGACCATATAACCTAGAAATTTACCTAATCTCATAACAAAGGAACATTTAGAAGCATTGAGGAACAGCTTGTGTTTCCTTAGTATCTAGAAGGTGTTTCCTAGGTCAACCACATGCTCGGACGCCACTTTACTCTTCACTACCATGTCATCTATGTAAATCTCAATAGTTTTACCTAGTTATGGCTCAAACATCTTGGTCATCATCCTTTGATAAGTAGCCCCTGCATTCTTTAATCCAAAAAGCATTACTTTCTAATGATAATTTCCTGTAGGAGTTACAAAGGTGGTTTTCTCCTGATCATCCAAGGCCAAAGGTATTTGGTGATAACCTTGAAAAGCATCTAAAAAACTCATTTGAGGATGCCCAACAGTGGAATCCACCAATTGATCTATACGAGGCATTGGGAAAGGGCATTTGGGACAAGCCTTGTTTAAATCTGTGAAGTCTACACATACTCTCTACTTCTTATTCTTCTTTTTCACTACCACTGTATTAGCCAACCATTCAAGATAAAATACTTCCTTGATAGTTCTAGCCTGTTTGAGTTTGATCACCTCTTCTTTGACAGCCTTAGAATGCTCCTTAGATGAACACCGAGGTGGTTGCTTCCTTGGTACTACAGTTAGGTTGATGTTCAGATGATGACAAATGAAGCTCAGATCCACCCTAGGAGCCTCATAAGAGTTCCAGGCAAACACATCAATATTTTCTTTCAGGAGCATCATCAACCCTTCCCTCTCTTGAGGAGGTAGTTGAGATCCGACCTGAAAATACTTCTCCTCATCATTATCTATTATAATTTTTTCCAATTCCTCGCACTCTGTCCCTTCTATCATAATGCCAGATGACACTAGCTCCTTTGATTGCTACAAAATTTGTTCGGTCGATGCCAAGGACTCCACCTCGACTTAATGCCTAATAGCGACCACCATGCACTGCCTGGCCATATGCTGGCTACCTCTCAGCCCTTCCACTCGGTCACCAGATGGATATTTTACCTTCAAATGTAGGGTAGATAAGACAACTCCCATGGCATGAAGCCAGGGTCTTGCCACAATGGCTGTATAGGGAGAAAAAGCATCCACTACTATGAAGTTGACATCCACTATCTCCAACCCAGCTTGTACTGGCAGGTTGATCTACCCCACTAGTATAATTACTATCCCATTGAAACCTACTAAGGGTGAATCATAACTGGTTAAATCCCCCAGTTTCAGCCCTAAACCTTTGTACAAATCAGGGTACATAATTTTTGCCCTACTACCTTAATCTATCATTACTCGCTTCACGTCATATCCTCCTATCCTGAGGGTAACCACTAATGCATCATCATGTGGTTGTAGAGTACTAGCCTTATCGTCACCAGAGAAACTCAACTTTGGTCGGTCCTCCGTTCTACTCCTCTAAGGTTCAGGGTAGTACTCTCCCTTAAGTGGCTGGGCTACTGATAGTATCCTAGAGTGGTGAAATCCAACTTTTCCCTGTGTAGCGAGAACCACATTCATGGTACCTAGAGGAGGTTTTGAAGAAGTATCCCTCTGAAATCTTGACCCTACTTGGCCTTCCTGTCCACTGGGATGGTATAGGAATTGCATTAGCTTACCTTTTCGTACCAACTGTTCCAAGTGGCCCCATAGAGTTCTACAACCCTCGGTAGTATGCCCTTGCTCCTGATGGTACTGACAATGAAGGCTTTGGTTACGCCTTTTGGGATCCCCTCCCATTTTTTTTTGCCACTAGAAAAAGGGTTCATTCTTTGTTTTCTCTAGGATTTGATGCACTAGTTCTTGAATCAATAATTTAATTGCTTGTGGTGCTACAGCAACCCTGGACCGCCCAGAAAAATCTCGCCAAGGATGATTATTGTTGAACTAGTCTGACCTAAAGTCCTTCTTATCCTAAGGGGCCACCTTCCCCTTACCTTTACTTAATTGTTAATCCTCCTTGACCCGTTTATACTTGTCAATACGGTCCATAAGCTGGCATACATTATTAACCGATTTTCCTATTAATGATTTCCTCAAACCATGCTCAGCAGGCAGGCTGACCTTGAAAGTTCTTATGACCACATCATCAAAATCGCCATCAATCTCATTGAACATCTCCCAGTATCTATCTGGATATGTTTTCAAAGTTTCTCCTTCTTGCTTAGCCATTAACAACAAGGAGTCCAAGGGCCAAGGAACCCTACTACACGTAATAAAGCAGGATCCAAATGCCCGGGTAAGTCCTTTAAAAGAATCTATAGAACCTGCTCCTGAGTCGTTAAACCATCCCATTGCTACAAGTCCCCAACTGGTTGGAAACATCTTGCACATCAAAGCTTCATTCTTGGAGTGTATGGCCATGCTCTGGTTGAAGTGGCTCACATGCTTTATAGGGTCTGTTCGTCAGTTATACATGGTGAATGTTGGTTGAGTAAGCTGTCGAGGAAGTTTACCCTCTTCAATACTACGCGTGAAAGATGATTTAGCAATTTGGTGCAATGCCCTGTTCATAGCATCACTTCCCAGGCCTTTGCAAGACAAACTCTTATTTTTGCAGCCACGTGGGCTATCCTCTTCATACAAAAATGATTCATTTGGGGGAGTTCTTGATCTGGGCCTATAGCTACTGTCTCCATCATCACGATAAGATGGTTCAGAAGTGGAAGGGGTTCGTTTTCGTCGCTCACAGCACAACTTCCTTTTCAAATGATCAATCTACAACTGCATGGCTTTAGCATATTTTGCATGAGAGGCGTGACTCCCACTCAGTGATTGACTCCTACTAGTATGAGCAATATGCACACTCCCCTCCCGATCTCTACCTTGCTTAAGATTGAATGAGTGCTCTTGACATTGGGACCCTATAGACTCAGCTTGGTGAGGACCTGAATCTACCATAGCTGAATGTTAAACTCAATGAAACAACAAGATTTCTCACAAACGGCGCCAATTGTAAGGTCGCAATTCGTACCAAAGCCTAATAATAGGAAGGGTATAGTCCCAAAGTGCCCAATCAATACATTTGTGGAGAGTGGGTTTGAAATCTATTTTTTTATAAGCTTAGCTAACAATAGTAGTGGCCTAATCTCACAAAACGATAATAATGGACTAGTTTGTATGATGAAAAATTGTCATCGGACTCAAGCCGAGGAGCTGGTTTTTATATTCATTCTTCTTAAAGACAGATTACAAAAATATTTAGTCTACAGTCTTTTACCTCTTTTGCTTCCAATCCCCTTCTCTTGGGGCTTTCCTTTTCCTTTTATTCTTCCCTTTCTTCTCTATCTATCTTCCACGTATGGATCAAATTGTCGAGCAAGATACTTGTCCCATCAGCACTATCCTAAAGTTTTCAAAGATAGCTATAAGGCTGAATACTGCTACTTAGGCATCACTTCCTCATTAATGTGGTTAGAGAGTTAGCTGTAGAGCATTCAATGCCGTGACAACAACTTTTCCTTTAGATATTTCATGGTTTTCCTTTACCCTATACCCCTGTATTGCACATCCTTATCAATAGGGTCTCATGGAACGTTGCCTCTAGATGGCAGATAATTCATTCCGATCTTTGCCTAGCTAATCCGAGGAGATATTCCTCTTCGAACCAGCTTCTTGGATGATCACGATCAGACTTTGCTTCTCTATAAACTTACACAGACCCTTAGTAAGATGTTTACCCATCCTCAAACTGCTTAATGTCCTCAACTTGGGCCTTCGACCCAATATGCATATAAATATGCACTCCTAGACCCATTTTCCCCACATTACACAAATATGATTCAACATATTTTTCTATATATGGTTAATTATGTACAAATGGTGATATAATCAGTAAAATATTTCAAGCATTTGAAAGTTACACATATGATTCAACATATTTTTCCATATATATGTTAGTCTTCTCTTCTTGTTTGACCATTTCAAGCTATCAGAAATTCAATTTTGAATAGCACAAAGTTTTTAGAGCATTGGCCAATGACTAATTCTTTACAATGGGCTTTGTCCCACGTCGGGTTCGTGAGTTTATGTGTGTGTTTATCATTAGTTCCACGCAACTAATTATTGCATGCAGATTTGATTGTGAAGTGTTAATATAATAAAATAAAATAAACCTTTACAATGCCCATGACTTTCTCTATACAAGAAAAGAAGTTGCTAATAATAATAATAATAATAATAGTATAAGACTTCCTCTATAAAAATGCGGGAAGTTGCTATTATAATTCACATCTCTTTTTCTTCTAAAAAAAAAAATATATTTCCTTTAACGAATGCATAGCATAATATAATCTAATAGTATTTATTGCCAATGATTCCTCTACCTGATTAGGTATTCACCTGCTTTTACCTTCTTCTTTTTTTATTTTTTGGTATGGGTTGGGTTCAGGTAATATCCAAACCCAACCCTAGAATTTCATGTTCGGGTAAATCCTACCCAATTATTCTCTCATCGAAAACTATGCAATATCTGAAAATATTGGGTTGGGTAGGGTTGGGTATCTATTACCCAATGAATTTGGTCATCCAATAATAATAAAACTGTTGACAACTAGAGGTGATGAATCTGATTATGTACATTAACATAGTACATTGTGATTGGCAACAGTCACTCGTAAAGTCACAGTCAATGCTATCTAGCTAATGGATTTACCAATGAAAAGAGGCCAAGGCAATCTACACGGTCGACTAAGAACATGTCAAGACTCTCAAGACCCCTAGTAGGGTTTAGTGTGTTACAAAGTTTAATTATTATTATTCATTTACAAAATTGAAGGGATTTTTTGGGGTACTATTTTGTCAAGTATAATTTATGGTATTTTGCCTCTCTTTTTTTGGTTAAGTGATAAGATCAATGGCATATGATATTCAACATTAACAGTATAGTTTGAACCTCAAATTTGTGACAGGTGAATATGATGATACACAAGATTTCACAACCAAAAAAATCATGTCAATTTGGAACTCTTTTGACGTAAACAAGTGTAATTTCTTCCTTTGCGATAGCAAGTGTCCTAAAATCACATCACTGATAGGAACATTTCATTCTCTAGCTACTCTAAAAAAGTGATTATCAGATGTAATGGATGGTTGAGTGCATTGCATTAGATTTAAAGAAGTCGTGGAGTAAGTGATCAGTTACATTGCTTTTGCCTTTACAGTCTACAGGAATTTTCTTCTCTTTAGAGTAGGGATGAAACCTGGCCAAGTTTCTAGAAGCCAAGCTCATATTCTAAGCAGTTTCATAATTTGAACTTTAATACAAGTTGATCTCAAGTCCTGGAAAATATTATAACAAAATGCTGCTCCTCATAATCTGTTAGTGACTTGTTAGTACCACTATGACTTGACCTTGCAAATATTTGTGTACTTATTCTAGTGGTCAATAGTGTGGAAATCATGATTTACGGATATTTCTTGGGCCAACAAGTTTCATATCTATCTTATAGCTTGGAAATAATTATTTTATGTATTATTATTAATGCTGAAATGCAGAGCTCTGCACCTAAATGTCAAAGATGTTTAAATTGTTCAAAACTTGGAAATTAAATTTTTTATTTGGATTTCCTAATTGAAATAAATGCACTCACAATTTGTAAGCAATACAATGATTCATTCTCATTATATATATTTATTGAAAAAATTACACATCATTCACTTCCAAAATTTTCAACTTAAACTTCTCAATGTAGCAGATAATGACATCCACAAACTTCTTTATTCGCAAGCCAAAGAACAAATTTTGACTTGACAAAAACAGAAAAAGAAAAAGCCACAACCTAAACTTCCAATGGGACACACCAATATAAACACTAGGTTTATTTGTAGAGATCAGGGTTTGCCAAGAGGAAGGCCTCAACAGCCTTGAAAAGTCCACTGGCCTTTTCTATAGCAGCCTGGACTTGCTCCTCCTTGAGCTGAAAGTCACCCTTTGTCTGGTACTTGGTGGTGCTCTTCATGATGGTTCCTCCATCAGGGCTTGCCACAAAATTGGTCTCAGTAGAAACATTTTCTATGTCAGTCAAAACATCACCTTCAATCACGCTAAAGCTATATGTACAGTTTTCAGTGTCTAGCGCATCAATCCTGTGCTTTGAATATTTGTATTTGCTTGCTGCAAAATATAGACAAGATTTGTTACTTCTTTACTACCATATGCCAAGAACCACCCCCACTTCCACCCCCCCCCCCCCCCCCCCAAGAAAAAATAATAATAATAATAATATCTTGTTTATAGTTTTGGACTTGTTTACATCTTGTGGTCACATATAGTAATTTTCTTTATTTCACACAAATGTACTTTTAAATACCATCAAAATACATCTTAGATATTAGTATTGAAGCTGACCTTCGCCAAAGGTAATCTTCTTGATGGTTCCAGGTCCTCCATTTCCTTCAATTATTTCAGTGGACTTAATGGCCTGTGGTAGAACCTTTGGGATGAGGTTGTCAGAATCAAGGACAAAGGCCTTGAAAAGCCTAGCTGGGGGGATAACTGAGGTTTCCTGAGATTCATGAGTGAAGACACCCATGCTGACTTAAAATAATTTTGTAGTGATCAAAGGAAAAATGTGAACTAGAAGGAGCGCTTTGATGAGCTTTGAAGATGTGAGAGATGTGAGTACAGAAGGAGTAGAGAGTACTTTTTATAGCGATAAGGAGGCTCAAGGTTACCTGGCATAAAAGTTTCAATAATAATTTATAGTCAAAGGAAGCTCGTTTAGAAATTGTTCCAAATGCTATCGAAACTATGTGAGATCTTTGTATTTATTTCACAGGAGTCTATTATTAACATTATTTATTTTTATTACATATCAACCACAATGGATCACGTCAACAGTTATAAAAACAATTGTAAAAGTTTCCGCATTTCTAGATTTATTTCAGGTATAGTTCGGAGAAAAACTAGTTGTACCATAACTTTTGTGGTAATCCTTGTGGTAATCTTGGAGGAGTTATTAGTGGAGCATCTGGAATACGAAAGCATAGGTGGTCTTACGATTGAAAACAAGATTGATTAACCATGTCATCAACCTAAATTGGTAGATATGGATTTTTGCTCATATATTAGTGAAGGACCAAGATTGTTACAAATCAAAATTATTTATTCTTTAGGCACACTATGTGAAAAATATGGATGTATAAGGAGTGTGGATTGTGAAGGTAATAATTTTTCTTCACAGGATTTTTTTATTTTTTATTTATTTTTTGTTTTTTTTTTTTAAATTAGGAGAAAACTATTCTTTACAGGATCTTAGTTTGCCAAAGCAAAGACAAGTCATTTAGAAGCAAGTATTTTATCGGTAGTACAATACAAATTTGACACATCACGTTTGTCAAGTTTGTATTTGATTGAAATCAAGTTGAATAAAATGACCAACAATATGCGTCACAAAAACCCATAAGAATATTTTTATAATATTTTTTTCATAATTCAATTAAAGTGATACTAATTTCCATAATATTTTTTTCACAATTTATCAAGGTATTAAATTGTGATCGTAATATTATTAAAAAAGAGTTTTGATTTTAAAAATATTGCCCCATATATTATTGTGGCTAATACTTTTTAGAATAATGCTAGAGCGACAAACTATTTTACAAAAAAGTTTACAAACTGCTGATGTAGTGAGTGATTATTGGTAAATGAAAAAGTCATATTAATGGTGGATCTAGATGAAAACTAATAAAAAATTGTTCACATTAGCAGCTTATAAAAATGTTGTAAAATAGTTTATGGTTGTAGCATTACTCTATTTTTTATTATACACCAACCATACTAAGCTACTTTCCTATTTTAAAAATATTTTATATCACACTATCATAGTTGCCAAATCTATGCGTCATTGAAATCGATGAATCGATACATAGGATATGAATTATGGGGTAAAAAAAAACCCCTTATAAATAACATATATTGAATTATAAAAAAAAAAAAAAAAAACATATATCGAAATAACAATTCATTTTATTATGTCTTCCGCTAACAAGCAAAAACTAAACATTTGATGTTAAATATCATAGGATGGTCCATTTCAACATCTTAATCTTAATTGGTAGCTCCAGACTCAAAGTATCTATGTTAATTAACAGCTGTTGTTGATAATAATAATAATAATAATAAGAAAAAAATATCGATTAATAGAGATGATGATATACATCAACACACTGTGTTATGATTGGCAACAGTTACTCTGAAAGTCATCACAGTCAATACTGTAAGGTCCATATGTTTTGGTATTGCCAAACATGCCAAATTATGTGTCTTTAATTGAATTTTAATGTGTCTTGAAGTTGTAATTGAATATCACGATTAAGACACAAAGTCTGATCAAGAAAAGTTTAAGAAAAGTGAATGTTCATCATATGCCTTGATACCTCCTCAATACCTCTCAATACATCAAGCCCTCTAGGCCATTGTCGTTCTCCTCAATAGCAAGTTTGATATATCTCGATAGTACTCTTGATACCTCTCGATATATTAAGTTTCGTGTTTTAGCGAAAATCAACAACGCAAAAAAACCCATAACTTGTCCATTTCAAGCCTGATTCGAAATTTGTTTGAACTAGTATTTAAAGGACATTATTATTTATCTATTAAAAGGGTTTTTAGAGAGAGAAAAACTCCATTTGTGGGGCTACGGTTTTTGTAACAAAATTCTCTCAATTTCATCATACTAGAGAGTTTCAAGTAGTTACGAAGTTCTATTGATGAAAAACCTAAAGTCATAGCAAGTAGCAACCACACCAACTATCAAGAATTTCTTGGAGTCAATCCAAGGTTTTGATTATAATTGTAGGTGTGTCATCTATGAAGACATTCATATGTTGAAAAGTTCAAAAGTTCTAATGCGATTGAAGGATTTTACTGTAATTTTATCGACTAAAATTGTAGAGTATAAGGACAAAAGTTTTGCATTATATCTTAAACTTCTTATTATTATAGTGGATTGTTTTTTGTGAAGGTTTCCTTTTAGATTTTTTTAACTGTGAAACTAATATGTTTCATTAGTTTTCATGAGTTATTATATCTTGTTTTATTTACTATTCTATTATGCATGATATTTATGTTTTTTTGTTTCACCCAGGACTTGACATAATTGTTGTGGGCCTTTTGTGATTTCGGGCTGGACTGCCTCCTGCTATACTGGGCCCTAGTGTTCGGAATAAGAGAATTGAGACTAGCACAACTGCAACTCACTTTAGTTCAGCTTTTGCACAAACTATACCCCGTTCGCCGAAACTTTAATCACATACCCATGGCAGGTGAAGTTGACGCATAAAAAGTTATGGCAGATAGGTGCAACAGAGGAATGATAAGCGGGATACATTATTGTTAGGCAAACCAAGTAAACAACATTTCATTAAAAGTAAGAGAAAAGAAACGTTATAGGTGTAATAACAAAGACAGGAGGAAAAAACAATAGCAATAATTGGTAAAGTCAAAGAAGGAGATGATTAGTTTGACACATTCAGTTTTGTCACGGGAATATGGCCAATGAGGGAACCATTTCCTCAATATGGGTAAACTTGCAGGAGGATTCTATTGCAGAGATTACTCACTTTGAGGGAACGAACCTAAATGGCTTAAGCCCAAACGAATTCTTTTCTTTAGCAGAGAGTAGGCTTTAGGAGGGAGAGAAGGAAAGAAAACTTATTGGTGCATGCCTACCATTCTATTCTCTCTTACTTTTTTCCTAACTCTCTGTTTCTTTTCCTATGTTTTACTATTTCAATTTTTTTCCTTTTGTTTTCTTTCTTTCTTTTGTGTTTTCTCGTGCAATGTGATGGTGATCACTCTTGTGGTGATTGCTACTATTATGATCCCCCTTACTGTGCACAGCTAAGGCCCTTTATATACTGCTTGAGCAGGATTCTCAGAATAGGTCTCCCCTTCTCCCCACCGCTAGAACATACCCTTTCTTACCTCTAACCCATGACCCACCACTCTTGTATTGGCTAGGTATAGGCTAGTAGTGCCTAGGTCTTGCACGTTCTCCACTTCTTTTGTACGTCCAAAACCTATCCGTTGCTCATGCATTTGCCGTGGTCTGGGGCTCGTCTATTACTACAACAAAATGTATTTTTAGTGAAGAAAATTAGTGAGGAAATATTTTTCGTCGCTAAAAGCATAGCTTTAGTGACGAAATATGAATTTCATCACTAATAATGAAAAAAAATTATAACATTTAGCGACAGAAAATATATTTTCGTCGCTATTGTGAGCTAAAAAATGGGTGCCAACAGGGGACGCATTGGCATGAAATTAATTTATCTATAGCAATGAAATATTTCATCACTAAAAGTTGAAATTTTTAGTGACGAAATATTTCGTCACTATAGGTATTGCTGTAAATAGTATTAGTGACGAAAATCATTTTGTCTCTATAAGGAAGAATTAGCGACGAAACATATTCGTCGCTAAAAATAATCATAATTTTTCATTCCATTGTTTTAGCGACGAAATCAGAATTCATCACTAAAAGTGTGCTATAGCAACGAAATTAACATTTCGTCACTAAGAAACTGGTTTTTAGTGACAAAATATATTCGTCGCTAAAAATAATCATAATTTTTCATTCCATTGTTTTAGCAATAAAATCAGAATTCGTCACTAAAAGTATGCTATAGCAACGAAATATTAATTTCGTCGCTAAAAATCGTTAAAAAGTCTGGGTTTTTAGCAACGAAATTTACCTTCGTCGCTAAAAACATAAAAATTTAATGCATGTAGCAAGGAAAGAAGGCATTAGCGATAGAAAAAGAAGGCATTAGCGACAAAAGTATTGCATCGCTAAAGACCCTATATAAATACCCTTTTAGTTCCCAAACCCCTCATTTCATTTCACTGCCATACTCTGAACACCAAATGCTTTTAGCAACCCATCTTGTCATCGTCACCTAAAGCCATCCGCCACTGTCGCCAAAGCCACCATCTCCAACTCCGAAGCCACGGTCGCCGAAGCCATCCGCCACCGTTGTCGAAGCCATCCACCACCGTCATTGAAGCCATCTATTGCCAAAGCCACCGTCGCCTTAGCTTCTAACATCAAAGCGAACCGTCGTCAACCAAAGCCAAAGCGAACTGTCACCAATCGAAGCCAAAGTGAATCATCACTGTTAACCCAAAAAAAACCCATCCGTCACCGATTTGTTCATTCCATCATTGATTTTAGATCATTCTGTCGCCGATTGAGCATTCTGTCGCCGATTTGAGAGCATTCCATCACCGATGAGCATTTCATCGCCGATTTGAGAGCATTCCATCGCCGATGAGCATATCGTCTCCAGGTTAAGAGCATACTCTCACCGATTTGAGAGCATCCCAACCCTTCGCCTTTCACACTCTATAAACCAATTAAGTCACTCACTCTTTGTCTACTTATTTCTCCATCTTCATCTCCTTTTCCCATTTCTCTGCTTCATTGGTAAATACTGTGAATTTGCAATGTGAATGGATTTAATTTTATTGGGTTTTGCTTATTTGGGCTGTTGGGATTTTTTGTGGGAGTAATTATTCACATGCTTTATGCCCATTTTCTGTATTGCTATTGAAGAAATGTTAGCTTGCTACTGCTTATACAGTGTGAAAGATGCTAAATTTATGGGTTTTTTTTAGTAGTTTGTTTGTTGCTTTTACTGCTACTTTTATGCGATTTTTGATGTGTTGGTTACCACAACTGAGCAATCAGCTGGGATACATTTTTGCCTTGATATTTGAAATTTATGCATCTGCAATGTTTTTTGTGCTCACCAACTGTTTGATCAATTAAATGGTAGAAAGGAAAAGAGAGAGATGAATTTTTCCTTATATATGCTCTATTTGGTTGCTCCCAAGAAAAGAAATACTAGTTACTCATTATATGGCTACTTGGTTTAAAACAGAGGTTGAGTTTCTGTTTTTGGTATTGTTTCGTTTGATTGTTTTTATTTCAGCATTTTATGAGCAGCCAAATAGAGGCTATTTGAATGGCTATAGTTATCTTTATTTGTTTGTAAATAAGAATTCATTAGCAAATTGTGTTTGGCACTTGCTTTGGCGATATGCATGTTGAAATTTTTTTAATGTTTAAGCTGTACTAACTGCTTTTTTTTTTTTTTTTTTTTTTTTTTCCATTTTACAAGAAATGCCTTTCTGATAGGAACCTTTTGTAAGTCAAATTAATACTTAATACTTTAGGAATGGACATGGTGACATAATTAAATTGTTTTTGGAGTTTATCTCTCTATGCACTTTATTGATATTATTAGTATTGTTGGATATATGGGTTTGGTGAATAGGAGACCCATCAATTGAATTTTCTTCTAATATATTTTGTAAAGGCTTTTGATGAATGTCCATTGGTGACGTAATCTAAGGGTTTTTTATTTTTAGTATTGGCAACAAGGTTTTTGGTTGAATGTGATGACAAGGTTAGTGATTTTTTGGGTTGCTGTGGGGGAATAGAAAGAGGCTTAGATATGTGAAAGTCAAAGACCAAAGCTTAGCCAACAAATCAGACTTGTATGCTTAGATTGATCATAGTAACTAAACTCTATTTAAATACCTATAAAACTCAATACTTGTGATGTTTGTGATTGGTTTTGTAGTGGGTTGTCGTGTTAGAGCAAGCGAGTGGCTTGCATGGTGTAATAAGGTGGTTTAAATTCAAATTAGGAGTGTTTTTAATTTCTTGTAAATGTGAATGGACCTTATTGATTAGATTGATGAATAGTACTTTAATTGATTTCAATACTTGTAAAACTCTATACTTGTAATGTTTGTGATTGGTTTTGTGGTGGGTTGTTGTGTTGAAGCAAGCGAGTGGCTTGCATGTTGTAATAAGGTGATTTAAATTTATATTGAGAGTGTTTTTAATTTCTTGCAAATGTAAATGGACCTTATTGATTAGATGTGATGAATAGTACTTTAATTGATTTCAATACTTGTAAAATTCTATAGTTGTGATGTTTGTGATTGGTTTTGTGGTGGGTTGTTGTGTTGAAGCAAGCGAGTGGCTTGCATGTTGTAATAAGGCGGTTTAAATTTATATTGAGAGTTTTTTTAATTTCTTGCAAATGTGAATGGACCTTATTGATTAGATGTGATGAATAGTACTTTAATTGATTTCAATACTTGTAAAACTCTATACTTGTGATGTTTGTGATTGGTTTTGTGGTGGGTTGTTGTGTTGAAGCAAGCGAGTGGCTTGCATGTTGTAATAAGGTGGTTTAAATTTATATTGAGAGTGTTTTTAATTTCTTGCAAATGTGAATGGACCTTATTGATTAGATGTGATGAATAGTACTTTAATTGATTTCAATACTTGTAAAACTCTATACTTGTGATGTTTGTGATTGGTTTTGTGGTGGGTTGTTGTGTTGAAGCAAGCGAGTGGCTTGCATGTTGTAATAAGGTGGTTTAAATTTATATTGAGAGTGTTTTTAATTTCTTGCAAATGTGAATGGACCTTATTGATTAGATGTGATGAATATTACTTTAATTAATTTCAACTTTTACATGTGATGTTTGTGATTGGTTTTGTGGTAAGTTGTTGTGTTGGAGCAAACGGGTGGCTTGCATGGTGTAAAAAGGTGGTTTAAATTCATATTAGGAGTGTTTTTAATTTATTGCAAATGTGAATAAACCTTATTGATTAGATGTGATGAATAGTACTTTAATTGATTTTAATACTTGTAAAACTCTATACTCGTGATGTTTGTGATTGGTTTTATGGTGAGTTGTTGTGTTGGAGCAAGCGGGTGGCTTGCATGGTGTAATAAGGTGGTTTAAATTCATATTGGGAGTGTTTAAGTGTACAATGTATATTTGTTTAAGTATTAATATAGACTTGTGCGTTCATGAACAAGATAAAACTTTATAGATTTAGATGTTAGAATACATTATGCATGAGTTAGTAGCAATTGTGCTAAAGTAGTATTCACTTTGCAATTGTAGTCAAACATGGATAAAAGTTGGATGACAATGGGTAAGACACCTGATGGCAGATTAAGTCGTCCATTTATTGAAGGGGTCAATGCATTTATTAATTTTGCAAGAGCGTTTGTGGACTTGAGTGGTAATATTCTGTGTCCGTATATTCACTGTGTGAATTGCTATCGACAATCTCCTCAAACTATGCGTATCCATTTGCTTCATCGTGGGATTATGCTATCTTACATTAATTGGTATGATCATGGAGAATCTTGTGTATTGAACGAGAACATTCATGATAATGAAATGTTGGATAGTGATCATATGGATGGTATCAATGCCTTGAGGAAGACGAGGAAGTGCATAATATTGACAAACTTGAGGAAGACGCAAAGCGTGAGTTGTATCTAGGTTGCACTGATTATAGTATCTTGAAGTTTGTTATTGAGATGTTGAATGTAAAGGTAATGACCAACTTGAGTAATAAGGGACTTGATATGATGCTAGAATTGTTGACAAAGGTTTCACCAAAAGGTAATTTGGTTTCAAGGTCAACTTATGAAGAAAAGAAGATATTACGTGACTTGGGCATGTCATAGGAGCATATAGATGCATGCCAAAATGATTGTGCACTATTTTGGAAGGAAAATGAAAACCTTGATAAATGTCCGGTGTGTGAGACGCCTAGGTACAAGGATACACGTGCCCAGGGTAAGAAGATTCCTCATAAGGTATGGTGTTAGTTCCCATTGACACTGAGACTGAGGAGGTTGTACATGTCAGGCCAAAGAGCTAAGGACATAAGATGGTATATAGACAAACGTGTGGACGATGGGATAATGAGGTATCCGACGGGATAATGAGGTATCCGACTGATAGTGAGGAGTGGAAGGAGTTTGATTTGCAACATCCTAATTTTGCCCTCAAACCTCGCAATGTAAGGTTGGGGTTGGCTACAAATGGATTTAACCCTTTGGGGAATATGAATAATAACTATAGTATATGGCCTGTCATACTTACTCCCTATAACCTACTGCCTTGGTTGGTTATGAAGGAGCCATATTTTATGTTGTCATTGCTTATTCCTAGTCCCCATCAACCGAAAAATGAGATTGATATTTACTTGAAACCATTGGTTGACGAGTTGAAGGAGTTATAGGAAGAATGTGTGGAAACTTATGATGCTTATAGAAAAGAGCATTTTCAGATGCATGCAACTTTGTTGTGGACAATACATAACTATCTTGGATTTAGTAACGAGTCTGGGTGGAGGACAAAGGTTTATGATTCTTGTTACACTTGCAACGATGAACCATATTCAGAAGCTTTGGAAAGTAAAATTGGATTCATTAACCATTGAGCTTATTTACCTATGGAACATCGTTGGAGACATAGTCAGTTGCATAATGGTTAATCGGAGAAACCAAAGAGATCTTTAGAGTTACAAGTAAAAAAGATACAAGAGCAACTATATAGAATGCCAAATATAATTTTAGGAAAGCATCCAAGTAACAAGAAGAGACAACTTATTGGAGAGCCAAATTGGTTAGAGGTAAGTATTTTGTACAAGCTTCCATACTGGAAAAATAAGAAGCTTAAGCATAACATTGATGTCATGCATATAGAAAAGAACATTAGTGAGAGTACTCATGGAACTTTGTTAGGCATTGAGGGGAAAAACAAAGACATTGATAAGGCATGGATAGACTTGAAAAATGTGAACTTTAGGCACACGTTGCATTTGAAACAACGTCCTAACATAACGACATTAGTATTATATTGTTTGAGTTGGGCAGCTTCTTCCAAGACTTATGCTCAAGGACCCTAAAGCGGAGTGAATTGGAGAAACTAGAGAAACGTATAGTTCTTATACTATGCAAGCTTAAGAGGTTCTTTCCTCCTGCATTCTTTGATTTTATGGTCAACCTTGCTATTCACTTACCTCGAGAAGCAATTCTAGGAAGCCCATTACAATGTCGATGGATGTATCCAATTGAAAGGTAACTAGATTCTTTGATGCATCAATCAATTGCATCTTTCCTATGTGGTATAAAATAACATAATGTGCATATTTTTTCCTCATAGGTAGCTTGGAAAATTGAAAAGATACGTTTCCAATCGAGCTCGACTAGAAAGTTTGATTGCAGAGGCTTACATTCTTAAAGAATGTATTAACAACTAGTCTTTGTATATTGATGGGATCGAAATTATGCATAATCGAAGAGAAAGAAATGAAGATTTTGGTGAATCCAACAAAGGATTGATAGTTTTTTCACAAACTGCCTGACCTACAGGTGGTAGCCGAAATGATAGCAACTTATGTCGTGCATTGTTTGATACTGCTCATTAGTACTTGTTGTACAATAGTCCTGAGTTAAAACCTTATTTAAAGTATGTGATTTCATATGCATGTATTGTTTGATTAAGTTTTGAATATTATCTGCAATGCTTAGCTAAAAATAAATAACCTTATTTTTAATAGTGAATACAAAAACACATTGCATAATCCTACTGGTAAAGCCATAACTCAAATCTAACGACAAGAGTTTCCCAAGTGGTTCAAAGAACATGTAAGACATTTGAAACTTAGTCACACACTAATAAAAATTAAACATTTAAATAGTTTCGTCATTGCTTATTACTAATTAATATCACTTGTTGAATGTCATTATAGATGAATAAATCGAAAGTTAGCAAGTCAGTAGAAGCAACTAAACAATTATAGTCATTAGCAAATGGTCCTAAGCCGCATGTGAAGGAGTGCACAGTTTGTATGGTCAATGGTGTAAAGTTCCATACAAGAGACCTAGACAATTGTCGTGTAACCCAAAACATTGGTGTATGTACCAAAAGGGACCATGAAGGAGAAATGCACGACTTCTATGGCCATGTGTGCAAAATTTGGGAATTGGAGTATTTATTTCGCCATAAAGTTGTTTTGTTCCAGTGTGAATGGTACAATACTAATACCAATGGTCGAAGGAGAACGATAAGAATCATTGCACACTGCACAAATATTGATGTTACAAGTCGGTGGTATGAAAATGACCTTTTTATACTTTCTAGTCAAACGAGACAAGTTTTCTACCTTTAAGATACCAAATTGGGTGAACCTTGGAAAATTGTGCAATCCATCCAACATAAGGGAGTGTTTGATGTCCCGGAAGTCGGGGGTGGAGAATCCAATGATAATATAAAAGATAGTGGCGCATTTCAACAAGAAGCGATTATTGATGTTGTCTCTGTCAATATTGAGGACAATATTATTGAGTATTGTATGGGTGATGTTGAAACTGATGTTGTTCTTAAAGGTGGAACTTCAGAAGATGCTAATCAAAATGAAGTGCATGACATACCTGATATTGATCTTGATATGGATTATGATATGTAGAGTTCATAATAATTGTCTTAAATGTTGTATGCTTATCTTAAAGTTTTATGCTTGTCTAAGTAGAAATTGTTTTAAGTTTTGTACTTATCTTAAACTTGATATGGATATTGATGTGGTCATTTTCTGTGTTGAGTTAGTAGCAATTGTGTTCAAATTTTGCACTTGTGAATTGCTTGATATGGACAATTGTGTGGACTATGATATGTAAACTTAGTAGTAATTGTTATTGAGATGTTTTGTACTTATCTTGAACTTAGTATGGATATTGATGTGGTCATTTCTTGTGTTGAGTTAGTAGCAATTGTGTTCAAATTTTGCACTTGTGAATTGCTTGATATGAATAATGGTGTAGACTATGATGTTAGTTAGTAGCAATTGTACTTGTCTTTCATGTCAATACATAGTTTCAAAAAATGCCCAAAAAGGCCAAATACGCTCATAATATACCAAGGTATGAAATGGCAAGATTGGATAGAATGAGACCAAACCAAGAGAGAATTGATGCTTTGGG
This sequence comes from Castanopsis chinensis, assembly GCA_032878915.1. Classification (NCBI taxonomy): domain Eukaryota; kingdom Viridiplantae; phylum Streptophyta; class Magnoliopsida; order Fagales; family Fagaceae; genus Castanopsis; species Castanopsis chinensis. The sequence continues at coordinate 2,653,340 of JAVQMG010000113.1, forward strand.
ATTAAAGCACATCTCAACTTCTCTAAAGGATTCTGCTCAGTCCAATTATGCAAAAGGAAAAAGAAATAAAGCTCATGTTATGGTAGATGATGATTATGTACAACCTATTGGTGACGATGACAATGATGATGAGTCATCTAATTCTATAAGCCATAAGGTACAATAAATATTCCATAGGGTACAATAGATGATAATAACTTTGTTGTTCCATTATTTGTAATAACTTTGTTGTTTCATTATATATATATTTGTTAGTTACAGATGACACTTGGACGGCTTACACGCTCGCGAGGTGAGGCATCTATTCCGATAGTCCAATCTACAGTTCAATCTATAGAAACACCTCCTGAGGCAAATCCTCTCACCTAAAGTTCTTCTAGTGCAGAGGTGTAAGCTACTGACGCATTAACTAGCACGACTGGTAATTACATAGAACATACTTTATTACAACTGCACCCTGTCTTTACTATTGAGATTATACTTCACTTAATTTAACATTGATTATGTTTAAATAGGATCTGTTAGTAGAAATACCCGTTGAATAACACGAGGTATAGAAGTATGGGCACTTGTTGAAAAAAGTGGTAAGCTGCTAGTACGTATAGCTACAGAGTATAATGCTCCTGTTGGGAAGAATGCGTGCAAACTTGTCAATCAAATTATCGTACAAGTGCGAAGTAATTTGTCTAATGATAACGTGAAAAATTGGAAAAGTGTTGATGTTGCTACTAAAGATGTGGTGCTTCAAAATATAGCGATAAATTTACATTGATAACATCTAATTCGTCTTTGTTTTCACTAAGCATATTAAATTCATATAATAATATTTCTATTATACATATACAATTCATTTTACAGGATCAATTTGAGCTACAAGGAGATTCCAACTTGGTAACGAAAGCATTAAATACAAAATGTGGAAGATTATTGAGTTGCAACTCCAACAAGTTGCATCAAACTTATAAAAAGCTCGTACAATCTCATGGTCCTGACTATGCAAGAAGCCACTCGCCAAAGAATGCCACACTTGAGCAGTGGACTGGACTCATTGATGGGAAATGGACCAATAGAGATTGGTTGGTAAATTATTTATATGTATATTATTATTATCCAATGTTTACTATATTATGTTGTCAAATGATTAGCTTAATACTTAGATGAAGTAAATGTATACTATTTTATTCATGATTTAATAAGTATCTTGAATGTTCTTTATTAGGAAAAATTAAGAAAGAACTCTGAAAATAGAAATAAAACTTCAGACAAACATAGATGCGGGACAATAGCACTTGCTGTTAGGGTTGATGAGGAGGTGCATGTTTTTCATTTTCTTAAACCTCAATATATTACATGTTGTGATTAATTAACTATATCTATCTAACCCTCGAATGTTAATCAATCAGACAAATAATAACGGCGGTCAAGTTCCTGAATCGTAAAAATCTTCAAAGATATTCATTTCAATCCAAATACAAATATGTGGATACACCATGAAGATGAAGTGACATATGTATGTGTATCATTCCATTCCTATTATTCCATCCCTATCATGTTTGTAAAGCTATAACATATGTAGTATTAATGTTGTGATTGTTTGTTTCTTTCTCTCTTTCAAATGATAGGAAATTATTCTAAAAGTGCAAGAGGATCATTATCAAGATCCTAATGCAATTCCCCTTACACAAGAGGAGATCTCAAACTTGATTTTTAAGAAGAAGTCTGGTATTGTAAAAAGGCTTGGCATGAGACCTTCCTCTTCTCTAGTAACCACCGCTTCATCTAGTTTCTCGGTGGAGTATATCCAACGGCTAAAGAATGAGATAATTAAGCTCAAAGAAGCAAGAGTTAGGGAGCAAGAGGAGCGAGCTTGGGAGCAAGAGGCATGAGCAAAGCAAGAAGAGGTCCAAAAGAATATTCTTAACTTTTTGAGGAGAAATGATTATGATGACGCTTTTACCTATGGGGGTGGTTCATCTTCAAGTTAAAAACACTTATTGGTTAGTACTTTATTTTAGAAATTAACCCGCACTACATGGTGTAACTACCTTTTTTTATGCATTATTCGAAACTAATTGTATTTTATTACACTTGAAAATCTACATTTGCTTTCTACAACTTGTACATTAGGAATTGTGATTTTAATTCATTGGTGCGGCTACTCTTAATGCATTGTTAGAAATGTTTCTTATAACGTAGTTAATGTTTTTACTCTATGATTTTAATGTAGTATTGTTTTTTATATTTATGCAGATTTCTTATTGGTGGCTTTTAGAGGATTTACTTTTGGCGGCTTTTAGAGGATTTACTTTTGGCATTACTTGAAGACATAAGAGGACATTTTCAATTAGTTCTAATTATATTATGCTACACTTTTTGTATTGCTATAAAACATCTTGAATTATTGTATGTATTACAAACAATTATCGTATGGAAGGAGTTTGAATTTGATACTTTTTTTATTTTTTACTTGTAGAATGTATAGATTTTTTTTATAAATGTGTTGTAGAAATAAATGTGTTATTTAAATTTGAGGTTTTAATAATGTAATGACAAGTTACAGGTTAATATCAAAGCTATGGAAAAAATTAAAATAGAAAATACGTTTTAGCGATAAATTTTTTCGTCACAAATATAGCAACAAAAAAAATTTTTAGTGACGAAATATTTTATCGCTAAATGTAGCAAAATTTTGTAAGAAATGGTTTAGTGACGAAAATATTCGTCACTATATGTGCCTGGAGTTTCTTAAAAATAGTTTTAGTGACAAATTTTTTTGTTACTATATGTACCCAAAAATAGTTTTAGTGATGAAATTTTTCATCACTAAATATGATTTAATAAACTGAAGTGTTTGTAGTGACGAAATATTTTTGTCACTGAATAGTGTTTTTAGCAAGGAAAAACTTTAGTGACGAAACGATTTCATTGCTAAAAGTTTTTTTTTTTTTTTTTTTTTAAACAAATCAGACTTTTAGTGATGAAATTTTTCATCACTAGGACTTTTAGTGATGGAGTTTCAACAATGAAATGAGTTTCGTCGCTAAAAGTCCAATTTTGTCGCTAAAGGTTCTTAGCGATGAAAAATTGGACTTTTAGTGATGAATTTTTTCCTCACTGAAAATACATTTTGTTGTAGTGTATGCACTCTGCCGCCCATCCTTGACCTCTTATGGCGTAAACTGTCTTCTGGTCTTTCATTCTTTATTAGCCTGCTTCTTTTCAAAGGCCTTTCTTCCTTTTAGTCCATTCCTTGTTCCACCCGTAGCCTTGTTGTCATTCTTGCCATACTACTCTACTATTCATGTCACAATGTTATTTGACTCGTGTTCACTGGGCCTTTTTTGGGGTACTGCTCATCCTTCTTTCGATGACTTCATACGGTCATTCATTCTACTTTTGGGCTTTCACAGCTCGTTACATTGCTTGTGGGTTCTTTTGTCCCATTTCTTTCTCTTTGGGCCTCTTTGGCCTATATTCTTTCCTTATGCATCCTCGGCCCATTTCCTAATTTTGTATTCCCATGGGCACTTTGCTAACTATTTTAAGCTTGCTTGGCTCAATTACTTTATCCTTTATCCTTAAGGCTCACGGGTTTTCCATCAACCCCTTTCTTTCTTACTTCATTACTTCAGGCCTGCTGTGGTCCATTCTCGCTTTTCTTCATTACATAATGCCCATAGGTTTACTACTTCCTCATTTGGGCTCCTCTAGGCCCATTTTCTATTGTCAAAACCCATTTATTTATTTTACGGGTCTACGATTCATTATTCTTGCCACTAATAGTTCTTTCCTATCAACCCATTATCTCTCTTCTTGCCCATATTGTTGGGCTTCTTCCTACTGCTGGGCTTTCAAAAATGGGCATCAACATTTAGCCCCCTAAGCGTATGAAATGATCCTACTGTTCATATGCGAATAAAAGACTTTCCTGCCCTTCTTGTCTTTTCTTCTTCTTTTCTTTTACGGGCTTTTTCAAATAGTGGACCCCAACTTATATATATATATTTTTTTTCTTTTCCTGCCATGAATAGTGTTGTCTCTTCAAATTTTCCAGTTTAGCGGTTATTTTGAAACACGACCTCTGCTTCATTAATTCCATCCCTTATCCGATGATTGACCCATCACATCCCTTCATGTCAATTTTGATAACGTTGGTATTTAAAAGAGAGTCCTTTCACAGTTCAAGTACAAACACTCTCTCCTTTCCCCTTTCTTCACCGTGTCTTCCTTTTTCAAACACCACCAACCATTTGCTTTGATCAACCAATCCCTCATGACGCCGACGAAAAGCCAAGGTTCTTCCCACCGTAAAAGAAAAGAGGTTATCTCAGATGATCCTGCCGCGCGAGAGATAGGCAAAGAGGCCACCTATTCGGAATCGGGCCACTCCGATAAGGAAGAGGAACAATGTGATCTCGATAGTGAGTGCACTCCTCTCATAGACCCTTGGTACGATACCCATGCCCATTTTCCAAAATTTCTTAGTGAATACACACTGCCTCGCCAGGATATGTGTGGCTTACCATTTACCATCGCAACACGGTTGTCTCTTAGGCTCCGTTGGCTTCCTCGATTCCTAATCTTGCCATCCACCAAGGTACTTCACTTCCTATGCCCATTCTCTTCGAGTTTAAATCGAGTACAACTTTGGGTTGGAAGGAATGGGTGGATAAGGAGTTGTCCGACACATGCTTTATGGAGGCACTGCGATGAGTCGGTGTGTGGAAGGCCATTGTCTAGTCCCGCTGCTTGTTTAACTTCAGAGATTTGTTTAATCTCTCGCCATTTGGTCTGCCGGTGGTGTACCGCTACTCACACTTTCTTTCTCTCCTAAGGTTAGATTACCATGACTTTGGAAGATGTGGCGCACTAGTTGCTTTTGCCCATTCTTGGTGATGTTGACCCCAACACTTTGGAGCTCTCTCTAGAAGAAGAGGCTGTGGAGACCGACTTAAGGTAGAAAATGAATGGCAACGCGAAATTGTCTTATTAGGTTGGTTTCTCTTCTAGGATCTCTATTGCTGCCCACCGTGCGGCCTTCATCATGTTCTGGCTCTATAAGTTTATCTTTGGCTCTCATCCCCACTATGTTGTAAAGCCTTTGTATTTTTAGTTAGCCATTAAGATATCTGCTGGGGTGAGTTTGCCGTTGACACCCATGTTCTTAGGACATTTATATATTCAGTTGGATATCTTGTTGAATGATGAGGATCAAACGAGTTCCTGCCATATAGTCACTACTTCTATTTATAGTACCATTCTGCAGCATCTATTGTATGAGCACTATGCTAGGCATTTGGCAAGGTGTAGGCATGTTCGCTTTGCCAAGGAGAAATTCCAGTCATGCTCAAGGGTCATTACTAGTTTCTACGGTAGGTTTGAGTCTAACTTTCCATTAGCTTTTCGTTGGGTTGGTTTGAAGCTGATTGGTCATCCTGCTATTGAGTTTTTTGATAAAGGAGTTGGGTTTTCATGGAGAGCATATAGGAACTTATGCACGGGCTATACGTGTGCTGATTCTTTGATGGATCCGTTTGTTAATACAACTGGGACCATTACCTTATTGACTGGCTTTGAGGAGAGGGGTGTTACTTATTTGACAACCACTAACACTGGGTGGTTGCCTTATCTGGCTGATGAAGGTGTTAAGTTTGCGCACTATCCTGCTAACAGGGTGAGGAGATAGTTTGGGCTAGATCAGGATATCCCTGATGACCTTTCTTCCCCTATGAAGTCCCTTACTTCTGTTCGACCATTCCTACAGCACACTGCCTTTGAGTTCTAGAGTAAGTGTTTTACTGCCATCACTATTCTAGGTTCACAAAGAGAGGGTATTTGTACTGTTGCCATGCATGGATACTAGCAGGATGTGATGACCTCATTTGAGAAGGAGTTGATGGGCACCTTCTTTCTAGCATTAGTGGATCCTGCAACTTCGGAGATCAGCCCCTTATTTTTGGGCTTCATTGTTGATGTAGCTTCCCTTTTATTTTACTTATTATTTTTTAGCACAATTTATGTTTCCTTTAGCACTTATTTGGCAAGTCCAACATGACTGCCATAGTTTGGGTTTGTAACTATGATACTTCACTTTGTTACTGCTTTTGCTATTACTATGAAATGATTTGCTTTTATAATACTTCATAGTTTTTCATTACACACTATTAAAAAAGCATGTTACAATCTTGTTTTGTGACATAGTCACTTAAAGGGAAAGGAAGCATAAAACAAACTTAAGCAAAAGGGATAGCTACATAACTTTTTCTTTTAAGCGTAATAACACTTCAGCCACTTGCCATTGATAGGATCCATCAGATCCTTGCCGTCCATCTAGCCCAAACGGTAATACCCACTTGCATGTACTTCTCTTATCACAATTGGTTCCTCCCACTTTGGTGAAAACTTAGAAGGTCCTGTCATACCTCGCCTAATGTGGTCCGCTACCTTTAACGTGAGTTGTCCTTCTATAAACACCCTTTCTTTGGTCATTCTGCCATAGGCTTCAGTCATTCTTTGTCTATATCTACAGTTGTGCTCTTGGGCCTCTTCCCTTTTTTCATCAAGCCCCTCTAGGTCTTCACATCTCTCTGCTGTAAACACTCCTTTTTCTTTTTCTTTCTCCCGCATTTGCATCACTCTTAGAGATGGAGTCATCAATTCTATCGGGCTCATTACCTCTGTCTCGTAGACCAAGGAAAATGGTAAAAACCCTGTGGCTGACTTTGGTGAAGATTTGTAAGCCCAAAGAGCATCTGGTAAGTGCATTTCCCATCCTCTTATATATTCTTAGCTCATTTTACTGATGATCTTTATGAGGGTCTTGTTTGTCACCTCTACCTACCCATTTCCTTGAGGGTAATAAGATGATGAATGATGGTGTTTGAGTTAGTAGAATTCCAACATCTTCCTCACATCACTACTGACAAAAGGCGTGTCATTGTCACTGATAATCCTATAAGGTATCCCAAACCTCATAATTATGTTTTCCTTGATAAAGTTTGCTACTGCTACAACCACCAAGATCCATATGTATCCACACGATAGTGGGTTAATTGGCCCCACCAAATCAAGACCCTAAGTATGGAAGGGCTATGGGGTAACCACACTATGTAAATTTTATGGATGAGTGTGGATCAAGTTGGCTTGCACTTGGCAGTTGTGGCATTTTTTTACGAATTATGTTGTATCCTTCTTCATGGTGGGCTAGTAGTAACCCGTCTGTAGCAGGTATCTGTACAACTTTTTCCTCCCTTGGTGTTCCCCATACTCTCCTATATGCATTTCTTTTATCATCTCTTTTGCTTCCTCGGGATCTAAACATCATAATGGGTCCCCATCATACCCTTTCTTGAAGAGGACTCCATTGTGTAGAAAGTAACATGTTGCCAGCCTTTTAAGCTTGTATCATTCATTGTTCTTTTATGGCAGAGTACTTCTTTCTAGTACTGTGTGAATGGACTTCTCTAGTCTCCCCTGACAAACACAACGTAACTTTCCTCTTTGTCTGCTGCAAGCTAGCAAGTCTCACATTGGGTTTGGATTTGATCTGCGTCTTTACCCATACTTGGCTAATAGAAGCTTGCCCTTTGAAGTTTGTGGTAAAGATTGACTTCTCCGCAGGATCCACAAATCTTATCATGCACTTCCTTCAACTTTCTTTGGGCCTCCTCTTGCCCGACACATCTAGACAAAACCCCACTTGGCATCCTGCGGTACAATGCTCCTCTTACCAAGGCGTAATCTTTTAGCACCTTCAATTCTACCGTGTCTTCTCCCTTCATCAGGGCCTCTTTTATGGGAATCCTTTAATCTTTTTCACATTGTTCCTCTTGAAACCTTTCCTTTAACATCTCGATAATAGACTCTTTCCTCTTGCTAACTTGTATCCTGGTGTTATTCCCTTCAAAAATTATTTGTAAATCTAACGTGACCAACACATCCACATACTAGTTCTCATTCATTGGGGGCATGCTCTATTTCAAAAGTTGAAAATTTTCCTTCATCTTCTAGGCCATTGTTCTATATGGGGCTAAGCTAGGTTTCTTCAGGGAGAAACTTCCCTTGGCCTGGCAAACTACCAGGTTCGAATCACCCATTACTTTTAAATGCCTAATCCCCATTTCAAGGGTCGTGGCTAACCCAGTTAGATAGACCTCATATTCTGCCATATTTTTTGAACAAGGGAATTCTAATTTAAATGAAAGTGTCACAGCCTTGTCTTTTTCATGAAACAAGATTACTCCCACTCCTCCTGATTGAGTGGTAAAGGGCCTATCAAACTTTATCACCCAATGCTCTCTGACTTATTCTGCCATAGCTACTTCTCTTGGGACCTTATCATCCAACAAGAATTCTTCTTCTCCCAAGAATTGTGCCAGCAAGTCGGCTATAGCTTGGCTCTTTACTGCTTTGGGCATTCTCGCTTTCAAGTCATATTACGACAGTTGTAGCATTCATAGTGATATTCTGCCAGAGAGAATCAGCTGTCGTAACAAAGCTTTGATTGCATGAAATTAGTCATCAACCATACCTCGATAGTCAAGAAGTAGTGGTGCAGCCTTTGCGAAGTGTACACTATAGCTAAGCATGCTCTTTCTACCCTTGGATAACGAGTTTTTGTATCCTTTAGGGCACGACTGATGTAGTAGACTGGTTGAATAATGCCACCTCCATCTTCTTGGGCAATCAATGCACCTATAGCATACAAGTTGGTGGTTAGGTAGAGCAACAATGGCATTTTGTAAATTAGGGCTTGCACAGTGGGAAGGTTCATCATAATTTGCTGCAGCCTTTTGAAGGCCACCTACTGTGCTTTTCCCCACTCAAAATTTTGCCACTTCTTAAGTAATTTGGTGAAAGTAGAAGTAATTGATGCCAACCCAAGGATGAATCTTCGGATGTATGAGACTTTTTCCAAGAAACTTTTCAACTCCTTCACTGTGGCTAGAGGTTTCATGGTAGCTATTTTCATAGCTTTGGCCAAGTCCACATCTATTCCTCTAAAGTGAACTAAGAAACCCAGGAATTTCCTCGAGGACACTCCAAATTCACACTTGAGAGGGTTCATTCTTAGTTTGAAAGCTCTACACCTCTCAAATACCCTTCTTAAAACTTGGGCATACTCTTCTTGCTTCTTTGATTTCACCACTATGTAATCCACATAGTCCTTTAGTTCCTGATGCATCATGTCGTGCAATATAGCCGTCATTGTCCGTTGATAAGTTGCACCTGCATTTTTTAACCCAAAAGGCATCACAGTATAGTAGAAGTTGCCTATGGGTGTTCTGAAAGCAATTTTCTCTGCATCCTTTGACGCTATCTTGATCTGATTGTACCCACTGAATTCGTCCATGAATGAAAACATGGTGCTTCCCGCGGCAGAATCTATCAGTAAATCTCTGTTTGGCAACAGGAATTCGTCTTTTGGGCCAACTCTGTTAAGGTTTTTCAAATCTACGTAATACCTTATCTGCCTGTTCTTCTTTTTCACTGGTACTATGTTAGACAACCAGCGTAAGTGTTAAATAGGCTTAATGAATCCTATGGCCAGCAATTTCTGCACCTCCTTAACTATTTGCCCTTCTATCTCTATGTGGAATATCCTGGCAAGCTGAACCACTGGCTTGGCCTCGGGATCCACATTTAGCGTATACACCACTAGCCTAGTGTCCAATCTTAGCATTTCACTGTAATCCCATGCGAAGACATGTTTGAATTCCTTTAGTAACAGGATCAATTCTGACTTCTCCTTTTTTAACAGTCGTGAACTAATTGAGATGGGTCTTGGATTCTGCAGGCTAGATCCCAAGTCAATTTCCTCCAACTCTTCTTCTACCACAACTTGTGCATCTCTTTCCGCCACAAATTCCTCGTCTTTCTCTTTACTAATTCCTTCCCCTGAACCTTCTTAAGCCATGCAACACACTAAGCTTTTGCATTGCCACTTTTGTCTAAGGCCTGTTTACATTTCACGCGTGGGCCCCGCGCACCTTTATAACTTACATACAATCCTGCTCTCAGTGCCTCGGACCCTGACACATTATGGTGTGTCATTTGGTTCCACAACGGGTGCTTCATTCCTTTTCTTCCTTAGAGATAGTAACTCCCTCAAATCAAGTTTTGGGTCACTTTGGATGTCTTCCCACCTAGGTACAAAGGTGCCTTGCAGTTTTGAAACTGAGCTTTCTCCAAATGGCGTCCATTAGTCGTAGAACATAGTTTCTACTAGATGGGCTTTTGCTTGCTCAAATGGCGATGGCTTTGCTGTTGTGCGTATCATGCTACCATGGCCTCCCCAAAAGCACGTGATATGAGACCTCTGCTTTTACCACGTGGAACCGATATAGAGAAGCTACGGGGCCCACCTTTAACTATAGTTGGATTTAGCCTACGGTGTATTCGCCCCTTCCTCCAAATCCTGTCACTTTTGTTGGGTAACCCTAAATCTTCCTCTCTAAAAGTTATGCCGCTTGTAAGGTGTTTAGTGGGATGAGATTTACAGAAGCGCCTATATCCGCCAAGGCCCTCTTGATGGGAATTTGGTTTATAGATGCTGCCAAGTAAAGAGGCCTCCTGTGATCTAAGTACCCCACCTCCATATTCTTATCACTGAAAGTGATTTCACTTGACTCCTGCAAGAGAACCCTACCACCCGCAACTTCTACTATTAGGCATTCTATCCCTGTCCTAGAGGCAATGCTTACCAGAGCTTTCGTGGCTATCATTCACTCTCTCACTGTGAGCCCTAATTGGTCGAATAAATTCCTAAACTTGGAAATCTTTTGTAAGATGGTAATTTCTGTGGTAGGTAGGTTAGATTCTCTTCTTTGTCCTCCCCTAGATCTGCACAAATGACAACTGCGGCTACACCCTTCCCTTTATGGTTTAGGAGTGGGTTTCTTTGAACTTTCGGCTGGGACAGCTCCAAAGTCCTTTCCTTGATTTTGCGGTGTACCAATCTGCAGAGTGCCCAACATTCTACAGTAGGGTGTTTCACGTAGCTGTGCAAACGACAAAAGCATGGGTCCTTCTGCTCTTCTTCTGTGGGTTCTCTAGAAATTTGATTGGGCTTGAAGACCCCGTTTACTATCCATTTATCTAGGAGCACATCCAACTCCTTTGGGGTGCATGGTAGTGATAGAGGGTTATCGTACTCCCTCTCGTCAGCTTTCTTTTTTCTTTCACCAGTGGATATTGCCATAGCTTGTGGAGCATTTCTTTTGTCAGAACTTGGCCTCACTGATTGAACAGTCTTTCTAGCCTTTTGCAAAATTGTGCAAACTGGGAGATTTCCAAGTTATCCAAGATGGCTTTGTACTCCTTAATCATGTTTGTCATACACATTTCTACCAATTTCTTTTCCTCACAATGATCATAGTAGTCAAGTGCTATGTCTTTGAACCTTTTTATGTACTTCATTAAAGCCTCACCACTTCTTTACTTGGTTGCTTGCAAGGTCGCAAGTATTACTGTTTCTTCTCCATGGAAGTATTTAGTGCAAAACACGTCCACCATGTTATCTCAAGTCAGGATTGATCTTGGCTTTAGACTGATGTACCAGGTATAAGCACGATCACATAGTTATTTGGAAAATTCCTGATGACATAGGTCCTCGTCTGCCAAATAAGGGCCAAAAGTGTCAATAAACTTACGTACGTGCTCAACAGTACTTCCCTTCCTGCCATCATATTGTGTGAAAACTCATGGTTCATACCTCTAAGGGTATGGCTTGCTAAGAACTCTCAATGGGTAAGGAGGTCTTCATGCATAAAATCTCTCATTTGGCACTCTCGCCCTTTCCTACTCTAGAAAAGTCGCTACTTCAGCCATAGTGATGAAACATTGTTCTGCATTCTGTGGAGCACCTCCAACCGGTGTCTCCTCTTTATCTGCCGCATGCTCCGAGACATGTTGGCTCCCTTTCTCCTTTATCTTATTTGTTTTTAGCTGGCAAATTTCCTCTACCATCTACTGCTGCGAATGTTACAGCGCTTGCAACACCCTCAATAAAAATATTGGCATTGTCAGTGGGTATCCTTGGCTGTGGTTGGGATTTAGCCCCCACTAAGTTAATGCCTTCTGCCTAGTTGGGCTGTTGTTGATGAGGCATTGTTGGCCTAGACTTTGCCTGTGAGGGAACGACACTCATGTTTCGTGTGGTCCTCGATTTTGGAGGCATTTTTTTGGGGGGACTTTTGTCTTTTGTCCTGATCTGTCTCCCAACTCCCTAGTGAAGTCTCTAATTTAAATGTGGTGGACCTTTTTATGATTTCGAGCTGGAATGCCTCCTACTGCACTGGGCCCAAAAGTTCTGGATAAGAGAGTTGTGACCGACCCAACTGCAACTCACTTTGGTCCAGCTTTTGCATAGACTATGCCCCGTTTGCCAAAACTTTAATCACATACCCATGGCAGTTGAAGTTGCCGCAGAAAAAGTTATGGCAGATGGTTGCAACAGAGCAATGATAAATGGAATACATTATTGTTAAGCAAACCAAGTAAACAATTTTTCGTTAAAAGTAAGAGAAAAGAACACATTATAGGTGTAATAATAAAGACAGGAGGAAAAAATGATAGCAATGATTGGTAAAGTCAAATAAGAAGATGATTAGTTTGCCACATTCAGTTTTGTCATGGGACTATGGCCAAGGAGGGAACTATTTCCTCAATATGGGTAACCTCGCAAGAGGATCATGCTGTGAAAATTACTCACTTTAAGGGAACAGACCTAAATGGCTTATGTCCAAATGAATTCTTTTACTTTAGTAGAGAGTAGGCTTTAAAAGGGAGAGAAGGAAAGAAAACCTATTAATGCATGCCTGCCATTCTACTCTTTCTTACTTTTTTTCTAACTCTCTGTTTCTTTTCTTTTGTTTTATTATTTCAATTTTTTCCTTTTGCTTTCTTTCTTTCTTTAGTGTTTTCCAGTGCGATGTGATGGTAATCACTCTTGTGGTAATTGCTACTATTGCGATTCCCCTTACTGTGCACGGCAAAGATCCTTTATATACTGTTTGCCATGACTTTTTTACCATTTTACCCCATAACAACCTTTTTTTCTAGTTTGGGCATCCTTATCGACCACTACTAGTTTGTCAGTGCTCCAGTCACCACCACTTACCTGTGCTGGCTGTGCCACTCCCTATTACCAGCCAAAGAAGATTATTTGTTTATTTGCTCATCATGGCATTCTAATCTACAATGGTATGGGTGTTCTCTCTTCCTATCCCTCATGGCATGCACCTAATGGTTCCAGCTCATCCTTCCTTTTTTGGGTGATATGTGATCCTAATAGAACATTTCTCCCAAAAGAGCTTGAGTAGGAATCGTAGAATAGGTTTCCTCTTCTCCCAACCGCTAGACTATACCCTCTCTTACCTCTGACCCATGACCCACCACTCCTGTATTGGCTAGGTACAGGCTGGTAGTACCTAGGTCTGGGTCTTGCTCGTGCTCCACTTCTTGTGTATGTCCAAAACCTGTCTGCTGTTCATGTGTTTGCCGTGGTCTGGGGCTCGTTTGTGCACTCTGCCACCCATCCTTGACCTCTTATGGCGTGAACTATCTTCTCGTCTTTCATTCTTTATTGGCCTGCTTCTATTCAAAGGCTGGGCCTTACTTGGGTTTTCTTCCTTTTAGTCCATGCATTGTTCCACCAGTAGTCTAGTTGCCATTCCTGTCATACCGCTCTACTATTCTTGCCAAGGTGTTATTTGACCCGTGTTTGTTGGGCCTATTTGAGCGTGCTGCTCATTCTTCTTTCGATGACTTCGTACGATCATTCATTCTACTTTTGGGTTTTCTCAGCCCGTTACATTGCTTGCGAGCTCTTTTGTCCCATTTCTTTCTCTTTGGGCCGCCTTGGCCCATTTGCTTTCCTTGGGCATCCTCAGCCTATTTCCTAATTCTGCATTCCCATTGGCACTTTACTAACTCTTTTGAGCTTCCTTGACCTAATTACTTTATCCTTCATCCTTGGGGCTCATGGGCTTTCCATCAACCTCTTTTTTTCTTACTTCATTACTTTGAGCCTATTTTGGCTCATTCTCGCATTTCTTCATTACATAATGCCCATGGGTTTACTACTTCGTCCTTTGGACTCTTTTAAGCCCATTTGCTTTTCTCAAGACTTATTATTTATTTTATGGGCCTATGATCCATTATTCCTGCCATTAATGGTTCTTTCCTTTCAACCCACTATCTCTATTCTTGCCCATATTATTGGGTTTCTTCTAGCTGTTGGGCTTTTAAAAATGAGCATCAACAATAATATATCTAATTAACAACTTTGTCCTCAAAACTGTTTAATTATATCAATTGGTGTTCAAATTTCCCAACAATTACTATCTTGCTAATGGCTTTAACTATGAAAAAAGGCAAGGGCAATCTAATTGGTTATCTTATTGAAAATTATGATTCAATGCACCTAAACAGGTTATGTGATAAAACCCATGGTTTTAAAAACCCATGGTTTTAAAAACCCAACTGGACCGGACTGATCGGTCTGACAAGTTCAACTAGGAACCACTTTCAATCCGGTCCAGTTATGGCATAAAATTGGGAATGGCCTAAAAATCGATAAATAGTAAAAATCGGCCGGTTCAACCTAAGAACCGAAAACTAGAGCGGCCAAACAGGTTTTGCAAAATTTTTGAAATAGATATGCAATGGAGTTTTTTTTGTAGTCAAAATCTTCTTTTCTCTCTCTTAGATCTGCTGATGGTGAGGACAGATTTTTGCAATAAAGTCTTTTTTCTTAAGATTGGCTATACTTGAGAGAGAAAATGACTAAATGTTCATGGCATTGAAATTAGCATCTTGGAGTTGTATCTACAAATCTTCAGTGAGGAGGAGAATAACCAATGATGGCATTTTAGAGATAAACAGTAGACCTAACTTCCTGAGAGAGAGAGAGAGAGAGAGAGAGAGAGAGAGAGAGGGAGGCATGGATTCTATAGAAGAGTGAAGATTGGAAAAATAGTCTGTTGATGCCTAAAGGTAAGTAAAGTGGGGAATGAGAGTGTAGTGTACTCATCAGTGTCAGTGGAGTGCTAGATTTATGAAGTGTATGTGTATCCGTGTATACCATGTATTAGATTAAAAAAAAAAAAAAAAAGATTAAAGAAAGAGTAAACATGTGGGTAGGAGTGTTGGAGTGGGAAAGTGGATTGGTAAAGAAGAAATAAGTTAGTGACTTGTCTTGTCATCTAACTTTGGAGGGTTTTTTTTTTTTTTTTTTTTTTTTTTTTTTTTTTTTTTAATTTAAATTTTCTTGAATAAATAAATAGTTAAAGTTATATTATTGTTTATACAAACTAAAAGATGAAGCTTAAATATTAAGGGGTTGTTTGGTATATGCACTTAAAAATTAAAAATTGTTATTTGAAAATATGTGTGAAAAAATGTGTAGGTAGAAAAGTGTATGAAAAACGTGTAATGTATTTAAAAAGGCGTAAATGCACTTTTAGTCACTACATTTTGCACTTTTTCCATTTTGGTCTCTACATTTTATTTTTACTACTTTTAGTCCTTAAACCAATTAACGCAGGACATTTAAATCCTTAAAGCACTATTCCGTCAACCAACTAACGGGAAAACTGACGAGAGCATTAAAATATTATTAAAAAAATTATTTACATTTTTTAAATGCCAAAATTTAAAAAAAAAAATTAAAACCAAACCCCGTTTAAAAAAAAAAAAATTGAAGAACATATTTCTAGATCAAGACTGTCTAAACATTTTCTTTTCTTTTTTTCCTTTCTTGCTCTCTCTCACTCCTCTCCGTATCACTTCTTTTTTCTGTTTCTTCTCTCTTCTCTCTTTTCCACTTCCCACTCCTCTCTCTATTTCTCTTTCTTTTTTCCCCTTTCGGTCTCCCTTTCTCCGAATCGGTGATTGCCGGTTCAGTTGTGGTTTTTCGATGGTGGAGTTGAATCGGTGGCCTGGTGGCAGATCGACGTGACAGATCTCACTCCTCTCCATATCACTTCTCCATCTCTGTCTCTTCTCTCTTCTCTCTTTTCCATTTCCCACTCCTCTCTCTATTTCTCTATTCTTTTTTCCCCTTCTCGGTCTCCCTTTCTCCGAATCGGTGATTGCCGGTTCAGTGGTGGTGTTTCGGTGGGTGCATGTGGGTGGTCATGGCTCGCCGTGGGCTAGCGGGGGGGGGGGGGGTTGTTGGTACTCATGGGTGGCCATGGTTTTGCTCGCCGTTGGCCGCCGCAAGTCGTGGGTTTGGTCGTTGTGACAAAATATCTGATTTGGTTTTGTTTTTTTATTTATTTTATATTTGGGTTTGTGGGTATGAATTTGGCAGTGGTGAATGTTGATGATGGTGGTGGTGGTGGAAGTGTTGTTGGTTGTGACTGTGATTGTGATTGTGGCAACAGTGGTGGTGGCAACTCGGCGTTCTCAGATCGAAGAGGAATGGTGCCTGGACTACCTGAGTTTTTTTTTTTTTTAATCAGATTTGGGTGGGGTAGTTTGCTCCGATGAGTTTGTGTGGGTAGTGGATGAGTTTATTGTTTTGGATTTGTGGTGAATAGTTGATGGCTTTGTGGCAGATTCCAGTGGATTCGTGGTTGTGATTTAAGGGCTGTCTTTGTGTTCTTGAGTTGTTTGATCTGAGTTGGAGTTCTTTTGTTCTTCATGTTTAGGTTTGTGTGTTCTTGATCTGGAAACATGTTCTTCATTTTTTTTTTTAACGGGGTTTGGTTTTAATTTTTTTTTTAATTTTGGAATTTAAAAAATGTAAATAATTTTTTTAATAATATTTTAACGCTCACGTCAGTTTTCCCGTTAATTGCCTGACGGAATAGTACTTCAAGGAGTTAAATGTTCCGCGTTAATTGGTTTAAGGACTAAATGTAGTAAAAATAAAATGTAGGGACTAAAATGAAAAAAAGTGCAAAATATAGGGGACTAAAAGTGCATTTACGCCATTTAAAAACTGAAAATTGTTGTTCAATATGGTGCACCAAACACCCTGTAAATAGTTTATTCTTTGTCCACCATTACTTACAAGAAAAGAAGGTGGTATGGGGAAAAAAAAACTTTTTTATTTTTTATATTTTCTTAATATAAATTATTAAAATTCTAATTTTAAATAAAAATTATTTTAATATTTTAATTAAATTATTTATATTGTTATCGATTTAACCAAAAAACAGATAATTAACCCCTTTTTCAGTTCTTTACCCGGTTTTTAAAACATTGATAAAACCTATCCACATACATTGAATCTAACTTTTTTTTAATACATTAGATAACTTTAGTGGGACCTCTCCAATGGTTGACTAACATGTCAAGACCCCTAGATATGTTGAGTGTATCAAAAGTTTATTGTTAATTTGTAATCATTCATTTACGAAACTGAAGGGATTGTTTTGGTTAAGTGATCAGACCATGGTTTATGATGTTTAACATTGACAGTGTGTTTTGAACCTCAAATTGCGAAAGGTGAATATGATACACATGAATTGACAACTAAAACAATCATGTCAATTTGGCACTCTCTTGTACAAACATGAGTAGTTTCTGTTTCTCCCTCTGCGGTAACAAGTGTCGTAGAATCTTATCACTAATAGAAACATTTCCTGCCCTGCTCTTAAAAGTGAATATCAGTTTTTTTTTTTTTTGCTAACTAAAAGTGAATATCAGATGTAATGGAAGGATCAGTGCATTAGATTTTTAAATAGGAGTAATGGAGTAAGTGATCAGTTGCATTGCTTTTGTCGTCACTCCACGGGCTTTTCTTCTCTTTTGGATGGGAATGAGACCTGACCAAATTTCTAGAAGCCAGCCTCATCTTCTTAGCAATTTCATATTTTAACTTTAATACAAGTTGATATAAAGTCCTGCTTTGCAATTGAATTTGTAATCAATCAACAGACAATGAATTGACATCTACTTTATTTTAAAGATATTGTAAAAGGTATATTCTAACAAAATGCTACTCCTTCCGATCAAAAATGTTTCTCTTCCAATTCCTCATCTATTTTTATATTGAATGTAAATTTTAAAAATTTAACTGTTAGATTGCATGTTCTTATTATATCATTCATAGTTACAAAATTTTAAGAATTTCAAATATCAATTGCTATGTCATCATTTAAATGTTTAAATTTTAAGTTTTTATAATTTAAAATTGTGTATAAAAATAAGTTTTTTTATTGAATAGTAAATAATATTCTATTTAAATTAAATTTAATATACATGTTAATAATAAAAAGAGTATACAATTTAACTGTTAGATTTAAAAAATTCACACCTAATAAAAAAAAGATATAAATTTGGAGAGAAACTTTTTACCACCATATTGACTTAACCTTGCAAGTCTTTGAGTACTTGTTTAATGATCAATATTGTCGATATCATGATTTACGGAAACTTCGGGTCAGCTAGTTTTATAGCTAATAGTCTAAGGGAAATGCTGAAGAGCTTGGAAATCATGATTTATGTATTATTATTAAGTGTTGCAAAGCAGAGCTCTGCACCTAAATGTCAAAGATGTTTAAATTGTTCAAACCTTGGTAATTATTATTTTTATTTGAATTTCCCAAGAGAAATAAATGCACTCAGGATTTGTAATCAATACCATGATTCATTCTCATTATATATATAAGCATTAAAACTATTACACAACACTCACTTTCCAATTTTCCAACTTGAACTTCACAAGATAGCAGACAATCACAACCACAAACTTCTTTATTAACAAGCCAAAGAAGAAAATTTTGACTAGACCAAAGAAAACAAAAAAGAAAGCCACAACCCGAATTGCCTCAAATATAAACACAAGGTTTAGTTGTAGAGATCAGGGTGTGCCAAGAGGTAGCCCTCAACAGCCTTGAAAAGTCCAGAGGCCTTTTCTTTACCAGCCTTGACTTGCTCCTCCTTGATCTCATGGTCACCCTTTACGTGGTACTTGCTGGTGCTCTTCAAGATGGATCCTCCATCAGGGCTTGCCACAATCTTGGTCTCATAGGAAATTTTCTCTAGTATGTCAGACAAAGCATCACCTTCAATCACACTGTAGGCAAATGTGAAGTGTTCATGGTCAACTTCATCAATCCTGTGATTTACATATTTGTATTGGCTGCCTGCAAAATATGGACAAGATTTGTTACTTCTTCACTACCATATGCCCAGAAATTCCCCCCCCCCCCCCCCCCCCCCCCCCCCCCCCGGCCCCAAAAAAAAAAAAAAAAAAAATCTAATATCATGTTTGTAGTTTTGGACTTAATCTTGTGGTCATAGTAATTTGCTTTGTAAATTTCACTCAAAAGTACTTTTAAATACCATCAATAACATCTTAGATATTAATATTGAAGCTTACCTTCGCCAAAGGTAATTTTCTTGATGGTTCCAGGTCCTCCATTTCCTTCAATTATTTCAGTGGACTTAATGGCCTGTGGTGCAACCTTTGGGATGAGGTTGTCGGCATCAAGGACAAAAGCCTTGAAAAGCCTAGCTGGGGGGATAGCAGAGGTGTTCTCAGATTCATAAGTGAAGACGCCCATGATGACTTAAAAGAGTTCTGTAGTGATCAAATAAGAAATGAACTTTTAAGGAGTGTATTGATGAGCTTTGAAGATGTGAGAGATGTGATTACTATAGGATTAGAGGGTAGGTTTTATAGAGTGAGTAGTAGGCTCAAGGTCACCTGGTATGAAAGTGTCAATAGTAGATCATAGAAATTCCGGTTGTACCAATTATTTTTTTAGATGTTCCCACTATGAAAATTGAATAATAATTTCCTATGAATGATATTTATAATAATTTATAGTCAAAGAAAGCAACTTTAGAAATTTTTTAAATTATTATAAAAAAAATTAAAAAAACCAATTGATTCCAAATGTTGTTGCTAACCACAACTATTTCCTGAATATTAAAGTACAAGCTGCTATCGAAACTAAACCATGCGACGAAATTTTAGTACTTGGATTGTTATAATACAAAATACTTTCTGCGCTTAGTGGCTAAATTGAGGTCTTTTGATATAAGTGTTTTATTAACCCTGCATTTGTACGATTTTCATGTGTTTGGAATGTAAAAACTAAAAACCCATTCTTTCCTTTACCCTTTTTTTGTTTATAAAAATTATTGGCGTATATAGAAATTGAAAATTGAATAATACCCATTTTAATTCTCAACCCAAAAAAAAAAAAAAATTGAATACACATTTTGTGTTTTGCAATATTCTAATATTTAAGACTTTCTTCTCAAATAAAAAAAAAAATAAAATAAAAAAACAAATATCCTCCATTCTAAAAAAAGAGACCGACTTTCATTCAACAAAGGCTGGCGCTCGCCAGCACATTCCATGGCCTACGAAGCCTTTTGTTTTCAGTAATATTAGAAAAATATTTTACTTCTAATATTAAAATTTTCACATCAAATGGTTATGTCCAGTTACAATATCAATATTAAAATTTTCACATCAAATGGTTATGTCCAGTTACAATATCAATATTAAAATTTTCACATCAAATGGTTATGTCCAGTTAGAAGCCTATGTCAGCCTTTTCTCTTTCTCTTGC
Source organism: Castanopsis chinensis (assembly GCA_032878915.1). Lineage (NCBI taxonomy): Eukaryota > Viridiplantae > Streptophyta > Magnoliopsida > Fagales > Fagaceae > Castanopsis > Castanopsis chinensis. Next base: position 2,673,880 of record JAVQMG010000113.1, read on the forward strand.
GTTCTCTTCTTGTTCCTCTGGTTCACCGATTCTTTCTTCTTCCTTTCTCAAATTTTTCTCTACTCTTACGTTCACTCTACTCCCTTATATTCATGGTCACATTGTATTCCTGTTTTTCTTTCTATCATTCTAGGTATGATAGAAAAAGCTACAAAATTTTACAAAGGTTTCCGATCTGCAAATCAGAAGCAGCTTGAAGCCAGGGTCTGTCTTGCTTTTCTTAGTTTAATGCATCTTTTCCTTCTTACCAAAAAAAAAAAAAAAAAAAAAAAACAAAGGCTGACATAGTAAGTTAAAATTGAATGAATGACAAGTAACGGGTTTCCATTAAAATCGAATAAATAGCCACTATTGAAACAATGAAAAATTAATGGTTAGGATTAGGTAGGGGTACCGTAGAATGACCCATATATATATATATATATATATATATATTTATTTATCCAATAGTTTATTTATTTTACTATTATCTTCTATGCTTTCAAAAATCGAGAACAAAATTAAACGAAAAGGTCTTTTATTTTTTATTTTTTTGGTGGAATGAATAAATGAAAAGGTTAAATTGCAAGTTCTGGGTAAATATTTGGATTTTGCCATTTTGGACCTTGATGTTATATATACTAAATAGTACTTTGATTCGGATCCTTCCCTCAAAAATATATTTAAAAAAAAAAAACATTGCCCTTAAATGCCAAGTAAAATCAAAATGAGGCATTTCAATACAATACAACTACATCAAGAAATTGGAATTTTCCAAAGGTCGAGGCATGATTTTAACATGGTTTTTTTTTTTTTTTTTAGAAGAAGTAGTTTAACAAGTTGATTACTAATCGATGATGCCAAAAACCATGAGTAAGTTGCGCAGTCCTCACGTGCCTGAAACAACACCTATACAACACCGAAAAGATGAACCTACGAAGGGTGCCAGTGTGGCACCAGCTAAATATCTTCCGATGGTCAAGTCAGAGAAATTTTCTGTTCATAACTCTAAAGTGCCAGAGCTGGGATGAGTTGTGCATACCTTGTTTTTTAAAGGTTTTGTTCTTTTTGTAGTAGTGGGGAATCGACCTTGGTGCCTTGGGCCAGACAAATATTTCCTTGTAGAGAAGATCTTCATAAATGCGCATGATTTAAGGGATCCTTTCCATGTAAGGGTTCTTTTGACTAAGGTTAATCATGGATCACAAGTTATTGTTATTTGAAATTTCCTTGGGAGGCCAAGTAAGTCATGTCATTACCATGTGGCGTTTTGGATCATCTGTACACTGAAGGTGACCTGTCCCCCTAGATTATCCATCCACCTTTAAGGGGTTTTGTCATCTCATGCTTTTATTTGTCGTCCTAGTGATGCTACCTATTGTAGGTCTTTGTAAATTCTAACCATCTACTTTAATTCTACCCTTTTCAGTTGCCCTCACACTCCATGGACCCACCCGTCGCTTATTTTATACGGATCCATGGAATGACGGTTTGCCTCTATCCTTGAGAAGCGTGTGTTGATTGATAGGCTAATCTAAGGTCATTAATGCAGTAGGGTCACGTGGCAAGCTTTTAGTGGTTGTTGCTTGAACCAAAGCATCCCTTCATCTTCCTCGTCGTTCCCTCTATATATATACCACTCGTCCCTTTCATTTTTACATTTTGGAAAAAAAATTTTTGATCAGAGCTATACCATCCACCCTTCTCAAACCATCACTTCGTCAATTTGGTATCACCATTCTCTTCAGCCTTCCTGTCGTCCTTCTTACACCGGTAAGTTATGAGTATTCTTTCTCTTATTTGAAGTTTTTTCTTTTTTATTATATTCGCTCGTCTATCGTTAGTGTAAATCTAGAGTCTTACGATTTTTACCTATCATTTGTAAGTGTCAAATGTCTAGTGAGATGTCAAGTGGTCAATCGTTTGTCCACGATGGAGTGAGCTACAATGAGGTGTTTTCGTCAGGTCAAGCAGACCCCGGCACCTCCAGTAAAGAAAGGGAGCCATCAGGCAACTCTCCTTCCAATTTGGAGGATGAGAAGCAGGGTGAGGATGGGTTAGAGTATGATTCAAATGATGACCTAGACGGTGTAGACCCTCTCATCCAATCCGTCATAGGTCCTAATGGGTTCAAGGAATTTATCATTCTTCCCTTGTGGACAGTAAATGACTTCGTTTCTACCATAAAACGATCACACTTCAATACACTTAAGGAGAAGTACTAGATACCCGACAACATATCCATTTGTCTACCCTTTAAATCTGAGAAGTGCTACTATAGAGGTCTTGAAGACGTCTGGGTGTACGAGCAGATGATGAAAGTGGGGCTTCGCTTCCCATTGAGTGCTCTTCGTCGTTGTCTTCTCCAATACCTAGGATTGGCTGTCTCCCAGATCTCACCGAATGCTTGGAGGGTTTTCCTAGGTGTAGAGGTTTTGTATGGGGTGCTGTCCAACAAGGCACAACGATTGGTAGTGGAGGAGTTCTTCCATTATTACCCTCCTCCTAAAATTGCCCAATCCAAGGGGATGTATAGTTTCTTGCCGCAGAGTCCGTTGCTTAGATTAGTGTGCGAGACCCTAGACTTCAACAGGAACTGGAAGGGTCGATACTTTTTCCTCCGAGGGGACAACTAAATGTGTCACCCTAATGACCATGAGTATATGCCTGTGGACAAGACATGGGGTATAATGCCTCCGTCTAGTAGGTGTCTGTCCTTCATAGGTTTTATTCACTTATTAATGTGTATTTGCCCTAACTGTCTCCTTTTACAGCTTGTGACCGTCTACAGGTTACCACCAAGCAATTCAATTTCTTAGAAAAAATCTTGAGGACCACCAAGCTGTCAGAGAGAACGTGGGCTAAGTTAGTTACCTTGGATACTCTCCATTGGTATTGCGACGTCCTTGAACCTACTGCTACTGCAGGTTGATACAACGCATGAATTCACCAATGTAAGCTCGTTGCCCATTTTTTGTTTGTGTTTTTATTAGGTAAAAATATTCTTACCTGTCCATTTTCATGCAGAAATGGAAGATAGCCAGAGAAGGGCTTATATTAAGTAGCAAGCTGCTGCTAAGAAAAAGTAGGAGGGAAGCATTCCTCCAAAGCACCCGTCCACCAAGAGTCCTCCGTTCGAAAAATTGGACTGTCAAGCTAAGAAGCCTCGAGTAGTGATGGGGCTAGCTGCTGGGCAGGCCTCCAGCGCAAGCAAAATTCCCCTTAAGCTTGGCCTGGGGAAAGGTAAGGGCTTGATGGTTAACCCGAACCTCGTCAAGGGGAAACCACCCATCCTTCTCTATGAAGACTCTCAATACGCCCTCAAGTAGATCACATCTATTATAAAGGATGAGAACTACGAGGACTTTGGCAACTATGCCACTGAAGCTATAGGGGAGACGGGTCTATTCAACCTCGCTTAGGTTTGTATTCGTCCCATTATCTTTCCGTCACATTTTATGGCTTTCCCAATCTTATTTTGTTACTAGTGCATGGAGTTCTAATGATGAAGGGGTTGATGGATCGTTGCCTTTCCTATGAGATGGCATTGGAACGCGTCCGTTCAAAGGTGAAAGCAATGGAGGAGGACCTGACGGAGTTGAAAGCCTGGAAGGTCCATTAGGAAGATAATCTCAAGGTGTCGAAGTAACTCCGGGGTAAGTTGGAGAAGCAAGTGGAGGAGTTGGGAAAAGTCCTAGAAGACAAGGAGGACAGTTTCCATCAGGCAAAGATGGACATTATTCAAGAGTATCAAGATTCTGATGCTCTTCTAAGTGAGCTAGGCACATCCATTGCTGATAGTTTCAACAATTTCCTCCGTCAAGTCAAGGATTCTTTCCTAAACTTGAATCTTTCACACATCACTATAGATCTTGAAGGCTAGACTTTTGCCTACCCTGTCAATTCTGAAGCGACGGATGAGCTTTTCGGCGACGACCCCATCGATAGAAATGCTCAAAAGGTAGGAACAAAAGAGCCCGTCGAGGTCAGTACCCTTCAACCCGAGGTCCAAATGTTGATGATAAGGAGGAAATCGCTATTACCCCAGAATAGTTTATATTTTACTTTTGTTTAAGTTTGAAAATGTTGGGATAACAATATGTTTGCTAATTTTTTAACCATTACCTTTTGTAGGCTTTTATGTAAATGTAACTTTTTGATGTTTTTATAATATACATCCATTAGTTTTTCATATGAGTTGTTTTTAATAGTGGATGAACAAGTTCCATCCTTCTGATAATGTTTCGTCCAGTTTACAGACTTATTATGAGTATCATTCTTCTTGGGATAATCTGTCCAGTTTGTGGACTTGTTAAATAGGTTTCGTCCTTCATAGGATGATTCGTTCGATTTACGGACTTTATAAATAAATTTCATCCTTAGTAGGATGATCCGTCTAGTTTATGGATTTTGTAAATAAGGCTGAAAAAACATAATATGTCCTGAATAAACCCCTTTTATTGCGATAAGTAAAATCTTGTCCATGAAAACAAAAAAAAGCCCTTTGGGCTCTAAAAGTACTATAGACGATAACAATAAAAATTAAACTAGAAAAACAAACTGGAGATGAGGAGTGTCATCGCCCGCGCCCTTATTTACTGGTAGTATTTCTTCAGGTGTTCCGCATTCAAGGGTGCTGCAACCTTTTTCTGTCTAGTGTCTCGAGGTTGTAGGTGCCTTTCCTATGCCATGGTGCAATTCTATATGGTCCCTCCCAATTGAGTTTTAACTTCCCATGAAAGGAGTCTTTGGTTCTACCCGTCACCTTCCTCAAGATGTGGTCTCATTTCTAGAAATCCCTGCATTTCACCCTGGAGTTATAGCGCCTGGCCATGAGGTTTTAGTATCGCACCAAATTTTGTTTAGCTGTCGCTCTGACCTCATCTACCAAGTTGAGCTGTAGGCTTATGGCTTCATCATTTTTGTCCTCATTGTGGTTCACTACCCGATAGGTGGTTCACTACCCGATAGGTTGTGAGACCTACCTCAATTGAGATGACCGCCTCTCTGCCATACGCAAGTTGGAATGGTGTCTCTCCTGTAGGCATCCTTGCTGTAGTCCTGTATGCCTATAGTACACTTGGCAACTCTTCTGGCCAAATATCTTTTACCCCTTCGAGCAGAGTCTTAATGATTTTCAACTAGGATCAGTTTGTGACCTCAACCTGTTCGTTGGTCTAAGGGTGTGCGGGTGAGGAATAGTGGTTCTTGATCCCAAGCTGCGAGAAGAAATCCTTGAATGCATCATTATCGAACTGTTTCATGTTGTTTAAGACCAGGACCCTAGGTGTTCCGTATTTACAAACGATGTTTCTACATATAAAACTGCGTACATTCTTTTCTGTGATGGTAGCTAAGGCTTCACCCTCTACCCATTTTGTGAAGTATTCTATGCCAACCAGAAGGAACTTTAGCTGCCTGAGTGCTGTAGGAAATGGTCCCATGATATCGAGCCCCCATTGAGTAAAGGGTTATGGAGTCGTCATTGGGGTGAGATCCTTCCTCAGCTGCCTTATGAAATTTCCAAATCTCTGACATTTGTCACATTTTCTAATGTATGCTTGGGCATCCTTCTGCATGGTGGGCCAATAGTATCCAGCCCTGATTAGGTTATGCACTAAGGATCGTGATCTCGAGTGGTTCCCACACACTCCTTCGTGTTCTTCTTCCATGACATAGTCCACTTCCTCGGGGACAAGGCACCTCAAATAGGGGTGAGAGAAGCCCCTTTTGTATAGGACATCTTTGATAAGTATAAACCGTGCAGCGTAGACGCTCAACTTCCTCGCAACTTCCTTGTTATCAGGCAACACACCTTCCTTTAGATATGAGGTAATTGGTGTTGTCCAGTTGTCCTTGATACCTATCTCCTGCACACTAATTGTACTTATTATTGGCGAGTTCTGGATAAAGAAGAATACTTAACTAGGGAAAGACATGTCATTGGCTGATGCTGTCTTGTCGAGGCAGTCAACTCTCTCATTATCCTCCCTTGAGATTTAAACAAACTTGGCACTGAAGTACTACATCCGATTCTTTACTTGTTCAAGGTACTCCCTCATCCACTCTCCCTTACATTTGTAACCGCCATTAATCTGGCTTGTGACTTCCTGGGAGTCATAGTGTACTATTGCACCTGAGGCCCTCTACTTGCGTGAGATCCAGTCCTGCTATCAGAGCTTCGTATTCAGCCTCATTGTTTGTTATTGGGAAGTCTAGTCGAAACACTATTCTAGCTCCTACCGCATGTTTGTTTGCAGACCCGCCTGTATGGATTGTCCACTGGGAATTCGCCTCTATCACCTGCTCTTTGTGTATGAACTCAGCAACAAATCGGCTATAACCTACCTTTTTATGGTGGTGAGTAGACAATACTGTATGTCAAAGTCACTCATCTCAATTTCCCATAGCACCATTCATCCAGCCGCCTCTAGACTACTCATCGCTCTCTTCAAAGGTTTTTCTATCAAGACCACTATAGTGTGGGCCTGAAAGTATGGCTTAAGCTTACGCGTTGCGGTTACCAACACGAAGGTGAGTTTCTCCATAGTGGGGTACCTCCCTTCTCCCCCTCGAAACGCTTGGCTGGTGAAGTATACGGGTCTCTAGGCTCCGTCCTCTCCTTGACTAGAGCTGCACTGATGGCATTTGAGGAGATGGCTAAATAGAGGAAGATGTTTTCTCCTAGTCTGGGTGGGCTTAGCAAAGGTGGGGAAGACAAGTATGCCTTAAGATCTTCGAACGCTCGTTGGCATTTAGTTGTCCATTTAAAGGCCCTTTTTAATGTGCGGAAGAAGGGGAGGCACTTATCCGTCGCTCTTGAAACGAATCTGTTTAATGCTACAATCATACCGTTCAAGCTCTATACCTCCTTAATGGTTTTGGCAGAGCTAGCTCCATGATAGTCTGAACCTTGTCCGAGTTGACTTCGATGCCCCTCTAGGTTACCATAAATCCCAGGAACTTCCTTGTCATCACTTCGAACATACATTTTCTTGGATTCAGCTTCATGTTATAATGACTCAGGGTCTCGAATGTCTCCTTTAGGTCATCTAGGTGGTCATCCAGGTGGTTATCCTATCGTACGCTTTTTATCAGCATGTTGTCTACATAAACTACGACATTCCTCCCAATCTGGTGCGTAAACATTTTGTTCATAAGTCTTTGATACGTTGCACCTGTGTTCTTGAGGCTAAATGGCATCACCTTATAATAGAAAAGACCATGGCTTGTGATGAAAGAGGTTTTCTCTTGGTCAGCCTCATCCAGCTTTATTTGGTTGTACCCAGAAAAGACGTCCATGAAGCTCAGTAGCTGGTGTCTTGTTGTTGAATCCACCAAGATATCTATCCTTGGGAGTAGGTAGCTGTCCTTGGGGCACACCTTGTTTAAGTCTATGAAATCAATGCACATTCTCCACTTTCCATTAGCTTTCTTGGGCATTACCACATTGGCCAGCCAGTCGGGGTAGTACACTTCATGTATAAATCTTGCCTCCTGCAACTTGCGGACCTTCTCTACTATGTCACGGTCTCATTCTTGAGCGAACACCTGCTTCTTTTGGTGGATGGGAGGGAAAGAGAGTGAAACGTTCAACTTGTGAACAATGATGAAATGGTTGATTTTGGGCATGTTTTCATGGCTCCAAGTGAAGACGTCCTGGTTTTCTCTTAAAAATGACATTAAGGCCTGATGGACTGGTAGGCTAGCAAGAGTACATATTTTTGTCATCCGTTCGGGTTTGGTATCGTCAAGGTGCACCTCTTCTATCCCTTCTACTAGCTCCGCCACCATTCTCCATTCCTCTATACACATTGTTGGCAAATGGTTGTCCATCTCTAGCATGGCGATATAGCACTCATCCGCTGCTACTTGATCACCCAGTACTTACCCTACCCTGTACTCGGTGGGGAACTTGATCATCAAGTGGTAAGTAGAGGTTACGACCTTCCATGAATTGAGGGTAGGGCAGCCTAAAATAGCATTGTAAGTAGATGAGTAGTCTACTACCAAGAACGTAACATCCTTGGTGATCTGTTAGGGGTAATCGCCAACTGTGTCGAGCAAGGTGACCAAGCCTAGTGGGTACACCCTTGTTCCTCCAAACCCAACAAGTGGTGCGTTAATTGGAATCAATTGTTCTCTCCCAATCCTCATTTTCTGGACTGTCATGTAGTAGAGTATATCGGCAGAACCCTGTGAGTGTTGTAGTCACCAATCTATATACTTACAACAAGCACATCTTCATATGAGTGATGGAGGCGTTGAGTGTCTTCTTTCGAGAACTCGATCACCGGTCGTCGATGCACGCCATCCTTGGAACCAAACCTATTAGCTGGATGTTCTAAACCAATTGGAGGTAGGTCTTGTGCACCCTCTTGGTTGAACAGGAAGTTGTTGTGCCCCCTACAATCATTCTTATGTCCCTGACGGGTGGTTTGGGATGGACGTTTTCCCTCTGGAGGCCTTGCTTTTGCGGCTAGTCCGTCTTTTCTTTGCTTACAAACCTCTGTAATTTCCCTTGCTTGATTAGGGCTTCTATCTGCTACTTCAAATCGTAACACTTGAAAGTATCATGGCCATGGTCGCAATGGAAGCTGTAGTACTTGCCCTTGGACCTTTTGTTGGGATCACCTTTCAGCTTGCTTGGAAACGTCAATGATCCTTCATTCTTTATCTGCATTAGTACCTGGTCGATCGAAACATTCAACGGAGTGAAATTTGTGAATCTTACCATGGGGGTCTTAGAGCGTCTATCCTCTCACCCGTCACTCGTCCTCATGGCCTTCCATCCTCTCTCCTGTCTTACTTCTTCCTGTCTTTCTCTCTTCCTGCCTTTCTCTCTTTCTAGGCTTTTCTTCTCACGCAAGTAGTGCGTCTTCCACATTCATGTATTTGGTAATCCTGTAGAGCACATTCAACATAGTCTTTGGATCATTCTTGTATAGAGAAAACAAAAAAAACTTATCCTTCCGTAGTCCATTGGTGAGTGCTACCACAAGTTTTGTCATTGGTTTTATCAATCAAGAGGGCCTCCTTGCTGAAACGGGTGATGTAAGACCTTAGCATCTCATCCTCGCGTTGCTTGATGTTTATCAAGCATGTGGTTGAGTTTTTGTATCTGTGTCCCCCAATAAAGTGTAAGGCAAACTGGGTGCTCAATTCTTTGAAGGTACTAATGGAGTTTGACGTCAGCTTGCTAAACCATACCCTCGCAGTACCCCTCAGTGTAGTGGGAAAGGCCCTGCACATGATTTCGTTCGCTACGCCCTACAGATGCATGAGGGCCTTGAACGTCTCCAGATGGTCTAACGGATCCTTTGACCCGTCGTAGGCCTCTGTTTACGGCATATGAAACGTCGTAGGCCTCTGGCCAATTTCATACTCTTTTTGACACTAATTCTCACTTTTTGTCTCTCTATTTCTCTAGTCCTATTTTTCTTTTGGCATTTTGATATTTTGTGAAACTGGAATATATATAAAAATAAAATAAAGAATAAAACTTGAAAACTAACATTGAATGGAGAAATTCTTTCATTTTTTTTTTTAAATTAATAAAATTAAAAGTGGAAGAGTTCAAGAAGTTGGAAAAGGAAGTAGAACCAAATCTTTTAATTTTCTGCACTTATGGCTTAAACTAATCATTGATATGAAGAGATTTTTGTTAAATTAATAATGTAATACAAAATTAAGGGGATGAAGAATTTAAACTATAGAGAAAAAGTTACATAAGTTGATTATTTGTTTAATCATTTATTTATTTTTTTTTGCTGAAATTTTTAATCATAATTTTTGTTTCTACATTGGCTTGGAGTTAACATAAAAAAATTGTAATTTCATGTAAATTTTTAGTTTTTTTTTTTTTTTTTGAGAAAAATGTAAATGTTTAGCTGGTTTATGGAAATATCATCTAAAACTTATGATGTTACATTTATGTTATTGAAGTATGAATGCAATTGAAGTATAATAATGGTAAGTTAAACACTCAGTGAAAATATTGATATCCCGTTAATAGAATTTTATTATAATCCAAATATGTAAAGAAGCTGAGGTGTAAAGTCAAATGAAAAATTACTCTTACAAAGCACCACATGACATATAATTAGTGCATACTTATAGATAATTAATGGGTATTATTCACTTCATTGTCACATTCAATGAATTAAAAGTTTTGCATAGTTTTAAATTACAAAAACTTACAATTTAAACAATTTTCTAGAAATTTTGCAAGTATAAAGGATATAAGAAAAATATATAATCTAAAGATGAATTTATCAAAATTTACCTACAATAAAATAATATTGAGTAAGAAAATATTGAGTAATGTTATAGTCTTCTGCAATTATATACCGTTAAAGTAATAGTTGAGGGAAAGTGCATTTTTAATATCTAAGAGAGGATTTACTATTAAGGGCCCAAAGGGCGGGGAAGCTCATGGGCCTGTTGTATAATCCATCATCCACAGAACTGGGCTTCTTATCAACTATCGAGATCGATGCTCAAGTAGCTTAATTAGGCCATCCTTTAATTTACAATATTTGATTTAGGACTACGTAATGAAAGGTATTATATTTCATCAACTATTAACCCCCTAATCCGCCTGTTTGTGGTGAATGGTCCTAAAAAATTTAAGCTTTTTAATGAAACTTTTATTTTTTATTTTTTATTTTTTATTTTTTATTTTTTTTGAGAATCTTTTTAATGAAACTTAATTTGATAAAATTCCAACCATGTTTAGCATGTTAATTTTTATGGCATAATAATATATATGCTAATAATTGTTGCTGACCTTAAGATTTGAAAGAATATATGCCTTTTGCAGTTGCTTCTTCTTGAAATTAATGCGTTGAAGCACATCAATTGAAATGCGTTGTTTCGATGTGGGCCACGAGAGCAGTACCAAATTAGGCAAATTTTGAATGCTAGATATGATATCAAAATAATAAGTATCGCTCTACTAACTTTTCAAATTTTGAGGAAGCTAGTAGTCCACAAGTAGCAAGTTACCAACAAATTTATAATCTATTTATTAATTTGTGATGTTCCGAGATGAATGAGCAAGATTTATTATATTTTCAGCATTTAGAGTAAGATATGGCATGCTTTCTCAGGTCCATGGTAATTGGATTCTCAAAAAAATAAAAAATAAAACCACGGTAATAGACCATGGTCCTAAATTTATTGCTAAAAATTTTCTGTATATGAGACAGTACTCTTTGCCCCCAAACCAAGCTCAGCTTCTTATGCTTGGAAAAGCATCATCAAAGGAAGAGAAGTAACACGGTGCAAAGCAGTATGGAGGATTAGAGATGGCAATTCCATCCGAGTTTGGAGGGACAACTGGCTCCCAGTGAAGCATAAGCCACTTATTTTCTCACCTTGCATAAATGAAGATTCTGAGGCCAAGATCAGTATATTCATTGACCAAGAAAACCATTTGTGGAGGGAGGATGTTTTGGAAAATTGTCTCTTTGATTTTGAAGCTTAAATTGTCAAATCTTTACTTTCGTGTCGGACACAACAAGTTTTAACTTGGCCTCGCAACCCAAATGGAGAATACACTATTAAATCAGGTTACAATTTTTTACAAACCGAGTTTTAGAGCCAGCAACCAGCTGGGCCTTCGGATTTAGGTACTTTGAAACATTTTTGGCAGGTCATTTGGAAGCTAAAAATTCCAGATAAGGTCAAAAACTTAGTTGGAGAGCATGTCGTAATTCTCTACCCTCAAAAATAAATCTTGTCAAGAGATAGGTGACAACAAATGGAACTTGCGAGATTCGTCAATCTCAACAAGAAAATGTGGCTCATGCTCTGTAGCTTTGTCCGAAACTTGCAAAATTTTGGAAACTAGTCCCACTTTGGAATCAAGTAACCTAAGGCAAAGCTCAAGTTTTGTCAATATTGTAAAGTTGTAATTTACAACTATTATATATTGGGTTTAATTTCATGCCAAATTTGATTGTAATTTTATTCAATCTTTTGTACCCTATATCTTATGTGAGATTTATTTGTAAGGATTTTGTGTAAGAGAGAGAGTGTGAAGACTCAAGGCATCTATTGAAGCCAATAGGAGTTTTCACGGGTAGCTCGCGAATAGCCATCCCGCAAAGTGATGCATGTGCCCAGCACATGATTGGAATGCGAAGAGTCAAGATAGGATGGAGATAGCTGGTTTTCGCGAGTGTCTCGCAGGTAAGGCATTGCTGCAAGATACCCTCGAAACAGTCTGGTTTGCTATTGTCATATTTGCTCCATTATATCCTCATACACATTATATATACTATTATTACCCACATATTGAGTAAAGAGTTTTTCGGAGAAAAAAACCCTAGCCACAGACCCTTAAGAGTGTGAGATTGTCATACCCACAATTCTCTACACCATCCATTGTGGTTTTCCTCTACTCTTACCTCTCTATTTCCAAATTCTTGAGAGGTTGATAGCTTAAACACTTACCACTCTGATATTGAGTGTCTAGTGAGGTTTTGGTGCTGTTGGGAAGTTTTGGAAGAAGCCAAACTTTGGCGGATGCAATTGGGTGCATTGCGGGATCTAGAAAGTTAGACAAGATATGGTTCCGAGAAGTCTTGTTGGAGTAGTAGCTTTGAGGACTTAGGTGCACTAGGTAGATTAGCCTTGGAGGGTCTCTTGCTATTCGTATATCCCAACTTATGGTCTAGTGAATCGATTTACTGCTTGGAGGGCGGTAGAAAGGTTTTTCGCTAAGTTCTTCGATTTCCTCTTCGATAACACATAGGTGTGTTATCTTGTGTTTGCATATCTCTTCCCTACTATTTTATCTTTCATTTTACTACTGTGATTTGTTAAATATAGCTTAGAGTAGTTGTATTATTTGGTCGCTCGCATTTACTCTATTTTGCACTTAGTTTAAGTTAAAGTAAAATCAACCGAGCCGTAATTTTCTAATTTTGGGTCTAAACAGCTCTTGTGTTTTTAACACAAATCCAAGCTTTCAATTGGTATCAAAGCGGGTGCACTTGCTGTGGCTTCATTACCTAAGTGCAATCCAAGACCACTTTTGTAATGGATTGGTCACAATCTCTCAATGCTCCACCATACTTTGATGGAAGCAACTATGCTTTTTGGAAGATTCGTATGAGGGCATTCCTTTGTGCTATAGATGAGTCCGTATGGGATTCCATTAAGAATGAGTATGTTAGACCCACGATAGCCAAGTCCAAATGGTCCAAGGCAGCTCTTGCTTTAGCAAATGCCAATAGCAAAGCAATTAATGCTATCTTTTGTGATGTGTCTACTGATAAATTTCATAGGATATCGCATGTGAAGACCGCCAAAGAAGCTTGGACAATTATTGAGACTACCTACAAAGGTACCAAAAAAGTTAAGGACATAAAGCTCCAAATGCTTACCACCTGATTTGTAGAACTCAAGATGAGTGGTGATGAGTCATTTGACTCATTCTATGGGAAGCTCAATGAAATTGTGATTGCCAAGCTCAATCTTTGTGAAAAGATAGAGGATGCTAAGATGGTGAGAAAGATCTTAAGGTCCTTACCGAAAAGCTACCATGCAAAGGTCACAGCTATAGAAGAAAGCAAAGATTTGGATGAGATAAAAATTCAAGAACTCATTGGATCTATCCAAACATATGAGCTGAGACTGCCTTCTCACAAGCCAAGCAAATCACTTGCTCTCAAAACCATTAATGAGAGAATGGATGACTCTTCCGAAGAAGATGATATGGAGAAAGAAATAGCATTCCTGGTAAAGAACTTTCGGGAAATTTCTAAAGATGAAGAACAGTGGGAAGTCTTTCAGCAAAGGAAAGTTTTTATCATTCAAAGGTGGTAGGAAGGAGCTCAAGAAGAAAGATGAGAAGGACTCTCAACCCCCCTCCCCCCAAGGAGTTATGTGCTATGAATGCAACAGCCATGGACGCATCAAGAAAGAATGTCCAAACTACTTAAGAAGGAAGGGTAAGGTGTTTGCCACTACTCTTAGCGACTTCGAAAGCACAAATTCAAACACAGAAGAAGAGTGTGACAGTGACGGGAATTATAGGGCTTTCATGGCAATTACCTCCATTGAATCTAAGGATAATTTGAGCAATTTAGTGAAAGAACTTGGTGAGCATTTCGAGCGTGAGGAAGTTGAAGAATCGAAAGATGAAGATGTATGCCAAAATGAAGGTAAGAGCAACCTTCAAGAAGCATATGATTCTTTGCTAGAAGATTATGGAAAATATGCCAGAGTTATGAACCATGTTGTGAGAAAGATGAAGAAGATTGAAGAAGAGCATATGTGTACTTTTGTGCAACTTAAAGAGGCAAAATGTGAAGTAGAGGGACTCAAGGGAGAGCTGGTTGAAGCTTACTCTAAAGTTTCTTGAACTTGAAATAATCCAAGCTAATGTCAAGGTTGAGCGTATCTCCACTAAGAAACTTGACAGTGGGTTGTCCCCACAAAAATCCTCACATGACAGGACTGGTTTGGGTTATACTGAAGAAGGAAGCTCCAGCAGCAAACCGAAGAAGGAAGTGAGGTTCGTATCAGCCAAGAGTATTAAGAAACTTAAAGAAGTGAAGTCTAAGTCTGAGGCTGAGACCCCTATTGCTGAGAAGAGAACCATTGGCGCAAAATCAAAAGATAAAGGGAAGTCATTACCCAAAAATCAAAGGGGGCCTCATATGAAGCATGTGTGTCATCATTGTGGCATTCAAGAGCACACAAGACCCAATTGTTTCAAGGTTTATGCTCTTAAGAAGACTGACTTCATGCGTGGCCAAAAAAATTCAAAGAAAAGGCCAAAGGGAACACAAGCTAAAGGAGAAAATGAAGGACATCTCATTAGCGACGTCATGAAAATGCTGAAGGACATCTCTCTATACCTTGCTAGGTTCACTCCAAGATTGGAAAGTTATGTTGGTTGTACCCCTCCATCCATGGTTCTTACTTAAAACACTTGCAAAGTGTGGGTGAAGAAGGGTACTCATGCGTGATTATTCCCTATGCCCATGCATTAATTCTTTTGATGTTTAGGGTCATAGGTTCATGCATCATGTCATGCAAAATTTTCTTGTGTCATTGCTTCCAGTTCATAGCATGTTTCTTTTGTAAGCTGTGTTTTGTTCGTGTTTTTTTGTTGATCTTACTTTTCTTGTTATGTTTTTTAGTGTGTTGAAAAATTCAAAAACTCATAAAAATTTAAAAATCTCCAAAAATTTTGATCGCTTGTTTTGTATATATCACATGTGAGTTTGGCCTAGTACCTTCATACTAATGGCATAGTGCATTTACAAGCTTAGCTTGTTTTGTATGCACATCTATCTTTGTGGGAAAAATCTTGAAATTTGTGTGTAATTGTTGTAAATTGATCTTCAAGCTTGACATAAATGATTAGTCAATAGTCTTGTTGGTCTTGATACATGCATAGACTTGTGCCTATATCTTTTCTCACGCTTTTATATTTTTGCTATATAGCTCATCAAATGTCAAATTTCAAAAGGAGATATTAAACTGCAAAATCCGCCACACATACTAGTATTTGACTAGGAAAAAAGAAAAGCAACTTGTATTAGAATGTATGGTGCTTCAAAAAGCCAAAGGCTCACTCACAAAGTTGAAATATCAAAAATTTCAAGCATTGATCTCAAAATGAGATGTTTTGTTCAAAATTGATTAATGTTATGATTTGTAAAAAAGCCAAATGAAAAGTTTTAAAGTTATATAATCATTTTTCTTGTGGAAGATCATATATGATCATTTCTATAATTGAGATAGTCCACTTGACTTGGTGCTAGTTGTGTATGACTTGATTGAATTGATGATTGAAGTTTAACTCTAGACTAAGAACTATTCCACATTTGATACTCACACATAACACACAAGACTATTGAATGAATGTTTATTTCATTTGTGTGATTGTATATGATCAAATGTGATGTGTATACTCAATTGCTTGTCGATCAAACCCAAAAAGATTTTTAAGTATTTTATATGTTTTTGAAAGTGTTTTTATACTTTCATGCTTTAAGTTTTTGTTCAAAATGCATTTTTGTGTTGTTCTTAAAAAACTTGTCCAGAGGCATTTTCGCGAGAAGCTCGCGACTAGGCACTTTTCGCAAAAAGAGGTAAAGGCAAAAATTGGAAAACACAAATTTTAGACAGAGACTTTCCCGATTGTCTCGCAACTGTTTCGTGACTAAAAGCTTCATGCGAAAGTTTTTGTGCTTCAGATGTGTTTTTCACGAGTAATTTTGCGACTATCTAACCCGCAAAAAATGCGTGTTTTCAGTTTTATAGGGCTGATGTGACTAATTTTTAAAACACTTAAGTTCACTTCTTTTGCCTCACTCAAACCTCTCTCAACCCAAAACTATTTTTTTTCACTCAAAACCCTCCAATTTCAATTCCAAATCTTTGAAAAATCTCTTCAAAGGTACGTTTCTTCAAATTTTCATTCTAGATTATGCAGAATTTGATTTAGGGTTCTTGAATTGGGGATTTTCGAAAAAGAGGTTGGGAACTATGATTTTGGGCAAATTGTTTTCAAAGTTTTGATTGGACTTTGCCCCATTTGTTTTGTTTGTACCTATATTGGCCCCTTGTGACATTTTGATCTTGTATTTAGGCACATTTTCATATGTTCATGCATTGCTCATATGTGTAGTGTATTGTTGCATTCCATGTGTCTGATAAAATGTCCAAGTGACATTTTGAGTTGTTTTGGACTCCTCTAAGTATGAAATTGTGGGGGATTACCATGTTAGGACATATTTATCATGTCTTGAACATTGGGAATGTGTTTTATACACTTTGACCCGTATGCCTTGCCATGCATCACCTAGGCATACACCATGCACACTTCTTCGCACACTTGATGCACACATATTCACAGTGGACATTGTTTTTTGCATTTTAGTGATATTCTCATGCTTTAACACTTAAAGCATGTTCATTTGACACTGTTGTGCTTTGCTCTAAGTCTTTGTGCTTATTTTTTATAAACTAACTTGACACTAATCAAGTTTGTGCTTTGTCCTTGTGTTTTTGCACTTGTTTTCTCTTTGTGCTTTATGTCTGTCTTGCAGATGTCTCCCTTCAAAAAAATCAGCTGTAAAAGGAAAAAGTAGCAAAGGAAAAGAACCCGTGATAGATCTTGATAGTTTTACCCCGAAATCAAAGAGGACTAGGTCTTCAATAAGGCTTTATGATGTTGACAAGTTCAGGTCATACGCTGCATCTCAAGATTATGATAAATATTTCAAAGATGCCCCTTTGTTGGTTGAAAGGGCAGTTGACCAAGCCTCTCTCCTCGATACGAGCATTCCAAAATGGTTTGCTACCAAGGATTGGAATTTCCTTCTATCAAGCTTTGATGAACCATACGAGAATTTAGTGAAGGAATTCTATGTGAATGCCACTGCTGAGGGAGATGAGTTGAAATGTTGGGTTAGAGGAAAGAATCTCACAATAACACCCACTTATATTGCTGACATTTTGCGTATCAACCGGCCTATGTTTTCGAAACCTCCAATGTATGATAAATTAGGTCCTGAGCAGGATTTTCTTCAAGACCTCCAGTGTATGATAAACCTCCAGTGTATGCATCACTATCACCCAAATTGAGGCTGCTCACATCAATCATGTTCCACAACCTATATCCTCTCTCAAGCACTGGTTACATGAATCTCGGTCGGGCCTTATTTCTTCATGACCTGGTTAATGATGAAAAGATTGATATTTGCTTTCATATTATCCACATCTTCAGCAAAACAGCTGAGAGGACTACCTCAAGGAACTGCCTTCCCTTCAGTTGCCTTATCTCAAAAATTCAGTATTTTGTGTTTATCTCTTTGCTTTGTAGCATTTTTTTTGTACTTTTAGTCTATCTTAAGTACTATACAGTTGTGCCCTTGTAGGATCTTGTATCCTTAATGCAAATACTTTGGTATTTTGAATTGGTTGTGTGTTTTGGACATGCAATTGATTTTTGCTTTGCACTTAATTGCTTTGCATATCCGGATGATCATTATAGACAATCCTTAATGACTATTCTTTTATTATCAAGTTATGCCTCATAGTTTATATCTTGTCGTTTACCTTGATCGCATTATACTTGCTCCTATACGTTCCTTATATTCAACTTGTCATGAGCTTAATGAAAGTTTTGTTTGTGTACAAGTGTTTCAGGATACAGGTGTATGCGTGCAAGTGCTTCACATTTTCTAGATTAAGTGTGAGTGAGTTTTACTACTGTTTCAAAACTCACGTTTAAGTCTAGAGTCTGTTGTAAGGTGGATTGTCACGGAATAGCCAAATGGGGAGATTGTAAAGTTGTAATTTACAACTATCATATGTTGGTTTTAATTCCATGCCAAATTTGATTGTAATTTTGTTCAATCTTTTGTACCCTGTATTTTATGTGGGATTTATTTGTAAGGGTTGTGTGAGAGAGAGAGTGTGTGAAGACTCAAGGCATCTATTGAAGACAAAAGGAGTTTTTGCGGGTAGCTCGTGACTAGCCATTCTGTGAAATGATGCATGTGCCCAGCACATGACTGGAATGCGAAGAGTCAGGATAGGATGGAGACAGCTAGTTTTCAGGAGTGTCACGCTGGTAAGGCCTTTCCGCAAGATACCCGCAAAACAGTCTGTTTTACTATTTTGTCATATCTGCTCCGCTACATCCTCATACACACTATATATACCATTATTATTCACATATTGAGTAGAGAGGTTTTCAGAGAAGAAAACCCTAGCCACAAACCCTAGCCACAAACCCTTGAGAGTGTGAGATTGTCATACCCATAATTCTCTACACCATTCATTGTAGTTTTCCTCTACTCCTACCTCTCAATTTCCAAATCCTTGAGAGGTTGATAGCCCAGACACTTACCACTCCCATACTGAGTGTCTAGTGAGGTTTTGGTACTTTTGGGAAGTATTGGAAGAAGCCAAGTTTTGGTGGATGCAATCAGGCGCATTACAGAATCTGGAAAGCTAGACAAGACACAGTTCCAAGAAGCCTTGTTGGAGTAAATTCTTGGAGGGCTTAGGTGCACTAGATAGATTAGGCTTGGAGGGTCTCTTGCTATTCGTGAATCCCAACTTATTGTCTAGTGGATCGATTTACCGCTTGGAGGGCGGCGAAGAGGTTTTTCACTGAATTCTTCAGTTTCCTCTTTGATAACACATCAGCATGTTATATTGTGTTTGCATCTCTCTTCCCTACTCTTTTTGCTTTCATTTTACTGCTGTAATTTGTTAAATATGGCTTAGAATAGTTATATTATTTGTTCGCTCACATTTACTTTATTCCACACTTAGTTTAAGTTAGAGTAAAATCAATCGAGCCGTAATTTTTAATTTGGGGTCTAAATAGCTCTTGTGTTTTTAACACAAATCCAAGCTTTCATATATTATGAGATGCATTCTCATAGAGGACAAATTTGTTGGCATATGCAGAATTTTATTGATAAATAGCAATGGATTACAAAGTTTATTTTTGTGATGCAGAGCTGCTGCTCCTGCACAATGCTAGGTAGACTTTTCTGATTTGCATAAACCATAACAATAACTTATTTACACTTAAAAGAGTGCCTTCTAGACTTCTAAATACAAGTACTAGACTTCTAAATACATGTAACTAGACTTCTATATACATGTACTAACCCATAGGAACACAGAATACTAACAGTCATCATCCAGAAATTTCTTTATTAAAATTACAAATTAATTCTAGCACCCCCTCTTAATTTGTAATCTTTAATTGCTTCTTATACCACTCCATTCTGACAACTGTAGCTGCTTTGGTGAGAACATCTGCTAGCTGATCATTGGTATTGACAAATTGCAATTGGATTTCTCCTTCACTAACCAAGTCTCGAATAAAATGATGCTTAAGCTCAATGTGCTTTGTCCATGCATGAAAAATAGGATTCTTAGTCATTGCAGTAGCTGACATATTGTCACAGAAAACAACAGTAGGTTCTTTAATTTTTTGTTGCAAATCTGAAAGTAATCTCCTTAGCCAAATAGCTTTATATGCTACATTAGTGGTTGCAGTATATTTAGTTTCTACTGAAGATAAGGCAACTGTCTTTTGCTTCTTTGAACTCCAAGCAATCACATTTGATCCCAAGCAAAAAATGTAGCCAGATGTGCTTTTTCTGTCATCAAGTGATCTAGCCCAATCACTGTTAGTGAAACCAATAAGATTGTTGCCATTCTTCTTTTTGTACAAAATGCCTAGCTTCTTGGTGCCTTGCAAGTAGCAAAAGAATTCTTTTTACTGCTGCATAATGCAGCTTGCTAGGTTGATTCATGAACCTTGATAAAAGGCTAACTGAATGAACAATATCTGGCCTTGTATTTGTGAGATAAATCAAAGAACCAACAAGGCTTCGATATGTCTTTGCATTTGCCTTTGCCTTTTCCGTTGCATCTTTTTGCTGCAATTTCTCATTAGAAGACATAGGTGTGGACGTTGGTTTACATGCTGCCATGTGAAATTTTTTAAGCAAATCTTCAATGTACTTTTCTTGGCAAATAAAAACTTCACCTGCAGAGTGTCATACTTGAAAACTAAGAAACTATTTCATCAAACCCAAATTAGTCATCTCAAATTCTTTCATCATGGCCTTTTTAAAATCTTCAACCATCCTCCTATTTGTGCCCATATAGATAAAATCATCAACATATAAGCAAATTACAAGAAAATCCCTAGTACCTTCACGCTTGATGTTAGGACATATGTAGTTCAAGTCTGTGAACATGTCGCTATTTTATGTAATTGGCTTATCCTTAGACAAAACACACTTTACTTATAATTGGGTAGATTTAGGATGTGTTAAACACTTCAAGAAACTTGGGTTCAAGATTAAGTGTTGAAGCCGTCAAAGTCTGTCCAAGAAACAAGCAAGGAAGTGCCAGTTTTTAAAGCTCGACACATACCTCGACACATGCATCTATCGAGCCTTAAGAAGCTGTTTTGCCCCGAGCCTCAACAGCTTCTCGACACCTCTCGACACCTCTATCCATCGAGAATTAAAGAAAACAGATTTCCAATTCTGTTTCAAGTCCAATCCGTGAATGTGTCTTTGGGACTTCTTTTCTCCTAACCCTAGACATATAAAAGGATTATTTTAAGGGCCGTAAAAGTGATGCAAGTTGCACATTCATTCAGAACTTCTTGTTCATGCAATTTGTGATCTGAAAGAAAAAGTTCGTGTCCTAGTTCATCTCTGATGATTTGAAGAACTTTGTAGCCAACAACTCTCTCTCTAGTTGGCGTTTGAAGTCACGTACTGGGATCCGCGCATCTGGTTAGTCACGTACTTGGGAGCCGTGCATTGAGAAGGAGAAACTGTCATTACAGAACAAGTCCAATTGGGTATTGGGGTAAGAGTTCAACTGTAGGTTGGTAAGGTACTTGGGATTCCTTGCTTGTAACTGCTTGTTGTGATAATAGTGGAGTTTCGGGAGTGGTGACCTTAAATCACCCGGTGGGGTTTTTGCCGTAAGGTTTTCCCCATTCGTAAACAAATCACCGTGTCTTTTAATTTCCACTGCATTACTTAGTTTGGTGATTTGTTTGTGCTACCACGTGATATTGCATGTTAATTTGATTAATTAATAACTGGGCTAATTTAATTAATCTAAGTTATCACAAGAGGTCAATGTGTTTGTGGCCTGTCAAGTGGTATCAGAGCAGGCACACTCTAATTAGGTTTTAATCTTTGATGTGTGATCCATTGACCCCTGTTGTCATGGAAACTCTTGATTGTTTTGATTTGCATGATCTTGTGTTGAATGATGATGATGATATTCATGATGCCTATTGCAAGCTTTATAATTTTTGTATGAAATCTCTTGAGTGTTCTACAAAATTAAAAACTAAATTTAAAAAGGTCAAGCTTGAAAAAGATGATTTGATTGCAAAATTGGATGAAGCCACTAATTTGAATAAGAATTTTAAAAATCAAATGTCATCTCAGGTGGACAAAATTAAGAGTTTGGAAGAGCAACTAGTTGAATTTAAAACTGAAGTTGAAAATTTAACTAGTGCCAAACTTGTTGTTGAGCCTAACTCAAAAGAAAAAGATTTTTATATTCCCCCATTTAAAAGGAATAATGAAGAGTTGAAGGCTAATATTGTTAGGATAGACAAAGGTAAACAAACTGATGTTCACGCTGAAGTTTTTAAACCTATGTCTAAAACTCCTCTTAGGTTGAATGATAAATTTGTTTTTGTCCCCACTTGTCATCATTGTCACATTGTTGGTCATATTAGGCCAAATTGTCCTAAGCTGAGGACTCTGTCAACCTTTAAGGTTAGACCTCCTTCTAGGAAGTCGAGTAGCTCTAAATCTGCTCTTGTTTGTCACCATTGTGGTGTTTCTGGACACACTCGTCCAAATTGCTTTAAATTGTATCCTCATAAGCAATTGTCCAAACGGTCACAAGTTTCTTCTCAAGGACCTACACCTTTGTTTGGATAGTTATTAAAGGTCTTGAGCTTTTTAACTCAGTTTCAGAAGAATTTTAATTCTTCTATGTCCTTTAGTAGTCATACTAGGACACGTGCCTTTTCATCTTCACGGCCAAAGACTCGTGCTGTGTGGGTGAGAAAGGAGCCTAAGACTTAATTGTCTTTTTTGTTTGTCCTCTGCTTTAATTCTTTCTATCTTAAGGAGGACTCTCTGTGCTTGATTTCTTTTCTACTTTTGAAATCATGCTATCATGCATCTGCATCCTTCTATCATGCCTTCATGCATATACATCATTCTTTCATGCTTTCATGAGGTTTGTCTGTTTTTGTTTGTGTGTTTTCAATTTTGTGTTTTCAGTTTTGTGTTTTCAGTTTTGTGTTTTATTTTTGCTTTTCTGATAAAAAAAATAAAAAATTGAAAAATTGAAAAATACAAAAACAGTGTGTGTTTATGTACATTGGTTCATGTGAACTTTTAAAATGGCCATTGAAACGGAGTTTTCTAAACTTTGTATCACTTGTAGCTTAGATGAGCATTCTTTTGCACAACTAAGCAAGTGAGCTTTGTAGCTCTTTGTTTGTGATGAGTAAGGTTAAGTGATCTCTTCTTCTTAACACTCGTATCACTCTTTTTGACGGGTTGAACTAGAAAATCCTAAGAGAAAGGCATAAATAACCATTTCACCACTGTTACTCGCCAATCATAATATGACATCTGTATGCTTCAGCATAGCAAAAGTGCAATGTCAAAAACTTAACATAATTGGGTATTTCTTTTCTTTCTCTTGTATGCCCATGCATGATATGCTTGTTAAAAGAAAATATGCAAAGATATAAAAAGCAAAAAGATAAAAAATGCTTTAAAATATGGTTGCAAGCGTGTTTTCTAGGAGATGTGGGAGTTATAGGATGTACCTCGAAGGTGATAGTCCCCATCAAATGGTTATGATTGTGTGTGAGTTAAAGTGATTTTCTCATATCTCAAATCATCATAGCAATTGAGACACTTATGCAATCTTGCGATGTTTTCACACACAACACACAATATTCTTTGCTATTCTTGATACATGTGCAGGTACAATGTGATTTGGCCATCACAAGGTTTACATGCGTTAATGTATGCTCACTAAACTGTCTTGACTTGTTTTTGAAATATAAAATTGGTTAGACTTGTTTAGTGTGTGTGTGCGTGTTTTGAGATACATGTGCTTATTTTTCTTGTTAAGAGATGATTTTGAGAGCTTAATGTGTTGCTTGGTTCTTTGGTTGAGTTGCATGCACGATTGCATTCATGTCTGTGTTTTTCTTCTTCTAAAAAACTGTTTTCAAAGGCATCTCGACACCTCCTCGATACCTCTCGATACATAGCTGTCTGTCGAGCTTCTTAGACTTTTTCTTATCGCAGTCTCGATAGATACCTCGACACCTGCTGGATCGATCGAGAAATTTTCTGTCTGCTCGATAGCTTCTCGATAGCTTCTGGATCGATCAAGGTTCCTTCTTGGTTGATTCTTCCTTCTCAACACATGACCTCGATAGCTTCATCTGTTGAAGTGCTTTTTCTCGATAGCTGTCTCGATAGTAGGCTCGACACCTCTCGACACCTGTAGCTGTCGAGAAAAACTGAAGGTTTATATATGGGTTCTTCGCGATTTCTATCTCATTTTGCTCGACCTCTCTCGCTCGAAAACTCCTTTTCTCTCTTCCAAAACATTTCTCTCTCCCTCCAAACCTTTTTCAAAGGCTTTCTCAAGTGTTCTTCACGATCTTCATCACTTGGTAAGCATCTCATCCCTCATATTCATGCATTTCATGATTTTAAAACCCTAGGTTTTGTGTGTTTGAAAATTTGTGGGAGTTTTCAAAATTTGTGGGGTTTTCATGAAATTCTTGGGTTGGTTTTATAGATTTGATCTTCAAAACCACATGCATTGCATCACATTAGCATTCTAATTGTATTTTCATGCATTTAGATGTGTGCCTACCTGTTGTGTGCTTTTAGGTTTGTATTGGGCTGAGCCCATGATGTTTTTATGTTGCATGTCTCATATTCATGCATTTTCCATGCATACGTTCTTTCTTTTCAGTATATTCTTCCTATATTGAACTGTTTGGAACTTTTCTGCTTGTCTCTTCTTCTTTCCCCCTCTCTATGGTTGCGTTAGTAGTGTCTATGGCACCTAAACGTAAGTCCATTCCATCTTAGAACCTTCTGCGTTCTAAGGGACAGTCTTCCTCAGATTCTACTCCTCTTTTTGTCCGGTTCCGTGATAAGAAAGCCCATAAGGATTTCTCGGAGAACTTTTCTAAACGAGGTGTTCATTCGGAACGCCACGTTGTCCTGGCAGACTTTGCCGACACCGACCTTCCCGATGTCATACACAGTCGGGCTTGGGAGTCATTGTGTGACGTCCGGTCACATGTCCACTCGTGTTGATATAGGAGTTTTACTCTAACATCCACGGGATAGATTCTTCAGTACCTCTTTTCTACTCTTGCGTCCGAGGTACGCGCTTTGCTGTCACCCCAGAGTTAGTCTCTGAGGTTCTTCATGTCCCTAGGGTGGATCATCTTGATTACCCTAGTTGTGAGCGTCTTTGGACTGTGTCCAAAGACGAGATGATCTCGGCGTTTTGTGAGCGTCCTTCCTCTTGGGGAGATCATATGTACACACCATGTCGACCTTTTGCTAAAGGTCCTCGTTTCCTTAACATGGTGATGACTTTTGTTTTGCACCCACTTTCTCACTATAACTCTATCACAGAGCCTCGCGCTCGATTTTTGTTGTCCCTCCTAGAGGATCTCTCTATAGACTTTCCTTCTCACTTTATCTTTTCCATCATAGATGTCTATAGAGATACGGTAACCCGTGATAAACTCATTTTCCCTTCTGCTATCACGAGGATTCTTAGCCGTTTTTCCATCCTATTCCCTTCGTCCGATCCTTACCATGTCATGTCTGCCATAGACGCCGCTACCGTAAAACGTAGCGAGGCACAGTTTCAATCGCAACAGTCTGATGGTGCCACTCCTTCCACCCGTCCGACCACCTCCAAATCCGCTCGAGCATCTGCTTCTTCTTCGAGCGACATCACCTTAGGAGACATCATGGCGCAGCTACAGCGCATGGCTGCTCACCTAGATACACTCTCCACGGAGCTGTATCAGGTGAACGTCTGTGTTGGTCGCATCGCCAGGCGACAGGCAACCATGGGCGGCTTTGCACCAGAGGCTTTTCCTCTGCCACCTTATGTGTCGACTGAGATTGAGGCTGATGATGATGGCGATGACAATGATGCTTATTACGATGATGATGATGGAGATGCGAGCTCTTCGGATGAGATGTCTACTTGACACTCTACCCTTTGTCACTCGTGACAAAAAGGGGGAGTAGTTTTGTATGAGAGTAGTCATGCTTAGGGGGAGTGTTAGCATAGGACATTTTTGTTAGGGGGAGTGTGGATTGAGGGATGTAGTGAGGTGATCATATGTATTTCTTTTTCTTTTCTTGTCTTTTTAGAGATACATTGATCATGTATTGACATACATTGTATTTATTCTCTTCTTATATATGATGATGTATGTTTTTCTTTCACCTACCTTTACATGTGTTGTTTCTTTTCTATCTTTATACACATGTTTCTTTACTTGTACGCAATCTATTATTTCTGTTTCACACAAAGATGCCTTGATGTGTTTTGTTTATAAGTGTTTCAGAAATACAGGTTGTCAAAGTCTTCTTGCCATAAACTCTCTTCTTGCAAAGTTTTTCAAGAGTTTGTATTAGGATAGATTTTACTGTATGTAACAAGTGAGTATGAGTTGAGTGATTTATGCCTTCTCTCATATCTTCATTTGAATGTTGTGGTTTTGTCACGAATTGCCAAAGGGGGAGATTGTTAGGACATATGTAGTTCAAGTCTGTGAACATATGTCGCTATTTTATGTAATTGGCTTATCCTTAGACAAAACGCACTTTACTTGTAATTGGGTAGATTTAGGATGTGTTAAACACTTCAAGAAACTTGGGTTCAAGATTAAGTGTTGAAGCCGTCAAAGTCTGTCCAAGAAATAAGCAAGAAGTGCCAGTTTTTAAAGCTCGACACATACCTCGACACATGCATCTATCGAGCCTTAAGAAGCTGTTTTGCCCCGAGCCTCGACAACTTCTCGACACCTCTCGACACCTCTATCCGTCGAGAATTAAAGAAAATAGATTTCCAGTTCTGTTTCAAGTCCAATCCGTGAATGTGTCTTTGAGACTTCTTTTCTCCTAACCCTAGACATATAAAAGGATTATTTTAAGGGCCGTAAAAGTGATGCAAGTTGCACATTCATTTAGAACTTCTTGTTCATGCAATTTGTGATTTGAAAGAAAAAGTTCGTGCCCTAGTTCATCTATGATGATTTGAAGAACTTTGTAGCCAACAACTCTCTCTCTAGTTGGTGTTTGAAGTCGCGTACTGGGATCCGCGCATCTGGTTAGTCACGTACTTGGGAGCCGTGCATTGAAAATGAGAAACTGTCACTACAGAACAAGTCCAATTGGGTACTGGGGTAAGAGTTCAACTGTAGGTTGGTAAGGTACTTGGGATTCCTTGCTTGTAACTGCTTGTTGTGATAATAGTGGAGTTTTAGGAGTGGTGACCTTAAATCACCCGGTGGGGTTTTTGCCGTAAGGTTTTCCCCATTCGTAAACAAATCACCGTGTCTTTTAATTTTTGCTGCATTACTTACTTTGGTGATTTGTTTGTGCTACCACGTGATATTGCATGTTAATTTGATTAATTAATAACTGGGCTAATTTAATTAATCTAAGTTATCACAAGGGGTCAACGTGTTTGTGGCCTGTCACTTGATATAAAGTGATGGCTCACATATGCTCCTTTGAAAACCATTTTGGCGAAAGTAGTTGTCAATTTTACTATTCCAAGCTCTTGGAGCTTGCTTTAGGCCATATAATGCCTTTCAAAGTCGATAGACTTTGTCTCCTTTTCCTTTCTTCGTGTATCCCTGTAGTTGCTCTACATATACTTCTTCTTCTTAGTTACCATTTAAAAATGCTGACTTAAAATCAAGCTAAAATACTTCAAGCTCCATCTGAAAAGCAAAAGCTAAGAATGTTCTAATGGTTTCCATGTAAGCAACAGGTGCAAATGTTTCATGGAATTCTACTCTAGGCTGTTGTGAATAGCCTTTTGCGACCAAACGTGCCTTAGCTTTTGAATTGAGCCATCTTTATTGTGTTTAGTTTGGTAAATCCATTTTAAGCCAATCACATCTCTTCCATTAGGCTAGTCCATAAGCTCCCATGTTTGATTCTTCTCAATGCTAGCAATTTCTTCATTCATAGCTTTTGCCCATACATTCTCCTTTGCAGCATCTTCAAAGGTTTGTGGCTCATTAGCAAATAATGCAAATTCACAAGATTGATATATACCTGACAATGATTGAAACTTCCTTGGAAAGTTGTCTAAATCATCAGAATTTGAATTTGGCAAGACAGTGCTTGAAGATCTAGTTGGAGACGATGTTGCTTTTGGAGCTTCTTTGATACTCATGCTTGGAATTGAATTAGAGTTGTCTTGAAAATCAAGAGAAATAGGCACTTCCAAGTTTTTGCTTTCTTGGACATTTTCCTCCCATTGCCATGCTACCAACTCATAAAAAATAACGTCTCTTGAAATCACTAGCTTGTTTGTCTTGGGATTCAAAAGGAGAAATCCCTTAGACTCATCACTATAGCCAATGTAGATATACTTTTCCACCTTTTCATCAAACATCTCTCTTTCTTATAAGGGAATATGAGCATATGCTATGCAGTCAATGCCTTTAAACCGATTCACCATAGGTTTCTACTTATGCCAGGCTTCAAATGGAGTCTTGTCTTTAACTGCTTTTTTTGGAGAGCGATTGAGAATATATACTACTATGCTGACAGCTTCTGCCCATAGCATGTTGGGCAATCTCTTGCCCTTAAGCATGCTTCTAGCCATTTCTTCAATTGTTCGATTCTTCCGTTCAGCTACTCCATTTTGTTGAAGAGTTCTTCAAATTGTGAGTTGCCTTTGAATGCCATTTTCTTTACAATGTTGAATAAATGGCTTATAGATAAACTCCCCACCATGGTTAGTTCTCAAGGTCTTAATTTGATGACCACTTTGCCTTTCAACAAGAGCTTTAAACTGAAGAAAAAATGAGAATGCTTGTGACTTTTGATCAAGAAAATAAATCTACATCATCCTTGTATAACCATTAACAAACAAAAGAAAATATATTTTGTTGATCAATGATGGAGTTTTAAGGGAGCACGAGCTCTCCAGGCTGTCTTTGGAAATAGAAGACGATACATCTTGCCATATATACAGCTTTCACAAATGTTGTCATTTTTCTGAATTGAAGGAAGCCCAGCCACTATACTTCTTTGCTTCAGCAAATGAAGGCCTTGATAGTTCAAATGGCCATATCTTAGATGCCAAAGATGAGACTCATCAACAATCTCACTTTTCAAAGAAATTTTCTCATGTTATGGTATGCTAAGAGGAAAAACATTATTTTGTGACATTCCAATCTTTGCCACTGTCAATTTGTTTTTCTTATCATACACAGTACACACACCATCATCAAAGTATAAATAATAACCTTTTTTAAGCAACTGACCAGCACTAAGAAGGTTTTGTGATAAGCTTGGACATAAAGAACATCACGAATAAATTTTTGGTTGCTTTCTTCAGTGTGGATAGCAATGGTTCCTTTTCCTTTGACTTTCTTTAGCTTCCCATCTCCAAGCTTGACTATAGAAGTATAGCTCCAATCAAGTTCCAAAAAAGACTTCATTGTCATATGACTACTGCATCCACTATCTAGAAACCATGTATCTTATGTTTTATGTTGCGCATCCAAGCAAGAATAAAATAACTGATTTTCTTGACTGTCTTTTACAAAATTTGCATATTTTTTCTCTTGTTTGTCTTGGTACCAGCAGTCTCTTTTAGAGTGATTAGGAATTTTGCACCTAGTGCATTTGAAATGGCATTCCATTGACTCATGACCAAATTTGTTGCAAATAAAATATTGACCACTAGAGGTACTTGGTTTTTGCTGGTATTTTTCTCCATTCTTTCCTCATACTCTATTCTGCCCTTCTTTGAAGTTGCCTCGACCTTTTCTATACTGACCCTTCTTTTGGTAATTACCTCCTCTTTTCCCTTGTTCTTCTTTGGAAAATTCATTATGAGAAACATTCAGCTTTGATTGAAATGCTTGCTCCAATGGCTGGCTTGACAATCTACTCATCCTTCCTTCATGTGCTTCAAGAGACCCTATCAATTCATACATGGTAAGAACTAATAGATCTTTAGATTCTTCCATTGCTGCTACCACATGATCAAATTTTTGAGGCAAACTCCGGAGTATCTTCTCAACAAGTTTCTGCTCTTGAATAGTATCTCCATAACTCTTAATTTGATTAAAAATTTCAACAACTTTTGAATTGAAATCTTTGATAGATTCAGTTTCTTTCATTGTCAAATTATCAAAGTCTCTCCACAAATTTTGAAGCTTAATGGAGATGGCTTTATTTGAGCCTTGAAACTCTTTTTGCAAAATCTCTCATGCATCTTTTGCCTTTTTAACACCAAAGATATTAGGATAGATAGACTTGCTTACCCCATGATGAATGATTCTCAAGGCAGTAGCATTTTTCTTCAATTTCTCCTTGTACTCCTTTTGATTTTCATCAATCCAGGAAGAATTCCTAATTTCAAGTGGGTCTTGGAAACCATCTTCAATCAAATCCCATAAATCTTGGGAAGTGAAAATGGTCATCAATTGAGAACTCTTGTAGTCATAGTGTTCTACATTGAAAATAGGAACCTGGTTTGTTGAATAAGAAAACAAGGCATCTCCATATTTGGCATCCATGGAGATTAACTAAAGAGAGGTGTAAAAGTGGGTGAATGAAGAAAAATCAGGTGCTGTATATGTGCTGTATAGGCTGAATAGGTTGAATAGGCTGGCTCTGATACCAAAATTTGTTGGCATATGCGGAATATTATTGATAAATAGCAATGGATTACAAGGTTTATTTTTGTGATGCAGGGCTGCTGTTCTTGCACAATGCTAGACAAATTTTCTGATCTGCATAAACCATAACAATAACTTATTTATTCTTGAAAGAGTGCATTCTAAACTTCTAAATACATGTACTAGACTTCTGAATACATGTACTAACCCTTAGGAACACAGAACACTAACAGCCATCATCTAGAAATTTCTTTATTAAAATTACAAATGAATTCTAACAAAATATCCTACTTAATTTTTTCAAAATGGTGGTCTAGGCTCTATGGAATTGGCAGAACAACCATTGGCTAGGCAAAACAATAGGTACTCTCGGGCAAATTCTAGAACCAACAAAGGAAAGGTAGCTAGAATTTTCTTGGCACCATACTTTTGCACCTTCATCCTCAACGAGACCAAACACATCATGGTAACCCCTAGATACATCATGGTTCAAGGATAATATTGATGATGCCTTTTTTAGCAAAGCAAATCGGCTAGAATTGGTGTTGTGATACGCAATGATGCAGGTTTGGTTATGGCCTCACTATCTCGATAGGTTCCACTTCCTTCCATTGTCCTTGAGGTCAAGACTTTATCAGCAAGAGGAGGACTAGAATTTTCCCTTGAGGAAGGAGTAGATAGGGTTATATTGAAAGGTGACTGTGAGATCGTCATCAAAACCCTTCGGTGTAGTTGCAACTCCTTGGCACAATTTGGTCACATTGCATAGGAGGTAAAATACCTTGCCTCTCTTTTTTCTTTCTTTTTTTTTTTTTTTTTTTTTTTTTCCTTTTCCCAGCTTTTAGTTTTTCTCATGTTCATAGCCGTTGTAACTCAGTTGCTCATTCACTTGCTTGACGAGCAATTTTATGTCCTTAGTTGTTAGTTTGGATAAAATATGTTCCACCAGACGTTGAATTTGTACTTCAAGCTGATTGAATAAGCCTCTGTTAATAATATGATTTGAATTTCTTCTCAAAAAAATAGTACTCTTTAGCCAAATCAATGGATATATTACAATGTTGATAACACTACTAACAAATTACCCAAAAATAAATTATTTTAAGGAACCCATCACTTGAAAGTAACATTATGGGTTCCCAATGATTTTAATTTTATGTATTCAAAGTGATACAACATGAAATTTCAATCTTCGAACTATAAAAAAGCAAGCTCATGATTACAACTCCATAAACAGTATAATTCTTAATTAGCAAACCCAAGGCAGTACTGGCAACATAATTGGAAAAACCATTAAAAAAAATTAAAGCTTTATGTTACAATAGAGGGGGAACTCAAAAATGAAAACAAGATTATTTAGTTATAGGCATTAGGATTCGCCAAGAGGTAGGCCTCAACAACCTTGAAAAGTCTTGCAGTGTTTTCTTTACTAGCCTTAATTTCCTCTTCCTTGATCTCCAGGTCTTCTTTGGTGTGGCACTTGCAGATGCTCTTCAAAATTGATCCTCCTTCAGGGTATACCCCTAGCTTGAACTTGTATGAGATTTTCTCAGGTCTTCCAGTTAAAGCATCACCTTCAATCAAACTATAGCCATATGTTTGCAATGTGCATTTCATCAATCCTTAGCTTCGCATAGTTGTATTGGCTCCCTATATAACATAGAAACTCACTTGTTACTTCTTTTATATGATGCCACGAAAATGAAAAACATAAATCATAAATAAATTATATACTTTTTCAGGAATGAAACATATATAAAAGGGAGTCTAGCCCACAAGTAAAACAGTGTTAAAATAATTGTTAAATTAATAATTGTTAAATGATTGAAATCATATTTTTCTATCACTTTAAGCTTTTGGGAAAAGCAATAGTTTATCAAAAACTAACTTTAACCAAGGTTAATCAATTTGATGGTTGCGGGCCCTCCATTGCCTTCAATGATTTTAGAACTCTCAATGGCCAATAGTGCAACGTTTGGGATGAGATTGTCACCATCTAGGGCAAAGGCCTTGAATAGCCTAGCTAGTGGGATTGTGGTCGTGGTTTCGAATTCATAAGTGAAAACACCCATAATGACCTAAAGAGTTTGGAAGTGATAAAAGGAAGATTAATAAGAGAAGAGTGGGGAAGGATTGGTTGTACTTCAATGAGTTTTGAGGTTGGTAGATGAGAGAACCCAAGGTAGAGGCTATGGTATTTATTTATTTATTGTTATGATCATTATTTTGCTAATGATGGAGGATATGGTATTTATAGTCTGAGGCTCAATGCACCTAATTGTATTTTCAAATACTCTTTTTTAGATGTTCCCACTATATATGACAAATCTATATATATATATATATATATATATATATATATATATATTTATGTATATATCTAAAAGTTATAGTGTAGCATTTTTCAATTTTAAATCACCCTTTATAATATTCGGTTCAGGATTATTAACCCCCTAATCCGCCTGTTTGTGGTGAATGATCCTAATAATTTATAAGTTTATTAAGGAAACTTAATTTGATAAAATTCCAACCATGTTTAGCTTGTTAATTTTCACGGCATGGATATAAATACTAACTGAATGCTCCTGACCTTAAGATTTGAACATACATATGCCTTGCGTAGTTGATTAAAATTAATTAATACAAATAATAATAATTTGTTGAAATTCCAACCAAGTTTAGCTTGTTAATTTTAAAGGCATGAATATACATGCTAATGATTGTTGCTGACCTTAAGATTTGAACATATATATATGCCTTGCGCAGTTTATCAAAATTAATAATCCTCTATATATATATATATATATATATGTATGTATGTGTGTGTTTTGGGATATCGTTATTAGATATCCTTTTCTTTTTTTTGAGACATACCTAGAGCTAGCTTGTTCTCCTTGAAATGCATTAAGGCACATTACTTGATTAGTTATCTAGTGAAAAAAGCATTGTTTTAGTGTGGACCGCGAGAGCAATACAAAATCGAAGCAACCTTTGAATACTAGATATGACCTCAAAATAATTGAGATCATTCTACCAACCTTTCAAATTTTGAGGAAACAAGTGTAAAGTCCACAAGTAGCAAGTTGCCAACAAATTTAATCAATCCATGATCTATTTATTAATTTGTGATGTTTCAAGATGAATAAGCAAGATTTATTATATTGTTAGAGTTTAAAGCAAGATTTGGTTTGCTTTCTCAAGTCCAAGGTAATTGGATTCTCAAAAAAAAAAAAAAAAAAAAAAAAAAAAAAAAAACAAAAACAAAAAAAACAGAAAAAAACAAAAACAAAAACAATTGTAAATGTGTAATAGACCATGGTACTAAATGTATTGCTAAAATGTGTTGTATGAGACAGTACTCTTTGGCCATAAGACAAGCTCACCTTCTTATGCTTGGAAAAGCATCATAAAATGAAGAGAAGTAATACGGAGGGGAGCGGTATGGTTCGTATGGAGGATTGGAGATGGCAATTCCATCCAAGTTTGGACTTTGGAGGGACAACTAGCACCTAGTGAAGCATAAGCCATGGGTTATTTCACCTTACTTGGATGAAGATTCTGAAGCCAAGGTTAGCATATTCATTGACCAAGAAAACCGTTTGTTGAGGGGGGATGTTCTGGAAAATTATCTCTTTGATTTTGAAGTTAAAATTGTCAAACCTATACCTTTGTGTCGGACACAACAGGGTGATATTTTAACTCGGCCTCATAACCCTAATGGAGAATACACTGTTAAATCAGGTTACAATTTTTTACAAACCAAGTTTCAGAGCCAGCAACCACGACCTTCAGAGATTTTATTTTGTTCGTAATGGTGGTCCAGGCTCTCTGGAATTGGTAGAACAACCTGAACAACAGTAGGTACACTCACAAATGCTGGAACAGACAACGGAAAGACTGCTGGAATTTTCTCGGCAGCATACTCCTGCACCTTAATCCTCAGTGAGACCAAACACATCATGGCGACCCCCAAAAACATCATGGACCGGGGAGGCAAATGGGAGGGTTGGGTCATAAATGGGTGGGATGTGTAATTACCCATTTATCCATTTGTGACCCATTTATATATAAATTAATTATCCATTACTCACCTAACCCATTTAATTAGTAACCCACTTATTTAACCCAATATAACCCAAATAATTAAATAACTTGCTAAAAACTATAAAAGAAAAAATTAAAAAGATCAAAAATCACTTTTCCCTTTCTTTCCTTTTATTTTCCCTTCACAAAATTCATTTCCCAGCAACCAACCAAAGCTAGAGAGAGAGAAAAAAAAATGACTTTTTTCTTCTCTGTGCTGCTTCGTCTCCTTCAACCTCACTCTTCCACTCCCCTCAAAACTCTCTGAAACTCACCACGTTCCTTTTCCTAACCCTATCGAAAGCAACAACTCCATACCCATCCTCTACCTCCGCCACAATCACGTTCCATATTTCCGACAAATCAATCCAAAGCCGCGACCTCGGAGTCCACTTTTCCAAAACCTTCTTGTTGAAATCCGGGGTTGAGTACATCCCGTGAAACTTTGAAAGCTTCGGCTGGAGCATTTTTAGGAAATTGATCTCCGCCGGAGATGATCAAATTGTTGACATAGAAAATGAAGTCAAAGCCGAGTTGAAGAAATTCTTGAGCTCTCAGTCGAACGACATCACTAAGTTTTTGAATGAGTTGGCTCGGTGGTGCATGAGTTGGATATTCGCGTCTACCAAGTCACAAACCTTTCACCAACCTTTGGATATGAAGGAGAATGTGCTCGAATTCATCAAAGAAGAAGAAGAAGACGACGTCGTTGCTCGTTTCTCATTGTCCATGGTTGACTCTGAAAAAGCTAGGGTATCTAGAGGTTAAAGTGTTTGGGAAAGTGTTTGGTTCTTGAGAAAATCTAAGGGAGAGTGAGATTGAGGTGTTTATTTAAGTTTTAGATTTTAGAAGGATATTAGTGGGTTTATTTAATTTTAAATTTTAGATGAGTTTAGTGGATATTAGTGGAATTATTCATTTAGACCCATTTAATTAAATAACCAAATGTTTCTTTATTCATTTAACCCAAATACTCAAATGAGTTGGGTTAAGACTTATCCAAATAAGATAAGTAATAGGCTAGTTCATAGATATGGATAAAATTTGCCACCCCTAATCATGGTTCAAGGCAAATTTTGACGGTGCCTTTCTCAACTGAGATATTCGGGCTGGAATTAGTGTTGCGATACACAATGATGCAAGTTTGGTTATGGCCTCTCTATCTCAATAGATTCCACTGTCTTCCACTGTCCTTGAGGTCAAGACTTTAGCAACAAGATGAGGACTGGAATTTGACCTTGAGGTAGGAGTACACCAGGTCATATTGGAAGGCGACTATGAGGTCCTCATCAATGCCCTCTAGTGTAGTTGCAACTCCTTGGCATAGTTTGGTCACATTGCACAATACCTTACCACCAAACGTTGAATCTGTATTTTAGACTCATTTAAAAAGGCTCCCTTAATAAAAATGATCTGAACTTTTCTCAAAAAAACATTAATCTTCGGCCGAAATGGATGAAAAATGATATATAACAATGCTGGTAATACTACTAACAAATTACCCAAAAAGAAATTATTTTTAGGTACCCATCATTTAAAAGTAACATTTTTTATGAACATTTAAAAGTAACATTATGGGTTACAAATGATTGCCATTATACGTATTCTAAGTGATACAACATGAAATTTCACTCCAACTAGAACATCAAAAGCAATATCACGATTACAACTCTGGAAAAAGTATAATTATTTATTAGCAACCCAAGGCAGTATTGGCAAGATAATTGGAAAAACCTATAAAAAAATTATTAAAAAAAAAAAACTTAATGTTAAGATAGAGGGGGCACTCAGAAATGAAATCAAGATTATTTAGTTATAGACATAAGGATTCGCCAAGAGGTAGGCCTCAATAGCCTTGAAAAGTCTCGCAGCCTTTGCTTTACTACTCTTAATTCTCGCTTCGTTGATCTCCTGGTCACCTTTGGTGTGGTACTTGCAAATACTCTTCAAAATTGATCCTCCATCAGGGGATGCCACTAGCTTGAACTCGTACGTGATTTTCTCAGGTGTGCCAGTGAAAACATCACTTTCTATTAAACTATAGCCGAATGTGAAGTTTGCATTGTCAATCTCATCAATCCTTTGCTTCACATATTGGAATCGGCTCCCTGTATAACATAGAAAAGCCCTTGTTACTTCTCTTATATGATGCCATGAAAATGAAAAACATAAATCATGTTCTAAGTTGTTTTTGAAAAATATATAGCAAGGTCATATATAAAATATTTTTTCTCATAAATAAGTTAAATACTATTTTAGGAATGAGACATATATAAAAGGGTGTCTAGCCCACATGTAAAAGATAGTATTAAAATAATTGTTAAATGATTGAAATCATGTTTTTCTACCCCTTTAATCTTTTGAGACAAGCAATAGTTTATCCAAAACTAACCTTCACGAAAGGTAATCATCTTGATGGTTCCAGGCCCTCCATTGCCTTCAATAATTTCAGAACACTCAACAGCCAGTGGTGCAACCTTTGGGATGAGATTGTCACTATCAATGGCATAGGCCTTGAATAGCCTATCTGGTGTGATTACGGAGGTGGTTTCGAAATCATAAGCGAAAATACCCATGATGACCTTAAGATTTTGAATGCGACCACAGAATGATTGATAAGAGAAGAGTGAGGAAGGATTGGTTGTACTTTAGAGAGTTTTTGAGGTTGGTAGATGAGAGAACTCAAGGTAGAGGATATGGTGTTTACTTATTTATTTATTTATTTATTATTACTATTATTCTTTGCTAATAGTGGAGGATATGGTATTTATAGACCAAGGCTTAATGGCACCTTATTGTTTTTTCAAATATTCCTTTTTTTGGATTTCCTTACTATTATTGTTGCTACAATTTCGTTAAGCCACCTCATTTATAACATCATTATTCTTTTTCTTATTTATTTTTTACTTTTAATTTTTTGACAATATTAAATATATTCTCTTTACAAATTCATCTTAGGTGGTTTTCACTTTACATATTTATCTACTTTAATTTCGATGCTATAACTAAATAATAAATCAATGATAAATTTTTTAAAAAAATTATTGTTTATACATAATCATCTTGGGTGTCTTTAACTTTATATATAATTTTGCTTCACATGTTCATCTATTGTAATTTAAATGTTTATAATTGAAAAATGAAATCATTGAAGAATCAAAAAATAAAAATAAATAAATAAATAAATTGTCTATTAAAAGGTATTCACAAATCTTGCTTAAACTTTGATGGTAGAAAAGATACTATTTAACAACTGTCCCATAGGGGGAATCTGAATCAAGCGTGTTATAGATCTCCTATTAGAAGTTTGTACTCACATTGTCCTATTATTAACTAATTCATATGTGTTCCCTGACAAAAGTATTTTTTGTCATTTTATTTACAATATTAAATGTTTTTAATAAATGGTGTTTGATGTTAACCTGATTTGGGGGAAAATTATCAAGTTTTAGATAATTTGGAAAACAATGGGCTAGTCTTGACAATATAATGAAAAATAGTTTGTGCAGTTGAAAAACATTGTCTTTGTGCAGTTTCATTTTACTGTTTGTAAATTTTTTGTTTAAAAAATTAGCAACAAATTGTTACGTCTTTTTTATATGATGTTCCTAGATGCTTGAGTAATTGCTTTAAATGTTTGCAAATATTTTATATTGTTCTTCATCTTCCTTATCTCATTAGTGTTTTTTTTTAAAGATTTTTAGGGAAACAAATTCAATTTAGTATTTAAAATTATTTATTTATCTATTCATTATTTACATGTTGAATTAGATTATGACAATATTTACACAATACTTCCTC
The DNA here is from genome assembly GCA_032878915.1 of Castanopsis chinensis. Taxonomy (NCBI): domain Eukaryota; kingdom Viridiplantae; phylum Streptophyta; class Magnoliopsida; order Fagales; family Fagaceae; genus Castanopsis; species Castanopsis chinensis. The sequence goes on from JAVQMG010000113.1 coordinate 2,712,245, forward strand.
TCTCTCTTTTTTCCAAAACTTTTCCTTTACTTTTTTTCCCTTTGGAATTTAACTCTTCTTGGATTAGATTGTAATCATCATGTATAGGGTTACAACCATTACTTATGCTTGGGATTAGCCACCTATTTCTATTGCACGAATTCAAAAGTCTTATTCAAAAATTTAATTTGATTATGCATTGGACATTTGACTTGATCACATCACATTTGATATATTTTACATATTTAGGATGAGTTTGACTTTGATGTGAGTTCTATTTTTCCCTTTGATGTCTTCAATACTACCACTTATAAAGTCTTATCAACATACTTCATGATATTCTTGAATCCACTTACAACTACCCAAATATAAGTAAAATGCATTTTGTTAAAGAATATGGCAACTACTAACAATTTTCAAGACATCTATATTAGTTTTTTTTTCCTTTTCTTTTTAAGTCATTCTACCAACCATTTAAATTTAATAAAATGGGTTTAATGGCCACCATTACTAAACATGATTGATAGGCCACAAATGTGTTGACCTCTTGTGATAAATTAAATTGATTAATTAGCTGAGTTATTAATTAATCAAGTTAACATGCAAATTCACATGGCAGGACAAACAAATCACCAATAACTAAAGCATGCAGCGGAAATAAAATTGACACGGTGATTTGTTCACGAATGGGAAAAACCTGACGGCAAAAACCCCACCGAGTGATTTAAGGTCACCACTCCCAAAACTCCACTATTATCACAACAAGCGGTTACAAGCAAGGAATCCCAATACCTTATCAACCTACAGTTGAACCCTTACCCTAATACTCAATTGGACTTGTTCTGTAATGACAATTTCTTCTTTTGATGCATGGCTCCTAAGTACGTGACTAACCAATTGCGCAGATCCTAGTAAGCGACTTCAATTCACCAACTAGAAAGAGAGAGTTGTTGGCTGCAAAGTTCTTCAATTCATTCACACGATGAAGACCAAGAAGATGCTCGGTTACAAAACTTTACGGTGCACATTACACAACAACTTCTTCACAAGAGAGATGAACTAGGGCATGAATTTTGTCTTAGGTCACAAATTGCATGAACAACAATTACTCATTGCTTGTGCAACTTGCATCCCTTTGACGGCCCTTAAAACATTTTTTTTATATGTCTAGGGTTAGGAGAAAAGAAGTCTCAAAGACATATTCACGGATTGGAATCAAAACAGAACTTAGAATCTGTTTTCCATAAATCTCGACAGATAGAGGTGTCGACAATTTGTTGAGAAGTTGTCGAGCCTCGGGACTAAAACAGCTTCTAAAGCTCGATAGATGCATGTGTCGAGACTAGGTGTCGAGTTTAGTAACCTATACTTTCCAGCTTGTTTCTTGAAACACCGTTTCTTGAAGCATTAAATACATCCTAAATCTATCCAATTACAAGTAAAGTGCGTTTTGTCAAACGATAAGCTAATTACATAAAATAATGACATATGTTTGAAATCACTTGAACCACATATGTCCTAACAATGATCCTCTCCATCTCACATAAAATAAAAAGTGTCCATTTCATGATTCATATTTCATCTCTCGAATCTAAAAATGCATAAAATGTCATGTCATTTATAAATTTTAAATATTAAGATAGTAGATACATTTTTAGATTTATAATACTTATAAACTAGAATTTAACCATTTCCTTTTACTTGGTATGCATTTCCAAATGACTCGGACCACGCTTCCAATGTGTATTGCAAAAATTTATTATATAGGATATTCTAAAAAGCATTGTTAAGACTTTATTAGACCCCTAGCTACCATGATTTACTATTGATTTATCAAATTATTTTTACCTAACATGTTCTTTTGGCCAATTTGGACGAAAAATAACATATAAGCTTAATTAATAATATTCCATAAAAAAAAGCTTAAATAATAATAACACTTGTAATGTTGATAATACAACCAACAATTTACAAAAAAAAAAAAAGTTATGCAAAATTCCTTTGCAAGCACCGTTTAGATTTTCAAATGACTTTCATTATATGTATTCAAAGTGATACAACATTGACATCTCACTCTTCCAAGTAATCGGTATTATCATTGTTGAGTTATAGATTGATCCCAGTTAATTAACCAATTAACCAAGTTGATTAATTATCCAAATTAAATACAAATCATATTAAAGCACAATCATATCACCAAACTAAATTAAGTGTACATGAAGATAAGTTTGATATGGAGATATGATCACAATGGGGAAAACTCTCATAGTAAAAACCTTACCAGGTGATATTTAGGTCATCACTCCCAAAAAATTGGCTAACAAGAAATAGAGTTTATAAGTATGCAAAATCTTACTTATGTCAAAGTACCTACTTACAATAAAACCTGCTGATCCGTAAGAGTTTATTGAATGTCCTATAATACATTGTACTAAGATTACAAAAACTAGACACAAACCCGCGCAATGCACGGGGAAAAAGAATTATTTACTATAGTGAAAAATACTATCTTTCTTTAAGAACTCAAATGTTAAAGCCAAAAACTGTTCATTCCTAACTAATAGTTGCAAAGAAAATCTTTCACAATAAGCATACAGTAACACTCTAACTCTCTCAAATAACAATAGCATTTAGTTTTTTATGAGAGCACAAAAATTTTGGACAAGGAACTAATCGGACTACACAATATTATGGCAAATTCAAAGGCTGGCATTCATTACCAGAAAATCGTGTTTTACTTTTAGCTAAAAAAAAAAAAAAAAAAAAACTTGTTTTTGTAAAGAGAAACGAAATTTAATATCTTCAAGTTTCTGCCCTCTATTTTAATGTTCACTTCAACTTTTGAAATGATCACTCCAACAGAAACAATCTTAGTATCTTACTAATTTCCATCTATTGCCTAGTCAGTTACATGTTTTGGTTCTTCTTTTGAATTTGAAAGCTATTTTAGACATTTACATCTAACATTGTCATCTTATAATTATAGTTCTATCCATTTGAAGTATGTAAAAAGAATGTGAGCTTGTTATTAGTTTCTAACACAATGCTTTTCTTGGTACATTCAATAATATCTACGAATCAGAAGATTATAATAGCTTACAACCCAAAAGTAATTGACCACGCCTTCATTATATGGTTAGGCTAAAAATAATTATGATTTGGATAGTGTCTCCATGATCAGTCGAGGATGAAAAGACAACACCATCACATTAAGGATGTGGGATTTCCGATGTCTCACCATCAATTTGGTTTTTGTAGTGGGGTAGTGGAAGCAAATCAATAGCTTAGCACAATCCCTGTAACAAAGAAATCCAACTCAAATTATAATTTTTTTTTTGTAGAACAGATTGTATATAATAGATATAAACTATATGGTTGTTACCTCTATGTTACCAATCATAGAAATACAAAGAGTAGTACAACCCCAACAACCATTATGATTTTAATCAACAATATTGTACACTAACGCATCAAGCATAAATTGTCTATATGATTGGTTAGTAATAGGAAAAGAAGAAAACCTATAAACTAAACATTTCCTAGCTTTGTTTGATGCATGATACATTAAATTAAGGTAGCAAACTTAACACGTGAACTTGAACTTTTATAAAGGATCTTATATGTAATATAATTGACTTGGGAAGAAAGAATAGTCCCCAAAAAATAACTTGTTTACTCAAAAGTAATAGAGTACTCCAAGCCACAAAGATAGCAATACCACCCAAACACCAAAGGCAAGTGCTAAACATAAATAAATTTAAGACAAACTTATTTTTCATGAGGATGAGATGCAAAATGCATTAAGAATTGGAAACATAAATCTAAAAAAACAATAAAAAAATAAAAAAAGTATCAAAGATTGCAAAAGATATACCAACCCAATGTGACACATTTCTTTGAAGATTGGAACTCCTCTGGGTGGGGTTGATTAGGGAATTGAAAAGGTAATTTCAAAATAGATAGTAGATTGATACCTCAATGCATAAGACACTTTCTAGAGTTTGTGTTGTCCATAAAAAATGCATGTTGGCATATAATGGAGAAAACCAAACTCAAATAAATCACATATACGACAAAGAGAATCATTATTGAAAATTTAGAATATCAATCGTTCGGGAATTTTTTGAATCTGGTTAATCGTCATTTCTTCACCTGCCAAATCATTTTGGGAGCCTCAGGCCTCATAAATGGTGTGGGGTCTAATACACCAAGAGAGGAAACTACAGTGATGCAAGCTTGCTTTGAATAAAAAATGCATACGGAGTTAATAGTTCAATTTTGAAAGGGATTAAAAAAGGCAAACTTTCAAATGTGCATTGTGTCGTTTTCCCTCCCAACACCAAATATTCTCATCATTCATGGTCCTAAACCTAGATTTGAAATACCTTCCAAGAAATCTCAAAAACCATTTAGTCCACAAAAAGGGAGGCCAAGTTTACTCATGAATCTGAATTGCTCACCCTAAAGTGAACCACCAATGTTGTAGATGATTAACAAAAATGCAACTTTGATATGTAGATCATTACTAAAATATTGATACCCTCTAAGGTATATTTACGTTTACATTTAAATTTATTTTATATGCTCATTATTCATCTTTCATTATCTTAAAGAAAATACAAAATCATTTTTAAAATTTAATGAGGTAAACCCCACATTGAATTTACAATTTATTTTTGCATTGGAGCATAATCTTACTCGATATAATTCAATGAAAATCAAAATACCTTTTATTAAGCATTGCAGCCACAAAACATAGGTAAAAATTATGTGATATTATGCACCAGTTATGTTTTTCAATAGAAAATATCTAATCTCTGAACATGTTACAATCTTATCTAATGTTATCACAAAATCTAAATATCAGTCCAATCGTACTACAACATGGTAAAAAAAAACAAAACCAACACCCAAAATCATACAGTCCCAACAAAGAAATTTCAAATTCTACGGTTAATTCAAACTCCTAATTTGTTTTGCATCTAGTAATGGTAAAGTACTTGTTCATCAAACTGTATTGTATTGTCAGTTGTACCTATGCCCATTTGTCACCAAGCCACCTCATGGGGTTCATCTAAATATCTAGTCTACTATTGGTTTTGAAATATCAACAAAGATTAAATTGATAAGTCTAGTTGCATAATCCAATTTGGGTGGTGGGACAGCAGGGAATATATACTATGGCAAGATGCTTAAGAATTAGGCCGCAGAGAGAGAAGTAGGAGTGAACCCTAGTAATCTTATATTGCCAAAATACAATGATCCAGTAATTATATACTAGGGTTCTTTGGTCCTCCCCTCTTACCCACTTAAGATGATGAGTTGTTTACAATTTTGGTCCCATTGGGGACTCTTTGTTTCACATCAATTACTTGTTTAATTTTGCCTTTCAACTCTTTAGGCATCACTAGAGTAGCTGCAAAAGGAATTGCGGTGAGACAAAAACTTAGGAAGAGTATAATATAGAAGCATATATATAGTACATATGTAACATGTCATTCCAATATATTTTTGTTTGTTGAGTTCACAATAAACCTATCAAATTTTAGAAAGCCCATCCAAGCCCAACTAAAATTATGGGCACCTATTCTACTTTGTGACAGAACACAATAAAGAATATTCTCTTGGTACCAGAGAAACAATTGCAGCCAAATCAGCTATATAATTAAGTCGATAATTTAGAACTTTCAAAAGCCAATTTATACAAAGCATTAAGACTTGATTTATCATTCAAAAACTTATATTTACAGAGATATGAGTTCACTCTTATCATCCAAGATGCCCTTAACCTACTTAACCAGAATTTCCAACTTGCCCAAGTTGCTAACTAGCAGTATGAACACCATACAAAATCGTGTCTTGTGTTATATAATAGATTTAGGCATTGACTAAAATTTGGACTTGATATTGTTAGGACATATGTAGTTCAAGTCTGTGAACTTATGTCGCTATTTTATGTAATTGGCTTATCCTTAGACAAAACGCACTTTACTTGTAATTGGGTAGATCTAGGATGTGTTAAACACTTCAAGAAACTGTGGTTCAAGATTAAGTGTTGAAGCCGTCGAAGTCTGTCCAAGAAATAAGCAAGGAAGTGCAAGATTTTAAAGCTCGATAGATACCTCGACAGATACATCTATCGAGATTTAAAGAAGCTGTTTAGCCCGAGCCTCGACAGCTGTCCCGATACCTCTCGATACCTCTATCTATCGAGAATTAAAGAAAACAGAATTCCAAGTCTGTTTCAAGTCCAATCCGTGAGCATGTCTTTGGGACTTCTTTTCTCCTAACCCTAGACATATAAAAGGATTATTTTAAGGACCGTCAAAAGAGGAATCACAAGATACAAGTTGCATCTTCTCTGAGAACTCGTTGTTCATGCAAATTGTGATCTGTGAGACAAAGTTCGTGCCCTAGTTCATCTCTGATGATTTGAAGAACTTTGCAGCCAACATTCTTTCTTCCTCAAGTTGGTGAGTGAGTCACGTACTTGGATTCGTGCAAAGGAGTAAGACACGTACTGGGATCCGCGCATCACATTGGTTAGTCACGTACTGGGAGCCGTGCATTAAACTGGAGAAATTGTCACTACAGAACAAGTCCAATTGGGTATTGGGGTAAGAGTTCAACTGTAGGTTGGTGAGGTACTGGGATTCCTTACTTGTAACTGCTTGTTGTGATAATAGTGTAGTTTCGGGAGTGGTGACCTTAAATCACCCGGTAGGGTTTTTTTTGCCGTAAGGGTTTTCCCCATTCGTGAACAAATCACCGTGTTATTTATTTTCCGCTGCTTAACTTAGTTTGGTGATTTGTTTGTGATGCCACGTGATATTTCATGTTAATTTGATTAATTAAAAACTGGGCTAATTAATTAATCTAAATTATCACAATGGGTCAACGCATTTGTGGCCTGTCACGTGGTATCAGAGCAAGCACACTCTGATTAGGGTTTAATCTATTGTGTGTGATCCATTGACCCCCGCTGTCATGGATAGAGGACAATCTTTAATTATACCTCCTTTATTTGATGGCACTAACTATGCATACTAGAAAGTACGCATGAGAGATTTCTTGCAGTCTTTAGATGAGAAAGTGTGGCAAGCTGTGGAGATAGACTGGACCAAGCCTACAGAAGCGCTGGCTGACTGGGATGAAGCTAAGATCAAAGCGGCAAACTTCAACAGTAGAGCATTGAATGCCCTATTCAGTGCAGTCACCAATGAGGAGTTCAAGAAAATTTCCTCAACTGAAACTGCTAAGGAAGCATGGACCATCCTCCAGACAACCTATGAGGGCACTAAGGCTGTCAAAGATTCAAAGCTGCAAAGCTCACCACACGCTTTGAAGAAATAAAGATGGAGGAGGATGAGTCGTTCGATGAGTTCTATGCCAAGCTGAAGGACATAGTGAACTTAGCCTTCAATCTTGGGGAGACCATCCCAGAACCCAAGATAGTAAGGAAGGTGCTCAGATCGCTGCCAGAAAGATTCCATGCTAAGATCACGGCGATCGAAGAATCAAAGGACATTGATAGAATTCCTTTGACTGAGCTGGTTGGAAACTTGCAGACGTATGAGTTAGGGCTGACCAGGTTGGGCAAGTCAACCAAGGGCAAGAGTTTGGCACTAAAGGCCAAAAACAGTGATACGGATGACTCGTCAGATGATGAAGATTCCAAGATGAAGTCCTACATCACGAGGCAATTCAAGAAGTTTATGAAGAATGCCAATGGAAAGCGCTTCAACAAAGACCGTAGACAATACAGTTCTTCACAATTCAAGAATCCGGATAAAGGGAAGAAGGATGTCAAGGATGGCGGTCAGTACATTGTTCCCCCTGGACCAAGATGCTTCGGGTGTCAAGGCTTTGGACACATGAAACAAGAGTGTCCTACATATCTTAAGAGCATAGGGAAGAGCAAGGCACTTGCTGTAACCTTAAGCGACACGGAGCCCAAAGACGATTCCGAAGATGAAGACGACGGAATCTTGAATGCCTTCACTGCCACTGTTAATCCTACTGATGGGGTTACCGAGAAAGTAGATGAAGAAGAAGAGTTGGTGAAGTCCAAGTGTGAAATCATGGATGACCAAGATGATATCCACACTGCCTATGAGAAGCTATACAAGCTCTCCGAGAAGCATGAGAAGCTCTATAGGATGGCCACCAAGAAGCTCAGTGATGTGGAACTTGACCGTGAGGAGCTGTCCACAAAGGTTGATCAAGCGAATCAAACCATTGGAGCACTGAGGTTCGAGAACAATTTCTTGGCTGAGAGGACCAAGAAGCTTGAAGCGGAGCTGTCTCAAACCAGAGCACAATTGGAGAGGACATCAAGTGCAAAGCTAAACGAGATGCTAAGTGCTCAGAGATATTCTTCAGATCGTACTGGATTGGGGTATGAATTCTCTCTCTCTAATACTCCTACTTCTAGTACTACTGTGTTTGTTCCACCTGCTAATAACATTAATACTGAGGATAATAATGTTAAAACTGAATTAGCTAATGAGAACGTAGACAAGGGCAAGTCCATCCTAGGAGCACCCCCTAAAATTGAGAAAAGGGAATCTAGAAACCCTAGGAATAAGAAGGCTAACTCTCAAAAGGCCAAACAGAAGAAGCCGCGTCTCTGTTATCATTGTGGTCTCGCCGGTCACACTCGACCAAATTGCTACAAGTGGCTTGCCACTCAACAGAGCAATGGCGCAATAGCATCTGGGAGCCAGAATCAGCTTCAGTCTTCTCTCGCTCCTCTTGGAGATATTCTTAAAGCCCTCATGTTCCTTTCGAACTTGAACGGTTCATATTCTTCTCCCTCTTTACCGGTTCAAGAGTCGACCAATAGGAAAGGATCTTCCAAGGTGTGGAAGCCAAAGGGATCTAAGTGATTTTAGTCACTTCTTCTTCTCTCTCCTGTTTCTTTGTGTGTTGCATTACTTGTGTGTTTCTTTACTGTTTTGAGTCAGTCTAGTTTTATGCATTGTTTTGCTTTACATGTTTTTGTTTGTGTGTTTTCAGTTTTGTGTTTTATTTTTTGCTTCTTTGATAAAAATAAAAAAAAAATTGAAAAATGAAAAATACAAAAACAGTATGTGTTTGTGTGCATTAGTTCATGCGAACTTTTGGAATGGCCATTGAAATAGAGTTTTCTAAACTTTGTATCATCTATAGCTTAGATGAGCACTCTTCTGCACAACTAAGCGAGTGAGCTCTGTAGCTCTTTGTTTGTGATGAGTAAGGTTAAGTGATCTCTTCTTCTTAACACTCGTATCACTCTTTTTGACGGGTTGAACTAGAAAATCCTAAGAGAAAGGCATAAATAACCATCTCACCATTGTTACTCGCCAATCATAATATGACATCCGTATGCTTCGGCATAGCAAAAGTGCGATGTCAATGACACCTGTATGCTTTGGCATAGCAAAAGTGCAGTGTCAAAAGCTTAACATCATTGGGTATTTCTTTTCTTTCTTTTGTATGCCCATGCATGATTTGCTTGTTAAATGAAAATATGCAAAGAAATAAAAAGCAAAAAGATCAAAGATGCTTTAAATGTGGTTGCAAGCGTGTTTTCTAGGAGATGTGGGAGTTATAGGATGTACCTCAAAGGTGATAGTCCCCATCAAACAGTTATGATTACGTGTGAAGTTAAAGTGATTTTCTCATATCTCAAATCGTCATAACATTGAGACACTTATGCAATCTTGCGATGTTTTCACACACGACACGCAATACTCTTTGCTATTCTTGATACATGTGCAGGTACAATGTGATTTGGCCATCACAAAGTTTACATGCGTTAATGTATGATCACTAAACTGTCATAACTTGTTTTTGAAATATAAAATTGGTTAGACTTGTTTAGTGTGTGTGTGCGTGTTCTGAGATTCATGTGCATAAATATTTCTTGTTGAGAGATGATTTTGAGAGCTAAATGTGTTGGTTGTATCTTTGGTTGAGTTGCATGCATGATTGCATTCATGTCTGTATTGTTCTTCTTTTGAAAAACTGCTTTTCAAGGCATTTCGACACCTCTCGACACATAGGCTATCTGTCGAGCTCCTTAGACTCATTCTTATCGCAGTCTTGACAGATACCTCGATAGCTGCTGGATCGATCGAGAAACTTTCTGTTTGCTCGATAGCTCCTCGATAGCTTCTGGATCGATCGAGGTTCCCTCTTGTTTGTTTCTTCTCCCTCGATAGCTGACCTCGATAGCTGCATCTGTCCACTTGCACTTCTCGATAGCTTACCTCGACAGCTACCTCGACAGCTCTCGATACCTTCAGCTGTCGAGAATTACTGAAGCGCTATAAGATGAACCTTCGCGATTTTCAGTTCATTCTCTCGATCTCTCTCGCTCGAAAACTCACTGTTCTCTCTCAAATTTTTTTTCTTTTTCCCTCCAAACCTTCTCCCAAGGCTTTCTCAAGAGTTTCCTTGCGATCTTCATCTCTTGGTAAGCGCATTATCCCTCATCTTCATGCATTGCATTGTTTAAAACCCTAGGTTTTATGTTTTTGAAAATTTTTGGAAGTTTTCAAAATTGTTGGGGTTTTCATGAACCTTTTGGGTTGGTTTTCTAGTTTTGATCTTCAAAACCACATGCATTGCATCACATTAGCATTCTAATTGTATTTTCATGCATTTAGATGTGTGCAAATCGATTGTGTACTGTTAGGTTTGGATTGGGCTGAGCCCATGATGTTTTTATGTTGCATGTCACATGTCCATGCATTTTCATGCATACGTTCTTTACTATTCAATATTATTCTGTCAATATTGAACTGTTTGGGACTTTTCTGTGTGTTTTCTTTCTCTCCCCCTCTCTATGGTTGCGTTAGCTGTGTCTATGGCACCTAAGCGTAAGTCCATTCCGTCCTAGAACCCTCTGCGTTCTAAGGGACAGTCTTCTTCTGATTCTATTCCTACTTCTGTCCGGTTCCGTGATGAGAAGGCCCACAAGGACTTCTTGGAGAACTTTTCTAAACGCGGTGTTCATTCGGAACGCCACGTAGTCCTGACAGACTTTGCCGATACTGACCTTCCCGATGTCATTCACACTCGGGGATGGGAGTCACTGTGTGACGTCCCGGTCACATCTCCTCTCATGTTGATTCAGGAGTTTTACTCCAACATCCACGGGATAGATTCGTCAGTACCTTCTTTCTATTCTTGCGTTAGAGGTACGCACTTTTGTGTCACTCCAGAGCTGGTCTCTGAGGTTCTCCATGTCCCTAGGGTGGATCATCCCGATTACCCTAGCTGTGAGCGTCTCTGGACTGTGTCCAAAGACGAGATGATCTCGGCGTTCTGTGAGCGCCCTACCTCTTGGGGAGATCACATGTACACACCATGTCGACCTTTTGCTAAAGGTCCTAGATTCCTTAACATGGTGATGACTTTTGTTTTGCACCCACTCTCTCACTATAACTCTATCACAGAGCCACGTGCTCGATTTTTGCTATCCCTCTTAGAGGATCTTTCTATAGACTTTCCTTCTCACTTCATCTTTTCTATTGTCGATGTCTACAGAGATACGGCCACCCGTGATAAGCTCATTTTCCCTTCCGCTATCACGAGGATCATGAGTCGTTTTTCCATCTCTTTCCCTTCATCCGATCCGTACCACGTCATGTCTGCCATAGACGCCGCTACCGTAAAACGTAGCGAGGCACAGTTGAGATCGCGACAGACTGACGGGGCCACTCCTTCCACCCGTCCGACCACCTCCAGATCCGCTCGAGCTTCTGCTTCTACTTCTTCGAGCGACATCTCTTTGGGAGACATCATGGCGCAGCTACAGCGCATGGATGCTCGCCTAGATACACTCTCCACGGAGTTGTATCAGGTGAACGTTCGTGTTGGTCGCATCGCCAGGCGACAGGCGACCATGGGCGGCTTTGCCTCAGAGGTTTCTCCTCCGCCACCTCATGTGTCGACTGAGACAGAGGCTGATGATGATAGCGATGATGATGATGCTTCCGATGATGATGATGATGGAGATGCTAGCTCTTCAGATGAGATGTCTACTTGACACTCTACCCTTTGTCACTCGTGACAAAAAGGGGGAGTAGTTTGGTATGAGAGTAGTCATACTTAGGGGGAGTGTTAGCATAGGACATAGGACATTTTTGTTAGGGGGAGTGTGCATTGAGGGATGTAGTGAGGTGATCAGATGTATTTTTTCTTTTCTTATCTTTTAGAGATACATTGATCATGTACTGACATACTTTGTACTTACATTCTTTCTATATATGATGATGTATATTTTTCTTTCACCTACCTTTACATGTGTTGTTTCTTTTCTGTCTTTATACACATGCTTCTTTACTTGTATGCAATCTATTATTTCTGTTTCACACAAAGATACCTTGATGTGTTTTGTTTATAAGTGTTTCAGAAATACAGGTTGTCAAAGTCTTCTTGCCATAAACTCTCTTTTTGCAAAGTTGTTCAAGAGTTTGTGTTAGGATAGATTTTACTGTATGTAACAAGTGAATATGAGTTGAGTGATTTATGACTTCTCTCATATCTTCATTTATATGTTGTGGTTTTGTCACGGATTGCCAAAGGGGGAGATTGTTAGGACATATGTAGTTCAAGTCTGTGAACTTATGTCGCTATTTTATGTAATTGGCTTATCCTTAGACAAAACGCACTTTACTTGTAATTGGGTAGATCTAGGATGTGTTAAACACTTCAAGAAACTGTGGTTCAAGATTAAGTGTTGAAGCCGTCGAAGTCTGTCCAAGAAACAAGCAAGAAAGTGCAAGCTTTTAAAGCTCGATAGATATCTCGACAGATACATCTATCGAGATTTAAAGAAGTTGTTTAGCCCGAGCCTCGACAGCTGTCTCGATACCTCTCGATACCTCTATCTATCGAGAATTAAAGAAAACAGAATTCCAAGTCTGTTTCAAGTCCAATCCGTGAGCATGTCTCTGGGACTTCTTTTCTCCTAACCCTAGACATATAAAAGGATTATTTTAAGGACCGTCAAAAGAGGAATCACAAGATATAAGTTGCATCTTCTCTGAGAACTCGTTGTTCATGCAAATTGTGATCTGTGAGACAAAGTTCGTGCCCTAGTTCATCTCTGATGATTTGAAGAACTTTGCAGCCAACATTCTTTCTTCCTCAAGTTGGTGAGTGAGTCACGTACTTGGATTCGTGCAAAGGAGTAAGACGCGTACTGGGATCCGCGCATCACATTGGTTAGTCACGTATTGGGAGCCGTGCATTAAACTGGAGAAATTGTCACTACAGAACAAGTCCAATTGGGTATTGGGGTAAGAGTTCAACTGTAGGTTGGTGAGGTACTGGGATTCCTTACTTGTAACTGCTTGTTGTGATAATAGTGAAGTTTCGGGAGTGGTGACCTTAAATCACCCGGTGGGGTTTTTTTGCCGTAAGGGTTTTCCCCATTCGTGAACAAATCACCGTGTTATTTATTTTCCGCTGCTTAACTTAGTTTGGTGATTTGTTTGTGCTGCCACGTGATATTGCATGTTAATTTGATTAATTAAAAACTGGGCTAATTAATTAATCTAAGTTATCACAAGGGGTCAACGCATTTGTGGCCTGTCAGATATCTTTAATAATATTCATACCAATGAATCATTGGGTGTAAGGTTTGAACCAATGTGGCATCCAACTTAATCTATTCGAAAAAATAGCATAGCTACTTTGAAACACCCATATCAAAAAAAAAAAAAAAAAAAAAAAAAAATTCCTTTTCTTTTTCAAGACATTCTACCAAATATTTAAATTCAACGAAAAGGGTGGAATGTTCACCATTATAGACATGATCCTTTCAGTCTCACATAAAATAAATTAAAAAAAAAAATCCATTTTATGATTCATATTTCATCTCTTAAATTCAATACACTATAGAGGGTCATATTTAAAATTAAGGGTGTGCAAAATATCCGCTTAACCCACCAACCAGCCCGACCCGCCCACCCCGTGCGGGTCATTAAGTTAGGCGGTTTGGGTTAGGCAGGTTAGACCCCCAAAATTGTAGATTGGATAGGTTTATGGATTAAAAAATTGCCAACCCACTACAACCCGACCCGTCCGCTTAATTATGCATACATAAAAAAATATTAGTTCAGACTGTTAAGTATTTAAAATTAATCAATTCACCTAATAAATTTTTACAACTAATTAATAATCAATTCCCTAAACAGAATTAGCCTTCAAAAAATTGCTTAAAAAAAATCTAAAAAATCAACATTGAAACTCTAAACACCTGTACCTACCACTCATCTTATTTATTTCAGTCATATGTACAATATACACTTTGTAGCTCTAGGTCTCACTTTTTCTTCTCACCTTCCACTTTTGGCTTTCACCATCAACCATTGTCTTTCCCTTCCTCTTTCTTCTTTAACCTTTTTGTAGCCTATTTCTTATCATTTCAATTCTTCACTGACAATCGCAAAAGTACGTAATTGCGTTATTGTCTTCTATTGCTTAAACATACTTTGTCTTTTTTATTTTGATTTATGTCATTTGATCCATTTATATATTATAAAATGTGATATAATATTACAAGTAAAACCATTTTGGCAAGCAAGTTCATTGTATATTCAAGTTAAATATGTTATATATTACATAAGATACAGTTCATCTAATTCTTGGGCTTTGTCTAATTTTTTTTTTAATCTTTGATGTGACTTTGGAAATGTTAAAACTTTGAATTTATTGATTTAATTTTCCTAAGTTGTAAGGTAGAGCTTACTATTTTTAATTTCCTAAGTTGTAAGGCAAAGCCTACTTTTTCTAGAGATGATATATCTCTTTTTCATTAACCCTATGTTTATGTTAGAATTGAGATTATTCAATGAAGTCTACCTTTGTTTTTTTTTTGTGCATTAGTTATATTTTAAGATTATTCAATAAAAAATTGTAGTTTGTGATATTTTTTTCAAAAAAAATGTTGTTAATACCAACCCGCCTAACCCACCAAGTTGAAACCACCTATATTTGTAACCAATCCACCGGATTTAAACTTTGGTAGCGTATTGGAATTTTGGTGGGTTGGTAGCGTATTGGAATTTTCCCAACCCACTAGTGGTGGATTGGATAGGAATATTGGCATTTACTAGCACTATTTGACCCGTACACACCCCTATTTAAAATGATGCTATATTATATACATTTTTAATAATATTTAATCTAAATCATAAAGTTAATTCATTTTAGATGGAGGAAACATTTTTTTCTCACCCTAGCCACAAATTCATTTTATTGTTTTCATATTTATTACTTCCTATTTGGTATGCCCATAACCGGGGTTCGTATTTTGCTTTTCCGTAGAATCCACAATATACATGAAATCCATCAATATATCTGCTATTTACAACTGTGTTTGGTTGGGTGTAAAATATTTTCCGGGTGTAAAATATTTTCCGGGTGTAAAATAATTTTCGATGAAAATATTTTCGAGAAAGGAAAATATTTTTAGGTGTTTGGTGGCATTTTAAAAAATATTTTGGAAAATATTTTCAGGTGTTTGGTTGTAATCTTGAAAATATTATAGAAAATACATTTTCTACTTGTTGCTCACATTTTCTCAACTTCCAACACCAGAATTGTAACATCACGATTCAGAGAAACACAAAAGAAACAAAACCCAAAAAAAAAAAAAAAATCATAAAATCTGGGAGAGAAAATCGCACCGCCTCGCGATCACGATCTCGTCGCCTCATGAGGCGTGATCTAGAGATCGCGAAGCAGCACGATCGCAATTGCGAGATCACTCTGCTTTGCGACCTCGCGATTGCGAGATCTCACCGCCTCGCGATCTCTAGATCGTGATCGCTGCGCGATCGAGAAGGCGGCACCGGTGCAGGGGGTGTGATCTCGCCGGCGCCGCCTTCTTTCTACTCTCTCTCTCTCTCTCTCTCTCTCTCTCTCTCTCTCTCTCTCTCTCTCTCTCTCTCTCTCTCTCTCTCTTTGCGCGTTCCGGAAATGGTTTAAAGTGAAAATTTTCACTTCAAACCATTTCCGATCAAACCTTTTAATTTTTCAGTCAATGGAAGTAACTTTCCGGAAAACTCTATTTTTTATGCACAAATAAACACACGATTTCATGTAAAACGATTTTCTTAAACCATTTGAAACCAAAACAAACACGGCCTTAGATTGCTGGTGCTTGTTTATATGCTAGATATCAGGGACTTGCCACATTAACCACCAGGATGATACGATGTCATTTAGTTGTAGATTAACCAACCTTGTGTCCAAATTTGTACCCTACAGGGTGTGCTCTAGTGCCCAGCTCATTAGTCTGAGGTGTAATGTAAGTTCGAAACTCTCTCGTTCAAACTACGGGTCCAAACTAGAATTTAACCATTTCCTTTTACAAGACATGCTTTTCCAAATGATTTTAACCATGCTCCCAACTCCCAATGTCAATTGCTGAAATGTACTATTATATAGGCGAAAAACCCCTTTTAGTCCCTACATTTTCACGGGATTTTCACTTTGGTCCCTAACTTTTTTTTCCACCGATTTTAGTCCCTATTTTGAAAAACGCCTTTCATTTTAGTCCCTAGCGTTACATCAGAGACGGATTTTGCACAGCTGGCAAACGGCATACACTATTCATTTGACGTGGCCATTAAAGTAATATTAAAAAATGCCCCGTCAGCATTTAAATTAAAAAAAATAATTTATTAATTTTAATTAAATAAAAAAATTAAAAAACAAAATTAAAAACTAAAAATCAAACCCAGACCCAGAAATTCAAAAAAAAAAAAAAAAAAAAAAAAAAAAAAAAAAAAAAACCAAACCCTGAAGATCAAGAACAACAAGAACACATAACAAAGAAAGAACACACTTCAACATCTAAGATAGCACCACATCCAAGAATAAAATTAAATAAACTCCGATCCAATGATGAACCCCACATGGGCTCAATGAAATCAAGAACTATGGCACCTCCAAGTCCATCGAGGGCATTTTCGTCAAGGACCAGACTTGCCTCATCATCGAGGACCTCGTTACCAGTGGCACGTCGGTGTTGGAAACAGCATCGCTGCCGGTTTGGTGGTCCACGACGCGATGGTGTTGATCGATCGGGAGCAAGGAGGGAGGGAGACTTTGGAGGAGAATAAAGATGGTTGGGGTTTTGAGGGATAAAGGGAAGGTGGAGGAGGAGATGGAGAAGACGGTGGCGAGATTTTTGGAGGAGAATCGGCACGTGGCGGTGAAGGCGGTGGAGAGGCCGGTTAGGATTAAGGGATTGGAGTTCGGAGAGAGAGCGAAGCTGACGAAGAATGCGACGGGGAAGAGGTTGTTCGAGGTAATGGTGCAGAAGGAGAGTTGGCTGCTGATGTTGGAATTGCCAAGGAGTTGTTGGATTTGGCTGAGAAGGTATGGGAATTCTGGAATTCAAAGTCTCATTTTTTTTTTTTTTTGAATTTCTGGGTCTGGGTTTGATTTTTAGTTTTTAATTTTTTTTTTAATTTTGTTTCTTAATTTTGTTTTTTAATTTTTTTATTTAATTAAAATTAATAAATTAATTTTTTTAATTTAAATGCTGACGTGGTATTTTTTATTATTACTTTAATGGCCACGTCAGATGAACAGTGTATGCCGTTTGCCAGCTGTGCAAAATCTATCTCTGATGTAACGCCAGGGACTAAAACGAAAGGCGTTTTTTAGAATAGGGACTAAAATCGGTGGAAAAAAAGTTAGGGACTAAAGTGAAAATCGCGTGAAAATGTAAGGACTAAAAGGGGTTTTTTGCCTATTATATATATATATATATATATATATATATAATATTCATGAATTTCCTATTAATATAACAAAAGATATTCTAAAAAGCACTGCTAAGACCCATAACACGATTTACTATTGATTTTATCAAATTTTCATACCTAACATGTTCTTTTGGCCAAATTGGAAGACAAATGACATATAAACTTAAATAATAATAATAATAATAATAATTGCAATGTCGATAATACTACCAACAATTTTCAAAAAATAAGTTATTGCTGATGCATCAATTCTTTGCAAGCACCATTTTGATTTTCCAATGACTTCCATTATATGCAGACATGGCAAAACGGGTCAAAATTTTTTGACCCAATTCGACCCGACCCGACCCGAACCCGATTTTTTTTACCCAAAACAAAAGCAGGTTGACCCGTGACCGGACCCGAATTTTTCGAGTTTTCTTTTTTGCAGGTCAACCCGACCCGACCCACTACCCAACCCGAACTCGAATCACTTTTTTTAAAACTTTTTTTTTGGGTAAAAATAAAAAAATAAAATTAAGACAATAGTAGTTTGATTGTTTATTGTAAGCTTTAAGGAAACAATTGATACATTTACATATGCAAATTAATTGAAAGATAAAAGGTTAAACATTTTGTAATGAGTACAGATTTTTAGATATCAAATAACAAAGTACATGCCAAGATAATATGGTTATAGTAGAGTTAAAAATAAAGATTTAAAATTGTAGACATGTGTGAAAAACATTTATAAGTGTAAAAATAGTGAAGCCAAAGTATCAAATTAGCATAAATTATGAATGCTTAGATTTATGTTATTTTGTTTTAGATAGCAATGTTAAGATTTGTATAATTTTAAAATTATTAAATAAGTATTAATAAGTTTAACTGAATTTATTCTTGATATAAGTGGTGAAGCCAAAATAATGCATGTTACATCAAATAATTTGTTGCATAACTTTCCAAATGACAAATACATGTTATTTTATTTATAAAAAAAAAAAAAAAAATTCATGTAAAAAATACGGGTCAACCCGACCCAACCCAACCCGACCGGCAACCCGATTGACCCAAACCCGTTATTAACCCGCTCAAGATAATCGATTTTTGACCCGTAACCCGTTTGACCCGCAAGCCGTTTGACCCGACCTGAACCCGACCTGACCCGCCCGTTTTGCCATGTCTAATTATATGTATTCAAAGTGATACAGCACCTTAAGCTCAAAAAAAAAAAAAAAAAGTGATACAGCATCGACATTTCACTCTTCCAAGTACACGATTAGAACTCCAAAAACAGTATTATTTTTAAAGCAACCCCAAAACCACATATTGGCTGGACATCTTAAAAAATAAAAAATAAATAAAAAGAAAGAGAACTTTAACTCATGAAGTCATGACAGAGGGGACACTCAAGAATGAAAACAAGCTTTAGTTATAGGCATCAGGATTTGCCAAGAGGTAGCCCTCAATAGCCTTGAAAAGTCCTGCGGCCTTCTCTTTTCCAGCTTTGATTTGCTCTTCCTTGATCTCGTGGTCACCTTTGGTGTGGTACTTGCTGGTGCTCTTCAAGATGGATCCTCCATCAGGTGACGCCACAAGTTTGATCTCATATGAGATTTTCTCAATTATGTCAGTCAAAGCATCGCCTTCAATCAAGCTGTAGCTATATGTGAAGTTTACATGATCAATCTCATCGATCCTGTGCTTCACATAGTTGAATTGGCTACCTGCAAATTATATAAAAATGTGTTACTTGTACTATCATATGATGCTATCAAAGCAAAAAATATACAAGTATTATGTTGTTGGTAGTTGGAAAAGTATATAATTATATATACCGAATTATATATACCGACTCCATACTAAAATTTTCTCAACAATAAGACTAGTAAGATGATAACAAATTAATATTATCTTAAGAGATTATTATAGGAACTAGCCTTCGCCAAAGGTAATCTTCTTGATGGTTCCTGGCCCTCCATTTCCCTCAATGATTTCAGCACTCTTAACGGCCTGTGGTGCAATCTTTGGGATGAGGTTGTCAGCATCAAGAACAAAGGACTTGAATAGCCTAGCTGGTGAAATAACAGTGGTGGTCTCGGCTTCGTAAGTGAAAACACCCATGATGACCTAAAAGAGTTTGGAAGTTAACAAAGGAAGAATAATGAGGATTAGTCGTACTAGTTTGAGCTTGTTAGTTGTGAGAAGTTAAGAACTGGAGGATGGTATTTATGGACTGAGGCTCAGGGTTAGCTTGCATGTATGGGAGTCTACCCTTCTAGATTGAAGAATTTTTTGAGTTTTCAAATACTCTTTTTGGATGTTCCCACTATGACTAACAGGATAAAATTATCGAGGAAAAGGACTCGTAGTTTAGTCAAAGAAAGCAACCTTTAAAATTGTTTGATAAAATAACTAAATAACCCAGTTGATTCCAAATGCTGTACAGTCGCTAATGTTGCCCATACAAGTAAATTATAAAATGAGGGATCAAAAAATTTTCTACTTCATCTTTATGAGTACTACTTTCTGCGCTTAATAATTAATGCAATGAGTAAAATCGCCCTTTGTTATGATCACGTTCGGTGTATATATGTAAAAGTACTAATGCATATGTTTGTCATATTAAACAATTAGATAACTTTTTTTTTTTTTAAAGGAGAAGATACCCATTTTGTTAAAAAGTTTGAATAGTAGTCTAGTTCTGAACACACCATTGCAATTCTCCAACACTTGAAAATACAACTCTGATTCAACGACGGCTGCTGACTGCCGCTAGCCAAAAGTTAAAGGCCGGTCCAATAAATCTTCTATTTATTCAAATACAGGTTTTATTTTTATATTTTTCTCTTCTATGAGCTCACAAATTTTCAGACCTAAAAAAATTCTTTAATGATACATATGTAAAAAAGTAGCAGCCGAAGAAGAAATGATTAGAGAACCGGGTTTTTTTTTTTTTTTTTTAATGAATGATTAGAGAGAGCCATCTAATCAGAATATTTTTTTTCTTATCAATCAATATTATTATTTATACATACTACTGAAGTCTTTGACTTTTTGCTAACTTCATGAGAATTTTTCTTATCAATCAATATGTTAAAACTGTTATTGAGATAACAACATGAAGAAATAACAGTTTCCACATATATATGCAACATTGTCAATTTGATTACGCAATAGACCTTTACAAATTCTACTTATAATTTCAATAATAATTATAACATAATTACACATACAACAGCAGTATCCTATTACATTACTCATCATCGCTATACTCGACTGCGTTGTCATCTTCATCGTTGGACTCATCATCAATGAACTCACAATCATCCAAGTTGTCCATTTCATGAAGATCTCTTTCGCCAATGATAAAGGCATCAATTGTCATTCCCTCCACATCATCTTGACCCCAACAAATGTCATCCCTATGAACACCATTACCACTTATACTATATGGAATGTTCTCATAAAACCCATCCGTGTCATCCTCGTCACAATTGGGGCCAATACCGGTGTCAAACACATCTGGCTTTCATTTTAACGATGACAGACCAATCTTTGTGCCTTTTATCTTGAACATAAAAACTTGTGTAGCTTGAGACGCCAAGACATATGGTTCATGCACCATTTCCTCCCCACCATGTATGGAGTGAGAAAAATTCACCATTGGAAACCCAAACTCATCAGTCTTGTATCCCCTCCTATTTTGATCATCAACCTATGTACACTTGAATAACACATTTTTGATACTACCAGAATAATTCAACTCAATAATCTCTGTCAACACACCATAGTACGTAATGCCACCTTCAGCGGCGACACTAACTCCACTATTCTACATTTTTCTATTTCCCTCAACATTTGAACTCCTAAATTTTAACCCATTTATGACATAATGTTTCAGCCGATTGACTGAAGTATATGGCCCTTTCGAAAGTGTGACAAGTGTATCAGTAAGAGCAGTACTTTCCCTATCAACATCAGTCATTGACATCACCTAATATAACCAAACCATCTTATTATAATTAGTACAGTCATTCTACATATGGGAAAGTTGTAAGCTTAAGAAGTTGAAGATGTGACACCTACATGAGATCAAAACCAACCACAAAACTTCTCCATGTGGTGCTTATGAATAATAGCATTGGATATACGACCGTGGCCCCTTCGAAGTTCATCCTCCACCAAAATTTTGTGCATCCTGAATGCGATGGCAATTGCATTAGTGTTAACACAAGTATGCGAACATTGGATTGTCGTGCAATTATATTGGTGTTCGTAGTATTTACTCACGAAATTGGTAAATGTTGTCAGAATTGAATAGAACATAGCGATGAGCTTGGGTTAACTCCCTATTGTTTAGTGCCACACTTGAAACTGCCCCTGTTGACTCCTCCATTGTCCTCGTGGGTCGATTAAATATAGTTTCAACTCCTTCCATATACCGTGAACAAAACGTTAAGCATTCCTCCACTATGTATCCTTCGGCAATACACCCTTCTAGACAAGCCCTATTTCTTACGTAAGACTGAAGGCGTAAGAGGTACCTATAATGCGCATGAGAAGGTTGGCAATTGACACTAGCTATTACAAAGCGCACATTATTTTTATGTTGTACATGTATTACATACGACTTACCTCTCAATGGGGTACATCCAACGATATTGAACTGGACCACCGATCTTGACTTCAATAGCCAAGTGCATAACCAAATGTACCATCACAGTGAGGAAAGATGGAGGAAATATCTTTTCCAATTCACACAACGTGACTTCAATATCTGCCTCAGCACTCGCTATATCTAAAACCGTAAGGGTTTTCAAAAAAATTTTCCTGAAGAAACAAGCTAACTTTATCAAAAGCCTAGTAACGTGTGATGGCAAAGATCCTCGTAAAGCAATTGGAAGGAGTTGTTGCATCGGGATGTGATTATCGTGACTCTTTAAACCAGAAATCTTGCGTTCTTTCAGATTGACATGGCGTGAGATGTTGGAAGCATATCCATCAGGCACTCTTATGTCTCGCAAAACTTGCAAGAAACCATCTTTCTCCAATGCAATCATATGAAAACACGTAGGCGGTATCGTGTACTTATCATCACCTTTTCGCCGTAGGTGGAGTTCACTCCTTATTCCCATGTCCGCCAAGTCAAGGCATGCCTTGTAATTGTCCTTTGTCCAGTCCTTCAAGTTCAGCACTGTGCCAAGTATATTGTCCATCATATTTTTCTCTATATGCATCACATCAAGATTGTGTTGCAACTTCTGATCCTCCCAATAAGGCAAGCTAAAAAAAATACTTCTCTTCTTCCAAACACAGTGGTTTGCCTCACCTCTCTTTCTTTTGTTGTATTTTTCTTGACATTTCTTTTCCAGACAACTTCCAACTAAACTTTCATTGTCCACAATTATGCTTGCTGCAACTTGTGGCATAAGAGCAACTCACATATCAATAGATCCATCAAATAATGTATCTTCTTCCCGAAATTCATGGTCCCTACCCAACCATCGCCTATGTCCCATGTAACAAAATTTGTGTGCCATTTTTTAAATATTGGGAGTCAGTCTCCAATGCACTAGTAGGACACGCATACTTACCCTTCGTACTCCAACCCAACACATCTGTATAGGTAGGAAAATCATGTACGGTCCACATCAATGCTGCATGCAACTGGAAAACATTTTTTCAAGATGCATCATACGCTTCTACTCCAACATCCTATAATTCCCTCAGTTCTTCTACTAAGGGTTGCAAGTACACATCTATCGCAATCCTTGGTGATTTAGGATCAAGAATAACTAGTGATAGAATCAAAGATGACCGTTTCATGCACAGCCAAGGCAGGAGATTGTAAGGGACTAGCATGACGGGCCAAATGCTATAAGTAGTACTCAGAATTCCGAAGGGGTTGAACCCATCCGCAGCTAGTCTAAGTATGACATTATGAGGGTCAGACGAGAAATGTAAATATGTACTGTCAAACATTTTCCATGCATCTGAGTCAGCAGGATGCCGCATTACCCTGTCATCTATACGACCATTAACATGTCATTTCATAGAACTAGCCAGGTCGGGTGACAAAAACAATCGCTGCAATCTTGGCTTTAAGGGAAACCACTGTAGGATCTTTGTTCTTTCCCTTACTAGATGATGCATTATTACCTGTAACGGATGCCTCATTCGTTTTCCACCTTGAAACTTTGCAACAAGGACACGCGTCGAGGTTAACATTCTCCTTCCAAAATATCATACAATCATTGGGACAAGCATGGATCATCTCATAACCCAAACCCAAATCTTGGACTATCTTCTTAGCCTCATAATGGTCCTTTGGCAACTTAGCGTCTGAAGGAAGCATATCCATCAGGACTTGAAGCAACATAGTAAATAACTTGTTCGTCCAACCACAAAGAGTCTTCAACTGTAACAACACAACGATGGCTGAGAATATGCTAAATTTTGTACAACCAGCATATAAGGGTTTGTCCACATCATCTATCATTTTGTAAAACTTTTGTGCACCATCAGTCGGTTGGCCTTAAGCCGGTTGTTGCACACTTTCACCTTCTTCCATTGGTTCCGGTGGCATTTCATGTGTGGGGCACAAATCATGCAACATCCCATGAAAGTCATCGTATTGTTCTAAGGACTCTTGCACATGACTAGTCCCACATTCAGTGGTTGTTGGCGCATCGGCCGATTCCTCATGCCATTTCTAATGTGTGTAACTTTGAAGCATCCCCTTTCTCCACAGATGTTCACGGACCACCCCTGGTGGGACCAAACACAAATTCACACATTTGGTACAAGGACAAAAGATTTTCCCATCGTGCGCATGTTCAGATGCAAATTCCACAAAGTTAATTACACCTTCAATATATTCCATTGAACCCCTCTTCTTCTTCATCCAACTTTTATCCATTGCTATACAAGATTTTGAAATTCTGACTTACAACAACATTTGGAAATGCATAGCCACTAACCCTTCAAATTAGTTAAGATGAAATTGTATGAGTGATCGTTGAAACTTGTTGAACCAAATGTTCTTAAAATAGAGGACAAATCTATCAACGAAACAATCTTATAATTTCAGCAAAAGCATGCTGGTGCATTTAGATTATTGTCAAATTGTTGTATAGAAATATAGAACGTGTCTTTGGATGATGGGTTTGCAATAAATATAGTATTGTGAAGATGATTTTCACGTGGTTAAGAAAGATCGAGGATGTTTCGTTTGTGAGTTCATTTTCTAGCTACAAAATAGTACACCCCTAACCATGAACCTTATATGTTAAGGTTCTATTTAAACAAATTTGTTGAAGATTATAATGTAAATTGAATTTCACCAAGAAAGGATGTAAAGCTTTTTAAAGCCTCACTTATTGTAACTATAGTCGTATTTTTAAACAAATAAGACAGTGAAAATAAATGCAGCTATGATCATGTGAAACTTATTACTTATTACAGAGAGGACCTATAGCTACGTTGTTAAAAACACTGGTATAGATGGTGGGTTTTACTTGCATTTATAACAAACGCGGCTATAGGGAAATTAAAAGAAAGCTACCTTATATTCAGCAAGCAGTGGAAGATGAAGAATCACAAGTGGCTCAGTGTTTTCCTACCTGAAACCCCCATTAAGAAGCAAAAATAAATAAGAAGTACGGTAAGATGTAGAAGATTGGACCACATGTACACAATGTAGTCCAATCATGTACACATGTAAGATGTATAAGAAAGCTAAATATTATATTACACATGAACTATGAGAATTTATATTTTAGTTTGTAATAAAAATCTACAAATACATACTTACGTCATCGTTCACCTCGACAAGAATCAGTAATTGTCAAATTTCATTGGAACTCATATTTAGGGAACTCATTTTTGGTTAATGACAAAATAGAATAGAAAAAGGGTTATCTTGCTTACTCAGTTGATTTTCTATAGAATTGTAATAGAACACATATACTAATACTATGTATGGTCATATTTGATTTCCAAAATAAATAAAAATGTTGCCCACATAGTAAAAGGTTTGAGGGAACTCACTTGTAGTTAAGGACAAAATGATGTAGGAAAATAGTTATCGCAAGCTTAGTCAGGTCACTTGCAGGACAAAATCTACTACCCGCACCAGATGGAATGAGAGCCTGTGCTTTGGCTTTTAAATTCTATTTACAAGAAAGATAACAAGTTAGTTATTTCAAGAAATATAGCCATGGGGCTTTGACCATTTCTTTGAGGTGCCAAGAGTTTGTCTAAGTTGCCTTGAAAAATCGATAAGATTTGTTGATTCTATCAACGAGAAAGAACCTAATGCATCCATGTAATTAATTAAGAGTTGCTTGTTGAGATTCGATTGTCACATTTTCTTATGGAGTTTAAAGTTCATTTAATTTATGAAAAATGTTTGGCAATATCAATTTGTATGAAGGGTTAAAATTAATTTAATTTATGAAACTTGATTTCCTTTATGAAATAAGGTAGTCAAAAGAGAAGATATTCGTATGAAGTGATAAACAATTTAGGTACTATCGTCTGGAATAAGGATCAAAGGAAGTTTAGGTTGCATATATATATATATATATATATATATATATATGTAGACATATATATGTGTATATATATATACACACACGCACACACACTCAGGCGTCTATTCATGCAATTTCAAGAGCGAGAAATTCACTCATTCAAAAAAAATTCCACTTCCCTTTCCAATAGAGTACTGCACGCATGCATGTCCCAACTGTTTTTGTTTTACAAATTTTTTTTTTTTTAAATTTTTTTGATAGGGCCTACATATGTCTCAGATATGGCCCTATGATACAAATCTGAATGTACATAAGGAAAACAAAAAAAAAAAAAAAAAAAAAAAAAAAAAAGAATAAAAAGATAAAGACTTACAACGATGCATCCAAAGCATCAAATGAAGAAAGATATTAAACACAACAAAACACATTGTCATCAACAATGTATCCCAAGGAAAAAGAAAATATATATATATATATATATATATATATATATATATATTTCTTTTATAAACTTGCGCATATATATATAACAATTACAGTTCTAAAGCTTACAAAGATTGATGTTGAGCAATAAGTAACAAAAGAGGAACAGCCAGTTTTGGTTCGTCCTTTGGAAGCAATGAGTCCTGTACCCTGATAGTGGACTTGATCAATGGCTGCATAGAGAATTATGTGTTAACATCTTCAAAATTAGCTTCTCAAACACCATGACATTATGCACAAAAGATTTACCTAGCTACTAGAAAAGTCACAAAGCCAATTTAACAGTACAAGAAAAAGAATTCTTTTTCTATTCTTTTTTATAAGTAAAAACAAATTATTAAATACAGTCTACATCATGCAAAAAGGGGCATGAAGCCAAATAGGTACAGAGGAAGCTCAAAAAGGGGCAACGTTGGTATTGCACAGTTTGTGTTTGATTAAAAAGCTTTTACCTTCTTTTAAAAAATAAAAAATAAAAACGACGTAATACTAATACAGGTGACAGGTGACCCTTCTTTAACCTGGGAACTTTCTATCTTGATTAGCACTCTGCCCTCATGGTGACTCCTACCTAGCCTCTTCTGCCTATTTCCAGCCCAAAAAACATGTCCACATGAAGCCCAATCACCAACATCAATCAATGCAACAATCATAACAAAAATATAAGACTACAAGCAAAATGAGACACAAGAGGTACTGCTTACTTTTCATGCACAAAATGAGACACAAATGCAAATGGTTATTCAAAAAATAATTGTCATTAACTTGTACTGATCATCCATATGGTTTTCTATTACTAATAAACCAATGATTGCAGAGATGTACACTAAGCAAAGATGTAGTACCGAACTTCATTCAATGCAAGGCTTAGGTAGAGAAACAACTATGCTTTGGTAATTTCTTCAACTACATAAATATTGATATCTATATAACACCCAACTTTTGTTTTAGTTCAAAAGTTTTGGAATTGGAGAAAATAATAGCACCTTTATGAAACATAAGGCCATTATAAAAGAAAAGCAAAAGGGAGAGACAATAAATGGGGTTGTGTATAACTCAACTTCACATGGAAAACAGTGAATTGTATGAGAAAGAAAAACACTGCAGGGTGTAAAATAATAGAACACATTATTATGGAACAAATATAATTGGGTTTTCAAGAGAGGAAGAAAATAAACATTATAAAATGGTTTTTAATTGTAATAAAAAAAAAAATCAAGAAACAGTGTGAGTCAACTTGACATTGACTCCACCAGTGTAGGAATAATTAGTGACATTGGCATCCACCCATTAGCCTGCAGCTCCAGGATCCTCACCGATCATCTACAACATGTTATTGGGTATTCCTACCATCATTTCAATTTCAATCCCTATCAGAGCCCCTAAAATCCTCTCATCAGCCTCAAAGACTCTTCAAATTTTTAAACCCATTTTCCCTCAACATTTTCACCACCATATCAGGTGGGAGTTGCCGTGTAGCCTAGGTTCCCCAGTTCACCCCAACACTCAAGCCACTATACAACATGGCCATGGAAACAAGGAAAAACAACAATATTGAACAATAACTACTAGACTCTACTAGCACTCTACTAGAACAAATCCATAATTCATAGTCCGTAATAAATTCACTTTCCATGGAATAAAAAATAAATGATCAACTAAAAAAGCAATTCCAGAACTACGAAATAGAATAACTAGATAACTGGTGCAAATCCGTAAAAGTAGATGAAAATTAATGGCATTGAAATTCATTACATCAACAGCATATACCTTGCCAACAATAATTCATAGTGAACAGCAAATTCATTTGATGCAATATATATGTGTGTGTGATTTGATCTCAAGTTTCTTTGGAGAACTTCATCAAACACTTAAGCTGCACTTATCCTATGCTATTGGTTTAAGATAAATTTCATAAATCATTTAGAGCTCAGACAAAAACTCACAAAAAGAATCAAAATTTAAGGAAAAATTGAATGCTACAAGAATAGTATAGTTTTTGTGGAAACAAATATTAGTATTAAATTTTGGTACACACAATTCACTTAGCACAAAATTAGAATAGCTTTGAAATCTAATATGGAAAACTTGATATGAAATTAGAGCAAATTAACTTTATCCCTGTTATTTTTTGAAATAAAACTTAACTCTTATTAAGCTTTTAGGTTAATATATTATATAGATTTGTGAACAACTCTTGAAATTGATCTCAACACATTCATAATTGGCATCAATCGCATACATTTTCACCTTATTTTGGAAAAAAAAAATTATAGTAAAATTGACTTGATTTCTAACATTTCTCATTTAAAAAGTAAACAAGTAAAACTAAATACTAAGCCAAACAAGCTTGAACTCAAAAATATGCGCTTGACCCTCAATTTGATATAGCTCTAACTTAGTAATACAATATATTATTAATATATTAAATGTGATTTATAAAATACAAAAAAATTAAATTAAATGTGAGTGTGTGAGACATAAATGCATTTAACTTTCTCATACCCTATTTCCAAAATAAATAAATAAAAACGTTTTCATACCTTATATAGTAAAAAAAAAAAAAAAATTTCATACCTTAGATTCTCAAAAATTCATACGTTAGATTCTTCCTTAGTGACATTCTTTGATTTCCATTTTTAATGTACTTCACACAATTCAAGACACTTTTTTTCATTTCCATTGTTTTAGGAAGTTTGGAGCAGCCCTATTTCATCCCCAACTTGCTATAATTTATAATAAGCTTTAAATCTAGCCTCTTAGACATCCTTTTTAGCTTCCCTCTTTGCCCCTTTTATAATTGCCATAGGCAGCATTGTCTCTACATTTAGGTAGGCTTTAATAGCTCTCTCGCTCTCATTTAACTGTTGCTTGAAGTCTTGAACCTCCACATTCTACCAACGACTCTCTTTAATTGGTAGTCCAAATCCTTTAGATGTTCCAAGTACTTCTTTTGGTATTCTCTTAATACAACTAGTCATTTCAAATTAATATTTATCAATATCTTCATTTGAACTCCACTTGCCTTCTTTAATAATTTTTTCTTTAAACACAACTCATTTCACTCTTCAAACCCCACCACCTAATTGTTGGGTTCACATCTCTTTTTTTCCATCTTCTAGGACCAGTAATTAGTACCGCCAACAATGTGATTTAGTAGGTGTGCTCTCTCCTACATCTTAAAACTCATTAGCAGAAAATTGATAAGGAGCTTTAAAAAGGTCCTTAAACCTGAAAAACAGCTTTAGGTTAAAGCTGAAAATATGAGCTCTTGCATTAAAGCTCTTTAGAGCATTGTTCCAGGTTTTAATAAAAATAAGGAATTGACATAAACTTTTGTACTTATTTTTCAAAATGACACTCAATAACCACCCACTTGGAGAAAGAAAGCACTGATAATAAAAAACATTTTAATTATATCCATTTTAATCATTTCTCACATCTTAAAGTTCGTTATTAATTTGGTTACCAGATGGAAATAACTTCAAAACAGTGATAACACTTTATCAATGTAGTTCTCAACACTGTAAACGCTAGAACCTTTTTAGTTAAAGCTTGTTATTGTAAAAAGCTCTACAACTATAGCTCCACTTCCTACAACAATACCAAACAGACCTCTAATATCACCTTACAATCTTTACAACATCTATGATCGACTTTTTGGGTAAAGGTGAAATCTATTCAACTAATGTTTGTCCTGTTGAAGGTAATTAAGTGTGAATCCATTTTCTTGAACCAAGCGTTTGTTAATATGAAAGCAAATGTTGTTACAACATCTAGAATAACATCTCTTGATTCATGTTTCATTCCTCACTCCATACCACTGGCCTATGTGAACTCTTTCAAACCACACTCTTCCCCCCCCCCCCCCCCCCCAAAACAACCTTTTCCAACATGACCATTAGGTCTCCTCTAAAAAAATTTGTGTCCCCGTTTAGTACCCTTACTGATCTTCTCCTCCATGGCGCTATATATGATATCAAATAGTATAATTTTGTTTGTTGGTACGTACCACTTTCAAAACAATATATATTTCTCTGCCACCAAATGATGACTATGGTGTTCTTATGCGATGTTTGTGTCAATGTTTTGAACTTTTCTTGGTGGATGTTCTAGTGATAGTGGGGCTTGAGGTGCATTGGCGTGGATAATAAGGTCATAGATAGAGAGCACATATAATGGGAGTGGGGAATGCATGCTTCTTATTATGTTCTTTTGTGTAATCCATTCTCTCCCACCAAGAAATAATGTTACGTAAGTTGAAATTTATTATGTTCTTTAAGTACTTTACCAGTGTTCTATAGTGTTTTTCCTATGTGATTCCATTTCAAGAATAATAGTAGTATAAAGCTTTGTACCTGTACTACTTTATATGACAGTGAACTAAAAATTTGTTTAGACTTCAGAGAAGCTTTATGATCACTGTTTTTAGGTAAAAACTAGGTGCTCTACTACTATTCTTTAATTTAAAGAAGCTTGTCATAGTTCTCCAAGTATGAATTTTATGTTTTTTTATTTGCTTTTCATTAGTTGGATCAGGTTGTTCTTGAGTTTCCCAACAGCCCTGCACTACCACAGCTCACATAATTAACCATTATTACTATTACTGTATTATTTTTGTTGCTGTGGTTAACTTTATTTGTTTCCTGTTTATAAATTAAGCACAAAAATCACCATCAGGCGGTACCAAAAGCCCTTCCCCTTGAGGTGTTTTTATGTTCTTTTGTTTTAGAAAACAGGAAAACACAAAAATAATATCTATATATATATATATATATATATTTGTATTATTATTCGTTGAGATATATATATATATATATATATGCAAATAGTATGCATTTCTTTAAATAGAAAACAAAGATAAAATCCCAATTTTTCTAATAAAAAAATTATAATTAATATGTAAGTTTTTTGTTTTGTTTTGATGAAAGGTTAGAAAATCAATATGTATGTTAGAAATTTATAATTTTAATTTAGGGGGTTGGGAAAAAAAAGTTATATATTAAAATTTTCACTACATAAGATTTCAATACAAGATAAAATAATAATTAAAAATTATTTATTACATAGCTAATGTCAGGATCACTTATAATTTTTTGAAATTTTTTAAATGGTATTAATATTTTTCAAATAAAAATAGATGGCCTCATAAAAAAGAGCTTGTGGGTAGGGGGCAACCCTAGGGCCTAGGCCCGCAAGAAACAAAACCAAAACTGTACTTTTTTACACCTGTGCCCCGACCTAACTTGTAATATATATTTGCTCTTCTTTTCTTTTTCTTTTTGGGTGGGTTTTCTGTATGCACTTCTTATTGATATTACAAATTAAGAGACTCTTTTATATATATATATATATATATATAGAGAGAGAGAGAGAGAGAGAAGAACTGTTTTATAGTAAAAGTGCACATTTTTAAACAAAGAGAAATAGATAAAGAACATTATATAGTTACATTTCAATAGTGAAAGAAATAAAGATGATAGAACTTCGTGTTTTTATATGTAATAATTCATTTTCGTTTACAAGAATTGTGTATAACAATAAAATATAGTGATAATTACATAATAATCTCCAAATTTTCTTGTTGTTTTTAGGTTAAACGTTGAAGTTTCAAGTATGCAAATGTTCATAAAATTTGTTATGATGAACATATTTGTATCGACTTAATCTGTTTTAAAAATAATTAGCAAAATTAATAAAGTTGTAATACTTAAATAGTAAGGCTTTAAAAACTACACATAAGGTAGAGGTGAAAATAAATGGACATTTTATAATCAAATAAATAGACTTGCATATGGTATAGTTAATTTTATCAAAATAAAATAAATTGATATAAATGGTAAATGTATATATTTGACCTCTTAAAACCTTTTCCACCGTTAAAATTTTTGGATTTTATTTTTGAAAAAATGGATTAGTAATATATGTAAAAAAATACTAATCGTTTTATTATGGTTTTTCTTCTATTAATTAAAATAACATGTAGCCATTATTAGTGGCCACTAACAAATGCAGCGTGTAGCCATTATTAGCTGTGCACTAACTATATTTTTCTTCGCATAAAACAAGTTCTATTAACAAAATTCAATCCTCTATCCTCCTAAACTAAACAACTTCTTTTTTAAGACTTTTAGCTATGATTATCTCTGCCCCATTTTTAATTTTTGATTTTCCTGTATACCATAATCTACATCATGTATGTTTAATTTCTCTAGATTTCTCACCTACTCACTTAGTCTCTTGAAGGCATATTCTGTTTATTCTCCTTCTAGCCACAGTATCTACCATTATCCTAATATCATGGACTAGCTTCTTTACCAACACCTGTCCATCAAAGAGCAAGAACTCTTTACCTATTTCTGACTACACATTGCTCACTAGACACCCTAGCTAAACATTGCCCACTTTTCACTGCATCCAGGATTTGATGGAACATGTCACAGTCATAATAAAGAGAGTAAATATTATGCAAAGATACTAAGCACAGACACATGCAGAGTTTCTCGAAAGAAAAGGAAAAAAAATGTAATATTAAAAATCATAATGTGTGGTACCATAGTTTATAACTTTCACGTATATAAAGCAAAGAACCTAAAATTATCCCAGCCATAGTTATTTGAATTGTATATTAAAAAAGAGCATCATTTATATGAGGACCTATCACCATAGGAGCAACAAGTAACTTCCATGCATATCATTTTTGTATAATAGCCAAACCATCCAGTTCACTTGTCTAGCAAATAAATGCCAAAGCAGAGGCCAACTGCATGGTCTAAACCAAGATTTTTCTTTGGCCAAATAACAAATTTAATAGATTGTAAATATAAATAGACACATCATAAGCAAGAAAAGGCAGCTTACAGTACAACAACGAGCGCATGTTGAGGAAGATCTTATTCAATTCATGAATCCTATAGAGCTGCGTTTAAGATAAAATTTCATAAATCATTTAGAGCTCAAACAGAAACTCACAAAAAGAATCAAAATTTAAGAAAAATTCGAATAAAGAGAGTATAGTTTATCAGAAAGCATGGAACAAATCAACAATAAAACAAAACAAAAATCGAAAATCGAAAATCGAAACCCTAAAACAAAAATCGAAACCCTAAAACAAAAATTGAAACAAATAATTTGAAAAACTTACTGTTAGGAAGATCGAAGAGAGGAGGGAGACGTATTTGACGAGGGAGAGCCAATCAACGGCGGAGATTGAGTTGGGTTTGGAAGAGGAGTCGATAAGGCCATTGGATGGGTTGGGTTTGGAAGAGGAGGAGTAGATGGAGGATTTAGGGGTTGAGAGCAATTTGATAGTGATGGAGTCGATGGAGGAGTCGAAGCGAGTGAGAGCAGGAAGGAGTCGATGGAGGATTTAAGGGTTGAGAGCGATCTGATAGCAATTTAGGGATTTTGGTTTTTTTTTTTTTATACTATATATTAAGCCGCATTTAATTAAACGCAGCTTTAGACATGTATGAGCTGCATTTAATTGAACGCAGCTTCAATATGACTGGAGCTGTGTTTAACAAACGTAGCTCCAAACGAACTCTCACTGCGTTTAATCAAACGCAGCTTCAACATGTCTGGAGCTGCGTTTAACAAATGCAGCTCCAGACATGTATGAGCTGCGTTTGACTAAACACAGCTCTAAGCATTTGTGGAGCTGCTTTTTTTAAACACAGCTCCAAACATAATAAAAAAAAATTAAAAAAAAAATCCATGGAGCCCTATTTCCAAAAACGCGGCTTAAGTCCTCCCCAATCAAACGCAGCCTCAACACCCAAAAACCCAGCTTCAAAGAAGGTCTATAGCCGCGTTTTTAAAATGATACGTCCATGGGTGGAGCTGTGTTTTTGATAAACGTGGTTCAAAATAGGGTTTGTAGCTACGTTTTACAAAAATGCAGCTAAAAAACGCAGCCCAAAAACGCGTTTTTTGTAGTGTAAAATATTCCCCCCCCCCCCTCCCCGGAAAATATTTAGCACTAAATCCCTTG
The DNA here is from genome assembly GCA_032878915.1 of Castanopsis chinensis. Classification (NCBI taxonomy): domain Eukaryota; kingdom Viridiplantae; phylum Streptophyta; class Magnoliopsida; order Fagales; family Fagaceae; genus Castanopsis; species Castanopsis chinensis. The sequence continues at coordinate 2,746,993 of JAVQMG010000113.1, forward strand.
TACTACAGGGTGTGTTTTTGGTGGAGGAGCCTCCAAATCTGCTTCGCAAGCATGGCCTCATTGAAATTTTTTATATCACGAAGCCCCATACCTTCGATTGACTTTGAAGAACATAGTGTACTCCACTTTACCCAATGAATCTTCTTTCCTTCAGCACTGCCCCACCAAAATTTCCATATCATAGCCTCAATGTCCTTGCATAGACTTACTGGCAACTTGAACACATTCATAGAATAGGCCAGGATTGATTGGATTACTGCTTTTATCATGATTTCTTTACCAGCTTGAGATAGCAACTTATCTTTCCATCCTTGCATTTTAGAGCAAATCCTTTATTTGATGTGAGTAAAGCAAGCCTTCTTATTCCTACCAACAAAAGAAGGTAATCCCAAATACTTGTCATAGTGTTGGATAGCCGGAAGACCAAGGACAACTTTGATTGCTTCTTAGGTAGCATCATTCGTATTTTTGCTAAAAAATAGAGTAGTCTTATCCTTATCCACCATTTAACTAGAGGCAGCTTCATAAATTTTCAATATATTTTTTATTTTCTCACATTCTCTCAAGGTGGCCTTGCAAAATAGTAGACAATCATCTGTAAAAAAGAGGCGAGTAATCTTCGGCCCTCTTCTACAAAGTGAAAACCCATTGATGTCCCCATCATTGGCTGCCATTCGAAGGATAGCATCAAAACACTGCACACAAAAAAGAAAAAGATAAGGAAACAATGGATCCCCTTGTCTAAGTCCCCTTGTTGGGGTAATCATACCTTGTGTCTCCCCATTAACCATAATAGAATATGTCACTGTAGTGATGCACTCTATAATCATAGAAACCCAAGAATTTTGGAATCCCATTTTCAAAATAATTTTCTCTAGAAAAGTCCACTCCACCCTATCATACATCTTACTCATGTCTAATTTTAAAGCCATGTATCCAGATTTTCCTGTGCAACTAGTCTTCATGTGATGCAAGGATTCAAATGCAATCAGAATATTGCCAGTGATCAATCTACAAGCAGTGAAGGCACCTTGTGTTTCAGAGATAATATTATTGAGAAAAGGTTTAAGCCTATTTGCTATAAACTTACTGACAATTTTATAGATTATATTATATAGACTTATTGGTTTAAATTCAGAAACTTTTTCCGGGTTTTTTACTTTTGGAATTAAAGTAATAAAAGTATGATTTATGGGCTTTAAAAGAGAACCCAAATTAAGGCAAGAAAGGACAACTTGAGAAATTTCCATACCCACTTCGGTCCAATAAGTTTGATAAAAGAGTGGCGGTATTTCATCTAGACCCAGTGCCTTTAGAGGTGCCATCTCCTTAATTGCTAACTCCACCTCTTCTACTGTATACATGGCTGTAAGCTTTGAATTCATCTCCCCCGTGACCTCTTCCTGGACTCCTTCGATAATGCTATCAAGGTTTTGAGGATTCGATGTTGTGAACAAATCAGCATAGAAGTCTACAAGTATTTTTGTGTAAATGCCCTCCTCTGACTGCCATCTCCCTTCACTATCCTTAAGCCCTTTAATGAAATTTTTTCGATTCCTTTGAGTTGCTGTCCAATGAAAGAACTGAGTATTTCTATCTCCACTTTGAATCCATTGTAATCTTGATCTTTGATGCCACATTTGCTCTTCTTTTTAACATAATTTATTCAACTCAGCCTTCAACCTCACTATTTCATCATCCTTCCCATCACTAGCTGAAGCCACCTCTGCTTGCCATAGCTTTTCCTTAGTTTGCTTTATTTGCTATTTTACATTACCAAAAATGGGCCGTACTCCACTTCTTTAACTTTTTTTTGCATTTCCTTAACTTCTTTGTTGCTTGAAACATAAGAGTGCCTTCTATTTTGTATGCCCATGCTCTAGACACCATTGCACCACAACCAAGATCCATTAGCCACATTGCCTCGAACCTAAATGGTTTTTGCCTCCACTTATGACTCTCCCCATTTGGATCAAGAGCAAGTAGCAAGGGTCTATGATCTGATGTAAAGCAGTTGAGATGGTGAATTCTACCCGTGGGGAACCTATTCAACCACTCATAGTTGGCTACTCCTCTATCCAATCTCTCCCAAACCAACTCTCCTCTTCTTTTCCCATGCCAAGTCAATTCCGGTCCTAAGAAACCCAAATCGATAAATCCACAATCAATGCATCCCGAAATGATTGCATTAGATTATGAGATTGTGGTGCACCTCCCTTTTTATCCGCCACCTCCAACAACTCGTTAAAGTCGTCGAAGCAGAACCATGGTAGCTTCGGCTTTGTGCTCATCATCCTTAGCCTGGGATGCACGGACGCGGCACCGGAGGTGCCGCACCCGCGTCCGACGCGGCGCGACGCGGCGACGCGGGTGCGACGCCGCTGCTCGCGCGTCGGTGCCGCGTCGGGCCACGTCGGCCACGTGTCATCTTCAGTTTTCAAGCCGACTCGCGCCGACGCGGCTCCGACGCGGCGAGATTCGGGCTGAACTGGGCTGAATCGCGCCGACTCGGGCCGTATCGGCCGATATCGCCGATTCAGGCCGAAACGGCCGATTCAGGCCGAAATTTAAAAAAAAAAAAAAAACACAAAGGTGCAACGCACCGTTTGAACTCAAAACGAACCAGAAATGGCTTCCTGGAACTCTCTCACGCACACATTTCTCACATCATCGTTCATCCACCCAAATTCATCTCTCTCACGACGTCACTCACTCCCTCGTCCCTGTGCTCTCTGCCTCTCTGGGTCACTCACTCCCTCGTCGCTGCCTCTCTGCGGTCACTCACTGCCTCTCTGTCTCTCTGCTTTCTCACTTCATCGGTCACTCACTGCCTCACTGCCTCTCTATCTTGTTAGTTGTTTTTATTTAGTTTTAGTTTTTAACTTATAGGTTGTATTCTAATTTTAGAATATCATGAAATGTTTTAGTTTCAATTTTGTGTGTAATTTATGAACATCATATTTTAGTTATTATTTACTATTGCTCTTAAATTTGGTATATATTTATATAATGTAGGAAAGTATGCTTAGTAATATATTAAAAATATAAATAAAAATATTTTTAATAATTTTTTAATTGCCGAGTCCCGCCGCACCCGCACCCACCTTTTTTAAAAATTGCCGAGTCCCGCACCCGCACCCGCACCCGCACCCGAGTCCCGAAACGCACCCGTGCTTCATAGTCCTTAGCATGTTCCACCCTTCATTACGTCAGCTTGTCTTCGGGTCACCATAAAATTCTGTCAACCGCCATGCTCTCTCTAAACCTCCATTCACAATTGCGCCAATATGAAAGTTTGAAAAGCTCTCCACCCACATCATATCCTCATTTTTCCATAAAAGAGCCAATCCACCTCCCTATTCTGTACTAGGAAGAGTAAAGCACCCATCAAATTTTAACTAACACCGAACCCATTCCATTCTCTCTTGATCTGACCATGTTTCTAACAAAAACACTATCATGGGACCTTGTGCTTGTACGATATCTACAAGCTCTTGAATTGCACAGCAATTCCCAAGCCCCTAGTAGTTTCAAGCTATGAGATTCATTGGTCCCGGGGGAGTTGAAACCCAGTCTTCGCCAATGATGATATATTTTCTTTTCACCTTTTTCCTACTCCTTTTTGATGTCCCAATTTCTGCATCAGCCTCCTTGGAACTTCCTTTTCCAAAAAAAATAAAAAATAAAAAATAAAAAATAAAAAACTGAGGAGGTTTGGCCACTGGGCTCACCTCTGTTTTGCTCCCTACGGACCCAGCCTCTTTTTTGAGTCAAACATTTTTCTGTTGCTACGTCATAAGTGGAAAGAAGGCCCAAAGCTTCAGGCCTAATACTCATAGACTCACTTTGTAAGCCTAAATGCCCTTTGGATGCACTATCCATAGATTTTCCTTTCTGACTTGCATGTTATCAAACTTTGAAATCTCATTATCAATATCCTCTAACTGCTCCGAAAATACTGCCCTCTGATTGATTGTATCCGAATTTGATGGAGCCAGTCTATTAGGAATTATTTCCATGATTAAATGATCCTCTTTAATGGAATCCAGAATCAATCGAATTTCCGTAAGAGTAATGCCCTCATTAATTTGATCGGACACGTCACTGTCTTCTTCCCCGTGTCTAGTATCCTTCCTCTTCCCTGATCCGATACCTTCATCCACCCCCTCCTTATCACTTTATTGGCCATCTTCATCCCCATTACTCTCTTCATCCAGCCACGCCACCCAAATCACCATTCTCCGAGAGATGTCTGGTGTGGCTGCGCACATCCATACTCCAAATTGCTGGTTTTCCACCTTCAGAGTGCCTCTGCTCTTTACCCATATTAGGCATTCTCTATCACTGTGCGTTAATCTACCACACCAGTAGCAAATGTTGGGTAGTCTCTCATACTTGAAACTCACCACCCCTCCTTTCCACTAGCCAAAGCAATCCTACGACCTCAGCATAGGGGTTTAGTTATGTCAACACTGACTCTGATTCTGAAGAAGTTGAAATTGCTATTGCCCCCTTCTCGCGACATTCTCACATCAACTCTCCCCATCACCGAGACAATCTCCATTGCAACCTCTAGTGACAAACACCGAACTGATAGATCGTGGACTTGCACCCAAAAACTTGTCTGATTAAAACTCCAATGGCATCACTTCTCTTCATTCTCTCTAGAACCACCAAGTGCCTATCAAAAGTCCAAGGCTCTCCCATCAATACCCTATCAATATCCGAAGCTTCTGGGAATACAAACATAACTCTATGGTCACCCATGTCTCTTATTTTGAACCCTTTTTTGGTCTTCCACAATATGGTGAATGTCTTGGCAATTGCCTCCGTGTTGAGAGCTCTACTAGTGAGGAATTTCACCACCAAAAGATGTTCCTCAACCTCTTGATCATCCCTTATTGTAAACTTACTCCCTTCAGACTCTAAGAGAGACAGTTTCTCCCACGAACCTATCAGCTTTTCCATAACAAGGACCCAAAAAGAAACACACTCCCCTACACGCAAACCATCTTACTACGAAAAAGGACTGCACCTGCGTCACTTAAATAGTAGGCACTAGCTATCTCCCTTGCACACAAACTATCTAACTTCGAAAAAGACTGCAACTGCCTCACTTCAATAGTAGGCACTAGTTATCTCCTGACTGGTAGGGTTAGGCACACCTTACCTTAGGTCAAAGAACTCTTATAGTACAAATCTTAAAAGGGTCCGGTTAACGTGTGCCCTAAGGGCACACGTTAAGCTTTCTATTTATGGTAAAAGTTTCTCGAAAATTGAAAAAGTTGTCATTACTTTTTCAATTTCCGAGAAATTTTTTTTCAAAAATGAACAATTTTTGTGTGCCCTAAGGGCACACATTAGTAAAATCCATCTTAAAATATACGTAGGTGCAAATTTTAGTTAAATTAAATTAACCATTTCAGTATTACATTATTATTGAGAATGTCAAAAAGGGTCAAAGAGGAAGAATAATTACAAATGTACTACAAGTTTTTTTTTGCTAAGCAAAAATGGGGGCCTTTATGGTTGTATTATGCCACCCGGGTTTGAAGAGACTATGTGAGGGACAGGACTCACTGGACCCACCGAGGTACCCGCCAAGGCTCGATCCGATGTTCCCCTTAAATCCCTCACACAGCAGCCCACCAACGAACTCCCGCGGCCAACGGGATTTGAACCTGAGCTTCCTAGGCCCTAAGCCAAACCCATGACCGCTTAGCCAAGTCTTCGTTGGCACAAATGTACTACAAGTTGATCATTTATAAGTTTGCAAATCACATTTACAATTACACAAAGATAGTAGTGTGTGTGGCTGTGTGCAAATGAATGGTTTATCTTAATTGATTCCCTTATGATAAACCAAAAATGTATTGATCCCTATGGAAAATTAATTAATTAATTATCTAAGTTAATTCATTAAGTCAATTTAACATGCAATAACGTGATAGCACAAACAAATCACCAACTAAATTAAATGCAGCGGAAAATAAATTTGACATAGGTGATTTGTTTACGAATGGGAAAAACCATCGTGGCAAAATCTCACTGGATGAATTTAAGATCATCACTCCCGAGAATCCACTATTATCAAAACAAGCGGTTACAAGTAAAAAGAATCTCAATACCTAATACCAACCTATAGTTGAACCCTTATCCCAATATCCAATTGAACTTGCAATGTGGCAACAATCTCTCCTTTCAATGTATAGCTCCTAGCACGTGACTAATCAATTGATACATGGATCTCAGTACATGACTAACTGACTAACTTGAGAAAGATGTTGACTGCAAAATTCTTTAATTCATTAACATGAAGATCAAGAATCTTCTTGGTTACAAAACCCTTGCCACAAAGACACAGTAGCTTCTACAGAGAGAAAGATGAACTAGGGAAATTTCTGTCTCCATTCACAATATGCATGTAGCAACAAATGCAACAACAAAACCTTCTGCAACTTTGAAACTACCCTTAAAATAATCCTTATATATGTTTAGGATTGTGAGAAAAGAAACTCTACACAAATACACTTGGATATGTGTGTAATCCAATCTGAAAATTCTGATTTTGCAATTCTTGTTAGATGCAGCTTCTATCGAATAGCTGTCAAGAACTATGATTGCATATTAAAAGTTTGCTGCTTCAAACTATTGGATCATTTTTGGCAAAAGCACTTTAGCCACTAGATGCTCTTGTGATTCAAAATGCAATTGAACTTCTTAAAACAATTGGGTTCTAGATGATATAGAGGTGCTTACTCCACTTGGTATATACCATTGGACGCAAGTTTCTATATTGGTAACAGCATTAGATTGTTCACTATAACAAAAAAAACAAAAAAACAACAAATTGTATAACAGGTCACCATCTTTGCACAAGACCCAAATATTGGGATGATGCTTCTTATGGGGTCTATCTTTTAATGCCTCAATCCAGCCTTAATAATTGCAGACTATTTCTTGCACATAGTAACCCATTTATGCTAGCAGTAATCCTTTCCTAGTGATCCTTGTAGATTGATCATTAAGCTGATCCATGCTAATCCTTTTTGTGGCAAATATTTTTATTTTTTATTTAACTATCCCCTACCAGTGCATTGCACAGGTGCAACTAGTCATATACTATATATTAAAACAGAAGCATTTTCCTGCAATTAAAGAGGTGCTGCCACGTTAGGAAAAAAAACACACTTAAAATTTTGACACGTATACATATTAAAAGAGAAAACTCAGAAAAGTCATAGTCTTTTGGACATCTAAAAACTCAAATCCAAACACCACACAGGTTTGGCATTAACCGTTTACTTAACAATTTCACATATAATTATCCTTCCAGTGTACATTCTCATTAAATCACTGTGTTTCCAAGGTTTGCCCATTTAACTTTCAACCATGTTCAAATTAAAAAACGATAAATTATTATATATATAAAAGCAATGCCCTCATGTGAGAGTGCATGAGCTTCACCACACAATTATTAGAGCTCTAATTTTGCATTTAGCTTTTTTTTTACCTCTTTCATTAAGGTTTTTTTTTTTTTTAAATAATTACCCAAAAGTTCACATTAACTTATTTTTACTATTATCTCATTAATCTCTCATTAATTGCCTAAGCTTACACCACACATTTCTCTCTTGTACATGTCTTTTAGCATACCCACTATTTTAATGTTTTAAAAACAGCCAAAAAAAAAAAATTAAGGACTAATAGTAATAACTAACTAGATAAGGCCCTAGAGAGAGATAGAGAGACACAAAAATGTTGTAAATGGTTAAATAAAATGCATTGTTTCACTATGACCAAAACAAAAGACTTGAGATGGACAGAACATTTGAAAGAGAGAAAGAGGAAAATAAGGAGCCACCACCTCCGTCATATTGGCTTTCCACCACCATCACGCTGCTGAAACCCCTACGAGTAATTTTTTTTTTTTTTTAAATAAAGGCTTAAATATGATTTAGGTTTGGGTAATTTGGTTGGATAGCTTTTGTTTTTAGTATATAGGCAGAGAAAATATTTAGTACGCAATGTAGAACCATATTTTACCATAATTTTATATCATTTACAAGACATGTACATACACACTTGCCCACACAATGCCTTAATGTCACACTATCGATGAGTGGAAGATGGTGAGAGAGTTGGACATACTTTCATTTCATGGTATTAAATCTTTAAACACAACAAAAATTATTTGATTTTCATGATCCTGTTACTCATTTGCATTTCTTTTTAGTTTCATGATTTATTTAAAAAATTAATCTTACCTTGAGAAGGTTACAAATATACAATGAAGCTACTAAACTAACTTTTAATATATATCTCAAAATGTATATATATATATATATATTTTTTTTTTTTACTCTAATTTAGTTTACTTTTCTTAATAATATATGTATAACATTATCCAAAACCATCTTACATAAATGTCACAATTCCCTGCATCACACGGGCAACTTACAAGTATACATAATTTTAATTTCCAAATGCTTAGAAAAGCTACAAAAGCAACAAACCATATGCGGAAATTAAACAACACTTAGGGTGTGTTTGTTTGGAGGTGAAACAGGGAGGATGGAAAACTTTGGAGAGAAAATAGGAGAGAAAACTTTTTTGGGGTGTGTTTGGTTGGGTGGAGAGAAAGGAAAATAAATTGTGGGGCCTAGGTATTTTCTCCCCTGGCCCACCAAAATGTTTTCTTTCCAAAATGGAGAGAAAACTTATTGAAGATAAATTTTTTCTTGATTGACAAAAGTACCCAGTACATATACACACATTTATTTAAATTACCTTTATTTTATTTTCTTCTCACATTGCTCTGCCTTTATGTGTTTTTTTTTTTTTTTCCTTGGGGCAACTACGTTGGCTTCCTTCTTTTTTTTTTTTTTTTTTTTTTTTTTTTTTTTTTTCAGGCCTGGGCTACAGTAACGTTACTTTGCCTTTATGTTTTTTTTTTTTTTTTTTTTTTTTTTTTTTTTCAGGCCTGGGCTACGTTGCCTTTTCTTTTCTTTTTCTTTTTTTCCTATTCTTTTTTCCTTCTTTTGATTTTCTAGGCCTGGGCATGATAGTTTTTTTTTTTTTTTTTTTAACTAGTTGTGATTTTATTTTGACAAGATTTTTATTTTTTTAATAAATTTGGGTGATTTTTTTTTTTTTTTGTGGTTATTTGTCACTTTTTTGTTTTAATTGGGTATAATTCTTTAATAAGGGTATATAAGTAAATTTATACAAACCCATTTTTTCCATCCCTCCACTTTTTCACCCCCAACCAAACAATTAGGAGAGAAAATAAAATCTTTTCTATCCTCCCACTTTTCCACTCTCCCACCATTTTCTATCCTCCCACTTTTCCACTCCTCCAACCAAACGGACCCTTAGTAACAAGTTTATTACCCCCTAGGCAAATAGGAGAAAGGGAATTAGTGGGATTTGAACCTCAATGTCCAAATTTCATAAGAGGTGTTAAAAGTTAAAACGAATACAAATTCTCTATACTATTTTTTGTATTCTACTTTATGTCCTACTAATTACAATTTACCGTATGTTTGATTTATTTTTTTTCATTTTAAACTTTTCCTATGCGATGCAACACTTATCCTAACTCCTAATGCATGCATCCTTGATGACATTATCATTTATGGTCCTTTTGGAATGAGGGGAGAGGGAGGACGAGAAAAGGGGAGTAGAGTAGAGTTGGATGGAAACACTACCATATATCTACTATGATACAAATTGTTGGGGGGAGATTTCAATTGAAGTTGTAGTACAACATATTAGCACATGTTCATACTCAACAGCTTGTAGTGTCAACCTTAAAGCCCAAAATAACAAGAAAAATTCTAGAGACACACCTGAATCCACAATATACTTAAGCATTAACTTGTGATTGGTAAACTAAAATCCACTTTTTCACCAAGTACCCATGGTGGTTCTGTGTCAATGTGTATTTGTTGTGTTGATACCAAAAAAATCATCAGTTGGGTTACTTGTCCAAATCTGGAGCTCTAGAATGTCTTTTAGAATTTTGCAAGAAAAAGAAATTTGAACGAAGAGGCCACTGGGATGTGCCAGTGGAGAAGCCTCCTATACTTAAATTAGTCTTCATCTATGTATAATGTATACATATAGTAATTTGTAGTTTTTTTCTCATACTTTTTGCAAATAGACAGATTGTCCCTTTTATAGATAGCTTGGGTAACTATTTTGTTTATAAATTTCTTCATGTAGATAATTGCTGGTGGTTATTTCTCGGTGTGTAACAGTCTCTGTCTAGATGAGAATTTAAGGTTGATAAGTAACAATCATCATTAATGTGTTGAATATGCTTGAATAGATGCACCTTTTTTCTTGTTGGTCTACTAATGACACAAGGTTGTCCATTAAGGTGGACAACCTTAAAGAATTTTCCCAATTCATATTTCAGCACTTGAATCTAATAAAGTGTAAAGTGCCACGTCATTTAAAAATTTTTAATATTAGGATATATAGTAGATACATTTTTAAATTTATAATAATTAATCTAAATCATAAATAGATTCATTTTAGAAGGAGGAGACCCTTTTTTCTCACCTTGACCACAAATTCATTTTATTGTTTTTCAAATTTAATTATTACTTCCGATTTGGTATGCCCATAGCCGTGGTTGATATTTTGCTTGTGCGTAGAATCCATTATATATATATATACATGAAATCCATCAATATATCTGCTAGTTAGTTAACTACGGGTCCAAACTAGAATTCAACCATTTCCTTTTACATGACATGGTTTTCCAAATGATTTTGACCATGCTCCCAACTCCCAATTTATATTCCTAAAATGTACTATTTTATATATAAGATATTCTGAAAGCTACCCCTAGCACGATTCACTATTGATTTTATCAAATCATCTTACCCAACATGTTCGTTTGGCCAAATTGGAAGACAAATGACATATAAACTTAAAAAAATAATAATAATAATAATAATAATAATAATAATAATAATAATAATAATAATAATAATAATTGCAATGTTGATAATACTACCAACAATTTTCAAAAAATAAGTTATTTTTTATGCAACAATCCTTTGCATGCACCGTCATGATTTTCCAATGACTTCCATTATATGTATTCAAAATGATACAGCATTTTTTCACACACACAAAAATAAAATAAAATAAAATAAAAAAATAAAGAAATACAGCATTATTTCTCAATTTTAAAAAAAAATGATACAGTATTGACATTTCACTCTTCCAAGTACACGATTACAGCACCAAAAAGTATTATTCTTAATTGCAACCCAAACACCAAATTTGCTGGATATCTTAAAAAAGATAAGATAAAGTGAACTTTAACAAATGAAGTCATGGGAACACTCAAGAATGAAAACAAGCTTTAGTTATAGGCATCAGGATTTGCCAAGAGGTAGCCTTCAACAGCCTTGAAAAGTCCTGCAGCCTTTTCTTTTCCAGCTTTGATTTGCTCTTTATTGATCGAGTGGTCACCTTTGGTGTAGTACTTGCTGGTGCTCTTCAAGATGGATCCTCCATCAGGTGATGCCACTAGCTTGATCTCATATGAGATTTTCTCAATTATGTCAGTCAAAGCATCACCTTCAATCAAGCTGTAGCTATATGTGAAGTTTGCATGGTCAATCTCATCAATTCTGTGCTTCACATAGTTGAATTGACTACCTGACAAATTCATAAAAATATGTTATGATGCTATCAAAGCGAAAAATATACAAGTATTATATTGTTGGTAGTTATAAATGTATATATAGCAACTCCATGGTAAAATTTTCTCAACAATAAGACTAGCACTTCTAAGATGCTAAACAAAGTAATATTATCCTAAGAGATTATTATAGGAACTAGCCTTCGCCAAAGGTAATCTTCTTGATGGTTCCTGGCCCTCCATTTCCTTCAATGATTTCAGCACTCTTAATGGCCTGTGGTGCAATCTTTGGGATGAGGTTGTCAGCATCAAGAATAAAGGCCTTGAATAGCCTAGCTGGTGAAATACCAGTGGTGGTCTCGGCTTCGTAAGTGAAAACACCCATGATGACCTAAAAGAGTTTGGAATTGAACGAGGGAAGAATAATGAGGATTAGTCGTACTAGTTTGAGCTTATTAGTTGTGAGAAGTTGAGAACTGGAGGATTGTATTTATAGAGTGAGGTTCAAGGTACTTACGACTACTACTTTCTGTACTTACGACTACTACTTTCTGCGCTAAATAATAAATGCAATGAGAGAAATCGCCCTTTGTTATTATAGATTTAGGTCCATGTATTATCATGTTAGGTGTTTATATGTAAAAGTAATAATGTATATGTTTGTCATATAAAACAATTAGATACTTTGTTTTTTTAAGGGAAGATACCCATTTTGTTAAAAAAGCTTGACTAGTACCGTACATGTACCATTGTGCAATTCTCCAACACTTGAGAATAAAATTTGATTCAATAATGGCTGCGGACTGCCGCTAGCCAAAAAAGGCCGGTCCCATAAATCTTCTATTTATTCAAATACAGGTTTTATCTTTATATTTTTCTCTTCTATGACTTCACAAACTTTCAGACCTAAAAAGACTCTTTAATAATACATATATAAAAAAGAAGAAGCCGAAGAAAAAACTATTAGAGAGCCAAATTATTTTTTTTTTTAATGAATGATTAGAGAGCCACCTAATGAGAATATTTTTTCATATATATAATTTTAATTTCCAAATGCTTAGAAAAGATACAAAAGCCACAAACTATATGCGGAAATTAAACAACACTTAGTAACAAGTTTTTTTACCCTAGTTAAAGAGGGTAAAGAGGGCAAGCGGGGTTTGAACTCAATGTCTAAATATCATAAGAGGTGTTAAAAGTTAAAACAAATATAAATCATCTATACTATTTTTTATATTCTACTTTATGTTCTACCAATTACAATTTACCATATGTTTTATTTTATTTTTTTTTCCATTTTAAACCATGCCTATGCGATGCAACACTTATCCTAACTCCTAATGCTTGCATCCTCGATGACATTGTCTTTATGGTCATTTTAGATTGAGGAGAGAGGGAGGAGGAGCAAATAGGAGTAGAGTAGAGTTGGACGGAAACACCAACATCTACTATGACACAAATTGTTGGGGGGAGATTTCAATTGAAGCTGTAGTACAATATATTGGCACATGTTCATACTTAACAACTTCTAGTGTCAACCTTAAAGCCCAAAATAACAAGAAAAATTCTAGCGGCACGTCTGAATCCACAATATGCTTTAGCGTTAACTTGTGATTGGTACACTCAAATCCACCTTTTCACCAAGTACCCATGGTGGTCCTATGTCAATGTGTATTTATTGTGTTGATGCCAAAAAATCACTAGTTGGGTTACTCATCCACATCTGGAGCTCTAGAATGTCTTTTAGAATTTTACCACAAAAGCTGATCGAAGAGACCACCAAGATGTGCCAAGTGGAAAAGTCTTCGATGCTTAAATTAGTCTTCATCTATGTATAATGTATGCAAATAGTATTTTGTAGTATTTTTCTCGTACCTTAGCAAATGGAAAAATTGTTCTTTTCATAGGTAGCTTGGGTAGTTGTTGTGCTCATAAATGTCTTCATGTACACAATTGCAAGTGGTTATTTCTTAGTGTGTAACGACTTCTGTCTTGATGAGAGTTTAAGGTTAATAAGTAATGGTGGTCATTAATGTGTTGAATGTGCTTGAACAATCGCATCTTTTCCTTGATAGTTTACTACTGACACTAGGTTGTCCATTAAAGTGGACGACCTTGATGAGCTTTCATGATTCATACTTCATCCCTTGAATCTAACATTGTGTAAAGTGACACATCATTTAAAATTTTAAATATTTGAATAGTAGATACATTTTTAGATTTATAATATTTAATATAAATCATAAATTGATTCATTTCAGATGAAGGAAACCTTTTTTCCTCATCTTGACCACAAATTCATTATTGTTCATAATAATATTTATTACTTCCAATTTGGTATGCCCATAACCGGGGTTGATATTTGCTTGTGTGTAGAATCCATTATATACATGAAATCCATCAATATATCTGCTATTTAGTTAATTACGGGTCCAAACTAGAATTCAACCGTTTCCTTTTACATGACATGGTTTTCCAAATGATTTTGACCATGCATGCTCCCAACTCCCAATGTGTATTGCTAAAATGTACAAATTATATATATATATATATATATATATATAAAAGATATATTCTGAAAGCACTGCTAGCCCTAGCACGATTTACTATTGATCAAATTGGAAGACAAATGACATATAATAATAATAATAATAATAATAATAATAATAATAATAATAATAATTGTAAGGACACAAATCAAGCTGGACCAAAGTTGGATTTTCAGACCAACCCAATGAGCCCTTAACAATGAATTTATAGAGAGTAGGCTTCTAATCTAGGTTCTTTGGACAATAGATAACACAAAAGAAAAAGAGATCAGCACAAGGGGAATGAGATAATTAAAGGGACCAAAGACCTCCCCACCAAAGAGACAGAGCCAGAGAGGGGAAGAAAGCATGCTCGTCATGCCCATACAAGGTCGGAAAGACGAATTGACCCTCCGGTAGCCCTCCATGCGCCCATTTGGGCCCCCTAAATGAATGTAGACGATCAGGCAGTCACTGCTGATGCGTCTATTAGGGGATCCGATGAGGGCATAGCTGCATGCATCGCCGATGCATTGGAGCAAGCACTTCTACTGCCCAAGGACATGAGCGAGCTACGAAGGATGAGGGATCAAAACGTCTTCATGATCCTTAAGAAAAAGTTAGCCATGGTAAGAATTTCAATTGATCGCTTCTTGGTATCCATGCTTTTCATTATTGCACTTGTTGTTATTATTTTTTGTTTGACATTAACTGCTTTCGTATGCTATTTACTGACAATGTTTGTACGTAGGCTGTCCAATCTGCACATAGGGCAGAGGAGATCGCCGTTAACTCGTATAAGGCACTAAGGGACGAAGAGGTGAGGTTAGATCACACCAAGAAGATATTGGAACTTAAGGAGAAGAAGCTACAGGAGGTGGCAACCAGCCTGTGCAAGGTGGAAAGTGAGAGGTCGGGTTTGGAGGCCCAGCTGAGGACCACTACCAGGCAGGCCGAGGATCAGAGGTTGCAGCTCAAGCGTGCCAATGAAGACCTTGTCTTGGCCAAGAAGTTAGCAGAAGATCTTAAGAGGGATCTTACAGTATACAAGGAGGCTAAGCAGGAGGATCTCAAGGCCAAGGAGGAGGCACTCGTCAAGGCACAAGAAGCCGAGGCTATGGTTGACAAGGCTGAGAAAAGCGGCTATGAGGTGGGGGTCGCAGAAACCACTGACACCTTCAAAGCCCAAGTGCCGGAGGTTTGTAGGGATTATTGCCTCCATGTGTGGAAGGAAGCCCTCTCCCAAGCCGGAGTTGATGCTTCCTCTCCCCTGTGGAAGGTAGAGAACGCCTACATCCCTCCTGCCATCCGAGTGGCCAACTCTAGCTCAGCCAAGGATGACACCAACTCTTCCTCAGCCGGGACGCAAATAGAAGAGGCTGCTGCTGGTGATACTACTTATGTTGCCCAAACTAAAGATGCACAGCCTCCTGTTGCCCCTAAGGAGCTGCTCCCCAACCCTAAGGCCAGCGGGACTATGGAGTTAGTTCTGGCGACCCTGCCCATAAAGCCAAAGGAAGTGATTGGGGGGTCCTCAGCCTCGGTGGTGGCTCCTGCTGATTCAAAAGACCAGATCCAGCCCAAGCCATGATAACTTGTGTCTCAGCTGTTTCCCTTTCTTTATTGTTGTCTTTGCTTTTATACTTTTACTAAGTAGTTTCAGTTTTTACTTTCCTTCCTTTGTAACTTAACAATTTGGTTATGAATGTACTGATAGATCTTTCACTTAATGAAAAGAATTTTCAATTTGAACTACTACTTTGTGTTATACTTAGTGTTGGCAACTTATTCCATTGTTATTCATGTAATATGGCAAGACAATAGTTTGTATTCATGGCATATATATATATAATTCCCTACCAGTAGCCAAGTGAGGACAAAGGAAATTTGTGCAGCTCATACACTTGCAAATGCTTTAAGTGACGACTACAAGTTTTTGTTCAATTCTAGCAACGAGTAAGACACTAAAAAGCAATATATTAGTATAGAATCCGTTTGCCTATGACTTGCTTAAAAACTATCTTCATAACAACATGTTAAGACGAAAAGTACCAACATTTCTGATATGTTCCACACTTGAACTAGGAATGGCTCAAGCATTGTACATAACACTTAGTAACAAATAAAATCATAGGAAACCCAATCCTAGCCTCTGCAATTGCCTTTGGGGCTCCGAAGTAACTTCAATTTTGTTTTAAATTAAGGTAGAGGATCTGAGGACCCGGCGTAACCTTATTTTTGAATTAAGGTAGAGGATCCGAAGACCCAGCATAACCTTATTTTTGAATTAAGGTAGAGGATCCGAAGACCCGGCGTAACCTTATTTTTACTTTTAAATTAAGGTCGAGGATTCGAAGACCCGGCGTAACCTTATTTTTACTTTTAAATTAAGGTCGAGGATCCAAGGACCCGGTGTAACCTTATTTTTACTTTTAAATTAAGGTCGAGGATCCGAGGACCTGGCGTAACCTTATTTTTTAATTAAGGTAGAGGATCTGAAGACCCGGCGTAACCTTATTTTTGAATTAAGGTAGAGGATCCGAAGATCCGACGTAACCTTATTTTTACTTTTAAATTAAGGTCGAGAATCCGAGCATCCGGCGTAACCTTATTTTTACTTTTAAATTAAGGTCGAGGATCCGAAGACCCAGCGTAACCTTGTTTTTGAATTAAGGTAGAAGATCTAAAGACCGGCGTAACCATAAACATAACAGTACAAATAGTACAATAACGATAAAATTAGAATGAAAAAAGTGCTTTTTATTAATAATAATATCGTCACAAATTACTTACATTCCAAGGATGGGGCACAACTTTTTCATCTAAGTCTGCAAGATAATAAGTTCCTATTCCGACTATTGTCGTAATGCGATACGGTCCTTCCCAATTTGGTCCAAGTTTTCCCCATGCCGGATTTTTGGTATTACCCACTACTTTCCTCAACACTAAATCTCCAAGGGCAAGTGGCCTCGAGTTTACATTCAAATCATATCCCTGCTTCAGCTTTTGTTGATAGTAAGCCAAATGAATCATGGAAATCTCTCTCCTTTCCTCAACCAAATCTAGGCCCCTTTCTAACAGCCTATCATTACTTTCCGGAGCGAAGGAACTTGTTCTCATTGTTGGAAAACCAGTTTCCAAAGGGATAACAGCCTCGGCGCCATAAGTCATTGAGAATGGCGTCTCTCCTGTTGATCGGCGGAGGGTGGTCCGATACGTCCACAGAACATGAGGCAATTCCTCCACCCACCTTCCTTTGGCATCATCCAGCCTCTTCTTAAGCCCGTTCACAATAACTTTGTTAACCGCCTCGGCCTGCCCGTTTCCTTGCGGATAAGCTGGAGTGGAATACCTATTGGTTATGCCGAGGTCATAGCAATACCGCCTGAATGCTTTGCTATCAAACTGCAAACCATTGTCTAAAATAAGAGTATGAGGGGTTCCAAATCGAGTGACAATGTTCTTCCATACAAATTTCTTCACATCGACATCCCTAATATTTGCTGGGGTCTCGGCTTCCGTCCACTTGGTAAAATAGTCAGTGCCGACAACCAACCATCTTCTGTTTCCAGGTGCCTTTGGGAAGGGACCCACAATGTCCAGACCCCGCTGTGCGAAAGGCCAGGGGCTCGTCAGAGGATTGAGCACACTCCCAGGCTGATGAATGTTTGGTGCGAACCTTTGACACTGATCACACTTCTACACATAGCTTTGAGCTTCTCATTGCATATTAGGACACCAATACCTTTGTGTTAGAGCTCGGTGAGCTAAGGACCTTCCCCCCATATGACTTCCATAGATTCCTTCGTGTAACTCTTCCAGAAGCAGCTCTGTCGCCTCAGGATATATGCACAACAGGTATGGGCCAGAGAAAGATCGTTTATAGAGTTTGTGATCTTCGGCCAACCAAAAACGCGATGTTTTCCTACGTATTTTATCCGCTTTGACCTTTTCCTCGGGTAGAACATCATCCTTAAGGAAGGATACAATGGGGTCCATCCAACTAGGCCCCACCCTGATTTGGTGAACCCGGATAACACTTCCAATCATTTTCGAGGGTTTGGGTAAGTCCTCAACTAGGATAATCCGGGGCAGTCCTTGTGCCGACGGCGTGGCAAGAGTTGCTAAAGAGTCAGCATGCGCATTGTTACTTCTGGGGATGTGAGATAAAGTAAAAGATTCGAATTTGCGTTGCACAACCTTGACTTGACTCAAGTAGTCCTGCATCCACGGATCCCTGGCCTCTACTTTTCCATCCACTTGACCTACAACAAGTTACGAGTCCGAGAACACTTGCACAGACTTTCCCCTCAATTTTTGAACCATATCCATCCCTTTCAGCAAAGCCTCATACTCGGCTTCATTGTTGGTAGCCGAGAATCCCAATCTCAACGACTTTTCCAGTGCGAGACCTTCTGGGGTCATAATTACCAAACCCAATCTGAATCCTCTTTGATTGGCAGCCCCATCAACGTAAACAGTCCACACTGCGAGACCTTTGCATGCAACCATACCAACTGATTTTTCATCAATGTTCCTGTTAATGACATTATCTTTTATTGTGGGCTCAGCAAATTTCGCAACCAGATCAGCTAGCACTTGGCCCTTTATTGATGTGCGGGGCATGTACTTGATGTCAAAAGAGCCCAAGATGGTTCCCCATTTTGCAATCCTGCTCGTATAATCCGCACTCCGGAGTATAGCTTTGAGGGGAAGCTAAACTAACGGCATGGGCTGCGACTGCAATATATGCAAATAGGACTTCATCAACTTCGGGCCGAGACATGATAGGAGGATGTGAAAGATATTCTTTAAGTTGCTGAAAGGCAACAACACACTCCTCTGTCCATTCAAACCCTTTCCACTTGTTTAATAATTGGAAAAATGGTCTGCACCGATCAGTAGATCTTGAGATAAATCGGTTAAGGGCAGCGGTCATCCCAGTCAACCTCTGCACCTCCTTTGGATTCCGAGGTGACTGTAAGTTATTGATGGCCTTGACCTGAGCGGGGTTGACCTCAATTCCTCTATGTGTCACCATATAGCCCAGAAATTTTCTAGATCCTACTCCAAAGGAACATTTGGATGCGTTAAGACGTAACTTATGCTTTCTCAGCATTTGGAAGGTGTTATTCAGGCCTTGTATGTGAGCCGAAATAGTTTTACTCTTAACCACCATATCATCGACGTACAGCTCAATCGTTTTTCCCAGCTGTGATTCAAACATTCGCGTCATCATTCTCTGATAGGTAGCCCCAGCATTCTTCAAGCCGAAAGGCATTACCTTATACTGGTAGTTTCTCGTAGGTGTGACAAAGGCTGTCTTCTCCTGGTCTTCTGGAGCTAGGGGTATTTTATGGTAACCTTGGAAAGCATCTAAAAAACTCATCCGAGGATGCCCTACAGTAGCATCCACCAACTGATCTATGCGGAGTATTGGAAATGAATCTTTTGGACAAGCCTTATTCAAGTCTGTAAAGTCCACGCATACCCTCCACTTTCCATTCTTCTTTTTCACTACCACAGTGTGTGCCAACCACTCTAGGTAAAACACTTCCTTAATTGCCCCTGCCTTTTTAAGTTTCAGTACCTCTTCCTTAACGACGTCGGCGTGCTCTTTAGATGAGCGCCGAGGTGGTTGCCTTCGTGGCACTATGGCTGGACTAACGTTGAGGTGATGACAAATGAATCCCGGATCAACCCCTGGAGCTTCGTAAGCGTCCCATACAAACACATCGATGTTCAGTTTCAAAAACGTAACTAGATCTTCCTTCTCCTGTAGGGGCAGCTGACTTCCTACTTGGAAGAATTTCTCTATATCTTCTGCAATAACCACCCTCTCCAAGTCCTCACATCCAGGCTCTTCAGCCTCAGCCGCATCTGGTTTGGCCGAGGACGTTAGTTGCTATAAACTTCTCTCGGCTAAAGTCTGGGTTTCTTGCCTTGTCTAACGCATAATAGCTGTTGTTATGCATTACCTCGCCATGGACTGGCTACCTACTATCTCCTCAACTCCATCCTCATACGGGAACTTCACCTTAACATGTAGAGTTGATAATACGGCACCTAAGGCGTGTAGCCACGATCTTGCTACTATGGCTGTATAAGGGGAGTAGACGTCTACTACGATAAAATCCACATCTACCACCACTGGCCCTGACTGTACAAGTAATCGGATCAACCCCTTCGGGATGACAGCATTCCCTTCAAAGCTTATCAACGGGGAGTCATAGGCTGTAAGATCTTCAGGTTTCAAATTAAGCCCTTTGAACAAATCCAGGTACATAATATCAGCCCCACTCCCTTGGTCAACCATCACTCTCTTTACGTCATATCCTCATATCCTTAGCGTGATGACCAACGCGTCATCATGAGGTTGAATAGTGCCAAGCTTATCCTCCTCGAAAAATCCCAAAATGAGTGGAGGATTCTTCTTAATTCTCTTCGGCTCCGAGCTGAGGTCCTCAACATAGGGACACAATACTGACATTACCTTGGTGGGGCAAGACCCCGTCCGACCTGGTGCGGCGAAAATGACATTAATTGTGCCCAGTGGGGGTCTCATAGTGTTGCTGCTTTGATTCACAGAACTAGATTGTGTTCCTTGTTCGTTAGGTCGATTCATGAATTGCCTTAATTTTCCTTCTTTCACCAGTTGATCCAGGTAAATCCACAAGTTCCTGCAGTTTTCCGTGGCGTGACCTTTATCTCGATGATAATTGCAATATAGGTTATGATTACGTTTCGTAGGGTCTCTTATCATTCTATTGGGCCACCTAAAGTATGGTTCTCGGCAAATTTTCTCCAACACATGCTGTACTGGTTCACAAAACACAGCGTTTATTGTCTGGAGTGGGGCCGACCTAGACTGACCAGCATAATCCCTCCGTGGCCATTTGCTACTGTACCTCTCTGCCTTGGAGTCCCTACTCTCCTGAGGGACAATTTTCATTTTTCCCTTACTCTGCTGCTAATCCTCCTCAACTCGTTTATACTCGTCAATATGATCCATAAGCCGACGAACAATTTTCACAGGCTTCTTGGTCAAGGATTTTCTTAAGTCATGTTCAACCGGAAGGCTGACTTTAAAAGTGTTGACTGCTACCTCATCAAAGTCACCATCAATCTCATTGAACGCTTCCCAATACCTATCCGAGTATGTTTTCAACGTTTTTCCTTCTCTCATGGTCATGGATAATAACGAGTCTAGTGGCCGAGGTACTCGACTACATGTAACGAAGCGAGACCCAAATGCCATCGTACGGTCCATGTAGGAATTAATGGAATCTACTTTCAAGCCGTTAAACCATCTCATCACAACGGGCCATAAGCTCGAGGGAAATACTTTGCACATCAAAGTTTCATTCTGTGAGTAGATCGACATGCGTTGGTTAAAATGGCTCACGTGCTCCACTGGGTCTGTTCTGCCATTATAAATGGTGAAATTTGGTTGAGTGAAACGATGAGGAAGCTTCCCTTTCTCAATTCGGCGCGTGAAAAGTGATTTAGAAAGCTGGTGCAACGCCTTTCCCATAGCGTCACTGCCCAAGCCTCTAGGAGTCGTCCCTTTGCTCCTCTTATCATGAAGACTTCCCTCTTGATACGAGAAAGTTTCACTAGGAGGGGTTCTAGACCTGGGCTTATAACCACTACTCTGGGAATCGTCCGAGGAAGGGTCAGACACAGATGACGTTCGTTTTCGCTTAGCACGGCGCAGCTTTCTCTTCAGTTGATCAATCTCCCTCTGCATGGCCTTAGTACTACCTTCATCAGAGCCCCTGCTTCTGCCCTGTGGATGATTATAGGCGGTTCACCCTGAGTGCACACTGCCTTCTCGATCTCCCAACTGCTCTAACTGTTGAAAAGGATCTTCGTGCTGAGATCCTAGAGATTCTGCATGGTCTGGATTCAAACCCGCCATCAAGTTATCTGCGCCAAAACACAAGGATCCCCACAGACGGCGCCAATTGTAAGGACACAAATCAAGCTGGACCAAAGTTGGATTTTCAGACCAACCCAATAAGCCTTTAACAATAAATTTATAGATAGTGGGCTTCTAATCTAGGTTCTTTGGAGGGGTAGATAATACAAAAGTTGGATTCAATCATAAAACCCATGCACTAATCTCATACATAAACGTAATATTGCTTTGTATACATGGATGCCGAGGACAATCCTTGATTTTTCCTTACAAGTTCTATCTTTTTCCCTCCTTCCACGTGTGGTCCAGATCCTTCCCTTGGATACTTGTCCCATCAATCCTTCTTACCTAAGTCTCTGGCAGTAAGTGTGGGGTTGCATTTCAATATTCAGGTGTCACTTCTTCATTAACGCGGCCAGAGAGGTAGGTGTGGAGCCTTCAATGCAGTGGTAGTAGCTTTGTCCTTAATATTTGTCTATCACTTCCCTTTATCCTTTATCCTCGTTTTCTCAGCTTCTATGTCTAAGGTCTTTGGTACGAAATCCCTTGATCCACCAGACCACTCTCATAGTTCTCGGCAGCATGCTGCCGAGGACTAGATCGTCCTCGAACGTAATGTTTCGTGGTGTTCTGCTCATGCATAGCACCTTTCTTCGTAACGTGACTTCGTAGGCTAACCTTATTATGTTCTCGGAACATTTCATGATACTGGGTTGGACTTCCCTTCTTGTGAGAGTCTTTGGGCTAGCCCAATACGTGTCTTGGGCCCATGGGCACTACAATAATAATAATAATAATAATAATAATAATAATAATAATAATAATAATAATAACAATGTCGATAATACTACGTACCAACAATTTTCAAAAAGTATGTTATGTTTTATGCACAAATGACCAATCTTTTGCAAGCACCGTTATGATTTTGTAATGACTTCCATTATATATATATATGAAAATGATACAGCATTATTTCAACAACAAAAAAATTAAAATTGATACAGAATTGACATTTCACTCTTCCAAGTACACGATTACAACACCAAGAAACAGTATTATTTTAATTAGTTGCAACCCCAAAACCATATTTGCTGGATACCTTAAAAAAGAAAAAGTAAAGTGAACTTTAACAAATGAAGTCATGACAGAGGGAACACTCAAGAATGAAAACAAGCTTTAGTTATAGGCATCAGGATTTGCCAAGAGGTAGCCTTCAACAGCCTTGAAATGTCCTGCAGCCTTTTCTTTTCCAGCTTTGATTTGCTCTTCCTTGATCGAGTGGTCACCTTTGGTGTGATACTTGCTGGTGCTCTTCAAGATGGATCCTCCATCAGGTGATGCCACTAGCTTGATCTCATATGAGATTTTCTCAATTATGTCAGTCAAAGCATCACCTTCAATCAAGCTGTAGCTATATGTGAAGTTTACATGGTCAATCTCATCAATTCTGTGCTTCACATGGTTGAATTGACTACCTGCAAAATTTATAAAAATGTTTTACTTCTACTATAATATGATGCTATCAATGCGAAAAATATACAAGTATTATATTGTTGGTAGTTACAAATGTATATATAGATCATCAAAAAAAATTGTATATATAACAACTCCATAGTAAAATTTTCTCAACAATAAGACTAGCACTTCTAAGATGCTAAACAAGGTAATATTATCCTAAGAGATTATTATAGGAACTAGCCTTCGCCAAAGGTAATCTTCTTGATGGTTCCTGGCCCTCCATTTCCTTCAATGATTTCAGCACTCTTAATGGCCTGTGGTGCAATCTTTGGGATGAGGTTGTCAGCATCAAGAATAAAGGCCTTGAATAGCCTAGCTGGTGAAATACCAGTGGTGATTAGTGAAACACAAAAAGTAATACAAAATATTTGTATTCGGGTTAAAACAACTAGGACAAGTAATAAACATAATAAAAAGGAATTTTGCTTCACCCTTTCCTTATAGCTTTTTTTGGTTTTCCTATGCGATGCAATGCAACACTTATCCCAGCTCCTAATGCATGCATCCTTGATGACATTGTCATTTACCACACTCCAAATGCACACACCATTGATGACATTGTTATTTGCCGCACACCATCATCTATTATGATACAATTTGTTGGGAAGATTTCAATAAAAGTTGTAATATAACATATTGGCACACGATCATACTCAACTGCTTGTAGTCTCAAGTCTCAACCTTAAAAGCCCAAAATAGCAAGAAAAACTCTAGCGACACGCCTAAATTCATAACATAATTAAGCGTCAACTTTTGAATATACAGTGCACTTAAATTCACCTTTTCACCAAGCACCAATGATGGTCCTATCTCAATGTGTATGTATTGTAATCTAATAATAAGCTTATTAGCCACAAGAGTAGCACCTCAATGAGTTTAAAAATTATTTATAAGTTACAAAGAAAACTTCCTTTGCCCAAAAAAAAAAAAAAAAATTGAAGCACCTGGTATTTCATATCAAAAAGCGGTTTTTTCAAAATTTTAAACTAAAGGTAATTTTCGAACAACGGTGAAGCATAGTGTCTATTCAAATGCTTTTTTTTTTTTTTTTTTTTTTTTTGGTTTAAAATTTTACAAAATCGTTTCTTCTTTAAAACCCCAAATGGATTAAATATTAGATTGGGTTAAACAAGTGTGTGTTTCATGCGTGTGTTGAGTTGCAGTTCAAATGTTTGTATACACAGCCAGCTCTAACATATAAGCAAGAGAGATAGTCGCATAAGACTGCGGGTAAAAAAAAAAAAAAAAATCCTAATTTTAACCAATAGAGCTATTTCTTTCATTTTAATATTATTAATTAAGCCCAAATATTAGCAAATAAATAAAATAGTTTTTTTTTTTTACGAAAAATAAATTCTATGTTCACAATACTTTCACAATAAATTCTAAGTAGTAGAATGTTACTAGCTATTATTGGTGGTTAAAAAAATAATTTCAATGATAGGTTCAAATTAGAATTAGTAACAATTTAACACCTAGAATTTTTTGTGAAAATGTTATGAATTTAGTACCTCTAAAAAAAAGAGCAATATACAAAAAATTTCACAAGATTTTTCACAACAATTGAGTTGGAAAATTTTTACTAATTCTCATCTAGGTCCACCACTAACGTCACTTTTTTACTTACTATTATTAATCTGCCACATCAACAAATGTGAAATGTTTTGGCAAATTTTTTGCGTCTATAGACATTCTCAAAAAAAAAAAAAAAATTCTAGGTGGTTCATATTAATTAGTAATTTTGCATCTAACAAGAGAATAGAGTTTAAGCAATATTTAGATTTTTTTTTTGAAATTCATTTTTAAATATATAAAAGGCCTTAATTTATTTTTCACCTTAGGCCCTTCAATCAGGAGAGTTAGTATCGTACCGTATCGAGTGGTACAGACAAAATTTTTCGTACCAGTGGGTAGGCTAGTACAGAAATACTCTTATTTCATTTCAGATTAAATACCGGCCATACCGGTGTTATTTTGGCCATATCGGGATAAATACCGAATCCTGGCCGGTAAATAGA
The DNA here is from genome assembly GCA_032878915.1 of Castanopsis chinensis. Lineage (NCBI taxonomy): Eukaryota > Viridiplantae > Streptophyta > Magnoliopsida > Fagales > Fagaceae > Castanopsis > Castanopsis chinensis. The sequence goes on from JAVQMG010000113.1 coordinate 2,772,643, forward strand.
TTTCGGGCGAAACAAAAACTGACTTACCTTCTATACATTTTTCTTTTCACCTGATAACGCTTCTTTCTATTATCTCCTTCTCTCTTCTTCTTCTTCCGTTTCTTCTTCATATTTTCTTTGTTTGTGACTTCCCTATTTTCCACTTTTTCCAGCTTTCCTCCCCTTTTCGTTCTTCAGCTCTTTCTTCAAATCTCTCCCTCTCTCAGCATTTTAGAGCCTGTTTGGATGAGTGCAGTTTTGGATCATATCACTTAGTTCTCATAATTGAGTTCTCAAAACACATGAGTCCCACAAATTTTTTTTTTTTTGTTTGGCTTGATTTTCAACCCTTATTTTCATTACTCAAAACTCAAAAATTTGAGTTAGAGTGATGAAAACAGGAAACAACAAAATGTTGTTTTCAAAAATTGAGATATGAAACTCAGTGGCACCAACGTAAATTTAAGGACTCTGTGGGGCCCGTAAATTGTGTGTTGTCAAGTCAAACCCACTCATCACCAACGGCATTTTCTCCTTCTTCTTTTTCTTCTTCTTCTTCTTCTTCTTCTTTCCTTTTTTCTCTTTCTTTCTTTCTTCTTCAGACCCACCCCAAGGCTTTTTTTTTTTCCTCATCTTCTTCTTTATTTTTCTTTCTTCTTCAGCCCCACTACAATGTTTTTTTTCTTTTTTTTTTTTTTTTTTTCCTTCTTCTTTCTTTTTCTTTCTTTCCTTCTTCTTTAGACCCACTCCAACATATTTTTTTTTTTTTGTCCTTCTTCTATCTTTTTCTTTCTTTCTTTCTTCTTTAGACGCACTCAACCATTTTCATACATGCATAAATTTGTACCCAAAAACAAATACCCATACCTCATTTTCATGATTTTGGTTTTCAATCCAAGGATTCCTGGGTTTGGGTTTGGGTATTCTGTGTTTTTGGGTTTGGATTTGGTAGTTCAAGTCACCAATCAAAAGATTTTATGTTGGTGGGTTTGGGTTTTCTGTGTTTGTGGTTATTGCTTAAAGCTTGTTAGCTTGGATTTTTTGGTGGAGGTTGTGGTTTTGGTTAAGGGCTGTTGGTGGGTTGGGATTTTTGATTCATTCGGATTTTTTGGTGGAGGTTGTGGTCGTGTTAAGGGCTGTTGGTGGTGAAGGTTGTGGTTGTGGATTTTTGGGTTTGCCGCTCATGGTGGTGGAGCTTGGTTAATGGTGGTGGATTCTAGGTTTGCCGTTGGTGGTGATCTGTGCATTGCTTTTCGCTTTATGGATTTTGGGTTTGTTTCTGGACTGAGTGTGCTGCATTGGGAGAAAATGTCTTGTGAGAGGTAAGAGAAATCCCCACGCGAGTACCAACCATAAGCAAACAGTGTGGTGTCAATGGGTGGGCTCTACCATTTTGGCAAAAAGTAGGCATAAATTTTGAGTTATGTGACTGGGTTATATTGCCAAACAAGAATTTTGGAGTTTTTGAGAGAAAGTGGAAACTAAGTTATGGGTTTTGAGTTTGAGTTATGAGTTATAAGTATTAAGTTATGAAAACTGAGTCATGGCCAAACCAAACGAGCCCTAAGTGTCTATGTTTGTTTGTTCCTTTTCTTTTCTATTTTTAAAACTTTTTTTATCTTAGTTCTGTGTGGCCATGTGAGGAGGCAGAGGAGTTCTTCAAGCAAGAAAAGAAAAAGTAATGTAAAGCATTAAATGTGATAAGACTTATCTTGAAAAGAGAGTGAAAAATTTATTTTAAAAATAATAATAAAAGATACTAAAGATAGTAGAAGAGAATAAAAACTAAAAAAAGTAGTAACAAATGTTGGCAGGTATACCTTGGCTTGTACATGTACAACAACTTCGAATTTGAGTAAAAAAGAGATCTAGAATTTGCCATATAATTTTTATTTAAATGTCTAGTCAATTAAACAAAAATTCACATTTATTGTTTTATATATATATACTGGTAATTCCGAAACGGTACACTGATATTAATCGGTACTGAAATATATCATTTTTTTAACCAAATCGATACGACCTTCGGTACGAAATTGACTCTCTTACCCTCAATGCATCAAGCTGTCCTTATTTATATATTAGGTAGATATTGATTACCTTAATGATTACGAAAAATCCTAATTATAACATAATTAATTCTTTTGGAGTATAGCATAAATGTAGTTGGTCCTTCCAAATGTTGTAATGTTTTTATTTTTAAAAACATGAAAGCTACATGATTGAGGGGACAAATACACAACACAACTTTAGTTGCAAGCATTACGGTGTGCCAAGAGGTAGTTCTCAATATCCTTGAAAAGTTCGGCAGCCTTTTCTTTGCCAGCCTTAACTTGCTCTTCCTTGATCTCATGATTACCCTTTGTGTGGTACTTGTTGGTGCTCTTCAGGATGGATCCTCCATTAGGATTTGAAATAATCTTGATCTCTGTGGTGGGTCTTTTTGTTTTTTTGGGTTGAACTGCCTCCTGCCGCACTAGGCCCGAGTATTCTAGATAAGAGAGTCAGGACTGGCCCAACTACAACTCACTTTGGTCCGGCTTGCGCACAAACTATGCCTCCATTTGCCGAAACTATTGTCACATGCCCACGGCAGGCAAAATTGCCGCAGAAGAAAGTTGTGGCAAAATGGGTGCAACAAAATAATGATAAGCGAGATACGTTATTGTTAGGAAAACTAAATAAACAATCTCTCGCTAAAATAAAAGAAGGGAACAGGTTGTAAGAGTAACAATAAAGGTTGGAGGAGAAAATATAGCAATAATCAGTAAAGTCAAAGATAAAAATGACTAGTTTGCCACATTTAGCTTATTTACGGGGTTGTAGCTAAGGAGAGAACCATTTCCTCAATGTGGGTAACCTCACAGGAGCATCCTGCGGTGGAAATTACACACTTTGAGAGAGCAGACCTAAATGCCTTGTGCCCAAGAGTATTCCTTAGCAGATGGTAGGCTTTAAGAGGGAAAGCAAGAGAAAAACCCATTGGTGCATGTCAGCCATTCTAATATCTCTTACTCTTTTTCTTTTTAACTCTATGTTTCCTTCCCTTGTTTTACTATTTCAGTTCTTCGTTTTTTTTTTTTTTTTTGGTTTCCTCTCTTTTCTTTAATACTTTCTTGTACAGTGTGATGGTGATCACTCTCGTAATGATTGCTACTATTACCCCCCCCCCTTTTACTGTGCACGGCAAAGGCCTTTTATATACTACCTGCCCTGACTGTTTCTTTACCATTTTATCCTTTAACAACCTTTGTCTAGTTTAGGTATCTTGCTGACCGCCACTGGTTTGTCGATGCCCTAACTACCACCAGTTACCTGTGCTGGCTGTGGTGCTCCCCATTACCAAACAAAAAAGGTTGTTTTGTTTGTTTGCTCACCTTGGCCTTCTCATCTATCGCGGTATAGGTGTTCTCTCGTCCTATCCACTATAGAAAACTAGGCCTATAGTGGCATTTTTTTTTAGTGGTGTTTGTCAAAAACGCCACTATAGGCCCCCTATAGTGGCGTTCAAGAAGTCCTATAGTAGCGTTTTAAACGAATGGGTCTATAGTAGCGTTTCTAATGGCCTATAGCAGTGTTTTTAAACGCCACTAAAGGTCCTGGACTTACAAGTGCCTATAGTGGCATTTGTCCTAGTCTTACAAATGCTACTATAGATCTTTAAAAAATAAATAAAAATAACCAAAAAAATAAAATTAAAAAAGGACCTATAAGCATTTTTTATTTCAGTTTTTTTTTTTTTTTTTAATAATAAGGGTTAGAGAAGAAAAACACAAACGCCACTATAGGAGGGGGCCTATAGTGGCATTTGTCAAACACCACTATAGGCATTTTTTTTTTTTTTTTTTTTCGGTTGGGTTTTTATGAATAAGGGTACGTAGATGAGGAAAAATGACCTATAGTGGCATTTGTCAAACGCCACTATAGGCCCTTCCTATAGTGGCATTTACCAACCGCCACTATAGGTACTTTTTTTTCTTTTTCTTTTTTAATTGGATTTTTTTATATAATAAGGGCTAGCTAAAGAACAAAAAAATAACTATAGTGGCATTTGTCAAACGCCACTATAGGAGAGGGCCTATAGTGTCGTTTGACACTTTTTCTTTTTCTTTTATTCTTTTTTTTTTTTTCAGTTGTTTGAATAAGAGTACATAGGAGAAGGAAAAATAACCTATAGTGGCATTTGTCAAACGCCGCTATAGGTCCAGAAATTTTTTTTTTTAAAAAAAAAGTTAAAAAGGAATTCAGAACTAAACCAAAAAAAAATTAAAATAAGGGACCTATAGCAATGTTTGCAAACGCCACTATAGGTCCTACAAAATTCAGAATTTAAAACCTATTTTCCCACCACACTTTCCCCCCTACCCCTATTAATTATCTCCACTCAAATTTAAAAATCCCACCTACCCCGCTACCCCCCCCCCCCCCCCCCCACTCCCTCATCTTCACTTATCTCTACGCCACATTTAGACTTCTCTTCTTCTTCTTCTTCTTCTTCTTCTTCTTCTTCTTTTCTTTCTTTGTTTTTCTCCCTTATCTCTAGTACTCCTTCATGTTTCTTCTTTTCTCTTTCTTTTTTTCTTTCTTTCACTCTTCTTTCACTTCACACCTGGATTTGTTCTTTTCTTTTCCTCTCTTTTAAGTTGGATTTTATTTCCCCTATTTTATTTGTGGTGGTGTTAATGTTTGTGAGTTTTGGATTTGCAGATGGTGTTATAGCTAGTTGATTTTGTTCAAATTTGTAGATGGTGCTACTGTTTTGGGATTTATGATTGAAGAAGGAGTGCTATTGTGTTTGAAGCCATTGGTTGTATAGTTGCAAGTAAGCATTTTTTTTAAAATAAAAGTAATAACTATTTTGGTTTATTCCTTGTTTGAGATTTCTGCATATAAGCATGTTGTGTTTGATTTTGAATTTTTTTTTGGGTGGATTTGTGTTTCATTTTGAATTTGCTGGGCTAGCTATAGTGTTTGTATTTTCTTTTATTTACGTATTTTGTTTTTTTATCTTTTAATTTAATTAAAATTATAAATATAATTCAATTAAAATTGTAATTCAATTTTAAAAAATAAAAAACGTTTGATTACCAAAAATTAATTTTTGGTAATCAAAATTTTTTTTATTGGTGGTTTTTGGCTATAGTGGCGTTCTAAAACGCTGCTATAGCCTTTTTTAAAAATTAAAAAATTGGTCTATAGTGGCGTTTATAAACGCCACTATAGGTTTGTAGTGGCGGTACAGTATTGTGTAAACGCCACTATAGCAAATGCCACTATAGCCAAAATGGGCCTATAATGGCGTTTTAAGTACCTGTAGAGGCGTTTCAAAAACGCCACTATAGGTCCAACTTTTTGTAGTGATCAATCATGGCATGCACCTAGTGGTTCTAGCTCATCCTCCATCTTTTGAGTGGTATGTCATTCCAACAAGACATTTCCCCCAATAGAGCTTGAGCAGGAAACCCAGAATAGGCTTCCCCTTCTTCCCACCGCCAGACAATACCCTCTTTTACCTTTTACCCATAACCCACCACTCCTGTATTGGCAGGGTACAGGCTAGTAGGGCTTGGATCTTGCGCTTGCTCTACTTCTTATGTACATCCAAACTTGTCTGCTACTCATGCACTTGCCGTGGTTTGGCACTCGTCTGTGCATTCTGTCACCCACCCTTAACCTTTTATGGCATGAACCGTCTGGTCTTTCATTCTTTACTATTCTATTTTTTTCCAAGGGCTGGCCCTGCTTGGGCTTCTCCTTTTAGTCCATTTCTCGCTTTACTCGTAGTTTTGTTGCTCCTTCTACCACACCATTTGGCTATTCTTGCCATGGTCCTATTGAACCCGTGTTTGTTAGGCCTCTTTGGGCCTGCTGTCCAGCCTTCTTTCAATGACTCCGTATGATCATTCATGTTACATTGTTTTCCCAATCTGTTACATTGCTTATGGGCTCTTTTGTCCCATTTCTTTCTCCTTAGGCATCCTTGGCCCATTTGCTTTCTTTGGGCATCCTCAGCCCATTTCCTAATTATGCATTCTCATAGGCACCTTGCTAACTCTTTGAAATTTCCTTGGCCTGATTACTTTATTCTTCATCCTTAGGGCTTATGGGCTTTCCCCCATGGGCTTTCCATCAACCACTTTCTTTCTTACTTTATTACATCGGGCCTATTATGGCCCATTCTTACTTTCTTCATTACATGATGCCCATGGGTTTACTACTTTCTCTTTTGGGCTCTTTTAGGCCCATTTGCTTTTCTCAAGATCCATTCATTTATTTTATAGGCCTATGATCCATTATTCCTATCGTTAATGGTTCCTTCCTATTAATCTGCTAACTCTCTTCTTGTTCATATTGCTGGGCTTCTTCCTGCTGGTGGGCCTTTTCAAAAAATGAGCCTCAACAATCTCATATGAGATTTTTGCAAGTACTTCACTCAAAGCACCACCCTCAATCATGCTGTAGCCGTATGTGAAGTTTATGTGGTCAACCTCATCAATTCTATGCTTCACATACTTGAATTGGCTACCTGAAAATTTTGGAGAAAACACTTTGTTACTTCTAGACAATATCTACATATGTTTCTATGAAAGCCTAATAATAAAATAGCAATTGTATCTGATCCGTTTTACTACTTTGGAGGTAAAGTTCTTATTTTTGAGAGCCAAATATCATGCTAATAATTTAGTACCTTAATTTTGAAATTGAGAAGATCGAAATTAACAACAATAAATATATAAATATAGGACAAATCAAAGCAGTAATAGATGTACAAGACCAAACTTTTAGAATACTAAATATATGATACATTGGAGATTAGAATATAGAAACTAACCTTTGTACAGTTTTAGACCCCTTAAAACAACCAGATTAACCTAGTTAATTAGCCAAGTAATTGCTTAGTCAAATTTAATAAATCTAGGTTAACACAAATATATCATATCATTGTAAAGTGCGGAAAAAAAAAAAAAAAAAAAAGAGCACAACGATATGATAACTCAGGAAAACCAAACCAGTAAAAGACTTGGGAAGAATTTAACCTAACTATCCTTAAGGTAAAACAACCACTATGAAAAAAATTGAAATTTACACAATAGTAACTTAGACCATTAACATCCTATTGCTACCTCGAGTAGGAAACTTACTGCCATGACCTCGTGACAGCTCTGAGTCCACGAACTACTTCTTTCTTGAATTCCCAACAAGCACAAGCACTCCCGCTTGTATATCTTTAAGCCCTTGAATTTGCAACTGAATTGATCACCAAGCACTTGACAACAATCTAGATCTTGATAACCCTAAGTGTATGTGAAGACAAATACTTCTAGATCTCACAAGAGATTCACACACAGAGCATAAAGAGCAACATCAAAACATGGCTAGGGTTTTCCCTTTTATACTTAAGACAAAACATAAAACCCTACATGTTAAACGGGTTTGGGCTGAGTTGAAAATTTTTTATAGAAAAACAATCTGCATGAGCTTTGATCAATCGAGCCAAACAGATTTACATAGTAAATCCTACAGTACACTCGATTCCAACTTTACACAAAAACATACTTTGAGCAAGTCTAAAAACAAGACTAAATGTTTTGATCATGGTTTGCCAACATTACAAAATGAAGTTCTAATACATTTAAACCCTCAAGTCTTAGAACCCAACAACCTTCACCAAAGGTGATCTTGATGGTTCCAGGACCTCCATTTCCTTCAATGATTTCAGCACTTTTAATGGCATGAGGAGCAACCTTTGGGATAAGGTTGTCAGCATCAAGGACAAAGGCCTTGAATAGTTTAGCAGGTGCAAAGACTGAGGTGGTCTCAGTTATATAAGTGAAAACACTCATGATGGCCTTAGAGTAGTATGAAAAAGATCAAATGAAGAATGAAAGGAGTAGATGAGTTTATTGAACTTTAGGTAGTTTGCAAGCTTGAGTATCATAGGGTGGTATTTATAGACTGAGAATAAATGATACCTTTTGTAAAAATGTGGCCACGTTGATCAAAGAATGTAGATAACGTTTTCTTTTTGAATGTTCCCACTGCCAATAGAGAATCATAATTTTTTAAGAAAATATTTTGTCATTTAGTCAGGCAAAGAACCTTTAAGTATTAAACTTACATTCAGATATCAAAACCTATACTTTCATTCAATGATGGCAACCACCGACCATAATAGGCTACCAATTTCTCTTGCATTCTCTTTGGTTTTCACTTCTTAGTGTTTACCTTACAAGACTATTTGGATAACACCTTCTGGAAGTGTTTTGAATATTGTCTACCAGATCTATCATAGTTTTGAGGTAAATAGTTATCCACTAAATTGATAATTTTTACACTTTTCTTAGCTGTTAGATGAACATTACAAATAAAAACGAAGGGAAAAGCTAATGAATTCCTTAAGGACATTAGTTTAGAAAATATTAAAAACATTTTATTGGAAAAGAAAAAAAAATAATTGATTTATTTTACATTTTTTTATATTTATCATAAAAGTGGTATCGAAACTTTTCTAAACTGGTCTATTAACAAATGGACTAAGGCTACCGGTTAATCAAACCATTTACATGAATTATGTTGCTAAATGCAAAATTTTGAAATTTATGGTACGTATTACATATACTTCTATCGTGTAGAGTGGATGATTGTATTTTTTTTTTTTTTTTTTTTAAGGAAGTTTAAGAAAGTTTTAACCTGTAAAATCTGCTTCAAATAATAGTTTTTTATCATCAAACCAAGACGCTAATCATTTTTTTGTGTAAGCAGGAATTGAATCTCAGATCTCTTATACAACCATGGGAGACTTTACCAGTTAAGCTAACTAAAGCCCATAGTAAATGATTGTATTTAACCATTACATAGAGGAACACAAATTTATGACTTAAAAGCATCATTAATATCATGACCTACAATTTTCTCCTTGAATTACCCTGTGAATCATTTTTTAAAGCTTTTCTTTCGTGTAGATCTTGAAAATGTTGATTTGATTATAGAAAACTTCGTGTCAGATAGACAATGTAGTGAAAACCGCAAAGTTATGGCCTTTCAACAAATTTGCAATAATATTGCATTGAAACCTATTAAGTCGACTGAGATCGTCTCTACAGTCTAACACTCTACTTAAGAAAACTATTTGGTAACGACAATGGTTACTCTGTTACGAAAATTCTAGTTATGTTGCTTGAGTCAAAATTTCAAACCAAAATGTTGGCTTAACAAGAAGCAAATAAAAGAATTACGGGCTGTTCTCCATCCTTTTGAAATTTTGACTCAAGCAACATAACTAGAACTTTCGTAACAGAGTAACCAATGTCGTTACCAAATAGTTTTCTTAAGTAGAGTGTTTGATCTGTAGAGACGATCTCAGTCGACTTAATAGGGTTTCAATGCAATATTATTGCACATTAGTTGAAATGCCATAACTTTGCGGTTTTCACTACATTGTCTATCTGACATGAAGATTTCTATAATCAAATCAACATTTTCAAGATCTACATGTAGAAAAGCTTTAAATAATGATTCACAAGGTGATTCAAGGAGAAAATTGTAGGTCATATTATTAATGATGTCACATTCTTCTAGTTTTTAATTTACTAAATGCTTATGGAAAGAAATTTGACCATAGTAATCTTTTTCATCTCAAATTCCCTAAAAGGACTCAAAACCTCAACAAAATAATAATAATAATAATAATTGTGAGGGCTAAAGGTCCAGGGAATATTCGTGAGTTTGGGCTTGACCCGAGAGTGTTTACTTGTCCAAGGAGGGTTAATGGTGGTAGCAATATCGTATTTGAAGGCCCGTGAGCAAATTGTTGCAAGAGAAGTTGATGGAAATGATCCGAGGAGAAGCTGCTCCTCAGCTCAACAAAGTGAAAGTCAAATGGTACGCCTGGGGAATAAGAATAATATTCCAAAAGGACCCATGGATAAAAATGTGTTCCATGAAGGCACAGGGAGGAAATTTGAAGGAGAAACATCTTAGAGAAAGCTGCTACCGCCACATTGAAAACTCTACACCAACTTCTCTAGCCACATTAATGAGGAAGTGACATCTGAATAATGATAATCAGTCTTACAGCTATTGTAGGAAGACTTCAAGATGGTGGTGGATGGGACAAATATGGGCATTTGTGATCTAATCTATACATGGAAGATAGAGATAAGAAGGAGAAGAATATAAAAGAACGGAGAGGGCATTCAAGAAGGGGGATCAGAAAAACCAAAAAGGAAAAGGAAGAGAAAAACACTATACACATCTCTTTCAAGTGTAATCTATTTTTAGAAAAAAAAAAATTTTTAAAAAAAAGCAATATACATCGTCCTCAGCATGCGTCCAAGGAGAATTTTTGTTACATAAACAGCTCATTGCATGTGAATTGGGGATCCAGCCTATCATTTTTGTTATCCAATATCTATAGAACTTAAGTTTCAAACCTACTCTCTACAAATTTCATTGTATTGGACTTTTTGGGCCTATTCCCTTCGTACCGTTGGGTTTAGGTGCAAATTATGACCTTACAATAATAAATAAACCTTGAACCCTTTACCAAAGGTCTGCATTTAGGTGACTCGATCGCCTTAAAGAATCAAAGGGTTTCATCACTCCATGGCCCTACACTCAAAATATTAGTTTTTAACTTTTAATCATCTTAATACAATTTTTTTTTCTTTTTTATAATTTCTATAAGCCTATGAGCATGAATTTAATGCTAGTTTTTTAAACTTTTTTGAGAAGGTAGTTTTCATAACTTGAAATTAAGTCGAAATAAAAGATCCTAATATTTTTAATTTGAATTCATTTAAATTAACTTCTTCACATGTTCAAAATATCTTTAAAAATGAATCGAAAAAGTTTCAAGTTTTGCAATAATGCATTATTGAACTTGTTGAAATTAACACGAAGTTAATGTTGAAATTGATTAAATATTGTGTAAAAATGTAGATCACTAACTAAGTAAGAAAGAAAACTCCAAGAAGTTGGTTAAGTGGTTTCTAAGACCTCATAATATCCATAAGATTTTTAGTTTAAAACATTTTTCCCGCATTTTGGGGGCCACTCCCAAGAGATTTCTCTTTGTAATAATATAGTGTGTATGAAACGGGGGACTACATACACTTGAGAGAATAGTTTTCGATACTCGAACAAGTTTGGATATCCTCATTTGTCCTAACAAAAAAAAAAAAAAAAAAAAAAAAATCTGTTGGAGATCATGTGCAAAATTTGAGGATTTGTTAATTTATTATGTGACAATTTTAACCTTAATTGGATTTTTTTTTTAATTATATATGTAATTTCTATAACGTAATTTTGGTCATTCAAAGATAACACTTAAAAAGGGGAATCCATTTAATTTCTAATAGTATAGGAGGAGTATAAGATTGTCAAGAATCTTAAAATTCAATGGCGTAACCTACTCTCTCGAATCCCCTTTATAATGCTATATTATGCATTTACTTTAATGGAAAAACCCGTTTGCAAGTAACATCAAGATTTAAGATAACTTCTATTTTATGTATTCAATGTGATACAACATTGACATTTCACTTTTCCAAACTCGAACATCAAAAGAAAGAAAACAATTACAACTCCAGAAATCGTATTATTATTTATTAACCAGTCCAAGGCCATATTGGCTGGATATTAAAAAATGCACTTTAACTCAAAGATATAGGCGACACTCAAAACTGAAAATATGCTTTAGTTGTAGGCATCAGGATTTGCCAAAAGGTAGCCTTCAACAGCCTTGAAAAGTCCCGCAGCCTTTTCTTTACCAGCCTTGATTTGCTCTTCCTTAATCTCATGATCACCTTTCGTGTGGTACTTGCTGGTGCTCTTCAAGATGGATCCTCCATCTGGGGATGCCACTAGCTTAATCTCGTATGAGATTTTCTCGAGTTTGTCAGTTAAAGCATCACCTTCAATCAAGCTATAGCCATATGTGAAGTTTGCATTGTCAATCTCATCAATTCTGTGCTTCACATAGTTGAATTGGCTGCCTGCATAACATTAAAAAAAAAACACTTGTTACTTCTTTTGTATCATGCCATGAAAGTGACAAAGATAAGTAGCATTCTAATTTAGTTGTTTTTGAAAAATCTATAGGAAATAATAAACATAATGAATACTTCTAAAATTAAAATGATAATCAAGTATCACCTTAGACATTAGAAATTGAAATTATTATAAAAAGAATTATAATTCATCATTTCTAATCCACACAAGCTTTTGGACAAGTGATAATTTATCATAAACTTACCTTCGCCAAAGTTAACCTTTTTGATGGTTCCTGGCCCTCCATGTCCTTCAATGATTTCAGCACTCTTAATGGCTTGCGGTGCAATCTTTGGGATAAGGTTGTCAGCATCAAGGACGAAGGCCTTGAATAGCCTAGCTGGTGGGATAACGGTGGTGGTTTCGGCTTCGTAAGTGAAAACACCCATGATGAAGTAAATAATTTGGAAGTGAAAAAAGGTAGAAAGAATAATGAGGATTGATGATTGTACAAATTGTTTAGCTTGTTAGGTGTGAGAAGTTGGGAGCTAGAGGACGGTATTTATAGACTGAAGGTTTGCTCGAATGTATGGGAGTATGACCATCTAGATCGAAGAATTTTAGGAGTTTTCAAATACTTCTTTTCAGATGTCCCCACTATAACAATTGGATTACAATTTTTTAAGAAAAGCATTTGTGGTTAGTCAAAGAAAGCACCTTTGGAAATTGTTCAATAAAATAACCCAACTGAATGCTGTACTATCCTAAATTATTTCCTAGCTATAAACACACACACACACACACAAAAAGCTCTTATAAACATGTGAAGAGAACATAATTAGGAATCATGAGGGATAATTAGCATAATGGCAAATTAAAAATATGGTGATGTAAATTTTTCTACTCGGATTATTTGAACTTTATATATTAGTCCTTTAATTTGGACCCTAGCTTATGCTTAATGCCTAACTTGAAAATTGAAATTAACCACCCTTTGTGAGTGATCACGTAAGAAGTTACTGTGTTTATATGTAAAACCAAAGCACATATTTAGCGTGTAAAGCAATTAGATACCCATTTTTGTCAAAAAGCTTGACAGCGTGCAACAACTTGCAATTCTCCAAGACTAGGAAATTGACTTTCAATATTCAAGGATGGCTGGCTCGCTCGCTGCAGACTACCACAAGCCAACAAAGGCCACCAATAAATTTTCTATTCATTCAACATTAAGATCTGTATAGTATAATTTTCTCTTCAATACAAGCTTCAGACCTAAAAAAGATGCTTCCATGGTGCATAAAAAGAAGCAACGGAAGAGGAGATTATTAGGAGCAATCAAATATTAATATGAATATTTTTTTTCAGTCTAGTTTGTCTCTCTATTAATTCTTGATAGAAATATCTTCCCATTCATTCTTTATTCCTTACTAATCCTCTACTTGTAGTTCAAGTATTGTAACCTTAATTTGTTTATTATTAGTTTAGGTTTATGCCTACTATAACTACCCTTAACGTTTATTTGGGTTAATTATAATATATAAAATGTTTGATAGGAAAGAAACATATAGACATTAAGGGTTTTCTGCTCTAGATAAGATTTTAAGGCTAAATAATGTTAATCTCTCTCTCAACTTAGGTTTGATTTTAATTTAGGTTAATATTTAGCTATTTTAGAAGTGGGAATTTGAGTACATATCATATATCTCTTGGTCTCTGTATCTATGTATGACGGCTTTTAAAAATAAGTCTCATATATGCCTAGGATTGTGAGAAAAGAAATCTCAAACAGATATACAAGATTGGGCCAAATTTCAAATCTGAAAATTTTGAAATCATAATTCTCGATAAATCAAGCTGCTGTCAAGCTATCTATCGAGCTTCAGATTAAGTCTCAATAGCAAGCATCTGTTGAGACTTAATGAACAGCTTTTCTTCACTTATTTCTTGGATCAATCTTCATGTCTTTAATACTTGACTTGAACAACATGTTTTTTGAAGTACTAACCCCATCTTAGATCTATCCAATTACAAGTAAAGTACATTTTGTCAAAAAATTAGCCAATTACAATAAATTATGGCCCTAACATTAATCATGAAAAAAAATGTTTTATGAATTATAATGCTTATATGTATCATCTTTAGGAAAATTTTGCTGCACATCATGTGGGTTAGAGACTAATAATTTATATAAATATTATATCCTTTGGCCCATTTCTTTTGTTCTCATGATGGCTCTCCATATGTTATTGTCTAAATTTGTAACTTTGTATACATTTTTTTTTTTTTTTTTTTTTTGAGAACCTTGTATACATTTCTTAATTGTCTCTTATTCGAGCCTTTAAGCTTTAATCCTAATAGAAGATAAGTCAACATTGAACAACCAATATCAATATTAATGGATAGGCATCATTCTCATTTCTTAATAACATCGATAAAATTTAGGAGAAATGGTAATCGAAAGTTTTAAAAAAGTATTGCAGAAATTGATTATTAAGGATGATAACGTAAAATCAAACTCTAAGATGATACATAATAAACCACGATAAAATAACAAACAATCATAAATTAAATCTTCGCATAACATTTGAGATATATATTATATACTAGAAACAAGGAATCCCTCAATTTCGTAATGCATTTGCACTACATCCACTCAACGCAATAGCTTTTTCTTTTATTTTTGAGTATTGCAAACCATGTAATTCATCTCAATTACCTAAGGAACTTAGATTAAGCATTTGTATTTGGGCTTTTTGTGATTGAGGGAATGGTTGGCAATGTTGGTTTTGACAAGTTGGAATGGTAGGGATAGAAGAAAATCTGGGTTTTGGCAACGAAGACAAAGATGGTAGTATTGGCTTTGGCAACTGAGGCAAAGGTTGATATGTTGGCTTTGGCAGTGTCGGCAATGAAGGCAAAGGTGGCAATGTTAACTTTGACAACGTTAGCAATAAGAGCTAAGGTGGCAGTGTTGGCTTAGACAACGTAGGTATGATTGGCTAGGTTTGAGTAGTGGATTAGAAGATTGTAAAATATGGCAAGTTGTAAAGCTAACATTTGACAGGCTACAAACGCGTTGACCCCTTGTGATAACTTAGATTAATTAATTAGCCCAGTTATTAATTAATCAAATTAACATGCAATATTACGTGACACCACAAACAAATCACCAAAGTAAGTAATGCAGCGGAAATTAAATGACATGGTAATTTGTTTACGAATGAGGAAAACCTTACGGCAAAAACCCCACCAGGTGATTTAAGGTCACCACTCTCGAAATTCCACTATTATCACAACAAGTAGTTACAAGCAAGGAATCCCAGTACCTTACCAACCTACAGTTGAACTCTTACCCCAATACCCAATTGGACTTGTTCTGTAGTGACAGTTTCTCCTTTCAATGCACGGCTACCAAGTACGTGACTAACCAGATGCGTGGATCCCAATACGCGACTTCAAACACCAACTAGAGAGAGAATATTGTTGGCTGCAAAGTTCTTCAAATCATCAGAGATGAACTAGGGCACGAACTTTGTCTTTCAGATCACAAATTGCATGAACAAGAAGTTCTGAATGAATGTGCAACTTGCATCATCTCGATGGCCCTTAAAATAATCCTTTTATATGTCTAGGGTTAGGAGAAAAGAAGTCCCAAAGACACATTCACGGATTGGACTTGAAACAGAACTGAAAATCTGTTTTCTTTAATTCTCGACAGATAGAGGTGTCGAGGATCTGTCGAGAAGCTGTCGAGGCTCGGGGCAAAACAGCTTCTTAAAGCTTGATAGATGCATGTGTCGAGGTAGGTGTCAAGCTTTAGTAACTTGCACTTCCTTGCTTGTTTCTTGGACAGACTTTGATGGCTTCAACACTGAATCTTGAAACACTGTTTTTTGAGGTGTTAAACACATCCTAGATCTACCCAATTACAAGTAAAGTACGTTTTGTCTAAGGATAAGCCAATTACATAAAATAGCGACATATGGTAACAACCACTTGAACTACATATGTCCTAACAATCTCCCCCTTTGGCAATCCGTGACAAAACCACAACAAACAAATGAAAATATGAGAGAAGTCATAATCACTCAACTCATACTCACTTGTTACATACAGTAAAATCTATCCTAACACAAACTCTTGAAAAACTTTGCAAGAAGAGAGTTTATGGCAAGTAGACTTTGACAACCTGTATTTCTGAAACACTTATAAACAAAACACATCAAGGCATCTTTGTGTGAAATAGAAATAATAGATTGCATACAAGTAAAGAAACATGTGTATAAAGACAGAAAAGAAACAACACATATAAAGGTAGGTGAAAGAAAAACATACATCATCATATATAAGAAGAGAATAAATACAATGTATGTCAATACATGATCAATGTATCTCTAAAAAGATGAAAAAGAAAAAAAATACATATGATCACCTCACTTCATCCCTCAATCCACACTCCCCCTAACAAAAATGTCCTATGCTCACACTCCCCCTAAGCATGAATACTCTCATACAGACCAAACTACTCCCCCTTTTTGTCATGAGTGACAAAGGGTAGGTCATGTAGACATCTCATCCGAAGAGCTCGCATCTCCATCATCATCATCGTCAGAAGCATCATCGTCATCGCCATCATCATCAGCCTCAGTCTCAGTCGACACATGAGGTGGCGGAGGAGAAGCCTCTGGTGCAAAGCTGCCCATGGTCGCCTGTCGCTTGGCGATGCGACCAACACGAACATTCACCTGATACAGCTCTGTGGAGAGTGTATCTAGACGAGCATCCATGCGCTGAAGCTACGCCATGATGTCTCCTAATGTGACGTCGCTTGAAGAAGAAGAAGCAGATGCTCGAACGGATCTGGAGGTGGTCGGACGAGAGGAAGGAGTGGCACCGTCGGACTGTCTCGATCTAAACTGTGCCTCGCTACATTTTACTGTAGCGGCGTCTATGGCAGACATGACATGGTAAGGATCGGACGAAGGGAAAGGGACGAAAAAACGGTGAAGAATCCTCGTGATAGCAGAAGGGAAAATGAGCTTATCACGGGTGGCCGTATCTCTATAGACATCTATGATGGAAAAGATAAAGTGAGAAGGAAAGTCTATAGAGAGATCCTCTAGGAGGGACAACAAAAATCGAGCGCAAGGCTCTGTGATAGAGTTGTAGTGAAAAAGTGGGTGCAACACAAACGTCATCACCATGTTAAGAAAATGAGGACCTTTAGCAAAAGGTTGACATAGTGTGTACATATGATCTCCCCAAGAGGAAGGACGCTCACAGAATGCTGAAATCATCTCGTCTTTGGACACAGTCCATAGACGCTCACAGCTAGGGTAATCAGGATGATCCACCCTAGGGACATGAAGAACCTCAGAGACTAACTCTGGGGTGATAGCAAAGCGCGTACCTCGAACGGAAGAGTAGAAAAGAGGTACTGAAGAATCGATCCCGTGTATGTTAGAGTAAAACTCCTGTATCAACATGAGTGGACATGTGACCAGGACGTCACACAGTGACTCCCAAGCCCGACTGTGTATGACATCGAGAAGGTCGGTGTCGACAAAGTCTGCCAGGACAACGTGGCGTTCCGAATGAACATCTCGTTTAGAGAAGTTCTCCGAGAAGTCCTTATGGGCTTTCTCATCACGGAACTGGATAGAAAGAGGAGTAGTATCGGAAGAAGACGATCCCTTAGAACGCAGAGGGTTCTGGGATGGAATGGACTTACGTTTAGGTGCCATAGACACTACTAACGCAAACATAGAGAGGGGGAAGAAGAAGAGACACACAGAAAAGTTCCAAGCAATTTCAATATAAGTAGAATATACCGAAAAGAAAGAACGTATGCATAGAAAATGCATGAACATGTGACATGCAACATAAAAACATCATGGGCTCAGCCCAATCCAAACCTAACAGCACACAACAAATTTGCACACATCTAAATGCATGTCAATACAATGAGAATGCTAATGTGATGTAATGCATGTGGTTTTGAAGATCAAATCTCGAAAACCAACTCAACAATTTCATGAAAACCTCAAAAATTTTGAAAAATCCCAAAAATTTTCAAAAACACAAAACCTAGGGTTTTAGAAAACATGAAATGCATGAAAATGAGAGATAAAACGCTTACCAAGTGATGAGAATCGAGAAAAACACTTGATAAAGCCTTGGGAAGAGGTTTGGAGGGAGAGAGAAGTGTTTTGGAAGAGAAAACAGGTGCTTTCGAGTGATAGAGGTCGAGCGAAGTGACTGAAAAATCGCGAGGAATCAATATATAGACCTTCAGTAATTCTCAACAGCTGCAGGTATCGAGAGGTGTCGAGACTGCTATCGAGAAAAAGCACTTCGACAGATGAAGCTATCGAGGTCATGTGTCGAGAAGGAAGAATCAACCATGAAGGAACCTCGATCGATCTAGAAGCTATCGAGAAGCTATCAAGCAGACCAAAAGTTTCTCGATCGATCCACCAGGTGTCGAGGTATCTATCGAGACTGCGATAAGAAAAAGTCTAAGAAGCTCGACAAACAGCTATGTGTCGAGAGGTATCGAGGAGGTATCGAGATGCCTTTAAAAACAGTTTTTCAGAAGAAGAAAAACACAGACATGAATGCAATCATGCATGCAACTCAACCAAAGATCCAAGCAACACATTAAGCTCTCAAAAACATCTCTCAACAAGAATTTTGATGCACATGTATCTCAAAACACGCACACACACACTAAACAAGTCTAACCAATTTTATATTTCAAAAACAAGTCCAGACAGTTTAGTGAGCATACATTAACGCATGTAAACCTTGTGATGGCCAAATCACATTGTACCTGCACATGTATCAAGAATAGCAAAGAGTATTGCATGTTGTGTGTGAAAACATCACAAGATTGCATAAGTGTCTCAATGCTATGATGATTTGAGATATGAGAAAATCACTTTAACTCACACACAATCACAACTGTTTAATGGGGACTATCACCTTCGAGGTACATCCTATAACTCCCACATCTTCTAAAAAACACGCTTGCAACCATATTTTAAAGCATTTTTGATCTTTTTGCTTTTTATATCTTTGCATATTTTCTTTTAACAAGCATATCATGCATGGGCATACAAGAGAAAGAAAAGAAATACTCAATTATATTAAGCTTTTGACATTACACTTTTGCTATGCCGAAGCATACAAGATGTCATTGACATTGCACTTTTAAGATGTCATTGACATTGCACTTTTAAGATGTCATTGACATTGCACTTTTGCTATGTCGAAGCATACAGATGTCATATTATGATTGGCGAGTAACAGTGGTGAGATGGTTATTTATGCCTTTCTCTTAGGATTTTCTAGTTCAACCCGTCAAAATGAGTGATACGAGTGTTAAGAAGAAGAGATCACTCCACCTTACTCATCACAAACAAAGAGCTACAAAGCTCACTTGCTTAGTTGCGCAGAAGAATGCTCATCTAAGTTACAAGTGATACAAAGTTTAGAAAACTCTGTTTCAATGGCCATTTCAAAAGTTCACATGAACTAATGCACACAAACCCACACTGTTTTTGTATTTTTCAATTTTTCAATTTTTTTTTATTTTTATCAGAAAAGCAAAAATAAAACACAAAACTGAAAACACACAAACAAAAACATGCAAAGCAAAACAAAGCATAAAACTAGATGCAAATGCATGAGGAAGAGGAAAGAGAGAAGGAGTTCAATCCATGGAGATGACACCAATGTTTTGACGAAGAAATTCAAAACGTTTGCTATCTAGGGGTTTGGTGAACAAATCAGCTTTTTGGTCATCAGTGTGAATAAACTCAAGGGTGAGAACACTATCTTCGACAAGCTCCCTAATGAAGTGATGTCGAATCTCTATATGTTTAGTTCGAGAATGTTGAACAGGATTCTTAGAGATATTGATGGCACTGGTATTGTCACAGTAGATAGTGAGATGTTCTTGACAAATACCATAATCATGAAGGAGTTTTTGCATCCATAGGAGTTGGGTGCAACAGCTACCAGCAGCAATGTACCCAGCTTCAGCAGTGGACAATGAGATGGAGTTCTGCTTTTTGCTCATCCAAGATACCAGATTATTGCCCACATAGAAACAACCCACTGAAGTACTTTTTCTATCATCAGCATTCCCAGCCCAATCAGCGTCAAAGTATCCAGCTAAGACATTATTTGTATCTTTGCTATACCACACACCAAAGTTGGCAATAGTCTTGACATACTTGATGATTCTTTTTAAAGCAATCATATGTGACTCTTTGGGATTAGCCTGATATCTAGCACACACTCCTACACTGTAACTAATGTCAGGTCTACTAGTAGTAAGGTAAAGAAGACTACCTATCATGCTTCTATAAAGTGAAGAGTCTACACTTTTACCTAACATGTCAACAGAGAGTTTAACATTTGGGCTCATAGGGGTTCTAACAGAACTAGCAGATTCCAATCCAAACGTTTTCACAAGATTTTTAGTATATTTAGATTGAGAGATGAATATACCTGAATCTTGTTGACGAATCTGTAGTCCAAGGAAGTGAGACAGCTCTCCAATCATGCTCATCTCGAACTCTGCTTGCATGAGTTTTGAGAAGTCTTGAGCAAGTTCATCCTTAGTTGATCCAAAGATGATATCATCAACATAGACTTGAGCAACCACCAGCTCACCATCTTTTCTTTTGATGAAGAGAGTTTGATCTGCCTTTCCTCTTGTGAACCCATGGGATATCAAGTATTGAGTCAGCCGGTCATACCAAGCTCTAGGTGCCTGCTTTAATCCATAGAGGGCCTTTTTGAGGTACAACACATGATCCAGAAAGTGTGGATCAGTGAATCCTTTAGGTTAAGCCACATAAACATCCTCTTTAAGCAATCCATTCAAGAAGGCGGTTTTCACATCCATCTGATATAGCTTGAACTTCAAGTGACATGCTAAGGCGAGAAGGATTCTAATGGACTCCATGCGAGCAACTGGGGCAAATGTTTCATCATAGTCTATTCCTTCCATCTGAGTGTATCCTTGAGCTACAAGTCGAGCCTTGTTGCGAATTACATTGCCCTCCTCATCAGTCTTATTTCGAAATATCCACTTGGTGCCGATGACATGCTCGCCCTCCGGTCTAGGGACTAAAGTCCACACATCATTCCTCTGAAACTGAAGCAGTTCATCATGCATTGCTTCTACCCAACTTTCATCCTGAAGAGCTTCCTCAACTTTAGTGGATTCAACCTGTGACAAATAACAAGAGTATAACACAAAGTTAGCAACACATTTATCAACTGTGCGTTTCCGCAATGTGAGTTCATTCATGTTTCCCACAATAGTTTCTGGAGGATGATTTAATTTGATTCTGGAGGAGGGTTCTTTGTCTTCATGACACTCAGAATCTGGTGATGTAGACATGTCTGCTGGCTCTTCTGCAACACTTGGTGTACCAGGAGTACTTGGAGATGTAAGCTCTTGTTCCATGAGTTCCGGAGCCCTCCTAGGTTCTGGAGGAAGGATTTCTCTAGAGAATTCCTCATCGATTTTCTCAGAATTGACATCTGAAGACTCATCAATAACAACATTCACTGTTTCCATGACCTTCATGGTTCTTTTGCTATATACCCGATAAGCCTTACTTGTAGAAGAGTATCCCAGAAATATCCCTTCATCACTTCTGGAATCAAACTTCCCCACATTCTCTCTATCCTTTAGGATGAAGCAAGTACTTCCAAAAATTCTAAAGTATTTCACATTTGGCTTTCTTCCTTTCTACAACTCATATGGAGTCTTTTTGGTGCCGGGTCTGAAGTACACTCTGTTCACCGTGTGACATGTAGTGTTGACCGCTTCTCCCCACAAATTTCTAGCCACATCCTTGCTGTGCAGCATGGCTCTAACCATCTCCTGGATAACCATGTTCTTTCTTTCTACTACACCATTCTGCTGAGGAGTAATAGGAGCAGAGAATTCTTGAGATATACCTGATCTTATGTAGAATGACTCCATGTACGAGTTCTCGAATTCTTTACCATGATCACTTCAAATTCGGTCAATTTTCAGGTTCTTCTCATTTTGTAGTCTTGTACACAATGCTTCAATGTGCTCAGGGGCATCCGACTTGGATTGTAGAAGAATAACCCACGTGTACCTCGTGAAGTCATCTACTACAACCATGATGTATCTCTTACCTCCAAGAGATTCGGTTCTCGTAGAACCCATAAGATCTAAATGCAATAGCTCCAAAGGTCTGGATGTAGCTGATGTCTGAGTGCTTGGATGCTTAACTTTCGTCTGTTTCCCAAGTTGACATGGTCCACACATAACATTGTTTAGTCTACCCAGCTTTGGCATCCCTAGAACAGATTCATGCTTAGATACAATAGAAAGATGTTTGTAACTAGCATGTCCCATCCGTTGGTGCCACAAGTCTTCATTAGGCAACCGAATACTATTGCATATAATATCAGCATCAGGTACCAATCCATAACAGTTGTCTAGAGTACGAACACCATTTATGAGTTTCTTTCCAGATTCATCCATAACAAGACATTTTCCTTTGGAGAATAACACCATGAAGTCTTGATCACATATCTAACTTATACTCAACAGGTTCACTCTTAGGCCATCCACATAGAACATTTGCAATGTCTGGTAGTCCAGGTAGAGAGATAATTCATTTTCCTTTTATCTGTGATTTGATCCCATCACCAAAGGTGACATTTCCACCTTTCTTAGACTCGAAGACTTTGAAGAGGGATCGGTCTCCAGTCATGTGTCTTGAGCAACCACTATCAAGGTACCACAAGCACGTGTCCATCACTTTAAAGGCGGACTTCATCATGAAACACACTTCATGCTTAGATAACAAATTGGTAGGAATGGTATCTTCTCTCATTTGCCTTTTTCGAGCTAGTCCTTTGACTTTAACTCTATTCAGACAAACTCCTTTGCACATTTTGATTTTGAGACAGTCTAGTTTCTGCTTGTAAAAACTTAGATCCGTTTCAATAGTCATCACAGAAGAAATCAAATAACTTTTAGACTTGTAGTTTCTGAGACACTCAAGGAAAAGAGATTAGAAAAACAAGATGTATTTGATATCACAGATCTCTTCAAATAAGAGACTGTCCTTTATCCATGACAACAGGGGTCAAATGGATCACACACAATGGATTAAACCCTAATTAGAGTGTGCTTGCTCTGATACCACTTGACAGGCCACAAACGCGTTGACCCCTTGTGATAACTTAGATTAATTAATTAGCCCAGTTATTAATTAATCAAATTAACATGCAATATCACGTGGCAGCATAAACAAATCACCAAACTAAGTAATGCAGCGGAAATTAAATGACACAGTGATTTGTTTATGAATGGGAAAAACCTTACGGCAAAAACCCCACTGGGTGATTTAAGGTCACCACTCCCGAAACTCCACTATTATCACAACAAGCAGTTACAAGCAAGGAATCCCAGTACCTTACCAACCTACAGTTGAACTCTTACCCCAATACCCAATTGGACTTATTCTGTAGTGACAGTTTCTCCTTTCAATGCACGGCTCCCAAGTACGTGACTAACCAGATGCGCGGATCCCAGTACGCAACTTCAAACACCAACTAGAGAGAGAATATTGTTGGCTGCAAAGTTCTTCAAATCATCAGAGATGAACTAGGGCACGAACTTTGTCTTTCAGATCACAAATTGCATGAACAAGAAGTTCTGAATGAATGTGCAACTTGCATCATCTCGACGGCCCTTAAAATAATCCTTTTATATGTCTAGGGTTAGGAGAAAAGAAGTCCCAAAGACACATTCACGGATTGGACTTGAAACAGAACTAAAAATCTGTTTTCTTTAATTCTCGACAGATAGAGATGTCGAGGATCTGTCGAGAAGCTGTCGAGGTTCGGGGCAAAACAGCTTCTTAAAGCTCGATAGATGCATGTGTCGAGGTAGGTGTCGAGCTTTAGTAACTTGCACTTCCTTGCTTGTTTCTTCGACAGACTTTGATGGCTTCAACACTGAATCTTGAAACACTATTTTTTGAGGTGTTAAACACATCCTAGATCTACCCAATTACAAGTAAAGTGCGTTTTATCTAAGGATAAGCCAATTACATAAAATAGAGACATATGGTAACAACCACTTGAACTACATATGTCCTAACAACATCAATGCTCAAGATGGGCATTGCAATGGATAAAGCTATGATGAAGCACTTGGAAGATGTCATCACCATTGGAGTACTTCTTTGTGTTACATGACTAAAACAAAAAGTTAATGTCATGCAATGGCAAAAGAGGAGGTTATGATTTGTGCGAGGATAACAATGACAAGTGTTATATATATATATATATATACGGATTCTAATATAAAATATAACTAAGAATATATTTTTCATTTATTAGATATGAACATTAATGGAAAGTTACTGGTGCCAATTATTAATTTAAAAATTTATTTCTACAAATTTTTTTATGGTACAGAGCCTCAGGAGTAACAATTTTTAATGAAAAGGGTTAATGTAATGGCAATTAAGCTTAAGGTTTCGTCCTTTGGAAGAAAAAAAGAAGGTGAAATATAAACAAGCTTTAGTTATAGGCATCAGGTTTTGCCAAGAGGTAGCCCTCAACAACCTTAAAAAGTCTTGTAGACTTTTCTTTACCGGCCTTCATTTGCTCCTAAAAGCTCAAATATGTGTAAAAACACAAGAATTATTTAGATCCCAAATTAAAACTTATGGCTCGGTTGATTTTACTCTAACTTAAACCAAGTGTAGAATAGAGCAAATTTGAGCGAACAAACAATAAAACTACTCTAAGCCATATTCATCAAATCACAGTAGTAAAATGAAAGCTAAAAGAGTAGGGAAGAAGAATGCAAAGACAAGATAACATGTCGATGTGTTATCGAAGAGGAAACCGAAAAACTCGGCAAAAAACCTCTCTGCCATCCTCCAAGCAGTAAATTGATCCACTAGAGAATAAGTTAGAGTACACATATAACAAAAGACCCTCCAAACCTCGTCTACCCCATGTACTCGAGCCCTCCAAGCTTCTGCTACCAACTGACTTCGCCAAGCCTTATCTTCTCTAGCTCTCTGGATCATGCAATTCAGCCCGATTGCATCCACCAAACAAATGACTTCTTCCAATACTTCCCAACAGTACCAAAACCTCACTTTACACTCAGAATGGGTGTGATAAGTGTTTGGGCTATCAACATCTCAAGAACTTACATATGGAGAGGTAAAAGTTGAGGAAAACCACAATGGATTGTGTATAGGATTGTGAGTGTGAAAATATCTATCTTTCAAGGGTTATGGCTAGAGTTTTCTCTCTGAAAGCACTCATTTAAATATGTGGGTAATGTGGGTATATATGTGTGGGTAGAGACATGGTGTATCAGATATGACAAAATAACAAAACAGAATATTTCACGAGTATCTCGCGGGAAGGCTTTACTCACAAAATACTCGCGAAAATTAGTTGTCACCATCTGTCATGACTCTTCACATTTCAATCATGTGTTGAGACATGGCTTCACTTCGCGAGAAGGCTTCTCACGAGCTACCCTCGAAAACTCCTTTGATCTTTAATGTTGCCTTGAGTCTTCACACTCTCTCACACACAACCCTTATAAAAAAATCCCACATAAAATATAGGGTACATAAGATTGAACAAAATTACAATAAAATTTGACACAAAATTAAAGCCAACACAAACTAGTTGTAAATCACAACTTTACAGCTCCTCCCTAATCTTGTGGTCGCCTTTGATGTGGTACTTACTAGTGCTCTCAAGGAAGTCAATATCATATCTGTATTGGCCATACTAGGAAAAAAAATCATACTTGCCATTGACTCAATGCCAGTACTCCTTTAAAGTGTACCGAAAAAATTATCAAGTCGTACCGAGCATATTTCAAATGTTTCGGCCAGTATTGATGTTTTAGATGGTACATTAAAAAAATGTTAAAATTTTTATTTTTATTTAAGCTAATATATTTTAATGTACTTAGACTAATATTTTGGGTTATAAAATATGTGGATTTTAAATTTTATGTTGTTAAATATATATATATATATATATATATATATATATATAAATTCATAATTACATAAAGAAATACAAACATATATATGTATAGAAATATATAAATAGTTGTAATCACGAAATGGTTCACCAGTATCAATCAATAGCGAAATATTCTATTTCCTTGAAACGACCTTCAATACAAAATTGACTCCATGAGTGCCTTTCAAGATGGATCCTCCATCAGGGAATGCCACTAGCTTGATCTCATACAATATTTTCTTGAGTGTGTAAGTCAAATCATCACCTTCAATCAAACTATAGCCATGTGTGAAGTTTTCATTGTCAATCTCATTTTGCTTCACATAGTTAAATTGGCTGCCGGCATGGAAAAGCACTTGTTACTTTTTTTATATGATGCCATGAAAATCGCTATATATATATATATATATATATATTTAAATAAGCAGAGACCTCATGCAGGAGTGTATGAGGTCCTGCCAAGTAGAGCTCTAATTTTGCATTTAATCTTTTTTTACCTCTTTCATTAAGCTTTTTTTTAACTATTATTCAAAAGTTCACATTAACTAATTTTATTGTTATCTCATTAATATCTCAATTGCCTAAACTTACACCACATCTTTCTCTATTTTTCATGTCTTTTAGCATACTCACTATTTTAGTATTTTTAAAAGAAAAACAAAATAAAATAAAATGAGTAAGGGCTATTAGTAATAACTAATTAGGTAAGGCCCTGGAAAGATATAGAAACACAAAAATGTTGTAGATTGTTAAATAAAACGCACTATTTCACTATATATTACCAAAATAAAAGAACTGAGACTAACAAAACATTTGAAAGAGAGAGAGAAAGAGGAATCTGAGGGGTCACTTCCTCCGTTATACTGACCTCCCTCCACCATCAAGACACCAAAAACCCTACGGGTAATTTTTTTTGTTCTTTTTAAATTAGGGACTTAAATATGATTTAGGTTTAAGTGATTTGGTTGGATAGTTTTTGTTTTGGGTATATAAGTAGAGAGAATATTTGGTACACAATATAAAGTCATATTCTATCATGGTTTAATTTTAAATCATCTATAAACACTTGCTCACACCATGTCTTAATGTCACACTAACAATGAGTGAAAGATGATCAGAGAGTCAGCATACTTTCATTTGATGGTATGAAATATGTTAATACAATACAAATTAATTGATTTTTATGGTCCCATTACACTTTTGCATTTATTTTTTGTTTCATTATTTTTCTTTTTTTAAAAATTAATCTTACCTTTAAAAGGCTACAAATATGCCATGAAGCTACTAAACTAATTTTTAATATCTCAACGTGTATATATTTCTTCACTCTAATTCAGTTTATTTTTTTCTTTATAATATATATACAACATTATCCAAAACTGTCTTACATAAAATATTACAAAATTATCCGTGCATCACACGAGCAACTCACTAGTAATAATAATTGTGGGGACAGAAGTGTCAAAATACATGTTTGGGCCTTGGGCCTGATCCGAGAGCATCAGCTTCTCCAAAGGGTTGTAGGGCAAAGACAAGGGCACCTAACTTAAGGGGCCATAAGCCCACCATTGGGTCATTAGCCATGGAGAGAGGTCCGAGGAGGAGGGTCTCCTCGGCCAACAGGAGCAAAAGGCCACAATGTACGCCACGATGCTTAAGGAGAAACCCGTGAAGCTCGGCAAGCAAGGGTACACTCCAGTGAAATGCAAGAGAGGAGAACCAATGGGAAATACTCCGCAGAAAGTTGCCACCACCGCATTAAAGGCTTTACACCTACCCCTCTGGCCGCATTAATGAAGAAGTGACATTTGAGGGGACGGTGAGCAACCTTATAGCCGCCTGGGGAAGGTCTCAAGAGGACGATAGATGGGAAAAGAATCTGCATTTATGGCTCCGTGAATAGGGACTTGAGGAAAGAGGAGTATAAATAAAGAGGGAGAGAACATTGGGGGGCATTCTTTTCTAGCTCTGGGAATAGTTCTTCTTGAAAAGGATAAGCGATTCCAGCATAGAAAGTCCTCAGACCACATTCGAGGAGAACTCATCTTGCCCCAAGATCTGTTTGTATACAATAGTGGATCTGATCTAACGTCTTTGCTTTCCATTGTCTAGAGTAGCCTAGGTTTCAAGCCCACTCTCTACAAATTTTATTATTTGAGGCCGTTTGGGCCCGTACCTTCAAGTATTTGGGTCTGGGCTCGATTTGTATCCTTACAATAATAATAATAATAATAATAATAATAATAATAATAATAATAATAATAATAATAATAATAAGTAGCACATTGTTAGTAGTTTGTAAAAAAATATTTAGCAAGGTCATATATAGCAATTTTTTCTCAAAATTAAGATAAGTATTTTTCATGAATGAAAAATTAATTAAACACAACAATGAACACAAGAACAGTAATAACAAAAAACTTCAAAACAACCCAAAACTATACTAGAAGGATAAGAAAATTACTTTAAAATTTCTAAACAAATATTCCACTTACCAAGAGGACTCTAGGTACATGGTCGGGACTGTTAGAATAATGGACATCATCCATTTCGATTAAGTTCTTATTCAAAAGTTAAACATTCTACATATTAATATTGAGCCCCCCATTTCGATAAGTACTTTTTCTACTTGAACTTTAGGAATACTACTTTCTGCGCTTAATGATTAATGCTTTAAGTGAAACCGCCCCTTGTGATAGATTTAAGTTCATGCATAAGTAGTTAAGTACTAATAATGATTTAGCTAAAAAACATTATATGTAAACTGTAAAATACTAATGCATACGTTTTTCATTTAAAACAATTAGATACCTATTTTCTAGGGAAGATACCCAATTTGTTGAAAAGCTTGACTAAAATTACGGCCAATTTTGTTATATTAACTTCTAAAAAAATTTATTTTTCTTTCACGTGAGACTTTAGTTCACACATACATATTTGTGCGCACCAGAAAAGTATCTGTTGGGCCCAACCCCTATTTTGCCTCACAATTTATTTGTATTGTGGGCTTTGGATTTTTATTATGGGTGATTCTGTGCCCGGCTACCCAAATACCCGTATTCTTTCTAATCTCAGAATTGCTCTCCCTTTTTCCCTCAGAATGGTCACCCTCTTTTCTCACTATTTACTCCCAAATTGCCAACCTTTCTCTCAAATTCTTATCTCTTATTTATAGCCGCTAGTGAAAAAGTTATGATTATTTTCATGGTGAGTGAGAAGAGAGGTCCAATGCTATTACCCTTAAGTGGGTGTTTTAGTTGGAAGTGGGAGGTGGTGAGAATGGCATTGGAACCGGTTCCACCGTTAGAGGGATTGCCCCGCAGCGTTACTCCCTACGTGATGCCGAGCATATCAGGACTCATCTTCATTCATGTCATAAATGTCTTTATCTCGTGGTTTCAGGCTTTTGATGGGCGTCAAAGCTTGCCTGGACCAAATTCGTAGGCCCAATAGTACACGCAACTGTGCACGGTGTCCCGAGAGCCAGGGCCCAACAAGTGCAAGGTCTTACATGTGGCACCATTATAATGGGTTTTTACGAACAATGGGCTTGAGGGAGAGTAACACCCCGTACAATACTCATTAGCTATAGTCTCAATCCTAAAGCCCAAAATAACAAGAAAAACTTTAGACACATCCAAATCCACAATATGCTTAAGCATTAACTAATGATTGGTGAACCTAAATCCACTCTTTCACCTAGGTACCCATGGTGATCTATGTATAAGTGTTGTAATCTAATAATAATCTTATGAGCTGCATGATTAGCACTCATATGAGTTTAGAAATTATTAAAAAGTTACACACACACACAAAAACAAAAACAAAAAAACACAAAAAAAAAAAAAAAAAAAAAAAACTGCCTTTACCCGAGAGGGAGAGAGAGAGAGAGAAAGAGAGAGAGATTTTGAAGCACTTGTGTTTTGGATCTAAAAGTGGGTTTTGTAAAATTTTAAAGCAAAGCTACTTTTTGAACGAGGATGAAGCATAAGGCCTCGCTTGGGAGGAGGGAATGGAATGGAATGGAAATGAATGAAAAGAATAATTTTAGAATATTCTTCCCTTCCCTTGTTTGGGAGTTTTAATGGAGGGAATGGAAAGTCCATTCCCTCGTTTGGGAGTTTAAGTGGGAGGGAATGGAATGGATAGGAGGGAATACTCATTCCTCTCTATTCCCTTAAAACCTCAAATTTTCATTCCCCCCGAAATTGGAAGGAATGAGAGGGAATGGAATTAGATTTAATGAATTTTTTATTAAAACTCCAAAAATATCCCTATTTATTTAACCATTTATTTTAAAACAGGGGTCTAATAGTAATATTGCAATAAAATGATTCCATTCCATTCCCTCCATGTTACTTCCAAACAAGATTACTTACATTCCATTCATTTTCATTCCTTTCCATTCTTTTATTTTAAAATATCCAATCAATGTTACTTAATTCCATTCCATTCTTTTCCCTTACTTAAATTTATTCCATTCCATTCCATTCCATTATTTTCTATTCCCTTATGATCATTTCATTCCATTCCATTCCCTTATGAACTTTCAAGCGGAGCCTAAGGTTTTTTCGAAAATATTTTATTTTAAATTTCACAAAATAACTTTTTCATACAAAAATATGGATTTAACCTACCCAAATGGATTAGAGGTTGGATAGGATTAAACAAGTGTGTATTGTGTATATGTTGCACAGGTGTGCTAAGCCCCACATCAAATATTTACTAGCTAAATCTTGATCACAGTAACGATTGTGAAGAATCCTAATTACTAGGTAAATATTGTGGATAGTCTTTAGACATTTGTTAATAAACTATTTTAAAATTTTTTTTATACTACTTTTATAGAAAATTGAAAGAGTTGTAAAAAAAATTCAATTACTTTTTTTTTCTTTTTCATAAAAATTTTCTTGAAATGGTTCATTAACAAATACCCTTAAAGTATCCACTAATAAAATTCTTGTAAATTAACTAATCCTTTTGAAATATGACATAAATGTGGTTTAGTCCTTTCTCAAGTTGTAATGTTTCACACTCCAACAGGAATTTAGCCATTATATAATACAAATCCCACTAAACTCTCAAATTCACACACTTTTGGAAGGGGTTGGGGGAGTCATGCACACATCATTTGCAAGTAGTACTTTAATTTAAAGATGATTTCATTACATTTGTGTATTTAAAGTGTAATATAACATTCACTTCTAGCCCTTCCAGCTAGAATATCACAAGAATCACAACCCAAAAAACTCCTTTATTAGCAAGCCCAAAAGCAGTATATATTGGCTAAAAATAAAACATGAAACCCACAAGATTTGCTTATGTTTGAGGGGACAGATACACGACACAAGGTTTAGTTGTAGGCATCAGGATGTGCTGAGAGGTAGTTCTCAATAGCCTGGAAAAGTCCCGCAGCCTTTTCTTTGCCAGCCTTCACTTGCTCTTCCTTGATCTCATGCTCACCCTTTGTGTGGTACTTGCTGGTGCTCTTCAAGATGGATCCTTCATCAGGGCTTGCCACAATTTTGATCTCATATGAGATTTTCTCTAGCACTTCACTCAAAGCATCACCCTCAATTACGCTGTAGCAGTATATTAAGTTTACGTGGTCATTCTCATCAATTCTGTGCTTCATATACTTGAATTGGCTACCTGAAAAATTTAGAGAACATTTTGTTACTTCTGTACATGCAGTATCTACATATGTTGCTATGAGAGCCAAAAAATAAAATAGCAATTGTATCTGATCCCTTTTATTACTTTGGAGGTAAAGTTCTTATTTTTGAGTGCCAAAGATCATACTAATAATTAGTACCTTAATTTTGTAATTGAGGAGGAAATTAACACGTTAGAGATTAGAAAACTAAATATATGATACATTAGAGATTAGGATATAGAAAGTAACCTTCACCAAAGGTGATCTTCTTGATGGTTCCCGGACATCCATTTCCTTCAACGATTTCAGCACTCTTAATAGACTGAGGTGCAACCTTTGGGATGAGGTTGTCACTATCAAGGACAAAAGCCTTGAATAGTTTAGCCGGTGTAATGATTGAGGGGGTCTCAGTTTCATAAGTGAAAACACCCATAATGCCCTTGGAGATAAGGGTAGTAAGAAAGTGATCAAATGAACAATGAAAGTGTTAAGGACGTATTTTATGTAGTTGGCTAATACTTTAACAAAACGTACTTTACTTGTATTTAGGTATATCTAGAATGTGTTTAATACTTCAAAGAACATGTTGTTCAAGGCTAGTATTAAAGTCATGAAGATTAGACCAAGAAACAAGTGAAGAAAAAGTGTTCACTAAAACTGGACAGATAGCTGGACACCTGCGGAGCTGCTCGACAGCTTATCGACACCTCTATCTATCAAGGTTTAATGAAGCTCGACAGCTTCTCGATCGATCGAGGTATCTATCGAGGTTACAGGAATTCAGATTTCCAGATCTGATTTTTGGCCCATATTTATGTATTTGTGTAGAGTTTTTTTTTTCTGATAACCCTAGACATATATAAGGCTTATTTTGAAAGCCGTCACATAAGAGAATACAAGAAGAACACATGCAAAAGGTGACCGAAGCCTTATTCTCTCAGAAAGAAGCTATTGCATCTTTGCATCTTTGCGCCTTAGGGTTTTGTAACCAATGGTTTCTTAATTTTCATTGTTGATGAAATAAAGAACTTTGCAGCTAACATTTTTCTTCCTCAAGTTGGTGAATGAGTCACGTACTAGGATTCGTACAAAGGAGTGAATCACGTACTAGGATTCGTGCATCAAAATGTGGCGTTCATATATTGAAGAGTTCAAAGGTTTTGGAGCAGTAGAAGGTTTCTGCTGTGAATTCATCTATAGAAATTGTAGAGTCTAGGGACAAAGGTTTTGTACTAGATCTGAAACTTCTCTTTACTATAGTGAATTGCTTTTCGGGAAGGTTTCCCCCCAACTTTTTTACTGTGAAACTGGTTGGCTTCATTGGTTTTCCTGGGTCATTATATCTTGTCTTATTTATTTTTCCGCTGCATATTATTTGTGACATGATATTAATGTTTGTTTGTTTTAACAAGTTTATTCGTAAATCTAATTAATAACTTGGGTTTAAAATTTGTTAATTCTATCAACCAGAGTTTAAATTAGCCAGCAGAAAGGAATAGATGAGTTTATTGAACTACTTTAGATAGTTTGCAAGCTTGAGTATGAGAGGGTGGTACTTATAGACAGAGAATAAAGGGTTTCGTTTGTAATAATGTGACCTCGTTGATCAAAGAATGCAGATAACGTGCTTTTCTTTTTGAATGCTCCCACCGTCCAAATTTTCAAAGAACATATTTGTCATTTAGTCAAACAAAGAACCTTTAAGAATTAACTTACATTCAGATCTCAAAACCAAAACTTTCATTCAATAATGGCAACCACCGAATATCATAGCCTACCAAATTTCTCTTGAATTCTCTTCGGTTTTCAGTGTTGGCTTACAAGACTGTTTGGGTAACACCTTCTGTAAGTGTTATGGAAACTGTCTGCCATATCTATCATAGTTTGAGGCAGAGAGTTATCCGCTAAATTGAAAATTTTTACACTCATTAGCTGTTAACTTAGATTGGACATTACAACTTAATATTAATTAGCCGCAAACCTGCACATTGCACATGATAATTATTTTTATGGTGGTTTTATTAATTTTTTTTATACAATTTAAACTAATTTAATAAAAAGTAATGTATTTTGTAATTATATTTTTATTTATTACAAGAATAATCATAAATGTAATATAGGAACAATCATAAATCATAAATTTTATGAAAAAAATACAAATTTTCTCAAAAATTCAAAAGACAAGTTAACAAAAATATTTATTTTTAATAAAATTTATTTATAACATTTTGTGAATCATTTAAAAGAATATAAAATTTGGAAATTATTCTTTTAGTTTTAAACAAACTTTCTCAAACTTATTTTTTCTGCCTATAATCCAAAATACTAATAAAAGTAACTAAAAAAATTAATAACAATTAATTATGATTAATTGGACAAATTAGGAAAACAATTTGTTATTTATAATCTACTAATGTTATTTTCTTTGCAGAAATTATAATTTCGTCCATCCAAAACATATTATCAAATAAACAATTATTAACAAAATCTAATAATTAAATTTCTATATATGTATTGTTATATAATAATAATAATAATAATAATAATAATAATAATAATAATAATAATAATAATAATAATAATAATAATAATAATTATTATTATTATTATTATTATTATTATTATTATTATTATTATTATTATTAAAGTAAAATTGCGAAAGATAAAATTTGTCTCTCATCCAATAATTTTTGTTTAGCCAACCTTTACTTTTCTCTAAATAAATGGCATTATAGAGTACTTCTAATACAATTATTAAGAGTAAATTGTCCACCACAAAGAATTAAAAAATAAATAAAAATAATTAAAGTCTCATAGTTTAACATCTAAATTGAGCACTATAAAAATCATGCTATCAAATTACAATAACTACCAAAGTAAATTATCTAAATCAAGTTATGTAGTAGAATAATATTATATAATTATATGCTATATTTAATCATTTATAACGCAATAGGATAACATTTAACAATTAAAGAGAGGAAAAAAAACAACAATTAAAAAAAAATTGAATCGCATTAACCTAAAGTAGATTAAAAAATATAAAAAATTATCAACCTAAAGCGGAGATGCAAAAAAAAAAAAAAAAAAAAAAAAAAAAAAAAAAAAATCCACCCAAAAATTGTGTGTGTGTGTGTGTGTGAGAGAGAGAGAGAGAGAAGGAGAGAGAGAACTATGCATAGAATGAAAGAGATAGTATCAAATTTATAGTAAGATAGTGTGAATAAGAAGAGACAAAAATAGAGGAAGATGAAGGGAAAGATGAATAATATTAATGTGGAGGATAGTGGGGAGATGAAAATGTGAGAGAAGAAGAAAGGTTGGAAAAGTAGTGGAAAGATGAAAAGGTAAGGAAGAGAGAAAGGTTGGAGAAGTGTAAATATGAAATAAAAAAAAATATTAAAAATAATTATAAAAAAATGGAAAGAAAAAAGATAATGACGTGGATACTGACGTGGCTCAACGTGAGTAAAACAGGATTAAACGCTACGCTTCAGCTTTTAGTAATATGTAGATTATGTTGTTGAATGCAAAATTTTGAAATTTATGGTACATATTGCATATACTCCTATTGTCTAGAATGGATGGTTGTAATTAACGCTTACAAAGAGGAACAAAAATCTGGATTTAATCACAAAGAACTTACCTTTTAGTTTGGGAGGAAGTAAATGAATAATTTTGGAATATTCCTTTCATTCCCTTGTTGAGGAGTTTTGATCTTATTTAGAAGTTTAAGTGAAAAAGAATGAAATGAATGAGGTAACATCCATTCCTCTATTTTCCCTCATCAAAACCTCAAATTATCATTCCCTTCTAAAATTGGGAGGAATCAAAGCAAGTGGATTTAGATTTAATGATGATAGGGAATAAATTACAGCGTATACCTTGTCTAAAAGGCCTTGTTTGCCCAGGAAAGCCATCCAAGGATGTTTCAGCCATCTAGACATCAAGAACTGCTACCCTACAATCATGCAACCAAAGCGATACTTGGGCACCATGCCCGAAGATCCTCCACTACCCACATCTTCTAAATATAAAATTAATCCCCGAAGATCACACTACCAATTACTGCATGCCCTCACTACAACACCCATAAGAGAAATGGGTGAAATCACACTACCAATAAGGATGGCAAAATGTACCCGACCCGCGGGCACCCAACCTGACCTAACCCTAATAGGGCAGGTTTACCCGACCTGTGAGACAATAGGGGTGGGTTTGGGTTCTAATAATTCAACCCATAGCAGGTTTAGGTCGAGTTCAAGTATTATGCATACCCGCCCCAAACCCGACCCGCATATATGCAAGTTTACTTAAATACCCTATATACACACACACACACACACATCTCATACTTCTAAACCCTAATACCCTATCTCATTCTCTCAATCTCAGTTATCTGAACCACCACCCTCTCTCAATCTCAAATCTCAGTCACTCTCACCAACCCACAATGCCTCACTATTGCCCCCTCAATCGCTCTCACTCTCCCTCCTACCTATGTCTTCAACTCACCATTAACACCAACTCCTCCTTTATCACCTACTCACCATAACCATTTCTTTTGGTTCATTGCCATTCCTATTTCTCATTGATATGTTCTTTTTTCTCTTTTTTGTGACTTCTGTGTTTGTGTTTGATTTTGAAAAGGAAAAGCATAAATCTGAAATTTTTGTGTTTTTGATTTCTATGTTTATGTTTGCGGTAGGGTTTGTGTTTGTAATTTTGGGCTGGGCATGATGGGACGGGGATCGCAGGGCCCAACAAGGCGGGTTTGGGGGTTAAAAAATTAAACCCATTTATTAAATGGGGTAGGGTTCGGGCATAAAGAAACCTGCCTCGAACCCAATCCATTGTCATTCCTAACTATCAATTTCAAAGGTATGTGTGAAATATTTTAACTCTTACATGTTCAAAGTTGTAAAAGATCTCTTTGAAATTCTAACTTAAGTATCGGAAAGTCATTGGCAGGCACCATACTAGTACACTCCATGAGTGATTTTTCTTTCAGGTCTTCCAGAACCCACATTTGGACAATCAGCTTATTAATTTTTCTTGCATTAACATTAACCATTTATTTAAATCTAAAAAATTAAAAAATAAATTCTTAAAAAATATATAATAATAATAATAATAATGTTGTGAAATATTTCTATTTCAATCATAAGTCTATCAACAGAGAAAATAGAAGATTTCTTTATACTTCGTCAATTTAAGCCATTTAATGGGAATGGTTTCTTTATTGTATTGGCTAAAATTTCAATTGTCAAAAAATACTATTGTGAAAACAATAATGTAAGGTTGAATTTATTCAACCATGTGTTGGTTTTATTCCGTGCCAAATTTTCTTATAATTCAACAATTAGATACTCTATATTTAGGTGAGAATCATGTAAAGGTTGTGTGTGAGAGAGTGTGAAGATTTCAAATGTGTGTGCAATCAAGAGGATTCTTGCGACTGGATCTCGCAAGTAACTCACGAATGGTGACTCGCCAGAAATGCCATACGTGTGAAGCATGCAGGAAGTTGAAGGGTCACGACAACTGGAGCACTATAGAACAAAAAGTATAGCTTGGCTAGTTAGTTATTTGGCGACTGGAACTCGTGACTTGTCCCAATCGCGACTGAGTCGTCAGAACCCCTTGTTTTGTAGAAAAATGACTTTTCACATTCCCTCACATTCCCTACTATTAATACCCTTATACCCACGAAATATAAAAAACTTATAAAGAGAATTTTGAGAGATAAACCCTAGAGAACAACAAAATTGATTTATCCACAATCTTATACCTTTGATTCTTAAACTCTTCTACTCTCACTCTCTCTATTGACATAACTTTGAGAGGATCTTTAGCCAAATCCTTATCTCACCATACTCATATTAATGAGAAGGTTATTTGGTACTTGGAAAGCTGTTCAGAGAGGACCAAGTCATTTGGTTGATGCAATGGGTTTTTTGCGAAATCCGATAACCTAAAGAAGACAAGGTTAGGCTTAACCCTGTTAGACTAAGAAGCTTGGAAGGCTTAGATACATCGAGTAGATTAGACTTAGAGAGTCTATTGCTATTTATGTATCCCAATTGATTTTCTAAAGAATCATTTCACCGCTTGGAGGGCGGCGGAGAGGTTTTTCGTCAAATTTTTCGGTTTCCTCTTTGATAACACGAGCCGGTGTTATCTTGTATTTACTTTTCTCTAACCCTTAATCTTTGCCTTTAATTACTGTTATGTTGTGTTTTAATTATGGCTTAAAGTAGTTTCCTTGTTTGGGTATAGCTTATATTTATTATTCCGAACATACATTGTTTGAATATAAGCTTGTATTGGTTGTTTTGAAATTGAGGATTTAAACATTCACTAGTGTTTTACATACAAAATAAACTTTCAAATAGGATAAGGATGGCTAATGCTGACCGATGACAGCCATATATTGCTGAATGAAAGTCAAGCTTCAAGTCGTTCTTAGGACGGCTTGACTTTGAAAAATATCAATGGTGTGCATTCTAGATATTGCTTACTTTGTAACTAATATTGCTTACAATTTCCAATGTAAAATTCATCTTTTAAATAAATTTTTAATTCATGCTAATGAGTTCCAATTAGCTCAATTAGTAAAATCTCTGATAGTTATATAAGATATTTGAGGTTCAATTCCCGCCTACACAAAAAACTGACTGATGTCTTCGTCTGATGATAAAAAACTATCATTCGAAGCAAACGCCATAGATTAAAACTCTCTCTCAAAAAAATCATATTTTAAAGTAATTATTAGCATTTAATTAACTTTTAAAAATTTATACACTACATTTTATATAGATAAATTTAATGTTCAAATTAAATCTTACAAATTTAGAAGAAAATTTAGAGTCAAATCAGTTAAAATTCTAAATGACATAACCAATATCACACGTATAATCCAGCTCATCTATTTTAAGAGTATATTCATCTTAGCTCCAAAGAATAAAAAATATAAATAGATTCATGAATAATGATTCATCTACACCCTCATATATGGATCCTCTTCCAAGTTTGCTAATTCTTGCAAAAATTTTGCCTTGATTACTGAGATGTCAATTTACCATGACCATTCCTCTGCTTTTAGATGCTGCAACATGTAGCTGGCCAAAAGCGTTTCGATGATCTTACCTTGTGGCTTGTGTCATCTATCTCTCTATCTATCTATCTAAAGTAAAACTAAATGAATGATATGTGATTTGATCATGAATCTACAAATTATATTCCAGAAGGCAGAAAGAACTAATATGAAGTTCTAAAAATCCAAATGCTACTTAGGTTCCTTCACCTTGTTTTTTTTTCTTGTTACTGTGAGCTCTCAAGATCCTTAAGTTTGTTCTCTTCACATGTCTTTAGAGACTTTTTGTTACATTTCTCGGAAATAAAATGTGGTCAAGACGGCATTTGGAATCAAATGGGGTATTGGGGTGTATTTTATTAGACCAATTTGCAAATTTGCTTTCTTTGACTAAATTATAAATGCTTTTCTTAGAAAATTATCACCCTTGTCATAATTACAACGTCCAAAAAATAAATAAATAAAATATAAGAAATTAAGAGAATTCTTTGACCTTGAATTCATTTAGGCTATAAATCCCACCCTCTAGTACTTACTTCTTGCCAACTCAAAAACTCCCAAGTTCAATCAACCCTCCTTTCAATTTTCATTTCATCACTTTCCAGTCTCAAACTCTCAAGTTCATCATGGGTGTTTTCACATGCGAGACACAGACCGGCTCTGCTATCCCACCAGCCAAACTATTCAAGGCTTTTGTCCTTGATGCTGACAATCTCATCCCAAAGGTTGCACCTCACGCCATTAAGAGTGCTGAAATCATTGAAGGAAATGGAGGCCCCGGTACCATCAAGAAGATAACCTTTGGCGAAGGTAATTCGTTTCTATTCTCATCTCCAACACATCATTTGTTTAGCAATTTAAAAGTACTTATCTTGTTGTTTAGAAGGGGAAAAATGCCATTACTATCATCTTTCATTCTCAAAAATAAAAATTCTATTCTTTAAGAGTTTTGTGATTCAATGGCATTATTTGATTCTCTTATAAATGATAACCTGGATTTGAATCCCAGAGAAGAGATAAGTAACGAGTGTCTTTACTATATTTTTTCGGGCAGTCAATTCAAGTATGTGAAGCATAGAATTGATGAGGTTGACCACTCAAACTTCACATATGGTTACAGTGTGATTGAGGGTGATGCATTGAGTGAAGTACTCGAGAAAATCTCATACGAGATCAAGATTGTGGCAAACCCTGATGGAGGATCTGTCTTGAAGAGCGTCAGCAAGTACCACACAAAGGGAGAGCATGAGATCAAGGAAGAGCAAGTTAAAGCTGGAAAAGAAAAGGCTGCAGGACTTTTCAAGGCTATTGAGGCCTACCTCCTGGCCCACCCTGATGCCTACAACTAAACCTTGTGTGTGTGTGTGTGTGTTTTGCATTCGTGACTATAAGGAGTTAAAGTTGTGGGGTTTCATTTTGTTTTATGGCTTGCAAAGACTGCCTCAGGTTTGCAAATGAAGGAGTTTCTGGTTTGGGCTCATCGTCTGCTTTTTTGAGATTTGGAAAAGTGAAACGTGAATGTTGTATTACTTTTGTATACATACAAATAATGAAAAATCAGTTGGAAATCTTACTATTACTTGCAAATGATGGGTGCATTCATTTCTCTTTTTTTAGGTAAATTCTTAGTACAAATGTTAGTATTAACAATTGTTAATAATGATGGGGCATCAAGTGTCATTAACAAACTCAACAATAAGCTTACATGTCATGTCTTGCCCGATTTGTGTAAAGAGAATATGTCGTTTAACTTTGACACCAAATCTATCAATATGCATGACTGTAGAAGGCAGTGATAGGAACACAATTATTTTCAATACCCTTTTCACAACTTAGGGATAGAAGAAAATGTGGGTTTTGGCAATGAAGGCAAAAGTCGTAGTGTTGGTTTTGGCAACTGAGGCAAAGGTGGAAACGTTAACTTTTGCGATGAAGACAAAGGTGGCAATGTTGGCTTTGACAACGTTAGCAATGAAAGCAAACGTGGCAGTGTTGGCTTAGACAATGTAAGTATGACTGGCAAGGTTTGAGTAGTGGATTGAAAAGATTGCAAAATATGGCAAGTTGTAAAGCTAACATTAATGCTCAAGATGGGCATTGCAATGGATAAAGCTAATATGAAGCACTGGGAAGATGTCAACACCATTAAAGCACTTCTTTGTGTTACAAGACTATAGCAAAAAGTGCATGTTGTGTACTAACAAAAGAGGGGGTTATGATTTATATATATATATATATATATATATATATATAGAGAGAGAGAGAGAGAGAGAGAGAGAGAGAGAGAGAGAGAGAGAGGGGAGGTCATGTGTGGGGATAAGAATGATGAGTGTTATATATATATATATATATATATATATATATATATAGGGATTCTAATATAAAATATAACTAAGAATATATTTTTCATTTATTAGATATGAACATTAATGGAAAGTTACTAATGCCACTTATTAATTTACAAATGTATTTATAAAAATTATTTTATGTTATAGAGCCTCAAGAGTTACAATTTTTAATGAATAGGGCAAATGCAGGCTATTAATCAAGCTTAAGGAACTGTCCTTTGGAAGAGAAAAAAAAGACGGTGAAATAAAAAGAAGCTTTAGTATAGGCATCAGGATTTGCTAAGAGGTAGCCCTCAACCACTCTAAAAAGTCTCGTAGCCTTTTCTTTACCAGCCTTAATTTGCTCCTTCTTGATCTCATGGTCACCTTTGGTGTGGTACTTGCTAGTGCTCTCAGGGAAATCAATATTGTACTGATACTAGCCATACTAGAAAAATATATCATACTTGCCATTGATCCAATACCAATACCCCTCTAAAATGTACCGAAAAAATATAAGGTCATACCTAGCATATTTCAGGTGTTTCAGCCAATATTGATGTTTCAAATGGTACAACAAAAAAATGTTAAAATTTTGATTTTGATTTTGATTTTGATTTAAGCTAATATATTAATTAATTTACTTAGACTAATATTTTGGCTTATAAAATATGTGGATTTTAAATTTTATGTTGATAAATATAAAAATTAACAAATTCATACTTACATAAATAAATACAAACATATATATGTATAGAAATATATACATAGTAGTAATCACGAAATCGATCACCGGTATCAATTGGTAGCGAAATATTTCTTTCCCTTAACCAAACCGAAACGGCCTCTAGTACAAAATCAACTTGTAAAGTTTTAGACCCTTTAACACAATTTGATTAACCTAATATTAAGCCAAGTTTATTAACAAGTTTGTTAATTAACACTAGGTTAAACCAATATGTGTAAAACAAATATAATGCGAAAAATATAAAGAATACAAAGATCTGATGACCCAGGAAAACCAAACTGGTAAAAAATCTAGGGAGGATTTAACCTAACTATCCTTAAGGTAAAACATATCCACTATGAAAGAATGGAAGTTTATACAATATAACTTAGACCACTAACATCCTATTGCTACCTCAAGTAGAAAACTTACTACCACGGCCACGTAACAGCTCCGAATCCACAGACTACTTCTTTCTTTGATCCACTGCAACCACAAGTTCTCCTACTTGTAAATCTTGAACTTCTTGAATTATTTTTGTGCAACAACTGAAACGATCACCAAGCTCTTAACATCAATCACAATCTCGATAACCCTAAGTGTGTATGAAGGTAATCACCTCTAGATCTCACAAGAAATTCAAACACACACAGCATATCAAAAGCCTTTAAAACGTAGTTAGGATTTTTTTTTTATATGAGACATAAAACATAAAACCCTATACGTCAAATGAGCTTGGACTAAGTTGGAAATTCTACAAAAAAAGAAAAACAATCTGCACGATTCTCGATCGATCGAATTTAATTTTTGATCAATCGATCCTTGCAGAATTTGACTAATAATTTCTGCAATCACTCAATTCCAACTTTACAACAAAACATACTTTGAGCAAGCCTAAACCTAGACTCTATGTTTTGATCATGGTTTGCCAACACAATACACATTGAAATTCTAATACATTAGCCCCTAAGGTCTTAGACCCTAACAATCTCCCCTTTTGGCAATCCGTGACAAAACACATCATAAACATGAAATGCTCAAAGTTACAAAAACAACCTATTTAAAATTAAAATGCCCTAGACACAATTCAACCTAACTACTATCTATCAATTGCCAATGTAGACAGCAACTATGACTGAATTAACTTGTATATTCCTAAAACACTTAACAAACACATAAACACATGTGTGGAAAATACAAGTAAACTAAAATAAATTCTTGATTTTACAAAATATAAAATAAAAGACATATACCATGAATAACCTCATAATGTAAATTAATAACCAATGTAGCACATGTGAAACAAGAAAAAAACCATAAAGCATAGTGTCTCCTCCTAACATATACAACAACCAAAAAAAAAAAAATCATCACCAAAACAGATACATCATGAACCAAAAATAAGATATACACCATGAAACTCCTAGATACAATCTAAAAGAAGAAACTCCCCCTATCTCCATGTCATATGTACTCCCCCTTTTTTTGACGAATTGTCAAAGGGCAATCAGGACTCATCATCAAAAGGAGGTAGTAAAGAAGAGCATCGAGTACCAGCCCAATCCGCACACAAAGCCTGAAGCTCCCTGAGCACATCCAAAAGAAGCTGACCATGTGCCACCTGAAAGGTCATGACAGTATCTAGCATGCTCTGCAAGGATGAGTCACTTGAAGAAGAAGCAAAAGGATCAACAGAAATTGTAGGATCAACAAACTCCTCAGCAATGTGGTCACTAAATGAAGGTCGAGGTGCACCTGTAGAAGACTCGACTCTAGGGCACTTAGAGCTAGCTTTCAATTGACTTGCTCTTTGCCTAAGGAAAATGGCACCTATGGAAGTTATAATATGCACTAGCTCAGATGCTAGAAAATCCTCTAAACCTAAATCTAAAAGAATCCTATGAATAAAAATCGGAAAGAAAAGACTATGAGATTTTGCATTACTCCTATGAACCTCAACAAGAGATCAAATAAAAAGAGTAGGAAAACACATAGGAGCATCGGTAACTAGGACATACAAAAATGCACATCTCTCAATGGGAATGGTGTGAAAATGAGAGATTGTTAGGTTAATGTCAAGAGTTTGATGATCTTTTCAGTTGTTGTACAAAGAACATTCAAGAAGATCAAGATTCACAAGTAGGAGAACTTGTGATTGCAATGGATCAAAGAAAGAAGTAGTCCATACCGGTGATGAAAGACATGATGTCATCAAGAGAAGGGGTCTCAATGCATGGGTACACGGGCTGCTGTACCAAAGGTACACTAAGAGCAGAGGCCACAACATGGAGTGTAATGAC
This sequence comes from Castanopsis chinensis, assembly GCA_032878915.1. Taxonomy (NCBI): domain Eukaryota; kingdom Viridiplantae; phylum Streptophyta; class Magnoliopsida; order Fagales; family Fagaceae; genus Castanopsis; species Castanopsis chinensis. The sequence continues at coordinate 2,816,801 of JAVQMG010000113.1, forward strand.
ATATTCCTCACCTCTTATCCAAGTCCTCATATATTGAGTGTTGGATGCATCGAAGTGGACAGAGATGTTCTAATAGAACTCTCTAATCAAAGCAGTCGGAGGAGGATGCCCAACCTCTAAGAGTGGTAACTAGCCCCTACGCTCAAAATTCCTACATATCTTCGGACCTTACACTCAGCCTAAACTGACCTAAAAATGTTTAGCTTCTCATAGGTTTCTTGGTTTTTCTTAGTTCTAAATCTATCACTATCAAAAATAGGGGTAGAGGGGTGGTGGTTTTCTTTGCTTTAATCTTCCTAACCATGATGCTAAGGGAGGGACAAAAAAAAACACACACACACACACAAGGACAGACGGCATTAGAGAAGGTTAGAGCACAAAATCTCAATAAATAACAACCTATATGATGCATGCTCTAATGCATTGACATTGTTCAAAATTACTTCAGAAACCACCAATTGACCTGAACAAAGAGTTTTATTCCAAAAACCCCAAATTTTGAAAAACCCAATTGATCACTTAACCATTATACTAGTAAGGAAACATAATATAATGACATAATTAATCAATAACACAAGTCAATTTCATCAATTTTAGCCCAATTGACGAAACCCCCAATTTCACCAAATTTCAAGCCCTAGAAATTTCAATTTATCTCAAATCACCAAATTAATCAAATTGGTGCATGGGAAACATGTTTACAACATCTAAGAACAAAAACTCATTGACTAATATTGATTAAAAACAACCATAAAATCAAAAATCCCAAAAAATGCATGGTTCGAATTTAAAAAAAATAAATAAAAAACATAAGAATGCATAAAAAATGTGATTTTATTGAAAAATAAAGGGTAAAAGAGACTTACATGTGCCTAAAGACAAAAACCCTTGAGAAATTTAAGGAAGAAAATGACAAAAATGGCTTAGATTGGATCGATTGAAGAGGAATAGTGAGAAAGTGTTTGAAAAGTTTTTAAAAGTATGAAGAACACGTGAGGAAATACCTTTTTAAAAAACCTTCTAACCGAATTTCAATCGATTGAAAATAAGCTTCAATCAATCAAAAAACACATTTGATTGATCGAGCATCAATCGAGTACCGATCGAGCCAGGTAGATTTAAACCAAAGTTTTTATCACATTTTAAATCGGTCAAAAAATAAATTCAATCAATCAAAAATCTGGAAAATTCACATTTTTGAAAAACAATGCAGTTTTATGCAAAAAATCCTCAAAGCACAATATGCATGAGTATGAGATAAAAAGTTTTTCAAAAACATTTGAATTTAAACCAGATCTTCCACAAACAAGATTTTCACACAATTTGTCCCCAAAACTCAAACATCAAACACATTTTGCATTAACATCAAGAAATATATAATCTTGGATGGCCAAAACACATTCACTTACAATATCATGTACTAAGCCTAGCGAGGAATAACTTGTGTAGTGCATGCAACTAACAAAAGTATGAGATATGTGTGAGGTGATAAGTAGATAGTAATCAATCACATTTTCTATAGAATTCATCACATAAGTTTGAAAGTGACTATCACCTAAAGAGTTATATCATATAACTCTCACATCTCCTAGAAAATAAGCTTGCCATCATGAAATCTTCTTATATTTGCCTCATAATATACACACCAATTTTATTTTATTGATAAATTGATATTTAAGCCAAATAATATACACACCAATTTTATTATTAATCCGAGGCTACACTTTATGTTCTTTTTGTGCGTATGTTACACTTTCTCGAATGCAAAATCTTATAATATGCACTAAGGTGTTCATGATTGGCTAGTAAACAGTGATGAGATAGTTATTTATGTCTTTCTCTTATAATTTTTTAGTCCTTACAATCAAAAGCATGTGAGTTCAAAATTAAGATCATGTGATCAAAAACTATAAACAATTCCCACCAACATGCACTACATAGCCAAAACAAGTAAAGTGTAGTAAAATAAAGATCATCCAAGCTAAACAAGGTACAGAAGCATGTTATGTAAAAATATTATTGCTAACCTCGATTACAAAATCCAAGATATATAAAGCAAAACACATTTTTCCCTCTTTTTTTTTATCTTTGGGAAAAAAAAAAAAAAAAAAAAAAAAAAAAACCTATCATGAAATGCATGAATGTAATGCAATACAATTCCTAAAGGCAAAAAGGAAAACAAAAAAGCAAAAGAAAATGATCCCAAGGAATAAAGAAATTAAGCAGAAGGACTCAATTAAATTGAGCATTTTGCATCCAAAAATTTTTAAATACAACTCTAGTGTTAGAGTTATTATTCACACAAGAATTCTAAACAATTCCAAGATTGGTATAGAGGTTCAAAACCTTTACCAATTCACCAATAAGTACCATAAGATTTTGTGCTTGAGACACAAGTACTTTTGACTTATTTGCCTTAGTAGCTTGCAAATTGAAACAATTTGGACAAATATATCCAGTCTTTCCACAAAAATGACAAACCCAGACAGGTCTATCATGCAACTTGTCCTTAGAGAGGTTAGGATTCTTAGGTTTGTTCTCTTTAAGATCAACTCTAATCTTCCTAGGAGGTGGTGTAACTTCTACTGGTTTAACACTCTCACTCTTAAAAGGCTCAGAAGAAAAAACAAAATTTGTGGAATGAGTTTCAGACATCAAGATGCTTTCTACAAAACCTAACTCAGTTTTGTCTAAGAGAGACTTTTGAACACTCAAGATGTGATCCAGTTTAGAACTAGCATACCTATTAGTTTGTTCTCTAGTAACAGATAATTCTAATTCCAAATTCTTAATCTTATCAAGCAACATTATGTTCTCAGTCTTCACCTTATCAATCAAAGTACTAGCATCAAGCAATTTCAACAACAAATCTTTCTTATCAAGTTCAAAAGAAGCAATTTTCTTTAAACCTTTATCAACATTCATAGCATCTTTTGTAGTAACTTTGCATAACTTATTGTAAGCTTCTTGCAATTCAACACATTCAAGGAGTTCCCCATCAGAAGAGTTCTTTTCAATCACAACACTTTCTTCAACTACAGCAGTAGCTGTGAAAGTAATGAAGTTTCCATCTTCATCACTACCAAACTGGTGATCAAAAACTTCATCATCACTAAGGATTACAGCTGTAGTTTTACCCTTTGATCTCAAGAATGTAGGACATTCTGATTTCACATGACCGTACTTCTGACAACCAAAACATTGTTGACCTAAAGAGTTACTAGAGGTTTGACAAGCTTTCTCTTTTGATTTTTCATTATTGTTATTAAGCTTAGATGGTTCATTCCTCTTAAAGTTTCTAGGTTCAGCATTGTTTTTCCCTCTTGTCCTTCTATTATTATTCCTAAGAAAATTTCTTGGCAAGATAGGCAAACTCTATAGAAAAGAGCTCATCATTAAATCTATTTCCATCAATCTCATTAACTGACTTAAGAGCCATTGATTTGGATTTGTTTATCTTGGGTAGGTCTAGCTCATAGGACTAGAGAGATCCTATAAGCTCATCAACAGGGATGGAGTCCACATCCTTGCTTTCAGTGATGACAGTCACTTTGGATCTAAAATCCTTAATCAAGGATCTAAAATTTTTTCTAACAATCTTAGGTTGATCATAAATTTCACCCAAATTATAAGCAAAGTTAATAATATCATTCAATTTAGCATAAAATTTATGAAAATATTCATCATCAGACATTCTAATACTTTCAAATATAGTAGTTAACTGCTCCAATTTATTGATCTTAATTGCTTTTGTGCCTTCATGCACCATCTGGAGAATAGTCCATGTAGTATGAGCAATCTCAACATTAGAGATTCTCTTTAATTCCTCCATAGAAACAATATTAAAAATAACATTCATGGCTTTGCTATTAAAAGTAACTGCTTCTTTTGAGAAGTTGACCACTCGCCCACAAGAGTAGTCGGTTTCTCCCATCCGTATTCAACAGAATTCCAAACTCTCTCATCAATAGATTTCAGAAATGCTTTCATCCTTACTTTCTAGTAGGCATAGTTGTTCCCATCAAAGTGTGGTGGGATCACAAGAGAGTGACCGTGTTCTATGAAAATAGGGGTCAATGATCAACTCTTAGATAAAAGGATCTAAATACTAGAGCTAATCCGCTCTGATACCACTTGTAAAGTTTTAGACCCTTAACACAATTTGATTAACCTAATATTAAGCCAAGTTTATTGACAAGTTTGTTAATTAACACTAGGTTAAACCAATATGTGTAAAACAAATATATTGCAGAAAATATAAAGACTACAAAGATCTCATAATCTAGGAAAACCAAACCGATAAAAAAACATAGGGAGGATTTAACCTAACTATTCTCAAGATAAAATAGATTCACTATGAAAGAATTAAAATTTATACAATAGAAATTAGACCACTAACATCCTAATGTTACCTCGAATAGAAAACTTCGAACACAACCACGTGACAGCTCCAAATCCATGGACTACTTCTTTCTTTGATCCATTACAACCACAAGTTCTCCTATTTATGAATCTTGATCTTCTTGAATGTTCTTTGTGCAGCAATTGAAACGATCACCAAGCTCTTGACATCAATCACGATCTTGATAACCCTAAGTGTGTATGAAGGTAATCACCTCTAGATCTTACAAGAAATTCAAACACAGCATATCAAAAGCCTTCAAAATGTAGCTAGGGTTTTTTTTTTTTTTTTTTTTGGTATGAAACATAAATCATAAAACCCTACATGCCAAACGGGCTTGGGCTGAGTTGAAAATTCTAAAAAAAAAAAAAAAAACAATCTACATGATTCACGATCAATTAAATCTAATTTTTAATCGATCAAGCCTTACAGAATTTAACCAATAATTTCTACAATCACTCGATTCCAACTTTACAAAAAAAACATACTTTGAGCAAGCATAAACCTAGACTCTATGTTTTTATCATGGTTTGCCAACACAAGACATATTAATGTTCTAATGCATTAGTCCTTAAGGTATTAGAACTTAACACAACTCCCTTAAGTGCTCTTCAAGATGGATTCTCCATCAGGGAATGCCACTAGCTTGATCTCATACAATATTTTCTTGAGTGTCTCAATCATAGCATCACCTTCAATCAAGCTATAGCCATGTATGAATTTTGTATTGTCAATCTCAAAATCAATCCTTTGCTTAACATAGTGAAATTGGTTGCCTGCATGGAAAAGCACTTGTCACTTTTTTTATATGATGCCACATGAAAATAATAATAATAAGTAGTTGTAACTAATGTGTTAAAAATATTTTGCAAGGTCATAATTATTTCTCAAAATTAAGATAAGTACCTTTTCATGAATGAAAAATTAATTAAACACAACAATGTACACAAGAATAGTAATAACAAAAACTTCAAAACCACCAAAAACTATACTATAAGGATAAGAAAATTACTTTACAATTTCTAAACAAATATTCCACTAGTCAAGAGGAGTCTGGGCACATGGTCGAGACTAATAGAATAATGGTCATCATCCATTTCAATTAAGTTCTTATTCAAAACTTTCTCAAAAAAAAATTCTTATTCAATAGTTAAGGGGCTATTTGGTTTTTTGAAAACCATTACTCATCACTCCTTATTGAATTTTCATCACTCATCACTCATCACTCATCACTTAAAATACCCCAATTTCCTAAACCCTACCCATTTGGCACATATTTTCAGTTTCTCATCACTCAATATTTTCTACTTTTTGTGGGACCCATAGCTGACCCACTGCCTGAGCATCATACCCACATATAAATCTCCTCTTTTCCTTTTTTTTTTTTTTTCTTTTTTTCCATCACTCTCCCCCAATACCCAAACACATGGTTCTCTCTTCCTCACTGCCCCTCCATTCTCTTCCTCTCTTATTAGCTCCAAAAAATCAAAGCTCAAAAAATAAAAGCAAAGAGCAAAGCACAGAAAGCAAACACACAGTTTTTTTTTAAGTTTTGTTTCGATATCAGCACGAGTGGGTGTGGATGTGCGAGGTCTGCAAGCAAGCTCCGACGTCTCTCCCTGTTTGACTCTGTCTCTCTTTCTTCTCTTTCATGCTTCCCCTTTTCAATATCTGCCTTTGTCCTTTTTTTTTTTCTTTTTTCCCATCACTCTCTGTTTTCAATACCCAAACACTGGTTCTCTCTTCCTCTCCGAGTACAAACAGCGCCGATCTCTACCTCCCATGGGCAGCAACAGCGCCAATTTGTGGGTATATCGCTTTGGTGCTTGTAATATTTGAATGGGTTTGGTGCTTGTAATCTGTGGATATATGGGTTTCCTTTAAATGGGTTTGGTGCTTGTAATTTCCTCTTTGATTCATTGATTTTCCAATCCAGTGAAAAGAAAAAATAAAAAAAAATAAAAAATAAAAAGCAACCAAACCCAAAAACCAAATGTGAAAAGGAAAGAAAAGAAGGAAAAAAAAATGCAACCAAACCCAGAAACCAACATGAAAAGGTAAGAAGAGAAGAAAAAAGAAGAAGAAGAAGAAGAAGAAGAAAGAAGAGAATAGAGAAAGGTGATCCAGTCCTAGTGTGAAAAAAAAAAAAAACAAACAAACAACTGTGTTGGAGAGAGCAAAAGGTCTGACCGTGGGTCTCTCAATGTGTGTGTATTTACAAAAAATGTCATCATAATTCTGTTTTCATAACTTGAAAACACCTAAAATGTATTTTCAGTTTTCATAACTCATCACTCAAAAATCAAAAAATTGAGTGATGAAAACAAAATTTGAAAACAAATCCAAACAAGCTTCTCTCTGTGGGTCCCACCATTTTTGAGTGATAAGTGATAAAAACTTCAAAAACCAAACAACCCCTAATTGTTTTATATGAGAAACGTATGCATTAGTACTTTACATTTTTTTTTTCTTTAGCTAAATCATTATTACAAAGGGCTGTTTCACTTAAACAATTAATCGTTAAGCATAGAAAGTAGCACTCCTAAAGTTCAAGTAGAAAAAGTACTCATCGAAATGAGGGGCTCAACATATGAAGGATGTTTAGATACCTTTTTTCTAGGGAAGATACCCATTTGTTGAAAAGCTTGACTAAAATTATGGGCCAATTCTGATATATTAACTTCTAAAAAAATTTATTTTTCTTTCGTGTGAGACTTTAGTTCACACGTTCATACTCAATAGCTATAGTATCATTCCTAGATTGGGATAGCAATAGGGAGGGCGAGGCTGAATGATGGGATCTTTGCCTCCACCCCACGTGGTTTTGTTTTGCCTCACCCCCATCCTATCTCGCATGACGAAAAAAAACTTCTTGCCCCATCCCCACCCCTTGGGGCCCTGCAAAGCCCTGGCCCACCCCATAAAACTCTACTTCTTGTTAATTTGCCCACAACTATTATAGTTTTTTTAATAAAACTTATTTCATTATTAAAAATATACTTGAAATTACAAATAAATTTATCCCATCAAACCAAACTACTTTTTAGTAAAAACTAAATAATATTATCTAAGTGTTTAACAAAACAATATCACCAAAAAACAAAAACAAAAATCTCATAGTACAAGATCAATAATTCAAGAGTATATAAATTTGTTTCTGATAAAGACAAAAGAAAACATTAAAATCGTTACCTTATTTCCAACCTTACTTAAGAGAAAAAAAAGGCAGAGAATCAACTTGGGTAAAATAAAATAAATTGATAATTTGTTTGTTTAAATAGTAGGGTTTTAAGGTACGAAAAATTTACAATTTGACCCTTATCGACGTAAGGCGCAGGGATGGAGAGGGGCGGGCAGGGTGGGTCTAAAAAGACTAAACTCATCCCCGCCCCGCCTCGTGGTGCGGGGCTTAAATCTCGACTTATCCCCGCCTCATCACCTTTACAGGGTGGAGAAATCTACACGAGGCGAAGCAGGGAGGGGCGGATCAAACGAAGTGAGGTAAAATTGTCATCTCTAATCTTAAAGCCTAAAATTACAAGAAAAAATCTAGACACGTCCAAATCCACAATATGCTTAAGAGTTAATTAATAATTGGTGCAGCAAAATCTACTCTTTCACCAAGTACCATGGCAATCCTATGTGTAAGTGTTGTAATATAATAATAAGTTTATGAGCTGCATGGTTAGCACTTATATGAGTTTGGAAATTATTAATAAGTTACAAAGAAAACTGCCTTTACCCCCCAAAAAAGTAAAAATTAAAAAGATTTTGAAGCACTTGTATTTTGGATCTAAAACTGGGTTTTGCAAAACCAAAACTTCTTTCTGAATAAGAGTGAAGCATAGTGGTTTTTAAAAAAAGATTTTATATATTTTTTGTTTAATTTTACAAAATAACTTTTTCATAAAAATATGGACTTAACCTTGGTACCCCAAATGGCACTACAACAAAATGTACTTTCAGTGACGAAAAAATTCGTCACTAAAAGTCCAGTTTTTCGTCACTAAGAACCTTTAGTGACGAAATCGGACTTTTAGTGACGAAACTCATTTCGTTGCTGAAACCCCGTCACTAAAAGTCCTGGTGACGAAAAATTTCGTCACTAAAAGTCCGATTTGATTTTTATTTTTTTTAACTTTTAGTGACGAAAACCTTTCGTCACTAAATGTTTTCCTCACTAAAAACACCATTCAGTGACGAAAATATTTCGTCACTAAAAACACTTTAATTTATTAAATCATATTTAGTGATGAACAATTTCCTCACTAAAACTATTTTCGGGTACATATAGTGACGAAAAAGTTCGTCACTAAAACTATTTTTAAGAAAATCCATGCACATACAGTGACGAAAATTTTCGTCACTAAAACCATTTCTTACAAAATTTTACTACATTTAGTGACAAAATATTTCGTCACTAAAACTTATTTTTTGTTTTTATTTTTTTCATAGCTTTGATATTAACCTGTAACTTGTTATTACATTACTAAAACCTCACATTTGAATAATACATTTATTTCAACAACACATTTATAAAAAAAAATCCATACATTCCACAAGTAAAAAATAAAACAAGTATCTAATTCAAACTCCTTCCATACAATAATTGTTTGCAACAAATACAATAACTCAAGATGTAATTGTTTGTAACATATACAATAACGGAAGATGTCCTCATATGTCTTCAAGTAATGCCATAAGTAAATCTCCTACTAGTCACCAATAAAAAATCTGCACAAATATAAAAACAAATGCCACATTAAAATCGTAAAGTAAAAACATTAATTATGTTATATGAAACATTTCTAACAATGCATTAAGAGTAGTCATCACACCATGTAATGTGAGTCAATTGCTAAAAGAAAGTACTAACCAAAAAATGTTTTAACTTGAAGTTGAACCACCCCCATAGGTAAGAGCGTCATCATAACCATTCCTCCTTAAAAAGTTAAGAATATTCTTTTGGACCTCTTCTTGCTTAGCTCGTGCCTCTTGATCCCTAGCTCGTGCCTCTTGGTCTCTAGCTCGCTCCTCTTGATCCCTAGCTCTTGCCTCTTTGAGCTCAATGATCTCATTTTCTAACCGTTGAATATACTCCACCGAGGAATTAGATGAGGCAGTGGTTACTAAAGAAGAGGAAGGTCTAATGCCAAGTCCTTTCACAATACCGGACTTCTTCTTAAAAACCAAGTTTGAGATCTCCTCTTGTGTAAGAGGAATTGCATTAGGATCTTGACAATGATCCTCTTGCACTTTGAGAATATTTTCCTATCATTTGAAAAGAGAAAGAAACAAACAATCACAACATTAATAATACATATGTTATAGCTTTACAAACATGATAGGGATGGAATGATATACATACATATGTCGCTTCATCCTCATGGTGTATCCACATATTTGTATTTGGATTGAAATGAACATCTTTGAAGATTTTTGCCAATTCAGGAACTTGACCGTCATTACTATTTGCCAATTCAGGAACTTGACCCCTTCAATATATGGACGACTTAATCTGCCATCAGGTGTCTTAGCCATTGGCATCCAACTTTTATCCATGTTTGACTACAATAAGGTAAATGCTACTTTAGTAAAATTCGAACAACTTATGCATAATGTATTCCAACATCTAAGTTTATAAGCTACTTAGATAAAGTTCTATCTCATTCATGAATGCACAAATATTGAAATCAAATAAAATATTATTCATCACATCTAATCAACAATATCATTAACATTTGCAAGAAAATGAAAAACACTCCCAATATTAGTTTAACCCACCTTATAACACCATGCAAACCACCCGCTTGCTCCAACACAACATACCACCACAAATCAAATTTCTAACATCACAAGTATAGAGTTTTATAAAGTTTTCAATTAAAATTTACTTACTTTGCTCAAGCTAAGCTTACAACTTTCAAAAAAAATCCAAAGTTATTGCAAACAATGTGTATTTAGCCTGCAAAAGAAAAGTTCAATTTATAAGTACTTCAGTCGTGAAAATTATCCTCTCATAAATTACTACACAAACTCATAGCTTACACATATAATACACGTAGTGCTTACACCTATCAGAAAAGTGATGAATTCAAAATTCACTCCCTCACTATCAATAATTCACTCTCACTATCCCAAAGCACTTAAAACTCAAAAGTTGGTCATTGACTGAGACCCACAACAAACTCATCCAGAAAGTGTTACTCACAAACTCCTAAACAAATCAAAATCAAATAGAATCCCAACAAAATTTCTGCAAACTAAACCCAAAAAAAAAAAAAAATATATATATATATATATATTTATTAATGAATAGCAACACTTAAAGTAGTCCATCAAAAGTGACAACGCTTTTTCATCACTTTTTTTTTACCAATGTTTAATCTCATCTGTTTCTCAAACCTTTTCTAAAAAAAATTGGTACGAACGATCAATCCCATAACCCTAAAAAATGATCTTGCTTTAATCATAAATCAAAATTTATTGAGTCATAAAATATTAATCATAATTTGTAAGAAACTAACATTAACGAATTACAAAGATAAATATAAAATAAAATAAAAATCACAATGATAATGTTAAGCACCATATATTCTTTGTATGACACAACTTAAAAAAAAATGGATGACACGTTAACATACACATCAAAAGTGAACGAAATTTTCTTTTTATCATTTCTAAACAAGAAATTGAACAAACAAAGAAACTAAATTAGATATCCTCCTCCAACTTGAACACATGAGTGTCACCTCCATTTGCATTCAAACTTGACATCACAGAAGCCTTCTGGTACTTGAAGAAATTGGTTTTTCCTTGCAACGAAATCAGCTACTCTGTTTCTGTTTCTACACCAATCAATAGCAGCACAAGTGTTATGATTTAAAACACACCAATCAAAGTCAAAATCATGTACTTTCCTTAAATCTTAACAAGAAGAATGGTAAAACATTGGTACCAGAATTTATTAATGAAGAACTATGTACCAGAGAAAATGAAACAAAAAAAAAAAAAAAAGGATATACATATCTGAAATGCAATGACCAAAATTTGACTACAACTCAAGGTTTCAATAAGTAAATTAAACAACAGTTGGAAAGTATGCCTTGCCTGCCATTTGATTTACAAATATTAGGAAGAAACCACAAACACCCTATTTGATCTCCAAGAAAATGTAACCTTAAATTTTTCTTACCGTCTAAAATGCAGGAAATTAAACCTTACTTTCTTTCCCTCGTGTTTCTAAGCAAACAAACAGATGCAGAGGCTAAATTAATTGCTTAATCAATCAATTAATTAATTAAAAATATAATAAAATAGTAATACCTCTGAAAAGATATAGAATCTGAGTCAAAGAAAAAATATATATTTATTTCTCTGTTTATATATAAATTACGGTTCCAACCAACGCCAATTTTTAGCAAATGCATGAGATTCGAACCAATTATCATAAAAAAAAAAAAATTGAATACCTTAAATCAGTAGAACACGTTTCAGTGAGTCACATCTGAGTTCACTGTGACCAACTCGGAAATGAAAAAAAGAAACGAATCGGCGACGAATCAGCAACGAATCGGCGACGAATCAGCAACGAGTCGGCGATGAATCAGCAACGAATCAGCGACGAATGGGTCTGAAACTTCAAAACCGTCGCGAAGTTGTTCGAATTGGCGACGAAGGTGTTCAAACCGGCGACGAACTGGTTCAAAACGGCGACAAACCGTTCGAAAAGGCGACGGCTAGATCGGCGACGGTCTGGATCGTCGAGGTTCGAAACGGCGACGGTCTGGATCGTCGAGGTTTGAAACGGCGACGGTCTGGATCGGCGACGAATCAGCAACGAATCGGCGACGAATCAGCAACGAATCGGCGACGAATGGGTCTGAAACTTCAAAACCGTCGCGAAGGTGTTCAGATCGGCGACGAAGGTGTTCAAACCGGCGACGAACTGGTTCAAACCGGCGACGAACGGTTCGAAAAGGCGACGGCTGGATTGGCGACGGTCTGGATCGTCGAGGTTCGAAGAGGCGACGGTCTGGATCGTCGAGGTTCGAAACGGCGACGATCTGGATCGGCAACTGTGAATGTGCGATGGGAATAGTTTTGTACTGTGGGAGTCACCCTAAGGAATGGCTGAAATAAAAGAAAGAATAGGTTGTTTCTAAGGAATGGCATCAGGTTTTTTAAGTTTTTAGTGACGAATGTTAGTTTCGTCACTAAAGAACCAGCTTTGTTAAGGTTTTTAGTGACGAAATTCATATTTCGTTGCTAAAGTATGCTTTTAGTGACGAATTGTGATTTCGTCACTAAAAATATTAAGTGTAAAATTCTTATTATTTTTAGTGACGAATATTTTTCGTCGCTAATTAATCCTTATAGTGACGAAAATCTTTTCGTCACTAATACTATATACATTAATACCTACAGTGACGAAATATTTCGTCACTAAAACTTTCAATTTTTAGTGACGAAATATTTCGTCACTATAGATTAATTAAACTCGCGCCAAAGTTTCCCTCCATTGGCGCCCATTTTTCAGATCACAATAGTGACGAAATTTATTTTTCGTCACTAAATGTTATAATTTTTTTCATTATTAGTGACGAAATGCATATTTCGTCACTAAAGCTATATTTTTAGCGACGAAAAATATTTCCTCACTAATTTTCGTCACTAAAAATACATTTTGTTGTAGTGTGGATTAAATATTAAATAGGATTAAATAAGTGTATATGGTGCACAAGTGTACTAAGCCCCACATCAAGTATTTACTAAGTAAATCATGATCACAGTAACGATTATGAAGAATCCTATAAATAACTTGGGTCCAATTAATGGGTGCTCATTTGTTAATAAACTATTTTTTTTTTAAATTAATACCACTTTTATAGAAAATTGAAAGAGTTGTCAAAAGAATGATCAATTACTTTCTTCTTATTTCATGAACATTTTTAATAATTCAGTAACGAATGTCCTCAAGGCATCCATCATTCACACACTTTTGGTGGTGTAGGGGGACTCATGCACACATCATTTGCAAGTAGTACTTTAATTTAAAGATGATTTAATCACATTTATGTATTTAAAGTGTAATATAACATTCACTTCTAGCTTTTCCAGCCAGAATATCACACGAATCACAACCAAAAACTCTTTTATTAGCAAGCCCAAAAGCAGTATCGGCTAAAAGTAAAATATGAAAGCCACAAGATTTGCTCATGATTGAGGGGACAGATACACAACACACGGTTTAGTTGTAGGCATCAGGATGTGCTAAGAGGTAGCTCTCAATAGCCTTGAATAGTCCCGCAGCCTTTTCTTTGCCTGCCTTAACTTGCTCTTCCTTGATCTCATGCTCACCCTTTGCGTGGTACTTGCTGGTGCTCTTCAAGATGGATCCTCCATCAGGGCTTGCCACAATGTTGATCTCATATGAGATTTTCTCGAGTACTTCACTCAAAGCATCACCCTCAATCACGCTGTAGCAGTTTGTGAAGTTTACGTGGTCAATCTCATCAATTCTGTGCTTCACATACTTGAATTGGCTACCTGAAAATTTTAGAGAAAACATTTTGTTACTTCTTTACAATATCTACATATGTTGCTATGAAAGCCAAAAAAAAAAAATATAGCAATTGTATCTGATCCCTTTTATTACTTTGGAGGTAAAGTTCTTATTTTTGAGAGCCAAATATCATATTAATAATTAGATCCTTGATTATGTAATTCAGAAGGAGGAAATAAACACATTGGAAATTAGGATATAGAAACTAACCTTCACCAAAGATGATCTTCTTGATGGTTCCGGGACCTCCATTTCCTTCAATGATTTCAGCACTCTTAATGGCATGAGGTGCAACCTTTGGGATGAGGTTGTCACCATCAAGGACAAAAGCCTTGAATAGTTAAGCGGGTACAATGATTGAGGTGGTCTCAGTTTCATAAGTGAAAACACCCATGATGATGGCCTTCGAGATATAATATGAAAGTGATCAAATGAAGAATGAAAGGAGTAGATGGAGTAGATGAGTTTATTGAACTTTAGGTAGTTTTCAAGCTTGAGTATCTGAGGGTGGTATTTATAGACTGAGAATAAAGGGTTTCGTTTGTAATAATGTGACCTCGTTGATCAAAGAATGTAGATGACGTGCTTTTCTTTTTGAATGTTCCCACCGTCCAAAGAGAATCATAATTTTCTAAGAAAAGATTTTGTCATTTATTCAAACCAAGAACCTTTAAGAAATTAACTTACATTCAGATCTCAAAACCAAAACTTCATTCAATAATGGCAGCCACCGACTATCATAGCCTACCAAATTTCTCGACTATTTGGGTAACACCTTCTGTAAGTGTTATGAAAACTGTCTGCCATATTTATCGAAGTTTGAGGTGGACAGTTATCCACTAAATTGAAAATTGGCGAAAACTATATTTTTGCCCCTAAATTTTCACGCAATTTCCACTTTGGTTCTTAACTTTTATTTGCACCGCTTTTAGTTCCTATCCTGAAAAACGCATCTCGTTTTTGTTCATATACCTAGTCGGAAAATGCACACGTGAAAAATGGAGTGCACTATTGACATGAGCCACACCAAAAGCTAATGTGGCTATTAAAATAATAATATAAAATGTTATTTGTCTTTAAAAAATGTCACGTCAGCAACTAAATTAAAAACTAAAAATTATATGAATTGAAATCTAAGTGTGTCTTGAACAAGAACAACAAGAACACAAACTCAAATCTAAAAACTCAAACCCAGAAATTACAAAAAAAATTAAAAAAATAAAAATAAAAAACGTTAGATTTGAGCGTCCATGCTTTTCCCAGAGTATCTCTTTCACCAGCAGAAAACTCCAACAAGTTTGAGCTTGAAATGCTCGAGGTTTTTAGTGGCAATGAGATTAACAGTGTCTCTAGCAAAGAAGAGAGGCCTGCCTAAACCGTCATCGGCGGAGATCATGATAGCTAGGAGTGCTCCAACACCGGTTCCGGTAATGAGGTCAAAGAAATCAGCTATTCGAGCGTGAGGATCATCGATTTTGAGGCGGATCTGGTCCTCGAGGTGAACGAGGGCAGTGCCGGCTACAATGCCGATGGTTCAGCCTCTGTCGATGCTGAGAATCCTAGTCTTCATGGTGGTTTCACAGTGCAAGAGCCATTTCTGCTCTAGCTTCATAAAGATCTCTAGCGTAACCATGCTCAGCTCCATAATTCTTGTGTTTGTTGTAGCAATCCAAGTCTTTTTTTTTTTTTTTTCTGGGTTTATGTTCTTAAATCTGAGTTTGTGTTCTTGTTGTTCTTATTCAAGACACACTTAGATCTCAATTCATGTAATTTTTTGTTTTTAATTTAGTTGCTGACAAGGCATTTTTTAATGCTAAATAACATTTTTTATTATTATTTTAATGGCCACGTTAACTTTTAGTGTGCCAATAGTGCATTCCATTTTGCTACGTGTACATTTTTCGTTTCTGATGTAACAGCAAAGACAAAAACAAGATGCGTTTTTCAGGATAGGGACTAAAAGTGGTGCAAATAAAAGTTAAAGACCAAAGTGAGAATCACATGTGTGAGGGGAAGTTTTGAGAATATGTTTTTAGGTCTTAGGCATGATCCAAGGGAATTTAGTTTGTCCGAGGAGAATATATTACTCAGAAGGATAGTCCACATAAAAGCCCCCGAGCAAGTCATTGTGTAGGAGCCCAAAAGAATGGTCCAAGGAGAAGCACGTCCTCGGCTGGAGAAAGTGAAGACTGTGTGTTATGTCGGGACGCTTCAAAACGGATTCTGAAGAGTGCAACTGTATTCAAGAAGTGCATAGAGGGGGAGAACGAATGGAAATATCTTGGAGAAAACTGCTATGACCGCATTAAAGACTTTACACCTACCCCTCTAGCCGCATTAATGGGGAAAAGACCTCTGAAACGTGAAAATCAGCCTTTCAGCTACTATTTGAAGATTTCAAGAAGGTGGTGGATGAAACAAGTATCTAAATTGGTGATCTGAGCTATGCGTTGAAGAATGAGAATGATATAAAAGGAGGAGAAAAACATTAGAGAAGGGGGAGAAAAAGAAAGGAACAGAACGGGAAGAATATTGAATACATCACTGTCTATTGTAATCTATTTTTGAACAAAAAAGTGCAATTCAAATCGTTCTCGACACGCGTCTGATAACATTTCCTCTATGGTAATGCTTGTTGTATGTGAGTTGTGGATCTAGATTATCTTCTGTGCTATTCGAAAGTCCATAAAACCTAGATTTTGAGTCCATACTCTACAAATTCATTGTTTAGGGCTTTTTGGGCCTATACCCTTCATAGTGTTGGGTTCAGGTGCAAATTGTGACCTTACAGCGTGAAAATGTAGGAATAAAAATATGGTTCTCACCTTGAAAATTTTTACATTCATTAGTTGTTAACTTAGAATGGACATTACGACTTAATACATATGAATTATCTTGTTGAATGCAAAATTTTGAAATTTATGGTACATATTGCATATACTCCTATTGTGTAGAGTGGATGATTGTAATTAACCTTTACATAGAGGAAAACAAATTTATGACTTAAGTTTCATTGATATTTTAAACTACAAATTCCTCCTTTTATAACTTGTGAATCATTATTCAAATTGTCATTTTAATATATATATATATATATATATATATATATATATATATAACCTCTATTTAAAATTTTCTATATTTAAATATCGAAAATCTAGATTTAATCACAGAAAACTTATCTTTCTTTAGGGAGAAGGTAAATAAATAATTTTGGGATATTTCTTTCATTCCCTTGTTTAGGAGTTTTGATCTTATTTGGGAGTTTAAGTGAAGGAGAATAAAAAGAATATAAGGGAACATCCATTCCTCCAATTTCCTTCATCAAAACCTCAAAATTTCATTCCCTTCAAAATTGAGAGGAATATAAGCAAATGGATTTAAATTTAATGATGATAGGGAATAAATTTCAACATATACATTATACCTTGTCTATAAGGCCCTGTTTGTCCATGAAGGCATCGAAGGATGTCTCAGCCTTCTAGGCATCAAGAACTACTACCCTACAATCACATGACCAGAGCGATACTTGAGCACCACGCCTAAAGATTCTCCACCAACTCATATCTTTTGAATATAAAAATAATTTCTGAAGATCACATTTCCAATTACTGCATGCCCTCACTACTCCTCCTATAAGGAAAATGGGTGAAATCACACTGCCAATTTCAAAGGTACAAATGAAATATTTCAACTCTTGCATGTTCAGAGTTGTAAGAGATCTGTTTGAAGTTCTAATTTAGGTATCAAAAGGTCCTCGGCAGACACCATACTAATACACTCAATGAGCGATTATTCTTGTAGGTCTTCTAGAACCCACATTCAGACAATTGGCTTATTGATTTTTGGTGAAACTACATAATTAGTCCCTAAAGTTTATTTTATGTGTGTAATTGATCTCTCAAGTTTTAAGTGAGCGCAATTGATCCCTCAAATTTTCAAAATGAATGATATAAGTCATTCGGTTAACTTCCGTTAGTGGTGTTACTTATGTGACTGGCGGAATAATAATTTAACATTTTTTTAAATGACATGGCATTCCTTTTTATTAAAAAATTACAAAATTAATTTAACACATAATAAAGAAATTAGACCATTCTTGTTTAAATCTTTATCCTAGCCCAGTACAATAGTGATCGACAGTGTCATGGCAATGTCAACGTAATGGAAACAAAAACTTTAGTGTTCGACGGTGTAATTGCCTTTAGAAATACTTTATCCAGCGCCATCGATTATGTGCCTTGGCTTTAATCGGATGAAGACAATTGCAATTGTCTTAAAGAAAAACGTTATTGTTCAATAGTGCAACCTTTATGCAATTGTTTTAGAATGACTGACGGTGCCATGTTAGACGAAGACAAGGTGAATCTGGTGTACAAGCTCGAAGAGATCTACGAGCTTTGCAGAAATACCAGAGGAAGTAAGGAGACTAAAGTTCCACCAAAAAGTAGTTAGACTAAAAATTTCCACCAATGTAGTTGCGGACCCATGTTTGGATGAAGTGGGGTAGTGGGTCCCACAGTTTCATTGACAAGAGACTCCCAAGAACAATGCGGTTGTAAAAGGTGGCCTCATCCATGAATAGTTGCAGATATGCACCACCATGGTCATCCATGTTTGGTGGAGGATGGTCCAATGATTTCTTGGGTCGGGTTCCGGTGATGGGCCGACGAAAATGTGGCCAGCAATTTGGAACTTTCAGAGAGTGAGAGAGTAAAGTGGGGCGATCTGAGTTGGAATAGAGTGTTTGAGTTGAAGTTTCCAAATATAACCGGTGTGTGTAAATAATATATGGAGTGTGATAATAAATGAATAGTGCGGTGGACAATTGTATTAGAGATGATCTAAATTAATCTAATTCAATAGCCATTGATGGTATTTTATAAAAATAAATGCCACATTATTTAAAAAATGTCAGGTCATTATTCTGTCAACCACGTAAGTAACACCATTAATAGAAGTTAATCAAAGGATTTATATTACTCATTTTAAAAACTTGAGGGACTAATTGTATTCACTTGAAACTTGAGGGACCAATTTCGCACACAGATAAATTTCAATGACTAATAGTATAGTTTCGCCTTGATTTTTCTTGCATTAACATTAACCATTTATTTAAATTTAAAAATTAAAAAATGAATGGAAAAAAAAACTATTATAGTAATAATGTTATAAAGTGATTTTATTTCAGTCCTTTTATGTTACTCTCAAGTCCCAAACAAAATTACTTAAATTCACAATTAAAATAAATGTCATGTTAACAGGTACCTTTAAGACGGATAATTATTGGAAACTCTCGGAGTATTTAATAATTTTCTCTTTAGGACAATTGTTAATAAATCATATTAAGAAAGTTTTAACATCACTTCCATAAGAATTATAAAAAGCTATCAGAAAAAGTAATTACGTACTTTATTGTTTTTCCATACAATATTTCTAAAAATAATTCTTAAATTAATGCACTTAAGGCATCCAGTAAGGAAATGTTACTGGATGCCTTAAGTGCATGAATGTTACTGGATGCCTTAAGTGTATTCATTCATGCACTTAAGGCATCCAGCAACATTTCCTTTAAAATAAAAATAAGTGTACCAACGGAGAAAATAAAAGATTTCTTTATACTTGGTCAATTGCCTGAATTATCAAATTTATATTTTTTGGCTACCCACCCATCCACCTTATATTTGGTCAATTTAAGCCATTTAATGGGAATGGTTTCGTTATTACATTGGCTATAATTTCAATTGTCAAAAAATACTATTGTGAAAACAATAGGATAAGGATGGCCAATGCTGACCGGTGCCAGCCACATATTGCTGAATGAAAGTCAAGCTTCAAGTCGTTCTTAGGAAGGCAAGACTTTGAAAAACCTCAATGCTGGGCATTCTAGATATTGCTTACTTTCTACGGTATATTGCTTACCATTTCCGCCACAACTTTCATCTTTTAAAGAAATTTCTAATTCTTCCTATTTTAAATTAATTATTAAGATTTAACTAACTTTTAAAAATTGATACTCTACAACTTAAATAGATAAATTTAATGTTCAGATTAAATCTTACAAATTTAAAAGTGTATTTAGAATCACATCAATTAAAATTCTAAATGATGTGATGATGCAATAAAATCGTCAGTAAGCCACACGATCCACACGTGCTCCCAATGACGTACCTGCACAACAAAGAGAGTGAAGACCTTTGAAAGGGCACCGGCGTGGTACCGGCCAAATACCCTCCGAAGGTTAAGTTAGAAACCTTTACTTTCAACACTAGAGTGCTAGAGTTGAGTTATTTGTGCGTACCTTGCTTTGAGAGGGTCTTGGGGTATTTATAGTAGCGTTAGGCCGAGATTCAAGCCTTGATCAAAGAGTTCTTTTCCTTTTAGGACAATAATACTTGGATCTCACGTATCTCCTAGAATCCTTGTCCTTGTAGGGGTCTCCTTACTTAGACGTGTCGTTCAAGAATTGTTCGAGTATGCGTGTTGGCCAAGTAAGGTTGCAGATGGAGCCGAGACTGACCTCGTCAACCTTCTCCCGTCAGCTCGGCTACGCACTAGGATTTACTGTGGAGTCCTTCAGCCCTAGATCTCCGTATGTTGTAGGTCGTCAGCATCGGGTAGCTTAAAAGTTAAGGTCGTCAGCCTTGGGGTCGTCAGCCCCAAGCCCGTCAGCTTTACATCCTTTAAGATAACCCTTATCAGCTGCCCCCTACTCCATAGCCTCGTCAACCTATCCTGACGAGCTATGGAGTATATACTTAAAACCTCGCGCGACTTTCATTAAATGCTAGGACACGTGGCTTAGTTTGATTCGCCTCGTTCTGCGACGAGCGTGTCGCTTCGTCTTTCGTGCCCCCTTTTTCCTATATATATTTCCTACTTTCCTCATTTCAAACTTTCCATCACTCATATTCTTGAGAGCCAATAGCGTCAAGTTCACGACTCCCGTTCGTCTGTTTGCTAGCTTCGTCAACCTTGAACCGTCAACTCTTTTGGGACCGTCGACTTACGTCAGACGACCTTTTACTTGTAAGTTTTTTCTTTCAACTCTTTTTATTTTTTTCACCCTGTAACTTAGCGAAGCCGTTGGCCTAGGTTCTTAGAACAACAACCATCGTTTGTAGGTAGTCAGATGTCGAGTGAGCAGTCGTCAGTCCGCGAAGGAGCGGGTTATGACGAAGTCTTTCCGTCAGGTCTTCAGCCCGAGGAGGGCTTGTCCTGGTCGTCAGAGAGGGACACATCGGCCCATTCTTCTGACGAAGTGGATAGAAATGGTAGAGAAAGTGAGAACGGGGGTGGTAGTGAGAAACAGAGAAGTGGCGACGAGAGTGAGGATGAAGGTGACGAGGAGACTTTAGAGAGCACCACTGGAGCTCCAGGTGATGACCGCCCCTTCATCCTTCCCCTTGAATGGTCCGTCAATAGTTTTCTGCCGACGATGTCAGAAAATGTTTTCAACACTTTACGGGCCCGCTACCAGATCCTAGACGACGTCCCCATCCGTCTCCCTTTGGAGGGTGAACGGTGCTATTCAGGCCGGACAGCAGACGTGGGCATGTATGACGCCATGTTTGCAGCGGGCTTCAGATTACCACTGACGGGCTTGTACCGTCAGTTAACTAACTTTTTGGGGATCTCCGTCAGCCAGATTGCCCCAAATGCTTGGAGGACTTTTATTGGCGCGGAAATTTTGTGGGGTCATCTCAGCGGTGGGCACCGTCAGTTAACTTTAGAAGAATTCTTTTGGTGCTACCGTCCACAACATATTTCTTCGTCCAAGGGGTTTTATCATTTCTCCCAAAGGTCGAAAGAGTTAAAATTGGTGTCAGACATGCCTGACTCCAATAGAAATTGGAAAGGAAGGTACTTTTTCGTTAAAGGAACGAACTGGGTGTGTCGTGAAGAAGAGTGGGAGTCCATGCCTTATGGTTTTTTTGATAACACTTGGGCGTACGTTAGGGATTCAGGTTTATCCCGTCGGCCTCTCTTTGCTTTTTACCTAACTGGTTTCTAACTCCGTCTATTTTTCTTTCAGCCAACGTCCGTCCACGTATAACCGCGGAGCAAGAGGAGTTCATCCGCCGAGTGACGTCAATTCCTCTGGACGAAAGGAGGTGTCGGGACCTAATTACCCTAGACACTTTGCACCTGTATTGTGGTGGTCCCGAACCGTCAGACGAGGCTCGTAGACTAAACGAATTATCCCGTCGACGTGAGTATCTCGTAGTTACCTCCGTCACTTTCTTGACCTTTTTATTGTTTTTACTCACTTTTTATCTTTACCAGAAATGGAGACGGCAAAACAAAGAATCCGTGCCGCCGCGGCTAAGAAGAAGCAGGAGGAGGAGAGGGCAAGAGGTGAAGCGACGCCGTCGTCAGCCCCTAAGTCCGTCGGGAAGAAAGGTGTCAAAAGGAAAACCGACGGGGCTGGCGACCGGTCTGGGAAGAAGGTGATCCCCTCTTCTGGGGAACCTACCAAGGGGCCGTCGCCCCCAAGAGCTTCTCACGGGGTCGGCAAAGGCCTGATGACGGCATCAGGGGTCGTCCATCCAGATTCCGTCCGTCACCTCCTTACCCACAAGGACTATGCCGTGGAGGTGACAGGGTCCATCCTAAAGGAGGAGGAGATGGCGCTGTGTGACGACGAGTCGACTGACGAGCTAGGGTCGTCAGGGATTTTCGACCTCACCCGGGTATACTATTCCTTCCTCTTATCAAGCCACATGGACGACCTTGTAACGGACTGACGTTATTCTTACGTCTTGCAGGCCATGATCCGAATGAAGTACTTGTGGGACAAATGCTTGGATAAGGAAGCTGTGGTTTCCCGTCTGCATACCCGGCTAAGGAATGCTGTTGACGCCCAGCAGCAGTACAAAGAGGCCAACGTCCACTTAGCTAAGGAGGTGAAAAGACTGACGGACATGCTGATGGAGGAGGCCCGTCAACGAGGCCTGGCTGACGAGGCGAAGGTGGCGGCGGAGAAGGAGCTGCAAGGACTGATGAGCCAGGTAGAGACGGCCAGGAATGACGCCATGGCGGAATTCAAAGATTCCCAGCAATTCATTGATTCCTGCGCCGTTTACTATGCTGACGGTTTTGAAGATTGCTTGAAGCAGATGAAGCGCGCCTATCCTGACTTGGACTTGTCGGGGATCAACATGGACGAGCCCATACCGTCAACTCCGGCGGGTGAATCCATCCTCGAGGGGGATGATGAGTCCACCGATCCTAAGGCAGACACGAGAGACGGCAGCTTTGTTCTTGCTCAACCTGCCTTGGAGAGGTCCGTCACCTTGGATCCGTCAGCCGGTCTTGATGCGGCCAAGTCTACTGCCGACCCTTCTACTCCAATCGTCGTCCTGTCCCCGTCGACTGCTCCTTCTACTTCGTGAACCCTTTGTAAACACTGTTTTGTAATGAATTTTTATGCTTGACGCCCGTGGTTTTGGGCTTTTTGTAAAGACAATTCCCTTCACGTTTGTTGCTTTCAAAGTGTTATTTTTATTTCGCCGTTGGTTTGAATTTTGTAATGTTTTTGCATCTTGTCCTGACGAGGCTACCTGCTTTAGTAAACTTTGTATTGGTTTTGCACACTTAATTTACTTCGTGAATTTTGTAGTGACTCCGTCTACTTTGTGGACTCCGTATCAAAGTCGTCCATTATTTTTTGGACTCCAAGTTGTAGGGACTTCGTCAACTTTGAGGACTTAAGGTTGTCCATTGTGAGGACTTAAGGTTGTCCATTTCGAGGACTTACTAGTAGTCCTGTCTACTTTGTGTACTTACAGTTGTCCACTTTGTGGACTTAGGATCATCCACTCTGTGGACATAGTATTAGTTCCGTCCAGTTTGAGACGAGGTCATCTACTTTATTGACGAGATCGTCTTCTTTAGTGACGAGGTCGTCTACTTTAGTGACGAGGTCGTCTACTTGTGGACTTTGTTGTAGGTGCGTCGACTTAGTGGTCTTAATACGGTAGTTCTGACCTGTCCTTTGTGGACTTAAGGTCGTCACTTTTGCGGACTTTGGGGCGTCTACTTTTAGGGTCGTCCATTTCAGACTTTTAGATTGTCGTCCACTTTGTAGACTTAGGGTCGTCTACATTGTGGATTTAAGGTCGTCCACTTTGTGGACTTAATAGTAGTTCCGTCCACTTTGTGGACTTTGTAGTAGTTCCGTCCACGTTGTGGATTTAAGGTTGTCCGCTTTGTGGACTTAGTAGTAGTTCCGTCCACTCTGTGGACTTAAGGTCGTCCACTTTGTGGACCTAGTAGTAGTTCCGTCCACTCTGTCGACTTAAGGTCGTCCACTTTGTGGACCTTGTAGTAGTTTCGTCCACTTTGGTGGATTCTAGCTTGGTCATCCCATTTGTTGTTCCGTCTACCTAATAGTTGCACAAGTTGTTTTACTGAATAAATTCCTCTTATTGTGTTGAAGGCATAAAATTGTTCAAAAATGAATAAATCCTAGCCCTTTGGGCTTTAAATGTATTGTAATGAACTAAAATAAACGATTAAAATAAATGACTGAAAAGTAGACTGGAGATGAGGAGTAGCGTTCTTTGTGTTGCTTTTTATTGGTAGTACTTTCTGAGGTGTTCGGCGTTCCATGGATGATGTAGCCTTAGTCCGTCCAGAGTCTCTAAGTGGTAAGTACCCTTCCTTAGCCATGATGTAATTCTGTAGGGCCCTTCCCAGTTTGGGCCGAGTTTTCCTTGTGTAGGGTCTTTGGCGGCGCCCATCACCTTCCTTAGGACCAGGTCTCCAACTTCGAAGTCCCTGTGCTTGACTCGGGAGTTGTAGTGCTTTGCCATGAGGTCTTGGTATCGTGCGAGCCTTTGTTCAGCTGTTGCCCTAACTTCGTCGATTAGGTCAAGCTCCAGTCGTCTGGCGTCATCATTCCTTCCATCGTCGTGATTGTCCACTCTGTAGCTTGTGAGCCCAACCTCGGCTGGTATAACAGCTTCACTCCCATATGTTAACCGGAACGGGGTTTCTCCTGTGGGGGTCCTGACGGTTGTCCTGTATGCCCATAGTACGCTGGGTAGTTCCTTCGGCCATATGCCCTTCGCCCCCTCGAGCCGAGTTTTGATTATCCGAAGCAAGGATCGGTTCGTGACTTCGACTTGTCCGTTGGCTTGGGGATGAGCAGGGGAAGAGTAATGATTTTTGATCCCTAATTGTGAACAGAAATCCCGGAAGGCATTATTGTCGAACTGTTTGCCATTGTCCGAGATTAGGACCCTTGGAATTCCAAACCTGCAAACGATGTTCTTCCAGACAAAACTTCGCACGTTCTTCTCGGTGATAGTGGCTAAGGCTTCTGCTTCGACCCATTTGGTGAAGTAGTCGATTCCGACTATTAGGAACTTCAGTTGCCTTTGCTGCCGTTGGGAATGGGCCCATGATATCTAACCCCCATTGGGCGAACGGCCACGGAGCAGTGATCGGGGTCAGTTCTTCAGCTGGCTGCTTGATGGAGTTACTGAACCGTTGGCATTTGTCGCATGTCTTGACATATGTCTGGGCGTCCTTCTGCATTGTCGGCCAATAGTATCCGGCCCTGACTAATTTGTGGACCAACGATTGCGACCCTGAATGGTTGCCACAAATTCCTTCATGTACTTCTCTCATGACATAATCCGCTTCTTCAGGTCCTAGACACCTTAAGTACGGCCGGGAGAAACTCCTCTTGTATAAGACATCCCTTATTAAGATGAATCTCGCTGCGCGGACCTTCAGCTTCCTTGCGGCTTCCTTTTCTTCGGGTAGAATGCCTTCTTTCAAATAGGCGACCAGAGGGGTGGTCCAATCGTTTTCGGATCTTACTTCCTGCATACTGATGACATCTATCAGTGGTGTGAGTTGAGCAAAAAATAGTACCTTGTCGGGGATGACCACATGTTCCGCTGATGCAGCTTTTGCAAGGCGGTCGGCTTGTTCGTTGTCCCCTCTTGGAATTTGAACAACTCTTGCCTGGAGCTCGTCCACCTTTCTCCTTGCTTGTGCCAAATACATCTTCATTCTTTCTCCCTTGCATTCGTAGTCGCCGTTGACCTGATTGGTGATTACCTGAGAGTCACAATGGACCATCGTACCTACGGCTCCTACGGCTTTTGCCAGATCTAAGCCTGCTATGAGGGCTTCATATTCTGCTTCATTGTTGGTCGTAGGAAAACCAAGTCGAACCATGCATTCGACCTCGTCACCCTCGGGAGAGCGAAGTACGACTCCAGCTCCGCCAGCTTTTTTGTTCGACGACCCATCAGTGAAAACATTCCATTGGGAACTCCCCCCCCTGATCTTCTTGATATGCGAACTCCGCAATAAAGTCAGCGAGTACTTGCCCTTTGATGGCCGTGCGGGGGCGATATTTTATGTCAAACTCGCTCAATTCTACAGCCCATAAGGCCATACGTCCCGCGGCATCAGGGCTACTCATTGCTCGTCGTATGGGCTTGTCAGTCAGTACGACCACCGTATGAGCTTGGAAGTATGGCTTCAGCTTGCGCGCTGCCGTAACTAGAGCGAAGACCAGTTTTTCTAGTGGCGAGTATCTTCCTTCTGCCCCGTGGAGTGCCCGGCTGGCGTAGTACACCGGCCTTTGTACCTTGCTGTCTTCCCTCACTAGGGCTGCGCTGACGGCGGCTGGAGAAACGGCCAAATAGAGGAATAGTTCTTCGCCTGGTTGGGAGGGGGTCAATAGTGGTGGCGACGATAGGTAGGCTTTGAGGTCTTCAAATGCTTGCTGGCACTCGTCCGTCCATTCGAAGGACTTCTTCAGCGTGCGGAAGAATGGGAGGCACCTATCCGTCGCCCTGGATACGAATCTGCTAAGCGCGGCGACCTTTCCGTTAAGGCTTTGTACTTCCTTCACATTTTTTGGGGGCGTCATGTCCATTATAGCTCGGATTTTGTCTGGATTGGCTTCAATGCCTCGTTGGGACACCATGTATCCCAGGAATTTTCCGCCCGTCACTCCGAATGCACATTTGGCTGGATTTAGCTTCATGTTGTAGGAGCGAAGGGTATCGAAGGTTTCCCTTAGGTCTTTCAGATGATCCTCCTTTCTCTGGCTTTTTACCAACATGTCGTCGACATACACCTGTACATTTCTCCCGATCTGTTCCACGAACATCTTGTTCATAAGCCTTTGGTACGTCGCTCCCGCGTTCTTTAAGCCGAACGGCATGACCTTGTAGCAAAAAAGGCCTTGACTTGTTACGAACGAAGTCTTCTCTCGATCAGCTTCGTCCATCTGGATCTGGTTGTATCCTGAAAACGCGTCCATGAAGCTTAACAACTGGTGTTGGGCCGTAGAGTCAACCAGGAGGTCGACCCTAGGCAGAGGATAACTGTCCTTGGGGCATGCTCTGTTCAGGTTTGTAAAATCTACGCACATCCTCCACTTTCCGCTGCTCTTTCTTACCATGACGACGTTTGCTAACCACTCGGGATAGTGAACCTCCTGAATGAAACCCGCCTCTTGTAATTTACGGACTTCCTCCGCTACTGCCCGATCTCTCTCTGGGGCGAAGACTCTTTTCTTTTGGCGAATCGGCAGAAATGATGGTAAGACGTTTAATCTGTGTACTATGACTGACGGATCGATGCCCGGCATGTCCCTGTGACTCCAAGCAAATACGTCCCGGTTTTCTTTAAGAAATGCCGTGAGTTCCTGCCGTATCGTCGCGTCTGTAAGAGTACCGATCTTGGTTGTCCGTTCCAGTTGGGAATCGTCAAGAGATATCTCTTCGAGTTCTTCTATGGGCTCCGTTGCGGTGCGCTGTTCTTCTATGTTCATGGCTTGACGGTGGTCATCCATCTCCATCATTGCAATATAACATTCGCGCGCGGCCACTTGGTCTCCTCTTAGCTCCCCTACCCCATAGTCCGTCGGGAATTTTATCATCAAGTGGTAGGTTGAGGTTATAGCTTTCCAAGAGTTAAGAGTGGGACGTCCTATGATAGCATTGTAAGCTGATGAGCAGTCGACTACAAGGAACGCTACATTCTTCGTGACCTGCTGAGGGTAATCTCCGACGGTTACTGCTAGGGTGATGGTGCCGAGGGGGAATACCTTTGTTCCTCCGAATCCGACTAGTGGGGCGTTAGTCGGAACTAGCCGTTCCCTATCAATTCCCATCTGTTGGAACGCAGGATAGTAGAGGATGTCCGCTGAGCTCCCGTTGTCAACCAGAACTCGATGCATGTTATAATCTCCTGCTCGTATGGTGACGACGAGCGCGTCATCGTGGGGGTGGTGGAGGCGTCGCGCATCTTCTTCTGAGAATCCAATGAGGGGTTTGTCAGTCCGTTGTATTTTAGGTACGGACCCTGTCAACTGGATGTTCTGGACCATTCTGAGATAGGTCTTTCGAGCTTTCTTTGAGGATCCAGCGGTCGCCGTGCCCCCTATAATCATCCGGATATCTCCTATCGGCTGCCTGGGGCGTTCGTTGTCTCGTCGGGGAGCTTGGTCCTGCGGTGGTCCTGCCCGCTCTTTACTAACAAACCTCTGCAGCTTCCCCTGTCTGATTAGAGCTTCTATCTGCTGTTTTAGGTCATAGCAGTCTGCCGTGTCGTGTCCATGGTCTCGATGGAAGCGGCAATATTTGTCCTTCGGTCTTTTGTTGGGGTCTCCCTTCATCTTGCCGGGAAAAGTCAAAGCCCCCTCGTCCTTGATTTGCATTAGGACCTGATCGATGGGGGCGGTCAGTGGCGTGAAGCTCGCGAATCTCCCTGGGGGCGGTTTAGAGCGGCGATCATCCCGTCGCTCTTCGGTCCTAGCCTTCTTCTGCCCCCTATCCGTTCGTGTATCTTCTTGTCTTTCCCTTTTCTTTGGCTTATCTTCCCTTGCAATCAGCGCGTCCTCCGCGTTCATGTACTTCGTTGCCCTGTACAGCACGTCGGACATTGTTTTTGGATCGTTCTTATATAGGGAGAAGAGGAACTTACCCTTTCGCAGCCCGTTGGTGAAGGCTGCTACCTGTATCTTATCGTCCGCTTCATCTATTGAAAGGGCTTCCTTGTTGAACCACGTTATATAGGATCTCAAAGTCTCGTCCTCCCTTTGCCTGATACTCATCAAACACGCCGTGGACTTCTTGTATCTGTGACCTCCGATGAAGTGTGACACGAACTGAGCACCTAACTCTTTAAAGGTGTTAATCGAGTTTGGCGCCAACCTGTCGTACCAGACTCTTGCGGATCCCTTCAATGTGGTTGGGAAAGCCCTACACATAATCTCGTTCGGCACCCCTTGAAGGTGCATTAGAGTTTTGAAAGACTCCAAGTGGTCCAGGGGGTCCTTTGTTCCATCGTAGCTCTCTACCTGCGGCATACGGAATTTCGGGGGCAGAGGGCGTGAAGTGACATTTGCCGTAAACGGTGAGTCGGTTCGCTGCACCAGGTCATCGAGGTTGTTGGACACTCGCCCTTTGAGGGCGTTCATCATCACGTCTATTCGTTCTCGCATCTCCTGCATCTCTGCGGCAATGTGGGGAGGCAAGGCTTCCGAAGGGGTAGTCAAGTTGGTATCCCGCCTCTCCGGCCTGCTCGGGGCGTTGCTGCCTTCGGGTGCCTCTGGATTCCTTCTCTCAGCGCTTGTTTCCTCTTGATTTTCTTCTTGCGCTCCAGGACGCATGTTCTTCTGGCGCAGCTGCTCCTCCAAGTCGTGATTTTGTTTGGTCAGGCGCTCGACCGCCGCTGCGAGCGTTTGGACTTGTTTTTCCAGAACGGTAGCACGCGGTTCTTCCGCCTGAACGTTGTTGGTGGTAGCCATCGAGCGGGTGAGTACCATGCAACTTTTGTCCGGGAAGCAACAGCGTTACGTACTTTCGGTTCCCACAGACGGCGCCAACTGATGATGCAATAAAATCGTCAGTAAGCCACACGATCCACACGTGCTCCCAATGACGTACCTGCACAACAAAGAGAGTGAAGACCTTTGAAAGGGCACCGGCGTGGTACCGGCCAAATACCCTCCGAAGGTTAAGTTAGAAACCTTTACTTTCAACACTAGAGTGCTAGAGTTGAGTTATTTGTGCGTACCTTGTTTTGAGAGGGTCTTGGGGTATTTATAGTAGCGTTAGGCCGAGATTCAAGCCTTGATCAAAGAGTTCTTTTCCTTTTAGGACAATAATACTTGGATCTCACGTATCTCCTAGAATCCTTGTCCTTGTAGGGGTCTCCTTACTTAGACGTGTCGTTCAAGAATTATTCGAGTATGTGTGTTGGCCAAGTAAGGTTGCAGATGGAGCCGAGATTGACCTCGTCAACCTTCTCCCGTCAGCTCGGCTACGCACTAGGATTTACTGTGGAGTCCTTCAGCCCTAGATCTCCGTATGTTGTAGGTCGTCAGCATCGGGTAGCTTAAAAGTTAAGGTCGTCAGCCTTGGGGTCGTCAGCCCCAAGCCTGTCAGCTTTACGTCCTTTAAGATAACCCTTATCATGATGTAATAGTAATAATATATATTGTTAGATTAAGAAATCTTAATAATGAAATGAATTCTCACCATTATCAACACATATAGGGATGTTTGCGTCTACGTATGGAGTAAAGTCACGTTTTTGGTTTTTTTTTTTTTTTTTTAACCATCATGTTATACACTGTTCATTGGCCATGAACAGTGTATTTAGGCCAATGTACATTGCTAAATAGTAATAAACCAAAAAAAAAAAATTATTTTGTTATTGTTTTCAGCAAAATAAGCAGTATTCAAACGCACACTAAAAATATATTCATCTTAACTCCAAAAAAATATATATATACATATATATATACATACACACATTCATGATTCATCTACACCCTCCTATATGGATTCTCTGCCAAGTCTGATCATTCTTGCAAACTTTTTCCATGATGGCTGAGATGTCAATTTACTCTGACCATTCCTCTTGCTTTGAGATGTTGCAACATGCCACTGCGTATCCTTGGCATAATGATCACTTCACAAGTATAAATTTCTTGTAGGGTGAGTAGGGCAAGGGTTGAGAGTCAAGTCTCCAAGAAGAGGTTTCACACACATATATTCCATTTTTTTAAAATGCTGCAACATCACCACCATGCATCCTTGCCATGATGATCACTCCACAAGTGCAAAGTTCTTATGAGGTGGTGAGGCAAGGGTTGAGGATTAAGTCTCCAAGAGGAGGTTTCACACACTTATATACACTTTTTTTTAGAATTTCAACCTATGGCATCTACTCTTGATGATAATTCTTTATCATCAAACCAAAACACCAATCAATTTTTGGTGTAGACGGAGATTGAACCTCAAATCTCTTATTTAACCATCAAAGACTTTATCAGTTGATTTAATTGAAATCCACAACATATACACTTAAATTAAGTTAGAGTAAAATTAATATCATGTATCAAAAATAATAATAATAATAAAGAGATGCTGCCACATGTAGCTGGCCAAAAGTTTTTCGATGATCTTACCTTGTGGCTTGTGTCATCTATCTATCTATCTAAAGTAACTATAAATGAATGATTTGTAATTTCATCATGAATCTATAAATTATATGCCTGAAGGCAGAAAGAACTTATGAAGTTCTTAAAATCCAAATATTACTTAGGTTCCTTCATCTTGTCTTTTTATCTTGTTACTGTTAGCTCACAAGATCCATAAGTTTGTTCTCTTCACATGTCTTCAGAGACTTTTTGTTACGTATCTCGGAAATAACCCGTGGTCAAGACGGCATTTGGAATCAAATGGGGTGTACTTTATTAGACCGATTGGCAAATGTGCTTTCTTTGACTAAATTATAAATGCTTTTCTTAGAAAATTATCACCCTTGTCATAATTAGGACGTCCAAAAAAATAAAAGATAAGAAATTAAGAGAACTATTTGATCTTGAATTCATTTAGGCAATAAATACCACCCTCTAGTACTCACTTCTTGCCAACTCGAACACTCCCAAGTTCAGTCAACCCTCCTTTCAATCTTCATTTCATCACTTACAGTTTCAAACTCTCAAGGTCACCATGGGTGTTTTCACATACGAGACTGAGACCACCTCTGCTATCCCACCAGCTAAGCTATTCAAGGCTTTTGTCCTTGATGCTGACAATCTCATCCCAAAGGTTGCACCTCATGCCATTAAGAGTGCTGAAATCATTGAAGGAAATGGAGGCCCTGGAACCATCAAGAAGATCACCTTTGGCGAAGGTAATTCGTTTCTATTCTCATCTCCAACACATCATTTGTTTAGCAACTTAAAAGTACCTATCTTGTCTTTTGGCAGGCGAAAAAAATGCCATTACTATCATCTTTCATTCTTAAAAATAAAAAATAAAAAAAAAAATAAAAAATATATGCTTTAAGAGTTTTGTGATTCAATGGCATTATTTGAGTCTCTTATAAATGGATAACCTGGATTTAAATCCTAGAGAAGAGGTGGTAAGTAACTAGTGTTTTTACTATATTTTTTCAGGCAGCCAATTCAAGTATGTGAAGCATAGAATTGATGAGGTTGACCAAGCAAACTTCACATATTGTTACAGTGTGATTGAGGGTGATGCTTTGAGCGAAGTACTCGAGAAAATCTCATACGAGATCAAGATTGTGGCAAGCCCTAATGGAGGATCAGTCTTGAAGAGCACCAGCAAGTACCACACAAAGGGAGAGCATGAGATCAAGGAAGAGCAAGTTAAGGCTGGAAAAGAAAAGGCTGCAGGACTTTTCAAGGCTATTGAGGCCTACCTCTTGGCACACCCTGATGCCTACAACTAACTTTGTGTGTGTGTGTGTGTGTGTGTGTTTTGCATTCGTGACTATAAGGAGCTAAGGTTGTCGGTTTTATTTTGTTTTCTGGCTTGCCAAGACTGCCTCAGGTTTGCAAATAAAGGAGTTTGTGGTTTGGTATCATCATCTGCTTTCTTGAGATTTGGAAGAGTGAAACGTGAATGTTGTCCTATTACTTTTGTATACATACAAATAATGAAAAATCAGTTGGAAATCTTACTATTACTTGCAAATGATAGGTGCATTCATTTCTCTTTAATAACGATGGGGCATCGGGTATCATTAACGAACTCAACAATAAGCTTACATGTCATGTCTTGCCCGATTTGTGTAAAGAGAATATGTCGTTTAACTTTAACACCAAATCTATCAATATGCATGACTGTAGAAGGCAATGATAGGAACACAATTATTTTCGAAACCCTTTTTCACAATTTACTACACTGACAAGTTGTGAGAGTAACATTGCTTTTACAAATACTCTGTCACTAACATCACTTTTGTTAGGCATCAATTGCAACATATTGTGTTACCAATTGTAAAAAAAAAATGTAAAAATTTAGTGTCCTTGTTAAACTGTAAATGGTCAACCACCATTTGGAGATCCATATGAAATTCTCAATAAATAATTTCAACTATTAATGTGATTTTGTTCAAGGTAATGACCTCTAAATATAGCCTTGTGAAGACAATCAATTTAAATAACCACCACAATATTACAGAAAGGTCATTGATTATCACAAATCTTGACAGATTGTAACAGAAAGGTAGCAATATTATAAATCTTTCTCTATCATCTTTTTTTTTTTTTTTTCAAACTCTTTCTCTATCATCTTTAAACATTACAAATTGATAACATTGATTATTGATTTACTAAACATATGCCATATTTTGATTAAAATGTATTAAAAAGAGGAAAGTGTAGATCTAATTTGGTTATCTACAGATAATTACATCAATCTCGAGGGGTCAATTTCGGCTCTTCTGCATAGGTTCAACCAATTAAAACAAACGTAGAGACGGCTAATTTTTTCAGATTGAGTTGACTTTTTTAGCATCAACTAGTCCTAATCCTAAAGTACCACCCTATTGCTTGTCTTAAGTCACATGTACCCACCTCAGCAAATTAAAGAATTTTTTTTCTAGTCTCTAGCATTGCTCATTACTCTTTGGAAATTATCTATAATTAATACATCAGCAGTCAATGTAGTAAGCCCCGTTCTATAGCTAATATAAGAGTTGAGAATTGAGATTGAAGCTTCTATTCTGCAAGTCCTTTTTACCCTGCTAGTTCTTAGCTTGTAACTGAGGCAGAGAGTCACTCTAAGTTCTGTAACCTGTATCCTAGTTGTAGTTGTTATTTGTAGTTCCTAGGTTGTGATTTTGTAATGCAAGAACTTCTCAGTGTCTTTAATTTTAGGTGAAGGGAGAAAACCACTAAGATCAAATTTGTTCTTAAGGTATACAGTAATTTAAAAAAAGAAAGCACCACAAAAAGGATAAAATCAGCCTTCCGTATTGAACAATACTTATTTTTATTTTGTTTTGTGGAGTAGTCTCATAACTCAGAAAACTTGGTTACACTGGAGATATCAATTTGGGCCATTATGCTTGAGACATTGAAACTCAGACAGACTAGTTTTGTTCAATTATTGTGTGAAAATGCATCGGTATCCACAAGAAAGGTCCTAAAATACTGTTAAACCATCAAAGAAATAAACCTGAGGAAAGGATACTGCAACAGCAGAAAGCTACGAATTTTTTCGTGCTTGAGCATCATTATTTCTCCAAGGATCGAGTGCTTCTCTGATTGCCTGAGTTTCTGGGGAATTCTCCCAAGCCCTCTTCTCTGACTCTAGAACAGTCACTTTGTCATCTGCACAATAACATAATAACATTGTTAGAATAAGAATCAATTGACAGAACGTAACAAATGATCTTTACAGACTAATGACAACAAATAACATTTGATAACAATAATAGCTAAATCACTAACAATAGCTAAATTTTCTGATAAGAAGGCAGTTGGATAGAGTGAAAACTCATTCAATTGGTAAAGATGAAGCTTCATCACAAGCAAAAACCAGCAACCCATTATCAAATACTGTAACAAAAAATATGCAAGTGTGATGCCATGTGCAAATGAGGCCACCTAACTTAAGTTATACACCTAGTTCTAGGTGAATTTCAAGGACTGAGATTCAGTGGAAACAATACCTGTTTTCACTTTGACAATATGACAAATAATTATTAAGATTTGTCATTTATAATCAAAATATAATCTGGACAATATAAATATTCAAATCTGATTCTGGAAATTTTCCAATTGAAATTACTGAAACAGGCGCCAAAAGATAAATGGGGATAAGGCTTCCTACAAATTACCTCTCCTAGACCCCACAAAAGTGGAAGCTTTATGCACTAGATACGATCTTTTTAATTAGTGAAAGAGGCATTCTGTAGCCACAAGTCTCTCATTACTTGATGCAATCCAGTACAAACATAATTGGAAAATAAAGTAGATTGCTTTATCAATCAAAGTAAGTTTCCAAGACTGTATAATACTCAATGCGGCCAAGTTTCACACAACCATAAACCAAATTTGCATCTTAAAGAATTTTTCTAGCTAAAATCATACAATCAAGTTCATAGATGAAAAAGGAACACAAAAGGATAAGATTGTGCATAAGAATTAAATGAAAAGGAGGGTTCTCACACAGAAGCCGGTTTTGATCATAAAAAACTCCATTGAAGCTCCAATACCAGCTGACACTAATGCAACCTTTAAGTACCAATCCAGAAACTTCATTTCTCTGCATATATGATCATAATTTGGTTTTTTAAAATATATATATAATATAAACATAGAAAAAAAAAATATATATATATATATATATATAAACAAAAAACCAAATTTTAGGAAGTTCCAGGGCACTTTTGGAAATAGAGGTAAGATTTTTAGGAAGGCTGGCTTCATTTCTCTTCAGTCTCCTTCAGCCCTCACTCACTCTCTGCCTCGCCTCTCTGCCTCTCTCCCACTCTCTGCTGTCTCTGCTGTCAGTGCCGTGCCTCTCTCCCACTCTCTGCTGTCAGTGCCGTGCCTCTCTGCCTCTCTCCCACTCTCGCATTCTCTGCTGTCATTTCTCTTCTAGTTATTATTTACTATTGTTCTTAAATTTGGTATATGTTTATATAATGTGAAAAAGTATGCTTAGCAATATATTAAAAATATAAATAAAAATATTTTTAATAATTTTTTAATCGCCGCATCCCGCTGCACCCACACCCTACTTTTTTAAAAATTGCCAAGTCCCGCACCTGCACCCGAATCCCGAAACGCACCCGTGCTTCATAGGTAGCAACTAGCAAGTGATATCTGTGCTACAAGACATTTTGGAGGGGTGAGGACAGAAAAAATACTATTAAGAGAGAATTATAATATCTCACAATTTGTCAATAATTGTTTGTTAAACAATAAGACAGTTGTTATTGGGTTATTTGAATAGCTTATTATTTTCTTCACAATCAACTAGGAGGACTAACAGAATGAGAAATTGTAATAAATTTTATATATATATATATATATATATATATATTCAAGGGATTTTGAAACTAGGAGGACTAAAATGGGTAGACCACTTGTTTTTTGCACTGGAAATAGAAGTTAGTAGTCTATAGACAACAGAGAAACCACACAAACATTGGCCCAACTTTTCTCACAAAATTGCAATCTAGATGATATTTCTAGACAAATACAACTAAAGTAAACTCCCTGCTGTTAAACCAGGCACTATATGATTATAAGAATACAGAGCTTGACCCCAAAAAAAAAAAAAAAGGGATTAAAATTATATATAGAACGTATCTATTAAAGGGATTATACCAAAAGTTTGTAACTGCAAACAATAAAAAAAACCTTGACAGTGCATAGATGATTGAGGAGTTCACAGAGACACCCAATGCCATGTTTAAATTTTTAAGGTTTAAAGAGTTTAAGGACATTGACTTAGTGAAGCATTACAAATCATTCTGCAAGGATTTGAACCCATGTTGTCCGCTCTATCATGATTTCTCTTTACGAGGTCAAGACACCAGTAGGTTTCTTTTTTATGCTTCTGGATTTGATCCCAGGTTTTATTTGTTTGACGACAAGAGATATTATCAATCTGACTCGAACCCACAAAACTTTGGTTTGCGAGTACCAGAGAAACCAAAAAAATTGCAAATCAAAAACCCTCTTAAAACATTTCTATAAACTTTGGAGAGGAGCAATGCAACAAAACACAAACAGTCATGCCCATCATCAATCATCAAAAATTTCACAACCATCCATAAGATATATCACAAAATATGGGCTAAACGCAAAAATAAAACAAAAACAAAAGAAAGGGTACCTTTCGGTTTTTGCAGTAATTTCAATCGGCGATTAAGGAGCAGCAACTACCGGCGTGAGGAAAACTAAGCCCCGGCAACTTTGCTCTTTGTCTTGCACTGTAACTGTGAGTCTGTGACCGTCTAAAAGGTAAAAAGAAGAAGACTAGTCAGCTGTCCTTACAATTTAGATTTTACGCTCCGTTTGTTTATGATGAACTTGTGTAAGGATAGTTACCTTGTTTTCTCTTGTTTAGTAGTATAAAAAAATATAAGCCAAAAGAGGTTATTTTTAGTACACGTAAAAAGTACCGCTTATTTTTTGAAATTATTTTTCATTGAACTTTTTTATAAAATAATTATATTTTACAATAAGTTAAATAAAAAAAGTTAGAAGGTTATTTTTTAACTTATTTAAAGTTGCAATCAAAAATTAAAAAATGAGATAATTTTATAGAAAATATTTTTTAAAAAATCATTTTCTAAAAAACATCATTGTTGAAACAAATAAAGCGCCTGGTGTAACAATTTTTTTTTTTTTTTTTTTTTTTGGTTGAAGAAGGATTTAGCAAATTAAATCTTACAATATTCACCAAAAAAAAAAATTAAATCTTACCATTTTAGAAGTTATAAATTAAGCTTTTGAAATTTAAAAAAAGAACAAATTAAACCATATTGTTTTGAAAGTAACAAATTAAACCTTAAAAGTTTTTAATAATATAACAAATTAAACCCAAAACCTATACTAATCCCATCACAAGCACTCCACATGTTCGATGGTTGATGAGACTCTTTTTTTTTTCGAGTTTAATGTAATTTTTTAATTTAAATTTGTCTATTATTAATGAGGTTATATAGGAAGGAATTTTTAAGAAACTAAAATTTAGGATTTGAAATGGAATAAACTATTGGGTTTAGTGTGTGCTAGCTTTTTAGGAAAAAATATATCAAACGTGAGTGAAATAAATTTAAAGAGAGGCACTACATCCACAACATTTTCACAACAAATTATAAATGGTTAATTGTTATTGGTTTAAATTTGAACCTAACACTAAGATTACTTTTTTGCCCCAACAATAGCAACTAGTAACAACCTGCTACTTAGGATTTGTTATAAAAATGTTGTTGACATATCATTTCTCAAATTAAAATAAAGTGTGCTAATTTTTAGGAAAAAAGTTTCTCTCATAGTTTTTTTTTTTTTTTAATTTTGATTTTTGCTACATTACAATTTTAACCCATTTTTTTTTTTTTTTTAAGACTACGGATTATTTAATTAGGTTACTTTTTGATGTTTTAGGATTTTAAATTTGCCAGGCCCCCTAAAGTATGGGTTTGAAATGTAGTTTTCTAAACAGGTAATTCATAATTGACACATCAATGGGAGCATGTTCCCAATAAATAAATTATAGGATAAATTATAAAGTTGGTCTTTATTCTTTACACCATATCTCAATTTGATCATTAACCTTTTAAGTGTGTCAATTTGGTCTCTAATCTTTCAATGTCGTGTCAATTTAGTCTTTACCGTCATCTCTTAGATGAAAATTGCTGACTTGATAAACGACAAAAATAAAAAATTATTTTATTTGCCA
The DNA here is from genome assembly GCA_032878915.1 of Castanopsis chinensis. Classification (NCBI taxonomy): domain Eukaryota; kingdom Viridiplantae; phylum Streptophyta; class Magnoliopsida; order Fagales; family Fagaceae; genus Castanopsis; species Castanopsis chinensis. The sequence continues at coordinate 2,855,496 of JAVQMG010000113.1, forward strand.
TGTCAACAAACACCTATACCACTACATCAATTTTTTAATTAAGAAAAAACCAAATTAAATTTGAAACACAACAATCAAAATTCCTATACCAACAATCAAAAAACTTCAAGTTTGGATTGTCCCGAGGATATTGCCCCTCTGGTTTTGGGTGATGCCTCTTGATGTTTCTATGCTTGTTTCAATAAAGCCCAGCCCGTAATTGGGGTCTGGTTTCTCAAAAAAAAAAAAAACCCTAATAAAATTCCTATCTCATCTTCATCTCCTTTTTCCTTTGCTGTTGTTAGTCTCCACCAACCAAAGTCGGTAGATTGCTATTATTAAAACAAAGCGATAGATGAAACTAAAGCAAATTTGGCCGTGGCAGTATCCATAGTTATAGACTTTGAACTCTAGCTTCCTTTGTTTTTTCTAAACCCACCAGGTTATGTGTTTTGGGTTTTATTTCATTTGTTATACATATGGTTGATTTTAGGATCTGGTGGAAATATTAGGATATGGTGAAAGTCTTATGTGGTCCCAGGCTTCTAAAGTTCCATACTCTCTCACTTTGGATGGACTGACACGACTTCTGTATCTTTGCTAGGTAACATAAGATAAATATTTCAATCAATTATTCTTAAGTTGAACTCGCCGGTGTCTGCAACTTCTTAGAGGATGAGGGAGAAGAGATGAAGATGGGTTTGGTTGGTGGTGACTTACGAGAGAGGGGGAGAGTAGATGGAGTTGAGTTAGGGATTTTGGCTGTCAGATGATGTGGCAGTACAAGTATCCATTAATGTGACAATTTTTTTTTTTTTTGTCATTTGCAACTTTAGCAATTTTCATGATAACGATAAGGGTTAAATTGACATAACATTAAAAGGTTAAGGACCAAATTAACACAAAAAAAAATTATTGACCAAATTGAGATATGGTATAAAAGATAGAGATCAACTTTATAATTTATCCTAAATTAAATTATATGACCGTATTGAAGATTTTTTCAATATTTGAGCTGATATTGATATTTTGACTAGTGCAAAAAAAAATAATTAAAAATAATTTATAAAAAAGATGCTATTTGGGCTTAATCAAAAATGCCAAAGTTACATGATGTCAATCAGTACTAAAACATTCTATTCCTTGGGCAAATCGCATTGCTCTTTGACATGATATTTATAACTTTGCTTAGGAGTGTTCCTTTCATTTTTTGGAAGAGTGGAATAAAATGGAATAAATATTATCTTGTTAGTCCTTTAGTTTAAGGTAAAATTAAATCCTCTCAAATTTCTAAGCATTTCAATTTTTGTAAGTAAATAAAATCCATACGTCTATGGGCAATTGGATTCTCAATTTGGAAATTTATGAATTTCCTTTTTTAAAAATAGGCATCCACATTTCTATGACTTAGAAGAATTTTATTTTGACAATTATGCCCCTAAATTAATAGCATTTGACTAACTAAAAAGTCTAAAATATAAAGAAATTTTTTGGCTACAGTGCGTATGCTATGTATTCAACTTTTCTTTAAAAAAAAAAAAAACTTTTCTTTTCAATTAATTTTATGCTGATGTTCACCTTTATATTTATATCTCTTTTATCTCCCATTTAGAAATATTTGATGACAAGAAACTTGATTAATTGAATTAACAGGATGTAAGATTTTAAGAAAACTTTATGTGGCTCACATTTAAATGATAAATGAAAACTCATGTTTTAAGGATTTTATTTGTGAAAGACGTTATGATGAATAATAATTTCTAAGTAACTATCAATTGGTATAACCCCTTTGATTAATAAACACCTTGAAGTTACAAGTTTTAAACTCCTTGATGGAAGGAGGTTATGAAACAAATCTTAATTTAAAAGCGTCCTTAGTCTAGCCTATATATACACTTATATAGCATGTCGCCATCAAAAGGAAATATGTAAGATAAAGATCAAAGACTAGAAGACACCTTTTATATACACTATCATCATATAATGAGTCTTCTTTTCTCCAAACACTTAAACAACTATAAGTGGAGGTATGTTTATGTTTGTTTTGAGATTAGAAGAATCAGTTTGAAATCCACAAGATTATTATCTATATAGAACTACATAGGTTCAAAGGTAGATATGATGCATCAATTTGTTTTTTCATTACATGTGCGACTCAAGGACATTGTTTTCTCTAATCATAAATTGTCCATGTATTGTATTTTACAAGATGTTAATGTGTACTAGTGGGAAATTCAACTAAAATACATGCCAAGACACTAAAAGTGTTCATAAATTTGATTTTGATTTTGATATTCATCAAGTGCTCATCCAAGTATTTAAGTTTGTTTCCTAGATATAAAATCTTAATTATTTGGAAAATAATTTGTGATAGTATGGTGACACATATGACAAACATGCCTCAATAATTTTTACAATTTTCAATTGTAAATTGCTTTAGAGACTATTTTTGTGGATTCATATATCTGGCATGATAACACAAATGATCCTTATATTTTGGAAACCATAAGGCTTTACAATAAATTATGGGGATAAATGTGTTACATATAAGTTTTCAATTATTTCATAAAGTTTATTGTTACGTATAAGATTTGGATCATTCAAGTGAGTCATTTATTTAAGTGCATTTCAGGTTTCTTTACACTTATCATGTATTGAAATATTATTTCATGTCATTTTTACGTGCATACTATCATGATCAGTATTAGGATCAGTTGATCTTTATAATGCTATTTGAAGTAGTGAATATCAAAATGACATTGAAGTAGCCATAGCATCCTAAGCCATGATGATAATCACTTCAATAATTTTTATGAGACTTCATTAGGAATAAAGGCATCTAAGTGGCAATTAATTCATGAAGATAATGACTTGGCCCCATAGGAAGGATATTATTTTTTTGATTTAATTGGAATAAAATGGTGAATGTAGCATTAAGATGAGATTCTTCCTAGGCCCATAGGTATGGAAAATTTGATTCTTAGTGTTTATATTTACTAGTTTTATGAATAAAGTTTTATGATAAATTCATGCATGATGCACCTCTGCCCATAGGAAGGTCGAATTTACTACTAAGTTGACATTGGTTAATTTAGAATTAAAGTTTAAGTTTCATAGCATTAAAGTTTATTTTCTTTGGGTTTGTGGATCTATGTTTTGGTACTCATGTGGATGAATTATCCATCTCATTGAATAAAATATGTTAAAATGAGAAATTAAGTAGAAGGGTGGGAGTGATCTAATTGCTCAAGAGTAAAAACTTGGGACTTTATTCCTTTAAGGTAAAGGTTTTGTGAAAGCTATTTATATTAGTTTACAAGATCCATTAAGGTTTGACTCCTGATAAAAGTTATACTTTGCAAAAGTTAAGCATATAGGCATCCCATTAATAGTATGTAAAAGTTCACCAACTTTGTTGTACCATTGGTTTTACTGGTCACATTGTTATTCGGTGTGTATACCTTAAGATCAGTGGTAGTAAATGTATTGTTTTTATGCCTAAATATGAATGACATACTACTTGGAAGTAGTGATTTGATTTTGTCATGTAAGATATTCTATATGTTATGAAGCTATAAGATGGACATTATGGATAGGTCTTAAGGTTGTCGATTTTATGATGAGACCTTTAAAGATTTTAAAGATAACTCGGTTGTAATTTTCTTCTCTAAGGACAATGAATGAAAGCCGAAATAAACATATCGACATAAAGTGACTCAGTCTAAAAGAGAATTTTAAGAAACTAAAAGTGTCTATTGAGTTAAAATTATTGAGCTAATATATGTTAAATTTCAAAACTAAAGGTTTGCCGGCAAAGCAGTATAAAAGTTTTTTAGACATACAAACTTGTTAGCTCATTTGGTGTTTAATTTCTCTCTAATTATTCAATGTTTTGGACACATATTTGGTTAGTTTTGGAGAAGAAAATATTTGATTTTTATTTTGTGCACATAAAGTATATGAATTAAGTTAAATATATCTATGAAGATATATAAAGATGATATATCCATGAGGATGTATAAAAGAGGACCCAAATGGTTAATAGGTAGTCCATTCATAAAGAATTAATGGCTCATAAAGTACTAATGTAAGGATTACCATACATTATAATACATGGAAGGAAGTACTCATTTTAATTGAGGGTATTACTGACATAATTCATGTATTGGATTTTTTATTTGAGTGAGAGTATTTCACAATTAGTTGACATGAGTAATATCATGGTCATGTTAAAGTTAGTATCATTTATCAAGTAATTCAAATGTCAAGTGGGCCAAGTGGGAGAATGTAAGATTTTAAGAAAACTTTATGTGGCCCACATTTAATTGATAAATGAAAACTCATGTCTTAAGGATTTTATTTATGAAAGACATTATGATGAATAATAATTTCTAAGTAACTCTCAATTGGTATAACCCCTTTAGTTAATAAACACCTTGAAATTACAAGTTTTAAACTCCTTGATGGAAGGAGGTTATGAAACAAATCTTAATTTAAAAGGGTCCTTAGTCTAGCCTATATATATAGCCTATCGCCATCAAAAGGAAATATATAAGGTAAAGGTCAAAGAATATAAGACACATTTTATATACACTATCATCATATAGTGAGTCTTCTTTTCTCCAAACACTTAAACAACTATAATTGGAGATATGTTTATGTTTGTTTTATTTCCGTTGTACTCTAAATTTTATCTTACATAGGAATTTACTCTCATTTGGATTTTTTTTTTTTTTTTTTTTTTGTAATATTGTTACTAGTTGACAAGAGACATTCTAAAAAAAATAAAAAAATAAAAAAAAAGACAAGAGACTTTACAAAATGTAATATTGTTACCTTTCTGTTACAAGTAAATTTGATTGTCTTCACAAAGCTATATTTAGAGGTTCGCTGCCTTGACGCCTCTCAAAAAAATAAGTTCATTCCCATGACAAAGATCACATTAATAGTTTGTAATTATTTATTGAGTATTTCGTAGGGTCTCTAAATGATGGTTGATCGTTTATAGTCCAATAAGGAAACAAAATTTTTACTTTTTTTTTTCTCAATTGGTAACATGAGAACATGATATGTTGCAATTGATGCATGACAAAATTAATATTAGTGACAAATATATGTAAAGAAACGTTATTTTAATCATAAATATATATGCAAAAGCAATGTTATTTTAATCATAAATTTCCATTGTAATCAAAGATAGAACTACACTTGGGTTCGGGGGCCATGATTCCCCCTCAGATTTTGTAAAATTAACTTGTAGTATGCATAGGCTATACAAAAATGTTAACTTTTGACCCTAAATTGTATATACTAGCCCCCCCTCCCCAAATATTTTTACAAATTGACCCATGAAATTTCCCAAATTGTTTTAATCAAAACATCCCTTTGCTGCGTTGCCCCAAAAATATCAAGAAAATCCATTAGACAAACTAACAAAACAATTCATAAACTTGGATAATTAGAAATACCTTTAGACAATCACAAATCTAGTATAGAAAAAGAAAAATACCAACAAGATAAGGACAAATGACAAATCCTTAGCAAAACAATTCTTTAGTGCAGCACCACCGCCATCATCTTCTTCTCTAACCGATTGCATCTTTGTTGCTTTCTTCTTCTTCTACCTTTTTTTCTAACTTCACAACCTCCAAACTTCAATGCATGCCTTCTCTTTATTTTGCAAAATGATGATTGACAAAGGCACCTTGGAGATTGTGCCAAAGATGGCTACAACTCATTGTGGTTCTTGTGGCCAACACAAAGCCACGTGCACTTAATTGATTTTTTTTTTTTTTTCTTTTTGGTCTGATCATATAGTATATACTATCTAATATTCATAAAGTTATATTAAAATTAATGTAGTAGTATACTACCTTATATCCATTAATTTTGTTGTAACTTTATTGTGTTAATAAATTACTAATAATAATATTGTTGTGGCTTGTGGGGTTTTTAAAAAAAAATTTAAAATTTTAAACTAGAGAAATAAATATCAAAAAGAAAAATTAAAAAAAAATCATTAATTTTTATATAGGTTAAAGATTCCTAATTTTGCAAGTTAAGAAATAATTTGAATCGTTACATAGGATAAATTCCTAAAAATTAATATTACAATACATTCACATGATATTATGATGTGTATACATTTTTTGGTCAGCTAAAACCAACACTTGCGAAACTTTTTCTTGGTTATGCTTGCCTCCTAGGTTTGAATTCTGGTTTGTGATTGTAATAAGTTGTGAAAATATTTCTATTCCTATTATTACCTTTTACATTCAAGTCTATTGATAATTTTGGCGTTAAACGAGATATAAACTTTGCCCAAATCGGACGAGACATGACATGTAAGCTTATTATAGAGTGTGTCAATAATTCATGATGCCCCATCGTTATTAACAATCGACAATACTAACATTTGTACAAAGAATTTACCCAAAAAAGAGAAATGAGCGCACCCATCATTTGCAAATTGCAGGTAATAGTAAGATTTCCAACTGATTTTTCATTATTTGTACGTTTACAAAAGTAATACAACATTCACGTTTCACTCTTCCAAATCTCAAGAAAGCAGATGATGATCCCAAGCCAGAAAGTCCTCTATTAGCAAACCTGAGGCAGTCTTGGCAAGCCATAAAACAAAATGATACCCACAACCTTTGCTCCTTATTGTCACAAATGCAAAAATAAAACACACACACACACACACACACAAAAGGTTTAGTTGTAGGCATCTGGGTGTGCCAAGAGGTAGGCCTCAACAGCCTTGAAAAGTCCTGCAGCCTTTTCTTTTCCAGCCATAACTTTCTCTTCCTTGATCTCCTGCTCCCCCTTTGTGTGGTATTTGCTGGTGTTCTTCAAGACGGATCCTCCATCAGGGCTTGCCACAATCTTGATCTCGTATGAGATTTTATCGAGTAATTCATTCACAACATCACCCTCAATCACACTGTAACAATATGTAAGGTTTGCTTGGTCAATCTCATCAATTCTATGCTTCACATACTTGAATTGGCTGCCTGACAAAAAAAATAGAAAAAACACTTGTTACTTAACTCTTCTCTGGGAATCAAATCTAGGTCATCATTTATAAGATAATCAAACAATGTCATTAAATCACAAAACTCTTAAAGAATGATTTTTTATTTTTAAGAATGAAAGACGATAGTAATGGCATTTTTCCGCTTCTAAAAAACAATACAAGTACTTTTTAATTTGCTAAACAAATGACGTGTTGGAGATGAGAATAGAAGCAAATTACCTTCGGCAAAGGTGATCTTCTTGATGGTTCCGGGGCCTCCATTTCCTTCAATGATTTCAGCACTGTTAATGGCATGGGGTGCAAGCTTTGGGATGAGATTGTCAGCATCAAGGACAAAAGCCTTGAATAGCCTCGCTGGTGGGATAGAAGAGGTGATCTCATTCTCGAAAGTGAAAACACCCATGATGACCTGTAAAGTTTGAAACGGGAAAGTGATGAGACGAAGACCGAAAGGAGAGATGAGTGGACTTGGGAGTTTTTGAGATGGCAAGAAGTAAGTACTAGAGCTTGGTATTTATAGCCTAAATGAATGTTTATGGGGGCAAGTGTCCAGTAGGGACTTTAGAATTTTTGTTTATGAGTTAATAAGAAACATAAATTATATATATATATATATAAACTATAAGTTTATTTGACTCTTTTTTTCTAATACAATAATATATTAATTCTTTTATGACTCTTTTTTATTGTATTCACAAAACTTTTTTATAAATTCTTTTATATTTTCTTTCAACTCTTTAATTTAATTTGTTAGTTTCTATCCCACCAATTAAATGTTTACAATAATTGTTTATTAGTTTGCCGTTCTTTAATTTATAAGTTTACAATTCTTTAAATAAATGTTTCATATTTTTATTGTCTTTATTTTTAAGGTACTAACCCACCCACGTTGCAACAACCACTCCCACTCACTTCGATCAAACTAAGTCTCAAGAGTGCAAAAGACAAAACTCATAACTTAATGCTATATATCAAACACAACAAAGACTTAACAGTACAGACCCGTAGAAGGAGACGGTTAACTAGTCAAAGTAGGGGTGTGCAAAAAACCGACGAACCGAAAAAACCGCTTCAAATCGACCGAACCGATGCAAAATTTTCTGTTTGGTTTCGGTTCGGTTCGGTTTCGATTTTTTATACAATAAAATCGAAAATTTCGGTTCGGTTGTCGATGGCAAATTTTAATGCACCAAATCGACCGAACCGAACCGATATATATTTGCAGCTTGGTGGTAGTCTGTGGCTTTAAGGACCAAGCCTTCCTGGGTTCGAGCCCTCGCCCCTGCGTTTTTTATTTTTTTTATTTTTTAAAACCATTTAAACTTAAAACCCTAGCTCTCATTTTCATAAGTTCTCCCTCACGCCTCCCTCATCTCCCTCTTTTCTTTCCAGCCGCCATCTCCATGCGTTTTTTATTTTTTTGATTTTTTAAAACCATTTAAACTTAAAACCCTAGCTCTCATTTTCATAAGTTCTCCCTCACGCCTCCCTCATCTCCCTCTTTTCTTTCCAGCCGCCATCTCCATCTCCCTCATCTCCCTCTTGTCTTTCCAGCCGCTATCTCCATCTCCCTCATCTCCCTCACGCCTCCATCTCCCTCTTTTCTTTCCAGCCGCCATCTCCATCTCCCTCATCTCCCTCACGCCTCCATCTCCTCCATCTTACCCTTTTAATTTCCAGCCGCCATCTCCCTCATCCTCATCTCCCTCACGCCTCCATCCTCCATCTCCCTCATCTCCCTCAAGCATCACGCGTCCATCTCCCTCACGCCTCATTCCTCCAGGCTCCATCTCCCTCATGTCGCTCACGCCTCATGCCTCACGCCTCCAGCCTCCATCTCCTTCATCACCCTCACGCCTCACGCCGCTGCTGCTGCCTCCACATGCTGGCCTTCACACGCCAGCCTCCCCACGCGGTTCGATCTTTTCTTTCTCACGGTGACCTTCGGAGTCTCTTTTTAATTTCTTGATAACTCTCTCTCTTTTTTGTATTTTGTATTTTGTTTAATACTGAATCAATGCTAGTTTTTGTGAATCTGATCTGTTATTTTCTTATTGAAAAAAATGTGATGTTGAGTTGTTTTTTTCTTTTTGTGACTGTGAAATTCTGTGACGTTCACTGAAACCGAACACCGACAACACCGACCGAAACTGAAACAAACCGAAACCAACGGTGTTTCAACTATTTCGGTCGGTTTCGGTTGGCCAGTTAAAAAAAAACTGACCGAAACCGAACCGAAACACCCCTAAGTCAAAGACTCAATGCTCAAAAATAAAATATTAAAATACTATAACCCCACACACACACACCGTGATTCAGTGAAAGAACTCAAAAGTCTATCAAAATACTAAAAACACACAAAGAAGTCTATCAAAACACTTTAAACACACTCTCAAAGTGAAAGAAAGAGAGAAAAAGAGATGAAAATACCAGATCAAGCGATGGTGGTGCAAATCAAGGATAGTCCAAGCATCGACAATGCGATGGCAGATCTACATTAGATGGTGGCAAATTGTTTGTGAGTGAAATGACTACCTTTTTCCTTTGGGTTTGGAGAGTGAAGAGGGATAGTGGGAGAGGACTAAATTTTTCTCTTAAGTTTGGTTTGGCCCTTTTTTTTTATTTATGATTTTTTAAATTTTATTTATGGGATTTTTTTTATAAGATTAAAGACCAAAAATTTTCTGTAGGACTTTTTTTTTTTTTTTTGGAGTTTGTACATAACACCACTAAGACACAAAAAATGAATGAGTGGTTGAATCTGGACTATACACGTGGAGCAACTGTGATGTAAGGGAGAGTATGTGATGGCCAAGAGATTTTGTCTTGGTCAGTGCTAAAGGCGTGACTGTCTTGGGAAAGAAGTGAGATTTACATCTAATACGGTACTCAAGCAATCAGCAAAAATGGACACAGTGACTTTTCAGAGTTGAAGGTTATGAGGACATCCTTTATTGGTTGAATGCATAATGAGTCACCTTGGAAACACCTGTACCAATCACAGTATTCTTGATATCCCTCTTGATGACCAAGGCTTGTCTCTCAAACAATGGCAAAGCTACCTACTTTTAGGTCCCAGTGCCACGTTGGCGCAATGCTTATCCCTTAGTCAGTAGATAATATCACAACTGTGAAAAGATCTCAAAAAAGAGAATATGATGATTTTACACATGTCCTTGTATTCAACCATGTTCCTTAGAGTGTAAAAGGTACATGGAGCTTGAGAGTTTGTTTAGACCCCTTACACAGATTGTTTAAACTAATATGTTAGCCAAGTGATTATTTAGAGTATATTTCAGATCTAGGTTAAAACAAATAAATCATACCATGTAAAATTGTGAAAAAGTAAATAACACCACGATATGATTACCTAGGAAAACCAATAAAACTAAACGTTTAAGGTAAAATCCTAAAGATGATTTGACCTAGCTATCCTCAAGGTAAACCAAATCTACTATAAGAAAATTGAAGTTTTTACAAAAGATTTAATCCTAAATCTAATGCTACCTTATGTAGTAACTTACTAATATAACCACGTACAAGCTCCGAATCTACGGACTTCTTCTCTTCTTGGATTAATAACAACACAAGTACACCCTTGCTTGTGACTTTGAAACTCCACTCAAAGGTTTCAGATCACCATTAGTAGTTGATCTTGAATGCAGCAACTAGTTCCACCAATCTTTGATTGTAGTTTAAGCTTCGGGAGAATCTTATGTAGTTAGAAGATACAAAACCTCTCAAATCTCACAAAGAGTAACACACAAGTCTTCCAAAAGTCTCCAAAACGTAATTAGGGTTTTCTTTTTATATGTATACAAGTTTAAGTGAAACCCTTAACGTTTTTGTATTGAATGGACTAAAATAACCTTCTGCAAAAAAACCTTATCTGTGATTTTTGATCGGTCGGGTCTATTTCTCGATCAGTCGAGAATGGCAGAACTTGAATTCTCTTTTCTACAATCAGTTGGACTTTGCAATCTTGAAACACACTTATCTAAGCACACTCTAAACACTTAGACAAAATTAGTTTTGCTCTCGGTTTGCCAACACATTACAACCATGATTCTAAACATTTAATCTAAATCTTTAGAACCTAACAAATCTGAACTTCTAGGGCAAGAACTCAAATAGATATTTTGAGATGAAAGTGGAGAGTTGGTAGGAAGGAAAAGCAACTTCATTGTAAATTAATCTATTTATGATACATAATATAAGTTGAGCTAAGCAAGAATGTTATGTTCTTAACTCAAATCGTGGTTTTTCATCCCTTCCTTAGGGTTTTCCACGTACATTTGGTGTTGTTTTATAATCAGCTTCTTTTTTTTTTTGTCTACGCGTCTTTTTCATGTCCTACCATCACTTTCTTTATTTCTTGTTTGAGTGTCATGTCAAAACTTGCATCTTTTCGAGCTTTCTCATATAAATGTAATGTTAGATAACTTATTTCTCTTATATAAATAAGCTCAAATCTAATTAGTACGTATAGAGTTTAAAGCTGAATTCAACTGAACTTTCAGGGAGTACAAATTTTTATTGTAGGGGGTTTAAAACAATTTTTTTTTTTTTTTTTACAAAAATATTATATATGTAATTTTTTTTTTTTTTGGGATTAGGGTGTTCATTTGAACCCCCTGACTTCAACATATCACTGCCCCTACAAGTGTCCCTTCAAGATCAAAAATTCTCTTAATTTCTTTTTTTCTTTTTTCTTTTTTTTTTTTTTTTTTTGGATATCCTCATTGTGACAAGGATGATAATTTTCTAAGAAAAGCATTTGTAATTTACTCAAAGAAAACACATTTGCAAATTGGTCTAATTTAAAAAAAAAAAAAAAAAAAAAAAAAAAAAAAGAGGTGAAGGAACCTAAGTAGTATTTGGATTTTTAGAACTTCATAAGCTCTTTCTGTCTTCTGGCATATATAATTTGCAGATTAATGATCAAATTACAAATCATTCATTTAGTGTTACTTTAGATAGATAGATGGCACAAGCCACAAGGTAAGATCATTGAAAAACATTTGGCCAGATACATGTTGCAGCATCTCAAAGCAAGAGGAATGGTCAAAGTAAATTGACATATCAGTAATCACCGCAAAAAATTTTGCAAGATTTGTTATAATACTTGGAAGAAAATCCATATTTGAGGGGTAGAGGAATGTTGAATATTAGCTCTGATATCATGTTAACTATGCTAGAATAAATGCAGGACTTACATCACGAAGGAAAAGTGACTATGTCTTTAGTATGTAAGAATAGTACAAAACTAAAAATACTGAATTATGATGAACCTAACATGAGGTTAAACCCTAAACTAACCTACACTGACTGTAGTTAATAGGCTTGTAGTATAAGCTTGAGTCTTTGACTAGAATGCACAGCACTGACGTTTTTCAAAGTGGGGCACTACCAAGAAGGATTCACATTAGGTGCAATACCCTAGGTGCAATTGTAATCAAGGGTTGAGATTGAAGGTTGAAAAAGTAACTTTCAATCTCAACCATTAAATAAAATATATTAAAAAAGAGTTAAAGAATTAAAGTTAAGAAGTAAAAAAAGTGAAAAAAATTATGAGAGGGAATGGGTGAATTGATTGCACCAGGTGCAATACCTAGGGTATTGCACCTGATCCAAATCCTTGCCAAGAACGACTTGAAGCTTTGACTTTCTTTCAACAATGGCTGGTGTATGTAGCATTAGCTATCCTTATCCTATGGCTTTCACAATAATATTTTTTGAAAACTTGAAGTTTTGCCGTTATGTTAGGCGTTGGCAATATAATAACTTTTTGAACCAATCAAAAAAAAAAATTGAAAACTTGGGGCCTAATTGATACATCTGTTTAAACAACCTTGATAGATCTGTTTAAACAACCGTTTTCAAATTTAAAAGATTTTTTTAGAAATATGTGTGAGTAAAAAAGTGTGTGAAACAGCACTGACATTTTTCAAAGTGGGGCACTGCCAAGAACGACTTGAAGCTTTGACTTTCTTTCAACAATGGCTGGTGTATGTAGCATTAGCTATCCTTATCCTATGGCTTTCACAATAATATTTTTTGAAAACTTGAAGTTTTGCCGTTATGTTAGGCGTTGGCAATATAATAATTTTTTGAACCAATCAAAAAAAAATTGAAAACTTGGGGCCTAATTGATACATCTGTTTAAACAACCTTGATAGATCTGTTTAAACAACCGTTTTCAAATTTAAAAGATTTTTTTAGAAATATGTGTGAATAAAAAAGTATGTGAAAATATGTATAATGTTGTTTAAAGACTAAAAATTATTGTTTGAAATCATATACCAAACAATTGTATTAGGTGTTGGTTGGCAGTATAATAATGAAACCAATTGCATTAAATGCCTTAAAATATCCAAGTATAAAGAAATCTTTTATTTATCTATAAAATAAAATAAAATAAAATAAAACCTTCTATTTTCTCTTGATAGGCATATTTTAATTGTGACTAGGTTAATTATGCTTTCACATTAAACTATATCAATTTGTCATTTTCAAAGAGAAGTAAAATTTAATTGTGGATTACTTTTTTCTTTCGGAATATTTGCAGAATACTTATTTTAAATAAATAAAACATGTAACCTTTTTTTAGATTAAAAAAGTATACTCTTTTCATAGATTTTATTTGACAACAAAAAAGCTTACCAATTGAGTTAATCTAAACCCACAATAAACATATAACCTATTTAACTATATTTGTCTAGAAAATTTTTACCATATATCTAGTGACACAAAATATTTCATAATTTTTGGCATGACTCATTATTATTGTCTATTGATGCCATTACAAAAGTGTTTTCATTTAGGGACCTATGTAAAAATATTGTTGCTTCAATCACAAAGCATTGTTATTTGTCATTTGATTAAAAACAAAAAATATAAATAAAACAAAAGCCAAAAAAAAAAAAAAAAAAAACCTTTCACCTTAACAAGTTGAGAAACATGTTCCATGTATATTTGGATATAGTTTTTTTTTTTTTTTTTTTGTTAAAGCTAATTAAATTATAATATATTACTCCTATATGTTAAAAAAACGAGGTTTGAAAATGTTATACATTAATAATATATATATTAAAAAAAGTTATTGCTAGTTAAAAAAAAAAAAAGATACTGTCACCCTTTAGAATGACAGTGTTAATAAGAAAGGAATTAAGGAAAGCATCATTAAACTATAAGGCTATCCTAAAGGAGACAGAAAGATTATACCATATGCAATCTACCAACTCCACTTCTTTCTTTTTTCTTTCTTTTTGAGAAACAATCTACTAACTCCACTTGGTCACAAATAAAAATAATCATCTGTTCTCTCCACTTGTTCACAAAGATAAATAGTCAATTCAAGACTCACCATTTCACAGTCCTCTTAAATCATTTTTATAGGAAAAAAACTGAATAAATTGACTACTGGAAGTTCGAGTTTCCCCTTTCATTTGGGAAAACCGGGTAATTTCCAACTCAGGACACATTACATATAATCATAATTGCAATTTGCAAACAGGTTGGTGAGAGTTCCATCAATCTATCAATTTTGTAATTAATTAATTCATCATCATCATTATTATACAAATTCAAAATAATTCACGGAAATTAAATATAGTAATTACGTATATAATTAGAAATACTTTGAAATGAACCTTATAAGGGATTGGAATATAATCACAACCTTATAAGCTATAGACTTGTTGGACCTATAGGCAAGATGCATAGGCTACATTTGAAAACGCGGCTATAGACCAAATGAACCTACAGCTGTGTTTTTTGTAGTTAATAAAATTGAATTGGCATTCATCATTTTTCTTTCCCACTAGACTTCCAAAACAGAGAAATAGATAGTATATTATTTTTAAAAAATTCATTTCATTCCACTCTCTTTCCCAAAAGCTGGTAATATATGGATTCAAGTGTTTCTGATATTGTTGGTAAAGAATATAGGCTAAGGCTATTGGTTTTCAAATTAACAGTAAAAATTATTTTTAAAGAAATAAAGGTAACGAAATAATGAAATATAGCTCCTTTGCACTTTTAGGACATGTTTTTCAGTTTTTCTGACTTGTTTGTGGAAAAGAGTGATCAAGACATTGGGAATTTGGGACCCTTGCTTCTCATTGAAATGTATTCAAGTCATTCCAGAAGCTAATCTTACTTAAAGATTGGGAAGTAGAACTGTAAAACTCTCTCTCTCTCTCTCTCTCTCTCTCTCTCTCGTGTGGAATTTGCATAGCTAATTTTTCTTGTCGTTTTTCTATGATTGATTGACTTCAATTATTGGCAAAAATATAAATTGGACTCTAAAATTTGGGTCAAGTTCTAAATTTGAATTTTTTTTTTTTAATGGTTAAGAAACTATAAACGTATGAAATTAATCCTTTCATAATTTTGCCATTATAATTCTTGCTTGTGTGACAAAATTTCACAAAACTATGTGACGCTCTATCATAAGGATAGAGTTACGCAAGTATTAAATCGGTACATTTACACAAAAAATTAGGATAAAAAATTTTAATTTGAAGGATCAAAATTGAACCTAACCCAAATTTTGGGATCACTTGTATATTTAGGAAATTGAATTACTTAATTGCTTAGTTCCTTTGACGTATGCTATTTATATTTTAGGCCACCAAATTGAAGATTTCTCTCACAGACATACACAGCTCAAGGGTTTCCCTTTCTCCCCAAAAAAAAAAAAAAAAAGGCTCAAGGGATCCCCCTACCCAAAGGCAATTAATTGGCAACCCCTGAATTGTCACTTTGATTCCACTATTTATATTTGGATAACAAATTTAGCTCAATTAACAAAATGTGACCATCTTTTTGTGAATGATGTTAAAGATGTTACAAATTTTGTAACATAATCCTTACAAAATGATTTATTAAGTTTTAAACAATATACAAAATATTTACTAAAAACATTTCAACATTGGCTCATGCGGCCGGATTCTCAAATCTAGTGATTGAGGGTGATAACTCAAATGTAATGAGAGCAATATCATCTACTATACCAAATAATTTTCTCTTAGGCCATATTGTGGATGATATTAATTAGACATTTTATTGCGGGGAGGCAATCTATTGGTTTTAGTTGTGTAAGAAGGGAAGGAAACATGGTGGTTTATTCTTTAGCTAGATTTGCTATGGACATTGTGGAAGATACGTATTAAATAGAAGATGAGCCCCCACCTGCTGTAGATGTTTTGCAATGTTTTGCATCATGTCCGTTTACATATGAATGCATGAGTAATGGTTTTGTCCTAAAAAAAAAAAAAAAGAAAAAAACATTGGCTCATGCAATCCGATGAACATTGCCCTCAAAACTCTTATTACCAGGAATTGGCTAGACGCAAGAAACATCAAAGGCACACCAATTTAACCAATGATTGAAAGGTAGACACAAAAGACTCCTGTCTCAAATACATATACAAAGACATAACAGCCGCGACTTAATAAGTTAATAGTCAGGGTTAGCCAAGAGGTAGCTTTCGACAGCCTTGAACATTCCCATTCCCTTCTCTTTTCCAGCCTTAATTTGCTCTTCCTTGATCTCTATGTTTCCAATGGTGTAGTATTTGCTTTTGCTCTTGCAAATGCATCCTCCTTCTGGGGACAACTCGAACTTAATCTCGTTAGCAATTTTTTCTAGTGTGCTCATCAAAGCATCACCTTCAATCACACTGTAGCCAAATGTGAAATTCTCTTTGTCTAATGAATCAATCCGGTGCTTCATGAATTTGAACTCGCTAGCTGCAAACCAAAATTGACAAAACATGTTAGTTTTTGCTTAATACATGACACCATGCTAGGAATAAAAAAAAGTACTAGTTGCTAGTTGAGTTAATTGAAACCCACGTTAAATTTGTTTTTTATTAACTTTTTAAAATGTTCATGAACAAAGTCTTAGTTATGATAATTTAATAGTGTAAACTAACCTTCACCAAAGTTAATTTGCTTGATTGTTCCAGGCCCTCCATTTCCTTCGAGTGTCTCAATACTTTTAATAGCTTGTGGGAGGATTTTGGGGATTAGGTTGTCGGAATCAAGGACAAAGGCCTTGAACATTTTGGCTGGGGGGATTGCAGCAGTGATCTCCAAGTCATAAGTGACAACACCCATAATTTCTTTATAAGTTTGAAAATGATCCAAGTGAGAAGTGAGAACAATGAGATGGAGAATAGGTTGCTATGTAAGAAGTTCTTGGGTTGGATAAGTCTAAGAACTAGAGGTGCTATTTATAGATAAGTCATAAGCTAATGCTATTCCATATGTGAAAGGGTTGAATTGTACCCTACACTTTTTTGTGTTTATCTCCCAAAATGGCGGGGAAATGATGGTTATCTATTAGGAAAACAAAACCCTTGCATTTCAAGAATTTTTGGAAATCACATATAAGGTGGATATTAAAGTTCCATATGTATCAATTTGAAGCCTCTATCCATCTACATTATTTTCATTCTCATTATTATTTCTGGGCAGTAACGGAGTAGAAAAAGAATAGAAAATTGTTAATAAAATTTTATGTTTCACTTAAGTAACCAGCTTTTTACAATCATTTTCACTTTAATAAAGCTTTTTTCCTCTAAACAAAGCTTTAAATCTCTGTTTAATGGCTACCAAATTGATGTGAATAAGTACTAAGTCAAAAGCAAAGTTTAATTTATGATTTTGGTTTTTCTTTTTTTTTTTTCTTTTTTTTCTTTTTTTTTTTTTTGGCGCATTGCTGCTATTCAGAATAATGGAAATGAATAATAGAGATTGACAAAGACTTCAAATTGAAACAATTTCATAAATCTAAGGCGTTAATTGACAAATTAAAATCTTGGAACTTAATCTAATTATTACCATATAAACTCTATAACTTTTTACATAATCTTTTCTCTAAAAAATTAGACAATACCATTCAGCTAGAAGGCTCTTTTTTTGACAATCACTAGAAGGCTCTTTGTACATCACAAAGAACCTATTGAATATATATAAATGATACCTTGTAGATCCTCGATGTTGTTATAATGCCCATCAAATTATATATTTGACAATCAACAACTCATGCAGAGGACAAAATGATGGATCTTTCCTAAAGTTTTAGTCCATTATTAGGAAGTGTGAAACATCGAATTCAACAACTTGAAAGGGCTAAAAGTCTTGAGGGCATGACTTTTTGTGCACATAACTTCAAAATAGACTATTAGAAAAATCATAACGCAACGACCAAAGACTACCCGGTCAGATATTTACTTGATTGAAATCAGCGTCACCAAATTACAGATAAGACTTTGTTATCATGAGTCTTTTGTCCAAATATTGCAAAAAATTAAGTTTTTTATGGTTATAGGTACTGTTGAAAGTTATTTAGGAAAATGAGGAGAGAGAGTGAATTTCGGCAAGAGTGTTGCCGAAATTCTAAGAAAAAGTAGGAGAGAGAAAGAGGGAAAAGGCAGAGAGAGAAAATCTAGAATTTCGGTAACGCTGTTACCGAAATTCTGTTGCCCGTGCGCGAGTGCGTGCGCAAGTGACTGAAAGAAGGGGGAAAGAAATAAATGAGGAATTTCGGTAACGGTGTTGCTGAAAAGGGAAGAAAAAAAATTGGGAAATTTCGGTAATGGTAATACCGAAATTGGGGAAAAAAAAAAAAAAGAGGATAATTTCGGTGCTACCAGCACCGAAATTGGAAAAAAAAAAAAAAAAAAAAGAATAATTTCGGTGCTGGTAGCACCAAAATTTAAAAAAAAAAAAAAAAAAGAAAAGAAGAAAGAAAGACAATTTAGGGGCAGCACCTAAATTGAAAAAAAAATAAATAAATAAAAAGAAGGATAATTTCGATGCTGGCAGCACCGAAATTATCCCTTTTTTATTTTTTTTTATTTTTATTTTTTTTCAATTTAGGTGCTGCGAGCACCTAAATTGTCTTTCTTTCTTCTTTTTTTTTTTTTTTTTTCAATTTCGGTGTTGGTAGCACCGAAATTATCCTCTTTTTTTTTTTTTTTTCCAATTTCGGTATTACCATTACCGAAATTTCCCAATTTTTTTTCTTCCATTTTCGGCAACACAATTACCGAAATTCCTCATTTATTTCTTTCTCCCTTCTTTCAGTGACTCGCGCACGCACTCACGCACGGGCAGCAGAAATCGCGCACGGGCAGCAGAATTTCGGTAACAACGTTACCGAAATTATAGATTTTCTCTCTCTGCCTTTTCTCTCTTTCTCTCTCCTATTTTTCTTAAAATTTCGGCAACACTGTTGCCGAAATTCACTCTCTCTCCTCATTTTCCTAAATAACTTTCAACAGTACCTATAACCATAAAAAACTTAATTTTTTGCAATATTTGGACAAAAGACTCTTGTTATCATACTATTTGGTGTAATAGTCATGATTAATAAGGGAAGCACAAACTTAATTGTGATGGCTAGCACAAACCACATGCTTTCAGTCAATCCCCTCCTTAACACGATGTATTTACAAATGTTAATCACTCTTTAAAGAAAAGGAACTTGAAGACTTTAAGAAGCCCAATTAGGAAGACTATGTGAGTATTTGTAGTAAAGCTTAAGAGGTACCTGTTTTTGGCTTTTTGCTAGTTTTTAAATGTTTAAACTATCTGTCTGTGTGGACTAAACCGATCATGTGTTTGACAGTTTGAAGAGACTGAGGAAACTCAATAATGGCTGGCTGCAGTGGTCAAAAATTAGCCATCGATTATCTGTTGCCCTCTATTTCCTTTTGTTTTGAATGTAAAATAATAGTATAAATTTAGACTAAATTATCAATTTGTGCAGCAATGATTAATTTGATCTCCCAACTATAAAGGGTATCATTTTTTTTTAAATGAGAATTGTGCAATTTAGTCTCTCAACTTTTAAAATAAAGTCAATTTTATTATTAAATCTGTTATTTATTTAAATTTTAACGAAATTGTTAATGTAGTAAATGTATTTCAAGTTAAAAATTTATAATAAAAGGTGTAAAATTTTCAAATCAAATCAATTTCAACTATAAATTTCATTAGAATTTAAACAAAGAGGAGACTCAACATGAAATTATCTTGATATAAACTTTTTCAGACTAAATTGACACAGTTAAACAATGGAAAAACAAATTAAACTTTACTCAATGATTGCAAAACTTAATTAACAATTTAACCTATAATTTACCCCCCAAAAAAAATTGCAACATTTTTTTCTAAAGAAAAAATCTTTTTTTTTTTTTAGTTTCAAAATAGGATTTCAAAAAAAAAAAAAAAAAAAAAAAACCTTGTTTAGACTATAAGAAAGATGGAGTTTAACCACAAACCCATGACAACACAAAAAATGCCATTGTCACTAAACATCACCCCCACCCCCACCCCCACCCCCACCCAAAAAAAAGTGATTTTGAAATGTCATAATGTAAAATTTAACATCCAAACAAAGTATAGCCCTACTTTTTCTTTTTCTTTTTTTTTTTTTGAGAAACAAACACATAATACACACACAAAGGAGGGGGAGAAGGGTTTTTACACAAAAACACAATAAACTCTACTCACAAATTATGATCGAATAGCCCTACTTTGTTAGATGTTGGGTCTAATATTTATTGTGTATAAACTCCTAAATAAATATGTCATTACCAATCGAAAGAACTGATAGGATCAAGGAGGTAGCAAGGGTGGGTGGGATTGACATTTGATAGGACCAAGTGATCCTGTCCATATGAGCCAATTAAGGAGTCGATCGTTCATACTCGGATGCAGACCGGTCAAGCCTTCGGCCCGATGATCTTGGCTGGCCTCAATACAAGGCCCATAAAGCCCAAATTCCCATACCTCTATCAGCTTCATCATATTTGACTGCAAATTTCAGTCTTTAAATAAATGACTTTTTTACATGTTTACTATTCCTTTCCCATAAAAATAAAAAAAGCTTTCCCCTCGATTTCATCTTTAAACTATTGATTATTAATTATGATTTGAAAACTACTTTAAAATTTTTCCCTCAATTAGAATGAAAAAAAAAAAACGAATAAATGTTTTTAAAAAATGAACAGAAACTCAAATTAATAATCTTGAAGTTTTTTTTTTTTGAGAATGTAATAATCTTGAAGTTAGCCACAAAAGAAGCTTTACCGAGTTAATAAAATCAATTTATGTGACCTACTTCATCCAAAAAAAAAATTGAAACTTACAGTTATATCCCACCAATTCTCATGTAAAAATTGGGAATATCATCAACAGTAATTGTGAACAGTGTCTACGACAAAAGAAGACAATAATAATACATCATAATAGGTTTGTATATCTCACTATGCAATGCAGTGTATCATTTCACTATATAATATTCCACCAGTTGGCACAATTCACCAAGAAAGAGAAAATAAAGTACTCTACTATGCAATTTTCAATGTCATCGGTTTACACATTCAACAAAGAAAAAGAAGATAAGATCTTTTCAAAAAAAAAAAAAAAAAGAAGATAAGATCTCTCCACTTTCAAGTGCATTAATATGAAAACTGAATGCTCTCCTCCACATCAGAGAACAACTTCAACAGTATAAATATAAATAAGAGGTGAATCCTTGAGTAAAGTCAGTTAAACCCATGGTAGAGCATGTTTTTAGATAATTTATATATATATTTTACACCCAAAAAGTAAGAGTCTTTTGTCTAAATATTGCAAAAAATGAACTTTTTTATGGTTATGGGTACTGTTCAAAGTTATTTAGCAAAATGAGGAGAGAGAGTGAATTTCGGCAACACTGTTGCCGAAATTGCAAGAAAAAGTAGGAGAGAGAAAATTTTGAATTTCGATAATGCTGTTACCGAAATTCTGCTGCCCAGCCCTCTACCCGTGCGCGAGTGTGTGCTCGAGTGAGTGAACGGAAGGAAAAAAATTGGCGAATTTCGGTACTGGCAATACCAAAATTGCCGAAGAAAAAAAAAAAAAAAAAAAGGCAATTTCGGTATTGCCAGTACCGAAATTCGCCAAGAAAAAAAAAAAAAAAAAAAAGCCAATGCTAATGTTGATACCGAAATTGAGAAAAAAAAAAAAAAAAAAGAGTCAATTTCGGTATCAACATTATCGAAATTGAAAAAAAAAAAGTCAATTTGGGGTAATGTTGATACCGAAATTGAAAAAAAAAAAAAAAAAAAAAGTCAATTTCGGTATCAACATTACCGAAATTGACTTTTTTTTTTTTTTTTTTTTTTTTAAGTCAATTTCGGTAATGTTGATACTGAAATTGACTTTTTTTTTTTTTTTTTTTTCAATTTTGGTATCAACATTACCCCAAATTGACTTTTTCTTTTTTCTTTTTTTTCAATTTCGGTAATGTTGATACCGAAATTGACTCTTTTTTTTTTTTTTTTTTCAATTTCGGTATCAACATTACCATTGGCTTTTTTTTTTTTTTTTTTTCTTGGCGAATTTCGGTACTGGCAATACCGAAATTGCCTTTTTTTTTTTTTTTTCTTCGGCAATTTCGGTATTGCCAGTACCGAAATTCGCCAATTTTTTTTCTTCCGTTCACTCGCGCACACACTCGCGCACGGGCAGAGGGCTGGGCAGCAGAATTTCGGTAACAGCATTACCGAAATTCAAAATTTTCTCTCTCCTACTTTTCTTCAATTTCGGCAACAGTGTTGCCTCATTTTCCTAAATAACTTTGAACAGTACCTATAACCATAAAAAAGTTCTTTTTTTGTAATATTTAGACAAAAGACTCCAAAAAGTAAAGCCACAAATTGAGTCAAATCCTACGACACTTTACAAACATGCTAGCACCTAGTACGGCCTGAGCCCGTTCCAACCAAATTGGAGTATTGGACTGAACTTGTAGGCCCACAGATTGTATTTTGCATTTTTATCCACCTGTTTCTATTGTATGTCAATTTGAGACTGATGCGTGCATGTGATGTATGCCATCCCCAAGATTTTTTTTTTTTTACATAGAAAATATATTTATAATGAGAACTCCATATTTTTGTTGCTCTAATTTATTAATACTCTCCTTCAAAAAAAAAAAAGTGCTGATAATCTAGATTCAAGTGATAGTAAGTGATGTATCTCAAAAAAAAAAAAAAAGTGAGAGTTGGTGATAATGACAATAATATCTTTTATGAGCCATGCCTGTAGCTTGGAGCTCATCTCTCCCTCCCGTTATATATTTATAAAATAATAAATAAATAATTATTGATACTCCCACTTTTAACCATAAATAGAAAAATAAGTGAGATAAACTTTAGTTTGATTTGTAACTTAATTGGCACTTTTTGTATTTTTAACAGAAACACATAATATTAAAATCTTCATACTAATACATATATTTTCACAATTTATTAAAGTGGTAAATTGTAATTATTTTAACATCACGTGTAAGCCTCTTATGCAGATCAATTTTCTTATCTAATCATCACTACTTGCCACCTAGATGACTCGTATCAATAGGTTTTTTTTTAAGATACAAAACCCAACGGAAAATCTAGTATATTATGATTATGTGTTAATGTATTTCTTTTTTTCTTTTTTTTTTTAACTAATGTGTTAATGTATTTCTTATACAAGTATACAACTATCAAAACTGACACAAAAAAACAAAAGGACAAAAGCTTAGCAAATAAAAATACCACAACATGTTAAATATTAATTACATTCAAACCCTTAAAGAGTATTGAAAATTTTTTATCTTTAAATGAATTAAAAAATCAAATCCATAGTAATTCATTTTCAAATTTCTTTCTCCCTCTTCTAAAAACAAAAGATAAACAAAATTATTTTCTTTCCACTATTGCCTTTTTCACATAAAAGCACGCCAAAACAGGATTCTCTATCTCAATTTCGAATTTCAATTGTAAAACAGAAGTTTAAGCCGAAGTCATTATTTCTTCTTCGTCCCTCGTTTTCTTCTTCTTGGAGGGAAGAGCAAAAAAAAAAAAAGTAACTTTGTCACTTTCTTCTCTAAGAAGTGCACCTTCTTTTCCGCAAAGGCGAAGCAAAACAATGTTTCTGTCTCATGGATCTAGAAATGCAGAGTAAGCTACAATTTCAATTGACTTCTGTGAGAAATAAAGATAAAGATTTATAATATGTCATAAATCTTTACATTTATTTTCTAAATTCATGGCTTTTTGCATCAAGTTTGTGAAGAGCTTTGTTCTTGATTCCTCAAAGGTAAATATAATTTGTTTAATTTCTTCCATTACCCCTATAGTGATCATCGTTGAAAAGTTCTTTCCAAAACCATCAATTTGATATTGACTTGTAGAATTGTTGTTCCTAGTATGAGGATTATTTTGTACCTCAAGTAAACTTGTTTGCTTGTAGGTTTTTTTGTCTGTTTGGAAGACTGTTATTTCTTTTTTTTCTTAAAGGTATTGGTGATACGTTAGGAGTGGAGTGATCTCGAGATGGATAGTTTGGCTGATCAGTGGCAGAAGTTGTTGTTGCATGAGAGGGAGGAGAAAAAACTTAGAGTTACACGATGAGGCTTCAACACTTGAACACATCTTGGCTGCAAAATTCTTCACTAAGAAGGCTCTGAGTGTGGAGGCTGTGATAAAAACTTTTAGCCCTTTATGGCGATCAGTGAAGGAATTCGAGGTACAGGAGATCATGTTCTACTGTTCGTTTTTGACAATAAGGAGGAAGCAGAGAAAATTATAAACAATGCACCATGGAGTTTCGATAAACACTTGGTGGTGATGCAGTGGTATGACAAAGGAGTTCCGATAAGGGCGTTAAGTTTTGATAAGATACCAGTCTGGGTTCAAGTCCATGATATCCCGGTGAGAATCCTGAACCGAAAAGTTACTGAAGATCTTTGTGATGTGGTGGGCTCGGTTTGCCGCATAGACGATGTTACTCAGATGGATGGAGGAAGTTTTATGAGGGTCAGAGTTCTTATTGATATTAATAAACCCCTTTGTCAAGGGAGAAGTTTCTCTTCATCTCAAGGAGAACAGGGTTGGGTTTCGTTTAAATATGAAAGATTACCTAATCTATGTTACTGGTGTGGATGCCTGAGTCATGTGGACAGGGACTGTGAGTTATGGATTGACAGTGAAGGTAGTTTGAAGAAGGAAAAGCAAGCGTATGGGTCTTGGATTCGTGCTCCACCGTTTATAAAGGGAAGCAGTCAGGTGATTAAAGTTTCGAGGTATTATAAGGCAAGGAAGAAGATAGGAACCAAGTGCACAGCAAAGAGCACAGCCTGATCCCGGTGGTGGTTTTGGGTTCGAATAATTCTCCGGTGGTGGTGCAACCAAAAACAAAGGAAGGTGCGGATTTTGTGGAAGGGATTAATGTCAGGGAACCAAATCCTGAGATTGAGGAGAGAATCACGAATGGGAGAGGGGTAAATAGATGTGTGTCAAATGAGGAGTTGGAGGAGAGAATTACAGAAATTGATATGGAACTAAATAAATTTGAAAAAGGAAATATCTCAAGTTCGGGATTTGATAAGGTTTCAAATTTGAAGGGAGGGGCTGGTACTGATCACGTAACTCAGCGAATTTCTACTCAGGGCATGCATGCTGAGGCATTATTTCCTTATGTCGACCATGTTGGGAGTTTGGTGAGTCAGCATATGTGCAAGCAGCCACGTGTAAATGAAGAAGATTTGATAAGTGTCCCAATCACTCAAAATACTTTGGGTGACTTCACTAGTACTCTAGACAAACTAAACAATACAACCACGGTGGAGACGAGAAAAAGAAGAAAGAAGCAAGGTCAGTCTAGTATAGATGAGAACATGACTTTGTTGGGCTGATAGGGGCGAAGAGAACCTATGAAGAGGATGGTAGTGGGGTACCAAGTAAAAGAAGAGTGGTTTCTCACTATGATCATACTACACTTTCATCAATGGTGGAGGCTACTGAGCAGCCCCGCCACTAACAATGAATCTCTTATGTTGGAACTATCGGGGGCTTGGGAACCCTCAGACAGAGCAAGAGCTTGGTGACATTATCCGAGTTCAAGGTCCCTCAGTCGTGTTTTTAGCCGAGACATGGCTTGATAAAGCTAGGCTACTTTTCATTAGAGATAAACTTAAATTTGAAGGTTTGCTGGATTTTTCAAGAGAAGGAAGAGGTAGTGGGTTGGCTATCATGTGGAAGAAAGAGATAGATTTTTCAGTTGATACCTATTCGCCGAATCATATAGATGCTATTATAAATAAGGGCAAGGAGGATGAATGGAGGTTCACAGGGTTTTATGGCGAATCTAATAGAAGAAATCACCATATCTCCTAGGCTACTTTAAGGAGACTGAAAGCGAAACACTCATTGCCTTGGTTATGTGCTGGAGATTTTAATGAAATTACTAGGGCTCATGAGAAGTTAGGTGGAAGGTTGAGACCAAACAAGCAAATGGAGGATTTCAAAGATGTACTTGATGAATGTGACTTTCAAGATCTTGGTTTTTGTGGTAATAAATTTACGTGGTGTAATGGTCATGGGGAAGGGCATACAATGTGGGAAAGATTGGATAGAGCTGTGGGTACGATGGAGTGGATGGATAGGTTCCCGGCATCCAAAGTGGTCCATTTAAAGTGTGGTTCTTCCGATCATAAGCCTATTATGATTTATTTAGCAGGCATACCTAAGAGGATTAATAAACCATGGAGGTTTGAACAAATGTGGATGGAAGATGAGGGATGTAGGGAAGTGGTGATAGATGCATGGGCTTATGTTTCAAAAGGAAGTGCAATAAATAGATTAGAAATGAAAGTTGATTGGTGTCATAGAAATTTGAAATGGTGGAGCAAGGTTGCCTTTGGTAATATAACCCGAAAACTAAAGGAGAAGAAGGAATTGTTGGGGAGGGCCGAAGCTGAAGCAATAAGGGAGGGCAGCTATGCTTGAGTTGGGGGATTGAAAAAAGAAATCTCTAAGCTCTTGGTGAGAGAGGAACAAATGTGGAAGCAAAGATCTCAATCATTGTGGCTGCAGGAAGGTGATAACAATACAAGGTATTTTCATAGTCGAGCTTCTCATAGATTTAAGAGGAACCGGATTGATATGTTGGAGGATTCAAACAGTGAGTTATGTAATGATGACGAAGGCATCTCCAATATTTTGGTTGATTACTACCAACAGCACTTTACTTCTTCAAATCCGTCCATGATAGATGAGGTGGTTGCCCACATCCCTTGCACCATTTCAAATGAGTTGAATGCCGAGCTCTTGACTGATTTTACAAAGGAAGAAGTGGTAGTGGCTTTAAAGCAAATGGAACCTTTGAAAGTGCCGGGGCCGGATGGGTTACCTCCTTTATTCTTTTAAAGATTTTGGCATGTAGTTATGGATGATGTGACTGAGGCGGTACTGAGTTGCTTATCCATGGGAGTCATTCCTACTTCTCTTAACAGCACATTCATCACCCTTATCCCTAAGGTAAAAAGTCCTACCAAAGTTTTTGAATTTCATCCTATTTCCCTATGCAATATTGTCTATAAGCTTGTTTCAAAGGTTGTTGCAAATAGGATGAGGGGTTTATTACCTCTCATTATTTCAGAATCACAGAGCGCCTTCCAATCGGATAAGGCAATCTCAAACAACATTCTTGTAGCCTTTGAGACTCTACACCATATGAAAAACCAAAAGTCAAAGAAGGGAAGGTTTATGGCGCTCAAACTCGATATGAGCAAGGTGTATGATAGGGTGGAGTGGCGATTTTTAGACTTAACTATGAGGAAGATGGGATTTTCTAATCGGTGGATGGATTTTATCATGGCTTGTGTGGGGTTGGCTTCCTATCAAGTTTTGGTAAATGGTGTTCCAAGAGGGGATATTTGGCCAACAAGGGGAATTAGGCAGGGTGATCCGGTTTCCCCATATTTATTTTTGATATGTTCGGAAGCTCTAAACCAGCAATTACAATATGCAGCCAGCTCTGGGGTGATTAGAGGATTCTCCTTGTGTAGAAATGGTCCAAGAATCAGCCTTTTGTTCTTTGCTGACGATACCTTACTGTTCTGTCGCGCTTCAAGAGGATATTTGGAAGCAATTATTCAGTTATTGCAGTTGTATGAGCAAGCTTCTGGGCAAAAGTTGAATAGAGAAAAAACCACGGTGTTTTTTAGTAAGGCTACTACGGAAGAACGAAGGATGGAGTTGGTGGAGGTCTTGGGAGTGAATGAGGTTAGGGAGTATGAGAAGTATTTACGATTACCAGCTGTGGTGGGTCGAAATAAAAAAGAGAGTCTTAACTACATTAGGGAAAGGGTGTGGAATAAGCTCCAAGGATGGAAAGAGAAGCTCCTATCTCAAGCGGGTAAGGAAGTTTTGCTTAAGGGGGTAGTTCAAGCAATTCCCACTTTCGCAATGAGTTGTTTTAAATTACCAAAGGGTCTCATTCAAGATATTGAGAGATTGATTAGAAAATTTTGGTGGGGGCAAAGGAGAGATCAAAGAAAAATTCATTGGAAGGATTGGGAGTCTATGTGTAAGCCGAAGAATTTAGGAGGAATGAGATTTAAGGATTTGGAGAAATTCAATGTGGCAATGCTAGCGAAGCAAGTTTGGAGGTTGCTAACAGATCATATATCTCTGTTTTACCGAGTTTTTAGCTCAAAGTATTTTCCAAATGGCTCAGTCTTGGATGCTAGACCTTCTTCGGGGTCCTATGCTTAGCAAAGCATTGTGCAAGCAATACCACTGATCAAATCAGGTATGATGTGGCGGGTTGGAGACGGTCAACAAGTAAAAATATTTGGGGATAGGTGGCTACCTAGGGATGAACTAGCTAAGGTGATTTCACCATCAACTATCACTACTGCAAAATGGACGGTGAGTAAGTTGTTAGATCAAAATGGAGCTGGCTGGAACAATCAGTTAGTGCATGCTATGTTTTTTCCTTTTGAGGCACAACGAATTAAAGGTATCCCAATTTGTGTCATAAGCCAAGAAGACCGTGTGTCATGGCCTAAATGTAGAACTGGGTTGTACTCTATCAAATCGAGCTATCAACTATTGTGTGAAGCTGAGACAACGGGAGTACCTTCGAGGTCTACAAATGAGGGCGTTAAGAGGTTCTAGAAAAATGTTTGGCGTCTTCAAGTGCCAAATAAGGTCAAGGAATTCCTATGGCGAGCTTCCTCTGGTGCACTTCCTACTAAGGTGGGATTATACAAAAGAAAAATTGTGGAGAATCAGCTCTGTGACCAGTGCATGGTAGAAGTTGAAGATGAAATACATGCCATCTGGGGCTATGACTGCATCCGAGAAGTGTGGGAAGTTCCTTTTGCAACAGCTAGGATGACACACCCAAGGATGCATTCCATGTGTGATCTGGTTAGCTTCATTCTTGATGAGACTAGGGAGCTAGAAAAGTTCGCCATGGTTGCATGGGCAATTTGGCAACGTCGCAACAAGCTTCGGTTAAAGTAAGTCGTCACCCCACTGAACAAGATTTATAAATCTGCTATGTCAATTCTCACAGAGTTCAAACAGATGAAGCCGAGAGTAGCATGTCAGCGCCAATCCAGCCCAAGTCACTGGACGCCTCCTCCACCAAATTCAGTCAAGATAAATTTTGATGGTGTCATTTTTAGTAACTCTAATGAGGCAGGGGTGGGAGTTGTGGTTCGTGATGAAAGGGGCAAGGTAAGGGCTGCATTATCAGAGAAATTAGCGATGCCGTCATCAGTGGAGGTAATTGAGATGTTGGCTGCTAGGAGAACTGCCATTTTTGCCAATGAGTTGGGCTTCAAGGATGTATGCTTTGAAGGGGATGCTGAAGGGGTGGTGCGTAGTATTAGAGAGGAAGATAGCTCCAATGATGTTATGGGGCATTTAGTAAAAGACTTTAAGTCTATAGTTGGTTTGTTTCAAACTTATTCTATCTCTCATGTAAGGCGGTAGGGTAATGGTGTAGCTCATGCTTTAGCTAGAGAGGCTAGAATGTCTTTTCCTTTACGTATTTGGATGGAAGATGTTCCACCAAATGTTAGGTTTTTTGTAAACAAAGATTTTTATGTTAAATAAATTATCCCCAAATTGGGGGAATTCTCAACAAAAAAAAAAAAAAAAGCTTCAATTTTATTGGTTAATTTATACAAACCACAATGATTATGCAAAAATCATGAAATATTAAATATGTTATTGGCATGTTAAATATATGGGAACATTGCTATGGAGATTTATCGTAT
The DNA here is from genome assembly GCA_032878915.1 of Castanopsis chinensis. Taxonomy (NCBI): domain Eukaryota; kingdom Viridiplantae; phylum Streptophyta; class Magnoliopsida; order Fagales; family Fagaceae; genus Castanopsis; species Castanopsis chinensis. The sequence continues at coordinate 2,885,639 of JAVQMG010000113.1, forward strand.
GTGTATTTTAAATATACATTAAAAATTTAAAAACTTATCAATTCTAAATGATATCTTTTCAAACCTCACTCTCTGTAGATGCAAACATAAAATGTATTATTAGTTATTATTTTATAAGATGTCAATTCAGGTCGCCCCTCTACCTTCTTTTTCTTTTCTTTTTTTGTTCATCAAAAAAAAATATTTTATAAGTGATACATGCATTGGAAAAAAAAATCCAACATTTTTATATAATTTAATAATTAATTGGACAGTCTTCATCTATTTATTAAATGTGTTTTAAACTTTTAATTCAAAAAATAAATTTAAACAATTAATATGAGAATAAATATCATATTTGAAATATTCACGGGATCTCTTTTGACAAGGTTAGACTTCCAAGTATTGAACAACGGATTTCAATATTGAATTATTTGGAAAAAAAAAAAAAAAACTTCTAATTCTAATTTAGATTTTGAGAGAGAGACAGTAAAATTTTTAAGAGATCGTAAAATTTTTACACTTTTAAACTACCACAAACTTAGTAAAACATATCAATAGAATGCACATCATTTGGAAGGAGTATAATATTTTTAAAAATAATTTATATTCATTAAAATTTTGGGCCTTGATTAAAATTTAATTTTACATTGTAAGATAAATGGACAAGGCTTTCTGCATTAACCATTACAAAATGTCTTTTTTTTGTTTACTAGGGGTTTGTTTGGAATCCACTTATTTTGCTGAAATTGAAAATTTTTACTGAAAGTACTGTAAATAAAGGTAAATATTAGTTGAAATAATACAGTGGGGTCCATGAATAATAACAAAAAATATAACATGATCATGAATAGTACTACAAATAAGATGAATAATAAAATAAATTGGCAAAAAATAAGCTAGCCAATAAATACTACAGGACTAATAGATATATAATATATTCTATTTTAAGGGATCTTATTTCATTTAGAGGCACTAGACTTTGCCTAAATAGCCTAATGGTAAGTCTTCCTAAACTTATTTTGCGTTTTTTTACACTTTCATAACGATGAAACATGTCATATTATAATTATAATAATAAAAATAGACACACCCATGAAAGAAGCAATATATATTCAATTATTCATCAATCATACAAAAAATGGATTTTGGGTAACATGAAGTATCCTATCATTCCTATTCCAAAACATAAACAGGCCTAGTAGTAGCAACTAAGTAGTAAGTAGCAACGTTCCTAAAAATAAAAAAAAATAATAAAAAAGAAGAAAGTAGCAAGTAGCAAGTAGCAAGTAGTAACAGCAGTACAAAAGAATCACCTCAGAATCTAACACCGACCAACGCATCACAATGGTTAAAAAGTTTACTCTTAAAGATTTCTAGGATTATATATATATATATATATATATATATAGATATAAGATTTAATTTTTACGTTAACTTAATTTAAGTATATATGTGTGTGAAGCTTATTTCTAGAGACTTGAACCCCAGCCTTTACCCCCACACTCCACAAGCGTTTATACTTATAGAGTGACTACTACACCAAAAGTGCGTCGTAGTAAGATTTCTAAGATATAACAAAGGATATTACTAACAAATGTCTTTAGAGCATATAAACTATTTTATGAAATTTTTTATAGCAAAGTGAAAAAATAACTAACTTTTTTTTTATAGCTTTTTCAATTTCACATAAAAAATTCTTAAAATAGATGATTAGTATTTGCCCTAAGGGCATACATTAATTGGACCATATAATGAACTACCACTTCCAACACTCCAACAATCCTTTTGTCAACTTTTATTACCAGGAATGGACTCAAAATTTTAAGTTAGCGAGGGCAAGAGTAAATAAAATAAAAATAAAATAAAAAACTCCAAATAGACATTCATATAATACTAAAAAAAATTTATAAATACACAAAATTATTATTTCTAAATATATTAAAATGCAATCATCTACCAACAAAGATAAAAATAAAATAATGTTTTTTTTTAATACTAGGCTAGCTAGGATTTTTTTTTTTTTTTTTTAAGTTAGAGCATTCACAGTAGTAGTACTAAAAATTTTAACTTTTAGTAACTCTAAAAGTTATTTTATCTATTTTACCATCTCGTTTTACAATTCACCTAATCTCAAATGTTCTGTTTTTTTATCAGTCCATTTTAAATAATATAAATAGCTCATTATAATTGTAGGGATAAAGGCCCATAAGTGTATATTGGGTCATAGGCCTTGTCCGAAGACGTTTATTAGTTCGAGGACCAAAAGATAACAGGGAAGAGGTACAAATCAGAGCGTCATGGACAGTCTTTTAATGAAAAGACTTAGGAAGGTAGTCTGAGGAGGAGTATCTCCTCAGCTAAATAAGGTAGAGGTCAGAGGGATTAGTCTAGTCTTAAGGGCAACATTTCTTAGGGTTCTATTGATAAGGATAAACATCAAGGAAGCAAAGGACAGAAAGAAGCTAAGAAATATCTACTGAAAAGCTACTACCACCACATTGAATGCTTTGCAGCTATCCTTCTAGTCGTATTAATGTGGAGGTAAGTCCTGAACGATGGTAAGCAACCTTACAGCTACTCCCAAAGACTTCACGAAGGTGCTGATGGAATAAGAATCAAAGCCAACAGCTTGACCTACACATGGATGGTGGAGATGAGGAAAAGATGGATATATAAAGGAGAGGAAGTCCCCTTACAAGGGGGGTCAAAGAAGAAAGAGAAAAAGACTATAGCATCAGGAACAGGACTTGTAATCAAAATCAAAGGAAGCATATGTATAAGATTTAGTCTCCTTGGACGGTGTCGAGGACGATTTACTTCGTGTAAAACAATCGTATTCTTGTTTTCTTTTCATCTGGGATCTCTATAGTTATCTTCTGATTCATTAAAGCCTAGTTTTCTAGCCTATTTTTTACAAATTCATTGTATTGGGCTCTTTGGACCTAAATCCTTTTCCCTTTAGGCTTGGAAACCAAATCAAGTCCTTACAATTGGCGCCGTCTGTGGGAAGTACTTGAGCTTTAGTGAAAACAACACTGAATCATGGCGGGCTCAAGGCCAAACCGTGAGGAGTCCGTTGGGTCCTAGGGTCAAGATCAGTTTCTCAATCATGGGCAAAGGAGGGACAGGAAAGTTAGTGTCTATACTACACATACCAGTAGGAGCCAATCCAAGAATGGGAGCCACGTCTCTTATGAAGCAACTACCAGAAGCATGCAATTGGAAACTGATCATTTAAAAAGAAGGTTGTGCCAGGAGCGGCATAGAGGAACTCCTTCAAGTTCCAACCATTCTTCTGATTATGATAATGATCATAGCTATTGGCACAGGTCAAGGACTCCTCCTAGCAAATCTTTCTCCTATGACGATGAGCATCATGATAGGCAGGGGAGGAGAAGTCCATCACGTAAAGGCTTGGGCAATGATGCCATAAGTAAGGCTTTGAGTCAAATCTCCAAGCGACCTTTTACCTGAAGAATTGAAGGAGAGAGGCTTCCCTGGAAATTTACTCAGCCAATGTTTACCATATACAATGGTATAACGGACCATGTGGAGCACATAAGTCATTTCAACCAAATAATGGTTGTTCACTCTAAGAACGAGTCTTTAATGTGCAAGGTCTTTCCATTCAGTTTAGGGCCTGTGGCAATGAGGTTGTTTAATGGCCTAAAGGAGGGATCTATTCACTCTTTTAAGAAGCTTACGAGGGCTTTTGGTTCTTGGTTTGTAACTTGTAGTAGGGTTCCTCAGCCTTTGAACTCCTTGTTGTCTATGGCCATGCGAGAGAGAGAAGCCTTAAAGACTTACTCTGACCGATACTGGGAGATGTTTCATGAAATTGATGGGAATTTTGACAACGTAGCTGTAAGAACATTTAAGATCGGTCTGCCTGCCAAGCACGGTTTGAGGAATCGTTGACAAGGAAACCAGTTAGTAATGTGCATCAGCTCATGAACTGCATTGATAAGTATAGGCGAGTCGAGGAGGACCAACAACTAGGTAAAGGCAAGGCTAAAGTGGTCCCTCAAGATAGGAGGGACTTCCGGTCAGACAAGTACAATAGTAATCATCCTCGGCGGGATTTTTTTGGGCAATCCGGGGCTGCTACTGCTCAAGTGGTTAACACGGTGTTCTGAGAACTAGAGCATCAAATCTTAGAAGAAATTGAGAACGAGCCATATTTTCAATGGCCAAACAAGATGAGAGGAGACCCTACAAGGCGCAACCAAAACCTTCATTGTTAGTACCATCAAGAGCGAGGGCATACAACGGAGGACTATAGAACTTTGTGGAATCACCTAGAGCTGCTAGTCCGAGGTGATAAGTTAAAGCAATTTTTGTATCACCCCAATGAACAAGGAGGCCAGGCAAGGTCAGGATCTTAGAAAGATGCTTCTTCAAAACCACCTCTGGGTACAATCAATGTTATCCTTGCCGCCTCAGGAATGACTGGTTCTCACCCCTCTAAGATACTGTCCATAACTCAGCCACTTGCGGAGGACTCCTTCCCTAAGCCAAAAAGGGGTAGGATGGAGGTCCGACTAGTGCTAAGTTTCTTTGATAAGGACAAGGTTGGTACCTTGCAGCCGCATGATGATGCACTGATGGTTACCCTTAGGATAGGGGGTTATGATAGCGAGTGTTGGTTGACCAAGGCAGTGAGGCAGAGATTATGTACCCTGATTTGTATAAGGGGCTAAAGCTAAAACTAGAGGATTTGACCGATTATGACTCACTCTTGTTAGGTTTTGATGGGAAAGTGGCTATACCAAAGGGCCAGATCAAACTCCCAGCCCAAACAAGGTCAGAGGTAGTAGAGGTGAACTTTATTATAGTGGATGCTTACTCTTCCTACACTGCTATCGTGGCAAGACCCTGGCTACATGCCATGGGGCCCATCTCTTCCACTTTACACTTGAAGGTGAAATATCCATTCGGTGACTAGGTTGAAGAATTGATTGGGAGCCAGTCTATAGCTAGGCAGTGTTTAGTTTCTGCTATTAGGCATCAGGCTGAATGTGAGCCCTTGGCTTCTGCCAAGCAGGGCTTATAGCAATCAAGGAAGTTAGTGTTATTTATAGATATGGTAGAAGGGGCAAAGTGTGAGGAATTAGAAAGGGTTGTTATAAGGGATGATGGTGAGAAGTTATTCTAGGACGGAGCACAGCTGCCTCCTCAGGAAGGAAGAATTGGTGGCATTTCTTAGAGAGAATATTGATGTGTTTGCATGGAGTGCTTACAAGGCTCCTAAGGTGAACCCGAACTTCATTTGCCACCATTTAAATGTCAACCCAGCAGCCATCCCTAGAGAGCAACCACCTTGGCGCTCATCTAAGAAGCATTCTGATGCTGTCAAGGACAAGGTGATCAAACTTAAGCAGGTTGGAGCTATTAAAGAGGTTTTTTACCCCGATTGGCTGGCCAACACAGTGGTAGTAAAGAAGAAGAATGGAAAATGGCGAGTGTGCATAGATTTCACAAATTTAAACAAGGCTTGCCCAAATGACCCCTTTCCCGTGCCTCGTATAGATCAATTGGTAGATGCCATTTTAGGTCATCCTCAGATGAGTTTTTTAAATTCTTTCCAAGGATACCATCAAACACCCTCGGCTTTGGATGATGTCATTTGGTTTAAAGAATGCATGATCCACCTATCAGAAGATGATGACCAAAATGTTTGAGCCACAACTAAGAAATAATATTGAGATCTACATAGATGATATGGTGGTAAAGCACAAGTTAGAATCTGAGCACATTGGTGACCTCAGAAACATCTTTGGAATATTAAGAAAACACAAGCTGCGCCCTTAATGCCTCTAAATGTTCTTTCGGTGTTGGTTCAGGAAAGTTTTTGGGATACATGATCACTCATCATGGAATTGGGGTCAATCTTGATTAGATTAGAGCAATCAATAGTTTGCAACCACATCAGAACCTCAATGAGGTTCAAAGATTAACGAGGATGATTGCTGCCTTGAACCGATTTATCTCTCGGTCAGTAGATAGCTGCAGACCTTTCTTCCAATTGTTGAATAGATGGAAGGGATTTGAGTGGACCGAGAAATGCACCCTGGCTTTTCAACAGTTGAAGGAATACACCTCTCAGCCACCCATCACATCCAAGCCTGAGGAGGACGAAGTCCTGTTTGCTTACATTGCTATAGCTCTCCATACAGTTAGCCTAGTACTGATACGGGTTGATGATGGGATTTAGAGGCCAGTTTATTATGTGAGAAAGTCCCTACATGAAGCAGAGGTTTGATATCTACCACTGGAAAAGGCCATATTAGTAGTTGAGCATGCAACACGTAAGCTCTCCCATTACTTCCAAGCTCACGCAGTGGTGGTGTTGACTTAACTTCCTTTTTAATCCCTACTTCGGAGAGCCAATTACATTGGGAGGATTGCTAAGTGCAGTACAACTTTGGGGGCCTTTGATATCAAGTATGTAAGAGTACTTGAGTCAGGTCAGACATTTACAATTCTGGGGGCCTCGCACCTCTGTTAAGGGCCAAGTTCTTGCCGACTTGGTGGCCGAGTTTGCTGAACCTTCTATAGAAGAAGAATGGGAGAAGTAGAACATGGTTGGAAAATCAGTTGGAGTGATCTCTTTACAAGAACCTTTATCCTAGAGGGTATATGTTAATGGCGCTGCCAATCAAAGAGGATCCGACATGAGGCTGGTTATAGTATCTCCTAAAGGGATTATTATTGAGAAATCCTTGAGGTTATTTTTCTCAACCACGAACAACGAGGCTAAGTATGAAGCCTTGCTAGTGGGAATGACTATGATTCAGAATATGGAAGGTAAGGCATTGGAAATGTTTTCAGATTCTAGGCTGGTTGTTGGACAGGTAGGGGTGAATTAGAAGCTAGGGATCTAAGGATGCAAGAGTACTTGAGTCAGGTCAGACATTTACGATCAAGGTTAAAGTCTTTCATCTTACAGCAAATTCCTAGAAGCAAAAATACTCATGCGGATTCTCTTGCCACGCTCGCAACCTTCTCGACTCAAAGTTTGCCTCGAGTCATCCTAGTTGAACATTTGTACAAACCTGCCGAGGTAAGGAAGGACGTGGTTCAAGTTCATCAAATTAGGGTGGGACCTAGTTCAATCGATCTTATTGTTATGTTCCTCAAGGATGACATCTTGCTCGAGGAGAAAGGAGAGGCTGACAAGGTGCGAATAAAAGCTCCTCGTTTTTGGTTGTCTGAGGATCAAAAATTGTATAAGCTCTCTTTCCCTAGACCATACTTGCTGTATATACATCCCGAGGCAATAGAACCCCTTCTAGAAGAGCTGCACAGGGGGATTTGTGGGAGTCATACAAGTGGCAGATCTCTATCTCACATGGCCCTCACTCAAGGGTACTAATGGCCAGGTATGCAAAAAAAGGAAGCACAAGAGTATGTGAAGAAGTGTGACCAGTGTTAGAGATTTGCCCTAAATATTCATCAGCCTGGGGGGTGTCTTCAATCCTTTTTCTAGTTTCTAGCCTTTCGTTTAATAAGGCTTAAATATTGTAGGACATTTTCCTAAAGCAGCAAGAAATAGGAAATGGCTTTTGGTTGGCACTGATTACTTCACCAAATGGATTGAAGCTGAGCCCCTGGCAAACATCAGAGATATGGATTCTAAGAGATTCGTGTGGAAAAATTTTGTCATTCAGTTTAAGATTCCCCACACCCTTATCTCAGATAATGGGCTTCAGTTTGATAGCAAGGCTTTCAAGAGGTACTGTTGCAAAATGGGCATCAAGAATAGATTTTCAACTCCGGCTTACTCCCAAGGAAATACACAGGCCGAGGCTGTGAACAAAGTCATAGTCAATGGGCTTAAAAAGAGGTTGGATGATGCCAAGAGCAAACGGGTGGAAGAACTACCCCTCGTAGGTCCATAGGCGAGACTCCTTTCTCTTTGACTTATGGGGTCTAGGCTGTAATCCCTCTGGAGACTAGATTCCCAACATTGAGAATGAGTTTTTTTTTACGCTAGATAGCAATGAAGTGTTATTAGAGAAGAGCTTGAATCTGGTTGACGAGCAAAGAGAAAATGGCATGGTTCAGTTGGCATATTATTAGCAAAAACTTAAGCAAGGGTATGACTTAATTATGAAGTTTAGACCATTAGCCCCTAGAGATTTAGTATTTCGGAAGGTTTTAGGCACTGCAAAGAACCCAGCATGGGGAAAGTTAGGACCCAATTGGGAAGGATCATGCTGTATCACCTCAGTAGCTGAGATAGGAGCATATTTTTTGGAAAATCTAGACGAAAAAATTGTACCACGCTCCTGGAATGTAAATAACCTACGAAGGTATTACTATTAATAAAAGGTATTTTTGTCATGTTTTATTTATGACATTATTTATTATACTCATTCTTTATTTAAGTGTGAAACAGAATCTTGGTCATATCTGGCTCCTCAGACCACATACCTTGGGTAAGTTAATACTTCTTATCATTTCTCTAAGTATTAAACAAAACCTTAATCATGCTTGCCTCCTTGGACCACATACCTTAGGTAAATTAATATTTCTTATCATTTCTCTAAGTGTTAAACAGAACCTTGATCATGCTTGGCTCCTCGGACCACATACCTTGGGTAAATCAATACTTCTTATCATTTCTCTAAGTGTTAAATATAACCTTGGTCATGCCTGACTCCTCGAACCACATACCTTGGATAAATTAATACTTCTTATCATTTCTCTACTTGTTAAACAGAACATTGGTCATGCTTGGTTCTTTAAACACATACCTTCGGTAAATTAATACTTCTTATCATCTCTCTAAGTGTTAGACAGAACTTTGGTCATGTTTAGCTCCTCGGACCACATACCTTTGGTAAATTAATACTTCTTATCATTTTCTCTAAGTGTTAAACAGAACATTGGTCATGTTTGGCTCCTCGGACCACATACCTTGGGTAAATTAATACTTCTTATCATTTCTCTAAGTGTTAAACAGAACCTTGTTCATGCTGACTCCTCGGCCCACATACCTTGGGTAAATTAATACTTCTTATCATTTCTTTAATTGTTAAACAGAACCTTGGTCATGCCTGGCTCATCGGATCATATACTTTGGGTAAATTAATACTTCTTATCATATCTCTAAGTGTTAAACGGAATCTCGGCCATTTCAGGTTTCTTGAACCACATGCGTTAAGGGAATTGGTAATTAGCCTAGCTATGATGGATAACCCATGCATTTGCAAATAATTAGTCTAACTGTGCCACACATGAGCATCACTTAAAGCATTTGTAAGTGTATCCATGATTAGATCATGAGCTAGGAATCCTCTGCAATTCCTTAAATTTGCTACCAAGGGGTAGGATATGTGGAACTATGGATGGTGCGTAGGGTCCTTTAAGTGGGCTATGTTTAAGGTATGTTTTTAAAGTTAATAGTCTATTTTGTCATGATTATAAGCCTGGATGGTCCTGCTAGATCTGTTGATTGATTGTATGAGATGTGGCAGTTATATTATCACTTACCCTGATGACAAAATCAAGTTATATTTTGTTTGTGTATTAACTAAGTGTAAAAAGTATTTCTTCTAAGTTAAAAGTCACCTCTTGTTGAAAAATGTAAGCTTGGAAAGTTTCATTTATCTTGTGATTAATTATTTAAAGTAGGGTGATGATGTTGTCAATTGCACCAATGATCATCAAAGTTAAATATGTGAGTGTGTGTTAAGTCAAATACTATCACCCTTTATTCTTAAACCAATTAAGTGTAAAGTAGAACATAGGAAATGTCAAAATTTGCACAAAACATCTATAATAAAAAAAATTTTAACTACCATTAGATTAGACCTTGAGAAACTTAAAATGATTACAAAAGATGAAGGTTTCAGAAACAACTGTTCAAAAAAAAAAAAGAACTATTGCTCTAAGAATTACTTAAGCTTAATTACAAGTTTATCTTTCGCTGAGGTCTTGGAGGGCTAGTCAGAAGCTGTCATTGAAGAAGCAACGCATTTACCCTTGAGGTTCTCCTTGGTGGGCATAGGTAGAGTAGCAAGGACGAGCTCCATAGTGTGGAGGCCTCTTTCTCTTTGGAAGGGTCCTTGGGGGCAATTGGAGGTTGAGTGACATCACAGGCCACTTCCTTGGTTATGACAGCTACTTTTCCAATGACCTTAGGTTACTCAGCCTCCTTGGACAAATTGCCAAAAGAAGGGGGAACATTGGCTGGGTTGTCCTTGCCAGCATCTGCTTCCTTAGAGGCAGCATTAGCTTTGGGGACAAAGGAGCTAGAAGCCCGGATGGCAAGAAGGTAGTACACACTCTCTACTCTCTTGGGGGTAGAGGAGGCCTCAACCCATGCTTGGTTAAAGGCCTCATTCCACACCTGGAGGTTGTAGTATCTACATACCTCCGAGACATTAGCCCTGAGGGCCTCCTCGATCTCTGCCACCAATGCTTCATACCCATCTTGCTTAGCCTGGTCCTTGGCCTCCTCGGCCTCCTCCTTGGCCTTTTTAGCCTCCTCCAATCTCTTCGTTAGGGCCTTTATTTGATCTTTAGCCATGGCAAGCTCGTCCTCGGCCTAGCAGAGCTGCTTACGCTGAGCCTCCGCCCCTTCTAAAGTGGCCTTAGAGCTCTTCTTTTCCCTCTTTGCCTCGATTAGCTTGGTATTGAGCTCCTGCAACTTTTTCTCTGCTACGTCGAAGGCCTTCACAGCAACAATGCGCCTGGACTCCTCCTCCTCCTTCATTGATCTATGAGAGCTGATGACTATCTCCTTAGCTTTGTGGGCAGCTTGAACAGCATTTTTTAAGAAATAAAGAAAAAGTAAAGAAACACCTAGGTTGTGAAGTCAAGTATAAAAAATATATAATAATAAATAAAATACAACAAGTATATATAACGATAATAAAATAAAGAGGGTGGTTAGTAGTCTTACCAGTGCGAGAAAGACCTCATGCTTTCTCATTGCCCTCAGGTCGGCCATGTCCCTAGGCAGTTTTAAAGCCTGCTCCACAGCATCGGCCATATAACCAGCTTTCCTTTGCTGGAAATCCCTAATGGAGGCGTCAGTAGTCAAAGCAGCTCCGTCCAACACCATGGCAGGAAACTAAGTCGAAGCAACTACCTGAGCCTCGGCTTTCTTCTCCACGACCGTCCGTGTTGTCTTGGTCTGTTTGTCTCCCTTTTGGGGCTCGGCCTCTTTGGAGGAGTGGCTTTTTCCTCCTTCCCCCACCTTCTTACCTTTGGGTTGATCCATCTTCCTTTTATGATCAGCAGGGTCAAGATGTTGGGCTTGGGTGGGTGAAAGGGCAAGAAGTTTGGTCTGGATAACTTTCTTCGACTCTTGGCCTCTTGCTTGGGCCTCCATCAGGTCCGAAGACTCAATCTGGTCCTACATTGGATTGGTATTGCTTCTGGGATGGCAGGGTCTTCTTGTGAATGGCTTACTTGTGCTGGGGGTAGAGGTTAAAGTCACTGGCTGGGCTTTCCGAAGAGGAGGGTAGGTTGAAAACTTCAAAATCGTCTTTGGAATCCGAGACGTCAACTATTTCTTCTTCTTCTTTGCTAATAGGCTAGGAAGAGGTGGCTTCCCCTGCCGTATATTGAGATGGCAAGGTCACTTTGAATACACCTTCTGGAATGGGACCAGTGGTGAGAAAACCCGGAGCAGCAACACTTATCAGGGGCAAGCACGGGTCTTTCACCTTGATCACGTTCTTCAGTGCTTGAAAATTGGACAAGAGGGGTTTGTAGCCGAGGATAAGGTGGGCCACCTCAATTGACCGTTGCTATGAATGAAGACCTCGGCTTTGAGTATCTTGTCTAGGTCTGACTGGTTGACAAGATTTAGGTTTGGAATAGCGGCGTGCTTATTTGTAAAGCCATTAAAAAAGAAACTATCAGAAAAATGACATGATTCAAAGAAAAGTTCAAATTGCACACACAAATAAAAAGAAACAAGTGCAGAGAATACCAGAGAGAAAAAGGGGGTGACATTAGAGTAATAAACCTAGACCTAAGAACCCCACCTGGTATCCCATCTCTCATCGAGCAGTGGAGGCTATCGTGCCACTCCCCTGAGATGATTAGGAAATCTTTGTTCATGACTTTGTTGGAATTAGGGAGGCATAAGATTAGCCTAACCTCAAGAACCCTAGTCTTTAAATAATACCCCTACCCTTTTAAGAAGTGGAGGTTGTAAACCCAGTTGACGTCGTGGTGGGTGAGATTCAAGCCCATCCTCTTATTGAGAGTGTCTACACTACTTAGGATCCTAAACATGTTTGAAGCACACTAGGTGGGGGAGAGATGGTGAGCTATTAGGTTATCCCTAGTGACTTTACCCATGGGGATTCTCATCCCTCCCTCTATAAACACAATCATAAGGATTACCACTTCTCCCTCTTGCCTCATAGTGTACCACTCTCCTTGTTTACAGTATCTAGTGGAAACCCTTGAGGGAATTCGGTATTGGGTTTTAAAGTCTTCTATACCCTCTGGGGTGTTCACCAGTTAAGCAAATCTCTCCATATATGTAAAAGGGTTAAGGGAATTAAGTGGCCGAGGTGAAATTATACGGGCCAAGGAAAAGAACAAGGTTTAACTACAGAGAATGACAGAAGGGACTAGGAAAAGGAAAGAAGGAAAAAGTCGCTAGAGGCTACTTACAGAAATGTATAAAGGCTCCTTAGACTAGCTCTTGAGTTCAGAAAGTGAAAAAGTGAGATATGTGATGTTTCCAAATAGTATTTATATGAAAGAGAAAAGCGAGCGAGATAATTTCCACCCAAGTTCCAAACAGAATCCCTAGCTGCTGGATCTTCATCGTGTCGTAAAACGTGGGAGACATAGAGTTGCGAAAATTTAATGCAAGCGCGCCCTGGATGCCAAAGTGTCAAGGACGTGCATTGGGCAATGGAAAAGGCATTTACGAAGACAGGAAATGATGCGTGACAAGAGGAGGATAATAATAATAATAATATTAAAATCCCATTATTTTTCGAGGAGCAAAATATGGGAATTTTTAGGGGCTATTGTAGGGATAAAGGGCACATAAATGTTTATTGGGCCATGGGCCTTATTTGAGGATGTCTATTAGTCCAAGGATCAAGAGATAATAGGGAAGAGGTACAAATTAGAACGTCATGGACAATCTTTTAATGGAAAGACTTAGGAAGGTAGTCCAAGGAGGAGTGCCTCCTTGGCTAAATAAGGTAGAGGTCAAAGGGATTGGTCTACCCTTAAGGGCAATATTTCGAAGGGTTCTATTAATAAGGATAAACATTAGGGAAGCAAAGATAGAAGGAAGCTCAAAAATATCTATGGAAAACCTGCTACCACTGCATTGAATGCTCTGTAACTAACCCTCTAACCACATTAATGTGGAGGTAATGCCTAAATAGTAGTAATCAGCATTACAGCTACTCTCAAAGACTTCGAGAATGTGCTGATGGGACAAGAATCAAAGCCAACAGCTTGACCTACGCATGGATGGTGGAGATGAGGAAAAGAGGGATATATAAGGGAGAGGAAGTCCCCTTAAAAGGGGGATCGAAGAAGAAAGAGAAAAAGATTGTAGCATCAGGAACAGGACTTGTAATAAAAAAGAAAGCATATATATATATGTATATATAAGATTTAGTCTCCTCAGACTGTGCCGAGGACGATTTACTTTGTGCAAAACAATCGTATTCTTGTTTTCTATTCATCTGGGATCTCTATAGTTATCTTCTGATTCACTAAAACCTAGTTTTCTAGCTTACTCTTTACAAATTCATTGCATTGGACTCTTTGGGCCTAAATCCTTTTGCCTTTGGGCTTGGGAACCAAATCAAGTTCTTACAATAATAATAAGGAAGAGAAAGAATTTGAGTTTTTTTTATACAAAGAATTTGAGTTTTTTAATATAGTCTTAATAAAAATATATTTTTTTTTAACAATTTTTTACAGTCAACTGGTATTTGTTGTCAAAATTCTTGCAGCAAGTAAATTTTGGTCCAATAAACCCGAAGTCCATTGATGTGCATTGATAGTAGATTAATTTTGCATATTTATATCATTGTTAGAAAGCATTATAATACTTATTTTGAGTTAATTCATGCATTTTATATTTGGTTTTGGAATAATGCTGAATAATCAAATTTGTTCGTAATTAAATTTTGTTGCGTGAATTTATCTTTTGTAGGAGAATGGAATTAAATAAGTGGATTTGTGTAAAGAAGAAAACTAATGGACTTTACTTTTACAAAGGCCATGATGAAGTTAAAGAAGGCCAACCCAATTAAATTTAAGTCCAATTGGAGCAAGGAATCAAATGAAATTTACACCAAATCCAAGTCCAATTCGGATTAGGATTCCAGTCTACACATCAATTAGTATTTTTAAAATAACATTTGGCTAAAATTTCCAATTAAGATGATTCAAGTTGGGCTGGAAAGTTAACTTAAAGGGCTACAACTTTGTAGTTTACCAAAAGTCCAAATTTGGAAGTTAAATGGGCCAAAATCATCGATTAAGTGAAGCATAAAAATCTAAGATTTTCTCCAAACTGGAATTCAACTTGTAATAGAATTCCTTAACCTATTTAAAGGCTCTTTAGGGCAAAATTCAAAGAGGCTAGTGCTAGTGCTAGTGCTAGGATTGGGATGCAAAACAAAAAATTGGAACAAAAGGCAGTGCCGCATATGGCTTTCCTGTAACCTTTCTCCATGATAGCATTGTAACTATTTCTTTCTCTATTTTATTTGTCTAGTTTAATGTTTAGCATTTAATTCTTGTGTTTTATTTCAATTACCATGAGTAGCTAAATTTATAATTAGAGTTGAAAATGAAACCTTGTTAAGGATTATTAGTAGTATCTATGTTGATATTTCCCACAATAGTTGTTCTTTAATGATTTAAATTGTTCTTGCTTCATATCAATTGACTAAGATGAGATTCTAGATATGAGTTCAATCATGTTTTTCTCATGATTTAGGATTTATCTTAATTAATTGAATGTCTGGTTTATTATTTCTTGATTTTAAAATTGGACATCTCTTGTGATTTGTTTGCCAATGGATACAATTGATGATTTAATTTTATACTTAAGAAGTGAAGAAGAACATGCTTTTGATTTTTAAATAGAATTTTTAATGATAATATTTTCTATGGTAGCAAGATTAATTTCTAGATTATCATGTAGTGATTGGGAAAAATTAATGATTGTAAATATATGCTAATATGAATTAATAAGGCGGATTCCAAAACCTTAATTCCTTTCTCTAGATTGTTTACATCTTTTTACTGCTTTATATTATATCTTTACTTAGTTTAATTATTTGTTTAGTTAATTTGATTTTAAAAAATACAATTTTTATTAAAATAGATTAGGATTAGTTTGGTTAAGATTTGATTAATTTTTCTACATTCATACAAGTCCTTGTGAGTTTTACCTCGTTCTTGTCAAACTATAATTTGGTATGGTTCATACACTTGCTAGTACTTTAAAATTTCACAATAAGTTTTTGGCGCCATTGACGAGGACTTGGTTAGCAAAATAAATTAGGTCTTAATTGATTTTTTCCTTCTACTAGTTGTGGTTAAAATTTATTTTTTATATAAAAAAATTTATTTTTTTGTGCTTGGTGTATGAGAACTTAGATACGTGATAAAGAAAATCGTCTTGTTAGTTTTGATTATTCATCCACAATGGGAGAAATAGGAGATGATTCAAAAACTATAAGGGATTTGTTCTCACCCATAACCACCAACCCTCCATCTTGCATAGCATTACCTGCAACCACTGCTGCAAATTTTGAGTTGAAACCACAAATAATCCACCTTCTTCCTACTTTTCATGGATTGGATAGAGAAGATCATTATAGGCATATAAAAGATTTTCTTGAGATTTGTGCTACTTGTAAGTTCTAGAATTTCACTGATGACTTTGTACGCTTGCGTTTATTCCCTTTTTCCTTGAAGGATAAGCCAAAAGCATGACTTAATTCTTTGTCACCTAGATCTATCACTTCATGGGAACTGTTGGTCACAAAATTCCCCTCTAAATTTTTCCTAATGTCCAAGACCAATGCTTTGAGGAGAGAAATTGTAGATTTTTATCAGGATGAACAAGAAAAATTTTATGAGAGTTGGGAGAGATTTAAGGACTTGATCTTAAAGTGTCCCCATCATGGTTTTGAAACATGGAGACTAGTACAATATTTTTATAATGGTTTGACTTAGACAAATCGTCACATGATTGAGTCCATGATTGGTGGTGCATTTTTTAGTCTTGTAAATGATGAGGCATACAAATTTCTTAAGAATTTATCTGAAAGTTCACAACAATGGGATTTTTCCAATCATAGAGAGAGATCTGCCCCTGCAATTAAGAAAGGAGGATTGTATGAAGTCAGTGAAGATTTAGACATAAAAGCTAGGTTAGATAATCTCACTCGTAAGGTTGATGCTTTAGCTTTAGGTAGAGGGATAAATTCTATCAATCAAGTTCAAAGTGAAACATGCTCTATTTGTGCAAGTCCTATGCATACAACACAAATGTGTCCTTCCACAGTTGGTTATCCTGATTTTTATACTGAGCAAGCAAATGCACTGAATAATTATGGAAAACCATTTCCTAGTCATTTTCATAGACATACAATCCAAATTGTTTCTCATAGAGGCAAAATCAACTTCCCACAAATATAGGTGGACAACAAGTGCATCAACAAGGTCAATTTCAAAGCTCTAACCCGTGTGTTGTCCCCACTCCTCATTGCCAAGTCTTCTTCCTCAATTAGCAACTTCATTTGGTTGAGCTCCCTATGGACATTGCCAAAGACATTGGGATTCCACCATGTCAAGTCTTTCCCACATTGGTTCACCTTGTTGATAACCATTCTATCCAAATCTGTGTAGGCACATGAATTCCAGGCTAATTCGGCTATTTCCCCACACCAGCTATCAAAAAGTTACATCTCTTCAAAGGAAAATAATTTTTCCTAAAGTGCCGGTTCTATGCCTGTTGGATTAATAAATAGTGGACAATGGTCAAATGAAAGACATGGGAGGTGTAAAACCCCAGTATCTAGATATCTTAGGAAGCACAAATTTGTAGCTAGACCTCGATCTAATCTCTCCCATATTGAGTGTACATTGTCAAAATGCTTGCACCAAGTAAATTTTGGTCCAATAAGCCCCAAGTCCATAAAACCACATTCATCAATAATGTCTCTAAACAATGGCATTTCATTATGACTCTAAAGAGCTCCACCCAATTTTTCATCTTGTCTTGTTATCTCATTGAAATCACTAGCACATAGCCAAGGAATTGTTGAATAAATATTCAAAGCACTAAACTTTGGCCAAGCTTCATGTCTCCTCCAAGTTACTGGTTCCCTATAAAAACCTGTGAATTGCCAAGCCTGCTCTGAAAACTTGTCAACAAAAGCATCAATATAGTATTTTGATGAATCAAAGATAGTAAGATTAATTGTTTCTTTCCATAGCAAAACCAAACCACCTCCTCGATTTTCACTTGGTATGGTCCATCTATTTGTGAAATCAAAATTTCGCAGCACACTATCAAGCCTTGCATCATCTGTTTATGTCTCGGCCAAGAACACAACAAAATGATCTTTTGCCCGAATATAATCTCCGAGCTCTTGAACTATATGTGGGTTCCCAAGCAATGACAATTCTACACTAGGAGACTCATTGTGCTTGGCAGGGTTGGCATGCAGGCTTTGCCACTTCAGTTGTTGAAATTTCATCACCAACGGCAACCCTACATTTTTTATTGGGTAGACCATTAGGGATATTTAGAACCTCAATTGATCTCTTTTTTCCTTCTCCACCTTCATAGGTTGGTGTTTCTTCCTTCTTGCATATTTTGTTCCCCACCCTCCTCCACGTTGCTTACTTCGCATTCTACCCTAGCACACCCGGCTCCTTAACCCGTGAGTCACCTGATGGAAGTGCCACCTCAACTCCAAGATTAATTTTCACCCCCTTAATTGCCACTGGTGATATTTTTGCCTCCTTAATTGTTGTTGATGATATTTTTTCCTTATTAGGACTATTGACCACATTTAATGATTGTTGTTTGGATTGCTATGAATGAGAATTAATAGGAGCAATAATTGGTGAGCTGTCATGCGTATCACTCTTTACTTCTCCACCGAATTGGCAAGTGCATTAATTTTCCTGGATTCTCCAATTATGGGCTGATATCTTGGGCTCTTTAATATTCCCATATTAGAGTTCGAAACTGCTACCAGCTATGCCCCCGAATTCAGCATTAATGAGGAATCAATTTCACAACCCTCAATGTCCACAACTGATGTAATATCCTCATGCACCATTTCAACCCTATCATGCATCATTTCAGTCCTTTCCTGCACCACACCGCCTCCCTCAGTCGGTGCTACCATGCCGAAATTGCTTATACTCCTATCGGTATCATCCTTATCGCTCCATGTAGATTGAGATGGACTTCTCTCAAAAATCATAGGCACCACGATGACTACTTTCCTTGCTGAATGGTATGGAGAAGCCCAAAGTGATGGACCAAATTGTTGTTCAGAGACCTATAGTGTGCCTTTACTTTGAATCCATAATTCACAGCTTTTATTGTCGTGATTCATCTTGCCACACCAATAGCAGAGATTTGGCAACAGTTCATATTTAAACGAAACCCACCATTTCTCCCCACTCTCTAGACTGACTTTCCTCCCTAAACACAATGGCAAGTTGATATCTAATGTGACTTGAACTCAAATGAAATTACCTCCATCCTCATGAACTGCATTCATAGATTTGTGTAGCTCTCCAAATGTTTCACAAATGCTTCCGGCCACCTTCTTAATCATATACCTGATGGGTATGTTGTGGACTTGAACCCATAACGTGGCCTTGCTAAAGACCAGTTCATGGATAGGTGAGTTGTGGACGTACCTCTGCAGAATCACCAAGTGTTTGTTGAAGCTCCATGGTTGATTATGAGCTATTTTGTCTATCTCCTCTTGGTTGTTAAAGACAAATAGAACAATATGTTGTCCCATATTCCAAATTGGAAAGCCATTGTTTGTCCTCAAAATCTATTTGAACGTTTTTGCCACAACGTCCATATTTAGGAACCAGGGAGTCAAAAACTTCTCCACCAAGATGAACTCCTGAGATTGCTGATCCCTTTGAAAGGTAAAATTTGAATCCTCCCTCTCTGAGAGAGACATATTTCGACAAGTATTTGTGAGTTCCTCCATTCAAGTGTGTTAAAAGAAAAAAAGTGAAAAAAACAAAGGAGTGCAAGAAAGTGTTTCCCTTATTCCCACGAGAAAAAAAAACCTCACAAGCTCTTAGGATAAACTTGTTATCCAAGAGGGACAAAAAACAAAAAGACACTCATTTTTAACGAAGGGACAAAGAAAACTTTTATTGTCTAAGAGAAGAGGGTGAGCTCAACTTTCTTAGAGACAAAGAATTGTTAGTTACTATTTTATAAGTGATATATGCATTAGAAAACGAATCTAGCATTATTGGACTATCTTCATTTATTTTTTAAAGGCAAAAATCACATTTTCGTCCATAAATTTTTACGCAATTTTCATTTTGGTTCCTAACTTTTATTTGCACCACTTTTAATTCCTATCCTGAAAAGCGCGTCTCGTTTTTGTCCCTACTGTTACATCAAAGACTAAAAATGCACAAGTGGCAAACGGAGTGCACTGTTAGCACATTAAAAGCTGACGTGGCCATTAAAAGCTGATGTGGCCATTAAAATAATAATAAAAAATGTTATTTGGTATTAAAAAAGCCACATCAGTATCTAAATTTTAAAAAAATAATAAAAACAGAATTAAAAACTAAAAATCATATGAATTGAGATCTAAGTGTGTCTTGAACAAGAACAACAAGAACACAAACTCAAATATAAGAACACAAACCCAGAAATAAAATTAAAAAAAATAAATAAAATAATAAAATCCTCCAAAACTGAAAGGACCTCATCGGTGATATTTGCATTTTCAAGTGGGTTGGTTCTTCACTGATGCAGGATATCTATCAAACGCTCCGTCAGCCCATCGATGACGAGTCTTCGTATTCCTCGTCGTCATATTGGTTCACGATCTTGACCGTTGATCTTCTCGTTAGCCATAGCAAATCTCTGAGATAAAAAATTTAAATTTTCCCGGAAAGTTCGGATCAAATCTCAATCAGAAACCCTAGAAACGAGGCTCAAATCTTGAAGAAATGGTGGCAATAAGGTATATGTGCATGTGAGGAAGAGAGAGAAAGATTAAGTTTTGGTGAGTTTCTGGGTTTATCACCGATGAGGTCCCTTTAGTTTTTTTTTTTTTTTTTAATTTCTGGGTTTGCGTTCTTATATTTGATTTTATGTTCTTGTTGTTCTTGTTCAAGACACACAGAGATCTCAATTCATGTGATTTTTAGTTTTTAATTCTTTTTTTTTTTTAATTTAGATGCTGACGTGGCTCTTTTAATACCAAATAACATTTTTTATTATTATTTTAATGACCATGTCAGCTTTTAATGTGCCAACAATGCACTTCGTTTACCGCGTGTGTATTTTCTGTCTCTGATGTAATGGCAAGGACAAAAACGTTACGCGTTTTTCAAGATAGGGACTAAAAATGGTGCAAATAAAAGTTAAAGAGAGAATCGCGTAAAAATGTAGAGACGAAAATGTGGTTTTCGCCTTTATTAAATGTATTTTAAACTTTTAATTCCAAAAATAAATTTCAACAATCGTTATTAAAACAAATATCATATTTGAGATGATTATTGTCTCTTTTGACAATGTTAAAGTTCAAGTATTGAATGATGGATTTAAATAATAAATTTATCTGTAAATACTATTAATTTTAATTTTAATGTTGATAGAAAGAGAAAGAAAGAGTAAATGTTTTGGAGATTGTAAAAATTTTACACTCTTAAAACTTCCATAAACATAGTAAAATATGTTAATAGAATGCACAAAATTTGAAAGAAGTATAATATTTTAAAAAAAATAAATTGTATTCATTAAATTTTTGGGCTTGATTAAAATTTTTACATTGTAAGTTAAAATAGAAAAATATTCTATATTGAGCAATTGACCATTAGAAAATATATTCTTTTGTTTGCTAGGCAAGAGGCCTTACTTTTGCATTTTTAGTTTTTTGCAATACAATAAAAGTAATTATATATACACAATATATCATTATATTTTAAGAAATATTCTTTCATTTAAAACCTTAGACTTTGCCTAAATAGCCTAAAGTTAAGCCTCCCCCGTTTTTAGAAGAAATCTTTTTCTACTAAACCGTTTTTAGAAGAAATCAGATATGCTTTTTGGACACACTTTCATAATGGCAAAAGATATTGTAGGGACAATAAGCCCAGAAAAATGTGTTGGGTTGGCCTAAGAGTGTTTGTTAGGCTGAAGGCCCAATCCGAGGATACTGAATGGTCCGATGGGACAAGAATGTCAACCCATGAAGCAATGCTAATAGGTCAGTGGTATCTGATCAAATATGTCCAATAAATTGGTCCGAGGAGAAATATGTCCTCAGCTATGTGAAGCCGAGGTAGGAGAAGGATGTTTAGCATCCAAGGGCGATATTTTAAGAAGTTCTACAGATAAGTACAAGCATGGTGGATATAAAAGATAAGAAGAAGAGTTACAAAATATCTAAAATAAAGCTACTACCACCGCATTGAATGTTATGCAACTACTTCTCTAACCGCATTAATGGGGGAGTGATGCTTGAGCATCAGAATTCAGCCTTATAGCTACTTCCAAAGACGTCAAAGGGGGGGTTGATGGGACAAATATCTAAATAATTAATCTAAATCATATGTGGAGAGGAAGGAAAATGATATAAAAGGCAAGGGAAGACGTTCAGGGAGAGGGATCGGAGAAAACAAAGAGAAACACTATACACGCATCCATAATTGTAACCTATCCTTGAAAGAGAAAAAGCTAATACAATTTATCATCGGCTTGCATCCGAGGATAAATTTTGTTACATAAACAGTTCATTGTGTGCGATATTAGGATCAAGCCCATCATTTTTGCTATCCAATATCATTAGAATCTAGATTTCAAACCTACTCTCTATAAATTTCATTATATCGGGCTTTTTGGGCCTATCTCCTTCTTACTGTTGGGTTTAGGTGTAAATTGTGACCTTACGGATATCATTTTTTTTTTTTTAATTAGATGTCATATTATCATTATTTTTTGAGAAGAGTCATATTACCATTATGATTTGTATATATATGTAATAAATTGGACACACCATGAAAGAAGCAATATATATTCAATTATTCATCAATCATACAAAAAATAATGGATCCACATCCAAGGTGGTCATAGGACCACCCTAACATGGAAAAAATTATTAAGGTTTTTTTACCGGAGCCCGTACTCGACCAACCCAAGGCGAACCGTCTAATCAGTACCTGAAACCGGTCGACCTGACACCGGTGACAGTAGGCAGTGGGTTTCAACCTTCAGAAACTGAGACCGACGGGTCGGTTGACGGGTTTTCTCTTCAAAATCTGATTCCAACTAATCCGACCGCTTATATATCGGAAACACCCACCGATTTTCCCAAGTATAAGGATTTCCGATCATTTCTCGACAGATCCGTTGAGATCCGGCAAGATCTCTTCGAGAACTCATTGAGATCTCTTCAAGATTTGGTGAGTAGGTTTAGAAATCTTACTCTATCCAGCCATGTTTCAGCCAAATCTAGCAAATTTCGGCCAATTCCAGCTTGATTTCGCCTGGTTTCATCTTCCTCAAGTTTGAGCGATCACCAACCGATCTGAACCCGATATCCGAGTCACCCAAACCGACTCATCTAACTGTCGGCGGCAAGTCTGGATGTTGGAGACCCGACGTGGTCGGGTCAGTTCTGGGTTGGGCACAAACTCGATCCGGACCAACCCGTGGATAGGCCTAATTATTATTATTATAATATATAAAATTTAAAAATTTATTGATTTTTTTTAACCTTATAAAAATATTTGTGACCATTCTAAAATTTTGCAAGCCGAACATAATTAAACTTTGGACAAAGTTAAGCAACAAAATTAGTTGTAAAATAAGGTTATAACTCCACTTAATAATTTTTTGTTAGATGTGAACTTTGACAAATGTCATAAAGATAAAAAAATCAATAATTATGTCATCAATTAAATATTTAAATTTTGAGTTTTTATAGTCTAAAATTGTACATAAAAAAATAAGTTTATGAATCGAAGAGTAAATAACATCCGATTATAATGAAATTTGACATGTGTTTTAAGAATATGTAATTCAACTGTTAGAAATTCAAAATACGGTTAGATTTTCAAACTTAGTTGTAGAGACTTTAGACTACAACTAAGTTTGTAACTAAATGTTGTTCTTAAACTTTAGTCCCTTTAACAATATATTAGATCGTTACAAACAAAAAGAAAAGGTTCAAGAAAAATTTTATCCAACTAAAACTTTGAAAAATATGTAGTTAATGAGATTATAATACAACGATTTCAAAATAAGAAGATTCGCAACAGAGAATTATAAGACTTTATATATTTGCATGTTTTTTGTTATTATTGTTCATATTTTTTTTATTATTAAATTTTGTATAATTTAAGATTTTTTACTAAAAATCTAATACGCCACTTTTTTTTTGGGTAATGTAAACGGGCCTAGCAGAAGCAGAGTAGTGAGTAGTAACAGTAGAAGAAAAGAGCGAGCTGAAGAACCTGACACCGACCGACGCATAAAAGTAGTTGAAAAGTTTAAACTCGTAGAGATTCTCAGAATATAACGAACTACCCACTCCCAACCCCTCCAACAGTCCTTTTCTCTCATAATTACCAAACTCCAAAACTGAAAACACCCAGAAAGAGGGGCAATTTCGTCATCTCGACATAGATCTCTCTCGAAATATAAAAATATTAATAAAATATACAAACAAAATATCAAAGCACACCAAAATTAAGGAAGAAGAAGTCACAATTGCATTTTCACACTCTTACCTTTTGTGTCTCTCAACTCAACTCTCTCTATTCTCAAATCGCCGCTTCTCCTTTTTTTACTTCTCTTAATTAAAAAAAGAAAAACAATTTTAATCTTCGAAATAGCCCTAACTTTCTAAAAATAAAATTGAAAGTACTTTACGTAAAAACGACGCCGTTGTTGTTCTCGTCCGACAAACAATAATGTCGGCCTCCGGTGGGTCGGTTTCTCGTAAACGCGGAGAGAACCGGTTTTACAATCCCCCGCACGTGCGACGACAACAACTGCAACAGCGACAAGAACAGCAACAGCAACAGCAACAGCAGCAGCAGCAGAGGGCTTCGTCGTCGTCGACGATGACGATGACGATGAATACGAGTGCTTGTTGTTCGTCTTCTTCTTCTTCTTCTTCTTCCTCGTTGTCTTCAACTAGGAACTCGTCTTTGTCGAAGTCAGATTGTTCGGTTCCGGCAGATTGTTCGGTTCCGGATTCGGATTCGGGTTTGGGTTTGGGTTGTTCCGGTGAAACGAATTTGGATCGGTTCTTGGAGCACACTACTCCGGTGGTCACAGCCCAGCGTTTATCTAAGGTAATATCTGCTATATAGGGTTTTTAGTGTGATTTTAGGTAATAGGAGATGTGATGGTTGTGAAATTAGGCTAAATTGTTAGGTTACTAAATAAATTTTGAAACTTTATGCTTTTGTAATCAAAACCGAGTTCTTAAATTTCCTACATTTTTGTCTCTTAAATTTTTTAAACCTTGTAATTTGGATTGATTAGGAAATGGACTTGTTATAAGGTTCTTGTTGATGCAATTTCGAAACTTAATGATTTGTGAGTAAAACTCAGATCTTTATATTGTTTGCGTTCTGTCACATTGGTCAAAATGTTTAAACTTTAAACCCTTGTAATTGGGATTAATGGGGAAATAGGCTTGTTAGCAGGTTCTTAATTATGAAAGTTTGGAACTTTATGATTTGTAACTAAAATCCAGATCTTATATTGCCTGCATTTTTGTCTCTTTGATTGAAATGTTTAAACCCTAATTGGGATTAATCAGGAAACAGAAAAGATAGTACAATCCAAATCAATTGAGCTAGACTGAGTTATAGAAATTGGGTTTATTTGATTTTAAGAAGTGAATTCCAGAAAACAAATTAGTTGAAGTTTTTTACCCTTGTCAATGAGATCTAGCTCAACTGGAACCTAACCTCCTCCCCTTGCAAGTGTTTGGTGGAGGATGAAACCGTGGGTTCATGACCCATTGGTGCGTGCGTAACTTATGTGACATACCTATCAAAAAAAAAGTTTTAAACCCTTGACCCATTTGGGATATTTAGTAAACATCAGTGGTGTGGCCATCTGACTCAATTGAGCCAGATTAAATTTTCTAGACATTGGGTTATTTGATGTTAAAAATTGAAGTTCATAAAATGGAATTAGTTGAAGTTTTTTTTTTTTTAATTTTACTAGTGAATTTTTTTGTATTTATTAATGGCATTGTTTGGGTTAATATTAGACGAGCATGAGGGGATGGAGAACTTGTGAGGCAGCTGTGTTGAATCCGTACTTCGTGCTTGGCGATCTATGGGAGTCCTTTAAGGAGTGGAGTGCATATGGAGCAGGTGTGCCCCTTTTGTTGAATGGGAGTGACTCAGTTGTTCAGTATTATGTGCCATACTTGTCTGGCATTCAGCTGTATATAGATCCATCAAAGCCCTCTACACGACAAAGGTGAGGAATCCTAAGGTTTTATAAATTTTTTGTATTTTAGATTGAATTGAGTGACTTCATTTCAGATGAATGCTGGGCATATGGTTTCTAGTGATTTGTATGGATTTCAGATTGGGGTGCCCCAAGTATAAGAATTTTCTTTTAGAGGACTTTTTTTACGAAGAATTCACTTTTTCAAGAAATGATCAATGGATTAGGGAATCTTCATCACAATTATGGAACCCCCATTGTTTGTCGCAAAGCTAAGCTTATAATATTGACACAAACATGTATCTTAGATATCAATGTACAATGGCAACTACATGCAATGTGCTTGTTTGGTTCTCTACTTGGTGCATTTTGTATTTTTCGTTTCTTTTTTTTATATTTAGGTTGTGAGAGATTTTATTTATATCTTATTGTGTGGAGAAACACTCAATTTTGATGAAGCCTGCTATTTATTTTAATTAATAGGATTTTGGGTTTTCTTGTCCCTGGTTTTGGGTGATATGAATCTGATCTCTTGAGTCCACTTCAGAAGACAATTATTACTCACAACATTCTTATTGTTGATGAGTCATAAACTCTGACGGCTGTGCGTGTCTGTCTTGCACTTTATCTACAAGTCATATAATTTACATGTTGTCCCTCCTAAGTTTTTTTTTTTTTTTAGTCTGTGAGGCTCTCGTTTTTCTCTTTCCAACAAGGCAATGACATTATACCTGGCTTAACCTATCCAAAAAAAAATGACATTATACCCAGCTTGTTTTATGTGACCTTTAAAAGTGTAGACTTTAGAGTAATATTTTTACATCCATGTTGCCCATCCTTTTGTTGCTTGTGATTATATACTCGTATTAGATTATGCATGTAAACATTGGAATGTGGTCCTTTTGCCTTGCAATAAAATAAAATTTGGTTGTGCCAACACCTGATTAATG
Source organism: Castanopsis chinensis (assembly GCA_032878915.1). NCBI lineage: Eukaryota > Viridiplantae > Streptophyta > Magnoliopsida > Fagales > Fagaceae > Castanopsis > Castanopsis chinensis. The sequence goes on from JAVQMG010000113.1 coordinate 2,912,252, forward strand.
TTAATTGATATTAGTCCATATTATGGGATTTGAATTTTATTTTGAGGGTTTTGGGGCACTAGATCGCTATCTTAATTATGATTTGATTTCCCTTCATTATCTAATGTAATCTAAGAGTAAGCACTAAACACTATTGTTATGCTGAATTAGATGAATAATATATATTAGAGATTTCCTATCTCTAGCATGGTGGTGATTCCAAGCACTATTAAGTACTAAATCCTAGGGTTTCACGTAGATATTTTAGGTGGTGAAGCCTAGAATTTGTCCTATTATTATTTTCTTTTCCCTTACTTCTATTTTCCACTTTTTGTGGTATTAGAGCAAACATTGATGCATCAACCATGCCTCCTCTTAATCAATAATCCCCAACATCTCCTAATTTGAACCTATTAGACACAAGCCCGTCAAGCCCAAAACACACCCCATTAGCACCCACCATCACTAAACCAAGGTGAACTCGGGCATCAAGGGCCATAGAGAATACCCCTCAACTGTCAATCCCCAATCTCAAAACCACTACCCACACCAAAGCCAACAACCATCGCAATCCCAAATTGTGGATAAGGCATGATTCTGCAAATTAAGCCCACAACCCACTCTCAATGGGTTGCAAACCACAACCACAGCCCCACTCACCAGGGATTCAACATACCACAGTCCCATATACCACTGCCATTGCCTCAGGTCCATGCGTGTTGTGTTGTTGCTGTAATGTCACCAGATTGCTTTGCTGGACGCTGCCAAGCCCTCAATCCAGTCCCAGAGAATTGTTAAAACTTGAGACACCATCACTAGGTCCTTAGGTATACCTGACCCATTCAGGAAAATTTCAGCCCATTTCGATTAGCCCGATAATTTACCCAACCGATTTAAAACAGCAAAGTCAAAACCTTCACCTTCCCTTCCCCCCCCCCCCCCCCCCCCCCCCCCCCCCCAAAAAAAAAAGCCCAGCTTCTCATCCAATCTGGCCCTTTAAAAAGACAAATAAATAAAGTAAAAAAAAAAAAATCAATCTGGTGTAATTATTTTATAATTATTATTTTGTTTGAAAAAAAAAAGGCCTAACCCATCACTTATGCCTAAGCCTGAGTCCTTCTTAAGCCCTTTTAATCCTAGGTTTGTGATCCACCTAGTGTTGCTATAAGCCATACTCAATGGGGTCAACTTTCTCCCACACCAGCAGAGTTGATGTAGACACTATATTAATGCTGATTGATTCCATTAGTCCAGATTATGGGATTTGAATTTTAATTTGACCATTTTAAGGGATTTGATTGCTATCTTAATTATGATTTTATTTTCCTTCCTTATCTGATGTAATACAGAAGCCTATTTAAAGGCCCAAAGTAATCTGATAGTAAGATGAATATATAGATTAGAGATTTTCTATCTCTAGCTTTGTGTCGATTTTAAGCACTCTTAGATTTTCTATCTCTAGCTTTCTTGTTATTCTCTTTTCCCTTATTTCTATTTCCCGCCCTTTGACCTGTATCACTTGGCTAAGTACTTTCAATCTAGCAGGCTAGCTGCCTGTTTCACCCCTAAGTCTTGGACATTTGGTGTAGGTATTTCCAATTTTCAGCATCTTTTATTATTAATATTCTATCAAGCTGAAATATAGATCAAGTTGTTAGAGACTATATGATATTTGCATAAATCAGCGGTTTTTTGTCTATGGTTTTATAAAAAGGAAGAGTTTGTTAGCCTTAAAAGTTTTCAGATTGAACATCAGAAACTGTAAAGCATACAAAGACACATATTTATAGTCTCTTAGAACATCAAAGACTTCTTTTACCAAAGACAATAAAGACGTAGCTTCTTGGATTCTAGACAGCTGGATATTTCTTGACTGAGACTCGTTAACTTTCAGAATTAACATTATTCAGAAGTACCTTTAGATTTATTAACACTTTCTGTGTTATTATACTCAATAGGCCAATGAGCTCTAGCTCAATCAGCACCTTCTCCCCTTGTAAGTGCCAGGGGAGGGTGAGGTCGTAAGTTCAAGACCCATCAGTTGCATGCATAAGTTACCAATCCCAAAAAATAATAACAAAAAAAAATATATATCAATAGATCTTTGTATACATATTGAAATCATTTGCAACAGCAGCAATGCTTTGCCAGCCTACGTTTCTGGCGCACTGAGTTTTTTTTTTTTTTTTTTTTGTTGATAATTCGATAATTGAGGGAGGGGGGATTTAAACCTGGGAAGCATGGGTGCGGCATTTGGGCCGCCGCACCCGCGTCCGACGCGGCGCGACGCGGGGACGCGCAGGCGACGCCGCTGCCTGCGCGTCCGTGCCGCGTCGGACATTAAAGAATCAATTTCTTCAGCGCGACACAGGCCGATTCGGGCCGACGCGCCGAACCGGGCCGACGCGCGCCGATTCGGCCTGAATCTGCCGGTATCGGGCGCAACGCCGATACCGGCGTGAATCGGCCGATACGGCCGAAATTCAAAAAAAAAAAATAGCATCAGGTGCGAAACGCACCGTTTCACTTAGCCGAAAAAAAAAAAAAAAAAATTCAAACGCACTACCGTCCGCCCTTCAGCCCTTCCCTCATTTCTTTAGTTCTTCTCTTCACTGCACTGTACTGGCCTCCTTTCTCTTCAGCTCTCAGACCGCACCAGCCCCTTCGGCCTTCTCTCTCCCACTCCGTCTCCCCTGCTCTCCTTCTCCCCTCAGGTGTAGCTCTCACACTTAATTGTTAATAGTTGATTTTTTAATTTTTATTTAGTTAATAGTTTTATTACTCAACGTGAATGTGTGATAAAATGATTTTTTTTTTTTTTTTTTTTACTCAACGTGAATATGTAATAGTTACTATTGCTCTTAAATTTGGCATATGTTTATATAATGTGAAAAAAGTATGATTAGCAATATATTAAAAATATAAATAAATATATTTTTAATAATTTTTTAATCGCCGCACCCCGCCGCACCCGCACCCTACTTTTTCAAAAATTGCCGAGTCCCGCACCCGCACCCGAATCCCGAAACGTACCCGTGCTTCATAGATTTAAACTCTATGCGTCTCTTGGAAACACCAAGAGGTACCAACTAGTTGAGTTACAAGGCTCTCGGCCTGGTCTGCTGAGTTAAATCACTGCTAGTTTGTATTCTTCTGGTGAGCACAACTCGTGTCTTTGTTTGGGTATTCAGTCCTTCAGTTCACACCTACAGATCTATTTATTGTCGTACCGCATACTCTATTAAATTTCACCTTTTGGTTGCTTTCATCCTGTGACAGGAGGCCTGGTGAGGAGAGTGATTCCATGTCATCCAGAGAATCAAGTAGTGACAGCAGCAGTGACTACGGAGCAGAAAGACAAGCGAGTAATGTGGTTAATGGGTCTGGGAATCAGCCAAACATTGATGCAAATATCCAGGGTTTGAAAAGAATTTCACTGAGAAATAAAACCTTTGCGGGTTCATCAAGTGATGAAAGTGAAAATTGCAGTCCTCCAGGTCAGCTTGTGTTCGAATACTTTGAACATGATCCACCATTTAGTCGTGAACCTTTGGCCGATAAGGCAAGTTCATCACCTTTTAACATTTTAGCTTGCAATGGCTTTTCTTTATTGTAACATTCATTAATCATCTTGCATCCAACAGATTCAAGTTCTTGCATCTCGGTTTCCAGAATTGAGGACATACAGGAGCTGTGATCTATCTCCTTCAAGTTGGATTTCTGTGGCATGGTGTGTTTTTCTCGTCTTTTCTGGCTTTATGATGTTGTAACTTGTAATACTGGTTTAATGCAACTGTCATTTTTATTAATTATTATTTTCTGGTTTTTTTTTTTAAATGTAGGTATCCAATATATAGGATACCCACAGGGCCGACACTGCAGAACCTGGATGCCTGCTTCTTAACCTTTCATTCTTTGTCGACACCATTTCAAAGTATCTCTCTCTCTCTCTCCATATTATATTTTGCTTTTGTGTGAATGCATGTTCACCTGCACACTTGATTGCCTGCATGATTTCAGTTTTGGCCTGCATTTGTATTCTCTGTTCCCCTATTAGATTGGACTTTGGAGTACATGTGTGTGCCTGCATGTATTTGTGTGCCATGCGAATTATGAGTCTATTGTCAATCCTTTTTTGCCTGCATTCTTTTTGTTTTAATGTAGTTCATGTTCTTTGGGGCAGTTACAAGCACTGATGGGCTGCATTTCCGTGGTTCAAGACCAAAAGAAGTTCGTAGTGCGGATATGTCCAAGCTATCATTGCCCATCTTTGGGCTTGCTTCCTACAAGTTCAAAGTTTCTGTTTGGAATCCCAATGGAGTTTATGAATGTCAGAAAGTAAATTCACTGTTGCGAGCTGCTGACAACTGGCTCCGACTACTGCAAGTCAACCATCCAGATTATAGGTTCTTTCTGTCCCACAACTCACAGCGGAGGTGAAAAGAATCGTGGAATAGCTCATCTCTAATCTGAACATGCATAACCTCCAACCATGGAAAGGAATGCAAGCCGGAGTTTCAAATTGTTCTTTTGGATATGGATTGTGTTGAGATCCTGTATCGCATTAAATTTGGCTCTGCTTCATCCGTCTTGTCAAAGAAGTGCCATACAATAATTTGACTATGGGATTTGTGGAAGGTTTGGTAGGCGGAGTGGACGATGATGATTATCTCCTGTTCTATGCAAGATGTGTGTTTTATGATGGATCTTATGGTATTCTGATGATAACCCATATTTGAGTAGTTTTGTGCTGTGGGGAGTTGGTTTTGGATGCTAATTGTAAGAAACTGAGAGTCGCCAATTATAAAAAAGGTTTAGCTATCTCTGTATATATATTATACAGGCCTCGCTACATTTTTATTTGTACAAAATTGTACTCCATAATTTGAGCTAATTTTATGAACATTAATGTTTTGGCATGTATAATTTTAAGCTTGAACATTATTTAGTTTTCGGCAAGCAAGTTATGACACATTTCCATACATTTTAAATAACATTATACATTTTTTCACCTCTACGTATATCAAAAACACCAAAACAACATAACTTAAACTACTTTTCCAAACACTGCCTAAATCGTTAATCACATTGTACCTAGAGTGTGGCATGCCACTCCGCAACCCTTGCTAGTCAGTTTGATCCTATGCCTGTCAGCGACATTCAGAAGAGGAACATGCAGTTTGATTATTATCTTTTATGACTTATTTTGGACTTAAAAATATGTTTTCCCAACTCATTTAGATGAGATTATTCCAACTTAAAGGAACTTTTAATTTAGATGAAAATTGAGGAAAGCAGGTGGCAAATTAGGAATAAGCTCGTCCATATTTCCATTTATGCACAAAACTGTAATTACAATAGATACATACATAATTTGCCCGACCTAACTATTACTAGTACCATAATATTCATTAGCCTCTTCGATCTTTATATTTAGGGCTCCCAGTCTGACTACACTGCCATTTCATCTGGATGCCCCTTTAACTCACAAGCCATCATCGAGAATAGTGGACAGCAAAAGTCCTTGGACAAACTCACACTTCCGAGTCTTCTCCTCTTGGTCCTTGTCTGATAACACCAACTGTTGGAAATTCCTGTCATAGTAAACTACAGTTAGCTTTTAATTTATTTCTTATTTTTAAAGTCAAATTCGTTTATCTAATACAGCACCATACAATTGCACCTCTATCACTCTCTCTCAGACACACACACACACACACACAAACTCACACACAGCAGAGAAGGAAGAAAAAGGAGGCTCTCAATCACAGACAGAACATAAGAAGGGAAAGAGATGTCTACTCAATTGTGGAGACAAGTGTGTGTCATATAGTAAAAAAGATCTACTCAATTTCCTCAGTTAATTCGGTCATGGTCTTACTCTCGCAAGAGAGGAAAGTTGGCCTCTTGGTCTTACTTTCGCAAGAAAGAAAAGTTGACCTCTAACTACTGACCACTGAAGCATGCTTCATTAAGAAGAAAGAAAATGCGGGCAGTCATCAACATAGAAGACCGCCAAGTCCTGGATACTCGACTCAGATAAAAATGATAAATGGACTTACATAAATTGTTTCATTATTAAATTCTGCTGAATGCATAGAGTCTAAAAAAAAATTAATATAAACCCTTTTTGCTGAATGCATTAGAAAATCTTTATTTCTAATATAATCCCTTTTTTCCACCAATAAAGTCTCTTGTTCGACAAGAAGAGACTTTATTAGTTGAGCTAGTTCGAATCCACAAAATGCCCTTATTTGAACAAATCCAATCAACAGTCATAAATACCAGTTGTTAAAACAATTTCTACAAATTCAGCTATGTGGATTCTCATTCATTTCTTAGAGACTCAATAGAGAAACCTAAACAAAATTAATAAAATAAACCCAGGGTACATACCTTTCCAAGAAATCCTCTTTTGAACTCTCCTTTACCACACTTGTTTCCACCAAAGAATGAGGCTTAACACTCACAGGTTCATCAACTATAGGTGCATTATATATAAATGATGACAACAAAGGATCAGGTTCTGTATTTGAGGAAACAATGCAAGTGGATCCTCCAAAAAGGGATTGCAGATTTCCTTCTCTTAACTCTTTCTTCAATAAAGACAATGTACCTTTACGGAATCTCCGCTTGCGCTGAACGTGATCTAAAAGTTAAGGAAAGCTCTTTATTTGTGGTACAAAAAAGATATGACTCAGCAATCAGAAACATGATACAAAATTCCTAGAGCCTTGGTGGAAGAGATTAACTTTAATAAAAAGAAAGAAACAAGGGTGCACAAAATAGAGTAGCTTTTTAGGTAAACTACAGATTCAGGAAGTAATATATCACCCAAATGCAGATAAGGAGCAAATTTGTAGTGATAATGCATAGTAAATAGGTGGTAAAGATGATTTGTACACCATGTGCAAACATATAAATAGATTCTTGAGAAACTGGAACAAAAAGGCAAGTTTCAACAGTCAACTTCTCTTTACAGTTTACACTGGTATCAAAGAGAATTGAATTTTAAAAGTTTCTTACAAATGGATCCTTACTCGTTAGAAGTGTTAGCGTTAAAAAAAACAATGGATGAAGACTCAGGTAATAGATACGGGGAGGATCCTAGAACCAGGTGATATACGGTAGAGTTAAAAGAGAGGTTCTACTCTACTGGGAATCTCTCTCATGATTTTAGAACCAGCAAAGTTATTGTGTAACTTTACTGGTTCAACACTAGTAAAGTTACACAATAACTCATGATCTTACCTTCCACCCATATGCATGGGACATGGAAGTTTAATTTGAGCTAAAGCTAAAATAAAAATAAATAAATAAAACCTAATTAAGAATTACACAAAGAAATGTTTTTTCATATAATGATAAACAAGCAATACCATCAAAATAATCCTAAAAGACAAAAGAATCCAACTTTGTCAGTTAAACCAGATATGCTATTTACCACATCAACATTTAAACCACAAGATATAGAATCCAACATTCTACAACCAGACATTGCACACACCATAAGCAGGTACTAGCTCAAAACCAAAACAAGTAACAACACAATTCAAAACTGAAGCATAGCAACAACATAGATTCAACTTTCAATAAAGGATATCTTTAATAAACTCCCATGTTGCATCGTAATGTGGCTAACAATATCCATTCCAACCCTCTTCGCACAAATTGGACATACCTGAAAATACAAGCAATAACATTGTCAGCAGACCTGTTAAAAAGCCAAAACAAATAATAATCGCTTGCAAAATACCCACTTATACTAATTACGATTTTATGATAAAAATTTCACAAAAAAACCCTACCCCCTTAAAATTAATACACCAAAAAAAAAAAAAAGATCACTTTTTTATTGGTAAGTAAGTTACACTTGCCCCCAGTCAGTTATGAACCCACAACCTCAAAAATCTCTTGAAATATGTCTAGCATCTTTCAAGATAAAGCAACTGGAAAACCATCATACTTAAACTCCACTGCAGTGTTTTTAAAAATCCTAAGCAGTTATAGTTAATGAATAGCTTAGATTTGCCATGTCATCAAGATTCTTAAATGGAAACCAAAATGATGCAAGTTAATGCATGTTTAAAAGTCAATCAATGACTTAATAAAATCTAAACTATTCATTTAAACATAAATGGTTAGGATTTTACACTACTCCCTGAATCTCAATCCCAAAATCAAAACCCATTTCACACTAATCCAAGACCCAAAAAAAAAAAAAAAACTCAAATTTAAGCATCCATTATGATTTTACAATATCAATCAGTTCTAAACTCTATAACAATTAAAAGTACCCCATGACTGGTACTAGTACCAAAACAAACAAATACAGTCACACAAGCTACTAACCCCCCTTAAAAAGACATAACTTCTCCCACAAGCCATACACAAACACATAAAGGAAAAAAAAAATCAAATAATAAATTTTAAAACTTTGAAAAAAAAAAAAAAAAAAAGAATACCCCATTTTTTACTTCAACGGGGTGTTCCTCATCGATGTGACAACAAAGTCCAACGACGTCGTAATCCTCAGCGCAAAAGGGGCACAGAAACTCCGCCTTCGATTCCTCGTCTCCGTCCATCTCTTCGTGCGCAAGGAACAGATCTGCATAATAAAGTCACAAAATTTATATCATGGTTAAAAAAAAAAATTTATTTTTCTCGGGAAACAAACGGAAAGAGGGAGGGGCATTATGAGGGAAAATGAATGAGAGAGAAGGAGAAGAAGAACCTGATCGAGACTGGAAACGGCGACGAGTGTTCCATGAATCGGAGTCCATTTTTGTTTGGTTTTTGGCTGTGAAGGGGCGGTGGCTGTGGTGGTATTATTGTAGTTTTGCTGAGTATTGATGAGGGCGGTGTTTATATTATATGGTCAGAGAGAAAGAAAAGAGAGAGTGTTTGTGTTTGTGTTTGTGTGAGTCTCTGTCTGTCTGACTGTGTGGTGGTTGAATTGAGAGGGTAAATAAATGGAGTGTGAGAGAAAGGAAAGCGCAAGGAAATGTATATGTGTAGGAGTTTGGGGTGGTACTGGTAGGGAATTGACCGGGGATTAGGGGTGGAATTACGGGAATGCCATTGCAAAACTACTACTTGTGGTAGAAGGCAATATGGGAATTACGGGAAGTGCCATTGACTTGAACTGAATTGAATGAAACTACTACTAGGAGTAAAAGGCCGCAGTAGCCGCCTTGGACCAATTGTGATTTGTGAGACAAAGGAAGGAGAGGTGTGTGATTGCGTCAAACGCGTGGTGTCTTTTGGGTGCGTCACCCTCGGGGTTTCATTGGGCCACGTTTCTTTTTGATGTAATGTTTGTTTTTTTTTTTTTTTTTTTTTTTTAACTTTTTGGATTTTAGTGTGGGTGGTGGTGTTTTTGTTTGTTTTCACACACCTGTAAAGTAAAGTTCTGAAGTTGAGGTTTCAGGTTTGGTTGGTTGAGTGATGTGTTTGAACTTTGAATTCAGAATAATAAGAAAATAGACCAGTATATATTGTTAAAACATGTTTGAAGCACCAAGAAGCTCTCGTAGCTCAGTTGGTCAGAGCACCCGTTTAGTAAGCGGGAGGTCTTGAGTTCGACTCTCAACGAGAGCATTTCGTATTAAATTAAATTTTCTATATATATATATAATTTTTTAAACTGTTCTTTTCAAACCCTGCTTTATTGGCTTGTTAAACATGAGCTGGAAGACATTAAAAGACATTTGAGTCTTGACTAATCCATTACACTCGTGTCTCGGTGTCTGTACAAAAAAAATAACATATTTGGAATTCCCCGTTGTACTGCAAAACTTTCTGCTTCTTTAGCAGCCTGCCTTAATAAAGGCCCATCTTCTTGCCATTTCATTGCTATAATGTCTGACCACACGTTTTCTATCTTTCTACTAATTTCATTCCAAAAGGCAACAAGTGGGTATCCAACCTATCCTACTTACTCAGTAACCCATCATTTCATGAAGGCATTAATAACAAAATAAAAACTCTAGGTTAATATTCTATGCCCATGGACATGGTTGATTGCAACCATAATTGCCAATGGATAATATAAACCTATAAATCTCAACACAATGTAGATATATTATATAGTTTTCGAATAAAAAAGTTGGCACAAAATCACAACCTTATATGTAATACTACTAAAACAATCAAAACAAGATATGCTATATAGCTGCTCTTCTTTTTTATTCTTGTACAAGTTAAATCTTCTGCACTCAGCACAGACATAATCATTCTGTCATTCTGTGTATGTAGGTTCATTGGAACCTAGACAGGTTATTGGATGAAATGGGTAGAAAGCTTTAGCTGAACCTCAAGGACCACTGATGCAAAAGATTTTATTCCCCAGACTCTTTATCCTCTATTTGGAACGATATGCAGCCTTGAGCCCAAAGACGAAATTTTCCTCAAATCGACTCTATAAGAAAGTTTCCTAGATGGAGAGAAACAGATCAAGGCCTAAAAATTGATGGGCCTTTTGGTGATTTGATATAGATAGGCTTTGAACGGCGTTCAAATGTGCTTATTGCGGCTTGGATTTAGCCCTGGCCCATTGACTATGAAGAGGAAGTAGCATCTTTGACTATGAAGAAACTTCTCTTGGCACTGTAATCTTGTATTTCCTAGACCATAAGGTTAAAAGGGGTAAAAAAATCAATCTTCCTCTTGATCAATTTTCCACTTGTCTGTCAGGTATCCAAAAAGGCTTGTAGACTACAGAATAAACGGCATTTTAAACCCTCCTTTTAAATATTCATGTGTGTGGTTAGTTAAATAGTAAAGTACCTTTTTTTTTTTTTTTTTAATTTTGGCTCAAGAGGGTGTCCAAATTTCTTCGACTATTTTCCTGAGTGTGTGTAATAATCTCATCTCACTTTCACAATTGATAATCATGAGAATAAACTGTTAATATAACATGTTGGGCCAAAACATATAAGTTTATGTTTTCGAATTAAATGGTATTCCCACATATTAAATATAAAATGAAGCTCTCACAATGAGTGTCATAATCCTTATAGAGTTTAGTGAATTTGATATCTCTCTCTCTCTCTCTCTCTCATTATATTACAATGAATCCATTGATGATTGTAATATAATAGTTCAAATCCTATACTAATAATAATTCTTTGAACTATAAGAGCATCCACATTAGTGGAGCCATAAATTTAGTAATATGGCTTCACAAAAAGCTACTTTATCTATCTTACTTTCACACTTTACAAAACACTCAACATCAGTAGTTTTATTTTAGCTTTTAACACAATAAAATAACATAAACAATACAATAAAATAATATATCTATTACAATAAAATAATATATTCATTACAAAGCAGTGTAAACACATGAATAAAACAATATATTTAATATAAAAGATTATGAACACACAATTTAATCATATTTTTTTATGTGTACAACCACTTTTGGCTATGCATTGTAGTTGTGGAGCCAAATTATTATTATTATTTTTTTTTTTTTTATTATTATTATTGTTATCGTTATTATTATTATTTTTTGAGAAACTAGAGCCAAATTATTTGATTTTGACTCCACGTATGTAACCATAAATTTGTATTTGATGGTGCTAAAAAACTACCACCAATACTAATGCTCTAATTAGGAATAGGATTATTTTGTTTATACTCAATGAATCTGAATTAAAAGTTAAATAATAGACTTGAGCCTTAATTAAGATTGGACCTTCATCTTTTTAACAAATAACTATGCCACTAATCACTCAAGTGGGTCAAGTCCAGTCCAACTTCACCCCAACCAAGAAGTGCTTAATTTTGAAGGCCCTTTATTTGTTGAACGTGCCTAGCGGCTCAATGTAATGATTGAGCTCTTCCTCTTGATAGGGTGCTATTGATTGGGCTTGGATTCGGTCGACGCCAACTAAATCATTCACATCACGAAATTTTTAGCGCACAAAACCACAATTTCCCTTCACGATTAACTAGAGCTCGAGACTATCCAATGATGGATTTTGACCTAACAATCAAGCAAAAAAATAATGCTTGAGTGTTGGCATGAGGTTGAGATACGAATAGACTATTTAGTCCAATATAAAAAAGAAAATAAAGGTGAAAGAATGAATGTTTGATTTGATCTCATATCACATTCAAATCCCCCCATTCATTCTTGAAAAGTAAGGGCTCAAAATCAGGCAGGTGTTTGCTCGTGTTACGCCATGTGCAATTAATGTCTTATATGAAGCTATTGTTTGTAGTGTGTTGCTTTGCTTTATTTTATGATTCTTCAGAAAAAAGAAATGCTGCTTTCTTTCCAATGCTGACTCAATCTAGATTGCATATTGCACAAAAATAATGCTCAAAGGGCTTCGTTCCAAATGTATGCCTATCTTAGATCCAAGAAAAATATGCACAACTTGCACTGATTCTAGAATCTAGATACCCACGTGGGATGTGAATCATGTGATGGCTGCCAAATTGTGATAACTCATTAATGAGAATAGCAATGTTACAGACACAATAAAATTCACAACTTTTTTTATATCTTATTTGACATATTGTGATTAGTGCAACATTGTTTTTACATAAGTTCAACACCGTTATTCTCACTTTTAGTATACACCCATCATGAATTGTCACCTCAACTGTTGTAAAAAATGTTTTGAAAATTTATTGTGCATATGTAAACAGCAAGAACGAACTTTTGAAAAAACTACAAGTCTGTTGATGATGCAAATGGATTACGCATACCAATTCCTAAAATTGTAAACAAAATAAAATCAGTTTGAAAATCATTAGTGCTTCTACAATTACAACAGTTCTTATGAATCTTTAAAAGACTAATTGGATTAATTTTCACACGTATTCTTCTCTAACTTTCTATCCTATCTAAACTCATTCTTTCTACAACCTATTGAATTAACATGTCATTTTTTACTGCTTTGACTAGTGTTATTTAGGTTTCCTCTACCTTTGTTTCATTTTTCTCAAGTTGAATTGAGTCATTTTTACGCACTTGTGCATTAATCACTCTCTTTTACACATAACCAAACAATTTCAAGCAACTCTCACTCATCTTTTCATCAATAAAAGTCTCATGTCTTTAATTGAATTTCTTCATTTTGAATTCTAAATTTTCTTTTATTTCCACTTGTCCATATTTAATATTCTCACTTCACTCATTTTAGGAACATATTGTTAATTAATAGTCACCCAAACATTCAATACCATACAGCATGGATGGTCTTATAATATTTTTGTAAAACTTTCCTTTTTTAATTAATTATGTATTATATGATCATACTATACGCCTAATAGCACTTCTTCATTTCATCAACCCTACTATGATCCAATTATTATTATTATTATTATTATTATTATTATTATTATTTTATCTCATCATCCTTGTGAATTATTGGTATAAGATATCTAAAACATTCACCCTGTAGTATATGTTAACCATCAAGTTTTACTACTTCTTCATTTTTAATTATTATCTTATCGACAAGTAAGCTCACAATTCACAACTATACTGTCTATGCATATACTCACAATTCATAACTATCACGACTACAAAAATGTCATTTGATTTTAAACAAAAATTTTATTGCAAAGCACTGGTCAAACAAGGTTTGAAGTATGCCCATAGACCACATATTACTTCTTGATGTGCCTAAGCTACAAAATATAGAGAGAAAACATTCTCGTGTAATAATAAATTAATATCCCATAATCACTGATGGAGCACGAGCCCGTCAGTCACAATGAACGCATCTAGATGCAGCCAAACCCTTGTTTTTGTGGAAATGGAGTAGGCAAGGTTATCTCCCTCGTGTGGTCATCGAGTTGGTGTCTGCCACAACGCCTCGGATGCTTAAGTTAGTATATAGAACCAATGATGATAAAATAATATAGCAAATCAACCATAAGTATTTCTGAGTATCTCTATGTACCCTTTGCTGGTGCTTCTGAGGGCCTTATATATGTTTCACAGCCTCTAATCGTTGTGGTAGTTATTGTGGCTTTAAAGCCTCTTTAGGGTAATGCCTTATGCTCAATAATGTGGACTTTAATGGGCGTCCAACGGTCCATACAGCTGTTCTTGTAACCGCCTGAGACATTATTGATGGTATTGAAAAATTTGGATATCTTCGATAATGATGTGGACACGTGATGGGCTTATCTTGGAAAACTGCCTCGTCTATGATGCTGATCTTGTCTACGAGAGTTGAATTTGTCACTCCCATCAGCTACCCCTAGATTCTGTGGTCGTCATGAAGTGTTAATGATGGTCACAAAATTTGAAACGTCTATAGGCTGTATATGACTCTTAGGATTTCACTCCGCATTAATTGTATAGTGAAGGCACCACACCTGTCATGGCCACGTGGCTTATTTTAATTAGGGGAGATAGTGGTCCAGTTGCATGCCCCTTGAGTTTCCTACTGAATTTCAATTTTTTGGGCTTTTTGGTTTAAAAACTTCTCCTCTTTTTATTTTTCCTTTCTACCTTTTCAAGTTCCCAATCATTGCTCTGTGTGTTTTCTCCTGCGATTTCCATCTGTGAGTTTTCTCCATGCTGGTGTGTGGCAGAGCTGTCTACATTTTTCATTTGAGGTATGCCTTTCATCTCTTTTTCAATTCTCCTCTCTTATAGATGTACACTGTGCTGAATTTCTGATTTGCTTTCTCCCTCTTCTTTTATGCTTGTTTTGGGTATTAGGATTTATTTTTCTTTGGCTTTTTTTGGTTTTTCCATGGTTAGTGGCTCTGAGATTAGGATAGCTTGCCCTTCGATTTATTTTCTCTTTGCACATTTAGGGGGGTTTTAGGGGTTTTCCTATACCTCGAGAATTTCATTTTTGAGAGTAACGGTTTGAGCGTTGCTTTGGCCAATTTATTGCCTTTGCTCCGTCAATCCATCGATTAGTTCGAGAATTTGGTGAGGGAGTAAGTGATAATGTCTGATGTTACGTCTAGTAAACTCGAGACTGGATTATCGTCTAGCAACGACCTAGTGGAGGGAGATACAGCCGCCTCTACTCTTTGAGAAGTTAGGGCTTTTTATGCCCTCAAAGAGGTGTGTGGGCTGGATGCTGATACGTTGGGTAAGTTTAAAAATAGGTTCCAATTCCCGGAGCAAGTTAGGGTTCATCTGCCCAATAAGGGGGATCAGGCGTGTCACTTCTTTCTTGGAGAGGTATTCTTCTATGAATCTGCTTTCATCTGTGGGTTGAGGTTTCTTGTCCACCCTTTCATCATGGAGCTGTTGGACCATTTTGGTATCTCTCCTAGGCAACTTATGCCCAATTCATGGAGGATAGTGGACAGTTGTATAAGGATATGGCCGGCCGCTACGGACGGTGGTATGCTTAAAGTAGACGAGCTCGTCTACTTGTGTCGCTTGAAAGAGTCCAAGGAATATGGCTACTATGAATTGGTGCCTTGGGAAAGGAGGACCAGGATTGTTAGGAGTCTGCCCTCGTCTTTCAGGTATTGGAAGTCCAGGTTTTTCTTTGTATCTGGGGACGACTTTGAGACTTTCTCCAGCAGGGTCTAGGGTGAACTCCCGAGGTTACTTCGCCGATGGGGAACCCCAGCTTTAGCTTTAGGTGCATCATTATTTCTTTTTGTTGCTTGAGTTTTGTTGTGTTTACTTCTACCGTCGTTAACTCTCTCGTTCATTTTCTCGTGCAGTTAAGAAATGTCCCAAGCTTAAGAACAGGTATAAGGAGCGGGTGGAGAAGGTAATTGAGTACGCAAAGACAATCGAGGACTGGGATAATTCGGTGGACCTAAGGACTCTATCCTTCTATTGCCTTGGTCCCAAACCTTCAGCCTTCGTCTTGCGTAACCTTAAAATTTAGGGAAAAAAGAGTAAGTGTTTGGTTCGTCATTACTTGTTTTCCTTTGTTTACCTCTCTTTTTTTTTTACAAGTGTTTTCCTTTTCACAAGAATGACGACTAAGTTCAATAAGGATTTGTATGCTAAGATGAGGTCAAAGAAGGACAAGCCTCTGTCCAATATTGACAAGAAGGTGGCACGCGTCATAAGGAAGAGTCCCTCCGTCAATCCCATTGTCTCTGGCACCGAGACAACAAGGACGGCCTATCCTGCCACCTTGATTGAAAAGATTTCCACTCTTCAAAGAAGTCGCGTTTATCTGATAAAGGGAAAGAGAAGGTTGATCCTTATTTAGCTACCGTCTAGGGTAACGAGAAGCTGGCGGTGGAAAGGACTCACAATGTCGTCACTACTGATGACTTGAAGGTTCTTTCTAGCGTGCCCTTCAACGAGGTTGCGACTCACCACATCCACAAACTAGTCCAGGTAAAAGGTTTTGAACTTCTTTCTTTTTCTTTCTCAAGTTTTGAACTTCTTTCTTTTTCTTTCTTATTGTACTGATAGTTTCAGTTTTCTTTTCAAGTGTTAGGGGAGAGTCTTCATATCACTGCCGAGTATCTCACTCAGGAAGCTAAAGCAGCGTCTCTAGTATCTAGGGCAGAGGCTTTAGAGGCGAAGAATTTTACTCTGAAGAAGGAACTCATCGAATCTATGGGCGAAGCCACCACATTAAAGGAAAAAGTCAAAACCTTGAATGACGACCTTAGAGCTGAGCGTTAGTTAACGTTGGAGAAGGACGAACAGCTTCTAGGTGCCAAGGAGAGGATCAAGACCATTACTGCTGATGTGGTTTAGGCTTTTCAGCAGACTGGCAAATTCAACACTGTCCTCTTCAGCTGGTACTTCAAGGGTTTTGAGCTTCTAAAGAGGTATCTCGTCAAGCATCCCATTGGAGTGGATCTAGAAAACTTAGATTTGGAGGAGGTGGACAAAGAGATGGCGGTTGACGAAGCTACTCAGTCCTCGGCTCCAGAAGGTGATGTTCCCGAGAGTGCCCCTGCCGGAGATGAAGCTGCTGTTGATTCCTGAACTTATTGTTTAAAAAGAAAATTTCCCCTCTTTTTTTTTTTTTTTAGGTGCCCAGTATGTTTTAGGCCTATTTTGAGAACAATATCTTTAGTTCAACGTTTGGGGTCTTTGGTTTTGGAAAGAACAATGATATCTGCCTGCTGTTTTTGGGCTTAAATTAATTTGATAATTGCATACTTATTGCTTGTGATTTATATTCCTGTAGTTTTCCTTTCTGCGTCAATGCTTTAACGAAGAATATTTAGTCGTGGCTTTAGATATCTTCTTGAGGGTTTCGGTGAACTGGCTGAGAGTTCAGGTTCAGCCCTAGTCTTTTTCAGAAGATGCTTTATTTTTTTTTAACAATCTTCTTGATTCGTCAGTAACTTAGATCCGTCTGAATGAAATCTTGTTACTTAGCCATTTTAGGGATCTTGGCTTCATCAATAACTTACATATGTCTAAACAGAATTTTGTTACTTAGCCATTTTAGAGATCTTGGCTTCGTCAGTAACTTACATCCGTCTAAGCAGAATATTGTTACTTAGGTATTTTAGAGATCTTGGCTTCTTCAGTAACTTACATTCGTCTAAGAGGAATCTTGTTACTTAGCCATTTTGGAGATCTTGGCTTCGTCAGTAACTTACATCCGTCTAAGTGGAATCTTGTTACTTAGCCATTTTGGGGATCTTGGCTTCACCAGTAACTTACATCCGTCTAAGCGGAATCTTGTTACTTAGCTATTTTAGAGATCTTGGCTTCGTCAGTAACTTACATCCATCTAAGTGGAATCTTGTTACTTAGCCACTTTAGGAACAACTTTCACATTACAAAACCTACACTCATTAAAACATCGACTGAATAGTTTTTATTGCTTTCAAGACTGAATATAATCTACTTGTTACATTTATTAGTGGTATTTTTTCAAGTGCTCAATGTTCCATGGTCTCGGGAGTCTTTGCCCTTCTAGGGTCTCTAAGTGATAGCTGCCTTGTCTGGAGTAATGGACGACCCAGTATGGTTCTTCCAATATAGGGCCGAGTTTTCCTTGGGTGGAATCTCTGGTTGCTGGAGTGACTTTGCGCAGAATAAGGTCTCCTATGTTCAGTTGTCTGAGCTTTACTCTCTTGTTGTAGTACTCGGCCATCTTCTACTGGTACTTTGTCATCTTGCTGGAGGCTTTTTCTCTCACTTTGTCTAGACAATTCAGGTTGACTCGTAGTTGATCATCATTACTCTTTTCGCAGAACATCTCTTACCTGATGCTGGTTATTCCCACCTCGACGGGGATGACTGCCTCGATGCCTTAGGTGAGTCTGAAAGGGGTTTTACCTATTGGGGTTCTTGCCGTAGCCCTGTAAGCCCACAATACGTTGGGCAATTCTTAAGGCCAGGTGCCTTTTATGTCATCCAACTTGGCCTTGATGATCTTGAGTAATGTCCGATCATTACTTCTATATGGTCGTTTGCCTGTGGATGCCTCGAGGATGAAAACTGGGTTTTGATCCATAGGCCTGAACAAAAATCTCTGAAGCTTTGTTTGTCGAACTGTCGCCCGTTAGCAGATATGATCGTCCGTGGAATCCCGAAACTGTAAATTATGTTCTTCCACACGAAGTTCTGGATTCTGGCTTCAGTGATGGTTGCTAATGCCTCTACTTCGACCCACTTTGTGAAGTAATTAATGGCAACTAGTAGGAATTTTACCTGCCCTTTACCTTGAGGCAGTGGGCCGACGATGTTGATTCCCTATTGTGCAAAGGCCCAGGGAGAGAATATCATCATCAGTCTTCCTGCTGGAAGGTGTTAGACATTCCCAAACCTTTGGTACTTGTCGTACTTCTTGACGAGCTCCTTACGTCCACCTGCATTATAGGCCAAAAATAACCTATTCTGATAACTTTACTTACCAGTGATCTAGAGCTTGCATGGTCTCCGCAAATTCCTTCATGAACTTCCTTTAGAATATATTTGGCCTCTTCTTCGTCCACACAATTCAAATAAGGCATGGAGAAACCTCTCTTGTATAGTGCGTCATTTAGGATCGTGAATCTGGCTGCTCTCTTCTTGACCTTCCTGGTTTCCTCGATGTCTTGAGGGAGGTGCCCATCCTAGAGAAAGGATACGATTGATGTCATCCAGCCAACAGTACTCTGGATTGCGAAAGTGGGAACTTCTTCGATGTTGGGGCATTTTCGAACCTCCATCATCAAGCCCGTGCTTTCAACTTCCTTTTTTGACGAGGCTAGTTTCGCAACTTCGTCTGCTAAAATGTTCTGGTTTCTAGGGATCTACACAAATTCCACTCTTCAAATTCCTGAATTAGATGCTTCATCAGTTTAAGGTACTTCTGCATCATTTCCTCCTTTGCTTCATATTCTTCCTTAATCTGTCCTATCACCAACTTTGAATCACTTTGGACTAACAAGTTTTTAGCTCCGAGTGCTCTCCTGAGTCTCAGTGTTGTTAATATTCCTTTGTACTCTGCTTCGTTATTGGTGGCTAGGAATTTCAATTGAACTCCGTACTTGAGTATTTCCCCGTCAGGGGCAATTATGATGACCCCTACTCCACCTCTCTGTTAGGCTGACAACCCATCAGTCTGCATTGTCCATCGTTCTACTTCATTGGTGAGGCAGTCCTCCTCTGGTAGGGTGAATTCGGCGATGAAGTCTGTTAGGGCTTATGCCTTAATGACCGTTCTGGGATAATACCCGATATTGAACTGATTGAGTTCGATCGCCCACTAGACCATTCTCCCTGATGCTTTAGGCTTGTTCATGGATTTCTTGATGGGTTGGTCTGTCATCACCAGGATAGGGTTCGCTTGGAAGTACGGTCGCAATTTGTGCGAGGCTACTATCAATGCGAATACAATCTTTTCAATCCTTGGGTACTTGGCCTCTGCACCTTGGAAGGCTTGACTGACGTAGTAAACTGGGAGTTGCGTCCTGCCTTCTTCTCGGATCAGAGCTGTGCTTACAGCCGTGGCTGATACTACCAAATATAAATACAAGTTTTCCTCTTCCTTGGGTGGACTCAAGAGGGGTGGATTGCTCAAGTAGGATTTGAGCTCCTGAAATGCTACCTTGCATTTGTCAGTCCAGGAAAAAGCTTGCTTCAACGTCTTGAAGAAGGGTAAGCATTTGTCCGTCGCCTTAGAGACAAACCTATTAAGTGCCGCAATCCTTCCCGTGAGTTTTTGAACTTCTTCAACGTTCTTAGGCGAGGTCATGTTGATTATAGCTTGTACTTTTTCCAGATTTGCTTCTATCCCCTTTTAAGACATCACGAACCCTAAGAATTTTCCCGAGGCTACACCGAAGACACACTTGCTGGGATTCAACTTCATCTCGTATTTTCTGAGGGTTGCAAACATCTCTTTCAAGTCGTCTAGATGGGCGAGTTCTTCTCTACTCTTGATGAGCATATCATCCACGTACACTTTCATGTTCCTGCCAATCTGCTTGCTGGACATCTTATTCACTAACCTCTAGTATATTGCCCCCACATTCTTCAGCCTGAAAGATATCACCTTATAACAATAGAGCCCTTGACTTGTGACGAAAGTATTTTTTTCTTGATCTTCTTTGGCCATTTTTATCTGGTTGTACCTTGAAAAAGCTTCCATGAACAACAACTTATGTCCGGCCGTTGAGTCTACCAGCTGGTCTATCCTCAGTAGTGGGAAACTGTCCTTTGTGCAAGCTTTGTTCAGGTCGGTAAAGTCCATGCACATTTTCCATTTCCCGTTTACTTTCTTCACTAGTACGACATTGGCGAGCCAATCAGGGTAGTAAACCTCCAGAATAAATCCTGCCAACAATAGTTTGTTAACCTCGTTTATAATTGTCTCGTTCCGTTCAGTGGCTAAAACTCGTTGTCTTTGCTGGACAGGCTTTTTCTCAGGATCGACATTCAACTTATGCTGGATGACTTTTAGGGATATGCCAGGCATGTACTCGTGACTCCATGCGAAGACATCTAGGTTTTCTTTGAGGAATTGGATGAGCCTTGTCCTCATGTCGAGACTTAATGTTGTCCCTATTCTTATCGTCCTGGTTACATCTCCTTCGACCAGTTCCACTATCTTCAAGACTTCCACCTTATCTTCTTTTTCTTCGATCATCCATGTATAGTTCTCCTTCGTAGCCAATACGGCCTGGTAACACTCTCGTGCTAAGACCTAATCCCCTTTAACCTCACCAATACCGTTCTGGGTTGGGAATTTTACCTTCAGGCAATAGGTGGACATGGCTGACTTCCATCGGTTGAGAGTAGGCCTCCCAATAATCACATTGTAGAACGAGGGGCAATCTACCACCAAGAAGTGTAACTGACGAGTCAACTGTCTTGAGTAGGTCCCCACTGTTACTGTCACTGTTACTGTCAATGTCACTATGCCCTTAGGATATACTCTGTCTCTACTGAAACTGACGAGAGGGGAGTCAAATGGTCGTAGTCTCCCTGGATCTAGCTTCAGCTATTGAAAAGCGAGAAGGTAAATGATGTCTGCAGAGCTACCATTGTCCACGAGGATCCTCTTTGTGTTGAATCCTTCTATCGTGAGCATTATGACTAAGGGATCGTTATAAGGCTGCTTTACTCCCCTTGCATCTTCCTCGTTGAAAGAAATGTCTTGGTCCATCCATCTCTGCTTAAATTGGGGCATCATATGGACGTTGTTCACCTGCCTCTAACATACTTTCCTGAGGGATTTAAATGACCCTCCTGTGAACGGTCCCCCTACGATCGTCTTTATCTCCCTAATCACATTCTGTGGAGGTTGGGACGTGTTATCCTCGTCTTTGGGCAAGAACTCGCGCGGATTTTTGTTACTGTCCTTGAATCTACTAGACTCCCCTTTCTTCACATACTTTTGCAATTTTCCTTTCTGTATCAACTCTTCTATCTACTCTTTTAGATCTTGACACTTCTGTGTAGTGGCCATGGTCCTTGTGAAACTAGCAATACTTCTTCTTGTCCCGGATGTTAGGGGATGGATGTAATGGTCTTGGCCACTTGAGGTAGTGCTCATCCTTAATTTGCGTCAAAATTTTGTCAACAGGCATAATTAGAGGGGTGAATCTTACTGTTCGAAGGGTTTTTTCGTCCTTCTGTTTGTCTCCGTCACTATTTTGACAACCTGGACGTTCCCTTTTTTGTCCTCTACGATCGTCTTCTTTCCTTCCCTCTTTTCCAGGCTTTTCTTCATCCAATATGGCTACTAACGCATCTTCAGCATTCATATACTTTTGTGCCTTCAGTAACATCTCTACCATCGTCTTGGGAGGATTCTTTGCAAGAGAAACCACAAACTCTCTGGACTTCAATCCTGCCTTAAAGGTCGTTAATTGCACCTTATCGTCAGCATCATCTACCTCCAATGTTTCTCGAGTAAAGCGCTTCACATACGACCACAGGGTTTCTTTCTCCCCTGGCCTGATAGTCAGTAGATGGTCCGTTGGCCTCTTAGGACGCTGTCCTCCGACGAAGTGACATAAAAATGCGCTGCTCAACTGTTCGAAGCTATTGATAGATGAAGTTGGCAGCTTAGTGAACCATTCTCTTGCGGCTCCTTTGAGTGTGGTAGGGAAGGAACGACTCAATATCTCATCAGGAGGCTGCTGGAGGCCTAGTGCGGTTTTGAAGGTGTTGAGGTGATCCTGGGGGTCATTTAGTTCGTCAAATGGCTTAAGCTGAGGCAATCAAAATTTAGACAGCACCGGGCATTCTAGGACCGCCGTAGTGAAGGGAGAGTCCGTCGCTTTGACCATTCTATCCAAGCTCTGGTTCGTTTTCTCCTTAATAGCATTCCTCAAGTCGTCCATCTCCTTTCTCATCTCCCGAAGAAGATCCATGTTCTGTTCATCTGGTTTAGTTGGCCCACGGCAGTTGCTTCTTCTATGGCTACATCCTTCCTCCTCTTGGCCGGCTTTAGACCAGTTCTCCTCCTGTTGAAGCCGTAGCCTCATTTCTTGGTTCTGCCTGGTGAGCTCTTCAACGATAGCCGTAAGAGCTTGGACTTACTGGGCTAAGGTTATTGAATCCTAGTTGGACTCCATCTGAATGTTGAAGTTGGTAGAAACTACGTTTTTGAATCTGAGTGCGAAAATGTGTTCCGACAGACGGCGCCAAACTGATGGAGCACGAGACCGTCAGTCACAAATGAATGCATCTAAATGAAGCCAAACCCTTATTTCTGTGGATATGGAGTAGGCAAGGTTACCTCCCTCATGTGGTCACCAGTATGGTGTCTGCCACAACGCCTCTGATACCTAAGTTAGTATATAGAATCAATGAAGATAAAATAATATAGCAAATCAACCATAAGTATTTCTGATTATCTCTATGTGCCTCCTGCTGGTGCTTCTGATGGCCTTATATATGTTTCACAGCCTCTAGTCGTTGTGGTAGTTATTGTGGCTTTAAAGCCTCTTTGGGGTAATACCTTATGCTCAATAATGTGGACTTTAATGGATGTCCAACGGTCCATACAGCTGTTCTTGTAACCGTCCGAGACATTATTGTTGGTATTGAAAGATTTGGATATCTTCGTTAGTGATGTGGACACGTGATGGGCTCATCTTGGAAAACTGCCTCGTCTATGATGCTGATCTCATCTATGGGAGTTGAATTCGTCACTCCCATCAATCACTATTTTTATAGACAATGTCGTGTGAAAATTTAAATTTTCTACCATCCATTTGTAATGGACCTGGCACCTGAGATTAGCATGGATTCCATAACTCACATGGTTCCAAGTTTCAAGCAACCAAAAAAAAAAGGTTTCCTAGTTGTCAACTTGAGAAAATTTTACTCTCTCATGTACTAAAGAGAAGATATGTGGTTACTTACTAAAATGAGTCATTTGGATCAGTTGCTTTTTCCTTGCCTTGTTCTTTATATGCTTATTTGTATTTGTGATTCTGTGAAACTTTTTAAAACTTCACTTCTCACACTACAATTATATTTTTATCAATTTTCAATAAATAATATAAAATTTTCTAACTAAATTTCATATTAAGTTAAAAGGGGTTTCCCATTATCCAAACTACTACCTCACTAGCACAAAGTTTGTACTTGAAAAAGATTTAGCGTGCATTTAGCATTAGAGTTTTATTCAGTTTATTTTACTATTCAGCTTAATTTTGTTACTATTCATAAGTCTTATTGCACTTTTTAGTACTATTTATGAATTTTATTGTACTATTTCGGTTAACTTTTATCTTTGTCTACAGTACTTTCAATAAAACGTTTTTAGTTTCAGCTAAATAAGTTATTCCCAAACGGACCCTTAGTGTGCTTTGGCATGGATTATTTTTGTTAAATTATTTTACTATTTAACTTATTTTTGCTACTAATCATAGGTCTTACTGCTCTTTTTGGTACTATTTATGAGTTATACTGCACTATTTCAGCTAATTTTTATCTTTATTTACAGTACTTTTAGTAAAAAAAAATTCGATTTCAGTGAAATAAGTGGATCACAATTAGATAATTAGAACGCCAGAAATTTAGTAAACAAAATGCTATAAGTTGGATTTCTATTTTTAATAATTACAAAAAGGAAGTAGGGGTTTAAACCTTAGACATCTTTAAACAATTCCGCAAGTATGCATATTTGGATGGAAAAGGAGCCGCCAAGTGGCTTTAAAATAATATAAATATATAAATAAATAAATTAGTCTCAACATATCATATAAACCATAGCTATCTCAAATATCATATTATATATTTATACATCATCCTTAGAGTAGGTATCGCACAACCTGTGTAAAAAAATCTACATATATCTAATATAATACACCCTCTCTCTTTATCTTGATGTGAGAAAGACTAGTATCTATTGCGTTTGTTTTATGGAACAAATCTCTTTCACAACGGGTGAGTTTTTTACAAGTACATTAGAATATTGGAAACATATGTAATGTGAGTGAGAGATCTCCCTCAATAGCTCTTGTACAAACAAAAGGCAAGAGATAATTTCTGTCTCTTGCAAGATGCAATAAAAAAAAAAAAAAAAAAATCCTTGATGGACCACACACACACACACACAGCACTGATAGAAATAGTACCAGTAATCTTATAGACGCACCATGGTAAATCTGAAGCTGTAAAGTTATGAACTTTCTACATTGCTCTGTCCCTTCTGTGAAAAATCAATTTAGGACTATCAAAATCAAATGGACCCACTTGCTTGCAAGCCTGGAAAAGTTGTACTAATTAGGAAGATTTGTGAATCTACAATTCCAAGTAGTAGTACCATTGGGGGTACCCCCATGGCCATTTTTTGCTTTTTCTTGACAGGTAGTTCCAACTTCCCAAGTTTTTCAATTCAATAATTCTTCTCTGATTCACAAAGTTTTGATCGAGCTGAATAGTCGGATGTGGGGAAGCACAATTTTCCTCTGCCACGTGCTCAATCATCCACACCCTCTGATTCACAGATATGTTTCTATTTTTTTTTTTTTTAATTCTAATCCCCAAATTCTATCCCATAAATGGCTTCAACAGACGGGAAAGCAACCCACCTGTATATATGACCCATTCAAAATCATATTCATACCCCCTATCCAATTTTGTGACTTTCTTTGTGTCCAAATTCTAATGCTATAGATATACCTTAGTTCCTAATCAATCATTCTCTTATGCATTGGTTGCGTGTTCTTCCCCTTATAATTTGCATCTCTTGTATGATTATGAAGTCCACATAATATGAAAAATAATGCATACATATAACGTATGAAATGATAGTTAATAAAATAAAATATACCATGTACATTCGAGACATAGGATACCTTATCGTTCTTAGTCCTCCTTCCTACTCCCCTTGCAAAGCAACATTTGTCAACAATGGACTAATTCAGCATTGTTGTTGGTAGCAATATCTGTAACCCAATGGATTTGATATGGCATTAAGAAACGCTAATAAATTGCTGATCTGATTCTTTTCAATCAATCGAAAAGAGAGAAAACAACATTGGAGATTTGGATTACAGCACATTAACTCATTAATAGCAAGATTCCTTCTTTTATTGTTTTTGTTTTTGTTTTTGTTTTTGTTTTCCCTTTTCTTTTCCTCTCTTTTCTTTTAACTCTCTTTGTTTGACCCAAAAAAGTAATAGCATTCTTTAACCTTACTCCAAATTCCAAACCTTCACCTCGCTTTGTACTAGTTATGCCAAAACCTACTCTTAGGACTTCTATAAATGGATGTGTATCCACCACATATTATGAACAAAAGTCGTAAGTAATGATTATATATCATTTATATGACAGTTCATTTTTCTTTCGATATTCTCTTTTATTTATTTTTTTTTACTTTGATAGAAATAAAATAAAAAATCCCAATTCCCACATTATTACCATGTATACACTGTATTTGGCTATTTGCTAAAATGTTATAGATCTCAAAAGGAACTAAAAGTTAAAAAAACCTATGAGCATATAGACTATAGAACTATAGTATAGGACTTCAATCATAGAAATGCTTCACCTACATAGATACATTCTTTTCAATCACACACAAAAAACCAAACTCTTAATAGGTATAGCCCTTATTTAATAATAGAAGAGACAATGCATGAGAGAGAAGCAAAGCACACGTACCTTACAAATGTGGGCCCAATTTTTTTAATTTTTAATTTCACATATGAAAGTGTTGATGGGGGCCCAAAGCCCAAAACACCGTTCCGCATTGGTCCACTTTTACTTACTCCGTAACACACACACACACACACACACACACACACATTCACGTTCACGTTCACGTTCACATTGGCCTTTTGTTACAGCCTTGGTGTGGGACCCACACTTTCGCACTAAGGACATCACCACGTGTCCTTTCCTATTCTTAAGTTCAATATCATCCAACACGTCACGTCTGCTGATGTGGACGGCTTGAAAAAATGGGGTCCCGTGGGTCCTACCTTTTTCAAAGTCATCTCAGCTAGTTGGCTGTAATATAGCTGGATCCTCCTTGTGTGTGTCTAATGTATATTTTGGGGAGTTAAAAGGATAATTAAGATTAAGATATGCTTAATGATGCAACTGAATCCCATTAACCTTTGTTTGCACTATGAAACACAAAAGTAAAGCAAGAATCATATGGATAGGACATTTGGTTGGCTGTATATTTTATGATAATGTTTGCTGTGTTATAAACAGTAACTTATAACAAGGATGAATTCGTCTAATGCTTTAGAGAAATGAGAGAAACGCCACAAACTACCCTTATTGTCAAAAGATACCCTAAGTACTTATTTAAGCATCGAAAAATTTTAGATTAGCACCATATCGATGCTACTTGAATCATTTGATTGTCCATTGTGTATGTAAGTAGATCGTGTAATCACTGATAAATCATTATCTTATAAGGTATAAATATCAAGAGATATGTGGTTCAATAGTACAATCACATCAGTTTGAATCGCTCACTCACAACTTATAAAGTGTAAAATCCAATATCTCAATTTCTAAAACCTTCATTAGTTTATCACAATGATAGTGGAAGAGGTTGATGGAATTAGGCACTAGTGATGATGTTAACATTGTCCATTTCGTTTATATAACAAGTCACAAGTCTGATGATCTCATCACGTAAGAGAAGAGGTTGCAAAAGTAATACTTTTCAATAATTTTAAAGAATTATTTATTATTATTATTATTATTATTATTATTATTATTCAAAGATGACAGAAGTGTTAAAATATTATTCGCATTTGGGAATTGATCTCATAATAATAACCAAGTTAAATGAACATAACAGATCAACTTGATCAATCATTGTC
Source organism: Castanopsis chinensis (assembly GCA_032878915.1). NCBI lineage: Eukaryota > Viridiplantae > Streptophyta > Magnoliopsida > Fagales > Fagaceae > Castanopsis > Castanopsis chinensis. Next base: position 2,939,909 of record JAVQMG010000113.1, read on the forward strand.
AATTATCCAATTCGTTTGAGCCTTGAATTTATATAAAACATAATCTAAAACGAAACATAAATATTAAAACATATATAGCTTGGCTCTTGGAAAATAAACTATTGGACCAAAACTAAGTTCTATGTTAACACTTAAGAACTCAATTTTAAATCAGGCATTTGAATTTTATATGAAAGAGACATGCATGAACTTTTTGATATTATATATATATATATATATGTGTGTGTGTGTGTGTGTGTGTGTGTGTGTGTTCTTTCAATTTGAGAAGTTCCCTCAAGCTGAGTTTATTGGCCAATTGGGTTGTTGAATTCAAAGATAGACTGATTGTTTTCCATCATATAATTTTTTTTTGGGTCCAGTTAATATGTGTCTTTAGGGCACATATTAAGCTTTTTATTTATGGTAAAAGTTTCTCGAGAACTGAAAAAGTCGTCATTACTTTTTCAATTCTCGAAAAACTTTTTTTCAAAAATGAATAATTATTGTGTGCCCTTAAGGGCACACATTAGTAAAATCTTTTTTTTTTTTTTTTTTTTTACTAAGATGGAGTGGACCACCTAATCCACAGATAGTCCCAAATTCCAATTCATACCAATTCAACGTCCAAAACTGTACTGGGTTTGTGAATATTGCATAAATAGTAGTAGCTTGAGTTTTATCATTTATGTGGTGTTGGATAGGATCGGTACGAGGTATACCATTTCTAGTGCTTTTTTGGCTGGTGGTTGTGACTTGGTGCCAAGCAAGTGTTTCTTTTATGTTTTATTTATTTTTTAAAAATCACGATGTGATAAGAACATCATGGAATGGAAGAGATATTGGAGTCGCAAAGATGAAAGAACTAACATCTGAATGCGACAATTAAATGGTAATTAACACCAAAACGTGACTCATGGTAAGAAGTTGGAGCAATAATTAGATAGGTTGTAAAAGTTTGACAAACTCAACGTGGAGAAAATGAAACCTTATTGAATTCCAAAATTCTGTTGTGAATTGACATCGAATGAAGAAAATTTTGGACATACTATATACTAACGTGTCAAGTATATTAATGCTTAAGACACAATTCATATCCCTAACATAAAAGTAAATTATAAACTCCATTAAAAAATTATAGTAACTTCTAAAAAAATAATAAAGCAAATTATATTACACACGACAAACTCTCTTATAATTTCAAAAATATAAATATAACTTAAATTTCAAAGTTTAATTTGAAAATTTTGAAATTATAGGATTTAATCTATAACCATTCTTAATATAAAAATGTATTTACCAAATATCAATAAATTTTATAACCATTCTTAATCTATAACCATTCTTAATATATTTTATTATTAAAAAAGGATAATATTTAATTAAAGAAAAAAAAAAGGTGAAGTGTTGCTTGGGATGGCACTCATGATTCAAGTTGCACAGGGAGGGGGGGGCGGAAATAGAAGATAGGGAAAGATGGGAAAAGCAGCTTTGGACTTTTCTCCAACTTCCATGAGGTGCCACGTGGCACATCTCCAATCACCTGGAACCCAACCCACCACAAATTGCTGATATAGTATATAGTTTTAGCTTAGTTTAATACGCGCGTGAAATCATGCTCGCGGTTACACATAATATTCGATTTCCCTTAAAAGCATCTCTAACCCCATAAAAAGCTAAATCCAAAAAGCAATAAACAATTGCAATTAGGATCCATCATCAACTTTAAAGATTTAAATCTATTCGAGAACCCAACCAATAAAGCTATACCCAATTGCATCTTAGACGTTTACTGATTTTTATTGGGCTTTGTAGCTATGGCTATGAGTGTGTGACTCTGTGTCACAGTGTGTGTTTATGTGTGTTTGAATGTGATAGAGAGTGAGAGTGAGAGTGAGAGTGAGCTTAGAATAGAACCTCAAAACACAGGTTATGACAGTGAAGGAGAGAGACTTCCTTCAATGAATGAATATATATTCATCGTAAGGGAGAAAAGGTTTTACAGGGAATATACGGTTTCAGTAAGGCCACTTTAACAAGTTTCACTGCTTTTCTTGCAGTGTAAAAGCAGCATGCTAGGTGTTATTTTACATTATTTTTTTCCTGCAAAAACGCAATGTGTGAATTGCTTATTGGATTAGACCTACTATTTGTTGTACGCTGTTTCTTTTTTCGGCTAATAATTGATGATGGTACTTGTGTTCCTTGAGGCAAAGAAAATGAGGAAGTTTAAGGTAATATCAAGAAACAAGAATGATATGTTGTTGCACCTTAAAAAAAGAAAAAAAAAATGATTTGTTGTTGTAATTCCAAATTACTCTTCTTCTGTTGTTTTTTTTTTCTTTTTTTTTTTTTTTGGTAAACAATAATTCCAAATTACTGCTAGTTGTACCAAACACCCATATCCCAATAATCGTTTATTACAAGAGCACAAAATATTCACAAGTATTTATTTCGAACTTTTTATGGAAAAATATTATGCTCATAATATTTTCACAACAAATTTTATATAATTTGTTGTTATTGGCTATTATTTGTAGTCAAAAAAGTATTTTCAAGTGTGCATTTAAATTAAAACCAATAACAACTTAATTTATTACCTATAATTTATTGTAAAAGTGTTATGAAAATTGAGTAATTCTTAGGTACTCTCGGAGCACGGAGAATAGTACTCCTTCCTCTCATATTAATGGTGGGATCCACTCATTAAATTCATGGTGGGGTCTACCATGAATGTGAGAGGAGGGAGCACCATTTCACTATACTCCGGGACTACCTAAGAATTTTCCATAAAAATATTATGAATGTAACATTTCTCAACATGATAACACTACATTTATTATACACCAATTACAACATGACTTGTGAACAATATGTCCCTAGATTTTGTATTATTTACATGAACAATAATTGTGGGGGTAAGAAACTCAAACACACCTTAACGAGTTAATATATCTATGTAACTAACTTTCCACAATTTATTTATCATAAACATGAGATAAAATTTCCACAATTGGAGGCCCTAACAACTGATTAAGAAAGCAGAAGTGAAGATGAACTAATTCTAAGATACATAAACTGTTTTCCCAAGGTATAAGGAGTAAGCAAGAAAACAAAAGTACAATGTGGCTCTACTCAACTTCTTCGATTTTCTCTCTGCTATTCTTCTCTAGGGTTTTTTCTTAATATTTTCTAACCCATTCTCTGTTGCAGCCTCCTCCCCTTTTATATGCATTTTCTCTTCCCTTATCTCCCCATCTAGCCTACTTCCAGTCAAATTATTTAGGATGTTTGTCACATCACCTCTTAGTCAAATTATTTAGGGGGTGTCTACACTATTCAGGTTGTCCTATATGCATTTAACGTGGAATTAGGTAGAGAATCTCTCATTAATGCAGAGGTGACTGTTTCTATAATCCTTATCCTTTTAGGGTGTTTCCCGAGGCGAATCTGGTGAGAGTGGCATCTTAGATTAAAAAGGGAACTAGTTGCCCGCCATCCCACTCTTTTCCTCCGAAGGGACATCCATACTCATTACCTAATATAAGAGTTTCGATAATGGTGGTCAACTCGGATCTCCACGAAAAATGCTATAATGAGTTACTCGTCAATCTTCAGATGCCCTAGCTTATATCCATATTGATGGGCCTGGCCCATTTCTTCAATCTTAACGGAATAATATTACTTAAAACTCCTAACTACCATTTTGGAGCTACCCTTTAAGGAATTGTTTTTGGTAATTATCATGTTGTGTGTGTGACAAAATAACTATTATAGACACCCAATAAAATTATCAAGTGCTCGAAAAGATCCAGACACACATATTATAAATGCTACTAGTAGTATTGAATGTAAGAGCAGTTTTACAAGAGGATCATACCTAAGAACATCGTTTATCATCAAAATGCATTGTGTAATTATATTAAAAATAATAAATTCAATAAATAAATAGCTTAATAGCCTAAGGGAATGACAAGTGGCATTAATATGGTGATGGTCGAAGAGATCTCAACACGTGTATTAAAAACATGTTTGGCTCTCATTAGGCTAGAATTATAAATGCCCCCAATAATGTTGAATTTGGGAATAGTTTTATAAGAGCATCATCAGAATGCATTATATAATTATATTAAAAATAATAAATTCAGTAAAAAAAATAGTTTAATAGCTTAAGGGAATGACAAGTGGCATTCATATGGTGACACTCAAAGAGGTTTTGGCACACATGTAAAAAAATAGGATGGCTCTCATTAGGCTAGTATTATAAATGCCACAAGTAGTATTGAATTTGGGAATAGTTTTACAGGAGCATCATACCATAGTTCATTGTTTATCATTAAAATGCAGTATGTAATTATATGAGAAATCATCAATTCAATGAATAAATAGTTTAATATCGTAAATCAAGAGTTAGGAATCAACAATTGGCATTAATATGTTGATTATCATGACAATTACCTCGTTGAATTAATAGGCAATTATATATCTTGAGCGATTACAAAGAATAATCAGACATAAAGAGTCATGCCAAGCAGCCATAAATAACAAGGGGACAATTACCTCAGAGCGATAAAGAGAGAGTACCAAGCCTTGTTAGTCACAAGACATTTGGAAGAAGAAATTAATTTAGAAGCAATCCGTGGAAGAAGAAACTAAGCATAATTGTCAAAGCCTCAAGTACAAATAAAGGCTTATTCTATAAGAAATGACACCATGCACAATTGAGAACACACCAAAATACTTCTAAGATAATTTGTATTTAGATTCTTAAGAGATCCTCAGGAAATTTAGTAGTTCTTAAGCAATCCATTAGTCCTAAGGCGTTGTAGAAGACTTTACGCTTGTAAGTTGCTTCCTTTGTATTTGCAATCTTGTTTAATTAGGGTTTTTGATGGGTTAGTATTGCATACATACCCATATCATATAGTTTAAAAAATGCTAACCTATGAACATCAAAGAAAAGCAATACACACCAAAGTGGGGGACCTTGTCTCATTGTGCCATGGAAAATGACACGTGTCGGTTGGGGGAAGTGGGACAAGTGGTGGAATGACAAATTAAAAGCTGGGTCTCAGAGTGGAGAAGAACTTGACGGAGGTAAAAAGTAAAAACTTGATGAACAGTTAGCATCAACCACTGCTTAAAAAGAAGAGCTTGAAAAAGATCTTAGAGTTTCAGACTATTACCATATATCATATGCGCCTTTATTACTCTTATCAGTTTCACCTTGTTTTGGGCTTCACGGGAAATGCGTAAAGCCTGTTGGGTTTTGTTTTGTTTATTAACTTTTTTTATCTTTTCTGAGCAATAAACAATGCCAAGTTGTTGAAGCTACACAAAGCTTTTTTTTTCTCATAGCAAAGAATAATAGTACTCGGAATGAGGAAACCAAAACAACCACATTGATTATGGAACAAGTTTGTGATTCTATTGCAACTTCTTCTACTCAAAACTCAAAAGAAAAGGTTTGGTACTATTAGTCCATGCTCTCTCAATTAGTTATTAAGGGTCAATTTTGTTGGTCAATTTGTATAACTAGTTTCAACTTTCAAATGCTTTACATTTTGTTTATGTACTTTTTTTATATAGATAATAACATTATGTCAAGGCATTTTGGTGTTACTTTAATTAAATTGCAGAATAATCATAGAAACATGGGCATTGCTGTATTTAAGAATGCGATGCCCCCATCAGTTTTTCTTTAATTATGCAGGTCAATTGTTCAGTTTGAGAATAGTGGACAATGATAAACAAGTGAAAAAGAAAAAGAAAATAAAAAAATGGGTTCAAAGAGGAAAGGGAATTTTTGTGAAGGACGCTAATGATACTAAATTAAGCAAAGTAATCGAATTGTATGTTTTTCCATTTTAAAATCATTTCAAGCCAATGATTGATTTTTTGACAATTTGAATCAGTTCAGATACTTGCCCTTAAATAAAAGCCATTTAATTCACAAAATTAACTTTCTATTTATTTTCCCCTCAAAAAAAAAAAAAAACATTCTATTTATTTGCTCGTCCATTTTTCCCATATTTTGTTTATTGGTATTAATGTATTAATTAGCATTTTTGCGTGTCAAAGATTCTATTCCTTATAAAGTCATTTGGATAACGAGTGGACTCATTTAAAACTAGTCTTAAATTTTTAGAATGAGAGTATTCATTTCCCTGGGTACTCACCAATTTGAAGGGGCTAAGTAATTATGAGGTTATTAAGACGTTTAGTTAAACGCTGATTAATCCCTTTTCATTAGTTTGGTTGAAAAAAAAAATGTTAAAAAGAAAATTAAAATAACCTTAACATACGAGAATTAGTTAAAACTACTTTTCATCTTACACTCCATTTTCGGAGCTGCAATTTGAATGCAGTTGCCAACTTCAAAAGGTTATGTCAAGCTGGGAATTTCCTAAAAAAAATAAAAAAAATGTTGGAAATTCCAAACTAAATTTGAAATTTAGAAAAAGGTATCTTATTCCTTGATTAAAAAAAATAATTCTAAACAATACTATTTACAGTTTTCAAATGAACAGATTAATAACATTATTTTTATTGTTCAATACTATGTGACGGCTGAAAAAAATAAAAAGAAAAAAGAAAAAAAATATTAATTATATCATTTTTCTTACAATTTATTAAAATAATTAACTATAAATTATGATTAGTGCAATATCAATTTATTTTGACACATCAGTTCTAATACGGAAATTATAATATACCATTCTAATAATTGTGAAAAAAAAAATAAATAAAAGAAAATTGTAACAATAATAACATTCGAGTTGACTTTTTAGTTAGCGAGGATAGTGTTGTTTTACTTTGGTAAACGAAAAAAAAAAATGAAGAAGAAAAAAAAAAAAAAAAAAACACAAACAGAAAGAAGTACTTTAAGAAAACAGTAGAAGCAGTAAAATCTTGGATTTGTTAACGTTGGATTTCTGTTACTGTTTCTCTGCTAGAGTAGATTTAGGATGCCCTGTTGTTGGGTTAGTTAATCGTAGTATGTGTGAGCTGGATCCACTCTTCTAGGACTGTCCCACCTTTGATTATAATATTAAATAATAATAAAAACACACACACACACAGAATTAATTGAAAAAAATAAAACCAAAATAAACCCAGAAACAGAGACATTGTGAGCTTGAATTGAAGCACAGACAACTATCCAAAAAGCCCACAAGTCTTCAACTTCTATTATTAATAACAATCCCACGCAAAAAAAAAAAAATACATACATAAAAATCTCATCTTTTTGTATTTTGAAACTCAAATTCTCTATCTTTTTCTTTCAGATTCTTGCGTAGCTCAACTGGGTTCTTTGAATTCGAGCTGGGTATCGACCTTTTTGATGCCGAGTTCAACTATGTGAATTCAATTCCTTTCTCTTTGTGTATGTGCGTGTGAATTTTCTCTTTGTTTCTGGCTTCTGGGATTTGGGTCTTTTTTGGTTTTGTGATAAATGAATCAGAGTAACTGTAAGGGATCGATGTCAACGGCTAGTTCAAGTACTAATTGGAAGGCCAACGACGTCGTTCCGGACCAGTTTCCGGCGGGACTACGAGTCCTAGTCGTCGATGATGACCCCACCTGCCTTGTGATCTTGGAGAAGATGCTTAGGACTTGTCTTTATGAAGGTATTTCTTCTTTAGTTTCTCTTTACTTTTTATTCTTTAATTATAGTTCTCTCTCTCTCTCTCTCTCTCTCTCTCTCTCTACCTCTCTTTTTTCTTTTCTTCATAGGTTCTCTCAGTTTGTTTTGTTTAAGAATTTGATTTTCTTGTCCTTTTGGCTAATTTAATGTGTGTATACATATATATATATATATATATATATTCTTTAATGGTTTCAATTGTTGTGTTATCATTTTATTTTTCATTTGGCATGGAATTGGGAATCTTGGTAGAAAGGGGAATGGAATGGACTCTTGGATTATTGTTATTGTACATGTTAAAGATTGTGATTTGGTTCAACATGGCTTATATTGTACAAATTTCTTGTACTTTTTGGGTTGTTTGTCTTGTTTTAGAGATCAGTTTGAGTTTCAAAGTTGTGCATCTACAGCATCTCTTTTTCTTTTTCTTTTTTTTCTTGTGTGTGTGTCTTTGTTCCTTGGGTTTGACTGTTTAAATTGTTGAGTGATTGATTTAGTTTGTTTTTGTGATCTTAGTTACCAAATGCAATCGAGCAGAAGTTGCATTGTCAATGCTTCGAGAAAACAAAAATGGGTTTGATATTGTTATTAGTGATGTTCACATGCCGGACATGGATGGATTCAAGCTTCTAGAGCACATTGGTCTGGAGATGGACCTGCCTGTAATCAGTAAGTTCCTTGTTGTTGTAAGTGTAAATTGGTTTTAGCCAGCCATGAATCATTGTCTATATCAAGTTAGTGCCTTATATCTGGATGTATGTAATTGAACAGTGATGTCAGCGGATGATGGGAAACAAGTTGTCATGAAGGGTGTGACTCATGGTGCTTGTGACTACCTAATCAAACCAGTCAGGATTGAGGCATTGAAGAACATATGGCAGCATGTAGTTCGCAAGAAAAAGAATGAGTGGAAGGATTTGGAGCAATCCGGTAGTGTAGAAGAAGGAGATCGGCAGCAAAAACTATCTGAAGATGTGGATTATTCATCCTCTGCTAATGAAGGGAATTGGAAAAACTCAAAGAAGAGGAAGGATGAAGAAGAAGAAACTGAGGAGAGGGATGATACATCTACATTGAAGAAGCCACGTGTAGTTTGGTCAGTTGAGCTCCATCAACAGTTTGTAGCAGCTGTTAATCAACTAGGCATTGACAGTACGTATTCTTCTCCTGTATCTCTCAATTTGTTACCAACCAATTTTTTACAAGTTTCATGCTAATAGACTTGAGAGAAATAAGTATACATCTCACACTTGGGGACTTAGGGTATGCGAGCCATAATCAATGTGTTTTCATTTCTTCTATTGGCAAAAAGCCCATGCTTTTGGTTGGATTGATGTTGTGGTTGCTTCTGTTGTGAGTTTGATTCATTTTGAAATGACTCTTTTTAAGATTAGTATGAACCACAAATCTGGTATCTTTTGGTACCCTTCATCATGTTACATGTTGAATGATTATTAATGAATGCTTAAATTAATTTCCCATTTATGAGAAGCTCTTTAACCTCTTACATTTTCACCTTTGATATGCATTTACAGAAGCGGTTCCCAAGAAAATCTTGGAGTTGATGAACGTCCCTGGGCTCACAAGAGAAAATGTTGCTAGTCACCTTCAGGTATAGTACAATTGCACTTAGATTGTAATTATATATGTTTTACTTCTACTTGACTTGACTATTTCATGTGATGGCCGTCTTTTTTCATTCATTTATAGAACTGACTATTCATCCTTATGGTACAGAAATATCGCTTATATCTTAGAAGATTAAGTGGGGTTTCGCAGCACCAGGGTATGAATAATTCTTTCATGAGTCCTCAAGATGCAACTTTTGGGGCAATGTCATCACTCAATGGGCTTGACCTTCAAACTCTCAGTGTCACTGGTCAACTCCCAGCACAAAGTCTTGCCACACTTCAAGCAGCAGGACTTGGTAGGTCAACCACAAAAGCCGGCATTCCCATGCCTCTAGTTGATCAAAGGAACCTTTTTAGCTTTGAAAATCCAAAATTACGGTTTGGAGAGGGGCAACAGCAACAACTGAGCAGTAACAAACCAATGAATTTACTTCATGGAATCCCAACAACTATGGAGCCAAAGCAACTTGCCAGTTTGCACCAATCTGCACAATCAATTGGGAGCATGAATATGCAAGTGAATACCCATGGAGGACAGGGTAGCTCTTTGCTGATGCAGATGGCTCAACCGCAATCAAGAGGGCAGATACTAAATGAATCTACTAGCAGTCACGGTCCTAGGCTTCCCTCATCCATAGGGCAGCCTATTATGACTAATGGCATCGCTGGTGGGGTTATAGGAAGAAATGGGATTGGTGATAATAGCAGAGGGACTGGGTACAATCAAGTTCCGCCAAGCTCTTCAATGTTGAGTTTTCCCATGAATCGCACCACAGAATTGGCTGGCAACAGTTTCCCTCTTGGAAGTACTCCTGGGATATCCAATGTCACATCTAAAGGATCATTTCAAGAAGAGGGTAACTCTGAAATGAAAGGATCAGCAGGATTTGTGCAAAGTTATGATATTTTCAATGACTTGAACCAGCACCAGCACAAATCACATGATTGGGAATTACAGAATGTAGGCTTGCACTTTGATGCCTCTCAAAATGCAAACCCAATACAAGGCAATCTTGATGTCTCACCATCAGTTTTAGTTCATCAGGGGTATTCTTCTAGCCAAAGGAGTGGACAGAACAGGAATGCATCAGCTGTAGGCAGGGCTATGTTTTCAGGGGTCGAATGTGTTGAGCAAGGGAATATGCAAAATTTTAGTCCACACCTTAATAACCTTCTTGTTGACAATTCCATAAGGGTGAAGGCTGAAACAATTCCTGACGCAAATAGTCAGACAACTCTCTTTACTGAACACTTTGGACAGGACGATCTCATGAGTGCACTCCTCAAACAGGTTTGTGGTTTGGATGTTTGCATTGGGTTTTATCTAATCAATGTTTTCAATCACTAAAGTAGATAATTCTTCTGTTTTCCAGCAGCAAGGAGGCATTGGGACAGCTGAGACAGATTTCGACTTAGATGGTTATTCCATGGATAATATTCCCGTGTAGAAAATGCTCCATGCTTCAGCTCTTTCTATGATTGCAGTTTCTGTTGTACATACTTGCAACCATTGATGGAATTTTAACCTGCCTCACAAAAAAGATTCAATTTTCTACCTCAAGGTCCTGAACAAAGGGGGCTGCATTATTTCACTTATATGCATCTTCCTTTGTGAATAGCCTGCTATGCTAGTTTAACTTGGATGGATGATGATTGGACCAGTGGAAGATTCAGATGGATCAAGCAGGTAAGATAGACCACTGCATTATATGCAATGATGTACATGGCTACATGCAAGTTTTGACTGCTGTTAGCAGCAAACTACAGCAAGAAGCTACTAATTTTAGGGTGCTTGTGAAGTTGTCCGTTGGTTTTTGTGCGCATGTCTTTGAGTTGTGGAGACAAGGTTTTGATACATCTGCAGATTTGTAGGAGCTTTTCTAACTCTAATAACACATCAAGTTTGCAATGTTTTTCTCTCTTTTTGTCCTTTTTTCATTTTATTTTATTTTATTTTATTTTTTACTCTTATTCAGAAATTGACTATGATGTAAATATACCATTTCATTGCTCAAGACACAAGTCTGGGCTTTCTTTCCTGGTTCTTTTCTTGTACCAAAATTTGAGGAGGCTCTCATCTATGCTTTATAATAAGCTTTTGTTGACAACCTCTTCATTATGTGACCTCCATTCTGCTTTCAGCCCTTTGTGTAAGATCTTGTTTCTTGAATTTTGTTAAATTTTTTATTAGATTGGAAATTGTCATGTTGATCAACAAGCAACATAAATGTCAAGGTAGAGCTAGGGAAAAAACCCTTAAAATTTTCCCCATGCTTAAGTTACCGAATGTTTTAGATGGACTAGTCAGCAAGGGGGGTTGTAGTAATTCTTCACATTCTGTTTATCACCACACAGATCATATGCATCCATGTTATGTGCATCCAAAGCGTGGTCTTTGGACTTCACTCCTGGACAGTTCATTTTGTAGAAATGAAACCTATACTGCGCGCTAGACGTGGCTGTAGTATTTGGAAAAAGAGATTTTGAGCTTGTCATGGTAGTGGTACAAGTTCCATTTCTTCTATGAGAAAACAGAGGTACCAAATGCTGATGATATGAGAATCAGTTTGGCATATCAAGGAGTATATATCTGGACTTGATTCTCCTAAAAAAACCTGGACTATAGGGCTAGAACATAGTGAAGAGTGAATACTTGAAAGGACATAGGTTGAGACGTTGAGGCAGTACAAAACAACATATTTGATGTAACATGAAAAGTAAAGAATAGAAGCAATTATAATCACTTAAGTGTCGGCGTACAGGGATAGGGTTGCTTGAAGTCCACACCAAGGGAGGTTGAAAACTTTGGAATCAACACTTCATATTGGCTGGAGTCAACATCAGACTGTAAGAAAATTCAAGAGAGATTTTTATTAATCAAGCAAACTATAAACTCTCCATAGAGGTAGAAATAGAATACTATGTTTATGAGTAACCCCAATTCTAGTTGATTAAAGAAATTCAAATTCTAATTGATTTAGGCCTTTAGGGCGTCTAAATTATTAAATTATACAAATAACCTTCACCCTAGGAAATTAAATAAGATACCAATAAATTGAATTATACTCTCACCCTAGGAAGTGTAAATTATTGGAATTATACAAATAAATTTTAATCTAAGAAATTAAATAAGATGTCAATAAAAATATAATTTACTTTCAAAATAAAATAAATATTTCTTTGCACTTTCACATCAATTACTTTTTAATGCCTTACTATGAACAAGTAAACTAGGCAAACAAGAATGTAGAACCAACACTCGGTATGGACTAGTTCTGCCTTTAGTAAGTACACGACACAACAATCGACTGGCTAACCTGAGAAGTGAAAATTTTGACTCTTTCCATATAACTAGTTCAGGGCAATAATTTATTATCATTCACTGAAAAGTCTATTGAACAACGCAGATGATTGTCGAGCAATTTTTTTTTTCCCAGAAGCAAGAATTGCCATGACAGTAATGAACTAGTAAAAATTCAATAAGATATAATTTGCCTTTAAAAATGAAAAACAAAAAAGAAAAGAGAGACTCAAAGAACAGGAGAAAATATCACAGTCCAAATTACGTTTACCAAATCCACACGGGATAGAACGTGATCTACTCAACACGAAATGATGATCACATCCAACAAAGGATGAGTGGGAGACATGATACAGAATTATACCATCCAATTGGCTTCAATGATGTTTACGCAATAAAAAATTCTACATCACTTTATAGACTTGCTGTCATGTATCATTATATTCATCTTCTGTTAACTATATGCAGATCAGCAATATTAAAAAGCCACAGTAGGAGCACAATAGCATCATGTATATATATATATATGTAACAATCATAGTGTACACGTCTTCCCGTAATGAAGAATGTGCCAAACGACTCCTGGATGAGGTATATATCAATCACTAAACGAATAAAAAAATCAACAGTAGCTACAAAACCCCATCCCCTAGCTATTGCCACATCAACATAAACACTACAACTGACAGGACTGAAAATATAGCAGCCGGGACCTTTCTACTACCACTGCTTGGAATTGTTGAAGGAAGTGAGCACTCCTCGCCATTGAAGTATACCTTAGTGGGAAAGCCATCTCCTTTAGCCACATTTATTCCAGGAGTCAACTTCTTAGTAAAAGAGATCACAGACTGTTGTTTCCCAGGCACCCAAGGATTCTGCTGTTGGTCTTCCGCCACAAGATAGTTTAATCCTGGATTACCCTGCATGAATATAGTATCATTGACACCATTCAAGCTCAAGGTACTTCCGTTGAACGAGTACATTTGTTGGAAACCAGCAGTTGCCTTGTCCAATTCTACTGCAGCAAACCAATCAGCAAAGGAAGTATCCCCCCAATTGAAAAGTGTGATTCTTGCACTCCATCCATTAGTGTAATCTGTATACAAGTGCCAGTTAATACTGACCCCACAGTTATCTCCACAGGGCAATGGATTTGGCACTGGCTCATGTTGAAGTCGAGCCCACGCAGTAGACAAGGCAGTCCGATTATCAAATGGAACAAGAAGTGCATTTGATGGAAGAAGCATAGCTGGAGCTGTCGCACTACAAGTACGGGCAGTGTTGCTAGGGCAGCCACATGCACAAGTTTTGCACGGAATGACAGAGTCATTATAGTAAGCAGAAAATGAGACACAGCATTTGGGACTTTCACTCTTGGGAATTGTGATATTGCACACCACCTGCCAGCTTGCAACTGCAGTTGAATTCACTGGTACACCACTTGAAGCTGGAAATTCGCTAGGACTCACCTGCACAGGTTGGCTGCATTGATAATTAGGGTTGAGTGTACCATTGATCGCCCAGTTCAGTGGAGGTGAGAGCTGGGAACGGTTGAGATCTGGTGGCATTTTAAACACCTGCATCTGGAATGATGAAATTGACTTGCTTGGATCCATCTCTGTTGGCAAGATTGTACCATTTCGGCAACAATAAGGTTTAAACCCAAGGTTCGTGTCATTGTACATTGTTGGAGGCAGATCAATTATGGTTGGCCTTCTTTGACAATTCAATACAGTGGAGAAGTCTAAACTCTGGTAATAAGTACCTTGTGTTCCGAAGATACATTCTGAAGAATCTAAAACAGATGGATACGCACCTTTCATTGCAAATATGAATTCATCATTCATCCACTCCCAGCTCAATTTCCAATAATCAAGACGGCCAAGAGGGTTATGGTTTGAGATGGTGACCTGTGCCCAGTAATTCGACTCATATGTCTGCGTAACATCATACATAATTGTAAGGTCACCACTCCCACGAGCCAAGAATCCATCACTTGCAGTGATGTTTGTTTTAGCATTTGGGTCTTGCACGCAACAGATTTCCGTCACATTATTTTTCCCTGAAAGTTCATCAAGCATCCATGCTCATTAACATGTTCTCTATTCAAGTTGAAACACCCAAATCAACAAAGAAGCTATACGTATTGTCTTCATAAATCAAAGTGTGATTACAATTTTGTTCACAACAAGAAAAGAAACAGCTAAAAAATCATTTTCATTCTTTTATCATAATTATGAAAAATTCTCCTATGGTTATCATGACTCACTCAACAAGATCAACAAGACTTTCCTTACTAGTGAGACAAGTCCAAAAAAAATAAAAGGTCAAGTTTATGAATATACATGATCTCACACAAGTTGATATGGTCAACTACATTATAGGAGGCAATATTGAAATAATCTTCATCCAATTCTCCTTGGAAAAAAATAAAAATAAAAACAAATACCAAGAAGATTCAAGACATATTTTCATTGATCTAGTCTATCCCACCATCCCATAACAACAACCAAGCTTTACGGCCAAAATTTTTTACATCGGCTATGGATCCTCAACTACTCATAATTAGTCATATGTATTCTTTTCCGTCATTCTATTATATCAAAAGTCATACATTTAAAACCTTAATATAACACTCAAACAAAAAATCCAAACAACCCCAAATTTAGCTTTTAAAAAAAAAAATAAATAAATAAATTGTTGGTTACACCTTAGTCCCAAAACTATGGAATGCATTATGCATCCTCAACAAAATGGACACATAAACAATTCATTCAAATGTATTCCTTTCCGTCATTCTATCCTATAAAGAAAAGAAAAAAAAGCCACTTCAAGCCGAAAAAAATGCAACAAATATAGAACCCAACACAACCTAAATGCCAATATACCCATTAAAAAAAATTAAATTAAATCCAAAAAAATAAAACGTGGTACCTGTTGAAGTGGACTTAGGACAAGACCAACCATCGTTGACAAGCGAAATGTTAGAAGGCATAGGAATACCAGGTGGAGCCACACCGAACTGAGTCCCGACCATGCTGACCTGAACTCGCATCTGGGTCAAGTCCCCGGCTGTTTCGATCGCCGTCTTCAGATCCGTCATCGGGTACCCGACCAAAACGGTGCCGTTCCCCACACTCGCCGGCAAGCCAGTGCCTCCGTTACCAATCACGGCGTTAGTGGCCGAAACCAAGAACTCGTCGTGTTGAAACCCAACGAACACTTTCCATGACTGAAGCTCCACGAGGTCGTTGTTCTGAACAGTGAGTACGGATTCGAAGCGGTAGGGCTGGTGGGTCGGGTCGGATCCTGTAAGGTTGGGTGTGAGTTGGGAGCCGGTGACGTACGCGTAGGAGACGTATATGCCGTTGCAGGAGTTGGGTCCGGTTGCTTGTTGAGAGAGTGTGGAGGGTAGGATCGTGAGTAAGACCAGAACGGCGACGTAGAAGTGGCGGCGGAGAAGGGAGGCCATGGCTTTTTGTTTTTGGTCTGTGAGAGAGAGTTTTGAAAGTTTGAATTTGTAGTAAGAGAGAGAGAAAGAAATGAGTAGAGTTTATAAAGTATGGGGAATTAGAGAGAGAAACGCGTAGAGTTTTGTGTGTGTGTGTGTGTGTGTAGGTTTTGTGCAGTGTGTGTGTACAGCTTAGAGGGAGCTGTGTTTTAAAATATATATATATATATATATATATTTCTTTTTTACATTTTTATATTATTTCTTTGGTTTGCCGTCTTGGAGTTGTTCAAATCGAAAGAAGGATTTGGTCTTTTTTTTGTTTTTTTTCGGCTGAATAAAGGATACGGTCTTTGAACCGCGGATTTGAATTGGGAAAAGGATTGCTTGTATTGTTTTGATTTGCTTTAACGCAGCATTTGATTGGATGTAAAATATTTTTTAAGTGTAAAATATTTTGAGATAAAAATATTTTTTAGAAAAAAAAATCTTTTTAGGTGCTTGGTGGTATTTTAAAAAATACTTTAGAAAACATCTTTTAGTATTTGGTTATGTTCTTGAAAATACCATAGAAAATACATTTTCTACTTCTTACATTTTCTCAACATCCAAACAAATATATATCATCATTTCTTAGAAGAGTTACATAAAAGAAACAAAACCCAAAAAAAAAAAAAAAATTCATCAAATCCGGTCAAGTTGAGAGAAGAAGGAAGAGAGAGAGGCGAGATCGCGCGATTTTTAGGCGACGGCGAAATTGCGCGATCTCAGGCGAAGGCACAGCCCTGCGATCTCAGGCGAAGGCACGGCCCCACGATCTCAGGTGGAGGCAAGATCGCGCGATCGGGGGCGACTGGGTTCGACAAGACCGGTGCGATCTCCGGTGCTGGGTGTGACAAGCAGGTGCTTCTGGTGCGATCTCCGGTGCTGGGTGCGACGAGACCGGTGCTTCTGGTGCGATCTCCTTGCTGTTTCTCTCTCTCGTTCTCTCTCTCTCTCTCTCTCTCTCTCTCTCTCTCTCTCTCTCTCTCTCTTCTATTTTCCTGGGGTGGAAATTATTTGAAGGTAAAATAACACCTGAAATGATTTTACGGGAAAGGAAGGGTATTTTACAGTCAACACAGAAAATGAATTACGTTTGACCCAATTTTCTGTTGCTACCAAACACAAGGGCCGGTGTAAAATGATTTTCTGAAATCATTTGAAGGCAAAAAAAACGCAGCCTAAGTTTATGTTTGATTATTAGACAAGTCGAGTTCGAACATAATATTAATATTCTATGTGAATAATCTTGTTAGTAAATATAAAACTTGATATAATTATATGTAATATTATGTTTTATATGTGTATATATACATGATGGTTGATAATGCTGAAAATCGTGAATAAGCTGCACAATCTTCAGATGCCCGAAACAATATCTGAACAACACAAAAAGAAAAAGATCTCAAGAGAGTATCGGTATGGTACATGCCTAATACCCTCCGAAGGTTAAGTCAGAGAGATTGTTACAATTCTAGAGTGCTAGAGTTATGATGAATTATGCGTATCTTGCTTTCTAAATGTTATGGCCTTTTTATAGTAGTGGGGAACCGACCTTAGTGCCTTGAGCCAAAAGAATATTTCCTTGTAAAGAAGATATTCATAAATATGTGAGACTTAAGGGACCTTTTCCATGCGAGGATTCTATTGACTAGGATTAATCACGAATCATAAGTTACTATTATTTGAAATTCGCTTGGGGGCCAAGTAAGCCACATCAATGCCACGTGGTGTCTTTGGCTCTGTCGACATCAGTGTCCGTCCGAGGGGCTATTCGTCCTTTTCAGGCAATCCATTCTCCTCGGATCATCCGTACACTAAAGGTGACTCGTCCCAACAGATTAACCGTCCACCTTTAAAGGGGTTTTGTCGTGGCATGATTTTATCCGTCGTTCTAGTGACGCTTCCTATCGCGAGTTTTTGTAAATTATGAACGTCTACTTTGCTTTTACCCTCTACAGTTGCCCCCTCACTCCATGGATCAGTGAAAAAGCCTCTATCCTTGAGAAGTCTGTGTTGATTGACAGGCTAGCCTAGGGTCATTAATGCGGTAGGGACACGTGGCAAGCTTTTAGTGGTTATTTGTTTGAACTGAAGGGTCCCTTCATCTTCCACGACGTTCCCTCTATATATATATATATATATATATATATATATGCTGCTCATCCCTCTCATTTTCACATTTTGGAAAAAATTCTGCTGATCAGAGTGTTTCTGTCAACTTTTTGCGAACCGTTGTCTCGCCAAGTTGGTATCACTGTTCTCTTCAATCATCCTGTCGCCCTTAATACGGCGTCAAGCTGTAAGTATTTGTTCTCTTATCTTAAGTTTCCTTTTGCTATTATATTTGCTTGCCCGTCGTCAGTGTAGACCTAGAGTCTTAGGATTTTTACCCGTCACTTGTAGGTGTCAGATGTCTAGTGAGGCGTCTAGTGGTTAATCGTTTGTCCGCAATAGAGCAGGCTATAATGAAGTGTTTCCGTCAGGTCAAGCAGACCCAGGCACCTCCAGCGAGGAAAGGAAATCGTCAGCCAACTCTCCTTCCAATATGGAGGATGAGGTGCAGGGTGAGGACAGGTCAGAGTATGATTCAAACGATGACCTAGACGGTGTAGACCCTCCCATCCAATCCGTCATAGGTCTTGATGGGTTCAGGGAATTCATCATACTTCCCTTGTGGATAGTAAACGATTTCGTTTCTACCATCAAGCCGTCACACTTCAATACACTTAGGAAGAAGTATCAGATACCTGACAACATATCCATCCGTCTACCCTTTAAGTCTGAAAAGTGCTACTATAGAGGTCTTGAAGACATTGGGGTGGATGAGCAGATGTTGAAATCTGGGCTTCTCTTCCCATTGAGTGCTCTTCACTGTCGTCTTCTCCAATACCTTAGGTTGGCCGTCTCTCAGATCTCTCCGAATGCTTGGATGGTTTTTCTAGGTGTAGCAGTTTTGTATGGGGTGATGTCTAACGAGGCGCGATGGATGAGAGTGGAAGAATTTTTCCATTATTACCGTCCTTCTAAAATTGCCCAATCCAAGGGGATGTATAGTTTCCTTCCACGGAGTCCGATGCTTAGACTAGTGTGCGAGACCTTGGACTCTAACAAGAACTGGAAAGGTCGATACTTTTTCCTTCATAGGGATAACTGGATGTGTCACCCAAATGATTATGAGTACATGCTTGTGGACACGACATAGGGTATAATGCCCCTGTCTGGTATGTGTCCGTCCTTATTAGGTTTAATCCATTTTTATTTGTTCAATTGCCCTAACCATCTTCTTTTCAACTCACGACCATCCACAAGTCACTACTGAGCAATTCGGTTTCCTAGAAAAAATTTTCAGGACCAACAAGCTGTAGAAGAGGACTTGGGTCAAGCTCGTTAGCTTGGATACTCTCCACTGGTACTGCGATGGTCCAAAACTTGCTACTGTTGTCCGTCAATACGATGCACGAATTCGCAGACGTAAGTCCGTTGTCCATTGTGTGTTTTTATTAGTAATTACCAATATTCTTACCCATCCACTTTTTTGTAAAAATGGAAGAAATAAGGAGAAGGGCATTCATCAAGCAGCAGGCTGCTGCTAAGAAAAAACTAGAGGGGAATCTTCCCCCTAAGATGGGCTCGACCCACTCGTCCACAAAAAGGCAACCATTCAAGAAAATTGACCATCAAGGCAAAAAGAAAAAGGTGGTGACGGGACTAGCTGTCGGTCAAGCTTCTAGCTGATTTAAGTTGCATCTTAAGCTTGGCTTAGGGAAGGGTAAGGGTCTGATGGTTAACCTAGACCCCATCAAGGAGAATCCTCCCGTCCTTCTTCGAGAGGATTCCTCGTACACCCTCAAGCAAATTACCTCCATCATCAAGGATGAGGACTAAGAGGACCTAGGCAACCACGCCACCGTAGCAATGGGGGAGACAAGACTGTTCAACCTTACATAGTTTTGTACCCATCCCTATGCATCCCGTCATATTTTTTTATCATTGTTCTTACTTTCTTTGTGGTTGGTGTAAGGGGTCCTGATGATGAAGGGGTTGATGGAGCACCGTCTTTCCCACAAAAAGACATTGGAGTGAGTCCGGTCAAAGGCAAATGCAACGGAGGAAGAGTTAAAGGAGCTGAAAGCCTGGAGGGTCTATTACGAAGAGAAACTGAAGTTGTTAGAGCAACTTCGTGGTGATTTGGAAAAATAGGTTGAGTTGCTAGAAAAGACCTTGGAGGATAAAGAGGATAGTTTCCGTTAGGTGAAGGTTGATGCTATACAAGAGTATCGAGACTCTGACAACCTCCTGAGTGAACTAGGCACATCTTTTCTGACGGTTTTGATGATTTCCTTCGTCAAGTCAAGGCATTGCCTCCCGTTCACCCCATTGACACCGAGGGGACGGACGAGCTTTTTGGTGATGACCCCAATGATGGCGAGGCTTATAAGGCTAATACAAAGAGGAATGTCGAGAGTGATACTCGTCAACCTTCAGCTCAGGTGCTTGAAGATAAGGAGGAAGCCCCCGTAGCCCCAGAGTAGAGTTGTATATTTTTTATTTTTTGTTTAATTTTGGAAACGCATGGGAGAACAATATGTTTGATAATTTTCAACCGTTGCCTTTTGTAGGCTTTATGTAAACCTATATTGTGTTTTGAATATACGCCTTATAATGTGCACCCGTCCGTTTTTCATATGAATAGCTTTACAGTGTGAATGACCTCTATTCTTCTGATAACGTTCCGTCAAGTTAATGGACTTATATGAATTTCATCCTTTCAGGAGGATCCGTCTGGCTTATGGTCATGGTAGTAATTTTTGTCCTTAGGATGATCCATCTAGGATGATTCATCCTGTGGTCCTTCATGGGATCGTCCAGTTTATATACTTGTAAGTATACTTCCATAGAATGATCTGTAAGGTTTATGGACTGTAACTTTCATCCTTTATAGAATGATCCGTCCAGTTTGTGACTGTAAATGGATTTCATCCTTCATAGGATGATCCGTCCAATTTATAAATTGATTTCATCCTTCATAGGATGGTCCGTCCAATTTGAGGATATTGTAAATAAATTTCCTCCTTCATGGGATGGTCCGTCCAGTTTATGGACTTTGTAAATGGATTTCATCCTTCATGGGATGGTCCGTTCAATTTGTGGACTTTGTAAATAAACTTCAGTGGAAAACATTCAATATGTTTTGAATAAACTTCTCTTATTATGATAGATAAGCAAGTAGAATATTGTTCACAAAAAACAAGAAAATTGCCCTTTGGGCTCTAAAAGTGTAGTAGAGAATAATAAAAACTAAAGCTATCAGTTGAAAAAATAAACTGGAAATGAGGAATGCCGGCGGTTGCGCCTCTATCTACTAGTAGTATCTTTTCAGGTGTTCCTCGTTCCAGGGATACTGTAGCTTTTTTCCGTCCAATGTCTCGAGATAGTACGTGCCCTTCC
The DNA here is from genome assembly GCA_032878915.1 of Castanopsis chinensis. NCBI lineage: Eukaryota > Viridiplantae > Streptophyta > Magnoliopsida > Fagales > Fagaceae > Castanopsis > Castanopsis chinensis. Next base: position 2,961,409 of record JAVQMG010000113.1, read on the forward strand.
TATGCCATGACGCAATCTTGTATGGTCCTTCCCAATTGGGTCCTAGCTTCCTATGAGAGAGGTCCTTGGTAGCTCCCGTTACCTTCCTCAAGACGAGATCTCCTTCCTTGAAGTCCTTGTGTTTCACCCGGGAGTTATAATGCCTGGCCATAAGGCTTTGGTATTATGCTAACCTTTGTTCAGCCATCGTTCTGACCTCATCTACTAAATCGAGCTGTAGACGCATCGCCTCACCGCTCTTCTTTTCATTGTAGTTTATTGCTACCCTATAACTAGTGAGACCTACCTCAGTTGGGATGACCCGCTTTGATACCATACGCAAGTTGAAACGATGTCTCTCCTATAGGTGTTCTTGCCATCATCCTATATGCCTATAATACATTAATATGCTGGATAGCTCTTCCATCCAGATACCTTTTACCTCCTCAAGCCGAGTCTTGATGATTTTCTGCAAGGATCGGTTCGTGACCTCAATGTATCCGTTGGCCTGAGGGTTGGCAGGCGAAGAATAATGGTTCTTGATCCCAAGCTATGAGCAGAAGTCCCTAAATGCGTTGTTATTGAAATGTTTCCTGTTGTTTGAGACCAAAACCCTAGGTATTCCGTATCTACAAACAATGTTTCTCCATATGAAACTGCGTACATTCTTCTTCGTGATGTTAGCCATGATCTCAGCCTCTACCCACTTGGTGCAGTAACTTATGCCGACTAGTAGGAATTTCAGTTGCCTGACTGTTGTAGGAATGGGGCCCATGATGTCAAGCCCCCATTGAGCAAAGGGCCACAGGGTAGTTATTGGAGTGAGTTCTTCCATCGATTGCCTTATAAGGTTGCCAAACCTCTGACATTTGTCTCACTTTCTAATATATGCTTGAGCATCCTTCTGCATGGTGGGCTAGTAGTATCCAACCCTAATCAGCTTATAGACTAAGGATCTCGACCCAGAATGGTTCCCACACACTCCCTCATGGATTTCCCTCATTACGTAATTCGCTTCTTCGGGGACAAGGAACCTCAGGTAAGGGCGGGAGAAACCTCTTTTGTATAAGACATCCTTAATCAGTATGAATTGTGTAGCGTATACTCTCAATTTCCTTGCGGCTCCATTATCAACGGACAGTAAACCGTCCTTCAGCTAGGAGATAATTGGTGTCGTCCAATTCTCCTCGATTCCTATCCCCTGCACGCTAACCAAATTTATTATGGGTGAGTTTTGAACAAAACAGAGTACCTGGCTTAGGGAAGGCATGCTATCTGCTGACGCTACCTTGGCAAGATAGTTAACTCGTTCGTTCTCCTCCCTTGGGATTTGAACGAATTCTACATTGTGTACCGCATCCGATTCTTCACCTGTTTAAGGTAATCTAACTAGTGACCACCTGGGAGTCACAACGTACTATCGCATCCATGGCCCCTGCTGCTTGCACGATATCTGGTCCTGCTATCAAAGCTTTGTATTTGGCCTCGTTGTTTGTTATGGGGAAATCGAGTCTGATCATGCACTTGACCTCGTCTCCTTCTAGGCTTTTAAGTACTATACCGACTCCTCCCACATGTTTAGTTACCAACCCGTCCGTGGATATCATCCATCAGGAGTTTCCTTCTGCCCCCTACTCATCTGGGTGGGCGAATTTAGCAATGAAGTCGGCAATAACTTGTCCTTTTGTGGTCGTACGTGGTCGATATTGTATATCAAACTCACTCAATTTGATCATCTATAATGCCATTCGTCCAGCTGCCTTCGGACTGCTCATTGCTCTCTGCATCGATTTTTCTGTCAAGACGACTATAATGTTGGCCTGGAAGTATGTTTGAGCTTACGTGCTGCTGTTACTAACATGAAGATGAGCTTTTCTATAGGTGGGTACCTCTTTTCTACCCCTCGTAATGCTTGGCTTGTGAAATATACGGGTTTTTATGTCCCGTCCTCTTCCCTCACTAGAGCCGCACTGACAGCGATTGAGGAGACGACCAAGTAGAGGAAGAGCTCCTCTCTTGGTCTGGGTGGGCTTAGCAAAAGTGGTGAAGAATGGTATGCTTTTAGATCCTCAAACACTCGTTGAAACTCTGTTGTCCATTCAGAATCCTTTTTTAATGTGCAGAAGAAAGGGAGGCCCCTATCCATTGCTCTTGAAATGAATCTGTTTAACGTTGCAATCTTTCCGTTCAAACTTTACACCTTCTTGATGGTTTTTGGTGTTGTCAACTCCATGATAGCCCAAACCTTGTCCGAGTTGACTTCGATACCCCTCTGGGTCACCACGAACCCTAGGAATTTCCCTTTCGTCACCCCAAATGTGCATTTGTTTGGATTCAACGACATGTTATAGCACCTCAGGGTTTCAAATGTCTCATTTAGGTCGTCCAAGTGGTCATCATTTTGTATGCTTTTTACCAGCATGTTGTCTACATACACTTCGACGTTCCTCCCAATCTGGTGCGCAAACATCCTGTTCATCAGCCTCTGATATGTCGTGCTTGCATTCTTGAGGCCAAATGGCATCACCTTATAACAAAAGAGCCCCTGGCTTGTGACAAAAGAAGTTTTCTCTTGGTCAGCTTCGTCCAGCTTTATTTGGTTGTACCCGAAAAATATGTCCATGAAACTCAGCAGCTAGTGTTTTGCCGTTGAATCCACCAAGATATCGATCCTTGGGAATGGGTAGTTGTCCTGGGGGCATGCCCTGTTTAAGTCTGTTAAGCCCACGCACATCCTCTACTTTTCGTTGGCTTTCTTGACCATTACTATATTGGCCAGCCAATCCAAGTAGTATACTTCCCGTATGAATCTTGCCTCCTGTAACTTGCAAACCTCCTTCTTTATGGCTCAATTCTGCTCTTGATCAAACACCCACTTCTGCTGGCTGATAGGAGGAAATGAAGGCGACACGTTCAGCTCATGAATAATGATCGAAGGGTCGATTCCGGGCATGTCTTTGTGGCTCCAAGCGAAGACGTCTTGGTTCTCTTTTAGAAATCATAGTAAGGCTTGACGGACTGGTAGGCTAACAAGAGTACCAATTTTGGTCGTTCACTGAGGTTTAGAGTCGTCAAAGGGAACCTCTTCTATCCCTTTTACTATCTCCGCCACTGCTCGTCGTTACTCTATACACATTGTCGGTAAGTGGTTGTCCATTTCTAGCATGGCATATAGCATTTGCACGTCGCTAATTAATTACCCCGTACCTCCCCTAAGCCGTACTCGGTTGGGAACTTGATCATCAGGTGATAAATGGAGGTTACAACTTTCCACGAATTGAGAGTAGGTAGGCCCAAGATGACATTGTAAGCAGATGAGCAGTCTACTACAAGGAATTTAACATCCTTAGTGATCTGCTGGGGGTAATTGCCAACTGTGACGGGTAAGGTAACTATGCCTAGTGGGTACACCTTTGTTCCTCTAAACCCAAAGAGAGGAGCGTTAGTTAGGATTAATCGTTCTCTCCCAATCCTCATTTGCTAGAATGCTGGGTAGTAGAGTATATAAACGGAGCTGCCATTATCTTCCAGGACCCTGTGAGTGTTGTAGTCACCAATCCAATATACCCACGACAAACGCGTCGTCATGCGGGTGATGGAAATGTCGAGCATCTTCTTCCGAGAACCCGATTACTGGGTCATCCATGCACGCCATCCTTGGGACCAAACTTACTAGCTAGACGTTCTGAACCAATCGGAGATAGGTCTTGCGCGCCCTCTTAGTTGAACAGGAAGCTGCTGTGCCCCCTATAATCATTCTTATATCTCCGATGGGTGGTTTGGGGAGCTCGTTTTCCCTCCGGGGGCCTTGCTTTTGCAGCTGGTTTGTCTTTTCTTTGCTTACGAACCTCTGCAACTTTCCCTGCATGATCAGAGCTTCTATCTGCTGCTTTAAATTGTAACATTTGGAAGTATTGTGGCCATGGTCATGATGGAAGCGACAACACTTATCCCTGGACCTCTTGTTGGGGTCTCCTTTCAACTTGCCTGGAAACGTCAATGATCCTTCGTCCTTTATCTGCATTAGTATCTGGTCGATTGGAACGTTCAGCAGAGTGAAATTTGCGAATCTCGTTGAGGGGTCTTCGAAAGTCTAGCTTCCCGCGCGTCACCCGTCCTCAAGGCCTTCCGTCCTCTCTCCTATCTTGCCTCTTCCTACCTCTCTCTCTTTCTAGGCTTTTCTTCTTGCACAAGTAGCGCGTCTTCCGCATTCATGTATTTAGTAGCTCGGTAAAGCACGTCCGACATAGTCTTTGGATCATTCTTGTATAGAGAAAACAAAAACTTACCCTTCTGTAGTCCATTGGTGAATGCTACCACGAGTATCTTGTCATCGGCTTCGTCAATCGAGAGTGCTTCCTTGTTGAAATGGGTGATGTAAGACCTTAGCGTCTCTTCTTTTCTCTGCTTAATATTTATTAGGCATGTGGTTGACTTCTTGTACCTGCGTCCCCCAATGAAGTGTAAGGCAAATTGGGCGCTCAACTCCTTGAAAGTACTGATGGAGTTTGGCGTCAGCGTGCTAAACCATTCCCTCGTAGGACCCCTCAATGTAGTGGGAAAGGCCCCGCACTTGATTTCGTTTGCTATGCCCTACAAATGCATGAGGGTCTTAAATGTCTCCAGGTGGTCTAACGGGTCCTTTGACCCATCGTAGGCCTCTATCTGCAACATACAAAACTTCTGTGGTAGAGTTAAGGGTTTTCATCATCAAGTCCATCTGCTCTCTCATCATCTGCATATATACGACCAGGTTTGGTGGAGTGATGTCCGTGGCCATTGATCTGCTCATAACATTATTACCTTCTGGCCCTTCTCAATTTTATCTAGTATCATTGCGTTGAAGAATGTTGCCTTCTTGCTCCCCCTCTTGGTCCCGAGGCTCGGCGTCCCTTTGGCGCATTTGCTCCTCCAAGTCATGGTTTTGCTTGGTAAGGCGTTCGACCGCAACTGCCAGTGTCTGAATCTGTTTCTCAAGAACCGTGGTATAGGGTTCGTCTCTGTGGGTGTTGGTGTTGGTTGCCATAGAACTGGGTAAGCACCATGCAACCTTTTTGTCCGGGAAACAGCAGCACGACTTACCTACTCTTCGTACAGACGGTGCCAACTAATGATGCTGAAAATCGTTAATAGGCTACACAGTTCTCACGTGCCCGAAACAACACCTGCACAACACCATAAAGAAAAATACCTCAGGAGAGTACTGGTGTAGTACCGGCCTAATACCTTCCGAATGTTAAGTTAGAGAGATTGTTACAACTCTAAAGTGTCAGAGCTGGGATGAATTATGCATACCTTGCTTTCTAAATGTTATGACCTTTTTATAGTAGTGGGGAACCGACTTTGGTGCCTTGGGCCAGAGGAATATTTTCTTGTAGAGAAGATCTTCATAAATACGCGAGACTTAAGGGACCCTTTCCATGTAAGGATTCTATTGACCAGGGTTAATCGTGGATCACAAGTTACTACTATTTGAAATTCACTTGGTGGCCAAGTAAGCCACGTCAATGCCACGTGGTGTCTTTGGCTCCGTCAACATCAGTGTTCGTCCGAGGAGCCATTAGTCCTTTTCAAGCGATCCGTTCTCCTCGGATCATCCGTACACTGAAGGTGACCCATCCCAACAGATTAATCGTCCACCTTTAAGGGGTTTTGTCGCATGATTTTATCCGTCGTTCTAGTGACGCTTCCTATCATGAGTCTTTGTAAATTCTGATCATCTACTTTACTTTTACCCTCTTTAAGGGTGAACTAAAGCACAACCGATATAAGCAAACCGAACTAAATCCATTTTCATCAGGCATTCATCATCAATAATGACAATTGCGAATAAATGAATGAGAAATTCACCTAACCGTTCCATCACAACATTGATGTTATTATCTAAAAAGAAGTATGGGTGGGTTCTTTTTTTTTTTTTTTTTATATTATAAAATATCACACAAGCCCAAGTTAAAAAGGTTAAGGATCCTGTGCTTGATGCTTTATGTTTTAAAGGACTGAGTTTAGTTCACCGCAGCTAAGTTAGGCTGATTCTAAACCAAGTGGTACGCAAAGCGTGGATCCTACAACACATACATACTAACATACAAAGAATATATACGCATTGAGTAGCAAGGAACAATAAAGAATGATATAAAAGGAAGGAAAGTAAAATAAAACAGTAGAGTTCCTTAGGATGACATGAGATATTTCATTATTTTCTTAAGTTTTAATACATCATGCTCACTAGAACGTGTTACAAGATCCAAATAAGTTTAAAAATCACAGACTTAGATGACTCTTCAGGCCTCTAAGACTTGCAAAGTTTGAATCCCTTTAAATCCAAATGTATTTTCTAGTAGCTGTTTGAGGATCCCGGACAGTGTTTTCCCTCATTTTTCTCTTTTTGAATTCTCACAGAGTTTTCTCAAGGATCTTTTCCTTCTAATTTACCGTTTTTGAGTCCCCTTCACTGTTTGAATCCAAATGTATTCTCTAGTGGCTGTTTGAGGATCCCGAACAGTGTTTTCCCTCATTTTTCTCATTTTGAATTCTCACAGAGTTTTCTCAAGGATATTTTCTTTCTAATTTACCATTTTTTAGTCCCTTTCATTGTTGGCTGCCTCTTCTTTTAAAGTGTCATCCTAGGGTTTCTGAGGTACCATTGATTCCCTCTATTTGCTCCCCTGGGTACCATAACCAATATTGTGTCAGCAACATTGGTGGTTGGTCCCTTCCTCATTCTTCACTATTTCCCTCTTTTGAGGTTCCTCCTTCAAAAACTCTTAGCTAACTTTCCATTTTGGGGGGTCCTAAAGGGCTGTCCTTTGATCTTTCCTTTTCCAAGGCTTCTAGATTCCAACTTTTCAGACTCACCTTTTGGTTGCTCTCCTCTTTGTCTTTTTTCCCAAATGGGCTAATTCTTTTCTATCAACTTGAAAGATCCTTAGTCACCTTCCTTCATGGTCCATCTTCTTGGGTTTCCCGAGGTACTAGCCCCTCATTCATAAGTTGTTAGTTCCCAAGTCTTCTAATCCTTTTTCTGCATCATTGGGTGGCTGATGGGATGTATCTCCCCTCATTTTTTCATGTTTCTGGTTATGCACATTTGAATTGTCTTAATCCTAACCTAGCCTTGTTGCACATCCCGAAGATCCTAAGCTCTTGGGAATCTCTAGGTATCCTGGCCCAATTTTTCTCCCTGGGCTCCTCAGCGATTTTCTTACCTTTGAGGGCTAAGCTGGGCTTCTTTTTTCCTTTGTTTCGTGAGGTCCAGCGCTTGCCCATTCATGGGCTTGGGTCCCTTCCTATGGACCCTTAATAGATTTGGGCCTTCCATTTTTATTGAAAGCCCGAATTTTTTTTTTCCTTTCTAAATTTCAATCCTTTGTTTTGTTTTGGGCTTTGGTACAACATTGTGATATTTTGGACCTCAACAAAGTGTTAGCTATTTAGAGAACCTCTGTATTTATTACACCCTAATTACTTCACTTCACATTTGATTGGATACGATCTATTCCCTTTTGAGGGCAAACCAAAGAGTCATCCAATTGTACCCTAAAAGCCTTCTAGCTAGAATGACAAACATCAAGTCAATTGAGAAGTTAGGTTTATGGGAATGCTTTCTGGCATGAAAGAGGCCACCATGAGCAAGTATAAATAAAGGCATAATATTTTAAAGAACGTAAGAAAAACCTAACACAAAAAATCAATATTGTTATTCTAAAAAATAAGCCCCGTGGGAAAGAGCTGATCTTACCAAGAGCTTTATTAGCGCTCGTGCAAGATTCATTACCCAAATTCATTCCACATCTAGTGGTCTTCACCTGTCAAGAGAGTACCCGTTTGTTTCAGCATTTAAAGCCCAACTTTTGGGTTTTCAAAAAAGCCAGCCCAAAAAGTGTGTTTGGTTAGTATAAAATGCAACTTTTTGGAAAAAGTTGCGTTTTATATTTGTGAAGGGAACGCGCTTTTTATATATGGAGGTCATCCGGTCCATTTTGTTAAAAGTTGGTGGGCTTTTAGTAGATCAATTGGGGGTACTTCGGCAATTACGAAATTGCCCTTCAATAAAGGGCAAGGTGTCTTCACGCCTCTCATTCCTCTCATCTCCCTCACACCTTTCATTCCTCTCATCTCATCTCTCTGCTTTGCGCAAGCCAGCTCCCTCACGCCTCTCATCTCTTATCTCAACTCCGCCTTCTCTACTCTGTGCAAGCCAGCTCCGCCCTCTGCGTAAGTATCTCTTTTCTTTTGTCACCCGTTGAAAGTCTTCTTCCTCTTCTTCTTCTTTCTTCATCTTCTTCAATGGGCCTTCCTCTATAATTTTTTTTTAATTTTATTTGTTTAATCTGATCTGAGAAATATATTTTGAAGGTAGAGTTTTGATTAACAAAACACCAAGCAACACCGATCTGCTACCAAAAACCACCAGGTAGCAACACTGATCCAAATTTTTTTTTTTTTTTTTTTTTTGCCTATAAAAAAAAAAAAATTCAGATCTTGCATGCTTTGTTCTTGCTAAAGATCTATTTGTTCTCTTGCCAGGTACTGAAAAAAATTTGTGGGTACATGCTTCATAATTTATTTTATTTTATTTTGTGGATAGTCTGTCTTAAGTTATGTGATATCTGATTTGAGTATTTTTGCATGATTTGGGTATTTTAGAAATATAAAGATTGAGAAAGAAAGAAGAATTTTCAGAAGAAATATAAATATATTTCATACTAGTTGTCATGGTTCGTTGAGTATGTGACATTTTGGAATTAGGCTTGTTTGGTTGCTGATGTGGTTCGTTGGGTATTGGGTTTTGGTTGCTGATGTGGTTCGTTGGAATATTGGGTATTTACATTGTCGTGGTTCGTTGAGCATGTGCACACGCATGCCCCATCAGCAGCAGACGCAGCTGCACACGCATGTCCCATCAGCAGCAGACACACCCCACATCAGCTGCCCACGCACACCCCATCAGCACCCCACACAAGTTTTTGTGTTTTAATGTTGATTATTAGTTATTTTTAATTATCTGGGTTTTTAAGGTTGTGGTTGAAAGTCTTTTGCTTGATATGAATTTTCAAGTTTTAATTATGTTGTGGGGTTATATTTATTTTTATGTTTTCTAGTACTGAGTGATAGCTTGAGTTTTTTGGGTTGGTTTTTGTTGATTATTGGTTATGTGATTTACTGGGTTTTGAATGCTTTGGTGATTTTTTGGATGAAAACATAGTGTTTAAAAAATTTATGAGCACTGCAAGATTTATATTAAAAATATGTAGTTTAAAAATTAAAATACCAAAACAGACAATCATTACTGAAATTGCTCACACTACCCACGCCCACCACACTATCTAAAACCCATGCACCCATATGACCAAACAAAGCCAATGTTAATAGACTCAATACAAATACAACTACAACAACCATGAATAATTGGGTGGTGGTGGTGTGCTAGTGGCTTATGTGAAACTAATAGATAAACTTATATTTTATATATATATATATATATATATATATATTATTCTATTTGTTTGAGGAGAGAAAAATAAGCACAGTCTCAAACCATTTTACTAAACTTATACTTAACATTAATAATAAGTCATTAATGGTACCATAACAAATAATTATGACAGTAACAAAGAAAAATTGCCCAAACATTATTAAAATAATACCAATAATATATATTTTTTATTATTATTATTATTATTATTATTATTATTATTATTATTATTATTATTATTATTATTATTTTAGTAAGTATATGAAGTAGTTGATTTAAGTATGAAATAAACTCACATCCCCCCCCCCAAAAAAAAAGGTATGAAATAAACTATTTTTTATATACGTTGTCCTTTTTGGTAATTTATCCCTCAAACTGCCACTTTTATAAGTGCTAGCCAAATACTCAACTTTTTCAAAAAGTATTTTTTAACAGCTTTTACCAAACACTCAGCTTTTTGAATATGCACTTTTTCATTATGCATTTTTTGAAAACTTCATTTTTTTATTATGCACTTTTACAAAAAGCTGAACCAAACTCACCCAGAATCTCATCCCTCACAATATTAAAAAAAGAAAAACTATATAATATTGATATCAGATTGTATAAGTTTGTAATTAAATTATTAAATTATAATATTTCAAATTATCATTTGAAAGTTATTAATATTATAAATAGTCCATTTTGTAGCAAGAACTACACACTTTGAAATTTTATAAATTCATAACGAAATCATTTTATTTGATTAACTCAAAAAATATAGTTTCAACTATAATTTAGTTACTAATTAGTATTAGCACAGACATGCAAACACATAAAAAATTTTAGTTGTAGTATTTACAACATATGAGAAAATTATAAGTTAATCAAGTTTAGAATAGGACAATTACATTCCCTAAAATGAAAATTATTTACCTTGACCTCTCTTGGAAAAAATGTTTCAAAAATTTTATATTGTTGTCCATACTCTCTCCAAAAGGAAATTCAAGGTTTAAAAAAAAAAATTCAAAACTTTTTTTTTAGCTATTCAAGTGTCAATAGTTTGTATTTTAGGGAAGTTAAGTGTCTTATTCTAAATTGAAGGGGAGGTGATTAATGCAATAACAGAAATCTAGAGAAGGTCAATGCAATTTTTCCAATAAATTATTAATAGTACCTTTTTTTTATATTACAAATAAATAAATAAATAAATTGTACCTTTATTTAAACAATAAATAATCAAATCCCAGTTCAAAAAAAAAAAAATAATAATAATCAAATCCACCCATGGAAAAAAAAAGGGAGTGTTTAAATGTGAAAAGGTCTTGTCATGAATGTTTACGTTGTTTCTTAGAAAGAAAAGGTGTTGTGAAGAATGATTCATAGAAAGGTTCTGCGAATGTTCTTTAATTTGAATTTGTAGTACCAACTAAACAACTCCGATTCTCTATGATATTGATATGAGCTTCCGGAGGTGCTTTTTTTAAATACGGTCAAAGACATGTTTCTTTGATTCATATGGTCTACTAATAACGTAATGCCATGTGGAAAATTCAGGCATTTTCACACACACACACACACAACAAATAAAAAATCAGGCAATCATTTAAAGCTGAGATGGTGGGTGACAACGATGTGTGCCATTTTATACTTCCGTATGAAACGCACAAAATCCCGGCTTGTGTTGCGGCCTGCGGGCACGTCTTTGTCCAAACCAGTTGTATCAAAAACTGCCTCTTCATTAGATAAACAGCTTCTGAACAGTTGCACACGTTCTTTTTATTTTTTATTTTTATAAAGGTTAATAATTTACATTTAATTATAATTTGAGATATTATATTTTTCAATCATAAAAAATTCTTAAGGGTGTGATGAATAATATGTATTTATGAATAAAATAATTTTTTCATCACACCTTTAGGAATTTTTTGTGATTAAAAAATGTAGTATCTCAAATTATAATGGATACAAATTATTAATCTTTACCAAAAAAAAAAAAAAAAAAAAAAGGAGCCTCTGAACACGCCCAGTTCAGAGGCTAATATATGATTAAAATTTGATACATGTAAAAGAATCATAAAAGAGATGAGTAACAAATTGCAAACATAGTCCATCAAACCAAAAAATCAATGAGTAAGAAATTTCTTCTATCTTATCCAATGGACTCTTTCTCTCTCTCTCTCTCTCTCAATGCTCCTCATAGCCTTTTGAATCCTAGCAATGCCTTTGGAATGAAAGGATTTGATGTCCAGGAGTATTCATCAATCTAAAGAAAACAAAATTATATTTAAATCACATCATAAAGCTTCATTGCTCCGGTGACATTGAACTCCACAATTGCTTCCTTTACATAAGCCCGAATAATGCTGCAAAAAGATACTAAAATAATTAGACAAAATTTTATTTGACATGAGAGAGAGGAAAAAAAAAAAAACTCATTAAAAAGAGTGTATAAAAGAAATGGAATAGAAAATTTTACTACTTATTTCAAAAATAAATAAAAGGTTATGTATTTGTGCTAGTCCTTCACCATAAACACTGTGCTACCTCTCTCCCAAAATTTACAACCGTATTATCAAAAAAAAAAAAAAAAAAAAATTCATAAAAGGGGAAAAAAAACAGAACCCACTATCAACCAAAGTTTAATAGAGAAAAAAATAAAAATAAAAACTCATATGGATTGAAATTGAAGTTGGAGAATGCATGTGAAGGTGTGAAAACAAATGGGTTTGGAATAAGCAGAGAAGGCAGAGAGATATGAGAACGATGGATGTGGGAGTTGTCATTTAGAAAAATGATCCAACCAAATAAAAGTTGTAGTGATAGTTTTATAGTATGAGTTTTTTTTTTCCCTCTCTTCAATTTCAAAATAAGGAATAATTGTTATAAGAAAAAATAAAAAAGAATTGATTTGAAAAAAAAACGTGAGATCTCATATTTAGGGAGTAGGACTAAGGGAAACATGAATTCAAAAAAGAAAAAAGAAAAAGAGAACCTAATATCAAAAAGGAATAGTAAAAACAAGAGCGACAAAAAGAGAAAAAGATCACGTCAAAAATGAAATAGATAACGGAAAAAAAAATTGCGGTCAATTAAAAAAGAAAAAGATCACGTAAAACAAAATTAAATAAAGAAAGAAAGAGAAGAGTGTAAATGTGGAGTTATGGAGGAAATTCAAATCTCTTAATAATTTATTCTAAAAAAAAACTTTTAAATTTACCTTATTTTATAGGTAATGTTTTAGAAAAAAAAGTGGACAGCAAGGGAATGAAATGGGGGGTTCTAACTTTTTAACGTAAGTTTCTAAAATTAAAAGAAAAAAAAAATTTGATGTGGGTTAAAAAAAAAGAAATATTTTGGGCCAGCTAATTAAAAAAATAAGAGAGAGAAAAGTTTAAATGTGAAATTTGCTTCTGAATAAGTAGGTTAGTGGGAGAGTGATCATATTTTGTACGCAATATTTTAGTATAAGTTAGACATGTATTTTTACCAGACTATCATTTAATTTTATTTCTATTTAAACTTAAGAGTGTTGGGAGCATTTTGGAAAGAAAATCCGGTCCAAACAGAAAAAATCTCTTAAATAGTAATATCAATGTAATTAAGTAAAATCTATTTTATCTATAAAAAAAAAAGGTAAAATCTAAGAATTTTGTACAAGTAGAATTTTTTTTTTTTTTTTAATGTCTTACTCCTACTCTTACCTACTGTAAAGCACTTTGGTTAGGATAGATCCGGTAATGGCCCAAAAATTCAAATACGAGGTTTGTGATGATGATCAGCATTGGCTAACGGATATTTTTATGATATGATTTTAGAAGGGCCACACATGAAAAATGTTGGGATGATGTGTGCCCTACTAAACAATGTGAGAGTTGGTTTTAAGAAGTTATTGACGTCAATGAAATTTCCTTTTCAAGCAGTTATGGATATGTCAAGATTTTTGTAGCTGACACTTTATGACTTTTCAATGAAAACATTCACGATTATACAAGTGCGGAGCCAGGAATTTTGGTTTGGGAGGGCCAAGTTGCAACTTTAATATACTTATTAAGACAACCCCACGTACACATACACACTTTTTTAGTATATACACACACTTTTTTATTTGATTAGTTATATACATACACACATCAAACAACAACAAAAAGAATTTCGTAATTTCAATTAAAATTATGTTTGATGGCGATCTTTCATAAAATAAAATTCATTTCTACTATTTTTAAAGTGAAATTCTTAAAAAAAAATTCATTTTTGATGCAAATTATCAAATTTTATACTAAAGAAAGTAAAAAAACTTTCAATTAAACTAATGAAATTTTCAAAACATAAATGATCCAAAATTTGGGGGAATAAGTTAGGCTTCAAACGTATTTGAAGTTATCTTGCTCTAACCCATTATGTAGTAACTAAAAGGACATTTCATGTGTAGTTTTAGTGACATTATTTTTTTAATGAGTCATTGATTTGTTAATTGTCACATAAGTGGTTGAAAAAGATATAGATTCAAATATATTTGGTGTTAAACTTTATCAAATATTTAACAGATATAAGAGCATATTTTACAATAAAAAATAGAATTGTGAAAATAAATGTTATGTCTCTATAATTATTAGACAATTTTTTTTTTAAGAGCATCATTGGACTAAATCAAATATTTGGAGGGGCCAACTCTTATTTTTGTAGGCTAAATTTTGAAAATATTAAAAGAATTATATATATTTAAAAGAATTTCAAAATTTTGGGGGGGCCATGGCCCCCCCACCCTTACACATAGCTACGCCCCTGCGATTAAAATTTTCCATCTTCTATTGTATCCATTGAATAATAATTAGATATTTAGACAAAGTTTATCACCAAACTAGTTTAAAAAGAAACCTTTCAAACTTTATTTGTTTTTTTCATGATATGCTCATTCCAACTTCCAAGTATCGATTTCACTCATCCAAGAACAGATCTCTCGCTTAGTGCACTTTTTTTCTTTTCTTCATTCAATCAGTTTGTTGTCTTCGTTTCAGTTTAATAAAATTGTTAAGAATAGTTTAATACTTTGGTTTCTTATTAACTTTTTTTCTTTTAGTTGAATTTGTTTAAGATCTAGTGGTGCTCATGGTGGTGAGCTCAGAAATCGCAACATTCTGTACGCAATGCGAGCGTGGTTGGAATAATACTTGCAAATACAGTAGAGCGGTGAGGAATTTGCTTTGAGAGGCAGTAATGGATCTAGGTTTGTTTGTTTGTTCAATGGTTGGAATGGCAATATAACCCGTCTGCTCTACTTCTCTCTGCGCGAATTTTCCTGCCCTACAAGGAGTAAGATTTTAGTCCTGCATCACAGGACGGGTTGGGGATGGGTTTAGACTATTCAAACCCACCTTGCCCCGCCCCTCCCCATCCCCGATCCCCGCTCCGTATTGCTATGGGTTATAATTGTTAATTTTTCATACCCTAATATCCTACTATTTAAATAATTATTTCAATGTTAGCTTATTTTATCTTACCCAACGTGATTCTCTACCTTTATTTTGTTATGTATTGTACTAAGAGTTTTTTTTTTTTTTTTTTTTTTTTTTTTGTGATTGTCTTGTTAATTGCCTGGATATATTATTCAAATTTTTCTAAAAATTAATTTGATTTAATGGGATAAATTTAGTTGTAATTTCAAGTATATTTTTATTAATGAAATAGGTTTCATTAAAAAAATTATACTAGTTATAAGGAAAATTAACAAAAAATAGAGTTTTATAAGGTTTGGTGGAGCTTCACGGTGCCCCAAGGGGCGGGGATGGGATGAGAAAGTCTCTCCCGTCATGTGGGATGGGACAGGAATAGGGCAAGACAAAATCATCTAAGGAGGGGACAAAAATCCCATCCTTCGGCCTCGCCCCATTGCCATCCCTATTCAATGGGTTGAGTTTACGTGGTGGTGTTGGCAATGATGGAGTCAAGAATTTATCTTTGAGGGGGCCATATATAATTTTTTTTTTTTGTATGAAATGTAAAATAATAATGTGCAATTTTTTTGGGCCTTTTCTTCTTACTTGAAAGGCCTTAATAAATTGTTAAGTGGACCAAAGTTTAATTTTATTAGGCATAAAAATAAAAAAAATAAAAAAAAACTTTTAGGGTGGTCACAAATCTTTTTTTAAGGGTAGACAATGTTTATTATCAAGTACAAGGGACCAAGATGATAAGATTATTTAAAATTTTTCAAATTATTTAAAATATTTTCAAAAAAATATTTGTTTTAATTTTTTCAAGAATTTTGGGGGGCCCGTCCTAATAGCTATGCCACTGGGTGTTGGACCGTTGTGTTGTTGGTAATTCAGGTTTGGTGGTGGTGGTGAATTGAAGTACGGCGTCACCAAACACTAGAAAAATTCTTCATTGCTTGATCTGTTACCTCACATGACACTCCTTTTTCTTTTAAAATCAGAGTTTTCAAACTTTAAATTTAGTATTTTCTAAAGTTTTAAAAAAATAAATGTAATAAAAAAGATTATTTTATTTTATTTTTCATATGTATTTTTTTTTTAATTCTTTCAAATTACTGATATTTTTTAAATGTTAAATAAATTACTTATTATTATTTTGTAGTCACGTCAGAATAACTAAATAAGACATGCCAATAGTGAACACCATTCCTTAAATTAACTTCAAGTTAAAAAAAAATAATTATTAAATTGATTTCTACCAAAATATTCGAAATTTAGAACCAAAATTATATTTTCGCTTAAAGATTAATGTGCGATTGATTGATGGGATGGTCTACTGAACCCTGGACTATGGCAAGAGTTCATATATTGATCCAAGAAACAAATTCTATTTCTGTGCTAGCTGGGCGCTTACTTGGGCTCCTGTGTTTATTTACGTGCTCGCAGTTACAGCTGCTCATTGGATTTTCAATGGGCTTAACTTTAAACTTGGATAATATTGAACTCACTGTGGGCTGTGGAGAGGCCTTTGTAGTTTCTGATTTGATAGATTCAAATTCTAAGTACGGCCCATGATGTGGTCCTTCAGCCGATTTTCCGTTCAATTGTAGGTTGGAGCTTGGGCTTATTAGATTTGTTAGCACCTAACCTTCTTCTTTGCGGGACCCCAATTCGATATTATTTGATTTATTTATTTATAATATCGTGTTTTTTTTTGAGAATTCAATAGTATAGGATATTTCTTGATCAAATAAACGATAGACGTGATTTTTCGTTGTAAGTACCCCAAGATACAAGAAAGGTAGACTTGACCAATAAATGATCCGATATGGTTAGTTTAGATGAAGGGGAGGAAGAGAAAGTAAACTAAAATAGAGTAAAATTTGCTTAAAATTAGTTTATTTTCAGTCAACTCTATTCTATTTCTCTCTACTTCTTCTCCTTCCCATCTCAATTCAAATAGACCCTTAAATCCATGAAACATATGTTTTGTGTGTATTTATATATATATATATATATATATGTATATTTACACACACACACACACATATATATATATATATATATATAATTACTCTTCACCTTTTGGCATCTAAGCATTAGTATTGAGAGGGTAAAACAACTCAAATTGCAATTTAACATCCAAAAATTCCAAACATGCCCAGATTGCACTTTATCTAGGTTGCTATTGCTAAAACTTTTTAGCAATTGTGAACTGTAAGAGCATTCACACTAGTTCATTCATTTTACACATCTATTTTTACATTAAAACCCTACTTTTTCTATTTTACACACCTATTTTTACAAAACACCCACATCAGTTCATCTATTCTACCATATCTTTTAATTAAATAATCAATTTTCTCATATTTTTTATTACTTTCCTCAACTACCAGCATATAATACGCGCGCTTTCTCTCTACCCATTTCTCATTTCTGATTTGTTGCTCTCTCTCTCTCTCTACACCCATCTCTCCCTCTCGATTAACTCTCCCTCTCCGATGCACGAGCTCCAAGCTCCGATCAGAGCTCCAATCCACGATCCGCGGCTTCGGGCTCCGATCCAGTCCAATCAAGCACTGATCTGTGTTTTTGTATCTCTATTTTTTTTTTTTTTTAAGTGTATCTCTGTGTTGATTTTCTGTGTGGATGTGTTTGTGTGTGAGTGTGTTTGTGTCCATCTGAGGAAAAAGAAGAAGATGAGAAGTTGAGTTTTAATTGGGTTTGTTGAGCACGGAAAAGAGAGAGAAAAAAAGGAACGAACGGAAAATTATAAAATAACGGGATAAACGAGCTACAGTAGCCATGTAAATATACATAGTTACTATAGATCGTGGATGGATTTGCACAATTTTAGACATTTTTACACCCACTGATGTGGGTGTTTTTTTGCTCAAAATGTGTAAAATTAGTAGTTATTTGTATTTTAGAAGTTTTAACATGAACTGGTGTGGATGCTCTAAGTTAGTATATTTAACAACTACCATAGTTGAGTTTGAAAAATAATATATATTATCTTATTGCCTCTCTCAAGCCTATCTCTCTTTCTTTATTTATTGACTTTTCTTCTTTCTTCTCTCTCCTCTTTCTTTATATTATTTTATTGTATAGTTATATTATTTTAATGTGTTGAATGTTAAAATAAAAACAGGAATGTTGAGTGTATTGTAAAGTGAAATAGTATAATAGATAAAATAACTTTTTACATGGTAAAATAACAATTTTTATGCAAGTTGGTGTTGAGCTATGATCAAATATATTCTTTTTATGACCTATTGAGTAATTAATAGAGATGATAAATTATAATTTATATAAGGGTAATCAAGGGCGAAGCCATGGATTTTGACTTTTGGGGGGGGGGGGGGGTGGGGGGTGGAATTGTAGTATTGATAAATTAACCATAGTTCATAAATTTACAAGATACAAAGTTATCAATTTTTTTTTTTATAGGAAGACTAGAACTTTCATTAATTAATAAAAGACATTACATCATAATGAAAAGCTTGTTATAAGAAATAAGGGTTCTCTTTCGTCCAAACTAAGAATTCAACAATGCCATAAGCATGTTTAGCTAAAAGATGAGCAAGTATATAAGTATATTCCCTTTGCATCATATATAAAATAAAATAAAAAAATAAATAAAAAAACCTTACATTGCAAACCTCATGACAAATGTCAAGAATCCCATATGCTATAGGAGTCACCACAATTGTCGGTGGAGATAATCCCACAAGAACCCAATAAACAATAAGGGAATCACCTACAAAATGTTTGACAACTTTTTCAATTCTTGATAAAATTTTTCCTAAAATAATTTACTAACATATGGTAAAACTTTTTTTGGAGGGGGGGGGGGGGGGCATGGCCCCCAAGGATCAACGTAACTTCGCCCCCTGAGGGTAATACTTATGTACCTAGGTTTCCTAATTGAATTTAAACACTTGGCTACGTTAACTAGTAAGATAAGAATTTAATTTTTCAAGAATAACTAAATTCAAAACAATCAAATATTTAAATTCAATATTGTATTTTTTTTTTTTTATACAATATGGAAATTTTACTTTAGTTTAATTTAAGTATTTATGTGTGTGAAGCTCCATTTTAGAAACTTGAACCCTGACTTTTACCTCTCACATCCCACAAGCATTTATACTTGTAAAGTGATCATCGCAACAATGGTGCGTGGTGGAAATTCAATTCAATATTGTATCTAAGTTTTCTCGTTAGTAAAATGCCAATTTCTCGTGAGTTCATCAATGAAACAAAATTTTCACACTTCAATTGTGTGATCAATACTTTAACACCTTAACAAGTTAGTGAAATAGTATATGAATATACGTGAAAAAAAAGCACCAAACATTTTAGGATTCCAATTCCACATGACATTGTTTAGTTTTTTCTTCAAATAAAGGAAGATACAGCACTTGTTTGTATATGCATAATTGGTAAACGATAATGCCAATGCAAAGCCACACAACTGATGATGACTCAAGAATGCATTTCCAATGTAACTGATCCAACAAATCTATATATATATATATATATATATATATATATATAATAGGGGAAGCAGAGAGAAACTCCAATTGGAATTCTAAATTAGAATTCTTATCTATTGTTGTGCCACGTGTCAATGTAAATATGAAATTGGAGTGTAATTTGTAATTTCGATGTACTTTTTTTTTTTTTCTACACCCGTGTATTTTCAGGTTCATCTCCCTTTTCCACAGTACGTATTTTCAAGTTCACCTCCCTTTTCCACACCCACGTATTTTCAAGTTTACCTCCCTTTTCCACACTCACATATTTTCAGGTTCATTTCCCTTTTCCACATGGAATTTCAAAAAAATCTCTTAGTATTAATAATGCATGCATTTGGCTATTTTTGTATCTTATATAAGAAGAGATTCTCCAGATATTCCAATTGTATTTGTCTTTATAATTTTCATGGTCCTAGTTTATGCTCTGCAAAACAAATTCCAACTATTCCTAAGGTTTGATTACTGCTTTCTTTCATCTGCCTATACTGTCGTTCCTTTTTGTGTAAATTTTTTATTGTTTAATTATATAATTTTGTGGTTTTCTTATGATTGATGTTATATGTTTATTGTCTTTCATCTGCCTATACTTTCTTTCCTTTTTGTCAATAATTTTTATTGTTTAATTATAAAATTCTTTCATTTTCCTATCATTGATGTTGCATATTTCTTTTCTTTTTCATAACACGTTATCAGTACGAGTCTCTACCCAATTTCGAAAGAAAGTTGTAATCCCATTATTCTTCAAATATCAATGATTATATATATAGTTTTCTCAACTCACTATAAGTTTTCTTTTAAGGAATTAGTACTTATCTTATTTATTTGTCTTTACGTTTTATGCTCATAATTTTAGTGATTTTTAATTGATAATTTTTTTTTATGAGATTCACGTTATTCTATTGTTATATATTGTTATGAGATGCACGTTATGAGATTCACATTTAATTGATTAAAATATTTTGTTAAAAATGGTTTGTGATAAAGCAACTTAATAATAGTTATATGTACCGTATACGAATCAACCTTGAATATATATGTTTATGTAGTATTCTTTCATTAGAATTTTGTATGATCAAAATATTTGTTAAAAAATGACATAATACTAAATTTTATTAAACATGAATAAACTAAGCCTTTTAAACATGACTAAACTCATGATTAATAAATAAATAATAAAACCAACAATATCACTTAAATAATAAATGCAGTATATTAATTTTCATTATTTTATTAAATTATATCCATTCTCATACGGTAGCATGGGTTATATACTAGTTACACCTAATTTAAGGAGCCACCCATCTGCCTACAATGACCAGCAACATTGTATCCTAGCATAGCCACCTAACCTTTAAGGGGCAATGATATTGTACACATATCAAAGGTGCAGCTTACAATTATAGAGATACAAAACCTTTACAATAGGGCATAAAAAATTCAGGATTTAGAGCCTAGCACTTGGTGATTTGTGAAGTTAAAGAGAATCAATATACCATTTCCTCCAGTTAGATGATGCTTTGCTTCTGATAATTAGGTCATTTAGGTGCTAGTCTTCAATAGCATTGACTTGTTCTCACTTCTCACATTTTTCATGAAACAATCGAAAATGGCCAAAAGTGACGTTAGTGTTATTAAATATTTTGATTGGTTAACGTTAGTAAATACCCTAAAAGACACATGTTAAAGATTAATATATGCTCAATTATGAATTGTAATAGATATTTAAAAAAAATGAAACATACATGTTAATCATTTATTGGTGTATCATCAATGATCATTCATATGTAGGTTCTAGGTGATTTAACTAGTAAAGTTTTTTGTGGTAGAATAAAATATTTGGGATTCGATCTTCGTTTACACCAAAAATTTGGTGTTTTAGTTTGATAATAAATTACAATTATCAGAAGTGTAAAGATGCAAATTGGTTCCCAAGTCCAAAGGATGGATAAACTTCGGCCCACGGAGCCCAATACAATGAATTTGTAGAGAGTGAGTTGGAAATTGGGCGTTAATAAGTTAGAAAATAAGTAAAATGGATCCAGATAACAAGAAAGTGAAGATAAGCTTATTAAATGTAAAGGAAATCCTCTTCGGCTCAATCTGGGGGAATCCGTTCTTATATATATTTCTATCATTTTTCATACAAATTTTCTTCCTCCCCCTTTCTTAGGGACGTCTTTCTATTTTATACTATATCTCATTCTCCATTTCTGCCCTCCATGCGTGGATTTGTTTGCTAATTTTGATCCTTGTCCCATCAGCCTTTTCTTAAAATCTTTAGGAATAGCTGTAAGGCTGAAAATCACTGTTAAGATATTACTTCCTCATTAATACGACCAAAGAATTGGGTACAGAGCATTCAATGCGGTAGTAGCAGCTTTTTCTTAGATATTTTATAGCTGTTCCTTTGCTCTGTGCTCCCATAAAGCATATTCTCATCAATAGAACCTCCTCGAAGACCATTCTAGATAATAGGACGTACCATCTGACCTTTGCTATGCTTAGTTGAGGAGACACCCCTCCTCGGCCTACTTCTCTTAGCTTCTTCAGTCGCAACTTGCTCGTGGACCTCTAGGTCTGACATCTTTATTACTGTTTATCTGTTCTTGGATCAATGAACACCTTCGGACAAAGCCCATGACCCAAAATGTATTTTTGGGCCTTTTATCCCTACAATAGCCCCTCAGAACTTTGTTTTTCTCTCTTATCCAAGGAGAAAAACGGGGTTTTGACTCTGAGTAGTCACTTCCACACATTTCCTTAACCTCCACATGCGAGGACGTCACTCATTAAACATCTCATTAAATGCTCCAGGCGGCACTCTGCTCCCTACATCCTACAGTGAGATGAAGATCCTATAGCTGGCGTTTCCCCTCAAATTTTGCGCAAGATAACTCCCACCTAGTTCTGCCCCCTATATAAGGTGCTTGAGAGAAATCATATTTTCCCATTATACGAATCCTCGAGTTCTTCAGAAATTCCAAACTCTCAAATCTTCAAGGCCACCTAAATTTCTAAATCTTCCAAGCCTAAAAATTTTTTTGAAACTTTAAGAAATTTAGGCAATAACACACGCACTTATTGTCATTAAGTTCTTTCTTCTTTAGATTCTTTTCTCCTCGGCTGATCTCCTCAGCCTTATAACCTTTAGTTCTCTTTCAAAAACATTTCCTTTGTTTCCTTTTAGCTCGTTTAGATGGGTAGATTCAAACACCTTGTAGATTCTTCCACTGGTATGGAGGGCTTTAGGGCTAAGTATCACATTCCACAGGGAGTTGCCCTGCGGTATTGTGCTGATCAGGAGGTTGTCATTCCTATGATCGCCTTTGTAAAAGGAGGAATGACGCTTCCCATGGGTAGGGTAACCAGAGACTATTTAATTAACCACAGGCTATGTCCTCACCAATGCGCTCCCAACCTATTTAGAGTCTTAGGTAGCGTTGATGCTTACAATGAGCAAATGGGTTTGAGACTCACTTGGCACGACGTTGTCCATATGTATGAGTGCCATTCACTTGTTGACTCAGGGTATTACCTCAAGTCTAGGTCCTCCACCATTAGGCTTGTATCGTGTCTTTCCAAGTCCAATAAGGGCATGAAAGACGACTACCTGATCGCCTCTAGGGAATGGCATAACGTATTTCATTGCCCAACTCGAGACGGAGAGCCAAGTAGGGTGCCCTAGGAATAGGTCTCTTGACATAGGATTTAGTTTTCTAGTTTTACTACCTTTCCACCTAATATTTCATTTCTTTTTTATGATGAATTTTATCTGTCTGACCGTGATTTAGCTCCTCGACTATTTTTGCAGATAAAAGGCACATAGCGCCCTGTCTCAGTTTGGTCAACGTTGCGAACCTCAACAGAGTTCTAAGGTCTGAGGTGTTTGTGAGCGAGGATAGGCTGCTGACAGTAGTTCATCTCATCCTAGGCATCGTGCCATTATCAGACAATTTCCAGGAAGTGGGCAACGCGATCAGGGCAAGCGATCCTCGGCTGCACAGGATAAACATCTCAGTACCCGAGATCCTTGCCCATGAAGACGTGGTGCCAGTTGAGCTGCCTTCTCAACGTGATCTCCCTAAAACAGTAAATTTGAGGGAAGAAACTACTTATTCACGCCTATCACTTGAGGAGGAAATAGATCAGTTCTAGCTCGAGTAAGAAAAAGAGGTGTGGGCAGATCTAGTTGAGATCTCGAACTTTGAGGGTGAGCTTGACAGATCCTCAGTAGTTCGCTCCCCCAAGCTCATAGTTGCCTGCGTGGAAGACAGTTCCACATAAGAAGAAGAAATGTCTTTGCAAAGAAGCGGACTATGTGCGCTGCTTGCAGACAGGAATAAAGAACCGACGGTCAAGGGTGCCTCGGGGTCACAACCCTCAATCTCTTCCATTCCTCCCGCCCCCGTGGTTAACCCGTTCGTTGTCCCTCCCCTAAAGAAGGAGAGGAAGGACAAGGATGTTTCTGAGGAAGGAAAGGTGGTCCCTCAGAAGGATCCCAAATAACAAAAAATGGTCAAGGGTAAGGAGAGGGCCTCCTCGATCGAGAATATAGGGGACCACATTATGGCCGAGGTGTGCCCCCTAAACCCCATATAGGAGCCCTAAATAGAATTGGATGGGATGCTCATTATTAGGAACTCTTCCATTAGGGAATTTCAAAAAGGGCATGCTTTCTACCTAGCCAAGGCCTTGGAGCAGCCCCTCTTACTGCCCAAGAATATGGAGGCCCTGAGGAATATGAGGTAGCCCAACCTCTTTCTGTCCCTGAAAGGGAACTTGGCTTTGGTAAGTCTGCATCCATCCTTTGCTGATCTTGGGTCTTTTTTTTTTTTTAATCCGGTAACACAGTTGTTTGTTGTCCCTTTGCAAGCCGTCCAATAGGTCTTCGTGGTCGAGGAGCGAGTAAACAAATCTTGGAACAAGGCCAAAGCCGAGGCCAATGTGCGTTCCAAGACCTCTAAGGCTTTGGGTGCCTCTGAGTAGAAAGTCCAGGAGCTCTCCCCTAAGTTATTGGTCGAGAAGAGGGGCGGAAAAAGCGCAGAGGCTGGCCTAGAGACAGTTGAGGCGCAGGTCGAGAAACAACGCAAGAAGCTCTACTACAATGAGATCCAGTTGGCTACATTTGAAGATCAAGTCGAGGATCTAAACCGGAGCTAGGGAAGGCCAAGGAAATGGCTAAGGCAACCAGGGAAGCAACAGAGGCCTCGGAGCTAGCGGCTTATAACTGGGGGATAGATGAGATCGAGATCGGCCTAGCTGAGGAGCTAGCTGAAGTGTGCATGGATTACTATAAGGAGACATGGAAAGAGGCCCTTAACCTTGTAGGGGTCCCTACTGCCTCGGAGTGGAGGCAGGCTGGGAGAGTTTACTACCCTCCCAACATCAATGAAGTCTCAACTGCCTTTCTAGCTCTTTCTACCATTGCCCCAGAATCCTTTGAGTAGTTCTTGACTGCGCAGACCCTTCCTCCCTCTTCTGAGACTTCCAAAGGATCCAGCCAAGCTGGTGATCAAGGCCAAGGTGCTGAGGTGGCTAAGGATAAGGACAAGGAAAAGGAAGTCAAGCCCCTTTCAGAGGCTAAGGATGCTGTCAAGACCAAGGATGCTGCTAAGGCCAAGAATGTTGCCAAGGCCAAGGATGTTGCAGTCAAAGTGAAGGAGGTTGAGGCCAAATCCAAAGAGGCTGACCCTAAGGCCAAAGATGATCTTGCCTCTCAGCCGAGCATTAAAGAAAACCCTCCTCCTCCAGCCAAAGCCTAGCTCTTAGGATTTTATTTCCTTTGCCGCCATTTTTCCTTCTTTTTGTAGTTTTTCCTTTGTATCTTTTCTTTTGTGATGGAAATTTGCCGTTGTATATAATGAACTTTTCCTTTATTTAATAAAAAGGGTTGTACTTTTTACTTTACGAATCTTTCCTTTCTCTGTAATATATATTTGGTAGTTGGTGTAGTTATCATTTTTCCTTCTGATGGGAGTTAAAACTAATGATGATGTTGATAGCAGTAAGTTATTGCTACCTTGACTTTACCGAAGCTAACAGTTGTGCATTACTACCAACTTAGACAAAATAAACACGTACAAATAATAAGGAAAATGACCATGTACTTAGGCATATAATCAAGAAAATTAACTTACTCAAGGCGAATGGTTTGAGGCCTTGTTTACCACTTGGAAAGATGTCATCAAGTGTTAATTTACCCAAAGCAAGTGATCCGAGAGATCAGGCATAACTAAGATTCTGTTTAACATTTAGAAAGATGTCAATAAGTATTAATTTACTCAAAGCATGTGATCCGAGAGACTAGGCATAACTAAGGTTCTATTTAACACTTAGAAAGATGTCATCAAGTATTAATTTACCTAAAGCATGTGATCCGAGAGATCAGGAATAACTAAGGTTCTATTTAACACTTAAAAATGTGTCATTAAGTATTAATTTACCTAAAGCATGTGATTTAAGAGACCAGGCGTAACTAAGATTCTGTTTAACAAAATGGGTTGAAGAAAGAGGTGGTTGGCACGGATTACTAAGGTCTGTTCTCTTATTCCCTACTGCTTTAGGGAAATGTCCAACAAAATCCAAGCCCCGTTGAGTAAAAGGCCAAGGGGTGGTCAGGGGATTAAAGACTCCCCCTGGCTGATGAATGTTTGGGGCAAATCTTTGGCATTGATCACATTTCTTCACATATTCTTGTGCTTCCCTTTACATATTTGGCTACTAATATCCCTGAGTGAGGTCCTCGTGAGATAAGGATCTGCCACTTGTTTGGCTTCCACAAATTCCTTCATGCAACTCCTCCAGAAGTAGCTCTGATGCCTCAGGGTGTATGCATAGTGAATATGGCCTGAAAAAGAGCGTATGTACAACTTTTGGTCCTCAAACAACCAAAACCGAGGAGCCTTTCTTCGCTGTTTGTCTACCTCAAACTTCCCCTCGGGCAGGATATCCTCCTTAAGGAATAGCACGATAAACTCCATCCAACTAGGTCCCACTCTAATCTGATGAATATAAACCACCTCTTTCTTCATCTTAGGAGGCCTACACAAGTCTTCAACAAGGATAAGCCGAGGTAAGCTCTGAGCCGAGGAGGTTGCTAGAGTGGCCAGAGAGTCAGCATGGGTGTTCTCGCTTCTAGGAATGTGCTGTAAGTTGAAAGACTCAAACCTTGATTGTAAGTGCTTGACCTAATTTAAGTATTCTCGCATTCTCATGTACCTGGCCTTTAACTCTCCACGAACCAGTCCCACAACAAACCTTGAATCTGAAAACATCTCCACTGCTCTTCCTCCTAATTTCTGAACCATGGTCATCCCTACTAGCAGGACCTCATACTCAACCTCATTGTTTGTGGCCCAGAAGCCTAATCTTAAGGACTTCTCAATAGCGATTTTTTCAGGAGAGATCAGAACTAGCCTCACTCTGGATCCTCGTTGGTTTGCTGCACCATCAGTACACACTCTCCAAGATAAAGTTTCTTGCATGTAGACCAGGCCAATTGACTTTTCATCCATTCTTGGCCTTTCAACATCTTCTTCTAGTGAAGGCTTTGCAAATTCAGCCACCAAGTCAGCCATCACCTGGCCTTTTATAGAGGTACGAGACATGTACTTGATATCAAAATCCCCTAGGATCGTATCCCACTTGGCAATCCTCCCTGTGTAATCAGTGCTCCGAAGTAGAGATCTAAGAGAAAGTTGGGTTAAGACAACAATAGTGTGTGATTGGAAGTAGTGGGGGAGCTTATGGGTAGCATGCACCACTGCCAAAATGGCCTTCTCCAGTAGTAAGTAACATACCTCGACTTCGTGTAGTGAGTTCCTCATATAGTAAACTGGCCTCTGTACACCACTATCAACCCGCATAAGCACCAGGCTCACTGCATGGGAGGCTACTGCAATATTCGTAAACAACACCTCATCCACCTCGGGCTTCAACAAAACGGGTAGCCGAGAAAGATATTCCTTCAACTGCTTGAATGCCAAGATGCATTCCTCAATCCATTCAAATCTCTTCCAATTATTTAACAACTGAAAGAAAGGCCTATACCTGTCTGCTGACCGAGAGATGAATCGGTCTAAAGCAACAGTCATTCTTGTGAACTTCTGGACCTCTTTTGGATTCTGAGGTGGTTGTAAATTGTTAATTTCCCTAATTTGTTCAGGATTGAATTTAATTCCACTGTGAGTACCATGTACCCCAAGAATTTCCCTGATCCGACACCAAAAGAGTACTTAGAAGCATTAAGTCGCAACCTGTGTGTCCTCAAGATCTCAAAGATATTTCCAAGGTCGTTAACATACTCGGACTCCACCTTACTCTTGACCACCATGTCGTCTATATAAATTTCAATGTTTTTTTCCTAGCTAGGGCTCAAATATCCTGGTCATCATTCTCTGATTAATAAACTCTGCATTCTTTAGACCAAAGGGCATTACCTTGTAGTGGTAATTCCCAGTAGGAGTAACAAAAGTTGTTTTCTCATGATCATCCAAAGTTAAAGGTATCTAATGGTACCCTTGAAAAGTATCCAAAAAGCTCATCTGAGGATGACCTATAATTGTGTCCACTAGCTGATCAATTCGAGGTATGGGGAAGGGGTCCTTTGGACAGGTTTTGTTCAAGTCTGTGAAGTCTACACATACATACCACTTCCCATTTTTCTTCTTCACTACCACTATGTTGACTAACCACTTAGGGTAGAAAACTTCTTTAATAGCCCCAGACTGCTTAAGCTTATTTACCTTTTCCTTGACAGCATCAGAATGCTCTTTAGATAAGCGTCGAGATGGTTGCTTCCTAGGGAGGAAAGCTGGGTTGACATTCAAATGATGGCAAATGTAATCCGAATCCACCCCAGGGGTCTCATAAGAATTCCATGAAAACACATCAATATTCTTCCTTAAAAATGCTAATAGTTCTTCCTTCTCCTGAGGAGGCGACTAAGCTCCAATCTGAAAAAACTTCTCCAGATCACGATGTATAATGATTTCTTCCAACTTCTCACACTTAGCCTTTTCTGACACTGTATCCGTAGATAGGTTCGGAATCCTTAATTGCTACGAGCCCCCCTCAGCAAAGGCCGATGACTTATCTTTAGGTTGGTGCATAATTGCAACTACCAGACATTGTCTAGCCATAGATTGACTCCTAATAAGCTCCTCAATCTGATCCCCGGACTGATATGTTACCTTCAAATGAAAATTTGAAGAAACTGCCCTAAGGGCATGAAGCTAGGGTCTGGCCACAATGGCCATGTTAGGAGAATATGCATCTACCACAATAAAGTCCACATCTACCACTCTAAACTTGCTTGCATGGGTAGTCTAATCTAACCCCTTGGGATGATCACTTTCCCATCAAAGCTTACCAAAGGTGAATCATAGACTGTCAAATCCTTGGGCTTTAAGTTCAGCCCTTTGTACAAGTCAGGGTACATAATCTCCACACCACTGTCCTGGTCTACTAACACTTTCTTCACATCATATCCTCGTATCCTGAGGGTGACCACTAAAGCATCATCGTGTGGCTATATATTTCTAATCTTGTCCTCTTCTGAAAAACTCAATGATGGTCGGACCTCCACCCTAACCTTTTTAGGCTCGGAATCAGGGTCTTCGGCGGGTAGCCAAGCTACAGACATCACCCTAGAGGGGTGAGAACCAGTTCTCCCAAGAGCAACAAAAATGACATTAATTGTGCCCAAAGGAGGCCTTGAGGGAGCATTCCCCTGGTTTCTTGACCTTGATCTCCCTACCCATTAGGCCGATATAAAAACTGTTGTAACCTTCCATCTCTGACCAGTTGCTCCAGATGATTCCACAAAGTCCTACAATCCTCGGTGGTATGTCGTCGCTCCTGGTGATACTAGCAATGAAGAATTTGGTTGCGCCTCATAGTGTCTCCTCCCATCTTGTTTGAAGTATGGCTCATTCTTAATCTTCTCCAAGATTTGATGCACTGGCTCTTAAAATACCGTGTTAACTACAAGAGGAGCTGTAGACCCAAATTGCCCAGCAAAATCCCTTCAAGATCTGCTATCATTGTATTGGTCCAACCTGAAATCCCTTCTGTTTTGAGGGAAAACTTTAGCCTTTCCTTTCCCTTGCTGCTGGTCTTCCTCAACCCGCTTGTATTCGTCAATGTGGTCCATAAGCCGACGCATACTCCTTACCTGCTTCTTATTTAAATACTTTATCAAATCATGCTCTGCAAGCAAGCCAACCTTGAAAGTCCTTATAGCCACATCATCAAAGTCTTCATCGATCTCATTGAACATCTTTCAGTATCTGTCCGAGTATGTTTTCAAGGTCTCCCCCTCTCACATAGTCATAAACAATAAGGAGTCCAAGGGCCGAGGAACCCTATTACACGTTACAAAGTGAAATCCAAACGCCTGGGTAAGTTTCTTAAAGGAATCAATGGAACTTGCTCCTACGCCAACAAACCATCTCATGGCCATGGGCCCTAAACTAGAGGGGAACACCTTGCACATCAAGGCCTCATTCTTAGAGTGCACAACCATCTTCTGGTTGAAGTAGCTCACATATTCCATAGTGTCTGTTCGACCATTATCTATGGTGAACGTAGGCTGAGTGAACCATCGAGGAAGTTTCCCTCCCTCAATTCTGCTAGTGAAAGGTGACCTAGAAATTTGGTTGAGTGCTCTGCTCATCGCATCATTTCCAAAGCCTTTGGAAGATGAGCCCCTGTTTCTATGCTCATGGTGGTAGTCTTCATCATGGGAGAAAGACTCACTAAGGGGAGTCCTCGATTTGGGCCTGTAACTACCATCTCTCTCCTTACTAGAGGAAGAATCAGACTTTGAGGGAGTTCTTCTTCATCATTCACGGCGCAACTTCCTCCGCAGATGGTCAATCTCTAGTCACATGTTTCTAGCGTTCTTCTCATGAGAGATGAGGCTCCCACCCCAAGACTGGCTCCTAGTATGGGTAGTGTGCACACTTACCTCTCAGTCCCTCCTTCATTCAAGATCACGAAAGTGATTTTGACACTGAGACCCCATAGATTCCGTCTATTTCAGACCTAAACCTACCATAGTTAAACGTTAGATGCACTATCACACCAGTAATTCCCATAAACGGCGTCAATTGTTATGACGCAAATTGGTTCCTAAGTCCAAAGGATGGATGAACTTCGACCCAAAGACCCGAAAAACTGGGTTTTAATGAGTTAGACAATAAGTAAAATGGATCCAGATAACAAAAAAGTGAAGATAAGCTGATTAAATCTAAAGAAAATCCTCCTCAGCTTAATCCGGGGGAATCCGTTCTTATATATATTTCTATCCTATTTTCTTACAAATTTTCTTGCTCCCCCTTTCTTAGGTACGTCTTTCTATTTTATGTTATATCCCATTCTTCATTTCTGCTTTCCACGTGTGGATTAGTTTGCTGGTCTTAATCCTTGTCCCATCAGCTCTTTCCTAAAGTCTTTAGGAGCAACTGTACTGCTAAAAATCACTGTTCAGATATCACTTCCTCATTAATGTAGCCAGAGAGTTGGGTATAAAGTATTCAATGTGGTGGTAGCAGCTTTCTTTTAGATATTTTATAGTTGTTCCTTTGCTTAGTGCTCCCATGAAGCATATCCTCATCAATAAAACCTCCTGGAAGATCATTCTGGATAATAGGACGTACCATCTGACCTTTGCTACGATTAACCGAGGAAACACCCATCCTCAGCCTACTTCCTTTAACTTCTTTAGTCGCAACTTACTCGTGGACCTCTAGGTCTGATATCTTTATTACTTGTTTATCCGTCCTCAAATCAATGAACACCCTCTGACAAAGCCCATGGCCCAATATGTAATTTTGGGCCTTTTATTCCTACAAGAAGCAAACTCCATAAATTAAAATTATTTCTAGAAAAAATTATCAATCATAAAATGATAAATTTAACATTCATTAATTATATAATTAAAATTATTATAATCATATTTATTATCTATTAGGACATATGCAGTTCAATTTGTTGACATATGTCACTATTTTATGTAATTGGCTTATCCTTAAACAAAACACACTTTACTTGTAATTGGGTAGATTTAGGATGTGTTTAACACTTCAAGAAACAGTGTTTCAAGATTCAGTGTTGAAGTCATCAAATCTGTTCAAGAAACAAGCTGGAAAATGCAAGTTACTAAAGCTCGACACCTGTCTCGACACCTGTCTCGACACATGCATCTATCGAGTTTTAAGAAACTGTTTTAGCCCAAGCCTCGACAGCTTCTCGACAGATCCTCGACACCTCTATCTGTCGAGATTTAAAGAAAACAGATTTTCAGTTCTGTTTTAAGTCCAATCCGTGAAAGTGTCTTTGGGACTTCTTTTCTCCTAACCCTAGACATATAAAAGGATTGTTTTAAGGGCCATCAAACAAGAT
This sequence comes from Castanopsis chinensis, assembly GCA_032878915.1. Classification (NCBI taxonomy): domain Eukaryota; kingdom Viridiplantae; phylum Streptophyta; class Magnoliopsida; order Fagales; family Fagaceae; genus Castanopsis; species Castanopsis chinensis. Next base: position 2,993,226 of record JAVQMG010000113.1, read on the forward strand.
GCAAGTTGCACAAGTATAGAGCAATCCTTGTTCATGCAATTTGTGATCAAAGACAAAGTTCGTGCCCTAGTTCATTTCTTGTGAAGAAGATTGCTGTGTAATGTGCATCGTAGGGTTTTGTGACCGAGCATCTTCTTGATCTTCATCGTGTAGATGATCTGAAGAACTTTGCAGCCAACAACTCTCTCTCTAGTTGGTGAATTGAAGTCGCGTATTGGGATCCGCGCAATTGGTTAGTCACGTACTTGGGAACCATGCATTGAAAGGAGAAACTGTCACTACAGAGCAAGTCCAATTGGGTATTGGGGTAAGGGTTCAACTGTAGGTTGGTAAGATACTTGGGATTCCTTGCTTGTAATCGCTTGCTATGATAATAGTGGAGTTTCGGGAGTGGTGAGCTTAAATCACCTGGTGGGGTTTTTGTCGTCAGGTTTTCCCCATTCGTAAACAAATCACCGTGTCATTTATTTTCCGTTGCATAACTTTAGTTTTGGTGATTTTTTTGTGTTGCCACGTGATTTTGCATGTTAACTTGATTAATTAATAACTTGGCTAATTAATCAATTTAATTTATCACTTGATAGGCCACCGGGTGATCTCGGCGTTCTGTGTCCAAAGACGATATGATCTCGGCGTTTTGTGAGCGTCCTTCCTCTTGGGGAGATCATCAGTACACACCATGTCGGCCTTTTGCTAAAAGTCCTCGTTTCCTTAACATGGTGATGACTTTTGTTTTGCACCCTCTTTCTCACTATAACTCTATCACAGAGTCTCGTGTTCGATTTTTGTTGTCCCTCCTAGAGCATCTCTCTATAGACTTCCCTTCTCACTTTATTTTCTCTATCATAGATGTCTATAGAGATATGGCCACCCGTGATAACTCATTTTCCCTTCCGCTATCACGAGGATTCTCCGCCGTTTCTCCATCCCATTCCCTTCGTCCGATCTATTCCATGTCATGTCTGCCATAGACGCCGCTACCGTAAAACGTAGCGAGGCACAGTTTAGATCGAGACAGTTGGATGCTGCTGCTGCTCCTTCCTCCCATCCAACTACTTCTAGATCTACTCGAGCGACATCTGCTCCTTCTTCTTCGAGCGACGTCTGCTCCTTCTTCTTCGAGCGACGTCACTGTAGGAGACATCATGGCGCAGCTTCAGCGCATGAATGCTCGCCTCGATACACTCTCCACAGAGTTGTATCAGGTGAATGTTCGTGTTGGTCACATCGCCAAGCGACAGGCGACTTTAGGCAGCTTTGCTCAACGCGTTAGTGGCCTGTCATTATCATATCAATTTATATAATTTTTTTTAATTGTAAAATTGAGGTATATTTAAGTGTTTAACTTCTCAATATAAAAAAGAAAAAAGAAAAAAAAGTTCAAGTGTGCGAGCATGTTTTTAAAAAATTACATCAATTGTGGCCTCAAAGTGAGGCCATTGCTTATCAATCACTCGTGTGTGCGCTAATCTTAGTGCTTTAGTGGCTGTGGCTGTGACTAACTAAATAGACCATTATAGTTCATAGTAGTGGCCTTGTCTAACTGAAAACTAATAAAATAGACCAGACTGCGTGGACTAAAGACAGCAAAAATTATTATATTAGAGCATCCACAGCAGATGTTGCATATATTATGCCATTTTGCAACACTAAAACCCTACTTTATTATTTTCCCACATCATTTTACAACATCTCAATTATCAGATGTTCTATCTTTCAATTCTATACATTAAAATAATATAACTACACATTAAAATAATATAACTACACATTAAAATAATATATTCTTTCATCCCAATCAACAAACAGCGACGGTAACAAAGTCACTGCCGATCACAACAGCAACGACCCAACACCAACAACACCAGCAAAAAAAAAAAAAAAAAAAAAAACTCAAAGTGAGAGAGGCGTTTGAGGTTGGCAACAACACCGGCAGGGACGAGCTGACAGAGGCGAGATCGGCGCGGATCTAGACCGATCTCGCCGAGATCGGCGGGGATCGAGACCGATCTCGCCGAGGTCGGAGGGGATCGAGACCGACTCGCCGAGATCGATCTCGCCGAGATCGGCGAAGATCGGCGAGATTGAGATCGGCGAGATGGAGACCGATTCTTGGGTTGATCATCAGAACTGGGTTTCTGATCCGAAGAGGGAGAGAGAGACCAGTTGGGCGAAGAGGGAGAGAGAGACCAGTTGGGCGAAGAGGGAGAGAGAGACCAGTTGGGCGAAGAGGGAGAGAGAGACCAGTTGGGAGAGAGAGAGTGAGAGACGGATTGTGAGGAGAGAGAATAAAAGAAAGGATTAAATAAATCAGAAGGAAGGATTAAAATATAATAAAAATTTTATTAAAGTTATCTGTACCGTGGCAAATTTGCCACGGTACTGTTCACCGTTGCAAATTTTTGCAACATTTGCCCCATCTGATAAATGGGGCTTTCATGGGCTTGGTGTGGTAAATGTGGCAAATATTTGACATTTGCCACATTTACCACATCTACTGTGGGTGCTCTTAGTCATCGATCAGTAGCAGCCATCAAGGTCTCTCGGTGGTCAAAGAAATAGGACTGAGACATTGTCATAAATTGTCTGATTAAGAAACCCAAGCGCAGCTATACTCTACTAATAAATATAAGTCCACCTTACGATTACCATTTTGATTTTTAGATTAATAGCTCTAAATTGAAATTTTTTCTCTCATTTAATTATTGTTTTTTTTATGGCACTGGTTTATATACAATTCAACCTCTCTTCTATTCCCACCATTGATGAGAAATTTATTTTCTTTTTTATTTAATTGCAATCAGTCTAATGATCCCATGAGCTGCCTCTTGGAGAACCCCAAAAAAGCTTCCTCAGTGCAAAACACCTAAGGCCCCCCCATGACATAAAAAAATCAAATGTAAAGCATATTATACCACATGTTAATAAGCTTATATTTGGGGTTAATATTTAACAAATGGCATGTGGATTGTGGAATGGGAATAAAGTGAACTAGAAAATTCTATTCACAGAATCATGAGGGGGCCACTAATATAGGCAAAGTGTGCATTCCAACCAAACAAGGACCTTGTCTGGCTCATAGATCAGAGTCCCCAAAATTTTGTTTGGTAGTAGTGTCAAGTGTGTCACCTATATGAATATTATCATACTTAAGCAATGTCACACACAGTCTATAAGCTAAGTAGTAGAGGGGTCCAAATTAAAGCCATTTTCAATAGCGTGTCAATTTCATTGGAAAAAAAAATTAAAGTTTGTGACTAGTTAAGACCCAGTCACCCTCAATCACAATCTTCCAATTCATCAACCACAATAACAAACTCGTAAAGAAATTCAAACTTAACAATTTAGTTTGGTAGTTAAAGTTGTTGGCTGAATTCAGATTCAAACAGGCCTAAACCCACTCATAAAAGAGTTTCACTAATCATGCAAAGAAAAAAAAATTAAGTTCCAATAATTTGGATACACTGATGACATTAATGAACCTTTTCACCCATTGTAAACATGTATTTTTAAACTAATTAATTAGTAAGAAGCTAGTTTTATCATACTACAGAGTTTTAAGGCTTGAGTTGATAACTTCCATCATTGAGTGTATCATTGTTTTTTTTTTTTAATTGATTATTAAGTGTACATTTGGCTATATGCTTTAAGCAAATACGCTAACAACAAAATAAAAGTTTCCGCTTCCAAATTTTAGAAAAGTTTATTTATTATTTATTTCTTTGTTGAAAGTTATAGGAAAAAAGCTAATCAAAATGTACTAAAAGGATTGTGTTTGCTTTTGATTATTATTACAATTTTTCTTCTTTATCTTTTTGCCTCTTTCTTGCCACAATCTTGTTTACACTTTGGGCACCTCCAACGAAGCAATCATGTTGGAGAAGAACTTTGAAAAAGCATACTAGAGGTCTAGAAGCTCCCTTAAACAATCAAAAAGAGAAAGCGAGGAAAAGAGTAAGTAAAGTTCAAGATTCTATAAATTTTTAAATTTGGATCTTTGCAATATATATCACCGTTTTGAAGTTAGATTATGCAAATTAGTTAAGCTACGGCGATAATGGATCCATTAAATTTTATTGTATTGTTATATTGTAACGTTGTTAGTAGACAACTTTAAACTTTTCAATATACTTTCTAGAGATTCGGAAAGAGTACAAAAATGTGAAAAAGAAACTCAAACAACAATTCTTTTCTACCCTGAAAAAATTCAGAAGAAATAAAAGACCAAATTTTCACAATTTTGATGTCAATTAGCAAATGTAAAAAAAGTAATGACACTTCATCCATTTTCAATTAGGAAAGAATAGTAATTTTATTAAAAAATTTATTTTTTTATGTAGTGTCATTATTGTATTAAGCATTATAAGTTAAAAATTGGATCGATAATAAGTTAAATTTTGTGATTTTCATTTGATATTGCTGAGAAAATTGAGAGGAAAAGGGCCAACAACTTTAAAGCTCTTTTTACTTTTTAGACATGACTTAGAAAGAGCAATACATTGACAAGGGAGAATGAATTATTGTCATTTGAGAATGGAATCCACATTTGCTTTGAGGCGTAAATTGGGACTTTATGCTACCATGTATAATGGTATAACCTAAACAGCCTGGAAAGTCCCTATGGACGGTGCTTTGCTGTGGGATATGGCTTTGTCACCATTGCCAATGAAAATAATAAGCCACCGAAATGCATACCTTCCTTGCATACATGCCCTAGCCCTCACAAAATTACAATTCAAACATGTAAAAGTTCTTGGATCTTGCTCCCAATTTCGTAAGCCTATAGCCACTCAGTTCACACGCAAATAAGGCCTACTAGAGATGGCAAAAATATTACATTCTATCCCTATGTGGGATTTCTTTTTTCTCCGAGGAAAAGATGGGATGGAGATGAATTTTGCCCATCCTATGTACTATCTCATCTTGATTCTATCCTAAATATGACACCTTAATTGTTCTGGTATCATATTAAATTATGAGTTCTTTCAAAAGTTTTAGCTTTTAAAATATGATAAATTTAATCATTTTTCCATAAAAAAATGAACAAAATGGGACAAGACAAAACTCCATGGTTCTAATCTGCTTCATCTCATTGTTATCCCTACCTAACGTGTGGATCTAGCTATGCCAATTTCATCACAATTCAAACGAAATTTTTGTTCAAAATTTGCTATATCACATGCTTGTTCACACATGCATACAGACATAAGATATACGGTCAAATTTTGTCGTGTAACGACGAAAATTGGGCAGCCTTAGCTTCCTAGGAAGTGTTTGGTTGCTTCCATGACAAATGGATGGCAGTGGCACCATCTTGTCTCGGGTAATGACACATGCAGACGATTTTGAAGACGTACGCTTTAAAAAATGGTCATTGTGGAAAAATAGAAGTTATTAGTTCAATAATTTTTTGATTGGGGTAAAGTGAAAGAGATCGAGGGTATAACCATTGTGTCTATACGTGATTATATGGGAAGTAGAAAGTTCTATCATCTATGGGATCTCATGAAATGAATTGAGAAATTAATTCATTCTGACTCAGAATGTTCCATGTACTACCGTCTACTGCCTCATACTCTGAATCTTTCACGAATGAATCTTCTTTTCCTTCTCCTGGGTCCATTTGAAAACTTTGTGTTGCTTAAGAAATTGAACATATCATAATACAGATCACTGATATCATAAAGATATTAATTGAAAGAAAAATGGATTTTTTTTAAATTTTTTATTTTTGGCTATGTTAAGGAAAATGGGAATCAGTTTTTGGTGTTTTTCTAACTTAGAAGAAATTCTTGGATTGCAATGTATGGTTGGAGTGGTCCCTCGATCACATACTCAGCATGTTAGCTGAGAAAATATTTCCTCATATATTCATTTACTAGCTAGCTCAACAGAATTCTTAAAGTTAACATTGATGTTAAAGTTGCCCAAAATAGGAAGAAACTCACTCACTCCAGAAGATATATCCTGATGTCAGCTTTTACTATTCACGTAAATCCAACTCCCCTCACACTTTTTTTTTTTTAAATTTTGGGATTAATACATCTATTGATAGTAATTAAAGAGAAACGTAAGAGAATCATCTCCATCTCTCTCTCGAGAAAACAAAACAAAACTCAGGAACAGAGGAGAAAGAGACTCTTAACTTTAAGTTACACAAAATAGTCCATTTAACTCTTAGCTTTAAGATACACAAAGGGGTTAAGGATAGCTCTAGTTTTGCTTTTAGCAAAGATATGTTCAGTGAAGGAAGTTGATATCATATTGGTACCGACGCTATATATATATGCCATACTAGCCATAAAATTAGTATTGGTACTTTTCTAAAATATATAGGATAAAATACCAAGTTGTATTGACTATATTAAAGGAAGTCGATATCATATCGGTACTAACACTATATATATGTCGTACTAGCCATAAAATTAGTATTGGTATTTCTCCAAAATGTATAGAATAAAATATCAAGTTGTATTGACTATACTAAAGATATTTGAAGTATTTTTGCTGGTGCAATATAAAAAATTATTTAAAAATTAATTTTTTTTTATAATATACATTATATAAGCTAATACACTGAGTTAATGTACTTCGGCTAATATTTATTATATACGATAAAATTTCAAGTTGTACCCACCGTACTAGAGATGTTTAGGGTGTTTCAGCTAGTACAATATGAAAAATATTTAAAATTTAAAATATTTAATTAAATATGCTATTTAACCTAATATTTTGAGTTAATGTATTTAGGCTAATAGTTGGGCTTATAAAAATACCACTAATGAAATATTTCTTTCTCCTAACCAAACTGAAAATACATCGGGTACAAAATTGACTCCTTTGATTCAATGTCACAGTGTGGTTGTTCAAGAAGTTTTGTAGTGGAGGGTTAAATTACATTCAAAGCATTTCCTTCACACATTATATATTTATAGCGCAATTAAATTGTTGTTAACACTATTAGCAAAGCTATTTCGATTTCAATTTTTCAGGGATTCTGTTCTTCAATAAGCACTGTCCAATGAAAGATAATTTGAAAAAGAGAAAGTCTATTCGTTTGAAAAAAAAAATTTTCGTTTTTTGATTATTGTCTCAGGTTTTTTTTTTTTTTAAATAGAACTAATTTTTTGAAAATGAGCTAACTTTTTTTTTTTGCTTTACTTTTAGCATAAAAACTCCTAAAAACTAGTAAAATTTCTAATAGTTGAATAAGGAATTTAAAGTTCAATCTCCGTCTATACCAAAAACCAATTAATATTTTGATGTCTACACCAAAAATCGATTGATGTTTTAATTTGATGATAAAAAATTAGTATCAAGAACGAACGTCACAAGTTAAAACTCTCTTAAAAAAAACTACTAAAAATTATAATTTGTATCTCATATTTAACAAATTAGCTACCAAAACCTACGTAATATCAATCATACCATAAATTTGAAAGTAATTTTTTTTTTTTTTTTTTTTTTGAGGAGGAAAGTAATTATTTGTCACTCACAATCATCGACCTCAATAAATCATGACAAGAGTTGTGGTAACAGAAATATAGCAAAAACAAAACAAAATTATAACTGCAAGGTTGCAATTAGTCAAGTACTTCGTTGAGAATGGTATTTACTGCCTCGCCGAAATTGCACTCAAGAGGCCACCCACATGTTGCAATTATTAGTCTTCTTTACGTCTGCGTTTCTCTTACCACGTCACTACAAGTACAAGATCCATCCAGCTTGAACCTTCCACGTATGAACACCTGTGCACAAAGTCAAGCCCAACTACTTTGACTGTTTGTAATATCTCTTAAATTATTCACATTAAAATGTTTTACTTTATTCTGGTAAGTTGTAATTATTGTCTTCCATCTTTTTGACATATAGATCACTAATAATAAAGGAGCTTATCACATAACCAAGGAGTTAATCACAAAACTACGGGTAACTAGATTCCTATACTATACCCTTTTATTTCCTATACCATACCCTTATATTTTTACCAGATGGGTCAGAATTAAGCTTCAATTCCGTGTCCTTGCTCTGCTGTATTCAAATGTGGCTGCTTTCTGTGAAAGTAAAACGTGTCGGTGTCATCTTTTTTTGTATTTTAACCTTTTCTTTTTAGTCCAATATAAAAATTAAAAGGTACATCATACATGTATTGGCAGTTGCTTCGAAGATAAGAAGAGCTGCACACTCTTACTCTTTAACACTCTCACTTAGCCACTAATCTCTCTTTTTCTCTCTCTCTCAATCTTTTGGCCCAAAAACTTGATCTTCATCTTGTACACTTAATATTGAAGATCTTTCTCATCTCTCTTACCAATCTTTTCAAAATGAGAACCCTCCACATACTAAAAATCTCTCTCATGTTACTTTTCATGTCTCTCAAGATGTCAAGCCCAGCCACAGCCGCAACAGCAACAACAATAACAGCCACTTCCAAGTACCAGATCGCATGCACAATGTGCTCAGCTTGTAACAACCCTTGTCATGACCCAGTTCCTTCACCCCCACCACCATCACCATCACCACCTCCACCAACGCCATCATTATCCTCTTCCAATTGTCCACCACCACCAACACCAAGCTCAGGAGGCTCAGTCTATTACTCGCCACCCCCACCATCTCAGCCCTCATACACTTATTCCTCACCACCACCACCTAATGGTGTAATTGGAGGCACATATTATCCTCCACCACATTATAAAAACTACCCAGTTCCCCCACCACCAAACCCAATTGTACCATACTTTCCATTCTACTATTATAACCCTCCTCCTGCGTCTCTTGCAAACTCAATTGGGCTCTCTTTATTTTATGCTATTACTGTTGCCCTTTCCGTGTTTCTTTGCTTACTTTGATGGTAAACAATTCAGTGTAAACAAAAAAAAAGTGGAATAATGTGGCAGATTGTCAGATCTCTAGGAACTTGAAGGTGAGAGGAAAGAAAGAAAGGAACTTTGATCTTCATACTTCAAAGAAGAAGCAAGAAAAATAAGAGTTGGGAATCGAAACTAATTGGGAGCTTGGTTTTGTATTTAGTATTAAAGATCCCGTCTTTCACTTTTGCATCCCAAGAAGATGAACCAAGGTTTCTGTGCAGTGGGACCTAACAAGGAAGTCTGAGTCATTGTCAAGTAATCCCAATTCCTCTCTCTCTCTTTCTTGTGCTGTATTGATCTGTAATTTGTTTACAATTTGTACCTATTTTGTGTCTGTTAATTACAAATTAGTTACAATTATGGAAAATAAAGTGACAAAGTAGTCATTTATGTCTACAATTTTGGTTCCCCAGTGGATACTATTAAAGCATACATGTTACTAATTGTTTCTTCTTAATCATTCGGTTGAGTTTGATTTCAGACAGTTTGTAGTTTAGGCTTGTTATTGTCAAATATTCAATGGCTCGGTGATGTTAATGGGACTATGGGAGTCACTGTCCGGGCCAATTTTGCTGTCTGCTGGTTTTTCTTCTGTTGTCTTATTTAGGAGCGGATTAAGATTGTTTAAAATTCTTACCTCTTGTTGATCACATTTTGAATTTTAATAAATTCTTTTTAAAATATTGAGGACCTTATGATAAAATTAGTTGAACTCTATAATATTTTGACCCAAACAAGGCAACCCTCCTTCTTAAAGGGGTAAAAAAAAAAAATAGTCTTATTCAATGTATAAGATTCCATTTTTACGGTACAAGAGGTGATCGGTAATACTAATTGTATGCTAAAATTGGTATGGGTTTGGTGTTTTCGTACAAGAGAGGGGCTACGTCCACAATAAATTTATAATATTTTTATAATAAATTGCAAGTGATTAATTGTTATTGGTTCAAATTTAAATCTAATGTAAAGATTATTATTTTGTCCTAACAATAATAAACAGTAACAACTTGTCACTTAAAATTTATTGTAAAAATATTATGGACATGTCATTTCTCTTTTATATAATATTTAACCAAGAATTAACCAATAATTATATGACCACTTGTGCATATAAATGCGTAGCAGATTTTCCAATATTTTATAGAATTCTAGGTGGAGTCATTGTGTATCATTTAATGAGCTTAATGGCAGTGTGGCTGATGGAGTTTCAAAGATTTTGGATGAATCTTTATTTCACCGAGCCAGTTCAGCTAAAGTTCTTTATTAAGGTTTTGCTTTTCAAAAAGGTTTTCAATCGTAGACCCCGTGAGAGCCATGTAACAAAGTGTCACTATTAAAAGACGCTCGTCCTTTTGAATCAAACAGTTTATTTTACTTTTTAAATTTGTACTTGATGTAATACTAGGTAGGCATAACAAACTAGCATTTTGTCAAAGCAGAAGCAACTACATGCTGATGTTTGATCTAACCACAAAATAACCTAACTTTGAACTAACTAAAAAGCTAAAGCAATGCATTTTCTTTCTTGGTGTATGATGAGACTAGATAGGCACATTATACAATATATATATATATATATATAATTCCAAGCAATTGTCAAACGGGGGTTGGTTAAGTTGATAAGGCTTGAGCGCGGTCTTCAAAAGAATTAAGTTCAGGCTAATATGGATAGTCTTCCTTCGTCTAAATTTTGTTTACTAAAAAAAATCCAAAAACAGTCAGGTTTACACGAAGGATCTGGAAGGTCCTAGTTTCTGACACAGGATTTTGGAGGATTATACTAGTATATAACTAACCAAAAATTATGAACAATTGACCACTTGAATTCTTGAAATACTGTATGAAATATAAATCTCGAAATTTGTGAGATGTGGCCCATCAATTTAACTGTGATGCACTTCAGTTTTCTGAGTAGCACTTTGTGCTCTCTCTTTTCACTGTTCTTTCACGAAAGTGGTGTACCAAAAGTTTGGCCTTTTCCATAATTCCATCATCCATGTGCTTAAAAGTGGAATATACTTTATTTTTAGGTAAAAAGAGAGAGAGAAAAAAAGAAAAACACAAAGACCTTTTTTTTTTTTTTTTTTACTTGTGGTACAAATTTTCAAATCAAATTGGTTGTGTGTACACCGTTTGATACACGGACTATGTGCTGAACTTGGGAAATCAGAAATGGCACATTGATTTTTGTACCAGATTGTCTTTCATTTTTAATGTATGCTGCAGTATTTTCCCATTAAAAAAAATAAAAAAGAGAAGAATGTGAGTTTTGGAATGTGAGCCGCATTATTATTTCTCTATTTTTTTCAATTTTTTTTTGAGAAAATAAATTGAAGAAAAGAAGAGAGACATAAAAATGTGGATGAGAGCAAAGGAGTTGTGGGGGCAATTAGCTGGATGTCACGTAGCTTGATGAATGATGAGTGCGTGGTGGCGGGGTCCAGTCACGTTGGCATGGTATCCGACATAGCCACTTCACACTCCGAATAACAGAAATGCCACGTATATAACAACACTTTTCTTTTTCTTTTCCTTTTTTTCACGTCCTTTTTTTTTTTTTAGGCGTCGGATGAATTGGCAAGTTTTTACCAGTTTTATGTGTCCACTACTCACCACTATCCGCTGGCATTATTTTTTTTTACTTATAACTAATAATCAATAACATCAACAAATGCCAATTATTTTGATCAAAACTTTTATTTTTAGACTTTCTCAGAACAAGCGAGTTTCATTTAGTTTATTTGGTAAACTTTTTTATGATTAAATAAGAGATTTGAGTTTTAATCTCTATCTACACCAAAAATCGATTGACAAATTTTTACCAGTTTTATGTGTCCACTACTCACCACTATCCGCTGGCATTATTTTTTTTACTTATAACTAATAATCAGTAACATCAATAAGTGCCAATTATTTTGATCAAAACTTTTATTTTTAGACTTTTTCAAAACATGTGAGTTTCATTTAGTTGATTTGGTAAAGTTTTTTATGATTAAATAAGAGATTTGAGTTTTAATTTTTACCTACACTAAAAATCGATTGATATTTTGATCTGATGATAAATAGCTATTATTAGAAGCAAAAGTTATAGGTTGAAATTCTAAAAAAAAAAGAAAAAAATTTCTCAAAATAAATTTCATAATTGCACACCACTCGTCAACCACTCGATCGTCAACTATTGATTGTGCCCTTTTTGCTCCGAAAAAACTAGTCATTTGCCAACAATAATGCTACAGAGTACAAACAATTTTTTTAGCTGAAATCTTTTACTGTTTCCAACTGAAAAGTATAGGATTTAAATCTCATCTCCCAATTATCAAACTATCCAAAAAAAAATTTTACAATTATTGAACTAATTGACCATGAGTGGTAAACAAAACTAATACTCATGAACTCACAATTTTTTATGTATCACTCATAATTGACTTCTTCAATAATTGTAAATAAAGTTGTTTATATATAATCATTATGGTACATAGCTTTTTGTATACCACATTTATCTAATATTAACCATTCATCTATCATTGTAAAACATATATTAAATAGAATAATATTTTATGTTAACCATTAAAATTAGATAGATATGCTACGTACCAAGAGAAAATGTGTAAAGTAAAATTCTCTATAAATGCCAGCTCAAATACTCAACGATTATTATTTTTGTTATTATTATTTTGTGCACTTTTTTTTCTTTTTTTTTTCTTTTTTGGAGAAACAAAACTGTGATTTTTATTAAGTTAAAGGCAAATCTGCCTAATACATTTCAAAACAAAGGGACGAAACATCCTCCATTCAAACAGAAAAACCTATGACATGTCGTGCATGCCTAGCAAGGTTATGAGCTACACTATTTCCTTCTCTACCAGCATGCTGAAATTTTACATGATTAAGCCGATTAGCCAAGTCATGTGCCTCTTTTATGAGAAAGCCAAATGGAGCAAAGCTTGGCCCCTAATCCGCTAAGCCTCTAATGACAATACTGGAGTTGCCTTAAAAAATAATCCTATCAAGACCAATTTCTGCAGCAAATTCTACTGCCTTTGTGGCTGCCAATGCTTCCATCTCCACCACTAAGCTGGCCAACTGAACATTCTAAGCTAAAGCAGCCATTGCGAGACCTTGGCTATCACGGATTATCACCCCAAGACCAGCTCTGCCAACATCATCGAAGATTGCCGCGTCAAAGTTAGCTTTATACCAATCCGGAGGAGGTGGAGTCCATCTTGCACGCTGTCTGGCTGTAGGTGCTGTCATAGTTTGCCGTGGTTGCTGTGCACTTCAGTGTCAAGGACTCTTAAACCAATTGATTAATCTAGTCCCTCAATTTCAAATACATTGTGACAGGCCACAAACGCGTTGACCCCTAGAGATAAATTAAATTGATTAATTAGCCAAATTATGAATTAATCAAGTTAACATGCAAAATCAAATGGCAGCACAAACAAATCATCAAAAATAAAGTATGCAGCGGAAAAATAAAAGACACGGTGATTTGTTTACGAATGGAGAAAACCTGACGGCAAAAACCCCACCGGGTGATTTAAGGTCACCACTCTCGAAACTCCATTATTATCACAGCAAGCGATTACAAGTAAGGAATCCCAAGTACCTTACCAATCTACAGTTGAATCCTTACCCCAATACCTAATTGGACTTGCTCTGTAGTAACAATTTCTCCTTTCAATGCACGACTCCCAAGTACGTGACTAACCAATTGCGCGGATCCTAGTACGCAACTTCAATTCACCAACTAGAGAGAGAGTTGTTGGCTGCAAAGTTTTTCAAATCATCCACACGATGAATATCAAGAAAATGCTTGGTTACAAAACCCTACGGTGCACATTACACAGCAATCTTCTTCACAAGAGATGAACTAGAGCACGAACTTTGTCTTTAATCACAAATTGTATGAACAAGGATTGCTCAATACCTGTGCAATTTGCATCTCTTTTGACGGCCCTTAAAACAATCATTTTATATGTCTAAAGTTAGGAGAAACGAAGTCCTAAAGACACATTCACGGATTGGAATTAAAACAGAACTCAAAATCTGTTTTCTATAAATCTCGACAGATAGAGGTGTCGAGAAGCTGTCGAGGCTCGGGCTAAAACAGCTACTTAAAACTCGATAGATGCATGTATCGAGACAGGTGTCGAGCTTTAGTAACTTGCACTTTTCCAGCTTGTTTTTTGGACAGACTTGATGACTTCAACACTAAATCTTGAAACACTGTTTCTTGAAGTGTTAAACACATCCTAAATCTACCCAATTACAAGTAAAGTGCGTTTTGTCTAAAGATAAATCAATTACATAAAATAGTGACATATGTCAACAACTTGAACTACATATGTCCTAACACATTGGGTAATTAAAAAAATGAATTCCTGTAAATAGTCTTAAGGTGTTGGATAACGTACTTGAAACACAAAATTCATGGATCATATGAGTATTTAAGATTACTAAACCAAGCCCTTGGGGTTAGCAATTACTAAGACTTAAAAATATGGTCTAGTGGTTAGCAATTAAGATATTTATATGTTATGGGTGAGTATTGAACCCACAAACTTAATGAAATCAATCCATTGCAACCTATTGATGCCTTGAGTTAGTTTTTGGGGGGTGATGGGTTAAGGTGGAATTTTATTTTAAGCTTAGAGTTGGGTTAGATTCAATTGATAATTTTTTTTTCAACCCTTATTACTCAATTCTTTTTTTTTTTTTTTTTTAATTTGATTTATTTTGGTATTTTAAGAATTAGTTTTAATGACTATATAACATAATTTAGGCATATTATGTAATTGTAACAATTTATTTTTTTAAAAAAAAATGCTCAAATAGTTTATTAAAATTTATGTAAGTACAACTCATTGATCTAATCTATTCTAATCTGACCCACAGGGATTAGGTTGGGAATTTCTCAATTTGAAAACGTCATGTTAAATTGAAAAAAAAAAAAAAAAAAAAAAACCTCTACAACCCAACCCATGTACACTCCTATGTATAGCGTAACTAATGAGTTATTGAAGACAAAGGTAGAAATCAAACTATCAAACTAAGGTTAAAATCAAATCGTCAAACTTTGACTCAACCCACTTGAAACTCACATCCTATGCACTTGATTATATATCTCTTAATTATTGGCTCTTTTTCATATAGGGAGCACTATGGGCATTCCTGAATAGAATTACCACAACTAATAATCCCTTCATACTTATATAGATAGATTAATGGACCTTTATGTTATATTTTTATGAGTCCATCCTCGTCTCCTATCTCCCTATATGATTGCCCTTGGGTGAAGCTAGAGATGGATGTAAAAAAAGGAGTTAATTGATCATTAGTTATACATATCAAAATCATAATCCTATTTAGCATCATGGGAGATAGGTAGGATCGTGGATCAAATCCTACATTATTTGAGGAAAAAAAAAACACAGTAATATGTTAAATAATCACATAAATTATACATTCATTCATAAAAAAAAACCAAAAATTTACATCTATTTGATGTAATTACTATACATCACTACATTCATTTGTAAACATCATTTAAAAAGGTTTAAAACCTCAAAACGTGGTACTCTACTCTCCACCCATATTCTCTTTCCCACCTACCCCCACCATTCGTTCTCCTTTTTCTCTCATGTTAATTTACTTTCCTTTCCTTTATCTCCTTCTTCTGCTATTTACTTTCTCCTTCATTTCAATTTAGACTCTCTAGATATGAACTATGAATCATCAATGGATAGAAAGAATAAAAATCTACTTCAAAACCTATTGGGATATTATTTTTCATTTAGGTCCAAATGATTTTTTTGTCAAAATAAAGAAGATTATAAGAAACTAGGATTGTCTAGGATAGTAAAATCTTACAAATCCTAAACAATCTTAGTGTTCTTACCAAAGATTTAGATTGTTTTGGGCAGATGGGATTATAAGATCATAGGATCCAGATTGGAATTTTGATAACCATTATACACATAGATTGCGTGAGCAAGTATTAACCATAATTATCAATCACCAAATCCAAATGCAGTAATAATTACAGAAATAAAAGGAGAAAATATCTGTTAACGAAGTGGAAAATTAATGAAGAATCTTTTAAGAGGAAAAATCACTCTAGGTCTTGAAGGATTCAACTTCGCAGAAAATTTACTATAAAAGAAATAATTATTATAGCCTACTAACAAAACCTTTAAACCTAAACTCTATAATCTGTATGTAACCTTAAAACACGTCTCAAACAGTGACCACAGAACTCTAGAATGATTCTACATGAACAAATCGATATCCCATCTGCAATACCGAAATTCAGAAAATCAACATCCCATAATTGAAAAACTAATTTCATGGTTTCAAGAAATCTATAGTTTAGGCTTAAAGGTGAAAAAAAGTCACACAAATTAAGGTTGTGTGGGCCTTGGAATGATGAGAAATAATGCTCCTGGTATAGCTGCCTTCTGTTCCTTGAAATCGTGCATAGGAGGGTTTATACAGGTTAGTTTAAGGTTTGATAGAAATCATATTAGTAACAAAATTCAGAATCTGAATTTCATAATCTTGCTCGAATTAGAAACTTAGAATCGAGTGAGTTTCGAGCGAAATCTCTGTCCACTTTAATGATTTGCCTACATGTTTTCGTTTGTCAGAAAGCTTCTATTCCTCAACTAGCCCGCTTAGACACTTTTGCATAATATATAACCTGACTTTCTTACCATGATTTACAATCTTCTTTGACCCATGAATTGTAACGTGAAATTTGCAAAATTTTAAAATATCCTTCTTCATTTGGGAGATGAAAGATCTTTCACAATAATTTTGTTTTATTTTTCTGAATAGGATTATATAGAAAATCAAACTGTCAGTCTCTCACCAAGTTTCGTACTACTTAGATTCAATTAAAAGATTAAAAATTATCATTCACTGTAGGACCCAAGGAGCAAGAGTAAAAAGTGAAAGCAATCAAAGAGTTGGGCTTGATGGGCCCATATACAGGTTTCAAAGACAAACCTAAGTGGATTTTTATTTTCTGTAGGCCGAGGAATGGGCCACATGGTCATTAGGAGGCCTGGTCCACCTTGCTAAAGTGGGTCATAGACTCATACCTCAGGTCCTCAACCACAATTTTCCTACTCTCATGAAATTTCAGCAATGGTTCATGCAGTACACTGATGCAGTCATGCTAACATTATTGTTGTCATTGATCATGGACCACATCAAGTAAAAGGGCCACTTGGTTGTTACTTTTCACTATAGTCTCTCGAGTATTTTTCTTAGATACTTGTAGAGTAGGGGAAATAATGCTTCATCCTCTTACATTCATGGTGGAGTCTACATATTAAATTCATGGTAGGGTCTACTATGAAATATGAATATGAAAGAAGAGGGCACCATTTTTACGTACTTCAAAAATACTTGAGAATTTTCTATAAATTATAGTAATAACTTGTGGACAGCCTGCTATTCTGCAAATGCTGGGTAGTACATGTTCTAGAGATTATCAATCCAGCAAAAGAAAATTAAAAATCAATTTTTTTAGAAATAACCCAATTAGAAGTTGAAATGTACTTGCTTAGATCTGATTTAGGGGACTGGCAAAAAAATCCTAAGTTTTTTCCCCCCACAAAATTATAACTCAACCAAATTCTATTCTAGGTCGAAAGTCAGAATTGTCCAGAGCACCTCCCAAATGAAGAAGTAACTTTTTTTTTTTTTTAATAGCTGAATAAAATGACCTAGTATTTGGGCTGATATGTAACAAGAGAATGTAAAAAATGATATTCGAAACAGGCTTTTTGGAGGACAAATTTTTTAAGGCCATTGTTCTTGACTTTTCTCCCTTCTCATTCGAAAAGACCCAAACCTATAACTTGAGGCGATCCACCCACATGTTAATCGCTTCAACATGTTGGGATTGGAGTCTTTGTAAAGCGGGCTGTAAGGATTATGGACCATGATAGATTTAGTCATTTTCTCGCACAACTTTTCTTTCTGGGAAAAAAAAAGTGGGGTGGGGGAGATTAATTTTTATGGTCATTCAAGAAGAATTTGACTATAATTACACCAAATATGTATGAAACATAAAAGAGATCTTCTACTAGGGGAGATATTTATACAAAGATCCACAACTTTCATTTCAAGAAAGAACTGAAATTGTTAACAAATTAAGAAACACTTGTTTTGAATATGAAAATATTTTAATGAATTTCCACTATGAAACAACCATGTTTGGTTTAGATGAAGAAGATAATCAATCTTTAAATTCCACATACACTGCCAACTTGGTGAGTGAGAGCGAGAGTGAAATCGAAAGTGAAGAAGAAAAAAAAGAAAAAAAGATGAACCGCAAGATCCAGAAGAATTTGTATCATGGAAGAATTATGATGTAAGTAAAAGAGTATGCACCCTTATTATATTTAGAGAGGTGCTACGTCCACAACATTTTTACAACATTTTCACAACAAATCAAAGGTGGTTAGTTGTTATTGGTTTAAATTTGAATTTATTACTGAAATTACTTTTCTATCTCACCATTAACAACCCGTAACAATTTGCCACATAGGATTTGTTGTAAAAATGTTGTGAAAATGTTGTGGACATAGCATTTTCCTTATATTTATATATATATATATATATATATATATATATAAAATTAATTGCTAACCTGTGCTATGCACGGGAACCTACCTATTTGTGAGGTAGACTAAAATAATTTTATGAAATCTTAAATTGATTAAGAAACTACACAATTGCATGATTTTCTCCTATATGACTTCAATTTGTGTTACAATTTGATCAAGAACTTGAACGTGCAATAGCTTACAAAAAAGTTTTTAGAAAATTTCAAATACTATAAAAAAAATAGCTTAAAAATTCAAATATTAAAACTTCTGAAAAGCCAAAAAATATTAAAGAATCAGATAATTCACTACTTAGATATTATTGAAACAAAACAAAATATATATGACTAAACAATAGAAAAACATAAAATAAAGATGGGTTATATTCAAAAGAATAATTTCAATTATTGCAACATTTTTTATATCGTAAAAAACGGCTAAAAAGAGTTTGGTGGTTTATGTACGAAAATTACTTTTAAAAAAAATACATGAAAAACCAGAAAATAAATTTTTTTTAACAAAGTAAAGGAGAATAAAATAACATAAGAAGAGATCATACCTCTACTCGACTTTAAAAAAAAAATTGGGTTTGCATTGTTTTTATAGTGTTCATGATTAACCTCACTAAGTTTGTGTTTAAATTGAACTTGTTAGAGAGATAGAGTTTCACTCATTGTTAAGTTTAGACTAAACAAAAAAATTTTGTTTAAAAAAAAATGATAATGATGCCTACCAAGCATCTTAATTACTACATTGTTGTATAAAAAGTTGTAGTAGAATTCTTCTATTATCCAAAAAAGTTGAACTTTATCAATAGTTGATGATTTTTATATTTATCCAAATAAAGTTACACTTAGAATAATCTTAATATAGGATTTATTCAATTTTTTTTATTTTTTTATCAACGTTTGAATTTGAATTTAAGTTAGACTTGTTAGAGAGATAGAGTTTCACCTATGGTTAAGTTTGGACTAAACAAAAATAATTTTGTTTAAAAAAATGATAACGATGAGTTTGAATTTAAGTTTGATTCGTTAGAGAAATAGAATTTCACTCATTGATAAGTTTGGACTATACAAAAATAATTTTATTTAAAAAATGATAAAAAAAATTATGAGTTTGAGTTTGAGTTGGACTTGTTAGAGAGATAGAGTTTCACTTCTTTTTAAGTTTGGATTAAACAAAAATAATTTTATTTAAATATTATGCTGGCATGAAAAATTGTAGGAGGTTCAGAAGTTTCGATTTTATATAGATGTATATAGATAAGGGTTCATACCCTTTTCCTTACATCATAAATATATATATTTTAGAGACTCTAGTGTTTTTTATGTAATTATTTTAAGATTTTATTTATTGCAAACAAATTTTATACATATTATCATGTAAAGAACTTAAATTCTTTTCGATCTGTTTTGGATGGTAATAATAATATTCTTTTTCTTTTTCTTTTTTCCTAATAGTGTTTTCCTTCTATAAGCTTTAAACTTAAAAGCACTAATAAAATACAAAATATTTCGATTATATTTTTTTTTCTGAATTTTGATATTTAAAGAAGGTAATTACCCATTAAGATACAAGCGAAACACATAAAAGTATCCAAAGGGGAAAACAATCAGATTAGAATATGAAATACATAAAGTAAACATCTTCGTTAAGCACTTTTTGGAGGGACAATTTCCCCCCAGGTTCCGCCTATGCTGCCATGGCTGAGTTATCAGGTCCATGATAGTGGATGATGGTTAGGCCTTGGCTCAAGCTTGATGTTTGTCCATGTCTTGGAAAGTGTAATTTGTTTTTGTTTTCATTTTTCACATATATTAACCACAAGGGAGTCATAACAAAAAAAGAGAGAGGGTATGTTAATGTTAATATAAGACTCACTACATAAACTTATAAACCGATGTGGGAATTTTTAAACATAAAATAAACAATTCTAATTTTTATTTATTATTTTATTGATGACAAAAAAAGAATTTATATGATTGATTTGATTTGTCTATTAAATTCATACCTTATCACAAAATTTTAGAATTATGGCTTGGTTGTATTTATTATTGTGTTGATTTACTGATTGCAATTTATATTTTGCCAACATTCAATTATAAATATTGATTATTTTAATTAGATTTGAATTGTTAATTAAAAATTCATATATGTGCACACCTAAAAGAGTGTACGTGTGACCACAGCGTACCCTTAGTACAGTAGTCACTTTGCAAGTATAAATGCATGTAGGGTGTGGGGGGCAAGGGCCGGAGTCCAAGTCTACAAGAGGGAACTTCACACACATATACACTTAGATTAGACGAAAGTAGAAATTCTATCTTGTGTTAAAAAAAAAAAAGTGTGTGTGTGTGCAGAGATTGTGATGATCATATTTGAGGATATTGTGATAAATGATGTTTAACAAGGGCTTTAATAACCTCCAAAGTTTTTTTCCCCTCGGTTCATTGGTTTAGAAGAAAGGCAGAAACATCTTTTGCTTTAATGATGCTATGTATAAGTGTTGGAATTCTTTAAAAAAAAAAAAATCATTATTTTAGTAGAATCATGATATGACATAATCCCTCTTAAAGAAAAAAGAATTATATGATATAATCTTAATCATTTATTCTTAAATAAATGGTCATGTTTAAAAGAAGCTTATGTGGTAGAGTTCCCTATAAACTGTTAAGGATCTTGAACGCTATGCTATATGATAATTTCTATCATAATTTATTTATTTCTGCAATTAATAGTCTTCTTAGTTATTACTTTGTAAAGTTTAGTCCACCACGCATAATCATTTTTTAAATTAACTAATGTGTAGGCTGATTAGGGTGAATACTACAACTTAGTGGAAATTGATATGTTAATTTTTGACATATTAGTTACTCTACCACACAAATAGTCCATTGAATTT
This sequence comes from Castanopsis chinensis, assembly GCA_032878915.1. Lineage (NCBI taxonomy): Eukaryota > Viridiplantae > Streptophyta > Magnoliopsida > Fagales > Fagaceae > Castanopsis > Castanopsis chinensis. Next base: position 3,014,624 of record JAVQMG010000113.1, read on the forward strand.
TGAGCAAATTATAGTAAACCCACATGTGGTTTGGCCCATTTGCACTTTGGTTACCTGTAATTTAAAACTTCCCACTCTGTCCACTTATGCTTAATTTCATTTTGTCCTCGTTACCCACTTCGCCCTTAAACGTTAGAAAAACACATTTTTATACAAATTTATAACATAACACTGATCAAAAGTGAAGCCCCTTAGAAAACTCCTCACAAGACCTAGAAACTTCGAAATCCCCTCTTTGAATCTGATCAAGAAATCGTGTTACATTTTTAGTACATCACATTAAATCAATTAAGAACAATAATGAATGGGACGAACCAGCTAAGCCAATATTTGGCAAAATCGATAGCAATATTGGTGTTTGGAAGCAATGACTACCTCGACAACTACCTCTTGCCATCCCTCTATTCTTCCAGCTACACCTATAGCCCCCAGATAATGCAAACCTTCTACACAATCGCTATACCCGCCAAATTTTGGTATATTTCATTATTTTATTTTCTCTATCTTTTTTCTCTTTTATAAATTCAATGAATCATTTAGAATATATATGGGTCTTTATAAACACATTAATAATTTAGAGACTTCAACCTTTGTGTGGGATTAGTGAACAATTTATATGAAATGGTTCGCTGCATGCATTGCAAGCACTGTACGGTATGGGATTAAGGAAGTTCTTATTAACAGGAGTGGGACCGCTTGGTTGCATCCCATACCAGAGAGTTAGTGGTCAAGCCCAGCCAGGAAGGTGTGCTATGGATTATGTGAATCAGATTCTTGGTACCTTCAATGATGGTCACTCAGCTCAACACCAACCACCCGGGTACTTCACTCATATTCTTGTAATGCGATTTCTAGATCAGATTCAAAGAGGGGATTTCGAAGTTTCTAGGTCTCATGAGGAGTTTTCTAAGGGGCTTCACTTTTGATCCATGTTATTTATAATTTTGTATAAAAATGTGTTTTTCTAACATCTAAGGATGAGGAGGGTAACAGAGATCAAACGGAGTTAGGCACAGGTGAGTATAGTATTAAATTTTAAACCACGAGTAGGTAAAGTGCAAATAGGTCAAATTACATGTGAATTTACTGTAATTTGCCCTTAAATTGTTTTTTTGGACTAATTTTCAATGATGGATGTAAATCAATCACAAATTAGGATGGTGATTGAAAAAATTATTAGTTGATGGTAAACCTTGTAAAAAGACTTTTTTAAACTAATGGTTAAGTAATCATTTTTCATTTGCTTAAACTTTTACAATAAATAGTAATTTATCAACATAAGGAAAATTGCTAATGTAGTTGGTTCTAATTTGAATCTTCTATTCACTTTACCTCATAAGTTAAAATTTTCTCACATTTTAATCTCATTTATTAAATAGAAGTTTGAAATCCAAAAATCTAAGTCCTATCCAAATAGAAAATGTCAAAATAATGACTAAGTAACTAAATTCACTAATTCTTATTAAATTAAGTTTTTAAGATTGTTAATTAGATCCGAATAACAAATATTTTAAAAGTATTTGTTAATAAATTATTTTAGAAAGATTTTAATCCTACTTTCCCCAATTGATTAGACCCAATACATGAAGATGGATCTAAGTCCAGTTAACCTTTACATTCAATAACTTTGCCTCTACAGTTATTCCAACTACCATTGATTAGGTCGATGGCCATGAAGATGAAGCGCAGCTTATACCATTGAAGTGAAAAACTGACAGCACGTGCTGTTGCTGCAATGTATCATGTATGTTATGAAACAGGGAGGCATCATTTTGCTCGATTGTAATAGGTAGGGCGGCTCAACGTGTGTTCAAAACTTGACACATATTTAATATTTTTTTTTTTTAGGATAGGAATTTTAATTGAATGGAATTATTGATGATGCTATGATGAAACAGACAGAACAGAATTGCCGTAGTACTATCAACTGTTGTGTTACAAATTTATTGAGCCTGGTCGCTTTTGGCAAAAACCAAAAAGAGCCTCGCTCCTAGCTTTTGATTTGCTTACGTGACCTTTTTACTCTTCCTCACTTTTAATTATGATTTATACTTACACAGTCAGTCACACACGCAACAGTAATTCCTCACATAATCTTTCTAAAAAGTCCCTCAGCTTCAATGATTTGTCTCAGTCACAGATTGCACAATTATATACGTGCAAAATTTCTTTGTCAATTTCTAAATTAGATCCTTGAGGCCACAGGCTACACCGTTGACAAGTCTTATTTAATGAAGACCACTCATTAGGTCTTTATAATTGTCAATATTGATTAACAAAGTTTATCTGATGTCAGTTCTCTATGCTGTAGTATTATTAGGTGATTATGTATGTACACTAGTAGAAGTACATTTCATTCAATGTTGATTTGAGAATAATTTATCTAGTTTTTTGTTAAAATTTTTTGTTGAAATAGTGCTAAAATATTCTTGTACTTAAGAAAAATTTAAAAAAAAAAAAAAAAAAAAAAAAAGTAAGATTTTAAAAAACCGTATATAAAAACTAAAGCTAAAAACTAATAATTTAAGCTAATGACAAACATGCTCTAAGTATATGAGAGCTGAAAGCTATTAATTTTGTTATTAAGATGATAAATAAAGATCTGCTAATGCTACAAGCTGATAAAATCCACTAATAGCAAAAGTATCCTCACTTTTCTAAAGTGACTATTTACAAAATTACAAATTTGTCATCTTAAATACATTGTCTCTTTATTGTATGCAAATCTCTAGAAAGTTTCTTGTATGTATTTCTTATCCCTCCATCTGATTAATGAGTTTGTGATATTCTTTATCATCTATTGATAGTGAAGAGATAGGACTCTAGCTATCATCAATATGACGTAGAACCTCTATATCATCTGTCAATAAAGATAACTCAACAGTACATTAACACTTTTTTTTTTTTTTTTGGGTAACCATGTCTTCTAGCAAATTTTTATTTTATTTTGATTTTTAACTTAATTTGCAATTGGCCTTTAGTTAATTGGTATTTTAGTAACAAACAGCCTTTTAATTTCCATTACTTATATAGTAGGTTGGTAATTATTTCCCCCCATTCTACATATTCAATATATATTATACACTTCTTTCTAAAAAAATATGTATACATTATACACTTATACAATTCTTTATTTTTGAGAGAATTTTAATTTATGGTGTCCGCTCCTGATGATGGCTCTTTATCATTAGACCAATTTATACAATTCTTTATGATCAGTGAAGTGTTAGCTTTAGTAATCCTTTGATAAGATTTTCCTAATTGTTATTCCTTGGTTTTTGAGTTTTTGTTGAAGAACTTCAAAAATGTCATGAGGCAGTAAGCCTTTTGCTTTTTCAAATAGAACAATTCTTTTGTTTTTTCAAATTTTGGGTTCAAATCTTCATTTTTGAGAAAATAAAATATATTGGCAATTTTTTCAATAAGATTTTTTTGGACTTTTCTAGTCTCGCTGTTTGGTCAACTAGTCTTTCCACCAAACAATTCATGCTCATTGCACTCTTGTGATTTGTAACACGAGATTTCCCAACACCGTTGAGTTCTTTGTAGATTTCTCTAAAAATTTCAGCATTATAGAAGTTTTTTGTTTTCAAAAAGTCCTATTTAATTGTTTTCAAAGAAATACTCAAATTAATTAGGAAAGTATTTTGTTGTCAAATAAATAATTGTGATAAAATGCTATTTAATCCAAAACGAAAGTCGTTGATATCTTGACCTTCTAATAAAAAATAAAATAAAAAACCAAAATATAATGAAGTAAATTTTTACTTCAAAAAATAAATAAATAAATCGTTGAACTGATATCTTTGGTTGTCACGGTCAGCTTTGTCAACATTTCCTTCTGTATAGTGACTCCTCTAAACGAAATGAAGTAGACAGCCTCGTTATCAAAAAAGAAAAAAAAAAAAAAAAAAGTAGACAGCCTCAATGTCTTGTCTTGTGAGATATTTGTGCCACAGACTTTCTATTTTTCCGGAGTGCCACATACTTAAATTTTTTTAGAAGAATTCACGTACTTATAGCATCTACATCAATCTCTCTAATATCTTTTAAAATAAAAAAAAATACTAATTTTACATATTTTGAATTAAAAAACACCCACATTAGTGGGTATAAAAAATATGCAAAATTGTACAAATTTATCCACGAGCTACAGTAACAGTGTAAATATACACAGTTACTGTAGCTCGTTTATCCTTTATTTTATTAATTTTCGCTCGCTCCTTTTTTTCTCTCTTCTCCGTGCTCAACAAACCCAATTCACTGCTCATCTTCTTCTTTTTCCTCAGATGCACATAAATACACCCACACACAAACACAGAAACTCACTTGCTTAAAAAAACACAGAGATACACTTGCTCAAAAAAAAAAAAAAAATAGAAACACACAAACACAGATTGGTGCAAAACTGGATCAAAGCTCGTGGATCGAAGCTCGGAGTTCGTGGATCGGAGCTTGGGAGAGTTGATCGAAAGGGAGATCGGAGCGGAGGGAGAGTTGATCGGGAGGAGATCGGAGCGGATCGAAACGGGGGGAGAGTTGATCGAGAGGGAGTGTTTTTTTCAGGGGAGAGGGAGAGTTTTTCAGGGAGAGATGGGAATAGAGAAAGAGAGAGCAACAAACAGAAATGGGTAGAGAGAGAGAGGCGCGTAATATATATCAGGCAGTTTGAGAAATAATAAAAAAATGTGAAAAAATTGATTATTTAATTAAAAAATGTGTAGAATAGATGAACTGATATGAGTGTTTTGTAAAGTTAAATATGTAAAATAAAAAAAGTAAATTTTTAGTATAAAATAAATGTGTAAAATAAAATAACTGATGTAGTTGCTCTTAAAATTGAATCTATGTGCTATGTTGCTAATTGCTATCCATTTAATGATATATATATATATATTAAAAGGAAAAAGTTAAATGAATGATATAGCGCATTAATTTAAGAAATATTCTTAAAAACTCTTTATGAGGAAAAAAAAAATTTATTTTAATAATTTTTTATATTTCTCATCCAAATAGTGTTAAAATATTTTTAAAATAATTTATTAATAACTATCCTAAAGTCTGCTCTGTACCCCCAGGTGTTCGTGCAATCTAGCAATCTAATAGCATTTTGTTGCCTATAAAAGTTAAATGAATTAATTAATTAAGCAAACAAACGCTTTGGCTTTCTCAATAGTCAATACCCTCGCAAACAAAACAGCGGGAAATACAAATTTCATGTTCCCTCTTCTTTTCTTATTACAGTGGATCCCAATTTCTAAAAAACTCAATACAACAAAACACTCCCATGATTGAAGTAGAAAAACCCAAAAAGAAACAAAGGGAAAAAAAAAATGAATAAAGGGAGATTCTCACCAAATATGATAAGGGAAAATGTTTGAGTATGTGGGCATGTACCATAACATGATTGTAACCGAAAAGCTTTAAACAGCTCACTTGTAAGTCGTAACATGAAAACATCACCACCATCACAAGAGTCAAGAGATAAACATCACCACCAACCAAAGAAAATAAAAAGCAAAAAAGAGCCGCAATATATATATATATATATATATATATATATATATGCTTAGAACAACATTATCAAAAATAGGATCAATTTCCATTTCTTACAATTCATAAAATACTCTTCCAGGTCCCAAAAACAGTTAGTTAATACTAAAAACAATTATAAAAAAAAAAAAGACAAAATATAAATTCTCCTAAAAAAATAAATATAACAATAATTATAGAAGCAGGATTACACTTCCAAGGTTAGGATCCACATCCCTAAAATTCTAACACTTTTTTTCAAGAATTTCTTTGAAGAAGACCTAAGCATAAACAGAGCCATAAGATAGAGCCATCAATAGCACAGCCGCTTCTTCCTCTTCACCCAATTTTTTTCGTTGCCTCTCTACCGTTGATCTCTGCATCAAAACCTCTCTTCCCAAAGCCAATAGCCTCTGCTTCAAACTATTGCTTATCTTATTATTATTATGGTTGTTGTTATTGCTGCCATTAATACTAGCTCTCTTGCTCTTCTTGTCCTCTTTGTTCAAACCCAAACTAGCTCTTCTCTTCTTCCTGCTTCTGATCCCGCAAGCATTACACAGTGACTGCAAAAATCAAAACCCAATATCAATTTCTGATCAAGTAGTACCACAAATCAATGATATAGAAACTGGGTTTTTGATCAAGATTGTGATTTTATTACCTTTGGACCAGCTGGGCCGCCACGCCAAAGAGGGGTCTTTGTGGTACCACAATCAGCACAGGTCTTCTTGTGGGTCTCAGACTCCGATCCCTGCAATAAAACAAATAAATCATTCTGATCAAGCTCGAATCTTTCAGATCACAGATCAAACAGTAAGAGAGCAAAAGGAAATGGTAAAAAATACTCACTTTATCACTCAGATCCACCATTTTCTTTAATGATTTGAACCGAACCAAACCAAACAAAACCCAGATTGGAGAAACCAATACCCAAAGTGGGTATTGCCTGTTTAGCTAAAAGAGGAAGTGGGTAATCCTAAAAACCTCAAAAGAATCAGACAACAAAGAGATCACAGACCTCACACTACAGCAAAATCAGAGCCACAAAGAGAGATAGAGATAGAAGGAAAAACAGAATATAAATAAAAAAGAGCTATTCTTGTGTTTGAAATGAGAGAATCTACGGTTGTTGAAACGGAACGTTTGGGAATCTAAAAGAAACCGACATGCAATGAGAGACTGAGGCACTGTGTGTGTGTGTGTGTGTGAGAGAGAGAGAGAGAGAGACCGACACAAGAACCAGCCGCAGGAGATCTAAAAAAGACCACCTTATATAAATGGGACGCGAAACCCTAGCCCTATTGTATTTGTGAAATTACTGTTTTGACCTTCCCACCTTAAACTTTTGTTTTACTTTTTGTTTTTTGTTTTTTTTTTTTTTTGGGGGGGGGGGGGGGGGGGTGTTATAGGGACCCGCCAAAATAATGAAAAAAAAAAAAAAACGAGGGTTCTTGAAATGAAAAGCAAAAAAGAGGCCGCCATGGATTGGGAGTGAGAATTTTTTTTTGAGTGTTGGTTTGGGGGTTTAATAATTGAGTCAAGGAGAGGCATAAGTTTTTTTTGATGAAAAGGAGAGGCATAAGTTGGTGGTGCAGTGCAGCTAGATTCCCATTTGTGGTCAGTGGTCACAGACGTTTTAGTTAGTATCTAAATTCACAATTTCCCCTTTTTGTTAGGTCAACTGGGGGTACCACATTTTTGGGTTCAATACGTTACACATTGTTGCATACAATCAATTTAGTGTTTTTCTAGTTTCTACAGTGGATTCTATGCTTTTTTCGCAAGTACTTTTCTACTAGAACTAATTATTTTCCTGACAAGTCTGATGCTACTGATACATTTCTTTCGTTGGTACAAAGTTTTCCTCTAACTTGAAGTGACTCTTATTACTTCATCATATAAAAATTAGAAGAAAAAAAAAAATGGCCTCAATGTTATTTCAATTTTGCTAAATGTAACCAAAGCCATCGTTAACTTTTTGAATGTTTGTGTTGCATTTATTTCAATGTAAAATACTTTGAAGAGAATAATTTGTTTTGTAGTGTTTGATTATGTTTTTGAAAATGTTTTAAAAAATATTTTTTTGATACATTGATATGTTAATAGGATCTTGTTCTTATTATCAAGTGCCTTAAAAGCAATTGTTAAGATAAAAACTTTTAATCAATTGATCCACTTTTTCTAGGCAGTAAAAAAGTCCGAACTTTTTTATTAGTTTTTGCTACTTTTCTTACTTCCCAATTTAGGTAACACCTATCTTATTATGTTTGGATTTAGCTTATTTTCAATATTTTTTTAATTGAAGGTCTTCTTTTGTTTTAAATATACAATGACAAGTGTAGTGAGTTTTAATCTTTATATTTTATTTAGTTAATAGGTGATGTGGTTGTTTCTTATTAAAAAAAGGAAAATGCTAACGGATATTCTTAGGGCAATAGTTAACAATCCATTTAAAAAAAAAATTTATGGAAAAAGAAAATAAAACAATTAATGTTTTAACAGTTCTTTTTTTATTTCTCATAAAAGTGATATCAAAACTTTCATAAAATAGATTGTTAACCATTGCTCTTAAGGTACTCATTAACATGACCCTCAAAACAAAAAGAGATTCCAGTTAAAATAGTATTGGAGGTAAATCAAACCCACTATTTCCTTGATGATTACTCCAAGGAGATTTGTTAACACATTGCATGATTTTAGGATGACCAAAAACTTTAAGTGATGATGAATAAAATAGAAATTTAGAAAATGATTTTGCCATCCTTAGAGTAATTGCATCAGTCCGGTTAAATTTTGCTGTCTATTTTACACCAACAACCCACTTTTTTTATTTTATAATACCACTTTTATAAAAGACCCACATCAGAATATCTATTATACACTCTAATTTATTTAAATAATATTTTTTATTATTATTTTATTAATATCTATCTCTTCTATTAATATGTATTTATTTCTCATCCCAATTCTCTCTCTCTCTCTCTCTCTCTCTCTCTCTCTCTCTCTCTCTCTCTCTCAGCCTATATTCTCCCTAAACTCTCTTCCTCACTCATATCTAAAACCCATAATTTACATGTGCATAAGATTTGGCAGCAATAGCAAGGTAGAGTGGCGGCAGAGCAGTAGTAGCTTTGGCAGCAGATCCAACTGATTTCTGTTGGGTTTTTCATGTAGATTTTCTGTTGGATTTTTCATATGAGTTTTCTGTTGGGCTGGATTCAGTTTTTATTGATATTAGTTTAGGTTTGGGATGAGTTTTTCTCTGAGTTTGGGTTGATTATTAGTTAGGTTTTCCAGTGGGTTTAGCTTAATTTTTTTTTTTGCTTGATTTGATGTTGATTTTGTATCAATTTTGTGGTGGATTATCAACTATTGAAACGGGTTGTGGTGGTGATGGTTGGGTGGTACTGAGTTGGTGGTTGGATGTTTGTCATCTTCAAGAGAGGGTTGTTGGGTTGCTGTGGCCGTTGGGAAAGAGAGGGAAAACCTGAAAGATGAGAGAGAAAAAAATAATAAATTACTAATATACACAGCTACGGTAACCTTGCATATTTGCATAACTGTAGCATGTGTGAATATATACACATTTTTACACCCACTAATGTGGGTAATTTTGGAGAAAAATTGTGTAAATTTTGACACTTTCTATTATAAAGGCACTGGTGGAGATGCTTTTACGACATTAGAGAGAAGCATTCCAAATTGTCTACTAGTCATTCCTAGCAAAAATAATAAGATTAATGAAAAGTATAAGAACGTGACTCTCATTTTCACTTGAAAGATTCTTTTACTGATAAGATTTCATTTTATGGATATGATAGTATATTATAGACTAGATAGAGACATAATTTTTAAAAATTAAATGACGTGACAGTAAATATATTTTTAGATTTGAAATATTTAATTTGAACCATAAAATAGATCAATTTCAAATAGAGATGATTGTAATATAAAACTATATGTTATTAATCAATACCCAAAAGGATCAAGTGGGTATAAAAATATAATTGCCTTTTACAATCATCAATTTTTTTATGAACATATATAATTTGTTATATGATGATTGTTACTTACTATTAGACAATGATATCAAGAATATTTTTTTTTTTTTTAAATATAGTAAATTGAGCAATTGAATAGTTATATGAAAGAATGGACTCTATTTAGTCTAATTTGTAAAATCTCTTGTCGTAATATAAGAGGCATAGGTTAGAATATTTTTCACACCATACCAATTAGTGTCTTGATTTAATAATAAAAAATAACCATCACAAAAACATTATAAGTTCAAGTTCTATTGTATTGCACATATATAAATAAAAAAAATTTTACAAATTATTTTACTCAATGTATTATTCATTTTTTATGATTGTTTTTTACCATCAACATAAGATACTAATAAATTTGTTTTTAACTTTTTATATTTTTTTTAATGGGCATATATATACACTTGTTAAGGAGTTTTTAAAAGAGTCCCACTTGCATTGAGAAGTAGTAAGCATTAATAAATAAATACACATTTTTTTTTGAAGAAAAACAAAAAAAATTCACTTCAAATTAAAAAGAACTCAATAATAATCTATAAAAAAGTAAATTCGATTACATTATATTATAAAATTCAACTTAAACCAGAACCTTGTTTTTAATACGATCAATTTTAATTAAGAATATTAGTTCTTTATTTATACAAAAAATTTATTAGTGTTTTAGTTTGATAATAAAAAACTAAAATAAAAAGCAAATGCCATAAATTAAAACTTTCTTTAAAAAAAAAAATATTTAGTATAGCTTTAGATTAAACTCTATTACCAAAAAAAAAAAAGAAGGGCGGGGCTATTTGCAAACTTTACTAATACCTGGTACGGCCAAAAGGAATACGGATTAGAAGGTTAATGACAACTCATAGTCTCATACGCTCCACATGTCTGCCATTCAAAAAGGGAGGGAAAAAAGAAACACAATAAAAATTCGTATCTAACATTTTGGGCTCTTTTGTTTTATGAAATTGAAATTGGCCTCTTTTGTTTTGAACTCCAAATTCTAAACACTTGAATACAAATCACGCTCAAGTTGGCGGGAGATTACAATATCCATGGCGGGAAACAAATCTGACGTGGATCAGCTATTTATTCATTGACAAAGCCCTTTTTTTTTTACTGAATAATTAATAGGAATATAGGATGATAATTTATGGACAAAAATGTAAAAATTGTTATGTTAACGGATGTTCTTAGGTAATTATTAATAGACTATTTTAAGAAATTTTAATATCACTTTTAAGAGAAATATAAAAAGTTGTCAAAAGAATTATTCATTCCATCTTAATTTGTTTGTCTAATTTGAAAAGTCAAAATTTTTAAAGGAATCTCATTTATTGTCTTATCTGACTTATAAAAATGTATAAATTTACAAAACCATACTTAAATAATTATCAATTTTTTTTTAAAAGAGCTCAAATAGTTTTGAAAATAAAATAAGGGTATAATAAAAATATTAGTAAATTAATGACTTTCATTTTTAGAAAACGAACAATATTTTGGAATATCCAAAAATGGAATAAAGGAAAAACAAACTGGGATAGAGGAAGTAATTAGTTTATCATTTTTTCATAAAATATTTTTAAAATTAGTTCATAAACTAATGTTCTTAGAGCATGTATTAACTTTTCCCTTCTTTTTAATATATAACTTTAAGAGCATTTATATCAAACATGTCATAAAATATAGCTTTTAACATTTTAAAAAGTCATTTTATTTATTTTGATAACTTATTTTTAAATACACCCAACGTCAAATGTTTTATTTTAATACTAGCCTCATCACACATGCTTCGCGCGTGCGATGAGGTTTTTTTTTTTTTTTTTAGTAGTCATAGCCAAAAAAAAAAAGTGTTTATTATTATTTTATATATATATATATATATATATATATATATATTGTAGTGCCCATGGGCTCAAGACACGTATTGGGTCGGCCCAAAGGCTCTCACAAGGAGGAAAGTCCAACCCAATATCATGAATGGTTCGAGAACTTGATAAGTCTCGTCTATGAAGTCACGTGATAAAGCAAAGTGCCATACATGAGCAGAACACCTCGGAATATGATGTCCGAGGACTACCAAGTCCTCGGCAACATATTGCCGAGGACGAGGCGAGTGACCTAACAGCTCAAGGGCATCCATACTGAAGACCTTGGATACAGAAACTGAGAAAACGAGAATAAGGGGTAAAAGGAGGTGATAGACAAATATCAAGGATAAAGCTGCTACCACCGCATTGAAGGCTTCATACCTATCTCTTTGGCCGCATTAATGAGGAAATGACGCCTGAACATTGAAATTCAACCTTACACTCACCGCCAGAGACTTTAGTAAGAAGGGATGATGGGACAAGCATCCAAAAAGAGCATCTGGACTACACGTGGAAGAAAGGGGAAAGGGATGCAGGCCTATAAAAGGCGAAGAAAGAAGAAACAAAAGGGAGGAGGACACACACACACTACAGAGAGAACTTGTAAGAAAATACCAAGGATTGTCCTCGGCATCAATATATAAAGCAATATTTCATCCATGTATGAGATGTGCGCATGTGTTCTGTGATTTAATCCAACTTTTGTGTTATCTACCGTCCAAACACCTAGATTAGAAGCTCACTCTCTATAAATTCATTGTTTAGGGCTCATTGGGCTGGTCCGATATTGCAACTTTGATTTAGCGTGATTTGTGTCCTTACAATTGGCACCGTCTGTGGGAATTCTTGTGTTTGAGCACAAGTAACGTGATGGCGGGTTCAAATCCAGACCATGCAGAATCTTGGGGATCTCAGCACGAAGATCCTTTTCAACATTTAGAGCAGATAGGAGATCGAGAGGGCAGCGTATATCCAGGGCAAGCTGCTAGTAATCACACGCGGGGCGGAAGCAGAATCCCCCATGAAGGTGGCACTAGAGCCATGCAGAGGGAAATTGACCAGCTGAAGAGAAAGCTGCGTCGCGCTAAGCGAAAATGGACGCCTTCTGTATCTGATCCTTCCTCAGACGACTCCTAGAGCAGTGGCTATAAGCCGAGGTCGAGAACTCCTCCTAGCAAAACCTTCTCATATCAAGAAGGAAGTCTTCATGACAGAGTGAGCAAGAAGCCTCTTCCTAGGGGCTTGGGCAGCGACGCCATGGGAAAGGCATTGCACCAGCTCTCTAAGTCACCTTTCACACGTCGTATTGAGAAAGGAAAACTTCCTCGTTGTTTCACGCAACCAAACTTCACCATTTATAATAGCAGAACAGACCCGGTGGAGCACGTAAGCCATTTTAACCAACGCATGGTGGTCTATTCGCAGAACGAAACCTTGATGTGCAAAGTATTCCCCTCGAGCTTGGGACCAGTTGCGATGAGATGGTTTAATGCCTTGAAAGCAGATTCCATTGATTCTTACATGGAACTTACGGTGGCCTTTGGTTCTCGATTTGTTACATGTAGCAGAGTTCCTCAGCCTCTGGACTTATTACTATCCATGACCATGAGAGAAGGCAAAACCTTGAAAACCTACTCGGACAGATACTGGGAAGCGTTCAATGAGATTGACGGTGATTTTGATGAGGTGGCAGTTAACACTTTTAAGGTCGGCCTTCCAGTTGAACACGATTTAAGAAAGTATTTGACCAAGAAACCTGTAAAAACTGTTCGCCGGCTCATGGATCGTATTGATGATTATAAGTGAGTGGAGGAGGATCAGCAGCAGAGCAAGGGAAAGATGAAAATTATCCCTCAGGAGAGCAGGGATTTCAAGACAGACGGATACAACAACAAATGGCCACGGAGGGATTTTGCTGGTCAGTCTAGATTGGCTCTTCCTCAGACAGTAAACGCTGTGTTTTGTGAGCCAATATAGCAGGTGTTGGAGAAGATTTGTCGTGAACCATACTTTAGGTGGCCTAATAGAATGATAGGGGACCCCACAAAATGTAATCAGAACCTCTATTGCAATTATCATCAGGATAAGGGTCACATCACAGAAAACTGCAAGAACTAATGGAATTACCTGGACTAGCTGGTCAAAGAAGGGAAGTTAAGGCCATTTATGAATCGGCCTAATGAATAAGGCACTCAATCTGGTTCCATGAATCAAAGCAGTAATATTTCAAGACCTCCATTGGGCACGATTAATGTCATTTTTGCTGCGCCAGGTCGGACTGGGTTTTGCCCTACTAGAGTAATGTCAGTATTACATCACTCTGCCAAGGACCTTAACTCCGAGCCGAAAAGGATCAAAAGGAATCCTTCTCTTATTCTGGGATTTTCTGAGGAGGATAGGGTTAGCACTATCTAGCCTCATGATGTCGCTCTAGTAATCATGCTGAGGATAAGGGGTTACGACGTAAAGAGAGTGATGGTCGACCAAAGGAGTGGGGCTGATATTATGTACCCGGACTTGTTCAAGGGCCTTAATTTGAAGTCTGAGGATCTCACGGCTTACGACTCCCCGTTGATAAGCTTTAAAGGGAAGGTTGTCATTCCGAAGGGGATGATCCGATTACCTGTGCAGTTAGGACCAGTGGTGGTGGATGTGGATTTTATTGTAGTAGACGCCTATTCCCCTTACACAGCCATAGTGGCAAGACTATGGCTGCATGCCTTAGGGGCCGTATCATCAACTCTACATGTTAAGGTGAAGTTCCCGTACGAGGATGGAGTTGAAGAAATAATTGGCAACCAGTCCATGGCAAGGCAATTCATAACGGCGGCTATTACACATCAAACAAGCCAGGAATCCCAAGCCTTAGCCGAAAGAAATTTATAGCAGCTAACGTCCTCGGCCAAACCAAATGCGGCCGAGGCTAAAGAGCTTAGATGTGAGGATTTAGAGAAAGTGCTTATCGCAGATGATATGGAGAAATTCTTCCAGGTAGGAAGTCAACTGCCCCTGCCAGAGAAAGAAGAACTGGTTATGTTTTTAAAACGGAACATCGATGTGTTTGCATGGGATGCTTACGAGGCCCCGGGGGTTGACCCAAGTTTCATTTGTCATCATCTCAACGTTAGTCCAGCAGCGGTGTCGCGGAGGCAACCACCTCGGCGCTCATCTTAGGAGCACGCTGACGCCGTTAAGGTAGAGGTACTGAAACTTAAGAAGGCAGGGGCAATTAAGGAGGTGTTCTACCCAGAGTGGTTGGCGCACACAGTGGTAGTGAAAAAGAAGAATGGGAAGTGGAGAGTGTGCGTAGACTTTACGGACTTGAATATGGCTTGTCCTAAGGATCCATTTCCAATGCCTCATATAGATCAACTGGTGGATGCCACAGTAGGACATCCTCGGATGAGCTTTTTAGATGCTTTCTAAGGTTACCACCAAATACTCTTAGCTTTAGAAGACCAACAGAAGACAGCCTTTGTCACACCCACGAGAAACTACCACTATAAGGTGATGCCCTTCAGCTTGAAGAATGCTGGGGCTACCTATCAGAGAATGATGACGTGGATGTTTGAACCACAATTGGGAAAAACAATTGAGGTGTACGTCGATGATATGGTGGTTAAGAGTAAAACAATTTCAGCTCATATACCAGACCTGGATAACACCTTCCAAACACTGAGAAAGTATAAGTTATGCCTTAACGCGTCCAAATGTTCCTTTGGGGTAGGATCTAGTAAATTTTTGGGCTACATGGTGACACATAGAGGAATCGAAGTCAATCCTGCTCAGGTCAAGGCCATTAATAGCTTACAGCCACCTCGGAATCCAAAGGAGGTGCAAAGGTTGACCGAGATGACCGCTGCCCTCAATAGATTTATCTTACGGTCTGCTGATCGGTGTAGGCTGTTTTTCCAGTTGTTGAACAAATGGAAAGGGTTTGAGTGGACAGAGGAATGCGTCGTTGCCTTTCAGCAACTCAAGGAATACCTTTCACATCCTCCTATCATGTCTTGACCCGAAGCTGATGAAGTTCTATTAGCATATATTGCAGTGGCATGCCACGCTGTTAGTTTGGTGCTGATAAGAGTCGACGGGGATGTACAGAAGTCGGTCTACTACGTCAGTAAGTCCTTACAGGAAGCTGAGGTACGTTATCCACCATTGGAAAAGGCAATTTTAGCCATAGTGTATGGGACATGCAAGCTCCCGCATTATTTCCAATCTCACACAGTGGTGATTCTGACTCAACTTCCCCTCAAAGCCATACTCCGAAGTGTAGATTACACAAGTAGGATTGCTAAGTGGGGAACCATCCTGGGCTCTTTTGACATCAAGTACATGTCTCGCACATCAATAAAGGGTCAAGTGTTAGCTGATCTAGTTGTGGAGTTTGCTGAGCCCACAATAGAAGATAGTGCCATTAACATGGACATTGATGGAAAATCAGTGGGTATGGTTGCACGCAAAGGTCCTCCAGTGTGGACTGTTTACGTTGACGGGGCTGCCAATCAAAGGGGATCCGGCGTAGGTTTGGTAATTATGACCCCGGAGGGTCTCACACTGGAGAAGTCATTGAGATTGGGATTCTCGGCTACTAACAACGAGGCCGAGTATGAGGCTTTGCTAAAAGGGATGGAAATGGTTCAAAAATTGGGGGAAAAGGCTGTGCAAATGTTCTCGGACTCGCAATTAGTTGTGGGCCAAGTGGAAGGAAAGGTGGAGGCCAGGGATTTGAGAATGCAGGACTATTTAAATCAAGTCAAGGTTTTGCAATGCGAATTTGAATCCTTTACTTTGTCACACGTCCCTAGGAGTAACAATACGCATGCCGACTCTCTAGTAACTCTTGCCACGTCGTCGGTACAAGGTCTACCACGGATCATCCTTGTTGAGGACTTACCTAAACCCTCGAGAATGAATGGAAGTATTATCCAGGTTCATCAGATCAGGGTGGGGCCCAGTTGGATGGATCCCATTGTATCCTTCCTTAAATATGATATTCTACCAGAGGAAAAGGTCGAGGCGGACAAGGTGCCCAGGAAAGCATCTCGTTTTTGGTTGGCCGAGGATCACAAACTCTATAAACGATCCTTCTCTGGGCCATACCTGTTATGTATACATCCTGAAGCGACGGAGCTACTTTTGGAAGAATTACACGAAGGAATTTGTGGAAGTCATACGGGGGGAAGGTCTTTAGCTCACAGAGCTCTAACACAAGGATATTGGTGGCCCAACATGCAGCGAGAAGCTCAAAGCTATGTGAAGAAGTGTGATCAATGTCAAAAGTTCGCACCAAACATCTATCAGCTTGGGGGTGCGCTTAATCCCCTAACAAATCCTTGGCCTTTCGCACAGTGGGGTCTGGACATTGTGGGACCCTTCCCAAAGGCGCCTGGAAACAGAAGGTGGTTGGTTGTGGGCACTGATTATTTTACTAAGTGAGTAGAGGCCGAGCCCCTGACAAACATTAGGGACGTCGATGTGAAAAAATTTGTGTGGAAGAATATCGTTACTCTATTTGGAATTCCCCATACTTTTATTTCAGATAATGGTTTGCAGTTTGATAGTAAAGCATTTAGGCAATATTGTTGTGACCTCGGCATAACCAACAGGTACTCCACCCCCACTTATCCGCAAGGAAATGGGCAGGCTGAGGCGGTCAACAAAGTTATAGTCAATGGGTTTAAGAAGAGGCTGGATGACGCCAAAGGGAGGTGGGTAGAGGAATTGCCTCACGTTCTGTGGACGCATTGAACCACACCCCGCCAGTCAACGGGAGAGACACCATTCTCAATGACTTATGGCGCCGAGGCTGTTATTCCTTTAGAAACCGGTTTTCCGACGATGAGGACAGGTTCCTTCGCTCCGGACAATAATGACAGGTTACTAGAAAGGAGCTTAGATCTGGTTGAAGAGCGGAGAGAGATAGTCATGATCCAATTGGCTTATTATCAACAAAAATTGAAGCAGAGGTATAATTTGCATGTGAACTCAAGGCTACTTGCTCCTGGAAACTTAGTATTGAGGAAGGTCGTGGGTAATATCAAGAATCCAGCATGGGGAAAGTTGGGACCAAACTGGGAAGGACCGTATCGCATTACTGCCATAGTTGGAATAGGAGCTTACTACCTTGAAGCAGGGGTATAATTTGCATGTGAACTCAAGGCTACTTGCTCCTGGAAACTTAGTATTGAGGAAGGTCGTGGGTAATATCAAGAATCCAGCATGGGGAAAGTTGGGACCAAACTGGGAAGGACCGTATCGCATTACTGCCATAGTTGGAATAGGAGCTTACTACCTTGCAGATTTAGATGAAAAAGTTGTGCCCCACCCCTGGAATGTGAGTAATTTGCGAAGATATTATTATTAATAAAAGGCACCTCTGCCACTTTAATCCTATTGCTGTTATGTTGCATGTGGTGTTATGTTCAAAATGCCAATATGGATTGTCAAATAAAACCAAGATTACGCCGGGTCCTCAGACCCTCTATCTTGGGAAATTTAACGGGTTAGCATCGATTGCTAGATTCGAGGTTATGCCGGGTCCTCGGATTCTCTACTTTAGTATAAGACAAAAATTGAGATGCATAGAGCCCTTGGAGAACACGTACGCGTCCTATAGAGACAAGTATGCACTTGAAATAAGCATCTTAAATATGGGTTTTATGTGACTTCATTTGTTACTAAGTGTTAAGTACAGTGTTTGAGCCACTCTTAAATTCAAGTGTGGAACGTATCAGAAATGTTAATGTTTCTTGTCTTGATATTTTGTTATGAAGATAGTTCTTAGGCGGGTCTTAGTTGAATTGGTTTCGCATGAATACCTTGCCTTTTAACGTATTAGTTATCACTGGAATTGAGTAGAAACTTGTGATTATTACTTAAAGCATTTGCAAGTATGTAACTTACTCAAACTTCCTTTATCCTTATTCGGTTGTTGGTATTGAATTACTAATGCGTTCAATGAATTCAAATTGTTACTTTGTCAGACTATGCCAATAATGATAGTAGAATCTGTTAACAGTTAACATAAAACAAAGTAGCAGTTCAAACTGAAAGTTCTTCTCATTAAGTGAAATATTCTCCAATACATCCACAACCAAAAGGGTGAATTACAAGAAAGAGAAAATAAAAGAAGAAGAGAAAACAAAACAAAACTAAAGCTAATTAACTACAACAGAAAAGAAAGAAAGGAAAAACTGTAACAAAATCTAAGGATCGTCAAGGCTTGGGCTGGACTTGGTCTTTAGGGTCAGCAGGAGCCACTACTGAGGCTGAGGATCCCCCAACCACTTCCTTATCTTTGGGACCCCCCTTTGGCATTATAGGCAGGGTCGCCAAAACTAACTCCATCGTCCCGCTGACCTTAGGGTTGGGGGGCAGCTTCTTTGGGGCAAGTGGAGGCTATGCATCTTCAGGTTGGGCATCAGTGGCAGAATTACCAGCAGCAGCTTCTTCCATTTGCATCCCAGCCGCAGAAGAATTGGTATCATCCTCGACTGAGTCAGAGGTGGCCACTCGGGTGGCAGAAAGGATGTAGGCATTCTCCACCTTCCATAGGGGAGAGGAAGCATCAACCCCGGCCTAGGAGAGGGCTTCCTTCCACACCTGGAGGCAGTAATCCCTACAAACCTCCGGCACTTGGGCTTTGAAGGTGTCAGTAGTCTCTGCCACCCCCATCTCATAGCCACTCTATTCAGCCTGGTCAACCATCTCCTCGGCTTCCCGTGCCTTGATGAGTGCCTCCTCCTTGGCCTTAAGAGCCTCTTGCCTAGCTTCCTCGGACTTTGTAAGATCCTTTTTGAGATATTCTACTAATTTCTTGGCCGAGGCAAGGTCTTCATTGGCATGTTTAAGCTGCAGCCTCTGATCCTTGGCCTGTCTGGTAGTAGTCCTCAGCTGGGCCTCCAAACTTGACCTCTCGCTTTCTACCTTGCCCAGGCTGGTTGTCACCTCCTGTAGCTTCTTCTCCTTTAGGTCCAGGATCTTTTAGGTGTGATCCAGCCTCACCTCTCCGGCCCTTAGTGACTTGTACGAATTAGCGGCGATCTCCTCTGCCCTATGCGTAGATTAGACAGCCTACACACAAAATGTTGTCAGTTAATAACATGTAGAAGCAGTTAACACCAAACATGAAATAATAATAACAAGTACTATAAAAAAAAACATGGGTACTAAGGAACAATCAATTAAAACCCTTACCATGGCTAACTCTTTCTTCAGGATTATAAAGACGTTCTGATCCCGCATCCTTCGCAACTCGCCCATGTCCTCGGGCAGCAGAAGCTTGTGCTCCAAGGCATCGGTGATGCATGTGGCGGTGCCTTCATCGGACCCCCGTATGGAAGCGTCGGCTGTGACAGCTTGATCATCCATGTTCATCTCGGGAGCCCAAATGGGCGCATGGACGGCTACGGGGGGATCAGCCCGTCTCTCCGATCTCGTCTGAGCATGACGAGCATGCTTCCCTCCCCTTTCCTGCTCTATCTCCTTAGCAGGAAGATCCTTACCACCTTCAACTATCTCCTTCCCTTTGGGCTGATCCCTTTTTCTTTTATGGTCAGCTGGGTCGGGGTGTTGAATTTGAGTAGAAGGAGGAAGAGTGAGTCTCACCGAAGGAACCTTCTCAGTCCCCTTATCCTTAGCCTTCACCGGGGGCACCTTATGAAGCTCTTGGGCTCCGACTTGAGCTTCCAACACATCTTTGAGGCTGGGCTTTGACCTGCATTGAATTCCTATTCTCACTAGCGGTTGGTCATCGTCCGAGGATGTTATGGATGGTGAGCCGACGACAGGAGATGGGTTCCTAGGTGATGGAAGTCGGTCAAAAGTTTCGAACTCCTCTTCTAAGTCTGAGAGTTTGACAACCTCTTCTTCTCCTTCTTTTTTTTCTTCTTCTTTTTCTTCCTTTGCAATTGGCTAGGAAGAGGAGCCTTCACCCAATTTGGGTCGAGCCGAGGATGCGGCGAGATGAGGGGCTCTTGGGACAACCCTCACGGGCTCAGTAATGAGAACACCTTGAGGAACCGGAGTACCAGCAGGCAACAGAAAGCCTTCAACTGTAACACTGATCCTTAGCAGCCGTGGGTCCTTCTCTTTTATGACGCACTTTGGCACTTGGAATGTAGTCGAGATGGGATCGTATCCGATGATAAGATGCGCCGTTCGAAGCTGACCGTCCGAGTGTACAAACACCTCGGCTTTTAGGATCTTGTCCAGGCGAGCAAAGTTGACGAGGTGAGCACGACGAGTAAGCGCGCGACGATTTGCACATGTGTTCAAAAAACGAAATATTAAAAGCAAACCAAAGAAAAACACAATCATAGAAAAACAACAGAAAAGAAAATTAGGGCTAATGCTACACGAAGACTCTCCAGGTTCCCTCTCCCTCGTCGGACAGGGGAGACCGTCATGCCAATCCCCAGACAGTATGAGGAAATCCTTGTCCAAACCCTTGTTGGAGTGGGGGAGGCATTGGATTAACCTAACCTCGGGGTGCCTAGATTTTAGGTAATATGTTTGCCCTTTCAAACGGTGAAGGTTATATACCCAGTTCACCTCGTGGTGAGTAAGTCCTAGTCCTAGTCTCTCGTTTAGGACATCTATGGCACCTAGAATTCTAAACATATTTAGGGCACACTGTGTAGGAGACAACCTAACTGTTCGGAGATAGTCCCTAGTGATTGGTCTCATTGGGACTCTCATTCCTCCCTCTATGAACGCTATCATAGGGATTACCACCTCATCGGTATCCCTATCGGTGTGCCACCCTCCTTGCTTACAGTGTTTGACGGATACTCCCGGAGGGATCCCATATTTGGCCTTAAACTCCTCTATTTTCTCAGGGGTATCCACTAAGGGTGCGAACCTACCCATTTTTCAAAATAAAGAGAGAATACTATGGTGAGGTTGGGAAGTTTAGATGGCCGAGGACAGAAAAAATGAGAATGATGAGAAAGAATGAACAGCAATAATGAAAATAGAAAGTTGGAGAACTTACTTTAGAGTAACTATGTCACCTTGGCTTAGGATTGAAAGGGTGTAGAGAAGCGTGTAGATTGTAGAAGGGGCTAAGTTCGATGTACAGACTCTGAAATGAACAGGGGACCTTTGAAATGGCAGTATTTATTTCGTGGAAAGGCGTAAAGCGGGAAGCCTCCCGCCTGTCCCCTTAAAGTGCGCCCACCCGTTGGATGAGTATCATGCAGTTGGATGTGGGGAACAGAGAGCCGCCAACATTTAATTGAAGCGCGTTCTGCAAATCGAAACATCAGAAGCGGATTGTCCCGTGTACGTGTATCGAAACCCTCTTTCCTCTTCGTAAGGTAGAAACAAGGATTTCGAGGGGCTATTGTAGTACCCATGGGCCCAAGACACGTATTGGGCCGGCCCAAAGGCTCTCACAAGGAGGAAAGTCCAACCCAATATCATGAATGGTCTGAGGACTTGATAAGTCCCGCCTACGAAGTCACGTGATAAAGCAAAGTGCCATACATGAGCAGAACACCTCGGAACATGACGTCCAAGGACTACCAAGTCCTTAGCAACATATTGCCGAGGACGAGGCGAGTGACCTGACAGCTCAAGGGCATCTATACTGAAGACCTTGGATACAGAAATTGAGAAAACGAGAATAAGGGGTAAAAGGAGGTGATAGACAAATATCAAGGATAAAGCTGCTATCACCGCATTGAAGGTCTCATATCTACCTCTCTGGCCGCATTAATGAGGAAGTGACGCCTGAACATTGAAATTCAACCTTACACTCACCGCCAGAGACTTTAGTAAGAAGGGATGATGGGACAAGCATCCAAAAAGAGCATCTGGACTATACGTGGAAGAAAAGGGAAAGGGATGCAGGCCTATAAAAGGCGAAGAAAGAAGAAACAAAAGGGAGGAGGACACACACACACTACAGAGAGAACTTGTAAGGAAATACCAAGGATTGTCCTCGGCATCAATATATAAAGCAATATTTCATCCATGTATGAGACGTGCACATGTGTTCTGTGATTTAATCCAACTTTTGTGTTATCTACTGTCCAAACACCTAGATTAGAAGCCTACTTTCTATAAATTCATTATTTAGGGCTCATTGGGCTGGTCCGAAATTGCAACTTTGATCCAGCGTGATTTGTGTCCTTACATATATATATATATATATATATATAATTTTTATATTGAGAATCTAATTTATAAGTATATATATCTATTTAGTAATTTTTTTATATAACTATTATTAGTTTTTTTTTTTAATATTTTGTTTTGTTTTTGGATAAACATAAGGTATTTTTTTTTAAAGGAAAAAAAGGCATCAAACGTGAGTTTTTTAACTTATTTTTCTATTTAAAAAGAAAATAAACGTATAATTATTTTGAAGAAGTGGGTTAGGGGAAGAGTATTTCTATTTTGTAGGTAATGTTTTAGTACAAGTTAGACATGTATTTTTACCAAACTATCCTTTAGTTCTGTCTCTACTTAAACTTAGGGACATAGAAGTATCCTACGTGACAAACGATCCAATAGTAAATGCTGACGTGTCTATTAAAATAATATTAAACTTGTCCACATCAGCAATTTTAGTTAAAAAAAAACAGCCCCATCAGATTAAAATAATAAAAAAATTTAATAATTTTTTTTTAAAAAAATGAAGGAAATTAGTTAAATTATTTTTTTTTCTTTTTTTGGAAGAACATGATGAATTCAGAGCTATGTGTTCTTCATTTTCTTTGTGTTCTTTGTGTTCTTCCCGAAAAGATTGACTTATATGCTTAGCAAATTAATCCTTATGGCTTGAGAAATCTTTCTTGAGAAAAATGAGTCAAATCGGACTATTCTTCTCTCTCCTCTCTCACTTTTTTCTTTGTTCTCGCTTCTCTCTCTTTGTTCTTTGTTCTTGCTGAGACCCAAACCCACCAACCTAGCACCCACTTTCACCGGGGCTTGTTCTAATCTCCCTTTGTTCTCTGTTCTTTGTTCTCTCTTCGTGGGTTTGTGTGGATCGCAGGGGTCGTGGGTTTTTCGTTTGGAGCGTGGATCGAAGGAGTTGTGAGCATGGATCGAAGGGTGGATCGAAGCATGGGTCTGATTGTTCGTGGGTCGGAGCATGGATCAAAGGAGTCGTAGGTCGGAGTGTGGGTTTTTGGTTTGGAGCGTGGATCGAAGGAGTTATGAGCGTGAATCAAAGGGTGGATCAAAGCATAGGTCTGATTGTTCATGGGTCGGAGCATGGATCGAAGGAGTTCTTGCTTTACCTCTTCTGGGTTATTTGAATTTGTCCAAAAAGTTTTGTTTCAATTTGGGTGATGCTTTCTCCTCTAGTGAGATCTGGTCTTAGCTTTAATACCCAGTTGACAGTGATGATATTGGAGAGAGATTGGAGCAAGGAAAGGGAAAGAAAGACAGTGGGTTTGTGGGTTGTGAGTTTTGTTGACCTGGGTTTGTGGTGTATGGGTTGTCGAATTTAAGGTTGATATGGGTTTTGTTGATCTAAGTTTTGTTGATCTGGGTGATCGACGGCTTCAAATCTGGAGTTAAAGGTGTGTGGGTTGTTGAATTTAAGGTTGTGTGGTTGTTTGTGGTTTGGTTGTGCATGGAGGCCGGAAATTTGGATTTGAGTTTTGTGTTTTTGTGTTTAGTTTGAAAGCATAATAAAATCTTGTTGAATGTTTGTGTTTTGTAAATTTTTATGGGCATGTCTTTTTTTTTTGTTGTAAATCTGAGTGATTTTATGAGTTTGGTTGCTAAGAAAATGCAAGAAAAGAAAAGTAAATTTTTAATTTTCTGGGCAAGCTTAGTTGGGGAAGAAAATGAAGAACACATAATTATGTTCTTCATGTTCTTCCAAAAAAGAAAAAAGAAAAAATTAATTTAACTAATTTCTTTTCTATTTTTAAAAAATATTTATGTTAGAAAATTTTATATTATTTTAATCTGATGTGTCTTTTTTTTAAAATGAAATTGCTGATGTGAACGCGTTTAATATTATTTTAATAGATACGTCAGTATTTATTGTTGAACCGTTTGCCATGTAGGATAATTCTGTTAAATGAGTAACGACAAGGACTAAAACGGAATGCATTTTTCAAAATGATGACTAAAAGTGGTGAAAAAAAAACATAGGGACCAAAGTGGGAATCACGTGAAAATGTAGGGACGAAAATGTGGTTTTCGCATTTTTTTTAATATAACTATTATTAGTTTTTTTTTTTTTTTTTTTGTTGATATTTTGTTTTGTTTTTAGATAAACATAAGACTTTTTTTAAGGAAAAAAGACAGCAAACGTGAGTTGTTTAACTTATTTTTCTATTTAAAAAAAATAAATAAATGTATAGTTACTTTGAAGAAGTGGATTACCGGAAGAGTGTTCCTATTTTGTAGGTAATGTTTAAGTGCAAGTTAGACATGTATTTTTACCAAACTATTCTTTAATCCTGTCTCTACTTGAACTTA
The DNA here is from genome assembly GCA_032878915.1 of Castanopsis chinensis. Taxonomy (NCBI): domain Eukaryota; kingdom Viridiplantae; phylum Streptophyta; class Magnoliopsida; order Fagales; family Fagaceae; genus Castanopsis; species Castanopsis chinensis. Next base: position 3,039,519 of record JAVQMG010000113.1, read on the forward strand.
GGGATATAAGGATATTTTGGAACAAAAAAAAATCCAGTCCAAACAGAAACAACCCCTTAAATAGTAGTATAAATACAACACATTAAAATAATATATACAATACAATAAAATAATCTACTAAAACAATAAAATAATTAACCATAACAATAAATAAAACACAACAATAGTCATAACAGCAAACCCACAACCCAACACCACCCCCAATCAATCCACACCCACAACCCAATGCCACCTCGAAGAACTCACACCCACACCCACAAACAGTAGACCACCAAATCAGCCTACATCCATAACCCAAAGCCACCCCAATTAACCCACCAAAACCGAATCAATCAACCTTGATCAACCTACCAAAACCCAGCCATACGCGCTGAAACACCACAACCCAGCCACCCCAATCAACAGCAGAGACCCACACCCACAACCCAACGCCTCCCTGAGCAACTCACACCCACAACCGGCAGACCACTAAATCAACCTGCACCCACAACCCAAAGCCACCCCAATCAATCCACCAAAAATGATTCAATCAATCCCAATCAACCCACCAAAACCCATCCACACCTGTCAAAACCCAGTCACACTTGCCGAACCACCACAACTAGCCACCCCGATCAACAACAAAGACCCATAAACCACAAAATTGATCTCATCTTCTTCACTGGTTGTGCTAAACCACCATAACCCAATCACATAGATTGCCGGAGTCAACTTGTAGTTCAGTGAGAAAGAGGGGGATAGAGAGAGGTCGGAGTCAAATCATAACTTAGTGAGAAAGAGGGAGACGGAGAGGTAGAAAGTAAGAGAAAAAAAGGTAGAGAGAATGAGAGATCAAAAAGAAAGAGAGAGAATTCATCAAAAAAAAAAAAAAAAGAAAGAGAGAGAAAATATATAATTTTTTAAAAATAACACCTTGCTATAGTAAGTTACTAAAGATGGCAACTCACTGTAGCTGGGTGAAAAAAATTATAACATTTGACATGTTTGACGTTGTGTGTTTTTTGTGTATTGATTGTTATTAATTGCATTTTTAGCATTATAAGAGCATCCACATCAGCCCGTTTAAAATTTTCGTCTATTTTACACTAAAAACCTATTTTTTCTATTTTACACTTCCATATTTTCAAAACAACCACATCAGTTCATTTATTTTACACATCTATTCTAATTAAATAATATTATTTATTATTATTTTATTATTATTTATTAAAACTCACTCTCTCTTCGATTCCTCTACTTTATAGTTTTTCAGCTTTCTCAATCTCAAGATTCTAAAAAAAAAAAAAAAAAAACTCTCTCAATCTCACCTATTCCTCTCCTTCCCTCATTCTTTCCCTCATAACCGCCTTATGCAGCTCGCCGTTGCCGCCGATCCAGCTCGCCGACTCAGCCCTCCACCGATTCGGCCTCCCTCTTTCCTTCGCCCTCCTCCACCACCGACCCTTCGCCTCCCACCCCTAACCGATGACCCTTCGCCTCCCACCCCTAATCGACGACAGCACTGGAAGACCCGACGGCAGCAGCAGATCGGGCGGCAGCAGTGGCAGCAGATCGGGTGGCAGATTCAGCTCCGTTGGGCATTTCACTTGAGTTTTCCGTTAGGTATGGCTTGGGCTAGGTTTTCCGATGGGTTTGGACTGTTTTTGGGTTGGGTTTACCTGTGAGTTTTGATTTATTTTGAGTTGGGTTTTTAGTGGATTTGTTTTGATTTTGAGTTGGATTTTCTAATTGCTTTGCCGTTGATTTTGAGTTAATTTTCTGTTGATTTTGGGTTAATTCTCTGTGCTAGGTTGTAGTGTTTGGTGGTGGCGCTGGGTTTGGTGGTTATTCTGGCATGCTGGGATGTTGTAATGGTTGGGGAAGAGAAGCAGTCTGTTCGATGAGAGAGAAAAAAAGAATAAAAAAATTGTTTAAAAGTGAACAGTAGCCATGTATATTTACACGGTTACTGTTCATTTACATGGTTGGGTGTATAATTTGCACACCTTTGCACTCACTGATGTGGGTTTTTTTTATATCAAAATGTGTAAAAAGAGTTGTTTTTTGCATTTTACAAGAGTATTCATGGGCTGATGTGGATGCTCTAACATTCTTAATATGAATGCTCTAATAGTATTATTGTTTTGTTCTCTTTTCTTCTATTGGTAATAGTATATTGAAGTTAGCATGGTTTTATTATCCAACTCCCATTTAAAAAAAAAAAAAAAAAAAACAACAACAACAACAATGCTAGACAGCCACAAGGACTTGTTTGAGCTAAAAGTATTGGCATCTACCATGTTTAATGATTGGTGTTCTAATCCCACCTCCCTCATTTCCTATTTACCTAGTTACAAGAAAAAAAAGAACATGAGATTATTATTATTATTATTATTATTATTATTATTATTATTATTATTATTATTATTATTATTATTGTTGGGATAAAGGGTCCATAAGTGTATATTGGGCCATGAACCTTATTCGAGGACGTCTATTAATCCGAAGACTAGAAGATAATAGAGAAGAAATGTGAATCAAAGCACCACAAACAAACTATGAGTGAGAAAGCTTGAGGGGGTAGTCCGAGGAGGAATGCCTCCTCTGCTAAGTAAGGCAGATGTCAAAGGGTTCGGTTTGCCATTAAGAGTAGCCAAGAACTGTACTTGTAACCCAATTTCAAAAGAAATATATATAAGACTTGGTCTCCTCAGATTATGCCGAGGATGCTTTTCTTTAAGCAAAACATTTTATTCCGATTTTCTTGTCATTTGGGTTTACTATAATTATTATCTTACTTATTAGAGCTTAGTTTTTTAGTCCACTCATTGTATTAGGCTTTTTGGGCCTAGATCCTTTTATCTTTGGGCTTAGGCATCAAACTACGTCCTCACAATTATTATTATTATTATTATTATTATTATTATTATTATTGTGTGGATAATTTGATAATTATAATTAGAATGAATGAATTTGAATCCTAAATATTATGAATATACTATAAAGTGTTGATTAGTTGAGCTTGTGGCTCTTGGTTAAACCAACGGGAATTGGATAATTAAAAATAACTTATATTCATGTTTTGTACCGTTTTTAAGATCTCATTATTTGAAGTTGTGGCTGTTTTATTTATTTATTTATTTTTTTTTTATGTAAGTTGTATTTTAACTAAAATAAACAATGAAAATGCTATTTTATCAAAAAAGAAAAAAGAAACAATGAAAGTGCTATTCAATACAAACCCTTAAATAAGACATATATCTTGGGGTAATCCAATGAGGGATTCCTCATTGTATTTAATTAGTATGTGCGAGACTACAATGCTACATTGAATTAATCAATTGCTTGAAGAACTCTCAACAATCTATGTTAGGGTTTTTAGACCCACTTGGTTGATTTTACAATGGAATAAGTAAACTTCAAATAACTTACAAGTTATGAATTTAAATTGATTTCCAAGTTAATTGTCACAGATTAAATATATCACCAATAAAACAATAAAATAGTAAATCTAGTAGAAATAACAAAAAGTAGCAATATGGTGACCTAGAAAAACTTATGAAATTGTGGTTTCATAGTAAAAAAACCTGGGGAGGATTAAATCTAAACAAACCTTAAGGAAATATTTTACTAATAGAATTGAACTTTTGTACAATAGACATGACCCTAAATCTACTGGTACTTCAAGTAGTATTTACTGGTTGTGACCATATATAACTTCAAATCCACAAACTCTTTTACTGTAAAATTGTTGTACAAACTCTCCAGTTAGTGACTTTGAGATATTCACTCAAATATTTAGATTAGTAATTGTGGTTGACTAGATGCAGCAACTTTGCTTTATGACTGGATTTGTTATTTGAACAAGGTCTCCAATTGTAACTCCAAAAGGGTATGGAAAATCTCTAAAACTATGTATTGAACACTGCTTTTTTTGAATATGCAAAAATGTGCTCTAGGATTTGTATTTATATACACTTAAGATCCATCAACACCCTAAATCAGATGACTAATAAGAAAACTAGATCAACAATTTGTACAAATCTTGATATGTTGAGATGTTCATCTCGATCGGTTGAGATAAGTGGATCTCGATTAGTCAAGCTTGCAATCGAAATGCAATCTTCAACAGTCCACTTTTCTGATTCGTTGAGTCTTCATCTGTTCTGAATTTCATTTGTCTTGTTCCAAGGATAGTTTCATAACAAATCAGCTAGACAAACTAAGTTTTAAAAGGTTACTTGTGTCATTGGCAGGTTATTGATGATGATATATGTGAAGCATGTGGGTCGAGTAAAGAAACTAGTGGGCATCTTTTTTGGGAGTGTGAGGCTGCTTGTGAAGTTTGGGTCGGTTCGACATTAGTTTCGAAGCTCTTCATGAATTTGTGGATCTAGTATATTATCTTATATTTTTATAGCATATGGGGAGTGATGTTTTGGAGATGCTCTTCATGATTGCATGGAGTATGTGGCATAATAGAAATGCAGTTAGACATAGGAGCTAAAGGCAATTTGCAACTTTGGTAGTGTAGAAAGCTAGGGGTGTTGCTGGATGAATTTCAAACTGCGAATCACTTTATCTCCTAGCCGATGGACGACATGCAAGAATCCTGGGTAGCTCTGATTGCTCCTAGCTATAAGGTGAATGTGGATGAGCGGTTTTTAGTCAATTTGGTCAAGCTGGGGTGGGTGTGGTAATTCGAGACCATGAAGGTAGGGTGGTAGCAGGTTTAAGCTAACAACTTCAACAGCCACTATGACCTTTGAAAATTGAGGCCAAAGTTATGGAGGTTGGTGTTTCATTTGCTTGGGATGTTGGTATAAGGGAAATGATCCTTGAATGTGACTCCAGGATCGTGTTTGATGCTTTCTTGGATTGTTTACCAAAAAAAGAAAAAAGAAAAAAGAAAAAAGAAAAAAGAAGATGCTTTCTTGGATTTATGCACATCACCTCTGATTATCTCAAACATCTTAGTTGGGGTATATCATTAGTTCCAGGATTTTAGAGTAGCTCAAGTATCCTATGTGAGGCGTTAAGGTAATAAGTCAGCACATATTTTGGCTAAACATGCTAAAGATATAGTCAATAATGATAATTTTGTAATTTGAATAGAAGAAAATCTATCACTGATTGAATTAGCTATTACTCATGATTAACTGAATTTATTTTCGTTGTAATAAAGTTACAAATTTCCTATAAAAAAAACAAAAGAATAACAATTTTTTTTTATAAAGTTACATTTGTTTATAGTTGCCAACTTAAAAATATAGACTTTACATTTTAAGATTAAAAAAAAAAAGATTTATACATAGTGACAACCTTTTTAATTACCCCACAAGAGGCATTTAGTAGTTTTCAAGGCAGTGCAATATGAGTTCAACGTATTTCTTTTTATCTTCACCACTTTGTTTGAAGTCTCAAATATTTTTCTTGGCCTTTTGTATTCATAGAAGGATATTTTTTAGGTTCAATGAAATTACTTGGGGGGAAAAAAAGTTCAATGCAAAGCAAAATTTTTATGATGTGAGATGTTGATACCTGAGACTGACTCTTGAGCTCTAAACGGGCCAAAAAGGCAAAACGACGGACATTTTGTCATGTATACAGACAGGAGAATATGAAATTTGCCTGTAGCAGAATGGTCCTCAATTCTCCTTCCTTATATTACCTTGAGAAGTGTAGCAAGGAAAGAAATTAATATTTTGTTGTCTTGACTTAAATGAAAATGTCATTCGCTGTACATTTTGTGTACGACTTTCCTAAGATCAAGTGTACAACTTTCCTGCAGATCTTTTATTTGGATGATTGCTAATCAACTTTGATTTTTTTTTTTTAATAATAAAATTATAAAAGTGAGAAGGAGAGGTGAGGTTTGAACTTTGAACCATCAACTTTGAATTAATGTTAATTGATGTGATAAATGAATGCAATATTAAGTATTAATCATATGATTAATACATAACTACACATAAAATGATATACATAATTACACATAAGTACGCCAATAAAAAAAACTAATTAACATATTATATATACACGTCTCAACAACTTGTGCAATTCACTAGAAAGTATAACAAAAAAAAAATATATATATATTTCTATATTTTATTTTTTTAAAATTTGGAATTTGATCATAATTATAATTATTAATAGATATTTATTAAGATTGTGTTTGCAAATGGAATTATCTATTTACTATTTAAAGGAAACATGATATGGTAATCTTCTAATGGAGAACTCATAAATAGAATAAAATCTAAATCTATTTAAATATATATTAATTAATTAAAATAATAACGTATAAAATTATAATGTCTCAAAAATTTATTTTGCAAGGTATTATATATATATATATAAATATAAAACTGAAACCTCTGAAACTCACACAAATTTCCATGTCAACACAATATTTAAATAAAATTATTTTTGTTTAGTCCAAACTTAATAAGGAGTGAAACTTTATCTTTCTAACAAGTCTAACTTAAACTCAAATTCATCATTTTTTTTATCATTTTTTAAAATAAAATTATTTTTGTTTAGTCCAAACTTAACAAGGAGTGAAACTCTATCTCTCTAACAAGTCTAACTTAAATTCAAACTCAAACGTTGATAAAAAGTAAAAGAATAAATTCTATATTAAGATTATCCTAAACATGGCCTTATTTGGATAAATATAATTAATATTTTTTGATCTTTTAGAAGTTTTAATATCTGAAATTTTCTAACAAATTTTTTCTAAGTCATTGTATGTTCAAGCAATGACTTCTTCATCAAATTGTAAAACAAATTGAAATTATACAAGAGCAAATCATGTAATGGTGTAGCTTCTTGATTAATTTAAGATTTTATAAAATTATGTTAATCTATCTCACAAACATGTAAGTTCTCATGCATAGCACGGGTTAGCGACTAGTTATTATTATTATTATTAGCTTAATCAAAAGTTATAAGTCTTCATTTTTACATATATAGATCATAGATATGGAAAAATAAAAAGAAGAACATGAATAAGAAGAAAGATAAACCTTAAAAAAAAATGATCCATGTGGATCACAACCCAAACGAGGACGGTGAGTGGCACTGGATTAACCAAGTAGCTCCATAAAAACCACAACTAAAAGATGAGGTTTTTCTTATGATTATCTCATTGATCAGAATATATAAGATAATCAATCAAAATGTGTCTTTTCTTGAAAAGAAGACAGCGTAAAAGACATGCTAAAGAAGAGTAGTTGCCCTCTAATTTCAATTTTAGGATTAAGAAGAAGGCTTGTATTCTAGTGGTGTATGTGGTGCACAACACAAGTGGAAAAAGAGGAGGAAAGAAAAGAAAGGCCCAGATGTAGACGGAGAGTTTGGTAATCAAATAAACAATAAAGAGACAATGAAAGCTCATGAGACCATTTGATCTGTCTTCAAGACCAGACATGTACAAGGACCACACACATAATAGCAAAAGCTTTGGACTTCCACGCCTTTTTTTGGATAATTTTACAGCAGTTTTTTTTTTTTTTTTTTTTTTTTTTTTTTTTCGAGAAACAATTTTACAGCAGTTGAAAGTTGTAACATTGGCTAAAAGACATGTATTATAATATGAAATGATGATCTGTTGGCTGTAGCCTCTCCAATAATAGTAGTAACATAATTATTGATGCTTGATGGGCATGGGATATAAGCCTTAAAATTTGTTTTCCTCTCATATTCCCTACCAACCGGCACCCAATTCAAATTCTAAAAAAGACAAATTTGAAAAGCAAAGATATATAATTTCTCTCTCTCAAGCATCCGAGTTTTGATTACTTGAAACATTGTCAAATATCATTTTCTTACGTGAAATATTTAGTAGTATGTCAAAAAAAAAAAAAAAAAATATATATATATATATATTTGTTGCAATGATTATTTTATTGATTTTTTAGAGAGTTTTAATTTATAATATCCACTTTTAATAATAGTTCTTTATTATTAGACTAAGACACTAATCGGTTTTTTGTGTAGGCGGAGGTTGAATCCCAAATCTCTAAACTGAATTAATACATTCTCATGCATAAAGTACTGGAAAATATAAAACAGAAAATATTCGAAGGTTAATAAATATTGTAATTATCTCCATTTCTCTTTAGAGAGAAGACCCACATTAAAAAAAAAAAAAAAAATGAACAGATGTTTATGGGATCGATTATTACATTTGATAAAAAAAAGTTTTGGATATTTATCAAGGTCCTTACTTAAAAAAAAGAAAAGTGATTAAGAAGTAACAAAAATCAGTAAGAAGATGGTGATTACTCCATACATTAGATATGTTAACCCTATAAGGATGGTTATAAATTTTAGCAATCCCATTAATCGCAATTTGAGCTAATAGGCAAGGAAAATGCTATGTCCACAATATTTTCACAACATTTTTACAACAAATCCTATGTGGCAAGTTGTTATAGGTTATTAATGGTGGGGTAGAAAAGTAATTTCAGCGATAAGTTCAAATTTAAACCAATAACATCTAACCAACTCTGATTTGTTGTGAAAATGTTGTAAAAATATTGTGGACGTAGCAATGACTTTATGAAACGATATAGATTCTTAAAGCACTAAATGAACACAAAAACCTGTCCTTTTGGGCTTACGTGGAGGGTTCAAGAACAAGAAATATCTGTCTAAGGCCCAATATGAAATACAGGGGATAGGCTAAAAAAAAAAAAAAAAAAACTCATTCTAAGTGTTTCACACAAAAAGCAAAACCCATGATACCCATGTTCTGCACAAAAACACAGGGCCAGGCATTTTGAAAGGCTCAAAACAATTGGGCCCAATAAGTAGCAAGAAGTCCCTTGTGTGATTATAAATTAATGTCGGATTAATTAAGCCGCTCACACATAAATAGCTCATTAACATACCATATTAAAGAATGCACATACAATATGGTAATTGAAATAAAATATTGATCATTCAAACTAAGCATCTGCAGATAATTAAATAACAACAAAACTTAACATATTATCATAAGCATCCAATTCAACTTCAACTTTACGTACGAGAAAACATATGTAATATCCAAAATAATCAAAACCTTAATCAATAATAGTAAAATTCAACAGCAAAAATTTGATCAAAGAGTTGTTGACCTAAATTATGATCACTAGCAGAAGAGTTCTCAGTCTGACGAGGGAGACAACGAGCATCATAAGGAAAATGAGGGTGGCTTATACTCATACCGATATTGTAATACGAGGGTGGAGTCTTATACCGATGATCTTCATTATCGAACATTGTCGGATTGATTAAATACCGGATTGATGGTCTATCTTCTAAGGAATCATCATGGTGAACCATATCAATGCTTTGTTGAGGCACAACTGGGGTTGTATCCTGAGGACAATATTGTGGCTCAATGGACAATCTTTCTTCTAGGGAATCATCATGGTAAATAGCCTCAGTACTTTGTTGAGGCATGGCTAGGGTTGTTATTGTGTTTGAGTCTGATTGCTGGCCACTTACATCCTCGAGATGATGATAAAGGAATTCTTTGTCTTGTAGTAGGTTTGGTTCCAGTTCATAATCTGATGAATCTTTTTTAGCACTATTATTGCTCGGCTGTGCTGTTACGGCTATGGTTTTCAACTTTTTTGATATTTGCTTTCCTACAACCAAGACGATATATAAAAAATAAGCATTGAAATCGAAACTTCATACTAACTACTAAATATAATTAAGGAAGTCAGAAAGAATAAACTCTGTGAGATACACTGAGAAATCTTATGTAAGATGTAAAAAAATTAAACTGGTTTGACTTGTACTTCACACACATATATATGTATATACTCACCAAGCTTGATAGTTGAAATCTGTTTAGTCATAAAGAAACACAAAAACAAAAACAAAAACAAAGTTTTGTAGTTCATATATACCTAGCAACTTGCGCACTAAGGACTTGATTTTTCCTCCTCCCATGGCTTTCGCTGTGAAGGAGATCCTCCAATTATGAAGTCAGAATTTAGAACCCTAGTAGAACCCCCAGTGAATTAGTTTTTATTTTCCACGATAGACACCCTATTTATAAAGGGGTGTGCTTCTTTTTCACGTAATAAGAAAGCCCATTCCCATTCGTATTCCTAATTCACATTCCTATTTCTAAGAGTAATTAATTATAATAACATATTTTTTCTTAACCGACCAGAAACTTTTGTCTCAATGCCCTTTACTACTACAATACCCTTTACAATAACACATTCTGAGTTCAGAAAGAGAAAGAAAGAAAGAAAAAAAAAAAAATTACATAACACATTCACGTCTCACATAATCACATTCAAGTTTTGTTAGCTATTACAAATTTACAATGATGTGTGTGGGGTTTTAAGAAATAGCACGACGTTAATTCATGGCGAAGCCCACCTCCCCCCATCTCTATTGGGACCAAATTTTTATTATTGTTGTTAGAATAAAACTTAGCTACGTTACTTAGGTATTATTCCTTAGGTTTTCCTCTTACGATTCAATTATATGGCTGTACTTAACTAAAAATATACTTCTACTCCATGATAAAAAAACTTACATTGCTGAATCTTAAGAAAGGAACCTAAGTAACAGCATCGAAGTATTGTATCTAAGTTTTGCCCTTTTTGTTATACATGGTATGTAATGATTGGGAATTTGGGATTGAGAAAAAAAAAAAGAAAACCTATCTTTACCCTTTAATTAGTATTGGATTATGTGTACTCGTTTAGAATTTTCAAATTATAATGGTACATTTGATAGACTATAATAGGCATTGTAATATAATAGTTATTCCTATGGTTTAGCTATTCAGTTGTTTTGTTATGTTTTTATTATAGGGAATAATCATTCCTTAGGTCTGTTTGGGATTCGCTTATTTTGCTGAAATTGAAATTTTTTTGTTGAAAGTGTACTATAGATAAATGTAAAAATTAGTTGAAATAGTATAGTAGGACACATGAATAGTACCAAAAAGTGTAGTAGAGCTTATGAATAATAGCAAAAATAAGCTGAATAGTAAAATAAACTGGTTTTTTAAGTTGGAGCCAAACACACACTTTATGAATAGTTATTCTTTAAAAATGAGGAATAACTATTCATCTCTAAAAGGGTTGTAAGTGCTATTCTTTAGTCGGTATATTAATTTATAAAATTAATATATTTCCAAATAAACAAACTTTCCATATGCATATAATAATTATAAAAATATAAAGGTTTAAAAAATAATTGATCTCTCTTTCAAATTTAAAAACTATTTTTTAGGAAATATAATTAACTATACTATTATTTAAGGAGCTTTTCTTGTTTGGACCGGATTTTTTTAATTCCAAAATACCACTATAGCCTACATTTAAGTAGGGGCAAAACTTGAGAATAATACTGTAAAAATATATCTTTAACTCTCACCTAAAGTATTTTCTATAAAATAGGATCACTCTCCCACTAACCCACTTCTTCAAAGCAACTATACATTTGTTTTTATTTTAAAATCATTCTCACGTTTATCTTCAAATCATTTTTTTTGAAACATTCTCAAGTTTATCCAAAAAATAAAAATTAAATTGAGAGAACAAGTTTGATTATAATTTAAACTGCTTTTAACTTCTTTTTAAAAATTAAAAACAAGAAACCTAATAAAAAAACCCATGTTCTATAAAAAAAAGTTATCTACCCTGTAAAAAAAAAAAAAAATTTATTTACCCACATTTTTTAATTTGATAAAAAAACATTATTACACTTTCTATCCAAAATAGCCTACCCCGGCCATTTCTTTTTACAAATTTGTGAATAACTACATGGTTAAAAACTCTTCAATAAAAAATAAAATGTATTGTAAAATTATTTTACCCATAAACACATACTACTCATCACACTCCTAGAAATTTTTTGTGATTAAAAAATATGATATCTCAAATTATAATAAATGTAAATTATTAACCATTACAAAAAAATAAAAGAGCTTCTGAACACGTGCGTAAGCGCGTGTTCAGAGGCTAGTATGAGTAAGATATTTTCTAAAATATATCTTAAGTTTGATTTAAAATGCTTTCATTTAATTGTCTTTAGGATTCTATTATTGTGTTGTCACTAAACAAATGAATAGTAATAATTATTACATTACAACATCTTCTATTTCTTGTAATACCGATTTCTATTCTTATGTAATTACCGTTATAGTCTAGTAAACGTGTCCTAAGAGTACAAACTTGACTAAATTTTAAGAATTGTTCAAACTAATTGATAATTAATTTAATTGTAACATTCGAAATATTCTTCACATTTCTGTTTTGCAATTTTTAAAATTCCTAGTCTAATATCTCTTTTTGATGGTTTCAGTAATTTAATTTAATGAGAGCACTGTTTCTCAAAAAAAAAAAAAAAAAATCGTAAGGGCGCTGAGATAAATTTTGGAGCTTCATACGATAAGAGAAAAATACTAGCTAGTTTTTTAGCTAACTAATGACATTGAGTTGAAACTCTCAAAAACTGATTGGTGTCTTGGTTTGATGATAAAAAGCCATCAAGAGCGGACGCCATAGGTTTAAACTTAAAAAAAATAAATGACATTGAGTTGAAACCTGAATGGTACTCGCAATTATTCATCGATATCATGAGTTTATTGAAGTCGAGGCATTGGGTCAGTGAGTCAACACTTAATATCCCCTTCATTTATTTAGCCAAAAAAATTAAAAAAAAATCAAGCAAAGCTAGTTAGCGGCTAACCCAGCTTATAACTTTTTGGCGTAAATGCACATTCGGTCCTTATATTTTGGTTTTATTTTTTTATTTTTTCATTTTAGTCCTTACATTTTTATTTTACTACTTTTAATTCCTAAACTAATTAACGGGTGACATTTAAGTCCTTACCCGTCATCCAACTAACAAAAAAAGTTGACGTGGCAAACAAAGTTTACTGTTGGTACACTAGAGGCTGACATGGCCAATAAAATAATATTTAAAAATGCCATGTCAGCATAAAATAGTAATTAAAAAAGATACATCAGCATCCACATAACCTTTGATTTTTTAAAATTAATTTATCAATTTAAAAAAAAATGAAAAATGAAAAAAAAAAATTAGAACCCAAAATACACATAAATTTAGATCTATGTCCATCTTAAACATGAATAAGACAGAATACAAATCCAGAAAATTCAATTACAATAACACAAACCTAGAAAAAAAATAAATTTACCGACAAGAAACTTTTCTTGCATTTTCTTATACTTAGAACCAGACACAAATTACCAGCAAAAGCATCCAACCAAATACCACCAAAACCAGCAAAAACATCCCCAATAACTCCACTTAAAAGGGGGGAAAAAAACTCCAGGTCCTTAAGATTTCCCCTCTCATATCTCTACCCTCTCCATAGAAAAACACTCAAATTCCCAGCCAAATACTCATGAAAAATCTACAAGAAAGCCACAAAAAAAAAAAAAAAAAAACCCATTGAAAAAACCAGAAAAAAATCCTAGACGAATCTCCAAAAATATCTCTACTCATCAAATAACCCAAAAAATCAAACCCAAAACCTCAACAAAATATTCCCAAAATTTTTCTACAAATCCAGCAACTACAGAACAGCAAACATAGCCTAAATGAACGAGGGGTTGCTCACCATGGTGTGATCTACTACCACAAGGTCCAATCTGCCACCGCCACTACAAGGTTAGAAGACATCGCTGAGAAGATATTGTATTCCATCAAGTGCGAGATGAGAACGTCCTCATACTCTCTAAGCTTGGGAGAGCTGAACCTAGAATACGATGTCATTTGCAAGCCAAGTGAGCTTCACTATTTGAAAAGGAGTCCATACAATCAGAGACGGTGTACACCATGCCTCAAATCCTCGAGTCGTGGATCCACATGGCACAACAGATGTTGAAGCATGTCACTAAGCTAGTCAAAGCTTAGAAATTCGAAAAAGCTGCAAGTGAATGTTATTTGATCGAACGGATCTGGAAGCTTCTCTTCGAAACTGAATTCTTGTTGGAGTTTGGGTTTGGGTTTGTGTTTGGTTGACAAGAAAGATCAATTGCCGGGTTTGTGTTTTTGTGTTTTGTTGACAAGAAAGAGCAAGAAAATCCTAGAAAAGTTGGGTGTGTGATTCTTATATTTAAATATGGGTTTATGTTCATTGTGTTCTTATTGAAGATGAGCTCAGATCTAAATTTATGTATTGAATTTTAATTCTGTTGTTTTCTTTTTTAATTTGTTAAATTTGATTGATTAATTTTTTAAAAAAATTAGATGCATTTACGCCTAATTTTTTTATTTAGTTAAAATTAATAAATTAGATGCTGATGTGGCATTTTTAATGCCAAAATAGATTTTTTAATTATTATTTTAATAGTGCCGTCAGCCACGTCAGTTTTTTCAGTTGGTTGGGTGAAGGTAAGGACTTAAATGTCACGCGATAATTGGTTTAGGGACTAAAAGTGGTAAAATGAAAATGTAATGACCAAAATGAAAAAAAAGCCAAAATATAGGGACCAAAAGTGCACTTATACCTAACTTTTTTTTTTGGTTGCTTTTTTCTCTCCGAAAAAAGAAAAAGAAAAAAAAAAGGAAGATGGAAGGACATGATTCCAGAAGTTTAATTTAGTGGAGGATGGCTTTCTTGGACCCTGTATGTCTACATATTATGGTACAACTTAGGCACAATATTTTTATATATATTAATAGGTAAAGCTCAGAGAAAGTTCAATTAGAACTTGATATTAAAATTAAATTTTGTGTCATGTGTCTAAATTTATGTGGAGACCACATTATAACTATTCACTTAAATTTGTGACAGAAGTGAAATTGTGTTAGAGGGGGATTGTTAAGTACTTTTGCAGGCCTTGAAGGAAGGAGGGAATTATTTAGCATCAAAGAAGCCCCTTATTTTTGATGCTCTTAGTTTCTCTAGCTCTTTTACCCAATTACTATACTCTTATAGTAAGAGAGATGGTAATAAAGTTGCCCATGGTTTAGCCTGGCATTCTATTTATTATTATTATTTTTATACAAAATAGAATTTCTACTTTAGACTAATCTAAGTGTATATGTGTGTGAAACTCCCTTCTGGAGACTTGAACCCCAGCCTTTACCCCCCACACCCCACAAACACTTATACTTATAAAGTGACCATCGCACCAAGGGTGTGCAGTGGTGGTATTCTATTAATGTCAATGACTATATAATGTGGATGGAGGATATTTCACCACCTTTATTTTCCATTGTTCAGGTTGATATAGCCAAACTTTTTTTTTTTTTTAAAGTTAATAAAAACCGTTCTAGGTCTTCTTTCTTAAAAGAAGTTTTTTTTTTTTTTTTTTTTAAATTTTTGTGCTAAGTAAGTTAATGAGTACAAAATACTAAGAATCTAATATTAATGAACTATAAAATTAAAAAAAAAAAATATTAATCACATATACTCAATAAAAATCAATACATAACAAAGATCACCATATGTTTTATCTTATTAAAAATTATAAAAAAATGATCGTAAGTAATATTAAATTTGGGTAAGAATTTTAATATATTACAAATTACGTTTACTTTTTTAAAAAATAATTTGACTAACTATTTATATTTTTATGAGAAAATTGTGTTTAATTTAAAATGTATCTGTAAAGTTGTGATTTCCAACTATGTTATGTTAGTTTTAATTCTGTGCAAAATTTGATTGTAATTTCTTCAATTATTTTCCCTGTGTGTATGTGGTATTATTTGTAAGGTATGAGTGTGAGAGATCGGTAAAAACTCAAGGTTCAAAGGATGTACAAGTGGATTTCACGATTGGCTCGTGACTGTCTTGCGAGAAGCTTACTCGTGAAATGAGCCACATGTAGAGCACATGACTGAAAGATGAAGAGTCGTGCCAGGTTTTATTTTTCGCGAGTGTCTCGTGGGTAAGGCCAATCTGCAAAGGACCCGCGAAACAATTTGTTTGGCAAAAAGTTATGTTTTGCTTTACCATGTCTTTACCCACACTATATATATCCTCATTATCCACAAATGGTAAAGGGTGTTTTTTAGAGAGAAAACCCTAGAAAATACACTTGAGAGTTAGAGATTGTCATACCCATAATCACCTATACATTTCCTTGTGATTTTCCTCAATTCCTATCTCTCCATCTTTATATCTTTAAGAGCTTGCTAGCCCAAACACTTACCACACCCATCTTGAATGTAAAGTGAGATTTTGGTGCTACTGGGAAGTATTGGAATGAGCCATTCATTGGCGGATGCAATTGGGTTGAATTGCGGGATCTAGAAAGTTAGAGAAGACAAGGCTCTGAGAATTCAGTTGGTAGCAAGAGCTTGGAGGGCTCAAGTACATGGGGTAGACTAGACTTGGAGGGTCTTTTGTTATTCGTATACTCCAACTTTATTCTCTAGTGGATCGATTTTGACTTGGAGGGTCGTGAAAAGGTTTTTCGCCAAGTTCTTTGGTTTCCTCTTTGATAAGACATCTCGGTGTTATCTTGTATTTACATCTCTCTTTCATACTCTTTAAGCTTTCATTTTATTGTTAATAATGGATAAATATGGCTTAGGGTAGTGATAGCGGTTCTTTGCACTTATTTATTCTTATTCCGCACTTCGTATAAGTTAGAATAAAAGTTATCTAGCCGTAATTTTTAATTGGATGTCTAAACAAACTCGTGTTCTTGCACAAATCTGAGCTTTCAGTATCGATGCATATGTATGTGTTACATGTTATATTTTTTGTAATAAAAATTGTGTTTAATTTAAATGCATCCATGCATTCGCATGAGTTACATGCTAGTTAAGTGTAATGCATCAGGTTTTGTAATTGAATTCAAACAACTTTTTATTTTTTACTAATATAGTTTTTTTATTTATTTATTTATTTATTTATTTTTTTGAGATTGGAATTCAAAAATAGTGTTTGAATTCAAATGAAAATCTAATATGTATACTACACCTAAAATGCTATAACTAAGGTTTATCCCATATATTATATGTAGTATGTTAAGTTACTTTTATGATGGGGTTTGGCTTACCTCCAATATTTTTTTAACTGAAAGTCACATTTTGATTTAAATACACAATAGCAAGTGGTAGTGGGTTTTAATCTTCACATTTTATTTAGTTAGTGGATGATGTGATAGTTTCTTATTAAAAAAAAATGAGATTCTAGTTAAAAAAATACTAGAGGTAAACCAAACCCTTTATGATGATAGTGTGAAAGAGAAAATAAATATAATTACTTTTATAATATAATTAATGCTATGCTATGTTATTTTCAAATATCATTAATGGCATTATTGCTCTCTATTTTTGGGGGGGCACATCAAAGATGTTATACAACATATGATGTTTGTGTTGGGAAATTGCCTCAAATTCCAATTGTGATTTAGAAAGTCAATTAGGTTTCCTAATTGAAGTAGGAAAAATTAATTTGGGTTTTCTTGTTGTAGAAGAAAAGATTATTCCTTGGTGTGAAGGAAGTCTATTCCTTGTTAAAGAGGTAATGTATTCGTAATCCAAGAGGGAATAGACTCCTTATTAAAGAGGTAATGTATTCGTAGTCCAAGAGGAAATAACAAAAGAGTCTTATAAATAGACAATGCTACAAAGTATTTGATGGCTTTGGCCCAAGGGTCCTCCCTATGGGGAGAAAGAAAATAAAGCGTGAAATCAAGAGAGAGAAAGGAGATTTTTGCTTGGGAGGAACGGAAGAGGAACGAGAGAGTAAAGTATTGCCGTCTTTAAGAAGATAGCCAAGGAGGAGAGAGTAAAGGGTTGCCGCCTTTGAGAGGATAGCCAAGGAGTACAAAGCGAAGTGTTGCTGCCTTTGAAAGAGATAATTATTGTATGTGCGAGAGCAAAGAAAAATGAGAGAGATTTTTCTTTAGCCGTAAGACATACACAAGAATTTTTGTAATTGATTTGATAATAGTGAAATTATTTGAAGTTTGTCCCGTGGTTTTTTCTCTTAAAAAAAGGAAGGGTTTTTCGCGTAAATTTTGTGTTCTTGTATGTGATTGTTATTTTGAATTGCTAATATTGTTGATAATATTATTTAGGACCCAACAGTTTGTGACATTATAATTATTCTTTATCATCTTATCATCAAGTCTAGTTGCCAATGGGTTCTTTCTAACACGACTAGCTTTAGGCTTAGGGCTTATAGGCCTTTGTCTAAAGCCATCAATAGGGTCCCTACATTGTAGATAAACAAATGGTTTATTAAGAACAAAGAATGAGGATTGTGTGTTTTCTCTACCACGAACTCAAGAAATGCCCCTGAAATTATGTTCCAATACAAATCCAACTCAATTGAAATTCTAAGGTGTTGCAACATTTTAATAATTGGAATGAATAAATTAAATAACATAAATATAAAGATATGAGAGTTAATATGGAAGATTAGCAATGGCAGTTCTAGGAATTTTTTCTAGGGTGGTCATTATGAAAATTAAATTATACAAAATCTAGTAAAAATTGAAAAACACACACACACACACACACACACACACACAAATGCATAAAATCTTATAATTTCCTTCTATGAGTTTTCTTATTTTGAAGTTATTGACTCTTATTATCAATTCTACAAGTTATATCTCTTTCAAAATTTTAGTTCAAAAAAATATTCTAGGACTTGTCCATATTGTTTGTAAGTTTCTAATATATTGTTAAAGGAACCTAAGTTTAAAGACAAAATTTGGCTATAAACTTAGTTGTAGGCTAAGGTTACAACTCTCACTAAAACAGTTAATATGATTACATATTTTGAAAATTTAGGAGTTAAATTACATGTTTTATTTATTTATTTATTTAATGTTTTTAACGATTTGTTTGTTTCACGCTCTGTTTGTTTCAACGTAAAATATTTTATTGTAAAACATTTTCAAGTGTTTGGTAAGTGTTGTAACATAAACATTGCAAATATAAATCAGCCACCACATACCCAGCCACCACCAACCATTGCAAAAACACACCCTGTAATCCCATCCCATCGGCCACCGTCATCGAACTACCCTAACACCCAACAGCCACTAGAATCACCGCCAGCCACCAGAATCACCAGCACTAAAAAAATAGCCATCAAAACCACCACCAAAGATTCAAAAAACCGCTCCCAACTACCAAAAAAACAACCACCAACCACCGAATCATCACCAACGACCCAAAAAACAACCACCAATAACCCAAAAATCCATATTAGAAAGGCAAAACCACCCACAAAACTAGATCAAAAACCTGAAAGAAAACCCACGAACAAAGAATCTAATATGAAAATCCAACAACCCAGCAAAAAAAAATCCAACAACCCAACAAATCTAGCAATGGCGAGATTGGAATAGCCACCAGCAAGATAAGAACAGCCACCAAAAACCCAATCTGCTGCTCAACAGTCAGATCCGGTTTTATGAGAGAGACGAGAGGAGGGAGGAGGTGTGAAGTTGGTCTGTGGGTGGCGCCAGTCGGGGGGTGATGTCAATCGGTAGGTGGCGCTGGTCGGGGGGTGACACTAGTCGGTAGGTGGCACTGGTCGATGGGTGATGTCGGTCGGTTGGTGGTGGTGTCGGTTGGTTTTAGGAGAGATGGATTAATGGGTGACAAATGGAATGTTGGGTTATGACTGTGAGAGAACTGAGAGGGAGAGATAGCGTGAGAGAGAGGGAGGGTGAGTTATCCGGATGAGAGCTAGTGAACAAATGTAAAATGTTTTATCAAAATTTTAAGTGTAAAATATTTTACACATATTTGCTTAGGTTGATTTAGTTAACTGAAAATATTTTACTTTTGACTAAATATTTTACTGCAAAACAAACATGGAAAAATAAGAAAATATTTTCTTGTAAATATTTTACATCAAAACAAACTGAGCGTTAATGTAAAATATTTTCAGGAAAATATTTTCACATTTTACAGTGTTTGTTTTGCAATAAAATATTTAGTCAAAGGTAAAATATTTTCAGTAAACAAAATCAATTTAAGCCAATTTATGTAAATTTTTTACACTTGAAATTTTGGTAAAATGTTTCACATTTGCTCTCTCCCTCTCATCCTGATACCTTTCACGCTTTTCTTCCTCTCATTTTTTCTCTCCATAACCTAGCTAGGTAGCCACCTCTGATCTCTCTCTCCCACCACTAGAAAGCTCTAATCGACACCACCAGCAAGCTCCAACCTTCGCCTGCGCCGTCCATCACTAACTCCTCATCATCTCACACAAGAAGTTGCTTCTCCCTCTCCCCAACTCCTCATTGGCCACGGTATCTTCCCTTTCCCCAACTTCTTATAAAAAATGACCGCCATGGTCGACCTTGCATCGCTGCTTAAGCCCTCTTGTCACCACCATCGTGATAGTGGCTTCCTTCACCACCATGGTTGAGCTCCTCTGATCCGAGTTTTTGGAGGGTGGGTTTTTAGGTTTTCAATATGGGTTAGTGAGTTTTTTTTTGGCTTTATTTTGGGTGGTTATTGGAGTGGTTTGGTCGAATCTGTGGTTTAATGGTAAGATTTTTAGGTTGTAGCTAGGAGGTTGTGATTGTGGTGGCATCTTTTCTCTTTCTTCTAGATCTAGTTTTTAGGGTGGTTGGTGGTGGTTTAATGGTTTATGCTCATTTAGGGGTGGTTTTGGGGTGGTTTTTGCTCATTTGTGGGTGGTTAATGGTGGCTTGCATTTTTTATGTGATTTGTCATTCCAAACACTTAAAAAAAAATTTACAGTAAAATATTTACATGTAAAATATTTTTCATTTGATCGGATGTTATTCATTATATATATATATATATATATATATATAAAATAAATACATGTCAAATTTCATATTAATCGGATGTTATTTATTATTTGATCTATAAACTTATTTTTTATATATAATTTTGGATTATAAAAACTCAGATTTTAAATCTTTGATTGATGACATAGCTATTGATATTTGATTTTATTGATATTTTGTAAGCATGAAGGATATAAGAAGAAAATGTAATCTATTGATGGATTTGTCAAAATTCACATATTATATATATATTAAAATGAGTTGTAGTCTTAGTCGCAACTAAGTTTGTTGCCAAATTTTGTTCAAAATTTAAATATGGTGGGCCTAAAAAAAAATTTAGGGTGGTCACAATTTTTTTTAAAAGTAAAAAAAAAAAATCATAAAATTGTTAAAATTTATATATAATAATTATATTTTTCCAAGTCAAGTTTGTTGATTGCTTAAAATTCCACTATTATCTTAGTCTTGGTAGGCAATATCACATCAATATCATGTTTAATTACACGTAAATATGTGAGTTTGAAATATTTCTAAAAAATATACTCATTATGTGCATTTTTCTCTTGTAAGAGATTAAAACTATTTAGCTAATCATACAAAACTGCCAAGAGAATCCAAGGGTAAAGATAAGTTGAAGCATGATTTTTGGAGTATTAAATAAGTAAAAAACATGTGAAAGGGAAGAAAGAAATTCGTTCAAGCTAAAATTGGAAAAATCTTGATGTGGAAACAAACTGTTTCAGTTTTTTTGCCATAACTTCTTGTACAAATGTTGGATTGACCTGATTCTTGTGGCCACAGAAAGAAGACTTGAAGATGTAAAACTTTGTAGTTTATTGAAAATTACAAAATAATATTTTTGAAGGTCAAAAGTGGGTTGGAAGCTAACATTGGATAAAATTCTGAATTAAAATCAAGGGATTCTCATCCTAAATTTGAGGGATTTTCTCTTTTTTCTTTTGGAGGAGGCTGAGGTTACAGTAGAGGAAAACCGTAGAACTTCTTTTTTAATCTTTGGTTTTATTTTTTTAGACAATTGGCATTGTTTTTATTTGCAACTAAATTTCTAGCTAGGGTTAGAGGTGAAACCTAATAAGTTGGAAAGAACGTGTGAGAATAAAAAAGGGAAGAAAGAAATTTGTTCAAGCTAAAATTGGAAAAATCTTGATATGGAAACAAACTCTTTTAGTATTTTTGCCATAACTTCTTGCACAGATGTCAGATTGACCTGATTCTTGTGGCCATGGAAAGAACACTTGAAGATCTAAAACTTTGTGGTTTATTGAAAATTCCAAAATAATATTTTTGAAGATCAAAAGTGGGTTGGAAGTTCATAGTGGATAGAATTCCGAATTAAAATCAAGGGATTGTCATCCTAAATTTGAGGGATTTTTTCTTTTTTCTTTTGGAGGAGGCTAAGGTTATTAGTAGAGGAAAAACCCTAGAACTTTCTATTTTTTAATCTTTGGTTTTATTTTTTAGACAATTGGCATTGTTTTCATGTGTAGCTAAATTTCTAGCTAGGGTTAGAGGTGAAACCTAATGTTTTTATCATGTGCTCTTGTGGTCCTGTGACCACCTGAAAATGTGGAGTTAGTGCAATGTTTAATCTTACATTGAAAATGAGAGAGGTTCTTTTATTGTTTTTAAGTGTGGTGCTTAATGGGCTGAAATTTATTGAAATAGATATTGGGTTAGATACGTACGTAAGAGGGAGGTGAAAGGAAAAGGTGTTTAGGCCTATTTATTTATTCATAAACTCTTTATCTAATCAATTCTGTAACTCTAGCCCATTTGCATAATATCCAACAATTAAACTTGTAACACTCACTACATAAGAATAATGGAACTATTAATCAAATTAGTTTGGGTAATCAATTTCCAAGTGGGCATTATTTCTGATGGAGCTTTGAGCTTTAACACCTTATGTAGATGTTATTCTAGCTATACAACATTTATTGGGGGTATTCTTTCTGGTGAAGTTTTGAGCTTCAACACCTTGTGTAGGGATTGTTCTAGCTATACGACATTAGTATTGTATCCTGAGAGAGTCAAGTAAGAGAAGGTCTGCATCGGTTATGAATTAGCCAACTGAGGGCTTGAGAAGGTTTGCATTGGTTACAAAGATTAGACAACCAAGAGCTCAAATCTCCTTAAAGAGAGCAAGTGTTGCGTCCCAGTTTAAATAGTGTTGTGTAATTTTCCTCAAAAAAATAATATTCAGATTTTTTTTTTTTGTGTTATTTCCATTATTAATATGCTAGCACCAACATACAGTTTATTGAAAAACATTTGAACATGTGGGCATTGACATTGTACAACTTATAATGAATATTGTATATAAACATAGACAAGCACATTATTAGTAGGGATCTAGTTTAAGTATGCAAATATTTCAAAGATCTCATATGAACATTCATGCAATTTTCCAAGGAAAATATGAGATTGCATGTTATTTAGAAGAGTAAAAGATCTAAATGAACATTTCAAGAATCTCATATGAACATTCAAACATTTTTCTAATAAAAAACAAGAGACTAAATGTTTTGTTATGAAGGTAAAAGATCTAGCATTTGACATTATGATAACGATATAACCCATTGGAATTTCCCAGGGAAGAGGTCTATAGGGGAAGCAATGAAAGACTCGGTTTCCCATTGAAAGGATCATTGGATACGTAATGACTATGCTCAGTTGCATCCTTTAGAGCTTTAAGGGAATAAGGGTGCTTTGAACTGTGAACCCCTCCTCCATTTATAGAGAGGGAGGGGAGGTCTTTGTGATGAGATTTGGAGGAGTATAAGACTCTCCATGATGATAAATTCAATTTTATCTAAAAAAATAGCAAATTTTCAAGTTTGAACAAAGTTGAAACAAGTGTCAGTATTTTGGCTTTAACTTTTTCACTCAAAAATAATATTGAGATAAAATTGCTATCATTTAAAAGATGATTCTTAATGCAACAATTTTAACATCAATATATAATAAATTCCAAATTCTAATGTTTACTATGCCAAAATTGCCCTGCAAGGGAACTTGAAAATTGTTCTTGATATATTTGTTGGGTTCTAAGACTTTAGGTATTAGAACTTCATTTCGTAATATTGGCAAACTATGATCAAAACATTTAGTCTTGTTTTTAGACTTGCTGAAAGCATTTTTATGTGTAAAGTTGGAATCAAGTGTACTACATAATTTACTGTGTAAATCTGCCTGGCTCGATCGATTGAAAATTAGACTCGAGCAATCGAAGCTCGTGCAAATTATTTTTCTACAGAATTTTTCCAACTCAGTCCAAGCCTGTTTGACGTGTAGGGTTTTATGTTTTGTCCTAAGTATAAAAGGAAAAACCCTAGCCACGTTTTCAAGATTGTTGCAGTTATTATTTATGCTGTGTATGTGAATCTCGTGGGAGATCTAGAGGTGTTTGCCTTCACATATACTTAGAGTTATCAAGAATCAAGATTATGTCAAGAACTTGATGATCATTCAGTTGCTGCATTAAGAGCTTAAAGATACACAAGCGGGAGTGCTTGTATTGGTGTGAATCTGAGAAAGAAGTAATTCGTGGACTCGGAACTGTTACATGGTCGTGGTAGTAAGTTCCCTACTCGAGGTAGCAATATGATGTTAGTGGTCTAAGTCGTTATTGTGTAAACTTCAATGCCTTCATAGTGGATTCGTTTTACCTTGAAGATAGCTAGGTTAAATCTTCCCTAGGTTTTTTACCGGTTTGGTTTTCTTGAGTTATCATATCATTGTGTTATTTATTTTCCGCACTGTTTCAATGATATGATTTATATGGGTTAACTTAGATCTACATAATTTACTTAGGTTAATCACTTGGCTAAATAACTAGGTTAATCTGGTTATGTTTAAGGGGTCTAAAACGTACAAGTGGTATCAGAGTAGGTTAGCTCTTGTATTTAGATCCTTTGATCTAAGAGTTGATCCTTGACCATTGTTGTCATGGACATTTGGAAGCTCTTATAGCTAAAGTTTTAATTGGTCTATTTTTTATTTGTGTATCTTGTTGCTTTTGTTAAGTCTCTCCTTGAGTATCTTGGTATAAGTACATGTGATGATAATTATGTATGTTATATTGCTTTAACCGCCTTAAAGGCGTGTGATTCTTGTCTTTGGTATTTGGATAGTGGTTGTTCCAAGCATATGACAGGAAATAAAGTTTTATTTAAGACACTTTTTGAATGAAAGATTGGGACAGTCACCTTTGGAGATGGAAGCAAATTTGTGATTTGAGGCATCGGAACTGTGGACATTCCAGGGTTGCCAGTTTTTGAAAATGTCTAGTATGTTAATGGGCTAAATGCTAATTT
The DNA here is from genome assembly GCA_032878915.1 of Castanopsis chinensis. Classification (NCBI taxonomy): domain Eukaryota; kingdom Viridiplantae; phylum Streptophyta; class Magnoliopsida; order Fagales; family Fagaceae; genus Castanopsis; species Castanopsis chinensis. The sequence goes on from JAVQMG010000113.1 coordinate 3,064,582, forward strand.
ATTTTGTATCAGTCAAATTTGTGACAACAGATTAAATGTTCTCTTCACCGAGTATGAATGTGAGATACTGGATGGAGGAGGTGACTGCATGTGTATTGGTGTTAGGATAGCTGGCAATTGTTATGGTATAACACCAAGTATAAGCAATAAGTGTTTCAGTGCAAGGTTCAATCAAGTAGACTTATGGCATCAACGATTGAGACATGCAAGTCACAAGCAATTAGAGAAGATTTCTAAGTGTGATGTAGTTATTGGTTTGCCTAAGTTTGAGAAGATAGAAAAGTGCATATGTGGACCATGTCAGATAGGTAAACAAGTGAAGTCCAAACATCCATCTGTGACTAACGTTCAAACTTCAAGACCTCTAGAGTTGTTGCATATTGATCTTATGGGTCCTGCCAGAGTTTAAAGTTTAGGTGGAAAGAAGTATATTCTAGTTGTTGTGGATGATTTCACTAGATATACTTGGGTTGTGCTTTTGAGAGATAAAGTCGAGGCTCTTGAAAAGATGATAAACTTGTGCAAGAAATTGCAAGTTGAGAAAGGCACTATGATAGCCAGAATTAGAAGTGATCATGGAAGGGAATTTGAGAACACAATATTGGCTACCTTCTGTAATGATCAAGGCACACATCAAGAGTTCTCTTCACCCAAGACACCACAACAGAATGGAATAGTGGAACGGAAGAACAGGGTTGTTTAAGAGATGGCTCGTGTCATGCTACATAACAAAAAGATGCCTAAGTAATTCTAGGGAGAAACAGTTAACATTGCTTGCCATACACTTAATCGGGTGCATTTCAGACCTAATTCTAAAAAAACTCCTTATGAACTCTGGAGAGGAAAGAAGGCTGTTGTGAAATACTTCCGGATATTTGGTAGTAACTGTCATATTTTGCGTGATAGGGAGAACTTAGAAAGTTTGATGCAAAGAGCGACAAGGGATACTTTTCGGGATACTTCTCCACTAGTAGAGTTTACAGAGTATACAACCTAAGAACTAAAATAGTCATGGGGTCTTCAAATGTGGTGATCAATGATGAACTGTGTTCTGAAACTCAGTTAGAAAACATTCCTACAGTTCAAGAAAAGACTGTGGAAGTTAATGAACCTATTCTTGATGATTATATTGGGAAGCATAGTGATGAAGAGCTACTGGTGTTTTATGATGCTGTTTCAGTACCTTCAAGTTTAGAACCATCTACAATGGTTCATGAAGCTCAAGAACAACAAAGTGAGCCTAGCCCTTTATCAGAACAAAAAGGTACTTCCACATCTCTGGTCAAAGGTCCATCTTTAAGAGTAAAGTTAAATCACCCTGTCACGAATATATTGGGTAGTTTGAATGATAACATGAGATTGAGATCAAAAGCCTTGAATGTTATTACTCACTTATGCTATCTATCCCAATTTGAAATGAAAAAGGTGGATGAAGCACTTCAAGATGCTGATTGGATTAATTCTATGCATGAAAAACTTCACCAATTTGTTCGAAATGATGTGTGGGAATTAGTTCCTAGACCGAAAGGAGAAAATGTAATTGGAACTAAGTGGATTTTCAAGAACAAGTCAAATGAACATGGTACTGTTATTCGAAACAAATCAAGACTTGTTGCTCAAGGATACACACAAGTGGAAGGGGTTGATTTTGATGAGACCTTTGCATCGGTAGCAAAACTAGAATTCATTAGAATACTGTTGGCCATTGCAAGTCATTTGAATTTCAAGCTGTATCAAATGGATATCAAGAGTGCCTTCTTGAATGGGATATTGCAAGAAGAGGTATATGTTCAACAACTAAAGGGATTTGTTGATCCTCACAGACTGAATGATGTCTACAAGTTGAAGAGAGCTCTCTATGGTTTGAAACAAGCTCCTAGGGCATAGTATGATAGGTTGACCGCTTATCTCATTGAGCATGGATTCAAAAGAGGATTTGCTAATACTACTCTCTTCATATGAAAGGATAAGAATTGTTTTGTAGTAGATCAAATTTATGTTGATGATATTGTTTTTGGTGCTACTAAGGATTCTCTTGCTCAGTCTTTTGCAGATGAAATGAAGAAGATGTTTGAAATGAGTATGGTCGGTGAACTAAATTTTTTCTTGGGATTGTAGGTGAAGCAAACAAATTCTGGTATTTACATCGACCAATCAAAATATGCTAGAAATCTAGTCAAGAGATTTGAACTTGATAATGCTGCACATGCTAGAACACCAATGGCTGCTAATGCAAAGCTAACCAATGATCCTTCAGGTGAGTTTATAGATGTTACATTATATAGAAGCATGATTGGTTGCCTTTTGTATTTTACTGCAAGTCGTCCTGACATTCTTCTAGTGTTGGTGTATGCTCTAGATTTCAATCTAATCCTAAATTTTCACATTTGAATGCTGTTAAAAGAATCATAAAATATGTTAGCGAAACTTGTGATTATGGTTTGTTCTATAGCAAAGAGTCAAATTTGTCTCTTCCTAGATTTTCTGATTTGGATTAGGCCGACAATGCTAATGATAGAAAAAGTACCACTAGTGGGTGTTTTTATGTACGAGCCAATCTTATTGCTTGGATGAGTAAAAAGTAAAATTCTGTTTCTCTGTCTACTACAGAAGCAAAATATATCGCTGCTCGAAGTTGTTGTTCACATCATCTTTGGATGAAAAAACTTTTGAGTGATTATGAAATAACACAAGACACCATGGTTGTTTATTGTGATAATTCTAGTGCCATCGATATCTCTAAGAACTCTATTCAACACTCTAAGACTAAACACATAGAGGTTAGACATCACTTTATTAAGGATCTTGTTGAACGAAAGATTGTGGCTCTTAAATGTATCCTTACTGATTGTTAGAATGCTGACATCTTCACCAAACCTCTTGATAGAAGTAAGTTTGAGACACTTTGTCAAGTAATTGGTGTGATTCTGCATCCCTGATCATCCTTAGTTTTCATGGTCCTTGTGCTTCATTGCTCTATTCTTTGTGACCATTCTTCTTTGTTAGTTTTTGTTTTTTTAGGATTTGCATTGCATAACATTCATGCATTTCATTCTATGATTATCTTTATTATTTCTTTTAAAAAAAAGGGGGGGGGGATGGAAAGCAAAATGTGTTTTGCATTATTTTTCTTAGATTTCAAATCGAGGTTGGCCAATTTATTTTTACATAACATGTCTATGTACCTTGTTTTAGCTTGGATGAGCTTATTTATTGCACTTTACTAGTTTGAGTTTTGTAGTGCATGTTGTGTGGGAAGACGTTTATATTTTTTGATCACATGATCTGATTTTGAAATCATGTGTCTTTGATTGTCAGACTTGAACTTGTTGAGAAAGACATTAATAACCATCTCACCGCAGTTTACTAGCCAATCATGAATACCTTAGTGCATATCATAAGATTTTGTACTCGAGAAAGTGTAGCACATGCACAAAAAAAATATAAGGTGTAGCCTTGATTTAAATGCTAAAATTGGTGTGTACATTATTGGAATATAATTAACTCAATCAAATAAAATTGATGTGTACATTATCTTAGCTATTTTAATAAGTTTAAAATCAAATAAAATTGGTGTGTATATTATGAGGCAAATTCAAGAAACTTACATGATTGCAAGCTTTTATTCTTAGAGATGTGGGAGTTATATGACGTAACTCTTTAAGGGATAGTCTCTTTTAAATTTATGTGATGGATTTTGTAGAAATTGTGATTGATTGCTATTTACTTATCACCTCACATGTATCTCAAGCTTTGGCTAGTTGCACACACTTCACAAGTTATTCTTTGCTAAACTTTGAATATGTTATTGTGTGTGATTTTGTTTTGGCCATCCAAGATTGAAAGAACCTTGATTTTGATGCAAAATGTGTTTAAAGAGATTTTGAGGAAAATTTGACTGAAAATCTTACTTTTGAGGGTTAAATTCAAGTGTTTCTAAAAAGCATTTCATCTGATACTCATTTATTTTATTCATAAAATACTATGCTTTGAGGAGGTTCTGCATTAAATTGATCAGTTTTTCAAAAACTTGATTTTTCCATATTTTCGATCGATCAAGTGTGTTTTTCGACCGATCGAAATTGTGATTAAATTTTGGTTTGAATTTGTCTGGCTCGATTGATGCTCGATTAATGCTGGATTGATCGAATGTAATTTTCGATCGATCGAACTTGTTTTTCAATGAATCGAAAATCGTTCAAAGGGTTTTTAAAACATAAGCTTTTCATGTGTTTGTCACTATTCAATTTTTTTTTTCAAAAAGTTCTTTCCCTATCTCTTCGATCGATCAAGGATTCAAAGCAATTTTTGTCGTTTTCTCTCCAACTTTTTGCAAGGTTTTTTTCTTCTAAGGCCGGTAAGACTGCCCCTCCTTTTTAATTTATTTCCATAATTCATGCATATTTTTCATGTATTTTGGGGAAATTTCGAACCTATGAATATTTGGAGATTTTGGTGACTTCAATCTTTTCTTTCTAAATTGATCAATGAGTTTTTGTTGTGGGATGATATAAATTTGATTTTTGAGAATTAATTTGATCAATTTTTTGATTTTCGGAAATTTGAATTTTCTAGTGCTTGAAACTACCCGAATTGAGGATTTTGTTCAATTGACTTTTAATTGATGAAATTTGGTTTTTTTTTTTAATTGATTTGATCATTATTTTCAGTTAACTATCTTGTGTAATGATCAATTGGTCAATTTGTTGAGTTTTTTTTTTTTTTTTTTTTGTTTTTGAATGGGTTTTCAAAATTTTGGGGTTTTTTATATACACTCTATGCTCAAGCCAATTTTGTGATTTTAAAGTGAAATTGAACTTATTCTCACTGCATTAGAGCATGCATCATGTGTTGATATTGTTCATGCATCATATAGATTGTTATTTTCTACATTTTTGTGCTAACTTGTAGTCTGCCCTTGGTTTTTTGTTTTTCCTCTTTCTCTCTATCCCTTTTGTGTCTGTCCTTTTGATCCTTAGTATCATGACTAGGAAGACTAGAGCTAATAGAAAATCCTCCTCTTCTTTTGTCCCTACCTTTGATAGCGAGAGGTTTCTGAGTGAGAAAAACCAAGAGACGTATGAGAAGCTAAACATCATTTGGTCTATGTGGGCTGAGTAGAAAGTAGTGTTAGATGAGTTAGATGGTGAGATTCGATGAAATTTTGATAGTAGGGGTTGGCTTCCTTTGTTGGACATTTCACATCCCCCTTCGGCTGCCTTGATTAGAGAGTTCTACTCGAACTTTTCTGTCCACTCCTATGATTTTAACACTTTGGTGAGGAGTTGAATTCGGGTTGAAGAGTACACCATTACTCCTTCGGTGGTGTCTGCTGCTCTTAGGGTGCCTTTGGTCCAGCATCCTGTTTATCCTTATGATGAGTCTCCACCCTTGATGACATTATGTCATATCTTACTGGGTCTTCTATCTAGTGGGGTTCTGATCCTCAGATCACTTCTCACGAGTTGACTGAGATTCATTATCTCTTTTTCCAGATTTCTTGTCATTCCATCTGGCCTGTCTCTCACCTACACACTATTCCTTTGGAGCGATGTGCATTTTTGTATGTGCTTGTCACGGATGCTTCTATGATTTTTCCTCGTATTTTCATTCGTTCTTTGATTAATGTTCATAGGAGTAGTTCTATTGCTCATGGTCTGGTCTTTCCCCTTTTTTTCATCTGATTTTATTACCTCTAGGATTAGATGAGTTTTCGACGTCTAAGCCCGTTCATATTATAGCTCCTATAGGTGCCCCTTTTCTTAGGCAGAGGGCTACTCATATGCGAGCTAGCTCTAACACCCTAGAGTAGAGTCTTCCTCTGGTGCACCTCCTCCTCCTCCTCCTCTTCCTTCTATAGGTAATCTAGCTGCTGATGATTATGTCAATCCGACTGCTGTTGTTGCTTCTCCACCTTCTACTTCGGATGTTTCTAGCATTCGTCGTGATTTGGATACTGTCATGACTGTTCAGGCGGCTCATGGTCAGCTTTTGGTGGAAGTGCTTATTGAGCTTCAGGCATTGAGAGCGGATTTGGCAAGTTTAAGGGTAAAGGATATTTAGAAAATAATTAATTCCATATGAATTTTCTATTAACTTTTGTAGCAATTTTCTCTTAACTTTTTGAATTCCATATGAATTTTGAACAATAATTTTGTTATTTGGGATAGTTTAAGGGTAAAGGATATTTAGAAAATAATTAATTTTAATTAAACTCTTTTTTAAAAGATATTTAGTTAAGATTCAAAATCAAGATCAATAACACAATCATAATAACATGATCATCGCTATACCCCATCCATATATTTTTCAATTAAAAAAAAAAATTGCTGATTTTAACTTGGTTTAATTCAGCCGCGAACACATAAATACCTCATAAACATGTACTAAAGAATGCACATACAATATTATGGTATTTAAAATAAAAATTAACCATTCAAAGTATATAACTTCAGATAATTAAATAACAAAAAAGAAACTAAACATATTATTATAAGCATCCAATTCAACTTTAACTACGAGAAAACATAATATCCAAAATAATAACCAAACCTAGCTAAATCAAGATAGTAAAATTTAACTTAAAAACTTTGATCAACATTCTGGTCACTAGCAGAAGCAAATCTCTCAGTCCGTTGAGGAATAGGGATAAAGTTGAAGATTAAAAAATTCATCAACAAATTGTTGAGCATAATTCTGATTACTTGCAGAAGCATAGCTTTCAGTTTGATGAGGAACAAAACTAGCATCATCACCAGGAACTTCAAAAAATTGATCAACAAATTGTTGAGCATAATTCTGATCACTCGTAGAAGCATAGCTCTTAGAAGGAGGGTACACACTCATACCATCATTGTAATTCAAGGGTGGAGCGTTATACCAAGGATCTTGATTATAATTCTGAGGAGAATATGGCTGAATGGATGATATATCTTCTTCGGAATCATCATGGTGAACAGTTTCAGTGCTTTGTTGAGACACAACTGGCTCCTCGTCTGACTGATCATGATGAATTGATTCATTGTCGGATTGCAGTTCAGGTTCACTGTTGGATTGAAGTTCAGATTCACTATCGGATGAATCTATTTGAGCACTAATGCTAGGTTGTGTTGGTTCGGCTTTGGCTTTCGAAGCTTTTGATTTTGACTTTCCTAAGAAAAATTATATATACGTACAAAATAAGTATCGAAATCAAAACAACATATTAACTATTACATATAACGAAGTAAAAAAAAAAACTCTGAAATACAATGAAAAAACGAATGTATGTAAGCAGTTTACTCACACGGAAACACAAAAACAAAAACAAAGCTTTGTAGCTCATATATACCTAGTAACTTGCGCGCTATGGACTTGAATTTTCCTCCTCCCATGGCTTTCGTTGTAGAGAGATACTCCAATTTTCAGGTTAGAACTTGGAACCCTACGTGAATCTCCGGAGTATTTGTTTTTCTTTTTCACTATAGAAACCCTATTTATGAAGTGGGTGTGCTTCTTTTTCACGTAATTAGAAAGCCTATTCCCATTCGTATTCGTAATTCACATTCCTATTTCTAAGAGTAATTATAATAATAGACATATTTCTTAACCGACCAGCAACTTTCGTCTGAATTCCCATGTATTTACCCAAAAATATTACACCTTGGCTCCCTTCAAATTTCAGAATTTGGCTCAAATTGTCAAAGCAATCCAAGATAACCTAAGTAATTTAATTGATACAAATTGTTTTTTTTTTTTTTTCAAACATAAAGACCAAAATAATAAAAAAATAAAACTATGAGATGACCCATTCTCCAGCTCATGGCCCTCTAAAGGAAAAACCCAAATTTTCCTTCTAAGACATTCCAATATCCAAATTACCATATATCACCAATCTATTAAAAAAAATATTTAATAATAAGAATAAAACTAGCTAACTAATCTGCATATTCCACCTTCCTATCACGCCACTAGTCCTCACTATGTAGTGGCGAAGCCAAGATTTGAGTTGAGGGGGGGACTAAATTTATATATGATACACACACTTACACACACTAAGTGAATATATAATATTTGAGACCAATTTGAAAAATTAAAAGTTATTCATTTAAATTCTAAGTCATATTTAATGTAATTATACCCAAAAAAAAAAAAAAAAAAAAACTCTACAAAAAAAGAAGCTTTTTCATAATATTTTTGTAAGGACGCAATTTGGACCTAAGCCCAAAATTGGAAAAGAATAAGCTCAAAAAGCCTATTACAATGAATTCATAGAGAGTTGGTTAGAAATCTAGGTTCTAGTGAGTTTTAATAACAAAGATAGTGGGCTAGATCACAATATGATATAGATGGGATAATTTGTGTAACGAAAATTGTCCTTCGACTCAAGCCGAGGAGGTTGGTTCTTATATTTCTCTTTCTAAAGGATAGATTACAGATATTGTTCTTATGTCTACAGTGTTTTCTTTCTTCCTCCTTCGATCCCCTTATCTCAGGGCTTTCCTCCACCTTTTATACTCCCCTTTCTCCTCTCGCTCTACCCTTCACGTATGGATTAGATTGCCGGGTTGGATACTTATCCCATCAGCACCTTCCTAAAGTTTTTGAAGATAGCTATAAGGATAAACATCGCTACTCAGGCATCACTTCCTCATTAATGTGGCTAGAGAGTTAGCTGCAGAGCATTCAATGCAGTGGCAGCAGCTTTCTCTTTAGACATTTCACAGCCTTTCTCCATCTTATGCTCTTACCATGTACATCCTTACAAACAGGATCTCCTAGAAAGTTGCTTTTGGGTGACAGACCACCCCTCCCAACCTCGGCTTTACTCTATCGAGGAAGTATTCCTCCTCAAACCACCTTCTTGGATGATCTTGGTCAGACTTTATCTTTTTACTTTCCAACCCGGATCCTTGAGAAGACATTTTCGCATCCTTGGACTTCTTAATGTGCTTGGATTGGGCCTCTGGCCCAGCAGATACATAGACATGTACTTCTAGGCCCATTACCCCTACAATAGCCCCTCGAGATTCTTATTTCTGGCTCCTTGGGAAGAAAGGAGGATCTCGAAATTTCTCCCCATAATTACTCTATGCCCATCCTACATCATATTTAACTGCACAGGCGCCTTTTCAACTGCCTGAGGCACACTCCTGACACTTCAACACACGAGACGCATCCTTAATTAAATTTTTACAGCTTTATGTCTCCCACGTTGTATGGCGTGATGTGAATCCAACGGCTGTGGATTTTATCAAAACCTGGGCGAGAAATTTTCCCCCTTGTAGCTCATTTTTTATATAAAAGCTGTCCAAATCAATTTCTTATCTCACTTTTGCACTCATATGCTGAACCTGTAAGCTTATCTAATCCACTCGTGCCCTCACAGCTACCAAGAACTAGTCCGAGGAGAGTTTTCTGTCTCGTGTAAGTCTTCATAAATCTCCTCCCTTATTTTCTTTTCATCTACTTCTCTCTTTCCTGTCTTTTTCTCCTCAGCTCTTCATCCCTCTCTTTATCATTTTAATACCTTCAAATCTCTTTTGAAAATGGGTAGATTCGCTTCTTTAGTCAACTCTGAGGAGAAACTAGAGGCTTTTAAAACTAGTATAGGATTCTACCCAGGGGCGTCTATTAGGTATTGTAAGGAAGGAGAGTGGCATGAGAAAAGGCAGGAAAGAGAAGCAATAATCTCGATGATCGCCTTTATAGAAGGGGGAATGAGAATCCTTATGGGCACAATCACTAGGGATTACCTCAGGGCCCATAGATTAGCTCCTACCCAGTGCACCCTAAACATGTTTAGAATCCTAGGTTGTGTAGATGCGCTTAATGAGAGGATGGGTTTGGGACTTACCTATCATGACGTTAATTGGATTTACAATCTCCACCACTTAATAGGGCAGGGATACTATTTAAAGTCTAGGTATCCCGAGGTTAGGCTCATCCAATGCCTCCCTAATTCCAACAAGGGCCTAACAAAGATTTTCTGATTGTATCTGGGGAGTGGCACAATGGCCTCCCCTACCCGACGAGAGAGGGGAAACCAGGTAGGGCTCTAGGTTTAGGTCAATTATTTATAATCATCCCCTTTTCTTCTTCTTTTATTTGTGTCCATATAAAAGTTTTCCTTTGATTAATCTTGTTTTTGTTGATGACGTTTTTTGCTTTTCTTGATGGTTTTGCAGACAAACGCGCTGCTATTCCAGACTTCAGTCTTGTCAACCAGCTGAAGTTAGACGAGATATTGAAGGCTGAAGTGTTTGTTTACACTAATAATTAGCTCCGAGCAGCACATTTGATCCTCGGCTATATTCCTATCTCCAAATCCTTTTAGGCATCGAAGTGTGTGATTAGAGTAACAGATCCACGCCTACACCGAATAAGTGTTGTTACCCCTGGTTTCTTTCTTCCTGAAGGTGCTCCTATCCTTGAAGGCCCTTTCACAACTCAACCGATCCATGAAGGTATTCCGCCTCAACGCACGACTAGTGAAGCTGCATCCTCCCAACCCATCATCAAGGAGGAGGAAGAAAAAGTTAACGTCTCAAATTCCGAGGACGAATTTGACGTCTTCAATTTACCTTCTTCCCCGGGGAGTCCAGTTGGTGATCTCGGCTTCATATCTTCAGAACAAACTAGCTTCTCACAAGAAGAACCCACCACCTCAGACATAATGACGATTAAACGCAAGACCCGACGAAGCCTCTGAGACCTAATGGAGTCTCAGGTGAGGGGTCAAGAGCCAGGGAAGACCGCCCGAGCCAAACTTCCCTTATATCAAGGTCAAGAGCCAGGGAAGGTCCTCCAACCCAAACTTCCCTCCCTTCCACCAGACTAACCCCAACGTACTGATGTTGACACCTCATTTTGCAATCCGCATTTAACCTCACTTGGAGGGTAAAAGGGTAATTTCACATTGGAAATATGCATCTTGATTCTGGTCATTAGATCCTTAATCTCATTTCACCAAAATAATCTTGATGTTGTAACGATCAAATCGACTGGTTATTAGCCCTATGAACAATTGATTCCAATTGGTTATAATTATAATCAATTTGAAATTAATGATGTATCATAATTTGATTGGTTAGGACTACATTTTATGGTAAGGTTGCATACACCTAATTAATTAGATAGTTAAACATTAATTATTCAATGAGTAATTTGTGCAATTATCTTTTAATTAGGGTAAATTTGGAACTAATTAGGTCTAAAATGGGAGTGATTGGAGCCTATTAATGTTAATTGGAAACTAATTTGGGACCTATTAATGTTAATTGTGCTGAAACCATTTTCTAACAAATGACCTCTGCTCACTATTTCATCGATATCTCTCAGAGTATTTTGAATCTATGAATGTGATTAATTTTTCCAAAACCTAGACATCCGGGACTTCAATTTGAGCACAAGAACGAGACAATTCCGATTAGAATTGAGTCAGATATGATTTTTTGAAGTTAGATCTACAGGCTGTTGCAGTAGCTACAGGAAAACCGAATTTTGGCTTGCTCCTCACTCCCATCAATCTCTACATTTAATACTCCAGATTTTCCCAAAGGCTAAAATGAGGTCCAGGTTCATGATTCTTTGTCAACCCTCATTAATGGCCTTCCATTCATATTTCCTCCACCACTACTATATAAACCCCCCCTCCTTCATTTGAGAACGACAACAAAATCCCCCTCTCTTCTCCTCTCTTGAGTTCTAGAAAGTTGAGTAGTCTTGTCATATCTTGGTCTTCTTGAGACTCAAGGTATTGAGTGAGACTCACTCTTCCTCTTCTACCTCATTTTTTCCTTCACCCTTAGAACCTCCCTCAAGAGACTTCTCATCCACCATATGGATCTTGAATGAAGGTATAATCTCTTTCCCTAACTTTTTTTTTTTTTTTTTGTATTGCCATGATAATAATTTAGGATTAAAGCATGATAGTAACTAATTAAATTCCCTCGAATATGTTTGAATGTTCTTAAATGTTCTTATGTATTCATCACATATTCATGCATAACACTAGTTTTAATTTTAAATTCACATAAAAAATATGAAAAACATTTTTGTTTCATAATTCTTTTAAATATTTGAATCTAGGATATCACCATCCACACACATTCACTAGAATTCATTTTTCAATCCAAATGCAATGCTTAATAAATTGAATTAGGGTTTATCACATGCACACACCTTACATTCAACATGCAAATTGATTGATAACATATTGGATGATATGATATGAATGTTGGCCACCATAGTCTAAAAGACTGGTTTCACCGGGCAAGGTGGATGCCTAACACCTTCCCACCTTGTAACACAGCCTCCGAACTTAGATCAAGGGTTTGTAGATCAAATACTTGTCCATGTAATTTTCAATTTTTAGATTGTAACTAGGAAACAAAGCTATGTAATTCATTTTAGATTGTATCTAGGACCAAAGCCATGTAATTTTCCTATTATGTAAATTCAATTGAAAATTAATAAAATGAGGAATTTTTCAATTTTGGTTTTCTTTTTTTTTCAATGATTAAATAAGTGATGACTCCATTGTAAAACCCTTAATCTAAAGGGGAAAATATAACTAGTCGAACCTCCATTTTGAGAGGCAATAACACAACTCCATCCATTCACATGAGTTTGGCCTAACATCCCCTAATAAAACGGGCTGGGGGCGCGGTCTCTCACAGTGGCAATTCCACTGGGGATATTGAGGGCTAGGCTTCAATTAGATTATGGTGGCCAACCATGTCATTATTTTTTTTATTGTTTTTTATATATAATATGTCTAATATGTCATTATATTGCATGTTATGCATCATTTGCTTGAATGAAATTTATTTTATTTGTGTGCTAGCCCGGAAGCCTGGTAGTATTAGCCGTGGATTGTGGTCTTCGTGAGACTCACATACCTAGCGGTGAACCTACCACCCACCGCAACAAGGATCATCATGGTTATGCCATAATGGTTCATAGGGACAAACTGTACTGCTCAGACCAACGCGGCGCTCCTGGCGTCACAAGTTGGGAGCTACGACGTCCTAGCTTGTGGGAACCTTTAACCTACCTTCTACCCATGTTGTAATGACCCTTAGAACCTACCTTTAGGTTGGTCCATGTAATTGCATTTCATTATACATATGTTTGGCCGTTGTTTGGACCATGATAAGCCCAAGTCCAATGCTTGAGCCCATCATAATTGTTTGAATCATGTATGCTATGAATGAACTCAAGCCCAAAAGCTTATGATTGAACTCTACTTGGTATGGAAACCCAAAATTGTTTCTTGAATCATTCTAAGCCCACCACTTCAGCCCCTCAAAGGTGTATACACATGATCAAAATCAAAGGCCAAAAGCTCACAAGATGCACGCCTTCCAAGTGTAACCCCTTCCAAGTGTAAGCCCAAGCCATTTCAAGCAAATACCAAAAGATCAGAATCAACGTTCAAGCCTTCCAAGTGCAAGCCTAAGTCATTTCATCACAATCAAAGTTCAAGCATACCAAGGCTCAAGCATCCTAAATGGACCAAGAAGAAGCAAGCGGCCCAACTTTGCCTCGCTCCACTTATGGTTTGCAACATCACGGTTAAGCTTAAAGTTTGTTTTTTTATTCCATGTTTCTATGTTTCTTTGAATTCTAAAAATCCATGTAGCATTCGATGTACTTTGTTCATGTAAATATATATTTTTTTAAAAAAAAAATTCAAAAAAAAAAAATCAAGACTCCCAAATCTTTCCAAAAAAACATTTCAAATAAGAAAGTGTTTGGACTAGGGGCATTGGGCCTTTGAGTCATTTAAAAAAAAAAAAAAAATCTTTGAACTAGGGCCATTGAACTTCCTAGTGACTTTTTCAAAAAGACCAATTATTTTTTTCTTTCAAGATTTAAAAAAAAAAATCTCCTTTTCAAAATGGTACATGAGGATCCCTTGGACAAAACATTTTCTAAATCTTGTTGTTTAAAGGCTTGAGTAATCAACTTGTACCAAGGAATGATTAATTTCATTTGATCCATGTAAAGACTTTTGTTACTTGACTTAGAATATAAGCGGAAATGGTCTTAAAAGGCAATCAAAAAAATCCATCCATTGGAAAATCCCAAGAATCCATGTACTTGATCCAATTTTCAAAGGTCTTTTGTTTCACAACATTAGAGCATTCATACTTTTTTCCTTTAAGATGAATTTATTAAAAGAGCTTGAGTCACTATGCCTACAAGAAAGCATTACTAGGGATAGGAGGCCATCTTTGGTTAACCAAATTATTTCCTCTTACCTAGAATGTTCGTTATCCATTGCTAGCCTATTTGAGTCTTCAAATATTTAGCCTTTTTCTTGCATGAACCCACTAAAATCTAAACCTAGGGTGGGAAAAATCAAGATATGCATACTTAAATCTCATGTAGAAGAGGACTCAAACTAGTTGCTTTGAAGCTAATTGATAAATCTCTCCTAGAAGACATGAAAGACAAATGGAGAATTCATTAGGCTAAAGACAAGAGATCATAAAAAAAAAAATGAGGTTTCACACAATTAAGGAAGGAGAAATGAAATTTTAGTGTGCATCAAGTTTGAAGAGCCTAAAATTCATCGTGCCAAGAGGAATACAAGATTCATCTTAAAGAGGGTTCATCAAAAAAGGAAAAGATTCATCAAGCATAGAAATGTGCAAGCGCATCAAGGAAAGAAAGATGTATAAAGTATGCATCAAAATGACTAAAGCTGAGAAAAACAAGGGAGGCAAAAGACCCCAAAGAAAAGTTCGTTCAAATAAGAGATGAAAGATAGCAAAAAAGAAAAGAAAAAAGAAAGCCCGCTAAGCTGAAAATCCAAAAGGGCGGTCTAGGCAAAAGTTTGGGCCAAAGAAAAGAAGAAGAAGAAAAGAAAAAATTGGAAAATCCTACAAAGTTGGGAACCTGAGAATACAACCTAAAAAGAAAAGAATTTTACCAGATGAAAGTCTGGAGGTATGATTCAAGATGAATGAGCATAATGTTGATACGAGTGACCAATGAAGACTAGTGAGAATATGACAAAGAAGAAATGGAGAAACTCCTCCAATACTTGATTTTCGAGTAATGCATACTTGGGGGAAACATCATAGGGAATTTTGAGCCTTTTTATATCATTCATTTCATAACCTAAACCCGGCCTACATTACAACCCACGAGTAAAGACCTCCTTGAAGTCTTGCTAGTTGTAGGCACATCCTAAACTCTAATATTATTTCTCTTGAATTAAAAAGGAAAAATCCTTAAAATTGTCAAACCCCACTAGATGA
This sequence comes from Castanopsis chinensis, assembly GCA_032878915.1. NCBI lineage: Eukaryota > Viridiplantae > Streptophyta > Magnoliopsida > Fagales > Fagaceae > Castanopsis > Castanopsis chinensis. The sequence goes on from JAVQMG010000113.1 coordinate 3,079,833, forward strand.
TATGTTGAAGGACAAAACTTCTCAAATTCTCAAATCCCCAAATCCCCAAATGGCTCAAAAGAACTTTCAAACTTGGAGCACTCTCCTTGTTTGCACCCAATAATGTAACTCCTAAATATTATCGCATTTCATTTCTTGATTGCCTTTGGAGACTCAATCTAACAATGTTCGAAAGGAAGAAACAAATTTGATTATATGAGTTTAATGATCTTGATACTTCCTAATCAAAGAGATTTGTTTGGTTCTTAAACACTATGATTTTCTAAAATGGTTGTTCAAAGGATCACATCTAGTTCCAAAAAAAAAAAAAAAAAGGAAATTTGTTTTTTCAAAAAAAGAAAAAGAAAAAAAAAGTGCAATCTCATTTCAAAAAAAAAAAAATCATTTTTTTCCAAAATCGAGTTCTCTGAACTATGTCTTGACCTGATCCTCTATGAGAGAGGTACGTAGGTAGCCTTTCAAAGGCTCGGTCCCAATCATCCAAACAACCTTGGGGAGCAAAGTCAAAATAATGTGACAAAATTGTTTGGGTGCAAGTTAGGCTAAGCCCATTTGTTTTGCATCAAAGCAAGCTTGAACATGGGGCATCGGCCTATTTATATTGTATGCGGATATGTCCTTCTTGCATGAAAGCATGTTTTCATTTGAGGCATCAATCCATTTTTTTGCAAGTATGTCCACACTAAGGGCAATGGACAAAAATGTTTTCATGATAATTGGTTTCTAACAAGCAAGAGAAAGAAAGCCATTTTGCAGGAACCAATGATAACAGACTGTGATCTTCTTTCATGTTCCCCAATTGTCACTCAACTTCAATCTAAGCATGGAATATGCTCCAAACTAGGGGCGTTGGCTAAGTACTTCAAATTCATTTCAATGAATAAATCCATTGCTAATTATCTTTTTGCAGAAATTAAGCAAGGACTTATCTAGCAATCCACATCAACTTCCAGCCAAAGTTATTCTTATTCAAAGGATAGGTTTTTCAAAAAAAAAAAAACCATCACGAATAAATCTTCATCACTCTTACTCCATCTTCATCTTCTTTACTTTTTGATAATGAACAAATCTTCAAATCTCAAAAAAAAAAAAAAAAAAAAAAAAAAAAAAAAAAAAAAGAGGATAAAATTTAAAAAAAAATTAAAAATATTCCATATCTTTCAAAAAAAAAAAAAAAAAAAAAAAAAAAGAAGAGAAAAGAGAGAATATTCAAAAAGCCTTGGGACTAGAGGCATTAGGCTTGTGCTTCTTAGTTTGCTTTCAAAAAAAAAATTCATCAATCAAAACTTTCAATTCCTTCAAAAAAAAAAAAAAAAAATTCAAGATTTCCAAATCTTTCCCCAAAAAAAAAAAAAAAAAAAAAAAAAAAGTCTCAATTCCTTCAAAAAATTCAAGATTTCCAAATCTTTCAAAAAAAAAAAAAAAAATTCAATTCCTTCAATTAGGTTGCCTTAAAAAAAAAAAATTCAAGATTTCCAAATCTTTCGAAAAAAAAATTCAAAAAATTCAAGATTTCCAAATTTTTTTCAAAAAAAAAAAAAAAAATCAAAAGTCCTAGAAGAGAACTTCAAGAAGAAAAAACTATGATCCTCTTCCATATTCTCCCATGGTGCAACATCAAGTGAACTATCCATCCTCAACATTCATTGAAGCATGGAATATGTCTCAAACTAGGGGCGTTCGCTAGGTATGCCAAATTCTTTTCAATGAATAACTCTGTTACTAATTGAAAATATTTATTTTGCAAGTACTAGGGTAAAAGGCCCACACACATGAGCCCAAAGCCCAAAAAACCCTTTTTCCTCTGAAAACATGAGCCAAGATCCAAAAATCCTAGGTCCTTTGAAAACATGAGCCAGGATCCAGAACCTTTGGTCCTCTGAAAACATGAGCCCAAAGCCCAAAAAACCCTTGGTCCTCTGAAAACATGAGCCAGGATCGAGAATCTTTAGTCCTCTGAAAACATGGTCCCAAAGCCCAAAAACCCTTGGTCCTCTGAAAACATGAGCCAAGATACAAGAATCTTAAGTCCTCTGAAAACATGAGCTAGGATCCATAACCTTTGGTCCTCTGAAAACATGAGCCCAAAGCTAAAAAAAAACCTTTGGTCCTCGAAAAATATGAGCCAAGATCCAAGAATCCTAGGTCCTCTGAAAACATGAGCTAGGATCCAGAACCTTTGGTCCTCTGAAAACATGAGCCCAAAGCCCAAAAAGCCCTTGGTCCTCTAAAAACATGAGCCAAAATCCAAGAATCCTAGTCCCTCTGAAAACATGAGCCAGGATCCAGAACCTTTGGTCCTCTGAAAACATGAGCCCAAAGCCCAAAAAATCATTGGTCCTCTAAAAGCATGAGTCAAGATCCAAGAATCCTAGGTCCTCTAAAAACATGAGCCAGGATCCACAACCTTTGGTCCTCTGAAAACATGAGCCCAAAGCCCAAAAAAACCATTGGTCCTCTAAAAACATGAGCTAGGATCCATAACCTTTGGTCCTCTGAAAACATGAGCCCAAAGCCAAAAAAAAAAAACCCTTGGTCCTCTGAAAATATGAGCCAGGATTTACAACCTTTGGTCCTCTGAAAACATGAGCCCAAAGCCCAAAAAAAAATCTCTTGGTCTTCTGAAAACATGAGCCAAGATTCAAGAATCCTAGGTCCTCTAAAAACATGAGTCAAGATCCACAACCTTTGGTCCTCTGAAAACATGAGCCCAAATCCCAAAAAAATTCTTGGTCCTCTGAAAACATGAGCCAAGATCCAAGAATCCTAGGTCCTCTGAAAACATGAGCTAAGATCCACAACCTTTGGTCGTTTGAAAACATGAACCCAAAGCCCAAAAAATCCTTAGTCCTCTGAAAACATGAGCCAAGATCCAAGAATCCTAGGTCCTTTGAAAACATGAGCTAGGATCCAAAACCTTTGGTCCTCTGAAAACATAGCCCAAAGCCCAAAAAAACCCTTGGTCCTCTGAAAACATGAGCCAGGATCCACAACCTTTGGTCCTTTGAAAACATGAGCCCAAAGCCCAAAAAAACCCTTGGTCCCCTGAAAACATAAGCCAAGATCCAAGAATCCTAAGTCCTCTGAAACCATGAGCCAAGATCCATAGCCTTTGGTCCTTTGAAAACATGAGTCCAAACCCCAAAAAAAAAAATCCCTTGGTCTTCTGAAAACATGAGCCAGGATCCACAACCTTTGGTCCTCTGAAACATATGACTAGAATCTTCATACTTTGTCGTGACCACTGGTAAGTATGTCTTGTACTCATTTTTTTTGCCAAAAAAAAAAAAAAAAAAACAAAAAAGGGGCTGCATGTGTGAACTACGTTTGGACCTAATCCTCTCAACAAGAGGTACGTAGGCAATCTCCCCGGAGGTTCGATCCACATTTTGATCCACTAGATGATGGTTTGCATTCTTATCTGCATGCATCATAAATTCACCACGGTTAAATACTGATTGCAAAGTTAGGTGTCTTTTTCATACATTGACATTCGCTCTTCAAGCTCTGTCAATGAGGGGCATTCTGTTGACACCTCATTTTGCAACCCGCATTTAACCTCACTTGGAGGGTAAAAGGGTAATTTCACCTTGGAAATACGCATCTTGATTCTGATCATTAGATCCTTAATCTCATTTCACCAAAATGATCTTGATGTTGTAACGATCAAATCGACTGGTTATAAGCCCTAATCAGACCATCATAATGAAAGTTATCATCAAATCAAGTTTTAATGGTCGGGATGCACTATCACAAATTGAGTCCGACCTTATGTGATTATGAACAATTGATTCCAATTGGTTATAATTATAATCAATTTGAAATTAATGATGTGTCATAATTTGATTGGTTAGAACTACATTTTATGGTAAGGTTACATACACCTAATTAATTAAATAGTTAAACATTAATTATTCAATGAGTAATTTATGCAATTATCTTTTAATTAGGGTAAATTTGGAACTAATTAGGTCTGAAATGGGAGTGCTTGGAGCCTATTAATATTAATTGGAAACTAATTTGAGACCTATTAATGTTAATTGGAAGCAAATGACCTCTGCTCACTATTTCATTGATATCTCTCAGAGTAGTTTGAATCTGTGAATTAGATTAATTTTCCCAGAAACTAGACATTCGGGACTTCAATTTGAGCACAAGAACGAGACAATTCTGATTAGAATTGAGTCAGATATGATTTTTTGAAGTTGGCTTTACAGGCTGTTACAGCAGCTACGGGAAAACCGAATTTTGGCTTGCTCTTCACTCCCACCAATCTTTACATTTAATGCTCCAGATTTTCCCAAAGGCTAAAAGGATGTCCAGATTCATGATTCTTTGTCAACCCTCATTAATCGCCTTCCATTCATATTTCCTCCACCACTATTATATAAACCCCCCCTCTCCTTCATTCGAGGACGACAACAAAAGCCCCCTCTCTTCTCCTCTCTTGAGTTCTAGGAAGTTGAGTAGTCTTGTCATATCTTGGTTTTCTTAAGACTCAAGGTATTGAGTGAGACTCACTCTTCCTCTTCTAACTCGTCTTTTCCTCCACCCCTAGAACCTCCTTCAAAAGTCTCCCCATCCACCATATGGATCTTGCATGAAAGTATAATCTCTTTCCTTAACTTTTTTTTTTGTGTTGCCATGATAATAATTTAGGATTAAAACATGATAGTAACTGATTAAATTCCCTCGAATATGTTTGAATATTCTTAAATGTTCTTATGTGTTCATCACATGTTCTTGGTTGTTCATCACATGTTCATGCATAACACTAATTTTAATTTTAAATTCACATCAAAAATATGAAAAACATGTTTGTTTCATAATTCTTTCAAATCTTTGAATCTAGGATATCACCATCCACACACATTCACTAGAATTCATTTTTCAATCTAAATGCAATGCTTAATAAATTGAATTAGGGTTCATCACATGCACACACCTTACATTCAACATGCAAATTGATTGATAACATATTTGATGATATGATATGAATGTTGGTCATCATAGTCTAGAAGACCAGTTTCACCGGGTAAGGTGGGTGCCTAACACCTTCCCACCTGGTAATATAGCCTCCGAACTTAGATCAAGGGTTAGTAGATCAAATACTTGTCCATGTAATTTTCAATTTTTAGATTGTAACTAGGAAACAAAGTTACGTACTTCATCTTAGATTGTATGTAGGACCAAAGCCATGTAATTTTCCTATGACCAATGTAAATTCAATTGAAAATTAATAAAATGAGGAATTTTTCAATTTTGGTTTTCTTATTTTTCCAATGATTAAATAAGTGGCGACGCTATTGTAAAACCCTTAATCTAAAGGGGAAAATATAACTAGTCGAACCTCCATTTTGAGAGACAATAACATGATTCCACCCATTCACGTGAGTTTGGCCTAACACACATAATAAAACGGGTCAGGGGCGCAGTCTCTCACAACTGACCAAGCGATCACAAAAGAAAAAAGGATCAGACCAAGGGCAAGGCGGTGGTGAAGGGGGGAAAGGGCCACTCTTCCAAGGAAGTCGAGCCCCAAAAGGGAGCCAAGCAGGCTTGAATGGCACAGACAACCTTGGAGAAGAGGGCTATGGTTCAGGCCCTGACATTTGCCCCAGTTTAGGCTCCGGCCATGATCCTAGACGATCACGCTGTCACTGCTGACACTTCCATCAGAAGTTCTAACCCAGGAACAGTTGCTTGCTTGGCCGAAGCGCTAAAGAAAGCTATTTTGCTACCCGAAGACATGAATGAACTGAGGCAGATGAGGAGGCATGAGGTCTTCTTGACATTGAAGAAGGAGTTCGCCCTGGTAAGATTACCAGCCAATTCTTCTTCAATTTTCATTCACTCATCTTTATCTGTTTTCTTTGTTGTTGTTGTTTTTTTTACACTTAATTTTTTTTCTTACTGACTTGAGTATGTTTCGCCGTTTATTTTTGTTTCTGGGAAAAAAGGCTGTCCAAGCTACTCATAAGGTTGAAGAAATAATAATTAGTATGCATAGAAAAATGAAGGACAAGGAGGCCAAGCATGTTGCTGCCTAGAAGACCTTTGAGGTGGCAGAGAAAAAGCTACAGGAGGTCACTGCCAAGTTAAACTTGGCAGAAAGCGAGAAAAGAGCGTCGAGGCCGCTCTTGGTGTGGCTTAGAGGCAAGCCGATACTCAACGTCCTCAGCTTCACAAGGTCGATGAGGACTATGCAGTGGTAAAGAAACAAATAGAGGCCCTCAACAAGAGTTGAAGGAGTCTGAGAAGGCTAGGGAACAAGCCAATAAAGTCAAAGAAGAAGCAGAAAAAGCTAAGGAGGAAGCTGAGAAGGCAAGGGATTAGGCTGAGCAGGATGGATATGATGTTGGGGTGGTTGAAACAGAGAAAAACCTCAGGTTAGAGGTCTTGGAGGTATGTAGACACTACTGCCTCCAAGTGTGAAATAAGGCCCTCACCCAGACTAGGGTTAGTGCCTTTTCTGCTCTCTAGAGGGCAAAAAGTGTTTACTATCCTCCAGCCATTCGAGCACCTAGCCTATTTGTCCCTAAGGCTAATGCTACTCCCAGGGAGCAGATGCTGGAAAGGATAGTCCAGTCAAAGCCCTTTCTTCTTTTGGTCATCCATCCAAGGAGACTAAGCAATCTAAGGCTACTGAGAAACCAACTAAAACAACCCAAGAAGTAGCTCATGATGCTGCCCAAGTCCCCATTGCCCCTAAGGACCCTGTCAAGGAGATGGAATCTACCCAGCCGATGATGATTGTCCAGGCAACCCTTCCCATCACCACTAAGGAAGACTCCAAGGGTAAAAGGCATGCTTCCTCCAGCACAACTCCAAAGACTTCCAAGGACAAACTGGTGATAAGGATGAAACCCTAACCAACCTCTATTCTTTCTCTTAGACTTAGTTTTTTTTTTTTTTTAACTGCATTATAATTTGACTTTTTGTAAGCAAATTGCCTCTTCCCGAGGCTTAAATCAATGAAAGTTACAAATCCTTTATTCATGATTGTGATGTTTGTATCTTTTCTTTGTATAGTTTTTGTTTTCCTTAGTACTTAATTAGCAAGACAATGAGACATTCCCCATTTTGTTGTTTGCATAAGGGATAATACTTTCCTAACTAATCAACAGAATCAAAAATTACAAAGTCAACAATTTTAGTAAAACACCCTTGTAATTTCAAAATCCATACATTACAACAGAGCAATCATTCAAATCATTCCCTATAAACATAATGATCTTGAGGAAGTAATCAAGTATTAACCAAACAACAAATAGGTTTGATATACTTACAAATGCTTTAAGTGATGCTCATGAACTTCTATTTGTTTAGATCACTTATTGTGGGAATCTTCAACGTATGTGATCCGAGGAGTCGAACATAACCAAAATTCTGTTTAACACTTAGAAAAATGTTAAAAAATATCAATTTACCTAAGGTATGTGGTCCGAGAAGCCCGGCATAGCCAATGTTCCGTTTGATACTTAGAAAAATGTTGAAAAACATCAATTTACTAAAGGTATGTGGTCCGATGAGCCAGGCATAGCTAAGGTTCTGTTTGATACTTAGAAAAATAACTTGGAGTGCTAATTTACCCCAAATAGATGGTCCGAGGAACCAGACGTAACTAAGGTTCTGTTTAACACTTAGAAAAATATTAAAAAATATCAATTTACCCAAGGTAAGTGGTCCGAGGAGCCAAGCATAGCCAATGTTTTGTTTGATACTTAGAAAAATAATTTGGAGTGTTAATTTACCCAAAGTAGATGGTCCAAGGAACCAGACGTAACTAAGGTTTTGTGTAACACTAAGAAAAATGTTGAAAAATATCAATTTACTCAAGGTATATGGTCCGAGGAGCCAGGCATAGCCAAGATTCTGTTTGATACTTAAAGAAAGTGTGAAATGTAATACATAAGGTTATAAACGACATGTGACAAGAAGGATTTTTATTAATAATAATACATTCGCAAATTATTTACATTCCATGTGCGTCGTACAAATTTTTCATCTAAGTCTTCAAGATGATATGCCCCTATCCCAGCTACCGAGGTAATACAGTATGACCCTTCCCAGTTGGGCCCCAATTTTCCCTATGCTAGGTTTTTTGCAGTACCCAAAACCTTGCTTAGTACCAATCTCCTAGCACTAGTGGCCTTAACTTCACATTTGAGTCATAACCTTGTTTGAGCTTGTATTGATAGTATGTCAACTGAACCATGGCATTTTCCCTCTGTTCTTCGACAAGATCTAAACTCCTTTCTAGCAATCTATTGTCGTTGTCCTAAGTGAAGGAGCTCTTCTTCAGTGTTAGGAATCCAGTTTCAAGAGGAATTACAGCCTCGACCCCATAAGTCATTGAAAAGGGTATCTTCCCTGTGGATCTGCGAGGAGTAGTCAGATATCTCCAAAAGACATGTGGCAGTTCTTCCACTCATTTTCCCCTCGCATCATCCAACCTCTTCTTGAGCCCTCTCACTATTACTTTGTTAACAACCTCAGCCTGTCCATTCCCCTATGGATTAGCCGAGGTGGAATATCTGTTTGTATTGCCCATATCGCAGCAGTTCCTCTTGAAGGTCTTACTATCAAACTAAAGGCCATTGTTTGAGATGAGGATACGAGGAATTCCAAGTCGGGTGATGATATTTTTCCAGAAGAACTTTTTCACATCTAGGTTCCTGATATTTGATAGTGGCTCAGTTTCAACCCATTTGATGAAATAATCTATGTCAACCAGCAGCCATCTCCTATTCCCCACTGCCTTAGGGAAGGGTCCCACAATATCCAAGCCCCATTGAGCAAAAGGCCAAGGGCTAGATAGAGGATTAAGGACGCCCCCTAGTTGATGAATATTTGGAGCAAACCTCTGACACCGGTCACACTTCTTCACATACTCTTGTGCTTCCCTCTGCATATTTGGCCACCAATACCCTTAGGTGAGTGCCCTGTGAGATAAATATCTACCTCTTGTATGGCTCCCACAAATTCCTTCATGTAATTCTTCCAGTAGTAGATCAATTGCTTCAGGGTGTATACACAGCAGGTATAGTCCAGGAAAAGAGCGTTTGTACAATTTTTGGTCTTCGGATAGCCAGAACCGAAGAGTCTTTCTATGCACTTTGTCTGCTTCGGACTTCTCTTTAGGTAAGACATCTTCTTTAAGGAACAACACAATGGAGTCCATCCAACTAGGCCCCACTCTGACTCATTGATCATGAACTGCATTCCTATTCAATTCAGTAGGTTTACACAAGTCTTCTACAAGGATGACCTGAGGTAGGCTCTGTGCCAAGGATGTTGCTAACGTGGCCAAAGACTCTGCATGGGTATTTCTGCTCCTAGGGACTCCCACTAGGATGAAAGACTCAAACTTTAATTATAAATGTCTAGATACTTTTGCATTCTCGGATCCCTGGCTTCTAGTTCCTCTTCCACTTGGCCTACAACCAATCTCAAATCCGAGAACATCTCCACTGTTTTTCCTCCCATCTTTTGAACCATGGTCATTCCTACTACTAGGGCCTCATACTCGGCTTCATTATTCGTGCCTGAGAAGCTCAGCCTCAAATATTTCTCAATAACAATCTTCTCTGAAGATATTACAACCAACCCCACTCCCGATCCTCTCTGATTTGCAACGCCGTCTATATACACCTTCCACGGCAAAGGTTCCTTTAGGGAGATTGGACCAACTGATTTTTCATCTATGTCCGATCTCTCGGCATTTTCTTCTAATGAGGGCTCAACGAACTCAGCCACCAAATCGGCGAGGACTTGGCCTTTTATAGAGGTGTGAGGCATATACTTGATATCAAAAGCCCTTAGGATTGTACCCCATTTGGCAATCCTTCTCGTGTAGTCGTCATTTCGAAGTAATGATTTAAATGGAAGTTGAGTCAAGACAACAACTGTATGGGATTGGAAGTAGTGCGGAAGCTTACGCGCAGCATGCATCACTGCTAGAATAACCTTCTCCAGTGGTAAATAACGAACCTCGGCTTCTTGTAGTGACTTGCTCACATAATAAACTGGCATCTGTACACCACCATCAGCTTGTATCAACACCAAACTAACGGCATGAGGAGCCACAACAATATAGGCGAACAAAACTTCATCCGTCTCAGGCCAAGACATAATAGGTGGTCGAGAAAGATGTTCCTTAAACTGCTGAAAGGCTAAAGCACATTCCTCATTCCATTCAAATCCCTTCCACTTATTCAACAATTGGAAGAAAGGTTTACATCTATCCGCAGACCGAGAGATGAACCGGTTTAAGGCAACAGTCATTTCTGTCAGTTTCTGAACTTCTTTAGGATTCTGAGGTGACTGTAAGCTGTTAATTGCTCTAACCTACGCAGGGTTGACTTCAATTCCACAATGAGTGACTATATAACCTAGAAATTTACCTAATCCCACACCAAATGAACATTTAGAAGCATTAAGGCACAACTTTTGTTTCCTTAGTATCTGAAAGATATTCCCCAGGTCTCCCACATGCTTGGACACCATCTTACTCTTCACCACCATGCCATCTACATAGACCTCAATAGTTTTACCTAGTTGTGGCTCGAACATCCTAGTCATCATCCTTTGATAAGTAGCCCCTGCATTCTTTAAACCAAAGGGCATCACCTTGAAGTGATAATTTCCTGTAGGAATGACAAATGTTGTTTTCTCTTGATCACCTAGAGCCAAAGGTATTTGGTGATAACCTTGAAAAGCATCCAGAAAACTCATTCGAGGATGCCCAACAGTGACATCCACCAATTGATCTATACGAGCCATAGGAAAAGGGTTTTTAGGGCATGCTTTATTCAAATCTGTAAAGTCTACGCATACTCGTCATTTTTCATTTTTATTTTTAACTACCACTGTATTGGCTAACCATTCAGGATAGAATACCTCATTGATAGCCCCAAACTGTTTAAGCTTGATCACCTCTTCTTTGATATCCTCAGAATGCTCCTTAGATGAGCGTCGAAGTGGTTGCTTCCTTGGTATGACAGTTCGGTTGACATTTAAATAAAAGCATATAAAGCTCGGATCCACTATAGGGGCCTCGTAAGAATTCCAGGCGAATAAATCAATATTTTCTTTCAAGAACATCATCAACTCTTCCTTCTCCTAAGGAGGCAGTTGAGATCCGACCTGAAAGTATTTCTCCTTATCATTACCTATCATAACTCTTTCCAACTCCTCGCACTCTGTCTCTTTTGTCGTAACACCAGATGATACTAGCTGCTTTAATTGCTACAAACTTTGCTCGGTCGAAGCCGAGGACTCCGCTTTGGTTTTATGCCTAACAGCTGCCACCATGCATTGCCTAGCCACTGGCTGGCTGGCTCTCAGCTCTTCAACTTGGTCACCGGAGGGATATTTCACCTTCAATTGCAGGGCAGAGGAAACAGCTCCCATAGCGTGAAACCAGGGTCTTGCCACGATGGCTGTGTAAGGAGAAAAAGCATCCACCATTATGAAGTTGACATCCACCACCTCTGACCCAGTTTGCACTGGTAGTTTGATATGCCCTATTAGTATAACTATATTTCCATCAAAACCTACTAAGGGTGAATCAGTACTGGTTAAGTCCTCCAATTTCAGCCCCAAACCCTTATACAAGTTAGGGTACATAATCTCTGCCCATTGCCTTGATCAACCAGTACCTGTTTCACATCATATCCGTCTATCTTGAGGGTAACCACCAATGCATCATCATGTGATTGCAAAGTACCAACCTTATCTTCATCAAAGAAACTCAATGTTGGTCAGCGCTCTGTTCTACTCCTTTTGGGCTCGGGGTAGTATACCTCCTCAAGTGGCTAGATTATGAATAGTACCCTAGAGTGGTGAAAACCAACTCTTCCCGACGTGGCGAGTATAACATTAATTGTGCCCAGAGGTGGTTTTGACAAAATATCCCTCTAAGATCCTGACCCTACTTGGCCTCCTTGTCCACTAGGATGGTGCAAGAATTGCTTTAGCCTACCTCGTCGGACCAACTGCTCCAGGTGGCCCCACAGAGTTCTACTATCCTCTATAGTATGCCTTCGCTCCTGGTGGTATTGATAATAAAAGCTTTGGTTGCGCCTTGTGGGGTCACCTCCCATCTTGTTTGGCCACTGGAAAAAGGGTTCATTCTTTATTTTTTCCAAAATTTGATGCACTAGTTCTCAAAACAACAAATTAACCGCTTGTAGTACCACAGCAGCCTCGGACTACCTAGAAAAATCCCACTGAGGATGATTATTATTGAACTTGTCCGACCTGAAATCCCTCCTATCTTGAGGGACCACCTTCGCTTTGCCTTAACCTAGTTGTTGATCCTCCTTGACTCGCTTATACTTATCAATGCAGTCCATAAGCTGGTGCATATTACTAACTGGTTCCTTGTTAATGATTTCCTCAGACCATGCTCTATAGGAAGGCCAACCTTGAATGTTGTTATGGCCACGTTGTTAAAGTCACCATCGATCTTATTAAACATCTCCAAGTATCTGTCTGAGTACATTTTCAAAGTTTCTCCTTCTCGCATAGTCATAGACAACAAGGAGTTTAAGGGCCAACGAACCCTACTGCACGTAATAAAGTAGGATCCAAAAGCCCAAGTAAGTCCTTAAAAGAATCAATAGAACTTGCCCCCAGGCCTTTAAACCATCTCATTGCCACAAGTCCCAAACTGGATGGGAACATCTTGCACATCAAAACTTTATTCCTGGAGTGTACAACCATCCTCTAGTTGAAATGACTTATATGCTCTACGGGGTCTATTCGTCCATTGTACATGGTGAACGTTGGTTGAGTGAACCGCCGAGGAAGTTTTCCCTCTTTGATTCTACGCGTGAAAGGTGATTTAGCAATCTGGTTCAACGCCCTGTTCATAGCGTCATTTCCCTGGCCTTTGCAAGACAAACTTTTATTTTTATGGCCACGCAGGCTGTTCCCTTCACACAAAAATGACTCATTAGGGGGAGTCCTTTATCTGGGTCTGTAGCTGCTATCTCCATCATCGCCAGAAAAGGGGTCAAAAGTGGAAGGGGTTCGTTTTCGTCGCTCATGGTGTAGCTTCCTCTTCAAACGATCAATCTTGAACTGCATGGCTTTGGCATGTTCTGCATGAGAGACATGGCTTCCACTTAGTGATTAACTCCTGCTAGTATGGGCAGTGCGCACACTCCCCTCCCAGTCCCTGCTTCGTTTAAGATTAAAGAAATGATCTTGACATTGGGACCTTATAGACTCCACTTGGTGAGGGCCTGAACCTACCATAGCTGGACATTAAACTCAATGAAACACCAAGATTTCCCACAGATGGCGCCAATTGAAAGGACGCAATTTGGACCTAAGCCTAAACTAGGAAAGGAATAGGCCTAAAAAGCCCATTACAATGAATTTGTAAAGATTGGGTTAGAAATCTAGGTTCTAGTGAGTTTAGATAAAAAAGATAGTAGACTAGATCACAATATGATACAAATGGGATAATTTGTGTAACAAAAATTGTCCTCAGACTCAAGCCGAGGAAGTTGGTTCTTATATTTCTCTTTATAATAGACAGATTACAAAGATTGTTCTTATGTCTACAATGGTTTCTTTCTTCCTTCGCTCCCCTTATCCTGTGGCTTTCCCCCTCCTTTTATACTCCCCTTTCTCGTTTCTCTACCCTCCACGTATGGATCAGATTGTTGGGCTGGATACTTGTTCCATCAGCACATTCTTGAAACTTTTGAAGATAGCTGTAAGACTGAACACTGCTACTCAAGCATCACTTCCTCATTAATGTGACGAAAGAGTTAGCTGCGGAGCATTCAATGCAGCGGCAGCAACTTTCCCTTTAGATATTTCACAATCTTTCCTCATCCTATACTCTTACAAGGTACATCCTTACAAACAGGATCTCCTAGAAAGTTGCTTTTGGGTGACAGACCACCCCTCCCAACCTCAGCTTTACTCCGCTGAGGAAGTATTCCTCTTTAGACTACCTTCTTAGACTACCTTGGTCAGATTTTATCTTTTTTACTTTCCAACCCGAATCCTTGAGAAGACATTTTCCCATCCTCGGACTTCTTAATGTCCTCAGATTGGGCCTCTGGCCCAACAGATACATAAACATGTACTCCTGGGCCCATTACCCCTACAATTGTATTTATTTTTTGAGATATTTTTCACACGAGTGATCTACTTTTTAATTTTTTTTAGAGTTGAAACTTAAGTTATGAATGAAACTATTAGTAATTAAATAAATACTGAGTGTTATATTTGTGAATTTCTATTTTTTTGGTTAATACTCATAAAAGGTTCAAATTATAATATGGTAAAGACTAACTAAAAAATTCAATGCTAGGCATGCTAGTGGAGGACTTAAGGTTTCTCAATGGTTCATTTAAAAGTTATGCTTTGTTTTAAGACCAAAGAAACAAGGCATCTAATAAACCGAAAACAAAAAGTATGCAGTGGTATTTAACAAATATTAGCTATAATAACTAAGGGTATTTTAGGCTCAACCCCCCATGGCTCCACCTCTGCCTCTGTGTGAGTGCATGGTTGTATGCCGGCTTCGGGCTCCATCACCTAGCAAAACGCTAGAACCACTGGTATATCTCTCTCATATTGTAATAGAAAAAATACTAGTTTTCTAGGTGGCTTGTGAGTAATGATGTCGGGTTGCCATGCTTGGTTACTTTTTAGTGCTTCTATTCTAGCATTTACCCTTTTTCAAATCTCCAATTGTTGTTTTTACTTTTTTCTCTCCATTAAAAATATTCAAAAAGAAGAAAAAGGAAGAAGGATGGACATGATTTCAGAAGTTTAATTTAGTTAAGTATAATTAATGCTCTATTATTTAAAAGAGTAATTGATGCCATTATTGCCCTTTATATATATATATATATATATATATATATATAATATGACATTTTCTATATGATTGCACCTCAATCACTCTTATAAACCAAACAACCACCATCTTTTCAAAAATCACCACGACCACCACTATCACCATCATATCGACAGCCCATCACCACCACCATCAAACCCATAACCCATCAACACCACTACTATCATCATCAAACCCAAAACTCATTATCACCACCATCAAAACCCATCAACACCACCACCACCTCAAAGACTCAAACCCACAACTTACCACCACCACCATTGTTGATGACCCACTGTGATCCATCACCACACATAGAGAGATCACCATCACCGACAAGAATGGCAAGATCAGTGACTTGGTGGCAGAATGGCAAGATTAGAGAGGCTAAGGAAGAGAGGAGAGGTTAATTGTGAAAAGCATGAGAGAGAGAGAGAGAGAGAGAGAGAGAGAGAGAGAGAGAGAATAAAAAAAAACCAATTTTTTTTACCATTTTTATCATTACCATTTCAAATTTGAAACAGTATTGTTCATCAACGCTAAAAATTTTAGCATTTAAAACACCTGATGTGAGAGGTTTTTTAGTGTTGGATGTACCAAATGCTAAATATTTAGCATTTGGTACACCTAATGCTAATACTATAATTACTCTTTATTATTTAAGTAAAAACGCTAATGCTTTCTTTCAAACATTGCCAACTTAAGGCTTAGGAGATCTACGGCCATCATTACAAAAAGCCCCAAAATTATAGATAAATAATTGGTTTATCATCCAATTTTCCATTGTAATTGGTACTACATTTTATGGGGTCACTAAAACGGATAAATGGTTTTATCACAATATATATGATGCTTATGATGTTCTTAGGGATACATTTTTTTT
Organism: Castanopsis chinensis; assembly: GCA_032878915.1. NCBI lineage: Eukaryota > Viridiplantae > Streptophyta > Magnoliopsida > Fagales > Fagaceae > Castanopsis > Castanopsis chinensis. The sequence goes on from JAVQMG010000113.1 coordinate 3,095,585, forward strand.
CAAATAGAAGCATGCATATGAGTTATTATAATTGAAAGGTAGTATTTTTTTTTTTTTAACTAAACCTTTTTCCTTCGTATCTAAATTTTGAACATAATTTATATAATTTTTAAAAATTAAAGCATAATATTTATTGTTACAACGCTATTATTAAGTCATATCAACGCACCATTCCGACCTATTCTATCCATTTTAGTCTATTTGGTCCATTTTCATCTATTCTATCCATTTATGTCCATTCGGTCAACTTCAGAGCTGTTGTAAAAAGAGAGGTTAATGTAGAAAGAAAAACTACTTCATTGACAATTAAGCCACATTTTTAGCATAATGTTGGTAGGTTATTTATAAATTACATTTTTATTATATTATTAAAATCCTGTATTTTTCTTTTCTAATATAAGTGATTTATATTTGCTTACTCTTTAGGTCATTCAAGACATATAGAAGATGAACCGTTTGTAAGAAGTACTAAAAACAAATTCCAACTATATATTACATTATTTGCAAACTATCTCGCCTGACATAATAATTGAATGTAAAATGCATCATATTTCCTTGAAGGAAAAAAAAAATTTAAAAATTTAAAATACTTTCTAATAAAAAATATAGACGGCTTAATCTAGAAAATCTAATATATTGTATCAACTATACTTTGTTACAAAGTAATTACATCATTTTAAGAAGAGTGTGACTAACACTTCACTTTCTCAATATTCAAACTGAATGCATATACCAAGATTATCCAAAAATATCCATTCAAAATTTATATATTAAGAAAAAAACACAGAAATAACTAAACAAAATTTTATTTCACTTTCCATCACTTTCTTATAAACCAAACAACTTAAATACAAATTAAATTTCTTTCACTTTCTCACCATCCAAACTAGGGTTGTTCAGAAGGTCATTCCAGATCAGGTTTGTGCCTAACCCGCAACTGACCCGGTTAAGGCACGTCATTGATTGTGAATAGACATAGGCCATGTTAAATCAGGCTCGAGTGAACGACTCTCAACTTTGATTTTGACCGAAATACAAAGATCAAACACTTAAGTTTGATTCTTGAAGAACAAAATCAACAAATCTACAAAACCAAAAAGCAAAAGGCAAATATGTAAACCCAAAGAACAAATCCACAAATCCAAAGAACAATAAAATCAATAGCCAACAATTCCATAGATTATCAAACCTAAGAGACAATAAAGAAAGATCAAACCTAAGAGATAGAGGCAAAGACGAGCTGGCTACGTTGTGGTTGAAGAACAAAGATCAACGACAGAGCAAAGATTGATGAAGAGTAGAGATCGGCAAAGAGTAGAGAGATCATCAAAGGAGAGAGTGAAAGTAGAAAAACTGAGTGAGTTATGAAAAACAACCTTTGATCCATTTATATCATAGTCGGGTAGGGTGGCTCGGGTTTTGGAGGAAGAGACTCACACTGGACCCGCTGGAATCTGTTTTGAAAAGCATGGACCTGTCATCGACCATCGGAGCAATCAAATCAGGCGACAGACAGTTCGGGTTTGGTCTGTTTGGCCAAGTGGGTCAGTTTTGTGGGTTGTTTGGACAGCTCTAATCCAAACTGAACGCATATAGAAGGGGAAAAAAAATCCCCCTTCATCCATCTCCCTTCCGACACTCTCATATCCTAGGAACTATCTCTTCCTCCAACAAAATTACTAAAAATCCAAGATTACAAAAATCAAAACTCGTCTTCATAGACATTCCAATCCATGAAGACATTCCAATCCTTCAGAGAAGTAACTCCACCCCACTGTTTCTCAATGTGAGAGAGAGAGAGAGAGAGAGAGATTGTGGCGTGTGATGTGCCTGAAAATATGAGGCAATTGTTGGAACAAGAGTCACTAGGAAAAAGAGCAACAATGTCTTAATCCTCTTCAAAGACCTCGATGAGATCGTCCCCTATAACTGAACAACACGATCTACCAAGTAGCTAGATCTTTGACCTCCAGCAGCAAAATTTGCTACCAATGGTGGAGAGGAGAAGCTCGGAGTTATCTAGGCCATGGGGTTAAATCCGAAGGGAGAACAGGGTTTGAATTTGAAGAAAGAGATAGGCTAGGTTTTGAAAATATATTTGAACAATTTTATAAATATAATTTATTAGTACGGGCAATCTTGTCAATTGGATATTTATTATATTTTCCGCAAATAGGTAATATAAGATTGCAACCATTTAATAAAGCAATAAGACCATAATATGAAATATTTGGTAATCTTAAGTTAAAAAAAAAAAAAAAAAAAAAGGATTCAAACACCATAATGTAAATATTATCATAATGTGACTATAATATAAATTACATTACGGCTAATCAGACGCTCCTATAGTGAATAGGCAAACCTGTACTTGCTATTATCATGCTATTACCATTTGTCATGAGACGAATAAGTTAGAATGGTTAAAAAGTAAAAAGATAAAAAAATATCCTCTATTTTTGCTATTTCAACTTCTACATAACCAAATAGTAATTGCTTGGGCACAATAACTAGACTATTCCACCATATCTAGGTAGTCCGGGAGCAATGCTCCCTCCTTTCACATTAGGAGTGAGCCCCATTGTGAGTCCCCCATGTGAAGCCCATCCCTCATGTGAGAGAAGAGAGCATTGCTCCCAAACTACCTAAGTATTCCCCCATATCCAAACCATAACTGTCAAGTTTCAGTGACTTAAAGCACTTTATTACTCAACAACTCGTAAGAGGTAGGATGGTTTTATTTTTATCAGAGGCTAAATCAAAGATATAATAACTATAACAATTATGAGATCATCACACATAAAAAATAGCATTTAACTCTTACTTCAAGACACCAGAAACTGTGTCTGGATACTATATATCCACCCAACAAGACAAAACAAATGCAAACTAGGAACAACTAATACATGACTCTGGGGAAAAATTCACTCAAAACGCACTCAAACCCCCACCCACCACCAATACATCCATTGGGACCCTGCGTATGCAATAATGAACTTAGGGACACCTTCCACAGCATCACGGTACCAGGTGAAAACACCAAAAACAGCTGACTAGGCCATCATGCCACAATGAAACCCACCTACCCCCTCCTCATTTGGACACGGTAGTATTAAACTGACCCACCTTGGCACCTCTTTGAAGATCACAACGGACACAGGACCAGACTGAAATGAGACACCACGAAGTGCCCTGACCTGACCTGACCCAACATATACTTTGCCTTCCCCCAGCAGGAATTTAGTCCCTGCAATTTTCTCTTTATTTTTTTGGGCAAAGAAAATGAGGTAAGTAAACACAAGGTACACATCATGACTTCCTATCTAGGCTATCCTAGATAGTAGATATTCATAGACAGAGTTGAATGGTTATACTACCTTCAGCTAAAGTTGAATCCACCTGATGGAACTTGAACCTCATTGCCCCCAAAGCCAAAGCCAGGCTGGGAACCATCAGCTGGAGGTAATGAGTCATCCTCCTCCATCCAATATGTTTCCAGAATCTTGACTGCCTTTTCATAGATCTCATTGTTGTCATGACTCTGTAGATTTTCAATCTTCTCCAATCCCTCGGCATCGTCTATCATCTGTGCATATAAGTTAACCTCTCCAGAGTTACCCAAACTCTTCTCTGCTTCCCCAACCCTCAGAATGTTTTCCAACCCTTCTAAACAAACAGTGATAATCCTTGCATCGGGGCAAACAAGAAGATCACACAATGGTTTTATACACCCCTGACTCACGAGGTACCTATCACCAATAAAAGACAAGGTTAGTCATATTATCGATCCATTGAAAAGAGAATTAACAGGAGTAAAAAGAGAAAGTAAAAGATCATTACTTGAGTTGTTCATGAGTACCACCAGAAGTAGCATTTGAAATTGCCCATGCTGCCTCTTTCTTTATATCAAACTCGGCATTTTGAAGCAGATTGACCAAGGGACCAATTAAACCAGCTTCAATCACAGCCTGCATTGTTTCAAAATTGATTTAATATTACTTTCAAGTATAAACCTATGCTCTGAAAATAACTTCCTCAGGGAAGCCTACATAAGATGCATAGAGCAGACATCTACTCTTTAGCATAATAAGTTTGCCACATTAAGACTTTATCAATGATTGATGGTCCAATAACTCAAAAAACTTGAACTTTTCATAAAGAAATTCAAATTGATGCAGTACTAATCTAAAAGTGAAGATTTATATAGACATCCCCCTTTTTTTTTAATAAATAACTTACATCAACATCCCTTATTAATAATCAATGAGAATCAGATTTAACAATACTTAAAAAAAGATGACCCTGCTGTCATTTACTATCTTACCTGTATTTGCTCCCTGTTTCCAGCTGTAATGTTTGAGATAGTCCAGCAAGCTTCTTTCTTGATGCTCTTTTTATGATTATGGGTCAACAAGCTCAAAAGGCATTGCAGTGCACCATGGTTGATTATACACTGATAAAATAAGTTATCCATTAAATTCAAAGATAAAAAAACAAACAAACAAAAATGTTATTCAATTGAATGATTAGCAAAAAGATCATTCATATAGGAATAGAATAACCAATCAACAGGGAAAGAGATTTTAATTAATCAACACCGCAAAGAATTACTTCTGCATCTCTTAACCTAGTTTTTTCCCCCCTTCTGATTTGAAATCACAGGCACCTGCACTGGCTGTGATTGAAGTTGGGCAGTTGGCCAAGGGTATAGTTTTTTTATATCTTTATTCTAACTCTCTACGTTTTCAAGAGTTTACAGTCTTGTCAGAAGTTGTCCAAATTGTTCAACAAGAATACTTTCCACAAGTGTTTTTGCCCCAAAAGCTTTGCACAAAAGCACAAACAATAATGCATTGAAAATTTGAATTTGATAGCAACGTTAATTCATACAGAAGCTCTACTGAAAAAACTATATATTTAGAGATATAAGCTGTTATGCCCATGTAGCAATGCTTCACACACTTTTGGCAATGGCCATGGAATCCCACTAAATGGAGTTATAGAATTCTGTAACATATTTTCCCCTTATTTCTTTGCTTCTTAGATGTCAGATGACTACGATACAGCAAGAAGGGTAGATGCCCTATGTGAAAAAGACAAGTCTGAGTTATTAAATATTCTCTCTATTCTACTCATTAGAAGAAGGATTTTACTAATGTGTGCCCTTGGGGCATACATTAGGAAACCATTTTAAGAAACTTTTTATAGAAAAATGAAAATTTGATTTACTGTTTTGATAGTTTTTTCAATTCCCCATAAATACTTTCCCAAAATGGATGATTAATGTATGCCCTATAGGCATACATTTACCGGACCCTTAAAAGAATGTTAATTTTTTATTTTCTAAATTTAATCTTTTACGGTTGGAACAGTACGTACCACTGTATGACTGTCAGTCTTTTTCTAAGCAAAGAGTTTAGCATCTTTATATTTTCTAAGCCACCATAAACAATTTATTTGAGGAAAGGACCAAACTTATTAGAAATCAAAGGTAAGAAACAGAATTGAAAATCTCTTACCTGAGTCTGAATATCATCTCCTGTAACAATATTTCCAACTGTGCGAAGAGCAGGAATAAGCACTGAAGGAGATGGATGTCTGAAACAACAGGCATATGTTTTATATTAATTGGCATATATCATGCATAACTGGATACAAGCTGATACAAGGAGATCAACAAAATGTGAAATACTCACAGGAGGAGCTGAACAAGTCGGGCACAGACGCCTGCCTCAATAACAGCTTGGATTTTGTCATTTGTACCATCAGAAAGATAAGAGAGAGCCCAGCAGGCATCTGTCAAGACTTCTTCATCATTTGAATGGACGAGACGCTCAAGAGCAGGAAGTGCTGGCTTCACCTGCCCATCAAAATTAAAAGGTTATAAATTGCCAAAGACAGAGCTATGCTTGATATTAGATAAACAGGATGAGAAAACTACCTGATCAAATGCAGGCTGTGGCTTGCCCCTGCAGAAGTTAGACAGAGTCCAAGTAGCATTTCTCAGCATTGAAAGCTTTGCATGCTCATTCAACTGCCCCAGCAATGGAATCAAGGCTCCATGACCAAGTACAAGATCACGGCACCTAGGCGAATCCCCTGCAACATTTCCCAATGCCCACACAGCCTATAGTCACAAATACACAGGTTCCATGAGGGCTCAGATAAAGCCTCAAACAATACACAACCTATGCTTTAAAAAATTAGAAAAAATTCATTCATTCCGATATATACCTGCTCCCTAACATCATCACTAGGAGAACCCAGTAACTTAACAAAGATCGGAACTGCTCCATGGTCAATCACCACCTTCGTGTTCTCCGAAGTTCCTGATGCAATGTTTGTAAGTGCCCAAGCAGCCTCAAACTACATAACAAACCCAGAAAATAATATATACATATATATATAAAAATGAGTAAGCAAAAACAACAAAAGAAGATACACATCCTCCACACAAATTGCAAACAAACAAAAAAAAAATCCCATACAAACCTGAAGTTGAGGAAAGTCCTCCCTGACTAGAAACTCGACAAACCTAGGAACAACCCCAGATTGAATTACTTCCTCAATTGGAGGGCTTCTTTCTGTAATTCCATTATTTCACAAAAAGTATATATACTATCAAATCACATTCATTATTTTACGTAAAACACAATCAACGAGAATACATAAACAAAAAATACCAATAGAAAGCAGCTTCCGAAACTGAGTAGTGGCCTCCAATTGCAAGTTGTTATCAGTAGACCAAACCCCAGAAACCATCGAAGGAAGACTCTCCAACTGTACCACAGCAATCAAAACCAAAAACGAAGCGTTTTTAATCAAAACCCAGAAACCCAAAATCCCTAAAAAAGCAAGCTTAAAAGATCAAACAGTGAAACCCTAGAAAAGCGCGGATCATCATCAACAACATTGAATTGGATGCAAGTAGCAGTAGAGCTCAGAAGTTACCCTCTTTTCGACGGTGGTGGTGGTGGCGGAGGCGTGGAGAGAGGAAGAGAAGGATTGCTGGTGAGTGGCTTGAAGGCCTTCGCGGCGCTTCTTCTGCAAGCTCTCCTCGCGCTTGCTCTTGCGGATCTCCACCATGTTGTCCTCGCGTCTCCGGCGACCCTCATCGGCGTCCACCGCCACCTTGTATCGGTTACGGCGGACCTCGGTTCTCTCGTTTGGCCTCAGCGACATGGCTACTTAAAGCTTTGCTAATGGATTCTTTCAAAAACCCTAGCGCTACTACTCTCTTTCTCTCTATATATGTGCCGTGTATGTGTATATATAGGTTTTGACTTTTGAGTGTATGTGTGTGTGTGTATATATATATATAGATATAGGTATTGAAATTGGAGATGGATATGGAGAAAGAAAAACCCTAGTAGAGAGAGGGATTTGAATTTTGATTGACAGGCGTGAGGTACAAGGATGATGATGACAAACAGATTGACGGAGCTGAGAAGGTTTGTAATTTTTTTTTGGACAAGGATGATTATATAAAGGCTAAATATACAAGTACTACATTTACCCACCAAGAAGTCAAATGCTAGCCCCATCCCGGTATGTATTGCTTAAAAAATTGACCAATTGTGGTGGTGGGTTCTTAAATATGGAATTATGTGAATTTTTTTTCCATTTAACGTTAATTTTATAAGAATATTGTTAATTGTCCAGTTGCAAAAGAAAGTGGGAAACTAGCATCTCGAGTTTTTAAAACTCGAGATCAATGCCAAATTCAAGTCTTAAAAACACAGGAACTCGAGTTTTAGACACTCGAGTTCCACATTTTCCCCATTTCGCGTGAAACTCGAGTTTTAGATACTCGAGTTCTACGATAAAACTTCAGTTCTACCATTTTAGATCTCGAGTTTCTAAAACTCGAGATGTTATTTTCCATTTTACTTTCAAATGTTGCTTAACTTACTACATAGAAACTCCTCACGTTGTTATTCTGAAAATATCCCCGAATTATGTAGAAGTAAGTTCCACTTAACTCAGGTGGTAAAGTTTGAACGGACGATATAGATTAAAATTCTCTAAAAAAGGGATGTAAAACAAAAAATGATATTTTATTTTCACTATCCTATTATTTTTCCTTCGTCTTTATCTCGTCTCTCTCTCTCCTCAGCCACTGGATCAAACCTTGCTCTGTGTAGATTGGCGGTGGCTAAGCATGGTTGGTTCATGGAGGTGGCGAAGTTTGGGACTAGGTAGGTCGATGGCTCTGTTTTTTTTTTTTTTTTCTCGAACCTTGCTCTGTGTAGATCGACAATAGCTGAGCATGGTGGGTCCATGGAGGTGGCAAAGTTTGAGTGCGGGTAAATCAAGTTTCTCCCTTTCTTAGACCCTGCTCTGTGTAGATTTGGCTAAGCATGGTGGGTCCGTGGAGGTGGCGAAGTTTGGGTCCGGGTAGATCAGCGATTCTATGGCTTGGGTTTGTGGTTAGGTGGTAGAGCTCATCTTTTTGGTGGTTGCTGGAGAGATAGGGACAGAGGAATAACGGAAAGAGAGAGATGGGAGAAGAGAGAAAAATGAGTTTTTTTAATACTATTTTATTAAGTAGTTTATATTATTTTATTGAGGTGTACATAAAAATAAAAATTAGAATATAAGGTGAGTTGTAAAATGAGTCGATAAAATAAATAAAGTAGTGTTTGAGAATGTAAAATAGAGACCGGTTTGCATCCCTAGTTACTAGTGCTCTAAACACACACAAAAAATAATTAAAAAAATGCATGAGTTATAGTATTCTGCAACTAGTAAAAAGGCATTGTATCAACATCATTAACTAAAAAATCATTTTAAATTCAACTTTCTCTCTCCTTTTTTTAATTCATTTGTTTTGGGTTGTGTTTTGAGTAAATATTATTTTAATGTGTTAAATATGTAAATTAACTTTTTTGGTGCGTTAAAATATGATTTTTTTTAGAACATTTGAAACTAATGCTCTTAATTAATAATATTATTATTATTATTTATATCAAAGCATCTATTCCTACATCCAACTTCACAACTTGCTTGGTTGTCATTTTGTGATTGGATTTAGTACTTATACATTGAACCGTCAAAAGAACTTAATAAATAAAAAAATTAGGTGCACCAATAACGATACGATACTTAAGCATATTGTGAATTTAGGTCGGGAGTTACGTATGTCTCTAGACTTTCTTTGTTTTTATACATTGATATTTGGGGATGGGAGCATTTTACCTTGTCAGCTTATTAAAAAAAATTGAGATGAAAATGTGGTCTAGTTATCAAATTGCTGTTAAAACTTTGACCGGAGGACCAACAATTGGGATTTTGACTTATTGGCTCACTCAGCTTAAATATTTAAGTAATTTGAGCAATTCTAGTGTCATATAAAAAATCACAATTTTTATTATAACTATCCAACGTTATTTACTATGACTAGTTGCCTTTTATATCGATGATGCCAAAAATCGTCAGTAAGCTACATGGCCCTCACGTGCTCCCAATGAAGTACCTGCACAACACAAAAGCTGAAGACCTTAAGAGGAGTACCGGCGTGGTACCTGCCAAATACCCTTCGACAGTTAAGTTAGAGAAATCATTTGTTCGCAACTCTAGAATGCCAGAGCTAAGGTAATAATGCGTACCTTGCCTTGTGAGGGTCTTTGGGTATTTATAGTAGTGTAGAGCTGAAATTCATACCTTGGTCAAGAAGTTCTTTCCTTCTAAGAGAGTAACTCGTGGATTTTACGTATCTCTTTGAGTTCTTTTCCTTATAGGAGTCTTCTTAATTAGGGTTAGGTGTGTAGCGAAAAAATCCTCCTTACATACGTATGCATGAAGGTCAAGTAAGGCTGCGGACAGGAGTTTAACTGACCTCTTCAGCTTATTCCCGTCAACTTGACACTGCTTATTTCTAAAGTCATCGGCTTGTAGGTTGAGGTCGTCAGCTTTAAGGTCGTCAGCTTTAGGGTAGTCAGCTTCAGGATGCAGCCCCCTTGTTGTAAGTAGGCCCATTGGTACTATTGGGCTTGACACATTTTTCTTGTCTACAAAATTATACTCCATAGCCTCGTCAGCTTTTCCTGACGGGTTATAGAGTACATAAGAAAGTCGTGACACCTTAGGTCGTCCCCATTAAATGCTTGGACAAGTGACCTGAGTTGATTGGCCTTAATTCTAGACGAGCGTGTCGCTTCGTCATTAGCGCCCTTTTTGCCTATATATATCTCACCCCTTCTCTCATTTTAAACTTTCCAACATTTGTTGATTTTGAGAGAGTGTCACTTCCTAGACTCCTTCTGTCCGTTAGTATTTTGGCCTCGTCAACTTTACTGTCGTCACCTTTCTGGAACCGTCCCTTTCTCTGAGGAATCGTCTATCGATAAGCTCTCCTTTTCTTTGCTCTTCCTTTCATTTTTATCATTCTAGTTTAGTTTCCATGGCGAGGTCGTCGACTTAGGTTCTTATAATGAATCCATCACTTATAGGTAGTCAGATGTCTAGAGAGGCGTCGAGCGAACAATCGTCGATCTGCGAGGGAGCGGGTTATGATGAGGTTTTCCAATCAGGTCATGTGCTCGAGTAGGGCTTCTCCTGATCATCAGAAAGGGAAATTTCAACCCATTCTTTTGACGAGGAAGTAGAGAGTTGCAAGGAAGGTGAGGTGAGCGGGGGCAACAAATTTGGTAAAGAGGAAGGGGAGAGATCGGGTGACGGGGATAAAGATGAGGGTGACGAGGAAGTCTTAAAGAGCCCCTCGGGAGCCCCCAGGGACAATCGTCCCTTTATTTTACCTTCGAACTAGACCGTCAACGAATTCTTGCCATCGATGTCGGTCAATGTCTTTAATAATCTACGTGCCCGCTATCAAATACCGGACGACGTTCCAATTTGTCTTCCCGAGGAGGGTGAGAGATGTTATTCAGGGCAAACCGCGGATGTTGGCATGTATGATGCTATGTTCGCAGCAGGATTGAGACTGCCACTAACGGCGCTACATCGTCAGCTGGCTAACTTCTTGGGAATATCCGTCAACCAGATTACACCCAATGCTTGGCGAAAATTCATTGGTGCCGAGATACTGTGGGGTCGCCTAAGTGGTGGGAACCGTCAGTTAACCCTAGACGAGTTCTTTTGGTGCTACCGTCCCCAGCACATTTCCTCGTCCTAGGGGATATATCATTTTGCAGTAAGGAAAAAGGAATTAAAGTTGGTGCCCGATATGCCCGATTTGAATAGGAAGTGGAAGGGCAGATACTTTTTTGTAAAGGGGACGAACTGGGTATGCCATTAGGAGGAGTGGGAGTCGATGCCTCACGTTTCGACAATACTTGGGCATATGTCAGGGACTTAGGTTGATCCCGTTTGCTACTTTATTCAGCTCATTTATTTGACTTCTAACTCCGTCTGCTTTCCTTTTTCGCAAATTTTCATCCACGTATTACCGAGGAACAAGAGGATTTCATTTGTCGGGTGACGGCCATCTCGTTGGATGATCGTAAGTGTCGAGACCTGATCACACTTGACGCCTTACATTTATATTGTGGTGGTCTAGAGCTGACGCCAGAGGCTTGCAAGCTAAACGCTTATTCCTATCGTCGTGAGTATTTCTCAATTTTTTGTTATCTCTTTTGCATTTTTTTTTTTTAACCTTCACTCTCCGTCTCTTGTAGAAATGGAGGCAGTTAAACTAAGAATTTGTGCTACTGCTGTAGCCAAGAAGAAGGAAGAGGAGAAGAAAGTCAAAGGGGATTTGACACCTTCGTCAACCCCAAAGGCCGTCGAGACGGTGAGAACCAAGAGAAAGGCTGACAAGAAAGACGCCCGCTTTGGGAAGAAGGTGGCCATTACCCTTGGGGGTAAATCCCCTAAAAAGTTGTCGCCCCCAAAGTCCTCTCATGGGGTAGGCAAAGGGCTGATGACGACATCCGGCACCGTTAGCCATGGTCCTGACCGTCGCCTCCTCACTTACAAGGATTATGTAGTGGAGGTGGTTGAATCTATCTTAAAAAGCAAGGAGATGGATCCATGTGATGAGCGGGCGACAAAAGAATTAGGAGCATTAAGCTTGCTTGATCTTACTCGGGTATGCTTTTTTCCTTAAGTTGACATTAGACGAGTTTCAATGAGTTGACACTGCTTTTTGTGTCTTACAGGTGTAGACACCCCATTTTACATCTTACATTTAACTAACCGGTAGGTTTTCAGATTTGTGATACAAAACAAATCTTGATGCTCTAACGATCATAATGACATGTCATGGGCTATGATCGGACCACCTGATCAAAAGTTATCATACAATCAATTTTCAATGATCATGGCTCACATACACGATGGGTTTAATCACATCCTATCTTAAACACTTAATTTTCATTGGTTCCAACAAGAATTAATTTAAAATTAATTAAGTGTGAATTTTGATTGGATTTCATTTTATTTATTTAATTTTTTTTTTGTTATGGTATCTTATCTGCCATTTTTAAAAACAATTTGGAGAGAGAAAGATATGATCCATGAAAAATTTAAAAAAAAAAAGAAGAAAAAAAAAAAAGAAAAATGCTCAAAAAAACGTTATTATCTTCAATAGAAACTTGAATCACATTTTTGGCTTGGAAAACGTTGAAATTTGATTTTCTCTATTTCTGGAAAAGTTTTAGAGAATTAAATTTCCTTTCAAAAAACACTAATCCTGAATCAATTTGAATTTTGAGAAGAAAGTTATGGCCAAAATATGCAACAGGTGCAGAAGATAACACAAATTCAGCATCATCTTTAATCTTCTTTCAAAATTTCAAATGAGGATCAACACCCAATTTGATCAAGCTTATCTAATAGGCTTATTCCCACCCTTAGCTTCGGAAGAAAGTTTTTGAAAAACAAGTTGGATAGGAAAACAGATGCATTCTTTGAAAATTTTCAAAAAGCAGAAAAACGCTCAGAAAACGTTACCATTTTCAGCGGCAATTTAAATCGAATTTTTAGCTTGGAAAATGTTGAAAATTGGTTTTCTCTATTTCTGAAAAAGTTGTAGAGAATTCAATTTCCTTTTAGAAAACACCAATTTTGAATCAATTGAAATTTTGAGTAGAAAGCTAGAGCCAAAATACGAAACAAGTGTAGAGGATAACACAAGTTCAGCATCATCTTCAACTTCCTTTCAAAATTCAAATGGGGTTCAACACCAAATCCGTTCCAGCTCATTTAAATAGGTTTATCTCCTCCATTAGCTTCAGAAGAAAGCTAATAACTTAGCTTTAAAGCTAAGCCATCCCTTCCCCTATAAATAGAGAAGACCTCTTCCATTTTCTAGACCCCGAATTCTCTCTAAAGAGCTAGTGAGAAAGCAAAAAAGAAAAGTTGTTGTGCAATCATTGTTCTTACTTTGGTTGTAGTTGAGTACTTCCTTACTTTCTCCCTATCCCTTTAAGTGATCACTTCCGCCTTTTAATTTATGCTCTATGCTGGTAAGTAGTAATTATGTTCTTAACTTTTCACATGTGCTTGAATAAACGCTTAACAAGTCATTATTTATTTCTTTTATGATATACTTGGATGAACATGTCTATATATCTCATTGATATTCTTTTTACATGCTTAGATGAACTCTTCTAGGCTAATATAGAAATTTTCTCTTGAATGCTTAGATGAACACTTCTAGGCTAAAAAACAACTTTCTCTTGAATACTTAGATGAACATGTCTAGGTAATTGTTTTACTTTGTTAAATGCTTGAACAAACATGTCTAAGTATTTTGATTTACTCTAGATGAACATGTCTAAGGGATTTTCCTTTACTTCTTTTCATAATTGCTTGGATGATCAAATATGTTTAAATGTTTTTTTTTTCTTTCTCTTTGCAATTATGTTGATGACAAATGACATGACAACTTTATTTTTTTCCTTTTTTTCACATGCTTAGATGAACATGTCTAGGCTAAGAATTCTTGGATGAACATGCCATTACCTTCATGCTTTCTTTGTATTAAAATTGTTATCTAACAAATTTCTTCTTTTTTGTTTCTCTTTATGTCAGATTCCCCTAACACATATTTGCTTACAATTCTTGAAAATTAACATGTTTATATGACATATTGTTTGTACTTGTTTGACATGACATGATATTGGCCACCTTAACCTAGGAGACCGGTTTTACCGGGCGAGATGGGTGCTTAATCCCTTCCCATCTCATAAATTAGCCTCCGAACCAAGATCAAGAGTTCTAGACTATGCTATTGTATATGCAATTTCACATTTTTTAGAATGTAACTAGAAAACAAAGCAATGTAATTAATTTTTCTTAGATTGTATCCAGGATAAAAAGCATTGTGAATTTTTGTTACACAATTGATGTAAATTGTCATATATATTAATACAACAGAAGCATTTTTTTAAATTGAAGGTTTTCTTATTTTTCCATTTAAATTAAATAAGTGGCAACTCCATGTAAAACCCTCTATCTAGGGGGGAGTACATTTTACAGTGAATTCATTCATTATAGCATCACGATCCCACCTGTTCACACGGGTTAGGCCTAGTTTGAGAGTAAATTGGCCGGCCGGGGTCGCGATCGCTCACAGTGGCGACTCCACTGGGGATGTTGAAGCCTAGACTCCAATTTAGGTTATGGTGGCCAACCATGTCATTTGTTTGTTTTTTTCTTTTAATAATATGTCATATTTGCTTGCCATAACAACATTTGCATGATTGGAATTGGATATGAATTGTGTATGTTGCCCGGAAACCACGGTAATTGTAGCCATGGATCACGGTCTTCTTGGATTCGTGTACCCAGTGGTGAACCTACCACCCCATCGCCTAAGACTCGCTTGATCTTTCTTGCGTTTCATAAAGGACAAACTCTACCATTTGGACCAACACGGCGTTCGTACGTCACAAGTTGGGAGGTACAACGTCCTAACTCTTGGGGAACCTTTTAGCCTACCTTTTACCTTCATGTAAGAAGCCATAGAACTAATCTTTACGTCAATCCCATAAAATACATTGCATCCCATGAATGTGTTTGGCTGTTGTTTGATCCATGACGTGCCTTAGTCCAATGCTCAGGCCCATTATAATTGTTTAAGATTTCTTAAAAAAAATAAAAATCTAACTTCTGCATTTTGGTTGAGACCAAAGAATCTCAATTAGGGTTCAAAACCCACCAATTTCAAAGCATAACTAAAAGCTCAAGATCATCAAGCTTAAAGACATCAAGATTAAAGCCATCAGTCTTAAAGTGCAAGGCCTAAGCAAACATCAAAACCAAGGTTTCCAATTAAGAAATGGCCAACAACCAAGAAGATCGACACCTGAATGATCATAGGGAACAACTGCCTCTCACCACTCAAGATTTACTCAACACTTTGGTAGCAGGACATGCCCAACTCCAAAAGGACATCCAAGCATTGATCCAACAGATGGGGAACAAGAACTCTCATGAATCCTCTGGGGCCCAAAATGATAATGGACCCAGAAATTCTAAAGAAAGCCATAACTTGGTGTTGACTGAAAATGAGAAGAAGATGGTTGAACGAATAGACCAAATGGAAAAGCTCCTAATGAGATCTAGAAGGGTTAAAGAAGCTATGGACTGCATTCACTTTTGCTCTTTCCTTAAGCAAAGGCCCCCCTAAAGTTTAAGATGCCAACATTGGACAAATTTGATGGTACGAGCTATCCTAAAGCCCACCTGAAAATGTACATAAGAGCATTGCAACCCTTGGGAGCTAATGAAGAGTTACTGGCCCAAATGTTTCAAAATATACTCATCGGAGTTGCCCTACGTTGGTACTAAATTTGGAGGGTTCTCGAACTCGAACTTGGGAAGATATGTGCCATGAATTTTACAAGCAATACAAGTACAATACTGAGGTGGACATCACTCGGCGAGACCTTGAGACAACCAAGCAAGATTCCAATTAATCTTTTCGTGCATTCATCACAAGGTGGAGGACAAAAGCAGCCCAGATGACTGTTAGGCCCAATGAGGAAGAACAATTGAACATGATTGTGTAGAATCTCCTCCCGACCTACAACAAGTATCTATTTGCTCGATACTTTCCCAACTTCAAGAGCTTAATTGCTACTAGAACCCAAATTGAAGATGACATCAGTAACGGTTGGATTATCCAAGATCTCATGGACCAACAAATCATTGATGCACCAACATCTACCAATCAATCCAACTCTACTTCATGAGTTGCCAAGCCATAATGGGTTTTTGAAGAACTTTTTTTTTTACAAACTTTTTCTGTTCCTTTCTTGTTTCCATTTTTCTCTTATCTTAATTTCATTTCTTGTTTGATGCATTTTGTTATTAATGCTTTGTTTGATGCAAAAAAAAAAAAAAAAAAACACACTAAAGAAAACTTAGGACTAGGGGCATTAGGATCTTTAGTGACATTTCCGACTCCCTTCAAAGCCGATTGAAAATGGTTTCCTTGAGGCCTACAATTTCTGTCAAAATGGACTTGATCATGATAATCCTTCAAAAATTACAAAAATGCTTTTCTTCATAAAGGAAAAAAAAAAAATCAAGGAAAACTTTCAAAAGAAAAAAAAAAAATCTTCCAACTAGGGGCATTGGGCCCTTTAGTGGATTTTCAAAAATCATGTAAGACTTAACCTTCTTATCAAAGCCCAATTTGCATGGAAAGAGTGTGAGAGGTCAAAATTTTCAAATGTTATTTTCCTCAAGTACTACATGAGAATTCTTTTGGCAAAGCTTTTGCAAATCATAAATCTTAATGAGCCAACCAATCAATGTGCACCAAGAGAGAATTAATTTCATCTGATTCATGTAAGGATCTTTACTAAATCACTTAGAACATAAGAAGAGAAGGTCCTAAAAGGCAATCAAAGAAAATCCAGTCTCTAGAAAATCTCAACAAAGAGAGATTCCACCGATTAGAAATTCTCAAACAATGTACACTTAATCCAAATCTTAGAACATTTTTTATGTCACAATATTGGAGCATTCATAATTTTTATTCCAAGAGGAAGTTACTAAAAGAGTTCGAGTTACCGTGCCTATAAACAAGCTTTACTAGGGATAGGAGGCCATCTTTGGTATAACCACATTATTCCTTGACACCCATTACAAATATTATCCATTGCTAGCCCATTTGAGCTATTAAACAGTTAGACTTTTTTTCATGAACCCATAACAACCTAAACCTAGGATGGAAAATTCGAGTGTGGGTACTCAAATTTTATGCTATGGAGGACAATCTCATAGCTTCAATGAAGACATCAAGGAAAGCAGAGTCCATCAAGATTAGAAGAAACAATGGAGATCACATTTGAGAATATAGATGATAATACTCCATCAAGGTGAGAAGACGAGTTCGTTAAGCTGAAAGCTAAGAGATTCCATCATACGGAAAGAGATGAGAGCTCATCAATTCAGAAAGCAAGAAGCAACAACAAGAAAATCCCGCTAAATTGAAAACCTGAAAGGACAGTCTAGGCAAAAATTAGGGATACACAAAAAAAAAAAGATAGATTGAAAACCCGAAAGGGCGGTCTATGCAAGAGGAGAGATAAAAAAAATTAATTAAGTGTGAGAGAGTCTGATAGGTTGAAAACCTAAAAAGGCGGCCTAGGTAAAAGTTAAGACTAAAAAAAAAAAAAAAAAAAAAAAAAAAAAAAAAAAAAAAAAGATAGATTGAAAATCCGAAAGGGTGGTCTATGCAAAAGGAGAGATAAAAAAATTTGAGTGTGAAAGAGTCTACTAGGGTGAAAACTCGAAAGGGCAGCCTAGGCAAAAGTTAAGACAAAAAAAAAAAAAAAATTGAACTACGGATGACCTGATCCTTCTTTTAAAAGAGGTACGTAGACAGTTGTTTCAAGCACGGTCAGATCAAAAAATTCATTCATTCATTCATTTTCTATCAAAGAAAGAGGAATAAAAAAGAATAAAAGAAGTCTAATTGGTCGAAAATCAAAGAGGTGGCCTAGTCACAAGAAGAGAAAAAGAAAAGGCGACATTGTCATAGGTTTCAAAAAAGAGAAAAAAGAAGAACAAAGAAAGTTGAAAACTGAAAAGGCGGCCTAGTCACAAGTTCCAAAAGAAGATGAAAGATTCGTTAAGATGAAAATCTAGAGGTTTGAAAAACGAGCAAGAAGAATTCAATCACTACAAAGGCCTCAGCACAAATTCGAATCAAAGAAGAAAATTTGAAAGCTCAAAAAAGAGTTGCCTAAGAAGAATACAAGGCAAACAAGAATGATATAATTTCGATACAAATGATCCATGATGACCAGTGAGCAAATGACAAGAATGATGAGAATTTCAGATCAATGTCAAGAAAGGGAGAAACAAGAAAATCCTTCTAATGCCTAACTTTTGAGTATTGCACACTTGAGGGGAATATCTGCAGGGGATTTTGAGCCTTTTTATATTATTTCTTTCATAACCTGAACCTAGCCTACATTACAACCCATGCATAAAGACCTCCTTGAAGTTCTGCTAGTCATAGGCACATCTTTAACTCTAGCAATATTTTCTCTTAGATTAAAAAGGAAAAATGTTTGAGGTTATCAAGCCCCACTGGCAAGTAATCTCCATGACACAGTTTCTTAAATTCTCAAATGACTTGAAAGAATTTTCTAATTGAAGGCACTCCCTTTTATTTGTTTCCAACAAATGTGACTCCCAAATTTGGAGCATTCCTCTTTGTTTCTATCCCACAAAAAAAAGTGTCTCCTGAACTTGAAGCACTCTAAAAAAAAAAAAAAAAAAAAAAACATGACTCTCAAACATCTCTACCTTTCATTTCTTTGATTGTCTTTGAAGACCTAATCCAACAATGTTTAAAAAGAAGAAGCAAATTCGATTACATGTATTTAATGACTTTGATCCTTTTTAATAAAAAGGATTGACTTGACTCTTAAACAATATGATATGCTAAAATAGTTGTTCAAAGGATTATCTCATGATCATTTAGAAAAAGTATAGAATTTTCCCAAAAGGCACCATTATGCACCAAATGGTTTTTCAAGAAGAAAATCAATTTCTTTCAAAAGCAAAATTTTTCATGGTCAAGTCCATTTTGAAAATGCCATGCAAGGTTTGAAGCCATGATCATCTTTTGGTTGGACTAGATGTCTTCCCTACAGATTTGAACTATGTCCGACCTTGTTCTCTTAAAGAAAGGTGCGAAGGCAACCTGTTAAAGGCTCTATAAACAATAGGCATCGAATTAAGACAATGACCCAAAGTTGTTTACAAATAGCTTTAAACTTGAGGCATTGACCCATTTGCTTTTTTATTTGCATTAAGCATGCCTGGATTATGAGCATTGGCCTATTAGTTTTCATATGCAAGCATGTTTATACTAGGGGCATTGGTTCAAATTAACTGGTTTCTAACGAGCTTGAGAAAGGGAAATTTTCATCTTTGTAGGAATTAAGCAAAAATCTCTCATTCATTTCAACATTCAATAACAGCTTTAAGTCTAGATCACCAAATCAGCTAAGAAGTCTCTCATTCCACATGGATCAACTAAGAAGCCTCCCACATCACACAAGGCTCGACTAAGTAGTCTCTTGCATTCATTGAAGTTGACCAGTATGGTCCAACATCTTAGGCTCTAGGGTTTGACAAAGTTTTTTTGAAAGTTACAAAAAAGTTTTCAGAAAAATTCATAACTTTTTCAAGGAAACTTGAAAGTTTTTCAAAATTCTTACAAATTTTTAACAAAACCCATTCTCAAAACCCGGCAAGGTTTGTGAACAAAATTTTCAAAAAACCCAACAAGGTTTGTCAACAATTTTTCAAAACAAGGTTTCATGACTTTCTTGAAAAACAAACAAGATTTTCAGAAAGTTTTAGTATCTCTTTCAAAAGTCGAGAAAAATCTTACAGGATCTTCAAACATCTCTCAGAAAAAGAACGCTTGACAATTTTACATAGTTTTCACAAAAACCCAACAAGGTTTTTATCAAATTTCCAAAAGACATGACAAGATCATTCCAAGAATGACCAAATGTTTTCACAAATACCAATTTTGATAAGAATATCAACATTTTCAAAAGAAAATTCAACAAGATTTTCAACAAGTTTCAAGTTCAAAATTTTTTAAAAACAAACAAGTTTTTAGAAAATTTGCCAAGATCTTCATAAGAAAACCCAACAAGGTTTTTTATCAAAATTCCAAAAGACATGACAAGATCATTCTAAGAATGACCAAATGTTTTCACAAATACCAATTTTGATAAGATTATCAACATTTTCAAAATAAAATTCAAAAAGATTTTCAACAAGTTTCAAGTTCATAAATTTTAAAAAACAAACAAGTTTTTAGAAAATTTGCCAAGATCTTCATCAGAAAACCCAACAAGGTTTTTTTATCAAATTTCCAGAAGACATGACAAGATCATTCCAAGAATGACCAAATGTTTTCACAAATACCAATTTTGATAATAATATCAAAATTTTCAATAGAAAATTCAACAAGATTTTCAACAAATTTCAAGTTCAAAAATTTTCAAAAGCAAACAAGTTTTTAGAAAATTTGCCAAGATCTTCATAAGAAAACCCAACAAGATTTTTATCAAATTTCCAAAAGACATGACAAGATCACTCCAAGAATGACCAAATGTTTTCTCACAAATACAAATTTTTGATAAGAATATCAAAAATTTCAAAAGAAAATTCAACAATTTTCAAGTTCAAAAATTTTCAAAAAAAGGGACAAGTTTTTAGAAAATTTGCCAAGATCTTTACAAGAAAACCCAATAGACTTTTCAAATAAAGAAGCTCGACAAAGTTTTTTAAAAAAAATAATTTACAGGTTCAAAATTTTCGAAAAAAATTGCCAACACATTTTGGATCAAAAATTTTTGAAAACCAACAAGTTTCCAAAACTTTAACAAATTTTCATCACACATTGGTTAAATTTCAAGTTGCAAAATTTGGTGTCTTTCTTTTACATTGACATTCGCTTTTCAAGCTCTGTCAATGAGGGGCATTCTGTAGACACCCCATTTTACAACTTACATTTAACCAACCAGTAGATCTTCAGATTTGTGATACAAAACAAATCTTGATGCTCTAACGATCATAATGATATGTCATGGGTTTTGATCAGACCACTTGATCAAAAGTTATCATACAATCAATTTTTAATGATCATGACTCACATACACGATGGGCCCAATCACATCCTATCTTAAACACTTAATTTTGATTGGTTCCAACAAGAATTAATTTAAAATTAATAAAGTGTGAATTTTGATTGGATTTCATTTTTTTTTTTGTTATGGCATCTTATCTGCTCTTTTGAAAAAAAATTTGGAGAGAGAAAGATATGATCCATGAAAAATTTAAAAAAAAAAAGAAGAAAAACTTGAATCGCATTTTTGGCTTGAAAAATGTTGAAATTTGATTTTCTCTATTTCTGGAAAAGTTTTAGAGAATTAAATTTCCTTTCAAAAAACACCAATTTTGAATCAATTGGATTTTTGAGAAGAAAGTTATGGTCAAAATACGCAACAAGTGCAGAAGATAACACAAATTCAGCATCATCTTTAATTTTCTTTCAAAATTTTCAAATGAGGATCAACACCCAATCTGATCAAGCTTATCTAGTAGGCTTATTCCCTCCCTTAGCTTCAGAAGAAAGTTTTTGAAAAACAAGTTGGATAGGAAAACAGATACATTCTTCGAAAAATTTCAAAAAAACAGAACAACGCTAAAAAAAC
Source organism: Castanopsis chinensis (assembly GCA_032878915.1). NCBI lineage: Eukaryota > Viridiplantae > Streptophyta > Magnoliopsida > Fagales > Fagaceae > Castanopsis > Castanopsis chinensis. The sequence continues at coordinate 3,117,250 of JAVQMG010000113.1, forward strand.
GTTACTATTTTTAGCGGCAATTGAAATCGCACTTTTAGCTTGGAAAACGTTGAAAATTGGTTTTCTCTATTTCTGGAAAAGTTGTAGAGAATTAGAGTATGTTTGGTAACTGTTTTTTCCTCTTATTTTCTGTTTTCAAAAATAATTTTCTATTTTTGAGACTAAAAAACTTATTTGGTAACCCAAAATGGACTAAAAACAAAAATTGTTTTCAGAAATCAATTTGTGAAGGAAATTGAAAACATGCAAAATGCTGTTTTCAGTTTCTAATTTTTAAAATTCAATGAAAATATACATTTAATTTAATGAATCAGTCTCATTTAATGAGCTAACATTAGAGTTTAAATCCTAATGATGACATATTTTTAATATTTTATATTTATTTCTTCAAAAAACTTTTTTTTTTTTTAATTTCAATTAACCAAACATGTTTTTGATTTCAAAAATACAAGAAAATTGTTTTTTCTTTATATTCTCAAAAACAAATTTTTGAAAATAGAAAATAAAAACTGTTACCAAACATAATCTTAAATTTCCTTTCAAAAAACACCAATTTGAATCAATTGGAATATTGAGCAGAAAGTTAGAGCCAAAATACGAAACAAGTGCAGAGGATAACACAGGTTTAGCATCATCTTCAACTTCCTTTCAAAATTCAAATGGAGTTCAGCACCAAATCCATTCCAGCTCATTTAAACAGGTTTATCTCTTCCATTAGCTTCTGAAGAAAGCTAATAACTTGCTTTAAAGCTAAGTCATCCCTTCCGCTATAAATAGAGAAGATCTCTTTCATTTTCTGGACCCCGAATTCTCTCTAGAGAGCTAGTGAGAAAGTAAAAAAGAAAAGTTGTTGTGCAACTATTATTCTTACTTTGGTTGTAGTTGAGTATTTCCTTGCTTTCTTCCTGGCCCTTTAAGTGATCACTTCTGCCTATTAATTTATGCTTTATGCTGGTAAGTAGTAATTATGTTTTTAACTTTTCACATGTGCTTAAATAAACGCTTAACAAGTCATTATTTATTTCTTTCATGATATGCTTGGATGAACATATCTATATATCTCATTGATATTCTTTTTACATGCTTAGATGAACATTTCTAGGCTAATAAACAAATTTTCTTTTGAATGCTTAGGTGAACACTTCTAGGCAAAAACACAACTTTCTCTTGAATACTTAGATGAACATGTCTAGATAATTGTTTTACTTTGTTAAATGCTTGAACAAACATGTTTAAGTATTTTGATTTTCTCTAGATGAACATGTCTAAGAGATTTTCCTTAACTTCTTTTCATAATTGCTTGGATGATCAAATACGTTTAAATGTTTTTTTTTTCTTCTCTTTGCAATTATGTTGATGACAAATGACATGACAACTTTTTTTTTTTTTTCATATGCTTAGATGAACATGTCTAGGCTAAGAATTCTTGGATGAACATACCATTACCTTCATGCTTTCTTTACATTAAAATTGTTATCTAACAAATTTCTTCTTTTTTGTTTCTCTTTATGTCAGATTCTCCTAACACGTATTTGCTTATAATTCTTGAAAATTAACATGTTTGTATGACATATTGTTTGTACTTGTTTGACATGACATGATGTTGACCACCTTAACCTAGGAGACCGGTTTTACCGAGCAAGATGGGTGCTTAATCCCTTCCCATCTTGTAAATTAGCCTCCGAATCAAGATCAAGGGTTCTAGACTATGCTATTGTATATGCAATTTCACATTTTTTAGAATGTAATTAGGAAACAAAGCAATGTAATTTATTTTTCTTAAACTGTATCTAGGATAAAAAGCATTGTAAATTTTTGTTACACAATTGATATAAATTGTCATATATATTAATACAACATAAGCATTTTTTTAAATTGAAGGTTTTCTTATATTTTCATTTAAATTAAATAAGTGGCGACTCCATGTAAAAACCTCGATCTAGGGGAGAGTATATTTTACAATGAATTCGTTCATTTTGAGCATCACGATCCCAACTGTTCACATGGGTTAGGCCCAGTTTGAGATTAAATTGGCTGACCGGGGTTGCGATCGCTCACAGCAGGCTATGGTTCAAATGAAGGCCTTGCAAGATAGGTGTGGTGCTAAGGAAGGGGTGGTTACCTGTCTGCACGAGCGTGTCAAGAACCTGGTAGATGGGTAACAGCAATATAAGGAGGCTAGCAAAATTCTTGGTAAAGAGGTGAAGGAGTAAAAGGAAAAGTTGGAGGAGGAAGTTCATTAGCGAAAGTTGGAAGAAGAAGCCAAACTGATGGCGAAAAAGGAGCTGAAGGGTCTTTTAAGTCAAGTGGAAACGGCTAGGAGCGATGCTGTGATGGAGTTTAAGGACTCGCAATCCTTCATAGACGCCTGTGACATTTACTATGGTGACAGATTCGAGGGCTGTTTGAAGTAGGTCAAGTTTATCTACCCCGACTTGGATTTGTCCAAGGTCAATATGGATGAGCCCCTACCATCAACTTCAACGGGTGGTTCTATTTTTGAGGAAACCGATGAGGCTACCTAGCTTAAGGTGGACTCAAAGGATGGCAACTTCATCCTTGCTCAACTTGCCATAGATAAGCCTGTCACCTTGATTCCGTCTGCAAATCTTCATGTTGAAGATCCCCACGCTAAAAATGCTTCTACCCCAACTATTACTTTAACTCCGTCGGCCAACCCTCTAGCTTCATGAACTCGAGCCTTTTCCTTTCATTTTTTGTAAATGAAATTTAATGTTTGATGCCCATTGGTTTGGGCTTTTGTAAAAAAAAAACTTTATTTGTAGTGTTTTACATTCGTCACTTTATGTTTGTGTTGCTTTTTACTTGGCATGTGTATCTATCTTTTATGCTTTTATGCTTGTATGCTAGGGTATTTAGTGAAATAGAGCGAAGCTGTCTACCCATGTTGTCCTTAGGCTCGTCTTCTTTATTGATTTTAACCTGTCACTTTGAGTATTTGTCATGGATTCATCAGCTTACGGATAATGCCATCAGCTTTCTTTTAGTTGACTACTAGTCCACTTTGTAGATTCTAATAAATTCATTCATTTTGTAGGTTTTGTAATAAACTCGTCCACTTAGTAGACGTTATATTGAATCTAGTTTGTAGACGTAGTGTTGAATCTAGTTTGTATAACCCGTCCATTTGGTGGACTTTATATTAAATTTGTCTAGTTTGTAGACGTAGTGTTAAATTCGTCCATTTCGTGGACTTACTAGTAGACTCGTTCACTTTGGACGTAACAGCAGAGTCGTCCACTCTGTGGACTTTGTAATAATTTCGTCCACTTCGTGGACTTAGTAGTAAACTTGTTCACTTTGTGGATTTAGTGATAAGTTCATCTATTTTGCGGACTTAATGACAAGGTCGTCCACTTTGTGGACTTGGTAGGGTCGTCTACTTCATAGTAGATCTGTCTGTTTTGTCCACTTTGTGGGCCGAGCAGTGGGTTTGTCCACTTTGTGGACTTTTAATGATAAGGTCGTCTACTTGGCAGTAGATCTGTCTACACAATAAATACTCTAGTCATTTTCGAATAAACTCCTCTTATTATGATGAATGCATGCATAAGTAAAAAATTGTTCCAAAAAGGAATAAACTTCAACCCTTCGGGCTTTAAATGTTTTGTAGACAGAGATAAACTATCATAAATGACTAAACGAAAGTAGACTGGGAATGAGAAGTAGTGTTTTTCATGTTGTCTTCTATTTGTAGTACTTCCTGAGGTGCTCAGCATTCCATGGGTGGTGTAGCTTTTGCCCATCGAGTGTTTCTAAGTGGTAGGTGCCCTTTCTTAGCCATGACATTATTATATAAGGTCCTTCCCAGTTTGGGCTGAGCTTTCCTTGTGCGGGATCTCTAGCAATGCTCATTACTTTCCTCAAGACGAGGTCTCCACCTTTGAAATCACAGTGTTTGACTCGAGAGTTGTAGTGTTTGGTCATGAGGTCCTAGTATCGCGCGAGTCTCTGTTCAACTGTTGCCTTGACCTCGTCAACTAGATCAAGCTGTAGACGTATGGCCTCGTCATTTCTCCCCTCTTTGTAATTGTCCACCCTGTAGCTCGTGAGTCCAATTTTAGCTGGGATGACAGCCTCGCTCCCGTATGTTAGTGGGAGCGGAGCTTCTCCCATAGGAGTCTTGATTGTCATCTTGTATGCCCATAGCACACTGGGTAGTTCGTCTGGCCATATACCCTTTGTCCTCTCGAGCTGAGGTCTTGATTATTTGAAGCACGAATCGGTTCGTGACTTCAACTTGTCAGTTGGCTTGGGGATGGGCACAGGAGGAGTAGTGGTTCTTAATTCCTAACTGTGAGCAGAAGTCTTGGAAGGAGTCATTGTCGAATTGTTTACCATTGTCTTAGATCAAAACCCTTGGAATTCCGTACCTGTAAATGATGTTCCTCCAAACAAAGCTCCGTACATTCTTCTCAGTGATTGTGGCCAGGGATTCAGCTTCTACCCATTTGGTGAAGTAGTCGATGCCGACTATTAGGAACTTCAGCTGCCTTGCTGCTATTGAGAATTGGTCCATGATGTCCAATCCCTATTAGGCGAAAGGCCACAAAGCTGTTATTGGGGTCAGTTCTTCCGTCGGTTGCCTGCTAATGCTACTAAACCTTTGGCACTTGTTGCAGGTTTTGACATACATTTGGGCATCCTTTTGCATAGTTGGCCAGTAATATCCAGCCTGAATTAATTTATGAACCAATGACCGTGATCCTGAATGATTTTCGCAGATCCCCTCATGTACTTCTCTTATGACATAATCCGCTTCTTCGGGTCCTAAGCATCTCAGGTATGGTCGGGAGAAACTCCTTTTGTACAAGACGTCCCTTATCAAGACAAATAGTGTCGCCTAAACCTTCAGCTTCCTTGCGACTTCCTTCCCTTCAGGTAGGATGCCGTCCTTCAGGTAAGAAACTAAAGGTGTGGTCCAATTGCTCTCAGATCCTACCTCCTGCACACTAATGACGTCTATCAGTGGTGTGAATTGAACAAAGGATAGTACCTTGCTAGGGGTAGTCATGTATTTCGCTGATGCGGCCTTAGCAAGGCGGTCGGCTTGCTCATTTTCTCCTTTTGGAATTTGAACGACTTTTGCCTGCAACTCGTTTACCCTCCTTCTTGCTTGCTCCAAGAATCATCTCATCGTTTCTCCATTAAATTCATAGTCGCTGTTTACCTAATTAGTGATGACTTAAGAGTCGCAATGAATCACCATGTTTGCGGCCCCTACGGCTTTGGCTAGATCTAAACCTGCTATGAAGGCTTTATATTCTGCTTCGTTGTTAGTCGTAGGAAAATTAAGTCGAACCATGCATTCGATCTTGTCGCCCTCCGGAGACTGAAGTACAACCCCTACTCCACCAGCCTTTTTGTTTGATGATCCGTCCATGAACACACTCCATTGGGGATACTCTTCCCCCTGGCCTTCTACATTGGTGAACTCCGCAATGAATTTGGCGACCACTTGTCCCTTGATGGCGGTGCATGGGCGAAATTTTATGTCAAACTCGTTTAACTTTATTGCCCACAAGGACATGCGTCCTGCGGCTTTTGGGTTGCTCAATGCTCATCATAAGGGCTTGTCGGTCAGTACTACCACGATATAGGCTTGAAAGTACGGCTTGAGCTTGCATACTGCCATGACTAGAGCGAAGGCTAGTTTTTCCATTGGTGGGTATCTTTCTTCTGCACCATGAAGTGCCCGGCTGACATAGTATACAGGCCTTTGCACTTTGTCGTCTTCTCTAACTAAGGCTGCACTGATGACGGTTGGAGAGAAGGCTAAATAGAGGAACAGCTCTTCTCCTGGTTGTGAGGGACTTAGTAGCTGTGGTGAAGATAGGTAGGCCTTCAAGTCTTTGAATGCTTGTTGACATTTGGCCGTCCACTCAAAAGACTTCTTCAGAGTGCGGAAGAATGGTAGACATTTATCCGTTGCCCTGGAAACAAATCTGTTAAGAGCGGCGACCTTGCCATTAAGGCTTTGCACTTCCTTCACATTTTTAGGGGGTGCCATTTCCATTATAACCTGGATTTTGTCCGGGTTGGCTTCAATACCTCTTTGGGACACCATCTATCCTAAGAATTTTCCCGCCGTCACTTCGAAGGCACATTTGCTTGGATTAAGCTTTATGTTGTAAGAGCAAAAAGTATCGAAGGTTTCCTTGAGATCCCCTAGGTGATCTTCTTCCCTTCAGCTTTTCACTAGTATGTCATCGACATATACTTGGACGTTTCTCCCAATTTGTTGTTCAAACATCTTGTTCATGAGCCTTTGATATGTTGCACTAGCGTTTTTTAAGTTGAAGGACATGACTTTGTAACAAAAAAGGCCTTGGCTCATTACGAACAAAGTCTTCTCCTGATCAGCTTCATCCATTTGGATTTGGTTGTACCCGAAAAATGCGTCCATGAAGCTCAATAGTTGATTTTGAGTTATAGAGTCCACCAGGAGGTTGACCCGCAAGAGGGGGTAGCTATCCTTAGGGCATGCTTTGTTTAGGTCTATGAAGTTGACGCACATCCTTCATTTTTCGTTGCTCTTTTTGACCATTACGACGTTTGCCAACCAATCAGGGTAGTAGACTTCCTTAATGAACCCCGCTTCTTGTAGCTTGCGGACTTCTTCTGCCACTGCCCGATCCATCTCTTCTACGAAAACTCTTTTCTTTTGGCTGACGGGGGGAAAGGATGGCGACACATTCAACCTGTGTACCATGACCGACGTGTCAATTCTTGGCATGTCTTCATGGCTCCAAGCAAACACATCCCGATTTTCTTTGAGGAAGGTCATAAGCACTTAACGTATCGTCAAGTCTGCAAGGGTGCTGATCTTGGTTGTTCGCTTCAGTTGGGAGTCGTCAAGAGGTACTTCTTTGAGTCTCTCGACGGGCTCCGTTCCTGCCTGACATTTTTCTATGCTTATGGCCTGGAAGTGGTCATCCATCTTCATCATGGCTACGTAGCATTCGCGTACGGCCACCTGATCTCCTCTCAATTCCTCTATTCCATAATCAGTAGGGAATTTTATCATTAAATGGTAGGTTGAGGTCATAGCCTCCCATGAGTTGAGGGTGGGACATCCTATAATGGCATTGTAAGCTGACGAGCAATCGACTATGAGGAATGCTACATTCTTGGTGATCTGCTGAGGATAGTCTCCAATGGTTACTACCAAAGTGACGACGCTAAAAGGAAATACCCTTGTTCCTCCAAAGCCGACGAGCGGGGCATTAGTCGGAACTAGCCGTTCCCTATCAATCCTCATTTATTGGAATGCAGGGTAGTAGAGGATGTCTGCTAAGCTGCCACTGTTGATGAGAACTCGGTGCATGTTGTAGTCTCCTGCTTGTATGGTGACGATGAGCGCGTCATCATGGGGGTGGTAAAGACGTCGTGCATCTTCTTCTCAGAATCCAATGAAGGGATTGTCAACCCGTGTCATTTTGGGTATGAAACCCATTAGCTGGATGTTCTGAACCATATTGAGGTATATCTTTCGAGCTTTCTTTGTTGACCAAGCAGCCACAATGCCCCCCACAATCATCCTTATCTGTCCTAGGGGCTATTTGGGGTGCTCGCTCTCCCATCGAGGAACTTGATCTTGTGGCGTGTCTATTCTCTCCTTGCTAACGAACCTCTGCAGCCTTCCTTGTCTAATAAGAGCTTCTATTTATTGTTTCAAGTCGTAACAATCAGCTGTGTCGTGGTTGTGATCTCGATGAAAGCGGCAATATTTGTACCTTGACCTTTTGTTGGGATCTCCCTTCAGCTTGTCGGGAAAAGTCAAGGCTCCTTCATCTTTGATATACATCTGTACTTGGTCGATAGGGGGGATCAGCGGGGTGTAGCTCATGAATCTCCCCGTGGATGGTCTAGGGCGTCGATCATCCTTCATTCTTCCATTCTAGCCTTCTTTCGCCCCCTATCCGATTGCGCGTCTTCCTGTCTTTCCCTCTTTTTGGGCTTCTCTTCCTTAGCCAACAATGTGTCTTTCGCGTTCATGTACTTTGTTGCCTTGTAAAGCACATCTGACATGGTCTTCGGGTTGTTCTTATATAGGAAAAATAAGAATTTACCCTTCCATATCCCATTGGTGAATGCTGCTACGAGTATCTTGTAGTCTGCTTCATCAATCGAGAGAGCCTATTTGTTAAAATGAGCTATGTAACACCTCAGTGTCTCGTCTTCTCCCTGCTTTGATGTTCATCAGGCATGCAGTGGATTTCTTGTACCTGTACCCTCCAATGAAGTGCGAAGTGAATTGGGCGCTTAACTCCTTGAAGGTACCAATGGAGTTGGGTGTCAGCCTACTAAACCAGATCCTTGCGGGTTCCTTCAGCGTTATGGGGAAGGCTCTACACATGATCACGTCTGGCACTCCCTGAAGGTGCATTAGGGTCTTGAAGGACTTTAAATGATCTAGGGGGTCCTTGGACCCGTAGTAGCTTTCTACTTGCAGCATGCGAAATTTTTGTGGAAGGGGGAATGAATTGACGAATGCTGTGAATGGCGAGTCAGTTCGTTGTGCCAGGTCATCAAGGTCGCTCGACACCCGCCCCATGAGGGCGTTCATCATGCAATCCATCTGCTCCTTCATCATCTGCATTTTAGAGGCTATGTGAGGTGGGATGGTATTGGTAACAGACGGCTGGTTTGTATCCTGTCGTTCCGGCTTGCTCGAAGTGTTGCTTCCTTTCGGCCTTTCCTGATTCCTTCTCTCCGCGCTAGTTCCTTCTTGGTCTTCCTCTTGGGTTGGCTTCTGCATTCTTTTGGCGTAGTTGTTCTTCCAGATCCTAGTTTTGTTTGGTGAGACATTCCACGGCGGCAGCCAAGGTTTGGACTTGCCTTTCGAGTGCTATTGTGCGCGGTTCGTCTCCCTAAACGTTGTTAGTGGTTGCCATTGAGCAAGTGAGTACCATGCAACTTTTTGTCTGAGAAACGACGGTACGATTTTACGAGTCATTAAACATTCCCACAGGCGGCGCCAATTGATGATGCCAAAAATCGTTAGTAAGCTACACAGCTCTCACGTGCTCCCAATGAAGTACCTGCACAACACAAAAACTAAAGACCTTAAGAAGAGTACCAATGTGGTACCGGCCAAATACCCTCTGACGGTCAAGTTAGAAATCTCTTGTTTGCAACTCTAAAATGCTAGAGCTGAGGTGAATAATACGTACCTTGCCTTGTGAGGGTCTTGGGGTATTTATAGTAGTATAGAGCCGAAATTCATGCTTTGGTCAAGAAGTTCTTTCCTTCTAGGAAAGTAACTCGTGGATTTTACGTACCTCCTTGAGTTATTTTCCTTATAGGAGTCTTATTAATTAGGGTTAGGCGTGTAGCGCAAGAATCCTCCTTATATACGTATGCGTGGAGGTCAAATAAGGCTGTGGACAGGAGTTTAACTAACCTTTTCAGCTTATTCCGGTGAGTCTGACACCACTTTTTTCAAAAGTCGTTGGCTTGTAGGTTGAGGTCGTCAGCTTTAGGGTCGTCAGCTTTAGGATGCAACCCCCCTGCTGTAAGTAGACCCATCGATACCATTGGGCTTGACACCTTTTTCTATAGTTTATCACATATAAACTTACTATTTTTTTCCCGCCATTTATAGTTTACCGGGTGAATAATTTTGATAAAAGCTCGATATTTTTTATGTGGTCCTTACATATTGAAAAAAGATAATAACATGCTAAGATAAGTCTCAAAATGAAGAGTTTGGATCAAACTTTACAACCTTGAGCTCTCACCTAATTAGGTCAATCTCTTTAGTCTCAACTAAGGTTCAAACTCCTTAAACCCTACTACTTTCTCAACTAATGGAAAGCTAACTCAACTTAGAGAATATTAACTTTTCTTTGACTTTGTGCTTACAATGATATCCAATGAGAAGTTTTGGGTACAAGGGGTTTAAACCTTAATTAACACTTACACTGCCTTGTTTGTAACTAGGGATCTGAATCTGTCATCCTACTCTTACATGATTGCTATTTCTTGATGACCTTCTTCTGGAATCGAATTCATATGCCTCTTGGCATAATTGATAATCTCCTCATTCTTTAAGCCTCTCCCTAATTGGCTTCATTTAAATGGCACTTCCATTAGTACATCCCAGCATCACAATATACCTTGGTGTATTGTCTTTCTTAATGGGGGTTGTGGTACTTATGGGATGGCCAAATAGAAACAAAATTCATTTCCATTCCAAAGAGCCCAACTCACAACTACATAAGGAGTGTATTTTGAAGGTTTAGAGTTTCATTTTCTTTCCTTCCCAAAAACTTCTTCATGGCCTTAAGTGGGTTAAATCACCTTTAGGTTGGTGTAAACTCAATACAAATGGTTTTGCTTTACAAAATTCAGGTCTAGTAGGAGGAGGCTTCTCTAAAATTTAAATGGGATGTGGATTTATGGATGCTGTAGAGAAATCAGAATCACCACTAGGCTTGATTTTGAACTTTGGGCTTTGTGGGATGGTTTAGCTATGGTTAGAACTTAGAAGTACACTTGGAATTTCCAAGCTTCTTGTGTAGCTAGATTCCAATGATGTACATACTCTTGTAAAAAAATAGTTCTACTTTTAATAGATTAAAACCAAAACTATTGTGGCTAAATTTAGGAACATTCTCCAAATTTAATAGGAATTCAAGCTCCAACACTGCTTTTGGGAGATAAGAGCAATTGGTGCTCTTGCAATAATGGGTTGTAATTTCTAAACATTCTAAGCTTTTGTTTCTTGTTCTTATTTGCAATCCTCTTGCTGTAACAAATATCTATATATAAAAAATGTGAACGAGTAAAGTTACAGTGCATTTAGTTTATTCAAGTGGCACTGTTTTGCTATCTATCTCTTTCTTCTTCTTCTTCTTCTTCTTCTTCTTCTTCTTAATACCACCTATTGAATTCTATTAAAACAACAAATTTTCATAGTTGTTAGAGGTGTTAAGTCCATATAGCTTACAGGGCAAACTAAAATAATAAAAAAAAATCAACAAAAAAAAAAGGTCTTGTGGAAAAAGAAGTACTATATCTACAACATTTTCATCAAAAATCATGTGGTAAATTGTTATTGGTTCTAATTTAAATTTCTCTATATTTAAAAAGGGTCAATGCTCAAAGCTATAGTAGTTTCGATTTATTCAACCCAAACTATTTCACTGGCTTTCTTTCTTTCTTTCTTTTGGAAATACCGTCTATTGAACACACTTTTTTTTTTTATTATTTGCATATGAGCTGTTACCCTAAAAGAACAAAATATTATCACAACAAATTGCCACAATATTTACATAATTGTTGAGGTACTAATTATATATATATATATCATACTGGAACCAACTACAACTAAAAATAAAGGTATTGTGAAAAAAAAAGTGTGAAATCCACAATATTTTTCACAACACTTTCATAACAAATCAAAAGAGGTAAATTGTTATTAGTTTTAATTTAAACTTACCAATAAAAATATTTTTTTTTTGTCAGTCAATAACAACTCGTAACAACCTATTACTTTATAAATATAACATTTCTCTTGTGAAAACTAGCTTTCTTCTTCTTGTTCCTTTTTTTTTTTTTTTTTTTTGTGTGTGTGTGTGTGTGTGGAAAATATCGCCTATTGAAGTGCTTTTTATTATTATTTTTTTTATTTGCATATGAGCTATTACCCTAAAAGAATAAAATATTATCACAATAAATTGTCACAATATTTTCACAATTGTTAAAGTCTTAATTCTTTATAGACTAAAATAAAATTAAAAAATATCATACTGGGACCAACCTGAATTAAAAATAAAGGTATTGTGAATAATAAAAGTGTGACATCAATTACATTTTTCACAACATTTTCATAACAAATCATAAGCAGTAAATTGTTATTGGTTATAATTTAAACTTAGCAATGAAATTACTTTTTTGCCTACCAATAACAACCTGTAACAACCTACTATTTTATAATTTGTTATGAAAACATTGTGAATATAACATTTCTCTAGTGAAAATATTAAGACATTTTATTGTTATCATAATATTTTCATAACTACTAAAGCTTCAATTCTTTACGAGTCAAAATAAAATATAACAAAACATTATAAAGGTATTACAAAAGTGTTGTACCTTTATATTGTGTTTCTAGAATTGTTTTTTTGGTTTAGTCAATTTTGTTGAGCCAAAATTCACTATTTTATATATAGTTTTCTTGCGTTGACTTTTTGTATTTTTTTTATTGTATTTTTATCATTACGCACCATTTTAAGTAAAAACACATAGTTGTGCATTGGGGATTTCAATGAGAACATAAGGCAAGATGAAAAGGTGGGAGGTGGGATTAGGCCTCACAATCAAATGCAACTTTTTAGAGAAGTAATAGACGAGTGTGGATTTATGGATTTGGAATATGTGGGCCCTAAATACACATGGGCTAGGCACTTTGAGAATGGAAGTTCAATATGGGAAAGACTAGATAGAGGATTGGCCACAAATAGTTGGTTTTTAAAATTTTCTGGCACTAAGGTTCATCATTTATGTTGTGACTCATCCGATCATATACCCCTCCACATTGTTTTTTCAAATTTGGAACCACAAAATAGGAAGAAGTTGTTTCGATTTGAGGAAATGTGGTTATCCAATTCGGGATATAAGGAAATTGTTGAAGCTGTGTGGCGTAGCAGTATCACTGAGTCTAGTGAGGGAATTTTACAAAGGGTGGAGAAGTGTGGTAAGGATCTGAGTTGGTGGAATAGAAATGTATTTGGGAATGTACGGAGGGAATTGGAAAAAGTGGGGAATTTGCTCCATATGGCCGAAGGTGTGGCTGTCCTTAATAGGGATAATACTCTGGTTAGGCAATTGTAGAAGGAAATTGAAGTGTTGAGGGATAGGGAGGAGACTATGTGGGCTTAAAGGTCGAGGTTACTATGGGCAAGACAAGGGGATAAAAATACAAAATATTTCCATAATAGTGGTACAAAGAGGTCTAGGAAAAATTTGATTGAGGGAGTTAGAGATGGAAAAGGTATATGGAGAGCCCATCCGAAGGAGATTCCACCAGTTTTTGTAAGTTACTTTAACACACTTTTCTTTTCATCAGGACATAATGGGTTTACAAGGGTGTTGGAGTATGTACCAAATGTGATTACAGATGAGATGAACTCTTCACTAAGTCGTGACTTTGAAGCAAGTGAAGTTCAAGTGGCTATGCAACAAATGGCTCCTTTGAAAGCTCCTAAATCGGATGGCATGCCCCCCTATTTTACCAACATTTTTGGGGCACGGTCAACCATGCTATCACCTCCTCCATTTTGATGTGGTTAAATTCAGGTACCCTACCTACTCCCCTTAACCATACTTTTATGACCCTTATACCAAAAATTAATTCCCCCTAGTATGTTCACCAATACCGTACTTTTCCAATGTCTTAGCCAACCGCTTGAAGAAAATACTACCTCTTATCATTTCAAAAAACCAATCTGCATTTACTAAGGATAGATTGATTTTTGATAACATTATGGTGGCATTTGAGACTTTATAATTGCTTGCAAAGATATAATTCTGGTAATCATGGCTATATGGCTATTAAGCTATATATGAGTAACGCTTATGATAGGGCAGAATGGCATTTTCTTGAAGGAATTATGTGTCAAGAAGATGGGTTTTAATGGAGGATGGATTAAACTTATTATGGTGTGTGTGAGCACAATTACTTACTCAATTTTGGTAAATGGAGAGCCTAGCGATTTGATTCACCTAACAAGGGGTATAAGGCAAGGAGACCCATTATCTCCATTCCTATTTTTACTTTGCACGGAGGGGCTGAATGGGATGATTAAAAAAACGGAGATGGATGGGGATATCCAAGGGTTTTCCCTATGTAGGAGAGGCCCAAAACTAACACATTTGTTTTTTGCAGATGATTGTTTTCTCTTTTGCAGGGCAACCATGGATGAGTGTGGGAGGGTGCTGAATATATTGAATGATTATGAGGAGACTACGAGACAAAAAAAAAAAAAAAACCTTTTCTTTAGCAAAGCAACTGATGCCGTCATGAAGAATAACATCAAAGAGGCGTGGGGAGTTCCAAAAATTATGCAATACAAGAAATATTTGGGTCTACCTTCATTTTTGGGAAAAGGGAAAAAGCAAGCTTCAACTATATCAAGGAGAGGGTATGAAGAAAAATCGAAGGATGGGAAGGAAAGTTATTCTCACAAGCAGGTAGGGAAGTGTTGATAAAATCCGTCATCCAAGCCATTCCAACATACACAATGGGATGTTTCAAAATTCCTTTGGGCCTATGCAACAAGATTGAAGCTATGATAAAAAAGTTTTGGAGGGGACAACGAGGTGAACGGAGAAAAATATATTGGGTTAAATGGAAAGATTTGACTAAATCAAAAACAGTGGGGGGTATGGGTTTTAGAGATCTTGCCATGTTCAACGACTCACTTTTAGCAAAGCAAGCTTGGTAGCTTTTGCATGGCCATAATACTCTCTTCTACAAAGTTTTCAAGGCAAGATTCTTTCCAAATTCAACGATTATGGAGGCTAAGGATTTAAGATTGGGCTCTTAAACATGGAGAAGTATTCTCATTGGTAGGGATGTCATCCTAAGGGGAGTAAGGTGGAGGGTTGGTGATGGAAAAAAATTTAGAATTTGGCAGGATCACTGGCTGCCAAGGAAGCATCCTCCCCTTTTAGCTTAGTGTCCAATAGCAGATTTTGAAGACTTAACCGTGGATATTCTTATTGACCCTCAAACTAGGCAGTGGAATGTAGAAATGGTGGATGGTTTATTTCATGAGGAAGAGGTGGAATTAATCAAGCAGATTCTATTAAGCCAAACTGCCTTGAAAGATATCTTGTTCTGGCCCTATATAAGTGACGGATGGTATAGCTATAAATTGGGGTATAAGTTCTTAAAAATGGAGGAAGAGTTGGTGGATAGATCTCACTGATCAGCAACAAATGAAGATACACAGGTTTAGAAGTAGATATGGTCCTTGAATGTGCCGCAAAAGGTGAAGACGTTGCTGTGGAGGGCATGCCAAGAAGCCATGCCAACCAAACATTCTCTGTTTCGGTGCAAAATAACAGAGGAGGATTTATGTGTGAGATGCCGAGTTGCAACAGAAAACTCCCTGCATGCATTGTGGTCGTGCTCAAAGCATGATTTGGTGTAGGCAGAACCAAAGCTATGGCGTTTCAGAGGTGAAGTTCAGTTCTTAAACTTTAAAGAACTTTTATCATGGATAATCAAACACACACAGCTGCTGGAGGTATTTGCAGTTATGGTTTGGTCCATTTGGAACTAGAGAAACCCAGTACGGCTTAATCAACTCGCAGATGCCATCCATCAAATTACCACCCTTTCTAAAAATTGGCTAGCTGAATTTCAAGCAAGACGGATCAACGTTGATTCAATACCACATCACAATCAACCAACGAGAAGTAGATGGAAACCTCCCCCACTGGGTTGGTTCAAAATCAACTTTGATGGTGCAATCTTCCCAAAGGAGAAGAAATCTGGTATAGGAGTTGTTATTAGAGACAACACAGGCCTTGTAATTGCTTCATGTTCGAAGGTGGTGCATCAGGTGCTAGGAGTTTCTGACGTCGAAGCTATGGTTGTGGTATGGGCTCTATCCTTCGCATCAGATATAGGTGTGAGGCGTGCCGTGTTAGAGGGAGATTCAATGACAGTTATCTCAAGTGTAAGGGAGGATGGGAAGGTGTTGGTGCCATACGGTCTACTTTTGGAGGATGCAAAATTTTTATCCCAACAATTTGATGAGTTGCGTTACTCTCATCAAATAGAGAGGGAAGGCAACAGTTTAGTGCATAGTCTGGCTAAATATGCTGTACGCATGCCAGATTTTCTAGTTTGGATGGAGAATGTTTTATCACAATTTTATTCTGTATTACAAACCCATTTATCGGACTTTTCTTAATAAATTACATTGCCGTGGTTCCTCAAAAAAAAAAAAAAAAAAAAAAAACACATAGTTTCACACAAAAAAGTAATAAAATAAAAAACTTAGGATAAAAACACTTTTCATCATTTATGTTTGGGGTAGTTCACAATTCCTCCTTAAACTTTAAATCAAGCAATTTTTCCTTTAATATTTTAGAAAAGAGCAAATATGTCATATTGTTATTTTTTTAGTTAAACCCTAGTCAAGGCTTATGATTATTAAAATATTATATTGTGTAATGTCTAAAATACTCCCACTAAATTTTAACATTCCAAACTTTTTTTCACGTATTTTGATTTTTAGATGGTAATAATACTTAGAAAGTTGGAATAGCAATATAAGGTATTTTATTTATTACCAAAAGAACATTGATTTTCTAAGTTTAAATATTCGAAACTTATAATTTATCTAATGGGAAATTCGATGACACATGTCTTTTGTTATCCTTTTTTTTTTTTCTTGCCTAAAAAGGGTGTACATTAAAATTTAAGTAAGCTAAGTATTGCACCAGGACTCATGTAGAATGATAAAGAAGAAAGTATGAATGAAATTTTTTTCATTGTGTATAGTTGAAGGTATTTGATGAAAAATTTCAATTCTAGCATATGCCATTAGTCATTATGAAAATTTAAATATTGGGATAATATCTTAGCAAGACTCAGTTGTTTATTGTTGGATGATGAGTATATTCGTTATCATTCTTAGAAGTTTTTAGCAAGTGGATATTGCCTTTAGCAAATAAGTACCAAGAAATTATTATAGTAAAATAGATATGCATATGTTAAATAATTACCATTACCTTGTGTGTGATTAACTCCTAAAATTATTATACGAATAAAATTAACTTTGTATGACATATATTTTTTTATGTATATAGTTTCATACTTCTTTAAATAGATATATTATTTTAATTTTCTCGTTCAAGAGATAGCATGTGTCTTGCGCGTACCACCCTACCTAGCTTTTAATATAATTAAACAATTTGAGACCCCGTTTTGGAGTTTGTGTTGGATCCGGGGTAGTTGGATATAGATAGTCATGGCCCAGCCAGCCCCTTCAACATTGACATGAGGTTTCGGACCCATATTGTCTTGTTGGGTTGATTGTCTATGGCCTGCTTGGCTGGATTGATTTTCCTAGTTCCAATCATTTTTGGACTAGACAATAATAACTGAAACTAACAATTCCCATGCCCAACTTTAATTAGTGTTTCTTCTTCTTCATCTTTGCTGTCTTTTCCATTCTCTCTCTCTCTAGTCTCTAGTGCTTTGAATTTAAGGTTTTAACCATTTGACCAGTAATTTTTTTTAAGGAATTTTCCTGTAATTAGGACAGTAATTTTTTTTTTTTAAATTTAATATGGTCCACGCTGTTGGATCTTGGCTAGTAATTGATTTTAGGCACGTGTTAATCGATAATTCTTCTTTATTCAGATTTACAAAGTAATTTATGTGATTACTGAAGGTTTTGTTTTTTGTGTTTTTTCCCCTCCAAGTGTTAGATTTAGTTCCCAACATCCCGTTAATTTGGTTTGACTATCCATAGGTTGCCTAGTTTTTTTTTTTTTTTTTGAAAACATAGCTTTCATACTTACAACTTACAACAAATGCAGTGATTATTAGATCTGAAAGGGTTTAGTGGTGTGAATCTTTTTTTTTTTTTTGAGGGGGGAAAATACTTAAGCTAAGCACGCACACACACTTGGGAGAGGGGACAAAGGCATAATATCACACCCCTTACAAGAGTTATTGGCTTTTGTAAGGTGTAAGTTGTGTGATATTATGCCTTTGTCCCCTCTCCCGTGTGTGTGTGTGTTTAGCTTAAGTATTTTCCCCTCTCAAAAGAAAAGAAAGTGGACTAGTCCCACATCGCTCAAGTGAGTGTTTAAAATCGGGTATAAAACCTTCATACCCCTTACAAGAGTTACCGGCTTTTGTAAGGTGTAGTGGTGTGACTCATTCTTTCAACTTACAATTTAACAATATAGTTAAGGGACCTATATAAAGTATTGGACAATTGATAGAAAAAAGCTAGCACCAGTGTGCGTGCGCAAAAGTTAACGTTCTTTTTTATTTTTATTTTTTGAATTCTACTCTAACCTAATCTAAGTGTATGTGTATGAAGCTTCTTTTTGGAGACTTGAACTCCGGCTCTTACCCCTCACACCCCATAAACACTTATACTTATAGAGTGATCATCACACCAAGGATATGCAGTGGTCAAAAGCTAGCATTCTCAATTCAAGTGTATACCGGTAATATATTTATGATAATTCAACAGTGGGAGAGGTTATATTTTAACCCTTAACGGCTCTTTTGAAAACATCAGTAAATTCAAGACTCTTGGCACTGATGGTATATTAAAATTATTCATATGTTTCAAATAGGATGTTTAATCCATATATTTTGGACAATGTTAAGTCGTTAATGTGTAGGTTTGTTTAGGGGCAATTAAAAATTTCGTATTTTTTTATTTGCCTCAGGTTTTTTTTTAACCCCAAAACTAACTTGCTGGACGAAAATATGGAAGTGAATGGGTTGCTGTCTGTACTTATTTAGTAATGTGGAACAAAACTGTAACCTGATTTGAAAGTGGACGTGAGAGAATAAAAACCATTTTTGCTTTGCCATAAGACATGAGTAACCAACTATATTGGTTGAAATAATGCTGTATGTCCCTGTAAAATCAGGGCTAGGCAATTCCATTTTGATCACGCAAGGAAGCATGAGCTGCTAAATATATAATACCTTGCGTATATGTTTAGCTAGCAACCTTTCAAACACAAGGATCAAAACCTTATTACATTATTGGACGAATAATTATCAAGGTGTACATTTTCCTTTGGAAAAATATATAGAACTTTATATTGGAGTTGATCTTAGCCAAAAGGCTGAGAATGGTAACAATATATTCTAATCTCAACAAATCTCTCGAAACTTTATCAAAAGTTAATTTACAAAATTAAATGAATTGTAATTACATAGTTATGATTATGAACATTTAGCTTCTCCATTGCACTTGCATAAGATGTTGACCTAACTTGTGCCTTTAGCTTAGCTAGATGCACAAACTATCCTTTGCTTGCATCACACTAAATTTGAGTGCTTGCTAAAAGCCTGTGGAAAGACAAACAATGGTTGCTGACCATGATTCTCTCTAGTAATGGGATTCTCCCTTGCAATGGTTGTGATGCCATGTGGGGGTGAGGATGGTGGAGTCACATACAGGGCCGACGCCTCAAGCACTTCACGCTGGACATTTTCTAGCTCTTGGGATATTATTTGAGCACGCAATGCTGTCAGGTATAGACCAGCAGCGAGGAAGACTGTAGTCAATGAAAAAACTCCAGCTGCAGAGAATAAGCCTTCTCGGAGAATAAGGCAATTTGGTCTTGGCCTATTCCAATTTTTTAGATGGCCTGACTCTACACTTAATCCAATCAACAACAAAATCTCACCAACCGCAAAACAAATCCTACAAGAACCCAGATAAATTTTTTTTAAGTGACAATTGATATAGATATATTTTTTGACTAGTATTTGACAAATAATAATGCCAAGATTTCTTTGATGGCTGTGTGTCCTAATCGCTGCACATGTTATATGTTCATACTGTTTCTATTTTTGAGATTCAAAATCGTTAAGAACATTATAAAAGCTAAATTAAATTCAGCTAGTTGGATAACATTTATAGAAGTAGTAAAAAGGGGCATGTCAATTAATAACGGATAAAATAGGGTGATTTTGGATAAAATAGAATGATGGAAAGAAATACAAATTGTGGATCCTGATTAGACTACTAAGAATCCATAGCCAATCCAAAAATTATGGAACTAAGGCTCGATTTTATTGTTGGTATACTGTTGGATAAGCATTTGAATGAACTTGGTTTTGAAACTAGAAAATAAATGTTCATGTGCTCCCAAACCCAAGATAATTGTTCTTAACATGTTGATTTTTCAGAGAAGTAAAAGCAAAATGCACATGACTTGTCATGCCAAGTTGCAAACTGAGAATAAGACTATTTTGTTACTGGACCACTCATCCTAGGTATGCCAATTGACATCTTTAACCTGATGAAGATAAGATAATGAAAAATTATTATTACCAAGTTGTAACAAAGAAAAAGCCGGCTTGCCATGTTAGATACTTGGCAGGAGCAGAGTCAGGGTCCCATGAAACCAAAGCTGGAGGTGGAGAATTAGTGACTGCAATCAGAATGTAGGTATGTTCTATCACCATGGCAACTGCTAGTCCAACAAATGCAGCAGCAGCACACAACAATGGTGTTTTCCCACTGCCACTATATACACATTCGTTTTTCTCTCCTTTTCCTTTTTCATTAGTTCCTACCCATGTAACCTGCAATAAAATTTAACACACAGTATTAAACTTTGTACTATCAAACTATATGGTTGTTCATATCATAGTTGGCTCAAACATTAAATATATACCTCAGAACGGGTGGCTTCTGAGACGAGACAGAGAATGAAGCAAAACAAGCCACAGAGAATGGTTAAGATCATAAGAAGGACCCCAATTTTGCTACCCAAGTCTGTGCTTCGGCGGCTTGGTTCAAGGTCAGCATGTGTAACTGCCATTTTGCCTGGCATTCTATATGTCCACAATAGCTACAATTCATGTAACCTCAAGAGGAAAGACAACATGGGGTTTGAGTTTTTTTTGGGTTAAAAAGAGAGACACACATTGAGAGAATTGTAGAATTGCTTGGACCAAAGGTTGCTTGGGATGCCAAAGATTCGAGGGGTCTGGTCTTTAATGTTAAGTATTCACACAAAGGACGATTTCTGGTTCGAAAATTTTGTTTAAAGGCTAAAGTTGTTGCTGCTCATTAAAGATAAGTCTCCGAATTGTTGCACATGAATTGGACAGCCACGTGTACTTTCTAAAGGTTTCCTTTTTCTATTTTGTCTTTTTTGGGCTCTAAGTACATTGTGGCATGATGTTAAATTGGGCCAAAATGGCCAAATATCGCAATTTTTAGAAATTAGTAGCAAAAAAATACTGTTTCAAAAATAAATAGGGAAATACCACGTTTCTAGTACTCGAGTTTCTTAAACTCGAGTTCTAAATGGTACTCGAGTTTAAGAAACTTGAGTACCTAGAAGTGCAGTCACCGTGACACTGTTGACCTGGAAATTGTGCGATTTAAAAAAATAATATGGTACTCAAGCTTGGTAAACTCGAGTTCCATACAACACAGTACTCGAGTATACTAGACTCGAGTACCTATTAAAAATAAAATTATATTTATGTTTATTTCTAAGGACTCGAGCTTGGTGAGCTCGAGTACCTTGTAAGGAACTCGAGTTTAGTAAACTCGAGTTTCTTATAACTTCTTTTTTTTTTTTTATAATTGACAAATAAACATAACATAAACAGCTTTTTTATGTTTTTTATTTATTTATGTTTTTATTTATTTAAATAGAAGCATTGTAAAATAGATTTTAATTTCAAAATATGAATTAATTTCTACATTAATTAAAATTGTTCATTGTTTTCTCATAAAAATTGTTCACTATTTTTTGCAAAATCTATTTCTACAATTTTGCATAAAATTATTTTTTGTTCAACATTATTTATAAAATTGTTCACTCTCTTTTCTGCGTAAATTATTTTCTGTTCACTATTTAAAAAATTGTTCACTGTTTTCCCATAAAACACCTACTGAAATCGTGTTTTCTAAATTTAAACGTCAAATCAGAATGCTTTTTCATGCTTAAATTTCACAATAATCGAATTTGTTTTTCAGCATTGATAAAATCTAATTCTACATTAATAAAATTTGCTCTCTGCATATCATGTTTACTGTATATTTGAATCTGCTTATTGCATTCATAAAATCTATTTTCTGCATTAATTAAAACTGTTCATTGTTTTCTCATCAAAATTGTTCACTATTTTTTACAAACACTATTTCTAGGATTTTGCATAAAATTATTTTCTGTGCAGCATTATTTAAAAAATTGTTCACTCTCTTTTCTGTGTAAATTATTTTATGTTCACTATTTAAAAAATTGTTCACTGTTTTCTCATAAAACGCCTACTAAAATCGTGTTTTCTAAATTTAAACGCCAAATCTGAATGATTTTTCATGCTTAAATTTCACAATAATCGAATTTTTTTTTCTGCATTGATGAAATCTATTTCTACATTAATAAAATTTGCTCTCTGCACATCATGTTTACTATATTTTCAAATCTGTTTACTACATTAACAAAATCTGTTTTCTGCATTAATTAAAACTGTTCATTGTTTTCTCATAAAAATTGTTCACTGTTTTCTCGGGAGTGGTGACCTTAAAATCACCAGGTGGGGTTTTTGTCGTGTTAGTTTTCCCCCATTCGAAAAAAAATGACCATGTCAATTCAATTTCCACTGTACTTAGTTTAATTGGTGATTTGTTTGTACTACTACGCGCTTTACATGTTAATTTGATTAATTAATAAACTTGGCTAATTAATCAATTAATTAATTACTTGGGGTCAATACGTTTTTGGCCTATCAAATTTTGTTGAAAGTACAAAATCGTGAAAATTCGAGAGAGAATTGTGTACATTAGATGTACAAATCGTTCGAATTTGTAAAAAACAAAATTTATTCGTTGAATGTATAAAATCTTGAAAGCACAAAATAAAATTGTGTAAATTAGATGTACAAATAGTTTGAATTTGTTGAAAAGTTTGGATTCGTTAAATGTACAAAATCGTGAAAATTAAATGGAAAACTATGTACTAATGTATTGATCATCCAAATTTGTTGAAAAATTTGAAATCATTGAATGAACAAAATCATGTAAATCCAATGGAAAATCAAAGAATGTCCTAAATTGTTGAGCAGCACATGCAGCATTGCGAACATCAGTGTAGCAATGGTGGACATTAACAACAACGTCTAATGTTCGTAGATAGAAATTTTTGAAAATCATCATTACTTGAATCTGAGAAGTCTGAAATATCTCTTTCATCATCTAACGCATTAATTTCATTAGTAGACTTGATGGCTCCCTGGCAAGGAGGTTGGAGATTCAGGCTCCACAAAGACAGAATCATAGTCTCCTAAAAGCTATCTTATGGGAACAAGCTTTTCAAAGCTCTACCCTAAGATTCAGCAAAAAACAAGACTTGCCATTAGAACCTTACCCCCTGAAATCCCACAGAATATACTAACCCATAAAGCCATAACAAATCACCATGATAGATGGATGTACCTTTTCAAAGTATTAATCTCTACAGCATTTATCAGAATAGAAGACATGACAGACGACATATGGCTATCTCATAAAGCTATATGGCATGAAAGTTTTGGAGAAGCAAATAGAGTTTATGAAGGAACATGAGATAGATACAATCCCTATCTGGGATTACTTATCAATACGAAGACAGAAGATCTAGTAATTCGTGATGCTTTATCGTTATCTGAAATGCTAGAAGCAGGGTTTATTAGCACATTAATCATAACTTCTGAAATTCAGATTAGTTTATTTCCCAAAGTCATCCAAGAAGTAGCCACATAGATTGGAGGACTTAATTATATGAAGATCATTATCTGGAGTACTCTTCTAGCTTGGAACAGTAGTTATTATATAGAAGCTCGGCCAACACACATTTTGGTTCTTATTCATGATTGGGGTTGTATCCATGAATACAAATGGTATGCAGGAGATACTTATTTACCACTTAATGATCCGGATGCTCTGGCTCAAGAATGGTCTAATTTCATGAGTAATAAGATTTATGAGATACAGAAAGAATTAGATAGAGGCTTCTACTTATATAGTTACACAAACAAGATAGCCGTATATGGTCCAATACCTTTAGCAAGGAGGCTATTTGGGAAAAGAAAGATTGTTAAGGATCCTAGAATGATACAGGTTGAAAGACAGACAAATAGATCACTATTCACTGGCAACAAATCACTATTTCTCTGGCGATAGATCACTATTCACCAGCACGCGTGAATAGCTTCCAAACAAATCAAGACAATCCAGATAGATACAGACAGTCCAGATAGATACAGACAGTCCAGATAGATACAGACAGATGTTCAAAAGTTACTACTATTTACTAGCATGGGTAAAAAGAGATCTAATAGATTCCCGAAATCTGAAAGATTCCCAAACAGACGCAAACAGACTATTAATCATCAGTACTAATTTCCATACCACCGACATAACTCCAGTTAAATTTACCTATTTAGGTTACTTTATCATGGTTCATTTCACCTATAAAAGAGACAGACTATGAAGACAGAAGACAAGTTTCTAAGTTTCTAAGATTCTAAGCTTTAAGTTCCAAGTTTTAGAAAGCCTTTTGTAATAGCCTTCCCTCTCCCTTAGAAAGACTTTTGTACTCTCTCCCTCTCTTGTAATCTTGTAACCTTTCTCTTTTGACAGTTTTATTTTCAAGCTTGTATCAAAGACAACAGTTTGTTTTCAAGTTTATCAAAGACTGAAGTTTTTATTCAGGTAAGATTTTACTAGTTTTTGTTTTCATATTCCATATTCTATTTTAACCTTATTTTGAATATATCTATTTTTCTATTTACTCTCTTTATTATTTATTTTATCATTGTTTATGCTTCCATATTAGTGTTGTGCTCTCTTCTGGGTAGTCATTGGTATTAGAGTATCTAGATCATAAAACACCTAATGAACAGTGAATAATTTATGCAGAAAAAACGGTGAATAATTTTTCAAATAATGCTGAACAGAAAATAATTTTATACAGAATGCTAAAAATAGTTTATGCAGAAAATAGTGAAGAATTTTTATGAGAAAATAGTGAACAGTTTTAATTAATGCAGAAAATAGATTTTATGAATGTAGTAAGAAGATTTGAATATACAGTAAACATGATGTAGCACCAACTATGGCATGAGTAGTATTTTGAAGACATGTCACCAGCCCGCTGTTGTAGCACCAACTGTAGTCATACGAACCACATGCGCCAACAGATGCCACTGTTTCACACTTGCTGCTCAACAGCTCAGCACGATTTCACACACTGTCTAGTCATATCATCCACATTTACGTGAATACTTAAATATATGAATAATCGTACCCTGGTGCCAGGGACATAGCACCGTGTTAATTAAATATGATACTCTACTAACTTTGTAGATTGACTAAGCTATGAGTTGCAACGCCTCAACATCAAATCGTACAATGTGAAACAAGTTTGGATCTACTTCAACAAATGGATTATCACAAGTTCCAACAGATCAAAAACTACAGACATACACAGACCACTATGGAGGGAAATGAGTTGGAAAGAGGAGAGATTTCCTTAATATGCCAATATACAGGTACGAGAGTCTTGGAAGCGTTGGGCACATCATGGTCAGCAAACCTACAAAACTAAGTACAAATACCACCGCAATAAAGTTCACCGTAGCAAAACCACCATGGTCAACCCTATACGAGAAAAAGTGTGAGTTGGAGGTGTATTGTCGATGACATGGGTTATGAGTTCCTAAGGTATGCTCAGCCGAGTTACCTAGAAATGAACCTGTCAACATACTTGCTCGTCTTGAACAAGAGAACAATCAAATGCAAAGGCGATTAGACCGTTTTCATGAAATCCAAAAAGCTAGGAAGCATCTAAAGGGGAAAGCGCAAGAGCGAGCCATCAAGTCTATTAATGAAGATACTGTGTTAGATGATGAAAGAGATATTTCAGACTTTTTAGATTCAAGTAATGATGATTTTCAAAAATTTCTACCTACGAATATTAGACATTGTTGTTAATGTCCACCATTGCTACATTGATGTTCGCAGTGCTGCATGTGTTCCTCAACGATTTGGTATGTTCTTTGACTTTCCATTGAGTTTACACGGTTTTGTTTATTCAACGATTTCAAATTTTTCAACAAATTCGGATGATCAATACATTAGTACATAGTTTTTCATTTAATTTTCACGATTTTGTACATTTAATGAATCCAAACTTTTCAACAAATTCAGACTATCTGTACATCTAATTTACACAATTTTATTTTGTACTTTTAAGATTTTATACATTCAACGAATAATTTTTTTTTTTTTTTTTACAAATTCGAATGATCTGTACATCTAATGTACACAATTCTCTCTCGAATTCTCAAGATTTTGTACTTTCAACAAAATTTGATAGGCCAAAAACGTATTGACTCCAAGTGATTAATTAATTGATTAATTAGCCAAGTTTATTAATTAATCAAATTAATATGCAAAAAGCGCAATAGCATAAACAAATCACCAATTAAACTAAGTGCAACGAAAATTGAATTGACATGGTCATTTGTTTTCGAATGGGGAAAAACTAACACGAAAAAAACCCCATCGGGTGATTTTAAGATCATCACTTCCGAGAAAATAGTGAACAATTTTTATGAGAAAATAATAAACAGTTTTAATTAATGCAGAAAACAGATTTTATTAATGTAGTAAGCATATTCGAATATAGAGTAAACATAATGTGCTAAGAGCAAATTTTATTAATGTGGAAATAGATTTCATCAATGCAGAAAAACAAATTCGATTATTGTGAAATTTAAGCATGAAAAATCATTCAGATTTGGTGTTTAAATTTAGAAAACACGATTTCAGTAGGTGTTTTATGAGAAAACAGTGAACAATTTTTTAAATAGTGAATATAAAATAATTTACGCAGAAAAGAAAGTGAACAATTGTTTAAATAATGCTGAACAGAAAATAATTTTATGCAAAATCCTAGAAATAGTTTTTGCAGAAAATAGTGAACAATTTTTATGAGAAAACAATGAACATTTTTAATTAATGCAGAAAACAGATTTTATGAATGCAATAAGCAGATTCGAATATACAGTAAACATGATGTGCAGAGAGCAAATTTTATTAATGTAGAAATAGATTTTATCAATGAAGAAAAACAAATTCGATTATTGTGAAATTTAAGCATGAAAAAACATTCAGATTTGGCGTTTAAATTTATAAAACACAATTTTAGTAGGTGTTTTATGAAAAAACAGTAAACAATTTTTTAAATAGTGAATATAAAATAATTTACGCAGAAAAGAGAGTGAACAATTATTTAAATAATGCTGAACAGAAAATAATTTTATGCAAAATCCTAGAAATAGTTTTTGCAGAAAATAGTGAACAATTTTTATGAGAAAACAATGAACAGCTTTAATTAATGCAGAAAACAGATTTTATGAATGCAATAAGCAGATTCGAATATACAATAAACATGATGTGCAGAGAGCAAATTTTAGTAATGTAGAAATAGATTTTATCAATGAAGAAAAACAAATTCGATTATTGTGAAATTTAAGCATGAAAAAACATTCAGATTTGGCGTTTAAATTTATAAAACACGATTTTAGTAGGTGTTTTATGAAAAAACAGTTAACAATTTTTTAAATAGTGAATATAAAATAATTTACGCAAAAAGAGAGTGAACAATTTTTTAAATAATGCTAAACAGAAAATAATTTTATGCAAAATCATAGAAATAGATTTTGCAGAAAACGGTGAACAATTTTGATGAGAAACAATGAACAGTTTTAATTAATACAGAAAACAGATTTTATTAATGCAATAAACAGATTTGAATGTACAGTAAACATGATGTGCAGAGAGCAAATTTTATTAATGTAGAAATAGATTTTATCAATGCAGAAGAACAAATTCGATTATTGTGAAATTTAAGCATGAAAAAGTATTCTGATTTGGCGTTCAAATTTAGAAAACACAATTTCAGCAGGTGTTTTACGAGAAAATAGTAAACAATTTTTTAAATAGTGAATATAAAATAATTTACGCAGAAAAGAGAGTGAACAATTTTTTAAATAATGCTGAACAAAAAATAATTTTATGCAAAATTGTAGAAATAAATTTTGCAGAAAATAGTAAACAATTTTTATGAGAAAACAATGAACAATTTTAATTAATGTAGAAATTAATTCATATTTTGAAATTAAAATGTATTTTATAATGCTTCTATTTAAATAAATAAAAACATAAAAAAACTACTTATGTTTATGTTTATGTTTATTTGTCAATTATCCAAAAAAAAAAAGTTATAAGGAACTCAAGTTTACTAAACTCGAGTTCCTTACAAGGTACTCGAGCTTGGTGAGCTCGAGTGCCTTAGAAATAAACATAAAAATAATTTTTTTTATAATAGGTACTCGAGTCTGGTGTACTCGAGTACTGTGTTGCATGGAACTTGAGTTTACCAAGCTCGAGTACCATATTATTTTTTTAAATCGCAAAATTCCAGGTCAGCAGTGCCACGATGGTTGAACTTCTAAGTACTCGTGTTTCTTAAACTCGAGTACTATTTAGAACTCAAGATTAAGAAACTCGAGTACTAGAAAAATGGTATTTCCCTATTTATTTCCGAAACAGTGTTTTTTTGCTACTAATTTTTGAAAATTGTGATATTTGGCCATTTTGGCCTGTTAAATTGGTTATTGCACTGTTTATATGTTACTGAAGACTTTTGGGAGCAGCTCTAATACCACTCAAATTTTCTGAAAATTTTTCTAGCCTGACTTTGTTGCAACAATAAGTGGGAACCGATTAATACCACAGATCTCTATAGTCAAAGAAGACAACGTTGAAATGTCAAAAAGTGAGCTCCATCATTTTCATAATCAATCCATTTTGTTCCAAGTCCACCTTTCTTTTTAATGGTTCAGAAACTTTCAAGAATGATTTGTCTCTAAAACAGGTCGAGTATGTTGGTCATTAGTCAGATTTATTTTTATTTTAAAGTTTGTTATGAAATGGTGCTCCCATTGTATGTGGTTTTGAATCCCAATTTTAAACAAACAAGCAGGCTTCAATTCATATGTAAAATAGTTTAAAGCTCCGTTTAAATGGCTGATTGCGTATGGCGTTTTTGCTTTTTTTTTTTTTTACCAACGCCTCTTGCAATGTTCATGGGATATGAACAGTGCATTAAGGTAAATGAACAGTGCTGAACAGTGTTTTCAGCAGTGAATAGTAACTTAAATTTTTTTTAATTTTTTTCAGCAATAAGTTTTCAATTTTCAATAAAATAAGTGATATCTAAGCACACACTAAGTGTAGCAATAGTAGGATTATTGGCTACTCAAATTATACCTAGTTTTGGAATCCAAAGTGATAGCTTAAATGTAAAATAGCATCTTTTATTGTACTTCATGTCTCTGGTTCAAACTTCACCTGCCCTTTCCCTACCATCTACTTTAAATAAATTAAAGTTATCTCTAGCTTTTGAAATTCCAGTTATATGTCTAGATAAAATTAATATTGCTCGAATTACAACTTACCATCTCAACAAATTGTGAAAATGTTATATGTCTTAACATTTTTCTTTTCATCATATGGGTTGATTATCTGATCCTATTTCTAGTCACTGCACCCTCCACATAGTTGGCAGCCAACATCCATTGGTATACTTCCAGGTGAAAATAACTAGAGGATGGCCTCAAGGTCAATATAGCTTCTTGCTTGACCAAAGTTTAGTGGCTAGCCAAAATAAATGGACGGTTATTGTTGCTCATCGGAATAAGATAATCTTTAATTTTAAGCCTTCAAATGTGGACAGAGCTAGGCATCAAGTTGAAAAGTGCATTTTGTGGGGTGGAAGTAAAGGCGAAGTACTATTAGCTAATTACAAATGACAGAATTGACATATGAAGAATATTAGATGTCGGTATGTGGGTGGGGTGGTTTCCCTGAATTATTGCTAAGGTCCGAGCATGATAAATATGGTGAAGAATCTAGTGGTTGTGAATGCTCCAAAATTTGGTTGAAGAATTAATTTTCAACAAGCTCGACTTTAATCAAAATAAGAATTAGTTTTTTTTCCCAATAGCTTATAGCTATTTTTTATTGTAAAACTTTTTAAAGCCTTTTTTTTTCCCTGTCCAATAGAACATTTCAAACTGATTCATGTTAGAAAGTGATCTCTATAAAATCAAGTTGCCATGAACATCCAAGCCAAATGATATTCTTTTTTTTGGATAGGTAAGCCAAATGATATTCTAGTTGTCCTTTAAGAGGTAAAGGCCTGAATCAGACAAACTTTTCTAATCTGGAAGTAGAAAATTCACATAAAAAGTAATTAAATAGCAAAAAAAGCAAGCAGAAACGTTGACACGTTGCATATAAATTTGTGCATGCAGTATTTAAGCACAACATGCCTGTCTTTATTCAGTTCTCTATTCAACATGTACTGCAATTGTTAGAGTATCTTTGTTATGAGTCTAGTTCAGGTGTTGAGCTATATCATGCTTCTAAAAGATTTGTGTTATAGGAATCCATAAAAGATAGCACCATTGACCATGACTTGCCTCATGCACCCCAAATCAAATATTTCACTATATGCCTTTTCAGAATGCCAGTGCAAACCGCAGAAATTGAATCTGATACAGTGCAGCATTACAACTATAAAGATCTCTTTTCCACAAATCAAATATAACATACTGCACTGCACAAGGAAATAGCAATCTTCTATGGAAACTCTTAAAGGAAAGATGGATGGTTTCTTGTATGCATCTTTGATTTCTTAAAAGACAAGACAGCACAAACTTATTCCAAGAGCAAGAATTTTTTTGGGGATTCTTTCTGCAACACAAAAAGATGACTCCTCCACCCACTTGCTTCTAACATATTCTTTTGGTTACCACCCATTAAAACTCGCACCCTTACCATAAAAGCCTTTTCTATTCCAGAGTTCCTTCCTCATTGCAGTTCTTCAACTCGTAAAAAATGGCTTCTGAAAAGGCCAATGCCAATGATCTTGATGCCTGCACCAGCAGCAACCAAGCAAAATCATCAGACAAAAAGCCTGACACAAAAGGCACAACCAACACCAATTTAGGGAAAGCATTGGCACAGAGGGCACTTTCTGGGTCGCAGAATCGTGTTGGGAGAAGAAAATTTGCAAACAGCAGTGCTAAATCGCTGCCAAGCAGGCTAAGCAAAGTTTCTTTGGCTGAAGATTCAGTTGACTAAGGTATAGCTTTTGCACCATTTTGAATATAAAAATCTCTGTTTGTCCTCAAAGACCACAAAATGCAAAAGTTTGGTCCTTTACTATTGTGATGTAGAAGAAGTAAAGAATTGTACAAAATTTAAATGTATGTAAGCAGGTATAACTTCAATAAAGATATATTTTTGTACACTTGTCAGAGAAATTGCCACGTAAAGTATTGATATATTGTATTCTCATTTCATACATGTATAACAATTTCTGCCATACTTTTAGAGTTTTAGAGTCAAGGGAAATTGCCATGTCCATCCCATTCAACACAAAACCCGACCAAATGCACTTACAAGGAATTGGAACTCAGGAGCAAATATGGGACACAACGCCATGAAGATGTTATCAAGACAGAGTATAGACACAGATTAGATAAAAAATATAAACAACCATTTTAGCTGCAATAATTTGAACTTATACATGAAAACAATGAAAATATTAGAACAAATGGAAATTTTTAGTCTTCTGAACTACAGAGTCCTGGGTCCCCAATTCCTATAGCAAAGCAAGGTTAAGGTGCAATTGTG
This sequence comes from Castanopsis chinensis, assembly GCA_032878915.1. Classification (NCBI taxonomy): domain Eukaryota; kingdom Viridiplantae; phylum Streptophyta; class Magnoliopsida; order Fagales; family Fagaceae; genus Castanopsis; species Castanopsis chinensis. The sequence continues at coordinate 3,148,773 of JAVQMG010000113.1, forward strand.
TGCAACAAAGCATAAGCAAAGCATAATACTGAGAAAATACATTACAGGCAGCACCTATTACTTTCCACAGAGTAAAGTTTAATAAGGAAATAACTAGTATTGCATCAACTGATGATTGCAAGAAAAGCTCAACTTGTTCATGAAGGCCATGATTGCAAAAATAGAAGCAAAAATGTTTCATTTCAATATTTTATTTATTCAAGAAGTGTAAATGTGGAAGTTGCAGTATCATGAACATTAAGCTAAACCTAGAGAGTTTATACATGGAATTAGAATATATCTCACATCTTTAGTAAAGACTGACAATTTTATTAGTATTATTGAATATGGAATGGAGAGAGAGAGAGAGAGAGAGAGAGGAAAAAGACTAAAAAATAAAACACCATGCGAAGGTTTTGGACATCTGTTCAAAATTAGTTGTAATATTTTTTTGCTAAGTTAAAGTAGTTGTAATCTGTTGGTAAATGAGCATGTCTTACTGAATGCTAGCACATCTCTTTGTGCTTGATAGTTCTTTTATGTAAGGGTTGTACTGGCAGGGTAAACAACTTCTTGCTAAGAGTGCTGTAACATATGGTGTTTGCATTAATGTAATTTTCTGATTCATAAAAAAACGAAAGGTAATGGACGTTGACAAAGGTGATACTATTGCTTTGTACATCTAGTACCAGTTCCAGCTTGTTGAACTACAAGTACCCTAGTGCATCTCCATGCAAATCATCATCTCCTATTAATGAACAGGTTGATCCATCGTGTCCAAAATGCCCACAGCAAGGCCCTGGACAATGCCTCCGCCTTCTAATGGTATCAATCCCATCTTTTGGCCTTCTCTCTTTAAGCTTTCCCAAAGTGATAGAATCATGAGGATTCCCAATTGTAAAACTCTGAACAATTCCATCAGCATCCTCCACTTCCGGTAGAATCAACGAGCCAGATGGGCAATTATACGCAATTTCATTCATGCTATGTGTTGACCTAGAAAGATCTTTAATACGTGATAACACCATGGCCATTTGTTCACAAGCAACATCAAGCCTTTCCTCCGTTTCAATTGATTCTGTTACAAGTGTTGAAGCCATGGACTCTAATAACTGAATCCTCTCAGAATGCTCCCTTGTAGTTGCAGTCCGGAAGGGGTTGGAGCAAGATGAATTGACACTACGCCAACGGGTAGGTAGATATCGATCTGGAATGTGAAAGCAGTTATTAGTTGACAGGACACGTAGGACATGTCGACAGAGTATGCCTGAAAACTCAAACTGATGGCAGCTACAGCTGATGTGCTCTTGACAAGGAATCCATATCACGTTGCACCCTCCATCTATCTGGGTATGGTGTCTAACCTGGAAACAACTGTCATCAACCAGAAGAGACGCATACTGCGGAGCCAACACAAGCTCCTCTTGGAGTTTACTAAAGGCATAGGGAGTAAGAAGAGTGGCAGCATGAGATTCAATTGGTGAACCTGTTTTCAGGCTGACTTTCTGCAATTTCCGTTGCATCTTTTGCTTTGCTCCAACCCGGTCATTGAAATCAACAATATCAGCTACCTGAGGTGGGGAAAAAAAGTTTAATGAGCTAGGATTTTTAAATAATTAAAGAATGGAAGAAAACAAAATAAACATTACCCACTTGCTCTACAAAATTATCCAGTTGAGACTGTGCACTCATAAACCGTTGGATGAAAGCATTAATTGACTCTGACTGACATGTACCCATCATTCCTGCAAAGAAGTACCGGCGCAAGAATGACAAAGCCCAAAATGATCGTAATGCATATAAGCTGATAATATGCTTATTAGCATGAAATCCATATTCATTCACCATTTCCCTCCATCCCCCTTCAAAATCTTCCACAAATTCCATATTATAGAGCCGATGAAACTCATCTTTCCAATCATCATAACGTGATCCAAGCAGTATAGAAAACCAATCTGAGAACTTTGCAATGATGTGCCAAATGCAAAAGGCATGTTTGGTTTCAGGCATTTCAATAGCAATAGCATCTTTCAACCACATGTTATGGTCAGTTAATATTGTCTGTGGAGCCTTTCCTTTCATGAAGCCCAAAAACGTCTGCATACCAGAAATGAACTAAGCTTAGCAAAAACAAGTTCAATATAACCAATAATCTTAAAAGACAACATGGTGGAAATCTTTTTTTTTTTTTTTTTTTTTTTTTTTTTTTTTTTTTTGGGGGGGAGGTGGGGGGGGGGGGGGGGTGTGGGGGTGGGGGGAGAGGAATCAAATGCAACTTCATTATACCACAGATGCTGCAAAGCAATATATTATCAGCAAAGCATGGGATCAGACACAATCCTAAGGCAAAACCAAGCATAAATCTTCTTCTTATGTCTTCCAATTTTGCACCCTATTCAAGAGCCAGCATTAAGTTTAAATCTATTTGGAAGATAAAGGCCAAGTACATTTAATGTCTATTTTATGGCCCATTCTAAAGTTAGCCCTTTGTCAAACATTAATACTTAGGGCTTACGTGCAAAATGAGGAAATAGAGCAGAAAAAGATGATGGTCCTCAGGTTCTTCATATGTATGCCCATAAACTTCTTACCTTCAGTGCCCAGGAAAAAGAGTGCATATTTTCATCCTGTAGAAGCACACAACCAAAAAAACATGTCATTCCATGATTGTCCACTCCAAGCCAAATGCCTAATAGCATATCATAGGCATCCAGACGGTGTGTTGTGTCAAAAACTACTGCATCTCCAAATGCCTCGTACAATTGAACTGATGAAGCATAAGACCATGCAATATGCTCCAGCCTGTTATGGCAGTCTATTTTGAAGTCATACTTGAAGAAAGGATTTTCATCTTTTAATTTCTTGCACATTGCGATAAGATCAATAGCATCACTATCTCTATCAACATTTCTAAAAGATTGTAAAAGATTTCTCACATCTATTTCTGTAAAAGGTAGACAGCCCAACTTAACACCTTTCTCTAGTTCCAACAATCTTAACATTTGCCGCACCGACATTCCAGCTTTTGCAAACATGCAAATCCGACTTTTGTCATCTGAAGATATTGTACAATAGGCAGGAAGGAGACGAACTTGCTGTGGTTTTAGAAGTTCATGGTTGTGAATATTGCTAAATCCTGTAACACGCCATTCAGGGAGGTCAAAATCTGCCCGCTTAACAATGCGTAAATATGCTTGACAACCACAGCGTGATGATTTGCGATTTCTCTGCATCTTTCCATCTTCAGACGGTTTCAACTGTGGATATCCACCACGATGGCAAGTGAAATCCCTTCTCGTAACTCCCCGACCGACCCCATCCTTGCCACGAGTACGATGACGTCTGATTGAAAATCCACATTGCTTTGCAAAACTGCAATAAAATTCATAAGCGGCTTCTTGAGAAACAAATCTTTGGCCTATAAATGGAACAAGGTTCACAGAAGTCTGTCGTGACAAAATTGTATTGTCAGGTGTTTCCTCTATGGTGCCAATATCATCTTGAGACAAATCTGTGCCATTTTCAGAAGATTCCATCACTACACTTGTGCCTTCCGACATTCTTTCCTCTACAGATGACTGAATTTGCAGATTAAGCACCTGTGAAGACAAACATAACTGCTTAAACAAAAAAAAAAAAAATGCAGCTTAAGAATTTGATATGCAAAAAGAAAAACAAGTCAGAGTGGCCTGCCACTTAAATTTCTTGTCTACGCCCTAACATTCTTTGGTATCAGAAATTGATCAAGAAAGCTCTTCAATCTTTTTTTTAAAGCACAAATTCCAATTTTCACACACTTTGGCGGCAGCAAGGAAATGTGTTCTTTCAGTACACAAGCTAAAGACAAGAAGGTAGCAGAAACGTTAATGATCTTATATGTTTCCTTAAAAAGCGTGTGCTACTCCCTTGACAAGTGAAACTTTTACTTCAATAGGACAACAAGAGTATGCTTTTAATGCATCTCACAAGGGACATAGAGGAAGACAAGCTTTCATAAGATATGCCCCAATGTTCAACTATTCCTCAAAAACACAGGTCCCATAATTACTTCCTAACCAATCATGTCCAACATTTGATTTCCCAACAGAAAAAAGAAAGACCCAATGTTCAAACATGATTTAGGATCAAAATACACAATTAAACACAGCTGAAAACAGAACCAACTGAACTTTACTTTAACAAAAACTGTATCAAAGAATGCAGCTTTGGATCTCCATCTCATTTAAATCCCAATCTCATATGGGTCTCTCACAAAATAAATCAAACCCCACAAATTCATTTCATCTCACAAATAAGATCCATCCAATTCCAACCTCCAACAAGATCTAAATTCCAATATCACATCACCAATCCCCATAAATTTTACCCTTTTAAAAAACCCACCAAAATTTTGAAAAAAAAAAAAAGTCACAAACATGAAAAATGAGCTACATTTCCAAGTAAAAATTCATCCCCAACAAAAAAAAAAATGTACTTTCTTAAGAGACAGTCATACTCAGCTGGATTTGATCTCAGCACCCGCTGTATTTAAAAAAAAAAAAAAAAATACACACACACACTCACGCACACAACATGAAGAATAAGTACATTTCCTACTAAGAAAAATCAAAATTTTTGATAGATACAGTTATGCACACCTGGGTTTGATCTGAGCAGCTGAATAACTGTAATTTTAACTGTCAATAACGACCAGAAAAATAAAAACCAACGAGAGAGTGTTGGAAACTGGCGGGGAAGAGTAAGGCGCATACTAGGGAGAACGAAGAACAGTTTTCAAGGGAGGCGCAGCTATCGTGCGCCGTGTGGGTGCACCAGGTTATCGAGTGCCCACAAGTGATTTTCAGCCGTTGGATTTAAAAACGGGGTTCTTTTGGGGAAACCGTGATTTGTGGGAAAATGAACGGCTGGCACGAACCAATAAAAAGAGACCTCAGTGGCGTACGTTAGACTCAACCCTAGTTTTTTTTTTTTTTTTTTTTTAAATTAATTTTTTATTAAGAATTGGGCTTGGTATGAGACCTATGTAGAACATATATTGAAGTCTGGTCCAAAGGCCCAATCAAATCATTTGGTCCTTTTTTTTGTTTTTGTTTTTGTTTTTGGGCCACATTTTTTTTATCAGTAGAATTTGGTCTAAGGTTGATCTTTGTTTCTTTTAACATTACCATTCAGGGATGCCAAAAAAAAAAAAGAAAAAGTATTTTTCATATTTATACATTACTTTATCTTATTTTATAACTCACTCAATATTCTAGTTTTTATTTTTACATACAACCCAATAAAATAATATAAACTACCTAATAAAATAATAAAAAATACTCATCTGTTTCTCTTTTTCCACTCTCTTTTTGTCTTCACATACAACTATAAGATTTTTTTTTTCTTTATAACCTATGCATATATGCAACCTTATTGTTCATAAGTTGCAAATTTTTTTAAGTTTACAAACCCAGATGAAGTTCCATTTGGGTGTTTTGGGTTGTGAAATAGCAAGTGCTAGTGCTCTTAGTATAATATTTTTTGACTAAAATGTAAATTACACACTCTAAATTTAACTGAAATTCATTTTAGTCCTCTAATTTTACCTTATTCAATTGATTCTTTTAAGTTTCAAATTTATCCAATTCATGCTTTTAATCCAATTTTTTTTTTAAAAAAATGCTATTAAATATGCAATTAACTAATGAAAAAAAATTCTTACATTTAAAATCTAAAAAAAAAAATTATAAATTTTTTTCATGTGAGAAAATTATTTTTTTTAATGGCAAGTTTTAACAAAATTGGACGAAAGGCTGGAATTGAATAAATTTGAAACTTGGAAGATTTAATTGAATGAAAATAATGTTAAAGGACTTGAATGAATTTCAATCAAACTTAAATGGTGTAATTTGTATTTTAACTTTTATATATATATGGTAAAATGCAATAGATCTTATAGGTTTGGTGAATTTTCATTTTAGTTTACTAAGTTAAAATTTTGTCATTTTAATCCTTTAACTTTGGCAGCACTTTTACTTTAGTCATTCTTTTATTGATGTTTTCTCTCCTAAAATGATTAAGCTTCACATTTGAAGCATATAAAAAATGAATTAAAAACAACATTGTTTTGAGAGAGTTAATGTGTTTTCAATTGGTAATGGACATGAAAGGAATAAAACAATAGTGTTGTCAAAGTTGACAGACTAAAATATCAAATTTTAAATTTAATGGATTGAAATAACAATTCACTGAATTTATAAGGGGTAAATTGTATTTTTTGCCTAAAAATATTGTTCTTGTCTTTAAAGTTTGCTTAAAGTTTGTTTTTCTATCCTTATATTATTAAGAAAAATGTTATACTATTGATCAGTCTCTCCACCCTCTTTATCTTTTTTTTTTTTTTTTTTTTTTTTTTTTTTTTTTTTTATAGCAAGATTGAAAACATTTTATTAAGTTACTGAAAGAGAGGATGCATCATGGATAAGAGCTTGTTCTAAGAAACAATAAGTCTCTTCAATCCAGGTACAAAAATCATCAATGCTTTTGGCATATTTTGCTAAAAGGTGGGTTGGTCTATTTACTTGACGTCGAACATTGGAAAAGGCCAACATAGCGGAACTCTGAGCAAGCTTTTTGGACTTCAATAATCACTGCATCAATTGATAGGGGAGGTAAGTTCAAACATCATTTAAATTCCTAACTTTCAAAATAACGCATTGCATATGAAAATCGGACCATCAAATTGAAAGATCAAGCCATATCAAGTTCATACCTACAAGAGACCTTCTTGAAATTGGAGTTAAAAGGCATGTGGTTGTGAATAATTAATTAGGTACGGTTCTCAAAAAGAATTACTTTTAATTAATTATGTACTAGAATCTCATTGGTTCAAGCTTAAATGCAAAAATGTATAGGTGTGCATAGAATAATTCTTATATATAATGGTCATCTTTGAATATTTAGTTAATTATATGGTAAAAATGGATAATTAATTGCAATTTAAAAATCCTAATTATATCCTAGGATAATATGATCAATAGGTGGCTTAAAAGGTGGTTTAAAACTTGTAATTATCCCAAAGCAAGTCAGAAAATTGAAGCAAAATCAGATAAAAATGAAAAGTGGCATTGGAAGTCAAAGTGTTTATTGGGAAAAAGAGCTCTTAGATTGGTACCTCAACCTTTAAATTCTCAAATTTCAAATTCTTTGCGTGGTTTTCTGTTTTCCACTCTTATCTTATTATTTTGGAGGATAAATATGAAATTTCACCAAACCAATATATGAGACAATGAAGGTACAACTTCCTTATTTGGAGGAAAATAAAAATAGTCCATGGATTGACAAGAAAGGTAGGGAGGAGTAGCACCATCTCGAGTGGAGTATAGTCCATCCTTAAAGGTAATCTGTTATCATATTCCTTTCAAGAGCTAGTGCATGCACATATAATGTTCTAACCCTTTAAAAAAAAATCTACACTATTTAATTTTTGTAAGTAATGTGTTTTCTTTTGATGACATTGGCTAAATTGTTAGAATGAGCATGCTCTTTGGCTATGGATGTGACATGATAATAATAAGTTGACATCCAAAAATGAACATGCATGAATCAAATTGCAATGTGAATATCCATGATCTTTGTGTGAAAAGAATTTTTAAGATTATTATGCAAACTTGATGAACATGGTTCTTGGACTAATAATTGGCTTGTAAATTTTATGTTTTCTTTAACAATACTTTGATGAATTTATATGTTTGTGTAAAGATAGTATGAAATGAATTACTTGATCATAAAATGATAGGACCAATGATTCCTAAAAGATCAACATTTGAGTTTGTTAGATGGGTGTTTAATACATTCTCATCCTTTTATTTATCCTTCGAACTTTGATTTGGAGTCTAAATTAGTGACCTATCTATGTAACTTTCTATTTTTTGAATGTAACTAGGAGTAAAAATGTTGTATATATTTTTTTATTGCAACTAGGAAACCATGCCATGTAATTTTTTGTTTTTATGAATTTTCAAGAAAGACAACGTAATCTAGAAGTTCATTGAAATACTAGAAATTCATTGAAATAGTTTTTTTTTTAATAAAATTTTTTGTGATTTTATTATAAAATAATCAAATGGTGACTCCAAATATAAAACCCTCAAAGCGAAGATAAAGTATCGGAAATTAAGTAACCATTTTTTGACTTACTCATTTTAACCCTGTTGAGTTGTGTTTCTAGCAAAAGTAAGGAGAAATAAATTAGAAACTTAATACAATAAGGAGAGTGTGTCCACTTTGAGAAATCACAACTGGTAAAACACAATTTTTATTATATAGTATTTGAGATGATATGGTTTGGATATGAACTTATATCGTATATAATTTTATTGTGAAAATTTTGGTGACAAAAGTATTCTCTAATGGACTAATTATGCATGTGTTACAATCAGAGATAATATTCATGTGGCTTAGTATCATTACTTAATTCTCTCCATGTCTTCAAAATTACCTTTCCAAGACACTACACAATAAGTTTCATGACTTGAAATCAATTTGAATTGAGAAAATTTCTCCACCCTCCTCTGTGACAAGTGACTTGCAGCATTGTCCACTAGACTTGACAAAAAAAGAATAAATTTGGGTCTGTCCACCGGTCTAGCCTCCCTCCCTCCCTAACTAGTGGCTACATCAGTACATTGTCCATTAGTTCTAACAAAAATGGAAAAGAAAAGAGGTACAGTACACATTTAGTAATATTACCAAAAATTGATGGTGGGAGATGTAGGCCACAATATTCTAGACTCTAAGTGTCGACCCCATCTTGTACGTTAGAGACTCTAGCATACTATTTCTTTTTTTGGACGGGTTTAAAAGTATACACCTAAAATTTTATATACTCATATCTTTAATATATTTAAAAGGGAAAAGCAAAATTACAAATTATCCTCTTGTGTGGCTTACAATTATAATTTCGTCCATAAATTTTCAATAGATACATTTAACCCTCTAAAATTTGGATTAAAACCAAATGGTTAAGATTCTATCTAAATTAATAAAATTTGGATTAAAATGAAACTATTAGGATTCATCCAAATTGTTAGGTACATTTAAGTCTCTAAAATTTGGATTAAAATCAAATGGTTAAGATTCTATCTAAATTTATAAAATTTGGATTAAAATGAAACTATTAGGATTCATCCAAATTACTAAATTTTTCCTTGTTTAGAAAAAAAAAATCCCCTAATGTGGTTTGATTAAACAACAATTTAGCGCCACGACATTTTTTTTTTCCAAAAAAATTTGTTACATTTTCTCTCCTAATTTTGGATTAAAAGAAGGATCCAATTAATGGGTGCTATTAGGGAATTTTTTTTTAATTATTCATTTAAGGAAAGTTTTAATACCACTTTGCTAAGAATATAAAAAGTTGTAAAAAAATTCAGTTTTTTTTTTCTTTTCTTATAAAAAATATCTAAAAATATTTCATAAACCAATGTTTTTAGAGGCATTCATTAACTTTTCCCTTAAATGAAATTGTTAGAAGTACTTTAGATGAAACCTTAACAATTATTTTACGCTTTGTTTGTTTCGGTAAAAATATTTTCTAAAAAATGAGTCATTTTTCAAAAAGTATTTTTCATAAAACTATATTATTTTTTTATGTTTGGTAGCAATCATTTGAAAAATAATATTCTAACTTTCCTTATTTAACTTGTTCTGAAATAGAGTTATTTTCCAAAAAAAATTCATTGGAGGGGGAAGGAGTCTACTTTATTGATTAGTATGGACTTCCAATTTTTCCCTTAATGAATATTATATATAGAATTCAATAAATGAACTTTTATAATTATCTGTTTCTCATATTATATCTCTTCCTCTATTTTCCATTCTACAACTGAACAAGGGGAGTGAATCTTTACTCTCCTCTCCCCTCTTTTAATTTTTAAAACTTCTAACAAATTGAGGTATCTGCTATACTCTTCACTCGTCTCCCTCCTATCTTCCTATCATCTCCTTTCCCTGCAAACTTCTGATCATAGTGTTTGGTGAATTCCAAATAAAGGTGATTGGATCATGGTTCTACATCTCAAAATCGTTTTTGAATATGAAGTTAATAAGTGCTGATCTCGTTTCTATGTTTTAGTATTTTTGCATGAAGTTGCGGTTCTTAAAACTTGACTCAAACACTTGTGCTTTACAATTCATGATAATTTGAATTTTATAATGCCTTCGTATTTTCCTTTTTTTTTTTTTTTTTTACTTCAACAAGTTGGGAGGATTTGAACTCAAGTTCTTCTCATAAATAAGACAGATAATGTCACCAAGTCATAGGACTCTTAACAAACTAGTATTTTCTTATTGATTAACTACATCTTTATCTTTTTATGTGTCGCATCATGTAATCGTCTTATGTCGCAAGATACAAAAACATTGGTGGAGTGAGGAAGGCCATGGTCCTTTGGATTTTGAAAATCCCGGCCCCCATGCTCTCCTATATTTTTTTTTTATAAATATAAATTTAACTAATGCCCCCTTAGATTTTATAGAAATTATACAAATGCATCGTTTATTTCCTCTTATAACATACCTGGCATTAAAACAAAGCTTATTAAAGATATATGTCCTGAAAAATATATAAGTTTATGTATATGATTTGTTATTGATAATTCAATAGTTGCGGGAGGGAGAAATTGAAGTTTGTATATTCTATTGGAAACTTCGAGGTGTCAATTGAGTTATAACATCCTATAGGCAAGTTTATGTAAATTATTAATGTATAATTTTTTCCATTTATTACTCTTTAACCATACATAAATAGTTTATTAAACCAAAGCATATTCAATATATATATTCCTAAAAATATATAAGTAAATTTCCTTAATTGAAGCCCTCTTTGTTTTTCAAAAGCAATAATTGTTTTTAAGTTGTCAATTAGAGAGATTGGGGTGCTATTTTTTACTTTTATTATTAGAAGAAAGAAATTTTCAGTTTTTGTAGTTAGGATTTAGGAAAAAAAAAATTATTGCATTTGTCATTCATGAAAAATAAGGTTTTCCTCCCTTATTTTTTTATTATTGTTTTATTTTCCTTATATTGATTTGTACTACATGCTAAGCATGCAAAGTGACACTTATTACTTAAATGATTTAAATTTGAATTAAATTTATATATTTCATATTTTTTAAAAATATTAGGCAGCGTTTGGATTGCGCGTTTGCACGTCCACGTCTGCTTTTTTTTTTTTTTTTTTTTTTTAATTCACGCACGTCTGTCACTACTCATTGGCCATGAATAGTGATTTTAGGCCAATAAACAGTGATTTTTGGCATGAACAGTATTTTTTACACATTTAAAAATTATTTTACTACAGTGTTTTCAGTTTTCAGCAATAAGTTCTATCCAAACGGTCCCTTAGTATACTATAACTATGAAATTTCTATTTTATTTTACCAAAAAATTTTGATATAAAATATTTTAAGAATATCAATTATGATTAATATAATTTAAAAGATACTCCATAGTTTATAAACTGATTTGATAAAGAAAAAAAAAGGTTTGAATAATGTAAAGACTAACTTTATATAAATATTTTTGTTATATATAAGAGATAGAATTTTTTTTTGAAACCAAGAGATAGCATATATTAAATCATGTTATTGACACACTTTATGTATAAGTAATATATATGGAAGTGTGTGATTCATAGGTTATTTTTTAGATTTAATATTTTTAATTAGGGGTGTACATGGGTCAGGTTAAGGGGATTTTTTTACCCAACCCACCATGGTGGGTAAAAAAAATTCAACCCAACTCAACCCACATGAGTTGGGTTGAACCTATGGGTTGGAAAAATTTTTAATAATAATAATAATGGTTATTATTATTATTAAATTGAGTAAAAAAAATATAAATATATTTTTTTTTAAAAACCCAAAGATTAGTATCAATATAACTTTTTAAAGGCAAAAAATACTAATGACTAAACAATAATATATTAATGTAATTTATTAGAGTTTGTGTGAATTAGTTGGTCTTTATATAGGATAAAAAGAGTCAGTTATTTTTTTTAAAAATTATTAATTATATAATATATTTTAAATATATATATATATATATATATTAAATATATGGGTGGGTCGGGTTAGGTTTAGCTGGTTTAGAATTTTATGATCCAAACCCAACCCGACCTGCTATCAAAAAAAATTTTGTGACCCAACCCAACCCACCAAGCTCGAAAAAACGACCCAACCCGACGGGTCAGGTTGGGTTGGGTCAGTTTTAACGAGTTGGCTGCACACCCCTATTTTTAATATATTTGATTTGGTCTCCCAATTTTATTTATTTATTTTGGCTCCACCATTGTACAAAAAGATAGTATTCTCCCAATATTCCGATATAGAGTAACATGATATGTTGGTGGGACATGATTTATTTAAGTGACCATGTGACACGTACAGCATGTCACATACTTTTGCTTACCCTTCCAAAAATGCATCATTCTGTCACATAATGAATGAGCTACCACCATTAAGCATTGTACTTCAATATGCATCTTTATATATTTGCCCAAAAAATTTTAATTTCTATGATATGTTTGACGACCTTACCATAAAAAACAAAACTTTGTCATAGGGTTAGGTCCTTAACTAGCTAGCTTCGCACTACAAAAGGCACAAACAAGACAACGATAAATCACATTCGATGATGAATAGCAAGAAGTGGACCAATATATTAAGTGGTAAAAGTAAAACGGTACACCATACTTGTGATTTTGCAATCATGGGCTGAGCTAGATTTTGAGGTCGATGTTGGGAGGGGGAGGGGGGGCCATAGCCCCCAAAATTTTTGAAAGTATATTTACAATAACTTTATAAATAAAAGTTAATTTGTTGGTACGTGGACCCCATGGCATATGAGCTCCTCCCTCTCGAAGGGAAAAAAAACCATTTAATTCAAAACTTTATCATAAAATAAGAATAAAGCTATAAATATATCATAGAGATATATGAATGTCAATGTCCAATTCATATTTTTTTTTCTAGAATATAAAAAATTAAGTCTTTATTAAGTTATAAATATTGTTTCATTGAGCCTTTACAATCTTACATGCTAAATATATAAAAGATCTTATCTAACTTACATGAAAATGATAAAATGGTGATATTTAGTTAAAACTTATAATGTTAACAAGTCTAAAAGAGAAATTGAATCAATAACCTTCTCTATGATGTTGGTTTTTCTTTTCTTAGAAAGCATGTAATCTTCAAACACAAAACACACACACACACACACACACATATATATATATATTTGTGTATTTTGTAAGTTAATATGTAGATGCTAATTAAATATATTTTGATATTATAGTCTAGAACTTCAAACAAAATTTCTTGACTCCACTCCTGTTTATAGTCTTCCAAAAGTTATGTTAAGCATATATGAATAATCCACAAAAGATTTTTTTTTTTTTTTTTTAATGACAGAAATTCTAAGACTCTAAAATGTGTGTAACTCACAATGCAGTATCTTCACCTTCTATAATTATAGTATTACACTAATTATTTTTATTGTCACTATCCCAAAAAAAATTGCTAGATAAGACTACAAATAAAAACTTCCTAGTGGAGAAGATTTGTAAAGGCACCACAGGCATTTAGAGTGCCCTCTCACAAAGACATGTCTCACATGCAAGCCCTAGCCATGTGCATATGATCGGAGAGGAGAACATGCATTAGTGAGGGCATGAAATACTAGCTTGGCCTAATGGAGCAATTTATATAGCTCGTAATGTGTGGATTTTTGTGTGTCTAAATTGTGAAGATATTGTGTGAAAAAGCTGAGATCAAAAGCAAAAAAACGTTTTGCCAAAACAACACCTCGTATATACAAGGAACGCCATCAAAGGGGCCGATTAAACAAAAATAAACCTCAAATCTATGATACTAATTAACTACCAATGCTCATGAAAGAGTTTGGCTTGTAAAATTAATTTTATCCTATATATTTTTGGATATAGAGAAAGATGAGGCCCCTTAAGAATAACTCTATTGCATACAAAATTTTAAAATCTTTTATTTTTATTTTTATACAAAATAGAATTTCTACTTTAGACTAATTTAAGTGTATATGTGTGTGAAACTATCTCCTGAAGACTTAAACCTTGGCTTATCTTCCTGACACCCCACAAGGAGTGACTATTGCACCAAGGGTACGCAATGGTATTTTAAAATCTTATTCATTCATTTTAAAGTTAGTAGATTAGATTTTGTTTTACCATGTCATTAGCATTTAAACCACGTTTACTAGCAACATTTTGATATTAATGATGTTTTAAATTCTAGTGCACTTATTTTAAAACAAACAAAAATGAAAAAGATTTTTAAGAGCTCCATACTAAAATAATTTTAAGAATTGTAGATGATTTTTCCTTTTTAACATTCAGAGGTATCAATTGTAAATTTGTAATAAGAGACAGACAAAAAGGTGAGTGACATGATTTAACAATTAGCATTTTTGAATGAATGGCCTTGCTTCATCAACATAACACAAATCACTAGTCCTTGGCATGCCCAGGTGCCCTTCTACCTTTTCTGTGACAAGCCGTCCCCCACCAGCTTAAAATACATGTGTATCAACTTTTTGGTTTATCGTCAAGTCCAAGAAAGAAATGTCCCTGGTCTAGATCTGAAATTCTCTATTCATCATACTTTTCAATGGCAAGATAAAAGGACAAAGGAATCATCACGAAATTCAAATGATCAAACACATTAGTGGGCCAATAGGTGTACTAGAATGATAATAGCTTTCAAGCCATTGGCTCACTGCTGTGAATTGGATTCATACCAAACACCTTGAGACTAAGGATAAGTCGTATATGAAATGAAACATGAATTAATTGATGTTTCACACAGACAAAATTCATGTCTTTTAGTTTAGTGCATTACACACGGATACACACAAACATTTCGATAATCCAAACACATGGATATATTACTATGTGGTCATTAATCATGCATATAAGTCCAGGGTATTGCTAAACCTTGATAAAAACAAAGGCCCTTCGTACACTACTATTATTATTTTTTTGGTGTGTATGGCATGATATAGTACAGTTTTTGATGGGAAATGGTGATAAGTAAAGGTTCATTATCATGGCTCTTTAGAAGAAGGATCTTTCAAAGGATTCTACTTGAATATGCATACCTTTTTTTCCATGGTCTCTCATTGAAAACCCAGCGTTCCACAAAACACGAGCCTTTGTTTAAGTCAAATGAGCTTGGATTGCGGGGAACAGGGTCATCATCTAGGGGTACAGGAGATACGAATATTGCAATTTGCAAACCCGTCCCAAAAAAATAGTTAGTGCCGACAGTCACTTTCTGTCATAACCATCATCGATCATTTTGCAGTACCGTATGTGTGGCCAATTTCCCATGGCACAAAAATCACAATGTGGTTCATACTTTGTTAGACAGATAGATATATATTGCCAAAACCATTAAAAAGACATCCATTTAAGCTAATACACACAGAGATCCCAATCTATTTTCAATGGTATTATTTGATCAATTTAGACTTCAATATAAGATATGTAAGATATATATATAGCAGAGCTAGCAGACAGTATGATTTTCATTTTGCTTTTTTGTTGGGTGGCCCCGGAGAATTGAGTAGATGGAAAACTAAAATCGACAATAACAACAGTCAATCCTTAGTCCTAAAATAGTTTTTGAAATGTAGAACTAACAAAAGTAATTAACTTCAAACGTATGAAAGGAATATTCATATATATATATATATATATATATATATATATATATCTTGAAAACTAATAAACCTTTATTTTTTATTTTTTTTTTAGCAGATATCTTGGTCTAGGTTTAGCTAGCGTGAGTGCAAGACTCACTATCAGCCTGTCTCTCAAAACAAAAGACGACAAACAAAATTAACAGTTAATACTTAATAAAGCTTTTTGGATACCTTTACTCTCAAAACTGTAGTTTTTGATGCACTTAGATTCTTCGCTATTGGTCAGTTTTGGATTCGACACCATATTGTTCAGTGTTCACTGTTTGTGGCTAACCGTGTTTTTTTTTTTTTTTAATGCATGGCACACGTTGTCTATATAAACAACCATTATAGAATTTCACTTCCCCACGCATCTCTAAGAGTAAGACTCTTAACTCATACCAAAAACTGCCAAAAGGGTTTTTTCTAGAACATCTAGCATGAGTGCTTTAGATAATGCTAACCCATATGGGTCTGAGTCTGACTCTGAGTCAGACAAAAAACCAAGAAGCTCCTCTGTGTTAAAGCTGTTTGGGTTTCCTGTAACGGGCTGTGACGATGTGCCCGTAACAGCACCATGTGATAGCAAGAATAAGAGAGCTTTTGAGTGCCAGTATTGTCACCGAGAGTTCTCAAATTCTCAAGCACTTGGTGGCCATCAAAACGCGCATAAGAGAGAACGTGAACGAGCCAAGCGGGCCCAATTCCCAGATGATCATGATCATCATCAACGGTTTGTAGCTGTTCCAATTATCGTTGCCCATGCAGGAAGATCAGGACCGTTCGTTTCCTCAAGTAGTTGTGGGTCACCAAGCTTTGTTGGACCTGTTGGTGTGGCTCGGTTCCCAGCAGCAGTGAACCCTTATCATATGTACGTTGGACGGCCACGTCAGCTTCCTGTTGTGGGCCCAGCTGATCTGGGCCGTAGGAAAGCCTTGTCAATGACAGAAGAAGTGAAAGGAGGAGATGAACTTGATCTCCACTTAAGATTGGCACCCTCCAACACCATGTGATATTAATTATCTCGGTTATGTTTTAATTAATTAAGCAAGGTCTTTTCTATTTGGAGTGCAACTCTTTAAGGTGTATTCTAGATGAATTTCACGTCAAAACTCGGATCAATTCACATTTTAACATTGCAATTGTTATGCACTCTTTAAGATAATAAAAAATGGAAAAATTGAGAAAATATTTACTTTCTACTGGTCTCACGGAGTGCACTCTTAAATAGTTCTGATGGATGGGCTGATTTGGATGGAGGTAAAGGAGAGGGGAAGTGTGATCATAATATATCAATTTTAATATACCATGCACCTTTCCTCCTCTTTTACTTTTTTTTTTATCCTAGCATGGAGCATATATAATCATCGGTTCAAATGTTCAATACAGTTTGTCAGTTTTGAGATCTAATAAGACGATAATTAAAAATAAAAATAAAAAATTAACAACTCTCTTTTGGTGAAACAATACATGGATGTCAATTGGATGGGATTTATATTGACCTTTTATATTGTTAGGGCTTTTTTTCCCCCAATGTGGGGCCTTGGAACCCTTTAGTAAAGTTTTGGGCCTAGATCTAGGGGGTAATCTTATAACATCATCAACATGTAAACCCACCAAAGATTTGACTCAAAGTGTGATGCTGGTTGATAGTTATATGTGACCTAATTTGATATTGAAGATGCTATGATTGTAATTAACTTTCTAAGAGCACTAGCACTGGGGGTTTGAAACTCCCAAGTTGCTATTTTCCCCACCAGACCCATAAAAAAAAGCTCCAATTGGATTGCTATTTCTAAAAAAATTTGTAACCCAACTATAGCAAGAGCATTAGCATTGGGGGTGTAAAACCCCCCAAGTTGCTATTTTATCCACCAAACTTATAAAAACAACCTTCATCTAGGTGTGTAAATCCAATTTTTTTTACATTCTCGCTACAGTAAATATGGGTATGTAGAACCACACTATAGCAAGGATGGATAATTAAAATAATAATTTTCCTTTCCTCTTTCTTCTCTTTCTTCTTAGTCTCTAACTCTCTCTTTCTCTCCCCTCTCTCTTCTTCTTTTCTTTTTCTCTCACTCTCACTCTCTGTCTCCGATTCTTTTCTCTTCTTTACTCACTCTCCAACTCTTTTCTCTTCTCTATTCTTTCTTCATCTTTCTCTCTCGATTTGGTGGTTTTTTTTTTTGTTGGTTGTGGGTTGTGGGTTGGGTGGGCCTGTGATGGAGACATGAGCTGTGGGTTAGATTGGGCTACGATGGAGACGTGATTTGTGGGTTTCTAGCAATGGTGGCAATGTGGGGATTGTGGGTCAGATGGGCTATGGGTTTTGGTGGATCTTGGTGGGCGTGGGATGGACTGTGGGTTGGTGTAGGTGGCTGAATCAGTGTTGGTATGGTGTTTGGGTGGCCACATTGGTGATGGTTTGGTGTTTGAGTGGTTGTGGGTTGGTGTTTGGGTGGTTGAATCAATGCTGGTTTGGTGTTTGGGTGCCGTTTTTTTTTTTTTTTTTTCCTTGTTTTGTTGGTGGTTGTTACCTTGCTGGGGTGTGTGTGGTGGTGGGATTATGGTGGTTGTTACTAGTTTGCTGGAGAGATAAAGATAGACCAAAGAAATAGAAACAGAGACAAAGAAAGAGAGGACAAAGAGAAATGAGAGAGGAGAGAGAAATGAGTTTTTTTTTTATAATTATTTTATTAGGTAGTTATATTATTTTATTGTGTTGTAGGTAAAAATAAAAACTAGGATGTAAGGTGAGTTGTGAAATGAATTGGTAAAATAGATAAAGTGGTGTTTAAGAATGCAAAACAGGTTTTTTTTTTTGCATCCTCAGATGCTGATGCTCTAAGGTTGTATAAATACAACCTTACTATAGCAGTTGCTTAGGTTTTTATTATTATATTTTCTCACTTTATCTTCTTTCATCTCTGATTCCCCACTTCTCTTGTCTGTGTCCCTCTTGCTTCTCTCTCCTCTCTCACTACTCTCTCTTTCTTTCCTCTCTCACCTTTCTTCCTCCATCTCTTACCTCTCACCTTTCTACCTTCATCAAATTGGGTTGTTGGTTTTCTGGTGTTGTTCTAGGAATTGTGGTTTCGGGAAGATTTTGTCGCAAGCTGTGCAAGGGAAGATATCGTTTTGAAGAGGAAAGAAAGAGTGGAGATATCAGATTCTGAGGAAGACCCGGATTTTTTTTTACTTGGTGGATCAGATAAGTGAGTTTCAGGTTGAATGAAGAAAGGGACAATGGAATGCTAGGATGATCTAGCAGAAGATAAAGATTTGATTTTGGATGATCTAGCGGAGATATCGGTGGTTTTTTTTTTTTTCCTAATTTTGAGATGGATTTGGTAATTGGTGGTAGTAGGTTGATGGTAGTGGTTTTGGTTGTGTTGATGGTGGTGTGGGTTTAATGTGTTTTGGGGTTGCTTTGGTTGTTATTGGTGGTGGATCATGGTGGATTTATGGATTTAGTGGTGGTGGATTTGTGGGTTTTTGTGTGTTGGAGGTGGTGATGGTGGTGTGTATATGGTGCAACAGTGGTGGGGACTGTGGGGTTGCTGGTTTTTTTTTTTTTTTTTGGGTGATGGGTTTACTGATGGTGTTGGATGATTTGTGGGTTGCCAATGGTGGTGGTGTGTAGTGTAGCGATAGTAGGGTGGGGTTGCTGTTTTTTTTTTTTTTTTTTCGTGGTTGCTGGAGTGTATGTGGTGATGGGGTGGTGGGTGGGTTTTGATTTTGGGTAGATGGGTTGGGATTTGGGTGGTGATAGTGGTGGTTGGTTGGCTCAATTTTTGGTGATTGGGTTGTGGTGGTGGTGCCTGAGCTTTAATGCTAGGTATCTGCTAAATGGCTGAGCTTCGATGATTTGGCTGGATGTTTGCTGGAGAGATAGAGATAGAGGAAGAGAGGAAAGACCAAAAAAGAGAGATGGGAGAGGAGGGAAATGATTTTTTATATATTATTTCATTAGGTAGTTTATATAATTTTATTGGGTCGTATGAAAAAATAAAAATTGGGATGTATGATGAGTTATAAAATGGGTTGGTAAAATAGATAAAGTAGTGTTTGAGAATGCAAAATAGGTTTTTTTATTTTTTATTTTTTGCATCCTTGGATGCTAATGCTTTAAAGAATGAGATGGGTAAGTGTATGTTTGAAACGAAGAGCTCAACAAAAGGAGAGGCGAGTAGATGAGTGATTGGATTATACTAATTTTAATATTTGATTACCTTTCCTCTTTCTCTGTTTCCCATCCAAATAAAGTAAGACCATAATCTATATATAAATTCAAAGCTGATTAAAAATCCAATTAGATTTTAAATTGGATTCCAATTGTTGACTAATTTTGCATCATATGTTCTATCTAAGTTTTTTAAAGTTTTTTTTCTAGGTTAGATAATGTTATGCAAAAGATATAGAATCTAATATAAATAAAGAGAAAATTACACTTTGCCCACCTATGGTTTGCCTGAAAAATTTTTTGTCTACCTGTGATTTAAAAATTGATGCTTTACCCACTTGAGGTTAACTCTATTTGTCTCCCGTTATCCACCTCTATTAAAAACATAGGTAAATTTGTGTTTTAGTTACCCTTTTATGTCTCTCTCCTCTCAAAACATAAAAACTAAAAAATTAAGGGAAAAGAAGATCTAAAAGCTAGGTTTTGTAAATATTAAAACCTAACTTTTACATCTTCTTTTCATGTATCAACTTTCAGATCTTCTATTTAAAAACATTCATTTCTTTCTATAGAACACACATAAACAAAGTCATCGGCAACTTTGTCTTAATCCTAGAATGAGTAAAGATCAGATGAACCAAACATAGAGGCAACATCAACCATGAGTCTAGAAAGACATAACAGACCATAGCTTTAACACATGTTTGAGCAAAAACAAAGACAAAAGTGAAGGACCTTCAGCCTAAGCTTAAATGCCATAAATGTAACTCTTTCAACAAATCAAACATAACCTCTTGTGAATTAACATTTGTTCACAATTTCTGTTTTGTGACAGATGGAAGAATGCACTACCACTACCACTACCACAAATGAGAAGCTAGAAAAACAGCCTCACTTCTTAGATGATAATGAAGATACAAAAAGCTTGATAGTTGAATTTAATAACAAATTCTAATCTTCAATTGATCAAGAAGCAAAATTAGGAAAGATCAGTTGATAAACATTCAAGGCCTAGACAAAGCCTGAAAAAGGGAATCTCATCACAACAAGCACACTATGACACTTATTTATATTGATAAGATACTTGACCCTGTTAACAAGCACGCCCAATAGAAACCCTTCTAGAAGCTAGGTAAGTTATGACAGAGATGTTATGACAGAGGTGCTAACAATATGCAGAAACTCTTCCTATTGTTCCCTCTCTGGCTAACATTTATGATTGCAATGTGTTAAAGGGAATCTCATCACAACAAGCACACTATAACACTTATTTACATTGATAAGACACTTGACCCTGTTAACAAGCACGCCCAATAGAAACCCTTCTAGAAGCCAGGTAAGTTATGATAGAGTTGCTAACAATACCCAGAAACTCTTACTATTGTTCCCTCTCCGGCTAACATTTATGATTGCAATGTGTTAAAATAGAAGATCTGAAAGTTGATACATGAAAAGAAGATATAAAAGTTAGGTTTTAATTTTTACAAAACCTAGCCTTTAAATCTTCTTTTCCCTTGATTTTTTTAGTTCTTTATGTTTTGAGAGGAGAAAAACTTAAAAGCGTAACAAAAATTCAAATTTACCCATGTTTTTAATAGAGGTGGGTAATGGAAGACAAACGAAGCTAACCCTAAGTGAATAAAGTGTCAATTTTTAAACTACAGGTAGAAAAAATGTTTTTTGAGCAAACCATAGGTGAGCAAAGTGTAATTTCCTCATAAATGAATCATAAAACTCCAATAAGCAAAAAAAGAAAAGAAAAGTAAAACCTATATATATATATATATAAATATTATATCTATGGCTTAAAAATGTATAATTTGAACTCATATGTGTATGTAATTGTGATTGTTTTTAATTGTACCATGCATATGCACAAGTTATACACTAGTGTTGTATTAAAACGTAAACCCACTAGTTATTTAATTCAAGTTGAGGTTGATTAGGAATTAGTTGTATATGATTTGATTTGATAATGAAGTTGTCAATATTTAGTGCCTATACTATAAAAAATAGAATAGAAAAAGCTTTCAATATTATAATTATGTCGATATTGAAGCAAGTAATGTCAAGGAAAATAGGTAGGAAAAATTTATCCAAAAGATAATGCGACCTTGAGGCATGTATTAATTAACACTATTTTTTTTAGAGAGGAAAATTAACACTATCTTTAAGGTGATAATTGTCATCAGCCATTTTCAATTTTTTATGTAAAGAAAAATATTTTATGGTGAAATATATTTAAGGTGAAAATATTAACTCACCTCAAGGTCGCATTATCACATGTTTGGTACGTAAAATATTTTCAATATTGCATTGTGGAAAATATGCTAGAAAATTGTTTCCTATATATAGTATTGCATGTAAAATCCTATTTCCAAAAAATGATTTCCTACATTTGGCTTGCCAATGTAATTTTTTTTTTTTTTTTTTGAAAATGTAAAAAAATAATCCTATAATGCAATTGTATATCCAACCATACCCCCCCCTCTCTCTCTCTCTCTCTCTCTCTCTCTCTCTCTCTCTCTATATATATATATATATATAGGCATCCATTAATTCCAATCCCAAAAAGTAAACATATAAACACAACCATAATATTATCAATAACTTTTAAGTCACTCTCTACGAACATCTACCATCCAAATTCTATGAATATAACCATTACACAGATAAAATCCCAACACAACATAAAATAAACTCTACTATCACAACGCAAAAAGTTACATCATTCCCCCAAGTTTAGATGTGCCATTTGATTGAGCTGATCCTCCCCCAAGACTTGAGATGCTACTTCATTAAGCATTTTGGCATTCAACTTTGCAATTTTTATTGCATGGTTCTGATACTCAATTGCAATATCAAATTGATATTTAAATAAATGTAACATCTTCTTTACTGTAGGGGATCTTGCCTCTTGGAGGAGTACTCAAACTTGAATTGGAATGAGTAGGACATGTACTAGATGAAGAACAATCTTGTATATTCCTATCACCAATTTGCCAGAACTTCATAAAAGCAATTTCTGCATCCCTTTTATTCTTAAATGACCTGTGTTCTGAATTGAAAGTTTGATAAACTTGTTGATAGGCTTCTTCCAATGTGTCCTAAACACCAAGCACACTACCAACAAAAACCACATATGTCAATTTTACTATTTTCAAAGTCAATTGGCTAAACAATTTAAAACAAATATTAATTTACAACCTATCTTTTCTAATATAAAGGGTCTGTTGGGGATCCGTTTATTTTGTTGAAACTGAAAATTTTTGCTGAAAGTTCTGTAAATAAAGGTAAAAGTTAAATGAAATAGTACAGTGAGATCCATGAATAGTATCAAAAAGTGCAGTGAGCCCCACAAATAGTAGCAAAAATAAGCTAAATAGTAAAATAAGCCAGCAAAATTAAGCCATGCCCAAATGCACACAAAATCATTTCACATACCATTCTATGAGAGTGAAAACAAATGATATACAAGAAGTGTGCCTGCAATACAAGAAAGACATGAAAGCTATGGGTCAATGTTTATAAAGATTATAATTGTTTATATGAGTCCATTACCATACAAATTAACCATAATAAGAAAGCATTTTGTTATACACTGTCACTATCTCTAAAAAAGTTCAACAACACAACCATTCCCTAGCCAAATCAGTTTGCACATAGAACTTCAATCACTATGTACAACCAATTATTTTGAACTATAAAAATAAAATCTTTAATAATTAAAATCAACAAAATTGAACATTAGAAAATCAACACTCTATATATATATATATATCACAATAATTTGCATAATATATAATTGAAAAAAAAATTGATAATTTGCATAATATATAATTGAAAAAAAAAATTGATCATTATAAATTCAATTCCAAGAACAAATATTATTTACAATCAAACAAACAAAAAAATTCAAAAGCAGAAGGCAAAAGAGGGCAAATCGGTGAGGGAGGAAGGGAAGACAAAAGGGTAGCGAGAGAGAGAAGCCAGATCGGTGAGAGAGGAAAAGGGATAACAAAGGATGGAGAGGGAGGAAGAAGGAGAAAAAAGTAGGAAGAGAGGAGAATAAAGTAGGAAGAGAGAGGAAGAGGGCCTCGGAGTTTACCATGATTGGCGGTGACATGCATGGCCACAAATGGCAGTGGACCTAAGCTCAAGTTTCAGTTAAAGCAGACTTGGAAATTGTTTGAAGGCAAAACTAAAGTGTAAAGTATTTTACACTTCAAGCATACTTATTTTACAATTAAAAAAAATAATTTTCGGTTTGACTAAATTTTCTGACCCTCCCAAACACTCCTCATGGTGTAAAATAGTTTTCCAATTTCCTTTATAGCCGAAACAAACACAACCTTATAGTTAAATGAATTTCATAAGTTGGTGCATTTTTGAACATTATGTTTTTTCTGATTTATTCATAA
The DNA here is from genome assembly GCA_032878915.1 of Castanopsis chinensis. Lineage (NCBI taxonomy): Eukaryota > Viridiplantae > Streptophyta > Magnoliopsida > Fagales > Fagaceae > Castanopsis > Castanopsis chinensis. The sequence goes on from JAVQMG010000113.1 coordinate 3,173,118, forward strand.
CTTTTCAAAAAAAAAAAAAAAAACCATTAGTCTATTAAAAATCAGCCTTTTGTATCAAAATATAACTTCTACAAATTATGTTCTTGTGTATCTCATATTATTTTAATAAAAAAAAAATCATCATCCAATCTTAATCATATGTGTCAATTGCACCACACAAAGTTCTCAATTATTTTATTTGTTGGTGTAGTGGTGGAGTCACAATGGTTCCAAAATTTTGATATATGTTTTTTTTCATATGTATATTTTACAATTTTTTCCTTCAAAGATATTATCAAAAAATAGGGAACTCTTTTTTTGGATATATATATATATATATATATATATATATATATTCAAAGTAAATTAGACAACTTTTGTATGTTCATTGGAATCTAGACATAAAAAAGTGTCCAAGATATTGTACTTTACACATAAAATTATTGGGTGTATATATTATATATGAGATTTTTTTTTTTTTTGGAGAAAAGTATTATATATGAGAATTGAATCTTCGATACTATGATTTTTTGTAAAAAAAAAAATGACTTTCAATAATATGATATTTTAAAAAGTTTGAACTAATTTTTTTCTTTTTAGAAGAAGTTTGAACTAATTTTTTTTGATAAAAAGGTAAGTTGTTTTATTAACAAGTAAACTCAGACTGGAATACAACATCCAAATCACTAGATAGTTCTTCTATCCATACATCAATGTTTGTAGTTGAAACTGCTCTCCTAATTAAGACATGAGCTAACCTATTACCATCCCCGGGAAACATGCAAGAACCTATAGTGCCACAGCAACTTCCTAGCCATCTAGTGTCTTCAATCACTTGACCAAACAAAGTATTGCAAAAACCCGAACCAGCTAACTCCTGCACAACCCAAAGACAATCTCTCTCAACAAACACATTGGATAGACTCAATTCTTTACCAAAAACCACAGCTCTTCTCGCAGCCAAGGCCTCTACCATCTCCACAGATTGTGTCAAGCGAACACGTTGACTAAGAGTAGCAATGACAAACCCTTCATGATCTCGAACGACGACCCTAATTCCAATACAGTTCAGGGCCTCAAACAAGGAAGCATCCACATTAGCCTTCTAATAGCCCAACGGAGGAGGAACCCAGTGAACCTGTCGTCTACTTCTTGGCAATGGCGAAACCGAATTATGTGCAACTAAAAACTCCCTTACTAATTCTTTAACACAATCACCAATCTCGTGCAAGTGTCAAGAGGGCTGATGCACCCTCAGACGGAACTAATTTAATGTTGAGCTTTGACAATATCCAAAACTAAACCGTAGAAATAAGGAATGGCATGTTTGAAATAAAAAAATATGGAGGTAAAAGGGGATGGGGGGTCATTAGAATATATTAATTTTAATGTATTTTTAACCACCTTTCCTCTTCTATTGCCCTTTATTCATGCATAGGAGTGCATCCAAGCATAAATAAAGCAATCACACGGGCACAACATCATCAACATGTAAACCCACCAAAATTTTTACTCCAAGTGTGATTTTGGTTGAGGATTGCATGTGACCTAATTTGATTTTGAAGCTATTATGATTCTAATTATGTCAATAATTTAGGAGGAGTTAAATGGTTGAGGGTATATTTGAAATAGAGAGACATCAACAAAGAGAGAGGAGAGGGGATGACAAGTGACTGGAAGATACTAGTTTTAATATATTTTGTCTACCTTTCCTCTTTTTCAATTTTCCCATCTAAGAGTAAAGTAAGACAATATTAGGAGTGGATTCCAGTTAGTTCAATTGGTAAAGTCTTTAATGGTTGAATAAGAAATTTGAAATTTAATTTTCGCCTACATCAAAAACTGATTAGTGTCTTAATTAAAAGGGTAATCATCAGCGGTAGACGTCATAGATTAAAAGTCTATATATATATATATATATATATATATATATATTAGGTGGTGTTTGGTGTTGGTAGGGAGAAATCCACATTATCTCCAACTTCTAAATTCCTAAGAATGAAATGTTTAACAACCTGGATGTTTGGGAATGTAAATATTTCTATATTTAGTTTGATTTGGAATCTAATAAAAATCCAGAGAATATGAGATGCTTATATTTGGTTTATTTAAAAGAATCTTATAAGAATTATTTCTCTTTCCCAAAATACCATTGGATTCGTAAATACAATATCATGTCTTTTTTTCTTTATCTTTTTTAATTTTCCTCTAAATAAATTATGAAAAACAAAATATATAACTATAAATTATGGAAAATTCAATAAAACTATAATATAACATTTTTTAAATGACATGTATAATACAAAAATTATTTTTTAAACCGGTAAGCAATAGGTTGGAGCATCCAGATTGGTGGAAAACTTTATCCAAAATATAATACTATCTAAATTAGAGAGATATGGTTGGATGGAGAAGAAATGGGAAGAGTGATTGGAATAGTGTAATTCTAAAAATACCACAAATTTTTCTACATAAGTTGTACAAACTAATGAATCACTAATTACAAAAAAAAACAATTTAAATACTCATTTATTATCTTGTCGAGGTTATTAAAATTAAATTCATTATCGCATTAGTTTATAAACTTTTTTTAGAGTAAAATATGTAATAATTTTAGCTTTTATCATTGTAATATATATACTTCAGCCACCTTCTCTTCTTCATTCATTTCCGCTCATTCAATCACAGTAATTAAGCAATTTTGCCCTATCAACATGTAAACCAACTAAATTTTTTAGTCAAAGTACAGGTGAGGAGGGTTGACTGCATTCAGATTTGATACTGAAGCTGTAAAAACTCTGGACTATGTCAACTTTTGGAGGAGTTGTTGAGCTTTACATGACAATCTATTCGGACTCTTTAAAGAGAAAATCAGTAGCACAATCACGAAATCTAATGTTAAGACTTTGATAAGGTTGCCAAGTCAGAATTGTTTTACTTAAATATAAGATCCAGGAAATTACAAATGTCGTTAATTCATTGGAGTTTCCAAGCACAGTTATCTCAGAACGGGAAGTATTTACCTCATGCACTTATATCAGAGAACATCAGAATTCAACATGAGCCAGGCAATCAAGGGTGTCAAGGTCACAACTGCCTTGAAGGGGTAAAACTGTAAAGGAGGTTAATTACCAAGGTTTGTCATTGTTAGGACACTTGGCAGTGGAGGTGCAATCAGAAAATGACACGCAAGATCGAGTGTAAGTATCAAAGATTCAAGTATAAATAGCCTACAAGAACAATAATAGGCACAAACCAGAGCGCTTCTAAGATTAATTGCTGTAGTTGTTGAATTATCTCCCTTGAACAATGTATCCATGCACTGTTTATGAGACTCATAGACTTCACTTTTCAGCAACTTTCTCATTAAAAATAGGTCTCACGGTACTATTTATACATTTAAAAATTATTTTGCTATAGTGTTTTCAGTTTTTAGTTTTCAGCTGTATCCAAACTGAAAACATAATTAAGGAAAATTCAAAATTGGTTTGTACTCAAATAAAGTTGTGAGTATATTTTTTTCCTTTTTTAAAAAGGGGAAAAAGAGAAGACTAAATGAAGCTCAGTTAACTGAGCTTGATTTAATTTTCTCTTTTTATGGATCCCATTTCTTGTCCTCCCCCAACGAAAAGCACAAGAGAGTAAGATACCCGTCTAAGTTGGGATATGTGATACAGTGATATGGTATTACATTGGCAGCTATAGCTAGTTCTCGATCCTCTTTCTTTCGCTTTTTGACCTAAAAAAATGCATGTTTTTAGGTCATAATTTTATTTTATTTTTGCTAAATTTAGGTCATAATTTTTGAAGAATACAACAAATTAAACTATTTTCCTGTAATCCTATCCAGTTGATCGGTCAAACCAAATTGACCATTTTCTTGATCAAGAGGTCTTTAACCCATTTTTAAAGCACCGAAAATACTGGCGAAGAATCAGATCACTTACAATACAAATATAGCACTATTATTTTTATAATTTTTTCACAACTTCTTAGGATGGCAAGTTTGAATTAAAATAATATATTTTTAACCAAAATATATATATATTTTTAGACAAAGTTTAACTGCAACTCCATTTTATATCTTTTAATTAAATATGAATTTTGAAAAATTTACTATTGAATTACATTTTCTTCTTATATTCTTTAAAGTTGCAAAATTTCTAAAAGATCAAAGATCAATAGCTATATTATCAATCAAATATTTAAATATCAAATTATTATAGTCTAAATTTATGCATAAAAAATTAGTTTATAAATTAAATAATAAATAATATTCCGATTAATACAAAATTTGACATACATATTAAGAATATAAAAAAAATATAAAGAACGTGCAATCTGACGATTATATTATCAAAATATATAGTCATGTTAAATTTTGTAATGAAAGTTTTAGGGAAAATTATTAGGTACTCCCGGAATATCATAAATGCGTACTCCAGCCTCTCACATGAATGGTGGGTCTCACCATGAATTTAATTAGTGGGACCCATGGCCACCATTCATGTAAGAGGAGGGAGTACGCATTTATGGTACTCCGGAAGTACATAATAATTTTCCAAGTTTTAGTTATTACTATAATCAAATTTATTGTCAAATTTTATTCTTTATTTTTATATAAATTCACCATTAACGTTACTTTTCTTATGTGTTAATAACAATAGACCACACCTCATAAAATAAATAAATAAATAAAACAATACACCACGTCTACAATGGTGAAAAACTTGTCCTAAGGCCAAGGCATGTTAAACCATATGCTGACAAAAAAAAAAAAAAACACTCCATTCAATTATTCCAGAGTCCTAATTTTAGAATGTTATGACAGATTATATTTGAATATTTTCCCTTGAGAATTCAACATACTACTTTCCATAATCGTGAAGGCATTTGAGTCATCATAACAAATTATTATACAGTGCCATTATTTATTTTCGCTTTTGAAGCAAACTAAACAATCAAATATGAGGATATTACAAAAGTATACTTGTATACAACTTTTTTTTAGAGAAATGATATGTTCACAACATTGTCATAACAAATCTTAAGTGGCAGGTTGTTACTGGTTGTTATTGTTGAGGCAAAAAAGTAATATTCGTGTTAGGTTCAAATTTGAACCAATAACAACTAACCACCGATGATTTGTTGTGAAAATGTTGTGACGTAGCTTTTTTTTTTTTTTTTTTTAATATATGTTATTCGTTGAGTTTGCTGTTTGTGATTGGTGTCGATAAGTGGTGGGCTCATTTAAATGTAATGTTGCACAAGTTATCAGATATTGTAATTTTTTAGATTAGATTAATTTTTCTCTACATATATTAATTCGCATGTGCCTTTTGTAATTTTTCTACATATATTTCGCATGTGACTTTTGTAATTAGTTAGAACTAGTTAGTTTGTTAGTCTTCAATTAGTTAGTTTTAGTCGTGTTTCTTGTGCTTCCTGTTATAGATGTAAGAAAAGTTAGTGGTGTGATTTACATAAAATCAATAACGCAAGAAGTTTATTTATCACACCGTCTTTTTTTTTTTTTTTAATACCAACCAAAATTTCCCCCCTCTACAATTTTTTTTTTTTAAAGTTGAGAAATTTGTTATATTTATCGCATTACTTATAAAAATCCAAAGCTGAAGAGATATTCAAGGTCATCCACACACTATCCTTGTCTACCTGTATTTAGTATATTCTTTTTGATCCATTTAGAATATACTTACTGTTTACAATCATTTTTTTGATAATCCTGTTTACAATCATTTAGGTGTAAAAAAATCTCTACACTCAAATTAATTAGTTGGGAAATTTTTTTAAAATAGCTTATGCCACCCCAGTGTTAAAAATCTCTATACTCACATTAATTAGTAGGGAAATTTAAAAAAAAAAAAAAAAAAGCTTAATTAAGTGCCACACCAGTGTCAAAAATCTCTATACTCACATTAATTAGTTGGGAAAAAAAAATAGCTTATGCCACCCCAATCACATAAAGCAATTTAAGACAGCTTGAACTGTCTTTGTTTCTCCAACAGGCACTGCAATCCTTGCTGTAATTCTCATACTTCCTCACGAAACCAAACCTGGTGCTTACTGTTTCTTTATTCTATTGTTCTCTTAATTCCTTCTCCTCCCACGTAAAGGCACATAGAGTCATATATATATTCACCCAAGTCTCCCTAATCTCTCTCTCACACACACACACATGCGCACACACATGAAACCCAATACCTACATTTATACAGTCCAAGTCTCCCTCTCTCTCTGTCTCTCTCTTTCTCATGAACTACAGGGCAGGAAATATGAGAGCGAAGGACGAGTTCCCAGGGTATAACAAGCCATACAGAAGGAATGGCGAATGGAGGCTCGAAAACAAGCCCGGCACAAACCAGATGGTCATGGTACGTCACTGCTTGCCAGAACAACCGCGGTTCAATAGAACATCAAAATCCACGAGGTATTCTCATTTCCACACTTCCTCGTTATGGGGCTTCAATGACCCAGAAACAAAGAGGAAAAGGCGTGTGGCCAAGTACAGGTCCTTTGCGGTTAAAGGGCAAGTGAAGGCCTCCATAAGCAGAGGGTTTCGTTGGATCAAGAACAAGTATAAGCAGCTTGTGCATAGATACTAGCTAGCTACGAAGGAGGCAGATGTGCAATAAGACTCTGTGTATGATGCATTTGACATACGCATAATTTTTCTATATATGTCTTCTCGTTTTCTCAGAGAGGGCATTGCATGTCCTCAGCTTTGTAAATTGAGGTTTCTGTTTTTCTCATTACTATTGGGTTGAAATAATATGAGCATTTGTGTTGTGTCTTCATCTTTCTCATTTGCCTGAATGGTAATTGTGGATTAAACAGAATGTGAGGATTTTCAAAGTAATTGGGGAACATTTGAGATGACATTCGTTTAATCTATAAGATTTTCTCCATTGGGAGACTTTTTAATGTGAACCATATTGAGTTTATTTGAATCATTTAACTATCGCATATACAAATTTATTTTATTTCTCTAAAAATAAAAGTGATAGAACGAAACTCATAATATTAGTAGTCTTTTTGTGAACAAACACTTATATTTGTTTGGTATATAGATGCTTTTTGGTGAACAAACATACTTCTTGATGGAATGAGTATAGATAAAGAAGCAATGTTAAAATTGAGGGAGTTTGTAATCTTGCCTTGAAAAATAGTGTTTTGGATCAAAAAGTTTCTAAGAAGAAGACCAAAGGTTAGAAGAATTCCTTCGTAATTCTCTGCTTTGTGGTAAGTTTTACTCTAAGAATCACTTGAGTAACCATTACATGAGGTATGCTAATTTCTTCCGGTGTTTAAGATTTCTCACATAATCAATAAAAATAAAAATAAATAAAAATTTTACAATGTTTAGTTAGGATTTCTTATTCCTTTGATTACTTTTATAATCATTTGGATTGAGGGGAAGTAAAATAAAGTTGACCAAAAATTAGTCATGTAACAAAAACTACACATAATTAGTCTCTTTAATTGTCATATGGTAGGTTGGAGAGAGAGAAATACCTCCAAATGAGTTTGAATAAATTTATTCTGAGCTTTCATGTCATTGATACTGAATTCAATAATTCAAAATTAATACGATGCCTACATTTGGTCTCAGGATGTACTTAATTTGAAAAAGAAACTAGTTTCCATTTTGTATGTATCAATTAATCAGATTCTTCATCTAATTCTCAATGCCATATTCTGTTGCTGCTTCACAGCTTGTAAACGTAAGGATGAAATTAGTAACAATAGTAATTAACTAGATATAAAATATACAGCCAATGCCTACTAGAATTAGAATAAATAATTTGTTTGGAGAAACATTTTTTTGTTATTGTTAATACCTTTTTCCCCTTTAGATTTCTCAGTATTGTTAATTCGTTGGGGGAAAGGGGTTAGTGGGATATTTTATTATTGGTTTGGGTTTTTGAATCCACGGACTTTACCGTTTGGATTTGCTGCTGGAGGAGTTGTGCCTTGATAAATTCTTTGCTTCGTTTGATGATGACGATCGATCGGTGTGTTACCTGGAAAACACTCGGATCTTTGTGTGAGAGAGTAGAATGCTATGGATTCTAATGGATTTGCATGCTGACATAGTTCCGTGCTGTATGTGTTGTATTTGGGTGGTGAAACTGTAAAAGTGTTCTTACCAAAACAAAACAAAAAAAAAAAGAAAAAAAAAAAAGAAAAAAAAGAAACTGTAAAAGTGCAAAAAAAGAATGAAAATTCTTCGTTTGAAATGTTTGGTATGCTAACTGTGGGGGGCAGAAGCACCAAAAGGCCATATGGGCCTGGGGCAGGTCCGAAGACGAGGATTCTGCTAAAAGGGGGGCCGCGGGATGGGAACAGGGCCTCCTAACACTAGGGCCCGAGGGCCAGCCCACTAGACCGCCAACCCGTTGGAAATGATCCGAGGACAAGGCCTCCTCGGACGTTGTATCGGGAACAGAACACAGTGGCAAAACGCCCAGCAGAGCGGCTCCTAAAGCTCGGTGAATCATAGTAGATCCTAGAGGGGCGCCGAGGTGGGAGACAAGGGAGACGTGCATGGCATAAGGTTTCTGCCACCGCATTAAAGATCTCCCACCTACCCGACTGGCCGCATTAATGGAGAAATGACTACTGAGAGGATGGGGAACAGCCTGAAGGGCATTGGGGAGCGTTTTCAGGAAAAAGACAGATGGGAATCAGTGATGGGGAGTATAAATAGGGAAAGAAGAATCACTAGGAGGGGACTTTTTGGGAGAAAGAAGAAAAAAAGGAAAAGGAAGAAGGCTCTCTCTCTCTCCCTTCCTTGAAGAACAGAACGCCAACCAGCACAGAAGCTCCTCGGCTTATGTCCGAGAAGAAGACTAAGCTATTCCATAAGCCAGCCGTCTCTCAGAAGTGGACTTGGACCTTACACCGCGTCCTTCCAAAGCACCAGGAGGTTTAGGCTTAAGCCCATTCTCTACAAATTCTATTGTAAAGGCCACTTGGGCCGGCCCAGTCACCCATTTGGGCCGAAGGCCAAATTGTGCCCCTACAATTGGCGCCGTCTGTGGGAAGCCTTGATCGAAGGGACTAGAAGTGCCATGGAAGGTTCAGGTTCACGTCACGCGGAGTCTAGAGGGTCCCAGCGCGAGGACCATCTTGTGCGGTTAGAAAGAGAGCGCGAAGCCAGTGCCCATACGCACGCACGAGAGGAGCCATGCTTACGGCGGTAGTAGAGCCTCCTGCGAGAAAAGTGTTGAGACCCTGCAAAGGGAGGTTGATCACCTGAGAAGGAAGCTGCGCCGGGAAAAACGGAGGCGCACGCCTTCCCCTTCAGACCGATCTTCAGCGGATGTCAGTAGTAGCTTCGACGGCTCCAGGTTGGGAACTCCCCTTGGCGAGTCCTCTTCCCAGGAGGACGAGCACCGTCACCCACCTAAGGACAAGAGGACGCCCTCCAGAGGCCTGGCCAACAACGCACTGAGCAGGGCGCTCCATCAGATTTCCAAGTCACCCTTCACCCGGAGGATCGAGAGGGGAAAACTTCCGAGGCGGTTCACTCAGCCGGCCTTCACAGTTTACAACGGGAGAACAGACCCAGTGGAGCACATAAGCCACTTCAGCCAGAGGATGGCAGTGCACTCGAAGAATGAGACCCTGATGTGCAAGGTCTTCCCTTCCAGCCTAGGACCCGTCGCGATGAGATGGTTTAACAGCCTGAAGGCAGGCTCTGTCAACTCCTTCGCGGAGCTCGCCAGGGCGTTCGGCTCACGGTTCATCACGTGTAGCAGGATCCCTCGGCCAATAGATTCACTGTTGTCCATGGCTATGAGAGAGGGAGAGACCCTCAGAGCTTATACCGACAGATATTGGGAGATGTACAATGAGATCGACGGAGACTTCGACGAGGTGGCCATAAGCACCTTTAAGGTCGGCCTTCCAAACGAGCATGACCTAAGGAAATCACTGACAAGGAGGCCTGTCAAGAGCGTACGTAGGCTCATGGACCGCATTGATGAGTACACGCGGGTGGAGGAGGACCAATTACAGGTGAAGGCTAGGACGAAGGTTATCCCTCAGGAGATGAGGGATTTCAGGTCAGACGGACTCAGCAACGGCAGGCAGAGGAGAGACTTTGTTGGGCAACCTCGTCGGGCGCCAGCGCAAGTACTCGGCATCGCATTTCGCGAACCCATACAACGGGTGTTTGAGAAAATCCGCCACGAGCCCTATTTCCGGTGGCCCAACAAAATGATAGGCGATCCCTCGAAGCGTAACCAGAACCTCCACTGCCAATACCATCAAGAGCACGGCCATATGACCGAGAACTGCAAGAGCTTGCGGTTCTATCTGGAACAGCTGGCAAAGGAGGGAAAGCTGAGACAGTTCGTGCACCAGCGAGAGGGGCAAGAGGAACAAACTGGGCCGGCAAACCAAGGCCATCACGCCCCTAGGCCCCCGCTGGGAACCATCAATACCATCCTGGCCACTCCTGGGAGGACCGGTCCACGCCCTCCCCGGATAATGTCCGTAGCACGGACTTCCGCCGAGGACTCTGCCTCCAAGCCGAAGAGGATTAAGAGCAACGGGCCGCCCACTATGGCCTTCTCGGACGCCGACAAGGAAGGGACCATCTAACCCCACGATGACGCGTTAGTCATAACGCTGAGAATCGGAGGATATAACGTGAAGAGGGTGATGGTGGACCAGGGGAGTGGCGCGGACATCATGTACCTCGACCTGTTTAAGGGGCTGAACTTGAGGGAAGAAGACATTTCGGCCTACGACTCGCCTCTAATAAGCTTCGAGGGGAGGACAGTGGTGCCGAAGGGACAGATTAGACTGCCTGTACAATCGGGCCCGACAGTGGTGGAGGTGGACTTCGTCGTGGTGGACGCCTACTCTCCTTACACGGCCATTGTGGGGAGACCTTGGCTGCACGCCCTGGGGGCCGTCTCCTCCACTCTCCATGTCAAGGTGAAATTTCCTTTTTGCGGCCAAGTCGAGGAAATCCTGGGAAGTCAGTCCGCAATGAGACAGTGCCTGACAGCAGCAGTTCTGCGCAAACCGAGACCCGAGCCCTCGGTGCCCGCTGCTCCGGTCCCATAGCAATTAGCCTCTTCTGCCACAACTAGAGGGGCAGTGGCAGAAGGGCCCGGATGTGAGGGGTTGGACAGAGTTCTTGCCGGCGACGACCTAGAGAGGTTCTTCCAGATTGGTGCTCAGCTTCCGACCGAAGAAAGGGAAGAGTTGGTCGTGCTCTTGAGAAAAAACCTCGATGTGTTTGCTTGGGACGAGCATGAGATGCCTGGGATCGACCCAAACTTCATCTGCCACCACCTGAACGTTAACCCGGCGGCAGTGCCAAAGAAGCAATCTCCTCGGCGCTCTTCTGCGAAACACTCTGAGGCCGTAAAGGAGGAGGTCATTAAGCTCAAGAGGGCAGGAGCTATCAAGGAGGTGTTCTATCCTGAATGGTTGGCGCACACGGTGGTGGTGAAGAAGAAGAACGGGAAATGGAGAGTGTGTGTGGACTTCACAGACCTCAACAAAGCCTGTCCCAAGGACCCATTCCCGATGCCGCGCATAGATCAGCTCGTAGATGCGACGGTCGGCCACCCTCGCATGAGTTTCCTGGACGCCTTTCAGGGATACCACCAGATACCTCTGGCCTTAGAAGACCAGGAGAAGACCGCCTTCGTAACCCCCACCGGCAATTACCATTACAAGGTAATGCCCTTTGGTCTGAAAAACGCAGGGGCCACCTATCAGAGGATGATGACCCGGATGTTCGAGGCTCAGTTAGGGAAAACTGTCGAGGTATACATGGACGACATGGTTGTGAAGAGCAAGGGCGTATCGGACCATGTGGCTGACCTCGATAGCACGTTCCGGACTCTGCGGGAACATAAGTTACGACTGAACGCCGCCAAGTGCTCCTTCGGCGTGGGATCGGGCAAATTCCTGGGCTACATGCTTACTCACAGGGGTATCGAGGCCAACCCCGAACAAATCTCTGCGATCTGTAACCTGCAACCACCTCGAAACCCGAAAGAGGTCCAGAAGCTGGCCAGAATGACAGCTGCCCTCAGCAGATTCATCTCACGATCGGCGGACAAATGCCGGCCGTTCTTTCAGCTACAAATGTGTGTTAATGTCAACCTAGGTTATGCCAGGTCCTCGGACCTTCTGCCTTGGAAAAATTTAACACGGTTCAATTTTAATTACATGTTAATGTCAATCTGGGCTAAGCCAGGTCCTCGGACCTTCTGCCTTGAAAAAATTTAACATGCAATTCATTCTTTTCTTCTGCCTTGAAAAAATTTAACATGCAATTCATTCTTTTCTAAGTGTTAATGTCAACCTAGGTTATGCCAGGTCCTCAGACCTTCTGCCTTAGGAAAATTTAACACAGTTCAATTTTAATTACATGTTAATGTCAATCTGGGCTAAGCCAGGTCCTCGGACCTTCTGCCTTGAAAAAAATTTAACATGCAATTCATTCTTTTCTAAGTGTTAATGTCGACCTAGGTTATGCCAGGTCCTCGGACCTTCTGCCTCGGGAAAATTTAACACGGTTTAATTTTAACTAAGTGTTAAATGTCAACTGGGGCTAAGCCAAGCCCTTAGACCTTCTGCCTTAGGAAAATTTTAACACACTTACAATTTATCACGTAAATGTCAACCTTGGCAGAGCAGGGTCCGAGGACCTTCTGCCTTGGGAAAATTTAACACGGTTCAATTTTAATTAAATGTTAATGTCGACCTAGGTTATGCCAGGTCCTCGGACCTTCTGCCTTGGGAAAATTTAACACGGTTCAATTTTAACTAAGTGTTAAATGTCAACTGGGGCTAAGCCAGGCCCTTAGACCTTCTGCCTTAGGAAAATTTTAACACACTTACAATTTATCACGTAAATGTCAACCTTGGCAGAGCAGGGTCCGAGGACCTCCTGCCTTGGGAAAATTTCACACGGTTTGATTTTAGTTAAGTGTTAATGTCAACTTAGGTTATGACAGGTCCTCGGACCTTCTGCCTTGGGAAAATTAAACACAGTTCAATTTTAATTAAGTGTTAATGTCGACTTAGGTTATGCCAGGTCCTCGGACCTTCTGCCTTGGGAAAATTTAACACGCGATTTATGTTTGAATTGCATGCTAATGTCAACCCCGGCTAAGCCAGGTCCGCGAACCTTCTGCCTTAAGAGAATTTAACTCGGCCCTATTAATTTTTATTAAGCATGAAGCGTTAACTAGGGTTAAGCCTGGTCCTCGGACCTTCTGTCTTAGGCGAATTTAACATGGTTCAACCCATTCTTATTCAGTGCTAAGATTAAAATTTGGCGAACAACTTCGCTAGAGGTTGAAATTCTCTTGTGGCTAAACCGCGCCTACCCTAGTTTCGGACGTGCCCAAGGGCACTAGGCTGCTACCACCAATGTAAATTTGTTTAGCAACCACGTGCAGCCCGCGGTGTAACAATGTAAGCAACTACACAGTAAACGCAATGCGACAAGGAGATTATGCTATGAAGTAAAGGAAACGAAATTTATAGATGATAAACTGTTCAATACAAAGTTAGAGCAAAAAGAATTACAGACAAAATGAGTAGAGCCTACATAACAACGATTCGCAAAAACAGTAAAATTGCATGAAGAGAGGAAAATGGGGCCCGACGCTGCCTATCCCTGGATCTTCAGTGGCGGCTCCTTGGTCTTGCCTTCAACCTTGGTTCGCTCTGGCACGACCTTGGACGGATCTTGAATCTCTTTTCCTTTGTCCTTGGGCTTGGAAAGAGGCGAAACCTGACCGGCTGGCTCACCCAACTCCACCACCGGAGCACCAACCTCTGGAAGGGGCAGGACCTGGTCCGAGGAGGAAGGGGCCGAGATAGGTGGAGCGTCATCAATGAGCCGGATATCCTCTGGATACCAGACCCTCTCCGCAGCCCTTAACTCGGAGTCGGCAGGGACACCCGCAGCATTCAGGGCCTCCACCCAAACCTGCTGGCAGTATTCCCTGCACAGCTCCCCCAACTCCTCGGTCAGGCGGTTCTCGGTGTCCTCGACCCCCTTGTTGTATGCGGCCTTGGTGGCGGCGTCCACGGTCTCCTTGACGGTCCGAGCCGCTTCCTCCGCCTGCGCGAGATCCCTCTTCAAGTCCGAGACCTCCTGCCCCGCCTTGTCAAGCGCCTCTTCCCTTTGCTGCAAAAGCTTGCGCTAAGCCTCCGCCTGCGCTGTCGCATTTTTGAGGCCCGCGTCCAGACTCCTCCTCTCGTTCTGCTCCGTGGTTAGCTTGAGGGCCAGGTCTGTCTTCTCCTCCTCGGCCCGGGTCAGCCCCCTCTCAGCCTCGGCCCTGGCCGCCTGTTCAGCGCCGACCTGGTTTTGGTAGTGGTCTACCATTGCGTCGGCGGCAAAGGCCTCCTGGACGGTCTGCATAAAGGGTTCCAACAGAAATACGTTAAACAGAAGTTAGCACACATAGGAATTGTGAGAACAACTGAAGACTGGTCGTCTGACACTTACCAGGGCCAGGTTCCTCTTGAGAGAAAAGAAGAGACGCGTCCGACCCATCCTCCCGAGATCCTTCATATCTCTGGGCAGGAGGAGGGGCTGCTCTAGGGCGTTGGCCAAATGTGAAGCGTGGCCCCTCTAGTAGTCCCGAACACTCGCATTCATAGGGATCGGCGCCCCGTCCACCTAGAGGGCGGGGAACCAGCTAGACTCCCCTCGGCGGACCTCGGCTTGTCCGCGGAGTTCCCCACTCTCGACGGACGAGGCCCTTCCCCCACCGCCGGCCACCTGCTGCTGTTGCTGCAGTTGCCTTTGGTGCTTTCGCTTTTTCTCTCTCTCCTTATCGGCCTCCTCGTTCTCCTTTCTCCTCTTCTTTGAGACGTTGGGAGGAGGAGGGAGTGGGTCGGTCGGAGGAGGAAACGGAGGCGGGAGTATCCTCGGCTGGGACCTGGAAGCATCATCCTTAGGAACCTGGGTCCCCCTCTTCTTGGCGAAAAGCTCCCTTAAGGACGACATGTCGTCGTCTCCACTAGAAGATACCTCCGGTACTGCAACAACAAGGCCCGGAATACCGGAATGCCTATCCGAGGCGCTCTCTTCCTCGTCCGAGATGTCGACCACGTTGCCCCCTAACGGCCTCTCGGCTTCCTCTAGGTGGAACCGGTCAATCTCCTCTCCGAGGGACGGGACGGAGGCTGCAGGCTCTTCCTGGACGATCTCGTCCTCTCGTTGTGCAGCTAAGGGGAGGGCTGCCACGGGCTGGCCGTACAAGATGGTAGAGGGTGCGTCCAGTAATGCGCGGGGAGCAAGAAACTCCGCGTAGCGAACGTCTATCCGCGATCGTCTCTTGTGGCCGGCTAGAATGGCGTCCTCAACCTCGCCGAAAGCCCTTGAAATGGGTTCGTACCCCAAGATTAGGTGGGCAGCCCTCACTTGCAGGTCGTCGTTCACGAAGACCTCGGACCTCAGAACCTTGTTAAGGTCTGAGATGTTCACGTTTCCCAGATAGGGAGAGGTGTGTTGCTTATCTGCAAGAAAAGAACAGGGGAATCAAATAAAGTTAGGTCTACGTCGCGGAACAGGCAAAAGTGACAGTAAATAAAGGCAAAACTACCAAAGGAATTGAAATAGGGTAGAACTTCGCAAACTAAAACTCCTAAATCCTAGGGAGTCGCACCTGGTTGTCCCTCCCTCACTAGGCAATGTATACCGTCATGCCACCTCCCGGTAACGAGGAGGTAATCATCCTTCATGCCCTTATTGGATTTTGGCAGACAGGAGATGAGCCGGACCTCGCTAGACCTCGACTTGAGGTAGTAGCCTGCGTCTCTCAGCCGGTGGTACTCATACATGAAGACAACGTCGTGCCATGTGAGGTGGAGGCCCATCTGCTCGTTC
Source organism: Castanopsis chinensis (assembly GCA_032878915.1). Taxonomy (NCBI): domain Eukaryota; kingdom Viridiplantae; phylum Streptophyta; class Magnoliopsida; order Fagales; family Fagaceae; genus Castanopsis; species Castanopsis chinensis. The sequence goes on from JAVQMG010000113.1 coordinate 3,188,998, forward strand.
AGAGCATCGACAGAACCTAAAATCCTAAATATATTGGGTGTGCACTGATTCGGACATAACCTATGGTTACGGAGATACTCCCTAGTCACCTCCTTCATAGGGAGTGTCATCCCGCCCTCCAGGAAGGCAATTATGGGGATGACAACTTGCCCCGGTTTCCTAGAGTTCGCCACAGCCCCGGGGGGACAGTACTCCAGGCCCACATCTGCAGGGATGTGATATTTGGCCCGGAATCCTTCCATGCCGGAGGGCGTATCCACCAGACACTTAAACCTACCCATGGAATCGAAGCTAGAGACGTAGAATCGTAAAGAAAGGAAAGAAAAGTTGACAGCCGAGGAGAAACTTACACAGGGAAGGGCGAGCGCACTTTGAGAGCTTGTTGGGAGAAAGTAAGAAGTGGGATGATTCTGCAGTAAATTCGCTCTGTGGAGGAAATGATGAATATCGCGTCTACCGAAGTGTTTTTGGTGATTAAGAGGCTGCGGTAAGTGGGAAGCCTCCCGCTCAAATTTTCCGGAGCAAATCTAGGCCGTTGGATTCCCATCGCACCGTAGAACGTGCGCGACAGGGAGTTACTCAGCGCATTTAATGCGGGCGTTGCGTGTTACAAAGCGTCAGGAAGGCGTCCAGTAGGCGCAGGCGTGCACCGCACGTGTGACCATTTAAATGTCACGTGAAGGGAAGGTTTACGAATCAAAAGAAAAACCATCCGACTCCTCGGACCGAAGTCAAATAATTTTCCTTTTGAGGGGCTATTGTGGGGGGCAGAAGCACCAAAAGGCCATATGGGCCTGGGGCAGGTCCGAAGAAGAGGATTCTGCTAAAGGGGGGGGCCGCGGGATGGGAACAGGGCCTCCTAACACTAGGGCCCAGGGGCCAGCCGACTAGACCGCCAACCCGTTGGAAATGATCCGTGGACAAAGCCTCCTCGGACGTTGTATCGGGAACAGAACACAGTAGCAAAACGCCCGGCAGAGCGGCTCCTAAAGCTCGGTGAATCATAGCAGATCCCAGAGGGGCGCCGAGGTGGGAGACAAGGGAGACGTGCATGGCATAAGGCTTCTGCCACCGCATTAAAGATCTCCCACCTACCCGACTGGCCGCATTAATGGAGAAATGACTACTGAGAGGATGGGGAACAGCCTGAAGGGCATTGGGAAGCGTTTTCAGGGAAAAGACAGATGGGAATCAGGGATGGGGAGTATAAATAGGGAAAGAAGAATCACTAGGAGGGGACTTTTTGGGAGAAAGAAGAAAAAAAGGAAAAGGAAGAAGGCTCTCTCTCTCTCCCTTCCTTGAAGAACAGAACGCCAACCAGCACAGAAGCTCCTCGGCTTATGTCCGAGAAGAAGACTAAGCTATTCTATAAGCCAGCCGTCTCTCAGAGGTGGACTTGGACCTTACACCGCGTCCTTCCAAAGCACCAGGAGGTTTAGGCTTAAGCCCATTCTCTACAAATTCTATTGTAAAGACCACTTGGGCCGGCCCAGTCACCCATTTGGGCCGAAGGCCAAATTGTGCCCCTACACTAACTTTGCATTAGGTCTCTCACAAGTTCCATTGGTGAAGATTTTGAACCCCCTTTCAGCATTTTGGATACATCTCCTATTTATAGAGAGAGGCATTTTCTGGGTTATTAGGGTTGAGACTTGAGAGTTATGTATTTAATGATAAAAACTGATGTCTATCCTTTACAAAATGATAATATATATACGAAGGTAAGCGTAATCCAGCCGGTGGATTTATTTAAATTCATATTTAATTAAAAAATATTTGGTAGTGTAATATTACTTAAAGTTATACCATTTGTAATTTGAACCCAACTCAAATATAAGATAAGTTCAAGTTACATATTTTTAACACCATTGATTTGTAGGAAATCTAATGTTAAAAAAACATATTGGCCACCTCAGTTATCCTAATTAATATAGCATCTTTTATGTTTCTCTTCCTTATTTATGACAAATTAATTCTATCCTAATTTCTCTCTCTTTCTTACTTAATATAAAATGAAATTCTCTTCTTTTCTTTCTCACCTATTTTCTCTCTCTTGCTTACCAATAAAAAACAAAATTCTTTACTTCTTTCTCTCACTGTGATTTAGGTAGAGGAAGAAAAGATAAAAACAAAGTGATTTTTTATGAATTAAAAAAAAATAAAGAATTAAGAAGCTTGGCCAAAGCTTTGCAAGAAATAAATCCCACCAGATTTTTCAAGCTTTAATTTTGAGTTTTTTTTTTCTTCGTTTTGGAGACTTGGCTAATTGGTTTTGAGTAGAAATGTAATTAAGTATGAGTTTTGAGTTATGTTTTATATGAGGCTTTGCTCTATAGCTAGCACCTCTAGCAACACATGCACGATTTTAGTGAGCTAGTATGATTTTTAGATACACTAATTTATATAAGGACAAAGTTTATCTGTAAAATTGGACTCAATATCATTTTATTGGAAGTAAATTTTAACAAATCCATCATTGAATTAAATCTTCTTCTTATATCCTCCATGCTTGCAAAATTTCTAGAAAATTAAAGATTAATAGCTATATCATCAATAAATTGTTTAATTGCAAGTTTTTGTAGTTTAAAATTATGTATAAAATATAAATTTATAGATCATATAGTAAATAATATCCGATTGATACAAAAATTTAACATATGTATTAAGAGTGTAAATTTAACATAGCAATAACTATATCATCAATAAATTGTTTAAATTGCAAGTTTTTGTAGTTTAGAATTATGTATAAAATATAAATTTATAGATCATATAGTAAATAATATCTAATTAATACAAAATTTAACATATGTATTAAGAGTGCAAAGAACATGCAATTCAACTATTATAATTTCAAAATATGAAATAATATTTATTTTATTAAATAAATTAGTAACCTTAGGCTACAACCAATTTTATAGCTAAACTTTATCCTTGATATAATCATTTCATATCCATAAAGTTTTCTATCAATTTTTTATTTAAAAGAGAGTATGTGAATTAGGAGATTAGGAAAACTGAAAACCCTAAAACCATTTGAAATATAGAACAAGTCTAACAAAGAAGAAGAAACATTGTCGAATAACACCCAACCAGAAAATATCCAACAATTTTAGGAAGAAAGGGACACTGTTAAACAACACCCAATGAGATCTACGGAAAGTAATAAATCAGGATAAAGAAAAACTGTTATTAACTAGGTAAATAAGGTGGAAAACCATTAATCATTTAATGCTATTTTTCCAACCTTGGATCTATAAGAGTTATACTCGGTATAACTCTAAACAATATTACACCACCTAATAACTTGTTATAGAATTCATATTTTGAAAATCTAACCATTAAATTACATATTCTATATGTTCTTAATATTCACACTACAACAAAATGTATTTTTAATGACGAAAAATTTCGTCACTAAAAGTTCATGTTTTCGTCACTAAGAACCTTTAGTGACGAAATCGGACTTTTAGTGACGAAACTCATTTCGTCGCTGAAACCCCGTCACTAAAAGTCCTGGCGACGAAAAATTTCGTCACTAAAAGTCCGATTTATTTTTTTTTAAAAAAAACTTTTAGTGACGAAACGTTTTCGTCGCTAAATGTTTTCCTCGCTAAAAACACTATTTAGTGATGGAAATATTTCGTCACTAAAAACACCTAAGTTTATTAAATCATATTTAGTGACGAATAATTTCGTCACTAAAGCTATGTTCAGGTACATATAGTGACGAAAAAATTCGTCACTAAAACTATTTTCATGAAAATTTGGGCACATTTAGTGACGAAAATTTTCCTCACTAAAACCATTTCTTACAAATTTTTGCTACATTTTACAAAAATTTTGTTTCTCTATTTGTGACGAAAAAATTTGTCACTAAAACTTATTTTCTGTTTTTATTTTTTTCATAGCTTTGATATTAACCTGTAACCTGTCATTACATTATTAAAACCTCACATTTGAATAACACATGCATTTCAACAACACATTTATAAAAAAAGATCCATATATTCTACAAGTAAAAAATAAAACAAGTATCCAATTCAATATCCTTCCATACAATAATTGTTTGCAGTACATACAATAACACAAGACATTTTATAACAATACAAAATGTGTAGCATAATATAATTAGAAAGAACGGAAGATGTCCTCATATATCTTCAAGTAATGCCAAAAGTAAATCTCTTAAAAGCCACCAATAAGAAATCTGCACAAATATAAAAACAATGCTACATTAAAATCGTAAAGTAAAAACATTAACTATGTTATAAGAAAAATTTTTAACAATGCATTAAGAGTAGCCACACCAATGAATTAAAATCACAACTCCTAATGTATAAGTTGTAGAAAGCAAATATAAATTTTCAAGTGTGATATAATACAATTAGTTTCAAATAATGCATAAAAAAAAGTAGTCACACCATATAGTGCGGGTCAATTGCTAAAATAAAGTACTAATACACTGGCAAAGCAGAAGTACCTGCGGATTGAGTTGCGTCTAGTTTACTCTACTTTGTATGTTGATAGATTAACTTCTATTGAAAATTCTATCTAAATAATTCTACTTGAATTAAAATACTTTTCAAGCTTAGAAAAAGTGAACTTTAATAAAAATGTACTAAGCTCAAATACGTAATCTCAAATTTTAATAAAACTTGTTTACAAAATGGGGAGATGTAAGATGATCTAGAACTAGTACCTCATAGCTGGGAGGCATGAGATATAGCTTTACTTAAGGCAACCACTGTTTTTGAACCAGATGGATGTCCCAAATGCTTAGAGATAAAATCCCCAGCCAACATGAGCTTCCCAAGATTCACATTGGTTTTCACACCAAGCCCATGTAGCATGTAAACAACATCCTCAGTCGCAACATTTCCAGATGCTCCCTTGGCATAAGGGCAACCCCCAAGACCAGAAACTGATGAATCCATTGTGCTGATCCCCAGCTATGAAACAATACAAATGAACAAAATAACATTAAGTTTCACGCAATAATCACATTTCAAATCATTTTGCTAGCATTTAGTAATGAGTTTGGAAATGTAGCCAACTGAAAATTGCAAGTTTATATTTTGCATAAACTTGTGCCACGGCCAGGACAAACAACTTGGAGACTTGATAAATTTTTGGTCAACTAAACTAGAATGTGTGAGGTTGGCTGGAAGTCCACAAACTAGGATAAGCTAAAACAGGCCTTTACTCAGTTAATTTGTAAGATTTTGAGCACAAAAAAAATAAAACTGTAACCACATGCACATGTGAACACACATATGTATTCATTAATAAGAAAATATGTCAAGGGGAAAACACCCAAGTAGTTCACATGAAAGAACAACCTCTGACAAAACAAGATAACCACCTAAGAAGCATAGTTAGGGCAAAAACCTCTCCATATCTATGAACACGAACACAGCTGCATGGGTGTCCCTGGACTGTCGCAACACATAGATCAAGTCTTTCCGACCCTCAACAATTAGCTCTCTCTCTCTCTCTCTGCACTCCAGCCACAAAGATTAACCATTACGTCACTATCTTAACATTGAACCCAATAGAAAAAGGTATAAAAGCAATAAGGGATAAGCACTATCCTTTTTATTTTTTATATAAGTGATAAATTTTATTCAAAGAGAAGAACACAAAGAAACGGAGTATCATTAAATTAAATGTCTACACTCAATGGCCAAACAAAATATGAAGGTGATCAATTTGTGGAACCACTTTTGTCATCCACTTTTGTGAACCCAGAAAGGTACTTCTCAACCTCATCCCAATTCCCATTATGCACCTCATCCTCAAAATATATTATATTAAAGAAAAACCCAGATTCCTGTTCAAGTCTATTTGATAAAGAAAGAAATTAATGAGGAAACTTTTTTTATAAAATATATATATATATATATTTATATAAATTAAAACTGAAAAATAAAATAAAGCAAAAAATAAAAAACTGAAAAATAAAAAACCAAACAAACTAAACTCTTAGATGCATACTTGTGAATAGTCTCTTTGAACATTTCCTCATCTAGAAACTGTAAGATCAAGAACACGAGCTCTCTACTAAGTGACTACATATTAGCCGCCCACCTCTTGTTCGATTCCCAACAAACCAAAATCACCAAAAACACCACTAGATCTGCAAAAATAAAAATAAAAACTTAAAAGGGTTAATTTCTAACTACCGTAATTATTCAAAAAGAAAAACAGCACATAGATTCAATCAAATCTATACCCAAAACCAAATCATTAAACTCCCATCCTTAAAACACAAAAAAAAAACCCATTTTTACATACAAAAATTATTACCATGTACTTATTAGAAGACAAACATGTGCAAAGTAAAAATCACGTAAACGAAAGTTGCTTTAGACCATGTGTGTATCAAAGATGCAAAAGCCACACGGTGTGAGGGTGAGATGAGAGCAAAGCAATGGTGAAAATCAGAGCTCGACGGCGAGGCGAGCTCTACTAGATCCTCACGGCGGCGACGACGTTTGCAACGGCGTCCTGACGGCATCCTTGACAGCGACGGCGACGACGTTTGCGACGGCGTCTTGACGGCATCCTTGACAGCGACGGCGACGACGTTTGCAACGGCGTCCTGACGGCATCCTTGACAGCGTCCTCGACGGAATGGTGCCTATCGGCAACGGAATGATGCTTATCGGCGATGGTTTGGTGATATCGGCGACAGAATGATGCTTATCGGCGACGATTTGATGCTTATCGGCGACGGTTTGGTGCTTATCAGCGATGGTTTGGTCCTTATCGGCGACGGTGACGGTTTGGTGCTTATCGGCGGCGGTTGGTTTGGTGCTTATCGGCGACGGTTGGTGAGTGCTTACCGGCGACGGTTGGGTTTCTCTGTATCGGTCTCCTTTGGGTTTCTTTGTGTCGGCTGGGTTCTGAGATTTTGGAGCTGATGGTTGAAATAGAATGGGGAAATGGCATATATATAGGTAGGGCTTTAGCGACGATTTATTTCCGTCGCTAATGGACAACTTTTCATTGCAAAAGGCATAAAATTTTAATGTTTTTAGCGACGAACATAACTTGCGTCACTAAAAAACCCAGGAGGCATATATATAGGCAGACCTTTAGTGACGAAATTTAATTTCGTCACTAAAGAACCCAAAGGCGTATATATAGGGAGGTCTTTAGAGACGAACATAAATTTCGTCACTAAAGAACCTAGATTTTCTAAAGATTTTTAGTGACGAAATTACAATTTCGTCACTATAGATTACTTTTAGTGACGGATTTTGATTCCGTCACTAAAACAATGGAATGAAAAACTATGAATATTTTTAGCGACGAATATTTTTCGTCGCTAATTCTTCCTTATAGTGACGAAAGCATTTTCGTCACTAATACTATCCATAGAAATGCCTACAGTGACGAACTATTTCGTCACTAAAAATTTTAACTTTTAGTGACGAAATATTTCGTCGCTATAGATTAATTAATTTCGCGCCAAGGTTTCCTCCGCTGCCGCCCATTTTTCATATCACAATAGCGACGAAAATTATTTTTCGTCACTAAATGTTATAATTTTTTTTATTATTAGCGACGAAATTCAAATTTCGTCACTAAATCTGTATTTTTAGCGACGAAAAATATTTCCTCACTAACTTTCGTCACTAAAGATACATTTTGTTGTAGTGTCATGTCAATTGGATGTTATTTACCATTTGATTTTTACGCTCATATTTTATGCATTATTTTAAACTACAAAAACTTGAGTTCATTGATTGATGATATAGTTATTAATCTTTGATCACCTTGAAATTTTGCAAACATGGAGAATATACGAAGATAATGTAATCTAATGATAAATTTGTCAAAGTTTGCATCCAATTAAAAAAATCTGAATGGTGTAATTTTGCTTGTGGCTCTAAACAATATTACACCACTCAAAATCTTACATCCAGTTAAAAATTTCACATAAACTTGTTCTCTTAGATAACTCAAAATTTTATAATTTCAATATTTTTTCCTTTCCTTGCCTACCTTTTGAAGTATGGAAAAAGGAGCATCGAGATCTTACAAGTTACCTAACTTGTAACTAAAGGAATTAGTGGATAATTATTTAAATCATTACATAAGAGATTGGAGGAACAAGTTTAGGAAACAAAATAATCTTCTACAAAAATGTTTAGAAAACAACTAAGAGAAGAAATTTATTCTCTAATAAAAAAAAAGTAAGAAAGAAAATATAATATAATAATTTTAAAAGTTGTTTCTACTTTGTCCTTAATGACAGTCTAATTATTTATTTTTTGAGAGATTAATGACAATCTAATTGTAATAATATCTTTTGTAGTGTTTCATGTTTATAATTTGAACTCCACTTCTTATTTTCTAACTACCTACTTATATATATATATATATAAAAAAAAATGTTTTTGCTTTGACAATAACATTTGAATTTTTTAAAGTAATCATCATAACGAGCAAGTGAATGCATAATTTAACGAGAAAAAAACAAAGCAAGGAAACTTCTTGAGTTACAAAAATTGTTTATGCATTGACAATAGCATTTGCTTTTATGAAAATAACTACTAGACAATTATTTCCTGTCATATGCTTTGTGTTTCAAACTTTCAATTGCGGGCCAGAAAAAAAAAAATAATTGCTTTGCATATGATTCTTGTCACATGCATAAGTATTAAATTTTGGGAGTGATTTCAGCATTTTTTGTGGGGTCTCAAAGACAAAGAGAGGCCCACTATGGAACCAATCTTGAATTCTGAAAGAAGATAAGGCAGAAACATATAGGATGGGATATATATATATATATATATATATATATATATATAAGTGAAGCACTAAAGAATTTCCCTTCACACAAATTCGGATCTTCTGGTTGCTGATCCGAACCTCCTGAATTTGACTTTTTAAAAACCCTTTTGCTTCATGCTATCTTCCTCTCCAGCTGATACGTACCCATAATCCATATCTCCTAGGTGTAAAAGAGCCACGTCATCCTCAGAGTGGCAATTAATCCTTAGAAAAAGACCTCACAATCTGCATCCCCCAACATTTATTACATAACAATTTTGAGTCCTTAGATTCATACAAGATATATATATATATATATATATAATTTCATAAGTAATTTTTTTGATAAGCCGATAATTAGGTGGAAGGAAAGAATTTGAATTCTCGATACGTCTAAGTTTTAGCCCCTCACTTGTTTAAATTTTAAAAAAGAAAAAATTTTAAGGGGCCCATTCAATAAACAAAAGGCCCCAAAATTGCACCCAAAATGTCTCAAATTGTCAATTGATAACTAATTTTTTATAAAGAAAATATACATGTGAATTTTGCTTTTTTTTTTCTTCCACCTTCAAGACCCCAAAAATATTGAGACAATAGAAATTCAACATAATTGAAACCTCAAATTGTTTCCAATAAAAATAAAATTGTTATAAGTTAGTTATGAATTTTTTGAATATAATCATTGAAAATCAATTTTCTTAAATCTTTGTAAAAGAGATATTAATAAAACCTAAAGCCGAAAACTATATTAGTAATTTTGAATCTTAGAAAGCAAGAAAAATTATTTTTTCAAAATATAAAATTCATCACCCTAAGCCCCAAAATGTATTAAGCCGACCATGTCCATAATATTTATTGCATAATAATTATGCTCCATATAAGTTAGTAATTGCATATGATATTATGCAAATCTCCATATTTGATGAATTTTATGTGAAAGATTCATAATACATTAAACGATCTAAATTTATGTGACAAAAGTTATCAATAGATGTGACAAAACTACAATTGTGTGATCTTATTACTACTAGTCTAAAGTGGCAAACATTTGGGTTGGTACGCGCATGCACGTGCAGGGAGGGGGGGGGGGGGTGAATTGAGTTACTACACAATATTAGGGAACCTACTATTGGATTTGATGTAGCTCCTATCTTATTATGTGACTCTATCATAGTCTAACAAGAAAAATGATTTTAAAAGTGGTAGAAATTCATGAAGTTCTTTTTTTTTTGTTTTTGATAATTAGATAGCAACAATGGTGAAAGAGAAATTTGAATCCTAGACATCTTTGTTTGAAACACTAGAAAGTGTCAATTGAATTGGAAGATTATTAACAAAAAGTTGTAAAATTACTACTCAATATGACATGACTTACAAATAAATTTGAGAAAATTATTGTCATATGTAAGTGTAACCATGTTATACCTGTTGGAATTTATGCCATAAAATCCAATTTATAGACATGTCATAAATAATTAAATTGTTTAATTATATGAAACTATTTGTATATGAACTAATGAGACATTATCATAGTCCATAAGATGCATAGTATGTGATTTATGTGATTTAATCACAGAATATATAAATCACAAGTTCTTTGTGAATTCAGAATTTTAGGTCGTAGTCGGTGATGAAATTAGGCATTTCATCTGCGAAGACTATAACATATCAGCTAAGATGATTTGACTTGATCATGGAAGTGGAGACTTAGTTGATATGTTTTAAGAGTTAAGATATATTAAACTGGACCACTATGAGATTTATTATTCTACCAACGACTGTCAATTGAATAATAAATCTAACGACTTCTATTTACATGAACTCTTAATCTTGAAAGTATAATGAATCTGATCATGTAGTATAGATTGCTTTGATATATCAAGAGTGAGATCTAAAGTCATGCATATATTCTCATGATGGAATTCATAATCTCTTAACAAATATATAAAATATTCCATTGAGATAAGTTTAATAGGTTTGGTTATGTAGAGTATTAGACCTAACCACTTTAATAAGAAGTTACTAAAGTATATATATTTATGAAATCCAATTTCATAAATATATGATGAATAACTTAAAGGATTAAACCGGGTACTCAGGGATTAAGATGTAATAATTGATAGGCTAAGAATATAATAACCCCTTGTGATAAATTAACCAATTAATTAGTCAAGTTAATTAATTAATTCAATTAACATACAAAACGCGTGGTAGTACAAACAAATCACTAACTAAGTTAAATGCAATGGAGAATAAAGTTGATACAGTGATTTGTTTACGAATGGGGAAAATCTCCAAGGCAAAAACCCCATTGGGTGATTTTAAGGTCACCACTCGCGAGAATCCACTATTATCATAACAAGTGGTTACAAGTAAAGGACTTCTAGTACCTTATACCAACCTACAGTTGAACCCTTACCCCAATACGCAATTGGACTTGTTCTGTAGTGACAATCTCACATTTTCAATGCACGACTCCCAATACGTGACTAACCAATTGATGCGCGGATCCTAGTACACGACTTACTCACTAACTTGAGAAAGATGTTGGCTGAAAGTTCTTCAATTTATCAACACAATGAAAATTATAAAGCTCCTTGGTCACGAAACCCAACGGCATACAAACGCAGCAGCTTCTTCAAGAGAAAAATGAACTAGAGCAAATTCTGTCTCCAGTCACAATTTGCATGAACAAAACTTTTCCTTACACTCGTGTAACCTTTGACGGACCTTAAAATAATCCTTATATATGTTTAGGGTTGTGAGAAAAAAAAAAAGCCTAAATATGTATACACGGACTACAGTGAAATCAGATCTAAAAGAATAATTTTCATAAATTTCGATAAATAGGTTATCTATCAAGTATTTGTCGAGTATCGAGCTAAACTACCTTTAAACCTCAATAGATGCTATCTGTCGAGATAGCTGTCCAGTTTTAAAATCCAACACTTTTTCACTTGTTTTTTTGGACAGATTTGCATGGCTTTAACACTTGGACTTGAATTCTAGTTTCTTGAAGTATTAAACACATTCTAAATCTACCTAATTACAAGTATAATGCATTTTGTCAAAGGATTAGTCAATTCTAAATTACATATGTTCGTAACATGAATCACATATGTCCTAGTAGTAATCTTCAAAATAACAGTCAATATTCATAATTTTGTATTACTACGAATATTTTAATAAATGGATTGCATGTATAATAAAGTCTTGGAATATAATTTATTAATAAAGCCTAGAGCGCCATTATATTTATATAGTAGTATTAAATATAATTAATGGTAATTTTGGACTTGTCAAGAGTTAAAAGATAAGCCCAAGACCCATTGGAGGTAGAGTCTTATTTGTTTCCTTTTAGTCTCACTCAAAGCGACATACTAGACCCCAATTGGAATGACCCAAAAGGCTAGCCCAATTAGATAATCAGTTATATATAAGGAGAGAAACATACAAAATTTTAAGATAGATGGTAATTCATGAAATGGTGAGTATGTGAGTGTAAGCCACTCTCTTATTTTCCCTTGAATACATACGTATAAACTGATTGTGAGATCGCACTTCTTAGGCAGAAGTGGAATTAGAGTGAAGATTAAAAGTGTTCCCAAATATTTCTAATCTTTAGTTTTGAATTTCACCGTACCAAGGTATGCTCTCTATTCTTTGTTCTAGAATTTAAGATTAAATGTTATCTCTCATGAATGAAGTAGATTCGTGTTTGTTGCTTCCACTGTATGTTTTGTATGAAATACAAAACTAGATTTTTCAACAATTAATATCAGAGCGGTCTTCAATATCATGCTTATATAATATGTGATTGAGTTTTAGAATTAAAGAAAAACTATTTTCTTGGTGTTCTAGTTTTCTGTAGTAAAGTTTCTGCATAATTGTGTCTTTGACTATATGCCATGTTTTATATATGAGATATATATAATGGTTCATGTTATTCCATCAAGCCCATGATCATGCCTTCTATTTATGGTGTCGTGTCATGTCATGTTTTTATATTCATGGAATCCGTATGTTATCATGATTGAAGTGCTTTATATGTTATCTGGATTAATAACCTTGGATTGATTTTAAAATGGATTCAAGGCCTAACTTCATTCGGATTGATAATATATAGGATTCATGGCCTAATATATACACGGATATAGATGATCAAACAATGTTTTAATGTTAGAATTAAAGTATTTTGTTTACTAGATGAAATCCTTTAATGAAATTTATTCCTAATGAAATTAGGATTACATTTTCAAGGTTTCTAGCATTATTATGGTTCTTGATCTTGATATTGAAAACCCTAATGTTTGATATGTAAATCTTTGTTGATAAAATCAAAAGGTGTTTTTTATGGAAGAACAACAAAGATGTCAAAAATGGTTACTGGAAAATTCTGATAAAAATTCAGTTATACAAGTTTTGTTCAATCGAGAATTCCTTTCGATCGATCAAATGTTCTTTTCGATTGATCAAAGAGGAATCGAGAACCGATCGTTTGATGAAATTCTTTATTGTCTTGATCGATCGAGAATTCATTTCAATCGATCGAATGTTGTTTTCGATCGATCAAATAGGAATCGAGAATTGATCGAATTAAGTAGAGACTTTGTAATGAAATTCCTCAATTTTTAGATTGATTGAGTAAAAAGTTCGACCAATCAAAGGCACTGAATTTTGAATTTTCACTTGTTTTTGACTAAGTGTTAAAACTTTGACAAAAGGCAATGTTATGTGTGATGAGATATCGCATAATTAAGTAGAGACTTTGTAATGAAATTCCTCAATTTTTCAATTGATCGAGTAAAAGGTTCGACCGATCAAAGACACTGAATTTTGAATTTTCACTTGTTTTTTACTAAGTGTTAAAACTTTGACAAAATGCAATGTTATGTGTGATGAGATATAACATGGTTCTATATAAAGTGATTAATTTTTATGGTCCTTGAAAGTTAAGGGCATTTATTAATCATTATCTAACTAAAAGACCTAATGAGATCAAAGATATTAGTTAAATAGAACTCTTAGTTCTAAATAGTTTAAGATTTGTCTTTTAATAAGCATTCTAATAAGATTAGAATTTTTGTAAGATAAAAAGTGCTTAATTTATTTTAATTAGAAGTTTTAATGAGATTAAAGTTTTAATGAGATTAAAGCTTTAATTAAAAGGTATATAGTTTCTAATGAGATTAGAATTTTTTATTTAGTAAATTAAGGATAGAGTTCTTTATAACTAATTCTTGATCCATTAGAGTTTAAGAAATCCTGAATAGTTTAGGACTTCCATTTTAGTTAGTGATTCTAATGAGATTAGAGTTTTCAACAAGTGCAAGGTTATTAATTGTGATGGGATCACAATTATTTAAAGAAAAATCTAAATAACGAGTAGGAGTGCTTAAATAACCCTTTTGTTAAGTTTATTGTAATGTGAATGGGTACCTTGACTTGGCCTTGAGTTTTGCATTCCATGCGGAGGGTATTTACTTCACGGATTACAAGGTTAAACGTCTTTGTGATTATGCAAATATTCGTTACGCTATTGTGACATGACTTAGTCAAATCACATTGAATTTAAACAATTAAACACATCTAATGTGTAGGGTTAAAATTGTGATGAGATCATAATGATTTCAAGACAATCCACTTGTTTTAAAATTTCTAGTATGAGAGAGATACAAGGGTTGGATCTCATGGCCTCCATTATCGATTCATAGTAGTGTGGGTAAGCACTTCGTCTTGGCGTATATGCCTTGCTATTCCAAAGGAAGGTGTTTACTTCATAGTACTACAAGATTGAGCTTACTTATTTAAAGTAGTATGAACAAACACCTCGTCTTGGCGTATCTGCCTCGTAATCCCAAATGAGGGTGTTTTATTTTATGGTACAACAAGTTTAAACACAATAAGAGAGGTGAAATGTGGCTATACATGATTCTAGATAATGGTGTATACTAGACTAAATGTAATGTTAACCTCCTAAAGGAGTTATGTCATTATTTACTTAGAGGCTAAAGTTAATACGACAAATTAATTTTTTTGGTAAGAGTTACCATAATAACATTAATAATGAGAGTAGTTCTAGCTTGATCATAGTGGTTGGTATTCACTCTATGCTAAGGAATATTAATTGCGGGATTAGGTTGTCGTTGCATCTAGTATAGTATGGTTTTCGGGTTTCATATTATATGGTTATGGATGCAAAATTATAATGTCTTTGTATTTATGTTCATAGTCTCAAAATAAATTTGTCATAAATTTTTGTTCTCTAACTACTATTTTAATTGAATCACATTAACTAAGAAATAATTTTGGACATGGTGCTTAAAGGAGCTGAAGTACATAAATATATTTCGATCTAGCATTGTCATAATTTCCTATACATGATGCATATGAAAGATAGCTTATGATGTGATCATAGTCTTCATTGAAATGCTAAAATGTTACATTAGCTTCTATCTCAAGAGTTAGTACTAGATTTAGACTTTATATTAAGTCCAAATGAGATGTTTGGTATGAATCATATTGAGTGCTAAGAAAGGCTTAAGGAGTTTCAATTCTATATCATTTTATGAAAATATTTTATTTTTAAATGAATTGGAATTCTTGGATGTAGAGATTAAATGTTAATCTCATATGAATATGATCCACAAGTCCTTGTTAAATTATTTGATCAATTCAGATTGTTTTGAAAATAAATAAATTATTTTTATATTATTTGCGTTGATAAGTGAGTCCTATGCAAAGGAAGACATCCTAAAAGCTAAGGCTAGGATCAATACAATACATTATTATGTAGATAACTATTTTGTAGATAATGGTAACTTTGGACTTGTCAAGAGTTAACAGATAAATCCTAGGCCTATTAGAGCTAGAGTCTTATTTGTTTCCTTTTGGTCCCACTGTAACCCACATACTAAAGCTCAATTGGAATGGTCCAAAAGGATAGCCCAATTAGATAATCAGTTATATATAAAGAGAGAAACATACAGAATTTTAAGATAAATGGTAATTCATGAAATGACGTGCATGTGAGTGTAAACTACTCTCTTATTCTCCGTTGAATACATATGTATAAACTGATTAAGAGACCACACTTTTTGGGCGGAAGTGGAATTGGAATGAAGATTAAAAGTGTTCCCAAGTACTTCTAATCTTTGATTTTGAATTTTACCTCACCAAGGTATGCTCTCTATTCTTTGTTCTAGAATTCAAGATTACATGTTATCTCTCATGAATGAAGTAGATTTATGTTTGTTGCTTCTGCAACGGAAGACATCTTAAAAGCGAAGGCTAGGATCAATACAATACATTATTATGTAGATAACTATTTTGTAAATAATGGTAACTTTGGACTTGTCAAGAGTTAACAGATAAGTCCAAGGCCTATTGAAGTTAGAGTCTTATTTGCTCCCTTTTGGTCCCACTGCAACCCACATACTAAAGCTCAATTGGAATAGTCCAAAAGGCTAGCCCAATTAGATAATCAGTTATATAAAAAGAGAGAAACATACAAAATTTTAAGATAAATGGTAATTCATGAAATGACGTGCATGTGAGTGTAAGCCACTCTCTTATTCTCCGTTGAACACATATGTGTAAACTGATTAAGAGACTACACTTTTTGGGCAGAAGTGGAATTGGAGTGAAGATTAAAAGTGTTCCCAAGTACTTCTAATATTTGATTTTGAATTTCATCTCACCAATGTATGCTCTCTATTCTTTGTTCTAGAATTCAAGGTTACATATTATCTCTCATGAATGAAGTAGATTTATATTTGTTGCTTCTGCTGTGTATTTTGTATGAGATGCAAAACTAAGTTTTCCAAAAATACCTTACTCAAATCGACAAATAAATAGGGGGGGGGGGTGGAAAGACATAGGTTATTACATGATGTGTTGAAATTATCATTGGGTTGACGTAAATACTACCATACGTGACTTTGTCACAATTTAATATGAAAATAAAAAGTTCGAATATTGTAGAGTTATTGTTCAATGTGACATGAGTGACAAGCAAATATAACAAATTTACTTGTGTCATGAGAGATATCACACCCCCCAAAAATATAATGGTACCATAGAATTCATTATTGTTTTTAATTTAATTGTATATGATATAATTGATTAAATTCCAACGGATAAATTACAATATTATTGTAGAACAATGGATTTAAATAGGTTATCTAAAGAAAAAAAGGATTTAAATAAATATAAACGTTGGCATTCTTATGCAATATTGCAATATGCAACTTATATTCTTATACTTACAAATGATTTACACATCAATCCAAATATCTTTATTTATGCTCTTCAATCATCAATTATAGAGATGTTAATCATTAAATAAGTGAGATATATATAAATTCTGCATGAATTTCATAAATAACATTACTCATTTGTCTCAAGAATAAATCCTTAAATCCAATTTTTTTGGGGCAACTGAAAATGCTGGTCAGTCTGAAGTGCTTTTACTATTAAATTGTCTCACATGATAACTTCTTACTTGAAATGATCGATTTGAGTGGCAGAAGGACCCTTAAATAAAGTTTGATCGACTGGTGAACACCCTTCCATGCTTTTGTTAGAGCGAAAAAAAAAAGACTCAAATCAATTTTATATCGGTGAAATTTATATATAATAGTTTTTCTTCAAATCTAATTGTAACTCGAGTAAAACATAGATATAGTGTCTTAAGTGCATTACACTAGATTTTCTAATTCATTCAAACATTTGGTTGTCTTGAATTTAAATATTATTGAAAAATATAACATTATTCTTATCTTATTGATCAATGCATCCGTTGCAAGTGTTTAAATTCAATTGGAAAATCTACGTTCTGTTTTTTCTTTGTGAGATCTTTTCAAATGTAAACATTTTCCAAGTGTTTGGTGTGAGCTAAAAAAAAAAAAAAAAAAAAATTCCACCACCAACAACTACCACAAGATTAGCATAGTTTGACATGGCCACACACCAAATTGGTGTCTATCGAGCTCGTCACCACCATATCAGCCTAAAACTTGCCTAGGTTTATAGTCTTGACCACTAGATTGACGCAACCTAGAGGAATCTACTACCTTATCCACCATTGGCACCCTCAAGACTTCAATGACCACAACCTTTGTGAGCGAGAGAGGAGAGGGGTGGGGAAGGGAAGTGGGTGGGTGTACAATGAGTGTTGCGGGGGCTGGGGAATTGTGCGAGCTCAACAGTTTGTAGAATGCTTTTCTTTTTCTTAATAAAACGTTTTATAAAATTTTACAAAGGATATTACAGTTAATTAAAAATGTTTTCAATTTTGACCAACATTTTACAACAAAAATTTTGGTAAAATATTTTACAAAGAGTTTTGTGGTTAATTGGAAATGTTTTTAATTTTGATCAACATTTAACAGCAAAGCAAATATTTTTAAATGCATAATATTTGACGGTGAAACAAACAGAGCGTTAAATATTACATAACTAAGAGTATTACTACAAAAAAGTTTAACTTTTATAGTACTAATCTGAAATTATAAGGACTGAAATTCTAACACACACAAGGATAAACGTCCTTATTTCTTTTTTAAAGGAAATTGTACCTAACTCTTAAAATTGCAATCATTAGTTAAATATTTTCATGCATTTAAAACATCCTCAAAGCTTAAATATATTGTGCTTAACAGATTTTTTTTGCAAAATTTTGTACTTAACAGAATAGATGTGTATGTTATCCACAATGGTATTAATATTATAATAATATTTATACTCTGGTAGTACAAATACAATGGATTGTAAAGGTAAAATAAAAGTTTTACAAAAATGAGGTTGCCTTGTTGTCTCCCCACACCAACGCACAGCGACCTGTAACTCTATCATGCTCTCTCTCCAAGGAAAGGACCACTCCGAATTTGGAATTTGAAATCTCTCCCTCTCTCTCTCTCCTCTTCCAGAGAGACGTTATAAACTTTTAACCTTTTAATAATACCTAGCTATCATAAAATAAATAAAAAACACATTTTAAACTATTATTGTTTTTATATATAATTATTTTGTTTTCGAAAAACACATTTTCATTCTGTCTCCATTTAATGCTTGAACTACGCACGACCTTTCTCACTCTTTCTTCACTGCTCTTCTCAGTAATAGTAGCTCTCTCTCTCTCTCTCTTTGAGTCTGACCCAAAAATCTCAAATTCTCAGTCTTTCTTCAAATCTCTGCGAAAGTTTTAATTGCTTCACTTGCTTCCTTTTGTGTGTTTGAAACGCAAACCCCACTACCAAAAGATTTTGGTGCATTTATAGTAGTGAGAAAGTCAAAGATTTCTGGAGAAATTTAAACGATCTTACTATTATTGTTTCAAGGTAAAGTTTTTTTCTTTACCTTTCTATGTTCAAGTTTGGATTTTTGAATCTGGGGTTGTGAGACTTTAGATTTTAGATTTGTAGTTTGGTATTGGTTTTTTGTGTTTTTTTGGCATTATTAGAATCTGGGTTTTGGTGGGTGCTGTTTGGTTGATGAGAAAATGTGGGAAAGATTGATGTTTTCTCAATGTGATCGATTGGTAAAAGTGGGACTTTTGATCTTGAATTGTGAGATTTGTGGGTTGTGCTTTGTTACTGGCTTACTGCTGTGCCTAATTTGAAATTTAGTTAGTGAGGTGAAGTTGTTGGTATTGATCTTTCTGTTTGTTAAAATTTTTTGTTGTTGGTTTTGTTAGATTCTGTGTTTTGTGGAGGGCTGTTTGGTTGATGAGCAAATGTAGGTAAACTGGAAAAGATTGATGATCGTCAAATTCGTACTTTGTTGAAATTGGGACTAATGAAACTAGAAATCTATAACGGGCTAGATTGTTTTTGTGGTTTATCTGAATAACTTAAATTTAAAAACCAATGCAATAGATTAAAAAAGGTGTTGACCTTTTTGGGTACATATAAACCTTGGAGTTTCTCAGTCAAATCAAATGGAGGATTATGCTCCATTTTTTGTTAAACTAGAGATGTTTGGAATTGGGGGTTATTTGTTTTTCTGAATTAGGGGATGCATTTAGTTTTGTTAAGTTAGCTGATCCCAAAGTTTTGGGATGCAGGCTTTGTTGTTGTCTTTGTATTTAGTTGGTCAAGTTGTTGTCTCCCCTCGTTGATTTAGAAAGTTTAGTTGCATCAAGTTCATTGAATGTCGAGCAAATGCAGATCACAACGTGTTGATTTTGAAGCAGATTATGGTTTTCAAATAAGGAATATGAAAGTAGAACAATTTATGTGCAAATCATTGTTTCCTTTTGGTGACAGTAATTCAAATTTAATAAAAATTAGTGTCCTGTTTTTTGCTTCCAATATTTTTGTTTCCTCTTTCCGTGCTTGTGTTAATAGTCTCAATTTTGTTTTTGGAAAATGCTAAAGTTATTACCAATCTTGTTACAAAAATCTTACAAACTAACATGTCAACAATTGTGATTGGTGCTACATTAGCAACATAATAAAATTTCTTATTTACCTTTTCATTTTGTGTTTAAAAGTTAATGCATGAGTTTGTACAGCTTATGTAGTATACCTAACCTCATTCTTTGTTTTATAACATTTATGATCTATTTCCACCACCATAAGAATAGATTGGAACAAGTAGTAACAGTAAGGCCAATTGTAAAATTCTAGGTGAGCTGACAAAAGGCTATCAGTGGTTTACAATATAGATGTGTGGTCTCTGAAAAGTCATGATGCAAAATTTGCCCATTAAATGGTGAAAGTGTGAAACCACTTCCATTCAAGTGTATGAGTTGTTTGGTGCATGAGTCACATTTACCAATCAGAAAAGGAAAAAAAGTGTTTTTAAGATTAAAAATTTTGTTCTGTTTGATCATGTTGCAGATGGATTTGGGTTGGCGAAAGGGGATTTGTTGCTTGCTCTTGCTTCTTCAGTTTTGAACATTGAATTGCCTTTTATTTTCTGTGTGAGAAAAATGGGAGTTGAGAAAGAAGGTTCGAAAAGTGGAGGAGGTTATGTAGGCAGTTTCTTTCACCTGTTTGACTGGAGTGCCAAATCTCGGAAGAAGCTATTCTCAAGCAAGTCAGATTTATCTGGTACAATTATATTCCATGTGACTAGAATATTCAATATCAAACTTTAGTCCCTATGTAGATTTAATGTTGCACATACGATTAGTATCTTCCATTATTGGTTTTGGATTTATATTTTTTCTTTATTTTGTGTAGAGCTTTCCAAACAGGGAAAGAAATGTGATGGGAATTTGCCAATGACGCGGCTCCATCTGGTGGGAGTATGGCTACTTATTGTTTCTGTATTTAAGATCTTATTACTTGGTTTGTAAAATTTAATCTAAGACATTTTTTGGATTCTTTTAACATGTCCAGGTAGATGACGATGACACCAGAGCAGGGTCAAGCATTAAAGGAAGCGATTATAGTTGTGCTTCATCAGTTACAGATGAAGAAGGGTGTGGAACTAGGGCTCCTGGGGTAGTGGCCAGGCTTATGGGATTAGAATCTTTACCCACATCCAACTCGCCTGAGCCCTACTCCATGCCATATTTTGATACCCAGTCTCTTCAAGATGCTCCTTATCAGAGGAAAGATTTTGATTATCATCAAGACCACCAAATCATGTATTCTGGAAATATACTGAGTAAGGGGGATGGCCCTGCCAGGAACTTTGTGGAGTCCAAACCCCTGAAGATGCTAAACAGGCCGATTGAGAAGTTTCAAACTGAAGTTTTACCTCCTAAATCAGCTAAATCAATTCCGATTACTCACCATAAACTTTTGTCTCCTATAAAGAGTCCTGGCTTCATTTCTACAAAGAATGCTGCTCACATAATGGAAGCAGCTGCAAAAATTATTGAGCCTGGACCTCAAGCTACTACCAAGACCAAGGTGCCTCTGGTAGGTTCTTCATCAGTACACTTGAAAGTTCGGGATCTCAAAGAAAAAGTGGAGGCTGCACAGAAAGTGCCTGTGGTTGGGTCTTCTTCAGTAAACATGAAAGTTCGAGATCTAAAAGAGAAAGTAGAAGCCACTCATAAAACATCTAGGGTTGCTGATACTTCTCAAAGGCCAGTTGAGTCTAATGCTACCAAGTATCTAAAGGGACAATCGCTGAACAAGAGCTGGAATGGATCTGCAGATACGTCATTCAGGGCTTCTCCTGGCATAGAAGAAGGCTCTTCCGGTTCAAGGAGTAAGTCAAAGTCCATTTCACTTGCAATCCAAGCAAAGGTCAATGTCCAGAGAAGAGAAGGAATAAATTCAAGTGCCAGTAGAAATTTGGTAAGCCAGAAAGATCAGAGTGAGGCTAACATAAACCAGCCCTTCAAGAGCCAGCCAATAATTCATAAGAATTTGAATAAGAAATCTTCCATACATAATGCTTCAGGAGTTCTAAGGCAGAATAATCAGAAACAAAATTGCCTTATGGACAACAAATTGCCCTCCAAACCTTTGGGTTCAAACTTGCATAGTAGAAAAGTGATGTCTGGGGACTCATCTTTTGGGCGTCACAAAAGTTCAAATAAAACCACTGGGAACTCCAGACTTGGGTCCAGAAAGTTAGGTGCGGAGGCAGCTGATGGTGATAAAGACACATATTCTAGTACAAAGAATTTCCCTAGGAAGAAACGAACAATGGATAGGGAATTTCACTTTGAGAAGAATCAGACTGTTGATAATGTGTTGAATGACAAAAATCAGAGGCCAGGTCAATCTAACCTGGCTATGGACAGGGACTTTAGTTGGGCTCAAGATAACAGAAAGAATGGCATGGATGTTATTTCTTTTACATTCACAGCCCCATTGGCACGATCAATGCCTGGTTCTGATACCTCTTGTCAGGCTGCACAGAAAATTAATGGTATTTCCATGGATCATCGAAGTAAAAGAGCGTTGCATGAATCAGATAGTATTAAGTTATCTTCACTGGGATACAATGTGATAGGGGGTGATTCATTGAGTATGCTTTTGGAACAAAAGTTAAGGGAATTAACGTATGGAGTTGAGTCTTCCAGTGATTCCTTGAATGTAGGGTCAGCTTCTGGTTCTGCGTCATTTTCCTCCTCTAATTCTTCCACCTTCAGATGCAAAAATAAGTTTCAGGTATATAATTTTTCATTAATTATTTTTGAGAAAATCTTTTTTTGGTAATTATTTATCTTCTGTTTATTTGGAATTTAGACTCTGAGTCATGCTAGATACAAACAATCTAGTGTTATTCATGCCAGATGCACTGAACTGATTCCAGAAATGAGTGGAATGGGTGTTGGTATAAGTGACAGGCGTGCTTAAATGAACATTTAAAAAAAAATAATAATGTAATAAATTTGAAAATAATTATTAATGGACAATATAACAATTAACTAATAAACTAATCATATAAAAGTGAAATATAATGTTTTATATTATTTTCTTGTGCTTTACAAATCTGCACAATCATATGATATTTTGATGGTCATGATTAAAATGAAGACTTGAAGTACATGGTTGAATCAAGATATACCCAAAAGGCCAAGGCCACAACTTACTGGAATGTCAAGTAAGGATTTCTATGCCTGACTAAAGCAATGCAATGCAATCCTAAAGTATACAACCATCATCCTTATTAAGCATCATCATTGTCATCACAAGATTTGTAACCCTTATCATTTTTCTCATCTACTTCATCTAAATTAATTGTATATCCCCCATGGGGAGTATGTTGTGAGCTAGAACAGGAACTTGTTGCCCTCTCTAATGACCTCATTCTTGATCTCATGTTGAATCTTTCTTCTTCAACGCCGGCAGTCCTATGTCAAATAATCATAATTAAATACAAGATCATCTTTAGCGCATTCATTGGGTTCTTATATTCTTCTGGTCAACCACTCATTGCTATTGTCTATATCATTCAAAGAAATTGGATCAACTGTGTCATGTACATGGTTAAAGTGATAGCTTGGTCAAGTCTCCTTTGCTGAGAATGAGTGGTGGAGTGTGGTCCTGAATGGAAGTTTACATCTTCTAAAATCTGTAAAGGGGTGGAGGGGTGGGCGGGCTTTGGTGTATGAAATCATACCATAAACTTGACTATTGTATAACAAATCAACGGCGTGTCAACAACATCAGATTTGGTCACTACGTTTCACTTTTTTTTTGAAAAATAACAAAGCTCCAAAAAGCATGCTTCTGCAAATGCATCTTGCTTTAGAGGCAAAAAGTGCGAAGTTCTGGCAATATTTTTTGCCCTTTGCAGTGTGCTTTTACCAACAGTGAAGGAATATCTGGAGTCTTTGTACTGTTTAGAATTGCTCTGTTGTACTTTGGTTAAACTGCAATTGTTATTCATGCTAGATTAATTTATTTTTGGGTTATATATATTGTGGCAAATGCCGCAAATCAATCTTTAATTCTAGAAATGAGAGGAGTTGATAGAAAAATACTGTACTGTTTAGAATGAATTTGTTTGGTTGAACTGCTGTTGTTCCAAAAAACTAGCAAGATATAGC
Source organism: Castanopsis chinensis (assembly GCA_032878915.1). Lineage (NCBI taxonomy): Eukaryota > Viridiplantae > Streptophyta > Magnoliopsida > Fagales > Fagaceae > Castanopsis > Castanopsis chinensis. The sequence goes on from JAVQMG010000113.1 coordinate 3,213,245, forward strand.
CATTTGGTATGGTTCACTGTCCTGACTATATGGGGGCCACTCTAGCTGATTATCAAGGATCTTGAGTGCTTAAATTGTTGCATTTTACATGTTTTGTAAAATTTAAGTGCAGATGGGCATTCCAGTCTTAGTTTAACTCTCTTTTTAGAAAGTTGAACCTGTAGCAAGTCAAATAAACATGGGTTTCTGTTCATGTCTAGTATAAGTGTATAACAGTTAATTATCTAAAAAAAAGGTCCATGTCTAATATAACTTATTATTTATAGAGGTCTATTCTTTGTAGTGATACTCCAACTTTTAGCAAACTGTGAAAGTTAAAAAGAGGTCATCCTCCTGGTGTTCCAAGATTGTGAACTTAATTGTATAGCAGTAGCATTATATTGGTGAAACTTGCTTTCTATTGTTGAATTTCTGACTTGATTATGCTTTTTTGATTTTTTATTAATATTTTGTGAACCCTTTTGAGCAAATTTGATTGGTGTTTGTTACTAATGATCCCAAGAATTGCTGTAAAGAACCACCATGTCCCCTACACCATTCCCAATTTCTTGCAGTTTCAAAATTTAATTGGTAGCAATTATCCCTATTTCATCTAATGGTAGTTGATGCAAATGCAATATCATTAGGGAGCCGATGAGATGGATATGTGTAGCAGCAATCATATTGAAGTTGGACCATTGGTTGGTTGTCGACATCCTAGTCCAGTCTCTGTTCTTGAGCCTTCCTTTTCGACTGAAAGTTGTGACTCTTCAATTAGCACTGATAGTAACAGTTTGGAAGGTAAAAAGAATTATATCCTTTATGCTTACAGATTCAGTTATTTAATCTCTATGTAAATGTATCATTCAGTCAGCAATGCTAAGCATTCAAAACTTACTTTCAGGAAGCAAGTTGTTTTCATCTGTTCTAGCTCAGGAGGTTCTTGGTTTGAATTCTTCAAAGAAGCTCAGTTCAGTAGAAGCTGATACAGAACTATCAGATTCGGCTTCTTCTACATCATATGGAACTATGGCAGAGAAATATGCAAGCGTTTCTGTTTTGACAGGTCATGTGATTTCAACCAAGTGGGAAATAGAATATGTGAAGGAGATTTTGTTCAATGTGGAATTGATGTATAAGGACTTTGCATTGGGTCAGACCCGTGAGGTCATAAACCCTTATCTCTTTGATCAGTTGGAAAGTCGAAAAATACAGTGGGAAAGTAATAGTGGTGAATCTAGGCTAAGACGGAAGGCATTATTTGATTGTGTGAGTGAATGCCTGGATTTGAGATGCCAGCGATATGTGGGTGGGGGTTATGGAATGTGGGTGAAAGGTGTAGCAATGGTGAGAAGAGAGTGGCTAGCAGAAGAAGTGTACAAGGAGATTTCTGGTTGGAGAGGCCTGGGGGATTGTATGGTTGATGAGCTTGTGGATAAGGACATGAGCAGCCAATATGGAAGATGGCTAGACTATGAAGCTGATGAATTTGAACTTGGGATAGAGATTGAGGGTGAAATATTAGATTCTTTGGTTTATGAGATGGTTGCTGATATCTTGCAGCTTTAATGCATTAAACCGTTACTTTTTACTCCTGATGTAACTCCCAACGGGTGTGAATTTTTTGGGGGGATACTGTATTGTTAAATCCTCATTATTCTTCAATTTATAGTTTCATTTACTGTATTCAGATTCATAATGCGTCTCTATAGATCCTAATCAGGGTTCTGCTTCAAATTTCAGCTTCATTTACCATGCCGTTTTTCATGTTCCTCTCTCTCTCTGACCCTAATTTGGAAGTGTATACCATAAATGGCAAGCCGGTAGAACATGTGTTATATTTTTAGCTTATCCCTAAAACCTGAAGTTTTATGACATTGAAAGTAAAGAAAAAGAGGATTTTCTCAAGATTTTTGCTTCTACCATTAAAGGAAATATCACAAACCACAAAAATTAGTCAGAGAAAGGCCACACGTTCAAACCATCCAGAGGCAAATCAATTGGTAACTCATCATGAAACGCATAAGCTTAAGCATAGACTCTATTGGTGAGGTGTCACTTCAACAACCTTGTACATTGTCATTGCTTTGTCCTTTCCTTCCATGATCTTATCTTCTTTGAACTCTATCTTGTCACCTAAATACATCACCTTCAATCAAAGTATACTTGCACATAAAATTCTGTGTCAAGTGCATGTATCCAGAGCTTCAAGTATTTGAAGTGAGTGGTTACATTTTGAAACAAAAAAACAAGAACATGTTAATATTTAAATATATAATCATTGTCAGTTTTCGAAGAATCCTAATTTGTGGCTGACTTTTAATTACCAGTGAAGTTTGTTTGTATGATTCAATGCTCTTGAAATTGACTGTGGCATATATGAGCTTTGGGACCAAGTTGTGGGATTCAAGGATCAAGGCCTTGAACATACTAGCAGGAGCAATAGCAGTTGGGAATTCATTGGTCTATGTAATCGCCTACTTTAATTTGGTGACTGAAACATATAGGGAGGTTCCATTGCCAGATTTGTTACCCGACGATGCTAAATTTGAGTTGGGGTTGGATGGCTGCCTTTGCATAACTCAAAATTCCAATTAATGTGCTTCGAGATATGGGCGACGAAAGAATATGGGGATAAAGGAATCTTGGTCTAATTATTTATCATCTCACAATAGTTCGAATCCTTTATTTTTATTGTGTTTCACAAGGAATGGTGATATTATAATGCAGGTAAATCGAAAGAAGTCCTCATCTTTAATCTTGGAGAAAATATTCAGAGAATCATATATTGTGTAATAATAAGTTCTCGAATGTGATTGCATATGTGGAGAGTCTAATTTTTGGGTTGCTCAAGGCATAGAGTATGATATTAGTGATATTATTGTTTTAGTTTTTCATCTAATTGTGTGAACATATGGAGTCAAATGAACTTTGCTCCTGTTCAACTTTATTAAATCATATCCTGTATCATGCAAGAGCATGGTTAATTCAATTGGTTAGTTTCATGAGCGGATGGTTTATTCAATTTTTTATTTCCATACCATGCAAGGGAGAAAATATTACATCAGTTCATTGTACAAAAGAGTAGGACCAGCTGCAGGAAACCAACAAAAGTGCATTGGCATACGAGTTGCCAAGCAAGCTACAACTCTCAAGTCCCTTAGAACCACAGTGGGTACCCAAAAGACATTACAGCAAACACCATTTTGATTTAAAAACCTTAGATCAGTTAGTCTAGTACTATCTAACCAATCAATAGCTGTGTTGTGCCTATAAGTCTGCATAAGATTTCTGCTATTGCTAAGAACCAAAATATGTTGAAAATCTTGACTCTTTGCTGTTAGAACAGCTTCAAGCATAGCCTTCAGCAGTGCTTCAGTTGATGTCCGAGCAGTACTACTAATAGCTCCAAAAAATCCTCCCCTTGAACTGTTAGACCCTTATATACAGTACCATATCTATGAAACTTTCCGCTTCTACTATTTACAATCTTGACAATTATCTGCCAATCCCCTGCTACACTCTGCCTCCTTAATCTGCTCTGATCTAATGCGCTTTCCCTTCCTGGGTGGTTTATTCAATTGGTTAGTTTTGTGATTGAAGTATATATGTCATCTAATTGTGTGTGTTTTATTTATTATTAGTACTAGAAAATTTGACAATTTGTTTTTTTGTTAAGTGAAAAATGAAAATAGTAGATGAGACTAATAAGTATTAGTCTCAAACTCTTCTTAAAATGATGTGATTATTTTCCAACAAAATTTAGTTGGTACATTCTAAATTAAGCTATCTATATTTGTTATTTGAACGTGTTTTAAATTTTATAAGTTTAAAAAAAAAAAAAAATGAAACATGATGCATTTACATTCAATTATTATATATAAAGTGAGATATTTTGTAAATAATACAATGTTGGGTTAAAATTTGTTTCTAGTGTCCCTTACAAATGGTTCATCTTTTATACATTTTGAATGACTAAAAGAGGAAGCAAATATAAGTCACTTATATTAGGAAAAAAAATACAAGACTTTAATAACATAAAAAAAAATGTAATTTTATTAAGAACTTACCAACATTACAGTGAGAATGTGATATAATTGTCAATGAAATAACACTTTTTTCTACACAAACCTCTATCCCCAAAGTATCACCGATGTGGACCGAAAAGACTGACTGGACCGAAGTAGATCGAATAGGCTGAAGTGGACCGAATGGACTGAAATGACCTAAGGAAACTGACTGGACCGAAGTGGACCGAAATGTACTTAAGTGGACTGAATGGACCAAAATACTACATTGATATGGCTTAACAGGAATGTAGTAACAATAAATGGTATTGAAATAGAAAACAACTCAATCTCGAAAAATTATTAGGTACTTCCGGAGTACCATAAATGCGTATTTCCTCCTCTCACATAAATGGTGGGTCTCACCATGAATTTAATTAGTGGGATCCACCATTCATGTAAGAAGAGGGAGTACGCATTTATGGTACTCATAAGAAAAATAAAAATATATATATTTTTTCGACTCATTTTAAGATTTCTACCAAACATAGGAAAATGAATTTTTTTATTTATTTATAGAAAATACTTATTTTCCCAAAAATGTTAATGTGAAAAAAAGGAAGCATCGTTAAGTTTTCCCCTAAACCAATTGACGTAGAAAAGAATGATCAGTTTACAACACAATGAGTTTAGAATATGATTATTTCTTGTTCTCAGTTGTTTGTTTAAGATGATTATTTCTTCCAGAATTCATGTTGTGCTTATTTTTCTTGTTGAGAAAATCATGTATTTGTTTTTTTTGAGAAAATCATGTAGTGTCTTGAGTCCTTGTATTTTTCCTTACTTTATTGATATTAAATATGGTAACCGTTATATTGAAAATTTCACCTAGTTCTCTTCGTACATTTTGATTATTTATACTATAAATGATAGGATTCTCCCTAAAAAAAAAAATCTCTGTTTGAGTTTCAACATTTTATGTATTAAAATACCCTCACATAAATTCTTAAACTCTCTAAAATGCTCATATCTTTTAGTTAAATAATTTTAAATTAAATAACACAAGCTGTTTAAAAGAGTAATTTACTATTCCTAACTTTTAGACTTTTTTCTTTATCTTTTCCATTCAGCCTAAAACTTAGGACACTATCTCAGTCTCATTTTTAAACATTATAATACTAAACCAAAAAATAAATAAATAAAAAAGAGCATTATTCCCATTAACAAAAGAGCATTATTGTCTAGTTTTCTATAGGATAGTTCAAATCAACCTATACCTTGGTCACAATTACGGGCTTTAGACTTAGAGACCTAACATAACAAACGTTGATTACTAATGATATAGAAGTTTGTTTTATTGTCCAAGGATGCAATCATACCACCACTAATGCACCGGATCCCATCAAAACTCCACAGTTAAGCGTGTTTTGGCGAGAGTAGTATTAGGATGGGTGACCTCTTGGGAAGTCCTCGTGTTGCACGCCCTTTCTTTTGCATCGACGAGGAATGCTTATTATTTTATTTCTTAAAAAAAAAGTTTGTTTTATCCAAAAAAAAAAAAAAAAAAAAAAAAAAAAAGATAGAAGTTTGTGATACCTTGGCCACAACCGAATTATAGATCCAAGACGGTATCACAGTTCCCTAGCCGCCATAAAAACATAATTCAGCCCTTCCATCAGATATAATATAATAGAACCACAAAGAAAAACCCTACCACACTAAACAGATATCCAGTGTCGCAGCACTTTCCACAAGATCGACCTATTGCTTGATATAGTGCTAATTATTAAGATTACCCGTCAAATCTCTACTACGATTCAAGTCTGTAAGAAAATCATGGCGTTCCATGATTACAAGCCAAGGTTTTGTTGAAGCACACCACAAAGAGAGCTAATAAGATCGACCGTGTCACCCTTTTAGATGTGCACAACTTTCTCCACCTGGCAACCCCTATATCTCTCTCTATAACATTGTTTGTAATGCTTCCAATCGTGAAATTGTAAAGCTTGACTATGGCAAGGATACTTTAAATTTTACATTGAATCGACCATGTAGGGCTAATATATTGGGTTCTTGCAATGGTTTGCTACTTATTAAAGTTAAAGATAGGAAGCATTACTATAATAATGAGGATTACTTTCTCTGGTTACCCAAGACCGAGTATGCCAAAATTGCGTTGCGGTTGGGGATTTTGGATGGCTGCCTTTTGTTGTGAAATTTTAAAGTATTCAGAAATGTACGAAATAGTTTGACAAGAATGAGGTTGAACTCACAGGAACTTGAAGGAACATAGGAAAATTAATCAAATCTTAAATTGGTTTTAAAAAAATATGTATATATACTAAGCAAATAATTAAACTAAGCATATATTAATGATCATTAATTTTTCCCAATCACTACATGCCAATCTTACTATCATGAAAAATATTCTCATTAAAATCTTTATTTTAAAAATCTAAAGCATCTTCTTGTTCGCTTCTTAAATATAAAATCGAATCATCATTTGTATCCGTTAACAAACAAATCACAAGAGATATCCAATTTTATAATCAATAAATAATAAACCAAGCATTCAATTAATTAAGATAAATCCTAAAACATGAGAAAAACATGATTGAACTCATATCTAGAATCTCATCTTAGTCGATTGATATGAAGTAAGAACAATTTAAATCATTAAAGAACAACTATTGTGGGAAAAATCAAATCACATAAACAATACTGATAATCCTTAACAAAGTTTCATTCTCAACCTTAATTATAAATTTAGCTACTCATAATAATTGAAATAAAACATAAGAATAAAATACTAAACATTAAACTAGACAATTAAAATAGAGCAAGAAATAGTCACAATGCTATCATAGAGAAAAGCTATAAAGAAGCCATATACAGTGTACTGCCTCTTGCTCCAATTTTCTATTTTGCATTCCAGCGCACTAGCCTTTGCCTCCTCTAAATTTTTCCTTAACGAGCTTTTAAATAAGTAAAGGAATCCTATTACAAGTTGAATTCCCGTTTGGAGAAAATTCCAAATTTTTAGGCTTCGCTTAGCAGACGATTTTGGCCCATTTAACATTAGAATTCGAACTTTTGGTAAACTACAAACTTGTATCCCTTAAAGTTAACTTTCCAGCCCAACTTGAATCATCTGAAAGTTATGCCAAAAATACTAACTGATGTGCAAGCTGGAATCATAATCCGAATTGGACTTAGATTTGGTGCAAATTTCCTTTGATTCCTTGTTCCAATTGGACTTAAATTTAATTGGGTTGGTCTTCTTTAACTTCATCATGACCCTTGTAATATTCAAGTCCATAAGCTTTATTCTTTGCACAAATCTACCATTTTAATTCCGTTCTCCTACAAAAGACAAATTCATGCAATAATTAAGCACAAAATTGATTATTTGACATTATTCCAAAACTGAATATAAAATGCATGAATTAATTCAAAATAAGTATGATAATGCTTTCTAACAATGATAAAATTATGCAAAATTAAGTTATTATCAATACATATCACCTTTGCATAACTCATAAGTGCAATAGAAGGAGATTTGAGACATGGGCAATGAGAGAATATGGGGTAAAGGAATCTTGGTCTAAATTATTCATCATCTCAGAATCATGTGTATCCTTGATTCCAATTTGTTTCACAAGGAATGGTGATGTTATGATGGAGGTAGATGGAGGGAAGTTAGTCATCTTTAATCTTAAAGAAAATACTCAGAGAATCATATCAGTGTATGATCACAAGGACCAACTTATTGATCCATGACGGCATAAAAGTTCCCTATCCCTCCATCAAGTAATGTGCTCTTCTTTAAAAAATAAAACCCTAGCCTCCCGTCAAAAATAGTATATAATAGAACCAGGGGTGGAGGGAGAGGGGAGGCAGGTGCCCCCCTGAACTTTCAAAATTTTTTACATATAATATAGTAGTACATTGTAATGTTTTGGAATATGAAGTGGACAAATGGCAACCTGGCAGAGGAGAAAAGTAAAAAAGAAAGGACAGAAGTGAAAATAGAGGTAAGAAGGGAAATAATACGTGTGTGGAGGAGAAAAAAAGAAGAAAAAATAATAAAGAAATGTGTGAATGAATAAAAAAGAGATAAGGGAAAAATAAAATAAAAAATAAGAAATTAAAATTAAGAAATACTACTACAATATTTTTACAATATATCTTAAGTGTAGGGTTGTTACTAGCTAATACTAATGAAAAAAATAATAATTTAAGTGGTGTGTTCGAATTAAAATCAATAACAACTTACCACACATGATTTGTTGTGAAAGTATTGTACAAATGTTGGAAACGTGACCCTTCATGTTAACATTAGATGATCCTACAAGTCATTATATTATTGCCACAAGTGCTCCACTAGATTTGTTAAAAAAATATCTCCACCAGTCTCTTTTCCAGTTCTTTTACCATACCGATTTTTAAAACCATGATTTTATGTTAGATTCTATATGATAATTACATTAGCATATAGTTGTTTATTTATTTATTTATTTTTTTTGATGATAAGTTGTTTATTTATTTTGTTATTAGTATTGATAAATTTTTTTTAGATTCATTTTTTTACTTTTAATCTTATCTTTTAATCTTGCCCCCCCTGACTTAAATTCCTAGCTCCGCCACTGAATAGAACCACAAACGGAAACCCTAGTAGTCAAAGCAAATAAGATATAGTGCTATGGAGCAAGCCTTGTCAGAGCACCTTCCACAAGATATAGTGCTTCACATACTGCTAAGACTACCCTTCAAGTCTCTTCAACGATTTAGGTCCCTAAGAAAATTATGGTTTGCTTTGATCACAAGTCACGATTTTATTTTAGCACACCACAAAGAGCGAGTAATGATATTGGCCATGTCAGATGTGCACAACTTGGATCATCTGACTAATCCTTTTTTCTCTCTCTATACCATGGATTGTGATGCTTCCGATCACATAGTTTTAAAACTTGATGAAATCATTAAATCGAAGAATCCATGTAGGGCTAAGATATTGGGTTCTTGTAATGGTTCACTACTTATTAAAGCTGACAAAAATGCGAACTGCATCCTCTAGAATCCATCTATCAATAAGTTCATGAAGATTATCCGCTTGGAATCAAATTGATGATAACATGAAGAGGATGTTATCTAAAAATGATAGTCCATCGGGCTCTTCTGAATTTATTGATGTCTGTGTCAATAATTTCCATTGCAATTCATGGAGATATTTGCGTAGAGAATTCCCATATTATACATTTGCAAATAGATGTATAGGGGACATACATAGAAGTATAGGGGTCACATTGAATGGAGCTCCACATTGGGTTCTGTGGGGGAGATGGCCCTAGGAGTGTATATTTATGTGTATGTTGGGCCGGAGGTCCAAGCCGAGGACATTAAGCGGTCCGAGGATGAGTAAACATTTTACTAAGAGTCTATGTTAATTTATAAATAAGCAAGGTTTGATCGTGATCATCCAAGAAGTTGGTCCGAAGAGGAATGTCTCCTTGGATCAGCTAAGTAGAGGTCGGAATGAGTTATCTGCCATCTAGAGGTAATGTCCCGTGAGACTCTGTTGAAAAGGATGTGCAACACAGGGGTATAGAAAAAATATCTAAGGAAAAAGTTGTTGTCACCGTATTGAATGCTCTGTAGCTAACTTTCTGACCGCATTAATAAGAAAATGATGCCTGAGTAGCAGTGTTTAGCCTTATATCTATCTTTAAAGGCTTCAGGAATGTGTTGATGGGACAGGTATCCTAACCGGCAATTTGATCCATACGTGAAGGGTAAAGAGAGGAGAAAGAGAAGTATAAAAAGAAGAGGAAAGCACCAAGATAAGGGGATCGAGAGAGCAAGAAAGAAAACATTTTAGACATAAGAACAATATTTGTAATCTGTTTTTAACAAAGAGAAATATAAGATTTAGTCTCCTCAGCTTGAGTCCAAGGATAATTTTTGTTACACAAACTAACCTATCTGTGTCATATTGTGATCTAGCCCATTGTTTTTGTTATCTAAACTCACTAAAATCCAAATTTCTAACCTGCTTTCTACAAATTCATTGTATTGGGCTTTTTGGACCTATTCCTTTCTTGCTTTTGGGCTTAGGTGCAAATTGTGTCCTTACAGGTTCTATGGTCTGTTTAGGGTTTTCACTGCCCTATATAATCATTTACTTTTTCATGGACTCTGAAAGGTTTAGGGAAATTCCTTGCGAGATTGGTTACCCAAGGATACTAAGTTTGAGTCGGGGATTTTGAATGGCTGCCTTTGCATAACTCATCGTGATTCCATTGGAAGCTGGTTTGAGGCGTGGGCTATGAAAGAATATGGGGTAAGGGAATCATGGACTAAATTATTTGTCTCCTTAGAATCATTTAGATCCTTGATTCCAATTTGTTTCACAAGGAATGGTGATTTATCATGGAGGTAGATCAAGAGAAGTTAATCATCTTTAATCTTAAAGAAAACGCTCAGAGAATCACACCATTTCACAACTAAAGTAATAATGTGATTGCATATGTGGAGAGTTCAATTTTTCCAAAAGCAAATGGTTTGAAGGAAAACAATAGAGGAAGAGATTCTAAATATCTTCGAATTTACTCATGAAGCTTTTGTTTTTATATTTTCCTTTAAAATCAATGTATTTATAAGCAGCCAGCTTCTTTGTTATGAATTTTTCATACTAAGAAATAGATCATGTCTAGTATTTCATTCTTGTTTTAGACTTCAAATATTTTCAGTTAACAAAGTATGATATCATTGAAATTATGATTACTGTTATAGTTTCCCGTTCCATTTTGCCATTTGTCTTATTAATTATTAAGATAATTTTATTTGGTTGAAACTCTAATTGAAATAAACAATAGCTTATTAATGTTATATCACCCAATAACTTGTTATTGAATTTATCTTTTGAAAAATCAATTATTAAATTATATGTCTTATATGTTCTTAACATCCATGTCAATTTTCATGTTATTCTATTCATAAATTCATATTTTATGCTTTATTTTAAACTCCAAAAACTTGAATTTAAACAATTGATTGATGATATGACTATTGATATTTAATCATCTTAAAATTTTGCAAACATGGAGAATATATGAATATAATGTAATCCAACGGTTGATTTGTCAAAATTCGCATTCAATTAAAAAATATTGAATGTTCTCTCTCTCTCTCTCTCTCTCTCTCTCTCTCTCTCTCTCTCTCTCTCTATATATATATATATATATATATATATATAAAGCACTCAAGACTCATTTCAATTTTTCTTTCCTTCTTTTTTCTTCTCCTTGTCCCTTGTGCTTGTTACATGCAAAAGACTACCTGTTACATATATATGTTTTATTTATTTTGGTATATGATTCCCTCGCTTCCATTACCTTAAATTTTGATGTGGTAATCATGCCTTCAACATCCTTAAAATACCATAACTAACTTATATGAATTAGGTATATAACAATGGTTGTACCCCAAAAACACCAAAACTTAAAAAGTTACCTCAAGGTCAACTTTATACGATCAAGGTGTATAATAACTCAAAATTTTAGTATTGTTGGTTCTTAAAGTTGGATTCAAGATGTGATAATATTTGTATTATCAAACCAATTTAGTAGGGTACTGTGTAATGCTGTGACCCATAAATACAGTTGGCTCGGGCTTCTTTTCATTGAAAATGAATTCGGAGGTACAAAAAGGGCAATGACCGATCATGTTATCAATGAATTAGGTTTGGTCGGGCCTGTTAGTCTGTTAATATAATTTCTCTTTGAAAATGACCTCCAAAAAAATGGCGAGGTTGCTTTAAATGCAAAATGCAAGTATTGTATACCGTTCTTAGCCTAACCAGAGAGATTGATGAGCTTTGAATGAGCAATGAGAACCAACCCAAGTTCCTCATCTCAAGAAAGTGAGGTATAAATAATGGTCCATCAGTTTAGATAGAAATTTTTTTTCTACATTTTTTTTTTTATGTCGGGTATTATGGAAAATGTAAATCAATTAAAAAAAAAAAAGAAGCATTTTATGTTGTAAAAAAAAAAAGGTTTAGAGCAGAAAACAATTTTTGCTTTTTAAGAAAATGTTTTATGGAATGTACAAATTGGATTGAGTAGAGTTTATATTTTTAGATTAGCTACCATGAACAAATGTGACATTTTATAACTTAGTTTGTCTAGTTGATTAGTGTTAAATTAATCCTTGGAACAAGACAGATAAAGTTTAGAACAGGTGAAGATTCAAGATTGTAGAGAAGAGATTGCTAGAACACTGCAATTCGATTGCAGCTCGACATGTCGAAATCCACTTACTTTGACCGTCCGAACTGCATGTCTCGACCGTTAGAGCACGTTTTTCAAGATACAAGAAGGTGATGTTTTGTGCACAGATTTGGAGTTTTTCCAAAATCCTTTTGAAGCTATAACTAGAGATTACGTGCAAACATCAGATCCGATTATAAAGTAAAATTGATACAATCAGTTAATCACAATTGCTGATAAAATCTTTAACTGGAGATCTAAGAATCACAAACATGAGAGTTTGTGTGCAAAAGTTCATAATAGAAGAGTCTGTGGAATCTGAGTTATGTGCAGTAGTAAGTACTACGTGAGGTAGTAATAGATTTAGAGTTAAATCTATCATGTATACTTCAATTCTATTAATGGATGTATTGTCTTGAGAGTTGTTTAAATTAAATCATCTCCAGGTTTTCTTTTATTGTGAAACAGACAATTTCATTGATTTTCCAAAGTCATCATTTCTGGTGTCTATGTGATCTATGCTTGCTTGATATGTTAATAAATTTAATTAAAAGCATAATTAATTATTTGGTTATAAGTTGATTAATTCTGTGACAACCGGGGCTTAACACCCTAGCAGATAGACTACTACAAATAAATTACACAAAAAAAAAAAAAAAACTCTTCCAATGGTATTTTTTTTTTTTTTTGATGGGTCCAATGGTAACTTTTTTGCTCCGTTAACCGCCTTTGTCCAGTGTTGGCCAACTATGGAATCTTTTCTCAAATTTTTTTCTCAATGTATTTGTTTTCTTTTTTATCTTTTTTGTGTAGATTCTGAATTTAGAGCTGTTTGCTGCTCCTAAATGAGCCCCCCAAAAAAAAGCAAAATTCATTTTGCTATTTAGTTTTGGTGAATGAAAATTTTTGCTTGTATAATTAATTATTTAAAATTATAAAAGTTATAAACGCTTTTCGGCGCAAACCAAACAATAGAATTTTTTTTTTTTTTTTTTTAACTCACTTTCATGATTACAACTAAATAATAATAAAAATAGTTATTCAGAAAATGGGTCAATTTTTCAGAAAATATGTTCCATTGAAATAAGGGAGTGTTAGATAGACAATACCATGGAAAAAAAAAAAAAAAAAAACCAATGAAAAAAGTGAAAAAAATTATATAAAATCATGCATATTGCAACATTTTATCTTTTTTTTTTTTTTAAGAAATGATAGTAAATTTTATTTATTCAATATCACATTCTACAGTAAATAAAAAAGAAAAGATAAGCATTCTTTTACGAATATTGTAACATGGCTTAAGACATACTGATTACAACCTTGTTTCACACTAATGATTTGAGCAACCAAAGTGTGTTGCGTGACACAATTACAAACATTATTCTACTAGCGCTTTAAGTGTTCTGCTTGACACAATTACATACATCAACCTACTAGTATTTTGAAATATTTTTATTGGATTGTACATTCACTCAGACTCCAAATGCAAGTAAGATAAAATTAACTATTCCAAGAATAATAATCTCTCCACGCACGTAATGACACTATCACATAAAAGTGATGGGAAAGGAGAGAACATTATTCCCGAATACTTATTAATTATTCGACAACAATGACTAAACACAATCTCTTTCTTACACTTTTTGTGGCTTATGAACAGTATTAATCTTCACCATAGCCAGTTCCCCATAAACAAGCCGTCATGTTTTCTCCTTCATCCCATAATTCATATTGATTTTGGCATTCAGCACCACCGACCCAGTCCCAATCAAGCCACTCATAATCAAAGCTTGAATTAATTGATGAAGAACAATTATTCCATTCCCCATCTACAACATTCGAGCTAATGACACTACTCTCTTTCTCCTCACTTGTGGTCTCTTTCTCTGTTTTAAGGGCCCTATTATTTACTCTCTCCTCCTCACTATTAATACCCAAGACCCCATTTTCTCTTTGCTTCTTATGAGCCACAGTCTCAACTGTATTTTGAACCCCACTTTCAAGAACATAACCAGGATGCATTATTTCGCCATCAAACCATTCATACGGCTTCAAGCCCTCACTCTCTCTCTTCTGGCTGGGACATAGCACAGCTTCACTTTTTCGACTCTCTTTATTAGGGCCAGCTTGGCCCAATATGATCACTGTTGTGTCCATGCAAGAACCATGAACTCCAGGGTCTCTTTTAACGTCTCCTTGCTGCTCTGGGGCGCCAGACCCAAAAAGACCCATCATTGGGTTCTTTTCAGCTTGTCGTACAAACGTAAAACCAGGTACAATTGCTTTTTCTTGGGCTGTTGGATCAAGCACCTCATCATCTGTGGCTGTGGTACCACTTGGTAGCGGCGACATTCCAACAATATTTGAGCCTGTGTTCTTGTGCTTCTTCGTGGCTAATCTTCTAATTCGACCTCTTCCATCTCTTCTCTTGCGTGTAGCAGCCATGTTGATAACTGTGGAAAGAGACTCATTCGTGGATTTGGTGAAGCTGTAAAGCTTTCTGCTTAAGTGGGAGTTCCAATAGTTCTTTATCTCATTATCTGTTCGTCCAGGTAAATTTCCAGCTATCAAAGACCATCTACAACAATCATATCCACGAACTCCACAGCGTCAGCATATATACGTATACATACAAATGCACTCCAAAAAATAAAGGCAGAAATGGACCCCAATCATTTTATTTTTTATTTTTTATATTTTATTGGGATAAGTTTAGACGCAATTGTGACAAGTGAAAGTGACAATATTCTAATCATAATTTATTATGTAAAAAAGGTTTTGAAAATATAAAATTTTAAATATTTTATAACCTAAACCCAACCAAAGTCTCATTAAATTTTATAAGCTTCATTCTAACCATATTTATATTTCAAAAATCTAAATCCATCAATGCAATTAGTGGATTTAAACACATGTCAAGTCAACTTAAAACTAAACAACTAATATATTACTAAAACCAAATTCATGGTTTAGCAAGCATTTTGTTTGAGAGAGAGAGAGAGAGAGAGAGAGAGAGGTGGTCTACAAGTCTTCTATACCGATATTAGATCGGAAGTGATGCACATGACTTTTGGTATATAAACCTTTTTTCTTTTTTTTTTGTAAATTAAATCAGTAATATCTGTATCTTAATTATTTAAATAAATGATCGAATTAGATTCAGGTATCCAAAAAGTAAGATTGTAAATGATATGAGCTTTTTTATGAATACCTCGAATTCGGCTTAAAAAAAAAAGTTGTTTATGTATATTTATTAGGCAAATAAGTCAATCTCAAGCTCAAGTTCAGGCTTAACTATTAAAAGTGACAAACACAAATATTATACTATGTCGATGAACAAGTTCGTGAGCATAAGACTCAATACACACACATATATACTTGAGCTTGAATTGTGTAAGTTTATAAATAAATTCTAAAAATATCAAAATAATATTGTAATTTATTGATAATATATATAGTTCATTTTGTCACAAAAAAATTATATATAATTTTTAATAATACAAGGTTAGCAATTTTTTTTTTAAGTTCATCAATATATGAAAATCATTCTATTCGCATAACTCAAATAATATTATTTCAACTATTACTATTTATTAATTATTAGCATGGATTTGTTAAGATGTAAAAAAAAGTTGTGCTATTTACTAGATATGAAAAAAAAAAATTAATCATGTAACTCATGAACAAGCTTACACTTGTTTGACAAAAATAAAAAATAAAATGGACCAAGCATGGACATGCATTATAGTTTGTTCATAAATTTGTGTTTAGTTTGAGTTTGAAATATACAAAAATAAAAATTAAAAAATTTTAATATTCAACTCAACTCAACTCGTCTATAACTCTACCAAAAAGTAGAATTCAAATCTCGTGTTTACACATGCTCAAAGCTCGACAAGTTGGGCCTCTTTTTGTTTCATTGAGAAACTCTACCAAAAAGTAGAATTCAAATCTCGAGTTTACACATGCTCAAAGCTCGACAAGTTGGGCCTCTTTTTGTTACATTGAGAGCCATTCACATCTCTTCTGTCCACTATGATTTTCTGGTTTTTTATTTTATAGAATAAAAATAAGGATTCGGCCTCCCCCCCTCTCTTATGTTTTTTCTTAAGATTAATCTTTTAAAAATAAACAAAAAACACTTACTGCAAATTAAGGTTTTGCCAAAAGCCCAGTAGCCTATTATTCTAGGGTGTACCGGAGTTTTAGGCACCCCCAAGATCCTAGGGCAAGAGTCATGCTATATAGCCATTTATGGTTTTGGCCTGCTATTACTGCTACAACTAGAACTAGCAGCAGGGAATAAAAGGTGATAAAGGCGCCCCTTGGGGCTACCAATACCATTCATTAAAATGAAATGCCAAAGTAACCATTCATTCTTGCTGCATGGCCAAAAGAAAAGAAAAAGAATTAAATAACGGGACATGCTATTATTGAATGACAAGCAGCACATTTACTACAAAAGGACAGGAAAATATGATAGTGCCCATTATAGCAATAAAGTTTGAAATTGATGTATAGTTATGGCACATGCATTAATTGGCTCTCACATCTCTTCTGAAATTCAAGTATAATTATATTTTTATATATCAATTTTTTAGCAAATAACGTACTAGTAATTTTCCTTAATCAAGCAATTTGCTTTAAAAAAAAAAAAAAAAAAGGCAAAAGAGGGATGGCTTCTTTAAAAATAAACAATAAAAAAGCAAGATAGAAAGTGGTTTGAGGAGCATGTTTCCATACACTTGCATGAGGTTGCCTCTGATGGTGCCACCTTATGGCCAGGTTGGTCCCAAGATCACCCTAACTTGAAAAAAAAAAATTATATACAATAATTTAAAATTTTATATTTATTTATCTTAAAAAAAAAATTGGGACCATCTTGAATTTTTTTATGACAATAAAATTAAATTTTGGTCCACATTTTGAGCAATTTAACAATATATTAGGATTTTTCAACAGATGATGGCAGCACAGGTCTGATAGGTTCATAGTGGACAGAGGTGTAATGCCTATGGACTACTCTTTGTTTGGTCCTTTCCCTAGGGACATGTTTTAATGGTTTACTGTTCTCCCTAGCTGAGCTTGATGCCTCAGTCTTTTACTTGTATTCTATTTCGTTTCAATAAAGTTTTTTATCGTTTTGCGTTTTTTTAAAAAGCAATATATTGGGGTCTTTCAAGAAAAAAGGAAAAACTCCAACAAAAAAAATTGAACTAAAATCTGAAAGAAAATATAAAACTATTACAGGCTAAGCAGTGGCTTAATTCCTTCAACTCAGCACACTGCCCAATGCAACAAAATTTTCAATCTTTTATTATTTTTTATTACAGTATTATTTTTCCTTACCAGACATATATTACTTACTTCTCATTTTAATTATTTTTTCTTATTTATTCTTAACCACACACGTCTTTTGTCTCCTCGATTTTTACACTTCATACTTTTAAATTTTGTCAGATCTTCATCTACACTTTTACATCTACGTTTTGCCTTCCTCCTTATTCGTAACTTCTATATCTTCTACCTATACCAGTGCGGCAGTGCCTCTTCTCAAGTTTTGAGTCTCAAATTTCTCAATACGATTTGTTTTTTTAGCTTTACAAGTACCTTTGCTCTTTTTATTTTTTTTTCCTCTTGAGGTTTTTTGGTTTACAGAATGCAAATTTGTTTTGGTTTTAAGAACATTTTTTTTTTAAGCACAAACTTCATGCGGGCCGAATCTTGAATTTCGGCTGGTATTTATTGAAACACCCCGAAAATAGACTGGAATGACCCGAAATTTTTTCCAAAGTGAAATAGGGTGGGTTGTTGTTCTGGTTTGTTTACTGGCACGGTATTTTTCGGCCGTTATGACCAGAATAGAATGGAATTAATAACATTGAATCAAACTTAATTACTTAAAGGCTAAAAAGAAATAAGATTGTATAATATATGCTTCCTAAAGAACACCCTGAACAAAAATCCTGGAACCGTCACTGGGTTACCTACTCTATTCCTTTGAACTTTCATTCTAGGAATGTGGATTTCCTGATTTTAAGAAAGTTTCATGTTGGGCCTAATATTATCGAATGGTTATTCTTAATTTTATTTTTTCAGGCTGATAAAGAAAAATTCATATTAAACCATTTCCATATATATATGCTCCAACACACTGAACATAATACAATATTAATATGTATCAAATTTGAACACTCAAGCACTGAATACAAGCTAAACACACACACACACACACAAAGCATAAATATTGTCATATAATACTGCCTAAAGTAGAGCGCACCTATTTCCCAATACAGTGTGCAACTTAACAATGGTTTCTTCCTCTTCAGGTGTGATGTTCCCTCTCTTCAAGTCTGCCCTCAGATAATTTATCCACCTTAGTCTGCAGCTTTTCCCACACCTTAACAAACCTTCAAAAACACCATTTTGCCTCAAAATAAATAAGTAAAACAATTCAAGAATCAAGACCCATCTCTTTTTTTATGTGTCAAATATTAGTTTTCATCAACATATATTGTACGTACTTGGACTTACTGTTGAAGAAAAAAAAAAAAAAAAAAAAAGGTACCTGCATTCTTGGGCAAAGTCCTCCAAGAGCCTTCACCATTGACTTGAATGTAGTTTGTCAAAATTTCATCTTCTTGGACAGTCCATCTTCCTTTCTTCAATCCCACTTTTTCACAACATGGTGCTCTTCCCATTTCCGTAGACTCGGGAGAGAATGAGAAAGATAGAGAGCTCTCAGCTGGATTATTGTCTGTGAAGTTTATGGGAAGAGAGGAAGAGAGAGAAGTTGGTGATATAGACATACGAGCGGTGACTAAATTTTGTGCGTAGTCTAAGTTTTGAGTATGGATCCAGACTTTATTGTAATCTTTCTACATTAAGGTGTATGGGCCCTCTGGGCCCGGAAAAATATAACGAGAAGAAGAAAGCCATGCGGTCCTCCCAAAATAAATAACCGTACTTTTTTTGCCACAATTTTCCTTGGCATGGCAGAGAAAAAGTAATAAATTTATATAAAAATAGCTTGTAATTAGGTACAATTTGACATGTAGGAGAGAGATGGACCACATTGTATTGAATAATTTCTCAAAAAATATTAGAACCATAATCAATTTCAGGATTATATTATGTGGTTGACTGTATGTAGTGAGTTTATGTGAAAATGATAGACAATTAATCACATATAATAGTTGAGGAAAAAAATGTGAAATGAGTTGTTGTCCTAAAATGTCTCTAACTTCTTATGAGACTGCCACTAGAACACCAAATATATATTGTTTTTATTTTTTTCACTGATAAATATGATCAGGATTTAAAATATATGATATTTGTCTTATATGATAATTACTTTTTACCATTATTTTACTCTTTATCATTGCCATTAAAAGGTTTTGTTTTTTACATTGAATTTTGAACCCAAATTTCTTTAAGCGGTAATCCATCTCTCTCTCTCTCTCTCTCTCTCTCTCTCTCTCTCTCTCTCTCTCTCTATATATATATATATTATAAGTAAGCTGAGAGGAAATCCAATTAGAATCTAATTTTGTGTCACGCATCCCATTTAATCTAATTTTTAAAATTTTTGTACTAAATGAGTTAATTTAGTGTAAAAATTGGATTTTAATTAGAGTTTAATTTTGCGCTGCATGTCCTATCTAATCTAATTTTTTTTAAATGTTGTGCCAAATGAGTTAATTTAATGTAAAAAATGAGGAGTACAATATAGACAAATCATAAAAATCATAATCATATATCTAATTCTATATATAAACTTAGAGGAAAAGAAATTTTGAATGATTTTATATTTATGAGCACTTTTTGTATAACTAAAAACAATTTAAATTTATAAGTCATGTATGTAATATACTATGATTATGTACGGTCCATTATTAATTAAGTGATATATATTGCTTTTTTAAAAACCAAAATTTAGAGAAAATTCAATTAAAACCAAAATTGGATTTTGCTTTTGTTTGCATCCAATACAAATCAAATTGTTTAGATTTTTACTATTATTTTTTTCCTTGAATTAATGAGCATATTTTTTATATTGTTTTTATTCAGATATTTTGTACGCAAAGATATTGAATGTAACAAATTGTAATTGAGCTAAACGATCCTATGCATCAATCCTCATTCAATTTAAGAGATACTATTTGAAAAATTTATTATTGTATTTTGTGTTATATTTAGTAGAATTTCATAAACAATAACTGTGAATTGATATTGTATATTTAATATCCAATAATAAATTTCAAAATTATATACATAATAGCAATGTAATGAGAAACTTGGCATAACCAATATCATGAAAATTTCAAGGAAAAACTATTTTAGTACCTCCAAATATTCTAGTAGAACTATGTCCTATATGTTTAATAACTCAAACTAACATCAATAGCACCACTACAATTCATCATTCTCGTGCATAAGCAAGGGTTACATACTAGTATACATTAATAAGCAAAGCTCAGAGAAAGTTCAATTAGAATTTGAAAATATAATCCAATTTTGTGCCATGCGTTTAAATTTATGTTGGGATCACACCATAATTATCCACTTAAGTATTTTAATCTTTATGCCAAGTGAGTTAATGAGTGCACAATACATAGAATTTAATATTAATAAACTATAAATTTTTAAAAAAAAATCACATATACTCAATAAAAATCAACGCACAACAAAAATCACCACAAAAATTAGAAAAAAAAAATGATCATATGTAGTATTACATTTAGGTAAGAATTTTAATATGTGACTAATGATGTTCACTTTTTTAAAAAATAATTTGACTAATTATTTATATTTTTATGATAAAATTTGTTTTTAATTTTAAATGTATCCATACTTATGTATATGTTACATACTATTTTTTATTTATAATTTGACTAATTATTTATATTTTTATAATAAAAATTGTATTTAATTTTAAATGCATTCATGCTTTTGCACGGGTTACATGCTAGTATTTATAACACCTGTAACTATATTATGTGAAAAGTCTTGTAATTCAATTGGCACTTTCTGATGTCGGTATTTCAATGAAAATATCTAGATTCAAATCTTTCATTCCTTAACTATCAAATTTAAAAATTAAAAAAAAAAAAAAAAAAAAAAAAAAGAAGAGATGCTGTCATTGAAAAAATAAACTATTAAAAAACTTTTTCCCTCTTCAAATTAATCAATTTAATGAGAAACTGTGACAGAGAGCTCTCAGAAATGAGCTACAAATAAGGGATTTTTTATACAATATGGGGCCACTTGAGTGATACCACCCTTGATTGAACTTTCACTATGATGTATCCCTCCTTGATTTTTGCTCATCTAGAGTACATTAGGACAGATCCATTGGAAAAGTATTCAGTTCAATTCATTGTTAGAAGTTAGAACTTTTAACTTTTATAAGGTCCAACTCCAATAACAAAGGTGAGAGGCTCAACAATTTAAGCGGCTAGTTCTTGCCGCCAATGAGAGCCAAACGTGTGCAAATTTAATTAACTAAGCATTCAAGAAAATGTATAAATAAAAAATAAAATCTCTTAGACTAGGGTTCTACTTCAACCCTCATTTTTTTTGTTGAAGTGCATGTTGGGGTATTGAACATTTCTGTAATATCTTTTGAACCCATGGATGTACTAGACCTTCTTGTTCACGGTGTGCTTTAACTTGTGGGCTTGTAGCCATGGGCTCTCACAATTCATTGACAATGTCGTATAGGGATTTATTATTTCACCTACCAAGCATGTGCGATTCTTCATCCTTTAGGTGATTCATAGGATGTACTATATAGCAATACTGAATCCAATCATGCAAAAAGCATGAAGATAAGTGAATAATATTGACTGAAACTGAAAATAGGGACCATTCATGTCGCAAACATTGAATTGGATCACATGCATATTTTAAAAATGCAAAGATCTTCATTGATATCGAACTAATGTCACTAAAGTATTATCTTTTTTGTTTTATATTTTTTTTGGATATGATGGCAAAGCATTGAAATTACGCAACTGTTCAACAATTAAATTGAAGGAAGGGAAAAGAGCATGGCCATGACTCAAGAACCCAAACACTATACTTTAAGTAGTAGCTTGACCATACTTTTTGACTCAGTTAAAGGATGATATATTGAATATTGATAATAGAGGAAAATTACTATTGCTCCAATCAAAAGAGTTATAATGTGACTATTCGGGTTTAAGACCGCATAAAATACACAGCCTCACTTTAAGGGATTCTCCTTATAATTACACTATTTGTAGAGCCGAGGATCATAAACACTTGGGGATTAGCCAAGTCCTCTAAGAACCCACGACACCCACTATAACAAAAAAATATAACTTGATTAAGTTATCAAGCTCCATCAAACCTATAACTTACATTATTGGTGCGCATATCAAATAATGTCTCCTTTTAAAGCCAGCAACATTTGATGAAAACACTACAACAAGGTTTCATTTGTCGCTCAAATTAAGTTTTCTAGTCTTACTGATTAGAAAGAAAGTATGGGTCTAAGCACCTTTTTTCACATTTAAAAAAAAAAAAAAAAGTATAGTGCCTGATCAGGTGTCCTTTTTGCTGAAACAAAATACACTGCCATTATTCATTTGGGACATCACCTTCTTACTGCTATATTCTAAAGCAAGTGTGCACATCAATAAACGAAATGGACAGCAAGAGGCGTGGTAAAAAAAAATTTGCAATCAGTCATACACTATTCATGCATGTACTTTTTTATTGTGTTATTGTACTTAGTATGTATTAATCGGCTCCAAAGTTTCCAATTTGGGGACCTAAGATCCAATTATATCACCAGTTCACATTGTTCGGGTGGTTTGGTTCTTCATTAGATATTTATTTAAAAACTAACTAGTCGTTAAACTGGGTAATATAAGGGATAGGTTTGTTCTAACTAGTTATATATATATATATATATATAGCAAAATAATAATAACAATAATTTAGAATCCTTACAACTCTGAAAAATAATGACGCCTACATGAAAAACCTAGTTGATGTAGCAGTACTGGAGAAAAGTGTTAGCAAAAATTTAATGCTTCCATTTTACTATATATTTTATGAATGTATTCACTAGAGTCTTAAAAAAAAATGAATGAATTCACTACTGTATTATACTATTATTCCCTATAAAGTATGTACTGTAGGGGTTTTAGGGCAAAGCTGAACAAATGTGCAGCCGAAAACCATAATGGAAGTGTAATTTCTAGCCACTGTAGCTCAGTTGGTCCATGGGGCTTGGCTCAGGACTATGGTATATGGCTATGTGTCCAACCTTTACATTTTTAGGTGGTCCTCATACTCATAGTCAGAGTCATAGCCAGCCCAGCCAAAAAGTAAAAATGAAGGTAACCCAGAGAGTTCAAAGTTATTAAAACTTTAAAGCAAGTCAATAGGGTTCAATTAAAAGCATAATTTGAATGCCATTTATAACATTACGGCTCTATTGAACTCCTTTTGCTACTAAATTCAATAGGATTGGTTTTAAAATCCCACACAGCTGTGACTTCTTAACATGCAAATTATTAAAAGGTGGCGTTTGGTAACTCCATTTGTCAGAAAGCTAAATGCAATTAATTTTTATAAGAATTTGTGAAATGCATTTAGAATAGAGGCACCAAAAAGCCAGGAGTCATGAGATGCATGAAAACCTGGCAGACTGAGTGATTTCACGTGCTTCTCTTAACTCTCTAATATAGGCAAGTTGGCAACCCACCTGCAGCATGGTAGACAATCAGCATGTTCATGAAGTCACAAGAATTTCTTCACCAAACACAGGTTGTGGACCAACATTATAAAAGAAACTGATTTTTTTTTTTCCTTTTTGATACATTGATGATCATGGAGGATTCAAACTCTGTATATCTCCGTTAGAAATACCAAGATATGCTAACCAGTTGAGTAACAAGGTTTTTGGAAAAAGAGACTAATTTGAGAAACATTCCATGTTTTTCCATTTTCATTTGCCTAAACAAGCTTCATCCTTCCTTAAATTCCTTATTGCTTTTAACGACTTGGGAAAAAAAAATCATGTGCTTGTGTGGTACAGAACAACTTAATTATCTTATACATTTAACATATGCATCTCTCTCTAACATGTGAATCTCATATTAGTTATAAAACTCGTGTCTTGATAGAAATTATACACATGCCGGATGCACAAGACACATTCTCCTGCGATTAATTAACTGAGGATGGACAGCTGCTAGAGCTCCCTTTGCATGATCTGAATGCTTCATCAGGTCAACAGCCTTTTTTATTAAACATATACGAAACAGGAAAAACTCACCTTTGAGGTATGTCTGAGCGGCACGTTTGAGCACATATAGGCATTCATATGAAATCGTTCACCTTTCATAACTTATCCAATAACTTTGATGAGATAATCAGGGTTTTTTGGAAAAATATGGGCTTGTGGACAATGCTGGTGTTAATTACAGAACTCATATTTACCAAGTATCACTATAATGAGTACAAAATCGAAGACCAACTATACTTCTTAGCACATGGTAACACAGAAAAGGATGTGCGTGCTTTGTATTCAACCAGAATCTCAGAAACCAATTGAATTTACAATGCTTTTCTTGCCAGGTGATAAGAGATTTACCCTTGATATACATATTTTCCTTCAATCTGATGATTATTTTCTCAGAAACTGTGTCAGTGTTAAGAAATCATGGTCATCGAAGATCTACAACGTCATACTTTAAACTGGGGTTCATATAGACATGTGAACAATGCTCATAAATTGGACTTCCATCGTCTGGCTCCTCATGGGGATGAAAGCCACGTTGTTGGCAGTTTCGAATCACAGACACACCAGCTGGATCAGATAGATGAAATATGCCATGTGGACTGCAGTAGCATAGGAAACATGTTAGCATGTTAACTAGTAATAATATAAGTCAGATCTATAAAATGCGTTATTCATCCCTTTATATCATCTTACTCAATATCTTAACACATTATCTAGCAATATTAATCTGCACAACTTTCCAAATAAAAGACTAACTGTTGCATTTGCCAACCTGTAAGTCTGCACCTAAAGAAACAACCAAATAGAGTCCCCCCAGTGGTTGGCTTGCCAATAGATACCATCTACATTTGGCACAAGTTCACAGGAGCAACACACTCCAACGCTCAACCAGCAGAAGAAAACGAGGTTTGTGGGGGGATTAATCTGCTACAGTGGTGCTCCTCCAATCAATTTTGTTATGCCATGTGAATGTAGGTTTATTAAATGGGATGCCAAGGCTTTCATGAAAATAAAAAAAAAGGTAAATGAATGTCTTCCACCAGGCATCCACAAGGAATTTGGCAAAAGAAAGAACACAATATAAGGATCAAGCAAATCAGTGGCAGCCCATTTAAATGAAGAAAGAACTAAGGAGACCAAATGGCCAAATACAATACCTTTACAACTCTATCCACCTAAAATCAAACATCCAAATTTTAGATTTTGGCCTATGCCCTTTCATGGGTGAGATGACCATTTCTGGAAAATAACTGGCTTTCCAAGTGTGACAGAAAAGTCTATGTTGCATATACTATACAACTTTAACCTCAGAATGATTTAATGTTTATTTGGATGTTATTGTGTAGAACCCATTCAAGAGACAGAGAGAAGGAAAACTCAAAATGATCTTTTAACTCATCATGATTTGTAATACCAACAATAATATTAAGTTCAAAATATTTTGCAATTAACTATTCTAAATCAGCAGATTTTTGCATTGCTTCATTCATATTTGATGTGATGATCACTAGGTGATACAGGAAAACCAACCTCGAAGTATCTGTAGGGGCCATAACAATTGCAATTGCTTCGGGTAGCATAATCTACAACGAAATCACAAAGAAATCCTGTCAGCAAAGTGTAAATACAAAAAAAAAGGAAGCTGGAGGAAACATAGCAAATATGTAAATCTACATGCAGTTAAACTGATTCAAATAACTCTCTCCAGTCCTGAGAAATGCTAATAATTATTAATTGCTAAGAACTAAAATTCACATTTAATTGCAATTTCACATCTCTATTTTGCTTCCATTGCCAAAAAAACTAAATGTTATTAGTTTTTTATTCTTTTTATTTGTAAGTTATAAATGAACCTAGTGGATCTTGAACGCACAACCTCACCCTCCATCATGCTATTATGTGAGGAGGAAGTGCCAAATAAGCCATAAATCATTGGCTAAATTTTCTTACTCTACATATCTTTTAATTCTACACTTTCTCTTCATGTATGTTTCAAGAACCGTTTGTCATTATTGCTAGCAAGTGTACAGCTTATTCATCACAATAACCTAATGCATTCATAAATATAGAGGCCACAATTGTTAGGGGTAACTAGGGACGTGGCCCTAAAAAAGATCCATTGTAGCTTACCCCAACTACAAAAAATAATGGAAATAATTAACAAGAGAAAAGAAAAAGAAAGCATTAATCTAGCTCCAGTAAAAAACTATAACACTTTGCATTTTACAACTTAGATCAACACTACTAAAATTTTAAATTAAAAAGCAAGTAATCTATCAACAACACCCTTTGTTACCTGGTAGGAATAATGAGTGTGCAGATCCACTGATGACATGAAGCAGGTCTGTGATGGATGCGTCTGAAAATCACAATCATAACACAGACAGAATAGTCAAAAAACAAAACAATTGCCTACAATAACCCATGACCTCAGCCTCCATTCATTCTTGTGGGAGGCAAAAGTGTCATTTGATCTAGAACTACTTGGCATAATAAGCATTTATCTTTGCAGTGTAAAAATACAAATATAGTACATCAACTTCTCTTCTCCTAACTACAAAGTTTAGATCAACCAGGAAAGAGAACGTGAATGCCACCTATAAGAGTGTCTCCCACAGGTAAGGTGGTTGGTTACCAGATCATGTCAGAAAGACAATGAAAGAGCATTTTGCTCCTAAATGGAACAGGGAAAAAGAAAAAGAAAAAGAGAAATAGGCAACCCAAATAATCCCACAATAAACTGTTGTTAATCAGATGTTACATATTTACATAATGATATTTTTTTTGAAAGGGGATTAAATTTACTCAATTATATATTAACAAATCCAGACAGTTCAGTCATCTGATAGGTTTTTAAATTTGAAGCTATGAACCTATCAAGTTGTGCAAAACCAAAACGCTTGAGCGATCCTAACCTGCCGATTAGGAATTACTTCTATAGTAATAAATTAATTAATAGTATACTCATGAGCAAACTGACAAGCCCAGTCCATCAGTTACAGCATGCATACATTTTATTTTTTTAATGACATGAAGCCTCACCAAGGAAGGGTTCTTTGGACCCAACCCTAGGGAGTAAACCACGGATACACAACCCCATCAGCCAAAACCAAGTATCAGGTAACCCAGGGGAACTCCTTGTGGGGATCTAACCCAGGATGTCTACAGCTCATCCCAAGGCCACAAAGTTACAGCATGCATACATGGAAGCCTATGTGTTGAGTATTGTAAACAATATTCATGAGCATGTTAACAACACAATTAAGATAGGCCAAAAAATTTTAATGACATCATATCTATTATTTCAAAAGGGGAGCAACATCATTAAACTAAAAGTGCAAGACTTTTGAGGCTAACAGCATGGAGAATATCAGTCAAAATAAAATGGCAAGAAATAGTTCAAAATTTTTGTCAAACCAACATTTCAACACGTTCAAAGCAGAAAGAGAGCATGAGCAAATAAAACTAAATAAGAAGTATAATTAACAATTACTGTTCATTGAGAGTATTCACACACTTACGTGAATCCACCCAAGAGGAAAAAGCGATAATTTGTCTTGAATTTCAAATATCTCTTCTTCATTCAACGTTTGACACTGTACACAAAGGGGTTACAATTTATTATTGTTAATGGCACATAATACAAGTGTATCTAATAAAAACATACCAGTCTAAAAATTGAGATATTAAAGACAAAACATAGAACAAAGATCAGAGCGCTATCTGAACACATTCCAGCTTTTGTATTCTACAACATATCCATTTAAATTTAAAAATATTGACACATCATTTTCACCCAGTAAAGTCCATTGTTTGCATTATTTGGCTTCACTCAAAATTCGCAACTGACAAAAGTAATATCCGTTTCTTATGTAAGTATCTTTTTTTTTTTTTTTTTTCCTTATTGGTAAGTATACAAACAAGTATTTAGACGTAGGAGAACTTCACTCAAATTAGTTGCACATCGCAGAGCTACAATAATCCTCACTATTAATCAAACTCCTATGGGCAATTGACCCCACCCCTTCTTATGGGGATTTGGGGGGGGGGGGGGGGGGCGGGGTGGGGGAGGTTTGCCGTTTAAGCTAGAGCTCAAATTTTATGAGTTCGAAATTATAATTAATAGATACAATGAAAGGGGCCATGCCCTATTGATAGGGAAGTATGCCAAAAGGGCATTCCAAGACAACCACAAAGAAAAAATAAATAAGAGACAAGCAGTTATTTATATTTAGAGAAAAGAGAAATACTAGGAAGGGAAATTCAATAGAATTAAGGGCAAGGGCAGGCCTGTAGAATATGAGATTTGCAAATACTCTTTGGTATTATATCCATTTACATCAGTGGTTAAACAGTACATCAGAAAACGGAATAAGAACTAGTTTTGGATGAGAATGAAATGTCCAAGAATCTCAAATTCTTCTTGATACCCCAACATTTAACAATGCCAATGCACCCTCAACATTTTTTCAGCATTTGATCGCAAAGCTAAGTAGATTGCCTAAAGGCACGGAATACTTTTTACCTGAAACCTTACAACGACAAACAGGAGTACCATTCAACTTGAAAGAAATATAACATAAACATTAATATTAATTGATAAGTATCATACCGAATCTGAAGTTGACTCCTGCTTTGGGATAATAAGCGTAGTGATGTGGAAAACCCTGTTTTTCTACAGCCACGTGAAATTAAAAGTATAAGAAACCACAAGATGAACTTTCAAGCCCCTTGTAACTTCATTATTACTAGCAAAATACAGTATCCTTTCTCCTTAAGATATTAGTTAGGCTTACCAGTGAACCCGCAAGAACACCACATGTTTCTAAATTTTTCTGTGTGTTTGCCCGAGCCAATCTCAAAAAATCTTCCATCATTTTTACAGGCTGCAATATAAATTAATTAAGACTAGAATCATATTCATCAAGAATTAGAAGCAGATTGACACTTAAAAGTAAAAAGGAAAATCTATTTTGATGTTATCAAGAAATAGGCAAATGTATTTTCCAGAATATACAACACAAGAATCAGCACTAGAAGCCTACAACGTGTAGATGTTGATATGAATCAGAACTTGGCATCCCATCCTGAGAAGATATAGCAGGTCCAGGCCTCGGATCTGCAACTTTTGATGGAGGAATTGGAGTGAAGTCCTGCTGCAGTTGAGCAAGGACAGGAGGAATGGAAGGTTGCTTGACCAACCGGAAATCATCTTCCCTTGCTTCATTGATCAACGGAGTACAAGACTCCTCAGCAGGACGTAGCCATCTGCCATCATCTAAGGAGAGCACCGACTCCATTGCAGATCTGACCCCTCCTGGATCGCCATCTTTTGCCGCCACAAGATCATATTGTCCAGCCTGATTCAGGCTATTAAAATATGACAAAGTTTTCAAATGTTACAAGCAGACACAATTTAAAAGCAAAAAAATTGACAAGAAATAGCAAGTGTATGGTCATTGTGTTGAATTCACCACAATGCCATATGAGAAAAACATAAAACACACAAACAGGTGCAATAGGTAGTACAAGTTTGGAGGTTCAGTTGAGCGGATGACTTTGGCAGAAGTCCTTACCCCAAATTTTCAGTAAGAGTTAAGTCTGTATTGCTTGGATATTGAACCTGTATTGCATCATGGCCTTTATTAGCTAATGGATTTTGTCCCAATCCAACAAAAACATATATATTATATATGTGACGAGAAAATTATACAAAAAATTTCACCTTCATTCCTGAAGTAGGTCCTAGCCACTGGCCCCGAAGACCATTCGGACCTAAGAATGAGTGTCTAGACAAAGTTTCCTTCTTTGGAGCAACTAGACCAAAAGATCTACACATTTCCAAAATATTATATTATGCATCGTACTTGGAAAAAACTACCATACTAAAGTAGAGTTGTTTAGCAATTTTATCTTTAGGACCAGTTTAAGTTTGAGAAAGGCATGACCTGTCTCTCGAGATCAGTATTGTTAAAAGCGCGCTTAAGCGCAAAGTGCAAAGCCCATAAGGCTTTTTCTCTCTAAAGCGAAGCGCCCTCACAAAAGCGCGCTTTTTTGAGCTTTTTTATTAAGCGCAAAGCGCACTTTTTTGAGCTTTTTGTAAATTTTTTTTTTTAAATCCTAATTTGATTTTTAGCCATTAGATCTAAATAAGTTTGATATAAGCCATTGATTTAATATATAAAAACTAATAGTGTGGTGTGCTACCATACACCTAAGCCTATCTCTTTAGATATTTTTGAAATTTTAACCATAACCACACAAACAAACACTAAATTAGACACTCACAAAGATAACATTACTTAGCATTCTAGTACTTGTTAGCCTTTGCCTTCTTGGTTCTATGCTTCTATTTTGATTCAACCATGTTTTGTAATCATGGCCATCAAATATCATGGTTGCATATATTTTGTAAAGCACAATAGAATTATATAAATGTTATATAAATTATATAAAATGTTTTACTGTAATTTATATGATTAATTGATCACTTGATTGTTGTATTGATCATTAATAATTTTTTTTTATTTATTAAATTTTTTTTTTAAATGTGCGCTTCACATCAATCAGGTGCGCACTTGCGCTTTGATCCTAGGCTCCAGGAGACCTTTGCGCTTAAGTGTGCTCAGCGCTTTTAACAACACTGCTCGAGATTACAAGTACAATAGAAGAAACATATGTAACATAAAAAATAAAAACAAAAAAGCAATGAACACATGAACTAAACAAGTGCACAATGAGATGAATTAAAGGAGATAACAGCAGACAGAGGAGAAAGGCCAGCACCAAACATCAACATTAAACTATAGATGCTTATACCTCAAGAACCATATAAGAAAACAGAAAATAGATGTTAAATATGGTTTTGAGTGATTGTTTTGTAAAATTGTACCAACCTGGGAATTATGAAGAATTTCTTAAGTTCACACAAGTTGAGATACTTATTTTAAGTAGCAGGAGTACAGGTGCTTAAAAGAAACTTTCTTAACCTGATTTTCAAAGCATACACCTCTTGCTACTAATTTTGCAAATATAAGTGCATAGGATCGTTCCATTACTACAAGGTTATATTCAAATAGTGCTTAAAATTAGAATTTCCTTGAATACAAATAAGTGGAGAGAGAGTGTTTAACAAAGAATCCTTAAGCTTTGTCTATATCATTGCTTTAATATCCTCTGCAAGGATTATTAAACATGCAAAATTGTTTATTAAGTAAAATCTCCTAGAAGAAGCAGACATGAAGAATACCTAGCAACTTCTATAATCTCTAATTCTATCAGAGCACAAAACCTGGTGGACCCGAACCAGCTTGTGTTATCTGAAACATGAGCAGTTTCAGATGAATCTGTACCAAATCAAACTCACTACTCATGGGCACCTGATAGTGATAAACCCAAACCATGGCTATAAAAATTTTCCTTTTTGTTTTCAATAGGTAACAAGGCCATCTAAATTGTAGCATTCCAAGGTCCCCAACTAACCTGCCACTCTCTAAAGCTTCCAAGCTCACTCCCCTAATTGGGAGAAATAAAATCAGGATTGATGTATAAAGGTCAAAACCAGTTGCAGTACACCATTTTCTTGTCCCAACTATCATGATAAGTGAATACCATAAATCACAATCGCAATTATTAATTCAATATACTTGCCTCAATGCTACAGAAAATTATTACTCCTAGTCAAGAACCACAAATGTCAACATATACGTGTAAATGTACGGAACTCTGTTTAAAGCCTAGGTTTTTTTGATGGATTTGGGTGGGTAAATACAAATGCCCATATGAGATTGAACCCATGACCAACCCCCTACCCATGTTTACAGTAGGCAAGGAGATGAAATTTACATAATCACCATAAATCTTCTTTTTTTTCCTTTTTTTGATAAGTGATCACTATAAATCTTCTGTTTCTTTGTCAAGTTGAAAGCCAGCCATCAAAAATCAATAGAAAATATACAAAAACCCAAGCATAGCGTAAAAGGACTACACTTATTGCCATACAGATATTCAGTTACTGCTGGCTCCTCACTAAAAGAGCAGACATCAGAAACTGAAAAGGTTCCAAACTACACAGGTTGATTTTGCAACTTTTTTTTTAATTGGTAAGTTACACGCACCTAGTGGGTCTTGAACCTACAATCTCACCCTCAACCTAGCGCTTATAAGGGGAGGAGGTTCCAGTTGAGCTAGAGCTCATTGGCAATTTTCATTGCTGAAAGATATGACTATCTTTTATTTTATACGTAAAAAGATATGACTATCTTAGAGCAGCCTCATGTCTCTAGTCACTAAATGATGAGTAAATAATACGTTAATGTACTCACAGCTTCTGAAACTGCTTGTCAATTTGCATGGAATTTGATGAAAAAACCTGAGAGTGATCATTCTTATACTTCCATGAAGACTGAGGTGCCACGCTGGCAAGCTGCAGCAACATGAAGAGAAAACTTATATTTAATATATTGACTGAAAGTATAAGGGGGGGAAAAAAGCTTCCTACAAACTTCATATAATATTGGAAAGAACATTAAGAAAAAACAACATTTTGACTGAGACATAATACTGAAGAAATAATGAAAGGAGTGATGGAAAGCTTCCTAAGAACTGTATTGGCAGATAAAGCAAATGACCAGAAGATGAGTCAATATAGTGCATTAGTTGGGTCCAAACCTGCCTATTATCCACACTCGAGTAAGAATTGTTATTAACAGCAGGCCATTCCAAGGAATACATTTCCGAACCAAATGAATTTGATTCCAGGCCATCAAGTTGAGGCAATCCAGCTCCAGAATGGCCCTCATTTAGTTCATCCACTCGACGTTGGAATTCTGGTTTCAAAGATTCAAGCTCATCTAGTACCGCTAACAATCTCTGGAATACAAACATGAGAAGCACATGAAGACATGTTACCTTATATCAAAAATAAAAGAAAAATTAAATAAATAGTATACCTCACCTTCTTATATTTTATTCTTTCCTTTGGAAGCAGAACCTGGTAATCTCGGTGGAAAGGTATAGTTTCAGACACCAAACTGCATTGAGTCAAAAATAAGTTCACACATCCAATGCACAAACACCATTTTAGCAGCAGAACAATCACCACACACACGCACACCCGCTTTCTTCCTTACCTCGAGTATCTAAGAAGTATGATATACAAATCTACAACATTCTTCTCCTCCTGATAAATACTGGCCTGAGCATACCCAAAACAAATAAAAGGAACATTAAGATAAAAGAAACAAACAAACAAACAAAAATTGCATTTCATACCATTCAACATTGTCACAAAAAATCCTGCTTCAACATTTTATGAGTGTTTTTTTTTTTTTTTTAATCTTTCAGGTCTTTACTATTAATAATTCATAAGGAATGAGATTTTGGAAAATATGTAAATCATAGGAATAAAGTAGAGAAGGTCATCAGGGGTATTGGAAATGAGCGATTGTAAAAAAGCTACGAGGAGTTGCACAGAGTTTTGGATTTAAAAAACGCGCTTTTAGGCTCCCAAACGGGACCCTAAGAGTAAGTTATCAAATCAAGGGACAAAAAAAATATGAAGAAAGACCAAAATAATATTAGTAGTAGTTAAAAAAGACATGTCCATTGACAAGGTAGTAAAGAGTATGGTTTTGGATGTACTTGGCTTGGGCGTAGTACACTGGACCTGTCAAGATGATAACACACGGTCAAAAGTAAAACGAGTCACTATCGTTACGCGTCCACTTTAATATAGCACTAAACTCAAGCTTTGCCCATTGTGGATAGGATAGAATGGCGGATAAAAGAATTCATGTGGCCGACCCTAATTAGTCTTATTGGGGATCCATAGTGGTTTGTTGCTATTGTTTCCAATTACTCTGCTTCATTAGTAGGCATTAATTAATTCTATACAACCAAAATGAATGATAAGCTATAGACAATTATATAAGCAAAATCTATCAAAACCTATAAAAGCCATTTGCAAATAAAACTGTTGATAATTTCCGCCTATATGAAATGGAATTCAAAAAACCCTAATTGATAATCACCATGTTCGTAATTAAATCGAAAAACAGCTAATGAAATTGAAATTGAGCACTAATAAGGCAAGAATTAGAGAAAATTAAATATAAATAAATAAAAGTGTGATTGGTGAATTAACGAAAGGGATTATTTATTATGAGAAACCTGTTTGAGGAGAGTATCGGCGATCCGGTAGTAATGGCGGAGAGGAAACCGATTGTCGACCTCGACTCTCCGAGCGATCGATTCCACGTTGATCTTCATTTCTCTCCGGCGACAGCCAAGAAATGCCGGTTATATAGGCAACTCCGATTACAATTTGATCGGCGAGAAATTACAAGCTCGTTCTCTCTCTCTCTCTCTCTCTCTCTCTCTCTCTCTCTCTTTGTGTGTGAGGGAAGACAAGAAGGTTCGGAGTTGAGCGAAAATTCAAAACTTCGTCGTTTTTGGAGAAGGTACGATGTTCCCTCTGTTTCTTTCTAAAGATGTCGACATGATGAGTCTTATTATTAAGACTTCTAGTTATGCAACTTATGCTTATCGACCACCCAAATAATAATTTAGGTTTTGTACTTTTGTTTCAAAAAAATAAAAATAATTCTAGGATTTCATCAAAAAAAAAAAAAAAAATTCTAGGATCATACCATCAAACTAATAATAACTAGTCGCTAACCCGTGCGATGCACGGGGCTCAAAGCATATTATAACTTTGTTTTAATCCATAATAGTGCAAAATGTTAAACCAAAAGCAAAATGGGGGAAAATATAAAGAGAATACAAAT
The DNA here is from genome assembly GCA_032878915.1 of Castanopsis chinensis. NCBI lineage: Eukaryota > Viridiplantae > Streptophyta > Magnoliopsida > Fagales > Fagaceae > Castanopsis > Castanopsis chinensis. The sequence goes on from JAVQMG010000113.1 coordinate 3,248,568, forward strand.
TGACTAAAAAAAGAATGAGAATCTTAACAAATTTAAGTTCAGAAAAAACAGTTACCGATGTAAATCCAAAGACAAATGATTGGTTTTCTAGGTAGATAAGAGATTGGATTGGAGTGAGAGATAAGGAAGGCAGCAATACATATATCTAATAGAGTTTTACTTGAACTAAACTATTGTAACACTTGATAAGATAATTACAAGGTGTAGAGAAATAATAAATATATAAGATATAAAACCTAAAATAAAAAGAATCTAAAAAAAAAAAAATAGCGATGACGTGGAAAATTGTGGAGTAAGCAGAGCTTCGGTTTTATATATATATATATATAGATAATTATAGGATTACACATATACTCACAACTATCTTATATGCCTCAACGGTAGTGGCAGAAAAACTATAATAGATTTATATAAAAATGACGTAGAAAATGATGTGGTAAAGATTAATGCCCTAGATGGCTAGAACAACTTATTACTAATTTTTTTTAGTTTGAGTCATTTCCAAATACTCTCGTGACACAATAAAATTTCATAACCAAGAAGGTGACGAGTTGTTAATGATAAGTAAAAAATTGATGTAAGTGATGCACTTAGATGAAAATTAGTAAAATTTTGACAACTTAATAATTGTTAAAAATATTGTAGATGCAACATTATTCTTTTAAAGTGTCTAGGGTTGGACCAAGTAAAAAACTAGAAAAAGCATATGACTCCTCCGTGCAAGCTCCATTTTCATTTCAAAGTTTTTTTTTTCTTCCATGTCCTTTTAACTCTCATTTGTTTTCAATGCATTCTTTTTTCCAGTTTCATCGGATTTGTAATATTAAGTCCACCAAAGTGACATAGTTTTGGAATAACAGTCAAATTGGGTGGAATTATATCAAATGGTTATTTTATAAATAAATTAAATTTAAATTATTGAAGTAAAAAAAAAATTAACTTAAAGGATTGAATTTTAAAAATATCAGAATTAAAGAGTGTCATTTGTAATTTATTGATTTAGCCAAAAATATAAAAGTGAACCCGCTGGTTGTGGCATGTCAATCAAAATCAATTATTATTTCTTATTTTTGTGAAATGATATTTTAAATAAGGTGATATCATGTACGCCCCTAAATCTTTGGAATTAATATCTTGACCATGAAATAGACACGATCTACTAAATCTTTCATTTATTGAGAGGTAGGAAGATAATGTCGCCTCTTTGATATCTATGATATCAATCATTTTCTGGTAACACCTTGTTGGCATCGAGTTGTGTTGAATACATCTCATCTTTTCAATATTGAGTTTTGTCCTACTAACATCAGGTTGTGCTATCTAGCCAGTCACTTGGATTAAGGTTGAGAAACTTGGGGATTTTGGGTGAAAATATGTTAAAACCTGAAAGAGATGGGTAGATTGTTTGAAAAATTATTAAGGATAGTTTTGTAATTTGACTCTATGAAATGGCAAAGGAGAATTCAATCTTTTGGGTTTACTCGACTTGCATATGACCATTAGTTTAAGTAGCCATTAGCAAATTTGATTGTAGGGCGCAATTTGCAAACATTTTTAATGTTGAGGTGTTAATTCCAAGTTTTAATTACTTGGAATACTCTTTCAAAAACAATTGTTTGGGTTTTAAAAAGCAAAGACCCATAGCAAAGGGAGGATGTGTGCAATTAACCTTTTTTTTTTTTTTTAATCTTGAGTTCTTGTTAACTTAATTGGTAAAGTATTTTATTGTACAATAAAAGATATGAGGATCAAAATACCGCCACACAAAAAATCAATTAGTGACTTGTGATAAAGAGCAATTATCATTAGAGCTAGCCCAAGGCATAGGCCTAAGGCACAGGCCTAAGGCACCACCAAAACAAATTCCGCTTAGGAAAAAAAGGTCCACTTCTAATGGTTAAAGGCCCAAATTTTTATTAAATTATATATATATATATATATCTTAAAAGTTGTGCATTTTTTTTATTAGCTATGTTAAGTATACTATATTTTACTAACACAAAAAGTGATTTAAACATTCATTTGTTAAATTGATGAATTTCATTAATAAGAGTCAATTTCACATCATATTGTGAACATTTTATGGTGCTTTTAGCACATTTTTCTTTTTCATTTCTGTTATGACTCTTAATGTACGAGGCCAATAGAACCATAATCCAATTGAAAGTCTAAAATGTTTCAAAAAAAATGGTGTAAATGTGCTAAATCATTAATTATAGATTAATCTACCCTAATAGTTTGAGATTTTAATTTTTGTAAATTGATATCCTACAAAACCACACACTAAATAATGTCTGTCTCCCGCTCTTATAAACAAGATATAAAATTAAAAATTAAATTTTAACTTTACTTAACTATGTATTGTTATATATCCAAAATAAAGTTTTTTTTTTTAATCGTATATTTCTTTTTATTAATATTTATGGTTCAACTTTGATATTCAATTCTCTATATAAAATTAACATTAGTTTAGTTGGTATTATTCTTTAAATTATGTATTTAATGTATCAAATTAATTTTGATTTGATTAGTATTAAATGATTTTTTTTTTTTTTTTAAAGAATCCAGACAAAGCATTTTATTAAGACAAGCTAGTCCAATCAGCCTGAACAATTGATACAAGATCTGGTAGTTCGTCTTACATCTAGACAGTCATATAATGTACAGATTTTGCCTTACAAGGTAAAGAATGGGCCAACTTATTACACTGTCTGCCTCCAAAGGATACGTTAGAAGCTAAAAAATACGAGCTGAGAAATAGGATATCCTTTATAATGTGACCGTTTTGTGCCAAGCTTGTGTCTCCACTCTTCAAAGCTTTGAACAAAGACTCATTATCGCCTTCTAGTACAATATTGTCAAGACCAATTTCCAGTGCAAGTTGCATCGCTCTTCGTGCTGCTAGTGCTTCTATCTCGATCACAGTGGCTGGCAGTGGAATTTGTTGTGTCAGCGAGACCATAACGAGACCTTCACTATTTCGGATTACAACTCCCAGTCCAGCATTTTTGTCTTCAACAAAAGTTGCTGCGTCACAGTTAATCTTGTAACTTGGGGATCACTGGAGGGGCAAGGGCTTCAAGCTGCCTTTCCCGAGCGTTCTCTGTTATTTTGTCAAGCGGCAGAGTTGCTTTGCCTAGTCGGAGATTGTTACGACAATTCCACAGATTCCAGATGACAAGAACGGACAGCTTCAGTTCCTTATTACCTGCAAAAACAAAGTCCATAACGTCAGTGAAAGTCCTGCTACCCTTGAGTGCTTTGTGGTTCCATATTGTAGTTTGACTCCACAAGGGGTTCAACACAGGGTAGCAGTACAGGGCATGGGTTGTGTCTTCCTGGTGCAGTCTGCAGATATCACACAAGCTATCAGAGATAATTTTACAACAGACCAGGTTCGCTTTGGTAGGTAAGGAATTTGTGCACGCACGCCAAACTAGATTTTTAACCTTGTTAGGCACTTCCAAGCCCCATATTTTTTTTCCATAGAGGTTTCATGGCTTCTGTATTTGAAGGTCCTGGCTATTGGAGTGTGTTTGCTTCTTGTAAGAATATGTATCATGATTTAACAGAGTACTCCCCATCAGGATTAAAGGGCCAAATCAGAACGTCCTCTTGAATGGAGCGACACAGAGGGATGTTCTTAATAATAGCTGCTTCAAAATCATAGAAGACTTGGTCAAGCACATCCTCTTTCCAAGTTCTATTCACTGGGTCAATCAAATCACTCGCCCAGACCATGTCATCCCTTTCCGGTTTTGGTGATAAAACTCTAGGTTTGTTCTTCACAGGGAGCTCGTTGTCCCCCCACACCCAAATTGAATTCCCCATGCCAATTCTCCACACCGCTCCACGCTTTATCACCTCTCTTCCTTTAATTATGCTTTTCCAAGCATATGATGCATTTTCGGGGATCTTGCTTCCATCACAGTGTTAGTTGGAAAGAATTTGACCTTAAAAACCTTGTAGAACAGTGACTGGGTATCATGTAAAAGTCACCATGTTTGCTTAGCCAAGAGTGCATCATTGAACATGGCTAAATCTTTGAAACTCATACCTCCTTGTGATTTAGGCTTACATAAAGCTGACAATTTTATCCAATGAATCTTTCTATTACCGCCTCTTTGACCCCAAAAAAATCTACGGATTAAAGACTCAATCTCTTTGCACAAGGTGTGGTAACTTCAAACAAGATATAGGCCCTTTACTTCTTAATAGCCCCAAAAAATCTACGGATTAAAAATAATTTTTTAATTAATATATACGTATTAATAGCTTCGCATAAATCGATTTAGGCCCTAAATAATGTTGGGCCACCCCTGATTATCATGGAACAAATTCCATAAAAAAATTTATCATATCTATAAATAAATAGAACCATTTGTTATCAAACACATCTACATAGATAAAATAATCATAGTATAATTAACGTTTTCCTAATATGGAGTTTATATATATATATATATATATATACACACTAAGATGATAAAATTAATTAAATAAAATTCACCTAAATCTTTATAGCTCAACTGACACTTTTTAGTATTTATAATAAAATGTTTATGGTGTAAATCCCCCCTCTTGTTGTTGTAACTATCAAATTATATATCAACCCCCAAAAAAAAAAAAAAAAAAAAAAAATTATACTAGTGTAATAAAAAAAAAAAAAAATAACATCATACGTTGCTATTTGGTGACATAGAAGAGTTTGGTTATCTTAGTTCCACACTAAGCTAACTTTTAAGACAATCGATAATTTATTAAGGTATTTGGATTCCATACCTCAGTGAGCTTATGCCTTACGAATTATGATAGATACAAGATAATAAGATATAAGATTAAACATTATTACTTGACAATTGGATAAGTCATATTTTACGTCCACAAACATTGCCATATTTATCCATATTGGTCTTGCATTCAAAGGAATACTGGTAGTGAATTACCGTTTATTCTAAAAAGTTAAACAGTTAAAGAAATTGTGACTTTAATACCTTTTTTTTTTTAAGAATTGTGAATATAATTATTTAACTTTTATTATTCTAACCCTTTTCGTAATATACAAAAATATAATCTATATATTTTTTTATAATTGTATAATCTCTCTCTCTCTCTCTCTCTAAAGTGTTAAAGAAATTGTGACTTTAATACTTTTTTTTTAAGAATTGTGAATTTAATTATTTAACTTTTATTATTCTAACCCTTTTCGTAATATACCAAAATATAATCTCTCTCTCTCTCTCTCTCTCTCTCTCTCTCCACACAAGATCATTTTGTGTGACTCTCACCTGGAGGCCAAATATGCTTCTTATTATTGGCTTATAAATTATGAGAAATGTTAGTGAATATTGATAAGGGCATTTGTTAGTACTGAACCATCTTTAGAAAAGTTTTAATGGAACAAGAAAAAAGCAATTAATATTTTGGTAACTTTTACTGTTTTCCATAAAAATTGTGTCAAAATTTTCTTAAAATGTTTTGTTAACAATTATCCTAAGTATATATATGTATGAAGCTTAATTATTCTTAGAGACTTGAACTCCAACCCTTATCCCCCACACTCTATAATAACCATCACACCAAAAGTGTGCGGTGATCATTGGATGATTAAACTTTGGGTTGTGTTTACGGGAACCTTGCTCATAGTAACTTTTGACTTTTTTTGGTACATTTTTTTGTCATTTTCTACAACTTTATGTCATATTTTTCAATGTGGGAGTCAACTTTGTAGAGATAAAAAATATTAAAATAATCAAAATGACTAGTTTTATGTCTTATTTATTTATTTAATTTTTATTAAATAGGACCCACTTTTGTGCAATTTTAACAAGCACCTGTGCAGTGCTTGTTAACATTTGCCTTAAACTTTACATGTTATTGTATGTTTGCATTTGTTGTGCATTGAGTCATTGACCGATATAGCGTATAATTTACTTAAATGGTTTCACCTCCTTCGGGATTTTAGGTAGAAAGCTGAGAAAAAGTTGGTACAATTGGTAAGCCACCTGAGTTAAACAAGGCCAAAGCAGAAGGATGATTCTCGTATAGCTGAAATAGAAACAGTTTTGGTCTCGTAAGCCACAATTTTCTTCCTTTTTCTTTTTTTTCCCCTTAAAACTCTTTTAGTTTCTCACTGATTAATCACTATCTATATTTTAAATTTTTAAGCTCAAACAAAATCATATTTTTAATTTTCATATATTATATTTGTAATATGATAAATTGTCCCTAGTCTCAAAATCTTAAGTTGATATGATAAATCAATTAACTAATAATCTAACATAACAAAAAAATGTAGAATAATTTTGTTACTTCTAGATAATGCTAGTGAACTCCCACACATTCCATCATATTGTTTATCTTTTAGCCATAAACATTCCACAAAGCAAGAAACTGCTCATCTGCAATATTAATTATATTAATTAGTACATATATCGAAAACATACACCCTGACTCATGAAACTTGTAACTCAATTGACACTTCTTAGTGTTTCTAAAGGAAACATTAAGAGTTCTAATTCTCCTACTCCAAATATTGATTTATCAACAACCAAAAAATAAACAAAAACGTGGCCTCTGAAAGTGATTTATCTTAGTACACAAATTAAGGCAATAAACCATGCCCCACAATCATCAATCCAAGCCCATAGAGAATATGATTTATGGCCTTGTGTGCATTACTTTGCTCAGTTTGAATGTGCTCGGCCACATTAAAGTTTCCTGCAAAATGCAAAGGCCAGATTACAACATTTCACAAGAAAAAAACTAATAGAAAAACAATGTCAGTTACAGGCCAGTGGCTACCTCTTTCTGGGCCATTGCCACATGCTGACTTAATTGTATCTCCAACATCTTGTATTGTGGCCTTATTGTAAAACACAAAGTGAGCAAAGATGTTGTCAATGCAGTTTAGCACTAGGTTTGTCTCAGTCAGGCACGATCCACCGCAGAATTCATCAGTTTTTTGAGGTGGCACATTGATGTTTCCACTCTCAGTCAGTCTATAAGATTCTTCACAGCTAATGTAAATCTGAACATTTGTCCAAATGCAATCAAACAATACCAAAATAACAACATTCATCAAGTTTTCTTCTCAACATCAGTGGGATTCAGCTATGGAGGGGGTGTTTGGGAGAGTAATTTGAGTTATGTTGTTTAGGTATTTTTGATATACGTATGGGTGAAAAAGTGTGTTGAAACATGTATAATGTTGTTTAAAATATAAAAAATGTTGCTAGAACTCATCTCCCAAACAGGGCCTCAGCAACCTAGTCAAGCCACATGCACTCTTATGGCTGTAAATAAACCAAGCCGCTAATGAATAACTTGGGCTCAACTCGAAAAAAAACCCATTCATATTCGTTTGTTTATTAATAAGTCAAGCTTGAACCTTAGTTTTAGGCTTATTCGATAAACAAGCCGAGCCCAAAAAAAAAAAAAAAAATTGTTTGTGAACAAGCTCGTGAATAATATGACTCAATAAAAACATGCCAAACTTAGGCTTGTTTACAACTTGATATATGTTTACTAAATAAACTCATTATTATGACATTACACATATGTTTTAGAATGTTAATTTATAGCTTGTTTATTCATATATGTTTTTGAATGTTAATTTATTTAGATTTGTGCAGATTATAGTTGCATGGATAACAAATGTAGATGTAAAAATTGTATTTTGAACAATTACTCAAGTTATAGACAATGAATGATAAATAGATGGATTTAATTATATAAAGTTGTAATTTGAGCAATTTCTAATCACAGGTGGAATTAGAAGCATGATAAAGTGAGTATAATGTTGTTTTTTGTTTATTTTATTTTTGGTGATATAAGCATTTGATAGTACAATTTTTTTTTTTTTTGGATCCCAAGCTAAAAAGCTTGATTTGAGCTCGAGTTTGAGCTCAAGCTTGGCTTGACTAATTAATCAAGCCAAGTTCAAGTTTTTTGGTATTTTCACGAGTTTGAGTTCAAACATTGTTTTTAGGCTTGTTTCAAGTTCGAGCCAAACTTGAGCATTTTGATTTTTATTGACGAACCAAACTCAAACATACACTACTTGACAAAACTTGGCTCATTTAGCCCAGCACTCTCTATTGTCATTCAATTTTTATCAAAATTATCATACTCTCTATTATTTTCTTTTTCTTAATCAATAAGCGAGAAAATTTACCATATCACCTATTTGTAGTGGTCATAATTGTACATTAATGAGTATAAAAATCTTAAAGTTACTACTAATTTTTTACTTTGAAGTCGTACAAATTGACGTGATAATAAATGAATAGTCAAATATTTTTTTTCACAATTGGTATTCTGCTAATTTGTTAGACTTATATAATAACATATGTTTTATGCATAGCATCTCTACTGAGTACGTAATAGGGTGTGCATAAATTAAAGTTTTGCTTACATAGTTATTATTGAAACAAAGCAATGCTTTGGAAACAATTTGAGCCGGATCATAACCTGCACCACCGGTTTGAGGCACTGCTTCATCTGCCTTCCCTGTCATGAATTAGTGCAAAATCTCAATCTAATGTTAACTGAGAACTATACATAGTTGGAGAAATCTATGTTTCTTTGTTACATACCTAAGTTGCTGCAAAGAACAGAAACATAAGTAACAGCCACAGCCAAAACCCAGACTCTTATGCTCACCATTAAGATTGCCATGACAGAAGCTTGTAGGCAAGGCAAATTTGAGACATTATAAATGAAAGGGATGTGTGGAGCTACTTATATACCAATGTAGCACTACCAACCTTAAATTATGGTTAGTTGCTATAAAACCGTGCCAATTTAATTTCTAGAATGACCCACCTAACTTATATTACTTTGTGGACTATTTAGCTTGCTCCACATATCAGGAACATCCAAATTATTATATATACTCTGATATAGTAAATACCTTGTGCAAATTAAAGAAGAGCACTTTTTGACAAGAAAATGCAATGGTAACGAAGTTTGGTGAATTGCATTGGAAAAGAGAACTACTTGGTGTTTCTCCTTGATTTTGAGTAAACTTGGGAGTAGGGAAATGACTAAGTGTTAGAGAGCAGTTGGAATGCAAGTCACCAAACTATTTACTTGCCTGGAACTTTCTTTTGAGTGTCAAAAATCAAACCTAAAAAGTTCTTAGGTTTCATGCTTCCACTACAAGTTAAGGAAAATTTACATTAGAATTTTGTTCATGGCTGAAGAAATCGTAAGCACGGCCCTACATAAGCATCATATTGATATCAAGCATGACAAGTAGCCGCAAACTAGGTAGCAAGGCGCCGGGAATCATGTTACCAACATTGTCTTCAAGAATTCTCTCTTGACTGGCCAAGTTTTGTGTGAGACAAGTGTCATAGACTCAAGGTTTGGAGAAAGTATCTCTTACAACAAACGTACCTATGTAAAAAAATAATAAGTGAATGACATTTGATTCAATTTTATTTTCTTTTAACAAGTTGAACCACCAGCCTCCCATATGGTATTTATGATTTACCCATTAATTTGTTCCAATTTTTTATGTTATGTACCTCTATCACGTTTAGCACATGATTATATCCCTAATTCTAGTCACTCAAGAAATATAAGTTGTCCTTAATTTTAGTCCAATCAAGAAATCCTCCTAGGCAAAGGAGTCAATTTCGTATGGAGACTGTTCCAATTTGGTCAAGGGAATAGTATGCTTTGATACTGGTCAATATTATATACCATTTCAGTAGGAGTGTGCATGAGTCAGGTTAAAGGGATTTTTTTACCTAACCCACCATGGTGGGTAAAAAAAAAATTTAACCTAACCCAACTCATCACATAAGTTCAACCTAACCTAACCTAACTCAACTTAACCCAATCCACATGGGTCAGGTTGAACACATAGGTTGGACAAAATTTTATTATTATTATTAAATTGAGTAGAAAAAAAAATATAAATATAAATATATTAAAAAAAACCCAAAGATTAGTATCAATGTAACTCCTTAAAAGTAAAGAACACTAATGACTAAACAATAATAGTAATTTACTAGAGTTTGTGTAAACTAATTGCCTTTTATATAGGATACGAAGAGCTGATTATTTTAAAAACTTATTAATTATATAATATACTTTAAGGCTGGGTTTGGATAGCTGAACGCGTCCAGCGTTCAGCGTTTCTAGCTTTTTTTCTGTTTTTTCTTTTTATCTTTCTTTTTTTCTACACACGGGTTTCAACAATGGATAAGGAGTACTGTTCATCACTGTGCGGGTACTGTTCATGAACAGTACACGCACTTTTCAGCCAATTTTTAACTAAAAATGGGACCCATGGTACTATTCACACATTTAAAAATTATTTTGTTACAATGTTTTCAGTTTTCAGCTATATCCAAACGGACCATAAATTTAAATATTAAATATATGGATGGCTCAGGTCGGATTTGGCAGGTTTGAAATTTTATAACCCAAACCCAACCCGACCCGCTATCAAAAAAAATTTTGTAACCCAACTCAACCCACAAAGCCTTAAAAATTGACCCAACCTGGTGGGTTGGTAGGTCGAATCGGTTTTGGCGAGTTGGCTGCACACTCCTATATTTCAGGGTTACTGCTATAGATATTTTATAACAAATAATTACATATATATATATATATATATGTAATTATTTATATGTTTATAAAAATATAATTTAAAATATAATTTATAAAAATATAATTTAAAATCGACATATTTATAAGCCTAAAAATTAACCCAAATACATTAGCCTAATGTATTAGATTAAATATCATATTTTATATTTTTTTTAACATTTTAAATTATTTTTATTGTACTGGCCGAAACATCCATATAAGCTTAAACAGCCAAAAAATCTCCAAGACAACTAGTACAAAAGCCAATATTTTATCCAGTATGTTTTAGAGTAGTATCTGTAGTGATTTGATAGCTAGTTCAATACATACCATTGGTACAACCAATATTGTATCTTGCTCATAAGTCAAGGGTTGGTTTTCATAGCAACCCAAAGCCAAACATCGCTCAGCTCAAATGTTGATCGCCATGACCATCGTCAGTTGTCTTCTACTCTTCTCCATGGCACTTTTCCACTCCAGTTTTTTTTTTTTTTTTTTTTGCATTGATTCCGGGGTCCATTTTTCTATTTGAGGCTCCTAAATCCAACGACTTGGTCCATCACTAATTCTTTTTGGGTTCAATTTATGCGAAAATCACCAATTCACTCACATGCTTCATCACAATGTCATTTTTTGCCAATATAATTTAGGTCATTAATGTAGTCTCCCTCCAACCATAATAGTCACTCTTAACTCTTTGGTCATTAGTGCATCCGTTCTTAGGCCTTTGTAATTGTTTTTTAACATTCGTACATTATCATTGTCCGCTGCCATCACCAACATTTTGCTTGATTCACTCCACATTCTGCCTAACCCATATCTACATCCACTTCGGTCACTCGGGGTAATTTCAAGGCATCTTCACTAGCTTACATTTCAAACTCAAGATATCATTAGACTTCTACCTTGAGTTTGAGGGGGATGTTTGTGTATAATGTATCACATTTAGAATATGTTGATATGCTTGATTGACTAAATCAATGAATATTGATTATCCTCGATTTTAGTTCAATTAAGGGATTCTCCTAGGTCAACTTCTGTGTGCCTGTGCGTAGGGTTCACCGTAAAATAACAATTTTGAATAGTAAAGATGTATTCAGCATTCACTAATGGCCTGTTTGGAAGTTTAGAGAGGGAGGAGAGTAGAGGGGAGTAGAGGGGAGGAGAGTAGTTGGAAGGAGAGTAAAGGGGAATGATTATCCTCCACCTTGTTTGGATGTTTTTAAAATTAAGTAAGGGAGAGGGGAGTAATTAGTCTTTTCATTAGTAATTTTGTTAATATAGAAAGGGCAAATTTGATAATTCATTTAGTTAATCATTTTTATCCTCTACTCTCCCTCCAAATCTCTCCAATTTGGAGGAATTAAAAATGAGGGGTTAGAGGGAGTTGAAACCCCTCCAAATCCCTCCCCCTCCTTCCTTAAAAAACTTCCAAATAAGGGTATTAAATTACTCTCCCTCTCTCTACTCTACTCCCCCTCCATTTTTAAACATCCAAACAAGCCGTAAGAGTTTTCTATCAAATCAAACCATGTAATTTTTCTTACTTCTATTCTCTCCTCCTCACCCTGCGTCTTTTATTTTAACATTTGACTCTATGTTTGTCATAAGAGATATTTTCTCTTGGTATGTTTGTCATAAGAGATTGGTGAAACTACACCGTTAGTCCTTGAAGTTTATCTACTAAGTGTTTTTGATCCCTCAAGTTTTAAATGAGTACAATTGATCTCTAAAGTTTAAAATTTAAGTTTTATTAGTCCTTCCATTAACATGTTAGTTTTTTTGTCTATGTGTCTAATGTAGCATTTTTTTGGGTAATTATATTCTCCTCCCTTGAGGTTTGGGAAAATGACACACTACCCCAAACTTAAAGAAAAAAAAAAACACTTTCCCCCCTTAACATCCAATTGACCAACGTTTGTTAAATTAATATTATTATTTTTTTTTTTTTTGGTAGAAATATTAAGAATGTTTTGTATTAACCTACCCATTGCTTAAGGGCATGTTTCCAAAAATATCTTATTTCATAATTAAAATTTATTATTTCAAAGTTTTAATTGAAGTGTATTTTAAATTATTAAGTGTGAATTTTGCTTTCTTTTCTTATTTTCTTTTTTCAATGGGTTATGAAGAGATTTTCTGTTGCAACTGTTTTTTGGTGCTTTATAAATTTTGCATTTTATTTTAAATTTACTAACCATGATTAAATTTTTTAAAGAAATTCTTATAAAATTTAGAATATTTTATTATTAATATAAACAAAGGGGGAGAGAGTGTTAATTTCTTCAAATTTCAAGAGAGGGGAATGTTTTTTCCTTTTAAGGCTTGGAGTGGAATGTCATTCTCCTAAACCTTAAGGAAAAGAAATGTAATTACCCCACATTTTTTGAATGATATGGCAAATGTCATAGTTGTGCTACATCAATTATTTAATAACTAAATCTCCCCATAAGATTTAGTTTTATTCGTTATTTTAATTTTACAAAACTAAACTCTAATAAGAATTTAAAAATTGGGACAAAAAATATATATAAAAAAAAAAACTAAGATAGCTATATCTTTAACAAAAAAAAAAAAAAGCCCAATCTCTTCGTTGATTCCAAATTTCTTGCATTGAAACAAGTAGCAGTAGGCGGCAATGGAGAGAGGTTTGTGTGGATATGCATAGTTAGAATCTTGAGTTCGAATCAACAAGTCAAATGTTCAGATGCACGTGTTTTGCTGGAGGTGCTAGTCGAGCAATAAGTTAAAGGGAGAAGTGTTTACAAGAATTAGCTATAGGAGATGATGAAGCTAAATCCCCAATTTTTGTGCAATTCGAGACTGGTGCCGTTGTAAGGAAGAAGTATAGAGTCGACGGTGAGATAGGAATCTTTTAAGATTTGGATGCTTTAGTTTATATTTATTTTTATTAATTCTAATTAGTGTTTGATTTTTTTTAAAAATAAAATGAATCAATAAAGCTTTTTTTTAGGAACGATAAATAAAATAAAACCACATCTGATGTGGCGATTCAGTTTTTCTAGTAGCTGACATGGCACAATTATGACATTTTCCATGTCATTGAAAACATGTCCCACATTACCGCACATTCTTGGTGCGGTGGTCACTTCACAAGTATAAGTGCTTGTGTTGTAGAGTGTGGGGGGTAAGGACCGGGGTTCAAGTCTATAGGAAGGGGCTTCACACACATATACACTTAGATTAAGCTAAACTAAAAATTCTATCTTGATATAAAAAAAAAAATGTCCCACCAATGCTCTATTGGACACAAGCAAAAAAATTAATGGAAGAACCAATTGTACTCATTTTAAAACTTGAGGGACAAATTGCGCTCATTCAAAACTTGTCGAATAAAAAACGGTCAATAGGTAAATTTGAGGGAGTAATATTATTGTTTTGCCTAAAAGATTCATTTTCTGACTTGTAGCAAGGTGGCTCTATGATGATTGAAAAGTTTAAAACGTATATGGAGGTTAACTAACAGTAAAACTAGGGATGGCAACATTTGCACAATCCGCAAACCAGACACGACACGACACTAAACTAGCAAGTTATGGGTTGAGGCTTAATAGGGTCGTGTAATATTCGGGTTGACATGACTGACCCTTTTAATAAACGGGTTGAGTTAGTGTTTAACATATAGAACCTGTTTAACCCGTCTGACCCGTTTAATTAAATGACATTTTACTAATATACCCTTCAAACTTTAGGTATATAAAATTATTAGTTATGGTAGTTTATTTTTTTGACATATTGTGATTGATTATTTATGATATTGGGATATACTTTAATTTTGAATGATTATTTGTAATACAGTTACTCGTTAGTTCTAAATTTTATATTAAAAATATTTATCCGTTTGTTTTTTATAATTTTTTTTTCATTTTAGTAAAATCTGATAAACAAGTCTACACGACTAACCCATTTAATAAATAGGTAGTATTAGGGTTGAGGAATCTTGACTCATTTAATAAACATGTTAGGTTAGTGTTAACCTAAATAGTCGGATACTCATGAGTTAACAAGACGCGAACCCAACACGTGAACACGAATTGTTACCCCTAAGTAAAACTTGCACAAATTCTTTGAACACCCAATCTAGTGACACTGCAAAAAAAATGAAAAATATTTATTAAAAAAAACCTAATATTTTTCATACACTTTTTTGGAAACCACACACAAACCGATTGTAAATTTATTTTATTTTATTTTATAGAGGTGATTATTAAAAATTGAAGGAACACAAAAATGACGAACACCAAGACTATAAATAGAGTACTAAGAAATCAAACTAACCGTCACCCCAAACGCCATAGATTTCGTAGAGATTCTTGGTCAAAACGAAACAACATGAACTTTTGGTTTAATGAAAATATAAAGCTAAGAAAGAAATTATGCCAAAGAGTTACATCTTGAGAGTGAGAGTGAGAGAGAGAGTGAGAGAGAGCGCTCAATGAAATTATGCCAAAGAGTTACATCTTATGATTTTATTGTGAAAGTATTATGCAAATAATATTTCTTAATATTAAAGTGTTTTTCTTTCTCATACAAACTAATTGTTTAGGCTCAACAAAGGATAAAAGGTATACAAAACCAAACTTCAGTTAAAAAAAAAAACCATGGTTTTAAAAATTAGTATGGTTAAAGAATAAAAAAAAAGGATTGGTTACCAGCTTTTTGGTCCAACCGAGGTTGAACCGATAATCCGACTAATAACATAATAAAAAATTTAATTAATAATTTTTAAAATTATATAAATAAATAATAATTTTTTTATTACTAATTCACAAATAAAGTATTAGCATTAGACCCGATTGCTAAGCATTTTTTTTTCATATAATGGTAAATATATATCAATTTAAGATTAATAATAGGTAATAAAGTGAATTTTATGTAGTAATTTTTTTTTTTTCTTTTTGAGAATCCAGTCAACCATTTTATTCAAGCCAAAGCAGAGTTGCTGTCAAGTAATACAAAAGAGTTGACATCATTAGGGAAGTCATCCTTCCAAACTTTGGGAACAAAACAAGACTTGGCTAATTTAGCAAACTTGTCAGCCAAAGCATTGCCTTTCCGTTGCACATGTGAAAAGGAGCAGTAACAAAGGTGTGAAGTCAAGTTGATGGCATCGTCAATTATATGCCCAAACGAAGCCAGACAAGGTGGACCAGCTTGCACGTAATTTATGACTGTTATCGAGTCCCCTTCAAACAGTGCTTGTTGTATTCCATTCTCAATTGCAAATTCAACTGCTCTCCTACATGCCATAGCTTCAACATCATCCACCATTGGAGGTAATTTGATCCTTTCAGATAAAGCACTTAAACTTTGCCTTCAGAGTCCCTGATTACCACACCAATTCCAGCATGGTACGTATCCTAAAATATTGCCCCATCGAAGTTAACTTTCTGCAGAGGGCTAAGCGGTGGTACCCAGCTAGTGGGACTGACCCTTTGGATGGTTAAAATTTGATCAAACCGCGCTGCTTGAAACTCTTGTAATCTTTGAGTGGCTTCCACGAATATTTTTGAATACGGAATGGAGTCATCACCCACCCTTAAAGCATTCCTCTTCCTCCAAATCTCCCAAGCTACAGATGCAAACACCTCGGCCTGGTTTGGTTTTTGACTATTAACAATCCCAGTTAGGAGATCACTAAAACAAGTGAACCAAGTAGCTAGATTACTCCTGCATATGCCCATCTCCCACCAAATTTCTTTGAGTACATGGCAATCCCACAATGCATGAATGGTATCCTTTGCTTCTCCATCGCATATTTCGCACATATCATTACGAGTAATTTTCCTCTTGAACAGATTCTTCTTTGTGGGAAGTGATTCGCAACTAGCCCGCCATAAAAAATGCTTCACTTTGTTAGGGATGTCAAGACTCCACAGTTTCTTCCATAGTCCATTATTAGCTGTCGGATTGGATGGTCCAGGTTGTTTCAAGGCCTCACTATCAGCTATTAAACGATAAGCACTTTTTGTTGTGTAAACTCCATTTTTTTACTTTTGCCAAATCCTAATGTCTTCCGACCTCCTGCTGCTAAGGGAAATACTGAGAACAACATTGGCTTCATGCAGCATCATCTCTTCGCATACTCTGTCTTCCAACCAGCAAGGATTTTCTTCATCTATGAGTGCGCAGACATGAGTATTATTTGGGAATTTTCTATGGGGAGATATGACTTGCTTGGAAAACTAATCAGGGAGCCAGTCATCCCCTCTTATAAGGACTTTTTCTCCATTGCCAATTCTCCAAGTTGACCCTGTACGCACCAAACTTCTAGCTTTCAAAATGCTTTGCCAAGCATAGGATCCTTTCATCTTAACCTCATCATCCAGGATTGTACAATGTGGAAAATATTTAGCTTTGAAGACTTTGTAAAACAGTGAGTCAGTGTTGTGGAGTAGCCTCCAAACCTGTTTGCCGAGAAAAGCAAGATTGAATTGTTCCAGATCTTTAAATCCCAAGCCACCTTAATACTTTGGAAGACATAATTTCCTCCAGCTCACCCAATGGGTTTTCCTCTCATCTCCCTTATATCCCCACCAAAATTTCCAGATCAATGACTCTATATCTTTACATAAACCCTTTGGAAGTTTGAAACAATTCATAGTAAAAGTTGGCATGGCTTGTATCACTGCCTTAATTAGGATTTCTCTACCCGCTTGAGATAGGAGTTTCTCCTTCCACCATTGCATCTTGTGCCAGATTCTCTCCCTAATATAGGTGAAACTTTGTTTTTTTGCTTTTCCCACAAATGAAGGAAGACCCAAATATTTTTCATATTGGGTAATGGCCGAAACTCCAAGCAAAGCTTTAATGGAATCTTGCATTGATCCCTCTGTATTGGTGCTGAAAAAAATCTGAGTTTTGTCACGGTTAATTTGTTGACTTGACGCTTGCTCATATTTGTCAAGAACTTCCAAAATGGCTCTGCAATCATGGTCATTTGCCCAACAAAAAAGAAGACTGTTATTAGCAAAGAGTAAATGAGAGACCTTTGGACCATCCTTGCATAAAGAGACACCTCTGATTGAGCCATTATGTTTAGCCTGCTTAATAAGGGAGTGCAGACCTTCTGCACATAGGAGAAACAAATAAGGTGATAGAGGATCTTCTTGTCGAAGACCTCTATTAGGGTAAAACATACCATGTAGTTCTCCATTAATCATCACCGAAAAAGAAATCGATCTAATGCATGTGCTAATGAGAGCAATCCATTTATCATCAAATCCCAATTTTTTCATCATTTTTTCCAGGAACACCCATTCAACTCTATCATAGGCTTTACTCATGTCAAGTTTTACGGCCATGAAACCAGTTTTTCCTCGTCTTTTATTTTTTAGGTGATGAAGGGTTTCAAAGGCTACAAGGATATTGTCTGTGATAAGACGGCCTGACAAAAACACACTTTGGGATTCAGACACAAGTTTTTGGAGGATTTTTTTAAGTCGATTGGCTATGGTCTTGGAAATTAATTTGTACATGACATTGCATAGGCTAAAGTAATTAATAGAATAATATTTTTACTAATTGCTATTATAAAGCCAAGTAAATTATTGAATTTAATATAGCTTAAAAGGAAAATCATAATAAAAGAGATTATATGTTGATTTACTTATTTAAAACAAAATTTCAAATTTGTGTTCTTTGGTAAATAAATGAATGAATAAGTTACTTAGGAGTTAGGATATTTATAATTTATAGTCATGAAGCTTCTTGGAAGCTCAACTCTTACCAATTACCCACGTACTTTCACTCTTGGGGTCTATTTAGGATTCACTTATTTTGCCGAAACTAAAAAATTTTTGCTGAAAGTACTATAAATAAAGGTAAAAATTAGTTGAAATAGTATAGTGAGACCTATAAAAAGTACCAAAAAATGTAGTAAGCCCATAAATAGTAGTAAAAATAAACTGAATAATTAAATAACCTGACTTTTTAATTTTTGCCAAACACCCGCTTAATATAGTAATATCACTCTCATTTTCAAGTCTCATAAAAGTTCCACTTTATCTCTCTGAAAGTTCGAGAAGCACAAAAGGCAGTAACGGCATAGTTAGTTCCACTTTATCTCTCTTGAAGTTCCGAAGGCACAAAAGGCAGTAACAACATCGTCTACCAAAAGGTTTGATTTTTTTTCTTACAAATTATTTGGTTCCACTATTCCAAATCTGAAAAAAAAAAAAAAAAAAAAAAAAAAAAAAAAAAAAACCTCAAAAGGGCATGCCGACAAGATCATTGTGAGAAGAAAAAAAAAATTGAGAGGAAACAGATGCCGAGAGTGAGAGAGGGGCGTGTGAGAGAAAGAAAAAACAAATATATGAGTTTTTAGTTTTAGATTTCCCCAAAATGACATAGTTTTGGGTTGGGCAAAAGGTCAAAAACAGTGTAGTTTTAGTTTCAACACAATAGGCTATAACCGGTTCAACCGGCCGGTTTTCAGTTATTTTTTATTTTTGCTTTTTTTTAGGTTTTAAACCAAAATCGGATTGGATTAATAATCAGTTTTAGGTTGAACCGATAGGACCAGCCGATCCTGTCCAATTTTTAAAACCATAAAAAAATAATAATAAACAAAACAAAACAAAAGCTACACCCTACCATAGAAAAGCTATTCACACTTTATATAAATAGCCTTTCCATGAGAGAGAGGAGCCTTTTATTTTTAGATGCAACCTTTTTTTTAGAAGAATTTAGATGCAACTTAGATTTTATTTTATTATTATTATTATTTTTTTATAAGAGGGATGCAACTTGAAATTTGCACAACCTAAAATACTTTGAAATTTGCAACTTATCTCTTGCTTTCAGCTCTCAAAATTGCAATCATTTCTAGCTCTCAATCTCCTTCACAAATGGAGCAAGAGAACCACCCCAATGTCACAAACGTAGCACTAATAGTTAGGGTAACAGGCATGGCTGGCTTGAGCTTAGCAAAAGCCTTAAAAAGCCTCAATGCCCTTGGTAGACCGTGGTAAGTCTATGGCATGGCTAGGCACCCCGAGCCAAGCTGGTTCCCATCCTCCATCGTAGACAAATACATCACCTTCGATGCCACAAACTCCGACGACACACCTGACAAGCTTGCCCACATAGCTAACAAGGTCACCCACATCTTTTGGGTAGCCATCCAAGTACGTGAAAATAAAGAAGCTAATGTTAAAGTTAATGCAGCCATGCTAACCAATGTTCTCAATGTCCTAAAATCAGGTCCAACTTTACGGCTCAGCCACATAACCCTTCAAACAAGCACTCAACATTACATGGGCCTAGTTTGTGATCCAGCCTATTCTACCCATCTCATCCCTCATGGGCCACCATTCATTAAAGACTTGCCTCGCCTTCCATACCCAAACTTTTACTAAGCGCTTGAAGACCTTATGGCATCACATGCGCCATCATTGACCTATTCCGTGCACCGCTCATCTATCATAATCCGTTCATTTTCAAGAACCAAGTACAACGCGTTGCTAACGATGGCCGTGTATGCAACTATATGATGACATGAGAGCATGGCATTTAGGTAGGTTTTTGGGTACACATTTCACGTGGGAGCATTTTTGTGACATGTTAGACACACGTGTTCTGGCAAAGCAAGCCTTTAATTGCACCAATGGTAATGTTTTTACATGGAAGAGCTTTTGGAAAGTATTGTGTGAAATATTTAATGTTGAATTTGTGCCATTTGATGAGGCTGAAGAGTTTGATTTTGTGGGGATGATGGAAGCTAAAGGAAAAGTTTAGGATGAGACTGTGGAAAAACATGGGCTTTACAAGACGCAATTGAATGAGATTTGTTGTTTTGCTGCAATTAAAAATGTTTTACAATTTGGGTTTCAACATGTTTGTAGCATGAACAAGAGTCGTGAATTTGGGTTTTTTGAGTATGCAGGATAGGGCTATCCAATGGGTCCAAGACCCAACCAAACTGCCTAAATCTGATCGACCTGAATCCCAACGGGTCGACCTAAAGCCCATGGCAGGTCAGATTCGGGTCCTTCTCTAATAAAACCTGAGTATTCGATTCAGGTAGCAAGTTAAGGGTTTAAAAACCCGTATAACCTGACCTGACCAAAGTTTTAAAGTTAAAAAAAAAATTATAACTTGGTTCTTTTGAGGTGAGCACGTGTGAGACTAAGGATGATAAGACTAAGGATGATAAGACTAAGCATTGCCTAATTGAGAACTACACGGCATCTAGAGTCTTCCTTCCACGCAAAAGCAAAGATCAAATCACTAAAGTAAATATCAGATCACCTAAACTTCAGAACAATCAAAATGGCTAAAAGCTTAAAATTGAAATGGCCTCAGTGTTCAATCCCTTCAGACTTCTCCCTGTACTCGGTATGACAGTATCTCACTCTCTCATAATTCAAAATCTCACTCTCAATATCAGTCTTCGTTCTCTCTACTCTCAATCTTAACTCTTAAGTCTCTCTAGTCTCAATCTCAGTCTCCGTTCTCTCTGCTCTCAATCTCAAGTCTCTAGTCTCAACCCTTCACTCCATACCCTCCACAATCCACACTCCTTTCCAAACCCTAGCTATTGCCGCCACCACCTTATCGCCACAATTACGGCTTTGCCTCACTTTCCACCATGGGTTAAGCCTTCTCATGCTCAGTTGCTCACGAATCAGCTTCTTAGTCTCAAGACTCTCAGCCTCAAGTATATTTTCTTCCTTTTTCCTCTATCTTTTTCTCTATTTTGAGATATGGGTTTTTCATCTTGTTTAATTTTTTGAGATATAGGTTTTTAATCTTGTTCAATTTATTGAAAATTAGGGGTTCATCTTGTTCAATTTATTGAAAACTTAAAGATCAATTTATTGAGATTGCTTAATCATATTGCCCTAGAGTTGCATGTGCTTGATTCTATACTATCCTGTTTGATTCAAAGATTAGGGGACCAAAACAGACCAAGTGATTGGATTCAAATATGAAAACCTAATTGTCTTGATTTGATTTGTTGGGTCAAAGATGAACCACTAATTTTATTCCTTGTTCTGTGTTTTTTTTTTTTTTTTTAAATGAGCAATAAGTCTATCTTCACTGTAAAAAAAAATAAAAAAAAATGGAAGAAGAAGGATGAACCCCTAATTTTAAAAGATGAAATCCTAACACATTTTTATTTTGTTTATTTGATTGTATGTTATTGCTAATTTGTCTGATTCATTTTGTTTTCCTAATTAAAAAAAAAAATTGAAACCCTAATTTTATATAGGAGTTGAAATTTATTCAAGTAGGTTACTCTTTTTGCTTCCTCTTCAAGGTCGAATCCCTAACAGCTAAGGATTCTCTAAGGTATTATTTATCTTCAATTGTTTCTCTTTTAACTTATTGTTGTTTGTTTGTTACTTTGTTGTTGTTTTTGTTGCTGCTTTGACCTATTGTTGTTATTGTGTCACTTGTGTGTGTTCTTGTTACTGGTTTAGTAGTATCATTGTTATGCTAGTTTGCTAATGCATAAATTTGATGTATTTAGATTACGGAACTCTCTAGTGATGCACCGCCTTCCCAAACAATACCTGTTGCCCAAGCTGTACCTACTGCCACTCCATCTAATGCTAAGGTTCACCCCATTTCCACCTACAGGTAAAGACAAGGTGTGTAATAATAGGAAAAAGTCTATTGCTTGGGACCATTTTGAAAAAGTAGATATTGGTGAAGGTCATTTTAAGATTGTTTGCAATTATTGTCAAAAAACTTATCTAGCTGATAGTAAATGGCATGATATTGCTAATTTATTGAATCATACGCCAGTTTGTGTTAAGAACCCTAATAGAGATACACGTAAAGGGCAACAAACTTTACCGTTTGAACCCAAATGGATGGAGAGGAAGGGTTTCAGCTTGTACCAACAGTCTTTACTGTTGAAGTTTCTAGAAAGGCATTCGCTAAAATGGTTATAATAGATGAGTTGTCTTTTAGGTTATTGAAGGGTATAGGTTTCAAAGATATTCGACAACCTTACAACCTAAGTTGCAAATTAGGGATATCCCATCTCGTCAAACTGTGGCTAGGGATGTGATTGACATTTATGGTGTGGAGAGAGAGAAACTAAGGAGGGCCTTGAAGGGTCGCAGGATGTGTCTTACTACGGACACATGGACTAGTATTCAAAATTTGCTAATTTATTGAATCATACTCCAGTTTGTGTTTAAAACCCTAATAGAGATACATGTAAAGGGCAACAAGCCTTAGCGTTTGAACCCAAAATGGATGGGGAGGAACGGTTTCAGCTTGTACCAACGGCCTTTATTGTTAAGACTTTTAGAAAGGCATTCGCTGATTTGGTTATAATAAATGAGTTGTCTTTTAGGTTTGTTGAAGAGTATAGGTTTCAAAGATATTCGAAAACCTTACAACCTAAGTTGCGAATTAGGGATATCTCATCTCGTCAAACTGTGAGAAAGAGAAACTAAGAGGGGCCTTGAAGGG
This sequence comes from Castanopsis chinensis, assembly GCA_032878915.1. Taxonomy (NCBI): domain Eukaryota; kingdom Viridiplantae; phylum Streptophyta; class Magnoliopsida; order Fagales; family Fagaceae; genus Castanopsis; species Castanopsis chinensis. The sequence goes on from JAVQMG010000113.1 coordinate 3,271,626, forward strand.
TCGTAGGGTGTGTCTTACTACGGACACAAGGACTAGTATTGAAAATCTGAATTATATGTCCCTTACAGGAAATTTTATTGATGATGATTGGAATTTGCATAAGAAAATTTTTAATTTTTGTCAAATTGAAGACCATAAGGGGGAGACTATAGGTAGAAAGATTGAAATGTGTTTGAATGAGTGGGGTATTAATGGCATATTTACTTTAACAATGGACAATGCTAGCTCAAATGGTGTTAATATTAAGTTTTTACAAACTGTAACTAAAAATTGGGAGTGGACTATTTTAGAGCATGAGTTCTTACACATGAAGTGTTGTGCACATATCATAAATCTGATTGTGGGAGATGGTATGAGAGAAATTGAAGCATCCATTGCTATGGTGCATAAAGCTGTAAGGTATGTGAAGTCCTCACCAAATAGGAATCAAACTTTTATGGGTTTTGTGAAGAGATTAGATATTGAGTCTAAGTCTCTTCTTTGTCTAGATGTACCAACTAGGTGGAACTCTACCTACCTCATGTTAGAAATCGCACAAAAATTTGAGAAAATGTTCATACAAATGGACTTTGAGGATGATAGTTATTCTTCATTCTCTATGAACAAGGAGAATAGAGGTGGTATGAGATCTTCTAGTGGTATGAATTTCCAAAATTGTAGGACATTTGTGGGTTTTTTGAAGCTTTTTTACAATGCAACGAAAAAGTTTTCAAGTTCTTTGTATGTTACTACAAACACCTTTTTTGATAAGATGTTTGTCATTCAAGAGAATATTTCCCATTTAAGTAAATCTCAAAACTACCTCTTGAAAAACACGGCAACTAAAATGGAATCTAAATTTGATAAGTATTGGGAGAAAGGAGATAAAATTAATTATCTCTCCTATGTGGCTGTGGTTCTTGATCCAAGAAGGAAGTTAAGGTTTTTGAAGTTTTGTTTTTCTAAAATTTATGGGATTGAAGTGGCTGATGAGATGATTGAATTGGTGAGGGCTTCCTTGGTTAAGTTGTATGATTATTACTCTTGTGTTGATTCACCAAATGTACAAGTACCAAGTGGGAGTGAGGGGACGCACATAGAAGGTGAGTCAATTGGTTGTAGCGATCTATATATGATGGTAAATTCTAGTTTTGAGCATTTCTTGGAAGCTGAGCAATCCATAGGGTATAGCAATGAGATTAACAAATATTTGGCTGAAAATTGTGAAAGTAGAAAGGGGGATTTAAAATTTGAGATATTGGGGTGGTGGAAGGCCAATTCAAATAAATATCAAGTGCTGTCCAAATTGGTTAGGGATGTTTTGGCTGTACCTGTTTCTACTGTTGCTTCTGAGTCAGCGTTTAGTACCGGAGGATGCATACTTAATCCATTTCGGAGTTCACTCTCTCCGCTTATTGTTCAAAACCTTGTTTGTGCACAAGATTGGCTTTAAACCTTGGTTCCAATTTCTTTTTGCAAATCAAAGGATGAGTTAGAGGTCTTGGAAGATGAATTTCATGATTTAGGTAATATGTTAACTTCCAAACTTTTTGTCTATTAAGTGCTATTAAATGTTTCTTATGCAAATGAAATTTAATCTAATAGCCTTCATTTCTTTCTCTTTTCTAGTTATACGTCAAGCAACAGCAGGTGGTGGAAGTTCAAGCTCAAGCAAAGGTATCTCAATTTGTGTTGATAACTAATCACTAACTGGGTAAGTTTCTACCCTTATTGTTATTTCTATGAAGTTTGGTTCTGCCCTCTCTATTGTTTTGGTTATTACTATTCTGTATTTTTTGGTCTTATCCTTATATTTCTATTGATAAATATCTTTTTGCCCATTTTCTTGTAGGAGGAAAGACACATTTTGTATAGGAGGTAGATTTTTGGATACATTTGGAAGTTCTTTTGGACATAGTGTTTTTCTAACTTATAATTTATAAATCAACTCTTGCTTATAGGAAATAAAACTTATTAAGTTTATAGGTTTTCTTTTCTATAAGTCATGGACTTAACTATAGAGTAGTTGCTCTTTAATGCTTTAGAAAAGCTATTTTTTGGAAATACTTAGGTATTTCATAATTGTAACTAATTATAACTAGTTACTACCTTGGTAGTTTATTGCCTTACACGCTTGCAGTAACTACCTTTCTGCCTTCTCTGACTCTATGAAAATATTACAAGATGCTCTTATTATCTTTTGTTCCTATACTTGTGGTGTGGTTGTGATTGATTTATTTGTTAGAATTTGTTTGTTGGCTTCTGTAAGTTGTGTTACATGTATGGAATGGTTGGCACAACTTGGCAGGTGTAATAGGTTGAGATGTGCTTATTAGACTTTCTTGATTTGTTTTTAGATTTTTAAGGTACTGCCCAGGTCTTGATGCTAACGCATTTTGAAAAAAAAAATTCTTTCTTGTATTGTCTAGTTTTAATAGGTGGTTAGAAAGTGATATTACGTGTGTTTAAATGTACCGCCCAGGTCTTAAGGCTAAGGCATTTTGAAAAATATGTCTTTCTTGTGTTGTGTGGTTTTAACAAGTGGTTAGAAAGTGATATTAAGTGTGTTTTTATGTGCTTGCTAATTGACCAAGTTTTTACTTGTTATTTACAGTATTTGCTATCATTATATGTGAGCTAAAAACATTAAGTTTGTACTGATAAGTCCTGGAGGCCCAAAAGATTCAAAGTTGTGTAATGGATACAAGCTGAGCTTGAAGGCCTAATTTGAAATAAAGGATGTGAAAAGAGGCCCACATGATATATATACATGGTTCAAAAATATATAAATTTTTGTTAAAAGTAAGCCCATTATTTTGGGCCCAAAAGGCCTATCAAAAATTGAGTAAAAAAAATTCATGCAAATTCGCAAATTTAGCCCAATTTGAAGTTCAAACCCACCTACCCGACGAATCCAACTTGTTCAACCGATGACCCAAACCACTGGGTCTGACCCATATATAGGGTCGGTTGCGGGTCACATTTTTGGTAACCTGATCTAGTTGGGTCAAGTCCGAGTCAGGCCCAAACCCAACCCAACTCATGGACAACCCTAATGCAGACACACTAAAGAGTGTTGGGATGTGGGTTGAGAGACTTAGAAAGATGAAGATTATACCTTCAAGGTAAGGTTAATTACAACCAACTTTTTTTTTTTTTTTTGCTCTCGCACAGTGTATCTTTAAGGCTTTCAACTAGAAACTAATCATTGTTCGCGTCGAGGGGACCCACGAAGGGGTAAAGCGCTAGCCTAGGAAATTCTTTACAAAGTGCAGGTAACTGGACTCAAATTGGGGAGCACACCCAGTCGAACCCAATACAAGCACCTTGAGACCGAGAGCCCAACCAACTCGACCAATCCCTTAGGTTAATTACAACCAACTTTGTTATTACTACATGATGTTTTTTATGATGTGCAAGTACATTATAATTTTATTTTTTAATAATTTGTAAGAAATTTTCATTAAGATTCTTGAATGTACTCATTTTGTGGTATAATATTATAAACTATGCTGTTTTTGGTGTGGCATAAAATGTTTTTTTCAAAATTGTTTTAATTATTTTACCGTGTTTGGAGTGACATAAGTAAGTAGAATAAAAAATCAATAAAAGAGAGAAAAAAATTAGGATGAATATATATTTGCAGAATGCAAAACATAAATGGCTAAGAGCAACATATCTAAGCACATGGTATATTGCTTGAATAAATTAAAAGTTATTTAATTATGCTTAGAAGATAGAATTTCAATATCCTTAGCAAAAGCTCATGCTCTATAAGTAAAGTATTTGCTTTTATATACAGGAAAAATTACAGAATTAGATCTAAAAGAAAACTAATTAGGTTAAGAGTTTATTTTTTATTTTTAAAGGAAATTCTCATAAGTGAGAGACAATTAGAAAAGATGAATATGGATGAAGATGAGAATGAGAAAACGAGGGGAGAGGGAGGTGGAGATATTAGGAGTTTTAGAACCGGAATATATTGTTTTGAACCAAAATGGATGGTGTATTACTGAAACATAATTAAAGACTCACTAACACTAAAAACAATGTCATTTTTTGAAATATGAATTGTCTTTTGTGAGAGACTTCGTCTTGATTTTTTGAAATGGAGAGACTTGTTTTTTATCAAATAATTAAGAACTAGTTAACTTTTAAAAAAATGACGAGATAAGTTCCTTCTACATAATTAATTAATACATCATTTATAAATCATTAAACATGAAAATTAACATGTTTTTTTTACACTGAAAATAATTTGTTAACTCCATTGAACATATGGCATTGAATTAAAACAACATTTTTGAGTGGGCTTTCATAAATGCAACAAACGAACTTTCACCATGTTTCTTGTTTCTCTCTTCCCCTTGTTCTCCCTCCTCTCAATCGTGACCCCCAGCTTTGAATCTTCCTCGCATATTTATAGGCCAAAGTGATTGCATGATCTTCCTGTCAAGAGGGTCCAGCTTCTCCGTATGGGGGCCTTTAATAAATGGCCTGGGAACAACCCACCGCGAGGCCTGCTACGGCGGCGTCGTCCCTAGGCAAATACGTCTCCGGAATGGACATTAAGTAATTGCCTTGGGCTTAGCTCCCCAATTAGGTCTCTTACACATCGGTGTTGCCCCCTAAGCAATGGAGAAGGAGGTCCAATGCTATTCCTTCGAAGTGGATGCTAACGGACGGTTGGGCGGAAGCGGTAGCATCAGGGCAAGCTTCGCGGCTGGGTCTATTGGCCGGCAAGGGCAACGGGCCCAGCCGTGCATGAGACGTTACACGGGGCGCCTCACGAGTTCTGGCCGAGCGCTCTCGGCCACGTGGCCTCGTAGCGACGGGCCCGCGTGGTTGGATAACCCCAGCTGGGTTGACGCCCGTACAGAATTAAAAACATTCGACCATAAATACAAAGTTTCACACATGACAATTGACACGTAGCAAAAAGTCCATGTAACGGCTTTTGTATGAATAAATGAACAAAATTCTACCAAATATCTCCTGAAGTAATCATGAATCACTTATTTTGTATCACTTTTTATAATGGTTAGCATGAATGACTCTTAGAAGGAATACAATCATTTTATGATTTTAAAATGAAAGTTTCACTTGAAATGTAGAGGATCATTTTTTTATGCATTTTTCATCTTTATTGGACTATGAAGTATGAGCATATGTGTAGTAGCCTTTGTGCAATTGTTGAAAGCTTACTTGTTTATTTGTTGAAAATTGGTTTAAGTATAATCGTGACTAGAAACAAAAGGTTGTAAAAAGCTATATATAAAATATAAACTAATAAGTTAAAAACAATAACTTATTGAAACGTAAGTGACTAAATTTTTTCTTAAAAAATGATTTTTTTTATAAGATGAAAATAATTATAATGGAAGATTGAATATGTGTAGTAGCCTTTGTGCAATTCCATGTTGCTCTTTGTTGAAAGCTCACTTGTTTATTTGTTGAAAATTGGTTAAAGTATAATTGTGACTAGAAACAAAAGGTTGTAAAAAGCTATATATAAAATATAAACTAATAAGTTAAAAACAATAACTTATTGAAACGTAAGTGACTAAATTTTTTCTTAAAAAATGATTTTTATTATAAGATGAAAATAATTATAATGGAAGATTGAACTGAGCCCAAAGTATATATTATGGCATATAAAATTTCGCATATAATGAAAACTCTTTTATTAGGATCTAATTATTGTTCACCCTCAAAAAAAAAAAAAAGGATCTAATTATTGACATATCAAGGGTTCAGCCAATTTAATGTATGCCATTTTATGAACAAACAATTTTGTGACATCCCTCGACTTCTTTAAGCCCTGAACGGTTCTACTCTCCCTGAAACAACCACAAACAGAAGTAAATTTGTTAATATGTGAATTGCCAAATCCATTTTCAGCGATTAGATTTGAGAATTTAAAATTAAGAAATTTAAAAAATAATTGTTAGTATAAATTGCTTTTTTTTTTTGGACAATCGACAGATAACCCCACCCTGGGACCACTCGAACCTGAGTTCATGAACCCTTCAATCCTTTAAGGCTTGGAGAAGTACCAACTTGCCTAACGTGGGCAGTGGTATTAGTATAAATTGCTTGATACAAGTTTAATTACAACACATGATGATGTGAATCTTGAAGATTTTGTTCAAAGATGAACAACTGTGATATTGTAAAACTCAAACCCTCCATAAATTTCATCAATCTAAAAAATTTTATCATTTCATATTCCATTCTAGTCCTTTAAACAAAAAAAAAATTGAAATCTAAATCCTTTGTTTTCAATTTTTTTTTTAATCCAAACGAACCAATATAATATTACATCATGGAAACCAAACTCACCATGTTATCTGGACCAGATGTACAAGCAGGTCTCCTAGGGGGTAGCTGTTGGTGTGGTGTTCTCTGCAAATTGTATAAGACCATAAATCTCATGAGATACATTTAAGGTATAGAAAATGATAAAATTTCTATCAAATTTACTACGAAAGACTTATAAACTGACATAGTAATAATGTATCGTGTTTAAAAATCGATGCATCAATTTGTACTTTGTACAACACTTATGTAATAAAATTTGTAATATCCATAACATAACTCTGAAATTATGCATTACCATCAAAAAATGCATAAATGCAAGGTTTGCAGGTTATATTCTATTTTATACCTGTAGTTTTGGTCGCAAGGTCTCTACTGCAGCTGTTGATTTTTGATTTACTCCAGCACCTTGCTGTATCACATTAGAAAGTAAAAATAAGCAAAGGTGCAATACAAATAGTCAAATACCTAGTATTGTAGTGAAACACTGAACAAACCTAACTGAGATCAATTACCTTGCATAATGCCCAGTCTGCAGAATCAAAGAATGCACGTTCATGATCCTAAAACCATACAAGAAAAATTTTAATTTTGTTTAGTGCCACATTTTGGTACAAGTTAATATATTATAAAATTGTTTCATACTGGATATTTCAGTGTTGATTTACCTTTGAAATCAATGGCTTTTTCTTTGGCACAAGCTCTCCGTACTTCTTCCCCGTGGATTTTGCCTGTGATAACACACCAAATGAAATGTTTGACGATTAGAGCCTATTTAGGCTTGTTTGTTTGAAAGATTTTATATATTTGCGAATATAAGATTCATATAAATTTAAATTTCTAACTATTTGAAATCATAGAAATTAAATCTCAAGTGTTTTGTAAGTATTAATAAAGAAACCAGTTTTATGGTGGATAAGACCAGATAAAAGAAAGAGAGGTGTGCATGGACCGAGTTGAGGGCATTTTTCGACTCAACCTACCTTGGTGGGTTAAAAAAAATCCAACCCAACCCTCCACAAGGTACAACCCAACCCAACCCAACCCACATGGATCGGCTTGAGTCGGGTTGAACTCATGGGTCGGACAGCTTTTTTATTATTATTTTTACTACTATTATTATTAACTTGAGCCGGAAAAATATATTTGCCACCTGAGTTGATAAATAAAATATTCATAAACTAATATTCTAACTCAGTTATAAACAAAAATATACAACTGAGTTGATAAACAAAATATACATAAACTTCTATCCCAACTCAATTATAAACAAATAGAAGTGGAACAGGAGAGTGGGAGTGGGAGGCAGCAGAGAGAGAAATAAGGTTGTTTAGATTTGTAAGGTAATTGAGTTTTAGATAGGAAAAGCCAAATATGAGAAAACATTATTAATTATATAAAATATTTCTATATATATAATTTAAATTTTAAATATATAGGTGGGTTGGGTTGGATTAGGCGGGTTTGTGATTATTATGACCCATACCCAATTCAACCCGTTATTAAAAAAAATTTCATAACCTAATCCAACCCACTAACCATTAAAAACCAACCCAACCCGACGGTTTAGGTTGAGTTGGATTGGTTTTAGTGGGTTGATGGGATGACTGCACACCCTTAAACGAAACCATAACTAGTACACAACTTATAGAGATTTTTGTTTAGTGTTATTTGTTATGCCACATATTGCACTTACAATTATCCACTAAAAACTCACACTTTTGGCACATTCTTTTTCATGAGTCTAGCTATTTGAAAAATAATTGTGCACGCAAACTATTTATTTTATTCATTTCTTTTAGTGCCCGTTTGGATTGAATCAACTTTACTCTACTTCCCTTCAATCCAAACGGATCTTTAGTTCCATAGACCATACAAGAGAACAAGGTTTATTAATGGAAGTAAAAACTGGTTGAATGGTTATAAATTCAATTACAAACCAATGCCATATTAAATTTTTTTATTTATTCAGTTTTTTATTATATATAGGTATAATAAACTAAATGATTGAACTTCTGTATGGATTAGGAGACTTGTCATGTTTGAATAAATATAAAAAGAATCTTGCATAATTTAATGGTATCACAACCAAAATAATGGACTACTTTTCATTACTAAACAAAAGAAGTACTATTCTATAAACTGCTCCCCCACACCATGCCTCCATGGCAACTCGTCTCCTTAGACCACACGTATACAGGCGGCTTGTTCCTAGCCACGTGGTGTAAGGATCAGCCACAAGCCAAGTAATTTTCCATACTTTGAAAGTTTGAATTGTTCCACTGAGTAAATACATTAGGCTTTTGGCATTAGTAAAGAATGCTCTGACTTTGAAAAAATTGAACCTAAACTACGACTCTAATCAAGGTATTTAAACTAATTAGATCATTGCATTTTTTTAAGTACTACCAATTGTTCTTTGGCCCAAAATGAAGAAGGTCCTATCAGCTGTCAATTTAGAAAGTTTGCTAAAGATAGTTAAAGTCTTTGGTCATTCATTTTGATTTTGACTAGTAAGGGAATGTGGATAATTCATCTTTAAAAGTTGGGTGAAACTTATTTCCTAATTTTGAGGAATTCAAAAACCAGCAACAAGTTTTGGCAATTTGAAAAAAAGTTTATGAGTGACAACATTGGACATGCTCAAAGATTTTAGACTCGGAGTTTGGCATTCCATACTCCATAGTGATAAAAAGTCAAGTAAATCAAAAGGCAAAGGTGGGTTTTTCTTTTCTTTCCTTTTACTCAAATCAAAAACATAGAAGGAAAAAAAATAAATAAATAAAAAAACCTCTAAGCACAAAAGAGAGTTGAGCCAAAGGCTCCCTCAACAATCAGTCATATAGTAGAATTTACTATTATTATTTTTTTTAAAAAGATAAAATCAATTAGCATGCTTTGACTAATAAAGTTACGTGATTGAATTTAACTTAAAACTTAAAAAGGAATCAATAGAGAATTGTACCTAAGTTTTGGCGTTTTAGGTTAGCGGCAGAAACAGTCACGCTAAGGTGAGTGGGGTTACATACTTACATGTTACAAGTTAGAAAAACAAAATCGGCCACGTTTTGTAACGTGAACTTAAGCGTTTTATAAGGCTTATCTTAGAGTCATGTCCAATTAGCAATGACAAAAGAAAAGTCCACGTGAATAAGTTGACAGCCTAACAACCAGTTCCAATAGGCAAATTGGGTTTTGATATTTTACGTTAGAGTCTTCAGAGATAGAGATAGAGAGAGGTATCTGTATATGCTATATACTATAATAATATATTATTATGTAGAATCCTACATTCTGCCGACAAATCAAACAGAGTATCCAAACAAGCATGTACCACTTTAAAACACCAAAACAATACCCATATCATTTCTTCATTTTCTTGGGTTCTATTGGTTTTTTTTTTTTTGAAAGGCTTGGGTTCTATTGTTAACCGTTAGATGTGGAGCCCATTTGATATGCCATAACAACAAAGCAGGCCTCATATCATTTATCCTTCTTCGATTTGACCCCATAAGTATCTATTTTTTTTTTCTTCTTAATATTTTTTGGGTTTAAGTTTGTACCCAAAAAAAAAAAAAGATTCATGACTCTTCTTTCTAGGCCAATTCATATACACCATCATTGATGAACATAATTAACAGAGAGAGAGATAACATTGAAGTTTTTAACATAATGACTCTTCTTTCAAAAAAAAAGATAAATTACAGTAACATTTGAAGTTTTTAACACCCCCTCCTCCCGAGGTAAAATAAATAAATAAAACGTAATGAAATTAATAAATGAAATTGAAAAGAGCTGTTATTTTCACTTTTAGGAATGATGTTTTTGTAGTACATTAGTTCCACGATCCCACGTGGTGGGCTCAACGCCTATGAAACTAAGAGCGTAAAAATATCAGTGTCCTGTATGAAATTAACACAAAATGTGGAATGAAAAGCCAACAAAGATTTAGGTACACTTCCTTAATTGAAATATTTTATGTTTTTTAATTAAATTCAAACACATTCTTCAAAAATAAGCCGAGAAAACTTACATAAAAGATACAATATCTAAAAATAACTCTTCTTAGATTTCATCCACAGGCAAATACGAAATCAATGTAAAAGGTTATCATGTGGGTGAACGTGATTAGGAGAGTTAGGATGTGCCATCTACAATTCAAATATAGATGCTCATGTCAAAGAGGTAGACTGGTCCTGAAAATAAAGTTCGAGATTGATGGGTGTCAGGTTGCTCAACACCAACAACAGCAAGAAGTTTTATGGGTTTGGACTTATTTTGAACAACACTTTCTCTAGTCTTTGTTTTATAAGAAAGTCCATCACAACAAGATTATGAACAGCGTACCTCACGGTCTTGGGAAGCAAAATGTTCTTCACCTCTATCGCAATCTGCCATCTTTCTCAGGCCCTGTTAAAACAACACACAAGAATTTAGTCATGGAAGAGAAATAGAAATAGACATTAGGTTCCTACCAATATAATGTAACCAGAAAACCTTAAGATTTAGTGTTTCAAAGAGAAGAGAAAAAGGCCTCTAAGACAGTGGCTTTCAAAGGGTATACAATTTTGAAAATGGGTAGTGAGGTAAACCCAATTATATACAAAAAAGAAAGCAAAAGTGAGAAAAAGCAAAAAAAGAAAAGGAGGCATTACCTTGCAGAGGGAGAAAGGAAGGAGATGCAAAGAGGAAGAGAGACAAAAAGTGTGAGACAAATGAAAAGAGAGAGAGAGAGAGAGAGAGAGAGAGAGAGAGAGAGAGAGAGGGGTGTGATGAAAAACGAGGAGGGGGGTGGGGGGGTTTGAGTGAGAAGGTAAGGTAAAGAATATATGAATGAATGTAGATTGCAGATTGTAGATTGTAGATTGTAGAAGATTGGATATGTGATGTGAATGTGAGAGGGTAAGAGATAAATCAAAGAGTGAAAGACTATATAGAAAGTTAAGTAAAATTTGGAAATAAAATCTTATCTAATTATACCCATATGTATGTATATGATGGTGGTGGGTGAGAGTTGAAACTTGACTTGAGAATGAGGTTTAAGGGTGGTGGACTACTACTTATTGGGTAGGAGACTAAAATTATCCCAACAAACAAACAAAATATTATTAATTTATTAATACACAAAAATAAATAATTTTAAAACAAATATTAATTGAAGGAATGCAAAATGTTTGGGTTTTTGGCTTTGTGCCGTTAGAATATCACCATCGTTTTGGCCATTTAAAACTTAAAACCCAGGCCATCCATTTTGTCACGTGTAAAGCACCCTCTCTTACCGACACCTCCCATTCATACAATTGAAAATATATTTGGATTAAATTTTTGAGATTAGTAACTTTGCTAGTTGATCTAACAATGAATATAATTGGTGATTTAAAAAAAAAAAAAAAAGTAAACAAATGTCTATTTATTTTCTCCGATTGATGACACACCAATTAGATTATGCAATAAAATTTATGGTATCCTTAATATTAGTTTTTTATAATTTGTGATACATTAATTTGTAAAAGTTAAGCAGTAAAATTTATAATATTCCTAATATCACTCTATTTGTAACATTCCTAACGTTACGCATTTGATATTTTCCTCACCCTCACACAAACATGTGTGCTTTTGTCAAAAAGAGACTTTTTTATTATTATTTTTTGAGTAATTAGTCAATTGCTTTTATGATAATACGATATGTAACGGTGGTTGTATTCATTTGGTTGAAGAACTAATTTTAATAAAGGGTCTTGATCCCATGAGGGTGACATAACCTCAAGATGCAGGTTGCAAACTCAACTACATAAACTGAAATCATTAGTAATTGTCGGTCACTTGTTCGTTTTTGGCCTCATACAAACCAGCCATCAATTTTCTTTTTTTTAAATAAGGTTTAAAGTCAAATAATCAAAAATAAACTCAATTATTAGAATGTATAAATGAAAATTTAAAATTAAAAAAATTGACCAGAAAAATTATAGTATATATGTGTCCAACTTAACAACCTAAGATATTGATTGTATTTTAATGTTATTAGTTACATCTAACCGTCTAGAGAAATATATATTTATTCATTTATATTAATTTATTGTGATAGATAAGTCAAAACCATCAAAACCAATGGCGTGTGAACTTGTGGAAAATCAAACGTTTCAAAAATGCCACTTAATTAGTATATGGTCAAGTTAATGACTTTTTATATTTAGATATTTGCCTGAATTCAGATTAAACTCTAATAAAGTTATGTTTCTCAAAAAAAAAAAAAAAAAATCTAATAAAGTTATGAGTTGTTTTTAATGATATGGCAGATTTTTTGTTCGGTTGGATGATATGGCAGATTTCGATTGGTCAAATTGCAAGAATTGGATATTAGAATATTGCAGGAGATTTGGTCCCCACTATCTATTATTGTGAAACGCTGGTTTGTCTGTTTCTTTACTTATTTATTATTATTATTTTGGAAAGATGCAAAGCTGGTTTTTGACGTTGGATAAGTTTTTTCAAAGCCTTCCAATTGCAATAGAGATACTTTGTTTAACCGTTAAGAATTTATCTTAGATTTGATAATGTATAGAATGTTATATAATTTTTCTAAAATAGCTATTTATTGTTAAAAATTTTAACAAATTAAATTATTAGAGAGTCAAATAAGATCTCCATTCAATTCATTACATTTTGAAATCCTAAATTCCAATTAAAAATTTTAATATTCAAAGATTTCAAATACTTTGGTTTACATGTAATAATGATACAAACAAGGAATCACAAGATCAATACATCTATGTTCCAAATCTCCCTTGAACAGAAAGAAATACAAATCCAAACTCTGAAAATGTTTCAATCTTTCTCTTTCTTTTTTCTTCTTTTTACACTTGGAATGGATTGAGGCTTGACTTTTATTATAGAACAATTACGATTCCAAATACTGTTCTGTTCTTTCTCATTCTATTTATAATCTTACAATATTATGTCCACTTTTGGACCAATATTGTTTTTTCTTTCCCTTAATGGTTTAATGGGAAAGGAATTAGAGGAACAAATATATATAGGGTCATCGAGCTTTGATGTGATCACCATACTATGATGACTGTTTAGACTTAATTTCTTGTTGATAATTGGACTGAGATTGAATGTTTGTAGTCTCCAATTTGAAGTTTATGATTACCCATTGGAATTCTTCGAGTTCCAAAATTGTCAACCACACTGAGATGCTTGCACACTTGAATACCAAACCACACCCTTTGCTTAGACCCAGCTGGTACATGGACTTTTTGAAAGCCCACTAATTGCTTGTTCGCGGACCATCTACCAGAGGGTGGGGTTGAAAATACAAGTAGAGTATGAGTCCCATGCATAGTTCCAGTATTTTCTACATCAATGTGAAAACCTAGTGTGAGTTCTTTGCAATTGGTGTGCTTGGCCTTGATCCCATTGCGTAAATTGGTTGAGTTTATTGGGACATTGAATTTGGTAAGGGTTACTGAAACCTCTTTTGGAGCTTCGACTAATTTGTGGTTAAATGAGGTGTAGCTCAAACCTTGCCCAAAGGAAAATACTGTTGGGCCCTTGTAGAATCTGTACGTTCTTCCAGGATAGCCATTTGATTGGTCTGCTCTCATGGCCATGTTTGTCATTGCTACCTTTTCTACAAACTCCTGTGGGTACCATGTCATAGGCAGCTTTCCTCCTAAAGAACAAAACATAATAAGAGCACCATTATTAGCCTTTTGTGATCACAATAAGTTTAGTTAGTATAACAATAATGGAATTAATACGTGGGTCAATATGAAAGTGGTGTACGTTATCTCAATCAAAACACTTTTATATATGATTGGTTGATTGGGATATAATAACACTTATATATGGTTCATTATTGACACAATTTTTATTACACGTCAATCATAACAGAATGTGTCAAATAGTTGTGAAAACCATAATATCTTCCCTACCTGGATTTGTTGTACCAAACAAAACATCAGCAATGGCAGTTCCTCCAGCCTGACCAGGATAGCCAGCCCAAATTATGGCACTGATTCTTGGATCATTCTTAGCAAAGGACACATCAATAGGGCCACCACTCATTAACACCAACACAGTGGGTCCTCTAGAGGCCTTGGCAACCCTTGCAACAAGCTCTTGTTGGTGTCCTGGTAAGAGTAGCCCTACCCTGTCTAAGGCTTCTGCCTCTATGCTTTGGTCAAGCCCCATTACCAAAACAGTTGCATCGGCTTTCCTGGCTGCAGCCTCTGCGGCTCCAAATTGTTGGTTCCCTTTGCAGGCAACCCCTGCGCACCCAGCTTGGTGGATGGTCTTAGCATATCTCCCTATGCCCTGTAGTGGTGTTGTGTAACCACAAGGAATACCTACAACAAATATGCATCATTTTATTGTTCTTGTTTTTATTATTGACAATTGCAAATTAAACCTTTTTCACTTTAACTTGTTTTCAATCTTGTAATTTGAATTTCATTTCAATTTATTAACTTTAATATATTTTCAATTAACTTCTACCATCTAAATTTGTCCAATTTCATTGTTAGTTTTAGCATTTCTCAATTCCAAAATAACAACGTTTTGGTGGACTTAATAGTGTGGATTGGACCAAAAGACTACATTCGAAACCAATAGAAGTTCAATGACTTAAATGGGGAAAAAAAAAAATTTAAACACTCAATAAAAAACATGTCAAAATTGGAAGTGCAGTTCTTGTAAAAAACATCAATCAACCAAAAAAGACCATAAATCAGATTGTATAAAATTGGGCGTCATTTAAACGTAGTCATAATGGGCCCTAATTAATTCAATGTGATAAAGTTTCTAGTTATCAAATAAATTAATGTTCTATATGGTCGAATCTTGCTTACACCAAAATGAAATTCATTGATATTTTGACATGATAACAAAAAAATAATTATTAGGAAGTAGATACCATAAATTTAAAGATGCTATTGTATGTATCACCCAAAATATAAACTAAAAGACTTACCTGCATAATTTCCAATCATTGTAACTGTAACATCACAATTGGGCCCAATGACTGCTACAGTCCGGTGACGCCTGGTGGATAATGGCAGTGAAGACTTGCGATTTTGAAGCAAAACAATACCTTGTCGAGCAGCCTCAAGGGCTAACTCTTGGTGGGCTGGGGCGCATACATCTCTTGGGCCCAGATGGCCATAAGGCTGTGCTGATGGCTCACCATCAAACATGCCCAGCCTCATCTGGACTGTAATTGTGTTTACTAATGCATTGTTCACATCAAACTCTTTAAGCAAGCCTTTACTTATGGCCCCTTGTGTGTGCACTGCCAAGAATGGTCCACAGTCCAAATCCAACCCTGTAACATTACATAAAAAAAATTTAAAAAAAAATAATAATAAAAGTCCTTTTGTTAAATTATAATTTCAAGTTTAAGACTCAAAACAAATTATATCTACAGTTTCGTGGGTTTTAAATCAAACCCTAAACTCTTTAAATCGAATCAATTTAAACCATGAACTTTTAGGATTGATTTGAGAGTTTTGCTCGATTAAGATATAATACTAAGATTCTAACCTGCTTTGATAGTTTCTGCAGCTGCTTCTTCGGGTGTTCTCGTGTAGTGTTGGTTATCGAACAGAACCCCTACAGAGTCACAATCCGAGACAATGTACCTAATTGGGCCCAACCAAAAAAGAATCAATAATTGAAAAGAACTATCATTCTTAGATTTTTTCGACATATGAAAAATGTGTTGTATATATTAGATGCATTAAATAATTATTTTACAAATTGAGATTCTTTAAATTGCCACGGTCAATATCCACTGTGATGGCTAGTGCTTACCCACTTAAACCCCATGATCCACGAATAGTATTTTTAAGTAGATTAGAATCAGCACAAGTGGGCTTTCCATTGACTTGATTGTATGAGCACATAACACTGGCAACTCTTCCTTGCAACACACAGGATTTGAATGGCACATTGTAGGTGTCTGCCAAGTCCTGCGGACTGACCTACACACATCAAAATGAACTAATTTCAAAGGCTGCCATACACATTTAGGTTAACTTTATCCTATATCCTCGTTGGATTTGAACTGTTTAACCATATGATATGCCACTGTCCCAGCTAAACTACATGTGACACATTTTGGACAGCTAAAGAAAACGACTTGCTATTATTGGACCACAGCTTATTTTTGCCATTGAATGCTACCTGCTAGTTGTTGTTGATGTGATGTCTAAACTCCCTAATTATTTGGCTAAACTACGGTATTTATTGCTGTATTGTTCTGTGTAAGCAAATGTAGGTGTGATTCCAAATTCTAACACAATTATCGATATTTCTAGCTTATATATACTGTCTCCTTTTAACTACAAAACCAAAGTCAATTATTTTAGGTTCAAATGTTACATCCTCATAGAGAATGGGTTTTGCGTTTAAATCCTACTAAGTATGTGTTACTTACAAAAACGGCAAGAATGATTAAATTGTATATTAGGTAATTAATATTTGACCTTTATTTCAAAATCGTATACTTTAAAAACTTTCAAAAATGTTTTTATAGTCGCCTAATGAATAGAAAAGTGCTAACGTCACAAATAAAATTTCTAAAATTGAGATCTCTTTGACAATGTAGAGCCCATAATATAGATTTTCATTTGTCGTATCAAAATTTACCATCCATAGATAATTATAAGATCGTTTGACATAATTTTGAAAATATAAGAACTAAAGTGAAACAGTAAAAAAACAATTTTGAAATAAATGTCAAATGTTAAACCAAATATGCATTTAATCACCAAGAATTATTAGCTACAGGGGTCAGGGGGTACCACAAGATACTTGATTTTCCTATGATAAAAATTCATTTTGCATTTAAGGGCAGTTGAAATTAGCTTACTTTTGCATTGAAATGAAACCGATCGACCCCTTTCCAACTATCAAGATCGTAGGCCGTGTAATGTTTGCAACATGCAGCAACCTTAAGCCTGTTCCCTTTTGCATAACCTTGAAGTCCCTTGACATATCTGGCAGCATATTTTCCGGCTACAATGGGGTCTTCGCCGGGAGTCTCTTGCCCCCGACCCCATCGAGGGTCTCTTAATATGTTCACATTTGGGCTCCAATATGTCAAACCAGCTGTTCCTCCATTGTACATTGCTCTAGCTTCATCAGACACTACCTGCACAGCAACTATGTTATCAATGTATATAATTGAGCATCTAATTAGCGTGCATAATTGAGCATCTAAAAATCCTTCATTATACTCAAAGTCAAGTACTAGCCTAGTGAGCTAGCATAGGATTCTATCACTCATAATTCGCACAGCCTCTCATAAACAACTACAAGTTTTAATTTTCCTTGGTCCCAAGCAACCTTTCACTTTCACTCTAACTTTTGTTCCCAATTAACTTTTAAAAGAAAAGAAGAATTACAGTCATACAGTGAATGAAAATATCAAATGCCAGAGGCCCTGAAGTATATTTCTCGCTTTACATAGAAATGGGACTTTTTAAGTTTCAATTTTTAACCATAATAGATTATGTTACCTACAAATTTCCATAATATACTTTCACTTTTCAACCTTTTATCCCTTAACTTTTTTTTTCATCTACTGCTAACAAAGTATTTCCCGAATTGGATATATGTAGCAGTAGCATATCTTCTACAGTAATGAATGCTATTTTTCACCACAAAGAAATTTCATTAAACTTGTACTTTATTTTTATTTTTTCAACATTTTTACTCATAAGTCTTTGTTTTCACCTTCAATTTTGAGAAAATATCTACTGTATCAAACATATACAACATACCTCTAATAACATGTGAATGAATAAAGTAATTATCACTACAAGTTCAACTTAGACAAGGACATCAAACGGTCCTATAAGGTTATAATTTCATGAGTTATGAGTATATAAAGTAGGTTGCAGTCTTCATATAAACCAATCCGTGATCTCAACAACTTGGGAGGTCCCAGCTCCGCTGTAATGTCACTTTGACTATTCTAGGTTCAGCAATTCAATTCATCAGCTATTTATTGCATATACATTATTGTTGTTATTATTATTATTAGCTAGAATGCTTTTTTAAAAGAACAGTGAACCTTGTACAATGTCCTTAGAAAAAAAAATAAAATAAAATAAAACTAAAAAGGACTCCTGTTGAATAATGTTAGTTTCAATGATCACTTGTTGACAATATCAAAGATTACCTTGCAATGTAATCCAAGGACAACAACCACCATTAAATTTGTACATCTTGTTATTAGTTGTTAATGTCATTGATGGCTGATATATGTGTCATTTTTGAAAGCAGATCATGAAACTAACAGCTACTTGCATTTGGTAGAAGTGTCTTTTTCATGTGTATTATCAATTCCTTTTCTTTTTTTTTTTTTTTCCTGATTGAAACAGATACTTGTTTTATTTATTTTCAAAGGTGGACAATTAATCTTTTCCTCTTTTATTTTATTTGCTTGATAATTGGAGAACTATAATATATATATATATATATATATATAATATATATTATAGTTCTCCAATTATCAAGCAAATAAAATATATTATTCAGCATACGTTGCATGATTTTTAATCTTTGTCTCACATGTGACTGTAACTAAGGTTCAAAAGTGCCGACCATATGCTGCCTCTACCACCATTTATATATATATATATATAAATATATATATATATATATATTTAATACCTTTTGATGGGTCTAATCCATCCAAAGTAGTGCCTTCTTTTCTTTTTTTTTAATCACTCAAAAAAAAGTTAAAATTTTTGGATAAATGATAAAATAGTACCAAAAACGAAATTCACTGCCAAAAAACAGAAGTACTTTTTGTTTTCTTTTACCATAAAAAAACAAAACAAAATTATGGTAGCCAATTAATAGAGGTTTTCCTTGTTTTCCTTTTTCCTTTTATAACTTGAGAATAACCTATTCTTAATGGTTCATAAGAATATAACAGTGCATGTTAAAGGTTAATGACCTCAAACATCTAGAGGTACACATGGTCTAGCATCTCTTTCATATTATCATTAACATAACTTTTTCACTCGAATTATAATTTGTAATCTCTTAGAAGATATTTCATACTCATGTTTTATACTACACTTCTATCCCACATAAAAATAGATATTATATCTGGACTTACATATGAGATTCACTTTTGTGTGCAAGGAATGTATACCAATAATTTTACTTGTATTCTTATGATTTCTTTTCATATAAAAAAACACACGCATACAAGGGAGAAGGAACGAGTTTCACGTAATAGAATAATTAAGATGACAGAAAAGTCCTTACCGCTCCGATTGCCTCCCAAAGCGACTCATTGAAAGAAGCAGCGGTTGTGATGACTTGAGGGAAACTAGTAGCACCAGGAAAGGCCCCACCAAACTTAACACCAGGACCCACATTGGAGACACCATGGAGAGCCTCGGACCACCACTCGTAGCCTTGAATGCCAAGCCTAGGCACAGCCGCAGCATTATTCACAAGCAGCCTTATCTTCTCTTGCAATGTCAAACGTCCGATCAAGTCCCTCACTCTCACATGTATTGGCAACGTTGCTTCACAGAACCTGAGGTTTCTCGTCAGCCCATTTTTGGGGTCACATGCGAACGGTGAACGAGCTTCAATGACACCAAATGAAACGCATAATACTGATAAGAAGACAATGACAAGAGAAATGGGTGTTTTGTGATAATGGGGCTTATTGTTTTTTTTGTTATAAGCCATATCGGAAGTCTAGAGAGATGGGCTTGGTTTGTGAGTCATACATAGGAGTCTGTATATATAGGAAAGGGCTGCGCTAAGAGTGTGGTAACGAAATGAGGCAATAGTTTCATGATTGGCTTTCCACGTAGGTGATTGTTTTAAGGAATTATCAAAATGGAAAGAGTGTGATGAGTGGTTGAGTAATTATCAGTGAGTGAGTACTACACGCAGCTAGTTAAACAACAATAAGGAAGTCACTAACAAGTACACATTAACCATTACCTTTAGCAAAAATTAATAAAGAAAATATCTAGGACAATTATTTTTCACAATATTTCTCATAATTTGTTAAACTTAACATCCTTTTTATGAGTTTTCTTCATGCATTAACGGTTGTGAAAAAAAAAAGTTTTGAAATATTTTGTGTTGTTAAAATTATTATTAAAAAGGAAAGATTTAGATTAGCCAAAAAGTGTTCAAAGGTTTTAGAATGTGGCTCACGGGCGAGAGAATCTCATTTCTTTCTTTGTAAATGATAGGGTGACAAAATATTCATGTTAGCCGCACTCTTGAAAGACTTCTAAAGTTGCTTCTTTCTTACACTATTAAAATTATAATATAATAAAAGGTTTCGCATAATGTTGAAGTCAGAAGAAAAACAATTATAAGAATTAAATTTGCTAACTAAAATGTACACAACAACCAGGCTTTAATTAGAGAAAATGAAAGTCCTTGGTGTTTTAGCTGACCAATTCAACAGAAATATAGGTGTTGATTAAAGATCCTTAAAATTTTGTTTGTAATCCAAAATAAAAGGCAATCCTGAATTTTAGTATTGTATTGAACCCTAATTTTTGTTGAAAGGATCAACTGTAAGTTTTTACTAATCTTCAATTGTGGCTGATTATTGTACAGGGAGTCGGTAACAAAAATACTACAAACTAGGATCAGGCACTGTTTCAGGGAAGTTAATAATTGTACAGAAACATTATAGCAAGGAGAGAATCCAATTTCAAACATGACTTTGTTATTTTCTTAAGCCCTTTGGCTAAAGTATTAATGTCTTTGACCAGTCTTCTTTGGAGGACAACCCATGTTCAAATCCCTTATCTCTTCCTTACTGTTGTAATAACAACGTACAACAACGCAAACACAATTCTAATAGTTTACAAATTGTTACGTAGTTTAAAATTTTAAATGATATGTACAGCCTATATATCATTACAGAAAAAAAAAATGTTAATTGCAAAATTGATTCTCTCCAATACAAACAAAGAAGAAAAACAAAACAGAGGGAAAAATCCTAATTATATATATGAGTTGGGTAATTTTTAAGGTCTTTTTTTTTTTTTTTTGGAAAGGTTTTAAGGTCAAAATTTTGATGGCCTATGAAACCTCTTTGTCAATATGCAGTCTTTGATAATTACTATAGAACACCGAGTTTGGTCTCACTTTGTTTCACGAAGGCCAGAAAAACTTTCGTCCTCGTGATATTACTTGACTGATTGACCACACGTCCACAAAAGATAATCTCGTGACTATTACATCAACATGTTTCACCAGTCCCACAGAACATGAAACATAAACATTTGTCTTCTTGCTTACTTTTTAGTTTTTGTCTTGTGAGCTGTGGTTGGGACTTTAAACCAAAATAAAGAGTACCTAATAATAATTTTATGCTAGTTTTATATGCAAGCATTTTTTTTTTTTTTAATTTAATGAAGTTTTATATGCAGGCTTTGTGTAACCTATAGATAGGCTTATATTATTATACATATATGATTCTATTCTATCAGTTGTTGGTAGAATAGATATATTGTAATATTGTTTAATATCATAAGCATTAATCTAGAAATATTTGATTAGATGGGACCCATTAATTATTATCTGGAAAGTATTACATTTACAACATTTTCGCTATATTTTCACAACAAATCATAAATGATCAGTTATTATTTGTTCTAATTTGAACATATTACTAAAATTATTTTTTTATCTCACTAATAAAAAATTATAACAACTTATTATTTAAAATTTATTGTAAAAATATTGCGAAAATACTGTGAATATAACATTTCACAATTATTATATAGTTGGTCGTATCCTCATAATAGAAATAAAGAATAAGCCATCCATTATGAATGTGTTTGGATCCAACTTATATTGTGGCTACGTTTTCAGCAATTGCGTTTTCTTTTTTTTTTTTTTCATTTTTGCTATTGGGGGATAAAGTGCGCAGTGCGTGCATTGTGCGCGCACTATACATGTACTTTTTTAACAATTTTTTATTAAAAATGGATCTTACAATACTATTCACACATTTAAAAATTATTTTATTACAATATTTTTAGTTTTCCCCCCCCCCCCCCCCCCCCCCCCCAAAAACAAATTAATAAAGCCTCCATTGTCCGTGGGATTCCTCCCCATGTCTCCAGTATGAAAAGACTCACAACATACAAGACAAAGAGTGAAAGAGTGTGATTCACATGCTTACCGCGACTCCTGTTGGGCCACGCTTGTACTATCATTTGGATCAATTTTTTCAATTAATGTCATTTATCAAATTATTATTATTATTATTTTTTTATTTCTGAAGCATATTTGATATTTCCCACAAGATTGAAAATATATAATCTCCCTAGTTTTTTTTTTTTTAATCCAATTGTTTTAAATCCAGTAGATATCTTGAAAATACTAAGAAATGTCAACTATATAAGTTACAAAGCTCTTTACATATAGTCTTCTTAGTTGATTTAATGGGATCAATGGATATATAAATGAACTAGTGATGTATAAATTATTTAGATTAATGAGATATATTAATTATGCAATTGAAATGTATCATTCAAATTAAGGGGATGCATTATGGAATATGGACAGAAACTTTCGGTGTCAATTGTTGAGATCTAAATCTAACAACCTAGATCGTATAAAGAATGAAATATCTTATTTTAACTCCAAACAACCAAGGCAGCGGATTAATCAAATCACATATTTTCCAACAGGATAATTTAAGACATTAAGTGCACCACCATAACTAATCACCAAACAAAGCAATAAAATGTAAAGATATTTTTGTGACAAATTAGAAAACAATATTAAAAAAAAAAAAAACCCCGGCCCTTTAATGAAAACAACCACTTTGGAGATCCAATCTTGTATAAAATTCACTATAAGAAAACGATTACAAATAGTCTACTTACAATATTTTTAATACCATGATTATAAACCTTAGATACTATATTTGTCCCAAGGAATTTGTCAACATCTAAAACCTAACATTTTAGAGCACCTATTTGATGCAATAGCATAGAGTACTTATACTATATAGGTCACATGACATCATCTACAAAATAACAGAACCTTCTCAAAAAAAATTTCTTAAAATAGTTCTCTCAAAAAAAAATTTCTTAATATAGTTCTCTCAAAAAAAATTTCTTGAAAAGTTCTCTCAAAAAAAATTTCTTAAAATAGTTTGTAGGGGGTAAAAACTCAACTGAACTCAATACAACAAACTTAATTGTATTACTTGAGAAAGCCACATACAAAACCCACAAATACCGATTTTAATAGAATGCATGGCTCTTTATAATTTTATTAGTGTATATTGGTATCTATTTAGTCCTCTTTCAAATTATAAAAATTAAAAGAATCATTAATATAATAATCATAATAATAATGATAGAAATTATATTATTGTCATTGTCATCATTAATATGTACTTAAAAGGACACAAATCAAGCCTAGACCCAAGTGTGTGACCGGACTGGCCCAAATGACCTAAACAATAGAATTTGTAGAGAGTGAGCTTGAAACTTAGACTTCTAGGGATGATAGAAAGCGGTGGCGTTTGGGCTAAGTCCACAGTTACGTGCAATGAGCTGGTGATGCAATTCTAACTATCCTCAGAATTGAGCCAAGGAGTCCCTGTATCCGTTTCCTTGTTTTGCTTTGAGGGAAGAAGCCTTTTTCTTCAAGAAGCTCGATCTCCTTCCAATGCCCTCTCCTTTTCTATTTATATTCCTCCTCCGTACATTCCTACTCATGGAGCCATAAATGCAGATCCCTTTCTCATCCATCGTCTCCTTGGAAACTTCCTCCAAAGGCTATACGGCTGATCACCGTCCCCTTAGGGGTCACTTCCACATTAATGCGGCCAGATGTGTAGGTGTAAAGCCTTTAATACGATGGTAGCAGCTTTATGCAGAATACTTCTCACTTGTTCCCCCCCCCCCCCTTTTGCGTTCTGTTGGAGTGTGACATGGTTTGTTGAGTTTCAAGAGTTCTTCTCTGGGCATCATAGTGCACCATTTGGCCCCTGTTTCCGTTGTCCGAGGAGACCCCGTCCTCGGACTCTGCCCAATTGGCCAATAATCTGATTGGTGGGCCCCTAGGCCCTTGTTAGGCGACCTTATTCCCGCCTTGCAACCCTTTAGAGGAGTCAACGTTCTCGGACCAGACTCAAGGCCCACATAGGTATTTTGACACTTCTGCCCCCACAACACTATTCTGCCCCCACAACACTATTATTAATATTAAGGCATATATAAAAAGTAATTAAAAACCAAATAAATAGAAAGAAAATCTTAGATAATTGCTTATTTGTTGGTCATTAATTTGTTAGCAAAGCAACACCTTTTTACAATGTTTGCCAAACATTCAAACTATTGACCCAACATTTTTTTTTTTACATACTTTACCGAACACTCAAAATTTTGAAATAACTCACTTTAACTTAGCAATTATTAAAATCAAAAGTTTTTCAAAAGAGTTATGCTTAGAATATCACAATTTTTACTAAATATATGTTTTATAAATTTATGTGTAAATTTTTACACATCAGACAAAAGAGTAATTAATGAATTTATGACGTCAATCCTAGTTATTGTTGGATAAGTTTGTAACCTTTTAAATAATAAAATTAGTAGTAACTTTAGTTTCTTGTTTAAAAAATCCATTTTTCAAATGGGTGTACCAAACTCAAACTGTTAAACTAAGCCTGAGAATACACATATTTCCTGGGTTGCACCGACACGCCATTTTTGGCGACGCGTCGGTGTCCGACACGTATCGGACACCGGAGCGGGTACGACTCGCCGGACTCCGGTGTCCGAGCGGTGTCTTCTTTTTTTTTTTTTTTCGCTTCTCCGACACGGCACCGACACGCCAGCTGTGAAAAAAAAAAAAAAAACAGACCTCTGCCGCCGGCATCTCAAGTCCTCAACCCACCCTCCCTCTGACCTCTGCCCGCTGCCGCTGCTTTCTAGCTAGATCGGGCCGATCGGCGAGCTCCATAGACGTCGACGCCGTGGCCTGTCCCTCCGATCTCTCTCTCTCTCTCGGCGGGGACTGTCCGACTCTTCTCTTCAGTCTTCTCTCTCTGTTTTTTTTTTTGTCCGTTTCATTTCGTTTCTTTCGTTTCTTTTCTTTCAGATAAGGGAGTGGGTGTACTGTGTTACTTTAATATAAGTTAAAAGACCATCCTTCTTTTTTTTTTTTTTTTTTCTTTGAACCCCACTCACACTGTTTACTCTGGTTTACCTTCTAAAGTTTGGTTTCTTTTATGTTTTAGTTTGATGTAACTTATTTAAACTTTTGGTTTGTACTCTAAATATTTTATGTGTATTATTATATTACTTTGAGGGATTAGTTTATTTATTTGTAGTTCTTATATAATTTAAATTATAAAAATAAATGTATTTTATGTCTAAAAATATTAAAAAATATGCCTAAATATAAAATTTAAAATTGCAAAAATGCCGTGTCGTGTCCTTATTTTTCAAAAATTGCCGTATCACCGTGTCCGTGTCCGTGTCGTGTCCGTATCCGTGTCCGTGTCCGTGCATCACAGCATATTTCTCAAATAACAGCTGGGCATTCCTCTTGCCATACGCATGGGATTTGCCATGAGTTATAAAGTTATAATTATGAATACACCCATGCGTCTTCAAGAACCCTTTATTGTAAGGTCCCCACCAAAAAAGAGGAAAAAAAATGGAATGGAAGAAAAGATGAACCGTATGAATAAAGTAGTAAGGATATGTCATCAGATAGTTTTTAATATACAGATCAATATATGATGTAGGCAAGAAATATTGAATTTTGTATCAAATGGCACATGAAAACAAATCAAATAGGAATATTGTACACGTTTGCATCCATTATGTATCATCCTCTTCTGTTCTCTAACCTTCAACATCTCAGAAACAACCAAAAAAAAAAAAAATCAGATTTTCACAAGTTCTAAAACAAATGAGAAAAATTAATATATGCCTCAAAAGCATTAATTTAAGAAACATTTTTAGAAATATTTTGTAATAAAAATACAAATCGTTTCTTTTTCAGCTTTTTATAATTTTTTAAATAATCCATACTAAATGCGCTGAGAATGCCCGTTAATTGAACCCTGAAAAAATAAAAATAAAAAGTAGAAAAAACAAAACAGAAAGAAGGAGAGAACAAACAAAAGCTTCCTATTGCTTGTAAAATAACCAACATCATAAATATTGACTATTTCCGAAAAACAATTTCAGCCTTAAATATTAACACAAATAGTACGGCTCTCTGTCCGAACATGAAACTCACTCTACAGTCTACATTTCATGTTTAATGTGTCTTATGTGGTGGCACCTTAAGGTTTGACCATGAACATAATGAATATTTGATATATGTCAGCATATATATATATAGCTGATTAATGTTTCTTATGGTTTACTTAATTTTAAATTTTACCTTTTTTTCTTGTTAACAGTGATCACAGTTTTTAATTAGAACACGTAAATATCTATGTTCTTCTCATCCGGCATACATCAAATAATTACATTAAAGAATTTGTCGAGTATGACTCTAAAATATTGGTTAGAATACTAAGAATATCTAAGATCTCAAAGATTGCATGAGGTCTTAAAACCGTTAGACCAACTTTTAGAACCAATTAAATTGAGAAAATTATCATATATATATATATATATTTGCCCCAATAATCAGATAACAATGGAGCAGATTTGCGTGGAACGTCTTGACCGGGTGAAAGTAGGTTGTGTATGTCTAAATTTCATACCAATACTCTAAATTGTACTACAATTAATCTTTTCTTAATCATATATTTAACTCCCCAAGATTGACTAAACAATAATCTCCGAGTCTCCAACTACTGTAGAGTAGACACGGGTCAAATTCTATTATCTAAAATAATAAAATTATGAATGATTATATATTTCTCTTTGCAAACTATTAGGCTTCACTTGGATGATATTTATTCCTGTATATATCTAGGCTTGCTTAATGACATATTACATAGTTTATTTGCAAATTATTTTCCTAATTTTTTTTTTTTTGTTGAAAATTTTAAAACTTATGGCTTCCGCTTCTAATGTATACGGAAGCAATAAAGTAATTGCCTTATTTGAGGCCAATTATAAGTTTATAAAACCGTCCTCACACCAAATAATAATAATAATAAAAAGGTAATGGATCAACGATATCTGAGAATTTATTATAGTTCTTGCACTCAAAAAAAAAATTATATTATTTGAATATTTAATTGGGGACCAATCAGATAACTTTCTTTAATTTTGTTTTCTTTATTTTGAAGAAAAGATTAGTTAGCTTTCTGCTAGTTTCCAATGCCAACCAATCAGAGTCTTTGTGATTGCCAGTGTAACGTGACTTTCATTTTATGCAATGTATGAGTGGTTAGTTGCCCTGTGAATCGACAGGGAATATGGCCATCCATAAATGACAATTCGGCAGTGAAAGACAAGCAGATATGATTGGTTGAAATTGTGGCCTAACGGGATTATGAATAATATATATGGACCCACCAATATTGCTTGAAAGTTTTGGCAAATCTTGGATGAGAAGGAACATGTCTATCCGAAGATACCATGCATGTATTATACAAGTTTAGAACTATATGCTTTAAGCCTACAACAGAGGCCTTTAGCTTTAGATATGGGTGTGTGTTGCTAATTTATTGGATATCACATTCTTATCCTCAATATACCATCACTGACATAAAAAGATAGCTCTGCCAGCAAACCAACATGAAGCTTTTTCCTTATCCTCCTTCAATTAGCTTCCCAAATTCTTTGGAAACCTCTTTAATCAAATCCTAATTTGCCTATGCAATTTTGTCAAAGAAAGATGTTTAAACTTTATAAACCTATTGGTTTATGCCTCCGGCTAGACTAATGGAACCAACAAGACTCTTCATTTCATAATTAGATTTTGTTTTGACAGTGTAAGAATATGACACTAAATACATCTTTAGATTTATGAAATTTGAGTTATTAGTTTCCGTAGCCATAAGTATTATAAGCTCTTATGGGAAATCTGGGTAGTCCAGCCTAGGAGCTCAAGTCTAAGTTCTAACTGTGCATTTTCATGGCCACATGAAACACACTACAAGAAGCAACTTCGAAACATGCATAAATAGAAGAAAAAATCTATATTTCGTTACCTGTCACACTTTGAAAGCTATCATAATCCTAAGATGATTAGATTTAGATAGTATAAAAGTCATTTACAAACCGTAATCTAATATAATATTAAATCCTTTATCTCCCAATTGATTTATGCACCAATCCTTTCAAAGCTTTTACTTTTTAGATTCCTTAAGCCGCAACTCAAATCGAATCGTAATTCTTTTATTCACTGAATTAAAAGTGAAGAAGAAAAATCATAATCGTCAAATGTTAAGAGTATAGACTATAGAGACAAGTTTATCATTGTGAATATGACCACTGGCTGCCATAGCTTGTAAAGAACTTCATAATAATCGACAATCGTATGGGATTGGCTTGATTAGACTCCATAAGGGTCAAGAACGAGGACTACCCGACACCATCATGCCCAACAAGTCGTTATGTGTTTTATTACAATACTAAATTGGTTAGTATTTATCTCACCCACACCACACACACACCTCATTCCTTGTCATCTAATATTTTTCGTGGTGCTAATCTGCATGTCAAACTTCATGTCAAATCATGAATCAAACTATCACACCCCCCAAATTCAACCATATGACTTATGAGGTTATGCATGTGATAAAGTTGTACAACCATAAAACTTAGTTTTATTATAGTGAGTAATTAGAGGTCAAAAACTACTCTCTAAGAAATCATTCAGAGGTTAAAAACTTCCCTCAAATTAAACTATCTACTACATTCGAAACAAAATCCTCAAATTAGAAAACTTCCCTGCAGAGTGCAGACTCACTGATACACTTATAATCTCAATGAATATATATGTCCTAAAGTTTTTCTCACATGCAAAAGAGCTCAAAATGGATATCATCCTCAAATTTTGAAATAGAGAAGGAAAGGAGTGAGCTAAACAGCTCAATAAAAATAGAGGGGTGCTATGTCCACAACAATTTTACAACTTTTTCACAACAAATCATAGGTGGTTAGTTGTTACTGGTTCAAATTTAAACCTAACACTTAGATTACTTTTTTGCCCCCAACAATAACAACCAATAACAGCCTGCCAATTAAGATTTGTTGTGAAAATGTTGTAAAAATGTTGTGGACATATCATTTCTCATAAAAATAACCAGTGAACTTAGAAAAATTATTGTGTACTCTCGGAGTACCATAAATGCGTACTCCTTCTTCTCACATAAATGGTAGGTCTAACTAATTAAATTCATGGTGGGATCTACTATTTATGTGAGAGGAAGGAGTACGCATTTATGGTATTCCGGGAGTACCATAAATGCGTACTCCCTCCTCTCACATGAATGGTAAGTCTTACTATGAATTTAATTAGTGGAGCCCACTATTCATGTGAGAGAAGGGAGTACGCATTTATGATACTTTGGGAGTACACAATAATTTCTCTTTTAAGAATGATTAAACAACTAAAAAAGGGGGCCAGTTCCTGAATTTTTTGCCAATTTTTCCATTTTATTGAATCAGTTTAAGGTTTAGCTCCTTGTTGAACCGGCCAATCCAAGTTGATTATTAAAACAATGCATATAGCCCATTAACAGGGTTCAAAACATAGTCGAACTATAAAAATTCAATTGTCTCAAAACATAATCAATACCCTTCATTGTATTCGTATTCAAACTATATATATATATATATATATGTGTGTGTGTGTGTGTAATATCACAATTCAACAAAGAAAATAATTATACACATATATATATATATATATATATATATATATTATTCAAAACATTGATTCTTTTTTCATGCTTGTTCCTAGTTTAATAGATGTAACATGTACTATAAATAGAACTATTATAGTTGAAAATTCTATAATTCATCAAGGAAATCATCTTCTTTTAAGAAAAACTTAATTAAAGTAATTCAACAATCGATATCATAATGAGAAACAAATAACTATTTCCTTATGTCAAACAATATGTTTTAAGTAAAAATAATCACTAGCCAGGGGGAAAGATTACTTACCTTTCAAATCACAAAATTTTAACCCCAAACATTAGTAATTAACCCAAATATACGCATATTCCATCTAATTTGAATTGTTTATCTTAAAAAAAAAAAAAAAAACACAACTGAAATATTACCAAAATTATATGATGCTAATTATGGTACGATTAAAATTTTCACCTTTTTTTTTTTTTTTGATAAACCAAATAGAATTTTATTAAGCCAAAAAAAATTGGTTAAATCATCATACACCCTTGGTGCGATGGTTACCTCATAAGTATAAGTGCTTATAGGGTATGAGAAGTAAGAGCCGGAGTTCAAGTCACCAAGAGGAATCCTCACACACATATACACTTAAATTAGACTAAAGTAGAAATTCTATCTTGTTAAAAAAATAATAATAATAATAAAATAAAAAAAAAACTGGCTAAATCAGTCTGAAAAATAGGAACTAACTAACCTTATTACTTTCTTTTAATTGATTAAAAGAACTAGCAACTAAACAAACATCATCAAGAAGTAAACCAAAAGTAAAACTCTGAAATTTGTTGCGATAGGGAGGCCAACACCAAACCTTGAGAGTTCCAAATCAACAAGCCAATGAATTTTCACCTAATTATTCTGAAAAAGAATTTTTCATGAAACTATACCTTAATTTTTATTTATTAATTATTATTTGAGGAATTAAAATTTCTAACCTGAATTTTGGCCCAAAGTGGGGTTCATTAGTCTTTTCTAGGCAAGTGAGCCATAATGGATATTCACTGGACCTAATTGGGCCAAAGGTGGGCGAGGTGGGCAGTAAAGAGTTTATTGGCCCAAGTGGTATGTATGCAGCAAGTAGTCATATGAGTATGAACTCCAAGTACAGTAATTGGGCGAAAGGTGGGTACACTTTCCTCCCGACCATATTGCTTGCAATTGAGCTTTATCAAGAATCTTTATTATTATTCCCCCCCCCCCCCCTTTTTTTGCCCTTCTTTTAGAGCATCCGTGTACCAAATGGCACATATTTAACATTTGACACATCAAACATCAAAAACAAATCATCATCAAGTTTGTTAAATCCCAAAAAAAATTGATACGTGCTATAGTACAATCTCTTTGGCATGGTACGGATGAAAATGACATTTAATTTTTATTAGTTTTTATTCATCTTTCTCTTTCATCTGAAATAAAATATCTCTTCATCTACACTTTCAGCCACACATTCATTGCTTCACTGCCACACATTCACATACTGCCACACGTTCGCTGCCACACATTTTGTATTTTTTTATATTGTTAGTTTTTTAATGTTATTTTAATATTTGTATATATTATTTTAATGCATAGAATTGAATAATAGAATATGTGATGTACGGTGAATTGTAAAATAGTGTGTTAAAATAATAAAGTATCTCTTTTGGTGTGTTAAAATAACATATTTATAGAACATCTTATGATAATGCTGTAAAACTTCTTTTCAGGTTTTAGATTAGGATCCTAATTGGTTTTTTGAGTACAATCCAAATATATAGTTGTTTTTTTATGAAATCTAATGCTAAAATCACGTTTAGGGCTAATTTGCTTACTAATTCCCTCTAAGAATCAAGCTATAAACATACTAGAGTCAATAATCTAACATTAAAACTCAAAATTCATCAAAATATGAAGTTATGCACACTCATTTCTCTTAAAACCTTTGATCTTGTAAAATCCCCAAATTTTAAAACCCTAGATTAAGAAATTTGAAAAGATTAAAGATATTAGGGAAAAAAAATTTAAATCTTACCTTAGAGATAACTTTGATTCATCCTAACTCTAAAGATTCAACTTCAACCTTCGCCTTTTTGTACATTTTGGTTTATCCCAAGTGTTAGATAACCTTATGTTAAGTTTTTAAATTTTTAAAGTTTACTAGTTTAACTGAAGTGCTAATTAACGTTTTAACCCAATATAATAAACTTTTTTTTTTTTTTGACGAGTATTAGACACACATTACATTAATCCAAATTGATCTTGTCCCAATTTACATGGCTAGTAAGACGTTTTTAAAACTCATTTCAGTGTCTCTTTGCTTGAATCCCTCTCTTTTTTTTTTTATAGGTGGGATTTGATCTTAGATCCTTTATTAAACAATAAATTTTTTATTAATTGATTCAATTCTTTTTCTTATTCTTTTTTTATATAAGATAGAATTTCTACTCTAACCTAATCTAAGTGTATATGTGTATGAAGCTCCCTCCTGAAGACTTTAATCCTGATCCTTGCCCCCCACACTCCACAAACATTTATACTTGTAGAGTGACCACTGCACCAATGGTGAGTAGTAATTGATTCAATTCTTGACAATCACTAAAATAAATAAATAAATAAATAAAAGTTACCATGGCTTTTGAGTGGAGTTGTGTGCATTTTTGTTAAAACTTCTTTCCCTTTCCCTTGTATGTGTATGTGTTTGTTTCTCAAAAAAACAAAACTAAAAAAAAGTTTTGTATGAGATCTTTTAATAATAATTTATTGTTTATATTAATTTTCTAAACAAAATAATAATTAAGTTTACTAATATTTTAATTTAATTAGTGTACCTATATAAATAAGTGTTTATATATTTATTTGTAATTATTCGAGAATATTAGAAATTGTTTTTATAAGCCATTTTGAAGTGGGTTAAATAAGTCTAGTCTATCAATTTTTTAACTATAAGAACGCCTAAGCACTTGAAATAGGCAAGAAAACTAGGATGGTGTCAACATGACACCAACCTAGACAATCAATTCTCTAAGTTAGTACTCACTTTGTTAGAGCATTCTTATCAAGCATTCTAAAAAATTTAAATTTACCATCTTAAAACCCAATTTTATAACGTGTAACACACCGCTTTACAATACAACTTATATCAAAATTTCTATTTTTTTTACCATTTCATTTAAATATTGTTTCTTTATTATTTTTTAATAATTTTTTTATTTTTTCTCTCTCCTTTGTCTCTTTCTTTCTCACAGCACCAACACCACACTAGGGGTGTCAATTCGGGTTAGCGTGTCGGGTTCGTGTCGTGTCGAGGTAGGAGTATTCGACTAAATGGCTCAACCCTAACCCGACCCATTTAATAATCGTGTCATGATCCTTCAACCCTAACCCGACCTGTTAATAAGGCGGGTTGACCTGACCCAACCCACAACACACGAATGTAACACAACCCATTTCAACCTGCATAATATTAAATATAACATCTATCTAGAAATAATTTTTTTTACATCCCAAAAAGTAGTGCATACACTTCACATTCAAAATAATATAGTTCAACAAAAATATAATATTCATCTATAAATAAGTTCTTTCCACTCCAAAAGAAGTGTAAGTGTGCAACACTTCAACCCAAATTCAAAATAACTTAGTTTAACAAAAATAAAATAACATAATTCAACAAAAATATAATATCTTAGAACTCGGCTAAAATAAAATAATAATAATAAAAAAAAGATATTTATAAGAAGGTTTAAAGGTTTAGGGTTTGTAGGGTTTAAAGATTTAGGATTTGTAAAGTTTCAATTTTCAATTATATCCCTTGTCAATTTTTGTAATTACTCACCTTTCTTTTTAAATTTAAAGTACATGTTTGGATATAAAAGGTATTTGATAAATCTAAAATAAAATAAATATTTATTTGTTATACGAGTTAAATGGATTATGTTAAGTGGGTTATTTCAAGTTGACACAAATAAATTGACGAGTCAAACGTGTTTATTGCGGGTTATGCGGGTTGACCCACTTATGACACGTTTCTTATCGTGTCGCTTTTGGGTTGACCCGTTTATGACCCAAACCCATTAAGGCCCAACCCTAATCCGAAAAAACCCGTGTCGGGTTCGTGTCGTGTTCACGGGTTGGGTCGAATATTGACACCCCTACACCACACTACCAACAGTCACCACAAAACCGACCACCTACAACCACCCCAAAATCCAATAGCACAAATGCTACGTTATGGAGCCGGAATCGACTACGACGTTTTACATCCCGTTCTACACTGGACTTACGGTGGGGAAGTACTAATGGTTAAATTCGAGCGAGGAGGAGCGCGATCATCACAGCAGGATGATCCTGAAATGGGTCCAGGACCAGCCATATTTCAGAAGATCCAACGCCTGGGATCACTTCATCACGATGGGTTGGATCACGTGGAACTTCCGACGGTCCAAAGACAAAGACTGGGGGTCCAGTTGCATCTACATACCGAGGATGCGTAACATCACGCACCTCCTGATCGAGAGGAACCCATGGGACTACTTCGACATCGGCGTGCTCTACCCCACCAGATTCCACCCCAGGTCCGACTTCGTCGTCGCCGAATGGCAAAACTTCATCCAAAACCGCCGCCGCACTAGCCTCTCTGCTTCGCCGGCACCACGCGCAGCGCAATCAGGAACGACTTTTGAGGTCTATTGCTGACCCAATGCCAGAACGCCAACGACACGTGTACGGTCGTCAATTGCAGTGGCGTCAAATGCTCCAACGGCACCCGGCCATCCTCGAAACATTTCTAAAGTTCGATTTTTGCCTGCAACCCAGAGGTGATTGCTTCACCCGCAGGAATAAAAAAATATTTTTTGGTTTAACATTTGTGCTACAGTGAGGTTGTATTGGTACAATCTCACTGTTGCAGTATCTCAAAATTTTTGAGATTTGAAATGTTTGCTGAAGTTGGTTTTTTGGTGTTTTGGGGATTAAATTTTAGCATTTATACTATTTGCTCATCTTGATAAGAATGCTCTTAGAAGAATAAATACGACATGCTGTATTTGAAAATTTTAACTTGTTAGTTGAAAGTCACTTTTTATCTCACCTTTAAGCAAATAAGTAAAGTGATACATAGAGAAAGTAAGGGAAAAAAATTGCGGAGGCCATGGCAGCCAGAGAACCTACTGCTGATCTGGCTTGGGTTGAAGTTAAATCATGCCTCTTGCTCTTAGCAAAATCATCTCTAGCACCTAGCTTGAAGCTCAATTACATTATTTTTGAAGGTAAAAATATATTGGTTATTGAAAGTATGAAACTATTCATGATTCTGATCACTCTCCTCACAATTTGTTCTCCAATTATTTTAGACACTCAAAAAGGCTCTCTGACTCTCTTCCCTGTTAGGATTATTGTCATTGTGTGTTTGAATCAACTTGTTTTCATTACCTTATTTTGATCATTGTCCAAAAGTACAGATGCATCTTGATAAAAATTATGCTTTTAGATTAAAACAAAAAACAAAAGAAACTGAGGCAAACGGACTAGCACAATTTGGCTGCCCTCTCTGCTTCATGGGGGCCCCAACCCATCCCTGCCCTTCCCATATGGGAGCTGTGTGAGGCTAGAACCATTAATAGCAAAAGTAAGGAAATTGAAGACTCAACCAGTAACAAGTCCAGCAGTAACTATTTTTACTGCATAACTAACTGGCAATGCCCTTGCATCAAGCATAGACAATGTGGCTTTATTCTCCTTGGTACTAGCAGTTGATGAAATTTCAATGGCCAAGTGAATGTAAACCTTGGTGCTAACCGTGTGAGGAAGTTTGGTTCCAACAGTATGCAATAAGGTTTTTTTTTAATACCCATCATGGAAGTCTTCAAAGTTATTACAGTACCAGATTAAGATAATGTTTTGCTGAATAACCAGCTAATTTCTTACTATCTGCCAGCACAACATTTGGCACTTATAAGTAGAAACAAAGAGATTTTAGGATTGGATGCAACAAGTACAAACCATCAACAGAAAAACATGTTAAGAACTGAAAAGCAGTCTCTTATTCTTCTTTCTTTCTACAGTCATTATCAAGAGCTATAGCTTACTATTCCTGACAGGCCCCATCTCTTTTGCCTTGGCCCTCAGCAAATGCTTCTGTATCTTCCCAGTAGCTGTCTTTGGTAATGGTCCAAATATAACCGACTTTGGTATCCAATAAGCAGGCAACTTAGATTTGCAGAACGTTATTATATTTTCCGCCAAACGCCGCTCGTCCGATTTATCTACATTAGGCTTCAATGTCACAAAAGCACAAGGAGACTCACCCCACCTCTCGTCCGGCCTTGCCACCACTGATACCTCAAAAATCGCTGGGTGCAAGTATAAAGCATTTTCTACCTCCACACTACTGATATTTTCACCTCCAGATATAATGATGTCTTTGGCCCTATCTTTAATTTCTATATATCCATCTTGATGCTTTACAGCAAGATCTCCGGAATGGTACCACCCATTTGCAAAAGCCTCCTCATTTGCTTTTGGGTTCTTTAAGTAGCCCTTCATCACAACATTACCCCGGAATACTATCTCCCCAACTGTAGTTCCATCAGCAGGAACAGGTTGCATTGTTTTAGGGTTGACAACATCTACGCACTCTAAACCAACATACCGAACACCTTGGCGTGCATTTAGACGGGCTTGGGTTACAGGGGGTAGTGAGTCCCACTCAGGCTTCCACACACAAACAGTGGAGGGGCCATAGGTTTCTGAGAGACCATAAGTGTGTGTGACACGGAAACCTTTTTCAGTCATTGAAAGGAGGACAGAAGGGGGAGGGGCTGCACCAGCTGTCATTACATGAACAGTACGAGGGAGGGGAAGGATTGTTTCTTCAGGTGGAGCATTAACTATGCTGTTGAGAACCACCGGAGCGGCACAAAAGTGTGTCACGCCATGTTTAGCTATGGCTGAATAGATTTCCTTAGCCTTAACCTGAAACACAAAAAACATCATAAAGATCATGCATTATTAAAATCATCAAGCAAGGTATTAAGGGTTCAGATTACATAATGAAGATTGCATAATTTCTTTCAAACTTCGGACAGAATAGAATGCCGGAAAAAAAAAAATTACATGTGGTTGACCCTAACTAGTCTATTGAGAAGCCATATCCGACCTCAATTTTCTGGGACTACGGCTTGGTTTTTGTCATTGTATAATTTCTGTCAGACACAAGT
This sequence comes from Castanopsis chinensis, assembly GCA_032878915.1. NCBI lineage: Eukaryota > Viridiplantae > Streptophyta > Magnoliopsida > Fagales > Fagaceae > Castanopsis > Castanopsis chinensis. The sequence continues at coordinate 3,308,989 of JAVQMG010000113.1, forward strand.
AAATACGTTAAGCAATTACAAACCCAATTATTTACCTGTCGAAGGCATATGCTTGTTGCACAAATAGCAGCAAGAGTCCAAGGGAAACACCAACCATTGCAATGGAACATGGGCAGAGTCCATAGGTATACAGGTCTGTCATTCATCCCCCAGATAATAGGATTACTCATAGCCATGATATATGCCCCCCTGTGATGTAACACCACCCCCTTAGGACTAGCAGTAGTACCAGATGTATAACCCAAAGAAATGCTCTGCCACTCATCCTCTGGTGGTTTCCAAGCAAACTCAGGATCACCAGCTTCCAGGAATTTCTCATATTCAATAGCCCCTCTTCCTAAAGCGTATTTGAGTCCATTGGGGTCACAGTTTTTGTCACCTATGACAATCAGAAGTGGAGGCTTGAAACTTCTGCTTTTCTCTGCCCAGATTTTCAAAGCTTCTTCTGCTAAGCCAAAATACTCTTGATCCACCATTACTACTGCAGCTAATGAATGACCCAGAAGGAAACCAATAGTTGATGCATTTAGACGAATATTTACAGCATTTAGAACAGCTCCAGCCATTGGAATTCCAAAATGAGCTTCATACAGGGCTGGGACGTTTGGTGCAATTACGGCTACCTATTAGCAAACCTCAGAAAGATGAAATTAATGTGTTCTAGCTCTTATACAACATAAAGAAGTAGAAGATAAAGGCCATGGGAGCAGAACCATTAACATTTCAAAACACATGCATCAAAACCATCCAGACAATTCATGTAATCAAGAAGTTAACAAAATAAAAACTATCAAAATAACCAATGATTCTAAAATTTCTAGCAAGACCATGACAGACAGGGAATGAAGTATCCCAGGTACAAGTAGCTTTGTATAACCATGAAACAAGAAAGCCAATGCAGGAAGCAAAAACCTCAACAATTAAGAGACATGTTAATGAGTTTAAGCAAGATCAGTACACAAGAAACATTAAGAACAAGTATGTTAAGTAATTTTTTTGTAGATCACCATAAAGTCTTCATTTCTGTTTCTATTCACTATACATGATGCTCTTGAAAATTGACAGTCATATTGCACTTGTTTCAAACTGCTCTTCTTAACACATGCAGATACTGCAGGTAATCCCATATACTTGTAGCAAGGTGACTAATGATAAGGGGTCTACTTGAAGGATTTCATATTAGACTCAGGACCACTGGCTAGACTAGCATATATAATGTACATTTCAATATGTTCCCCATGTGCTTACATATAATTATAGGAACAGAATTAAGACCACAATTTCATTGAAAATTCATATTCTTGTGTAGCACATGTTACTCTGGAAGTAGACTGTTCTTGAGAATCTTATGAACTCTGTATTTGAATACACACAATGCAAACAGCAATTAAAAAAATCTCACATCTTTTTGAAATTAAGGCCCATCAGAACCTGATTATTTTTAATGTTTCAATAAGCATTGGATCAGCTCTGTCTCATCACTAGAATATATTATTCAATACACTTGGGGCAATGGTCTTTCCTCTGCATGAATGACGGACCCATTACCCATTGTGAAATGTTTGCAATGCTCCATGTACTTTAAGGGCCCGTTTGGATGGAGGGGGTAAGGAGGAGGAGTGGAGGGGAGTAGAGTAGAGTTGGCTAAAAATAGACTAATTTTAGGTCAAATCTACTCTACTCTACTCCTCCTTCCTCCCCCTCAATCCAAATGGACCATAAGTATAGGTCTTCAGTGAAGACCTATACTCTTCAAGGGTATCATGGATTTTTGATACTTGAAAGGAAAATACTATATGTACAATACAAACCAGGAGAGTATAAATATATTGCAAATTTCACTACATAAACTTCAAAAGCTTACATGTCAACCTTTATACATAAATAAGGCTAAAATCGTATTTTTATCCCTAAACTTTGTCAAGAGTTTTTTTTTCAATAATTTAGGACGAAAACAAATTTTTGGTAAAGTTTAAGACCAAAATAATATTTTAGGCTAAAAGTAATTAAAAAATTTATTTATTATGTTATTGAGGTTGCAGTAATCAAATTCAATGAAATGCAACTTTTATCAGCTTTTTTGTAGTGAATTTAGCAATAGCTTTTAGCATTGCTTCCAATTACCAAACTTATTAAATGACTTTCTAGTGTATTATAATTTGTAACATCCCAAATCGAATACGGCACAAACCATAAAAGACAGTATTATATCTTGAAGAAATTGATTTAGAAAATATTATAAGCCTGTTAAAAAACTCAATATACTAATTTCTGTTAAAAAACTCTATATACTAATTTCGTGTTTGTGTTGTAATAAGTATTATTGTTTCCTCAAAAGAAAAAATATTTTTAAAAACTTAAAAAAATTAAAATTAAAATTAAAAACCGATTTTTAAACAATTTTTTTGATTTCCAATTAAAGTGATATTTAAAATTTCCTAAAATATTACAATAAGTATAAACTTGCTAATCTAGATTAAGAGTTCTGGATTTCACAATATCATCCAATCATCCATACTTTGCTTAAATCAAGCTATAATCTCAAAATTTCTCTCAAAAAAAAAAAAAAAAGCTATAATATCAAAAAGGAAGAAAACCCAAAGCAAAAAAATCTAATAAGAAAGTGATAACACTAAAAATTCAACCAAAGTTTGACTGTATCAACTGAACATGACATCTAATAATAGACAAATAGTCACACAAACTAATAGAACCATGTATTTATTTATTTCAGACTGGATAAGCACACAAAAAAATAATAAAAAATTAATAATATCCAAAATTTGACCTTTTCATTTCTAGAATATTCAAAGCAACACGAAAAAAACCAGAGCAATAATTTTTCCTTTCTATCTTTTTTTTTTTTTTTTTCTCAGTAACCAAACAGAGAGACAGCTATATAGCATGTAATAATAACAAGAAGAGTGTGTACCGTGGAACCGAGGCCGATGGAGTGTTTGGAGAGAGAAGAGGCCAATCGACGGCAACGGTTGTACGTGTCGCGCCACGTGTAGCGTAGAGATCCATGGAGAAGTGAAAGTTTGTCGGGGTGTACCAAAGCAGCTCTGTCCAAAAACCATAGCGGCGTCAAAGCTGTGAAGTTGGCTGCATTTTTTGGCAAATCGTCGATGTCTAGACCCATCCCCACCACCCCACTCTCTCTCTCTCTCTCTCTCTCTCTCTCTTCGACTTCGTACTACTTTCCTTAACAATGAAAAGTAGTTGATTTTGTCGAAAGCTTGTGAAGGTTTATATAGGAGCTCGAGGAATGTGCTAGTGCATGGGTCTGATCTGATGATTCGATGAATGTGATGATCCTACGGCTCTCAGTCCGCTGAAATGTGGGACCTGTTAGTTTGGACTTTTTTGCACGAATGTGCCGCCACGTCATAAAATAACCATTCCACCCCTATTTTTTTTTTTTTTTTTAATGATAATGAAATTTGACTATATCTAGACAACTCTTAACGCAACTCATTTTCACTCATTTTTCTAATATTTATAGGATTATCCAATACTAAATATGGAAGTCAGGAGATAATTTTTTCAGTATCTATCAGTTGTACTCTCTATGTATTCATATCAATGTTATTATCTATCTTATCCAAGGATGGATTTTGGACTTGGAGTTAGGGGGAGGTGGCTTTATTATTGGCTGTTTGTGGCAACTTTAGCCTCCAGCTATACTGCTACTTAAGCGCTGATGTGTGCATTTAATGTTGAGCAAGGATAAAATTGTTTTGTTTTAAAATTTTTTAAAAATCATTGGTTGTTTATTTTGGATAAAATTAGTTTATTTTGCTTAATTTTTTTAGTTTTACTATTAATAATTTTTGTTGTTAGGATAATTATATTGATCTTATATATTTTTTTTAGATTTTAAATCTATAAATTTTTTATGGCTTATAAAATGAGAAAAATGCTAAAGTTACAAATTTTTTTACAAATTGTTTACATAGTGAGTATTTATTGGTAAATAAAAAAATGATATAAGTAATGAGCCCAAATGCAAATCAGAAAAAATTTGCTACCTCAATAATTTGTAAAAAAGTTTATAGTTGTAGCTCTATTCTTAAACTGATCAATAATATTGTTTAGGGGGCAAAGTGTGATTTCATTAAACGAAAATGATTAAATTTCGTGCCTCTATATATATATATATATATATATATATATATATATATATATGTGGTACCCATGGGCCCAAATTGCGTATCTGGCCGGCCCAAAGGCCCTCACAATAAAAGAAGCCCAACACTACATCTTGAGATGATCCGAGGACATAATCAGTCCGACCTACAAGATCACGAGAGAGAAAGAAGTATCATGCATGTCCAGACACTAAGAGACATAACGTCCGAGGACAAACCAGTCCTCGGCAAGGCGTTGCCGAGGACCATGTGAATGTTCTTATAGTTGGATAACGCCCATGATGAAGGTTTTTTCTTTTTGATGCTGGAGTTAAGAAAATGAGAATAAAGAATAAAGGGAAAGAATTAACTGTGGCCAAAGGAAAAGCTGCCATCACCGCATTTAATGCTCTACACCTGCTTCTCTGGCCGCATTAATGAAGAAGTGACGCCTGAACGTTAGGTTTCAACCTTATCTTCACCACCAGAGACCTGAGCCAAAAGGGGTGATGGGACAAGTATCTAAAAAGGAAACACCTGGATTGCACCGGGGAAGAAAGGGGGAGGCCTATAAAAGGAAAGGAAGATAATTGAAGAAGGGGAGAGGGAGAATTGGGAAGAGAAACAAAAAACTATCGTTCTCAGTATCAAGGTATTCAACTTCAGGTTACATGCTCATACTAGTGTAGTGCATGAATAAAAAGCCGAATCAAACCTTTGTATTATCTATCATCTCAAAAACCTAGATTAAACACCCACTCTCTACAAATTCATTGTTGAGTGCTCATTGAGCTGGTTCACTGTCCAAACTTGGATTAGTTTGATTTGTGCTCATACAATATATATACTGATATTTTTTTAAAATAAAAAAATAATAATAATGGGGGCCATTGCCCTGCCCCTCAAAGTCCATGAATGCATCCATCCTTGATTTTATAATTTATGGTTCAATAAACCATATCTAAGAAATAAAATCTTAATCCTGAAACGAATTCACTCCATTATCTTTCTATTCTCTAACTACACATAATAATTTCTTGAGTTTATGGAAAACTATGGCATCACATTACTTTTTGGGACAAAGTTTTACTTCAAGTTTGAAGAAATCACTTCCAACCTATTATGTGGCAATTCATACAGAAAATATTTAGTTTCACAACACCATTATTTTGAGTTTTGGTAGGTCTCAATATAATTTTTTATTGAATTTTATTTTGACCTAAGGTGAGCTAACACCTCAACTTATGTAAAAAATGTAGTGAGATTTTGTTATATCATTCATAAACCATTCACGTGTTAAATCACATAATTCAACGAATTATTTAAATAAGTTATATGACTTATTAAATAAGTTATTTAACTAAAAGCACGTTGATACTTGTTTATGTTGTCACGTAGTGGGTTAAAGGAATTTTCATCAAAACTAGTTTAAAGGAAAACTCTATCCATTTAATATATTTTATAGGACTTGAACCTAGGGCTGTCCAAAGTACCCGAAGACTCGCCGAAACAGGTCAGCCCGATCGAAACTGACTTGTCACAGCCAGACCGACACCTCCAACGGGTTAGTGATGGGTCCCAATCTTTAGAACCCGACCCCAGCAGGTCGAGTGGCGGGTTTCATCCTCAAAAACCCGATATACCCAACCCACCCAACAAAACCTCAAAAAGAAGGCCGAAATTTGGCAACGTTTGGGCTTCTCAGCTCCGATCCTACCACATTTGGCCTTCCTTTACTCAGATCCGCTCAAATCCTCACTTAGATATGCTTAAATCCGGTGAATCTAGCCTAGATCTACTCAAACTCGGCCAAACTCCGATAAGCTCAACTCTAACTCGGCCAAATCTTGTTAGATCCGACCAAATTTCGGCCAAAATCTGGCGAAATCACAAAACCCGAAACCTACCGATTATTACCCAATACGATCCGACCCGATTGAATCTATACGTGCACCATGTCTAAGAAGTAAAATCTTAATCTTAAAACGAATTCACTCCATTATCGTTCTATTTTCTGACAGCACATAATAATTTCTTGAGTTTATGGAAAACTAGAGCATCACCCTTTTTCTTTTTTTGGACAAAGTTTACTTCAAGTTTGAAACAATTACCTCCAACCTATTATGTGGCAATTCATAATTTTTATTGAATTTTATTTTGACCTATGGCAAGTGGACACCTCAACTTATGTGAAAAACATAGTGAGATTTTGTTGTATCCCTCATAAACCATTTACTTATTAAATCACATGATTCAATGAATTATTTAAACAAGTTACACGACTCATTAAATAAGTTATTTGACTAAATTTCATCCAAAAAAAAAAGTTACTTGACTAAAAACACATGTTGAAAATTGTTTATTTTGTGATGTAGTGGGTTAAAGGAATTTTCATCAGAACTAGTTTAAAGGTAAACTAGAATTATAGGATTTGAACTTATGCCATTTTTTCCACCATAATTACCCTTTATGGTTGTCACAATACCAATTGATTTTTTTTTGTGTCTATGGATTTCAAAACCAAATCTCCTATTTAATAATTAGAAACTCTACCAATTAAGTTTACTATAATCCACAACGCTAACATTACTCAATAAGGTAAATTACAAATTACACCTCTAAAATTTTTAGTATTTGGATTTTACACCCTAAAATTTCAGATCTTTCATTTTAACCCCTTAAGTTTGAGAGTATTTAGATTTTACACCCTAACATTTCAGAATTTGTATTTAACCCCCTAAATTTTAGAAGTGTTTGGATTTTATTCCTTTAAGTTTAGAAATGTTTAAATTCTACACCCTAAAGTTTCAAAATTTGGGATGTAAAATCTAAACTCCCCCATACTTTAGGGATAAATTCTAAATTCTAAAATTTTAGGATGTAAAATTCAAATACTCCCAAACTTTAAGGATATAATTTACAATTTACCTTTCTTTTTTTTTTTATCAATGATAGAAGTAATTAAAATTTTTAATTATTACTTTATTAGTGAACTATCAATCATACTTATTATTATTATTTCAATTTGTGATAAATCTTTCAAATAGAAAATAATTTTAGTATTTTTCCAAATAAACCTGACTTTTTTTTCTTCAAAATAAACCTGACGTATTTATTTCGATGGTCTTTGCTTAATACCGTTCATGTGATGGATTCACATGGAAAGTGACACTACCAGCTCAGGTACGCATATTTGGGCAACCGTATCATGTTTATAGACTTTAGCAGCCATTGTTTCCATTAAAAAATTAAATAAAAAAATATTGGCATTGCATGGTTATTAAGGAATTTCGTAGAAAAGTTGAATTTCTCTTTGAGGCATTGTTTCCATTAAAAATTTAGGCAATTGCATAGTTTTTAGGAAATTTCGTAGAAAAGTTGAATTTCTCTTTTATATAAATATGACGTTGCGTCTGATTGCGAATGAAAGATTAATCCTTATCCTTAACCTAAAAAAGGGAAATTGTTTTTTCTCTCTTTTCCCTTAAGGTGAATAATAGTCATGAGCAAATAGTTTTATTGTACCAACAAATAAATAAATAAATAAATTTTTATCTATATTTATATTTATGTTCTAATAAGTATTGCTGTTTACTAAAAAAAAAATATCATAGTATCTATCTATAAGTTGATTTCAAGCCGTGAACTCAAAGTTGGCTTTCAAGTCATGGACTCTAAAGTTATTAAAAATTAGGACATTATATGTACTAGCTTTTAAGCACGCACGTAAAGTTCTTTTTTTTTTTTTTTTGGTAAAAGTTAATAATTTGCATAAATTATAATTTGAAATTATTACATTTTTTAATCACAAAAATACCTGGGTGATGTGATGAAAAAATTATTTCACGTACAAACACATAACACTCATCACACCCCTGTGTGTACACTGCCTTCTCGATCTCCCATCTGCTCTAACTGTTGGAAAGGATCTTCGTGTTGAGATCCTAAAGAGTCTGCATGGTCTGGACTGGAACCCACCATCACGTTATCTGCGCCAAAATACAAGAATTCCCACAGACGGCGCCAATTGTAGAGGCACAAAATCACACTGGATCCAAGTTGCACTTTCAGACCAGCCCAATGAGTCCTAAACAATGAATTTATAGAGAGTGGGCTTCTAATCTAGGGTTCTGAGCGGTAGATAACACAAGAATTGGTTTAAATTACAGAACACATGCGTACGTTTCATACATGGATGGAATCTAGTTTTATATATCAATGCCGATGACAATCTTGTGTATTTCCTTACAAGTTCCCTTTTCTCCCCTCCTGTGCTTTTTCTCCACTTTTTATAGACCTGCCTCCCTTTCTCCTCTCTTCCACGTGTAGTCTAGGTGTTCTTTTTTGGATACTTGTCCCATCATTCCTTCTTACTAAAGTCTCTGGCGGTGAGTGTAAGGTTGAATTTCAATACTCAGGCGTCACTTCCTCATTAATGCGGCCAGGAAGGTAGGTATAGAGCTTTCAATGTAGTGGTAGCAGCTTTATCCTTGATATTTGTCTGTCACTTCCCTTTATCCCTTATTCTCGCATTCTCAGTTTCCGTATCCAAAGTTTCCAGTATGGATGCCCTACAACCGCCAGATCACTCGTCTTGTCCTCAGCAGCTTACTGCCGAGGACTTGGTTGTCCTCGGACGTTGTGTTTCGTGGAGCTCTGTTCATGCATGGCACTTCTCTTTGTCACCATGGTTATTAAACCCGGACCGGACCGTACGGTCCGACCGAAATAACCGTGAACCACTCATAAATACGGTTTTTTTAACCTTAAGAACCGGACTATGCCAAAAAAGCAGAAAACCGTTTGGACCGCATGGTTTTGAGAACCGTGATCAAACCGGTTTTCACGGTTCCCTGCTTTCCTTTAACTCTGAACCTTAAATAAAAAATAATAATAATAAAATAATAAAAAAAACATAGAAAAACAAAAGAAAAAGAAATAAAACTGCTGGGAAACATTTCAAATTTCGGCAGAAAAAAGTAATTCTACCGGTGAGAAAAACAAAGGAAACTGTAAAAAGTAATGTTATAAATTCCGTTCCCTTCTTCAGCCTACGGATGTTTTTCACCATTACATGCAAAAACGTTTTGAGTCCTACAGATTCTATTCTACATCACAACATCAAATACAACCCAAGAATCCACAAGAATGAAGTGATGAACAGAGAGAGAGAGAGAGAGGTAAGAACCCAAAGGTGAGCTTCGATCATTCTTTGAGCCTGAGGTAGATTACTCATGAAACTTCAACCTTCGCATATTTGCAATTTTACAGCACAAAGAAAGTGAAAAAGTCTTGCCGCAGAGAAAGTATGTGAGTCAAAAGTGAAAAACTCAAACTCAAAAGTAGAGAGTTTGAACGGCAGAACTTGTGTAAAGGAGATGATGTTAGGTGGGATAGGTGGGGGTGAATCTCTTCTTTTCTCCTTCTTTTTATTCCTTATTTTTGTTTGTGATTCCAAAGCCCTCCACCTCCGCGTGATTACTGACTACATGGGAAGTGTAGAAGTGTTTTAGCCCTTCAATTTTTTCACCTTCCCAACGTGATGGGACAACTACTTAACTTAGTTAATATTTACAATTTTTTTAAAGAAAAGATCTAATACAGAAATTTGTTCCTTTTTTTTTTTTTAATTCTAATTAAATAAGAAGTTGGTAGTCTATAGATAAGTGACATGTATTCAAATTTACAATTGTGTCAAAAAAATATAAAATTGTATAATTCTAAAATTACTTTTTTTGAGTATATAATTATTTTAACTTAAAACTATTAATTAATTTAAAATTTTATTTTATTTAATATAATATAAGTGTCCTATTTAGTATATTATTATTGCTATCACAAGTATAACTAATCAACATATAAATAAATAAAGAATACCATATCTACCTTTGCTTAGTATTTGATATTTTTTATTTGTTTTGTGAAAGTTATGATATAAAAAAAATACATTTGAAAGATAAATTTTTATATTTAATTTAATTATTTTAGTTAATTTTTATATTTATATTAATTTAATATAATTATTTATATTTAAATAATTATTAAATTAATTATGACGTCATCACGGTTCGACTCCGGTTCAACCTCAGTCCAACCTCAAAAACCTTGAACCTCTCTCTTTTACGGTTTATTAAACAGTCCAGGTTTCAAAACCATGTTTGTCACGTGACTTAGTAGGCAGGATTTATCATATCCTCGGACCACTCATGATATTAGGTTAGGCTTTCCCTCTCGTGAGAGCCTTTGGGCTTGCCCAACACGTATCTTGGGCCCATTGGCACTACAATATATTATGTTTATATATAAAACCGAAGCCTCTGAAACTCCCATAATTTTCCACGTCAACACAATATTTAAATAAAATTTTCATTTCATTTAAATAAAATTATTTTTATTTAGTCCAAACTTAATAAGGAGTAAAATTCTATCTCTCTGATAAATCCAACTTAAACTCAAACTCATCATTTTTTTAAAACAAAATTATTTTTGTTTAATCCAAACTTAATAATGAATGAAACTCTATCTCTCTAATAAGTCCAACTTAATCTCAAACTCAAACTCAAATGTTGATAATTTTTCGTTAATATTTTTTGGTCTTTCAGAAATTTTAATATCTGAATTTTTTGAGTTATTTTTTTGTAGTATCTGAAATTGTTTGACAATTTTTTTTGTAAGTCATTGCACGTTCAAGTAATGGTTTTTTCATCAATTTGTAACACAAATTGAAATTATACAAAAGCAAATCATACAATGGTGTAGTTTCTTAATCAATTTAAGATTTTATAAAATTATTTTAGTCTATAAAATAACCGTGATTAGGGACTAGTTTAAACCTAGGGACTAGTTTATAAAATAACCGTGATTTAAATTGGAAAAAAAAAAACCAATAGTAAACATAGAAAGTTGTTATTACTAAAGTATAAAGTAGAACACAAAAAATGAGAGAAAATATTTTTATTTGTATAAAGCTAAATATTTTTTAGGGTGCTAAAGTATTGGCCAAGTGCACTTGAGCTCAAAAAAAATAGGAGACTGCACATGACTAATTTTATATAGAAAATAATTAACAAATATCCTAAAAGTATTGGTTTTAGAAATATATTTATAAACTTTTATAAAATAAAAAACAACTGATTTTTCTTTTACAACTTTTTATATTTTTCATAAAATAATATCAAAGTCATACTAAAATTATTTTTTAATAAATACTCGGAAAAAAAACCCATTAACTTGACCCATTTTATATTTTTATATGTTATCCATGTAGTATTCAATACTTTAATGCATTATTATGAAAATCCTTTTCATAGTTTTGGTACAGTGTTACAAGATTTTGTTTTTTTTTTTTGGTCCTAATCCAAACGTTAGAATCCCAAATATTCCCCCCTCAATTACCACTAATATCCCGTGTTGGGGGGTTCTTCAGTTCTTGTGGGCTGTGGCGGTCTTTTTATGTTTTTTTCCCGTGCAGTGTGCACTACTTGATACGTGTATCACAGACTCACAGTGAGAAAGGGGGTTGAATCTAGTACTCTTGCACAGTGGGATTTTGTCTCTTTTCTGCCGGAAAAAGAGCCTTTGCTTTTGCACAATAATTATTCACTAAAACCCAAATAACACTTCATTAAAAATATTAAAATCTCTAATAATAAATAAAGTGGGTCCCTAGCAGGTTTATAAAGGGAATTCAATACACATTTGTGTATCCTCTTACCTGTTAAGAGCCACTTGAACTCCCACAGACTTGAGAACCATCAAATGTCATGCTTCAACTTGCAGGGTTTGGAATTTTTCCAAAGACAACCTTCTTCTCCAATCCCAGCAATGGAAAAAGCATTTCAAGGAGAGACCATGGATAGGTTAAATTAGAGGGAGAGAGAGAAAACCATGAGGAAATTTTAATTTTCCTTCTAAGATGCGTGTCACATTTTAAGTTCTTGAACTCTCGTAAATAAGCTTCTTGCTTTTATATAAAAATTAAATTTAATAAGGATGTAATGTAAATATAGAAATTTATAGTCTCAAGTCAAATGTCAGCACATCCGACTTTTTTTTACATAATTTCACATAAGAGAGTAGGTATTAACACACATGATCACACACCCCTTCAATATATATATATATATATATATATATATATATATTTTTTTTTTTTTTGAGACACCCTTCAATATATTCAAATACTAATAAATAATAATAATAATAAAAACAAAGACAGCACTATTATGCAAATCCACCACTTCTACAAGACCACAAGGTAGGTGGGGTCGTGGGGTTTTTTTTTTCTGAAAGGGAAACGCAATTCTCATTAAATGAAGAATTCTGCAGTACAAACAGAGATAAAAAAAACAAACAACAAGACAAATACAACTCAACAATTCTCCCTATCTCTGATGAGGAAACGTTGCAGCGTTGGGGGTTCTGTTCTCATTAAATGAAGAATTCTGCAGTACAAACAGAGATAAAAAAAACAAACAACAAGACAAATACAACTCAACAATTCCCCACTGTCTTTGCTATTTGAGACAAATACAACTCAACAAATCTCTGATGAGGAAACGTTGCAGCAACCTTCCCATAACTATAGCCCCCACTGTCTTTGCCTCATTCAATAATCCCTCTTCAAATGCTTCAGTTGCCAACTCCCAAAATTCCTTAGTAAGACTGTGATTCCTTGGATAATTGCACCCAGCTCTCCCATATTTGAGTTTGAATTGACAACTTGGACAATTGATAGGGAATCTGACTCAATGACCACATGATTGAGCCCCCTTTGACGAGTGAGGAGGATACCTTCTTCAACAGCAAAAGCCTCAGTAGTTTCTACTGCATAATTGCCATTCATCACCTTGCTCTCAGCTACTACTACCCTGCCTCTACAGTCTCGGATTACCACACCCACACTGGATGGTCCTCCATTACCATCAGTCGCCCCATCAACATTTATCTTATATAGACCAAGGGGTGGTGCTATCCACCCAACTTCAAATTGCTGCTGTTTTATCTGGTGCACTACCAACGCACCCTTGTAATCCTTTTGGCACCTCTGAGCAGACCCCCATGGCCCCATATTTGGGATGGAAGGAGGTTTAGGGACTCATGTATCACTAAGTTTCTCCCATACTAGATGGACCAAGCCATGGCACAAAAAATTTCAAGATCATGGGTAGTTCCTGAATGCAGAATCTGGAAAGCCACATCCACCACGGACTTGTTCCCTGCCAACAAACTTATTGGACAATCATGCCAATTCCACCACACATCCCAATTTTTCTCACAATATATTAATGCATGACTAGTGCTTTCTTCAACTTTCTTACATAATGGACATTTGCCTGCATTGGTTATCCCACGCCTGCACAAATTCAACCCCGTTGGCAGGCTCTCCATACATGCTCTCCACACAAAAATTCTGATCTTCGATGGGAGTTTAAGCTGCCACATTTTCTTCCACAAAGGGGTTCTATAATCCTCACATGAACTTTCACCAAAGTTAGATTTTTCCACCAAAGGTAATGCAACATAGCATGCACTCTGGATAGAAAAAACACCACGCTTGTTTGCTACCCACATTATTTTGTCTTCCGGTAAGTTATAGCTAAGTGGGATATTGAGAATGGCATCAGCTTCAAAAGGAAGGAAAAACCTTCTGATCCTATCCAATTTCCATCATCTCTCATCTTTGTCAATTAGGGACGAAACCATTGGAAAATCACCAATATCTTGCTGAGGGGAACAAATTTTATAAGTAGTTGGTGTTGGGAGCCATTTGTCATCCCATATATGTATCCTCCTTCCATCCCCCACTCTACACCTAGTGCCTTTCCTAATTACCTCTAGGCTATTGTGGATACTCCGCCAAGCATAAGAAGGGTTGCCCCCAAGCTTTGATCCCAATATATCACTGTAAGGGAAATACTTTGCCTTGTACATACGAGCAACTAGGGATGTTGGGTTGGTCAGGATGCGCCATGCTTACTTTGCTAACATTGCCAAGTTGAAAGCTTTGAGGTTTCGGAAGCCCATACCTTCCTTTACCTTTGACATGCACAATTTTCTCCAGCTGATCCAAGACATTTTTGCCTCCTGGTCTTTCTGACCCCACCAAAAATTCCTCTCCATCCCTTCTAGGTCATCACACAAGCCCTTTGGGAGCAAGAAACAACTCATGGTGTATGTTGGGATTGCCTGGGCTACTGCTTTAATGAGAACCTCTTTGCTGCCTATTGAGAGCATTTTTTCCTTCAAACCCAAAAGTTTCTTTCCCACTCTCTCTTTTATTTTTGCAAATAGACTTGCCAATCACAAATGGGAGGCCAAGGTATTTACCTTGTCTTGCGTCCTGCATAGGGCCAAGGATTTCCAACACTTCCTTTCTTGCTTCGGGAGGGGTATTGTGGCTGAAAGTCACTGCAGACTTATCTGTATTAACTTTTTGACTTGAGGCTGCCTTATAGAGTTTTAGAATTTCTACCAATTTGGTACATTCTTGTCCTTCAGCATGGCAGAACAATAGACTATCATCTGCGAAGAACAAGTGGGTAACCCTCGGACAGCCCCTATATATGGCTACTCCGGTAAGACTTTGGTTGTTATTTGCTTCCACAATATGGGCAGAAAAAGCTTCTGTGCACAAGAAAAATAGATAGGATGATAACGGGTCTCCCTATCGAAGCCCCCTAATTGTGTAGATCTTACCATGGGTTTCTCCATTTATCAAGACTGAATACGTAACAGTTGTGATGCATTTCAGCACCCACTCAATCCACCTTATATGGAAACCCAGCTTTTCCATCACCTTTTCAACAAAAACCCATTCAACCCTGTCGTATGCCTTGCTCATATCGAGTTTAACTGCCATAAAGTTCTCATTCCCCTGCTTCTTATGATCTAGGTAGTGCATTAGCTCAAAAGCTACAAGCACATTATCTGTTATCAACCTCTCCGCCATAAATGCACTTTGGTTCTCCAAGATTATCTGTGGAAGAATTGTTTTTAAACGGTTTGCAAGGACCTTGGAAATCAGCTTGTAACACACATTGCTAAGACTGATAGGCCGAAAATCTTTCATCTTATTAGGAGTTTTCACTTTTGGCACCAAAGCAATATTAGTGTTATTTATATCAGGTAAAAGAGAATCTGAATTAAGTACATTAAGCACCATATTTGTTACATCATTCCCCATAATAGCCCAATATTTTTGGTAAAAAATAGCAGACATACTGTCCGGGCCAGGCACTTTTGTGGGATGCATTTGGTTAAGAGTTGTTCTAACCTCCTCCCTGATGAAATCCCAAGTGAGATCATCGGTCATCTCCACCGTAACTTTGCAGGGGAGCAAGTTCATTACTTCTTCAATTTGGGTTGGGTATGTGGTTGAAAATACCCCTTTGAAATATGCAATTGCAGCACTAGCAATAGTATCCTTACTGTCACACCAATCCCCCTCTTCGTTCCACAAACCATTAATTGTGTTCTTTTTCCTTCGTTCCGATACACGGTGGTGGAAATATTTTGTATTACTATCTCCCTCGCCCAGCCATTGCACCCTGGATCTTTGTTGCCACCACAATTCCTTATTATCCAACAACTCATTAATTTCCTCTCTCAGTCTATTAATTTCAGCCCTATTCTACCTGTCAATATCATCCTTGACCAAAGCACTTAAAGCTTTCTTCTTTTCCTGTATCTTCTTCGGTATTTGGCCAAACGTTAAATTGCTCCAACTGGATAGAGCCTCTGCACAGTGTCTTAGCCTCGTACTTAACCCACTCAGATTATTCAAACTTGATCCTTCATCCCAGACTTGCTCAATTAATTCCTTACAGTCCGCTCGCCTAGCCCACATTGCTTCAAAATGGAATCTACGCTTGCCTCGCTGTTGTAAGACATTTGATTCAGCAAGTAGCAGCGGGCAATGGTCAGATGTTATGTCTTCCAAATGCCAGACCTTAATGTCTCGGAAGTGTGCCAACCAATCCGTTGTAGCAAACACTCTGTCTAACCTCAAATACATTCTATTTTCCCCTTCCTGTTGATTGCACCATGTGAACTTTGACCCACTAAAACCCATATCCTTAAAACCACATCGGTTCACCACATTATTGAAGGCCTTTATCTGTTGCTGAGGTCTCGGAGCTCCACCCAACTTTTCTACTCTCGAGAGGATTTCATTGAAGTCACCAAAACATAGCCACGGTAACTGGAATTGTTGGTTTAGAGTGTTGAGGAAACTCCATGATTCCTTTCTCCAATGGGTCTCTGGGTGACCATAAAAGCCAGTTAACCTCCATTGGAATCCCGTTTCTTCTTCAGTAATCACAGCATCAATATGATGCCGAGAATAACTTTTAATCTCTAAATTGACTTCTTTTCTCCATAACATTGTTAAACCCCCCCCCCCCTTTTCCTTTCCGTTGAACATAAAAACCATTCACAAAATCTAGCTTCATTTTCACCCTTTTCATTCCTGCAATATTTTTCTTTGTCTCCGATAAAAACACTATTTTGGGATCCCACCGCCGCACACATCCACGCTGCGCTCTAATTGACCGGGGGTTCCCAAGCCCCCGGCAGTTCCAACGTAGGGCAATCATGGCTCTCGGTGGTGCTGCCTCGCAGCCACCACCGTTTCTGTAGTTACCAGAGCATCATTGTTAAGGACACCATCACACTGTTTTTTAAAGTTTCGGCCGTCCACCACTTCTAAGTGTTCTAGCTTACTTCTACGTTTAAGCCCAATACCCCCTTCATGGTCCAGCATCACCTTATCTCCTTTTGGCTCTTTTTCCCTTGCTAGCTTCTTCAATCTTCCCTTCGGTTTGGCCTTTTTTTCTTTGCACTAACCCATATCAAGATAGCCCATATTACTTTCAACATTCGTATTTTGCTTGGGCTTTAATGGGCTGGTTCCTTCCTGCTCCTCCCTTAAGCCCACACTCTGTGAGCCCACTACCGAGTTTGCCTCAATACCCACTTTTTCTTTTCCTTTAACTAGTTCAAATTTTAAAGCTTGTTGTAAAGTACGTACCTGGTTCTCTTTTTCCTTAATTTGTTGTCCTCCTTCAGTGCACTCCCATCCATTTGGCTGACTAACTCCCCGCCTTTCTGACGCCACTGCATCACCTAGAGCTCCCTGCCATCCTGACATCACATCATCACCTAGGGCTCCCCAATTTTTAGATTTTTCTTCCCTTCTGTCACCATCAAATCTTTTACTTCCACTACCATCCTCAGTCCTTACTCGATTTTTCGTCGCCTCCGTAGATGGTTGAGAGTTTGTTTTTCCATCGTCACCACTAGACCGATTACCTTCGTCCTTCCTGGTCTTCATCCTCTCATGGCCTCTATTGTAACTTGCATTTGCTCTAATCCAATCGCCGTACTGATACTCCATATGACATCCGCCATTGTTACTGTTGCAGTGTCTATTATCATGGCCTATTCTTCCACAATTAAAGCAGATCGTTGGGAGTTTTTCGTACTTGAAAGTAACCCAGGTTTTTTCTCCTTCCATATCCTTCAGATACCCACCTCGTCGGAGCGGCTTATCTAGTGGGAGTTCAACTCTGACTCTCATAAACTTGGCTTGGTCCATTTGCCATGATCTTTTGTCCATTTCCACGAAATTCCCCATCTTATTCCCTATGTCTCTCCCAGTTTCCTCAGTCATTAAGTCAAATGGCACTCCCCACACTTGAATCCAGAACGGTAAGTGTGAGAAAATAGTGTTTGCAACCGTTAGTCCCTTTCGCCATTGACATAATAACAAGAGGTTATTATCGAAATTCCATGGCCCATTCTTCTCCACCCACTCCAACTGATGCTTTGAATAGAATTTGAACTGAAGGATATCGTTCTCTACTTTCACGATTCTCAGATCATATCCCATTCTCCACACCGATCTTAGAGTGCTTTTTAGAGCACGTTGGTTTTGCTGCCTATCTGATAACAGCCTCCCAAAAAGATTGAGATGGCACTCCTCCAACAAATCATTTCTACTGTGGCCTGTGATTTGAATGTTATCTTCTTCCTCCTTGGTGAGTTGCAGATTTTGCAAACCATCCAGCACTACTTGTTCCATCTCTACAAGTTATAGTTTGACCATACTCTGGCCGATGAACCCAGGGCAGTCAATAGAAAGACCCAAAGTCCTTGAGAACTTTGGGAAGAAAGAGACCCTTACTCGAGAGAGAAAAGGACTCCTACTTGGGAGAGAAAAGTTGGGTCGTGGGGTTATATTGTTGATGGTATAGTTGAACCAAATCTCTAAACCAAAAAACACAAATTAATTTACACGCATAGACAAAAAGACATCAAATTTACGTAGTTGAAATTGGCATAAAAAACATATACACACTGTTGATGTGGTGAAGGATGAATTGGTAAATAGATTAAATAAAAAAATAAAATTTTATTATACATGAGTAATAGTGGTTCTAAATAAAAACCAATAATAGGTTGGTCACATCAACATTTTGTAAAAATGTTGTAAAATAGTTTATGGTTATAATATTACTCTTTTGGGTTTTAGTTTTAATTTACAAGTTATTTAATTAGATGAAAGCGTTTGAGAATATAATCATGTGTGGTAGCTTCTTAACTCTTGCTTTTAAAAGTATGATGTGCCAAACTAATATTGGATAGTGTAAAATAAGGGTTTTATACCACATTCTTATTAAATTCGGACTCATATAGATAAATAAGCTTGTTAAGGTAATAAGTTGTAATTAAAATACCCTCATTTTTATATAAACCTACCATTAACATTGTTTTTATTATTCACCATTTAGAACAATCCAAATCAATAATTGTTAAAAAAAAATTGTATCATTAGTTTTACAGAAAAACCATTTCCTAATTTAAGTACTTAAATGAATAGTGTATTGTTTGCATACAAGCAGTATTTTTTTTTCTTATTCATACTAATATGATTAAATTTTAAGCTGCGCATCAATTTATTACAACCCTCTTTCTTTTTTTCAAACTTTTTTTTACTGTGGTTAACTCTAGTATTTTACTTATATACTTTATTTTTAAGGTCAAGTTTAATGCAATGAAAGTTTTTTTTTTTTTTAAGAATACTAAATATTTTTAACACACACGGAAAGAGAGGAGAAGGTTTTAAAGAAACTTACAATAATATATAGCCAGAAGGGCTTAACTCTTAAATATACAGTACAAATTTAAACCTCTTTAATGCAATGAAAATTAGTGATCGCTTCAAAGTTTAAAAAGCTATTAGCTCCCATCAACCCAAAAGAAAAAAGGCAAAAAAAGAAAGAAAAAAAAGAAGAAGAAGAAGCTATTATCTACATTAATTGACTTAAAAGTGATAGTGTCAATCAACCTCTCTTTTCATGTAAATAAATAAATATATATATATATATATATATATTTATTATCATGAACACTAGTTAAACCGTATAACATTTCCCTTTTGAAAAGAAAAAAAAAGTAGCCAATTTAGGCCCTGTTTGGATTAAAAAGTTTGATCACTCAATTTTCATCACTCAATTTTTATCACTCATCACTCTTCACTCATCACTCATCACTTAAAAATACTATACCCGTTTGGCACCATCACTCAGTTTTCATCACTCATATTTTTCACACTATTTGTGGGTCCCATGTCTATCAATCAGTGCAGCTTTTTCCTCTTTTTTTTTTTTTTTTTTTTCCAGTACCAGATCACCCAAACCCAGAAAAAAAAAAAAAAAAAAAAAAAAAAAAAAAAAAGTCAGCCAGTCAAAAGTTGCGGCTGTGGGTCCTCCAATGTGTGTTTAATTACAAAAATGCTATTGAGTTATGAGTTATGGAAACTGAAAACAGCTAAAATGTATTTTCAGTTTCCATAACTCATAACTCAAAAATCAGAGAATTGAGTGATGGAAACAGAGTTATGGAAATTGAGTTATTTGCTCCCAAACAAAGTTCTTATCATGGGTCTCACCATTTTTGAGTTATGAGTTATGGAAACAGAGTTATGAGTTATGGAAACAAGCCATCCAAACGCCTCCTTAGTTACATATGCATTGTATGCCTATATGAGAGAGGTGCTACATTTACAATAATTTTATAATATTTTTACAACAAATTATAGATGGTTAGTTATTATTGGTTCGAATTTAAACCTAACACTAAGATTACTTTTTTGTCTCAACAATAACAACCAGTAACAGCTTGCCACTTAGAATTTGTTGTAAAAATATCGTGCACATATCATTTCTCATTGGCCTTTCAAAATGATTAAATGAAGTGAAAACCACGGGCTACTGTACATTATTAGTAGAAAACGATCGTATCACCTTCTCCAGTTATGGTTAAACGAAGTGAAAACAACTGCGTCTATTAAAATGATTTTTAGCCTATTCCATCGAAAAAAAAAAAAAAAAAAGATTTAGCCTAGGAAAGTAAATCAAGCTACTGGCTATACTGTACACTAATAGAAAATCCTGACATGCAGCTTCGAGAATTTGTCATTTATGATTTGTCATACATCTATTTGACTTTTCTGCATTGCGCCAAAATTTGTGAAATCTCCGAGAAAGTACTGAAACTGACTTGTCGACGTTGTAATAATAAAATAAAATATAAAATAAAAGAGAGACCAATTCACAATTATGACTTTAATTTAAAAGATTAAAAAAAAAAAAGACTTTAATTTAAAAGAATTCATTATTAACATTTTCATAACAAATTTATGTTATAAGTTCTATCATTGAAAGTAGGCGTTATAAGTTGAAATTATCTTAATTCTAAAAAAAAATTATAAGTGGTAAGTTATTATTGATTTAAATTTAAATATATCACTAAAATTACTTTTTTCCTACCAATAATAACTGATAACAACCAACCACTTATAATTTAGGCTAAAATATAAAGTACATCTTCTAAGTTTAACTGAAATTCATTTAAGTCCTCTAATTTTACTTTAATCTTCTAAATTTCAAAGTTATTTAATTCAAGAATTTTGTCCAATTTCATTAAAAAAAAATGCAGTTAAGTACGCAATTAATTAATGAAAACAAATTCTTACATAAAAAATCTATAAAAATATTTTTATTAATTTTATAAATTTTTTTATGTGAAAAATAATATTTTTCAAGGGAAATTTTTAACAAAATTGAACAAAATACTTAAATTGAATAAATTTAAAATTTAAAAAACTTAATTGAATAAAAATAAAGTTAAATGACTAAACTAAAATTCAACCAAACTTAGATAATGCAATTGGCATTTTACCCTATAATTTTATTATAGAAATATTAATCATGTAACATTTCTCCTAATCTAATATATATATGTTATGAGATTTAGTATTCTTTATACACATGCACAAACCCACACCATTTTTATATTACAGTTTAGCGCCAGACTTTTCTGCTATGCTGAACCAACTACCAAAAGAAATTATAGGAAACATAGCAGCAATAAAAGCCTTGAAATGGGAAAAACAATTATTAAGCGGACACGATATGATTTTTCTTTTTAAGAATAAACAACAGAATTTTATTTAGAGAAATGAACAAGTCTATACAATAGCAAGACAGTAAATTAGACTAACAATGCTAAGACTATGACAGCTACAAAGCTTTTCTTCCCCTAACAAATGACACAATGTCTATACACAAATTTACATCAGCTTTTCTAATGTGTGGTATTATATATTCTTCTGCAGATTTCTATTTGATGAAAGTTGCGCAGATTACAAATATTATGAATATCAGCTTGCTGAAGAGGAAAAGGCTCTTTCACAGACAAGTGAATCCCAAACATCTCACAGTGGTTAGTAGTTGAATCTTGATGAAATGGTTTTGGTGGTTCTTAGGTATGGATGCCAAATGCAAATTTTTTTTTTCTGCTGTCACATGCCTGCAGTTGTTCAACCAATGAAAATGACTTTGGTTTTATGTAGATAATGAGTTTAGAAAGCATGTTTGTGCAAAAATGTTGTCATCATCTCTATTCATACTTATGGAGTAATAATAAGATACCATATATATGACAATAATAAGTCATATCTGAGAAACAGCATTTATGCATTCAATTTTTTACATTAGTTTTGTTTGTTAAATGCAGCCAAGAATCTTGTTATTATGTGATCATGTTTTTAGCTTATAATACTTACTAATTAGCAAGTAAAAGGCTACCGAATAACAAAGGAGCAAGACCAAGCCATCTGGCTTGGGGGTGGTGGGGGGAGAAACTATAGCCGCGTTTTTAAAATGCAGCTATAGCCAAATTCAACAAAAAAACAAAAGGGCTATAGCCCTGTTTTAAACACGGCTAGAAAATGTCCCCTATAGCCGCGTTTCTAAAAACGCGGCCATTGGTCCTGACCTATAGCCGCATTTGTAAAAACGCAGTTGTGTTTACAAAAATGCGGTCATAAACCCCTCAGGCCTATAGGCACGTGTTTTACAACCCTGGCCTAAAAAACCGCAGCTATAGGCCAAATCATCCTATAGCCATGTTTTTATGAGCTATAGCCGCGTTTTTAAAACGCGGCTATAGGATCTTTTTTTTGTAGTGCTAAAAAATAGCAAGATAATCTTGCAAATACTCAAGTAAGGTTTCCATGATTTGATTGATGTAAAATAAATGTTGCATCAATGGTAGGAGATGTAAAAGTCATACCTCAACTTGAGTTCAAGTTGTGTAAAAAAATCTTCTATCTTTTTATGTATCCATTACTCGTATAGAGTAATAAGGAGTAAATAGATCCATCTACAAGGACCATAGGGGTTTCTCAAAAATTTATATTTATTTTATCATAAAAACTTTTTTTTTTAATTTTACATAATTATTTTTAAAAAAATATCGATTATCTATTATAAACTCTATTCAATTAAAATATCATTTTTTTTAAATGTTTTTCTTTGGTTAAATTGCAAGCTACTCCTATATTATACTTTGTACTCTAAACTTTTCGAATGCACATTTTGCATGGGCAGATCAACGGAGATGGAAGGTGGTACGGTGGCTGGGTCGTGGATGGTAGTGGGTGATGGTGGTTGGGTTGGATTTAGGTTTTGTTTTAGTCACAATTCAGATCTGATTTGGTTTTTGCTTGGGTCTCGATTCAGATCCAATTTGGGTTTTAGCTGTGTATGATTTAGCTCTCTCTCTCTCTCACACGGCAGATCTTGGCGATGGATTGGTTGAGATTTGTGTTTGTAGATCTTGCATGGGTCGATCCGAATAGATAAATTGAATTGATCCCAATTGTACACTAGTGACCAAGAAGTTTCACTCATTAAACCGTGGCACCTTCCTAAACTATAAGTCTATAGGAGACTTTTGCTCCTCCACTATTGCTTTGTTTACTTGTCCAATCATTCACACGGTATCCAATGAGTATGCCAGTGCCACTTATTGGTGTTAAAAATGCATCATTTTTCTCAAGCAAGGTATTTTTTTTTATGGTTGTTCATCTGTTTCGCTTCCAAAATGGATAAATGGCTGTACATATATATATATATATATATATATATATATATATATATTTGGAGTGTAAACCACTGTAATTGGAAAAGTTGTTAATGGACTGTGGAGTTGCTAATGATTATTGTTGATATCATGCATTCTAGGTCGTTTGGTGAGGACATCAACATGACATATATATCCAAAAGTTAAACTTCCAGCACTTCCGATCATGGGTGGGAGGGACAACCTGAGACCACACTGTAAAAGACGTGAGGAGAGACTTTTGAGTTTGAACTTGAAAGGGGGCATTTAGGTCTTTTGACTTTGTGCTACTTAAGCAATAGTCATGTGCTGGTCACGTGATTGAGTTTTTCATCCAATACAACAGAAAATTTAACTTTGGGGTGCACATAACAAATGCCATAATTTAGGGTGCAAAATATGCATTCGAAAATGTGCTAAGTGTAATCTAGGGTATAGTTTAAGAGGGTAAAGTATAATTTCTCCAAAATTCTATTCTGTTTGCATCAATAGCCCTTTCCATCCATATTTTTTGTAAAGTGTCACATAAGCATGCCAAACATGTTTAGATCATCCAATAAAATGATGCCATTTCATTTATATTAAGTCATATCATGTTTAATTTTTTAGGCTACAAAAATGATGTGGCATCATATTTTAGCCAAATTAAATGCACATGACAAGCTTATATAACACTCAGAGGAAAATATGAACAGAGAAATTGCTAATGCAAACAGAATAAAATTTTAGGGAGTAAAATTCAATCCCCCTAAACTTTAAGGATGTAGTTTGCACTTTAGCATTTTTCATTCTTCACGTACAACAACCGCTATCTACATTCTTCCTTCATTCTAAGATACATAAAGAAAGAATAAAAAACTAAATGCAAAATGAATAGTGTCAGTGTAAATTTACATTGTTACTGTAGTAACTTTGCAAATTTACACATCTTTAGATTGACTGATGTGTGTGATTTTAGAGCTTAAATGTGTAAAATTGCACCCTTTTTATTTTATATTGTCTAATTGAAATGCTCGAAGTATCCCTAACTGCATGCCCTAACTGCAGCATGCAGTTTTGGTGTTGGCGTGTAAGTGTATTCCCTTATCTCATCCATCTTCCCCTATATGTGCGCGTGTGTGTGTTTCTCAAAAAAAAAAAAAAAAAAAAAATTTCACATAAATGTTTTAACATGATTATATAAAGGTATTATTAACTACAAATTCAATGAAATCATTTTTTTTATCGCACAATACACTACTCTAATTAAATTTTTGAGCCTTTGACTTATAATGTCCATAAGTAAAATACAGGCAAAAATATAAATTGCACAAGTTTGACAAAAATTAATTTCAAACTTTTAGCTTTATTTGTTCATTGAGATCTATAAGTTTCAAGTTTATTCAATTAAGGTATTTCTGTCAATTTTTATTAATTATTTTCATTAATAAGTGTCCAAGGTTTTATTTAATTTAAAAAAAATTAAATTAAAAAATCCAATTAATTATTGAAAAATACTTTCCAATTTTTTTTATAAAAAACTTAGCAAAAGTTGACTAAGAAGCCTTAATTGAATAAACTTGAAACTTAAAAGACTTAATAGAAAGAAAACAAAGTTAGAAACCTAAAACGAATTTTGATCAAACATAGTGTAAGGTCACAATTTGTTCCCAAGCCCAAAGGATAGATGAACTTCGGCCCAAAGAGTCTGATACAATGAATTTCTAGAGAATGGGTTCAAAAGTTGGGCTTTAGTGAGTTAGACAATATGTAAAGTGGATCCAAATGACAAGAAAATGGAGATGAGCTGGTTTTAACTAAAGAAAAATTACCCTCAGCACAGTTCGAGGACGTCAGTTCATATATATATATATATATATATATATGTTCCTTTTCAAATTTGATTACAAGTTCAAATCTAGATTGCAACAGTATTTTTCTTTCAATTTCTCCCTCCCTTTTTCTCAATGACCTTCCTCAGTTTTATACCCCTTTCTCCTCCTTGTTTCCACCTTCCACATGTAGATCTAGATTGCTAATGCTGATACTTGTCCCATCAGCCCTTTCTTGAAGTCTTTAGGCGATAGCTGTAAGGCTAAAAATCACTATTCATACATCATTTCCTCATTAATACGGCCAGAGAGTTGGATGCAGAGTATTTAATGCGGTGGTAGCAACTTTCTCTTAAATATTTTATAGCCGTGCCTTTGCTCTGTGCTCCCATGAAACATATCCTCATCAATAAAACCTCCTGGAAGATCATTTTGGACAACGGGACGTACCATCTGACCTTTGCTTCGCCTAACCGGGGAGACACCCCTCCTCGACCTACCACCCTTAGCCTCCTCGGTCACAACTTGCTCATGGACCCCTAGGTCTAACATTTTCATTACCGTTAGTTTGTCCACGGACCAATGAACACCCTTGGACAAAGCCCATAGCCCAATATGCATTTTTGGGTCTTTTATCCCTACACATAGGTACAGTTTGTATTTTTGCCTAAAATATGACCAAATCCATTCTAATGAAGAGAACCTTGAAGTAGTTTTCTAGTATGCTCTGAGGCAAGGTATTAACCAGATCCATTATTTGAACGTATGATCTTATGATGACATCATGACCATTTAAATATCTTCATTCTAAAACGACAAGTGCCAATTCCTTGTCAAAGACCATAAAAATTAATTTCCCTCTTGCAAGAGAAAACTCGACAATGACAACGAGTATTATGATACGCTAAAATTGATATAATATTTGATCACCAACCAATAAAATTTTATTATTGCAATAATCCTTGTATTATGTATTGGTCTAAAAAAAAAAAAGCGTTGATGGCATTTGTTTCTAATCAATCCAAAAACACAATTTTTTTTTTTGAGAATGAAATAACAAATAGGCTAAGAGCCATATATCTCAAACTGGTATATTTTAGTATTTTTAAGAAAGATATTTAGGGTTTCAAAATTCAAATTATCTCCACTATAACTATTGAGTTCTAATTTTTTTTTTTTAAATTACACTTTTTTAAAAGAAATTACACTTTTTTACCCTAAACTTTTCCTCATTTACAGTATTCCTCAAACTATTAATTTGCTCGATTGACACCATAATTTTGAAAGAATTATATCATTAAGCAAGCAGCTACTGGTGACTCTACAGTTAGCCCAATGAACCCCTTGACTTGGGCAAAAAAAAAAATTGTATATAAAATTTTTAATAACCATTTGTTATGACTCCCTAAAATAAAATTTTGAACACTTTGAGCATAAATTTTGTTTAAATCTAGCTGAAATAAGTTTAAATATGCTTAATTTAGTGCTAATGTCACAATATTTTCATAATATTTTTAAAATAAAAGTTAAGTGAAAAGTTCTAACTGATTTTATCTAGACTCACAATTGACATCACTTTTTTACGTACCTTTAACAACTTGTCACCTAGATTTTATTGTGAATGTACTGTGCAATAACACTACTCCTTAAAATTTGTTCATTTGTTTCGAAATAAATAAATAAATGAAACTTATCTAACTGTGGCTTACTTTACGGTCGACGACGGAATAAAACTATTTTTCTTTACACTTTTCTTCTTCATTAGCAAAAAATTACACCACTTTTAGCAATTAAAAAAAAATATACACCACCTCTACAACAAGCCTATTTGTATATGCATTTGTGGTTTTTTCCTCATTCTCTCTATCTCTCTTTCTCCCTTCTATGTTTTCTTTCTGTCTAATCAAATAGGTTGATAAGTGCTTTATAGATTTCTAAGTCCAAGAAGTCTTTTAGTGCTTGCTTCAATTCCAAGAGAATGACCATGTGTATGGTTAAAAAGACATACACTTTAAAAGCAAAAGCTTATATCAATTACTATTTTTTTTCTTCGTTTCACATTTACTCCCAAACTAAATCTTATGTGTTACTATTCTTTTTTTATCATTTTTTTAAATTGTTAGCACATATAAATATAATAAATTATTATTAATTTGACAAATTTTTTTAATTATATTTTTTTATGTATTTAATGGTCTTTGTCTTATCGATTTTTAAACTATTAATAATTTTTTAGACTATTGTACAATACAGTTTGTATACTAAATTGTATTTAGAATACTATATTAGATTATATTATATAATATGAAAGTTGTATATAAAAAAAAATTATCAATTTATTTTTTACTCCTCCCATAACAAATTTCTAACTTTGACATTATTGACCTCCTTAGAAAAAAAATCCTGGAGCCGCCATTGCAAACAGCCAAATAAATTGGGTGGTAAACGTTAAATGAGATATAAATTGAGCGTAGTTACAAACTTACCTTCTTTTGTTGCATAAAAAATCAGTATCTTCATCTTATTTAACACCAAATTTAGATGGTAGGGGATAAATTGATATAATTTTCTCAAATTAGTATGTCAATAGAATAAATTGATAGCTTGGGACACATTGAAACGAAAGTTTAGATTGAAAAATGTAATTTTTTTCAACAAAAAAAAAATATATAAAATAAGCGTAAGCTACATAAAGCACAAGATTTCAAATAAGAGTGCAAGTAAAATATTCTAAAACTTCATAAATGACACCGGATATAACCACAAAATGGTTCGCACCATTCACATTGCATAGTTACAAAACAACTTATATTTGAAGACAAAAGAAACCTCAAATTTACACAAAGATACGTATCGATATAGACTTCAATTGTCTAGGACAGATCATCTTCACACAAAGACAAAAAATGAATTGATTTTGTATGTTCAATTGGGTTTTCATGATTTAACCTTTCCTTCGGCAATTGTACTTGTTCTCAAAACGTTATAGTTTCCATCCCTTATTAATTCTTTACCTTCAAACATGATTAATTAGTTCAAAGCTCAAGAAGTTGAGGGGGAAGATGAGGGGTTGAAAGCAAGCTGCTCAGAACAAGTGAGAACTTCATGAGGCCCTGCCTCTTCTCGGCCAACACCCATAAGATCAAGATAGTATTGGTAATGGGAGACTATGTTGTTCATGGAATCACTATCACCCTGACCACAAACACTATCCCCATAGAGTATATTCATGGTGGAGCCAAAACCAGGAACCCTTTTGGCCAATGTGTCATTCTTGGTTGGTTTCCAATTGCCAACAAAGACGTCATGTGCTGAAGGCTGGTTTTTCTTGACTGGAGTCATCCACCTCCAAATTGCAGCTTGGAAAGCTAGGGTAGCATTTTGTTCTATGTATTCTGGATGGTTCAACAAGTCCACCTTCAGGGCTTCCCCGGCTTTTCCATAGTTGTAGTTCCTTATGGTAGCACACACAAAAAAAAAAAAAATCATTAGGATTGACAAGTAATGAAATCACTTGAAGAACACATAGCTTCTTTGATATTCATTTGAATTATGCAACAAAATAATATTATTTTGAGGTTTCTTTAGCACAAAACAAAATATTGTATAGAAGTTACTACTTAATTAGGTTATGGCTTACACAGCTATAAGTAAAACAAAAAACTAGTTCAGATGCAGAGATATGATGAAGGGGGTGATGAGGCTAAAAATGTGCTTACCAATACAAAGGCAAGGCACCACGGCCATAGTATGCAGCTCCAGGAGCGCACGGATAAGTGAGCTTGTAGTATTCATCACAGTAAAGAGAGTCAGGGCTCAGTTCCTTATTGTAGCATAAACCCCAGGCCAAAGGTCCCCCAGTGGCAACTCCATATCCACCTGAAATTTTTTCAGCCATCATAATCATTGTTACTTGCATAGAGAATGAGCAAAGGATCCATTGACTATATAACAAACATAAATTAACAGCTTGATATTAATGACACTGAAGGTTTATGTAATTCCAAGCCAATCGTGTCTTAGGATAATAGAATCTACCAATATTACCATGTATGGTCCAAAAACACCCAATGCTTTATTCGCTAATAATGTAGTAATAAAGATCTAACTAAAGATTTAATTATTCAAATTATCATCATTTGAGACCCAAGAACATAAAATCTCTTCCCTAATCTGCCCTGAACAACAGGAAATACTTTTCATGGTATGTTAACCCAAACTATATCATCAACTATCCATTCTAAACAGATTCATCCAAACATTAGAGAAGAATTATGACCCCAATTTAAGTTCATTGAAACACAACTTAATCAAAACCTACAATAAAAATTAAGTCCTCCTGAAAACTTCAATCAAACTTGCTTAAATCCATATAAAACTGAACCCTCTGATCCATTTAAAACCATCGGAATCAGAACCCAATTGAAAATAAGTTCTTAAAACACCTTTGATAAAACCAATCAGACAAAACCAAATTACAAAACAGAGAATTTTTAACTCACATGAAGTTTTGCTGCCAACATGGCCTAGAAAAGCGGCAACTTCTTTCATTCCCATCTTCTTCCCACCAGTGGTACCAAAGCCATCAGGCTGGTGCTCAGCAGTAGCAGTGATAAAAGAATGGTAGTCCCAGAATCCAACTGCATGTGCCACAGGAGTATTGCGCTTGGCAAAGAGGTTTTCAAACTGGTAGGTCTGGAAGTAGTCAGAAATGGTCTCATTACAGCAAAACTTGGAGAACTTTTTGCACTCCCACCCCTTTTGACACACCTTCTTGCCCTTCACTATCTTCACCACTGGCTTTACAGAAGCCTCATCATCACCATTGACAAGCAATAACATCAATGCAATTGTCAAGAGCATACACCATTTGGCCTCCATTTTGACTGTACCAATTGCTTAGAGAATGCTTTGTTGTTGTGCTGCACATTGAAGGAGAGGGTAGAGATATGTGTCATTTAAAGACGGTGGTGAAAGGGATAGAAAGTGAACGTACAACTCATTAGGAGGAAGAGATTTTCAGAGTTGGAGTAGCATGAGGTTTTGCTTCATTTTTATTCTTCTTTGGAGTGCAAGGGAAGAAAAACTTGATAGCTGACTTCTTTTAATCAATATGTTTCTCCCATCTAAAAATTAAAAAATTAAAAATTAAAAATACATGTTTTTTGTGAGGAAAATAGTCCCTTCTTTCTTCTAGCCCAAAGGAGAGTAGAAGGCCTAAGTGAAATGATCGTGGGGTTCTATTTTAGGCTGCAATGAACTGGTTTGTTTAAACCTGTTTGGGCCTAACAATTTTTGTTGGGTTTCATGATTTCGTCATTTTTTTATTAGTATTAAAAAATATATATTAAAACCCAAATCTATTATATTTTATTATGCTGTATGATTACGTTATATTTGTATTGCAAATAAAGTAATTCTTTTTCAGAGTCACAAATAAAGTAATTCTAATCCTTGGCAATCATATGGAAGGGAAATTAAAAAAAAAACCCTCATCATTTTGGGGCTTTTTAGCATATTTTAGCAGATCTCATAACCAAAATAATAATGGTAATAATCATTTTTGCTGAGCTTTTTCTCCCTTCCCTCCCAATTAAAAACAACTTTCACTAAAGTTGAGAATTCCAAACACTAGTGTTTAAGCCTTAGAGTGCACTAATCTAATTTTTAATAAAAATAATGAACTGACATAAATATACATCCTAACTTTTTAGTACACTAATCTAACCATTGTGAATTTCCATTCTTTGTAATAGATCATCAAATGAATGGCTCATCCCATCCCTTCTCTTCCCTCAATTTGAGAGCCCATCCCTTCTCTTCCACCTTTCTGTCAATTTTTTGTAAAGATGTTGTCATAGCGATTCTCTCTGTTGTCTTTGCCTTTTTTAGGACTTGAACCGCCCTTCTCTTAATAATGTTATCTTATTTATCAAAAAAAAAAGTGTCTACCCTTTGAGGGACAACACTACTTAATAATAATAATAATTAAATAAACATCAGCCAATAATTGAAATAAATGGATTCAAGTATAAAAGTGTACTAACACTTTTATTGTGTTATCTTTTGTTATTTCTCACATCTAAATTCTTTTTCAAAAAAAATAAAAATATATTTATCAATTTAGCTATCAGTTGAGTGTAGCAACCTGATTTATCACAAAACTTATACTATTCAAATAGGTTTATTATGATACAAAAGGCGTTAGAGTCAAAGTATAACCATTACCAGGTTTCTTCTATAAACATAGGCCTTTAGTGCCAAATGTAGTTTCCTCTTATTTTCCTGTACATGCTATCACTTTCGCTACATTCTAATATTCTATTTCAAATTCCATGGTATATTTGGATGGAGTGAGACCAAAGAGAGGGGATAGAAACTATAAAATTTAGATCTAAACACGTACATTTGAGTTCACCCAAAAATAATAATCTTACAATGTTGTACTAAAGAATTTAAGATTGAGATTTCGTTTATTTTGAAGAAATTGATTTTTGAAAAAATAAATTGCATTTATAGGTGCTTAGGGTGATTGAAATTGCTTATCAAATTGAAAATAATTTTCAGTTAACTATAAAATAGAGGTGCTTTGGGCGTAAAGTGTTTTGCACTTTAATTTGTGGTCATAACATTTTACATCTCACCCAAAACTCATAAACTTATCCTCCACGTTCCCCGTTACTATTAGTAGCTCAATCACCAACTACCACTAACGTTGCCGGTCAACTTTTTTTTTTCTTTTTTCTTTTTTTTTTTAAAGCAACATAAACCTCTTTGCCATGTGCTTTGAGACATTTCGTATCTTGACTATCTTCAGCCCTTAGTAGGGCCATAGGGGATTGGTAATTAGCGCCAGTGAGACCCATGTCATTTTGTAAGTGGGTTACAAGATCAGTAATCCACCCCCACCCAAAAAAAAGAAAAAAGAAAATAATGACATGATAGTTCAAAATTTCTATATTAGTCTTTTTCTTATTTCCTATGGATTGAGATTAGATGCAATACTAAATGAATAATTTTTTATAGATTGTGTCTAGTTTAACAAGAATTTTCACAACTTCTTGTCTTAACTGTAATGTGACAAAGTTGTGGCAAAAAAGTTGTAAAATAATTTGTGATCCTAAAATTACTCACAACAAGAATATTACATCATATGCAATTGCTTTTAAAGGCCAAGATTGAAAGTTGAAAAAAATAGTTTTCAATCTCAACCATTAAATTAAAAATAAAATAAAAAGATTCAAAGTTAGATGAAGTAGGAAAAAAATTATGAGAGAGGAAGGGGCATTGCATTTGCCCTGAATCTTTAATTCACAAATAACTTATTGTCTATTAAATAGTTTTTTTTTTTTTTTTTTGGGCAAAAAGGAAACTTCATTAAAACAGAGAACTAAGGGGGAAGGGAGAGCTTAGAAAACAATCTGTTATGATACATTCCAACGAAATCCGAGCTTATAAGCCCTTAAAGATCCACAGACAGATCGTTGTACGAAATAAACTCCCTAGTCTGAGAAGAGCCCATCTTAGCAAGAAAATCCGCACTAGAGTTTGCTTCACGGTAGCAGTATCCTATCCGAACTTGGAAAATCCAAGAAATTAACTGTCTACAGTCATCAATGATTGGCATGGCAAAACTATTAGAATAAGAGGGATTAGATAGCAGACCAACAATAGTTTTAGCATCAATTTGAATATCAATAGCACTGTAATTGAGGTTATTGCAAAGAATGAGCCCATCACGGGGAGCCGATAATTCTGCCATTAAGTTGGTTGAAAGCCCAATATTCGTGGAAAAACTTGCCATCCATCACCCTTGATCATCCCGAAGAGTGCCGCCTCCTCCAGCTCTGCCTAGATTCCCAATTGTTGACCCATCAGTGTTGAGCCAAACCCACCCAAGCTGAGGTTTCTCCCATCTTACTCTCATCACGATTTTGCTGTCCAAGCGCTTGGAATTAAGGATGCAATGCTGAAATTCCGAGGGTCTAAAGATATTGTCATGGTGTAAATTTGATTGAGCAGGCCTATCCCGAAACACAATATTGTCAGAGGCGACGTTACATTGAAGTCAGGGTGTTCCTAGGAACACCCTGACCTGAAAAATAACCTGAAAATATTTTTTTTTTTTAATTTTTTATATTAACTCTATAGTAGGAACACCCTCAAATCACAGAATCAGGAACACCCTCAAATTAAAAAAAAAAAATTATATGTTTTACTTTCAAGCCAAAAAAAAAAAAAAACCCAAAAAAAATTTTGAACTAAAATCTGAAAAAAAAAAAAAAAAAAAAAAAAAAATTGTATCAGCCGAGCCCACGGTAAGCCCACTGCCCACGCCCCACGGCAAGCCCACCAGATTACAAAGGAGGGCGTAGCAAACCCACGCGTAACAAACCCACGGATTCTCCAAAAAAAAAAAACAGAGCAACGCCTCAGACTCAAGTCAGTCAGTCCCTAAATGTCTAAATCAGAAATCACTAAAAGCATTATC
Source organism: Castanopsis chinensis (assembly GCA_032878915.1). NCBI lineage: Eukaryota > Viridiplantae > Streptophyta > Magnoliopsida > Fagales > Fagaceae > Castanopsis > Castanopsis chinensis. The sequence continues at coordinate 3,342,891 of JAVQMG010000113.1, forward strand.
AAAAAAAAGAAGAAAAGAAACCACTAAAGCCTAAACCAAACCTAAACTCAGTCAGTCAAAACAACGCCGCTTGAGCTCACAGCAACGCCTAAACCAACAGACGGATCGGATCGGATCGGCTCGTCACAGCAACGCCTAAACCAACAGACGGATCGGATCGTCACAGCAACGCCCCTCCACGTCGTCGCCGCTCGCTCGCCCCTCCGGCCTCCGCGTCGTCGTCGCACAGCTCGCCCATCTGCGGCGTCGGCGTCGCCAACCTCATCGGAGATCGGACTCTCTCAAGTCTCAAGGTACTTCGCAGCTTCGCTCTCTCTTTTTCTCTATGTTTGTCTCTGCTCTTTCAGTCTCTCACTCTCTCTCTCTCTATCCGAATGAAATTAATAAATATATGAAATAAATGAAACTCTCTCTCTCTCTCTTTATTCTTTGTCTTTAATAAGACTAACTCTCTCTCCTTTGATTGATTCTTGAACTGTGATTGGCTATTTTGGCAATTTGGCCGAACTTTATCTTTCAACCTTTAATTTTATTAATTTTTTTTTGTCTGTTTATTACTTTTTTGAATTTGGCTTTTATCAGTTTATCACGGATGTTGATGTTAGTGTTGGTGTTGTTGTTGGTGTGTGTACTGTGTAGTGTGTAATGCGTTGGTGTTGGTCTCTGTATTTATTGTTTTTTAGTGTTACATGTTATTGTGAAATTTTCTGATTGGCAGGACATCAGACTTGTGTTGACAGTGTTGTGCTTGTGTGGGGGGTAGATAGGCACATGGGAGGCCGGGTTATTGGTTGCACGTTACATTGTTTTAGCTTTTAGTTAGTGCTTTAAGTATTGTGCTGCACATGGAATGTGTAATACGCACATTAATTGTTCTTTTAGTGTAAACAATATAACAAATTAAAGTAATATAATTAATGAAAAATAAATTAAAGCAACATAGTTTATTGTTAAGTTAAACAATAATAATTAAAGTAACATAATTAATCAATACATTATAAAAGACAAATAAATTAAATTAAGTTAAGCTAAACAATAATTAACAATTTTATAATTAATTAAACAACAATATAATAAATTATTAGATCGTGTAATTTGTACTTGTTGAGGAACACCCTGAAAAAATTTCCTAGAGTCGCCACTGAATATTGTTTTTGTCTTTCCAAATGCGCCAGCTTGTATTTGTTACACACTGTTACGTACACTTATTTTTTAATGAAAATTATTTTTTAATTAAAATTGTGAGTTAAAGACACGATTTTCCTTAATAATTATTCTTGAAAGACTCATCACAAAGATCATTCACACAGTCACGCTAATTATTAAGCTCGATTCTGTTTTAACTTTTATTTTATTGTATCCGACCTAATCATTAGATTCCTCTTGCATTGTATCTATTTCTTTTTATGTTTTGAGTTGGTAAGAATATTTTCTTCAAAACTTTTAAAAATTTTAGCATTTAACATATTAAAAAGTCACTTTATCAATTTTAACAACTTATTTTACAATACATTCAATATTGAAAGTTCTATTTTTTTTACCATTTCATTTAAAATAATATAAACTACTCATTAAAATAATAAAAAATAACTACATAAACCACATTTTCCACCACAAGCATTAAAATAATAATATTTTTTTAAGATTAGAGCTACTGTACGCTTTCAAAGATGAAAGCTCACTGTAGCTTTCAAAGATGAAAGCTCACTGTAGTTCAGTTGTTTTTTTTTTATAAGTTTAACATATTTGTTATAGCTTGCTTTTTTGTACTTGTTACAAATTTGATGTTAAAATTTGGCATTTATAGCAATTAACATTCTCAATGAGAATGCTCTGGGTGCAATTTGCAAACTGCATGGAGCCAAACCAACAATTCCTTGGACCATTTGAAGAAACTTTAGCTTGAAAAGGTAGTGTGGTACTGTGCATAAAGTGAGTATTACACCGGATGCAATTCATCCAATGATTGAAATTAACAGTAAAAATGTTAGCTTTTTCCTTCAATCCATAGATCAAAAAACTTTTTTAACTCCAACAACTAAAAGAGAAATGTTAAAAGAAATTTACTTTTAATCTCACTCCTTAAATAGTATAGTATTGCCCCTGATGCATTATTTACTGCTCTGAATCTCAATCTTTGTTGCATCATATGTAATTGTAGTCATATTTCAGTATCAATTTTATTTTTTATAAATTCATATCATATCATAAAATATATAATAATAATTAATTCATACAAGCCGTAGTTATGCTAAGAGTCTATCTTTCTGAAAGATAACCATAAATTTTCTCCAATTTAAAATTTTCCACACTCCTTGACTGGTGAACAAAATTTAAGAAACAACCAGTATTCTCATCATAGAAGTTGCATAACCGAACTTGTAATTTTTCCTGTAAAGCTTATAATTACAAATAGCGATCAAACCTTTTCTCTTTCTCTCGGTGGCACATGCATGCGCCTAAGGATTCCAACCTTACTTCTAAGTCCTACCAACCATCTCATACTTTATTATTATTATTATTATTATTAGTTCAAAACATTAGTATAATTCTTTTTAATAGATGTGATTCAATCTAGGTTTATTTTTTCATTGATCAAATAATTTACCTAATGAACTAATTGAAACCAATAATCATTTCATACTAGTTTTTTTTTTTTTTTCCCTTTGAGAGAATAATAAATCTTGTGCCACAAAAAATGACACAAAAAGAGTCACAACATGACCATATGACGAGTTATAGTTGGTGGATGGAATGGTCCCACCACCAACCCCATATTTTGTGCTATTTTTTGTGTGACAAGAAGAACTCTTGAGAGAGAGGTCAATTCTTATCTTAGTACGAGGAGAAATGTCTTTCACTAATAAAATAGGGGTTGTGTTAACCACAATTTTTTAACTTTTTTTTACAATTATTTGTCCTTTTTTATAATTTTTTGCAGCTTTATACTATTTTTTATACATTTTTACAATTTTTTGAATGAAAAGTACGACCTTAACCCGTTCCAAACCAATGCTGGTTAACATTTGCCATGAAATAAAATAGATGTCCATGTCTTGTTTTGTATTTTTGGGTTCATGGGCCTACGCAATTTTAGTTGGGATGTAGCTTTCCTTGTTTCTTCTGAGGAGAATAAAAATAACCAGGGACACATTAACTGTGGGCCCAAACTCCTTTAAAGTCTTTAATAGATCCTTCATATAAAGTCACTATCATTATTCAAAAATCGTTTGAATTTTGGACTCCATTCCATTGCATGCTGATGCTGCTGCCACTCGTCAGTCAGATTTACCAATCCGGTTTCGAGTTTGTCCCTGCTTTAAATTGGAGTGATGTTACGTACACCGAACAAGAACACAGCTAATTATGAAAATTCAAAATTTTCATTTTAAAGTTAAATCCTATAGTTTAGGGGTTAGTGCAAATTAAACTCTAGAATAGCAATTAAATTCAAAACTTTTACTTTCTCAAAAAAAAAATTCAAAACTTTTAAAAAGTAGCAAATTAAACTCACAAAATTGGTTTAACACCATTAACTGTAAAAAGAATTGTCTATATTAAAAATTTTTAAAAAGAAAAGTGAAGGAAAGGAATTCTAGAATAGAGACAGAGAGAAAGTTTGTCGGCATAGAAAGAACTGTGCAATTTGTGGAGGAGCCGAACTGTGAAATGCGTGATTTGATTATGAGTCGTTTGACTGCTTTCAAGACAGATTTCCTACGCTTTGTTTCTTTCTTTCTTTTCTGTTTTTTTAGTTTTTTGTGAGTTTAAACCACAGTTCAATTAATAGTGTTGGACTAGCAATGGACTCGTAGGATGATAACACATATTTAAAAATAAAGATATGTCACAATTTTAACGGTACCCAATCCGGACCCTTTTTGCTTTACGTTTAATATGATATCTTTGTAAAGATTTAATTTGTTACTTTTATTTCAACAAAAAAAATTGTTACTTTTAAAATTATAGGGATTAATTTAGGTTATTCCTAGACTATAGGGTTTAAAGTGAAAATTTTCCTCAATTTTATTTTCTTGTTCTATATTAAGGTCGAAGGTTGGCCAGAAAACAATGTTTAATTGACAAACAAAATGGATTTTTTGTAAGTTCTTGTTACCTTAACTAATAAAGTCCCTGATGGTTGAATAAGAAATATGGAGTTCAATTCCCGTCTATACTAAAAATCGATTTATGTCTTGGTCTAATGACAAAAAACTATTATTAAAAACAAACGCTATAGATTGAAACTCTCTTAAAAATAATAGATTCTTTTATAGGACAAACAGGTGGGTTAAAAGTTAATTTAAATTTATTTTCCTTAGGACCATGTTAAATTTATTCACATAAACACATGGATTAAAAGTTTTTAGAAGTTTTATAACTCAATTAGTTAATATCTATTTATATTTTCAATGAAAACGTCTAAGAATCAAATCTTCATATCTCCGAGTATCTAATTACTATAACTAGCATCTAACTTCATGCAAATGCATGAATACATTTAAAATTAAAAAAAAAATTATTATAAAAATACAAATAATTAGTCAAATTAATTTTTTAAAATCATTTAACACATGCATTCATGCATGCATATAGATACATTTAAAATTAAACACAATTTTTATCATAAAATATAGATAAATTAGTCAAATTATCTATATTTTATGATAAAAATTGTGTTTAATTTTAAATGCATCTATATGTATGCATGAATGCATGTGTTACATGCTTTAAAAATTTTAATTTGACTAATTATTTATATTTTTCTAATAAAAATTTAGTTTAATTTTAAATGCATCCATGCGTTTGCATGAGATTACATGCTAGTTGATATGGATATGGATGACTTATAAATTTGATTTTTTTTTAGTTATATGATTATGTTTTTTATGGTTAATTATATTGCACGTACTCCTCGTTTTCTACATTAAATTAACTAATTTCGCACAAAAATTTAAAATAGATGGGACATGTGGCGCAAAATTAAACTCTACTTGAATTTCAATTTTTACACTAAATTAACTCACTTAGCACAAAATTCTAAAATTTAGATTAGATAAAACACATGGCACAAAATTAGACTCTAATTAAATTTTAATTTGAAATTTAATTGAATTTTCTCTCTATTTTATTTATTATTATATATGTAGATTATCAACAAAAAATGCTAATTAAAGTTAGTTGTGAAAGTACCATTTGCCACTTACCATAATCTTTTTTAACCTTTTATTAGAACATTTTTTTTTTCTACTTCTGCGTGAAAATAACGAACCACTCATATACCGTGCAATTTAAGTTTAACACTGGTGACTGGACTTTTTTTGTTTTGGACTGAAGTATGAATGATAGGTTTCGGTGACTAACTGTTTTTTTACCACTACCTTGAAATTTAAGCAAAGATATTTAAACTTGTAAAACATAAAGAAAGAAAATAAAGGGACTTTTTCTTTTTCTTTTTTTATAAACAAGAAAATAAAAGGACTTAGAAGTTTTTTTTTTTTTTTGAGAGAAAAGGACTTAGAAGTTAGAAGGTGAGAAAGTGAAAGTAAGAACTATTTGGCCTAATAGTTTGCATCCATAACCAAAAAAAAAAAAAAGACTTTAATATAAAGTATATACGATATATATTAGACTAAACCTGAAATAACAGCAACTTATAATATTACAACACCACAGTAATCAATTAGTCAATGATCTACTTATTCCAACCTTGATTAACAATTTGTACTTGCTTTTCTGGACCAACCCTAGAGACCGAAAATCTTTACCCCACGCAGCCCATGGACACCTCTAAATTTATGTGGAAGTAAGAATTAGGAATTGTAACATGACGGGTGTGAGAAGAAATTTTTTTTTTTTTTTTTTGAACTAGGCCCAAATCCGGATCCTTACTAACCCCTATTAAAATTTGAAGAAAATGACACAAACACTCAAATTCTTCTCTCTTGTATTTTCTTTTAGAATTAAGAGTAGTCTTCGTTTGTAGCCTGCTAGGTATTTTAATGCAAGTAATTCTCTTTTTTGATATATATATATATATATATATATTAATAGGTAAAATTTAGAGAAAATAGTAGTCTTCATTTGTAGCCTGCTAGGTATTTTAATGCAAGTAATTTTATTTTTTGATATATATATATATATATATATATATATTAATAGGTAAAATTTAGAGAAAATCCAATTAAATTCTATGATTAAAGTCAAATTTTGTGTCATGTGTCCTAAATTATTTATTTTTAGAGAATTTTATTTCTTAATTTTGGAGTTAAATGTGGGACCACATTATAAATATCCATCCAAGTGAGTTATTGTGTACAAAAATTAAAGAGTTTAAAATTAATGAATATAAAAAATTTTAAAAAAAATGAACAATTTTCATTTTCTACTTAATAATATTCTTACAAGACTTTCTAAAAAATTAAACAAATATATATGAAAATGCTTATCAATAATATTTAAAATTATATCCGTAAGAATTATACTATGCATCTTAATGTATATCTTTTAACTATATCCATATATATGCATAGTATTACAAGCCAGTTGTTTATTATATGAAGGCTCAAATAATTTGATTTTAAAAGTTTTTACTTTTTAACCTCGTAATCCTTTTAACATTTGGAGAACAGAGCATGATACAATGTCATCATCAGGATTACGTAATTTCATGAACAAACAAGAAGTATATATGCTAAAATGGATTAATCACCAGCCTTGTCAAACAGTACAATACCACGATTATCATGTAAATTGTTAAGTACACATTGATTTCATTTTCCATATGTGGATACGAAAATGATGTTTTTTTTTTTTTTTTTTTAAAAACTAAAATGATGTTTCTCTTACTATATGCATGCATGAAACTATGAAAGTCAATATATATATGGCTAATAGTTTTGTTTATATTAAGTGCTTGACGAGACATAGAACAGAATCTTTTAAAGTTTAAACTCTATTTTTTTTTTTTTTTTGGCATGGAGACATGATGATTGATAGGTGAGAAATTAATGAAATGACAATGAAGTATCAAAGAATAATGCATTCCGATAACTACAACCAGTGAATTACATTTTTGTCAACAACAAAAAATAATAATCAGTGAATTACAGTATATTAATCAGTGAGTATATATAATTCTATATTACAGTTGAGGGTACGTGAGATTGTGGCTGGCGACTTGACAAGGGAAAAGATGTTGGAGTAACAGTTATTTTGGAATGTACCAATTGTGCTGTCCAAGAATCAAAATGATGGTAATGCTAATAAGGATCTTTAAATAGGTTATTGGATTGGATTTTGGATAACTATGCCGACTCAAATAGATGTTTTGACTCTTCTGAATCTAACACGTACTCTGAGTTGAGAATTTATCTTTTCATCTATATCAATTAATATAGTAAATTAAAATTTGAGGTGAAGGATGAGAATATAAGAATCCCAAACTTTTTCTTATCTCAAAGACACAGTCTGAAACAAACTAGAAGGGTGGAAAGTGAAACTTCTCTCTAGAGCTAGTCAAAAGATTCTTATTAATTCCAACTTACACAATAGGGGTGTTTCAGCTGCCAATAAATTTATGTGATGAACTTAGTGCTATGCAGGGACGGAACTATAGGGGGGCCAAGGCCCCCCTGTTTTTTTAAAATTCTCTATTTTAATACTAATAAAATCATAAATTTTAAAGATTCATTTGTAAATATACTTATTGGCCCCCATAAGATTTGAAGGATAGAAAAAATACTAATGATTAAGTTCATGTCCGGCTTAGTTTCTCCATGATACAATGGTGTATGTGGCTCCAAAGAAGATTAATATTTGCTTTGCTGTTGTGATTTAAAGATGTTTAAATTTTTAGTTGTTGTGTTTGTATTAATTGTAATCCACTCTCTTTATGTTAAACTTTGGATTGGAATGAGAGAAAAGTGAAATTGTTTTCATTGAATTGATAAACATTACAACTCTGTTTAAATATATACGAAACAGAGTAGAAAGGAGAAGGAAAAACTATCTAGTCAATTTGTACCAACTGAAATTAATAATCTAGCAAACTATTGAAACAACCAATCACAAGATGAGATGTGGCTACTCTAACTAGTTAAATATAGAGACCTCATTGTTGGGTTTTTATCAACTATTTATTTTTGTGATAAAGCAAAATGAACAATACACAAATCTTAGAATAAGCAATAACACAAATAGATGTACAAGATAACATTAATAAACAAATACTGGATATCTATATAAAAAGAAATCTGCAAATAATTAAAAACTCACAGACCAAATACGTGAAAGATGGACAATTCAGATCAAATCTTGTGTTTGACACAATCTCCTTAAAACAGATTTCGTCTTTCACACAATCACTGTGGTGCTTTGAAACTCACGAACATCTACATCTCAGGATAAAATAATCTACAGCACGAAAACGAAGCACACAAGGTCGTGCTCTACGAACTATTCAATGTCTCTTGCTCTCTCTTTGACACAGAATGAAATGCACAAAATATTCTCACTAAGAGAGTTTTCTCTGATAAGTAATTTTTATAAATGAGGGATTATGTAAAAATTATACGTTACTGAAAAGACACTTTTATGGCGACCCAAATTTAGCTGCTGGGCCTGAAAAATGTTTGGGTTCACAATCTATTTGTATCGTGGGTTTGTGTTTCCTACTAAGGGGTGACTCTATGCTCGGCAGTCCAAATGCCTTAATTCTTCTTTCTTCTTCCTGCTCCCTCCTCTCAATTTTTCTAGCCCCCTTTCCATTGATCCCCCCTTCCTTATTTATAGTCACCGCTGTGGGATCACCATGTCCATTCTTTAGATCAGTGGGTGAGGAGGTCCAATACCATTTTATCTAAGTGGATGTTTTAATTATGAGTGAAGAGAGATGAATGATGGCATTGGAACTTGGTTCCACCGCTGGGTCTGTTTTTTGGCAGAAGCATTCCCAAGGAGACGGATGGGTGGTCCATTACCGACATTTATAGTTGGAGGTTTGGTGATGAAAGGAAGATGATGATGATTTCGAAACTGGTTCTGTTTGTGGTCTAGGTTCCCGATGGCATTCAGGTGTTACTGTGCAACCGAACATGGGCACAAATAGGGGGACATGATTGCTGAATGTACCAGGGTTTCATACTGCGGTAGATTCCGAGTGCGGTACGGCTCACGGCTTCCAGATGCTTGGTGAGCGGCAACTAGGTCTAGAATGAATCCGTCGGCCCAATAGGCGTTAGACCACTTCGTCGGCCGTTACTTTTATAGGCCTCTGAGCAAATGGGCCTAGAAGGACAATGCTCGTACAATAGTCCCCCCTTGATTCGTGAACGAGTCCTAGCGGTGAATCAAGGTTTGCGAGGGCCGAGCATCTTCGCTGGGGAGACTATGGGCTCTTTTCATGCGCGGTTAGTATTTTCCGTGGGTTTCTTAAAGAGAGTTACTGCGCCAGCCTGTCACATCGGTAATCACAACCCGTCGGTTGGCGAACCGTCAAATAGCTAGTAACTATCTGACGGTTCGTAAGCCGTGCCCACGCGTGTAGGCAGGTTACCCAAGAAAAGCTAGGAGTGCTTTTTCTCGCTCCTACCCTCATTTAATGCCTTGGTGCTTATATATTCCCCCTTTTAGGTCCTCATTTCACTTTTTGCACTTCCTCTCAACATCTTCTTCTGCCGAGCATTCTTCTTGCGAAAACCACTTCTCTAGTTCCTCATTTCTTAGAGCCCCAAGTAAGTTTGCTTTACTTCTTTCTCCTCTTTCTTCACTTCCTTCCTGCTTTATACTTCTAGGAATGGGTTTCTCCCATCTTCTGACCTTTGGGGCAGCCTTGGTTAGTTTTAAAGAGACCTTTGGTATCCCTAAGGATATAGACATCGCATATTGTAATGAGGGCGACATTGCTCTCGAGAGGGCTGTAGGCCGAAACGTTATCTTCATTCTATTGATGTCCGTATTAGAGGGAGGTGTTAGATTCCCCATAGACCCCCACATCATAAGTACCTTAGGGTTTTACTGCCTGTGTCTCGACCAACTTTCCCCCAACTTTTATAGGGTTGTTAGCTGTGTCAGCTGACTGAACCAGTTGTTCGGGCTGCATCTGAATCATCACGATAATAATTTTATGTACAAATTGTGCGGGAACTTTTCGAAGGGTTATTATTTAAAGACTAGGGATACGCGAGTCTGGCTGATATCCTGCCTACCGGACTCAAATAGGAATTCTGCCGGAGAGTTCGTCCGGGTGCATGGCAACTAGCTCGCCGGGGAGCTACATTGCCCGCTTACGCCTCATGACGTTGGTCGGTACCGAGATCCTTTATTCATTTTGGATTTATGCTTTGTTTGCGTGTTTAAATGACCGTTGTCTTTTTGCGCTTATTGCAGAATCGAAGAGGTTTTTGCCGGACATAAGAGTCATCCACGTGCGAGATCTGAACTTTGTTCTCAGGTCGAAAATTTTTGTGCACAACGACGGGCAGCTCAGGGCGTCCCACCTGATCCTCAGAGTCAGCCCCGTGTATACCACTTGGCAGGGTTTCGGCCAAACGCTTTTGATCAACAGCCCCTTTTTGTAGTACATTGACGTTCAGCATAAGCAGTTCCTTCCTCCCTCACTCACAGTAGGCGAGGCCCGAGAGTTGGGCCCCCGTTACACAACCGCAGACTATATTCCACCAGTCAGGGACGAGTCTGCCGAGCACGTGTCCCAAAATTGACGAAGGCGAGAAGCCATTGAGCAACAGGAGGACGCTCCCCCAGTAGCCGAGGAAGGAGCCGCCAAACCGATAGGCGTTGCACCCGTCCCGAGAGAAGAGATGGTAAGAAAAAGGACGATGACCCTTTCCCGGTTCACACCTGCTGCCGGCCAATCCACTCAGCCTCGATCCCCGGCCGGCACGAGTCAAGTCCCTCAACCCACTAGCAAAGCCCTGAAGAGAAAAAGGGCCGCCGAGAAGAACGCCGCAGTTCCCAGCGATGCACTGCCGGAAACCCCGCCCCGACCGAGGGTTGGGGTGATGATCCAGGAGACGCGAGTCGTTACCCCTCCACCTACCAAGGTTGGGGACAACATGGGGCCCTCCTCTCCTAACGAGGTCGGCTGAAGGCACACCCTTACGCTCGGTGGGGAACCATTGCCGACAACGTCCTGCGTCTGGCGATAGGATAAAGGTGATAAGGGACGAGTGGCTCAGTTCCTGGCGAAGGGCTCTTATTGCCCGAGGATGTCCATATCTACTTGGATGGTTACGACGAGTCGCTTGCCAGGCGGCTACAATGGCATACCATCGCGGTAAGGTTTTTATCCTTTCATCATGTTTGAGTAGGAATTTGCCTTAACTTTAACACCTTGTTGTCATTATGCTCGTAGGCGGCGCAACTAGCTTCCATCATGGATGACGGGCTGAAGGAGGGTGCAGAGGCCACTGACTAGGCATTGGAGTTGAGGACTGCCGCGGAGGTTTTGGCCGAGGAGAGAGGAGAAGCTGCCATCACCGCAAAGAGAAAGGCGATAGATGCTGAAAGAGTGCGGCAGGCGGCGGAGAACAAGCTGGGAAATCTGACGACCAAACTGGAGGAGACAGAGCTTGAGTTGGCGAAGGCGAACAGCCTGAATTTATCCCAGGCTGACCAAATCACCGCTCTCAAAGATGCCCTTGAAGCTTGTGAGGACAAGTGGTACAACGTGGGCTTCACGGAGGCCGAAAACTCGGTGAAGCCCATTGTGCAACAAGCTCGGCAACACGGTTTTGGCAAGGGCTGGGGGGCTACCCTTCACACTGCAGGGGTTGCCGAAGGTTCCCCTTTGTGGGATCCCAAGCAGATCCCATACCCGGTCGTTGCACAGCCTGCTCAGAGCCAAACCGGCGCTGACGGTGAGGACACGCCAAGCTTAAGGGACCTTGTACGGGTAATTGATTCCCACGTTGAGATGGTGGATTTGGAAGGCTTAAGAAATGCCACTGCTGGAGATGATGGTGCACAGAACCAAACTCCCCCCACTTCTCAGCTCGTCGAAGATGGTACCAGACAGCCTCTTGCCCCGACTCTCCCTTCCAACCCCAGAGTATGAGGACACGATGAAGACGAAGACCCCCACTTTTTAAAATCCTGCTTCAGTTTGTTTTATTTTATTTTTATCAAGAGCCTAGGTCACCGGGATGTGGCAATGAGACAATTTGAAATACTGCTTTGATAGTTTTAATTCGTACTGTTTGGTTTTAATTTTTATTGTCATGGTTTGAATGTGTGCGTTTTGTTTTCCCTTTCATAATTCTTTTGTGCACCTAAGCATGCTCGGTAGTTGTTGTGTTCGTGTATGATCATGATCGGTCATCTGAAAATAATTGTGCCTTGCGCGGGCTCAGACGTGTATGGATAATTAGGCCATTGGAGGGCTTGTTCTTTTAGATGTCAATTAGGCTTTATGGGATAATTGCGCCCCAGACAGGTTTGGGCGATAGTGCCTTAAGTTTTCATCTCGCTCGATGATAAGGACGGAACCGAGGTCAGTTTTCTGTATTTAGAAAATAGTGATAAGGTTTTCACCTGTCCGGTGTTAGGAATCAAGCCAATGACAGGTTTCTGTCCTTAGATAAACTGATAAGGTTTCCACCTTCCCGGCGATAGGAATTGAGCCGAGGACAGGTTTCTGTCCTTAGAGAAAGTTATAAGGTTTCTACCTGCTCGGCGATAGGAATCGAGCCAAGGACATGTTTTTGTCCTTAGAGAAAGTTATACGGTTTCCACCTGCCCAGCGATAGGAATCGAGCCGAGGACGGGCTTTTGTCCTTAGAAAACAGTTATAGGGTTTCCACCTGTCCGACGATAGGGATCGAGCTGACGACGGGCTTCTGTCCTTAGAAAACAATTATAAGGTTTCCACCTGTCCGGCGATAGGGATCAAGCCAAGGATGGGCTTCTATCCTTAGAAAATAGTTATAAGATTTCCACCTGCCCGGCGATAGGGATCGAGCCGAGGACGGGTTTCTGTCCTTAGATAAACTGATAAGGTTTCCACCTTCCCGGCGATAGGGATCGAGCCGAGGATGGGTTTCTGTCCTTAGATAAACTGATAAGGTTTCCACCTTCCCGGCGATAAGGATCGAGCTGAGGACGGGTTTCTGTCCTTAGATAAACTGATAACTGATAAGGTTTCCACCTTCTCAGTGATAGGAATCGAGTTGAAGGCAGGTTTCTGTCCTTAGAGAAAGTTATAAGGTTTCCACCTTCCCAGCAATAGGAATTGAGCAGAGGACGGGCTTCTGTCCTTAGAAAATAGTTATAAGGTTTCCACCTGCCCAGTGATAGGAATCGAGCAGAGGACGGGCTTCTATCCTTAGAAAATAGTTATAAGGTTTCCACCTGTCCGGCGATAGGAATCGAGCCGAGGACGGGCTTCTGTCCTTATAAAATAGTTATAAGGTTTCCACCTGCCTGGCAATAGGGATCGAGTCGAGGACGGGTTTCTGTCCTTAGAAAGTAGTGATAAGGTTTCCACCTATCCGGCGATAGGAATCAAGCCGAGGACGGGTTTCTATCCTTAGAAAATAATGACTTATTCTTCATTACCCTGTTAACACTTATCGATTAGAAAATAAAAAGAATGCAGTTTCGTGTGAAGGTACAAACAGGCATTACATTGACACGTGCTTATCCTAGATTACACCCCTTGAATGCGGCAGATCAGTGGTAAAACTTCTTAAGATTACAAACATTCCATGGATGGAGCAATGGTTTCTCATTCATATCTTCCAAATAGTAGGCTCCTATGCCAGCAATAGCCGTTACTCGGTATGGCCCCTCCTAGGATGGGGCCAGTTTCCCCGCGTTACGGTCCCGAGTGTTCCCCACAACTTTCGTAGGACCAAATCTCCAGCGGTAAATTCTCTCTTCCTTACACTCTTGTTGTATCTCTGGGCGAGCTTCTGCTAGTACTGTGCCAATCGGATCGTCGCTGCTTCACAGCGCTCTTCCAATAGATTTAGCCGGTCCAGCAATAAATTGTTGTTCTCGATTGGGGTGAATTCATCTACCCGGGTACTGCACAAGTTTATCTCGGCTGGAATGACGACTTCTGCTCCAAAGGCCAGGGAAAAAGGTTTTTCTCCCGTAGATCTCCTCGGAGTTGTCCAGTACGCCCAGAAGACACTTGGTAACTCCTCGGCCCACCTGCCCTTAGCTTTTGCTTGGCCATTGCTTTGCGGGTATGCCAGGGTGGAGTACCGGTTTCGGATGCCAAGGTTGCTGCAGAATTCACGGAAGACCTTGTTGTCAAATTGCAGCCCATTATTTGAAACGAATGATTCCGATGCCCCGAACCTTGTTATGATGTTCTTCCATATGAACTTTTTGACGTCTACGTCCCGGATGTTTGTCAGTGCCTTTACTTCCGCCCATTTAGTGAAATAATCTACCGCAACCAACACAAACCTTCGGTTCCCGTTTGCTCGGGGAAAAGGCCCGATTATGTCCAATCCCCATTGAGCGAAGGGCCATGGACTGCTGACGAGATTCAAGTTCCCTGCAGGCTGATGGATCATTGGTGCGTGTTTTTGGCATTGTTCGCATCTTCGTGAATATTCAAAGGCGTCCTTCTGCATTCGCGGCCACCAAAATCCTTGAGTCATTTCCCGATGGGCCAATGATCGTCCACCAATGTGACTGCCACAAAGGCCCTCATAGAGCTCGATTAGAAGGCCTTCTGTCAGGCTAGGGTGTAAACATTGCAAGTATGGACCCCCAAAAGACCTCCGATACAGCTTCCGACTCGGAGATAGCCAATACCGAGGAGCATTTCGCCGCACTTTGGCCGCTTCCTTTCAGTCCTCCGGGACTCGATTCTCGGCTAAAAACTCAATTATGGGATCCATCCAGCACCTCTCGGTGGCCGTGGTTTGTAGTACCTCCGTTTTTGCCCTGATGCTCGGCTCTTTCATCAGTTATATCCTGACGAGCCGTGGGAGTTCACTGTCTATCGAGGATGCTAATGTAGCCAGGGAGTCGGCGTGGCGGTTCTGTCCTCTCGGGATTTGCTCTACCTTCGCGCTCGAGAAATGGCCTAAAGCTTGCTTTACCATCCGCAGGTATTCGGCCATCTGTAGGTCTTTGGCCTCGAAACTTCCCTGTACCTGGTTCACAATGAGCCGATAATTTGAGTATACCTCCACCTCCATAGCCCCCAAGTCCGCGGCAACTCTTAACCCGACCAATAGCGCCTCGTACTCGGCTTCGTTGTTAGAGGCCCTAAAGCCCAGTCTGAATGATTGTTCCAACCTTATACCTTCTGGGGTGATGACCACAATCCCAGCCCCCGCTTCAGCCGTTTTGGAGGCACCGTCCACGAATACCTTCCACGGCTTAACCTCCACCAAACAAACAACTTCCGAACCCTTTAGTGAGAATTCGGCAATAAAGTCCACGAGTACCTGTCCTTTTACCAAGTTCCTCGGTCTGTACCTGATGTCAAAAGAGCCAAGGCGGGTCCCCCATTTAGCTATCCTCCCGGTGAAGTCTGATTTTCTCAGTAGTGACTAAAGTGGGTATTGGGTCAGAACATAGACGATGTGGGCCTAAAAGTAGTGGGACAGTTTCCGAATGGAATGCACTAGGGCCAACACTAACTTCTCCAGTGGTAAATACCTCGTCTCGGCGTCTACAAATGTTTTGCTTATGTAGTAGACAGGTAATTGGACACCATTATCCTTCAAAAGTATCGCGCTAGCCGCATGCTCGGATACCGAGAGGTACATGTAAAGGTCCTCCCCAAGTTCTGGTGCCGTCAGCGTTGGGGCTCACCCAAGATATTCTTTTAGGTCGTAAAAAGCTTTGTCGCACTCCTTGTCCCACTGGAAACCCTTCCACTTCTTTAAAAGCTGGTAAAAGGGGCGACACCGATCAGCGAACTTGGATATAAACCGGTTGAAGGCAGCCAACATGCTTGTTAATTTCTGGACCTCTTTCGAATTGCTCGGTAGCTTGAGGCGTCTCACGGCTTCTATTTGCTCGGGATTGACCTTGATACCCCCGCCTTGTGACTAAATATCCCAGGAACTTGCTGGAGCCCACACCAAATGTGCACTTGTCGACGTTGAGGCGAAGACGGTGTCGGCGCAATATTTCAAATATTTCTTTCAGGTTGCCAACATGTTGCCCTTTCTTCGTCCCTGAGGCCCACCCCTATTTGAAAATGTTTATCATCGTTTGGCAAGATCTTCACCCTCAGCACGTCCTCAGCACAGCTAACCCCTACTCCCACTTGGGGTTGCTGTGATTGCTATAAGGAAGTCTTCTCGACGACCTTTGTTTGATCGGCCACTTTGCTCGCAGCAGCTACCAGACATTGCCTGGCCGCCTGCTGACAGCCTTTCACTACCGCGATCCTGTCTTCCGTGCGGAATTTGACCTTCACGTGTAGTGTGGAACGTACGGCCCCCATGTTGTGAATCTAGGGCCTTCCAAGGATCGCAGTGTACGGCGAGTAAGAAGCAACCACTATCAACGTCACTGCCACCTCCTTTCCTTCCATGCTAACGGGGAGCGAAATTTGCCCTTCTAGGACAACCATATGGCCGTCGAACCCCATTAGCGGTACGTCATACTTGGATAAATCTTCTTTCCTCAACTCGAGCCCCCTGTATAAGTCGGGGTACATCACGTCTGCCCCGCTCCCTTAATCTATCATTATCCTTTTCACTAAAAACCCTCTTACACGAGCCGTGACCACTAAGGCGTCGCCGTGCAGCTAGATGATGCCTTTCATGTCACCGTCATCGAAGGCAATAGGTTGGCCGATGCACCTTTGCTTCTTTCCAGGAGGACAATCGCCTGATCTTCCTTCCGCCAACGTCACGGCCAAGACTTCCCTTGTCAATACTTCCTTCGGAACTGCATGGATGACCTCTATTATTCCCAAAGGAGGTGGGAGGGGATTTCTGCGGGTATGTTCGTTCTACTCGGACCCCTGGTTCCTTGTTGCTGTTACAAACTCCTTAAGGTGCCCAGCGTTTACCAACTGCTCCAGGTGGTCTTTCAGAACCCTGCATTGCTCGGTTGTGTACCCTTTGTCCTTGTGGTACGTGCAGTATAGGTTTTGGATTCTTCTCAATGGATCGCCAGGCATCTTGTTCGGCCACCTAAAGTAGGGTTCGTTTTTTATTCGATCAACGATCCTGTGGACTGGTTCCTTGAAGGCTACATTCACTCCCCCTGTTAAGGAACCGGGCTCTTAAACTCTCAGGTCCCTCTGGGGCCTGGATTGGAAGCTGCCATTCTGAGGGTAACTTATGACCGGAGCCTTCCCCTTACTCTGTAACCGATTATCCTCCAGCCGCTTAAACTCTTCGATACGTCTTATCAGTTACCTCATGTCCTCGAGGGGCTTCCTTGTTAGAGATTCCCTTAACCCGGAGTCGTCAGGCAGTCCCATGCAAAAGGTGCTCGCCACAAGCTTCTCGTTACCTCCGCTGATCTCATTATACAGCTCCCAGTATTGGCCGATGTAGCTGCGAAGAGTCTCTCCGGCCTCCATTTTCATTGACAATAGGGCGTCCACAGGCTGAGGAACCCGGCTGCACGTCATGAACCGTACACCGAACTTTTGTATTAGTTCTGAGAAATTGTGAATCGATCCTTTTTTTAACCCGTTGAACCACCTCAGAGCTGTGGGACTGAGGCTCGAAGGGAAGACTTTGCACATCAACGCGTCATTATGGGCGTGCAAAAACATCATCTGGATGTAGTGGCTCACGTGTTCCACCGGGTCTGTCTTTCCCGTGTAGGAATTGAACGGTGGGCGCGTGAATCTGCTCGGCATAAGGGCACTCTCAATGTCCCTTAAAAACGGAGATCTGGCAGCCTGGTGCAGTGCCCTGCTCATGGCGTCCATGGCCGCGTTTTGAGGTCGCCCTTCGTTGGGGGAGGTCGAATCACGGCTCGCATATTCCTGTGAATGCTCGCGATGCCGATGAGAACCGGACTGGTTGGATCCTGCTGCACGATGGTCCTCTACACTGACGGATTTCTCCCTGTGTCCTCCGTAATCTCTTTTTCTTTGTTTGACCCTTGCTTCTAATTCCAAATCTCTTACCAACCCACGCAAACGCTTGAGCTCCCGATCCTTCCGTCCGAGCTCTTGGTTCTCTCTTTCGCGGCGGCTACGCCCCGAGGCGTCAGATACCGCCTGAAGTGTCTGGAACGATCCTTCCCCAAGCCCGGACTCCTCCACCTCATGTTGCCGCCTGTCCTCATATCTCTTCTGTCTCCTTTCCCGCCATGCTAACCTTCACAATGACCCGCCAGAGCCGCTCTCAGCATAACTTCCTAATCTACTCCCCGACATTTTCCTAGGGTGTCTCGCAAAAAACCACTGCTGCGTAGGAGATCCCCACAGACGGTGCCAATTGTGGCGACCCAAATTTAGCCGCTGGGCCTGAAAAATGTTTAGGTTCACAATCTATTTGTATCGTGGGTTTGTGTTTCCTACTAAGGGGTGACTCTATGCTCAACAGCCCAAATGCCTCAATTCTTCTTTCTCCTTCCTACTCCCTCCTCTCAATTTTTCTAGCACCCTTTCCATTAATCCCCATTTCCCTATTTATAGTCACCGCTATGGGATCACCATGTCCATTCTTTAGATCAGTGGGTGAGGAGGTCCAATACCATTCCATCTAAGTGGATGTTTTAATTATGAGTGAAGGGAGATGAGTGATGGCATTGGAACTTGGTTCCACAGCTGGGTCTGTTTCTCGGCAGAATCGTTCCTAAGGAGACAGATGGGTGGTCCATTACTGACAATTGTAGTTGGAGGTTTGGTGATGAAAGGAAGATGATGATGATTTCGGAACCGGTTCCGTTTGTGGTCTAGGTTCCCAGTGGCATTCGGGTGTTACCGTGCAGCCGAACATGGGCACAAACAGGGGGACATGATTGCTGAACGTACCGGGGTTTCATACCAATGTGGGTGATACCGTACCGTACCGCCCGGTACAGCCAGTATATACCGTACCGGCCAGTGCACCGGTACAGGTACACCCCCTGTTTCGTACCGGAAAAAATACCAGTCATACCGGCTGTATACCGGCCGTACCGGCGAAATTCGGTTGTTTCGGCCGGAAAATGGATACCGGTCGAAACACGAAATGCAAATCTCAGACTCTGAGTAAGCTAAGAAAACCCAGCAGTAAGCAGAATGAAGGAGAAAAATGAAAGAAAAATGCAAAAGGTAACCGATGAACATATATAAATTCCAAATTTATAACATATATAAACTCAAAAGAAAAAAAAAAAAATCAAACAAACAAACACTCCTTGGCGGCGGCAATGGTAGCGTCCCGCTTGCCATGGCCAGTTAACCATGCCGCTAGTGTTCTTGTTGGGAGTCTGTAACGCCACTCCTCAGCGGTGACACTGGTACACCTCTTTCTCTCTTGCCACTTTGTTGTTTATTTGCTCTACATCGGTTGATAACTACTCAACACTGCTCTTTCTCTCTTGCTCTGTCGTTTATTTGCTTTGAAGTAGTTCACTTTGACCAAAGTGTTGTACGCTGATCAACACTGCTCTCCACCAGACAATGAGTTTACCAAAAAGAAAGAAAGAACTTTACCAAAATGAAAGAAGAAGGAGTGGAGTATAGCTGTACAGCTGTATGGTTTACCAAAAAGAAAGAATAAGTGTTGTACAGCTGTACAACATTTTACATATAATAGTTTTTCTTTATTTTTTATTATAATAAGTGGAGTATATTAGTTTTGTTCCGGTACACTAGAATTAATTAATAATAATATAATATATAATAATGTGGTTTATATTAGAATATTAAATTATCTATAAAACATTATTATATAAAACATTAAACATACCAATAAAATAATCAATATAACTAAATATTTATAAAAAAATCATTATAACTTTTTATATGGTATAAAATACTAAAAAATAGCGGTAAACCCGAAACGGTACACCGATATTGACTGGTATCTGAAATATATCATACCACTGGCCAAACCGGTACAACCACCGGTACGGTATTGACTTCCTTGTTTCATACTACCGTGGATTCTGAGTGCAGTACGGCTCCCGGGTTCCGGATGCTTGGTGAGCAATAACTGGGCCTGGAATGAATCCGTCGGCCTAATAGGCGTTAAACCTCTTCGCAAGCCGTTACTTTTATGGGCCTCTGAGCAAATGGGCCTGGAAGGACAATGCCCGTACAACTTTGTTTCAATAATAATTGCTATGCACAGACTAACTGACTCAAAAATTAAAATAATAAAAAATTATTATTTGGATAAGTAGGCCCAGTCCACATATGCCAAAAACCCAACCTAATATCCAACTCATGAGCATATAAACTCATATATTATCTATTTCATTTCCTACGTGAGACTTAGGATTTTTGCCAATTTTAATAGCATCTTCAAGTAAACATAAAAATATCAATTTCTTATTCTCTCCATGCTATTTTTCCAACATTAATAACCTAAAGTTGTACATAATATAAGAACCTAGGAAGCACCGACGAGGCTGGAAGGATACTGCACTGGAGTCCGACGCAGCCTAACGTAGGGTATGGCCACCGGCGCTGCTGCCCACACGTTGGTGCCACGTCTGGGTTTTTTTTTTTTTTTTTTCTTTTTGGGGGAGGGGGGGATTTGCCTCGACTCGACTCCGATTCATGCTGACTCGACTTCGATTCGCGACGATTTGGTCTGATTCACGTCGAACTAGGCCGATTCAACGTAGAATCAGGTTGTATCGGCCAAATTAGATACTCAAAGCAGGGATAGATGGTGGAGTGTGATTGGTTGTAGACCCCAAAGAGGAGTCCTAATGCGACGTATTGGAAAGTAGGGCTTTGGCTTCTCAAGAAAATCTGATGGAAAATGATGGGATTTGGACTGAGATAGTACCGGAAAATCCATGATTTTCTCGAGAAAGTGACGGTGTTGAAAACAGGGAGATCATATTTTTATTGGGCCTAAAGAGAAAGAGTGGTGATTGTAATAGGCCTAATGAATTGGATCGAGTTCAGACTATAGTCCATTTCAGCCTCTCAGCCTAATTTGCTATGCCTAGTAATGCAGATGCTCTATAAATTAACCATTTGTTTTAACTTTTAATGATGGGTTTCAATTCGTTTAATAAGATTTGAATTTTTATCTCCGCTAATATCAAAACTAATTGTTTTGTGTTTCTTGCCTTCTTGTCTCTTTGTTTTGTGAGCCAAGGCCATGGTAATATGTTTTTTTTAAGAATATTTTAATAGTAAAAATATATAAAAAAAAATATAAATAAAAATATTTTTAATAATTTTTTAATTACCGCACCCCATTGCAACCGCACCCTATTTTTTCAAAAATTGCTGAGTCTTGCACTCAAATCCTGAAATGCACTCGTGCTGCTTAGGTAAGACCTTGGACAAACTTGCAGAAGCCTTCATTTTTTTACTCTTTGTACCAATACATTATAGTTAACAATGCAATAAAATTTTTTCCCTTTTCTCAACAAAAAAAGAAAGAGTTAATCCTCTCTTGAAATAGCCCAATCAACATCTAGTGATATAAAATTGGCTTCAGTTTTATAAAATGAAACTGGAAGATGATCTCTTGATGGATTTTTTGATTTTATACATGTGATATTTAGTATGTAATCATCGATGAATTATGAAAATTAAAAGAACGTTGGGTTCACTTTTACTGGATTAGTGTATTATAATGTATTAAAAAGTTGATTTTCATGATTTCTTTTTCATACATTCCCCCCCCCCCCTCACTCTATATCTTAGGTCCGTCATTGGTGCTATGTGTGCAAGATTTTGATGGAGACAAATGGGGTGTGAGAGGAAGATTACTGGCTTAACTGAGAAAAACTCACTTAACCTAAATTTGAAGGGGTATAGAATTCCGAGACCTGCATGCTTTAAGAGCAAAGCTTTTGGTTAAAGCGTGGCTGATTTGGCATCAATGTAACATAGTTGCACATGGGGGTAAGTTTTGAGATCCCTGGGGAATTGAATCAATGAGCTCTAGACTATATAGAGGAGTTCAGTCACACCTAATTCTAGCTGCAAATTCTGCAAGGGAGTGTGCCCCCAATGGTGTGGCAGCCTCCAACTTTTGATTTTTACAAGATCAACTTTAATGCAGCCTCCTTTACGAATCCTTTGGACTAGGGTGATTATTCGCAATGACAAGGGTGAAGTGATGGTGGCTCTCTCTACTAGGGGTTGTCCTGCTTTGGATAGTGATGAGAACATCATTATGGCTTGTCGTAAGGCAATCTCTTTGCCAAGGACTCGGGGTTTAGGGATGTGGTTATTGAAGAGGATAATGTGGTTGTAATGAGATCTTTATCTAGTCCGGAAAGACACTTTTCTAGGCTTGGGCATATAATATAGGACATTCAACTTTCTCTAAGGAGTCCAAATTTTCTGTCTCACTTTTTTGTTCCTCTATATACTTCACAAATAAAAACATGTCACATATCCGTCTAATTTATTAATGCTAAATTTATGTTTTCTATTATTTCAATTACCTAAATATGATAGATTGATTAATTATTTATTTATTTTAGGTAATTAAAATAATAGAAGGTAAAAATTTAACATTTAATAAATTAGATAAATATATAATATATTTTTATTTGTAGAGTATATGATAGAACAAGAATGATGGGATAGAAGATTTGAACTCTACTCCTTGGACTTCAGACGTTCCATTTTTCATCACATTCGGCGTGAGGCAAATACGGTGGCACACTCTTTCGCTCGTTATGCGAGGCATATAGTGGATTATATGGTTCGGCTGGGGGATTCTCCACGTCCTGTTGAGGAGGCATTGTACTCAGTTTGGCCCATTTGCATTGAATGAAATTCAGTCCAGTTTTGAAAAAAAAAAGGTCTAAAACAATAAATATCAATCAAATATTATTTATTTAACTTTATATATATATATATATTCTTATTTATTGAAATGCAGAATTGTTAATTAAGTTATTTGATTATTTGTTCAGGTTTTATTAACGCATCTTTTATAAGTTGTTAGAAAAATTAATTGGCAATGATTAGTTGTTACACTTGTAATAGTTTTTTTAGTGAAATAATTTAGAATTTCAATTGAGTTGAATTTCTATTGGCTCAATATTTTGGGGTCTTCTACTGGCTCAATATATATCAATTATTGTTCTAAAATCTTGGGACATTTTAATATAATTTTGAGGGTTTTTTGTTTATGTAATTGAGGATGGGCACACACTTAAATTTATCCCTAAAAATCCCTTAGCAAAGTAGTTGAGTTGATTATTGCTAATATAATAAATTTAAACCTAAGTAGGGTCATTTTGCTTTAATTTAACACAACACCATATAACTGGGAGTCTGGGATAGGTTTTTTTCTTTTCAAATAATAATGCAATAATATAACGAGGGGAGAGAAAAATTAAATATGGTCATCTCTATTAGAAGCACTAAAAGATACCGATTGATTTAAAGAATCTTGGGACAGCTAAATTTCATATTCATTCCCCATTATTAGTTGCCAATGTGGCACTATCATGATTAATGAAATCATAACTTTTTTTGGTCCTAAACCAAGGACACGAGTTAGTTCCATTGCATCAATACATTGGACCCAAATCGTGTTGGGTCCAATGCAATAATGCATGCCACCTAAACTTAACCCTTGGAACAAAGCTTAATCCCAAATCCCTCGAAGCATTTATCTCACGTGACAAGAGGTCCAATGTGGTCCTTTTTTTTCTTGCAAAGCCAACGTCGTCCATGTACCATACTTTCTATAATTTTTATTTATCTCAATATCCGATGGCGATGGACTTCAAAACATTTGCAGAAGGATTTTGTTAACTTTTCTAATTTATTGGAGTACTTTTTTTTAGTAAAATTATTTATTGGAGTACTTTGGTTGCATGTATCAATTAATCATTTTAGGATCACAAACTTTGACACACATTTTGTTACAACTATCTTATGTGATTAATTGTAAGTGATGGAGAAAAAGTGACGAGTTAATGTGATACCTAACATTTAATTGATTGTCATCTAATGTATAATAAATGGTCCATGCATGATTTAATGTTTGTGACTTAAGATAAAAGGCATGTTATATATATATATATATAGAGAGAGAGAGAGAGAGAGAAATACACACAAGAAAAAGAGAATGATATTTGAATTCAAATCCTTTATTCAATGACAACAAAAAAAGACTTTATAAATTAAGCTAACTTTAGTCTTTTAATGTACTTAATCATAATATCATATAGATAAATTACCCAACTCAACTAGTCTAGGCTGTCTAGCTACTACACATAAAAGAGGAAACATAGAAATATGTTTGTCTAACCTATGTTTTGCTTTGTTGGGTATATGGTATAGTGGTATGAAATTCATGAACAACTAAAGGCATAATAATTAAAATGTCTTAGAAATTATTCGGGAAATTATACTTCACCCTTTTTAAACTATAACCTCTAATATATTTACTCTCTTAAATTATGAGAATCCTATTTAAATTATTACTTACGTAATACTTGCCCCCTAAGCTATACTTGTATAATACCTTGCATCCACATTCTATGAGTAATAATTTAGAAAATTAAGTATACATCCTCCTAGTTTAAAAAGTAAATATAATCTTTACCAAAAAAAAAAAAAGTAAATATAAAATAGGTCATAATTTAGGAGTGGAAAGTATGATTTCTCCGAAATTATTTATTCAAAAAAAAGTAAATGTCTTGGAAGTTGGTCCCATTTTTTGCCCCCCTTCCCATTTCAACGTCAAGAGGGGAGAACTTAACAAGTAAGTGAAGTAACAGGTCTGTGGAAAATTATTAGATGTTAACGGGAATGCATTAATTATTACTTGCGGACTTTTTTTTTTTGAAAGCAGTTGCTGGCCTTTAGGAGTATTCTTTTCTTCTTAAAATTCTTGATTATAAAAAAAATTGTGCTTAAAAATCTTATCTATATTACTTTTAAAAAATTTAAAAATGAATGAACACTGAATACCAATAACTACTAGTCCAATCACGAGTCACAACTCACAAGTCTCTGGTGAAGCTTGGCCACATTTTCTTCCTTCGTTCCGGTTGGGCATGATTATGACTAAACGAATCCTTAGGTTTCGTTGCATTAAGCTGAAACCTTTTTAGTAATTCTCCCTATTCAACATCAGGACACGTGATTTACGATTAATCACATAATAATAATAATAATAATAATAATAAAGTGAGATGTGAGAATATAGTGAGATCATGCTAATGAAATTTAAGTATTGGCATGCTCCTCAGTTTTCAAAAGTTATTAAAAATCACATGTTAACTGTCGAAGTCACGCTATAAAAAATTTCTAATAACGTTATTGTTATTTTATGAAAATATGTGTAAATGAAAAAATATGTAAAATTATGCATAATATTGTTTAAATACTAAAAACAATTATTTAAACAATAGTAACAAACACCCCTAAAATTTTTTAGGTAAATTTTGTATCAAGTTTTTTTTTTTTATAACTTGATAATTTTTCTATAAATGGGTTATTTAGATTTAGTCACATCATCTCCGGCCCATAAAAACAAAAAATTAGTTACATCGTTAGGAAATTCAATAGATACCAAAACAGTAATAATAAATGTTTTCTCAAATGTTTACAACATTGCAAAATTTTAACCACTCATTTATTAATGAGTGGTTAAAATTCTAAGAACTCTACTATAAATCTTTACCACCCAAGTATCTGTTCCTCAACCAAGTTTTTTGTTTTTTGTTTAGAGTCTCTTTACGTAATCTCCTATTGCTGCTGGTTGTTCTTTTTCTTTTTCTTTTTTTAATTTTTTTTAAAAAGTATTACAAGATATGTCTTCAAAATTTTTATAACAATTTCATAACAAATTATAGGTAGTAAATTATTATTAGTTCTAATTTAAATTTATAAATTAAATAACTTTTGTACTCACTCGTAATTATCAATAACAACTCCTCAAAAAAAAAAAAATTATTAATAACAACCCATCACTTAAAATTTGTTATAAAAATGTTATGACTTTTTTTTTTAACCCAACAAAAAAAATACAATTACTATTGAGTTATTTATTCCTAATGCATCTATACTTTATTTATAATATATATGCAATTGAAGACATTTAACTAACCTCATAATCATTCAGCCAAAAAAAAAAAACTAACCTTATAATCATATTTAAACCGTTCATTAAAAATTTACCAACCAAGTCTGACGCAGACTTCTCACACCCTGCAAAAATTAAAAAGAAAAAAAAAAAAAAAAAACTGTGTACAATTTTTAATTATCCATGCTTGTATGCAGTATGCAGACAAGATCAGCTGGACTATTTCATACCTCACATAAGATCGCTGCTCTAACTTTTTTAAGCCGTAAACAAAAAATACCCCCATCCAAGTCCAACCAGTCATTTCCACGAAAATGAGATTATTTTCATAAGTATATTATGCTTTTTTTTTGGTTATTGTGCAAAATTACAATTTATACATTAAAAATTTAAAATGATGGTGCTTTAAAATAAATTAAAAAAATAAAAAGCTGAGGGAAACAGACAATACTGTATCATTTCTACTCATTAATTAAGTACATCCCAATGCAGCCCTTTCTCAACAAATCCTATCGCCGACATCGCTAGAAGTCTATAACCAAAAAAAAAAAAAAAAAGAAGAGCTAGAAGTCTAGCAGCCTTGAAATTAAGGACCTTTGAAGGTGACTCTGAGAATGTTATTCAACAGGTGTGAAAAGATGGTGCTTAATTGCTTAAGCTCATTTTGGTTATGTTCACGCTCTAGCAAAAAAGAGTTAAAGCCTGTAAGTGGTAATACATATTTTTATATTTTAAATAATATTACATATTTTTTATTTATATATATTAAAAATATTTAAATAAAATAACTCAAATTTCTCTTCTAACACTCTCTTAGAGGTTTGAAATTCGAGAAAACTATAAATCTAGTATTAGAATAAGTACCAAATAATTTTGCTCCAGTTGTATTTTCTAATTTGTCAAAATTGTGATCCAATAATATTTTAAACTTTTCATTATATAAAAAAAAATCCTAATGAATTGACCTTCCTCTTTTCTTTTCTTTTTTTCTTTCTTTTTTTAAATGTATTAATCTTCTTCTCCCAAAAAGCAAATCTCGCATGCGCATGAGTAGATCTCACATGTAAATAATGCATACAAGATTCACATTAATACGAAAATAAGATATATTACATTGTGTATATAAAGTAAATTCACTACTTTAGATGATTTGATTATAAAAAATAAAAATAAAAACTACTTTAGGTGATTTTGTAATTGACACCACTTTTAGGCTTTATTTGTTTTGATATTAACATTTTTTGAAAAAAAAATATTTTTTAGAAAACTATTTCACTTTATTTTTGTAACAACCTTAAAATGAGTTGGATACTTATCTTCTGACTTTATTAGCTTAAAAAAAAGAAAGAGTTATTTTTTAGAAAATTTTAGTGGATAACAACTCTATCTTACATCAAGTTAAATAAAATAGTTTTAAACTGAATTTTTAAATATTACCAAACATGAAAAAAAAAAAAAAAAACCTATATTTACATAAGATTTTCCATTGAGACAAATTATTGTCAACTAATCGCGGCATGCTATTTTAACACTTATTCGTTACGCATTTCATACTCTGGTTTCGGAAACTCGATTTATGGAAAGTCATTATGTAGAACAAACGAATAATTAATAGTCTTATTTTTGTTTTATTGAGAGAAAATTATATAATCTCTTACATGATAATGAAAATTATAAAATCCTACTTATAAATTCACACCTTATAAACCTGTGGAACCCACCAAGCGTGTGAAAGGAAACCATTTTGTTCCAATTTCGGCTCTCTTATCCTACACCGTCCAACACTGAAACGAAAACCTTTGTCCCCGCAGATTGACCAGTTGACTATATTGTTACTCAAAACCGTACAAAATTTACTGTAAAACCCCAGAAGGAAAAAAAAGAAAAAAAAAAAAAAAAGTCCCAACTTTCCTTTTCAATTCTCTACTTTTATTTTAAAAAAAAGGAATATTTATCTGAAAATAATAATAATAATAATAAAATACAATCATAGAGCAGAATTGTCTTTGTGTTTTTTTTTCTTCTCTCTCTCATTGCGAGTCCTCTGTGTTTCTTGTGATCTCTGTTCATCATCAGGTACTTGTATCTTTTCTTCTCTCTCTTTTTAATTTTTGTTTTTGCTTTTTTTTTTTTGTAGAGTATGTATTATTGATGTAGTTGCATAGATAGTAATCAAAGTTTTAGTGGGGCTGAGATTTTGATGGGTTTAAGGTACAAATTTGACAGTTAAGGTTTTGAGAAAAAGAGATAAAAAAAAGAATCCTTGGAAAGAAGGTTTCTTTTGAGGTTTTCACGATGGAAGGCCAACTTGTTGGCTCTGAAATTCATGGCTTCCATACATTGCATGGTATGTACTCAAATTCTCTCTCTCTTTTTTCTGTGAAGTGGTTTATTTGGGTGAATTTTGGAAAATGGGGGGTCTTTGAATTTTGATTATTAGAGAAAATATAGAGCTTTTTTGGAAGTGATTTTGGAAAAGGAAATGAATTTTTGGTGTTGATATAGGTACGGAGGAAGTGCTTTCATGTTGTTAAGTAAAGGAGTGAGGATTTTTGCTTAGGATTTTGTTTTTTTTGTTTTTTTTGGCTATTCTAAGCAGGAAAAAGTAGTTTTGATATGCTAGAAAAGAAGTAAATTTGTGCTTGTTTGATTTTATGGTCTAAATGCTTTTTTTTTTCTTTATAATTTGAAAGAGAGTGTGTTTTTGTGCTATTACTTATTACCGTTTGTTGGACTTCAAATAATTTTGTTATGGGAAATTTTTATTGTTTTAAAATAATTAATAAACAGTACTTTGAATTGGAACAATAAGTTTAATTGGAAATTATTTGTTATTGGTAAGGCTTCTTTTTTAGTTAATGAATATTTAATCATTTGCTTCTTGACCAAACCAATTCTGTTCTATATATATTTTTGTGGTTCCTTTTTCCATGTGCAGATTTGGATCTTGGGAATATTAGGGAAGAAGCCGGTACAAGATGGCTGCGCCCAAATGAAATTCATGCAATACTCTGTAATTACAAGAACTTCAGCATCAATGTGAAGCCAGTGAACTTGCCCAAAAGTAACCACCTATATCTATAAATAGTAATGCGATTTTTATAAACCTATAAGCCTGACTCTGTTGTCATGAGTCATCCCATATATCCCCATCCAATTTTGACATTTTTTTTCCTCCAAATATATTAGTCACAACTCATGGTGTAACTTGATTATTAGATTTTTTTTTTTTTCCTTAATTTGGTTTTCACCTTTAACTTTATATCTAATATATCTTGTTGTGTGCCCTTGCCCTTTTGTCATAACTCAAAGCTTAAACACTCACACAGTCACATGATGGACCGTGTGGCCCATTCTGCCTATTTGGTGTTTATGATGGCATTAGAAGCTTTTGCAAGTCATGTTACATAGGACTGTAATGCTTTTGTAGCTCTTATATATTTTAATTAAAAGCAAAGAAGCATTTTTTTGCTTGGGTTTGATAAACTCCACATGTGTTATACGGAGTTTCTTTTATTAAGTGGTATACAATATAAATTACTTCTGAGATTGTTGAATTGCCTATTTTGGTTGTGTAATGTAACAGGTGGCACTTTAGTATTGTTTGATCGTAAGATGCTTAGGAACTTCCGGAAAGATGGTCATAACTGGAAGAAGAAAAAGGATGGGAAGACTGTTAAAGAAGCCCATGAACACTTAAAAGTGAGGTTCTCCCAATTTCTGATATGTTTATGCAGCATCAACTTATGTATATCCAGCTCATGGTTGCATTTCTTGATACATGCAAACAAATACTTTGACATAAGGCCACATACATACACACACATATATAAACATGTACTTTGACATAAGGCTACGCGCACGCGCACTCACACACGCAAACATATACGTACTTTCTATGTCTATGTATATATGTATCCTGGAAGTTTTAATTAATGTCCCCCTTGTATGCTATATTTAATTCTGGTATGTACCAATGGATGTTATCTGTAACAATTCTTGGGTATATGTGTTTCACCTTGTGTATGATTATCATTTATGATATTATAGCTTAGTTTGCTATAGTATGAGTTCCAATATTTCTGGTGTTAGTGATCTCTGGAATCTTGATTAGATGTAAATTCTGTATTGGCAATTAATAGTTATGGATATAATAGAAATTATTAGGTTAAAAAATTTCATTCCACTTGGCAAATTCTGTTTTAATGCGGGTTTATTTTGGTTGTTGCTTGATTTAATGGTTCAGGTTGGTGATGAAGAAAGGATCCATGTATACTATGCACATGGCCAAGATAACCCAACCTTCGTTCGTAGGTGTTACTGGCTTCTTGATAAGTATGTAGTGATTAAGCTTTATTTCAGTTGGTTTCATTGCTAAGCTATATCCGAATTATATAAAAGCTCATTAAGTAGTCTTATCTATGATTTTGTTTTTATTTTTGTTTCAGGAGCCTAGAACATATTGTCCTTGTTCATTATCGTGAAACACAGGAGGTCAGTACTATCATGGCTCATTTCATTCAATTTCAAACTTTAAGTTTCTTTTCGCTAGATGCTTTGGTCTGTAAAAAGAACTAGATTTATAACCTTATATTGGGCTGTGGCTGACTTATAATACAGTTGCAGGGATCTCCAGGCACACCTGTCAATTCAAATTCTAGTTCTAGTTCTTCTGCTCCTTGGCTTTTGACAGAAGAACTTGACTCTGGTGGTAATCATGCGCATTATGGTGGTAAGAAAGGAATTTTAGGTCATGTTTAGCTCAACTTTCTATTGACTGAAATCTAGGATGCTTTCATAGTAGAATTGTTTTTTCATTTTAGTAGTACATTTGGTATTTTTGAGTTTAGAGAAAGTTAGAAGTGTTCATTCTTTATTTTTATATTTGACTAGACTAGCTCAGCAAATTGATACCTTGACCTACTATTACTGGTAGTAGTGTTTTTTGGAACTGTATTACTAGTAGACATTGACTATACACTAATAATTGAACCCTTTTCTCGAAAATGGATATACAACGTTCTGACCCTTACCTTTTTTAGAATCAGCAGGAACTGTCCAGAATCACGAACTAAGGCTTCATGAGATTAATACGCTAGAATGGGATGACCTCCTCCTGACAAATGATCCTAACAACTCAATTGTACCTAAAGGAGGTAACTAATTAGATGCTATTTGCAGCAGCCATTGGCTACACAAACTATTCACTGTGCATTTTCTTTCCTCTTCTTTGTTGCAGCCAAAGTTTCAAGTATTGACCAAACAAATCAAGCACTAAATGACTCCTTGCATTATGTAAGTAGGATCATTCATACTCTAAATATGCTTCCTATTTGTCCTTCATTTGAGGTTTTTGCTTTTGGGGGGTTGGGGGGTGTTAAACTTAAGAAAAACTTCCCTCATCTTGGGTCCTTTCTTCTCCTTTTGGGTACACCAATGATATTATGAATGCTGTACAGAAAATGAATGGTTGATTATAACCTAAGGAACCCTAATGTACTTCAGTTTTTACTTTTCTTATCTCCCACAGTAAAGTAATTTATTTTTTAGTTATCTGACACCAGCATTATGAGAGTGGAGCACACTATTATGGGATCAGGGAGTATATTTATTTAATCAACCAAGTTAGTTGCTCATGCCATTTATAAGTTCTGCTAACACTGATATGAGGATGTTAACTGCTATTTTGTGCAACGTTAATGTTTAGAGCATTAATGGTGCTAATTTTAGGCCATCAGGCTTCACGTGTTTAGTTCCATGACTTCTCTTGTGGTTTTGCTGTTTACTGCTCAGAAAAATCATAGACACTTAAATTTGCATGTGCAAGTGTTTGTAGTCATTTTTTGTTGGCCGTGAACCATTATGGCAAGAGAAGGTTTAATTCAGAGGGAGCAGAAAAGGAAAAAATTGGAAAACGTGCCTAGTTTTTGCATTGTTTTTTTTTACTTTCTTGTTAGCATCTACACATGTTTTGAAATTTCTATGGCTGCACACTGACTTGACATATACCTTTCACTGTGCTTCTATGAACAAACCAAGCTGCAATAATGCTACCTATGTTAGTTTTGGTTAGTACTATTTTGTTTGGTTGCTAGTAAATTTGGTCTAAGATCCACTATCTCATGGTTTGTTATTGCAGGGTGTGAACAATTCCTCAGCTGAAGTTTCTTCTTTCGGTAATTTGACAGAACCAATTGCTAGGAGTGATAACATTTATTCAAGTTTCCCAGACAGTATTTATGACCAGGCAATGAAGGGTCAATTGAATGCAAACGTGCCAAGAAGGGATTCTATCACCATGGGAACCAATGATTCGTTAGATATTCTGGTCAATGATGGATTGCAAAGCCAGGACAGTTTTGGAAGGTGGATAAACCAGATCATGGCTGACTCACCAGTTTCTGTGGATGATTCAGTGCTTGAATCCTCAATTTCATCTGGTCATGAATCATTTATCTCTTCAATGACAGATCATTCTCAATCTTCTGTTCCAGAGCAAATATTTAGCATAACAGACGTCTCCCCTGCATGGGCCTTTTCAACTGAGAAAACAAAGGTTTTTTTCTTTTGCGAATGCCATACGTTTTTTTTTTGGTTATTCTTAATTATGACTGTAATTCTTTCCTGTTTGCCTTATACGTTTCAAATGCCTTCAACCAGCCTTTGAGAAGCAGGTTGTATTTATTAGTTTTCAGATGGAAAAGATCTGGCATTAGAAGATATGGCAATTTTAGTTTGTTCCATACAAGGTTGTTTAAGCTTCTAGGAATTGAAACTTTTGACTCTGCAAGTATTTTAAGCTTGCACTAATAACATCATTCTGTATGCATAACAAATTGTAGAAAATTACCAAATAATAAATTATTTTGAAGATTCTGAAGAGAGAGAGAGAGAGAGAGAGAGGAGATGTTCCAAGTTCCAACTCCATAAACTGCTGTTAAATATCTTAACAATCTCACTAAACAGTTCTAGGAACATGATTCTGTGTGTATGCAGTTATCTCTTGATCTTTGAAACTTAAGTGTTTTGACATAGAAATATAGATTTATGGAGGTTTGTGCTGCATTTTTTGTTCTGGTGCTTATGGCGGGAGCGGAATGCTAGATGCTTTAAGGATTTTGAACAGTCTATCCTTGATATAAAGTCTTTCTCCCGTACTCTCCTTGATTGGAGTTTAGTTTTGCCATCTTGTTCTTGTTTGTCCCTCCCTGATCTTATTCATCATTGTAATTTGGATTCTTGATTTTTGGCACTGTAGTACATTTCCAGTGTGCTTGTTTGACTTTTTATTCTTAATAAAATTTCTTATGTTAAAAAAAAAGGTGTTTTGATGGTTTTATTTTAAAACAGAATTTTGTTAACGTCTCTATCTCACCTTCCCCATTAACATTCAAACAAACCCATTATGGATTGTGATGGAGTGGAAGGGTTTGTGTGTTGTGGAAGAATATTTTGGTGATTGAGAAATACCATATCACATACACGTCTTTAATTAGGAGGAATGATGCTAGACCTTTCAAGTGATGAGTATGATTTTGCAAAATTTTGGTCGAACTTTTGGACTGAGCAGGTCTTAAATTTGGAGTTACTTGTGATACATATTGATATTTATTTGAGCTTGGGAGAGCTGAATTCAACTTTAGCTTTTTGCCTATCAGGATGTTTAGAGTGACAAAGTATAGATGTCCACCAAAAGCTGATGGCTGGCAGCTCCTTTCACATATGTTTGAACCAACTAAACTAAATCCCCCCAAACTTAATAAAAGTTAGACACGTCCAACTTGATCTTCACTACTTTTTTAAATCATAGAATAGATCGGTCATAAGGTTTGAAACTGTCTGGGCTAGTTAATGTTTTCCTTGCAGTCAGGCCTCTTGCTTGGCACAACAGGTAATGATCAAACCTGATCATGAATGAACCACTATGTGTATGGTTTGAATAACCTAGGGAAGCAAGTTGAAATACTTATTAAAAGTTAAAAGCTTTTGACCTTTGTTTAATTGTTGTTGCAGATCATAGTCATTGGATTCTTTCATAAAGAGTATCTACATCTAGCGAATTCCAGTCTTCTTTGTGTCTGTGGCGATGTCTGTGTTCCTGCAGAAACTGCTCAGGTTGGGGTGTATCGTTGTTTTGTGCTGCCACATTCCTCTGGATCAGTAGGCCTTTTTATGAGTTTTGATGGTCACAAACCCATCAGCCAAGTTCTGAATTTTGAGTATCGCATTCCTTCATCAGTTGACCCAAAAAATTCATTAGAAGAGAAGTTCAAGTGGGAAGATTTCCAATATCAGCTTCGGCTGGCTTATCTGCTCTTCTCTACTTCCAAGAACCTTAACATTCTCTCTAATAAAGTATCGCCAAATTCCCTGAAGGAGGCTAAGAACTTTGCCCACAAAACCTCTAATATTTCGCTTAGTTGGGAGAAATTTATCAAGTCAGTTGCAGACAACAAAGTTCCATTTCCACAGGCAAAAGATGTTCTGTTTGAACTCACTTTGAAAAACAGACTAAAGGAATGGCTGTTGGAAAGAGTTGTTGAACGCCCTAAAACCACTGAGCGCTCTAAAACCACTGAATATGATGCCCAAGGTCTAGGTGTAATACATTTATGTGCTATTCTAGGGTATACGTGGGCTGTTCCTTTATTTTCATGTTCGGGCTTATCATTGGATTTTCGTGATAAATATGGATGGACAGCTCTTCATTGGGCAGCCTTTTGTGGAAGGTATCTCTTTTATTTATCTTATTCGTCAACTGGTCAGATTTGCAGCATCCTATTTGACTCTTGTAGCTTTTGCATTAACTTTCCCAACTTTGGAGTAACCTATTTTATTTTTATGTCTAAGATTTTTCTGTTATTACTAAAATTGATTTTATGCATGTTTGTCTAACATAAATAATTCTCAAGCTGATTCATGTAAAAGACAGCATGGTTTTATGTTTGCTAATTGCTTACATTCTGGATTTGGGAGGATAAGTAATACTTCTTCTACTGGGCTTGAAAAAGCCATCTTAATCTTGGATTATTTATTTCTGAATTTCCAATGTGCAGGGAGAAAATGGTTGCATCACTTTTATCTGCAGGTGCAAAGCCAAACTTGGTCACTGACCCTACGCCAAAAAACCCTGGGGGATCCACTGCTGCTGATCTTGCATCTTTAAAGGGTTACGATGGCTTAGCAGCTTATCTTTCAGAAAAGGCTTTGGTTGAACAATTCAAGGATATGAGCATAGCTGGAAACATCAGTGGCTCCCTTGATACTAGCGCAACTGACACAGTGATCACTGAGAACCTCAGTGAGGATCAGATCTACCTTAAAGATACTTTGGCAGCTTATCGGACAACTGCTGAAGCTGCAGCACGTATACAGGCTGCATTTAGAGACCACTCGCTAAAAGTACGGACCAAAGAGGTTGAGTTTTCCACTCCCGAGGATGAAGCACGCAATATAATTGCAGCAATGAAGATTCAACATGCCTTTCGCAACTTTGAATCAAAAAAAAAGATGGCAGCTGCTGCCCGTATCCAATATAGATTCCGCACCTGGAAGATCCGTAAAGATTTCCTTAATATGCGGCGCCATGCAATCAAAATTCAAGTAAGCCTTCTTTCCCTGTCTTCTTGCTGGCATAGTTGAAACTTGGATAGCATAAAACATTATAACTAATATGAACCACCTACGACGACAGAGGCCTCAATTCTTTGGCTTGATCAAATTTAAATGTAATTTTTCAGTCAAGGTGTTTTCTTTCAGCTGACCCTAGAAGCAATCAGACTGAGTTTAGCCTGATTAACGTGGTTAACTAAATGTAAGCCTGTCATACATCCATACAGGATAATGTAGCATGGGCAAGACAACCTGAAGTACCCTCTCTGTTAGTGCTTGGAATAGTTGCAAGTTGTCAAGTATAGTTATGACTTGAATGTAATAAAATTACATTACATACTTTCACCCAATACCTTTTAGCCATAATGTGTAAACAATATTAGATTTGAGGTTCAAGAAAAGATGTTTAATTGCACCTATTCCAATGCAGGCAGCTTTCCGGGGATTCCAAGTGCGGAGGCAGTACCGTAAAATTCTCTGGTCAGTTGGGGTGCTTGAGAAAGCAGTTCTGCGCTGGCGTTTGAAGAGAAGGGGTTTTCGTGGTTTTCAAGTTGATCCTATGGAACCAGTTCCTGATCAGAGGACGGAAAGTGATACTGAGGAGGACTTCTATCGGACTAGCCGGAAACAAGCTGAAGAGCGGGTTGAGAGATCTGTTGTACGTGTTCAGGCCATGTTCCGTTCAAAGAAAGCACAAGAAGAATATCGGAGGATGAAGATGACCCACAATCAAGCAAGGGTGGGTTCCTCACAATGTGTTATTTAATATTAATATTCAATTTGGCTTAATAATTAACTAATTTAGTATTGTTTTCTGCAGTTGGAATATGAAGGGTTCCTTGACTCTGATACTGATATGACTTAAGGTGCAGAGACAGGTTGTGCAGAGAAACTGGTTTCTCTAAGGTTCAGATAGCAGGGAATCCAATTGTTATGGATGGTGTGCTTAGCAAATGATAGTTTCAGAGGGGTGGTGACTCTGTGCTTGTGTAGCCTGTACATCTTGTAAATGCCTAGAAAGAGGTTGACTTGAACTATTGGCCCTTTCAAAGTGTTTAATGATGTTGAGGGGGCCATTCATTGAGTTGTGGGTCCTCTGTTTCCTTTTGGTTGTTGACCCCTCTTGTTTGTGCTTTTAAGTACTAGATCTAGGACTTAGGAGGATCTACTTGAACATGGAAGATAGGAAACCATGTAGTAGCCAAGGTTGACATTAAAATATGAATGGCAATATAAGTAACCCTAATGAGTAAAGACTCCTTGTTCATATAAATAAATAAATAACCCCTTTTCCTTTATCTTTGAATATGATTGCCAAGTCCGAAAGTTTAGTGATACAACTCTTTTCGCATCATTTCTTGTTGAGAGATGATGTGTTGTGATTGGTATACTATAAGTGCAATATAAGTGAGAGATTAATGTGAAAGTAATATTATATCAATCACAATTTGTTATTTTAACGCATTTTAAAAAGTATTGTGATTAGTCCATAACTAACCAAAGAATCTTAGATATGGTTAGAGAATAATAGCTCAACCAAGATTTCCTTACCTCTTGCTTCTAAATTATTATTAGATGAGTTTGGTTAACAGGTGCTTTTAGGACATTTGTTAATGAACTATTTTAAAAAAAAATTTATACAATTTTTATGAGAAATATGAAAGACTATAAAAAAAAATTGTTTTTTTTTTTTTTTTCATTTCTCATAAACAATTTTGAAAGTGTTTTCTAAACAAACGACTCAAGACATTAATTAACAAAATCCTTATTTAGATCATAAGAGAAGAGTAAGATTTTTTTTTTCTTTTTTTACAAGATAGAAATTTTACTCTAACATAATCTAAATATATATGTGTGTTGGGGTGGCAAAATTGGACATGATCTGCAAACTCGACACGACACAAAAGTAGCAAGTTATGGATTGAGGCTTAATGGGTTAATGTCATATTTGGGTTGACATGGCTGACCCATTTAATGAACAGGTTGAGTTAGTGTCCAATCCATGGAACTTGTTGTAGATGCTCATTTTGCTAAAAGCCCAGTAGGAGGAAAAGCCCAAAAGGCATGGGCAGAATAGGAGTGGGATAGAAACACCATTAAAGCCCATGCAGCAGGAATAATGGATCATGGGTCCGTAAAGTGAGTAAATGGGCCTTTGAGAAGCAAATGGGCCTAATATGGCCCAAAAGAAAGGAAATAGCAAACCCATGGGTGGTATAGACGTAAAAAAGTAAGAATAGGCTACAGCTATCACAGTAGGCCCAAAGCAACGTAAACAAAGAAAGGGGCAAAGGAGAACCCATAAGCCCCAAAGACGAGGAATAGAGTACTTGGGCCGAGAAAGCCTAAGGAATTAGTTAGAGCCCATGAGAAGCATAGAATTTGAAAGGGCCGAGGATGCCACAAGGAGAGTAAACGGGTTAAGGATGCCCAAAGAAAAAGTAGGCGGGACAAGGGAGCCGGCAAGTGGTAAAAAGGCTAAATGAGATTATTGGGCCATCAGAAAAGAAACAAACAGTGAAACCCAAAAAAGGCCCAGGAGCCTTTGGGTCAAGCAAACCTCACGGCAGGAATGACAGAATGTTACGACAGGAAATAAGTAACAAGGGCTGGGAACAAAAGTATGGGGCGGACCACGACCGAGCAAGGCCCATCCCATAAAGGAAACAAACCATGATAAAAAAGCACTCAAGGGAAGCAGCCCACGCCATAAGAAGCCAAAGACAAACGACAGACTGGGCAGATTGACCTTTAGACCGCGGCAGACACATCAGTAGCGGGCAGAATTTAGACAAGTATGGAGGTAGAGCACGCGCAAGACCCAGTCACCACCAGCCTGTACCCAACCAATATGGGAAATGATAAGATCATGGGTCAGAGGTAAGAGGGTATGGTTTGGCGGTGGGGAGAGAAAGAAAACCCATTTTTGTAGTTCCGGTTCAAGCTCTTTTGGAGACAATATCTTGCTGGGATGACATGCCACCCAAAGGAAGCAACACTGAGCTGGAACCACTAGGTGCATGCCATGAGTGATGAAGAGAAGGAGAATACTTACACCGTGGCAGGCTAAAGTGCCACGGCAAGCAAACAAACAAAAGAGCCCTTTTTGTCTAATGAGGTGGAATGGCGCAGCCAGGTAAGTGGCGCTAGCTGGGCAACTGACCAGTCAGTAATGGTCGGCAAGAACACCAATCCCAAACAAAAAAAGGTTAAGGGTTAAAATGGTAAAATCAAGCACGGCTGGCACTATATAAGGAGCTTCGCTATGCATGGCAAGGAGAAAAAGAGGGGGCAAAAATGGCGGAGAACTGAAAATCGGGGGAGAGAGAAAGAAGAGTAAGGAAAGAGAAAAGGAATTAACGGGAATAGAAAGAAGAGTAAGAAAAGAAGAAAAAACAGAAAGAAAGAATAAAGGAATAGAGAGTAAGAAGGAAAAAAACAAATAGGACTAAGTGACGGGCACACACCAAATGGGTCGATCTCCTTCTCCCTCTCCAACCCATGCTCTCTGATGACAGGGAAGGGTCTCACGAGTTACCGGTAATTTTGGTCCATCCCTTCAAAGTTGCTAATTTCTTTTTTTGAGAGATTAGTCGCGTTGAAGAGGTGATTCTCCTTCTTGACTCAGACTTAACGGTGTAGCTTAGTGCGGCAGGCTGACATTTATCTCCCTTTATAAGTTTATTACTGTTTATTTAATATTCATTCTCTTGTTATTGCTATGTAAAACGGGCACCCTCGAAAGCCCACTTGTTATTTTGTCTGAATTTTAAAGGAATTTTTTTTTTAGAATCTTTATTTCTTTACCTGTTTGCCATAGTCAATGTAACAGTTCTGCTTGTTATGAGCATGTGATTAAGGCCTGATTTACTGTGGCATTGTTTGCGCACAAGCCGGACCAAGCAGGGTTGTTCTTGGGCCGGTCCCAGCTCCCTAACCCAGAAACATTCGGGCCTAGTGTTGCGACAGACAGCCCAGCTCAGTATTTGTAAAAAATGCCCACACACCCGTTTACCGTTTAATTAAATGGCAATTTACCAATATACCCTTCAAATCCTAAATATATAAATTTATTAGTTGTGGTTTATTTTCTTTGACATATTATGATTTATTATTTGTGATATTGAGACATGTTTTAATTTTGAATGATTATTTGTGATGCAGTTACTCGTTAGCTTTGAATTATATATATATATATATATATTTTTTGGTTTCTCACAATTCAATTTGGTTAATACTTTTTTTTTTTTTTCATTTTGATAAAATCTGATAAATAGATCAATACGATTGACCTATTTAATAAATAGGTCATGTTAGAATTGAGAAATCTTGATCAATTTAATAAACATGTTGGGTTAGTGTTAACCCATATAATCAGATATTCATGAGTCGACACGATATGAATCTGACATGCGAACACAAATTATCACCTCTATATGTGTGTGAAGCTCCTTCCTAGAAACTTAAACCCATACCATTGCTCCCTATACCCTACAAGCACTTATACTTGTAGAGTGACCATTACATTAAGAGTATGTAGTGGTCTAAAAGAGTAAGAATTGACTCATATTCGGATTGGATTAAATATTTTATTCATAAATGAGTAAGATTTGACTTATATACGTATTTAATATTATTCATAAATGACCAAAAGAGTCTTATAGCAACTTTTCCTCACCTATAAAGTAACCATTGAGTTGTATACATATTGGATTCCCTGTGGGCTACAACATTTACCACTGAAGTAGAATGTAACACTATGTTATTAGGAATTAAAAATACATTAAAGTCTGTGGTACCTTTAGGTTCATAAATGAAAATTTCAAGATTAAAATTGTATTCACATCTATTTTTTTCTTCTTTTTTTTTCTTTTTTTAATCAAGTATTCGCATCTACTTTAATGTAAAAATTGCATTGCTAAGTGGTTTTTTTGTTCCTATAAAGTTAATGACATAACAAAAATATTCACAAATTTCACAACATTCTTTAATTAGCTTGCCATTTCATATGTAGAGGGCTGAGGTGAAGTACGAAATAGAAACTATGGGCCCAATTCGAGGAGGAAAAAAGACCCACTTGCACATCAATCTTGGCCCAACCTGCAGATTAGAGCCTGAGGAGGAAAGATGAAGAAGCCAACTTCCCGAGAAGCAAGCGTTCCTTAGGAATTATCAAGGAAGCCGATAGTACCAGAAGACAAGAAATTGAGGAAGGTGGAAGAAATGTATGAGCAAAGAAGAAAGGAAATATCTAGATAAAGTAGTCATTACCTCCGCATTTAATGCACTGCACCAACTCAGATGACTACATTAATGAAGGAATGACCCATAATTAGTAGCCTCATAGCTTGCAACACATTTTACCACCTCTAGCACAAC
The DNA here is from genome assembly GCA_032878915.1 of Castanopsis chinensis. Classification (NCBI taxonomy): domain Eukaryota; kingdom Viridiplantae; phylum Streptophyta; class Magnoliopsida; order Fagales; family Fagaceae; genus Castanopsis; species Castanopsis chinensis. Next base: position 3,384,029 of record JAVQMG010000113.1, read on the forward strand.
CTGAAGGGACAAGCATCCAAAGGAAGGCCCCTAGCTGTACAAGTGAAGGGTTAGGATGTAACCCAAAGGAATATATAAGAAAAGGAAACCTCTCCAAATTAGAGGATGAGAAATTGAAAGAAAACAGAAGAATTGTGTAGGGAAACCCTATATTCTGAAAAACTTGAACTCAATACGAACATTGGCTCTTTAACCAGATCCAAAGAAGTGTCAATTCCCAATTTGGTCTTATATGAATGATTTAGCACTTATTTGATTTAGACATGACTTATTAGTTTTTATAACTCAATACCCATAACCCAAACTTAAAACTCATAAGTCAACTCATGACCCAAACCCCTCTATCACTCCAAAACTCAAAACTTTTTGTTTGGTTACAAAATCCATTCACATGTCTCAACTTTCAAGATTACTTTTTCCCAAATGGTGGAGCCCACACCACTGGCACTACAGAGTGGGTTTATTGTTGCTACCCATGTCTTTCTCTTCCCCTCTTCCATATTCTCCCATCAGACAACCAAGAAAAGCAGAGTAGTCACCGGCCCCAATCTTCTTCAATCTACTACAGAATGGGATTTTTTTTTGGTAAGAAGGGGAAATATCATTAAACTACGAAAAGCAAGAAGAAACAATACAAAGTCTGTTGGAGAACAGACCCTGGCTATCAGCCTCAAAGGTTTTCATTATGTCCACAGGTGGACTAGAATACAAAGTGAAATCTGGAACTTGAACACAGCCTAATCTAGCAAGTTGATCAGCGCACATGTTGGCCTCTCGGAAGACATGCTTGATCCGATATTTGGGAAACCAGGTAACCAGCTACTTGCAATCCTCAAAGAGACCAGAAACAACAGAGTTAGAGTAGCCCGGATTGGTGAAAGCTTCAACTAGAGCTTTAGCATCTAATTCTATATCAAGGGTAGGGACACTCATTTGTTGGCAAAGAACAAGACCATCTCGAAGAGCCCATAGTTCCGCAAGAAAGCTATTAACCTTCCTAATTTTTCTCGCAAAACCTGCAACCCATTTACCATCTTCGTCCCTTATCAGACCTTCCCCACCAGCCAAGCCCAACAACGAATCTGAGGCCCCATCAGTATTTAGTTTCATCCAGCCTACCTCTGGCTTTTCCCACCTGATTTTTCTGATGCATTTACACCTGCTACTCCTAGATTGATTAGCACACAAGAAGAACTCCGAGGCTTGTGCAACAATATCTCTTACCAGATTCGGGTTGCTGCTTCTGTGATTAAATACACAATTGTTCCTTTGTCTCCAAATCCCCCAAACTGCAAACAGAAATAACACATTCCAAAGAAGATTAAAAGGATTATGGACTTGCGCCTCTCTACCATTGGTATCAAGCCAATCCTTTAAGTTATGAGTAAAGAAGGTAGAGTTCAAAGCACGGATTCCCAATTGATGCCAGATAGCCTTGGCCATACTGCAATCCCGAAGGTCATGAGTAATAGTTTCCACCTCTGTTTGACACAAAGGGCAAGTAGTGTCTACTATCATTCCTCTTACAGCCAGACAACTTTTAACTCCAATACTATCATGCATGCATTTCCAAACGAAAGCTTGGATTTTTGGGAGAGTGTGGGCTTTCCAAATCCAATTCCAGAGAAAGGGGGGGCCTCCAAGGAGTTGGTAGCAAGCAAATAAGCACTTCTCATCTCGAAACCACCTTTCGAGGATAGTTTCCAAACCAATTATCACCTAGCCTCGCAATGATAGGAGTAGGAGTGCCTTGAATCTCTGCTTTAATATTCTGAGGGAGCTCGAAGGGAATCATGGACCAATCGCAGCAACCATATGGAGTGATGACATCTTTTACCTTGAGGTCGACATCAAATTGAGATTGTTGCTACCACATTCTCATTTGCTTCAATCTTCTTTCATTTTCTATTTAATTTTTCCTTCATCAATACACATTTAGGCGATGTTTTTTTTAGCGACCTTTTTAAATTCGCCGCTGTAAGTGGTATACTGTGACATTTTTAAAAAACGCTTCTAAATAGTGAGCTTTAGCGACGTTTTTTAAAAAACATCGTTGTAACTCAAAACAATAGCAGCGTTTCTGAAAATGTCGCAATAAGTATAGTTTTAGCAGCTTTTTTTTTGGTTTATAGTGATGTTTTTAGAAACGTCGCTGTATATTAAAGAAAGCTCCAGCAGTAAGCACAGGGAAAACTCTATAGCAATGTCTCAGACCACTAGCAGTAAGCAAAAAGGGGAAGAGGTCTATAGCGACATTTTGGAAACGTCGCTATAAGTTCCCACCATTTTTCACTTTTCCCGCAGAAACTTTTGCCCATTTCCTACACTTTTTTTTTTTTTTCACTTCGTATCTCAAACCACCAACAGCAAGCAAAAAGGGAAAGAGGTCTATAGCGACGTTTTGGAAACATTGCTATAAGTTTCTACCATTTTTCACTTTTCCCGCACAAACTTTTGCCCATTTCCGACACTTTTTTCTTTTTCTTTTTCTTTTTTTTCACTTCGTGTCTTAAACCCCCAGAAAGGGGAAGAGGTCTATAGCGACGTTTTGGAAATGTTAATTTCCCATCTTTTTTGATTTTTCCTACACAAACTTTTGCCCATTTCCTACACTTTTTTCACTTTTTTTTTTTTTTCCCTTCGTGTCCCATACTCCCACTTCACTTTTATCTTTTTTCCTCCACTTTGTTTTGGCAATATGATTTTAAGTGGGGGTATTATCGTATTTTTGTCCATACCAACACCAACCCTATTTCCACTACATGTTGGTTTGCCCTCACTCATCTTTTACAGCAGCCCCTCCCCTCTTTACTCTCTTCTCTACTCTGTCATTTACTTCCACTGCCATGACCAAATCCTAGCTCAAACATTTTTAGTGCTTTGCACACTAAATTTTAGTCTCCTTCCTCATTTTTCCTTTCACAAGCTAAGACCTCCAATGAAGTGAGGATTTCTCTCCATTAATCCTCCTAGTAGCCAAACTCCAAGAGATTTCAAAGTGGATCAAAGCCAAGGTAAAAATATGAGTCTTCGCTCAATTTCTTCTATGAAATATATTGGGTTTTGTTATTTTATAATGTTTATGGTATATACTTGATGGGTTTGGTGAATATTGGAAGATTAGAGGATTATAAGGATTTGGGTAGCAAGGGATTTATTAAATCTGAAAATTACAATCTTTTTGGAGGTGTTTGCTTTGATGGGGTGTTTTGGTTCTCTATTTTACTAATGGGTATTTGAGGGTTGGTTTCCTAGAACAAACCATATGAGTTTTGTTGTTGCATGTGTTGAGGTGGCCTGATTTTGAAAGTGTGTTTTCTTTGCATTAGGATGGTTTTGACATATGTGAGAATGACTTTATACTTGTTACATGCCAAGTGTTTGATAAATTGTCTCTAAGAGTTATGGAATTGGTTTGCTTGACTTGTAGTTTGATAATTGCTACATGAGATTGTGAATCTATGGTTAATCTGTTAGTTTGGCATTTTTTATTGTGGAATATTGATGATCAATAGGCATATTTGATACATTACAAGTTAATGTTAACTATTGTTGAAGTTTGAGCAAGTTTATATAGCATTTTTTATATTTTGTTAAAAATAAAAATAAAAAAAGCAAAACATCGCTAAAAAGTACAAGGAAATCCTCTTTAGCAACGCTTTTAAAACGTCGCTATAGGATTGATTATTTGTGGCGTTTAAAAGTGTTGCTAAATGTATTTTCCAACATTATATACGAAAATATAATATTATTTAGTGACGTTTTAGAAAATGTCGCTAAAAGTTTTTGAACACTGTTAAAAAGTCAAATATGGCGACGTTTCTAATAGACCTATAGTGACCATGATATTGCGACGTTTTTGAACATCGCAAAAGAAAACGTCGTTGTAGACCATTTGTGTCTATAGTGACCTTTTTTGGGTTTTTAGTGACGTTTTATAAACGTCACCTAAACTCAGATTTCTTGTAGTGCGCCTCTCTCTCGTCTGAGTTCAGATCGTCACCCCACTCCAAATCTCATATTTTTTTTCTCCTAACCACAACCCAAGCTCCATTGCTCAACAACAGTTCTCTCTCTCCAAAACCAGCTGCTCGTTCTTGTCTCACTTGAATCAATCTTTTTTTTTTCTTTTCTTTTTTTGTGTGTTTGTCGTGATTGAATCAAATATCGTCAAACACAAACACGAACCCATTTCACGGCAAACACAAGACAACCTTGGCTCAACAAATTTTCCTCTCTCGCTTGAATCAAATATCGTCTCAAATGTTTATGGGTTTGTGTGTGTGGACAGAGAAATGATATATTGATTGAGCCAAGAACAGATAAAAGAGAAATGATAGACTGTGTCGCAAGAGCTGTAAGAAAGAGAGAAAGAAGAGAGTTCCAGACGCTGAAAGAGAGAAATCTAATTTGTATGGAGAGTTTTGGTGTAGGAATGGATACCGCTTATTGCTGAAAAGTAAAAACACTGTAGCAAAATAATTTTTTATATGTAAATAGTACCGTGAGACCAATTTTGAAAAAAAATTTGCTGAGTTAGACAACTTGTGGGTCCCGTAAATAGTGCACGGGACCCACTGACAGGACTGGTCCCAATGCTAAAAACGTCAAAACGCAATGTTTATGAGTTGTATCCAAACGGGTACTTGATTTGTTTGAGAGACGAGAGAGAAAGTGGTGTTTAATAAATACTGATAGAGACAATTCATCCGTCCCGAATGTTGGTTATTTTTACAAAATTGTCATTGTAACTCAATTCTCATCACTTGAAAATATCAAAAATTTGTTTTCAATTTCTATAACTCAATTTTTTGAGTATTTAGTTATGGAAATTAAGTTAAGAAATTGATCCAAACACAACAAATTCATGTGGGGCCCACAAAATTTGGAAAATGAGTTATGAAAACTAAAAATTGGGTGATGAAAACATTTAAACCAAACAAGCCCTTATTGAGCTATTTTCGTCTCAATCACAACATTTAAATCATAAGATTGCATTAAAAAGTGACCTTGGAAACCCATAACTCTAAACAAATTAATGGAATTGGGCCTAACAACCGAACTCCACCACCCTAAGTGGGCTAAGTGTATGTTCAGACCCATATATGATACATGAGCCCTTTGTAACGTATGTTTCGGTTTTTTTAATATATATATACACACGCATATAAAATCGGACTCCACATATGAGGTGGTGTACTAATTTTAAAATATTGTAAAATTTTGTTGCAACTTTTTAAAATAAAAGGATATCTTGTAATCGTTGTATAATAGTAGATACTCACACAACTTGTGGTTCCACGTACTAATGAGGCAAATATATTGTGAGAGATAGGATATACTACCTCTTTCTTAGAAGACTTACCTATCAATGATTTCAATTAGCAAACAACTCTACTTGTACATGGCTTATTCTAAATTTAAACAAAATAACATTTGGCTTCTATTTTTTTTGGTTTTGAGGGGGCTAAAAAATAACATGTGACTCATAGAATAGCTAAGCACGCCAGATATTTTTTAAAGATATACAACTTGGCTTTGAAGATGTAGCAACTTTTCCAGGTAATATAAGCGAAATCTAAATCTTCTTGTATTAATTAAAAAATAAAAAAGAAAAAGTTTTTCAATCTCTTTGACCAAATAAGCGATGGATTGCTGGTATTTCTCCTAGTTCAAGTATAAAATTGTAGTTTATTGTTGTAGGCCACTTCTAGCGATATAAATTTCGGTGACCGTATTTAAGTTTACAGCCTCAAACCGTTGCCTTTCAGAATGATCACATGTGCACCTCAACCCCAAAGCCATGGAGGCTGTATAAGAAGCAGCCGCACAAAGATGATGACTGAGGGCTACGAGTAAAGCTGATTCTTTTGCCTCCATACAATCTAGTTTCACAAAGCTAAGAGAGAGAGAGAGAGAGAGAGAGAGAGAGAGAGATTTCCCTACGCATGAGAACCAATTCAATTCAATTATAGCACAAATTTTTAGCTTCTAAATAAAAAATAAAAAATAAAAAAGAAACGGGAAGCATCCCTAATGAATTGATTTGGTGGAGTATAAACTTTGAAGTTGACCTTCTGTAAACATTACAACCACTCAACTGATCCTCATAACCCCTTTATTTTTTGATACATCGAAATTGGGGGGTGAAGGGATTTGAACCCTTAAAAAACACTAGGAGATTCCAATTGATCTACAAGACTCTTGGCCACAATCCCTTTATTAGTTTCTGCAATTTAGACATTTAGTTACCTATACAGAGTGAGGAGGCAGACAGAACTTATCCATCCCTTACCAAAAAAAGGTAGAAAACAAACCAAGTCTCCAAGCTAATTATAAGGGCTACTAGCATAGACAGTATATATTCACTTTACATCAACAACTATGCTTAAAATTCTCCAACTCTAGTTCAAATGTAGAGACTGCAGCCATAGCAGAAAAGTTACTATCTCGGTAGCCTATCCATTTGCCTACTTGATGTATTGAGAAAGCCACTTGAAGCCTTCGCCATATCCCATCTTGCGTACAATGCTGCACATGAAGACTTCAAGAGGGCGAACATTGGAGTCGGCCAAATTAACCTTACCCTTACCCGTGGTGAAGTTGGTCAGGCCCATATGGTAGCGCAACTCATCCTCTGAAGCAGCATAAGGTATGTCGATCTTGTTTCCCAAAATAAGGAACGGGACAGTCGCCAAGGACTCATCAGAGAGTAGCGCATCAAGCTCCTTTTTTGATTCTGCAAATCTCTCCTTGTCATAAGCATCAACCAGGTACACAACAGCATCCACCTACGTGATAAAAGGTTGCAAATGATCAGTGAGGTATCAACCCCATCAAGAAAGTTTTACTTGAGTCTTTTCATGCATCACCCCCACCACCACTGCTTTGGCTGTAAGTGGGACTTACTGTTCCTTCCAAACCCATGAGTCATTCAACGACAACAATAGTTGAAGAATAATCAGTTTGCTTTGATAGCAACGGACTTGAACACCCCAAACTCCTAAAACTACAATTGCAGAGTAAACAATATGACCATGAAGATATAAATTTAAATAGATGACACCTATATGTAAACCCTTGTCTCTTTATTTCAATATGGTATCCACACAGAATCATAGCAACCGCTAAAGTCATGTTAGTCCAAAATCAGAATAATTAACAATAAAGTGTCAAGTTTGACACTTCCTAACATAAGAACAGCTGGAAGGTAAGGTTGTGATTTCAAAATCCATTGGGTACGTGTACAACATACCAATCAAGAAATTCGAAGAAATTAGTGAGCCATGAGTCTATACATCAAACAATTAATCTAATAAGCCATGAGTTTCATATAAACATCCCTAAGACAAAACATGCATTAATTTTGTTCAACAACATAACCTAACTATATTTTCTACCATCTACAGCTTCCCTAATCAATCACAATTATTATTTTTTTGGATAGATCTAATCAATCGCAATTATTATGAAATAATATTAACAATAAAACAAACAGTTTCACTAAATGAATGGATTAGCTAACCCCAAAATTTAGGCACTAAGAGTCTAAGACTTGGTTGTTAAAGGTTGTACCCAGTGCACGAAACTCGCACTTTTGCACGTATCGAGAGAGATCATGGTAGACAGCTTTACCCCCAATTTATTTGAAAGGCTAATTCCTGGACTCAAACCCATGACTTGTTGCTTTTGGGATTAAGACTTGCTCGTTGTTCACTAAAATTACACGTTCAACCAACATTCAGAGTCAAAATCCCCCATGTTTACAATTTTTAAATGGTTAAAACTCCAATGAAAAGCTAGATGTCACAATGACCTAGTACCTATTCTTCAAAATCACTCTATTTAAGGGTGTTGGGATTATAGGTGTGATGCTGCCGGGAATGATTTTTGTAACAATTTTTTCACAAAATCAAATTCATAAGTTGCGATTGGAAAAACTTCATTTTGTTCAGGACATGTTATGATCTATGAAGCACGGGTGCGTTTTGAGACTCGAGTGCGGGTGCGGGTGCAGGACTCGGCAATTTTTGAAAAAGGTGGGTGCGGGTGCAGCGGAACTCGGCAATTAAAAAATTATTAAAAATATTTTTATTTATATTTTCTACATATTTTTACTATTAAAATATTCTTAAAAAACATATTACTATGCCTTGATTCACAAAACAAAGAAAGAAGAAGGCAAGAAACACAAAACAAAACACAAATGAAGCAACAAATATTCAAAATAAAATTGAGGAATGACAGATTTAGGGTGTTTGGGCTTCATTAAAAGTGAATTTTGGCTGTTCCGGCATGATTCAAGGCCGATTTTGGCATGATTCAAAGCCGATTTTGACCTGTTTCAGTCTGTTTCAGCCGTTTCGGTCGCCGGCCGATACGGTTCTGGCCGAATCTGCCCAGTTTGGCGCGAATCAAAGCCGAGTCAAAAAAAGGGAAAAAAAAATCCTAGACGCAGCACCGACGAGCGGGCAACCGCATCTGACACCGCATTTCGCGTCGGACTCGGGTGCAGCACCCTCCCAGCCACGTCCATGCTTTCTAGGTTATAATTGATATACAGTAAAAATGACGTCAATAGTGAACCCTTGTCGAAATGATGTTACACGAATCACAACTTAGCGTATTGCGGAAAAAAAAAATGTCACCTTTTTCCATGTCTCTAAACATAGATCATAGGGCCGCTACTCAACACCACTTTTAGTTGTGAAATTTTTTATTTTTTATTTTGTAGCTATACTTATTGTAAATATTAATAAACAAAAAATCAAATTAAATTGCACATAAAAAAAATTGAGAAATAAAAAAAGCAAAAAAAACCTTAGCGTAATAGTCCTTCCAGACTCTACGAGCGATTTGATGGCCACCCAAATCGAAAGCTTTGAACTTTATCTGCCCAATACTCAGCTCCTCCGACGTTGGATACTGCGTCGGTTGGTGCTGCACTAATCTCTGCAAAACCAAACAAATACAAAATTTGTATAATTTATACAATAAACAATTCAAGAGCCTCTGTTTGGTTACTGAGAAAATCTGTACCTCGTCTTTGAGCATATGAAGCAAGGTGGTCTTTCCAGCATTATCAAGCCCTAAGAACAAGATCTTCGCCTCTTTTTGCCACAGACCTAGCGAAGCCAGAATTCCATAAAACCAATCAAAAAGAAACATTTTTTTTTTCTAAAAATATTTAGTGAAGGAAATTGATTGGTTCGCTTTGAATCTGAGAAAATTCTCGGGAAAATTGTACGGGTAGTGAGAGTTGTAAGAGAGGGATTGAGCTTTGTTTGGTTCGCTAGAAAGTGACAGTAAATTAGAGAGAGAAAAAAAAAAGTTTTATTTTAATTTTTGAGTTTTAGGGGTTTTATTTTATATTTGGAGGGTGACTGATAACCGGTTTGAACAGTGAGAATGTGTTGGTGTTGTGGCGTGAACGATGCTGACGTGGCCGGTGGAGAGGATAAATAATGGAATTAGCCAGTTGTGGCCTATGGTGTCTGACGTGGGAGAATTTCATTGGCTAGTACGCGTCATTAGGATGTACCAAGCCATCGATTTGGAAACTTGTGGAATGATGCTGTCTTTGAGGGCATGGTTACGTGGAAGAATCCTTTATTTATTTTTTCTTTCTTAATAAAAATGTTAGAAATTTTATTTTTAAATTTTTAGAGGCACTCGCATCAACGGTGGTATAATAGAAAAAGATATGTATTGTTGCTTTTTGAAAAGTATGAAATAGATAATATGACATAAAATGTTTTGAAAAGTGTGTAGCATAGAAAAATAAGTTTTTATTTTAAAATAAACAGAAATTTTTGTTTAAATTGATGCAAATGCTCTAAATAGGTTGCGGTGACGAACACAACTCTGAATCCTCTTTTTTTTCAATTATTTTTAAACAATTTAGGGAGGGAAATTTAAATAAGAGAGTAGATCTTCTAGACAAATAATATTAACATTAAAATAAAATAAAATAAAATTAAAAGCTTCCATTAGACTTGTGAAGCCATCAACATGGTCACTTTAATCTCATTTCTATGCACACAAGCAAGGAAAATTTTTAAGTATTTCCTAAAAACCGTCTCAATTTGTCATGAACAACTAGATCCTTCCAATAAAGTGATCATATGGACTATGTCTATATTCTATGACTCGAACAAACTTCAGTGTCATCACACTCAAAAATAGAATAAAAATTCCCAATAACTTGGGAGAAAAGAGGCCTTGGACAAGGCTTTTTTAGGCTACGTGAGAGGTTTTCCTATTATCCGCAGCTAAAAGCAATCAGTAATGGAATATGAGGAGCAGCCAAAGGGGAACCTATTCGCATCTGAAAAGTGATATATAGTCTACTTAATAGTTAATATTGCTTTAAAATAGAATAATTCAGTTGGTCAATAGCCATGGCAATCGTGAACACCTATTATTAGAGAATGTAATACAGGGATCTAAAAAAGAGAGGGAGACAGAGAATATAATACAGGATCCAAACAAACTTGGTCTGGAGAGGAAGAAAACTAGACTCCAGCTGATAAAACTGTACAACAAGAAAAACGTGGAAAATAAGTAACATAAAATGACACCAAAGGTTATAAACAAATGAAAAAATATAGATTCTATTGACTATAGACATTTGTTGAAAGATTAAACGAGAAAGATGTCAACAAAGATGAAAAATAAAAACGGTTCTTAAAGGGAAAAAAAATATCACAAAGAAAAACAGTTATAAAAAAAAGACATCACGAAATTCCTTACTTGCCAGTTGCCAATAGCAATTGAAGGGAAGACTTGCACAGATTGCTTTAGTATGATAGACAGTTACCAAGAGCACAGTTCTGTTGCTATTATGTGAAAGTGATTACATACTCAATACTTTCACATAAGCTTATATACTCATAATCAACCGTTGTTGCTATTATGTGAAAGTGATTACATACTCACCACTTTCGCATGGACTTACATACTCATAATCAACTATAGTTTTTCATAGATAGTAAGTTATAATTGATAATATTATTTTTATATGAGTTTATTGTTGACATAAAATTATTGCAAATCAATCACAACCTACCAACTCAACAAATAGTAAAATTTACCACTTTCACGTAACAATAGCTTATCTCCTCAATAAGACGTGAGATTATGCGTGAATAAGCATCTTTTATTTTTAAAGAAAAATTGTGTGCGCATAAATAACTTAGGTGTAAACTTAATTCTATTAAAAAAAAGGGTAATCTTGTAAATAGATAGCTTATAAGGGTATGTGATATTGGGAGAGCCACTTGAAGCCTTCACGATGGCCCATCTTGCGTACAATACTGCACATGAATCTTCTAAGGGCCGGACATTGGACTCTGTGTGAATCACCTCCTCCTTGCCAGTTGTACGGGTAGTGAGAGTTGGAAGAGAGGGATTGAGCTTTGTTTGGTTCGCTAGAAAGTGACGGAAAATTGGAGAGAAAATGGAAAAGGAAAAAAAAAAAGGTTTTATTTTAATTTTTGGAGGTGACCGATAACCGGTTTGAACAGTGAGAATGTGTCGGTGCGGTAGTGTGAACGATGCTGACGTGGCCGGTGGAGGGGATACATAATGGGGATCAGCCGGTTGTGGCCTTTGTTGTCTGACGTGGGGAAATTTAATTGGCTGGTACGCGTCATTAGGATGTACCTAGCCATCGATTTGGAAACTTGTGGAAATGATGTTGTCTTTGAGCCCCTGGTTACGTGGAAGAATCCTTTATTTATTTTTTCTTTCTTAATAAAATGTTAGAAACTATATTTTTAAAAACACTCGTATCAATAGTTGTATAATTGAAAATATTTGCATGTCTGCATTTTGAAAATTATAAAATAGATAATTTGATGCGAAATGTTTATAAAAGTATGTAAAATAAAACAATAAGTTCTTATACTAAAATAAACAGAAATTTTCGTTTAAGCTAATGCAAATATTCTAAGTGGGTCGCGGTAACGAACACAACTCCAAATTCCTTTTTTTCCATTATTTTAAAACAATTTAGGGAGGGGAATTTAATGCTTCTTTTGTTTCGATGTAAAATATTTTGAGGAAAAATTAGCAGACCCACTGTAAGCGATAGCAACTCGCCAATTTTTTCTCAAACTGGGCCTAACCCGCGCAAACGGATGGGATTGTGATGCTCAAAATGTCGAATTCACTGTAAAATGTACTCCCCCCTAGATCTAGGGTTTTACTTGGAGTCGCTACTTATTTAATTTAAATGGAAAAAAATAAGAAAACCTTCACTATAAAAAAATGCTTTTGTTGTATTAATATATATGACAATTTACATCAATTTTGTAAAAAAATTTACAATGTTTTTTTAGTCCTAGATACAATCTTAGAAAGTAAATTACATTACTTTGTTTCCTAGTTACATTCTAAAAAATGTAAAATTGCATATACAAGAGCCTAGTCTAGAACCCTTGATTTTGGTTTGGAGGTTAATTTACGATATAGGAAGGGATTAAGCACCCATCTCATCCAGTAAAATTAGTCTCCTAGGTTAAGGTGGCCAATATCATGTCATGTCAAACAAATACAAACAATATATCATCAAAATATGTTAATTTGTAAGAACTGTAAACAAATATGTGTTAGGGAATTTGACATAAAGAGAAACAAAAAGTGAAATTTGTTAGATAACAATTTAAATATAAAGAAAGCATGAAAGTAATGGCATGTTCATCTAAGAAATTAATGTAAACAAGGAATTCCTAGCCTAGACATGTTCATATAAACATGTGAAGGTAAACAAAATTGTCATGTTATTTGTCATCAACATAATTGCAAAAGAAAATTTATTTTTAGACCTAATAATCATCCAAGCAATCATGAGAAAAACAAAGAAAATCACCTAGACATGTTCATCCAAGTATTTAAGCGAAAACCATAATTTTAATTAGACCTATTCATCTAAGCATTAAAAAAAGAGATATATAACTACCTAAACATGTTCATCTAAGCATGCTAAGAAAATCAAATAATAACTTAGAAGTGTTCATCCAAGCATGTGAAGGAAAACAGGGAATTGTCATGCTATTTGTCATCCACACAATTGCAAAGAGAAAAACAAAACATTTAAACATATTCGATCATCCAAGCAATTATGAAAAAAAAAGTAAAGAAAAATCCCTTAGACATGTTCATTTAGAGAAAATCAAACTACTTAGACATGCTTGTTTAAGCATTTAAAGAAAGTAAAACAACTATCTAGACATGTTCATCTAAGCATTCAATAGAAAGTTATGCATTAGCCTAGAAGTGTTCATCTAAGCGTTCAAGAGAAAGTTATGCATTAGCCTAGAAGTGTCTGTCTAAGTATTCAAGGGAAAGCTGTGTATTAGCTTAGAAGTGTTCATCTAAGTATATAAAAGGAATATCAATGAGATATATAGGCATGTTCATCCAAGCATATTATAAAATAAACAAATAATGACTTGTAAGTATTTATTCAAACATGAGCAGAAACTTAAAGAACACAATTAACTACTTTCCAGTATAAAGCATAAATTAAAGGGAGAAGTGATTTCTTAAAGGGTTAGGGAGCAAGCAAGAAAGTACTAAACTACAACCAAAGTAAAAACAATGGTTGCATGATAGCTTTTCTTTTCTTCTTTCTCACTAGCTCTCCAGAGGAAATTCCCGGTTAGAAAATGGAAGAGGTCTTCTCCATTTATAGGAGAAGGGATGTCTTAGCTTTAAAGCTAAAGCATTAGCTTTCTTCCGAAGCTAAGAGAGAAGATAAACCTGTTTAAATAAGTTGGAAGTTGGAACAAATTTGGTGTTGATCCCCATTTGAATTTTGAAAGGAAGTTGAAGATGATGCTAAACTTGTGTTATATTCTGCACCTGTTTCGTATTTTGGCTTTAACTTTATGCTCAAACTTCCAATTGATTCAAGATTTGTGTTTTCTGAAAGGAAACTCAATTCTCTAAAACCTTTTTAGAAGTAGAGAAAACCAAATTTCAACGTTTTCCAGGCCAAAAATGCGATTCAAATTGATATTGAAAATAGTAAAGTTTTTTGAGCATTTTTCAGTTTTTTGAAATTTTTAATAGGATGTGTGGGGGGGTAAGGAGCACCGAAACCCCATGTGGGCCGTGGGCCTGGCTCGAGGACGGGACCCCACCGAAGGGATCGAGGATAGGGCCTCCTAAAGCGGCGGCTCAAACGCCCGCCGACCGAATTCGTACATGTCCGAGGAGAAAGTCTCCTCGGACCAAGAGACCCTTATCCGAGAAGCGTAGCACGTTGTCCAGAGAAGGTCTCCTAAAGCTCAGCGAACCGTCCTCCGCCCCAACGGGACGCCGAGAAGGAGGCACAAGAAGTACGAACACTTTACAAAGCTACTGCCTCCGCATTAAATGCCTTCCACCTACCCACCTGGCCGCATTTATGGGGAAATGACTTCTGAAGGGACGGGGAATGGCCCTAAGGGCATTGGGGAGTGCTTTTAGGGAAAAGACAGGTGGGAACCAGAGAGGGGGAGTATAAATAGGAAGGGGGGAACCATTGGAATCGGATCGGCACTTTTTGGAAAAGAGGAAGAAGAAGGTTCTCTCTCTCCCTTGAAGAACGGAACGCTAATCTGCACAGACGCTCCTCGGCACACGTCCGAGAAGGGAATTAGGCCACTCCCTCAGCCAGTCATCTCTCAGAAGTGGACTTGGGCCTTACACCGCATCCTTCTAAAGTACCAGGAGGTCTAGGCTTTGAACCCATTCTCTACAAATTCTATTGTAAATGCCACTTGGGCCGGCCCAGTCACCCATTTGGGCCTAAGGCAATTTTGTGTCCTTACAATTGGCGCCGTCTATGGGGAGCCTTGACCAGAGGGACTAGAAGTGCCATGGAAGGCTCAGGTTCACGTCATGCGGAGTCTAGGGGGTCCCAGCGCGAGGATCAATTTGCACGGTTGGAGAGAGAGCGCGAAGCCAGTGTCCACACGGAATGTACTCGCGGGAGGAGCCATGCACGCAGTGGTAGTAGGGCCTCCCGCGAGAAAAGTGTTGAGACCCTGCAAAGGGAGGTGGACCATCTAAGAAGGAAGCTGCGCCGGTAAAAACGAAGGCGCACGCCCTCCCCTTCAGACCGGTCTTCAGCAGATGTCAGCAGTGGCTCTGACAGTTCCAGGTCGAGGACTTCCCTTTGCGAGTCCTCTTCCCAGGAGGACGAACACCGTCGCCAACCTAAGGACAAGCGGACGTCCACCAGAGGCCTGGCCAACAATGCACTGAGTAAGGCGCTCCACCAAATTTCCAAGTCGCCCTTCACCCGGAGGATTGAGAAGGGAAGGCTCCCAAGAAGGTTCACCCAGCCAACCTTCACGATTTATAACGGAAGGACGGACCCAGTGGAACATGTGAGCCACTTCAGCCAGAGGATGGCGGTGCACTCGAAGAATGAGATCCTGATGTGCAAGGTCTTCCCTTCTAGCTTGGGACCCGTCGCAATGAGGTGGTTCAACGGCCTGAAGGCGAGTTCTGTCGATTCCTTCACAGAGCTCACCAGGGCATTCGACGCACGGTTCATCACATGCAGCAGGGTCCCTCGACCCCTAGATTCGCTGTTGTCGATGGCCATAAGAGAGGGAGAGACCCTCAGGGCATATACTGACAGGTATTGGGAGATGTACAACAAGATCAATGGCGACTTCGATGAAGTAGCCATAAGTACCTTCAAGTTCGGCCTGCCAAACGAACATGACCTGAGGAAGTCGCTAACCAGAAGGCCTGTCAAGAGTGTGCGTCGTCTCATGGACCGCATTGATGAATACACGCGGGTGGAGGAGGATCAGCTGCAAGTGAAGGCCAAGATGAAGGTTATCCCTCAAGAGAGGAGGGATTTCAGGTCGGACGGATACAGCAACGGTAGGCCGAGGAGAGAGTTCGTTGGGCAACCACGCCGGATACCAACGCAAGTACTCGGCATCGCATTTCGCAAACCCATACAACGGGTGTTTGAGAAAATCCGCCACGAGTCCTGTTTCCGGTGGCCCAACAAAATGATAGGCGATCCCACGAAGCGTAACCAGAACCTCCACTGCCAATACCATCAAGAGAACGGCCATACGACCGAGAATTGCAAGAGCCTACGGTTCTATCTGGAACAGCTAGCCAAGGAGGGAAAGTTGAGACAGTTCGTGCACCAGCGAGAGGGGCAGCTAGAACAAACTGGGACGGCGCACCAAGGCCATCACGCCCCTAGGCCCCCGCTAGGAACCATCAATACCATCCTGGCCGCCCCTAGGAGGACCAGTTCACGCCCTTCCAGGGTAATGTCCGTAGCCCGGACTTCCGCCGAGGACTCTGCCTCCGAGCCAAAAAGGATTAAGGGCAATGGGCCGCCCACTATAGCCTTCTCGAACGCCGACAAGGAAGGGACCATCCAACCCCACGATGACGCATTAGTCATAACGTTGAGAATCGGAGGATACGACGTGAAGAGGGTGATGGTAGACCAAGGGAGTGGCACAGACATCATGTACCCTGACCTGTCTAAGGGGCTGAACTTGAGGGAAGAGGACCTTTCGGCCTATGACTCGCCTCTGATAAGCTTCGAGGGGAGGACAGTGGTGCCGAAGGGACAGATCAGACTGCCTGTACAATCGGGCCCAGCAATGGTGGAGGTGGACTTCATCGTGGTGGATGCCTACTCTCCTTACACGGCCATTGTGGGGAGGCCTTGGCTGCACGCCCTAGGGGCTGTCTCCTCCACTCTCCATGTCAAGGTGAAGTTTCCTTTTTTTGGCCAAGTCGAGGAAATCCTGGGAAGTCAGTCCGCGGCGAGACAGTGCCTGACAGCTGCGGTTCTGCGCAGACCGGAACCCGAGCCCTCGGCTTCCGCTGCTCCGGTCCCGTAGCAATTAGCCTCTTCTGCCACAACTAGAGGAGCAGTGGCAGAAGGGCCCGAATGCGAGGGGTTGGACAGAGTTCTTGTCGACGACGACCCAGAGAGGTTCTTCCAGATTGGTGCTCGGCTGCCGACCGAAGAAAGGGAAGAGTTGGTCGCGCTCTTGATAAGAAACCTCGATATGTTTGCATGGGACGAGCATGAGATGCCTGGGATCGACCCAAATTTCATCTGCCACCACCTGAACGTTAACCTAACAGCAGTGTCAAAGAAACAACCTCCTCGGCGCTCTTCCGCAGAACACTCTGAGGCCGTAAAGGAGGAGGTCATCAAACTCAAGAGGGCAGGAGCTATCAAGGAGGTGTTCTATCCTGAATGGTTGGCGCACACAGTCGTGGTGAAGAAGAAGAACGGGAAATGGAGAGTGTGTGTGGACTTCACAGACCTCAACAAGGCCTGTCCCAAGGACCCATTCCCGATGCCACGCATAGATCAACTTGTAGATGCGACGGTCGGCCATCCTCGCATGAGTTTCCTGGACGCCTTTCAGGGGTACCACCAGATACCTCTGGCCTTAGAAGACCAGGAGAAGACCGCCTTCGTGACCCCCATCGGCAACTACCATTACAAGGTGATGCCCTTTGGTCTTAAAAACGCAGGGGCCACCTATCAGAGGATGATGACCCGGATGTTCGAGGCTCAGTTGGGGAAAACTGTCGAGGTATACGTGGACGACATGGTTGTGAAGAGCAGGGCCGTATCGGACCATGTGGCTGACCTCGATAGCACGTTCCGGACTCTGTGGGAACATAAGTTACGACTGAACGCCTCCAAATGTTCCTTCGGCGTGGGATCGGGTAAATTCCTGGGCTACATGCTTACTCACAGGGGTATCGAGGCCAACCCCGAACAAATCTCCGCGATCTGTAACCTGCAACCACCTCGGAACCCGAAGGAGGTCCAGAAGCTGGCCGGAATGACAGCTGCCCTCAGCAGGTTCATCTCTCGATCGGCGGACAGATGCCGGCCGTTCTTTCAGCTGCTGAACAAATGGAAGGGATTCGAATGGACCGAGGAGTGCTCCTCGGCGTTTCAGCAGCTGAAGGAATACCTTTCTCGGCCACCCATTATGTCTCGTCCCGACCCAGACGAGGTGCTGTTTGCGTACCTGGCCGTGGCTGCCCACGCGGTTAGCCTGGTTCTGATACGGGACTACGACGGCACACAACGGCCGGTCTACTACATTAGCAAGTCTCTGCAGGAGGCTGAGATCCGATACTTACCATTGGAAAAGGCGGTTCTGGACATAGTGCACGCGACACGCCGGCTCCCACATTACTTCCAATCTCATACGGTCGTCGTATTAACCCAACTCCCACTCCAGTCCGTGCTGCGGAGCGCTGACTACTCTAGTAGAGTCGCCAAATGGGGAACCTTCTTGGGGGCCTTCGACATCAAGTATTTACCTCGTACATCTATAAAGGGACAAGTCCTGGCCGACCTGGTGGCGGAGTTCACCTAGCCTCCCCCGGAAGAAAACTTGGGGGGATGGGGCGCCGGCGGAAAGCCAGTCGGTGCAATCTCGAACGAAACGCCTCCGTTGTGGAAGCTCTACGTGGACGGGGCGGCGAACCAGAGGGGTTCAGGCGCGGGAATAGTGTTGACGTCTCCTGAGGGGATCATCATGGAAAAGTCCTTGAGGCTAGCGTTCTAGGCCACCAACAACGAAGCCGAGTACGAGGCTCTGCTGGCAGGAATGGACATGGCACAAAAAGTGGGGGCAAAAGCGGTACTAATATTCTCGGACTCACAGCTGGTGGTCGGCCAGATGGAAGGGAAATTGGAGGCTAGGGAGCCAAGGATGCGGAACTATCTAACCCGCGCGAAGCACTTACAAGCCAAGTTCAAGTCCTTCGGTTATCACATGTTTCTAGGAGCAGAAACACCCACGCTGACTCGCTCGCCACTCTCGCTACCACCTTGGCCCAGGGGCTCCCTCGGGTCATTCTCGTTGAAGACATGCTCAAGCCAACTGGGCAGGAAAGTCACACCCCTCGAATCCAGCAAGTCAGAGTTGGGCGTAGTTGGATGGACCCCATTGCGTCCTTCCTTAAGCACGACATATTGCCAGAGGACAAGTCTGAAGCCAACAAGATCCGCCGAAAGGCTCCGCGCTTTTGGCTGTCCGAGGACCAAAAGCTTTATAAACGCTCCTTCTCGGGGCCCTACCTGTTTTGTGTACATCCGAAAGAGACGGAGCAGCTCTTAGAAGAACTACACGAGGGAATTTGCGGTAGCCACACGGGCGGAAGGTCGTTGGCCCACAGGGCCCTCACGCAGGGGTACTGGTGGCCAAACATGCAGAGAGAGGCGTAAGAGTATGCGAGGAAGTGTGACCAATGTCAGAGGTATGCTCCCAACATCCACCAACCTGGTGGTGTTCTTAATCCATTGGTCAGCCCATGGCCGTTCGCACAGTGGGGCTTGGACATAGTGGGACCGTTTTCAAGAGCGGCAGGCAACAAGCGATGGCTGCTTGTCGGAACAGACTACTTCACTAAGTGGGTAGAAGCCGAACCCCTCTCGAACATCCGGGACGTGGATGCGAAGATATTTGTTTGGAAGAACATCGTTACCAAGTTCAGGATCCCGCGCACTCTAATCTCGGATAATGGACTGCAGTTCGACAGCAAGGCCTTCAGAAAATACTGTGGGGACCTCGGTATCACGAACAGGTACTCCACTCCGGCCTACCCGCAGGGGAACGGCCAGGCTGAGGCGACCAACAAGTCGATAGTCAACGGACTCAAGAAAAGATTAGATGATGTGAAGGGCAGATGGGTGGATGAAGTACCCCATGTGCTGTGGACTTACCGAACCACGCCACGGAGGTCCACAGGAGAGACTCCCTTCGCGATGACGTACGGCGCCGAGGCCGTAATACCCGTAGAGATGGGGTTCCCGACGATGAGGGTGCAGTCATTCGCCCCAGACACTAATGATAGCATGCTACTGAAGGAGCTGGACTTGGTGGAAGAAAGAAGAGAAAACGCCATGGTCCGATTGGCTTGCTATCAACAGAAGCTCAAACAAGGATATGACTCTCACGTGCGGTCTAGACCTCTCGCTCTAGGAGACCTTGTCCTGAAAAAGGTCGTGGGGACAGCAAAGGACCCATCGTAGGGGAAGTTGGGGCCGAATTGGGAGGGACCCTACCAGATAACCTCAGTAGCCGGTGTGGGGGCATATTATCTAGCCGACCTGGATGACAAACCTGTAAAGCGACCTTTTAATGTAAATAACCTTAGAAGGTATTACTACTGATGAAAGGCGTGTCCGCCATATTTTCAGATATCATTGTCTTGTGCCAATTGTCAAGTACTATCATCTCTATCGGTACAATTTATCATGTTAATGTCAATCTTGGCTAAGCCAGGTCTTCGGACCTTCTGCCTTGGAAAAATTTAACATACGACTGGTTCCATTCTTACATGTTAATGTCAACCTCGGCTAAGCCAGGTCCTCGGACCTTCTGCCTTGGGAAAATTTAACATACGACTGGTTCCATTCTTTCATGTTAATGTCAACCTCGGCTAAGCCAGATCCTCGGACCTTCTGCCTTGGAAAAATTTAACATACGACTGGTTCCATTCTTACATGTTAATGTCAACCTCGGCTAAGCCAGGTCCTCGGACCTTCTGCCTTGGGAAAATTTAACATACGACTGGTTCCATTCTTACATGTTAATGTCAACCTCGGCTAAGCCAGGTCCTCGGACCTTCTGCCTTGGAAAAATTTAACATACGACTGGTTCCATTCTTACATGTTAATGTCAACCTCGGCTAAGCCAGGTCCTCGGACCTTCTGCCTTGGGAAAATTTAACATACGATTGGTTCCATTCTTACATGTTAATGTCAACCTCGGCTAAGCCAGGTCCTCGGACCTTCTGCCTTGGGAAAATTTAACATACGACTGGTTCCATTTTTACGTGTTAATGTCAACCTCGGCTAAGCCAGGTCCTCAGACCTTCTGCCTCGGGAAAATTTAACATACGGTTTATTCCGTTTTAACGTGTTAAATGTCAACTGGGGCTAAGCCAGGTCCTTAGACCTTCTGCCTTAGGGAAATTTTAACACGCGCAATTTATGTTTAAGTTAAACGCTAATGTCAACCTCGGCTAAGCCAGGTCCTCGGACCTTCTGCCTGGGGGAAATTTAACATACAATCTATTCCACTTTTAAGTGTTAAAAGCTGACTGGGGCTAAGCCAGGTCCGCGGACCTTCTGCCTTAAGAGAATTTAACTCGGCCCTATTAATTTTTATTAAGCGTGAAGCGTTAACTAGGGCTAAGCCTGGTCCCTGGACCTTTTGCCTTAGGCGAATTTAACATGGTTCAACCAATTTTTATTAAGTGCTAAGATTAAAATTTGACGAACAACTTCGCTAAAGGTTGAAATTCTCTCGTGGCTAAATCGCGCCTATCCTAGTTTTGGACACACCCAAGGGCACTAAGCTGCTACCACCAATGTAAATTTGTTTGGCAACCATGTGCAGCCCGCGGTGTAACAATGCAAGCAATTACACAGTAAACGCAATACGACAAGGAGATTGTGCTATGAAGGAAAGGAAACAAAATTTATAGATGATAAATTGTTCAATACAAAGTTAGAGCAAAAGGAATTACAAACAAAATGAGTAGAGCCTACATAACAACGATTCACAAAAACAGTAAAATTGCACAAAAAGAGGAAAGGGGGGCCCGACGCCGCCTATCCCTGGATCTTCAGTGGCGGCTCCTTGGTCTTGCCTTCGACCTTGGTTCGCTCTGGCGCGACCTCGGACGGATCTTGAATCTCTTTTCCTTTGTCCTTGGGCTTGGGAAGAGGCAAAACCTGACCGGTTGGCTCGCCCAACCCCACCACCGGAGCACCAACCTCTTGAAGGGGCAGGACCTGGTCCGAGGAGGAAGGGGCCAAGATAGGGGGAGCGTCATCAATGAGTCTGATATCTTCTGGATACCAGACCCTCTCCGCAGCCCTTAACTCGGAGCCGGCGGGGACACCCACAGCATTCAGGGCCTCCACCCAAACCTGCTGGCAGTATTCCCTGCACAGCTCCCCCAACTCCTCGGTCAGGCGATTCTCAGTGTCCTCAACCCCCTTGTTGTATGAGGCCTTAGTGGCGGCATCCACGATCTCCCTGATGGTCCGAGCTGCTTCCTCCGCCTGCACAAGCTCCCTCTTCAAATCCGAGACCTCTTACCCCGCCTTGTCAAGGGCCTCCTCCCTTTGCCGCAAAAGCTTGCGCTGAGTCTCCGCCTGCGCTGTCGCATTTTTGAGGCCCGCGTCTAGACTTTTCCTCTCGTTCTGCTCCGTGGTTAGCTTGAGGGCCAGGTCGGTCTTCTTTGCCTCGGCCCGGGTCAGCTCCCTCTCAGCCTCGGCCCTGGCCGCCTGTTCAGCGCCGACCTGGTTTTGGTAGTGGTCTACCATTGCGTCGGCGGCGAAGGCCTCCTGGACGGCCTGCATAAAGGATTCCAACAGAAATACGTTAAACAGAAGTTAGCATACATGGGAATCGTGAGAACAACTGTAGATTGGTCGTCTGACGCTTACCAGAGCCAGGTTCCTCTTGAGCGAGAGGAAGAGGTGCGTCCGACCCATCCTCCCCAGGTCCTCCATGTCCCTAGGCAAGAGGAGGGGTTGCTCCAAGGCGTTAGCCACGTGGGAAGCGTGACCGCGCTAGAAGTCCCTAATGCTTGCCTGATGGGACATGGGAGCTCCGTCCACCTCCAGGGCAGGGGACCAGCAGGAGTCTCCTCGGCGGACCTCGGCCTGCCCTCGGATCTCCCCACTTTCGGCGGACGAAGCTCGCTCGCCGCCTTTGGCAGCCAGCTGCTGTTGCTGCTGAAGCTGCCTCTGGTGCTTCTGCTTCTTCTCCCGCTCTCTGTCCGCCTCCTCGTTCTCGTTCCTCCTTTTCTTTGGAGCGATGGGAGGGGGAGGGATCTGGTCGGCGGGAGGGGGTGGCGGAGGCGGGAGCATTCTTGGCTGAGACCCCGAGGCATCGCCCCTGGAAGCCGGGGCTCCCCTCTTCCTGGAGAATAGATCCCGGAGGGACGTCATGTCGTCGTCTTCGGAGGAGGAGTCCTCTGGCCGGGCGATAACTAGCCTCGCGATTTCGAAGCGCCGGTCCGAGGTTCCCTCTTCCTCGTCGGAGATGTTAACCACGCGGCTCCCCAACGGCCTCTCTGCCTCCTCTAGACGGAACCTGTCAATCTCCTCGCCTAGGGATGGGGTGGAAGCCGAGGACCCTTCTTGAGCAATCTGACCCTCTTCCTGCGCGGCCAAAGGGACGGCCTCAACAAGATGACCGTACAAAATGGTGGAGGGCGCGTCGGGTAGAGCACGTGGGGCGAGGAACTCGGGGTAGCGTATGTCTATCCGCGCTCGCCTCTTGTGGCCGGCAAGGATAGCGTCGTCCACCTCACCGAAGACCTTGGAGAGGGGGTCGTACCCCAATATCAGGTGGGCGGCCCTCACCTGCAGGTCGGTGTGTACAAAAACCTTGGACCTCAGAACCTTGTTGAGGTCTGAGATGTTGACGTCCCCCAAATGAGGCGACGTGTGCTGCTTGTCTGCATGAAAGAGGGTAGAAGAACCGAAAGTGGTTAGACATTCACAACAAGCCAAACGGAGAAACATCTAGCAACAGCGAAGCTCCCAGGGGAAGCAAAAGAGGGGGGGAGCTGCATAAACCGAAGGTCCTAAAGTCCTTGGGAATCACACCTGGGTGTCCCTCCCTCATTGGGCAGTGGAGGCCGTCGTGCCATCTCCCGAAAACGACGAGATAGTCGTCCTTCATGCCCTTATTAGACTTGGGAAGACAGGAAATGAGCCGGACCGCGCTAGACCTCGATTTGAGGTAGTAGCCTGTGTCCTTCATCCGGTGGCACTCATACATGTAGACTACGTCGTGCCACGTGAGGTGAAGGCCCATTTGCTCGTTCAGAGCATCGATGCAGCCTAGGATCCTAAAAACGTTGGGTGCGCATTGGTCCGGACACAATCTATGGTTGCGGAGATACTCCCTAGTTACGTCCTTCATGGGGAGTGTCATCCCACCCTCCAGGAAGGCGATTATTGGGATGACAACCTGCCCCGCTCCCCTAGAGTCCGCTACAGCCCCGGGGGGACAGTATTTTAGGTCCACATCTGCAGGGATATGGTACTTGGCCCTAAACCCCTCCATGCCGGAGGGTGTATCGACTAGACACTTGAACCTACCCATGAGGTACAGGTGAGAGAAGAAGATTCTTGAAGAAAGGGAGGGGAGACTTACGCAGGGAAGGAACACGAGTGCTTTGGGAACTTCTTGAAAGCGAGAGAGTGAGAGATCGAATAGCTCCTTGACAAGTTTACTTTTGGTGAAAATGGAGGGCGTCGCGGCTACCGAAGCGTTTTATATGATTGGGGAGCGGCGGTTCGTGGGAAACGTCCCGCTCAAAATTTCGGGGACGAATCCAGGCCGCAGGATCCCCATCTCACCATTGAACGTGCGCGACAGGGAGTTACTCAGCGCAATTAATGCAGGCGTTGCGCGTAACGAAGCGTCAAAGACTTGTCCAGAAGGCGCGGGAGGACTCCGCACGTACGCGACTTAAAACGTCACGTGGGGGAAAGATTCTTCAGTCAAAAACCCATATGCCTCCTCGGAGTCAAATGACTTTTTGAAGGGCTATTGTGGGGGGGTAAGGAGCACCGAAACCCCATGTGGGCCGTGGGCCTGGCTCGAGGACGGGAACCCACCGAAGGGATCGAGGATAGGGCCTACTAAAGCGGCAGCTCAAACGCCCGCCGACCCGGCCGCCGACCGAATTCGTACATGTCCGAGGAGAAAGTCTCCTCAGACCAAGAAACCCTTGTCCGAGAAGCGTAGCACGTTGTCCAGAGAAGGTCTCCTAAAGCTCAGCGAACCGTCCTCCGCCCCAACGGGATGCCGAGAGGGGGGGACAAGAAGCACGAACACTTTACAAAGCTACTGCCTCCGCATTAAATGCCTTCCACCTACCCGCCTGGCCGCATTTATGGGGAAATGACTTCTGAAGGGACGGGGAATGGCCCTAAGGGCATTGGGGAGTGCTTTCAGGGAAAAGACAGGTGGGAACCAGAGAGGGGGAGTATAAATAGGAAGGGGGGAACCACTGGAATCGGATCGGCACTTTTTGGAAAAGAGGAAGAAGAAGGTTCTCTCTCTCTCCCTTGAAGAACGGAACGCTAATCTGCACAGACGCTCCTCGGCACACGTCCGAGAAGGGAATTAGGCCACTCCCTCAGCCAGTCATCTCTCAGAAGTGGACTTGGGCCTTACACCGCATCCTTCTAAAGTACCAGGGGGTCTAGGCTTTGAACCCATTCTCTACAAATTCTATTGTAAAGGCCACTTGGGCCGGCCCAGTCACCCATTTAGGCCCAAGGCAATTTTGTGTCCTTACAGGATGTATCTGTTTCTCTATCCAACTTATTTTTCAAAAAGCTTTCTTCTAAAGCCAAAGGAAGGGATAAGCCTATTAAATAAGCTTGAATAGATTTGATGTTGATCCCCTTTTGAAATTTTGAAAGAAAATTGAAGATGATGCTGAATTTGTGTTATCTTATGCACCTGTTTCGTATTTTGCCTATAACTCTCTACTCAAAATTCAAATTGATTCGGGATTGGTCTTTTTTAAAGGAAATTCAATTCTCTACAATTTTTCTAGAAATAGAAAAAACTAAATTTCAACGTTTTTCAGGCTAAAAATGCGATTCAAGTTACTGCTGAAGATAATAGCGTTTTCTTTAGCATTTTTCTATTTTTTTTTAATTTTTTCATGGATCATATATTTTTCTCTCCAAATTTTTTTTCAGAAGAGCAGAAAAGATGCCATAAAAGAAAATAATTTTTATTAAAAAAATTATAAATAAATAAATAAATAAATAAAATGAAATTCAATCAAAATTCACACTTAATTAATTTTAAATTAATTATTGTGAGAACCAATCAAAATTAAGTGTGATAAGGCCCATTGTGTAGGTGAGCCATGAACATTGAAAATTTTTTGTATGATAACTTTTGATTAGGTGGTCTAATCAGAGCCCATGCCATACCATTATGATTGTTAGAGTATCAAAATTTGTTTTGTATCACAAATCTGAAAATCTAGTTGAAATTACAATCATGCCCTTAGTGTAATATTACTATTTTACCCTTAATATTGGTTAAATGCAAATTGAAAAATAGGGTGTCTACACAAAGAAACTGGGTTTGGAGAGAAAGAAAACTAGATTCCAGCTGATAAAACCGTACAACAAGAAAAACGTGGAAAATAACATTTTAGTATAAAATGCAAATAACATAAACTGACGCCAAAGGTTATAAACAAATGAAAAAAAATATAGATTCTATGGACTGTAGGCATTTGTTGAAAGATTAAACGAGAAAGATGTCAACAAAGATGAAAAATAAAAACGGGTCTTAAAGAAAAAAAAAAAAAAGAAATCACAAAGAAAAGCAGTTATTAAAAAAAAAAAAAAGAAAAAAGACATCACGAAATTCCTTACTTGCTAGTTGCCAACAGGCATTGAAGGAAAGACTTGCACTGATTGCTTTAGTATGATAGACAGTTACCAGGAGCACAGTTCTGTTGCTATTATGTGAAGGTAATTACATACTCACCACTCTAACATGCGTCTACATACTTACAATCATCCGAAGTTTTTCATAGATGGTGAGAGTGGGGAATAAAAATTTGATAAGGTTACATTGTCACGTGTTATATCTAAGGCCGAGGAGGCCACTGCAGCTCCAAGGAGATCACGCCCTTGGATAATAAGGCCACATTATTGGCATGTTACCAGAGGAAGTCATACTGAAGAGAGAGAGTTTCGGGGAAAATGTTAGCCCTAACTGAAGGGACGGTGGCTGCCATCACATTTAATACTTTCCACCAAACCTTCCAGCCGCATTTATGTGGAGAAGACCCCTGAATAATGTTGTCTTGATTGTCGAACTCACAAGGGATTTTGGGAGGTGCCTGAGCGACCGACAAATGAAGGGCCAAGATCATCTAAATGGAGCTATATAATGTGAGAGGGCCTCCAGGAGAAGGGGATCGAAAAATCCAAAGAGAAGACACTGTAGCAACAAGAACTGAAATTGTATCCCAGTTCCAAAGAAATATAGATAATGATCACTCTCCTCAGATTTTCCTAAGGAAGGTTTTCTTGAGGCAGAGCTTGTTTTTCTTTACTTTCTTCCATTGAAGCCTAGCTTTTAAGCCAACTCTCTACAAATTCATTGTATTGGGCTCTTTAGGCCTTAATCCATTCATCTTTTGGGTTTAGGAACCAAAACTTGCCCTTACAGTAAGTTATAACTGATAATATTATTTTTATACGAGTTTGTCATTGACACAAAATTGTTGCAAATCAATCACAACTTACTACCTCAACGGGTTGTAAAACTTGCCACTTTTACGCAAGCCTACCACAAACACAAAATTTTCACATAATAATAACTTATCACCTCAATAAGTTGTGAGATTATGTGGAAATAAGTGTGTGTGTGTCTTTATTGTCTTTTATTTTTAAAGAAAAAGTGTGTGTGCATAAATAATTTAGGTGTAATCTTAATTATATTAAAAAAAAGCGTAATCTTATAAATAGATAGCTTATAAGGGTATGTGATATTGGGTGAGAAGGGTATTTTGTTTCGGTAAATTTTACATTTATTTTACTTCAAACAAAAACAACACTAATAAAATAATTTAAGGATGCTTTCAAATAAAACAATGAACTTTTTTAAAATGTATAAATTTAAATCTTAAACTTTTTGGGTTTGATTTGGGGTTTAGATTGATATAAGTTTAAGAGTTTAGAATTTAATTTGAAACTAATGAAACTATAAGGTTTAATTTGTAACAGTCTTAAAATTTGGGGTTTAATTTGAATGTGATTGAATTTTAAACTACCCTTAAAGTATAGATAATAATATAATTTACCAATTTTTTAATGGGTGGATTGAATTTTAAGAGGAATGAGAGAAGAATGATTGTTTTCATTGTAAAGAGAGCTCTTTACTTTTGGGTTTGACTTACTTCCAATACTTTTTTAACTGGAATTTCCTTTTTTTTAATGAGAAACTGCCACATTATCCACAAACTAAATAAAGAGTGAGGATTAAAATTCATCATCGCTTGTCATTGTATATTTAAATCAAAAGGACATGTCCAGTTAAAAAAGAACTCAAGGTAAGCCAAACTCTTTACTTTTAACCTAAAAAATTTACTATTTTTAAACACATTGGAGAGAGAGAGCAAAAACACAAACTCTATAAAAAGTCCACTTGTGTGAAAAAAAATTAATTTTTTTAAACCTGTGTCATTTACAAAATTCAGGTAGTAAATAGGGAGTATGCTAGTAACGACATGGCACAATAAAAAGTCCACCCACCCTAGGTGGGTGTGATCAAAGGCTTTGGTCAATTGCCTGTATGATGTTGAAAATTGAAACTAATTCAATAAATGTAATTGAATTGCTCTAGCAATTAGAGTTCAAGGTTGTCAATAGGTTACCACCGCCCCATTCAGGCGAGTTGGTACCCGGATGTTGGTTTGTCCTGTTGCTCGGGGGTTCAAGCCCCCGCATTTACCTAGCAAAAAAAAAAAAAAAAAAAGGTTGTCAATAGGTTGGTACAAACCTAAGAGTGTCATATCTTTTTGGCATTGTTTGGTTTCTTTTACGAGGAGAATTAAGGTTCAATCTCTTCCACTTGTTGTAACAATTGATAACAAAAATTTGTTAGTTGGTTGACTTGGCTTAGAGCATTCCCATCTGGGAATACAAAATCTCTTAAAATGCAAAATTGAATACATGATACACAAAATTAACCCCACATCTCTCTCTTTCTCTCTCTTAATTACATAGGCATAGAAAAATCTTTTGGACCAACAATAGAGGAGATGGGGCTTTGTGTCATGCATGGCTGAGGGCTTCTAGCAGCGTGACTGGATCCGCATCGATCTGTGGTAATGGTGGTTGCTGGGTTTTGTGAGTTGTCGATTTGCATAACAAAACCATAATATATATAACTGTTAAGAACAGGATTTCTAGTTTGGTTTTCAACTTTTTTGCGTACTAAAATGCTTTCATACAAATTTTTAAACTCTCTAAAATACCTCTATTATTTAGTTAAATAATTTTAAATTAAAAAACACATACTAGTTAAAAGAGTAATTTACTTTTCCTAAGTTTTAGATTTTTTCTGTTATCTTCTCCTTTCAGCCTAAAACTTAGGACACTATTTCTATCTCATTTATAAACATTATTCCACACAAAATACATACTGTTATTTATATATCACTTTTAAACATTATAATACTAAACCAAAAATAAATAAATAAATTATTACACATACAAAACATGTGTGATGAGTCAAGTATAAAATATAGGTGAGTTAGATTTGGTTAGGCAAATTTGTGAATCTACTAACCTGCACCTAACCTAACCTATTGTAAAAAAAAATTGGCAATGGTTGGATTGGATTAGTTTTGTTAGATTAGTGGGTTTTTGGTTGCACACCTCTAGTGATGGTAGATACGAATACTATAGTGGTTGGTTATTGGGTTAGGAATTAGGAAAAAGGGAAAAAAAAATGAATATTTTAATAAGATATAATAAAAAATAAATTTGACTTGAGATGTGTTTGAAAAATAGTTAAGTAAAATAGATAAAACCAGTTTTTGGTGATGTAAAATAAATTTTTATTGCATTCCTGGATGAAAATGCTTATCCAACTGCATAAATTTTTTTGGAAGATTTCTACTATCAATATAAATGATGTTGCTCTAATAATAACTTGTCACCTAAACAAATGAAATAAATAATTCCAAAATATTTTACGGTAGATACAAAAATTTAAAAATAAAAAATAAAAAAGAAGAACACGCTCAATTAAAGGTCAGGTGTCAGGACACATCAAACCTGATCTCCCTTATTATAATCGTGGTTCAATGTGTTGCTATCCCCATTAAGATATCCTCTCAACTTGTTCTCCAAAATATATATATATATATAAAAGAAGAAGAAGAAGAAGAAGAAGAAGAAACGCTCCCAAGTCTCACCTACCTTGCATTGGAAGCCCCTTCTCGTTGTCATAGTCTAAAGAGAAAAATGAACAACATTGTCATGGCCATTGTTTGAACAGAAAAATGGAACAACATTCCTTGACTAAAACACCTTGATTTATTGACTCTCATCAGAGTAGGATAAAACACTACTTTTCTTTTCAACCAATAGATGTACCATGATACTTCAAAATTTATTATGAATTCAAAACAAGAACAATGCTCAAATCAGAGGCAGAAGAACTAGCAGAGAACAATAGCCCAATGTCAAAGCTTGTTTGGAAAAGACAAATTTGAAATTGCACGTTATATGGATAAAAAATTATGCAGTTGAAAATCCTTCAATACCAATGATATAAATAGTAAAAGATTTCTCTTCCAATCTCATTGCAGTAAAGCGCTTCAAAATTGCAGAAGGTTACCACAATAATACAGTGCCGATCATTATCCCCCTACTCTACTTCTACTTGATATATTGGGAGAGCCACTTGAAGCCTTCGCCATAGCCCATCTTGCGAACAATACTGCACATGAAAACTTCCAAGGGCCGGACATTGGACTCTGTAAGAATCACCTTCCCCTTGCCAGTTGTGAAATTGGTCAGTCCTAGATGATGGCGTAGCTCGTCTTCTGAAGCTGCATAAGGAATATCAATCTTGTTTCCTAGCACAAGAAATGGAACATTAGCCAGTGATTCATCTGAAAGTAGGGCATCTAGCTCCTTCTTTGATTCTGCAAGTCTTTCCTTGTCATAGGCATCAACAAGGTAAACCACCGCATCCACCTGGTGATGGATGGAAATATAAAAATAGATGGTCAGCATTCAATTCTTTGGCATGTATATATATATATGTTCCAAAAATGTCATTCTCAAAATAGATTTGCTATTTTAAACTTGAGGGCTAAATGATTTTTTCTCCTTCATTCGGTCACAAAAAGCAGGTCTGTTAATGCCAGTTTAAATGAATTAAAAACCATAACCAGGATCAAGACCAACTTGTTCTTTACACGGTATTGTACTCAGAATTTCAAAAAATATTAGGTGCTGGAAATCACTTTAAGTCTGAGAGTTTATCATAAAACATTGAGCAGAGAAAAACCAATGAAGTATTCATTCTGAAATTTATTGAAAAGTGATACAACTAAATGAGGAAATATTTACCACTGAGCAAACTTTGAACTCATTTTCAATGGGCAGGTCTTCCCACTCGATCTAAACAAAAACTACCGTGGAATACTACCTCAATGAAGAGAAGCCACCCCAATTTGGTTCTTTAAATCTCCAAGAAGATCTAACAAAATAACCTTGATCTAATAAATCTATGGCTTCTCTTTCAAAAATGAAATTGAACTCTTTGAGAACAGTCTCCACAAGACTTGGTGGATTTTCAAAGGAAGTTATGTATGGAAAGCTACCATTAAAACACCTCAGGAAAGACAAAAAAGGTGCTATCAGCGAAACTTCCATTGTTCAATATTTGCCTCCCATGAATCAGATAAACATAAGAGAAGATATATCTGGGATTATGGAGGCATAGCACACTAAATCATTGCGGCTAAGGGAGCAGGCAATACTTTTCTTTCTACTGAAGTTCCACTCGACAACTATTTGGATTAAAAATCATATTTTAACAAGGCAGCAAAGGATTTCTCGTGTACACAAGGAACTAAAGCTAGAACCATGAATAATAATTCAATAAACTTGCTCTTATTAGACCAAACCTACAAAGAATATGATTCCAATAATTCAGCTAGAACACTGACCCTTCTCACAACTCGAGGATGTTCAAGACTAAAAAGAATGAAGAAATGCTTTATTCAAAAGGGTAAACCTTATGAACAGTGCTTTAGTACCTTATATTTTTAAATTCAATTCAACCATGTGGCTGACCAGTGGAGCACAAAAGATGTTCTCTACGCCTAAGGACAATTGAATTCAATTATGCGGTTCATTGGCCAATACAACCACATGGTTGAATTTAATTGGGGAACCAAAAGTTCAATTCTGAAGGAACTACCTAATTTTTGTCCTGTTCAAAATTGTAGGTGATATAACAGCCTATAAGATTATCATAGAAATTCTATCATTGGTTTAATTTATAGTAAAAGTATATAGTAAAATCTAATACAATGAGATCTGCTTATAGTTTCCAGTAGTTCATACAAATAATCTCAATCAAAATCAAAAGATTCAAAGAATCAAATGAGCATGAATGACTTTCAAATATAACCAATCAATTTATCCATTACAAGATGTTCTAAAAGAATCGATTGCCAAATCCACGTATAGAATTATAGTGTGGATCAGAAGCGAGTCCCAATCCAATAACATTGATTAAAAACAAAACAAGAGCAATCTAACATTGGATTACAACAAGAAATGCATAGATCATGTTTAGTTGATACATTTTAAACCAACACAAACATAAAATAGGGAGGAAACCAAAAGGAAAGAAATCAAATTCAAATGTACCTTAGCATAGTAATCTTTCCAGACTCTGCGAGCGATCTGGTGGCCACCTAAATCAAAAGCCTTGAACTTGATTTTCCCAATACTCAACTCCTCCGAAGTTGGGTGCTGAGTTGGCTGGTGTTGCACTAGTCTCTACCAAAAAAACAAAACCTCATTTTTCCAAAATCTCAGAAAAACAATCTCAAACAGCAAAAGACAGAGAAAAAGGTAAAGACAAAAACACACCCACCTCGTCCTTCAACATGTGAAGAAGAGTGGTTTTGCCAGCATTGTCAAGACCCAAGAAAAGAATCTTGGCCTCTTTTTGCCATAGGCCAAGAGATGCAAGGACACCATAGAACCAATCAACAAGGAACATGTCTGTTTCTGTGTCTCTTTCTCAAGCCTCAAAAGAATGTGAGGAATTTGCTGCAATCTCTGGTCTAAAAAGACACGGATCGAATTGGTAAGGAACAAGAAGGACCCAGATCGAGCAAAGATCCAATCTTGCTGCTAAAAAGGTAAGTGGGGAAAGAGGAAGGTGGAAATATTGACTCTTCGGTATTGGGTGTTGTTTGTTTGCGCGTGAGATCAGATTGTGTTTTGGGTTTGGGCAGATACAGTTGAGCGTTCACAAGTGGAAGTAAATAGCATTGGTGTTATTAATTTCACCAGGAGAGTTATGCTAGCTTAGGCTGGCTTTTATTTCTAAAAAAAAAAAAAAAAACTTTTTTAAATAAATTATATAAAACAGTTTATATATATAAAATTGTATTTGGTGGGTAAGCAATAAACATGGACCGTTTTCGTGTTGATTTGGCATTTGAATTTTGACCATACGGGATTTGTTGCACTGTCATGGACCTTCCACTAAAAATCAAATAATATGGGTGAAATGTTAAGGAAGAAAAGGAAACGTAGTGGGTTTTTTTTTTTTTTTTTTTAATCTATTTTTTTCTTTAGTAAAGTTTTTTTGGGGACATTTTGTGGTTATTAAAGTATTTTATTTGTTTCCATTAAAAAAAGTACTTTATCTGTATAAACCTAATTAATGTTGTAATGTGTGCATATACATAGGTGCCATTGTAAAAAGTCCTTGTAGATAGACATTGTAATTTAATTTTAACCAATCCATAGAGCAAATAGGGTATAGGGTGAGAGTGAGGATTTAAATCTTAATATGTAGCCGGTCGAGGATGGAGGTGAAGATTACTTTCCTCCTCACTTATCACATTAAAATAACAATAATATATTATAAATATATTTATATTTTTAGGGCTACATATATTCACTTATAAGATTTTATATGGGTATATACATTTTTGGAGAGGGAAGGTACTTGTGGATGCCCGTTGGGATTGGAGTGGGGATCCTTATTCCCTACTCCAAACCCACCTTGTTGCCCTGCATACTTAGAAAAATCATTTTCTAATATTGTAGGAGGATTAGAAAGAAAAAAATTGGCACCAAGGAGGAATCGAATATAGTCTTCTAATAAAATAAAAGAAAATACTAGATTTATAACACTTTCACAACAAATTATAGAGGATAAACGATTATTGATAGGTAAAAAAAATTATATCTATCAGTGGTAGACCCATATTATAACTAGTAATGATTTGTCAACTAAGATCTGTTGTAAAAATATTGTAAATGCATTATGTAATGTCACAATTTGGTCCTAAGTTCAATAGTAAAAAGGGTATATGCCCAAAGAACTTAATACAATAAATTTTGTAGAGAGTGAGTCCTAAATCTAGTTACTTATGGGCTTCGTTCACAAAGGTAATGACTTTAGATCACCAAACAATATTATAGGACTAGTTTATATGATGAAAAATTGTCCTCAGACTCAAGCCGATGAGCTAGTTCTTATCCTTCTTTCTTCTTAAAGGAAGATTACAAAAATATCCAATTTACAATATTTTCCTTCTTTTTCTCTGATCCCCTTCTCTGAATGTCTCTCCTTCCTTTTATATCATCCTTCTTCCTTTCTACATCCTCCACGTATGGATCAAATTACTGGTTTTGGATACTTGTCACATCAACCCTTCCCTGAAGACTTTGGAAATAGCTATAAGGCTAAACTTCGATACTTAGACATCATTTCCCCATTAATGCGGCCAGAGATTTAGCTGCAGAACATTTAATGCTGTGGTAGTAGTTTTATCTTGAATATTTCATAGCCTTTCTTCCTATCTTGTACGTTCACCATGCATACCCTTAATCATAGGATCCCCTAAAGCATCGCTTTTGCACATGGGGCAACACTTTCCTATCTCGACTTTATTTAGCCGAGGACGAACTCCTCCTCAGACCAACTTCCAAGATGACCTTGATCAGTCTTTGCCTCTTAGGTTGATATTCCCCCATCTTTGAACCATTTAATGTTCTCGGATTAGGCCTCTGGCCCAATACATACATAAATATATACTCCTGGGCCCATTGACCCTACACAATGCTATTCTAAAAACAAAAAGAACAATGAGCTGGCTGAGTGTTATATTTTGAATCTGAAGGGCTAACTACTACAGTGTATAATTTTTGTTATTGTTTTTTTTTTTTTTTTTTGGGTCACAATGAAAGAAAAAAAATGGACCGTATATTTTATGGGCCAAAAGAATGGTAGAAAATGAATGGGCCCATCTACTTGTATGAATTTTTTTGGGCCGGACAACGTAAAAACCCAATCGGGCAAATCTGTCATTTAACACAATACAGAACTAGGGTTTCTTTCCTCCCACAGAATCCTATAAAATCTGCCAATCCTCTCATTTCGGCTAGCTCTGCTCCGTCAAAAGCACAAAACCCTAGCAGTGCTACACCTCTCTCTTTGCTTCCAGGTTTGTACAATCTCTCTCTCTCGCTCTAAAAGAGAAAAATAATTGGATTTGGGTTTTCGTGAGATTGATAAACTAAGAAACAGTGTGTGTGTTATTTGGGTTTTCAGATATGGCAAAGTCGAAGAATCACACAGCTCACAACCAGTCCTACAAGGCCCACAAGAATGGCATCAAGAAACCCCGCAGGCACCGCCACACCTCCACCAAAGGGGTACTTTTTCTTTTTCTTTTTATGGGTTTTTGATTTTCAATATTTTTATGCAAAAAAAAAAACTTATGTTTTTGATGATATAAATTGTGGATGTAGATGGATCCAAAGTTTCTGAGGAACCAGAGGTATGCAAGGAAGCACAACAACAAGAGTGCTGAGGGTGCTAGCGAGGAAGAGTAGATGATGAATGGACAGACACAAAGACAGTCAGAAATGGAAATCGTTTTTTGTTTTAAGATCTATGGTTTTACCTTTATGTTTTAGATAGGGATTTGATGGTACTCTAATGGGGATTTTGTTTTAATTCCTAGTAGGGGCTGTACTCTCCATGCCTTGTTACTTATGTTTGTTTAAGGATACTTTTTAAGTTTTAATTGAGCATTTGTTTGGAGCCTATGCCTTATTGTCTTTATTTGTGCTGTTTTTATTTTTTACATATTTGTGTGGTTGAAATTTATTGGGTTGATGAATGATGATGATGCTTGAAAGTGATGGAATTTGTAATTTTCTGATTTAGGAAATATATTGGAATTAGATTAGGTTTGTTTCATCGTGTTGGTTAGGATTGATTGTTGGGGAGTTGAGTTGTGGAATCCTGCATGAGGGTTCATGTTAAATTATTGGCCTTTGGCATTGTGGATGTTTTTAGTGATGTGCAATTATAATTTGCTTGGCATGTTTGATGTTGAAACATATGTCTCAATTGAGTTACTTGTTCGGTACCTCTTTCTTTTGAATGAGATGGAAGTTAAGGTTCTCGTTCAAATTAGGATTTAGATATTTTTGTTTGAGATAATTATATATTACGATTCCAAATTTGATGTCAAGATTACTTGGACTAGGAAACTTTGGTTGATGATTACTTAGTTCACAACTTACAACCTCCTTTGTAAGTCTCTTTACCTCATTAGTTTGTGTAGAGTGAAGAAGTTATGGGGGTGTTAAGAGTTCGTTCTTATAGGGAACTCAACCTGATAATATTAGCATGGTCTTATAACACAAGAACAGTGATTTGAGGTTTTATGCAGGACTCAGAAGAATGTCCTTATTGTCAACATGTGTCACCTTAGGTAACACTAGTGGACTGTATTTTCAGATTATATTCTCTTCTATTTCGAAGGGATTTTGGATAAGTTATATATGAGGCATGGTTAGGTGATTGTAGGTATTTGTTCATTTTCTAGCCAGATTTCCCTCTTAAAAAGAGCAAGGTCGTGTTTCTCCAGTAGGTGGATTTGATTCCCTTTTATTAATATGAATATGTATAAATTAAAAATTTTTAGATGGAATCAAGTAGAATTCTGCCAGATCAATAGTTTTGTGCCCTATAGCCATTCGAGGATGGGCCGTTGGAACTGGTTTATCTGTGGTGGCTTTGCAGATTTATGAGGAACAGAATCAGCAATGAATTCAGGATGAACAACAGTTTTTTAATTCAATGTCTACCTCTTATTTACCTTGGGAGTAAGGATGTGTGCTAATGGAGTAATTATACAATACCACGGGATTCCTCAGTCCTGTAATGATGTGTTGATAAGCAATTAAGCTACCTTAGAAGCTAGAGTACTTTTGAGGTGGTTTTTAGAGCAACACTTACAAGTCACTAGATCTAGAAGCAAGACTTATTGCTTTCATAGCTAGCTTGGTTTCTTATTAAATTTTATCAGATCCCGGGGTGGATTATTATATAATCTGTGCTCATATTTTGAAGTTGATTCTTATATAAACCTTACTCTGGGTTTACAGTGATGACTGTACACGTTGATGTTCATGCTTTAACTTTGGGAGTAGTAGCCAGAATTGAAGAATTGGAAGCATCGATCATGTATTTTTAATTTATCTTTAGTATACTTTGTTTCTATCGCCTAACCATTTGAGCTTATTGACAATGATTAGGCTGTCATAAATTGTGGAAATCAATGAATTTTGTTCTGGTATTTTGGAAATGGTTGGGATTGGCTAATACCCACGCGTATCTAGAATGATTTGCACTGTGCCTTGGCTTCACTTTGCGCTTCTGTTTCGTGAC
This sequence comes from Castanopsis chinensis, assembly GCA_032878915.1. Lineage (NCBI taxonomy): Eukaryota > Viridiplantae > Streptophyta > Magnoliopsida > Fagales > Fagaceae > Castanopsis > Castanopsis chinensis. The sequence goes on from JAVQMG010000113.1 coordinate 3,421,591, forward strand.
ATTGTGATCTAAAACCAATTTTTTCATGACATTGTGATCTTCAACCAATTCTGTGGCACAATATAATTCCCATGACATTGTGATCTTCGATCAATTCTGTGGCGCAATATACCACTGTAAGTTTTTTTAAAACCTTCTCCTCCTCTGCCCGTGTGTGTTAAAAATATTTAATATTCTAAAAAAAAAAAAAAATTCTGTGGCGCAATATAATTCAAAACCTTCTCCTCCTCTGCCCGTGTGTGTTAAAAATATTTAATATTCTAAAAAAAAAAAAAAAAATTCTGTGGCGCAATATAATTCAAAACCTTCTCCTCCTCTGCCTGTGTGTGTTAAAAATATTTAATATTCTAAAAAAAAAAAAAAAATTCTGTGGCGCAATATAATTCCCAGGAGTAAGCGTTGTAGCTTGTTTCCAATGCTCAGCGGCTTGATTGAACTTAGGATGTTTCCAATACTCAGCGGCTTGATCGAACCAAGCCTCCGCAATTTCAGAATTTCCCTGTCGAATGGCCTGTTCTCCCCGGTCGGAATAGGCAGGGAAATTCCTTCCCTTAGAACCGTACTTGAGAGTTTCCTACCTCATACGGCTCAGCAGTCAATTCTTTTGGTGTCCCTTTTTTTAATACCATATCTAATTGAATGAGATTTCTCATGGATCATGTTTGAGTATTTGGACTAGAAAAAAGTATTTGTACAATGCCCATTAACATTTTATAAACTAAAAATAGTTCTCAACTTTGATTAGTCCGATGATGTTCATAGCAAATCCAAAGTTTGAGACTAAGACTTGATTGGGATTGGTTGGTACTTATTAGAGCTGCGGCCTGCAGGTAACTAGAAATCTAGAATGCCTTTGCCATGCGTCTTGTCTTCTCGTTGCCCTGTCGTTTAATGACATGCATGTTTGAGTATCTGGACTAGAAAAAGGTCTTTGTGCATTGTCCATTAACATTTTTTTCAAAAACAAAATTGTGGTCAGTGTTAAATAGTTCTCAATCATTGATTAGTTTGCTAAGGATCATAGCCGACCACAGAGTTTTGTTAAATAACCCTCTACCATAAAGGGTGGTTTTTAAAGGAGGAGGAGGCTCGCTCTAAAAAAGCCTGTTTTCTGCCCTCTAAGCTGTTCCAGACGTTTTAGGTGAAAACCTTGGGAAGAAATGCAAAATGGCTTTGATGCAGAAATGTTTCTGAATCGACGCTACGCATTATGGATAAAAGTATCTCTGAGACATTGGAAAAACTAGAAAACAAAGACAACAGGATGCAAACATTAAATAGCCTCGCTATTATTAAAACCTCTAACGTTAACCAAAATTAGAAGCGGAAAAGTTTCCAAATCAAAGCATTATGAATACAAGTATCTCTGCTAGACACGTACAAAACTAAGAAACCAAGATACCAAGTTATAAAATATTTTGGCCCCAACTGTTATTGAGAAATTGGCCTGTTCTTGTAGTCTGTTCTTTCTTTCTGTAGAGTCGCTAATGTGTTGATCTCTTCTGATGCTTGGATGTGCATATATCCTTGAAACACCCTATGACAAGCAAATTTCTTCAAAAAATATATATTTTGATTTGTTGAGAATCTTAGACTGCAACTGGCTCACTTACTGGGCTAGCAACTTGAGCTTTAACCTGCCCATATTAAGTAATGGATTTACACATCAGAAAGACATTAAAATAGCCATTCGATGCGCAAGTAATATATAAATAATGCAATATTAGAATTTTTTTTATGCCTACTGTGGAGCTAACTGTATTCAACAGGGATGTGCATATGTTTAAAGCCCATTTTTTTAACAAGTACATAAGAATTGTATTGAATGAGAGTTATGAGACTACTTCATGTACATAGAAATGTACATGAAGGAGTCTAAAGAATTGCAAAATGTAACAAGACATGCTTCATATGCTACTAATATCTTGCCAGCCATTCATATATCAAGTAACTGCCAAGCTATCCTATTTATCATTGTCTTACCATTTAGCATGGAAAAGGAAAACATTCTAGTGATGTTCAGTACAACTCACCTTTGCTGATTTAAACAATTCATCAAGCACCTCAGACAAGGTTGGATGTGCATGAACTGCAAGTTTGATATCCTGCATGGTCCAAAAGATACAATAACAATGAATTTCTGAGCAGCATAAAACAGTTTTGATAAGTTACACAAGGACCCAGTTTTTCTTGCATCCACAACCTCACTCTTCACCTTGCTTTTACAAGGAAAGGGAGGACATTTTGCGCTGGAGCTCATTGGCATAAAACAGTTTCACTCTTAGCCTTAAGCTGAGTGACAAATGTTCAGAGTTGATTACCAAAGAAACTAAAGCCTCATTACCAAGGCCACATTAAACTAAAAGTAGCAATTTAAGTGCATAAACATGGTAGTCTTGGCACACAAAATCTACCTGAATGCGTGTCCCCAAAGCAATTGCATTGGATGCTTCGTGGATGAGGTCTGCAGCATGCAACCCAAAGATATGGACTCCAAGTATCTCACCATTGTCGGGTCTGTATATCAACTGCATAAAAACAATATAGAAATGGTGTTACCACTTATTTAAGCTAGGGGGTAGATAAATCAACACACAAAAGTAAAAGAAATACAACCTTGGCAAGTCCCTCCCCTTCATTTTCTGCTAGGGCCTTTGTGTTAGCCTTAAAACTTGTCTTGGCAATGCTTATTTCAAATCCCTCTTTTTCAGCTTTCTCCCTTGCTTGAGGCTGCAAATTTTAGATATTTAGTCAAAATTGCTGCCTATTAAATAGGAATGCTGATAGGAGCTCTTGTTTTCATTAAAGAAATAAAAAATACATGGGAAAGGGATATTTTATACGTGTAATGGGAATACAATTAGCAAAGTGAACAGCATCATTGTATCAAACAATGGATTGCAGTTAGAAGATTCAAAATTTACCTCTGTTAATCCAACCATACTGATTTCAGGATGAGTGAAGCAAGCAGCAGGTATACTTAGATGATTGAGCACATGATCTCTTCCAGTGACTTGTTCAACCACTTAAAGAAGGTTGAAATGGACGTCAAAGAAAGAATTATGCTATTATATTTGAAACAGCAGACAATCAGTTGATTATCACTTACCTGAAATTCCTTGTGCACTGGCTGCATGAGCAAGCATCATCTTGCCGTTAGCATCACCAATGCAAAACAAGTGAGGGACCTAATGTTCATAATTTAGTGTCAGTAACAAGTGGCTGGAACTACACAAGGATTATGCTCATACATATATTCAAAACGAACCAGATTGCCATTTGCATCAATTACTCGCATGCGCTCATCAACGGGAACAAAACCACGTTGTGTTGCTACATTAACCTGCAGAAAGACCAAAATCATTATGAAACCACTTCTGTTTGGTCATCGAATCTATAATCTCAACCACATAAGCATCTGAGAAAGCCTACATTCTCCAAACCAAGACCCTGTGTGAATGGGGCCCTTCCCGTTGCAATTAATGCTGCATCTACCTGTAGCAAAGTAATTGAGAAGTTTGTTAGAGATGCGATGATGCGATGAGATATAAAGCAAAAACATCTGATCTTAAACAGGGATTCCCCAAGAGTGTCTCTACTACTGATGATTAAGATTCACAAAGGATCAAGCATTTGAATTTAAATAGCCAGGTTCAACAGTAAATTGAAAGCAAGCTCTCAAAGGAAGTTGGGTATCATTGAGCACTCTTGATGGGTCAAAGTTGAAAGATATGCCTTTTTTTGCTAGAAAGTTGAAGAAATACACACTTGGTTTCAGAATTTCACAGAGCATTATTTAGTCTCAAATTTGCCGCAGGTTGATTTGTCCAACACTCAATTAAATGGGAGCAATAACTTCATTGGCAAGCTCTCATCAACTAGTTCATAAGTTAGTCATTCATGGCTGCATATGAAAAGAAATTAATATTGACAGCAGAATTTGACCATTTTCGATAAAGCTCTTTGCGGCTCTGGTATTGTGGAAATTGAAAAGGTTTGGGCAATCTACTTGTGCTCTCTTGGATATTGTCAATGGGAAAAGCAAAGAACAGAGATAACTTTGAAACGACAATGAGTGGCAGCATTTCCAACTAATTCTCAGAACTCAAGTTACCTCTAAAGTGTCTTTTGGTTCCTTCGTCTTTGCATCAATAAGCTCAATAATGACTGGCTTCCCATCCTTTGCTGGTGTTATCTATAAAGAGAATATACCCAAAGAATATAAATGCCAGAAACAACTACCCAGGAAACACTCAAATAGTTGAACATAAACTACAGGTTACCTTGGTTGCAAACACTCCAGTATGATAGTCGATTTTCCTTGGATTTATTAGCACCCTTTGGGCTAACTTCCCAATCTCAGGATCAAATCCAGGCATGAGCTGATCTAGAGCTTCGATAAAAGTAACCTTCACAGATAAAACAACAACATAAATATGCATAATTATGATGCTAAGCTGTTGTGCTTATTGCTAAATAGAAAAGATTTTGGTTTGCTAAGTCAAGATTTCTATCTTTCATGAAATAAAACCCTATAGATCTACAAGGCATATTCTGGATAATAAAATTCATATTTTGAATTAATTACATGGCTAATATTTCTTACACCAAATAAGAAAGCAAAGCTCAGTAAATGTGAGTCTAAAATCCATTCTTAATATTCCTTTTTATTGAATAGGGAGTCTTCAATGAATGTTTAAGCAAGTTTATTTAACCATGTGGAGTTTGCAGAACAGACTTTGAGGTATTCTTCATCTAAATATACATTGTAATCTTTAGGATACTCCATCTGAGCTTTCCTTTATCAATAAATTTCTTCATTTCTTATAAGAAAAATATTTGAGGTATTCTCAGCATTTCCCCCCCCCCCTCCCCGCGGATATGTAAGAAAGATGTATATTCAAAAAATTGCTTGATGCAAAGAAGCAAAAAGCATATCACAGGTTACAAAAAAGAGAGAAAAGCAAAAACGCATAAAAGAAACTAATTACAAAAAAAAAAAAAAAAAGAGCTAAGGAACAAAGGGAGAGATTCACTAGATGTGATTCCCCAAGCCCTAGACCAATCAAAAAGTGAACCAGTAAAAAAAGCAAGCAACTGATCATCAAATTTTGACATTCCTTTCTCCATCCTTTCCCTTTGCTCCTCCCAGGGGCAACCAAACATAGTGTTAGTTTTGTAACAATCGCTAAAAGAGGGAAAGAAATTTGCTACCTCACTCCCAAGTGCAGTATATACGTCACTGAATTCAAGGCCAATATAACCACTTCCTACGATAGCAATCCAATCAGGAACAGATTCCAATTTGAGTGCATGGTCACTGGTAATTACAGTCTTCCCTGCAGGTCATTATTCAGTGATTAAAATCCTATAAGCATGACATAACAGAAGATTGTAGAATACTGGCACAGAATGTCCACCATCCAGAAGAACGCTGGACCCATTAAAAGAAAATAGTGAAACCATAAATAGGATGAGAAGAAAATGATACACACCATCAACTTCAATGCCCTTCGGGACAAATGGAACAGAACCAGTAGCTATAATTATATTTTGTGCAGTTACCACTTTGTCAGATCCAACTTTCACCTTTTGAGGGCCCTGAATGGTTTGAAAAATGCACAATAAACGTACGTATGAACAAAATTTATAAACCATTTAATCACAAACTTAATTTAAAGACCAAAAATGAGAGAGAGAGAGAGAGAGAGAGAACCATGTTCTGGACAGCTCAAAATTGTCTTTTTTTTTTTCTTTTTCTTTTTTTTTTCTTATTGACCACAAGAGCTTTTGTTTGTCTTACCACTGAATCCAAAATGGTAGGATATACGACTTACCAGAATGGTGCCAACACCTGTCAATATGTCAACCCCCATTGCCTTCATAGAATTAGTCAGGTTATTACGGATTTTTGAAGCAAGATTGTTTGCATGATCAGCCACACCCTGTCTATCATATCCAGCAGCCGAAACCTATCATGATTTGCAAGAAGGCAAACAGTTGAATTACAGCAACCCACCAACATCCTTACAAATTACAATAGTATTTGTGCTCTAAACATATGATTTATATTTAGCTAAGCCTTAAAATAAAGATGATGATCCAATCTTATTACCTGCAAACCCAAAGCCTTTAAGTGATGTTCACTCTGAAGCTCACGCATCCGACCACTTACAGCCAAAAGAGCTTTAGAAGGAACACAACCTCTGTTTACACACGTTCCTCCCACCACATCTCCCTCAATAATGCCCGTTTTCAGACCCTGCATCAATCACATCTAGAACTATTCACCTCTAATGAAAAATCAAGAAGAAGAAAATACGATACTTTAATTTTTTTTTTTTTTACACCACCTCAAAAGACTCACATCCTACAATACCCATTACCACATTTTAGCAGGGATATAATTCCAATTCTTTTTGTGTGATAATGACTAAATTTGATACAAATTAGGAATACATATAATCTGAAATTCACTCTGAAGCAATACAATAATTTCCTCCGCAAGTTTACTATAACCAAACCACGTGAAAAAAAAAAACATGATGCATGTAAATCTCTCATTTCAACACTTCCTAAACAATAAGCAGCAAAGACTATTCTTAATGATAATTCCAAAACCAACAGAAACAGTTTGAAATCGTACAAAATTAATTTAAAATAATTAATTTTGGATAGCATGCATGCAAAAAAGAGTTTTTTTTTTTTTTTTTTTCCTTTCTTTTTTTTCTTAAAGATGATTTAAGCTAATATAGTCAATTCAAGCTCAACTAGCCAATCATTAAGCATTAGCACTACATATATTATGAATGTATGCGTTTTTTAAATATGTTCGAAATGGATTTGAATAATTTAAAATTTAATTTTGAGCTAAGTCCTTTTGTACTTCACTTAGAGAAGTATGTGAAAATGACGATCTAAGCTAATATAAATAATTTAACCTCAATTAGCATTGTAATTGAGCTTATAGAGTCTGAATTCAATTCGTTGCAAGTTCAACTAAAACGAACTGAAGCGACATGGGCGAGCGTACCTTCTCGACGGCGTGAAGGGCGGCACCGTGGCCACCGACGCCGGCGCCAATGATGAGCAAGTCATAATCGAAGGACTTGGGAGGGCTGCCGTTGCCGCCGGAGAGCGAGGCGGAGACGACGAGGTCAGCGGCGGAGCGACGATGCGCGGTAATGGAGTTGAGGTGGACTCGGCGCGTTAGGAGCGGAGAGAAATCGCCGAGCGCCTCGCGCCGGAGACCGCAGAATCGGAGATTGATCGGCTTCGCCGAAGTGGCGAATGAAGATTGGTTTGGCCTTGGAATGGCGAGGGAAGTGTGGGGAGAGAGGGAGAGAGATAGCGAGGATTGCATTTTTGTGTGATTTCTCAGAGAGAGAGAGAGAGAGAGAGAGGAAGAGAGATCTGAGGAAATGAAATGTGAGTTTGGGTTTGGGTTTGGGTTTAAGAGAGTTTGGAAAAGGGGGGCTTTGGTAAGTCCGTTAATAGAGTGAAGGGCGGAGATATCAAAGTGCGGCGGATAAACTACTTTTTTTCTGTCCCCTTCCTCTCTCTCTCTCTCTTTTTTTTTCTTTCTTTAACTCGTCAACCTGTCCCTTGTCTCATTTTGCTCAACTAACTTCTTTCTCACCCTCTCTCTTCGGAATTCAGAGCTATTAATCACTTATCTATGAGGTGTAAGAGTAAGAGTCGAGCTTCCGATCTCTAATGATGTATTATAAAAAATGTTCTATTTCATTACATTTTTCAAAAGTATTTTTCGGTAGCAACCTTAAAATAAAAAATAATTGTTTTTAATAGTTTCTATATTGTTTCTTAAGTTCTCAACTTTGTTTATCTAGTTTAACGTGAGATGGAGTTCTTTTCCGAAAATAAGTTATATTTTTAATAAGGTTTTTGTAGACCAAAATAGTTTTTTTTTTTTTTTCCCTTTTGAAGATACCAAAGACAAAAAAAAACATGAAAAACTATATTCACAATAAATTTTTCATTGAAACAAACCGATTATCAAATTTTTTGCTAGACTTCTACCATTTGTGTATGAAAAATCTCTAAAATTCCAGTCCGTAAACGAAAATAGTGTAGTAAATGAAATTTAAAACCTTGTCTATTATATGTTCTTCAACATCATTGAGTCCACCACCCTTTCCCTACAAGGACAATAACGTAACAATATATTTTTTTGTAACGACTTGGTGGAGTAAAATTTTTAAGCAAGGTGACATCATATATATTATTAGAAAAGTATAATTAAATCATGAAATAAATTTTGAATTGCAAAAGGAAAGGATTTGTTCAAGCTTATTTTGAGAGAGAGAGAGAACAATATTTTTCAATGGAATTATATCACATTAAGTACAATGAATATTAATGTCTTTTTTTTTTTTTAAAGAAGATATATACATGTAAATAATTCATTGACAGGAGGTAAAAAAATTGAATTGAATCTTGTTAACCACAGTTCCCTTTTTTTATACAAAATAAAATTTATATTTTAGCCTAATCTAAGTATATGTGTATGAAACTCTCTTATAGAAACTTGAACCATAATCCTTGCCCGCCACACCTCATAAACATTTATACTTGTAAAGTAACTATAGCACTAATGGTAATGGTGCGCGGTAGTTTGTTAACCACGGTTCTGAATAAGAAATATTTTGCAATGCATGCATGTTTTTCATGCTTTCATTAGGACACTTGTTAACAAGTACAAATTGATTAAAGGGTGATCAAAGATTAATTAAATAAATAGAACTTGAAATGATGATCACACATTAAATACAAATATACAATGATCAATAATGATAAGAAACTTTTGCAAATTTGTTACTGAGAGAGGGAAGAAGAATGATAAAAATTTCACCTTTTTTAAAGTTAACGAACAATGATGAAGTGTGTGACATTTTGAGTTGTCTAATGTGATGAATTGTTTTCATCTTTTTTTTTTTTTTTTGGGGGGGGGGGGGGGGATAAAGAAGTTATTTTATTGAACAAATGGGTTAAATGCATTGCTGACAAATGGGTTAAATGAGTGCAGACAACATTCAAACTCACGAGTCAAACTCATGAGTCATGATCACCTATTTTATATTTTTATATCATAATAAATTATTTATTGTTTTAAATGTTTATCATGTTAAGAAATAATGAAAAGAATCTCACTTTAAATTCTAACAATGGTGTAGATATATAAATCCTCCTGGATGATTTGTGTGAGACCAAATCAGTCTTGTGGTTAATGGAGTAGTTAGGACTTAGGCATCTAAAAGTTCACCAACTTGGTTGGCTAATAAATACAGGGTTGTGGAAGCTGATGTTATGTAAGCAATTTCATGATTTTTTTTTCCCTTATTCTTTAGATAAGTGTGGGGAGAACCAACATGGGATTTCAATTTTTAACCTAAATTTTTTTTTTTTAGAATAATAAAATGATATCACTAAATTACCAAACTTCTGAAATTTCATATAATCCAAAAAATATATTAATGCACCATGCATAATAAATCCACTAGGACTAATCTATTTGCCCACATATATAAATGTGCTTATTCTTTATAAAAATTAGGGTAAGATTTAGGTACAGTACTAAGGTGTTGTACCTTAGATTCCCCTTTTAAGATTCTGTCATGTGGATTTTTTTTTTATAGGATGAAAGTATATTTTTTTAATTAAGTAGCCACATGAATGAATTTTAAGAGGGGAACCTAAGCAACAACACTTAAGATACTGTACTTAAGTTTTGTCCCAAAAATAAAATAACTATCATTTGTGCTTTGTCATTTTCAATAAAATAATCAAATTCAGATTTTCATAATGATTTTTTGAATCCTTTGGTAATTAATAATTAAATAAACCAAGATTTCACTATGACTATAATTTTGGAAAGAGAGAACCTTCAGTCAGGTCCTGGCGTAAAGAAGGCATTTTACGCCACCAATGATGTGCCGCCACGTCATATTTCCATTGATCTTATAATACACTTGTATGGGCCTTTTTTGCAAATGCTAGGCTGGGCAATCTGCTGCTACACTAGGCCCAAAGATTTCTGGATCAGGGAGTTGGGACTGGTCCAAGAGCAACCCTCCCTGGTCCGGCTTGTGCCAAACAATGCCCCTATTAATCAAGCTTTAACACATGCCCATAGCAAGCAGAACTATTACATTAACTACGGCAGACAGATACAATAAAAAGACAATAAAAATTCCTTTAAGATTCAGATAAAATAAATAGTGAGCTTTGATAAGGAGTACTCGTTTTACAAAACAATAAAAAGAGTAAGTATTGAATAAACAACAGCAAGCTCATTAAAAGAAATAAACATCAGCCTGCCGCATTGAGTTACGCTACCATGTTTAAGTCAAGAAGGGGAATCACCTCTTCAATGCGACTAATCTCTATGAAATGGGAAATTAGCTGCTTTGAAAGGGCGAACCTAAATGACTTGTATTTAACATGATCTTTCTCTATTACCAAAGAGCATGGGTTGGAAAGGGAGAGGGAGAGAGAGATTGACCCATTCGGTGCATGCCTATCGCTCTGTTCTCTTTGTTTTCTCTCTGTTTTTTTCGCTTTTCTCTCTATTTCCCTGGTTATTTCCTTTCTATTCTTTCTTTCTTTCCTTCGATTTTACTGTTACTGTCTTTTTAATTCTAGCGATTATATCCCTCAGAGGTTTCTCTCTCTCGCCGTGCACAGCAAAGGCTCCTTATATAGGGTCAGTCATGCTTGGTTTTTACCATTTTAGCTCTTAACCATTTTTGTCTGGTGCGGGTATCCTTGCCGACCATTACTGACTAGTCAGTCACCCAGCCAGTCACCCAGCCAGCGCCACTTACCTGCACTGACCGCGCCACTTCATCTCACCAAACAAAGAAAACTCTTTTGTTTGCTTGTTTGCTTGCTTACTTGCCGTGACACTCTTACCTACCACAGTGTAAGTATTCTCTTTCTCTCTGTCCCTTATGACATGCATCTAGTGGTTCCTACTTAGCTTTGCCTCTTTTGGGTGATATGTCAACCCAGTAGGACATTGCCTCCAAAAAAACTTGAGTAGGAAATACGAAAATGGGGTTTTTCCCCTCCCCACAGCCAAACCATACCCCCTTATCTCTAACCGATGACCTCACCATTTCCTGTATTGGCTGGGTACAAGTTGGTGGTGTTTAGGCCTTGCGCGTGCCTTGCCTTCATGCTCATCCAAATTCTGCCCGCTACTCATGTGTCTGCCGCAGTTTGAAGGTCAACCTGTCCAGTCTGCCGCTCATCTTTGGCTTCTTATGGCGTGGGTTGCTTCCCCTAACTTCTCATTTATGACTTGCTTCTTTTATAGGTTGGGTCTTGCCCAATTGTAGGTTGTTCCATGCTTTTATTCCTAGCCCTTGTTATTTGTTTCTTGCCATACCATTCTGTTATACCTGCCGTGAGATTTGCTTGACCTAGGGCCGCTGGGCCTCTTTGGGCTTTACTGTCCATTTCTTCTCTGATGACCCAATAAGCTTATTGGACCCTTTACTACTTGCGGGCTCCGTTGGGCATCCTCGACCCGTTTACTTTGTTGGGGCATTCTTGGCCCTTTCCAATTCTACGCTTCCTATGGGTTTTTACTAACTCTTTGGGTTTCCTTGGCCCAAGTGCTTCTTACTTCATCCTTGGAGCTCATGGATTTTCCATCGCCCCTTACTTCCTTTACTTACATTGCTTTGGGCTTGCTGTGATAGTCGTGACCCATTCTCACTTTTCTACATTCATACAGCCCATGAGTTTGTTATTTCTTTCTTCTGGGCCTTCTTAGGCCCATTTACTTCTTCAGGGTCCATTTATTTGCTTTATGGACCCATGATCCATTATTCCTGTCACTTGGGCTTAATGATATTTCCATCTCACTCTCTTCTGCCCATGTCTTTGGGCTTTTCCTCTTGCTGGGCTTAAAAATGAGCATCTACAACACTCTTGCACACACAAGTATAACTCAATTAAACACAAAATTCTCAAACACCTATCAGACTTAAGAAGTTCCAACGCCTCTCATCTCCTCGTACCACCGAACCTCCACCCCACTGCTGGAGCTGCTGCACACATCGATTGAGAGTTGGCACCGTTGCACTGGTTCCTCCCCGTCGATCAAGGTTTGAGCTTTGAAACCCAATTCATTTTTCCACTCCACGTTCTGTAGGGGTGTGTTTGATGAAGGATAGTGAAACATTGGGTGTTAAATTGAAAAGCAAGAACGCTGGCACATTGGGTTTCGAATACGTCTTAATGATAATGACTATCACATTTAAGCAAAAGAAGATTAAAGAACTTTGTTTTTGTGCTTAAAATCACAATACCCATGTCTTAAAAATTATGTGGAAGCAATTAAGAAAGAGAAAAAAAAATATTAAAGATTGAAACTTTGAGGTGGGAATCAGCTTAAGATTGATAAAAATCTAATGGGCTTGTTTCAAAAGCTTTGAAGACTTGTGCAGACAAAAAAAAAAAAAAGACTTTCTCTTTCTTCCTTGTGCTTAAAATCAAATGGGTTTATCGAAAAAGCCTTAAAGACTCTCTCTTTTGAGCTTAAAATCACAAACCTATGTCTTAAAAAAAAAGGGAGAGAATGAGAAGGAAGCTGGACCCAAAATTCCATTAAATTTGTGATACCTTAATGAGAATCTAGTGCGGCGACGCTAGCTCTTGACCAATGTGTGCGGCTGCTCCAACGACAGGGTGGAGGTTTGGTAGTATAAGGAGAGGAGGAGATGAGAAGCGTTGGAGCTTCTCAGGTCTGATGGGTGTTTGAGAATTTTGTGTTTAATTGAGTTATACTTATGTGCGTAAGAGTGTATTGTAAGATCAATGAAAATATGACATGGCGGCACATCATTGGTGGCATAAAATGCCTTCTTTACACCAGGACCTGACTGAAGGTTTTCTCTTTTGGAAAGTGCAAAAGTGAAAGCCTATGGGTCACTACTGTAATTGGATAACCAACACCGAAAACCATATTTACATTTGATGGTTTGGTATGGCTTACATCTCTTGTTTGAACTGGGGTTTGAAACCAAACTTCTCATCAAAGAATGGATGGAACGATTCAAATGAAATCTAAATTTCTATTCAATAGTGAGATATAGGTGGTCTGCAAGGGATGCAAGGGGACCACAGCTCGCAAATGGAAAGATCTTTGAAACAAGAAGGGGTTGATCCAAATCATCTTAACTTGATTCCGATTTCTTTATTTATTTTTTAATAATAATATCAAGTTGGGTTCATATCACTTTTTTGAATGATAGAGTTACTTTAGAGTTGCCATTGAAATCCTCACTCCAAATGTTAAATATGACTTCCAGATGTCTGAACAAGAATTTATCATGAAGAAATTTTAGGTTATATTTGGTAACAGTTTTTGTTTTATATTTTACAAAACTTGTTTCTGGGAATATAAATAAAAAACAGTTTTATTGTATTATTGAAATAAAAAATATGTTTAGTTAGTTGAAATTAAAAAAAAAAAGTTTTTTGAAGAAAAAAATATAAAAAATATGTTGTTATTAGGGTTTGAACTTTAATGCTAATTCATTAAATGAGACAGATTTATTAAATCAAATGCGTGTTTTCTTTGACTTTTGAAAGTTAGAAACTGAAAACAGTAATTGACATGTTTTCAGTTTCCTTCATAAATTGAGTTTTGAAGACAGTTTTTGTTTTCTATCCATTTTGAGCTGCCAAACAAGTTCTTTAGTTTCAAAAATATAAAATTATTTTTAAAACAAATAATAAGGGGAAAAAATAATTACCAAACATACCCTTAAATTCTCAAAATCACCTTCTTTTAATGATTTGTTTACTTCTTTGGTATTTAATGTTATAATTCAGTCATTGATTTGTTTCTGGTCTCCCATGCCATTATTTGAATTTTGAATTACTTTGAATTTTGAATTTTTAAAACAGAGAATTTTGAATTTTGTTTCTGGTCTCCTATACCCTAAATTTTCTTCTTCTTCTTCTTCTTCTTTGGTTAAGAAACTTAAAGTTTATGATTGTGAATGAATGAATTTACTTTGGATATTTTAGTACTGTTATATTTAATGTGGCATTTGATACGGGGTAATGTTTTAGGATTCTCAGGAATGTTTAAAGATTCCCATGTTTGGTTGCAAATCACAATAGAGAATAGATGCCAAAGGAATCTGGATTTTTCCCTTAAACCCCTCTCAGCAGGAATGTAGATTCCTTTTAAAGCAGGTGAGAATCCAAATTCCCAAGTTTAAATAAAATTATATTTTTTTATAAATTGACAATTTTAACCATTTTTCCTTACCATTTAAACAATTAAGTTAAAATATAAAGCAAATGATTACGGATTAAACTCTTTTAAAAATTATTGTAAGGACACAATTTGCAATTGGACCCAACGGTATGAAGGGATCCAGCCCAAAGAGCTTAGTACAATGAAATTTATAGAAAGTGAGCTTGAAATCTAGGTTTATGGATATTGGATAACATAATCGATAGGCTAAATCCACATTTTGCATACAACAAGACGTTTATGTAGCAGAAAGTATCCTCGGAGGAGCACCGAGAACGATTTGTATTGCTTTCTTTTGTTCTAAAAGATCAGTTACAACTTCAGGTAGTGTCTCCAATGCCCTTTCTTTCTCTTTCGATTTTTTTCCCTTTCGAAGGTCTACCTTTTCATTTTATATCATCTTTCTTTCTCTCTCTCACCATCTTCCATGTATCAATCAAATCACCCAAAGAATCGATACTTGTCCCACCCATCGCTTTCTTGAAGTCTTCAAACAACAGCTGTAAGGCTGATCACCACTGTTCAGATATTATTTCTTTATTAATGCAGCCAGAGATGCAAGTACAGAACCTTTAATGCGGTAGTAGCAGCTTTCTATAAGATATTTTCCATTTGTTCTTCCTCTCTGTGCTCTGATGGAATGCATTCTCACCTACGAGACCTTCTCCTCATCAGGCCGAGGAGACACTCCTTCTTAGACTATCTCCCTTAATAACGTTGCTACAACCAAACCCACCTCGGAAAGGTAGGTTCGTTCAGATCAGGCCCAAGGCCCAAGAATACTCGATGAACCACTTGCCCTCACAATACAGGCCCAAGAATACTCGCTGAACCACTTGCCCTCACAATTATTATTAAGAATAAAAGTATTTAAGAATTTAAATAGTTATTTTTGTATTGTACTTGTCACTTTGAAATGTTAGACTATAATTTTAATGTATTTGTCATAATTAATAGTTTATATTTGGTTTTTCATTATTTATTTAGAGGAATTTTTTTTTTTTTTAAGACTTGGTAGTTAATATTCAAATCTAAGGATAGAATGGAAAAAATAAATAATTTATTTAAATTTTTTGAGAATAAACTAACTATTATTATCTCACATTCCTAGGAATCTTAAGAGATTTCCAATGAAACCAAACATAGGAATCGCTATATTCTTAGAAATGTGATTTTTAAGAATCACATTCTTAGGAATCTAGATGCCAAAAGTAATGTGGATTTTCCCGTACCAAACGCTACATCAAGAGTACTCTGTTTTGAAATTAAATAATAAAACAACAATAAGATGTCATACTCATGACTGTTCTGTCACTTATATCTCAAAAAATTGCACGAAACAAGAATTCAAATAGACAATCAAGTGCAATATTCTGGTCTTTCACTTTTATTGTCCTCAACATCAATTGAAATTTGTAAAAACAATATATTTTTCCATTACAATTCAACGAATTTCCTTAAAAAGCAATGGTGATGTGCCTCTTAAACATGCTACAATTTCATCCATCAAGACAATGTTTGACTTTTAATGAGGAAATTTTGTCGATTTTAATGAAGTCCTCATAAAGCATTATGATAGTGTTTATCAAAGTGAACAATTTAGTTGAAATTTATGAAGCTCTCAACTTATTGCTTATTTCTTGTAAAAGAGATTGCCTTGGATGTTATGCAAAGTTTTATTAAGGCAACAGTTTAGTTGACGTGGCATAATTTAGTTCTCTTATTTTTTTAGTTTTTGATAAATACAATAAAATTTCAACTTATAAGTTATAATGTTCACTCCATGATAATGACTTTTATAATTTAGCTCTTTTATTTTAAGTGTGCATAACTTTGTACTTTATCATTTTTTTGGGTCTAATTGCCTTTTAATTTTACATATCTTTATGAGACTCACGTGATGAAAGAAAATACTAAAAATAACTTACATTGTATGAAAAAAACAAAACACATGATGAAAGCATACTAAATTTGCAAAATTACCATATTGAATGTGTGGATAAAGAAATAAATTCCATGTTGGGGATAGCCTCCCTCCGCCAATATTGGTGTGCAATAACTCATTTGAAAGCTTGGTAATCCTTTATTGCATTATACTAACATATTTGCTAGTGGGGCTCAATTTTTTATTTTATTTTATTTTTATTTTTTTTATATAAAATAAAATTTCTACTTTAGTCTAATCTAAGTATATATGTATGAGAAACTCCTTTTTAGAGACTTGAACCCTGACCCTTATCTTCCACACACTACAAGCACTTATACTTGCAGGGCTCAAAATTTGAATGGTTCACAATTCATTGATTCATATTATATATGTATAAGTTTGAATTTAATAAGAGAGTGTAATTAAGTGTATGTGTGTTTAGCGATATGTTAGTTTCTTAAAAAAAAAAAAACCATAAAAATATGTGCATTCGCGGAAAAAAAAAAAAGAAGAAGAAGAAAAAACTTATTTATATGTATATTTTTTTAAAAGGAGAGAAAGATACATATAAATAATGAATGTGATGGACTAAGCAAGTGGCATTAGCTAAAATGGAATATTCACAAGGGAGCTTCGTTGCAACTTACAAGTCAATGGAAACCTTTCCATGAAAGTACGTATATATTTCTTTTCCCTCCAACCAGAACAAAAACTCCATTCAAAGTATTATTCACACATATCAAAAAATATATGCAAATTACTCACCCAAGTTAGCAAAAAGAGAGAATTTAACTTTCTAACTTTTCCATTGATTCGTAACTGTTAATAATGCCTTAAACACTATCAAATGAGTTAACCCCATCAGTAGCACACACACCTTATTACTTATTATTGACAAACTTTAGTACCTCAATACTTTAGAATAATTCTATAGGATAGAGTAAAGACTATATTATGATTTGTCCTTGAAAATGTCCTCGATCAGGCCCTCATTTCCTATATGTTGGGTGGGCTAAGTTCTACTACTTAACAATGTTTATAAGATAAAGCTTAGGTACAATTTTTAGATGGTTAATTTTAAATTTCTAATTAAATTTAGTTATATAGTTACTTTAGTTAATCACTTACGTAATTGAATTTAATTATATTGGAGACAAACCTAATATAGGTCACACATATTTAAATTATACTTCATATTATATATTCCCACCTTTTCATACAATCATTTAATACAAAAATTTCTTAATATATTTTTCATGCAGTAAGTTATGATTTGCGTAGTAACACTTTCTTTTGTTGAGAGAGCATAATAACACTTTCTGGTGTAGGGTTGAAAAGATAATTTTGATTTATATTAATAAGGTGTTGTTTGGTAAGATATTTTTAGCAACACTGTTTAAGAGTTGTGAAAATATGTGTAAGAGAAAAAACGCTGTGAAAATATATATTGTGTTATTTAAATAATAAAAATTGTAATTCAAACAATATTACTATGCAAAATCTAAATAACCAACTAAATTATTTGTTGCAATAAAAAATTTAAAAATTAAAAAAAAAAAACTGTGAAAAATATGTATCACTGATAAATTTGCGGTTGATGAATGGGATCATTTTTGCCACGTGTCCCTTCCCGCCACCCGATAGTTGTGTTTCTTAAAGTGACAATGCGGTTCCGGACTGCCATGCCAAAACAGTCAAGCATTATGGTTGTTTGGTATATGATTTTAAATAATAATTTTTAATTTTTAAATAATTTTATATATATTTTTACGCATTTCATGATTCACATATATTTTTTAAAAATATTTTTAAATTTAAAAACTATTATTTAAATAGACGTAACAAACGGCCGGGATTGTAATGATTGAATGATTTTTTTAATTTTTAATTTTTTGGGCTAGGAAAAAAATAGGAAGAAGATATTATCGTTGAAAGGACATAAAGGTTCTCTCCTTTTCTGAATTGTAACAGCGCGACTAAAGACCAATCCCGCATTGCCACGATGCTTCTCATCATCAGAGATGACAATCCAACTGGGCTGTACTGCTTTTGCTGCTATGTCCAAAATTTTAATAACACAAATTTATGTGAAATAAATAATTAATCATAATTTGTGACGTAAGGTGGGTATAGTAGTAAGAAAAATTATTAGGTATTTATGAAATATTATAAATGTGTACTCTCTTTTCTCGCATAAATAATGAGTATTATCATGAATTTAATTAGTGAAATTTACTATTTATGTGAAAGGAGAGACTACATATTTATGGTACTCCTGAAGTATACAATAATTTCTCATAGTAGTAGTGGTGGTTTCATTCGCAGTACAAGAATCACCCCAATGATATTTTATATGGCAAATTGTTAATAAATAAAGAAGTAATATTAGTAATAAATCCAATGATAACTAGTAATATATTGTCACCTAAGATTTGGTGCACTTATGGGAAGTTTTGAATTTTTTTAGCTTTTAACTTTATAGAAATAAATTAGCTTTTTAAAAAATATTTTTTAATGCATTTAACATAAAAGTTGCCACAAAAAAAAAAAAAACCTATGTGTATTTGGCATTTGCTTATTTAGCTATTTGTCAATTTTTCTTTCTAGAAAATGTATTAACTGTAAAAGAATACTTGTAATATGGAAAATTGAAATGAAGTCAAACAAGTGAGATATTAACAAATTGTACATTAAAACTAACTAATTAAGCTGGACAAAAAAATACCCCTATATGTTTGATAAAGTTTACACAAATAATCTACTAGAAATAAGCACTCAGCAATTCTCGTACAAATGCTTGCAAAAAAAGTAATATTATATTCACAACATTTTCACAACAAATTTTAAATGGCAAATTGTTGCAGATTGTTACTAATAATAAACAAAAAATAATAATTTTAGTAGTTGACCCAAAATAGAACTAGTAATAGTTTACCAAATAATATTTGTCGTGAAAATGTTGTTTAATAGCATTTTTGTAATAAATTGTTCCAAATCTGATACTATACATAGAAGAGAAGTATTACATTGATAACATTTTTACAACACTTTCATCCATGTTAATTTATTATTAATTATTATTTGAATATACTATTAAAAAGTACCATTTTGTTCACCAATAATAAGCTATAACAATATCCTCTTTTGTCATTTTATAGCACAAAAACACGTGTTATATAATCCAGGAACCGATCAATGAAACCCGTGTGCGTCTTTGAGTCACAGGCTGGTAAGGGACCCACAATTTCTCTCACAAAGCTCTCCGCACTCACTCCCTTGTGATTGGATCGCGAAAAGAAAGAAAGCGCGAGAGAGAGCCAGTATATGCGCCACCACAACACAACACTCTTAAAATGGCACACCGCAAGTAATTTCCCTTACACACCCAAGGTCATTTCCGGAAATCCAAAAAAAAAAACTCATTTCCCCAACATGCGTAATTTTTTTTTTTTTTTTTCTCCTCTACTTTTCTCTTGCCCCTCTTAATCGAAAGAAGGTCGGGCAGAGAGAGAGAGAGAGGGAAAGAGAGAGAGAGTAAAACACTTAGCACAGAAAAAAGAATATAGAGAGAGAGAGAGAGAGAGAGAGAGAGAGAGATTTCACAGTTCTATCTATTTTAATGGCGGTTAGGGTTTTTCATTGATCCCCCAAATCCCTTTCTAGGAAAACCTTAATTCTTTTGTTTCTTCTCTCTTTCTCTTCTCTCTTTTTTTGAAATTAACAAACGCACCAAAAAAAAAAAAAAACCCTAATTTGAACTTTCTAGAAGCGCGTCTCTCCATTTCGATTCGGATTAAATTTCTCGAAGATTTCGGGGCTTCGAATTCGAAAAGCGCGGATACAGGAGCTGCTTTCTCCATGGGCGCTCCAGAGAAGTCACAGGCCAACGCCAACAATTCGATGCAGGTGAGTTCCAGTTTAGTTGAAATCGAAGCCTCATTACTTTTTTTGCCCTAAAATTGAGCTTGATTTAGATACTCTATGTTTTGTTGCTGGCCCTTTTTGAAGCTTTGAGTTTGGTGTTACTGTTCGTCTATGAATTATATAAATTTTTTTTGGATGTAATTATGTACTTTCGGTTAATTTAATTGTGGTGGATTTAGATTAGTTTTTTATGAGTCAGTGTAAAATATTTCTAATTTGATTCGATTAGGGTTTTCTCTGTAATTGGCTTGGGTTGTGTTGTGTTGCCATGTATTGCTTTTTTAGTTATTCGTTAATCAAATTTTCTAGTTCGTTTGTTGCTAAAACAGTTAAGTTGCCGGAAAATGTCAAAACGAGTAATATTGTCGTGGCCCGGGTGCTGATAATGTGTTGAAGTAATTGTTTGTTGAAGTGTTTAGGACAATTACTACAGTAAATTGAAGGGTTGGGTTAAATATGAACTACTTTTCCTGTGGGACAGGATTAATAATTGTAGTCTGAGCTGCTATTGAGCTCTAGCTCAAATGGCACATTGTCCCCTTTTAAGGGCAAGCTGGAGGGTGAGGTTGTGGGTTCAACATCCACTTGGTGGTCTGAGCTTAACTGTATGAGTATTTTCGTGTGGAGAATGAGTTAAAGCAGTAGTATGGTGGCCTTGTGTTGGATAGTCTAGGCTTGAAGTTTGGAAATTTTTATTTGTTTTTTTATGCTTGAGCTGAAGTTCTATATGCATTTTGCACAAGTGTTTTTAAGCTCAATTTGAATTTTCATACCCATTTTGAGTTTGATTTGGTGAGGGCTAATAATTTTGAAACAAATTTGATTTTGTTTGATAATATTGTTCGTTTCCTGGATATTGGTGTTTGTTGCTATCTTGGTGAGTCATGGATTTGAAAGATTTTCTGTTGTGATTTTCTCGGTGCATAAGTCTCTGGTCCCCACTTCTCAAATTTCCTTTAAAATGACAACTTTCTTTGGTGGAATAGAATAAGTTAATCTGATATTTTTATGGGATGACTAACTTTTTCTTGGACTTAAATATTCTTGAATAACAAACTTTTTAACACTGCATTGAGAGAATGCCATATGCTACTGATATGGCCTTAATTTCATCTGTATTACATCCATCATATTAGGAATTAAGACTCACTTTAGTTTAAAATTCTATTTATACTCTCTTTAAAATGAATGCATGGTGACTATTACAATTCATCCTCTTACTCTATTTCTTTTTGATCCACTTTCTTGTGGGGGGTTTGAGGGATATCCTAGCGGATTTAACGCCTCTTGTGGTGTTTGGGCACTAGAATTCTAACCCACTACCTCCCCTCCCCTATTTACCTAGCAAAAACAAAAAGTCCACACTTTTATGCATATATGTATTAGTTTTTAAAATGCCAGCTTCACCCTAGTAAGATATGCTCGATATTTATTGTAATTCCCTCTTTAGGATATTCTCTCATTACTATACATACAAAGATTACAAATATTACTTATCAAAAAGGAAAAACAGGTTTGCAAATGTGCTTGAGCATGAACATGCGAGAGCGAGAGAGAGAGCACTCTTATTGTTCTAACATTCCAACATTTGATAACTACAATTGAAATCAGAGGAACTTAGCTTCAGATATATAACAACTTAACTCTTGCATGATCAAAAATATATTTAATAGAGCAGATTACTTTCATCGCCAGGACATCTTTACCATAGCTGAGAACTTGGTTAGAAAAAGAATCTTTGCACATATTTGTTATTGGAAATACCCTTATGTAATTGACTTATGTGGATGTGGGAGCTCTTTATAGACTTATGATTCAAATTTGAGTAATTATGTCAAGATTCTTTTTATAGTTTCATATAGTTGACATAGAGCTCTTCATAATCTTTGGATTTAAATTTTGTACTGATGTCTAGATTCTGTTTTAAATTCATGTAGTTATATTTGTGCATTTGGCCAAAGCAGGCGGGGTATCATGTGTTACAAATATGGCTGATGTGGCACTGCCAAATAAGGTGCCATGTTAGTTTGTAATACAGATTTTTGCTGAAGTGTTTGTACCTAAGTATTACTCTAATGTTAGCATATTAGTGAGTACCATTTCTTTATTTTTATTTTTTGATAAATGATCTCTTATGTTTGCCGGATTTTTAATAGCTCCAGATTCTTTTATAGCTTACTTGCACGGTTTTGATTTTCAAATTCTTGCATTCAATTACACAGGGCAGCCCTAAATTTGTTATATGCTTATTAGTTTTCAAAAATCACAATAGTTACCCTTTGTTCAATCAGCATGATTTTTTGGGTTTTTGCTTAGTAGTTATAAGGACGACTTTGTTGTGGTTGATGTGCAATTGCCTTATTACTTATTGTCCTTTGTGCACTCTACATCCAGCATTATGTTTAATTTATGTTTGTTATCTTTTGATGTGTTATTTTCTTATCCAAATTGAAATTTTGGGGATGCTTAGCTGCTTCACAAGTTTTCCTGGAGTCGAAGTTCTGCTCTTTTGAAATTTATGCTTATTGCTTATGTTAACTGGATGAATGAGAGAAGTAGCCCATATAATTCTTTTCATTATTATTTTTTAATTTCAGCGTGTAAAGGTCTACCGTTTGAATGATGATGGGAAATGGGATGACCAAGGCACTGGGCACGTCAGTGTTGACTATATGGAGGTTCATTCGTATCTTAATATTCTTTTATGTTTGTCTGACATTGACAAGCAGATTTTAGATTCCAAAGATTTTTCATTGTAAAAATCTATCTAAAATATTCCGTTCATTTTGATTTATTGCAAAATTTATATCACAGCGATCAGAAGAATTGGGTTTGTTTGTTGTTGATGAAGAAGACAATGAGACATTACTTTTGCATCGTATCAGCTCAGATGACATCTACAGAAAGCAAGAAGGTATTTTTGTGGTCAACAGATGAATTGTTGGATTTTTCTTTCCCTGTTGTAGCTAATATATTATGCCAAGTGATTTAAATGTCAGGCTGATAAGTACTTCTATTTATATTTAGAAACCATTATCTCATGGAGAGATCCAGAATATTCAACGGAATTGGCACTCAGCTTTCAAGAGACCACTGGATGCACTTACATATGGTAATAACTAAATATTTATTATTCACAAATCTTATTTTCTTCCCTTGAAAAATTCCTGCTTCAGCCATCACTGATGCCTACTAAATATCATGCCTGTTTTATTTAGGGACAATATCTGCAATGTGCAAAGAAATCTGCATTTTAATACTCTTAACAGTAAGTATATGCAAGATTTAAAAATTTTCATTTAGTAATCTATTGATTTGCATCTTGATTCTTAACCTTTGTATATCTTGAAGCTTATTCTCTCCAGGTGAATGATACTTAGATGCATCTTGAACCTTTGTATATCAAGAATCTTCAGCTTACTCCCCCCCACTTTACCTGTGACCTTGTGTTTTGGGTTCAGGCTTAAGTGGACTTATATAGAAATGGGAGTGTTTTATAAGCATGTAAGCTCAACTTCTAGAAGAATAAAGCTGAAAGGCAGCTGAAAGAGAAGTGCCTGTCATTTATGAAATAATTTGACATAGTCAATGATATATAGTAGCTTCCCCATCAAAAACTATATACAGTAGTTTCTTATTTGTAGTAGTGAAGCCCTTAAACAAATCTTCTAACAGTAGGGAAACACCAACGACAGCCAGTTTGACCGTATTGACAATCACAACCTTGGACTTAATCTTGAAGCTGTAAAAATGCTTTCTACTTTTTTTCTTCTAGATGGGCCATACCTGCGGGCTCATCAGCCAGTATAATTCAAATCCAAGCAAGTATAAGTTTCAGAGGATCTACTAGACACATTTCCTATGGAGGAATATTTAGACTGTAAAGGCACCTAGCAAGATTGCTTTTTTTGTGTGGACAGCGGCGAGGGTTAATAATTAAACTGTGGATATTATTTGGTAACAATCCCTTAAGATTATTGGTTGGTGTTGCGTGTGTGAGAGTAACTGAGAGTCCGTATATCATTTTCTTTTGCATAGTTGTGGTAATTTGTGTTTAGTCTTTTTGGGGTTTCATGGGTCATACTGAAAATAGTTATTAAGCTGTTGAGTGTTGGCAAGGAAAATGTCGTTGTTATAGAAACTTGGAAATTACTGCATCATATGTTGTGGACCGTTTGGTGAGGGATAGAACTTTTGATGGTGTTGAACAGCCTATTCATGTAGTTAAGCCAATAATGTTATGGTCTCTGAATGAGTTGAGGGAACGAAATACCCGCACTTTTGAGGATGTTGAGAAATCTGTTGATTTTTTGAAGTCTTTGCTAGTTGGGACATTGTTTGGGTGGTTTTGTACTTGGGGTTTTACACAATGTATTTCCATTTTTGATTTCGTGCATTCTATTTTTGTTTGATTTGTTTTTTTTTTTTTTTGATTAGTAATAATGATTCATTGATAAAAAAAGAGAGGAACATAGCACCCAAGTATACAGGGGGAGCAAATAAAAAACGAACATTACAAAAGTCAAGAAAATCCAAAAGAGAAGAATAAGGTTGGTTTCTCCACACAGAGAGCTAGTCAAGTAAGGTTCGGAAAAAAAGAAGCTTGAGATAAGGCATGGAACACTCAACGTCTTCAAAGCATCTGCTATTTCTCTCCTTCCAAATACACCAAATCAAACAAAGAGGAACGGCCTTCCAAAAATCTCCATTATGATGGCGACCAAAAAGACCTTGCCAACAAGCCAAAAGCCCAACAACAGACCTAGGCATAACCCAACAAACTCCAAATAAACCGAAAACCATATCCCACAATTCCAAAGCAACCGGGCAATGGAGGAAAAGATGATCAACACTTTCACTATTGCACTTGCACATATAACACCAATCCAAAATGCAAATCCTTCTTTTCCTTAAGTTGTCAATTGTCAGATATTTACCTAAGGCTGTAGTCCATACGAGGAAGGCCACTTTAGAGGGAATCTTTTGCTTCCAAATGCTTTTTCAAGGGAAAAACTGCTCACTACGGCCAACTAGGAGATGGTAATAAGCACTAACTGTGAACCCCTTACTTTTACAAGGCAGCCAACAACACTTATCCTCCCCAAACCCCTTTACGGGAGGGCTATAAATGGAATTGATGAAGCTCCTGAAAGCTTCCAATTCACGATTATGCACCTCCCTACAAAACTGTGACTCCCAATGAAGGATTCCATCGGTGTGCCTCATAAGATCCGCCACACTAGGCTATTTGCTACGGCAAATCCTAAATAATGCAGGATAGCGGACTGCGAGAGAAGAAGTTCCACACTAACGATCAAGCCAAAACTGCACTTTAGATCCATCTCCAATTTCAAACATAATAAAACGAGATAAAGAGTGCCACCCCCGCCTAATATTTTTCCACAAACTAACACCATATGGACTAGAGTGGATGATTGCCTGGCAGCATCACTTAGTTTTTTTTTTATAAAGATTTTTTAGATCTTTAGGGTCAAAAAAGAGATTGAAAAGTAGGTCAAGCTGCATATTGTGACGCGATCTATTTCCTCTTTTGAATAAAATTGTATTTTACTTGTATAAAAAAAAATCCAAGAGTTTGGTCCATGTGTAAGAAGTAAATAGGAACTGTATACATTAATGGTTCAAATTAATTTGCAAAGATATCTTTGTAATAATCTAATTTATCGTATACATGGTAAGAAATTTTTTCCACAGTGGTGGTGCAAATAAAGAATCAAATTTCTGGAGGGAGTTGAAGATTATGACAAGTTCCACAAGGAATCCAATAACTTTCACAATTGAGAGTTCCTTCTTACTGAGAATAAGTCCAAATTATTAGAAGGAATATCGTCTGATCCATTTGTGCATTAAAAGTTTCTTTATTACTTTTTTTTTTTTTTTTAATTTTTAATTTTTTATCTCTCTTATTGGAGATTGCATTTGGAGTTTTTTTTTTAAAATAATTTTTTGGTACGAACCATTATTTATGTTCTCTTTGTGATATATGCAGACGATACATTTCACAGTGTGAACAGTGAGTTGAGGGAGTTGCCGGCCGTTGAGCTATCCACACTTCCTCTAATACTTAAGGTTTCCAAAGGATGCTTTCTTTTTATCTTATTATATAGTCTGTTTAAATTTTTAAATTTAATCCTTATTCATTTTTGGCCAAGTAGCTTTACTATGCCTTAATGTTTTAATGTTTGTAGCACTTAATTTGTGATGTTGTTATCTCTCTGAGTTATTAATTTATCTAGTTTATTTATTTTTTATTATCCTGATATCCTTTAGCTTGATGGGTGTGTGTAAAATCTAATGATCGAGTATGTGAGACAAGTGTGTTGACAAGAAAAAATTATTCATTGCAGTAGCATGCTTTCCATCTTTTTGGTAGCCTGTCTTGTTTAATTAAAAACAGATTTCTAGACTCTGTCGTAGCTTTATACCTCCTTCATGTCCTCATATGAAACTACAGTATGAACAGAAGCTTCGCCAATTGTGATTACTGACATATGGGGTAAAATCTTTGAAGGATTGTGATAACTGATATCTTTTTGTGGAAAGTTCGGATTGTGTTGCTTCCATGCTTGGCTTAATGTACTCCAATACACCACAGATGGTGGGTCCATACATAATGCCACAAAATTTGAGAGACACTAAGGTGTGTGATGTTTGGTTTTATGATGGTGCACTGCAAGCCCCAAGGGAGATTTCTTTTTCATGAGAGGAATTTGGGGTGCCAAAGCCTTGAAAAGGGTATTTTTCTTTGTGCGGACTGCATTGTGGGGGAGGATATCTCTCTAGGGACCTTATCATATGCTCTCTTTAAAACAATGAAAACCATATGAAGGTCTTTACAGGCCTCTATATTTTTCTATTAGATGTTTAAGTAAGAAAATAGCTTCCATAGCAGATTGTCATGGCATAGCACAACTCATAAGTTTAATTCCGCAGTAATTATACAGTTTTGAATATGTTTCTTGTTCTTATAAATAGGAATTAAAGTACTTCTCCACTCATTAGGCATCTTCAATGAGGATTTCATCTGGTCCCATGGCTTTTCCCATTTTCATACTCTTTGAAGGATTGTGATAACTGATATCTTTTCATACTCTTTATTTTCATACTAAAAGAGTGGTTAAAGAGATACCATTTAAGCCTCTTGTTTTCATTTCCTTTTTCTTAGCAAGTTTATAATTATATGTATGCTTCTCTTCGTCATTCTTTAACGCTTTATAATTTTCATAAAAGTAGCAATGTCTCTAAATATAGGCGGCTTCTATAGCGCTCTCTTTAATTTAATTGCTGCTTGAACCGCTGTATTCCACCAAGCCTCCTTAGTAGGTTGCCCACATTGTTTAGATTCTCCACGGATGTCTTTAACCACTCTTTTAGTACTAGTACCCATTTCATTCCACATCTTATCAACGTCTTTGTCTAAATTTCACTTACCTTTTTTGATCATTTTATCTTTAAACGCATCTTGTTTCTCTCCCTTCAAAATCCATCACCGATCCTTGGGTTTCTTTGTCTATTATGAGTATCTCTTCTTTTCCATCTTTTAATATGAATACCAAACCTATGTTGAGTGGTTGTGCTCTCTTCTAGTATCACCTTACAATCTTTACAAAATTCACTATCCACTTCTCGAGGGAGCGGAAAATCTATTTAACCAACATTTGTCCCACTTTTAAAGGTAATTAAGTGTGATGTTTTCCTCTTTGAACCAAGTGTTCGTTAATATCAAATCATATGTTGTTCCATATCCCTGGCCTCCATGTACTCTTTCAAAGTGCCCCCACTATCTTTTCCAACATGGTCATTCAGGTATTCTCCAATAATACATTTCCTGTGTACTTGGGTCTGTTATTAATTGCAATAAATTTAGTATTTTTTATCAAAAACAAAAAAAAAGCTCTCCTCCAATAATCTTTTCTCCGCATGGTAACCCTTGGATCAAGTCATCCATGTCCTCCCGAAATTTTTCTATTGGTTCTTCCAATCCTATTTTAGGAGCATACGCACTAATTATGTTAATTGTTTCTTCTCCTAGGACAAGTTTTATTAACAAAATTTTATCTTCTGTCCTCTTTACCTCAACGACTCCGTTTTTAAGACTTTTTTCTATGATCATCCCTACTCCATTTATATTTTTATCTTTTCTTGTATGCCACAATTTATATCTAGTATGTTCAATTTCTCATTTTTCTTATTCTTCCTTTCCTATTTTTCTTGACCGTTGTACTTTTGTTTCTTGATTTGTGCCCCCATAGTACATCCCCAATGTACTCGGTTTGGCACTTTTTCTTTTATTAGTTACGTTACTTATCAAAAAAAAAAAAAAAAAGTTTCTTGATGGCATTATGGTTTTCTTCTTCTAGTCATTCTATCTACTAGTTTCATTAGTTTTCTCGGTTAAAGGCCCTATATTCCAAGTACCTATTCAAATTTTATTCTCTTGGACAAACTTTTTTACCTGCACCCATCTATCAAAATGCGGGAACTCTTGCCCATTTTTCACTACACCTGAGTGTTGAATCTGTTGATGTAGTGCGTTGCTTATGGGGATCGCCCTAGCTAACCCTTGCCCACTTTTCACTGCACCCGAGGTCTGATGCAGTACATTCATAGTAGGGGACGCCCCACCTAGTATTTGTATAGGACCCATTCATAAAAGAGTGACTAAAATTTTACATTAGCTGTTAACCTACTGCAACCAGCCTTTTCCCGAGCTTGGGACTGTCTGTGAACAAATATGTGACACTAAGCGCAGACATAGGCGGAGTTACATGCTATATAGTATTATCTTTTAATTTTTTGGTAGAACCTTTACCTTTTGTTGGAACATCAATTTTTGTGCTTCCATTTTCTTTTTAAATATATACGCATGAACCCAGTCACTGGATCATTGAATCAAATTGATCAATCTTTGTTTTGCAGACCGTGGCTGAGAGTGGCATTGCTGATCAGATGCGGCTGACAGAACTCATTGGGAATGATGTAAGTGTGGTATATCTTCTTGATGTATAGTGGGACCTTGCCCATTTAAGATAGTCCAAGTGTGTCAGTTTTAAATAAGATTTTCTTTCTCCTACCTTATCCTTTTCATTTATTTCGTATCATAGTTGTCTAAGACAATATATTGTTTTTGTTTGATGCACTTCATACCTCATGCCCGACCATGTTTTCCTATTATCTTGAAAATTTCCTGAATTGTATTTTGGGTGATCAACTTTTCAGATCTTACATTTTTATTTTTTTTCTAAATTTTCTTGACACAGCAAGAATTTTTTCGAAAGCTGATGGACCTGTTTAGAATCTGTGAGGACTTGGGGAATGTTGATGGCCTTCACATGATATACAAAATAGTCAAAGGGATTAGTAAGTAATCCTTTTTGTTCCACCATTGTGTCCTTGTTATATGCTACTTGTATGCACATCCCTCATTAGAGTGACTTGTGTTTGGTTACCTACAGTTTTACTCAATAGTCCTCAGATCTTCGAGAAGATATTTGGTGATGAATTGATCATGGATATTATTGGTGCACTGGAGTGTAAGTTTCATTTTTCATTTGTTTATGATAACCTCTCATATTAGAATGGAGTTTAAATGTTTGAGATATTTTTTTGGCCTATTTGGTGATTATGAGGTGAATAAACATTCTTTATATAAAATGCTGGGTCAGTCTTGGGGTTTAAATATATTGTTAGCTTCCATTATATTAGCATGAATGGCTACAATTATTATTTTTTGGATGAGTAAAAATAAATAAATAAATAAATATATATATATATATATATTTGTAGCTGTTAACATGTAAATGACTTTGTTTCTTTTTGTTGAGGGGCAGAGAGAGAAAGGGGGGATGTTCCTTTTTGTGTCTACTTATTTTTTACATTTCTGCCTCTGACTGTATAAGATACTTATGTGATATCTACATTGGGCAGAATCGTTATATTTAATGATTTTATCCTTTAAAACCCTTCTTCTTCATTTATGTCATAGATGTATGTTCTGGGTAAGTACACAGAATTTGTGGTAGCTTGGCTGATGGTTTGGTTCTTAGTTCTTTATTATTCACTAATTCTTTTATCATGCTGAACCACTCTAAATGTAACTTGCAGATGATCCAGAGGTCCCTCGTGTCCAATGTCATCGTAATTTTTTAAAAGAGCATGTTGTTTACAAGGAGGTAACATCTTTGTAGCTGGTTATTCTTCTCTTTCATGAAAGGGGAGGTTGAGATGGGTGGATGGAAGAATATTGCTATGTGCTAATTTCTGGACATTTTTTCATTTGTTATAGGCCATACCAATTAAAGATCCTATAGTTCTGTCAAAAATACACCAGACATACAGAGTTGGTTATTTGAAGGTGTGAATCATTGATGACACCACCTTGGATTACTAGCTTTCTTGTTTGTAATTTAAGCAATCCATTTATATTACCTTGTTTAGGATGTCATTTTGGCTCGAGTACTGGATGAGGGCACAATTGCAAATCTCAATTCCATAATTCATGGAAACAATGCACTTGTAAGATTTTAAAAGCTCATGTTTTTTTAAACATATTGAGTACTATGTTATTTTTCCTCTAATTGGGTTGTTCTCCTGTAGGTTGTTTCTTTGTTAAAAGATGACAGTACCTTTATTCAGGAATTATTTGCTAGGTTGAGATCGCCCTCCGCTTCTGCAGAGTCTAAGAAGAATTTGGTAATTTTTGAATCTTG
Source organism: Castanopsis chinensis (assembly GCA_032878915.1). Taxonomy (NCBI): domain Eukaryota; kingdom Viridiplantae; phylum Streptophyta; class Magnoliopsida; order Fagales; family Fagaceae; genus Castanopsis; species Castanopsis chinensis. The sequence continues at coordinate 3,452,471 of JAVQMG010000113.1, forward strand.
AAGTAAATACATCCATTTGTCTTTTTTGTGCATGTTAATAGTATTATGCAATTCCAACATGGATATGTGATTAGTCCACTTAATGCTGTAGGAAATTGCAGTTTGGATTCCTTTTTGTGAATATGTAATCAGTCCCCCCTTGATACTGCCATAGACTGTCTGAACAATGTTTTGTTTTTGTTTTTGGTCATCTTAATTTTTACTCAATTTCAGGACGGTCATGAGGTTGGATTGACTATGGGTGCATTTGGTTGGAGGTGAAATAGGTGGGATGGAAAAAAAAGAGAGAAAATTGTTGGGAGAAGTGTTTGGTTGGGAGGGGGAGGGAGGGAGTTTTCGTGGGGGCCAGGAGTTTTCTACCCAGGCCCCCAAAACACATTCTCCCCAAATTGGGGAGAAAATGGGAGAGAAAATTGTGCAAAATTTTTTGAACAAAATTACCCATGTCAAAGCCCACTGTGTACGTGTAGCTGCCTTTGGTTCCTTTTTTTTTTTTTTTATAAATAAATTTTAAATTGGGCACGATTTTTTTTTTTGTTGGTTATTACGCTTTTTGTTTTTTAACTGGTCATGAATGGTTCTTTTGGTTGGTTGAGTTGTTTTTTTTTTTTTTTGGTTTGCATGATCTTTGTTTTAATAAACTTGGTGTGATTGTTTTTTAATTTTTTTTTTAATTGTTTGTTGTTTTTTAACTAGGTAATTTTTTTTTAAGAAGGTCATATGAGTCAATTTATAGAAATTACATTTTCTATCCTCTTACTTACCTTCTCGACCAAACAAAAAAGTTTTCAATCCCTCCACTTTTCCACCCGTCCAACCAAACACAACTGAGAGAAAATAAAATCTTTTCTATCCTTACATTTTTCCATCTACTTTCCCTTTTTTTTCCTCAAACTTTTCCATCCTCTTAACCAAATGGACCCTATGAGCCTGTTTCTCGGTCACTGTCTTAATTGATGAACATTTTAAGAGCACTGGTTGTAGAGATAAATTAAGCCGTGAAACCCTTTTCTCCTATGATGTCATCTTGTTATTTCCATTAAAAACATGCAATTATTGGCTTCTTAAATGATTTTATTTGATTCTTAACTTGCGTCAGGATAAAGCAGTAAGATTGTGAGTGTAGTTTGTTAGAGATAGTTGATATTTGTGGAGTTTATCCTGGTAATGATAGGGGATCATGTTCTTTAACCATCAATACCAACCCTGTATTTTTTTTTTTCCATGAAATAGGTGTATTTCTTGCACGAGTTTTGTAGTTTAAGCAAGAGCCTGCAGATGGTCCAACAGCTCCGGCTATTTAGGTATGCTATTTCTGCAATTATTTATGCTGATGCAGGTGTTGAATTCTCTGTAGCCAACCGTTTGTTTGAAAGTGGTTGCTACTTAAGTGTTATCTTTGTGATTATCAAATCAGTGCATAGTTTTGCTTTGCAATATTTTTCTTGTTTTAAGAGCGAGAGTTTAAAATTCTTGCAGGGATCTCATGAATGAAGGTATCTTTGACATCATCACTGATGCTTTGCAGAGTCAAGACAAAAGGCTTGTGTTAACTGGGTAATAGTGAACTCCTATTATAAGTCTATTGTTTTTTGTGTTTTATTATTGAGAACATGTACGTTTGCATAATAAATTCAGAGAATAATCATTGTCCTAATAATAAGTCATTCTAATGGATGCAGGACAGATATCCTTATTCTTTTCTTGAATCAGGATCCAAACCTTCTTCGTTCTTACATTGTTCGGCAGGAAGGAATTCTACTTTTTGGACTCTTGGTATGCATTGCAATATGGCTCATACACCAAACAGCTCATTTCACTCACCTTAGAAAAATATTCACCAAGTGGGGCTGCATCAATGGCCTAACAACTGAAGCATTATTTACAATAATAAAACGTGGGGAATTAGGTGGGGGGAAGATGTGGGGGGGGGGGTGTGGAGATGAAAAATATGAAACAGATTTAATTAGATAGATATAAAGCTGAGTTTCAACACCCTACAGGTTGGTTTAGATTTGCTTATTTGGGGAGATCTTTAATGATAGATGATTTGTGGAGAATATATTTGTGGCATATATGGTAGTCAAAGGTGACCCGGATGCTTGCTGAGGTGCCTGGGCAAGTTGTGGCACCACTAAGGCTCCTTTAAGGCTCTACAGCAAGGCACTTGCCTTTAGAGCCTAGGCTATCAAGGCGACCACCTTGTTACAAAACCCATTGTTAGATTAATTAATTTACAGAAACATGTAAATCTTATTGTTAGATTAATTACTTTTCATGCTTGATTGTTGGTGTACCTTTTGTATACTTCCAGGTGTATTGGGGTTGCATCCAGTTTTTTGTTTTTTAATAAAACATTTAGTTAAGAACTGGTAAATATGGTAGTGAAGAATGATGTCTCTCTTATCCTGAATTGGAAAGAGGGCTTGTTATTTGAGCCCTGCATGTAGGTTGCCATCACTAGTGCTAAGTCAGTATCATAGATGAGTGTAAATGTGTAGACATGTAATATTTAAAAAGATGGAGATGTGGAAATGCTCTAATTAACGAATGCAAATTCAGTATTGTAGATGAGTGTAGACTGTTCTTTAACAGTAATGAGTGTCTTGAAAAGTCGTCTGCTTACATTGCCATGATATTTTTTTTGACAAGTTTATATTGCCATAATAATAACATTAATTTAAACTTTACTTTGCTCAACTTCATGGGCATACATGGTAGTAAACAGCTGCTGTAGCTAATCAGATCAGATCCTCATTTCTTAGACTGCCACCATCTCATTGGAAGGACGCATGTTTACCAACCAACATTCACATAGGGTTGTTTGTTAATGTGTAGGTTAAAGGAATGATTACAGATTTTGAGGAGGACATGCACTGCCAGTTTCTAGAAATTCTTCGCAGTTTACTGGATTCATACACATTGTCTGGAGCACAGGTGCCTGCCTTGATCATTCACTCCTAATATTTCTTTCAATTGCCTTTTCCTGAATTTCTGGTTTTTGGAAGTTTCAGCAATTTTTTTTTCTTCGTGTTTTTACTTTTTACTCGGCTCTATACACTTTCATTTTGTGCATGTCAGCTTGGCTTGTTTGCGTTGCATATTTCTTTCCATGTAACTAAGCATGAGGTCCATTCTGTAGCTTTTAGCTGAGCCTGAATTTGAACTTGTTCAAAAATAACAAGCCTGAATAAAGCATTTCAAACTTTACTTTGTTGTCAATAAAACCTTCTCCCCTTCCCCCACTCCAAGAATAGGCTCGTATCAGTCTCCTAGCAGTGCAGTTGAAAGATTTGGACCTCTTTTAGGGTATCAATATGTCATCACTGTCACTCACTCACTCACTCTCTCTCTCTCTCATATATGCAAGCATAAAATTTCTGTACTTATTTTGTAATAACCTTGCATTTGGAGTCTGCGACTTGTTTGAGTTTATTTATGCAGGTGTGACATTTTGAATGTTGATTTGTATTTTATTATATTTCTACTGAATTGTTGGAAAAAGTTGTCCGTAAAAATTTCATGTAAGATGGATTTCTTTTCCAAGCTTCAGATTAAATATGTTTCTGTGTGTTTAGTGTGTCATTGAGTGTTTGGTCTTGCTGTTTTGTGCAGAGAGATACTATTATAGAGATTTTCTATGAGAAGCATTTGGGTCAACTAATTGATGTTATAACAGCATCCTGTCCTTTGGAAAGCGGAGCTCAATCAAGTGATAAATCTGAAGGATCTGGTGGAAGTATTGGAAATGAAAATGGCACAAAGCCTGAAATACTGTCAAACATATGTGAATTGCTGTGCTTTTGTGTTCTGCACCATCCATACAGGATAAAGTAATATTTTGGATGCTTTCCGTTTAATCATTGATGACTGAATCCTTCTCCAGGCATTTTAACATGTTAATGTGTGGATTCCTCTTCTGTTTGCAGGTGTAACTTTCTCCTTAATAATGTGATAGATAAAGTTTTGCTGTTGACGCGAAGAAGGGAAAGATATCTAGTTGTTGCTGCTGTTCGATTTGTTCGCACTATTCTTTCCCGCAGTGTAAGTAAATTCATCTTGATAATGATTAATATCATATCTCAAATTTTATTTTAGAAGCTGCGCTCAGTAGAATATTAACTGCAAAAGATTCAATTAAGAGGCAGTTTTTTGTGAGCTGGTGCTACACTTGTAAGAGTGATCGAAGACAGTGGTCATTTGCTTCTGTGTTTCTGCTTACTACGTGGCAACACTTTGCCCATTTGGGTGTCTGTCCAACACCACCGGCCGCCCCCCCCCCCCCCCCCCCCCCCCCCCCCCCCAACAATCTCCCTCCATCCAAACATAGGGTTAGTGTTGACTAGCATACATATGCAGTATTAGCAGCCAACTTTATCCATGGAAATTGGGCAAGTTTCTGGCGGGACGGGCGTCTCTCAGATACATGCTATCATCTCAACTGGACATCTTGTGCCTCAATCTGATGTTCGTGCATATTTTTTAAGCCCTTAATAATTTCTGTATATTCTGGGAATCTACTAATTTTATATTAGTTATTGTTGCTGTGCATTTCATTAGCTTTTACTCTGTTTATTTTGTCTGCAAATTTCCAGTGGACTAGCGCATCTTGTGGGCAGTGTATAACAACTCAAATTGTGTGCTTATATGCAGGATGAGCATTTGATAAGTCATATTGTTAAGAACAACCTTCTCAAACCAATTGTGGATGCCTTTGTTAGTAATGGCAATCGTTACAATCTGCTCAACTCTGCAGTATTAGAACTTTTTGAGTACATTCGAAAGGTGCTCATTTTTAATACCTCTTTGCTATTGGATTTTAGAGATAGCTGGTAGTAATTCTCTACTAATGATCTTGTTCTATGCAGGAAAACCTGAAATTATTGCTTAAATATATAGTTGATTCATTTTGGGACCAGTTGGCCAAATTTGAGAATTTGGTTTCTATTCAGTCGCTAAAAGTTAAATATGAGCAGGTATTCTCCAATCATTCTTGATTTTACCATCTTGATTCAGATTTTTTTGGTCCTCACAATTGTGTTTGCAGTCCCTGGAGAATTGTGGAACAAAAGGCACTGGTAATGTGTCAGAGAACAGAAAACGAATTGATGAGCGAGCTCTAGAGAAAGAAGAGGAGGATTATTTCAATGAGGACAGGTATGTATAGGGAAAATATGTTAAGGAATTCTTTGTTTAGGTTTCCTAGCCATAGCCTCTCAATTTGGACATTTAAATCAGTGATGAAGAAGATACAGCATCTGCATCAATGTCACATACCCAAAAAGTACAGTCTCAACCTGTTTTATCCAACGGAGTAACTGCAAGCTGCCCGCCATTAAGGTAAGGGAATCTTCTGACCCTGGAAAAATGATGATGACATTTCAGTTTGTGTGTGTATTACTTGTATCAAACCTATGCTTTTGTCTTGATTTATTTCCTCTTTTTTTTTTTTTTTTTTTTTTTTTAGTCCAAGATCTGGTGGACTGGTTGACTATGAGGATGACGAGGATGATGAAGACTACAGACCACCACCCAGGAAGCAGCCAGAAACTTCTGAAGAAGTTGAAGGAACTATGGAGGCTCTTAGGTTGAAGCGGAAACTGGCATCCAAGGATAACAAGCCTGAGGTGACAAAGAAGCAGCGGTTTGGAAAGAACTCCAGGTCAAAAGATAATAATGTATTTGCTGCTTTGTGTACAACACTAAGCCAGGCAGTGCTACCCAGTAAGAAAATTGCTAGCACCATGCACGGGACTCCTTGTACAACTGATGGTAATCAAAGCTCAGGTGAAGAAAATCATCAGGAGAAACCTGCTACTGATACAAGCAGTTCTGATATCGCCACCACTACCGATGAGAACCATAAAGAGAAGGAACCTGCTGCTTCTAGGATATGTTCTGATCGCTTGCATAGCAATTCAGACAGTAGACAGTTGGGTGGAGAGGAGTCTCCATTAATACCATCAAACTCCTCACCTGAAATGGCTGTAAATGGATCCTAATATATTCAGAGCCATATTCAGCAAGATTGACATTTTCTGTTCTGCGTTCATCAATTTGTGGCTGTGCTTAATGGTGGATTTGTGGGCTACCAAAGGAAACAATGCAGTTCAAAAGTGAAGAACTGAAAAAGGGGGGGTGAATTTGGTTGATGGCTCTACATTGATAATAGGAGGGGATACTGTATAGAACTACTGAGGCAAAAAAGAAATCAGTCGGCACTACGATTTGGGCCCAGTCTCCCCCTTCACTTGGTCTCTCTGATGCTTTGAGCTTCCCAATTGTCTCTTTTGTACAACATTTATCAGCATTAATTTTTTTCTTCCAATTTTCTCACATGTTTTCTTTGTACTTTTTTCCCCCTTCTAATTACCCTTTATTTTGTCCATTTTTAGCTATGTGAACCATATCATAGAGAGGGCACCAATGTTTGCCCTGCATAGTTTCTTTGTTCAGTTTTGTGGTGGGTGTGGCTCTTGTACTAGAGAAGGTCTAGTGAATTGGTTAGAGGGCAAAATTTTCTCAAATGTAGTACTAGTGAAATTAATTATAGACCAGTGTAAATTAGATTTTAAACACTTATTATATTGAAGGTTCTTGTGCCAGCATAAAAGCGAGTCAAAACTTGGTGCCACAGGTACCCTCTCACTTTTTTTCTCCTTCCCCGATGGGAATAAAAAATTTGGATTTACATCACTTGCTGTTCAATGAATTGTTTTCCTTCCGGTATCAAGCGAAGCCTAGTTTAATTGGCTTTGAAGTTATGTTACCATTCTAAGATTTTGGACTGCGACAGCCCTATGAATACTTTTTTGGGCACCTTGTTATGCTTAATTGCCTTTACGGTAATCCCGAAATTAGGAGATATTGGAGATCCAATCTCTATTTTTTTGCGTTAATGATAAACGTGATTGTGCTTGGCCATGTTTTCAGGTTTATTTATAAGTAGGGCATTGCAGCCTAAATTTAAAATAATAAAATTCAGAAGATCGGCAATAACTATTTACTATCTCATGAATTTATGTGAGTATTACATTGAATTTATATGCGAACATTTTCTAGCTCTGACGGTGAGTTTTCTACGCACCATAAAAGTGATGATGCATGTTTCCTATATATATGAGATACCTTTTCCCAACTAAGAGCATTAATCTATCTTGAAATGGTATAAATCTATAATGAAATGGTATGACTCATTCGTGGTTATCTAAAAGCTTTTTGATCTTTTGTTGTTACGTTTGTTTGGAGGGATTTTAGGAAGAACGGAAAACTGAGGATAGAAAAGTGGAGAGTATTTTTAGTAGGTGTTTAGTTGGGAGTGGGGAGGAATGGAGCCTGAGTGTTTTCTCTTTAGACCCGCTAAAATGTTTTATTCTCAAAATGAGAGAAAATTGAAAGGAAAACTCTCAAGGTATAGAATAGACCAAAATACTTATGTGCACTTGTAAGGTCCAAATTTTCCTAATGGCCCCAAGTCCAAACCAGAGTTATAGATGGATGAGGCCCATTAAGAATCTTGGCCCAAAACAATAAAATTTTGTAAAGATGGAAACACACAACATAGAAGCATACTGGCCCCGAGGACTCTTATGGTCCTTGTTCTTTTCAATTCCAAACTACTATCTCTCTCCTCTCTTCGGCTGTCCTTTTGTTTCTCTTTTTTCTCGTCCCCCCATTCTTCTATCTCTCCTCCTCCTATTTATACATTTTTTTCTTATCATCCCAGCCCTTCATCTCCTTTCTGTTCCTCTTTGCTTTGGCGACACTTGTAGTCTCCTTTGCAGAGAATAATGGTGGTAAAATATCTGGAGATCCTTTTCACTGTTCAGGTCACTTCCTTATTAATGTTGAGAGTAAAACTGTCGTTTCCTTATTTATTACGGTCAGGAAGTCTTATCTCCAGCATTCATTGCTTCCAGATATTTGTGGAGGCCTATAACGACTGTTCACATATCCTCGAGTCCTCGGCTCCCAACCTAGGCGGGATTTCATTTAAGTTGTTTAGTGATCCTCGGGTCCTCGGATCCTTACAATAGCCCCTTAAAACTTGTACTATTAATTCCAGATCAGAGGATAAGTTTTAATTCACCTAAATCGATTATGACGTTCCAGTCAACTTCCCACGTGGGGGTGTCTTTTCGAATACTAAAGCACGTCCCTGACGTTTTGGTATCCGCAATATGCCATTTATGGCGTCTGGCAGCTCCATGTCTGCTCACGTTCTACGGTGTGATGGAAAATGTACGATACTGATTTATTTTTACTGAGCGGGAAAATTCGTGCGCCCCTTTTTTACCACTATATATACAAGACTTTAGGCTGGCTGAGGTTTATTTTTACATTCTGAAGAAAAGAACTCTCGAGGAGCGAACTGAGAGTTTCTAAGAGGTGTGTTAGCTTTCTCACTAGCTTGCCCTTGTCGCTCATTTTATTGCTGTTAATTTTTTATTTCTTATACGGTTCAATGGGTAGATACGCTAAGTTAGTCGATACTGATGAGGCTAAAACCAAATTTAAAGCCCAATATAGGATTCCCGACGATGTTGACATCAAACACTGTGAGGAGGGGGAATGGCTACTGTCATCCCGACCCCCCGGGTTGGTAATAATCCCGATGATTGCTTTCATCGAGGGTGGGATGAAAATTCCTATGGGTAGAGTAACCCGAGATTTTCTCTTAAATTTTAGATTGACCCCATACCAATGCTCTAGTAACGTTCTTAGGATTTTAGGGTGTGTAGATGCTTTAAACCGGAAAATGGGGACCAACTTGACATGGCACGATGTCAATTGGATATATAGATGCCAAAAGGGGGAAAAGACCAAATTCTACATGAAATGTAGGTTCCCTTCGGTTAGGCTCATTTCCTATTTACCCAATTCAAGCAAGGGCATGGATGAAGACTTTCTCATCGTGTCCGGGAATTGGCACGACGGGTTGCACTGCCTTACTAAAGAGGGGGAACTAGGTAGTACTCCCGACAGTGCCGAAACTAAATCGTTAGGTTTTTTCCCTTTTTTTTCTTTTTTGCATACCCACACTGGCTTTCTTACTGACCAAACTTGTTCCTCATGACAGACGAATATCACACCGCTCCCGCCAAGCACTTAGTGAACTTTGAGGACCTGAACCGCCTTCTCAGGTCGGAGATTTTTCTCCACACTGACGGACAGTTGAGAGCTGCTCACGTGATCCTCGGCTATAAGCCATCCACGAAGTGTTTCCAAAGTCCGAAGAACGTCATTAGGGCTAAAGATCTTCGTTTGGCAAAAATAGACGTTGCCGTGCCGGGATTTTTGCTGGACACCCCCTCTCCTTCTGGTGTGCAAGACGCCCAGCTCTCGGCATCCCTGACAGCTCAGCTCATCCATCCTCGGGCATCCACTGCTGTTGCTGAAGAGAGGCTTAGGGAGGAGTCCCCTGAACCTCAGCAGGTCGTGGTGCACGATAAGGACTTTGAGGTATTCTACCAACCAGAGGCTCCCAGCACTTCAGTGCCGTCTTCTTCTGGCACCATGGGATATCAAGAAACAGAGCTGGATCTACTCGCTCTACTACAATCCCATGCTGGGGGTTCCACTCCAGCAGTTACTGTTCCTTCTCGGCCCATCACGCCCGCAATTTCTCAATCGGCTCATGCTGATGGTGCTGAGAAGAAAAGGAAAAAAGGGCAGGGTAGTAAACACTCCACCGAGCCCGAGGAGGGGGAGGTGACCGAACCTCCCACCAAGGAGGCCCGATCGGGCAAGAGCCACTGCAAGAAATCTACCCACACAGGGACGTCCAAGGAGATAGGAGTCGATCAACCCAAAAGGGCTTCCGTTTGGCGTCCCACTTTCGCGCTCAGATCAGGTAGCCCTGTTCTTGACGACGCCAACCTAAGAGACCCGCAGAAAGGGAGTTCAAGGTTGGTTGCCGAGTGTCTAGAGAAGGCTTTATGCCTTCCCGAGGATATGGCGGAGCTGCGATCTCTCTGAAAGAGGGAGGTCTTTTTGTCGTTGAAGCAAGACTTAGCTAAGGTATTATACCCTTCCTCCCTAACCAAACATTCCCTTATTATGTAACTGCCATTTGCCCATGTATTTTTAACTCATGCTTCTTATAGGCCGTCCAAGCATCCTTCATTGCTGAAGAATGGGTCGATCATTATCTGGACCTGTCCCGGAAAGCTGAGCATAACACCGAGGTTGCTGTCAAGGCTCAATCTGAGGCCGAGCAGAAGCTGAAGGACGTTATGGGCAAGCTTTCCGAGGCATAGAAAGCACACAAAAATGCTGAATCTGCCCTCGAAAGCTTTGAGAAACAAGCCGCCGTTACTTTAGAAGCGCAGAAGAATGCCCAAAACCGCCTGGCGTTGATGGTTGTTGAGCTGAAACAAGTGCACAACAAGCTGGAGGCTATGGAACAAGAGAAAGCCGAAGCAGAACAAGCTGCTTATGACGCTGGGATGCATAAAGCTGCAGAGAGCCTTACAGACCAACTTCGGGGGGTTGCCCGCACTTTTTGCTTGGAGGTGTGGGGGTATGCCTTAGACGCGGCAGGAGTTTCTGCTGATTCGGAGCTTCGTGACCCGAACAGCGTAATTTATCCTCCTGTGCTGCAACTGGCTCCTCCTCCCCCCATGCCTCCCGTGGAACCTAGTCCTGTTCGTTCCTCTCCAGCTTTGCCTTCAGAACAAGATCCTCAGCCCACTTCTCCAAAAGGCCAAGGTAAAGATCAAGCCCCACCGTCCTAGTCCATCGTGATTGCTGTGGAGGACGAGGAAGAAGAGGCCGAGGTTGCACTAACAAAGAGGAAGAAAAAAGACAAGCTGAAAGAGAAGGAAGCGAGGGAGCACGACGACAAATAGTTCTCTGTTTGAAAGGCTTATCCTAGGTTTTAGTAAGATTTTGTATTAAGGCAGCTATTTTGCCTTTAATTTTGTTTTGAAAAGGTAGCCCCAGATTGGCACCAGTTGTACTTCATGGACTTGGATACTTAGTCTTAATAATATTCTCGATTACTTATAGTTGTTATTTGCCTCGTATTCTTATAACTGCTCTTTAATATCACTATCTTTTCCTTTCCTACGGCCCTGATCTAATTCGTGTAAACTTCTTCTTATGCTCAAGTCATTGTCAATATAACTTGTAATGCTAATGCTCATTACGTTGATGACTCGCATCATCCTTTAAAATATGATTTCACCATTACTATTGAACTTAGATCGTGCTTGTGCCAAATTTCACATATTACTTAGACCATTCGATGGCCGCTCTAATTTCCCTTAACCTTGAGGCCCGAAGAGCCAAGTAAGTCCTTGGTTCGGCTTTAATGCCTAAAGAACTTTGTCGTGTTGTCAATTTTTCCCTAGGCTTGTGACCCGAGGAGCTAAGCAAGTCCTAAGTTCAGCTTAACACTTAAAGAATTTTGCCACGATGTTAATTTTCCCTAGGCTTGTGACCCGAGGAGCCAGGCAAGTCCTAGGTTCAGCTTAACACTTAAAGAATTTTGCCACGATGTTAATTTTCCCTAGGCTTGTGACTCGAGGAGCCAGGCAAGTCCTAGGTTCAGCTTAACACTTAAAGAATTTTGCCACGATGTTAATTTTCCCTAGGCTTGTGACCCGAGGACCCAGGCAAGTCCTAGGTTCAGCTTAACACTTAAAGAATTTTGCCACGATGTTAATTTTCCCTAGGCTTATGACCCGAGGAGTCAGGCAAGTCCTAGGTTCAGCTTAACACTCAAAGAATTTTGCCACGATGTTAATTTTTCCTAGGCTTGTGACTCGAGGAGCCAGGCAAGTCCTAGGTTCAGTTTAACACTCAAAGAATTTGGTCACGATGTTAATTTTCCCTAGGCTTGTGACCCGAGGAGCCAGGCAAGTCCCAGGTTCAGTTTAACACTCAAAGAATTTCACCACGATGTTAATTTTCCCTAGGCTTGTGACCCGAGGAGCCAGGCAAGTCCTAGGTTCAGTTTAACACTTAAAGAATTTTGTTACGATGTTAATTTTCCCTAGGCTTGTGACCCGAGGAGCCAGGCAAGTCCTAGGTTTAGCTTAACACTTAAAGAATTTGGTCACCCATCGCACAAACACAAATAAAAAGTAATCAACATGTATCTTTCTTGACAAAAACGGCCAACTTTTCATTACTAGTAATAATAACGCCGCAAGTTATTTACATTCCACGGACGAGGTACTACTTTCTCATCTAGATCTTCCAGGCGGTAAGCCCCGATGCCGGCGACTGACGTAATTCTGTAGGGTCCTTCCCAGTTTGGCCCTAGCTTTCCCCATGCTGGGTTTCTTGCTGTCCCAACAACCTTTTTTAATACCAGGTCCCCTGGCACTAAGGGTCTAGGCTTCACTCCCTTATCATATGTTTGTTTAAGCTTCTGCTGATACTTGGCCAGCCTTACACTGGCTATTTCCCTCCTTTCTTGAATGGTGTCCAGGCTATCCTGCAACAAACTGTTATTCTCTTCCTCACCGTACTGCTCCGTCCTTAACGTTGGCAGGACGGATTCCAGAGGGATGACTGCCTCCATTCCATATGTCATTGAAAAAGGGGTTTCCCCCGTCGACCTCCGGGGTGTAGTGCGATAAGTCCACAGCACATGATGCAACTCTTCCACCCACTTGCCTTTGGCATCATCCAGTCTTTTCTTTATCCCGGCCAGGATGACCTTGTTAGTAGCCTCTGCCTGACCATTCCCTTGCGGGTATGCCGGCGTTGAATACCCGTTCCTTATGCCCATTGTCCCGCAGTATCTTCGGAAGGCTTTGCTGTCGAACTGAAGTCCATTATCCGATATCAACGTATGTGGGATTCCAAACCTGGTCACTATGTTCTTCCACACAAATTTTTTTGCGTCCACATCTCTGATATTAGCCAGTGGTTCTGCCTTCACCCACTTAGTAAAGTAATCCGTCCCGACGAGGAGCCATCTTCGGTTCCCGGTGGCCCGAGGAAAAGGCCTCACGATATCCAAACCCCACTGAGCGAAAGGCCATGGACTGGAAAGTGGGTTCAAAATCCCGCCTGGTTGGTGCATATTCGGGGCATACCGCTGGCACTGGTCACATTTTTTTACGTAATCCTGGGAGGTTTTCTGCATATTCGGCCACCAGTATCCCTGGGTTAAAGCCCAGTGAGCTAAGGATCTTCCCCCAGTATGGCTTCCACACATGCCCTCATGCAATTCTTCTAAGATGGACTCAATGGCTTCCGGGTGCACACATAAAAGGTACGGTCCTGAGTATGAGCGTTTATACAACTTCTGTTCCTCGGACAGCCAATATCGGGGAGTAGCCCGTCGCACCTTTTTCGCCTTCACTTTTTCTTCTGGCAACACTCCTTGCTTCAAGTAAGTCACGATGGGATCCATCCAACTTGGTCCCGTGTGAATATGGTGAACTCCCACAATCGGGGTAGCAGCTAGGCTGGAGGTCATCATGTCTTCCACCAAGACTACTCGAGGAAGCCTGGACCCCAAAGATGTGGACAACATGGCCAGCGAATCGGCGTGGGCATTCTGCCCTCGAGGGATTTGCTCGACCGAAACAGTTTTAAACAAGCACAACACAGCCCTCACCTTCTCAAGGTATTTTTGCATTCTTTCATCCCGAGCCTCAAAATCTCCATTAATGTGCCCGACGATCAACCGGGAATCACAGAAAAACTTCACCACTTTGGCTCCCAAGTGTTTGGCTAGTTGAGCACCAGCTAGGACAGCCTCGTACTCGGCCTCGTTATTAGTGGCCACGAACCCTATCCTCAATGATCTTTCCATAATCAATTTTTCAGGGGTGACCATCACAATACCTACACCAGCACCTTTTTGGTTGGATGCTCCGTCAGTATAAACTTCTCAAGGGGGAGTTGGTTTGGGTTCGGCCGCCATAATTGTTAGGACCATTCTCTCTGGCTGTAGGCCAACATCCGTGAATTCGGCCACAAAGTCAGCAAGGACTTGTCCTTCAATAGCAGTGCGAGGCATGTATTTGACGTCATACGCCCCCAACCTTGTTCCCCACTTGGCGACCCGACCCGTGTAGTCTGACTTTCTCATAAGAGCCTGCAGCGGCAGTTGAGTGAGCACAATCACGGTATGAGCTTGGAAATAATGAGGGAGTTTTCTTGTAGCATGTACAACAGCTAGAATCGCTCTCTCCAAAGGCAAGTAGTGCATTTCTGCTTCCTGCAGGGACTTACTGATATAATACACAGGTTTTTTGAGCTCCATCTGCATTGCGCACCAAGACTAAGCTGACGGCGTATCCCGTGACTGCCAAGTAGGCATATAACACCTCCCTCTTCTCGGGCCGAGACAATATTGGCGGGCTAGCAAGATATTGTTTCAAATCGGCAAAGGCACGGACGCAGTCATCTGTCCACTGAAAGTCTCTCCACTTGTGCAAGAGTTGATAAAACGGCCTGCATCTGTCCGCGGATCGAGAAATGAACCTGTTTAGAGCTGCCGCCATCCCGGTCAACTTCTGCACCTCTTTGGGATTCCAGGGTGGATGCAAGCCCATAATAGCCTTGATTTGGTCGGGGTTAACTTCGATCCCTCGATGCGTGATCATATACCCGAGGAACTTTCCTGAGCTGATACCGAAAGAACATTTAGAGGCATTGAGGCGTAGCTGATGCTTTCTCAACACTGAAAAAGTTTCCCTCAAATCATCCAAGTGGTCCTCTACCTTTTTACTCTTTATTACCATATCGTCGATGTAGGCTTCCATATTTCGTCCCAACTGTCCTTCAAACATTCGGGTCACCATCCTTTGGTAAGTAGATCCTGCATTCTTGAGACCAAAAGGCATTACCCGATAATGATAGTTACCGCTAGGAGCCCGAAAGACTGTCTTTTCTTGGTCGGACAATGACATAGGAATCTGGTGATATCCCTGGAACGCATCCAAGAAACTCATCCGAGGATGCCCCACGGTGGCATCGACTAACTGATCGATCCTGGGAATGGGGAAAGGGTCCTTTGGACATGCCTTGTTCAGGTCGGTAAAATCTACACATATTCGCCACTTGCCGTTTTTCTTTTTTACCACCACCGTGTTAGCAAGCCACTCCGGGTAGAAAATTTCTTTAATGGCTCCCGCCGATTTTAGTTGGTTTACCTCTTCCCTCACAGCCTCGGCATGCTCACAGGACATCCGCCGAGAAGGTTGTTTTCGGGGGATGGCCTTAGGATCAACGTTTAGACGATGGCAAATGAAGTCTGGATCAATTCCTGGAACCTCGTAAGTTGTCTAGGTGAAGACGTCTATATTGGTTTTCAAGAATTCCATTAACTTAGCTTTCTCGGTGTCGGGTAACTGAGATCCCACGCGAAAATATTTCCCTTCTCTCCTATTAAGATTTCTTGAAGGTCCTCGGTAGAATCCTTATCTCCTAAAGGGTTTTCTACCCCGACGAAGTTCTTTGATTGCTACAAAATCTTCCGACTTGCCTCTTCCTCCTTAACTCCTGACATCTTCGTAAGTGCCATCACTAGACACTGCCTTGCTGTTAACTGATTGCCTAACAATACTCCTACCCGTCCACCCGTGGGGTACTTCACCCTTACATGCAAAGTAGATGATACCGCGCCCATAGCATGAAGCCATGGTCTAGCCAATATCGCAGTGTAGGGCAAATAGGCTTTGACAATTATAAAATTAACCTGTACCTCTTCGTCTCCTACCCGGACGGGCAAATTAATCGTTCCTTGGGGGACTACTGTTTTCCCATCAAAGCCAACTAGTGGAGAATCGTATGTCTTGAGGTCCTCGGCTTTCAATCCCAAGCCATTGAACAGATCGGGATACATGATCTCAGCCCCACTTCCTTCATCTACCAAGACTCGTTTGACATCAAATCCACCGATTCTAACAGTAACTACCAAGGCATCGTCATGCGGCTGAATGGTTCCCTTTTTATCTTCCTCGGAGAATCCCAAGTAGGAATTGGGGCCAACTTCATCTTTTTACTGACGTGGTTATCTAAACATTCGGCGCCACCTTCCAAACTATTCTGTACTGACATGACCCGCAAAGGGGCTATGCATTCTCCCATTGGCTTGGCTAAAATTACATTAATAGTTCCCAAAGCTGGCCGGGCAACATTATCAGGTTGGGCCCCTCCATTACGCTGCACTTGTCCTCCCGGCTGTACTAAGAAGTGATTAATCTTTCCCGCTCTAGCTAATTGGTTAAAATGATCACGCAACGTCCTACACTGTTTCGTGGTATGCCCTTTATCCTGATGGTAATGACAATGAAGGTTCTGGTTTCTCTAGGACGAGTCTCCATTCATCCTATTAGGCCAACAGAAATAGGGTTCGTTCTGTATTTTTTCCAATATTTGATACACCGGCTCTTTAAATAAGGCATTAATCATGGGCATCCTGGGTAATTGCGGATGGCCCGAAAAGTCTCTCCTGGGTTGATTGCCCTGGAAGCCTTCTCCCCTCGAATCCTTCTTCTCGGGAAACACTCTTGCCTTACCCTTACTTTGCATGTGATCTTCCTCCACCCGTTTATACTTATCAATACGATCCATAAGTTGGCGCATATTCATTGCCGTTTTCATCACTAGAGATTTTCTCAAACCATGCTCTGTCGGGAGTCTCACCTTGAAGGTCCTCACCACAACGTCTTCCACGTCGCCATCAATTTCGTTGTATGTCTCCCAGTATCTATCTGAATACGTTTTGAGAGTCTCGCCTTCTCTCATGGCCATCGACAACAGCGCATCTAGAGGCTTTGGTACTCTGCTACATGTTATAAACCGTGCGCCAAACGCCTTCGTTAATTCCTCGAATGATCCCAATGATCCTTCTTTCAGAGCGTTAAACCATCTCATGGCCACCGGTCCTAAACTGGACGGGAAAACCTTGCACATCAGCGCCTCATTGCGCGAGTGAATTGCCATTTTTTGGTTAAAGTGGCTTACGTGTTCCACGGGATCAGTCCTACCATTGTAAATAGCAAAGGTGGGCTGTGAAAACCTATGGGGCAACTTAGCCCTGTTGATCCATTTCGCGAATGGGGATTTGGAAATCTGCCTCAAAGCTTTACTCATAGCGTCATTCCCCATGCCCTGATATGACCACCCCCCGACATGCTTATTCCCATTGCCCTTAACTCGGCTAGACGTACTTGCACTAGGGCAGGACTTATCCGTGGAGGATTCAAGCCCTTGGCCATCGCTTTCCTCCTCATCGGCCTCAGAACCATCAATGGAGGAAGAGGAGGAACTTCGCCTAGCCCTTCGTTTCCGTTTTAACTTTCTCCGTAAACGCTCTATCTCTGATTGCATTCTTCGCACTTCATCATCATGAGAGGTTCGATCTCCAGTAGACGATAGGCTTCTCCACGCTTGTCCACCAGGGTGTGACTCCACTACTACACTTGGCGTACCATTCCTTCGGCGATTTTCGTTCTGCAAACCTAGTGACTCTTCCCTATCTTGATTTGCACTTACCATTTGTCCTCCAGACAGCACGCTCTACTTTGTTGTCCCCACAGACGGCGCCAATTGTAAGGTCCAAATTTTCGTAATGGCCCCAAGTCCAAACCAGAGTTACAGATGGATGAGGCCTATTAAGAATCTTGGCCCAAAACAATAAAATTTTGTAGAGATGGAAACACACAACATAGAAGCATACTGGCCCCGAGGACTCTTATGGTCCTTGTTCTTTTCAATTCCAAACTACTATCTCTCTCCTCTCTTCGGCTGTCCTTTTGTTTCTCTTTTTTCTCGTCCCCCCATTCTTCTATCTCTCCTCCTCCTATTTATACATTTTTTTCTTATCATCCTAGCCTTTCATCTCCTTTTGGTTCCCCTTTGCTTTGGCGACACTTGTAGTCTCCTTTGCAGAGAATAATGGTGGTAAAATATCTGGAGATCCTCTTCACTGTTCAGGTCACTTCCTTATTAATGTTGAGAGTAAAGCTGTCGTTTTCTTATTTATTACAGTCAGGAAGTCTTATCTCCAGCATTCATTGCTTCCAGATATTTGTGGAGGCCTACAACGACTGTTCACATATCCTCGGGTCCTCGGCCCCCAACCTAGGCGGGATTTCATTTAAGTTGTTTAATGATCCTCGGGTCCGTTATCCTCGGGTCCTCGGATCCTCACAGCACTATTTACCATTTCTTTGTCAATTTGGCTTCTTTTTTTCTTTGACTTTTGTCTCTCCATTGTGTAATTTTTTATTTATTTAATTAAGATATAATTATAAATTTATACTAACTTTATTTTTCATTCTTTTATATTTTTTCTTTCAATCAAACAAAAAAGTTTCGATCCCTTCACTTTTCCATCTCTCCAACCAAATGCATATGAGTAAAAACTAAAATTTTTCTATCCTTTTATTTTTCTATCATTCCAACCAAATGGACCTTAAGAGTTTATTTGGTTGGAATGAAAATAGGAAGGATAAAAAATGAAGGAGAAAAAGTAGTAAGTGTGTGTGTTTAGTTGGAGAGAGAGAGAAAATGGGAAGAGAATAATTTCTCCCCAGGCCCATTTCAGTGGAGAGGGAGTTTTCTTCCCAAATTGGGAAGAAAATAGGTTTAAGATAGGAAATTACTCATTTGCCATCCTCATAATTTTTTATCTCTCACTTTTCCATCCTAACCAAACAGTACCTGCCACTATTGGAGAGGCATATCATTTATCAAGAAGGAAAAGTCAAGGGGTACAGACTTTTTCATCGATTTTTTTACAACATACCGCTTATGTTGCTCAATTTGTACTGTTGCGGTGCTGTAGTGAGGTGTGTGAGAGAGTTAGGGCCTGATTGATACCTAATTTTAAACTCACATTTTTACATTTTAAACAATATTACACATATTTTTACATATTTTTTTACCTACACATATTTTAAAAAACTACAAAAATCTCATCTCAAATTATAAAAATCCTATTTCTAACTACTCTACCAAACACCCTCTTATTTTTTCTTTAAATAAAAAAAAATGGTATCTGTCAGGATCCAGGACTCTATCAAGAATTAGTGTTTATTTGATGGGTGTTTGAAAACGACGGTCGTTCTCCTGTGTGATAATTTTTTTTTAGATCATGTGTGATGATTTAAAGAAATGGTAAGTGTTTCATAAAAAAAAAAAAAAAAGAACAGAAAAAGAAATGATAAGTGAAATATATAATATAGAGAGAGTTATGGGATATGATAATTATGCTATGTAATTCACTTGAAAATTGATACTTTAATCACAAAATCACACTTTATTTTTCTTGAAAAAAAAAAAACTTTATTATTCAAGTATCTGATATGGTTATATCTATTGAGAAAATAAATAAATGAAGGAAAAAAAATTCACACGATGCTCAACAGTCAACACCAAACACTTC
The DNA here is from genome assembly GCA_032878915.1 of Castanopsis chinensis. Lineage (NCBI taxonomy): Eukaryota > Viridiplantae > Streptophyta > Magnoliopsida > Fagales > Fagaceae > Castanopsis > Castanopsis chinensis. The sequence continues at coordinate 3,471,834 of JAVQMG010000113.1, forward strand.
TCAAAACAGTCTAACACCGAATATCTTGCTGATCAATCCTCTTGTTTGGGGAACACAAACCACAACAGCCAAACGCATCCAACTCTTAAGCAATTTTGAACACAAATTCAATCATTTTAATGCCCTACTTATTTACAAGTATGAATTACTAAAATGAGTCAGACTTCAAGTTTTATGAAGGGAGCTTTACATACATGTTTATTTAGATTAGATTAAAATAGTATTTTTATCTTATATTAAAAAAACACCAAATATATTTTTTCTATAAAAAAAAAAAATCACCAAACATCTTTTTATTTATTTTAATTTTAATAGATAATCCATGGCAGAGGCCACCTGGTATTTGGTCGTCGACACTGAATTCCAAATTCCAAGAACAAGACACGTGGGCAAGTTCGATCCCAAAAGGTCGCCACGAAGGTCTGCATTCTCGTTAGAGAAGCAGATACGTATGGAAACGCCAACACGTGTCCTTTCTCTAACTGATTTTGTCCTATAATACAACCGCTTCCTTTTCTTCTCTCTCTTCTTTTTTTTTCTGTTTCACTTCCAGTTCAAGAGAGAGTAGTGTGCATATATGATCTTATAATTCAGATAGCATAGCGAAGAGGGTTATAAATATAAAGTATAATTCCTTTTGATCTGGTATTGTTTTTACTTTTTAAGCTTTTATTAATTGAAGGATAATATCTGAAAAAAAAAAAAAAAAATGAGCAGCAGCAGTAACTTGGAGACAAGGTCATTGCTGGATGAGCTGAGTAGCTTCGAGAAGGGTGGCTTCTTTGACCTCGGCCACCCTCTCCTCAACCGCATTGCTGAGAGCTTCGTCAAAGCCGCCGGGGTACTCTCTCTCTCTCATGCATGTTTATACAGAGTAATAATTAGTAATTTAACATGATAGTAGAGTATGAGTATTAAATTCTAGGTTCTTCACTTTTATCTTATTAAAAATTTTACGTAATGCATCCTATTTCGCTTATTGGCGGCTCACATGTGAGGAGAGTGTTAGATTAGATGATTAAATTTACAATTTTCTAATAGTTTAAGTTTTTGAGAGAATCAGTAATTTAATAATAGTTTTAATGGCTAAGTTACATACTCCCACCTAGAGGGTTGTCAAGAACCTATGATTTTACTTGAGATCTCATTATCTTGTTGTGTGTGTTTGTGCATGTATCAAATGAATCCAAGGACAATACTTTTTTTCACAACCATTAATTGGTATGGCTAGGTTGTTGTGATTGATTGGTGTAAGTAAAAATGTAAAATAAAAATGATGTTAGTGGATCAAGTGAAAATAATATTGATCCAATCATAATAGATCCAATCATAATATTATAGGTCATTTCAACCTTTGTGAAAAATGGTGTGTGCATATATTGTAATTTTTTACGGGGTACACCTATCTAAATCAATAAAGTCTAAAATGGGTGTCTTCTGCTTCACAGATCGGAGCTCTTCAGGCTGTGTCACGCGAGGCTTATTTTACAGCCATCGAAGGTACAATGATTTCCACTGCAAATCTTTAATTCTTACAGTGCAAGTGCAAATTGTTTAGTCCATACTTAAATACAATTCTTTTAAGACTTCCTTTTCTAAAAAAATTATTTAGGACTTGATTTTTATTTGGTGCAGGACTTGACTCGGGTGGTGGTGATGTGTCATCGGAGCTCTTAGGTGCCAAGAAACGTCGGTTCCCAGACCTTAGAGGTAAACAACATGACAACACCCCTAATACCTTGATGGCTAAATTTTTTTAATTTTTTTTCATGAGTAGTACATTGGATTAATTAAATTAAAACATCTAATTACCTAGTTACATTAACAAGTGAAACATATATATTTTTCAAGGACAATAAAATTTAAGGCTAAATTACAAATTGTAAGCTCTAACTTTGCCCAATAATTGAAATTAGTCCTCTTAACTCCATTTTCGTTAAATTTAGTCCCTGAACTTTCAATTTGACATCTAATTACCTAGTTACATTAACAAGTAAGATATATTTTCTTTTCAAGGACAATTAAATTTAAGGCTAGATTACAGATTGTAAGCTCTAACTTTGCCTAAAATTGAGATTAGTCATCTAACCTTGTTTTTGTTAAATTCAGTCTCCCCACTTTCAATTTTGTTCAATTCAATCCTCCTCTATTTCCCTGTTAGAATTGCACTGTTAACTTTCAACTTTTTTCAATACAAAGATTTGGGAGTCCTTAAAGGCTAGATTGAATAAAGTTGAATATTAGAAGATTAAATTGAATAGAAGTGAAGTTAAGAGAATTAAATTGAATTTTAGGCAAAGTTAAAAGGTACAGTTTGTAATTCAGCTTAAATATTTGACATTTAATTGTTTAACCTAATATATTAAGGCTTTGTACCTAAATTTTACCCTACCTTTATACTATTAAGGAGGACAAACACCCCAAAATTCGAGTGAGCAAACAATCGCATATTCAATACTCGGAATACATGTTGGATGCCTCTAGAAATATCTTGCACATATGTTATTAATTAGTTGGGAGGGAAAAAATATTTTTAAATATTCTTTTGATTTTAGACATCTTTTTAAAGATTTTACTAGTAGTTATTGTTTTTTAAAGCACAATATAAACAAAAAATATGTCCAACAATAAATAAAACATATTTATATGTGTGTGCGAGCATGAGAGAGAGAGAGAGAGAGAGAGAGAGAGAGAGAGAGAGAGAGAGAGAGAGAGAGAGAGAGAGAGTGGAGTGTGTGACTGTGTGTGTGTGAAGGTTTCAAGAATTGTGTCATTTTTTTCCGTTTCATATCATGTTTATTTTCATGCTTCCTAACCATGCTCCAATTCAAAAGATTAATTATATTTCATGATCAAATAAATTGAGAAATTAAAAAAAAAATTATTATCCATCTTTCAAGCATATTATAATTTGTACAGAAATTATTGGAATAGATACTAAGCATGTCTATACTCTTTTGAGTGTTGCATAGATGTTTTATACTGACAATGACAACATCATGCCATGATATCTTAAAGTATATTGCAATGGCCTCGTCTTATAGTTGCACATGTGCTTGCAGGAGAAACCAACAGAAAATCCCTTGAAGCCATGGTGAGTTTTGTACTCTCTACCTTTTTGTTCTTAGACACACTAAGAACCATTACAAAGCCTTGTGGGAATTGATTGTAATAGCATTTGGATCCACATGCAGCAACATCTTTGTTTTTTTAGAACTCACTTTAACGGTAGTGGCTAAAGTTAATCTGTCTAGTTTGTTAGGACATCTCAAACGTGTCATATTCCTGGGACGAATATGATTGTTGGTGTTTGTGCAGTTCATTCATTGGCATATACTTTTGCTCATTGTTTATGTGATCAATGTTTGATTTAATGGTTTGGTCTTGTAACCATGATTTTCAGGTGAAGAATACAGGAAAAGAATCTTTGCAGTGGGGTAAGCCTACATGGCCATACTCAAAATGATTTTTTTTTTTTTTTTTTTGAATATTCAGCATCAAAAGGATTGAATGTAAACTGGAGTCACTAGAGTTGCCTGAGTTTAAGCTTAAATTGTATGTTTACTTGCTTGTTTGACTATTGGCAAGAATTCATATGTCATTGAAGGTCTTCTTTTTACAGTTGAAACTAAAGTTGCCCGAGTTTGGATTAAATTGGATGCTCACTTGCTTGTTTTGAGTCTTGGCAAGAATTCATATGCTATTGAAGTTCTTCTTTTCTACAGTTGAGACCAAAGTTGTCCAAGTTTAAGATTAAATTGAATGCATGCTTGTTTTGAGTCTTGACAAGAATCCATATGCTATTGAATGTTTTCTTTTCTAATATTGGAATAAGAAAAATGTTAAAAAGGCATTAGCAAGCATTAGCAATTTTACTACATAATGCTTACAAATTGATATAACAAAGAATGTGATTGGTGTCACATTAGCAACATGATAAATAAGTTTATTATCATTATTTTTTGGCGTATAAAGGTTAACACATCAGTTTGTATTTTGTAAGATTTACGTAATAATATTTATGCTATCCCTAGCACCATTATTGAAATAAAAGTTTTGTTACAAGTCACAAACTAAAGCAGCCTGGTTCTTTTAATTGGTTGTTGCATTGTGCATGATTCAACATACCTTAGCTAACATATAATGGGAGGGTGGAGCTAACACTAACAGTTTATTTTCTACTTTAGGACTGGCTGCTGGAGTGTATTCAGGTCTCACTTATGGGCTGAAGGAGGCTCGTGGATCTCATGATTGGGTAATGTTTGTATTCATGATGATTATATCTGTCATCTCAAAATGCTGTGGATAATATCTGATTAAAATTCCTGGTGAACTGGCTTATCTGTGTACTTTGTCTCTCTCTTATGTTTATTTTCACAGTTTCTTAATTTTTGTGAAGACATTAAGTTAGCAAATGTAGAGCTGTATATGATATGATTGTTGATAAATAAACACACCTCTCAAATGATGAAACTACAAGGAAATGGTGAATTCAATCATTTAACCATTATTTTAACTCCTCTCTTATGTGTAGATTCAAACTTCCGCTTAATAAGTGGGGTCCCAAGTGCAACATGTAAAAATTTAAACTTTTCAGCTTAATAAGTGGGGTCCCAAGTGCAACATGTAAAAATTTAAACTTTTCATGTGTGGGCGTAGGCTTCCTTGCTTTGATACTATGATAAACAATCCCTTGTCCCAAAGGCTTAATTAATTGGGAAATGATATGTTGTAAAATGTAACCATTGTTCTACAATTGCGGTTTGAGACTAGGCAAAAAGCAGAGCTTCTCATCTGAAGATTAATTCAGTAACTTTGTTGATTTTGTTAAGCTTTATTTTGCTGCAGAAAAACAGTGCAGTTGCAGGAGCAATAACAGGGATGGCATTGGCACTTACATCTGAGGACTCCTCACATGAGCAGATTGTGCAATGTGCAATCACTGGAGCTGCAATTTCCACTGCTGCAAATCTTCTTACTGGGATATTTTAAGGCCACCAAAGAAATGTAGCTGCCTTCCTGTTCTACTTCGATATGTTATTGTTGGTACTTGTCTAAGAATGTTGTTTCTAGGATTTTCCTTGAGATGGTATTTTCCCTTAATTGTTACAAAGGTTTTGGCACTTTCTTGGACTGGTATGTTCTTTCTATTGTAAGCACTTTTTTTCCCGTTTTTGCAGTTAGTTAGAATCATAGTCAAATAATTGAATTCACCCTATCCTAGTAGCTAGCCAATTAAAACAAGGGGTAATTTATAACCACTTATCATGGTTTTGATAGCTTGAAGGTCTTCATGATATCATCTTACTATCTTGGGCATTGAATCGTCCAAAATACTTGATTTCGTTTCAATTTGGAGGAGCTGTATTCATTGGCTTTTTTTTTGGGGGGGGGGGGGGCAATTGTAACAGTACCAAGACTAACATTTCAAATCATATGAAGACAGTGGCCGTTTGATGATCTACTCATATCTGTGGCTAAAGTTCAATATTATTGGGATGTTGGTGGTTAGCTCTTCGAAAATCTTTTAGACTCATTCCAGATTACATTTTTGACTGCATACAAGTCAAAATTTGCTCATGCATAGATATTTCTTCAAATTTTTGTGTTCTCTCATTTATTTCTCAATATTAAATATTTACTAGTTTTTTTTTTTGGTAATTGCCAGCATTAAAATGCATTGCTTGGCACTTTGTTAACACTAAAATATATTACAATCTCAAACATCAATTTGTACAAGAACCCTTACAAGGGCCAATCACATCAACAAAAATTGTGCTTTAACACTAAAATCTATATCAATCAGAAACATGAATTGTTACAGGAATCCTTACAAGGGTCAATCAAATCCACAAAAATTTTTGTGTTTTAACACCGGAGTCTATACCAATCACAAAAATCTAGAACGGGCCGAGTTCATGATTAAGGAATTGTCTGCTTACTGAAAAACTGCTTCCATTTACTCCTGGTATGGATCTGCTAGTCCTGGGCTTGGTATTGGGACTAGAGGTTGATGGCCTGGGTTTGGGCCTGTAGCTTTAGGTTCTGTACTTGTTTTTGCTATTTATAGTTGCTGTTTAGGGAGATTAAAACCCGTAGGAGATAGAGCACCTGCTTGTGCCAGTTGATGAAGATTGGGACTATTGAGGTTGCTGTTTAGGCTGCAAGAAATGGTTGCTGTGTAGAGAAATTAAAACTCGCAGGAAATAGATCACTTGCTTGTGCAAGTTGAAGAAGAAATGCTTGGTGCTCAGGTGGAGTACTCAAAAGAGACTGTGAAAACTTCCTAACGTAATCTAGTGACACATTCACTTAGTTGAGTAATTAATTGTTTGTATTGAATGCCATTGATTGTACACAAGCAGGCTTGTCTTGTTGTGGAATCTCACGCAATACTTTTTGCACAAAAACCACCCCGAATTGATTTACGATATTCTTATAGTCGAAAGTTATTTTTGAGAAAGGATCTCAAATAGGGCATCTTTCACTTGAATTTTTGGCATGGACCCAACCCAAGCATCCATCTAACCCACCCAATATCCTTTGCGTTCGATCGGATTGGATGGATTCTTACTCAATCGTTGTGGGTTCTTGCTCATCCCTAATTTCAATCTAAAATAAGATCTTAAATAAACATTATTAGTTTCTTCCAATATCCTATTAGTGGTACTTGATCAACACTGTTTTGTAAAGCCATCAATTTAACATATGTATATATTTTTTAACAACTTTAGCCATGATTGAGTTGTTTTTTTCTTAAATACCACTATGATCATGTCAAAATCATGAAACATTAACTACAATATTGACATGTCAAATGCATTTTATTCAAAATGTGGTCATATTGCTATGAAAATTTTTCATATGCCCAGAGTATTTTCAATATAAAATAAAAAATCTTAAAATAATGTAAATTCTAAATGGTGTTATTTCTATTAAATACCATAATTAAGCTTTAACTAGATTATTTTCAAACTTTGCTCATATTCACGGCCTGCAAATAATAGGACATAGCCTAGGACCGACTAAAAATATTTTGGGGTCAAGCACAAATGTAAAATGTATTATTATTAAAGCTGTACAAAAAACACACTCTGACCACACCTAAACCTACCACAAAATATGGTCGCTGCACTGACTTTGTTGAAGGTGCAAAAACCAATGTGGTGCGATTTGTGCTTCTATTTTCAAAAAACCACAAAATCTGCACCACACCTATTAGTATATAAGTTATATTTAATATAATAAGTGCATATCTAACATCTATATTATATATGTTTTTAATATATATATATATATATATATATGAAAATTGACCAAACTGCATTGCACTTCATGGTGGCCGATCTATTAAGGTGAGGGGCAGTAAGGGTTTTACACCAAATCTTTATAGAATTTAATCTTTACTAAAACATATTAAAAATGTTGAACATTTGATATTTTACCAATAATTTTTATTTATTAAATTTTTGGTACTTTATTAAATTTTTTATGTGATAAGACAAATAAACAATACATTCTATCATGCTATAATTTTTTTTTTTAAATTTAAAATTTTTTTTTTTTATATAAGATAGAAATTCTACTATAGCCTAATTTAAGGGTCCGTTTGGTTGGAGGAGTAGAAAAGTGAGAAGATGAAAAATTAGTGGGAGGATGGAAAAGTGAGAGAATAAAAAATATTTGGTTTTCCCTTATGTGTGTTTGGTTAGAGGGGTGGAAAAGTGGGAGGGTGGAAAATTTTTTTATTTGGTTGGAGAGAAAAAGGGGAGGATGAAAAATGTAGTTTATATAAATTGACTGTTATGTCATTGTTATATAATAGTAGGAAAGTGAGAGGGGTAGGTGAGTGTAATAAAGTGAGGGTATTTGTGTAAATTACATTATTAGCATTTTTTCTTCTCCATTTTCCTCCCAATTTAGGAGAATAAAAAAGTGTGGGCCCGGAGGAATTATTTTCCTCCTCATTTTCTGTCTCTCTTGCTTCCTCTCCTGAACCAAACAGTGAAAAATGTCATTTTCTACCGTATTTTCCTCTCCTTATTTTTCATCCTTCCTGTTTTCACTCCAACCAAACATATCTTAAGTGTATATATATGTGAAGTTCATTCTTAGAGACTTAAACCCTGACCTTTTCCTCCTACATCTCACAAACACTCATATTTGTGGAGTGACAATCGCACTAAAAGTGTGCACTAGTTAAAATTCTAAGGGGATATTTGGTTCTCGCTTTTAAACAACAGTTTTCAGTGTTTAAACAACAATAACACTTTTGAGTTCTAATACATATTTCAATAATACTCAAATACGTATTTTCACAATACTAAACAACAATACTTAAACACTATTATCAAGCACTATTATCAAACACCCTAAATTTTTTCTAATTGAGAGCCTTACTTTTTATTTTATTATTTTATTGAGTTTCAATTCTAAGTAAAACGCCGGTTTTAGGCCAAAATAAGAAATTAATATTATTTTTCAAACATTATAATTAGTAGTTACTGTTTGCACACTATATTTTTTACTAGCATCTCAAGTCTAAGAGACTCAATTTTCATGGTTTGATCACGTCTAATGTGGCATTTTTTCCATGTGGACCCTACCTGAAAATCGAGTCTTCAAGACTCGATTTATATCTTTCTTTACTTATTTTCCTTCTGCGTTTCATTTCCTCTGTGCATCTGTTCTCCGTGTCTCTCTCCTCATTGCCTCTCCATTTGCCCTCCACTCTGATCTGCACAAACCCAGCCACCACAAGCCCATCGCCGCCGACCTAGGCATCAACCCGGCAAGGTGAGGTGAGCTTTGATTTGATTTGGGTTTCTGGGAATGTGTTTCATTGTACTGAGATTGTTGTGTTTCTGAGATTTCATTGTGCTGTGATTTTTGTGTTTCTGGGAGAGACTTGAGGCTTGAAATTTTTTGGTTTAATTTTTGTGTTTTTGGGAGAGACTTGAGACTTGAAATTTTTTGGTTTATAAATCGAGTCTTTAAGATTCGATTTTCAGGTGGACGCGACGTGGGCAAAATGCCACTTCAGACGTGATAGATCAAGGAAATCAAGTCTTTCAGACTCGAGATGCTATTAAAAAATATAATTTATAAACAGTAACTACTCATTATAATATCTAAAAATTAATGTTAATTTCTCATTTTGACCCTGGTTTTACGCCGTCGAATGAAAACAAGCCCCATCATTATATCAGTAAAACCTGAATACACTTAACCACACAAACACAATAATACTCTCTTAAATCCCAAATCCACAAACACGTATTAGAATTCAGACCTAATCAAGAAATCTCCCCGCTCCCCTCCACCCAATCGCACGCACCCACACACAAGTCACCGGATTCGTCGCTGGAGCTTGGAAACCCCGTCAGCATGGTCTCGCCGCCATCCCAAGGTTTTTTTTTTTTGGGGTGATTTGCCCTTTTTTTTTTTTTTTTTCCAATTTGGATTTCAAATTATTGATGGGTTTGGATTGCTTTTTTGGACTTTACTAACTTGATTTGGTATGGGTTTTTTTTTGTTTTCCTGTATTTTGGTATGTTGATTAGATTTCTAAGTGTTAGGGTTTTAACTCCTAAACGAATCTGATTGTGGTTCTTCAGAGGATGGGTTGGTATTTTTTTGGATAAAAATATGTATTCGATTGTTGAGTAATATGGGAAAAGAGAAATCAATATGAAATCTAAAGAATTTTCAAAAAAATTTCTTTATTTTTGGTTATAATTAAAAAGCAAAATCGTTGATTTATAAAATAAAACCTTGTTTTATTGTCTTGCAGCTATTTTAGGGCCTTGTACTTGCTCTTATATCAAAGGGAAAACCTTGAATTTTGAAGAAAGTAATTTTGCACTCTAATAGGACTATAACTTAGTCATTTGAAATGAGAACATAGGATGCACAATGAATTAAAAGGGCCCAAAAAAAAAAAAAAATCTATATTTGCTATGAAAATTTAGTTTTGGTAGTTAGAAATTAAGCAAGACCAAGAACCCAAATGGTCCTTGCTCTATATGGTTGGGGGTCCTTTCCATTGATTGTACTTTGTCCAGGCCTCTAGGTTACTGGCCTGTGACTTGTGGATTTGATATGCTTTGTCATTTTCAATCTCTCTCATTTTGGTTCATCCATGTAAACTGAAACAATTTCTAGCTTTGCATCTGTCCTTGTGTTTATAAGCAAGCTTGAAGTCAATAAATTTTTTTTGACCCAAGTTATTAACCCATGAAAAACTAACGCAAGGTGTCGACTGTCGAGTTGAGTTGGGTTGATCTACTTATCCTTAGTTCAATTAACAGCTTATATACAAAATTGTCAAGTAAAACCTTACGTTAGTATATTTTTTTCATCAAAAATCAAAGTTTTAATCACATGAATTTCACAATTTCTACAACATCATCAGTAATTTTAAAATATCATTTTTATCATTACTTCTACTAAAATATCATTAGTAAAAGTAATAAAAAGTAGTTTTCTATTAAGGAGATAACAGAGAGTATGACTTTGGATAGAAAATAGAAAAGTTTACATGTGGCCAACCTAAACTAGTTTATTCAAAACCTTTAGCTAACCCTAAAATTTTGAGATTAAGGCTTCGTTTTTGTTATTGTTGGAGGTAATTTAATTGAATTAGGTATACTGAAGTATATTTAAGTTTCTGTTTCTCTTTGGTTTTGGAAAGCTTGTGTGATGTTTTTCTGGTTGTTGATTGGGTGTCTCTAATATTTTGTAAAGATATGGTGTTTTGGTTCAAAACCTATAGGGTGTGTGTATAATTATAAAGGGGAAGAAAAAGATATGGGTGTTTTGGTTATAAATTCTGGAGGTCTTTGTTGGAACTTTGAAAGACTTGTATAAATTTCTCTGATTTTGCTTTGCATTAAATTCGTTGAATCAAAGGACTGTTAGTTTTACTGCATTTTGGGTTACATACCAAGAAATGGTAAAGAATCAACCAATGAAAATGACTCAAATAATTTCTGAATGCAGGGTGAAGGAGGGTTGGAGTATTTCTTTGCGAGATTAAAAATTCTGCGTATTCTGATTTAGAAAATGTCGAGTAAGAAAGAAGAGAAAGCTCAGGTTGCAGCTGAAAGAATCAAGGCTGCAACCTTGAGTGCTGCGAAAGGTCTTAGTCGTGCTCAGGCTGAACGGGCTGCAGCAGCTGCAGCACGAAATGTCAATGCTTATGGGCAGAAGGAAGAAGGGCCTAGCAGATGGCAGGAGAAAAGGGAGGCAAAGAGGCAGATGTATTTGAACAGTACTGAAAAGGCTGTGAGATTGGGTGAAAGGAAAGACCTTAAGGCTACTACGTCTACCACAAGTGGTGTGGCTTCACAATGCCAGAAGTGTTTCCAGAGTGGTCATTGGACATACGAATGCAAAAATGAACGTGTTTACATCTCACGACCCTCTCGAACCCAGCAACTTAAGAACCCCAAGTTGAGGATGAAGGTGTCAATCTCTTATGATTTAGATAATCCTGATGTTAAGGAGGAGGAGACGCCTGAAAAGAGTTCGAAGAAAAGCAAAAGGAAGCAACGGGCAGATTCTGATTCTGGTAGTGACAGTGAGGCTTCAGTTTTTGAGACTGATAGTGGAGCATCGTCAGTTACCGGATCTGGTTATTCTTCAGAGAGTAGTTCGGATTATAGTTCATCATCTGATTCAGAGGAGGAGAGGAGGCGGCGAAGGAAGAAAAAGAAGCAGAAGAGGGGGAGGCGTAGTAAGACGTACAGTACTTCATCTGAGTCTTCTGATTCGGACTCGGCTTCAGAGTCTGATTCTGATGATAGGAGCAGCCGCAGGAAGAGCAGGAGGCACAGCCGAAGGCGCTAAAGGAGGTCGTTGAACAGTAAGGATCAGTGCATGGAGTAGTATTTGCTTTGCTATTTTTCTTGTGTGTTGTTAACCTCTACGAGCTCCAAATATATTCTCATCAGCACCTATGGAACTTTGTGAAGGTTTTATGCATGTTGCAAGCTGTGCCTTGTAAAATAAGCGTAGTAGATGTTTTCGTTTTTCTGTTATTGTATGATAAAATATTTAAGATTTTGCCTTGTTTGCCTTTTCATATTGCAGTTTGTCCTTGACCTTTTCAGTTCTCCTTTAAGTTTGTCAAACTAGATTAGTCTATTGGTGCAAGTAAAGCATTGGATTTTTCTATGGTTTGAGTTTACTGTTGCTAGTTTTGAGGACCATGACTGGCTATCATGGCTTTGAAGTAATAAATTTGGTAGTTACTGGAAATGAAAACTGCATTTAGTCTTAGCTGGATAAATTTTGCTACTTTTGCATCTGAAGCATATTACCCTCTGCAGAGAGCTTTAGAACCTTCTTCAGTGCTTGCATATATCTGGGCCCAACTTTTTATGTTCTATGATTCTGGATCTTCATCTAAAATGGTGTGCAGTCTAAGCTTAAATCATTTTTTTTTTTTGAATCTAAGTCAGGCTGAGCAGTGAAAAGAAAAGGCTGCCAAAGACCCTTGGCATCCTAACTGAAAATTTTTAGTACAAAAGTAAAGCTGTTAAGTAATATGGAATTAGGGATGTAATTAATTCCAATCCAAGGGTCTTTTGTTTATTTATTTATTATTATTATAGATATTAGGAGAGGGGGTGGATTTGAACTAGGAAGGATGTTATTACCACTGAAGCTTCTACCCTAAGGGTAATTATATAATACTCTCAGAGTATTATAAATGCATACTCTTCATTCTAACATAATTGTGGGTCTCACCAATTAAATTCATAATAAGATTCACAATTTATGTAAGAGAGAGGAGTACGCATTTATAGTATTCCCGTAGTATACAATATTTTTCCATACCCCAATATGTAATTAAGCCTTAATGCCTATTCATGCTTCATATGTAATTAAGCTTTAATGCCTATTTATGCTTCTTATTATGCCAGGGATAATAAAAATGATTGTAAATGTGCATTGTGAATTGTGGGCTTTTTTCTCCTTGGATTAGTGAATTGCATATTTAAGCCCCATTTTGTGGGTTAGATTTGGAATGGAGGTGGAGGTGGAGGTGGAGTTTGAGTCGGGGAACTGGGTTGCAGTTGGGAAGAAAAAGAAAGATTTCAGGGAAACACTTTAAAAGCAGAGAGAGAAAATCTGCAAGAAAAAATCCCTCTTCATAGTTTTATTGAGAATTCATAGACCACATCACCATAACTACTGTAATATTCAAAGGCCAGATTATTAGCTAACCAAGATCAAGCAATCCATGGGTTTGCTGCAATAGGCCACGACCAGGCCACTTCTAAGCGTTATTTCTGGCTTCATGATGACCTTTTCCGCTGACAAGCTCGCCAGTCATGCTGTCATCCACATTGATCGTAACAATTTATCTTTGCCCTTTTTTATTTATTTTAAACCTTTAAGTAATGGTGTTAAAATCACTTTTGATTCTAGGGTCTAATTTGTTACCTTTTAGAACTTCATTGTTTATTTATTTTTTTCGAGAAGGACTTCAATGTTTAATTTGTTACTATTGAAACTATAGGGTTAGATTTAGACTATCCTTAAATTATATGATTTAAAGAAATATAGGGTTTAATTTAGACTACCGTTAAACTATATGATTTAAATTGAAAATTTCCCAATTTAATTATTTCGATCCCTTTTTCTTTTGTAGAATTCCCGAATTTCACTTGCATTCTCGGCAATGTACTTATCCCATGTCAGAGTGATTATGGATTAACTTAAAAAAGTAAAAAGATAAACAAAAATTAAGATTTTGATTGGTCACGTTCAACTCATCGATTGGAGTAATGTGAAATTGTAATTATCCAGATGAGCCTAGAATAAAAGCTTTAGAGTGATTATGAATTCATCTAAGCTGGTAAAAAGATAAAAGAAAGGTTTTGGTTGGACACATTTGACTCATCAATTGGAGCAATGTAAAATTGTAATTATGTTAACGAGCCCAAGGTAAAAGTTTCAAAGTGATTACTAATTATGGATTAACCAAAAAAGGATAAAGGATAAAAGAAAGCCAAGATTCTGGTTGGACATGTTTGACTCATCAATTCAAGTAATGTAAAATTGTAATTATGTAAATGAGCCCATGGTAAAAGCTTCAATATAAATGTGTAGTGTTAAGGATAAGGAACTATACTCCTATGTTGTCTTTGTCTTAGGACTGAGTAGGGGACCCAACCCACCCGAAAACCCTACCGTCCCGACAAGTTTTGGGTGGGTTTGAAAATATTCGGGCTAGGTTTCGGGCCTTAATTTTGGGTTATTTTCAGGTTCGGGTTGGTGTTGAGTCATATAAATATTCCACTTCTAAACTCGATTTTTTTTTTTTTGAAAAAAACCCTACTCTTTGTTGGTCTCTCTTCACCTCCCTCAGCTACCTCCCAAGTCTTAGTCTCACCCAGTTCTATCTCTACCTTCCGTTTCCTCCCTCTCTCTTTATTCCTTAAACCTCATCCTTACAAGCCATCCCCACTCACTCATTCGCTCAGTTTAAAGCTTTATCTCAGCTCACTTAATCTCTGTGTAAGTCATCCTTCTCTTTGTTAATTTAGTTGGGTTTTTAATACTTTCAGATTTTGGGGTTTTTTTCTATGTAAATATCCTGTTTGGGTTTGATTTTCTTGCTTTTTGTGATGTGGTTTTGGCTTGAATTGTACTCATAGCAACAAACTAGTTTTTTTAAGGACATATTTCGATTTTTTTTCTTTCAAGGTTTTAACTAAAGAGTTGTGCTCCTTTGCCTCTCTTATCGAGTTCTCTTTACGTGTGTAACAGTGTAAGTCATCCACTCATCGTTCTCTTTGTTGGGTTTTTTTTCTTCTTCTTAATTTCCTTGTCTTAGTCTCTTATTTTGGGAGTTTTTTTTTTCATTGGTTTATTTATCTTAGAAAGGAAAGCAATTTGGTTTCAACAAAATCTTTAACAGATTGGATTCTAAGGTATAATTATTTTTTTGATGTGAATAACAAATATCCTTTGGATTTTTGTACATTTTGGTTTTGTGTTTGATTATATGAATTGGGTATTCTTTATTTTAGCTGATATTGAAGATTGATCTATGGTTTGATGTTTCTATAATTTGTTTATGAAATTGTTGTGGATTGCAAATGTAATTTTCTTGGATTTGTTTTTTTGTTTTAGGGGTTTTTTTTCTTTGGTTGTAATAGTTACTAATGATGCCGAAAATCGTCAGTGAGCTATATGGTCCTAACGTGCTCCAAACAAGACCCGCACAACACAAAGGGAAGAAGAAGAACCTACGAAGGGTACCGGCCAAATACCTGCCGACTCAAGTTAGAGAAATTTCTTGTTCACAACTCTAGAGTGCCAGAGCTGTGATGAATTAAGCATACCTTGGTTTGTGAGAGTCTTGGGGTTTTTATAGTAGCATAGGGTTGACATTCGTTTCTTGGCTCAGAAGATCTTTCCTTGTGGGAGAGATCCTCTTTAATTTGCGCATCTTGTGGAATCCTTTCTTTGTAGGAGTCTTTTTTATTAGGATTTATCGTGGGGGACAAGATATTTCCTTATTCATACGTCGAGCTCAAGTAAAATATATGTTGGACCTGTCAAGAGTTTCTCTTGCCCCTGTCAGCTTCAAGTCGTCAGCTTCTTATTCCATCTATGTCTTTTGGTCATCTCATAAACGCACCAAGGATCTTGAGGCGCACCCGTCAACTTTGGGATGGATCCATCAGCTTTATGGTGTCGTTTAAGGGTACACAAGCAAAATCGTCGAATACAATGAGGTTCGTCAGTTTTACTTAAACTTCAAGAATTACCTTTATCAGCTGCCCCCTACTCAGTTACCATTGTAGTTCTTTTATCATGTATACGTTTTTTTCAAGAAAAAGGAAAGGAGCATTTATTGATTGATTCCTCGAGCAACCATTCTTAAATGTTAGAACAAGTTGCTCAACCTAGTTGGGCTCGCTTCTGGATGAGGGTGTCGCTTTGTCTTCCGTGCACCTTTCATCCTATATATACCTTGCCTCCTCCCCTCATTCTTCTTATTTCAACCTTGCTAATTTAAGAGAGAGAGCTCGTTATCTTTCTTCCGTCATCCTACTAATCTCGTCACTTTTGCTCCTGTCGTCTTGCTAAGGCCGTCATTCTTCAAGGGACCATCTAATAATCTTTTTAAGTCTTCCCTTGTTCTCTTTTATTTCATTTTACATTTTGTTTTTATAGTTTGTTCGTTACTTCTTTAGAGAGGTCGTCAACTTAGGTTCTTAGAATACCACCGTCGCTTGTAGGTGTAGATGTCTAGAAAAGTGATGAGTGAGCAGTCATTAGTCTGTGAGGGAGCGAGCTACGACAAAGTCTTCTAATTAGGTCATGAGCTTGAGGAGGGCTTCTCCTGGTCGTTAGAGAGAGAGCCGTCAGCCCATTCTCCTGATGTAGAAGAAAGCTATGAGGGAGAGGTAGGTAAGGGAGAAGAGGATGACGAGGACGAGGTTGAGGGTAACGAGGGGGATACTGAGGGAGATAGTTTAGGACGCCCAGATGATGGCTATACCTATCCTTTTATCCTACTCAAGATATGGACCGTCAACGATTTCAGGTCGACGATGAAACTTAATATCTTTAAGGACTTAAGGGATCGTTACCAAATCCCTAAAAATATCCTAATCCGTCTCCCTGAGAAGTTTGAAAAGTGTCATTCGGGGAGAATTGCAGACGTTGGCATGTATGATGCCATGTTTGCTACCGAGTTGAGGCTGTTGCTGACATCGTTACACCGTCAGTTGGCCAGTATTTTGGCAATATCCGTTAGCCAGATTGCTTCCAATGCTTGAAAGATATTCATTGGGGCTGAAATCTTCTAGGGTCATCTCAGCGGCGGAAACCGTCAGCTTACATTGGACAAGTTCTTTTAGTGCTACTAACCTCATCCCAAGGATTATTTCATTTTGCAACAAGGAAGAAAACACTTAGCCTGGTCTCATACATGCCTAACTCTAATAGGAAGTGGAAGAATAGAAATTTTTTTTGTACAAGGGACGAATTGGGTATGTCATTCAGAAGAGTGGGTTACCATGCCTCATGGTTTTGACAACACTTGGGGCATTGTTAGAGATTGATAGGTTTAGCGTCATTTGCTTTTTACTTTGTTTTCTATCTTTTAGATTTAATACCATCTACTCTTTTAATCTGATGATGCCGTTTGCTTCTTTTTTCAGCGAGTTTCCGTCCATGCATAACTGACGAGCAAGAGGAATTCATCCGTCGGGTCCTTGAAGTTCCATTTGAAGAACGAAAGTGCAAGGACCTGATTACTCTTGATACATTGCATGCCTATTATGGTGGTTTAGAGCTAATGACAACAGGACGTAGATTAAACAATTACTCTCATAGACGTAAGTATTTTGATCCCTTTTTTGCTCGTCACCATTTGTATGTCGTCTATGCATCTAACTTCATCAATTGTCCTTTGCAGAAATGGAAGTAGCAAGAATGAGAGCCTCAGTGAGGGTAGCCGCTGCTCGCAAGAGAGAAGAGAAGGAAAAGGAGAAGGAGAAGGGTAAGGAGGTGGCATCCTAGTCAGCTCTCAAAGTTGTTGGGAAGGGGGTGCCTAAATGCAAGGCTGAAGGGAAGGAGGACTATCCTCCTAAGAAAGGCAAGGTTACCCTCACAGCTGACAAGGAATTGAAGAAGTCGTCTGCTCCTAAGCAAGGTCATGGGGTTGGCAAACGCTTGATGACGGCGTCAGGCCCTGTCAACTAAGAAACTCGTCGTCTCCTTAGCTACAAGGGGTACACCATTGAGATGGTTGAGTTAATCATCAACGAGACGGACTTATATCCTTGCGGTAATCAAGAGATTGAGGACCTGGGGTCGTCAAGTCTTTTGGACCTTTCTAGGGTGCGTCTCCTCCATTTGATACATTTACTTTATGATTCTCCACTTTTTTTAGCTAACGGTTGTCTTGCTTTGTAGGTGATGGTGCGTTTGAAGGTGCTCCAAGATAGGTGCATTACCGAGGAAGGGGTTATTCATCGCCTTAGAAAACGCAATGATATCCTGACGACGAGCATGCACAATCCAAGGAGGCCGTTCTCATCTTGAATAAGGAGGTGGAGGACTTGAAGAAGAAGCTGACGGAGGAGGCCACTCTTAGAGAAAAGGCTGAGAAGGCGAAGGCAAATGTAGAGAAGGAACTGACGGCTCTCTTTGAGTAGGTGGAGATGGCCAAAGTTGACGTCGTGACGGAGTTCAAGGCGTCGCAGGATTTCATTAACGCTAGCGCCGTTTATTATGGTGACAGGTTTGAGGATTGCCTGAAGCAAGTTCAGTCTGCCTACCCACACTTGGATTTATCCAAAGTCATTATGGACGACCCTATGCCAACGACCTTGCAGTTGGCGACACCACTAACGATGTGACCGATGAGTCTACTCACACAGAGTAAGGGGTGCAGGATGACATCGTGGTGCTTGCTCAACCTGCCCAGGAGAAGCCTGTCACTCCTATAATCTCGTCATTTGAAGATCCTCCTCTTGACGTTGAGAACCCTTCACCTCTAGGTGCCCAAGACCCTCCTCCTAAGGACGATGAGAATATTCGCGTACAGGACATCGATGACCCCATAGTTTAGTTTTTTACATATATATTTTTACTATGTATTTTGTCTTATTTTCAGACAAATTTAAGTTCCCTTTTATTTTTGGGCTTTTGTTGTAAACATGCTTTAAAATGTCTTGTTTTACACCCGTCACTTTATTTTCGTATCTTATTTTTACATATAGGCTTATTGATCTTTGGACGAGCATACCTGAACCGCCTACTTCATTTCATCGTTTTGCGGACTATAGTAATCCTGTCCATTGGTGGACGTGTTCTTAAAGTCATCAACTTATGGTTTTATATTTGCACTCATCCCTTAGGCAGACTTACATATTTTGGGCTTGGTTTTATGGTCATGTGGACTTTGGAATAAACTCATCCATTTCGTGGTTTTATTGTTTGACTCATCCACTTGCAGACTTGAACGACTTTTAAAGTATCCTCACGGGATTCTAATAATTTCCAAGGTGCCCTCATATTCTTGATAATAGTAAGGAACTCCTTGGGATGACCTCGTCCACCTTGTGGACTTGGTGGTGATAAGTCCATCCACTTTGGGGATATAGTAATAAACTCATTCACTTTGTGGACTCATCCACCTTTGGACTTAGTAATAAACTCGTCCTCTTTTGGAGTAATAAACTCGTCCACTTTGTGGACTTAGTAGTAAACTTGTAGTTTTGTAAGGGCAAACATACACACAGGTTATATCTGAATAACTCCTCTTATTGTGATGAATGCATATATAAGTAAAAAATTGTTCCAAAAAGAACAAAACTCAGCCCTTTGGGCTTAAAAAGTATTGTAGATCAGAGTTCACTAAAAGAAATGCCAAAAAGAAAATAAATTGGAAATGAGGAGTAGTGTCCTTCATGTTGTCTTCTACTAGTAGTACTTCCTGAGATGCCCGGCGTTTTACGGATGGTGCAATTTCTGCCCGTCAAGTATCTCCAAGTAGTAAGTGCCTTTCCTCTGCCACGACATGACTCTGTAACGTCCTTCCCAATTAGGTCTAAGCTTTCTTTGGGATGGATCTCTCGTGGTGCCCGTGACCTTTCTTAGGACGAGATATCCAACCTGGAAGTTCCTTTGCTTGACTTTGGCGTTGTAGTGCTTAGCCATAAGGTCTTGATATCTCACTAGCCTGTTCAGTTGTTCCCCTTCCTTCGTCCACTAGGTCAAGCTATAGAAGTATGGCCTCATTGTTCCTCTTCTCATCGTGATTGTCCACCCTGTAGCTTGTGAGCTCAACCTCAGCTGGGATGACTACCTTGCTTCTGTATGCCAGTCAAAAAGACGTTTCTCCTGTAGGAGTTCTAGCTGTTGTCCTGTACGCCCATAGCACGCTTGGCAACTCTTCTGGCCATACAACCTTTGCCCCCTCGAGCCGATTCTTGATGATTCGAAGCAAGGATCGGTTCATGACCTCAACTTGTTCGTTAGTCTGAGGGTGGGTAAGGGAGGAGTAGTGGTTCTTAATCCCTAATTGTGAGCAAAAATCCTTGAAGGAGTCATTGTTAAACTGCTTCCCATTGTTTGACACCAAGGCCCTAGGGATTCTGTACCTGCAAATGATGTTCTTTTAAACGAAGCAACGTGCGTTCTTTTCTTTGATGGTGGCCAGGACTTCAGCTTCTACCCATTTGGTGAAGTAGTCTATACCAACTATTTGAGCAAAAGGTCATGGGGTCGTCATAGGGGTGAGCTCTTCTGCCAGTTGTCTGATGTCGTTGCTAAACCTTTGGCACTTGTCGTAGGCTTTAACATAGGCCTGTGCATCCTTCTGCATGGTTGGCCAATAGTACCCAGCTCGAATCATTTTGTGCACCAAAGACCGTGATCTTGACTGGTTCTCACAGACGCCTTCATGGACTTCTCTCATGACATAGTCTGCTTCTTCGGAGCTCAAATATTTTAGATACGGGCAGGAGAAGCCTCTTTTGTAAAGGATGTCCTTTATCATGAAGAATCGTGTCGCTTGGACTTTCAAATTTTGTGTAGCCTCCTCACTGTTGGGTAGCATGGCATCTTTCAAATACGAGACTATCGGCGTGGTCCAGTTGCTTCCCAAGTTTATTTTTTGTATACTAACATCATTTATCAAAGGTGAAAGCTGAACAAAAGAAAGTACCTTTCCAGAAATAAGCTTATGTTCTGCAGATGCGACTTTAGCAAGGTGATCAGCTTGTTCGTTCTCCTCCCTTGGGATTTGGACAAACTTGGCGCGCAGCTCGCTTACTCGTTTCTGCACTTGCTCTAGGTACTTTTTCATTCTTTATCCTTTGCACTCGTAGTAGCCATTTATTTGACTGATGACCACCTGAGAGTCGCAGTGTACAATCACACTTGTTGCCCCTACAGCTTTAGTAAGGTTTAGTACTGTCACCAATGCTTCGTATTTGGCCTCATTGTTTGTTATTGGGAAGTTGAGATGAACCATGCACTCAACTTCGTCTCCTTTAGGGGAATGAAGCACTATGCCAGCCCCTCCAGCCTGCCTGTTAGTTGACCCATCCGTGTGAATGCTCCATTGATGATGTTTTTCTACTCCCTGGCCTTCCAAATTAGTAACCTCTGCAATGAAGTCGGCGATTACTTGCCCCTTTATGGCAGTGCGCGGGCGGTATTGTACGTCGAACTCACTCAGTTCTATCGCCCATAACACCATTCGTTTGGAGGCTTCGGGACTACTCATTGCTCATTGTAGAGGCTTGTTAATTAGGACTACGATAGTATGAGCCTGGAAGTATGGCTTTAGCTTTCGAGCTACGGTAACTAAAGCGAAAGCAATCTTCTCCATCGGTGGGTATCTTTCCTCCGTGCCTCGGAGTGCTCGACTGGTATAGTACACGAGCATTCGTTCCTTCTTTTCTTCGTTGACCAAGGCCGCGCTGATGGTAGCCTGAGATACCACCAAGTAAAGAAACAACTCTTCCCCAGGCTTAGAAGGACTTAGCAATGGTGGAATAGAAAGGTAGGCCTTCAAATCCTTGAACGCCTGTTGACACTTATCGGTTCACTAAAAAAACTTCTTCAATGTACGGAATAAAGGTAGGCATTTGTCCGTTGCCTGTGATACAAACCTATTTAATGCTGCTACTTTGTTGTTGAGGCTTTGGACTTCCTTCAAGTTCCTTGGTGGTGTCATTTCCATAATGGCTTGGACTTTGTTCGAGTTGACTTCGATACCTCTCTAAGACAACATGAACCCCAGGAATTTTTCACCTGTCACCCCGAATGCACACTTGCTTGGATTGAGTTTCATGTTGTAAGAGCAGAGGGTGTCAAAGGTTTCCCTGAGGTCGTTCAATGATCATCCTCCCTTCGACTTTTTACCAACATGTCGTTAACATAGATTTCGAAATTCCTTCTGATCTGATGTGTAAACATCTTGTTCATTAGCCTTTGATACGTTACGCCTGTGCTTTAGAGTCCGAATGGCATCACTTTGTAGCAGAATAGCCCTTGGCTTGTGACAAACGAAGTCTTCTCTTGATCAGCTTCATTTAGCTTGATCTGGTTGTAGCCAGAGAAGGGGTCCATGAAGCTTAGCAACTGGTGGCGAGCTGTAGAGTCTATGAGAACGTCAATTCGCGGTAGCAAGTAGCTGTCCTTGGGGCATGCTTTGTTCAGGTCCGTAAAGTCTACGCACATTCTCCATTTCTCATTGGCTTTCTTGACCATTACCACACGGCCAACAAGTCAGGGTAATACACTTCACTGATGAAGTTTGCATTGTGCAATTTGCGGACTTCTTCCGCTATAGCCTGGTCTCGCTCTTGGGCGAATACTCTCTTCTTCTGTTTGACAGGTGGAAAAGTAGGCGATACATTCAACCTGTGTTCTATGACTGAGGTGTTGATCCCTGGCATGTCTTCATGACTCTAGGTGAAGACATCTTGATTCTCTCAGAGAAAAGTTGTGACTGGCAGACTGGCAAGGTTGCCAATCCTAGTCATTCGGTCAGGTCTAGAATTGTCAAGATGTATCTCCTTAAGTTTTTCAATGGGCTCCACCACCGCCCGATGTTCTTCTATACTCATGGCCTAAAGATGGTCGTCTATCTCCAACATTGCTATGTAACATTTGCGAGCAACCATCTGATCTCCACGTAATTCTCCCACTCTGTACTCTGTAGGGAATTTGATCATTAAATGGTAAGTTAAAGTTACCGCTTTCTACGAGTTAAGGGTAGGTCTTCCTAAGATGGCATTGTAAGCGGATGAGCAGTCAACCACGAGAAATGTCACGTCTTTAGTGATTTACTGGGGGTAATCACCAACCGTGATCGGTAACATGATTGCACCGGGGGCGAATACCCTTGTTCCTCCAAAACCAACGAGTGGAGCGTTGGTCGGAACCAGCCGTTTTCTATCAATCCTCATTTACTGGAATGCTGGGTAGTAAAGGATTTTGGCGAAGCTACCATTATTAATTAGGACCCAGTGTGTGTTGTAATCCCCTATTTGTATGCTAAACACTAGTGTATCATCATGCGGGTGGTGGAGATGGCGAGCGTCTTCCTCTAAAAACCTAATGACGGGGTTGTCGACTCATGCCATCTTGGGAACGACGCCTGTGAGTTGGACGTTCTGAACCATCCTTAGGTAAGTATTGCGAGCCTTTTTAGTGGAGCAGGAGGTTGTAGTTCCACCCACGATCATCCTTATGTCTCCTATGGGCGGTTTGTGACGTTCGTTCTCTCGCCGTATGGGTTACTTCAGTTGTGCGTCTGTCTTCTCTTTGCTGACGAACCTCTGTACTTTCCTTGTTAGATAAGAGCTTCAATTTGCTGCTTCAAGTCGTAACAATCAAATGTGTTGTGCCCGTGATCTCAGTGGAACTAGCAGTACTTATCTCAAGACCTCTTGTTGGGGTCCCCTTTCAGCTTTCTTGGGAACATCAAGGATCCTTTGTCCTTGATCTGCATCAAGATTTGATGGATTGGGGCATTTAAAGGTGTGAAGTTTATAATCCTCCCAGTGGGTTGTTTCGAATGCCGATCTTCTCGTCGGTCTCCAGTTCTTATTCTCTTTTATGCTCTGTCCTGCCGTGCTTCCTCTTCCTAAGTCTATCTTCTCAGGCCAGCAACGTGTCTTCAATGTTCATGTAATTAGTTGCCCTGTAGAGTACCTCTGATATAATCTTGGGGTCATTTTTGTATAAGGAAAACAGGAACTTACCCTTTTGTAGTCCGTTCGTAAACGCGGCCATGAGTATCTTGTCGTTGGCTTCATCAATTGAGGGTGCCTCCTTGTCTCCTCCTCCCATTGTTTGATATTCATAGGCACATCGTGGTCTTCTTGTGTCTGTGCCCTCCAATGAAGTGCAAGGTGAACTGGACACTCAACTCCTTAAAGGTACCGATGGAATTCAGCGTCAGCTTACTGAACTATACCCTTGCAAGACCCTTTAACGTAGTTAGAAAGGCCCGGCACATGATTTCATCTGCCACCCCTTGTAGATGCATCCGTGTCTTGAAGGTCTCCAGGTGATCGAGGGGGTCCTTACTGCTGTCGTAAGTTTCCATCTAGGGCATGTGAAACTTTGGCAGAAGGGGGAACAAGGTAACGGATGTGATGAAGGGCGAGTTCGTCTGGTGGACTAATTCATCAAGATTGTTTGATAACCGTCCTCTGAGGGCGTTCATCATGAAGTCCATTGGTTCCTTCATCATTTGCATCTCGCCGACTATGTGAGACGGTGGAGCTGTATTTGTGCCAGACGGACAACTTGTATCCTGCAGCTCTTGTCTAGTTGGGATGTTGCTACCTTCCAGCCCCTCTTAGTTCCTTCTCTCAGTGATGGTTCCTTCTTGGTCCTCCTTCTGAGTGTTAAGTATCTCGTTCTTTTGGTGCAGTTGCTATTCTAGCTCATGGCTTTGCTTGGTAAGGCATTCTACAGCTGCAACAAGCGTCTGAACTTGTCTCTTGAGAACGGTGGTACATGGTTCGTCCCCTTGATTGTTGGTAGTGATTGCCATTGAGCAAGTGAGTGCCATGCAACTTTTTGTCCGGAAAGCGGTAGTACAGCTTACTTCCTATCGTTCCCACAGACGGCGCCAACGGATGATGCCAAAAATCGTCAATGAGCTATGTGGTCCTCACATGCTCCAAACAAGACCTGCACAACACAAAGGGAAGAAGAAGAACCTACGAAGGGTACCGGTGTGGTATTGGCCAAATATTCTCTAACGGTCAAGTTAGAGAAATTTCTTGTTCACAACTCTAGAGTGCTAAAACTGGGATGAATTAAGCGTACCTAGGTTTGTGAAGGTCTTGGGGTTGTTATAGTAGCATAAGGTTGACATTTGTTTCTTGGCTCAGAATATCTTTCCTTATGGGAGAGATCTTCTTTAATTCGTGCATCTTGCGGAATCCTTTCCTTGTAGGAGTCTTTTTTATTATGATTTATCGTGGGGTACAAAATATTTTCTTATTCATACGTGGAGCTCAAGTAAAATATATGCTAGACCTGTCAAGAGTTTCTCTTGCCCCCCTTAGCTTCAAGTTGTCAGCTTCTTATTCCATCTATGTCTATTGGTGATCTCATAAATGCACCAAGGATCTTGAGGCGCACCCGTCAACTTTGGGATGGATCCGTCAGCTTTATGGTGTCATTTAAGGATACACAAGCAAAATCGTCAGATACAATCAGGTCTGTAAGCTTTACTTAAACTTCAAGAATTACCCTTATCAGTTGCTACTGCATGATTATCTAACTCAAGTTAAATCTTTTGAAATATTTGTAACCTACATGATTATCTGACTCATTTTAAATCTTAATTTTGGTTTATCTTCTCTATCTTGTGATTTTTGGTTACAAATGCAAGATTGAGAAGATAAATCGTTTGAATTGTGGTTTATCTTCTCAATCTTTTGAATAAATCATTGATGACATGCATATACTATTTGTTTGGGCATTTTGCTTGTACTTCTTGATTAAAAGAAAAGTGAAAGGAAAAGCATAAAACATTTTTTCCTAAAGCAATAGTTAAAATACTTAGAATAGTGCATTTTCTTCTATAAGCATTACCGATTATGGATAAGTTCTGAATAGAAACATAATCCTCTCCCTACTGTAGGCAATATTATTACATATTATATATTCCAAACCATATGAGAGAAACAAGAGTTATATCACTTAACCAAAGTACATGTCAGATTTATTAACTACTAAATAATTCATGGAATTGTTTTAGCTGGATCCTCTTTCTTGTCATAAAATGGACCCATTTACGAGTGTTTTTTGAGTGTACAAACTAAAGGTTCTGATACAAGGTTCAATAAAAGTCAATGCTGCTCAACACTGGACTACAATTTAAGGGCTACAATATATGCTTTAGATAATATCTAGAAAATTACATTTTATTATTAATTCAAATACTTAATTGTTGTGCATACTATATGCTTTTAACAATGCTAATGCATAATTCTTGCATTGCATCTTTGTCATGTGTACATAAGCTCTTTGAATTTTGGTTAGGAATGATATGGTACTTTGTTGAATGCTTGACTTTGCATAAGAGCCGTAACTTTTTCAAACATAAAATTTGAGGAAGAACTTAGCTTTTTCTTTGTTTGGTGTTGCAGTTTTGAAGGTAGAAGAGGTTGGGTCCTAAGCAGAAGGTCGTGATGTGCTGATTATTGTTTTTCGGAGAAGGGTAAAAGGTGATTCTTGCCTGATTTGCTAGACTATTATAAAGAAATCTTATTAAATAAATCCGCTAATGCAAAAACTTATATACTTTGTAATGATTTGGGTTTTTCTTTTGCGTCTTCAGACCTATGAAAAGGATGATGAATTTAGGTTGTTTTATCATTAGAATCCAGGTTGATGAATACAAAAACTGTTGATGATTTTGGTTCTGGTATTGATGGGGGTATTGCTGGATATACAAAAACTGGTGATGATTTTGGTTCTATTTACGTGTGTCTTTGTTTCTTGGTGTAACTGTGATAGGCAAAGAAATTGAGATGTGGTACTGATAGCTTTTAGCATGGTAAATGAAGCTGCTTGTAAGTTATGACTTTATTCAGATGTTTTAATTATTTAAGTGCTTATTATGATTGAGACTATATGGCTCAAATGAGGGATACAGATATTTCACCATTATTGTTAAAAAAAAAAAAAAAAATCCACCCCTAGACCTGAAAAACTGACTTGATATTTTGGGTTGGGTTAAGTTTCAGGCAGCCAAACCCAATTTCTATCGGGTTAGGTTTCGGGTCACAGTAAACCCGACCCGACCCAGCCCAATATCACTTCTAATGACAATGATGTTATTGTAGCAGACTATAAAGATGGACTTAAGAAAATTATGAGAATTAGAATCCAACGTTGCTTTAGAGAAGTCAACAAGTGTACTAATATACTTGCTAGGAGAGGTGCTTTACTTTCTCAAAATTTTGTTGTTTTTTCTCTTCCACCAACATCTGTCTCTCTTTTGATTAGCCTTGATTGTGTTGGGACTATGTATGAGCGTGTTTGCTCAAATGTATTTGTTGTTTGTTATTGAATTTTTCCTTTTTTATTCTTCTTTCACTATTATTTTATTAAAATAATAAAATATCTCATATCTCACATGCCTCCTCTCCTCTCTTAAACTCTCGGCCTCTCTCTTATCCCTAACTCACAAATTGAACTCTTTGCATCTCAAATCCCTCATCTGTCTCCATCTCAAATCCCTTATCACTCTCTCCTCTTTCTCTTCTCAATTTTATCTAATCCAAAACCTACACACTCACACGCAGATTTCCTCTAAACTTGTTCTCACTTTGTCATCGACCTTTATACGTGGTGATGGCAATGGTGCTAATCCATCTTTGTCGGCAACAACATATGCAAGCCTCCGACGATTTGGGTTTGGGTTGATGGTTTTTCGTTGAGGTTTGTTTTAGGTTTTTCGTTCATAGGCTTGGGTTGATTTTCTGTTGATTTAAGGCTTTGATTTTCATTGATTTTAAGTTTGATTTCTTGTTAAATTTGGGTTCGATTTTTCATTGATTTTCTATTTATTTTTTGGTTGGATTACTATGTGTTGTGATGGTGGCGGTGTTGGGTTGTGGTGGTGTTTGGGTGGCACTGGGTTGTGGTTGTTGGTGGAGGTTAATCAGTTGTGCTCTTAGATGAAGAGAGAGATAGTAAGATGAAGAAGAAGACAGGTTTGACAGGTGAGAGAGAAAATGAAATAAAATATTGATTTACATAGCAGCAGTAATAGTGTAAATAGAAAAAATGTGGGAGTTATAGACTCACTGATGTGGATAGTTTTTGAACAAAAATGTATAAAACAGACAACTTTTTCTATTTTAAACTAACTAGTGTAGTTGCTCTAAGAGTAAAATTGTTTTTGTCCTCTTTCCAAGAAAAATGACATAAAATTAACAAGCCTGGGTTGACAAGGGAAAACAACCAATAGGTGTGATTAATATTACAATTTACAAAGCCTATTTCTAGCAAAATCAAAACTAGGATGTAATTCATATATAACACAAACACATGCCAATTTGAATGAAAATTCCAGTAGAAGAAAACGAACCTAGATGTAGCAATTTTTTTTTTAAAATAAAAATAAAATTGAAATTCTAGCAAATAATGTTTGAAATCTCCTTGATCTCCACCTCAATGACGATTCACTTGGCCAAGAATGTGGGCTCTTTTATTTGAAATAACCCTAGTTGTGTGGTGCTCTAGGGTTTTCTCTTAAGTCTCAACCCTTTTATGCATGTGACTCAAAAAGAATCCATTAATAAAAAGTGTGGCCAGTCCCCAACAGTATTAGCATATATAGCTTGAGTGGGACTAAAGTAAAAATAAAAATCCTAACTCTAACGTGTCCTTGGGCCTCATGTTTTCTCATAAACACTTACTTTTCTTAATTGTTCACTTTTTCACCTAGAAAAAACTTAGGTATAATACATTAGGTTTTCCAAATTAAATTCAAATATATGACTCTATTATATATAGTTTTTCTTGGAAAAGATAATCATGTTTGTATTTTATTGATCAATGCAATCATAATTGTGAATTTAATTGAGAAAACGTAATGTATTACATCTCCTAAAGAATAATGCCTAAGTTTTAACTTTTTCACCTACACCTAAGCAAATAATAATAATTTTTAAAAATATTTGTGTTCTTTTTTTCTCTTTTCTTGATCAATTTATTAACTTATTCTTGAACCCAAGTACATATATATCTACACACACTTTGAATTCATTAATTTATAAATAATATTTGTAATTAGCGGTAATCTTGAAATAACAAATCAACACCGAAATATTTCATTTACTCACTCAAACTGAAACAACTTCTAGTATGGTATTGACAATTTTGTGTTATAGCACTTCAAAGAAATATAAAAAATCTATTTTGAGAAGTAGGAATCAACTTTAGTTCTCTCTAAAAAAAAACAAATAAAAAATAGCTGTATCTTTTAAGGAATAACAAGCCTAAGTTATGAGTTTTATGAAACTCAAATAAATGGTTTTATGTTGATTGGGATAAATTGATCAACCAAATCCTACTTATTTTGTTTTCGTGAAAGGATTGACACTATTAAAAAACTTCTAAATTTGAAGAATTTTTCTTGTTATTGGTGATGGGCAAGTATTTATGGTGGGCTACGCTTTTAGGCTGAAAATTGTATGAGTGCTCAACAGTTTTAGGCCAATTTTTAGTGAGTGATTGGTTTACAGTGTATCATTCATGGGCTCATGGGCCTTTCAAATGCTCCAAACTCATTTATAATTTATTCCTTGGAGCCCAATGATTGATGAAATCTTTTATGTGGACTTATGCCATATGAGGTAGAAAAATGAAAGGATAACGGGCTTGGGTATATTTGGGTTGGTAACTTATAACATTCAGACTTTAATTTTTGCTTGTACCATTTGCTTTGGGCTTGTAAAAAATGGCCCTAAGAGCATTAGTACCCGGTCTTCCATATGCCACATGTTGGTATATTTTAGCATCAAGGCACAAAAAACATGCATTACCGGGTTTCCAATTGTAAATTATTTTATAATCTTGCTACAGTGTGGTCTTACTTCTATGACGGTACTGTAGCAAATGGTATAATATAAAATTAATATTTTCTCTCTCTGTCTCCCACTCCACGTTCTCTGTCTCTCTCCATATCATATTTTCTCTGATTCTTTCTCTCCTTCAGTCCTCAATCTTCACTCCCTCCTTCCCCCCCCCCCCCTCGTTCTCTCTCTCTCTTCCTCACATTCAAAGCTTGCCACCGGAGATGGGTTAGACCATTTTGCATGGAGTTCGTGGGTGTGGGTGCAACTCGCGGTTGGGCCTTTTTATGTAATCTCTGATTCCGATTTCTAGGGTTTGATCATTCTTTATGTAATCTTTAAGTTCTGGTTTCTAGGTTTAATCTTTCTTTATATCTTTGGTGATTGTGAATCCATGGATCTTTAGATTTCATTTCATTTTCTTAGTTAGCATGATTTTGATTTCCTGGGTTTGATCATTCTTTATTTAATCTCTGATTCTAATTTCTAGGTTTAATCTTTCCTCATATCTTTGGTGATTGTGAATCCATATGAATATTTAGGTTTCATTTCATTTTCATAGTTAACATAATTAGGTGAATGTGTCCATTTTCTTAGTTAGCATAATTAGATGTAGTATTACGTAAATTTCAAATTTAATCTGTTGGTGTCTTGTGTCATCTCTTGGTGTCCTGTATATGATATGCATATCATATACAATACACCAAAGGAATACACAAACACAAAAATATTTAGTTATGCTTTTCTGATTTTCAGATTTTCTCCACTATGAATCCATAACCTTGTGATGCATTCTTTACTTGGTGATGCCAATTAAAATGAAGTGAATGAACCCCCAAATGCAATACTAATAGATTTTGATAATTATATAATGGATGATGCAGGTTATGTGGCTGCTAATAATGACGATAATGTTGTTTATAATGATCAACTGTACTATTACAGTAACCTATTGCAAATTTGTTGCAACAAATTATAACAAGAATATTTTTCTTGCAATAAATTATTTTTAATAATAATAATAATATTTTATTGCAACAAAACTCTATTTCAACGAAATTTTTGTTGTAATAGTCTATTGTCACAGACTTTATGGCATTAGTGGGGAGTGAAATTTTTTTTCGTTGCAATAGAGGTTTATTACAACAATTTGAAGTTTAGTGCAAAAAACACCCAAATGCAATATTAAGAGATTTTGATGATTATCTAATGAATGATGTCATGTGACTGCTAACAATAACGATAATGTTGTTTATAATGATCAAATGTATTGTAATACTGTCACAACAAAAATTTTGTGGTAAAAAATTATAGCAACAATATTTTTTGATGCAATAAAGTATTTTTAATAAAAATAAAATATTTTATTGCAACAAAACTCTATTGTAATGGAATTTTTTTTGCAATAGTCCATTGCCATAGACTTTATCACAACAGTGGGCAACAAAATTTTTTCCGTTGTAATAGAGGTTTATTGCAACAATTTGAAGTTACTTGCAACAAAAAATTTCGTTGCAATAAGGATTTTTTCTTGTAGTAATTTGTAATTTGGTACTTTATTAGTAATTTCTCTAATTTGTATAAAAAATAACTTCTTCTGTTTTCCCAATGTTTCGTTAATATATATATATATATATTGTGAATTATAATTATGGGTATTTTTTAGTTTTTTTTTTTAATTGGAAAGTAGGATCTTACTATCCGATCCTTGAACCCTCTCACTGATCCTGTGTAGGATCTCGATCTTGATTTCTAAATGCATCTTTTAGGCTTCATCTCATTTTATTAGTTTCTAGGTTTAATGTCTCTTTATAATTGATATTTCTTTATGTAATCTTTGATTTTGATTTCTAGGGTTTGATCATTCGTTATGTAATCTCTAATTCTGATTTCTAGGTTTAATCTTTCTTTATATCTGTGGTGATTGTGAATCCATGGATCTTTAGGTTTCATTTCATTTTCTTAGTTAGCATGATTCTGGTTTCTAGGGTTTGATAATTCTTTATGTAATCTCTAATTCTAATTTCTAGGTTGAATCTTTCTTTATATCTTTGGTGATTGTGAATCTAGTTTCATTTCATTTTCTTAGGCCTCGCTTGGGAGGAGGGAATGGAATGGAATGGAAATGAATGAAAATAATAATTTTAGAATATTCTTCCCCTCCCTTGTTTGGGAGTTTTAATGGAGGGAATGGAAAGTCTATTCCCTCGTTTGGGAGTTTAAGTGGGAGGGAATGGAATGGATAGGAGGGAACACTCATTCCTCTCTATTCCCTTAAAACCTCAAATTTTCATTCCCCCAAAAATTGAGAGGAATGAGAGGGAATGGAATTAGATTTAATGAATTTTTTATTAAAACTCCCAAAATACCCCTATTTATTCAACCATTTATTTTAAAACAGGGGTCTAATAGTAATATTGCAATAAAATGATTCCATTCCATTCCCTCCATGTTACTCCCAAACAAGATTACTTACATTCCATTCATTTTCATTCCTTTATTTTAAAACATTCAATCAGGATTACTTAATTTCATTCCATTCCATTCTTTTCCCTTACTTAAATTTATTCCATTCCATTCTTTTCTATTCCCTTATGATCATTTCATTCCATTCCATTCTCTTCCCTTATGAACTTCAAAGCGGAGCCTTAGTTAGCATAACTAGGCGAATGTGTCCATTTTCTTAGTTAGCATAATTAGTTGTAGTATTACGTAAATTTTATGTTTAATTTGTTGATGCAGGTCATGTGGCTGCTAACAATGACGATAATGTTATTTATAATGATCAATTGTACTATTATGATAACCTTTATCAATAAAAATTTTGTTGTAACAAATTATAACAAGAATATTTTTTATTGCAATAAAGTATTTTTAATAATAATAAAATATTTTATTGTAACAAATATTTTGTTGCAATAGTCTATTATCACAGGCTTTATTGCAATAGTGGGCAACAAATTTTTTTTAATGATTAATGGATGATGCGGGTCATGTGACTGCTAACAATGACGATAATGTTGTTTATAATGATCAATTGTAGCAAAAATTTTGTTACAAAAAATTGTAGCAACAATATTTTTTGTTGCAATAAAGTACTCTTTATAAAAATAAAAATACTTTATTACAACAAAATTCTATTGCAACAAAATTTTTGATGCAATAGTCTATTGCCACATACTTTATCACAACAGTGGGCAAAGAAATTTTTTCCGTTGAAATAGAGGTTTACTACAACAATTTGAAGTTAATTGCAACAAAAAAATTTGGTTGTAATAAGAATTTTTTCTTGTAGTAATTTGTAATTTGGTAATTTATTAGTAATTACACTAATTTGTATAAAAAAATTACTTTTTTTTTTTCCCCAAAGTTTCATTAATATATATTATGAATTATATGGGTATTTTTTAATCGAAAAGTAGGATCTTACAATTTTCATACCAATCTTATGGTGTATTCAGGGACTACCCATCCTTGGTATATTCAGGTACGTAATTTCTGCATCATGCTTATTCATATATATATATATATGTGTGTGTGTGTGTGTGTTTACCCTTGATTTAGATAATTAATCATTTAGTGTTTATCATGATTTACTAGACTAAATTAACCCATCTAGTAAATGAGGATTTGTTTCCCTTTCGCTATTAAACTTTACGTTTTTCTTTTCACTTTTCCAAAAGAAAATGCCAAACAGACAAATAAACTATTAAAGTGTTTTATGGCTAGTCCAATAAATTAATGCAAAACAATTGAAATTACTTCTAATATACTAAGAAAATTACCCTCTATTGGTCTTGCAGGACTTTTGCTGCTGTTAGTGTTGATCCTGCAATTATGGGTGTCGGTCCAGCCGTTGCAAATTCAGCTGTTGTCAAGGCTGCTAGTTTAGAGCTTGATGATATTGACGTTTTTGAGATTAGTGTGGTATAAAACTTTTGTAGAAGTACTTATTTTGTATTTAGGAACTGCGAATATATAATCAATTAAGAAATTTGCAATTGTACAGGCATTTGCATCCCAATTTGTAGCTTGTCCTAACAAGCTGGAACTTGATCCTAAAAATTCAATGTGAATGGAGGTGCTACAGGTATATACTTGAAAATTCAAAATAAGTTAAATTACACTATCTATAATTTTGAAACGCTGATATTACAAGATATATAAAACAAGCACCTAAATTCGCAAGATAAATAGAAGATGCAAGCATGATGCTATATGGTAATTCTAAAGCTTGTTGTTCGAGTTACTTAGTATTACATCTCATGAAGATGCTATTGGTGACATACTTAAATTTTTGTCCTATACTTTAGTTGGAGTTTCATCATAGTATGGTGATTGTCTTTTATCAACAAAGAAATTTGTTTGATTGTTGTCTCTATTACAGGCGCTTGTTGTGTTGCTACTCTATTGCATGAGATGAAGCGTCGTGGAAAGATTGTTGCTTTGGAGTGATATCAATGTGCTTAGGTACTCTATCTCCCTTCTCTGTATGTAAATGATGTTACTACAAAAAAAGCAATCTATAGTAACGTTTTTTTAGTGGCATTTTCTAAACACGTTGCTATAGGCACATCTATAATCGTGTTCGGGGGTCCTATAGTGGCGTTTGTAAAACGCTGTTATAGGTCTTTTAAAAAAAACCAAAACAATAAAATTAAAAAAGGACCTAAAGTGGTGTTTTACAACTGCTAGTATAGGCCCTTATAAGAGTAGGACCTATACTAGCTTTTATGAAACTCTACTATGGTTCTTTTAGAAAATAAAAAAACTCAAATTTTTTTTTTTTTTTTTTTAAAATGACTGATAGCAGCGTTTAAGGACCTATACTAGCTTTTATGAAATGCTACTATAGTTCTTTTAGAAAATAAAAAAACTCGTTTAAAAAAAAAAAAAAAAAAAGACCGATAGTAGCGTTTATCAATATATATATATATATATATGTTTACCCTTGATGTAGATAATTAATCACTTAGCATTTATCATGATTTACTACACTAAATTAACTCATCTAGTAAATGAGGATCTGTTTCCCCTTCGCTATTAAACTTTACGTTTTTCTTTTCACTTATCCAAAAGAAAATACCAAACAAACAAACAAACTATTAAACTATTTTATGGCTAGTCCTATAAATTAATGCAAAACAATAAAAATTACTTTCAATATACTAAGAAAATTACCCTTTGTTGGTCCTGCAGGATTTTTATTGCTGTTGGTGTTGATCCCACAATCATGGGTGTTAGCCTAGCCATTGAAAATTTAGTTACTGTCAATGCTGCAAGTTTAGAGCTTGATGATATTGACCTTTTTGAGATTAATGTTGTATAAAACTAAGTATTTTTATACCACATTAATCTCAAAAAACTAAAATCCAAGATATTTTTATTTTTATTAAAGTATTGATTAAAGTTTGTCTAATAGAAAGGTTAGGAGTACTCAACTTCCAAGATAGTTTATACACTTAAAAAACTAAAATCCAACTCCATTCTTATTACTGTGGGATAAAGCTTAGAGGAAAAAATTGATTCTCATTTTCTTTTATTAAGCAAGAGATAAGTTAATGAAAACCTTAAGAACATTGGTTTAGGTAGTATAATTTTTTTATGAAAAAAAAATGAATTGACTACTTTTTATATTTCGCATGAGAGTGGTATTAAAAGTTTCATAAAATTGTTTATTAACAAATGCCTTTAAAACAACTGTTAACATGAAAATAATTATGCTTAGTAAGGTGATTGAAAATATGATGAAAATTGCTTTAATTGAGATTACGTGGCATGCTGGTCCTGAGTTGACCTTAACATGCTCCTCCTTGGGTTAATGGACGCCACCAAATTAGTTGAATATGCTGTCTTGGAAAAAAAAAATGTAGAATAAGAGAAGATATGAGTAGATGAATAAGGAAAAATTGCAAAATAATATTATTTAAATTGGCAATATTTTAAAACTATTTAAGAATTTAGTCTCTTTATTTTTTAAAGTCATGAAACATGATTTTATTTACAATTTAATCAATTAAGATATGAAATCATGTTTTTAAAACCCAAAATTAACAATCAGATCACAAGTAGAGATAGATACAAAAAAGTTATTTTTCTTGTCTTAGGTTTGTCTTTGAGAGACTGAAACATAGAAACCCTATTACCTTCCTCGGAATGATACCTCCTCTCCTTTGCTACTAGTGATCAGCAACAGGGTTTTCCAACTTTTCCTCCTTAGTATAGAAACCATGCTTGCCCTTTCCCTCTCTTTATCTTTGTTCTACAACCCACACAACAGAGGAAGTTCTTAACGATTGGAAGAAGCTATCCTTGACAAATGTAAAGGGAGCCAAGATTAGTTTCACAAAATCGAAAAACTTGAATAACAAAGACGATGATGCGAAAAAAATCAGTAGGTTGGATACTTTAGATTTGAAAGGACTACTGGCTGTCTTGATGGCCTGAAAAGAAAAGAATAATGATCAAAGGTGACCAGGGTTGCCGGCCAAGAACCCTCCGATGGCAAAGTTAGTTTTCTCTCTATAATTTTGGAGTTCCCAACTTTTTAGGAATTGTGTCAAAAACGTACCTTAGTCTGGTCTGAATGAGCCTTTATATAGTGTGTTCTAGAAATAGTTATCAGACTTGTAACCTCCCTTATATTTGAGGAGGTTTGTGGGCTTGGGGGTAACTTCCACAACGGTTTAGGAGTTACATTTTTATATGACTGTCATTGAAAGTTATGCATGTAGTTAGGAGTTGTAGTACACACTTGGGAATTTTCCCAAGTGTTAAGGGTTCGTCTGGGGGTCCTTGTCCAGAGATCCTTTGGTTAAACGTATCTCGCTTTTAAGGGAGGTCGTTCCTTTATGGACGACCTTCTCATGGACGAGGTTGATAGTTCCTTTGGATGACATGGTGTGGCTATGTAGAACTTAACAATGCAAAGCCTCGTCCAGGCACCTTCTTGCATGGAAGAACTTTTTATGGACAAGGTTCTTACAACTTTTGATTTCTTTGTCTTGTCCTGGACGACCTGAAAGATATTAAAGTTTGTATTGTAACCCATCAAAAGAGTATGTGCTTGCTGCCATATTCCTCACGGGAAGAGCCCTAAATGTGGAACTGATAGGGTGAACTTTCAAACCCCTGTGGAGATCACGTAAGGAATTCGAAGTTAGGGAAGCAGGAGACCACATTCTCCTTTTTGTATTTGAACTGGAGTCCGATGCGGAGCGAGACCTAGCAAAAGAGCCGTGGTCCTTTGATAAGCATTTAGTCCTGTTCCAACGTTATGATGGTTCTGTCCTAGTGCGATCCCTACGCTTTACAAAGTTGTAGTTTTGGGTGCAACTCCATGGCTTACCGATGCACATGTTAGACCCTGAAACAACCATTGAATTGGGTGAAACTATCGAACCAGTCTCATCGTCTGAGAACTTGAAGGAGATGATAGAAGGGGAGTTTCTACGGGTCTGAGTTGTAGTAGATGTGTCAAGACCTCTTTGTTGTGGCCGTAAGGTAATATTGGAGAGCGACAAAGAAATCTGGGTGTCCTTCAAATACGAAAAACTTCTGAATTTTTGTTATGTGTGCGGAATGGTGTCCCACGATGACAAGGAATGCAAGGTGTGGCTGGCTAGCAAAGGAATGATCCCTGTAGAAAAGCGAGAATATGGCGCATGGCTTCGAGCTTTACCCTACAACTTGGGGAAAACTCATTTTACCATGATATCAGGCATGTGTGATGGGCTTGGCGGGACATAGAAGGCGAGACAGACTAATGTTTCAACATCTTCCCCCGTCATGGCGGCCTTTCTAGTCGTCGACGTTGAAAGCCAGCAGGTCCTTGGCGGCAGTGATACAGGGAATGCTGCTCATGTCTCACGTATGGAAACACCAAATTTAGTGGTGGATAATCTGCTGCCCACTATCAATAATTCTGTCCCAAGTTTTGAGGTAATTAATTACGTTCCAATTTCATCTTCTTGCCTTACTAATCTCTGGGATTTTGAAATTCAAATCTAGGAAATAGACATGGCACTTATGAAGTTTGATCACCAAATATCTACACTGATCTTGGAGACAGCTGGCAGTCCGCACGTATTGGTCCCTCATGGATATGAGTTGGAAACTATAGAGGAAGCACACGAGGCTAACACTCAAGACGTTAGTCCCCACGTGGCAGACCCAAGCCATGCACTTATTTCAGAAGCCAACACCCTACGTAAGTGGGAAAAACTGGCTCGCGATATTCACATGATGACTGACCAGACTTCTTTTAGTACTACTGCCATACGTGGGGGAGAAATAGAAGGTGATGTCCAACTAGAGTTATCCACTAAAAAACTTTAGGTTTCAAGGGAGGATGCACAAGAATTGTCAATGGTGGAGGCTGCTTAGCAACTCTGCCAATCACAATGAGTCTTCTAGTATAGAACTATCGCGGGCTTGGGAACTTGTGTACAAGAAAAGAGCTTGAAGTGTTGATTCGAGTTAAAGATCTCTCCGTTGTGTTCTAAGCCAAAACATGGGTGGATGAAGCTAGGCTAAAAGATATTCAACGGAGCATCAAGTTTGATAATTTATTTTTCGTAGAGAGACACAGTAGAAGGGGATGGCCTGGCCTTGTATTGGAAAAATTCTCTTGACCTTTATGTTGATTCTTTCTCCAAGTACCACATAAACTCCATCATAAACAAAGGGACTGATGAGGCATGGCACTTCACAGGATTCTATGGAGAGCTGGTGACTCACAGAAGATGCGAAGCTTGGAATAGGCTCGGACAACTCAATAGTCAAATTAAACTCCCTTGGCTATGTGCAGGGGATTTTAATGAATTGAGTCGAGCCTCGAAAAAGATGGGACGTATCAATAGAAACTAGTCTCAAATGCAACTCTTTAGGGACGTCATTGATGAATGTGGCTTCATTGATCTTGGTTTTGTGGGTTCTCAATTCACTTGGCGGAAGCATTTTGCTGACGGACACTCCATTTGGGAAAGGTTGGACCATGGATTAGCCAATAATGACTGGTTTTTGAAATTTTTGGGTTCAAAGGTGCACCATCTTCACTCCAATACCTCAGACCATAGTCTGCTATGGATTACACCCGATGGCCTTAATCTTCCATCAATTGCTAAGCCTTTCCGATTTGTGGAAATGTGGCTCTCGGACAAGGGCTGCTCTGAAATAGTAAAAGGCATGTGGTGTTCTAATGAGGAGAGGTCAGACGTGGCATTGATGGTCACAAACAAAATCAAGACATGTTGTAAGGAACTGAGTTGGTGGAACCGGACCCACTTTGGCAACGTGAGACAAGAGTTGGCAAAGAAAAGAAAAGAGCTTATGGAAGCAGAAAAGGTAGCCATGTGGTTTGGATGCAATTAAACGGTTAGAAGCATAAAGGAAGACATTTTAATGCTAACTGACAAGTAAAATAGGCTTTGGTTTCAAATGTCAAAGGTGCTATGGGCAAAATTTGGAGATAGAAATTCTAAATATTTTCGCAGCCACGCCTCACAAAGAATGAGAAAGAATTTGATCCAGAAAATTTAAGATACAATGGTCAATGGAAAATGGATAAGAATGAAATAGTTGATTATTTAATACACTATTACAAGGAGCTTTTTTAGGCAACCAATACTTAGTTTTATGATTTAGCCACAAACTTCATCCCGAGGGTCATAAAGGATGATATGAATAGGCAACTTTTTGTAGAATTTTCGGAATGGGAAGTGAAGCAGGCCATCAATCAGATGGCTCCCCTCAAAGCTCCAAGGCCAGATGGTACGCCTCCCCTCCTTTACCAACATTACTAGAATTTAATTGGTAATGACATCTCTAATTCTGTCCTCCATTTTTTAAATTCTGCTTCTCTATCTGAAAATCTCAATCACACTTTCATTACTCTTATTCCAAAAAAGAATCCTGAATTTGCTGCTGATTTCAGACCTATAAGTTTGTGTAATGTGTTATAAAAAAATTTCTCGAAAGTTCTAGCAAATAGATTTAAGAAAATTTTGCCAAATATTATTGCTAAACAGCAAAGTGCTTTTACTAAAAGTTGTCTTATTTCTGACAATATTTTGGTAGCTTTTAAGTCTCTTCATAGTATGCAGAATCATAAAGGAAAGGAGAATTATATGGCAAAAAAACTTGACATGAGTAAGGCTTACGACAGGGTGAAATGACACTACTTGGAATCAAATATGGTGAAGATGGGTTTCTCAGAGCACTGGACTAAATTGTTCATGCTTTGTGTTAAAACACTAACTTACTCGATCTTGGTTAATGGAGAACCAAAAGGCATGATCAAACCATCTAGAGGCATTCGTCAAGGAGATCCCCTCTCTCCCTTCCTATTCCTACTTTGCACAAAAGGTCTTCATGGACTCATAAGCCAAGTTGCAAACCAGGGTGACATTAAGGGTTATTTACTTTGCAAATATAGCCCAAGATTAACTCACCTTTTATTTGCAGACGATAGCCTTTTGTTTTGCAAGGCTACTGTTCAAGAGTGTCAGAAAAGTATGGATATTCTGGAGGTTTACAGAATATGCTCGGGATAACAGATTAATCGAAATGAGACAACAATCTTCTTCAGTAAAGCAACCTGTGAAGGTACCAGAAATCTTATTAAGACAGCCTTAGGAGGTCCAAAAATTATACAATATGAGAGGTATTTGGGTCTACCCTCTCTTGTGTGAAGAGATAAAAAAAGCCAGCTTTAATTACATTAAAGAGAGAGTATGGAAGAAATTACAAGGTTGGAAGGAGAAACTTTTGTCACAAGCAGGTAGAGAGATTTTGATTAAGGCGGTGGTCCAAGCAATTCCCATATATACCATGAGTTGCTTTAAACTCCCAATGGGTCTTTGTGCGGAAATTGAAAGTCTTATTCGAAGATTTTGGTGGGGTCAAAATGGAGACCGAAGGAAGA
Source organism: Castanopsis chinensis (assembly GCA_032878915.1). NCBI lineage: Eukaryota > Viridiplantae > Streptophyta > Magnoliopsida > Fagales > Fagaceae > Castanopsis > Castanopsis chinensis. The sequence goes on from JAVQMG010000113.1 coordinate 3,512,361, forward strand.
TTCATTGGATCAAGTGGAATACACTTTGGCAACCTAAAAATGAGGGAGGAATGGGCTTCAAAGACCTTGCAAATTTTAATGATGCACTCTTGGCAAAACATGCATGGAGATTGCTATATAATAAAACTCTTTTTCTATAGGGTTTTCAAACCAAGATTTTTTTAGGATTGTTCTGTCTTGGAAGCTATAGATTCAACTTCGGGTTCATATGCTTGGCGAAGCATATTGAAAGGAAGGGATGTTCTTGTATAGGGTGCAAGATGGAGGGTTGGAAGTGGGTAATCAATTAGTGTATGGAATGATGCTTGGCTACCATCCTTGGTTCATCCAAAAATGCTTGGCTATTAAACTTTTCGTTTTTCTTTTCACTTATCCAAAAGAAAATACCGAACAGACAAACAAACTATTAAACTGTTTTATGGCTAGTCCAATAAATTAATGCAAAACAATAGAAATTACTTTCAATATACTAAGAAAATTACCCTTTGTTGGTCCTGCAGGATTTTTACTGCTGTTGGTGTTGATCCCGCAATCATGGGTGTCGGCCTAGCCGTTGAAAATTCAGCTACTGTCAATGCTGCCGGTCTAGAGCTTGATGATATTGACCTTTTTGAGATTAATGTGGTATAAAACTAAGTATTTTTATACCACATTAATCTCAAAAAACTAAAATCCAAGATATTTTTATATTTATTAAAGTATTGATTAAAGTTTGTCCAATAGAAAGGTTAGGAGTACTCTACTTCCAAGATAGTTTATACACTTAAAAAACTAAAATCCAACTCCATCCTTATTACTGTGGGATAGAGCTTAGAGGAAAAATTTTATAAAATTGTTTATTAACAAATGCTTTAAAAACAACTGTTAACATGAAAATAATTAAGTTTAGTAAGGTGATTGAAAATATGATGAAATTGCTTAATTGAGATTAAGTGGCATGCTGGTCTTGAGTTGACCTTAACATGCCTCCTCCTCCTTGGGTTAGTGGTCGCCACCAAATTAGTTGAATATGTTTTCTTGGAAAATAAAATTAAGCAGAACAAGAGAAGATATGAGCAGATGAATAAAGAAAAATTGCAAAATAATATTATTTAAATTGGCAATATTTTAAAACTATTTAAGAATTTAGTCTCTTTATTTTTTAAAATCATGAAACATGATTTTATTTACAATTTAATCAATTAAGATATGAAATCATGTTTTTAAAACCCAAAATTTGAAATCATGTTTCCAAAACAAATTTATTTAAAAAAAGAAAAAGAAAAAGAAAAGGGGGGGCTCGATCACCCGTTTTTGCCCTTTTATAATGACTACAATTTCAGTGTGCCCCAAAGAACCACTAGCAGAAACTAGAGAGGTCGAGTGAAAAGAAAGCAGCAGCGGCAGCAGAGAGAGAGAGAGAGCCCGCCAAAGAAAACTCTGAAAACACACTGCTCTTCTCTGCTCCGTCACCTCAACTCTCTCTGAGTCTCTCTCCTTTTAGCTTCCAAGATGAGTACCATGAAATTTTGCCGCGAATGGTCAGTATCACACTCACCCTCATCATCATCATCATCATACATTACATACATGCATTCACATTTATTAGCACCATCTATTCCTCATGCTTTTATTTTACCCAAAATTTAAATTAATTAAAAAAAAAAAAACCTTATTTTACTTTCATTGTGAAAATTTTAATTTTTCTTTGTTTTAAAAAAACAAAATTTTCAGTAACAACATTCTGTACCCTAAGGAAGATAAGGATCAGAAAATCCTTCTCTACGCTTGCCGCAATTGCGATCACCAGGTCCTCTCTCTCTCTCTCTCTCTCTCTCTCTCTCTCTCTCTCATTTTTATTTTTAAATTATGGTCAGGGTTTCTCTTTCATTTATTTGTTCTTATACACTGCTTTTTTTTCTTTTTTTATTTTAATATATATATATACATTTCTTGGTTCAGCGCTAAAACCATTAAAAAGAAATACCCTAATTTTAATTCTCTGCATATTTTTTTTAAGGGAAGATTAGAATAATAGGTAGCTCTAGCCCCAAAGTTTTTACCAAAATGACAGTCCTATACCCAAAACATTCATAACAAATGCAAGTATCTATTTTACCATGGAGTTATTCAATTAGCTTTCATAATTTTTTTTTTTATATACTTCAATACTCAAGAGCAAAAACTTTTGGGGGTTACTGACATTTCTTTATATAGCTTAAAGGAGTTTGGCATAATTTTTTTTTCATTTTATTTTTGTTGATCAGGGCTAAAAACCCTAATGTTATTCTTGCTATATTTTATAAAATTAGGTTCTTAATCCAGCTAGTGACTTTGATTGCTATACTATAAGAATTTATGTTACATATTTATATATGGGTACCTATAAGCCAAGGCCTAAAGAGAAATTCATTCTGTTTCGAAACCCTAGTCCGCACATCGTATTAAAATAAATTCTAAAGATTAAACTGTTTTATAATTTCCTAGTTTATGAATTAATTAAACCTGAATTTTCAAGTTTTACTCTTATTGACTAATATGTTTGAGCATTGTAATTTGAGACTGATTGATTGTACTGCTCCCACTGTACACCCCTGGTGTATTTGGGTATTTTTTACTTCAATAAATATTTTATTACAAAAAAAAAAACCCCCAAATTTGTATCTATTATTTTGTTATATATGGACACTTTTGGTCATGCTCTGGACTCGAGTTCTTAGTCTCACTGTCATTTTGTACTCAACCACTTGACTATTATTATTATTTTTAATTGGTAAGTTACGCACCAGTGGTTCTTGAACCTACAACCTCACTCTTCATCCCATCATTATGGGAGAAGGAACTGCTAGCTGAGCTATAACTCATTGGTGACTAATTTTAGATATTTACTGTGGTGTAAATGCAATAGTTGAATAAAGAAATTATCACATGGTTGTGTGTCCTTTTAAAAATTGTATGCTTTGGTTAATTGGCAATGAAGTCTTTTTGCAAGGGCGGGATTCTGCTCATAATGTTAATGGGGTTCAGCTTTGCATAGGCTGATTTTTTTTTTTTTTAATTATAGAATTTTTTTTCTCTGTCCTTTATGTGCTTATTATTTTCCAACACTGTGCAGGAGGTTGCTGATAACAACTGTGTCTATAGAAATGAGATACATCACTCTGTTGGAGAGCGCACTCAGGTTTTACAAGATGTCACTGCAGATCCAACTCTTCCTCGCACTAAAACTGTTCGATGTACTCAATGCAACCATGGAGAAGCTGTCTTCTTCCAGGTTGAGTTCCTGTTTGATTCATTTTTTTTTTGTTAAAAAAAGAAAAAAGAATGTCTTACTGCTGCTTTTTTTTTTTTTTTGGATAAGTGGTCTGTGATAATTAAATGAATTAGTTAATTTAAATATGATTTTTTTTTTATAATTTTTTTTTTGGAGAGGAGGGTTTGAAGAGGTAGGAACTAAAGAGTTAATAAAAAGCACTGTGACGTCATATGGGGCCTCATTCTCAAGATAAAATGTAATTGTTGACTCCTTTGAGTGTAGTTGTAATCTTGGAACTTCCCATATAAAATTTAACTTGCAAAACCAAACAAAGCAATAAAAAATAAAATAATAGGAGGGAAACATGGTTACTTGAAGCATAGGTATTTGATGGAGCATCTGTGTCAAGATTACAATAATGTCGTGGGGAATCATGTCCCAAGTTCCTGGAACCGTATAATTTGGTATTAATTTCCTCTCATTGATATTGAAAGTTCTAAATGGAGGAGAGTATTCTTAAACATAATACATATACTGGTTCTGAGTTTAAAAGTTGTAGTAGTTGAGGGATGCGCCTAAATTATCAAGGAATCACAATGTAAATGCTGATTTATATTTTATCTGTAGATCATAAACCATGAGGGGTCAGTTTTTCATACTTTTATTTTTTGGTGTAACACTAAAGCCTATTAAAGCAAAGGGGTTGAATATTTAAGTGGTTTAGAACAACATTTGGAGTGCCTACTTTGAACAAAAAATTTTTTTTTTTTTTTTTTGGATAAGTACTTTGAACAAACAATCTTTACTTAATGATACCTGTTAGATATAGATGATCAGCATGTTCTGCCATTGTGTAATACTGGAGGCTAACAAAACTGAAAGAGCTATGCTTTTAGCATGGGATGTCATTATCACCTGTATTTAGTTTTACATTCCCTTCCATTCCTGTTATGGTGCTTCTTTTAACTAGATACTTCACATGATGTGGGCTTTTATGTTCTGTCTTTATGTTTGGTTGTTTCAGCATTCCAATCCAACTTTTGTAACATTGGATTGTGCTAGATGTTAGAATTAACATGGGATTTCTACATGTGTCATAACCATTATTTATAAATCAGTTGACTATTCCTTTAGACGAGCCAATCTTATAATCATTAGTTATAAATCTGACACAGGGTTTCACTAATTGTACTTCAATTTTTTATTTCAAACTTTCTCTTACATTTTCTGTTTGAGTTGCTTGTATATATCCAAGTTGCTTTATGTTCATCATTGTGAACATAGAGTAACTTTTTTCCATTTTCAATCAAATTTTATTACTTATCCAATAAATAAATAAATAAAATTGGGCAGTCTTTCCCAAATCTTTCCTAAATTTTTTTACAAAAGAAAAATGTTATGGTTACATTCACTTGAAGGATTTGTTGAGTTACTTTTCTTTATTTTTTTGTTAATTTACTTTTATATCTCCTATTTGGAATTGTTTTAGTGTTTTAACAAAATTAATAATTTTGATTGATTAAGCCATGAAAGAGAAATTAATTTAAATTAATAATTTTAGTCTTGTATGTGTCATTGAAGAAGGCTACCCTTTTAGGATATTTGACTTAATTCATGGTTCATATTATTTTTCTTATTATTTATTAGTAGGAAGCCACATGGGTAATACATTTGATATTGTGTTTATTATTAGTGAGGAATATTTAGAAGAGAATTATTCAAGAAGAAAGATTCAAAAGAGGACTAGTAAATCTTGTGTCATCCTCTTTTGTATATATAGGTATATACAAGGATAGGTTGTAATAATAATGTTTGAGTTTGGAGAATATGGTTTCATAAAGTGAAAATTGAATTTTCTAAGTGAAAATTCGAAAATTAGTATTTTCGATCAGTCGAAGCTTTGGCTCGATCAATCAAAAATGGTAAGAAAATAATCTTGGAGTTTCTAGATGCCTCGATCGCTGTTCGATTTCTGTTTGACCGATCGAAAAGAGCACTCGATCTATCTAAAGTAATTTTCGACCGATCAAAAATCGTGAAACATGATTTTTTGTAGTATTTTCTGGTGACTACTTAGAAGGTTGAAGAGGTTTCAAGCCTTGTTAATGGTTTTATGAAACATTTTAACTCTCCATACGTGCTTTTTGATGAAATATAACCCTATGAGTATGAATAGAGACTTATGTAAGTTAGAGAGAAACATAAGAAATCTTGTGATCATTCTCTAGAATTGCTATCTGTAGAACCCAACATCTTAGTTATATCCTTGGGGACAAATTTGCGATAACCCTTGAGTAACATTAGTGTGGGAGGCAAATATTGTCTAAGGGGAACGATATAGTGCTTCAAAGTTATCTATTTTTTGTTTGTCTTTTGTGGTAACCTTGTTCTTCTATTATAACTGTGTAATATCCCCAACACCCTCACCCCTTACAATTCTGTACATATATAAGGATAAGGAAGTTTGTTACAAGAGAGTTGGAAATATTTTTGAGAATGACACCTGGTGAGGACACCTCATCAATACTCTATTGTAGAGTATTCTAGATTCTTCTATAAGAGTACCCCCAATGGTATCACTCATACAATAATATTAGCTCACTAACATTTATAAGCCTTAGGATATTTTGAGGAGAATAAATAATTCTTAGGACTCTTAAAGATTATAATCAAACCGATTGTAAGCATAGTTACATTCAGGAGCTCGTTTCCCAGGCATTATATTCTGGGAAATCCAGATCCTAGAGGCATATCAAATTCTTTGAACCAAATGCTACATAATTGTTAAATCAGTCAAGCTTGAGCTCAAGGTTGAGCTGACCTAAACATCCCGAGCCCTATTTAATTGCTCTGGACATAAATTTCTTGTTGATAGGCTGACTTTCACTTGAGCTCTAGACAAGCTTGAATACTTTCATTTTTATCACCTACAGTGCTGCTTGGCCGAAACTGTCTCAACTCAGCCTTTTCTAGCATTAGTTTCATGCATTCTAAGGGATTTTCTTGTACGATTGGTGGCAAGGAAAACTTCGCTGCCTGTCTCTGCTAAGATCCTTCTTACCATTGCAAGACAAAGGAGGAAATAATATCATCATTTACCTTCTTCCTGAACTCTTGAACTTTATTATGCTCACATTTCATCTATCAAAAGTCAAGTTGGGTTTTTCGAAGGTATTATTGTGCAAACCTGCTTCAATTTCAAGCTGTAGGCAAAGGGCCAAGTTTTGTTTTCAATGTTTATTTTTTGCTGGGATATCATATGCTCCTGTATTTTAAAAATGGCAATCCCTTAATTAAGTTCATGATGAGTGATTTTTCACCTGTTCCATTTGTTTGTATAATATGTGCAGGCAACTGCTAGAGGGGAGGAGGGCATGACGCTCTTTTTTGTCTGCTGCAATCCAAACTGTGGCCATCGGTGGAGAGATTGAGAATCTAAAATGTTACATGCTGATCTTCACTACCATGGAAATAGTAGTAGTGTTATGTGATGATAGCATGTCATATGAAATTTAGAAGACTTTTATTACTGATCCATGGACCTTCATGTTAAGGGATTTTGTAAAATTTATTTTAGGAGTTGGCATTTGCCTTACAAACAACTGAGTACCTTTTGGATGTGGTCGGGAAGCCAGAGCATTAGCAGTCTAAATGCCCAATTTTTCACTGTTTAGACTTTGGTAACACAAACATGTCAGAGCAGGGAGTGAGTCTTGAAAAACTGTTAACCTCAACTTCCTTAGTTTGCGTAACAGAATTTCTGCCCTGATCGTTTTGATTTATTGTAATTAATTTTCTGCCTTGATTATTATGGCTGCACTTATTTTCTTGCTTGAGCACAGGTCTGGTCATTAGAATTTTGATTCTAGTTGCCAAGACTGGGAGGCAGCATGGAAAACTTGCCAGACTTGCGAATTCTGGTTCAGGAGTCTCGTGCGGAAATAAAGCTGTTAATGATAATATTACGTCGGTTAAGATCGTATGTGGGGTCAAGAATTGCAAGTATTATTATAAATTTTACTCAGAGGAAAGAAAAGTCATAAGAATGAATTGCTCAAACAATGGTTATGGCCAAGAGCCTCTTGCCCCGATGTAATGTCTTGGGAATCTCGGAGGTCAGGGCACCTAACTTACGGCAGGGACCAAAACGGTCATAATAGAAAGAAAATTGAAAAATGAGATTTTGAATGATAATATCGTATATGGCATTGAAGATGAATATTGTTTGGATCAAAGAAACAAATTAAACCAACATAGGCTGAAGGCCAAAAGTACAAGTTCGAATCAAGCGAGGTAAATAACAGTTAAAGATTTGGGAAGAACATGGCCACTTGTATAGTATGCAGTATGCACAATCAAGACTCTAAAATGGACGAGAGAGAGAGAGAGAGAGAGAGAGCGAGAGAGAGGAAAGAGGGCACCAGACTAAAATGTTTATCATTTCTTCTTTGCCTTCGTTGTTATTAATGATGGTATCAAGTGTCTGTCTATACATGAATGAATGATCTGGTGGAAAAATTCCAATGCAACTGGCTAATTTCCCTGACATTTGTCTCCCGCTAAAAAGAATTCCCAAAAGACTAACCAATTCCCAAAATTGGATCTAAAAGATAAAATGAAAAAGCATTTCAATACTTACAAATCAATGTAATATCTACAAAAAAGAAAAAAGAGAAGGGGTAGAAATCACGTTCGCACTTCAACCGCACTACAGGCCCTACTTCTCTATAGAACTCTCTACGAGGAGCTACAAAGAGGATAATGTCCGTGTGAACCATTCTGAAAGGCGTTTTATCTTGTCTAACATTTCCACATTCTTTGCAAAGTAAGATTCGGCATTTGACAGCATGACCTTGGCGTCATGCTTCAATGCCTCCATGCTTCTATAGTAGCTGTTCTCTATTCTTGCCTGGATCACTTCAAGAGACAACGCAACAGGAAACCTGCAAAAATTTCATGAGTCTACATTACATTTCAAAATTCTTTAACAAGAGAGAAATGAAGGTTTTCATTAGATACCAGCATAGCACATGTGTATGTAACAGCATGCATTGAGACCTATATTAATTAGGACACATTTTCACCCCATACAATTAGCAACATAAGAACGAGCTCCGCAAAGATAGACAATATATACCTGTTTGTAAAATGTGACTTGTCTGAAACAATTTTCAATTTTTGAACTCCATAACGATCCTGAAATGTTCACAACAAATTAAGACAAGGAAATCCATAGCAAATCAGTATGAAGGAAGTTTTCTGCCTATATACCTGGGCTTTGTTGCCTGACTGCTCTAACTTGGCAAAAGCAGACAGCAGCTTATTTCTGATCTCATTATCAATATGAGGTTCCTCCCATTGAGTATCAGTATCAAAGAGTTCCCAAGGACTATGATTATGCTTTTCTCTGGGGTCAGTCTTGTACTGAATAGTATACCTCTCCCATGGACTATCAGGAAAATCTACTGATTTGGCCTTCGAGGACGTTATCCGACCATCCCACCAACTGCCATCTTCTTCACCTTCAACTTCATTTCTCCACCATACTTTGCACTTATCCCTGATTGTCCATTTTTTGGCCATAGCAGCATCAAACCGAGTCCTTTCAACAAGAAAGTCTGGGAAGCCCATCACTTCAGGCAGAGTCAATTTAAAAGATTGTTGGTAAACATTGGAATCCTGATCTACAAATTTAAGTATCATTTTACAGCAGCTCTCCCCAGACCCTGCAAGTGAGGAATACTTGAGGTCTTCAACTTTACAAAATTCCACAGCTCTTATGATGCCCTTCATGTATGTCCAAGGGCCCGGTTCTCTTGAATTAAAATAATCAATATACTCTTGATGGCCCTGAAAAGTAGAGGTTTATAGGTAAATAATTGAGACTATTATCCTAAAGCACCAACCCCAAAGAAAAAAAAGGAAAGGGGGGGGGGGGGGGGGGTGGGTTGACAAGAAGAAGAATGATAGATATCAGCAACAATAAATCATGTGATATATTGCTTAACAACTAACCTGTCTCAAATATACAACTTCATCCCCTTGCTGGGGAATATATCGGGAACCCTCCTCATGTGTTGACAACATTAACCATGATCTTTTTTTAGCTGATTGATGTGACTTCCTTCTATCTACTGGAATTCTGTCACGAACATGATTACTGGCCCTCCTGTTTCTAGTTGACCTCAGTCCAACATTAATTCTTGCAGTTGATCCCCATTTTTCAGTAGGGGGTTGACATCTGTGAGTGGAATTATTATGGGTACTTCTAAATGTATACCCTGATTCATCTCCTGGCCCTGACTTGAGACCATCACTGACATTGTCTGAATCACATGTAGATTCCTTCAGTCTCGTGGACCTTGTCCTACGAGCCCCATTAATAAAGCCTTCTTGAGAGTCCAGTCCTGCAATTATACTATTGTTGCTAGCATTTGAAGTGCTTTCCCCCACGCCACCACTATCAACTTCTAAATTAGCCCTACTCCTGTGTGATTTCGACCTCTTGTAAACAGCCGCGTACCTTTTGTTTGAATTCAAATGCAACTCCTGTGAATCATGTGCCAGGGACAACGAAATTTTATCAATCTGAGAGTCTGATTCATCTTCATGATCTGCATTAACTCCACTGGTTCCTTCACCATCAGGTGCAACAGGATCCTGTTCCTTGTTTGAAGGGCTTTCATGCCAACCATTGTTCTGATTTTCCTGCTTGGATGGACTTTCAGGATCCTCTAAAATCCTTTTCGACGTTATCCTTAACTTTGTTGAGCTAGGCGTGCCTCTCTCAATATGCTCAAGGTGGTGATCAGTCCCATTTTTGTACGGCAAAGAGGAGATGGAAGTATCCTGAGCAACCACATGAACAGATTTTGGTGACTCACCTTTAAATTCCTCAGAGGCACTGTCACCAATATTTTTGCCATTCATTACTGCCATCCTGTCGATATTATCCCCAAAATTTTGGATTTCTATAGTAGGGGGGGATATCATAACACTATCCTGTTGAGTTTTCATGTTCCCATCGACGTCATTCTCTTTTTCACCTTGACCAACCTGACATACGTGAGATCTGTCATATGCATCTGATGGCATTGCTTCACCAAATCTCAGACGCTTGGATGTACGAGCCTTGACCCCTCCCCATCTAATTTGGCCATTACTGTAACATTCAGACAGGTCTAAATGATCTTCAACCTTGTCTAATCTCCCTCTCCCTTTTCTTTCTATAGTACTGCAGTTTGCATCACCAAAAAAGTGCCCTTGATCCTGAGAGCTTGTATGGTTCCCATTTTCTTCAAAGGCCTCCTGAGAAGCTTTAGATGATGATCCCACCAGATCAGCCTGGTAGTTGCTTTTATGTGATATGCTCCTTGGAAGTACAAGCTTATTTGAATCCCGAATAGGCAATTTGAAAATCAATCTCTTCCTGTTTCCATCATTGAAATGAGATTTAGGTAATTCATAAGGTTCAACAAGATCCTCACAGTCATCCAGGAACAATTCTTTTCCTTTTATATGTTTGCTTTGCTTATTTTGCAAAGAACTATCAGATTTATCACTCTCAATGATTGAATCTTGCAGCGAAGATTCACTTTCTGATAAATTATCTTCAGAGCCATCTTCATCTTCACCATCTGTAGATGTTCCTGTGATTTTTGAGAACAAATTCAGTGCATTGCGTGCAGCAGCCCTTTGAGGTCTCAAAGACTTTGATGTGGATTTCCTCTTTGAAGCTTTTCGGCCATTTCTTGATTTCCTAGGTCTATTAAAGCTGTGTGGATTGCCATCACGCTCATCCAGATTCCTCCTTTTAACACGCCTCCCAGAAGAAGTCATAATCTCAACCTGAAAAGGGGGGAAATTAATTCAAGCAAATGCTAACAAAAGTCTTAGGTTAGAACTTCAGTCTTCCAAAAAAGGAAACTTACTTCTGCCTTCTGTTTTTTCCTCTTTGATCGACGAAGGCCATCCATTGAGTCCTCATCCTCACTGTCTTCTGCACTGCACTCTGGATCACCAGAGGAAATTGAACTTACACTTTCTTGCTCCCCTCCGGGGAAACAATCTTCGGTAACATTGTATTCTGAATCATTATCTTCACTTTGCACTTCATTTTCTGGTTCCCAATCCATGGCATCTACAATCTCTGGCAGTGGTTCAATCGGTAAATCCAAGTCTGCCAAAGGAAGCATTTGGTAGTCCGGATCTACACTGAAATCAGGCCCTACAGCAAGTCTCAATGAAGAAGGATGCCATTCTTTACCCAGAGCTCCTAACCGTCTTTGCTGGTATGCAGTCTGATAGGGTTCTGGGTACGGCACCATGTCTAGCATTTCAACCACATAACAAGTACTTGAGATACTGATATTGTCACAGAATTCCATAAAGAAAATACATGTTAAATTCAGCGCTTAGAGTTGAGTGAACCTGAGCCACAAAGAAGATCTTCCATATTCCGTCGGTAAGGTGGAAGCTGAGTTTCCTGAATCAAATATTGTCATGAATTAGAATTAAGAAGGGATAGTAAGAACATGATGTATCAAACTCTAAGTGTTTAAAACTCTGTATCTGTAAGTTATAAAAGGTTCCTAATCCACTCATCTAGAAAAAAGATGTTGCGAACACTAAAGTGTCAATCCTGAGTCCTAAGTCCTGTTTATACATCCATATTCCTATTCAAAATTCAAAATGAAGTATGAAAGTTACCTATCATGAAGTATCCTACAAGCATCAGCATTAGAAACAGATGCTACCTTAGAACTAACTGTGGGAGTAGGGGGATCCATGGCTGATTACCAAAGAAAAAGGAATGGTGCGTAATCAAAGGTTGTTCTAATTCCAAACACAAACTATGATAGGGCCCTCGCTCCCTCCCATGCATGCACACACACATACACATAATATTTCTTTCAAGTGCGCATGTAGAACCAAAATTTGCATTTGATTTAAGAAGTTCATTGTGGTAGGAAAACTGTTCAAAATCAACATACACCAACTGACCAAGCATAAACCAATGATAGTCATTTCCTAAAGAAGTGTATCACCATTTTAGCACGTCATTTTTACCTAGCAATAGAACTTCGAAAGTACAGACAAAATTGCATATATGGAAAATCACCAACACCCAAAGTTGCCAATAAACAACTAACCTGGTCAAGTGCATTTCCAAGCGTATCATAAATAAGGGGTCGATAATCACCGAGGAAGAACTGTTATACAAGAGCACACGTAACAAGCATCAAAAAGAGATGCAAAAACCTTTCATTTTTCTTCTTCTTCTTTTTTTTTTTTTTTTTTTTTTGCAAAAGGGTTCCCACCTTTTTTTTGGAGGGGGTGGGGTTAACAAAATGCATTACTACCTGATCATATTTGGCATCCATTTGGGACTCGCCTTGGCCAGTGTTTAATATATACAGTTGACCAACATCATCTGAAAGTATAATTGATGTCCCATCCCTGGCAAAATAGAGAAAAGTTTCATTAAAACGAAAAATCAACAATGGATTTACAAGAATAAAGAAAATTACATATCTAGCAATATTAAGATTGGTACAATCAAGACCCTACTATATGAAATAATAATCGAATAACTTCTTTCTGGGTCAAATTCTTTTGAGTTGCAAGCACAGATCAACTCAATGAGGAAATCCCTTAACCAAATTACTAAGGGCTGGCAAGAAAAATTATTGTCATTCTGCCCTATCTATGGACATGCATAATATTGGATCGCACACAATTATAAAATACATATTTCCAAGATTGCAATCAGTTTGATAATAATTAAGTGATAATGCTTCTTTGGCCTGAAGCAAGGAATCCCGTAGATATGATGCAAAACAGATAATGTCAAAGCTTATGTTAAAAAAATACATTAGTTTGGTTTTCCTGACTACACTTTAGTTGGGATTAGGGATTAAGTTTAATTTAGCTTATTTTAAAAGATTACATGGTTACATACTATCACAAAAAAGATTAAGACCTGCCATAGCTATAGATACTAACCAATTTATTTCTTTGCTGAATCTTTTTTTTTAGTGATTTAGAAGATGTCGTCTTTCTACCACAAAAATTTACAAAAAATTTATTAGTGATTTGACACGAAAACAATCAGGGAAAGGAATTAGTCATCTATTGCAACAATGTATCCTGATATCAATAGGTAGGGGATACAATTCATGACAATATTGCAAGTCTCCACTGGGCTGCTTTAATGGTAGTCTTTACATTCTCTTTTGCTTGTAGTATCAAGTATGTGGTAGAAGCGCAACAAGAAGCTCATGAAATGAAATATTGTAAAAAAATACACACACACACATATACATATACTCTGTTTCTCCAGTTGAATTCCTAGACTTACATTACGCTTCCAACTCCACTAGATTCCTCTGTCAATCACATCTCCTAGAGCAACAACTCATACTTGGGGTCAGCTATGGTCCTAAGTAGCTAAGTTAGGGTCGGCCACATGTATTCTTTTCCTCTATTCTATTCTATCTAAAGTCATATTCTCTATTCATCCCTAATTGAAAAGTCCTTTTTATTAATTTTTACTAATGTTATTTGGATCTCCTCTACCTTTTTTTAGTTCCTCAACTTGGATCAACTCGTCTCTTGCTAGTGCATTAATCACTATCCTCTACACATGACCAAACCATCCCAAACAGCTCTCCCTCATCTTTTCATCAATAGGAACTACCCCTATCTTTAAGCAGATTTTCTCATTTTGAACCCTGTCTTTCCATGTATTTCCACATATTCATCTTAGCATTCTCATTCCAACTACACTCATTTTATAAATATGTTACTTCTTAACAGCCCAATATTTGGTACCATAGAGCATAACTGGTCTTACAGCAACCTTATAAAATTTTCCCTTTACTTAATAGGTATCTATGATCACACAATAGTCCTGATGGTACCATAGAGCATAACTGGTCTTACAGCAATCTTATAAAATTTTCCCTTTACTTAATAGGTATCTATGATCACACAATACTCCTGATGTGCTTCTCCACTCCATCCACCTTGCTTTTTATCCCATGAGTCACATTCTCTTCAAATTTGTACATCTTTATGAATTATTAATCCAAGATATTGAAAGCTCTCTATCTTTATATCTCTTTACCATCAAAAAGGAAACACAAAAAGGGAACCCATGGACTATACTAGATTAATACCCTAAGAATCCATTAGTTCATACTACAATGTAATCATAAATCATCTTTAGGTCTACTCTCATCCAAAGAGTAGCCAATAAAAATAAGGGCTGAACAAACTAAGTTTTGAGTCCCTATTCCCGAAGGGGACTGCATTCCAAAAACTATTTCCAAATATCTTGGGAGTACCAACAATGCCTCATAAAATGAAAGCACACTAAAACACCGACTATTAGTAAGTCCCCAAACCAATTCACCTTATCCTCCATAGCCACACAAATCCCACACACTCAGTGCCATTAACTCTAGCCTAGCATTCCCACATAGATATTTTCCTGAAAAACCATTTCACAACACAATGGGACCTTTTCCATTATTTGATCTGCAACCCCGAAATTCATATATCCACAACTTTAGCCCATAACATAACAAATTCTAGGCAGCAATATTCTACAAAAATGTAATGTCCTAGATTAGTTAAATATCAGACCTTTCCTATGTCATGATCTCTGACAAGCAAGCCATAAGCTGAATGCTCTAAGCTCCCATAGAAGTAAATCCTGAAGAAAACTAACTATAATGCCAATAGCTGTTTTACCAATTAAAGTAATCATCTGTCATGCTTCTTTCCATGTGCAACCATTCTCTCTTTAAATATAAACAGTTTGAGAGCTCACAAAACAAGCTTAAAAGGCAAGAATGCTTTTAATTGGTACTTAAGAATTTCTTTAGGGCACATTTTCAAACACGTGCACCATGGTTCAATAATTATAAAAATTCTGAGGACAGGATCTCATATGCATTTACCAATAGTTAGGCCCATGTCTGTACACTTACTACCTCAGTTAGAACAAAGGTTTCAGAAATTAGCCATGACATCAGCCAAGTCTTAGTTAAAAGTTCATATAAGTGAACATAGAAGATTTGAAGCTAAAATTGCTTAAACTAACAGAATACTATAGTAAAAATTTTCTAGATTGAATATCAATTACAACTGCCATTATACAGAGACAAAATATGGACAGTATTGTTCTAAACAAATTAAAGTACCAAGAGTTAACCTAAATAACATGTTTAAAATTTGAAACCACTATAGGAAATCTTACGAATACCCCTGCTTAGCAGAAACCTTCACTAAAAGGGAGAAAAATTGACTTGAAGTAGTGTGTTAAAGCATTAGAAAGAATTGCCAACTCATAAAAAGTCCCAAAAGCAGAAGAGAATCAACATTTATATGCCAAAATCATAAATGGCTACAGGGATCTCTAAATCCAGAGTAAAGCCTTCAACCACATTAAATTAAGAAACATCAAGTCAGATAACCGTGCGAAAGTTAGGAGCAATTTTAATGACATTCAAGAAAGAAAAACATAAAGGGAAGCTCAAACAGAAAATAAAATACTTCCTTTCAAGTTTGAAAAAATATGTAAGAAAATATAAGGGAAAAAAAAAACACAGGCAGTGTGCTAGAAGCAACAAAGAAAAACTAAGTAACAATGAAAGTACAAAAATCAAGCATATCAGGTAAAGAAATGAAAGAAAAAACACCCGAAGCATTTGCCCAATCACACAAGGTCTGAAATAATAGAAGCTTCAACTCATGAATCGATCTTTCTATCCCTTCACCTTCAAAGGTACGTGTATTCCTTTCCCTCCAAATGACCCACATAAGGCAATGAGAGATCATTCTCCAAAGCACCTTAGTTTTGAGTCAATTCCAAAGTACCTTTTGAATTTGATTTTAACAAGGGCAGAACTAAACTGAAATTTCGATTACATGAATAATTTATACTTCTAGTACACATTTATTATTCACTTACGGTGAAAACTTCCCATCTACCAGCTTGAAACGTGAAGTATCATATATCCGGATAGGTGTACCTTCCCATATCTAAAATCACAAAATATGAGTGCTCAGAAATATAGAAAATCATAAGAAACTTCGAGGTAATTAAAGAAACTAGAAACTCACATCCCACACTATGGTTTTTCCATCGTAACCAGCACTCATAGCTATCCGTGGATTGAAAGGATGAACATCCAGTACATATGTCTATAAAAAGACAAGTTGGTAGTCAGAATATCTCTGCATCATATGGTATGTTTCATAAATAACAGAGAAACCATCTTAATACATGTACTTAAAATGAAAAGGCAGTGGCATACGTGAGAACAAGTGTCGTTATTTTTTTTCTTTTTTGATAGGTGAGAACAAGTGAATCTTTCTAAACATTTCCACTCACATGTGACTCCCCATACGTGGGCCATCCGCATGCTGAGCCCTTCAATGATGGGACCTAACATGTGGACTAGGAACTTCATTGGGGGAGATGAAATACGATTTGAACACATAAACCTACACCCTGGTACCATAATAAATTACCATTTCCCCCTAAAACCTAAGTTTATGGTTGTTGAAGATTTTAATCAATTAATTATGTTCTATCAAAGTTATAAAATGTTTTAAAAATCCTTTCACGAATAGCAAGGCTTGCATGGTGCAACCAAGTGTGAATTTAATGTAACCTCACAAACAGGCTGAAAGGCTAGGACAGACAAATGCTTCCAAAGTCGTGACACAGAACTGATTCAACAATAGGATATTCCATAAGAGAGAAAAAGAAAAACAATAACAGGATGTTGGGCAGACAACTCATGTTTGCTAAAAGAGAGGCACATAAGCTCTGAGCTACAGGCACTTTGCTTAAGCGCACTTTTCCCAACAGTGCAGACAACATTTGCATAAGTTTAAGGACCAGTATAAGAGACTGGTTACCTGAAAGAATATGCAAATTACAAAGTTAAGTCACTCACTGGCAATAAAGGTAAAGAGAAGTCCTACTTCCTCTTCATACCCTGTTATTATTAGCATTCATCTAATACCATTTTTTTTATGACAAGGAAACCCCTCAAGGTATGGACCAGTGGGACCACCCCTGAGGGGCAAACCCTGAATACCTATACACCATCACTGAGCAGGCATCGGGTAAATCGCAAAATGCCTCAGCTAGGAGTCAAACCAGAGACTTCTGGATTTATACTTACTCCAGGCACTCTCCCTTACCACTGAGGCACCCCGGGTGGGGGCAATATAGTGATCTAATAACATGGGAGGGAAAGCTGGTTTTAAGGATCTATAAGGATTTAACATGAAAAAAAGCTGAAGCATTGTTATTGCCAAGTAAATACCAATGTTGACAAGAAGCTATAACATTAACAAGCAGTAGGCAAAACGGGAACTTAATAAACACCTGTGACCATTAACAACTAGGGCAACAAAAAGTAGCACATGGGGCACTTTTTTCCATCTATCAAAAAAAGTGAGATCATGAAAATGTTAGAGTACTCAACACATGTAAGTCATCCTGACTTGCGGATAGGTTAAAAAAATAATAATAAACAGCAGAATCAGTTCCTTTCCTTCTGAAAGCAAGATAAAACAACAAGAATCAGGGAAAAAAATTCCATTACCAAAAGATTAAATCACTTACAGATTCAGTATGACCTGTCAAAGAATGTACTAAGCTACCATCAGCAGCATTCCAAACACATATTCTGCAATCTGCATAGCAAAAAAAAAAAAAAAACCTATGGTTAAGAATCACAGCTTATATCTCAACCAAACAAGTAAAAACAAGAGACCATACTGCTGCTTACTCCTAGTTATTAGAGGTATTCAAACATAAATTCTTGAGATTTTCATATTACACGTGCAGAAGTGCACATGAACAGACTAAAAATGAAATACATAAACGTATGAAGTAATGCTTTATTCAAGCTGCACGCAAGATGGGGGAAAAAAAAGAACAACAATTACAATTGAATATAGCAAAGAACCTTAAATGAAAATGGTGGCTTCTATTTACTTCAGACCGTCCCATCAGTCCTCACATTTAATATTAAAAAATCAAACAAAGAATGGTACCACACCATTGGGTATCTATCGCCCACCATTTGACTCCTTCAACACCACGAGGATCGGATAATTGAGATGACTAATCACCCAAGATCCTAATCCTCAAAGTTTGAGCTCACAGGACACAGCCATGAACTGGACTCACCCTACTGAAACTACATAGAAGGTCCATTACTGTGGCATGCTAAATGCCACCCCTTATACTGAACCTCACAATTTACTAGTCTTCAAACTGTCACATCCATCCCTATACAGATCAAGCAAATAAACCTGCTAACCCATTGAAGGATAATGTTCATAAAATTAGAGAAATTTTATAAAAGAATGCCACATTGAAAACTAAATCCTAGAACGCTTAAAGTGAGCTAGTCCCCAACAACTATAATAAATTTGAGCGCAAGGAATGCTTTGTTGTTCAAGAGGAATCCACAATTAATTAAACCAATAATGACCAATCCAAACAAAAAGAACATTCTTGTGTTTGAAAAATAAAATGGGAAACGCTCGAATTTGAGGAATGGGACGAATGAGCTCTAGCTCAAATGACATCTTCTCCCCTTAAAAGTTCTAGATGGAGAGTGGGATCATGGGTTCAAGACCCATTGGGTACATGTACAACTTACCAATAAAAAAGTGAGAAATAGGGTAGTAGAAGAAGAAGAAACCCAATGGTGACCATCGAAACCCCATTTTCTCAGAGAGCATGTGCTAATTGGGACCTAGGATGCATTGACATGGGTACGGTACAATACAGCGACAAGAACAATTTTTTAAAAACTATAACATGATATGACAGATATGACACTATTATGACACGGGTACGGCACCCCAAATGAAGTGTCAGTGCTTCTAACTCCAAAGCACAAGCAGCCTAGAAAGTTAAGACATCACAATTAACATGATAATGCACTTTTTCCTAGAACTATCTCATACAAACCACTTGGGGAATGTATACTCAATGGATTCATTTTCAGTTGATTAACTATAATCACCCATTCAAGGAAGTGTCAGCAACACATACCAAAACATTAAGAGAATTAAATTAAATTAAATAACAGCAACAAGCAAGTTACCCATGATAGCAGCAAGGACAAAGCGATTGTCTAAGCTCCAAACAATCATATTAACACCACGAGGAGTTGGAAGCATTCTTTGACGAGGACCCCCTCGTGGAGGTTGAGGAGGCATTGGCGGAGGTGGAACTTTGAGATGATAAGCTCTTGTCCAACGGCCAGATTTCCCCTGAAACAAGATAATAGAAATACAAATTTTTATCTAAAAAACACATATCAAACACCAAGTCAAATCACCAAATTTAAGTTCACATTTTGGAAGGGACTTGTTAGAATAATGGTTAAATCATTAAATTCCCAATTTCCTAATGGTTTAAGCTATTAGGATAACTAATTGATTATCAGCAATTACGTCACTTGTTGTCTCACAACAATAGATTTTAGAAGGGAGGGGGTCAGGGAGGGCCGCAAGAACAAGAAAGTCTAAGTCTTCATTGATGAGAGCTTACATGTGATCTACGTGATCTGGGGATCCAAATAATTGCACTGCCATCACGAGAACAGGTGACTATGTTGTCATGAGTGAACCTGCAAACATACAAACAATGCAAATATTTCTTATATAGCTTATATTAAACCAAAGAAATAATATTTAACCTATAATGCAATATTAAAATAGGAAGCTGAAGGGAGAACCCACATTAAAAAGAAGGATAGACCATACAGCATTCAATTTTAACTCCCCACCCCCAACCCCTAAAGAAAGAGTACTGGCAGAGAAACAAAGAAACATACCAGGAATTCCTAAATTTTGGAATGTTCTCTTCCTTTGAGGTGTCAGACATGGTAAATTTAGATGCTACAGCACACCCACTGCAAAATATGGAGTAACATATATATCATCATGTAAAAGTTTATTAAAGATTATTGGCAATGTACCATGCCAATCTAACCTAAATTGCACATAATTGACATCATTCTCATGGCCAGATAACACATCTATCTCATGATTTGGCTGGTCCGAGTCTTCTGCATTTGGTTTACAAGCATTCCACACCTGCAAGCATATAGTTCTTAATATAAAAAATCTCACATCTATACTTCACTCTGAATACTAATGCAGTAAAGAACTAAAGATCGTGCAAAACATTTAGATTTGCTTTTGTAGAAAGTTGAAGCAATATAAAGAATATGCAGAAGACATTTACAAGATAAACAAGAGCAGATGCGTTTAACATACCCTGGCAAGAGTGTCAGAGCTGCCGGTAACAAAAACAGTTCCATTAGCATTAAATGCACAACAAAAAATTTGATGGCTCAGGGGAACACTACTTGAGGATGGACCATTGTTCTTTCCTGCAGCCAATTAGTTATTTCAAACTTTTTACCCGAATGAAGCAGACATCAATCATAAGGACACTTAAAAAAGGTAAACTAACCAGCTAGAGAATCTGAAGGCCTTGGAACATATATCCTTGGACTGAACTGGGAATACCTAGCATCCCATATCCTACATGTTCCATCATCAGATGACCTGCAGAGGACAAGGATACACAAAGTAAATTACATTTAAAATAAATCAATTGACAGAAGAATGTGTAAAGGAATTTTCTCCTCCACAGCAAACAAATCCCATAGCCAAAGGAATTCATTGTTAAAAAAATAAATAAATAAAGGGGAGAGAGATTGCTTGATGGTAGCAGATACTATAAAACATAATAAAACAAGACTTCAGAACTTCAATAAGTACAAAAAAGAATAGGACTATATCCCCTAGAAATGAAGAAAAACAAAATTCATTACGGCAGATGAAGGGTCATTAATCACTTCAACTAATGTGGAAACTGAATGCATCAGTTTAAAATACTAAAATTTAACAAACAAATATAATGAGTTCGAACCAAACAGTGGTGTCAGATGCTATCGTACAAAAACTTAAAAAGGAGTCATTACCCAATGTCAGACCCACAGTCCTGGTAGAGAAGAATTGGATACAGTCCTAACCTTCAGCATTTTAATATGTTAAGTGGCCACTCTCAAGAATTGAACCCAAGCACTAGCCCTTAGCAGCCCAAGACTTTACCATTTCCCTGGACAATAGCCTTTTTTTGGGTAAAATTCTTAAAAAAAGATAGGCTGCCAATGATCCACTTGAGAATAGAGAGAATTGCTTGTGATGGTTTGGTCATGTTTTAAGGAGTGATTAATACACCAATGAGAGAGTGGGTTGCTCAAGTCTGGTGAACAAAAAAAAAAAAAAGATAAAGAAAGACCTAAAATAGCATTAGTAGAAGTGGTAAAAAAAATGTCAAAGTGACAGAGAACACAATTTTGGATAAGATCGGATGGCTGAAAATAATAAATGTGACCAACCTTGATTAGATAGGATATTCACATTCATCATGTACTTTAAAAGAGCTTGAGAACCATTTTTGGGAATTCTATATTAGCCATTAAGTCCCAATATGGAAAAATTTTATAACACTGTTTCAGAAACAACTATGTCCAATTGTACTAAATGTTGGGCTGTTAAAAAGAAACATATTCATAGAATGTGTAGCTGAAATGAGAATGTTAAGATGGATAAGTAGAAATAAACGGAAAGAATGAGGAAATCAGTTTAAAGATAGATGAAAGATAAGAGAGACTTGAGATGGTTGATCATGTTCAAATGAAAGCAATTAATATTTAATGCACCAGTAAGAAAAAGTGACCAAAAATAACATTAATAGTAGCAGTAACAAAAATTTGTTAATTGAGGAAGTAATAAAAAGTATGGCTTCACATAGAATAGAACAGAGAAAAAGCATATGTGTGACTGATCCTAATTGATCTGTTGAGTATCCATAGCTGACCCAAAAAAATTGGAACTAAGTCTCTATTGTTGTTTTATATACTGTTACAACAAGAGGGGAATGGGGGATTTGAACCATGGTTGTTCTTATAAAGAAGATCAATCAATGCCGCTGAGCTACAAGGCTCTCGGCAATCAGCTTCTAGCAATCAATAGCAGCATCTGTATTATTATGCAGCGTAACTACCATGCTACAGGGTGAGTGATGCAGGAATAACATCCAAGAAATCATCCAAAACCATGCTGGCAGATTAGGTCAAATAATTTTTGCTCCTTCAGTGGGCATGCCCTTTACTGGGTATGGATCTTAAGAACAGTGAATAATCAAATTTGTAAAAAGCAAAAAGAAAAATTCAAAGCAATTAATAATTAAACTTTAAATCAAAAAGAATATACCACATATCAACAAGGTCAGACAGAACATCAATTTTTTTACAGCAAATCAACAACGCCACACATACATACATAGGTATTTAAAAAAAGAAAGGACCAGCCTTACGATAGAAGGTTGTAAATAGAGTTAGGTTTGGGGCTAAATGCAATAGCAGTAACAGCTCCAGTATGCCCCTTCAGGACTGAGATTGGGAACCCATCAGGCAAACGCCACTATCAAAAGCAGGAAATAAAAAAGTCAAATAATCATCAAGTATCCAAACACAGGGTGGGAAACAATAGGGAAAAGTGAAAATATTAACAAACATATCTTACAACTCGAATGCTACAGTCATTTGAAGACGATGCCACCAAAGCATTGTTGGAACTCACAGCCAAATCAGTGATATCACCCTTATGAGCATAAAATAAGATATTAAATATAACAAGATATAACAAAAAGAAAAATCTCTCCTTTGTTCTTTCTCTTTTGGTTCTAAATGTAACAAATGATCAAATGATGCAAAGGAGTGTCCTACAGACCATCCAGACTTACTTCATGTCCACGGCAACTGGCCAAACAATATGCAGTTTCCATTGACCAGATTTTAACAAGACGATCATCTGAACCAGTAACAACATATCTCCCAGAGCGATCAAACATTGCTACAGGATATACATGAAGGTAAAACCATCACTAAAACTTACAATAACATTTAGAGGAATTTATTCTTCCATCATTACTTTTTAATAAAGAGAGAGAGAGAGAGACAGAGAGTGGCCAAACTATATATAGACAGTGATAATTGAACAGAAAGTAAAAATAAGCCAATGCCAAAGTAACTTTACTTGATTTACATATACTCCTTTAGAGCATCCACAGCTGTATCTTATATCCTATCCTATTATACCATCCCAAAAAGTCACTTTACTATTAATACCATACCATTTTACACTACCTCCAACAACCCAACTTCTATTTTTCTATCCTACTTATTAAAATAATATTTCTATACAATAAAATAATATATCACCAATTTCCATCATTTTCAATACACCACACTATTCACCGTTAACATCACCCCCGGCCACCAAAAATCACCACCACCACCACGGCCACCACCACCACATCAGTCACAAATCCACCACCACCAGGGAAAAAAAAAAAAAAAAACAGAGAGAGCACCGGCCATACCCAGCAAACCCATACCCAGCAACAGTCTAGCACCGGTCTCAGCCTCAGCCCCTAGCACCGGTCCACGCCGCCGAAATCACAACAAATCCACGCCGCCGAAATCGGACTCGCCACTGCCGCCGAAACCCAACAACACCCGCCGACCCACCGCACCGATGCCACCATGATCCACCACTGAAACGCAGCCCCAAACGAACGCCGATCCCACCGGAACGAACGCCGATCCCACCGGAACGAACGACGATGCCACCGATCTCACCACCCACAACCAAACGAACGCCGATCCAAACCCAGACCTCGCCGAACCCAGACCTCGCCGATCGACGAACCCAAACCCAGACCTCGCCGAACCCAGACCTCGCCGATCGACGAACCCAAACCCAGACCTCGCCGATCCAAACCCACCATCAACCGATCCCAACCCACCACCATGCCCAGATCAAGAGGGAGA
The DNA here is from genome assembly GCA_032878915.1 of Castanopsis chinensis. Classification (NCBI taxonomy): domain Eukaryota; kingdom Viridiplantae; phylum Streptophyta; class Magnoliopsida; order Fagales; family Fagaceae; genus Castanopsis; species Castanopsis chinensis. The sequence continues at coordinate 3,536,556 of JAVQMG010000113.1, forward strand.
GGGGATAGAGAGAGAAGCTTGACAGTGGCGAGAGAGAGAGAGAGAGAGGCGATGGAGAGAAAGCCGGGAGAGAGAGAGAGAGAGAGAGAAGCTGATGTTATTAAAATATTGTTTTTCAGTTTTGAGATACTGCTACAGTACCATCTCAAAGATGAGATGGTACTGTAGCATTATGCCAAAAAAAAATTGGCATTTGGCATTTGGCCTCTTCCATTGCTGGCATTTTATGGGCTTAAATGCCAAATGGGCTTGCATTTAGCATTTGGCCTCTCCCATTGTGGATGCTCTTATGAGTATAAGGGCATTGGAGCCTTTGTTGCCCAAACTTTTAGATTAATATTCCTTCACAAGATGGAAGGTATGACACCACGTTTAACATTATGGACTTAATATTTTTGGAAAATCAAGAATCCAGTTTCTAGTTTCAAGTTTCAACACACTGGAGTAGGAGAAAAATATAAAATTAGTTAAGCTTGAACTTTAAATTCATAAGAAACAAGCCACATGGTTTTAATTAGGAGCGAACCTGTTTTTATAAACTGAAAAAAGATTTACACTTAGTGTGGATATCCTCCATTGAAGTGTTATTTCTCTCATATAATAAAGCTTAGACAAAGAACACAAGGAAGCATGAGTTCCACAAACAGATATACTTTGGCTGGTTGAAAGCATAACAAATGAGACAGCACATACTTGTGAAGAAGATTGTGTAGGGAAAAAAATTAGGATGAAAGTTTTAATTCAGATATCCACATACCGAAACAGTCAAAATCAAGTCTGCTTATGCATTCCCAATGTGCTCCAATTATAAAGTCTCAAATAAACTCCATATAAGTTTCTAGAAGCATATGTCTAACTCGAGCAGAAATGGCATACAAAATTTTAATTGTTGTGGCATTTTGGGGTCGAGGAGTCAAGGTTGTAGCCTAATAGCCAAGCCCTAGAATGACAAGGAGCACAAACTACAGCCCATTTCACCAGGTGAGTATTTTCTTTTATCATCCCCCATACCACTCCAGAGAAAGTTTCATTGAAGTTGTTCAATACAGTTTTCAACCTCCACCAGGATAGCAAAAAGAGAGAAAATAAGTAGGAAGATTGGTCAAAGTACTCTTAATCAAAAGAGGAGATATGCGCTACTTTCCTCCATCAATTGTATGCATATCAGATATAGTATCGTCAAGGGTCTTTACAGGTATATGGTGAAGAGAGAGAGAGAGAACAAGAGGAGAAGAAGGAGAAGGATGATGAGGAAAATTTTTTAATAATTTAAAAAATTAGTATTTTTTGTTAAATTTTAGATTATAAGGACTTTTTTAAAAATAAAATATATTATAAAATGAATTTTTATTGAATAAAAACATTTTTTCAAAGTTCAGGGTGTAACAACCCAAAAAAAATTCTAGTTACATCGCTATACCTCAACACACAAACAATCAAAGGATCAGTTTAATATTTTCCCAAAGTTCAAGAGGTTTTTTTGCATTTTTTTTCTTTTAAATGACATAGCACCAGCAGCAGCAACAATAGTAAACTTAGAAAAAATAAGTCTAATGCTAACCTTTGGACTAAAAGGCAAAAGCACTCAATACCAAATTTAACTTCACTATATGCTGTTTGTTGATTATCAGTCCATAACATACAAGGGATCATCTTCCACATGGATCTAGAATTTAAAATACAGATCTAGGAGTAAAATGCATACCACAATATACAGCATTCCTGTGTCCCCTTAGTCTCTTGGTATTTTGCATCTTCTGTACCATGGTAGATGGTTTTGCAATGGCATAACTTGCTGCACGAATTGAAGGGGCACGACAATGTCTTGCAAAACCACCCCCAATTTCCCTCAAACTTAGCCCACGAACTTGATCAGCTCTCATATGAGGCCATCGCATGTAAGCAGGGGGCCTCTTGACTTCATTGTTCCCTTTGTCCCTATCATCTGAAAAAGGATAGGAAGCTCATAATTATAAATAAATGGAAAAACTACCTTTACCAGCAAAGTGGGTGCAAATATAGCAGTGCTTTTTTGATAAGTAACAAATTTTATTAAACCAAATGAGGCAGAAGTACTTCTAGTAAAGGAAGAGGAATAGAACTGCTAAAACTTCCGTACACCAGTGAATGAATAATTTAGATGAAAAAAGTATGGAAACTTAATATTTAAGCATGATATACATAAATATTTCTTATCAATCAATTAAGAAAATCCCAACTTCAAGCTTTGCATGTGTGACACACTAATTTATAAACTGCAGTAAAACTTAAAGTGAAAACACCTACAGCTTAATAGTGAAAATGAATGCCTCCCAAGAAGAGTAGGCACATCAGCTGCATTTGGAGCATTTTTACCACATATGCCACGTGATGGAGAAGGTGCACTTAGCAACAGCTGCTTCAAAAGCTTTACCAAGTGATCCTTTTCAATGTGAGGATACCTAATTAAGTATCAATAATAACAGGGAATTAATCAAGCAAACTAATAAGGAAAAACAAAGTAAACAGAGAAGTAATCTGATATTTAATTGGCCCCTAATTATAATATAACCCACATCATAAATAAGAACAGGATATACAAGGAAGTCTGAATGTTGCAAATAGTCGATTCAACTAACTATTACGCTTAAAGATGAAATACAAAAACAATTAACCCGTAACATATTACATACCTCTCCACCAACATGGCGTAATTTAATGGAAAGGACATGCCATCATCATTTTCATCCCCACTCTGTGTCCCATTCCTTGAATACCAAGCATGATATCTTCTAGGTAAAAGTTGATGTTCGAGAAGTTCATTCCACAACTGGACGCAAGTTCTATTACATGGCCCAGCTGAAAGAAAATGCATAATAAGAAAATATATTTCTCTGTGGTCAACATCCACATCATGCTCCATAGTATGACTTGTATTTGGATCCACAAGTTGAGTCTTCTCATGCCCCTTACTGGAAAATCTCAAAGGTCTCAAATCCTTCTGCGCATCACCAGAAGGGACATATTTCCTAAAGGCCACATTTCCTGTAAGATCTAGAAAAAATTAATTAAGAAATCATATAACAACCATCAAATGCAAACATAATATATCCAAAAACATATACAATACAAAAGCTAAAACGCGTAACTTCTCTCTCTCTCTCTCTCTCTCTCTCTCTCTCTCTCTCTAACCTCCTTTAGAATTATATTATATTATTTTTAATAACACATAGACATTTTTTTATTAATTTTAAATTGGCTAAATTGCTTCAGGGTAAAAAAGTATTGAACATCTATCATATTTTTTACACTTAGCCAGACTAAGGAAATTCAATTTTGATAATGTATAATTCTCAACTTGAACATACATGAGCATGCTGAATGAATCGTTAAAGACACCTCCCAATAACACAACTTGCTAAAATCGCTAAACTAACCACTTACAAGATCACTAGATTTAATGAAATTAATAATGAAAAATCTAAACTGAAACTCTCATTTTCCAAACTCAAACATGGTTTGTCTCCTGAAAGTATTCGATGCACCTAGTGTACTATGCCTTCATTCCATATTAGGTTGGCCCCACTTGTAAGTCCCAGGTCTATCCTTATGTGAAAGAAAGGCCTAGTACACCTAGTGCACACAATAATTTCTCCTGGACCTCTCACTGCTCATGGTTTGTGATTTTTGTTTTTACCACTTTTGGGGTGCATTGGGTGACAAGTGGGTCTATGTTTTATCTTGATAAAAAGGGAATCTTCTTTTTTAATAAGTGATTCAAACGGCTGTATGGGAGGCGTAGGAATAGTTTTGTTTGGGCAGTGACTCCTCATTGTGTCACATTGATAATTTATAGGCGGGAACGAAATATTTGAACTTCTGGAGGAGCAAAGAGATCAGTGGTTAACTCGAGGCTTCTATCTTGCACTTTCTATTTAACCGTTGTACAATGATTGGAAGGGTAGCTTGTAATTATTTAGCAGTAATCCTAACTGTTACTCAAACTCCTACGAGCAAATGACCCCACCTGCCAGAATCAATTACCGAGTAATCCATATGCTTTTCACGAGCTAAGCAGTTTATCCTTAGTCTTTATTACTTGTTTCCCCAACCCCCCCACCACCCCAAAGAAAAACCCTAAATCCCTAATACCTAACAAACTTAAAAAAAAAAAAAAAAAAAAAAAAAAAAAAAAAAAAAAAAAAACCTCTTGAGCTTCATTGTTCGAAGCCCTGAACTAAACAAATATGTAAATGCAAAGTCATCTCAACAGCAATAAAAATAAATAAATTCGACGCCTAAGCATTAAAAAAAAATAAAAAAAAAAATTTATAACAAGAAAATTCAAATTAATGCCATACAATTCAACCAAATTAGTGCTATTTATAAAATTTTAAAAAATAAATAAACAGAAATATACAAATTTATATACCTTTTGTAAGTGCCATACAATTGAACTAAATAAGCAATCCAAAGAAACACGAAGAAGCTTTGTCCTACTCTTTCGAAACCCTGAGCTCGCAGAATTCATAATGCATTCTCTGTGACAAACCAAAACGAAACCCTAACTTTTCAAGCACTCAAATTATGGAAAATAAATAATTGAAATTTGAGATACAATCCAATACATGCATTCATTATACGATAATATCTCAAAAATAATTCATAAACCAAAAAAAAAAAAAGAAACGCATTAATCAAGAAAATTGAGAAACGTTTCGTTGCAACAAGTACCTTTCAATGGAGATGGACGAAACGACAGCGTTTTGAGTTTGGGTATTCGAGTACTGTGGATTGAGTGATAGTGAATAGGGATCTCTGTCGAGTTTCAGAGATTAAAAAGAAAAAATTAAAATTATTGAAAAAATAAAGTAAAATTTGGAAAAGGAATAGCGAGTGAAAACACGCGCTGAGACTAAGAATTTTTGTTTTTTAGATTCTTGGAGGGAGCTCTGCGAGTCAGGTTTTGTTCTTGGATTTTCTACTTCACAGAGAGAGAGAGAGAGAGAGAGAGAGAGAGAGAGGGGCAGAGAGAACGAAGAGAAATAGAGAGAGGGTGAACGAAACGTAGCGTTTTAAACCTCTACGCTTAATCTTCCTGTGAAGATATGCTTACGAAGGAACAAAAGATACATAAAAATGTAAAATATAAATATAAATATCTAAGAACCAAAAAAATAGCGGTGTTGCACGCGAGTTAAGCGCGTATACGGCACGATATAAAACGACGACGTTTTCATGATCTAGTTTTTGCTTTTGCTTGTTAGTTTTTTTTTTTTTTTTTAAGGATCTTTTGCTTGTTAGTCAGTGCCGAGGCCAAGGACAATGTACGTTTTTTTGTTGTGTGTGTGTGTGTGTGTGTGTGTGTGTGTGACTGTTTGTGTACTTTCATGGGATCATAGAATGCACATTCAGGGATTTGTCCCCTGGTTTGTTTTGTCCCCCAATCTCTGATTATTTTTCTGTTTAGTCTTTTTAGAATTTTTTTTTTCATCTTAATGTATCAACATAGAAAAGCAACAATTTTTTTCTTCAAATCCTAATTTTTTTTTCATAATAAATTAATGATAGTTTTTTTTTTGCTAATAATTAATACTACGATAGATTGTGATTTGCGTAAATCATTTTTATATGGAACTTTAATTTACATCACCAATCATAATTTTTCATTATAAAAAACAAATGTCAATTTTGTTTTATTGTTAAAATTATTATTTAGAAATGTAGGGGAACCGAAATCAACTACCAACATAGATTGGATGGAAAATTAAAGTATGGCAACCCAATAGAATTAATTTATAGAGATGGGTTATAAAGGTTAACATTTTTAAGACTTATTGGTTTCGTTTAGTCTAGTTGGATTACAAGAGGTTTCCAAAAAGAAAGAAAGAAATTTCTGAATTTGTTCTTCCTTGGTTAGTCTGAGGATCATTGGTTCATATAATATCCAAGTCTTGGTTACAAAGTTTGTGGTTAAACCAAGTATGCTTTTCTCTAAATTTCTGTGTCCCCCAATCTAGAGTAGTCACATTTTCTTATATAGATACTTGAAGTGCATCCCAGCCATCCACTTATACAATCACTAATTTTCATTTGGATGCTTGTCCCATCAAGGCTATGTTGGAGGTGGTAAGATGTGTTGCAAGCTATAAGAGTACTGTTCGGAGGTCATCTTGCCTTTAGTGCAACCAGCTGAGTTGGTGCAATGCATTGATTGTGAAGTTGATAAATATCTTACCTAGAAACTCCCCATCTTCTTTACTTGTACTGTTATAATCTTAGTGTCTCACATTGGTTAAGTGTAAGCTTAACTATGCGTTTATAAACTCTTAAGCACCCTTCCCTTGCAAGCTGGTTTTCAAGGGTGAGTTCTACCCAAGGTTTGTAACATTTGGTAATAGAACCAACCATCACCCTGATTAATCGAGTGTAGTTTATTGAGTATAGGATTAAATGAGTTGCGACTTTGTGGTCGAATCTCGGAAGGGGCGACCTACAAGTTAGATTAAAATTACTGATAGTTGAGTGAAGCCACCAAAAAGAGAAAGGGCTATCAACAGGCCAGTGTTGCTAGAGTGAGCCATTATGGGCGTCAGCTGTGGAGCGTGGTGGTATGTTATGATCCTAGTGTCCCACATTGGTTAAATGTAACCTTAACATACGTTTTTAAGCTCTTGAGTACCCTCCCCTTGCAAGCTGGTTTTCAAGGGTGAGTTCTACTCATGGGTTTGTAACATGTATGTCTTTACTTCTTTCCTCGGTCTTTAGTCATCTGGCCTAGGTGGCTTACACACAGTCTTCCAATGAGTGCTTGCTTCTCAGGCTCCTCAGACGGGCTGCTTCTTCGGTTTCAATATCTGAGCTTTTGTTGACGTGATGGGCTAAAGCTAATGAGAAGTCGAGGCCATTTTCTCCTCGAGTCGGCCTGCCTGGTGATTTTTTTTCCTCAAAACGCATCCTTCCACAAGAAGTATTTTACTTTGTGTTTTTTTAATATTTAAAAGTTTTTAATTTTATTTTTTTTCCAATTCAATCTTTGTTTTCCACTATAGCAGTTTGACTTTTTTTTTTTTTTTAAATTGCTTCCCCCACTTGCTTTCAACAAATTTAACTTTTATACACCCAATAGAATAATCAAGTACTTAAAAAGCTCTAAAGATACTCAATTTTATCACAAATTCATGAAAAAAACAATCTTTCAATGAGCCAAAGTTCATGCTTCTAATAATGTGCAAAAGAATGAGTGTTAATTTGGTTGGCACTCAAGATTTAACAATTTTCATTGTTGATATCAATTGGCTCCATTTGTTTTATTCTTATGCGCTGAGCTTTGATTAGTGTGTTTTGGATCTAGGTTTGGTTTTGGGGTCAAGTCTACTAATACCAACAAGGAAATCAATGATGAATTTGGTGCATTCGTTGTCATGCCAAATCAATATGATAGCACACATGTGCGCGCGCTCACACATAAAGTAATAATTTGCATTAAATTATTATAAATATGAAAAGGCAAAAGTTTGGTAAAGAGAAAGAAAAAGGGAATTTGGGTTGTGTTGCTCTTCTTGGCCTTGCCTATTATAAATGCTTTGAGTAGTGCAATTCATGGAATATTGGACCAATTTCTTTCAAAAATGGAAGTTTGTGTAACCTATTTTGGTTTGGTCTGTTTCTGTATTACAAATGACTTCTTTTGGAGTTGCTAAATTTGTGGGTTCATGCCAATCAACATTTGGAATTAAGGTTATAACTATAGGTTTTCATTTTAGCAGGTATATGAGCCTTCCATGTGTTAAGCTTTTCTACACAATAAACCCATCATGAACTCACAAATCATAAGCATTCCAAGCACATTTGCAAGGTCACATATGGAGCTCAAAACAAGAAAAATATATGATTTTATGCCTTGAGGCCATGACTCCAACACTTTTCCCTTTGGGTTTTTATGTGAGCTTGAACAAGATGATGAAAATAATTTCGGACTTAAGCCAAATAATAGCTTCATGAAGAACAAGCTTGGGTTTTGGGATTTTGTATTCGTATTGCCTCATTTTTCATCTAGCACGTGGCATTGCTTTGTTAAAATTATGATTAAGTGATTAGATTCACCATTTTCTAATAGCTTAAGTTTTGGAGAGAATCGATAATTTAAAATAATATCAAAGTAAGAGATTCTGAGTTCAATCCCTATTTATACTTTACCTCTCATTTAAAATGTTAAAATCTCATGTGTTGGGTCCCAACTATTAAAGGAAAATTTAGGCCCACACATGAGGGAGAGTGTTAGAATTATGGTTAAGTGATTAAATTCGTCATTTCCTAACAATTAAAGCTTTTGAGAGAATCTATAATTTAACATGCTTTGGTATTAGTTATCTACATATTCATATATTTTCTTACTTGATCAATTATTTTCCCAATATTCCACTTGTTCATGGTATTGGGAGACAAAACTCCTTTGGTCTACTCTTAATTGTTTGGCCTTTGGTAATTTTCGAGCATGAATATGTGTAGTGTATTTTTGTTGCGCTTAAAGAATTGGACAATAAAAAACTAAAAGTAGTGATAGTTATAGTTGGGTTTGAACATGATTTCAATTAAAATTGTAAATTGTGTTTTCTTGTTTCATAATTATAATTGAAATCATGTATTGAAAACACGATTTCACAAGAAGTGTGTACAGGAATGTACAATAAGGAGTGTATAACAAGATTTAGTCAAAAACTAAATTTGAGGAATATATCATCACATTTTTTTTTATATAAATAGAATCAACAGTTTTTGTCGAGTGATTGGAAATTACATCCAAAACAATGAACTATTCAATCTACCAGGGGATTTCCTCTCTCTCTCTCTCATATAACCTATTGCTAATGCATTAGCAATTTAATAATAGTCATTCCTAATAAACAAAAAACAAGTTCTATCCGTTCGTGTTTAACATCATCTAATATTTGACCAACCTCAACTAGGCTAAGTAACTAATACTACACAGTTGATATCAGCAAATAAGAGTATCTTTTAACCAAAGCACTTTGTAATCCTAATTCTTGTGCAAGCACTAGAACTTTTTGTGCAACCAAGGTTTTTACACCATCACGATCTCCACCCTTCCAATTTTGTTCACTCAAAGTTGCTCTAACACTGCCTAAAGAATCATGCACTAGGGCTCCAAGTATGACTTCACAAATCCCCGAAATATTATGCCATCAAAATTTCACTTTGTAACAATTTTTCAGAAATCATCTTCCACTTGATTGTCTCACTAAAGAGAGTAGATTCAACATGGTCTTGAATTTCAATGAACCCCATAGCATAAGTTTTTGCTTTATACATTAAACTTGATGGCTCCAACCTTGCTTTGCCCAAACGTGCCATTTCAAGATTAATTGAGATGATTTGGCCAAGATTATTCCCTCTCAATAGGTTAAAAAAGCAAAAAAAGAAGAAGAAGAAGAAGAAGAAGAAGAAGGGAAATATTGTATGGGCATTATATGGATGCTTGGAAAGTTGAGAAATTGACAAATTTAATTAATTTTAAGAAAATATTTGTATCTTCTATATATGTTTTTTTGTTGGATTATTTTCCAGAAACAATTTTTTATTTAAACCACTGACATGATCAATTGATATAGAATATATATAATATCAATATTTCATAGTAATATATACTCTAACCTATATAGAAACATGTTATGATAAGAGTTGTACCCTTAACATTGTTGCCGCCTAAATAATTGAATGGGAGCAAGATAATGCATTAGTTAATGCCTTAATGGACAAGTATTCTCTTCTTTTTCCTTTTATTTTTTTCTTTTTGTCCATTTTTTTAAGAGAATGGACAATTATTCTAGTCATAGAGCAGAGACTACAGGCTAATTGACCTTTTAATTCTACCACTTAATGTGACACATGTTAAGAGGGTCAAATCAAAATAAAGTTTGGCAACGTGTGGAATACTGGAATGGCCTATTGGACTTGAATACAATTTTTTTTAATAGGAGACTTGAATACAATTGATTTGAGAGATGTTCTTATATTCTTTTAATGCCAACTAGGTAAAAATTTTATGAATTATGGGCTCTCTACAAATGACCCCATATACCATGAGTCAGTTGATTTTGTTGGATAAGCACCTGAGTGAACCTTATTTAAAGAGAAAAATTACTTACAAAAATTATGGATTTTTTTTATTTGGGGGATATATTAAGTGAAAGATAGGAATTAGAACCCATGTTTTCTTCATTGGAATAATCCCTAACAGTAATAGTACTACTGTTAAATTACAAACCTTTTTACTTGAAAAAAATATTTAATTTAATATAATATAATCGGTCCAAACTTATTTATTCAAGAAGTGGTATCCTTATAATAAAATATCAATTGAAGTCTACCAAAGTATTTGAAGTCTACGAAGTTCTACATCACAACTTCATTGACTTCACAAGTAATAAATTGCATTTCGAGTTGGCGTGTTTGGAATTTTGGAGAATGTGGACTTGTTATTTGTTAATAACATAGAAGTTGGTGAACTAAGATTTCATTTGTTAAAAAGTATTTGGTGTTTACGACATTAATAATTCTTGGTGAAAGAAAATAATAAGGATCAGTGCTTATAACTTAATATCATTCTCTTTGCACTGAAGCAGCTTATAGTATATGCTCTCATTATTTGTTTCTGGTTGTCCTTTCTTGTTCGTTTATCTTTAAGGATTAATTGGTCATTCACAAGCAGTTGAAAGATCTTTCTTTGTGTGTGTTGGTTTTGCCTTGTTTAGTATGAATTTTAGAAACCATTTTCTAGATGGTTTTAAAGATTTATGACTACATGTACCTAATGAAGTAATATAAAGTTCTAAACCATTAGCAAACTGCTGTACACAACTTAATTATGTACATCACAAGACCTTGATTTAGGTGGAAAATGGCTAGTGTAAGTTGTAAGGTGGGTGGGCTTGTGGTAGCATGTTTAATTTTCAGGTTCAAATCTTACTTTGTGAAGAAAATTAATTACTTTTGGATTTTTACTATAACTTGTCTAGTAATGAATGATGCATTGTTCTGTAGTTCAAGATAAAGCTTAGAGAGACAACTACTAGGCTTGAGTAACAATTGACAAAAGAGCAAGCTGCACGCCTAAGGGCTAAAGAGCTAGCACATTTAACTCAAAGGAAATCAAATGATGAAATTCGTAAGCTTAGAGAACATCTAGAGAAAGTGGAGGAGGAGCTCCATATGAAAAGTGAGAATTGGTGTGCCATTCTATGAGGTAAAGATTATAAAGACAACGTGTTGTGGAGTTTAGATCATCAGGAATATATTTTTACCTCTCTTTTTTGTTTTTTTGTGGAGTTTTCTTAAGCTATTGCTTGCAAATTTATCTAATCATCAAAATATTTGATCCGTATGTATCTGTTTACAATTCTTGCTTAGAATCAAAACAAGAATATATAATATAGATATGTTTTTATTGAACTTTTTTAATTTAATCAATTGAATCTAATTGTAGCTTTTCATAATACTATCCTATCCAGTTTTGGGGAGAAAGGACTTAATAGTACAGCGCTTTGCATATCCCACCAACTGATGGACCTTGTTGAAGGCAGATGCCATGAGATATTCGTAATTACCTATTAAAATTTTGTACCTATAGCATTTAATTGTACTGGTACCCTTGAATTATAATGCAACCATGGCGGGCCTTTTGGCTTTGGGTGCCATAAGTAATTGCAGAACTAGGTGTGCTTCCCCTTCCTACTATCATGTACTTGAATGTTCTACTCCTGGCAACCATTTTTGAGCTTCAATAGCTTCATGATTCACCCACAATGATAAAAATATGGTTCTATTATATGACTGCCTGCTAAAGCATGATTTCAGATGTCGTACCACTTTCCATAACCATTTTTTAGCTAAAGGTTTTGAGGTGATGTAGTCTGAGTTTTGGATTGACCTCTCTCTCTCTCTCTCTCTCTCTCTCTCTCTCTCTCTCTCTCTCTCCCCCCTATGAAGTGTTCAAAAGATTAACATTGGATAAAAGGGTAGTGTTTATTATACACGCCCTATTACACACACTTGAAATGTTCGTGTATAAGAGTGTGTAATAGGGTGTTTACTAGTATTTTTCCTTGGATAAAAATATTTATATGAAATTAGGTTTTGTAATTGCACTTATTATCAACCAAGCACAATAAACAAAAAAAAAAAAAAAAAGCTAAAATGTATGTTGTATCCACTAAATCTAGTATTGATTCTAAATTGAACCATGAAGTACATGAAGATGTTAAGGCATCTGTTTTGTTTCTCTCCTATTATTTTTGTTAGGCATGAAAGTTGACATTGTTTTTACAAATATATATATACATATATATATATATATATATCATAGTAAACAAAAAAAATTAATAAAAGATTAATATAACATGTGACTAAGCCAAAGCAACTTCAATTGGTACATGGTTTATACTTTATTATAGGGTGCCAAATGTGGTGTATTTGTTTTTCCTTTAATGAAAAGACTGCGTTGCAGTCTAAAATTAGTTGTCCATCCATAATTTGATAGTCACAAACAACAATATTAGAAGCTCTCTTTGGCCTCTCATGTTTTGATGGGCCCATATCATATTATATACTATATAATAAAAGTTGGATTAAAGCTGACAAAATTAAGAAAACACGATGGAAGCAGAGTTCTCTACGCCGCTTCAGCAATCAAAGGAGGAAGAAGACAAACTTCATCGTAGTGTCAAGAAATACAAAGAAAGTAATGGTGCGAGAAATTTCTCACAACCAAGATCTCTTGTAAGCTATAAGGATAGCCTCTTGGGGGACATACCAGGAGCATATGAGCAAGATTTTAGACTTCAGCAAGGATGGGAGGAGGATTACAAGTCGGATTCAGAGCTGGAGCCATTAATAGAAGGTATGGTAGAAGCTAAGCTCTCAAAGGAGACGAAATCTCGCATTAGAGCTCCTTGGTCCAAAGCATTGATAGTGAAAGTGTTTGGTAGGTCTATTGGATTCCACTACCTTACTTTCAAGATCAATGCTTTATGGAAACCATCGGCAAAATTGGATTGCGTGAACATGGGGAAAGATTTGTTCTTGATTAGATTTAGTAATAGTGATGATTACGACAAGGTGCTGCGAGGGGGACCATGGTTTGTCGGAGAACATTTCCTTGCTATCAGGCCGTGGGTGCCATATTTCAAAGTGTCGGAGGCTAAGCTATCATTAGTGGCTATGTGGATAAGAGTACCAGAATTTCCGATTGAGTTTTACGATGCTTTAGTGCTTAGGGAGATTGAGAGCGCAATTGGCCCAGTGCTTCGAATTGACTCCTACACAACGTCTGAAATTAGAGGCAGTTATGTGAGACTTTGCATCCAAATAGACATTGATAAACCTCTCATCAAATCCATCCTTAGGTAGACTCACACAACAAGTATTGTATTAAGGGATTTCTTCATTGTGTTTTTGTTGTGGCCGCCTTGGACACAAGCAAGACAATTGTCCCTACCGTGTCAAGCATGCAACGAAGGAAGGTGATGAATCAAACATGTTGACTGCTAACAAGGCCACGCAATCTGTCCAGTTCGATCCCAACTTCGGGCCTTGGATGGTTGTTACAAGAAGAAAAAAACACTAACAGGCTAGGTCGACCACGTGGTCCCACCCTCTCGAACCAAACGTTAACAACGGGTTTAATGGGCAATTTGGACTTTCCAGATGCGAACACTTTTGAAGGAGTGGAAAAAAATCTTAGCAAATCAAATCCTAGGGATTTGGTAATATCCTCAGCAGGACAAATACGTGTGAAGGCAGCCCAAAACACGCAAAAAGTATTTGACGACGAGGTTGAGAGCGGGATGGAGGTCTATCATGAAGCTTGGAGTAGTGGGATAAATCAGGTACCTCTACAGCAAGATGTGACTAAAAGCAAGCCGTTTCAAAAGAGAAAAACTGTAGGAAGTAAGAGTTTCGGTGCAAAGGGTACAAAAAATCTCAAAGGTCCCAAAGCTTAAAAACGCACATCTTCTGGCGTTGGAGATAAGAGTGTAGTCTCTGGTAGCGAAGAGTTTAGGGAGAATGGAATGGATTTTTCTAGGAATGTGTTCTCCACCCCAAATCGGATGGGCCATGTGGCACAGGAACAAGGTGGTAGTAAATATGAATGAGGTGATAGCATAGATAAGGGCGGCTCCGACAGAAGCTCCGGGTTGGTTCGAGGAGTTGAGGCAAGCGTGGAAGCACTTATTTCCCATAACCCCAATGAGCATTAGTTTGAGGGACCTTGCCTTGGATCACCCTGTGTGGAATCGCACACCTAACCAGTGGTGGAAGTTCATCACAGACATCTCGGAAATTTCGTGGGAGATGGAGGACGAATTGAGCAAGCAACGACGACCATCAGTTGTGCCTCACTGGGACGAATCCGGATGGATCATACAGGAAAGGAAACTAGTGGATTATAGAGGAATGGTTACAACGCACATGGGGAATCATCCAACGTTGAAGCTGATCCACATTCTTTCTCCAATTCAGAAGTGAGACACCCTCCTGTGTTGCAGGGAGGATATAATGGGCATCCTAAAGTATACAATGATATGGAAACCGGAGTGGCTGGGGCCCAAAAAGTTATTGAGGAGGATGGGATAGAGTACGGTGGAGGAAGTCATGATGAATACTAGTCCACAAGAGATCGAGGTTCTGTTAGGACAATATGTAAAGACGAATATTTTTTTGTGGAATTGTAGGGGAGCATTGAATGTTGATTTCATAAGGAGAATTTTTGAAATGACTATTAACCATCACCCCTCTATTATGGTGGTCACTGAGATAAGGGTGGGAGGCAACAGAGCAGCTAGGATTATTGAAGAGCTGCCTTTTGATGGCTACATCACTACTGACACCATCGGCTATGTTGGGGGGACTATGAATTTTATGGAAGAAGGAAGATGTGGAAGTTTTACTACTATTAGCCACTGAATAGGAAATTCAAGCCTCAGTGAAGGTGCGTTCCTCAAATTTTGCCTGGTTAATTTCTGCAATTTTTGCTAGTCTTAGGTTAGTTGAAAGACAGATTTTATGGAAAAATCTTAAAACTGTTGCCCATCTCCACAATCTCCCTTGGCTTATGTTAGGAGACTTCAATGAAGTGTTGTGTGGGAATGATAAGTTTGGAGGGAATACTATGAATTTAAATAGGGTTTTGGAGTTCGAAGAATGTCTAGATGAATATAATATGCTGGACTTAGACTTTGCTGGTCCAAAATACACATGGACAAATCGTAGGCCCATTTCAGCTTTCATCTTTAAAAGGATTGACAGATGCTTTGCAAACCCTTCTTGGAGAACTCTTTATGCGAAGGCTACTGTGACCCACCTCCCTAGAACCTTTTCAGACCACTGTCTTGTTTTACTTGAATTCTGTAGGTCCAGCACTAACCACATAGGCAAGCCTTTTCGATTCCAAACTATGTGGCTTCTCCACCCTGGCTTCCCTAAAGTGGTGCAAGAAGCCTAGTCTGAGGATAGAGAGTTGCAATTGGCCATTTCAGATTTTACAAACAAGGCTAAGAAATGGAACGTAGAGGTGTTTGGAAATCTTTTCACTAGAAAAAGAAGAGTGCTTGCGAGACTGAGTGGCACTCAAAAAGCTCTAGCCAACAATCCCAATGATTTTCTACTGGCATTGGAGGAAAAGTTAATTGAGGAGTACTCCCTGATTTTACTTCAGGAAGAGGAGTTTTGGGCTTTGAAATCCAGATTGAATGTGACAACCTTTGGGGATCGAAACACATCCTTTTTCCATATGTCTACGGTAGTAAGATGTCATAGAAACAAAATAAGATGTATGAAGGATTCTGCTGGAAATTGGATAATGAACGATAATGAGATCAAGGAACACATTAGGAATGGATTCAAGGACTTGTACACTATGGAGTTATGCTCTGCCCCTATGTCTTCTGCTGTCTCGGAGTTTGCTTGGTGGAGAAAAGTTGTAGGATAAGCAAAAATGTTACGGATGAGGAGGTAAGGTCTTTTCTATGGGATCTCAAGGCTTTTAAGGCTTCGGGCCTGAATGGGTTGCATGCTGGATTTTTTCAGCATTTTTGGGAGGATGTTAAACATTCTGTCTGCCTCGAAATAAAGGAAGTCTTTGCTAAAGGTTCTGTGCCAAAGTATCTCAACGAAACTTTGGTCACTTTAATCTCTAAATGCCAAAACCTAGAGTCTTTGAGTAACTTCAGACCCATCAGTTTGTGCAACTCTGTGCACAAGGTCATTTCAAAAATCCTTGTTGCCCGTATAAGACCTCTCATCGATAAACTTATTTCCCAACCCAAACCACATTTATACCTGGGAAAAGAGGTATTGATAATGCCCTTATTGCTCAAGAATTGATCCACATGCTTGATAATTAAAAAGGAAAAGTGGGTTTCATGGTTGTGAAGTTGGATTTGGAAAAGGCTTATGACAAGTTAGAATAGAGTTTTATCCATAAAGTATTGTAAGCATTCCATCTGCCTCCTATGCTAATAAAAATTATCATGAGCTGTGTGGCATCATCAAGTGTAGATATTTTGGTCAACGGGGGAGCCTTAGAACCTTTTAACCCTTCTAGGGGCCTTAGACAGGGGGACCCCTTGTCGCCATACATTTTTATTATGTGTATGGAACACCTGAGCCACCTTATTGAGCAAAAGTGTGTGGCTGGTTCCTAGGTGCCCTTGAAAGCATTTCGTAGAAATATGGACATTTCTCATCTTCTTTTTGCTGATGACATCATTTTGTTTAACAAAGTTGAAGTTGCAAAGTGTGAGGCCATGAAGGAGGTTCTAGAGAAGTTTTGCTCCGAATCGAGTCAAAAAATTAGCATGGAAAAATCCCGAATTTACTTCTCAACTAATGTGAGTGATAATGCAAAAGAGGAAATCTGTGAGATATTGGGCATCTAGGCAACCCGAGACATTGGGAAATATCTCGATTTCCCTATAATACATAAAGGAGAAGCACACGGCAATTCAACTTTATTGCTGAGAAAGTCATGAATAAACTTGCGGGCTGGAAGGCTAAGTTCCTTTCTTTTGCAGGGCGGGCTGTCCTAATTAAGTCTGTATGTCTTCCATCCCCAACCATGTGATGCAAGGGGTGGCTCTCCCTATGCACGTATACGATAAGTTGGATAAGATAAATAGAGACTTTTTGTGGGGTTCCACGAATGAGAAGTGAAAAATGCACCTTGTTGGCTGGAATAAAATTGTCAAACCCAAAGAGGAAAGGGGACTTGGAATACAAGCAGCTAGAGCTAAGAATATAGCCCTTCTTGCCAAACTGAATTGGAGATTGTACCAGGTTAAAGAGGCGCCATGGGCTAAAGTAATCTTGAAAAAATATTGCTCCACCTCAAGAGCAAGAGCTAGAGAGCTCGATAAGCTTCCTTCTTCCCCTAATTGAAAGGCAGGCAAATTAGGATTTCCTGTGTTTCTTAAAGGAGTTTGTTGGGGGAGTTGGTTGGGGGAGTTGGTAATGGTTCTAGGATTCGAGTTTGGCTGGATAATTGGATAAAAGGTGATTCCCTTAGAGAATTAATTGTTGGTCCTTTGAATCAAGAAGATCATTTGATGATTGTGGAAGACATCCGTGGGGACCACAGGTGGAAGTGGGAGCTATTGTCTTTTGATCTTCCTGAATCCATTAAGGATAAAATTAAACTCAAAACTATGGCCATAGGGAGGATACCATAATGTGGAAGTACACATTAGATGGTGAGTTCTTAACCAAATCTGCTTATCTTTTATCTTTGTAGGGAGAAAATTCTAGCTCGGTCTTTAAGAGGTCATGGATTTGGAAGCTTGATTTTCTTCCAAAGATAACTACATTCCTATGGTTTTGTTTACACAATAGTATTCTTGTGAGAGAGGTTTTGGCCTCAAGTGGTATTATGTGTGATAAAATCTGCCCATTATGTAAATCTCAAGAAGAAACAATTCTCCATCTTCTTAGAGATTGTGATTTAGCTCGTGATTGTTGGAGAAAACTTGGTTCCCCCCATGTTAGTCTCCACCTTTTCCAGAAATTTAGAGGATTGGTTGCAAGCCAACTGTCTAAGTAAAGTGGGGCATAAATCTGCCAACCCGTGGAGCACACTTTTCCTGTTCACAATTTGGTCCATTTGGAAGAACAGAAATAAGATAGATTTTGACAATGCCATTCCCAACTCTTCTCTCCATAAAATCTGCCTAAGCCAAGCTTATGAATACTCCTTCTGTGTGAGCAAATCCAAACTTAAAGCACTGAAAGTTGTTGTTCCAATTAGATGGAATAAGCATTTGGAGGGCTGGTACAAGCTCAATACTGATGGTGCATCTTTTGGGAATCTAGGGAAGGCTGGGGGAGGGGGCATTATTAGAGACAACCAAGGTAATTGGGTGAAAGGCTATTCAAGAGCTATTGGATTCACTACCAGCATCATTGCTGAACTGTGGGCATTGAGGGATGGGGTGAATTTAGCTATTCAAATGGGTATTCAGCAACTAGAAATTGAACTTGATGCCAAGGTGATTGTGGACATGCTTAACTCTAATAAAAATTCTAACACAGCTTACGCCCTTCTCTTATTTGATTGCAGGTTACTCCTCGCCAAGGTTCCACAAGTCAAGGTAGCTCATGTGTTTAGGGAAGCTAACAAATGTGCCGACCTTTTGGCGAAGAAGGGCTGCTCAATGAGAGATGATTTTGTTCAGTTCCCCTTCTTCTGATTTTGAATCTGTGCTAGCCACGGACTGTAATGGGTTGTATGTTTGTAGATTTGTATCAGCCAGTGTGGCTGCTGTACTAAACTAGCTTTGGCTTCTTTTATTAATAATATGCCTTTTTAACCAAACAAAAAAAGTTGGGTTTAGATGCCGAGGTTGTGCCAAGTGTTTTCATCAAATTGCAGAAAGTTTTATAAATTTTTTAAAAAATAGTTTTTTTTTTAGTCTACAATTTCTTAGTTGATAAAAGCCTCAATTTGGTTACAATTCAAATTCTATTTTTTTTTTCATATTTTATAAAAAAATAGATATAATTTCTTTTTTGCTCTTATCTTCTTTTCCTATAATTTTTAAGTTGATAAAAATCATAACACTTATTTTTAGATTTAGAATTCAACTTCACACTTTTACCACTTAAATGGCATTAGTCTTTTTGTTTTTATCAACTTCTTCAATGTGAAATGTGTATACATATATCATATAATTCATATAAATTATGTAATAAATTATATATTTTATATGTTTACGAACAAAACAAATCCGTACAATACCTGAGCTTTCAACTAATATATATATATGAGCTAGGTTCAAGTTACACCTGATGTAACTCTAAGCAATGTTACATCACTCAATATTTTTTAATTGGATGAGAATATTAACAAATCCACCGTTAGATTACATTATCTTCGTATATTCTTCATGCTTGCAAAATTTCAAGTTGATAAAAAATTAATAGCCATGTCATCGATCAATTGTTAAAATTTAAATTTTTGTAGTTTAAAATAATGCATAAAAGATGAGTTTATGGATCAAATGGTAAACAATTTCCGATGGATATGAAAATTGGCATGCATGTTAAGAACATATAGAACATGTAATTTAACGGTTGGATTTTCAAAATATTAATTCAATAACAAGTTATTGAGTAGTGTAACATTGTTTAGAGTTACACTAGGTGTAACTTGAACCCAACTCTATATGAGCTATATATATATATATATATATATATATATATGTCATAGGCATTGCAGTAAATTTTAAAAATTAGCTCATTTTTAATTTGTAATCGGTTACGTTGTAATTTTAGTGGTGTATCTTGTAAACTCTTTTCTAGAACAAATAGATAAGAAAACAAACACATAGAAACCCACTTATGTAGTATTCTATTTCAAAAAGGAGTAGGAGTCCCAAGTGAATTAATAAGGGACGTAAAGGCAGTTGCTTTTTTTTTTTTTGATAATTGAACGGTTGCTTTATTTGTTATATAAATAGAGACAAATAATAAATAGAGACATAGAAGTGAGGTAATTAGAGAGAGAGCAGCCAAAGAGTGCCACTGGAATAATGACAAATAAAAGAAAGAGAGACGCAGTGAGAGAAGATGGTTAATATATATATATATATATATATGTATATATAAATTTCTTTTGTTCAGGCTAGTTTGGAGAGAGCAAGAATCATGTTCGTATTTTTTTTTTTTTTTTGATAACCAAGAATCATGTTCGTTGATGAGTTAGTGATACTTCTTTTGTATTGTAGATGCATTAAAAGTCACGTTCATGATTGAACATTTAAGGTATGAATTTTATAAATTCACAAGCAATTTTAAATTCAAATTAATGGATGTAGTTTCAATTTTATGTGGTTAAAATAATTTGAATCTTTGTATGTTTACAAAAAATACGTGGTTCTATCTGGAATATGGAAGTCTGATGATTTATATTTGTTTTTGTTTTGTTTGAATCTTTTTATGTTTACAAAAAATACGTGGTCCTATCTGGAATATGGAAGTCTGATGATTTCTTTTTGTTTTTGTTTTGTTTTGTTTTGTTTTTTTTTTTTTTTTGTGTGGTTATTGAAAATGGTTTAATTGCTCTGTTACATCAGTCATTGATCATTGCAACAAACATATACAAAAGAAATAGTTATAACCAAATGTGGATGAATTTTGATTTCCATGGATTTCCCATCAAATTGAATAGGTTTTGTGTATTTTTTGTCTTTTGTTTAACCTAATTTTCTTAAATTTTATTCAATTTATATGGTTATGGTTTGAATATGCTTAGACATGATTTTATTTTTATTTTGTATACCATATAGAATCAACCATTAAATATGCTTAGACATGTTTCTCAAAAAAAAAAAAAAAAAAGGTTAGACATGAATTTGATATTATTTTGTACACCATATGTGAATTACACATCGTTTTACTTTTTGACTTGGTAGCCAAAGAGATATTCAATGGAGATACGTTATTACACATTTATGATTAATATGATTAGACATGATTTTATCAAATAAAAAGTATTCAAAATGATAATCTTTGTATGATTACATGTTAATTATAGTTTAAAAAATATTATAATTAATATTTTTTTAAGATTAAGAAGACAAACTGTTATGCTATGACAATCAACAAAAATCAAGGACTTGCTAAGTCCAATGTGCAGCCACAGTCAATTGCACAAAGGACTAAAGATTTTAATTAAAAACAATGACAAAAAAGAACTAGAATACACTGAAAATATCGTGTACAAAGAGGTATTCAACAATCTCTCAAATTTAAAACAACTTCTAAATTATTTTTCTCATTAATAATATTGTAGATAATAATATTACAGATCCGCTATATACAAAATTCAAATAAAATCAATTTGATACATATAACTACAACTCTCATTAGAGCACAATTTGTAAGTTGCAAGCTAATAATCTTCTATTAAGGTGTTTTTATTTTACATTTGATGGTTGTTATACCAATAAAATTTATTCCTTCTGTTATTATACCAATTATTTATTTGGTTGTTGTTTCTCTTATAAAATATATATTCTATAAGTTTATGATAAAACTGTGCAACGTACGGGCCTTTAACTAGTATAATTTAATGTATATACCAACTTTATTTATAAACTCAGATGGTGCATTTTAAAGATCGTAAATCATTATCAACTATTATATATCTCTCAAGGCTTTCCAAGCTTACTTACTGCACCATACATATGTCGATGTCACAAAACTATCTTAACAATTAAAATGTCTAAGTTGGTCTATTATAATTACTGGTTATGGAAATGTTGCATTTAGATGCATTTCAAGAAGGACAAAGTTTAGTTATAAAATTGATTGTACCCTTAAGCTACAACTTTACTCAGTAAAATAAACATTATTGCATATTTTGAAAATCTAACTGTTGAATTGCATATTCTTTATGCTCTTAATATACATGTTAAATTTTGTGTCAATTGGATATTATTTACTATATGATCTATAAATTTATTTTTTATACATAATTTTAAACTATAAAACTTGCAATTTAAACAATTTATTAATGACATAACTATTATTTTTTAATTTTCTCGAAATTTTGCAAGCATAGAGGATATAAAAAAAAAATGTAATCTAATGGTGGATTTGTCAAAATTTACCTCCATTAAAAAGATATTAAGTAAGGTTGTTGCCTAAGATTATAACAAATTTTGTAACTAAATGTTGTCCTTTCAAGAATTGCCTTTTGAGTGTGTCTTCATTACTATCAATCGGTTTTGAGGTGGAATAACATAACTCACGATTCGACAAATGGTGTCAAAGCTATGATCATGGGCTCGAGTCACGGGAGTGTAATTGTGAGGGAGAAATTGTTGGGAGGACCACAATTTGACTCTCTACAACCATTCTAAAAACAGGTCTGCGGGGTATAATCTCGAAGACCATAAAAGATTTGAGTGTGTCTTCCTCATTTCCAATTAATTTTGAGGTGGAATGACATAACTAACAGTCTGACGTATAATTTTACTCAATCCAGGATAGGCAATTGTAATGAATACATTGTGACTCTATACGGTCCATTTGATTGAAAATGAGTTAATAATGTTAAGAGGCTTGTAGTTAGGTTTTTGACATTTTTTTCTCTTTTTTTTTTTTTAAATAAAATT
Source organism: Castanopsis chinensis (assembly GCA_032878915.1). NCBI lineage: Eukaryota > Viridiplantae > Streptophyta > Magnoliopsida > Fagales > Fagaceae > Castanopsis > Castanopsis chinensis. The sequence goes on from JAVQMG010000113.1 coordinate 3,559,226, forward strand.
TTAGGATAACCATCGTTCAAATATCACCTCTTCAAAAATAATTGATTAATTGTTGGTTTGGCTAAATAATTAAGGACAAAAATGGACTCCAAGCCTATTTGGCAACCACTCGATGTTGCACTCTCATGGTGCAACAACAAGGCTTCATATTGGGAACTCTATGGCCATGGTTGCAAATCTTTATGTAATTTTAGCCAAAATTGATTATGGGATAGTACTAGTTGTGGAGGAGGTTTGGTTAAAAGTAAAAAGAAGAGCAGTCATATTTAAAGGAACCTATTGCCAACTAAACACAATTCTAAGAAGAAGAAAATGTTAAGAACCATTTCTTGTTACAAAAACCAAATTACGAAAGGCAGTTTACCACTCAAAAAATACATTTGATCTAGGAAAGTGGTAAGTATCTCATAATTGATGTAAACCACGTTGTAGTCACCCATTGCCACTTATCAATATCACTCCCTCCGCTCCTTAAGACCCCCCTAACAAGCTTTGTGGTCTTCTAATAAATGATTCATTATGGGATTAAAATAAAATTTTGTTTGCACAAGAATTCTACATAATAAGAAACTTAAAATTTAACTAAGTTTAAGTCACCTTTACTATCTAGATTATACATATCATTGGATTACAAAAAAGAAACTTAAATTTAACTATTTTTCATTACTTATAATAAAAAATGGTCATCATGTGTTAGACTTTTAAGCAATAGAGAACCTCTGATAGCACAAGTGAAGTAAAGAAAATTAATGAGGATCAAAAGTTTAATTTTCGTGTGGATAACATGCATGAATTGTGCATTGTATGTCTCACATTACCTTTGCCATAAAATAATTGATAAACATTATGCAAAAGTAAAATAATATGTGTTCATTGATAGTAAATAGTAAATACGCTTGGCATTAATCTAGTCATTGATATTATAATCCCTAATAAAAATATAACCATATCTTATACTGTTTTGCAAAGCTAAATGCAGATTATCTTATACTAAGAAATATTGGATGCTTCGTATCCCAAAAAAAAAAAAAAAAAGGAAATATTGGACGCTACATAACGCAAGCCACAATAATTCAGTTCCAAATAACTTCATAAGATAGTAGATAATGAGATCTTTATTTAGGCATTATATAATATGATCTCAATTGCAAATTTGGTGCTGACCAGTTTACCTGCATAAATACAACAAAGAATTTAAAGTTAGAACATATATCCTTCTCTTTTCTAGTATTATTGATCATCAAGCCAAAAATAAAGAAAACTTTAATTACTAAGCTTGATAAGAATAGTATCTTAGGTTTCCATAATTGATAAGTAAAGGATATTAAACCTAAGGGAAAAAATAATAATTCTAAAAAGTACGAGTCAAAGAATACCAAGATAGATGTTGAATGCCAATATTTATATAGTTGGGACATAAAATTTGTGTCGAAGTACGTATGGACCATGTGGTGTATTTTTACTTATGTTAACTCTTATAGGCTTAACTTTCAATTTTGTAATTGCAATGGTCTTCATTGGATCTTATAAGTAAATATAAGTAGTAAAAATTAGTCTACAGATAAATGTTAAAAAGGATGAAATAAAAGGAAGTAGATAAATTACCCTAGACGGAGTATCTTCTGTCCAGGTTGTGAGTAGGAAGTGCTACCCTCAACTACAATTGGAGTAAAGAAATTGCAAGATAATGCCTGAATTGCACTAAGCTCTGATCTAGACATATTCAAGTTCACTTGCTGAAGCTTTTCAACTTCTGCTATCTGAAAAATGAAAAAAAATTTAGAAGTAAGATATGTTTTTGCAAACATGAATGCAGTTTAAGTTATATTATTAGCAAAACATTTGACGTGTGATGCCATTGAATATTACTCTTTTTTTTTCCTAATTTTCTTTTATATTGGTTATGATTGTTTAGTTTTAGGTCCATTTTAGAATGAGTCAAACATGTACCTTAGAGCATGGATTATATTCCAACTTTAGAAATGAAAATATATGAGATACTAAAAAGTGAATGCCATGAAACTTAATTGCTATGTTTCACTCATATGTGTGTAAATCACCTTTCAAAGGTGACTACATGTAAATTCAATTCAAACCATCAAATATTAAAATCCCACATTGTTGTATTTTAGTAAGTAAATCACTTTCTAGAAAAAGTCAAAAACTCTTGCCTCTGTGTTCCTATTTGTTTTGTTTTATTTTTTCTCCATCCTCTCCCTTATGACTCCATGGAAGGATTTTGAAAGTCAATAATTTGGTGTGAAAATAAGCAATGGATCACAAGACACACCATTAAAATATAAGGTGGGAAAAATCCTATTGAAATGTTGAATAGGTTTGTCCTATCTAAGCAAGTGTTGTACTAAAATCATTTGGAATATGTAAATACAAATATCTAGTTGTTTTGATAAGTTATTTTAAGCCTGCTAATTTGTCACCAACCTCAAACAGAAAGGTATTTAACAAGTCTCATGGTCGAGTACATATATAATTTAGGAAAAATATTCTTATACACATGTTAACGTACACTCCATACACATAATGTCTATAATTTCACACATGATATCCAAAATTTTTAAACATTTCCATGTTTAAGACGTAAAATGGATGGTGTGTACAAGTAATGTACACGAACGAGTGTTGAATAATTGGTGCTCTATAATTTAGTCTAAGAAATTTAGCAAATATACCTTTGCTTGAAGATAAACGCTTTCATTTTCGAGCTCCATCACCTAGAGAAAATTTTGGATATCAATTAGCTTGTAAGAAAGTTTGACAAGTAGTAAAAATAGAAATGAATAAAAAATAAAGTAAGATAGGATTTACCCTTTTTTGCGAATATTCAATTTCAGCCACCAACATTTCATGCTGTTATAGTGAACAAGTAAGAGAATTATACTACATTACAAGGAAGGAAAATTAAATGAGATAAACAAGAGGGTTTTAAGATATTGGGTAGTAGAATTTATGCATTTTTCAATTGTAGAAGTTAAGAAATCAGTGATATGTCAAAATGTTGTTGTGCTTGGTCTTTCTATTGTGTCTTGGAATGCAAGTTAACATTTTCTTTACTTTTTCTTTCCATGTCACTATTATTTTATTTTTTACCTTCTTTGACTTGATTCTAGTGAGTCCTCGTTCAATCCTGCTCTCCAATTGTTTCATTTCTTTGATATTAAGAGAACTTAAATCCTCACCCAGCAAGTGCCTACAAGTAAAGAAGAAAATTATAATCAGTTCTTTGTATGATTCATTGATTTAAGGCTAATGGAAATGCATTCATACTTTTGTATAAACAAGAAATAAAAATATTTACATAAGATAATATTTTTCGTGGTTCTATCAACTCCAAATTTATGTTCACTGGCAATACCAAGCAAAATCAACTATCAATGATATGTTTTATAATCACACCCACCAAACCTCGCAAACTTCACTCAAAAGGCTTTCACACACAACCCTCACAAAAAAAAGAGAGCAAAAAACTAACCCACAAATCTCATACATACAAACTCAAAATCCATAAGTCCAAATACATTAAAAAAATATCTTACATCGATTACTATTTTCAACCCTAAAAACATTACCGCACCATATCTTACACAAAATGACTACTTTAGACAAAACTCTCACCCGAACTAAAGCAACCAAACTTTTTACAATAATGCATATTTAAAATCTTCAATTATATTTCTTGATGAATAATGAATACTATATTACTTTTTTAATAAGGAAAACTATTTCCTTTAATACTAAGGAAAATAATTTTTTTAACTCCAAGGAAACCAAATCCAAATAACAATTTCTTTAACTCTTTAAGAGCCTCCTAAATACCTCCAATCACCAAACTTATCTATGTTAATACATTATCCATCAAATTATAAAGCCGACATATTACTAACACATGAAGCTAAGCATATTTATTGAAAAGAATTCCTTTGATCTAACACATTTGAGTTCTTGTGGTAAAAACAAAATTAAGGTAAAAAAATTCTTATATAACTCCCATTTATATAAACATTCATAAATGTTTAGGCATATTTTTTATATTTCCTTGGTATAACTCATGCTTAATTGCCTAATAGGTTTTATGGATACGCATGTATTGATAAAAGAATGATATGACCGCTAGATCTTCATCTCTTTCATGACAAGGCCACAGAGACAATGTCATTGTCAACTGTGGGATCATCCACCACTTCTTAATATTAAACTTAATTTTCCAATTGAAATTCAATATATATAATTCTTGGATTAATTTCTTGTTTTATCTTTACTTTCATTATTTTTGGTTGTTTTCATAATGTGTGCAACATTGTAAAACCTTTAAATCCATGCCATAGAATAAACAAATGTTTAATGTCTTTGATAAGTTGCATACAAAGAAAAATAAAAATAAAAAATAATTTTTAATCAATCTTTTTCCATTTGCATTTAGAAACAAGGACAAATGGAAATCACCTGTTCGAGTTCTGCATATTTTGGATGAGTTGCCTCAATTTTGCAGATTCTTGTTGATAGTACTGCATTCATTCAAAAACATAAATTAAATAGGAAGCATATGTTAGCCTTGTCAAGTTCATAAATTCTATAGTACATATGCTAAACAAGAAGAATTAAAAAAAAAAAAAATGCAACAACTAACAAAAAAAATTGTTAATATGGGAAGTGCACTAAGCCCTAAAAAGATTAGTCAAGTTATAAGTAGAGTCTCGCAATCATTTGTATAGAACAAATTGACTTAATATGCATATAATATTTGTGACTCTACACATGTTTGTGTAATATATACTCATTTAATCCAATATATTTGGAATAATGCCATTTTCATTTATAATATGTTACAAATCATTATAATGAATATATAGAAATTGCTCCCTAGAAGAAAGAGACAAAAAAGTAAAAAAGAATATAGAGAAATAGCTTACTTGAGCATTTGTTTGTGCAATAGAGCTTGTTCCGGAGATATCATTGCATGCCTTCTTATACCTCTCTATGGTTGATTTTGTGCTGTTTGGCAAAACAAATCAAGTTTCTAATGTTAATTCAAACACACACCTAAGTTGTACACATGTAAACACATAAATGAATAAAACATATATATAAATTAGAAATTCTTACAAAGTTATGCTCTTAGTTAAGTTGATGTCATAAAATGCTTATGCTTCCCAGATAATCATGTTTAACACTTAAAAAAAATTAAATAAAGACATTGTTCACTAGATGAAATTATGTAAGCGAAAGTAAATATTTAAAATCATAACACATAAGGCTTGAAGTTTTAGCTTTAGTTTTCAAAACATGCTGATAACATTTTCCACAATTTATGTAATTGAAATAAATCTTTTGTTCATTTTACCTACCTACATGCGTTTAGAACCAGCCATATGAGAGGAATATTATAAGTTTGATCATGTTAGTCAATCTTATCTCCATTTTACTTTCTAACAAATGTGAGAGTCACACCATAGATGATACTTTATCATGACTAGAAACTAATAATTGAAAGAAACTATAAGTTTATAACCACAAATTTTTTCACAATCATTGAAGTAACAAGTTGTTAATAATAGAAATTAAGTAGTATTACTATATTAGTTATGGTCAATGTGAAATTCAAAGATAACTTGATACTCAACAAGATAAATTTTTTTACAAAAATATTGTGCTTGTAGCAACATTGTTAAAACAATAGAAATTTAAGTTAGCTCCACTGAATCTACGTAAAAAAAATAATAATAATAAATAAATAAAAACTAGACTAGGAGTCCAATTTATGTAGTTGACTACACTCAGAATATAATAGGGGAATAATTTTAGGGACACACTCAATCACACTTAATTTCACAAGTTGTTATCTTGTGTGACTTTAAGTGTTTGACTTTTTCTACTTACTACTAATTATATGGACTCATTCCTTTCCATCAACCACCCACAATTACACAAATCAATAGGCTATGAAGTTGGGTACGTTTGTAATCAAACTTATAATAGGATCCTTGTGATCTGTACAGGCTGTCAATAAGATGAAGAACAATGTCCTAAAATCCCAAGAATCATCATAACCTATAAGTGGTACCTTTTCAAGTCAACTCGGTGTCTCAGTCACATAGAAAGAAAAACCATTGCCATCCCTATGCATTTGCATCCCCACACACAAAGTAAAGAAAGGGGGACATGCATCACCTTTCTTACTTCTCATTTCTTCACTACTATGAAGAAAATATTTACTCTTTTGCTTCATCTATTATCACTTGGTATAATTAATTAATTAATTATAGAAGCAGAATGGACCAAAAAGCCACTATTGAAAGTTTCAGTCCTACAGAAGAGTGAACGACTCTTAAAAGAAAGTATATTTTTAGATTGCTTTAATTAATTAAATAAGAAAAAAAAAAGGGAATTTAAAACTTTAAAAATAAGAGTTAAAGAAAAACTATGGGAATTGAGATTATTATGTTAACTATGGAAGAGGAAAGGAAATGTTGTTACTGCAAGGTAAACTTTTTTACATACCTAAGTGTAGTATATAAATTCTAATAAAAACACTGAGGTTAGACACCAAGAACTTGTACTACAATATTGACAGTACCCTCTTAATTGGTACAAAATGCCTCTCAAAGATGAAATGTTTCAATAAATGTAAGAACTTGTACTATAATATTCCATTTTATGATCTATTAATTACAATCTATTGTATATTATTATTTTTCTTATCAAATAAAAAAATTCAGATTAATGACATACTATACATTTAGAGAGAGAGATTTTTTTTAAAAAAAATGAGAGAGAGAGAGAGAGAGAGAGAGAGAGAGAGAGAGAGAGAGAGAGAGAGAGAGAGAGAGAGAGAGAGGTTTTTTTAAAAATAAAATTTTGAATGTAAAGATCGAGAGAATTAGTTGTGGCTATCCTATATATTTAGGCATGACCATATTAACTACTATCCTATCTAGGCATGACCATACTAACTTTTTTATAAGAATGGAACTAGCCTTTTAGTTTTGGGAGTTGTATGAACAAACATTCTTTTAGAGTTCATAAATGGGAAATATACGAAAGTAATATTAGTATTCATTTAAAATTTAACGTTAAGATATAAATAAAATTTTTAACGAAAAAAAAACTATAAATAAAAGAAAAGATATAAAATAATTTTGTCTCGATACATTTAAAATTTAGAATTTATCAAATGGAATTCAAAATTCTATTAAATCCTCAAAATAATGATTGATTGATCTTATACTTAATTTACAATAATTTCTTTTTAAACTGCAAAATCAGATAGACCCTTCTTCATTTTTATTGCAAAACCAAGTTTAGATAAATTTATAACTGTAAATGTTTGTACTTTAGTTATAGTAAAAACAAGAACAAGAAGTCCAAGTACAATCAATCTATAAAGAAGTTTTGGTTTTTTTTTTTTTTTTTTTTGGCTGGAAAACAATTTGGTAAGTTGTTAATCTTTTAACTGTTACTTACCACTTGGCACAATCAAGAAAGAAATAATAATAACATATATGTACTTTAGAATTAGATCTACTACCATTCCCCTCAAAAGTTTGAAGAGAAATAAACAAGCACATAAGAACAATCGTCTAACTTAGAATAGAAATAGCCAAAAGTTTTATAGTTAAATTGGTACCTCCCCATGCACAAAGTGCTTGGAGGATTGGAGTGAAAGTGTTTGAATTGTGGAGTTAACAATGTATTGCAAGAACAATCGTCTAACTTAGAATAGAAATAGCCAAAAGTTTTATAGTTGAATTGGCACCTCTCCATGCACAAAGTGTTTGGAGGATTGGAGTGAAAGGGTTTGAATTGTGGAGTTAGCAGCGTATTACAATATTAATTCTCTATAAAAAAAACTTAGAATAGAAATAGAAAGTATTTTTCTTGAAGCCCTTTAGTCTCTTATTCATGATTTGCCCTTAATTTTCTTCTAATTAAGTTGTTTTTCTTCTTTTGTCAATTTTAGATGTATAATACACCAAAAACGTTGAAAAAAATTCAAAAATATTTAATGTTAAAAAGGTTTTTTATTTAGAGGAAAGCCAAAAGTTATAGACTAACCGACCATTTATTTTCATTGTTTTTTTAGACCTTATTTGGACTAATTGAATTCAAGAAGAAAAGAGTAGGTTCGTTCCTACTCCTTTACCTGTTAAAGAATCAATTAGTGGCCTAGAGGGACAAGTGTTCCATCAAGTGACTTAATTAAGTTATAGCTTAAACTTAGTCCTACTCAAATAATTAGTGGTTTCAGGCAATGAGGAAAATAAGGATTAAGCTTAATCCAAGTCATGTCATTTAACCAAAAACAAATTACTAAGAGCGTCTATAATCTATATATACATTTTTTTTTACACACATTCTTTTATTATTTTTTTCTAAAAAAAAAAATTATTAAGAAAGTTTATAATTTACTAAAGTAGTAGGTTGTGAATGATGAAAAATAGAGTGATGTAAATTGTGAATTTATGTAAAGGTGATTTTCTATAATTTACTAGATCAACTATTTTTGGATAAATAAATTGCAGAAAAAATTGTATCGTAACAAAATTGGTCCAATAATGGATTAAAAGCATAGACAAAAACAATTTTATTCCACAAAGTGAAGTGGACTTTTGATGAACAAGAATTCCAGTCTCACACGTTTTGCTCCGTGCTCCAGTGACATTCTTTTCAGGACAAGTGTTGTGTTGCCACTTAATATTTGTCCCCCACGAATATAGTACAAATATTAAATGTTCTCAGTGCCCGTGGTGGTGGAACATGGTTCTTGCTCAAAAATTGTCATGGTTATGATTATTAACGTTATGGATGTAACCTTGTGAAGTGATCTAACTGATTTGACCATTATGAAATTCATAGTATTTCAACCATAATTTGTCTTTTTAACAAGATCAAGGTGAGGAAAAAAATTATGAAGTTTGCTATTGCTAACCAAATAAACTATTTTAGATTAAATGGTTTTCAAAAAATAGTTTTCCAATTTTCTATTTCAGTAAGTTGTGAAAAAAATTGTATCCTTAAAATTATGCAAGGAGTTCTCTATCTTTTTTTTGTTCCTTTAATTTATCCATCCACAATTCCACATACTACATCCTATCAAACCTTTGTTCCTTAGTTGCATTATTGAGTGTCTCCACTACCTACACATAAGATGGTATGTATGTCGTGTGTATGTGTGTGCAAGCGTGTCTTCGACTTTCATGTTGCGTTTTAAGTTTCCATTGACTTCTGTTGCAAGGTCAAGCCATTCTCTTTTTCACAGGAAGTAAGGAATTCTTTTAATTTGTTGATTTGAAAATTTATTACTAACAAAAAGAACTGAAAATTTATTACAAACAAAAAGAAAAGAGTTTTAGTCAAATGCTCTTTGCTTTAAAGGAGGTGAGGAAACAAATGTCAAACCAAACTTGAAACAACGAATCAAGGAAGTAATGGGTGCTGAAGGCACAGTACATGTTAGTGGAGCTAGCTATATTTAGTGATGTGACCTGAAGATTGCTAGAAAACAATTTAGTGGCGCTCAAGTCTGTTTCCTTTATGACATTTTGATGGATCAGAAAGGGTTATCCTTGTGCAATACATGAACATAACATTTTGACTGTCTTCTTTTTCTGCTTCATTCTTTTATACCAAAAAAATACTGATTGAAAGCAGAAGGACCAAAGACTCTTTGCAAGTCTTAAACCTTTCATGGATGAAGCAAAAAAAGAAGAAGAAAAAAGATATGTTATGCATTCTTTTCACTAAAGAAAGCAAACAAAAGGTGGAGGGGAGTGCAATCCTCAAAGCTAGAATTGGTAGAAGATGACCAAAGAAAACAGATCCTGCAAAGAATGGAAGAGGGTAATGATAAACCCTACAGCACTTGTAGACCACGTGCCAACCATTAAAAACTAAGGGTTATGTCCATTAACAACACACTTTTGGCTAATTTTTTAGGTAATTTATTCAACTTTTGACAATTTTTTAGTTTTTGATAATTTTTTTTTTTATCTTTTTTGATAATTTTTTTTGACAAATTTTTTCTTTTTTTAAGTGAAACACAAAAAAAAAAAAAAAAAAAAACATTAACAAGCACCGTACCGCCACAATGCTTGTTAATATTTCCCAAAAACTAAAGCCCTAAAAGAACGGATTCCCTGACTTTGGGCATTAGCTCTCTTAGCATGAGATTGGAAAAAGAAAGAGACCAAAAAGTTCGTTGAAACTTTTTGACCTTTCATTGCGAAGCATACCAAACAAAAGTGTACAGTACATGCACATATATAAAATATCAAGCAATTGGCTGTCAGTCAATAGATATAAAAGAAATGATAGGAAGATTTGTAACTAATAGTGGAAATAGAAGACTAGTATTCAACTGAAATTCCACAAACGACAGAATAGGAAAGGATCAGAAACTCTGCTAATTAAGTAATCCTTTCATTTACACAACTAGAATCTCAAAGATCACAAATCGCAAAAGTGAAATCAAATAAGTGTAAAAGACATCCAGCAAGGAATTGTTTCTTATGGTTACTGTTGGTGAACATATGTATTTGTACGCAAAAGTACTGCTAGAGCTGCACCTGGGAATTCTTGTTGCCTTTTCTTTATGCATCTCAGTCTTATCAAACAACTTTGAGTATGTCTGTACTATATGAACACACTGAGATGCAGCAGTGCATTATTTTCATCATTGCTTGGATGGATATCTTGCATCATTTGTATGTATTTTTCTCCTCGTTTTTGTTAGCAAAACCAATTGGTTTTCGTGTATAGTTTAATCCATATTGTTGAGTATATTTAATTTGTATAGATATATTTTACAAGGGTACAGAAGGAAGGTGCTTGATTATATTACTGTCACCATTCCAATGGTATATAAACCATGCCATCCTAATTCAATCCCCAATTAATCCCATACCTCCTTATACTGTGTTAGAATCAAAGAAAAGTATTGGGATCTGGGGTTTATGATAGTTGAAAGCTTAAGTCTGTTGGACTGATCCCAATAATATTATCTTAACCACTAATTTTTGTCACTATTGTTTGATATCAATTTTAACTACACTTCTTAGAAATGTAAAGGCTTTTATAACTTGGCACAAGTAAAAAACTAGATTAATAAGAAATCCAGAGACGGTTTTTTCAAATTAAAGATACTTGTTTCTAGATTATCTCATGGGACTAGCCAGTTATTTGAAACTCCTTTTTTCCATATTGATATGCACACATTAATGCAGGCATTTCTTAACAAGTACTTCAATTCAAAGAATACCATATAATTAGGCTAATATATATTTTTAAGAGATAACTGCAACTTTTTTTTTAATTTTAAAATTCCTTTTTTCTTGGAAGCAGCGTGAATGATACTTGCATAATCATTGGTAGTCTATCCTCAACAACCCCCCCACCCACAAATAAAATACCTATATATATATATATATATATCTCTCTCTTTAAAAAAATGGCTTCAAAAAATTTCTGTAAGCTCATTAAATTTCAAAATATACTTGTAAGTCCATGTTTGTATCTTCACTTTCATTTACCTACTTTGAATATATTCGGCCCTCATTCTCTTCTTTTAGCTTATTACACAAGTCATGACATCAAAGAAGACCATAATTTCCACATATACATATATACAGATCCATGCATGGTATCAATTTCAAAAGAAAAATAAGTACATGTATAGATGAATTAGAAAATCCCAAAAGACAAATATATATGTTTGATTTAACTATTTTCACCCAATTAATGAGCAGAGAAACATGACAGACATTGAAAATGAAGATATGTGAGGTTAATTTACCCGTTGTTTGCATACTCATAAAGCCGCCCACGACTGGAGAAGACAATAAGAGCCACTTCGGCTTCACATAGGACAGACAGTTCATAGGCTTTCTTTAAGAGACCATTTCTCCTCTTGCAGAAGGTGACTTGACGGTTTGTAGTGTTCTCAATCCGCTTGATCTCAATCTTTCCTCTCCCCATTGCACAACTTGAGAGGCCTAAACACATTAATTAGAAAGCGACATCATGTAGTTATATGTTATTTACTTCAGCAAAATCAGTAGCTGTATATGTTCAATATGATAATCTTACACAAATCTTTTCTTTGATGTGTGTAATTAAACATTTCAACTAATTTAGATTTTATAGAAATTTTTTTTTTTTTTAAAAAGTCATAATTTTTGGGACCCCACAAACCTCAAAATTTGAGAGTTTCAACAGAAAATTGATGCTTGCCAAAATGGTTTTGCGGAATTGAATATGAAATTGTAAGGAACAACGGTACTTTTTAGGAGTAATTGATTACATATATATACGTATAAAGTACATCTCTAAAAATCTTTTGTCCTTAAGAAATGAGGTACTAAAAACAAAAAGGTATTGGTTTAATGTGTTGAATGTCAAATATTAAGAAGGGATGACATAGATCGTAAACAATTACTTCAATATATATATATATATATATATATATTAAGGAAAAGCATAAATTATGGGCTATAAACTACTACTGTTCAAACATGCACTTGACCTAGTAACAAAGCCAGATCTTACAGTAAAATTCCTAAGATTTTCGTTTAGTACTTTAAGGGTGCATGACCTATTCTTGTCGCCGGCCTCTCTCTTTCTTTGTTAGTGTTTGTGTCTTTGTGTGCAAGTGCTGTGTGTGTTTTGAGGGTTTTATGGTTACGCTAACCAAATCCATGATCTTCATGAGAAGCTCAGAGACTAGAAAACTGTCAAAATCAACTCAGATCAGCTGAAGAAAATTGAGAATTTTTTGTTTTAAAAATCTGAAAATTTTTAGAACTCAAACTTTGCATGAGACTTGAGGCAATGGCCTAGTATTTTTCATTAATCATTTGAGAGGGGGGGGGGGGGGGGAAGAAGAAGAAGAAAAAGAAACAAATTTCCATACAAAGGCGTGGAGAAGCTAGAAAATAAGCTTAAGAAACAGCACTGAAAGATAAAGCACAATCATGAACTTATACATAAAACCGTGAGTTCTAGAAGCCAAATATATATATATATATATATATATATATATAGAACAATATCAGTAATATCAAGCATATTTTTCATTAATCATTTTGAGGGAAAAAAAACTTTTCCAAACAAATTAAGCCATGAAAAAGCTAGTAAATAAGCTTAAGAAGCAGCACCACTGAAAGATGAAGCACCATCATGGACCTATTACATAAAACCGTGAGTTCTAGAAGCCAAAAAAACTATAAAATGAACAAAATCTGCATCATCAAGCAAATTTAGAAAAGGGTTTTGAAAAGAAAATGGTAATAAATGGGAAGGTAAACCGTAAACCTGAATAAGGAAAAGAAAATTCTTTTGCCTGAAAATAAATCTAAGAGATGAACTCAGAACTACACCTACTTTGAATATTATATTCTAGAACTAGGAGAGATATGAGGTAAGCACAGACCTGGCTTTGGAACTCACTCCGGCTAGTTCAGCTTTATTGAAAAACTTTCTAATCCCAAAGAAACTTTGCTCATAGAGTTCTCTGTTATCTCTCTTCTCCTTTAATAGCTCTTTCTGTCTTTGTCTACCTATAGTGAGAGAGAGAGAGAGAGAGAGAAGAAAGTGGGGAATAGGGATTTCCTAAATGCCATACAAGACGTAGAAGTTTCTTGCTAAGTGTGGATGCTTTTGCAGGTGCAAATTCGTACCAAATAGGGCAAAAGCTTATTCAATATTTCTGTTTTATTGTGTGACTAATATGCCCTTCAAGAATCAATCTCATAAATCTAACTTTCAAATGTGTCTTAAGGCATGCATATGATGGTGTATGTGTCTGAGACTGAGAGAGACTGATGGACAATGTGTGAAGGAAACAAGATGTATTTGCTTTGTTAGATTAGGACATGTGCAGTCCACGTATATGAGCACCAGGATATATGTCAATCAAAAAAAAGAAACTCTTTACTCATTTTGATGCCAATCAATCTAGGGGTATAATTTTTTTTTTGAATACTACAAACATAGCAATGATGCGATTGATGCAAAATAAAAATAATATTATTAATATAAGACTTAGTTGAAAGTGATGTTTCATTCATAATACAATATGTTAATTATTATGAAATTTGTTGCGTCTTTAACCTTAATTCTTGATATTGACCTCTTGTGGTGATAAAAATTGAGCATGTACTATCATATTTAGCATGTATGTGTCACTAAATAGAGCTCAAATTAATGCTATGGTTTAGGGCCACAACACTATATAATTTGGCCATGGATGTTACCTGCTAATGGGAAAAAAGAAAAGAAAAAGGTAACTCGAATGTATTATAGACTGCACCAGCTAATTGAGCTTGAGGTCGCTTGCTTTTTATTTAGTATTTATTTATTTTCCTTGCATGGACGTTGTTCTTAGGCACATTGTTGCGTGAAAGATTATAGCTCAACTGCCAAAGTCTAACAAACATGATTTATATGCTTGAATGATCATGGCTTGATTGTGTAGAATACTAAACACGGAAAACAAGTTTTTATTTCTTATTATTTTACTCATTTTTTTCACAATTACTAACATAGTGTAATATGTGATTGATTCAAAGGAAAAATAATATCATTAATATTGAAGGACCCATTTGAAAGTGATGTTTCAGTCACAAATTCACAATAAATCAATGTATCAATTATTAATAAATTTGTTGCGTCTTCAACATTACTCTTTTGATATTGGCCCCTTGTAATGATAAAGGCGAAAATACATTTTTGGTACCGATTTTCATTTTTGTCTCTAAATTGATTTTGCTACTAATATAGTCCCTAAAAAAAGAAAATCAATTCTATTTTCGTGCTTGCCGTCAAGCCACTAACTGAAAAGTCCTACGCGATAGACGAAGTGCATACGTGGCATGTTAGATGCTGACGTGGCTAATAAAATAATAATAATAATTTTTATGTGATTTTTTAAAAATGCCACATCAACTCCACATAAGTTTCTAATTTAAAAAAAAAAAATTTATTATTTTTAATCAAATAAAAAAGAGAAAAACAAAATTGAAAATATAAAAACACATCAATTGAAATTTGTGTTCATCTTGATCATGAACACATAAGAACAACAACCCAGAATATTCAAACACAAGAACAAAAAAATAGAAACCCATAATATTCCAAAATTTGTACTCAAATTCTTCCACAAAAATCAATTATACATTCAACCAAAATTATTATCCTAATACAATATTTCTCATAACATAGATTTCCAACCAAATACACAAAATTTCAATCAAACAAATTCTTTCATCAATTTTCCAGCAACCAACAAAACCTTATCATCAAATCCACTAGAGATGTGGCTTCGTCGTGGGGACTGATCTGCGCTTCACAACACCCACAAATCCACTACCTGAGGCTTCACAACACCTACTACCTGAGGCTTCGCCGTGAGGATCAATCTGGGCTTCACACCTGAGGCTTCTCCATGGAGACCATCACAACAACATAGCTAGCACAACCACCGATCTAGGCTTCACAACACCCACAAATCCATAACCCACCACCCTGAACCAATCCTTCGCAACCACCACCACTATCGGTCTGGGGTTTCACAGCAGCACATCACCCCCACAAATCCATAACCCACAAATCCAAACCGACCCACCATCCCAAACTGCTCCTTCACAACCACCACCACCACCAGTCTGGGGTTTCACAATAGCACAACACATCCACGAATCCACAACCCACGAATCCAACACACCCACAAATCCACAACCCATGAATCCAAACTGACCCACCACCCTATACCGATCCTTCGCCTCCATTGATCCATAAAACTCCATGGTCAGGCTTGAGGACTTGATTTAGGCCAAGCCCCATTTCAGAGCATTTAATCGGTTGGGAGAGTTTATCAAAAAAAGAAAAGAAAAAAAGAATCGGTTGGGAGAGAAAGATCAAAGAGAGGGAGAATGAGAATCGGCAAAGAGAGAGAGAAGAGAGTGAGAAGAATGAAAATAACTTTTTTAATTTAATAATTTTATTTTATTAGAATGTAGGTTTATTTTTTATTTTTCTTATGTGGCTTTTTTATTTATTAATATACTTATGTGGAATCTTTTAAATGACAAATAAGTTTTTTAAAATGTTATTTTAACAACATGTCAGCTTAATATTAGCCACCTATGCACTCCGTTTGCCAGGTAGAACTTTTCTCTTAGTGGGTTAATAGTAGGAATCAAAATAGAATTGATTTTCTTTTTTTAGGGACTATATTAGTAACAAAATCAATTTAATGACCAAAATGAGAATCGGCCCAAAATGTAGGGACCAAAAGTATATTTTATAAAAGTTGGAGGCATGTACTCTTATAGCATATGTGTCACTTTTTTTATTTTTTTTAACCAACATTTAGTAGGTGTCACTACTAGAGCTCAAATGCTATGGTTTAGGCACATTGGCACCATGCATGAACTTGCCCTGATGGGTGGTATTTCGTTTTCATGGTCAATGCAGGGTTTGACCTAATAATTAAGGGAAATGAACATGCATGGAAAAGTTGTAGAATTGATTCTCTCTTTTTAGGGACTACATTAGTAACAAAATCAATTTAATGACCAAAATGAGAATTGGCCCAAAATGTAGGGACCAAAAGTATATTTTCGCCAATGATAAAAGTTGGAGACATGTACTCTTATGGCATATGTGTCACTTTTTTTTATTTTTTTTTAACCAACATTTAGTTGGTGTCACTAATAGCGCTCAAATGCTATGTTTAGGTACATTGGCACCATACATGAACTTGCCCTGATGGGTGGTATTTCGTTTTCATGGTCAATGCAGGGTTTGACCTAATAATTAAGGGAAATGAACATGCATGGAAAAGTTGTTAAAAATAGATTACAAAATAACTTCTTCTTTTTTTTTTTTTTTTTTTTTTTTAACTGCGCAAGTTCTACACTCTTAGAATTTGGGTTCTATTCTGGTTTTAAAAAAAAAGGAATTGTGTTATATCAGTAAAAGTTTGGTTACTTGGCTTTACAAAAAGAAGATGAATTATTATTAGTTTATCTTGTAAATTCATTTATTTTTATTATTGAGTAGCAAATTAAATCACGCTTCTACTAACATTGTGGTTAATCCTCATTTTCCTCTCCTCTAGGTAGGAGCTTTTCCTCTCACATTAGGTGAGCTTTTTCTCCACTATCTCCATCATAATAGCAGTGGTTTCTATTCTATTACCTCCATTTGCCTCTCACGATACCATAGAGTCACAAACATGGATCCGGACTTAATCGAAAGAATGCAGAGAATAAACCTCACAGTAGAGGAGGGTGAAATTATCCAAGTGTGTCCACGACAAAGGGAAAGATTACTAGAGGAATGGTCACTAAGTTTGTTTGGAAAATTCCTAACAACTAAACCAATTAATCAGAGAGCGGCAAAGAACTTGCTATGCACAACGTGGAAGTTTGGTTCTGATCTCAAAATCATTGATGTGGGAGAAGGGCTATTCCAATTCAAATTTACAATGGAAAGCCAACTAGCCAGTGTGGGTACTTAACAATGGGCCATGGAGCTTTGACAACTATTATCTACTACTTCGGCGATGGGAAAAAGGAATGAACGCGAGCACAATCAAGTTTACACAGTGCCCGTTGTGGGTGCAAGTATGGGGACTATCTTTTGAATTGTTTAGTGAAGATGTAGCGACAGACATAGGAAAAGGGATTGGAAAGCTGGTTGAGGTGGATTGTAAGGGCCTCGTCGCAGACCAAGCAACATTCTTAAGAATTTGAGTAGAGATACCGTTGGACAAGCCACTCCGGCGGGGAAGCAAAATCAAAGGTATCGATGGGGAAGTCGTTTGGGTGGCGTTTAAATACGAAAGATTGATAAGCTTTTGCTTCCACTGCGAAATTCTTGGGCATGAAGCCAAAACTTTTGAGAAGCCATGAGGTACGGAAGAGTAGGAAAATCAGTATGGGGAGTGGATGAAGGCAGGATTCCAAGGAATGGAGGAGCTGAGCAACAACAAGAATAATAGCCAACCACAATAGAGAAAGGCGGCGCCAGCAAAACAAACATAAGCAAAATCAGACCAACACATAAATGGTACCTCCAAAAATCATGGGAACGTGCATGACAACTCCAGAAATCATGGGATGAAGGAAGTAAATGCCATGAACGTTTCAGGAGTTAATGCAGCATTAGTTACGGATGGGAATTCTTTTCCATCTATAACTGATTCCTCCCCAATGAATCTGGACGTGACTACGGAGAAGGGGAATAACCAACGTTTGGGTACTGAAGGGCAAAATGAAGATGATATAGTTCAATTATACTTGATCCCAATCAGCATTGACGTGGCCACTAAAAACCTTCCAAACCTTAAACCCAATGCCCCACCTATCATGCCTAAGTTACGTGAGCACTTAAGTGACAAAAACACAGCCACCAAACTGAACATGACAGAGAGAAAAGAGAGGGCCAAGCCACAGTCATACAGGAGGAAACTACCAAAGAAAAACAATTAATACCCAAGGGTCCAACAATAAGGAAGGCAAGTGGCAAGAAGAGAGGATTGGAAGTGGAGGAAAAGATAGAGATAAGTGAGAAGAACACAAATTTAGAAAGTAGGAAGAGATAGAAGTGCCAAGATGACAATGATAACATGCAAACACCAACGGCGGTGGCTGCTCCTCAGCCTCGTCGAGAGCAATGATCGTCCTAAGTTGGAACTACCGGGGGCTTGGGAACCAACATACAATGAATGTGCTTTCTCACTTGGTGAGGGAAAAAGCTCCCACTATTTTCTTTCTAATGGAGACAAAACAAACCATTAAGGAGATGAGAGGGATACAAGGTGACTTGCATTATGATTCTATGTTGGTAGTTCCATGTCTAGGAAGAAGAGGAGGCCCAGCAATGCTCTGGAAGAATGAAGTGGACCTGCACATCCAAACCTACACACAAAACCATATAGATGCCCTTATTATGGCGAATCAAAATTCACCATGGCAACTTACGGGTTTCTATGGTAAGCCGAAAGAACAACTGAGGCATGAAACTTGGTCGTTACTCAAGCACCTGAAATCAAGGAGTTCAGCCCCATGGTTGTGTATTGGGGACTATAATGAGATTTTGGAATCAAGGGAAAAGGAAGGGGGAAATCCTAAACCACTACAGCTTTTGAATAATTTCTGCAACACGCTATTACACTGCAATTTGGTTGATTTGGGGTATAGTGGAAACATTTTTACTTGGAATAATGGAAGGGAGGGTAATGCTTTTGTTCAGCTAAGGCTTGACAGGGCTTGTGCAACAATGGAGTGGAAAGAGTTATTCCCACAGGCTCGGGTCTCTCATCTTCAAGCTTCATACTTTGATCATGTCCCTATCCTCCTCACCACACATCCTCTAAGCCACCAACACCAAGTTAAAAAAATTCCACAAAGATTTAAGGAGAAATGGGTGACACACCCTGATTGTGAAGCTGTCATCCAATAGGTTTGGAGTAATACGGTGACTACAGGCAGCCTTATGTTTTGTTTATTTGAAAAAAATTAAACAATGCAGAAGTGCTTTACTGGGTGGAGTCAAGTCACCTTTGATTAATCAAAAAGTAAAGTACAAGAGAAGCAATGGATATTAGAGGAATTGACTAGGGACAATCCAGGAGGGTATTTGGAGGAAATTAGGAGGGTGAAGGAGGAAATTAATACATTACTGTACCATGAGGAGATCCATTGGAGACAAAGATCTAGATCTATCTGGTTGCAGGTAGGAGATAAGAACAAAAAGTTCTTCCACCAGAGAGCAAGCCAAAGACGCCAAAAAAATAACATTTCAAGAATATTTGATAAAGATGGTGTGTGGCAGGAGACTAATGGGGGTATAGCATTAGCTGCTGAAAATTATTTTCAGAAGTTGATCACTTCGGCAAGCCCCTTAGAAATGGATAGATTATTGAGTTCGGTGGATAGGGTGGTCACTCTGGAGATGAACCAAAGCCCCTTCCAACCCTATACAGCAAAGGAGGTCCAAAAAGCTCTCTTTTAGATGCATCCGTCAAAATCTCCAGGTCCCGATGGTATTTTCCCTTTTTTCTTCCAAAAATTCTGGCATATTGTTGGAGTTGATGTCACAAATGTTGTTCTATCTGTCCTCCATTCGGGTCATATGCTACATAAAATGAATTATACACATATTGTATTGATTCCAAAAAATAATGAACCACTGTATATGACTAATTTGTGGCCTATTAGCTTAGAAAATGTGGTAGCTAAAATTATATCAAAGGTTATTGCAGATAGGCTGAAATTGATTTTGCCAAATGTAATATCTAATGCCCAAAGTGCCTTTCTACCAGATAGGCTGATTATTGACAATACCACAGTAGTTTTTGAAGTGTTACACAAGATGCGAAATAAGAGGAGTGAAAAAAAGGGACAAATGATGGTGAAGCTAGATATCAGCAAAGCATATGATAGGGTGGAATGGGGTTTCCTTAGACAAGTGATGCAGAAATTGGGTTTTGATGAGAAATGTGTCCAGTTGGCAATGGAGACGGTGAGGACGACTTTATACTCAATTTTGATAAATGGGGAGCCGAAAGGTTTTATCCAACCATCAAGGGGTATCAAGCATAAGAAGGTCTATCTGGAATGATAAGAATAGTTGTGGCGTATAGAGAGCTACATGGGGTCTTATCAAGCCCTAATGGAGTGTACATTTTTCATCTATTGTTTGCTGATGATAGCCTACTATTTTGTGAAGCATCAACAGAGGAATGTCAGCGCCTAATAGACATTTTGGGCCTTTATGAAGTAGCATCCGGGCAAGCAATAAATAGGTAGAAAACATCATTGTTCTTTAGTAGAAATACAAGAGAGGAGGTCAAACAAACAGTTCAGCAAATGTTGGGGGTGAGAATTATGACAGATTGTGAAAAATATCTTAGTCTTCCAATGGCATGTGGAAAATCTAAGGTAACTACTTTTAAAGAAATGCAAGAACAGATTACAAAGTGGGTCATGGGATGGAAGGGAAAATTTATCTCCAAGGCAAGTAGGGAAATATTGATTAAAATTGTTGCACAAGCCATCCCCACATACACTATGAGCCTTTTTAAGCTTCCAAAATCCCTATGTGACTCTATCAACTCTACAATAGCTAGATATTGGTTGGGGCAAACAAAAAAATGAGAGGAAGATACATTGGATAAATTGGAAGAAGCTATGTACAACAAAGAAGAAGGGGGGAATGGGCTTTCGAGACATACAAGCGTTTAATTTAGCTATGTTGGCTAAACAGGCTTGGAGATTGTTACACCATACACACTCTTTGTTCTACCGGGTATATAAAGCAAGATACTTTCCTGAGTGTTCTTTCATGGAGGTTGAGTTGGGCCATAACCCATCCTATGTGTGGTGAAGCTTGTTGGCTGCAAGAGAGGTAATACAAGAAGGCTCTAGGTGGAGAGTGGGCAATGGAGTCAATATTATGGTTGACTCAAACAAGTGGCTCTC
The DNA here is from genome assembly GCA_032878915.1 of Castanopsis chinensis. NCBI lineage: Eukaryota > Viridiplantae > Streptophyta > Magnoliopsida > Fagales > Fagaceae > Castanopsis > Castanopsis chinensis. Next base: position 3,580,726 of record JAVQMG010000113.1, read on the forward strand.
CCATAAACCTGTCTTTAAAGGGGATGTGCAACTAAGCCTAAGAGTTGCGGAGCTAATTGACAAACATTCTTGGCAGTGGGATAAAAATAAAGTGGCTGGGATGTTTGCCACAAAAACATGTGACGAGATAATGGCCATCCCACTCAGTAGAGACCGAAGGAGAGACACATTGATATGGAAGGAAAACAGGAAGCACGAGTTCTCTGTTAAGTCAGCCTATCAAGTTGCTATTCGACTGAAACAAGGGGTGGAGGCGGAACACTCATGAGATAGTGAGGAAGGCAAGCTGTGGAAGATGATTTGGGAACTCAATGTGCCACCAAAGATTAGAAATTTTATGTGGCAAGCTGTGTCCAATATTCTGCCAACACGAGATAACTTGTATAAAAGAAGAATTCTGCCACCAACACCCTGAAACGGAAGCTCACTTGCTGTGGGAGTGCCCCTTTGCCCGCGATGTGTGGTCGTTGGCTAGAGGAAGAGTGCATAAATGCAGCAACAATACGAGCGATTTTTTCTAGCTCTTCAAGTTGATACAAGAGAAACTGACACAGGAGGAGATGGAAAGATGGTGCACTACAACTTGCCAACTTGGGCGATTTGGAATGGAAGGAACAAAGCCTACTTTCAAAATGTTCAGTCACAACCCAAAGTGATATATGATGGGGCCCTAGAGTTGCTTGCTACATACCAGACACTCTCGGCTACTCAAGCAACTACGTGATTGGGGAAAATTTTGTTTACTTGGTGTTTGTTTCAAGCCATACATGTACCTGATTATAGTTTTCTTATATCAAATAAAATTCTATCTATTACCTCAAAAAAAAAACACATTTATTAATGTTATAGTCTATTAGTAAAGATTAGAGAGTAATTATTATAAAAAAGACACACTATAGGTTGTCTAATCTACAGTTGAGAAAAATACTTATAAAAAAAAAAAAAAAAAACCGTGCATTTTCAACTACCTGATTGCATCCATGCAAATTGCAATGGTAAAGAATATATTTATCTTTAGTTTTTTGCAAGTGTCAATAATAATTAATATCAAAACATCTTTAAAATTGAAAGTAAAAATAGACATTAATGGCCCCTCACACAGCTAAAACTTTGAGCGGTTAAGGCATACATGCATTTCTATGGTATTATAAGGCAGTTTCAAGTTCTTCATCGCAATCCTTCTCAAAAAAAAAAAAAAAAAAAAAAATCTTCATCACAATATTCATGTGTAACTGACGATGATTTTTTTTAGTTTATTTTATTTTTATTTTAAACAAGTTAAGTTTTGTAGGTAGATGTCATCAGTGGCGGATCCAAGATTTCAAGTTAGGATGGGCAAGATTAAAAGACAAAATTGAAGGTAAAATTAATTTAAGAAATATTAATCGATACTAATAACAAAATAAATAAACGACTATGTGCCAAAGTCATTGTCATACATAATCTAATAAAAAAATTTACTTTTATTAATTTTTTTTTCATTTCTAATTAAATTTACTCAATTGAAAAATCTACTTCAATACAGGCTTGTTTAGAATTTGACTTGGACATATTACTATGAAGTTGTACATGTTCCTCAATGCCATGAATGCTTTTAAAATGTTACGTAGACATTTGAGTTTATAGCAAAAACTCAGGTTTTTTTTTTTTTCTTTCTTTCTTTTAGGTCAGTAAAAACTCAGGTTTAGACTGAAAATGGTTGATTACAAGAGAAAAAAAAATTGTAAATAAGAGCGGACCGGTGTGGTGCTATAGTTTGGTATCACTATATTTTTTTCTCCAATCCTATTCAGCGAAGTTGTGTGCAAAACCAATGTACTAGTAGGTGGGACCCATTATTTAATAAAATAGTTGCTTCATTGCTTTGTGAATGTAAAATTGTCTTCTTGTTGACAAGTTAGCAATACATATATAGTAAAAAGTAAAAAGTTGTTTCTGTTAGGAGGGGCAAATAACCTTTTACTACGTTTATTAATAATTTACTACTAATACATAAAGAATTTTTGAGAAGGTCGAGGGGCAGCTGCCCCCCCTCGACCCCCCTCCCTCCGCTCCTACCACATGTCATAATAGGTATTGCCTGCTCAGAATACCATGCCAAATCAGGACATCCTTCTTTAGATTGTCTATCACTCGGTGGAATTTCCTTAATTATTAAAGCTTCATTGGCAAAAATACTATCTTCATCAAGTCACACTTTCATTTCTAAGTCTCATGCTCTACAAGACTGCACACACGAGCATCATCGAGTACACAACAAGGGGAGAGATTATTTTGTGAGTAGTTGGCTTCAAAATCGACCTATCATTTTATACTCGAATTTTCCTTAACCTTCCCCTGTTATCAATACAACCATTATCCATTGAAATTTGAATTATTAAACATTTAAACTCTCATAGTCCAAACTTTTGTGCCAAAGTATTACTTATCCAAATATATATATCATTTGCAAGAGTTTCGCTAATGTATGTTGATTTATGGTGGGCTCACAAGTAAAGGTCTTTGAGGCACATTTTGCTAGTGGCCCACGTTACCCCCTCCCATAGAGAGAAATTATTAGAGCATCCCCATCAATATGTGCATAAATGTGCAAAATGGAAAAAATCACTAATTTTACATATTTTTAGCAAAAAAACACACATTAGTGGGTGTAATTTTGTGTATAAATGTACATTGCTACAGTAACCATGCAAATTTACACGATTACTGTAACATGTGTATTTAATATCTTAATAATTTTTTCTCTCTTCTCTACCTGACTCTCACCTCCTTCTCTCTCAGGCGTACAGCACAGCTCTCTCCCTCTCTCATCTCTTCAATCTTTCTTCCTCTAACTTCCACTGATTGCCATCGCCGTTGATGAGAACGAGGTTGAGCAAGCCGAGTCGCTGGACGAGTCCGTCGCCTACAACATGAATGGAGTTCTCCAACGGGTACGTCACCTAGAATCTCATGGGTTTTGATTTGATGTTGCCGTGAATCTCGTGGGTTTTACTAGTTGAGTTGGAGCCTAGAATCTTTTTCTACTGCTTGAGCTTGAGCTTGAGGTTGCCGTGAATCTCGTGGATTTTGATCCATCTTTGGTTGAGCTTGATCCATCTTTTTTCATCATTAATCTTTTTTTTTTTATTGGTTTTCTTTGGGATTCCGGTGTGATCAGCTTGTGTGGATTCCGGCGTCGATCTTGTTGCACGGTGGGAGGCCAGAGGCGTCGATCTTGAGAGAGATAGTGGCTGTGTGGGTTGTGTTGGGTTAAAGAAATGAATATTTTATTTGAATAAGTGTATATAATAGGCAAACTGATGTGGATATTTTGTACAAATAGGTGTATAAAATAGAAAGAGTAGGTTTTGGATGTGCAAAATGGAAATTTTTTTGCACATACTGATATGGTTGCTCTTAAACCCTACGGAGGACTATGTGGAATCTGCGACTGATGTCAGATTTAACCCACACAAAAAATAAAAGCTTAAGTTTAGTTATTACAAATCTAACTAGCTTTTCATCTCAAATCTCAAAATAAATTTCAAATTCCAAACCCATAAAATTTCAAATATCAAAATAAATTTCAAATTCCATACTTTTCAAACTCATGAAAAACTTAAAAAGAATAAAAAGAGAAAAGTAGAAAAACAAATTGAAACTCAAAAGGAATCAATTGATAAATTTGCTATTAATATTAAACACAACACAACAAAAAATTTGGGTGAAGATATAACAAATGAACAAAAAAGCCATTAATGTGGCATTTGGTATGGTTAATGTTTAAAGATTTTCATGTTTGATTGTAAATCATATTACGAAATCAGATGCTAAGGGAATTTGGATTCCCCCTTTAATTCCCTTTTAATAGGAATGTGGATTTCCCTTAAAATAGGTGGATATTTAGATTTCCAAACTTAAAAGAAATTGTATTTTTTATAAATTGACAATTTTAACCATTTTCCTTATCATATAAGCAATTAAGATAATATATAAAACAAATCATTAGTATCTTTTCCTTTATCTTTATCTCTTCTCGCCAAAACAACATTATCTCTTCACTCTAAAACAACCTAAACATTATAGACAATTCTATTAATATATTCGTTTTTTCTTCTTTTAGACTATAGTTTTAATGAATTTGTTGTAATTTATAGTTTATATTTTGTTTTTCATTATTTATTTAGAGGAAGATTATTATTATTTTTTTAAAAAGATTTATATTGGATTTACAAATCTAAGGATAGAAAGGGAAAAATAAATAATTTAGTTAAAAATTTTAGTAATAAACCAAATATTATATTCTCGCATTCTTAAGAATCTTATTAGATTCTTAATTAAACAAAATATAGGAATAGTTACATTTCTAGGCATCCGGATTGTAAGTCATCACATTCCCAAAAATCCAGATGCTAGAAATAATGTGGATTTCCCCTACTAAACGCCACTTAAAAATATTTAGAGAATAAAAATAAAAATAATTTTAATCAGATAAAAATTAATTAATATTAAAATATAATTAATAAAATTAAAAAAAAAATCCCTTTTAAGTTTTTGCCTTAAGCCTCAAAAGTTGTTGAGCCAATCTTAATGATTGCCTTAGGCCTCAAAATTTGTTCTTGTGTCTAGGCCTCAAAATTTGTTAAGTCAATCTTAGTGACTGTCTTAGGCCTCAAAATTTGTTCATGTGTTGGAGTGTTTGGTGAATAAAGTATTATTGACGCTAATAATGGGTTCCTTTGTGATGACACGCTAATGAATAATGGCACACCGTGGAGATTGCACGACAGAGTAGCCATGTATCTACATGGTTCAAAGTTTGCATTCGTCCACATGTTTTAATATAGTCTATTTTTTTTTTTAATAAGCTTTTTCTTAATTATTAGCAACATAATGGTAAAGAAAAAACCTAATCCCATAATTGATTGGGAGTATAATCTCACTTTTAATTGTAAATTTCTTACATCAATCCTCACGTTCGAGAATATTTTCAAAAAAATTTACAAAAACACTATCATCCATATATAAAGTAACTATGTCTGGAATCAGTCCAGGAATAACAAGCTCCGCCAAGCAACCGTTAGAACACTCGAAGTCGAATAATGAAGCAGAACTCAACTCCTTGTCTTTTCTTTTGATTTCACTATCATCCTCTTTTTTTCCTTGATGGAAAAGCGTTAAAATTTGAGAACCCCAAGTACAAACTTTTCTTTTAATAACTTTTCCAGCCTTGGCTTTGGTTCTTGGGTTTTGGATTATTTTACTAGCAAAAGCAGCATCAGTTAGAGATTGGAGGCTGTTGTTTCTTTGGTACGTTCTTTTTGGTTGTCTTACTCGACCAAGACTATTTTTCATGACCATAAATTACTTTTACCGAAATTGAGGTTTTAGAATAACGACAACAAATTATGAGTGATCATATTATATAGAAGGTGAGTTATCCTTTACCGACTAGAAGTAGAGAACTAGGAAGAACTATCTTCTCAAAAAAAAAAAAAAAAAAGTTTTGAATTTATTTGATACGTGTAAATAAATATTGGTTATCCTATTTCTAAACAAAATCGGATATGAAAAATTGCTTAATTAAAAGAAGAATGGGCTTTGAGCAAGCCCATACGAATGGGCTCTTCCTTCCGGCCCATTATCAGCTCTAGCCTAGCTGGCCTCAACCCGCCAGAGTCTTCTCCTAGAATTTGCTAACAAAATCCATTCCCATCTCTCTCAGTTTCAGATAATCCCGTCCCTTCTAGGAAAGCGGTTAATAAAGCCGTTAATCGTTGAAAATCAGATAACTCCTAATAAGGTACAAAACCCACTTGTTTTTTTCTTTTTTTGGTGTTGCTTCAGAAACACGAAAAGTAGTTTTCAATTCCAAAAGCATATATGCATGGTTTGTTTTGTTTTGTTGGTTGTGCAGGTGGAGCAGTGAGCTAGAGTAAATTTTAACAGGGTTACAATAATGGGTTCCTCTGTGATATCACCAGAGGATGTGTTGGAGTCTTTGATGAACGATGGTACTATTGACGCTATCAGGCTCAAGATAATCAATCAGCTCAAAGCTAATGTGAGTGGATTAGTACCCAATTTTCAATTTTTTCTAATGGGGTTGAATTATTATATGTGAAGAAAAAGTATAGTGTTTTTTGATTTGATTATGGTGTTATAGTTCATGGGTTTTTCAAATTTACAATTTTTTTTTTAAAATTTTAATTTCAATTATTTTGGATGAAGGAGGTATTGTTTTTGTGGTATGACTGTATGCGTTTTATTTTGATTACTGATTTTGTTCGTGGGGTTGAACTGCATTGCTGTATTTTATGTGTATTGTTGGTGATGTAGTGGTTTGTTGACTGTTGTGGGTGATAGTGTCAAGGAGTGCTTGTACATAAGGATGATAGTGCCAAGCGAGTTATTTTGATTATTGATTTTGTTGTGTCCTAATATTTCAAGAATTGTTGTGTCGCTGCGTCCCATGTCATATTGTGTCCATGCTTCTTAGGCTAAAAGTTGATTGATTGGATAGGTGTAGCCAACGAGAATTGGTTGGGATTTAAGGCTTTGTCAAGTTGAGTTTGAGATGGGTTTATTTGATTTGATGGAAAAGTGTGTTATCTTGTGAATTATGTGGTGGGTTAAATTTAGGACATTGGTAAAAGGATATAATGAGTTTAATATAGTAAGAGAGTGTTCTGACTTCTGAGTTAGGTGATTGTGTTTTTGGCTGCTTTGTGTTAGTGATATTTTAAAATGCTCGAGGACAAAATGTTAAGCTTTTGGTTTGGAGATTTGGCTATAAAGGGTAGCAGGTTTCAAGGTGAAAAGTGTCTAATGGGGCTCTTAATCTATTGTTTCTTGTTCTTTGTTTAATAGTGGCATGATTGGGAGTTTGTAATGGACTATGGTATTTGGTTTCTGTTTTTGGGTACTGAATGTACTTTTAAGGAGAATGAATAGGTTAGCTTGGACTGTTAGGAAAGCTAAAAAGAATTAGGATTTCGGTTTGGTCTGTTTAGCCTTGCTTTGGACCACTCCTAAGTGGGCACACGCAATTGGTTGTATGGAAGTGATCAAATCCAACTTTGACCTGATTGAGTGCTCTCTATCACTAAAGAGAATTGGATCTCTTTTCCACTCTTGTTTATTAAGTTGTGGTGATATTATTCTAAAGGTTAAAAATAAAAATACTTTTCAGTGATTTGTGGGATAAGGGTAAAGAAATTAGATGATGGTTAGTTTGCAGATATGCTTCTCTTTGTGATTTGCATTGAAGGAGAGGAATAGGCAGACATTTAACTAGTTGGGGTCTTGTTCCTATATCGATGGCTATCATTCTTAGATCTCTATTTTTATGCATGGATATTGTGAAGGGTGTTATTGGTATTTCCTTCCCAGGTGATTAGGATCAACTTCTTTCTGGTTATTTAGAGGTGATGATATTTTATGACAAATAAAGTAGTGATGTTGGAGTGTTGTTCATCCTTTGATGAACTGTAATAGAATAATGATTTGTGGGTTAGCAATTTGCATATGATGTGTTGTGAGAGTATATTAGCTGTTTATTAGTAGCTTGAAGTAGGTGTGGCAAATGGGCGGGTTGGGTCATAAATGGGTTGGGTACTTGGGTGTGTAATTGCCCATTTATCCATTTATGACCCATTTATATATAAATTAATTATCCATTAACCGTTCAACCTATTTAATTAGTAACTCACCCATTTAACCCAATAGGGCCTAAATACCTATAAAACTAGTTGAATAGCCTATTGACTTCCAAAATTACCAAAATACCCTTAATTACCCAAAATGACCCAAATACTCCGCTACACTTTCAAAATTAACCAGAATCAATATCGGCCGTTCATCATCAACATCATCAAACTCAGCTTTCGGTTTCTCAACCGAAACTGGCGGCTCCGTTCTCCGATTCCTCCTCTGAAGATGGCTTCACTGTCACCACCACCGGATGCCGGCGAGGGCTCCAATGGTGGTAATGACGGCAATGCGGCTCGCCCAAAGAAGCTCGCTTGGAACACGCCCTCAAACGGCGGCGTCGTTGAGGCCAATCTTGTAATGGGCACAGTATCTTGGCCCGCTTTGTCTGAGTCCACTAAGGCTTCGTTTAAATCGTTTGCCGATTCGACTTCAAAGACTCTCCAATTCACCACTCTCCACTTCTCAGGTTTGGATTTCCAATCAATGTTTGGTTCCCGAGAAAACTAAGAAAAAAAAAATAGAATCTTGAATATTATTATGTTTAATTTTTTTGATGTTTGGTTCCCTAGAAACCTAAAGAAAAGGAAAGGTAAAGGAATATTGAATATTATGCACAAATATTTTTTTCCTATTTTGGGGTTTTCAGTAAAAAAAAAGTTTACCTAATTAAGGAAAATAATTGTTGGGGACGTTTTAGGCTAATAAGGAATTAGACAAGGTAAATGTATATATATATATATATTAGATTTGCAGAATTAGAATTTTACTTTGCAACTTGAGATTTTTGCTATATAAAGAGTGTAAATTTTAAAGATTTGAGGTTAAATATCTCTCTCTAGAATTTCCTAACTTTTGTTTGGTTACTGAGAAAATCTAAGGGAAAGTGTTTAGAGTGAGAGGTTATACTGTTTATTTAAGTTTTAGATTTTAGAAGGGTTTAGTGAGAATTTGTGGGTTTATTTAATTTTAAATTTTAGATGGGTTTAGTGGGTATTAGTGGATTTATCCATTTAGACCCATCTAATTAAATAACCAAATGGGTCTTTACCCATTTAACCCAAATATTCAAACGGGTTGGGTTAAGACTTATTCAAATAAGGTGGGTAATGGGCGGGTTCATGAATATGGATAAAAATTGCCGCCCCTAGCTTGAAGTGCCTGCCAGATTTAGATATGAGCTACATGTGCATTTTTTTAATGAACAGGAGTGGTTTCTTTGTCTGTAATATTTTTTATTGTTTAGGAAAGACATTGCAATATTTATATATGTCTACTTCTGTGTTACAGGAGGAGCTGAAGAAAACCACTTTAATGATGGTTGAACAAAGTAAAGTTCTTAACACCCCTGGTGCAGAGAAACAGACTAAGAGGGAGCTGTTTGATGCCCTTCGACAGGAGCTTGAGTAAGTGATTTTGTTAACTTCGTGTGTGTGAGCGGGAGTGCATGCCCCTTCAGATTTTTCACAATAGTTGATTAGCTCTCTATCGTACTTTAAAAAATTGCTAGTAACCTTTTGGTTGTGGAAACTGGAAAGGGTCTTTTGCTGACGTAGTCATGCAACTATCTACTGACTGAAATTGGTCTTTCATATATATTGCTAGTAACCTTTTGGTTGTGGAAACTGGAAAGGGTCTTTCGCTGAAGTAGTCATGAAACTATCTACTGACACATTTAAGTTTCAACACATATAATTTGCCTAAAAACCCTAGGCTTCACCATCTAAGGGTGCTTGGAGTCATCACCAAGTATAGAGAAACATCTCTAATAATTTTTTTTTTACAAATTACACTCCTCAAATCATTCCTGGAGCCTTTTTTTAATAGGATTCAAGGATTACATTAAGGCACAAGTGCATCCAATGGAATCCTCAATCATAATCCAAAATTCAAAAACTAAAATCTGGTATCTCAAATAAATATGAAATAAAAAATTCAAAAATAATCTTGGTTGTTCTCCCTCCATCAAAGGGCCTCCTAAGAAGATAACTGGTAATGGAATTTGGCACCTTAAGGCCCTAAGTCCTCATGCTTGGTATGTAGGATCCCCCGTGTCAAACTGCTCATAAATTTATGCAAGCACTAGTGTGAGAGAATCCTTCAACAAACTAAACCAGTATGTGATGGTCCTTCTGATAGTTTCTTATGTCTCCATCAGCTTGCAGTCTACTCTCTGATTTTGACATTATCTGTCCATAAAGTCAGCAAGAAATTTATCCCCATAGAAATTGATTTCTCATATGTCAATCTTTAAGGCGTAGTAAGCTTGGCAGAAGCCTTAATTGCAGTGAAGTAACTTTAACACTGCATGTGTGGCAATGGCGCTTTTTATTTCTATTTTAGGGGTCTTATCTAAAAGAGGAATATTTTCTCCTCAGCCAAACAAAATTATCCCTTCTGAAAGTGGTTGAATCCTTCTCCTTCTTTGTGGTGGATGCTTTCTTCTATTCCATATTTTCAGCAGATTTTCATTCTCTTTGGAACAGGATAAAGAATCATTCTAGGATCACGTCATGATTTTTTTTTTTACATTAATAGGGTTCAGGGGTTGGTTGGCCACCAATTTTATATGTGCATAGATAAAAGGACAAAATTTGGTTTGGAGAAATGTTCCTTCAACCAGATACATTATGACTTAAATGAGTATCTATGTGAACTTTTAATTCCATGACATGTTTAATAGTCATGTTGCTTGTTTAGATAACTTAAAACTCATGTGATTAAAATACATGTAGATGGTCATCTGAACTGTCACATAATGACCTCAGCCTGGTTTGGAGGAAAGATCTATCATGGATAAAATTTAATTTGTTTGTTAACTTTTATGCAGAACCCCCGTGCTTGAGAGGGCCTCTAAATCAGTTTGGGAGTTAATGTTGGACAATAATGGGCTGGGGAAGGAAATCAGTGAAACTGTTGAAAAAGTCTTTTGTCGATTAAGTGGTAGTGAGCCTCCTTTATTTCCTTCTTTGAGCATTGAAGGCCAAGCAGAGAAAGAGCAGGAAGATTTGACCTCTTCATCAAAGAAAAGAAGTTTCAGTAAGATGATTGTGGATGGAGGAGCAGATGAAGTTGTAGATTTGTCCAGCAATTACCCAGCCATGCCTGAGGATCGTAATCCAGTGCCATCTTCCAGTGGACAAACGTGAAGACATGATTCCTTGTGTCAGATGAGTTCTTTCCTGACTGTCATCAATGATTTCTTCACGGGATTTGAGCAGATATTAATATTATTAGGAGCTTTGTAAGAATGTTATTTTTTCATAGTTAATCTTGTGTTAACCTCCTTGTATGTACAATTCTAGATTATTCTGCATAATAGTAACAAAAATTTTAATTTTTTTGGGGACAAAAATGATGCTCTTTTCCTGTTTTTTTCTCTTGTTTACACCTGTTTTGACTTTACCAGAGCCTCATAGAAAATTTATGAACGTTTGTTCATGGATAGAAGTTCTTTTAAGTATTATTATGGTATAGTAGATTGTTATTGTGGATCAAAGCTTAGTTGAATAGATTTCTTTCTTCTCCTCCTCTTTATTTATTTATTTATTTTTTTTTTAATTTTTTGAGAATTCAGTTGAATAGATTGATTGTATAGATAAAAGTGATCTGAACTGTAGTCGAGCAGAAGCTTTTAGCCTTTTACATCTTCCAAAAAAGTATCTATGACCTGAAGATTTTAAAGTAAAAATAACAGAGGTAGGAATTTTGATTTAGAAGTTATTATTTTGATTTAGAAGTTATTATGGATTCTAAGTTCTAACAGATGTATAACTTAGAAGTTACGGGGGTTATAACCTTAAATATGTAAAACATATGGAAAAATGATAGATACACTGGAATACAGTCACAAATGTGGAAAGGGACAACAAAAAACCGAAGGATGCAAGGAAAAGAGAAAAAGAGAGTGATCAAACTAGAATTTTGAACTTCTGTTTTACATATAAGATTGATGTTAAATTGAATCTGCTCATCATTTTTATCAAACAAGTGTTGTTCGAAGTTGGCAAAATTATGATCCTAGGTTGTTGTATTATTACTGCTGTGCGGTGTCATTCTAAAGGTAAAATAAATGAAGATTTCTTGGACTGGTAGAATTAGAGATGAATTCGTTTACTATAGTTATTATCAGTTCAATTCTTAGAATACATGTTAGGTACTGTTTTAACAAACTTAGAAGTTATTGGGGTCTTTATCCCCGCTTACTCTCTCTTTCCCACCCTTTATGTGATGATGGGCTTCAACTTATTAGAGAAGAAGCCTTGAAGGAAAAAAATGGTGTTTCGGCATGTGGTTCGTTAGTTGGTAACAGAGATAGGCAGTGGACACACATGTACATAGCTAGACAATGCCTGAAAAGTGCAAGGTTTTAATATATCAGAAATCTGGGATTAAATTTGACATAGGGGTAAAACCTTTTTTTTTTTTTTTATCATTTCTTTCTTTCTTTAAATACCCCTCCCCAAAATAAACCTACTTTTTCTTTAGCATGAATTGTTAGGGATGGTGGCTCATATTCTGAATGAGAATGTAAATCGACACCATTTGGCATTGGCTTATAAGCCATATTTTTTGCTTTTAACTTTTATGAACAGATTTTTAGATCCTCATATTTTTTTCTTATTTGTTTTCACATTTTCAAAGTACAAGTATACTTTAGTATACTTTTAACAAAAAAAATTCAGCAAAAAGTTAAATTAACTATTCTTAAATGGACACAATTGTAGGAGGTGAAGCCCCTTACAATTTAGTAGGATTATATTGGGGATTTTAACTGGGTTAGTGTTTTGACTAAGGAACTATATATATGTTATAAGTCTTTTTTTATTTTTATTTTTTTTTATGGTGAAAAATTATTAACCACTCTCATGGATTACTTATACTGTTGAACCGCATAATATTCTTCATATAATTTTCTCTCCATTTTTCCTTAGAGTGATAATCAAGGTTTTCAAACCCGGATCGTTTGACGAATTGAAAAAGGGAGAGGTTCAAGGTTTTTAAGGTCGGACTGAAGTTCAACCGAGGTCGAACCGTGATGATGTCATAATTAATTTAATAATTTTAATAATAATGAAATACAAATAAAGGAGAAGGAATTTGATAGTTTCAACTTAGAGGAGAAGGAATTTGAAGTTTTAAACTTTAGGCGTTTCTGTTGGAGATACCAAAAGATGTCAATCAGTTAAGCTATAAGACTCTCGGTCGCTATCTTAGTCCCAAAAAAAAAAGGCACCACTATGTCCTCCCCCCTTTTTCTGAATAGAAAAGTCTCCACTCTCCACTTGTTGTTGTGCTGCAAGCCTGTAACGTTTCTTTCATATATTTGACTACTTTTAGGTATCCTTCCATTAACAGCCTTGCATTATCAATTATCATTGCTGGTCTTCGATCTACACTTAAAATTCTTGAATTTTATTTGAACAGTGATAATCATTGACATGAATCATCTGGCTGCAATATTTTGATAATTTGATAGTTTCAACTTAGAGGAGAAGGAATTTGAAGTTTTAAACTTTAGGTGTTTCTGTTGGAGATACTAAAAGATGTCAATCAGTTAAGCTATAAGGCTCTTAGCTGCTATCTTAGTCCAAAAAAAAAAAAAAAGCTCCACTATGTTTTCCCCCCCTTTTCTGAATAGAAAAGTCTCCACTTGTTGTTGTGCTGCAAGCCTGTAACGTTTCTTTCATATATTTGACTACTTTTAGGTATCCTTCCATTTACAGCCTTGCATTATCAATTATCATTGCTGGTCTTCGGTCTACCCTTAGAATTCTTGAATTTTATTTGAACATATCACAATGTTCAATTAATCAAGTCCATTGCTACAGTGAAGCCGCCGGAGACTTATCATTGAGATAAAGCCAATAGCATTTATGATAACAGGTACAAAAATAATAAATAACAATATCATTTGATGAATTGTCACATAAATTAATGCTGTTTGGTTTAATAGAAAATGACTGCAGGTTGCTGAAACCACAATATGCGCATTTTAAAAAAAAAAAAAAAAAACCACAACGTGTTATATTCAACGCCAATAAGAGAAAAAAAAAAAAAAAATTTGATAATTGTTTAGCCCCATTTTGTCACCTGAGGATACGTGAGGCATCGACTTAGTTGGTAGATGACAATATTATTGACTTGAAATATTATCTACTCCTTCACATGTGCTATTTCATAGCTATAATGCTCTATGCCTCTATCCATGTTGATCTCTTTTGAGATTTTTTTAAAATTTTTTTATTATTATATATATATATATATATTTATTTTGGCAAGTTGCACAATGTTGTAACGTCTCTCACAAACTTTAAAATCAAGCAATATCTGCCCTTAATTATTAGTAATAAACATTTTGTTTATGCTACTAGGATTCTTGGAAAGTTTATGTTGGATGCAATTTAAAATATTTTTTTTATAGATAAAATTTAACAGAAAATCTTAACATAGTGCTTATTATCAATAATCATGAGGCATCCCAACTGCATATAGTCAAAGAGAAAGTGCAATGGACCATTTATTTATTTATTGAAGATAGAGACATCAATCTCATCTACCCACAAATTAAAAAGAAAAGGATGAGAGAGATAAGCATGCATTGAATTGGTAAACATAGACTGCCATGAAATTGAAACTTAATAATAATTTGGAAAGGAATATTCAGGCATAATATAGTCAGGCAACTATAAAGTATAAACTCTATGTCTATATAAAGAGTCGAAATGGAAGTGACAAATACAAGCTTTCAAGTTATTTGATTTGTACCTCTTCTTCTCTATGACTATCTTCTCTGAAACAAGTAACAGATCCTTAATGGCAGCTATAGTGTTTCTTCTAGGGTTCTTGATGGCAAACCTTGCCACAACAGGTCTCCTCTCTCTCACTGTGCCTCTTTTTATGTGCATGTGTTTATGTGTGATTTATTCATTTACTTATGAAACAATGTGTCAGTGTGCATCATTCTCTATCAAAACTAGTATAGAAAAAGCCAAGGATGCTGTCAAAGAGTACAGTTTTAACAGTGGCAACATTGTCAATCTATCTCTTATGTAAGAAATGTTGAAAACAAGATCATTTGCAATATGCAAAGAAGATCCATGATAGTTTTCAAGCTTTCAAGAGGTTTGACAAATTCACTTCTTGCTTAACATGCCAAAGACTAGCATCATGCAGTACTCATTTGTGCTGGTTCCCATATTGGCATGTTCCTAGCAAAAATAGAATTTTCAGACAAGCCTGAAATATCTTCTTGCCTAAAATCTACACTAATCTGCTTAATTGTTATCCTGTTTGGAGGGCTAATTAGAATTATGAGAGTTATCATTATTAACTACAACAACAAGCATGTTATTTTTTTGTTACTTCATTTTGCAGAAGAACAAAGCATATATCTCAAATAGACTTTGTTGTCTTATAAATTTTTGGTACTGATTCTGTAACAATCTCTTAGTGCAGCTTGCAATGATTTTCCACACAAGACTATACTTAAAATGAAAATGAAAATGAATTTTAAACATTGTTGTGAAAGAAAAAAAATCTCCTTAATTAGAATTAGCATGTGATCCATAGTACCCATGTGTCTTATTAATAAAAATGATTAGTAATACCACTACATAGGTAACAACATCAACAACCAAGCCTGACTTCCAAATTTTGGGGTAGGCTATTGATTCTCAATAAATTTGTTAGGGTGGACCACATGTATTCTTTTCTATCATTCTATTATATAAAAAATTATACTCTTTGTTATTTTCTTAATTATACATCCTTTTAAATTGCTTCTATTAATGTTATATTTGAATGCAGGTGCACAATCTGTTGGCGTTTGTTATGGAATGCTTGGCAACGATCTACCATCTGTGCAAGAAGTTATAGCTCTCTACAAGTCAAACAACATCAAGCGAATGAGAATCTATGATCCGAATCAGGCAGTTCTACAAGCCCTTAGAGGCTCTAACATCGAAGTCATGCTAGGTGTCCCAAACTCAGACCTTCAAAGCCTTGCCAACCCTTCCAATGCACAAGCATGGGTACAAAGAAACGTACTTAAATTCTGGCCTAGTGTCAGGTTTCGATACATTGCAGTTGGAAATGAAGTGAGTCCTGTTAATGGAGGCACAGCTTGGTTAGCACAATTTGTTCTCCCTGCCTTAACCAACGTATTCAATGCAATTAGATCAGCTGGCCTTAAGGACCAAATCCAGGTTTCAATTGCAATTGACATGACCTTAATAGGAAACTCCTATCCTCCGTCACAAGGGGCTTTCAGAGGTGATGTTAGATCATATTTAGACCCCATCATTGGTCACCTAGTATATGCTAAGGCACCCTTACTAGCCAATGTGTACACCTATTTTAGCTATGCTGGAAATCCACGCGACATTTCTCTTCCCTATGCTTTGTTTACTTCCCCATCAGTTGTGGTATGGGATGGTCCTAAGGGATACCAAAACCTTTTTGATGCAATGATGGATGCATTGTACTCAGCTCTCGAGAGGTCGTGGGGCGGTTCATTGGAGGTTGTTGTTTCAGAGAGTGGATGGCCATCAGCGGGTGGATTTGCTACATCATTTGATAATGCACGTACTTATTACTCAAATTTGATTAGGCATGTCAAAGGGGGTACACCAAAGAGGCCTGGAAGAGCTATAGAGACCTATCTTTTTGCCATGTTTAATGAGAATCAGAAACAACCAGAGCTAGAGAAAAACTTTGGCTTATTCTTCCCAAATAAACAGCCCAAATTTAACCTCAATTTTGGTGGAGAAAGAATATGGGATGTCACTGCTGAATATAATGCAACAGTTTCCCTCAGTAGCGATATGTAAGATTGTAATAAGCATGAGTCCTCTCCTTTTGAGTGTCTTCATCTGAATAATCTAGTCCAAATCCAATGCTTGTAAGTTTTTTTGTTTGATGAATAAAAATCTTTCACGTTTGGTTTTTCCTTAGAGTGAGGCAGAATCAATATTTATGTGTTTGTGATAGATATCATGTTTGTTTCTTTGTTCTTATTATTCATAATAATCAAACTTATGTCACATTCTCGCTAATTACAGTGGAATCCGTCCCCTTCGGGTGTTTGGTTCAGGGCTCAAATTCCTTTCTTTACATTTTATGAAAAAAATATACTAAGACCTATATTTTATGGATGGTTTGAAATCAAACCATAGTTTCAAAAGTTCTAATTTAAACCTTTTTTTGTGGGGTGGGCATAAATTTCTAGCAACTTAATATATCGCATCCACAAAATATGGAGTAGAAAAGTTAGAAAACCCCAAAAATTGCAAGTACTGTGGCTGCTGGGATTCGAGCCCAGGTCTCCACGGCCACAACGTGGAATTCTTACCACTAAACTACAGCCACAACGTTGTGAATGAGGGATATTAACATATCTATAATAATTAAAACCTTATATGTAATCATCCACCAAGTTTAGCTCTCAATAAAGTGTTCAATGAATCCAATATTTTTCACAGCTACCAATATGATATTTTATAATTGGTGCAACTAAAAATGGATTAAGTGATGGGTTAATATAAATGTGACATTGCTCTAATCATAACATGCCATATATTATCAAAAAATTTTAAATTTTAAATAATCTGAGATTGGACCTTTAGAGTAATGTGGTCTCTCTTTTTTGGAAATAAGCCTCTTATGTGAGTGTTTGAATCCATGTTTGCGTTTGCATTTGTGTTTGTAAGGTTGTTGCATTTTCAGCTTTTTATTTTTCTCCAGTGCTCATGAACAGTAACCGTACTGTTTATGCACATGGATTCACTATACAGGAGACAAAGTGCACTGTTCAGCACTGTTCATAGGACCCACAAACACTTTATTCAGAAAAAAATATTAAAAATGGGTCCCACGATACTATTCACACATTTAAAAATTATTTTGCTATCGTGTTTTCATTTTTCAACAATAAGTTTTATCCAAACGGACTCTATGTATCTGTTTGGATACGGATTAAGTTGGTTGCGTTTCGCGTTTTCACGTTTTCCTTTTTTTTTTTTTTTCTTTTACTACTGCATGCCTAGGGGGGGACAAATTCTACTGTTCATACTACTGTTCATAAACAGTAGCCATATTTTGTTGACTTTTTAGCTTTTTATCACATTTGTGGGTCCCGTGTACTGTTCATGGGACCCACAAATTTCACTTTTCAGCAATTTTTTTAATTAAAAATGGGTCTCACGGTACTATTTACACATTTAAAAATTATTTTGTTACAGTGTTTTTAGTTTTCAGTTTTCAGCAATAAGTTTTATCCAAACGAACCTTATATATACTTGAGATTTCGGTGTTTATGTCTACCTCTTCCACATCTCTCCTTGTTAGGCTTATATGACACTTGTTAAATTAGTAGCACATATCTTTGAGAACCACAACCAAGCCTACATTATTTTGATCACATGACTCTTCAAAAAGCTAAAGCTTTACCCATTCATCAGGTGGTTTCATCCAAGCACTTCCCCTGTTTTGCTCTTCAGTTCCCCTTATATTTCCAAGTGATCTCAAGTAGGAGTCATATGCTTTGTTAAGACGATGTGCAAGTTGGTTTATGTTGGCTTTATTGTTTGGAACTAGAGTTTCCACTTGTGCTACCTAGAGGATTTTCATTGCTATTGCTTCATACCAAATAAAATTTCCAAATATACCAATTGAATTTTTGATAAGTTGGTGTTCACAAATATACCTTTTCTTTTGAATATTATTGTACTCATTTTCTTTTATATAAATTAGTTTGTAACTCCATGCATATGCATGGAAACACATAAAGATAAATACAATAAGATGCATAATATAATTTATATATATATATATATGTATAATTTAAATACTATTGATAGTCATTTTTATATTTTTTTTTAACTCTTTAAAAAATTTTGCAAGGATACTATTTGGTATAAAATGTAAATTGTCCATGTTTTTTTTTTAATTATTGTGAAGCACTTTTTTTTTTTAAGATTCATTTATTATAGACTCTTTGGTTTTTATACTTAATAAATCACTTGGATAAATATTTATGATATGAGCTCACATTTGATTCTAAAATTAAGAAATAAAACTCTTTAAGAATAAATAATTTAGGACACATGGCTCAAAATTAGAACTCTAATTTGAAATTCTAATTTGATTTTCTCTCAGCTTCATCTATTATTATATACTAGCTTGTAACCTGCATTGTTGCATGGATACAGTTAAAGATAAGCTATAAGATGCATTATATAATTCCTATGTATATAATTTAAATACTATTGATAGTCATTTTTTATATTCTGTTAACTCTTTAAAAAAATTTGTAAGGATCTTATTAGGTATAAAATGTAAATTATCCAAGTTTTTTTTTTTAATTATTATGAAGCACTTTTTTTTACTATTTATTTATTCTAGACTCTTTGGGTTTTGTACTTAATAACTCATTTAGATGAATATTTATGATATGGTCCTACATTTGATTCTAAAATTAAGAAATAAAACTCTTTAAGAATAAATATTTAGGACACATGGCGCATAATTGGAATTATAATTTGGAATTATAATTTGAGCTTCTCTCAGCTTTACCTATTATTATTTATATAGATATATAGATTTGTTGATTCTCAATATATATATATATATATGTATATGTATATAGATTTCCTATTTCTCTCACATTATTTCCCAATAAAGGTGATTATTCACCCTCTCTCTCTCTCTCTCTCTCTATTATTTAGCCTTTCCTGCAACTCTACTTTAGATTGATGAAATTTTGTATTTTTTGCACCTTTACTTTGGGGTGATATATTTTGGTCGTACATTTTCGAGTTTCCCATCACAAGTATTCTCTCTCCCTCTAATAATTTTGGTTTAAACTAATTATTTGATATTTTGGAAGTGAGACTTTGAGTTTATATCAAAATAGAATCTACATAACTATGTATTTGAATGTGGTTATCAATTATGTGTGCAATATCAATTGTAAATTTGTGATGAGGTTTGATTATCATGATTGTGGGGTACTAGAATTCCAAGTAAGGCAGTCACGCCACATGTCATGGCATGGCCAAGAAGGGCAGCTATTGCGCCAAGGAGTCCACGTCCTCGGACTCTATGATCCCGTCATCAACACGTCATCAAAGAAGGCCTTATTGTGTGGAAAAAGCCTTGGGAAGGGAGTTAGTACTGACGTGGCTGAAGAGCTGGAGGCTGTCACCACATTCAATGCATTCTACCAAACTTTCTGGCCACATTTATGTGGAGAAAACCCTTGAATAGTGCTGCATTGGTTGCTGCATCTCACAGCGGTATGGAGAAGGTGGTTGATGGGACTAGCACTTGAATGGTGGCCTATGTGATCAACAAATGGAAGGACATGATCATCCAAAAAGGCCTATATAAGGTAGAAGGCCCCCCGGAAGGAGGGGACCAGAGAAACAACAGAGAAAAACACTGTAGCACGAAGAAAGGCAATTATAGACAAGTTTGATAGTGATATATTCAAGAACTCAACCTCCTTGGACTTATCCGAGGAGAATTATCCTTCTTAATTTGGTGGTGACCTTCTCTTTTTCCTTGTCTTATTGTTATCCCTGACCCATGGTAAATGCTATCTCATCTATGAAAGCCAATTTAGAAGCCCAATCTCTAACAAATTCATTGTGTTGGGCCATTTGGGCCTGGGTCCTTCACTCTTTGGGCTCAAGCTCCAAATCTAGTCTTTACAATTGGCGCCGTCTATGGGGATATACTTGAGCTTTTAGGACATTCAGCTTTTAGCTATGGTAGGATCAGGGCCAGGGCCAGGGCCAGGGCCAAACTAGGAGGAGTCTGTTGACTCCCAGCACCAGGACCACTTCGTTAACTGTGAACGAGGAAGGGATAGAGAGGTCAGCATGCATACTGCACATATGAGCAGGAGCCAATCTCGAGAAAGGAGATACATCTCCCACGAGGAAAATACTAGAAGCATGTAATGGGAAATTGACCGCCTTCGTAGGATGCTGCAAAATGAGAGGCGAAAAAGGACTCCCTCGCACTCCCACCACTCTTTTGAGGATGACCAAGATGACTACTACAGGCCCAAATCAAGGACCCCCCTCAACGAGTCTTTTTCAAAGGAAGAGGAGCACCACCACAGGCGCAGAAATAGGGGCACGTCCCGTGAAGGCCTGGGAAATGACGCCATAAGTACGGCGTTGAACCAGATCTCTAAGTTGCCCCTCACGCATAGAATTGAGGCAGGAAGACTTCCTTACCGGTTTACTTAGCCTACGTTCATCATATATAACGGTAGGATGGACCCCGTGGAGCATATAATCCACTTCAACCAGAGAATGGCTGTACATTCCAAAAATGAGGCCCTAATGTGTAGGGTATTCCCCTCCAGTTTGGGACATGTGGAGATGAGATGGTTTAGCAACCTGAGGAAACGCTTTATCGGCTCTTTTATGGAGCTCACTCAGATATTTGGGGCCCGTTTTATCACTTGCAGTAGGGTTCCTCGGCCTCTGAACTCACTGTTGTCCATGGCAATGCATGAAGGGAATACCCTTGAAACGTATTCCGACAGGTACTAGGAGATGTTTAATGAGATTGAGGAAAACTTCGATGACGTGGCCATAAGCACCTTTAAGGTCGGCCTACCCACCGAGCACGGCTTGAGGAAGTCCCTGATGAGAAAGCTTATGGGGACTGTGCGCCAGCTCATGGATCACATTGATGAGTACAAACGGGTCGAGAAGACCAGCAACAAGGAAAGGGAAAGGTTAAGGTTAAGGTTATCCCCTAGGAAAAGAGGGATTTTAGGTTGAATCGATACAATAGCAACAAGCGTCGGAGGGATTTCACAGGGCCCTCAGGTCGAGTTGTTGCCCAGACCATTAGCACTGTAGTCCGAAAGCCTGTGCACCGGGTCTTGAAAAAGATAAGGAACGAGCCCTAATTTAAGTGGCCAAATAAGATGGCAGGAGACCCCACGAAGTGCAATTGGAGTCTCCATTGCCAATACCACCAGGAGCGTGGGCACACCACCAAGGACTGTAAGACTTTATGGAACCATCTAAAGCAGCTGGTGCAAGCAGGAAAATTGAAGCAGTTCCTATATCAGCCTAATAAGCAAGGTAGCCAGCCCAGGCCAAGAGTGCATGGAGATGCCTTTTCAAAACCCCCATTGGGCACAATTAGTGTAATCTTTGCTGCTTCAGGCAGAACCGGTTCCCTTCCATCCAGGGTAATGTCCATAGATCGGACAATTGCCGAGTAATCAACCCTTGGTTCAAAGAGGAGCAGAACGGGACTCCTACCAGCCTTGAGCTTTTTCGACGAGGATAAAGTGGGAACCTCACAACCATATGATGATGCATTAGTGGTCACCCTAAGGATTAGTGGATATGACGTTAAGAGGGTGCAAATAGACCAGGGTAGCGGCGCAGAGATCATGTACCCTGACCTATACAAGGGGATGAGATTAAGGCTAGAAGACCTAACTAGCTACAACTCCCTTCTTGTGGGTTTCGATGGAAAGGTTGTTATCCTAAAGGGCAAATCAGGCTGCCTATACAAGTGGGATCAGAAGTAGTGGAAGTGGATTTCATCGTGGTAGACGCCTACTCCCCTTATACTGCCATTGTGGCGAGGCCTTGGCTCCATGTCATGGGAGCCGTCCCTTCCACCTTACACTTAAAGGTAAAATATCCATCGGGGAATCGAATCGAATCGAAGAGCTGGTGTTAAGCCAATTTATGGCCAGACAATGCTTGGTGGCTGTGATCATACATCAAGTCGAAATAGAGCCCTCGGCCCTTGGCGGGCAAAATTTATAGCAATTAAAGGCCCCGGTGTCATCCATGGATGTGGCGGGAAGTGAGATAGAGTGCGAGCAATTGGCAAAGATCATCGTCGGGGAAGATGAGGAGAAGTTCTTTCAAGTCAGCACTCAACTCCCTCCTCGAGAAAGAGAGGAGCTCATAAATTTTCTTACAAGAAATGTTGATGTATTTGCATGGAACTCTTACGAGGCTATTTGCCACCATTTAAATGTCAATCCATTTGTCGCCCCAAAAAAGCAACCACCTCGGCGCTCATCTAGGGAACACTCTGATGCCGTTAGAGAAGAAGTACTTAAACTTAAACGAATTGGAGCTATAAAGGAAGTATTCTACCCTGAATGGCTGGCCAACACAATGGTGGTAAAGAAGAAAAGTGGGAAATAGCAGGTATGTGTGGTCTTCACGGATTTGAATAAGGCTTGCCCAAAGGACCCCTTACCCTTGCCTCGAATAGACTAGCTAGTAGATGTAAGCCATCCTCAGATGAGCTTCTTGGATGCCTTCCAAGGGTATCACCAGATACCATTGGCCCTGGAGGATCAGGAGAAGACTTTCTTTGTCACACCTACCGGGAAATATCATTACAAAGATGATGATCAGGATGTTCGAACTGCAGTTGGGCAAGTGTATCGAAGTCTATATAGACGACATGGTAGTGAAGAGTAAAGTGGAATCCAAGCACGTAAGCGACCTTGAAAGTATCTTTGGTATATTAAGGAAACACAAGTTGCCTCAACGCTTCAAAGTATTCTTTCGGTGTCGGCTATGGAAAGTTTTTGGGCTACATGGTCACCCATTGGGGGATTGAGGTCGACTCTAATCAGATTAAGGCAATATGTAACCTATAGCCTCCTTGGAACCCAAAAGAAGTCCAAAAATTGACAAGAATGACTGTCGCCTTGAACAGATTCATCTCCTGGTTAGCAGATAGGTGCCGACCTTTCTTCCAACTGCTGCACAAGTGGAAGGGGTTTGGATGGACAGAGGAATGCTCCTCGGCCTTCCAGCAGTTGAAAGAATATCTCTTTCGGCCACCTATTATGTCCAAACCTAAGAAGAAGGAAGTTCTATTTGCCTACATTGCAGTAGTATCCCACGCGGTGAGTTTGGTCTTGGTGCGAGCCGACAATGGAGTCAGAAACTAGTCTACTATGTGAGCAAATCATTGCATGAGGTAGAAGTCCGTTATCTGCCATTGGAGAAGCCATCCTGATAATAGTGCACGCTACACGAAAGCTCCCGCATTACTTCCAAGCACACACGGTTGTGGTTCTAACCCAACTTCCCCTTTGATCATTGTTTTGGGCGACGGACTACACATGGAGGATTGCAAAATGGGGGATAATTCTGGGAGCTTTCAACATCAAGTATATGCCATGCACTTCTGTGAAGGGCCAGGTCCTGGCGGACTTGGTTGCCCAGTTTACTGAACCTTTGTAAATATAAAACAAGGAGAGGGCAGACATGGATGGAAAATCAGTTGGGATGGTCGTCGTCCAAGAGCTTATGCACTGGAAGGTATACGTAGATGGTGTGGCTAATCAAAAGGGATCAGGAGTGGGGCTAGGTATTATGTCTCCTAAACAGATCACCATTGAAAAATCCTTAATGTGGGCTTCTCGGACACAAACAATGAGGCTGAGTACAAAACTCTATTGACAGGAATGGATATGGTATAGAAGATGGAAGGGTGAGTAGTGGAGATGTTTTCAGACTCGAGACTGGTTATAGGCTAAGTCAAAGAGGAGCTGGAAGCCCGAGACATAAGAATGCTGGGTTATGTGAACTGGGTTAAACTCTTGTAGGCAGAGTTTGAGTCTTTCTCTTTGCAACAAATTTCGAGGAGTAGAAATACGCATGTTGATTCCCTTGCAACCTCCTCAACGCAATATTTTCCCTATGTTATCCTAGTTGAAGATCTATATAGGTCGGCTGAGGGTAAAAGAGAAAGGGTCCTCCTTCACCAGATTAGGGTAGGGCCTAGCTAGATGGATCCTATTGTGTCATTCCTTAAGGATGACATCTTGCCTGAGGAAAAGGGGGAGGATGATAAGGTGCAGAGAAAGGCTCCCTGTTTTTGGTTATCCAAGGACCAAAAATTGTATAAACGATCTTTCTCTGGGCCTTACTTGCTGTGCATACATCTTGAAGTAGTAGATCCTCTCTTGGAAGAAATACACGAAGGAATTTATGGAAGTCACACGAGTGGGAGATCTCTGTCTCATAGGGCTCTCATATAGGGGTACTAATGGTCAGGTATGTAGAGGGAAGCACAGGAACATGTGAGGAAGTGTGACCAGTGCCAGAGGTTTGCCCCAAACATTCACTAGCCAGGGATGTTCTTAACCCCCTCTTTAGTCCCTGGCCCTTTGCTCAATGGGGCTTGGATATTGTGGGGCATTTCCCTAAAGTAGTAAGGAATATTGTGGGGCTTCTGGTTGGAACCAATTATTTCACCAAGTGGGTTGAAGCCGAGCCCCTATCAAACATCAAAGATGTGGATGTTAAGAGATTTGTGTAGAAAATCATTGTCACTTGATTTGGGATTCCTCATACCCTCATCTTAGACAACGACCTTCAATTTGATAGTAAGGCCTTTAAGAGATAATACTGTGACCTGGGCATTACAAATAGATACTCCACTCCGGCTTATCCACAGAGGAATGGACAGGCCGAGACTGTCAATAAGGTCATAGTCAATGGATTCAAGAAAACGTTGGATGATGCAAAGGAAAAGTGGGTGGATGAGTTGCCACATGTCCTTTGGATGTATCGAACTATGCCTTTCAAATCCACAGGGGAAACACCTTTTTCAATGACTTACGGAGCCGAAGCCGTAATTCCTTTCGAGACTAGGTTCCCAACACTGAGGACAAGCTCTTTCACTCCAAGCAGCAATGATGGATTGTTATAGAGGAGCTTGGATCTGATAGAAGAATGAAGAGAAAATGACATAGTCCAATTAGCCTACTACCAGCACAAGCTCAAGTAGAGGTATGACTCAAATGTAACACTAAGGCCACTAGCGCCTGGGGATTTGGTATTGAGAAAGGTTTTAGGTACTGTAAAGAACCCAGCGTGGGGAAAGTTAGGGCCCAATTGGGAAAGTCCATACCGCATCACTTCGGTAGCTGGAATAGGGGCTTATCATCTTGAAGATTTAGATGAAAATGTTGTACTATATCCCTGGAATGTAAATAACCTGCGAAGGTATTACATAATGGGTTACACTTTTTTCCTTTAGTATTAAACAGAGCCTTAGTTATGTCTGGTCCCTCGAACCACCTACTTTTGGGTAATTTAATACTCGAAGTCACTTTACATAAGCATCAAACAGAACCTTGGTCATGTTTGACTTCTCGGACCACACACCTTGGGTAAATTGATACTCCCCACCAACTTTCTAAGTGTTAAACAGAACCTTGATCAAACTTTTTAATTGTTAAACAGAACCTCGGCCATGCCTTGGGAAAATTGATACCTTGATCAAACTTTTTAATTGTTAAACAGAATCTTGACCATGCCTTGAGAAAATTAACACCTTGATCAAACTTTCTAAGTATTAAACAGAACATCAGCCATACCTTGGAAAAATTACCACCTTGATCAAACTTTCTAAGTGCTAAATAGAACATCGGCCATGCCTTGGGAAAATTAACACCTTGATCAAACTTTCTTTGTGTTAAACAGAACCTCAGCCATGCCTTAGGAACATTAACACCTTGATCAAACTTTCTAAACGTTAAACAAAACATCGGCCATACCTTGGGAAAATTAACACCTTGATCAAACTTTCTAAGTGTTAAACAGAACCTCTCCCATGCCTTGGGAATATTAAAACATTGATCAAACTTTCTAGGTGTTAACAAGAACCTCAGCCATGTCTTGGGTAAATTAACACCTTGATCAAATTTTCTAAGTGTTAAACAAAACCTTGGCCATGCCTTGGGTAAATTAATACCAAGATTAAACTTCTTATTATCTTTCAAAGTGCCGAACAAAACCTTGGTTGTGCCTGACCCCCCTATACCCAATGCCTCAGTCAAATTAACACTCTCTATTACTTACTTGAACCCTCAGACTACCTACCCTAAAGGAATTAACACTCATTTCCTACTAGGTATTCTGCTTGCTCCTAAGGACTTAGGTCTCCCCTCTTAATTACACAGCTCCCAGTACTAACACTTAATCATTTTCTCTCATCACTTACATGGTCCTATCTTGTCTGAGTAAACAGCAAAGTCCTTGACGTTTATTATTGTTAAAACATGGGTGTTCACCTATCGAGGAATTATTCACCTAAAAATCTTAGCAAGAGGTAAAGTAAAAGGTACAGCTAACCAACTATAAATATGGCAAATAGAAAGGAACATGCACAAAACTAAAATTTAAAGTCTTCCACTAAGTAAAGTAATAATTACATCACGGCTAAAAGCAGATTTCCAAGAAGCAAGGTAAAACAAAACAATCATAATTACAATAGCAAAATAAAAGGGATCCTAATATTATGCCTTGACCTTGGGAAGGGGATCTTCCTTAGACTTGGCTTCAACATCCTTGGCCTTAGGAGGGGGAGGGAGAGCTTTCTTAGACTTAGCCTTGGTCTCCTTGAGATTGAGAGGAGCTTCTAGTCCCTTGACCCCTATTAGAGACTCAACCTCCTTGCCCTTGCCTTTGCCCTTCTCTCCTGCCCAAGCACCACCCTGGCCAACCCTTTTGTTCTTGGCCTACCTAGCCCCTTAGCCTTGATCACCAGCCTATTCAGGCCATGTGGAAACCTTGGGGGGGAGGAGAGAGCTCTGGTTGGTAGAGAGCTTCTTGAGGGAAGAAGGCTCGAGGCAGTTGAAGGTGGAAGAGCAGCTGGAGCCGCGCGGATATCCGGAGGATACCACATATTCTCAGGCTTCATCCACTCCAAGGTAGCTGGGACTCCTACCACATTCAAGGCTTCCGTCCATACCATCTGGCAAGAGTCCCTGTTCTTCTGCTAGTTAGATCTTGGTCTCCTCTACCCTTTGGTTATAGGAGGTTTGCGCTGAAGCCTCTACCGTCTCTTTGATGGTCCGAGTTGCTTCCTTGGCCTTGGCCGGTGCCGCCTTCAGATCTAAAACCTCTTGCTGGGTCATAGCTTTCTCTATTTCAGTGTAATGGAGCTTTTTGCACTGCTCCTCAGCCTGTCTTTCAGCAGTCTTAAGCCCGACCTCAGTGCTTTGTCTCCCCCTCTCCTCCTCCACCAGCTTTGTGTTAAGGTCCTGGATCTTCTGCTCAATCGCTCCTAGGGCCTCTTCAGCATTGGCATGAAGGCTAGCCTCGGCCCTAGCCTTGTTTCGAGAGTCGTCCACCCACTCCTTAATGACGAACACCTCCTGGATGGCCTGCACGAAGGCAAAAAACAAGCGTGCTACTCAATAAATAAATATAAAAATAAAAGAAGAGCCAAAGCCAAACGTGGAAGAAGCCTAAGAACTTACCAAGGCAAGGTCCCTTTTTAAGGATAGGAAAAGCTCTCACTGCCTCATTTTCCTTAAGGCAGTCATGTCCTTAGGTAGAAGGACAGGCTGCTCCAGGGCTTCAGTCATGTAGTGGCCTTGCCCTTTCTAGAACTCTCTGATCAAAGAGTTTCGCGGAATGGCAGCCCTATCTAACTCTAGCCGAGGAGCCTAGGATGGGTTTTGGTGGCGCACCTCGATCACATCATGCTTTTCCCTGCTATCGACAGAGGAAGCTCGAGATTGGCCCTTGGCCGTCTTCTGTTGTTTCGGTTCCTTCTAACGAGACACCTCCTCCTCATCGGTTCCTTCTAACGAGCCACCTCCTCCTCATCGGTTCCCTCTTTCTCCTATATTTTTTTCTACAAGTTGGTTATGAAAAGCAAACTGCTTGGAGGAGGGGGAGAAGGGGGAAGAATGGGTAGGGGCTAGGGAACCACGAGGTCCTTAGAGGTTTGCCCCTTAGCCCTATCTACGAGGAGGTCCTTTAAAGCCTTCTTCTTATTCAAGCCATTTCTTCCTCTTCCTCCGAATTGCTGTCAATGCACGCGATTACAAGACCAGGGGAACGAACACTCGAGGTTCTGTTTAACCCGTCCCTTTCGTTCGAGAGGTGGATGACAAGATCTCCTGCTTTCTCCTTCTCTTCCTCAAGGTGGAACTGGTCGATTTCTTCCTCGAGTGACAGCCGAGAGGAGGCAGTCTCTTCTCTTGGAGTCGCTGTTCCTTGGGAAACACGTGGATGAGGTTGGACAACTTGCTCCATGTCTTTTCAGGCTAGAAAACCTAATGCAATGACGTCTATACGATTGAGCCGAGGATCGCCAGCTCAGATCGTGTTGTCGATGTCCTGAAAGGTATCGGACAGGGGTTGGAAGTCGAGAATGAGATGTACGGCCCTTAATTGCCCGTCTTCGCTAACAAACACCTCGGACCTGAGCACCTGGTTAAGATTGTCAATGTTCACAAACCGGATGTTAGGGGCCACGTACCTCTTATTTGCAAACACAGCCAAAAAGCAAAACCACAGTCAGAAAAGTGAACACCTAGTTAAAAAAAGGGGGGGATCACAAAGCTAAATCTTACGACGAGGGACCTAAACCTAAGACACCCCACCTGGCTCCTTCTCCTGGGTCGGGCAGTGAAGACCATCGTGTCATTTCCCAAAAACAATCAAGTAGTCGTCCTTCATGCCCTTGTTGGACTTGGGAAGACACGATACGAGCCCAACGGCTGAGGATCAAGATTTAAGATAATACGCGGAGTCGCCAAGTGAATGGCACTCTTACATGAAGGCGACATCGTGCAAGGTGAGGCCCAGACCCATATATGCATTAAAGGCGTCTACACTGCCTAGAACCCTAAATAGGTTGGGCGCGCATTGTTGTGGGCACAACCTATGGGCAATTAGGTAATCCCTAGCACGCTACCCATGGCGAGATTCATTCCCCCCTTTTATAAAGGCGATCATAGGAATGACCACCTCCCCCTCGTGCCTATTAGCGTGCTATTGCCTCGGAGCACAATACCGCAGGGAAACCCTTGGAAGGATATGGTATTTGGCCCTAAATCCCTCTATACCGGTGGGGGAATCTACAAGGTGTTTGAATCTGGCCATCTAAACAAACTAGAAAGAAAAGCGAATGAGGTGTCTAAGAAAGGGAAGAAAAAAATAGAAGGCCGAGGAGAAAATAGCCTAGAAATGGAAAACTTACAAAAACGAGAGAGAAGTACGCCACAGCAACTTCTTGGGAACAGGAAGAGTTGAGAAATCTAGGAAGCTTGGGATTGTGGGAAGCCTGGAGAGTTCGAAAATTCGCAAAATGGGTGAAATGAACTCTCCATACGCATTTTATAAGAGGCGGCTTTGGGTGGGAGTTATCTTGCCCAAAATTCGAGGAAAAATGTCAACCGTAGGATCCCCATCTCACTGTTGGATATGGGGAACAAGATGCCGCCTGGAGCATTTAATGAAGTGTTGCGGACTATGAAGCATTAGGTACAGTTACGAGACACACAAAGCGACATTTGCACACAAGAGAGTCAGAGGTACAAGTCAATAACTGCCTAAAGTTAAAACCCCATTTCTCTCCTCGGAAGGGAGGAAACCAATGGAATTTTGAGGGACTATTGTGAGGTACTAGAATTCCAAGTAAAGCAGTCACGCCACGTGTCATGGCATGGCTGAAAAGGGCAGCTACTGCTCCAAGGAGTCCACGTCCTTGGACTTTATGATCACATCATCAACACGTCATCTAAGAAGGCCTTATTGTGCAGAAAAAGCCTTGGGAAGGGAGTTAGCACTGACGTGACTGAAGAGCTGAAGGCTGCCACCACATTTAATGCATTCTTTCAAACCTCCTGGCTGCATTTATGTGGAGAAGACCCTTGAACAATGCTGTCTTGGTTGCCGCATCTCACAAGGGTGCAGAGAAGGTGGTTGATGGGACTAGCACTTGAGTGATGGCCTGCGTGATCAATAAATGAAAGGACAAGATCATCCAAAAGGGCCTATATAAGGTAGAAGGTCCCCCGAAAGGAGGGGATCGAAGAAACGGCATAGAAAAACACTATAGTACAAAGAAAGGCAATTGTAGACAAGTCTGATAGTGATATATTCAAGAACGAAACCTCCTCGAACTTATCCAAGGATCCTTCTTAATTTGGTGATGGGCTTCTATTTTTCCTTATCTTATTGTTATCCCTAGCCCATGGTAAACGCTATCTCATCCATAAAAGCCTAGTTTAGGAGCCCACTCTTTAACAAATTCATTGTGTTGGGCCATTTGGGCCTAGGTTCTTCACTCGTTTGGGCTCAAGCGCCAAATCTAGTCCTTACAATGATAATTTACTTAAAAGATTGAAACATTTAAATAATTAATTTGAAACTTAAAAAATTTTAGTTGGATAAAAAAAAAATAATAATAACACAATGACAAAAGTTTGAAGAATATAGGCCAACTCATTTTGAAGTATATATAATTTTAAAGCAGTTTTTAGAAAACTATCTCATTTTCTTATATTTGATAGCAACCTTAAAATGAGTTGGAAAACTATCTTTTTTACTTTACTTATTTAGCTTGGCTTGAGATAGAGTTATCTTCCACTAACTCGCACTAAGCTAAATAAGGGAATTAAAGGTAATTAGCAAAAAAAAAAAAAGATAGAGTTGTTTCTCACACTAAGAAGATAGAGTTGCTTCTTAAAAAAAAAAAAAAAAAAAAAGTTTTCTAACTCATTTTAAAGGTTACTACCAAACATTGAAAAATAAGATATTTTTCTAGAAATTGTTTTTTGGAAATTGATTAATTTTTCAAAAAAATGTTATTGTATAAAAAAAATGGAGCATTAGTTGGCAAAAAACTATATCACTATTTTTTTAACCATTTTAAAACTCTACTTGAAGTTCTACCAATTACAACTTATCACACATTCTCTTTATTTTCTTATAAAATAATCATAGTTTAAAAGTGGGAAAAAAAAATTCTAGACCCATCACAAGTTGTGATTGATGAAATATAAATACTATAAATAAGACAGAAAGTTTATATTCCATGTGTGTGTGTATATATATATATATATATATATTTCTACTTCATATTTTCCTTCCTTGGTGAAATTTCCTTTACCAATTAACCAGTCTACCGACCACGTTTGTTGACACTTTAAAGTTTAAACTTTATTCAATCGGTTTCTACTTTCTACACCTAGAGCTCTCTATTTTCTACACCAATAATAGGTTATAACAAAGAGGATGAGGAAGAAAAAATAAAGCTCTCTTTCTCATTTCGTTAGTATGTTCTCATTAAATTTATTTTTTGTTATTTGGACTAGTTTAATAAAGAGTTTTTCTCAAAAAAAAAAAAAAAAAGTTTAATAAACAGTAATGTATTTCTTAAAAAATATTTTTATTTATTATAAAAATAATAACAAATGTAATATATATCATTTCTATTGTACTAAAATGAAAATAATATAAATTTTCTCGGAAATTAATTCAAAAGGTAAGTTAGCAATTTTTTTTTAATAAAAGTTATTTATAACATTTTGTGTACCATTAAAAAGTATATATAATTTGGAAATTATTCTTTTAGTTTTAAGCAAAATTTTACAAACCCAGTTTTTTGTACCTTACAATCCAAAACATCTAAAAACATATCTAAAAAAAGTTAATAAAACTCAACAAAATCACAATTCAAAGTAAAAAAGAAAGGGAAAAATAAAGTTTACATCAAAGTCAAATTCTTTCTCTCGAATATGTAAAAAAAAATCAAATGTGATGTAATCAAGCCAAATATCCAATACACAATCAAATTCAAAATTTTAGTAAGGCTTTAATGTCATGCAATAGAAATAGGTAGTTGATCCCAAGCAAAAGTACTAATTGTAGTTTTATATATGACGATTGTAAAGTATGCAGTTATATCATGTGGCACACTCTTTGAAAAGGGAATTTATCAAAGATAAGAACTAATTAAAAAAATAGTGGTTTTTTGTTTCTTTGATTCAATGTTTGAGACCTTTCCAATTAAAGAATAAGGATTCTATGTAAGACTATATGTTTCATTTGGTTTAATGTTTCAAGACTTTTCCAATTAAAAAATAAGAACTCTTTTTTTCCAAGACATTTTCTCTTTCCCATATACAAAAGACTTGGTATTTTCCTTTACCCTTTACACCTCTTGCACTTCTACTCCTTTACATACACATGTTCACGACCCTTCATGTCATTTCATCTCAAATACACTCAGGCTAAGAACAATGTCTTTCTCAACCAAAAAAAAAAAAGGCTAAGAACTATGTCATTTACTTGCAACCTTTTAATGACAACTTCCTAACTCCAATGTTGTCATCTCATCTTATCTTAACTTATATGAGTTGACTATGACTGGGGAAGAGAGCTTGTATTTTTTACTGTGTGACGACTACTTATTATTTTGATGTTAAGGTCATATGTTTTGGGTTTTGTAAATGTTCTAATTGGCTTTGAGTTTTTGGGTGTTTGAGATTTTGGTGTGAGAAATCCATAAATGTATTTTGTTTAGAACTAAAGAAAAATAGAAAGAAACTTTCTAATTAATTATTGAAGAGATTAGTTGGTTTTTATTATTATGTTTTAGAACTCATAATTTATAGGTTTCTTTTTATTTTTTTACTAGTATTTAGTGCTGTATCGATATGAGACACGACAATAAAAGTTGTTGGGGACATATTTTTATGTAATTGGCATATCCTTTGACAAAACGCACTTTACTTGTATTTGGGTAAATCTAAGTAGGTTCAAGATGATCATTACAAGTGGTTAAATTGAAGACATGAAGATTACTTAAGAATTGCTCAAGAAAAGTGCAAACTGCAGGTCTCGATACCTCCTCGACAGAAGCTCGATCTATCGAGATTCATTAAAGCTCGACAGATGTCCCGATCGATCGAGCTTACGGGTTTCAGATTATAGCCAGCAACGTTTTTATTCTAAAAGGCTAATTGTTTATGAGTTTGTATAATTCTTATTGGACTAGGAAAATCCAAGGTTTGTGTAAACCTATTTGGAATAGGAGAGCCCATTAAGCTCCTATTTAAAGGAGGTGGAAAAAGAAAAAACCTAACCCTAGAAAGCTTCATAAGGTTTTCTTTTTGAAACCCTAGCCTCCTCCTACAGAAGAAAGAGTTCATGCTGCGTTTCTTGTACGCCTTAGGATTTTGTAACCAAGCAAAGTCTCTTGCACCAACATTGAAGATCTTATTGGTGTTTCTATGTGAAGCTGCTGCAAATCAACTACAACAATCAAAGGGTTGCTGTGGAGTTAGTCACGTATTGGGATTCGTGCAAAGGAGTAAGCCGCGTACTGGGATCCGCGCATCAAATTGGTTAGTCACGTACTTGGGAGCCGTGCATTGAAAGGAGAAACTGTCACTACAGAACAAGTCCAATTGGGTATTGGGGTAAGAGTTCAACTGTAGGTTGGTGAGGTACTGGGATTCCTTACTTGTAACTGCTTGTTGTGATAATAGTGGAGTTTCGGAAGTGGTGACCTTAAATCACCCGGTGGGGTTTTTGCCGTAAGGGTTTTCCCCATTCGTAAACAAATCACCGTGTTCTTTATTTTCCGCTGCATAACTTAGTTTGGTGATTTGTTTGTGCTGCCACGTGATATTGCATGTTAATTTGATTAATTAAAAACTGGGCTAATTAATTAATCTAAGTTATCACAAGGGGTCAACGCGTTTATGGCCTGTCAAGTGGTATCAGAGCAGGCACACTCTGATTAGGGTTTAATCTTTGATGTGTGATCCATTGACCCCTGTTGTCATGGAAACTCTTGATTGTTTTGATTTGCATGATCTTGTGTTGAATGATAATGATGATATTCATGATGCCTATTGCAAGCTTTATAATTTTTGTATGAAATCTCTTGAATGTTCTACAAAATTAAAAGCTAAATTTAAAAAGGTCAAGCTTGAAAGAGATGATTTGATTGCAAAATTGGATGAAGCCACTAATTTGAATGAGAATTTTAAAAATCAAATTTCATCTCAGGTGGACAAAATTAAGAGTTTGGAAGAGCAACTAGTTGAATTTAAAACTGAAGTTGAAAAATTGACTAGTGCCAAACTTGTTGTTGAGCCTAACTCAAAAGAAAAGGATTTTTATATTCCCCCATTCAAAAGGAATAATAAAGAGTTTAAGGCTAATATTGCTAGGATAGACAAAGGTAAACAAACTGATGTTAACGCTGAAGTTTCTAAACCTATGTCTAAAACTCCTCCTAGGATGAATGATAAATCTGTTTTTGTCCCCACTTGTCATTATTGTCACATTGTTGGTCATATTAGGCCAAATTGTCCTAAGTTGAGGATTCTGTCAACCTCTATGGTTAGACCTCCTTCTAGGAAGCCGAGTAGCTCTAAAACTGCTCATGTTTGTCACCATTGTGGTGTTTCTAGACACCCTCGTCCTAATTGCTTTAAGTTGTATCCTCATAAGCAATTGTCCAAACGGTCACAGGTTTCCTCTCAAGAACCGACACCGTTGTTTGGAGAGTTATTAAAAGTCTTGAGCTTTTTAACTCAATTTCAGGAGAATTTTAATTCTTCTATGTCCTTTAGTAGTCACACTAGGACACGTGCCTTTTCATCTTCACGGCCAAAGACTCGTGCTGTGTGGGTGAGAAAGGAGCTTAAGACTTAATTGTCTTCTCTGTTTGTCCTCTGCTTTAATTCTTTCCATCTAAAGTAGGACTCTCTTTGCTTGATTTCTTATCTTCTATTGAAATCATGCTTTCATGCATCTGCACCTTTCTATCATGCCTTCATGCATATGCATCTTTCTTTCATGCATTCATGTTGTTTGTCTGTTTTTGTTTGGTTGTTTAGTTTTTATTTTATTTTGTTTTCAAAATAAAAATAAAAAATTGAAAAATTGAAAAAAATACAAAAACAATGTGTGTTTATGTACATTGGTTCATGTGAACTTTTAAAATGGCATTTGAAACAGAGTTTTCTAAACTTTGTATCACCTGTAGCTTAGATGAGCATTCTTTTGCACAACTAAGCAAGTGAGCTTTGTAGCTCTTTGTTTGTGATGAGTAAGGTTAAGTGATCTCTTCTTCTTAACACTCGTATCACTCTTTTTGATGGGTTGAACTAGAAAATCCTAAGAGAAAGGCATAAATAATCATCTCACCACTGTTACTCGCCAATCATAATATGACATCTGTATGCTTCGGCATAGCAAAAGTGCAATGTCAATGACATCGGTATGCTTCGGCATAGCAAAAGTGCAATGTCAAGGACACCTGTATGCTTCGGCATAGCAAAAGTGCAGTGTCAAAAGCTTAACGTAATTGGGTAGTTCTTTTCTTTCTCTTGTATGCCCATGCATGATATGCTTGTTTAAAAAGAAAATATGCAAAGATATAAAAAGCAAAAAGATCAAAAATGCTTTAAAATATGGTTGCAAGCGTGTTTTCTAGGAGATGTGGGAGTTATAGGATGTACCTCGAAGGTGATAGTCCCCATCAAACGGTTATGATTGTGTGTGAGTTAAAGTGATTTTCTCATATCTCAAATCGTCATAACATTGAGACACTTATGCAATCTTGCGATGTTTTCACACACAACACGCAATATTCTTTGCTATTCTTGATACATGTGCAGGTACAATGTGATTTGGCCATCACAAGGTTTACATGCATTAATGTATGCTCACTAAACTGTCTGGACTTGTTTTTGAAATATAAAATTGGTTAGACTTGTTTGGTATGTGTGTGCGTGTTTTGAGATACATGTGCTTATTTTTCTTGTTGAGAGATGTTTTTGAGAGCTTAATGTGTTGATTGTATCTTTGGTTGAGTTGCATGCATGATTGCATTCATGTCTGTGTTTTTTTTCTTTTGAAAAACTGTTTTTAAAGGCATCTCGACACCTCCTCGATACCTCTCGACACATAGCTATCTGTCGAGCTTCATAGACTCTTTCTTATCGCAGTCTCGACAAATACCTCGACACCTGCTGGATCGATCGAGGAACTTTCTGTCTGCTCGATAGATCCTCGATACCTTCTCGATCCATCGAGGTATGCTCGATAGCTTCTCGACACCTCTCGATCCATCGAGATACCCTTGCATGCATTTCATCCTTCTTTATTTTGCATGTTTTTCCCTTTGTTTCCATAGCATCTTGTTTTTCTTTCTCTTGTAGGTCTATGGTTCCTTGTTCTCCTCATTCCCTCTTTATCTATTTTTTAGTCTTTCTCCGGTCAAGTCTTTTGGCTTTTTATACCCTTTGACAATCGTGTCAAAAAGGGGGAGAAATTTGAGAATTGAATGTCATTCCTCAGGGGGAGTAATAGACTTAGGTGGAGAACTTCATGTTAAAGGAAAGAAAGTTTTTGTTGTAACTAACTTAAGGGAAGAGTTAGTTTGATACACATTAATATTGATATATTTTTTTTGTGATTGTGTATCTTTTGGTTTTGTAACCATTTTTACATACATGATGCTTGTCAAATGGTATATGTGATGATGTATGTGTTTCACTCTTTATCTCACATGTGTTGTTTCTTTTCTCTATTTATACACATGTTTCTTGTTTATTTAACTTGTCATTATTTTCCACATGGTACCTTGATGTGTTTTGTTTAGTGCCTTTCAGGAAAGACAAGTTAAAGCCAAGTCAAGATTCCGAACCTTCTTCTTGCAGCAACTTCTAAGGTTCAAATCTTTTAGACTAGGCTTATTTGTTCTTGAGTAGAATGTATTCTAGGACATTCAATGTACTCTTGTGGTTTTGTCACGGATTGCCAAAGGGGGAGATTGTTGGGGACATATTTTTATGTAATTGGCATATCCTTTAACAAAACGCACTTTACTTGTATTTGGGTAAATCTAAGTAGGTTCAAGATGATCATTACAAGTGGTTAAATTGAAGACATAAAGATTACTCAAGAATTGCTCAAGAAAAGTGCAAACTGCAGGTCTCGATACCTCCTCGACAGAAGCTCGATCTGTCGAGATTCATTAAAGCTCGACCGATGTCCCGATCGATCGAGCTTACGGGTTTCAGATTATAGCCAGCAACGTTTTTATTCTAAAAGGCTAATTGTTTATGGGTTTGTATAATTCTTATTGGACTAGGAAAATCCAAGGTTTGTGTAAACCTATTTGAAATAGGAGAGCCCATTAAGCTCCTATTTAAAGGAGGTGGAAAAAGAAAAAACCTAACCCTAGAAAGCTTCATAAGGTTTTCTTTTTGAAACCCTAGCCTCCTCCTACAGAAGAAAGAGTTCTTGCTGCGTTTCTTGTACGCCTTAGGGTTTTGTAACCAAGCAAAGTCTCTTGCACCAACATTGAAGATCTTATTGGTGTTTCTATGTGAAGCTGCTGCAAATCAACTACAACAATCAAAGGGTTTCTGTGGAGTTAGTCACGTATTGGGATTCGTGCAAAGGAGTAAGTCGCGTACTGGGATCCGCGCATCAAATTGGTTAGTCACGTACTTGGGAGCCGTGCATTGAAAGGAGAAACTGTCACTACAGAACAAGTCCAATTGGGTATTGGGGTAAGAGTTCAACTGTAGGTTGGTGAGGTACTGGGATTCCTTACTTGTAACTGCTTGTTGTGATAATAGTGGAGTTTCGGAAGTGGTGACCTTAAATCACCCGGTGGGGTTTTTGCCGTAAGGGTTTTCCCCATTCGTGAACAAATCACCGTGTTCTTTATTTTCCGCTGCATAACTTAGTTTGGTGATTTGTTTGTGCTGCCATGTGATATTGCATGTTAATTTGATTAATTAAAAACTGGGCTAATTAATTAATCTAAGTTATCACAAGGGGTCAACGCGTTTGTGGCCTGTCAAAAGTAAAAGTCAACAATGAGTTAAGAGTGTTTATGTATGTGTGTGTGTGCGTGTGTGTGTAAACCTAACTAATGGCAATTAAATCTTAATAAACGGAAGTTTTTAACCAATTTTTCTTTATTTTATTACATTCTCTCTGTGTGGTACTTAAAAATGATTTACTTTCACTAAGATAATGAAAATGGGTGTTCGAAATTTGGGGTTTGATATTTGTTTGTGAAAATGGAGTAGTTGAGAACTTGTTTGGAAGCCTACTTAGGACATGTTTGGTAGGAGGAATTTTGTTTCAAAAAATTGAAAGTAAAACTAGTTTTCAAAGAATAATTTTTACATTATATGTGTTTGGCTCCCACTTTTATGAATAACTAGTCGCATACCTGCGCATTGTGCGTAATAATTTTTTGAGGATGGTCTCATTAAATATTTTATTAATACTATAATTTTAATTATTAACCATTGGTTTTTCATTATTTTTTTAGTTAATAAAAACCTTAAATATACCTTTTTTTTACTTTTACACACACACACACACACACACACACACACGCACGCATATAGTGAATCTTTACACATACCTTTAATAAAACTCTATATATTCTACTTTTTTAGATGCGTAAAATTATAGACTACTACTCCATAATGATAATGGCTAATTAATTTTATATATACATTTTTTAGTGATCTCATTTGTAACGTTTCTTACCATTATCATATATTTACTAACTGATGATTTGCATAACAAAGATAATAAATGAGAGGTAGCATTGTTCATTAGATTTTCGAAAGTAATAGTGTATGAAAATTATATATATATATATATATATATTATAAATAAGGTTAAATGAAATGTCAAAAAATGGATTTTTAAATTTTCTAACTTTATTTCTTATGTAATTTCTACTATTATCAAAGAACATCTCTTTTTTAGTTATGAATAATATGGTTTCTATAAGGACCAAAAATCACGCATTCAACTAAAAGCCCAACAGTGAATCCAATAATTCAAGGCCCAAAACAAAGAATTTATAGAGAAGGAACAAAACAACAAAGGGACGACTGCGTCTTGAGGATTTCACTTCCAATAAAAAGGAGCAGTCAATACTCGTTCTCGGATTTTTTCCCAAGGAAGAATCTGTTACGTTCAATTATCAGTCTTCTCTCTCTTTTGCCAGAACCGTCTGTCTCCCCTTTCTCCTAGCCTCCTTCATCCCTATTTATACTCCTGACTTCTGTCATCTCAACCACTCATCTCTTACCTAACTATTTTCTTTTGTTGACACTTGTATGTTTGCTTGTAGAAGGTAGTGGAAAGAAGCTGCCTAGCTGTGATTTGCACTGTTCGGTCACCTCCATATCAATGCAACTAATAAAGTTGGTGTTCCTTATTCAATGCGGCTAGGAAACTAGGTGCAGAACACTCAATGCAGAGTTCACAACTACCTACCCTCAAACCCGATATTTTCACTTTCTCTGCCATATTTCACCAATTTACCCCTTGTATGTCACCATGCAATCACGCCTTCACGTCCTCGGGTCCTTGGCTTTTATCCTAATTAAGATCTCCTTTGCTCTTTAATCTTCATCCTCGGTCCTCAGGTCCCCACAATAGCTCCTTAAAACTTATGCTATTAATTCTGAAACAACCAAGTTTTAACTTCATGAAATAGCTATCCACGTGCCACTTGCTTTCCCACGTGTTAACGTCTTTTCACTTCCTATGTCACGTCCTTGACGCTTTGGAGTCCACGATTGATCATTTATGGTGTCAGGTGGTTCCCTGTCTCCTCATGTTTTACGGCTCGATCAAAATTTGTACGGTTCATATTTTCCTCCTAGTTATGAGCGGGAAAATTACCACGCGTTTTTACCTCTATATAAATAAGACCTGGGGCTGGCTGAAGCTCATTTTGGGCATTTTGAAGGAAAGGAACCTCCCGAGGAGCAGTTTAGCATTCATTCAGAGGTGTGTTAGTTTTCTCATTGATTCTTCTTTGCTGATTATTTTTTCTTTATTCTTTTCATAAGATTTGATGGGTAGATACACTAAGTTAGTAAATACTGATGAGGTGAGGGCAAATTTTAAGGCCCAATATAGAATTCCTGACGATGTTGACATTCAACACTGTGAGGAAGGAGAGCGGTTAGTCCTACCACGACCTCCCGAGTTTGTGATAATTCCAATGATTGCTTTTATTGAAGGTGGGATCAAAATTCCCATGGGGAGGGTAACTCGGGATTTCCTTTTAAACGATAGGTTGACCCCAACTCAATGTTCTCCCAACGTCCTTAGGATTTTGGGGTGTATAGATGCTATAAATCGTAAAATAGGGACTAACCTTTCCTGGCATGATGTAAATTGGGTGTACAATTGCTAAAAATGAGAGAAAACTAAATATTATATGAAGTGTAGAGTTCCAGCCATTAGGTTAATCTCCTGCCTACCTGATTGAAGCAAAGGCATGGACGAGGATTTCCTCATTGTCTCAAGGAATTGGTACGACGAATTACACTGCCCTACCTAAGAAGGGGAGCCAGGTAGGGTTCCTGACAATCGAGACAATACTCGGGATTTTTAATCATTTTCTTTTACCTTATGGTTTTGTATTTATTAAATTTTGTTAACGGTATTCATCCTTTGTGGCAGACAAATATCACACCGCTCCAGCTTAACACTTGGTAAACTTTCAAGAATTGAAATATTTTTGCATCGGGATGGACAGCTTAGAGCAACACACGTTATTCTCAGCTACAAACCCTCCACCAAATGTTTTCAGAGCCTAAAAAACGTTATCAGAGCTAAGGATTTGCGTTTGGCTCTTATTGACGTGGCAGTGCCCGGTTTCCTATTAACCAAACCTCCTCCAAAAGGAACCCAAGATGCCCAGCTTCCCACGCCTTTAGTAGCTAGACTCATCTACTCCCAAGATCCTCCCATCCCTTCTAAAGATGAGGAGAAAAAGTCTACACCCGAGCCCATTCATCTCGAGGTGACAGAAAAAGACTTCGAAGTCTTCTACCATGCAGATGCTCCTAGTACTTCTGCAACTCACCCATCGAGAGATATGGGTTTTCAAGAGAAAGAGCCGGACCTCCTCGCTTTACTAAAAGCCCATGCTGGGGATTCTTCCCCAGCTGTAGTAGTACCACCTCATCTTGCCACTCCATCCGTGCCACGTACCTCACCTGCTGAGGTAGTGGACAAGAAAAGAAAACGTAGTCAAGGAGGAAAAAACTCCAAGGAAATCGAAGAAGGAGAGACTACTGAGCCATCCACTAAAGAAGCTCGAGGAGGAAAACGGCAGCAAAAGAAGTCTACCTATACTGGGACTTCTAAAGAAATGAGAGGGGACCTACTTGCTCACTCCCAAGTGCAGAAGATCGTAGTAATATAATTCTCAGAGTACCGAGGTCGAACCACAAGGAGCAGGATAATTTCAAAGACAATATAGTTAAATGACAAATTGAGCGAAGAAGAAAAATACTTTTTCTTGGTGATTGTTAACAAGAATAATAATAAAAATTGATTCAAATCAATAATGTAAATACTAGGGCATCGGGGTGTTTCCTTATATCGATATGAGATTCTTTGTGATATAAGAAAATATCTATTTCATAATTGATTGTTCTTATACAATTAAAAACTTATGATTCGGTTGAACTGAGATAA
Source organism: Castanopsis chinensis (assembly GCA_032878915.1). Classification (NCBI taxonomy): domain Eukaryota; kingdom Viridiplantae; phylum Streptophyta; class Magnoliopsida; order Fagales; family Fagaceae; genus Castanopsis; species Castanopsis chinensis. Next base: position 3,622,749 of record JAVQMG010000113.1, read on the forward strand.
TTCAAAAACGCATCATAACCTCGATTAATAATGCAGTTAGAAAAGTTTTTTAGAAAAACCCATTCACTTTAAAATCTAATTTCTATTTGAAACTATTAGAAATTCATCTAAAAAATAAGAAAAACATGATTGAACTTATTGAAAGCATGGAAGAACTAATACATCAAAAGAAATTTAATTGAACAATCAAATATGTCGCTGATAAAATCTTTGAAAGAATCACATTGAATATTCATACCGTATAGAAAAAACATAATCTCTAGCCCTAGCAAAGATTTTAGGCTACCATTAGAGAAAGGAAAATACAAGCTTTCCTTGCCCAAAATTTGTTTTTACAGCCTCCCTTCAAAACCCTAACATCAAAGTGTCCAAAGAAAATAAAACTTTTACTATTTTAATTTCCGTCCAGGTTTACAGTGGGTAACTTGTGAGTTAATTTCGGCTTTCAAAAGTTGTGAATTTCGAAAAACTCAAAACTGGAAAGTTGTAGATAATTGAGTCACGGTTCCAACCCATCTAGTCTTGTATCAATTGGATTTTTGATAAGAGATAAACACCCAAAATACTGATCAGTGCTCAAATTAAAGTTTTCCTTTTTAGATTCTGTCTCTTTGGTTTTTTTCCTTATTTGAAGTTTCCAATCAGAGTAGACGATCCAAGCACTCCAGATGCACCTCCTTAGACATTTAAGCATGGTTCTTTAGCTCCACTTTAATTCTAGTTTGGCCTCCATTCTCTCACAAATTCCTGTAAACTCATCTTTCTCACATGATTTCCTGAAAGTAGAAAATTACACACAATGAATGGCATCTTATTCAAGAAATTACGTAAAGATAAATAATAGGGACTAATGAAAATAATGGCTTAATTATACAAATTAAGCATAGTAATAAGGAGATAATGCCCACATAAATGTATGACAAGTATACATTTTAAGGCGTTTTCACACCCCCCATCTTAAATCTTGCTAGTCCCTAACAATCCACAAAGCACCCATGTCTACTAAAAGTGAAAAATTAAAACTAAAATACAAGCCACTTTCGTAGGCTACACGACTGCACTTCCCATGTGCAGCAAGTTTTTGAACCCTTAGGTCACCCTAGTGGACGAGTTTACTCTCGTGAGGGTTTGCAGTGACTCTACCTACAAAAATCAAAGGTTTCCTGAAAATTCCTACAGCAAATGTTAGTCTGCTTTATCATTATATCATACAAATGAACTTTTAATTTTGAGTTGGGATACTATTCATCATATTAAAGAGTTTTCACTATCTTCACTTTTGGAGTGTGTGTGTGCATAGCCCATCCAATCAAACCGGCTTTTCCAAACATGCATATACAAAGAATAATCTAGATTAGAGCCCCTACTCCAAAACCTCTCTTAAATCTTCAACACTCTGAAAGAACACACATAGAAGTAATGGTTTCTCTCTTCAAATCACATGTGAACAAAAAGGAAAGAAGAAGTTTTAAGAATATTACATGTGTATACAAAAGCAGCCGCTAAAATAACGGAAAAAGATCTCTTGGAAAGGATGTTGAATTCCTGGAGACATGAGGTTAATACCATTTTCATCCCTAGTTTTTTTCCCAAACACACACCAGCCATGCACCTTTATAATCAAGTAGGACTTTAAGCTCAGTGGTAGTATAATCTTATGGCTAGGTAAAGGCAAAACCGCTTTCTTTGAAATATGGGGTATATGAATCAAACGCATAAAATTCAAGCCAAACCCAACTCATAGCAACAACAATCAACTTGAATCAAAATAACCTTTACTTAATCCTTCTAAAATACATGAAAAATGTATAAGACATCAAGGATTTATTGATTGATTATGTATGTCTCCTCTTTCTTTTTCTTTTTCTCTTTTTTTTTTTTTTTTTTTTTTTTTTTTTTTTTTTACTTTCTTCTTCTTTTTTATTTTTTTTATTTTTTGAAGAAAAGAGAGACAATGGTGGTATCTAAAAACATCAATTGCTCAAAATTTGAACCCCCATAAGAATACCCATAAATGAAAATGTTTTGTGGTATTGTAGAAGTATTCCCCATGTCTCAAATGATGGTGACAATGGTTAATTTTAAGGTAGGTTGAATATTTTTTTAGCTAGTAACAAAAACATTGGTGGTCTTAGGCTCTCATCTCCTAAAATTTCACATAAACCAGCATGCCTAAGGACAAAAATAAGTAAAATCATGGTATATCTCCCCATAATGTTTCCAGTAGTCAACCAAAATAATATAGAGATCTTTTACAAATATTGAAGCATATGAAAGAAATTTAAGAGTTCAAACAAAGATATACTCTCACAAAGAAAAGTAAGGCTCAAGAACTCTCTATATGAGTTGAGTTTCAGCTTAAATTTAGCTTGTTCATGATCCATGCATATCCAACATCCAACCGTCTGCTAACCTAGCTATTGTGCTCAAAAGTTTCCAATTGTACTCTTCATGAAAGAGTCTTAATATAACAAATAGTATAACCAACTCAGCATTATTCAACAAATAATATAAAAATAAAGCTTATAACTCTTCTGCATTCAAATTCAAAGTTTTTTTTTTTTTTTTTTTTTTTTTAGAATTGAAAAGTTGCAACAAAAAAGAAAGAAAAAAACCATGCAAGGTGCAACAAAATGTGTAGACCTCTCCCCCCAACTAAAATATTGCATTGTCCTCAATGTATCAAAGCCAAAATAAATTCAAATATAAAGAGAAGAAGTTACCTTAAGCATTTAATTTTTTTTTTTTTTTTTTCTGAAGTTTCTTTCACACTTGCAAATGTTAGCTTACAAAATAATAATAATAATAATAAACAAAAACAAAAACAAAAGGCAAAAAGAAAAAGAAAAAAAAAATGGTTCAATTTCATATGGCCCTTTCAGATTTCACGTAGCATTCCAATAGGCAGGGATCTCCAGTGACATAGTCTCCTCCTCTGGTATAACCCCCCCTAAATATGATTTTAACCTTTGTCCATTTACTTTCAAAATTCTACCATGCCTAAGGTCCCCAATTACTACAACTTCATGGTTAAACACTTCCCTTACAATGAAAGGGTCATCCCACCTAGTTTTTAACTTACCTGGGCCTAAATATGCATATTTAAGACCACCAGGTAGCGGTTTAAGCTCCAGTTGTGGTGCCTCTTCACTTGAATGCACGAGCTTTTTTTCATTCTCTGGTAGCTCCTCAAAGCAAGGCTTCCATCCTTTATTAATTGCCATCATCTATTGTTCTTTCGAAACCTGTGAAGAATCCAACAAAGAAAAATTTTCAAATACATGAACATCACATTCTAAATCATAAGAACCAACAGAATTATTAAGAAGAGTTTCAAGAGGATCAGAAAAACAATTCTTATTAAACTCTTCTTGAACCATTGCACCAATGAGATTCACATAAGCACAGTCATCATCCTCATGTGGTTATTTAGCCATATGAAATATGTTTAGCTCCAAAGTCATGGAACCAAAAGTGAGTTGCATCCTTCCATTCTTGCAATTAATTAAAGCATTAGCTGTGGCAAGGAAAGGTCTACCCAAAATAATAGGAGTATGAACACTAGGTAGTAAAACAGGTTGGTAATCTAGAACAATAAAATCAACAGGATAATAAAATTGTTCAATTTTCACCAACACATCCTCAATAATCCCTCTTGGTTCCCTTATAGAGCGATCAGCCAACTATAAAGTTATTGAAGTAGGTTTCAACTCACCAAGTCCAAGTTTTTGATATATACTGAAAGGGATCAAATTAACACCTGCCCCAAGATCTAGCAATGCATGCTCCATGATGTAATCTCCAATAGTATAAGAGATCGTAGGACAACTTGGATCCTTGTACTTTGGTGGGGTCTTATGTTGAATAACTACACTTACCTGTTCTGTTAAGAATGCGGTCTTCTTCACATGATGCTTTCTCTTGATGGTGCATAAGTCCTTAATTACCTTAGCATATGCAGGCACTTGCTTGATAACATGCAATAATGGCAAATTTATCTTGACTTGATGGAAATGCTCTAATATCTCAGATGTGGTGTCCAATTTCTTAGGTAATTTTAAGGCTTGTGAAAATGGTGGAGAGATTGGGCATTTTTCAATGTCATCAAGCCCAAGTGACTCAATTTTATCCTTCTCTTTTTCAATTGGGATCTCCTTAGATTTCTTAGTTACTAAAGGAGAACTTTTATCAATCTCTCTACCACTTAAAATAGTTACAGCTTTTACTTCCTCATGTTTATCCTTAAAGCCAATTTTTAGATTTTGATTAATGGAATTAGGTTGAGTTTGGGAAGGAAGCTTCGCTCTCTCGATCCCACTCAATGAATTTGTAAGCCTAGTTATATGACTCTTGGTCTCTCTTACCTCTTCATCTAGCCTAGTGAGCATGGATTCAAACTTTTGATTTTGCTCACTTTGCTTTTGAATGAAAGTACTAAGTGCATCCTTCAAGGAAGTTCTAGATGATGATGATGATGATGATGCATGTGGAGAATTATAATTCCTTGGAGCAAGAGGATTCAACACATTGTCACTCTTATAACTCAAATACGGATGGTTTCACATATTTGGATTATAATTGTTAGAATATGAAGAATTGTTAGGTCAATATGAATTAAATGCATATACTTGTTCTTTTGGCACATTTAAAAATGACAAAAGTGATGCACATTCATTTGTAGCATGGTTTATCTCATGACAAATTTTACACACTTCCATTAGGTCCACTTTAAAGGTAGCACTAACACTCTTACTTTCTTTCATTTTGAGAGCCTCAATTTCTTTAGTTAACATGTTGATTTTTGCATTCATGTTATCATCTTTGAAAACATTTCCACTAGAAGTGGTAGTGTTAGTTCTAGTCCTATCAGTGGAGTCCATAGGGCTAGGTCCAGTCCATGTGTAAGAGTATTCAGCTATCTCATCAAGATAATCCATTGCATATTCGAGTTCTTTTTGTAAAAAGTCCCTTCCATATGATAGTTGAACAAACTGTCGGTCCCTAGGTGTAAGTCCTTCATAAAAATAGCTAACCAACCTCCAATCTCATACCCATGAGTTGGGCAGAAATTGAAAAGATCTTTGTACCTTTCTCAAGCTTGGTATAAGGTCTCATTTTCTCCTTGGACAAAACTAGCTATCCTTCTTTTTACTTGTTGGACTTTGTGGGGATGAAAATGTTTCTTAAAAAACTCTTTGGCCATCTCCCCCCAACTACCTATAGACCTAAGTTTCAAGGTGTAAAGCCAACTTGTTGCCTTATCCTTAAGAGAAAAAGGAAAGAAACGTAACTTAGCAATCTCAAGAACATTTTGTGCATAGAAACTACTAATTACCTCTTCAAAAGCTCTAACATGGACATAAGGATTTTCATTTTCTTGTCCCCTAAAGTCAGGAAGTATTGCTAATAAACCTTGTTTCAATTCTACATATGGTGCATTAGGTGGAAACATGATGCATGAAGGAACATAATTTTGTGTAGGATGCAACAACTCATACATAGCTCTTCTATTCTTCTCATGATTATTACGTGTTTTATCACTCATGATTGATGAAGAAGGTGAAGGTGATGGTGTGTCAAAAAGATTACCAAAGTAAGTTTCAAAAATTTCTAATCTGCCTCTCTCGTTTTTAACCCAGATGCTCATGCAACAATAAATCCACAATCAAATAAAATAAAATAAAAACAAACATAAAAATAAAAACAAAATAAGGGAAAAAATGGAACGAAGTTACCAATAGAAGAATTTTCACCAGCTATGCTTTGCTCCAAAAAAACAAATTGCCTTTGAACACGCAGCAGCTCCCCGGCAACGGCGCCAAAATTGCAAGTGCAGGAGATCATAGCAATATAATTCTCGGAGTACCGAGGTCGAACCACAAGGAGTAGGGTAATTTCAAAGACAATATAATTAAATGACAATTTGAGTGAAGAAGAAAAATACTTTTGCTTGGTGATTGTTAACAACAATAATAATAAAAACTTATTTAAATCAATAATGTAAATACTAAGGCATCGGGGTGTTTTCCTATATTGATATGAAATTCTTTGTGATCTAAGAAAATATCTATTTCATAATTGATTGTTCGTATACAATTAAAAACTTATGATTCAGTTGAACTCAGACAATTCAAAAATGCATCATAACCTCGATTAATAATGCGGTTAGAAAAGTTTTTCAGAAAAACCCATTCACTTTAAAATCTTATTTCTATTTGAAACTATTAGAAATTCATCTAAATAATAAGAAAAACATGATTGAACTTATTGAAAGCATGGAAGAACTAATACATCAAAAGAAATCTAATTGAACAATAAAATATGTCGTTGATAAAATCTTAGAAAGAATCACATTAAATATTCATACTGTATAAAAGAAACATAACCCCTAACCCTAGCAAAGAGTTTAGGCTGCCATTAGAGAAAGGAAAATACAAGTTTTCTCTGCCTAATATTCGTTCTCACAGCCTCCCTTCAAAACCCTAACATCAAAGTGTTCAAAGAAAATTAAACTTTTACTATTTTAATTTCCGTCCAGGTTTACAATGGTAGAACTAATACATCAAAAGAAATCTAATTGAATAATAAAATATGTCGTTGATAAAATCTTAGAAAGAATCACATTAAATATTCATACCTTATAAAAGAAACATAACCCCTAACCCTAGCAAAGAGTTTAGGCTGCCATTAGAGAAAGGAAAATACAAGTCTTCTCTGCCTAAAATTCGTTCTCACAGCCTCCCTTCAAAACCCTGACATCAAAGTGTTCAAAGAAAATTAAACTTTTACTATTTTAATTTCCGTCCAAGTTTACAATGGTAACTTGTGAGTTAATTTTGGTCTTCAAATATTGTGAATTTCGAAAAACTCAAAACTGAAAAGTTGTATATAATTAAGTCATGGTTCCAACACATCTAACCTTGTGTCAATTGGATTTTTGATGAGAGAGATACACCCAAAATACTGATTAGTGCTCAAATCAGATTTTTCCTTTTCAAATTATGCCTCTTTGGTTTCTTTCATTATTTGAAACTTCCAATCAGAGTAGACGATCCAAGCACTCCAGCTGCACCTTCTTAGACATTTAAGCATGGTTCTTTAGCTCCACTTCAATTCTAGTTTGGCCTCCATTCTCTTACAAATTCCTGTAAACTAATCTTTCTCACATGATTTCCTGAAAGTAGAAAATTACACACAATGAATGATATCTTATTCAAGAAATTACGTAAAGATAAATAATAAGGACTAATGAAAATAATGGCTTAATTATACAAATTAAGCTCAGGTAATCCAGTGCTTGATGACGCCAACTTGAGGGACCCCAAGAAAGGCATTTCAAGCTTGGTGGCAGAATGCCTGGAAAAGGCACTATGCTTACCTGAAGACATGGCTGAACTAAGATCCTTCAGAAAAAGAGAAGTCTTTTTGTCTTTGAAGCAAGACCTAGCCAAGGTACCACATTATAGTAATGTGTTAGTATTAGTGATTTCCTCTCTAGGTGTACGTCATTTGGATTGTTGTTGTTTTTACTATCTCAATGCTTCGCAGGCTGTCTAGGCTGCCTTTATGGTCGAGGAATGCGTAGACCCTTCCTTGGACATGGCAAGGAAGGCCGAGAATGGCCAGGAAGCAGCTGTAAAGGCCCAAGCTGAAGCAAAACAAAAACTTAAAGATGTCCTTATCCAGCTATCCGAGGCTGAGAAGGTTCATAAGAATGCAGAATCCGCACTACAGAGCTATGAGACACAAGCAGCCAATGCTTTGGAAGCTCAGAAAAAGCCCAAAACAAACTAGCTCTTACAGTGATGGGGCTAAAACAAACGCAGAACAAACTAGAGGCTAAAGACCAAGAAAAAACTGAAGCCGACCAAGCAGCATATGATGCCGGCATGAAAAAAATAGCTGAAAGCCTCACTACTCAACTCAGGGATGTGGCCCGTGCATTCTGCCTGGAAGTGTGGGGCCAGGCCTTGGATGCCACAGGAGTATCTACTGAGTCTAAGCTTCAGGCTCCAGATAAAGTATATTACCTTTCCGCATTACACTTGGCACCCACTCCTCTAAAGCCTCCCGCTGACTCTGGTTTCGTTCCTCCTTCAACAATTACTCCAGATCAAAATCCTTCTTCCGCTTCTGCCAAAGACAAAGGAAAAGGAGAAGATCTACCACCAACAACTAACGTGGTAGTGGAGAATGAAGAGGATGTAATTGAGGTTGTGCAGTCTAAAAGAAAGAAAAAAGACAAAGAAAAGATGCTAAGGAGAAACAACCAGTTGCTTGAATCTTCAACCCGAGGAACTTTAAGACATTTTGTATTGGGTCCATGAACCAATGTTATCTTGTTTCTGTGGTGTACCGACCTTAATTTTTGTAAACACAAAGCATTGAAATTATTCTTCATTATTTACAGTATTTTTGTCTTTTTGATTTTCATTTTCATCTTTGTACATATTCTATTGTCATTTTTTTCACCTCGCACCTACTCCAAAATTCTTGGCCATACTGTCACAATTTCAATAATACATTAGCTTTCAAAACTTAAGCAAACCATTACATAATGTTTACTTGAAACTGGGCTTAAAAACAGACTCCCTGGCCATACTTTATAATTATAACCCAAGGAATTAAATAGAAAACAGGTTGCGCCTGGTTGAGTTAAACACTTCAAAGATTTTGCCAAGGTGTTAATTTTCCCTAGGCTTGTGGCCCGAGAAGCCGAACAAGGCCTAGGTTTAGTTTAACACTTAGAAGATTTTGCTGCCGTGTTAATTTTCCCCAGGCTTATGGCCCGAGGAGCCGAACAAGGCCTAGGTTCGGTTTAACACTTAGAAGATTTTGCCGCCGTGTTAATTTTCCCTAGGCTTGTGGCCCGAGGAGCCGAACAAGGCCTAGGTTCAGTTTAACACTTAGAAGACTTTTCCATCGTGTTAACTTTCCCTAGGCTTGTGGCTTGAGGAGTCGAACAAGACCTAGGTTCATTTTAACACTTAGAAGATTTTGTCGTGTGGCCCAAGGAGACGAACAAGGCATAAGTTCAGTTTAACACTTAGAAGATTTCAGTTGTAACGATAATTGTGTCAACACATAAACAAAGAACAGTAAAGTAAAACAAGCTTGCAACTTATACAACAAAAGCAAATCTTATATTATTAATAATAATAACGTCGCAAATTGTTTACATTCCAAGGATGAGGGATTACTTTTTCATCTAAGTCTTCTAAATAATAAGCCCCAATACCTGCTATAGAAGTGATTCTATATGGCCCTTCCTAGTTAAGACCCAGTTTACCCCACTCGGGGTCTTTGTAGTTCCCACTACTTTTCTTAATACAAGATCTCCTGGCATTAATGGCCTTAGTTTCACCCCCTTGTCATATGTTTGTTTGAGCCTCTGCTGATAATTAGTCATCTTCACGCTGGCTACCTCTCTTCGTTCCTCCACGGTATCAAGATTATCAAGAAGCAGACGATGATTTCCTTGAATGCTATACTATTCAAATTTCAAGGTTGGGAATCTTGACTCTAGGGGGATTACCGCTTCCATCCCGTATGTCATTGAGAAGGGCATCTCACTGGTCGACCTACAGGGAGTAGTGCGATAGTTCCATAACACGTGAGGTAACTTTTCCACCCATCTCCCTTTAGCATCATCTAGCCTCTTCTTCAGTCCAGCCAAGATGACCTTATTAGTGGCCTCAGCTTGACCATTTTCTTGAGGATAAGCCGATGTCGAATACCCATTTCTTATTCCCAAATCCCCACAGTACCTTCTGAAGGCTTGACTATCAAATTGAAGGCCATTATCAGAGATTAAAGTATGCGGGACTCCAAAACGAGTAACAATATTCTTCCAGATGAACCTCTTTGCATCTGTATCTCAAATGTTAGCTAGTGGTTTGGCCTCTACCCACTTAGTAAAATAATCCGTGCTAACAAAGAGCCATCTTTTATTACCCATCGCCCGAGGAAAAGGTCCAACGATGTCCAAGCCTCACCGAGCAAATGGCTATGGGTTGGATAATAGATTTAAGACTCCCTCTAGTAGATGAATATTGGCACATACCTTTGACACTAGTCACATTTTTTTGCGTACTCTTGGGAAGTTTTTTGCAAATTTGGCCACCAATATCCCTAGGTTAAAGCCTGATGAGCTAAGGATCTCCTACCAGTATGACTCTTGCATAAACCTTCATGTAACTCTTCTAATATGGGCTCAATTGCTTCATGATGTACATACAAAAGATATGGTCCTGAATAAAAACACTTGTATAACTTCTACTCTTTGGATAGCATTCCTACGTACCTTCTCGGCCTCAACTTTGTCCTCGAGCAATATACCTTGCTCTAAAAAGGTCACAATGGGATCCATCCAACTCAGCCCTACCTGAATACTATGAATTCTGACTACCGGGATGCTGGCGAGACTAGAACTCATCATATCCTCCACCAACACCACCCGCGAAAGCTTCGACCCCAAGAACATGGCTAGCATAGCTAATGAATCAGCATGAGCATTCTATCCTCTAGGGATCTGTTTCACCCTGAAACTTTTAAACATGTTTAAAGCACATTTCACCCTACTAAGATATTTTTGCATCCTCTCATCCCTAGCTTCAAACTCCCCATTAACTTGCCCGATGACTAACTGGGAATCACAATAGAATTCTACCACTTCTCCCCCCAACTGTATAACCATTAGAGCTTCTGCCAAAAGAGCTTCATACTCGACCTCATTGTTGGTAGCTATAAATCCTAATCGTAATGATTTTTCCATGATCAACCTTTCGGGAGTAATCAATACAATACCAATTCCCACCCTTTTTCAGTTAGACGCTCCATCTGTGTAAACCTCCCATGGAGGGACATTAATGGGTAAGGCAGATGTCATCATTAAGATTATTTCTTCTTTCTTGAAATTATCCTCAGTGAATTCTGCCACAAAATCAGCGAGGACTTGCCCTTTGATGGCAGTCCGGGGCATATACTTGACATCATAAGCTCAAAGCCTTGTTCTCCATTTTGCCATTCAACCTATATAATCTAATTTCCTCAGGAAAGCCTGTAAGGGCAATTGGAAGCTTTCTCGTAGTGCGTACAACAGCTAGAACTACCTTTTCCAAGGGTAAGCAATGCATTTCAGCTCTTTGTAAAGATTTACTAACGTAATACATAGGTTTTTGAATTCCATCATCACTACGCACGAGGACAGAGCTAACAACATAGTCTGTGACTGCTAGGTAATCGTACAACACTTCATTTTTCTCAGATCTAGATAGTATCAGCGGGCTAGCTAAATATTGTTTTAGATCCTTAAAGGCCAGAGAGCATTCGTCAGTCCACTGAAAATATTTCCACTTATGTAGGAGCTGATAAAAAGGTTGACACTTGTTCGCGAATCGAGAGATGAACCTGTTTAATGCAGTCGCCATACCAGTTAACTTTTGCTCCTCTTTGGGGTTCCAAGGAGGGTGTAAGCCCATTATGGCCTTAATCTGGTTAGGATTAACTTCAATTCCTTGATGCGTTATCATATAACCAAGAAACTTCCCTGAATTGACCTTAAAAAAGCACTTGGAAGCATTCAGGCGCAGCTTGTGTCTTTTCAGGATTGAGAATGTTTCTTCCAAGTCTACCAAATGATCTTCCACCATCTTACTCTTAATCACCATATCATCAATATAAGCTTCCATATTATGCCCTAACTGCGATTCAAACATTTGAGTCACCATTCTTTGATAAGTGGATCCTGCGTTCTTGAGATCAAAAGGCATTACCCGATAATGGTAATTGTCATTGGGAGCACAGAAAGCCATTTTTTCCTGATCAGATAATGACAAAGGTATCTGATGATAAACTTGAAAAGCATCCAGGAAACTCATCCGAGGATGCCCTACAGTAGTATCCACTAGCTGATCGATTCTTGGAATGGGAAAAGGATCCTTTGGGCACACCTTGTTCAGATCAATAAAATCTACGCAAACTCTCCACTTCTCGTTCTTCTTTTTAACCACCGCGGTATTAGCAAGCCACTCAGTGTAAAAGATTTCTTTAATAGCGCTAGCTTGCTTTAGCTTGTTTACTTCTACCCTTACAACGTCGGCATGATCTTGAGACGCTCTTCGAGGAGGTTGTTTACGGGGCATAGCCTCGGGACTAACATTTAATTGATGACAAATGAATTCAGAGTCAACTCCTGGTACATCATACGTCGTCCATGCAAAAACATCAATGTTGGCCTCCAAAAACTTTATCAACTTTATTTTTTCAACATCAGGCAACTGAGATCCCACTTGGAAATACCTTTCCTCATCTTCCCCTATTAATATCCTCTCAAGGTCTTTAGACGAATCCCCACCCATCTTGGCATCATCTCAATGGACCAAATTCTTTGATTGCTATAAAGTTTTATGATCTGCCCCTATCTCTATACTCTCAATTGTCTTAACAATGGCAGATACCAAACATTGCTTGGCCATTGACTGACTACCTAGTAATACTCCTACCCATCCACGGGTGGGATACTTGACCTTTACATGTAACGTCGATGAAACTGCACCCATGGCATAAAGCCATGGCCTAGCCAAGATGGCCATGTAAGGTGAATAGGCCTTTACAACTATGAAGTTAACCTATACTTCTTCGTCCTCAACCTGTACAGGCAACCTAATCATTCCCTGAGGAATCACCGGCTTTCCATCAAAACCTACCAACGATGAGTCATACTTTTCAAGGTCTTCAACCTTCAAGTTTAAACCATTAAACAAATCAGGATACATAATTTCTGCTCCACTTCCGTTGTCAACTAGGACTTGTTTCACATCATACCCCCCGATCCAAATGGTGACTACTAGAGCATCATCATGTGGTTGGCATGTTCCCTCCTTATCCTCCTCAAAGAAACCCAAGATAGGAATTACTGACAACCTCGCCCTCTTAGCGATTTGGTTACCCAACTCCACGGCCTCACCCCCAAGGCCACCCCGCACGGATATGACCTTGGTAGATGTCCCAAGCTCTCCCCTCAGCTTCGCTAAAATGACGTTAACGGTGCACAATACTGGTCGAGGAAGATTACCACGGTGCGATAACACCCTTTAATGCTCAAATTGTCCTCCCGGTTGAGATAAGAAATGATTGAGCTTCCCCGCCTTGACTAGCTGGTTCAAATGATCACGTATTGTCCTACATTCCTCGGTGGTATGCCCCTTATCCTTATGGTAATGACAATGAAGGTTTCAGTTTCTTAGAGATACATCTCCACTCATTTTATTAGGCCACCTAAAATAAGGCTCATTCCGTATTTTCTCCAATATCTGATATATTGGTTCTTTGAACAATGAATTAACCAAAGGAGTCCTTATCGGTGATGAATGACCTGTGAGATCTCTCCTAGGGCGATTGCCTTGATAACCCCCTCTCCAAGGATCCTTTTTCTCCAGGAACATTTTTGCTTTACCTTTGCCTTGAATTTGATTCTCCTCCACTCGTTTATACTTATCTATGCGATCCATAAGTTGGCACATATTTAAAGCAGCTTTCATTATCAATGATTTTCTCAGACCGTGTTCGGTAGGGAGCCCCACCTTAAAAGTACTTACATCAACATCCTCAACATCGCCATCAATCTCATTATAGGTTTCCCAATACCTATCTGAATAAGTTTTCAAAGTCTCTTCTTCCCTCATTGCCATAGATAACACTGCGTCTAAAGGCCTAAAGACTCTACTGCATGTTATGAATCGTGCCCCATACGCCCTTGTCAGCTCTTCAAAAGATCCTAAAGATCCCTCCTCTAAAACATCAAACCAACGCATGGCCACCGACCTAAGGCTGGAAGGAAAGACCTTACACATCAAAGCTTCATTATTCGAATGAACTGTCATCTTCTGGTTAAAATGACTAACATGCTCCACGGGATCAGTCCTACCATTATAAATGGTAAACGTAGGTTGAGAAAACCTATAGGGAAGCTATGCCTTGTTTATCCTTCTTACGAAAGGGGATTTAGAAATTTACCTTAAGGCCTTACTCATAGCATCATTTCTCGTGCGTTGATATGACCATCCCCCAGCTCGTTTGCCCCCACCTTTCTTAGTTTTATCCAATGAAATAGAATAAGAATGGGATCCGCAAGGGGGGGATTTGGACCCCTGATGATCATCCCATTCCTTTCCATCCTCAGAGCCATTACTAGACGAAAAGGATGGACTCCGCCTAATATTCCGCCTTCGTTTCAGCCTTCTACCTAAATGATCTATTTCTGACTGCATCTTATGCAGCTCGTCATCATGAGAAACACGTTCCCCAGTGTGTGAACTTCTTCTTCTTGCATGATCACTATGATATGACTCCACTACCACACTTGGGGTGCGCAATCTACCATTTCCCCGCTGCATACTCATGGATCGATTCTCAGTCTGTGAACCAACTGATTCTTCCCTATCCTGGCTTGCACTTGCCATTTACCCTCAAGACAGAACGTCACGCTTTATTGTTTCCACAGACGGCGCCAATTGTAAGGACCAAAAATCACGCATTCAACTAAATGCCCAACAGTGAATCCAATAATTCAAGGCTCAAAACAAAGAATTTATAGAGAAGGAACAAAACAACAAAAAGATGGTTGCGTCCTAAGGATTTCACTTCCAATAAAAAGGAGCAGTCAATACTCGTCCTCGGATTTTTTCCCAAGGAAGAATCTGTTACATTTAATTATCAGTCTTCTCTCCCTTTTGCCAGAACCATCTGTCTCCCCTTTCTCCTAGCCTCCTTCATCCCTATTTATACTCATGGCTTCTGTCATCTCAACCACTCATCTCTCACCTAACTATTTTCTTTTATTGACACTTGTACGTTTGCTTGTAGAAGGTAGTCGAAAGAAGCTGTCTAGCTGTGATTTGCACTGTTCAGGTCATCTCTACATCAATGCAACTGATAAAGCTAGTGTTCCTTATTCAATGCGGCCAAGAAACTAGGTGCAGAGCACTCAATGCGGAGTTCATAGCTACCTACCCTCAAACCCGATATTTTCACTTTCTCTGCCATATTTCACCAATTTACCCCTTGTATGTCACCATGCAATCATGCCTTCACATCCTCGAGTCCTTGGCTTTTATCCTAATTAAGATCTCCTTTGCTCTTTAATCTTCATCCTCGGTCCTCAAGTTCCCACAGTTTCCATAGTTAGAGTTTGATTAGTATTAAATTTAAATTTAGTATTATGATTGTATTTAATTGTTGACTATTGATTTAATTTTTTTTAAGTGAATTTAACAGTTTATTTTACTACACTGTAAAGTTTTTAACATTCTCCACACGGTAATCTCTTTACAACTTCTTTGTTTTCCAATCAACAATTACTAATTGACGTTAAGTTTTTTTTTTCTTTATCTACTCTTTATTACTTTGTATTGATTTTTTTTTTTTTTTTCTCTCTCTATCTCTCTCTCTCTCTCTCTCTCTCTCCATTGGCAACCTATCGCTTTCTAAAATTTGATGATGATTCTATGACATTAAATATGCATTATTAGTTTTTTTTCTTTTTTTTAATTTTGTGTTTCTAACTTGATTTTTTTTTGTATTTCATTCTTCCTTTGATGCATTGGGTGTGAGAATGAGTGTTTCCCTAGCATTATTCTACTCAATGTGGACAATTTTATTTATTTAATTTAGGCAAGATATTAAATTTAAAATTTTTTAAAATAAAAAAGGAGTGGAAATATAAATAATTTAATGATATATGGGGGATGTGGCTGAATTTAAATGTAAATAAAATTATATGAGAAAAAAAATAAAAATAAAATACATAACAATAAACACTAACTTATCCAAATAATTCTATGTAATATAATAATAGTACATTCTTATATACTATTTTTAATTATTTATAATGCAATATGATAATATTTAACAATCAAAGACATAAAAAATAAAAATAAAAATAAAAACTTAAAACACAAAACTAAATCCCATCAACCAAAATTAGAGTTCTAAAGAATACAAAACTTTATCAAGCTAAAATAGAGACGCAAGAAAAATAAAAATAAAAATCATTGAGGGAGAAACAGTTGGAAATAACCAATTTTTTGTGAGAGAAAATTATGTAAAAAATGGAAGTGAATGAAAAATTTATACTAAGAGGATGATAATAAAAGGAAACAAAATAAAGGAAGATAAAAGGAAAGATGAAGAGTGATATCAAGGTAGAATGTTTGGGGAGATGTAAAGGTAAAGAGAAGGTGAAAGGTTGGAGAAAGTGTAAATGTTAAAAAAAATGAGTACAATTTGATGAGCACAATTTTTTTTTATTTGAATTTAAGTAAAATATTACATTTTTTTATTTTTTTTTAAAAAAAGAGAGAAAATAGAAATAATTTAATGATAAGGAGGATGTAGTTGAATTTTAATATTGAGTAAAATAGAAGAGAAGAAAAAAAATTAGAAAAATTAAAAGATATAACAATAGATACTAAATTATCCAAATTATGCTATTTAATGGAATACTATTTTATTTTTATCTACTATCTTTAAATTTTTATAATGTAATCGGATAAAATTTAACAATCAAAGAGCAAAATAAGAATAATAATAATAACTTAAAACACAAAACTAAATCATATCAACGTAAATTAGAGTTCTTCAAAACACAAAAATTTATCAACCTAAAGCGGAGATGCAATAAAAAATAAAAATCCAAAAAAACATTGAGAGAGAGAGAGAGAGAGAGAGAGAGAGAGAGAGAGAGAGAACCTTTTTGTGAGAGAAAACTATGCAAAGATGGAAAAGAGTGACAAATTTATAGTAAGAAGAAAGGGATAAGAAGAGACAAATAAAAGAAAATTAAGGGAAAGATGAATAGCAATATTAAAGTAGAAGGTAGTGGGGAGATGCAAAGGTAAGAGAAGAAGAAAGGTTAAAAAAAGTGTAAATATTTAAAAAATAAGTGAATGTAAAAAAATTATAGGAAAATTGAAAATAAAAAAGAAATATATATATATATATATATATAGATGTTAAAACCGACAAAAATGAATATGTAAAGTCAATAATCTATTTATATATATATATATATATATTGTAGGGCCAATGGGCCCAAAATATACGTTGGGCCAGTCCAAGAGTGCTTGTAAGGTTGAAAACCCAACCCACCAATACAACTGGTCCAAGGACATGAGAAGCTTCGCTCATGAAGTAACGTAAAAGGAGGAAGAAGTAATGTCCGGCTAAAACATTCTAGGGCATTATGTCCAAGGATGGGAACATCCTCGGCACTGGTGGCCGAGGACAAAAAGAGTGATCTAGCAATTCGAGGGCATCATTACTGAAGACCTTGAGTACGAAGGCAAAAGAAGTGAAGGTAAAAGGTAAGGAGAGGAAACACAAATATCTAGGGTAAAGCTGCTACCACCGCATTGAAGGCCCTGCACCTACCTCTCTGGCCACATTAATAGGGAAGTGACGCCTGAGTATTAGAGTATAGCCTTATACCTACCGCCAAGGACTTTGGTAAAAAGGTGTGATGGGACAAGTATCTAGGTAGAGCATCTGATCTACACGTGGAAGAAAGGAGGAGAGAAATGAGGCCTATAAAAAGCGAAGGAAAAAGAAAGAGGGGGGGGGGAGAACACACATACACAAGAGAGAATTGTAAGAGAAAACCAAAGATTGTCCTTGACATCAATATACAAGATAATTTTCACTTATGTACAGATGTTATGCATGTGTTTTGTGATCTAGCTTAACTTTCACGTTATCCAACGTCCATAGACCTAGATTCGAAGCTCATTCTTTAAAAATTCATTATTTTAGGCCCTTTGGGCTGGTTCCCTTGGTGCAATTGAGGTCCAGTACTATTTGTGTCCCTACAATTGGCATCGTCTATGGGAATTCTTGTGTTCTAGCATGGATAACGTGATGGTAGGTTCAAGTCCACACCATGCAGAATCTTTGGGGTCTCAACATGAAGATCCTTTTCAACACTTAGAACAAATAGAAAATCGAGAGGGCAGTGTGCACACAGGGCACACTGCTAGCAATCACTCACGGGGTGGAAGCAGAATCCTCCGTGAAGGTGGTACGAAGGCCATGCAGAGGAAAATTGACCATTTGAAGAGGAAGCTACGTCGTGCGAAGCAAAAACGAACACCCTCTGTTTTTTATTCTTCCTCTGATGACTCCTAGAGTAGTGGTTATAGGCCCAGGTCAAGAACCCCCCCTAGTGAGACCTTCTCGTATGAGACGGGGAATCCTCACGACAAGGTGAGTCAAAAATCTTCTTCTAGGGGCTTGGGTGGCGATGCCATGGGAAAGGCATTGCACCAACTTTCCAAATCACCTTTCACACATAGGATAGAGAAAGGAAAGCTTCCTTACCGTTTCACTCAGCCAAACTTTACCATTTACAATGGCCGAATAGACCCGGTGGACCATGTGAGTCATTTTAACCAGGGCATGGCCGTTTATTCTAAAAATGAAACTTTGATGTGCAAAGTCTTCCCCTCGAGCTTGGGGCTTGTTGCGATGAGGTGGTTTAATGGCTTGAAGGTAAACTCTATTGATTCCTACATAGAGCGCACGATGACGTTTGGGTCTCGTTTTGTTACTTGTAGTAGAGTACCTCGACCTCTAGATTCATTACTGTCCCTGGCCATGAGAGAGGGAGAGACCCTGAAAACATACTCGGATAGGTACTGGAAAATGTTTAATGAGATTGATGGTGATTTTGATGAAGTGGCAATTAACACTTTCAAGGTCAGCCTTCCAGTTGAGCACGACTTAAGGAAATCTCTGACCAAGAAACCTGTGAAGAGTGTACGTCGGCTCATGGATCGTATTGATGAATACAAGCGAGTTGAGGAAGATCAGCAGCAGGGTAAAGGGAAGATGAAAGTTATCCCTCAGGAGAGGAGGGATTTCAGGTCAGAAAGGTACAATAACAAGTGGTCACAGAGGGATTTTGCTGGCCAGTCTAGGTCGGCTCCTTCTTAGACAGTGAATGCTGTGTTTTGCGAGCCTGTGCAGCAGGTACTAGAAAAAATTCATCATGAACCATACTTTAGGTGGCCTAATAAAATAATAGGAGACCCTATGAAATGTGATCAAAACCTCCATTGCAATTATCATCAAGACAAGGGTCACACCACGGAAAACTACAGGACCCTATGGAATTATCTGGATCAGTTGGTCAA
Organism: Castanopsis chinensis; assembly: GCA_032878915.1. Classification (NCBI taxonomy): domain Eukaryota; kingdom Viridiplantae; phylum Streptophyta; class Magnoliopsida; order Fagales; family Fagaceae; genus Castanopsis; species Castanopsis chinensis. The sequence goes on from JAVQMG010000113.1 coordinate 3,641,936, forward strand.
AGAAGGAAAGTTGAGACAGTTTATGAACCGGCCTAATGGGCTAGGCACACAATCTGGTTCAGTGAATCAGGGTAGCAACACTTTATGACCTCCGTTGGGCACGATAAACGTTATTTTTACTGCCCCTGGTCTGACTGGTTCTTGCCCTATTAGGGTGATGTCAGTGTCGCGACTTCCTACCAAGGACCTTAGCCTCGAGCCGAAGAGGGTCAAGGGGAACCCTCCCCCCATTTTGGGATTCTCTGAAGATGACAAGGTTGGAACCATTCAGCCACATGACGATGCGTTGGTTATCATGCTGAAGATAGGGGGTTATGACGTAAAGAGAGTGATGGTTGATCAAGGGAGTGAGGCTGATATTATGTACCCGGATTTATTCAAGTGGCTTAACTTGAAGCCTAAAGATCTTACAACTTATGATTCACCGTTGTTAAGTTTTGAAGGGAAAGCTGTTATTCTGAAAGGGCAGATTTGGTTGCCCGTGCAGTCAAGACCAGTGGTAGTGGATGTATATTTTATTGTAGTAGATGCCTATTCCCCTTACATGGCCATTGTGGCAAGGCCGTGGTTGCATGCCTTAGGTGCCGTCTCTTCAACCCTGCTTGTTAAGGTGAAGTTCCCATATGGGGATTCAATTGAAGAAGTAGTCGGAAGCCAGTCTAAGACAAGACAATGCATAACGACAGCAATTACACATCAGGCCAGGTAGGAGTCCCAGGCCTCAGCTAGGAGAAGTTTGTAGTAGTTAACATCTTCGGCCAAGCCAGAGGTGGCCGAGGTCGAAGAGCCTATATGTGAAGAGTTGGAGAAGATACTTATTGCCGACGATGTGGAAAGGTTTTTTTAAGTGGGGAATCAATTGCCGCTTAAAGAAAAAGAGGAATTGGTTATGTATTTTAAACGGAACATTGATGTATTTGCATGAAACCCTTATGAAGCTCCAGGGGTTGACCCAAATTTCATTTGCCATCGCTTAAATTTTAATCCAGCGGCAGTGCCGAGGAGGCAACCACCTCGGCGCTCATCCAAGGAGCATGTTGATGCTGTTAAGGAAGAGGTACTGAAGCTCAAAAAGGCAAGTGCTATCAAGGAGGTGTTTTACCCAGAATGGTTGGCGCATACAGTGGTAGTGAAGAAGAAGAATGGGAAGTGGGGAGTGTGCGTAGATTTCACAGACTTGAATAAGGCATGTCCCAAAGACTCATTCCCAATGCCCTGCATAGATCAGTTGGTGGATGCTACTGTAGGGCATCCTCAAATGAGTTTTCTAGACGCTTTCCAAGGTTACCATCAAATACCTTTAGCTCTAAAAGACCAGGAGAAGATAGCTTTTGTCACTCCCCTAGGAAACTACCACTACAAGGTAATGCCTTTTGGTCTAAAGAATGCAGGGGCTACCTACCAGAGAATGATGACGAGGATGTTTGAACCTCAACTAGGAAAGACAATTGAGGTGTACGTGGATGATATGGTGGTAAAGAGTAAAACGGTTTCTGTGCATATATCAAACTTAGATGACACCTTTCAAACGTTGAGAAAACACAAGTTACGTCTAAATGCATCCAAATGTTCCTTTGGAGTAGGATCTGGTAAGTTCTTGGGCTACATGGTGACTCATAGGGAGATCGATGTCAATCCCATTCAAGTCAAGGAAATCAATAGCTTACAGCCACCTCGGAATCCAAAAGAACTGCAAAGATTGACTGGAATGACTACTGCCCTCAACAAATTTATCTCACGATCCGCAGAACATTGTAAGCCATTTTTCCAGTTGTTGAATAAATGGAAGGGATTTGAAAAGACAGAAGCGTGTGCCATCGCTTTTCAGCAGCTTAAGGAATATCTATCATGCCCACCCATTATGTCTCGGCCTGAGGTTGATGAAGTTCTATTCGCGTATATCGCAGTGGCTAACCATGTTGTAAGTTTGGTGCTGATACGAGTTGATGGAAAAATGCAGAAACCAGTCTATTATGTGAGTAAGTCCTTACATGAGGCCGAGGTGCGTTATTCACCATTGGAAAAGGCCATTCTGGCTGTGGTGCACGCTACACGTAAGCTCCCCCATTACTTTCAATCTCATATAGTGGTGGTCTTGACTTAACTCCCTCTCAAGGTAGTGCTACGGAGCGCGGATTACACTAGTAGGGTTGCTAAGTGGGGAATCATTTTGGGCGCTTTTGATGTCAAGTATATGCCTCGCATCTCAGTGAAGGGTCAAGTATTAGCTGATTTAGTCGCAGAATTTGCTGAACCCACAATAGAAGATAATGCTAAAAGTATGGACATTGATGAAAAATTAGTTGGCGTGATCACATGCAAGGAACCTTTAGTGTGGAATGTTTATGTTGATGGGGCTGCAAATCAAAGGGGATCTGGTGTGGGGTTGGTAAATATAACCCCAGAGGGTCTTACGTTGGAAAAGTCCCTGAGATTAGGATTTTCGGCTACTAACAATGAAGCCGAGTATGAGGCTTTAGTAAAAGGAATGGATATGGTTCAGAAAATGGGTGGAAAGGTGGTGCAAATGTTCTCAAACTCGCAACTAATTGTAGGCCAAGTAGAGGGAAAGGTGGAGGCTAGAGATCCAAGGATGCAGGAATACCTAACTCAAGTTAGGCTTTTACAGTCCAAATTCAAATCCTTTACCTTGTTGCATGTTCCCAGGAATAACAATACACATGCTGACTCTTTGGCCACTCTCGCCATGTCCTCGGCATAGAGTTTGCCTCGGATCATTCTTGTCGAAGGCCTATGTAAGCCTATTAAAATCAATGGATATATTATCCAAATTCATCAAATCAGGGTAGGGTCCAGTTGGATGGATCCCATCGTGTCTCTCCTTAAGGATGATGTCTTGCAAGAGGAAAAAGCCGAGGCGGATAAGGTGCGTAGAAAGGCACCTCGGTTTTGGTTGTTCGAGGATTAGAAACTGTACAAACGATCTTTTTCTGGGCCATACTTACTGTGTATACATCCTGAAGCAATGGAGCTTCTTTTAGAGGAATTACATGAAAGAATTTGTGGAAGTCATACAGGGGGAAGATCTTTGACTCACAAAGCTCTAACACAAGGATATTGGTGGCCCAATATGCAACGAGAAGCTTAGGACTATGCGAAGAAGTGCGATCAATGACAAAAGTTTGCACCCAACATCCATCAGCCTAGAGGTGAGCTTAATCCTCTGACAAGTTCTTGGCCTTTTGCGTAATAGGACTTGGACATTGTGAGACCTTTCCTAAAGGCGACCGGGAATAGGAGGTGGTTGATTGTAGGCACAGACTATTTCACCAAGTGGGTAGAAGCTGAACCCTTATCCAATATTAGAGATGTTGATGCGAAGAAGTTTGTTTGGAAAAATATTGTCACTCGGTTTGGAGTCCCTCATACTCTCATCTCGGAAAATGGTTTGTAATTTGATAGTAATGCTTTCAGACGATATTGTTGCAACCTCGGCATAACTAACAGATATTCTACTCCAGCTTATCCACAAGGAAACGGGCAGGCTAAGGCAGTTAACATAGTTATTGTTAATGGGTTCAAGAAAAAGGCTGGATGATGCCAAAGGTAGATGGGTGGAAGAATTGTCTCACGTTTTGTGGACGTATCGAACCACGCAGCGAAGATCCACTAGAGAAACACCCTTCTCAATGACCTATGGCGCCGAGGCTGTGATTCCTTCAGAAACTAGATTCCCGACGATGAGGACAAACTCCTTCACTTTCGACAATAATGACAGGTTACTAGAAAGGAGCCTAGATCTAGTAGAAGAACGAAGGGAGAATGCTATGATCCAGTTGGCTTGCTATCAGCAAAAACTGAAACAGGGATACGATTCTCATGTCAGGTCAAGGCCGCTTGCTCCTGGAGATTTAGTATTGAGGAAAGTTCTGGGTACTGCCAAGAATCCAACATGGAGAAAGTTGGAACCTAACTGAGAAGGACCGTATCGCATTACTTCAGTAGCTGGTATTGGGGCTTACCATCTTGTAGATCTAGACGAAAAAGCTGTAAAACATCCTTGGAATGTAAGTAACTTAAGAAGGTACTATTATTAGTGAAAGGCATTTCTGCCGCTTTTGTTCTATTGTTGTCATGATGAAGATGATGTTATATTTATGTTTGAAAGTATCAAACAGAAACTTGGTCATGTAAGTTCCTCGGACCACATACATTGTGGAAATTGATATCAATACAAAATGTTGAACAGAACCAAAGTTATGCCTGGTCCTCGGATCACCTCCTTTGGAGAAATTAACATATCAATGCAAACTGTTAAACAGAACCAAGGTTATGTCGAATCCTCGGATCTTCTACCTTGGGAAAATTAACATATCAATACAAACTGTTAAACAGAGCCAAGGTTACGTCAAATCCTCGAATCTTCTACCTTGGGGAATTAACATCTCAATACAAAGTGTTAATCAGAATCAAGGTTACGTTAAATCCTCGGATCCTCTACCTTGGGGAAATTAACATCTCAATACAAAGTGTTAAACAGAACTAAGGTTACATCGGATCCTTGGATCTTCTACCTTGGGGAAATTAACATCTCAATACAAAATGTTAAATAGAACCAAGGTCACGTCTGATCCTCGGATCATCTATCTTGGGGAGATTAATATCCCAATGCTAAGTGTTAAGCAGAAATTGGGTTACGTGGACTCCTCGGACCATATACCCTATGGAAGTAGATATCTTACCAAGTACCCAACAGGTACGTGATCACAAATGGTACCTTAAATTGTGGGCTTCATAGAACTTCATTTTTTACTAGTTGTCAAGTATAGCATTTGAGTTATCTTTGGTTCAAATATAAATCATGTCAGAGAACTTAGTGTTCCTCATCCTGACATCTTTTATGTGTTAGTATGATGTTGATTCTTGAATAGGTCTTAACTGAATTGGTCCTATCTATATGATTTACTCTTAAATGTTTTATTCATCACCAGAACTGAATTAAAATTCACGAACATCACTTAAAGCATTTGCAAGTATAGAAGTCTTATAAATTTTGTTGTCCTTACTTGGTTATTGACATGGAATCATCAACGAATATAATGAATATAAACTGTTACTTTATCACACTGCACAAATAACAAATACAAGGGCATGCTAATAACAAGTATAACTCAAAACTGCGATTCAAGTTCTAAGTTCTTCTCATTAACTGAAAGTCTTTGCGAGTACATTCATAAGCAAACTGTGAAATTACATCAAAGGAAACCAAAAAAAAAAAAACAACAACAACAAAAACAGCTATTATAAGGAAAAGAAGGGCCATCAATGCCTTGTCTTTGGTTAGTCTTTAGGGTCAGCAGGAACCACCATTGGAGCCGAGGACCCTTCAACTACCTCGTTGCCTTTTGGGCCCCCCTTTGGCAATATGGGCAAGGTCGCCAAGACGATCTCCAGAGTCTCACTGGCCTTTGGTTGGGGGGTAACTCCTTTGGCTCAGTGAGAAGCTGTGCATCTTCAAGCTCTATCCCTTCAACTTGCGTTGGGAGTGGATGCTCAAGAGAAACAATGTCAACAGCAGCTTCTCCTGGTTTCATTCCCACTGCGGAGAAACTAGCATCATCCTCGGCCTAGACAGAAGTGGAGACACGAATGGCCGAGGGTACATAGGCATTTTCTGCCTTCCATAGGTGAGAGGAAGCATCAACCCCACCTTGGGATAACGCTTCCTTCCACACTTGGAGGCAGTAGTCCCTACATACCTTCGGCATTTGAGCTTTAAAAATTTCGGTGGTTTCTGCCACCCCCACCTCATAGCCATTCTGTTCAGCTTGGTCAACCACCTCCTCAGCCTCTTGCGCCTTAGCGATGGCCTCCTCCTTAGCCTTGATGGCTTCCTGGTTAACCTCCTCAGACTTTTTCAGATCTTGTTTAAGGCCTTCAATCAGCTTTTTAGCTGCGGCAAAATTCTCATCTGCGTGCCTGAGCTGTAGCCTTTGCTCCTCGGCTTGCCTTTCGGTGGTCTTCAGCTGGGCCTCCAAGCCAGATCTCTCACTTTCTGCCTTGTTCAAACTGGCAGAAACTTCTTGTAGTTTCTTGTCCTTTATCTCAAGGATCCTCTGAGCATTATCGAGTCTCACTTCTCCAGCCCTGAGGGACTTATAGGAATTGGCAGCAATTTCCTTTGCCCTGTGGGCAGATTGAATGGCTTGCATGCAGAGCATGGTAAGTTAGTGATGTACAAACATAAGTTTCATTGAAAGAAAAACACATGGATGTAAAAAAAAATTTTAACTAAAATTCTTACCATAGCAAGTTATTTCTTCAAAATCATGAAAATGTCTTGATCCCTTATTCTCCTAAGCTCACCCATATCCTCGAGTAACAGCAATGCTTGCTCCATTGCATCTACAATGCATGCAGTAGTACCCTCATCAGAGCCCCTGATAGACGCATCAGCAGTGACTGCTTGGTTATCCACAGTCATTTGGGAGGCCCACATGGGTGCATGTGAGACTACATGGGACTCGGCCTATCTATCCGACTTTGTCAGAATGAGGCGAGCTTGTTTTCCTCCCTTTTCATGCTCTACGACCTTAGCAGGGAGATCTCTTCCGCCTTCAACTACATTCTTCTCCTTTTGGTGATCCCTTTTTCCTTTTATGATCAGTTGGATCAACGCGTTGGGACTGGGTTGATAGGAGGAGAAGGAGTTTTAGTGGGGGAACCTTCTCGGTGCCTTTGTCTTTGGTATTCACCTAAGGCACCTTAGAAGGCTCCTAAACTCCTACTTGAGCCTCCAGCACATCCTTGAGACTTTGTTTCAGCTTACGTTGGATACCCATGCTTCGGGTTGCTGAGTCGTGTCTTGCGAGGTTAATAGAGGGGTGCCGAGGACAGAAATTTGATCTTCAGGTGAAGGAAGTCAATCAAAAGCTTTGAATTCTCCTTTAGAATCTGAGACTTTAATAACCTCCTCTTCTTCTTCCTTTATGAATGGCTGAGAAGAGGACCCCACACCTAATGCAAGTTGCGTTGAAGAAGCGACGAGAGGAATGACTTCGGGAATGAGTCACAATGGTTCAGTGATGAGAGTGCCTTGTGGAATGGAAGCACCCTCGGGGAGAAGGAAGTTGTCAACCGCAATGCTGATCCGAGGCAGCCGAGGATCTCTTGCCTTGATCACACACTTCGGCGCTTGAAAGGTTGTTGAGATCGGATCGTATCCGAGAATTAGGTGGGCAGCCCTGAGTTGATTGTCTGAGTGAACAAACACCTCGGCTTTCAGAATCCTGTCTAGGCGAGCAAAGTCCACGAGATGAGCACGACTAGCAGTTATGCGGGGATCTGCACAATTTTTTAAGGAAGAGTAAGGTAAAAGCAAAAAATATATATATAGTAAATAAAAAAAATATAAAATAGAAAATAATAATAATAAAACTACAAAAAAAAAATAATAGAACTAATGTTGTGCAGATATTCACCCGGTTCCCCCTCCCTCGTCGGACAGGGGAGACTGTCATGCCAATCCCCGGATATTATTAAGAAGTCTTTATTTAGACCTTTGTTAGAGTGAGGGAGACACTGAATTAGTCTAACCTCCATATACCTAGACTTTAAATAATACCCTTGCCCTTTTAAATGGTGAAGGTTGTAAACCCAGTTCACGTCGTGGTGGGTGAGTCCTAACCCCATCTTTTCATTTAGGGCATCTACAGCATCTAAAATCGTAAATATGTTTGGGGCGCACTGTGTGGGGGATAACCTAACCACTTTCAAATAACTCCTAGTAACCGGTCTCATTGGGATTCTCATCCCTCCCTCTATGAAAGTTATCATAGGGATGACTACCTCGCCAGTTTCCCTCTTGGAGTGTCATTCTCCCTCCTCACAATATTTGATGGACACTCCCTGTGGGATTCCATATTTAGCCTTAAACTGCTCTATTTTCTCAGCACTGTCTACTAAGGGTGCGAACCTACCCATTTTCTAAGAGGAGAAGGTGGATATGGCGAAAGGGTTGAGACGTATAGATGGCCGAAGATGAAGAAACACAGAATAACCAGAAAGGAAGAGTAACAATAAAGCAAGCAGAAGGTTTGGAAAACTTACTTTAGAGTGATAAGATCACCTTGGCCTAGATCTTAGAAGGTAAGAAGACGCGTGTAGAGTGCAAAGGTGGCTAGATTCGTTGTACAAATTCTGAAGTAAGCGAAGGACTTTTAAATGGGTAATATTTATATCGATGGGAGTCATAAAGCAGGAGATTTCCCACCTATGTCCCTACGCAACGCTCATCCGTTGGATGGGCATCACGTGGTTGAGCGTAGGGGACAAGAAGCCGCCAACATTTAATTAAAACGTGTTCTGCACACCAAAACGCCAGGAGCTTGTTGTTCAAGGTATGTATCGAAATTCTCATTCCTCCCAAGGAGGTAGAAACGAGGATCTCGAGCGGCTATTGTAGGACCAATGGGCCCAAAATATGCTTTGGGTCAGCCCAAGAGTGCTTGTAAGGTTGAAAACCTAACCTAATAATACAACTGGTCCAAGGACATGAGAAGCTTCGCTCATGAAGTAACGTAAAAGGAGGAAGAAGTCATGTCCGGCTAAAACATTCTAGGGCATTATGTACGAGGATGGGAACATCCTCTGCACTGGTGGCCGAGGACGAGAAGAATGATCTGGCAATTCGAGGGCATCATTACTGAAGACCTTGAGTACAAAGGCAAAAGAAGTGAAGGTAAAAGGTAAGGAAAGGAGACACAAATATCTAGGGTAAAGCTGCTACCACCTCATTGAAGGCCCTGCACCTACCCTTCTAGCTGCATTAATGGGAAAGTGACGCCTGAGTATTAGAGTCCAGCCTTATACCTACCGCCAAGGACTTTGGTAAAAAGGTGTGATGGGACAAGTATCTAGGTGGAACATCTGATCTACACGTGAAAGAAAGGAGGAGAGAAAGGAAGGCCTATAAAAAGCGAAGGAAAAAGAAAGAGGGGGGGGGGGGGGGAGAACACACATACACAAGAGAATTGTAAGAGAAAACCAAAGATTGTCCTCGGCATCAATATACAAGATAATTTTCACTTACGTACAGATGTTATGCATGTGTTTTGTGATCTAACTTAACTTTCATGTTATCCAACGTCCATAGACCTAGATTCGAAGCTCACTCTCTACAAATTCATTATTTTGGGCCCTTTGGGCTGGTTCCCTTGGTGCAACTGAGGTCCAGTATTATTTGTGTCCCTACATATATATATATATATATGGCAAAAAAATAGGAATAAATAATAAATAATAATTATGTGGTGAATGACGTGTGATGAGGTGGCGCAACAGGAGCTTAGCAGCAATAAATGCTACGCTTCAACTTTTAATAATATATAGATATAGATTTTCAAAATATTGAAAAAAAAAAAAATTGGAAGACCATTTCTACTTTGAGATTTTTTTTATAAAAAAATTACAAAAAGTAAATTACTTTATTTGTTGTTGCAATGATAAGTTTCAAAATTGAAGTGAGGGAATAGAACTATGAATCATTCTCTCTCTCTCTCTCTCTCTCTCTCTCTCTCTCATTATTATTTTTTTAATGATAATTGATAAGCTTCAAATTTGAAATGTGAGAACTTTTTTGTGTAATAAATATAAGCTCCTTAATTTAAATGATAGAAGAATTTGGACAAAATTGTGGCATTCACTATAGGGATGAAAATTTTGCCCCGCCCCGCTTAATCCACCCCTCCCCACTTCGTCCCGCACGGGTTTTCTCCACCCTACAAAAGTTGTTGGGTGGGGATGGGTTTAGACATTTCTGCCCCGCCCCTCTCCCTCCCCGCCCCGCCCCGCCCCAAATTGCTAAGGGCTATAACTGTAAATCTTTCATATCCTAAAACCCTACTATTTAAATAAACATTTTAATATTAACTTATTTTATTCTACCCAATGTGGTTCTCTACCTTTATTTTGTTATGTATTGTACTATGAGTTTTTTTTTTTTTTTTGTGATTGTCTTGTTAAATGCTTGGATATATTATTCAATTTTTTCTAAAAGTTGATTTGATTTGATGGGATAAATTTAGTTATAATTTCAAGTATATTTTTATTAATGAAATAAGTTTCATTAAAAAAATTGTACTAGTTGTAGGGAAAATTAACAAAAAGTAGAGTTTTATGGAATGGGGTGGGGTGGGGCGGGGCGGGGCTTCGCAGGGTCCCAAGGGTCGGGGATGGAATGGGAAAGTTTTCCCCGTCATGCGGAGTGGGGCGGGGCAGGGATGGAGCAAGACAAAATCATGCAGGGCAGGGACGAAGACCCCATCCTTTGGCCTCGCCCCGCCCCGCCCCATTGCCATCCCTAGTTCACTATTTTCAATTTATTTATAATTATGCCATTAAAAACATTTTCTGTATCTGGAAAACATCATTTTAGTTTTTTTTTTCAAAATCCTGTTATAAAAAAAATCATGTTTTCAATAGGGAAAATAGGAAATAATTTTCTAAAAATTGTATTTAGAAAACATTTGTCAAACAATAGATTTAATTGAGCGACCCACCATTTTATGGTTTCCAAAACAAAAAATTGTATTTAAATTCTTTTACCAAATATGCCCTTAAATTTATGTAATTTTAGGATATTAAGGGTCTGTTTGGTAGGTGGATTTTTTTTTTTTTTTTTCAAAATGGTATGAAAACAATCTCCAAAAAATTCAAATTGAAACTGGTTTTCAAATAATAAATTTTATTTTATACGTGTTTGACTTCCACTTTTAAGAAAAATATTCAAAATACTAAAAAAAAATGTTTGGGAGACCATTTTTATTTTTGAAATTAAAAAAAAAAAAAAGTTTACAAAAAGTAACCTGTAGAATTTATAAATTACTTTTTCTTTAAGGATAATGATAAAGAAATAGAGATTATGTACTTTTTTTAATATATAATGATAAGTTTCAAATTTGAAGTGTGAAAATTTGTTTTGGAGATATAGATAAGTTCTTTAATTTAGGAGATAGAAGAGTTTGGACAAATCTATGCGGTCTATTGTTTTCGATTTATTTATAACTATGTCATTAAAAACAATTTTTGTATCTTAAAAACAACCTTTCAGCGGTTTTCAAAATCATGTTTTAAATAAGGAAAATAGGATACAATTTTTTGAAAACTGTATTTAGAGAATATCTGAGAAAAAATATATTCAAGTGTGAGACTCACCATTTTATGATTTGCAAAACAAAAATTATATTTAAATCCCTTTACCAAATAGGCCCTAAAGTATTTTTTATTTTGAATTTTAATTTGTAGCTTTCAAAATCAATTATATTATTACAATAATCATTGTGTACTTTTGGCATGATGGTCGCTTTACAAGTATAAGTTATTGTCGGGTAGGAAGAATAGGAGACATGGTTCAAGTATCAATGAAAGAGCTTCACATACATATACTTAGATTATGTTAGAGTAAGATTTCTATCTCAAATAAAAGAAAAATTATATCCTTACAATTGTAGGCTTCCTATTGCACTACTTGTCTTGTTCTTAATAAACTAGGAAAATTTTAATTAATACCAACAAACCCAATCAATTTGTTTCTATATATTGTGTGGTTTTTTTTTTTTTTTTTACAAGATAGAATTTCTACTCTAACCTAATCTACGTGTATATGTGTGTGAAGCTATCTTTTAAAGGCATAAACCCCAGTCCTTGCCCCCCACACTCCACAAACATTTATAGTTGTGAAGTGACCACCACACCAAGGCTGCGCAGTAGTTATATTGTGTGGTGTTGAGAGTTCAAATATTTGTTCTTTTAATAAAAATCTACAACAATTTCATGGCACCTAATTTGCCAACCATAAATTACAACTAAATTTTTTTTTAATGATCATGTGTGAGGTGTTAGACAAATTGTAGCGAAATTGTTATACCAAAATTTACAATTAATTTTTTTTTTTAATGACCATGTGTGAGGTGTTGGACAAATTGTATCTTATTGTGAAATTGTTATGAATTTTTATTATGAACTTAGCATCTCTCTTGGTCTAGATACATTGCCTCTTAAAACTTGAATTATGTACCATGCTATTACTCATTCCTTTCGCATAGAAATAAATCTCATACAACCAAAGTCTAGTTATGCAATAATTTTTTTATCAAAAGTCAAAATGAGGTGGCAGTCGTTCTAAGTTTAAAGCTAATGTCAAATTAATTGCTGTCCAACACGGCTATATACCCTTCAAATAGGATCATTACAACTTACAAGTTTTCACATCTCCTATTGGAAATAGTAGAAGTTTTATTTTTATTTTTTTATTTATTTTTTTTTTGAGAAGAATATGAGATAGAATATTTTGGTTTATACTACTATATTAGCCAAAAATTACTTAAAGAAAAGTCTACAATTAGCTGTCAAAAACTAATCTTTTACTGCACCGACCCGGAAAGATTCCAATTTTTTTAAAAATTTTATTTATTTAACACTAATCCAATTAAAAATCATAATATTGATAGGATAAGACATCCTTGTTTACTATATATTCCCTTTGTTCCTATGTTATAGGTTTCTAGAACTCTTCCTTGAGATCCAAGTTCTTGTTCCCTTGCTTTTTTAAGGTTGAATAGCACGTTCATACTTTCTTAGCATTGTGTAGGTCAAATTTTCTTTGGTCTAAGCGAATCTGACTCGCTAGAACAAGTGAACAACTTTCCCTTGAGTTGTGATGTGTGAAGTATATATGAACTACGTTATTTATATCCTTCTCTTGCATTCAGTGTCAGTAATTTTATTTTGTTGGTTATATACGTTTTCTGTTAAACTTTCACTCACTTTGTCTTTAACTAAACCTATGAATCCATCAGAGGGGAAACAAATGCAATCGATTCAGGCAGTGAGTTTAGTGTCTGAAGCTGATGCAATACGTGCATTCTTGGACGAGAAGAAAAGGAAGAGATTGCAATCAAACAGAGAATCCGCGAAGCGGTCACGGGTAAAGAAGCAAAGGAAGCTGGAGGATTTGGCCTTGGAAAAGGGCTGGCTGTTGAAGGACATAGAGGAGAAAGAGAAGCAGTTAGAGCAATCAGAGAGAGATTGGCATGCATTGGAGTCAGAGAACAATGTTCTGATGAGGACTGAAAAATTGAGATTGGCTCAGTATTTGAATAGCTTGCATTTGTTGATGAAAAATCTTGGGATCTCATACAATAAACCTGCGAGTACTCCAGCAGAGCCAATGTTTAATCCTTGGCATGTTCCTAGTCCCAATCAAAATTTTGGGCCTGTCCTAGCATCTGCAGGAATACTTAGGCTTTAGTTTAGACAGAAATTTGATCTCTCTGTGGAATAGGATTGGTTGACATGTGTATTTGTATTCATGTGGATAAAATCTGTTGGAATGTTTATAAGTTGGTGGTTTATAGTGTCTGATTTTAGTATTTTAATTCCATCTGGTAGTATCTGTAGTTTGTTTGTTTTTGTTTGTTTTTTTTTTTCCTTTTTGTTTTTCTAGAAACAAACACACAAGAAAGGGCCATGTCATGGTTGTTTTCTGTTTTTTGTTTTTTGTTTTTCTAGAAATAAACACACAAATGGGAAAACAGTTTTAACTTTTAATATAAAGGCATACTACAAACTTTACTCAAAAGCCAAGGTTGGTAGTGTCTTTAATTGGTAATCATAGATAAGTTATTTCTCCTATTAAAAGGTCTTATGGGCGTGTTTGAAAATAATTCTAGTTCCAGCAAATCCGATTACTTCTCTATTATATTTTCTATTATCTAAATTGAATTGTCTTCTTAATTGAATTTCTTAACATAAAGGAAACGCAGGACAACTAGAATGAAATTAAAACAACAATAAAATAAAGAATATGATTTAAGAGTCAGCACTTAAGCCTAACTTGGAGTTAACACCAAGCGGGAGAACCACTAGGAGTCAGTACCTATAGTAAACCTGGAGTCAACACCAAACCAAATAGAAACCAAATGACATTTTTTTCGTTCATTTCAAGATATCAATTATCTCCTCAAATAGTACAATAAGTTACTTATAAAGGATTGTTAAACCCTAGTTCTAATTAGCTAGGAAACTCTAATTGCCTTATTACATAAATAATCTTGCTTCTAAATTAAAATACTAATAGCCTAATAAACTACTAAGACCTAAAACGTAAAAGTACAATTGACTTGCAAACATAAATAATACAAAATAATAATCTTTTTACGTCTTCCGCATCAAAATGCATAGTACAAACTCTACACAAAAGCACACTACAAACTCTACTCAAAGGCCAATGGTGATAGTGTCTTTAGTTGGTAATCATAAATAGGTTATTTCTCCTATTAAAGGGTCTTATGGGCGTGTTCAAAAATAATTCTAGTTCGAACATATCCGATTAATTCTCTGTTATATTTCCTGCTATGCCTTCTTGATTGAATTTCAAACGGGTTTTTCAATTGACAACCTCTATTACCCAAACCACAAACAGGTTGTCAAACAGGTTTTTCAATTGACAATAGCCAAAATGACCCAGAACACAACTGTATATGGGCATGCATTGATTGGGTTGAGTTTGAGGTATCATCCAAACCAACTATTCATAACAATTATTCAATAAACAACTACCATTTATACAAGTGGGACTAATATTCTAATTTCAAACTAATTAAGTCTCAAAAACCAATATAAAATTAACAAAATTAAACTGAATCCCACAATCTAAAATACATTACACTAACAAATTTAACATTCATATATTTTATTTTATGAGTGTAAATTAGACATAAGTAACAAATTAAGTAATAAGGTTTTAAAAAAATAATAAATTAAACCTATAATTTCAGAAGTAATAAAAATTAAACCATAAGTTTTTAAAAAGTAACAAATTAAAAGTCAAGGATTTAAAATGTGTTTTTCTTAAATTAAATTATTGAAATGTGATTTTCTTAAATTAAATTATTAATAATGTAGGTTAGATTAAATTACTTAAGTTAAAGTCACTTCATCATACATGTGTGATGAGACTCTTTTTTTTTTTTTTTTTTTCATATTAGGTTTAGTATCATAATGTTTAAAAGTGAGATAAAGATAATGTTCTAAGAAATCTTTCTTTACGTGTGACATGATAAAAGTTTGAAATTTTGAATTTAAAATAAAAAATAGTAATTCAAATCAAAAAAGAGAAAGAAAAAAATGCGTGCGATAAGGCACTTTTTAATGTTGGATTTAGTATTAATGAGATAGAAAAAATGTCCTAATTTTTAGGATCTTTTTTTACATGTGAGTTGATAAAAGTTTGAAATTTTGAATTTAAAATAAAAAGTGGTAATTTTGATTATTTTGGGTTTAGTATCGGTGAGATAGAGATAGTATCTTAATATTTAGGATCTTTCTTTACATGTGAGTTGATAAAAGTTTGAAATTTTGAATTTAAAATAAAAAGTGGTAATTTTGAGAAAAAAAAGGCCTAAAACTTAGGAACTTTTTAAAAAATAGTAAATTACTCTTTTAACCAATTTGTGTTTTTTAATTTAAAATTATTTAACTTAAAGATAAGGGTTTTTTTTAGAGAGTTTAAGAATTTTTGTGTGATGAGGCTCTTTTTAATTTTTATTTATTTATTTTGCGTATAGCGTATAATATCCTAATTCTTAGGATCTTTCTCTACGCGTGAGTTGATAAAAGTTTGAAATTTTGAATTTAAAAAATGGTAATTTAGAGTAAGAGAAAGAAAAAGGCCTAAAACTCAGGAATTTTTTAAAAATTAGTAAATTACTCTTAACCAATTTGTGTTTTTAAATTTAAAATGATTTAACTAAAAGATAGAGGTAATTTAGAGAGTTTAAGAATTTGTGTGAGGATATTTTAGTATGCAAAATGATGAAACCCAAACATAGAACCATGTTATTAGTAGTATAGACAATTAAAACACAACCCATTAACCAATGAAAAATCGACCTGAGTCATTGGGTTGTGCCATGGGTTAAATGCACACCCTAATCACTTGACCGTACATATTGGTAGCACTAGTATCTCTCCAGTAAAATGCAACTTTACAGGAGCAGGTTTTAAAGTCCTCTTCATAAACTTAAAAAACTAAGAGCACATAATGCTACATTTAAAGCATAACTTCACACTCGCTGGTTGTCCATAAGCTACCAGCTTAATTATAAGCAGCATGAGCATGCAAATATTCAGTACATACTAACTACTGCCTACGTTCCATTCCACACCAAGATGATGAGGCAAAACGGAGAAGCTGAGGAAGGACCAAAATATACATGTTTTGATAGATCCTAAAGAGCAAAGATTGAGGAAAAACTATACCATACTATATTTTCTTAGCATTTTATACTCTAATTCAGTGTAATATAGTCCACCAGCTCACTACATAATGTGAGGTTTCGGAAGCAGAGGCTGATCAAGCCGACCCATGGCTCATGTTCCAAAATTCAACTTCAAGTTCCAAAACACGTAGTAAAGTTACTTCAGCTTTCGTGAGCACATCATCAGGTGTCTTCCCTAGACGCCTATTAGCAATTTTCTGAAGAGAATTACAATACTGACCAAAACCATCATTGCCCCATCTTCGGCAAGTCTCCCTTAGCTCAGCAGGGGTCTTGGAGCCATCCTCCAGGCAGAGGGCAAAGCTTGCTTGATAAACAGCTTCAATGGCCCAAAAGGCTGTGATAGCCACAGTATATTCAACATCTGGGCTCATCAGACTCTCCAGAAATCTGTAAGCACACCATGTAACATTTAAATTATAACTACAATAAATGAATTATAAACTGAACCTGGAAACAGAATCCAAAGAATGCCTAATTTTCTAAGGAATGGCCTTTCAAGGCCTATTAAGATGTCATCTTTGATGCAAAGAAAAACAAGTTGATGATTTAGGTTTAAAAAAAAGATAAATTAAAAAAAGCATCTTTATACAGAAACAAAGTTGTACTAGCATCTTCTAGATTCATCTCAATAGTTGTTCAAAGTGAAGAACAAAAATACTTGAGGGAACTTGTAGAAATGCGTGTGACTATAATAAGTATAATCTAAAATAGAGATAACATCTAACATAATAGACCTTAACTAGGAGGATCAGCCCCACCTTAGGCAATCTGAAAGACTCATGTCTATGGTTAATAACATAAGACTATTATTCAGGCCCGGACATGCTATATAACATGGAACACTGGAACAACCATGGACTCAACTCAAATAGGCTCTGGAATTTTTAACCCCGAACTACAAACATTAGAGAGTAGTTCAGCTGGATCAAACTTTATTTGTTTTTCAAGCCTTTCAGGTATATTCATTTATGAAAGCTCGGATTTGTGTGAAAACACAAGAGCTTGTTCAGACTCCTAATTAAAAATTACGGCTATATTGCTTTTATTCTAACCTAAGCTAAGTACAGAATAAGAGTAAATGAGCAAAAACAATCGATAACACTACCCTAAGTCATATTCATACATTATCAACAATAAAAGAAAAGCTTAAAGAGTAGAGAAAAGAGATGCAAATATAAGATAATATCAAAACATATTATCGAAGAGGAAATCGAAGAACTTGGTGAAAGACCTCTCCGCGACCCTCCAAGTCGAAATTGATCCACTAAAGAATAAAGTTGGAGTATATAAATAACAAAAGACCCTCCAAACCTAGTCTAATCAATGTACTTAAGCCCTCCAAGATCTCGCTACCAACTGACTTCTCGGAATCTTGTTTTCTCTAACTTTCCAGATCTCGCAATTCAGCCGATTGCATTCGCCAATAAATGGCTCTTTCCAATACTTCCTCACAACACCAAAATCTCAATTGACACTTAGAATAGGTATGCTAAGTGTTTGGGCTATCAACCTCTCAAGGATATGGAGATGGAGAGGTAGGAGTTGAGGAAAACCACAAAAAAATATGTAGATGATTATGGGTATAACAATCTTTAACTCTCAAGTATATTTTCTAGGGATTTCTCCCTGGAAAGCACTCCTTATAATTTGTGAGTAATGAGGATATATATATAGTGTAGGTCAAGATTTGGTAAAGCAAAACACAACTTTTTGCCAAACAAAGAGTTTCGCAAGTACTTCGCAGGATGGCATTTCCTGCGAGACACTCACAAAAACCTCCAGGCTGGCATGACTCTTCATCTTCTAGTCATGTGCTCTACACGTGGCTCTTTCGCGGGTAAGCTTCTCGGAAGGCACTCGCGAGATCACTTGTTCATCCTTTTAAAACTTGAGCCTTCACACTCTCTCAGACTCACACTCATCCATTACAATTAAAAATCCACTTAAATACAGAGAAATATGATTGAAGAAATTACAATCAAATTTGACACGGAATTAAAGCCAATACAAAATAGTTGTAAATTACAACTTTACAATTTACATCAATAAAAGAGTTCATAATCCAATAACCAATAGAAAAATGTTAAGGCTACTACCAATTATACCATAAATTGCTTACAACCTTACATGATAATTAATGCGAGTGATGTCACATCAACAACATAATAAAAATATTTCTCAATTTTCTTTCTATTTTGAGTTTAAAAGTGTCACACCAGTTTCTAAGGTTTATGTATTAAAACTTGTAATACCCTAGCATCAATCGCAACGAATGTAATGGAGGAAATTAAAATTTATTTGTCATACTTGTATAAGAGACGATATGATACCGGCAATAATCTTGATTTGCCTTCTGAGGGACAACTTCAGATAGTTGAACACCCCACTTGGCGGCTTCACTCTTGAACCACGCAATCTCATCATTTAAAGAAGCCATGCCGCTCAATATGACTTCCATATCACTACTATCATCTGACTCCTTCCATGCCTTTATCAACACACTTGCCACAAATGGGGCTAAGGCTCTAACAAATATGTAATCCTGTCCCTGCAAAAAAAGAAACGTTGAATGTACTACAAATTAGAAAAATTGATAAATGTATTGCAAATTTTTAATCTTGTCCCTGCCAAAGGAAAAAGGGGAAATTCCAAATGTACTACAAATTAAAAAAGAAGCTAAATGCTTTCAAAATAAGTGTGAACATGAATATGATTGTCGCTACTGTTAATAGCATAGATAAATAATGCATTAGTGTGTAAGACTTCTGTAAAATTTGAAGTACCTAACATCAATTTAAAAAAGACAAAAAAAAAAAATTAAGTCAGTCTTTAGCACGAACTAGTGTTAAGTGCTTGGCAATTCAGAAAATGGAAGAAAGGAAGAATGGGAATAGAAGAGAATGACAGTTTCTTTGAGGGTAACTACCTCGAGAGAAAGAGAGAGAGTTAGAGAAGGATAGAGAGAACAAAATTGGTTAATTTCTTGGATACCTCTCTTTTTTTTTCTTTTTTCTTTTTTTGATAGGTTGGACACCTCTTATTGATCATCATAATAGCTTATATGCAATACAATCCCATATTTTCCCCCCAAAACTAACCACTTACTAACTGCTTAACAGTAACTGACTGAACAGTGTAACTAACAGTAACAACAAACTGAATCTCCAAGCAACACTAATCTATTATACTCGCATGATATTCCAGTACATACACATATAGCCACTAGCTAATATAGCTAGTTTCCTTAACAACTAATGAACAGAAATTGGAAAATGCTAAATATATTAATTTTAGCAGATATAGCAATGAATTTGATTGGTTCATTAATGCCACGTCAACAATACAGTAAATTAATTTCTTAATTAGTTTTGTTGTTGTTGTTGTTGGTGTGTGTTATAAAACCTGACGCACAATTTATAATTCTGTGTAATAAGCCTTAAAATTTGTAGGATTGACAACAAAATCTTACTAACATTTTCAAAACATCTGGAGTGTAAAAGTTGTGAGATTTTATTGCGTCGATAGACTTTAAAAATTAGAGGAACAATAAAATAAGTACAATTTAAACAAAAGAATTAGGCATCATTGCTTTCTTTTAAAGAGAGTTTTTAACTTATGCCATTCCCTCTCGATGATACCAAGAAGACTACAAATTGGTTTTTGGTGCAGTCAGAATTGGACCGGATCTCTTATTCAAAAATCAACTGGATCCACTAGTAGGCATCATTGCATTCTAGTTGTCCACCAAAACCAAACGGTTGGTTCTTTTCTTAAACGAGAAAAGCTTTTTAATTAATTTAAATTTAAATTTAAAAAAAAAAACAACAACAACAATAACTAATAACAGAAATGAGAAATCCGTGTCGTAAATGGTTTAAACCGTAGTTTAAGATAGCGGTTCCACCGAAAGCGCAAACTCAAACAGCAAAGCTGAAATATGGCATGTAGTCTTTTAAATTAGGAGCAAAATGTAGAATAATAAGTAAAAGAAAAAGTGATACCAACCAGCCATGTTTTGAAGGCTTCGAGATCGACGGTCCCATCTCGAATGCTAAGAATGAAAGGGTGCTTTGTAGCTCCGGAGTAAATCAAACGGTGCTTCCTCATCCACGTGTCTATCATCCCGCTCTTCTCCACTTCTTCGCCCGTCTTCTTCCCCTCCATTCCTCCCACTCTCTCTCTCTCTCTCTCTCTCTCTCTCTCTCTCTTGTGTTGCGTTGTGTTGTGTTGATGCCAATTTGACTCTCGCAAGCAAAATTTTCCCCCATTAGTACACGTGCCAATCATGAAATAGCCAAATTCACAACGTGTCAAACTCTGATGGCACGTGTAAGGAGCTTCCATCATTTTCTTTTCTGGTCCATTTTTAATTTTTGGGGTATAGTAATTTTTTTAGTGTAATTATGTTAATACGAACAATCTCTTATTAATTTCATTTATGTTCATCATTAATATCATTTTTTCTATTTACTAATAATTATTCACTACATCAGTTGTTTGTAAAATTTTTAATAAAATAGTTTGTATTTTTAATATTATTCAAATTTTTAATTAATTTGTGAAGGAAATAGTTTCTTTGCATCAATCTTTTTCCAATTTCATATGCGACTAATTTAAGTAATCTACATAGATGATCTTTATAATTTGTCATCTAATGGGTCAAAAAAGATTATTCGAAACATATTTAGACCTAAACTTTATGATTTGAAAATTATAATTATTTAATCAGTGCATTGTAAAATTTGATAAGCCAAAAATGTATTAATCCCTATGGCAAATTAATTAATTAATTATCCAAGTTAATTAATTAAGTCAATTTAACATGCAATAATGTGGTAGAACAAACAAATCACCAACTAAATTAAATGCAATAGATAATAAATTTGATACAGATGATTTGTTTACGAATGGAGAAAATCACCAAGATAAAATCCCTCCAAGTGAATTTAAGATCACCATTCCCGAAAATCCACTATTATTAAAACAAGCGTTTACAAGTAAAAAGAATCTTAGTACCTAATACCAACCTACAGCTGAATCCTTACTCTAATACCCAATTGGACTTGCAATATAGCGGCAATCTCTCCTTTCAATACATGAATCATAGTACGTGACTAACTAATGATGCACGGATCTAATATGTGACTAACACACCAATTTGAGGAAAATGTTAGCTGTAAAGTTCTTTCAGTTCATCAACATGAAGATTAAGAAGTTCCTTGGTTACAAAACCCTTGGCGCAAAGACATAGTAGCTTCTACAGAGAGAATGATGAATTAGGACACTTTCTGTCTCCGGTCACAATATGCATGTAATAACAACTGCAACAACCGTAAGCCCTTAAAATAATTCTTATATATGTCTAAGGTTGTGAGAAAAGAAATCCTACACAAACACACTTGGATATGCGTGTAATCAAATCTGGAAATTTTGATTTCATAATTCTCGATAGATGCAGCTTCTGTTGAGCTGCTGTCGACCTGCTGTCAAGCTTCAACATTAAACCTCGATAGATGGGCTTCTGTTAAGACATCTGTTGAGTTTTAATGAACAACACTTCTTCACTTATTTCTTGAACAGACTTGCATGGTTTTAACACTTGACTTGAACAACATGTTTCTTGAAATCTTAAATCATCTTAAATCTACCCAATTACAAGTAAATTGCGTTTTGTCAAAGGATTTGCCAATTACATCAAATGAACAACATTTCTTCACTTATTTTTTGAATAGACTTGCATGGTTTTAACACTTGACTTGAATAACATGTTTCTTGAAATCTTAACCCATTTTAAATTTATCCAATTACAAGTAAAATGTGTTTTGTTAAAAAATTAGCTAATTACATCAATAATGTCCCTAACAAAATTGATATCATATATAAGGTACTTTAATCATAACTTACTCTAACCAATAAAGAGTGGAATAATTTGTTAGAAGGCTAGGATACCATTTCCTTTATATATATATATATATATATATATATATATAATAGCAAAAATATCATAGTAAATTCAATCGCCACATGGACATTGTCCTCTTATAGAAAAAAGTTTCGCTCCACATGGATTTGGAGCCACTTTCCAAAAAATAGTAGCATAGTATTACGAGTACAAGTGATAAAATGCGATTACTAGTCATTATATAATATATATATATATATATGTGAGATGGGTTTAAGTTACACCTGGTGTAACTCTTATAAACTTACACCTTTTTTACACTGTAGATTTTTAAGAGATCTAACGGTTAAAAAAAATATCATTAAATGTTATTATTCTCCACCTTACTACCTAATTAATACTAGCATTCTCTCTCTCTTTCTCTCTCTCTCCTTATTTATTACTTTCCACTATATAATATTTTCTTCAAAGATTGGAGTCTCTTACACGGTTAATCTCTTTATAGTTTAAGTTTTATTCTCCATGTAGTTTAAGCTTTGAAAAATCTTATTTAGGTGGACTAGATAGCAATTATCATTTGCTCAAAAAAAAAAGATAGCAATTATCATGCTACGGAAACTTTTTTTTTTTTAGTTGATTAAGCACAAATTCAAAAAATAAGTGGAGTATTCAAATCCACTTCTTCACAAGGGGATTAATTAGAGAGTGCCATCGAGCTAAAATTCATAGTCATGATGGTGTGATGTATATAACTTGGGTTATTAACTTGACTTTTTTTCTTTCGAAATCAAAGATTATAAATGATGAACTGTGGTCAATAAATTGTCAAACCATATATATGCATTTTTAAGCTACTTTCTTCGGGCAGTAATTTGTTTTAACCATATATATGCATTTTTAACCATTCTCCTTGGTATTCACTCTAGGCCTAGAGTCTGAACATATACCAAAGAAAAAGAAAAAAAGAAAAAAAAGAGCATCAATGGATTTTTTTTCACTATTTCAATGTTTTTATACTTGGTCTTAATCTTTGTGGGCTTCCATGGTTTCGTACAGGGACAATTACTTACAGAAAAGAAACCTGACCCAAAAGATATTACTATTAGAGCTCGTTGGTTGGTCTCTCAGAATTTCTGGGGAGTCTTAAAGTATTGCTGCCAGAGCTAAATTATCAACATTACAAGATTAATTAGTGATTTCAATAGGTGTGTGTGTGTATATATATATATATGCACACTATAGTAAGATGACAACTAAAGTAATATTATTTATATATTTTAAATCATAGTTTTTTAATTAGATAAATTAAGGATTGCCCATTAGATAATGATAATAATGGAAAGCAATAAATAAGAGAGAGAGAGAGAGAGAGAGAGAGAGAGAGAGAGAGAGAGAGAGAGAGAGAGAGAGAGAGAGAGAGAGAGAATGCTAGTATTAATTAGGTAATAAGGTGGAAAACAATAGCATTTAATGATATTTTTTTAGCCATTAGATCTCTTAGAAATCTACGGTGTAAAAAATGTGTAAGTTTATAAGAGTTACACCAGGTGTAACTTGAATCCATACCAATTGTTGGATAAAAATCTGGTTTTGTGTCTCATACAAAACACACAGCGGAAGCAACAAATAAGGATCTATTTCATTCATGATTGACAACATGCACTATGTAAATTTCAAAATTTTAAGAACAAGATAGCGTACCTTGGTGTGGAGAAATTCAAAACAAAGATTAGAAGCACTTAGGAACACTTTTAATCTTCACTCCAATTCCACTCTACGCCCAAGATGTGTGGTCTCTCAATCAATTTCCAAAGGGATAATGAAAGTGTGTTTCACACTCTTTCTCTTCTTCTTTTTTTTTCTCTATGATTCTTTTCTTAAAAAAAAATTCTATATATTTCTCCCTTTATAATTAACTGATTATCTCAAGTTACACCTGGTGTAACTCTTTTAAACTTACACCTTTTTTACACCGTAGATTTCTAAGAGATCTAACAGCTAAAAAAAATCATTAAATGTTATTGTTTTCCACCTTATTACCTAATTAATACTAGCATTCTCTCTCTCTTTTTCTCTCTCCTTATTTATTGCTTTCCACCATATAATATTTTCTTCAACACAATCTAACAAAAATAATTGAAAAATAATCTCATAATCATTGATTTCACAAAACTATCCATAACAAGAGTCACATGACTTTTAATTTGCTCCTTAAAATAAATAAATAAAGGAACTTAAAAAAAAAAACCTATCTGAATCTTATGAGTGCCCTAGTTTGGTACTTGATTCTAAAGAGTAAAGATACCGTGACTCTTTTTTTTTTTTTTCATTCCAAGTCATTTTTATTTTTATTTTTACTTTTATTAATCCTATCATTAAAAGGGGAAAAAATGTTGGGTTTAGAGTTTAGTTTGCTTTTCATTTTGACTATTTCTTGTTTAAGGTTGCTTTTGAATTAGTGGCCGTACAGTCAGTCCAAAGTCCAAACTCAAAGTTGCAATCATTAGATTATATGGAGTATTCTCCCATTAAAAAAAAAAAAAGATTTTATATGGAGCACAAGTTAACAATTTTGGGAGCGGTAGTATGTTTATGCATTAAGATCGTACTCGAGTTAGAATAGGAAATAATTAGTTAACTTTGAATATGTAGTCTTTTTTTATTCTTTTTTCTTTTTTTCTGAATAACTTTGAATATATAGTCGTTGTATTACTAACCTCCAAGATGCAATCGGCTAGGTCTCAATCTTCTATACATTGTTCCTACACTTTACTTTATTTTAAGGAGCAAATTGAAAGTCATTTGAATCTTGTTATGGGTAGTTTTGTGAAATTAATGATTGTGAGATTATTTTTCAATTTTTTTAGTTAAATTATGTTGAAGAAAATATTATATGGTGGAAAGTAATAAATAAGGAGAGAGAAAGAAAGATAGAGAATGCTAGTATTAATTAGGTAATAAGGTGAAAAATAGTACCATTTAATGAGGTTTTTTTTAATCATTAGATTTCTTTGAAATCTAAGGTGTAAAAAAGGTGTAAATTTATAAGAGTTACACCAAGTATAACTTAAACCCATATATATATAAATATATATATATATATTTATATAATTGGTTGTTACCACATGGGTCTATGCATAACTAAAAGGACAAAAAAAGAAGAAGCAATAAATGGGTGTGTATTGGGTTTCCCCTAAAAATGAATGGGAATTTGTTATGTTGGGGTTAAAGAGATTATACATGTATAGTTATATAAATTTTTTTTTTGATAAGTTATGTGACTTATTTAAATGTATCTTTTTTAATAATTCATGTGATTTGTTTAAATAAGACATATTGATATTTTTTATAAATTTCCATGTAATAAGTTAGAAGAAAATTTTTTCGAACTAATTTGAAACTAAACTTTGTCATTATACCAACTAGTGCATAATAAAAATTAGTCTCATTAATAGGTCCAACCGTCTAAGTAAGGGTATTGTTTCAATCACAAAATGTGGATTTAAAAACCTAGGTAGCATCTCAAACACCATAAATTGAAACTCTCTTAAATAAATAAAAAAACCTTGAGTAGCATCTATTTCATTCAATAATAATTGCTCATTATTATTTTCTTTGACACTAGTAATTTTTATTTTTATTTTTTTGGGCTTAAGCTAGACTCAAACCCTAGTTAAAACATAAGAGACCTTACTAATAGAGTCAATTAAAATCCAGCAATCAAAATTAAAATCTTTTCAAGGCATGAAAAATATTTTATTGAGGTGTTAGTCTTATAATTCAAGAATGGGTTAAAGTGATATTGTTTCAATCACAACTCCTATTTCTCCTTTTAACATATTTTGTAACGGGCTGGGATGAGCCGATAGTAAAGCCGTTTAATATTTGGGCCTGCCAACGCCAAATCAGGCCCATGAGTATCACTAGCTAATTTACCATTTTGTTAGGCACAGAAGCAGCATCAAGGGAGAGCGGCGCGTGTACCCACGCGCTCGCGAAGATGTCTCCCCTACACCTTCACCGCCGTCAGAATTTCCGTCGACATTGGCGTATCTGTCCTCTGTGCCGCCTGGTATCTCCTCTTACTCTCTTTTCTATCATCATATTTTATTTTTTAACTTTTTTTTTTATTATAGAACATCTTTTTCTAAAGTTTCTGAAAACCTAATATTGTAATTTCGTAGGATTCTTAGGGGCATTTATATAACCGGAAGCAGTTTGATCGGTGCTGCAATCAAAGCTCCCCATATTAATTCCAAGTTCCAAGAATTTAATTAGGTACCATTGCCTCTTCTTCTTCTACTTTTTTTTTTTTTTTTTAAATATATATTTTTCCATAATGAATTTAAATCTAAATACTTTTAACAAATTCAGTGTTTATATTATATGTTTATTTTAGCTTTTGGATTTTTTTTATTTTTTTTTATTTTTTTTAATAATCATTTTAGCTTTTGGGTTTTGGTTAAATTTGATTTTGAACTTGATAACATACTTTGGTTGCGAAATTTCTGTCTTGAATATTTTAATTAATCTAGATATAAATCAGTAATTTTTTTTATAAGATATAAATCAGTAATTTTTAAGTGCATATTATGTAAATTTTTAGTTCAATAGATTGATAAATTAGTGACTATCCCAAAAGTGTAAGTTGTTAGGAAATGTTGAATTAAACACTTAAACCAATATTCTAAGACTCCTACTCACGTGGAGTAGAGCAGAGACAGATTTGAACTCATGATGGCTTATTCTAATACCATGATAAATTTTCAATTGTCTCAAAAGCTTAAAAAAAAATAGGTTGTATCCAATGTATAAAGCTCTTACTTTTGCATGATCCAGAAGACGTCATGGTAGGGAGCCTTACCCCCAATTTGTTTTTGAAGAGGTTGATTTCCAAACTTGAATTTGCGACTTCTCACTTTTGGCGGAAGAATCTGGCCATCGCACAAAGACCCAAAAGCTTAAATTAATAGAAAATTGTGAATTTAATAACTTTGCAAATATTAACATAGATAAATGAGAAATGATGAGATGCTTAACATGTGCCAAGAATCTTGTACTTTTTTTTTAGAAGAAGAATCTTATACTTTATTGGCATTACTTGGTCTCCCTTGTGAGGAGAACTAGGTTTCAAACCTCTTTTCCACTTGTTTTAACAATTATATATATATATATATATATATAAAGATTAGATACATAAAATATGTCTAAATAATAAACTATTTAACAAACTCTTAGTTTCATAGGGAGTTTGTGGTTAAGAGAGAGGGTGAGAAATAATAAATAAGGTACAGAAGTATCCACTGGATTGGATATGTATCAGATATGGATATGGCTACTAATTTGTAGTATCAGTGCTTCCTAGATTATCATGCTAGAATTGAAATTGTTAGCAAATGTGTATTGTATTTGTGTATTATGAAGAACATGAACTTCCTCGTTAACCTAGTATTCGCTGCTTTAGTGATGTAGGAAAAATTTTGTAAACCTGTTTACATGTGCTTATGATAAGTTTAAAAAGTCATTAGGATTTGTGGTTTTAGAAGGAAGGGTTAGGGCTAAAAATTGATTAGAGTTTGACAAGATAGGGAAAAAGAAAAAGACTATTTATTGAAGCAAACAAGAAGTTAGAAAATTACAGATATAGTTTTGTTTAGGAATCAAAAGCTGGTTTGATGACTTTGTGGTAGAAAAAGTCCCCAGGGTTTTAGAGTCCTGATTGGTAAGGAGAAGAGTTTGATTAAGGGTTGTATGGAAGAAGGAGAAGGGAACATTTAATTCTGCTCAGGTGCCATTACCACAAGAGAAGAAGGAAAGAGAGCAGAAAAGAGGAATACAAATATTTTTTGCCTTTATGTTTTAATTTGGAGGGGGGCTTCTAGCATTCTTTCAAACTATGCTAGAAAACAAGTTCCATTTTCACCAACTAATTGCATTGGGACAACGTCCATCACAGAGTAATAATGAACTTTGATTGTATGTGTATGCATGAGAGAGAGAGAGAGAGAGTAAATGTACAAGCTAGCATATAGACTTCTCTAGCGCATTATTTTAGTTGGAGTAGATAAACGCCCTAAATATGCTTCTGTATAAGCAATTTTGTTTCTCTTTATAGATGAAATGAGAAACCCCAGTTTGTGTTTTTTTCTTTTTTTTTGGTAACTGGGTTTCTGCTTTGAAGTATCATATATTATGATCAAACCATCCCCACAATGTCAATTTTTAACACCAGGCTGCAAATGATCTGCATATCTTGATACTTTTGTTGATATCTTGATTTATCAGAAAATTGAAAAATGAAGATAATTTTGATGATACCTTGAATTAGGTCGAACAAAGGACTTTTTCTGGTTGCACTTCTAATGTACAGCTACTTTTTATTTTGGGGGTACAAACCTGTTATACCTCTTATGGACTGATGGCTTCAAATTTTTTTCCCCAGTGTTATCTTTTGTGAATCTGTTGCAATTTATGGCTTTATCGTGACAATTATTCTACAAACAAATTTAGAGAGTGTTCCAAATCACAGATTTAAATTTGTGCACCTGAGTCTCTTAGAGCAGGATATGCGATCTTTGCCCCTGGGATTATCGTGGGCTTTTTAAACCTTGTCTGTGGGTTCAAACCTCGTCTTTTACTCTTAGATACTCCAATGGAGTTCTACTAACTAACACTCAAAAAAAAATTTCCCTTGCTCTTACAATTGTGCGGATTCTTCTTTTGACGACAGGTTATGTGTGGGAATCAATGGAAGCAATTGCGCTTTGTCTGATGCTCAAAACTCCACTCTTTTTGTAAAGATTCTTGTTATTGAAATCTTTGGTAGTGCACTTGGGTTGTTTGGAGTGATTGTGGGAATTATTATGTCAGCTCAAGCCACATGGCCTGCAAAAACAGTGTAATTTTCTACGCTAAATGGATCATTAGGTTTTGGTTATGACACAGTATCATAAATTTGCTCTGTATTCTTTCATCAATTATTAATAGGCATGTTAATAGTTTGTGCGGAGATAGTTTGTATTCAATCTAAACAATGTGTATCATTGTGTTGTCTTTGTGGGCTATTTTATTGAATCTTTTCCATGAAAATCATGTTGGACTTTTTTTTCCATTCTAGAAGTTAAGCTAGTTTATCCGTGGAGAGATAGGATGAATATAAATTAGAGTTTTCATAGGCTGCACCAGCTGGTTTTAGGACCTTTGGCACACTGCATTGGTTCCTTAAGTTTTTGGAAAATTGCTTAGTGATCGCCACATCACGTCTCTTGGTAACCAACTTTTCAATACGATAGTATGACACACTTTGTGCCACAAACTACTAGAGCAATCCAATGTCTGTGTTTGAAGCTTTTAGTAAGATATTCAAAGGGCAAAAATCATAAATTGGGGACTTGGGGGAGCCAATAGCTTAACTCAACCATGATGATCAGATGCACGAGTTCTGATTTGCTTCCTTAAAGATTATTGATAGAATATTAAAGATAGATACAGAGAGCAATAGCATAAATTAATCAGTGTTTTAAAGTTGCAGGGAACTAGCTACTGTGAATATAAATTAGGGTGTTCATAGGCTGCGTGAGCCAGTTTTTAGGACCTTTGGCCCAATGCATTGATCCCATATGGTCAGTTTGCATTGATCCCTCTACTTGACTACTCCCCCTCCCTCCCTCCCCTCAATCCAAACTGGCCATTAATTTTTAGAAAAATGCCCTGTGATCACCACATCATGATTGTTGGTAGCCAACTTTTCGATGGGATGGTTCCTATAGGTTGGTTGGCAGTTTTGTCGTTTTCTTAACAACCAATAATGTGTATCATTGGATATTTAAAGGACAGAATTTTTCTCCATACTGATTTGGAGGACAGTTACTTCAACTGCTATCTAGTGACACTAGTAAATAATTTCTTGCAACGTTTTCCATGAACTACTAGAGCAAGTCAGCAAACCAATGTCTGTGTCTGAAACTTGATAAGATATTCAGGGGGAAAAAGCATGAATGGGGACGTGGGAGCCAATAGCTTAACTCAACCATGATGATCAGATTCAGATGCACGAGTTCTGGTTTGCCACCTTAAAGATTATCAATAGAATATTAACATAGATACAGAGAGCAATAGCATAAATTAGTCGGTATTTTAAAGTTGCAGGGAACTGGCTACAATGATGCCATGAAATGTCGACATAATAGACTCATAAAATTGAATGAATGCGTTGCCTTTTGTGTTGATTAATGTGGAGTGCTTTAACAGAGAAGCTTAAATTTTACTGACCACTGTGGTGAATTTTATATTGCAACATGTGTAGATGATAATATGGTGAATTGCTCTATATGATGCCTACCACCACCTTTGATATTGATTTAAGAATGGTGGTTTAAATAACTCTAATAAATAACGTAAAGTTGTGTTATCCCATTTCCTCCCATTGCATGGCGACACTATGGTACGATACACTTTGTTCAGTGGTAGGAAGTCATATGAGGGAATAAATTATAAATATGACTCATATTCATGGTTAGCAAAAAAGTATGACTCATATTCATGGTGCCTTGTCAGTCATGACTTTATTATTGCCTTTTGGCCACTATAGAAGTTTCCTATGAAAATTTCTTGTTGCGTCTTAGGCTGTATTTATTGAGCAAAATGAGTAAAAAAAATTATAAGAAATTCATGCAACTGTGAGGCAGGTATAAACACAAATTTTAAGGTATTCAACTGATAATTGCCCCTAGGATTCCATCTAATTCACCTCCAGCATAAAACAAAATCATCAATTATAATAATTCTGAAATTTCCTTATAAGAGAATCTCTAACGAATTACTTATTTGATTAGTATAACAAGAAGATCAAAATTGAAAATTTCGTGGTACAAGTCCATTTAAAACACAAAATCACTTCCTTATCACAAGCTACACGCTAGATGTTTAACATAAAATTGTCTTCTCATGTTTTTTTTAGGGGGGGGGTGGGGGGGTAGTGTTTGTTCCAACCGTATGGCTATCGATTTGAGAGAGCATTTCATTGAAACAAATGTATCCAAATCTACCTCCAATGACCTGTTTTGACAAGACCAACATAGGTTAATGGCTTTTCAATAAGCTTCTTTAGTTACTAATGCTGAAGCTGTGAAGAACTACTACGAGGTTCTTGGACTTACGACTACTTTTAGCTTTTCCTTGGCGACCCTTCTCCATTGTGGCTTGGACCAATTTGTAGTTGGTCATAGTTTTTTACTAAGAAAAAATTTCTTTAATCACATTGTGCCAACCTATTGAGTGGACATTATGATTATGGTAATGAATGGACATCTACAAACTTAGCAACAAAAAAATGGCCATCTACAAGGAAAGGCAGGCATATAAATTATCATGGAGGGAGTGTCTTGGAGAGGACTAAGTTTTTCTTTAGGAACACTTAATTTTTTCAGTATCTTCATGGACTATCAACAAGAGATTTTGGTGGGAAAGGTTTGTGAGCTCTATGATGAAATTTCAAGCTTAGAAAACCTCAATCCCTCAAAGCATGTTAACACCCTCTTCACTCAACTTGTACTCACTTGTACATCACCATGTCCTATAGATGTTACCAAGCTATGCAAAAGAGTTCATGAAATCAGGTCTAAGCTGATTAAACTTTGTGGGAAGGCTGAGGCACTTTTAGAAAGCCATTTTTCTACCTTCATTGCATCCCATGACAACCCACTTAACCATATCGGCCTCTTTCCTTACTATTCCAATTACCTCAAACTTGGCCAGTTAGAATTCGACATGCTCATTAAGCATTGCAATCAAGTACCCACAAAAGTTGCATTTGTGGGCTCTGGTCCCCTCCCTCTCACCTCAATAGTCTTGGCCTTTTATCACCTTAGGACTACATACTTTCATAACTATGATATTGACCCTTTGGCAAATTCCAAAGCACTCAACTTGGTTTCATCGGATCCTGACTTGTCAAAGAGAATGTTTTTCCACACTGCAGATGTTATGGAAGTGTCAAATGGTTTAAAGGAATATGAAGTTGTCTTCTTGGCAGCACTAGTAGGCATGGAAAGGGAGGAAAAGGTCCAAGCAATTGATCACTTAGCTAAGCACATGGCTCCCGGAGCCATTCTATTGCTCAGGAGTGCGCATGGAGCTCGCGCATTCCTCTACCCTGTCATTGATCCCTGTGATCTTCATGGATTTGATGTTCTATCAGTTTTTCATCCAACGGATGAGGTCATAAATTCAGTAATTATTGCGCGTAAATATTAGTCTACTATATTTACTGGCAAATAATCTGAAATCCATGGTTTTTAATCCCTTAAACCACGTAAAACAAAATAAGAATTGACTATTGATCATGAGCAGCTGTATGAATCCTCATCGTGTGTAAGACTTGAAAAGCTTATGTAGGCTTGATAAACACTATACATGCTTTCTACAGAGGGCTAGATGGCCGTTTTGCACCCCCTTATTTTGAATTTTTAGCCCATAACAGATAGTGAAGGGACCTTGGGAAAGTTCAGATCCATATAAGTCCTAGCTGTTTCAGTTTGACTGATTGAGCTGGCTTTCTCAATATTATAATTTCACTATTCTGGAATTTAATTAAGTCTTCCACTTGTGAAACTATTCTCTTTTATGGCTTCAAGGGAGGATTTTTTTTTTCTTTTAGTGTTATTGTTGATGTTATTATTATTACTACAACTATTATTATCATTATCTTGATTAGGATTTGTTTCACCTGCCAAGAAAAGGGGAAAAAGCATTTGAATTGTAAAAAATTTGGCTGTTTTAGTTCATTTGGGAACACTATGGAGGGACAGTTAAAATAAATTATGGGGGTCATTAGTCATTACATAAAGAGATTCACAGTAAATACTGCAAAATACTTTCCTAGGCTTTGTCTGGGTGGAACTTCAAAGCTGAAAGAGAAAGAAATGGCCTTCCCTTCTCTACCCAACATTTAGGCATTTTCCGTTTGTATCAAGGGTGCAGAAGCTCCCATAAGGACTCAAGCAACAATTTTTTTCCCCCAAAAGTCCTTCTCGATTAAAAGATGACATGCTAAACTTTTTTTCCCCCATCATACCAAATCTTGTAAACAAAATTCTCCAAGCATCAATCTCCATGTACCTGAAAATTCTTTTCTCACCCTCAGTTGCAACAATATTTTGTATCTCCTGACCCAAGAAAACAACCTCCACTTTTATCTTAAAAGCTTAAACACAATTTTAGAACCACCTACTCTAATACCATGATAAACTACTACTTGTCCAAAAAGGTTAAGCTGTTAAAAAATGGTAAATTTAATCATCTGACAATATGTTGAGTGCTTCATTAAAACAATCTAAGAAAGTTAGTGAATTATTATCAGCTTCAACTTCAGGCTTGACGAGCACCATGACACATGGATTGAGATCACTAAGCATTCTTATTAGATATTCGAAGCAAGTAGGCTGTGGAATTGGGGAAAAGACAGCAACAACTTCACCAGCCTCCGACTTGAAGATATCTTTCTTGATACATAATTTTTCTTTGGATCCTTTCTTCTTGATCCTCTGAAAAAAGGAATGGCAGAATAGAAAATGCAAAATTTACCATGGAGAGACATAAACTTATACCTTTCGTCAGACCGTGAGCTATGTCATTTCACCTCAAAACCAATGAGGAAGACACTCAAATCTTTTATGGCTTTCAACATCACACCACGCGGACCTGTTTTTTGAGTGGTTGGAGGGAGTCAAATTGTAGTCTCTCCAACAATGCCTAGGGAGTCAAATTGTGGTCCCTCCAACAATACCTCCCTTACAATGACACTCCCGTGACTCGAACCACTTTGGCTCTGATATTATTTGTCAAACCGTCTCAAAACCAATTGGTGATGAGGAAGACAGACTCAAATCTTTTATAACTTTCGATATCACACCACGCAGGCTTGTTCTTAGAGTGGTTGTAGGAAGTCAAATTGAGATCTCCCAACAGCATTAAACAAGAAAGAGTTCTAATAGTTTTGAACATGATTCAAACGATTCCCATAGCAATCCTCTCTCTCTCTCTCTCTCTCTCTCTCTCTCTCTCTCTCTATATATATATATATATATATGTATATATATACACACATACAAATTTTCTAACCATAATAAGACAATGAAATCTAGAGGCTATCAATTAATTGTGAGAGTAAGACTTTCATAAGTTATATCGTTCTTTTGATAACTATAATTAGGATTTTAACTAAGTAGTAATTGAATATGAAAAATTCTTAGCAAAAAAAAAAAAATGAAGACCAAAGACAAAACACTAAACATAGAAAGTTTGCTCTCTCTCTTCTGGCCACAGGGGGGAAAAAGGGACCTCTTGCTAGGAATACCAGGCAGTACTGAAACACTGATTAAATATAAAAATGGAAAACAAAAGGCAAGAAACATCACAGGCAGAAGGATGTACAAATTACAAACAAGGAGTTTTTCATGTAGCAGTAGCAGCAGCAGCAGAAGAAGTTCATGAAAGGCAAACACACTCAGATATGATAAATGAGCATATGTCTTATACAAATTAACCATTTTAATGTTCTATTGGGGCTATCAAAAGCGTTAATTAAAAAAAAAAAAAAAAATTTAGGACTACATGTTTAAAAAATACTTCTTTTTTTTTGGCTTTTGGATAAATGTAAGAAGGAAATGTTCTTGATGAATAAAGATAGTATGAGACAGTCAATTTGGATATCTACAGATGGAAATCCTTTCCCTGGATAAGTAAAGGAGACTCAATATCTTCATTAAGAGGTGTATATTGTTCATTGAGACACAACTTAAGGTGCAATTGAAGGAGTGGCAGGTCCATGGTTGACTTGGAGAGAATGTAGCTTGGTAGGTAGAGTTCCTTCTGGAGAGTAAATGCCTGTGAGCCAGGAATATACTACAGCAATCCACTCCACAGATGTTAAAAACAAAGACATGACTATGGTGGTTACATTTTCACCCATCTTTTAGTCATTATCAACACTCATAAAAAAATGACGTATGCAAAAGGAATTCACAACTTAATATCAGCTTCATAATCAATCTTCAAAGAAAAAGGGGGAAAAGAAAAAAAATTTATACTCATACAAGTTCAAGAGAGTAATGCAATTATCATAGGCATGTGTTATTATCACCACGACATGCACCTTGCATTGCTTAGTTAAATTAAAATAGGATTGTCAGCAATGGTATACGAGATGATCACAATCAATAAAAAAATATTTCCTAGAAAGTGGTAAGATAGAAAAGATTCTAATCCACTAATTTCACTCCCTTTCTACCATGGTCAAACAAATTTCCAAACAGAAAGAAAGCAAATTGGTGTACCCTTCCATCCAATAATCAGGGATTTTGCATTCATATCAAGCGTGCAAAATCCCTTACAATCAAATTTCTGAACCACCAGGTTTGCTTGGTACAAGGATTACATGCTCAATTCTGTCTCCACCATACCATACTGGGAAAAAAATGCTCTCCAGACATCAATCTTTACATTTCGAACTTTCCTTTCCTCACCCTCGGCTGCCAATATATTCATAATTGCCTCACCAAAGCATTCTGATTCTAAAATCATTCTGCGTGATTCATTCTCTTTCATAAAAGTTTCTAGGCAATCAAAGTAAGCAGTGTTGAAGAATAGAGTTTCAATGAAACGGCTCACAAAAGCAGGTGAATTGTGGTTTACCTCAGCTTCAGTGACCACCAGTATACATGGATTGATACTTCTGACAACTTCCATTATACATTCCAGCCGATTCCGCTGTGAAATCATGCTATGCAGTGCGTAGTGACAGAATACAGCAACTGTTTCATTAGCATCCAGCTCAAAAAGATCTTCTTTGAGATCTAGCATGTCTTATACCATTAGCACCTTGAAAGAAAAGGTTAAGTTTATGGTCTGAGCAACACTTGCCAACTGCTTACCTGTTTCCTCAATTAAATGTTTTGAAGTAATTCCGACAGCAGTTATCTTGAGAAGCTCAAGAGGGCATTCAGATTGAGTTGCAAGAGCTTGCATAAAGATCGTCCATTGCACCCCAGACTGGATACTAAAATCAATTATGTGGATCTTCCTCGCCTCAGCCACGTTTTCTACAATGGCTTGAATTCCAGCAAGTTGTTGAACCTGGGAAAAGGGAGTTCTTTTGTGAAATGTAAGTATGGCGGGGTCTGGTCTCATCAATGCCTCATGAAGATCAAAAGACTTTCCCAAGCCCATCAATGTGATTCTTCCTGTTTCTCGATCAATCCTCCTTCGAAGAGCTTTAGAAAAATAGTAAACCAAACGCTGAACGGGGTTCCCTGTATTAGAAGACCACTGATCACACCGGTTGAGCAACTTGCTTGCACGGTCAAACTGTTGACAGGCTACTTTCTCAGCAGCAGGAAAAAGGAATTCAGCAAGCTCCACATCTTTGGTCTCTTCATTGGACAGGCCATAGAAGGAAAAACCATGGGAAAAGGAGTGAATGAACTTTTCTCCAGCTTTCCTCATGATTTCCTCAGTTGACAATTTCTGGCCTTCCACCTTTGCACATGGCATGTGATTGCTTGGCTCAATCATTCCGTCCCCATTCAACCATTTGAACCCATTTCCATAGTTGTTAAGGAGTTCAAGTGGGGCCAAAGAGAAAGCATATGGCTTTTCCTTCTGGAATTCAACATCTGGAAGAGTTGGGAATCCACCAAGCTTTGCAATTTCATCTAGACATGTTTGAAGCGGTGAAGACACAATATCGAACTGCATATCATCAACAAGCCCATAATCTGAAAACGATTCATGTTGCTGTGCTTGTCTTTGATATTTTGAGAAAAGGAATCCTTCCTCTGCTGATTCCCCTTGATAGAAACCAAGGTCAGAACAAAGGGAATCAATACCCCAGGACTCTACATAATCCTCTGCTCCATTAAAATTTAAGTGTTTCACACTATTCTCCTCTTTCTTAGTCTCCCAACCTTTATTAGAAGAACCAAAGTCATCTTCAATCCCGTTAAAGCCAAACTCTTCAAAAGCAAACAACTTGTTTGCCATCTAAAAATGGAGATAATTCAAAATCTGGGATTTCAAATTCTCAACTGTAGACTTGTAGTTAGTAGATGGTACACAGTACTAGACTACTAGTTTTATACTGAACAATCCAAGAAATACACAAACAGAAAAATTCTTTATTTTATTATTTTAAATTCCTTATCTTAAAATATAAAAAAAAATCCCATCATAGTATCTTACATTTGACAAATTCTTTTTTTTTTTTTTTTTTTGGTAAACAAATTTGACAAATTCTTACAACCTTGATCATCAGTAGCATTGATGTTGATGTGTTGATGTTGTCAAGGTGGCCTGCAGAGTGGCACGCAATAATTCTATTATATGAATGCCATTTGGATATACATATAAAGCTCCATTAACAAGGACAAAACTTAGCTACAGTATTATATCTTAGGTTTCCATTTGAGTTCAACCATGCAATTGTATTGACTAATATAACAAAAATAGTGGCATGTTTTTTTAAGGAAATTATCCATATAAATCATTGATTAATGAAACCACACGGTTGAATTTAATTGAGGAACCTTTAGTTATAGGGGCAGAGCCATGTACATAGCCTCCCAAAATTTTGAAATTTTCCTATATATATATATAATTATTTTAATGTTTTCAAAATTTAGCCTACAAAAATAAGAGTTGGCCCCCCAAATATTTGAATTAGTCTAATGATGCTCTTAAAAAAAATAATTGGTCTAATAGTTATAGTTATAGAGACATAATTTTATTTTTTATTGTAAAATATACTCCTATATCTGTTAAATATTTAATAAAGTTTAGCACCAAACATGTTTAGATCTATCTTTTTAACCCGTTATGTACTATAACTAGAACAAAAATTATTGTTTTATACATAAAATTTTTTATGCCACACAAAGTTAGAGCAAGATAGCTTAAGTATTTGAACTGAATAAACAATGTTTTTTAAAAATAGTTCAAACTTAGCACAAACATTATGGAAAATTTCACTATGAAATGGGCTAAAAGATCACCATCAAACATAATTTGCTTGAAAATACTAAGCTTTTTTTTTTTTTTTTTTAAAGAAAACCATATATAATGTATGGGGTTGGCCGCTTTGTAATTTCCCTTGGAAACAATTTCTTCCTTCATCAGATACAACACATAAGTAACTGTACATAAGTATTATTCTAGAATAATTAGTTGCATATAAATTTATAAATAAAATTTTGTCAGATTTAAACAAGAGTTGGAAACCAATTAGTATGTTTTGTCTTCCTAAGCAAGTAGAAACAATCAAACAAAGGTATTTCTCCTAAGAAGTTTGGCCAACAAAGGAGCAAGGACAAAAAGAACATAAAATAGTAATTAAACAAGCAACCAAGATAATGTAACAGACAAAAAAAAAATGTCATATGTAGAAGTGAACAAGAACAATTCGTACTCGAAAATGTACGTGGAAGGAAGACATTCCTGGGAACTTACAAAGCGGCCTGCACTTTATATGGTTTTCTTTAAAGAAGCTTAGAATGCTTTGAGAGCGATAGCCGATAGGTTTTCCATAATGTTTGTCTCATAGTTTGTATTTTACATTGTTTATTCAGTTCTACTTATACTATTCATAAAAAATAAAAAAGTTCTACTTATACTGTACAATAACTGAATAACGTAGAGTCAGCTATGAGTGAGCTGGACTTGCAACATGACATGCCCTACCTTAGCTTGTGTTCATTTTTGCTAGTTTTCTTTTATCTGTTTTGGCTTTTGGTTGTTGAATTGGTTACTTTAATTTGATTTTTGTTAATTATTTATTGTTACACATGATAAACATGACCAAACATATTCTAACTGAAATCGTGTTTTGAAAACATGATATCTATTATAATCTTGAAATGGCGAAAATTACAATCATAATTATAATTATAACTAGTCGCTAACCCGTGCGATGCACGAGAAAGCTATTGAATATGAGATTTTAAAAACTTTTCATTAAACTTCCAACCACAAAGATATTAATTGACCAGAACACAAACTTTTAGTATGAAAACACAGATAATGATATTTAATGGATTAAGTTACACAAACACAAACCATTAAAGGAAAAACATACACAAACTACTATAAGAAAGAATACAAAAACTAAAGAGAGAAAGCTGTGAAGAGAAATTTTCGTACCTTGAGGTCGAGAAAGAAGTGTTTGTAACAAAACAATAGTTTTCGGTAGCACACATAGGTTTATACGTATATAGGAGAGTAAGTTAGCACCTCCTTTACTGTGAAGGAGTTTGCATTGCATACAAACATAATTTGGAGACTTCCACGCCACTCCAATAAAATCCAATTCCTAATGGAACTCTTCATACATGGCAACCAAATAAATGGCATTAATCTCACTATACATATCTATATATGATCTTCTAATATCTATCATATAAAATAAAAAAAAAAAATTTAAATGATGCTGACGTGGAAAAAGAATCTAAAATAAAAAGAAAACAATACTGACGTGAAAAATTGTGGAGCAAGCAGAGTTTCGGTTTTATATATATATATATATATATATATATATATATTACAACTGAAGTTGTACAAATTGTGTGTTCTGTAAATATAGTATGTAATTATCATTATTCTTTTGTTTTTATTTGGTTGTTTTTTTGTTTAACTATTCTCATGCCCGGAAAAAATAGGGAAAAATTCATAAAAAAACTACCCCTTCAACCATTTCAGGCCATGCTACTCCGTTAAGGCCCATTCTCAAAGTCCACACTAGTCTCGCATAAACAAAATCAAACTTCGGCACATATAGGCGATTGCTTTATTCAATTTTAGTGGTGGGCCTTGATTTCAAATCTGTTGATTCTGTTCAGCTTTCTCCATCTGATTAGTTGGACGAGCCAGCATTGTGAATCCTTAAAGACTTGTTTTGAAATGGTCCTCATTCTTTTAAGGGTTTTACTAAGGGGTGACGGCACACACTAATAACTTATTTTTTTAAAAAAAATCTATGAAAAAATGATTAATTATTTTGATATTTTTTTCAATTTCCCTTAAGAACTTTCCTAAAAGGAAACCATTTTTAAATGTTTACTTTTTAATCTTTTTTTTTTTTTTTGGGCGATAAATCTTATAAGGGAAAAGTGGTTGTGTGTACCTACCACCTCCCCATTTACACTAAGTCATACCACAAATTAAATTGGAGTGTACCAACTCCCCACCTACAGAGAATAATTCTGGGTCTCAGCCAAATATAGCAATTGGGCTTTTTCTGGTGATCCATGAAGTTTGGGCCACCTCCGTTATCCCCTTGGTCAGCCAAGTTAGGCCTCTCATGCAGTTTATTTAAAAATTTCACTCTAATTTCATATTTATTAATTTAACCCTTGTTCAGACCTTTTTTTTTCAACCATAGAGAAGCAAATATTCTAAAAATCAGTAATAAATTTCACTTTATTTGGTATTTTTATTACAAAGTTTAAGGGAATTTTCTCAAAAAAATTTTATGGGAAATATCATTTTTGCAAAATTAGAGAAGTATTTTTTTTTAATGCCATGTGTACTTTTTTTTATTAAATTACTTTCAGATCTTCTAAACCAGGAAAAAATACCCACTAACTTTGAGTACAGTTTTTTTATAAACTACTTGCGGTATAGGGTTTTTAAAAAATAATAATAATAATAATAGAAGAGGCAATTTTTTAATTAAAAAATAGTATAAATTTTAAATAAATTATACTAAATGTAACTTGAACCTATATATATATATATATATATATAAATTTTGTAGTTTGATGCTTTTCCTCTTATAACATGTAGTGCTAGAGAGAAAACACCATCCTCAATAAAAACTCAAATATAATCATCCGAATTTGGTAAGGATGAGAAGTAACATTTTATCATACTTAATAATATTTCAATAAACTTCAAATTAAGTTGAATTTGTATATGAGTATTAGAATTAATTAAGCATGGATGTGTATATTCTTTCATACGAGATATGATTATATGACATGCTAGGATTGGCGGGTGTAAAACTTGGGTTTTACACAACATTTTATTAAGAGCAATAATAGATAAAGCTTAATATTGCATATAGTGATAAAATAAGAATTTGTGTGTAAGTTTTGTTCTAAACAAAATCAAACTCCAGCCCATATAGATGGTTTCTTATTTCTATTTTAGTGGTGGGCCGTGATTTAAAATCTGTTCAAATTTCTCCATCTGACCAGTTGAACCAGCCAGCACTATGGATCCTCAAGTACTTGTTTTGAAATGATCCTCACCCTTTCAAATATTTTGTTTTAAACCTTATATTATTAAGCTTGTGTTAAAAAGGTCTACGTCAATTATTGTTATTTTGATTTTTCTCTATTTTCAAATAGATATAAAATAAACCAACAAAGTATTTGAATAACTAATTCCCCCTCTCCTTTGCAGTTATAAAAGTCCCTAGATTTCACTAAACAATCTCAATAAAAAATTGTGGGTTCTAGTTAGCTCTACTGGTAAAGTCTCTGATGGTTGTATAAGAGATATGGAGTTCAATTCTCGTCTATACCAAAAATTGATTGGTGTCTTGGTCTGATGATAAAGAGTTATCATCAAGAGCGGACGTCATAGGTTGAAACTCTCTCTTTCTAAAAAATCTCAACAAAAAATTATAGCAAGAATTAAAAGTGAGGACCTTTTTGTCCCAAACATAAAGTAGGACTAAAATGAATCATCCGGAAGAATATGAACCATTTTGAAATATGGGGCAAATACTCTAGACTAAATGTGTGATTAACTGAAAACATAATCATAATCATAAACAACAACAATAGTTATAACCAAAATTTAATCCCAAAATTTTAGAATTGGTTATAAATCTTCATAAGACTAATTAGAGTTGCTTCTCAAAAAAAAAAAAAAAAAAAAAAAAAAAAAAAAAAAAAAGACTAATTAGAGTTAATCACATATGTTCTTTTTACTTATTGTTATATTCAATCTGAAATCATCATCTCTATTATATATCTCTTTTATTTTTGGTTTGTTGAGTTATTATTTTCATAATTTACTACTTTTATTAATATCATTTGTAATTCTCTACCTTTTTTTGTTCATTCAATTTGAAACTCATCACTCCTCACTTGTACATTAATTGCTTTCTTTTGCATATTATCAAACATATTAGGATTTTTATTGTTGGCTAATTTTGTGACAACTTTGCTTGTAATTTTTGAGATTTTGTAATTATAATATGTGTTGTAGTAATGGGGTTTGAAAGTTGAAGTTTTTGATTATTGTACAAGATTGAAGATCTTGGTTGAGTGAGAATTAGATAGAAGCTCTCAGGAAACACTCATAAGGCCTTCTTAAAGAATAAATTCCAAGATTTGCTTTTAAGAAAGTTTGTATAGCCACCTCAAGCCTAAACCATATTTCTATAAAACTCTTATTACAACACTATTTTTTTTTTTTTTTTTTTTTTTGAGAGCAGGAAGAACCACTGAAAAATGAAGAAAAACCTTGAGGGCTTCCCCCCCCCCCCCCCCTTTCCTTTTCTTTCTTCTAAACCTTTCAAATTGAATTTTTTTTTTTTTTTTTTGAGAGATTGAATATTCCAAACACAAAAATCACCTTACATTTATTGGAGATTAGGTAGAAGTAGAGACAGGGACGGAACTAGGGTTCATACCTGAGGGTGGTCAAAGCTTAAAAAAAAAAATGAAAATAAAAAATATTTCATATTCAACAAAATACTACATACAAAATAAGTATTTCTCAAAGTCTCAAACATTTCATATTATAAAACACA
The DNA here is from genome assembly GCA_032878915.1 of Castanopsis chinensis. Classification (NCBI taxonomy): domain Eukaryota; kingdom Viridiplantae; phylum Streptophyta; class Magnoliopsida; order Fagales; family Fagaceae; genus Castanopsis; species Castanopsis chinensis. The sequence continues at coordinate 3,684,954 of JAVQMG010000113.1, forward strand.
TCAACATACAAAATTAGTGTTTCTTATTTTGTGCACGATTTTTGTTTAGTCTATATTTGTTTTTTATTTTGTTTTTGTAGTTAAAGGGGAATGAATTTTATTTATTTATTTCTTTTTTTGAAGGTCAATATCTAAATATTTTAGAGGAGGAGCGAAAATATATATATATATATATATATATTTAAGGGCAAACTTAATTTTTTGTATACCATTTTTTTTTTAATGGGGGTGAGGGGGGCCATGGCCCCCCTCTGCCTTACTATAAGTCTGCCCCTGAGTAGAGAGTTCAAGTATTAGTTTGACTATGCATATGGGAAGTCGAGTATTGTTTGTACTACAACAGCTTTTAAGTTGATTTGGTGATTTAGGCATGGCACTAGTGTTTTACCTAATGGTTTTCACTTCGTGAATATATAATTGTCTTTGTGTGCATGTGTTTACAATTTTATTAGCTTTATTGTTTGTCCACGATTATTACTCGGTATGAATCGTGACTAAATAAATACTCGGTTTAAGTTTCGATTAATTAATATTGGTAGTATGCCATTGTAGGGTTTGAACAACATTTTTCAAAACAAGATCAAACAAATCTTTCCCATCTTTTCATTAATTGGAGTTATTTTCTATCTTTAAGTTCACTTATTTCTTCAAAGTAACTCAATCAATGAGTTTGAAAATCCTAATCATTCATTAAAAAAAAGATTCAAATTTTCTCACGTCATCAATATATTTTAAATAGAAACTAATATAATACTCATTCATATTTATTTAAAGGGAATTTTTTTATTAAACACACATATTCACACACTTTTTTTGAATTGAAAGCGTGAGTTGAAGACATAATTTCACACACTTTTTTGAACTAAAATTGTGAGTTGAAGACAATTTCAAGTGAAACCGTATCTTCAACTTGTGATTTTAGTTCAAAAAAAGTGTGTAATAGGGTGTGTGTAACATCTTTTATCCTTATTTAGATGTCGTTGACACGTGGCTTACACGATTGAATTACCTGTTACCAAAATCAAAATAGTTATTGAAACAAGGTTTTTTTTTCCTAACTTCCAACTACAAGAAAAATTTTAAGTTTAGTTTTTTACTTTCAAAATCAATTCCATTTCATCGTTTTATCTCAATTTCATTTAAATTTTAGGCGAAAAACTCATTTTCGTTTCTACATTTTCACGTGACTCCTACTTTGGTCCCTAACTTTTTTTTTCCACTACTTTTAGTCCCTATCTTAGAAAACACGTCTTATTTTTGTCTCTACCTTTACATCAGAAACGGAAATTGTACATGTGGCAAATGAAACTATTAAAATAATAATAAAATTTTTTTATTTTGCATTAAAAAATGTCACGTCAGCATCTAAATTTAAAAAAATAATTTATTAATTTTAACTAAATAAAAAAATTAAAAACAAAAATTAAAACAAAAAATTACATTAATTGGGATCAAAATATGTCATGAATAAGAACAACAAGAATACAAACCCAGATCTAAGATCACAAAATTAAACTATAGATCCACATAAGAACACATGCCCAGATTTTCTAGCATTTTCTTGCCCTTTCTTGTCAACCAAATACAAAAATACAAACACAAATTGATTTTCAGCAAAAACAAAAAACACAAACACAAACCCAACAAGCGTTCGATAAAAACCCAACTCAAAAAATCCAAACTTGAAACTAAAGAGACCACAAACGAAGCTAAAAACACTAACCCAAATCCAAATTCTGATGAACTCTTCCATTATTGTCACCAATATCTCCATCTCTGTCGAGTGAGTTCCTCCGGCTCTGAAGAAGCGCGAACGGCAAGATTGAATCGTAGGCGATTTTCCAGAAATGCGCGTCGCCAGTATCTCCATCTCCGTTGCTGAGCTTCACCTCGACCACCTTCCCACCGACCTCGGCTGCGCCAATATCTCTCCTCTGTCCAGCTCTCTCAACTCTCACTGTGTCTCACCCTCTCTTTTGGTTTGATTTCTGAATCTCAGCTTTATTGGGGTTTGATATTTTGTTGCTTTTGTTAGGGGGTTCATGTGTTGTTCTATATGCTTAGATCCCTATTAGTAGTTCGGGAAAGATTATTTTGAGCTTGGAATATTGATCTTGTTCTTATTTAATTCCTTGTTCATTTTGATGTGGATCTTATGTTTTATTTTGTGATTTTATTTTTTGAGTTATTTGTGATTTTTGGATTTTAATTTTATGTTCTTAGATCTGGGTTTGTGTTCTTGTTGTTCTTGTTCAAGACACATTTAAATTTAAATTCATGTAATTTTTGGTTTTCCTTTCTGCTTTTAATTTTCTATTTAGTTAAAATTAATAAATTAATTTTTTTAATTGAGATGCTGATGTGGCATTTTTTAATGTAAAATAATTTTTTTTATTATTTTAATAGTTCTGTTTGCCACATATGCAATTTTCGTTTCCAATGTAACGGCATGGACAAAAATGAGACGCGTTTTTCAGGATAAAGACTAAAAGCGGTGGGAAAAAAAAAAGTTAAGAGATCAAAGTAAGAATTACGTGAAAATGTAGGGACGAAAATGAGTTTTTCGCCTAAAATTTAACAAAATTAACATATGCAGTAGATGAAACACATGTTAATATGGTTTTCCTTGATAGGATAGCATTTCGTTTATATTTCAGTTTTATATATTTATTTATTTTCTCTCTAAAAGGATAAAAAAAAAAAAAAAAGATTAATGTAAACAAAAATTTCAAAATCAAGTCCATTTTTTTTTTTTTTTTTTATGTTTATAACTTTTATGAAGAGAAAATTTTATAATAACATTAACATTTTTTAAAATTGTTATTTTTTTTTTTGATGAGCAAGAAGTTTTATTCACACAACAAAAGGAAACTACAAGGAGGAAAAACAAGCCTCATCCTTAATGATACTTTCAAAACAAGGAGGGCTGAAACCAACATCAAAGGACCCATAAACTTTGTTCAAAAAAGACCACTTAGCTAGAGAATGGGCAGCATTGTTTGCCCCTCTAGGGATCCAGGAAACACAACACCCAGGAATAAGCCTAATCAAATCAAGAATTTCTCTACAAATGCCTCTAATTCTCCAGGGAATCATGTTGCCGGAAGGTGCAAGAGCGTCAACACATACCTTGGAATCACTCTCCACACACAAAGCAGCTGCTTCTAAATTTTTTGCTAAGCATAAAGCCCATTTAATAGCTTCTGCTTCTGCCTGAATAGGGAGGTTGGAATAAGCTCTCTTTGCACAGGCAAATACCACTTGCCCTCTCCAATCTCTGGCCACAACTGCAATAGATGAGTCACCATCCTTGAAAGCAGCATCAACATTCATCTTAATTGAATCTCTAGGAGGTTTCATCCATCTCTGCACTGGTTTCGGCAATTGGAAGCCCAACTGGGATGCTGTGGACCTTCTGTACTCAGCAATAGTCTTTCCAACTTTCTGGCAGAGCTCCATTGGATTAGTTACTTTGCCTTCAAATATAGCTTGGTTTCTAGCTCTCCAAATGGCTTCACAACTAACAGCCCCAAACAATAAGAATTCTTCCCTCTTGATCCTTTCAATATTAGCTTCAGCGGGAGGATTAAGGAAGACACCAATAAGATGAGAGGGAGAGTTCAGGTTTAGATTTTCTAACCTCAATCCCCATTGGGAGTTAAACCAAACAGCTCTCGCAAAGGGGCAAGAGATAAAAAGATGGAGGCTTGATTCTTCATCATCCTTACAAAGAGGGCAAAGGCCATCATCTAAAACACAAAATCTAGCTAAGCAAGCTTTAGTAGGAAGGCAATTTGCTGCTATACGCCACAGGTGCATTTTGAGTCTTTCATGGAGTTTTGACTTCCAAATGAGGCCACGAATAGCATCTTGAATTATGGGAGGGCTAATGTTTCTGCTTAACCAATAAGCAGACTTGACAGAAAACTCTCCTGAGCTATTGGAGATCCAAATCCAACAATCATTTGGGAGAAGCCGAGAAAGGGGAATTTTTTGGATGAGCTGGGTTGTAGTCTCATCAAAGGTATTTCTAATTTTGGTAAGATCCCAGCCTTCTTGGTTGACTAGTTGGGAGACAATGAGTGCCAAATCTGGATTGGTTCCCTCCCTTGGACACGGAATGAAATTAGGAAGATCTGGAATCCAAGGGTCCTCCCAAATTCTAATTGTATTACCATCTCCAACCAGCATGCACGCACCTCGAGCAAGCAGAGATTTCGCACCTTCTAAGCTTCTCCAGATCTTGGAGGGAGACCCCACAGTTTTATGGTTTAGCCAGTTGCCCCTAACTTTGTATTTTGCTCTGAGCACTTTAACACACAGGCAATCTTTCCCCGAAAGGATCCACCATGCTAACTTAGAGAGGAGAGCTTGATTGAAATCCCAGAATTTTCTAAAACCCAAACCTCCTTCTTTTTGGGGCCAACATAAAGACGACCAAGCTATGGGAGTCAAGAACGAGCCAGCTTTAGATTTTGGGTTCCACCAGAACCGTCTAACAACAGCATCCAATTTGTTGCAAAGCTCTCTAGGAAATTGAATGGCTGTCATTGAATAGGAAGGAATAGCCAGAGCTACTGATTTGATGAGAGTAGCTCTACCTTGCCAGGATAAGTTTTTGCTCTTCCAACCAGCAAGTTTATTTTCTAACTTCTCTTTGATTGGGTTTAAATCCCTGGAACTGCTTGTAGAAAGGAAAAGAGGCACTCCCAAATATTTTGTGTTTGGAGGAAGTTTGTTTATACCCCAACAGCTTTTAATTTGATTTAAAAATTGTTGGCTGACACCCTTGGAAGGCAGAACACCAGACTTTTCCACACTGATAACCTGTCCAGACCAATAACAATATTTCTCCAAACAGTTTTTTAGAACATTAAGCTCAGACATTTTTGCTTTACAAAATAGAATTAAATCATCAGCATAACAAAGCTTGGAAATAGGAGGGGCATTACCTGAGACTTTGACAGCAGACAGATGCCCAAGAGAGATTTCTCTGTTAATTAGTCTCATTAGCACTTCACTGCCCAAGATGAAAAGATATGGGGATATGGGATCCCCCTGTCTGATCCCCCGAGATGGTGTAAAGCTTGGGCATTGACCACCATTAAGCAGAATTGAGTATTGGACAGAAGAAAGGCACTGATTGATCATACCTGTGAATTTAGAGCTAAACCCAAATGCTTTAAGCACAAGGATTAAGAAGTTCCATTCTAAGCGGTCATAAGCTTTTTGGAAGTCCAGCTTGATCCCCAAAAAACCTTTCCTTTTTTGAGTTTTTTTAAAACTATGCACAACTTCATGAGCAAGGGCCATATTTTCTGTTATCCATCGATTGGGCACGAAAGCTACTTGAGCTGGATCCACCATTTTTGCTAGAAGGGGTCTTAGCCTGTTAACAATGATTTTGGATATCACCTTATAGCAAACATTGCACAAGCTAATAGGCCTAAATTGGTTAAAGTTGCAAGCTCCCTTTTTCTTTGGAATGAGAGAGATGAAGGTTTGATTAAACTCTATAAGCAACCTTCCATCTTGAAAAAAACTTTGAGTGGCTGTCACAATTTGATCTCCTACTGTCTCCCAATAGTGTTTGAAAAAAAGCGCTGGAAAACCATCTGGCCCAGGGGCTTTAAGTGACTTCATCTCAAAAACAACTTTACGAATTTCATCTCTCGTTGGCACCCTGCACAGTTCATCATTTTCAATATTTGAGATGCATGGCTCTATTAAATTTTCTAAATTTTCTGGAATATTGGGGGAGCCTGTTTGATAAAGAGCCTTAAAGTTCTCAATAAAATACTTCTTAATGTCTTCCCCATCATTTATCCAAGAGCCATCCTCCAATTTGATTTCTTGAATACAGTTTCTCCTTCTTCTGATTAAAGTAGAGAGATGAAAGAAGCGAGTATTCCTATCGCCATCTCTTATCCAAATCTCTCTAGATTTTTGTTTCCACATTAGATCCTCTCTTGCCAACCATTCGTCCAATTCTAGATTCAACGATGCTTCAAGTTCCAAATTTTCTTTTGTAGCCTCTAAACTTTGAACATGTGCTATCTTCTGCTTCAGCTCTTTAATTCTCTCCCTTGAATTTCCGAAACAGCTCTTATTCCATCTTTTAAGCTCCTTCTTAGTTGCATCCAGTTTTTTAGCCAGTTTAAGGCTGTGTGGACCGTCAACTCTCATTTGCCAAGCATATTCCACTATTTCTTTACTTGTTTCATCCTTAGTCCACATAGCCTCAAAACGAAAAGGCTTGACAGGACTTGTGTTCTCCATATAAGTATCTAGGAGGATAGGATTGTGATCAGAATTTGCATTGACAAGATTCCGAATGCCTGCCTTAGGGAAGAGAGTTTGCCATTCTTGATCACATAAGCATTGATCTAACCTCTGTCTAATATTTGCTAGACCTTCACGTCTATTGGACCAGGTAAAGGACGGACCAATAAAATCTAGATCAATGGCTCCCGTATTATTGGTAAAGTCTCTGAGGCTGTTAATTGAGCTTTCTCCTACATGCCGTCCTCCTCTTTTTTCCTTTGATCCCTTGATACTATTAAAATCTCCCATTACTGCCCAAGGCCCTGAAAAGGACTTTGCCAAGTCTTCCACCTTAGCCCAAAATTTTTTCCTTTTGGCTCTCCGAGGGGGACCATATACACAGAACAGCATCCATGGCGATTTTACTGGGTCAGAGTAGACTAGTGAAGCAATTATATTGCTATCTGAAAAGACGATCTCCAAATCGACACCCATTCTCCAAAACAGAGCTAAACCCCCAGCTCGACCATTGGCTTCCACAAAAAAACAATCAGAGAAATCTAATCGGGATTTGATTCTATTAATTCTAGGAGATTTGGCTTTTGATTCAGATAAGAACACCACATCCGGGTTTGAGTCTCGTAGCAGCTCTTTAAGAGCTCTAACTTTGGAATCTCTACCCATTCCTCTACAGTTCCAGGCTAAAATACGCATGGTTAGAGGGGTGGAAACCTCTTCTTATCTAGCTCAACTAGCAAAGCGCAACACAAGGACCAATACCCAGCAGCAGCTAATCAAGAGAAAAGGAAGAGTGAATCTTACCAGTATGAGAGTCGATCGGCACACTGGCAGCGGATTTGGGCTACACTAGCAACCAGGAACCACCAGAGACAAGATAACCCACTGTACAGGGACTGCAAACCAGCCCCACTGAGGAGCAGAGATGAACGCCTCTCTGAGCAAAAACACGAGATTTGGGTATCAAAATGTGGGTATGACTACTAATATTTGGGGACAGAAAATCCACACACTGGATGTGGAGAAGAGCCACGCGAAGGTGGAGGAAAATCCACACAGAGGTGGTAGAGAAAAGCCACACGAGGTGGAGAGACGGCCACACGAGGTGGAGAAAGGCCACTACGAGGTGGAGAGGAATTTTTAAAATTGTTATTGTTATTTTATTTTTGGTAGAACTTGATTTTAATAGTTAATAAAGAGACTATAAAGTGATAGATTCCGAATTGAAGTGGAGGACTAAAAAGTAAAAAGAGTCAAGACGAAATTAGTACTACTATTACCTATATATACTGCAATTTATACCTCTTTTTTTTTTTTTTTTCTTTTACCGGAGAACCTAGTCCAATAAAACACCGACACGTACGCAAATGCGGTTGGAATGACGTGTCAGCTCCAGAGCCAATGTCCTCAAATTCGGGTCTCTATTTTAACCATGAATAAAAATTAAAAAAGCACCATCTCTCTCTCTCTCTCTCTCAAAAATTGACAAATTCACTTTCTTCGTGTTCGTAACAAACCAAGCACACTCCGTAAATACCTCTCTGTGTATTTATACGTATAGGCTTGTTGAATCGGACGGCGGCGGTGGGTTGATCAGATCAGATCTAATGGCGGAGGACAAGTACAATCTCAAGAACCCGGCGGTGAAGCGTATTCTACAGGAGCTCAAAGAGATGCAATCTAATCCTTCCGATGATTTCATGAGTCTACCTCTCGAGGTATAAACTTTCACCTTTTTTTTTTTTTTTTTGAATTTCTAATTCGATTAATCTAATTTTTTCTGATATTTATATAGGTCTAATGGATTCGAATCGCTTTGAATTTATTGTTAGGTTTTCAGAGTAGTAGTGCTTTTTTAGATCTGTGCTTTAATTTCAATAATAATATAGCTGAATTTAAATGATTGAAATTGTTTTTTTTTATGGTTTTTTAAAATATTTAATTATGATCTGTAATGCGCTAATTGAGAGCGTGATTTAAAAAAAAAAAAAATTAAAATTATATTATGTTTGAGAACTTGATTTGATTTATGAGAAAGATGAAAAATAATTGTTTAGTAGAGTATTAAATGCGTGTTAACGATACTGGTTAATGTAATCAGTTTGGTTTTAGGTTTAATTTGTTCTACTTATGTTGTTTATATTAGTAGAAATTTAAGGTTTTGATTTTTTTTTTTTTTTTTTTTTTTTTCAGGAGAATATATTTGAGTGGCAATTTGCAATCAGAGGACCTGGGGAAACTGAATTCGAGGGAGGAATCTATCATGGACGGATCCAGTTGCCGGCTGAATATCCATTCAAGCCTCCTTCATTTATGTTGTTGACAGTAAGATTTCAGTCTCTATGTCTGAACTAATTCTGTCATGTTACTATCTTCTTTTTGATTACGCAGTTCATTCATTCAAAATCTCCATTCTTTTCAGCCGAATGGTCGTTTTGAAACCCAGACTAAGATTTGCTTAAGCATATCGAATCATCATCCCGAGCACTGGCAGCCGTCATGGAGTGGTAAATTTCGTTCTTCTAGAGGCATGTTTGATGTTTGTGTCAAATTATGACCTGAAATTTAATATTAGATTGGGAAACACTATAGTTGGTTCTGTTTGCTGTGTGTAAATAGGCTTGTGTGTGTGTGTGTGTGTTATGAACATGCTAAATATCTTTAGGAAATTTCGTCTTCTAACCTTTGTTTTTTGGAATATGTCCTAAGCTTGTGCTGTTGGCTGTACGGGGCAGAGTGGGGTAGGGAAGGTTGAGCAGGGCAGGGAATTTTATCCATCCCTACCTTGTGGACTGTGATTGGCTTGACGTTGGAGTTGGGTTGCCTAGCCCATGACAACATTAAATTTTAATCTACTTATAAGCTTTTCTAGGACAAATATATGTTTGTGCTGTTGCCTTGACCTTTGTCTTGTTCTTCTTGTTTCCTCTTAATTTTTTTTTTTAATAATTTTTGATAAGTTCGTATGAGAAGACTAGGCTATCGGGTGGACATGGTATTAGATGAACATCAGCTAAAATTTGATCAATACTTAGTGACCGTTTGCTTGATTGGAATTCATCTGGCAATTTATAAAATGTCAAACCCTTACAGTTTCATCATTTTTGCAGCCTATCTCTACCTTAATGATTAATGATGACTGATGTTCTCATACTCGTCACTCATCAGTCAAAAATGACTAATATTGAGTTTTTCATTACTTGAAAATTGAGCATTCTGGCTATCCTTTCTCACCTGGCTAATGCTGATGCTGTTGGCAGTGCGGACTGCACTAGTTGCACTTATTGCATTCATGCCCACCAACCCAAATGGAGCACTGGGCTCATTGGACTACAAGAAAGAAGAGAGGCGAACTCTGGCCATCAAATCACGTGAAGCACCCCCAAAATTTGGGACCCCTGAACGTCAGAAGCTAATTGACGAGGTATAGTTGTATTCCCAGCTCAGGATTTATTTATTTATTTTGTATAAAAGATATATATGGTCAAATCCTGTTCTAATAATATTTTAAATACACAGATTCATGAATATATGCTAAGCAAGGCACCCCCTGTTCCTCAAGTCAACTCTCCACAGGCTTCTGAAGAACAACCTACAAACACAGATGGTGAAGATCAGGCGAATTTGCAAAATGCTGGGACCATACCCACTGGAGAGGTCCAAAATCCACCGGTAGCTGTAGGGGACAGGATTGTTGAAGAAGTGCATGAGGTCCCTGTAAATACTGATACCAGCCCTGCTAATGTTAGGGCATCAAGGGAGGTTCCATCCAGTGGCCTGGCTGATCAGCTGCTGCAAAAGCCAGAAAACAGGGCTCATAAAGCAGCTGATGATCGCTTGTTTACATGGGCTGCTGTTGGACTTACCATTGCAATTGTTGTTCTTTTGCTGAAAAAGTTTTTGAAATCTAGCGGACATGGTGCACTGTTCATGGATGGCTCTTAGATATGTAGATGATGTAAGCTGGTGTTACAATTCAAGATAAATGCAGTATAGTTATTGGATTTATATATCTCTATTTAAGGTTTTCATCTAAGTTGGAAGAGTTTGTAATATATATTATGATCTTCTTGACAATATTCCCAGTTACTGTAACTAATAAGATGGATATGCAACCCATTTGCAATTGTAAGCTTGATCATCTTGTGGTGTCTTTGTTCTGAGCTATTTTATGCAGGCAAAATCCAATAGACGATGATATGAATTTTCGACTCAGTGTTAGTTAAATTTATACCGCTGCTAAGTAGGAATATAATTGAATGACCTTTGCATTGTTTCCAAGTTCTGTGCTACTATATACGCCACATTGTGCCTGATTGTTGGAATATACAACATTAATTGGCTGTTAGGCTATGTTTAGTTGGGATGATTATTGGAAGGATGAAAAATTTGGAAGAGAAAATTGGGGTGAAAATGGAAGTGGGGGCTGTTTGGTGGGGGTGGAAAATAGGGGAGAAATTTACTCATTGTTTAATGTAATAAGGATATAAGAGTAAATTTATATTAACTTAATTTTCCATCCTCTCATTTTCTTTTCAATCAAATAAATGAATTTTTCATTTCATCACTTTTCCATCTTATCAACCAAATACAAATGAGAAAAAACTAATTATCTTCTATCTTCCTACTATTCTATGCATTCTCCATTTTATATTTTCTCACTTTTCTACCATTCTAACCAAACAGACCCCTAAAGTCAGATGTTGAAGTTGTATGTTTGATTAACATTAAGAATACAGTGAGAATTGTTGAATAGTATGCTCGTATAAGTTTGATTAACAGTGAGAATACAATAATGATTATTGAATAGTATGCTCATAGAAGTTTGATTAACAACAAGAATATAGTGAGGATCGTTGTACAGTATGTTCTAACGAGATATAATATTGCATAAGGCGTCTTCCTAGCTCTTATGTTTTGTTATTATTATTTATAATTATGTTCAAATCTTGTTTTAATGAACAAGATCCAGTTAGTTCAACTGGTAAAATTTCTGATGATTCAATAAGAGATATGAAGTTCAATTTCCACCTACACTAAATACTGATTAATGTCTTGATCTGATAATAAAGAGCTATCATCAAAAGCAGGCTGGTAAACTTTATGGTCCGTTTGGATTGAGGGGGAAGGAGATGGAGTAGAGTAAAGTAAAGTAAATTTGACCTAAAATTAGCTTAATTTTAGCTAACTCTATTCTACTCTCCTCCACTCCCCCTCCTCTCCTGCATCCAAACAAGCTCTTAAAGATGTCAAATTAAATACGTGCATCAAAGGATAGGTTCAATGGCAGCCCAAAAGTTAAAAATATGTTGGATTTTGAATGAGTGGATTTTTACAAAATTAGTTTAAAAATAATTTGTTGCATTACTTTTCACGTCTCTACAAAACTAACTCTTCAAAATTAAAGTATCATTAGAGCATCCTTATCAAGGATTGCAAAAATGCTAAAACTTAAATTTTAGCATCTAAAACCCGAAAAACGCACTCCATCAAAACTTGCATATGCTAAAAAATTTGAGATCTTGCTACAATGTGCTCTCATTTTTTGAGAGTGCACTGTGACAAGATGTTATCATTTTTTATTAATTTCTTTCTTTCTCTCTTCCGTGCTTATCTCCTTATCAAGTCTCTTCTCTCTCCTCTCTCACTTCTCCTCTATCACACCATCTCACCCAAGCTTCATCCTCTCCATCTGACCATCTCTGTCAACTCCCACCATCTTCTTCCTAAGAAACTCAAAAAACACCCAAACATCCCAACAAATTACCCAAAAAGTCTATGACAAAAACCATATAGACACCATCAAATTGCCCTTTGTAAATCATACTTGAAACCCAGAAAAAAAAACCCCATTGCAATCACATAGAAACCCAACCAAAAAACCAGAAAATCGGCACAAAAAAATACCCAAAACTTCACTGAAAATACCTTGAAAATACAAAAAGAAAAAAAGAAAAATAGCTTCCAAAACCCAAAAAATCAATCCAAAAACTTCCTTTGTACATACCACCAAAAATAGTCCCAAAACCTAGCAACAAACCACGAAAAAACCCTCAAAATATCCTTGCAAATCCACTGCTGAGATCGTGTGTGGTGGTTTGCGTTGGCATTGGCTGGGTTCTGTGGTGGAATAGGGAGGCTTTGCCTCGTTTGGATCGAAGTCTAGGTTGAGTTTGAATTCAGAGATAAAGCAGAGAATGAAGTTGTGGAGTGTAGTAGTTAAAGGTGATGAGCTTGAAAAGCTCAAGTCATGGAGGTTTTGAGAGCAGCATATCAAAGAGAGGGAGAAGCTTCTAGACTGGGTTGAGAAAGATGGAGAGATAGTGGGAGAGAGAGGCAGAGGGAGAGTGAAAAATAATAATAAAAAAATGAAAAAAAATATTAAAGAAAGAATATTTAAATGAAGTTGTAAAAAAATAGAATGTTTGATGGTATATTGTAAAATAGAGCATTAAAATTGTAAAAATAGTGTTTTGAGATGGTAAATGCTAAAAAATTTATAAGTCTTGATAAGAATGCTATTCCACTGCAACACATATCAAATTGGCAAAAGGTTACAGAATACCATAGAATTGTCCACTAAGATGGAGCAACCCAAATGCGAAGATTATGCAATTTAGACCCTTTGTTTGCCAATTCAATTGCTAACGAGTTGGCCTCCTCATAAATATCATAAACCACAATATCCATGTTACGAAACAAATCAAAAATTTCGAGTAACTCTTCACGAATCTTCATTGGAGGTTCAATGCCATTCCTACTAACCCATCGAGTAACACTAGGATCGTTCCCCTCCACGACCAACCTTTTCACGGGAGGCATATATTGCAAACATCTCAATCCTTGCCTCAAACCCTCCACACTTGCAACTGTTGTGCCTGCTTCACCAAGATTACCACTATAAACAACCATACGGTCTTCAAACTCGTTCCGAAAGATGCCACCAAAACCTGCAGGACTGTTCTTATCATGACCCTTTCCACTGAAATTTAGCTTTATCCAACCAGTGTGCGGTGGTTGCCACAAGCAACGGTGCCTACGAGGTATTCGGTTGTCTAGACCCCGACATTCCTCAAAGTCATCATTCCACAAGAAAGTTTCGGAGAAATAGAACTCGCCACAACTGAAAATTTAAGAAATTAATTGATTGATTATTTTCATTTCGATGGTTCTAACCCCTGTGCTAAAATTAAAACAAGCGAGGAATACCTTTAATCGACAAATCAAGTACTGTACAAATTCTCTTTTAGAAAAGACAAATTAAAGAAAACATTTGGGAGAAACTTACTTTTTAAGGTGCATGTAGTCACCTTGTCTCTTAAGAAATTTATTCTGCATTATACCTTGTTTTCTCCGTATTTCTTTTGAAAATTGGCCTTCATCATAAACAAACGTAAACATGAGAATCTGAGATAAAGAAATAATACGTTCACAACATTACGGCCTATAAGATGTCCAAACTCATTTATTGTAGGCACATATAACATTTTCTTGTAGAGCAATTAAAATAATTTCAATCCTAACTACAATCTTAGGTTAGCTATCCCTATTCATTTTAATAAGCAATTTTATATTGTAAACATGTTTCATTCAAGGGTTACACTTTCTGCTATAGACGTTAATTTCACTGTACTTCCATTTTCTCTCCACCTTTTCTTTCCTCACCATCCCAACAAAAATTCTAATACTAATAAAAAGTAATAGTGCATCAGGAAAAAGTGAAATAGATAAATTGTAATTACCTGGAAATAAAGTTTCCATGTCAAGTTCAGGTTCTACATTGAAAAAGGTCCAAAAAAATTTGGTAAATACCCAGTCAGCTTTTTTATTTTTAAGTCCACAGATCTCAAATTCTGACATATACTTCTTAATGAAGTCGAAGTGGTGTTGACCAGGACATACGCACAGTAAAATTATAGTATTAATCTGAGAAGGACACCAGTTTGCGTCCAACACATTACTTATATGATGCCTCTCGGCATAAGGCATATAGAACAACGTTGGTTTCTTAACTTCCCTTCGACACTGCTCATTAACTGAGAGAACCTTGCATCCTAGCTCCTCCATAACCATACAATCACAAGAAGAAAACATTGGATCAAACACTTCTATTTCTCCAATCCAGCTAGAAAAGTCATTCTTCAATAAGAGCGCTATGGCGAGTTGATATTGTGAATGATAACTATACTCAATACTACCAAGAGCATAAATCACCATCAAAACGTGCGAATGTGATCCTAAAACACGTTTAAGGTTGCTTTGAATATCTGGGTCGTTTCCCAACTGATCAGTCATCTTGCTGTAAAATTCTGATTCCGCAACTTCTTTCATCGTGTTATGCATCTCGGCTAAAAGTCTACGAGCTTCATCTTCGGTGCTTATATCCCCTATTTGTGTTTCACAAGTTAAAGATTTGAATTTTTTGGCTTCCTGGGATGCCAAGATTGCAACAATGTCAAGCTTTAGATTGAAATGTCGAACCCTGCATGGAGGGAAATCAGACGCTTCCAAATTTCCGAACAACATGCTTTCCTCCACAGACATATCATGGTTAATATCTTGAGCCACGGTTGTGGTTGTGGATGTCTCATAATCAATGGTATCCATGCCCTGTGTGTAAGACTAAATTAATTTGGTGACCCACTTTATAAGGCACATGAGATAAGTTAGAGGTTTAATGGGATATAAAAACATATCCATTAGTATCTTGTCTGATTGGTCAATTAGAGAAGTGGTTTCCTATCATGACTCCAACTTTGATGGTGAAGTGGAGATTAAAGTAAACTAGGAAACTAGTCCTCTCTACTCATTAAGGTATCTAGTTTTTTCCATTATAGACTGAATCTGATTGAACAAAGTGCAAAAGGGTGAAGAGAGAGAAACCAATCCTACAAAGAATTATTATTATTCACTAGATTTCTAAAGAATTGTACCAATGGATCCATATAAGTCTCATGACTATTTTATTGTGTTTTATATCAATGTGAAATCTATGATAGTTATAGATCTTAAGTAAAAGTAGTTGTTGAACGCTTAACAATTTAAAGAATTATAAGTTTACACAATGGAGCAAAGAACACGAACAATAAGTTAGAAATAGAATTTGGAGTAAATTAGCAAACTTAGTAGCACACACAACAATCCACATGCATGCAAAACTACTTGCCCTTTAGATTATATAGTAGTCTGATATTGGTCCATGTCTCTCTATGTCAATCACACGACGCCTTCTCCTATAGAATTGAAGGAGAATACGGAACTCGATATATCCTTCTAAAGGTATTTGATACTTATTAGCTATCAAATGAAACCATGAAAGTGGTATCGAAATCCAATAATGTGAGATATGTTAGCAAAAACTAACTACCTCACTAATAAATAAAAGATATGTACTATTGGTAGTTATTCTTATTTTTATACACATGTTTTTCATGAACTCAAAACTCATCTAAATCGATTCATCTCTAAATATTAAAATTTTCCCATTTTCTCATCTCAAAATCCCACGGGGGGAGGGAGGGGGGGGGGGGGGTAAGTTAATTTCCTTAACAATTATAAAATTTTCCCATTTTATCGGAATTATAAATGGAAAATTTGAAAATTCAAGGGGGGCCGTGGCCCCATTGACCCATCCCTAGCTCCGCCTCTCGTTATTTTTATACACATGTTGTTCATGAACTCAAAACTCATCTAAATCGCTTCATTTCTAAATATTAAAAGGATTCAAAAAGTTAGTTTTAGTTTTAAAAAATGTCAAAAATACTTCTAATCTAATTAGATAATCCTTATTCTTAAAAAAAAAAAAAATAGAGTTAAAATTGTAATTCAAAAAAATTCAAAAACTATTAGAGAAACTTTTTTTTCCTAAAAATTAGCACTCTTTATATTTATAGCATTTCTCATTTAAATATATCCCACTCACGTTTAATATATTTTTTTCCTAAAAACTAGCACACATTAAATCCCCATTTCAAATCCTAAATTTTAGTTTCTTAAAAATTCCTTAACCATAAATAAATTTAAATTGAAAAATTACATTAAACTAAAAACAAAAGAGCCTCATTACACATGTAGAGCGTGTGTGATAAGGCTAGTTTGAATTAAGATCTAATTAAACTAGATCTTACAAAAAACTTGTGGCTTATGGGACTAAGACTTAGAGCATTTGCATCAAACTAGTCCTTATGCTAAAAATTTAGCTAAAGACACACAAGAAGCTTATATATTAGACTCAATAAACTTAAAAAAAAAAAAAAAAATTGTACAACACCACGCCACACCTAATGATCATTGTTCCTTTCCAAAACTAAGAGTCCGTTTGGATACTGCTCGTTGAAAGCTGAAAATATTGTAGCAAAATAAAATGTGTACATAATGCCGTGAGACAAATTTTTAATGAAAAAGTTGCTAAAGAAAGAGGTTTGTGGGTCCCGTGAACCGTGCACGAGACCCACTAGTGAGACATAAAGCCACAGAAACACGCTTTTGAAAAAAATAAAATAAATAAAATTGCAACGCAGAAGCAAGACGCAAACCCCAATCCAAACGCGTACTAAACCTTTTTTTTTTTCTTACAAAAAAAAACGCCTTTTTTTTTTTTAAATTCTTTTCTCTCACTCAATCACCCTCTCTCATTTGTACTTCTCTCTCTCATAGCAAGCCATAAATCACCTTTGACCACCATACAATCTGACCATCAACAACTTGTTAGGGTACTTTTTTTTTACACCTAATTCTATTTGAGTACCACTTATTTATATCACTAACAAGTTATTAGATTTTCCCAAACATCTTTGCTCTATTATTCCATTAATCACAAATATTTCATATCTCATTATCTAAATTGGGTCATGATACAAACTATCACAAAAAGCCCAAAAACTAATATTTTATCCAATTTTATTATCATTATTTAGCTAAGCCCAAAACCGGCCCTATGAACCTAATACACACATCATATTCTATTTAAAGCCCAAGAATACCTATGCTTGGAAATATTCGAAAAGCCCATGATTCAAGTCCATGGCAAAACAATTTTATTAATGAAATTCAAATCCATGATCAAAGCCCATGATTTAAACTCATGGCAATATCCAAAGCTCAATTCTCATTGGCAACATCAAAGCCCAATTTTTATTGGTAATATCAAAACTCAGTTCTTGCTGGCAATATTTAAAACCCAATTCTCATTGGCAATATCAAAGCCCAATTATCATTGGCACTATTAAAAGCCCAAGATAACTACTTGGCACTATTCTATCAAAAGCTCAAGGTTATTAATACTTGGCAAAATATTATACCATAATTATTCTACAAATAATGAACAATATTTTAAATTCTTAAACCTATTACTATAGTATTACAATCTCATGGAATTTATGAATTATTTATTCTCAAAACCCATGGCAATCATCTTATAAAAAGCCCATAGAAAGTTATTATTAGACCCATGACATTTATTTATTTCATGAGCTCATGTTCACTATCTATATTACATCACAACATTCATAATATTTATTACTGAAACTCATGGTAATTATTCATCCTACATGTCCATTATGATTATCTATAGAGAAACTCATAAGAACATTACGTTATTCCATTATAGTGGTTGTTACCATCCTTATTTAAAACTCATGATAAATATTATTCTCAAGAAAAATATTGGAGGTCATTATTTAAAAAAGCCCCAAAGAAAAATATCATTTACAAAGTAATCCATAGTAAAAATTATGAGAAACTAAACAAGTTGTTATTTAAAGCTCATGGGAATTAATACCAAAAACTATCATAAATATTTATTAAAGCTCATGGATTCATTTTATTTCTACTAACAACTAAAGCCCAGGAGGAGCAAAAAACCCATGGCAAAGCATGTCTTTAATGCCCATTTTGTAGGTTCAAGAATCTTATGGAGTAGGGAACAAGCCCAAGCAAAGAAATGGCCATATGACCCAACTAAAGGTGATAAAATAGAGCAAAGTTCCAGCCCAAAAAGGTCCCAACAAGAGGCTTGAAAGTGAGCAACTAGCCCTTGTTCATCCCTAACCAAAGAAATGACTAGAAGCTCCTACAAGAGAACTAAGCCTTTGAGGATGAACTAGGAGCTATCCCATCCCTTTTCTGCCACCCTCTACCTAACGTGAACAATGCCTAAGGGCTGTCATATCAGCTGAAGCCTAAAGGATGATGGGACTCCATTATCTTTCTCAAGACTGCACCTCCAGCAGAAGGGGAGTTGAAACCAAATTATCCAAATTTCAGCAAATTGATGCTATAAATGTTAAAAAAATTCAAAACATGATTCATGTCCCTAGCCCATGAATCCTAAAGGGGAAAAAATTAGAAACATGTGGTTTGGAAGGCATAAAGGGATCTCTAACGAAACTCCCTGAAGGAACTCCCTGAAGTAGGCTTAGAACTTGACACCTGGCTTGGGGTGTTGAATCTTACTTCTTGGGGGTCTAAATCTCAATTGCAGCTTTAGGATTTGCTTATAATACACGCCCCAATCACATTGATTAAGCTCAGCCCCAGAAATCTTGACATTTAATACAAAACCCTATCATTACCCAAAGAAGCAAGGCAGCCCAAAAGCAAATCTCCCATTTTTAGGCCAAATCCAGGTTATTAATTCAGTTGTCTTCCTCCCCTCAATCAGACCTACATTTTTTTTGGATTTTAGCTAATTAATGCTTGCTCTAATCCTTTCTATAAAAGGCAAACCACTCCAGCCCCTAAGGGGAGGACCAAGTCTTTCAAAAAAATTTCTGTCATTGACTACATTATGCAGAAGTTCAATCCCTCTTAAGCTTTCTTTAAGCTTCCCAAGCTCTCTTGAGCTCACTCAACCTTTCTCAACCCATAATCACCATTACACCAACATTCCCCGCCTTGCTTACACCTTCCTACTCCATAAACGTCCCATGACTGACCATAAACAACCACTCCCTCTGAAACTCTTGATCTATTTATTATTTTTACTAGTGGTTTAGCTTCCCTTAAGCTCACCACTCATTATCTTCAGCCCACACTCATCTAACCTCAAATATTCTCTCCTTCCCTTTACATAATCATAGCTCACAAATGTCTCCCAACTAATCACAACAGCCTACTACTCACAAAAAGCCTTAATCTTAGAGTTAATCCCATCCCACTCACTCACTCAAAACAGCCCACATTGTCTCATCTATGCCTTATGAACTCAAACTCACCAAAATCCTAGTTTAATACTTGCTGCACTGAGCTGGGGATCTTTCTCTCCCTTCATTCCATCCTATTTTTCCTCTTTTATTTGTAACAATGGAGCCTTAATCCTTGTTTATTATTATTATGATGAAGGATATAATGTATTTGTAACAATTGATTTTTTCCCTCACATTGATGTAATAATGGTTGAAAGTACCATAAATTCCCTTAACCGAGACACACAAGGACCCCCAAGATTGAATACCTTCATAAATTTAACCCCTGGACTTTTAAGTGTAATTTCACATTTACCGTTGGAGGATTGATTTGAACTATAATGATGTAAAATGACTAATAATACAACAAACTAACAACAGTAACATTGTTTATTGTGCTTTATTGTTGTCTTCTTGTTAGGGTTCAGCCTCCATCTCTTGCTTGGGCAGACTTACACAACACCGAAAGCCTTTAGGCTTTATTTCAAGGGCCCATTGTCGAGTTTCGACTTGACTACCCCATATTCTATTTGGAAATATCAAAATTTTCCCTTCAACACAACTCTCTCAAGATTCTCTACATGCTTGAGCCATATGCAATTCCCTCTTTCTTTTAATAGCGGCCAATGATTTTGTGGTGTGAGCTTGAAGGCGGGTTTCATTGGTCTGGGTTCTATGGGTTTGCAGTGCTAGGTTTTATAAGTTTCATTGGATTTGTGATTTTTCTGATCTGATTGGGTTTTGTGATTTTGTAATTTCACTGGCTTTTGTGATTTAGTTTGTTTTGAATGATGGTGATTGGCAAGGAATGGTGGTGCAAGTGGTTTGGGTAGTGTGGGGGGGTCCTATTTTTAACAAAATGAATGCAACCACTACAATTTCTCTTAAGCATATGCATCCTATTAAAATTAGGCATACCTAATACCAAAAGAGACATGCATGGTGACACATGTTCTATACATTAAGCCTAAATTGGCCACATGGCCGACAATGCAAAGATCTTCATTATAAAAGGGGGAGAGGCCATTTGGAAAAAAGGGGACAGACTCTCTCTCACTCACTTTCTCCTTCTTTTTAATTCTCTTAGAGCTTTAACCGTTTGAGGGATTATTTCCCTTTGCCCGAGGTGACCTTCCGGAGTACTCTCTCAGACCTTCCTAGGTACTCCCTCTGACTTGGCCGAGGTGCATTGGGCTGAGGACTCCCTTTGGCCAATGCGACCTTCCGACGTACTCCCTCAGACCTTCCTCAATACTCCCTTTAACTTGGCCCCTAGTGCATTAGGTCGAGAGCTCCCTTTGGTCGAGGAGACCTTTTGGAGCACCCTCTCAGATCTTCTCAAGTACTCTCTCTGACTTGGCCAAGGTGCATTGGCCCGACTGGCCCGAGGATTCCCTTTGGCCGAGGTGCATTGGCTCAAGGATTCCTTTTAGCCAAGATGACCTTCTGGAGCACTTTCTCAAACCTTCCCAAGTACTCCCTTTGACTTGGCTGAGGTGCATTGGACCAATGACTCCCTTTGATAGGTATACATTCTTTGATTTTACTAGGTATACATTCAAACCCTTTCAGGTATCTTCTACTGATGACACCCTCATGATGTACTTAATTTCAGCAAAGCTTCCTTCAAATAACAAATTTATTGTAGGAAAGTCAATAGTACCATATTTTTACCCACTACAAGCAATGATGTTGAAAGTGTGTTATGGACCTATGGTGTGTTGCTGCCATAAGGGTGGGGAGGAGAAAAAATATATATATTTATTTTTAGAGAGATAAAGATATGCTCAAAAAATCTCAAGACCCAAATCAACAATGATATGCTCAACTCAACAATTCTTTTTCAGTGTGTTTGGATAGCAAGATTTGGACGGAATTGGGTTTGAGTGATTAAAATTAATACTTTGATTTAAACCTTGAAAGATTTAAACATTGAAATCCTTGAATTTAAAATAACATCTTAGCCCATCGAATTTTAGAAATTGTAGCCACACTCCAAAATAACTTGAACATCCTAAACTAATGAAGTGACTAAAATACCCATTAAAGCTAAAAAAAAATAACTAAAATACCCTAAGTTTCTAAAATGACCAAAATATCTTTAGAACCCAAAAAATGACTTAAATACCCTCAAACCTCTAAAATAACAGAAATACCTCCCCAAATCTCCACAATGCCTTATATTAGGGAATTTTTTTGAGCATGTCACTTGTCAACCACCGGAGGGGTGGCTTTATTAGACCAAAGCTTGTTTTTATGAGTCAAGCTCGAAACTCAACAATGGCTACTAATGTATTTTAAGTGTGAGTGAGCAAGAAACAAAGCCCAAAGTCCAAGTAATGGAGTATGGTTAAAAAGGGAACTTCAACTTTTATTTAGTAATAAGGTTATTATCATAATAATATAGATTTTGTGACAAGTTAAAACAAAATAATTTATATTAAGCGATAAGATCAATGGAAGAATGTATGTCTAACATTAAAGAATTTAAAAAAAAAAAAATTGTATGTGTTCAACGCTAAGGCATCATTGAAGCCATATATGTCTAGTGGTAAAATTTATTATTATTATTATTTTTTTTTTTTTTTTGGGTGAAAAAGCGTCTAGTAAGATGACAATGAAATAACCTGCATCTAATCGCTTAGCAAACATCAAATAACCAAATTCCCCCAAAACTCTAAAATGGTCATCACACCCCCAAAATCACAAAAAAAAATAATAGCCAAAGATAAATTTGCATTTCCCAAATGAATAAAATACTTTAGACTCTCTAAAATGACAAAAATACTCCCAAACTTCTAAAATGACCAAGCTACCCTGAAAAACTCCAAAACATAATTGCAATAATAAAGGGATTTTTTTTTTTTTTGCAAAATGACACAATTTTTCAAACAATTTTGTTAGTTAGATTGATTTCCAAACTACTTAGGAAACTAACATCTCAAATCTTTTAGACTCAATTTTATTGTAGCAACTCAAGCACAAGAGACTACTCAAGTTTTATGTTCTGGCCACGGTAATGTGGAATTTTAATCCACATGGAACTTGAGCATATGAGACTCAAGTTCCTTACCGAATTCCTTTCATTCCCTCAACCTCAGGTCTTACCTTTAACCAACTCCAACAAAACCTTCCTCACAGTTCCAATCTAATCCGAGCAACTGCTGCAAATATCAAGTTCGATCCAATTTGAGCAAAATCTCCACCACCTCATACCAATCTGATCAAAACCTTATTGACAAACCCAAACCCAACACTTCATACCAATCAAAGCCAATCAGAACTCTGCAAACCCAAACCCAACAAACACACCATCACCTCATACTGATCAGAACTCACAAACCCAATACCAACAATCGCACCACCACCTCATCCAAATTGGAACTTGCAAACCGAACCCAACAAATGCTATTCATCCCGATCAGAGGATAGCTTTGGCGGGGAACAAGAGATATGGAACAAAACAAAGTGAGAGAACCACTTCAACGATGAGCTTTAGCCTTGGAGGCTCGATTTGAGCTTTGATCTAGAGAAAAAACTATAGAGAAGAAGGTTAAGAGAGAGAGAAGTCAGTTTTTTTTCTCTTTTTTTTTTTTTTTTAATTTTATTTTCTTTTAAGGAACTCTGGTCTATGGGACTTGAGTTTCACGTGGATTAAAATTCCACATCAGCATGCCAGAACACGGAACTCGAGTCTCTTAGGCTCGAAAGACTCGAGTTGTTACAGTAAACTTGAGTCTAAAAAATTTGAAATATTAGTTTTCTAAATAGTTTAAAATGTTGCTAACTAATGAAATTGTTTGAAAAATTGTGTTATTTTGCAAAAAAAATCCAAAATAAGGTTCCAACTTGCATGAGATCTTAAGACTTCTTTCTTTTATGCTCATCGTGATACCATGAGATTTTCCTTTATACGATAATTTTACATTTTAATTACGAGGAAAATGAGCTCAAAAGATACAAATAGATAATCGAAAATGCCAAAGCAACCTATCAATATCTCAGAGAAAAGGGAAATCATGCTTTAGAGATTCTATAAATTAGGGTAAGAATATACAAGCCATTGGTGCTTTGCTTTCCATGTTATTGAAGGTTCGACTATCAATGTTCAGGAAATCATCCACCATGAAAGCAGAATCATCTGCAATGAGAAATCAACAACCTGATGCAAAAAGGAAGAAAACTGAGCAGGGACAAGGTGTGTTAGCCAAAATTAATTAGAATACAGTGATCAAATTAAGTTTACAGTGGGATAGCATTGGAGAATTAGATTTTTTGAGCAAGTTTATAACAAGGAATCTGAGCACTCAATCAGAAAGATTCATTATTTTTCTAGGCATTGTGATATTGAAATCTCCTAACAATTAAGCTTAATTGGGAGGTGGCACTCTGGCATTGTCAAAGAATAATGTTTAGCATGTGAATTAAATGTTCCAAGTATGTTTTTCCTTAACAAAAAAAAAAGTTCAAACTTCAAAGTATGTTTTAGTAACATGCTTTCAAAGTACGTTGCAGTAACTAAAGACTTTTTTTTTTTTTTTAAACGACTTGTAAACCTTCTCTTATAATTATAAAAGTGCTTGTAGCAGGTACGGTCAATTCCACATCCTCTTCTTAGGTTGAACGACCTATAGCTCTCTCTCTCACTCTCTAAAACCAAACTAGTGGCACTTTTTTCAAACTCTGGTAACGAAAATATGAATTACAACATAATGAAGTGCAATGAGCTCAGAATGAAAACCGATTACAATTCTTAATCCATATTGAGAGAGGGTAAAAAAAATACTTTTTATATTTATCATCTAATTCATTGAGTCAGAAGGCAATTGGAAATCAAAAGAAAAATTGGAGGAAAATAAAATAGAAAAATTAGCAAGTTTCATAAAAAGACTTTTTCTAATTAACTTTGAAACTCTGCTAATTGACCAAACAATTCTAAAAATAGTATTATTGGGAAAAAGAAATGGCCCATTTGGAAAAAGGGCTGTTGAATCCATATTTATAGGTTATTACGGTTCGATCTGTTGACATAGCCATTGAACAACCAGATTGTCAAGGCAAACACATTAATCAATTTGGATTTGTTAATTGACCGGTCATTATTATACATCTACAACATTTTTACAATAAATGACAAGTCATTATTGATTATTATTAATGGGCAAAAAAGTACTTTCAGTTAGAGAGTTATGGGTTATTAGTGAGGCATGTGTGCAAATGGTACCATCTATATTTCATTATTTTAGCCCCAAAATAGTAGATTTTTTATTAATTTTTTTTCAATATCTCAATAATTATGCTTGTGACAAATTTTTAACAGTGGTGGAAGGGAAGGTGGGTTCAAATCATAGACAAGAGGCAATACAAAAGTTAACATTATTACTAAGCTATCACTTGAATCCATGATAATTTTACAATCTTCACCGTTTAGTGTTTTATTTTATAGACAGAATAAATGAAAAACAATAAATATGTAGTGATCTAATCATGCGTTTATAGATTTGGAAATTACATGATATGGTGACTAATATAAAAAGACTTCTTTTATGCCAACTAAAAAATGTAAACATCACTTTGGTAGTAATAAAAAAAATGCAAATATCGTTATTATCAATTTATTTATTTTATTTTTTAATGTTCCTTCATTTATATCGTGTCTTATTTTACAAACTAACTATTAGTAACTTTGTTATGGTATGTCATTTTTTTGACAAAAGTAGTAAATAGGAGTAACTTTCTCCTCCCCATTTGAAGTTTTTAATAGATAAGACTTCTTTATTAGAGAAACAAAAACTTCATCATAATGAAGTCACACAGTCCACTAGGTAAATTTACCTTCTACGTTTGAGTATTTTGCTTCATGCTATACTTTATCATTAATTGATTGGTATCCTAAATGTACAAGATTGGAACTTCCCAAAAATGTTTTGAGGAAATCATGCAGGGTTTTATGTGAACCCCATTTTGCCAAAATTCACATTAAGCATTTACATGCTCTTGCCACTTATGGGTATGAGGAAAAATAAGGTAACATGAGTTTCACTATTACAATACCGAGAGAGTGGACCAGGTTTTTTTTTTTTTTTTTAATAATTTTATTGAGAATTTTATGATTGGATTTATTTTGCTGCAAAGAAAACAAAGGATGATGAGGGGAAGAGAGAAGATTGAAGAGAGAAGAGAGAGTGGAATGAGGGTTAACAAAGGGTGATAGATTTTTCACCGTTGGTTAGCAATAGATGAGGTGATATTTAATAAATTTGGTAAGCTTTAATTGGACCAACTAAGTCATTTTGCAAAAATTGTACCCTAGTGATATGGTTCCACAATTTGTTTCTTTATTAACGTGACAAATTATTATTGAAATAATATCACTTTCATATAAATCTACTACTAACGTCACTTTTATTAGCACTATGAAGTGAAAAAAGTTTTATATAGATAATAAGAAATCATATCACAAAAAGAAAAAGATTAAAGGAAAGAAATGGAAGTTTGATGACCTAAACATCATCCACATATGCAGGATTTCCAAGATATAACTTTTGTACGAGCTTCATCAATATTCATATCTAAAGTTTTAACTAGTTTTTATTTACATTAATGCCCTTCCCTTCCCCATAAAATTAGTTCTCAAAAAATACTTTGGTAGACTCTTCAGGGTGTATCACTTCTAAATGATGAATTTCACCTGCCTAATCCAACCTTCACCCGATAAACACCAATGTGATAAATTAAGACAAAGGATGACATTAGCAGGCAATTAGAGGTTGCATCTTTTGGTGTATTGCCCTGTAACAGTGTAGACTGCAGAGGGGAAGCTTTGACTTGGAATCCCGATACTTGTATGAATTTGTGCAATTTGGAGCTGCACATTTTTCTCGTGGGGGAGGATAACTGAAACTCCACACAATAAAAACCCGTCAAACAGTCAAACAACGACATAGGTCAAGTACAAGAAGAAAAATATGATATATGTATATACACACACATAGTTGAGTGAGTGTGTGTGTGTGTGAGAAGAAAGAAAAAAGGGAAGATAATAATAATAATAAAGCAAACTTGTACCTGCAGGGCACAGGATCAAATATACTTGGCAGACCAATATCTTCAGAAAATGTAACAATTGTCCCAGTAGGACCAATGACCCATCTGACAGTATTTGATGTAAGGGATACGGTGCGGGCAGCCCTTTCCTGCATGACATAATGTATTAATACCTGAATGTGTAAGGTGAACAGGCATTACATTTTTTTTAGTCGCGGGGAGGGGGGGGGGGGTGTTATTAAAATGAAGGATGCTCATCAATTCTTAGAACCTGTGCTAATTCATCTCGCTGCCTTTTCATCTTCTCTTCCTTCTTTTTTCTTCCAGAATCTTGCCCAAGAATTTTTCTAATTGCCTCAGCCTAAAACACAAAGAAAGTAAGGTTGGTTCCTTCATTTACTGCCAAGAGCCAAATAAAGTATGACCTGATGAGCAAACCTCGGCCTCCCTGGCAGCCTTCTCTGATTGCATTTTACGCCTCTGTGCAGCCTCAGATCTCTTCAGTTGCTGTTCTACTTCAGAGAGTTTCTCCTTTTTCCCTGTCCACAACCAACCAATGATGAGATTATTTAGATTGACAATATGCAGATACATTGGCATTTAGATGAGTATGTGCTTGTGTTATCATTACAATTTCAATTCATCAATGGTACTTGATGCAGAAAAGTACTTAATAATGAAAATGTAACAACAATAGCATGACAAACATAAATGCTCACTTTTAGAGGAAGCACCATTTGGGAGGTCAGTAAGACCCACATCAGATGCAAATACATCTTTGCCAGATTGAAGTGCACGGTTACGTGTAGTGGGGATTGATACATTTCTTCCTTCAACAAATAAATCAAGGGTTTCCCTTTTTGACTTTTTCACTTTATATTCAAGTTCATCATCCAAGCTTTTGTCTTTATCTTCTTCCACATAATTTTTATCCTTATATACCTTTTCTAATCTTGACCTTTTTCTGCCATCTTTTACTGATCTTGGTGATCCATAATATTCCACGTCATCACCATACATGCCATCAGCCAATTGACCACTCTCCTCATCTTCATAATCTTCAGAAATTCTTGAAGCACTCAGTCGCCCAAGATATTGGATTTCCTCATCATCGTCGTTATCATCAACTCCTAAATCCAAGACACGTCTTTTAGGAACCCGCTTGCTCTTACGAACAGGCTCATAAATCACAGAAAGACTTCCCTCAGATGTCCTTCTCCTTGAATTATATTCCTCTCCAAAACTAGAACCAGTGTTGGAAAAGCCCTTCCACTTGACTTTAAGGTTATTCCCCTTGTCCAAAGGATAGACACGATTACTATCTAAATCATCCTGCACCAGTCAGAGTATAAGCTCTTTTAGCTTATTTAAGAATCTACTCCATTAGAATATCCAATAAACACAATAAAAATCCTAATAAATATTGCATGATGGGGAAAACAAAGTCTTGCATATTGGAGGGAAGAGGTCATATAAGGGATAAAACAAGGTCAAATAAGGAAGGGGGTGATGAAAAGGTAACCGACCTGAGACCAGATAGAGTTAAATGGTTTCAAAAGCCTAAATAAATGAATCCATTAAATCACTTCAGTGACTAATATATTAACTACTGGACTAGAAAAGTAGAAATGCCCTCAATGAGTCTCTTATATCTGTAGTAATACTTACTAGGGATTAGCGGAGGGGAAGGATTCGACTAGATTAGTGGACGTGATAAGTTACCCTGATCAGCAGCATAGAATGAGAAGAATTTGGGGTTGGAATGATTAACAAGGATCAACACAACATACCTGTGGAAGAAACTTCTGGAGGGGCTTAAGGCCATCAGAACAGTGAGAAATTTTTGTGATGGAAGAATCACCAATTAAGTCGTTGCTAGACTTGCTGTGAATTGTACGAGTAACGCCACCAACTTTGAGCTTTAGTCTCTTCAGCTTGTTTTCAGTTCCTAATTTATCAGAAGCAATTATTGTATCTCCAAAATTCTTATATTCATTGTGTCTTCCACTGCTAGATGGTTGTGCAAATGAAGGTAAAAGATAAAATTTCTGTTGAAATGCCTGTGAGTCAGGCTGAGGTCTGCGAGATACACTACTCCTCTTCTTTTTCACAGTGCTACCAGTACCAACAACAGCAAACTTAGGCCCACCAGAGGTTTCCATTCATACTAAAAATTTGCAGCACCCTTATGGCGACTGCTACAAAAAATATAACATTAGTCAAGGAAGATCGGCAGCACTCAATAACAACAGCATGAGCCCAATGACAATATGCACAATGGGAATGTCAAAAGTAAATATATAATGAACAGTCCCAGAACCAAGAAATAAGCCTTACCAAACGTTATCAAACAAGGTGTAAAACAAAAAATAAGAAGAAACTATCCTAAATACTACATCAAACGTTTATTAGAATACAAACTAGCAATAGTTATACTCCATTTTGTCAGTCGGAAAACCAAGGAAAAGAAAAGAAAGGGGGGTGGGGGAAGAAAAAGTTTTAAATTTGATATCCTAAATACTAACATGCCTGTGCAATGCAGGATCGATAAAAAAATCATTTGTAAACTAAATAATTTTTTTTGTATACATTTTAAGTGGGGGAGAGGATTTCAAACACTGGTGACTGGACGTAAACATCATTGGATAAACTAAAGAATATATTTCAATAATATTATGCTTATCACATGCCAAAGTTTATTATAAGATGTGTAACACATATGTTTGCCACTTGGTGCAAACAACGGTTGCAGCACCTAATTTTTGTTGTATAGTATATGATATGTAATATGAGTAACATCCCAAAGAATAATTCAAACTAAATTGCACCGCCTAAATTTGATCATGCTCACTTAAGTGAAGGTTTCAGTCATCACGATCAAGAAAGAGGAAAAATAATTAATAAACAAAAAAAACTAATAGGATTTAAAAACAGGACTAACAACTTCAAGAACAAGTGCACCAGAGAATATGCATACATACATATACACACCAACTATGGCTCAACTGGCCCTTCCTTCTCCATTAATATGGGATGGAGGGTGAGTTGGTGGGTTCAAGATCTACTGGGTGTGAATAACTTACAAATTAAAAAAGAACAACAAACCTGAACTACAAAAGGCACAAATTATATAACAAAGTAGCAACTAGTAATAAAAACTTAATAGATAACTGTCAATGAAAAGTGAATACAATAATACAATGTAGAATGTTCAGAAACATCTGACCTTAATATGAAACTTAATCAATGTGGTGTTTTACCAATAAATAGGGAGGGACAAAAAGAGAGTAGAAATTGAAGAAAAAAAAAATCATTTTGAGGCTAAATTATCTCATCTGAGCCTCAAACAACTATTGGGTAACGCAAATTTTTAGTATTTTTCACTTGGACACAATCACACAACATTAGTAGAAGAAACATAAACTTTCATAACTTTTTTTTCTTCTCTCTTCTTTTGGTTTTCCCTGTTTTCTCAGCAGCCAAACTGAAAATAAAGGCTGCATTTTTATGCAAACAAACACCCTTACCTTAAGCTTCAGGAAAAGAAAAATTTTCCCAGAAAAAAGTTTCCCTCGTAACAAACAATGCTTAAGAAACAAAAATTAAGTGACTAGGTAAGTGAAAGAAAGCAAGGAGCTTACGCTGAGGAACAACGCTAGGTAGCCAGTAAAAGAAGTCTCCAGAAGCAAAGCTTTGGAGACTGAAAGAGGGTTCTGAAAACTTTGTCTTTTTTATTTTATTTTCTTAATTTTAGGGTATGAGTTTCTTTTTTTTTTTTTTGCAATTCTGAGACTGAGACTCATTTGGCTTGGTATTGGTAAAGGTCTTCAAGTCCCAGACCTTTTATCTGCTCCATTTCTCTACATATTTTGGGGTCTCCAACCTCTTTTTTTTTTTTTTTTTTTTTGAGAATCTTTTTCAAGAGTTATATGTATATATTATGGATAAAAGGGAAGGCTAGATGCAGTAAATTGCAGTACAAGCCCAAAGCCCAAAGATGGAATACCAAAAAAATAAAATAAAAAACCTAACAAAAATCTAGCGGCAACAAATATTTGTAGTTTTTTTTTAAAAAAAAACTTTTACAACTATTAACGTATGTGACTTATTTTTAATGATACATCAGAAAAGTGAATTAGTAATAAATTCATGTAAGAGTAACATGGCTTAAATCACACCTTACCATTTTATTAGCAAAAAAAAAAAAATCACAACTTTCCGTCTTTTTTTTTTAGATTCCATCACAACTTAGTGATTATTTCGCAAAATTATTTTTGTCAATTTATTTTATTATTTAGTTTATTTTTGTTACTATTTATGGATTCCACTACATATTTTAATACTATTTATTAGTCCTACTGTAGTATTGCAGCTAACCTTTACTTTTATCTGCTGTACTTTTAGCAAAAAATTTTCGGTTTCAACAAAATAAATGAATCCCAAATAGATCCTTATTATCTTAATAACTCATTAATAAGTTTTTGAAAAATATTTATATTTTTTACTTGTTCTCCCCTTAATGGGACTTAGCTTAGGACTTTGAGTGGACCACAACACCACCAATCAAGGGACAACGATCATCTCTATTGCAGAATTATCCATTTTATGGTTAAGATTTAGTTTTCGTCTAAGACAATTTCACTCCTCCAAATACGAAATGAACGCTAGTTTTAAATGATATTTTATTATTTATACGTTAAATTCTTGAAAACTAATCTTAGCAATGAAAGGGACTATTTTCCTATCAAAGACAAATGAAGAAAATTTCAAGGTAGAGTCTAAATGGGATTCCCTTTCAACTGCATTTCTTTTAATTGAGACAATTTGCATTTGATTTTGACGTTCAACTTGGTTTGGCCGTTTGGGGGACTAAAGTTTGATAAAGAGAGCCTATAAGTTACTTCTTAAACTTCTTTCATTTTTTTTCCTCCAAAATTTATCATATGATATGCTCATCTTTTAGATAGATTAATATGATATGTTTGTGCAATAGTCTTACATGCACATCACATGCTTACTAAAATTGGGTATAAAATAAATCCTATTTTGGCGTATGAATCACTACAAGTTCTTACTTATTCTATGATTTTGAAAGAGTCATGACGTTTGAGATATGATGTATATCGTAGGAGGAACAAATCAACAAATTCATTCGAACTTCATAGGACTTCCATTTATCCCAAATTCATAAAGCAGTGTCTTTGATACAAGTAATTAACAAATTAAGAATCATATGTTTCATCAAATGATTATACAAATTTGTACCTTATAGCCAAACTTTCCCTATAGTCATATAGACAATCAAATATAATAGGGTACTAAAAGCTTCTTTTATTCCTACTACATACACATAAATCTCTCTTCTTCTTCTTTTTTTTTTTTTTTTCTTTTTTTATGGAACACTTACATGAATCCTAATTGATCTCTCTCTTACAAAGAGGGACATGTACAACTAATTAACAACAACCAAGCTTCGTTTGCCCAAAAACAAAAACACCAAACCTTAATCCAAAAAAAAATCACTTAATTAAGGAAGCGATGGCAAGGCAATTGCTAGCCATCTTGGTACCCTTGTCATCATAAGGGGATAATTTGGAAGTTTCTCCACTAAATTCATCCTCACAGGTCACAAAATCTGACAAAGCCGCACTAAGCATGGTATTGATTGTGCCAATGTCACGAGCTGGAATTGCATCCATTGCACTCTGAAGGTTATCTAAAGCATCATTGTACATTTCTGTACAGTCTTTGAAAATAGGGATATTGCCAGAATCAGTACTAGCCTTGTGCACATTAGTGAGCACTGAAGCCGTTGCTATTGCATCCTTTACATGTTGAGTGCAAGCCTTGATTGCCATTTCAAGCACTGAAATGGGGTCAGTCTTGCCACTTAGAAATGGGGCTAGAGTGGAAAGGCAAAGAGCAGGATTGTCTGTGGAGTCGCATATTTTTTTTATGGCAGGATCCATTGATGCAGGTATTGACGGTGGGTTGTTATGTGGACTTGTTTTGAGAATATCTGTTTGGAGACTGAGAGAATTTGAGGATTCTGAAGAGGGATTGATAGTTTTTTGAGAATCCACTGATGCAGGTATTGACGGTGGGTTGTTATGTGGACTTGTTTTGAGAGTATCTGTTTGGAGACTCAGAGAATTTGAGGATTCTGAAGAGGGATTGATAGTTTTTTGAGATGGAGAAGGGATTGAGAAATGGTTTGAAGATGGAGGCTTTGAATTTGAAGGCTCGGAAGTGGGATTTGGTATTGAGTTATGGCTTATTGGTGAATCTGATTGTGTCTGTAGGGAGGATGGTGCAGACTCTGATGGAGAATTCAAGGCGGGAGTTGGGGCTGTGATATGGTCAACTGGAGATGAAAAAGGAGTTTGGTGTGGAGTATAATTTGGTGGGGCAGAAGGGTGAAGGTTTTCCTTCATTGGCATTGGGGAGGGTGGCAATGTTGGTGCAGACTCCGGTGGATTACTAAAGGCTCCCGATGGGGCCGATATATGGCTAATTGGGGTTGTAGAAGGACTTGGTTGTGGAGAGGGGCCGAGAGAGTGCATAAAGTTGCGTGGCACACACACGCCTTGTGCAGTGAAGAAGAAGAGAGAAAACAAGAAGATGATGCGTGGTATTTGATTGTTGTTAGGCTCCATTGTTTCTTAGTTTGTTTCTCATAGGAAGCTAGAAGAGAAGAAGAAATGGATTTGATGGGAAGGTGGACGAAGATTTAAAGTTAGGGAGCCAAATTGGTTGGTAATTATAGCTATCCGAAAAAATAGGATGACAGTGAGGAATACTAGCCGTTAGCATGGTTTCAAGGAGCCCTTGTGGTTTTAATTACTTCTATCTCAGATACAGAAATTTGGAAAGTTTGGGGTTCTGTTTTGTCATCTAAGCCTGCACCATAGCTATAAGCCTATAAATATATACTGTACCGGTGGTCATGGATTTACCCTTCAAAATTTGATTGGTGGCTGCCGGCTGGTATTCATTTTATTAAGTTTCCCTATTAGTATAATAATAATAGAATGGCATGAATGATAAAACATAGGGAGGGTGAAGATTCAGGAAAAGAATGGAAACCACTTCATTAACTATGGCTTAATGTAACAAGTTTCATGCTTTATGTAATCACTGCATCAAAATAGGCAATTAAAAAGAGAGTAGTACTACAAACACAAAATATTTTACCAAAGGGGATTACCCGAAATGACTAAGCTAGAGTATTTGCTTAAGGGAAAGAAAAAAAAAAAGAATATTACCAAGATGGGTTATCCGAAATTTATTCTACGTTCACTTTAACGAGATTTTTTATATATATTTAAATTACACATTACACCTTTTTAATTTTTCCTATTTTCAATTTACTTTTTCAAATTTTATTATTTCAATCATTTAATTTTATGCATTTTCAATATAATGAAATTTTGTCACCAAAATAGGCTTTAAAAAAAGAGTAATTCCAGAATCACACATTTTACCACAATTATCCTATATTGTAGACGGTAATAATTTCGTTTTTACATGAACTAACCACATTTTCTCTACTACTATGTAGCAAATTGTGACACAAAAGAAGAAGACACAACATTAGTTAGCGGGAACATGAAAATCAAAAATCAACTTCAACAAAGCGAAGAATAGACAGAAAGCCACAAGCTTTTTCATGTTCTAAAGGTTGTAGGATTCTCCCCTATTACCATTAAAGCTACTTTTTCTTTTTTTTTTGATAAGCATGAAAAAGATTTAAAAAAAAAAAAACTTGCTCTGGCTTTTTTGCCCTAAACGAACAAAAGCACATCCAAAACGTTAATTAAATACTAGTGCATTGATAATGCAAGAAATTATTGAACAGTTTGTTGCCATAAAATACTGGGAAAGTTGAAGAAAGAGAATACAGGATACAGTGGAATACACTCCAAACGTATATAATGACTATGAAGCTCAACCAACTTCAAAATGAACTAGGTGAGAGCAGGTTTATTTGGTACAACTCCATTCTAGATACCAAATGGACTAGGAGTCAGGCTGGCAAAAGAAAACCAGTTCAAGCACAGTCAGCATTGGACTTGTTTCTTGAGCACATACAGCCATACAGGTAATGGAACTAATGACGTTCATTATCCACATTCTTCACCACAGTTACGGGACAGGCACCATTATTCACCACATAGTTGCTGACACTGCCTAATATAGCCCTGAAAGGAAATCAAAATCAAAATAAAAAATCAAAGCAAATCCCAAAT
Organism: Castanopsis chinensis; assembly: GCA_032878915.1. NCBI lineage: Eukaryota > Viridiplantae > Streptophyta > Magnoliopsida > Fagales > Fagaceae > Castanopsis > Castanopsis chinensis. The sequence continues at coordinate 3,719,716 of JAVQMG010000113.1, forward strand.
CTGTTTGGCAACAATCTTTTTTTTTTAAATAGAGTTTTAGCTTTTTGCTTATGTATAGCTTTGTACAACAATACTTTAAAAATTAACTTTTAGCAAAAAGCTACACCCAAATGCATTCCTTGATCAACTAACTAGTGCCACAGAAATTGTGCATTTGAACCCATACCACTTTAGCATATCCAATCCATTTAAAATCATTTTTCCTAAGAAATTTGGCCATTTACTTGACTATTATATGGTGATGCATGTTCTCTACACTCAAAACAAATGGTCCATAAAATTTTGGTATCACTTGACTCTTATTTCAAAAAAGCTCTCTTTCACTACAGAAATATGAATTAAAGAGATTTAAAAGAGGATAATTGAGGAGGAAATTCCCAGTTGGTATCACATCATTGCCTCAATAAGTCAATATGAACTTGATTACCACCACTGTCCACCCAATGAATGACATCCATGGAAAGCATTATCAAAAGTTAAGATCCAAATGAACCTAACCAAATACACAGTCAATTCCATAAACTAAAGCAAGTAATGGAATTTTACCTCTTAAGCTTGCCGAGCCCTCTGTTTCCTATAACAAGGCAGCTCAGAGGAATGTTATCAATTGCTTCGCATATTTTCTCACGAGGATCTCCCCAGAGGATCTTCATGACTGCCACAATCTGCTTCCACCTCACAAAGTTAAAAATGATTGACAATTACAATTCACAATAACATCAAAAGCAGTAAGAGTTCACTCGTAAGAAGAAGACACATGCCTGTTTTTGCTTCGCAGCAGTGTTGACAATGTCCACGGTCTCGGGATCAGGCTTCACTCCATACTTTTTCATAATGATAGGATCAGAGAACTCGCTCACAGGGATCAAAGCTGCACAGTGGAAATTTTTCAAACAAATAAAAATCCATAAGCGACAAGGAAAGCATTGCATAAGGGACTTAGACCATAAAAGGGCCGCCAGCACTGCTTAGTATGGGTTCAACTATAGCATGACCAGCCCCTCCAGGTTCCCAATAGTATGAGTCAGTCGTAACTCGTAAGGATCTTGACCCCAACCAACATTACAGCTCCAACTCCACGGGCTTGAACTCAGGACATTCACCTCAACCAAACCAAATGGGAGTAAGCCTCTATCATTGGACCACTCATGGTTTAAATACATTAAACCATCAAACTCTAAGCATGAAATACACGTCCATCAGCAGGTTCATTTAAGAACTAAAATCTCTTAAGAAGATAATTAGGCTACTGATAAAAACCCAAAATCAGTAAAAGAAACTGTTAGTTCAGCTAGTAAATTGTTGTGACGTTAATTTTAAGAAATCAAACAATTGAAGAATTTCTGACTAGAAGGCAGGTTTTTCCAGCATAGATCGTGGATAGTAATATATCAAAATCCACTTTCCATCCATTGTTATAAAAAAAAAAATTACCAATAAATAATCTATGTTCTGGTTCCATAACTAGCCATTTTTCTAATGAAAAATAAGTACCAAACATTTTCTAATCTCTACCCTTCTGCTCCTTGAAAATGAAAAATTGAAGCAAAATTCAAGCATTACCAAAAAACAAAAATAAAACAAAAGGACGATGAATTAAATAATTAATTAAAAAAAAAAAAAAACAACAACAACAACAAAATCCACCTATCTGTTGCTAACTTAAAAAAAAAAAAAATTGTATTAACAGAACCCCTTTTCTAAAACAAATATATATATATATATATATATATCTTTACTTTATTACGAAAGCTTTTTTTTTTTTTTTTTTTTTTTGAGAGAATCTATTACGAAAGTTAAGAAGGTATTTCTTAAACCTTCAAAGCTTTCATAATATTTCTATTCATATCTGAGGATTCAGAGCTCTTAAAAGTTAAGACAAAGAAACAGAGAGACAAAGAAGCAGAGAGATCATAGAGAATTACGAGAACCAGTCGTTTCCCAGAGTTGCATCTCGCCCTCCTCGTAATGCCCTTCGGGGCGTACGGTAACGAGGATTAGGCTATCCCCGTCACGGACAACGTTGTCCACAGCCCATTTCAGCGCTTTCTGGCTACATGCCGAGAAGTCCACAGCCACCCCAACTCTCCGATCAATCAGATCCATTTCTCTCTCTCTCTCTCTTTCTCTTTCTCTTTCTGTACACGAATATGTATGTGTGTGTATGAATATATGTTTGTCTTTCTTGAATATTGGATGCTTGTCCCAAAATGGACCGCGACTATAGTGGCAGAGAAACAGGGAAGACAAAGTGGCAAAGTTCACACTTTTACTTCCTTTTTTTTTCCTTACTTTATTGCACTTTCCCAATCGCGGTAAATATGGTTTATATCTGGTAGTATATTACAGTTACAGCTCATCTGGCCAAATTGGTGGGTCTAATGTCTCTTATACCATACAAGAATTAAAGTAATCCTATAATTAGTAATTACTAGCCTCACGCTTTTTAATATTTATTTATTTATTTATTTATAATTTTAGGTTTAGTCATAATTCTTCGTTAATGAAAAAAAAAAGAAATTTAATGAATAACAAAATACAATTTAAAGAAAAGGAGATTTGAGAAGGAGGAAAAAAAAACCTTAAACGTATGAGTAGGGATTAAGGAAACTGAAAATTTAAAAAAACAAAACCGTTATGTCTTGTTGATAAAGTTGTTTTTTTTTTTTTTTTTGAAGTTGAAACATGGTGACATTTTTTTTTTTTTTTTTAAAGTAGAGTCATGGGTTAATGGGAGAATAATTCCATTTTGTAGGCAAAGTTCTAGTTGGAGTTGGAGACGTATTTTTATTATGTTGTTCTCAAGTTTGTTATGCTTAAATTTAGGGTGAAGAGGCATTTTTGAAACACATAAAAATCCAATTCAATAAAGATATTTTAAGGAAATTTTTTTGACGTTATTGACCCTATTCTTAAAACATTTGTAAGAGAAATAATTGGTTACTAGATAGAGTATTTTTGATCTTCAGAAATTTTCAGATTAAAATGGGGAATCCTGTTATAGATAGTATATATAACATTTACCACACATTTTTCATAATTATTCTATGTGACAAACCCTAATTAGTTGTTTGTCACTTTTACATGAACTCACTATTCTTAAAACATTTGTAAGAGGAATCATTGGTTACTAGATAGAGTATTTTTTATCTTTAAAAAATTTCAAATCAAAAAGGGAAATCCTATTATATATAGTATAGATAATAGTTACCACAAAGTTTTTATAACTATTCTATGTGACAAACCCTACTTAGCTGTTTGTCACTTTTACACGAACTCACTATTTTTTTTCAATCGCTCACAATTTGTCTGATGAGGAGAGCAATAAAGTTGCAACACAAGAGGCTGTTGTAGAGTCACAATTTGTGCCCAATCCCAACAGTGCGAAGGAAATAGGCCAAAAAAGTCCAATACAATGAAATTTGTAGAGAGTAGGCTTAAAATCTAGGTTTTATGGATGTCAGATAACAAAAATGATAGGCTCGATTGGCAAATCACATGCAGTGATCTATTTATGTAATAAAATATCTCCTCGAACACAAGCCGAGATCAGTTTGTATGATCTTTCCTTAAACAAAATACTATTAACTATGCTGGTGTGTACAATCTTTTTTCTCTTTAACCTGGATCCCCCATCTTGAATAGCCTTCTTCTTCTTTTATATCGTTCTCCTTCTTCTCTCCACCTTCCACGTATGGATCAGATCACCAATCTTAGTACTTGTCCCATCCACCGCCCACTTGAATTCTTCAAATAATAGCTGTAAGGCTGGTCACTACTGTTCAGATGTCATTTTCTTTTTAATACGGCCAGAGAGGTAAGTGGAGAGTCTTTAATGTGGTGGTGGTAGCAGCTTTCTCTAAAATATTTCTCATTCGTTCTTCTTTTCTATGCCCTAGTGGAACACATCTTCATCCCCAAAACCTTCTAGGATATCCTCTTAACTACTATGGAATACCACACTACCTTCACCTCGCCAGGCTGAGGAGACATCCCTCCTCGGACTATTTCCACTCGCTTCTCCAGTAGCAATTCGCTCGTGGGCCTTCAAGTTGGTTACTGTTACTACCATCAAACCCTCCTCGGACAAGTAAATACGCTCGGATCAAGCCCAAGGCCTAAGAACATGCTCTAGACCTTTTGCCCTCACAGCTGTAATCTTAGAATTTTTTTTTTTTTTTTTTGGCAAGAATTGTCTTGCCCATGACATGAGATGCCAAACATATGATTATTGTTCATTTAATATTATTTGGATTTTGAGTTAAGTTTGATAAGTTTGAGTTTACCAGTGAATTAGATCTTATGTTAACATTTGATTTAAAAAAAAAAAATAGGTTTGAGTTTGTTCACGAGTTAATTAATTTATTCTTTTTTTTTTCTATATATAATAAACATCATGAGTACATTTTTTTTACTCTTTCACAATATACACTACTATTTAATAACTAAAGTATTGTAGAAATTTTATTATTTGAGTTAATTAGAAAGAATCATTTTTGCTTATGAACTTATAAAAATTAGATTTATCATCTTCTTGTAATGTTTAAATTTGTATATAATTTTATTATATAAGATGGATAATTTTTATCATTCAATAAATTACAAGTAATAATTTTCGTATCTTATGCACTTATTTACAAACTTACATAATCTAATCTATTTGTTTTTATTGAGCATAATCCAAGGTTAAGTCCTTCTAAAAAAAGCAATCTTAAGTCTATATAAATGCAATTTAAACAGTTACAAATATATATATATATATATATATATATATATATGTATGTATATACACACACACACACTAATCAAATCTCAACAAGTTTCTTCACGAGCACATTATAATTGTTGAGCTTAACTTAAACATAGACTTTGAGCTTGACTTTTTAGTTAAATAAACAAACATAAATAAGTTTTTCCTCAAATCAAATCCCAACCGTTAATGAAAAATTCGATCCATTTACATAACTAAATATGTGAAATATTTTCCCCTAAACTTTGTATTTATGTCCTTAGTTTGTGGTGTACTTTTAGGGACGAATCCAGGATTTCAAATTAGGGAGGCCAGAGAAGAAGCAGATAGAAACAAAAAAAAAAAAAAAAAAAACTCCAAATAGACATCTATATAGCATTAATAAATTATTAACCAAGATAAATATGCAAAATCATTGTATCTACATTAAAATGCAACCATTTACCAAAAAAAAAACAAAAAAACACAAAATAATAGTGTTTCTTAATATTGAGCTGGCTAGGAATTTTTTTACTTTTAATTTTTTTTTTTTTAATTTTGTTTTTGGGTTGGGTAGTTTCTAATTGGATTGGGCTAGTTGGAGTAGAAGGGGGGGGGGGGGGGGTTAAGGTTTTGGAAGAGGGAGGCCCAACTCCAAAAAATGAAAAATATAACCTATAAAAAAAAAAAATTCTTAGGGCTAAGGGGGCCTAGGCGCCCCTCGGATGCGGCTTTATGTGCTTTTGTGCTAAAACCTTATTCCTTTTCCAGTTTGTTTGTGTGTGTTTTTCAACCAAAAAGAAAAGAAAGTAATGTCTATGGATTTTTCCTTTAATTTTTATAGGTAGGTAATGTCTATGTCAATTATTAGTAATAAATATTTTATCTTAATTGTTATAATTTTTTGTTATTTTTCAATTTTAACCAAAAAAAATGTATATAATAAAGATTTAAATTTTATATTAAATTAAATAAAAATCCTACTTATCAAAAATAAATAAATAAATAAAAATCCTGATGAGATGAACAAAATATTTATTAACAATAGTTCAATTTATAAAGGTTTCACAGGGTCGAATAAAAATTTTGGATTTGAACCTTGAGACACTAAAATGAAATCCTTTGTTATCCGTAGTTGATTAGTTTTTATTTTTATTTTTAAGAGAATGGTTTTAAGATATTGTGAGCGGTGGATTGTTTTATGGTGAACGGATAGGTATGTGTGATGAGAAGTACAATAAGGATGGGTTTGGATTGGGGGTTTCAGCCCAGCTTCTGTGTTTTAGGCTTTGTTTTTTTTTCCTATCTGGATGTGCACTGTGCACTGTGCACTGTTCATTGGTCATGAACAGTAATTTTAGGCCAATAGACAGTAATTTTTACTCATTAAAAAATTATTTTGTTACAGTATTTTTCAGTTTTTAATTTCAGCTATATTCAAACGAACTCTAAGATTTTTTTTTTTTTTTTTTGGATAACAAGGTTTCTTAGCTTTCAGTAATGGATGTACGACGTGACCCAACAATGCAAATGTTTTTTTTTTTTTTTTTTTGACTAAATGCAAGTTTTTGGTAAATAAAACTTGCAAGTGGATACTATAAGAATAAAATTTCTTGGTTTTTGATTTTTGAGTAAATGCGACTATGCAAGTGGATATTAATTTGGAAGGATAGTCATTGTGTCGATTGTGGGTCCCAAGATGGTGATTACTCGTGAAATGAAACCGCTATGAGAGACGACGGTTTCAAAGTTTTCAATGTGCGAATGATGCTTGCCAGGTCCACCTTTGAAATGATAGCTCAGAATTTTCCGAGAAAGAGCGAGGATGTTGGATGAACACGGCTTGCCACTTGAGAACGAGTTGATATTTCTGCAAAATAATAAGAAATTACATGGGAAAGAAAAGATATTCTTCAAAGTTCAAACCCTGATGGGATGAATCTCATTTAATCAGATGGTTCATTGAATCATATAGAAAAAATCTGAAGTTTTGAAGGATAATTAGTCAAGGATCATGAATCCATTTTCCCAGTTTACTTTTCTAGTCTCATTCTAGAATGGATTTTGTGTCTTCATCTTGAAGTCATAAATAGAAAATGCCGTGGATTTATATGAATATGGCTATAAGCCTAAGACAAATTATTGTTGGACTTCTTTGACAAATTGTTGACATATAACTTTATTTATTTATTTTTTTTATGCACTCATTGTTTATTTATTATATATAAAAAGGTTAATTACAACTTTATTATAATTTATAAGTATTGATGGGCACATGTGTAAGGAGCATTAACTACTTGCTTGTTTTCAATGGAAAGAAACGAATAGACAGCCGTTGATAATGTCATGAATGACAATAAAATCTTCCGGGCGTTAGAGCATTCTTATTAAATATTGTAAAAAATTTAGTATTTACTCTCTCAAAACCTATATTTATAACATATACAATACTACTTTTCAATCCAACCTATATCAAAACTTCTATTTTTTTTACAATTTTATTTAAATATTATTTCTTTATTATTTTTCACTAATTTTTTTATTTTTTCTCTCTCTCCTTTGTGGGCCTCATTGAATAAAAAATAATTTAAAGTTTTGCAATTGGTGAATAGTGCCATTTCAAAAATGATATGGCACTATTCATCAATTGCAAAAATTTTGCAATATAAAATGTTTGATGGAGGGGCTTAAACTTTTCAAATGCTAAAAAAATAAGATTTTTAGCATTTAAAAGGTTTGATAAGAGCATTCTTATCAAACATTGTAAAAAATTTAGCATTTACTCTCTCAAAACCTATATTTATAACATATACAATACCACTTTCTAATCCAACCTATATCAAAACTTCTATTTTTTTTACAATTTTATTTAAATATTGTTTCTTTATTATTTTTTACTAATTTTTTTATTTTTCCTCTCTCTTTGTGGGCCCCATTGAATAAAAAATAATTTAAAGTTTTGCAATTGGTGAATAGTGCCATTTCAAAAATGAGATGGCACTATTCATCAATTGCAAAAATTTTGCAATATAAAATGTTTGATGGAGGGGCTTAAACCTTTCAAATGCTAAAAAAATAAGATTTTTAGCATTTGAAAGGTTTGATAAGAGCATTCTTATCAAACATTGTAAAAAATTTAGTATTTACTCTCTCAAAACCTATATTTATAACATATACAATACCACTTTCCAATCCAACCTATATCAAAACTTCTATTTTTTTTACAATTTCATTTAAATATTATTTCTTTATTATTTTTCACTAATTTTTTTATTTTTCCTCTCTCTCCTTTGTGGGCCCCATTGAATAAAAAATAATTTAAAGTTTTGCAATTGGTGAATAGTACCATTTCAAAAATGAGATGGTACTATTCATCAATTGCAAAAATTTTGCAATATAAAATATTTGATGGAGGGGTTTAAACCTTTCAAATGCTAAAAAAATAAGATTTTTAGCATTTGAAAGGTTTGATAAGAGCATTCTTATCAAATATTGTAAAAAATTTAGCATTTACTCTCTCAAAACCTATATTTATAACATATACAATACCACTTTCCAATCCAACCTATATCAAAACTTCTATTTTTTTTTACAATTTCATTTAAATATTATTTCTTTATTATTTTTCACTAATTTTTTTTATTTTTCCTCTCTCTCCTTTGTGGGCCCCATTGAATAAAAAATAATTTAAAGTTTTGCAATTGGTGAATAGTGCCATTTCAAAAATGAGATGGCACTATTCATCAATTGCAAAAATTTTGCAATATAAAATGTTTGATGGAGGGACTTAAACCTTTCAAATGCTAAAAAAATAAGATTTTTAGCATTTGAAAGGTTTGATAAGAATGCTCTAAGAATGCTCTTACATAAAAGGCATATAAACCACTTCTAAAGACCAAAAAGGTAATTGCTGCATCAGTTTTGATGTTAGTGTGTAAATGTATTCACTTATCTCATTCTCCTTTTCCTATATATATATATATATATATATATGTATATATATGTGTGTGTGTTTCTCCAAAAAAAAAAAACCAAAAAGGTACCAACATAATACTTTTACTAAAAATCACACCAATACTCCCTTCGTCATAATTCTAAGAATCCTTAGTAAGCATCACTCTAATGTTATAATCAAGGTCAAATTTCAAAACTCACTCTCTAAATCTCATTATTTTTCATCTCAATTCTCTAAATTTACATTCTCTCATTTCAGTTTTCTAAGTTTCAAAACTTCTAAATTCAATCTTTAGTTAAATAGACATCCACTGTTGCTGTTAAATTCCCAAAACTATGTCGTTTTGCCCTTAATTTAATATTTATTTCTTAATTCATAAAAAAAAAATAGTTAAAAAAAGACCAGAAATTTAAAATAAAAACAAAATAAAACAAAAACAATTGCCATACACGATTGTACCCAAGGTTGATTTGAGGCCTAAGGAAAATTATTAGGTACTCTTGGAGTACCATATATGCGTATTTCCTCCTCTCACATGAATGGTGAGTCCCACCATAAATTTAATTAGTGAAATTCACCATTCATGTGAGAGGAGGGAATACGCATTTATGGTATCCAGGAGTACACAATAATTTTTCGATGCCCAATCTTGTGAAAATTGACTTGGGAAATTATTTATGGAAAAAATAAACTTATTTTTGGAAGAATAAACCTATTTTTGGAAAAGAAAAGCTACTAAAAGCCTTAGGTGTGCGTACGCATACATATGTATGTGCACGCACACTCAAGCCATGCATACATATACTTAGGGCATGCGCACATATATCCTGAGTATGCGCACACAACTAGGGTTCCAAGATTATATGAAAGAAAAGTTTTTGCACACAAATTCATGTGAAACGAATCCCACATCGTTTGGAAGCTACCCCACACCCCTACCTTACCACTATATAAAGCCATAAAAGGCACTTTTTCAAAGGAAAGTGAATATGCGCAAGATTCACTAGAAAATAGTGATCAAAAAGAGAGTTTTTCACAAAACATTCTCAAGTCAAAATCTACTTGGTTGAGATTTGTTTTGGTCTTGGCTTTTGAGTTCTAAAGCTTACTAATTTGTTGGTTTTGTTGTTGGTCAGATTGGCTGAAGGGAATGGTCAAATAAAGCTCTAAAGAGTTCTTGTGTTGAGGTACGGTTTTAACTTTGGCTCTTCATTTTTTTTTGTTTTGTTGTTCGTTCATATGATTTATATGTTTTAATATGTTTATGTTAGTTTAGGTTTACTTTGTGTTTGTACCAAAAGCATATTAGGTTGTTAGCTTTCTTGTTTCGTTTAGTTTTTCTATTCTAGTTGTTGGGTTTGTGTTTCTGGGAATGTATCAGTGTGCATGCTTCATGCATGCATACGCATACCTAAGTGTGCGTACGCATACAACTGGGATGCGCACGCATACTCGTATCCAAAAACTCTAATTCACTTCTTTTTTTTTTTTTCGTTTCCTTTTGCTTTAGTCTCTATTTAGTTATGCTTACCATGTTTTGAGTTCTGTTTCAAGTTATGTTTTAAGGTTTTAACATGATTTTCTCTATTTCATTGCTTAGATCTTGATTGGGGTTCTTGATTGGGAATCACATGAACATGCACTTAAACTTGAACATGCATTAATGTATAGGTGTTGTGATGCAGTATTGTAAGTAAGGTAAGTTATGCATAGATCACATGAACATGCAGTCTACATTTGAGTATTAAGTTACTAAATATGCTTGGTTGAATGCCATGAGTTTTGACGCCTTTGCATGAGTGTTTTAACATACTTGTTTAATCTACCTTGTGACGTTTGCTGCCCTTGGTGATATTTGTTAAATGCCATGATAGATGAATGCTAGATTTGGGGATCATATATCATGTTTGTTTGCTTCAGATGCATGTTAGTGTGTGTGTGTGTGTGTGTGTGTGTGTGTGTGTGTGTGTGTGTGAGAGAGAGAGAGAGAGAGAGTGTTTGCTTTAGATGCATGTTAGTGTGTGTGTGTGTGTGTGTGAGAGAGAGAGAGAGAGAGAGAGAGAGAGAGTTAGAATAACATATTAGAAAACCCTTTATTAAGATTAAGATTTGGAATACAATGAGTGGAGGTTGACCCACGGGTTGGATGGAGTTAGGTGCCTAACATCTTCCCATCCCCATACCTAAACTTTGGACACGTGCTCTAGTAAAGATCAGTCTTTCCACAAGGGTACTATATTTACGGTTCCTAGACCTAATCTAGATGGCGACTCCATTTACCCCCTCCACCATGAATTACCCCCTCCACCATGAATGTGGTTTTGGGAATTTAAAGGCAACAATGAATGTCTACTTAATGGAAGACTAAATTGGGAAGTTTTGAAATTTAGAGGATTGAAATGAGACAACACAAACTTAAAGGACTGAAATGAAAAAAAGTGAAACTTAGAGCGTAATTTTTGGAATTTGGCCTATAATCAAAGTAGTTTATCCTATTTTGCAAGTTGCATTTGGTCTTCCAATTCACTTGGACGAATGATTTAATTGATCAAATATGATGCACCATATTAAAAATAAGGTTTCAAAAACTTTTTTTAAAAAATATATTAAGTTAAAAAAAAAAAAAAAACTGATAACAAACATAAATCTTCTGACCACAAAATCAAAATAACTTGTAACTGTGTTTGATTGAGTGAGAGTATAAAAGAAATTTGAGGAAATAGAAGATGAGTTGATACTTGATATTTTTCCTATTGGGTAAAGTGGAAAAAGTGAAAAACAAAAAATAAAAAAATAAAGATGAAGAGAGAGATGGCATTCTATATTAATTATTGGAATTCATTAGGCCATCAGCATGGGCCAAGTTCATGGGTTGTAGCCTTGAACAGTTGGTGAGCTTTATTTTATGATTAATAGGTTCTAGTGGCCCCCACTAAAGCTTATTTTAGGTCTTAATTTATATGGATAACGGGCCTTGATTTGAATGGGGTTTTCGGCTATAAATTTAGTTCTCAAAATTAGCAAAATTAGTAGGCCTTGTTTAATTTTTTTTCCTGACCCAATTCAACTAAATTGTAGTTGTTTATTTTCCATGAAATTGGACTAACATTGTGGGCTTTAAGCTTACCAGTTTTTCGTCCAAGAAAAATGCTTCTAACATCATTGTAACAATAAAACAACTTCCTAAACAAACCAACAAGGAAAATACTAAGAACACAACTTTTACCATAACTTTCTCACATGACAAGTCATGAGTGGTGGAGTAAAAGGGTGGGTTCATTTAAGTCTACAATTCCACCACTCATGACATGCCACATAAGCTAATTGTGGCAAAAGTTGTGATAAAAATTGTTGTGAGAGACCACAAAACCTACGGTCTCAAAAAAAGAGATTTGAGTGCTTTTAAGGACACCTCTCTTTTTGGGTAAGTAGTGTGAGGTCGTCACTTATTTTTTATACCAAAAAAAAAAAGAAAAAATAAATACAAATTACATGATCAAAATACTTCATTGTCATTGATTGAATAAAAACAAATACAATCTTGGTAAATTGAACCTTACAAGGCTTTGAATCTTAGTTACAATCTATGCAAAAGAATACAAAACTTTTTGTCCTAGTTGCAATCTACCCAAAAATAAAAAGAAAGACAAAGCATAAATCTACCTATCCAAAAGAACTAAAAATTAGAGGCTAGGTTACGAAATGGAAAGGTGTTAGGCACCCATTCCGCCCAAACAAAGTCCGGTGTTCTAGTCTTTAATGACCGATATACTCTTTTTGCATGATGTGAATCATATGTTGCATATACATGACAAACACTTGACTAACACTAACTCAAATAAATCTATCTTATGAATATATCCACTTTTTAGAAAAATTTAGATCCATTTTGTGAATTAAAGAAAATGAGATTCATAAAGAAAAATCAGATCTGTTTTTGTGTAAATAAAAAATTAGATCTGTAAGGAAAATTAGATCTGTTTTTGGTGTAAAGAAAAGAACAAGATTTTTTGTAAAAAAGATCAGATCTGTTTTTGGTGTAAAGTTAAAAAAAAAAAAAAAAGTGCTTTTATTAAGAAAAATCAGATTTGCTTTGAACAGTTAAAAAAATGATTTTTGGTTTATATGTAAAAAAAATCAGATTTGTTATTGAATTAAAAAAAAAAAAAACTTTTTGAAAGAGGATTCCTACTCATTAGATAAATTTATATTACATGCATAACTTCAACCTAACTTTTAATTTCTACTTTTAAATGTCAAAATCCGCCAATGCATGAAAGAAAACTTTTTTCTAAAAAATCAGATCTGTATTTAATGAAAATGCAGATCAATTTTGAGAGTTTACAAATTTAGATTTGAAAATTCAGATCAGTTTTATGTGTTAAAAAAATCAGATTTGTATTTAATGAAAATACAGATAAGTGTTTTATGTGTAAAAAAAATCAGATCTAAAAAATTCATATCTGTTTTTAGTTTAAAGAGATCTTTGATAATTAGCAAATTTTGAGATTCAAGAGAGAAATCATAACAACAAATCAACTAGAACACTTTTTTTGTTTTAAAAAAAACTTTAAACAAAAAACTTTAATTCCTTATTATTAAGAGTTTCTTTACCAATTTCAGAAATAAAAACATTTGAAGCCAACAAATAAGCAGTATCAAAAATCATATTATAAAGAAAAGAGTTCTCAATAGACTTAATAGACTTAGCTAAAACAGACTCAATAGGAATACTATCACAAATAGACTTGATAGGAATAGTAATACTAGCAGAAATAAACTCAATAGGGATAGAAATAATGTTCTTGGCGGAGGGTGATTAGCTCGACAGACTTGATCTTCCTGGCAGGAGTGATTGGCTCAATGGTCTTGATCTTCTTCATGGAGTCCTCCATGGGGTGGGCTGCTCCCTTCAATGCCCAATTCTTCAAAACTTGGTCGTGGCTTCAACAATGGTAGGTGGCTCCCAGTGAGTTCATGCTTCCCTCAGCATCAGTATCGTGGGATCTTCATCCTTATAATCCATGCATTCATCATCAATTTTCATATCTGTGGGCTTGTCAATTACAAAAGCATCTGGGCGCTCTATGCTATCCATCCACTCACCAAACAAATCTTGCTTTCCTTTATTTTTCAGGTGGGTATATTGAAGGAGGTATTCTAACTCATTCCTTTCCATCTTCTTATTATTATCTTTAGGGCTCTTATTGTTATATTTCTGACTTTGAACTAACATCGGTAATGCAGCTTTAATTCGAGAGACGCCTATAGGGACAATCATTATAGTCTACATCATCGACTTCTCTAATCTCTTCTCCTACAACTTTTAACACATTTTCTATCCTGTATTGATCACTATCAGTATCGCTCCCCATGTCTATAGGTTCAACTTTAGCGGCATCCTCTATATCTTCATCATAGTAGTCTACATCATCATCATAGTCTTCATAACAAAGCCCTTCATCTTTATATTCTCTATCAGTAGAGGGTTCACCCCAATCATTGCCACTGTATTGGCTATCATAGTCTTCGCTATCATTGTTTTCACTATCACTGTTGCTATCATCATCGTCATGTCCACTATCACTACTGTTGTTGTCACTACTACTATCACTTTCATTGTTGCTACCTTCATCATCATCACTAGGGGCTTCTCCCCATTCCTCATCTTTATCACTTGTTCTTACTTCATACAGGCTCTTCAATGCATGTTGGCAAGCCTCTCAATACTCTTCTTCTTCTATATTGCAAATGGCATCTCCTAGAAGCGTAGTCTTTGGATCAAGGTCCATATAATTACCCCAATCAGTAGGAACCCAGGTTATGCTTTCCTTCTTCAGCTCTGGAAGCTTGTTATTGCAATCAAGTAGTAGCTTGAACCCAAGCATCATAGTTCTAGTCTTAGGATCAAATCTTGGTTCAGGAAACCCCCAATAGCGTTGACTATCTCCAACTTTGACAAACTTTCCGTTCAATGTAGAAGTATAGGGCTTTAGGGGTTCTACAGGACAAAGAAGTCCTTTTGCTTTGGCTTTGGCATGGGCCATTCTTCTCACCTCCATCTCTAACAACTCATCATCAGGGGGCTTATAGCCTAGCCCAAAAGGTGGTGTGGCAGCAGGATTCTTCGGGACTTCAATATTGGGCTTCTTCACGATCTTCCCCAAGTTCATTCCTGGAAGATAATTCATTCTCCTCATCATTGTCACCACATTATTGTTGTTATAGGGAGCAAAGTCCATAGGAATATTCTCCATTTCCTCTTCCCTTCTGTCAAAGCTAGGCCTTTCAATTTCCAAGCCATCCAAGGTCAATGGCTCCTTCTTAGAGTCGATACCAAAGACAGGCTTCGGTGCAGTTAAATTATCACCATATATGGTAACTGTGGCTCCTTCATGTGGAAATTGAACCTTTTGGTATAGGGACATAGGTATGACCTCTGTGCCATGGATCCATAGTTGCCCAAGGAGCATATTGAAGCATGATGCTATGTTCAGGACTTGAAATTCCACCTTCTTGATCATCGACCCTATAATAAGCTCTAGTGTTATGGTTCCCAAGACTTCCCTTCTACTATTATCGTATGCCCTCACATGCTGATTAGTTGGCACGAAATCTTCAATACTTAGGCCTAAGAAACTTGCAGTCTTTAAAGGACACACATTCAAGGCACTTCCATCATCAATTAGGACCATCAGAATCCTCTTGCCTTTGACATCTACAGTAATTTGCAATGGATCATTGTAGTGCTTCCCCTTCTTTGTCAATTCTTTGTCAGAGTAGGAAATAGTGAGTTCCCTACTTATGGACCCAATCATAGCATCCAGATTTTGAGAAGTAGTGGTTGTAGGGACTTGGATTTGATTGAGATGGTCTACCAGATTCTAGCAGTGCTTGTATAAGATTATGAGTAAATCCTATAAAGATATGTTGGCTTATGTCTTCTATAGTTGCTTGAGGACCTCATCTTCTTTAGTGGGTATTTGCTGGGTAGATTTATTCAGGGCTTCTATTAGGTTGTTTGTCTCCAAATGTGGGGGTTTGAAGTGTCTTCCCTTTGTAATGTGGGCAATTTTTGTTGGGTTATTAAGATCAGTATCTTAGGGTTTGAAATGCCTCTCCCCATTTATGGATTTTGGGTTATTTGATTGGGGTTCAAAGTGTCTTCCCCCGTATGTAGGTGCTTGATTATTTGATTGGGGTTTGAAGTGTCTCTCCCCATTTGTGGATATTGGGTAATTTGATTGAGGTTTGAAGTGTCTCCCCCCATTTGTGGATGTCGGGTAATTTGATTAGGGTTTGAAGTATCTCCCCCCATTTGTGGATGTCGGGTAATTTGATTAGGGTTTGAAGTGTCTCCACTCATTTGTGGATGTTGAGTAATTTTTGGTTTTCGATACATCTTCACTCCATATATCATATCCTGTAGTGGACGTCAAACCCATAAACTCTTCTCATGTCATCATAAAGCACTAGGTAGGTCATAGATTAATTCACATGGGTCCTCTTTAGTTTCCTCTTCAATCATCAATCAATTAATCCTCAGTCTTCTCCCAAAATTGTGGTTGGGCAAGGGATTATTAGTGATGCTAGGCCTTGCACGTGGTGCAACCATCTTATTATCTATTAAGTCTTAAATTGCATGATGAAGGCCAAAACACTTGTCAATATCATGGCCAGGGCCTTGGGTGGTAAGCACATCTCTTAGTCACATTAAATCTTGCAGGTAACGGGTTGGGAATTGGTTTTGGGTCTAAGCGTTTTAGTAACCCTTTTGTTTTTAGCTTCTCAAATACTTGGCTCACAAGCATATACAACTCATGAAACTCCCTCCTAGGCCTTGGGAGTGGCTCTTGTGATATTTGCACATGTGCAATGGGTGCAATAAGTCAATGAGGATCATTTTTATAGATATTAGAAACTTTTGCAGTTTTAGAACAAGCTCCTAAATTCTTTTTAAACCTTAGTTGGTCCTCATTCTTTATAGTTCCATTATTTATTGCATCTTCAATTTGGGTTCCAGCAAAAATCAAAGCTTTAAATTTAGGAAAATATTGGGCAAACAAGTACTTATGGTATACAGGTAATAAATTTTTTACAAACATAACTAATTGTTCTTCTTCACTTGGCCTATTAATCATCTGTGGAGCTTTGGACCTCCATTTGATGATGAAGGTAGAGAATGATTCTTTTGGCTCTTCCTTCAAGGTATCAAGATCCCTTCTTTTTATATCCACATCAATGTTGTACTTGTTTGATTGTAAAACTCACTGCAGATGTCCTCCCAACTCCATGCTATAGCATCATCTAGGTTAAGGAACCACCTAAGAGCAGCTCCAGTCAGAGTGTTTTGGAACATTTGAGCAAGTAGTTCTTAGTCGCTCCCAAGGGTTGCATGGCCATCATATACATCTTCAGATGGGACTTTGGGCAGCCGGTCCTGTCGAACTTGTCTTAGGCTAGCATTTTGAACTTGGGAGGCAATCTCACATTAGGGAAAAGTGAAAGTGATTCATAGTCCATGAGGTCTTCCATCTTGCGAGCTCTCTTAATCATCTCTTCCACCTTGCTTATTCTCTCATTGATTTTATTCTCTCCCTCCATGGTTGGGGAATTATTGTCAGTCTTGTTTTCCTTTTGGCCACTCTTCAAGTTTTGAAACTGTTGTACCATAAGGTTCATGTCCTCCCTTAATTGGATTTGACTAGCTACCATGGTGTTCAGTAGCTCTTAGGTGTTTATAGGTTCTTTAGTGTTCGGGTTTTCTCTATCTTCCACCATGGTAACAGAATTTTCAGTCTTCTTATGGCTTGAACTGTCTTGTAGGTCGAATATAGGATTATGATATTGCAACAGCGGAATGTCTTTGATGCTCACGAGCTTCAATACCGTGATGGGAGTGATGGGTTTGGAACAAGAAATACTAGCTTGAGTGTTGGTCTTGGGTTCTCTTTGGAGCTTTCCCTCTAATCTTGACCAAATTCTTCCCTGAGAAAAGGCTTGGTTGGGTCAATCATAGCTAAGTCTTCATCAATATTAATCAATCAAACAAACACATACAACATACAATGAAATTTTAACATAGACTAGCCTAAGGCTAGGTTCTAAGTCATTATGTTGTAGGGTGGATTTGTTGTTTCATTATTTCTTATAGCTAAGACGTTACACCTCCCAACCTGTAATGTAATGAACATTGCATTGGTCCAAGCATGGTCTATCCTCTATAGTCAACAAGAAATGATCTAGCTACTTTAGGCTATGAGTTGGTGAGTTCGCTACTGGGTACCTAAATCTAATGAAGACTTATGAGCCATGGTTGCTACCACCATATTGTTGAGTTGGGTGCATACATATTTGTTGTTTTAATGGCACACACTATGACAATTAGGGAAAGCTCTTAACAAACAATCATGACAACACAAACAAAGATATCATACAACATCTCAAGACATAAATAAACAAACAACAATATCATGCAAAAGACAAGGGTATATATTTGGTCACTTAAGTCTAACACGAAACTTAGCCCTTGACATCCCCAGTGGAGTCGCCATTGTGAGAAACCGCAAAACTTGGGGTGCTCTCAAAAACAAAGAATTTGATACTTTTAAGGGCACCTCTCTTTTTGGGTAAGTGGTATGAAGTCGACACTTAATTTTTATACAAAAAAACAAGAAAAAATAAATACAAATTACATGATCAAAATACTTCAATGTCATTGATTGAATAAAAACAAATACAATCTTAGTAAATTGAACCTTACAAGGCTTTGAATCCTAGTTACAATCTAAGCAAAAGAATACAAAACTTTTTTGTCCTAGTTACAATCTACCCAAAAATAAAAAGAAAAACAAAGCATAGATCTACCTATCCAAAAGAACTAAGTTCAGGAGCTAGGTTACGGAATGGGAAGGTGTTAGGCATCCATTCCGCCCAAACAGAGTTTGGTCTTCCAGACTCTAATGACCAATATACCATTTTTTCACAATGTGAATGACATATACATGACAAACACTTGACTAACACTAACTCAAATAAATCTATCTTATGAATGTATCCTTTTTTTTTAGAAAAATTCAGATTCGTTTTGTGAATTAAAAAAATGAGATTTGTAAAGAAAAATCATATATGTTTTTGTGAATATAAAAAATTAGATTTGTAAGGAAAATCATATTTGTTTTTGATGTAAAGAAAAGAAAAAGATTTTTTGTAAAAAATATCATATTTGTTTTTGGTGTAAAGTTCAAAAAAAAGGGATTTTATTAAGAAAAATCATATTTGCTTTGAACGATTAAAAAAAATGATTTTTGGTTTATATTTAAAAAAAAAAATCAGATCTGTTATTGAATAAAAAAAAAAAAACTTTTGAAAGAGGATTCCCACTCAGTAAATAAATTTATATTACATGCATCACATCTATAAAACTTCAACCTAACTTTTAATTTCTTCTTTTAAATTTCAAAATCCGCAAGTGCATTAAAGGAAACTTCTTTCTAAAAAATAGATCTATATTTAATGAAGATATAGATCAATTTTGAGAGTTTAAAAAAATCAAATCTGTATTTAACGAAAATACAATTAGTTTTATGTGTTAAAAAAAAAATTAGATCTTTATTTAATGAAAATACAAATCAGTTTTTTGTGTTAAAAAAATCAAATCTGTATTTAATGAAAATACATATTAGTTTTTATGTGTAAAAAAATCAGATATGAAATATTAAGATTAGTTTAATGTGTTAAAAAATCAGATCTGTATTTAATGAAAATACAAATCAGTTTTTATGTGTAAAAAAAATCAAATCTGAAAAATTCATATCAATTTTCAATTTAAAGAGATCTTTGATAATTAGCAGATTTTAAGATTCAAGAGAAAATCATAACAACAAATCAACTAGAACATATTTAAAAAAAAACTTTAACCAAAACATGGCAATTATATCTAAAATCAGAAATAATAAAACGCCTTAAACCTATTCATGCATCATCAAATAAAATTAATAGAGAAGAACAGAAGAAAAAGAAAATAAATAGATTACCTCTTGCATAAGCGTGCTCTTCTTTGTGAAAGGATATTTTAGGATTCAAAGAAATTTATTCAATTCTATTTGAAACCTAAAATATTTTGCTTACAGAAAAGAAATTCCTAAGGCAAGAGCCTCCAGAACGTCTTTAACATAAAAGGGAAAGAAGAGAAGAGCTAGAAAGAGGGGGGTCTAAAAGCGTGAAAAAGTGTGCTAAATTTTGAGAGGCATCCTCTATTTATAGAGGCTTGGGTGTTCGAAAAATTAGTTGAATGATCAGAATACGAACTGGGACGCATTCTTATCTCAAAAAAATCGAAAATGATCATATTTATCTTAATCCAGGAGTCCTCGAGCCATGCCCACAATTTCTGCGAATCAGTACTAGAGACATGCCAACCGGCACTCCAAGAGTGCCGAATGACCCTCTTGGGTGCTAGTCCCGTGTTTGAGTTTTAGTCCATCTAAAAATTAAACTCCTCTTCTGATGATTTAGGTCTCTACAGCAATGATTATCTTGTAAATAAACACTCCCAAAAGCCTTGATTATCCATAATTTTATTGTTATCTGATTATCCTCTTTATTCCCATGCAAGCAAGCTTATTTTTAACACTAACTAACAACCAATCACAAAATTATTTAATTAATTTTAATAATCTAGCCAATCAAAATTAATTTAAATTATTCATGTGTGGTTGGTCTACTTAAACAAAATATATCTAGACCGTGCAAATTTGATCATGCGATGTCTTTCAATCTGACAGTCCGATTTGGAAATCGGGCACACTGTCGCGACTATTAAAATTTCAAGATCATTTTTATGATGTGCAATGAATGAATTAATGCATGTAATGCAATCATGAATATTGGGTATATGAATGATCATTCTAGTCATCTTCCTTGATTAAATTATAGGTACAAAATCGAGTGTCTACAGTTATGGTCTTAGCACTACTCAACCAACAAAACACACTAAAACCTATAACCAATAATCTTTTGACATATATACAACTAATATACTTAATTCACACCAGCTCAGTTAAACTAATGCACTCAACTTGCTGCTTAAGTAATATGGCATGTAGTGAATGGACAACGACGTGCAATGGTGCAATAATGCAATCATCAATACAACATTTAACTCAACTTCTCTATACAATTTTGAAGTTTTGTGTTGTTTTAAAAGTTGAAAAAAAAAAAAACTATATATAATTACTCACTCCATCCCAAATTGTTGGTCCTTCTATTCTATTTTGGGATGTGCCAAAATGAAATCCTCTTTCTAAGATTAATAAATAAATTTTTTTATCTTACTGTTTATTTTATTTAAACTTCTAATGTCATTTTTTAATAGTTTAAATTAATGGGATTGGTCTGGGAAATTTGTATATTTTTAACTGACCAGCAATGCATTAAATGATATTATCTTAATAGGTTCAATTTTCACCAATATTTGGGATGAAAAGAGTACCGTTTACATATATACAACATAACAATCACTTAATCAATTAAAGACTTGACATTTAATACAGTATAATTTGATATAGGTGGAGCCTTCAACACTGGCTGAAGACCCCTGGCCCATGGTTTAATGGGCCAAAACCCATCCACCATGGTTGGGTAGCCAAAAATAGAAATTGATAAATTAGTGTAATTTAAGAATCTAAAAGGTGTGAAACTATTGTGGACATTGATAGACTACAAATGCGTTGACCCATTGTGATTAATTAAATTGAGTAATTAGCCGAGTTATTAATTAATCAAGTTAACATGCAAATTCACGTGGCAGCCCAAACAAATCACCAATAACTAAAGTATGCAGCGGAAAATAAATAACACTGTGATTTGTTTACGAATGGGGAAAATCTGACGGCAAAAACCCCACCGGGTGATTTAAGGTCACCACTCTCGAAACTCTACTATTATCACAACAAGCGGTTACAAGCAAAGAATCCCAAGTACCTTACCAACCTACAGTTGAACCCTTACCCCAATATCCAATTGGACTTGTTCTGTAGTGACAGTTCTTCCTTTTGATGCACGGCTCCCAAGTACGTGACTAACCAATTGCGCGGATCCCAGTATGCGACTTCAATTCACCAACTAGAGAGAGTTGTTGGCTGAAAAGTTCTTCAAATCATCCACGCAATGGAGCTCAAGAAGATGCTCGGTTACAAAACCCTACGGTGCACATTACACAGCAACTTCTTCACAAGAGATGAACTAGGGCATGAACTTTGTCTTAGGTCACAAATTGCATGAACAACAATTACCTAATGCTTGTGCAACTTGTGTCTATTTGACGGCCCTTAAAACAATCCTTTTATATGTCTAGGGTTAGGAGAAAAGAATTCCCAAAGACACATTCACGAATTGGAATCAAAACAGAATTGAAAATCTATTTTCCTTAAATCTCGACAGATAGAGGTGTCGAGGATCTATCAAGTAGTTGTAGAGCCTCGGGGCTGAAACAGCTTCTAAAGCTCGATAGATGCATGTGTCGAGACTAAGTGTCGAGCTTTAGTAACTTGCGCTTTCCAACTTGTTTCTTGGATAGACTTGATGATTTCAACACTTGATCTTGAAACCCAGTTTCTTAAAGCGTTAAACATATCCTAAATCTACCTAATTACAATTAAAGTGCGTTTTGTCAAAGGATAAGCCAATTGCATAAAATAATGACATATGTTTGAAATCACTTGAACTACATATGTCCTAACAGACATAACACTATTCATAAGGTACTCATTGCACCATTTATTAACCAAGCAAATTTATTGATAGATATTAATTTTTTTTAGGAAAGATAGACATTTAATAACTAAATTAGAAATAATTTATTGTAAGATATAGTAATGAGTGCTAAAACAAGCAAGTATATTTAGTGCTAGACAATTAACAAAGAACTCATTAACACAAAGCTTTTCCAGTTGTATAACGAGGATTCCACCTTCCATCATATTTTCAATCTCAAATAAAAAATCAAGTAGCATTTGCTCCAGAAAGTTTCAATTAGGATCTTTCATTTATTGAAAATGGTTTAAGCATTTAAGCCAAACATGTTACTGACTCTTAGGTAAGATAGCACCAATGACTCCTTTTAAGAAGGAATCTTGTCAATAATGGACTAGTCTAATACCAATGGTCTCTTATGTTTTCTCCTTCATTTGGTTGGTCTTGAACTAGTTCTAACACCACTAAAAACCAAAAAAGGAAGCCAAAAATGTGGGGGGGGGGGGGGGGGAATTATAATTATCACTAGAACAAAAACTATAACATACACACAATTACTTAAAACAAATGAAACCTCTTAATTCTCATTCAAAAATTTATTTTATAGAACATATCGAAAGATTGAATTGTAAAGATTTAGATTTTCTAGTACATTGAAAAATAATTATTTTACCGTTTTGTGAAGTTAAATGAGGATTGCAAAATTGGGTGTCTAAAAAAAGAAGAATTTTTATTTTTTATTTAATAAAATGAAAGAAAAATAAAAAACCAAGCCAATGTTGATGTCAACGAGACTACCATTTCAGTTAGGTCACAAATTCCAAAAAAAATTTCCCACATAAAATCATCAATTTCATTTATTTTGATATGTAAACGTTTCACCAACTTAATATTTGTTAGGTTCTAAAGATTTCGAATATCATTATTGTATTATGCTGGCAAACCGAGAACAAAACATGTCTAGTCTAGGTGTTTAGGCAATGCTTAAATAAGGTTGTTTCAAGTTTTGAAATCCAGCTGATTGTAGAAAAGAAAAGTGAAGTTCTACCTTTCTCGATTGATCGAGAATTGGCTCGACCAATCGAAAATCGCAGGCACAGCTTTTGCAGAATTTTTAAACAGGCCCAAAGCCTACGAAAACGTTTAGGTTTTCATCTAAACTTCTCCACATATAAGAGGGAAACCCTAGCCACGTTTTTAAGGAGCTGAAGAAGACTTCTATGTTACTCTTTGTGAGATTTGAGAGGTTTTGTACCTTTAACTACACAAGAATCTACCGAAGCCAAAACTACAATCAAGCATTGGTAGAACTAGTTGCTACATCAAGATCAACAAGTGATGGTGATCTGAAATCTTTGAGTGGGATCTTAAAGTCACAAGCAAGGCGGCTTGTGTTGCTGTAAATCCAAGAAAAGAAGGAGTCCGTGGATTTGGAGCTTGCACGTGGTCGTGTCAGTAAGTTACTATTGGAGGTAGCATTAGATTTAGGGTTAAATCTTTTGAAAAAACTTCAATTCTCTTATAATGGATTTGGTTTACCTTGAGGATAGCTAAGTCAAATCCTTCTCAAGTTTTTACCTTGAAACAATTAGTTACATTGATTTTCCTGGGTCATCAGATTGTGGTGTTATTTACTTTTTAGCATATTTGCATGATATGATATATTTATTTAACCTAGATCTGAATAATTAATCTAAGAAATCACTTGGTTAATATATTAGGTTAAAAAATCTGTTTAAGGGGTATAAACGAACAAACAATTGGTATCAAAGCAAGTTAGCTCTTGTTTATAGGTATTTTTACCTAGAGTTGATCCTTGACC
This sequence comes from Castanopsis chinensis, assembly GCA_032878915.1. Taxonomy (NCBI): domain Eukaryota; kingdom Viridiplantae; phylum Streptophyta; class Magnoliopsida; order Fagales; family Fagaceae; genus Castanopsis; species Castanopsis chinensis. Next base: position 3,743,977 of record JAVQMG010000113.1, read on the forward strand.
CCTGCTGTCATGGAACACAGTCACTCTCTTGTGATCCCCCCACACTTTGATGGAAATAACTATGCTTACTGGAAAGTTAGGATGAAAGCATTCTTGAAATCCATTGATGAGAGAGTATGACTATCTATTGAGAACGGATGGGAAAGACCAACCATTGCTATTGGTGAATGGACTATTGCCCAAAAGGAAGCATTAAGCTTCAATAGCAACTCTATGAATGCGATATTCAATGCTGTTTCTATGAAAGAATTTAAGAGAATCTCAAATGTGGAGATTGCTCACACTACATGGAACATCTTACAAACAATCTTACAAACAATGCATGAAGGCACCAAGGTAGTAAAAATTAATAAATTGCAGCAGTTGATATCTAGATTTGAAAGTATCAGAATGTCTAAAGATGAATCTTTTGATGAACTCAATGCTAAGTTGAATGATATTGTTAATTCTACTTTTAACTTAGGTGAAATCTATGATCAACCTAAAATTGTTAGGAAAATTCTTAGATCTTTGATTGAAGATTGTAGACCCAAAGTGACTACCATAACTGAAAGTAAAGACGTTGACTCTATCCCTATAGATGAACTTATAGGATCTCTTCAGTCCTATGAATCTGATTTACCAAAGACTAATAAATCCAAATCTATGGTTTTAAAATCTGTTGATGATGTTGATAATTGTGGATTGGATGATGAACTCTCATCTACTGAGATTGCTTATCTTGCCAAGAACTTTATAAATTTTCTGAGAAATAATAATAGCAGGGCAAGAAATAGAAACAATATTGATACTAAGAATGTGAAGAAGAATGACATTGCCAAAAACAATAATGCTAAAAAATCAAAAGAAAAAGTAGGTCAATCTTCAAATAATTCATTTGGACAACAGTGTTATGGTTGTCAGGGTTATGGTCATATGAAATCTAAGTGTCCAACTTTCTTAAGGTCAAAAGGTAAGGCTATGGTTGTTACTTTGAGTGATGATTTTTTTCCTAATCATGAGTCTGAAAGTGATCAAGAAGGAAACTTCATGGCTTTCACCGCTATTGTTGTAGTAAGTGAAATTGAGACTGTTGATGAGAACCCTTCTGATGGGGAACTCTCTAAGAATGCAAATTTTTAGGAACCTTACAACAGACTTTGCAAGATAGCAGCTAAAGATGCTATGAGTGTTGAATCAGGTTTGAAAAAGATAAACACTCTTGAACAAGAAAAGAAAAATTTGCTGCTAAATTTGTTTGATGGTAATGAACTCTTGAACTCCGTTAAGATTGAGAGTATGTCTTTACTTGAAAATTTTAAAAGCTTAGAATTAGAATTATCTGTTGCTAGAGAAAAAAAAAATAGATAGAACTTCTACCTCTAAACTAGATGAGATGTTGCATGTTCAAAAGTCTATTAATGATAAGACATGTTTAGGGTTTGTTGAGAATGGATCTACTACTGTAGTGAATCTTCCTAAGTTTGTACCCGCTTCATCATCTTCTGTTGTACATCAAATTTTTTTTGATGTTAAGGTTCATAAGGAAGTAGCTCCTGCTTCTAGAAAAACTAGGGTAGATTTGAGTGAGTCTGAATCTAAAAGGTCTAATCAATCTTGAAGTAAGAAAAATCACAAACCTCAATAGTTTTTTTCATTTTTGTGGTAGAGTTGGGCATATTAGACCAAATTACTTTAAGTTGCAAGTTTTAAAGCAATCTCCCAAACAGAAAGTGCATGTGCCAAAAGCACAAGATCCTGTTGCACTTATTCATCAGTTAGTGAAGGTTCTTAACCTTTATACCAATACTGGAGCTGAAATTAGGACAAATCCTAACTCCAAGTTTGCATCTAAAAGGGTTTGGATGCAAAAGGCTCAATCTCTGTGAGTCTGTGATATGGTCCTTGTGTTAATTCTTTCTATCTCTTGTTACCAAAACTGTTTTTCTTTAGGATTGCATTTGCATAACATTCAAACATTGCATTCTACGTTTGTTTTGTTTTATGTTTTTCAATTTTTTTTTTTTTAAAAAAAATCAGAAGAAAAAAAAAAAGGTTTTGTATTATGCATCTTCAAGGTGTGTAATTGAGGTTGGCCTATGAAATTTGCATTTCATAACTATGTACCTTATTTAACTTTGATGAGCTTTATTTTTCTGCACTTTGCTAGTTTGTACTATGTAGTGCTTATATTATGTGAGTTATCTATGGTTTTTAAACACATTCTCTTGATTTTGAAGTCACATTCTTCTGATTGTAAGGATTAAAATATTCTAGAAGAAAGACACAAATAACCATCTTACCACTGTTACTCACTAATCATGAACACCTGTGTGCAAATCATAAAAGCCGTGCTTGGTAAGGTGTAGCACTTGCACAGCAAAATAATTAAGGTGTTATTGGACATTGGTGAAAAGAAGCAAAATCAAAAAGAAAAAGAAAATTATGCTTCAAAAGAGAAATAAAAAATAAAAAATTGCATGGTTGCAAGCGTGTTTTCTAGGAGATGTGAGAGTAATATGATGTAAATTTTTAGGTGATAATCACTTTCAAACTTATGTGATGAATAATGTAGAAAATGTGTTTATTATCTGTTTACATATTACCTTGTGAGTATCTCATGCACTTGCTAGTTGCACACACCACAAGCAAAACTTTATTAAATATGGTACATGTGATTGTGTGTTATGTTTTGTGGCCTACCAAAATTAAACTTCTTGATGTGTTGAATGCATTTTTTTTTTTTTTTTGTGTGTGAGAAAAGAAAAGAAGGAAGAAAATTGATAAAGTTGATTTTTTTTTTCTTTGAAAAAATTGGTTTTGAAGATCATTTGAAGTCATGAACATTCATGCCATATCATAAAAACAGATTTTCAAATGATTTTGCTAAAAATTTTTCCAGGATTTTTCAAAATTTCTATTTCTTTGAAATTCGACCAATTGAGCCTATTTTTCGACCGATCGAAATGTGAAGTAGAAAAATGGCTTTTTCTTTTAAAAGTTTCGAGTTCCTTCGATTCCGCCCGATTCCTTTCGATCAGTCGAGCCTGTTTTCATGTGTATTTCGATTCCTACTCGATTCCTCTAGACAGATCGGATTTTGAATTTTAAAAATAAAAGGGAATCAAATCTGACTTTTTCAAAAGAACATGTTTTCTATCTCTTCAATTCCTCTCTTGATTCCTTCTCTCAAAAAAAATATTTGTCGTTTTCGTGGTCAAAAATTCAAAGGTTTTCTTCATACACTTAAGTTTTTCATCTTTTTACATGATTACATGCATTTTTCATGAAATTTTTAGGGATTTTTGCACATTTCAAATTTTGGGGTTTTCGATGAAAATAGGGTTTTTGATCAATTTTGAACCATGGGTTTTTGTTCATGCATCATTTAAATGTGTCACATACTTTAATTTCAAATTTTTTGTGTTTAATTGAAAATTTCGAAATTAGGGTTCTTAGTTCTTGAGAAATTGGAGATTTTGTGAAATTGAGCAAAATTGAGTGAAATTGGCTTTTGATATTGATGGATTGAGTGATTATAACTTGCATTATACTTGTGTTGTTCAATTGGTCAATATAAGGATTTTTGAGAATTAGGATTTTAAAACTTGGGGATTTTCTAAAATTCTTAAATTTTCTTTGTTAATTTTTGAAATTATGATGAATTTGGACTGTTTAAAAGCATTAGATCATACATCATATGAGTTTAACTGTCATGCATTATATAGTTTTTCAAATTGCATGTTATCTTGTCTCTAATCCTTCTTATGCAGCCTACCCTTGATTATTGTTGTTTTCTTTAATTTTGATTCTTAGTTATGGCTCCTAAGGTTGGTAGAAAATTCAAAACTAGAGCTAATATGAACCCTGGGTCTTTTTCTTCAGGTTCAGCCCTAGGAGATAGAGATCAGTTTCTGTCAGCTAAGTGTGAGGAGACATATGAGACCTTGACTAAGTATAGGTCTATTTGGGGTGAGAGGGAGATAGTGTTGAGTGAATTAGATCCTTCTATACGTAAAAATTTCGTTTCTAGGAATTGGGTTTCCTTGTGTGACATGTCTAATCCTCCTCCTGTAGCCTTGATTAGAGAGTTTTACTCAATCTCTTTGTCTATTTTGAGGTTACTAGTGGTCATTATTTGACTTCCTAGATCCATGGTCAGAAGTTTACCATCACTAAACAAACTACTTCTGAGGCTTTAAGAGTGTCTTTAGTTCGTAAACCCACATACCCATACACAGAGTTTCTTGTTATTGATGATATGATGTCCCTTCTGTGTGGTTGTCCTGTTTCTTGGGGTTTTGAACGAAGAATCAATTCTTTTGAGTTTACTGAGCTTAACTCTTTATACTTAAGGATCACATGTCATAACATTTATCCAATTTCCCAAGTTCATACTATACCCATTAAGCGATGTGCTTTCCTTTATGCTTTCATTACTAACGGTTCTATGTGTTTTCTGTCCATGTTTATACAAACCATTGTTGATATTAATAGGGGTAAGAGTAAGAGTCAAAAGTTATTATTTCCTATGTTCATTTTTAGGATTTTGAATTTTTTAGGTTTGTCAAACTTTTCTCCCCTAGAGTTAGTCCATATTATTGCCCCTTTAGAAGCCACCAACCTTAGACAGAAGCAGGCACAGATGAAGAGTGCTGAGTAAAGCACTTGGACTTCTAAGAGACCACGAGGAGATGCTGCTACTACCTTTGGTTCTAGGCCTGCTACTACCTCTGGTTCTATGCCTGCTACTGAGGAGATATTTGTGGATCTAACTGCAGCTATGGATTCTGCTGGTGATGCTGAGAATGTTGATCCTACAGTTGCTCCTCCGCTTTCATTTCGTGCTATGATGCAGTCTATCATGATTACTCAGGCTACTCATGGACAGCTTCTTGATGAGTTGTTGACGGAGGTTGCCTCATTGAGAGCTAATTTTACGGACTACAGGTGTGCGTTTCCACCTCTTCCACCATTTAAGAACTAATTTTGCCTTTGGCAATACGTAACCAAAAGGGGGAGTATATTAAGCACTTGTTGTACATAGGGGGAGTAGACTTATTATATTTAGGGGGAGTTTTGATGTATTTACATATCAGTTTTGATGTTTTTGGATATTTTTTTTGTGTTTATTTGTCTATCTTGTCTTTGATTCACAAACATTGATGTAATGTGGTTATTAAGTATGATAGTTAATGATTATAAGGTTATTCATATTGATGTGTTCACTATCTATTTATGTGTTTTGTGAATTCAAAGTTTCAATTTTGATTTAGAATGTTATACTGCATTTTCCACATATGCGTTTATGATTTGTTTTCAGTGTTTATGGAATTTACAAGTTAATCCTATCTATAGTTGCTGTCTATTCTAGCAACTAATATTTAGAAGTTGTGTAAGAATTTTATTAGGGCAATAATTTGTATTTGAGCTGGTATTTGATTTAAGCATTACATGTTGTATATGTGTTTTGTCATGGATTGCCAAATGGGGAGATTGTTAGGTTCTAAAGTTTTAGAATATCATTGTTGTATTGTGTTGGCAAATCAAGAACAAAACATGTCTAGTCTAGGTGTTTAGGCAATGCTTAAATAAGGTTGTTTCAAGTTTTGAAATCCAGCTGATCGCAAAAAAGAAAAGTGAAGTTCTGCCTTTCTTGACCGATCGAAAATCGCAGGCACAACTTCTGTAGAATTTTTAAACAGGTTCAAAGCCCACGAAAATGTTTAGGATTTCATCTAAACTTCTCCACATATAAAAGGGAAACCCTAGCCACATTTGGAAGGAGATGAAGAAAACTTGTATGTTACTCTTTGTGAGATTTGAGAGGTTTTGTACCTTCTAACTACACAAGAATTTACTGGAGCCAAAACTACAATCAAGCATTAGTAGAACTAGTTGCTACATCAAAATCAACAAGGGAAGGCGATCTGAAACCTTTGAGTGGAATCTCAAAGTCACAAGCAAGGCGGCTTACGTTGCTATAAATCCAAAAAGAGAAGGAGTCAGTAGATTCGAAGCTTGCATGTGGTCCTGTCAGTAAGTTACTACTGGAGGTAGCATTAGATTTAAGGTTAAATCTTTTGTAAAAACTTTAATTCTCTTATAGTAGATTTGGTTTACCTTGAAGATAGCTAGGTCAAATCATCCCCAGGCTTTTACCATGAAATGGTTAGTGGGTCATCATATTGTGGTGTTATTTACTTTTCCGCATATTTGCATGATATGATATATTTGTGTTTAACCTAGATCTGAATAATTAATATAAGTAATCACTTGGTTAATATATTAGGTTAAACAATCTGTTTAAGGGGCCTAAAGAAACATACAATATTTATTTGTTCCAATCATGCAACTTCACATTTTGACCCCAGCCCATAAAATATAAGTAGAATCCATCCTCTTGTACCATCCAAATGCAATGGTCCCCACCACATTTGGCTTTAAGCTTACCATCTTCTATGTACAAATCAAAAGCAGCATGTAAGTTTTCATAAAAAAAATAGTAGTAGAAATCTGTGATCTTAAAAGCACCAAATCTGTCATAGAATATTGATAAATTTTCATATTTTGTTTTGTTATTGAATTTAGGTTTTTAAAAAAGTTCTTTTATTTTTAAACCCATATAGATTTTCATTTGTAAAGGAGGATAAATGTAGAAATACATAACTCTTCTATTAAAATTACTTTAATTGATTTACCGAAAATTACTTTAATTGATTTACCGGTTTTAAGTTTCAAGAAATGTGATTGTAGTTTACTTTTAAAAACAGAGGTCTTTTTACAATTAAAAATAAAGCTAAGGTCAATGTAATTTTAGTAAACATCAATGACAGACACTTCAATTTTTTATTTTTGGCATTCATTAACAAAATTCTCAATAAATGTGCTTTGCAATATCCATTATTAAACACACTTGCATATTAAATGTCTTAACACATTAAATGTATTTCTAAATTAAAATGTCAATATTTATATTCAAAATTTATTTCCAATTAAATGTCTTAACTAGAAATTGTCAATTGTACATTTACTAACCATATTCAAATATTAAATTATTGATAGACATAATGAATGCACCTTAATGTCTATCAAGCATATTTATTGATAGACGTTAAATTATTTTTAATGAAAGATAGACATTTAATAACTAAATTAGAAATAATTTATCATAAAATATAATAATGAGTGCTAAAACAAGCAAGTATATTTACTACTACATAATTGACAAAGAACAAATTAACACAAAGTTTTTTCCAGTTGTATAATGAGGATTCCACCTTCCATCGTCTTTTCACTCTCAAAACAAAAAGCAAGTAGCGTTTAATTACTGATTGCTCTAGTAAGTTTCAATTAGGGCACATTTGGTAGACTATAATGATAATTACACAAGAGTAGAAATAGATATTACAAGAAATAAAAAAATGTTTTGTTGTAATGTAATGCTTATTACTATTCATTTATTTGGTGACAGCACAATAATAGAACCATAAAGACAATGGAATGAAAGAATTTTAAATCAAACTTAAGAAATTTTTTATGAAATATCTTACTCATATAATAATATTTCCTAAAAAGTAATATTTTTCAAATTTGAAATAAAGATTAGTCATTTTTTTATAATTTTTTATTTTCATAATTGTTATGTGCATATGGAAAGTTTGTTTATTTAGAAATATATTAATTATAGAAATTAATAAACCTACTAAGGAATAACTATTACATCCCTTTTAGGAGTAATTCTTAGATACTCCGAAAGCACAAAGAATGATGTTCCCTCCTCTCACATTCATGGCGAGGCCCACTCATTAAATTCATGGTAGAGTACATCATGAATGTGAGAGAAGAGAGCAGCATTTCTTCGCACTCTGGGAGTATCTAAGAATTTTTCTTCTTTTAGAGATGAATAGTTATTCCTCATTTTAAAAAATAGTTATTCATAAGGAATGATTATTCCCTATAATGAAAATATAATTAAACTACTGAACAGTTAAACCATAGGAATAACTATTATATTACAATGCCCATTACAGTCTACTGAACATACCTTTAGGATCTTTCATTTATTGAAAAAGGTTTAAGCATTTAGGCCAAACATGTTACTAACTCTTATGTAAAATAGCAGCAATGACTTTTTAAGAAGGAATTCTACTCAATAATGGACTAGTCTAATACCCAGTGGCCTTTTTTGTTTTCTCCTTCATTTGGCTGGTCTTGAACTACTTCTAACACTACTATAAAAAATAAAAATAAATAAAAAAAGCCATAAACATGGGGGCAGAGGGGGGATTATAATTATAAACAAAAACCATAACATACACACAATTACTTGAAACCTCCTAATTCTCATCTAAGATTTATTTTATTGAACACATTGAAAGATTGAATCGTAAAAAATTAAGATTTTTTAGTACATTGAAAAATAATTATTTTACCATTTTGTGAAGTTAAATGAGATGTCTATAAAAAGAAAAGTCTTTATTTTTTATTTAATAAAAAGAAATAAAACTAACCAAGCTGATATTGATGTCAAAGTGACTACCATTTCAGTTAGGTCGCAAAATCCATATAAATTTCCCCTTATAAAATCTTCAATTTCATTTATTTAGATAAGTAAACATTTCACCACCATAATATTTATTTGCTCCAATCATGCAACTTCACATTTTTCCTCGAACCGATATTATATAAGTAGAATCCATCATCTTGTGCTGTCCAAATGCAATGGTCCCCACCACATTTGGCTTCAAGCTTATTATCTTGTATATACACATCAAAAGCAGCATGGAAGTTTTCATTAAAAAAATAGCAATAGAAATCTGTGCTCTTAAAAACAGCAACACCAAAAGAGAATTCCCACTCTCCATTGGGTTGAAGAGTTCTAAGACCTAAATCATCATCCGCAGATTTACAATGATAGGTAAGGGGTTTTTTGTTAAGATGGTTGACAATTCGTACATAACGCGTAAATATGCCATTTGCTGATTTAGAAGAAGTACTTTGGCCAAAGGCTAAGAGAAGGATAAACACAAAACAATAAAGTTGGACTATGATCATTTGATTCATTTTTCTAGTGCTCAAAAAATATATTTAGTTACACTTGAAATGCATTTGCCTTCTTATTTATAACTAGAAATTGTCCATTGAACATTTACAAAGAATATTCAAATATTAATTGATTTACAGACATAATGAATGCAACTTAACTTTACATTTGGAAAATTGCACTGACGTCGCCTAAGGTTTATTAAAATTATACTAACCTCCCCATTATTGATACATTGAATCTTGCAATATTGATACATATTCATATTTTGGTTCGTTATTGGATTTTGATTAAAAATTTTCCTTCTATTTTTAAACCCATATGGATAAGATTATGGGATTTTCAATTGTAAATGAGGATAAATGCATAAATACAAAAAAGTTCTAAATTATATTTAAAATTCTTTTAATTGATTTAAATGTTTTGAGTTGCAAGAAATGTGATTGTAGTTTATTTTTAAAAATAGGGGTCCTTTTATAATTAGAATTACAGGGGAGGTCAATGTAATTTTAGTAAACATCAATGGTGGATACTAAATTTTTTATTTTTGGCAATCATTAAAAATTTTCTTAAGAAATGTGCTTTGTAATATCCAACATTAAATACACTTGCATATTTAATGTCTTAACACATTAAATTTATTTCTAATTTAAATTTTCAATATTTATATTCAAAATTTATTGCCACATATCAATCAAAAAAATTATTGTGATAAATATCAAACATTAAATACACTTGATTATTAAATGTCTTAACACATTAAATATATTTTTAAATTAAATTTTCAATATTTATATACTAAATTTATTGCTATATATCAATAAAAAAAAATCATTGCAATAAATATATTATATTTATTTGATGGGATATATTGAATCTTGCAATATTGATACATTTTCATACTTTGGTTTGTTATTGAATTTAGGTTGTTAATAAAGTTCTTTTATTTTTTAACTCATATGGATAAGAAATGGGATTTTCATTTGTAAAGGAGGATAAATGCAGAAATACAAATTTTTTAAAAATTATATTTAAAATTCCTTTAATTGATTTAATGGTTTTAAGTTTCAAGAAATGTGATTGTAGTTTATTTTTTAAAAATAGAGTTCTTTTTACAATTAGAAATAAAGCTAAGGTCAATGTAATTTTAGTAAACATCAACAACAGACACTTCAATTTTTTATTTTTGGCATTCATTAACAAAAGTCTCAACAAATGTGCTTTGTAATATCCAATATTAAACACACTTGCATATTAAATGTCTTAACACATTAAATGTATTTCTAAATTAAATTTTCAATATTTATATTCAAAATTTATTGCATATATCAATAAAAAAAATTATTTTGATTAATATCCAACATTAAATACACTTGATTATTAAATGTCTTAACACATTAAATGTATTTTCAAATTAAATTTTCAATATTTATATACTAAATTCTTGCCATATATCAATAAATATAAAAAATCATTGCAATATCTTATATTTATTTGATGGGATATATTGAATCTTGCAATATTGATACATTTTCATTTGTATAGGAGGATAAATGCAGAAATAAAAAAAATTCTAAATTATATTTAAAATTCCTTTAATTGATTTTACAGTTTTAAGTTGCGAGAAATGTGATTGTAGTTTTTTTTTTTTTTTTTTAAATGGGCCTTTTTATAGTTAGAAATATAGGGGAGGTCAATGTAATTTTAGTAAACATTAATGGTGGACAAGCAATTTTTTCATTTTTCATTTTTGGAATTCATAAAAAAATGTCTTAACTAATGTGCTTTGTGATATCCAAGATCAAATACACTTTCATATTAAAAATACACTTTCAAAAAAAAATGTTTGATATATACATGATATTAACGTAGAGTTCAAAAATTTTAAGGTATTTGATTTTTATTTAGACTCCTTTTAAGTTGAGAATGTGTGTATATATATATATATATATATACACACGGTTAGTTGGTGTATTTTTCTTTTTTTGATGAAATTTTGTGTTCTTTAGAACTCTACTTTGGATTGATATAATTTATGTTTGTATTGATATAATTTATGTTTGTATATTTAAGTTGTTATTTTATTTTAATCTTATTGGAGAAATTAAAAAATAAAATAAATTAATGAGGTGTAAAAAATTTAAATAATTTTGTTATAAAAAAATAATAATAATATGGCAAGTTCTGGAGAGGTTAACAAAAAGTCAAAGACTTCGGTTTAAGTTTGAGTTTGAGTTTAAGTTGGACTTGTTAGAGAGATAAAGTTTCACTCTTTGTTAAGTTTGGATTAAATAAAAATAATTTTGTTTAAAAAAATGATAATGATGAGTTTGAGTTTAAATTGGACTTGTTAGAGAGATAGTTTCACTCCTTGTTAAGTTTGGACTAAACAAAATAATTTTATTTAAATAAAATGATAATGTTGAGTTTGAGTTTAAGTGTAAGTTTAAGTTTAAGTTTAAGTTGGACTTGTTAGAAAGATAGAGTTTCACTCCTTGTTAAGTTTGAACTAAACAAAAATAATTTTATTTAAATAAAATGATAATTTTATTTAAATATTGTGCTGACGTGGAAAATTGTGAGAGCTTTAGAGGTTTTGATTATATATATGTACTAGTCGCTAACCCGTGTGATGTATAGAAAAATTATTGACTTTGAAAAAAAAATCCAACAATGAGTAAACAAACATTCTGAAAAAAATTAATTAATTGAAATTAATCCAAACAAATAATTAATCAACAAAAAATATAGCTTTTAATAAGAAAACAAAAAATCACATGAACCTAAATAAAAAGCATTTGAGGTGAAGAATTAAGATCAACCTACTGAGACGCAAATACCAAAAACCTCAAGACTTAAAACTTCAAAATTTGTAGAATCTCCAAATTCTACTTCAAAACCAAACCAAATTCAACAAATTTATATATAACATACCAAATAAAAATTTATCGTTCCCTAGGCTGGAAGACAATAGGTTGCATATTTGATTTTTCTCCAAAAAAATAAAGATGTTTTATCTGTCATGTACAATATCAAAAAATAATTAGTAGAAATTTTAACTCAAAAACCAAACCCACGATTATTAACGTGAGTCGCTATTTTTTCAACGATAGTCTTTTTTTTTTTAATTTTTGAGTCCTATCATGAGTTTTGTTTTTATATAAATTATCAACGTTTGAGTTTGAGTTTAAGTTAAACTTATCAAAAAAATAGAGTTTCACTCGTTGTTAACTTTTGATTAACCAAAATAATTTTATTTAAAAAAAATGATGATATGATGAGTTTGAGTTTAAGTTGGACTTATGAAAAAGATAGAGTTTTACTCCTAGTTAAGTTTGAACTAAAAATAATAATTTTATTTAAATATTGTGCTGACGTAGAAAATTGTGAGAGTTTTAGAAGTTTCGGTTATATATATATATATAAAAGGACTTTTAACTATCTTTGTAAAAAAAAAGTAAAAACCAATGAATGTGATATAATCTGGTAGACACAGTTAGGATTCGAATAAAAACTAAAGATGTAAACATAAAATCAAAATAACAAAAAAGAAAAACTATTACCCTTTAAGCCGCATGGAAGAAACTTATATTATTTGGCTTTCACGAAGAGTTACAATCCTTATATAGGAGAAGTGTAGTAAAAGAAGATAATCACACCAAAAAAAAAAAAATTAAGGTAAATAGAAGATGTAGAATAAATTTTTATCAAAAAAAAAAACTAATGTACGCTATGAGTAAAATTGTTACTTTATAAAATTTAAAAAAAAAAAAAGAAAAAAAAGAAGAAGAAGAAGCTCATTAGAACACTTATTGTTACTTTATCCAAAGAAGTTGATAAGATAAAAATAAAAATAATTTAAAATTTAAAAAAAAAACTTTTGTCTTTATCTAAAAACTTATTGCAATTTGGTGCAGCCACTTAGCAAAATAATTATATATATATATATATATATATAAATTTAACAAAATTTTTGCAATTTGGTGAAGCCAAATTAAATAGGAAAACACAATTTGCTACTTTATCCAAAAAAAAAAAAGAAGTTGATAAGAACGAAATTTAAGATATATTTTATCAACTTAGAAATTATAGGAGAAGAAAAATGATATGTATTTTTAAAATCTAAAATATTTTCTGCAATATGATGAAGCCACTTGGCGCAACCATAGCGTCTAAGTTCAATTTTTATTATATAGTATATGATATAGATTACTTACAAGTGTGTTAGATTGAGTGAAAGCGTGTGCGTGAGAGTACAAAAGAAGTTTGAGAGGAAATAGAAGATGGGTTGATAATTGATACTTGATATTTTTCTCATTGGGTAAAGTGGGAAAGTGAAAAAAAAAAAGAAAAAGAAAAAGAAAAGATGAAGAGAGAGATGACATTCTACATGAACCCCTCATTTTTAATCGAGAAAGTTTAGAGACACAAATATTGTTTAAAAAAAAATCTTTCACACTTGACTGATGTGTCGGGTCATTAATGGTAAGTAAAAAAAAGTAATATTAGAGGTGAATCCAAATAATAAGTTAAGAACCAATAAAATTTTGCTAACTTAATTATTTTTAAAAAATTTTGTGTTTGTAACATTTCTTTTCTTATTTTTTCACGTGAATTTTTTTATTATATAAGTGATTTCACAATCTTATTATTTAATATATTAAAGATAATTCAATTCAAGAATATAATAAAAAATTAATGTGTAAATTACATATTTGGTCCTTATTATTTACATTATATTTCAATTTAGTCCCTAACCTTTCAATTGCGTCAATTCGATCCCTAACTTTTTAATGTCGTGTTAATTTAGTCTCTGCCATTATTTTTTAGATGGAAAAATCTAATGTGTCAAACAGTTTAAATAAAAATAAAATTTTGCCACGTCAAATGCCACTTGACTAACATATCAGTTTTTTTTTTTTTTTTTTAGAGAACACGATAAGTTTTTTTAGAAAACCCAAATCAAATCTTTTTAGTTTGATTCAGAATTTTGTTTATTTCATTAAACAGGGACAGTCACAAACCCATGTAAAACACTCTCCCTAAAATTCAAAATCCCTTCTCCTTCCTTTCATTAAACAGGGACAGTCACAGACCCGTGGACATGGACACACTGGACTTTTTCCCTTGTCTATGATTATTTCATATGCTGTGGTCAGACTAATGATAGAGCAGTTGATCTGTTCTATTTATCATGGTTGTTTCCTTAAAATTTATTCCATGAATATCATTGGAGAAATTCTCCTTGATGATTTGACTACAGTTCATGTAATGTTATAAGCATTGATGCTTTGGAAGAAATAGCTACAGCTCGGAGAAATGGTCTTTAATTCTCTAACCTTACAAATTTGTGTTGAAATTGATAAAGTTTATTTGATGGCAGCATTAATCTACAATTATGGAGAATCATTTTATTTAAAAGTAAAAGTTGCATCTTTACACTTGAAATTGGGCTTTCACTATTAATCTAAGACATGAAAATTGATTTTCATAGGCTGTGACCATAAGTTTAACAATGCTTTTCATATGGCTCTAAAGGTTATGAACTAGACACACAGACAGTGATATATACACGCACTCAAACACCCAATATATATGTATGCGGGTGATTAAGACCCCAAGACTTTTATTTTCCCCTATCCTAGCTGATTGATTTGGTTTAAGTGTCCATCTTCTAGTTGTTGGCCTTCAGTTCTAGAACTCATGTATGCTGATCTCCAGATTTCTTTTTTCTATATGATTTATTGTTTAAGGAAGATAAGATAAAGAACTCGTCTTTAAATTGCTGGGCAGAGGGTTATTGGAGAACCAGTAGTTTCTAGGTTACCCCTTGCTGAATCTGGGGTTTGGGATCCTCTCTTCGTCACTGCAGCAAAGTAATTCTGCAGGTTCCTATCTCATCGTTAGAGAAGATAGTGCAATCATAACCGCTGGGACCTAAAGACACGTGAAGAAATTGTGACTGTGACTCAGGGATTTTTGTTATTTTTTGAGGAAAGGGGATTTTTTTTTTTTTTTTAGACGTGAGTTAGGATTCAATTATCTGTTGTTTTTCTTTTTTTCTAATTTAAAATTATGCTGAAATTTTATAAAACTAAATTAAATTAAAATTGTTGACATGTTAGTTCAAGTGGCAGATGATGCAGCAATTTTTTTTTTTTTTTTTTTTTATTTAGACCATTTGACATGTTAGATTTTCCATCCAATAGATAACGGCAAAGCCTAAATTAACATGACATTAAAAGGTTAAGGACCAACTTGACATAAATGAAAGATTAAGAACTAAATTGAAATCTGCTGTAAAAGATAAGGACTAAATACGTAGTTTACCCAAAATTAAAACAAGATATTTTGTTTTCTCAAGACTTTTTTATAGCTCGTACAAAGATTTATAACAAAAAATATTTATCCTTTTTTTTTTCATCAACCCCTTTACATTTTTCATTCCTTCTACGCTCTATCATCTTTACCAAACAAAATTGCATCTGGTCAAACAGGTTTTATAAGGGGCTAGAGAGTCCATGAAAGCATGCAACTATTAGCTTTTATGTACGCTATCTCTTAAAATCCTGATTAAATGTTACATAATGACGGGTTAATGCCAACTTGCAATCCCGTTGACAACTTTGGTGGGTGGCTGAGGAGACTGGAGAGTTGCAAATCAATTTAAAAAGATGAATGGAATGTACATAATTGAGAAAAAAAAAAGCAACTGTAACTCATTTTAAATAGATCATGATTTTCAATTCATACTGTCATTCGATTGAAAGGGTTTTCCGATTAGATATCATCATTTGAGAGAACAGAGAAGTTAAAAAAAAAATTTTATACCGATTGAAATTACATTAGGTTGGATTTTATATGAAATTGTTAGGTTCTAAGACATTTAGGTTTAAATGTATTAGAACTGTAATTTGTAATGCTGGCAAGCCATGATCAAAACGTTTAAGTCTTGTTTAGACTGCTCAAAGTATGTGTCTTTAATGTAAAGTTGGAATCGAGTTGCTCCAGAAGTTACCGTGCAATTCTGCCAGGCTCGATCGATTGAGAATTAGACTCAACCGATCGAAAGTCGTGCAGATTGTTTTTTTGCAGAAAATTCCAACTCAGTCTAAGCCCGTTTTGCGTGTAGGGTTTTATGTTTTGTCATAGGTTTAAAAGGGAAAACCCTAGCCACGTTTTTTAGAGGTTGTTGTTGCTGTATGTGTGAATCTTCTGTGAGATCTAGAGGTGTTTGCCTTCACACATCCTTAGGGTTATCAAGGATCAAGACTATGTCAAGAACTTGGTGATCATTCAATTACTGAATTAAGAGCTTAACGTTATACAAGCGGGAGTACTTGTGCTTGCTGGGAATCCAAGAAGGAAGTAGTCCGTGAACTCGGAGCTGTCACGTGGTCATAGTAGCAAGTTTTCTACTCGAGGTAGTAATAAGATGTTAGTGGTCTAAGTCGCTATTGTGTAAACTTCAATTTCTTCATAGTGGATTCAGTTTTACCTTGAGGATAGTTAGGTTAAATTCTTCCAAGGTTTTTTACCAATTTAGTTTTCCTAAATCATTATATCATTGTGTTATTTATATTTCCCATGTTTTGCATGATATGATATATTTGTGTTAACCTAAATTTGCATAATTTACCTAAGTTAATAATTTGGCTAAATAACTAGGTTAATTTGGTTGTGTTAAGGAGTCTAAATATTTTACAGAAATCTTCTCTCTTTTATAGGCAGCCTATTTACTCATATGGTGCATTTTGATTGACATTTTTCATTTACTAAGTTATATGTTTATGTACCGTTTTTTAAAGCCTTGGTTCTTTTAATGTAAAACTTACTTTTGTCATTTTCAGCAAAAAATAATCTAAACGCACGGCAGCACACCTCATTCCATATTTCTTTTCCCAACAAAAGAAGAATTTTTTACTTTCAACTTGATTGAGTACCCTTATCACCATTGAGTAAGCTTAATAAGATGTAAGGAGGTTCTAGTGTTGGAGATAATAAAGGGGTGATGATTCATGTTGGCAAAAATATGATAGATACAGTAGTGCCTGAACAATAATTTTTGGAACTTTTGTAGGAACCAATCAAACTTCCATAAAAGATGATCATTGCTACATTGGAATGCTAATTGTAATCGACAATTGATAGATACTTTTATCATATCATAGAGTCAATTTAAAATTGGTCCAAGGGAAAGGGGAAAAAAAATCCTCCTTTTATTTGTGTCATCCTTTGTTTAAGAATGAGAACCTCGTCTTCTTTCCTACATTTTGTGGAGACAGAATGAGAATACAGAAAAAAAGGCTCCTACAACTGAGAGAACAAGGATCAGAATAACCAAGATGAACACCAAACGTGAAGCTGGAGTTTTTAGACTATCGCGCTTAAATTCTTGCCACCATACACACAAACCGGTTCTTCTGTATTCTTTCACTTGTTCCGAAAGCCCACTGTAATAGAAGTCCTTCACTATCTCATCACCACAGAGTTTCCTTAATAGTTCAGAAACCTCTTTCTCCTTGTTCTCATCATGGATGAGAATTTCCTGTCTGCGTAGTAACTTCACATCTTTCTCAGATCTTACAAGGCTTCTCATTAGAAAGGCATAAGATGCAATGTGCTGCACGCCATCACAGTAACACTGCTCAAGTGCAATGAGGTTGCAAAAAAGTGTTTCTGTACGTTTATGAAATGTTAGAGGTGGGATTTCAAGGACTCCATTAACAAACTTTACGTCTAATAAGCTTTTGGTAGCAGCCTTCTTGAACCTAATTCCTGCTTGTTGGAGATGTGTTGCACTGTTTAAGCCTTGGTTTGTTTCACTTTTTGATGGTACTCTTGTGTATGTTGGGAGGAAACAGTGGAAGATAAAGTCAAGTAAGTGATTCCCTTCTTGGTCAATCTTCTCCCACAGAGCTTTTTGATCTCCTGGTATCATTGATTTGAAGAAACGAAAGGCAAGCTCATGGAGGCACAGACTACATTGTGTAGGAATTGGTACAATTTGAAATAACCTTTGGAGAATGAAATAGGGAATCTGGTTTCCTATTAACATCATGTCACCCCTCAAGTCAAAGAGCATCCCAGGTGTGCTAAATATAGGATCACTCCGGCGTCTTAGACTCTTGAAGGCATACCTAAAGAATAACTCTATGATGAAACAGCCATCAATTAACATAATTTCAATAAATTCATTACTTGTGAAAGTAATCTCTTCTGAATAACATCTTCTTGTTCTGTGCTCCAACTTTCTAAGTGCTTTCACACATCCATCCAAGCTTGCCTCAAGGTTTGGTTTTCGATTGAGGAGTGCATGCACATAGCGCCACTTATTGTCTTCCATGACTTTTAGAGCGTCAGTCCCATGATGGAAAGGGCCAATGGAAACTTTACCAGGGATATATGCCTTATCATTTCCCTTATGAAATTCACTGGGGACCCTGAAGATACAAGCAGAAGTAGATTTTGTTTCCATCTGTTTTTTAATAGGAGACACAAGAGAATCCTTTTGGATTTTAATAGGAGGCACAAGAGAATCCTCTTGGATTTCAACAGAAACATGGTCTCTGGATTGTGAAATTTCCATCTATTATTGGAGAGAAGTCTCAAAGGCGCTCAATTGGATCACACAAAAAACGAAGTCAAAATAACCTGCAATTGCATCTTTCTAATAAGGTCATTATAATACAGAACTATGTCTTGTGCTTTATTCAAACTAGCCGCGAACTTGCGTGTTGCGCATGATAATTATTTTTATGGTGATTTTATTAAATTTTTTTATACAATTTAAACTAATTTAATAGAGAGTAATGTATTTTGTAATTATATTTTTATTTATTATAAGAATAATCATAAATGTAATATATGAGCAATCATAAATCATAAATTTAATAATTTTTGTTGTACTAAAATGGAAAAAAATACAATTTTTCTCAGAAATTCAAATGGCAAGTTAACGAAAATATTTATTTTTTAATAAAGTTATTTATAACATTTTGTGAATCATTAAAAAGAAAATAAAATTTGGAAATTATTCTTTTAATTTTAAGCAAACTTTCTCAAACTTATTTTTTCTGCCTACAACCCAAAACACTGTAAAGAGTAACTAAAAAAAATTAATAAAACTTAACGATGATTAATTGGACCAATTTGGAAAACAATTTGTTGTTTAAAATCTACTAAGGTTATTTTCTTTACAAAAATTGTAATTTCGTCCACCTAAAACAGATTATGAAATAAACAATTATTAGTAAAATCTAAGAATTAAATTTCTATATATGCATTGTCATAAAATAATAATAATAATAAGAAGTAAAATTGCGAAAGATAAAATTTGTTTCTTATCCAATAATTTTTGTTTAGCCAACATTTGCTTTTCTCTAAATAAATGGCATTATAGAGCACTTCTAATACAATTATTAAGAATACCTTGTCCACCACAAATAATTAAAAAATAAACAAAAATGATTAAGGTCTCATAATTTAACATCTAAATTGAGCACTATAAAAATCATGCTATCAAATTATAGAGCACAAATAATTATAGAGCACTTCTAATACAATTATTAAGAATACCTTGTCCACCACAAATAATTAAAAAATAAACAAAAATGATTAAGGTCTCATAATTTAACATCTAAATTGAGCACTATAAAAATCATGCTATCAAATTATAATAACTACCAAATTAAATTATCCAAATCATGCTATGTAATAGAATAATATTATATTTTTATATGCTATATTTAATCATTTATAACGCAATAGGATAAAATTTAACAATCAAAGAGTGAAAGAAAAACACAACAATTAAAAAAAACAAAACTGAATCGCATTAACCTAAAGTAGATTAAAGAATATAAAAAAGTATCAACCTAAAGCGAAGAAGCAAGAAAAATAACAAATAAAAATCCACCTAAAAATTGTGTGTGTGTGTGTGTGAGAGAGAGAGAGAGAGAGACTTTTTTTTTTTTTTGTAAGGGAAAACTATACATAGAACGAAAAAAATAGTGACAAATTTATAGTAAAGGAGTGTGAATAAGAAGAGACAAAAATAGAGGAAGATGAAGGGAAAGATGAAGAATGATATTAATATAGAGGGTAGTGGAGAGATGAGAAGGTAAGGGAAGAAGAAAGGTTGGAGAAATAGTGGGGAGATGTAAAGGTAAGGGAGTGAAAAAGGTTGGAGAAGTATAAATATGAAATAAAAAAAATATTAAAAATAATTGTTAGGACATATGTAGTTGTTCAATCTTGTGAACATATGTCACTATTTTATGTAGTTGGCTAATCCTTTGACAAAACGCACTTTACTTGTATTTCGATAGATCTAGGATGTGTTTAATACTTCAAAGAACATGTTGTTCAAGTTTAGTATTAAAGCCATGAAGATTGGACCAAGAAACAAGTGAAGAAAAAGTGTGTACTAAAGCTGGACACCTGCGGATAGCTGCTGGACACCTGCGGATAGCTGCTGGACACCTGCGGATAGCTGCTGGACAGATAGCTATCTATCGAGCCCGATCGATCGAGGTATCTATCGAGAATTAATGAGTCTCGACACCTGATATCTATCGAGCCCGATCGATCGAGGTTACGGAAATCAGAATTTTCAGATCTGATTTTTGGGCCAGGCTTTTGTATTTGTGTAGGGTTTCTTTTCTCACAACCCTAGGCATATATAAGGCTTATTTTTGAGGCCGTCACACAAGAGAATACAAGGAGAACACATGCAAAAGGTGACCGAAGCCTAATTCTCTCTGAAAGAAGCTACTGCGTCTTTGCGCCTTAGGGTTTTGTAACCAAGTGCTTCTTAATCTTCATCGTGTGTATGAAGTGAAGAACTTTGCAGCCAACATTCTTCTTCCTCAAGTTGGTGAGTGAGTCACGTACTGGGATTCGTGCAAAGGTGTTAGTCACGTATTGGGATCCGTGCATCAAAGGGTAGCATTCATATATTGAAGAGTTCAGAGGTTCTGAAGCAGTAGAAGGTTTCTGCTGTGAGTTCATCTACGGGGATTGTAGAGTCTAGTGACAAAGGTTTTGTACTAGATCTGAAACTTCTCTTTACTATAGTGGATTGCTTTTCGGGAAGGTTTCCCCCCAGGTTTTTTACTGTGAAACTGGTTGGTTTCATTGGTTTTCCTGGGTCATCATATCTTGTCTTATTTATTTTTCCGCTGCACTTAGTTTTGACATGATATTGATGTTTGTTTGTTTTAACAAGTTTTATGCATAATAAATATAATTAACAACTTAGGTTTAAAACTTGTTAATTCTATCAACCGGGGTCTAAATTTCCCAACAATAATTATAAGAAAATGGAAAGAAAAACGATAATAACGTGGATGCTGACGTGAGCGAGCAGCATTAAACACTACGCTCCAGCTTTTAGTAATATATAGATTACAAGTATTCCTCTGAACAGATGACTAATTTTATTGTAACAATTTCATCACTTTTGATTCAGACCTAGCAAAGATACTCAAATGGGAAACTTGATAACAAATAAAGGTTTTGACATAAGTTGTTATACTTGATTGAGTTGGTTAAGGGGAAAAAAATTGGAATCTCACAAAGATTAATTTTAAAAGGCTGTGCTTGATTGAGTCTGTTAAGGAAAAGAGAAAAGAATTTGGAATCTCCCTTAGATAAAGTTATGTGACTAGTTCGTACTTAATATCCTTTATTTTTTCTTATTAAAAAAAGGAGCATTGGAGTATACAAAATTATTTTCATTACAAGTTTTGGGAAGTAAAAAAAGGGATGAAATCAAGAAATGACATCTGATTTTAATATATAAAAAGAAAATCTATGGGAAAAACATTTTCACAACAACCTTGATCTGAGTTGTGGTGGATCTGGATGTAACCTTATTTTATTTTGACTTATGGTGAGCTGACACCTTGGCTGCTTGTGAAATTATTTTTTGAGATTTTCTTGTGGCAGTAGAAGAACTCGTATATATAGAGAACTAGGCTGTTTTGGCCATATTAATTCTTGTGTGAGTATGTGACTAATCAAAATCTAAATGAGGGTCCCATAAAAAAAAAATTTAAATGAGGGACTGCAAGCAAAACACAACCATTACCACCATGGGCCCTGGCTCCTGCAGAACTGAGTTCATGTGATTTGAGTACCGATAAACTACTATGATAGTCATGGAATAGAATTTCATATTCCTTGGGTTAAATATTGTAGCTGATGTTCATCAAGAAACATTCTCACTCATGACTAACACTCTTAAAACACTATTTAAGTAAAATCTTAAAGAAATGGGATTTAGAGCCACCATACCTTTGTTGGAGGCTTTGAAGTTCCAAAGAATCACTGAGAGATATTAGCCTTCCCGATTGGTGTTGCTAAGTCAATAACAATGATTTGCATCCATCTGCACTGATGTCTCAACATATTTATTGGCCACTTCAGGCTCTTGGGAACTCAAAAATCAATATATCTTCAGAAAAATTGGCACTTAATAAAGCAACCTGAGAATTGATGGGAATCAAAGGTGACTTGGAGAGTTTGGTAAGAGAAACCTATTAAATAATACAATGAATAGAAAGCAGGGAAAATGAGATTTGCATTGCAAAGAAAAGCCTATACTCCACCATCTGAATAGAATTTTTAAACTCCGACAGAAAGCATAACTTTGCACAAAGTAAAGCTAAAATTGGTTACTTAAAAGTTAATTCAAGTATTAAATATAGTAAAATACTAAAACTGACTGTACGTGAAATATGGACCAAGAAAGTGACTCTGATGTCTTTAAACAAGGTTACAATTTGATCAAGCCTCAGCAACCCTTGTGGGGACAATGTGTATCATGATTGTGGTTAATGTACCAAAATTTGCTTGAACTTGCAGGTGAAGCCAAGATTTATATACGGCTTTGTTCGGAAACATATCAAGGTGTAGCAGTTAGATGCAACTTTCAACACACTGATCATCAGGAAAACGTGAGAAAATAAGAATCAGCTACAACTACAAATCAGTCCAATATTCTTAGAGCTGAAACCAATAGAGTGAATTAGAATAACTAACACATACTAGGCTGACTTGACTGCCTCATCTTCAGCAACATGTTGCGCTTACAACAGTCATAGAATCAGTAATTTGAACTACACAACTAAGGCAAAATTTTAATGTAAGATTTAAAATAACCACAACTGCTCAAAGATAACTTTCACAAATTGAAGACTTATTACTTATCCCATAAAAAAGTCATCCGCCACACACATTCATTATTTCTCTTTATCTACAAGGATTGAAAGCATGGGTGCGCCGATTAGGTTGATGCACCCAAGTCCGATACGCACAGACGCGCTGTGCGGCCATCATCACGGCAGCATGCATGTCTGTGATCATTTTTTTTTTTTTTTTTTTCGATTCAGGCCGATACGGTCCGAAATGGGCTGAAATAAGTGTTTTAAAAAAAATAAAAATAAAAAACTAAAATTTTTTTATCAAAACACACCATCTTGACATCCTAATTTAAGGAAAAAACCATAAACTCATCTCAAACTCTACTTTGTCGTTCTCTCTGACTCCTCTCTCTCTCTCTAACCCACAGCTCTCCCTCAGACTCACTCCATCTACTATTGCTCTTAAATTGGTATATGTTTACCATTATATAAAAAAAAATATGTTTAGCAATATATAGAAAATATAAATAAAAATATATTTAATAATTTATTAATAAACGTATCCTACCGCACCAGCACTTTATTTTTTCAAAAATTGCCGAGTCACCACATTGCACCCGCACCCAAACCCGAACCTAAATCCGCACCTGTACTCCACCTTACATTTAAAATACAAGTTGGTATTTCTTTTTTTTCTTTTTCTTTTTTTACATATATTTAATTATTTTCAATTTTGATTTAGACATCGGGTTTATCAGGCTCCCGTTCAAGGGAGAAAGTGAAGCATTTGTATTTAAAGACAGTGCGGTTTTAATGTCAACAATCCCTCTGATATGAAGTGGATGTTTATTTGATTCTCTTACTGTGGCTTACAACAGTTCGCAACCCTCATCACATCTCTTTCTTTCTCTCACATTATCCTTTGCTTTTCCATTCTTGTACAAGATAAAATTCACTCTCAATATTTTTTGGGATAATATCTGTATTTTGTGTTTAGAATTTAAAAAGAAGTAAAACCTTCTGCGTTTAATATCTGTATTTTGATGGCGTTAAGAAAGGTAGGAAAAATTGACTAAACATTAATGAAAAAAAACTAACTTCAGTTGCTCTTGCCTCCTACTGGTCCATTGGGGCATTACATTTTCACTTGATTTTTGTAGTAAACTCTGAGTGTTCGAAAGATAAGGAGATTAGCCCAACTTTTTACATTTATTTTTTTAAAATGTGCATTATGGCAGGATATTGGTAATATCATTCCAAAATTGATGTTTACAGCTAACAAGATTAACTTAGATTATTATTTCTTATTGATGCTTAAGTCCGCTGCATTGGTTGGTGATGGTCACATTTTAGGTGAAATGCAAGATGAGCTTTCATTTTACATCATTCTTGTGAACAAATTTATGTGAAATTCATTTTTTATCAATTGTGGGTTAGTTTTGTCTTCCCATTATTCTGTTTTAAATCTTGGGTGATTACACTCTATCAACCTAAAGTAAACTTTTGTTTACATTTACCATTTTGAACTTTTAGAATGCACGATTGCCACCATAATTCATAACTCGTGCTTCACTTACATTGTACCATTAATTGGGCTATTAATTTGGACAGAAAACCATGTCACGTATGCATACTTGAAAAAGACTGAATGAACTAATATAGACCGAATTGGACCGAATTAGAATGCAATGGATTGAACTGGACTACAATGGACCAAATGGACGAAAGTAAACCGAAATTGATCAAAATAGACCAAAATAGACTGAAATGGACCGAATAGGACTAAATGGGAAAAGATCTCGTTTGGGGGAGAGAATGGAATGGAATGGAAAGTAATGAAAAGAATAATTTTAAAATATTCGTCCCTTCCCTTGTTTGAGAGTTTTAATGGAATGAATGAAAAGTTCATTCCATTGTTTGAGAGTTTAAGTGGGAGAGAATAAAATGAGTAGAAGAGAACACTCATTCCTCTCTATTCCTTTAAAACCCCAAAATTTCCCTCGAAATTGAGAGGAACGCGAGGGAATGAAATTAGATTTAATAAAATTTTTACTAAAACTCCCAAAATACCCCTATATATTCAACCCTTTAATTTAAAATAGGGGTCTAATAGTAATATTGTCATAAAATGATTCCATTTCATTCCCTCTATGTTACTCCTAAACAAAATTATTTATATTTCATTCATTTCCATTCATTTATTTTAAAACATCTAATTAAGGTTATTTAATTTCATTCCATTCATTTCCCTTGCTTAAATACATTCTATTCCTTTCCATTCCCTTATAATTATTTCATTTCATTCCCTTATGAACTCCCAAATGAAGCCTGAAGGGGTTTAAAATGGACCTAATGGATTGAAGTGAACTTTTAGAATGCATGATTACCACCCTAAATTATAACTAGTGTTTCACTTTGCACTCTACCATTATTGGACTATTAACTTGAAAAAAAAAAAAAAAGGTCAAGTGCTATTTACGAGACCTCTACATACATGGCACAACATGAAAAGATCGAAAGGACTAAAATAGATCAAAGTGGACCACAATGGACTGAAGTGGATCAACTAGACCTAAGTGACGAGACATTGACTGAAGTGGACTAAAATGGACTACAATGGGCCAATGTGGAACAGATGGACCGCATTTGACCGAAGTGAACTGAAATTGACCTAATGGACCAAAATAGACCACAATTAACCTAAGTGGACTGAAATGGATCCAATGGATCAAAATGAACCACAATGGACCATACAGGATTGAAGTGAAATGAAGTGTATTGTGAAGGGGGATAAAAAGAATGCATCCGAGATACTTGCTGGGTATGACGAATTTAAAGAGGACGGACGAAGTGAACACGTGGCAATTATTCTTCTAGGGTTTGCTCCAAGGTCTCCTAAAGGAAACCGACGTGCGGTTCACGTTAGGTCTGTTATGGCTTTGCTTAACCTACACGCCAAACTCTAACTAAGGAGACTCTTATAAGGAAAAGGATTGAAAGAGATATACAAGATACATGAATTACTCTCTTAGAAGGAAAGAACTTCTTGCCCAAGGCGTGAATTTTGGTCCTATACTACTATAAATAGCCCAAGACCCTCAAAAATCAAGGTACGCATAATTAACTCAACTCTAGCACTCCAGTGTTGAAAAAGGTTATTAACTTGACATTTGGAGGGTTTTTGGCTGGCACCACACCAGTGCTCTCTGTTAGGTCTTTTCTTTTTGTCCAGGTTTTATTTCAATCTTGTGAAGACCATGTCGCTTGCTAGTATTTTTCGGCATCATCAGTTGGCGCCGTCTATGGGAAACGGGTGATCAGACGTTGCCTTATTCCTGAGACAAAAAGTTGCATGGTACTCACTAGACCGATGGCAACAACCAACAACCAGGGCGATGAACCACACGTTACAGCGCTGGAGAGACAAGTCCAAATTCTTGCAGCAGAGGTCAAACGCCTGACCAAACAGAATCACGAT
This sequence comes from Castanopsis chinensis, assembly GCA_032878915.1. Taxonomy (NCBI): domain Eukaryota; kingdom Viridiplantae; phylum Streptophyta; class Magnoliopsida; order Fagales; family Fagaceae; genus Castanopsis; species Castanopsis chinensis. The sequence continues at coordinate 3,770,627 of JAVQMG010000113.1, forward strand.
TTGGAGGAATAGTTACGTCAGAAGAATGCACATCCTGGAACGCAAGAGGAAGAACAAGAAGGCACAAGTGCTGAAAGGAGGAATCCCGAAGGACTCGAGGGTAGCAATGCTCCGAGCAGACCGGAGAGGCGGGATACCAATTGGCCAGCTATTTTTGAGACTCTACCACCCCACATCGCTGTGGAGATGCAGGAGTTGCAGGAACGAATGGACGTGATTATGAATGCCCTCAGAGGGCGAGTATCCAATGAACTAATTCACCTTTCACGGCATATGTCACTTTGTGTTCTCTTCCCCCAAAGTTTCGTATGCTTCGAGTGGAGAGCTACGATGGGTCCAAGGACCCCCTGGACCATTTGGAATCCTTTAAAACTATAATGCACCTTCAAGGAGTTCTGGATGAGATTATGTGCAGGGCCTTCCCTACTACGTCAAAGGGATCTGCAAGGGTCTTGGTATAACAGGTTGACACCTAATTCGATTAGCACCTTTAAGGAATTAGGCGCTCAATTCGTGTCACACTTCATCAGGGGTCACCGGTACAAGAAGTCCACAGCATGTCTGATGAGCATAAGGCAACGGGAAGACGGGACACTGAAGTCGTATATAAAATGATTCAACAAAGAGGCTCTTTCGATAGACGAGGCGGACGATAAGATACTAGTAGCAGCATTTACCAACAGGCTGCAAAAGGGTAAGTTCCTCTTCTCCCTGTATAAGAATGATCCAAAGACTATGTCTGAAGTGCTTTACAGGGTGACAAAGTACATGAACGCAGAAGACGCACTGATGGCAAGGGAAGATAAGCCTAAGAAAAGGGAGAGGCAGGAGGATGCACGATTAGAGAGGGGATAGAAAATGGCCAGGACGGGAGAACGAAGGGAGGATAGACGCCCGAAACCGCCCACTGGAAAATTCACAAGTTTCACCCCTTTGACGGACTCGATCGACCAAGTGTTGATGCAGATAAAGAATGAAGAAGCCCTGACATTCTCTGGTAAGTTGAAGGGGGATCCTAATAAAAGGTTAAGAAGTAAGTATTGCCGCTTCCATCGTGACCACGACTACGATACATCTGATTGCTACGACTTGAAGCAACAAATCGAGGCGCTTATAAGGCAAGAGAAGCTGCAGAGGTTTTTCAGTAAAGAAGGGATGAATCCGCCATAAGACCAACCCCCCCAACGAGAGAACGAGCGCCCCAGACCACCAATTGCAGACATAAGGATGATCGTTGGGGGTACCATTAACACAGGATCGTCCAAAAAGGCTCGTAAAACTTACCTACGAACGGTACTGAACGTCCAGACGACAGGCTTGACACCAAAGATGGCACGAATCAATATCCCAACCATCAGCTTTTCAGAGGAGAATGCCCGACGTCTTCTTCATCCACATGACGATGCGCTCGTGGTCAGCATACGAGCAGGGGATTACAACATGCATCGAGTACTAGTTGATAATAAAAGCTCAGCAGATGGGAATTAGTAAAGAACAACTGGTTTCAACCAACGCTCCCCTCGTCGGACTCAGAGGGACAAGAGTCTACCCACTTGGCGCCGTCACATTGTTTGTAACAGTGGGAGATCACCCACGACAAATCACTAAGGATGTGATTTTTCTAGTGGTCGATTGCTCATCTGCCTATAACGCGATCCTCAGACGGCCTACTCTTAATGCATGGAAAGCTGTAACTTCGACCTACTATTTGATGATTAAGTTCTCTACTGAATATGGAGTTGGAGAGTTGTGCGAAAATCAGGCTGCGGCTCGTGAATGCTACGTTGCCATGATGAAGATGGGCGACCACCTACAAGCACTAAATGTCGAAGGATAGCGAGCAATGGCTAAAGCGGTGGAAGAATTAGAAGAAGTATCACTTGACAACTCTAGGCCTGAACGGATGACAAGAATTGGTATAATGACCAGTCAATCAGTACGGCAAAACCTTACAATATTCCTGAGGGAAAATCAGGACGTGTTTGCATGGAATCATAAGGACATGCCGGGGATCGATCCCTCCGTAATAGTCCATAGGTTGAATGTATCACCGTCATTCTCTCCCATCTGACAAAAGAAGCGAGTGTCCGCCCCAGAAAGGGACCGGGCCATTACAGAGGAAGTTCAGAAATTACAAGAAGCAGGTTTCATACGAGAAGTACACTATCCGGACTGGTTGGCAAATGTGGTGATGGTCAAGAAAGCGAATGGGAATTGGAGAATGTGCGTTGATTTCACGGATCTAAACAGGGCTTGACCAAAAGATAGTTATCCACTCCCACGAATTGATACCCTAGTGGATTCAACCGCAAGACATGAACTCTTAAGTTTCATGGACACGTTCTCAGGCTACAATCAGATCAAGCTGGATGAAGTTGATCAAGAAAAAACATCATTTGTCACAAGTCAAGGGCTTTTATGCTATAAAGTGATGCCTTTTGGACTCAAGAATGCTGGTGCCACATACCAAAGGCTGATGAATAAGATGTTCATGCACCAAATTGGGAGGAATGTGCAAGTTTACGCAGATGATATGCTAGTAAAGAGCATTAGAGAATCCGACCACTTGAGTGACCTCTAGGAGACTTTCAACACCCTTTGGTCTTACAAAATGAAGCTAAACCCCAGAAAATGCGTGTTTGGGGTCACAGCAGGGAAGTTTTTGGGCTTTATGATGTCCCAAAGAGGTATCGAGGTCAACCCAGAAAAGGTGAAGGCGATAATGGATTTGGCTTCCCCCAAGACGCTAAAAGAGGTCCAGAGATTGAATGGCAAGATTACGACCCTGAACAGATTTGTTTCAAGGGCGACAGACAAATGCCTCCTATTCTTTCGCACATTGAGGAAAATGTTTGAATGGACGAGCGAATGCCAAAAACCGTTTGAAGATCTAAAGACGTACCTCTCCTCTCCTCCATTACTTAGCCCATCCATATCAGGGGAAGAATTGTTTCTGTATCTAACCGTCTCCCCGGTGGCCGTCAGCGCGGCTCTTATTAGAGAAGAAGATAAAATACAAAGACCCGTATACTTTATAAGCCGAGCACTTAGGAGGGCAGAAGAGAGGTATCCTCGGATGGAAAAATTAGCCTTCGCATTGGTGACTGCTTCACGAAAACTCAAACCATACTTTTAAGCACACATCATAAATGTTTTGACAGACAAGCCCCTACGAAAAGCAATGAGTAATCCTGAAGCAGCCGGACGAATGGCACTATAGGCGATCGAGCTAAGTGAGTTTGATATTCGTTATCTACCTTGAGCCGCTGTGAAAGGACAAATCCTAGCAGACTTCATCGCGGAGTTCACCGCCGTGGAAGAATAGGGGGAAGATGAAATCCCCATATGAAGTGTTCACACAGACGGGTCCTCTAACAAACATGCTGGTGGAGTTAGAGTAGTAATCCATACACCAGAAGGGGACATGATCAAGTGCATGATTCGCTTGTGCTTTCCAACGACGAATAATGAAGCAGAATATAAAGCCCTATTGGCGAGATTGGACCTCGCAATAGCTGTAGGAGCTAAAGGTATAGTCGTCTACTCTGATTCACAAGTCATCATCAGCCAAATTACAGGAAGTTACGAGTGCAGGAATGAAAGAATGAAGAGGTATCTCGACGAAGTCAAAAGTAGAATGAGTAACCTCTAGATCCAATTGGTCCAAATTTCTAGGGAGTAAAACCAAAAGGCCGATCAACTTGCAAAGGCTGCTTCCGCAAAACCGATGACAGCTCTCAACCAGGTATTATCCTTCGTTCAACTCTCATCGTTACTAGATGGCTCTGGCATGCAGGAGGTAAGTGGTGAGCATTGTTGGATGACTCCTATAGCTACATATTTAAAGAACGGCGATTTGCCGGACGACAAAGAGGTTGCAAGAAAGCTAAGAGTTAAAGCCTCCCGGTTCGTCATGATTAAAAACATTCTATACAAGAGAGGCTTCTCTCGGCCCTATCTTAGATGTCTAGCTCCTGAAGAATCGGATTATGTCATGAGAGAGGTCCATGAGGGGATTTGCGAAAATCATTCAAGATCAAGGTCTTTAGTGCACAAGCTTCCCAGGGCAGGATACTATTGGCCAACAATGCAGAAGGACACCAATGCATACGTCAAATCGTGTGACAAATGCCAACGATTTAGCAATCTCATAAGGCAGCCAACGGAAGAACTCACACCCATGACGGCCCCATGGCCGTTCGCACAGTGGGGTTTGGACATCATGGGCCATTCCCAACAGCGGTAAGGCAGCTAAAATTCTTAGTAGTTGGCATTGACTACTTCACCAAATGGGTGGAAGCAGAGGCTTTGGCCACTATCACGAAGAAAAATATCTGTAGCTTTGTATGGAGAAATATTGTTTGCAGGTATGGCATACCAAGGGTGCTGGTTTCAGATAATGGAAAGCAATTCGACAACGACGCATTCAGGGATTTTTGCTCCCAGCTGGGGATAAAGAACAACCACTCGTCACCTGCCCATCCATAAGCCAACGGACAAGTTGAGGTCACAAACCGATCATTGCTCAAGATCATAAGACTCGTCTCGAAGGGGCAAAAGGTATATGGCCGAAAGAGTTACCAAGTGTCTTGTGGGTGTACAGAACAACGACAAAAACACCAACGGGAGAAACACCGTTTCGTTTGGCATATGGTTGTGAGGTGGTCATACCGGCAGAAGTTGGGCTTACAAGCTACTGTGTTAGAAACCACGATGAGCACAAGAACGATGAAGTCATACGCATACAGCTTGATCTAGTGGACGAGGTCAGGGCAGCCGTAGAATAAAGATTATCACGGTACCAAGACCTGATGGCGAAGCATTACAACTCTAAGGTCAGACACAGGGACTTCCAGGTTGGAGATCTTGTCCTAAGGAAAATACTCGGCGCTACAAAGGATGCCTCCCAGGGGAAGCTTGGACCTAACTGGGAAGGACTATACAAGGTCACATCATGGCATAGGAAGGGAACATACTACCTAGGGACGTTGAGCGGGAAGAAACTAAGTCACCCATGGAACGCAGAGCACCTGAAGAACTACTATCAATAGAAGATGGACGAAGACAACAGCAGCAGCATCACCCTCCTCATTTTCAATTTATCTTTTCCAGCAGATAGTTATAGTTTTTATTTTCTACAGTACTTTTAGAGCCTGAAGGGCAATTTTCTAATTTTTTTTATGGACAATATTCTACCTATCCACTATAATAAGAGGAGTTTATTCAGAATATACACAATGTATTCAAACAGGGTTCACTAAGTCCACAAGATGGACGGATCATCCAAAAGAAGGATGAAACTTACAAAGTCGACAAAATGGACGGATCACCCAAGAGGGATGAAACTTACAAGTCCACAAAGTGGACAGATCATCTAAAAGGATGAAACCTATTAAGTCCAAAAAGATGAATTCTATTTAGTCCACAAAGTAGACGGATCATCCAAAAGGATGAATTCTATCAAGTCCACAAAAGTGGACGGATCATCCAAAAGAAAGATGAAACTTACAAGTCCACAAAGTGGACGGATCATCCAAAAGGATGAATTCTATTAAGTCCACAAAGTGGATGGATCATCCAAAAGGATGAATTCTATTAAGTCCACAAAGTGGACGGATCATCCAAAAGAAGGATGAAACTTACAAGTCCACAAAGTGGACGGATCATCCAAAAGAAGGATGAAACATACAAAGTCTAAAAACCGAACAGATCATCCAAACGGACCAAAATCAATAGTCCATACAACAAACAGATATAATAAATAAGAAATTGATAGCAGAAACAATGAAAAGTAATGTAGACAAATCGTTATGAAAAAGCATGTGACGGTTGAAATTACTTGAATAAATTGTTTGCAAAATAGAAAACTACGACAGTTTAAATTACATTATAAATTGTTCCAAAAAAAAAAAAAGGCTTCGACGGGTCTACTCTTCAGCTATAACGGTGTCAACTTGGACATCAGGATCGCTAGGAAGAGCCTGACGGGCGTCGTCTTGAACGGGTCCTATCTCACCATCCTTCGAGGCTTCATCACCAGGGACTTCGCCAAAAAGCTCGTTTGTCCCTTCAGAGTCGACGGGGTGAGCAAGAGTCTGGCCTCCAACATTGATGTTGATATGAGCAAGGTCCAAGTCCGGGAAAGAGGCTTTGATCTGACAGAGGCAATCTTCGAATCCGTCAGCAAAAGACGTGCCCAGTACGCTTAAAAGGGCGTCGGAGTCCCGATACTCCCTTATAGCATCATCTTTTGCATGACGGAGTCTTTCAAACTTCTCCGCCAGGGCATCCTTCAGGGAGTCAACCTCCATCTCCAATTCACCCCGAACCTGCTCGGATAGTTTGAGCTTTTCTTCATGATGGTGGCACCAGACCTTTAACTCCGCCAGTTCTACTTCCGTCTTCCCTACCTTTGCACGAACACGCTCCAGTGATTGCTCATGCACAAGGCAATGATCCATCAGTCCTTTTGCCATTAGAACCGTCTACACCGCCAACAACAAAGTTAGTATAGGCAATGAAGAACACAACGGAACAAGTAATAGACGGATGCTAACCTGGGCAAGGCTAAATAAGGCTGTCTCCCTCATAGCCTCCGTCGTATGATTTGCAAGGTCCTCATAGTCCTCCTCTTTAATGATGGAAGTCAATTGAGTCAGGGCATACTGTGAGTCCTCTCTAAGTAAGACGGGAGCTTTCTCCTTGACGGGATCAGGGTTGGTCATGAGACCCTTACCCTTACCTATGCCCAGTTTAGGGGGCAACCTCATTATGTCGGACCTTTGGATGACTGGCAGGCCCGTCACTAGCCTTTGCTTCTTTCTAGGACTGTCAGCTTTTTCTGGACCTTTTTTTGTAGATGGGTGGGATGAACCCGTCTTGGGGGGGAAGATCACCTCCAAGCTTTTTCTTGGCCACGACCTATTGCTTAATAAGGGCCCTCCTCCTAGCGTCGTCCATTTCTACAAAAAGGTAGACGGATAAGAATATAGTAAGAACATAATAAGGTCAACAACTCTTGGTCAAAATAGACTTACGTTTGTGTATTCTCAAGTTGTATCGACGGGCAGCAGCTGTCGATTCTGGACCATCATAGTACCAGTAGAGGGTGTCCAAGGTGACAAGCTTAGCCCACGTCCTTTCCGACAAGTTGGTTTTCTGAAAGATTTTTTCGAGAAATCCAAACTGCTCAGTGGTAATTGGTGGACGGCTACGCACTGCCAAAAACGGATGGTTAGAATAACATTAACAGACAGCGGTTTATGCCCCAAGTCTTGTCAATGGGCATGAACTCGTGATCATCGGGACGACCCATCCAATCGTCCCCTTGAAGGAAGAAATATCGTCCTTTCCAGTTACGATTGGAGTCTAGGGTCTCGGACACTAGCCTAAGCACTAGACTCCTCGGTACAAAACTATACATGCCCTTTGACTTGACGATCTCTGACAGACGGTAACAATTAAAGAATTCCTCCACTGTTAACCGTCTCATTCCATGAGACATGACACCGTACAAAACCTCAACACTCAGGAAAACTCTCCAGGCATTTGGTGAAACCTGGGTGACGGCCAACCCCATGTACTGAAGAAGACGACGGTGTAAGGCACTTAAAGGAAAGCACAGGCCAGCTTTTAGCATCTGCTCGTATACACCGATGTCTTCGAGACCCTTGTAGTAGCACTTCTCGGACTTAAATGGTAGACAGATAGGTATGGTGTCAGGTATTTGATACTTCTCCCTAAGTGTGTTGAAGTATTGTTGTTTGATTGAAGAGACAAAGTCGTTCACCATCCATAGAGGGAGCATGACGAATTCTCTAAATCCATCAGCGCCTATAACGAACTGAACGGGAGGGGGTACACCATCTAAGTCATCGGTAGAATCATACTCTAACCTGTCCTCATCCTGCCCCTCATCTTCCACATTGGAAGGAAAGCTGGCTGACGGTTCCCTCTCCTCAACGGAGGTGCCTAGGTCTGCTTAACCTGACGGGTACACAACCTGGTAGCTCGCTCCCTCATGGACAAAGGACTGACCACTTGAAGCCTCACTAGACATCGGACACCTACAAATGACGGGTAAAGGAAACCTAAGACTCTAAATTTACACGGACAACGGACCAACATAAAAAGGGGAGAAGGGAAGAAACAAAAAAGAAATTAACGAGAAAAGATACTCATAGTAGGACGATGCGGAGTAGCGACGAGAAAACTGTGTGGACGGAAGAACAATAGCCTCGTAAAGTGACGGAGCACACAAAGTGGACGGTAATGCTCTAAGCAACCAAATTTTTTGCAAAAGGTAAAAATGAAAGGGATTGGCAGTATATATATAGAGAGAACGGCGCGAGAAACGAAGAGACGCCTCAGTTCCAATGAACCACCAATCAAATCCCGCCACATGTCCCTTATTGCATTTATGATCCAGCCTGGTGACTAATACGCACCAGCAAAAGGTAGGTGACGGATTCGTGAAATCAAAACTGTTCGTTATTCCATATGCCCGTCAAGAGTAGGTGACGAATCCATAGAATGAGGGGGCAATTGAAGGGGGATAAAAAGAATGCATCCAAGATACTTACTGGGTACGACGAATTTAAAGAGGACAGACCAAAGGAGGACGGACAAAGTGAACACGTGGCAGTTATTCTTCTAGGGTTTTCTCCAAGGTCTCTTAAAGGAAATCGACGTGCGGTTCACGTTAAATCTGTTATGGCTTTGCTTAACCTACATGCCAAACTCTAACTAAGGAGACTCCTATAAGGAAAGAACTTCTTGCCCAAAACGTGAATTGCAGTCCTATACTACTATAAATACCCCAAGACCCTTAAAAATCAAGGCACGCATAATTAACTCAACTCTAGTATTCTAGTGTTGAAAAAGGTTACTAACTTGACCTTCGGAGGGTTTTTGGCCGGCACCACACCGGTGCTCTGTGTTAGGTCTTTTCTTTTTATGCAGGTTTTATTTCAGTCTTGTGAGGACCACGTAGCTTGCTGGTGTTTTTCAGCATCATCATATTGCAATGGACCAAAGTGGATAGTAATACTACAATAATGTGGTTCAACAAAAGCGTAGCAATAATAAATGCAATGAATCTTTGGTCTTTTATTTATACTCCTTCCATCAAGGAATATGACAAACAATTAATTTGCAAGTGTTTATTCATCAAAACACGTCTGTTTACCAAATAAATATTCACACAGACTTATGAGAGAACATATCTTTATTTGTCACTCTTCTTATTAAATAAATAATACAAATAAAAAGGTATGTACCCCTCCCTTGTGCCCTTTCGCAACTGAGATGGATAGGGTATAATATTCGGCCTTGGGCTTTTACATACATTGGGCTGGCCCTGTTTAAATCCCCCAAAAAAATTGTAATCGAAGGAGGAAACCAAAAAAAATAAAGCATATACAACACATTTAATATTTTAATTTATAGAAGTAAATGTTTGTGGGATGTGAGGGAAAGGATCGGGGTTCAAGTCTTCAAGAGGGAGGTTCACACACATATACACTTAAATTAGGGTAGAGCAGAATTTCTATCTTGTATTAAAAAAAAAAATCAAAGATTCTGTTGCATTTTGCTATTGGAAAATCTGGTTTTGCATCTCATACAATGGAAGTAACAAACACGGATCTACTTCGTTCATGAAAGATAACATGTAACCTTGAATTCTAGAACAAATAATAGAAAGTGTACCTTGATGCAATGAGTTTTAAAACCCAGAAGCAAGACTTGAGAATCCTTTCAATCTTCATCCCAATTCCACATGGTGCTTAAGAAGACTGATCTCTCAATCAGTTCTTTTATACATTGATTCTCAAAGAAAAGTTCTTCTACTTATTGTAGAGAAAAACTATTTCTTTTCATCATACATACATTTAACTACCCTTGATAGTTACTTTATTTAATAACTCTTATTAAATAAAATCTGATTATTTAATTAGGTTAGCCTTTTAGGCCTACCCAATTGGGCTTTAGTTTATGGTTTGGAATGCAACCAAAGGAAACAAATAAGACTCTACCTCCAATGGGCCTTGGGCTTATCTATCAATTCTTGATAAGTCCAAAGTTACAATTAATTATATTTAATACCACTATATAAATATAATTGCACTCCAAGTCTTATTAATAAATTATACCCCAAGACTTTATTATACATGTAACCCCTTCATTAAAATATTCATAGTAATATAAAGTCATAAATGTTAACTACTACTTTGAAGATTATTACATCTGAATCCTTGAGTACCCAGTTTAATCCTTTAAGTTATGCATCATATATTTATGAAATCCAATTTCATAAATATATACTTTCGTAACTCCTTACTAAAATGGTTGAGCCCAACGCTCTGAATAATTAAACTCATTAAACTTATCTCAAAAGAATATTATATATCTCCGTTAAGAGATTATGAATTTCAACTTGAGAATATATGTTCCATTAACATTAAATGCAGCTACTCAACATACTAAAGTTTTGATCGTGACTTTAGATCTCACTCCTGATATATCAAAGCAACCTACACCTCATGATCATGTTCATTATTTTCTCAAAATTTAGAGTTGATGTAAATAAAAATCGTGAGATTTATTATTCATTTGACAGTCGTTAGGAGAATAATAAATCTCACAGCAATCCAGTTCAATATGTCTTAACTCTTAAAACATATCAACTAGAAGTCTCCACTTCCATGATCAAGACAAATCATCTTAGTTGATATGTTATAGTCTTCGTAGATGAAATGCCCAATTTCATTACTGACTACGAACTAAAATTCTAAGTTTACAAAGAATTTGTGATTTATATTTTCTGTGACTAAATCACATAAATCACATACTATGCATCTCATGGACTAAGATAATATCCCATTAGTTTATTTATAAATATTTTCATATAATTAAACAATTTAATTATATATGACATGCCAATCAATTGGATTTTAGGGCATAAACCCCAACATTTCTTTATTTTTTTATTTATTCATTTTGGATTGTAATACGCACATGCAAAGAGAGGGAGAGAAAGTAGTTAGTAAGACTAGGGCTATAAACGAGCTGAACTTTGTCGAATAGTGCATGTTCAAGATTAACCGTTAACAAAAGTCAAAAGCTCTGGTTTGGCTTGAGCTTGTGATAAGTCTAAAAATAATATTTGAGCTTGAGCTCTTGGAAAAGCCAAAAGGCTTAGACTTGGCTTGGCTTAGCGTGATTAGTTAGTCAAGCCAAGCTTGAGCCTAATATCAAGCTCAAACTCAAGCTCAAATTAAGCTTTCAAGTTTGAGATCTAAGAAAATTACATTATTAAAATGCTTAAATCTTCAAATCAAGTATAAAAAAAATATATACTCATTTTATAGTGCTTCTAATCCACTTATGATTAGCCATTATTCAAATTTAAATTCACATAATTAAATCCGTTCATTCATCCTTCATTATCTACAATTTCAATAATTGTTCAAATAGATTTTTTACATTCACGTTAGATGGTGAAAAACTAGAAAATTACTTATTTGTAATTATTATGAATAGGAAAAGACTAACATGTTTCTAAATTTTACATTAGACAGTTGATGGGGAAGAATCATACTTGGCTCAATTAAATTTTTTTTTCTGTTTTTTTTTTAATGTAATTAAAATGGATCATTACAGTAAACCCACCTGTGATTAGGCCCATTTTCACTTTGTCTACCCGTGATTCAATCATTTACACTTTGTCCACCTGAAGTGTCTTCCGTTAGGGATCTGTTACCCACCTCTCCCTTTGCCGTTAGAAAAACACATTTTTAGGAAAAAAACAAACATAACAAAGATCAAAAAGTTTGGGTTTTTTATTACTGAAGAACTTCTTTTGAGAACAAAACATAGGAATAGCACACAAATCAAAGGCTCAATGAAATCACTTTTAATCTATATAAATATCAACAATCTCATAACAACTCAAAATTATGAACCAATTTTTACAAGAAGACCAACAATCTCAAAACAACCAGCAACTTTATTAACAAAAGAGAGTGAGATAGAGATAAGCAATCAACAAACAAAGAATGAGGTAATGAGAAATCCAGTTGTGGGTTTGGATTGTGGTGGATTAGCCATGGGTTTGGTGGCGTGGTGGTGACCCTAGGTGCTGCTTGTGCCTCTCCTAATTCTCGGTCCTTTTCTGCAGAACCAAACACCACCAATCAAGGAAAGGAAAGGAACCTTCCAACTTCAAACCCACCCCCAATTCCAACTTCAAACCCACTCTGAATCCCAACCAGATCATGATCATGATTAGCACTAAAAAGGCCAGAAATTCAAGCCAAAAGAAACAAAGAAGTGAGAAAAAACAAAGACAGATTTATATATTGATTCCTTCATAGCTCGCCTTTACAAAGATAGTTTATCTATACCCACCTCCTCTGTTCCTTCTATGCTTTTTCCAAATTTCACTTTTGGGTGTGCCCACACAGCTCTCGGTGAGCCAAATGGTGTGGCTGGGTTCGGCCCTGGCTTGCTTTCTTTGCCAGCCCAAATCGCTACTGTCTCTCCTCAACTCGGTAACCGATTCTCTTATTGCTTGGTCTCTCACTCCTTTAATCAATACCAAGTTCATCATCTGAGTCCACTCATTCTCAGCCGCTACGACGACAATGAAAGGAAGGAAAACTCGAGTATTGATGGGTCTGACTCAGCAGAGTTTGTGTACACCTCCATGCTCAACAACCCGAGTCACCCTTACTTTTACATCATTGGACTCAAGGGAATCTCTGTGGGAAAGAGGAATATTGCAGCACTAGAGATTGTGAAACGGCTTGACCGGAGTGAGAACGGTGGGACGATGGTGGACTCGGGGACAACGTTCACGATGTTGCCAGCGAGTCTTTACAACTGGGTGGTGGCTGAGTTCGACCGGCGAGTCAGGCAAGTTCACGAGCGAGCGAGTGAGATGGAGGACAAGAAGGGACTCAGGCCGTGTTATTATTATGATGGCAAGGTTGTGAATGTGCCTGCCGTGGTTTTACACTTCGTTAGGAACGGAGCTACTAAGCTTCCATCACCTACTTTAAATTATTCTCCTGGAAGTTATTCAGCAATAAAAACCCAAACTTTTTTATCTTTATTATGTTTATTTTTTCCTAAAAATGTGTTTTTCTAATGGCAAAGGGAGAAGTGGGTAACAAATCCCTAACGGAAGGCATCTCAAGTGGGCAAAGTGTAAATGATTGAACCATGGGTAGGCAAAGTAAAAACAAAGCCTAACCATAGGTGGGTTTACTGTAATTATCCCTTATTAAAATGTGTAATAAGTTTATTTAACAAACACATATAAACTTATAAATGAGTCTATATGCTTGAATTGTTTTGCATCAAGCCTCATGGCTTACAAGCTTGTTCATTAACAAATTTTCTTTGCTTGGGCTTGACTTAAACAAGCCTAAAACTAAGGCTTAAACTTGGCTTATTTATAAACAAACAAACACAAATGAGATTTTTATTGAGCCTAGCTTGAGTTGTTCATGAACAGCTTAGTTTATTTTAAGCTAGTATCTGTATTTTGTTGGTAAAAAATGGCATTTTTGTGGCCTTGATTGTTCTGGCATTTGCATACGCCATTCGTAGATTCCTTTTCATGCTCATTCCTCCCAATGTTCCTTCCATTGACTTCGACGCCTCTGACGGTTTCTCTCTCTCTCTCTCTCTCTCTCTCTCTGCATCTCTTTCTTTATAAATATAACTTGGTGAAAAATTTGGTGTGATTTTGAAAATGGCAATGTTGGATGATGGGAATCAAACTCAGGAGAACAGCTTCATATATGTGAGTCAGTTTCTTTTTTGTAATTTGGTTAATTTTTATTAGATTTGTGATTTATTTGAGTATTTCTTTTTATACTTCTTAGATTTGTGTGTGTGTGTGTGTGTGTGTGTGTGTGTGTGTGTAAATTTGTCTTGTATTTGAATTGATAATGATAGATCTGTTCAATTCTACTGTCATATCGGTCTCTCACTTTCTGATTAGTTTCAAGTTGAGATCACAAATACTACAATGTGCATAAATTAATTTTGAAATATTAATTTGATCTGTGGTAAGAGTTATGTGCAAATTTTGTTACTAATTTGAAGTAGTTTATATTGTTTATGTGAAATTGGACAATGATGTGCAAATTTTTTTTTCTTTAGTGTTGGTCCATTGTTTAAATGGAAATATTGAAGTAGTTTATATTGCTTGTAAGAGTTAAAATTGATGTGCAATTGAAGTATGAATTCACTGTAATGTACTTGTGTAAATGGAACGAGCAAACAAATTTGTACTCGAAACGTTAATGTAAAATTTGGACAACCACGCACGAATTGTTTACTGTACTGTTGATCCATTGTTTAAATAGACATTTTGAAGTGGTTTAGTGTCCGTTTGGTTTGCGTTTTGGATTCACGCGTCTGCATCTAGCTTCTTTTTTTCTCTTTTCTTTTTTTTTTTTTTTTGAACAGTGCCTCTTACACTGTTCATGGGACATGAACAATGCATTAAGGCAAAGCTACAGTAACCCAGTATTGAACAGTAACTCAGAAATTATTTTTTTATTGTTTTCAGTTTTCAGTAAAATAAGTGGTATCCAAATGCACACTTATATTGCTTTGTTAGAGCTAAAATTAATGTGCAATTTCTATTTTGTAAAGCAAAGATTGTAGAATGTAATTACTAATTTGTTGGACTGTACATTTCTGATATTCAAGAGAGGAAATGAGCTTGCAGGAGAGTACTTAAGTTGTTGCTTAACTTTTGTTGGTGATTCGGATGCAGATTCCTCCTAGGGGAAGGACACAGCGAGACACCAGGCATATAGGAAAGTTCAGAGTTACGAGCCCGCGACGATGAAATGCTTGGGGTATTACCCGGCATTGACACCTATAGAGGCTAGTGATGTTATGATTGTTGGGAATGTGATTTGTTGGGCCTAGTTAGCTTTATGCTACATTTCCGTAAGTAGTAGTAAGGAAATAGGTGCCCTTAAGATATTGGTTAACAATTTATTTTAGAAAAGTTTTGACATCACTTTTATGGGAAATGAAAAAGCTCTCAAAATACTAATTGCAATTTTTTTCTTTTTCTGTAAAAAATTTCTTTAAATAGATTGTTAACTAATGCCCTAGGGGCATCCGTTAGCAATTCGTAGGAAATATAAAGAGAAAAAGACAAGGACTATGGATCAAACTTAGAGAAGAGTGAGAAAGGAGGGAGATAGGGGGAATCTTTCTCCTTTTCCCCCTACTTTTAAGATCATTGGTATTTTTGAAGAAGTGAAATACATAATGATTGGCTATTCTCTCAAAATTTCTTATCGCCACATCTACGTGTGAGAGGCACTAAGAGCATATGTTTGTGGTGTTTTCATAATTAATTTTGAAGTTAGGGAGTCAATTTTTTGTCTAATTTCTTTAAATAGATTGTTAACTAATGCTCTAAGGGCATTCATTAGCATTTCTCGTAAGAAATAAAGAGAGAAAAAGAGAAGGACTATGGATCAAACTTAGAGAAGAGTAAGAGAGGAGGGAGATAGGGAGAATCTTTCTCCTTTTCCCCCTACTTTTAAAATCAATGGTATTTTTGAAGAAGTGGAATAAATAATGATTGGCTATTCTCTCAAAATTTCTTATTGTTACATCTACATGTGTGAGAGGCACTGAGAGCATATGTTTTTGGTGTTTTCATAATTAATTTTGAAGTTAGGGAGTCAATTTTTTTGTCTAACATATGTACCAATGGACGCAATTAACTTTCAACCATGAGAGCATTCACAATGGAAAATGTCATCCTATCCTAGTTTACCATCTCAAAAAGCTACTTTATCAATTATACCATACCATTTTATAACACACCCAAAATCCCAACTTTTATTTTCCCATACAATATATTAAAATAATATATCTACAAATAAAATAATATATCCCAAATCCATCTCTATTCTCTCCCATCTCTCTTCCCCTACCACTGCAACCACCTACTCCCACCACCCCCACCACGATCAAACCCAAAAAAAAAAAAAAAGCTACCAAACTGAAACAAATCACCACTACATCATTGCCTAAAAACTAAACTTTCAAGCAATTAAATTAAACATTTAAACAACCACAATAAATTAGCAAGCAATCAACAACCATTAAAACCACCACCATCAATCACCACCTCCACCACCATTAATCACAAATCCAACCACACCCACACTCATCAAACCCACCATCACCCAAAAAAGAAAAAATAAATAGAAGCAAACCTAGCAATACCCATACCTACAGCCAAAACCCATCACCCATGGTCAACACCACCAAGCCAATCCACGCCAATCTGGCAACCACCAACGCATCAGACCCACACCGATCCACGTCAATCTCGCAACCACCAACGCACCAAACCCACGCCAATCCACGCCCATCTCGCAACCACCAACACACCAGACCCATGCCGATCTCACAATCACCAACACACCATGCCCACGCCGATTTTGCAACCAAAACCATCAACAGCCATCAACCCATTAGACCCAATCCTGAAACCCATCAAACCTAAAACCCAGCCAAACTCACGAACAACCCATAACCACAAACGGGTCGACGAAGATGGGTAGGCGACGAGAGGAGAGAGTAGGATGGTGATGTTGGATTTGGGAGAAGGATGGTGTTTGGGTCTGAAGAGAGAAGAAAGCAAAAGAGAAAGAGAGAAGAGACGAGAAATAATAAAAGAGAGGAGAGAGAAATCTCGGGGAATTAAAAAGTATGAGAGAGAGTGTATTAAAAAAATTATTACCCATACATACCATTCAACTACAATACCATCATATATTTACGATAATACTGTAGCCCTTTGGCAAAAAAGCTTACAAGTTTACATGTTTAGCATTCCGACTGCTGAGCTATTTGGGCCTCACATGCTAAATTTTCCTAACATTTGGCATATGCCATACCTATTGTGAATGCTCTTAGTAAGCTATCTGCTTGTGAACTCTTATTTTATGGATGCTTAACAGCTTATAGCTGTTTTGGTGAAAGCGCCATTTACCTGTAGTTTTTTATAGCATTTTCTAGAGATAACTGTGAAGTTAAATGATGATCGTAAATTGGGGTGTCTATAAAATAAAAATTTTTTATTTTTTTATTTAATAAAAAAAGCAAGCCAATATTGATGTAAAAAAAAACTACAGTTAGGTCACAAAATCCATGTAAATTTCCCCGTATAAAATCATCAATTTCATTTATTTTGATAAATAAACATTTCACCATCTTAATATTTTTTGCTCCAATCATGCAACTTCACATTTTGACCAGAACCCTTATTATATAAGTAGAATCCATCATCTTGTGCCGTCCAAATGCAATGGTCCTCACCACATTTTTCTTCAAACCTAGTATCTTCTTTATACACATTAAAAGCAGCTTGTAAGTTTCCATTAAAAAAATAGCAGTAAAAATCTGTGGCCTTAAAGATAAGAATAGGGTCAAAAGAGAATTCCCACTCTCCAGTGGGTTGAAGAGTTCTAAGGCCTAAATCATCATCCGCAGATTTACAATGATAGGTAAGGGGTTTGTTGTTGAGATGGTTGATAATTCGTACATAGTACATAAATAAGCCGTTTGTTGACTTAGAAGTACTTTGGCCAAAGGCTAAGAGAAGGATAAACACAAACAATAAAGTTGGGCTATGATCATTTGATTCATTTTTCTAATGCTCAAAAAATATATTTGGTTACACTTGAAATGCATTGCCTTCTTTTTTATAACTAGAAATTGCCAATGGTACATTTACAAAGCATATTCAAATATTAAATGATTGGTAGACATAATGAATGCACCTCATTTGAAAAATTACACTAACCTCTCCTAAGATTTATTAAAATTATACTGACCTTCCCATTATTGATACATTGAATCTTGCAATATTGATACATTTTCATATTTTGGTTTGTTGTTGAATTTTGATTAAAAAAATTTCCTTATATTTTTGAGCCCATATGGATAAGATTATGGGATTTTCATTTGTAAATAAGGATAAATGCATAAATGCAAAACTTTTCTAAATTATATTTAAAATTCCTTTAATTGATTTAACTGTTTTAACTTTTAAGTTGCAAGAAATGTGATTGTAGTTTATTTTTAAAAACAAGGGTCTTTTTTTAGTTAGAATTACAGGGGAGGTCCATGTAATTTTAGTAAACATCAATGGTGGACACTGTCATTTTTATTTTGGCGTTCATTAACAAATGTCTTAAAAAATGTGCTTTGTAGTATCCAACGTTAAATACACTTGCATATTAAATGTCTAACACATTAAATCTATTTCTCAATTAAATTTTAAATATTTACATTCAAAATTTATCACCATATATAAATCAAAAAAATTATTGTGATAAATATCCAAAATGAAGTGCACTAGATTATTAAATGCCTTAACACATTAAATGTATTTATAAATTAAGTTTTCAATATTTATATAATAAATTTATTGCCATATATCAATAACAAAAAATCATTGCAATAAATATCTTAAATTTATTTGATGGGATATATTGAATCTTGCAATCTTGATACATTTTCATATTTTAGTTTCTTATTGAATTTAGATTTTTTTTTTAAATTCTTTTATTTTTAAACCCATATGGATATGAAAATGGGATTTTCATTTGTTAAGGAGGATAAATGCAGAAACACAAAACTTTTCTAAATCATATTTAAAATTCCTTTAATTGATTAAATGATTATAAATTGCAAGAAATGTGATTGTAGTTTAATTATATATATAAAAGGTTGGTCTTTTTATAGTTAGAGATACAGGAAAGGTCAATGTAATTTTAGTAAACATTAATGGCAGAAAAGAAAATTTTTTTCATTTTTCATTTTCAGCATTCATTAACAAATGTGCTTTGTAATATCCAAGATTAAATGCACTTGCATATTAAATGTCTTAACACATTAAACGTATTTCTAAATTAAATTTTCAATATTTATATACTAAATTTATTGTCATATAACAATTAAAAAAATTATTGCAATAAATATCCCACATTAAATACAGTTGCTTAAAAATTTCATAACACATTAAATGTATTTCTAAATTAAATCTTCAATATTTATAAACTAAATTTGTTGCCATATATGAATCAAAAATATTTATTGCAATAAATATCTTATACTTATTTGACGCGATATATTTTTGAATTTAGCAATATTGATAGATTTTCCTATTTTGGTTTTTTATTGAATATTGATTAAAAGAAATTCTTTTTGTTTTACAAAAATTGGATTCTCATTTGTAAAGGATGATTAATGCATAAATACAAAAAATTTCTAAACTATATTTAAAATTCCTGTAATTGATTTAACGGTTTTAAGTTGCAAGAAATGTGATCGTAGTTTATTTTTAAAACAGAGATCTTTTTACAATTAGAAATATAGGAGAGGTCAATGTAATTTTAGTAAACATCAATGGTAGATAGTGCAATTTTTTTTTTTTTGGCATTCATTAAAAAATGTCTTAACAAATGTGTTTTGTAATATCCAACGTTAAATACACTTGCATATTACATGTCTTAACACATCAAATGTATTTCTAAATTAAATTTTCAATATTTATATACTAACTTTGTTGTCATGTATCGATCAAAAATAATTATTGCAATAAATATACTAGTTTAATATTTGCACTAAATAATTTCTCTTACATTGATAAATACAGAAAGTTTTTTTTTTTTTTTGGATAACTAAATTGTCGTATTTTAGTTATTAAATATCTGTCATGAAACTTGTTTGTTTTATAAATAAACAATAAATATATATATATATATATATATATATGTCTGTACCTAAAAAAACAATAAATCTTTTTTTTTTTTTATGTCTTAGGCTTATAGAAAAATCTGTAAGCCTAAAACAAATTGTTGTTGGACTTCTTTGACTAATTGATTGACATATAACTTTTATTTATTGTTTTAATCTATTGTTTGTTTATTATTTACAAAATGTTAATTATCTATACTACTACTTAAGCGGCTGCGCCTGTTTAGACCGGATTTTTTTTATTTTGTTTCAAAATACCCCTACACCCCTAGGTTTAAGTAAAGACAGAATTAAAAGATAGTTTAGTAAAAATACATGTCTAACTTGCACTAAAATATTGCTTATAAAATAGGAACACTCTTCCACTAACCCATTTCTTCAAAGTAACTATACGTATATTGTTTTTTTTTTTCTAAAATAGAAAAATAAGTTAAATACCCCACGTTTATCCAAAAACAAATCTAAATATATATAAAAAAAAAAAAAAAAAACTAAAGGACAATCCAGATTGTTTTTGTTCTAAAATACCTTTTATTCTTATGTTTAAGTAGAGACAAAACTAAAGGACAATCCAGTAAAAATAAAACCCTAACTTAGGGGTGTTTCGGTTCGGTTTCGGTCGGTCTTTTTTTTACCTAGCCAACCGAAACCGAAATTTTCGGTTTCCAAAATTGTCAATTGAAACTGACCGAAATAGTTGAAACACCGTCGGTTTCGGTTTGTTTCGGTTTTGGTCGGTTTTTCGATTGGTGTTCTGTTTCAGAAACATCACAGATTCACAGTCACAAATAATAAAAAAAAAAAAACAACTCAAGTACTCAACATAAGAAAATAACAATCATAGATTCACAGATTCAATATTAAACAAAATACAAAATACATAAATAAGAGAGAGGGTTATCAAGAAATGTCACTAAGAAACTGAGAATGAAAAGAACAAGCCGGCATGGGGAGTCCAGCGTGTGGAGGTGGCGACAGAGGCCGATTCGTCTGGACGCGGCGGTAGAGGTAGATCGAAGCGGCGGCAGAGGCAGATCAATGCAGATCGAGGCCAGCGTGTGGAGGCGGCGTAGAGGCATGTGACTCAGAGAGAAGAGAGAGGCATGCCATGGAAAAAAAAAAAAAAAAAAAGAGGAGGCGCTGAACTACGGATCTGAGAAGGGTAGAGACTAGAGAGAGACAGAAAATTGGGGAAGGGGGCAGCTTGAAGGTTCTTGAGACTCAGAGAAAGAAAAAAAAAAAGTGGCGATGAACTGCTGAAGAGTGAAGAGAGACAGAGAAGTTGGAAGAGAAGAAGGGGCGGCTGAAGAATGGAAGGGAAGAAAATAAGAGATTATGGGGGTATTTATATAAACTACTAGGGTTTTAAAAAATAACATTGCAAAAAAAAGAGCCCACGCGAAGGCTTGACCCAGGGATCAATTGGCCAACACGCAGAGACTCTACCACTAAGTCACTATTGAGTTACGTTTTAAAAGCTACATAAATATATACATACATATATATATATATATATATATATATATATTCGGTTCAGTTCGGTTGGTTTCGGGGTAAAAAATCCAGCACCAAAACCGAACCGAAATATTTCGGTTTTCTAAAATTCAAACCAAAATCGAACAGAAAAATTGGACTCGGTTCGGTCGGTTTCGGCCGGTTTTTTCGGTTCATTGATTTTTTGCACACCCCTACCTTAACTTCCACTAAAACATTGCCTAAAAAATAAAATCATTTTCCTTTGATTTTCAAATTTATTTATCCACTTAAAAATTATATTCTTAAAATAAAAATTATATATATAATAAAAAAAATTACTACTACCACAATAAAAAAAAAGCCTCATCTCACGCGCGAAGCTCGTGAGACGAGGCTAGTAACTTTATAATTTATAAGTGTTGATGAGCACGTAGTCCTTACACATTAACTACCCGGACGTTATCAATGGAAAGGAACGAATAGACAATCGTTGATGATGTCTTGTATGACAATAAAATCAGCCGGGCCGTTACAAAGGCCATAAAAGACATTTACAAACCACTTCTGAAAACCAGAAAGGTATAGACACAAAGACAGAACTTTTACTGAAAAAACAGACCCATATTCCCACATCATAATTCTAATTTAGTTATTGGAGGTCCTGACAAGCACCACTCCGATGTTATCATCAAAGTAGTTTATCCTATTCCAAGGTCACATTTGGTCTTCCAATTCATTTGGACGAAGGATTTAACTGACGTTTTTAGCATCATCAAGTATGAGATACCATATAAAAAAACTATGGTTTTAAAAACGGTTTATAAACAAATATATTACATGTCTTAACAAATGTGTTTTGTAATATCCAACATTAAATACACTTGCATATTACATGTCTTAACACATCAAATGTATTTCTAAATTAAATTTTCAATATTTATATACTAACTTTGTTGTCATATATCGATCAAAAATAATTATTGCAATAAATATACTAGTTTAATATTTGCACTAAATAATTTCTCTTACATTGATAAATACAGAAACCTGTCAGTTCTGTCTCTGAGTCTTCTAAGGAACTTTTTTTTTTTTTTTTTTGATAACTAAATTGTCGTATTTTAGTTATTAAATATCTGTCATGAAACTTGTTTGTTTTATAAATAAACAATAAATAAATATATATATATATATGTCTGTACCTAAAAAAACAATAAATCTTTTTTTTTATGTCTTAGCCTTATAGAAAAATCTGTAAACCTATTTAGGGATTAGTCAAGCAAAACTCACTTTACCATCCAAACAAATTGTTGTTGGACTTCTTTGACTAATTGATTGATATATAACTTTTATTTATTGTTTTAATCTATTGTTTGTTTATTATTTACAAAATGTTAATTATCTATATCATTACTTAAGCGGCTGCGCTTGTTTAGACCGGATTTTTTTTTGTTTCAAAATATCCCTACACCCCTAGGTTTAAGTAAAAACAGAAATAAAGGAAAGTTTCATAAAAATACATGTCTAACTTGCACTAAAATATTACTTATAAAATAGGAACACTCTTCCACTAACCCACTTCTTCAAAGTAATTATATTGTTTTTTTTTTCTAAAATAGAAAAATAAGTTAAACACCCTACGTTTATCCAAAAACAAATCTAAATATATATATAAAAAAAAAAACTAAAGGACAATCCAGATTATTTTTATTCTAAAATACCCTTCATTCTTATGTTTAAGTAGAGACAAAACTAAAGGACAATCCGATAAAAATAAAACCCTAACTTTCACTAAAACATTGCCTAAAAAATAGGTTCATTTTCCTTTGATTGTCAAATTTATTTATCCACTTAAAAATTATATTCTTAAAATAAAAATTATATATATAATAAAAAAATATAAATTTTCTTTTACTGCTACCACAAAAAAAAAAAAAAAAAAAAACCTCATCTCACGCGCGAAGCTCGTGAGATGAGGCTAGTAACTTTATAATTTGTAAGTGTTGATGAGCACGTAGTCCTTACACATTAACTACCCGGACGTTATCAATGGAAAGGAACGAATAGACAACCGTTGATGATGTCTTGGATGACAATAAAATCAGCCGGGCCGTTACAAAGGCCATAAAAGACATCTACAAACCACTTCTGAAAACCAGAAAGGTATAGACACAAAGACAGAACTTTTACTGAAAAAACACACCCATACTCCCTACATCATAATTCTAATTTAGTTATTGGAGGTCCTCACAAGCACCACTCCGATGTTATCATCAAAGTAGTTTATCCTATTCCAAGGTCACATTTGGTCTTCCAATTCATTTGGACAAAGGATTTAACTGACGTTTTTAGCATCACCAAGTATGAGATACCATATAAAAAAACTAAGGTTTTAAAAACGGTTTATAAACAAATATATTAAATTAAAAGAAAAAATTGATAACAAACAGAAATCTTGGGACCACCAAATCATAATTACTTACAAGTGTGCTAGATTAAGTGAAAGCGTGTGCGTGAGGGTATAAAAGAAGTTTGAGAGGAAATAGAAGATGGGTTGATAATTGATACTTGATATATTTCTCATTGGCTAAAGTAAGAAAGTGAAAAAAGAAAGAAAGAAAAAAAAAAAAAAAGATGAAGAGAGAGATGACATTCTTTATGAACCCCTCGTTTTAAATCGAGAAAGTTTAGAGACACAAAAATTGTTTAAAAAAAAAAACTTTCATACCTAATTGATGTATCAAATTATTAATGGTTAGTAAAAAAAAGGTAATATTAGGAATGAATCCAGATAATAAGTTAAGAACTAATAAAAATTTGTCAATTTTAATTATTTTTTAAAAACTGTGTTTGTAGCATTGCTCTTCTTAATCTTCACGTGAATTTTTTTTATTATATAAGTGATTTCACAATCTTATTATTTGATATAATAAAGATAATTCAATTCAAGAATATAATAAAAAATTAATACAAGATATTTTGTTTTCTCAAGACTTTTTTATAGCTCGTAAAAGATTTATAACAAAAAATATTCATCTTTTTTTTTCCTTAACCTCTTTATATTTTTTTCGTTCCTTCTGCGTTTCTATCATCTTTACCAGACAAAATTGCATCTGGTCAAACAAGTTTTATTAGGAGCTAGAGAGTCCATGAAAGCATGCAACTATTAGCTTTTATGTACGCTCTCTCTTAAAATCCTGATTAAGTGTTACATTATGAAGGATTAATGCCAACTTGCAATCCCATTGACAACTTTGGTGGGTGGCTGAGGAGACTGGAGAGTTGCAAATCAATTTAAAAAGATGAATGGAGTGTATATAATTGAGAAAAAAAAAAAGGCGATCGTAACTCATTTTAGATTTTCTCATTTGTTGATTGACTATGGATAAATAGGTCATGATTGTCAATGCCTAGTGTCATCTGATTGAAAGGGTTTTCCAATTATATATCATCATGTGACAGAATAGAGAAATGCAAAATAAAATTCCTTACCAATTGAAAGTACATTAGGTTGGATTTTATTTGAATTCTTCTCTATTTTATAGGCAACCTTATTTAATCATATAGTGCATTTTGATTATCATTTTTCATTTATTAAGTTATTTGTTTATGTGCCGTTTTTTAAAACCTTATTTCTTTTTAGGTAAAACTTACTTTTGTCC
This sequence comes from Castanopsis chinensis, assembly GCA_032878915.1. NCBI lineage: Eukaryota > Viridiplantae > Streptophyta > Magnoliopsida > Fagales > Fagaceae > Castanopsis > Castanopsis chinensis. The sequence continues at coordinate 3,795,580 of JAVQMG010000113.1, forward strand.
ATTTTCAGCCAAAAAAAAAAATCTAAATGCACGGCGGCACGCCTCATTCCATATTTCTTTTCCCAACAAAAGAAGAATTTTTTACTTCAACTTGATTGAGTACACTTATCATCATCGAGTAAGCTTAATAAGATGTAAGGAGGTCCTAGTGTTGGAGATAATAAAGGGGTGATGATTCATGTTGGCAAAAGTATGATAGATACAACAACGTCACGTGCAATTTATGTGACCTCTGCATACATGGAATAACATGAAAAGATCGAAAGGATTGTAATAGATCAAAGTGGACACAATGAACTAAAGTGAATCAACTAGACCCAAGTAGAGAGACATGGACTGAAGTGGATAGAAATGGACTACAATAGACCAAAGTGGATAGGGTGGACTGCAATTGATTGAAGTGGACTGAAATGGACCCCATGGACCAAAATAGACCACAATTAACTAAAGTGGATTGAAATGGATCCAATGGATCAAAATGGACTGAAATAAACTGAAGTGTATCACAATAGACCGAAGTGAATTGTAACACTACAATAATGTAGCACAACAGGAGTTTCTATTTACCAAATAGATATTCACACAGACTTATCAAAGAACATGTCTTTATTTGTCACTCTTTTTATTAAATAAAGGGTATTAAATAAAAGGAAATTAAATACGTACTCTCAAAGTACTATAAATGCGTACTCTCTCCTCTCACATAAATTGTGAGTCCTAGTAATTAAATTCATAGTGGGACCCACCATTCATGTGAGAAGAGAAAGTACGCATTTATGATACTCTAGAAGTATCTAATAATTTTCCTTAAATAAATAATACAAATTTAAATAAGTAATAATTAAATAACTGAAATAAAAAGGTATTTATCCCTCCCTCCTGCCTTTTTTTTTTTTTTTTATATGAATTCTCCCCCCTGCCTTTTCGCCTCTTAGATGGATGGGGTTTAATATTGGACCTTGGGCCTCTAATAATATTGGGCCGGGCCTGTTTAAATCCCCCCAGAAAAATTGTAATCAAAAGAGGAAACCAATAAAAAAAAAAAAAAAAGCATAGACGGCGCATTTAATTTAAAGAAGTAGTAAAGTAAAGTGAGCTTTAAAAAGATCAAAGATTCCGTTGCATTTTATCTTCTTTCAATTTTTTTTCTTTATTCATTTTGGCTTGTAATACGCACACGCAGAGAGAATAGAGACACAGAGAGAGAAATTAGTATCTGTATCTTGTTGGTAAAAAAAAAATGGCGTTTTTGTGGCCTTTGATTGTTCTGGCATTCGCATACGCCATTTGTAGATTCCTTTTCATGCTCATTCCTCCCAATGTTCCTTCCATCGACGTTGACGCCTCTGACGGTCTCTCTCTCTCTCTCTGCATTTATTTTATTTTATCTTCATGAATATAACCTGGTGAAAATTTTGGTGTGATTTTGAAAATGGCAGTGTTGGATGATGGGAATCAGACTCAGGAGAACAGCTTCATATATGTGAGTTTTTTTTTTTTTTTTTTTTCTGTAATTTGGTTAATTTTGATCAGATTTGTGATTTATCTGAGTTTTTCTTTCTGTACTTCTTAGATTTTTGTATTTGTAATTTGTCTTGTATTTGAATTGATAATTATATATCTGTTCGATTTGATTGTCATATCGGTCTCTCACGTTCTGATTAGTTTCAAGTTGAGACCATAAATACGACAATGCGCATAAATTAATTTTGAAATATTAATCTGATCTGTTGTTAGATTTATGTGCAATTTTTGTTTCAAAAAGCAAAGATTGTAGAATGAAAGTACTAATTTCAGATTTGAAGTAATTTATATTGTTGATGTGAAATTGGATAATGATGTGCAAATTGTTTTTACTGTAGTGGTGGTCCATTGTTTAAAATGAAAATTTTGAAGTAGTTTTATATTGCTTTGTTAGAGCTAAAATTAATGTCCAATTTTTGCTTTGCGTTGTAAAGCAAAGATTGTAGAATGTAAGTACTAATTTTTTGGAATGTACATTTCTGATATTCAAGATAGGAAATAAGCTTGCAGGAGAGTAATTGAACTATTGCTTACCTTTTGTTGGTGATTCGGATGCAGATTCCTCCAAGGGGAAGGACACAGCAGGCAGATAGGAAAGTTCAGTGTTACGAGCCCGCGACAATGAAATACTTGGGGTATTACCCTGCATTGACACCTGTAGAGGTTAGTGATGTTATGATTGTTGGGAATGTGATTTGTTGGGCCTAGGTAGCTTTATGCTTGTTTACTCTGCCTTTTTTACGCACACTTCGGAAAGTGGTAGTATTGGAAATATCGAGAGAAAAAGACAGGGACTATGGATCAAATTTAGAGAAGAGTGAGAGAGGAAGGAGATGGTGAGAATCTTTCTCCTTTTCCCCCTACTTTTAAGATCAACGGTATTTTTGAAGAAGTGTAATGAATAATGATTGGCTATCCTCTCAAAATTTATTATCGTTACATCTACGTGTGTAACAGCATATGTTTGTGGTGTTTTTATAATTAATTTTTCAAGTTAGGGAGTCAATTTTTTGTCTAATGTATGTACCCGTGGACGCAATTAACTTTCAACCATTAGTGAGCTAACTAGTTGTGAACTCTTATTTTATGGATTCTTATAGCTGTTTTGATGAAAGTGCCATTTACTTGTAGTTTTTGATAGCATTCTGTAGAGATAAATGTGATGTCTATCTGTCCAACAATGTATTTGTCATTATATACTCGTCCGTCATTTTGTACATACATAAATATGAATGTATTTGTGTTTGTATGATCAATTTATCCATATTCCCTTGTGTATGTATACATAATTACTATTTTAAAGTGCCACTTCCTTGAAGTTGTTAATACCCATTATGTCTATCTTCCATCCATCCATGATCCATATATACATATCCCTAAATAAGCTAAATAGATAAACAAATCTACATACATACTATTCTGTATGTGTGTTTCACAACTACCAGTTTCTTTCCCAGTGAAAAATACATTTATTGAATAAAGTCAACTATCAGCTAAAACAACTGCCTGAATTAACGTGCTCAGGTTAAGGAGCGTGTGGCTCAAGCAAGGAAGGCACAGAAAATCTGGGCAAAGAGCAGCTTCAAGCAAAGGCGCCAGTTTTTGCGAATACTTCTGAACTACATAGTTAAGCACCAACAGCTTATTTGCGAGTAAGGACTCTGTTCCTGCATGGAGTAGGAGGATCACTTTGACTATTGTTGTATTGTATCATGCACGACTGTTGGATAATGATTGGCATGCATCCCTAACTCATTTGTCATTTTGATTAGGACATCTTCACGTGATACTGGAAAGACAATGGTAGATGCCTCTTTAGGAGAAATAATGACAACATGTGAGAAGATTACTTGGCTTCTTTCGGAGGGTGAGCGGTGGCTAAAGCCTGAATACCGGTATCTCTTTCCATCTTTTAATTAATATTTTAATTTATGTGATCTTAAAGACACAACTGGAATTCTGAGTACATCTTGCTATAGCCTAAAGTGAAGGTTTTTTGATTTATCTGAGTCTTTGGACTTAATTTGATTGTGACTGATACATGAATGATTTTCTCACCATAAATCTGCCTGTTCAAATATTCTTTCTTTGACAGTGTATGACGTCACAGTTATTCATGATGCACCTTATTACTATTGCAATTTTACCATTTTATACTCTCAAAATTTTGAATACCTTTCAAGTAAGCTGCAAGCTATCTGGATTCACTTTCTTAATTATTGTATGTAATATATTATTCTTTAATTATATAAATTCGTCAATGTACTTGTAGATCTTCTGGAAGATCAATGTTTTACAAGAAATCCAAAGTGGAATTTCACCCCCTTGGTGTTATTGGTGCCATTGTTTCGTGGAACTATCCTTTTCATAATATTTTTAATCCAATGCTAGCAGCAGTATTTTCAGGAAACAGCATTGTGATTAAGGTATCTAATGTTCAACAAATCACATTTCTTTTCTGTCACTTGGATGCATTTTAGCTTTACAAAATGACACTACTTCACCAGTTTCTGTACCTACTACTATCTGTTGCATTTAACTTCAAGCATCTCTAACATCCTATTTCCATGCTATTTATTGTTATATTACCTGTGCAATGCTCTTATGATATTATGGGGTACAGGGTACAGGGTACTAGATATATTTTGTGGCAAACAAATTTAAAAATTGAGGAGGTTACTTCAAACATAGCATTTCTCTTTTGGATGAGGTATTTTTACTAAAGTTTAATTTTCAATGACAGAAATTCATATGATTGTAATTATAGGTCTCAGAACATGCAAGTTGGTCTGGATGTTTCTATTTTCAAATTATTCAATCGGCCCTTGCTGCAGTTGGAGCTCCTGAAAATCTGGTTGAAGTTATTACAGGGTATGCATCTTTTGTTTAGGTATTTTGCTCTCTTTATGATCTTTTATTATTTTTTTATTATCATTAATCAGACTTACTCACCAGGTTTGCTGAAACGGGAGAAGCATTGGTGTCTTCTGTTGACAAAATGATTTTTGTTGGATCACCCGGTGTGGGTAAGATGGTATGATATCTTTTTGGACAGTTGTGTGGACTTGGTTTTGTTTTCCAATTTCTAAAGAGGATTGTCACTTTATTTCACTTGCAATAACTCTTGATGTCTTAAGTATGTATAGATGTTCTTCAAAACAAATACCAATTAGTATTGGTTATATTTTGTTGTTACCATTAAAAAAAGGAAAAAAAAAAAATAGATGTCATTAATTTGAATTCAGTGATTTCATACTTCATTTTCTCAATCTGAAGAAGATGTTAAAATTTTCTGGAGGTAGTCCTCTTACCAACAAGAGGTGTCTCATATTTAGATGACTTTATAGAGATGAACTTAAATTTCTTCCACACTTTTGTCTTTCTTTCTTTCTAGTGTAGTATAATCTTGAAAAGAAAGCGTACTTGTGTTCTTGTTTCTGTCAATATAATAAAGAAGTCACTACACTCAATTTAGTTGTTGAATTGCTTATAGGTTGGCATGGTTGTTGTTTCTGCAGATTATGAGAAATGCTTCTGAGACACTTACACCAGTTACACTTGAGCTTGGTGGAAAAGATGCATTTATCGTGTGTGAAGATGTAGATGTGGATCGTGTATGATTTTTCCTTACATTCGATATCTTGTTGACTCTCCAGTCTCCAATTGGTGTATTATAATATTTTAAAATAGGAATTGACATAGATAGAGCTGGACTTTAACTTACATTTGTCCTGACATGAGATGATCAAATCAATAAAGGTTGCACATATTGCTGCGAGGGCTGCTCTCCAATCAAGTGGACAAAACTGCGCTGGGGCTGAGAGATTTTATGTACACAGGGATATTTATTCTTCATTTGTCAGTAAAGTGGCCAAAATTGTAAAATCTGTTTCAGCTGTGAGTATACTCCTTACACATTATATATGTAAAATGATTCTTTTGGTTGTCTGGAAATTGTGTTGTTGTAATGAAATGTGTGGACTTGGATTTTAATTAGTTATCAGTTGCATGCGCTTAATGGTCATTTGATTGCTATTCAGCATCTAAAGAATTGTCTGACAGCCTTCCTGTAATTTAAAAGTAAAATTACTGAGATATCTATATTTGGACCCTGGCACATGTCATGCAACCTTTTATTTGTCTGCTTCTTGTGTTTCCTATGCAAGTCTGCATGAGGTCTTGGATATGAAATCCATGGATTTTACACACTAGTGAAATCTGCATCAAATTGCATATTGGCATTATGAAATTGTTTGACCAGTCAATGGACAGACTGCATTAAATGACCAGTCGTTGGTTTTAAAATTTATTTGGCTTAATGAAGCATTGTTGGGATGAAATCCATTATTTATAGCTCAAACTCTAGCATTGTTAAACTGGAATAGCCAGCTGTTTACAGCCTTACTGAGGCATTGAGGTAAATCGTTGAAATTGCAAGGCCTGCAATCTTTTTGTTACCTTACCTCTGTTGTGAAATGCTACTTTTTCCAGTATGTTTCTTTGGTACATGATTATGCTCTTTGATTATAAAGAATGTTAAGCCAAAATATTCACATTATCATTTGATGATTTCTGCAGGGCCCACCCCTTGCTGGAAAGTATGATATGGGAGCCATATGTTTGCAAGAGCACTCTGAAAAGCTTGAGATCCTTGTAAATGATGCCTTAGACAAAGGAGCAAAAATTGTTGTCCGTGGAAGTTTCGGCTATATAAGTGAAGGTGCAGTGGATCAGTTTTTCCCCCCCACCGTGATTGAAAATGTGGACCACACAATGAAGTTGATGCAAGAGGAGGTAGCAAACTCATTATGTTCTGTTATGGTCTCTTTAGCCCATAGCATTTAAAATGTGCATTGTGTCATGGATGTTGAGTATCCCTTTTAAAATAATCATTAAATAGGCCAGTGAACTATAGCTCATTTGGCAGTTCCTTCTCCCATAATAATGGGATGGATGGTAAGGTCGTGGGTTCAAAACCCATTGAGTGCGTGTGTAACTTACTAATTTTTTTTTTTTTTTTTTTAAATTAAAAATCAAGAAATAAGGGTTTAAATTAATGTACTTTCTATGATGATGGTTTTATTCTCTACATTGATACCATTACCAAGGTTGCATTTGTGATTTTCATATATGGTTGGGAAAACAATGTAAAATTTAATACAAATGTATGTAAAGTGTGCTTTATATTCTATTAGTTACTTGATCGGCAGCTTGCTACTGTTATGTAGGCATTTGGACCAATCTTGCCAATAATGAAATTTAGCACAGATGAAGAGGCCGTGAGGCTTGCAAATGACTCAAGATATGGGCTCGGCTGTGCTGTTTTTTCTGGCAGTCAACGCCGTGCCAGAAAGATAGCTTCACAGATACACTGTGGAGTTGTTGCAATTAATGATTTTGCATCAAATTACCTGTGTCAGGTAAATATTATTTCAGTGCTAGGTGTTTGATATTGTATTCTGAGTTTATTAAATTCAAGTTGACTACAGTTTGTTTCCTGATTAAGAGAATAGATCAAAAACTTATCTTACAATCTTTCAAATTTAAAGGTATGACTGAGTAGATTGTTTACTTCAACGATCAAAACTTATGTACATAACATTGGTTTTAAAGGGTCTGTTATTATCAAGAAGCAAGCTTATAGGAACATTAAAAGAATCTTGTTTCCATATAAAATAATTAACTATATCACTCGAATTGTATATATGATATGAGCATCCTTCATTAGAGGATTGTTTTTACATATATTTATTTAATTTTTTTGAGAATCCATTAGGGGCAGAACTAAACATTGATTTTAATGATGTAATTGTTTTAATCGGGAAGAGTTGGTTATTCCTAATCCTACCCTTTTAAAACCATTTTGTTTCAAATTTTGCCACCTTTCCCTATGTCAAACCTTCTAAGGTTAGTCAACCTTAGTTATTATTTTGGCCTGACTCAACCTTGAGTTATGGTAGTTCATACTGAACAGAATATGCTTTGTTGATTTTTCCAGTCCCTGCCATTTGGAGGTGTAAAAGACAGCGGATTTGGACGATTTGCTGGTGTTGAAGGATTACGAGCTTGCTGTCTTGTAAAATCAGTTGTTGAGGACAGATGGTGGCCTTTCATTAAAACGAAGATACCTAAGCCTATCCAGGTCATCTTTGAAAACTTTGATAATGACCTCTCTTTCTCTCTCTCTCTCTCCCCCCCCCCCCCCCCCTCCCCACACCCACACACACACACACACACATGAATGTATGTATATATATGGCAAAGGAAAAACACTGACTATTTTCTCTCTGCCAACCATAGTATCCTGTCGCAGAGAATAGTTTTGAGTTTCAGGAGTCACTTGTGGAATGTCTCTATGGCCTGGACATTTGGGACCGTTTGCGAGCACTGGTCAATGTTTTAAAGATCTTTACAGGGCAACACTCTCCTGCTATGGGTAAGAAAAATGACTGAGCATATTGTGTGAGAATTGGAAACACTTTCATGGGTTAACGGAGTTATGACCTAGGATGTTTGGAATTTGGACTCCCCATTGCTTCCTATCGCTGTTAATTTTGGGTGTAATCTTAATTGCCCTTCTTTTCGTGCTTTTCTTTCTTAATTTGTGTGAGACATTTCCCTATTGAATGCTGCAGTACGTTCTTAAGCTGCTCATACTGTGGTTAAATCCTTGAAGGAAAGTAGAGAAAGAAAGGCGGTTATAAGTTTGGAATGAAACATCCCTGTCCATCTGTTTGCATGCTCTGACATTGCAAGTTGTAAGACTGCTAATCAGAAAAGATTAAGGCTTTTTTACCACATTAAATTTCAATTTTTTAAATGAACCTGTTGTTTGTGGCATCTTTACAAGTTCCTTCCCCCTTCCCCCAAATAAAATAGTTAGTTCCTATGTTCGTGCGGTAACTTGGAAGTTGAGTCTGGATGTGATAATCAATTTTACTTTGACAAGTAATTATTAGTATTATAGAAGCAATGTTCTCTTCTCTCAAGTAATAAAAAATTCCATTAATAATTTTGGATACCCCATTCGCGTGAATCTCACACATTGTTCCAAGCGTATGAAATAATTTTTCCCTTGTTGAGAGACTTTCTTGTGGCATACATGATTTAGTAATTATTCAAAATTTATTGTTAAAAGTCTTGTAGCTTAATTGTAAAGGGTTCAAAGTTTCAAATCTCATCTCTCATGGTAATTATCAAATTATCAAAATTAAATAAAAATACTGGCAAAATGGCCAATTTGATACTAGACAAAAAAGCTTAGGATAGTTAAGACAATGTACCCAAAAAAAATAAGTAACGAAGCCACAATATATAATGTCTGAATTTGCATATGAAAAAATAGCATCTTGCACCGCATTTTTCGATAAAAATTGGTACCATTTTTTTAATAAAGTAAAATTGACTTCCATTATCTATTTCACCTCTAGAATAGAAGACTCAACTACGGATTTAGGTTCTAGGCCAACGAGTATTTGAGGCTTCAAATTAAGTTTGCATAATCATTAACCTTGTTACATATTTTACCTTGCTACAAATTTACGTTGCATCCCAACATGACACTTATATGAGGCCATCGTCAAAAAAAAGGTATTAGTCAAAAACAACCGAAATTTCGCATACATAACATTATTCAAACTTCAATGCACGAGTTATCTCCCATGACACATCATCATTTTCTTGGACAAGACCGCCACTGACTCCATAACCCTGCTTCTTGCAATTAACTAATGCAACCATAAACCTCTCATTCTCTAGCGAAGAAGGATACATCACCTGTTCTTCCTGTTAAAAGAGCCAAATTTAAAATTAAAAAAAAAAAAAAAAAAAGGCAGTGTCTATTCTAGAAAATCAATTTCTTAAGATTAGAAAAACTTTCATCCAGCTTAAGAGGGTTCCTCATGATCAGACCGTGGCAAGGCTACAATATTTAAGCTTTGTATTTCACATCCATATTAAATATTAACAGTAGATACTTTTGCTAATGCAAAATAAAGTGAAAAGTCTATTTATACTTCAAATACCATAATCAAATAGAGACAATTATTTATGAAGGTGCAATTCTTTCAAAGAAATTATATATAGAACTCCAAATAGTCTCTTTCCTAACCAAAAAAATTTCAGACATAAGTATGTCTGTCTCTCCCTGTCAGCATGACTCAAATTAACAAATTGGAATCTGCTACAAATTGACTTTGCTCCTTGTTTGTTATGAATCAGTTATGAAACATATATGCTTTTCAAAACCAGCCTCTTAGATAATGTATGTCTTCGGAAAACTTAAGAAGTATAAAAAGCAAAAAGAAAATGTACGTGATTTTATTTTTACTGCTTGTCATCGTTGATTTATCGAGATTTGATTATTACATTCTTTTGGAAACAACTTGTCAATATTCTAAAAGAAATAATAGTTACCAAATTGAGTCCTTAAGGGTCATGATTTCAGTTATTACCTCAGGTAGTTCATAGAATTCATCAGGTGATATTTGCAGCAACTCTGCAGCTGTTTGACCAGTACACCATGCAAAAACTTTCGCACTCTCATCTGCAAGTGTGATTTTCAGGTGGAAAGTGCGCGTAACTTCAGCATCACAATTGTAATGACAGAAGCTGCATACCATAACCCCACTTGGTGCCTTGTTAACAAAATGACCGCAGAGAGTATGCGAATATTTCGTATTAACATGACAATTTGCAACTTGATCAAGCCAAACTCGACATATCTGTTCACATGTTTGGAACAAAATAAACAAAAAATTAAACCTTATTAAAGATCATGTTTTGAGGATAAATGCTTGAAAATGAAACTACATACAGTAATGAAGATGTACAGAATGCTATATACCTATAAATGAAAGAGCCGAATCAAAATCATTGTTTTAATAATAAGTAACAAAAAAGGAGAGTGTAGTGGGAAGATCGAGTGCTTCTGTGGCATATACCTACATTTGTTTAACAAATTATATTCTAGTGTGTGAGGGCGAGTGATGTAGCTTTAGTAAGGATCCACAAACAATGGGCTCAAAAGCCAAAACTGCGTAGATGATCTGCATTTTCAACAAGGTTGGCTCAAATCCAGAAGCCATTGGCTCAAAATAGAAGGCCTTAAGGTATAAATTGGAGGGAAACAAAAGAATATATCGAAATTTGAAATTTCGTTATCCAACAATAATTAAAGCTTCTTGATACAGTGCACGTACATACCACATACATGGATACATACATAAACAGACTTCTGAAAGACTTAATCTTCAAATTACTAGAGACTCAATTTGAATCCTTTAGCCACTTGGACCCACTTTACCCTCATGTAATTTGATTTATAAAAACACCACATATAAAAACAAACCATGAAGTTTGATCTCCACCATTACTATCAAATTACTGCTGTAATTTCTATACTTTATTTTCAAAATCAAGCATGTAGATGAAACTCTATGCACTTAGGATCACCAACTGATCCCCATCTATTTCTACAATAATCAATAATCAGCCTTAGTTTGCAGAGTGCATGTTGTTGGCTGGATGTGTGTTAATAGACTCAGTGAGCTAATATAACTAAAATTTTTAGTACAGGGCACACTCAGGCCTCTATCTCTTCTAAAGTTCTAATTAATATTATGAAGCACAAGGTCACGTCATAACAGCTAACTGCTGTTCATGATTGACCAGGAGAGGTGAAAAACATAATATATTAACAGCATAACAATGTCACTGCACACAATACGATAGACATGGAAAGTTGGAAACCTTATTCAAATGTTAATTCATGAATTACTAGCCAAACCAAAATTCATGAGAAGCCCATACCTGTGTACTGCTAGTCTGGTTGGATAGATCACAAAGGCTTGATGATTTATGAAGACAAGAAGAGTTTAGCAATGCGGGCAAGCAACTGAGATTGAAGAAAGAAGATCCAACATTGTTCTCCAACCATAATGCTTCCAGGCTGTCAAGCAAATAGATAGACCACATGATTAGATGCTTTAATGAAACTCGTCAGAAATACAATGAATGCCAAATCAAGCTAGAAAATCACAAGAATAACTACATATTGTGTTAACGGTATCTACAAATGATGATTGCCAAGGTTGGGCTCACCAATTTCGCTTCGACATAGAGCATGTCAAACCAGAAATATACACTGTGTGACCAAGGTTTACTCTTCCCAGTGACCTGAAAGACATGATTTGAGGGAAATAAACATATGGAACATGTAAGATTTACAATCTGGGAAGAAACTGGACGTATGACGGTTTAACAAAATAGGATTACCAAGATTTTGCAAAATGTAGCTTTGCCCATATTACTCCAGTGGTATCTTCAATTCTCAGTGAGAAAACAGCTTCTTCAGCATGTTTTTCTTTAATAATATCTGTAACAACACCATAGAGGCTGATTCCAGTCATCTTGTCACGAAGGTCTATTACAAACGACTGCAAAACTTTACACAAGTATAAAATGTTAATTATAAATTACAGAAAGATGGAAAGGAAAATACTAGCAGTCTAGCACAAGATTCAACCTTGAACTATACCACCAAGATGAAAGATAAAGGTAGCCGACACTTATATGATTGCTTACAAAATAGATAAAACTAGGATAAGATTCGGATGATTGCATAAGGGGATTCCTTTTTTATTTATCTCAATAGAATGCAACTTTGATGGACCTAAGATGCTCCATTACTTAGATTGGCATGCAAAAGGCTTGCTGGAAAATAAGAAATGGAAGTAAATTCAAACAGATATTGACAACTATGAAGTCTACAGACAAAGGAATTGGAAGACATTGTGCAGCCAGAAACATCTACACTATATATAATAATGGAAGCATTGCATCATCCTCTTTTTTTCTATCAATTTTTGTTTTTTCGTAACCAATATAAAATATTAACTTTACAAATCCAATCATTTACCTTTAGAAACTATTTGGTTACTAACTTTACAAATCCAACAATAAGTAACTTTAGCAATTCATTCATTTAATTTTACATAACTATTCCCGTTCCTTTTTTTTAACTCTTCTTCTCCCCACTATTTCTTATCTAACTATTACCCTTCCTCCAACTCTTCCCCTACCTTTTGGGTTTGTAGAGTAAGACTGGACAATCATAGAAGAGCTAGAGCATGAGTCAATGTCCCAGTTCCATTTAAAGTTTAAAAATGCAACCATATTAAAGTTTTTGAAGATAAATAAGAGAAAACAGATGCACATTTAAAAAGCATCTAACAGAGGAAGTTAGAAGTGTAATGGAAGCTGAACTCACTTGAAAAGGATAATCCCTGAAGTCAATGGAACCCAGTGAATCACATGGCAAGGAAACTTGAGAAACTTTAGGTTCCTGACTAGAATCTAATGTATTCAGCAGCCGAGGTCCTTGGTTCCGATTTTGTGTCAATGCTACACACACCTGAGTGACAGGAAAATTAACTGAATATCCTAACTAATAACATCTTGTCACATTATTGTCGATGACTTACTTGTTCCTCATGTTGAATGAAAGGCACCAAATATAATTGTGTTGCACTGCCGTATTCAAGGCAAAACTCATCACTTGTTTCAATGGAACTCTCTATGGAACTTGCAATATATGGTCTATCCAATGCAAGCATGCTTCCAACACTGAGAAAAAATATTGGTTATAAACAAATTTTGGGAAAGGGCAATACCAACAAAATCCTGTGCCAGAGCTAACCTGCAAAGATTAGCAAGAATAACCTGCTCACCCCAGAGTAGAAACTTTAACTTGACACCATCGTTATCAACAAGAGTAATTTGTTTCCCCTGTAAGGTACTCAACCTTCCCTGAATTTCCAGTGACCCAATAGATTCAATCCTACAGATAAAATCTAAAGAAAGTAAGCAATTTCTAAACAGATAACTTACCTCCATTATCAAAGAAGGATGTAAACACACAAAAGCCATCATATTAGACTTATCCGTGGTTTTGAACTTTTTCAATCATTGCAAAAGAAGACCCACTAAGAAAAAGAAAAAAATGCATGGAACAATTATATCTTACCTAGCATACAATGAAAAGGAAACCCCTTTGTTGACTGCATCAAGTGAAATGGAAGAGAAAGAATCTGAACAAAACTGAGCTCCTAGCAGCATTGCATCGTCATCTTCCTCCTATATTAAAGATAATGAAAATGTAACAACCAGAAAGATCCCTGGACCATTTTCTAATTTTCCTTATATGAAACAAAGGCCAAAAGCTAGTAATTGTCTTCGCAAGCTGGGCCTCCTTCAAAATTTATGGATGTACTTTAATTTAGGAAAATTCAATGGAGCCAAAAGAGGAAATGATGGGTGAAAGGAATTTGAAAGCAACCTCATCTAACAATATCACCAGATATTCTGTTGGCAAAAGTCGAGGACAACCAGATCCTTCAGCGGCAGTCCGAAGATAGCATCCTGTGAGGAAAATCTCCCTTCCTTTCTTCAGAATCCCATTCTGAGGGTCCACTAAATCGTAGTATCTGCTACAGGAAAAAAATCATGCTTTAGTTGCATGGGAGCTTTTAATATGACATGAATGAATGCAAACAAACATAAATGAAAGCGAAGCAAATGTAACAGTTTATAGTGCTAGAGAAAACTAGATCCATACATATCATGACCTGCAAAATAATGGTGAGAAATATGTTTCATCCAATTCGTGAATATGTTAGGAATGCATGAGAAGGCTCTAAACACAAACAAACAAACAAAACCTAATTTTAGAAGAGGCCAAACAGCACTCCCTTGCTTAATGGATCTGACATTTGGGTGGCAGCTTCCACACTTCCATGCACATGATTCAACCTTGAGGGGGTAGCTTGGAGTTCGGTTGGAAAAAATTTCAAGGGTTGCACAATATTGGGAAATTCAGTTGATAGATAGACTAGAACTAGTTAGGGTTCAAGAAAATTAATCACGTGTTAATTCTTGTAACACATGCTGAATTAGTAAGAGCAGATGGAGACTTAGAGAGCCGATAATATTGAGCCATATAGGCCAATTAGATTAGTTCGACTGTTGTATAAATAAGGGCTTGTAACTCCCATTTCTCTCATGGAATAAGGAATACTCTTTTGTGTTCTTAGACTTGAGAATAGTCCTACTTGGAGGTAGATTCTCTATTTGGGAGAGAAACACCATGGAGAGCCTCCAATTGAGTAGTTAATATAACATATAGAGACACACTTAACCCAAAAAGGCCTAAGCCCAATGGGTATGAGCTCAACTATACTATATTAACCACTCACTCTTCTCATTAGTATCCAATGTGAAACTTCACTACTTAACCAACCACACTACTCACACGTGAATATTCCAACAAGCTTTGTAGAAGAAGTCTTAATTGGAGAAGGTGACTCTCTTGAAGAAGTCACAACCTTTTCCATCACTCAAATCATTCATGCATTGAATCCATTAAATCCATCATCCATCAATCTCACACTTCCAATTCCAAAACTGTAATTGCATTTCCTTCCACTCTAGTGCAGATTCCTTCACGAACCATCACCAAACACTTCATCCACCCCTTGCCCAAAGCCATACCCGAATTCCCCTAGTCTTAAACATCTGAACATAGCACTCAAACCATCACGCACTCTCATATATACTTCCACATTCACCCATACCCAAACCAGGTCCAAGAAACCCTAAGTTCTCAACTTTCCTATTCAAGATTCTACTTGAATTTCCATACCAATCCACAATGGTACAATTGTGTTCCTATCAGAATATTCCATGAGTACAACCCCCAACTAATTTCAGCTATAACTCATCAACTTTAAATTTCCATCACCAGAAGACTTCTCCCCTAGTCAATGCAAAATATAGTCTGGATTATCCCAGCAATAAATCCAAAATTCTTAGATTGAACCCAAGAGAAGATTCACCTGTTTTCCTATTAGAGAAAGAAGTGGAACATAATGATGGAAGTCTTTGAGCCATCATAAAGTACTTGTGTCCTGTTAAAAATGTTGACCTAACCTTTCAGGAGAAAAGCTCCCTTCCAAATCCAACCAATTATGACTAGGAAATGCTTGATGAGTCCAAATGGGGAATTGTAATAATTTTACACGGTGACTCCCTTCTTTCCCCTTCCTTCTTTTCCCTCCTTATCACTGCACCAAACAACTCTAACATACAGGGTGAATCCGGTGCATCTAGAGAATACCTAACATCAACTCCCCACTTAAAGGCTTGACATGCCAACGATTCAGCTGCATTACCAAATCCATGTGGAATCAGTAAGAAGAGAAAACCCAAATGAAAACGAATAGAAGAACATTGTTAGAGCAAAAGCTATCAACTATGTGACCCAAAGTTCAGAGAGGACACCAGAGTAAAGACAATCTCTGAACAACAGGAACTCAAAGTACTCCCATTACTACATTTCTGATAGAAAAGCAAATGGCCAAGAGATCACACATCCTCTTTTATTAGCAACAAAATAAGTGCATGAATAAAGGCAGATGCAATGCAATTCAGTAGTTTTACCTTCGATGGAGATAAAGATCAATGGTATTGGAGCTCCAAAAATCCCCCAAAGTAAGCATGTAGATATTTGTACCTGAAATAAATCATACAACAACAAAAATAATAGCTAATGAGGAAAAAAATATCAGAAATCATGTTTCATGACAACATTCCCAAGAAGAATAATTGATTAGCTGCTTTAAGGAAAAGAAAAAAGACAATAATATACAATCATATAAACTTCTAAATATAAAGTACCTGGGAGAGAGAAGGTATTGACAATCACAGCTTCTAATACACCACCTAAGGATAGAAAATTTCTCTCATATATAGAGTCAATTGTAACGGTGTTTGGAAGCTTTGTTCTCCTATGTTTCTTTTTCAATTGATTTATACATTCTGGCCTTTTCCTCGGAGCCCTCGCCCTGTGTTGCTCATTCCATGCCTTCAAAAAGACAAAAGTATAAAATTAAATAAATAAATAAAAACACCAAAAATGGCGTTTAACATTTTTACAGTGAAGATCTAGATGTATAACTTGTTACACAATTCAAAATCAATTATAATTTCTTATTTAGTAAAACGAGATTTTAAATGACAGTTTCTTTTCCTGCATTTTCTTAGCAACCAAACGGCGGATAAAATTAATTAATATTTCAACTTAGGAGGTACCTACAAAGATCAAAGTTAATATTCTTTTATTCAATGGATATAGATCCATTTTCCATCTAAAGGTGTATCGCATCATTTAAAATCAATTAATTAAAACTATAAATTTACTGAAATGAGATCTTAAAACTTAAATGAAAGTTTCTTTTCCTAAGTTTTCTTAGCAATTAAACGGAGTGCATAAAAAAGAAATTAAAATTAGTAACACTTCTTTGTTTAGTGTGAGCATGGCTCAGTTCATTTTTTAGGTTTATTTTGCTAGGTACAGTACAATCAAAATGAACACACCAAAAGTCCAAACACACTCGTAGTGAAAAGAGATCTTAAATGACAGTTTATTTTCCCGCACATTTTCTTAGCAACCAAACGGGGCTTAAAAAGAAGACTAACCTGAGAGAGATCAGAGAGTAGAATCGCGGTGGTGACGCCACTGGAATAGGCAACGCAAGTCTTGAGGATCCGAATAGCGATCCAGCTCCACCCAGGCCCGGATGTCTCGTATGCGTTTCCATTCGGATCTTGATCTCGAACTTCTTCTTCGGCTTCAAGCGAGAGCACAGACTTCGCGTAATCGACGAACGCAAGGAAACGATCTTCCTCTTCTTGAGATTGATCTAATTCCATAGCTGAGGCTGAGCCATTCATTTTCTCTCTCTTCCGATCGAAATTCAAAAACCCTACAGACTCGGTGTATTTAGAATTAGAAGCGGGTTTTTGTATTTATAATGGGGAGGGAAATATACAAATTGAGGTTTTGGCGCGCTTTTTAAACAGGGAATGCCTGTTGAATCATGTATTCATGTATATGGTGACTTATTTTTTTGTAAATTTTTTTTTTCTATTTAACTTATTTAGGCTATTATTAACGAGTCTTACTGTACTTTTTAGTACTATTCATAAATCTCAAGGTACTATTTCAAGTTTAAGCAAAAAGTTTTCAATTTCAGTAAAATAAGTATGCATTTGGATTGTTAAAAGTTGCCATCTTATTCTACTATTCAACTTATTTTAGTTACTATTTATGAGCACCATTGCACTTTTTGATACTATTCATGAGTCTCACTATACTATTTCAGCTAACTTATACATTTATTCATAGTACTTTCAGTAAAAAGTTTTTAGTTTCAATAAAATAAGTAGATCTCAAATAGACCCATTTAGCTCTAACTTAAAAACTAGTTTATTTTACTATTTACCTTTTTTTTGTTTACTTATTTTACTATGTAATTTACTTTTGCTATTATTAATAAGTCCTACTGTACTTTTTGATGCTATTCATAAGTCTTACTGTACTATTTCAACTACCATTTACCTTTATCTATAGTAGTTTCAGCAAAAAATTTTCAGTTTCAGTAAAATAAGTGTGTGTTTGGATTGATGAAAGTTGCCAACTTATTCTACTATTCACCTTATTTTTGCTACTAATCATGGGCACCATTGCACTTTTTGGTACTATTCATGGGTTCCATTATACTATTTCAGCTAACTTATATCTCTATCTACAATACTTTCAAGAAAAAGTTTTCAGTTTCAACAAAATAAGTGGATCTCAAATAGACCTGTTTGGCTCTAGCTTAAAAACTAGTTTATTTTGCTATTTACCTTATTTTTGCTACTATTCATGGGGCTCATTGTACTTTTATGGTATTATTTATGGCCTCACTATACTATTTCAACTAACTTTTACTTTTATCTACTATACTTTCAGCAATAAATTTTCAATTTCAGTAAAATAAAAAAATTCCAAAAATGCCCTAACGGAAGTTGGGCCAAGGGGTTTTTCTTTTTTTTCTTTTTTAAATCCAACTTAATTTTGGTATATATATATATATATAGCATTTTACGGTTCTGACGCTATCTTTAATTTTTTTTTTTCTAGAACATTCACACCGGTCTATATATAATAGAAAAATGTATAGAATTTGCATAGTTTTGTCTAAAAATAGTCCACATTAGTCTGTATATAATTGTATAAATTTACAAGTTTAGTATAATAACCATATACTTGTAAATTTATATTGACATTATTCATTTTATATTTAGTTATTTATTCTTTATTTACGTACTTATAAGATAAAGGAAGAGAGTAGATGATAATTGTCATGTCACATGTGTGAAGAGAAAAACAATTAAAAAAATGATATTTTAATTAAATGTTGTGTAAAATAGATAATCAAATGTGAAGTGTTTTGAAAAATGAGTATGTAAAAAAAAGTAAATTCTTATGCTAAAATAAACAGGAATTTTTGCATGAATTAATGCTTAGTTATGTCAATTTCATACTTCAGTTTTTTACTATGTAAACTTCATCCTTCAACTCACGCAATTAGGGTTGTACACGGTGCAGTGTGGCCGGTTTTTGTGGTTGTTTCCATCCGCACTAGAACCTTTGGTTTTCTAAAAACCCAATCCGTCGTCACACCTGAGGAACGGTTCTCTAGCAACATTGGTGGTGGTTTTAGTCGGCACAATGGTCGGTGTCCACCTGTCTATCACACACATAGAGGGGAAGAGATATCTAAAACCAAAATCAAACCCAGAAAACTCACTGATTTAAACCACAAATCAAAACTTAAATCAAATCCAAATATCAAACGATTCAAAACCCACTACAAACCCAAATATTAAAACCCAAACAAGCTTAAGATTCTTGGGACTAACCATCAATTGACTCACCTACGAAGTCTAATCAACTACTAGGCGATGGAGGTAGAGCCAACGACTTGAAGATCTAACCTAGGTGGTAGCAAAAGTAGAGGTGGCTTGAAGATAAAAAGCTGAAATGGTGGTGGGTTTTTGTGTTGTGGGTGGGGATGGAAATGTTAGATCTAACTTGAAGGGGGTAAAAATGTCAAGTTTTGTATATATATAAGCAAATTGGTTCGGTTCGGTGTTCATCGAATTCCAAAAACCTTCGTCAACAGCCATGCTAGCTGACCTCGATGCTTGGAAATTGCTATAGACCATCGTGCCTAACACCTGCGGTGGAGGTTTGAGGCGGGCGGTTCGGTTTGGCTTCAGCCGGTTTTGTCGATGGAGGGCGATGCCTGTATAGCCCTACACATAATTGATTGAATCAATTCCATTCCTTCTAACTTTCAAATTTTAGTTGTTTCATCTTTTAACTTTTAAAATAAGTCAATTCTACTAATTTGGTCCTATAAATTTGTCACAGATTAAATTTTATTTGTGTCAATTCATCCTTTAAGTTTCAAATCAAAGGTCCTTTATCAATTTCATATCTCAACTTTTAAAATAAAGTTTGTGAGGATAAAGGGGTCATGTAAGTGTGTTGGGCCGTGGGCCGTACCCGAGAACATATAGAAGCCCAAGGATGGTTGGTTTGTTAGGTTTTGGGGTCAAAGGGCCGAGGACAAGAGAAAATAATAATGGACTGGTGATAGTTCCCGAAGAGCTAAGGCTCCTCAGAAAAACATTATAGAAGCTTGGAACCCAACCATCTCAAGAATGTTGTACAAAAGTGATCATTTTTCTCAGGATAGGCATCAGGGAAGGTAGCCAACAACAAAGGAAGAAATTTATAGGAAGAAATTTTATGGAAGAAAGCTACCACCACCACCACATTATATGCTCTGCACCAAACCAATTGGCTGCATTTATGGAGAAATGATACCTGAACAGTATTATCTTAGCTAAAAGCTATTTACAAAGCTTCTAGGAGGTTTGGATGGGACAAGTATCCAAGAGATTACTTATAAGATCAACAAGTAGAAGACTAGGATAAACGATGGAAGGATTATATAAAGGAAAGACCCGCATAAAAAATGGGGCATGTAATTGGAGAAGAAAAAAGAAAAAGGAAGAACACATTGTATTTAGATAAACTTGAGTGATTATTAGAATACCTCATCTTCAGGTTTAACTGAGGAGCGCTATTTCTCTCAATTTGCATTTTTAGTCTTCTTAGCTTCTTAGCACGAATGCAGTCAATCATGGCCCATATTTAATTTACTAAGAAGTTTTCCTATAAAATCCATACTTTAACAAATTTATTGTTTTGGGCTTGTTGGGACATCGCCCCTTGTTCTTGCTACCAATTCTAGTCTTTACAAAGTCAATTTTCTCCATTACTTTCCAAAATTATAACAATTCTATCTTTAGAAATTGTCATGATTAAGTATAAAATTAACTCGATCTAAAAGTGTAATAATGAAATTGGAACAAAACTAATCCAATTTTTTTTTTTGTTGAGAATAAAAAAAAAACTAATGTATGGGAACTTGATTTTAGAAATTGAATAATGAAAATGGAACAAAATTAACATGGGCGAAATTCAAACTTATTACTAATGGGAACTTGATTCGTGCTTTTGATTTTCATAATAAGTACTGATAATAAATCAACACAGTGGCTGAAATTATGGCCTCTTCTCGATGGCCTTTTAGTAACTAGTTATGAATCTGGTAATTAAGAATTTAGAAGTTGAGGCGATTGTAAAAAAATTGTGATCTGCATAATTAGAATTGCCAATTCGACTAACAATTTGATGAGTAATATGGTTTGTGATTGACTGTTGTTTTAGTCTAAAAAAAGAATGCGGTTTCATGGCACTTAAATGACATAAAAAGACATACAATTTTCTACTGCTTCAAACACATTAAAAGGCAAAGAATTTTCTACCAAGCACATGAAATTTAACCAAATACTGGCACTTCACGAACTCCTATCAACCTTTATGTTACATATACCCCAGTAAAAAAAATTGCCGCTGGCTCCAAAGAGAGAAAAAACAATACTCAATATACAAAAAAAGCATAAAGAACCTAGCAGCATGGGGATTATGAAAAAATTGAACGAAAAATTATGCAAAATAGCAAACTTTGCGACAAGTATCAGCAAGCAAATTAGTCAAGAGAGAGACACGACATTTAGAAGTACTTAACATTAGATCGAGTTAGCACTCAAATTTCATGTTTCAGAGCAACATTGATGATTCCTACAGAAGATTTAGGCCGGTAGTGTTCATCAGTATCCACCTCTTCAATTTCCTGAATGACATTGCAGCACAGAAGTCCAAAATTATAAAATAAAATAAAAATTGTTCAAGTCCAGGCAATCAGACATCAGCTTACTCATGAACCACAAATATGATTACCTGCACCACATCTTCTCCCTTGATGACCCGTCCAAACACTGTAAGTTTATCATTCATATCCGGTATTGGTGCAGTTGTAATGAAAAGATCAAACCCTTTGCTATCTAGCCTAGTTTTTGAAGTTCCCAGCATAAATGCCTCATGTTTTGGACTGTGTGCAAAAAAAGTAGGAATCACATTTTCAGTAAAAGAAAGACCAGTTACCACCACTATTAGACAAGATTGAAAGAGAACCTTGTGCCGAGTTGAAGATGGAGCTTTGCATGTGATATCAACTCTTCAGCAGCACCGAGCCCCTGGTATTCACCTCCTTGAATCACATAGTTTTTGATCACATGATTAAAAGGCATCCCTTTGAAGTACCCTTTTTGGCTGCAAAATCAGTTAGGTGTTCAAGAGTAAAGTTAAAGATAACAGATATTATAAGATGAACAGCATTCAAAGAGGGTCATTTGTCCTGTAAATGCAAATGCAAAGACAATACCATGCAACTATCAAACAATATTATTCTATCAACAGATAAATTACACCTAGAGGAATGACAATGAGAGATAAAAGAAAATCGATCAGAAAATGAGAAAACAGCTAAATAAGTAACTCATAACTCATAAAACTAACTCTTCCGAGAATGATCGAGGCAATGAAGAACTGGTGCGGATTTAGCCCCCACCACCACCCCACCTCAACCAAAATAAAATCACCCAACACACCTGCCCCTTCTCATTCTATGGGGAGAAACAAACAAAAAAAAAAAGAAAAAAGAAAAAGAGGGAAGAGATCTATTCAACTAAAATATAGGAATTTATGATTGTCAATCATTAATTAGAGCATTCAATAGAGGTTGGGTCTTGGGGTTTGATGCAATGGCAAATGTCTTCCACCAAAAGCAACAAGTCCCGAGTTCGAGTTTGGGAATCCGGCCCTCCAAATAAATATTAGGGGTAAGGCTACCTACCAACCACTTCTCTCAAATCTCGTGAAAGTGGGAGTTTTGTGCACTGGGTACACCCTTTTTAATTAGAGCATCCAATCACACAAGCCTTTTTAATTAGAGCATTCAATCACGCAAGGATCTTAACAAAGCCTTCATCTTCCTTTTGAAAATTTTAGATCTTTTAAATCTCATACTGTAATTACTTAGAAGTGGTTCAATGCACATATTGTTTATTTGAACTATCTCCCCTTTGAATTAAATTATTTTTCCTTGATAAAAAAATCATATATAAGAGTTTTCTTTCAATGGAATAGATTTCTTTTTTGGTACCCAGAAAAAAATAATAATAAAAAAGTATTCAACCATGTTTTATGTGGAAGCACAATCACTAAGACATTAACCCATTTTCTCTATTCTTGCTAATTAACAATATTAGCTTCATCAACCACCAATCATCAGCATCAAACAATGCAGCAGGCAGAATATAGATAGTCAATGCTCACCATAAGTCAAGGAATCTGTCAACAATCTCAGGGGAGCTTTCCTTGTAAAATTCTATCGTAATATAACCTTTTGATGTATTCAAAATCTACACAAAAAAGAAAAAGAAAAAAGTAAGCAGCTTAAAATAAGATTAAGAACTAACAATCAGCATGTGTGACATAACTAGATTACCAGACATAATAATTAAAAGAAGAAGAAGAAGAAGAGAAACGGAGTAAATTACTCTAAAATTACTCTATTGAAAATCATTCATTACAAACTTTTTGCATCACCAAAGCCAACATTACAAATAAGAACTCAGCATGCAAAAAGCAATCATCAAACCCTTGATTAAATTCACTGCTAGAACTGTTCCTTATCAAAGATAAACATCTAAAAGATTCATTTCTTATTATATCAGGTAGCTTATTTGCTTTGTGTTTATAAAAGGAAAAGATAAAATCCATCATACACAATGTACAATTCTCACCTCACTCACTATGTTTATTTATTTATAATTCAATAGTTACAATAGGGGGAGGGGCAATTTGAACCCTGAATGTCTCCATTAGAAACACCAAGAGGTGCCAACCAATTGAGGCACAAGGCTCTTGACACCTCACTCATTCTAGTCATTATGATTGAATAATCAAAACCATTTCTTTAACTGAACTGCCACTAGGCTCACAGCCAACTTAAATCAACTAACATTCCCCCTTCCCCCTTAGAGGTGTGCATCCAACCCACCAACCTAACAAAACCTACCCAGCCTAATGCCTCGAGTTAGTTTTTGTGAGCTGTTGAGTTGGGTTGCAAACGAGTTTGGGATTCCAAAAGAGTTTCATGAGGTGGAAAATGAGATTTATCCATTTTCAATGCTCCCAAAGACAATTCCTCAAGTGTTATGTGCAAAAGTTTTTATCCTTCAAAGCTTTAAAACTCAAAATCAAGTTTTCTCCGACAACAGGAGTATGATGTAGGAGCAAAACCAAATTTATTTGAGAATTTATATTTTCAGATTTTATATTTATCTCATAGGAAGTTAGATAATTGTAGACTTTTATTCAGATAGGGATTATATTTGAGATTAGATAGGGATTAGTATTTGAGTTCAGTTTAGATTAGTTTTCATTAGTTGTTATCTTTTATCTTTATTTCCTGAAGCTCTAGTTGTATATAAGAGCATGGTTTATTTGTATTTTTGAACGTAGACGATTGATTGATGATATTCAGATTGGAGATTTTCCAATAGTTGGATGCTGATTCCTGATACCTTAGGCGCTGATGCCTAAGTTTTTCTTTGTGATAATTCCAATCAATTCTAAGTGCTAAATCTTAAGTTTATCTTTACTTTTATTTTGTCTTGCATCAAATAATTTATTTTAAAAATTAATTAAATAATTAATGAAGTCAATCTTTTTTACAAGGCATGAAACATGCAAGCACAACCCACCAACCCAACCAAACCCTTTGGTTGAGTTGGTTTTTAAACATGTAATGGGTTTTTCAACCCAACAAACTTGGATTGGGTTGGAAAAAGAAAAGCACTCCAACCAAAGCCATGCAACCCCCCCCCCCCCCCCCCCCACACACACACACACACACACACACACTTCTTTTGGTAGATAATACCACAATACTTGAAATCTATCAATGGTGACAAGCAAATTCACTAAAGACTATTAAACATGGAAGTGGTTATAATGGTTATTGCAACTAATGATCCAAGCAACTTACAGCATAACCAGGAAGATCATACTTCTTCAAATCTGCAAACATACGAACGTCAGTGCCCTAGACCACAGAAATTAATAAGTTAGCAACTTATCCATTTACTAAGAACTGAAAGAGAGGAATTCCTGACTTTCACAGAATAGAAGAGAGAGAGAATGACAATGTTTCCATTTCTAATAAATACCTCAAAAGTTGACTTCCCATCCTCTGTTTGGTCCATTGACCTCACCGAATTAGCACCAACTCTTCAAATGATAGAATAAGTCATTGGCATAATTGAAAGACAGACAAATCCATATGAAACTAGAGATGACATATCATCAAAAAACCAAATGTATAAATAACCAAGGAAGAAAGACAAACCTTTTATACCAGTGCCGATAAGTTGCCATTAAGGACAATACAATCAAGGCAACAACTAAGTTGCATAATACTATCGTGCTGACACCGATACGAGTAGGCCCCTTCTTCTTTTTGCTTTGGAGTAGCAGAGCCTGAGGTTTTATCCTAGCCATTAGGTGTGACTTCAACTATAGTTTTTGCAGACACTCTTTTCAAAAACAACTGCCTGAAAATTATGAAATCATGCTCAACACTCATGCCAAGCTTATTTATTGAGATAAAAATAAACACTAAAACTTAATTTAGATCAAAAGTAATAACAAAAAACAAAAAAAAACAAAAAAACCCCACCTGGGTTCCACTGATTATAAAGATTCAATTATTGCATAGCCTTGTTTCATCACCTGAACAGGCGAAGAGGTTAACAGCTGAAAAAGGATACCAAAAAAGAAACGAGTTATAGGATGACAGCAAAAATGAATAGCACATCGAGAATTCTATAATCTTTACATAAATACTTCAAATTTGGACCTTCAAAAGTCTAGTTCTATGTTAAGTGAAACTTAAAAACCAAACGTGAACTTGAAGTACCATATTTTCTAAAAAATTATATACAGCAACAACAAAACATTAGCCCCAAAACTATAGGATTGGCTATGATCCTTGATAGACTAAAACCTTGAAATCTATCCATCAGCAAGTTTTCATAATCGAATTTTAGTACTTTCTTGAGTAGGTACTTAACATAAATTCAAAGGCATAATTTTCCACATTTTCACATGGTCCCCGACGCGAAGTGCACCAAGCAATAAATGAAAGCAATTATAAGAAGAAAAATAAGCGAATCTAATACAAAACCCATTTCACTATAATCGAATAAAAACCAACCCATCAAATTCAGCCTTCATAAAAACAAGAAACAAACAGTTAATTCATAGAAAATTCCATGGATCTGTGACCAATTCAAACACAAGAAAGTATGTACCTTAAATCTTTTCTTTAACTCAATCGGTGAAGATAATAATAATAATGTTTCTATGTTGGGAAGGATAATTTTAAAACTCAAACAACTGTCTGAATGAGATCAGGTGCTGATTTTGAACTTTCTCGTTTGGTAGTTTGGGACTTCTTGGACTCGTCGTTTCAAAAGGGTAGGTCCCACATAAGACTTTTTTGGCGTATGGACGGTTGTGATCTTGCCTGAGATTAGAATCGTACGATGGTGAGTGTTCAAAAACACAAAAGGTCATGTTTTAAAACTGTATAGTGTATACACACCCGCCTTGTTGATGGTCGACTTTACAACTCAACCTTCCGTCTCAATAAAAGCATTAGGATCGTAGTTACGCTCATTTTGTGTGTGTTTGGTATAAATTATTTTTCTCAATTTATTTTACTATTTAGTTTATTTTTACTACTATTAATGGGTTTTACTGTACTTTTGGTATTATTCATAGGTTCTACTATACTATTTTAGCTAAGTTTTACTTTATCTACCGTATTTTTAGCAAAAAAAATTTAGTTTCAGCAAAATAAGTGGATCTCAAACGGACACAATTACAATATTTATTTATTAGGTCAATGCTTTCAATTTTACAACTTATTCAATCGTAGCAACAAAACATCTTGTGATACATTAAGAACTCTAATCCACTCATTTCAAAATTAGTGGATAGAATTTTAAGAACTTTATAGTAGAATTAAGAGTTTCAGAGAATCTTAATTTATTATAAACAAATTACTAGTTAAGTTAAGAACTATAATCCACTCATTTCAAAATGAATAGTTCAAATTTTAAGAAATTCATAATAGAGTTATCTTAAAAACTTTAAATAATCTTAATCTATTATAAACAAATTATTGATACCAACTTGAAATTTTAAGATGATATTTTGAATTAGGCAAAACTTCTCGACATTACAAGTTTTAATAGTAGTAATTATAATCGAAAAATTGAAATGTTAAATTTGTCTATTTAAAGCATTTTTTTTAATTTCACATAATTTTTTTTAGATCCATTGAGGTTTCCATTGCAGTCACCTTATGGGCTATTTGGAACGCCAGAAACCAAACTCTTTTTGAGGGGAAAATTTCAAAGGGGAAAACACTATCATACACTCTCTATTACGAGCACATTTATACACGTGAAAAAGCAATTGAAATCAAGTTGAAGTCATGATTTCAGTTGTTTTTTTATGTGTGTATAAATGTGTGTAACAAAATGTATATAATAAATACAGCTCAAGTTAATGGGGGTGGTTAGACATAGTAGTTAAAGCGGTCACATGACCACCTTGACTTACTTAAAAAAAAGAAATTATAATTGAAAAAAATTATATATAATTATATTTAACATGTTATGCATATGTCCACCCTAAAAAAATTTGAACACTCTGTCTTTATAATCTTAAGAATTTGGGTTAAAATAAGAGTAATGCTAGGAACATAATAAAATGTCTCAACATTTCACAATTAGCATGCCAACTCACACATGGACTTTTTTTAACCTATAATTTAAATTATTTTGTATGCTAATATTGGAATTGTTGTGATATTTTGTTGTATCTCTAGCATTACTTACAAAAATATTCTTGGACCCCCAAATAAAATAAATAGAAGTTCAAAACTTCAAATAACAATAAAAAATGATCCCAAATAACATAAAAAATAGCCCAATTTTTTTTTAAAAAAAAAAATTTCAACAAAAACTCATAAAAAATCCTAATCATTCAGATTCGTAACTCATTCAACCTATTCCATAAAAATAATTAAATAATCTCTAATTTTATTTTCCTAAAAAAGGCAGCAAAGGTGAGATTGTGGATGTGAGTTCTCCTTGGTGAAGCTGGAGCTCTATTCCTCAGCACCTTGGCTTGCAATCACAACATGTATCATTCGTTGCTTTTTTTCACTTTCTTCATTTTTATCTTTTCTATCTTCATTTTATACTCTTTATCACTTTATAACTCTCATTTCATTATTCTCAATTCTCACATAATTTCTAATTAGTCCCTTTTTACTCTTTAATCTTTTGTTTGTAAAAAGAATCTAAAAAACTTTCATGTATTTACATTTTTTATTTTGTGATGTCGATGTATTCAAGATTTCTTTTTATTAAATTCTATATAATTTAAGTTTGTTAATGATTGCTCTAGAAGAAGAAGAAGGAAAAAAAAAAAAAAAAGAACCTTCGCTGCAAGTTCCAAAACTATAGATACATGACTAACTTTTGGGAGTGTTAATGCTTCACCCAATCTACAAACACGACTCGAACACAACATGAGTTTTTGCTGGTTAGGGTTGGACCTTAGCAAGTTTGGGTCATAAATGGGTTGACCCAAAAACAACACAATAAGAAATATATCATAAACAGGTCAATTTGCGTGACTTGCAACTGATACGTTTGATACACCAAATTATTCGTGTCAACCCAAAATAACCCATTTAACACAACCCGTTTAACTCGTATAACAAATAAATATTTATTTTTATTTTAGATTTTTCAAATACTTTTTATATCTAACCTATATTTTAAACTTAAAAAGAAAAATGAGTAATTACGAAAACTTACAAGTGATATAATGAAAATTGAAACTTTATAAACCTTAGTCATGATCAGTTTACTGTTATCACTAACTCCTACGATATCGATGACTAGCCTGTAGTGAGTTATGTGGATGTTATATTTTTATTGAATTATGTTATTTTGAATTTGGATTGAAGTGTATGCACCTCTTTTTGGAGTGTAAATAACTTATTTCTAGATGAATATTATATTTTTATTTAACTATGTTATTTTGAATGTGGGTTGAAGACTTAAAGTGTATATATTAATTTTGGAATGTAAAAAACTTATTTTTATATAAATGATACATTTAGGGTTTGTTTGGATACCGTTTATTTTGCTGAAAACTAAAAACTTATTGCTGAAAATATTGTAGCAAAATATTTTTTCATTTGCATAACACACTGTTCATGCGTTTTTGGTGTTGGCTGGTTCATGAACAGTGCCATGGGACCAGCGAAAAAGAAAAACATAAACGCAGAAACTGCAACAGGCAAATGCGTACTAAATATTAAGTAGGTTGAAATGGATTGTCTCACATATGTATCAACTCAACATGGTTCGTTTATTAAGCGTGTCAAGTGGATTGAGTTGTGCCAACTCATTTCGTTAACATGTCAAGTTAGAGTTGAAGAATCATGATACAATTATTAAATAGGTCAGGTTAGGTTGAGGTATTTAATCGAATACCCCTATCTTGACACGACACGAATCTATCATGCTAACTCGAATTAACACCCCTAACTAACTTGTCATAATTTGGTTAACAAGTATTACAGGCTTTTACCATTGAAGCAAGCAAGAGGCCGAACGCAACATCCATGATCCATCCAAAAGAATCAAGCCATGGAAGGGGGGCTTACCTAGCTAGAGATAAGAGTGGAAGGGAAGGATTCAACTCTATCACAGACCACAATATGTAGGAGACAGGCAACAA
This sequence comes from Castanopsis chinensis, assembly GCA_032878915.1. Lineage (NCBI taxonomy): Eukaryota > Viridiplantae > Streptophyta > Magnoliopsida > Fagales > Fagaceae > Castanopsis > Castanopsis chinensis. Next base: position 3,825,359 of record JAVQMG010000113.1, read on the forward strand.
TGATGGCTACAACTTACAGGGGAAGGTGGATTCCAATCTATAATGCGAGGTTACACAAACATCACCATTTTGACAAACTCCAATCAACTTCAGGAGAACTTGAAAAGGAAGGAAGAATACAGGCTGGAGCCACTCAGTTTTTTGTCGAAGATCTGCAGAAATGCATGTCTGTCGGAATTTCACTATTTTAGTCAACTCTTTTGTTGTCCCTAACTTAATTTTGGGCCCTGTTGTAAACTGGGCTGAAAAAAGCCTCTGTTTTTTTTTTTTTTTTTTTTTTTTTAGAAAGAAGCCTCTGTTTTTTGTGTTCACAACAGAGGGGCTTGTAGTCATGCCCCCTTATTATGCTTTGTTACCAAACTTCTTAAGGAAGAAAATAATAATAATAATAATAAACAAAAGCAAAAAAAAAAAAAAAAAAAGGACGTTTTCAAATACGTTGTCTCCTTTATATTCAGAAGTCACCTCTACAATTATTCTGAAATTTTAGATTTTCTTAATGCTGTTAGGGTTTTTCCCCTTTAAATTACTACATGACTATATTACCAGATATGCGGTCTATGTTAAAGATATCAAGACCCAAACTCAGTCAAGATCCAAATTTAGATAGCTCTAATTCAAGTTCATTGTGTCAATAGTCTTGTAGTTCAAGTGGTTGATATCACACTTGGTGTTTTCAACGGAAACATTCAAAGTTCAAAATAAAAATTTAAATTAATTGTATCCAATTATAAGTTATATTGTAACTCTTGGTAAGTTTAATTTAGGATTTAGCTTATTATAAATACCTTCAATGAATTCACTATAATTGAGGTTTTTTTTTTTTTAAATTTTTTTAAATTTTTATAGGAGTAATTGAGAAAATTTAAGGGTGAATTTGTATTCATCAAGCATTTTTTCTTTTACCATTAATATAGGTCACTAAGGTCCTAACATGGTTTCATAATTCATAGCTAATTCTCAACTATTTAGACATGATATTAAAGTTGTGTTTTGTTGTCAACATCATTTTAGTTGCCCCTGCTCTTTAGCTTGTGGATGTTTATAGTGTGCTTAGATGAGTTTATATATTTTGTTTAAAATAGATTCTATAAAAATAGAGTTATATATACTTAAAAAAAAAACCAAATAAATAAATAAATTAGAAAATTAGTTTAACCAATAAACCCTTCGCTTTGAGATAACTACATACCTATTATAAAAATAAAAATAAAAATAAAAATAAATTACTAGACCTAATGGATGTAGTATTTTTTTTAGACTTTTGGGAAGATTTGCACTTACTTCGATGGCTTTTATTTATTTATTTATATGCATGTCATGTCTAGGCTGCTTCTCACGTTCACCCCGATCAATTGCTGCTGGTTTTGTGGATGGTTCTGTCTATGATGTTCGGACGCCCGATATGTTAGCTTTCAATTGGAATGTTCTTCTGTTTAGTTCTTTATGAGCTATGACATTGGGCAGTATTGCAGATTGCATTGGGCAGTATTGCAGATTGCAGTGTCTTTCCAAAGTTGATGGGTATAAAATAAAATTCATATGCAACATGGTAATTTTCTTAGCATTTTAGTTACGCAGTTATCAGAATTTTGTAGATTAGAAGAAAAAGTTCATACTTACTCTCACAGTACTACCTTTATTTATGTTGTTTGGTTAGAGCATTCACATTAACAATGCTAAAAACTATAACATTTAGCATATCAAAACACTATTTTATCTATTTTAACATTTCATTTAATAATACACTCAATAAATGTTTTTTTTTTATCACTTCATTAAAATATTATTTATTTATCCTTTTTAACTCTTTTTTTTATTTTCACCACCCACTTAATGTCACCCCCCAAGCCACCACAAATCCACATAACCAACACAAATCCACACAACCAACGGCCTCAACCCATTGGCACAACCAACCTTAACCCACTGGCCTCAACCATGGCACATCCAACCACCAGCCTCAACCCACATTAGAACCTACGACACAAGCATCACTTTCTCCCTCTCATTCTCTCTCGGCCTTAACCCATGGCACACTAACCACCGAACCCACCATTGTTACCCAGCAAAAAAAAAAAAAACCACCATTGTTACCCAATAACCCAACGAGACCTATCAAGCAACACCACCGAGACCTATCGAGCAGCACCACATGCTGCCATCACATATGTGTTTTTAGGATTTAGCTTAAGTGGCCACCACATGTGATGCTCCTTCCCTTCTTCTTCCATTCTTCAAATCAGTTTCTACACCGAAAACCCACCACAAAACCCCAGCCAAAACCCACCCCAGCCACAAAAATAAGCACCACCTCAGCGGTCCAGCCTTTTCGATCTCAACCCCAGCCAAAAACGCCAACCACGTCGACTCAAGGATGCCGACCACCAACCCAAAGAGGGAGAAGAGAGGCACTAGTGAGAAGGAAAAAAAAAAGGGAGAAGGAAGAAAGATGAGACTCGATAGAGAGAAAAAATGTGAGGAAGAGAGAGAGATTGTATTTTATTGAGAAAGTGAGAGAAACCTAATAATTTTTTTTTTTTTAGTTTGTTGCTACAGTGAGCTGCTATAGATGGTAACTCACTATAACTCACAATTGCAATGGCATTTGACTTCTTTGATGTAGTGTGTTTTTTGTGAGTTGGTTGTTATTAATAGCAATTTAGCATTCTTGACGTGAATGCTCTTAGAGCATCCACAGCTGGAAATTGCATCCTATCCTATTTTACCATCCAAAAAAGTTACTTTATCAATTATACAATATCATTTTACAATACTCCCAACATCCCAAAACTCTATTACTTTACCTTTTTATTAAAATAATATTTTTACGCAATAAAATAATATATCCCACAATTACCATATTTTACAATACAAAACATTATTTATTTTTTATCTCTTTTTCTTTTTGTTCAAGAACCACTACACCACCACCGCCTGCACTACACACCTGAAACCACCACCACCGCCAGCAACCCATAATCTACCGTCAACACCAAAAAAAAAAAAAAAAAAAAAAAAAAAACCAGACCATCAACACCAACCTCTCCGATCATCAACACCACCAAAAAAAAAAAAAAAAAAGCACAGTAACCCATCGCCACCCAGCACCACCAAAATGACACAACCCACAACCACCGTGACCCACACCTCAACCACACCATGATCCGCCGTGACCCACACAGACACACCACCAAAAAAAAAAAAAAAGCCCACAGTGAGCAAATCCCAAATTTATACCGGCAAACCACGTCGGAAACCCATGAACACGCCGTCCACCAAAGCACGAGAGAGGATCGCAACCCACCAGAAAAAATGAACCAATCTCAGCCATACCCACCTCTTCTATAGGCATCGGTCACAACAGGAAAAAAAAAAAACCCATAACCCGGAACTCCCAAACCTAGAACACAAAACACAAGAGAGGAGAAGGATGATGCCTGTTGGTGTCTCTGATGTGGTTTTGTTTAATTTTGATCATTGATGTGTGAATTGAGAGGAGCACGGCGTTTGGGTCTAAAGAGAAGAGAGAGCAGGTGAGAAAGAGAGACGGAAGAGAGAGAAAAGAAAGAGAAATAATGAGAGAGGAGAGAGAAATTTCGGTTAAAAGGGGAGAGAGAGAGAATTAAAAAATTATTTTTTTTATACCATTCAGCTACAGTACCATCTCACAAATAAGATGGTACTGTAGCATTATGCCAAAAAAAATTTGGCCTTTGGCATTTGGCCCCTTCCGCTGTTGGGCAAATTGTGGGCCTAAATGCCAAATGTATCTTACATTTGGCATTTAAAAGGCCCACTGTGGATGCTCTTAGTGGTTATCATATGCTAACTAATAGTAGTACATGTAAATTAACAAATAACAATGGGTCTTTTCCTCACAAAATAAATAAATAAATAATAACGGGTGTCCTTAGGGCATTTATTAATAGACAGTTTTAGAACATTTTAATACCACTTTTATAGAGAATATAAAAAAACTTAATTAATATAACTCTCAATTGATAATTGTATATTCAATATGCAATCATTAGCAATATACCACTTTTATAGTGAATATAACCACCTTAATTTGGGATGGGGGTATTAATATAATTTGCATTTGCTAATGATTATATATTGAAATGTAGTCTCTTTCTTCCTTCTTAGTATACATAAAAAAGAATAAAAAACTGCATGTAAAATTAATAGAGCCAATGTAAATTTACACAGTTACTATAGTAATAATGTATTTTTACCGTGGTTTTAAAAACCGAACTAGGTATCGAATTGTTTTTAAAAAAATTTCCCGTTCAACCCCGGTTTTGGGGGGTTTTACAGGATCAGACTAGCTTCCAGTTCCCAGTTGAACCAGTCAGACCGGCTGGTTCGGTCTGGTTTTTAAAATAGTGATTTTTACACAATTTTGCATGATCTGATGTGGGTGAATTTTAGACTTAATTGGCTAAAATTATATAAGTATTAATGCAAGTGCTCCATGACTCCATTACTAAATTAACAACACCACTTACAAATGAATATTTCAAGACAAAGAAATATATTTCTTAAAATATTAACACATTAATCAGAGATATAAAGATAAGAAAATAGATGCGGTGAGATTTATGGAATCACAATCAACAAGAATTTTCAAGTACATTGAGCTTGAAGTATTGAACGTCACAACTACCAGTCCAACTCAATCAAAGACGAAAACAAGCTTAGGGGTAAGGTCGTCTCGATGGGGGGTCACTCTAATGGTTAACTTAGAAATTAGGAATGACAACAGGTCAGATTCGAGCCGGGTTTTTTAATACCTGGACTCGATCCGTGAGCTAGGACCAGCGACCCAGACTCAGCTCGATTATTAAACGGATTTTTTTTCCAAAGCCTAGACCCGCCCCGTTGGGCCATGCCACTTCAGGGCCCATTCCATTGCCCAATAACCAAATAGTAGGGGACACTCAAGAAAATCCAGATCTGAACAGATCAGAAACCCTTTTTTTTTTCATTACAAAATTTTCCCACATCAAAAGTAAAAACAAGAATTAACATATAAACCCTACAAAATCAAATCAAACAAGACGATCCTATTCAACAAAAATAGCACTTAAACTAAAAAATACAAATTTGATTCTTTGAACAAAATGAACGATTTTCAATGCAAAAACTTGAGTTCACAACGAGGTGAGAAAGATGAGAGAGTTGTGGCCTTGTGAGGTGGAGGAGGGTCCGATGAGGTGAGGTCTGTGAGGAGAGGTGCTTGATCTCTTGAGGTGCTTGTCAGTGAGGCCGCTTGAGGGAGCGCTTATCAGCGAGTTCGCATGAGGGAGAGCAGTGACACTGACAAAGCTTGGGACAGCAGTGAAAGCTTGGGATGGCGGCGAGAGTCGGACCGGCAGTAAGAGGTTGGGTAGTTGGCCGAAGGTGAGATTGAGAGTGAGTGAGATTGTGATTTGTGAGTGTGTGAGCGAAAGTGAGTGAGTGAGATTGTGTGAGTTGAAGAGTGGAGACGAGAGGCGGGCTGCTGTGAGCTGAAATGAAGTGAGGAGTAGAAATTTAGGGTTTATAACAATATATATATATATATATATATATGAGGGTATTTTAGTAATTATATATAACTGGGTCGGGTCAGGTTTTTGTAAAAATCTGGACCTGACCCGGACCTGGTTCGGGTTTTTTTTTTTAAACCCAAACTCGACCCTATTCTTTATCGAGCTAAGTTTTAGGGTCGGGCCGGGCCAAGTACCTATGGGTCGGGTAGAAATTGCCATCCCTATTAGAAATGCTTTAATTGAGTCGTGAACCAACTGTCAATCTTCATGGACCATGGATTTTATAATGGGATTTCGCCTCTTCCTTTTCCAGGATTATGACTAGAATTCTGGCTTTTCAATTGTGACACGCGTGGTTCCTTGGTCGACTGATGGGATTTCTTTAAGAGATGCACCTTGAACCTTTAAAAACTGATAGGTTTGTATAGGATCTTAGTGTCAATATATTTCGTACCAAATTTTATTGTATTTTTCTTGTTAGTCTAATGTATACATTTGTGGGTTTCATTGTACTTGTTTTAGAGGTTCAGAGCTAAAGTTAAAGCTGCTGTTGTGATTATCTTAGTCAGTTGAGATTTACCTGTCACCTGCAATCTTGCTTGACACTAGCGAGATTGCGAACCTAAGAAAAATTTTTTACACTCACTCTTGGTTGTACCCATCCACTGAGTCTTCTCTTATAATCCTATAACCTCAGGAGATTCAACACCAAAAGTTCTCATATTGAAGAGTTAGAGAGCAGCCCTTTTCTCTGGAGTAAAAACCCATTTGTTCTTTATACATTCATCCTATTCAATTTCCAAATCTATTGAGAGGAGATTAAAACCTTATACACATAGAAACTTTGAGCGTTCTTTGTTGCTGTTTGGTGCTAGGAACCATTGTAGAAATCCCAAAATCTTGAAGAGGCCTTAGTGTAGTCAATGAAACTTGGTCTTGCAATTGACAACTCAATTCTCAAAACTTGTGACTAGCAAGGATAAAAGATTGGTGCAATTTGTTGTGAACAGGAACAAGAAGCTCAAATATTTTGTCATTTACATAGCTTGGAGGGTTTGCAAGTGAGATGTATTGCAATCATCATTGTTAGTGAAATTGATTGGTGGCTTAATGCGATAAGCCTTGGATTGTTTTTTGCCCGATTTTGGGATTTTCTCGCCGTGTGAACACTTTCGATGTTCTTGTATTTGTGTTGTTAATTGGGATTTTCTATTTGATTTTTTATACATGCACGTATGATTTGGCTAATCACGTTAACAATTGGGCTTCATTTTGTAATTAGCTTAAAATTGACATAAGCTATAACATCAGGGTCTAAATGTGGTATCTCTCAAGGTTAAATCGCAATAAATGTGAATGACGGTAGGTGTGGAGCAATTTATGTTAATGGAAGGTCTAATGCGGTAGAGGCTCATATAAGCTCTTCTTTTCATGAACTTGCATTGGCTCATTTAGGAGGCGAACCAAAATCTCACTTCGGCTTCATGGGAATGGCAAGTTCGCCATTAGTTGAGAAGAGGATGACTATGACCAATTAGACCATCCTATTCGAAGCTAAAAGCGTTGTTTGATTGACCCTTCCACAAGGTGACCGACCAAAACCACGGCTCGAGATCCTCACTTGGCCTAAATCTATATTTTGCATCGATCCCTCCAAATTATAGCTCATAATATTTTGTATTTATCTTTTTAGACCAAAGCTTGTTAGAAGTCTGAACTTGTAGGACAATTAATTTGACTTTACTAATGTTAGAGATATCAAGCCCAAATAGTCATGGCTCAAACCCTATCCTATTTGGTGTGCAAGTAGAGAATTATACTTATACTACGTGTGTTTGGAACCCGCTTAAAAAGCAGACTTATTTTACTCACTGGTTCACAAACCGGAGTTGATCGGCCGATCCGATTGGTTTAACTAGGAACTGAGAGCTAGTCCGGTCCGATAAAACCCCCTAAAACCGAGAAAAAACTGGAAAATCTGTAAAAAAAATCGGGGTTAAACCGAAAATATTAAAAAAACGGTTTGATACCCGATTCGGTTTTTAAACCATGATTTTACCATTCAGCTTATTTTTGCTACTATTTATGGCCCCACTGCACTTTTTGTTATGGGTCTTGCTATACTATTTTAGCTAACTTTTACATTTATTTATAATACTTTCAGTAAAAAGTTTCCAGTTCTAACAAAATAAACAGATCCCAAATAGACCCTATGAGTAGGATTAGGCTTGGTAAAAGATAGAGAGTAGAAGTGTAAAGAGGAACATAATAGAGAACAAACAAAGGGATTTGTAGTTCAGCTTAACGCTCTATGTTCATGGAGGGATATTCCTAAGGACTACATGTATATTGTATGCGTAAATCATGCATTACAATGAACCCAATATGAATAATTTATTGGAGGCTAAACAACCCCCCCTAGTCTAATCATTCATTAATTATAGTTAGTAGACTTTTAGTACCCCCCCTGAGTCTAATCATTCATTAATTCTAGTTAGTAGACTTTTAGTACACATAATTATTTGCTTGGACACCAAGTAAGAATGGGCTGGCCTTGACTATTTGGGCTTGATATCTCTAACAGCTTACAAATTAGAAGACAACTTCCCATCAAAAACAAAAAAAAAAAATTAGAAGACAACTTAATCCTACTACAACAGTGTTAGTCTACAGTTACTTTGCCCATAAATATTCTGTATTATATAGTTTCACATACACACCTCAATTCAAATCTGCTTTCTTTTCACATGTTGGCTTTTCATTTCAAACTCTACAGTGTATTGATATACTCGGATGTTCTAGAGTAACTGCTTAGGATTGCCACAATCAGTCGTGGGAACGCATTTGATTCCATATGGTGCGAGGCAGAGAATGTACTGTCATAAAGTCACTGCACTAATCCTTCTTGTGTTTTTCCCACCACGCCACCACTCTGAAGTTGACATGACCGGATGACCCCCATTCATTACCATGTTGAAAGTATATGAAATAATTTTGGTAATTCCAGGTTCACAATCCTTTGTAAACAGTTTTAAAAAGAATCCAGTGAAGTTTCTAGTTCTACACATGTAAGATCACCAGAGCATGATGGTGAATGAAATTTCCTCAACTTTCTAACACGGTATCAAGAATAATTAGAAGTAATGATAGGGATACAAAAATTTTATCAAATTTGTCACAACTATTATATTTTTTATAAGAACAAATTACAACATGTCACCTCAATAATTAAGAAAAAGTATATTAAAATGTTTGAGTTTATATCCTGTTTCATATTAAGTCTTTAGATTTTTAATTTGTCACTTAAATTCTCAAACTTATGAAATTATATCAATTTGAAACACTCATTCATCTTTGTTATTCATTCATGTTATTCTGAATAATAATGAAGAATAAAAAAAAAAATTCTTGATAAAACTTTGAGTTTCACTTGGTAATCAACATTGATTTCATGGTGATCACATTTTCAGTATAAACTAAACTTTTGTTCTTTAAGCAGAGCTTCCTCTCTCTAATCTTTCTATTCAATGACTAACAAATTAATTTATAAATAAATCCTAGGTAAAATTTAGGGTTTAATTAATGATTTTTACTACCAAGAATAATAAAATAAATAATGGAGATGGAGTGATGGATATAGACTTTTTTTTAGAAGAGGATAGACAGACTTTTTTTGAGCAGAAGATAGACATAGACTTTAAATCAACATCAATGATTTCATAAATTTAGAAATTTAACTAAAAAATTAAAAAATTTAAGACCAATAAAAACTCTATTTTCCTTCTTATGTAAAATGAGAAATTTTGGATCCTTACAATATTCATTGAATAATTAGACCTTCTCCTTTTATTTTCGAATTGACATTCGTGTGTCCCAGCCACCACGTTCCACCATGAAAGCCTTGGTCATAGATTCTAACATGTGGAAAGGTGTTGGACAATGTGGATTGGTTGCTGGAGCTATATCGGTTCAAGGACAACATGACACAATTATAAACTCATAGACTACTTTAGAAGAAAAGCCAAGATGTGACTTGACGAAACTGGCAAATCAACAACGTTTAACAGAAAGTTCTTCTGTCCTGCCTTTCCACATGGTCTATTTACCTCAGATTCACAACTCACAAGCATCAAATTAAGACGTCGGTGTAGATCAGACAATATAGCAGCAAAAGCAACAAATTGAATAAAAACACTTTAGCATTCAGCAAAAAATAAAAACACTTGAAGACAATAAAAAATATGGCACCATAGTTACCAACCTCTAGGGATGGAACTAGAATTTCATTTTATTAAGGACCAAGATAAAAAAATAATAATAATAATAAAATCACCATTTAAGAATGAGATTTATACAAAGAATCAAGACTAAATTAATGTGCTTTCTCAAAAAAAAAAAGAAAAAGAAAAATAAATATAGTGTCTATTCAATGTTAAAAAATATATAAAAATAAAATAAAATAAAAGATAGTAATTATTTCTTAACAAATCTCAACTTAATTATCTATAAAAACATAACTCGACATTCTTTTAAATTATAAAATTTATCTTTGATTGATTATCTACTAAATTCCCTAGCAATTTTCATTAACTTAAAAGCTAGGTGATACCTAAATCAATATAAATGAAATTCATGTTATTTGAAAGTTTTGCATTTAGACCTCAATATGAATTGCTATTGATTTTTAAACCAATTTTTTCTTAACCAAATGAGTAATTAATAAGATTTTAATTTGCATGTATCATGGAAAAATCATAATAACTAAAACTCAACACACACACATACAAAGACAATATATGTTTACAAAGAGAAGTTCGAAAGGGACAAAAACTCTCGAGCTTAGCCTAGTTAATGGAATCCACTATGAAGATAATTGCAATACATAACGACTTACAAAACTTCCAATTATACAATGTACGTGTACTCTAGCCTCCAGTTCTTGCTAGCAACAGACATCACCAATCGTTTCTCTTTACAGACTCCAAACACAAGTTGAGACATGGTCTACCAATCCGCTATCTTGGACACTTCAAGGTCATGTGAAGATTTGATTTAAGGTCTCTATGGTTTCCAACAACTCATGAACACTCAAGATTGCACAAGGTGTTGGGATGATAATCTTATCTCAAAGATATTCAATGGGAAGAGGGTAGGAAGAGGTTAGGAATTCTCATATCTAGTTTTTCTTTGCTTTGTGACCGTCTTCCTCTTCTTATGATTTGGGTTACAAACCATATTTATATATGTGTCGGGTTTTATGGTTAGGTATCGACAAAAAACCCATGGAAAGTCCAGGTAGGTGGCTTTCCACAATAGGTTTGCTCGATCAAGATGATCGGTGAGAGATGAGCAAGCTGATTTATCTGAAACTCACTCGAGCGAATAGAAACTTGCTCAACGGAAAATCTCCAAAGAAATTTATGTCATCTCCTAATTATACACCAAACACAATTCCAACTGAAATAAATTGAATACAAAAAAATTTTGCAAATACAATTGAAACTTTTGACACGAAATGTGCCATCACAAAAATGACCCTAACGTTATCAATTTCCATCTAGCACTTAATCCAAACACAAAAAGTTATAAAAATAAAATAAGCTTTAAAAAAAATGACGAATTGATAACTATGACGATTCAAGAAAAATACAATTTTAAATGGGAAAAAAAAAAAAAAAGCAAAAGCAGAACAATTTAACAAGAAAAAAAAAATTGAGCTTTCAATTCGACTCTATCATAATACTCAATATTATGTTTATTTCACCAAAACTACAAAGAAAAAAAAAAGGTTTCTAGAGTATAATTTGTTTCTCCTTCTTAAAAAAAAAAAAATAAAAAAAATTTATATCAATACCCAAACGTGTAGATATAGTTAGCCTCAACTTTGATAATGTTTATAATTTTGATTCTTGTAATTGAAAATACTAATATAACTAGGAAGAAATGAAGAAAAGTAAAAAAAGGATATATTTAATGAACACAAGGTTTAAACATTTTGTAGTTAAGAAAATAAAATCTATATTATAAGGTTGTTCCATTTTTCTTTTCATACTTAATTCCAAAATGAGATTTTGGACTTTGGAGGGATGGGAGCATCTCAAGATACACTTCTTGAGATGGTTGTCATCTTCAATTAAGTATCACGACAGGTTTAGGTATTTCTTAACTAAAAAAAAAATAGACAAAGTTTAGTTACAAAATTATTTATAATTAAAGTTACAACCTTATTCAATAAAATAAATATTACTATATATTTTAAAAATATAACAGTTGAATTTCATGTTTTTTACGCTCTTAAATCTTAATATATATGTTAAATTTTGTATCAACCAGATATTATTTACTATATGATCTATAAGTTTATATTCTATGCATAATTTTAAATTACAAAAACTTGCAATTTAAAAAAATTTATTGATGATATAGCTATTGATCTTTAATTTTCTAGAAATTTTGCAAGTATGGAGAATATAAAAAGAAAATATCACCCAATGGTAGATTTATCAAAATTATCCTCTAATAAAAAGATATTAAGTAAGGTTGTAACCTAAAGTTACAAACAATTTTGTAACTAAATTTTGTCCAAAAATAATTTAGGAGGGGGCCGTATGTGTGTATTAGTTGGTCAAATTTTGGATATTTTTGGGCTAAATTAATTCATGAAAGGAAACAATGAACATTTGGAAGTCTAAACTTTTAATTTTAATTTTATATATTATTACAACACACACGCGCGTGCGTGCGCGCGCACACACACACACACACATATATATCATATTATAAACTATATAATAAAAGTTGGCTTTAGAAGCCTTGGTTGCACCAAATTCCTACTCTCATTTATTAGTAAATTAATTGTATTAAAAAAAGCCAAATTTTGATTAAAGAGATAAGATTTAACAATAATTTATAACAAATTTAAATTATATTCAAACTAAAAGTCTATTACTAACAATTTCTAAACTTAGATCTGACACAACCCACATTTTTATTTTTGTTTTTAATTTTTTTCTAAAGTATAATAAAATTTGGATTAGAAGTCGTGGTTGGGCCAAGTGGATATTCTCACTAATTGATAAATTAATTATATATAAAAAAAAACAACCCACATTTTGACTACAGGATAAGATTTAACAATAACTTAAAACAAATTTAAATTAAAAGACTATTATTACAATTTTCTAAACTTAAATCCTACACAACCAATGTTTTTGTTTTTGTTTTTGTTTTCTTCAAGTATAATAAAAGTTGAACCTAAAAAGAGTTGTGGTTGCGCCAAGTGGCTATTCTTATTAATTACTAAATTAATTTTATATTATTTGTTAGGATATATTTCCTCAAATTAAGGGATAATATTTAACAACTATTTAATTTAGGTAAAACTTTATAATTTAAATTTCAACAAATTTAAATTCTATTCAAATTAAATTATTATTATAAAAAATTCTAAACTTAAATCCCAAACAACAACTCACATTTTCTTTCTAAAAAAAAAAAAAAAAAATCACGTTTTGACTTCTACTCTGACTAAAAGTTTTTTAACAATATTTTAAGAACAAATAATTAGTAAATTAATTTTATATTATTTTTTATGATATATTTCCTCAAATTAGGGGATAATATTTAGCAATTGTTTAATTTCGATAAAAATTTATCCTTTGAACTTCAATAAATTTAAATTCTATTCATACTAAAAGTCTATTATAAAAATTTATAAACTTAAATCCCACACAAAACCCACGTTTTCTTTCTAAAAAAAAACTCATTTTTTGACTAAGGGATAAAATTTAACAATAATCACATTTTTGTTTTTGTTTTTCCCTCAAGTTACATGATTTAACAATAATTTAAAACAAATTTAAATTTTATTCAAACTAAAAGTTATTATAAAAAATCTCGAAACTTAAATCCCACACCACTCATGCTTTTGTTTTTGTTTTTATTCCTCAAGTTGTTTCTTATTAATTAATATTTTATTAGGATATTAAGCTACAAATCTCTTGATTAAGGGATAAGATTTAACAATAATTTAATGGAAAAAATTTAATTACAAAATTGGTTGTAGCTTAAGGCTACAAGTTTCTTTAAAAATTACTACCTATTTTGAAAAACTATTAGATTGCATGTTCTTTACGCTCTTTATACACATGTCAAATTTTGTGCCAATCGAATATTATATACTATATGATTTATAAGCTTATATTTTATGCATAATTTTAAACTTCAAAATTTTGCAATTTAAATAATTTATTGATGACATAGCTATTGATTTTTAATTTTCTAAAAAGTTTGCAAGCATGGACGATATAAGAAGAAAATGTACTCTAATGGTGGATTTATTAAAATTCACCTTCAGTAAAAAAAAAAAAAAAATTTCTTGGTACATTTTTGTAATTATACTTTGTCCAAATTTAATTAAGATAAAACTTTATCATCTAAGTTTTAGAAATTTAAATTCCACTCCAACTAAAAATCTATTATTAAAATTTTTATAACTTATATTTATTCAACCATGGTTTCTCAATACAATCTTTCTTAACTAATAAGTCATCCTTATAATTAAATCCCACACAATACATCCCACGTTGTTGTATTTTTTTTTTTAAATGCAACTAACTCTTTTGTTTTAGTCTAATAAATTCATTTTACTCGTTGTTCTCTGCTTTTGAATTTGCGTGCAGGATATTATGTTAAACGAAGTTGTGCGTACCCAAATTATGAATGTTGGGCTCAACCTCTATTTAAGCTCACAATCTATACGTATTGTGGGCTTTGGATTTCCTACTATGGGTGGTTCTACACTTGGCAACTCAAGTACCCTTGCTTTCTTCACTCCTCCCTGGACCTCTTTGAATTGCTTTCCCTTTCTCTCTTAGAATGATCACCCTCTTTTCTCAGTGTTCTCTCTAAAATTGCCAACCCTTATTTCCTCTTTCCCATCTCTTATATAGAGCTCAAGATTAGTGGAAGAGTTATGATTTACTTCGTGGTGAGTGGAAAAGGAGGTCCAATGTTATTATTCTTAAGTGGGTGTTCAGTTGGTAGTGAGAGATGGTAAGAGTGGCATTGGAAATGGTTCCCATGTTAGAAGATCTGTCTTGCAGCGATACTCCCTAGGCAATGCCGAGCATTTTGGGACTCGCCTTTCTAGGAAATTGCGTTTCTCGACCAGGCAGGGTCTTAACTTTGCCGTTCATGTCGTAATGGCTTCATTATGGTTTTTGGGCTTTGGATGCGTGACAAGGCTTGCCTGAACCAAGTTTGTAGGTCCAACAGAACACATATTCATGCATGATGTTCCAAGAACTAAGGCCCAACAAGCCCAAGGACTGGTACACGTGGCATTATCGTGATGGGTTTTATGAACAATGGGTTTAAGGGGAGGTAACACCCCGTTCAATAGCCCCCCCTTGATTCGTGCCCGGCTTTCGGGCATGAATCAAGGACTAAGAGCCAAACGCTATCCGAGAAATCGCGGTTTAAAATACTCATTAATGCGCCCCTAAAAAGGCGTGCAACATATGTTGGTTCAGCAGTCATCATTGTCTGACGGTTCGTGAACCAAGGTGGCACGCATGTGGCAGTTGAGATGAGGATTCGTAGGGTTTCCTGCTTCCCATTTATTAAATGCCATTTGTCCCCTTATTTCACTCCTATAAATAGTTCCTTTTGACTCCTTGCTTCACTTTTGCATTCTCCATTCTCCAAACTTCCTCTTTGCAGAGCAAATCGTTATCGTGTGCTCATCTTCCAGCCATGAACACCATTCCTTCCTAGGTTACCAAAGTAAGTTCTCTTCACTTTTCCTTTTATTTCCTCTTCTATTTTTAGTATTCTTTCAATCTTAGTTTAGAAATGGGCTATTCTCATCTCTTATCTTCAGAGACGTCTTTGGCTAGCTTTAGGGCAGCCTACAATGTTCCTGGAGATGTTGATATTGCCTACTATCACGAGGGCGATATTGACCTCCATAGGCGTACCGATGTAAATACCGTTTTTTCCCTTTGATGGCTATTCTTGAGGGTGGGGTTAGGTTCTTAGTCGACCCCTTTGTTGTAGGTACCCTTAGATTTTACGGCCTGTGTCCCGACCAACTCCCCCTCCCCCCCAATCTTTATCGAGTGGTGAGTTGTGTGAATAGGTTAAACCACATATTCGGTTTGCAGTTAAACCATCACAACATTAACTTTATGTATAGTATGTGCAGAAAAATCATGTCCAAATATTACCTAAAAATCAGAGATATGCAGGTAAGGCTGATATCATGCATTCTCGATTCTAATAGAAACTCGGCGAGGGAATTTGTTTGGGTGAGCGGCAATTGGTATGCCAATGAGCTCCCTTGTCCCTTGCCCAATCTTTCTACGCGATGTTGTTCGGTATTGAGAACCTTATTTGCTTTAAGTTTACATCTCCTAGTCATTTACGTATCGAACTAATCGATCTTTTTTGTTGATTTGTTGTAGAATAAAAAAGGTTCCAACTAGATCTCCGAGTTGTGCACGTATGAGACCTTAATTTTGTACTTAGATCAGAAATTTTAGTGCATGAGGACGGGCAACTCTGAGGGCCCCATTTAATACTCGACGTCAACCCGGTGTATATTACCTGGCAATCATTTGGCCAGGCACTGTTGGTAGATAGTCCGCTTCTTTTGTACATAGACGTTTGGCACAAAAACTTCCTCTCTCCATCATTGACGGTTGGTGAAGCTCGAGATATCGGCCCCAAGTATACCACAATAGAGGAACTAGCTCCAATGAGGGACGAATCGGCCAAGCGTGTGTCCTTAAGCCGTAAAGTTCACATCCTTGTTGGTGAGCAAGAGGCCCCGGGTCCTACAGCTGAGCCAGAAACAGCCGAGGTTGATCAAGATGCGGATATGGTGACCAGATGCAAAATGACTTTCGATAAGTTCCTGACCGGTACCCACCCTATAACTCAACCCCAGGGCAAGGACCGGACTCCTCCTCTGCCTTTTCCCGGTCGTGCCAAAAAGAAGCAGCGCATCGTCGATCAACAAACTGGGACCCTAACTAATGTTCCATTGAAAACCCCTACGCAAATATCAATTGGGATTTTTATCTGGGAACCAGTAGGCGATTTCCAGCCAACCCCCTAAATCGGCATCGATGTGGCGTCCTCATCCCAGCCTGAGGTGATTTGGCAGCCTACCTTCAAGTTTGGTGATGGGCCTTTGCTAGCGTCCGCTAGTGCAAGTAACTGGTCCTATGGCCAATGAGGGCAAGTCGCACAGAGCCTGGTGCATGGCCTCTTGTTGCTTGAGGACGTGAAAATCTTTCGATGAGAGGCTGAAGGAGCTTGCCGAGGAGGCTGATTGGGAAAAGGCTCTAGAGGAGGTCATTGCTGCCACTGCAAAGGAAAAAGGGGAAGCTGCTATGGCCGTCGAGGAGAAGGCTTGGTCCTTGGAGGAAGCTCGATTAGCGATTGAGAATAAATTGGCCGAGGTGGAGAAGAAGCTAGGGGAGGTAGAGCTTAAATTGGCAGAAGCGGATAGTCTAAACTTAACTCAAGTTGACGCGATGGTTGATCTGAAGGAAGCCCTTGAAGCTTGTGAGGATAAGTGGTACAATAAGGGCTTCATGGACCTTGAAAACTCCGTGGAACCTATTGTCCATGAAGCCCGAATTCATGGGTTTCGGGAGGGACGGCTAGCTGCCCTTCAAGCAATGGGAGTGCCAGACGACTCCCTACTGAGGAACCTAGAACGGATCTCATACCCAGCTCCTACTTCCTCAGTACAGAGCCAAGCTAGTACTGTTGAAGAAGAAGACACTCTTAGTATGAGAGAGTTGGTCCGAGTAATCGATGCTCACGTGGAAAGCGTTGACCTCGAAATTACCAGCAACCTTAATGCTCCCGAAAATGTGGCAGTGTAGCAACCAGCCGATCGAGGGCGTCCAAGTCCAACAAACCAATGACGTCGTTTTTGTCTTGCCAACTGATCTTGAAGATTAACTCGTAGTTTTTGCTTATCTTTTAATTTCTGTTCTTAGTTCAAATTGCCTATGGTCACCAAGTTGTGGTGATAGAATAATGGTTTACTTCTCTTTCGTTTATTTTTCCTTTGCTTAATTTAATGGACATGGTTAATGAACATTTGGGTTGATCATATGTTATGAGTGCTTCCATCGTTTCTGTATGCCTACATGACTATGTGTTTTTTTTTTTGTTAAAATGAAAAATTAGATCCGTGCATGCATAGTGTCCAGGGTTGCCCTGAAGGGGTTGCCCATTTTAGAAAGAATTGGCTCCTCAGGGATAAGAGCCAAATTTGACGTATGTCAACTTATGAGTCGAATTTGACGCAATGAAAATACCTTTACTAATAAATTAAGCCCGGCCTAAAGGATTGGATTTGGTAATCCGGTGATGGAGATCGAACTGGGGACCGGTTTCCATCCTTATGCATGTTCAGAGTCTAGGTTTCCATCTGCCTGGTGATGTAGATCGAATCGAGGACAGGTTTCTGTCCTTATGCATATTTAGTCTAAGTTTCCACCTGCCCGGTGATGAATATTGAACCGGGGACAGGTTTCCGTCCTTATGTATATTTAGTTTAGGTTTCCGCCTAACCGGTGATGAAGATCGAACCGGAGACAAGTTTTTGTCCTTATGCATATTTAGTCTAGGTTTCCACTTGCTTGGTGATGAAGATTGAACCGGGGACAAGTTTCTGTCCTTATAATAGTCAGCGTTAGTTTCTCGCGCATGCGTTGGATGTGGAAAACAAAATAAATATGGAAAATAGGTACAGACACACTTGCATGGGTAAGCATCACATTCATATCAATTGATAGTATGTACGGACAACATTATGCTCGGTTTGCACTATGTGTACGAGCGATTAGTGATAGAATTTCTTTAGATTGTGGGCATTCCACCACCGGGGGAAAAGGCTCTTGGCTAGATCCTCCAAAGAATACGCCCCTGCACCTAAAATGGCTGTGATATTATATGGACCCTCTTAAGTTGGTCCTAACTTCCTGGCGTTGATGTCTCGTGTATTCCCTACTACCTTTCGAAGTACCAGGTCTCCTGCTCTGAACTCCCTTTTCTTGACATCCCTGTTATATCTCTGGGCTAGCTTTTGTTGATACTCTGCTAACCTTATAGTTGTGGATTCCCGACGTTCTTTCAACAAGTTTAATTGTCTTAACATCAATTCTGAATTCTCGGCGGGGCTGAATCCTGAAACCTGGGCATTGCACAAGTTCACTTCTGCCAGTATGACAGCTTTTACTCCATACGTCAGGGAGAACGGGGTTTCTCCTGAGGACTTTCTTGGGGTAGTTCTGTATGCCCATAGAACACTTAGCAACTCCTCTACCCATTTGCCCTTGGCGCCTTCTAACCTCTTCTTTAGCCCATTCACAGTAGCCTTGTTGGTGGATTCAGTTTGACCGTTGCTCTGTGGATATGTCAGGGTGGAATACCGATTTGTGATACCAAGGTTGCCACAAAACTCGTGGAAAATCTTACTATCAAACTGCAGCCCATTATCTGATACCAGGGAATCGAGTGCCCTAAATCTCATCACTATATTCCTCCAAACGAACTTCTTAACATCTGCGTCACGGATGTTCGCCAATATCTCTACCTCCGCCCATCTGGTGAAGTAATCTATGGCCATGAGGACAAACCTCCGGTTTCTCGTTACCCGAAGGAATGGACCAACGATATCTAGCCCCCATTGTGCAAAGGGCCAAGGGCTATTAATGGGATTCAGGTTCCCTACCGGTTGGTGGATCATCGGGGCGTGCTTTTGACACTGTTCACATTTCCAAGCATATTCGATGGCATCTTTTTGCATTCGCGGCCACCAAAATCCCTGGGTCATTGCTCTGTGTGGTAACGAACGCCCCCTCCCACATGGCTGTCGCACACCCCTTCATGCAGCTTAGCTAGGAGTTCTCCAGTCCGGTTGAGGTGTAAACACTGCAAGTAGGGTCAATCGAAAGAACTTTGGTACAACATTCGATTGACTGATAACCAATATCGAGCTGCTGTTCGATAAATTTTCTCTACTTCCTTCCCATCGGAAGGCACACGATCCTCGGCCAAGAAGTTGATGATTGGGTCCATCTAGCATGGCTTAGCTGTTGTCACCTGCAAAACACTCATTTTTGCATTGATACTCGGTTCTCCTATCTATGGCCCTGGCTCTTGAATCCTTAAATCCTTGCGGGGTCTGGATTGAAAGCCGATATGCCGAGGATGATTTATGACCGAGGCCTTGCCTTTGCTCTGCAGTCAATCATCTTCCAACCGTTTATATTCCTCGATATGCCCTATGTCCTCGAGAGGCCTCCTCGTCAATGACTCCCGCAGTCTAAAATCTTCGGGCAACCCCATTCGAAAAGTACTCATCGCAATTTTTTCATTACCTCCACTGATCTCATTGTATAGTTCTCAGTACCGATTAACATAGTTGTAGAGGGTCTCCCCAGCCCCCATTTTCATTGACAGCAGCGCGTCCACGGGCTGCAGAACTCGGCTGCAGGTCATGAACCATACACCAAACTCCTGGATCAATTTTGAAAAACTGTGGATCGAGCCTTTCCTTAATCCATTAAACCATCTCAAAGCGGTGGGGTCGAAGCTCAAGGGAAACACTTTACACATTAACGCACCATTTTGAGCAAAGACATCATTTGAATGTAGTGGCTCACATGTTCCATTGGGTCTGTCTTTCCATCGTAGGAGTTGAACGACGGTCATGTGAATTTGCCCGGCATTGGTGCACTTTTAATATATCTCAAGAATGGTGATAGGGCAGCTCGGCGTAATGCCTAGCTTATTGCGTCCATGGCCACATTTCAAGGTCGTCCCCATCCGGGGAAGTCGAATCTCGGTCTACATATTCCCGTGAGCGATTGTGGTGCCGACGAGATTCGGATTGATGGGATCCTGCTACACAGTGGTCCTTGACACTAGCTGACCTTTCCCTTCGTTCCTCGTGGTCCCTTCTCTGACACCTACCCCTCACTTCCAACTCCAAATCCCTCACCAGTCTACGTAGACGCTTGAGCTCTTAATCCCTCTACTCAAGCTCTTGATCCCTTCTGTCAAAGCAGTTGCGCCTCGAGGCATCAGACACTATCCGGAGCATTTGAAATGACCCATCTTCGAGCCAGGACTGCTCTTCTTCCTCATGCTGCCTATCCTCGTGCCTTTTTTGCCTTCTTTCTCTCCATGTGGACCCCCGTGAAGACCTCCTAAAGCCACTTTCAGCATAACTCCCTGGTTGACCTCCAGACATTTTCCTGTGCGCATCTTGACAGAACCACAACTACGTAGGAGATTCCCACAGACGGCGCCAATTGTGCGTACCCAAATTATGAATGTTGGGCTCAATCTCTATTTGGGCTTACAATTTATTTGTATTGTGGGTTTTGGATTTCCTACTATGGGTGGTTCTATGCTCGGCAACTCAAGTACTCTTGCTTTCTCAACTCCTCCCTGGACCTCTCAGAATTGCTTTCCCTTTCTCTCTTAGAATGATCACCCTCTTTTCTTAGTATTCTCTCTAAAATCGCCAACCCCTATTTCCTCGTTCCCATCTCTTATTTATAGCTCAAGATTAGTGGAAGAGTTATGATTTACTTCGTGGTGAGCGAGATAGGTGGTCCAATGTTATTATTCTTAAGTGGGTGTTCAGTTGGGAGTGAAAGGCAGTAAGAGTGGCATTGAAACTGGTTTCCACGTTAAAAGATCTGCCCGGCAGCGATACTTCCTAGGCAATGCAGAGCATCTTGGGACTTGCCTTTCTGGGAAATTGTGTTTCCCTACCAGGCAGGGTCTTAACTTCACCGTTCATGTTGTAATGGCTTCATTATGGTTTCTGGGCATTGGATGGGTGACAAGGCTTGCTTGGACCAAGTTCGTAGGCCCAACAAAAAAAACATTCATGCGTGATGTTCCAAGAACTGAGGCCTAACAAGCCTAAGGCCTAGTACACGTGGCATTATCGTGATGGGTTTTATGAACAATGGGCTTAAGGGGAGATAACACCCCGTACAGAAGTTTATTATAAAGAAGCAAAATAATAGACATCCATTTAAATTCTTAGTTCTCTTATCTAAGTTTTTTTTTTTTTTAATTTTATTTTTATATTCTCAAATTTTGAACTTTTTGTGTATGTTTGATTTTTGGTTTTAGTTATTGTATTTAATTTGTGAATGTGTTGATTTTTTCAATTAGACTATCTATATGAAAAAAAATCAGTAATGAAGAACTATTTTGTTTATCATTGTTTGTGCTGACTAGGGCATAAATTAAACATAACCCAAATAGAAATGATTAAACTCATTCCATATCTAATATTAAGAAATTAACACAAAACACAAAGAGCATTTTAAAATATAAAAATAGATAAACACTTATAAAGTCTAAACTCTAAACAATTAGAACTTAAAGTAATTTTTTATTAAATTATTTAATAATTTATTATTACTATTTATTTAATAATTTAGTTTTAATTATTTTGAAAATTTTAGTTTACTTATGAATGTTTGTCAAGCCGTGCATTGCACATGAATAATACTAGTGTGTGTGTGTGTATATATATATATAATATATTAAAAAAAACAAGTGGGGATGAGGGGATGGCCCTTTGGTCTAAATGTGGCTCCATCTTTGCCTACCTCGTGGATTTCTTCCATTAGAATTTCAAGAACTAATGAGAATGTGCATATTCAATTTTTTTTTTTTAAAGGTGGCACAAATTATACGTAAATATGTATAAATGGAAACAATGCAGACCTCTTGATTATACGTAAATATGAATAAATGGAAACAATGCAGACCTCAGATTATATCCTCTCTATTTTTTTTTTTTTTGAGAATTTATATCTTCTCTATTTCAACTCTCCCTTTCACAATTAAGGTTTTTTTTTACTGATATTTAATAATATATATTATCACGTCATTTAAAATGGTTAGACATTGTATAAAAATTTATATTTATAATATCTAATATAAAACATGAGAGGTGAATTTTAAGTCGAAATGATCATTTTTCCAAATTATATAAGCAATTATGTGATTCTTGTTAATTATTTTTTTGTGGAGCCAGTGTCAAAGACTTCCACCATGGACATCCTTTGCCAAACCAAAGTGCATGATTTTTTTTTTTCGTTTATTTTTTTGGGTCTTCTCTTTTTTATGACTAGATTTTATTGAACCAAAACAGCAAGGAATGCAAACTACAGAAAACCAAAAACACCGACCAGACTCAAAGAACTACAACACTTGGACACAACTATAGAACAAATAAGTTTCTCAAAAAAAAAAAAAAAAAACTATAGCAAAAATAAAGAAAGATAAGTCAAAACCCCAACTACAAACAAAATATTGCGACCACTTGAGCAACACATCTAAAGGGATTCTCCAATGATCTTGCTTTCAATACCTAAAACAAAATGATTATAAGAATCTTTCAGGACATTAATATGTTTAATTAAGCATTGATCTGAATAATTAGAATTTTCTTAATTCCAACTTCAGAAAGTATTGCAATTCCAAAAGACTATTTGCCTTAAAGAAACCCTAATGGTCTGTTTGGGTGTTTAAAAATGGAGGGAGAGTAGAGTAGAGGGAGGGAGAGTAATTTAATACCCTTGTTTGGAATCTTTTTAAGGAAGGAGGGGGAGAAATTTGGAGTGGTTTGGAGGGGTTTCAACTCCCTCTAACCCCTCATTTTTAATTCCTCAAAATTGGAGAGATTTGGAGAGAGAGTGGGAGATAAAAATGCTTGACCAAATGAATTACTA
Source organism: Castanopsis chinensis (assembly GCA_032878915.1). Taxonomy (NCBI): domain Eukaryota; kingdom Viridiplantae; phylum Streptophyta; class Magnoliopsida; order Fagales; family Fagaceae; genus Castanopsis; species Castanopsis chinensis. The sequence goes on from JAVQMG010000113.1 coordinate 3,848,691, forward strand.
AATTTGCCTTTACTATATTAACAAAATTACCAATGAAAAGACTAATTACTCCCCTCTCTCTTACTTAATTTTAAAAATATCCAAACAAGGTGGAGGACAACCATTCCCTTCTACTTTCCTTCCCACTATTCCCCTCTACTCTTTTTCCTCTCTAAACTTCCAAACATGCCATAAGTGTTAATGATTAAATGCACCAAAAAGACAGAAACTGTTAAAAGAAACTGAAAGATAACTAATATTAATTTAAGATATGGGCGTAAAGCTACTTGTAGTGCAATTAAGCGCCTTCTCATTTTCTTTGTCCAGTGATCTTGAAAATCGCCTTATAATCCTTATGCATTATCTGGGTGTAATAGAATAACTAAAATATAGAACATGCAAATGATTACAAAGATCCTCTGAATCACTTCGTAGATTATTGTTTCATTTTTGGGTTGCAAAGCGTGGAGATAGCATAGAACTTATTGTCCTACCCCCTCAAAAAAAAAAAAAAAATTATTGTCCTAAATAAGAAAGACTCAAAATCATTGTCAGCTTTTTATTTTGTACCTAAAATTAACTGGAAAATAAAAATAAATTAAATATTCATCCCCACCTCCTCATTTTCTCCAGAAAAAAGTAATAGCAAAATAGTAACTAACTTGCCAGTATATAAGAAGCGTAGTTTCGTGGCAGCTAGCCCATTCAAGAAAGATTCATATCTTTGAAAATATTTCCTTTCCCATCTAAGATCTGGTAACCAGTTACTTTTCTTCTTTTAGCTAGCCAGCCAGGTAAAACATGGCTTACAACAAAGAGAAGAAAATTCTCATAAGGGAATTCAATGAAGATAGAGATATTGAAATGGTAGGGAAGCTTGAGAGAAACTGTGAGATAGGGTCTAAAAAGGGGGTCTCCATTTTCACTTACATGATTGGTCATGACCCTTTATGTAGGATTAGGCTCTATCCCCTTCATGTCATGCTGGTGGGTGTGACTTTTTCTCTCATATATCTTTGTCAAATGCCAAAGATTGAAATATATCATATATAATATTTTACACATTAACTCTTTCTTATCTCACATTCAATGCCAAATCCAACCATTGAACCATATCATATATATAACATGTATACATTATTACATCCTTTCTTATCTCACATTCAAAATTTATTTTTCTAAAAGATGTCTCCATTTCTTGGCACTACTTTATCTAGAGGAATCCTTTTGTCCCTCTAAGACAATAGTATAGATATGGACTACTAATGTATATTTGTTGAAACGGCCTACAGGTAGCTGAGCTGCTTGAAAATGGGGAGCTTGTTGGTGTGGTTCGTGGTTGCATTAGGGATATGGGGACTGGTTTTGGGGAAGCACAATTGAAGATGGGTTGCATACTAGGCCTTCGAGTCTCTCCTACACACCGGTAATATATATAGTACTCACTTTCAAAGATATTTTTCTAGACTATATAAGCAATGCTTTTGATGATTGTAATTAATAACATAATAAGTATTATTTACTATAAGACTTAAATAATGCAATATGTATGATTTTCATCATGGAAAAATAGGCAGGAGATCATTAGAAAGCAAAATGATGCGAACAGAAGGCTAGCTGCAGTTAATGATATATATATATATATATTTATATAACTCTTGCTTCAATCATTTCTCATATCATGAGCTATAAAAGGAGTACAAAATAGTAGAAATGATACTTTATTTCACATTTGTGCTTACTTTGTTACTGTAATACCGATGACTTTTAGATCAAATGATATACTTACCCATCTGTCGTAAATATGTATAGTGCAATAGATGAGTGTTGGCAGTGCCGGCTCAAGGCATAGGCAACTTAGGCCTAGGCCTAAGGCCCCAAAACCACAAAAAAAAAAAATTCCCTACTAAAAAAAGGTCCCATCTCCATTTGTAAAGGTTCAAAATTTTATAAAAATATAACATTTTTTAAATAGTTGGTACTTTTTTTATTATTATTTATTAAAAAAATGCCACATCTCCATTTGTAAATGCCCAAAATTATTATTATTCATTAATTTCTGTATTTACATCAAATTAGTCTTAATTTAATTAGTATTATATAAATTTATTTAATTAATATTTACATATAAAAATGCCTCATATAAAATTTCTGCCTTAGGCCCCACATTTTGTTAGGCCGACCCTGAGTGTTGGTATAATGGGGGATGGTCATATCCCATAACAATTATGCACCCCTCATACTAGATTTCTTACTTTGTTCGTCTACAAAGTCATGATAACTTCCCATGTAGTTTGTTTGCTTGTTTGTTTTTTGTTTTTTGTTTTTTATAATAAATTTTATAAATGAATAAATATGACTATTCCAAAGAGTAAGAGAGATCTATATTTGTCCTTAGGGTTACAAACCTTTAAGTAGGTGCAATCCTTCCTGAATGGGTAAAGAGTGTCCATAAATAGACTTCAAGTTATGAGTCCATTCCATCATTGTTCATCTCAGTTTTTAGAGAAACACTATTAAAATGAACTACACCCTTCACTAGGACCAATAGTACGTTAATTATTTACTAATAAAAAACAATTCTTGTTGACAAACACTAACTTTTATATGTTTCGTCTCATGAAGACGGATGGGAATCGGATTGAAACTTGTCAACTCAGTTGAAGAATGGCTGCTGAGGAATGGAGCTGAGTACACATTCTTTGCCACTGAGAAGAACAATACTGCCTCTATAAATCTCTTCACTCTCAAATGCAATTACATCAACCTTAGCTCATTAGTCATCTTTGCTCAACCAGTTTGTTCTCCTGCACAGATTCTGTCCCAAGATATGAAGATAGAGAAGTTGCACATAGACCAGGCAATTTCCTTTTACAAAAAGAGGCTAGGTGACAAAGAGGTATATCCAACTGATATTGAAGCAATTTTGAAGGAAAAGCTTAGTCTTGGCACATGGGTATGCTACTTTAACAAAGAGGGATGGATTAACTTACACAGCAAGGAAAAGAATGAAGACATTACTAAAACCTCAAGCTCTTGGATAATTTTTAGCATATGGAATACTTGTGAAGCTTACAAGCTCCAAATAAGAAAGTCACATCCACTAAGGTCTTTTCATGAAACTCTAAGCCATGCAAGAGAGAAATTTTCCCTTTGCCTTAAAAGGCCAAATAGTGACACTTTGCCAAAATCAATTGGTTTTCTCTTTCTTTATGGGCTTATTGGAGAGGGAGAGAAGCTTGGGGAGCTCATGAAATTTGTATGGAGTTTTGCATCCAAAGTGTGTCAAAAGGTGAAGGATTGTAAAGTAATTGTAACTGAACTAGGGGTCACGGATCCTCTCATAAAGCACGTGCCCCAAGAAACCTCAATGTCACGTATCAATGATCTTTGGTATGCCAAAAAGATGATGTTCCAAGATGACATGGTGGGAGTAATGCTGCCCAAGGAGCCACTAGGGAATGTATTTGTTGATCCAAGAGATTTCTAGGTCTATTCAGCACTCTAGCTAGTGCTCATGTGCCACACACAAAGCCATGAAGTTGATCAATACCATTGTTAATTAGGAAATCCTGCATGTCCCATATCATGCATTTGATCAATGATCTCTGGTTGTTGAAGAAGATGAAAGCCCCGATGAAGTAATGAAGAAACAGATGAATCAATGGCGACTAGACCGGCATGGGAACTATGGCTTTAGTGATACAATGAAACCCTAGAGGTAAGCGAACATTATTGTTAATGAAAAATGTAACCTCCCACGGTCAGTATACCTTATCTGGTGCACCTTTAATTTTAGTGTTACTGCATGCTGTAAGTAAATGTGTTTATTTATTTATTTATTATTATTATTATAATTTTTTTTTTAATGAAAGTGCCAATGTTAATGAAAAATGTTTAAATTTGTGTTCCTTGGAAGTGGCTATTTCACTTAAAATGAAGATAGTCAATTTTGTTATGAGTGTAAGGGCAGGATTTGCTTAGATAGCCCAAAAATGAAAAGGACTAAGCCTCAAAGAGCCAAAAACAATGAATACGTAGAGAGTGGACTAAAAACTGAACTTTAAAGTGTTTGACTATAATAACAGTGGTAGAGATGATACTAGAAAGGATAAATAAACAGTTTAATGTAAAGAAAATCCTCCTCGGCAAAGTCCAAGGGTAGAAATTCTGATATATTTCTTTCAGATTTAAGCACTATTACAATTCTTCAGTGTACAACAATATATTTTTTTTTCCTCTCTAAATTCTCCTGTTCCCATGTAATGAGGATTTCCTTCTTTATATTCACCCTCACCTCTTCATCTCAACCATCCATGTGTAGAACAAATTGTTGGCTTTGTACTTGTCCCATTAACACCTTTCTGAAGTTTTCATGGGTAGCTGTAAGACTAAATATTATTATTCAAGTATCACCTCTACATTAATGCGGGCAGGAAGTTAGCTGCAGAGTATTTAATGCTGTAGTAGTAGCTTTCTCTTAGATATTTTTCAATTTCCCTTTGTCCTATTCTCCCCTAATGTTTGTCTTTACTAGTAGAATCATCCGAAGTATTGCTCTCGATGGTTGATCAACCCTTTTTACCTCTACTATGTTAAGCCGAGGAGGCATTTTTCCTCAAACTACCTTTCCCAACCCTCATTACGACAATCCTTCCATAATTCACTGATTTGTACTTTTTCGCTAACGTCTACTTGTCCTCGGACTACTAAATATCTTGGGACAAGACCCACAACTTAATATACATTCCTGGGCCTTTCACCCCTACAATAGCCCTTCGAAATTCTTTTCTTTTACTCCTCAGAAAAAAGGAGGATTTCGATATTATAACAATTATTCTGCTCTTCTTTTACACCACCTCTGTCTGTGCAGGTGTCTTTTCAACTGCCTAAAAGCACGCTCTTGACGCTTCGGTATTCGTGATGTGCTTGCATTTAATTTATGTGGCTCCATGTTTCCCACGTTCTACACTACAATGGAGATCCAATGGTTGAAGATTTTATGGAGACTTGGGTCGGAATTCTTCCGCTTGCTTTTCCCCCTCATACATATATTGCCTGAAGACTTCATTTGCTTTACTTTTTGCACTCTCAAATCTAAAGAACTTAGTCTGAGGAGCCCTTCTTCCCTTTTGTATGTCGTTTTCAGTATATTTCTTTTTTCTTCTCATCTTCTCTTCTATTTTCTTTATTTAGAGCCTTTTCTTCCTTGGCCCCCCTAACTTCACCTTGCCTTCCCACAACCCTCAACCTTTCTGGCATATGGGTAGATTCGCTTACCTAGTAGACGCCCTAGAAGGTATAGAGAGCTTTAAAGCTCAAAACTGAATCCCACCGCAGGTTTCCATTAGGTATTGTAAATAGGGGGAATGACACACTATGTGGCAGGAGAGAAAAGTAGTAAGGCGTAAATGCACTTTTGGTCCCTACATTTTGGACCGATTCTCGATTTGGTCCCTAAACTGATTTTGCTCCTAGGTCGGTCCTTGATTTTTTAAAATCGTTTTTAAAATGGTCCCTGCCGTCAATCTAGTAACAGAAAAATCTGATGTGGCAAACAGAGTGCATACGTGGCACGTTAAATGCTGCTGTGGCTAATAAAATAATATTAAAAAATACCACGTCAGCATTTAAAATTTTTTTAAAAAGCCACGTCAGAAAATTTATATAAAAAAAGAAACTAAATTTTAAAAAAAAACCCTTAAATCTAATTTAATTAAAAAATTAAAACCCAGCAACTTGTTCTTTCTGTTCTTCCCAATCAAACCCAGCAAGGAAGAACTTAAACCCAGCAATGAAGATCTCAAGCCCAGAACACAACAACACAAACGAAAAAAAAAGAAAAAAAAAGAAATGGAGATCAAACACAAACACTGACCCAGATCACAACAACACAAATGAAAAAAAGAAAAAAGAAAAACGAAAAAGGAACAGAGATCAAACAACAAACCCAGAAAAATTACATCAAACTCGCAAATTTACAACCCAGAAATAAACAAATAAAGAGATCAAGCAACAAGCACATTGAGATGAACAACCCAGAAACCATAAGCAACTCCTTGCTTCAGTCATCAACAAACCCAGACCTCAAAATCTCTACTTCGGTCATCCACTTCTTCAATGGCCAGATCTGAAACGGCCACACCGATCTCCATGGCCACACCTTCTCCACGGCCACACCGATCTCCATGGCCACAGCCCACCCCCCACTGAAACCCAGAAAAATCCAGCCTCTCCAACCAAACCCAAATACGCACCAATACGCACAAATACGCACCAAGAGACAGACACAAATACGCACCAAGAGACAGAGAAAGGAAGGATTTGAAAAAAAAAAAAAAAAAAAAAAACACGAAGAAGAAAGACACAGACACGAAGAAAGAGAAAGAAAGGATCTGAAAAAAAAAAAAAAAAAAAAAAGGAAACGAAAAGAAGAAAGATGCAGACACGAAGAAAGAGAAAGAAAGGATCTGAAAAAAAAAGAAAAAGAAATGAAAAGAAGAAAGATACAGACACGAAGAAAGAGAAAGAAAGGATCTGAAAAAAAAAAAAAAAAAGGAAATGAAAAGAAGAAAGATACAGACACGAAGAAAGAGAAAGAAGGAATCTGAAAAAGTTTTTTCTTTTTTTGTTTTTGATTTTGAATTTTTTCAGTTTAATTTTTTAATTAATTAAAATGCTGATTTGTCATTAAAAGGCTGACATAGACGCTGACATGGTATTTTTTAATATTATTTTATTAGCCACGTCAGTATTTCATATGCCACTTATACACTTCGTTTGCCACATCAGATTTTTCTGTTACTGGGTTGACGGCAGGGACCATTTTAAAAACGATTTAAAAAAATCAAGGACTGACCTAGGAGCAAAATCAGTTTAGGGACCAAATCGAGAATCAGCCCAAAATGTAGGGACCAAAAGTGCATTTACGCCAAGTAGTAATCCCTATAATTGCCTTTATAGAGGGAAGGATGAGAATCCCCATGGGTAGAGTAACTAGGGATTATTTAATTGCTCACAGACTCTCCCCCACCTAATGCGCCCCCAATATGTTTAGGATTCTAGATAGTGTAGATGTGCTCAATGAGAAGATGTGTGTGAACCCCACCCATCATGACGTTAATTAGGTTTACAACCGTCATAAATTAACAGGGTAAGGGTATTACTTAAAAACCAGAGTTCTCGAGGTTAGGCTCATATCGTGTCTCCTTAGGTCCAACAAGGGTATGAATAAAGACTATCTAATCATCTCAGGGGAATGGCACGATGGGCTTCACTATCAGATCAGAGAAGGGACACCAGGTGGGGTATTTAGGCCTAGGTTTATTATTCCAATAACACCATTTTTTCTTGCTAACATTTCCTTTGCTCACCCTTTCTATTCGTACTTGTAATTTTGTTTTTCTTTTATATGCGTTGTTTTCTGATGATATTTTTGCTTTTGATCAACCTGTAGATAAGTACTCTACTATCCCGAACCTCAGCCTTGTCAACGAGCTAAACTTGATAAAAATACTTAAGGTTAAGATATTTGTCCACACAGATGGGCAATTAAGAGCAACCTATCTCATCCTCGACTACAATATCATCTCGTTCAGCTTTTAGGCGCCCAAGTACGTGATCAAAGCTAAAGACCGTCGCTTCACTTGATCAATATCGTCGTACCAGGCTTCCTTAACCTAGGCCCTACTCTAGAAGGCATACAGTAAGTAAAATTACCTTTTCAACACACAGCTGAGGAGGAAACGATGCCTTCCCAGCTAGCTATCAAAGAAGAAGAAAAAGAAGAAAAAGAAGAAGAAGTGGTTGAAGTCTCAGATTCCGAGGACGATTAAAAGGCTTCCTCAACCTAGGCCCTACTCCAGAAGGCATACAATAAGTAAAATTACCCTTCCAACACACAGCTGAGGAGGAAACGATGCCTTCCCAGCCAGCTATCAAAGAAGAAGAAGAAGAAGAAGAAGAAGAAGAAGAAATGGTCGAAGTCTTAGATTTCGAGAACGACTACGATGTCTTCAACCATCCCCAATCCTTAAAAGTTCTAGCTGGTGACTTCAGCCATCTTCCCCTAACCCAAGTAAGCCACACCCAAGAAGCTTTCATTGTCCCTGACGAGATGGTGTTACAACGTAAGCCTAGGACAAGCCTTTGGGACCTGCTAGAGTCCTACGCAGGAGGTAATGTGCCTGAAAAGGCAATTTAGACCAAGCCTTCCATCCCTCCAAACACTTAGGCTCTCCAACTCGATCCTGCTGACAAGAAGAGGAAAAGAGACCATAAAGGTAAGAAGGTGATGGAGGAAGGGAAGGGCCTTCGTTCTAAGGAATCGGAGCCCTAAAAGGGGGCCAAAGCAGCTAAAACTGCTCACAAGGTCCTCAAGTGAAGGATCCATGGTGGAGAAGGGGCATGACCGCCAAGTTAAGGTGCCAGCCTGAAACCCCCCATTAGTGTTGGACGGAGCTCCTCTTCCAACAAATGCTTTTATAAGGGACTTCTAGCACGGGAAGGCTAGGTATGTGGCCAATGCCGTGGAGCAAGCCCTTTTGCTGCTCGGGTACATGGTCGATCTTAGGTCCATGAAGACACACGAAGTGTTCCTCAGTCTTAAGAGGGACCTTGCCCTGGTAAGCCTTTTAAATGATTTTTTTTTTTTTTTTACTTAAGGTTATGATTGCTTTTTCTAACCGTTGTGTTTTTTCTTTGAAAGGCTGTTTAAGCCGTACATAAGGCTGAGAAGTTGGTGAATAGCTCCCATAGGCAGATGAAGGATGAGGAGGGGAGGCGCATTGCAGCTGTGGACGCCTTTTATGTAGCCAAGAAAAGGATTCAAGAGTTGAACAACAAACTAACTGAGGCTGACAGAGATAAGAAAAGCGCCGAGGCTGCCCTATAAAGAGCTGAGAGGCAAGCAGAGAGTCAACCCAAACAGTTTTGCCAGACCGAGGACCAGCTAACTGCAGCCAAAGAGCAGATTGGGGTCTTGAAGAAAAAGCTGAAAGAGGCTGAGAAGGCCATAGACAAAGCTGAATAGAATGGGAAGTAGGGGTAACAGAGACCAAGGAGGCACTCCAGGCTAAAGTCTTGTGGGTGTGTAGAACATACTGTTTCCGAGTGTGGAATAAGGCCCTCAATCAGGCTGGGGTTCAGGTCTCCTCTGCCCTTAGGAGAGCAGAGAATGTCTATTATCCCCTTACAATCCGAGCATCAAGCCCTCCAAGCTCTAGGGATGCAGTTGCTTCCCAGGAGACAAATCCTAGCTAGAGCAGTCCTACCAAGGCCCTCCCTTCTTCCAACAGTCCTTCCAAAGAGGTTGGACAATCTGAGATAGCTGAAAGGGAGAAAGATACAACTAAATGGGTGGTCCCTGATGGCACTAAGCCTCCAACTACGCCTAAGGACTCCTCTAAGGGTAAGGAAATATCTTAAAACCTGGAGACTGTCCTAACTGCCCTTCCCATGCCTGCCAAGGAGGACCCCAAGGGCAAAGGTCCAGCCTCCACAACTGTTGAAACTGCCAAGTCCACCAAGGCCCCAGGAAAAGACAACCCTCTACTAAAGATCAAATAGGGCTTAGGCTAAAATCTATAGACTTTTTTGTTTTCATGTAACTTTAGTTTTTATATCTTTAATGTTGTACTTCCTTTGCCCTTTTACAAGGCTTTTTCTAATGATAAGTGTTAACTTTCTTTTATGCTTTATTATAATTAGGCAATGCCAAACCTAATTTCTATCCTACTCTGTATTTAATCAATATAAGTATAATCTATAATCCCTATCCATTCATGATATACTCTCATTTTGGACTTTAACAATTGCTTACTCAAGTAAATAATATAACTACCACAGTCCATGTAATCAATAACATAATAAGTTAAGTCTTTCAGTCTTACAACCTTTAACAGAATGTACTCTTGCCTTCAAAAACGTACCTTATACATCTGAAATAAGTAATTCACTTGACTATATGGGCTTTAGTCTTTTCTTTTCAACCTTAAATAATGGTAAGCCAAGTACTTACTTACAACTGCACCTGCTCATACACTTGGTAGCATATCAAAACAATGATAGGTGTTAATTTACCTATAGCATATGGTCCGAGGAACCAAACATAACTAAGGTTCTGTTTAACATCTAGAAAGATACTGAATAGTGTTAATTTACCCAAGGTATATAGTTCGAGGAGCCAAATATGACCGAGTAGCCAAATATGACTGAGTTTTTGTTTAGCACATGAATATTTTCTTTTAGAAGTATAAATTTACCCAAGGTATGTGGTTCAAGAAGACAAACATGACCATGGTTCTGTTTAATACTTAAACAAATAATAAGGAGTACTAATTTACTCAAGATATGGGGTCCGAGGAGCCAGGCATGACAGAGGCTCTGTTCAATACTCAAACAAGTAATCAAGAATATTAATTTATCCAAGATATGTGGTCCGAGGATCCAGGCATAATCGAGGTTCTGTTTAATATTCAAACAAGTAATGAGGAGTACTAATTTACCTAAGGTATGTGATCCGAGGAACCAAGCATGACTGAGATTCTGTTCAATACTCAAACAAGTAATCAAGAATATTAATTTACCCAATGTATGTGGTTCAAGGAGGCAGGCATGACCAATGTTTTTTTTAATATTCAAACAAGTCATAAACATAACACATAATGTCAGAAATAAAAACATGGCAGAGTTGCCTTTCATTAATAATAGTATCTTTGCTGGTTATTTACATTCCAAGGACGTGGTATGACATTTTCATCTAAATCTTTTAGGAAATAAGCACTTATACCAACTATCGAGGTGATACAGAATGACCCTTTCCAATTGGGCCCTAACTTTCCCCATACTGGATTTTTTGCAGTACCCACAACCTTTCTTAATACCAAGTCTCCTAGGGCCAAGGGCCTTTCCCTCACCCTCATATCATATCCTTGCTTAAGCTTTTGCTGATAAGACGTCAACTGAACCATGATAGTTTCTTTTTGCTCCTCAATTAAATCCAGGCTCTTCCCTAATAGGTTATCGTTGTTGTCTGGAGTGAACAAGCTTGTCCTCAGCATTGGAAACCCAATCTCTAGAGGGATCACAGCCTCGGCCCATAAGTCATTGAAAAGGGTGTTTCCTCCTTTGATCGACGAGGGGTAGTTTGATATGTCCAAATGACATGTGGTAACTCTTTCACCCATTTACCCTTTGCATCATCCAACCTCTTCTTTAGCCCATTCATTATAACTTTATTAACAGTCTCGGCTTGCCTATTCTCCTGTGGATAGGCTGGAGTTGAATATCTGTTCCTAATACCCAAATCACAGCAGTCCCTTTTGAAAGTTTTACTATCAAAGTGAAGCCCATTTTCCGAGATAAGGGTATGAGGAATCCTAAATCGAGTAACAATATTTTTTCATACAAATCTTTTCGCATCCACATCCCTAATATTAGCTAGTGGCTCCGCTTCAACCCACTTGGTAAAGTAATCAGTGCCGACCAGAAGCCATCTCCTATTTCCTGCTGCCTTAGGGAAGAGCCCTACAATATCCAAGCCTCACTGTGCAAAAGTCCAGAGACTAGACAGATGATTGAGGACACCCACTGGCAGATGAATGTTTGGAGCAAATCTCTTACATTGGTTACACTTCTTCACGTATTCTTGCGTCTCGCATACTTGACGACCAATATCCTTAAGTATGACTTCCACAAATCTCTTCGTGTAATTCTTCTAGTAGTGGCTTTACTGCCTCAGGATGGACGCATTGCAAATACACCCCAGAAAAAGAGCACCTATATAACTTTTAATCCTCAGACAACCAAAAACAAGAGGCTTTTCGTCGCACTTTATTAGCCTCCTCCTTCCCTTTGAACAAAATATCATCCTTAAGGAACAAAACTATAGGGTCCATCCAACTAGGTCCCACTCTAATTTGATGAATTTGGGTCCTCTCTCTTCTTATCTCAATAGGCTTACATAAATCCTCAACCAGGATAACCCGAGACAAACTCTGAGCCGAGAAAGTTGCGAGAGTGGCAAGAGAGTTAGCATGTGTATTTCTACTTCTAGGGATTTGCTGTAAAGTGAAAGACTCAAATCCTGATTGCAAGTACCTAACCTGGTTCAAATATTCCTGCATTCTCAAATCCCTAGCCTTCAACTCTCCCTTCACTTGGCCTACAACCAATCTTGAATTTAAGAATACCTCCACTACTCTTCTTGCCATTTTCAGAACCATAGCCATCCCTACCAACAAAATTTCATACTCAGTCTCATTATTTGTGGTTGAGAAACCCAAACTCAAGGATTTCTCAATAGTGATCCCTTTAGGTAACTAGCCCTAATCCAGATCCTTTTTTATTAGCTGCACCATTAACGTATACCTTCTAAGATAAAGGTCCTTGTAAGGAAAACATCCTAATTTATTTTCCATCCATGCTTTGTTTTTCCCTGTCCTCTTCTAGTGGAGACTCGGTAAACAAGATCACCAAATCTGCAAGAACTTGGCCCTTAACAGAGGTACGAGGCATATACTTTATATCAAAAGCCCCTACACTCGTTCCCCATTTTGTAATTCTCCTAGTGTAATCAGCTTTCCACAGTAGTGATTGAAGAGGAAGTTGGGTTAGAACCACAGTTGTGTGAGCTTGGAAGTAATGAGAAAGCTTCCGTGTAGCATGCACCACCTCCAATGGTAGATGACTAACTTTTGCTTCATGCAACAATTTGCTCATATAATAAACTGGTCTCTACAATCCATTATCAACTCGTATAAGTTCTAAGCTTACCACATGAGAGGCTACAACAATGTAAGAAAATAGAACCTCCTTCTCCTCAGGTTTGGACATAACGGGTGGTCGAGAAAGACACTCTTTTAGCTGCTTGAAGGCTAGGGCAAACTCCTTGGTCCATTCAAATCCTTTCCACTTATACAACAATTGGAAGAAAGGCCTACACTTGTCTACTGTCCAAGAGATGAATTAGTTCAGAGCAGCAGTCATTTCTGTTAACTTCTGGACTTTTTAAGGATTCCGAGGAGGTTGCAAATTGTTAATTGCCCTAATCTAATCAGAATTGACCTCAATTCCACGGTAAGTGACCGTATAGCCCAAAAATTTGCCTGAGCTATCGCCAAAAGAACACTTAGAAGCGTTAAGGTGTAATTTGTGCTTTCTCAGTATTCCAAAAATATTCCCGAGGTCATTCATAGGCTCGGACTCGACCTTGCTCTTCAGCATCATATCATCTACGTAGATTTCAATGTTTTTGCCAAGTTGAGGTTCAAACATCCTGGTCATCATCCTCAGATGGGTCGACCTTGCATTTTTCAACCCAAAGGGCATCACTCTGTAGTGATAGTTTCCTGTGGGCGTAACAAAAGCTGTCTTCTCCTGATTGTCTAAAATTAATGGTATTTGATGGTACCATTGAAAGGTATCTAGAAAACTCATCCAAGGATGGCTTACTGTTGCATCCACTAATTGATCTATACGAGGCATGAGGAAGGGGTTCTTTAGGTAAGCTTTATTTAAATTTATGAAGTCTACGTATACTTGCCACTTCTCATTTTTCTTCTTCACCACCATCGTATTGGCCAGCTACTTCGGGTAAAACACCTCTTTTATAGCCTCCACCCGCTTAAGCTTGATCACATTCTCTTTGATAGCATCAGAATGCTCCTTAGATGAGTGTTGAGGTAGTTGCTTTTTGGGAATGACAGATGGATTGACATTTAAGTGGTGACAAATAAAACTTGGGTCCACCCTAAGAGCCTCATAAGCACTCCATGAAAACATGTTAACATTCTTCCTATGAAACACAATTAGCTCCTCTTTCTCCCGAGGGGGTAATTGAATTCCCACCTAGAAAAACTTCTCCTCGTCATCATCAATGTAAATTTTCTCTAAATCTTCACACTTTGCCCCTTCTACGGCTGCTTCCGAGGACAAGACTACTTTCCTTGATTGCTACGAACTCTTTTCTAGAGGGGCTGAGGACTCTCCTCTAGTTTGATGCCTAATAGTGGCTACTAAGCACTGCTTGGCCATAGGCTGACTCCCGATCAGCTCCTCGACTTGGTCCCCTAATGGATACTTCACCTTCAAATGCAAGGTGGAAGAAACAACCTTCAAGGCATGAAGCTAAGGTCTTGCCATAATAGTAGTGTAAGGGGAATAGGCATCTACCATAATGAAATCCTCCTCTACCACTTCTGATCCTGCTTGAATAAGTAACCTGATTTGGCCCTTTGGGATAACTGTTTTCCCATCAAAGCCTACTAAAAGGGAATCATAGCAGGTCAAGTCCTCAGGTTTCAGTTTCAATCCTTTATATAGATCAGGGTACATGATCTCTGCACTGCTACCTTGATCTACCAAAACCCTCTTTACATCATACCCTCCAATCCTAAGGGTAACCATTAGGGCATCATCGTGTGGTTGCAAGGTTCCAACTTTATCCTCATTGGAAAAGCTTAAAGCTGGTTAGACCTCCACTCTACCCCTTTTCGGATTAGGAGACAAGTTTTCGGCAAGTGGTTGAGTTATAGACATCAACCTGGATGGCTAACCAGTTATTCTTGGAGCAGCAAGAATGACACTGATTGTACCTAAATGTGGACTTGTAGAAGCATCTCTCTGAGCTCCCGACCCTGCCTGACTACCTTGTCCGTTGGGTTGATACAAGAATTTTTTTAACTCCCCAATCTTAACCAATTGCTCCAACTAACTCCATAACGTCCTACAATCTTCTGTATTATACCCCCACTCCTAGTGGTATTGACAATGAAGGCTTTGGTTGCACTTCGTGGGGTCTCCCCCCATCTTATTTAGCCATTTAAAATACGGCTCATTCTTAATTTTTTCTAAAATTTGATGCACAGGCTCTCAGAACACAGTGCTAACTACCTGAGCAGTAGTAGATCTAGAATGCTCAGCAAAATCTCTTCGAGGTCGATTGTTATTGTATTTAGAACCTAAAATCCCTTATATCCTGAGGGACCACCTTAGCCTTCCTTTTATTTTGTTGTTGGTCCTCCTCGACCTGCTTATACTCATCAATACGGTCCATGAGCAAACGCACACTCCTAATAGGCTTCCTTGTCAAAGATTTTCTCAAATCATGTTTGGCGAGTAGGTCAACCTTGAAAGTTCTTATAGCCACATTGTCAAAATTTCCATCTATCTCATTAAACATCTCCCAGTATCTATTAGAGTATATTTTCAGGGTTTTCCTTTCTCGCATAGTCATGGACAACAGGGAGTCCAAGGGCTGAGGAACCCTACTACAAGTAAAGAAACGAGCCCTAAATGCCCTAGTAAGCCCCTTAAAGGAGTTAATAGAGCTTTCCTTCAAACCATCAAACCACCTCATCGCCACAAGCCCCAAACTGGATGGGGACACTTTGCACATCAAACTCTCATTCTTTGAGTAAATAGTCATTCTTTGGTTGAAGTGGCTAACATGTTCCACAGGGTCCGTTTTGCCATTATATAGGGTAAATGTTGGTTGTGTAAACCGCTGAGGAAGTTTTCCTCTCTTAATCCTTTGCGTAAAAGGCGGTTTAGAAATCTAGCGCAAGGCGCGGCTCATAGTATCGTTTCCCAAGCCTTCGCAAGATGAGCTTCTACTTCTCGGCCTATAATGGTGCTCCTCATCGAGGACTCCCGTTCCCATGTAATGAGGGTTTCCTTCTTTATATTCACCCTCACCACTTCATCTCAACCCTCCACGTGTAGACTAGATTGCTGGCTTTGATACTTGTCCCATCAACACCTTCTTGAAGTCTTCATGGGTAGCTATAAGGCTGAATATAACTATTCAAATATCACTATTCAAATATCACATCCACATTAATGCGACTAGGGAGTTAGCTGCAGAGTATTTAATGCGATGGTAGCAGTTTTCTCTTAGATATTTCTCACGACTTCCATTTTCCTATTCCCTCCTGATGTTTGTCTTTACCAATAGAATTGTCTGAAGTATTGCTCTCGACGGCAGATCAACCCTTCTGACCTCTACTTTGCTAAGCTGATGAGGCATTTCTCCTCGGACTACCTTCCTAAACCCTCATGACTAGAATCTTCCATAATTCACTGATTTGTACTTCTTCGCTAACATCTACTTGTCCTCGGACTACTAAATATCCTCGGACAAGGCCTACAGCCCAATATACATTCCTGGGCCTTTCATCCCTACAGTGAGCATATGTAATATTACGTTATTTATAATTATTAATAATATAGAGTTGTTTATATATTTAAATTTATAGTATTTAATCGGAATAATGAAATAGATCCATTTCAAATGGGGATGAACATTTTTCTTAGAAGTGTCAATGTAAACTTTTTACCCTTGACAAGCTTGTCCTGATAAACGTGCATTTCGTTTCATGTATCTAACACAAATTTCACATTTGTTAATTCATATACTAAGTGCAAAGTAAGGATTGATTCAAATCTAAAGCAATTAAGTCCTTTTTAAGATATTGAAAAATAGTAGATTGATGTAATAACATACAATGGAATTACTTTTTTTTTTTCATTCTTGTGCAAATTCAATAGGTATTCCAGATAAAATAGCCAAGCACAATAATCATCACAAACAAAAAATTCAACAACTTATAATTAGAATACCGAACTTAAATAGAAAACCCTCAAGTGAGAAGGAAAAACTACAAGTCCAATCAAATAAAATCCTCCGCTTACAAAAACTAATATTACCATAATATTTTAGAAAATAAATGCTAGAAACTGACCCCCCTCCCAACATGCACACGCACATGCACACACATATGCACGCGCGCATGCATGCACACACACATATATATGTCTATCTCACTACGAATACTAAATGAAGGCTCCATTCCGTTGAAATGATAGAAAATATTTTAATTTTCTCTCATATGTGTTTGGTACAAAAGATAGAAAAATAAAAGATAGAAAATGTGATTTGAATAAATTTATTGTTATACTATTATTACATTAGGAGATTATATATTTTTAAAAAAAACTATAAATAAGAGAGACAAAATAATAAATCCTATTTAAAAATAATTTTCTCTCCATATTTCCTTCCAATTTAGAAACATGATTTTTTATAGATCTGGATAGAAAGCTTCAGCCACCCCATTTTCCATTCTCCATCTTTTTCACCTTAGCAACGTGGGACAAAGTTAATGGGACCCTTCAAAGGATATTCATTTTTGTTTTCTTTTATTAAGTAAAGGAGAAAAAAAAGATGTAAATGAAAGCCTAGAAGGTATAAGTCCCAAACCTACCTTTAAAATAGTACTCTTAACTCCCTAGGTAACTTGGGTACTTATCAAGCCAACATCCAACTCCTTCTCTAGCAATGTGAAAGGAAAACAAAATACAAAATCACAAATAAAATGGATTAGAAAGAAAGACATCTCAAGTATCATTACTAGGACTAGGGCTGTCCAGGTTCATCCGTCAACCCGATCCACCCGAAGATCCGACCGCAACCGACCCGAAACCGGCCGACCCGACTACTCCGGCGGGTCGGCGGCGGGTCTTCACCAGCGGAAACCGATTCCGACGAGTCGGGCTTCGGTTTTCCTCCCCTAAAACCCGAAAGACCCGAACTGATCGAAATATTTCCAGTTAGTACAAAAAATTCCAGATTCCGGCCAATATTTTCCAGAATCCGGCGAAAAACCCAAATCCGGCGACTTTTTTTTCCAAATTCATAAGCTATTTCCCTTAGATCCAACGAGTTTTTGACTGGATCTGGCGAAATCTCATCGAATCCGGTGAGATTTTCACCAGATCCGGTCAAAATCTCGCCGGATCTAAAAGAAATGGCGCTGGAATCTGGAAAATAGTCACCGGATTCTGGGTTTTTATGCCGGATTTGTGTCTTTTCCTCTGTTTTTCTCGCCGTCTTGAATCCGACCGACCCACCCGCCACCCGTTGAAGGTCTCAACCGCCTGACCTGATTACTCCGGCGGGTGCCTTTTTTCCCCACCCGATTCCGGCGAGTCGGTTCCGGGTTGGGCACAAACCCGACCCAAACCGACCCGTGGACAGCCCTAACTAGGACTATGTGCATATCTAAAATTACAATAATGGGCTTAGGCTTTTAATGTATTCCCAAATTCCATATCTACCCCCAATAATTGTCACAACTCACAACGGTCTCATGGGCTTGAACTCCCAGCATAAGATCAAATTAGTGAATTAAACAAGTCTCATCCTATCATGAGTGTGTGTGGGGTTGGGGAGATCATAATGCTGAATTAGCCAGGTCCAATGGGGAAGCTGTTATGTAAGAAAATGTTGTGTAATAAAGGGTGGAAATGAACCCTTTCAAATTATTTGTTTCAATCGAGATGTTTGTTCCATCTGAGAATGTAACCTTTGTGCCATGGAAGGCACATGTCCAACACTGGGAATGTGGTGCGACCAACTTTGTAACTTTGACTTAATATTGTAGCAATTAATCTATGCTGGTGTACATACATGTGAAAGAAGAAAGCAATGAACTTGGTAAAAATTCTTTTTTGATCTTTTATAAGTATTTCATGTTATGGTACAACAACAGAAAATATACACATTGAACAAGGGACATATGCTAACATACATTTTGATTGTAGGGCATGGATTCTATGTAACTTTCTTGGAAGTTCCTGTTTAACAATGGACATACTTCTTCTATTTGAAACAAACAGGAGTGTATTTACTTAGCCAAATGGAATTTGTTAAAACTAGGCTGGGGGAATATTGTAGTAGTTCTGTTTTCTGATCTCCATACTCTTCTAGTAGGTCTAGTTTTGTTAGTCACAAAAGACTTAGATGACTCCATCTGAACCTCCAGCTTGGATGGGTCTAGTGACAACTTTTCACTGATGAAAGCATCCAAATCCATTCCGGTTCCACTTTCATTGTCTTTGCTATCTAAGGAGCCAGCAGAGGGGCTTACTGACTCCTTATCAGTGCTATTTCCATTAATTTCTGGTATATTTTCCATAGAATCCTTTACCTTGTTGAATGACTCCTGGTCCAACTTCAAGAGTCTCTTTATGCTATCAATCGCTGGGTCAATGATATCTAAGAATCCCATAACCCATGAGGCATCATCCACAACTTCTGTACGCTGTTGCATACAAACAAAATTAACTTAGTCTTAAGTGAGAGACCTTCACATAAGAAAATTTTCATAAAAAGCTTAACCTTACTACTATATTTATCTCCTTTTCTAGGACAGCAGAAATTAGGATAGATAAATTACTGATTGCATCTTAGCACAACAATAAAGAAAACACTTCAGGGTTTCTTCAAGAACAGTTTTCAACTTATCATATAGCAAAACTGTAGATGATTAAGAATTGGAGTTATTAGATGAAAAAAAAGTCACTTTAAGGCGAGTTCTTATAGTAGGAAATTACATAGTTTATCACAAGATGAAATGTAATTACTGACCTGCTGAAAATAGAGGTTTCGAATTTCCTCAGCACGCATAGAATTGCCTTGTTTTTCCTCCAATGATGCCCACGTCATCCATGTTATATAACTCTGTGAATTTATATTTAGTGAGGACCTAAATAATCTTCGGGCTGCTGATAAATTCCCAACTTTCTGTTCTAGAACACCCCAAGCCTGCAATGTAACCATAGAGCATGCTCAATAAGCTGGAAGGAAGATTAAGTACCCGTTTGGATAGCAATTATAATTCCTGCGTTCACGTTTTGTCTTTTCTTTTTTTTTTTTTTTCTTTCTTCGGTTCTGCTGGGGACAAGAGGCAGTGCGCGCACTGTGCGTGCACAGTGCACACACTGTTCACGTCCATTTCCAGCAATTTTTTATTAAAAATGGGTCCCGCAGTACTATTCACACATTAAAAAATTATTTTGCTACAGTGTTTTCAGTTTCATTTTTCAGTTCAGCAAAAATAAGCTCTATCCAAACGGACCCTAAGTTGCTACAACATCAATCTCTTATCTCCAGATGCATCACAAGATTTTTTCGTTACCTGAAGACATCGAGCAGCACTTTCACTAGTTGAGTTAATTGACAATGCTCTTTGGTATAATTCCCTTGCCTTCTCTATGTTTCGTTCTTTCCATTCCATCCATCCCCAAGCCTAAAATGCCCAAATTTTGTCACTTAATCAGCTTTACAAAGGTTCAAGAAATTACTAATGCAATTTTATGCATAAAAAGTATTACATGGTACAGAGAAAAAAAGAATGATATTTTTTATTGGTTGTTCATTTGGTTTCTCTGGATTACAAATTTTGATGTTTCCTTCAAAGCCATTTTAGTGGAAATACTCACAATCCATACTGGTTGGTGCCTAGGATCCAATTCAGATGCTCTCCTGAACAGCACTCGAGCAATATTTGCAGATGAGTATTTATATTCTAATAAAGCAAGAGATTGAAGGAGGACAGGATCCCTTGGATTAAGTGCATGGCCAATCTTCAATAGTTTTTTCCCCTTGTTGATATTTCCCATATTAGCTTCAAACACTCCCCAAACATGCCATGCAAACCTATTCTTTGGACTTGCCTGGACTGCTTTCTACATATTTAAATAGCACCAACCATTACAGTCATTACAATAGAAATCAATAACAATGGACTGCAGAAAAGGAATCAGATAAAAAATCATACATTGTTTTCTGGCTAGCCATTAGCTACTAGGAAAAGAAAGTGATGGTAAATGCAAATGGTAACAAGAAGAAATCACCTCAAATAGCTGCCTAGCAGCATGGTTGTTTTCCTGTTGAATCTCCAATTGTGCCCATGCCTTTGTCACAATATTTAATTGATACATAAAAAAATTACTTCAGTAAACGCGCAACCAATGGCACTAAAAGTTAATTCAACACACAAAAACCTATGTTTTGGACAATCAAGACTTACAAGCCAACTGGCACAGCTTTTGGGGTTATACTTAGTGGCCTGCCTAAACAAATACCGAGCCTGCTCATAACGATTTGCTTTAGCTTCCAACATTGCAAGTGTTTGGTATATGTACTCATTTCCACCACAAAATTTTAAACCTTTAGCCAGCAGTTGCCTTGCTTTCTTAATATTTCCTTGTTTTAGCTCTAGAACTGCCCAACCATGCCAGGCAGCAATGTGTCTTTTATTGGCAACAGTTGCTGCATCAAATAACTCTCTTGCTCTCCTTATATTTCCCATCTTGTTTTCCAAAACTGCCCAACACTGCTCCAAGAGAACATGTACTTTTTAACTTCAACAAAACAAAATACAATGTAAAAGACAATATATTTAAAGAATCAATTCAACTGAATCTATCCCTCATAGGCAATATAGTATCTCAGATACCATATTAACAAAATGACTTCCTGTAGAATGCTGCATTGGTGTCCCTGATCCATGATATATGCCAGAATTGACAATATTTAAAATTATTCCATGAAGATAGACATACTAGGGCGTAGGGACCCAGTACCCACCATTATAATGTGCTAATGGAGCATAATTGTGAATGAGGTGAACCCTGTGCTACAAACATAACTAAAATAAGAGTGTTACCAGCTAGGAAAGTGAAAGTTCTCCATTTATCTACTTTAGAAAATTTAGAGATCATTCAGTAATCAATGAATTGGTTCTCCCAAATGCAAATTCAACCAGGCATGAAATCTAATCAATCTATGAAAGTGCTCATATTATTCTCAAGAACTAGAGGGCAAATTGAGCGAAGAAACTAGTGCGTTTGGCCAATTTATTTGTCTCACATTTGAGCAAATAAGGACTTTAACAAATAAGCTGACTTATTTTCATTACTCTCAACTTGTCTTCAGTTTCAACTTTGAAGTCAATGTAATCAAGGACTCCCAACCATAGTTTTATAAACCAAACCGGGTTGGCTGGTCGAACCTATTCAACTGGGAACTAGCACCATTCTGATAAAAACCCCTAAACCGGCCAAAACCAGAACCGAGAAAAAAATGGTTTATTGACAGTACCGGTTTTTAAAACCATGCTCCCAACATCATAACTAAGTCTGAATTAGAACAAGCTTTGTTATAGATAGGCTTCCCAATCCACTAATGTTCGAAGAACTACTTCAAAGTTATAATTCTCATATACCGTGGCTCTAAAGTTGGAGCCTGGAGGGTTCTAGAAGCTCCCAACAATCGATCATGTCAATCTCCTCAACAAAGAGGGTTTTTTTTTGGATTGGTTAAATAAAAACATAATTCATCAATAATAATAATGAAACTAGAAATGAATGACATTGCAAACTGACCAACCTTTGTTACAATGCTAAATGATCCAATCCAAAAGCTTAAGTTAGTAAAAGAAAACCAACAAAAAAATATACCCGTAAATCTAAGCAAACACCAAACTTTCAACCAATATGGGAATTCCATAGCATATTTCACAAAAATGACATCATTTTGAGAATAAAAAAGTAACCTGCCAAATGTAGGGATTTTCTCCTTGAGTAGCCTGACAACCTTTCTCATACACAGCTCTAGCTTCTGCCACTTTCGATTGCTTACCCAATATCTTCCCCAAGGCTACATATGCCCGCCCATCTTCTGGCCAATAATATATACACTTTGAAACAAATTCACAAATAACCCGCTGTCAGCAACACCACCAAAGTCCCAAAAAAGACTTAAAACTACAAACAAACATACATACAAAATAAATTTTAATGGGAATATAAATGTGAGAGAATGCCAAATTTAAAATTTTTTTTTTTTTTAATTTTTTTTATACAAGTTGAAATTTCTACTCTAACTTAATCTAACTTAATCTAAGTGTATATACATGTGTGAAGCTCTCTTCTGGAGACTTGAACCTCAACTTTTGCCTCCCATACTCCACAAGCACTTATACTTATAAAATGATTATCGCACTAAAGGTATGCGGTAAAACTAATTTTTTTTAATAAAATTAATTACAATCATCTACCCTAAACTATAGGAGTATCTACGATATAAATTCTAAACTTCAAAATTTTGTAATCAAAAACTTAATTTTTTTTTTTAGAATACTAAGTATTTTAACACACACCAAGTAGAGAGGGGAGAAAGTTTTAAAATTAGTATAAATTAATAGTTGGTGGGCCTAAACTATAAAACTATTTTTGAAACAACCGGAAATGGAGAATGAGAAGAAGAGAGTAGAGGTTTTATTTAATACTAAAATTTGGAATATTATGGTTACTTGCACATCTCGTCTCCCCCATCTCCCGCCATACGAGCATTTACAATGTGTAATTCTAATTTGGATGATGGGTGAATAGCGCAACTAATTTTTGAATTACAATGTGATTATAGAGTTTTGAAATTTAGGATGCACATTATACGTGGTACCCTTACAATTAACATTTTCTTTTTTAGTTTGTAAACCCGTACAAGGATGTGAAATTATTCAAAAGCTCCAATGTTATTGCGCATTCCTCTCATATATAAATGAGAACTCGAGACATGTAAATGTGTAATACATGGTGTACAAAATAATTTCTAGAATAGATCGAACCATATTAACAATCATATTAATTAATTATTATTCTACACTCATACAATATGCTCATGATTAAAATTGATATCAAGAATACTACAAATTTTACTACATCTGCCTTACAAACTTATTTACAATCTATCATTTTAAAAAAAAAAAAAAATCATACTTTTATTTATTACGTAGTTGGCACCAACAGCATCCATTGCAATTTACCACGTATCGATTGTAAGTTAAGCATTTTCTCTATAAACAAGCATCCCCGATCAGTATCAATAAATCTAATCGAATTTTGATACCAACCAAAAAAATATGAGTCTTGAAATTAATTAAAAACAGTTATATTGTTAATGCCAAAGACAAAAACCAAAATGCTATGCAAAAATTAAGAGATTAATGATAAGAAAAATTATATAATACTCTTAAACGTTATATAAATTTAACTAATGGATTAGCCATTCCATTTACTTTACGTAAGAATAATCACTCAAAAAGTATCAAACCTTTTGAAGCACTTCCTCGGCTTCTTGATAGCGAAAACCCCTGGATAAAACCTTAGCTCTATAAAGCGCCAAGTCCAAGTTCACCGTAAGCGGCTTCTCCGTCGAGCCAAACCGTTCCAGTACTCTCTCCTCCGGCTCGAAAATCGGCATCTTCTTCGCCAACTCCGTGAGTCCCACATCGATATCCGAAACGTCTTCGTCATTTTCTTCTGCTATAACTTCAACTCCGCCTCCTTCACCGGAAAACCGATCCGCTGCCATCACAGGCCTGCGAACCACGAGCTCTTTCTCTTTCGACACGACGTCGTCGTTTTGTGCGAGTTGTTCTAAGACTGGTGCGGTGGCCAAAGTGGAGTCTTTGGAAGAACATGATGAAGTTAAAGTAGTAGTAGCAGTGAGATAAGAGGAGGAGTGGAGGGGTATAATGGGGATTTTGAAGGAGAATTTAGAGAAGGTGTTCGAGTTTTGAGTGGGAGAGAAGAGAGTGAAGTTGGAGTTTGATGAAGAAGCAGAAGATGAAGATGGAAAAAATGGCATTCTTTTTTTTCTTTTTTCTTTTTTAATTGATTAAACTGTATGACAGTATTATCAGTTTTACATGCAACGGGAAAATGTGAGGTGGGCTGTCAAGGAAAAAGATAGTACGAAATTACTGTTATACCCTTTTTCTGTTTGGCCCTTCGTGTATTTTCCTCACTTCATTATGGCTTATGGGGTATGGAAACTTTGAATGTAGTGGGTGAGTACCGTTGTAGCCTCTTTCTGTTTAATGGTTCTCTAAACTATTACTCCTGCTATTATTATTTTTGTCGAATTTAGCAAAATGATAAAAATTTTGGTATAATTTTTTATTTTAAAGATGACTTATTTTATTAATTAAATTTAATTATATGGTTTATTAGTTAATAACACAACGGTATCAATGTGATTTATTGTCCAATACACTTCTTTGTATTTGTTTAGTTACAACTTCTTAAGTAAGGGAGAAGTTTAGATTTAGTAATTCCATTGCACTGGATCTGATCAAAGGATGACACGTATTCAAAAATAGACATATGTCACAATCCCAACAGGTCTAATGTCGTTGGACACTGAACTTAATTTAGACTCATGAAGTAGCATGATTGAATTTAATTGGTTATGACATCTAAGTAATTGCACACATTTTAATTTGGACTAAAAATTCAAAATTTCGTTGCATATTTTTCTAAAAGATTTTGAATTTTCTTTGAAATTGATAGGAATTTTATTATGAAAAGGTTAAAATATTTATTACCAATAATTAAGACAGACATAGTCATTTTTAAAATTTAGCCTATTTAGGGTAGATTGCACACCATTATTAAAGATGTAAAGTGTAATTGATTTTTTCTAGTGTATATCTACTTTTTTTTTTTTTTTTTTTATAAACATGTGTGTATCTACCGGATATACCTTTTGTGTAAAGAAAAGGGTATTTGAGTAATTCCGTAGTTCAGGTGCAATAACTGGTTTAAGATTGGCCACGTGGGTTATTCCTTAGAGTGGCTCAGCTTTTTAATCCAAATAGCAGATATTTGTGGCACGTGGAAGAATCTTGTTGGTGGAGATCGGTAAGATGAAGATATTCCGTCAGATAGTGAGTGATCTGGGAATGGTATCATGCGTCCTAACATGGTTTTTCACTTCTTCTTTTTGTTCACGTTGTTCTATATATTATATAAAATAAAGGCGAAAATCACGGATTCATCTCTATATTTTTATCCGATTCTTATTTTGGTCTCTAAATTTTATTTTTACTATTTTTAGTCTTTATTCTGAAAAATACGTCTCATTTTTATCCCTGCTGTTACATCAAAAACAGAAAATGCACATGTGACAAACGGAGTGCACTGTTGAGCTGACGTGGCCATTAAAATAATAATAAAAAATGTCACATCAGTATCTAAATTAAAAAAATTAATTTATTAATTTAACTAAATAAAAAAAATTAAAAACAGAATTAAAAAGTAAAAATGACTTGAATTGATATCTAAGTGTGTCTTGAACAAGAACATCAAGAACACAAACCCAGACTCAATATCACAAACCCAGAAATTTAAAAAAAAAAAAAAAATCCATCAAACTCAAAATCACGAAGTTTAAATCGGAAAAGAAACCAGTGGCATCGCTTCCAATTTCAACCCATCCCCTCCACTTCTCTTCCCTCCTCTTATATGTGTATTTTTCCATCCTAACTCTCTCTTTCGTCTCACTGGCTCTATCTTTTCTTTTGTTTTTTTTTTCTTCTCTTTGTCTACGGCTTTGACTTTTCTATCTTCTTCTCCCACTCTTCTTTCTTGGACTCTTTCTCTCGATCTTTTGGCAGTGGATTGGAAGGGCTTTGGATCGGTGGTGGGTCTTGTGATTTGGGTTTAGTGGGTTGAGATTTTGACCGGTGGGTTGAGATTTTGGTCAGTGGGTTGCGATTTGGGTTTCAACAGTGGTGGTTGGCCAATTTGGGTGGTAGTTGGCTTGGTGATTTTCGGTTTGCGATCTGGGTTATGGTGGTTATGTTCTAGGTTGGTGGTTTTCGGTTTGCTCGCCGTTTGCATGTATTTTGCTTGCTGTTTGCTCACTGTTGGTTAGCCCTGGGTTTGCTCGCCTGGGTATGTGTTTTGTTTGCCATGTTTTGCTTGGTGGAGACCGTGGGTTGCGATTTTGATGGATTTTTTTTTTTTTTTTTTTTTTTTTTTTTTTTTTTTTTAATTTCTGGGTTTGTAAGGGGGTTGGGGCTGTTTGTGATGGTGATGAAGATGAGTGGAAGTAGGAGGAGGGAAGAGAAGTTGAGGGGATGGGTTGAAATCGGAAGAGTTTCTTTTCCGATCTGAACTTCGTGATTTTGAGTTTGATGGATTTTTTTTTTTTTTAAATTTTTGGGTTTGTGATATTGAGTTTGGGTTTGTGTTCTTGATGTTCTTGTTCAAGACACACTTAGATCTCAATTCAAGCCATTTTTACTTTTTAATTCTGTTTTTAATTTTTTTTATTTAGTTAAAATTGACCTGATTAAGGTTCTGCCACTGGACTAAAACGATCTAAAAAATAAAAACAAAATAGGAACAGTTATAAATTTCTTTCTTTCATATCAATCCAAGGGCTAAGCTTACACCCTTCCTAGCAGACCCTACCCTACATTATTACACCACCACCCTCCCCCAATTCACAGACCTGGGGAGCACAGGTTGGGAAGTTGATGTCTGTATGGGAGGATTTGTTAAGCACAAAGGCCAAGAAGCATGTGGTCCAGATGCTTGTTGTCTTCTATTTGCAGTGTTATTTATGATAATTGTATTGAGAGTAAATTGTAAATTACACTCCTAAAATTTATGGGTGTTCAAATTTACACTTTAAAGTTTCAAAATTTGAATTTTATTCTTATATTTACACCAACTCAGCTAAAAATTTATCTTTACAACTACTAGTAAGTGACGCAGGACAACCAGAAAATAAATTGAAACAACAATAAAATAAATGGATATGACCTAGGAGTCAGCACCTAGTTCTCTCTATAACCAAACGACCATTTTTTCATTCATCAAAATATCAACCATCTCCTCAAGGAGTACAATAAGTTGCTTATATAGGATTATTAAACCCTAATTTTAATTGGATAGGAAACCCTAATTGCCTTATTACGAAAATAACCTTGCTTCCAAAATAAAATATTAATAGCCTAATAAACTACCAGGACCTAAAACATAAAAATACAATTGACTTGCAAACATAAATAATACTAAATAAAAATCTTCTTGCGTCTCCTGCACCATTCTCCTCTGGTTGGAGAAAACTCGACCTCGAGTTTTGAAGTATTGAAGGATTAGGATGCTGACAAGTAACACTTGCTTCAAGTTTGGAATTATCTTAGGGAGCATAGAGAAAAGAAAAATCTTGAATTCTACCATGCCAAACTCTTCTGGAATAACAAAATCAATGTGTGGAATCAGCATACTCTTAGCTTGAACCATTGGAAGCACTATATTATCCACTCTCTCCACTTTAGCAAACTGTTTGTCTTCATGCTCCATGGAAGGCTGATTAAAAGCAGATTCATTAACTTCCAATATCACATCTTGTGAACCCTCTAACATAATACTCTCTGTAGAAATTATCCCTTCACCTTGCTGCTCTTCAATAGATTCATTTTCTTGCATGCATGTTAAAGTATCACTTGTCGAGGCATGTACGTTTGTGTCAACATTAGGCTTTGGTGTTGCTTGAGGATTCTCCACAACCAAGATATCATCATCGATGTTGTCTTCTATGGGGGCAGCGATAATTTCATTTTGATCAATTATCCTTGGTTTTTCTATTGAATCAGTTTGAGGCGTCATTTGCTTCATTCGGGCAATTATGTCTTCAACATTTTTCAAGATCTTTTTAGATGACTCCTTTAATTCCTTGATAGATTGTTCAAAAGTGCACTGAGGACATGAAATAAAATGAGAATTCATCATATGTGCTTCAACTTGAAAAGTACCACACTGAGATTGGGGTAGATACTTAGCTCGAAAGTATGGTGACAAATACTCATCACAAAGCTTTTCTTTCATATCTTCCCACACACTAATGGCAGGTTCATAGTTTAGATAGCGGAAATATTCAAGCTTTTCCCAAAACCTTTGTGCTCTACCTGTTAACTTCAACTTTGCATACCTAACCTTTTTGTTATCTGCCCAATTTGTTTCTTCAAAGAATTGCTCCATCCCATTCATCCAGTAGACAAAATCCCGTGGATTAGTTTTACAACCATCAAAATAAGGTGCTTCGGATATTACCATAATTCTCTAAAATAGTGTTTCAACTTTCAACAAATATTTGGAAGTTGGAATAGGAACCTGGATTGCTGTGATGTTCTTTGGACAATTGCTGGGGGTAGGCTCTGAAGACTATCCTCTCAAATAGTTGCTGGGATCGGCTGGCTGACAGTTGCTGTGATTTTTTTTTTTTTTTTTGTTCAAAATAAGAAATTACACTATACTATGGGCGTAAGACATTACAGCCTAACCATACGACAAACTCAAACAAAAGAACCAAGTCACAGACTAAAAAAAAAAAAAAAGGAAGACACAGAACTAAAATGAAAAGGGAGCGGCGGAGCAAGCATGAAGCGGCGCCGGCGTTAATGGCGGAGATACGGCCTGGGCTCACCGGCGTCACGGTTAGCGGCGCTCGTTGGTGCAGATCGGAGCTCGCTGGTCGATGTCTTCAGCAGCGGTGGTCGCGGGTGAGGAGCTGGGCTTCGTAGTGGCTGGTGGCTGATGGTTGTGGGGAGTCGCGGCAGTGGGTTTTGGCGGCTGGGCTTTGCGGCGGCTGGTGACTGATGGGTGTTGGTAATCGCGACGGTGGGTGTTGGTGGCTGGGTCTTCCGTAGGCCTCTGCTCCTCTTTTCTTCTTCGTCTCTTTTTTTTTTTTTTTTTTTTTTTTTGGGTGTGAGATTTTTCTGATTCTTTCCTGCGGTGATACTTCAACGGATCGGGGTTTGCTCTGATACCAAAACTGACGCAGGACAACCAGAAAATAAATTGAAACAACAATAAAATAAATGGATATGACCTAGGGGTCAGCACCTAGTTCTCTCTATAACCAAACGGCCATTTTTTCATTCATCAAAATATCAACCATCTCCTCAAGGAGTACAATAAGTTGCTTATATAGGATTACTAAACCCTAATTTTAATTGGATAGGAAACCCTAATTGCCTTATTACGAAAATAACCTTGCTTCCAAAATAAAATATTAATAGCCTAATAAACTACCAGGACCTAAAGACGCAGGACAATCAGAACAAAATTGAAAACAGCGAAAAAATAAAGGACATGACCTAGGAGTCAGCACCTAAGCCTTACTTGGAGTCAGCACCAAGCGAGAAACCACTAGGAGTCAGCACCTAGGGTAGACCTGGAGTCAACACCAGACCAAAAGAAAGACCAAACGGCCATTTTTTCATTTATCAAAATATCAACTATCTCCTCAAGGAGTACAATAAGTTACTTATATAGGATTACTAAACCCTAATTTTAATTGGCTAGGAAACCCTAATTGCCTTATTACGAAAATAACCTTGTTTCCAAAATAAAATATTAATAGCCTAATAAACTACCAGGACATAAACCATAAAAATACAATTGACTTGCAAACATAAATAATACTAAATAAAAATCTTTTTGCGTCTCTTGCACCATTCTCCTCTGGTTGGAGAAAACTCGACCTCGAGTTTTAAAGCATTGAAGGATTATGATGCTGACAAGTAACACTTGCTTCAAGTTTGGAATTACCTTAGGGAGCATAGAGAAAAGAAAAATCTTGAATTCCACCATGTCAAACTCTTCTGGAATAACAAAATCAATGTGTGGAATCAGCATACTCTTATCTTGAACCATTGGAAGCACTATATTATCCATTTTCTCCACTTTAGCAAACTGTTTGTCTTCATGCACCATGGAAGGCTGATCAAAAGTAGATTCATTAGCTTCCAATATCACATCATGGGTACCCTCTAACATAATACTCTTTGTAGACATCATCCCTTTACCTTGCTGCTCTTCAATAGATTCATTTCTTTGCACGCATTTTAAAGCATCACTTGTTGAGGCATATACGTTTGTGTCAACATTAGGCTTTGGTGTTGCTTGAGGATTCTCCACAACCAAGATATCATCATCAATGTTGTCTTCTATGGGGGCAGCGATAATTTCATTTTGATCAGTTATCCTTGGTTTTTCTATTGAATCAGTTTGAGGCGTCATTTGCTTCATTCGGGCAATTATGTCTTCAACATTTTTCAAGATCTTTTTAGATGACTCCTTTAATTCCCTGGTAGATTGTTCAAAAGTGCACTGAGGACATGAAATAAAATGAGAATTCATCGTATGTGCTTCAACCTGAAAAGTACCACACTGAGATTGGGGTAGATACTTAGCTCGAAAGTATGGTGACAAATACTCATCACAAAGCTTTTCTTTCATATCTTCCCACACACAAATGGCAGGTTCATAGTTTAGATAGCGGAAATATTCAAGCTTTTCCCAAAACCTTTGTGCTCCACCTCTTAACTTCAACTTTGCATACCTAACCTTTTTGTTATCTGCCCAATTTGTTTCTTCAAAGAATTGCTCCATCCCATTCATCCAATAGACAAAATCTCGTGGATTAGTTTTACAACCATCAAAATAAGGTGCTTCGGATAATACCATAGCTCCCCTTCCTTGTTAGTGGCCAACAACTGCACTTGATAGTCACGGACTGGCTCTGCAACTGAGTGGGTCTAATTGGACAAAGTGACCTGTAGATGAGCAATTTAAAGGCCCAATGCAATGGGCTGGCACAGCAACAATATTCTTTCTTTTTCTTTTTCTTTTTTCTCTTTTTTTTTTTTTTTAACACTGCAATTGGACTTAAAAATGAAAGACAACACAATACGACTACAGGCCCAAAAATTTCAGAAACTAGAAACAAGAGGAAATAAAGAGAAGAGAGGCAGCGGAGTCATCGGCTGGAGTCACTGGAGTCATCGGCGTTCACTGTCGGCGGCGGCGGCTTGTTGACGGTAAGTATTGATTTGTGGGTTCCGACGGCTGGTGTGGGCGTAGTCTTCAGCGTTCACTGTCGGCGGCAGCGGCCTGTTGGAAATCTCAGCAGCGGTGGGATGAGGTAACGGTGTTGGGTTTTGCGGCGGCTGATGGCTGGTGGCAGTTGGGCTTCGCGGCAGGGGTGTTGGTTGTGTGGGTTTTGGCGGCTGGTGAAGGCTGGGTATCTGCTTCTTCTCCACTTTTTTTTTTTTTTTTTGTTTTTTTTTTGTTCGATCACAGCAACGATACCTCTTTTTTTTTCTTTTTTTCTTTTTTTTGGGTGTGATATTTTTCTGATGCTTTCCTACGGTGATACTTCAACGGATCAGGGTTTGCTCTGATACCAAAATTGACGCAGGACAATCAGAACAAAATTGAAAACAGCGAAAAAATAAAGGACATGACCTAGGAGTCAGCACCTAAGCCTTACTTGGAGTCAGCACCAAGCGAGAAACCACTAGGAGTCAGCACCTAGGGTAGACCTGGAGTCAACACCAGACCAAAAAGAAAGACCAAACGGCCATTTTTTCATTCATCAAAATATCAACCATCTCCTCAAGGAGTACAATAAGTTGCTTATATAGGATTACTAAACCCTAATTTTAATTGGATAGGAAACCCTAATTGCCTTATTACGAAAATAACCTTGCTTCCAAAATAAAATATTAATAGCCTAATAAACTACTAGGACCTAAAACATAAAAATACAACTGACTTGCAAACATAAATAATACTAAATAAAAATCTTCTTGCTTCTCCTGCACCAGTAAGTTTCATAAATCTAGCCACCATGGTCATTTCAGAAATTACCAACCGCCAAAATCATGAAAAAATAATTGAAGTTTAGGCATTGTGTAAGTTCTGGGTTAGAAACTTACAAAGAAGACGAAGAGGCTTGTTAGGTTCACTGCTTGCAATATCTGGACCCCTGGTAGGATTGAAATCAAGTTACGGCTTAACCGATAACCCACCTAAGAGTTCTCTTATGGCTCCCTACCATCTAAACCCCTCAAGCATCGTTTCCTTAGTCGGTAGGAAAGGAGTTACTAAGGTCAACTCAAGTAGGATCCCTCTAAAACAAAATACTTTTTTTGTTAATTAAACACACACACACACACACACATACACACACAGAGTTACAAGGGAAGGAGACTATGAACTTTGTGTAGTCAACTCTCAAGTCTCAACTTCTAACAATCACTCCAGAATCCTTAAAAAAAATACTAACTTGAGCCGTGCTCTCTCAATCTCAAGCCTTTTGTCACCAGCTGGTCTATAGCTCATACTTTAAATTATACTAAATTCCAACTGATTTTTGTTTCATTAGCACCACCATCATCTGCAGGAGTTCAGCCAACTATGCTAAGGGACTAGAGAGTGATCAGGATAACAAAAACAAAAGCTTGTCAGGGACTAGAGAGACAAATCATGAAAAGATTCAAACAAAGCATTGAACTATGTCTACATCAAAAATTCGGATTTGATTTGCCTCCGGTGCTCTGTGCGCTGGAGGCAACATGAGTAACACGTCCTAAAATGACCAGCCCACGATCCTGTTTAGAGCATAGGATCATTAGACGGAAGCCTTACCCAAAATATTACATCCATGGCTAGCACCAAGTTTATCATCACCATCACTTTTTGTGATGTGGAAATGAAAAGAAGATCAGAATCAAGCTGTAAAGTTCACAAAGAAAAGACCTGTAGCATTAGAAAAAATGTCTGCTAGAGTTGTCGGGTCAAGAGTAATTGCTTCATAAATATCAGAGAAAAGCTGACAACCCTTTGGGAAACAAAGTTTGAGCAATCCCATAATTATGCATTTTCACCGAGGCTAATGATCCCTTTAGAAAACTTTATTACACAATGGAAAAAAACTGAGTAACTCCCAATGTTAATTCTAATTTCTATCTCAGATCCCCCATTAAGGGCTAAAAACAAAAAGGAAATGGATAAAAAACCCTGACCTGAGCCCAAAAAATGGATTAGAGTTGTTTATTCCCACTGGCCAGCTTAAAATCCAATTGGCGAATCAATTTAATATCTTATTTCAGAGAAATAACTCTTGTGAGGTGTAACTGAAGCCCTGAGACCAAATCTGATATGACCACAAAAACTAAAGCCAGCTGTAACTTTAAGAACCTAACTTCCACCCCACCGCCTCTTTCGAGCTGGCCTCTGTTGCTTAGTTTCATCTGTATCTATTATCAAGTCAACCTGAGGCTTGAGACACATGCCTGGTTCTTTGTTCAAAGTGATGGGCTCCTTAAAGCGCTCCCTACGCTTCTCCATCTTTGCTAATGTCTCAAGAAACCGTTGGTTGTCATAATCCCCAACAAACTTATTTCCATCAGAACCATTGTTGCAGTTCAGTGCTGCATCTTCAGTGGCATATCTCCTTCCAGTAGAGACCTCTGTATTTGGTTCTTCTGTTACTATCTGACCCTCCTCAATGTCCAAATCTTCATTGTGTTCAGTTATAGGAAACTTGTCAAGCCAATTTGGATTGTTTTGGCTGCCCTTAATTTTTGCGATTTCTGGGTGGACTGCCTTCTCCATATGAGGGTCATTATAATCCATCAAAGTTGTCCGCTTCTCAGTCTTCTGATCTATGTTTTCAGACCTACCATTGCCCATAAAACTTCGGCCTTTGGAATGCCTTCTGGAGGACTGCAAAGTATATTGTCACATATAAATGTCACTCATAATTTTATACACTTTAAAGATCATACGAGCAAAAGCATTCGGAGATATGCAGTAGATTGCATCATGCATAAAAATAAATAAATAAATAAATAAATAAACCCTTAAAATATAGGATGAAATACAGAAAAAGGACCCAAAAGAAAGTTTAAGAACATTAAACAAGATAGTTTGTTCTTTGGCAGTAGTTTCCAATGTAATTCCTTGCTAGTCCATGCCATTTCAAGATAGGATATCTACCCTGGAAGCCCCTATATATATCATTGTTAACAAGCAGTTCAGAGCTTTAACTAGCACTAACTAAATGACCATTTCTACAGTTTTTTTATTTTTTATTTTTTTTATATATTAGTAAATGGCCATTTCTACAGTGAAGCTTATTTAAACAAGCCGTTAAATTTAAATTATCACACACATCATTTGAATATAATTGGCTGACCAATAATCAGGGAGACCTAAATTACTTCGTCAGGCTGTACCATCCCCCGTGACAATCTTACCCAAAACCCATAAGAAACTCTTGGCACACGTCAAGGAATCCATGGCACCATAAGGTCAAATCTGTCAATCAATTTATATCCTGTCAAACTAATCAATTCTTTAAATCCTTGATGTTTACTTCAAACACAACCAGATAGACTCAAATTAGTAAAAAAATGTAGAAGTAAAAATTCTATCTAGAATCAGTATTAATTCAATAAGGATGGTATGCAAATCACAACCAGTAAAAGTTGGAGAAAATGCAAGATATTCTCATGCTGAATATATACCTCAAACTCCACCCCCCACCCCACAGAGAAAAAAGAAAGAATAATAATCAAAATAAATCCAAAACAAACAACATAAAAACCGAAATGAGATCTCACTAATTGAGCTGTGAACTCTATTAGGTGTAACATCATTATAACAAAACAGATTATTAACATTTCTTCCTCAGCATTGACTGCTTAATTATAGGCAAATATAGCAGAGAAGCTGAGAACCATGACAACCAGAAAGCTAATACAGAAAATGTAGAAAAGAATCACCCTCTACCTCATATATTGATATATCATCATATAGGGATCTCTGCTATGAGAAGAAAGTTGTACACATAATGGGTGAATTGCAATCTACACTGAACTGGGTTTATCCAAAAAAGAACGGGTGTTTGTTTGTACTCAACTACCATAGATGCCCATCCCCTCCCCCATTTTTGTAACTATTGAATTATCCACCAAAAAAAAAAAAAACCTTAGATGCCCCAGTGAGTATAATTAAATCTGTCAGGCCAAGAGGGATCCAATACTCATGTGGCAAAGAGTAAATTACTTCCCCAAAAGGGCAGTGAATGAGCGAGTGAGAGAGAGAGAGAGAGAGACAGAGGGAGAAACAAGCTATGAAATTATACAAAAACTACAATAACTAACAGCAAGAATAGTATGGCAAAGAGCAAGTTTTTGTTAGTATAGCCAGCAGCAACAAAAACTTAGAACTTTGTCAACTATTCTGTAATAGCTTTTTTTTTTTTTTTTTCCTAAGATACATATTGTGGAAAAGAAAACATTAGGCCGGCCCTAACTGATCTATTGAAGATCCATACCGATCTCAAAAATTTGGGACTAAGGCTCGGCTGTATTTGTTGTTGCACTTGCTACAACAAATACAGGAGGAGAAATTCAAATCCTAGACCTCCTCATAAAGAAGACCAAACATGCCACTGAGCTACAAGGCTATTGGCCAATAACTAATGTACATGAAGCACAACATATTAGTACAAAAAGGTATTTACAAGGAGAAATCATAAGATTAGATTCACTAAAATTAGCATTTCTACTCTGCAATCTAGTTTTGCAATGAGGCTCACAAAATATCCTATCAAAGAAGTTTCTGTTTTGAGGGCTGAAGAATTTGAATTTTTTATTATATTTTTTTTATATTTCATTTGTCTAGGTGTCAATTCCCATTCCCTACTACAATGAGGAGAATTCCTTTGTCGAAAAACTATTTTTTAACAAATTGAGATAAAATGAGATATGCATGCAAACCAGATGTTTTATGAAGAACCTTCCACATAAAATATGTAACATAAGAACAGATAAACCATATTCAAGGAAAATTCTGAAAACTAGCAACACCTTTTATTTTCCCCTTTGGCATTGCCAGACAGCATGTATGACCAACACTTCCAGTCACATTTTTCATGAGAGATATCAATTTACACACTGAAACATCCATGTAGAAAGACAAGAAAGTCATTGACTAGTCATATGAATCTCATCCCCAATTCCACCAACCATAAATGCCACACCTGGACTACAGTGCCAAAACAGCTTTGGCAAAAGACAATAAGTGATCTCTCACCTTGTACATTAGTGGAAGTAACATCAACCCAAGCCCCCCTAGAAATTCAAATTTGTTTCCAATATATGCAATAATGTGATTTTAAACAGTCCTCAAGTGAGCATAGTCAATAAATTTTAAGATGGATTGTTAAGTCTAGATTGAGAATGTGTCTGGTAGGGGATGCTTTAACAGCCTGTAAAGCTCTTTTGACAGAAATTGCCAAATCACTAAAGAGGTTTAAGGGGATCTTCATGCTGATAACAATTTTTAAGGCTAAAGCTGAAATTTGGAGGTTTTTAAGAAAAAGCTCTACAATTGACAGTTCAGGCATTATAATTTCAGAAGTTCAAGGCACTGTTCACTGTAATTTGGCAAACAATCAGAATGCACAAGAGCTTTTCAGTTAAAGCTCTATATTGCAAAAGCTCAACTTCCTACAGCAATGCCAAATGGGCACTGAAAATCAACCAGCTCCAGAAAACATAGGTTCCAAAAATGAATGAGAAAACAAAAGTATGATTATTAGCTGCTTGTGAAAATAGAACAGCAGATATCAGAGTGAACCTCTAAATATTAAAATTGAAATAATATAAGAGTTAAGAATATTTAATCCTATTGGCTAAGAACCATGGATATTGTAAATGTATTTTACATTCAGTTGATATGATGCAGGACAACTCTTATTAGGAATAGGAGCGCTCACTATCAAAACGCGGGTGGCTGTGAGTAGGACAAGTGTGAGTGGGTGTGTTTAAGTAGAGAATTGTTCACCGTTGAATCTTGGGTAGTGTTCAACTTGGCCAGAATTAGAACCAATAGGTGTGAAAGTTCTGTAGAGAAAAACGCTGCAACTCT
Organism: Castanopsis chinensis; assembly: GCA_032878915.1. Classification (NCBI taxonomy): domain Eukaryota; kingdom Viridiplantae; phylum Streptophyta; class Magnoliopsida; order Fagales; family Fagaceae; genus Castanopsis; species Castanopsis chinensis. The sequence continues at coordinate 3,886,101 of JAVQMG010000113.1, forward strand.
TTTTTTGAAAGTGAAGTACACCTCCACAGCCAGACAAATATCAGATTCCAATTGCCAAAAGAAATGTCAGAGGAAAATTAATAAGTGTCTTGATTGCTACATGGAAACATTTCTTCTTCTTTTCATGCCTCAGGCAGTGAACCTGAGATGCTTGTAAGCTTGGCCCAGTCAAGCCATGCTGACACTCGAGCACATGAAGACATGCACAAATGGTTAAAAAGCTTAACAACGGAAAATCATATGGAAAAATGAAAGCAATATATAACAAGGGGAAACAAGGTAGAGTGAACATGCAACGAGATAGCATTAACCAATATAAACAAGACTTGCCCAACATATGTGGATCACTCATATATTCAAGTACAGTGATACAAGGTTTTGACCTAGATTTCCCCAACTTTACCTTTCCATCCCCAACAACAAAGTTAACTGAATCCCTGCACCTCAGCACTGCCTGCTCATGCTCATCTCTATTTATAATCTCAGAACTTCTATTAGTACAGTTGGTGCTACTTCCTTTTTTTATCATTTTGACTTTATCTCGCTGTATTTGCATTTCATCATTAAGCACCCTATCATGTGCAGATCCATATCTTGCACGAATCTTTTCATGCCTAGTGATTTTTTCATAGGAAAGGGATGCCTCTTCTGAATAGATTTTGGCATCTCGTTGCCTTAATATTAATTCATCCTTGGTCCAGTGAAGGACTCTAGATCGCCAGCTATATCGTCTCAGCCCCATATGGCCCTGATCATCAGGATATACTATATGATCTTCTACATCATCAGCATCATTATAATTATCAAGCCAACCACTGTCCCTAACTTCCCTAGCGCATATATGTCTTCTACGTCTCCCGAATCTTTCACTTAATCTTGAGTCATATGCATTATTTCTTGGAGACATGTTATCATGCTGATCTCTTCCAGCTGAATAAGATTCTCTGTAAAACTGAGAGTCGACTGAGTCACGATCCATCAGTCTCCCAGAGCCATCTTCAGTTTCCCCATACCAAGGGTTATCCAAGTCTAGGGTGAGACTGTCACCATGCCTACCCCTTCTGCCAGAGCTTTTCAATTCTCCCCTACAATATGGTATTTGTCTTTCATATTTTTCATCCATAGAATCCCTATTGCTGTCAGCAAATGAAGCAGATCTCTTATATTTTTCTGGCACAAAGTTATCTTCATGTTTATAATCAAGCCAACGAGAATGGTTTGTTCTCTTCCTAAGTTGGGGTTCACCATGCTTGCTTCTCCAGAAAGTATCCCTTTCTTCAACACTGCAAGAAGAATACCTTGAATGCAACTGCGACTCACTATAAGTGAGATGATTGAAATAATCAGTAGAGTGTCCTTCCCCATAACAATACCAATCTCTATCCCTGTCTTCGCTATATTCTCTAGGACTTCTTTGTTCATGACAGTAATCCCTTTCATCCCATTTTTTTCTAACATACAAATCAATCTCATTTCTCAATCTGTAATTACCTCTTGAATAAGGAGGTTTTCTGTAAACTCTCTCATTGTCATTGGCCATAAACGTTTCACCACTATAATGGCTGGAAAGCTCTTTTTCCCTATGATAAGGAATATATTCTCGGTCTTGAAATCCAAAACCTTGATTCCTTTCCTTCCACCTGCTACATTTAACCAAGTCATCCCTGTCACATATGTCCTCTACAACCAACATGGGGGAGGCAACATTATTATCTGCAGTGTGAATTTTAGGTTTAGCAACACTGTTATCTCTCCTACTGTGATGCTTCTGTTCCTCTTGAATGGAACCTTTATTTCTTGAATTGCCATCACCTGATTTTGATTTGATGTAGCTGCTTCTAAAGTTCTTGTCACAAGATGTCACAGACTCTGGTAATTCAGCACTAGAATTCAGTGATGACTTTCTAAAAGGACTCTGAGTCTTCTCAGTATCAACATAAACACTATCTCTGGAACCTTCGGAATCACTTCCATAACAGGACGAGTCCAGGCTAAGCTGACCATGATCGTCAAATGATAGTTCTGTTTCCATCATACAAGGATCTGCACCGCAGAAATTCCTGCCAACCCTACCCTGTGTTTCGCTAACTGTCTCCATTACTTCAGTGACTTCTGAAGGGCCAACCTTCAGCTTTCGATGGTGATGCCCATTCGCATCAGGGATCTTTTCATCTTCAAGATTATCAGAGCTCAGATTCATTGGGTTATATGCAATCGCCCGCTGGGAACACCTGATTATACAAAACAAAAACACTCATCCAATTGGTGGCTTCTGGGGAGGAAAAAATACTTTAAAGTATGAAATGAGGCTCAAGGCACTAAGTAAACTATTATTAACTGACAAATTTATAAGAAGCATCACCAAAGCAACAAAAATACTTTAAAGAAAAGTAGTTCTACAATGTAATTTCAAATTGACTATGAAGATATCTACAATTCACACGCATTTTTTAAGATTTACCTATCCAAGTTGCTATCTTCATAATCTGGTTGAAAGCAAGTATCCACAGCAGCATGGCATTTCCATTATGTTCGTAAAGCATATAATAAAAAGCACGCATATTAATGCTTACACAATTGTGATTCATGGGATTCAAAATTCGGAAATCTAAGCCTCCTGCAAAATTATTACACAGTGGTGGTAGGTCCACAGACAACAACGTCTTATAATTGCACCACAATGTCAGATATTGACAGCCTTGTCCCAGCCAAGTCAACATAGACAGATGAAATTCATATAGATGTATTTCTAGAATAGACATATATAACTAAATTCCTAATATAGACAGAGCTATCAGGATTAAGGAGACCAACATATAAATATAATCCAAACCTTTTCAGAGTAGAAGGCCTGTCTGATCTTCTGATATTGCCTTCCAGAGATTCTACAGATGGTTTATCTCCACCGGCATTACCAGAACAGTGAATATCCCTGCTATGTCCATCAGAATCTCCCTTTTCAGATGCCTCATGTACAGGGCTATCTTTATGGTATTCTTCCTCCTTGCCAGAACCAGAGGAATCCTCAATGGGGCCCTGCACAGTAATCTGCTCCCAAACGTGCTGTAAGTAATCAGACAATGGAAAATAGATGATGCATAAGTATTAGGTCAAATTCAAAATGGCAGCTAACCTGTATCACAACATCAGAATCCCGAGTACGTGCACGCCTTAAATCTGTAGACGGCTGGCGTTCGCTAGTGCTGTCTTCCACCTGAATTGCTCTACCTCTTGGCTGTAAAAATCAGAAGTCAATAATTAATCATTTCCAAAAAAGAAATTTGGGGGAGGGATGTAACTTTTTAATTTCAATATACCATTTCAAACTGTCTCACTTTGTTTGATGAAGGCGAAACTATCATCTGCAACCCAACTTGGTAGCTTTCCTCCATTGGATTCTGGCGTCCTCTCTCATGCTCAGTTTCAGCTTCATAAGCCTATTCTCATAAAAGCAAGAGATGACAGAAACCTCAATACTCGATATATCTTAACAACTTGTCTGATATAAAAACTCACCTAGAAAATGTAAATCCTACCTGGTTAGTTTTTGATGACTCATATACAGGGATCCCAGTCTGCAGAAATGCTTGTTGCTGAATTTGCTCCTGCAATGCATGTCAATGATTCTAATTATCAGGGTTTGTGAGGAAAATCTAATGTAAACCAATTGAAAACTTATTTATCAAAAACAAAAAAAACCAATTGCGAACTTGAGCATAAGCATAGTTCCGCCAACAACATAGCAGACATATCATAAAAAGTTCCAGATAAAAAATCCTACCAGCCAGTAATAAATATATTATTTTATGCCAGAATCCAGACTTAGGGAGCCTTTTTTATTATTGGTAAGTTACACACGCCCAATCTGGGGATAAATCAAATTGGCAAGGCACATATAATACAAGGTGAATTGAGCACATCAAGCGTGCAATTGAAGTTATTTACCAGAGATTTGCAGTACTGCTTCCAAGTGTCTTCATTGAAACCAAAATTGAAGAAATCTGTAATATCTACTCCAGGAAACCTCCATGCCTTATCCTCAAATGTATCAATATTTATATCAAGTATAGTCCTGGAAGGAAGAAAAAATGCAGGATTTTTTTATCAAGACACTATGGAATATTCTAAAATGCAAATTCAAAGAGATTATTAAAGGTCTGCTTCTCAATCAATTATTTAAATGGGGCTTTGAGAAAAATGGGAGACACCACCAACATTAATGACCATGGGAACACAATACATGCTATATGGCACTAAGAATCAGGTTTCTGTAGAACCAACATCATAGTGAGACTGACCTATACCAAGGAAGGGAGAAACCATATCCACTTTGACCCACAACCGAATTGGCTGTAGCACGAACTTGAGCAACCTGACTTGCAATTGAGCCTTTGTGCTCATCCTGGTCACCTCTATTCAACATGGAAGGATAGGAAGCTATTCCCACAGATCCATTCCCTTTTATATTGCTTGGAAATACTGATCCATGACGTCTCATGTACTACACAAGAGCACTCCAATTAAAAAATGATCATGAGTTGTTTAAGGATTAATCAGTTCTCTCAGTTACACAAATATTATTACTTATAACAATAGATACAGAGAAATACATAATAGGCTTTCATGTGGGGAATATGAAATTATAACTTTAAGAATGATCATCAAAGATTACAAACCCATTAGTAATTGCATCATTTTAGAATAAGATTACCCAAAAAAGAAACTATAAACACCTTTGATGTCTTTTTCACTGATTATGTAATAGCATTAACTTATTATTAAAGCAAAACGCACATGAGTCTAAACAGTTGGTACTACTGAACTGAATTAGCTATTAGTCTATGTCTCTATCTAATTCAAAAACCATAGCACTACTCCACATTGTAACAGATAAATCAAACTTGCAGATTTCAAATTTTACTTCATTCAAAGAACAATTCCACAAATAGACAAAACTACCTTGTACTGTGGATAATGCGAATTATACCCACCCCTCACACCATTTCCTCTCTCCCCATTAGAGCCCGGCTCCAATCCATCACCGGATTGATTGCCCCGCTTCTGAATCTTACTGGGCCCACTTCCCTCCTCCTCAACAACAACAAAATCATTCTTAACATCATCATCGTCATCATCATCCTCATTATCACCATAACCATAACCACCACCACCACCACCACCACCACCTCCTACAACCCCTCCATTCCCACCACTCGTACTCGGAAAATTCTTACAATCCTCATCGTTCAAAACTATATTCAAATCATCCTCACTATCACTATCACTATCACTCCCACTATCCATATTAAACTCCGAACCCATTGTTTTCTGTGCCGAACCGTTGTGGTCCTCATCAGATATCTGCGAATTGGAACCCAGACCCTGGTTAGGGTTAGGTTTATTGGTAACACTATTATCTTGTTGTTGTTGTTGTTGTTGTTGTTCTTCTTCTTCTTCTTCCATGGGTTCAATGTACGAATTGGCAAGGCCGGGAATGCCATTGATGGCTGAACTCGCTTGAATTTCAACATCGGTGTAAAGATCACCGAAATCATCGCCGAACTCTTCCATTTCAGTTTAAACCCTGGGAAAAATCAAAGTGAAATTGTTTTCCCTATGGTTTTGGGTAAGGAAAGAATCGCCTCCATGTGTTTGTGTTTTTTCCCAAATGGAAAATAGGAAATCTCATAGGCTGAGAATCATAGTTGGGGTTTATAGATAATGAGATGCCCTAAAACCCCGAAAAATAAAATGGCATTAAAACCCCAGACAGGGTTTCGGATCTTAAACCCTAGCATAGCCAATGGTTGATTTTATTTTATTTTATTATTTTTTTTTTTTTTGAGATAGTGAGGGTTTTGACTCTTGAGGGACAAAACGACGTTACTTTTGGCTTGGTGATTTTTTGACATGGCGTCTTTTTTTTTTTTAAAGTCTTATTTTTAATAATTGAAAAGTTATCAATTTCATTAGACTTGTTTAGTAGTAGTGTTTAAGTATTATTGTTCAGTTTTAAGTGTTGTGGAGGTACGTGCTTTAATATTATAAAAATACGTCTCAGAAGTATTATTGTTATTTAAACACTGAAAACTATTGTTTAAATAATGTTGTCAAACAGCTCCTGATTGAATATAAAACATTTTAAATTCACCAACATTAGGACACAAATTAAGAGATTATTGAATTTTCTTCTAAAAATATTAGAAAGTTTATTTAAAAACTTAAGAGGAATTGTATAATAAAATAGCGGCAAGACAAGAGGATAAGTCCTCTAATCAAACAAGAAGTTATTTTTACTTATAAATTTAATTAGGTTAGTCTTTTAGTATCTTGAAATTTTGGATTTTATCTGAAAAAGTCATCTTAAATGTCTGGGTAAAATAATACTGTAATAAAAACTATCTTTAAGGTTTAGGCTAATCCTAAGTATTACCAAATTTTTTCAAAAATATCTATTGTACTTTCTTTCCTTCTACATCTTTAGTTGCTATTTATTAGCCATTGGCTACCAAGACACTTCTTCAGGCATATACGAGCATTCAAAGTAAAATTGCAGATCACTGTAGCTCAAACGTAAATTTTTTTTAGTTTACCTCCTTTTGCTGTACAATACAATTTTAGAGCATTGGTGAGTATTGGTGGCTAAATTGACTTATTACTGTAGCTCAAACGTAAATTTTTTTTAGTTCACCTCATTTTGCTGTACAATACAATTTTAGAGTATTGGTGGCTAAATTGACTAAAAAGTCAATTTAGCAACCTTAAAGCATTTACAGTAAAACATCTAAAAATATTTAGCTTTTGGCAACTCAAAATACTATTTTATCTATTTTAATAACGCACTTTATAAAAGTAGGATTTATATTAACATTTAATCCATTAAAATAATATAAACAACACAATAATAATAATATGTCTAACCCAATAAATAACAACCACAATACTGTCGTCGTTGCTGCTGCCACCACTGCCATTTTAGCAGGCAGCCACAATCCACTGCAAAACAAAAAACTCAAAACAAAACTACCGCCACAACCACAACAACCCACCATAAAACTCATTAAAAACAAAGCAACATAGCCAAGAAATCCAAAAAAAAAAAAACTTAGCAACTCCACCAAGAAATCCACCATTACAGTCACTGTTGCCAAGAAAAAACCAGCACCAGATCTAGAATAATACACTTATGGCCTGTTTGGATGTTTAAAAAATGAGGGGGAGTAGAGTAGAGGGAGTGAGAGTAATTTAATTCCCTTGTTTGGAAGTTTTTTAAGGAATGAGGGGGAGGGATTTAGAGGGGTTTCAACTACCTCTAATCCCTCATTTTTAATTCCCCCAAATTGGAGAGATTTGGAGGGAAAGAAGAGTAGATAAATTATTGACCAAATGAATTCCCTAATTCACCCTTTCTAAATTAACAAAATTACAAACCGATTATATAAATAATGTTTGTTTCCTGACAAAATTTAAGCATTGACTTTCTGCTTGTTTCCTGAGGAAAAAAAAATGCACATACAGTCCAAGTCTTCTTCTTCATCAATCAGAAAATCCAACCACGTCTCTAGATGCATCTCGATATTCCTCGCCAAAGCTAGAACCTCACCGGTGATCCCGACGCTACCAAAACCATGCTCCTCCAAATCCTATTCTGATTCCATCTCCGATTTGAACGAGCCGCCGTTCATCTTTGTCGAAATCATGGGTGGAAGTGTACCTTTGTTTGACGTCCTCGAATTGAAGAAAAGAGAGAAGAGCAAACGATTTGGGTTTTCAATGATGGAAGAAAGCATGGGTGGCATGTCGCTTCCATCAGGACCCGACACAAAGAAGTGGCGTGTGAGCTACTTCTACGAGCCGAGCATCAACGATTACTACTACGGCCAAGGTCACCCAATGAAACCCCACCGAATCTGCGTGGCCCACAACTTATTCGTATTTTGTCAGTCCTCCGCCGGCAGGTCCATCAGTCCCGTCGTCAACCTCAACCGTGGCGACGCCGATATCGCTTTCAATTGGGCCGATGGGCTCCACCATGCAAAGAAGCTTGAGGCTTCTGGGTTTTATTACATCAATGATATCGTGCTTGGCATTCTTGACCAAACAGAGTAATAAGATTTAATGAATTTTTGAATTTATTTTTATTTTTATTAGAATTTTTTTTAAGGTAATAAAAATTATTTTATAATAGTTTTTTTTTTTTTGGAAATTTTATTTTATAATAGTTAATAGTAGTTTAATACTTTTATTAGTGGTATTTGATGGAATAAGGATGTTGATTAAATAATTATTTAATTTAACAAATTAATCATAGACTAATGTTGCAAGTCCATTTTTAAAATAAGGGTAAATTTGTCTATTTAAATCATTTCCTCTTCTCTCTTTCCTAATTTTTAAAACATCCAAACAAGAGTAAGTGCTAATTACTACATTCTCCTTTACTAATTTTAAAAATATCCAAACAAGGTAGAGAATAACTATTCCCCTCTACTCTCCTCCCCATTACTCTCCTCTCTTCTACTCCCCTCTACTCTCATCCCTCTTTAAACTTCCAAACAGGCCATTAACCAAACCCAAAAAACACAGCAACTTAGACCTAGAAAACACAACCAAATCCCACTAGCACCGGTAACCCAAACCCACAAATCCACTAGCATCGTCAACTCCACTAGCACCACCAACCCATGAATCCGATCTCACCTCAATGTTGATGCCAACGAATCTGATCTCACCTCAACGACAATGCCCACGAATCTGATCTCACCTCACCTCAACGCGCGATGTCCACAATTTGATTTCCCATGGGTTAAGGCTGGAGCCGAAAGGAGAGAGTAGAGAGTAGAGGAGAAGAGAGAAAGCAAAGAGAAAAGAAAAGGAAAAAAGAAAAAAAGAAAAGAAAAAGCATTTTATGTGCATAAAGTGATTTGTGAGTGTGTGGAAAATAAAAAATGAATTTTTAGGTATACCTTTTAGCTACAGTGGGCTGCTATCTCTAGTAGCCCACTGTAGCAATAAGTTATATTTTTTTAGGCTTACCTCTTTTGTTGTGGGGTGTATTTTTGGTGTTTTGGTTGCTAAAATGACTAAATTACAATCTTATTGTGAGTGCTCTTACTGGGATGCTCTCTCATAATTATAGTATAGTCACTATGCTCTCATGCATTTATTTTCAGTTTTTCTATCGGCAAAAACGTCCAATTTTTTCTGGTCATGTCCAATATTGGCCTGTATGTTTCAAAAGAGGCATCTTGTATTGGTTCACTAATTGGTACAAAAAATATTGACCGTACAGCCCGTTACAAAATCGGCATTCGGCAACTTTCGTATATGCTCAAACCTCAAATTCCCCCAAATTTCAAAGGTTAAAAAAAAAAAAAAAAAAAAAAGAGACAAAAATGAAAAATCAAGAAGATTGGGCTCAAAAAATATTTTGTAGGTTTAGGCCGTGACTTTCCCCCCTGGCTTTAGGGGTTTGGGCTAATCTGGGACTTGGGTTGTGTTTGAAATGGGCTTTGTAAAAAAATTCTCGACCACTTTGAATTCTGGTTTCACGCTTCACCTATTTCCTTCTCCGGAGTGTCCCTCTCCGCCGAGCTATTTGTTGACTAGGTTGTGATGATGAGGCTAAAAGGAAGAGAGAGGGTCCTATATTAACTACAACAGCAGCAACTTACGTACACAAGATACAAAATGGAAATTGCAAGGCAGAGTGGAGTCATATATATGAGATGAGTTGTTGTGACTTTGCAATAAGTAAATGTAATATGACACAATGGTTCTAGCATGAAAATTGAGACATTGAAAGCAGTTTATGATAATATTATGGTGCAAATCATGGAATTATGGAACCTTAAATTAATTAATTTATGGATTCGAATCCAAATTTTCGAAAGATTCAGACAATACCACCGAGTCACGATACAACAATCGTATTATGTCAATTGAGTTAAAAAAACAAAAGTCTTATTTTCCACTGCTTGGTATTCGATCAAAAACTGGTTTGTACACTGCTACTTTCTTTTTATTGAAGAAGTAAAATAGTGTTGCCGCAACAATAATGAGACCGCCAAAAATCACAGCACCTGCAAGAGGATGCACATGGAGGATATTAGCAACCAGAATCAAAGCAATGGGGATGGTTTTTTTTTTTATTTTTATTTAATTAAATTTTAAAGAAGCATTGCTTACCAATTGCAACAAAATTCGGTTCAAACTTGATCATAACACCACCTGAAACATTACAAACAATCGTTACATAACATGAATCAGTCTAAGTCGATATAAATTAAATAATGAAATAACGGAAGGGAATATAGTAAATTGAGTGTAAACAATGCATCACAAATTGTTTGCATCACGAATACATGCAAGCAGTTTTCATTTATGATCAAAATTAAGATTGACACTTAATTGTTAAGTATATTTCTTTTCTTTCTTTTTTTTTTTAGAATGAATTGTTAAGTACATTTCAAACCTTAAAAATTTTAAAATGTTTCATTCAAACTTTTAAAATATTTCATTTACAGCTTAAACTTTTCAACCAAAAAAAAAAAAAAAAACAACTTTTAAACCTTCTATCCTCACAAATGCTCCTAATGCGAAGGTCATGCAACACAATTAATCCAGTTTAAATGAAATTTATTCTTTATTTCAAACTGTAGGATTTAAATGAAACTTATCTAATAAAAAACCATCAGATTGTTATGGAGCTTTTTCTTTCTTTGTCTTTTTTTTTTTTTTGAGGAAAAGATTGTTATGGACCTTCTTCTCAAAAAAAGAAAAAGAAAAAGAAAAAGATTGTAATGGACCTATGGTGTGATATTAGTTATGGGCATTTTTTCTTTCAAGTCAGCATTAAGTTTGAATAAATTATCCTTCTCCATTTCTAAATATTATTTTTTGTTATTTTAGTCCTTTAAATTTGTTTTAACAAGTTGATCAATCCATCCATTATATCTATCTATAAAACTATTATAAAAGGTTAAGTCATTTTATAGTGGTAGTGTGATACTCAGTTATATAATATATTATAAGTCTATTTAAAAAAATTTATATATTACTTTCAATTCAAATAAGCATAAATGCTTCCTAATAAAAAAATCCACCCAATGTCAAGACAAAAATGACAATACTACAGCTAAAAAAAAGTTTTTTTTTGTTTTTTGGGGTGGGGGGTGTCTACTTTTTTTTTTTTTTTTTAAGATGCAAATGAAATAGTAAGAGCAATTACCCTTGACACGACATTTAGTTGAATCTTGTCCATCATTGCAAATGCAAGAGAAATTTTGATGTTGACCACTACTAACTCCACAGAATCCACCGCTGGCTTCACATGACTCACATGGACCATCTGATTTCCATGTCAGCTTAAACCCATCCCGTAGGGCTTGGCCAATCAACCCTCTAGCCAAAACTCCATCTACCTCCTTCGCAATAACTGGGACAGTGACAATGGACTCGCAATATGCATGCCAATCAAACTCTGGTTCTGCTCCCACCATGAACACGAATGAGCGCTCAGTACCATACTCAAGACACGTTATAGGAGGATGTGAAGGTGGGTATAACGTGCAGTTATAAAAGAAACGTAACAAGGTGTTGCCTAAAGTATAGTTCAACAAAGAAGAGGTACTTAGGTTAACATCATGAGGTATTCTTGGACAATTTGTGTCTTTAACTTCGAGGTAGTTGAGGGTGAGGGTGTGATCAGAGTAGTTGATTGCTTTAACACTGTAGAAGGTGTTAGAGAGATAGAGGCTTGTTGGGTTTTTATTATTGCATGAGAGGTTAAAGCCAGGGTATCCACAATAATGTTGAAACATTTGGTTTTGGTGCCAGAATGGGTAGCCAATGGTGACACCATTGCCACAGTCGAAAGATGGACAAGTAGCATTGATGTAGGTGAAGAGGAGGTTGATGAAGAAAAGAGAAGGAAGATAGTGTGCCATAGAAGCCAAGAATGAGCTTGGCATACTGTGTTGTTACTTGTTAGGGGATTTTGGCAGTTTAGCATTTGATCTTAGAGAGACAAAAGTGGACTTTAACAAATTTGATCTAGGCTGTTAGTCCATTATTTGATATCCTTTGTTTTGTTTCTTTGATTGGATTGTAATAATATTAGAGAGAGGGTCCAAAACTGAAGTCAACGGAGTAAGTAGCTAACCAAGAAAAAGTCATTTTATTTTTAGAATAAATCATTTGTTTATAGCATTTTTCTTTTTTAATTATTGCTAAGACATCTGTTTATAGCAGTTGGTGATCAGAAGATTATAATTTATATCATGAAGCATGTGTCTTCATCGGGGTCAATCATCAATCCTACTCGTACAATATAGCTTAGCTTAACTTTGAATTTTTTTGCTGGGTGGTGTCTATTACACGAACTATAACTCTTAAAGTCATACTTTTAATTTTTGGGATGTACAAAATGGTTTATGTGTAATAAGTATTAACGAAAGTCTTGAGCACTTCATATTAAGATCAAGATTTAAGGGTTATGCATGTTACATTTTACAATACCCGAATTTCCTCGGTCTCGACGAAGACAAAACCCCAATCTTTCCTTTCAAAATTACCGACACCCTATATCAAGTCCAATGAGCCAAAAATTGGTGCAAGTTCCAAATCCATTCCAATACCCAAATGCAAATCCAACATTAGTGATTGATTGACTGACATATGCCAGCTAGAGGCAGCAGCCCTAAAATAACTTCGTACCACATCTGACTCAATGCTAATCAACTCCCTATTGGCCAACACAACCACTAACCCCTACCATTTTAATATAAAATTTAAGAAATTGTATATCACTTGTTGTGTTTCTCCCAAACTTTATTGCACTGTTTGAATTGAGGGATAAGAAAGAAAAGTAGAATAAATTTATCTCAAAATTAATCTATATTTAGCCAGCTCTACTCTATTCTCTCTCTTTCCTCCTTCAATCCAAACAGGCTTATAGCTTAATTACTAATTTATGGTTTTTTCAAAATTCAAATCCAAATCTCTCCTCAATGTCAATTATATTCCTATCCAAAAAATAAATATCAATTAAAAGTTAAAAAACTACCAATTATAAATAAAAAAAAAAGGAGGGGGGGGGGGGGGTGATGGGTGAAGAAGAAGAAAATTATCTGCCACTTGCGGAGGCCAGGTCCCCAAATCAGGGACCAAATAAGCAAATCTCTGTACGATGGCATGTGACCAAGAGCCGCCAGTCACATTATAGTTTTTATGGTAAATTGGAATCCCTTTTTTACCATTTGAAGCATTAGTTTCAGACCCCGTTCTTCCCAAATTGGCCAAATTGAACTCATCATTTTACATTAAAGTCCAGGAAACTGTCTGATTTTTTACAAGGGCCTCGTAGTCCAACTAAAATATTTTAGCCAATGAACGTACGTACTAACTTCAGTTTTGTCGGAATATCGTACGTTATGCGCAACCCAGCCATGGGTATGCACTATGCATTATTGGCATGCGCATGGGGTTCGAAGTCCACGGCCGCTGAAATGGCTAATCTCTGCAGTGCAGGGTCGAAGTTGTACAAACTACACAGTACACACACATGTTATTTTAGTCCCTATAGGCTATAGCTGGCTAGGTATCAGGAATCAGGATGGGTTCTGCCTCCATGCACGTGATTCATCACGTGGGACTAAAAGAATACTCTATAATAAATAGGGTTAGTTTTAGATTTTTTTTTTTGTCAATATTATAGGGTACGTGTACCATTCATAATTTTGTATTAACTGTGTATATATACTATTCATTCTTGTAAATTTTTAGAATGTTCAAATATTAATAACTATTTCCTCTATAAAATTCATTTATATTTTAAAATTATGCATAGAACATAATTTTATTAATTAAATATTTAAATGATATCCGATTAATATAATATTTGGTGTGCATATTAAAATAATGAAAGATTATAATGGAACTGTGGATATATTACACTAATGAAACTTGATTATATATGTAACATTTTTATCTAAATGCAAAATCATTTTTAACTGTTTTTGCTTTTGACTGTTGCATTTTATGATTCACTAACCCCAAGTCCATAACTAGCCACGTGTCATTTTTTTCCTTTTTACTTTTTTTCTTATAAAGAAACAAATGTTTAAAATGAACAATGAAAAAGTTTAAAAAACCAGAAACATGACATACTACAATTGATGGTATAAAGACACAAGTAGTGCTGGACCTAAACTGTACTTTCAGAGCCAGTTCAAAGGGCCCAAAACAATGAATTTATAGAAAGTAGGCTTCGAATCTAGGTTTTTAGACGTTGAATAACATGAAAGCTAAGCTAGATCACTAAACATATGCATAATATCTGTACGTGAATGCCAACTCTCTTATATATTGATGCCGAGGACAATCTTTGATATTTTTTTTACAATTTTCTCTCTTGCGTGTCTGTTTCCCCCTCTCTTTCTTCTTCCTTCGCCTTTTATAGGCCTTCCTCTTTCTCCTCCTCTCCTCCATGTGTAGGTCAGATGCACCTTCTAGATACTTGTCCCATCACCCCTTTCTGCCAAAGTCTGTGGTGGTAGATATAAGGCTGAACTCCAATACTCAGGCGTCACTTCCCCATTAATGCGGCCAGAGAGGTAGGTACAGAGCCTTCAATGGAGTGGTAGCAGCTTTATCCTTAATATTTTTTGTCACTTCTTTTTGTCTCCTATCCTTGTTTTCTTAGTCTTTGGGTCCAAGGTCTTCAGTATTGATGCCCTTGAACTACCAGATCACTCTTCTCGTCCTCGGCTACATATGACCGAGGACGTTGCAATCCTCGAACATCATGCCTCGGGATGTTCTGCTCATGCATGGCTTCTTTCTTCTATCACATTACTTCATAGGCGGGCCTTCTCATGTCCTCGGATCATCCATGCCGTTAGGTTAGGCTTTCAATCCCGCGAGAGCTCTTGGGCCGGCCCAATACATATCTTGGGCCCGTTGGCCCTACAATAGCCCCTCGAGATCTTCATTTCTACTTTTCTAGCAGGAATGAGGATTTCGACACACGCACTCTGGACAATTCGCTTCTGACATTTCGTTAGGTAGAACATGTTCCCATTAAATGCTGGTGGCTTCCTGTTCCCCACGTTCGACAGCGCGATATCCATCCAACGGATGAGCGCTGCGTAGGGAGATAGGCGGGAGATTTTCCGCTTTATGACTTTCTGCGATATAAATACTGCCAGTTTAAAAGTTCTCTGTTCATTTCAAAGCTTGTACAACGAACCTAGCCACTCCTGCAATCTACACGCGTCTTTACACCTTCCCAGATGTAAGCCGAGGTAACCTTATTACTCCTAAGTAAGTTTCCCCAACTTTCTGCTTTCATTATTGCTACTCTTTCTTTCTTGTTATTCTTAGTTTCTTCATCCTCGACCATCTAAATTTCTCAACCCCCTCACAATATTTCCCCTTTCCTCTTAGAAAATGGGTAGGTTCGCACCCCTAGTAGATAGTCCTGAAAAAATAGAGGAGTTTAAGGCCATATATGGAATCCCGCAGGGAGTATCCATTAAATACTGCAAGGAGGGAGGGTGGCATGCTGAGAGAGATACTGGGGAGGTAGCGATTCCCATGATAGCCTTCATAGAGGGGGGGATGAGAATCCCCATGAGACCGATCACTAGGGATTACCTTAGAGCGGTTAGATTATCCCCTACCTAATGCACCCCAAACATGTTTAGGATTTTAGGTGCTGTAGACGCCCTAAATGAAAAAATGGGGTTAGGACTTACCCATTACGACGTGAAGTAGGTTTACAATCTCCACAACCTGAAGGGGCAAGGGTATTATTTGAAGTCTAGATGCGCTTACGTTAGATTGATTCAATGCCTCTCTCACTCCAATAAAGGGTTAAATAAGGATTTCTTAATAGTATATGGGGACTGGCACGATGGTCTCCCTTTTCCGACAAGGGAGGGGGAACCAGGTGAATACCTACAAGGCATTAACTCCAATTTTCTTTATTGTTTTGTTATCGTCATATTTTTCTTTGCTTTGACCTTTCCCTTTCGTTAAAGAATTATGCAAATCACCGCGCGCTTACTCGTCACGCTTATCTCGTTGACTTTGCCCGCTTGGAGAAAATTTTGAAAGTCGAGGTGTTTGCCCATTCAAACGGTCAGCTTCGAGCAGCTCACTTGATTCTCGGTTACGATCCGATTTCAACAGCCTTTCAAGCACCGAAGTATGTGATTAAGGCAAAGGACCCCAGGCTACCTCGGATTAGCATTGCAGTTGAAGGTTTCCTGCTCCTCGCGAGTGCTCCTATTCCTCAAGGCACTCTCATCACCGAGCCTGTGCAGATTTTCCCTGAAGGCCTTCCTCTCGTTGCATCCTCGGCTCGGCCCACATTGGGCGAAGGCTCTTCTTCTTAGCCATTTATAAAGGAAGAAGAAGAGATCATAGAGGTTTCGAATTCTGAAGACGAATTAGAAGTGTTTGATCAGTTGCCATCACTTGAAGGTTAAGCTATTGTCCTCGGCCCGTCTCTTTTAGCCTCTTTGGACATCGCCCAACAGCTCGAACTTATGGGTATCCAACGTAAGCCAAGACAGAGTCTTAAGGACGTGTTGGAGGCTCAAGTAAGGACTCAGGATTCTGCTAAAGTGCCTCAGGTGAAAAGTAAAGATAAAGGCACTGAGAAAGCTCCCTCGTTGAAGCTCTCTCTCCCCCCCACAACCTAATCCCAACTCCCCGACCCCATTGATCACTAAAGAAAAAGGGATCACCAAAAGGGGAAGGACATAGTTGAAGGTAGGAGGGATCCTCCTATCAGGGACACGGAACATGAAAAAGGAGGAAAGCAAGCTCGCGTTGCTCAAACGAGGTCGGACAGGAGGACTGAGCCTCCTGCAATTATGCATGCACCCATTTGGCCCCCCCCAAATGACTGTAGATGACCAAGCAGTTACTGCTGATGCATCTATCAGGGGCTCTGATGAGGGTACTGCTGCATGCATTGTGGATGCAGTGGAGCAGGCGCTGCTGCTACCCGAGGATATGGGTGAGCTCTAGAGAATGAGGGACCAGAATGTCTTTATGATTCTAAAGAAAGAACTTGCCATGGTAAGAATTTTTTATGTTCTTCTTTCCATGACACCTGTGTTTGCGTATCACTGACTTACCATACTTTGCATGCAGGCCGTTCAATCTGCTTATAGGGCCAAGGAGATTGTTGCCAACTCCTACAAGTCTCTAAGGGCCAGGGAGGTGAGGTTAGATCACACCCAAAAGATCCTCAAGCTAAAGGAGAAGAAGCTGCAAGAGGTCACGACCAATTTAGGCAAGGTGGAGAGTGAGAGGTCGGGTTTAGAGGCCCAGCTGAAGACTACTGAGAGGCAGGCTGAGGAGCAAAGGCTGCAACTTAGGCACGCCAACAAGAATTTTGCCTCGGCCAAGAAGCTGATAGAAGGCCTCAAACAGAATCTTAGAAAATCTGAAGAGGCTAGGCAAGAGGCCATTAAGGCCAAGGAAGAGGCCATTGCTAAAGCGCAGGAGGCTGAAGAGGCAGTAGACTAAGCTGAGTAGAGTGGATATGAGGTGGGGGTGGCAGAAACCACCGAAACCTTTAAAGCCCAAGTGCCGGAGGTGTGTAGGGATTACTGCCTCCAAGTGTGGAAAGAAGCTTTGTCTTGAGCTGGGTGGAAGCTTCCTCTCCTCTTTGGAAGGCAGAAAATGCCTAGTACCCCCAGCCATTCTCGTTTCCACTTCTGCTCAGGCCGAGGATGATGTCGGCTCACCTGCAACAAGAGTGCAACCAGAAGAGGCTGTTGCGGACCTCGTCGCTCTCGAGCATCCTCCTCCAGGGCAAGGTGAAGGGGCACAACTTGAAGATACATAGCTTCGCGTTGAATTTAAGGAGCTACCCCCCAACCCTAAGACTAGTGAAACTTTGGAGATAGTCTTGGCAACTTTGCCCATTGTGCCAAAGGGGGGTCTCAAAGGCAAAGAGATAGCTGAAGGGTCTTCAGCTCCTATAGTGGCTCCTACTGACCCCAAGAACCAAGTACGAACAAAGCATTGATGGCTCTTCCTTTCCTTGTATTAGCTACTTGTTGTTGTTGTTGTTGTTGTTGTTGTTGTTTGTTTTGTTGTTTTTTTTAATTTTTTATTTTATTTTAGTTTCCCTTGTACTTTTCTTCTATGTAATTTCCAGATTTGATTTTAAATGTACTTGCAAAATTTTCAATTAATGAGAAGGAACTGTTATTTATATCACAGCTGTACGTAGTGCTTCCTTATAGCCTATCATTCACTTTGTTACTCATGCAACATGATAGCCAGTGATTCATGCCCCTTATATTGATAGTTCCAAGTAAGTAAACAAGCAAAGATACTAAAACCTATAAGCCTTCTATACTTGCAAATGCTTTAAGTAATGTTCTTGGGCTTATGCTCTATTATGGAGATGAACAAACGTTTAAGAGTAAACTATACGCGTAAAGCTAGTTCAGTTAAGACCTATTCGAGAAATAATATCGTACGGATGCATATAAGATGTCAAGATAAGGAATACTAAGTCTTTTGAAATGCGTCACACTTGAACTAAAAGCAATTCAAATGCCATACCTTTGTGGTCATGTACCTGTTAGGCACTTGGTAAGATACTTAGTTCCATAGGGGATATGGTCCATGGAGTCCACCTAACCCAATTTCTACTTAACACTTAGTATTGAGACGTCAATTTTCCCAATGTAGATGATCCGAGGACCAAGCATAACCCTGCTTTTTGCCTAACAGTTCGTACCAACATATTAATTTTCCCAAGGCAGAGGATTCGATAATCCAACGTAACCCTGGTCTTACATGTTAATTTTCCCAAGGCAGAGGATTTGAGAATCCGACGTAACCCAAGTCTTACATGTTAATTTTTCCAAGGCAGAGGATCTAAGGATCTGACGTAACCCTGGTCTTACATGTTAATTTTTCCAAGGCAGAGGATTCGAGGATCTGACTTAACCCTGGTCTTACATGTTAATTTTCCCAAGGCAGAGGATCTGAGGATCCGATGTAACCCTAGTCTTACATGTTAATTTTCTCAAGGCAGAGGATCTGACATAACCCGGGTCTTACATGTTAATTTTCCCAAGGCAGAGGATCCGAGGATCTGACGTAACTCTGATCTTACATGTTAATTTTACCAAGGCAGAGGATCCGAGGATCCGACGTAACCCTGGTCTTTACATGTTGATTTTGCCAAGGCAGAGGGTTTGAGGATCCGACGTAACCCTGGCTCTTATTAACAACAGATATTGGTATTTTTTTAAACATAATATTTAGTGTGGCATAATAGCAATAGAGCTGAAGTGGCAGAAGTGTCTTTCATTAACAGTAGTACCTTCGCAAGTTACTTACATTCCAGGGATGTATTACAGCTTTTTCATCTAGATCTACAAGATAGTAAGCCCCAATGCCAATAACTGAAATGATGCGATATGGTCCTTCCCAGTTAGGTCACAACTTTTCCCATCCTGGATTCTTGGCAATACCTAGAACTTTCCTCAATACTAAATCTCTGGGAACAAGCGGCCTTGATTTGACATGAGAATCGTATCCCTGTTTCAATTTTTTTTGATAGCAAGCTAAATAAATCATAGCATTTTCCCTCCGTTCTTCGACTAGATCTTGGCTCCTTTCCAGTAATCTGTCATTGCCGTCTGAAGTGAAGGAACTTGTTCTTGTCGTTGGGAACCCAGTTTCTAAAGGAATCACGACCTCGGCGCCGTACGTCATTGAGAAGGGCGTTTCTCCCGTGGATCTTCGTGGCGTGGTCCGATACGTCCACAGAACATGAGGCAGCTTTTCCACCCATCTGCCTTTGGCGTCATCTAGCCTTTTCTTGAGCCCATTGACAATGACTTTATTAACTGCCTCGGCCTATCCATTTCCTTGTGGATATGCTAGAGTAGAATACATGTTTGTTATGCCGAGATTGCAGCAATACCGTTTGAAAGCTTTACTATCAAATTGCAAACCATTATCCAATACGAGAGTTCAAGGAACTCCGAATCGAGTAACAATATTTTTCCAAATAAACTTCTTTGCATCAACGTCTCTAATATTGGATAGGGGTTCAGCTTCTACCCACTTAGTAAAATAATCTATGCCTACAATCAATCACCTCCTATTCCCAGGTGCTTTCGAAAAAGGTCCTATGATGTCCAAGCCCCATTGCACAAAAGGCCAAGGGCTCGTTAGAGGATTTAACTCCCCTCCATGCTGATGGATATTGGGTGCAAACCTTTGGCATTGATCGCATTTCTTTGCATAGCCTTGAGCTTCTTACTGCATATTCGGCCACCAATATCCTTGTGTTAGAGCTCTGTGAGCTAAAGATTTCCTTCCTGTGTGACTCCCACATATCCCTTCATGTAGTTCTTCTAAGAGCAGCTCTATTGCTTCAGGATGTAAGCATAGCAAGTATGGCCTAAAAAAAGATCGTTTGTACAGCTTCTGATCCTCGAATAACCAAAATCGAGGTGCCTTTCTACGCACTTTATCTGCCTTGACTTTTTCCTCTGGCAAGATATCGTTCTTAAGGAAAGACACGATGGGATCCATCCAACTGGGCCCCACCCTGATCTAATAAACCTGGATAATATTTCCTGTTACTTTAGTGGGTTTACATAGGTCTTCAACAAGGATGGTCTGAGGCAGGCCTTGTGCCGAGGACGTGGCGAGGGTTGCCAGGGAGTCAGCATATGTGTTGTTACTCCTAGGAACATGTGACAAGGCAAAGGATTCGAACTTGGATTGCAAAAACCTGACTTGAGTTAGGTACTCTTGCATCCTCGGATCTCTAGTCTCCACTTTTCCATCTACTTGGCTTACAACTAGTTGCGAGTCCGAGAACATTTGCATCACCTTTCCGCCCATTTTATGAACCATATCCACCCCTTTCATTAAAGCTTCATATTCGGCTTCATTGTTAGTAGCCGAGAATCCTAATCTCTTCTCCAATGTAAGGCCCTCTGGGGCTGTAATTACCAACCCCACCCCGAATCCCCTTTGATTTACAGCCCCATCAACGTAAATAGTCCACACTGAAGGTTCTTTGCACGTGATCACACCAACTGATTTTTCATCAATGTCCATGCCCTTAGCATCATCTTCTATTGTGGGCTCAGCAAATTCCGCGACTAGATCAGCTAACACTTGGCCCTTGACTGAGGTACGGGGCATATACTTGATATCAAAAGCGCCCAAGATGGTTCCCCACTTAGCAATCCTACTTATATAATCCGCACTTCGGAGTATAGCTTTAAGGGAAAGCTGAGTCACGACCACAACTGTATGAGATTGGAAATAATAGGGGAGCTTACGTGTACCATGCATTACGGCCAGGATTGCCTTCTCCAATGGTGGACAATGTACCTCGGCTTCATGTAAGGACTTACTCACATAATAAACCAGCTTCTGCACGTTTCCGTCGACCCTTATCAACACCAAACTAATAGCATGGCTCGCCACTGCTATATATGCAAATAGAATTTCATCAATTTCGGGCCGAGACATGATAGGAGGACATAAAAGGTACTCCTTAAGCTGCTGAAAGGCGACGGCACATTCCTCAGACTACTCAAATCCTTTATATTTATTCAACAACTAGAAAAAAGGCCTGCACCGATCTGTAGGTCGTGAGATAAATCTGTTGAGGGCAGCGGTCATTCCAGTCAGTCTTTGCACTTCCTTTGGATTCCGAGGTGGCTGTAAGCTGTTGATTGCTTTAACTTGAGTGGGATTGACTTTGATTCCCCTATGGGTCACCATATAGCCTAAGAACTTATCAGATCCTACTCCGAAAGAATATTTGAATGCATTAAGATGTAACTTATGCTTCCTCAGCGTTTGAAAGGTGTTATCCAAGTCTGGTATATGAGCCGAGATAGTTTTACTCTTAACCATCATATCGTCCATGTACACCTCAATGGTCTTTCCCAATTGGGGTTCAAACATCCTCGTCATCATTCTCTGATAAGTAGCTCCAACATTTTTTAGACCAAAAGGTATCACCTTGTAGTGGCAGTTTCCTGTGGGGGTGACGAAAGCTGTCTTTTCTTGGTCTTCTAAAGCTAAAGGTATTTGGTGGTAACCTTGGAAGCATCTAGAAAACTCATCCCAGGATGTCCTACAGTAGCATCCACCAACTGATCTATGCGAGGCATTGGAAATAAGTCTTTGGGACAGGCCTTATTCAAGTTTGTGAAATCTACACACACTCTCCACTTTCCATTCTTTTTCTTCACTACCACTGTATGCGCTAACCACTTTGGATAAAACACCTCCTTAATATCACCCGCCTTTTTTAGCTTTAGTACCTCCTCCTCAACAGCGTTGGCATGCTCCTGAGACGAGCGCCGAGGTGGTTGCCTCCTCGGCACTGCCGTTGGATTTACATTCAAGTGATGACAGATAAAATTTGGGTCAACCCCTAGAGTATCATAAGCTTCCCATGCAAATACATCAATGTGCCACTTCAAAAACATAACTAGCTCCTCTTTTTCTTGGAGTGGCAATTAACTTCCTACCTGGAAGAACTTCTCCATATCATCGGCAATAAGCATCTTCTCCAGACCTTCACACCTAGTCTCCTCGACCTTGGGCACGTTTGGCTTGGCCGAAGATGCTAGCTGCTACAAATTCCTTCCCGCCGAGGCTTGGGGCTCCTGTCTGGCCTGATGTGTAATAGCTGCTATTATGCAATTTCTTGCCATGAACTGGCTACAAACTATTTCTTCAATTGAATCTCCATTTGTGAACTTCACTTTAACATGCAGGGTTGAGGAAACGGCACCTAAGGCATGCAACCATGGCCTTGCCACTATAGCCGTGTAAGGGGAGTATGCATCCATTATAATAAAGTCCACATCTACTATTACTGATCCTGACTGTACGGGCAACCGAATCTGCCTCTTTGGAATAACAGCTTTCCCTTCGAAACTTATCAATGGTGAGTCGTAAGCCGTAAGATCCTTAAGTTTCAAATTAAGCCCCCTGAACAAGTCCGGGTACATAATATCAGCCCCACTCCCTTGATTAACCATCACTCTTTTTACGTCATAACCCCATATCCTTAGCATGATAACCAATGCATCATCGTGCGGCTAGATAGTTCCAACCTTATCTTCCTCGAAAAATCCCAGAATGGGTGGAGGGTTCCCCTTGACCATCTTCGGTTCAGAACTGGGGCCCTCGGCAGGATGTTGCGACATTGACATTACCTTGGTAGGGCAAGATTCAGTCCGACCTGGAGTAGCAAAAATGACATTTATTGTGCCCAACAGAGGTCTTGAAGTGTTGCTGCCTTGATTCATGAAACCAGATTGTGTACCTTGCCAATTAGGCCTATTCATGAACTATCTCAACTTCCCTTCTTTGACCAACTGATCCAGATAATTCCATATGGTCCTGCAATTTTTCGTGGTATAACTCTTGTCTTGATGATAATTGCAATGGAGGTTCTGATTGCGTTTCGTAGGGTCTCTTATCATTTTATTAGGCCACCTAAAGTACGGTTCATGACAAATTTTCTCCAGCACCTGCTGCACAGGTTTGTAAAACACAGCATTTACTGTCTGAGAAGGAGCCAACTTAGACTAGCCAACAAAATCTCTTCGTGGCCACTTGTTATTGTACCTCTCCATCTTGAAATCCCTCCTCTCCTGAGGGACAATTTTCATTTTTCCTTTACTCTGCTGCTGATCTTTCTTAACTCGCTTATACTCGTCAATACGATCCATGAGCCAATGAACATTCTTCACAAGTTTCTTGGTTAGAGACTTTCTTAAATCGTGATCAACTGGAAGGCCAACCTTGAAAGTGTTAATTGCCATTTCATCAAGATCATCATCAATCTCGTTAAACATCTCCCAATACCTGTCCGAGTACGTTTTCAGGGTCTCCCCTTCTCTCATGGCTATGAACAGTAACGAATCTAGAGGTCGAGGTACTCTACTGCAGGTAACAAAACGAGACCCAAATGCCTTCGTAAGCTCCATGTAAGAGTCAATGGAATTTGCCTTCAAACCATTAAGCCACCTCATTGCAACAGGCTCTAAACTCGAGAGGAATACTTTGCACATCAATGTCTCATTCTTAGAGTAAACTGTCATGCGCTGGTTAAAATGACTCACATGTTCCACAAGGTCTGTTCGGCCATTGTAAATGGTGAAATTTGGTTATGTGAAACGGCGAGGGAGCTTTCCTTTCTCGATTAAACGCGTGAAAGCTGATTTTGAAAGTTGGTGTAACGACTTCCCCATGGCATCACTACCCAAGCCCCTGGAAGGAGATTTCTTGCTCGCCTTGCCGTGAAGATCTCTTGTTTCATGCGAGAAAATTTCACTGGGAGGGTTTTTGACCTAGGCCTATAACTGCTACTCTAAGAGTCATTAGAGGAAGAGCAAGAAATTGAGGGTGTTCGTTTCCGCTTCGCTTAACGTAGCTTCCTTTTCAAGTGGTCAATTTCCCTCTACATGGCTTTGGTACCACCTTCGCGGAGGGTTCCTCTCCCACCCCATGAGTGGTTGCTAGCAGTGCGTCCTGTGTGTACACTGCCCTCTCGATCTTCCATTTGTTCTAAGTGTTGAAAAGGATCCTCACGTTGAGACCCCAAAGATTCTACATGGTACGGATCCGATCCAGCCATCACACTATCAGCGTCAGACGTCAAGATACAAGATCCCCACAGACGGCGCCGATTGTAAGGACACAGGTAGTGCTGGACCTAAGCTGTACTTTCAGAGCCAACCCAAAGGGCCCAAAACAATGAATTTATAGAGAGTGGGTTTCGAATCTAGGTCTTTAGACGTTGAATAACATGAAAGCTAAGCTGGATCATAGAACACATGCATAATATCTGTACGTGAATGCCAACTCTCTTATATATTGATGCCGAGGACAATCGTTGGTGTTTTTCTTACAATTTTCTCTCTTGCGTGTCTGTTCCCCCCTCTCTTTCTTCTTCCTTCACCTTTTATTGGCGTTCCTCTTTCTCTTCCTCTCCTCCACGTGTAGGTCAGATGCTCCTTCTAGATACTTGTCCAATCACCCCTTTTTGTCAAAGTCTGTGGCGGTAGGTATAAGGCTAAACTTCAATACTCAGGCGTTATTTCCCCATTAATGCGACCAGAGAGGTAGATACAGAGCCTTTAATGCAGCGGTAGCAGCTTTATCCTTGATATTTTTTGTCACTTCTTTTTGTCTCCTATCCTTATTTTCTTAGTCTTTGCGTCCAAGGTCTCCAGTATTGATGCCCTTAAACTGCCAGATCACTCTTCTTGTCCTCGGCTATATATGGCCGAGGATGTTGCAATCCTCGGACATTATGCCTCGGGATGTTCTGCTCATGCATGGCTTCTTTCTTCTGTCACATTACTTCACAGGTGAGCCTTCTCATGTCCTCGGACCATCCATGCCGTTAGGTTGAGCTTTCAATCCCGCGAGAGCTCTTGGGCCGACCCAATACATATATTGGGCCTGTTGGCCCTACAGATGGAGTATAAAAAAGAAACACTAAAGGTAAGGTTTTTCTCCAAAGAAAAACCCTTCAAACTCATTCTATATCTTTTTATTGAATGTGAATTTTGAAAATCTAATTATTAAATTGCATGCTTTTATTATATCTTTTATACTTGCAAAATTTTAAGAAGATTAAAGATCAATATTTGTTAGCTGTGATGTTCTGAACAAATTCTAAAAATAGGACTTCGCCACCCTTGCTATGTCATATTTAGATGTAACCCACTGGCCATTCTTATTCAAAAAACCGCGGATGTGATTTTTCCTTCTTCGTTGGCTTGCTTTTTGATAGAAGTATTTAGTATGTTTATCCCCCACCGGTAGCCAAATAGACTTGGGCCTCTGCCTCCAAATAATTCTGCTTGGAATAGCAAGGAATTTATATCACTCCTCACTTTTTGTATCACCTCCCAATTTTTGGCCCTATCCATTGAATTCAAAACTTCCAATTCTTTATATTTTTCATCAATCTTTGTTTTTGAGTTACCCAAGGTTCTACTCCACTCCACCAAAGCCCCACGAAATTTTCTCAAGGTTTTGAAACTTGGACCATTCAATGATCCGTAAAAAGGAGAGGTTCAAGGTTTTTAAGATTGGACCGAGATCGAACCGTGATGACGTCATAATTAATTTAATAATTATTTAAAATATTAAATTAGTAAAAATTAAAAATTTTTATCTAAAAATAAAGATAAATAATTATATACATATATATAATTTTTGTTAGAGCTCTTAAGTCATGACAAAGCTCATTTGAATACCCAATAATTTTTATTTTTATTTTTATTTTATGAGACCCAATAAAATGGTAAAGATCATCATTAATCCATGACCAAGCCCAAGACCCTAGCTTATTTTTTTTCTTAAGTCATGACCAAGCCCATTTGACAACCCAAACCATTTTTTTTTAAGGCCCAAGCCTGTTTGAATAGTCCACCATTTATGAATTAAAAAAAAAAAAAAGACTAAGGAATTAGGATGTCTGCCCATTTAAGCTTGAAGTGGTTGACAGTTGTTTAAAAAAAAAAGGAGTGGTTTTATCTTTTCAGTCACAAAAAAAGAAAAAAAAAAAGAAAAAAGAAAAGGGAGTGGTTGACAGTAAACGTTGGTGGTTGACAGCAAAGCAACAACAACGAGTAAAGCTAATGTTGGTGGGAGGGCTTTATTTACCAAAAAAAGAAGAACACTCTAGAGGAAAATGAAGAAATAGTGTCGTCAAAAACGGAGAGAGAGTGTGAGCGAGATAGAGAAGAAGAAAAGGAAGATGGCGGTGCGATCTCAAGTCTGATAGCATCTCACGGTGGTTGAAGCTTCATGATGTAATTTGAAGGGAGCAGAATTTTCTATTTTTTTTTTTTAAGGAAGATGGCGGTGCGATCTGCGTGATCTAAAGGGAGCAGAATTTTCTCAAGGAAGATGGCGGTGCGATCTGCATGATGTAATATGAAGGGAGCAGAATTTTTTGTTTTTTTTGTTTTTTTTTTAATTTTTTTTAAGGTTCAGATTCAAAGGGAAGTAGGGAACCATGAGAAGCGGCCTGATCACGATTCTCAGAACTGTGAGGTCTGACTGCGGTTCACACGAGTCCCTACTTTTTTCCCATAGAGCGGTTTTTGAGCTAAAAGAACTGCAAAAATGAGCAGTTCGAGGTTTATCTGGTCGGATCGTATGGTCTAATCCGGGTTTAAAAATCATGCATTTTTTAATTTTCTCAAATAGCTTGTACATTGGGCTACCTGTGGGCTTCCATTCATTCCACACTTCATGTATAATGTTGGCACATGCTAGGTGTGATGCCCATTGTTCCTCAAATCGGTTTGGCTTTTTTTCTTTGTCTAGCAACCCGTAGGTCTCCCTTAGTGGTAAGTAGGGATTGTGGTCAGAGTATGCTGCTTGGAGATGGTGCTCCTTGCTATGAGGGAATAAATCTCGCCATTTAATATTTGCACATGCCCGATCCAACCTCTCTTGAACAAACTCATTACCAGGCCTGCTGTTTCTCCAAGTGAAAATATTCCCATTGAATCCGAGATCAATCAGCCCATAGCACTCCGGGAACTCCTCCATTCGTCGAAGAGACCGAGGGACTCGCCTTTGCTTTTCATCTGATGATAGTATTTCATTGTAATCCCCTAAGCACAACCAAGGTAGAGAGTCTCTTGAATGGAGGTGCCTCAAGTACTCCCAAGACTCATGTTTCCGATGCTCCTCCGGTCTCCCATAAAATCTGGTTAATCTCCATGGTGAAGAGCTACCATTCATTATATGAGCGTCTATATGATTTTAAGAATAGGTTTGCACATGTAGGTTAACCTTTGCTTTCCATAACATTGCCAAGCCACTCATTTGATGGACACACGGAACTGCTAACATGGAATCATAGTGTAATTCCGCTTGAATATTCCCCATCTCATCCACAGTTTGTTTCGACTCCATGAAAAAAAAAATGTTGGGAGCTTTTTTCCTCACCAAGTGAGAGAGGACCGTGCCTGTACGGAAGTTCACAAGCCCCCAATAGTTCCAGTTTAGGGTAGATGGCAATTAAACTAGACATCAGCAAGGCCTATGACTGTGTAGAGTGGGCTTTTCTTAGGGAGATCATGCTTAAATTGGGGCATGATGAAAGATGGGTTCAGCTAGCCATGGTAACTGTGCAGACTACAACATACTCGGTGCTCATAAATGGGGTACAACAAGGATTCATCTCTCCATCTCATGGTATCAAAGAGGGTGATCTACTCTCCCCATACCTCTTCCTATTGTGTGCAGAATGCCTCTCTTCTCTAATCAGAAAGGCAACAGTAAGACAACAATTACATGGCATTCAATCATGTACAAATGGAGTGTGCATCTCTCATCTATTGTTTGTAGACGATAGCTTCATATTTTGTCAAGCAACAATTGAAGAAGGGTGGCATCTCTTAGAAATCCTTGAAAGATATGAAGCAACATTGGGACAAGCAATAAATGGATGGAAAACTTCCATCTTTTTCAGCAAAAACACAAGACAATTAGTTAGATAAATGGATGGAAAACTTCCATCTTTTTTAGCAGAAACACAAGACAATCAGTTAGATAAATGATATCCAAGCTCTTTTTGGGGCTAGGGTCATGGAGGACTGTGAGACTTATCTTGGCTTTCCTATGGTTGGTGGAAAATCAAAGGTTAACACGTTTAAAGGCTTTCAAGAAAAAAATAACAAAAAGAGTGATGGGGTGGAAGGAAAAATTTATTTCTAAAGCAGGAAAGGAAATCCTTATTAAAACAATGGCTCAAGCAATACCTACCTACACTATGAGAATTTTTAACATCCCTAAGGCCTTATGTGACACAATAAATTCAACACTCACAAAATATTGGTGGCCCAAGACAAAGGATGAGAAGAAAATACACTGAATTAACTGGAGGAAGTTGTTCAATCCAAAAGATAGAGGTGGGATGAGATTTAGGGATATCCAAGCTTTCAATTTAGCATTGCTAGCAAAGCAAGCTTGGATGCTGATTCACAACACCCATTCACTATTTTTCAGGGTGTACAAATCAAGGTATTTTCCTAACTGTTCTTTTAAGGATGCTGAGTTGGAGAGTAATCTTTCTTATGTATGGAGGAGCCTTTTGGTTGCTTGGGAAATTCTTTGGGAAGGGTCCAGGTGGAGAGTGGGGGATGGTAATACTATTGGGGTAACCACACATAAGTGGCTCTCTCACAGGCAGGACTTCTTGGGGGAGCAACAAATGGGACTAAAGGTAAAGGTCCTGATAGACAGCAACACAATGCAATGGGACAGGGAGAAGATTTTTGATCTCTTCGCACACAAGACACGAATGGAAATTATGGCTATCTCTTCGCAACAAAATACAGCGGGTCGGGATGTATTGGTCTGGAAAGAAAATCAGTCTCAATCGTTCTTAGTGAAATCTGCCTATCGCGTCATTATTAGGATGAAAGAGCAGACACGGTTTGAGCACTCCACAATAAACACTTAAAGGCCTATATGGAGGAAGATATGGAAGTTGAATGTGCCTCCAAAATTCAAGATGTTTCTTTGGCGTGATTGGGCAAACGTCCTACCAACCAGGGAAAACTTAAATAGGGAAAGAGTACGGGTGGATCCTCGGTGCGAAATCTGTTGCCAACAACCTGAATTAGTTGGACACTTGCTGTGGGAGTGCCCGCTAGCACAAAATGTGTGGGCATTCTGTTGTGGTGGACTCCAAAAATGCCAAAACAACCTATGTGATTTTTTCCTACTGTTTCAGACCTTGCTTGATAGATTATCAAAGTCTGAATTGGAAAGGTGGGCAGTGACATCGTGGGCAATCTGTAGTGCGCGGAATAAATTCTATTTTGAGAGGACCCAATCTCATCCCGAGGACATTCTAAATGGGGCTATCGGCTACCTGCAAGAATACAAGAAGCTGCTGAAGGCACAGCAGAGCACATGAAGCTAGCTGCAACAAACCTCGGCTTGACTGGACTGTGTCTATTGTTTATTAATGTATGGTAGTCTCACCCCTTGTTTTGGTAGTGGTTGAACAGGGTATACATTGTTACGGTGTAAATAGTTTTGGACTTTCATTTTCAATAAAGTTCTATCTTTTATCTCAAAAAAAAAAAAAAACACCAATAGTTATGTCATCAATGAAATGTTTAAATTTCAAGTTTTTGTGGTATAAAATTATGGATAAAAAATAAGTTTATTGATTGAATAGTAAATAATATCCAATTTGGACAAAGTTTGACATGCGTCTTAAGAATATAAGGAAAATATATATCAACGGTTAGATTTTCAAAATTCACATTCAATAAAAGATATAGGGAAAATTACAACTTATCCACCTGTGGTTTGACTAAATTTAAGTTGCCTAATTGTGATTTGAAATTTGACACTTCACCCACCTGAGGTTAGTTCAATTAGATTTTTTTAACCCATATTCGTTAAAAACATGGCTAAATATGTGATTTTTCTTTACTTTTATATTTCTCTCATCCAAAAACATTAAAACCATAAAATGCAAGATAAAAAAGAATTCAACGGAATTCTTGTATCGTGGGATTTTAAGCTACAGATAAACGACTTAAATTGTAGCCAAATCTTAGGTGGGTAAAGAGTAAAATTTTAAATCACATGTAAACAACTTAAATTTCAGTTAAATCACAAATGGATAAGTTGTAATTTGACAATTTGCTCAAAAATATATGAGGAGTTTGAAGAATTTTTTTTCCAAACTAATTTGGAAAAAAACCTTTTCCAAGACTATATGTAGAATAAATGTTTTTTTTTTTTTTTTTTTTTTCAATTTATAGATTTCTCTCCTATGCATGTTTTTAGTTATTTTTAAGTGGGAAATTTGGGTATGTTTAAGTAATCATATATTGTATGATTAGATTAATGATCAGATTAGTTAAAATACTTAAGCTTTGATAACAGAAATAGTATAAGACACCTCACGTATGTACTATAGATATTGGTTCATCCGGTAGACATTAACATGTATATTTGGTTTTATTTCAATCTCTCAATATTTATCTTTACTATAGAAAATTTTAGTCATACAATAAATCCAATATGGATACACTATATAATGTAATATAAACGTGTTCGAGATATATATAGTTCAAGATTAATAAATTTGGTTTGATCCTGATTGAACCAATTTTGTTTTTGTCAAGCTCCTGCCTAGAGGGAAAAAACCAATTACAAGAAGCTGTTTTTATTTTTTTGATTTTAAATGTGAGGTTGGCTATCTCTCTCTAAAAAAAATTGGAAGAAGTGAGGTTGGCCTGAAATCATCTTTCTTGTTCGGTGGCATAGATTTGAAATGCATGCCTGCAATTCATAAATCTAACTCACATGGGATAAAATAAGTCTCTTTTTTCTTGAAAATCTAGGTTGCTAAATATAGGAATACGACTATATGTTGCACAGTATGATGCATCAATTCGAGGCTGAAAGTTGAGGTTGAGCTTCACCATAAAATAAAATAAAAAGAAGTTGAAGTTGAGCAACCGATACAAAAATAATATGAACCAACTACCTTATGCTCACACACACATCAACTAGATTCCATTTATAAAAGGCAAAGAGAGCCTGAAACTTTGCATTAAAAAGAGAGCTTTCAGGCAAAGCAACATGTTCTATTGTTCCAATTGTATAAAAATCGCGGCTTTGCCCTTATGGCAATGCAACATGACTAGGAAGTAGGAACTGTTTGCTTTTAATAATGAGAAAACCTTAAAGGTTTTTGATTCTAAAGAAAGAGCTAGCTTCCTTTTTTGCCTTAGCTATTTTTTTAAGTTCCCTTGGGACGCATGAACCCGGATCCTTCTCACTTTGTGCAACCTTTTGTCAACACAAACACATATGCATAAAAACTTAACCCACTACTGATATTATAAGCTTGTTTTATTGATTCAGTGGACAAGGTGATACTATGGTTACACTTAGAATATACTAACTTAGGTTGCTATTTATTCATTTTTTTTATATAACAAAAAGAAGAAGCTTGTTTTATTTTATTTTAAAAAATAAACCGCACAAGTCCTTTAGAAAGGTGGAAAAAGCTCATTAGGGAAGAACGAGAGGAAAAAATGTAAGTGAATTTATTGGTGCAAGCCCCAAGCTTATCCCAAAAGAAGTTCTTTAGCCCCAAACTAGTTTAGACACTTGTAAAACCAACATCCAACCCTTTCCTTAACAATGTGGGATGTCATGAAACGTTAATGTATTTAGATATTTTACGTTGATGGGTGAAAAAAAAGAAAGATAATTAATGTAAATTGCATGTAAATATAATTTGATTTATCTGATCGAATGTGCCAGTACAACCACATTTCTTATTTTGCAAGTACAATAAAGCAATATAAATAATCCTTACCTTTACCAAACCGGCAATGAGTGATTTTACCTTTCGTAAATATCGGAAATAAGTCTATAGACCTAGGCTTAGTCAAATAAGGAAAATTTTCCTTCTTTCGATAGTGCAGGAGGCTATTCCTACAAATTTCTTCAGTTGGGCAGTTTGATAAGCTACCAATGCTACACTGTACACCTTTCTATTGCAGCTCAGAAGTCATGGACCTTTGTCGTTTCTCAAGATGCTGGTTCTAAGGCCTTGGGCTTGAGATGAGAAGACAAGGAAGCAGGTCACTCAGTGGCACAGAGAGAGAGAGAGAGAGAGAGAGAGAGAGGTCACTGGAATGTGGAATAAGAAATTAGGATTAAGAGTTGAGCACTTGAGCGTGTGTTTTTTTTTTTTCTCAACTTTTGATATATTTGTTTTGATTGGAGCATCTGATATATTGGATCATCACTTTTATTATGCATTGATTAATAAGATATGTCAACAAAATATGAAAATTGTTGTGTCCAGATACACCATACTTACTATTTTTGTTTTTTGGCCAAGAAATTGGCTTCACATTTTTGGTTATGAGCTGCAAAGACGGACATGTACATTAAGAGACACTGTTCAGCAGAAATAAAAATAAAAAACTAGTTAAGGGACACAATGCTCTTTGACTGTGAGTCTGTGAGTAGAATTAGTTTGCTTTGAAGTTAGGATCTTTGTGTGTTGGCATATTGTGTGCCAAAATTTTCATGTATTTGAACATTTAATTTCTTTGTAAATTGTATTTTTGGGTTTCCAAAAAAAAAAAAAAAAGTATTTGTGAGTCAATTTATAATTGTGTTGAGGCTTCAAGAGCTGAAATTGAATTGGAGTTGAACAAAATGAAATTTTGGTCGAGATAGCATGTAATTCGTTTTTAAATAGCAGTTGTGACAGTAATGTCGTGGACACTCGATCGTGCAAAATGGTTAAAACTTGATAGAATTCAGTTATAAATTCTCCTTTTGTTCTAGTCTTTGCCCATCCTATATACCGTATTTTTCACAAAATTAAACTCTAATTCTCATATGAAGTGTTAGAGAAAACCTAGCAAATTAATTCTCTTTACATTTTCCTTCTCAAAATAGCTATATTCCATGAGATGAGATTAAGACCATCACACTTATCATCACACTAGTTGAAATGTGAGTGTTGATTAGGGCCACTATAGATAGCCAAGAAGAGTTGCATATTGCAATTGAAGCTCAATCGTAGATCTAAGAGTTAGAGTAGAGAAAGGAGTTGCAAAGTTAATTGAAGCTCAATCGTAGATCTAAGAGTGAGTTAGAGTAAAGAAAGGACTTGCAAAGTTAGTTGCAAGCGAGAGTTTGGACTTCAGAGGGTTTGAGTACATGGTTACTACTTGACTTGGAGGGTTTTACAAGTAACATGTACCACGTTATCTATTCTACTAGTTCATTTTTGGCAATGAGGCTACAAAGAGACTTTTATGTCTGACACACGGGTTTTCTTTTTTGATTTGATTACACATCCATGTGTTAGAGCAATTGCATCAGTATGTGTAAATTTTTTATCTATTTTACACAAAAAAACCTACTTTTTCTATTTTACACTCTCACTTTTACAATATACCCACATCAGTTTATTTATTTTACACATCTTTTAATTAAATAATCAATTTCTTCTCATTTTTTATTATTTTTCCCCAACCACCCCTATAACACGCGCGCGCTCTCTCTCTCTTTTTCATTTCTGATTTGTTGCTCTCTCTGTCTCTCCACACCCATCAACTCTCCCTCTCCATCAACTCTCCCTCTCCATCCCTCTCCATCAACTCTCCGATCCACCCTCTCTATCATCTTTCCCGCTCCGATCACCATCTCAGATCGGCTATCCCTCTCCGATCCACCCTCTCCATCAACTTTCCCTCTCCGATAACCATCTCAGATCAACTCTCCCTCTCCGATCCACTCCCCGCGGCGCCGATCCACTCCCCGCGGCGCCGATCCACCATCCCCGCAGCGCCGATCCACTCCCCGCGGCGCCGATCCACCATCCCCGCGGCTCCGATCCACTCCCCGCGGCGCCGATCCACCATCCCCGCGGCTCCGATCCACTCCCCGCGGCTCCGATCACCATCCTCGCGGTTCCGATCCACTCCCCGCGGCTCCGATTCGCGATCCGCGGCCCCGATCCATCATTCCCGCGGCGCCGATCCACTCCCCGCGGCCCAGATCCACTCCCCGCGGCCCAGATCCACTCCCCGCGGCTCCGATCCACCATCCCCGCAGCCCGATCCACATCCCGCGACTCCAATCTGTCTGTGTATCACTTTTTTTTTTTTTTAAGTGTATCTTTGTTGTTTGTCCGTGTGGTGTGTATCTCTGTGGTTTTTTTTTTTTTTTTTTTTTTTTAGCGTCTCTGTTGATTTGTCTGGATGTTGAAGAGGTTGTTGGGCAGGGAGAAGAGAGAGAAAAAAACGAGCGAACGGAAATTAATTTTTTATTGTATAAACAAGCTACAGTGCCCGTGTAAATTTACACAGGTACTGTAGCAACGTGAATAATATTCATGATTTTAAAAAAGTATACACCCACTGATGTGGGCAGTTTTTTGCAATTTTTTGATCAAAATGTGTAAAATTAATAATTTTTTATCATTTTACACATTTATGCACCATTATGCATTCACTGATGTGAATGCTCTTATGACTGTGTCTACTGTGTTCAGGTTTACAATTGTGTTTTTATAAGCCATTATCCATGCTTATATTAATTGCTTAACCACTTGTATAATTTGTCTTAATTGTTAGATTAGCCTAAAATTAAAAAGTTGGTCATACTTCCTACTTTATTAGGTTGCCGAATTTCTTATTTGATAATTGTAATTTTCAAGGAGAGTAGGAAGGTAACATTTAATGGGTTGTATTAATGAGTATCATAAGATTTTCGTTAATAACTACCTTTTGCAGCTTTTTATGGCATTAATATATTTTTTACAGTTTTTTTATTCTTTTTGACAATTTTTAATAGTTTTTTTTATTCTTTTTGGCAATATTTTTAATAATTTTTTGTCCCTTTTATTATCACAACCCATTAAGTACACGGTGCTTGTTAAGATTTTCTATATTTAATAGTTGGGTGATGTGAAATAGCTCTTGCTTTTGTGCATTTAATGGCTGCTGTCTTTTGTCTTAGAAACAATTAAAACAGAGAGAAATTCAGCAAAAAAAAAATAAAAAAATAAAAACAGAGAGAAATTGGATGAACGAGACTGTTAGGATGAAACTGGTGGTGGCCCTCACTCTCCCTAGCCTTTCTTGAAGAACTTTGTTTAAAAGGAACCACCACACAACTTTTGTACATATACCACTAGGGGTCACCGACAACATAGAGTACTCCATACCCACCAACCCTCTCACTTTTTCTTTGTTGTTATTGATTGATTTTCACGAAGCAAAATGACAGTGGCAGGAGTGGAAAATGAGCAGTCAAACTGCCAAACTCTGAGAATTATTACACTCTCTAACTCAGAAACCATCATGGTCTCTTGTCATGTGTTCTTCCTCCACTTGATCATTCTCATCATTGTATTTTGCAGTCTTGGGATACATTCAGGTGATAAGAAATTTCTCTGCTTTGTTTCTAGTCCCCTTTTGAGCTTTGTTTTTAGGCCAGTCTTTTTCCCCCCTCAAAATTTGAGGAAGAGTTTACATGCCTTTATAACCTTTTGCAGCAGCTTCTAGTAATGAGTTCATACATTCATCTCATGGAGATAAAAACCATTCAAGCTGCAGAACACTTTTGCTACATGGTAAAGATTCCATGTCTATGACACCATTGTGGACTCTAGTTTGTTGTTTATAACTTATATTCATCCATGCAAATTTATTTTTTGGGGTTAAACTTTTGAATTGACTCTTGTATGATATATATACTTCCCCAACCCTGTATATTAATTACTTTTGTTTTCTTATTCATGAGGCACTTGCACAAACAGAGATATAAGCATCTCGCAAAGCAGAGATTCCACATCTGGAATCCCTCAGTACATAGTCCAGATTGTCAACACCTGTGTTTCTGGATGTGCTCCTTCAGATATTCATCTCCACTGTGGTTGGTTTGCCTCTGCAAGAATAATAAACCCAAGAACCTTCAAGAGGCTCTCCTATGATGATTGCTTAGTTAACGGTGGAAAGCCTTTGAAGACTAGCCAAGTCATCAGATTTACTTACTCAAACTCCTTCATGTACCCACTTGCATTCAAGGCTGCCAAGTTCTGCTGAACCCCAAAACAAGTCCAAATGAGGCATGAAATAATAGAAACAATTGCACCATGCATGATTGAAAAAAAAATCCAAAAAAAATTTCATGAACCTTACCATTGTAACAGCCTTTTCACAACCTAGCGTTAACTCTTTTTAGAACTCTACAAATCCTTGTTGGGTTCCTTTTCAATAATATCTTATTTTGATAATCGTTGTTGTCAAAAGTGTTCTACCTAGCATCCCCATAATATACCTTGAAAGTTCCATTACTTGGAATTTAGTCTTCCCTAGTCAAAAGCTACTGTTTATGTACCTGCATGGCAAACAGAAGGTCTGAAACTCGGTGCTTCATTTGCAGTCCGTGTGCTATCAGTGCTGTCTCTCTCTCTTTCTCTCTCACTTTTGTTTCCTTTTGCCACAGAGAGAGAGATAGAATTTTGTCTTTTCTACTTTATTTTTCTTCTAGAGCTGAAAATGGGGGGTCTCTTTGCTAAATAGGATGTTTGGAGCAATAGGGAGAGTGTGTCAGCAGTGCCTGGTTTGTGTGGAAGAATTCACAAAATATTGAATTAAAGCTGTGGCATTGAACTTTACTCTCTCTCTCTCTCTCTCTCTCTCTCTTTGTGCAGTTGGCAGAAGAGGTTGGATGTTAGCATCAAGGCTCACAGCTCAAGAACAGAAATTGAAGAAACCAAGCACACCAGAGGAATACCCTGGTTGTGATCTTGAAGATTCATTTTTGTTCTTTCATATGTATGCGAGTAGAGACTAGAGAGTAATCCTCTTGTCCATAAGAAAATACAAAAAAAGATAGTGAGTTAACTCTTTTTTAATCTAAGTCTGTATCTTTTTGGCTGTCTGATGCCTTGGTTATCTATAAATATTCATACCTCCAAAGGGGTGTGCTGTCATTTTCTGCATAATGGTATTGGCATTGAAGAGCAGCACATGGTTGGAATCAGGACTAGAATGCATATGATCTAGGAATAGAAAGCCTCTGCATATTGGGTTCCCAAATGAGCCTCATGATTTATCCTTGTTTTTCAATCTGAAGTCTAAACCATTGACTCTGAGAACTTCCACTGTTGACAAACAGTGCAGAATTTTAGGAAACATTTTTCAGACTTTTTTTTTTCATAATTGAAATGTGTCATTGTATAATAAAAATAGTATCAATAATAAATTCATATGAAAATAATAATAGATCATGTCGACAATTGTGAAAATGTTGGCATTTACTCAAAATTTTCACCGTCTTCTACTTAGCATAATGTGATTGAATCTTATAAAATGGATGTGACTTCTATCATGATTTACCATTTCAACATTTTGTGAAAATTTTTGTATCTTGCGATTACTCTTTTTATCAAGACTTGAAGTCACGTTTTCAGTGCATGTAAATGCGTATGCAACAAGTATTTTCCTTTTATCAATGCTTGAGCAGTACTGGCCTACCTTTTTTTGACGAGAAAGTGAGCACTAGCCTACCTGATTGGATTGTATGAGCCTCTCCATGAATACACCAAGATGGTCAGCAATATAATTAAGATGTTGGGATACCTGCGGCAGTCCCAGGACAAATGCATCACGACATGTATGTACCTTTTTTTCTTTTTTTTGCTGAATGATATGTATGTACCTGTTAACCTATATCCTTTCTGCGTAAACATGTCATAATTTATGTATCCAAATTCATAACAAGGGCCAATGTGCTTCAGTCCCATCACATGTTATTCCATACTGTGCACATATTCGCACGGGGCACACATGTTCAATAAATTGTATTACAATGCCAATACTTTATGATGATGCCCAGTACTATGCAGTTTATTGGGGACCTAGGAAGCAAATATTTATCCCTGTTCCCTGTATTTTCTAACATGTTTGGCACGCTATGCATGTGTGGACCTCTCAGTCAGATCAAGCTTTGATTCCAACTTGGAGGACTATCAGTTCTAAAGGCTTGAATAATGTAGCAAGTGAGTCAGCAATGTATCTATTTGGTTCAGCTTGATTTCATCCATAAATAGAATGCACAACTTTCTTAAAGTACAAATCCAGGTTCACCTTTAGCCACCAGTAGAAGGCATCACTTTATCCAAAAGCTTAAGCGCATGAGTTTGTTTGTACCCAACTATGTAGTGAAAATTTTTAAGATTATAAAAAGTTAGTCAAAATGCTAGATTTCTGCCTATTTTTGTTGAAACAAAAATGCAGGATTAATGGACACAGAAGCTTGAAGCAGAAACCAATCAATAAGCAACAAAATGTTTCAGATTTTCTCAACCAAATTTGAATGCATTTAACCTCAAAAGGGAAAAGAAAGATTTGAAAGCTGAGGAGAGTGAGAGGAAAGGGGAAACTAGAAGAAATGGCAAAAGAACCACATTAGAAAAAAGAGAATTAAGTATATACCAGGCAGAGAGAGCTGGGAATTTGCCTGACTAGAAGTTTGAAGAGGAATTAAGAAAAACTAAAAGAAGCAAAATACACCAATAATCTAACAAATATTCCTATCCCAAAAAAAGAAAAGGAACAAAACAAAACTATAAACTAAAAATTTACAAAATTGGCCTCATCTTCCACTAGGATTCACTAGCTGTGAGAAAGCTGCATTTGTATTCAAGTCATCCATGTCCTCAATTGCTGCAGTTTCCTCCTCAATCTTCAACATATCATTATGTTTAGCATATGCACCATTTGCCTTCTCCTCTGCAATCCTTCCTGCTCCATCTGGATTTTCTTGTAATTGGAGTGCAAACTCAAGGTTCCATAGCACATCTCCCATTGAAGGCCGATAAAGCCCATGATCAGACAAACACTTCTCAGCTGTCTCAGCAAACTTCTTCAAGCATTCAGAGTTTATCTTTCCCTTAAGATGAGGATCAATAATATCCTCAAGAATTCCTTTTCTCTGGCAGTGCAAAGCCCAATCTGCAAGACTAACTTGTTCCTTAGGCAAGGTAGCATTAAGTGGTGGCCTAGCACATAACACTTCAAAAAGGACAACCCCAAAAGAATAGACATCAGACTTTTCTGTCAATTGTTGCCTGCGGAAGTATTCTGGATCCAAGTACCCAAAGCTACCTTTCACCATTGTGCTAACATGTGTCTGATGAATATCAGGACCTGTTTTTGAGAGCCCAAAGTCTGAAACCTTTGCTACCCAAGTATCATCCAATAAAATGTTTGTAGTTTTCACATCCCTGTGAATGATGACATACCTGGATCCAGTATGAAGATAGTGAAGTCCCCTAGCAGCTCCAATACATATTTCTAACCTTTGCTTCCATGATATAGGAGTTTTGTTGCTCTTATAGAGGTGCTCCCTTAGAGTCCCATTGGCCATGTAATCATACACCAAAATCATCTCTCCATTCTCTTCACAAAATCCAATCAAAGAGACTAAATGCCGGTGTCTCAGCTTTGAAAGCATTTCAATTTCAGTCTGAAATTCATTAACTCCTTGTTCTGAAGACGGGTTTGATCTTTTAATAGCCACTTTGGTCGCTCCATCAATAATACCTTTGTAAACCTTGCCAAATCCTCCAACCCCAATAACCTCTGATTCATCAAAGTTCTTTGTCCCTTGTTTAATCTCTGATAATGAGAAATGCCTACATAGTCCTGCTGCCAGAGTATATAGGTGGCTACTGCCTACACTCTTGCCAGAGATTGTTGATTTGCTTGTTGATCTCTGGGAACCACCATAGAGTGGCAACCAATTACCTGTCCTAGCATCCATTTCATTAGCATTGATCTTGCGGTAGACAATGAAGCCAATAGCTGCAACAAGAGCAAATCCAGCAGCCCCTCCAGCAACAACCCCACCAATCACCAGAACATGACCATTGGATCCTGATGAACTAAAACTCTTTACTGCCTCAGCTTCAGCCTGAAGCAGCATTGCTGATGGCTCAGGATTTGGCCCTGCCAAGTTCCCACTAGAGTCATTGACCTTAAAGATCTCCAATCCATTAAGAAAGGCATCATAGAATTCCGGCTTCAATGATACAGAAGGGTGCAATGCCACCCAAATTTGTTCATCACCACCACTTTCACTAACATAAGTTGCATAATCCTTATACACAGGCACTCCTGATGATCCGGCCCACGCAATGACATCAGCAGATGGCTGTGCTGTTTGGTTGTTCACATATATATCAAACACTCTCTGATTGATCTTGGTTTCTTCGAACTCACAGAAATGGAACCTAACAACATAAGTAAAATTTGCGTCAACCTGAAACACCCATGTGAGATTATAATTCTGATTGACTTCTGAACTTGGTCCCATTGATCTCGCTGTGCTATAGACATTGATAGGTGCAACGTACTCTGGCACATCAGATGAATATTGAATGCTAACATTACTATCAGCCTGTGAAGTGATTCCAATGGCTGCACCATATATATAAGGTGAATCATCATACCATATCCGCGTAAGTCCAGAGTCATTAGTTGCCGGAATATATTGTCCACCAACATTGAGCCTAAACATTGTTTGCAATGAAGAGTTTTGAACATCAACAGATTGGTCAGAGAACCCGACCAAAGTTGCGGGCTGAAATATATCTGGCATGGGAATTATCTCAATGCCATTGACAAAAGCAAATGATCCTGCATGTTTTGAAGAGGGTGTGAAAGTGATACTGAGGCTGCCAGATTGGACAGGAATGAGAGAGAACTCTTTAACAATATATGCTTGTGTGAGAGCTTTAGCTGTAATAGAAGCACTAAAATTGTTAAGGAGACTGAAACCATTTGCGGCAGCAGAGAAATAGGAATCAGAGGAATTGAGATTGCTATAAGTTGATGGATAAAAATGGAGTCTGATCCAGAGGCGCTTCTTCGGTGAAACAGAGAACTTGTATGTGTATTCAGACTTGAAAATTCTTGCAGACATATATGGGACTTGGGAAGGCAGAGAAGGGTCTTGGTATTGGGCAGTAGCTATTACTGTGTTTTTGGAAGAGGCAGCGAATTTGGAATCTGATATCCATTTTCGGCCATCAGAGTCTGTGCCGCCACTCGAAGAGCCACAGGAAAGGATATAAGAATCTGAATCTGAAGTAGTAGAAACTTTACAAAGAACATGGATGGTGTTCAAGGTAAAAGAGAAGAAAAAGAAAGAGAATAAGATGTGGGAATTGGATTTCATGGCTTAAGGGGTGAAATCTTTTTAGGAAATTAGGAGTGAGGAACAGAATTGAATGATAAGATAAAGAGAAGGATAATATGATGCACAAGAAAAACAGAGTACAGGAAAACAGGGGACCCAAAAAAATGAGAGAAAATGTTTACCTGCACACTTACAAGAGTGAGAATAAAGATAATAAGAAAAGGCTATTGGATTTCATAGCTTAAGGGTGAAACCTCTTTCAGGAAATTGAGAAATAAGATTGAAATATTAATAAAGGGAAAATATGATGCACAAAATAACAGGGGACCCAAAAAAATGAGTGAAAACTGTTTACCTGTGCACTTAGAGGAGTGAGAAAATGGAATTTTTTCAGATTAAATACAATGATGTTTTAACCTGAACTATGTTTTGGTGGCAAAAATGTACAAAGTTATTGAATTAGCTGAGATTTTCTGGGAGAGAGGCGTGGGAAGCAGAGGAAGAAGAGACATTCCCTGCATTATTACACTATTTTGATTTTCTCTATGTTGTTTACAGGGTCTAAAGGGACCGTTAGCCGATAGGATAGGAGGTAGTGAGGGAGTAACGGCTAGAGAGAGCACCAAATGCTAGTTACATTTATTGCCCTTCAATAAAGGCCTATGAATAGGCCAACCAGTTTCTGAAGTAGAAACTGATAAGCTATTGCCACCTCAAATTTTTAGAAATTTAAGGATATAATAAGGAGTAAATTAATAAATATCACACACAATCCAATATATTCCTATTATTAAAGGGAAAAAAAAATTAGGGTCGTGAATCTCAAAAATAACAAAAGACAGAGATAGGAAAAAAATTTCTGAAGAACAATCAAGGATGAAACACACAAAAATATTATACTATGGGAATCATTGGAGTAATTTACTATAAAAGAAAAACATGATATTTGGGATTGATTATTGAAGAGCAACATGCTAATTAGTATAAGAAGATGAAGAGTTCTGAGCTGAGACCAAAGATGGGTTTAAAGAAGAACCTTAACTCGAATGTTCCTCTAAGGCCAAGCACCTTCCTTTATATATTGGTTCTTAATGTTTTCTTCTGTTTCTTTTTTGTTTTTCCTTGAGATTTACTATTGTTTTACTGTGAAAAAATTAATGTAAATAGATTAGGATTTTATTTAAGTGTAGAACTAATGTGGCAAAAGTTAAATTGGGTGGTGTAAGCATTATTTTAAGGGAAATGCTAGGAATACAAAAAATTTATCTCAAATAACACTTTTATTTTGTGTAATAGGTTATCAACACTAATTACAACATGCAAAATCAACAATTATACAAAATCCTAGCCAAATGTGTTCTTGTAGAATTTAGGCTAAAATTCAATTTAGTTTATGAATTTGTACTTCAATTGTTAAGTTATCCCTTAAGGTTTAATTTTTGTTAATTTAGTCATTCACTTTGTAAAATGAGTAAATTTGATTATTTTGTCTAAATCTATTAGCAAATGATGTAGTTAATTTTTTTTTGTTTTATTAAAAATTTAACCCAAAAACATTTATAAGATGCTCCATTTAATAGATCTTGCAGTTTGATAAGTACTTAAAAAATGAACAAAACGATTGAAATGATTCATTTTGAGAAAATGAGAGATTAAATTAGCAAAAATAAAATTTAAGAACTAATTTAATAATTGAAATAAAATTTAACATACTAAATTGAATTTTAACCTAGAATTTTTAACTTCCTATATATTTCAGTTTCTTATTGTCTTTGCCACACACAATCACCCATTTATCTATCACGCTAGTGAAAACTTAGTTTGAAAGGAATTGAGATTCGGTGCAACTGTTGCACCATGTTATATACTTTCAAGTGTTGAGATTCAAATTTAAAAAGTTTACTTTTAATTTTAGCTCTTGGATCAAATTTTTTTTAACCTTTTTACTTTTCACCTTTTAACTATTTTTTTAAAATAAAACTAATAATATACTAATCACAATCGCAAGTATCATTAAATTGTAATCGTAGAAAAAGTTGTGTCATGTGTAATAATAGAATAACGATTTCTCTCTAACATCGAAAGGATACTGTGCAATAGCCTGCACTGGATCCAAATCCGTTTGAAAGAAGAGAATGGGGTTTGGGATAAGGGACTTGAGCCCATACTTTGTCGAAAACGAGTATGAAGTATGAAGGAAATCACTAAATGCATGAGCTTTAACTATAGCCTATAGCCCACCTGGTCTGGAATGGTTGAACTACTCAGCCCATCGGATAAGTGGTTCCAAATTCCAAAACCACACTCATACACCAAAAATGAAATTGCAATTCGATCCGCAAAAGACAATGTCATTTGAATATGTATATTATTGTCAACATATTGCTACAACAAATAGAATAATCATATAAAATTGAATAATGAAAGCATTAACATTAAACAACAAAAAGTAATGCCTAGTTTTTCCCAACAACCTTGTCATTTTCCACTAAAAAAAATCCCAACAAAGAGGCAAAGCATCTGTACCTACATCATCCACATTACAACATAGTTAAATTAAAAACCAAACCAAACCTTCTTCTCCCAAAGTAAACAGAAAACCCAAAAGCCATGTCTAATCCTCTGAAACTCACCACCACCACCAATTTCTTCTTCCTCATCTTCACCATAACCATTGTCTATGTGACCTACACAATCCC
Source organism: Castanopsis chinensis (assembly GCA_032878915.1). NCBI lineage: Eukaryota > Viridiplantae > Streptophyta > Magnoliopsida > Fagales > Fagaceae > Castanopsis > Castanopsis chinensis. The sequence goes on from JAVQMG010000113.1 coordinate 3,930,584, forward strand.
AGGGCTCCAACTCCAACAACCCAAGCAAACCAACCTAGTCTTCTACGTGCATGACTACTTAACTGGTCATGACATGTCAGCAATCACTGTGGCTGGAAAAAGTGGGCCCTCCTCTAGCATCTTACACTTTGGCACAATCTTGGCCGTTGATGATCCGGTAACTGAGGGCCCCAGCATAGAATCAAAGGAGATAGGTAGGGCCCAAGGCTTTTACATAAACTCTCAGTTGGATGGCAAAGGCTTGCACTTGGTTTTCTCTGTGATTTTCACTGGTGGAGATTTCAAAGGGAGTACTTTGGAAATTCAAGGAGCTGATATTTTTACTATGAAGGAGAGAGAGTATGGGATTGTATCAGGGACTGGTTATTTTCGTTTTGTGAAGGGGTATGGCGTTATGGAGACTGAGTTCATGGACATAGCTAATCTTAGAGCTATTCTTAAGCACAATGTAACAGTTAAGCACTATTAATTATAATATAAATTTGCTAATTAGATATCTTTTGCATTTACAAAATTTTCTACGTTTTTACCTTTTCTTTTGGCAACTAAATTGATCAATTTTGTCAACTTATTTTGCTGCGCTTCATATGCTTTAAGGGTAGTCATACTCATATCACATGGGTCAGGGACAGAGCATAGGGCTTTGGTTTCTTGCCTATCATTTTCAAGCCCCATTTTTTTTTTTTTTCACTTTTTTCATTTTTGAAGAGTTTTTGTAATTTTACAAATCACAATGGAGAGAGAAATAAGTTGTACACATATATTATCACTATTTCTTGTAGAAAAAGGGTGAGTTTAATTCAATCGAACGTTCTCTCTTATGTATGGTTCAAATCTCTCCTAAGCAATATGACTTTTTAACTTTTTCTTTGATTGATTGATAACGAATTTTTAACTATTAAGTAAAAGATAAAGGCAAATATAGATTTGCACTCACAATTATCTTTCTTCTTCTTCTTCTTCTTCTTCTTCTTCTTCTTTTTATTTTTATTTTTATTTTTTTATATTATGACTCATAACCACCTATCTTGATGCAATGTTAATCAAAGTACTGCGTGTCAAAAAAGTTTAAATTAATAAAAAATAATACATATAATCACTAAAACAATAATTTTAACCAATTCTTATATATCCTAGTTTGTTTTTTAATATTTTATTTATGTGCTTTTGGAAACCACAATCTCGGCATCTTGAAGGGATGAAATTAATTCTCGTCCCCAACCAATCTCATCCCTATTTTTTCACAAGGAATCCAATTATTTTAAGACTTCCTTTTTTTTTTGGTAAGAATGGTAATTTCATTAACTAAACAAAAGCAGAAATAGAACAGGTTGAGCAGACACGCTCATACACAATGCCAGCATCATCTAAGCTTAGCAACAGAGCTACATCAGAAGGAGAAAAGAGAAAGATACAAAGTCTTGAGGCAGTAAAGCCCCTCTTCTTGCGAGTGTGTTGGCGCACTTGTTGGCTTCTCTAAAGCAATGTTTAATAATAGTTCTTGGAATTTTCTTCAGGTTCTCTTTGCAATCTGCCACAATCACATCATTCCCATTTAATCTCCCACCCAGTTTCTTTAAGAGGTCCACAACCAGTTTTGCATCCAGCTCTATAACCACAGCTGAAAGATTTAACTCAATGCAGATATTTAAACCATCCCGAAGTGCCCAAAGTTCAGCTGCTGCGTTGGTAGTGGTTCCAATAGCATGAGCAAAACCTCCCACCCATTCACCATTAGCATTTTGAATAATGCCCCCTACCCCAGCCCGACCAGGATTCCCAAGAGAAGATCCATCTGTATTCAGCTTATGCCAATTTTGTGGGGGTGGCTCCCACTTGATAAAAATTGTCCTCAAGTTCCTTTTCTTCCTCTCGTTAACACCAAGAAAGGCATATTCAGCTGCCTTAGCAAAAATATCAGATTTAGAGATCTTGGTAGGAGCTTCATTATTAAAAACAACTCTATTCCGGTGTAGCCATAGGTTCCATACTCCAATGGGGAAAAGAATCCCCCACGAAATGCCCAAAGCAAAAGGTTGCTGAGATTTGCATTTGAGACGAAGCCAATTTGAGAGGTTGATATCAAAGAACAAGTTGGGAGGCATTGGAGGAGAAAGGGAGTTCCATACCTGTTGAGCTATAGAGCAATCTCTCAACATATGAATAATGAATTCTGATGGATTATTACAAAGCGGACACGAAGCAGGAAGGTTCAATCCTCTTGCCACAAGAACCTCTCTTACCGGAATGCTACGGTGCACACACTGCCAAAGAAAACATTTTATTTTTGGCATGGTGTTAGCCTTCCACACCCAATTGCCCACAAAGGAGTTCACTGTCAAATCATCATTCTTCGGGCTCACTAATCTATAAGCGTCCTTAATATCAAATTCCCCTCTTATAGACGAAGCCCAGGAAATGCGGTCAGAACCACTGGCATGGATCGGGATTGGAGTGGCTTTGATTCTCGAAAGTAAATTGGGTGGAAGCTAAAAGGAAATAAGATCTCAGTGCCAATTTTGATTCAAAATTATATCCTTAAGAAGTAAACAATCCTCCCCTTGATTGAGGGGTCCATGAATTAGACTTCTCAAAGGCCCATCGATAAGCCATTTGTCAAACCAAAAAGAAAGTTGACTATCTGTCCCAGCAATCCATTTGACACCATTTTTGAATATTGCTTCCCCCTTTTTGATAGCAGCCCAAGTAGTAGAGCATGCCTCGAACTTAGGAAAGACATTCCTTCGGCGAGCGTACTTGTGATGCAGGACTCGAGCCCAAAAAGAACCTTTTTCCTGGTGTAAGCGCCAATTAAGTTTGGCTAGAAGAGCAACGTTTTTCTCCCTAGCAGCCTGAAGCCCAAGACCACCTTCATTCTTTGGTTTGGTTATTTTTTTCCAGCTAATTAGATGCAGCTTCTTCTTTTCCTCCGTTGAGCCCCATAAGAAATTAAAGCATAATTTATCTATATTTTGAGTAATTTTTGAGGGAAGGCTGTTACACTGCATAATATGATTAGGAATAGTTGAGATTGTGGCTTGAGTGAGAACCAATCTACCTGCAAAAGAGAGAAGGTGGGCTTTCCAACCTGCTAATTTGTTTTGTACTAGTTCAATGACTGCTCCAAAGTCCTGTGGGATTGATTTATACTTTATAGGGAAGCCGAGGTATTTCCCTAGCGAGGGTGTAGACCGAAACTTCAGAATAGAGCATAATCCTCTCTAGTATGTTGGGAGATATTTGGGGAGAAGAACACCCTAGATTTCTCATCACTTACCTTTTGGTCGGAGAGGTCACAAAAAGTATCCAAAACATCCCTTATTGCCATACAATTCTTGCGGTCTGCATTTGCAAAAAGCACAAGATGATCTGCAAAAAAAAGATGAGAAAAGGAGATACCTCCTCTTGAAGCTGGAATGGGATCCCAAGGGTTAGTTTGACATTTATTAGTGGTAAGAGCACCTAAGACTTCCATACATAAAATAAAAAGATAAGGAGAGAAGGGGTCTCCTTGTCTGATTCCTTTTGAAGGGTGGAAAGGGTCAAGAGCTCCCCCATTATAAAGGACCGAAACAAATGAAGAAGATATACAACTCAAAATGATAGAGGATAGATGCTCTGGAAACTTGAAGAGCTTAAGCGTATCTCTTATAAAATCCCATTCCAATGGTCGTATGCCTTTTCCAAATTGATTTTTATAGCCATAACTCCATCTCAACCATTTTTGCTTGACATAGAGTGAATTAGTTTCTGGACGATGATTGCATTATCAGCGCCTTTTCTTCCAGGTATAAAGGCTGTTTGCAAAGGAGAAACCAAATCAGCCAAGAGTGGCCGCATGTGAGCCATAATGATTTTTGTAACCACTTTGTCAATCGAATTACAGAGCCCAATTGGTCGGTAGCTGTTAAGGGACTCAAGACTCTTACACTTAGGGATAAGAGTAATAAGGGTTTGGTTAAGATAAAGTAGAACCTTTCCTGAGCAGAAAATCGCTTTGACTTCCTTCTTCACAGAATCACCCACTACGAGCCAGAATCGCTGGAAGAAGCCAGCATGAAGACCAACTAGGCCAGGAGCTTTATATGGCTTGAGAGAAAACGGAGCATCAAATATTTTTCTATCACTAATATTTTTCTATCACTAATTTGACGCTCTAAGTTACTCCTGTCAACATCTTTCAGTTCACACTGCCAAAAGGGGGCTGCCATTCACATGCAGGAACACTAGTTCTGGACGTAGTGAAGGGATCAATGAAGCCCTGTCTAATGAATTCCGCAAACATCTCAAATTATCACTTTTTGTAACGCTAGCCTGTAGCATAATGAAATAAGGAAAATGGTTATCAAGCACTTGTCTTACCATTGCAGGCCCACATAGCAAAAAAATAAAAGCCCACTTTCTCAATTGGGCCAAGCAGAAAGCCCAATTCTCTAACCGCCGAATGCTGTTAAAAACGGATAAACATTTATCTCTTACTGAAACTCTTCAGTGTTTCTGAGTTGCACTCTGAGATGTCTTTGAGATTTTCTTGCAATTCCACTAGTTTCCCTCAACAACATCAAGGTCCTTCTTCTTCTTCTTCTTCTTAATATTCTCTCATTCATTCTATGTCTGAAAGTTCTATGTTTTGAATTTCAGTGAGAGGAAATCTTAAAAGCATCAAAAACCTTGACAAGGTTAGAAACCTCGTCAAAACAGTTGGGGTTCCTTCATTAACTTCTTCTCCGCTTGAATCTCTCCGAAAGGGAAACTGGGTCAAGCTCATATGTGGTGCAAGCTTCGAGGTATCTAGTACAAAACCCTCAAACCCCATTAACCACAACACCACAACCACTTCTATATGTTAGAATACTAGTTTAAATGAGTAAATTTTTGCTCTTTCTTGTTAGCTTAAGCTATTGGGATATTCAAATAATGTCTTCACTGTAATAAACAAAAATAAGTCTAGGGACATACAAATTTTCACAATCTTTTTTCACAATTCCTAAGGTAAAATGGTTTGATTGGTTGTTAATAAAAGTGGTGTTAATGGCCTATGTCAAAGCGACGTTGCTCCTATCATAACTTGTCCTGTCACTAATCCTGGAAAATTTTGTGAAAAATTATGTGCGTCTTGTGTTACTCAATTAGAAATTCTACTGGTTGGACTTCACCTAAGAGCGGAAGACTGCCCTACGCGTCTAGTAGTACGCCATATTGCCTGCAATAACACTAACCTTCGATATCAGAAATTTCTCACTGGTTTACACTCTTGCTGGAGGTGAAAACTGTGTACATAACTGAATAGGGTTACTATATATACTCAATGAAGTGTTGCCAATAAAAAAGCACATTTGAAAAATGTTGTCATGGCTGTTACTTAGCTGTTAGAGACACAAACATTGAATTTTCCCCTCATTTTTCTGCAAAATCCTGCAGAAAATATACAATCTGTAATTGTCTCACTTGAGCAAGAATCATCTTGATTTAGCTAGATGGCCATCCCATCCAAGCAGGACTTTCTCGCTAGTGCTAGATCCTCTAAAATCTCTTCTCAGCCTGTACCTTGCTCGAGCAACATCAGGTTAGAAATTTCTCGTCTTGTATCTCGCTTAAGCAAGGTTCATACGTAAAGTCTTGCCTGTCCCTTGCTTGTATCTTGCTCAAGCAAGATTCTAAAACACAATTTTATTTCTTTTAGTCATTGTTCTACCACTAAAGTAGGATCACTTACATATTACAAGTTACAACCTACATATGTATACTCATATATACAAGTATACAACATTAAAAATAACAAGTGTAGAGAAAATTTTTCACACCTGCTAGCTAAAACAGTGTGATTGGTGATAATAAAAGTGTTAGTAATGGCTCATGTGAAATGGATGTTGTCCCAATCATAACTTGTCATGTCAACCAGTCTTGGAAAATTTGTTTCTCTAGCGTTACTCAATTAAAAACCACTGGTTGGACCACTTATTAAGAAGATGTTTGGCCCAATTGTGTAGCTGTTATCGTCACATCGCTTGCAGTAACACTAACCTGCCTCTCTTTATAGGATGTTGTCGATATCAGGAATCTCTCACTTGTTTACACTCTTGCTGGAGGTGAAAACTCTCGAAACCTAGTGTTTGTATTTTTGTGTACGTGATGTAAGTGAATGTGAATTACGTGTTTTACGAATGGTTGTGCAGTTGATTGCATTGACTGTGCTGCTGATTCGGCGGTCGTGAGTGCAGTAAATGATGGAATTGAATCGGCTAGAGACATAGTAGGCCTTAGAAGGCCTTGGGTAATGATCAGTGTCAATGATGACGAAGATCTTCACTTTCGAAAGGCTGGTATGGTATACATGCCTCCTTGCATTGGTTTAATTAGTAGTATCTTATTTTATCAGCACCAGCTAGTGCAGAAGCTCATGTAATATAATGTGTGTTATCAATTGAAGTGAATAAGATTTGCAGGTGTTTTTATACCATAGATAAAAATTATCATGTTATTTATGTAAATCAGACTTTGGCTTGATACACACTTATGACTAATTAATTAGCAGGTTTGTCAGGAGTAAGTCAATCTTTAATTCAGCTCAATCATGAAGACAAATATTTTCTTGGTATTGTTAGACAAGCAAAGCATTAGGGTCAATGAAGCATTTAATGTCATGGATTTAAAAATTGTACAAATTAGATAGGTCATAGTATATTTTTGGTTTATCCAATGCAGTATGAATAAGGGAAAGCCTAATTTATCAGGTTGGAAATTTGGGTAGGTCTTGGGTGCTACACTGGCCACTTAAAAACAGGCTCATATATGAATTCTTTTGCAATTTGTTTAATCTGACTTCTGGCCACTTTAATAGAGTTTGATCCAGAGGATTGTCCACTTGATTGTTCAAGGCCTTGTGAGATTGTTTGTCCTGCTAGTGCAATATCACTCAATGAAGGAAGCTCTACATTAGAAGTTTCAGATGGTACCAATGCATCTAGAGTTTTAGAGGTTTGTGTTCTTGATTCATTTTGATATGATTTCTAACTGCACACCCTATTGTTCATCATGGAACACATTTGTCATTTGTACTTAATATAATGTGCAGGGTGGAGTTATAACTGAACGCTGTTATGGCTGTGGCCGTTGCTTTCCAGTTTGCCCCTACGATAATATAAGTGGGTGTTACTTTCCTTTGTCATGCTACTGCTTTTCCTTAATGTAGGCTATATAGCCTTTTTTTTATTTCTTTTTGAAGCCTTGGTTAAGACTCCAATCTTAATCACATTTGAAATTATAAACTTGTGTATTCTCCCTCTTCTAGTGTTTTAATTTAGATCTCTTTCATTATTTTCACATTTAATCTCACAAACTTGTTTAGGGGTGGTTACATATATAAGGGACACAACTGCTACAGCTGATCTTATAAAAAGAAATGGTATTGATGCTGTGGAGATACATACAAGTGGAAGGTACCATTTCATGATTATATTAAAAATTTATACTGTAAAATAGATGGTATATAATTTAAATAGCTGGGGGGAGAAGGGGCATGGGATCTATTATTTTGTTTTGATTGCATTTGCAACTGAACTTTATCCTCTTTAATGACACAGGTAAAAAGACTAAAAAATATCTCCCCAAAAGGAGCCTGTGCCAAATCTAAAACTATGCATATGATTGTAGTTCTCTCATCTCAAATGTTATGAAAAATTAATATGCTTTACTGCAATACCTTATGAAGGACAAAAAACTTTTTCTTTGCCCTTGAATTCTAGGAAATAACCAAATGTGACTAAATCAAATTGAGTTTCATCCAAATCTTGGCATTGACGCACTGCATGAACTGATCCCTTCTGTAGGCAGAGTACTTTCTTTGAAGAACTTTGGGATGGCTTGGGAGATTCAATTTCGCATCTGAGACTTATAGCAGTAAGCGTGGGATATGTCCTCTGTTGTCTTAATGTGTGTGCATGTGTGTGTGTGTGTGTGTGAATGTTTGACACTAAGCTGTAAAGCAGTGTCCTGGTGAGTATCTTGAACATTGTGAATTAATACTTTCTGGCTCCAGGTTAGCTTACCTAATGTTGGGGATTCCACCATATCCTCAATGAACACAATGTACTCTATTATGGAACCTAATCTGCCTTGCTTCAATTTATGGCAGGTCTGTCCTCTCTTAACTGAAACCCATTTGAACTGTTTAAATAAGTTTCAAATGATATCATCAATCCAAATTTTACTTTTCCCTTCAAACAATCCATCTATCTAATATAGTTCATGAAATGAAGTTGGATGGCCGCCCCATGAGTGGAGATATTGGACGAGGTGCCACAAGGGAATCAATTGCCTTCGCTGTTCAATTGGCTGCTGTGAAAGACAGGCCTCCTGGTTTGTATTTGGATTCCCTAAGTTCATAGAGAATGTGTTAAGTTTCGATTTTGCTTTTGGTAAGGTGTCAGTTCTTTACTCCTTTCAAATGGTAGGTTTTCTTCAATTGGCGGGTGGCACCAATGCTCACACAGTTGATGGATTAAAGAAAATGGGACTTTTTCAAACATCCATTACTAGTAATTTTATCACCCTTTTCCCCCCTATTTATCTGTCTTTCTGAGTTTTATTGTATTCTTTTGATGTTTCCCTTCTGTTATTTGTTACCAGAGAACTCAAAGGATGAAATACTAACAGCCAGTTTGCCTAACTCATTACATGCTTTAATTGGTGGCATAGCTTATGGCGGCTATGCAAGGAAGGTTGGCCACAGTTATTTTCAAGATGATTCCATTTTATAAGTTTTCCTCAATTATATATATGCTATAACTTCTGCAATTCCATATTCAGATTGTTGGAAGGGTCTTGAGTTCCATGCAATCACAGTATGGTGTTGCTCGCATTGAGGATTATCCAGAACATCTCTTGGAGGCACTTAGAGAAGCCCTTGCTTTAGTTGGAACAGTCAAATCCTATGATCCATTTTAAACATGTCAGTAGTATTAAATAATAATGCTTTTCTTTCTCTTTCTATTACATTATACTAGCATTTAACCCACGCAATGCGCAGGGTCATTTTATGATTTAAGGTCAGCTTTACAACACTCACATAAAAATCCTTTGATAGGTTTGGCATTTGTCTTTCATATAAGACATGCAATATAATACCCTATATTTATGTTGTTATAAAAAATCTTGACTTTGCATGTCATCAATTTGTGTTGCTTTATAAAAGAAATTTTTTAAAGAAACATAAAGGTTATTATAAATTTTTTAAGTTGTATAAGTACAATTGATACCTTTGTCTCTAAGTTCCATTCCAAGTCTTCTATTTCAGTGAAATGTTACCTTTATAAATCTTCACAATAGCTTAACGCTCTGTTTGTTTCAATAATGATGTTTTCTAGAAAATGAGTTATTTTCTAAAAAACATTTTCTATAAAATTATCTTGTTTTCTAATGTTTGGTAGCAACTTTAAATGAGTTGAAAAACAATTTCCTAACTTTATTTATGTTTTGTAGAAAACAATCTCCAAAAATAAGCCATACTTTTTATGTTGACTTTCCTTTGACTATCTGCTATCAAACACTGAAAAATAAGGAAAACTATCTTTACACAAAGTTTTCCATTGAAACAAACGGAGCGTAAATGACTATTACAATGAATGACTTTTATATGTTTTGTAGAAATCATAATCTTTCTTATCTGCCTTTATTGCTTTTACAAAAACATGTGAAAAAAAAAAAGGTATTTAGAATGGATGAGGCTTTAGAAGCTAAATTTCATTTACTGTATGTATACCAGCTTAACAATTATAATTATCTAAAATCTAAAAAAGCTTCTTGTGTTTAAACAAATGAACTGTGAAAACACTATTGAACTTTGTTTAACACCAAACTCAATTTTAAATATTTAATTTAATATTCCCATTCATATTAGAGTGGAATAATGAAGTCACAAAATAGAGCATATATGCTTGGACAGTGAAATTAAAACTGAACATTATCTTGATGAAGGAATTAAAGAAAAAACCAAACCATAAAAATCCATATCCAATCATTTTGACAGGAAGCCAACTTATTTAGAACTACCAACTAAAAATTAAAGAATTAAGATACCTACTTTGGCATTCCATCAAAGGAAAAAAAAAAAAAAAAGACAACATGGCATTCCATCCAACCTTTTAAGGAAACAAAAAGCAAGCATGTAAGAAAAGAAAAAAAAAATCCAGGTTATAAAAAAATGTGCACTAAACAGATTGTGTAAATTACCATTGTTCAAATACATTTTCAAAATAATATAAAAAAAATCCTCCACATGTTGCTAATTCAGCACATAGACACTCAAATCATGTAATGAGTCTACCCACACCTAAACATGAAAAAAAGATCTTGATCTATCTTAATCAATAAAATCTTCAAATTAGAACTTGAATCAAACCATTCACTTACAAACCAACAACTTTGAGTACAACATTACTTATTTAATAGGAAAAACAACAACCTGAGCCTATATTCAAAAATTAATGAAATCAAGATGGATGCACGGAGTTCCAAAATAACTTTACAAAACAAAGTATTCAATAGTATGAAAGATAGAGGCTAACAATTAAATAGATACAACAAAGAGAGAATTTTTTGATCCATGGATTCCTTGAGGAGCAGCACAACGATTGGACCCATCTTCTACCAAAGTATCATTTGCACTTACGTTCAACCTAGTTTCTCCAAAGGAATGGCCCATGTCAATATCGATATCTGATAATCAAATGTGAATTGAAAGTTATATTTTCAAATTTTTAAAAAAGAATGTTTAGAGAACTAATAAGTACAGAGTGGCAAAAAGAGAAGCGAACCTCTTGACGCATAAATCATGAGTTAATGCCATTCTATCCCTCCTTATTTTTTATTTTATTTTTTTCACCAATGACCATTCCCTTGAATTTCCTAGCCTGGATAAGTTTATTTTGTAAACTATTTTCTCTTTCATGCCATCTTCTTTTGGATTGTTTCTCAAACATTAACATTCGTCTTTTTAGGTGTGCTTCTCTGGCATTTTCCTTTTTCTTTTTTTCTTTTTGCTATCATATCATGGTAAAGGAAAGAAATAAGTTTTAGCATTTATTTTTAGAATCAAAGAGCCCATATTTGATAATCTTAAAACAATTTTAGTTTTACTTTTTTTTTTTAATCAGGCATTAACAAAGGACAAAGAGTATAAACTAAATAATAGCTACAAAGGGCAATTAGGCTTTCCTAACCTTTCAATTTAATTTAGTAGTTCTTCTTGAATAGTAGCCAAAAGTCTTATATGTCTAGGATGACTGATTTGAATTAACATGTGAGGGAAAGTATGTCAATATAAATACAGAATTCTTGATAAGAGTCAATATAAATGAGGTGCTAGAAACTGAGATCCTATAAAACATGAGATTGTGTGTCATATAATTAATTATAATTATCTAAAATTCAGAAAACATGGCAGTTTTATATAAATGAAACATTACCAATTTTGAATCAATACCAAACTCAAATTTAACAACATAAAGTAATATTTTATGCTCTATTTTGTATATAATGATTCTGCTTTTGGTTTTTGGTCAATTTTTGCACTATCTAAAGCAATTTAATACCTAAGTTTACAATAATAATATATACTGTTAGGATTCTCTCCTTTTTGGTTTTTTTTTTTTTTTTTTTTTTTTTTTCAAACTATGCTTTCTAATCAGTTTGCCTAATCTGTTGCAATAAGCACATTCTTCGACGCTCCTACTCATTCAGAAAGCAATTAGAAGGAATTGCTAAGTAAGTAGATAGCCATTTGTCTAAACCTACAATAGAATGTTAATAATTCAATAGCCGAAATAACAAAAGGCTTAGAAAGAGTACTTAGCTATTGAGGATCACATCACACAACCAATTTAAATCACTAAAAGCAGAATACCAGGTTAGTTGTTCTAAATTTTCCTCTTTTTCACACACTGGATTAGGACGCTGACAAAACATTGGTTTCATAAGTAATCTAGTTTCTTTTATATAAAGACATGCCTCCCACATAATGCAAAGATCAAACAACATGCAAAGAAAAAGCACCACTAACATTATATTAGTAAATAAGATTCAATTAACCAACTCCAAATTTCAAGCACTACAAAACAGGTTCCAAAAAAATAACAAATTGCTATATAATGTCATAAATACGATTGATACAGAAGAGGATTCTTTTGCACGCAAAAATAACCATTGATTAAAATGCACTGAAACAAAGACAAAATTGTATCATAATTATCTGATTTTGAAATTATGTAGACGCAAATAAAATCAGTTTTTCTTATAATTAAGAAATAATCTTGGAACAAACATGTAGTTTTTGATACTATCTCAATCGCTCAACAATCTTTACCCTTCTAGCAAAATTAAAAAAAAAAAAAAAAATTGTTATCCTCTAACCCAACCTATTAAGCGCATCTTCTTTCTATTTGCTTCAAAATAAAAGCATAACATTAATCTACCATATTCTTCTACCAATTTTATAGTAATATTCTCCCATGTATAATGATTTCTATTATGCTTCGAAGTATTAATGAAGTCTCAACTATAATTTCCCATGCAAAATATTAGCATACAAAACCAAACTCTCCAATCAAAGCATCGAAACATAAGAACATATGGAAAATGCTAAAGGTATTACCAATTTTACAACAAAAAGCTTACACTAACTTACATAAAAGAAAAAACTTACATAATAAAAAATTAAAGTGGGTGCACTTTAACATTGTATTATTCAAATTAAAAAAGAAAAGAAAAGAAAGTTAAACATGCGTTACTTACTGGTGGGTGCTTAAGGTTGTTTTTAATTCATGATCAAAAGTACTATGATTCTACCTTTGGAGTTCAGGGATGACACTATCACAACCTTATTAAAGTAAACAATTCCGCCCTACAAATATGTGCAAACTCAAAATTTTAAGTGATGCCAAACATCCAAACGAAGCAAGAAGCTTCAGAGATTTGAAAATATAGGAAAATATAAATGATCAAGGTAAAGAATTGAGAGACCATTGTAATAATTTGAACAAATTTAGAAGCTGAAATTAAGGTAAAGATGTGAAGAAAATGTAAAAGACACACAAAAAAAAGCTCATGTAGGTGTTATTATTATTTTTTTCATATCTAAAGTTTGTTTGAAATCAAATTAGACAAACATGATAGAAAATCAACATGAACAGCAACCACCAGTATCTAAAACCTGTAACACCTAACCAAAAAAAAAAAAAGCAAGCAAGAAACTAAATAAAAGCTGCAACTAAGTATGAGGCAAGAAAATCCATTGATAAAAAAGAGTAAAGAAACTATATAAGAAATAAGTAAGTAGGTTCAAGATATCTCCCAATGCATTGAAATTTTTTCTAAAGAAAGCAAAAGGAATCACCTTTAAATCAATATCGACAGACATTATTTCATGATACTGTTATATGAAGGGCATAAGCAGTAAGCCTAAACCCAAATATTCTTATATGCCTGTATCTATATACCCATAATATATTAATTCAGAATAAAGCTTATTTCAACATCAAACTTAGAAAAGTACACCAAATCAAGTTTAAAGCATAATTTTAACAATTATAGCAGAAATATCAACTACAAATCAAGACGGTAATCAAGAATATATATGTACATCTCAACGTGGCTAGGATCAAAACATGTGCATATCTCTATTTTTAACAATGAGTATATGGATTAAACAAACACAGTATGGATAAAATATATACATATACATACACACACACACACATTGAATCATTAAAACCACTATTATTTTCATGGACGTAATTCACTCTACCATTAAACTCAAACCCAGATGATGTTCAATGGGCCTTTTGGACTTATGGTTATCTGTAGGAATAGAAAGGCATAATTGAGTTTCTTTTTATCTATTTTAAAAACATCATTGCCAAATACCCAAAACCAATTAACCCAAAAACTCTAAACAAAAGCAAACCAAATGTGACACAAATATCCTAAAGAAAGCAAATTCTAACCATATACCTTTATCAAAACAAATTCTAACATAGAAACAAAAATCAAAGATTTAAAATTAATCTGACCAGTATACCCAACACTAATCATATTTAATGTTTTTTTTGTAAGACCATACGTTCAAAAACAATCCAACCAGAATACCCATTTTAGATTTCAAAATCCCACAATTTCAATTCCAAACAAAACCTGAAAATTAAAGTGAAATGATTTAGATTAAAGAATTAGAACGATTTCATTGTGCGGAGGTTTCCCCTAAATTAAACAAATAGAGAGGAAAAGGGAATAAAATATTAGGAAAAGAATTTGGTACCTTTGCTTTGATGAATTTAGAGACTCTAGATTGAAGAAAGATTCCACTTCATCTCTACAAAGAAAGAAATTGAATGATAAATCCAAAAGAGAAAAATTCAAACAAACACATTGCTGTAAATATTTAATAAAGATAGTGACACATCAGAATTTCGATTTCCTTAACCCTAATTTGTAGAACCAAACTCAACTGTAATTGTAAAAGTTTGAAACATACCACAAATCTAATTTGTGGGGAAAAAAAGTCAAAGAATGGATAGGAAGCCCGTTGGAGGCGTTGTCAATAGGCAGAGGGGACTGATCTTCCATCCTTTGCTTCTTCTTTTTCTTGGAATGAAGGGTTTTTGAGAAGAAGAGAGACCCTTGATAGAACGTTGGGGAGTTTACACTTTTCATTGATCTTTGTTCCTTCCAAAAGGTAATAAGTGGGCCAAACCGATGGGTTTGTGTTGTGGAAAGGCTTAGGGTTCGTTTGGGAGTTCATAAGGGAAGGGAATAGAATGGAATGGAATAGAATGATCATAAGGGAATGGAAAGGAATGGAATGGAATGGAATGTACTAAGTAAGGGAAAGGAATGGAAAAGAATCGAATGGAATGGAATTAAGTAACCTTGATTGGATGTTTTAAAATAAATGAATGGAATGTAAGTAATCTTGTTTGGGAGTCCCGTGGAGGGAATGAAGTGGAATCATTTTATGAAAATATTACTATTAGACCCCTATTTTAAAATAAAGGGTTGAATATATAGGGGTATTTTGGGAGTTTTAGTAAAAAATTCATTAAATCTAATTCCATTCCCTCACATTCCTCCCAATTTCGGGGGGAATGAAAATTTGAGGTTTTAAGGGAATAGAGAGGAATGAGTGTTCCCTCCTACCCATTCCATTCACTTCCACTTAAACTCCCAAACAAGGGAATGAACTTTCCATTCCCTCCATTAAAACTCCCAAACAAGGGACGGGATGAATATTCTAAAATTATTCTTTTCATTCCTTTCTATTCTATTCCATTCCCTCCTTCCAAACGAGGCCTTTGTGATTTCTGTAATCCAAAATAGGAAAAAAAAAATCGAAAATTTGAGAGAACAAACATTTTCATAGAGAACCCAAAAGCCCGAAACAAAAAAGGAATCAAAACCAATCAAATCTAAACCTATCCAACAAAAAACTCAATAAAAAGTAATATTTCATACCCAAA
Source organism: Castanopsis chinensis (assembly GCA_032878915.1). Taxonomy (NCBI): domain Eukaryota; kingdom Viridiplantae; phylum Streptophyta; class Magnoliopsida; order Fagales; family Fagaceae; genus Castanopsis; species Castanopsis chinensis. Next base: position 3,946,093 of record JAVQMG010000113.1, read on the forward strand.
TCTAAAAAAATTGAGAAAAGCGTACCGAAGCCGGTTCTAACGATCTAATGGTGTAGATATATAGCCTAACGGTGTTGATGCCAATAGATTTGTCTTGCTCTATGGTTGCAACGGTGCTCTAAGTCTGGCAAGCAAATAGAGAACTCTCTCCTTCCCTCTCTGTATTCGCGTTTTTTTTTTTTTTGGCGTATTGGAACTCTCTCCTTCTCTCTCTATATCTGCGTTTTTTTTAGAGTGTAGGAGCATTTTATCCGGTTATTTTTCTTTTTTTACTAAGAGGCTCTCACACGGTGTGTTAAGTTATCAAACAACATAATTTATCGTTTTTTAAAGTTATATGTGTCAAAATTTTAGATAATCTTTTTTCCTAACGTGGCAGCACCTCCTTAAAGGCTACTGCTTTTATTTGTATATATTAAGAGGATTCAAAAAATTAGTTATTGTTTTTTTTTTCTATCAAAAATACCCCTAAATTAATTAATCAACAACTTAAAAATAAGGTTAAAATAGTAAATTGGCAAAAGAAAGTTAGTTATTGCTTTTTTTACTGTAAAAAATGCCACTACTTAAAACTTAAAAATGGAGTTAAAATAGTAAATTGACAAAACTAATAAATGCAAAAAATAAATACAAATTATTAATCTTTATCCAAAAATAAAAGAACTTCTAATATATAGTTTAGATATCCCTAGTCAACTATCAAACAAACCAAGCATTCACCAAAAGAATGTATATGTTGTATTTAATTTTTTAGTCTTGGGCGCACAAAACTCTCGTGAATCTGGGATAGATAATGTAATATTCATTCAGTTTGAATGCCTTTTATTACCTTTTGATTTATGGGCTTGATGGTTCATGGACCTTTCGGTGGGAGAGACATGAACAGGTTTTTTATATCACTTAGAATTGTGCTTGCGCTTGTGCTTGTGCTTGTGCTTGTGCTTGTGCATTACACTACTACCAAAAAAAACTCACTATGGTCCTTGAAACAAATCCATTTAGGCCATAGACCCTTGAATCACTTTAACACTAGATTTAGTGGGGTGTGCCAAGCCCAAACTTTAGTGCAACGCAATGGCTACACTCAAGAACTCTAGCAGCAAGCTACTATGGTGAGTACTTCCCCATGAAAATTAATTTAATATCATGCGAGCTAATAACTTACGTATCAGATATTAAACTGATAAGAACAGATACTACACTTGATCTTAGCCAAAAGGCCGAGAAAGGTATGATTTTGGACTTGTTAAGCTGGCTGTTTCATATTAAGTCCGATGCTTCTATTTTATTGTGCCTGTTGGATGTGGGACTTACTCAATTCGTAACTGCTTGTTATTCTTCTGCTCCTAACAATGCTGTTGAACTCCTCCAACAGTTGGCACCTCTTGAACTCTCAAGCCTTTAATAAGCCTTCAAATACCAAGTACCAAAACAAGAATAACAAGCCTTGCATATGTGGAAATTGGAAAATCTCTATTAGCCCAATTGTATGCGTCCCGTCTGTGGCAGCCTTAGGGAACTAGTATACTCTATCCATGTCTGAGTTTCAAACATTGCTCTATAATTTACTATTATACTAGATTTTATAAACATAAAACAACCAAATCTTGTCATCTCATATATAAGTATTAGTATCTAATTGAATTGGTCAGACCGAAAGGTACTCTAAGTTTCAACGACCCTATTACTATTGACTTGGTCTTCATTTCCACCAAAAATCCAGGCCAAAGTAGGATATTTTTGGATTTAACTCTTTGTACAACAAGATGTTACTTGCCTTTAGATCTCTATGAATAATCCGTAATCTAGAATCCCTATGAAGGTAGAGCAGGCCTTGACCAATTCCTTCAATAATGTCGAAACGTTTTCTCCAATCTAGCAATTTTTCTCTATGTGGATCTAATCAATTTAAACAAAAGAAACAAGAGAAAGAAAGTGAGGACTAAACTTACAAGGCAATGAACATGAAGTTTGCAAAAGAAGCTCATTAGGTGGAAGTCATCAAAAATATGTTTCAAGCGAAGTACCATAATACATTATTTTTGTCACAATTTTTTTTAAAAAGAAAATGTAACATATTTTGTAATAAGAAATGGTATCAAAATTAATTAACCAACAAGAAATACATCCAAACTTTTGTTCCCTAAAATCGTAAGGTTAAGCCTTTAGGGTTAAGTGGTATCCTTTATGTTATATTAACTATACAGTAGATCTCCAAAGGACAATAGGTAGCCATTGAAAGAGTTTATATATATATATATATATATATTTTGTAGTCACCAAAACCTAGTTAGGTTGTAGTATTTTTAGGACAACTTATTTGTACGAGGGCTATGTCGTAATCCTACAATGAGGCCCCAAACTTCACTTGGATTTTCCTCTTTCCCTTATGTTTCTTAGTGTTTCAACTCTCAGTCTCTCACCCCCCAATTTTTCCAACCTGTCAGTCGTTACCCTCTTCCTCCTTTTATAGGCTCTTGTGAGTGAGAGGATCATCATTATTTTCCCACTTCACACACACATTCCTACATTTATCAAAATCCCAAGGGATCCTCGTGACTTTAGAGGATTCCCTTGGAACTTGTTCCAAACGCTGGACAATATTCGAGAGTGGTTCCCCAATGGCACTATCAGACCTCGACTATCGTCTCACTGGGTACGTAGTGCACCCCGATTGTCTCGTTACCGACTCACATCTAGCCAACCACTTAAGAGTCTCCCAAGTCATCTTCCCCTCGGTCACAGTCTTGATCTCAGGGTTGGGCCCCTCATGATAAGGCCCAAGTCCAACTTCCTCCTAACGTACCTAGCCTAATCTGTTTGATGGGCCTTGAGCTTCAGGTTGGACTCTGACCAAGGGGGTAGACATGGCTGTTGGGCCCAACTTACCTACAATAGCTCCCCATGATTCTATTTTTGTGAAGTGGAGATAGGATCGGGGTTCAGCTACCCTGCGGTCTGGCATTTGTTTTCACCCTGCCCAAGGTATGCGTCAATCACGTCTCAGGAAGACCAACAGTCCACCTTTTAATGTAACAGACAAGATAGCTTGCTCCTTTTCAACATGTGGTAGAGTTTGAGATAGCGAACAGTCCAAATGACCTGACACTTCGTTTACCAAGACGCGCGTGAAGCGAAATGATGGTTCGCATTGATTGCAGTTGGGTAGTTACAATTAATGGCCCTTGCTTCTATAAATACCAGCCATAATCCTCGTTCTTATTTTCTTTATTTCCTTTTAAGTTCTAAACACTGCCTTTCTGTTGCTCTCGAGCCCTTACTCTCCCTACATGATCACTCCCCTCTACAAGAACTTACTCTGTAAGACTTCTTTCCCTCAACTATCTCCTTTTAACTTAGTTAGATTCAACAATATGTCTTTTGCTTACCTTTTGAAAACTAGGGAAAGTGTAGAATCTTTCAGAGTCAAATATAACATTCCTTATGATGTTGAAATTTCATACTGTCACACGGGAGATATAGAAGACTAGAGGCTTTCCCATGTAGTATTCTTTCCTTTAATGTCCATTCTTGAGGGTGGGGTTAGGTTCCCAATAGATCCTTTACTGCTTAGGACCCTTAGTTTTTATAGCCTTAGCCCCAACCAATGCTTGCCTAATTTTTATAAGGTAGTTAGCTGTGTGGGGCATTTGAACCGCTTGTATGGCCTAAGCTTTACCCACTATGACATCAATTTCTTATACACCATTCGGGGGAGTCTAAAGCTCGGGTATTACCTTTAGACCTGAAACATAACGGTTAGGCTAATATCCTGCCTCCCAGAATCCAATAGGAACTCAGTAAGAGAATATGTGAGAGTGAGAGGTAATTGGCTGAATGGTGAGCTGACCTGCCTGACCTCACCTTGTCAGATAGGTTGGTACCCTCTCGTCCTGATCCCCGAAAAAATCATGTCTCTTTTCCCCCTCTTTGACTCACTAATGTAATTACTTTCATTTACTTACCATTTATTATTATTATTTTTGCACTAATTTGTACCCCTCCCCGATTGCAATTTTCAAGAAGTTTCGGCAAGACATAAGCATCGTGCACATCTGGGAGCTCAACTTTTTCCTTCGCTCGATGACATTCATGCACTTCGACTAGAAGCTAAGGGCCTCTCACTTGATCCTAGGTTGTGTGTCATCCTATACAAGCTATCAAGTTTTGTCGAGTGCCATGATGGTCGACAGCCCACTATTGTCATATTTGGATGTTCGGCTGCCTGGGTTCTTGCCACAAGGGCTCACTTCTTGGGAAGCCAAGCACCTAGGTTCCTGACTGGTCAGACAAGACTCTCTCGAACCTATACAAGACAGTTCGGGGGACACCGTCTTCCATAGTCAGACGGTACACATTCCTTTGGAGGCCCCCATCCTAGGAGATCTTGCTGAAGAGGATCCAGCTACCGAGGAGTCAAATTCTAAGGAGCCTATGCTTCCCAACCTGCAGAAGAGATGGTTCAAAAGCAATCCATGGCTTTGGACCGTTAGTTTCCAGATGTGCAGGCATCGGCAGGTCAGCCTGCCGCTTGGTCCAGCCCCCAACAAACCACACCACCTACTTCCTAATAGCGAAGGAAGTGTCAAAATGGCACCAGTGGTGTTGTGGTCGGGGACAGTACTCCCCTCACTGCCCACCTCCCCACTCCAAACACTGGTCGATCGTTCGTTCAACCAACTAGTAAGACCCCTCAGGAGACACAACCCCTGAGCCAACCTATCATAATTGGCTCCCAGGTAGTGGCTTCTTCCTTAGGCTCTGCAACCAGGTGGGAGTGCACCTTCCACTTAGGGGATAAAGTCCTACCCCTAAATTCCTATCTCAGGATATGAAGGAGCGGCGAGGAGGGCCAAGTATCGGACAGCCTCGGGCAGGCCTTACTACTTCCAACTAATAAGCAGCATTATTCAGGCTATCGAGATGAGGACTTGGTGCTTAAATTAAAGTGGCACGCTATAGCCATAAGTTTTATATTCACCTGAACTTCAATTGTGTTATTGCCTCGACCTCTTATTTTCTCTTTGAATATCTCTCGATTTACAAGTGTTACCAATCGGGCTTGAATAACCCCATTTTATTTTTCTATTGATTTAGGCTGCCCAATTGACCCATGTGGTGAAGGGTCAGCTAAAGGAGGCATAAGAGGAGACCAATAAAGAAAAGGCCCTGAAACAGGTAGCTAAGGCTAGCCTGTAAAAGAAGACCTTGAGGATGAATGTGATGGAGCGGCGGGTGACTACTACCAAGAAGGCAGTGGAATTGGCTGAGTAGAAGGCCAGCAAGCTTTAGAGTAGGCTCAGGGAGACTAAGCTTAAGCTCGTGGAGACTGCCAGCATTATCTCCGCTAGGGATAAGGGATTCACCAACTTCAAAGGCAGAGAAAAGGCTAGGAAGTAAACCTATTACAACAAGGGTGTTAGGGACACCGAAAACTCAGCTGGTCTTGTGATCTTTCAGGCCCGGAAGTTTGGGTTCATGGAAGGTTGTATGGCTGCAGTTAATGTAATTGGCCTCCTTGATGACTCCCCCTTCAGGAATGCTGACTGAGTACCCCTACCTGAAGACCCTGTGGTTGAAACCTAGGCTAAAGAGTAATGAGTGGACAGCAGCTATGAAGAGGAGGACACCAAGTGTCCGAAGTTCAGAGAGTTATCTAAGCAAATTGATTCTCATGTAGTGCTATTGGACGAGGACAACCCGAGAACCACTGCTGCCACCTTAATCCCATACACTACACAACCCACAGGCACCTTAAACCTTCCGCCCGCCAATCCTTCAGCCGACCAAAAAGCCGCTACATCAACTCCTCCGACCGCCAATACCCCCAAGGTATAAATTTGCTAAAAATATTTGTATTTTGTTATTTTCTTTATCTTCTTTCCTTTTTTTTTTTTTGGTATGTTTCCCTATATGGGTTAGTGCTTGTGTATTAAACTATTTTTCATTTTCTAAATTTATATGAGATTGATGGTTTTAACCTTCTCCTTATTTTATTATAATTGCATGAGATAGGATAATTCCCTCCACTTATCTCCATCTAGCTTTTACTAACTCAGTAATGATATTAATACTTTGACATTCATATCGAATATTGCTTAAGTGTTACCGTCGGTTAGCACAATAAACCGAACGTTCAATAACAAGATCAAATTCGAGATTAATGTTAAAAACTTGCAAAGTGTATCATTCAATAACGCAACAAATAATTTAGATGTTTGGTAGCAACATCTGCGAGTTGATATTAACATTAAGAACTTCAAAAATGTTATTATTCAGTAATGTCATACGTAATTTTAACATTCACAATATACCACTTTCATGCACCTTTATTAGTTAATATCAAATATGCATTTAAAAGTAGGGGCATTTCCCAATCATTAACCCAAAGTAGGGATGTTCGGTGATCGAAGAATGGGTTTATGCCATAACCTATATTCAGAACTGAGCAAAGTTGTTGACGTTTCCGCGCGGCCAATGGCTGAAATTGGGCCAAGGTTACATCTTTGTTCTTAAGGTTTTCATCTGATCAATGACCAGAGTCAAGCCGAGGCCAGATTTCTGTCCTTAGGATAAATGATATGGTTTTGACCTGGTAGGTGACCGGAGTCAGGCTGAGGTCAGATTTCTTCTGTAGGATAATTGATAAGGTTTCCACCTGATCGGTGACTGGAGTCAAGCCGAAACTAGATTTCTGTCCTTAGGATAAATGGTAAGGTTTCCACTTGGTTGGTTACCAGAGTCAGGTCGAGGCTAGATTTCTATCCTTAGGATAAATGATAAGGTTTCCACCTGGTCAGTGACTAAAGTCAGGATTAGTTAACTAAAAGGCATTAAGTACATGCACGGGTGCATCATCGTTCACTTATACTTTACACAGGATCAGTCAACTGAAACTCATCTACTTCTAGCGTCCTTGCCAACTTACAAATTAAAACATGCATTCCATACACTACATTACATTCATTGGTAATATTTCTTTAGATTGTAGATGTTCCATGGTCAGGGTAAGGGTCTTTCTTCCAAGTCTTCCAAGTAATAGGCCCCTGCTTCGGCCATAGCTGGGGCCAATTTTCCAGCATGTTGATCTTTCATACTCCTGACGACCTTTCGTAAAACGAGGTGTCTTCGCACAAACTCCAGAGGTCTAACCTTTCTGTTGTACCTCTGAGCTAGCTTTTGTTGATAGTCAGCAAGCCACACAGACAACATATCTATTCACTCTTCCAAGGCATCTAGATTCCTGACCATACGCTCATCATTACGGCCCAGCGTAAAGCCTACTACCCTCAAACTTGACAAACTAACTTCAGCCAGTATAACCGCTTCAGCATCATAGGTTGTGGAGAAGGGGTTCTTGCCTTCAATCTTCTAAGAGTTGTTCGGTATGCCTATAGAATGTTTGACAGCTCTTCTACCCAGTTTCCCTTCACTCCCTCCAGTCTTTTCTTTAGACCATTCACAATTGTTTTATTCGTCATCTTGGCCTACCCATTACTCTGGGGATACATGGGCAATGAGTACCTGTTAGTTATCCTGAGGCTTCCATAGTACTCACGGAAGATCTTGCTATCAAACTGCAGCATATTGTCGAACACTAGAGCCTGGGGAATCCCAAACCTTGTAACGATGTTCTTTCAAATAAATTTCTTCGCATCTATATCCCTAATATTCGCCAAGGTTTCGGCTTCCACCCATTTGGCAAAGTAATCTGTGGCCACTACCATATATCTCCTGTTCCCAAAAGCTTGAGGGAATGACCAGATTATGTCTAGCCCCCGTTAGGCCAAGGGCTAAGGTCTGAAGGCTGGGTTAAGATCTCCTACTGGCACTGCCATATACGCCTTCATGAAGCTCAGCCAACAACTTGGCAATTTTGCTGGGGTGAAGGCACAACAGGTCTGATCCTTCAAACGACTGCCTGTAAAACCTCCCATCTTTGGATAACCAAAAACGAGCTGCTGTTCTCCACACCTTTTTGGCTTCTTTGATATTGTTCGGCAAGGATCTGTCAGATAAAAAGACTATGTAAAGATCCAACCAACTCGGCCTAATTCTGGCGTAGCCACTATCACTGTCTGTTGTTCGATGCTCAGTTGCTCTAATAGTTCTACAGTAATCATACGGGGTATGCAATCATCTAAGGAAGATGCTAATGTGGCCAACGAATCAGCATGACTATTCTGGCTTCTCGACACTCTTGCTGCACTAACCTTCTGGAAATCTCTTACAAGCTTTCGAATATCTTTAAATACTATGACATACGGCAGTCTATTACCTCGAAGCTCCCTTCGGTTTGACTTACCACCAGCCTTGAATCCGAGAACATTTCCACTTCCTTCACTCCTAAACTCCTTGCGGCCCTGAGCCCTGTGATGAAGGCCTTATACTATGCTTCATTGTTTGAGGCTCGAAAGTAGAGCCAGAGTGACCTCTTCAATTTGACTCCTGTAAGGGATACTAACATTATCCCGAACCCTTAGCATTAGAGGTCCCATCTACGAATACCTTCCATTGACCAACTTTGATCTAACACATTCCTACCGAGCTCGGGAAAGGAGGGGTAAATTCGGCCAGAAAGACTGTGAGCACCTGCCCCTTGATGGAGTTCCTTGGTTTATAACACATGTCAAACATCCCCAATCTTGTCTCCCACTTCACTATCTTTCTCATGAAATCTAATCTTCTTAATAAGGACTGCAAAGGGAACTCAATTAACACCCATACCGTGTGAGTTTGGAAGTAATGCGGTAACTTCCTCGTGGCATACACTAGGGCCAAGGCCATTTTATCCAATGGCAAATACCGAGTTTTTGCATCCACTAAAGTCTTGCTAAGATAGTACACGGACCTTTGGCTCCCCCTATGTTGCCTAATCAACATCGAACTAATAGTGTGGTAGAACACTGCCAAGTACATGTACAAATCCTCCTCCGGGTCAGGTTAGAATAAAATAAGCGGGCTGGCCAGATAGGAATTTAGATCTTTGAATGCCGAGTCGCACTCTTCCATCCAATGAAATCCCTTCCACTTCTTTAACAGCTGATAAAATGATCAGCATCTATTCAACGATCTCGACACAAACCTATTTAATGCAACAATCATGCCAGTAAGCTTTTGGAACTCTTTGGGATTGTTGGGCGAGTGTAGTTGTTGGATAGCTGTTATCTGGTCAGGGTTCACTTCTATGCCCCGAGTAGTGATCATGCATCCTAAGAACTTGCCCAATCCCACTCCGAAGGAACATTTCTCTGCGTAAAGGATAACTTGTGTTGCCTCAAAATGTTAAAGACCTTCTCCAGGTTGTGTGCCTGCCCCACTTTCTCCCTTGTCTTCACCACCATGTTATCGATGTAAGCCTCCACTGTAATGCCGATCGGCTCCTTGAAAATACGTGTAACCATCTGCTGATATTTAGCCACCACATTCTTTAATCCGAAGGGCATCACCGTGTAATGATAATTCCCTTCGGAAGTTATGAAAGCAGTCTTTTCTTGGTCCTCGGGGGCCAGAGCTATTTAATGATAGCCCTGAAATGCGTCTAAAAAGCTCATTTGTTGGTGCCCAACCTTGGCATCCACTAATTGGTCTATCTTCGACACTGAAAATTGGTCTTTTGAGCATACTCAGTTTAGATCAGTAAAATCAATGCAAACTCTCCATTTCTCATTCTTCTTCTTAACCACCACCATATTAGCTAGCCACTCGGGAAAAAACATCTCCCTTATGGTCCTCGACCTTTTAACTTTCCCACCTCTTCCTTTACTGCTTCCACATGGAGTTTCAAGGATCTCCTCGGTCTTTGCTTCTTTAGTAGAGCCTTGGGATCTACGTTCAACTTATGCATAATAAAATTCGGGTCTACCTTGGGTACGTCATATGGACTCTAGGCAAACACATCCATGTTCTGTACCAACATCAACAAAATTTTCACCTGATCGTCATTGGACAGGCTCTTCCCAATTCAGAAACATCTGTAAGAAAATGGCAAGATCGGTATTTAGACCAGTTCCTCGGGCTCTGGTAATTGCTATAACGGCTCACAGTCAACTTGTTCCTTCTATTTGATTTCATGGTTTATTGCTGCCATCAAGCACTACTTGGCCATCTTCTGATCGGCCTGAACCACCGCGATGCCGTCTACCATAGGGAATTTAATCTTCTGGTGCAGGGTCAATGGTGCTGCTCCCATGGCATGGATCCAAGGCCTCCCCAACATCGCCATGTAGGGTGAGAAATCATTGACTACAATAAAATTAACCTACGCCTCCTTCCCCTCAGTGACCACTAGCAATTTTTATCTGCCCCTCGAGGGTTATAACTCTCCTGTCGAACCCTACAAGTGGGGTGTCATACTTACTTAAATCTTCCGGCTTCTACCCTAGTCCTTTGTACAGATCGAGGTACATTATCGCAGCCCTACTCCCTTGATCAACCATTATTCTCTTTACTAGGAATCTGCCGATCCAAGAGGTCACCATTAAAGCATCATCGTGCGGCTGTGACGTCACCTTCAAGTCAGCCTCATTAAAAGAGATCGGGATGAGGGTTACACGGGGCGTCTTCTTAGGTCGGTCCATAGTTTTTTACTCAAATGACTGTACCACGCTTAGCACTCCCTTCCAATTGTTTAGACTCACGCCCTAGGTAGTTGCACAAATGACCTCGATAACACCCAAGGGAGGTGGAAGGGCTCAGTCATTTCGACTTCCTGATCCTTGCCCAACATTGCCCCCCTCATGGCCAATTATGAACTCATTGAGATGTCCCGCATTCACTACCTGCTCTAGGTGATCCTTTAGCACACAATATTGCTCAATGGTGTGCCCCTTTTTCCCTATGGTACGTGTAATACAAACTTTGATTTCTTCTGGCCGAGTCCCTACCCATTTTTCTTGGCCATCGGAAGTAGGGCACATTTTTTATGCGTTCCAAGATTTTATAGACAGACTTCTTGAACGCCACATTGACCCCTTTGGTGTGTGATGCCCACCCCTTCCCGAGGGCCTCAGCTTTCTTCTGGCCTTCTGCTAGAACTTTTCGGGGTGATATCCCTTGCAATACTAGGATGAGGCAGGTGCTTTACCCTTTCCTTGTAGTCTGTCATCCTCCAACCTCTTGTATTCTTCTATCCTTCTCAACATGTCTTCGGGTGGCCGCATGGTTAAGAGCCTCTCAAGTCTAACTCCTCAGGCAATCCCAACAGGAAAGTGTTGACTGCTACCTGTTCATTCCCCCCCCCCCCCCTAATGTCATTGTAGAACTCTCAATACCTATTCGTATAAGATAGGAGGGTCTCATCGCTCCTCATCCTCATGGATAGTAGTGCTCTTATCGGTTGGGGAACTTTACTGCATATGATAAACCGCGCCCCGAACGCTTGCATCAATTCCCCAAATTTCTGAATAGATCCCTTTCTTAGGCCATTAAACCAACTTATCGTCGTTGGTCCAAGGCTGGACAGGAAGACTTTGCATATCAAACTGTCATTTTATGAGTACATCTATATCATTTGTATGAAATGACTTACGTGCTCAATAGGGTCGGTCAATCGTAAATGGTGAACGGAGGGCAGGTAAATCGTCTTAGCATTTTTGTACGTTCTATTTCTTCTAAAAAGGGTGATCGGGCAAACCTCCTCAAAGCTTAGCTCATGGCGTCTAGCGCCGCGTTATTGTGCCTATGCCAACCATAGTGGGGAGACTCGTTACATTGCGCCACAGTTTTACAGGATCGGTCCCTGGACCTTCACGACTATCCCCTATGGATGACTCTTCCGCTTCGTAATCAGGATCGTCAAAGGACCCTTCCCGATCCCTCCTACGACGCCTCCCCCTTAGCTCAATCTCAAGGTCATTGACCTGCTTGCGGAGATTTTCAAACTCTCGCAGCAGATCTCTTCGCGGGGACTGCTCAGGGATATTAGACATGGATCTCTCCCCTTGAGAAGACCCCTTATCTGAATCCACTCTAGTCTTGTGTCTGTCCTGCGTGTCTTGCTATTCCCTTCTGCACTCCCGTTCCTACCTCCTCTGTCTCTTTGAGGAAGCCCTAGACTAATTTCCTCCTACGGATCCCTCAACTTCACATGGACCTTCCATGTTTGGAAGGCACCAAGCTCGTTCAAAGCCTTGGGTCAAGTAGGATCCCTAAACTTCACTTGGATTCTCCTTTTTCCCTTGTGTTTCGCAATGTTTCAACTCTCTGTCTCTCACTCCCCAATTTTTCCAAGCACTCAGCCCTTATCTTCTTCTTCCTTTTATAGGCTCTTATGAGTGGGAGGTTCATCATTATTTTCCCACTTCACACACACATTCCTACATTCATCAGAATCCCAAGGGATTCTCGCGACTTTAGAGGATTCCCTTGGAACTTGTTTCAGACGCCAAACAGTGTTTGGGAGTGGTTCCCTAATGGCATTATCAAACCCCCAACTACCATCTCGCTAGGTGCGTGGTGCACCCCGACTGTCTTGTTACTGACCCACATCTACCCGACCACTTAAGAGTCTCCCAAGACAGTCTTGATCTCGGGGTTAGACCCCTCGTGATAAGGCCCAAGTCCAACTTCCTCTTGGCGTACTGAACCTAATCCATTTGATGGGCCTCGGGCTTCAAGTTAGGCTCTAATCAAGGGGGTAGACATAGCCACCCGGGCCTAACTCACCGATATATATATATATATATATATATATATATATATTACTAAAAACATAAAATTCTTCATTGTCTTGTGTTTTTGTACTTTTTATTCTTTGAGCACCATAGTAGGAATAATCAAATTTGCGATTTTTAGTATAATGTTTCCTATGAGATTTAGAACTCAACAGCGTATAGTATGCATGATTATCTCATAACTCTCTCTGTATGAGCAAGTGCATGCACACAACAATGAGACTCAGTTCTCCCTCTTACTATTGGCTTAAGCAATTTGTTTTAAAATAAGGATTTGAAGTGCCAAATTAATTTGAGGCAAAATCCTAATAAAATCAGGCTGCCCGTTAGACCTAATTCAAGTGTAATGTTTTTAATTGAAAAATATCAAATCACTTAAAAATATGTCTGACAATTGTTCTATTAGTAATGTAGGCATTAAGAGTAACAAAAGTAGTGCTCAATAGAAATTTAATGGGCCAAAAGTGCTCATTTGACGCGCTTTTATTCTCTCAAGTTTCCTAATAGTACCCACTATTATGAGTGCATATTAAACTCAAACATAAACATTAATATAAGAAGATACACAAACTAACATACGAAATTCAACAATTAATAATTTTGTAGAAACATAAAATAGCTAAATGAATAAATATTTAAGTTAATAACTTAAATTAAGAGTTTATATAAAAAATTTATGAAGAAAAAAGTTAATGAGTTTTATTTGCATATTTCTCTTTTGGATGACATATTTATTTCCTTGAGTTGTGTTTTTGATAAATAAATTTAGGGTGGGAAGTTATTAGGTATTTATAAATCTTTTTTAGATATTTTGTTAGATTTTTCCCGCGTCTTATAGATTTAGTTACCACAAAACATCAAAAAAAATTTAATTAGTTTTTTTCTTTTGAAATTTAAATCCATAAATTCTTAATTATTTATACTAGTTGATTTCAAATTAATCTAAGGTCACAATGAATTCAAGATCTTAATTTGCCATGAGAAAAATCTAATTTTTTTAATTAACACATATTTATGGTTTTTCCTAATCATATATAGAAAGTTTTGAGAGAAAACCCAAAAATATAATCAGTGATGCCATATAAATATTTCATACATAACACAATAATAATTAATTATTAATTATTAATTTCCAGCCCCCAAAGAAGTCCTTATACACTAATAAAGATGGAAAAATGGAGTATCACCCAGTTTCATTTCAAGAGGAAACTGTGTCCTATTAAAGAAGAAACCTGAATCCATGGCAATAATAAGCCATCCTACAGAGAATTAGAGTGTCACTAGTATTTAGTGACAATATTTCACAAAGCTTTTATTTATGGGAATTTTATGTTTTTTTTTTTTTTTTTTTTTTTTTTTGCACTTTTTTTCTCTTCCTTTTGAGAAACACTTCTGCAAGGGAGAGGGAATGGGATCCCATCTTCTTTCGAGAATCTTGGTTCTTGTTTTTTAGTTTAGTGAAACATTTATATTTTTATGTATTTTTAATTTAATTTAAATATTCAGTCATATAAATTTAATTGATATTGGAAAAGATAGTATTGCTTTTATTTTATCAATCAATGCAACTAATAACTATGACTTTTATACCCACACTTATATATTTGTTTGAAATAATGTTAGCTAAAGATTATGGGAGGTTTAGAGAATTTAGAAAACATGTAACTAACTTTTCTTATTCTCATAATATATAGAGATAAACCTATTAACTAGCTATACCGTAATCTGCTTTCTCTCTTTAGCCTCTCTCTTCTGGAGTACTAGATTGTAGAACCTAAGTTATCTTCCCTGGAATGATAATTTTCTCCCTCCAATAACAAAGTTATTGGTAGGGCTAGTGGGATTCTTTTTTTGGGGTGGGGAAGCACTATTTCTTTATCCTCAATTTGTTTGTCTACTTTCACTATTTTCTTCTACTTGCTTCCAGTGTCTCTCACCTTCATTTTCCATCATGGATGATGTCATTAAGGATTGGAAGAAACTATCCCTTACGGATACAGAAGGGGCAAAGATTAGTCTGAGTAAGTCAAAAACTCCATTTAAACAAGAACATTTCTTAGCAGCAAAATTCTTGACTCAAAAAGCTCTAAATGTTGAAGCAATTGGCAGAACCTTCAAGCCTCTGTGGCAGGCTCGAAGTGATTTCCAAATCAGAGAAGCAGGCGATCACATTCTATTATTTGTCTTTGAATTAGAGACAGATGCAGAACGGGTCCTAGCAACTGAGCCCTGGTCCTTCGATAAACATTTAATCATTTTTTCACGATATGACTTCTCTATTCCTACAAGAAACTTGAGGTTCACCACCACAACCTTTTGGGTTCAGATTCATGGCTTACCGATGAATATGCTTGATCCTGAGCCAGCTGTTGAGATTGGTGAGACGATTAGTACTGTCTCTAGGTCCGAACACTCAAATGATATGGTTGGTGGGGACTTTCTACGAGTCAGGGTGGAGGTCGATGTCACCAAACCCCTTTACAGAGGCCGGAAGATAGCAATAAATAACTCATGTTATTTGGGCTGCTTTCAAGTGCAAGAAACTTCCAAACTTTTGCTATCGATGTGGAAGGGTGTCTCACTCAAATAAAGAATGTGAAAGTTGGTTAGCAAACAAGGAAACTCTTAATCCAGATCAACAAGAACACGGAGCATGGCTTCAAGCCTCGCCGTATAATGCTGGAAAAATCTCTTTCACCACAGTATCAGGTATGGGAGATGGTTTTGGGCGATCTCGGTCAAGAATTACAGTCCCAAGAAGTCATAGGATCAGGCCGATACATCCCAGCAACAAGTCTCCGATGAGTTGTCCGATCAGTCTCAAGGTGGCGACATATCCGTTACAAAACTAGCCTTCCCAAAGTCTGCTTCCTCTGTTTCCATGACAAACCTACCACAGAGCATTAATCTGGGCGTTACGAAATTAAAGAAGGTAATGGATGCTAACGGTAATCCCCCAGCTGTGCATTACTAGTTACACGGCTTTGAATCCCTATTAAAAGCGGCGGATATGGAAATCAAGGAAATTGATTATAGCCACAATAACTCCTTATCCAAAATTGACTCTCAAACAAATATGATGCCGAGAAACACGGAATTGAATGGAGATTTTTCAGGTGACAATCATGCGGGTTTACAAGCCTCACATAGCATGCATCTCCCACCTCCACGTACGTGGAAAAAAATATCACATGACATCAACCCTAGTGAATAACTTATGCTAAACATCACCCCAGGGAAACGAAACAGAGAAGGCAGTGAAGAACCCCAACCAAACAAAAAAATCCAATTTGTCAAGAATCATGGCTATGACAACTCAATGGTGGAGGCTGCTGAGCAGCCCTACCAATTCCAATGAATCTTTTATTTTGGAACTGTCGGGGGCTACTGGGAACCTACGTACAGGAAAAGAGCTTAAGGTAGTGGTTCAAACAAAAGATCCCTCTGCAGTGTTTTTAGCCGGAACATGGGCAGATGAAGCCAGGCTAAAAGAAATCAAATGCAATCTAGACTTTGAGAATTTATTTTTTGTGGAAAGAAACAACAGAGGGGGAGGTCTAGCACTATATTGGAGAAATTCGATTGATCTGAAAGTCGATACCTTCTCCAAAAATCATGTAGACGCCATAATCAACAGAGGAAAAGAAGACGAATGGCAGCTTACGAGATTCTATGGAGAACCAATGACACACAAGCGATCTGAATCTTGGGATATGCTTAGATAGTTAAACAATAGACACAGTTTACCATGGATTTTTGCCAGCAATTTCAACGAGTTATTGAGGAGTTCAGAAAAGCTAGGAGGAAACAGTAAAAGCCAATCTCAGATGCAGTTATTTCGCGACATGGTGGATGAATGTGGTTTTCTTGATCTCGAATTTGTGGCTTCACAGTATACGTGGAAGAAACACTTCGCAGACGGACACTCCATATAGGAGAGGCTTGACCGTGGCCTTGCTAACAACGACTGGCTGATGAAGTTTCCAGGCACTAAAGTCCACATTCTCTCTTCAGACACATTTGATCACAGTTTGATATGGGTTGTACCAGATGGTTTGGAACAGCCTTGCATGGCTAAACCATTTAGGTTTGAGGAAATGTGGCTGGTTGATCCGGGTTGTGCAAATGTCATTGAAGCCGTGTGGTCCCCAAGATCCATGGAAGGCCCATTCGTGGGGTTGATGAGAAAAATTGAAAGAACAGGTAAGGAGTTAAGAATATGGAACCGAGAGCACTTTGGTAATGTCAGGAGGGAACTACAAAAAAAGAGAAAATTATTATAGGAACCTGAGGATCAATCCATGCAAACAGGGTGAATTTTAGAGTTTGTGCTTTGAAGCAAGAAACAAGGGACCTCACGGACAAAGAGAACCGGTTATGGTTTCAACGAGCAAAGGCACTATAGGCTTCAAATGGTGACAAAAATTCTAAATTT
Source organism: Castanopsis chinensis (assembly GCA_032878915.1). Taxonomy (NCBI): domain Eukaryota; kingdom Viridiplantae; phylum Streptophyta; class Magnoliopsida; order Fagales; family Fagaceae; genus Castanopsis; species Castanopsis chinensis. Next base: position 3,963,202 of record JAVQMG010000113.1, read on the forward strand.
TTCCATTGCCGTGCAACACAACAGAAGTGGAAAAATTCTATCACCAAAATCAGAGACACAAACGGACAATAGAGGACAAATCCTGAAGATGTGGACAGGTTTTTGATTAACTATTTTCAAGAGCTATTTACTTCGGCTCATCTCCAAACCTCTGATGCAGCAACAAACTCCATAGAGACTATTATCAATGTAGATATGAATGCACAACTCTTAGCAGATTTTATGGAGTGGGAGGTCCAAACAGCCCTCAAATAGATAGTGCCTTTAAACGCTCCCGGACCAAACGGTATCCCCCTCTGTTCGTTCAACATTTTTGAAATTTAACTAGTGAAGATGTAACCAAATCTGTCCTTAAGTTTCTGAATTCAGCTTCTCTTCCTAAACACTTAAACCATACTTTCCTCACCCTTATCCCAAAAAAGAAAAACCTGGAATATGCATATGAATTTAGACCTATAAGCCTTTGCAATGTATTGTATAAAATTTTTTCGAAAGTCTTGGCAAATAGGCTAAGACATATCCTACCAAAAATTATTTCAAAACAGCAAAGTGCTTTTACAAAAAGTCGTCTCATTTTTGACAATATTTTGGTAGCTTTTGAATCTCTCCCTAGCATGCAGAAACATACAGAAAAAGATGATTTTATGGCGATTCAAACTCAACATGAGCAAAGTTTACTATCGAGTGGAATGGCTATACCTTGCAACTGTTATGAAAAAAATGGAATTCAATGAACTGTGGATAAAACTTGTCATGCTTTGTGTCACAACAGTATCTTATTCAGTTCTTGTCAATGGAGAACCAAAATGCATGATACACCCATCGAGGGGGATCGGACAGGGTGATCCATTATCCCCCTTCCTATTCCTATTATGTATTGAAGGTTTACATGGTCTAATCAGTAAAGTTGCAGCAAATAGTGACATTCAGGGTTATTCTCTTTGTAGAAATATCCCACGCCTAACCCACCTCCTATTTGCAGATGATAACCTCTTGTTTTAAAAGGCAACAAATCAAGAGTGCCAAAAAATCCTAGACATTTTGGATTGCTATGCTCAATGTTCGAGACAACAAATAAATCGAAGAAAAACCACAATTTTCTTTAGTAAATCCACTTCTGAGGAGACTAGAGAGCACATTAAGCAAGCTTTGGGAGTTCCGGAGATAAAGCAATATGAGAAATATTTGGGATTACCATCTCTTGTGAGGAAAAGCAAGAAAGTAAGCTTCAACTACATTAAGGAGAGGGTGTGGAAGAAAATTCAAGAGTGGAAAGAAAAGCTTCTATCACAAGCCGGGAGAGAAGTGTTGATCAAAGCCGTAGTCCAAGCTATTCCCACTTACACTATGAGCTGCTTCAAACTTCCGATGGGATTGTCCACAGAAATTGAGAGTCTCATTAGGAAGTTCTGGTGGGGACAAAAAGGGGAACTAAGGAAAATACATTGGGAGAAATGAGAAACACTTTGTCAATCAAAGTCCAATGGGGGTATGGGATTTAAAGACCTAGCACTTTTCAATAATGCACTATTAGCAAAACAAGCTTGGAGGTTGTTGCATAATAAAAACTTTTTGTTCTATCAAGTTTTCAAATCAAAGTTTTTCCACATTGCTCCATAATGGAGGCTGCGGACTCAAATTCAGGCTCCTATGCTTGGCAAAGCATCTTAAGGGGTCGTGATGTACTCATGAGAGGAGTAAGGTGGAGAGTGGGGTGTGGAGAATCAATGGGAGTGTGGAATGATGCATGGCTACCGTCCCTAGAACAGCCACGGATATTATCCTCTCCTATTGCTGAATTTGAAGATATTCATGTGTGCGACCTCATCGATCCAGCTTCAAGGCAATGGGATTTGGCTTTGCTACAAGGTCTGTTCAGCGCCCAAGAGGTAGAATTAATATCAAGTATCCCCTTATGCAGCTCCCACATTGAGGACAAGATTGTTTGGCCATATACACCTTCAAGTATGTACACAGTTAAGTCTGGATATCGTTTTCTCACCAAAGAAAATTTTGTTCAGCCAATTACTGCAAATCAAAACCATGGTGGAGGAGTTTGGAAACTTATATGGGGATTAAATGTCCCAAACAAAGTGAAGAACTTCCTATGGCGGTCTTGTAAAGAAGCCCTCCCTGTCAAGAAAAATTTAAAGAGACGAAAAATTATCCATGAGGACAGTTGTGACCACTGAAACTGCAAGCTGAAAGTGAATTGCATGCTCTATGGGAATGCTCAGAGATCTCAGCGGTTTGGGATTCATTTGCGGATTTGAAGTCTCGTAAGAATCAGCGTTTTTCAACAGTTACAGACCTCATCATCCATGCACATGAAAAGAACAAAGACTTTAACCTGATGGCAACCATCCTATGGACAGTGTGGCATAGACGGAATCAGATCAGAACTTCAAGCAAGGACTACCCTATCACCCAAGTGGTCTAAAACGCCAAGCAAACTCTTCGGAACTTCCACAACCCTAATTTGGTACAAGCAGCTCAGGTACCTATTAATGCTAGTCCTTGGGTCAGATGGAAACCACCGCCTAAAGCTTCTCTAAAGGTTAATTTCAATGGTGCAACATTCAAGGATATCGGGAAGGCAGGTCTAGGTGCTGTGATTCGAAACTCATCTGGACAGGTCCTAGCATCCCTATCCGAGTAGGTTCCTCTCCCACACACATCGGATATCGTTGAAGCCTTGGCAACAACACAAGCCATCTCCTTTGCAGTTGAACTTGGCTTCTCATCCTTTATCCTCAAAGGAGACTCAGAGGTAGTGATAAGGAGTCTCAAGAGCGACAAAGCGACACTCTCCCCATTTGGCCACATTGTAGACTCGGCCAAACAACAAACAGAGACCAGCTGCTGCATTTCAATCTCTCACGTTCGTAGGCTTGGTAATTCTGTTGCTCACAACCTAGCGATACATGCTAGACATGTTCGAGGTTTTTCAGTATGGATGGAGGATGTTCCTCCACGCCTTCTACCTGTACTTGCAGCTAATTTCAGCTAACTTTTACAATGAAAAATTCAAGTAATTCCTTCTCACAAAAAAATAAATAAATAAATAAAAACTAGCTATACCAATATTGATCTTCTATAATGTGCGCACCCAAAATCGACGAATGGGCCTTAAGTCCGTTGGGCTCACAATCTATTTGTATAGTGGGCTTTTGGCGTTTCCTGCTATGGGGTGGTCCCTTGCTGGAGTACACCTAGTGTCTCTGTCTTCTTCTTCCTCCTCCTTCTTTTCCTTTTCTTCTTTTTCTCCCACTGTCTCTCCCCCCCCATTTCTGATATCCCCTTTCCTATTTATAGCCGCAGCTGGCTGGTTTAGTGGATGGGGAGGTCCAATGTCATCCTCTCTAAGTGGTGAGCAATTATGAGCGAAAAACGGGAAGATGGTGGCATCGGAACTTGATTCCATTGTCACGTTGTTTCTCGGCAGGGAAGCTTCCGAGGTGTGCCGAAGTGCACGGCATGGCAATACGGGCTTATGATCGGCGAAGCCGGCGGGACCTCGGGCATCAGGTGCAAACGACATGTGGATTGTTCTGCCGACCACACCTAAGGTGAATTCGCCTTTGGCTTTCGGGGTACTTGATACAAGCTAGGTCGGTTTTAGGTGAGGCCCTTTAAACTGATCGGTGCCGAGACCCACGACGAGATGGTCGTTCTTATGGGCCTAGGACCAAACGGACCTGGGGCATGGTCCGTTAGTGCAGTTATTCTCGTGGACTTGAGGATGGTGGGCCTAGGGGTTCGATGCCTGTACATATAAATAAATAAAAAAATGCCATACCAATATAGGAACTAGGAAGAACATTATTTATGATGGAAAATTATTCGTATTTATAGAAATTTATTAAGTATTCTGTTAGATTTTGTGTGGGTTTTATAGATTTAGTTAATTACACCCTAAACTATCAAATTTTTTTAATAGTTGCTTTTTCTTTAATTTAAAATTTACAAAATCTGAATTATTTATATAGCCCTATTAGCTATCTATACCTACATAGAAACTAGGAAGATAAAACATTACTGAAATCATAAATCCTAATTTACATTTTATTTGTATAAAAGATGAATCATTTTAAATTCTTTAGGTGCAAGTACACTGCCTTTTAAAATTCCTATTGATCGTTAGTGCCTATAAAACTTCCCATTAACACACGCACGCGTGCACAAACACACACACATTAATACATGTAAGCACGTGCGCAAACACATACATACAGAAAAAATAATCCAAACATGAACAATAACATATGCATGGACTTAAACATAAACTAAAACACTAAATTAAAATAAAACACACACACACATATATATATAATAAGAACAAATTTAATGAGTTTTGAAAAATTATTACACTAATATACTACAAATTTCTCAACACTACCATATAGCTAAAATCTGGTAGGCTCATGAGAACCAACTTACAATTTTCCCAAATAAAGTCGAAACCACATATTTCATTAACAAAACACAAGTTTCATCTTGGATTCCACTAAAGTGTTTGTTGCTAGCTGATACATATTATCTTAAGATTGAGACCATTATTTTTAAGGATTTTTGTTGCAGTTTGTTGCAGTTTGTTGTCCTTGTTTTATAATATAGTTGGTTGTGTTTTGTCTACTTCTGGTTACTTTACTAATCTTTAATTTTGGTGGGTCAATCCCTTGTGTTTCGATGTGCCTTTAGATGTATGAATTAAATTAATGCACATTTTTAATTGGTAAACTAGTGGCAAACCCACGAGATGCATAAGAATAGATAATTATTTTGTAATTTTGATATAATGAATAATTTGTTTTCCTAGAATTGTTGAAGATAATTTACTCTCCCAAAATATTAAAAAATTTCTAAACTTTTTATGTTAAGTGGTCTATATTATTCTAAATTATGTTATAGTGTGTTATGTTTCATAATGTTTTTTCTTTACAACTAAAATTTTTAAATTTCAAATATATTATTCAAAATTTTTATTCTCTTAAAATAGATTATTATTATGATAATCAAAACTTATCACAAAATTACACTTGATATTACTCATATAATTGATAGGCACATTCAATGATTCAAATACCTGCCAAGATTGTTTTTTGATATATATTTAAATTCTCACTTCCAAAATGACTAAGTATTAACTCAAACAATAATTAAACAAAAGATATAAGTGGGAGAGAGAGGACTTGTGATAGGGAACTCAAAAAAGACAACACCAAAAAGTATTAAACCAAAATAGAGTTATAAGAAATACAATGATTCATCCACTTAAAGTAAAGTCGCAACAAAGAATGAAAAACAAAACAATCTTAATCAAAAACTTAAAAGGTGAAGCATAAAAATATAATTTCCCATATAATATTTATTGACATAATTTTGTACATAAGCTATGTTAGAAATGTGAAATATTTTCTTAAGATCCAAACTTTCTCTCTCTAATTTCAAAAGCATAGAAAACGCATATAAAAAATGGATAAGCCAAAGAAAAAAATGAAGCAACTACTTTCAAGACCTAAAATACAATAAACCCATATTTTTTGGAGAAATAAAAAAGGTTACCTTTAATACCTAAAATATAGAAAACGTATCTCAAAATTTATAATTTAAAAAAAAAAAACACAAAAATGTGAAAAGTTTCCCAAACCAAACCCCTGCAAAACTATGATTTAAAACCTAATATATATATATATATATATATATATATATATATATATATATCCAAAATTTTCACCCTCATATCAAACAGAAAAAATGTATATAAACGCTTTTAGGACCCAAACCCAAAGCCTAACAAAACCTGATTCACTGCGATTCTTCTACTATATTCTTCACCATGGCTTTGAGAGTATTTTTGTTGGTACCTGAGATCTCCAATGGCACATCACTAACAAAATTAACTAGAAAAACCTAAATAATATGGGGGATAAAAAAAAAAGAACTAACTTGAGAGGGACTTTCCAAATTTGCAAAAGTGGGGTAGAACAATTGCAAATATGTATAGGCAACAAATGAGTAGTTCAAAAATAATTATAATAGCAATTGAACGGGTTTTATAACTGTTTGATTAGGGGGATAGAGAGTCATAGAGTTGAAGACAGTTTGAATTAAAAGTCAATTGAATTTATGGGAAAGACAAAAATTAGGAAAACAATAATTAAGAGAAAGAGAAAGAGAGTAATATATATCTATACTATATATAAAAGGATTCCCCTCTTTCAATTGGACTTTTATGTGGTTCAAAAATACCCTCATTAATGAACGGGTAACTTCATTTAGAAATAAGGTCATAAATGTCAAATAATAAATTTCATTTTGAATTCAAAAACAAAATTCCTAATGTGGGGGGTAAAAGCGTCAAAACACCGTATGGGCCCAGGGCCTGGTCCGAGGACGTGAACTTCGCTAAATGGGCCGTGGGTCGTGAATAGGGCCTCCTAAAACTGGGGCCCAAAGGCCCGCTGACCGGATCGCCAGCCTGTTGGATGAGGATCAGAGGAGACGGTCTTCTCGAACACAAGTGTTAGGGACAGAATGGGGTAGCACGACGTCTAGGGAAGAGCTCCTAAAGCTCGGCGAGTCATCCCAGGCCTTAACGAGACGCCGAGGAGGGAGACAAGGGGGACGTGCCCTGCATAAAGCTACTGCCACCGCATTAAAGGCCTTTCACCTACTCGCCTGGCCGCATTAATGGAGAAATGACTTCTGAGAGGACGGTGGACAGCCTTATGGGCATTGGGGAGCGTTTTTAGGGAAAAGACAGATGGGAGTCAGGAATGGGAAGTATAAATAGAGGAGGATGGACCAAAGAAAGGGGATCCGGATTTTCTCTAAGGAAAGAAGACTCACTCTCTCTTTCAAAAAAAAAAAAAAAAAAAAAAAAAAAGAGGAAAAGCCTGGGCATAGACTCCTCGACACACGTCCGAGGAAAGGCAGAACTGTTCCCCCAACTCCCAATACGCCCGCAACAGACTTAACCCTTATCCCATAGCCTTCTAGAGCCCCAAGAAGTCTAGGTTTTAAGCCCATCCTCTACAAATTCTATTGTGTAGGTCATTTGGGCCGGCTCGGTCACGCATCTGGGCCTAGGGCCAACTTTGTGTCCTTACACCTAAAATTTAGGATTTTTTTCCTTCATATTCAAAAAAAAATTACAATTACTGCTTATCTCTAAAATTTTTCATTTTTTAAAAAAAAAAATAAAAATATATATTTCTAAATTATAATATATACAAATTATTAAGCTTTATCCAAAAAAAATATAAAAAAAGCCTTAAGCATGCGCTCATGCTTTTGCTCAAAGTCGTGTGTGTGTGTGTGTGTGTGTGTGTATATATTATGTGATGTAGTAATAAATGGGAAAATGTTAATTGCAAAAGGAAGGGAAAAAAAAAAAAAAAAAGCTAGTGGGGCCAATAACATAGCTGTTGATGTGGCTTAACAGGAGCGTAGTAACAATAAACACTTAATACTACGCCTTAGTTTTTAGATATATATAAATGAAATGAGGGAATAAAATATTATTGTATTCTCAGAGTATTGTATAACGATTTAAAAAAAAAAAAATTAAGTGTATGTATGCTAACTTATTTATGAAACAATGAGTTTGAAGCTCAATTTTAGTTATTTAAATTTGTATTTGTAATTGTTGCCCAAATCCCTAGATTAGATCCTCAAATCCAAACACAAAACATGTTTTAACTCTTTATATACAGAACTTATGTAGGTTGTGCATCATTGTTTAAAAATTTGCAAAAAGTATTAGTACTTGGTAATAATACTTGTAGCTCTCTCTCTCTCTCTCTCTCTCTCTCTCTCTCTCTCTCTCTCTCTCTCTCTCTCTCTCTCTCCATTGCATTGTGGGCATCATCAACGATGGCCGATCTAGCTATGAGTAGACATGAGGCCCCAACGTGGCTGTGGGTTGCCTTGTTAGGTGTTGGCTCGTGGTTGGATGGGAGGTTTGAGTCATGAGTCACTGGGTATTGGGGTCACTGGTCACAGGGTGTTGGGGTAGTGTGAACAAAAAAAAAAAAATTATATATTAATAAGATGTATTATAAAATAAGGAGTGATATATAGAGTGTATTGTAAAAATGAATTGTTAAAGAAAAAAATCAAGTTTTTGAAGAGGTAAAATCTAGTTGAATTATAGATAACCAAATGTGAAGGCTCTTAACATTTCCAATAGTATCTTTATCTTATCCCCAAAATTTGGACCTTCATTCTTTTATTTTGGACACCATTAGGGCCTGTTCGGTTGGAAGAGTAGAAAAGTGAGAGGATGGAAAATTGTGGGAGGATGGAAAAGTGGGAAGATGGAAAATATTTAATTTTTCCTCTTGTGTGTTCGGTTAGAGAGGTGGAAAGGTGGGAGGGTGAAAAATGTAATTTATATAAATTGACTATTATACTCTTGTTACGTAATATGTAAAAAATAGATTTATTTGTATCATATATATAAATTTATATTATTATATGTTTTCAGGTAATGTTGAAAAAAATATTTCAAGTAATGTTGAAAAAAAAAAAAAACAAAAACGTTCAATTGAAAAAAAAAAAAAAACATTCAGTGAAAAAAAAATGTTTAGTATTAACGTTGAAAAAAAAAATGAAATGAGAAGCATAGTCTTTGATTTCTTTAGCAAAAGAACAATAAAAAATGTCCATTTTCCTCCCCTTTGTTCCGGGAGGAAAATTTTCCTCTCGGTTTTTTTTCACTCTCAAACGAACAGTGAAAAATGTCCTTCCCTTTGGACATAATTGCAGGGACATAATTGCAAGGATGGCAGTACAAAAGTTGAATAACAACAATGGTGTGATGATGGGTTTGGTTTTCAGAGTACTTATGGCTTGGCATCCAAAGGTGGATTAGGGAATCCAAGTTCAAATTTGAATGAGATCAAGACAACAATTTGGTTTGTATTTGATGGATATTAGATAGCAAAAAGGTGAGAGAAACTAGGGATTTCATCCAATAAGAGCATTCACATCCCTATCAAAAAAAAAAAAAAAGAGCATTCACATCAGCCTAGCAACATTTTTAGTCAAATTTGGTTTATAAAACTATTTTAACTTATTCATTTGTAGATACTCTTACGTCAAACTCAACACCCTACCTCCAATTTTACACTAAATACTTATTTTATTCATTATTAATTATTTATTTCTCTCACTATTTCTCAAACTCGCTCTTCCAGTCTTCCTCACCAAACTCCACTGTGTCACTTTCTTTGCTTCTCACTCTTCCTCCATGTACACCGAAGCTCTCTCTTTGTCAATGACCACCAAGCCTCTCTCTCTTCCTCCATGGCCAGTGAACCCATCGTTGATCTGGTTGTGGGTGGATTGGCTGGGGTGCATGGTGGTATTGATGGCGGTGACGGACGGCTCATGGGGTTGGGTTCACTGGGTCTTTGAGTTGGGGCTTTTGATGGCTATTTGTTGTATTTCTGAAAGCTTGAGGTTGATTTTGGGGGAAGGGTTTAGTGTTGCAAAATTTGAGGTTAATGGTTTTTTTGGTTTGTTGGTTGTCTGATTCAAAGTGGGTGGAGCGGACCAGAAGGTGGGTTGTAGATCTGATGTGGGTTACTACCATGGTGGTGGATCGGTGCGAGAGAAAGGGTGGGAGAAAAAAAAAATCATTTTTTTAACATCGTTCATGAACAGTACCTCACCTCAAGTAGCATGGTATTGTTCATTGATAATCTTTTGAGGAGGCTTATGCGTGATTAAATTGAGTGTTCGGCTATTTTTTTAACATCAGGGTAGTTTGACTAGCCTGCTATGAATGCTCTAAGCCTGCAGCAGAGCGCTCGCTTACTACCGTGAATTATTATTATTTTTTTTAACTACCATTTTAAATATTTCAGGGGAAAAAAAGACTTCCCCTTTTAAAATTTATTTTTAAGTAAATAGATCATTTGATGTATATTACATTCAAGTTGACCAAACAAACAATAAGCAGTATATTGTCCGAAACAGTTACAATCCAACAAAAGATCTTTCATCAAAATGCCTAAAATCACTCATATCTATTTTGGTCTAATCATCACACACCTATTGGACTATCTGTTACACGATCAGAGAAAAATTGGGGGCACAGCTCGAATAAATGGTACCAACCGAAAACAATAACAAAAAGAAACCATTATTGTGATAGCTTTGAAAGAACCAGGCATTTCCTACCATTGGCAGATCTTCGTCTTCATAATCATGAGCAACAATAAGTCAATGATAGCAATAATAATAGATCAGCTAGTCTATTTTCTTCATTTTCTTTTTTCTTTTTTTGGGTTTGGGTAGTCATTTCCAGTGGGATCTGGCCAAAATACAAATAAATGAAGTGAAATTCCCCAATGCACCCCATTTATTCATAAAGGTAAGAAGAATCACAAGTCAAAACTACACACAATCAATGGTAACTTGAATATTGGAACATGCACCAGAATGGTTAAGTCTGAAACAACTTCTGATCCAGTAACATAAACCCTGGAATAGTACATATTAAAGCTCAGATTAACTTTCCTTTCTTTTGGTAAAAGATAAATCTCATCATCAAATGAGTATTCTTCTCTACAGCCACCACGTCAACTAAATGAAAAAATTATGGGTCTCGATTTGACTGTATATTACAAGAACTTACAACTGGGCATCTCTGCTTCTTTTCTGAAATCTTTTCCTGGCTTATACAGGCACCCGCTTACCCCGATACCGGTCAAAGAACTGCACATGGAAAAAGCGAGCAAGCTTATTTATAAAAATCACACTTTGCTGCAAGAGTGAAGAGTAAGGACTCTGGAGAGATTAGAACCACGTAGAACTAAAAGTAATGCTTTTACACCAACTAAAGTGAGTCCTAGATTCGAAGAGATGTCAGGTCTTAAGGATTAACTTAGGTAAGTCTGAAATGGTCCCAATTGGGAAGTGCCTAATCTTCATGAGTTAGTGGAGACCTTGGGCTGTAGGGAGTCTACTTCTTCCGCTGAAAGGTCTTTAAATACACACTTTGCTGCAAGAGTGAAGAGTAAGGACTATGGAGAGATTAGAACCACGTAGAACAAAAAGTAATGCTTTTACACCAACTAAAGTGAGTGCAAATATTTAAACAGCAATACATTCCCTGCATTGAACTGGCACTATTTTCTATTGGATGTTAAATGCAGCAATTCTCCAATAATTTTCCATCATTTTGGATGGTACTATGGGTTGGGGGCGGAGGGAAGATTGAATATTCTGAGTGGTCAGTGTTGCACCAATGTAAAAACCACTCCACCACCACCCCCCCCCCCCCCTCCGTCCCCCACCAAAAAAAAAAAAAAAAAGGAACAACGGATAATGAATAATGCAGCTTGTAGGTAACAAGAACCTCATTATATGATTAGGGCATATCAATGACACACAGAGCTGTGAAATTTAGAACTTCTGCCGTAAATGTGATTGCAATGCACATGCTTGTAAAGAATTATGCCTAAAAGACGTATTATCATAGATCATCAGTTAGAGGTTACCTATACTTTTCTTTATTTAACTACAATAAATTATCAATCACATCAAGAATTAATGAGATTTGTTTATGCATCTGATCCACAATGATGTTTAATAGCTTGATTGCATCTAAACCGGGAATCAAAGTCAAATACAATTAGCAGAACCCCCTCTCCCCTTCTGTTTTTGTTTTTCTCTCCTTTTGCTCAATTCTGAGCAAACACTCTCACTACTTAGAATACATTGTCAAATGTCCAATTAATTCCTTTCTCTTGATTTTTCAAAAAATTAATTCCTTTCTCCTGTATTTCCATACTTTGCCATATAGATAATCACTTGCTACTTTATAACGGGTGGCATTGAAACTAGCCTTGGCTAACTAAAGCCAAGCTCACTCAGACCCAACAAGGGTTAGAAAAATAATTTATATGAAAACTGCTCCTGGCCCTATCAAATACTCCCTTCATCCTAAATTAAATGTATTTTTTTCCTTTTTAAGACATCCCAAAATACATGTCCACCTTTTAAAAGTGGAAATAAGTTACCAATTCCTATGTTGCCCTCACCTTTTTTGGGCAAACAAAAAATTCTTATTAAAAGTCGCAAAACTTCTTATATGAAGTAAATGACAATTTCGGAGGATCACTATATTGTCATATTAATCTATAAAGCACTGCACCACAAGCAAAGTCCAAATGTAAATCTATAAAGCACTGCACCACAAAGTTTTTTTTTTTAATTGGATAAATAAAGCACAGCACCACAAAGAAGAATAATTTAGCTTTCTTTTGTTAAAATGAACTTCCACAAGACTAATTGCTTCAGTCTTTGCCTATATGGTCTTTTATGAATATTAAAGTCTAGCAAACATTCCGTTAAAGAAATAAAATAAGATATTACAGTTTGAATTTGAAACAAAAATACTATAACAAAACATTTGAGTTCCAAAATAAACATACTGATCTAATATATGGCTGTTGGATCAACCAACCGAGAATAGGTATCCTTTGCAAGAAGACTGCCATTGTTGGCCAGAAGCCACTGCAAAGTATATTCCATAATCAACTTTAAAATTGTATAATGACAGATTAATGTGAAATACATGGAAGTAAGAATTATTCAGACCTAAAGAGTACAATGAACCCATATGACTCCAAAATCATGCCCACAATTGGCCATCCAATGACAACAAAGAAGAAGCCAACTCCAAATGAAATTGTTCCCTGTTGAGCAGAAGGGGGAAAAAAATAAATGGCGAAAAAGACATGAAGCCATGCATGCATGCATGCGTATGAAAGTGTCGTGTGTGAGTGTGTGTGTGTGCGTGTGTGTGTGTGAGAGAGAGAGAGAGAGAGTAAAGTGATTAAACCTTAAAATTTTGACGCTTCATGAAGAACTGCATGGTAGACTTTGGTCCAATGGTCAGAGTCACCCCTGAGAAGAAGAGTATCTGATTAAGTACACACAAAAGTAAGACTGTTAAATAAGTATCATGTCAACAAGAAGCAAAAGATAGATATATATATATATAAAGAAAAGGAACCCAAGCAAGCAAATGCTAAGACTGAGGCACTTACGTTTCCCATGGCAAGCAATCCCTTGTCAAAGAAGAAAATAATCCCCAGGAATGAGAAAAATACACCAAATCCTGTCAGTCCTAGTCCAATCTCTGTTTCATTTCACAATCACAAGTATTAGGCGCGTACAAATTCAAATAGACTGGATATGAAAGCACCAGGCACTACTACAATGTTTTAAAGAACACAGATACAAGACAAGCTAATTCAGATGAAAGTACCACATTTACATCTAATTGGCCCCAACATGAATCAGAGATAGACGAACTCAACATGATTCAAGAATCAAGGCTATAAAGCACAGCACCCAAAGAAGAATAATTTAGCTTTCTTTTGTCAAAATGGACTAATTGCTTCAATGCCTAGTTTGTGTATTGAATGTCTTAGATATTGAATGTCTCAGATAGAAGAACATAAACCTAAGAAATTTTTTAAGCCCCCAAGTAAAAGGTCCAGCAGTACAAGAAAGGAATATGACTTGATCACCTAATCCAAAGTCAAGTCACTTGAATCCTATTCCAACTACAGTCCACAGAATCATCGTTATAGTTTTGGAGTGGGGAGCAGAACTATATAAAACTTAAGATTGACTCAGATTTAAAACCATCTCAGGGTACTAAAATGCTTACAAACAAATCTGCATACGAGGGCCTAAACTCCCTATAGTAATCATACAACATTCTTCTATGACTGAAATGCAAGGTCTGCCACCTTCAAGAAAAACCTGAAGAGAATCACCACAAAGGAGGTTTGGCAAAGCTGTAGTATCAAAACTCAAGAAAGCATACAATATTTTAAGACAATCAGCCCTTGTGCAAATGGCACTCCTTTTTTTTGATAAGTAATCAGAGAGCTTTTATAAATGAGTGAAAAAAAAACATACAAGAAGTTCATGATGATGAACAGCAAGAGAAAAACTATCCAGAAACTAAGCTAAGGGAGGATAAAAACTCAGAAAGAGAAGAACAACTAGTAAAACCCCAACAAAGAGACCACTCCAAAAGACTCCGCTGGCATAGAAGCTTTAACTCAACTAGCGTCTTCTCTTTGTCCTCAAAGGATCGACGATTTCGTTCCAACCACACAGTCCACATTAAGCACCCTGGAACCAAGTTCCAAATGTCTGACTTATGCTTCCCATGCCACTGATGCCAGCTAGAAATCAACCCCGCCACCGATCCTGGCATAACCCACAAAATACCAAATGCCTGAAGCAAACAAGTCCATAGGGAATGGGTAACAGGGCAATGGAGAAGAAGGTGGTTAACCGACTCCCCATCACTGCAACACATACAACACCTATTAGCCAAAGGGCGTCTCTTAAGCATAAGGTTATCTAAAGTGAGAATCCGACCATGTGCAGCAGTCCACAAAAAGAACGCCACCCGCTTAGGGATTTTTGGTTTCCAAACCCCCCTCCAAGAAAGCCAAGTATTAGAAGCACCCCGAATCGCAAGGTAATAAGACCGAGTGTCAAACTTACCATCCCCTTTAAGCCGCCTGGAAAGGGTATCTCTCCTGCTCCCCTGAGGAATACGAGCTTGGATGAGCCGAAGAAGGGAAAACGAAGCAGCCATCTCCCAATCTTCAAAAGCTCTATAAAATGTTAAATTCCGCACTCTAACATTACCCCCTTCTGGAGTCCACAAAACCTCAGAGATACAGGCATCCTTGACCGTTGAACACACATAAAGCTCAGGATAGAGAAATTTTAGAGTAGCATCACCAATCCACCTGTCATGCCAAAAGCGGATACCACTGCCTTCTCCCACTACAAAAGACAGATGCTTAGAAAAGCTCTCCCATCCTTCATTAATGCTTCTTCATAGGCCACACCCATGGGACCTCCTACAAGCGTTAGTCCTCCATCCCCCTTGACCCTCGCCATATTTGGAAGAGATAACACGACGCCATAGGTGGGTAACTTCATGACCATATCTCCACAGCCACTTCGCAAATGGCACTCCTCTCACAGGTGTGGGTGGAGGGAAAGGTTGTGGGTTCAAATCCCATGGTATGGTACTATGTGTGTAACTTATCCATCAAAAAAATTCATTGAGCTATAGTTAACTAGTACTTCCTTCTCTAATTATTATGCGAAGGAGGGTAAGGTCGTGAATTCAAGACCCACTGGGGGATGATAGCCAAACGATAATGGCATCCTTTGTGATGTGCTATGTCTGTGATTCAAACACCCACCTACCCCACTATCTACCTATCAAGGGGGATAAAAACCTTATCCATTTATCACAAAGTATGTCACCTTTTAACTGATTCATAAACATGTATATATTTCTCAATTGACACTTCCTGGTGTTTCCAAGAGAGACGTTTAAGGTTCAATTACCCCCGCCCACAATTATCAAATTACCAAAGAAACATGTATATACTTCTCAACCATGGAAACATCATAAAGCCGGTTAACAAAACTAAATATTCAGTGTCATAACTAAAAATTAAAGACCCAAAGCATCAGAGTATTTCATATAAGCACTAACTCAATGCTGAAAGCAAAACTTAAAGGAAGATAATTGCAAGATTATAATTATATATCTTCTTAAGCAAAGTACATATACAACCTCGATGAACTTAGGTGAGGTCAATTTTATCCACATAACCAGAATTTGTAAGCTAATCTTTCTCAAATGTACTTATTATAAGCTTATTCCAACTCTATTCTCAGCAATACATATCATTTCCATATTCAATCAAAGCACACAAAATAAACACTGTAACTTCAAAGTTTTTATATCTCTTTCTCCAAAAACATAACTAATATATCAAAAAAAAAAAAAATTGCACTCACTCTTTCGGTCATTCATCTCGAAGGAAACCATGATGATTCAGATAAGCCTAGGTTCACTGCACCACAAAAGAGTAATATTCGAATTGAAATGAGGGAAAGAAATAATCGAATTAGGGCTTGGATTTGGAAACTACTTATTCATAGAAGATCTGGTGTAATAGTACCAGTTCGGTGAATCTGAAGAAAGAGCGAACTCGATTTGATGGCGAAGATATTTGCGAGGACCTACAAAACAGAGATTTAAATCGAACGAATCGTTAGAAACAGAGATTAAACTGAGTCCAAAAGTCCGTTTGGTTGCCGAGAAAATAATAGAGAAATAGGATGTGAAAACTTAGCCCTAAGTTTTCTCTTTCATTCAATACGGTTTTCTCAGTAACCAAACAGGAAGGGCAAAGTAAGAGAGAGAGGGAAAGAGAGAACCTGTGAGTGTGATGCGCACAAAGAGAGAGAAAGAGAGAGAGAATAGCAGAAATGGCTATCAGAGAGAGAGAGGCGCGTGGAGTCACGGAATAGGCGTATCAGTTTCTATAAGTAACGAACTTGTTATAAAAGAGCATTTTATTTATATTTATATAGTGCCAAAGCCTTATGGCCTAAGCCTTGGCCTAGTGATGCTGTTAAACCAATTGAAAACGAGGGAGGACGGTAGAGAAGCTGAATAGCAATTTCTTTGCAATTCCAATGGATGCTTACAGCATTTAAATTCTGTCTCCTTCACCGAGACTATTGAATTAAAAATAAAGATAATTTTTTAATATACTATTTTAAAAAAATTTTGACAGTAATTTTATGGAAAATATAAAAAGTTGTAAAAAATTGTAATTATTTTTTTCTTTTCTTATAAAATTTAAAAAAATTATATATCCTAACCCAATGTTTTTAAGATATTTGTTAACATTTCTCATTAAAGTAACATATTAATAATATCAAATTCAATACCAAATTTTACCGTGAAAGAGTGAAATGAAGACTTTTTTCAAGTCAAATAATGGCCTCTTGTTTCTCTTTTGCAGCACTAGCAAGAGTCTAGTGTCTTTATAACTCTATGGACAAAATTTGGCAACATTCTCGATTGTAGCCTAAAGCTACGACTCAACTAAATATTTATTTATTCAATGTAAATTTTGACAAATTTACTCTTAGATTACATTTTGAATAAAATTTAGCTACAAAATTGTTATCGCTTAAGACGACAACGTTATTCAGTATTATTAACATTACTACAAATTTGAAAAGCTAATCATTAGATTACATATTCATTATGTTCTTAATTCACTTGTCAAATTTTGTGTCAATCAGATATCATTTACCATATGATCTATAAGATTATATTTTATGCATAATTTTAAATTACAAAAACTTGCAATTTAAACAATTCTTTGATGATATAGTTATTGATATTTAATTTTCTATAAATTTTGCAAATATGAAGGATATAGAAAGAAAATGTAATCCGATGGTTTATTGTCAAAATTCACCTTCAACAAAAAGATATTGAGTAAAGTACAACCAATTTTGTAGTTAAATTTTATCCTTACTTTTTCTTCTTATATCCTATATGCTTGCAAAATTTCCAATAATCAAAATTCAATAACTATATTATAGGGGATTTGCCCTAGAAGGCCCAAACAAGCCTACTTAATCGAAACCCAAAATAGGGTCTGGGGCCCATCGAGGCAACTTGTTGTGATACACGTGGAGGGAATTAACCCCGGGCCTTACAACCACAGGCCCAACCTCAAGGTTGGGATGACAAGTAAATGGACACCACGCCGAGGGAGTTTAAGGTGTTCAGCCTAGGCATTGACGGGTAAAGAGGAAAATAGGCACAGGACACTTACATGGCAGAGTCGGTAACCGAGGGCAGGCTGTGCCAGTGGGGAAGTTCACTGTCGTGTACTCATTAGCGTCTGAAACAAGTTCCAAGGAAATCCTCTAAAGTCGTGAGGATCCCTTGGGATTCTGAAGGACGTGAGAATAAGTGTGAAGTGGGGAGGCAATAATGAAGACTCCACTAGCAAGAGGCTATAAAAGGGAAAGGGGGACAAAGAGTAAAGGGTTGGAAAAAATTTTGGGAGAGGAAGGCATAAAGGGGGAAGCACTTGGAAACACAGAGATTAAGGAAAAATTTGATGAGGGTTGTGAATGAAGGCCAAGGGAAGCCTAACCAAGCAAAGCTCAGAGCCCAATTGGTAGGATTGTGTGATAGCCCACTTATATATATTAATTGGGGGCCCAAACACCATCATTGTAGCAGGATTTAGTGCCCATATATATTATCAATCAAATGTTAAAAATTTTAGTTTTTGTAGTTTAAATATATGTTTAAAATGTAAGTTTATAGGTTGGATATCAAATAACATATGATTAACACAAAATTTGGCATGTATATTAAGAATATCACCAAAAAAAAAATGCAATCTAATGGTTAGATTTTCAAAATATGTATCTATGTTGAATTTTTTTTAGTAGGAGTTATAGTATTAGGTTATAACAAAGTTTGTAGGCAAATTTTATCCTAACTCTATTACATTCTAAGAGAAAGTGATATTATTTCAATCATAATTTATCACGTAATTCTAAGGACCATTGATGACCGAATTGCTAAAATAAGAAAACATATCCTATACATTTATCTAGAATATCAACCCCAAAATTAACACTTGTTTTAGTTTATTGAAAATTCATAATAAATACTAAAAGTTTTGAAACCAAAGCTTTTGTTGCTATATCATCTCCACAGATTTCTCCCTAAACTTTGAGCTCTTAAGTATCTACGAGTTATAGTCTTATTATTTATAAATTACACTAACTTTCTGATATTTTACAAAATGGCATCCAATTTTTTTTTTTAAATAACATTTATCCCAAACGTTTTATAAAATGACACTTCTTATTTTGGTTTGTATAATGTGATAGTTAAGTTCATACCCTTTCAAACTATGATTTCACAAAAAAAATATTTTATTTTTATAGAAAAATTATAATCCAAGTTATGGATGAAATGGCACTCTTGTCGGTTAAGTTTTGTCGTCCTTAAGGTATATAACAATTATAGAAATTTATTTTAGAAATGGAATATTATGGTAATAAAAAACTTAGCCATAGCATTTGTAAAAGCCTAAAAGGAAAATTGATGTAATTTACTCATATATCTTTTGGAAATGATAAATTTTGATGAACTAATTATATTTTTTATCTTCCAATATCCGTTTATAATATAAAAATGTTCCATCCAAGAGCTTCTAAGTAATCACAGATATGTCAAGAATCTAATAGCTTAATTGGTACATTTCAATGCACAAAGTGTTGTGGGGTTTAGTGGGGGGAAAGAGTTTTTTTTTTTTTTTCCCCTTTTGAGAATATGAGGCGAAAGAGTTCGAGATATGAGATAAGCATAATATTGTAATTATCTAATAAAAAAAACTCACAAATATCCGGACACCTCACAAGGTCACAATCTTCTTCTATTTTAATTTGATGGAACATAAGGTCACAATCTAATATAAGAATCAAGCACCTGTACCTTTGTAGGCTTTCCGCCCATAGGGAAAAAAGGCCCACTTTCCCTGGGCCATGCAGTAATCCCAGTTCCCAAACTTCATAATTCTGTTTACAAATTATCCGTTAAAACGGGTAAAATATCTCTCTCTCTGTGTTTCTTCTGAGTTGCATTCTGGGCTGGCTTTGAACTTTTTCATGCAATTCTACAAGCTTCCCTCAACAGTCAACATCAAGGTAGGTCGCTTCTTCTTCTGCATTCATTCATCATTCCCTTAATGAAAATTTCTATGTTTTGCATTTCAGTGAGAGTAAATCGATCTTGAAAGCAGTAAAAACCTTGACAATGTTGGAAACCTCGACAAGACAATTGGGATTCCTTCATTAAGCTCATATGCGGTGCAAGCTTCGAGGTATCTACAAAAACCTCAAACTCCATTTGCCACAACCACCTACTATATGTCAAAATAATGATCAAATTTGTTCCCTAGCTTAAGCTGGGATAATTTAATTGTAGCAAGCATTTCTGAGTTGGAACAATGTCTTCACTCTAATATAAAAAATAATAAGCTTATGAACAAACAATTTTCATAAACCTTTTCGCAATTTTAAAGCGTAATTGTGTGATTGATGTTAATAAATGTATTGTTAGTAATCACTCATGCAAAAGTGATGTTGCAACAATCACAGCTTATCATGCCTTCAGTTATGAAAAAAAGTTGTATTTCTAGCGTTACTCAATTAAAAATTCCACTAGTTGACTTCACCTATTAAGGGGAAGTCAGGCCTACACGTGTTGTACTCAACAGTATCACCTGCAGTAGCACTAACTTCCCTCTCTCCATTGGATGTTGTTGATAACAGGAATCTCACTGGTTTACACTTTTTCTGGATTTGAAAACTCTTAAAAACTAGTGTTTTTGTGCGTGGGGGTGTTATGTAAGTGAAGGTGAACTGTGTGTTTTGGACAAATGGATGTACAGTTAATTGCATTGACTGTGCTGCTGATGAGGCCTTGGGTACTGATCAGTGTCGTCAATGATGATGAAGATCTTCACTTCTGAAAGGCTGGTATACAAGCCTCCTTGCTTTGTTAACTTGTTGCATTTTATTATCATTGAATTCAGAAGCTTGTGTAATATTGTGTGCTATCAAATGAAAAAGATTTGCCCGTGTTCGTTTTACAATATATGGACATTATCATGTTATTTTATAAAGTCAAAAACTTGGTTTGATAAAGAAAATTTTTTTCTTGATTTATTTAAACAAGCAAACGTTAGGGTCAATGAAGCAGTTGATGTCGTGTGTTCAAACATGACAGATTAGATGGACCATAGTATACTTTTGGTGTATGCTACTCAGTTTGAATAAGGGAAAGCCTAATGTATGAGGTTGGAAATTTGGGTAGGTCTTAGCCTCTTAGGTGCTACATTTACCACAAAAGAAGGAAAAAAATATGTATTATATGAAGTCTTTTGCAATTTGTTTAAACTGATTCTGGCTACTTTATAGAGTTTGATCGAGAGGGTTGTCCACTTGACTGTTCAAGGCAGATTGTTTGTCCTGCTATTGTAATATCACTCAATGGAGACTTCACATTTAGAAGCTTTCGGATGGTACCAATTCATCTAGAGTTTTAAAGGTTTGTGTAGCTGATTCAATTTGATGAGGTTTCTGACTGCACACGTATTGTTCATCATGGATCACATTTACCATTTGTAATTTAAATTACTGTGCAGGCCGAACTTATATCTGAAAGCTGTTATGGCTGTGGCTGTTGCTTTCCAGTTTACCCTTACTGTAACATAAGTTGGTGTTACTTTACTTAGTCGTGCTGCTGCTTTTCCTTAATGTGGCCTCTCTTTTCTAATTCCTTTTTAGCCTAGGTTAAGACTCCAATCCTAATTCCATTTGAAATCATGAAAGGTACAAGTGAAAGGTTCTCAGGTCATCTTATAAAGAGAAATGGTATTGATGCTGTGGAGATGCATACAAGTGAAAGGTACTATTTCATGATTATATTAAACAAACTATAATGCAAAAATATATAGTATATAATATAATTCAAGCCGATGAGGGAAGAAGGGGTATGGAATCATTTTTTTAAAGTTGCATTTGCAACTGAACTTTATCCTCTTTAATGACATAGGTAAAAAGACTGAAAAATATATCCTCAAACGGAGCCAGTGCCGAACTAAAACTATACTTTATTATCTTTGAAAGTATGATGCATCAATGTTTCATTGATTGGAAGATAATACTATAATTCAATATTAACCTTTAGGGGATAATATATATATATATATATATATATAAATACTCTAAGCAAATCTTATAAATTTACATATGTGAAAATTTATAATGAAATTGTAAATATCTAAGCGTGTGATGAGATGTAGTACCAAAAAAAAAATCCCCACAAACACATTTCATAACATTATAGGTTCATAAATTTTTTTATTTAAGAGTCTTTATAGGTGTGTAAAAAATTCATTATAGTTTCTTATAAAGTTTAAGATTTATTATATTTTATTTCTAACCTTTTGTTATAAAAAAAGTTTTATATTTGAAATTTTAAATGAAAAAGACAGGTTCAAGAATTCATTTGAGTAACATACTACAAACTATCACTAACTCACTATCTCAACACCATGCACTATATCAACATCCATTATAAACACCATCAACACTCTGTACTATCCCTCCATAATATCTAGATTTGACAACATTAATATCAAGAGGCAAAATAGCCAAATACCACTATTTGGGAAAATATGTATGGATCTACCACTGTTTGCAAAATATTTAGTAATCTACCACCTTTTTTGAACTTGAGATATATAGTGCATTATTAAAGTGAATAATCAAAGCACACTCAGAGCTGCCTGGAAGATGAGTTCTAACCTGAAAATTGTAGATGTTGGCAAGGAAATTTTTCAATTTAAGTTCTCCTTGGAATATCAGAAGGAATGGTTGGAGAGAAACGGCCCCTGGAACTTCGATAATAATCTACTGCTTTTGTGCCAATAGAGGAAAGGTCTCTATGTTTCCGACATTGAGTTCACCCATTCCCCCTTTTGCATCCAGATTTTGGGGCCTCCCTTTTGGGAATTTGTCTGGGGAAATGGGAAGAGACCTGGGTAATAGCTTGGGTTGTTACATTAAGACCGACAAGCGGTCATGGTTATCAAAGCAAGCACGATTCATGAGAATCAGGGTGGATTTACCCATCAACAAACCACTGCAAAAAGGAGGCAACATAGTTAACCTTGAAGGAGAAAAAACATGGGTCACCTTCAAGTATGAGAGACTTCCCACCTTTCGCTACCAATGCGGATGGCTTGGCCATAATGAGAAGCACTGTCAATGCCATTCGCACACTCCCAACTCCGCAAAACAATATGGAGAATGGATGAGGGTAAGTGGAAACCAAAAAGGTAGCTTGGAAAACCCAAGCCTCAAAATAGCTAGGTTGTTGATAAGGAGCGATCAGGAAAGTCCAGTGACTGATCAGCACCGGCAACGGCAGCTTCATCAAATCTAGATTCGGGGTTACAGTCAATGCCAGAAATTCTAATTTGTGGTCAAATTGGAAAGGGTGATACGCCTAAGGTGGCTGATAGGCTTGAAGGGACAACCTTTCAGTTAGTGGAAAATCAGGGATGTAACTTAACAGTACCTAGATCAGAGGGCTCCTCACGTGGTCAACACAACATAGAAGGCTTGGAGGGAAACATTAGAGATGAACTTTCCTTAGTGGGCCTTCCCAATCCATTCCCTCAAGAGGCCCAAGAGATCTCTGGCCCTCAAAAGCCCATTCTTGAAAATTTAACTCCCATGGTTAACCCCGAATCTCCTTCTGGCCCAGGCCAAGCAAAACAGCCCAAAGGAAAAGCAAATTGGAAAAGAATAGCTCGGGTTAAAGGGAAACAGGCCCAAGGAAATTCCATGCAAGCCAATGAGAATATACCAGGGACCAAAAGGCCAAGTAAGCTGGACTTCTCAAATGAATTAGAAGAACAACTCCCTTCAAAAAGGCATTGTGTAAGCCCCCTGCAAACCCAGTTGCCTCTCTTGTCAGATCAGTGGTGGCTGCTAGGCATTACCGCCGGGCACAATGAATTCCATATGTTGGAACTGTCGAGGAATTGTGAACCTCCGGACAATGTTTGCATTGCGCGACTATGTGTGACGGTGGAATTCCTATATTGTCTTCTTGGTGGAAACTAAATCAAAGATAAAATGTGGAGAATATTAAATTTAAGTTGGGTTTTTCTAATGGTCTCATTGTTCCTAGTCAAGGCTGAAGTGGAGGACTTGCCCCTTTCTGGTCTCAAGAAAAAAACTTAGAAATCACTTCCTTCACCAAACACCACAATGAATTCCATATGTTGGAACTGCCCAGGAATTGGGAACCCTCGGACAGTGTTTGCGTTGTGTGACTATGTATAACGGTGGAATCCCTATATTGTCTTCTTGGTGGAGACTAAATCAAAGATAAAATGTATGGAGAATATTAAATTTAAGTTGGGTTTTTCTAATGGTCTCATTGTTCCTAGTCAAGCCGAAGTGGAGGACTTGCCCCTTTCTGGTCTCAAGAAACAAACTTAGAAATCACTTCCTTCTCCAAACACCACATTGACGCCACCATCACAGATCAATAGAGCAATTTTTAATGGAGATTCACCGGCTTTTATGGCCACCCTGAACCCCATTTGAGAAAAGATTCCTAGAACCTTCTCACATACCTAAATGCCCAATTCTCTTTACCTTGGTTTTGCTATGGAGATTTTAATGAAATTTTATCTCTAGCTAAAAAATCAAGTGGAGCCATGAGACCATAGAGGCAAATAGAGAGCTTCTACGATGCTGTGAATGCCTGTGGCTTTCAAGACCTCGGCTTCTCAGGTTCAAAATTTACATAGTGTAACATGCAAGAGGACAGTAATAGAATCCACCTCAGACTAGACAAAGCCTTTGCCAACTTGGAATTGACCAACCACTTCAAAAATGTCAGGGTCCATCACCTAGCCGAGTCTACCTCAGACCACTGCCTCTTAAGAATTTCGAACTCTTGCTCTCTGCCTCCAAATAGAAAGTGCCGCTTCCATTTTGAAGCCATGTGGGCTAAGAAGGAGGATTGTAAGGAGATTTTTGAAGCTACTTGGCTTGGGGGCACTTCATTGAATACTCCCGAAGGTATTGTTTCCAACTTGAAGTGTTGTGCATCTGATTTAATGGCATGGAACAAAGTTGTTATTGGCAACATCCCAAGGAAAATCCAGAAAAAGAGAAAAGCCCTCAACAACCTCACTGCCAAGGACCAAGAAGGCTTTCACGGAGCAGAAATTAATGAATTAAGGAAGGAAATCAATGAGCTTTTGGATAGTGAGGAGAAATTATGGCACCAACGCAGTAAAATTCATTGGTATAGAAAGGGGGACAAAAATACCAAATTCTTCCATGCCAAAGCCTCAAATAGAAGGAAGAAGAACACAATCTTGGGTTTGTGGAATGATGAAGGTCGTTGGTGTAAGGATAAGGACAGTATCTTGGCTACTGCTCTAGCCTACTTTGAGAAAATATACATTACTTCCTCACCTTATGGTATCCAAGAGATCACCAATGCCATTTCTACTCAAGTAACTAAGGAGATGAATGCCAATCTCACCAAAATTTTCACCAAAGAAGAGGTAACCAGAGCACTCCAACAACTTCATCGTAACAAGGCCCATGGACTCAACGGTATGTCAACCATTTTCTTTCATAAATATTGGAGTATTGTGGGTCTTGATGTTACTACTATGGTTTTAAATGTGCTCAACCTCAATCTGCCTATTGCGGAACTTAACAAAAGCAACATTCCCCTTATTCCAAAAACCAACATCCCCACCAGAATGACAGAGTTTAGGCCAATCAGCCTATGCAATTTAGTTTATAAGCTTGTCTCTAAGGTTATGGCCAATCGTCTTAAAGTCATCCTTTCTCATGTTATCACGGAGAACCAAAGCGCTTTTACCTTGAATAGGTTGATCAAGAACAATGTGTTGGTCGCCTTTGAACTCATGCACACTTGAATCACAAAACAAAGGGGAAGGAAAGCTTTATGTCCATTAAGTTAGACATGAGTAAGGCATTTGATAGGGTGGAATGGGGTTTTCTAAAGAGTGTCATAGAAAAATTGGGCTTTGACAGAAAATTGGTAAATCTTATTATGCAATGTATTTCCTTAGTCTCTTACTTAGTGATCATCAATGGTGAGGCCTTCAGAAACATCACCCCCTCTAGAAGCCTCCGACAAGGAGACCCACTCTCTCCTGGGCTATTTCTCCTCTGTGCCGAGGGCCTCTTTGCTCTCATACATCAAGCATCAAGAAACCAATCACACAATGGCTTATCCATATGCCAGGGCTGCCCTACAATCACTCACCTTTTCTTTGTAGACGACAATATGCTCCTTTGCAAGGCCAAAACTTCTGAATGCATCGAGTTAATTAACATCCTTAATGCCTATGAAAAGACCTCGGGTTAGAAGATCAATGCAAATAAATCATCAATCTTTTTAAATCCAAACACCCCCCTGAGATTAATTAGCAAGAAATCCTGAGAATTCTTGGCCTAATGCAAGACACTAGGCACAAGGAATACCTCGGCCTCCCATCCTTAATAAGGAAGTCAAAAACTTAGGTGTTTGTGGAAATTAAAGAAAGAAGTTGGCTGGTTGGAAAGGAAAGTTGCTTTCCATTGGGGGTAGAGAAATTCTCATTAAAGCCGTCGCACAAGCCATTCCAATGTACACCATGAGTTGCTTCCAATTACCTAAAACGCTGTGTGATGATCTTGAACGGATGATGAGAAATTTCTGGTGGGGCCAAAGGGATCAAGAAACAAAATTGGCTTAGGTAAGTTAGAAAAAGATGTGCAAATCCAAGCTCTTTGGGGGCATGAGATTCCGGAATCTCCAAGCCTTCAACTTAGCCTTATTAGCCAAACAAGGGTGGCAAATCCTCTCAAACCCCAACTCCTTTGTGGCACAAGTTTATAGAGCAAAGTACTTCCCCCACGACGATGTCTTAAACTCCAAAAAAGGCAGCAACCCAAGTTATGCGTGGAGGAGCATTCATAATATCTTGGAAATTATAAGGTTAAGAGCTCAGTGAAGGGTGGGAAATGGCAAAAGGACCCACATTTGGGAGGATAGGTGGCTGCCATCATGGACCACCCATAAGGTAATTTCCCCACCCAAACCATTTGACAACTTCCCAATGGTGTCCTCACTCATTGACGAAGACACCAAATGGTGGAAAGCAGACCTGGTGAAGTCCTTGTTCCTTCCATTTGAAGCCTCTACTATCCTTAGAATCTGTATTAGCTATGGCCTTCTGGAGGATAGCTTAATTTGGATGGGGAACAAAAATGGTTCTTTTACTATGAAAAGTGCATATTATGTTGCTGCTAAGATGGTTGAAAAAGGTGAACATGAGGAAGGCACTTCTAACTCCTCGAAATTACCAATTTGGAGGAAAATATGGCAGCTCGAAGTCCCTTCTAACGTCAAGATTTTTGCCTAGCGTGCCTGCATGAATGGTTTCCCCACTATATATAATCTCCGTTGCAGAGGTTTGAGCTTAACTAGTTTCTGTTTTTTGTGTGACAAATGTATGAAATCTACCACACATGTTCTTTTACACTATACACATGCTAGAAAAACTTGGGTTTTGTGGTAGGACTGCTATTGGATGTTGCTGCTATAGAAATGGACATTATTGGCATCGTATGCCAGCTCTTCAAAAAAGGAACCTTAAGAGACCTAGACATTTCTTCATGACTACTTGGACCATTTGGGGTAATAGGAACCAAGCCATTCACAATGATGCAAGTATTCCCCCGTTACAAGTGTGGGAATTTAGAAGAGCCCTTCTAAACTTCAATAATGCCGGCACTCAGACTATCCTAAGACCTCCTGCACCTCAACAAAAATGGTCAACCCTTCCCCCAGGTTTGTTTAAGGTTAATGTTGATAGAGCAACCTCGACAAATGGAGGGAACTCTTGTATTGGCGTAACCATCAGAGACAACACATGTTCTCCAATTGGAGCTCTAAGCAAACCATTCTCATCACATTTCTCTACCGAGGTGACTGAAGCCTATACCCTCCTCCAAGGAGTCCTCTTTGCGTCAAAAATGCAGATCTCGTGTGCCATTTTTGAGTCAGATGCTCTATCAATAATCCAAGCCCTTTCTGCGGATTGCACAAGGGGTGAAATTGGACATATCCTTGATGACATCAAGTCTACTTTACATTCCTTCTCTTGCTACTCTTTTAAGCACTTGAAAACAGTGGAGTTAATTTCGTACTGTACCGATCAGTATAGCTGGTATTTACCATGCCGGAACCTTGGCCAGTACAGAAAATCTACTATTTTGTTCCAGCTAAAATACCGGCTATACCGAAGTTGTTCCGGCCATACCAAAGTATATTCCGAATTTCGGCCGGTAATTTGATGTTGGACTAAATCCAAAACCTCTAAGGGAGGGCTTAGAAAAAGTATAACAAGAGAAGAAGAAGTTGATGCTTATTAAAATCTTTGAAAACTTTGCTCGCTAGTCATTGCAAATCGACCAAGCTACTGTTGTTTCTCAATTCTCAGTTTCAAGTTTATCGCCTCATCAGCTGCTTCTCCTTCTTTTACTTCTTTCTTCTTTTGTTTTTCTATTTCATTTTTTGCTCTTCCCCCTCTTTTTTTTTTTTTTTCTCCCTCTGTGAATATCTATGCACATTTTGAAACTTGTGGTCTGATGGGAAGTGAAAGAGACTAGTCTTTTTGTTCACTTTTTACCCATCCGAATGGATACACAACTTGGGGAATACTTGTTTGCTCTCTATACAATATGAGAACAATTCCAATCTTTAACTCCAAAAAAAAGTACTTACGTTAGTGTGTGTGTGTGTTACAGTTATAAATTATGCTTATAAAAAAAACAAACAAAAAAACTATGTAAATTGTACAATAGTAATTTTTTTTTTTAATGTATAAATTGTATACTTATTGTTGATATTATAATTATTATATAGTTAGCGGTAATCCTGAAACGGTACACTGGTACTAACCGGTACCAAAATGTATAGTTCCATTGACTAAATCAACACAACCTCCTGTACGAAATTGACTCCATCGATTGAAAAGGGATGGCAACAAAGCAGCACGTGTTAGCCAAGGAAGTTAAGTTCCTGAGTCTAACTCAAATATGGAAGGGTGTCACCCCCCTCCTATCCAACAGATTATTAGGAATGATATGCTGTAATTTTATCTTGGTGTAATTTTTAGTTTTCCCTTGCTCTGTTGTATTTCAATTTCAAGTTGGAATGATACTCTTCCAAGTTCCCCATCAAAAAAAAAAAAGTGAATTTTTGAAGAGGTAATTTATGCAAATGTTTTTTGGTTTCATTGACCAAAATTTATATTGCATTTTTGGATAACATGTCACACCCCAACTCCCAATTGGCAAGATACTGTCTGCTTTGGCCACATATGCCACACGGTTTTGCTCTACCTAACGTAACACAACCTTATGGGAAAAGGTGTCTCTCTCTCTCTCTCTCTCTCTCTCTCTCTCTCTCTCTCTCTCTCTCTCTCTCTCTCTCTCTCTCTCTCTCTCTCTCTCGTTAGAGTCCAAGGTATAAAGGGAAAAATCTCCTCCTATCTAGGCAACCTTACCGATTACCATTGTTTCTCATGTGAGGAAGAACAAAAAAGGCCTATTAAGCATGGTTACAAAAACCGTATCGGAGGTTGACCCGGCTGAAGAATTGGTTCACTAGTTCATTGGTTCAATTAGTGGTTCATTGGTTGAATTGTAGGTTTATTAATTAATTAAATAATATATTTTATCATTATAAAAGACAACTAAAATAAAATAAAAATAATCCATTTAAGTAAATTAATAAATAATAAAAATTGTATCCCCCCTCTAACAAAAAAATAAATTATAACAATAAAAAGTCACACCATCTATATATATATATATATATATATAATATTAATAGTCCAAACTCTGAAAAAATCCAATTAGATTTTAATTTAATTCTCAATTTTGAGTCATGTATCCCATTTAATTTTTAATTTTGTACCAAGTTAATTATTGATTGTAAAAATCAAAGAGTCCAAATCTTATTAGATTCTAAATTAGAGTCCAATTTTTCACCACCTGCCGTCTAAGTTTTTAATTTTTGTGGCAAGTGAATTATTAGGTACACAAACTGATAAGTCTAAAATCAATTAATTTCTAAATTATATATATATATATATATGAGAAACCATTACATATTTTAGAAATGTATGGTTTAAAAAAAGTGTAAGCTAATTACCATGTATGATTTGAACTGTATAATTGTAATTGTTTTTAATTGTACCCGTGCATATGCATGAGCTATACACTAGTATGATATAAAGTTAGAGAGTATAAAAAACACGTGCGCGCGCGCGCGCACACACACCATTCATATAAATCATCCAATAAGCAAGTTATGTAGTTCAAAAGTCTTGAAACAACATATCTAATAGAAATCCAAAATAAATTTTTAGCTTAATCATTAAATCCTAAAGCATAACAAAATTATTTATATCTCCAAATACAACTGATGATTAAAATCAATCAGGTGTTATCATTGTGATATTGGTCACTTAGGTTCTACGCAGACCAATTGGTATTTTTTGGTTTTATCCGTGGGTTAAAAAGATTAACCCGTGCAATATGTCAATTTACCTGGTTTGATATCGGGTCATTATCAAGGCCGGCCCTAGGCCATGGCCTAAGGCCCCGGCCTAAGGCCCCCTAACATAGAAAGGCCCCCAAATATGGCGGTAATAAGGTTTTTTTTTTTTTTTTAATTAAAGAAAAATGTGAGCTTTTTTTTGTTAGTAAAGAAAAAAAAAAGTGAGTTAGGTGTACATTTTTCACCACTCAAGGTCTAAAATGTTAGAGTTGTGCTAGTATATTACAAGTTTATTATATATGTCCTATAAATTGATGTGTCATCAATTACAAGAAGTAATTCAATACCCATTTATTCTTTTGTTAAAGACTTGAAGTGTCATTTTATTGCCATATTAATTTGTAAGTTTTTTGTAATAAAATTTGCAGTAAGTTTAGCACTTTCTCCAAAAAAAATATAATATGAATTAATAGAAATACAACCCAATCACCATTAAGTGAATAAAAAATGCTAAAACTAATACAAATTTTACTATAAAAAATTTATAAATTGATGTAACAAGAATATGATCGGTGTCACTTTAAACACTATAATAGATAAATGTTTGAATAATTTTTTTTTATTGGTGGTATGCTAGTTTATAAAACCTATATAGTAAATACCATTAGCTCACTTTGGGTGAATTTTTCATATTAATAAGTAAGAATTAATAATAGATTTGAAAAATAAATAAATATTAGTTAAGTGATATTTAAATGTAAAAATGCCTCTTTAAATATTTCGCCTTAGGCCTCAAACTATATTGGGCCGGCCCTAATCATTGTATATTCAGTATTTTATACCAAACCATTCTTAATGATACTTTGGTTCACGATTTTTATGGTTCGTTCAACCAGTGATTTGGTATGGTTTTTATAACTATGCTCATAAGTGAGGCTAGATGAAGGAGAACTAAATTTTAATTAAGTACCAAATCATCTAGTATGGTCCTGCTCCTTTTGGCAACGCAGAAATCATTGCCTTTTTGGCCTTCCTTTTTGACAATTACACCTTCTACAACATTGCTCATCCAAAATTGCACTAACTTTGGAAGAAGGTGACTCTAAAAATGCGCACAGCAAAGCAAACTTTGTGACTTGCTTGGTAGGGTGCGCCAGGCCCGAGTTGTAGTGCAACACAAGGGCAACGCTTAAGAACCACAGTAGCAAGCTACTGAAACAGGCTCTCCACTTTCCCCCATTATAAATTGATTTAATATCGTGTAGATCAATGACTCATATCAGATATTAAACTGATAAAAACAAGTACTACACTTGATCTTAGCCAAAAGGCCAAGAAAGGTATCCTTCGAAGTTTGAAGTGTGCTTTGCGGCATTATTTATCTCACACTCCTCTCTCCTTGTTTCTTTGCCTACCGGTGTGTGATAAACACCACTTCGCAAATCTCCCACCTCACTGATTGTAAAGTTGAGCTTTTCAATAGCTAAAATGGTATCTTTATCTCTGTTTTTCCCTTATATACATGTAAGGTACAAAGAGATGTAGAAGTAGAACATATACAATTCTTTTTTCTCTTTTTGTTCCTATAAATTCCTTTAAATATTCGATCTAAACTCTTAAAAAGGGACTCATATAAATTGATATGTTGAACTGTAGTGATGGATGCCTTACTCAAAAAAAACAGAAGTTTAAAATTGATGTATGAAAAAGGTCTACTATGGCAAGCATATTTGACCAAATAAAAGACCAAAATTCTCATAGAATATGTTGTGCTATAGGAATTGTCTTGAATTTACTTCCTTGTCATACTGGTTTGAAATTATAGGCGCAGTCTTAAGTTGAAAATAATAATGTCAATCAGCATTCACAATGGTCAATCCATCATAAATTGAAAGGAAAAATTGGATGGACAGCAGTCCTGTTAAGCTACAAAATAAACTGAATGAACAAATTGACAATTGCGATGCACTGAGACAGGCAAGCCATTGACCCGGCATCAGCACTCACAATGATAGAAGTCAAACTATGATGCCTTCAATTAACGCTATATGTTATATTGCATGCCTAATTCTAGCATTGCTAAGCTCATAAAAAATACATAAATAT
This sequence comes from Castanopsis chinensis, assembly GCA_032878915.1. NCBI lineage: Eukaryota > Viridiplantae > Streptophyta > Magnoliopsida > Fagales > Fagaceae > Castanopsis > Castanopsis chinensis. Next base: position 3,995,402 of record JAVQMG010000113.1, read on the forward strand.
ATAAAAATGTTGACATTGTAAGTTGTGATAAATTAATATCATTTTTAGATAAATGACTAAAACTAACACAAATTTCATTAGTATCAATCACATCATGATATCTTAGTACAATTGAGAAATAGATTATAGAAATTATTGTATCTCTTAATAGATTGTTTACATATTTCTTAAATGCTTTCCGCTTTTGCATGCATTAAAAAAGTTTCTGTTTTTCATTATGTCTTACTTGTTATATTGGCTCAATTTCATGTGTGGACTTTTATGGATCGTTTGGATTGGGGGAATGGAAGGGAAGTGGAGAGTAGTAGAGTAAAGTTGATTGAAAATAAACTAATTTTTGCTCGAATTTCATGTATATAACCTCTCTCTTCTTTTCTTTTTATAATCCGAAAAGGGGGTGAGCTTGTGCATGTGGTCATTATCCTCCACCCACTTAAACCCAACTCGTGTATAGCATGGAGTTACTCGAGTAATAGTAGAATTTGTCACTACTCGAATTCACAACTTTTAAACTTGCAAGCGTGATAAGTCACAAGAACTTTCTACCATTAGAGCATGCACTTAGATGGTATATAAATCTCTTTTTTTTATAGTTTATTTTGCTTAATACAATGCATATTCTCCTTTTACACGCTTGAACAAAGTGAATATTATCTATAGAGTACAGCTGTAGATCTTGATAGCTTCTAATTAATTTCTTGCGGCACTCTTGACTCTTGAGAGTTGAGACTCAAATTGATGAGATCTAACATTTTTTTAGTAATTGAATGGATGGTTGTTGGTTGTACTTGTACCAACATGACGTTGCTGGTGGTGGTGGGGCCAAGTGAAGAAAAATGCCCTATATAATTTAGGTAGAACGTTTCAGCACCTGTCTATTGAGTACAGTTGCAGCTATATCTCTTGATATGATTTTATGGTTAATGATTCAGCCCCAATTAACTAAAATATAATTACAGAAAGAAGTGAGTTGTGGCCTTTGCTTGACCTTTTATTCCCAGCGCTGGTGATGAGCACTGTAAGGTCTGTGACTGACTGGGCAACTTGCCAAAGAATCTCTTCAACCAATTGTTAATTATAAACCCAGTTTTCAAATTGGGATTTTTCGAATGTGTATCTTTTTTGAATTTTTATTTTTTTAGGTCATTTTCCAACCTCTATCACAAGCAGTCAAGCACCAACAAACAAGTAAAGTCCATGACTTATTCGCTTTCAAATCCTGAAATTGTATAAAAATGAAGATCGATTATGATATTGAAATTGACTCTTCTTTTTTGACCAAACCATCATAGTGTCCAGCTATACTGGAGAAATTGCAGGAGCAGTACTAAGTTGATTTTATACCTAAAAAAAAGTTGATCTTATACCTAAAAAAACAGGATTCTATTTATTTGAGAAAGGAACAAATTGAATATGAAGAAGGAGCATATTTGCTTGCTTAGTAGGCATAGATGAGGATGTTCCTTCACATTTCAGTACTGTAATTATAGCCGACTTGGCTAGTTTACCTTAATAAATCCTGCATCATTCTTTTCAAAAAAAAAAAAAGTTTTATTATTATAATTATTTTAAAATTTGCCTTTTTATTTATATGGAATTTGGTTTTATTTGCACGCCATACCTAAATTACATGGAGGATGGTGATACTCTTAAAATGTGCTTGACACTCACGTTTATAAATTATAAATTTATAATCACTTCATCCACTCTTCTTTCTTAATTTATATATTAGCACATGAAAAAAATATACTATAGATGCTACGTCCACAACGTTTTTACAATTAATCACAGGTGATTAGTTGTTATTGATTCAAATTTGAACCTAACACTAAAATTACTTTTTTGCCCCAACAATAACAACCAAACAACCTGCCATTTAGGATTTGTTGTAAAAATATTGTGGACATATCAATAGACTTTTTGATTATTCATGACATTGATGATGAGTCTTAATCTTAAAGAGTTAGGTAGGTTTATTTTTTAGGTTTTACTGTTTTTTATTATTATTCATATCATATGTCATATTAGGTTAAAATAATTCATTGGAGTTAGGGGTATTCACCAAACCGCATAAACCGCACAAACCGCAAAAATCGCACCAAATTCGTCCGCAAAATGGCATAACCGTACCATACCGCACCGCAAGTAACAATGTACCGTACCACATCACACGGCATAGTGTAATGCGGTTTGCAATTTTATAATAAGAAAACCGCATAAACCAAACCGCACCGCACCGCATCGCACTACACTCTCTCTCTATATTAATATATTTATTTACTTTTAATGTTAAATATATTATTAATAGTTTAATAATTCTAGTTTTCAAAAAAATAAAAGTTTGATAGTAATAACAAGTGTTGACTAAAAAAGTCAACCCAAGATAAAGAAAAACTAACTCAATAATTTAAAACTTAGCCAAAAAAAGAGAAAGATTAGTTTTGTACTGGGTAGGAAAAGCCCAAAATTTGAAAAATATACTGATTTCAAACTGCATGTTATACATAACACTGCACATGCAACCGCAAAAAAGAAGTGCGGTGCAGTTATGGTTTTAGTTAAACTTTAAACTGCACCACACTACACCGCACCGCACATGTGATTGCAAAAATAAAATGTGGTGCAGAACTAAACCGCACCGCAAAGTGAGGTGCTAAAAATGGCCCAAAATCGCACAGCACCGCACCGCGAACACCCTAATTGGAGTTATATTTGAGGCTTTTTTTTTTTTTTTTCTAAGGTATAGTTTTTTGGATTTCTTTTTTATTTTTTGATAAACAAACCCACACAGCGAAAAAAAAAATGAGATTCTAATATAAAAGTACACTACAAACTACAATTTTTTGGACTTAAAAGTCCATGGTAAAAAAGTGTCACCTTCTATGATGTATAAAATTGCAATCAATTTTCACATACTTGTTTTGAAATTGGGTTTTTCTAACTTTCAGAAAATATAATGAAATGAAAATGTTTTACACGCACCACGGCACCAGTCCACGGTCGACACACCCAACGAGTACGTAGTCAATTGTGGGGGCTACAAATATAAAAAACGTGAACATGGACGTCAATGTGAACAAATAAATAAATAAATAGAGGCTGTAGGTGGCGGCTCCAACGTCAACAACAAAAAATACGTAACTACATAAAATTTACAATTATTTTTTAAGAGTATTTATATTTTGAAATCATTGTATAGTAATCTCATTATCAATTTTATAAACTATATTTTTTTCAATATACACAATCAAACAATCATTCATTCATTGAATATAGAACAAATTATAGAGTAAAATTTAATTTTATTGGTATAAAAAAAATGAGAGTGTTCTCAAATTTTTTTTAGACATAAACAAATAAAAAATTTTAAATTGTTACATATATATTTTTTTTTTTTCAAGTCAGGTGGTCCCAGGACCACCCTGACCTTAACATGGCGCCGCCCGTGGCTGTAGGTGTAAAATCTTGAATGGTTTGTCTTTTAAGTGGCTTAGCGTAGAGGAATGGGTACCCGATGATTCGGTAGAAAATCAAAGCTTGAACCAAACCTTTTAGACTACGAAAGTAATGGTCCATAATTTATTAAGTTTATATATATTGCAATAATTCTTTTCTATTAAAATTTTATATATATAAATATGCAATATTTTTTTTCTTATATTTATAGTAACTAGTGAGTTTAAATCTTCTATCTCACTCTTCCTGCTCTACTATATATTCCACAAATAAAAACATACTACGTGTCTATATAATTTATTAAATATTTAATTTATACCTTCTATTATTTCAATTATCTAAATATGATGGGTTATTTATTTATTTATTTTAGGAAATTAAAATAATAGAAAGCATAAATTGAGCATTTAATAAATTAGATGGACAAGTGGCATATTTTTATTCGTAGAGTATATAGTGTAGCAGGAAAAGTGGGATAGAAGATTTAGACTCGTAACGAGTAAGGCTTGTGGTTGCCAATATATCCTTAGATTGATTAAAAAAGACAAAAGAAAAATTTTAGTTGACAGATATAGGGTCCGTTTGGATTGGGTTGAAAATTAAAAACTGAAACTGAAAAATACTGTAACAAAATAATTTTTTAATTTGTAAATAGTATCGTGGGATCTATTTTTAATAAAAAATTTGTTAAAAAATGAAATTTGTGGATCTATAAACAGTGCACAGGTTGCACTGTTCATGCAAAAAGTCAAACTTTTCGACTCAAAAAATAAATAAAAAAACTCTGAAACGCACATATAGATTATTAGATTAAACAAGCTAGGTGAGTTTACATCAAATAAATAATATGAGGTTTCAGGTCTATTTAGGAACCGCTTATTTTACTGAAATTGAAATTTTTTTTGCTGAAAGTACTTGTAATTAAAGGTAAAAGTTAACGGAAATAGTACAATAAGATCCATGAATAGTATTAAAAAAGTGCAATGGTGTCCATAAATAGTAGCAAAAATAAACTAAATATAAAATAAGCTAGCAAAATATAAGTTATCCAAACAAAGATTTCATAAGCAAATAAGTCTAAGTAGGAACAAAATAATTTTTTCCTATAACTATTAAGGTAATATATCGTGATTGATACCAATAAAAATTATCTTAGTGATGTAGCTATGTAAAAGTGATATATATATATATATATATATTATTGGTAGAAATGTATAAGTGTTATTAATCTAATAATAACTTATCATGTTTATCGGAATTCTTCCTTGTAATTATTCGGTATGTGTAAGATAAGGGGATTGCACATGCTTAAAAGAATAGTTAAATATTCGAAGAAATCTGAACATCATTGTTATAAAAAGAATAAAAAATAAAACTTATCATGTCTATAAATATTTTAAAATTTTTGAAAATAACATAACAAATTTAGATTTGACTTCATGGCTACTAGTGTTGTTTACTTGTTTCAGTGAAATTTCAGAAGTTCCTCTAACAATTATAGTGATAAAAACTGGGAATAGATAGGAAGGAAGTTTCAATAATTGTACATTTGAGGTGCTAATTTGGTTGAAGTGACTTATATAAATTACATTTGACACAAGTGAAAATGACTTATATATAAATTATATAATTAACAAAAGTGTTAGGTTCAATGTCCCCGATGTTAGTTACCCGACTCTTGGACCAATATGCCCTTCCACTTAATTGAATGTACAAATTCGTTTCTGAGTTTTGTTTATATAGCAGAAAATTTTGATGAACAATTGAAAACATTTAAACATGTTGATATTTATTTATTTTTAATTTCGACAACTTCCATTAATTTGCAGATATATTTAGATTTTTTTTTCCAACAACTTACATGCATTAGTTTATACCTTAGACCTCAAAAAATAAATAAAATAACGTTGCTCCATTTTGACTGCGGGCAGTTGATCGACTATGAAGGTTTTTTTCTTTTTCTTTTTTTGGGAAGTTATAGTATATACTTGCAGCAAATCATTCTATTTCTTTGTTCAGAAAAAGAAGAGGTCAATTACTTTGACTTTGCAGAATGTATATTAATTAGGGTGAAGAACTGAAGGTGCACATTGATTGGATTATTAATTTTTTAAATTGAATTCAGTCGTAGACGACATGCAAATGGCTATTACCTATTCAACTGTAGCATTATATCGCTTGTCGAGGGAATTTCTTCTAATGATTTTACCCTGTTATAGAAATAATAATAATAAAAATAAATAAATAAATTAGAAAAGAAGAGGGAGTGGATGTGGATATGGATGTGCGGAGTCTTTGATTCAAATACTTGGGGGCAAGTAATATTAGTAGAGTTATAAAGCTTTTGACATTAAAATATCACTTGACTCACTTATTTTATTATTATTATCTACTAGCCCCATCACACGCATTTCAAGTGTGCAATGGGGTTTTTTTAGTGGTTTTATTTTGTAGAAAAAAATTGTGTTTTTTTATTTTATATATATAATTTTTATTTTGAAAATCTAATTTATAAGTGGATAAAGTAATTTGAAAATTAACAGGAGAGTAGTCCTATTTTTTAGGTAATATATTAGTGAGAGTTAGAGTTGTATTTTTACCGGATGTCATTTAGTTTTGTCTTTACTTAAACATAGGACTGTAGGGGTATTTTTGAACTAAAAAAATAGGAATCTAAACAGGGGAAGCCCCTTAAATAGTAGTATCTATACTACTATTTAAGGGGCTTCCTCTGTTTGGATTCCTCAATTTTTATACCCAGAATACCCTCAAACTCATTTGTTTCTAAGGCTTAAATTATAAGGTTAGTCATGTAAAATTAGTAATTTAAAAATTCCTAATTTTTCGCTAAATTAAAAAAAAAAAAAAAACAAAAAACAATTTTTTCTCCCACTTCTCCATTTCTCTCTCATGTTAGTTTTCCACCCTTTTTTTTTTTGATAACTTTCCACTTTTTATTTTGATTGAATGTTTACACTAATACAATTACTAAACTCAATTTTTTTTTTCCTTTTACAACAAATTGTAAACTAAATTCATTGCAAAATACATTTTGCATCAGTTCCTTCTCAGTTTCTTCGCAGTTTACACTTTCTTCGCTAGCCACTATTGATCAGTTATTATGCAGCTATATTGCAAAATAACTACACTTTCTTCTCTAAAAATTTTTTTATATAAAAAAATGCACTTTCTTCTCATCTCTTTTTTATCCTGTATCTATATATATTTTGTTTTTAGGTGGAGAGAAGAAGAGGCTCCCAAAAAGAGATTTGGCCAATGGGGAGAGAGAGAGCCGATCTTGGCCATTCTTCTTTTCTATTACTACTCTAGAGTCTAGATCTAGAGCCATTCCAAATCCACTCATCTACTTGACTTTGGTAATTGGTAATGTCCTCCCATCGAACAACCTCTTCTTATTTTTATTTTAGTCTCTTTAATATCTATTTTCTTTTAATTTTGTGGTATTGGTTCTTTTTTTAAAATATTTTTTCTAACTGTTTCACTTTGATGCGAATTCTTTTGATATCTATTTTTATTCTTTTTATTTTTTATTTTTGTGGTTATCCGTTTGAAATTATTGACTAATTAGTTTATATTGTATATTATAGATGATAAGGGCTTTCCTTGCTCTCTCTTCCTCCTATTCTTTTCTTCTTCACGTTTGATTTTTCTTCATTTTTTTTTTCTTCTATATTTCTGCATTTCATAATTTGGGGAATATGGTGAGTTGAGTCCGTTGCTTTTGTGGTTAAATATGTGTTCTAGGTGTTTGTAAAAAATATTTTGTTTGCAGACGTCTAAAATTTTTCTTATTATTTCTCAGGTGAGTACCCATTTTTAAAATGAAGCCAACGTTGTCTCCAAAGATGTTGAGCTCGGGCAGTGTTGTAGCTGATCATCAATGACATAGTTGTAAGCATTAATAGCGGTGAGAAAGATGGAAGGGAGTCGGTGATGAGTTATAGTCATAGGCGTAGATAGTTCTTAGTTTTTAAAATTTATGTTAATTTTTCAATTTAAATTTGTACTACTATGAGCATTCAGTTTACTCCATTTGGGATTTGGAAGTTTGATCTATTATTTGATTTTGCTATGAAATTCAAGGCATATATATATATATATATTTTTTTTTTTTAATTTTTTTTTGTTGCACCTACAGTTTAGCTATGGTTGTTGATCTATTATTTGCACATAGAGAAGATGATTTTTTTCAACTACACAGATAGAGATTAGGAATATTATAACAATAAAAAATCAAAATATAAGAGAGTAATATTACTTTTAAATATTAAGAAAAAGATAGAAATTAAGTTAATCACCCTAATTTTACTACGTCTAAGTTAATTGCTCAAATATTTACCTTAAATCAACAACAAAAAAACCATATTATTGGACAAATGCAGAAACCTCAAATTGGGATGAATGGAAAATGATGACGATAAGTTTTTTAAAAAAATAAAGGATTAATATACTAGCCTCATTACACGCAATTTGTGCGTACGATGAGGCTTTTTTTTTTTTTTTTTTTTGGTATCAAAAACAATATATGATACTAAACCAAAAAAAGAAAAGCCTCATCACACACACGAAGCGCGTGTGATGAGGCTAGTTATTATTATTATTATTATCTATACTACTATTTAAGAGGCTTATTCGGTTTGGATTCTTTTTTTTTTTTAGTTTAAAAATGTCCCTACAGTTCTATGTTTAAGTAGAGACAAAACTAAAAGACAATTCGGTAAAAAGGCAACTCTAACTCCCACTAAAACATTATCTGAAAAATAGGACTACTCTCCTTTTAATTTTTAAATTGATTTATTCACTTATAAATTAGATTTTAAAATAAAAATTATATATATAAAATAATTAAATACAATTTTTTTTTCTACAAAACAGGACCACTAAAAAAAAAGTTTCATCGCATGCACGAAGCACGTGTGATGAGGCTAGTTATTATTATTATTATTCAATATAAACTTTTGCCTTATAATCAATCAATCATCTCACACTTGAATATTATAACATGTTTGGTATAATGTTAAATTGTAATAAACTGTGTACTTAACATATTTTATCTTCCAACTCAAAAATGAAAAAAAAAAACCACTGGTGATTTTTTTTTTTTTTTAGAAACACACACACACACACACACACAGGGAAAGGGAGATAAGATAAAAGAATATACTTACACATAAACACCAAAACTGCATGCAGCAGTTAGTGTCACGGAGCAAGTGATAAACCCTTCTCAATATCACACCTTACCGATGTAGGATGACTCAACAACACCACTGGTGAGTTGAGCCGATCTAGTCCGATGGTACCTCCTCATGCTTTAAGTGGGGAACATAGGGGTCTTAGTTAAAGTCCTGAGAGAGAGGGGTGAAATATTTACATAGTAATATTTCTAACCAGTTAATAAAATCAATAAAAAAAGGGAGAAAAAAGCTATGATATAATGGTAAAATCAATTCCATTTTCTCTATTTTTTTCTCTTCTAAATACCCAATTAATATGAGATAAATTTTCTAATCAAACTTTTTTTTTTCCCTAGGCCAGACATTATCCTCTCATCCCTTTCTTCAAAACTTCAAATAATAGAGTTAGACAAAGAACAATCCATATAAACAAATCTTGTACTATTTTATTAAAATCTAATTAAATATATTGTTTTTACCTCTAAATTTTACATGAAGTTCATTTTTCGTCTCTAAACTTTAAAAAAAAAAAAATTGCCCTAAACTATTGAAAATATTACATTTTCAGTTACTATTCTTTTTTTCTTTTTTCTTTTTTAAATCCTTAACTATTGAAAAAAACTTATATTTTGTATTTAAGCTTAAATAACATCATTATATTGTGCGTGTGACCAATAATTTTGTACCATCTATTCACCACATGTGTGTTCTTTCTTTATTTTTTAATCTCGTGGTCAAGATAGACATGTCAAATTCTCTAATGCCAATAATAGTGTCACTTTGTTTGGCAGATAGTATAGTCAAGACTAGTATAGTGCTTAAAGTTACACCTGGAGTAACTCTAAGCAATGTTACACCACCCAATAACTTGTTATTGAATTAATATTTTGAAAATCCAACCGTTGAATTACATATTTTATATGTTCTTAACATGCATGCCAATTTTCATATCAATCGGATGTTATTTACCATATGATCCATAAACTTATCTTTTATGCATTATTTTAAACTACAAAAATTTGAATTTTAACAATTGATTAATGACATAGCTATTAATCTTTAATCACCTTAAAATTTTGCAAGTATAGAGAATATATGAAGATAATATAATCTAACGATGGATTTGTTAATGTTCGAATCTAATTAAAAAATATTGAGTGGTGTAACATTGTTTAAAGTTACACGAGGTGTAACTTGAACCTGACCCATATATATATATATATATATATATATATATATATATATAAAAGAAAAGTTAAATATTGTGGACGGATTGAAAAAAGTGTAACATTTATAATAGTTTTGTAAAACAATATTTTTGTCAATAACTTAATAATGTAACAACGTGGACACATGCAACAAGTTTTGACAGGCCACAAACGTGTTGACCCCTTATGATAAATTAGATTGATTAATTACCCTAGTTATTAATTAATCAAATTAACATGCAATATCACGTGGCAGCACAAACAAATCACCAAAACTAAGTTATACAGCGGAAAATAAATGACATAGTGATTTGTTTACGAATGGAGAAAACCTGACAGCAAAAACCCCACCGGGTGATTTAAGGTCACCACTCCCGAAACTCCACTATTATCACAACAAGCAGTTACAAGCAAGGAATCCCAAGTACCTTACCAACTTACAGTTAAACCCTTACCCCAATACCCAATTGGACTTGTTCTGTAGTGACAGTTTCTCATTTCAATGCACGGCTCCCAAGTACGTGACTAACCAGATGCGTGGATCCCAGTACGCAACTTCAAACACCAACTAGAGAGAGAGTTGTTGGCTGCAAAGTTCTTCAAATCATCTGCACGATGAAGATCAAGAAGATGCTTGGTTACAAAACCTAACGGAGCATATTACACAGCTATCTTCTTCACAAGAGATGAACTAGAGCACGAACTTTGTCTTTGATCACAAATTGCATGAACAAGGATTGCTCAATACTTGTGCAACTTGCATCTACTTAACGGCCCTTAAAATAATCCTTTTATATGTCTAGGGTTAAGAGAAAAGAAGTCCCAAAGACATATTCACGTATTGGATTTGAAACAGAACTGAGAATCTATTTTCTTTAATTCTCGACAGATAGAGGTGTCGAGGATCTGTCGAGAAGCTGTCGAGGCTCGAGGCAAAACAACTTCTTAAAACTCGATAGATGCATGTGTCGAGATAGGTGTCGAGCTTTAGTAACTTGCACTTCCTTACTTGTTTATTGGACAGACTTTGATGACTTCAACACTGAATCTTGAAACACTATTTCTTGAAGTGTTAAACACATCCTAAATCTACCCAATTACAAGCAAAGTGCATTTTGTCTAAGGATAAGCCAATTACATAAAATAGCGACATATGTCAACAACCACTTGAACTACATATGTCCTAACAAGTTTCTTTAATAAACTTTAAAAAACTTCCACTTAAACCAATAATAATAGTAGTAGTAGTTATTATTATTATTATTATTGAGTTTTGACATTATTTTCTAGGGTGAGATTTGGGTCCAGTACCCAATTGCACTAGACCTAAACCTTACCTTATTTTTTATGAAAAATGTTCAAAAAATCAAAAGTAATAAATGCATCATTATTTCGCAAATAAATTATCCTTTTTTAAAGAACTAACTCGCAGGAAATGAGACCACATAAAACATTAATAGTGTCACTATAATGTCTGAATAAGAAAATCCAAGCTACTCCACGTGAAAAATTAAGCTCAAATTGCTTTTCAATCTATAAGCACCCATAGCAAGCTATTGGTGGACCACCATGGAAATTGTTACATTTAATTATGTGACAAAAAATACCATCCTTTAAAGAAGAAACCAATCCGAATTTCACAGAGTTTTTTGTTTTTGCTACAAAAGGGAACGGCTCTTTCAAATTGGTGGAACAAAACATTAGGGGGTTCCATGACCGTTTATTAGGTTAAAGGTTAATTAAACTTTTCCCCTTTAACTAACATTCTCATAAACTTTAAAATTAAGCAATGTTCCTTCTTAATTATTGATAATAAACACTTTACCTTATGATTTTTGTTAAATTTAATGAAATTTTAAAAAAAAAAGACTACTATAATATAAGTTTTTCGTTAAATTTGATGAAAATTTTAATGGTAGTAAGTAGTAACAAAGTGTTTATTAGGTGAATATGGCTAAAAGAGTTAGGAGAATGTTGTAACTATGCAATATATACCATATACCATATGTACTAAGATTAAAAAATAGTAACTCTTTATCCATCTCTACTATAAACTGGCTAGTATTTAAATCCTAGCCAAGAACATATAATTCTGCCAAGAACATATAATTCTGCCACTACCCTAAGCAAACCAATCTAGCTTTTACCGAAGAGTTACACAATTCATGCAATGAAACGTGAACAAAAATTTTGTTCGCTAAATGTAGTAAAATCTGTAATATTTTGTCTTGAAAAATGCTATGTACAAATTATTATTAACGATGAGTAATGTGCAAAAAAAATAATTTCAATAATGAGACTTAAATTAAAATCAAATATAATTTGGTTATATTAACGGGTGCCTCTAGGGAAATTGTTAATAAATTATATTAAGAAAATTTTGACACAATTTTTATAAAAAATATAAAAAATTATCAACAAAATTAATTACTTTGTTATTTTTTTTATAAAATGTTTATAAAAATAATTCTTAAACTAATATCCTTAAAATATTCATAAAAATTTCTAATAATAATTTATCGGATCAAATTTTAAAAAAATTATTACAAAAATAGTGTATGTACTCACTAACCACTATTTTTGTCTATAAATGTTTATCTCGTACATTCATAATAATTCATGAGTGAAGCCGCCAAGTGTGAAAAAAAAAGGACCGTGAGAAGTCGACAAACAACGAACATGGATGGATCATTCAAATTTCCTAGTCTCAATGGCAGGTTAGCAGTTTACGCTTCATTCAAGGGCCATTCACTAGTTGGCATTCATACCTTCTCTTTCAAAATAGACAGTCCGCAGAAAAAACAAAAAAAAAAGAGCCAAGCATATTTTTTGGGGTCAAGCCAACCTTTCGATCCACCTACCACTCACACACGCACACACACCAGCCAACCTCACTGGGCCCACTCCTCGTTTCTGAATTCCCTCTCTCGAATGCAACTGTTGCAACCAAAAGGCAACTTTTAATACCAAACATAAAATATGTCTATAATATTTTTATAATATTTTTATAATAACTTTTAAGTGATAGATTGTTACTAGTTATTATTATTAGAGCAAAAAAATAATCTTAGCATTATGTTTAAATTTGAACTAATAATAATTAATCATTTATGATTTGTTGTGAAAATGTTATGAACGTAGAACATTTCTTAATACTAGTATTTGAACATGCGCTTACGCACGTATTTAAAGGCTCTTATTTTTTTATTTTTTATTTGTAAAGGTTAATAATTTACAACCAAAAAGCATGTTTTAATATAAGAGAAATGATACGTCCATAATATTTTCACAATATTTTTATAACAAATTCTAAGTGGCAGGTTGTTACTGATTGTTATTGTTGGGACAAAAAAGTAATCGTAGCATTAGGTTCAAATTTAAACTAAAAACAATAAACCACTTATGATTTGTTGTGAAAATATTATGGACGCATCACATTTCTTAATACTAATATCTGAACATGTGCTTATGTGCGTGTTTAAAGGTTCTTTTATTTTTATTTTTTGTAAAGATTAATAATTTACGTTCGTTATCATTTCCAACATGATAACACACCAGTCATGTTAAAGCTAATTTCCAACATCTTAAGGGATTTATCCTCACCTTGACGTACATAAAATAAGGAAGAGAAATTGTTGGGAGTTCAAAATATAGCCCCATAGAAAATGCATATCTCAACACAAAAAAGAAAAGGCTTACGCATAGTATAATAAATAAAAGAGAATTATAAGGAAATAAGAAAATGAAGAACACCCTAACACATGAGTTTGTTTGTTTGTTTTTTTTTTTTTTTTAAATTCAAAACAAAGATATTTGAATAAATAACAAAACTAATGTCTCATTAAAAAAAAAACTAATGTGAGATGAGAATATGAGATTAAGAAGAAGGATAATGATAATAAATTAAGAGAACCAAATATAAACCAAATACAGGAAAACAAATACTGAATGACACCTTATAAAAAAAACAAAAAAAAAAACTTAATTTGTTGTAATACAAAGAACCCAACACTCATGAGGCATCTAAATAGAGATAATCAAACATACTTAAATTTTTGCTACGGAAATCTTGAAAATCCACACCCAGTGCACGTTCCTTGAAGTTTAGGTACGAAAATCTTGAAAATAGACAATAAATATATATATATATATATGTATATATCATTCTCACTCTTAAAAAAGTACTCATTACTTAGAGAAAATATTAAACACCCATCAAACTGTCCAAATAAAAGAAAAGAAATTATTAAAAAAGATAAAATAAGATACGATAAAATGATGATATAAAAAGGATAATGATAACAAATTTTGATCATATTTTGTAGATAGTATTTTAGGTGAGAGTTAAAAGAATTTTATTTTTTCTCCTTTCAGATTCTAAACCACGATAATAGAATAAGGTTTTTTTCCCCCTAAACTCTAAGTCAGCATTGAACTAATTTTTTTTTTAAATATCAATTTGAGTTTTATAAAACTAATTTTAGTTCAAATAGAACTTTGAACGTGACTATTAGTTTGTGAAAGTTAACTGTATAAAAGCTGAAAAGCAAACATTCCCTCACTGGTACGTTTTATTTATTTATTTATTTATTTTAAGGGAAATACCGTTATGTTAAGAATAATTTGCATTGATCCTTTGAATTGCATGTGATGACTTTTAGGAATATAAGAACTCATATTTGAAAATGTGAATATAAGAAAATTTGAGTTCAAATAGAACTCATAAATTATCTGACTTGAATGGAAAGAAAATGATGAGTAAATACATTTTTGAGTGGCTTCCTCTGGCACGTAGTCACCTATATTACTATTGTTCCTGAGGGTGGAGGGTAGAGATGGGAAGTATTTTCTTTTTTATGGAAAATATGGAAAGTAATTTGATAAAATTATAACGGCTTAATGATAATGGAGAGATTTAAATTTGTTAGGTAGAAGTTTGGAGTTGTGTGCGACCAAAATGTGGGTGTACTTTTCAATAACTGTAGAAGTTTGGAGTTGTAGTTTTTCTTGACCCTCCGCCGGAGGTGTGCTTACTTTTGAATTTAGATTCGGCTGAAACTTTGTATGATGGCAGCATTGTTGCTTCTGTTTTCTTTGCTTAGTTTGCTTTTAATAAAACTCCAGTTTACCCAAAAAGGAAAAGAAAAAAGATGTGTTTAAACACCCACATTTTATCGGTACTTGTGTTAGTTTTTTTAATCAGTAGTTCAGTACGTGTGTTATTTTTTTTTATAACTATTTAGTTTATTTATAATTATCAGTACGTGGGGTGTTTTTTTTTTTTAAAAAAAAATAATAATAGTATTTTTCTAAAAGATAAACGTGTAGTTATTTTGAAAAAGTGAGTTAGTAGAAAAGTGTTCCTATGTTGTAGGCAATATTTTAATAACTATTTAGTTTATTTATTTATAATTATCAATACGTGGGGTGTTTTTTTTTTAAATAATAATTGTATTTTTCTAAAAGATAAACGTGTAGTTGTTTTGAAAAAGTGGGTTAGTAAGAGAGTGTTTCTATTTTGTAGGCAATATTTTTATAACTATTTAGTTTATTTATTTATAATTATCAGTACGTGCGGTGTTTTTTTTTTTAAATAATAATAGTATTTTTCTAAAAGATAAACGTGTAGTTGTTTTGAAAAAGTGGGTTAGTAAGAGAGTGTTCTTATTTTGTAGGCAATATTTTAGTATAAGTTAGACATGTATTTTTTCCAAATTATCCTTTAATTTTATCTCCACTTAAACTTAGAGAAATATGGGCATTTTGAAACCAAAAAAAAAAATTGGTCTAAACAGAGGAAACCCTTTAAATAGTAGTATAGATGAACATGATACTTATAATCTATAATAATAATATATCCAAAAGGGCCTAACTCTTGAATATATAGTACAGACTTTAAAACTCTTTAACTCACACTCAAAAGAAAAAATAGTATTCTCAAAAGAAAAAATAGTGGCTTAATCCCACATTGAAAAATGAGTGTGAGTTAAAGAGGTTTAAAGTTTGTACTGTATATTCAAGAGTTAGACCCTTTTGGATATATATCACTATAAGTTTTTTTAAAACCTTCTCTCTTCTCTCCGTGTGTGTGTTAAAAATATTTAGTATTAATAATAATAATAATAATAATAATAATAATAATAATAACGTTTAACTTTTGGACTATTTATAAGATTTTGTCATATAACTTTTGACTATCATTATCATATTATATTTATTTTTAATTAATTTTAAATTATATTCCATATTTAAATAATCAATTAAAACCTTACCAAATTATATACAAAATCATAATAAATACATAGTACCAATGAATAATTATCATAATTATTAAATTTCATATGTAAACAAAAAATAAAAGAGAAAAAAAATTTATATATTGTTAATTTTTTCAATGCCTTGCACATGTTATTAACTAGTAATAAACATATTTTGAATTGATTTTTCTTATATTTTTTCATTTTTTAAATTCTCATTAATTTTTATCCCATGCATTTAATTATGTGGCATCATTTTTAGCACTTGATAATTATTTTTAAAATAAAGAGATTGAACATGTGACACCAAACTATTGATTACACACAAGATATGAAATATTCTTAAAAGATTTTGTTAATGGATGTTGTAAGGGAATTTGTTAGTGAACAATTTGAGAAAAGTTTTTTTGGGAAAAAAAGTAGTATCATAACTTTTTAAAATAGTAGTTTATTAACAAACACCTTAAGGGCAGTTTGAGAGAGAGAGAGAAAAAACCTTATCTTAAAGCCTAATACACACACACACTAGCCTCTTCGCAATGAGACTCATATTTATTTATTTATTTTGGGTTTAGTGTCATAATTTTTCATTCATTCCAATTTGAGATTTATACGTTTTCCTACTTATATTGCATACCTCTTTGAAAAGAAAAATGATGATGAAGTGAGAAAAAAAATTTGTGAAGATCAAAGGAACTATGGAAAGAGACTTAAGAAAGAGATAAAGAGTAAGAGATTAAAATAAAAGATTAGTAAAAAATTACAAAAATAAAAATATGCAAACTTACAAAATAATGAAATCAACAATATAAAATGAAGCAAACCTTTTCTAAATTTGGAGATGGTGATGAAGTGAGTAAAAAATTAAGGTAATCCAAAAGCTTGTGCAAAGAAACTAAAAAAGAGACATGTGAGATATATCTAAATAAAGACAGTATGTGTCAATTTTTAGGGAAAAGATGTGTCAAATATAGTTATTGGCTTGTTTCTAACTATTTATAATTTTTTTTAAAAGAAAACATGTTTTAGGAAATTATTAAAAAGACATAAATTTCAATATAAAAAAGAGAGAGACAAAAGAGGCTAAAATTTAGGAGTTTTAAATTTAGAATGTGGAAAGGAGAAAGGTGAACGAGAAAGCTATTTTATTTATTTCTTTATAATTTATCTAAAATTTAAGAGTTTTAAAATTAGTGATTTTACATCTCTAATTCTATAATTTTAACTTTTTAAAATTTGAATTTTTAGGATATTTTAAGTATAAAAAAAAGTATAAATTCAAACAGTAAAAACTCCTTAAACTATAGTTTGGTACAGATACCAGTTGTTGTAATTTGACAAAAAAAAAAAAAAAAAGGGTTGTTGTAATAAAAATTCAGTCATAGTCGTGAGCTAACTAACAAGCGCCACGTGCGCAACTCACCCTCTATGCGAGTCAGTGTGTTTAATGTGTAGCTCGTCTGGTGGTAGCTCCACTCTCTCTCTAAACTCTCATTTTCTATATAAACTCATCTTCCCATCCCTCCATTTTTCCAGCATTCCAATTCCCCGTCTCATTGATTAAACCACCACCGCCTTTCCAAACCAATTCCAACGAGGCCTTTCACTCACCCCCCCCCTTTTTTCTTCTCTGCCAGGTACATCCCATTTCCCAAACTTTCTTTCTTTCTTTTCTTGGTTTTCTTGGTTTTTGTTTTCGTTGACCCAACTTTAACTACTGCAATTCTTATTCCGGATCTGGGTTTTTTTTTTTTTCTCTTTTCCATTTTCTCGTGGATTCCAATTCCTGGTTGTATTTCAACTCCAATAACTTAGATTTTTCGACTTTTCCGAGGTTGAGAGCAAAAATGTTCTGTTTTGTTTGTTAGTGAGCTGTTTGGAGGTTTCAAAAGTTTGGTACTATTTAGTATTTACTTTTAAAAGCGCGAGATCTGGTCGTTGTTTTGGAATTGTATCTAATAGTGATTCGTTTGAGCTAAGGTTGTTGGATTCTATATTGGGTTTCATTAACACACATTGTGTGTTTATCTTATTGAATCAAAAACTGGGATCTGGGTTGGTTATAGTTTAAGATTAGGTGCACTTTCTTTCCCATTTGTATTTTTGTATTTTTTTGGATAGATACTATAAGATTTGAACCTATGGCATCCACTATTGGCTATGTAGGTGGGATTTGATCTCAGGTTCTTAGTCGAAGACAATAGACTTTATCAGTTGAGCTAACTTTAGATCTGCCTTATAGATTTATTTGATGCAGGCCTTTTCTTTTTTTTACTTTATTGTTATAGAGTTCTATACTATATTGTTGTTTAGTAACAGAACTTATTCGAATCTGGTTGGTCTTTATTCGAGAATATGGTCAATGGATTAGAGGTGGATAATAAAGTGCTAGCCTATGAATATCCTAGAGCAATTTAAATAATGTTTCATACACCAAATGAAGATTGGAGTTGATAAAGAGTTAAATACAAGTGTGATCTCAAGTGTGATCTAAAGTTTTTGCAGCAATTTTAGATATAATTGTGGTAACTTCTAATTCTCCTTCTATATTTGATTGCCTTTCCTAAAGTATATGTCTTGTTCTTAGGTGTGTAAAGGCCTCTTTGACTCTAAGCCATGGCCACCGGACAGCTATTCTCCCGCACCACACAAGCTTTATTTTACAATTACAAGCAACTTCCGATTCAGAGGATGCTTGATTTTGACTTCCTTTGCGGTGTGCATCAAATCCCTTCTCTCTTTCGTTTTGCAAATGTTTATTTATTTTAATGAGAATATAATGATATAGTGATTGAATTGTCGTTAGTGTCATGGATTAGTTTTCCATCTTTGTTGGTATTATTGGATTTTGGTGTTAATAGAGTGTTCATACTTGTATCTTTAGGGAGGGAAACACCATCAGTAGCTGGAATCATTAACCCTGGTGGCGATGGATTTCAGAAACTTTTTTTTGGTCAAGAGGAAATTGCTATCCCTGTGCACTCAGCGTATGTCATGTTTCTTGTTTTCTGTTTCTATGTTAAATAATTTTTCAATTATTATCAAATTTTGGATTTAGAATAGGTAACTTTTATATGGTCAAACACACTTTGATCCATTTTGTTTGACTATCCCCCAATGTAATTTTTTTCTTCTAATAATATACATACTTATAACAAAATATATTGGTAATGCAACAATGACTTTTTTCTTTGGTTTTGTTTTTATCTTTGTCCAATATAATAAACTACTTATGCATAACATATCGCTTGCATAAAATAATCGATGTAAGGAACTACTTGGTATTGATAATTTATGCATAGATATGACTCATTATAAATAATGGAGTACATTTTTATCTACACATATGGGACACAAACGGAGTTTTACTTGTATTAGTCCTAAGTATAAATGTTGCATGCAAAATGCCTTAAATGTTGACCATAAATCACAATATTGCAGTATGCAAACTAAACTTTCAATAGAATAGGTGTTTTGAAGATTCTGAGAGATCCATGCCTGACCTCAAGTTATTTTTCTTTAGAAAATTTTTGGATTGGTTGTTTGCCTCGTGAAACCAATCATTCTCTTCTACCTTTGATTTTCTTGATTCTTGTAATTTCTGTATTTGACCCCTGTACACTGCCTGTGTACTAGGTTGTCCTTTTTTGATATCAATAGATCTTATTACTTATATAAAAAAAAAGCTTTCAATACAATGAACATAGTTAATACTGCTGTTTATATCCATCACATTTACATTACATGCTAGAGAATACAAAGCAGCTTAATTGTGGTTTCTGAACAATGAACTTGAATTTCTGAGTTAAATTCTCTCACCTTCATGTCAATTTCTTTCGCAGCATTGACGCAGCTTGTGCTGCACATCCCACTGCTGATGTCTTTATCAACTTTGCATCATTTAGAAGGTTAGCATTTATTGGATTAACTATATTTTGAAGTGCCAGACTTCTTTAGTTGTATTTTATAATTAATCATATATTGATGGATATGCAGTGCCGCTGCTTCATCTATGGCTGCTCTGAAGCAACCAACCATTCGAGTTGTGGCTATCATTGCTGAAGGTGTTCCTGAGTCAGACACTAAGCAATTGATTGCATATGCACGGGCAAACAATAAGGTGAGAGGAATGTTGCATATTTAACCAGATAAAGAGAATAACCAAGAAGTGCTAATTTTAATGCTGCTGCTGCAGGTTGTTATAGGTCCAGCAACTGTTGGAGGAATTCAAGCCGGAGCTTTTAAGATAGGCGACACTGCTGGAACTATTGATAATATAATTCAATGCAAGCTGTACAGGCCTGGATCCGTTGGTTTTGTCTCCAAATCTGTATGTAGTCAATCCACACTTTTGTCTTTTCCTAGCATGTATAGTTCTGACATTATGGACAACTCTGCCCTGAACTCCTTAGAAACTTCCTAGTAATAAGTACAACTGTCAGACTGCTCCATAATTTTCTTATAAGAAATCTAGAACAGCATAATGTGCTTTTATGCGTTAAACCAGTTGCATGATGGGTTAAATTAATTCTCAAGTTCGTTCTTCACCTTCTGAATCCTGTGTCTGATGTGAGGTTTGTTCATATCTGTTGTGTACCCATCAACTTAAAATACAGATGTAAGTAGAGATGTAAAAAATAGTTTAGAACAAGGATTCTGTAGGAAATATAGGGTTGGGCAGTTTTTATAGCTGGGTCTTAAGCAGACTCTAATCTATGAACCACAATTTACTACTTTATTTGGCAGATGGACCTGTGCAATCCTTAAAAAGGTTGTCCCAGTGCACACAGTGTCCACTTGTTTAATCTTTAAATTTGCTGAAATTTTATTTAATCTTTGAATGCGAAGTGAGATTTAAAGTCGTTTTTACATGTCTGGAACTTCCTCTGGACTTGTTCAATTTGGTTTTCTAGCACTGAACACTGTTGTGTTTGCCTAGAATGTCATGTGGGTGTTGATGCTTAAACAATTTCTTACAATTACAGGGTGGGATGTCTAATGAATTATACAATACTATTGCCCGTGTTACTGATGGAATTTATGAAGGTATGCATATGCTGGCTATATTGTTTATTTTTTTATAATTTTGGACTTAATCTCTGTGGATTTAGGTTGTAATCTAAACTTGAATGTGTTATTGGAACTGCTTCAGGTATTGCAATTGGAGGAGATGTGTTCCCAGGCTCCACTCTATCTGATCATGTTTTGCGGTTTAACAACATCCCACAGGTATGTTATTGCTTTTATTTATTTCCTTTTCGGTGCCCTGCCAACTGTTTCCCACTGTATGTGCAGTTTTCCTTTGTGACAAGCAATGAAGCCATCTACATATTTGAACTGTCTTGCTATTCACATTCTGCATGATAAGTCCATATTTTTTGGACCAAAAATTTACGTTCTTAATATCATGTGAATGCAATTTTCTATTGTAAAGATTTGTAGATTCTGTACTTTGACTAGCATGAAAGCTGACAAAATTTATGACACTGTAACCAAGTTTTCTTATGTTGGACAATTTTCATTTTTTGTTGTACATCTAACTGAGTTTTTGGGGCTATGACTTCCTCAGATTAAAATGATAGTTGTACTAGGGGAGCTTGGTGGGCAAGATGAATATTCCTTAGTTGAAGCCCTGAAGCAGGGAAAAGTAACTAAACCAGTGGTTGCTTGGGTTAGTGGAACTTGTGCACGACTCTTCAAATCTGAAGTACAATTTGGTCATGCTGTGAGCAACTACCTCAACTGTCTTTTACTAATCTCTGGTTAATGCAAGTATTCTGTAGCATAAGAGGGGCATCATTTCTAAATGAAAATATTTTTGGTATTGTCTAAATTCAGGGTGCTAAAAGTGGTGGTGACATGGAGTCTGCACAAGGCAAAAATCAAGCACTAAGAGAAGCTGGAGCTGTTGTTCCCACGTCATATGAAGCTTTAGAAGCTGCGATTAAGGAAACTTTTGAGAAACTGGTTAGTTTATTTGTATAATAAAACCAAAGGAAAAAGGTTTACATGAATTCTCTTGGGCTCTTCAACTAGCTGTAATTGGCTTCTAAAAAAAAGAAAAACTAACTGTAATTGTATTTTTTTTCCCTGATAGCTTGAAGGAGGGAATATCACAGCGGTAAAGGAAGTTACACCTCCACAAATCCCTGAGGATCTTAACACAGCCATTAAGAGTGGGAAAGTTCGTGCTCCAACTCATATTATTTCCACAATCTCTGATGACAGGGGTACCTTTCAAACCCATAATATTCTAATTTAGCATTCATGTGTTATATAGCTTAGATATCATTTACACTAAAATCTTTTTTCAATCAATTTGCAGGTGAGGAGCCATGCTATGGTGGTGTACCGATGTCTTTGATTGTTGAACAAGGTTATGGTGTTGGTGATGTTATCTCTCTTTTGTGGTTCAAACGCAGCCTTCCCCGTTACTGCACAAAATTTATTGAGGTAGGTTGCTAATGACCGTAGAGATTAGTGGATGAAAAATCTGGGATAAGAGAGATAGAAGAGAAAAGGTTTAGGGCTTGATCAGTTAGTTCCTTACTGTAACACATATTTATATCATAGTGATATGGCAAGATTACATAGATATCCCCACGCTAATATAAAATAATAAGAGTAACTCCAACAAGATTGTTTTTGTTTGTGAACTTGTATTTGTTTAAAGTTTTAACTTGATTTAGCTGAGTGTCCTGCTTATTTTCCATTTAAATAAACACTTCTTCTGAAAGAACATGCGTTTACTTGTCCTTTATCTAATACATATGAAATTGGTCAGATATGTATCATGTTATGTGCCGACCATGGTCCTTGTGTCTCTGGTGCTCACAACACTATAGTAACAGCAAGAGCTGGAAAGGACCTTGTTTCCAGCCTAGTCTCAGGTATATAGTTTGCCATCTGAACTTATTACTTAAAATTGTTGAATGGACTGTGAGCTGAACTGATTAAGGAATAGTGAATGATGAGCTTGTTAAACAGGTTTGCTTACAATTGGTCCCCGATTTGGTGGTGCCATTGATGATGCTGCTCGATACTTCAAGGATGCTTATGACAGGGTGAGACTTGATGGCACTATGAGGGAAACTCTTTTGTTTTTATTAGTTGGTTTGCAAATACTATGATGGTTCAGAGATTTTGATATGCTATACCCCTGCTGTGTTTGCCAGAATTTGACACCTTATGAGTTCGTTGAAAGCATGAAAAAGAAGGGCATTCGTGTACCAGGAATTGGGCACAGGTATGGAGAGATTTTTACTGTCAGTATGTTTTCAGATTCTGCAAGACTAGAAACCATGGAAGATTTTATAAAAATTATGCTTTTAATGGCTATATTGCAAATCTGACTGTTTGAAACTCTTGTTTGCTGTGGAAAGGATTAAGAGAGGTGACAACAGAGATAAGAGAGTAGAGCTGCTACAATTGTTTGCACGCACAAATTTTCCTTCTGTGAAGTACATGGAATATGCTGTGCAAGTTGAAACCTACACTCTCTCCAAGGCAAACAACCTGGTGCTCAATGTAGATGGTGCAATTGGGTCCCT
Source organism: Castanopsis chinensis (assembly GCA_032878915.1). Lineage (NCBI taxonomy): Eukaryota > Viridiplantae > Streptophyta > Magnoliopsida > Fagales > Fagaceae > Castanopsis > Castanopsis chinensis. Next base: position 4,019,071 of record JAVQMG010000113.1, read on the forward strand.
TTTCTTGGATCTCCTTGCAGGCAGTGGAATGTTCACCAAGCAAGAGATTGATGAGATCGTCGAGATTGGCTATCTGAATGGACTCTTTGTGCTGGCACGCTCCATTGGTCTGATTGGGTGAGTTAGATTACGCTAAGTATTTTCTTATCCAGTCCTTTGGGTTATGTTTTGTGTTGCTTATTAAGGTACAATCAAATCCTTGATATTGACACATTGGCAGTTGGAATACTCACCCATCTGGCCTTTTTATCCACAAGGGTGATATCATCCGACATGTATGGTCCCATAAGAGACTAGATGGTCCTATTTTTACTAATACATACATGACTTGTTAGTGACTAGAATATATACTTCCAAAACTTTGAGTATCTAGTTTCCATTATGCACCTGAATGTGGCCTACTAGGACCAAAAACAAAAGGTGAGCAAGGAGGAGAAAAAAAATAATAAAAAAACACCAGCACTATGATACAAACTATAGTGGTGATTCAGATGACTACGCAAGGGTGGGGGAGGTGGGGGGGGGGGGGGGGGTGTGGGGTTCAGCGTGTACTTCACAAACATGTGGATTTTCTTTTAAAGGCCTTATAGTTCTATCTCACTGATTGCTCCTTATTCAAAAACAGGCACACCTTTGACCAGAAGAGATTGAAACAGCCGCTATACCGCCACCCATGGGAGGATGTTCTCTACACCAAGTGAAAAGCATTTTCAATTTGCTGGAACAGCTCCAGTGGTCCAACCTGTTTTTAAGTAGCAATTTATTGTTGAAGTTTCTACAATTGGCTGAAATGATCGTCTGTTGTTAGACTAGTGTTTGTACTTTGTACTACTAATGTCAAGTATCTTCATTTGTTAGCTGTATCGAAATTCTTAAGAGTGAACTCTCAAACCACCTTCTTCAACGAAGTTACATTTCCATTAAGAAATCCTGCCTTTTGTTTTGTATCAAGAAGAGATAATGGCATGTAAGTGAAATTGTGCAGAGCATGCAGGTCATTATGTTCTTCCCATTTTGGGTTATGTTAGTAATTTTGATATGAATAATACCATTTCTATGTCCTTTCTCGTCCACATATGAGACGGATCATTTGAAAGAAGCTTGAAAGTTCCCAAGCATGAAAATAATGTCCTCCTTAAAAATTTCATAAAATTAAAGATAGATTGAACATTGAAATTTCTGTTTAGACCCCAATGATTAATTAGCTAAATTATCAAATTATATTAGTGAAGTGATCCACTGAGACAATTAATTTTTCACTATATAAATAGTAATATTAGTGTTTTAAACCGGCTTTATAATACATTATTTACAACTACAAAAATGTCTAACCTTTGTAGTAGATTGGGGATATAAACAATAGACATTAAATACACACAACTAATATGGGATAAACATTTTTTTTGGAATAAACAATGATACTTATTATAACATATACGAAAATAGTAATATTAGTGTTCTAAACTGAGTTTATAATACATTACAATTACAAAATGACCTAACTATTATAGTTGTAGACTGAGATTATAAACGGATACTAGACACATACAACTAAGGTGGAATAAACATCCATTTTTTTGAGTAAACAATAATACTTATTAGAACACAAAAAAAAATAGTAATATTAGTGAATTAACAAATCAATAAGTAATATAAAAGGCACAATTAAGACATGACATAACATTTGGTGACGAAGTGGAAAATTAAAGAAGAATATCTTTAACGGAGACACCACTTCGGGGACACAAACAATCTTGAAGAAAATTCACTGAGATGAGAAGAGTAGTTACAACGATAACTTAATAGAGTTTTGTAGAACTTAGACCCTTTATTGTAACATATGCAAATATCCTCACTGCAAGGGACATCTTTAAAGAATTTGTTGTAGTGAATCTCATTGAAAATAGACAATGGTTTCAAACTCACAAGCTTCACTTTGGAATTGCAAGTAGAGGCAATAAACGAATGTTGTTTTTTATGAAGCACAAAGAAAAAAAAAGGCACGAAGTTTTCTCTCTGAATAGCATAGGCCATGGCATTTTGTTTTCCCTTTATTGAATACTTGTGCAAAGCATAGTTTATATGGTTGCACAAATAGGGTTTAAAGAGACGACATAAAACTTCTTTGTAAATAGATTAAGAAAATAGATTTTCACGACCTCACTCAAGTGAGAGACATGTAAAACTCTCAGACCTTTAGGCTCCGTCTGTTTGGGTGGAAAATAGGGAGGATGGAAAATAGAGGAAGAAAAATATGGTGGAAAATATTGTTTTTCACTGTTTGTTTGGGGAAGGAAAATAAGAGACAAAACCAGGGAGAAAGTTTTCTCCCCGAGCCCACATTTTTTTTTTCCTTCTAAATCGGAAGGAAAATCTGGAGAGAAAAGTATTATGGTACCACTTTTTCAAAAATACCCTCTTCTCACCTATTTTTTTTCAACGTTCTCTTCTCTCTCGCTCTCTCTTTTCTTTTTCTTTTTTCATCGTGACCTGAACACGTGACCTAATATAATTTTTACATTATAATATAATAATATAAATTTATATATGATGTGATAAATTTTATATTATGTAATGAGTACAAATAAATTTATTTCTTACATATTATGTAACAATGGTATAATAGTCAATTTATGTAAATTACATTTTTTATCCTTCCATTTTTCTCTCTAACAAAACAAAAGAGTTTTTCACCCTCCTACTTTTCCACCCTTCCAATCAAACACACAAGAGGGAAAACTAAACATTTTCCATTCTCCCACTTTTTCATCCTCTCACAATTTTCTATCCTCCCATTTTTCCATTCTTCCAACTGAACGGACCCCTAAGCAAGTTTACCATCTCGCTTGAGCACACCTCACATCGCACTTAATCCATCTTGACCTTCACTCAAGCAAACCTCTTTAGTAAGCATTTCTTTGAGTATCTCTAAGTATAAATAAAAAACTAACTAGATTTTCAAATAGATAAAATTATATCAATAAGTGTATGTTTGGGAATAACTTATTTAGTTGAAACTGAATTTTTTTTGCTGAAAGTATTGTAGATAAAATTAAAAGGTAGCTGAAATAGTATAGTGGAACCTATGAATAATACCAAAAAAGTGCAATGAGATTCATGAATAGTAGCAAAAATAAACTGAATAATAAAAAAAGCTGGCTTTTTAGCCATGTCAAACGCACACTAAATTTGAATTTATTATCATAAAATGTTATAGAATGGATCAACACTAAAATTCTAACACACATAATCCTAATTTATATAGTAATCAATAAGTTTAGTGGCACAATGTAAAAGAAAAAAAATTCCACAGCTGTTAATGTAGTCTATTATAATCGGTTCATGAGAAAATAGTATCAATGATGAATTTATGTGGAATTAAAAAATGATCACTTGTATGCTTAATGTGGATTATGAACATATATAGAGAGGTGATTAAAAGGATACTGTTGTGGTGTTGATCACAAGGTCTTAGATGTTTAAATTAATAAATTTCTCTCTTTTGAAAAACTAATCTCATAATAAATGAGTTCTTTAATCATAATAAGAAGATTCCTTTATAATGATTCTTGATGGCATATTATGGATGCAAGATTTTGATAACATGTTTATTACTATCATGTTTAAATTGACTGGCCTTTGAGTAAGTTGAGTTGAAATCATGCTTGGTCATATTGACCCGACTTAAATTAGGTTGATTCTAATGTAATTTATGCAAACCGAGTAGATTACATAGGAATTTTTATGTTTTGTAACAAAGATATATAACATCTCTCTCATATGAGGTGCATCCTCGTTCCTATGCTTATAATTCATATGAGTAAAAAATAGAGTTTTGTTTTGTGTTAAAGGAGTTGATGAGATTTGGAAAAACTTTGAAATCTTTTTCTTGCTCAACTGAAAATATTTTTGGATTTTTTTTTTTTTTTGGATTAATTATACTAAGTAAACACTTGTTTATTTAGTAACAAGTGTTTAACACTTGCTCTTAAAAAAAATTGCAAGTAAAAGAACTGTTAACTCTAAATCAAATGCATCTCCCTTCCTTTGCCACGAAATGACCTGTGAGTAGTAAAAATATGGACCCACATAGACCATCATCTTATTTCTACAACTTAATCGAAAGCAGTGGAAATTGTTTCGAAACTAGATAGACTTTACGCATACTCAAAAAAAAAAAGAAAAAGAAAAAGAAACTAGACTTGCGCGGTTGCGCCTTTGAAAAACACAATTGCAAAGGTAAAAGATAAAGATTACAGAGGTGGCCCCACAACAGAAAGTAAAATAAAAAATCTGCAGTTTTTTTTCTTGCATGGGCATGGCCCCACTTCCCAAACAACAGAACATGGCCACGAATCCAAATGGCCTCATATTCCCCACCAGCGTTAGCTTTTCTTATGCCCACAAGTATTTCCAGCACAGCAAAATGAAAAAGAAAAAGGAAAAAAAAAAAAAAAAAAAAAAACACAAACAAAAGGAACAAAATAACAGCAACCAAAACAAGAAAAAAAAAAGAGAGGAAGAACAAGAACCCTCAAAATAATAAAAGCAAAGAAAGACCTCAATCAAAAAGAGGTTCAATCAAGCCCCAAATAAATTTTTTTTTTCTTTGCCTTTTCCCACTTCTCAAAGGGCATCACGTAATGCAACAACACCACCTACTAAAACAGCAACACACCAACAACGCCAAATTTTGCAAACCTTGAAGCAAACACTTTTTGACTAAAAAAAACCTTAATCATGCCTTAAACAACCCTCTAATCAGCACTGAGAAAGCGAGAATTTTTCCATGCTCATGTGGGTTTTTGAGTATTTTAAGGTTTGAGGTTATTTTTCATCACCAAATCTAACAAACTCTGAAACCAACTGGGAAAAAAGAGAGAGATACCAAACTCATCAATGGCTTCAAGTAGCAGAGCTACACACTCACACAGCATGAAAACCAACACCAACACCAACACCAACAATAGCCAAGCTCAAAACATGAGGCTTCAACAAAGTGAGTCTGCAATCCCTAAAGCCATTGCACAGTACACAGTGGATGCTCGTCTTCACGCTGTGTTTGAACAGTCTGGTGAGTCAGGTAAGTCCTTTGATTACTCTCAGTCCATTAGAACCACAACAGACTCAGTACCTGAGGAACAGATCACAACTTACTTGTCTAGAATCCAAAGGGGTGGTCATATCCAACCTTTCGGTTGTATGATTGCTGTAAACGAAGCTTCTTTCAGTGTAATTGGTTATAGTGAAAACGCACGCGACATGCTTGCTCTTTTGCCTCAGTCAGTTCCCAGTTTAGAAAAGCCTGAGATTTTGACAATTGGGACTGATGTGAGGACGCTCTTCACGCCCTCCAGTTCTGTTTTGCTTGAGAAGGCTTTTGGAGCTAGGGAAATCACGTTGTTGAACCCGGTTTGGATTCATTCCAAGAATTCTGGGAAGCCCTTTTACGCAATTTTGCATAGGATAGATGTTGGGATTGTGATTGATTTGGAACCTGCAAGGACTGAGGATCCAGCTCTGTCGATTGCCGGGGCGGTTCAGTCACAGAAGCTGGCTGTCCGGGCGATCTCGCAGTTGCAGTCATTACCTGGTGGGGATATTAAGTTGTTGTGTGATACTGTGGTGGAGAGTGTGAGGGAGCTTACTGGGTATGATAGGGTTATGGTGTATAAGTTTCATGAGGATGAGCATGGTGAGGTTGTGGCAGAGAGTAAGAGGCCGGATTTGGAGCCGTATATTGGGTTGCATTATCCGGCCACGGATATACCTCAGGCCTCGAGGTTTTTGTTTAAGCAGAATAGGGTTAGGATGATTGTGGATTGTCATGCCATGCCGGTTAGGGTGATTCAGGATGATAGGCTTATGCAGCCTTTGTGCTTGGTTGGTTCAACGCTCCGTGCTCCTCATGGCTGTCATGCTCAGTATATGGCTAATATGGGCTCGATTGCCTCATTGGCAATGGCGGTTATTATCAATGGAAATGATGAGGAAGGAGTTGGCGGGCGGAGTGCAATGAGGTTATGGGGTTTGGTGGTTTGTCATCACACTTCTGCTAGGTGCATTCCATTCCCTCTTCGCTATGCTTGTGAGTTCTTAATGCAGGCTTTTGGACTCCAAGTGAATATGGAGTTGCAATTGTCATCACAGATGTTAGAGAAACATGTTTTAAGGACGCAGACCCTCTTGTGTGATATGCTTCTTCGTGACTCACCTACTGGGATTGTTACTCAAAGCCCTAGTATTATGGACCTTGTGAAGTGTGATGGGGCAGCCCTCTTCTATCAAGGGAAGTACTACCCTCTGGGTGTGACCCCAACTGAGGCCCAGATAAAGGACATAGTAGAGTGGTTGTTGGCTTTCCATGGAGATTCCACAGGTTTGAGCACAGACAGTTTGGGTGATGCTGGGTACGATGGAGCAGCCTCACTTGGAGATGAAGTTTGTGGAATGGCTGTTGCTTATATCACAAAAAGGGATTTCCTGTTCTGGTTCCGGTCCCACACTGCAAAAGAGATCAAATGGGGTGGCGCAAAGCATCACCCTGAGGACAAGGATGATGGGCAGAGGATGCATCCACGTTCTTCTTTCAAGGCATTTCTGGAAGTGGTAAAAAGCCGCAGCTTGCCATGGGAGAACGCAGAAATGGATGCCATCCACTCTCTGCAGCTTATTCTGCGAGACTCATTTAGAGATGCTGAGCCAAGCAATTCTAAGGCTGTTGTACATGCCCAGCTTGGGGACTTGGAATTGCAAGGTATGGATGAACTCAGTTCGGTTGCAAGAGAAATGGTCAGGTTGATAGAGACTGCAACTGCTCCTATATTTGCTGTAGATGTTGATGGCTGCATAAATGGGTGGAATGCAAAGGTTGCAGAGTTGACAGGGCTCTCAGTTGAAGAAGCTATGGGAAAGTCTTTGGTTCGTGATCTTATTTATAAAGAATACGAAGAAACAGTAGACAAGCTTCTTTCTCGAGCTTTAAGAGGTAGTCGATTCACACATAATGTCTTTGTTCCTGCCAATTTTAAAAGTTTAATAAGGGGGTTGTTTTGGCATCCTGTAGAAATGTTTTGGCCCAGTTTATTCTGTATTGCATCAAAAGGCACAAAGAAAACCATTGATCTTAAAATAATTACAAAAAATGAGTTCTTTGCTGACAATAAAAGTTGCAAGTATGTTGCATTAAATTTGACTTTTTATTTGAATCTGAAGTGCATGTTGCGGATTAGATTTAAAGCAAGAAGTTGCTCACTTTCTCTATGTCTGCTGTGATGGCTTCGTTTGAATGGGATGTCCTAAATCTCATCAGTTGACCATTATATGTTAGCTTGCCTCTTAAATTATTCTTCCCATTTGACAGAGTAAATTTGTAATCTGCCAAAAGTTTAGTTGTTGCTTGTGCTGTGTCATATATTTGCATTATATCTGCAAGATATTAGGACATTTGAAACCAGCCCTTACTATAAGTAGGTTTTACTAAAAAGTTGAAGTTTCCACTATGTTCTCCTTAAAAAACCTAATGGATGTCCTATCATGCAATCATGTTGCTAGCATCCTGACATGGAGAGTCGCATGATGTCCAATATAACATAAGAAATGCCAACACAGTGACAAAACTAAAATAGACCTGAACATGATGTTGGTGTTCAAAAATGGATTCCTGTGCCAAAAAGAGAAAGAGAAAACCATTAATCTCCATGTTTTATGGGTTGGAATGTTAGAATCTTATTCTTACTATTGGTTTACAATATATTGATTAGTATCCGAGTTTGGAAGCAACCTTCTATCTGTTGATACATAATATTTAGGGCTTGTTTGGCACCATTGTTTTAACACATTTCAACACATTTTAAACAACATTACACACATTTCCACACAATTTTTCATGTCAAAAACACTTAAACAACATAACTTAAACTACTCTCCCAAACACCCCCTTAGTATTTGCCTTGGATGAGAGTTGGTTTTGATAACATTTTGTATATCACTTTAGTTTAATCAATGCAGGTGAAGAAGATAAGAATGTAGAGATAAAACTGAGGACATTTGGCCCTGAGCATCATAAGAAGGCTGTATTTGTGGTAGTCAATGCTTGCTCTAGCAAGGATTACACAAATAATATAGTAGGAGTTTGTTTTGTTGGTCAGGATGTTACTGGTCAAAAAGTGGTGATGGACAAGTTTATCAACATTCAAGGTGATTACAAGGCTATTGTTCATAGTCCCAATCCTTTGATCCCTCCCATATTTGCTTCAGATGATAATACGTGTTGCTCTGAGTGGAACACTGCTATGGAAAAGCTCACTGGGTGGGCCCGAGGGGACATCGTAGGAAAAATGTTAGTTGGAGAGGTTTTCGGCAGTTGCTGCCGACTCAAGGGTCCAGATGCTTTGACAAAATTCATGATTGTCTTGCACAATGCAATTGGAGGGCAAGACACAGATAAGTTCCCATTTTCCTTCTTTGATCAGAATGGGAAATATGTACAGGCTCTTTTGACTGCAAACAAGAGGGTAAATATGGATGGCCAGGTTATTGGAGCCTTCTGCTTCTTGCAGATTGCTAGTCCTGAATTGCAGCAAGCTCTGAAAGTTCAGAGGCAACAGGAGAAGAAATGCTTTGCAAGAATGAAAGAGTTGGCTTACATTTGCCAGGAAGTAAAGAATCCTTTGAGTGGTATTCGCTTTACTCACTCACTCTTGGAGGCTACAGACTTGACTGAAGATCAAAGGCAATTTCTTGAGACTAGTGCTGCTTGTGAGAAGCAGATGTTGAAGATTATAAAGGATGTTGATCTGGAGAGTATTGAAGATGGGTGAGTTTTTCTTAAAAAAATCACTTAAAACTATCAGTTTATGCAAAAGAAAATGTGATGCATGTAGCAATATTTTTGGTCAATTGCCTGCTAAAGTCTTACAAATTTATTTCATATGCAATGTATGCTAGTTGTAAGTTATCAACATCTTTGTATTGACTTTACAGGGAATCTAAATCTAATGCGTGTTTCTGCCAATTATATGATATTAACAGCCAGATTGATATCATGTCGTTCCCTTCAACAGTAACTTTTGTTCTAGATAAGCCAAAAATATATGACTATATAGATGGCGATATCGTTCATAGTACCGTAAATGTACTTAAAAAGTTTTTGGGATCCCAACAAATCTACCAATGTGGATCCAGGCTAAAGAAATGTGAATTTATCCAACTAACTTGATTATTTTCCCCGCTGGTTTCACAGATTGTGGTCCATAGCCCTGTTTAAGGAGAAGAAACATCATAATTCCTATCTGTTAAAATGTATAATGGCTCTAAGAATTGCCAACACATGCTCAATTTGTAATTCTGATAATAAAATATTTTATTGCCTTGCTTCTCCTTTTCATTTCCTTTTCCATTTCTCATTTTTAGCTCTATAGAAATGCTTTTGAAGGGCTGCATCTCAGAGTCATGCTTTTAGAGTCTTCTTTTGGTTCATTTTTTCATTTAAAAGGTCCTTGATTGATGTCATAGTGTGCTATGATGTTGTTATCGATCTAAATCTATTGACTTCACGTATCACTTGATTGCTGTTAGCTCATTAAAAACTATTTTGACTGGCTACGTGTATTTTCTGAATTGTCATTTCACACACTCACAAGTATTATTAATGGTGTTAATTATAAGCTTTCCTGCTAAAATATGTTAAAAGAGGGAAATTCCCACAATGTTCATGCTGATAGAATAAATAATCAGTTCTTTTATTTTATATTTGCTTTGTGTTTTTGGTGAATTGTGCTGTTTGATTGAACATGATGCCTTTTATTTTTATTATGTCTTAATTCATTGCTACCATGTTTAAATTCGTGTTTGTCTTAACACCTCATCTGAACTTCAATGTTATTTTCTTAATGTGAAAGATATGACTTGAGTTTTTAATTTATTTTATTTGGAATCAGTTCATTGGAGCTTGAGAAGGGAGAATTCTTTCTTGGGAGTGTCATAAATTCTGTTGTTAGCCAAGTAATGCTGCTGCTGAGGGAAAAAAATTTGCAATTGATTCGTGATATTCCAGAAGAAATCAAATCATTGGCTGTTTATGGTGATCAAATAAGAATTCAACAGGTCCTAGCTGATTTTTTGTTGAATATGGTGCGTTATGCACCATCACCAGAAGGTTGGGTAGAGATTCATGTTCGTCCAAGCTTGAAGCAAATTTCTGATGTACACACTCTTGTGCGTACAGAATTCAGGTATGTTGGATTCCAATTCATTTTTACCTTTTTTCTAGTTATACCTTGATGGATTATTACCTATTTATTAGAAAGGAATAATTCCTTCATTTTATTTTCCCCATAAAGTTGAGCTGGTCTCAATTATGTATATGTTTTGTCTGTGTGTGCACAAACATAATTTTGCTGGTTTTAATTAATGGTTGTCTTAATTTTGATTGCTGCTTTCATATCATTTTGTCCTTCAACACTCCTAACCATCAGTATACTCAGTTCTCAATAATATTTTGTGTTCTTTTAAAAAAAAGAGAGTAAGTGTCATATTGGACTGATTCAAACAAGTTAAGCATTCAATCAGATCTGAAGTAGTTGAGTCATCGTGTGAGTTTAACAAAATCATTTGACTAACACTAATCATGTAGGTGTTTTATGGTGGCAACTATTGGTCCTAGAATGGATTGTTGTTTGTACTATCTCTGTAAAATTTCACAATATGATGGTTTAAAGTTGTAAGTATTCCTCATACCTACAACATGCAGTGGCTTTTCCTTAGTTGTCCTTATCAGTGCCAAAGAGGCTTGTGACTTGGGTTCTGTAGATATGTGACATATCCTTACAGTAATCTAGAGGTCTGGAAGGTTGACTACACCTTGAGCTGTCATGTGAGGTTCTCTAACATAATCTTGAGGTCCTATGAAACTTAGATGCCTTCTTAAACTTGCTTGCATCGTCAATTTTTTAGATTTATGCTAATTCATCAACATGTTGATTTGTTTGCCAACACTGAAATCCTGCTAAATACTGTTAAATGTTTGGGGTTTTTTTTTTAATATTTATTTATTTTTTTAATAATTAAAAATTTTAGGGGTTAGACTAACCAGTCAGAGTTGCATCCCTTTATATGATAATTTATTTTTTTGTGGTAGAATTTATCATGTAAATCTCTTAGAGCAGCAATTTTACAATCATGCGCTTTATGCAAGTTAGTTGCTTGATATTTGGTGAATAAACTTGTGTTGCCATACTTATGATTCCCCTGTGCATTATGTTGGCATGGTCTTACTGATATGTGCTTTTGATTTAATTTCAATCATGGATTCCTTGTTAGCCAACTTCTTTTGTAAAAACAGATTATTTGGAAGTAATTTTTGATTACTTGCAAGTTGCAACTTATTTTATCTTTATTTATATGTGTGTGTGTGTGTGTGTGTGGACATGGATCTTATTATTAATTTCTTTGATGTTGATTCAACTAATATTGATCTTATTTATGAAGGATGGTAAGCCCTGGTGAAGGTCTTCCTCCTGAACTGGTTCAGGACATGTTTCATAGCAGTCGATGGTTGACTCAAGAAGGCCTAGGGCTGAGCATGTGTAGAAAGATTCTAAAGCTTATGAATGGTGAAGTCCAATATATCAGAGAGTCAGAAAGAAGTTACTTCTTAGTTATTCTAGAACTTCCTATGCCTCGGAGAGGCTCAAAGAGTATTGACTAGATTATTAGCATTAAAAGAGGCCCCAAAATCAAAGCCTTTTAGTTTCAACCTGAAATACTTCTTCTGGCATATACCCTTTGGATGGCTTCCATAACCTGGTTGGTTACAAGGATTACACTTGCACCAAAGTTCATTCAGCTATGAGTATTGAATAAGATTAAGAACATGTCCTTCTACCCACGTGGCATGTTATTCACATTGCTTTTAGGCAAACACCAGTCTCAAGTACCAAACACAATTTCTACTTATATAAGATAGCTGATTGATTTCCAGCTTAAGTGTAGTCTTAAGAAGATCTCTCAGATATAGTTATGTGCCAACCTTTGTTGCATGGTGTGCCACCATGTGTATTTATCACGTGAGCAAGTGCAAGCGGGTGCCATTCGAGATTGGCATTGAGGATTCCATTGTGAGAAGCAGTTGCTTTCATGGAATTACGGCAAGATTGACTAGCATCTTTCTACTGCCGTAAGCATGTCTCGTAGCAATTGTTTGTACTATATATCTTCTCAAGTTCCCAAAAATAAATGTAAAATATTCTACTGCTTTTGGGTTACATAGTTTGTTGTATATCCTTTCTATCTGTGTAATAAAGCCAATAGTCCTGCTATAGTTGTTAAATTTTTGTGTTACAAGTTGTGTGAATCTGATTAAGATATGTATATGTTTTTGGTCCATTCGGTAGACAAGTCTATTTTTAACTCATGGTCTTGTCTACTTTATGACTCACGGTTTGGCGAAGGCATCTCATGAATAAAATTCCTTTGTCTCATCTCATGAATAAAAATCCCGTGTATCAGTATTGCCACTAGTGTTCTAATTTATGTTTCATTAATCGCAACTTGTTATATCTTTTTCTTTTTATAAGAAAAAAAAATCAGTTGAAGTTTAAAAAGAAAAAAAAAAATCAGACATATGACAAATTATAATTAATGGAGCATGAAGTGGATTATTAAAAATAGGATAGAGAATTTTTTCTTGCATTTCATGCATAGTGTATCCTTCCTCTCATAATGTGTGAATTTCACATGGTTATGGAGTCTACACATTGTAAAGGTGATGATGCATATATCAAATACATAAAATATTATATTGTTCCGTTTTGTTGTGATTTTGGTGTATAGCAGCAACGGATGCCAAGCAATATAGAGATTTGGTGTCAAGAACATCTTTGAGCATGTGGGTGGTCCATTCAGTTTGCCACTGATATTCTGCAGTCGTTTTTCCCCCCATAAAGCCGTTCTAAAAAAATAGGTGGAAGGAAAAAAGCCCTTTCCAAGGGTAAACCTGGAGAGATTATTCCATAGTGTAGTAGGACATGTGAAAATGGACAATGAATTATCACCACCAATTTCCCCATCTCTCTAGATGGGGATGTTCCACTGTCCTTTAACATTGTGGTATGGATATGGTAGCTCTATCAGATTAAAAGTTGACCTATTAAAAGTTTAAAGTTAGCTGAGATGGTTTTGCAATTATTTTTTGGACTGTTGTCCAAGCTGCCAAAAAAGTTTGGTTCATTGGGATAAAGTGTACCCGGCGGAGATATTAGTTTCAATAAAACATTTTAAAAATATGCTGAAGCACAAACTGTATATAATTGAAGATAATATACCTTTTTCAACCAAAAAAAAAAAAAAAAAAAGAAGATAATGTACCTTTTAAAATTGGGAATTGGATGTGACTGGCTTAAGCAATTTTAGAACTTCGAATGGGTGATGAACTTTTAAGGTCTACTTTGCTAGTTCGGTCTGAATTCAAAGATCACGGGTTTATATTAAATTTTAGGGTATAAGGTGGAGATATGGATGCAAACCAATGCCATCTTATAGAGCTTATTAAGGGCTTTTCCTTAAAAATGATAAAAGCTCAGCCGTAATGGAAGTGTCACTTGTTTCCCTTATTAATGGCAAAAGTTATCCTCTAAGTTGGGAAAGAGAACTTTGAAGATTTGATGCTACCTCTAGTTGTCTCTATCACACTCACAAGTCTAGTGTGCGTGCACGCCCTCAATTATGCTGTGCACGCAAACAAAGTTCCAGCGAGAATAACAAAGTTTGAGAGAGAGAGAGAAACTTGTGTCTTGCTTTCAAGTTTCAACGGTGAAATCGAGAGTAAATTAGTAAGGTCTAGTTAATATATACCTTTAGCTATATATTAATCATTAATTTTAAGAAATTTTTTATAAAAAAATTGTCAAAAATTTTGACAACTTTTTCCATTTTTCATCAAACATTTCTCAAAATAGTTTACTAATGTAATCCCTAAGGGCGGTATTCGTTAATAAAACCCAATTAGTAATTCAAGGTATACCAAAATTTGCACAATTATTAATTAGCATGTTATGTTTGGAACGTCTTTTATCAGTGTCTACTATTAATAATATTTTTATTATGACAAATGCAGTTGTAAAAAAACTGTCTCTGGACTTGTAGACTTATTACAAGAAAAGGAAGGGAAAGTGAGTAAAAAAGAAAAAAGAAAAAAAAAAAGAAAAAAGAAAAAAGAAAAGAAAGAGAAGACACTGTTCTTAGGAGTCAGGGGGACAATTAATAGAGAGTCCAAGGTTAAGAGCACAAAAAAGATAAACGAAGTCATATATTATATGCTTTCTATTTTGTTTGTTTTCACTTGCATTAATAAAGCCTCTGTGTATTGAACTTTGGCATCTTGGTGAAAAGAGGTAACAAACAATTTCTTTTATCGTGGTCCTCCCAGTGTTTTCCTATACCTAAAATGTCAACAAAGCCAGATGAATATGATCTAGACAGCTTCTAGAGACAAGCAATTTGCAATTCTTTCTGACATGCATGAACCTTCATGCGTATTAACTTCTCGTGCCTAATTACATTCATTATCTAGCAAAACTAATCGTATTTCCAGCTATACATAAAACTAGAAGATCTGTATTGAAACCAAATAGGGGTGGCCTAAGTCAGTCCAAGGAACAAGAGAATTAAGTATTTTAAGCCTAAAATTAAACAAAGTTCATATAATTTTTTTGGGTAAATTACATTAAGTTTCATGAACAGTAACCATACTAAGGCATGGACAACATGATGCTCCGCTTTTAGGTTTATATTTGTATAAATATGATAGATAAGTCTATGATTGATTCTTTCTAATGGAATATTCTATTTAGAAAGAGATATTCTTTACTCAAATTATGAGGAGCGGGGAGAATGATATTCTTTTGAGTTATAGAGAAATAATATTTTTCTTAAAAATATTTGATAAGGGAGATGAAAATGTCATTTTATCCATAATTTGGGGAGTGCTTTGAGAAACCCCATCACTGGTGTGTGGATCGTGGTGCATATGTATCATATGTAAGATCCGTTGTAGTTGTGTTCTTTTTTCCTTTTACTTTATTGTTTTATTCATTATAATTTTTGAGAAAGAAAGAAAGAAAAAAGATAAACAAATAATCAAATAAGTGATTGAAAAAATAGAGAGGGATGGGATCGAGACAGTTGAGGTATGACCACAATATTATCAAATAACTATTAGTAGAGATCAAAGTCACAATTTTATCTAATTGGAAAAGGCACTATGTAACAATATGCTTAGTGATATAAATATTTTCATAGTTATTGAGGTATTATATTTTATTCTCTTTACTAGAGAATGGAAAAAAAGTGATAATTGACTTTAATTAATTTGTTAATGATTCGTCATTATCCAATTTTAGTGATTCATCACTGTCAATAAAAATTCAAGATCATATTATTGTATTGAGGTAATATATTATAATTGATGCATTAAATATAAATTGTGCCCATATAAAAATAAAATGATATTGCATCCATTATAATTTAACACTTATTAGAGCATCCACAGCCGGGTGTGGAAATGCCAAATGCAAGACCAATTTGAGATTGAAGGCACAAAAACTCTCCACAGCTGGGCTTGTAAAACGTGGGAATTGTAAAAAAATTTGAGATTCTGCTACAGTGCAATCCTACCTTTAGAATTGCACTGTAGCAGGATTGTAAAAAAAAAAAAAAAAATTTTATTTTACTTTACTTAATTTTCTCTCTCCTCTCCCTCATTATTTCCGTTATCTTCTCTCTCTTCGGCTTCTCTCTTTCTCATCTGATCTCTCCCTTCTTCGGCTTCTCTCTTTCTCATCTGATCTCTCCCTTCTTCGGACCCAACACCATCCTCACGGAGATCGGCGTGGGTCACGGCGAGGTCACGGGGTGTCGTGCTTGGTCGGTGAGGTCTGGGTTCTGCGTTTTGGTAGGTGTGGGTCACGGTGGGATTTTGTTCCGGTGGGATTTTTTTTCCGGTGGGTTTTTGTTTCTAATATGGGTTTTTGTTCCGGTGGCGTGGTGGGCATGGAGGAGGCACGGTGGTGGTGACTGGGCAGTGGAGGTGCAGTGGGCAGTGAACGCGCGGTGAGGTCTGGGATTTTTGGTGGGCAGTGGTGGCGTGGTGGGCATGGTGGAGGCGCGGTGGTGGTGACTGGGCAGTGGAGGCGTGGTGGGCAGTGGAGGCGCAGTGAGGTTTGGGTTTTTTTTTTTTTTTTTTTTTTTTTTTTTTTTTTTCTGATATGGGTTTTTGTTCCGGTGGGTTTTTTGGTGGGCAGTGGGCAGTGGTGGCGTTTGGCGTGGTGGGCATGGTGGAGGCGCGGTGGTGGTGACTGGGCAGTGGAGGCGCGGTGATGGAGGATGACGGAATGTGGAGGGGAAAATTGGAAAAAAATAAAAAATAAAAAATATATTTTATTACGAAAATATATTATTTTAATGAGTAGAATAGGAAAATAGAAGTTGGGTTGTGGGAGCTATTGTAAAATGATATGGTATTAATAATAAAGTGACTTTTTAAGATGGTAAAATAGGATAAAATTGAGATTGCAGCTTTGGATGCTCTAATAACAAATGATTAACAAAAAATGCAAAACAGAAACCAGAATTTGCAGCTCAAAAGTATGAATAGTAAAAGACCGGACAGATAGAGATGGAGTGGAAGTGTAAAAGAAAGAGGAGCGGAAATGAACCAATAGGAAGAGATTCTCACTTAAGAGAAAGTATAGAAACAAGAAATTCCCAACTCTCACAACAGTTCCTGTAGCTTTAAACGCGCCTCAAGTATTGGACCTATAGGCTATAGAAAAGAATTATGGAGCATTTTGGCTACCACGCGCTCCTTTATCACGTGGCTAAAACCATTCCCAATCTGTCCTTAGAATATAAATAATAACATCTGGTCTAAATAGTTTATATTCAGATGATAATGATGACATAGAAAGAGAGACACAAAGAGAGAGAGAGAGAGAGAGAGAGATGTAAAATGAGCAAAACCATAACCTAACAAAGAAGGAAGCTTTTGAAAGATGAAAAGGACAGAGAGAGAGAGAGAGAGAGAGAGAGAGCTAAAGTAGAGAACTCCTTGACCCCATCTCTTCAATTTTAGCAATTGACCAACACAGATTAGAGAGAGAGAGAGAGAGAGTCAGTGAGAGTCAGAGATAAGACTTTATAGAGAGAGAGAGATTCATAATCTCCATACCTTATTAATTCCAACCCCATAATTGTTCATATCTCTGAAATTTATCAACTGGGTCATTTTCAGAGAGAGAGAGAGAGAGAGAGAGAGAGAGGCACATGAATCTTCTAGATATGGTATCATTTTCCATAGTGGGTATTTGAAGTATTTCACTATATCTTGAAATTTTATCAACTGGGTCTTGTTCAGAAAAAAAGAGTGAGAGAGAGAGAGAGAGAGAGAGAGGCACATGAATCTTCTGGATACTGTGTTATTCCTAAGTGGGTATTTCATAGTCTAAAGACAGAAACAGAGAAAACAAAAAGATTGCATTTTTATCACAAAATCGCAACATGGGTACCCCACCAGCAGAGGAGCTTCTAAGGAAGATAGAGGAGCTAGAAGCAGGTCATGCCAATCTCAAACAAGAGATGTCAAAGCTCATTCTCTCAGGGAATGAACAACAACACCACCACCATCACCACCACCACAACCACAATCAGCAGAGGTCGCACTCTGTGTCCCCACAGCGCTCTGGTCCACAGCGTAGGAGAGCTGGTGCTTCAGGATTGGACAGTGGAGCTGGAGGAGTGTGGAAGAAGGCTGCTTCAACGTCGTTTCGGCATTCGTCGCCGTTACAGAGAGAGAGCCGGAGCCGTGATCCTTCGAATGTGGATGTGAATGTGAATGTGAATGGTGGCGGTGGTGGGCCATCAGCTGTGAATTTCACTGATAGGCAGTACTTGAATATATTGCAGTCAATGGGACAGTCTGTACATATATTTGATCTTGATGGTCGTATCATTTACTGGTCAGTGGTTTTAGTACTTTTTTGGTTAATTAAGTTCTCTGTTGCATGTTCTTTTATTGGTCTTTTGGTCATTTGGGTAATGCTTTGTTTTTGCAGATTTTAATGGTATTTATTCGTTTGGGTATTGCTAGTTTTGAGAATGTTAGCAAAACTTAGGTACTGTTTCTTAGATTCCTCAATTTAAATTCAATCATGCTTGCATTGACTAATGAACTACAGTCTTGAATATAAGCATTGGTTGAATAAAATTAGGGAACCAAAGTTAGAGCACCTAAGGAACTCTACCTAAGTTTTGCCATTTTCTTTTTCTTGTGTTTCAGTGTATGTTTGGTTTTATGTTGTGTTGAGTTGAGTTTTTATTGGGTGGTTGTTTGATTGCAATGCTTGCTGGAACTGTAGATTGATGGTGTGTTTATTGGAATTGAGAATTTGGGATTGACTCGGGGTTGTGATTCTGAAATTGGGTTGGTACCAATGACAAACTCTGAACTTGAAATTGCATTTTAGCTGCTTAATGAATGTATTTTTACATTGATATATTATTTGTCTTATTGACTATATGGATAACAGCTTGGTTTACTTAATTTTCCAATTTGGTCCATTTGGGAATGTTCAATTTTGGCAGGAACCGAACTGCTGAGAATCTATATGGTTATTCTGCAGCGGAAGCCCTAGGCCAGGATGCCGTTGAACTTCTAATTGATCCCCAGAACTATGCTGCAGCAAATAATATAGTACATCGGGTCTCCTTGGGAGAAAGCTGGACTGGGCAGATTCCTGTCAAGAATAAGATGGGGGAGACTTTTTTAGCTGTTGCAACCAACACTCCGTTCTATGACGATGATGGTACTTTGGTTGGGATAATTTGTGTATCAAGTGATTCACGGCCCTTTCAAGAAATGAGGGTTCCGTTGACAGGTGTGAAGCACTTGGAACCAGATTCTAGTTATGGTCGTCCCAGAAGTGGCGTTTCAATCACAAATAAACTTGGTCTTGATCCTCAGCAGCCTCTGCAATCTGCAATTGCATCAAAAATTTCAAATCTGGTTAGTGTTTTTTGTTTTCTCATGTTCCTGTGTTTTATTATAGTGTGGTATTTCTTGAATGTTAAACCACCAAAACAGGCATCCAAGGTGAGCAACAAAGTTAAGTCAAGAATTCGGACGGGAGAGAATAACATTGATCATGAAGGTGGCAGTGGCGATAGTCATCATTCTGATCATGCTCTCTCAGACACAGTTCTCTCTGACCATAGGGAGGATGCAACTTCAAGTGGAGCTAGCACACCCAGAGGAGATATACCTCCATCTTCTTTTGGTGTATTTTCTCATGGTGATGAGAAGTGGCCCGGAAAACCCTCCAGAGATTCTGGTGATGAGAGTGAAGGGAAACCTACCATTCACAAGATCATAACCTCAAAGGCAGAAGCATGGATGGGTAAGAAAGGGATATCATGGCCATGGAAAGGGAATGAGCGAGAAGGTTCAGATGCAAGGACTGCCCGTTTTGCCTGGCCCTGGTTGCATAATGATCAAGAGAATGAATCAGTTCATCAGAAGACTTCCTCTTCTGGGCCAAAACCAGAATGCCAGGCAAGTGAAAGTAACCGGCCTGGCAATAACGAGGCATCAGGGTCCTGGTCCTCATTTAATGTTAACAGCACAAGCAGTGCCAGTAGCTGTGGAAGTACCAGCAGTGCTGTAAATAAGGTCGACTTGGATACTGACTGTTTTGACTATGAAATCTTGTGGGAGGACTTGACAATTGGAGAGCAAATTGGGCAAGGTAATTTTATATTAAGTGAACAGTATGTGCTTGTGAAATATGGATCCCCCCTCTCTCTTCAAATTCTGCCATTTAATTTAATGATGGTAAAGCATGTGACTGAATGGCAAGAATGTCAATGAGTGTAAGCAGTTATCCATTATTAATCTTTCCTATTTTTCCTTTGAATTCATGCTTCTTTGTCCATAAAATATGTACCATAATATATTGCTTGGTCCCATACCAATCTGATTTTTTATTTTTTACTGAATTTTCTTCTTCTGCAGGTTCTTGTGGAACTGTATATCATGGTCTGTGGTATGGATCAGTATGTTCCTTGTTCTCTAGCTTTAGTTAACTTCAATTTCATGTGGATGCATAAATAAAAAACATGATTCCAATTATTTGAGATGAGATTCTGCAGCGTTGACTTCTAAATTGGCAAGTCCAGGGCTTGTGTCCATAGGTTACGCATAGAGTTATCATCTCTGCATGTCATGCACAAGAGGATACTGTGTTACATTAAATGTGGGTTACTAGACGCCACTATTCTACTCCTATAAACTGATGATGCTGTTGCATGAACTCAGATATTTTTTCCTGTTTTAATTACAAAAACAAGAAGCACAGTTGTGACTTGTCATCTTTGTGTGGTTGAAATTGTATCCATGTTATTGCAGGATGTTGCAGTCAAGGTATTCTCCAAGCAAGAATATTCAGATGAGATATTGGTTTCCTTTAGACAAGAGGTTGGTTTTCTAGTTATCTTGTTATCATAGTTGCTCATGTATTTGGGACATAAAGTCATAAATGACATATTTTCTGGACTCTTGTTCATATATAGAGCATGCTCCATATCTGGATTTTTCTTTGGTTTGTAACTTTTACACACCCACCCATATGCAAGTCACATTTTTTCCATTTTTGGTGAGTACAGTTTTTGTTGAAGACTGATGTCAAGATATGGTTTTTTGCTTTCAAGGTATCTCTTATGAAAAGACTTAGACATCCAAACGTTTTACTCTTTATGGGAGCAGTAACCTCAGCTCAACGTCTCTGCATTGTTACAGAGTTCCTCCCACGGTTCACCCTCAACTTCTCCTTTCAAAATACTATACTACAAATCCTCTGTTTCATATTTCTTGTGTTCAAGAATGTTGTATGTGCTGAAGGATATTTCTTGTATGTATATATTCTATCAATGCAGTGGAAGTTTATTTCGCTTACTGCAAAGGAATACATCCAAACTAGATTGGAGACGGCGTGTTCATATGGCTTTGGATATAGTGAGTTTTGAGTACTTTATTGGTTTTTCATTTTTCTTATTTTTAAACAGTGAATATCTCTGCGTATGTTGGGCATAGTGGATGTCTTGGTTTGCGTCTGTTTTGTGCTATTGCTTTAATTTTTCAGTGATCCCTTTTGCGGTGTTCTCAAGCATTCTGTTTGCATTGTTACTTTTATTCTAGATTTGGGTTGCATGAATTTGTGTGCACAAGCTGGTCTACGGTCTTGTATTATCTTCTCCATAGTGATTTATTGACTGTTACATTGTCTAATCCTTCTACAGGCTCGTGGCATGAATTATCTTCATCATTGCAACCCACCAATCATTCATCGAGATTTGAAGTCTTCAAATCTTTTAGTTGATAAGAACTGGACTGTGAAGGTCTGCCTTTTATTATGGTGTATAATATATATATTTCCCCTATCAAGGCAAAGCATAATCTCATCGGTTGTCATCTGAACAGGTTGGTGATTTTGGTCTGTCACGTCTCAAGCATGAAACATATCTCACAACTAAGACTGGGAAGGGAACGGTATGAGCTAGCACTGAGTGATTTTTTCTTTATTGGTTATATCAATCTAATCTAGTGTTGTTAAAAGCGTTGAGCGCACTTAAGCGCAAAGGCCTCCTGGAGCCTAGGCGCAAAGCGCAAAGCGCAAGCGCGCGCCTGATCGAAGTGAAGCGCACATTTAAAAAAAAAATAATAATAAATTTAAAAAAATTATTAATGATCAATACAACAATCAAGTGATCAATTAATCATATAAATTACAATAAAACATTTTCTATAATTCATTTAACATTTATATAATTCTTTTGTGCTTTACAAAATATATACAACCATGATATTTGATGGTCATGATTACAAAACATGGTTGAATCAAAATAGAAGTATAGAACCAAGAAGACAAAGGCTAAAAAATACTAGAATGTTAAGTAATGTTAATATTTGTTAGTGTCTGGTTTAGCGTTTGTTTGTGTGGTTGTGGTTAAAAGTTTAAAAATATCTAAAGAGATAGGCTTAGGCGTAAGATAGCACACCACTCTATTAGTTTTTATATATTAAATCAATAGCTTATATCAAACATATTTATATCTAATGGCTAAAAATCAAATCAGGAATTTTTTAAAAAAATTTACAAAAAGCTCAAAAAAGTGCGCTTTGCGCTTAATAAAAAAGCTCAAAAAAGCGCGCTTTAAGCGCGCTTTTGTGAGGGAGCTTTGCTTTAGAGGAAAAAAGCCCCAAGGGCTTTGCGCTCTGCGCTTTGCGCTTAAGCGCGCTTTTAACAACACTGATCTAATCCTTCTAAACTATCTTGCATGAATCTGCATAGAAATTTTCTGCTGACCTGCATTCTACTTTTTTCATGTTTTGTAGCCTCAATGGATGGCACCTGAAGTTCTTCGTAATGAACCTTCCGATGAGAAGTATGTTATGATCTCTAAGCTGGGTCAACATTTAACTTGACTTTGCATCTTTCCATTGAAGCGTTTCTTTTCTTCTCTTAAATCTCCAAAATTAAACGTACATTTCTTGATGCCTTAATTTTGGATACATTTAGGTCTGATGTGTACAGCTATGGGGTTATATTGTGGGAGCTTGCCACTGAGAAGATCCCATGGGATAATCTCAACTCAATGCAGGTATTGTTTTCATTTAGAAAATATCAGGACATTCTATCAAAGAAAAAAAAAAAAAAAAAAAGTAGAAAAAACCACTTTTCAAATTCTTGTGCAAGGTAAATATTGTGTTTAGAGTATATTCATCTCTGTTTTATCTGTGAAAGAATCTTTTTTCACGTGACCAAACTGTTGTGACAAATTAAATTCCTCAGCACTCAAAAGTAGATAAATTTCCTGGCAATAAGTGAAAATTGTGTTCTCCGTGGGCTTTTTTATATGGCATTTCTAAACAACAAGAATGTGCTGCACATATGAGCAACTTTTTTAGGATACTTGCAGGTGATTGGAGCTGTAGGGTTCATGAACCAACGGTTAGAGATTCCTACGGATGTGGATCCACAGTGGGCTTCTATAATTGAAAGCTGCTGGCACAGGTGTTTATTCTCTTTATGCTTGTCACTTTGCCTGATTTTTATTACCTAGAGCCACAAAAAAGGTCATACCCAATGCACAAGGCTTTCTTGCTTTTGTGGGGTTTAGGTGAGGTGATTAGTAGGTAGCCTTATCCCCAATTTTGGAGAGGCTAATTCCTTTATGTAGAGCCATAAATGAACTTTAATTATAAGCAATGGTACCCTTCAAAAGAAAAATTGGATTAAATTGACATTTAGATCAATGTCTGAATAGATGCTTGTGCCTACTTTTATGTCAACTACTGGACATCTGCTTTGAGTTCTGGACATGCCGCTCTATCCATTCCCTTAATATTATTTGATGATTTCTTTTTTAGCTGAAATTTGCTTCATAGCCTCTGAATGTGCTCATGCATGACAAGAAGCTAAGACCCTTAGAGCTAAATAAATGATTCATATGACTGGAGCACAAAATATTTGGATTGGTTTTCTACTAGTGAGTTTACTTATCTTCTGTATCCCATACAACTTTAGAAGGTCATGTCAGTTGCTTGGTTTTTCAATGGTGAGGTAGTTAGGCATGTTTGGGTTAGGATGTTATGGATTATGATAGGAATATGATTGCGACAATGATCAAAGCACAGTTGATTTCTTCGTAACCTCATTTTCTGGAGTTTTTAGTTATTAAAACATTTTTTTTATCATTATCAACTTGCAAATCTGGGGAACATGCTGAACTAAAACTTTGTCAAAATCAGTGATCCAGCAACCCGACCGACATTCCAGGAACTGTTGGAAAGGCTTAGAGAATTACAGAGACAATATGCCCTTCAATTCCAGGCAGCCCGTTCTGCAGCTGGAGATGGTGCTCAGTAGGAATTGTAGACCCAATGCATTGTAGCTTTGGATTTCATGTGCAATATTGACACCTGTGGCATTTTTTTGCAAATATTTGCGCCCATTATTGGCGAGCATGTGGTGACCACAGACTGCCTTGATCAGCTCGTGGCTTTCAAACCACAGAGTTGAAAGTCAAATCCATCCTTGCTTACCACCAGGCCAAATGAAGAGTGAAAAGAAAAGGAGAAAGAGTGGTTGTCATCCATTTGAGCTACCTAATTTTGGTGGTGATATGGGTTAATTGTGTGATGCTTGTTTATTTACTTGACATCATAAAGAAATCTTCATAATGCTGTGTAGTGGGAATCATGTTGGTTGGTATTATATGTCACCCAACTTGTGGTTTTATATGGAGAAATGTCAGGACCACTTAAACAAAAGTTGTACAAAAGAAACACAGTTTTACATTTGAGTAAATAGAGTGCCATCAATTACTTTCTTCACTTATATGATTACTAGTTTAGATCTTGTTGGGTCTCTATGTTGCCACCTTTAAAGGGTGAATTAGCTGCGTTGTTGTCTTTTGCCTTTTGCCAGATTGAATAGTATAGATGGGCATGCATGACTCCTTGGGCTCTTGGACCCTAGGCGCAAAGCGCAAATGCACGGCTGATTGAACTGATTGAAGTCAAATGCACATTTTTAAAAAATAATTTTAAAAATATAATTAATGAGAAATGCAACAATCAAATGATCAAATTATCATATAAATTGAAATAAATTTTTTATATAATTCATATAACATTTAGATATGCCCTACTTTTACAATTTTAACACAAAAATTGCAAGTCATTTTATATTTTTGGATAAGCTAGATATTAGTACTTTCATGTAATATCTTTTTTAAAATCTTCTATATCTATAATGCCCACGCCCTATGACTAATTAGTAATATTAGTTAATAATTTAATCACTTAATGACTATTAACTCTGGAGGAATTAGTTTGCTATGATCAAAATCAACCACTAAAGTAACTAAACAATTACCACATATTATATCATACTTTTTTTTTTTTTCATGAATGAGCTAAGAATATGAGGACATTGCAACATGGTAATTGGTACCAAGGAGCTAGGTGGGTTCAAGGAGAAAAAACTAAAAATGGAGAAGATCTGGGAGGTTGTGGGTTGTGTTTTAGGACAAGTTATACTCAAAATATATAATTTTTTTGATAAGTAATTTACACTAAAAATATACAAAATCAATGGTTTATATCCATAATGTCAAGCTCCTATAAATTTAATTTAATTTTGGTTTTTTTTTTGAAAAATATAAAAAAGCTTCAAGAAGTGTGCTTTGAGCTTTTTGAAAAAGCGCAAAAAAGCGCAAAAAAGCGCGTCTAAATGGTTTATATCAATAATGTCAAGCTTCTATAAATTTAATTCAATTTTGATTTTTTTAAAAAAAAAAAATATAAAAAAGCTCTAAAAAGCATGCTTTGAGCTTTTTGAAAAAGCGCAAAAAAGCGCGCTTCTTTGAATGAATTTAGCTTTTGAGGCAAAAAGCGCTGGAATCTTAGAGCTTTGAGCTTTGAGCTTAGAGCTTTGAGCTTAAATGTGCTTTTAACAACACTGCCAGAGTCAACTTTTACGTTTTACCATTGCTATTTTAAATTGAGTTACCATAAAATGCACAGTGGTGTTGGGACGTTGCAGTGTGCTTTGTTGAAAGAAGGCAGGTTCTCCAGCAAAGCAGCAAATGATATGGTATTAATCTATTAATCCTCCCTACAATAGTGTGCATTTGAATTGGCTTATTGGTTGAAAGTGGTGTATAAATAAATTGGAAGTACAAAAATAAAATAAAGCCCCTGTTTATTTGCTTTTATTGGGTGGTTTACTTAAAAAAGTGGGAATTTTCTAATTTGCTGAAAGTGGTGTAGAAATGAGCAGGGTGTGAAAAATAAGCAGTTATTTTCTTTTGTTGGGTGAGTTAAAAAAAGAAAGAGTAGTGTTGGGGTATCTTTTATGGTGCGTCATGTTTATAGTTCAAAAATCACCTTCCACTCCCTGACTATGTATGTAAAAAAAAAAGAGCAAAAGCAAGTTAAAATGTTGAGGCTTACAAGGTGCAACTGCAACAAACGAAGAAGCCTAGCAAACAGCCGAAGCCAATGCACGCTTAAAAACACCGAAAAAGAGAGGAAAACAGAAAAAGAAAAGAACAAAAAGTCATGTTAAAGGACAATTGTATGGTACACTATTTTGTATGGGTATTAGTGATAGAGATGCCAATATGGTGGTGCTGGATCGGATCATAAAGGTCTCTCGTTCCCATCTGTCTCCTCCTTGGGGCAGAGAAAATCCATTCAAAGTGGGCACAAGTTAGGTTGAGCTGGGACTAATGAAGACATTGTACTATCGTTAATGAGATGGCATCAATGTTGATAAGAGAGAAGGGGGAAGAGGAAGAGTAGTTGCGAGAGTATTAAGAAAGAAGGATAAGTATTTGGCGCTATTAAATTGTTAATTTTGATATTAACTGAGAAGTTGATTTTCTTTGGCAAACCCATTTTTAGAAAAATTTCACTCTTGAACTTCAATGGCATCTCCTCCTGAAACTTTTTATGAACTACTCACATCTCATGGGAAGAGATATGAACCATCAGTTATATGAAATGAAGATGTCTTCTCCAAAACCCACTTAACATGCTCCACATTTTTCCATCAAAGGCCATTTGATCATCTTCTAAAACTAAGTTATGGGTTGAAATGGAGTGTCTACCTAAGTTTAAGACTACTTAGGTGTACATTACAAATATTTTTGGACCCCATTCATGGTCTAGGTTAATAAACATGGAACGTTTTCAAAAATGAGAAAACAGTCAACATCACATCGGGCTTCTAAATGACAACTGCCAATCTTGATACGCATGGTCTTGAAGTTTTCATTGGGCCTTTATTTTGGTTTCTAAAGAGAAGATATTAATGGGGCAGTGGGGTTCAATCTCAAATCCATAAGGGGGACTAGACCAGGTTATGCCACCAAAACTTCTAAGTAGGCCAATCATTTTGCTACCGTATTTAAACTACGCAATACTAACAACAGTACTAAGAGCATTCACATTGGTAGTGCTAAATAACTATATTGCTATTTTTAACACCACTAAATACCAAAATGTGCCCTATAATGGTGGAGCCAAAATTATATTTTTTGGCTCCATAGCTATAGTGCACAGCTACTTTTGGTTGTGCACGGTAGTTGAATGATAATTTTTTTTTATTTGTGCTTTTACGCTACTTTTGATTATTTTACTAATTTTGATTCTTTCTTTTATTTTTATTTTTCTTCTTTTGCATTTCATTTGTTCTTTGTGTCTCTCTCTTCACTTCCTTTCTACCTACTTCTCTCTTCCTTCACGCCAATTTTCAAGGGCCTAGCTGCCACAAATCCATCGTCGTCAACTCATGCTTAAGGTTTTTAGACCCGGACTGTTCATTGAACCGTAAAAGGAAGAAGTTCAAGGTTTTGGAGGTAGAACCGAGGTCAAACCGAGATCGAACTGTGATGATGTCATAATTAATTAAAACCTAAATATAGATATTAAATTTATAAAACTAGCAAAATTGACTAATATATCTAAATATGTGAGGGAAATTTAATGATTTTCAAGCATATATTTAATAATTAAATAAGAAAGTTAATAAAATAAAATAATAACCATGAAAACATTGAGATTTATGATTAATCTTTAAAGTAAAGTTGAATATCTTTGAAAGATTTTAATTATAATTCTGTTTTATTCCTTGTAAGAGATGTATAATTTAATTAATTAAGTAGAATAAAATTGTGTTAAGTTGTTGTTGTTGTTGTTTTTTTTTTTTTTTTTTAAAAAAATTGCTAAGGGGTTGGATTGCGGTTTTAGGAGTTCAACCATGGTTTTAGGGGTTTATAGAATTGCCACATATGCCTGGTTCTCTATGCTTAAAAAACCAGTTTTCCATCCGGTTCCTACTTTTCACAGTCTGACCTCCCGGTCCGGTCCGGGTCTGAAAACCTTGCTCACGCTTCAATCAGCCATCGCCACCGACCCATGCTCCGTTGTCGACCCATGCTCCATCGCATTTTGTTTATCTTTCTTCCTCAACTCCTCACCGGCTCAACTCCCCTGCCCCACATCGTCGACCCACGGTAATCCATCTTGCCCTTGTCCCTGACCCAAGCCTGAAGCCCCAAGTCCTAAGCTTACCCACATTGACCCATCTTGGCCTCTCTTCTCTATTTGGGTAACCAAAGAGTTTCAAAGCTTGGCTTGCTGATTTACAGGTGAGTCATCTCTGTCTTCGTCATCATGTAATACTTGGGTTTTTTTATTTGGGGATTTTGCTTCTAGTCTACTAGAATTGGGAAGATAAATTTTTTGTTTTTGCTCCTCGCCAATTTCTGTTTTTTGATGATAAATGTCATGTTGGAAATTGTTTTGAGAATTTTTTGATTGTAGGAAAGTTTATGTTTTTGTTTCTAATGTATTGGTGTAAATGTTAGTTTGAGAATTTTCTGTGTACAGGGAAGGCTACATTTTTTTTGTTTCTAATTTATTGCAGTATAAATTTGCAGGGAATTAGAATGATAAATTTTCTGTTTTTGCTTCTTGCCGATTTTTAGTTTGTTGATTCTAATTCATTACAATAAATGTCATGTTGAAATTTTTTTGGGAATTTTCTGGTTGCACGGATGTTTATATTTTTTGTTTCTAATGTATTGATGTAAATGTTAGTTTGAGAAATTTCTGTGTGTAGGAAAGTTTACATTAGATGATTATTTGCTATCACGAGGATTGAGAAATTGTTTTAGGAAAAAAAAAAAAAAAAATTTATAAGTATAATTTGGGGTTAAAAAAATTACTTATTATAGTAGACGATTATTTGCTATCATGTGGCGGCAACAGTAGCAGCAGCGGTGGTGGCATTGGTGGTGGTGGCGGTAGTAGTAGTTGTGATTGTTGTTTATTGTAATGGATGTATTATTTTATTGTAGTGGATATATTATTTTATTGTGATGTTTATATTATTTTATTGTGTTGAAAGCTAAAATAGATCCACTGATGTTGGATGTTTTGTAAAGTAAGTAAGTAAAATAGATAAAATATTTTTTTTTTGGTGCCAAATAGCTAAAAATATAGCTCTGTGGATGCTCTTAACACTACGAGATTTTGTATCAAACCACTTATAGTGCTGAAATGATAAATATTGGCATCCCACTTCAGAATTTTTACTTCTCTTTTGGTATTGAGTAAAACAAGATTCATCAATACCTAAACAAAAATAGCATGCAATTATGCAAACACGATTCATTACACAGAAACATGGTTTTAGACGCTTCCACTGACGAAATTATATCTGCAAGCAGTAACCATTTCATATTGCAATAGCATGCAAGTGATTCTAACAAAATTTGAAAACCCAAATTCCTGTAAATATATCCTCCAATGGCTCTCTATCGTAGCAAATGTCGAATGGCAGCTCAGCCAAATTTGGGACTATCTGTTCTAGATACTGATAAATAAATATATTGTAAGCCTTTGGAAGCCAAAGGCATATGTATATTAGAGGATTGAATTAAATAGTAGGCACTAAACTCTAGCTCATTTGCAATTATGTCAACTTCAAGTGCCTTGATACAGCAGCAAGTTCTTTCTCCCTCCAACAAATAAAATACTATCTTTGCTTGAAATACAGCCACAAAAAAATTGATATAATGGAAGAGAGTGAAATGAAATTTTAATTAATAAAACTTGGTGCTGCAATCCATCCCCAATTAACAAAGTAAAAAAAAAAAAAAAATTCCAGATTTGACCTGTATCAAGTAGTGAATACGAGTTTAGAAATAAATATGGCTTAATTTACAATCATATTACCAACATGCCCAAAATTCCAGGATGATGAATCTTTTTATTTTTATTATTTTGTATTATTTCTTACAAAAAATTATTATTGTTGTTAAGTCACACATGATTTGGATTGTGAACTTATAAGTTATAACCTCGCCCTCCATCTAAACTTTATAAGAAAAGCAGGTAATAATTGAGTTAGAGCTCATTCGCGATTCTAAGATATTACTCTTGCAGCTATGATAACGTAGCAAACACAGTGGAAATAAACATCCCATCTCACGTGAAGAAAAAAAAAAGTCTATTTAAGAATGGGAAAACAATATGTGATTATATCAAAATGATATGAGTCATATGACCAAAAATGGAGAAGGTATCTTGCATGCCCACTCTCTATGGAACGGGCCACTCACAAACAAGTGGGTTCTGCTCAGGGGCTGCTTAATGCATTTGTCGCCTAAGGCGAAAACTGATTATCTTGTTTTAAATGCAAAATTACTACTAATTGACATGAACTATGTAGAATATTTTCTTTTTTTACATAAAGTTTATGTATACAAAAATTTGACAAAACTTTTCATACTTGATGTGACAGATTGATAGTGGTAAGTAAAAGAGTAATGTTAATGATGGACCTAGAACTAGTATAAGTTTGCCAACTCAACTATTGTGAAAATGTTGTGATTTTTGTTTTTGTATTGCTCTCTATTTTTTTTAGAAGTGCAAATTCATAATATTTTTCACAACAAATGTGCTAGGTGTTAAGTTGCTTCTTGTTTTCTATTTGAACCCACAATTATAATTATTTTTTGGTTATCAATAGCATGCTATAACAACGTATTTGTTGTAAAAGTGTAGTGAAAAATGTTATGGATGTAATATTTCTCTATTTTTTTGTTTGTTTGTTTTTCATTTGATGAAAAAATATTATTTTATTTATTGATAATAAATAATCCTATTAGTTAAAATTTAGGATTTTTTTTTGTTTTTTTTTTGTTGGAGCTTTAGGCGACCGCATCAATTGTTTTTACTTTTTAGAATTCGGCCAGCACTAGTTCTGCTTCATAAAGCAGGCACATAAGATGATTTTTGCCAAAAATGAGTTCGTCCATTTTAATGGTAGACAGCTGCCTGTAAGCACATGCCATTAATTTTGCTGTTTTGCGAACACAGATATGGTGGTCTGAAGAATGTGGTTGGGCTTATGACATTGGCTTTAGCATGTGCTTATGATTATGACAAGAGTCAACTATTAATTGCACCATAGTTTGACCCATATGTAACTAAAGCAAAACTTAAAAAGTTTACCTAGTGATTGAACACACTTCAGAAGATTTGTTTTTTTAATAAAAGTAAATGCTATTCAAGAAAAAGAATAAGAAAAAGAAGACAAATGGTATGCAGTATGCACTAATATTAGCATTAGCATTGGGCTCAACAAATAAAACTTCTACAATAAACATGGCCAAACTCCAGTTCGCATCAAACTCAACAATTTGTAGACCAAATTTATTTATGAACACAGTACCTCAATACAAGTGTTGAGACATTGTTCTTGGAAGTTGGTTCGTTCAAACCAATCAGATTGCGCAGTGAGATTTTGGATGATGGAGGAACATTTTGACTAAAGGTTATTGCCGATTTCCTCTTGTTGATGGAAAGCCCAAACCAAGTCTGAAATTGAGATAAGCAAGATTGGACTGCTGCAAGGTCGGCATGGTTAGCTCGAGAAAAAACCACAAGATCATCAACAAACATAAGATGCGAAATTGGGGGGCAGTTTCTTGCAATCTTGATGCCTAGGAGAGAACCTTCAGCCTCTTTCTGAAGAAATAATCTAGACAAAACATCAGTAACCAAAATAAAGAGAAAAGGAAAGATGGGATCACCTTGACGAATGCCCTGCTTAGAGGTGAAATGACCTGCTGGAGAGCCATTTATTAATATGGAGAAAGATGTTGTAGAGATGCATTGACTAATCATTTGAATCCATTTGTCTGAGAAACCAAATTCTTGAAGATTGAAAGCAAAAAAGGCCATTCGACCTTGTCAAAAGCTTTTTCCATGTCAAGGTTTAGGGCTGCCATGCTAGAAGTGCTTGTGCGTTTTTGGTGAAGGGTGTGGAAATTTCATGCGCGATAATTGAGTTGTCTTGGATGTTTCTACCAGGTATAGAGGCTGCTTGCCATGGTGTGATGAGATTAGGTAGGAGAATTTTTAGGCAATTGGCTAAGGTTTTGGAGATTATTTTGTAAGAAATATTGCAAAGGCTTATTGGGCAGAAATTGTGAATAGTGGATGGGTTAGGGGTCTTGGGGATGAGAGTGATGAACGTGTGGTTCATTTCTTTTAACATGAGACCACTGGCTAAAAAAGATTGAACTATGGCTATGACTTCTTTGCCAACAGTACCCCAATAGGTTTTGTAAAAAATAATAGACATACCATTAGGACCAAAGGATTTGGAAGATGCAAAATTGAAGGCAACAAATTTTATTTCATCATCAGAAGGGATGGCACATAATGCTTCATTTTCTTCAGAGGATATAGAGTGAGGAATGATATCTGAGAGATCGATATGATGGCTTGGCTGGGTATGTTGGGAGGTGAAAAGATTTTTGTAGTAATTGATGAAACAATCACTAACTAGATGGCGTCCTGACAGCCAAGTACCATCTTCATCTTTTATAAAATCAATTGCATTCTTCCTTCTTCGGATAATGGTGGATAGATTGAAGAATCTGGTATTGAGGTTAGTAGATGTCGGCCATTGATTTCTTGATTTTTGACTCTAGTGCATATCTTCACGAATCATGCATTCATTGAGCTCACACAAAAGAGAGTTTTTTGAGGAAGAGTTGGAAGTAGATGGAGGGAGGTCTTGGATTGTGTTTATTTGATTAGTGAGGGTCTTGATTTTAAAGTGGATGTTGCCAAAGACATCTCTATTCCATTTTTTCAAAGAGGATTTGGATGCTTTTATTTTTTGGGAAAGGCAAAAAGCTGGAGTGCCAATGAATTGTTTGGACCAGGCGGATTTGACAACAGCAAAGCTGGAGGGATCACAGGTCCACATTGATTCAAAGTGGAATGATTTTGATGTGTTTCGGGGGTCCCCCATGGTACAGAGAAAGATCGGGGCATGGTCAGAGGCAATAATGGGGTGGTGAAGGAGATTGGCTCGAGGGAAGAGAAGCCTCCATTGGTCGTTTGCAATTGCTCTATCTAAACGTTGTTTAATGGTACCAATAGAACGTTTGTCTGACCAACTGAATTTATTACCTTGAAATCCAAGGTTGATGAGACCATTGTTGGTGATGAAACCAGAGAAACCGCCATCGGAGGATGAGGCAAAAGGGCGACCCCCCTATTTTTCTGACTAGGAGAGGATACAATTGAAGTCACCAATCCCCACCCAAGCACCACCAAAAGAGTTTATTGAGGTTTCGAGATTTTTCCAAAAATTGGCTTTGAGAGAAGAGTATGGAGGACCATATACAAGGGAAAGCATCCAGGGAGTGTTTGGGGGATCAGAAAAGATGATGACATTGTTGAGGTTGTTGTTTGAAGAGAGGGGTTCAATATCCAAACCATTTTTCCAAGCAAAGCAAAGGCCGCCAGCTTTTCGAATTGGATTGATATAGACAATATTTACAAAGCCAAGTTGGGTAAGAAGAGGAGAAATTTTTGTTTAGGAATTTTTGTTTCAGAAAGAAAGATGCAATCGGGGTTGACATCTCTCAAAAGGCCCTTAAATTTTTGGATTGCTGTAGCCCGGGCAAAGCCGCGACAATTCCAAGAAAGAAGCTTCATGGGGGGGTTGGGGGCATGGGTAGGCCCGCCTCCTCAGCCATAGGTAAAATCATATCAGAAATTGAAGGGGTGGATTGGGGATGGATTTTGGTTCTGGCCAGAGTCTTCCATTTGGGTTTAGCTTTAAGATGCTGGGGGTTTGAGCCAGGATGGAAGAGGGGGACATGCTCTGGTGAGGGAGGGCAAGATGGAGGTGGAAGAAGTTTCAACTTCAACTTTTTGTTGTTGGAGTTTTCTGAGGATGGAGGGAGTTTTCGCTTGGTAGTTGTGGATAGGAATTTGAATTTGGAGGGAAGAGAGGTCAGGGCACAAGAAGTTGGGCTGGATGATGGGTGAGGATCGTTCCTTCCTAACCTCTACCCTCCAACAAAACTCATCTTACATTTAGAAAGGCATTCACAAAAGCATCCCTTTGATAAAACAAGGCTATTACTACCTTATTGGATTAGGTTCTTCAGTGAACATTTGGCATGATCCATGGATTCCCTCCATTCCATCCTTCACCCCAACCCCTATAACCTTGCTGCCAGACCAACAATTGGTTTTTGAACTAATTATTCCTAAAACCAGACAATGAAACCGTGCTCTTCTCCACAGCCTCTTTGATCATGATATAGCCTCTTCTATTCAACAAATCCACATTCCCTTCACCCCAGCTGCAGATTCCATCATTTGGGCTAAATGTCCAAGTGGGAAATTTTCTCTCAAGTCGGCTTACCTTGCTAGCCAAAATGCCAGATTCACAATTTCTGGTCCCCTTACTACTGTTGATTGGAAGAATTTATGGTCCATGAAGTTCAATGAAAGACTCAAATACCACATTTGGAAAATTGCGTGGGATGTTCTCCCCACTAGAGAATTCCTTGCTCGAAGAATTATTAGGTTGGATTCATCTAGTCCCCGATGTCATCATCCTCTTGAATCGGTGGTACATGTTTTGTTTGAGTGCCTTTTTGCCATTATTGTATGGCAGCACACAAGTATCCCCATCAATCTATCTTCCATCCCACCAAAGTTAGCATCTGATTGGGTTAAATCCATCCTTAATCCTATGAGTCTCCTTGGTCTCTGCCCATCAATTGGCCTATCCTTCTCCCTATTAGCTGCAATAACATGAGACCGCATCTGGTGGTGCAGAAACAAACTGATTTTTGAAGACCTGTCCAAACCCCCTAATCGGCTTGTTGCTGACATTAACAGAGCCTTCAATTCACATTCTAAAGCATGGCTGTCCATATCCCCCTCCACTGCCTTTCAATGGCGCCCACCACCAACAGGTTGGATCAAATTCAATTTTGATGCTACCATTAGACCACATGCGATTTTCATCTCTGTTGTTGGCCGTGATCCTAATGGTATGATTATCTCAGTTTGTACAGCCAAGGAACCTTCTCAATCCCCGGTTTGGGGTGAAGCCAAAGCTGCCCTCCTTGCCATGTCTACTGCAATAAATCTTGGTTAAAAGTTTGTGATTTTTGAAGGCGATGCTAAGGTTGTCATTGAGTCTATAGTTTGCTCTTCTTCCGATCCTCCATGGGAAATCTCTTCCATCATCTCAGACATCCGTAGCCCTTTTTTTTTTTTTTTTTTTTTTTTTTTTTTTTTTTTCTTTTCTGCTTCAAAATTCTCTTTTTGTTATCGTTCTTGTAATGAGCTTGCTCATCAGTTAGCCCGTTGGGTGTGTATCTTGCCAAATTGGGGATCCCAATCCATCTCTTCCATCCCTCACTACAAAAAACGCGAGCTATAGCCGCGTTTTTTTAGATGCGTTTACAAAAAAACGCGGCTATAGCTGACCTATGGCCGCGTTTCTAGAAAACGCGGCTATAGACCCAACCTATGGCTGTGGTTCCTAGAAAACGCGGCTTCAGAACAACCTATGGCCGCGTTTTTAAAAACGCAGCTATAGGTTAGGTCTAAAGCCACGTTTGTAAGTGGCTTTAGTTGCGTTTTTCAATACGGTCTATAGCCGCGTTTTTAAAAATGCGGCCATAGGTCTAGCCAAAAAATATTTTTTAAAAGGATAGCCGCGTTTCGTAGAAAACGCGGCTTTAGACCCGACCTATGGCCGCGTTTCCCATAAAAACGCGGCCATAGTTCGCGGCCAAAAAATATTTTTTACATGGGAGGTGTGCACAGCCCAACAATTTTTTTTTAATAAAGGAGGTCCTATAGCCGCGTTTTTAAAAACGCGGCCATAGATCCAGCAAAAAATATTTTTTTAAAAGGCTGGCTGCGTTTTGTGAAGAAACACGGCTTTAGACCCGACCTATGGCCGCGTTTTCCATAAAAACGCGGCCATAGTTCCAGCCAAAAAATATTTTTTTCCATGGTCGGCTTGTACCACCCAACAAATTTTTTTTTAATAAAGGCGGGCCTGTAGCCGCATTTTTAAAAACGCGGCCATAGGTCCAGCAAAAAATATTTTTTTAAAAGGCTGCCTGCGTTTTGTGAAGAAACACAGCTTTAGACCCGACCTATGGCCGTGTTTTCCATAAAAATGCGGCCATAGTTCCAGCCAAAAAATATTTTTTTACATGGTCGGCTTGTACCACCCAACCAGTGGCGGCGCCACGTTCAGGCCAGGGTGTTCCTGGGAACACCCTGACCTGAAAAAAAAAAAAATTATATATAGTAATTAATTTTTTTTTATTTGTTTACCCTTAAAAAAAAATTTAGGAACACCCTCAACTAAGATTAGGAACACCCTCAACCAAAAAGGATTTAACAAAAACCCTTGATTTCCCATAAAAAATAATGAAAATATAAAACTATAATCCAAACAAAGCAGATATAGATCAGTAATGGAGGTGAGGAGACGTTTTTCTGGGTAGAGGCGGCTTAAGAGAGGAGCATGGAGGTGCTATTAGGGATGAACAATGCTTGTTGAAAGAAGCATGGTGGCGGCATGAGGAGAACATTGACCGAGAAGAAAAGCTATGAGTCTGTGACAAAGAAATAAGGACGAAGAAGGAAAAGAAGAAAGAGAAGAAGGAAAGTAGATTTAAAGAAATATCTAGAAGAGAGAAGATAGAGATAAGATGTACACGTGTGAAGGAGAGAAAAAAGGTTAAAGCAAAAATGATGGAGAAAACAAAGGAAAAGGGAAAAAAAGTTAATGGGCCTAAACCTGGTTGCTCCTCTTTCTGATGTTAATGGGCTGTTAGTTGAATATGATTGCCCTTTTACCAAAAAAAAAAAAACTGACGAAGAGAACAAAGGAAATGGGAAAAAAAATTTATTACAAATTAAATTAAATTAAAGGGTGGGCCTTGGTTTATGATTTGGGTTATGACATGGGTATAATTAAAGGTTTGGGTTTATCACTTTATTGGCCCACTCAACTTTTAATTACATTATACATATTAATTATACACATAACAAATTATAGAAGACAATTAATAAACAAATTAAACAATTAAATTATGTTAGGCTAAACAATAATGAAACAATACATTATAAAAGGCAAACAAATTAAATTATGTTAGGCTAAATAATAACTAATAATTTGATAATTAATGAAACAACAATATAACAAATTATAGTTTATAAAAGACAAACAAATTAATGAAACAACTAAATAACAATAATTAATAATTTTATTAATATTTCAAATGAACTTATAATTTATTGTTTATTCTTTTGCTAAAATTATGGACAAATATTTAATAAGAAAATCACGTAGAAGGCAATTGTAAATTTTATGTATTTGCGTGTTTTTTTATTATTGTTGTTGTCAATATACAAAATTTTCTTTTTATTAGATGGTGTAATTTATGCTTATTGAGGAACACCCTGAAAAAAATTCCTAGAGCCGCCACTGCACCCAACAAATTTTTTTTTTATAAAGGCGGGCCTATAGCCGCGTTTTTAAAAACGCGGCCATAGGTCCAGCAAAAAATATTTTTTTAAAAGGATGGCCGCATTTTTTCAGGAAACGCGGCTTTAGACCCGACCTATGGCCATGTTTCTATGGGAAACGCGGCCATAGTTCCAGCCAAAAAATATTTTTTACATGGACAGCGTATACAGCCCAACAATTTTTTTTTAAATGAGGGCCTATAGCCGCGTTTTTAGAAACGCGGCTATAGGTCCAGCCAAATAATATAAAAAACCCCCACTTTCCCACCTACCCCTCCGGTTTTCTTTTCTTTCTTTGGTCTTTCTTCTTCTGGGTTTCTTTTAGTTCTTTTGTTCTTTTGTTCTCTGGGTTTCCTGGGTCTCTCTTCTTTTGTTCTCTTCGTTCTTTTTTTTTTTTTCTTTTTCTTTTTCTTTCTTCCTTCTTCACTCCAGCACAACTTTTTTTTTTTTTCCTTTGTTTCTTTGCTGTTGCTACTTTTTTTCTTTCTTTCCTTCTTTTTTTTCTTTCAA
This sequence comes from Castanopsis chinensis, assembly GCA_032878915.1. Taxonomy (NCBI): domain Eukaryota; kingdom Viridiplantae; phylum Streptophyta; class Magnoliopsida; order Fagales; family Fagaceae; genus Castanopsis; species Castanopsis chinensis. The sequence continues at coordinate 4,057,088 of JAVQMG010000113.1, forward strand.
CACAATGCACACTCCACACCACCATTTTTCAGGTAAGGGCAAATGGAAAAAACTTCACAAGAAAAGCCAAGGCTCACTCATCTCTACTATTGAGGTAAAAAATTTCAAATCTTTTTATGGGTATTATACTTTTGCTAGAGGTTATTTTTGCTATTATGTTGTGATATTGTGCTTATGTTTAAATGGGTTTGTGTTCTTGAGCTTGTTCTTGTGTTTCTAAGCTTGTGTTTTTGTGTTCCTTGAATGGATTTTTGTTAAGTTTGGGTTGGTTTTGTTGAATGAGATGAAATTCATGAGTTTGTATTGTTATATTTTGGAGCATGTTGTATTTATATTGTCAATATATTGTGTTTGATTTTGAGTTTTTTGGGTTTGTGTTTGAGGTTTGTGTTTAATTTTGAATTTTTTTTGTTTGAATTTTGAATTTTTGGGGGAAAAAAAACCCAGAATTTTTTTTTTTTAAAATCCCAGAATTTTTTTTTTTTTTAAAAACCCAGAATTTTTTTTTTTTTTTTTTAAAACAAAAACCGAGATTTTTTTTTTGTTTTAAAAAAAATCCAGAATTTTTTTTTTTTTGTTTTTAAAAAAACTTATAGCCGCGGTTATAAACGCAGCTCAAAATGGGTCTGTAGCCGCGTTTTTAAAAAACGCGGCTATAGACCCTACCTATGGCTGTGGTTAAAAACGCAGCTTTAGGCCTGATCTTTAGCCGCGGTTATAAAAACGCGGCTACAGACCCGCAGGGGCTATTGCTACGCAGCATAGGCCTGGTTTGTAAACGCAGCTATAAAAAACGCGGCTATATCCTATAGCTGCGTTTTCGGGGTCTATAGCCGCGTTTCGTTTTTTGTAGTGATCGCTAGTGGTTTTTGTGGTTGTTTGAGGGTAGATTAATTGTGGTCTGTGGTAAGGGTGGATTGTGATGGTCTAAGGTGTGTGTGTGTGTGAGAGAGACAGAAAGACAGAGAGAGAAAGAGAGAGAGAGAGAGAGAGAGAGAGAGAGAAATATGAAATTATTTGTTGGTGTTTTTTTTTTTTTTTTTGATAAGTAAGATGATATATTACTAAGAAGGCAAAGACAAAAAAGCGGGAACTGGTCCATCAAGTTCCTTACATATCAGTGAACCAACTATCTTTGTTCATGTATGTCGCCATCGCATGCAGCAGTTCCCAACACCATACATGATTGAGTGAGTTGTGATTTTCTGGATTCATGCAAGTTGAACGAGGAAATCAAATTGGATCGATGCAGATTGTACGGGAAAGATTGGGTTTTTTTTTTTGGCAGGTTGAATGTGTTGCGGATATTTTTGAGTTGATGCGGGGTGAATGGAAAAATCAAATTAGTGTAATTTGAGTTGTGATTTTGGGTCTTGGAGTGTAGATGTGTAATGAAAAATGAAATAATATTTAAATGGAATAGAGATTGAATAAAGAGCTTGATGTCAGTATACTGTATATGTAAATAATAATAGAAAAAGTGGAATTTTTATGTTAGATTTTGCCAAAACTTTATTGAACCTAATACTAATGGTCTAATTAGTCCTTCTATAGCGTCCCCCTTCTCATAAATAAAATTATTAATAAAACATCGATATTTTCATGTCCATTCAAGCATACACTTCTTTAGATAAATAAACATATTTAATAAGACATCGATATTATCATATCCATTCAAGCATGTCAAGCAAAAGTGACATCAAGAATGCTCTGACCATGCTACGATTTGGACCTGTACTACACGTTTAAAAAAAGTTAAAATGTAATCGCGGAAGGACATTGGAAATATAGAGCTCAACTTTCACAGTATGCATAAAAATGAACATATGAGGCAAAGCAAATACTCAAAAAGTACTCAGAGAACAAACTCCATTAACATAGAATAGAAGGGGCCATTGTAGCCAAACACACACACACATGTGACGTGTACGCATAAACTTATAAGCTACTCGAGATATCAAATCACATAAGCAAGGTTTATACATCCTGACTCCACTTGTGTTAGCTTGCTAGAAAGGACAAGACTTAGCTCATGATTTTGCTGTTTATGACAGTCAGTCTATGGACATCTCCATGTTCTTGCTTTATGACAATTTTGGCACGTACTATAAGATGCTTTGTTCTCCTAACTCATCTGCTTTAATTTAATCTATAAAGCTCTTTTATAACCCAAAAAAAAACCTTTACTTGTGTTTATACTTAGATCATATATATTTTTTACAGTCGATTCAAAGCTCGAAAAAAGAAAGAAGGTAGGTTGACTAGCATAAAATTTTAGTTATTTTTATTATAAATAGATCTACTACATATACAAGTTAGGGCATCGCCTACAAAATTATATATGATTAATTCTCATTAGTCTATTGGGGATCTATAGGTGATTTCAAAGTTTTGGAATAACTAAGGCTTGATTATTGTTGTAATTAAAGTTTAATTTTGCCACAATTTAGGCCAAGAGCCTTGGAGCTTAGAAAGAAATATAGGTAAAAAACTCAAAATAGTAAGATTTTGACTCGAAAAATTTGGTTTAGTTATGTTAAGAATGCAGTTAAAAGCCATAGTGGGGTTTTCAATTTCATATTCATTAACCCAAGCAAACCAAAGACAATTCATTCTAATAATTCCTATATGTATATATACCTTCTACTAAAATTAATTCCATTTGTTTGTGAACAGCAGGCTTCAGGAACGTTAATTGGGATGGATTTTTCTGATTTCGAAGATCAAGTTTGGGCTTGGGAATAGAAATTTCGGCTTAAGTCAACTCAGGGCTGGCCTTAGGCACCCTAGGCTTAGGCTAATTAGGTAATTGCCTAGGGCCCCCTTACTAGAGATGGCCCCAAATTTGGGGACATTTTTTTTTAATATAAATATTTTTGGGAAATATTAGAATATTTTAGTTTACGTTTTTTTTAACTAATAAGAAAGCTCAACTATCGCTCCCCTTGGTGCGGTAGTCACTCTACAAGTATAAATGCTTGTGGGGTGTGGGGGGTAAAGGCCGGGGTTCAAGTCTCTAGGAGAGAGCCTCACACATATATACACTTAGATTAGACTAAAATAGAAATTCTATCTTGTATAAAAAAAGAAAACTCAAAGAATTAAGTAATGTTAGAGATAGAGATAAGAAAAATTTAAATAAATAGGTCTTGTAAATAAACTTGTTATTAATCACAAGTAATTCAAATAGGAAAATGTTAAAAATACTATAAATTTTACTATATAAATTTTATTTATTTAATTATTTTTATACAAGATAAAGATTCTACTCTAACCTAATCTAAGTGTATGTGTGTGTGAAACTCTTTTTTAGAGACTTAAATGTCGGCCATTGCCCCCCCCATTCTACAAGTATTAGTATAAATTCTTGTGGAGTGATCACTGCATCAATGATGCATAGTGGTCTCCGTAACTTTTATAATTTAATGTGAAAATAAAAAAAAAATCATATAAAAAAGTAAAAAGAATGGATTTAAAAAAAATTATTATTATTAATTAAATATTATTTAAGTGATAATCTAAAACCTCATTCGAAAATTTCGCCTTAGGCCTTTAAACGTTTGGGCCGGCCCTAGTCAGCTGATTAGAGTCAGTCATTTGAATCCGGTCAGTGACGGTGGCGTCATGTTCGTACCATTCAGAAGTAGTTGGCAGATGAGGCTATTGGCTACTTCAATATTAATGAGTTCACCGGCCAATATGCCAATAATCATTTATTTTCCCAAACCAGTTGAATATTCAGCCATTTCATTAAGCATTTCTTAGTTGGCCACAGTCGAACGTACAGAAATGTGAAGAAAACTGAGAACACCTTTAACTACGTGCATTAATGTTGTGGTCCGTATTTGACACTATAAAAGCTACTAATACTCTTTGCTAATCTGTTAGCTCAGCAAACATATACTTTCTTTCTTGTACCGGTATTTGTTTCCTCTTATTCTAGAAAAGAAGATGGGGAAGCTTTCTAAGTACTTTGGTGTGTTTGGCGTGATGTTGGTATTGTTAGTGATAGCTGCAGGGCCAATAGAATGTAGGAAAATTGAAAAAGATACATTTTTTGATGGCATAGGAGGTGGAGGAGGCGTTGGGGGTGGTGGAGGAGGGGGAGTTGGAGTTGGTATTGGTGGGGGTGCAGGCGGTGGCATTGGAGGTGGAGGTGGTGCTGGCGGGGGTGTAGGTGGAGGCATTGGAGGTGGAGGTGGTGTTGGCGGGGGTGCAGGTGGAGGCATTGGAGGTGGAGAAGGTGGTGGTGTAGGAATTGGAGGTGGGTCTGGTGGTGGAGTTGGTGGGGGTGCAGGTGGTGGCATTGGAAGTGGAGGTGGTGCTGGCGGGGGTGCAGGTGGAGGCATTGGAGGTGGGTCTGGTGGTGGTGTAGGAATTGGAGGTGGAGCTGGTGGGGGTGCAGGTGGTGGCATCGGAGGTGGAGGTGGTGCTGGTGGGGGTGCAGGTGGAGGCATTGGAGGTGGGTCTGGCGGTGGAGTAGGAATTGGAGGAGGAGTTGGTGGGGGTGCAGGTGGTGGCATTGGAGGTGGAGGTGGTGCTGGCGGGGGTGCAGGTGGAGGCATTGGAGGTGGGTCTGGTGGTGGTGTTGGTGGGGGTGCAGGTGGTGGCTTTGGAGGTGGTGGTGGTGCTGGAGGGGGTATTGGTGGTGGATTTTAAACCAAAAGTTAAAGTTTAAATCTTGGAATGTAATGTAATGTAGTACCATGCTAGTGCATGGATATTGCTTAAAAGTTAAAACAATGGAAATAAATTGAAGAGCAAGAGCTTTCTCAATAGCTTCCTTCACTTTGTTCGTGCAAATCATAATTCTTAAGTTCCAAATAATCATATGAAGCGGGGACAGAGTCAGGATATTGATTGAGAGGCTGAAGTATGACTTTTTTTTTTTTTTTTTTTTTTTTTTTTTTCAGGAAATACAATAATTCATTAAAATTCCATGAATCCTTATGAGATTTTTGTTTTGTTTTGGTTTTTTTTTTTTGGAAAGGTTAAAAAAATGGGCTTCTTATTTGATTTGTTGTTGTCATTTAGGCTAGTTTTGTTGTTGTTTGGGTTATTTTTGTTATTATTTGAGTAAATTTATGTTGTCATTTGGAATATTTTGTGGTTTAGGAGGTCAAAATTTATGATTGATGATGCCAAGTTTAATTTTCTAAGGCCCAAATTCTAAATCAACCTTTTTAATATATATATTTAAACTTGGGGGAACAGGCCTTCTTGAGCCAGTACGTGGCTCCTAAAGTAAAAGTAAAAATAATTAGCAACATACTTTTTATTTTTTCAAAATAAAATTATATATAAAAAAGGGGGAAAAAGACAAACTAACAAACTTGATAGCTTTTTGTGGTCTATATTCCATAGAAAAGTTTAAGATTTCAAAGCAGCAATAAAACAAGAAACAAATATATATCTTAGGGTTTTAAATTAAATGCAAAAGTTAACAATATATACGACTGCACTCGCATTGGAGATTCGTAAAATCCATACAATAATTAAAAATCGAACGGTGCTACCTAAATTCACCTAATTAGCCTAAAATCATAAGCCAAGAGTGTGTTCTGATTTTAAACAAGCCTTGATTGAGAACCCTAGAGTGCGTAATACATCAAATGAATCATATATCAAGTCATAAGACTTGCAGGGTCGCTGTGTTGCATGCATGCATGTCATTTAATTTGTAAATTGTGAGGCACACCCCCAACAGTTTCTTCTACTTTTGCCCGTTTGGTGCCATCAATATAATCTATGGATACGAAGGGTGCAACTTCTTTGTTCAGCCACTTTTCTTGACAAAGGAGCTCGCTCTTATGACTACAATAGAAAGATGAATTAGGACAAATTGTTTTTGATCACAATTTGAGTGAATAATCACTTTGTATCAAGTTGCATTACCTTAGACAGCCTTTAAAATAATCTTTATATATGTTTAGGGTTGTAAGAAAAGAAAACCCTACACAAACATACATGGATATGCGTGAAAATAGATCCGGAAATCTGATTTTTATAAATCTCGATAGATAGGTTATCTTTGGAGCTGCTATCGAGTATCGGGCTAAAACTGCCTTATAAACCTTGATAGATACAATCTGTCGAGCTAGCTGTCGAGCTTTAAAATACAATACTTCTTCATTTGTTTCTTGGACAGATTTGCACGGCTTTAACTCTTGACTTGAACAACATGTTTTTTGAAGACTCAAACAATCCTAGATCTATCCAATTACAAGAAATATGCGTTTTGTCAAAGGATTAGCCAATATACAGTAACATATGTTCTAACAAGTTTCACATATGTCCTAACAAATTACGTAGAACATGGATCTACCACGGCCAAAGATAATGTCAATTTAACCTTGGATGTAACAACTGTCATAGTAATGCCTGCCTTCGTAATCAAAGAGAGTGTTGTTTTTGGTAAAAATTTGGACAGTTTGTCAATTTATATGTGTCATCCTTGTGTAGAGGCCGAGCTAATCTTCTCTGTATCGTTTCAATTTCATCTATCCCCAAAGGAATATCAAAGAGAGTATTATGTTTGTTGTAGAATGTACGATGGTAAAATGCAATTTGGTTTACACAACAACAACTGTAGCCATTGATTTTTTTTTTTTTTGTGAGGTATAAGCGGATCCCAATGGGGGTATCAAAGCAATGTGCATCAACACAAAGTTGAGCAGTTAAAGCAGAGAGAGAAAGCCTTCATGGATCCACCTAAAATTGAAGCACTAGACTAGAAACAATTGTAGCTTAGAAGTGCTGTTGTATCACTTATAGGAAATGACGTGTAGTTTATTTAGGTTTATTTTTTTGCTCTAAAGAATTCACACATGAGTAAGGTTGTTAGATGATTTACACGTGAGAGAGTTTGTTAAGATTCTATTAGTTGTTAGTTAGGTAGTTTTCCATTCCTTGCTTTTCTGGTTTAAGTCTTATCTTTTATATAAGCTTTGAGCTAATTTAATCATAATGCAATTTTCAATTTTTCTCCCAAATCTCTGTTTTCTCATATGGTATTAGAGCTAACTTCTAGACACTTCCATTTCTAGGGTTTCTCAGATTAGATTTGGGAATTTTTCACTTCCTTATCCACCATTGTTGCTTTCTTCAAGCTGTGTTTGAATTTCTTTAAAAACACAGCTAATGCTTCCACCACTAAATCTTCATTTTCTTCGCAAGATTCATACAATCTGAATGATCCTCTGTTTTTAAATCTTAGAGAGAATCCAGGAGTTGTTCTCACCTCTCAATCGCTGATTAGGGGAGAAAATTATCTTGCTTGGGTGAGGTCAGTGAAAAAGTCTTTGATTGCCAAGAATAAGCTTGGTTTCATAGATGGTTCTTTAACCATTTCTTCTCCATTGTTGGATTCACCAATAGCTGCTTAAGCATGGATTCATGCTGACAACATGGTTGGTATTTGGATCATCAGTTTTGTTTCACCAAAACTCCAAGCTAGTATTATATACAGAGATACAACACTTGAAATTTGGACTGATCTCAGAGACACATTTAGCCAAGAGAATGGAACTAAGGTCTTCAATATTCATAAGCAAATTACTGAGATTCATTAGGAGAACAATCATTCACTAATTACCTTACTCAGCTCAAGGTCATCTACTAATGGATCCATTGCCTTCTATCAATAAGGCTCATTCTTTGTTTATTCAAGAAGAGATGCAAAGGTTCGTGACTAATTCTGTTAGAGTTGAGTCTACTGTCTTGGCTACCAAGAGTTTAGGAAACAATTCGAAAGGGAAAGAAATGCCTTTGTGTACTCATTGTGGAAAGTTGGGCCATACTGTGGACAAATGTTACAAATTGCATGGTTTTCCACCAGGTTACAATTTTAAGAACAAGAATGTGTTCGCTCATCTAGTCTCATATGTTGCAGACTAGTCTCAAGGTCATTAATTTGCTACAAATCCTGATCACAATTCTGTTGTTGCTCAGGCTCAAGCACCTGCTTTTACACCTGATCAATACCAACATCTTCCGTCTTTGATTGGTTCTTCTTCAATTGGAGTTCAGTAGGCTTCAACCAGTCAAGAACCTCACATGGTCAATACTGTGTCTTTGCCTTCTAATGTTGTTGCAGGTATTGTTTCTTCCTTCAAACATTCTGTGTTTTCTGCTAAAGTTATGAACAAAAAGGCCTTTGGTGTTGAAACTTGGGTTATAGATACTGATGCCACTGATCACATAACATGTTCCATGCACTTAATGACTTCCTTTAATGAAATCTCACACACTATGGTTGAATTGCCCAATGGGGAAGCTGCTGTTGTGACTCATGTTGGTATAATCAAAATTTCACCCCATATTACCCTCACAAATGTTCTTTGTGTGCCTTCTTTTTCATTCAACCTACTATCTGTCAGGGCCTTAACTCATTATCAACCCTTTTGCTTTGTTTTTCTTTCAACTTATTGCTTTATATAAGACCTTACTTGTTGGAGACGATTGGAATGGGTCAAATGCATGATGGATTGTACTTGTTACAAGGATCAAGCCTCACTCAAGCTACTAAGTCCCTTGATGATTTTCTTCTCAGGCACAAATCCAACTCATTTACTGCTTTTACTACTTCTGTTTCACATGCCAATTTGTATTATTTGTGGCATTCTAAACTAATACATCCATTTGATATGAAAATTAACTCTTTGAGTCATGTTTTTCCTTTTCTTCAAAATTGTTGTATTAAAGATTGTAATGTTTGTCCTTTGGCCAAGCAAAAGAGGCTGCCGTTTCCTTTTGATAATAATAAAGCTGCTAATTCTTTTGATCTTGTTCATATGGATGTTTGGGGACCATTTTATGTTCCTACTACTGATGGGCATAGGTATTTTCTGACTATTGTTGATGATACATCAAGGGCTACTTGGGTTTTTCTTTTAAGGACTAAATTTGAAGTCAGGCCCTTGATTGTGTCCTTTTGTAACATGGTTCACACCCAATTTAAGACTACCATCAAGTTTATTAGAACTGACAATGCTTTGGAATTCAATATGGTTGATTTTTATAATTCTAAGGGGATTATTCATCAACAAAGTTGTGTTTACACTCCACAACAAAACTTAGTTGTGGAAAGGAAACATCAGCATATCCTTGCCACTGCTAAAGCATTGCAAATTCAGTTTAGTCTTTCTCTTGTTTTCTGGGGTGATTGTGTTCTCACAGCTGTGTATTTGATTAATAGACTTCCTACATCTTTTCTACAGAACAAATCCCCTTATGAGGTTCTTTTTAACAAGGTTCTCTCTTATTCTCATCTTAGAACTTTTGGTTGTCTTTATTTTGCCATTGATGTTATTCCTCATAAACACAAGTTTTCTCCAAGAGTTAGGAAATCAGTATTTTTGGGTTATCCTTTTAGCATTAAATGGTATAAACTATTTGGTCTTCAATCACATTCCTTCTTTATTTCTAGGGATGTGGTGTTTCATGAAACAGTTTTTCCCTTTTCTTTAAATGTTATTGATTCTGCTTCTGCTTTTGATTTGATTCCCTTGCCTACCATTCCTCCTCTTTATTCTGTTTTTCTTGATATTGCCTCTTCTTCTTCTTCTTCTTTTTCCGCTAATTCCATTGTTCAGCTTCATCATGATATTGATGAGGATGCTCAGTATATTCCTGATGCTCATGATCCTGATGATTTTGATCCTCTTATTGTTTCTGACGTTCCTAGAAGGTATACTAGGATTTCAAAGCCTCCTTCTTATCTTAAGGCCTATCATTGTAACTAAGTGTCATTTGCATCCCTTTCTGATCAACCCCATTCAGGTACTTTTCATCCTCTCTCTTCTTATCTTTCATAAGCCAATTTAGCTTCTACCTATAAGTCCTTTTGCTGTTCTATTTGTACTACCATAGAACCAACATATTTTTCACAGGCAGTCTTTGACCGCAAATGTCAAGAAGCCATAGATACTGAGATTGCAGCATTGGAAGCCAATAACACATGGACTGTTACCTCTCTTCCTCCTAATAAACATCCTATAGGGTGTAAGTGGGTTTATAAAATCAAGTACAAGGCAGCTGAGTCTATTGAGGGTATAAGGCTAGATTGGTTGATAAGGGATTCACTCAGAAGGAGGGTCTGGATTATATTGAAACTTTTAGTCCTGTTGCCAAGATGGTTTTTGTGAAGTGTGTGCTTGTAGTGGCCACTGTGAAAAGTTGGTTTCTTAGCTAATTAGATGTAAAAAATGCATTTCTTCATGGTGATTTGCATGAAGATGTCTATATGGCTTTTCCACTAGGCTTTCACAGTAAGGGGGATCATGGGGAGCAGCTTGTATGCAAGCTTAATAAGTCTTTGTATGGTCTTAAGCAAGCTTCAAGACAATGGTTCTCCAAGTTTTCAGCTACATTGATTTAGCTTAAGCTCACTCAATCTAAGGCAGACTATTTCCTTTTACCAGGCAGTAATGAGCTTCTTTTATTGTTTTGTTAGTGTATTTTGATGATGTTCTTATAGCAAGCAATGATAAACAACAAGTTGATGAGTTTAAGGTGCCATTAGACCAGAAGTTCAAATCAAAGGATTTAGGTGAGCTAAGGTATTTTCTTGGGTTGGAGGTGGCTAGGACAGCTAAAGGTATTTCCTTATGTCAAAGGAAATAAGTCCTTGAAATTTTGGAGGATGTTGGACTTCTTGGTTGCAAGCTTGTTAAGGTTCCCATGGATCATAATCTAAAGCTCAACAAGTATGAGAGGTTGTTGCTTGATGATCCAGGAAAGTACAAGAGGTTGGTAGGTAGATTATTGTACTTAACTATCATTAGACTTGATATCACTTATGCGGTGCATAAGTTGAGCCAATTTATGGCTAAACTAAGAAAATCACATCTTGAGGCTGCACTAAAAGTGTTGCAATACTTAAAGAATGAACCTGGTAAAAGTATTTTCTTTTCTGCAAGTTCAAAACTCCATGTGAAAGGCTTCACGGATTCAGACTGGCATCGTGTCCAGATACTAGGAGGTCAGTCACTGGTTATTGCATTTCCATTAGGGATTCACTAGTTTCATGGAAATCAAAGAAATAGTTCACTGTTTCCAGATCCTTAGCTAAAGCTGAATATAGGGCTATGACCATTTCAACTTGTGAAATTGTTTGGATTCTTTACTTGTTGAAGGACCTTTAGTTTGGACACAACAGAGAAGCACTACTGTTTTGTGATAGCCAAGCAGCTTTTCACATAAGTTCTAATCTTGTTTTCCATGAAAGAACAAAGCATATAGAGATAGATTGTCATGTTGTGAGGGATAAGGTGATGGACAAAGTCATTAAACTCGTTCATATTAGGACTCAGTCACAGCTAATTGATTTGCTTACCAAAGCTTTAAGTCATAAGCAATTTTCAGAGTTTTTGTCTAAGATGGGACTGATTAACATTTATCAACCATCAGTCCATCTTGAGGGGGAGTATCAAAGCAATGTGCATCAACACAAAGCTGAGCAGTTAGAGCAAAGAGAGCAAGGCTTCATGGATGCACCTAAAACTAAAGCACTAGACCAGACACGATTGTAGCTTAGAAGTACTGTTGTATCACTTATAGGAAACGACATGTAGCTTAGTTAGGTTTATTTTTTTTTCTCTAAAGAATTTACATGTGAGTAAGGTTGTTAGATGATTCACACATGACAGAGTTTGTTAAGATTTTGTTAGTTGTTAGTTAGGTAGTTTTCCATTCCTTGCTTTTCTAGTTTAAGTCTGATCTTGTATATAAGCTTTGAGCTAATTTAATCATAATGCAATTTTCAGTTTTTCTCCCAAATATTTGTTTCCTCATAGGGGGCCTCATTCTGCACTGTTGAAGACAAAAAAGAAATAAAGTTAATGCTGAACATTGAATGAGAAATCATTATCGGAAAAAACAGAGACAAATTTAAGGTTGATGTTGAACTTGGTATATATATTCGTTTTCCCCGCTGCCTTATAAATGGTTTATTAAATTATGAGTAATCTTCCTTTTTTAAATATTATAATATTTTATGGTTCATGTTAACGGGTGTCTTTAGGATAATGGTTAATAAAAAATTTTAAAAAAATTTTGACATCACCTTTATGAAAAATATAAAAAATTGTCAAAATAATTAGTTTTTTCATCATTTTCTCATGAAAATGTTTTTATAAATAACTTTTAAACCAGTGCTTTTAAGGCATCTATTAACTTTTCCTGTGATTTATTATGTGAATCAACATTAGAAACTATCAACTTCCATATGTTGTTTTATGGAAATAGAAAACAATTTTATTTTTGGTCAGGATTAATTACACACACTTTTACACAAGTCCATATAAGCTTGTCCATGGGTCGGGTTGGTTCAGTTTTGGACCCAACTTGGACCCGACTCACTAGCATTGAGTGGAAGGCAAAGGGACTTGAAATTCACAACCGACATCAATTGGTTGAGTTAGTTTTAGGTTCAGTCGTGGTCAGTTGGTTTGGTAGATAGTGAAATTAGTTGAAATCTACAAAACATAGCCGGAATTTTCAAAAATTCACTAAAATTTATTGGTATTTGGCTAAATCCCACTAGATTTAGTCAAGATCTTGCCAGATCTGGCTTGATCTTGTCGAATTTGGTCGGATTTCTTATATAGCATTGATTGAGTCGGGTGGCTTGGGTTTTGGAGAAGAAGACCCACCACTTGACTCTCCGGCGTCGGTTCTTGGAATTGGATACCTGCTGCTGATAGACTAGAGCTTCGATTTGGGTTGGAATTAGGTCAACATGGGGTGGTTTCGTAAGGTTTTCAGGCTCTGGTTGAGTCAGGACACCCCTAAATCCATACATAGGTGCAAAAAAATTGAAATCACACATGTGGAAAAACAATTGAAATCAAGCGTTGAATAATTTCTGTTGTTTTTGCCTGTGTGTGTAGACACCGCATTTTGTACTCTTTACAATTCGAGTCTTAATTCCCCAATGATGGTAGTACTCTAAAGCCTATTGTTGGTTTAGGGTCCAATAAGATGAAAATTGACTTGATGAAAGTGTTTGTGGAAAATATAGCTTATTTTTTGAAAAGAAAGGCCACAAGAAACCCTAAGTGTGTGCACACATACACGCGTATGTGTACGCACACTAAGCCATGCGTACGCATGCTTACTACATGCGCATGCATGCACAGGCATGCGTACATAACTAGGGTTACATAAACTATGTAAGGAAAGGTTTTCTGCATTAAACTTGGTTTGGAACAAATCTCACATCGTCTGAGAGCCACCCCAAACCCTTTTTTTTTACTATAAAGCCATGAAAGGTACTTTTTCTAAAGAGGACGGAAATAGTGGTAAAACACACAAGATTCACTAGAAAATAGTGAATCAAACAGAGAGTTTTTCACAAAACATCCCCAAGTCAAAATTTTCTTGACTAGGACCTTTTTTGCTCTTGATTTTTGAGTTCTAAGTTTACTAACTTATTTTTGAGTTGATTTTGAATAGATTGACTGAGGGGAACGATCAAAAACAAACTCTAAAGAGATCTAGTGTTGAGGTAAAGTTCTTAACTTTGGCTTTTCATTTTTCTTTGTTTTTGTGTTTATACACATGCTTTAGTGTTCATAACATGTTTATTTAGTTTAGGTTTACTTCATGTTTATATTAGAAGCATGCTAGGTTTCTAGTTTTCTGGTTTCTTTTGTATTTTTTTTTTCTATGTTTTTGGGTTAGGGTTTCAGGTGTGTATGCGCGCACATGCTTCATGCACACTTACGCATACTTTGAGTATGCGTATGCCTACAAATGGAATGTGCACGCATACCTTATGTATGCGCTCACATACTCTTGCTCAGAAACCCTAATTCATCTCTGTTTGTTTTTTGTTTGTTTTACTTATATACTTAGCTTCTATTCAACCTAGTTTTCATATTTCTAAACATCTATTTACTCTGTTTTGTTTTGTTCTATTTTGTTTTATCTCTTTTATGCTTATTAGGGTTTTAGTTTGTTTGAATACCGTGAACATGCACATACCATGAACATGCATTGATGCATTGATACTGTGATGCAGTGGGGTAAGTCATGCATAATCACATAGGCATGCATCTTTTTTTTTTTTTTTGATGAGTATGATATGGTTGATGAACATGATATGCTTGGTTGAATCCCATGATTTTGATGTTTAGATACCGTAACATGCTTGTTTAAATCTTCTTTATGACGTTGTTGCCCTTGATGATATATGGTTAATGCCATGATAGATGAATGATAGGCTTGAGGATGATTATGCCATGTTGTTTGCTTTAAATGCATGTTAGGGTGTGTGTGAGTTAGAATAACATGTTAAGTATGCCTTTTATGAGATTGAGATTTGGAACACAATGAGTAGAACTGACTCAAGGGTCTAGTGGGGTTGGGTGCCTAACACCTTCCCATCTTCATACTTAAACTCCGGACATATGATCTGATAAAGATCAGTCATTTCAAGAAATACCCTATATTTATGGTTCATAGACCTAAACTAGGTGGCATCTCCATTTACACCATCTGCTATGGTCCAATCTAGGCCAAAGCGTACTTTCCATGACGGTTGTGGCCGCTTGTGCCACAGTGTGTATGGATGTGTGTGTGCACAATAGGTTTTATCCTTTATTTTTTGGGTTCGATTAACATGCGCTTTTAAAAAATACCAATTTTATGAGAAATCTAAAAAACTATAAAAAAAAATCAATTATTATTTTCTTTTTTCATAAAAATTTTCAAAAAATATATCTTAAATCAATGTGAAGTGCTACGTCTACAGTATTTTTTACAACAAATCATTGGTGGTAAGTTTTTATTGGTTCTAATTTGAATCTACAACTTAAATTACTTTTTTGTCCAAACGTAACAATTAATAACAACTTGCCACTTAAGATTTATTGTAAAAGTATTGTAAAAATATTATAAACATAACATTTCTTTAAATTAATAGCCTTAATGCATCCATTAAACTTTCACTTATTTTATTTTTTCCTTGTGTCAAAACGAATTAAATGGTTAAGTGCATTCGTTTTGACTTTTGACACAACAATAATGCTAATATGAGGCGCCCACCAATTGGAATAAAATGAAGAGCTGTTACATGGCTTCATTGCTTCCATGCAAAATTACTTTTTTCCAAAAGAAAATTACAAAATAAAGATAGAGAAAAAGGAAAAAATTAGCTAACAAACTTGGTACTTGATAGCACTTTGCGGTTTATATTGAGTACAAATCTTCTATCTTATTCTTTTTTTCTTTCCCTATGCTCTAAAAAAAAAAAAACGTGACACATGCTCAATTATTTAATTAAACCCTAATTTTGTGTCTTTTAATTTTTTTTTTTCCAGTTATCTAAATAAAATAAATAAAAAACCTTACGATCACCGCCACTACCATTCCAACGCCACGAGGCTACTGGCAAGAGATCTGCGATGCCATCAACGCTGCCAGTCACGCCATTTACTGCTGTCGAGTCCACCCCACCTCCTCCTTGTTTTCAAATCCATGAATGGGTATTAGTATTTGAAACCCACAAAATCGCTAGTCATCACTACCAAAACTCCATTAATCACCATGGCTTTGACCCATTTTCCATAAATCATTCATATGGGATGGTAGACATTCCACTTGCAGACAATGAAGTTTGTACTTGGAACAAAAATCTTAGGCCATTGTTTTGTTTGTTTGAGACAAGATTGGTAAGAAAGAAAGCAACGGGTGTTTTGAAAATAAGGAGGCGATCCCTTGGCCGCTTTGAAAGGAAGAGAATGAGAGAGTTTCTTTTTCTAGGTTGCTTTGATTTCTATGGGTAACAATTTTGGATTTGAAAGCAAGGAAGCGGTGGTGGATGGCTGTGACTGGTGGTGTTGATGGCGTTGGCGATTCCTTGCAATGGCGCTGGAAAAGGCTGTGGTGGTGGACGGACAAAACCCAATCACCACTCTGCTTCCTTTCATCCCCATCTCCCACTATATCATCTTCCTAATACAAACCAAGACTGAAATAATTTCATCTCCCTCTTTGTCATCTTCCTAATCCCATAAATTTCTTTAAACACAGTACACATCCAGCACAAACCAAATCCATAAATCTGGAATTTTTCCTTCTGGTGGGTAGATCGGTGCAACTAGCCCCCTGTTTTGCTCCGCTCCAAATTTAGGCCTGTGCCAGCCGAAACTTCGGCTTTTTAGCCGAAATACTCTTTCTGGGCCGAAATAAAAGGCTAGCCTTATTTTTTGATTTGCTTGATTCCGTGTACTTGATCTTAGTTGATCATGGGGAACGAGTAGGTCCGATTGTTATGAGTTGCTCAACACTTGACTTGTGATTCAGCGAGAAAGTTAGAGTTCCTAGCAAAATTCTAAGCTAAAAGAAGCTGAAAACAGATGAGGAGAGAGTTTGAAAAGGTTTTGTGATAATGAATAAGTAAAGGTGTCAGGTTAATGTTAAAAGCATGCCCTTAACTATTTATTTTACAATTTTTTTTTTATTGGAGGTTGAGAAAGTTGCCAAAAAATTTGATAATTTTTTTAATTCTCAATAAAATTTTTTTTAAAATAGTTTCCTAATATATATGATAGAAGAGTAGTATTAAAAGAGAGATGGAGCAATGAGTCATGTGGCTGTGACACAAGGAATGATGAATTTTTGAATATTTAAGTTAAGAGAGGTTTTTGGAAAAGTTGCATGCTTAAGGAGAACAAAATGAAGCTATTGGAAAAGTAAAAAAGTTCCCAACAAAATATTCAAAATGAGTTAAAAATTAATCACACCAATAAAAAAGTTACAAAAAATTGATGTCCAAGGCAGTGTACAATTTACACCAACATCTACGTTCAAGGAGAACAAAATGAGTTATTCAATGACTACTATAAAGCAACAAAAGAAGAAAATATAAAAAATTATTTAAAGTTGCAAAAAATTTATATATGTATAAAGTTGCAAAAAAATATATATAATATATATATATATATATATATATAGTCTTTCAATTGATTACAAAATTGTTATTTTAACATTGCAACATTTATTGGATAATTGAGGATATTAGGGGTTTGGAATCCTAATTTTTATTCAAATTTTTTTTTAATTGATATTTTCCATTTAGTAATTGTATCGAGGATAGAGATTTTTGAAATTGGAATCCTAATGTGCAACATTCATTTTTTTTTTTGGTAATAAGAGTTAGATATCTATTTGCTTTATTTCCGATTACGTTAGCTATTTATTTGCTTCTAAAAGATATCAAATCTAACCCTCACTTTCACGAAACTTAAAGTAAGGTATCATATGAGTTTGTCTCATGTTTTTGTGTTGTGCGTCTTTAAGTTACTAAGGCAACGAAATGAAAGTTTTTAAGGCTGTTTCTGTTTGGCACTATCAACAACATTGTATAAGTGATAGCTTATATTCTTATTTTATTGTTGGGTTTTTTTTCATAGTCAATAATTTTTCTGTGCATTGTACGGGTTAACGATTAGTTTTATTTAGATAATTAAAAAAAAGGAAATAAAAGAGATAAAATTAGCTAGGGTTTAAATAAATAATTGGACACATGACATATTTTATTTGTGGGACATAGAGTGGAGCACAACAAATAGAATAAAAGATTTTTAGACTTTTTTATATTATATATGTACCGAATTATGAATACAAATTATTTTTATTGCTTTTTGTGTTCTACTTTATGTTTTATCAATCACAATTTTTTATATGTTTGTTTAACTTTCTTTATAAAATAGTCAAATTTTAAAATAGAAAAAAAAAAAAAGCTGTGATTGGTGGAATATAAAATAGAACACATAAAATGGTAAAGATGATTCATATTCTCTAATTAACATTGAAAAAGTTAAACTTTCAATTCAGCAATAAAACAAGCAACAAATATCTATCTTAGAATTTTAAAATTTCCTCTGGGAGGTTCATCATTTCCTTGGTTCCTGCCCAAACTTCCCGAGCAAACTCACAGGTCCGCGCCAACTGGGTTGTGTCCAAGGGAGTCAATACCGTACCGGAGACTGTACCGGTTTGGTCAGCGGTACGATATATTTCGGATACCGGTTAATACCGGTATACCGTTTCGGATTTACCGCTAAATATATATATATATATATATATATATAAAATAGTGTTTAAAGACCATATATATATATATATATATATATTCATAGATTAAACTAATTTATAATTTTAAACCCAACATAAGCCCAAGCCAAGCCCATGTCTATACATCTATACCTATAAAAAGAATTAAAAATCAAGTAAAATTTAAAATACTAATCTTACTTACCTTTCACACGTGAGCCTTATTGGAAGCAAAGCTCTCTCTGCTCTCTGTGCTCTGCAGCAGCAACAGTGCAACACTCTCATCCTCACACCTTTCACACGTGAAGGCTTAAAAAAAACAAAAGGGCAACTGACATTTTTGACATTTGAGAGCACTTTTGATAGTTTTGAGAGGTTAAGAAATAATTAAAAAATGAAAAAATCTGACATAAGAAGGATCCTTTTGACTTTGTACATCACTTTTGCAAGCTGTCATATTTATTGGGTGTTTAAAGGAGCTGAAATTTTGGCTATTGAGCTTACACTGGACGCAACCAAGAAAGAGGAAAGGCAAGTAAATCTGAAAGAGAGAAAGGTGCCGGTTTTGCATGTCATCTGGAATGTGAGGGAGGAAAGACCATGCGCTATGAGTTGAGAAACTGCGAGTGACGCCGGTGAGTGGAGAGCTGAAAGAGTGAGAACGTTTTTTTTTTTTTTTTCTTCTTCTTCTTCTTTTTCTTGTTTCGGTCCGGTATGCATTTTCCGGCCGGAATGCGGTATTTTTTCCGGTATGGCCGAAACGATCCGGTATGGCCGGTATTTAAACCGGAACGAAACAGCCATGTTTTTGTACCGGCGAAGGCATCGGAACGGTAAATTTCGGCTGTACCGGCCGGTACGGTACGGAATCAGCTTCCTTGGTTGTGTCTTCAAATTCTAACGCTCAGCAAATGATGCTGAAACTAGGCTGGGTTGAACTCTGCCAAGTGTCAACTGCCCAATAGAACTCAACTTTCACAGTATGCATAAAAATGAACATATGACTATTCGAGGCAAAGCAAATACTAAAAAGGGTTCGGTTAATGTGTGCCCTAAGGGCATACATTAAGCTTTTTATTTATGGTAAAAGTTTCTCGAGAACTGAAAAAACTGTCATTACTTTTTCAATTTTGAACAAAATTTTTTCCAAAAATAAATAAGTATTGTGTGCCCTACATTAGTAAAATCCTACTAAAAACTACTCAGAGAACAAACCCCATAAACATAGAATAGAAGGGGTCATTGTAGTCAAACACAGACACGTGTATGCACGAACTTATAAGCTACTCGAGACATCAAATCACAGAATCAAGGTTTATATATCCTAACTCCACTTGTGTTAGCTTGCCAGGAAAGGACCAGACTTCGTACATGATTTTGTTGTTTATGATTGTCCACCTATGGCCATGCTATTGCTTTATGACAATTTCAGCATCTATTATCAGAGGCTTTGTCCTCCTAACTCTCTTTATTATCCCCCCCAAAAAAAAAAAAAAAAATCCACTTGTTTTTGTGCTTTTAGTGTCATACATTTTTGTTTATAGTGATCAGTTTAAAGCTCGAAAAGAGGGAAGATATGTAGGTTGACAACTAGTATAAAATTTAGTTATTTTATTATAAATGGATCTACTATATATACAAGTTACGGCATTGACTACAAAATTATGTGACTAATCCTCATTAGTCTATTGAGGATTTATAAGTGACTCCAAAGTTTTGTAAATAAAGTCTGGCTATTGTTGTAATTGAAGTTTAGTTTTGTCACAATTTAGGTTTATTGTTGTAACTGAAGTCTGAGTCATACAAACATTAGGCCTAGAGAGACAAAACGAAAAGAACCTCAAGGCTAACCCAGGTGCCTAACCGATCTGCATACAATGACAAACCAGAATAAGGAAATTAAGAAGTCCTTTGTGCTGCAGTGAGTTGTTGGGTATTCTGTCAAGAAGCCAGTAGCTCCATCAAAAGTGGTCTTTGATTTTAATTGGATTTTTCCGAAATAGAACTTGTTGCGTGCATTCCATAAAGCCTAAACAACCACTGCCAGGGTCTCTAGTTCCTATGTTCCAACTTATTCACCATACAGCGAAACAGTAAGAAAGAAATCTGATGCAGCATTGGAGCACTACTGTATTCTTCCTTTGGCCATTGTCTAAACATTTCTAGCAAATGGGCATTCCCATAGCACATGACACGTAGTCTCAGGAGTTGATAGCAGAGTACAAAATTACAAAAAATCTAATACCACAAAACTCTTGCCACAAACTAATGGCCCATTTGAATTGAGGGAGAGAGAGGGGAAGTAGAGTAGAATAGAGTAAATTTAGTACAAAATTAGTTTTTTTTAGCTAATTTTACTCTACTTTACTCCTCTTTGCTCCCACTTCTAATCCTTCTCTCTCCATTCAAACAGACCAAAATAGTGGTGGAAAAAAAAAAAGTTGATCTCTATGAAATTGATAGGCAGTCAATAATTATCAATCATGTAGAATAATTATGGTTAAAATTGTGACTTTTCACTTGGTATTAGAATTACTCCAAAATTAATTGCATTTGTTTATGAACAAAAACAGGCTTTAGGTTCGTTGGAATGGGTTTTTCGAATTCGAAGAGTTTTAAATGGGCTGGTATCCGCCAAAGCTTGGGCTTGAATAGAAATTTGGGCTTAAGTCCACTGATTAGAGTCAGTCCGTTGGGTCACTGACGGTGGGAGTCTGTACGTACGATTTTGAAGTAGTTGGCAGATGACGCTAGGCTACTACAATATTAATGATTTCACCGGCCAATGATCAATTTTCAAAACCAGTTGAATATTGCGCCATTTCATTAGTTGGCCACAATCAAATGTACAGAAAAGTGAAGAAAACTGAGAACACTTCAACTACATGAATTAATGTTGTCCTCCGTACTTGACACTATAAAAGCTACTGCTACTCGTTGCAAATATTAACAATTAGCAATTTCTTGTGCTGGTATTTGTTTCCTTTTATTCTAAAATAGAAGATGGGAAAGTTTTCTAAGTACTGTGGTGTGTTTGGTGTGATGTTGGTGTTGTTAGTGATAGCTGCAGGGACAACAGAATGTAGGAAAATTGAAAAAGACACATTTTCTGATGGCATAGGAGGTGGCTTGGGTGGTGGAGGAGGTGGTGGTATTGGTGGTGGAGGAGGTGTTGGAGGTGGTGGAGGTGTTGGTGGAGGATTTGGAAAGGGTGGTGGTGCAAGAGGAGGAGTTGGAGGTGGTGTTGGCCATGGTGGTGGTGTTGGTGGGGGTGCAGGTGGTGGCATTGGAGGTGGAGGTGGTGCTGGTGGGGGTGCAGGTGGTGGCATTGGGGGAGGAAAAGGTGGTGGTGTAGGAGTTGGAGGTGGTGGTGTAGGAGTTGGAGGTGGTGTTGGCCATGGTGGTGGTGTTGGTGGGGGTGCAGGTGGTGGCATCGGAGGTGGAGGTGGTGCTGGTGGTGGCATTGGGGGAGGAAAAGGTGGTGGTGTAGGAGTTGGAGGTGGTGTTGGCCATGGTGGTGGTGTTGGTGGGGGTGCAGGTGGTGGCATCGGAGGTGGAGGTGGTGCTGGTGGTGGCATTGGGGGAGGAAAAGGTGGTGGTGTAGGAGTTGGAGGTGGGTCTGGTGGTGGAGTTGGTGGAGGTGCAGGTGGTGGCTTTGGAGGTGGTGGTGGTGTTGGTGGGGGTGCAGGTGGTGGCATTGGGGGAGGAAAAGGTGGTGGTGTAGGAGTTGGAGGTGGGTCAGGTGGTGGAGTTGGTGGAGGTGCAGGTGGTGGCATTGGAGGTGGAGGTGGTGCAGGTGGTGGTGCAGGTGGAGGTATTGGGGGCGGAAAGGGAGGTGGTGTAGGAATTGGAGGTGGGTCAGGTGGTGGTGTTGGTGGGGGTGTAGGTGGTGGTGGTGGTGGTGTAGGAGGAGGTGCTGGTGGAGGTGTGGGTGGGGGAGCTGGTGGTGGTGCTGGAGGAGGGTTTGGTGGTGGAGGTGGTGTAGGTGGAGGTGCGGGTGTCGGTGGTGGTGTTGGTGGCGGCTTTGGTGGTGGTGCTGGAGGGGGCATTGGTGGTGGATTTTAAACTAAAAGTTAAAATATATAGCTTGTAATGTAATGTAATACCATGCTCATGCATGGATATTAGTTAAAACAAATGGAATAAACAGAAGAGCAAGAGCTTTTTAAATAGTTTTTTTCACTTCTTCCATGCAAAATTATAATTCTATCAGTTCCATATAGTCATATAATTAAAGTAAAAGTAAGTTTTGTTTAGACAAACTAACAATCGTCGCGGCACTTTCTGGTATATGTACCGTTTAAAAAGTTAAGATTTCAAATGAAGTAGTAATAAAACAAGAAACAAATATCAATTTAATTAGAGTTCTAAATTAATTTCAAAAGTTACATTAACATATGATTGCGCTGCACTCGCATTGTACGTTCGTAATATCCATACAATAATGGTAACCAAACTGTGCCACGTAAATTCACCAAATTAGCCCAAAATTACAGGCCAAAAGTGTGATTTGAAACATTGATTGAGAACACTAGAGTGCGTAATACATGATATGAATCATATATAAAGTCGTCATGAGACTTGCAGGGTCGCTGCATGTGCTGTATGCATGCATGTCATTTGTAAAGCATAGCCCCAACAGTTTCTTCTACTTGCTAGTTGCTTATGACCTACTTCATAGCCCAACACACTGGCATCCATTTGGTGCCATCAATGTAATCTACGGATACAGAGGGTGCAACTTCTTGCTCAAGCAGTTTTCTTGACCAAGGAGCTCGCTCTTTTGACTTGGATCCTGGTCCATGGCACTTGAACTCCACGTGGTATAGATTCCTGTTTAATTTACATTATTTTCAATGTTAGAACAGTCCCAAAAAATAAATAAAAAGTGTTCGTAGCACAAAAAAGAAGTAAGAAGATTAGCCTTTGAAATTGTGTTTCCTTGGACCACACCATCTATGTATTATTATTATTTGTTTAACACCTATGTGCTGGTTTTTAAATAAAGTATGATTAATTGAAGAACCATAGGGGCAAGTAGAGCTTGAGCTTTCTTACTTAGTGCTACCATCATTAGTTCATTACTCCAGTTGGTCCAGCCATGTGGTACATTAATGGTCTTTGAGAGGTATGTCTTTGCAAAAATCACTCTGCTGCAATGAGGTCCTGATGAGGTACAAACTTGACACTACGCACCACCAACACCATAGACCTGTCCTTTGTTAAATACAAACCCACTATATATGGTCATTTCACTTACCCTGTTTCAGGCCGTTAGGTCCACGAATCTTCACCCTCTTGTCTCCAATTACAAGGACGTCACAGCTCTGCGTCCAAAGTTGTACCAATTATTACTACATTTGATATGGATGATCTAGGTGATAGGAAAAAAATAGATGGATTTATTCCATAGATTAAATATTACTAATCTAAAAATTTATCTAGTATCTTAGTTAAATACCGTGGGCTCATGTAAACTATTAGATAAAAATAAATAAAATCTTAATCATAAAATTGATTCCCATAAACATGGCATCTAGGTGCATGGAAAAACTTTTAAAATACAAAGAACAAAATGAAAGCGAATTTAAATAATTACATGGAAGACCAATCTACCAGAGTCAAAGATGAAGTCAATTCAACTTTGGATGAGACAATTATCATAGTTCTTAAATTACCAATTCTTTAAAAAACTTATAAGCTTGTAAAAAAATGAAGAATTTATTCATTTAATTTAACACCCTCCTTTCATGTGTGGGCCACACTTGAGCTACTATTGAATAGTGGCCCAATATGTGAAAATTTAAATGGAAGGTGAGGTAGTGACAAGGGATTAAACTTCTTACGCTGATATCATATTAAATTACAAATTCTCTTACAAAATTAAGCTTATTAGAAGATTGCGAATTTATTCATTTAACCAAATAATAGTAATGTGTACCTTTGTAATACAAAGAGAGTGTTGTGTGTATTGTAGAATGCGCAAAGGCAAAATGCAATTTGGTCTGCGGAAACAAATGCAGCCACTGATTGATATTGTGAATTATAAGCGATCCCAGTGGGTGCTTCATTCTGCATTGTTGAAGACAAAAAAGAAATAAAGTTAATGCTGAACAAGAATGGCAAATCATGACCAGAAAAAAAAAGAGAGAGGTAAATTTAAGGTTGATGTTGAGCTTGGTACATATATTGTTTTCTCTGCTGCTTTATAAATGGTTTATTCGAATATGAGTAATCCTTCTTTCAACTAACCAAACCAGTTTTTCATTTTGAAAAAAAAAATTTTTTTTTTTCTTTTACCCTTAAAAACAAGAAAATGAAAACAGTTATCAAACATGACCTTAGTTTTTATGTGAAGCAAATGTTAGAAACAATCAACTTCCATGTGTTTTTTTAAGGCAACAGAAAACAATTTTATTTTTGGGTAGTGATAATTAATTGCACACATTCTGTCACACATCTGTGTATATATATTGGCAAATTACAAATTATGCCCCTAAAGTTTGGGGGTGGTTGGATTTTATTGGTGTGGGTATGTGTTCCAAACACTTTCATTCTTATTTATTTTCTAGCCATTGGAAATTTAAGCATATAATAGCCGTTGGATAATTATGAGATTAATAGCCATTGGGCAATTATGAGAAAAATAGCCATTAGTCAATAATTGATAATATAGCCGTTAGGCTTTTAAAGGTTATTAGTAATCAATAACTATAGACTATTATCTTCATAAGTAGCCTATATAATACTCATCGTAACACCTTTTCAAAAGAGTTTTTTTTTTTTTTTTTACTCTATATTTTAGATATACAAAATTCTACTATCTTTCTCTCCCACATATTTTTCTACAAGAATACTTGTTTTTTTTTTTTTTTTTTTAAATTTTTTAAGGAGAGGCAATGGCCGGTTGTTCTTAAACTTTTTGTGAGTGGAAGTGCGTACATCACAAAGGTCGATGCTATAGTTTAATCCTGAGGGGTTGTTTGGCCAAGAAAACCAATCACACTAAGTTTTACTTTGGATGACATGAATCAACCTTTAATGACAACACTCTTTGCGTGATTCTATAGCACTGTGAGATTTTTCCTAAATTTACTTAAATTTATATTATTATTGCTTATTTACACTTTTGTTAATTATTTGGGATATTTTTTGTTGTATCAAACTTGTTTATTTATTATTATTTTTCCAACAATCTTAAAGGTTGATTTTTGATGATGCCGAAATTCACCAGTAAGCTACACGGTCCTCACAAGAGCGAAATAAAAACCTACACAACGAAAAGAAAGGACCTAACAGAGAGCACCGGTGTGGTGCTGGCCAAAAACCCTCCGAAGGTCAAGTTAGAAACCTTGTTTTCAACACTGGAGTGCTAGAGTTGAGTTAACTATGCGTACCTTGATTTGTGAGGGTTTTGGAGTATTTATAGTAGTGTAGATCCGAAATCTATGCCTTGATACAGAAGTCCTTTCCTTCTAGGAGAGTAACTCGTGGTTAATCCTTTTCCTCATAGGAGTCTTACTTGTTAGGGTTAGGCGTGTAGGTCAAGCAAAACCATGGTAGTCCTACCGTGAGTCGCAAGTTAACTTCCATTAATAGTCCTTGGAGTCCAACACCTGCCATGTGTCACACACGTCCGTCCACAAAGCGTCCGTCCACCTTATATTCGTCATATATATTTTTTCCTCTTCAATTGCCCCCCAGTCCATGAATTCGTCACCTATTCTTGACGGGTCCATGGAATGAGTTGTTTCGACCATATGAATTCATCATGAACTTATTACGGATTGATTGCTAGGCTGGATTAGGGTCATAAATGCGCTTGAGGACACATGGCGAGCTTTGATTGATGGCTTACTTTAATCGAGGCATCCTTTCGTTTGTCGTGCCATTCCCCCTAGATATATATATCACCTATCCTTTTCATTTTCATATTTTGAAAAAATTTTTTGCTGACTAGAGCGCAACCGTCCTCTCTGTGTGACCGTCGCCTTGCAGAGCTACCGCTCCGTCATTTCATTAAATTTTCCTTTTGTCGCATCCTCACTCCGTCCAACTGTAAGTATTATTTCTTCTCTTCTTTCCCCTTTTTACTTGTATGTTGGTCCGTTGTCTGTGTAGATCTAGAGTCTTAGGTTTCCTTTACCGTCATTTGTAGGTGATGTCTAGTGAGACTTCCAGCGGTCATTCTTTTGTCCGTGAGGGAGCGGGCTATGAGAAGGTATACCCGTCAGGTCAAGGAGACCCGAGTACCTCCGTTAAGGAGAGGGAACCATCATCAAGCTCTCTTTCCTATGTGGAAGAAGAAGGGCGAGGAGAAGATGGGTCGGAGTACGAATCAAATGACGGTGTAGACGGTGTAGATCCTCCCGTCCAGTTTGTGATAGGCGACGATGGGTTAAGAGAATTCGTCCTGCTCCCCGAGTGGACAGTGAACAATTTCACCTCTTCCATCAAACCGCAACATTTCAATACCCTTAGGGAGAAATACCAAATACCAAACACCATACACATCCGTCTACCATTCAAGTCCGAGAAGTGCTACTATATGGGTCTTGAAGATGTTGGTGTGTACGAGCAGATGCTTAAAGCGGGCCTTCGCTTTCCTTTAAGTGCCTTGCACTGTTGCCTTCTTCAGTACTTGGGTTTGGCCGTCACCTAGATCTCACCCAACGCCTGGAGAGTTTTCCTGAGCGTTGAGGTTTTGTACGGCATCATGTCTCATGGGATAAGACGGTTAACAGTGGAGGGGTTCTTCAAATGTTACCATCCGGCTGAGATAGTTAAGTTGAAGGGAATGTATAGCTTCACATCGAGGAGTCCGTTACTTAGGTTAGTGTTCGAGACCCCAGATTCCAATTGTAACTAAAAGAGTAGATATTTATTCCTCTAAGGGGATGACTGGATGGGTCGTCCTGACGATCTTGAGTATATGCCCATTGATAAGACGTGGGGCATATTGTCACCGTCTGGTATGTGCCCATCTTTATTTATTTTATTGTCTAGTGTGTGTCTGTCCTGATTTACTTATCTATTGTTGATGTCATTCTAACCGTCCGTTTTTGGCAACGCGTAGCCGTCCAGATATTACCACCGAACAGTTTGGTTTCCTTGAAAAAATCTTCCAGAAAACCGACTTGTCGGAGAGGACGTGAGCGAAGCTCGTCACCTTGGACACCATCCATTAGTATTGCGACGGTCCTGAACCTTCTACTGCTGCACTTAACTACGACGCGGGAATATGCAAACGTAAGTTTCTTTGGACTAGGTGTTATTGACCTTTTTCGTCCTTCATGTCTTCTTACCGTCTATTTTTTGTAGAAATGGACGATGTTAAGAGGAGAGCACTTATCAAGCAGCAGGCTGCTAACAAGAAAAAGCTTGGGGGTGATCTTCCCCCTAAGACGGGTTTATCCCACTTGTCCACCAAACGAGGTCTAGAGAAGGCAGACCGTCCCAGTAAAAAGCAAAGGCTGGTGACAGGGCTCCCAGCCGTCCAGGTTACAGCAAAGCTACCCCCCAAGCTTGGCGTGGGAAAGGGTAAAGGTCTCATGACCAACCTTGACCCCGTCAAGGAAAAAGCTTCCGTCTTACTTAGAGAGGATCCTCAGTACGCTCTTGCTCAGTTGACTTCCATCATCAAGGAGGAGGACTATGAGGATATTGGCAACCATGCGACGGAAGCCATGGGGAAGACGGCCCTGTTTAGCCTGGCTCAGGTAATATGCCCGTCTACTACTCGCTTCGTTTGGACTCGTCATGCTTATGTGCTAACTTGTTTGTTGGCTAATGTAGACGGTTCTAATGGCAAAAGGGCTAATTGACCGCTGCCTGGTTCGTGAGAAGTCCTTGGAGCGCGTTCGTGCCAAGGCCAAGATGACGGGGGAGGAACTTGACGAGTTGAAGGTTTGGAAGCTCCGTCAGGAGGAGAAGATAAAGCTATCTGAGCAAGCTCGTGAAGACCTGGAAAAGGAGGTCGAGTTCTTGAGGGGGACGGTGAAGAACAATGAAGATAATGTTCGTAGGGCAAAGGTTGAGGCCGTCCAGGAGTATCAGGACTCCGATGCCTTCTTGATGGAATTGGGTACTTCCTTTGTCGATGGATTTGACGACTGTCTCCGTCAGGTAAAGGCATCGTACCCTGACCTCAACCTCTCCCATGTGAACATTGATGCCGGAGGCTAGACACCGGCTAACCCCGTCGACTCTGAGGGGACTGCGGAGCTTTTTGGTGAAGTTCCTGATAAAGATGAGGCACTGGTGGACGGTGAAACTAGACCCGTCCAAGGAGATGCTCGTCATGCTTCCCCCAATGCTCCTGATACTCCAGCTGATGTTGTCAATGTTGAAGAATAGTAGTTTTTATTTTTTTATTTTTTTTTTACGGAGAACAATTGGCAATGTAATCTTTAACCATCATATTTTTTGTAAACAATCTATTTAAGTAATCTCAATTGTTGCATGCTTTTTTTTTTTTATGAATGCTTCAATTACTTTTCATTGTTCCTATGATCCGTTCACCCTGTGTATTCTATTAACAATCATCCGTCCAACTTGTGGACTTAGTAAACATTGTTCCTTTTTGGATACCCTGTCCACTTTCGTGGACTTGGTAAATATTCTCCAACTTTTGGATGATCCGTCCACCTTGTGGACTGCAAATATCATTCTTCTTTTGGATGCTCCGTTCATTTTGTGGACTTAGTGAATGTCATCCTACTTTGGGATGATCTGTCCACCTTATGGACTGCAAATTTCATCCTTTTCTGGGATGATCCGTCCACTTTGTGGACTTAGTAAATATCATCCTTCTTTGAAATGATCCGTCCACTTTGTGGACTTGGTAAATATCATCCTTCTTTGGGATGATCCGTCCACTTTGTGGACTTAGTAAATATCATCCTTCTTTGGATGCTCCGTCCACTTTGTGGACTTAGTGAATGTCATCCTACTTTGGGATGATCCGTCCACCTTGTGGACTGCAAATATCATCTTTTTCTGGGATGATCCGTCCACTTTGTGGACTTAGTAAATATCATCATTCTTTGGGATGATCCGTCCACTTTGTAGACTTGGTAAATATCATCCTTCTTTGGGATGATCCGTCCACTTTGTGGACTTGGTAAATATCATCCTTCTTTGGGATGATCCGTCCACTTTGTGGACTTGGTAAATATCATCCTTCCCTGGATGCTCTGTCCACTTTGTGGACTTTGTGAATATCATCCTTCTCTGGGATGATCCGTCCACTTTGTGTACTTAGCAAATTTCATCCTTCCCTGGGATGATCTATCCACTTTGTGGACTTTAGTAAATATCATCCTTCTTTTGGATGCTCCGTCCACTTTGCGGACTTAGTAATATCATGGAATTTGGTGAAAATTCATTCCGTATGTGCTGAAAAACTCCTCTTATTATAATGGATACGTAGAACATTGTTTATAAAAAATAAGAAAGTCGCCCTTTAGGCTTTTAAAAGTGCTGTAGGAAACAAGAGCTATAACTATATGCTAGAAAAGATAAACAGGAGGTGAGGAGTGTACTGTTGTTGTTGTCGTCTTCTATTGATAGTACTTCTTCAGGTGCTCTGTGTTCCATGGATAACTTAGCTTCTTTTCGCTCAGGGTCTCCAGGTAATGCATTCCCTTCTTATGCCATGATGTGATCCTGTACGGTCTTTCCTAGTTTGGTCCAAGCTTCCCTTGGGTGGCATCCTTTGTAGCACCGAGTACTTTCCTTAGGACAAGATCTCCAACCTGGAAGTCTCTGTGCCTAACTCTAGAGTTGTAATGTTTCGCCATTAGGTCCTGGTATCGTGCTAACCTTTGTTCTGCGGTTGCCCTGACTTCATCCACTAGATCAAGCTGTACGCACATGGCTTCATCATTCTTGATCTCATCGTGGTTTTCAACACGGTAGCTTGTGAGCCCAACTTCTGTCGGAATGATCGTCTCACTACCATACACCAAACAGAACAATGTTTCTCTCGTCGGTGTTCTTGCCGTTGTCCTGTACGCCCACAAGACGCTTGGTAACTCATCCGGCCATATACCCTTTGCCCCCTCAAGACTAGTCTTGATGATTTTCAGTAAGGATCGGTTTGTGACCTCAACTTGTCCATTAGCTTGTGGATGCGCAGGTGATGAGTAGTGATTATTTATCCCTAGTTGGGAGCAGAAATCCCTGAATGCGTCGTTATCGAATTTCTTGCCATTGTTTGAAACCAGCACTCTTAGTATACCGTACCTGCAAATAATATTTCTCCATACAAAGCTACGGATACTCTTCTCCGTGATAGTGGCCAAGGCCTTGGCTTCCACCCATTTGGTGAAGTAATAAATGCCAACTACTGCGAATTTCAATTGCTTGATCGCTGTTGGGAATGGACCCATGATGTCTAGTCCCCATTGTGTGAACGGCCATGGGGCCGTCATGGGCGTGAGCTCTTCCGTTAGTTGCCTTATGAGATTGCTAAATCGCTGGCACTTGTCACAAGATCTGACGTATGCGTTGGCGTCCTTTTGCATTGTTGGCCAATAGTATCCCGCCCTGAGAAGTTTGTGCACAAAAGACCTTGATCCTGAGTGATTTCTGCAAATCCCTTTGTGAACTTCTCTCATGACATAGTTTGCTTCGTCAGGAGCAAAACACCTCAGATAGGGTTGAGAAAAACCCCTTTTGTATAGAACGTTTCTTATTATGATGAACCGGGAGGCTCTAACTCTCAGTTTCCTTGCAGCCTCCTTGTCGTCCGACAGGTGGCCATCCTTCATGTACGCAGCTATAGGGGTCATCCAATAATGCTCACTACTTAGCTCCTGCATACCAGTACCATCTATTAGTGGCGAAATTTGAACGAAGGATAATAACTGGTCAAGAACAGTCATTGGTTCTGTGGAAGCTACCTTTGCAAGCTGATCAGCCTCTTGATTTTTCTCCCTTGGAACTTGAATTAGTTTGATTCTGAGGTTTCTCATTCAACTTTTTACTTTGTCTAGATACTTATTCATTCTTTCACTCTTGCACTCGTAACTTCCATTAATCTGGCTGGTGATGACTTGGGAATCAGAGTAGACAACCACGCTTTCAGCTCCTGTAGCTATAGCGAGGTCTAATCCCACTATCAGGGCTTCATATTCTGCTTCATTATTCATTGTTGAAAAGCATAAACGGATCATGCACCTGATTTTATCCCCTTCCGGTGTGTGGATTACCACACCTACTCCAGTTGCATGTTTGTTAGAGGATCCGTTTGTGTGAACACTCCATACAGGGAGTTGATCTGCTGCTTGCTCCTTCGCGTTGGTAAACTCCGCAATAAAGTCCGCCAGGATTTGGCCTCTTACTGTGGGTCGAGGTCGATAGCGGATGTCATACTCACTCAGCTCGATTGCCCACAATGCCATTCGTCCAGCTGCTTCAGGATTACTTAGTGCTCTTCGTAAGTGCTGGTTCGTCATGACGTTTATGACGTGCGTTTGAAAGTACGGTTTGAGCTTTTGGGCCGCGGTCACCAATGCAAAGGCTAACTTTTCCATCGGTGGGTACCTCTTTTCTTCTCCTTTGAGCGCCCTGCTTGTGAAATAAACAGGTCTCTGTATTCTATCTTCTTCTCTAATGAGAGTCGTGCTAACAGCCGCTGGGGATACGGCTATATATAGAAACAGTTCTTCACCTTGCTTAGATGGGCTAAGTAATGGTGGAGAAGAGAGGTATGTATTCAAATCTTCAAAAGCCTTCTGGCATTCGTCCGTCCATTTAAATGATTTTCTCAATGTGCGAAAGAATGGGAGGCATTTGTTCGGCTATCTTGCCATTCAAGCTTTGGACTTCCTTCAGTGTCTTCGAGGGAGCTAAGCCCATTATTGCCTTTACCTTCTCTGGGTTGACCTCGATACCTCTTTGAGACACCATAAAACCTAAGAATTTTCCTGCCGTGACCCCAAATGCACACTTGCTGGGGTTTAGCTTCATGTTGTAGTTCCGTAGGGTGTTGAAAGTCTATTAGAGGTCGCTTAGATGGTTGCATTCCCGAATACTTTTTACCAACATGTCGACCACGTAAACTTGCACGTTCCTTCCAATCTGATGTGCGAACATCTTATTCATCAACCTTTGGTACGTGGCTCTAGTATTTTTTAGTCCAAAGGGCATTACCTTATAGCAAAAGAGCCCTTGACTGGTGATAAACGATGTTTTCTCTTGATCAACTTCATCCAGCTTGATCTGATTGTAGTTGGAGAATGCGTCCATGAAACTTAAAAGTTCATGTCTTGCAGTTGAATCCACTAGGGTATCAATACGCGGTAGAGGATAACTGTCTTTTGGGCAAACCTTGTTTAGATCCGTGAAGTCAACGCACATTCTCCACTTCCCATTCGCCTTCTTGACTATCATTACATTTGCTAGCCAGTCTGGATAGTGTACTTCACGTATGAAACCTGCTTCCTACAATTTTTGGACTTCCTCGGCAATAGCCCGGTCCCTTTCTGGAGCGAACACTCATTTCTACTATAGTATGGGGTAGAATGAAGGTGACACGTTCAACTTATGTACTATCACTATTGGATCGATCCCCGGCATGTCCTCATGACTCCATGCAAATATGTCTTGATTTTCTCTCAGGAACGTGGTGAGGCTTTGTCATACCGATTGATTGGCCATTGTACCAATTCTCGTGGTCTGTCCGGGCCTTGAGTCGTCAAGTGATACTTCTTCCAGTTCCTCCACTGCTTCAGCCATAGCTCGCTGTCCCTCGACATTTAGTGTTTGTAGGTGATCGTCCATCTCTGTCATGGCAATGTAGCATTCTCGTGCTGCAGCCTGATTTCCGCGTAGCTCTCCGACTCTATATTCGGTAAGGAACTTAATCATCAAATGGTAAGTCAAAGTTACAGCTTTCCATGCATTAAGAGTAGGCCGTCCGAGGATTGGATTATAGGTAGATGAGCAATCAACTACTAGAAAAACCACATCTTTAGTAATTTGTTGTGGGTGATCTCCCACTGTTACAGACAATGTGACGGCGCCAAGGGGATAGACTCTTGTCCCTCCGAATCCGACGAGGGGAGCGTTAGTTGGAACAAGCTGTTCTTTATTAATCCCCATCTGTTGGAACGCGAGGTAATACAAAATGTTTGTTGAACTTCCGTTATCAATTTGTACCCGATGCATGTTGTAATCTCCAGCTCATATGCTGACCACGAGCGCATCGTCATGTGGGTGGTGAAGACGTCAGGCATCCTCTTCTGAAAAGCCGATGGTCGGGATATCGATTCGTGCCATATTTGGTGTCGAGCCCGTCATCTGAACGTTCTGCACCATTCGTAGGTATGTTTTATGAGCCCTTTTGGACGATCCTGTGGTGATGTTGCCTCCGACAATCATCTTTATGTCTGCTATTGGTGGTCTTGGGCGCTTGTTCTCCCGTCCGGGGGGCTGGTCTTGTGGCGGATTCGTCGTTTCTTTACTGACAAACCTTTGCAGCTTCCCTTGCCTAATGAGCGCCTCGATCTGTTGCTTCAAGTCGTAGCACTCAGATGTGTCGTGGCCATGGTCACGATGGAAGCGGCAGTACTTGCTCCTTGATCTTTTGTTGGGATCCCCCTTTAACTTACCGGGGAATGTCAAGGCTTCTTCTTCCTTTATCTGCATCAACACTTGATCGATCGGGGACGCTAGAGGGGTGAAGCTTGTAAATTTCCCTATGGGCAGTTTTGGGCGTCTATCCTCCCTTCGTTCTCCCGTCCTAGCCATCTTCCGTCCCCCCTCTGATTGTTCCTCCTGCCTTTCTCTTTTCTTTGGCTTATCCTCCCTTGTTATTAGTGCGTCTTCTGCGGTCATGTACTTTTTCACCCTGTAAAGTACTTCGGACATAGTCTTTGGATCATTCTTATACAGGGAGAAGAGGAACTTACCTTTTCGCAGCCCGTTGGTAAACGCTGCTACTTGTATCTTGTCATCTGCTTCGTCTAATGAAAGAGCCTTTTTGTTGAACCGCATTATATACGACCTCAGTGTCTCATCTTCTCGCTGTCTTATGCTCATTAGACATGCCGTGGACTTTTTGTATCGGTGACCCCCGATGAAGTGTGACACGAATTGGGTGCCCAACTCCTTAAAGGTGCTGATCGAATTAGGCGTCAACCTGCTATACCAGACCCTTGCGGATCCCTTCAATGTGGTAGGGAAGGCCTGCATATAATTTCGTCTGGAACCCCTTGAAGGTGCATTAGAGTCTTGAAGGACTCTAGATGGTCCAAGGGGTCCTTGGCTCCATCGTAGCTCTCCACTTGTGGCATGCGAAACTTTGGGGGAAGAGGGCATGAAGTGATATATGCCGTGAAAGGTGAATTAGTTCGTTGGACCAGGTCATCAAGGTTGTTAGATACTTGTCCTCTGAGGGCATTCATCATCACGTCTATTCGTTCCCTCATCTCTTGCATCTCTGCGGCGATGTAAGGTGGTAGGTTCTCTGATACAGCTACCCGGTTGGTATTTCGTCTCTCTGGTCTGCTCAGAGCGCTGCTTCCCTCGGGTCTTTCAAGATTTCTCCTTTCAGTGCTCGTTCCCTCCTAGTCTTCCTTTTGCGTTCCAGGATGTGCGTTCTTCTGTCGTAACTGTTCCTCTAAATCGTGGTTTTTTTTGGTGAGACGTTCGACCGCTACCGCGAGTGTTTGAACTTGTCTTGCCAACGCTATCGCGTGAGGTTCGTCACCTTGGTTGTTGGTTGTTGCCATCGATCTAGTGAGTGCCATGCAACTTTTTGTCTTAGGAATAAGGCAATGTTTGATCACCCGTTATGTTCCCACAGACGGTGCCAACTGATGATGCCGAAATTCACCAGTAAGCTACACGGTTCTCACAAGAGCGAAATAAAAACCTACACAACGAAAAGAAAGGACCTAACAGAGAGCATTGGTGTGGTGTCGGCCAAAAACCTTCCGAAGGTCAAGTTAGAAACCTTGCTTTCAACACTAGAGTGCTAGTGCTAGAGTTGAGTTAACTATGCGTACCTTGATTTTTGAGGGTTTTGGAGTATTTATAGTAGTATAGAGCCGAAATCTATGCCTTGGTACAGAAGTCCTTTCCTTCTAGGAGAGTAACTCGTGGTTAATTATTTTCCTCATAGGAGTCTTATTTGTTAGGGCTAGGCGTGTAGGTCAAGCAAAACCATGGTAGTCCTATCGTGAGTCGCCAGTTAACTTCCATTAATAGTCCTTGGAGTCCAACACCTGCCATGTGTTACACACGTCCACCTGATATTCGTCATATATATTTTTTCCTCTTCAATTTTCATGCTTCAAAATGGATAAACAAGTTATTGATCATGAAATTTCATGTTGTGATATGATATTAAGTTTATAAAGAAAAAAAATGCTAGTAGTTATATTCTTAGAAATAATTACTTATATCTTTTGTGGAGTTTATTTTGTTATCTGGTTTATCTAAACAATTTGGTGGAATAATATTTTAAAAGAAAAAATAAATGACATCCATCCAAATGTGATTTTGATTCTTTAATCTAAATAAATATGTGAATAATATTATGTAACGTTGTCTTTAAATATGGATATCAACCTATTGCATTTGCAATTTGTGTGATACTATATGTTTATCATATTTAATGAAATTGTTTTATGTCTATTGAAGTATGAGGAACATGAGATTGAAGAAAAACGTATGTGTTTTGAGAATTGTTTTTTAGAATTCATAAAAAATAGTTAATGATAATTTTTATGAGAAATGAGATTAAAAAAAAAATATTTTTTGGCATAATTGTGAAAGAAAAAAAAGAAGGTGTAGACTTATGGTGAACGCATTCCTATTGATAAGTGGAATCAATAGTGCCGTATCAACTTGGTACTCCTTTTGTATAATGAAGAAACAATGATACTATAATTTAAATAAATATTATCTTCCTTGCCAAAGTATTCAAGTAATCATTTATGGTCGTGTGAAAAAGAAATTATGTATGATTAAACATTTGTATTATACAATTGTGGTATAATGATATCAAATTTTACAAAAGATTAAGTGTCTTATTCTTGTGAAACTATGGACGTTTCTAAGAGTGGTTTTTAGTAGATAGAGGCCATTCACTCTATGTACATGTGCTATCTTTTTTACATATCTTGACACATATATATGAAATGAGAAATTATGAAAAATAATTAAAAGTTTCTTTATATATAAAAAAATGATCCAACTAGTTTTTTGGACTAGTGGATATGATTTAGTGGTAATAAATATTATTTTTATCCACCAAGTGCAAGAGTGATATTGAAAATATATATATATATATATATATATATATATATTAATTGGCTATATGTGTTGTTTTGAGAAAGTGGATACGTTTTTGTGAATTTGAACAAAAAAATCTTGTATGTTGGGAAATTTAGACCTCGGTTAATAGAATTAACAAGTTTTAAACTCAAGTTGTTAATTAGATTTATTATGAATAAAACTTGTTAAAACAAACAAACATCAATATCATATCACAAATAATGCAGTGGAAAAATAAATAAGACAAAATATGATGACCTAGGAAAACAAATGAAACCAACCAGTTTCATAGTAAAAAATCTGGGGGGAAACCTTTCCAAAAAGTAATTCACTATAATAAAGAAAAGTTTCAGATATCGCACAAAACCTTTGTCCCTATACTCTATAATCCCTGTAGATGAACTTACAGCAGAAACCTTTTATCGCTTCAGAACCTCTGAACTCTTCAATATATGAACGCTATCCTTTGATGCACGGATCCTAGTATGTGTTTAACTCCTTTGCACGAATCCCAGTACGTGACTCATTTACCAACTTGAGGAAGAAGAATGTTGGCTGCAAAGTTCTTCACTTTATCAACAATGAAGATCAAGAAGCACTTGCTTACAAAAACTTAAGGCGCAAAGACGCAGTAGCTTCTTTCAGAGAGAATAAGGCTTCGGTCACATTTTGCATGTGTTCTCCTTGTGTTCTCTTATGTGACGGCCTCTAAAATAAGCCTTATATATGTCTAGGGTTGTGAGAAAAAAAACCTTACACAAATACATAAGCATAGGCCGAAAATCAAATATGAAAATTCTGATTTTCGTAACCTCGATAAATATTATCTGTCGAACCTCATTAAACCTCGATAGATAGCTATCTGTCGAGTAGCTATCGAGCTTTAATGAATTAGCACTTTTTCACTTGTTTCTTGGATAGATTTACATGACTTCAATTATAGACTTGAACTCTTGTTCTTTGAAGTATAAAACATATCCTAGATCTACCCAATTACAAGTAAAGTGCATTTTCTCAAAGGATGAGCCAACTACATAAAATATGTCTTTAACATTGTAACTCTGTAAAAAGAGAAGCCAAACTCCTAAATTTGATACATAGTGATTTTAATGATTTAAAACACATAATGACTAGAGGTGATAAAAGATTTTAAATAATCTTTGTTAATGACCATTCTATATATTCACTAAACTTTATTTACAAAGAATCAAAGACGAAGTTTTAGAAATTTTTATAAAAAATGTGGTTGAGAACAACATAAGAATAAATTGGTATATCTCGAATTGTGGAGGGAGAGGGGGGGGGGGTTATCTAAAAGGAGAATACCTCAAAGTCTGGGGGAACTTGCCTAAAGTCATATTGCATGAACCTAAAAGGAGAAAACTTGATTTTTAAATATGTAATTGTGTGTATATTGGTTATACTTTCTATAGTTCATGATATAGTATTATTTTCATCGAGAGTGATGTATTTAAAATTTAATACTATTGTTGAATCTTAAAAATGCTTTCCTTAAGTATGAGTTTCCTGTGGAAAATAAGGAAAATGAGT
This sequence comes from Castanopsis chinensis, assembly GCA_032878915.1. Classification (NCBI taxonomy): domain Eukaryota; kingdom Viridiplantae; phylum Streptophyta; class Magnoliopsida; order Fagales; family Fagaceae; genus Castanopsis; species Castanopsis chinensis. Next base: position 4,094,987 of record JAVQMG010000113.1, read on the forward strand.
TTTATGAACCTATTGATACTTCTAATGATCTTCTTGTGATGTGCAAGAATTGAGAAGAAATAAGCGAACTAGGAAGAAAAAGAGTTATGGTAACAATTTTCTTACCTATATTGTTGAAGATGAACATGTAAGTTATTATGATGCAATTAATCTGTTGATGCGCCATTATGGTTGGAAACTTTTAACAAATTATTAGATTATGTCTAATCATACTTGGAATGGGTTGAGCTTCCACCTAAGGTTAAGCCTATTGGTTGTAAGCGGGTGTTTAAAACAAAATTGTATGGTTGCAAGTGGGTTTTTAAAAGAAATTATAACTGAATGGGATCATAGATAAAGTATAAGGCATGCTCGGTAACTAATGGCTATAAGCAAAAATATCATGTTGATTATTTGATACTTATCCTTCGTTTATTAGTATTGCATCTATAAGAATGTTGTTTTATTTTTATTGTATCTATTTACTAATCTATTATATATCAGATGGATGTTAAATTTTTTTTCTAATAGATTAGAAAAAAAAAATTAATATGGAGCAACTTGAGGTTTGTGTTGTCTTTGGACAATAACTTAAAATTTGTAAATTGGTTAAATTCTTATATAGATTAAAACAGACACTTAAACAATGACATGAGGAATTTGATATATGATGCTTCCACATGGATTTGTGATTTATGGTCATGAGGATAAATGCATATATCATAAGTTAAATAATAATGAAGGTGTCATTATTTGTTTATATGTTGATCACTTACTTATATTTGGAACTAGCCATAATGTTGTGCATGATACTATATGTTTTGTTGTCTCTAAATTTGATATGAAATTATGGTTAAGGCAAATGTTATTTTAGGCATCAAGATCCTTAGGGATAATGATTGCAGTGTACTATCACAATCTCATTATGTGGAGAAAAAAAATTAAACATCTTGATATGTGACCTTGTCTATTATGTATGACTTAAAAGTGCACTTGGTTAAAAATTGTGGTGATAATATTTCACAAGATAAATAAGCACAAATTATTGGTTGTTTAATATTTTTGACAAATTGTAGTCGCCCTTAAGGGTGTTTGCAGAGCGGTGCAGTGCAGTTTTGAGCCATTTTTAGCACCGCACTTTACGGTGTGGTTTAGCTAAAACCATAATTGCACCACACCTTATTTTTGCGATCACATGTGCGGTGCGGTGTGGTGCAATGCAATTTAAAGTTTAGTCAAAACTATAACCGCACCGCACCTCATTTTTGCGGTCACATAGACAGTACGGTGCATAAGTGCGGTTTAAATGATTTGAAGTTGATATATTTTTCAAATTTTGGGCTTTTTCTACCTAGCCCAAAACTAATTTTTTCCTTTGTTTTGGTCCAAGTTTTAAATTATTGAGCTAGTTTTCCTTTATGTTGGGCTGGCTTTCCTAATTAACACTTACTAGGGTTATCAAATTATTTGTTTTTGAAAAGTAGGGTTATTAAACTATTAATAATATATTTAATATTAAAAATAATTAAATATATTAATATATAGAGAGAGTGGTGCGGTGCAGTTTTCTTATTGTAAAACCGCAAATCGCATTGCACCATGCGGTGTGGTACGGTGTTGTGCATTATTACTTGCGGTGTGGTGCCGTTATGCCATTTTGCAGGCGGTTTTGGTGCGGTTTGTGAGGTTTATGCGGTTTGGTGGGCACCCTTACTCACCCTGATATGAAGACTTGCATAGTGAGATCTAATATGGAAACAGAGTTAGTGGCCTTAGAGAAGGTTGGGTTCGAAGCTGTATGGCTTAAGAGTTTATTACTTAATATGACTCCATTTACTAACTCTATTGTCTTTATTTGCTTTCCTTGTGACCATAACACGTGTTAAGAGCAAAGTTCATAATGGAAAAAGTCGACATATCCAATTGAGGCTAAGGCAACTTTTTGATAATTATGTTATGTCATTGGACTTTGTGAGGACTAAAAGAAACTTGGCTGATCTTTTAATCAAACCACTAGCAAGAAGGTTGGTAAGTGAGACATCGAGAGGGATTGGACTGATACCCAAGTTGTGCATTGTGGCTAATGCCCAACCTCTATAATGGGAGATTCCATGCAAGAGGTTAAATGGGTAGAGGTCATTAGTGGCCCATGGGCACTATCATTTGTTATGTGTTTTCCGCTATTTTGGTAAAGAGATTAGTGATGAGTCCATCCCTATTGTGTGATACAGTGCTAAGTTGCAAAATTTGGTGAGGATGAGCTTAAGCTCTTAATGGATCCACATCCCTACTTGTTGGGATGGGGTGTATTTGCATGCACTCTTGATAGATGCCACTGACAAAGGTCTACGCTATTGTCTAATCGTGGGGGGTTGATTGGCCAAGAGAACCAATCGTACCAAGTTTTAATATGGGTGGCACAAATCAACTTTTAAGGACAACCCTCCTTGTGTGATTCTACAACACTATGAAATTATTCCTAAATTTACTTAAATTTATATTATTATTGCTTATTTACATTCTTGCTAATTGATAATAGCTTAATTTTACACATTTATATCATTATTAGAAAAAACATTATCATACTTATTTTGAGTTAATTCATGCATTTTATAGTTTATTTTGGAATAATGCTAAACAATCAATTTTGTCCTTAATTGAATTTTAATGCAAGAATTTGTCTTTTGTAGGATAATGAAATTAAAAAAGTGGATTTGTGCCAAGAAGAAAGCTAATAGACATTAATTTTACAATGATCATGATGAAGTCAAAGAAGGCCAACCCAATTAAATTTAAGTCCAATTGGAGCAAGGAATCAAAGGAAATTTGCACCTAATCTAAGTCTAATTCGGATAAGGATTCCAGCTTGCACACCATTTAGTATTTGGAACATAACTTTTGGCTCAGATGTTCAATCAGGACGATTCAAATTGGGTTGGAAAGCTAACTTAAAGGGCTACAACTTTGTAGTTTACCTAAAATCCTAATTCTGAAGTTAAATGGGCAAAAAATGTCGGTTAAATGAAGCCTAAAAACCTGGGATTTTCTCCAAACGGGAATTCAATTTGTAATAAGATTCTTTGACCTATTTAAAGGCTCTTTAGGGCAAAATTCAGAGGGGGAGCTACTGCAGAACATAATTTAGGTTTTCTTATAATTTCTTTACAGTTTTTAGAGTTTTATTTGTACTATGGCTTGCTAGAAGCCTTGCTAAGGCAGGGGGTGAAACTCAACCATTTATTGGTATGTTCTTAACAATTATTTATTGGTTTTAATGCTTATGTTTTTATGTTTTTGATTGTTTTACTCATCTAGAAAAGTATTTAGTTATGTATAATCCTTTAATTTATTGTAGACTCTAGGCACGTTAAATGCTTCGTATTCCTTGCGAACTAATTTACTAGTTTTATTTTTTTTGCATAAAATCGATCAATATTATGAAACTACCTTAGACAATTAATTCTTGAGTTCTTATTGTTAAATCATCCACTAAAATCATTATTCGTATGAATTTTAGTTGAGTTATAAAATAAATATTGTTAAGACTACCAATAGATGTGTTGTGTGTGGATCCCTAAACCTTAGCGTCTTAATATATTATTATTTTCACTCAATTTAAATTACTTTCACTAAACTATTAAAATTCTCTTCAATTAAACTTTATTATTTTAGTTTTATTCTCTTGTGGTTTGCTAATTAATTCCCTTTTCTTTGTGGATTTGACTTCAGACTTACCGAGTTATTACTTCGCAACAATCCTACACTTGGGAGTATTATTTAAGTCGCAGCACTAATTATTTGGGATATTGTTTGTTGTATCAAACTTGTTTATTTATTATTATTTTCCAACAAATTTTACACCCTGAAGATTCATAATTTGGATTTTACCTCTTAAAATTTGGGATGTTTAAATTTTATACCCTGACGTTTCCAAATTTGAATTTTACCCCCTAAAGTTTAGGGTTGTTTGGAATTCACACCCCAAATTCTGAAACTTTAGGATGTAAAATCCAAATACTCCAAAATTTTAGGGAGTAAAATCCAAACACTCCTAAAATATAGAGGGTAAAATCCAAATTGTGAAAGGTTTTGTGTGAAGCAAACGTTAGAAACTGAAAGCTCAAATTAGTGTGAAACACTAATGCTTATTTAGACCCCCAAATTAAATTATGGTTTAATTGCTTTTACTTTAACTTATCTTAGTGCGGAACAAGAGTAAATGAAGCGTAATCACTAGAACTACTCTTGAAGCCATAAGCAAGCAAGAAACGATAAATATAAAGCTTAAAGAATAAGGGGAAGAGAGATGCAAACACAAGATAACACTAAGATATGTTATCAAAGAGGAAATTGAAAAACTTGGCGAAAAACCTTTCCGCGACCCTCCAAGTCGAAATCGATCCGTTAGTGAATAAGTTGGAGTACATGAAACCTAGTTGACTTAATGTACTTGAGCCCTCCAAACTCTTGCTACCATTAGACTTCTCGAAGTCTTGTCTTCACTAGCTTACCGAATTCCGTAATGCTGCCTGATTGAATCCGCCAAGCCTCACTGGCTTCGTTTGGCAAATCTCCAAAACTTCCCAAGCTCTAAAATGTGTGGTTGTGTTTGGGTATAAATCTCCTTTCAAGGTATAACAATTGGAGAGAGAAAAGAGAAGAGGGTATAAGGATTTCTTTATTGAGGATGAGTAGTTCTCTCTCTAAATAAGGGTGGGTGTGTTGTGTTGTAGAAACATATCTAGGGTTTTCTCTATAAATAGCCTCATTTACTTTTGTGGGTAATGAAGCTATATATAGTATGGGTAAAGGGTAAGAAAGTTACACTTAAAATCCTCCAAGTAGAGAGTTTCATGGCACCTCGAGAGATGGCCTATCTTGCAAAGTACTAGCAAAATGTAGCTTGACACTTGACTCTTTAGCTTTCAGCATGTGCTTTTCATGTGGCCTTTTTACAGGAACCTTTACTCACAAACTTCTTGCGAGATAGTCGTGAAACTGCATTGATCTTCATTATATACTTGATTCTTTACCAACTTAATATTAAACCTAATACAATAAAATCCCACAAAATACAAGGAACAAAATTAATGCAATTACAACACTTTTTGTCATGGAATAAAGTTAATATAAAATATAGTTGTAAATCATAATTTTACAAAAACCATCAACTTCCATGTGTTGTTTTATGGCAATAGAAAACAATTTTATTTTTGGGTAATGATAATTAATTACACACATTTTTTCATACATTTGTACACATAAGCAAAACATAATATATATATATATATATATATATATATTTTTTGAGTAAATTGCAAATTACACCCCTAAAGTTTGGGGTGATTAGATTTTACGCATTGAAATTTCATAATTTGGATTTTACCCCCTGAAATTTGGAGTGTTTGGATTTTATACCGTAACGTTTCCGAATTTGAATTTTACCCCTAAAGTTTAGGGTTGTTTGAAATTTGCACCCCTAAATTTTGAAATTTTAGGGTGTGAAATCTAAACACTCCAAAACTTTAGGGAGTAAAATCTAAACACTTTTAAAATATATGGAGTAAAATCTAAGTTCTGAAACGTCAGGGTGTCAAATTCATACACCCTAGACTGTAAAACATAAAATCCAAATTTTGAAATTTCAAAGTGTAAAATTCAATCACCTCAAAATTTTAGAGGTGTAATTTGCTATTTACCTCATTTTGTGTGTGTATGTGTGTGGAGGTGAAAAACAATAATTGAATTTGTGTGCAGTACAATTTGAATTATTTTTCACGCGTGTATATAGATATACGTGAAAATGTGTGTTCACAACCAATGGAGTCAATACCGTACCGTACCGGCCGGTATCGCCGGAATTTTTCGTTCTGGCAACTTGGCCGGTACAGAAACATGGCTATTTCGTACCGCGTTTTGTACCGAAGCTTACCGGGTTGTACCGGAAAAACCGGGAAAAAAATCGGATACCAGCCGGAAAAAGAATACCGGCCGGTAAAAGAAAAACAAGAAAAATGAAAATTTAGTGATTAACAGTAAAAGAAAATACCATGTAACCCATAATACCACCATCGCCAGCACTGTTTCGAAAGTCACCAGCCATTCTTCTTCTTCTTCACGGCTCACGCCCATCCCTCCATCCGTTTGCCTCTCTCAGTTTGTATGTTTTTATTTCTGAAGGCCTTTGTTGTGACTTTTAATAGTAAATGACTAAAGGGGTTTGATTTTTATTGGTAACTTGTGGCAGTGTGTCCTCTGACACACCCACGTGAATTCCTATAAATTTTTTTTTTTTTTTTTTTTTTTTTTTTTTAATGCTAAGAAAATTCAAACAGCACTTTAATAAACTTGTGGTAGTGTTCATCTGACACACCCACGTGAATTGTTATAAAATTATGACCTTTTTTTTTTTTTTTTTTAATAAATTCCAAAGCTCCAAGCAGCATTTTAGGTGAAAAAAAGTTTTTGTATTGTGACTGTGATGTTATTGTTATTATTATTAAAGAAGTAGAAACACCAATTCTCTATTATTATTAATATTACCTAGTTGAAATTTTAACTAGAAATTAACATATTAAATGAGATAAAGATTTATAAATATACACTTTTTAATAAATTATATGAATTTTGGTTATATATATATATAAAATAGCGGTAAATCCGAAATGGTACACCAGTATTGACCGGTATCTGAAATATATAGCGTATCGCTGGCCTAATCGGTACAGCTTCCGATATGGTAATGACTTCTATGTTTGCAACACGTTTAGACTTTATGTTTTTTTCTCCTTTTGTCAAAACGAATTAAATGGCTAAGAGCCTAAGAGCATTCATTCGTTTTGACTTTTGATACACCAATAATGCTAACATGAGGCACCCACCAATTCGAATAAAATGAATAGCTGTTACATGGCTAAAATCCCCCATGCAAACTCACAGCTCTACACCACTTGGGTTGTTTTTTCTTAATTAATAATTATGTTATGAGGTTTATCTATTAGAACATAATATTTCGGTTACGACCTATTTTAACGTACTTTTTTTTTTTTGAGAGAGTTTCAACTTATGATGTCCGCTCTTGGTGATAGCTCTTTATTATTAGATCAAGAAATCAATCAGTTTTTGGTGTAGATGGAAATTGAGCTCCAAATCTCTTATTCAACCATAAAAAATTTTACCAGTTGAGATTTTAACGTACTATTTTGAAGTTATCTAAGTTTGCATTACAAAATTTATATAACTAAGTTTGTATTAGATGATATTATACCATATCAAATTATTAATTCAAAATTTAATAATGCACATGTTTAATTTTTAATAATGCACATTTTTAATATCATCACTACATAATTTAAATATATGACATCATATATATAAAAGTATGTAAAGAAAAAAATTAATAAAGAAAAAAACTGTCATATATGAGTGAAATAAACAAGAAAAACACATTGTTAAAGAAAAATAATAATAATAAAATGTTTTATGTGAGTGAAGTAATAGAAAAAAAAAGTATTGGAAAAAATAATGATTCATTTACATATAGACTGAAATCACCATACAGAATAGTAAAATGGACCAATACTGGTTGAATGGAGCAAAATGGGTTAATATTTAAAACGAGATAAAATAGAGGGATGATTCATAGTAGGTAATTAATTGAAATGGAAAATTCTGGCGGTTTGTGTGGGACATAGTGGAATTCAAAACTATCTAATGCTGATCGAATGATGCTGAAACTAGGTTAGGTTGGGTTGAGGTCTGCCAACTGGCCAATAATGCCCGCAATCAAGCATACAAGACTAGTTTTATCCAGTTGTTTTACCTTAAATCAGCCTTGGATGTGGAGGCCCATAGTTGTTTTACCTAAACATCAAGGTTATACAAATCTTCATTCATTATTTAATTTATATATATTAATCATAATTATATGTTTATTACTTATTTAATATATAATTATTTAGGTAATATACAATAATATTAATTAGTTTTCAAAATAAGATATAATTATTTGGTTAGATTTACGCTCATATCGGTGTTGCGAGGCAATATAATGTTGGACAAAAATTAGGTACAATATTTTAAGTTTTATTTCTTAAGTTCTTTATTTAAGATTGAGCCATATGACTACTTAACTAAAAAATACGCTTTAATTCTATGAGGAAAAATTCATGTGGCAGAATCTTAAGAGAGGAACTTAAGCAACAATACCTAAGTACTGTATAGTCTGTACTTAAGACTTGTCCAATAATGTTGTACTCTATAAATACATTAAGGAGACGTTTGGTTTGCTATGGTATGGCTTTGATGTGATGCATGTTACTATGATGTGACCAGGGGTGGCTTGATGCATTTGAGGGTCTAATGCGAAAATTGATTATCTTGTTTTAGATGAAAAATTACTATTAATTAACACGAACTACGTAGAATTTTTACTTTTTTTAGAAATTTTATAGACAAAAAAAATTTGAAATTTTTTTTCGTACTTGTTGATGTGGTAGATTGATAGTGGTAAGTAAAAGAGTAGTGTTAGTGGTAGACTTAGATAAGAACTAGTAAAAGTTTGCTAACTCAACTCTTATTATTATTATTATTATTATTATTATTATTATTATTATTATTATTATTATTTTTAGAAGTGTAACATTCACAACATTTTTTATAATAAATCTTATGTTTTAAGTTGCCTTTTGTTTTCTATTTGAAAATGTAACTATAATTATTTTTTTGCCATCAATAGCAAGCTATAACAACATGCTACTTAGCATTAATTGTAAAAGTGTTATAAAAAATATTATGGACGTTGCATTTTTCTCTCTTTTTTACTTGTTTTTCATTTGGTAAAAAAAAATATTTTATTTATTAATTATAAATAACCCTATTGGTTAAAATTTGGGGCTCTTTTTTTACTTGGAGTTTTAGGCGACCGCATCTCTTACTCTTCCATTTAGATTGCCCTGGACGTAACATTAAAATTTTTGGTTTATTTTATTTTTTTTAACATTACCATAATTTAAAATTACAAAATATATTACACTACTTTAATCTCACCACCTTCTTAAACAATATAATGTTGTATTCTTGTATTGAGATTACATTAATATAAGATTTTAATAATATAATATTACAGTGTAATGTAATATTACGGTGAACAAAACGATCCTGAATGTTTGAATAATAAAATAAAATAAAAAATTATATTTAGTACTGGAAATTAAAAAACCCCATTATATATCCCCACCCTCCCTACCTATTACTCCCGCTTCTCTCTTTCTTTTCTGCGGAATAGCCCCACTTCTTTTAGACTTTAGCTTCACTCGTTTTTGTTCATAGTCTGTTTCTCCTCTTTTGTCTTTTAACTCTCACTTTGCTACAAAATTCAAGATTTTGCATCAGTGAAGTTGAAGATGCCAAAGGTAATCCACCTCAAAAAATTATCAAAGTTGACATGTCCAATTCTTTAAAACTTCAAAACTTCATTGATGTTGTCCAAACATGTGAGGAGGATGCTCAAATCATTAATTAAGAATTAAACGGTTGATAGCCAGTCATTTTCTAACCAAGAATCAATCTATTAATTTCACCATTTTGGCTATACTAATTAATTGACTGGTATGCCAAAATTTTTCAATATGAAGAAATTAATTTTCAAGAGCAGGAAAGGATAATATCTCAATCCTATAACAGATATGCAAATAAATGAAGAAAGAAGTGGGAATCTGATTGAACCAATAAAGGAAATCAATATTGAAAATGACCATGTGAATGTTGAGGAAGCTTACTACGAGTCATGCTGGCTTTCTGCACCAAACAAAATGAGAAAAAGTAGTAGTGGACCTAATGGTGCATGTGTTACAATCAACAATTGATGATGAGAACCACATTAATTATCCTATATCCATTTCCTGTGTCATTTGCTTGGTTGGATTCCAATCTGAATTTTAAGTAATAGACCTGCATGGCTTATTTTTCCAGAAATAAATGTTACCAATCCATATCAATCCTTTGCATGGACATTGCAACTTTAATTACCATGTTGGTCCTTAGCGTCTGCCACGTCTCAAAATAGTTTTGAAGTATAATCTCTAACTCTTTCATATTGTTGCAAAATAGTCCATACTACCATTAAATGGCTTCCAAATTTTTTGTGCAAACTGTAATTCTTACTAGTGCTTTTCTTTATCACTTTATCATATCACTAAACTACCAAATTCAATTAGCAATTTGAAACAGTTACGGCACGTAGATCTCTCTCATACTTCAATTACCTGAATTTTGCGCTCCCTGCCTTTTACAAATATTGATAATGCCAAATTGTCATTCTCTTACTGAATTGCATGAAAACATGTGGGATCTTTCAAACTAGCATCATCTTCATATTGGTGGAACTGGTTTGAATGAGTTTCCAAAAAAAAAAAATGGCAGATTAGAAAATTTTCAGTCACTGTCTGACCTCATTGTGGGCAAAGAAAACGATTCTAACAGTTAAAAGATTCTATCTCCAATTTCTCCCAAACCCCTCAAAATCTCTTAAACGTTTAGGGATTTTCAGATCCTATATTTACAACTTTACATGGACTAAGTGTCCTTTTTTTTGGGGGGGGGTGGGGGGGTGGGGGGATTAAGGCCGTATGGCATCTTACGAGTGACATCAAAATTAGTATTTTAATATAGCCATCGACCATGTGAGATTTTTTTATTATTCATCCATTAGTTATTGATAGTAACTATTTTAATACAATATCAAAACTTTAGTGACTAAATTAACACATTGTTATGAACTAAATTGACACATTTTAAATGTTAGGGACTATTTTAAAACATATCACAAATCTTATGGACCAAAATGGTGATTGAACCTATTTATTTTAAGTACGTAGTGAATAAAATTACAATTATAACATGGTAGATGACGTTTAAAACATTTTAAGGGCACATTTGGTAGACTGTAACAGTAATTATATAGAAATAGAAATATGTATTACAAGAAATACTAGATACTGTAATAGTGTAATGTAATACTTATTATTATTCATTTGTTTGGGGACAACAAAATAATAGAACCCCAAAGATAATGAAAGCATTTTAAATCAAATTTAAAATATATTTTAGGATATATCTTACTCATATAATTATATTTCCTAAAAAATAATATTTTTTAAATTTAAAAGAGAGATTATTTTTTCATTTTTATTTTTTTTATTTTTATAATTTTTATGTGCATATGGAATTTTTTTTATTGGAAAATATATTAATTTTTAAAAATTAATACACCTATTAAAGAATAACTATTACAGCTTTTTTTAGAGATGAATAATTATTTCCCATTTGAAAAAATAGTTATTTATAAGGAATGATTATTCTCTATAACAAAAATATAATCAAACTATTAAGTAGCTAAACCATAAGAAAACTATTATATTATAATGTTTATTACAGTTTACTAAATGTAAGCTAAATTTAAAGCAAAAGATGCTTTAGAAGTGCAACTTTTACAGGTATTCAAGATTAGAACTTACTTGTACTGTCATCACACGGAAACAATTTTCCTTATGCGGTCACTGGTCAGCACATTTAGGCACATAACAATTGCTGAAGCTAAGCTGTACAAGGCTCAAGCTCTTACTTTGAGTACAAATGTAACCATTCCCTCAATCGATTAATGTTCACTCTTGAGGGAATAGTGTATCCCAAGAGAAGTCTCTTTGGACAAAAGTTTTTGGGCATTGACCTTATTAATTACTTACTATCCCCTACCAAACTTTTACAGCAAATTAGGATTTTTTTTTCTTCTTTTTATTTGGGTAATACTGCACTATTAAAATTTTATTTTATTAGTTCAATAAAGTATAAATTATAAAATGCCAGGTTATTTAAAATGTTAAATAACTTGATACAAGATCTTTATATTTATAATACTTAATTTGAATTATAAAATAAAATAATTTCAAATGAATACGATTATTTTTGTCAAGATTGGAATAATTTACATATCTCTACTGTTCTCAGTTATCAATTTCACTTGAAATAGATAAATATTTATCTTTATAATATTTAATTTGAATTAAGAAACAAAATCAAATGAATACGATTATTTTTGTCAAGATTGGAAAAATTTACATGTCTCTATTGTTTTCATTTATTGATTTCACTTGAAAATGGAGAGTTTATTTTACAGTTAAGATTTAATTTTCATATTTTAATAGTATACAAAGTGTCATGCTAAGAATCCATTAAATGATTAAGAATTTACTTTCAGGAATTTAAACCATTTAATATATATTAAATTATGTGGCATTGGATACATCCTAATTTAATAATTTTTAATTTGCACAATCAAATATATTCATATCAAACAAAGACCATAAGGATTCATTTCTTCAACCACCCAAAGTAATTTACCTGTCCTCTTTTCCCATGTGGTTTGGAGTTGGGATAACATGGATCTTAGAACTACAGTACGTTTTGATGCTTCTTTTGTTTGCACTAAGAAATGAGCCTGAGGGGTAAGTTCTCCATTATAACTTTTATGATAACTTTTACAGCGACTTAAATTTTTTCCAGTATATTTCAAGGTTAAACTTTTATTTTATAGTTTTAAGAAATTATAAATTATAAAATGTCACAATATTTTATATTTTAAATAATGTGACTAGAGAATTATTTATATTTATAATATTTAATTTGAATCATAAAAATATATTAACCCCCAATATTTATATTTATAATACTTAATATGAATTATGAAATAGATCTAGATAGAGACGATCATGGTTTTTTCAAGATTGGGGTAATTTATGGATCTTTATTTTTCTTGTCATCCATTTCATTTGAAATGGAGACTAGTCTATTTTTGAATTAAAATTTAATATTTGGAATCTAATAATGTATATAGTTCCATGTCCAGAATTATTTCGTGGTTAGGATTCTATTTCCAGAATCTAACAACATACAGTGCCACACTTAAATGGTGTAGCAATTTGAACCATCAAATGGTGACCGTTTCCAATAGGGAACAAAGGATCCATTTCTTCAACCACACATAGTAATTAATTTGTCCATCTCCTCTTTTCCTTTTCAAGTAAATACGTAACTGCTAGGACAATTGATTTCGCTATTGCTTAAGTTAGTGGTCCTGTGGTGGTTCTCTGCTTATAAATAGTGCATATCTACATTTAAGTTCCCATGTGGTTTGGGACTGGGATAACATGGATCTAACAACTAAAGTTTTGATGGTTCTTTTGCTTGTACTTGGGAATGTGACTCAGGGGGAAGTTCTCCATTATAACTTTTATGATAGGTCTTGTCCACAACTTGAGAACATTGTTAGAGCTGGCCTAGTACCTCTCTTTGTCAATGATCCCACCTCACCTGCAGCTTTATTGAGGCTCATGTTTCATGATTGCCAAGTTCAGGTTCTCTCTCTCTCTCTCACTCACACACACAACTACATTTGGTTAGACTTAATTGTGGCACTAACATATAGTTAATTGTTTCATAATTAAAAAGGGGTGTGATGCTTCAATTCTTGTTGATCCAATTGAGGGAAATGTGTCATCCGAAATGGCTTCAGTGAGAAATTTCGGAATTCGAAAAAGGAAGAAAGGAAGTTAATCAACATCGTAAAATCCATGGTGGAAGCAGCATGTCCCCAACAAGTTTCTTGTGCTGACATTCTCATATTGGCTGCTCGTGAGGCAGTTGCTATGTCCGGAGGGCCACATATAGAGATTCCCTTGGGACGTAAGGATTCCTTCACTGTTCCAAGCTATCAACAAGCTGATGCTTGGATCCCTCCTGCCACAGCTGGAGTTGATGACATGCTTCGCATTTTCACTAGTAAAGGAATGACCATTCAAGAATCGGTAGCCCTAATCGGTATATAATCAAATGATCATGAAGTTTTCATTGCCGTACATAATATATACATGGACGCAAACATGAAACACAACTAGACACTAGACCAACAATTCTTGAAAAATTACATAGCAAGGATATGACAATTAATTAATATATTTTTAGGCATATTTTTATTAAAAAAAAAGTTTATTTCAAGATTTTAAAAATATTCATGTTGCCATGTTTCCAGCTGTTATGCATATACACATTGTTGCCTATCTTGATTTTCTTACCCTATGCCTAGGAATAATTGTCTAGGATTTTTTTTTTTTTTTTTTTTACTTAAAGAGGATGGTTGTGAAATTTGCAGGTGCGCATACACTAGGAGTTACACATTGTGCAAGCATTTTGAATCGTCTGTACAAAGCTGAAGGTGACAAGGCTCATCAAGAAATGGAACCTGGGTATGAAGCTTTCTTGATGTTAAATTGTCCTGAATGGTCTTTAACCTCGAACATAAGTTTTGTTCTTAATGATCCTACTGCCTTTATATTTGATAACCTATATTACAAGAATGCAATGGGAGGCCGTGGTGTTCTGAGAATTGATGCTGAAATGGTATCGGATCCTCGAACGGCTCAAATTGTGAAACATTTTGCTAGTGATCGGGATGATTTCTTTCGTTCATTTTCCTCGGCCTTTGTTAAGCTCTCTACTTCAGGTGTTCTAAATCACGGTGTTATTAGAAAGCGTTGTAATGTATTAGACTAAGAGGTTTTGAACTGCGCACTAGAGATGACAGTTCACTATCAACTTATTTTATATTTAGGTAGTCATGTGATGTAGAGAAATAAGATCCCTATATCTTAAAGCTCAAGTCTATGTTTCAAGAAGATGATAATTTTATAGTCATGACCAACTCATTATAAATTTGTCACAACGCTCCTAATTATTATAAGTAATGCTAAAAACATATCCTTTACAATTGAATTTTTTTTTTTCCTTCATAGTTACTAATATGGTTTGTTATGATTAGAGCAACACTAATTTCATACTTTTATATGAGTCCACAAGTAACACTATTTTATTATGCATTACTCATAATAAATTATATTAGTAATTGTAAAAAAGTTATAAAAAATATTATATTCTTAAATTTGTTGAATTACTAAACCTTTCCGACTCTTTGAAAGCTCATTATCCACGTTTAACATGTCCATAACTTTTCTGCAAGATTTTTCTTTGAAATTTGAGCAAGCATTAAGATAGATTAGTTGCTTATAGTTAGGTTATCACGTTTAGAGTTTTATAAAGAAAAATCAATATTTATTATTTAATATTAAATAATAAATATTAATATGCCTTCTCTTAGTAGATTAAGAATGTCCAAAAGTTCAATTAAATAATTAAATGGGTTAATTCTAACTTTATTTGAATTGTGAGGGTCTAATTTAACTGTAACAATCGAAATTTTGTGATAAGATCTAGAGTTTAGATCAAAGATTAAAAATGATCAAAATTAGCTGTAAATAAGCTTTGGGCATTCAGTGAGAACGATAGGACAAGACATAGGGGCCAGGGCTTTAATCTTTTATCATTAGCTGGTTTTTTAACAACTTTAACTTATGAAACTTATTCCTATTACTGATTTTGGAGAAAAATTTTTGAAGTGAAATTTTACACCAAGTTCTTATTAGGGGTGTATATATAAGACATTACCTTTTTTTTTTTTTTTTTTTTAAATATAGGAAACAAAAGAGGGAATTTCCAAACTTGATTTCCTTTATTAGGGTTAATATGAAAATTAAGTAGAAACGTGGATTTCAAACATCCAAATTCCAAATTCAAATTTTCTGGCGAAGTGTAATTTTATGGATTCTATCATCATTTCTTCTATCATTTATATTGTAGCTGCCACCGTCATTGTCACTATCAATTTTGTAACTTCTACAGTCACCATCAACATCACCATTAACGTAAGAGCAACTACTACCATTATGGTTGCTAGTCCTAGCGCATCAACTATTGACTACGTTGCTAACACTACCAGCATTATAGTTGTAAGTTGTAACAAAAAACAATGATAGTAAGGTTGGGCTAAATGGTCTGAATTTTTTAAGGTTCGGGTCTTTAGATTGGTTCCAAATTAAGGCTGGGCTGAGTCTCATAAAGTTTAGATGGTTTCGAGCTGGGCTGAATTCAAGTTCACCCACTTGGGCCGACTTTTAGTGCGTTTATTGAGTTGGGTTTGTGATCTTGCATTGCTAAGTTCTAACCCGTCCATTAGATAACAGCCTTACTAATTTATCACCAAGCCTAAGAGACTCATAAGGATTTGTATTTTTTTTCTTTTTTGGGTTTATAAGGCAGTTTTATTTATCTATTTATAGATAATTACAATATGATACTAATTTTATGGTTCAAATCATTTTCCCCTAGACCCCAAAATATTTTGTGCATAGAGATATGTTAATTTAGCTATAATGCCCTTGGCTTATAAAATTGTATTATAAAGACTAAATAAGAGTTATTACTTGGCGAAGATTTTAAGAAATAAATAGATAAATTTTCATATGATATTAACAAAGCAAAAAAAAGAGGTTTGAAGATATATTTTTTATTTTTTTATGTTTCACTGATTTGTTTTGTTTTGTTGAAGCTTGAAAAGAAAGAGTGAACAAAAAAATTATTTTTTTAATATTTATTTATAAATATTTTTCGGATATTTTATTCATTGGCCTCCTTTGTTTTCTTTATTTTTTGGCTAAATTTTTGGCCTTCTTTCCCCACATTTTTTTTTCTCAGGTTTTACCTATTACGAATATTGACAAAACGGGTCGAAATGGTTATAGACAATCAACTATTTGTTTCTTTCGAAAATGTACGTATTTCCTACATCAGTCTCATGAGACCCATGCCTCACTAACATGTGGGTCCCACACGCATGGGACCCACATGTTAGTGAGACATGAGTCTAATGAGATCAGTACAAACAAGATTTTTTTTTTTTTTTTTTCATTTATTTCACGATAGTACTTAATTAGCTCTAGATGGGATATCAACCTCATGAAGGAATTAGTGATTTAAAGTCACTTATAATAAGGGCATATATATTTTTTAGTGATACCATGGTTTGAAAAATGTAAAACGAATTTAGCATTTGATTTCTACTATAAAGCATTGCCAAGAGCTTTGTAGGTTAATTGTTTGACACTTCTTGATATTTTCAATAGAAACATCTAGGGTTCAAATCCTCTCACTTTCAACAATCAAATTATCAAATAAAAAAATAAAAAAATCCACCATTATGTATCAAATGAGTGAGCCCAAATGTTCTAGCAAGTAAAACTCTATCTTTAATAGAGTAAAACTGATTGAAAAGAATATAATAATTAACTTCCAATCTTTAAGGTTGAAAATGAGTTGAGCTAGGCCGAATATTAAAAGTTTAGGTTTGTTTATTTAATCATATTACAAACAAGAGTTGAGCTCAAGTTCATCACCAATAAGATTACATATTCAAAATTAGTTCATTTTCTTATTGAACAAACTTGACCTTATCTGTGTACTACTTGATTAAATTATTCTTTTTCCCTATACGTAAATAAACTATGACAAAAAAAGTTTACCCCTGCACAGATCCATATATTTTTTTACTATGAATAAATTATTTATATTATCAATAAACCATAAAAAATAATTTGTATCATACGAACTTTTTTACAAATTGATACAATCCAATCTCAAGTTTATAGACAAATATTCATATAAAAAATATAGTATTATATATAGTCCACAGCCTATCTTGTATATTGCATATGTTGGTATATTTTACAATCATAGCCTTAAAATGATGCTCCAACCCGACTTGAAAATTGTGCCAATGGTTAAAAGTTTTACAATAGTGCTACAGTACCATCCTATTTCTAGGATGGTACTGTAGCAAGATTGTATAATTAAAAATTATTATTATATTATCTCTGATTCTTCTCTCTCTTCCTTTCTCATTCTTTCATTTCCCTCTCTCTCTTGTCTTCGTCTTTCTTATTTCTTCTCTTCTCTTCAGACCCAAAACCATGGTGGACATGAACTCCATCACTAAGCCACCATGGCCGGACCCATTGTCACAGGCCCCACCTCAAGCCACCATCATAGGCCACCGCAAGCCACCTGACCAAGCCTCTCTCTTCTTTCTCATCCCCTCTTTTTCTCTCTAGCCATCGCTGCCAACCCCAAGCTTCTTGTTTTCTTCGTGGATCATGGCTTCGTCACGATTCGTGGGTGCATCAAGTTCGGCATGGGTCGTGGCGCTCTTAAGTCCAGTGTGAGTTGTGGGTTGTGGGTCTCTCAAGTCCGACATGGGTTTGATGAGTTTGTGGGTCTCTCCAGTCCGATTGCGTTGGTTGGGTTTTGAATCAGTGTGGATTATGGCGGGTCGTGGTGGGTTATGGTGGCTCTGGGGCTGAAGACTATGGTGGATCGGCAGGTTTAGAGTTCTAGATTTTGTGGTTTTTTTTTTTTTTTTGGTGACTGGTGCTTAAAGGAATTGGGTATGGCATTTTGCTATTGGTTTGATTTGATTTTGGGATGGATTTTTTTTTTGTGGGTTCATGGTGGTGGAGTTGGGGGGTGTCGTGTGTACGGGCATCATCCCCCTGGGCTATCCACTCGCGAGCCCACAAGAATAGCTGCCCGTACGAGCCATGCCCCAGGCCCGTTTACCCCTGGGCCCACAAGAACGATCGTCCCCTTATGGGCCCCTGCCCTGATCAGTCTAAGGGGTTTTACCCCGGACCGACCTAGCATGTATCAAACACCCCAAAGGCCAAAGCGAAGCCATCCGAGATATGGTCAGTAGCAGCAAACTGCGTATCGTATGCGCCCTATGCCCGGGGTTCCACCGGGCTGCCCAACCACCAAACAAGGTTGCCATGCTGGGCCATGCCACTCACTTCGAAAGCCTTTCTGTCGAGAAACGGACGTGGCAATGGAATCAAGTTCCGATGTCACCATTGTTCTCTTTACGCTCATAACTACTCATCACTTAGAGAGGATGGCATTGGACCTCTCCATCCACTAAACTAGAAAATGGCCGCAGCAACTCAGCAAACTGTAGCTATAAATAGGGGAGGGGGTATCAGAAGCAAGGGGGTGTGAGGGAGAAAGAGAAAAGGAGAAGAGAGAAGAAAGAGGAGGAAAAAGAAGATAGGAACATTGGGGCAGTCTAGCAAGGAATCACCCCATTGCAGGAAACAGTAAAAGCCCACCATACAAATAGATTGTGAGCCAAACTTATCCTAAGCCCAGTCGCTGATTTTGGGTGAGCACAATTGACGCCGTCTGTGGGAATATCCTGCGTAGCGGTGGTTTTTGTAGGGCACCACGGGAGAATGTCAGGGAGCAGACGAGGAAGCTATGCTGAGAGTGGTTCTGGCGGGTTATCACGGGGGTCAACATGGCGAGAAAGGAGACAGAAGAGATACGAGGACTGGCGGCAAGATGAGGAAGGAAAGTCCGGACTCGGGGAAGGATCGTTCCAGACAATGTCTAACGCCTCGGGGCGTAGCCGCCGCGAGAGAGAGGACGAGGATCCCGGGCAAAAGGATCGGGAGCTAGAGCGGCTGCAAAGGTTGGTGAGAGACTTGGAGTTAGAAGCCAGAGTCAGAAGTCAGCAAAGGGAACATGGACGGTGCTAGGGAAGGTCCATCAGCCTTGAGCCCCGCCGCGCGGGAGGATCGCAGCAGTCCGAACCCTGTCGACATCGCGAGCATTCATGGGAATACGCGAACCATGGTTTGGCGTCCCTAGACGAAGGGTGACCGCGAAACGTAGCCATGGATGCTATGAGTAGAGCACTGCGATAGGCTGCCAGATCTCCGTTCTCGGGGAACATCCAGGCCGCCCAGATGCCGAGCAGATTCACGAGACCACCATTCAACTCCTACACGAGAAAGACAGACCCGGTGGAACACCTGAGCCATTACATCTAGATGATGTCCCTACACGCCCATAATGACGCATTGATGTGCAAAGTCTTCCCGTCTAGCCTCGGTCTCACGGCCCTGAGGTGGTTCAACGGGCTAAAGAAGGGATCGGTCCACAGCTTCTCAGAACTGATACAGGAGTTCGGCATACGGTTCATGACGTGCAGCTGAGTCGCCCTGTTGTCAATGAAGATAGGGGCCGGAGAGACCCTTTGCAGCTACGCTGGCTGGTATTGGGAGCTGTACAATGAAATCGGTGGAGGCAATGAGAAGATAGCGGTAAGCACCTTTCGCATGGGACTGCCCGACGACTCCGGGTTAAGGGAATCTCTGACGAGGAAGCCCCCCAAGGATATGAGACAACTGATGAGACGCATCGAAGAATTCAAGCGGCTGGAAGATGACCGGTTGCAAAGCAAGGGGAAAGCTCCGATCGTAAATTATCCTCGAAATGGCGGTTTCCAACCCCGGCCCCTGAGGGACATTAGAGTTCAAGAACTCGGATCGACAGCAGGGAGCGTGAACATAGCGTTCAAAGAGTCGGTCCACAGAATTATCGATAGGATAAAAAATGAGCCTTATTTTAGATGGCCAAACAGAATGCCCGGCGATCCGTCGAGAAGAAACCAGAATCTATATTGCACATACCACAAGGATAAGGGGCACATGACCGAGCAGTGCAGAGTGTTCAAGGACCACCTAGAGCAGCTGGTGACCGCCGAGCACCTTAAGGAATTCGTAGCGACAAGGAACCAAGGGGCCGGGAACGGCGATCATACCCGCGGGAACCCCCTCCCGCCTCCCGTGGGGATAATAGAGGTCATCCATGCTGTCCCAAAGGAGGTGCCGACAAGGGACATCCTGGCCGTGGCCTCAGGGGGCTTGGGTTGAGGAAAGAAGATCTGTCCCGACTTATACAGGGGGCTTGGGTTGAGGAAAGAAGATCTGTCCAGGTACGACGCACCGCTAATGGGGTTTGATGGCCATATAGTTGTACCGAAAGGGAAAAGTTTGCTCCGCGTTAGCATGGGAGGGAAGGAGGTAACGGTGACTTTCGTAGTGGTCGCCGCTTACTCACCATACACAACAATCCTCGGAAGACCCTAGATTCATAAGATGGGGGCCGTACCTTCCACACTGCACGTCAAGGTCAAATTCTGCATGGAGGGCTGGATCGCAGAAGTAAGAGGCTGCCAGCAGGCGGCAAGGTAATGCCTGGTGGCTGCCGCGAGCAAAGTAGCCGATCAAGTAAAGGTCGCCGAGGAGACTTCCTTATAGCAATTATAGCGACCCCAAGTGGGAACGGGAGTTGGTTGTGCCGAGGACGTGTTGAGGGTGAGGATTCTTCTGGACAACGACAAATATTTTCAATTAGGGGCAGGGCAGGCCTTAAGGACGAAGAAAGGACGGAACTGTTGCTTTTTCTTGTGCAAAATGTGGATGTGTTCGCTTGGAGTCTGTATGAAGTACCGGGGGTCGACCCCGAGTTTATAGTCCATAGACTTAATGTGGATCCGTTACACCCCCCGAGAAGGCAGAAGCAGAGGAGGTCGGCGAAGGAGCATGTCGAGGCGGTAAGGCTGGAAGTGGCTAAGTTGAGGGAAGCAGGGGCTATAAGGGAGATTTTCTTTCCCGACTGGCTCATCAACACCGTGGTGGTACGAAAGAAGAATGGCAAGTGGAGGGTCTGCGTCGATTTCACAGACTTAAACCGAGCATGCCCCAAGGATCCATTTCCCATACCAAGGATCGATCAACTGGTGGACGCTACGTGTGGGCATCCCCGACTAAGATTTCTAGATGCCTTCCAGGGTTATCACCAGATCGCCCTAGCTGCTGAGGATCAAGAGAAAACGACGTTTATTACACCGGACGCCAATTACCATTATACGGTAATGCCGTTCGGGCTAAAGAACGCGGGGGCTACATACCAACGGATGATGACAAAGATGTTCAGGGATAAGATCGGGCGGACGGTAGAAGTGTACATCGACGACATGGTGATAAAAAGCAAGCAGGAAGGACAGCACGTCGGCGACCTGGAAGAAATATTCAGGATACTGAGGCAGCACCGACTCCGTCTCAACGCCGATAAGTGCACATTCGGCGTAGGCTCCGGCAAGTTCCTGGGATATTTGGTCATGAAGAGGGGCATCGAGGTCAATCCCGAGCAAATAGATGCCGTGCTGCAGCTCAGACCACCGAGCAACCCAAAGGAAGTTCAAAGATTAACCGGCATGTTGGCTGCCCTGAACCGGTTTATATCCAAGTTCGCCGACCGGTGCCGCCCTTTTTATCAACTTTTGAAGAAATGGAAGGGATTCCAGTAGGATAAGGAATGGGACGAAGCCTTTTGCGACCTAAAGGAATACCTCGGGCGTGCACCGACACTAACGGCACCAGAACCAGGGGAGGATCTCTACATGTACCTCTCGGTGTCAGAGCATGCCGCCAGCGCCGTGCTTCTTAGGGATAGTGGTGTACAATTGCCAGTCTACTACATAAGCAAGACATTGGTGGACGCTGAGAAGAGATATTTGCCGCTGGAAAAGTTGGTATTGGCCTTAGTGCATTCCACCTGGAAACTGCCCCATTACTTTTAGGCCCACACCGTCTACGTTCTGACGGAATACCTACTTCAGTCACTTCTAAGAAGATCGGACTTCACCGGGAGGATCGCGAAATGGGGGACTTGCCTGGGCTTTTTTGACATCAAATACCGACCAAGAAACTTGGTAAAGGGATAGGTACTTGCGGACTTTATTGCCGAATTCTCGCCGAGAGGATCGGACGTTGTTTGTACGGTGGAGGCCAAGCCTTGGAAGGTATTCGTGGATGGTGCCTCCAACACTGCCGGAGCGGGGGCTGGGATCGTTATAATCACCCCGAAAGGTACGAGGTTGGAACAGTCGTTCTGACTAGGCTTTAGGGCGTCTAATAACGAAGTCGAGTACGAAGCTTTGTTGGCCGGACTAAAAATCGCCATGGATTTGGGGGCTACGGAGGTAGAGGTATTCTCGGATTCCTGGCTCGTTGTGAACCAGGTGCAAGGAAGTTTCGAAGCCAAAGACCCACGAATGGCCGAATACTTGCGAATCGTGAAACAGGCTTTAGGCCAATTTTCTAAGGTGATGGTAGAGCAGATACCAAGGGGACAGAACCGCCATGCCGACGCCCTGGCTACTTTGGCATCATCAATAGACAACGAACTCCCTCGGCTAGTCAGGATAGAGCTAGTGAAAGAGCCAAGCATCAGGACAAAAGAGGAAGTGTTACAAGTTCGGCCCGCTGAGAGGTGCTGGATGGATCCCATAATCGAATTTTTAGCCGAGGATAAAATCCCGAGGGACGAAAAAGAGGCAGCGAAATTCCGGCGAAATGCCCCTAGGTATTGGCTATCTCCAGGTCAGAAGCTTCACCGAAGGTCATTTGGGGGTCCGTATTTACAGTGCCTACACCCCAGCCTGAATGAAGGCCTACTGGCCGAACTCCATGAAGGCCTCTGTGGCAGCTATGTCGATGGGCGATCTTTGGCCCATCGGGCAATGACTCAGGGATTTTGGTGGCCGCAGATGCAAAAGGACGCCCTTGAATATGCACGACGGTATGAACAGTGCCAAAGACACGCGCCAATGATCCATCAACCTGCGGGGAACCTGAACCCCGTTAGCAGTCCATGGCCCTTCGCCCAGTGGGGATTAGACATAATCGGGCCCTTTCCCCGATCAATCGGGAACCGAAGATTCGTGTTAGTCGTGGTGGATTATTTCGCTAAATGGGCAGAAGCAGAAGCGC
The DNA here is from genome assembly GCA_032878915.1 of Castanopsis chinensis. NCBI lineage: Eukaryota > Viridiplantae > Streptophyta > Magnoliopsida > Fagales > Fagaceae > Castanopsis > Castanopsis chinensis. The sequence continues at coordinate 4,118,581 of JAVQMG010000113.1, forward strand.
TAGCCAATATCCGGGACGTAGACGTTAAAAGGTTTATATGGAAGAACATCGTAACTAGGTTTGGAGCACCAGAGGCGTTCATTTCTGACAACGGATTACAGTTTGACAGCAAGGCCTTCCGTAAATTTTGCGAAAATCTCGGAATTCGAAACCGGTACTCTACCCCAGCATACCCACAAAGCAATGGCCAAGTTGAGGCTACGAATAAGGCTATCGTCAATGGGTTGAAAAGGAGATTGGACGGGGCCAAGGGTAGATGGGCTGAGGAGTTGCCTAGTGTCCTGTGGGCCTACCGGACAACTCCAAGGAGATCTACAGGGGAAACACCTTTTTCACTGGCATATGGGGCAAAAGCCGTCATTCCTGCCGAGATAAACCTGTGTAGCAACCGGGTAGCTGAGTTCACGGTGACCGAGAATGGCAAGTTAATGCTAAACGAACTAGACTTATTGGAAGAGCGCCGAGAATCGGCGGCAATTTGGTTGGTGCAGTACCAGCAGAAGCTCGCCCGGAGGTACGACAAGAACGTGAGGAAAAGAGAATTCGCCGCCGGAGATCTGGTCCTGCGAAAAGCCGTAGGGAATGCTCGGGACCGTAATGCGGGGAAGCTGGCCCCGGCATGGGAAGGACCTTACCGAGTAACGGCCATTGCTGGTGTAGGAGCCTACTATTTGGAAGATCTGGGCGAGAAACAGCTCCTCCACCCGTGGAATGTATGTAATCTTAAGAAGTTTTACCACTAATCTGTCATGGTTGGACGATGTAATTTAGAGAAGTCAGCACATATCAATACAATGCCTGTTCATACTTCTGCAAGACACTGCGTTCTATTTATCCTTTTTTTTCATTGATAGGCGTAAATACGGTAATGGAGGGCAAGTCACAATTTATGTAAGGACAGAAACCTAACCTCGGTTTGATCCTATCACCGAGTAGGTGGAAACCTTAACACTCTAAGGACAGAAACCTAACCTCGGTTCGATCCTATCACCGAGCAGGTGGAAACCTTAACACTAAGGACAGAAACCTAACCTCGGTTCGATCCTATCACCGGGCAGGTGGAAACCTTAACACTATCTAAGGACAGAAACCTAACCTCGGTTTGATCTTATCACCGGGCCGGTGGAAACCTTAGCACTATTTTTCCAAAGACAGAAACCTGACCCCGGTTCGATCCCACCACCGGGCAAGTGAAAACCTCAACACAAAATTTTTAAGTGCGGACATGTGTTGGCCCGATCACCATTTTCTTAATGCAAGAAGCCGACCTCGGTTCCTTGCATCCCATCCTGCAGAATGCTCATGCCTAAACCCCCCCAATGGCCTAATTACCCCTACATGTCTAAACTCGCGCAGGGTACGGACACTCTCTCAGAACCAATCATAGCCGTACACAATCATAGTAATTACCGATCATTCTCAAGTGCATGAAATAAACGTGAAAGGAAAAACGGAACACATGCAGCCAAACCATCACAATAAAAAGATTTAAACCAAACAATAAGAGTTGAAACGGTTCTAACGATAGTACAAATGTCTCGTCGCCACAGCCCGGCGACCTAGGCTCTAAGTGAAAATAAGGCAAAGCAAAAACAAAACGAAGGAAGTTCCATCTGTACTGCATCCTCACACGTTCGGGTTGGTAGGCAGGGTCTGGGCTTGTCCAAGATCCTCTTCGGCAGGTTGGGAGGGGAGGGGAGTCTCGTTCGGCGCACCAACATCTCTAGCAGGGGCGTTGCTCATGGCTTCTAGGTCCACCATCTCCACGTGAGTATCAATCGCCTGTACAAGGTCCCTCAAACTCGGCGTATCCTCGTCCTCGGCGCCGGTCTGGCTTTGGACGGGCTGAGGTTGGGTAGGGTAAGGGACCCGCTTAGGATCCCACAGAGGGGAATCCTCTGGCACCCCCGCAGCATGGAGCGCGGCTATCCAGCCCTCACCGAAGCAGTATTGACGGGCCTGCTAGACAATAGGTTCCACCGAGTTTTCCGCCTCCGTGAAGCCCTCGTTGTACCACTTCTCCTCATAAGCCTCGAAGGCGTCCTTCAAGGAAGTAAGCTGGTCGGCCTGCGCTAAGTTTAGGCTATTCGCCTTTGCTTGTTCCAGCTCCGTTTCCTCCAACTTAGCCGTCAGCTCCCCCAACTTGCTCTCCGCGGACCGCCTGGCTTTCTCGGCGTCAACCGCTTTTCTCTCCGCGGCGTTAGCAGCCTCTAGCCCCTCCTCGGCCAAGATCTCCGCGTCAGCCCTCAGCCCTAACGCTCGCTCGGTTGCCTCAGCCCCTTCCCTCAGCCTCCCGCCCACGATGGAAGTTAGCTGGGCCGCCTACAAACATAGCGAAAGCATGGTGTTAAAAATTCTTGGCGAAGTCCCACACATAATCAAACGAGGTAAAAATTCGAAAACCTTACTGCGACGGTGTTCCATTATAGCCGCCAGGCAAGGGACTTGTCGTCCCCTTCTGAACAGATTTGCACATCCTCGGGCAGGAAGAGGCCTTCGGCCAGGCTCTGAGCCACACGCCCCCCATCGCCCTTATCCCATCTCCACACGCAGGCCGTCGCAGGCAATAGCCCCCCACCGAGATTGAAGGTATGCCTCCAGTTGCCCTCGTTGGGAGGGGAGGGCGCCTCCACGGCCCCTGCCTGGGCAGGAGTGACGACCTGCAGCTTCCGGATAGTCACCCCTCCCTTGGGGCAGATTGGAGACCTCGGCGGCACATTGCCGGGAACGTTTGCGTCCTTCTCGGTGGGCTTTTTTCTTTTTCGAGCTTCATCGACAGGCTGGGGGGCCGGGCTCTGCACTGGGGATGGTGATGGGGTGGACTGATCGGTGTCGAGAATGAACTGGGAGAGGGTCATTGTTCTCTTCTTCACCATTTTCTCTCGCTGGTTAGGTGCGGTGGATGCCGGATCAGGGGCTCGTTCCTCGGCTACTGGGGCCTCGTTTCGAGGCTGATCGATGGCCTCGTGTCGCTTCCGGCTTTGAGATACCAGCTCGGCACTGTCGTTCCTAACCGGCGGGATGTCGTCCGCAGTTGTGTAGCGGGGGCCTAGGTCTTGAGCCTCACCTACCGTGAGCGAGGGAGGAAGGAATTGCCCGTGCCGAATGTCGATGTACGACACGAGTGGGCTATCGACCAAGAGCGCCTGGTCGAAAGACTGCCATGTGGTATACACGGGATCTACTCCGAGGATCAGATGAGATGCTCGGAGTTGCCCGTCGACGTGCACGAAGATTTCTGACCTAAGAATGAAGTTCAAATCTCGCTCGTGGATGACCTGGATGTCCGGCAAAAACCGCTTTGACTCTGCAGTTAGCCCAAAAGAGACGATGGTTAGTTACAAACAACAAGATAAATATGAATCTGAAATGACTAAAAAGTCTAGGTACCGACCAACGTCACGAGGCGTGTGCGGGAAGTGTAGATCCCCGGCAAGCCAGTTGCCGCTCACTCGGACGAACTACCCGGTGGAATTCCTATTTGAGTCCGGCAGGCAGGATATCAGCCGGACTTAGGTATCCCTAGTCTTTAGGTAGTAGCCCTTCGAAAAATTCCCGCACAATTTGTACATGAAGTTAATGTCGTGATGGTTTAGGTGTAGCCCGAATAACTGGTTCAGACGGCTGACACGACTAACGACCCTATAAAAGTTGGGAGGGAGCTGGTCGGGGCACAGGCCGTAGAACCCTAGGGTATTTGCAATGAGGGGTCTAAAGGGAACCTAACGCCTCCCTCCAATATGGCCATCAGCGGAACGAAGATGACATCTCGACTAACTGCCCTCTCGAGGTTAATATCGCCCTTCTTATAGAACGCAATATCCACATCCCTAGGGACACAAAAGGTCCTTTTAAAATTGGCCAAGGCCGTCCCAAGGGTCAGAAGGTGGGAGAAACCCATTTCTAAAGGTATAAAATAAGAAAGGAAGCGGAAAAAGAGGAGAAAGAAGAAAAAAGCACATACTTGAAACTCTAAAGAGACGAAGAACTGGAGAGGTTTTTTCGCACAGAGAATGCTCGGCATAGAAAATGTGGAGAGGATACGCAAAAAGTGAAATGAGAGATTGAGAAAAGGATTATATAGGCGCAAGGGCATTAAATGAAGGGAGAGGCGGGAAAAAGAAACCCCCCAATCCCTACCCGCTAGGCTTTTTCTTGGGAAAACCGCTTACGCGCGCGCTCACGAATTACGAACCTTCAGTCTGTTACCACCTGACAGTTCGCTAACCAAAGGGTCAATATTACAGAAATGACCGCCTGCCAGAGAACTTACTTTTGCAAATCCTCGGCAGTCGCTGACCTCGCGCACAAATAGTAACAGGAAATTTCACTAACTCCTCGCCTTGAAGACCTTGATTCATCACCGAGCACCGTGCATGAATCAAGGGGGGGCTATTGTACGGGCATCATCCCCCTGGGCCATCCACCCGCGGGCCCACAGGAATAGCTGCCCGTACGGGCCATGCCCCCAGGTCCGTTTACCCTTGGGCCCAGAAGAACAATTGTCCCCTTATGGGCCCCGGCCCTGATCAGTCTAAGGGGCTTTACCCCGGACAGATCTAGCATGTATCAAGCACCCCAAAGGCCAAAGCGAAGCCATCCGAGATATGGTCGGTAGCAGCAAACCGCGTATCGTATGCGCCCTATGCCCGGGGTTCCGCCGGGCTGCCTAACCACCAACCAAGGTTGCCATGCCCGGCCATGCCACTCACTTCGAAAGCCTTTCTGCCGAGAAACGGACGTGGCAATGGAATCAAGTTCCGATGCCACCATTGTTCTCTTTACGCTCATAACTACTCACCACTTAGAGAGGATGGCATTGGACCTCTCCATCCACTAAACTAGAAAATGGCCACAGCAACCCAGCAAGCTGTAGCTATAAATAGGGGAGGGGGTATCAGAAGTAAGGGGGTACGAGGGAGAAAGAGATAAGGAGAAGAGAGAAGAAGGAGGAGGAAAAAGAAGATAGGAACATTGGGGCAGTCTAGTAAGGAATCACCCCATTGCAGGAAATACTAAAAGCCCACCATACAAATAGATTGTGAGCCCAACTTATCCCAAGCCCAGTCGCTGATTTTGGGTGCGCACATCGTGGTTTGGTTTGATTTTGATTTTGATTTTGTGGGTTGCTGTGGTTGCCAGAGTTAGGGGTTGCTATTGGTTTGATTTGATTTTGTTTTCTCTATGGGTTTCTGGGTTTCGATGGCCATGAGTTTGTGGCTGGGGTTTCAAGAAAACAACAGTTTGGGTATGTTCTTCATGGTGGTGGTGGTAGCAGGTGGTTGCAGAGGTGATTTGGGTTTTTATTTTTATTTGGGTTTTGAGATATATTATTTTATTGTATAGAAATATTATTTTAATATGTTGTATTGTAAAATAAAAGTTGAAATGCTAGAGTATTGTAAAATGGTATTGTATAATTCATAGAGTAACTTTTTGGGATGGTAAAGTAGAATCGTCGATAAACAACCTAAACCATTTACAACCCTGCCTCTCTTGTCCCCAACATAGGTTTCAAGTTCCAACTGAGTGAGCTATAGGCCAACGGGGCTAGGCCACCTTTTAGTTTAATAAATGTCAGTTCTGCGCAGCATTATGATAACTCCCAACTGGTGCATAGATATTAATACAAGACATGCGCAAACTATCACCATCGTGTTCGATCTTTACCCGTTGATTAATTGATTGTTGACTTTCAATAGGCAGCTAATAAATCCCAATTATGCAATATTGCGCCTCACTCACCGCTACCAGAGTACCAGTCTATATATATCAGAGACCTTATTTAATCTGGTATACCTAAGTTTGCATTCATGGGGTTGGTCCCATGGTCCTATAATGTGGAGTGTAGTCATGTATGGAGCTACATGTTGACTTGGGGCCCATCCCCCACCCCTCCTCCCCAATTGTTTTTTTAAAATTAGTATGTTAATAAGTACAAATTTTAGCAATTTTGTTTAATAGATTTACATTTTTCCCTTCTTAACAATGTTATCAATTCTTTTGAGAGTAATGTTATAACCACAAACTTTTTTATAATATTTTTACAAGTTATTGAGATGGCAAATTCTTATTGGTTCACATACTTGCATCACTTGCAATTTGTAAAAATTTTGTAGTTTTAACATTTTCCACCTTTTAAAGGCCATAAAAAATTAATAGATTAAATCTAAAACAAAATATACAAACCCAAAAAAATTAGTCCAACAACAAAAATTACTAATAATAAAGCTAAAAAAAATTAAGCTCAATCAACCTATTTTACACAAAACAAGCAACATGACCCTTCACAAAGTTTTAAACAAAAATTTATAGTGGTTAAACCATAGAGTCAAAGGCTAGAGTTACTACACATTGGAGTAGCAAAGCCGCTCCCTAACTCCAAGTCCTGGTTTCATCCTTGGGTGTAGTTCATGTCAATGCGATTCAAGGGTATACTAAGTTTGCTTTCATTGAAGTGGTATCATGTCTAGTTCAACAACCTTAAAGGGGGAAAATATTCAAATTAAAAAAAAAATAAAGTTCTTAGTATATCACATTTGATAATGCTAAGATGGTATTAGTTGAATACGATTGTTTGTGGGGAAATGATGCAGCGAAAGAAGGGCTAGTATACTACTAAACCCATCATTTTGAATTCATAAACCCATCATTTTTAAGGTGAAGATCTGAAATCCTATACATACATACATATATATATATTGTGGGAGGGGGAGAGGTGGTGTTTGAAGGACACCATAAAAAATGTTATTACCACTAAATTATCATTTGAACAGTTGAACCCTATATCTAAAAGGTTCAATTCCAATGCTCTAAAAATTTATTTTTCAAGGAAAAATATATCTAAATATATTATAATTAGTATCCTACCAAATTAAAATTAAATTTTGACTAAGACATTCCTAAAAACTCTTCTAAACATAGGAAAAAATCTTTAAAAATTAGAAAAATTAAAATAAAAGCATTGTAATAAGTATGGCCATTTTATGTTAGAAAAAAAAAAAAAAAAAAATTAAGCGCATTCTGTTAATATAATTGTTGCAACAAGTGGGAGGAAGAATTTACACCCTGAATTTTCTTATAAAGTAGAACCAAAAATATCATGAGTTACAACAATATTGATATGTGTAATTTCTGCCATATGTCATGCACATATGGGGTTGCATATATAACAATGGGATCAATTTCCTTTGATTTTGATATGACTCATATAAGGTGTATAATCAAATGCATGTACGTCTCATTGTAGCATATGTCATATCATGTCATATGTCAGTGGTGAAAATGACAAAATATAGAACGAGTAGTAACATTAATCTTCATAAAACAAGTGCTATCATGCCTTAGTGCAGGTGGAAGCAGTGAGAGTCTTGCAGGTTCCCTTGCAAGAGTGAAGTGGTCCTCGTCTACGTAGGATCAGTTGAGGTTTAGTCTATCATGGCCGAAGAACTAGAAGAGCTATGGAAGAAGTTATCGCTCACTAAGGAGGAGGATGAGAGCTTAACGTTGGGGAGCAGTACTACAGAGGCCGCAAAGGTGATTGGCAAAAACTGCCTTGCGATGAAGGTGCTCTCGCATAAAAGCATAAACATTGATGCTCTTAAAAAGAATCTCAGAATGATATGGAAACCAAATAAGAGTGTCCAGATAAACAAGGTGGAAGACGAGATTTATCTAGTGGAGTTTGGGGATAGGAGGGACAAGAGGAGAGTTATGGAGATGTGTCCTTGGACTTATGAGAAGTTTCTGATCCTGTTGAAGGAATTTGAGGGTGAGCAGGTTCCTAAGGATATTTCATTGTGACAGTCTCCGTTTTGGGTGCAGATTCACAATCTCCCTCTAAAGAGTAGAACTAGAGAAACGGGGTGGGCGATAGGAACGAAGTTGGGTGAGGTCATGGACGTTGACGTACGAAATCCGAGGTTAACTGGGGAAAGTTTTTATGAGTAAGGGTGTAGATTGACGCCATAAAGAAACTGGTGAGAGGGAAAAGGATTATTATCGGGGGGGGGGGGGGGGGGGGGGGGGGGGAGCAACAGTGGATAACGTTCAAATACGAGCGGCTCCCAAACTTTTGTTATAGGTGCGGCTTGCTCAGCCATAGGGTAAAGGAATGCAAAGAAGGGAATGGTACAGACGATCAAACTAAGCTCAACAACCTCTAGTATAGGGCCTGGTTGCGAAGTGAGGCACCGAGGAGAAATGGGGGAGAGTTTACAAAGCTTGGACAAGAGGAAGTAAGGTTCAGCAAAGGAGAGTCGGCGTGTAAACCGAAGGGAAGGCAAGCGTCGTTGAAACATATAGCGGACGGAAGCAGTGGGGCAGGAAAAGAGCCCAAGTCAAAGGCGCCACTCCTGGAGGTTTACATAAAAAAGAATGTGACAAAAAAAGGGGATCAGGACTGCCAGGGTCCAGGGGGCGATCATGAGATTGGTAAGGGAGGTTGCGTCGGTGAGCAGCCAAAAGGAATCCTTCCTTTCTTAAGTAAGGAAAAATTTGAAGGGGATGAGGCTAAAAAAGCATCAAAGGATGTGATGCAGTAGGAGACAGGGACTTGTCATGGGGAAGAGAAACAATTTGAGTTTTGGATGGCACCAAGTTTTGAAGGAGAAAAGGAATTAGGTGAGCCGAAGAGTGTGGGCTACGAGTTAGGCCTAATGGATCTTTGTTATAAGGAGCAAATGGGTTGGGTTGTGGAGAACTTGGGCCCTAAAAGCAGGCACTGGAAAAGGCTTACTATAGCAGCCCGTGCTGATAACTCGGATAAGGAGAATGGCTCATTGTTGAAGAAAAGAGTAAACTCTACACCCCTTCAAGAGCTGGAACCAAACACCCTTGATCAGAAAAGAAAGAAACCCCTAGACCAAAACAAACAACACATATAAAACACTTCAACAGATGGTGGTGAGGCAGTGGCAGTAGAGCAGCACCATCGAGCCCAATGAGTGTGTTGGCCTGGAATTGTCGTGGTTTAGGGTCACCCTCGGCAATTCGGCTACTCACGGACGAGGTGAAGTTAAAAAACCCGGTGTTAGTTTTCCTTATGGAAACCAAAGTAGGGGTGAATTGGATGAAAGGCTTACAACGAAAATTGGAGTTAACATAGGGAATTTCAGTGTTGAGTGATGGTTGAAGCGGTCGGTTGGCTATGCTTTGGCATGAGGGTGTGGCAGTGAGCTTTTAAGAGTTGCTTAAACTCTCATATCGATGTGGTGGTGCATGACGAAGGAGGGGTGAATTCGTGGAGGGCGACGGGCTTCTATAGTTACCCCGAAGCTAGCAAAAGGTATATTTCTTAGGAACTTCTTGTGGCTTTAAAAAATCAATGTGATATGCCTTGTGTGGTATTCAGTGATTTCAACGAAATTACACACTCTGATGAAAAACTAGGATGGTTGGATCAGTATGTGCATCAAAAATGGGTTTTGTGGGGGCAACGATTTACTTGGTGCAACAGGAGGTATGAGGAGCAGAGGACTCTGGTCAAACTTGATAGGATGGTGGCAAACAAGATTTGGATTAAGAAATTCCCAAAGGCACAAGCCAATAACGTCTCTATGGCAGCCTCAGATCATTGCTTGCTTGCTCTGTCTCTTAGGAAGAGAAGTCCCTCAAAGTCGACGAGTAGGAGGTCTGTTTTTGAGGTGATGTGGGTGAGGGATGAAAGGTGTAGAGAAGTCATTGAATTGGTGTGGGAGCCCCTCCATGCTAATACAAATTGCAACATCGTCGACAAAATTAAAAGTTGCCAATCTCATCTCAAAAGGTGGAACCAGAGAGTCTTTAGGAATGTGAAAACAAGGTTAAAAAAGTTGAAGGAGTGTCTTCAATTTCTGGAGGCACAAAATTTGCTCACTGAGACAGCTAGTAAAATCCAAGGATTGAAGAAAGAAATTAATGAGACCTTAAAAAGAGAGTAGGCGATGTGGAATCAAAGGTCGAGGGTGCTCTAGTTGAAGTATGGGGACAGGAACACCAAGTTTTTCATGTGGCAGCGTCCTAAAGACGAAGGAGAAAAAATATTGAAGGGCTTAATGATGAGGGTGTTCGATTTAAGAGTCAGGAAGATATCGAGAGAGTGGTATTAGGGGACTTCTCAAGCATCTACAGTATTGACCATCCTACCTCCTTTGATGTAAGCTTAGGTGCAGTGTCTCCTCAGGTCACTCAGGAAATGAATTGTGAATTGATGAGAGCATTCAGGGAGGAAGAGATTAGATTGGCACTGAATTAGATGCACCCGACCAAAGCCTTTGGCCCCAACGGTGTGTCACCCATTTTCTTCTAGAAGTATTGGGATGTGGTAGGCCGGTCTGTATTAAATTGTGTCAACCAAATTTTGAATACGGGTGTGATGCCTACGTGCTTAAATGAAACTTATATCTACCTAATTTCGAAAGTTAATTTCCCACAAAAGATTACTGAATTCCGACCAATTAGTTTGTGTAATGTTGTTTATAAAATTGTATCCAAAGTCTTTGCAAATAGGTTAAAGAAGATCCTACCAGCTGTGATATATGAGTCTCGGAGCGCGTTTGTCCCAAGGAGGCAGATCACAGATAATGTGTTAGTGGCGTTCAAGACAATGCATTGTATTGATTAAAGGAGAAAAGGAAAAAAAAGGACTGATGGCTATTAAGCTCGATATGAGCAAAGCCTATGATAGGTCGAGTGGGCTTTTTTAGAGGCGATAATGCAGAGGTTGGGTTTTCAAGAGAGGTGGATTAGGCTGATTATGATGTGTGTCCACAGTTTCCTACTCAGTGTTAATCAACGGGGAACCAAAAGCCAATATTATTCCGACGAGGGGGTTGAGCCAAGGGGATCCTATCTCTCCCTACCTTTTTCTGTTGTGTGTTGAAGGCTTAATTACCATACTTCAAAGGGATGAGAGGGAAGGTTTGATAAATGGAATCTCGCTTTGTAGAGGAGCACCAAGGATTTCTCACATTTTGTTCGCCAACGATTGTATTATTTTTGGGGAGGCAAGTGTCAAGGAAGGAAACAGGGTGTTCTAGGTTCTGGCAGACTATGAAAGGGAGTCAGGGCAAAAATTGAATAGAGAGAAGACTTCGCTCTTTTTTAGCAAGAACACAAGTGAAGAAACCTAAGAGGAAATAAAAAATATCTTTGGAGCATAATTCTCTCACAAGCACGAAAGGTATTTAGGGCTGCCTACCTTAGTGGGGAGAGGAAAAAAGAAGGCTTTTAACCATATAAAGGATCAACTTGGGAGGAAGATAGCGGAGTGGAAAGGTAAATTACTATCTACTGCGAGTAGAGAAATTCTCATTAAGGCGGTTGCCTAAGCGACTACAACATACACCATAAGCTGCTTTAAACTACCAGACTCCCTTTGTAAAGAGTTAGATTCCATGGTGAGCCAATTTTGGTGGGGTCAGAGAGACAAGGAGAGAAAGATGGCTTGGACATCTTGGGAGAATTTCTGCACGCCCAAATCAGAAGGTGGAATGGGCTTCAAAGACTTAAAAGCTTTTAACCTAGTGCTTCTAGCAAAGCAAGGCTGGTGACTCAAGCAAAACTTGGATTCCTTCACCCACAGAGTGTTTAAAGCCAAGTACTTCATGGGGTGTACATTTATGAAAGCATAGGTAGGAAAAAAAACCATCTTATGTGTGGAGAAGTATAATGGCAGTAAGGGAAACCATTGAGGCACGCTCGAGGTGGATTGTGGGGAATGGGAGGAAAGTGAAAATTTGGTGCAACAAATGGTTGCCCTCTCCAGAGTCTTTCAATGTCATTAGGCCCCAAGGTTAGAATACAGAGTTGGAAATGGTATCTCAACTCATAGATGGTGAACTGGACTGTGGAAGGCAGATTTAATTAAGAAAACTTTCATCCCCCATGATGTGGAAAAATTCCTTAGCATCCCAGCCCACGACTTCCAGAGGATTCAGTTGTTTGAGCTTGGACAAAAAATGGCCTATTCATGGCTAGGAGTGCTTATGGGGTGACCCTCAAGCTCCTGTAGAGGACTAGTACTTTGAGAGCTAGCGGAGAAGGTTCTGACAAAGCCAAAGTGTCTTAATTTTGGAAGGCATTGTGGAAGTTCAATTGCCCAAATAAAATAAAACAATTCATTTGGAGGGCTTGTAGAGACATCTTGCCAACAATCTTTCCCCTAGCTGTGAGGAAGGTAAGAAATGATGATAGGTGTGGTTTTTGTGGTGGTTGTGAATCTTTAGGACACATCTTCTGGGATTGCAAAGTAGCAGTGGAGGTTTGGAAGGAAGTTAAGCTCGGTTTGCCAGTGCTGAATCAGCCAATAAGGGACTTTATGGATGTGGTTTGGGCGCTAAAGGATAGGAAGGAGGACATGGATTGGGAATTGTTTGCCATTACGGCTTGGCACATCTGGAACAATAGAAACAACTTCAAACATGAGGGTAAGTGCAAAGATACGAAGAGAGTTGCCAAAGAGGCTCGTGAGTATGGGCAGGAATTGTAAAATGCTCAGACCTCATGTCCGCGTGGTATGGTCTTGGTCTGCAATCAGTGGAGACCTCCAAGGCAGGGGAGGTATAAAGTAAATGTGGATGGGACGGTTTTTGAGTGCATGGGGTGCTGTGGAGTTAGGGTAGTTATTAGAAATGAGGAAGGTCTGATAATGGGAGCTATGAGCAAAAAATTGACTTTCCCCCTTGGGGCGATGGAGGTTGAAGCGATGGCTATGGAGGAGGGAATTTAGTTGGAAAGGGACTTGGGCTTGAGGGATAACGACATAGAAAGTGATGCACAAACTGTGGTGTTGGCTATTGAAGGGTCAGATCCAAGCCCGTGCTCAATACAAAAAATAGTGGAAGGGGCTAAACTTGGGCTAACTGCATTCAACTCTTGGAGTTGTTCCCACGTCCGTAGACAGAGCAACATGGCTGCACATCTCATGGCTAAGGAAGCCTTTAATGTAAATGAGTATTTGATTTGGGTGGAAGATACCCCATTGTTATTGCAAATCAAATTCACATGGATGTAATCGCATTGGACAGTTTGTCCTAAGTAATGAAAGTCTAAGGAATGGTTTACTATCAAAAAAAAAAAAAAAAAAAAAAAAAAAAAAAAGAAGAAGAAAAAGAAAACAAAAAAGAGAGACAGAAGATCAACATTTATGCCCTCATCATAACATATGGTTCTAAATTGGTGCTGCTGCAGGCTACTACTAAGAAATTGTTCACGCATCATATGTACATAGGCCATTTACTTTGTTGCAATGGGCTCAAATATATGATGCAATCTATCATGTATGAGTTCGGAAATTAGTCAGAAGAGTTTTGCACTGTTAGAAATTATATTTAAAAAATCAAGTTTGACAGTTAAAACTTTTAGAACAGTCAATAATACACATATATACACGTAGGGAAGGAATAATAATCCTTAAGTCGGTTAAGCTTCGATTTCTATTCAATTGGAGTGCATTGCATGCCCAACACAAAAGACTAAGTTGGGTAGGAATAAAACAAAATACTAATGTTGAACACAGACCTTCAAATTAAACTAGAAACAATTTTTTTTTTATATAAATATATATATATATATATATATATTTTTTTTTTTTAATTCATTTTCCACTTATACATGAATTTCAATTAAATAAAGTTAAAATTTTGAAAAGTCTTGATTAAAACCCTAATAACTTAAGTAACTAATTAATTGATTAACTATGAGTAAGACTGAAGTTGGAAAATCATTAGATTGTGCAATCACAATATTAAATTAATCACAAATATAGCACAATAACCTAAAAGTAATAAAATCAGTAAAACATAGATTTGGTGATGAAATAGATAACCTATGAAAAACTCTTTAAAGAAAAAACCACTCTAGGAGTACTCAATTTCTTAGGAGATTTACAACATAAAAAAAGGTTACTAAAATTAGAATATACAAAACTATTGTAACCTAGGTTCTTTATGCAATCTCCACAAATGACATTTTTGTCTCCCTCCATAGTAGCTTCGAAATTATGGAATCCTTCTATAAAATTTCCTCCGCGCACAAAGTTGTATGCAATTAAGAGAGAGAGAGAGAGAGAGAGAGAGAGAGAGACTTGCATATAGAAATAGGAACCAAGGTTCCATGATCTTGCTTGAGCGAGAGTCGATGGACTGTCTTGCAAACTTTATGCTTGACTTTAATGATCACTTAAGTAAATCCTGATTTTGCTTTACTGAACCTTCACATTTTCAATGTCTTCAATCAACTTTTTGACATACGTATATATACCTTCAAAGAGTTGTCAAGCAAAAATTGCCAACTCGAAATCCTAAAAACTTTCAACTTCCTAAAGTTTATCAACAAAACAAATTATAACTCATCCTAATCAAACTAATACTGTTTTTTTTTTGGGGGGGGGGGGGGGGGGGGGGGGGGGTTATCAACACAAAAATGATCTATTATTATCTACCCAAAACTAATAATCAAAATAAGCTAAACGCAAAATACTATGAAACTTAAATTAATAATAAATTAATGGTGAAAGTGAAGCCTAAAAAAGTTAGTTTAGCCTGATTTTAGAACTTATTTATGCAGATATAAGCTCTATAATACCCTTTGGGAAATATGAATAGTTTCTTAGTATTATATCTTAAGTTTTTCAATTAAATTCAACAATTTGACTGCATTAAGGAATACGATACAAATAATATTGTTTTCTCTTAATGACAATTAAATTAATAAATAATTTTTGATGGTTTATTGGCCATTGCAACTGATGGGACTGACGAATTCAGCTTCCATGGACGATGTCGTCATTACCAAGGAGGTCATCTCCTAGGACGAGCTGATTAGATATCCGCATCATTAATGGAGGTACCCAAATCATTCAATACAAGTAATAATATCTCGGCCGGTTACAAAGACAATTGTATGGATCGTTGGACGCCCATTGAAGTCCACATTATTGAGCACAAAGCTTTACCAAAAGAGGCATTAAAAGCATAATAACTGCCACAACGGCTAGGGGCTGTAGAAACATATATAAGACCCTCACAAGCACTAGCACAAGGTACATGACACACCCAGAAATACTTATTGTTGTTTTACTACATTGTTTTTTTTTTTTTTTTTTTTTTTTTTTTTTCTTTTTTTCTAGAGGGCTTCCTTATACTGACTTTAGCATTGGAGAAGTTGTGGCAAGCATCACACCGGTGACCACTCTGAGGGAGCTATCTTATCATTTCCATAGCCATAGGGAAGAGGGTTTGGCTCTATCTGGATGCACTCACCTTGACTGACAAGTTTGCACTTCATCAGTTTGACGCTGTCTGTGGGAACAACATTTTCGTACTCAGATTCGAAAACATAGTTTCTGTCAACTTCTATATTTAGATGGAGTCCAACTAGGATTCAATAGCCTTAGCTCAGCAAGTCCAAGCTCTTGTGGCCACTACTGAAGAGCTCACTAGGAAAAATCATGAAATGAGACTACGGCTTCAACAGAAGGAGAATCGGTCTAAAGTCAACCAGGAGGATGAGGGAGATAGACATGGAAGAAATGACCGCCGAAGGCCTACAGCTCCAGATGAATAGAACTCAGATCTTCTTTGAGAGATGAGGAAGGAGATGGACGAGCTGAGGAACGCCATTAAGGAGAAAAAGGATCGGAGCCTGGATAGAATGGTCAGAGCAACAGGCTCCCCCTTCACTACTGCGGTCTTGGAATGCCCAGTGCCGATGAAATTTCGTTTGCCTTTGCTTGAACTGTTTGATGGACTTAAGGATCCCCAGGACCACCCTAACACCTTCAAGACGACACTAGGCTTCCAACAGCCTCTTGACGAAATACTATGTCATTCCTTCCCTACTACTTTTAAAGGAGCTGTAAGGGAATGGTTCACAAAGTTTCCAACTTCGTCTATCGACAGCTTCTAGTAGTTGAGCAGTGCCTTTTGGCACCATTTCGTTGGAGGACAATGTCTTATGAGGCTAGTGGACCATTTACTCACTATTAGACAAGGGGAGAAGAAAACCTTGTGGTTGTACATGAAACACTTTACTCAGGAGACCTTGGAGGTAGATGACGCTGACGTCAAAGTACAGTTGACGACCTTTAAAGCAGGGCTAAAGTCTAGAGAATTTGTGGTTTTGCTCGCAAAGAATCCTCCTAAGACGATGGCAGAGATGCTCCCAAAGGCACAAAAGTACATGAATGCTGAAGATGCGTTAGCAGCTATAAGGGACGTAGAAAAGCCGGGGAAAGAGGGGAAGAAGGAGGACGATCATAGAGGACAAAAAAGTGAGCGTCCAGATTGTTGGACGAGTGACGGTGGCAAAAGGTAAGACGAAAAAACTCCTCGAACGGTAAAATTCACCCTTATAATTATGCTTGTTGACAAAATTTTGACGTAGATTAAGGATGAGCATTACCTCAAGTGGCCACGACCATTACATTCATCTCCTAACGTCTGTGACAAGAAGAAGTACTGCCGGTTTCACAAGGATTATGGCCACTATACAGAAGATTGTGGGGACCTAAAAGAGCAGATAGAGGAGTTGAAATGGAAAGGAAAACTGCAAAAGTATGTGAAGAAAGGGGAGTCTAGCAGGTTTAGTGATGGTAACAAAAACCAGCACGAGTCCTCGCCTAGAGACAAAGATGACACATCCCAACCTCTGCAGAATGTGATTGGGGAAATAAAGACGATCGTAGGAGGACCATTCACAGGCGAGTCATTTAGATCCCTTAAGAAAGCGTGTCAGAGATAGATGAACAGTGCCTACATGATACCCCCATTTAAGCAAAAACGGACGGACCAGGACATGTCTTTCAACGAGGAAAATGCAAGGGGAGTGAAGCAGCCTAATAACGACCCCTTAGTCATAATGCTCACGATAGAAGGATTCAATACCAAGAGAATCCTCGTAGACAATGGCAGCTCCGTAGACATCATCTACCTTCCTGCTTTTCAGCAGCTAAAGCTAGATCCCAGAAGACTACGTCCATTTGACTCCCCTCTCTTTAGTTTCAGTGGAGATAGAGTATATTCTAAGGGCATAGTGACACTGATAGTAACAGTAGGGACCTACCCGAGGTCGTCGACCCGTCAGTTAGAGTTCTTGGTGGTAGACTGCCCCTCGTCTTACAATGTGATTATTGGGAGGCCCACGCTCAACTGGTGGAAGTTAGCCACATCCATCTATTGCCTAAAGGTGAAATTTCCAACGGAGAACGGTGTTGGCGAGGTAAAAGGAGATCAAGTCCTAGCTAGAGAGTGCTACCAGGCCGTGTTGGTCGCAAAGGAGAACCATACATGGATGATCGAGGAAAAGGAAGAAGATAAAATGGAAGCACTGGAGATAGTGGAATTGGTCGAAGGAGAGGCAACCAAGACGACACTAAGTCCAGAGATGAGAGCAAGGCTCATCTATTTTCTTAAAGAAAACCTGGACATCTTCGCGTGGAGTCACGAAAACATGCCAGGCATATCTCCAAAAGTAATTCAGCATAAGTTGAACATGGACCCAGAAAGAAAGCCCATCCAGTAAAAATGACAAGTCTTCGCCCCAGAACGGAAAAAAGCAATTATAGATGAGGTTGAAAAACTGTTGTCAGCAGGCTTTATCCTGGAAGTCTACTATCCTGATTGGCTCGCAAACTTCGTCATAGTGAAGAAAGCGAATGGGAAGTGAAGAATGTGCGTGAACTTCACGGACCTGAATAAAGCTTGCCTAAAAGATAGTTTCCCTGAAAGATAGTTTCCCTCTACCAAGGATAAACCAACTAGTGGATTTTATAACCGGGCATAAGTTATTTACGTTCATGGATGCTTTCTCATGATACAACCAAATAAAAATGGTTGAAGAAGATAAAGAGAAAACTGCTTTCATCACAAGTCAAGGGCTCTATTGCTATAAGGTAATGCCACTCGGACTGAAGAATGTAGGAGCAACTTATCAGAGGTTAGTGAACAAAAATATTTAGCAAGCAGATTGGTAGGAACATAGAGGTGTACGTGGATGACATGCTTGTCAACAGTAAAGAAGAACTTGCCCACCTGGACGACCTAAAAGAGACGTTTGCCACCCTTAGGCAATACCAGATGAAGTTAAATCCTATCAAGTGTGCCTTTGGTGTATCCTCAGGGAAATTCTTAGGATTCATGGTGTCCCAAAGGGGGATAGAAGCAAACCCGAAGAAGGTGCAGGCCATACTCAACCTGACATCGCCTAAGACCATTAAAGAAGTCCAGAAACTCACAGGAAGGATTGCTGCACTCGATAGGTTTGTCTCTAAAGCGACGGACAAATGCTTGCCCTTCTTCAAGACATTAAAGCAAGCATTCGCCTGGATTGCCGAATGTGAGGTAGCGTTTCAGGAACTCAAACGTTACCTAAGTAATCCACCCCTCTTGAGTTCATCCAAGGAAAGGGAAAACTTATATTTATATTTCGTAGTATCAGCCTCAGCCGTGAGCGCAGCCCTGATTCGAGAAGAGGACAAGAAGTAGCTCACAGTTTACTACATCAGTCAAGCTTTCCAAAGTGTTAAAGCAAAGTACTCAAGGATTGAAAAGATTGCATTCGCGTTAATAGTAGCCTCGCGCAAACAGTGACCATATTTTCCGACGAACCCTATCTTCGTGATTACGGATCAACCTATCAAGAAATCCATGAACAAGCCTAAAGCAGCAGGGTGAATGGTCCAGTAGGCAATCAAACTTAGCTAGTTCGACATTGAGTACCATCCTAGGACAGCCATTAAGGCACAAGCCTTGGCGGACTTCATCGCTGAGTTCACATTCCCAGACGAGAACAGCTTCACCAACGAAATAAAACAATGGACGATACAGACTGGTGGTTCGTCAGCCCAAAGGAGGGGGGGGGGGGAGTAGGGGTTGTCATAACCACCCTTAACGGAGAAATGCTCAGATGTGGAGTTCAATTGCAATTCCCGGCTACTAACAATGAGGCTGAGTATGAAGGAATACTGATGGGGCTAAGACTCGGGAAAGCACTAGGAGTGAAAAACTTGCTAATCCAAAGTGATTCTAAGCTAGTAATAAGGCCAATTTAGGAGGAATATGAAGCAAAGGAGGAAAGAATGCAGAGATACCCTCGGCTCATGAAGCATCTGGCCCAAGAGTTTGAGAGAGTAAAATTCATGCAGATCCCCAGAAGCCAGAACATGGTAGCGGATGAAATTACGAAACTAGCATCATCAGAAGTAGGATCAATAAGCTTGGGCCTGGAGATGGAGGTCCAGAAATGTCCCAGCATTGAAGAAATCTCCACATTTGCAATCTAGAGCATAGGTAGCTAGATGGCACTGATCATATCCTTTCTCTAGGATGGACACCTCCCACAAGATGTCGAGGAAGCCAAGAAGGTCAGGAATAAGGCTGCTAGATTTACGATCTTGAATGACACACTATACAAAAGAGGCTTTTCCATGCCTTACCTGAAGTGCGTGGACGAAGAGGAAGCTAGGTATATTCTCGAAGAGATCCATGAAGGGGTTTGTGGAGACCATGCAGGTCCCAAATCCCTGGTAAGTAAAGTTGTCAGAATGGGTTACTTCTGGCCCACGATGAATGTAGATGCAAGGGAGCTCGTCAGGAAGTGTGACAAGTGCTAGAGGTTTGGCAATGTCCAACGCCTTCCAGCTGAGAAACTGACGATGATAGCCTTCCCCTGGCTATTTGCACAATAGGGAATCGACATTGTTGGCACTAGTCGCCATTGATTACTTTACAAAATTGGTTGAAGAAGAGGCATTAGCAACTATCACCGAAGCAAGAATCCAGGGCTTCGTGTGGAAGAATATAATTTGCAACTTTGGGATTCCATAGACGATTGTAACGGATAATGGACGGTAGTTCGACAGCCAAGGCTTCAGAGATTTTTGTTCAAACCTATGGATCAAGAACCAGTTCTCATCCCCGAGGCATCCATAAGCAAATGAATAGATGGAGGTGACTAATCGGATGTTACTCAAGATAATCAAAGCTAGGTTGGACGATGCAAATGGGGCTTGGCCAGAAGGATGACCCAATGTCTTATCGGCTTACAAGACTACGGCAAGGACACCAACAGGAGAAAGCCCTTTAGTCTCACTTATGGCACCGAAGCAATAATCCCGGTCGAGATAGAAGCAACCAGCACCAGACGAGAGATGTTCCGGGAGGAGGGTAATTACGACCAGTTAAGAGTCAATTCAGATTGCCTAGATGAGCTTAGAGAAAAAGCTTCTCATAGGATGACGAAGTACCAGCAGAAGATGGCCGAATACTACAACAAAAGGGTGAAGCTCAGACCACTTGACATAGGAGTCCTCGTCCTGCACAAAGTGACCCTAGCAACTAGAAACCCTACTCAAGGGAAACTCGGTCTTATATGGGAGGGACCCTACTGGGTCATCCATTACTCCAGGCAAGGCAACTATCACCTGGAGACCATGGACGGGCAGAGGATTTCATGAACATAAAACATCGAACATTTGAAGAAGTACCACTGGTAAATAAATGTATTTATTCTTGAAAGTAATAAAAGAGTTATTCAGCCAATGTGTCAGTACAAACAAGTCTAGTAATTTGTAAGTCATAAAAAAAAAATGGCTAAGTAACAAGATTCCACCTAGATGGATGTAAGTTACTGATGAGGCTAAAAGGTGACAAGATCCCTCAAATGGGTGAAAGTCATAAAAGATTGGCTAAGTAACAAGATTCCGCCTAGACGGATGTAAGTTATTGACGAGGCCAAAAGGTGACAAGATCCCTCAAATGGGTGTAAGTCATAAAAGATTGGCTAAGTAATAAGATTCCGCCTAGACAGATATAAGTTACTGATTAGGCCAAAAAGTAGCAAGATCCCTCAAATGGGTGTAAGTTAAAAGATTGGCTAAGCAATAAGATTCCGCAACGATGGATGTACTTTACTAATGAAACCAAAATATGATAAGATCCCTAAAATGAGTATAAGTCATAAAAGGTTAACCAAGTAACAAGACTCCGCAAAGACGGAGGTACGTTACTGACAAAATCAAAAGATGACAAGATCCCTCAATTGGGTGTAAGTCGCAGAGACTAGCGAACTAACAAAATTCCGCAAAGACGGATGTAAGTTATTGATGAGTAACCAAACCCCTCGAGTAAGGGAGGATCACAAAACGGCCAAGTAACCAAGCTTCACCTGAACGAAGAAAAGTCACCAACAGATTAGAGCCCCTTCAATACAATTGCAAGACACAAGAAGCAAGGTAAACAAAGTTCATACAAAAGCGAGAATACATGCAAGTATGTGCATAATCACAGATGCAATTATAAGCCCAAAAACAATGGGAACCATTGTTTCCATACCAAAAGTAAAAAGCTCATAAACATTGGGCTAAGACAAACATTGTTCTGAAAATAGAAATATTGTTCTTAAAATAGAGTTAAAAGGCCCAAATACACCGGCCACCTAAAAAAAAAGGGCAAACATAAAAATGTGTTCAGGCATTTGGAGGAAGCAAAGAGGTGTCTTCAGAAGCATTCTCTTCGGGAGTAGTAGACTGCGAAGCCTCGTCAGCTGCCATTTCCTTATCCACGTCCTTAAGGTTAAGACTCTCCAAGTTCACTCTGAAAGGGTGCTTGACGAGGTATCGCATCAGAAGCTCAAAGCCTTTGAAATAGCAGCTGAAGAGGATGACATTGTACTCCTCTATCGTCTAGAAAGCTTTTACAGACCTCACAGCAACTATTTTTAGCATCTCCTTCACCGCCAAAAGTTGCTTGTCCTTTTCCACAACCAATTGTTTCTTCACCCTCATCTTGTCAGAAAGGCCCTTGAGCTGCTCCTTCAAGGTGTTGGCATCTCCCATAGTAGTGATCAACTCTTTTTTCAGCTTAGAATTCTCGGCAACCAAAGCCTCCACCTGTGAGACCGTCGACGACACCTTCATTTCCTGGGTAAGAAATTTCGAGGTTA
Organism: Castanopsis chinensis; assembly: GCA_032878915.1. Lineage (NCBI taxonomy): Eukaryota > Viridiplantae > Streptophyta > Magnoliopsida > Fagales > Fagaceae > Castanopsis > Castanopsis chinensis. The sequence goes on from JAVQMG010000113.1 coordinate 4,140,502, forward strand.
TGTGAAGGCTTTCCCCCAATGCCTGCAAAAAGGAAGCTATATATATATATATATATAATAATAATAATAATAATAATAATAATAATAATAATAATAATAATAATAATAATAATAATAATAATAATAATAATAATAATAAAAGGGAAAAGATGAATTGCACAAGTATAATACCTGAACGAGTTTGTGAAGGTGACGGCTTACAATCTCATTGGGGGACAAGCTCGAGAATACCTTCATGTCCTTGACAGTATAGCTTTCTTGTGCCTTCACCAATGCCACTCTAGTGCCATCCCAGACATTTGGCCGAAGAGAACTCATTTTTTCCTTCCCCTTGTCTTCTGTCCACGACCTCTTTCGTTGAGGGACAATCTCCTCAACAGAGGTAGCTGGGGAGGCGGACCTTGTCGTATTGGTCCCAAGCGTGACTGGGGTACATGTAGTGACGGATGCACCCTTGTCCGTCACCCGTACAGCCTAGGTCCCAATATTGGAAAGGGGCTCATTCTTCTTACTTCTCATATGTGCATATATTGCTTGATTAAATTTTGTCATCATCCTTGCAAGATAAAAACACTTAGAAAAAATAATAAATAGCATGGACGAGCTCAAGAAAGCACTTACTATTTTTTTGCTCAATATCTAGATTTCCTAGGAAGAAGGCAAACGGTTTTGGACCAAGGCAATAAAAAGCTAAGGTTCACAGATCTACTAGATCGTTAAAGTCTTCAATCGTCTTCATGTACCCAATGGCGTTCTCGACCAGCTCCCTGTACCTGCTCTTAAGCTTAAGTCGTCTCTTAACTGCACGACAATAAGTAGAAATGTCAATGATGTTAAAATAGACGCGAAGGTGAAAAGTCAAGGTGTGGAAACAAACGACGCACCTAAAGTCGAGGTTTTCCACCGACGAAGCAACCTAGGGAGATCACCCCACACTTCATCAAAGGGAGTCTCCTAGTCATCCCCGGACACAACAAAGAACTGGGACTTCCAGTATCTGAACGATGAAGGCAACTTTCAGACTATCCTAGTCCTCCTCTCCCAAGGCACTAGTTCGTAGTACCCATGGTCTTTTGACGGCTTCAGACGGTATAGGTAAATAAGTTCATCCACCCTAATCATTTCTATATCTGTAGCAGCTAGCCATATCTCCATACAGCTAACTACTATCCTTCATGAGCTGGGTATAAGTTTCCCAGGAGCGATTACAAAATGCCTTAGAAGCTCTATGATGAAAGGATGGACGGGCAGTCTAAGCCCACTCAGGAAGGTGGCTTTATAAAAGCACACCTCCCCAGGCGAGAAGTGACAAGTTTGTTCCTCCTAGTGAGGAAGGCGAACCCTAATTCTATCTGGGAATTGGAACCTATCCTTAAATCGGGAGAATGTCTCCCTATCTAAACCACACACCTCCCCAAGGGTGTGAAAAGCCCAAACCTCTTGAGGGACGGAGATGGCAGTATCCCCCTCCATGGGATCGTCACTCGACGATAGCCTAGTCTCGAGTTCACTTGACCTTACTTTAGACATTATTCCTTTCTCACTCACCAAACTCTCGAACTAATCGACTGATTGACTGAGTACAGGGAACAATTCACCCAACGTAACACCTAAACCACTACCCTCAGATACAAAATTCCCAACTAAAGGGGGAAACGCTCGGTATATACTTAAAGAGGCCCCTCAAAAGCGCAAAAAAGAAGGAAACTGAGGGATAAGCTGCTCTACCCTCAACACTATTGACCATGAAAGCTAAAAAAAAAAAAAAAGATGGAAGAAAAGAGGTGAATCCTAAAAACCCCAAAAACCAAAAGAAAAAAAAAAAAGATAAAAAAAAGGAAGAAAAAAAATCCGAAAATTGCAATAAAGCTGTGATGTAAAAGAGAAGGGGAGTAGAAAAGGGAAAAACGTACCTTAAAACGGAGTAAAATGGAAGCACCAGCTCAAAGAAAGTTGCAGGAAGAGATTGGAGAAGAAGCCGCTCAGAGCACTGATTAAGAGTGGGGGAAAGTGAAAGAAAGAATGAGAAGAGGAGAAGTTTAAAAAACTAGGCACCAAAAAACTAAAATTCAGCGAGAAAACCAAGAGTCACACAATTGGAGCATTAACTGCTCTGTTCAAAACACTACACGTGGCCACTATACGTGAAACGCCGCCACTACGCCTTAAATGCGAAACGAAACCCCAAAAGCCACATAAAAATTTTAAACTTCCGATGGTCATCTTGACGTGCCACGACGACCACGGAACCCCGAGGGGGCAGCTGATGGGACTGACGAATTCAACTTCCATGGACGATGTCATCATTACCAACAAGGTCATCTTCTAGGACGAGCCGATCAGATATCCGCATCATTGACGAAGGTACCCAAATCATTCAATACAGGTAATAATATCTTGGGCAGTTACAAAGACAACTGTATGGACCGTTGGACACCCATTGAAGTCCACATTATTGAGCACAAGGCGTTATCAAAAGAGGCATTAAAACCATAATAACTGCCACAACGGCTAAGGGCTATAGAAACATATATAAGGCCCTCACAAACACCAGCACAAGGTACATAGATACACCCAGAAATACTTATTTTTTCTTTTTTACTACATTGTTTTATTTTTTCTTGAGGGCTTTTTTATACTGACTTTGGTATTGGAGACGCTGTGGCAAGCACCACACTAGTGACCACTTTGAGGGAGCTATCTTATCATTTCCATAGCCACAGGGAAGAAGGTCTGGCTCCATTTGGACACACTCATCTCGACTAACGAATTTGCACTTCATCAGCAACCATATGATTGGAATGTAAAATGCTAAAGACACAAATTAATTTACAAATTTTTTAACAAACTACTAATGTAGTAAGTAGTCATTGGTAAGTAAAAAAATGATGCTAGTGATAGATCCAGATGAAAACTTGTAAGAATTTGTCACATCAATAATTTATAAAAATATTATAAAATAATTTGTGATTGTAGTATTACTCTATTAGAATTGATGGAGAAATCTAAATTACAACATTAAAATAATAATTGTGCCAAAGTTTTACTCATAAGTCATGCCCGTTCCCTCCTCCAACCCCTCCCTCTTTTCTCTCTCTTAACCTAAACATACCCTTTGAAGCTTTATTAAACCGCAACCTCGACTTGAAATCGTGGGGTGCCATTATGATCAAGAGATGGGCTAGCATTTGGAGGCAACAAATTTTAAACCAACTTAACCAAACCCATAAGACAAGAATGTGCAGCAAAAGTCATAAATGCTGCTTGGCTCACTATCCAGTAATAGTGTCAGCTTCCCTGTGACGCACGATAAGAATAATGATATATCATATATATGTGTGTGCTTCGAAGAAAGGTTTTTTCATCTTTCGGGCCAAAGTTACTATTTTAAGGGAACTTAACAGGTGCATTTAATTTCCAAGGTGTGTTACCACGTTGGTTTGAATCCAAACAGTCATCTAGGTTAGTTGGCAGCTGTGAAAACTTCATTATAGCAGTTTTACTTTGCTTCTTTCTTCAATAACTTCCACTTTAAAACTTTGACAAAGAGATAGTTTAAGTTTACTCTCACGGGTTGGTGCTGAATGTGCTAGGGCATTGAATGTTTACACTTTACATCGATCCCATCCCTTAAATTTTTCAAGACAAAAAGAAGGCTATGTTTCTCTTTTGCGCCACCCCCCTACACCCACCACACCCCACACGCCCCCCCCCCCCCCCCCCCCCGAGTATTTTGTGGTGTAATCTTCTATTTCGATGTGTGTTTAATAATCTTTATTGGCATAACAAAGTCTAACGGGCCCATCTAGAAAGCTCATAGCTAATGTAGTAGCTTCCACGGTAGTGTTTTGTTCCATCCTTCTTAAAAGCCTTAAGTCCTAAAATTTTGGGTTGGTAATGTGGATGGGCCATGTACATTCTCAGTTCATATTTAGTTGTTCTAGTTGTTGCTGTCACCTTTATATACTGAGTGAATATGCTTACTGTCTTTACATGAAAACTTCGAACTTTATACGTAACATATTCTTTTCCTTTATGATTGACCTTCCGAGTTCCAACTGAGTTTTCTAACTTTCAATCATGAAGTTTTTTCAACAGCTTCTCTTGCTTTATATAGTTTGTAAGTGTAGTTAAATTTAGATAAAACCAAGGGCCCCAAGGTTCAAACTGAAAAGGCACACTTAGATTTCTATTTTTGTAATGGCTTTCATGAACTTGGATAGACAAATCATTGGTGGGATTGTGCCCGCAATATTGACTGTCTCAATCCTAGTGGGAATGTGCTCTGCACAAATTGTTCCTGCTATTTTTGTTTTCGGGGATTCATTGCTTGATGCTGGAAATAATAACTACATTTTTACACTCTCTAAGGCTAATTATGTCCCCAATGGGATTGATTTTGGAATGCCAACAGGACGATTCACAAATGGAAGAACAATTACTGACATTATAGGCAAGTACTAATTAATTCTCCAGTACTTTGTACAAAACTACTGGCTATTGCAGTACTAGATATGCAAATGTTAATTTTTTTCTTCATCAAAATTTTCTCAACAGGTCAGGAATTGGGCTTTAAAGACTTCACTCCACCATACTTGGCTCCCACTACAACAGGATCTGTGGTTCTGCAGGGTGTCAATTATGCTTCTGGTGCAGGCGGAATTCTTAATCACACTGGAAAGCTCTTTGTAAGGCTTCTTTTCCACTTAATTTTATCCCCCCTAATAAGCACTAAAAACCATCATTTTGAACAGCATTTCAGTACGTATATTGTGTTAGATGTATAATTATCTATTGGTTTACATAAACAAGAAAATTTGAATATAGGGAGGTCGAATAAACATGGACGCGCAGATAGATAATTTTGAAAACAGCAGGCAAGACATAATCTCAAGCATTGGAGCTCCTGCAGCACTAACATTGTTAGGAAAAGCAATCTTCTTTGTTGTGATGGGCTCAAATGATTTCATCAATAACTACCTGACACCTGTCATCTCTGCTGCTGAGCAGAAGTTGATCACTCCAGAAGTATTTGTCGGTACCATGATTTCAAGATTCAGGCTACAACTAACGGTAATCTTTTAGTAACCTATTATGTTAAAGCCACATTTGGTACTGTAAAAGTTAAGCTGAAATGTTATTGATTCTGTTACCAGAGGCTTTACGATTTGGGTGCTAGGAAGATTGTTGTTTCAAGTGTTGGACCTATTGGGTGTATTCCTTTTGAAAGGGATGCCAATCCATCTCCAGATGACAACTGTGTTAGTTTGGCAAATCAATTGGCTCGATTATTCAATGCTGAGCTGAAAAGCCTTATCACAGACCTCAGCACTAATCTTAAGGGATCTAAATTTGTCTATGCAGATTCTTATAGCATATTAGAAGATATCCTGCAAAACTACATTTCCTATGGTGAGTATGCTGTAGATTTTACTGTCAGTTCACATAGGATATGAGTATCTTAAATTAGAATGCTCATTTAAATATATCATTTCCTAACAAATTAAGCTTTCGGTATAAGTAGAAGTTTATCGTAACATCATAGTAGGTGATCCTCATGTCACCACTCTAAAGAGAACTTGATGTTTTATTTAACAGGTTTTGAGAATGCAAATTCCGCATGCTGCTATCTTGCTGGGCGATTTGGGGGTTTGATTCCATGTGGTCCTCACTCAAAAATTTGTAGTGACAGATCCAAGCATGTGTTTTGGGACTCATATCATCCTTCTGAAGCTACTAATCTTCTCGTTGCAAGGCGTCTCTTGGATGGTGATACCAATGACATTACACCTATGAACATTAGGCAACTTGCTCGGTTGTGACCCAAAGTCCAACGATTTTAACGGGATGCATTCAAAGAATGTTTTGAAAAAAGTTAGTAGGAGATTAGAACTCTTTGAATGTCAATAACTTGCGTATTTTATGTGAATTTATCAGAAAGAATAAATAGACGTACCATAAGAATAGTGGCAAAGAAGCTTATGGAAAACTATATAATATTTTTAGGTGTGTTGTATTGTTCTAGTTTTCTCACTATCAGATTATTCTTAGAGGTGCTTCTCAAATAAAAAGATTATTTTTAGAGGTTTCTTGGTGTGGATGGAGCATGTTCCTCTACACTTGTACTCTATTTTTTTTGCCGCCCACGGCTGATTTTCTTTCAATGAAATTCACAGTCTTTCTTCTTTAAAAAAAAAAAAAAAAAGATTATTCTTAGAGATGTATTGGATGCAGTAACGCAGGAATTCATTTCATTTCTATGACTAACAATAGTAGTCAGTAGCTGATTGAATTTTTTGAGGATATTTAAAGAAAAAAATGTGTGAGAGACTGGGAAAAATTCGGGGTGCTCTCATAAAAGAGATTTTGGTTCTTTTAAGGGCACCTCTCTACTTTTTTTTTTTTAATACAAAAAAAAAAGAAAAAAAAAAAAGAAATACAAATTACATGATAAAATGCTTCATTGTCATTGATTGAATAAAGAAAAGTACAATCTTGGTAAATTAAACCTTACAAGGCTTTGAGTCCTTGTTACAATCTATGCAAAAGAATACAAAGCTTCTGGTCCTAGTTACAATTAACCAAAATTAAAAAGACAAAACACTAATCTGCTTATCCAAAAATCATAAGCTCGGGGGCTAGGTTTTGGAATGGGAAGGTGTTAGGCACTCATTCCACCCCGACAGAGTTTGGTCTTCTAGACTCTAATGACCAATATACCCTTTTTTGCATGATGTTAAATGATATGTTGAACCTACATGACAGAAACTTGACTAGAACTAACTCACATAAATTTATCTTATGAATGTGTCCTCTTTTTAAGAAAAAATTAAATCTGCTTTGTGAAATAAAAAAATTGAATTTGGTTTGAAAAAAAACAGATTTACTTTTATGTAGATAATAAAGATTATTTTTGTAAAGAAAATCAAATTTGTTTTGGTGTAAAGTTAAAAAAAAAAGAAAAAAAAAGATTTTTGGTTTATAAAAAAAAAAAAAAAAATCAGATCTATTGTCGGATATAAAAAAAAAAAAAAAAAAAACTTTTGAAAGAGGATTCACACTCATGAGATAAATTCATTATGCATGCATCACATAAAAAATCAACCTAACTTTTAATTTCTTCTTTTAAATTTCAAAATCTGCAATTTTGTAACAAAGAAAACTTTTTCTAAAAAAATCAGTTCTGTATTTAATGAAAATACTAATCAGTTTTTAGAGTTAAAAAAAAAAAAGATTTGTGCTTAATGAAAATATAGACTAGTTTTGAGAGCTAAAAAAAATTAGATCGGCATTTAATGAAAATACAGATAAGTTTTTAGTTAAAAAATCAAATCTGCATTTAATGAAAATACAGATCATTTTTTAGAGTTAAAAAATCAGATCTGAAATATTCATATTAGTTTAGGGAGTTAAAAAAAATCAAATCTGAAAAATTTAGATCAGTTTTATGTTTTTATAACAACAAAATTTAGATTAGTTTTATGTGTTTAAAGAAATCTTTGATAATCAGTAGATTTTGTGATTTCTTTCTAACAACAACAAAAATCATCTAAGAATATATTTAAAGAAAAATTTCAAACAAAACATGGCAATTATATCAAGAATCAGAAATAATCAAACATCTTAAACCTATTCATGCATCATGAAACAAAATTAATAGAGAAGAATAGAAAAAGAAAAAGAAAAGAAATAGACTACCTCTTGCATGAGCATGCTGTTCTTAGTGAAAGAATATTTTACGATTCAAAGAAATTTTATTTAACTCTTTGAAGCCTAAAATACTTCGCTTACAAAAAAGAAATTCCTAAGGCAAGAGCGTCCAAAACGTCATTACTGTAAGGGGGAATTGAAAAGAAGAGAAGAACTAGAAAGAGGGGTTAGAAAGTGTGAAAAAGTGTGCTGAATTTTGAGAGACATCCTCTATTTATAGAAGTTGGGATGCTTCGAAAAATTAGTTGAATGATTAGATACGAACTGGGACGTGTCCTTATATCTTTCAATCCGACAATCCAATTTGGAAATCGGACATATCGTCACAACTGCTAGAACCTCAAGATCATTTTTATGATATGCAATGAATGAATTAATGCATGTAATGCAACTCTAAATTTTGGGTACATGAATGGTCATCTTAGCCATCTTCCTTGATTAAATTATGGATGCAAAATTGAGTGTCTACAATAATGTCATCTATAGACGACATTATTATAAGGTGAGGTGGCCATCAACTTCATTCGGTTCATTTCAATGACTAACATCTTAAATGGACCACACATTCCAAAACTTATTTCATATTTTATCTTTGTTGTAGCAGTCCTCAGTCAGGTCGGCCATACCAAATATCTATGGAAGTTAATTACTTGGAAAATTGGAGCCATCATTGATCAATATCTTTGATAAGTTCATAGAAAATTTCATAAATTATAACTCACAAAATTTTCTAATTAGAGGTACAGTTCCTCTCCAATCATGCCAAATTCCCTGTTTTAATGTGTACTTGGGCTATACTAAAACCATTCGACACTTCAGCTAAAACAACACGAGCCCAAATGATAGCTATTTGCTACTTGGTAATTTCTAATTTGGTCAAAATGGCACATAACTCATAGACTCATGCATCTCACCACCTAAATAAATCTGCTCGAATTTCGTTATAGACAAAAAAACAAAATAAAATAAATAAAAAATAAAAAATTAGTTTCAAACCCACACGATTGCATGAAAATAAATGATTATTAGGCAAACTACAAATTTAGTCCCTATTCTTTTTGCTAAATGTCAATTTGGTATCCACCATTTCAAATGTGTCAATTTAGTCCTTAATCTTTCGTTATTGGGTTAAATTAGTCCTTACTGTTAAGTGATGGATGAGAAATGTCGATGTGGCTAAAAATTAAAATGAAAAATAATTTTTATGCTAACTCAAATGGCAATTGTGCTTATTAAACTTTAAAAAAAATGAAAATAAAAACTAAGGGGTCTCACATTTGGATCAAAATCCCTAAATCAATTACGCCACCAAATCCAATCTGTTTGTTTTGTGGAACTCGAGTCTTAAAGACTTGAGTTCTACATGGATTTTCATTAAAATTGAGTTTTTAATACTCGAGTTGTTATAGTGAACTCGAGTTTAAGAGACTCTGAGATGTTAATTTCTTAAATAGTTTGAAAACAATGTTAACTAACAAAATTGTTTGAAAGTAGGTGTTATTTTGAAAAACAAATCCTGCAAAAGGAGTTCAAAAGCAGGCGAACGGGAAGTCCTAGCAAAAGGAGTTCAGAGAATGCTTTACGTCATTAACAAAGGAATTCAGCAGTCCCAAAGTAGAGAATAGTGTCGATTTGTTCACTAGGGGGACGTGATAGATTCAGCATACCAATGCCATCCTCATAGTTAGAGCATTCGCATTTGGTATTGCAAATGCTATATTCAAGAGAATTTTACCATTAATGCACCAAACATGCCCAATACATCCGGACTTGTAAAAACCAACTATTGCAAAAAAATTTGCAATAGTACTACAATGCAATTCTAAAGGTAGGATTGCACTGTAGCTCAATTCTAAAAAAAAAAAAAAACTAATATTTTATTCACTTTATCAATTCCTCTCTCTCTCTCTCTCTTGGTTTTGGGTTTTTGTTTTTATTTGGGTTCTGGGATATATTATTTTATTGTGTAGAAATATTATTTTAATGTATTGTATTGTAAAATAAAAGTTGGATGTTGAGAGCATTGTAAAATGGTATGGTATAATTAATAAAGTAGCTTTTTAGGATGGTAAAATAGAATGAGATAGAATTTTGGGATGTGAATACTCTTAGCCAAGACATACAAAGCTGTCCACTTTAGCTTAGTTGCAAACTTGGAAGCTCCACTCACACCAACAGTACCCATACCTTTTAGAGTAAAAGTTCCATAAAAGCAAACATTTGAGTTGGAGATAAAAGAGTATAATAGAGGGCTTTGATCATAACCTTCCAAAGAAGTCAATTGAAACTCAGTTCGCTTCTTTCATGTCCCAGGTCTCTCCAAGCTGAGCTTGTCTGGCATTGTTTAAGGATATCTGCTAAATTTGTTTTCAAGATTCACGTTCTCCTATCTGGACCAAAATGTGTAGCAGATTGGGGATGGGGCCATGGGCGTGGTTGATTTAGGGATTTTGATCCCAACGTGAAACCTTTATTAAGCATGGTTTTTTATATATATAAAAAATAATCATAGTAAGCCATACACGTGACATTCTGATTTGGCAAAAAAATTATTTTTTATTTTAGTTGTTTTGTCAACGTTTTTCATTCACCATTTAACAGTAGGAACCAACTTGACCTAATAACAAAAAGTTAGGCTAAATTGACACATTTAAAATGTTAGGGACCAAATTGACATCTAGTGAAAAGGATAAGGATTAAACTTGTAATTTATCTATAATTATTTTGTAATTGTGATATAATGTATAATTTTTTTCTTTAAATTTTGTGAAAGATCATTTGTTCACTATAAAATTAAATAATTTCTAAAATTAGTTTCCATCTATCCAGCTCTACAAAATATCATTTTATTATTTTGAGTGTGTTTGATTGATATTATTCATTTTTAAGGTGATTTATATTTTTCTAAATTATGTTATGGTACATTATTTATATTATTTTATTTACAACTAAGCTCTTTAAGTTTCAAATATATTATTCAAATTTCTCATTCTTTTAAATGAGATTATCATAATAATCAAAACTTATCACAAAATTACACTTGATATTACTCAAATAGTTGATAGGCACATTCAAATACATTCCAAAATTATATTTTGATATAAATTCAAATTCTCACTTTCATAATAACTAAGGATTATGTGAAACAAAAATCAAACAAAAGCTATAACAAGGAGAGAGAAGGCGGTGCGGACACCACATGATAGCACCTCTATGGAGATTATCTTTATCATTTATGTTATCTTTATTTGGGTTTATCTTTAGTACTGGATTAGTATTTGAGATTGTTAGGATTATCATATTAGTATTTGAGATTGTTTAGGAGTTTATCTTTATCATTATGATCCCTGGAAGCTGTATATAAAGTTCTAGATGGTTCCTTTTGTAGTTTTTACAGACTATTATTATTATTATTGAGATTATTTGCAGAGATTGCATTGATTTGTTTGGTAGTGATTCCAAACACCTTAGGTGGGAAGCCTAGGGTTTTACAGTAGGATGAATCTAAGTGGGAAGCCTAGGTTGTCCTGCATCAACTTGGTATCAGAGCCCAACCGATCACCTCTTTCAACAACCCAAAATCACAACCGCCAACCCACAGCCACAATCACCACCATCAGAAAACAACTCAACCACCAAACATGCCATTACTCAAATACTTACCCCACGAGATTTGCAAACCACCGCAACCAAACATGCCATTACTCAAATACTTACCTCACGAAATCTGCAAACCAGAGCCTTCCCCAAAACCAACAGAAAAATCCACTACTTCCCCAAAACCTGTGACCCCAATCCGTGCCCGCCTCTAAGCCCACCACCGAAAAAAAAAAAAAAAATTTCAGATTCACAACTTCACTTCACCAGATCAGAGATAGAGACAGAAGAGAGTTGAAAAAAAAAAAAAAAAAAAAAAAACACCCAAACCCAAACTGCCGATCCCACCAACGGAATGACGTCATCGCCCAACCGCCGCCGACATGCCGTCACCATCGCTCCCACCATGCCGCTTCACGGGTTCCGAGATCTAACTCACCAGCTCCGATCTCCACCTTTGTGTGCCTCTGCCAGTCATCGCCGACGAGCCCAGGCCGCATCTTCGCCGTCGACTCAAGCTTTGCACGCCGTCAACTCTGCCGCCCCTTCTTTTTAGTTTGCCTCTGTTTCTAGCTTTAGTTTCAGTCCTTTAGTGTTTGAACTGAGCAGAACTTAGTTTTATATTGTACTCTTTCTTTATTGCATTTAAAAAAAAAAAAAAAAAAAGAAGTCAATTCAGGTCCACGAAGGCAGACATCTCCAGAAGGATCCACTCCCACTGCATTACACGTGAGGCCCAATTTCTTCATTGTTAATAGAGTGACCCACTGTCCAATGAGGCCCAAGTTGTTGAGCCAGCCCATCCAAGGTGTGGACTTTCCTATTTTCATGGATTGAAATGCAATTTCAAATTTAATATCAATGTATCTACTATGTGCCTCAACTTTACTTTCATAACATGCTACTGCCTTTACCCTTGTTTTGCTTAAACTTTCACATGTCTTTATTATTTTAGTTGCTGGTTTATTTTCTTTCAGCCTTTTATTTTTGCCAAAAAAAAAAAAAAAAATTATAAAAACACAAAAAAAAAACAAAAAAAAAAATCCTTTAAAGTAATTAATTCTCAATATTAGTAGTTTAACTAGTATACTCACATTGTCAGAATTAGGTCCTTTTAATTTAATTCTTGTTAAAGCTAGTACTGCTTGACTGCAACACCCTGTAGAATTCATGACTTCTCTTCACATTTAATTTAACTTGAGTTTTATCCTTACTATTCACTTGCTAGAATTAGTTTGTTGATCTCTTTGCATGCATTTGCGTAGTGGTCGTCTAGTAACTAGTTCTGAAGACCAGTCTAATTCCAAATCAGAGTCTAGTTTTGAATCTCACTCTAGTCCCCAATCCCACTTGAACATGGATCCTTCTCCCCATGATGAATTAAGACAAGCCATTGTAGAGTTTACTGCACGTCTAGGCCACTTAGAGGCTAGGTATGACGAGGATAATGCCCATAATGAAAGAAATCATAATAGACATGGCCCTCATCCTAGGCAAGACCATAGGAACAATGAAGAAAACTCAGCAAAGCATATCAAAGTAGAGGCCCCTACCTTTGATGGTGTTAGGAACCCTCAGGTCTACAATGATTGGGTGCGAGAGATGGAACATTTTTTTGAGTGGTATGAATTGTCTGAGGATAGAAAGGTTAGGTTTGCCAAAATGAAACTTGTAGGAAGAGCTAAACTCCATTGGGATAGTGTTGTCAACCACCTCCGTAAGACCCGCCAACCACCTATAACTCTTTGGGAAGAAATGAAAGCAAAACTCAATGAAAAGTACTTCCCAGTATCTCATCTAGGCAACTTGTTGGATCGTTGGCACGATTTGAGACAAGACAATAAATCTACTACTGAGTATGTAGAGCAATTTGAAGAGTACAGGATACGTAGCAATGCTACTGAAGATGAGCCAATTACCTTGAGTAGATTTAGGAAAGGTCTCAATTATGATCTTCAAAGAGAATTGGCAGCCCGACAGATTTCAACTCTTGATGATGCTTATACCTTAGTGCAAGATTTAGAGCTGATCCCTAAGCCCCAAGGTGGAAGGCAATTTGACAATCGCATGTTTCCTCTCAACAATTTTGAAGGTCCACAAGGTAGAAATAAGCCTTATCCCAACAATAGACCCTTGCACATAGAAGACAATTCTCAAGATAGATACCAACAAGGCCCTTAGAATAGACCAAATCCCATTAATAGACCCTTGCGCCCAGAAGACAAAGGGAAGAGTGTGGTTAGAGAGACATTTAGGCCGAATTCTAGAATTCAATGCTTTAAGTGTCAAGGCTTTGGTCATATGGCTGCCCAATGTCCTAATAAGACTTTGTTGATTGAAGAATTGGAGGGAGAGGAAGAGGTAGAAGAAGTAGTCTATGAGCCTAACATTGAAGACATCGTAGAAATAGGCGAGGATGATTCCACCCAATTAGCTTGCATTAGAGCCCTACCATCTTTTGATGATCTTAGTGAAGGTAGTCTTGATACTCCTATAATGAGTGTTGTTAGATGTACTTTAGCACAGTCTAAAGATAGTGATGATTGGAAAAGAAATACTATCTTCCAAACCTTTGTCAAGTGTGGGACCACAAATTGCAAGGTCATCATTGACAGTAGAAGTTGCATTAATGCAGTTTCTTCTAAACGTGTCTCTCTCTTAGGTTTGAAGTTAGTTGCTCATCCTAGACCCTATAAGGTTTCTTGGGTAGATGATTCATCTATCACCATTAAGGAAAGGTGTCTTGTTCCTATTCATATCCTCTCATACAAGGCTCAAATTTCATGTGATGTGATTCCAATGGATGTAGGACACATAATTTTGGGACGACCATGGCTCTATGATTTAGATGTCACTCTTTATGGTCGCTCGAACTCTTGTTCCTTCATGCACAATGAACAAAGGATTAAGCTTAACCCAGTCCAAACTAAGTTTGTTAGTGCAAGCAAGGCTAAAGAAGAGCCCAAAAAGCAAAGTATGAATCTCATCAGTCCAAAAGAACTTGAAAAAGCTGTTAATCAAGACTCCATCATCTTTGCTTTGGTTGTTAAGGACGCTGCACTAGATAGCTTTGAAGAACCAAGAAAAGAAGTATGGCCAATGCTTCAAGAGTTCCAAGATGTTTTCCCTAAGGAGCTCCCAAATCAGTTGCCTCCTATGCGTGATATTCAACACGCTATAGATCTTGTCCCAGGAGCAGCACTTCCAAATTTGCCCCACTATAGAATGTGCCCTCCTCAATATGATGAAATGGCTAGACAAGTAGATGAGCTCTTGCACAAAGGATTTGTGCGTGAAAGCTTAAGCCCATGTGCAGTCCTTGCACTTTTGATCCCAAAGAAAGATGGATCCTGGAGAATGTGCGTGGATAGTCGCGCAATCAATGAGATTACTGTGAAGTATCGTTTTCCTATCCCTAGGTTAGATGATATGTTTGATATGATGTCAGGAGCCACAATCTTTTCGAAGATTGATTTGAAAAGTGGATACCACCAGATTATGATCCGCTCAAGCGATGAATGGAAGACTGCTTTTAAGACAAAGGATGGTCTATATGAGTGGCTTGTGATGCCCTTTGGTTTATCAAATGCTCCTAGTACTTTTATGAGAATGATGACACAAGTACTAAGGCCTTTCATGGGCAAATTTGTGGTAGTGTACTTTGATGACATCCTCATTTATAGTAAATCAAAGGAGCAACATTTGGCCCATCTTAAACAAGTTTGTTCCACTTTGAGAAAAGAAAATTTGTATGCCAACCTCAAGAAATGCTCTTTCTTCACTGATAGTGTCATTTTCTTAGGTTTTGTGGTTTCATCTAAAGGAGTTTTTGCTGACCCACAAAAAGTCAAGGCCATAGTGGATTGGCCCGAGCCTAGGAACATTCATGAGGTTCGTAGTTTTCATGGGCTTGCAACTTTCTATCGCCGCTTCATACGTGGATTTAGTACGATCATGGCACCAATCACTAATTGTATGAAGCAAGGCGAATTCCAATGGTCAAATGCTGCTGGTAAAGCATTTCAAGAAATCAAGAAGAAGATGACAGAAGCACCGGTGATGCGCCTACCAGACTTTGATAAGGTCTTTGAAGTGGAATGTGATGCGTCTGGTGTAGGCATAGGAGGAGTTCTTAGCCAAGATTGCCACCCTATAGCTTACTTTAGTGAGAAATTAAATGAGGCTAAGAAGAAATATTCAACATATGACAAAGAACTCTATGCTGTGGTACAAGCTTTAAGATATTGGAGCCATTATTTGACGCCCCATGAGTTTGTCATTTATTCTGATCATGATGCTCTCTGCCACATCAATTCGCAAAAGAAATTAAATGCTCGACATGTCCCTTAGGTTGAGTATTTGCAAAGATTCTCTTTTGTTTTAAGACATAAATCTGGTGTTAAGAATAAGGTAGCTGACGCTTTAAGTCATCGAGTCACCTTACTTTCTGTGATGAGCACAAAGGTCATAGGATTTGAGAAGTTGCAAGAGGAGTATGAATTTTGCCCAGATTTTGGAGAAGTGTACACTACACTTAGGACTGAGCATCTTCAGGTTGTTGATGATTTTATCCTCCGAGATGGCTACTTGTTTAAAGCTAATAAGCTTTGTATCCCCCGCACATCAGTTAGAGACTTTTTGGTTTGGGAAGTGCACGCGGGAGGACTTTCAGGACATTTTGGATGTGATAAGACAATTGAAGAGGTAGAGAGGCAGTTTTATTGGCCAAATCTTAAGAGGGATGTTGCCAAGATAATTGGTCAATGTCGTCAATGTCAACTAGCTAAGCATTGCAAGCAAAATACTGGCCTTTACACTCCTCTACCGGTTCCACATTGTCCTTGGGAGGATATTAGCATGGACTTTATACTAGGTCTCCCCCATACCCTTAGGAAGTTTGATTCCATTCTTGTAGTGGTGGACCGGTTTTCTAAGATGGCTCACTTTCTTCCATGCTCTAAGATATCTGACGCATCCAAGGTAGCCAAGATTTTCTTTGATGAGATTGTTAAGCTGTATGAGTTACCTAAAACAATTGAGTCAGATAGGGATGTTAAATTCATGAGCTATTTTTGGAAAACCCTTTGGCACATGATGGGAACAAAGTTGAAATTCTCCACAGCATACCATCCTCAAACTAATGGTCAAACTGAGGTTGTCAATAGGGGTCTAGGAAATCTCTTGAGGTGTCTCATAGGAGAGAATGGTAGGACTTGGGAATCTATACTCCCTGTAGCCCAATTTGCATACAATAACTCAGTCAACAAATCCATAGGCATGAGTCCATTTGAAGTTGTTCATGGTTATACACCTAGGAGACCTTTAGACCTTCTCCTAATGTCCTCACATGATAGGGTTTCTGTGTCTGCAGTAGAGTTTGCTAGTCACATGCATGAGCTGCATAAAGAGATCAACAAACAAATTCATGCTAGTAATTTTAAGTATAAGGCTCAGGCTGATGTACATCGACGTCATTTAGACTTTGATGTAGGAGATTATGTTATGATTCGTATCAGGCCTGAACGGTACCCTTCAGGAACCGTTAAGAAACTGCAGGCCCGCAGTGCTGGCCCATTCAAGGTATTAAAGAAACTTGGATCTAATGCTTATGTGATTGATATACCTTCAGATTATGGTATTAGTTCTACTTTTAATATTGCTGATTTAATTGCTTTTAAAGGTCCAGCAGTTATTCCCTATAACCCTTTTGATGATCCACCCTCCTCTTCTTTGGCTAACCCTGTTCCTAACCCTACACCATCTTGTTTCCAAAAGGCACATAAAGATATTATTGATGTTATTTTGGATGAGCAATCTCTTTTCACTAGGGATGGAACAGTTCAGCGCTTCTTGGTTCGCTGGCGAGGACGACCTGATTCTGACTATACATGGAGCACCAGAGAGGAGTTGCAGCAGCTTGATCCTGCTCTTTTGGAGGCTTACTTGGATACACTTGCTACCACCTCATCTCTACCTCCTATCATCCGTACATATGAGCGTCGACGGAGGCGCCATGCTGACCCAGTGAGCTTGTGGCTCGATGGAGCTTATTCTGATGTCGCTTGATCCTTATGAGCTTCACTTGACGGGGTCGAGTTTCTCCCACCCCAGGGGAGTTGGTGCGAACACCACATGATAGCACCTCTGTGGAGATTATCTTTATTATTTATGTTATCTTTATTTGGGTTTATCTTTAGTACTGGATTAGTATTTGAGATTGTTAGGATTATCATATTAGTATTTGAGATTGTTTAGGAGTTTATCTTTATCATTATGATTCCTGGAAGCTGTATATAAAGCTCCAGATGGTTCCTTTTGTAGTTTTTACAGACTATTATTATTATTATTGAGATTATTTGCAGAGATTGCATTGATTTGTTTGGTGGTGATTCCAAACACCTTAGGTGGGAAGCCTAGGGTTTTACCGTAGGATTAATCTAGGTGGGAAGCATAGGTTGTCCTGCATCAGAAGGCTTGTGATGGAGAACTCAAAAAACACACTACCAAATCATATTAGCCCAAAATACTGTTATAAGAAAATATAATGATTCATCAACCTAAAGTAAAGTTGTGAGAAAGACAAAATAAGAGAGAGAGAGAGAGAGAGAGAGAGAGAGAGAGAGAGAGAGAGAGAGAGAGAGAGAGAGAGTAATTACTTTTTTTTGGATAAGCCTGAATTGGATAAATTTATAAAAAATAAGATGAGAAGAAGAATATCAAAATAAAATATATAGTCACACCAAATTATCTAATTTATGCTATGTAATAGAATAATATTATATTCTTATATACTATCTTTATAACATAATAGAATAATATTCAACCATTAAAGTAAAGAAAAAAAAAAAACTTAAAAACACAAAACCAAATTGCATCAACCTACGGTAAAGTTCTAAAGAACAAAAAAAAATTCATCAACATAAAGTGGAGATACAACAAAAAAAAAAAAAAAAAAAAAAAAAAAAAAAAAAAAAAAAAAAAAAGAAAAAAATTGAGAGAGAGAGAGAGAGAGAGAGAGAGAGAGAGAGAGTAAGAGAGTAATAACTTTTTTTTGTGGGAAAATATGTATAAAATGAGTGAGAATAACAAGTTTATAGTAAGACGAAGGGGATAAGAAGAGCAAAAATAAAATGAAGAGGAATAAATAAGGAATAGTGGCATTAAGGTTGAGAGTAGTAGAGAGATGAAAAAGTAAAAGAGAGAAGGAAAGATTTAAGGAAATGTAAAAGTAAGGTACAAAATTAATAAGAAGAAGAAGAATGAAAAAAATAAGAAAGAAATAGTTGGTAATAAATAGATGATGTAACTGTTGATGTGACTTAACAGAAGTGTAGCAACAATAAATGTACATATTATGCTTCAACTTGTAGATATATATATATATATATATATATTTATAGATAGATAGATATATATAGATGAGACAGATTTATAAATTGAGGAGGTAATTCATGTAGTAGCTAGATGTCTACTCTCTCACGTGTTTTAACCTGTATGGCTTACAACTTGTTAGGCGCACATGTGATAGGTAGGAGTAAAATACATATAGCCGCTGTATAAGATTATTTTTTTCATACATCTCACAATCTCTTGGCAATAAGGCCAAAAGGATTCACAGTTTAAATTTCTCAAGCCAAAGGACAAAAATTAAAATTTGAAAAACTATCTCATTGTTTGATTGTATGAAATTAGTCATATAATACTCCGAAGTAATGGAGTTGAACACATTGTTGTTGGTAAGTGCAAAATAAACAATAGTCAAATGACACTGTCTAGAGTCCAGACAAA
Organism: Castanopsis chinensis; assembly: GCA_032878915.1. Taxonomy (NCBI): domain Eukaryota; kingdom Viridiplantae; phylum Streptophyta; class Magnoliopsida; order Fagales; family Fagaceae; genus Castanopsis; species Castanopsis chinensis. The sequence goes on from JAVQMG010000113.1 coordinate 4,159,597, forward strand.
CTTCAATACCAACACAAACAATTAGATATGGACATTTGAAGCCAAGATCTATAGTTACTCCCAGCAATAGACAAATAAATAGTCATTGCCACAATTAATGAGACAGATGTTACGCTAATCTTATAAATGCACATCATTTATGGGAATTAACAGCCAAACAGCTACAAATGCTCTCCTATAAAAGGAAACGTTGCTCCACTGAGAAAGGTATGCTTTACATGGCTAACAATTATACTTTATATCTCAATCTCTCAAACACTGACAAAGGCATCAGAGGGCTCTTGGCCAACACTCCACCGGTGTTCAAGTCATAACCTATTAGCTGTTCTCTTTTGTACGATTCGTCCATCTTGAACCTGGCTAGACAAAAGAAATCTAACTATAGATTTTCACTTTAGCAATTGTAGTGTGATTTTTGTGTGTCGGACTTATAGAGGTAATTTTGTGTTGATAACACAAGAAAGTTGGAGCTAATAAATCCTTCTGTAACGGTGTAGGAGAAAGCGTTTTTTTTTTTTTTTTTTTTTTTTTTAAGAACGGAGAAAAGTGCTTTTAAACAGTTCTTTGCGGCGATATTGATAGTGTGAAGAACATTTTTTAAAAAAGAACCATGACTTTGGAACCGGTTTCTTTTGGGTAGATTTATTATTATCATTATTTCATTTAAACTATAAAATATGTAATCTTACATAATTATTAGGGTAAATTATACATTTCACCCTAAACCCCAATTATACTTAAGAAACGTGTGATCAACCTCTCAATTTTGAAAATACATTACACTTAGCCCCTTGTAATCTATTTTCTCAACTCTAATGAAATTTTGCATTAAAAGACCAATTTACCTCTTAGTTGTTTGTCTTAGAAAAATGGGCAATTGATTTTTAAATGTTAAACCCGTCAGACTCAACACCAAAACAATTAAACAAACAACAAGGGAGGCATTAAAACCAAGATCTAACTGTGGGGAAATAATCATACGTTTTGATTGTTAAGCGTTAAGTAAAATGGGGTGGATTGGTTTACAACAAAATTCGGCCTCTTGGGAAGTTTCTCTTCACTAGTGAAAGAGGGCACACCTTCTTCTCCTAGGTCATAGAATTGGATGTTCCTTCTTTAGGAGGAGTTCTTTGTCCCTTTGGTAACAGTGTTACCTTAGGTTTTGTGGGGCTATTTTCTTTTGTGGGAATTGGGAAACACTTTTTTCTTAGTAGTGGACGACCTCACCAAAGCATGGAGTTGTCTAACTCTTTCGGATCAGGAAGGGACTGGTCTCCGACTGACTGAAGAAGAGGCAGCACCGGAATTTTCTTTTGCAGCATAGTTTTTTACCAAAAGGGCTTTGAACGTCGAAGCTACTGCGAAGACTTTCAACCCAATATGGAGATTGAGAAACTGTTTCAAGGTCAAAAAGGAGGCTGATCACATTGTGCTAATCACTTTTGACAACAAGGAGAAGATGGACAAAATCTTAGAGACAGAGCCATGGAGTTTCGATAAACACCTTGTGGTGTTGCAATGGTATGATAAGGATATTGATTTAAATGATATGAAATTTAACATGGCAAATTTTTGGGTCCAGGTAAATGATATACAAATTAGATTCAGAACACAGAAGGTGGCAGAAAAAATATGTGAGGTGATTGGTACGGTTAGTAGCTGTAGAAGACTAAATTTCTTGGTTCGAAATAAATCAAACGAAGTAAAATAGTTTCTCAAATACGAATTTGTATTGATGAGTGTGTGTGGTACAATTCTCTGTAATTACAAGGATGGATCCTCTGATTCGATCTCCTTAAAAGATGTGTGATGTGATTTTGATTTAAACATAAGATATCCTTCAATTTGGCTGAAGGATGGATCGAAGATCTTTAAAACGGAATTACAATGAATTTCTGGCTATGAGCTTGTTAGAAATCCTTCGTTCTTCACGTTCTTCGTGTTCTTCGCGTGTTCTTCGTGTGTTCTTCGTATTCTATGGTTTATGGTGGAAGCTTTTCGGGGCTTTAAAGGCTTGAATCCGTAAAGCTTTGTTGATTTGTGATTTGTCGAGGTTTCTGAAGGCTTTCGAGCTTAATTTCAGTGACCTCTAAGATCTAGGAGAGTGATTTTGATGATTTTGCTTCGAATGTTCGTCGTATTCGAAGGTTGAAGTTCTTGAAGTTCTTGGAGGCTTTGAGGCTTGATTCCAGCAGAGTTTCAATACTTCTGAATGCTTCTTTGATGCAGCTTGTGCTCTAGATAGCTTGGTGTCTCCAAATGCCTTAGGAAGGCTTCTATTTATAGGAGTTTGGAGGTAGGTGAGCGACACGTGGCGGAGTTTGATTGGTGACACATGTCACAACTTGATTGGTCTGCTTGTGTCATTGCTTACACAGCCGGATTGCTTGAGTCATCGCTTACACAGCCGGATTGCTTGAGTCATCGCTTACACAGCCGGATTGCTTGAGTCATCGCTTACACAGCCGGATTCGCTTGCATCATCGCTTACACGCGCCTCCATGTGATTAGCATTTTGCATGTTTTTTCCTGTTCCTGTCTTAATGAAATTTAGCAAATTTTTAGTAGCAGTATATGATACTTTGTAATTAGCCATACCTGGCGGACTTGGTGGCATGACGTGTCAGCTTGTGATAGGCCGGGAATTTTCCCTCTCTACAGTAGCACAACAGATAACACAGAGAGTGAAGGGGACGGCTTCATAAGAGTTCGTGTCATGGTAGATATATCCAAACCTCTATGTCGTGGACGGGTAATCATACTTGAAAATGGCAAAGAGTTGTGGGTATCATTCAAATACGAACATCTTCCCAACCTCTGCTATTGGTGTGGCTACCTCACACACACTGATAGAGACTGCGGCCTATGAATTGAGAATGAAGGTACATTGCAATTGGAGTCACAACAATATGGTCCATGGATACGTGCACAGCCTTTCACACGAAATAGGAAGAATGTGGTTGTGGTCCCTAGTTTTTACTCCAAACAAAACTACCCGACTAAGGTAGCACCTCAAAATCAGAGCAGGAAACTGCCAGTGGTGGTGGTCCCGAAGGGGGGTCTGACGCCTGAGATAGTAAGACTAGAAAAGGAAATAGAAGAGCAGTTATTCAATGTGGATTCTGCTCCAGATATTTAGGGGGAGGATCAGCTGTCTCCAAAATCAAATGCTACGGCTCATGAATTTCAAAAAGATCCAAATGAAAAAAGTCCGATAATCATGCCTGAAAAACAATCGAAGGAGCTGTTTGAGGAGCAGATTCAGGAGATTGACCGAAACCTATGCAAATTTGATGTTAGTAAGGAGTCTTCTCTGGAAAAATAGTGGGGGTACAATAAGGAAAATATTTTGGATGGATTAACAATTTTTGAGGGAGGCTCTCCAACTAAAGTGTACTCACGTGCACACCCCTTCTCTATCCGAAATCGAGGTACCACAGTAGTAATAGCTGAACCTACAAGCAGTCCAGAGTTGAACATAAGGAGATGGAAGTGAGTAACTAGGGCAGAGACAGAATCAAACATTGTAATGGAAGAAGTAGTGGGGGAAAAAAGAAGTGGCAGAGAAGAGGATCAATTAGACTTATAGAAAAGAAGAAAATTAGTTTCCTGGGTGGGTGAAGAAACAATCGACATGTCGGCGGAGGCTGGTTCCCAGCCCCGCTAGAACCAATGAGTCTCTTATATTGAAACTGTCGGGGGCTTGGAAACCAATGAACAGAAAATCAGTTCGTGGGTATGGTGTGGGCAAAAGATCCCTCCATTGTGTTTTTAGCCGAAACATGGACGGATGAAGCAATGCTAGTTTTCGTACAAAATAAAATAAAGTTTAAGCATAAGTTTGTGGCCCCTAGAAGAAATAAGGCCGGTGGTTTGGTAATTTACTGGAAAGAAGGTTTTGATTTAACAATTGAAACCTTCTCAAAAAATCTTATAGATTCAACTGTGAACAAAAATAAGGATGAGGAGTAGAGATTTACAGGGTTTTATGGTGAACTAGATACACAAAATAGACATAAGGCTTGGTCCCGGTTAAAGAACTTAAAAGCAAGGGGATCGACGCCTTGGATTTGTGCGGGAGATTTTAATGAGATAACAAAACAATTTGAGAAGAAGGGTGGCAAAGTACGACCACATGCACAAATGCATGCATTTAGAGAGGTACTTGATGAATGCAGCTTTATTGATTTGGGTTTTATGGGATTCGAATTCACATGGCATAAACATTTTGAGGGTTATACAGTGTGGGAGCATCTCGACAGAGTTGTGGCAACTCCGGAGTGGTTGGCCTTATTTCCAAACGCAAAAATTTACCATCTAGAGGTAGATGCATCAGATCATAGACCCATCTTGATTACACCGGATGGAATGAATTGCCACCAGCAAAGACCATTTCAATTCGAGCAGATGTGGTTAACTGAGCAAGGCTGCGCAGACACAGTACAAGTTGTGTGGCAGCGAGACAATGGGGAAATTGAAGAATTAAAGGTGATAAAAAAGGTAGATGAGTGTGGGAAAGAGCTGACCAATTGGAGCAAAAATAACTTTAGGAACGTGAGAAGAGAACTGAACAAAAGGAGGAAGCAACTAGTGAAGGTAGAAAGGTTTGCGATGAATGGGGGCAGCAATAAAAGAATGAAATTACTGGAGAAAGAAATACTCACACTCCTTGACCGTGAGGCTAAAATGTAGGCTCAAAGATCAAAAGTACAATGGCTTCGTGATGGGGACAAAAACACTCGCTTCTTCCACAGTAAGGCAACACAAAGAAGAAGAAGAAACTACATCAAAGGGCTGTATGATGAAGCTGGCCAATGGTGCACTCATCCAAACCGTGTGGCTAATACCATGGTTTAGTTTTATCAAAAGCTCTTTACCTCTAGTGAACCCGAAGATTTTAATGAGATTTTAGAGCAAATACCTACAAAGGTCACCGATGAAATGAATGTGGAATTGCTAAAAGAGTTTACTCCGGAAGAGGTTAAGAATGCATTAAAATAGATGGTACCTTTGAAATCCCCTGGACTGGATGGAATGTAGCCACTTTTTTATCAAAACTATTGGTCTTTGGTAGGTACTGATGTTACAAATGCAATTTTGTTGTATTTAAATTCAAGTACTTTACCTAATGCACTCTATCACTCCTTTATTACTTTAATTCATAAAGTAAAAAATCCTGAATATATTTCTCAGTATCGACCTATCTGCCTCAGTAATGTTCTTTTTCGAGTTTTTTCTAACGTGTTGGCAAACAAGTTAAAAAGGATAATGCCACAACTTATTTCCGATCACCAGAGTGCTTTCATGGTGGACTGTTTAATCTAAAAAATAATATTATGGTGGCTTTTGAGACGCTACACTACATGAGAAATCACTCATCGGGTAGCACAGGGTACATGGCTTTGAAATTAGACATGAGCAAGGCTTATGATAGGGTGGAGTGGTTATACATGGAGAAATTGATGAGGAAAATGGGTTTTGCAGAGGCTTGGGTTAAACTGATGATGATGATGATGAGTATCTCTACAGCCACATGCTCAGTTTTGATAAATGGGGAACCTCAGGGACACATTACCCTGACTAGACGCTTAGACAGGGAGACCCCCTTTCCCCAAATCTATTCTTAATGTGCACAGAGGGTTTCCATGGGTTGTTAAAAAAATTTGAAACAATGGGTAATATAAGGGGGGTTTCTATTTACTGAAATGGTCCTAGACTAACCCACCTTCTCTTTACAGACGATAGTCTTATTTTCTGCAGGGCAAAAGAAAATGAGTGTGAAAAATTATTGAAGGTTCTAGCCAATTATGAGGGTGCTTCAAGGCAGCAAATAAATAGAGCCAAAACCACTTTATTTTTCAGCAAGTCAGCCCCACAAGCCATGCAAAACAAAATTAAAACAGCTCTTGGAGTACCAGTGGTTCAACATTATGAAAAATATCTAGAATTACCATCTTTCATTGGGTGAAGAAAAAAAAGAGAGTTTTGACAATATAAAGCAGAGGGTGTGGAAAAGATTGCAAGGGTGGGAAGGAAAATTATTAACTCAAGCAAGAAGGGGGATTTTAATCAAAGCAGTAGCACAAGCCTTGCTTACATATGCGATGTCGTGCTTCAAACTACCTATTGGATTGTGCCATGATATTGAGGCTTTGGTTAAAAAACTCTAGTGGGGGCAAAGAGGGGAGAATTGAAAAATCCATTGGACAAAATGGGAGGAGCTTTGCAAGCCGAAGTCACAAAGGGGGATGGGCTTCAAAGATCTCTCAAGATTCAACGATGCCCTCCTAGCTAAGCAAGCTTGGAGACTATTACATGATAAAATATCTTTGTTTTATAGAGTTTTTAAGGCCAAGTACTTTCCAAATTGTACAATCATGGAAGCCAATAACTTGGGTTCAGCTTCATACGTATGGAAAAGTATTATTAAAGGCAGGGAAGTGATACAAAAGGGGGCGGTATGGAGGATTGGAGATGGGCGCTCAGTTTCAATTTGGGGAACACGCTGGCTACCAACAAAATATTCCCCAAAAATTGTAACACCATGTACAAGAGCACTGGCAGAGGCTAAAGTTGATGTCTTAATTGATATAGAGCATAGATCATGGAAGGCGGACTTGCTGGATGCAAATTTGCTAAGCTTCGAAGCAGACATGATTAAAAAAATCCCCTTGAGCCACATGGACCAAGCAGACACCCTCACTTGGCTGTTCACCTCGACAAGAGACTACTCGGTGAAATCTGGATACACCTTTTGCAGCAGGAATATCAAGATTCTCAACCTAGCAAATCTAACCTGAGTGCCTAAAACCGCTATGGAAATCAATCTGGAGTTTACAAGTTCTGAGCAAAGTGAAAAATTTTATTTGGTGAGCGTAAAAAAAATTCTTTACCTACAAAGGCGAACTTGGTGAAGTGGAAAATTATTAGTGAAGACCTTTGTGAGCAATGCCGCAATCAAAAGGAGGATGTGGTCCATGCACTTTACCTCTATCCAAAATTAATTGATCTATGGACAAAAGTGGAGCTCTGGAATCATAGTTGCCTGAAGCAGGCGACGTCGTTTATTGATCTAATCTGTTTTGTTTTTGCGGATAACAAGGATCCTACACTCCTTTCCATGGTGGCGTGGGCAATCTGGAATCGGAGAAATAACCTTCGTCTTGGAAAACCAGCGGTCCTAGTTAATGCGCTGCTGGCCAAATCTCAGGACAGGTTGCCTGAGTTTAAGCTTCACAATTCCTCCTCAATAATCCCAATGGGTCGACCACCTACCAAATGGAAAGCTTCGAGCAATGACATCTACAAAGTGAACTTTGATGGCTCTCTATTTGTAGCAAAAAATAGTGCCAGATTAGGGATGATTATTCGCAATGCAGAGGGGCAGGTCATGGTCTCTCTCTCAGAAAAGCCACACTACCCTTCACAACTATTGAAGTGGAAGCAATGGCAGCAAGAAGGGCTTTGACACTGGCTTTGGAGACCAGTTTTCAACAGATAATATTGGAAGGGGACTCGCAAACACTCATCTCAGCACTAGAAAACATCACTCACTCGCTGTCAAGCTTTGGCTAGATAATGAAAGACATACAGTATCTTGCCTCTTGTTTTTCAAAAGTACCCTACTCTCATGTACGTAGGCATGCTAATACTATAGCTCATTCTTTAGCAAGAGGAGTTGTTTCGTTAGCTCAAATACAAGTCTGGATGGAGGATGTACCACCAGATATTTCACATGTACTTCAAACTGATTTATCTGGCCTGCCCATGAAATAAAAGTTTTGATCTTCTTTCTCAAAAAAAAAAAAAAAAAAAAAATGGTGTGGTTTCTCAACCAAAAAAAAAAAGTAAAATTGGGGTGAGAGTTTAGGGTGAAAAAAAAAATGTAATTTTCCTCATTAATTACAAGTAAATGTGAAATTAATAACTATTTTCAATATAAATTAAAAAAAAATTAAGATTTTTTTTTATAATTTGGTAGTTGGGAAATTGAATTCTAAATATCTTCATTAAAAAGACTAGGAGATACCAACTAGTTAAGTTACAAAGTTTTTAGTAGACAAAACTTAAGATTCAACATTTACCATTCCAAAAAAAAAAAAAAAAAAAGGATTCAACATTTAATGTATTATCTTTTGTACAAAATAAATGACAACGTAACGTAAAGTTTTATACCCCTTAACACAATATGTTTAACCTAATATTAAGCCAAGTTGATTAACAAGTTTGTTAATTAAATCTAAGTTAAACAAATATGTGTAAAACAAAAATAATGCGGAAATATAAAAAACACAAAGATCTAATGACCCAGGAAAACCAAACTGGTAAAAAACCTGAGGAGGATTTAACCTAACTATCCTCAAGGCAAAATAGGTCTACTATGAAAGAATTGGAGTTTATACAATAAAACTTAGACCACTAACATCCTATTGCTACCTCGAGTAGAAAACTTATTTCCACGACCACATCACAACTTTAAGTCCACAGACTACTTCTTTCTTGGATCTACAACAACCACGAGTTCTCCTACTTGTAAATCTTGATATTCTTGAATGTTCTTTATGCAGCAACTGAAACGATCATCAAGTTCTTAACATAAATCTAGATCTTAATAACCCTAAGTGTGTATGAAGGTAAACACTTCTACATCTCACAAGAGATTCAACACACAGCACATCAAAGACTTCTAAAACGTAGCTAGAGTTTTTCTTTTTATATGTGAAGTAAAACATAAAATCCTACACATCAAACGGGCTTAGGCTAAGTTGGAAATTCTGCAGAAAAAACAATTTGCACATGGTTTGATAAATCGAGTCTAATTTTCGATTGATCGAGCCTTGCAGATTTAGTCCAATAAGTTTTGGAGTCACTCGATTCCAACTTTACAATAAAACATACTTTGAGGCCTAAACCTAGACTCTATGTTTTGATCATGGTTTGCCAATATATTACACATTGAAATTCTAATATATTATTCCCTAAGATCATAAAACCTAACAATCCCCCCATTTGGCAATTTGTGACAAAACACATCACAAACATGAATGCTCAAAGTTACAAATAGCCCAATCAAAATTGAAAAGCCCTAATTACAATTCAACCTAACTGCTATCTATCAGTTGCCAGTGTAGATAGCAGTCATGATTGAATTAACTTATATATTTCTGAAATACTTAACAAACACATAAATGCATGTGTGGAAAATACAAGTAAACCAAAATAAATTCTTAATTTCACAAAACATAAAACAAAAGACATATACCATGAATAACCTCATCATATAAATCAATAACTAATGTAGCATATGTGAAATAAGAAACAAATAAAAACAAAGATAAAGCATAGTGTCTCCCCCTAACATCTACAACTCATAAAAAGGAAATACATCATCAGCAAAATAAAATATACATCAAGAAGCTCCTAGATACAATCTAACAAAAACACAAAACTCGCCCTATCTCGATGCACAATATGTACTCCCCATTTTTGTGACGAATTTCCAAAGGGCAATAAGGACTCATCATCAAAAGGAGGTGGTGGAGAAGACCGTTAAGCACCAGCCAAATCAGCCTGTAAAGCCTGAAGCTCCATGAGCACATCCAACAAAATCTGTCCATACGCTGCCTGAATGGTCATGACAATATTCAACATACTTCGAATAGAAGAATCACTCGAAGAAGAAGGTGGAGGATCAATAGTGGCAGTGGGATCGACATACTTCTCAGTAGAAGGATTGCTAGAAGAAGGAGGCCGAGATGCATCACTTGTGGAAGACTCTACTCTAGGATATTTAGAGCTAGCTTTCATCTGAGTCGCTATAGTGAATTGCATTGAAACTTCTCTTTACTATAGTGAATTTCTTTTCAGGAAGATTTCCTCTCAGGTTTTTTTACTATGAAACTAGTTTGTTTCATTAGTTTTCTTGGGTTATCATATCTTGTCTTATTTAATTTTTCGTTGTGTATGATATCGACATGATATTTCTATTTGTGTGTTTTAACAAGGTTTATTCATAATAAATCTAATTAATAACTTGAGTTTAAAATTTGTTAATTCTATCAATCGGGGTCTAAATTTTCCAACAAGGATGATAGTTTTTTCATAGAATGCCCGACCTACAGGTGGTATGCGGAATGATGGATACTTGTCTCGTGCATTGCTTGATACTGCTCATTGGTAATTTTTGTACAATAGTCTTGAGCTAGAGACTTATTTAAAGTATGCGATTTCATATGCTTGTATTGTTTGATCAAGTTTGGAATATTATCTACAATGCTTAGCTAAAAATAAATCACCTTATTTTTAACAGTAAATACAAAAGCATATTGCATAATTCTACTGGAGAAGCCATAACTTAAATCCGACGACAAGAGTTTCCCAAGTGATTCAGAGAACGTGTAAGACATTTGAAATTTAATCACACACTAATAAAAATTAAACATTTAAATAGTTTTGTTATTGCTTATTACTAATTAATATCACTTGTTGTATGTCTTTATAGATGAATAGATTGAAAGTTAATGAGTCACCAAAAGTTACTAAACAGTTATGGTCATTAGCAAATGGTCTTAAGTCACATGTGAAGGAGTATACAGTTTATATGGTTAATGGTGTAAAATTCCATACAAAGGACCTAGACAATCGTCGTGTAACCCAAAACTGTGGTGTATGTATTGAAAGGGACCAAGAGGGAGAAATGAACGACTTCTATGGTTACGTGTGCAAAATTTGGGAATTGGAGTATGTGTTTCGCCATAAAATTGTTTTGTTCTAGTGTGAATGGTACAATACTGGTACCAATGGTCGAAGGAGAACGATAAGAACTGATGTGCACTGCACAAGCATTGATGTTATAAGTTGGTGGTATAAAAATGACCCTTTTATACTTTCTAGTCAAGAGAGATAAATTTTCTACATTCGAGATACCAAATTGGGTGAACATTTAAAAATTGTTCAATTCATCCAACATAGGGGAGTGTTTGATGTCCCGGAAGTCAGGGGTGCAGAATCCAATAATAATACAGAAGATAGTGATGCATTCCAACAAAAAGCGAATGTTGATGTTGTTTCTATCAATGTTGAGGACAATAATATTGAGTATTGTATGGATAATGTTGAAACTGAGGTTGTTCTTAATGGTGGAACTTCAAGAGATGCTATTCAAAATGAAGAGCATGAGATACCTGATGTTGATCTTGATATGGATTATGATATGTAGAGTTCATAACAATTGTCTTAAATGTTCTGTGCTTGTCTTAAAGTTTTATACTTGTCTAAGCAGCAATTGTTTTAAAGTTTTGTGTTTATCTTGAACTTGATATGAATATTGATGTGGTCATTTGTTGTGTTGAGTTAGTAGCAATTGAATTCAAATTTAGCACTTGTAAATTGCTTGATATGGATAATAGTGTGGACTATGATATGTAAAGTTAGTAGTAATTGTTATTGAGATATTTTGTACTTATCTTGAACTTGATATAGATATTAATAAGGTTATTTGTTGTGTTGAGTTAGTAGCAATCATGTTCAAATTTTGCACTTGTGAATTGCTTGATATGGATAATGGTGTAGACTATGATGTTAAGTTAGTAGTAATTGTACTTATCTTTCATATCAATACATAGTTTCAAAAAATGCCCAAAAAGGCCAAATACACTCATAATATAACGAGGTATGAGATGACAAGATTGGATAGAATGAGGCAAAACCAAGAGAGAATTGATGCTTTGGGATTGAAGCACATCTCAACTTCTCTAAAGGATTTTGCTCAGTCCAATTGTGTAAAAGGGAAAAGAAGTAGAGCTAGTGTTGTGGTAAATTATGATTATGCACTACCTATTGGTGACGATAATAATGATGATAAGTCATCAATTCTTTAATCCATAAGGTATAATAGATGTTCCATAATGTACAATAGATGATAATAACTTTGTTGTTCTATTATTTGTAATGACTTTGTTGTTCCATTATACATAGGTTTGTTAGTTACAGAGGGCACTAGGATGACTTACACGCTCGCAAGGTGAGGCATTTATCCCGGTGGTCCAATCTACGGTCCAATCTTCAAAAACACCTCTTGAAGCAAATCTTTCCTCCCAAAGTTCTTCTAGTGCGGAGGCGCAGGCTACTAGCACATTAAGTAGCACGACTGGTAATTACATAGAACATACTTAATTACAACTGCACACTGTCTTTACTATTGAGTTTATACTTCACTTAATTTAGCTATAATGTACATGGAATGTATAATTTTTTAACATTGATAATGTTTAAATAAGATCTACTAGTAAAAATACCCATGGAACAACACCTAGTATAGTAGTACGGGCACTTGTTGAAAAAAGTGGTACGCTGCCAATACGGATAGCTGCAGAGTATGGTGCTCCTGTTAGGAAGAATGCGTGCAAGCTTGTTAATCAAATTAGCATACAAGTGCGAAGTAATTTTTCCTATTATAACATGAAAAATTGGAAAAATGTTGATGCTGCTACTAGAGATGTGGTACTTCAAAATATTGTGGTAAATTTACATTGATAACGTCTAACTCTTCTTTGTGGTCACTAAGCATATTAATTCATATAATAATATTTTTATAATATAGATACAATTCATTTTACAGGATCAGTTTGAGCTACAAGAAAATTCCAACTTGGTAAGGAAAACATTAAATACAAAATGTGGAAGATTATTGAGTTGTAGCTCCAACAAGTTGCATCAAGCTTTAAAAAACTTGTACAATCTCATGGTGCTAAATATGCAAGAAGCCACCCGCAAAAGAATGCCACACTTGAGCAGTGGACTGGACTCATTGATGGGAGATGGACCAATAACGATTGGCTGGTAAATTATTTAAGTGCATATTATTATTATTATCTGATGTTTGCTATATTATGTTGTCAAATGATTAGATTAATACTTAAATGAAGTAAATGTATACTGTTTTATTCATGATTTAATAAATATCTTGAATGTTCTTTATTAGAAAAAATCAAGAAAAAACTCTAAAAATAGTAAGAAAACCTTAGGCAAACATAAATGCGGGACAAAGACACTTGCTGTTAGGGTTGATAAGGAGGTGCATGTTTTTTCATTTTCTTAAACCTTATTATATTATATGTTATGATTAATTAACTATATTTATCTAACACTCGAATGTTAATTAATCAAACAAATAATAATGGCAGTCAAGTTCCTAAATTGGCAAAAATCTTCAAAAATGTTCATTTCAATCCAAATACAAATATATGGATGCACCCTAAGGATGAAGTGACATATGTATGTGTATCATTCTACCCCTATCATATTTGTAAACCTATAACATATGTGGTATTAATGTTATGATTGTTTGTTTCTTTCTCTCTTTCAAATGATAGGAAATTATTCTCAAAGTGCAAAAGGATCATTGTCAAGATCCTAATGCAATTCTCCTTACACCCTAAGGATGAAGCGACACCTTGAGGATGAAGGGACATATGTATATGTATCATTCCACCCCTATCATGTTTGTAAACCTATAACATATGTAATATTAATGTTGTGATTGTTTGTTTCTTTCTCTATTTCAAATGATAGAAAACTATTCTCAAAGTGCAAGAGGATCATTGTCAAGATCCTAATGCAATTCTCCTTATACAAGAGGAGATCGCAAACTTGGTTTTTAAGAAGAAGTCTGGTATTGTAAAAGGACTTGGCATGAGACCTTCCTCTTCTTTAGTAACCGCTACCTCATCTAGTTCCTCGGTGGAATATATCCATCGGTTAGAAAGTGAGATGATTGAGCTCAAAGAGACAAGAGCAAGGGGCGAAGAAAAGCGAGCTAAGCAAGATGAGGTTCAAAAGAATATTCTTAACTTTTTAAGCAGCATTATGATGATGCTCTTACCTATAGGGGTGGTTCATCTTCAAGTTAAAACACTTATTGGTTAGTACTTTATTTTAGCAATTAACCCGCACTACATGGCATGACTACTTATTTTGATGTATTATTTGAAACTAATTGTATTATATTACACTTGAAAATCTATATATGCTTTCTACAATTTATACACTAGGAGTTGTGATTTTAATTCATTGGTGTGGCTACTCTTAAAACATTGTTAGAAATGTTTCTTATAACATAGTTAATGTTTTTACTTTACAATTTTAATGTAGTATTGTTTTTATATTTGTGCAAATTTCTTATTGGTGGCTTTTAGAGGATTTACTTTTGGCATTACTTGAAGACATATGTGAACATCTTCCGTTGGTTCTAATTATATTATGCTACACTTTCTGTATTGTTATAAAACATCTTGAGTTATTGTATGTGTTGCAAACAATTATTGTATGGAAGGAGTTTGAATTGGATATTTGTTTTATTTTTTACTTGTGGAATGTATGGATCAATTTTTTATAAATAACTTGTTGAAATAAATGTGTCATTTAAATGTGAGGTTTTAATAATGTAATGACAGATTACAGGTTAATATCAAAGCCATGAAAAAAATAAAAACAAAAAATAAGTTTTAGCGATAAAATTTTCCGTCACAAATATAGCAACAAAAATTTGTTTTGGTGACGAAATATTTCGTCACTAAATGTATAGGAATTTTGTAAGAAATGGTTTTAGTAGCGAAAATTTTCTTAGCTATATGTGCTTGGATTTTCTTAAAAATAGTTTTAGTAACAAACTTTTTCGTCACTATATATTCCCGAAAATAGTTATAGTGGCGAAATTGTTCGTCACTAAATATGATTTAATAAACTGAAATGGTTTTAGTAACGGAATATTTTCATCACTGAAGAGTGTTTTTAGCTAGGAAAACATTTAGTAATGAAATGTTTTCATCGCTAAAAGTTTTTTTTTAAACAAATCAGACTTTTAGAGATGAAATTTTTTGTCGCTAAGACTTTTAGCGATGGGGTTTCAGCGATGAAATGTGTTTCGTCACTAATTAATAGATTTCATTGCTAAAGGTTCTTAACGACGAAAAACTGGACTTTTAGTGACGTTTTTTTTCATCACTAAAAATACATTTTGTTGTAGTGAGACTCCAAGAAGTTCGTTGGTAGTAGGAACTTAGAGGGCTCAAATACATGGGTAGAATAGGCTTGGAGGGTCTTTTGTTATTTGTGTACTCTAACTTTATTCTCTAGTGGGTCGATTTCTATTTGGAGAGCCACGGAGAGGTTTTTCGTCGAGTTTTTCGGTTTCCTCTTCAATAACATATCTTGGTGTTATCTTGTATTTACATCTCTCTTCCCTACTCTTTAAGTTTTCATTATATTGTTGATAATGGATGAATATGACTTAGGGTAATGTTATCGGTTCATTGCACATATTTACTCTTATTCTGCACTTTGTTTTAGTTAGAGTAAAACTAATCTAGCCGTTATTTTAAGTGGGGGTTTGAACAAGTTCTTGTGCTTTAGCACAAATCCAAGCTTTCAATTAGTTCTGACATTTTCACAACCCCACTGGGGAGTCAAGGGGTTGAAGTTGAAGGGATCAAGGCAAGGAATGAACAAGCAAAAAAATAAAATAAAAAATAAAAATAACACACTTGGTAACAAGAAGGGGAAGCTCGTTTGTGATGCCCCTCTCGTAACTAAAATTTTTCTTTGCACTGCCTAGCATTTGGAGGCAACAAATTATGAACAAACTTACCAAACACATAAGCATGTGTTGCAAAAGCCATAAAGGCTGCTTGGTTCACTATCCAGTCAGAGTGTCATCTTCCCTGTGCAGCACGAAAAGAGTAATGATATATATGTGTGCGCTTGGTAGAAAAGGAACCTAACAAGTGCATTTACTAATAAATAAAAAGAAAAAAGTGCAATTAATTTCCAATGTGTGTTATTACGTTGGTTTGAAACCCAAACTGTCATCTAAATTAATTGGCAGCTGTGAAAATTTATAATTGTTTACTCTATATATCCAAAACCCCAATAGCATAGCTGTTTTACTTTGCTTCTTTCTTCAATATTATTCTCTTGGAAACTTTAACAAAGAGATACGGTTGGTCCTGAATGTGCAGGGCATTGAATGTTTTACACGATTACAAACTATCCCATAAATTGTTCCACACAACTTGATTGAAAAGCTCATATAGCTAATAGCTTCCGCACCAGTGTTTTATTTGATCTTTCTTAAAGATATTCCTTAGATTTTGGGGTTGGTAATGACTCAGGATGGGCCACATCTATTCTTATTTCATATTTCGTTGTTCTAGAGGTTTCTATTGACCTTTATATTCTGAGAGGTATCTGGATGACATGGCGTTTTGCGTTGTGTTTTCAGATTTTTTTTTTTTTTTTTTTAAAGCCGTGATTGTTGACTTTTTTGCATAAACCGTGCACCCATGCAGTGTTTACAGGACCTCCAAACATTATTTTTCAGCGGCTTTTTCATTAAAAATGAGTTTCACGGTACTATTCACATATTTAAAAAATATTTTGTTAAAGTATTTTCAACTTTCAGTTTTCAGTTTTTAACTGTATTCAAACATACCCTCAAATGCTTGTGCTTACCCTCTTTACATGAAAACTTCCATCCATATAAGTAACATATTCTTTTCCTTTTTGATTGGTCTTCCAACCGAGTTTTCTTGGCTTCTTTTAATCATTACGTTTTTTCAATAGCTTCTCTTGCCTCTTATATAGGCACAATCCCCAGGTTCCATACTGCAAAGGCATATTTAGATTTATATTGTTTGTAATGGCTTTCATTTTGAATAGACAAATCATTGGTGGGATTTTGCCTGCATTGTTCACTGTCTCAATACTAGTGGAAATATGCTTCGCAAAAAATGTTCCCGCTACTTTTGTTTTCGGGGATTCCTTGGTTGATGTTGGAAATAATAACTACATTTTATCACTTGCCAAGGCTAATTATATACCTAATGGGATTGATTTTGGAATGGCAACAGGCCGATTCACAAATGGAAGAACAGTTGTTGACATTATAGGCTAGTACTAATTGTCCTGTACTTTGCATGCCTAGTTCTATTTTGCTTAAAGTAGAGGTTATTAAAGTATATGCAAATGTGAAAAGTATTTAATTCATCAAAATTTTTTTACCAGGTCAGGAATTCGGTGTTAATGACTAACTGCCTCCTTACTTGGCTCCCACTACAGCAGGATCTGTGATTCTGCAGGGAGTCAATTATGCTTCTGCCGGAGGTGGAATTTTTAATTACACTGGAAAGATCTTGGTAAGGTTTCTGCTCCACATGTATAATTTTTTCCCAAGTAAGCTATTGAAGAAGTATCAGTCAGTGCAAGCTGCAAGTCATTTAAGCGTCACTGCTGTGCTACAAGTAGTTTAATGCTTACCGTTATTGTTGTCTAAGTCATCACATGCTGATCATGTGATACTTGAGTTAGTTATTGGTAGACTAGTTTGTTAAGTTTGTTAGTGTGTATATAAACTAATCAGGTTATCAATAATAATCAAGCAGAGCATTTATTCATTCTGTTTTTTTTCTCTCTCTCTCTCTCTGTCTCTTCTGAAACTTAATATAAGCAATAAAAAGCATTGAAGTTCCAATGGTTATGAAGACTTCTATTTTACTTGACGTACAAACAACCATTGTCATCAGCATTTCAATGATGTTGTGAATCACTGAACAAGATTAACTTGTATACTTTCAAGTAAATCAATCTGCTTTACCCGTGCAATGTTTACCCTATCTTGGATAAATATGATTTTCAAAGTCATTTTGAACAGCATTTCAGTACGTGTTTTGTGTTAGGTGTACAACTATCTATAGGTTTACATAAACAAGTAAATTTGTACATAGGGAGATCGAATCAACATGGATGCGCAAATAGACAATTTTGCAAACAGCAGGCAAGACATAATCTCAAACATCGGAGCTCCTGCAGCACTAACATTGTTAGGAAAAGCAATCTTCTTTGTTCCGATGGGCTCGAATGATTTCATCAATAACAATCTGACACCTGTTACCTCTGCTGTTGAGCAGAAGTTGATCACCCATAAGTATTTGTTGGTACCATGATTTCAAGATTTAGACTACAACTTACGGTAATCTTTTAGTAACCTATAATGTTAAAGCGACATTTTCTGCGTAAAATTCAAACTGAAATGTTATTGATTCTGTTACTAGAGGCTTTACAATTTGGGTGCTAGAAAGATTATTGTGGCAAATGTTAGACCTATAGGATGTATACCTTATGTAAGGGATGTCAATCCAGCTGCAGGAGACAACTGTGTTAGTTTGGCAAATCAGTTGGCTCAATCATTCAATGCTGAGCTGAAAAGCCTTATCATAAACCTCAGTGCTAATCTTCCGGAATCAAAATTTGCCTATGCAGATGTTTATAGAATCGTAGAAGATATCCTGCAAAACTACATATCCTATGGTGAGTATGCTCTAGGTTTTACTGCCAGTTCACACAGGATAGGTCATCAGAGTATCTTAATTATCATGGTCATTTAAATTTATAATTCCCTAACAAATTAAGCTTTTGGTATAAGTAAAAGAATTTTGAACCATGTCTTCATTCTGAAGAGAACTTCATGCTCTATTTAATAGGTTTTGAAAATGCGAATTCCCCGTGCTGCAATCTTGCTGGGCGCTTTGGGGGTTTGATTCCATGTGGTCCTCTCTCAAAAGTTTGTAGTGGCAGATCCAAGTATGTGTTTTGGGATATTGCTCATCCTACTGAAGCTGCTAATTTTCTCATTGCAAGGCGTCTCATTGATGGTGACACCAATGACATTACACCTATGAACCTTAGGCAATTTGCTAGATTGTGAATCAAAGTCTAACGATTGTAACCAGATGCGTTCGTAGATTGTTTTGAGAAAAAGTTAGTAGGAGATTAGTACTCTTTTAATGACAATAACTGACGTAATTAATTCGTAAGAATAAATAGAGGTTCTCTAAGAATAGTGACAATGAAGCTTACGGAAAACCACATAATAATATTTGAATAGGTATGTTGTACACCGTTCTAGTTTTCTCACTATCATATTATTCTTAGCGATGTGTTGGATGTAGTAATGAAGGAATTCGTTTCATTTCTATGACTAACACCAGTAGTCCGTAGTTCATTGAATTTGTTGACTGTATTTGTAGAAAATATGTTCTTGCTAGACGACATTATCATAAGGTGAAGGTGGCCTTCAATCTCATTCAGTCAAGGGGGTTAAAGTGAAATTGCGGTGATAGTTTTGGGTGAAAAATTGTAATTTGCCTAATTAATTACAAGTAAATGTGAAATTAATAACTATTCTTTCAAAATTTTGAGCATTAACTTTGGATCCAAAATCTAAATTAAAAAAAAAAAAAAAAAAAAAGTTTTTTTTTGTTGTTGATAATTCGATAGATGAGGGTTGGGGGATTTGAACCCCAAATATTTATGTTAAAGACATTATGAGATATCAACAAGATGAGTTTACCATTTACTTAAGTTTCAACATTTACCATTCAAAAATAAATAAATTTAGATTCAACATTGAATGTATTATGTTTTGTGCAAAATAAATGACAACATAATCCATATGAAACTTTATTAAGAACAAATCTATTTACTTTACTTAGTAGATGAGTTAAATTTAACAATAGCTTTTTTGAAAAAAAAAAAAAAAAATTTCTTCTTTATGACTTTATGTAGCATATGAGCTTGACTTCGTCTTAAAAAAGATACGAAGAATAACAAGAAAGACAAAGATTAATACAAAATGTGGCAAGGAAGACTTGAGCAGCTAAGCCTGTTTTGTGATGGATTATAGTTATGAAGCATGCAAAACTATATGGTGCTTGTGAAATTCCTAGGGGAAAAGAAAACACATACATGCTTGCATGCAAATTTAAAAATAAAAATATACCGTAGCTGCTATAACCTATAACAAACTCTTTTTGTTAATTAATAAGTAGGGGTGAAAATTTTGCCCCGCGTTGATAAATTTTATAATTGCAAATTTTTCCTATTCTAAAATACTACTATTTAATAAACATATTAATGTTAACTTATTTTATTTTATTCTACGTTGACGTGGCTTTTTGCCTTTATTTTGTTGTTTGTTATACTATGAGATTTTTTTTTTTTTTTTTTTTTGCTATTTTCTTGTTAAACACTTGAATAATATTATTCAATATTTGTTAAAAGTTAGTTTGATTTGATGGGATAAATTCAATTGTAATTTCAAGTGTATTTTTTATTAATGAAAGATGTTTTATTTTTAAAAAAATTGTAATAGTTGTGGGGCAAATTAACAAAAAAAGTAGTTTTAAGAGGTGGGGCGGGGATGCAGGAAGAAAATTTTTCTCATCATGCGAGTCGAGGGCAAAGACCACATCCTTCGGCCCTGCCCCACTCTTTTGCCATCCCTATTGACGAGCACTAGTTGCTAATGTTGAAAAATAAACTATTTTCAACCCCCCCAACCCTCCCCCCCCAAAATCCCAAAAAAAAAAAAAAATTGTTTTAATACCACATAAAATACAACTTTTGTCACAACTATCTTATGTGTCAAATTATGACTGACTGTCTATCACTTTTATATGATCCTACTCCACTGCTCACAGTTTGTCACGTGAATAGTTGTGACACATGTTGTAGCATTTTATGTGGTTTTAGAATTTTTGAAAAAAAAAAAAAGACTATTAATATAAGAATACGAAATGGAAATTTGTTCTCTATTTTTTTTTGGGTGCAAACTTAATCGATGATTGACATCGATTAGCCAATCAAAATAACCAATATAAACAAAAAATTCAGCATCAATCCCCTATTCAGATATCAAATTTTTATATAGAAAACCCTCTAATTGAGAATGGAAAGAATACGAGATCTAATTCAGTAAAAACTAATTTCACTATAAAATAATGACAATCTTCTCTGCAACAAATAAGACTACAGGCTATCATTCTAAAAATTAAAATTAAAATTAAAAAAAACAAATACTGCAGGCTACCGAAACACCAAAGAGCGCGCACACACACACAAAAAAAAATAAAAAAATAAAAGTCTATAGTTGATTCTTTGTGGTTAGTTGAAGGTGAATTTATCAGTTGATGGACAATATTAATTGCTCAATATATTTTAAGCAATTAATATTGAGTGTGTGTGTATATATATATATATATACAGAGAGAGAGAGAGAGAGAGAGAGAGAGAGAGAGAGTTTATTTGACTTGTGTATAAATTTTTTTTTTTTTTTTTTTTTAAGTATAATTGTACTTTTGAGCCACCTTATTAATAAACTCTCCCAAGCAAGCACATGGAATCCTTTATATTCAGTAATTGCTGGTGCAACTTACAAAAAAATGATCTTACTCAATTTAAATACAATAATTCTTGTAGGTGGAAAAAGTCTAGGGATAACTTTTACGATACAACCTTAAAGTGGTCAACTATGAATGGTGGAGAAAATGTAGTGAGTTCATGTAAAATTGATTCTCCACCACTCACATTAACCACATCATCAAGTTATGGCAAATTGTGTGGTCGCATAGGAACTAATATATAGCATTAGCCTCTAATTAGGGAAAGGAAACAACAGTGCCATCAATGATTCATGTGGCTAAGGCAAGGAAGGGGAAGATTTTTGGGCTACAATCTGAAGTGCTTCACACACCCTCAAAAGATAATCTTACACGTTTGGTGCTAGTAGTGCACAATGCACATGCAATTGCAGGCCGCCACACTGAATAACCCTTCGTTTCAAAGATCTCCTACATTTCTTTAGCAGTTGGACCCATCAACATTTGGAACCAAAATTGTCTGAGGTGGTGGGCCACATCCAGCTGTTTGTGGAGGAGACAAAACACTTTGATATAACAATTGAAACCACCATACGGTTCCCTTAAAAAGATGGAAAAAGGGAGGAGCAACTATATATGTAATTACGGTCTTTATAGGCCATTGTTCCAGTCAAGCACTCAATCACATGCAATTTGGATTTCAACGTGATCAACTCTCCCTTCTGTCCCCTAATTAAAAAAAAAAATGGCATGATCTTTTTAAGAATAAGATCAAAGGAATGGACAAGACCTGCGCAAACGGTGGAGCATGTGGTTTAATTCGATACAAGGTAACTTCACAACAAATAGAAGTTATAGCACATAACAGACTGATATCTTATAACGATAACTTCCAACTAGAGATATAATTCCAATGTAATCACACTGATAATTCAATCCATTTGAAATAAATTATTTTTATGCTTTATATTAAATATTGCAAATTTAAATGCATATCTAGTAACATTTCATATAAACCACATGCTGACCCAACTATCTTGACCCTTCAATTTCTTACATACTTCACACGTGTGCTACAGTTTGGCAAATCACCACTCGCGAGTCAGCTGTAAGTTCTAGTCGTGAAACACATTTTGTTGCACTCACTTGATCAAATCTTCTCACTCTCTCACATACAACCCTTACATTATTCCCACCTAAATACTGGATTTCTAAATGTTGAATTACAAGCAAATTTGGCATGGAATAAAACCAACACATAGTTGATTAAATTCAACTTTACAATCTCCCTTGTTGGCTATTCTGTGACAAAATTCTAAAACAGACTCTAGACTTAAAATGTGAGTTGGGAACAGTTGCCAAAACTCACTCAAATCTAATTCTAGATCTGTGAAGCTCTTGAACCACACAAACAAGTCTCTTGAAAACAATATCACAAAATGCACTCATTAAGTTCATTGTAAGCGGAAAACTTAGAATGCATATGGAGCAAGCACAATACAATCAAGCAAGTATGAAAAGGATAATGAAGCATAACTTGACCATACAAAAACAATCACTATTAATAGTGACTAAAATGAACATTCACACGGTGAATGAACATTCAGACATAAAAGCAAATAAGTTCAATGCAAAGTTTCATTTGTAATAGGCTAAGAATGTATTAACCTCTTGTGATAAATTAATTGATTAATTAGTCAAGTTAATTAATTAATCCAATTAACATGCAAGGCACGTGGTAGCACAAGCAAATCACCAAATAACTAAATATATAGTGGAAATTAAATGACACGCTGATTTGTTTACGAATGGGGAAAACCTCCGAGACAAAAACCCTACCGGGTGATTTTAAGGTCACCACTCCCGAGATCCACTATTATCAAAACAAGTAGTTACAAGTAAAGGAATATCAGTACCTTATACCAACCTACAGTTGAACATTTACCCAAATACCCAATTGGACTTATTTTGTAGTAACAATCTCTCTTTATATTGCATGACTCCCAGTACGTGACTAACCAAAAGATGTGCGGATTCTAGTATGCAACTTAATCACCAACTTGAGAAGGATGTTGGCTGCAAAATTCTTCTATTCATCACACGATGAAGGTCATGAAGTTGCTTGGTCACAAAACCCTACGGTGTACGAACACAGTAGCTTCTTTAAGATGAACTAGGGCAACTAGGTTTCCGGTCACACTTTTCTTCACACTTGTGAAATTGTGCTCTTGTGCAACTGTGCAACCTGAAATGACCCTTAAAATAATCCTTATATATGTTTAGGATTGTGAGAAAAGAAAGCCCAAACATACATTCATGGATTGAATGAAAAACAGCTCTGAAAAATTGAGTTTTATAAACCTCGATAGATAGCCATCTACCGAGATAACTGTTAAGCCACAGACTTCAGCAGCTTCTAAACCTCAATAGATACTAGCTATCGAGTTTTAATGAACAACACTTCTTCACTTGATTCTTGGACAAATTAAATAGGTTTAACACTTGTACTTAAAACCTTGTTTTTTGAAGCATTAAACACGTTCTAGATCTACCCAATTATAAGTAAAGTGCATTTCATCAAAGGATTAGCTAATTACATAAAATGTTGACATATGTTCCAAACATGAATCACATATGTCTTAACAATCTCCTCCTTTGGTAATCCGTGACAAAATCACAACAAACAAATGAACATATAAGAGAAGTCATAAATCACTCAACTCATACTCACTTGTTAAGTACAGTAAAATTTATCCTAACATAAACTTTTGAAAACTTTGCAAGAAGAGAGTTCATGGCAAGAAGACTTTGACAAACTGTATTTCTGAAATGCTTTAAACAAAACTCATCAAGGCATTTTAGTGTGAAACAGAAATATAAGATTGCATACATTAAATAAGAAACATGTATATAAAGAGAGGAAAAAAAAAAAAAAAAAAAAAAACAACACATGTAAAGATAGGTGAAAGAACTGTAATAATAACCTCAAATGTATATATATATCAACAAGTACAAGGTTTTCTATCACAACATGATCACAAAATCTAAGGTACACGAACAATGTATCTAAAATAGAGAAAAGAGAAAAAGGTACATAACAATCCTCACTACATCCCTCAAAATATAAACACCCCCTTAACAAAAATCTCCTATACTAGCCCTTTGCCTATGAGTATAACTACTCTCATATCTTAAACTACTCTCCATTTTTGTCACGAGTGACAAATGATAAGTATATTGTTAGGACATATGTGTTTCACTTATTAGGAACATATGTCATTATTTTATGTCATTGGCTAATCCTTTGACAAAACGCATTTTACTTATATTTGGGTAGATCTAGAATGTTTTTAATACTTCAAGAAACAAGATTTCAAGATTAAGTGTTAAATCCATACAAGTCTATCCAAGAAACAAGCTAAAGAAGTGCCTGTCATTGAAGCTGGACAGCTAGCTTGACAGCTAGCATCTATCAAGCTTAAGAAGTTGTTCCAGCCCTGTAACTCAACAGCTGCTCGACAGCTTCTCGATAGATGCTATCTATCGAGGTTTAAGAAAAGCAGAAATTTTGATCTGTTTTCTTCCAATTCGTTGATATGTCTTTGGGTCTTCTTTTCTCATAACCCTAGACATATAAAATGATTATTTTAAAGGTCGTCAAAGAGAACACAAGTTGCACAAGCATTGAGCAAAAGTCTGTTCAAGCAATTTGTGACCGAAGATAAAGTTTGCCCTAATTCATCTCTATTGTGAAGAAGCTGCTGTGTTTATGCAAAATAGGATTTTGTAAACGAGCATCTTCTTGATCTTTATCATGTGGATGAATTGAAGAACTTTGCAGCCAATATCTTTCTCAAGTTACTAGGATCTGCGCAATTGGTTAGTCACATACTGGGAGCCATGCATCAAAAGGAGAGATTGTCACTACAGAACAAATCCAATTGGGTATTGGGGTAAGGGTTCAACTGTAAGTTGGTAGAAGGTACTGGGATTCCTATACTTGTAACTGCTTGTTTTGACAATAGTGAATTCTCAAGAATAGTGACCTTAAAATCACCTAGTGGGGTTTTTGCCTAGAAGGTTTTCCCCATTCGTAAACAAATTTACTTTTCGCTGCACTTTATTTTATTGGTGATTTATTTATGCTACCATGTGTTTGCATATTAAATTGATTAATTAATTAAACTTAGCTAATTAATCAACTTAATTCATCACAAATGGTCAATACGTTTTTGGCCTATCAAATGGTATCAGAGCAAGCACACTCTGGTTAGTTTAATCTTTGTGTGTGATCCATTGACCCCTATTTGTCATGGATAGATGACAATCTCTTATTATATCTCCTTTATTTGATGGAACTAACTATGCATACTAGAAAATATGCATGAGAGCTTTTTTGTAGTTTTTAAATGAGAATGTGTGGTAAGCTGTAGAGTTTAGCTAGACCAAGCCAAAGGAAGCACCGACCGATTGGGATGAAGCAAAGATCAAGGCGGAAAACTTTAACAGCAGGGCATTGAATGCCTTATTCAGTGCAGTCACTAATGAGGAGTTCAAGAAGATATCCTCCACTGAAACTGCAAAGGAAGCTTGGACCATCCTCCATACAACTTATGAGGGAACAAATGCTGTAAAAGATTCAAAGCTACAGTGGGTCACCATAAGTTTCAAAGAAATTAAAATGGAGGAGGATGAGTCGTTTGATGAGTTCTATGCTAAACTCAAGGACATAGTGAACTCTGTTTTTAATCTTAGAGAAACCATTCCAGAACCCAAGATTGTGAGAAAAGTTCTCAGATCTCTTCCTGAAAGATTCCATGCCAAGATCACTGCTATTGAGGAATCAAAGGATATTGATAAAATTCCTTTGACATAATTAGTCAAAAATCTACAGACCCACGAGTTGGGTTTGTCCAGAATCGGAAAGTCTAGCAAGAGCAATAGCAAAAGCATGACACTAAAGGCCAAGAGCATGAGACTAAAGGCCAAGAGCAGTGAGATGGAAGAGTCTTCAAACAATGAAGATTCTAAGACAAAGTCCTACATCACTAGGAAATTCAAGAAGTTCATGAAGAATGCCAATGGAAAGGGGTTTGATAAGGACCGTAGGCAATCCAATTTTTCTCAATTCAAGGGCCAAGACAAAAGGAAAAAGGATGATAGAGATGACGGTCAGTACACTGTTCCTACAAGACCTAAGTGCTTTGGGTGTCAAGGCTTTGGACATATAAAACAAGAGTGCCCAAAATATGTTAAGACAATTGGCAAAAGCAAGGCACTTGCTATTACGCTAAGTGACACCGAGCCTGAAGATGATTCCGACAATGAGGATGACAGAATCTTGAATGCCTTCACTACGACAGTCAATTCTACTAAAGGGACTGTTGAAGATGTGAATGAAGAAGAGGAATTGGTAGAGTCCAAATTTGAGAAGATGGATGAACAAGATAACATCCACACAGCCTATGCTAAGTTATACAAGGTCTTAGAAAAGCATGAGAAGTTGTATAGGATGACTACCAAGAAGCTCAGTGATGTGGAACTTGAGCATGAAGAGCTTTCCACGAAGTTGATGAAGCCAATCAAACTATTGGAGTACTGAGGTTTGAAAATAACTTTTTAGCTGAAAAGATTAAGAAGCTTAAGGCAGAACTGTTCCAAGTTAGAGCTCAGTTGGAAAGGATGTCAAGTGCTAAGCTCGATGAAAAGCTTAGTCTTCAAAAATCTGCTTCCGATTGAACCGGTTTAGGGTATGATCTCTCTTCTTCTAATATTACTTCTTCTAGTATTACTGTTTTTGTTCCTCCTTGCTAGGCCACAAACGCTCTGACCCCTTGTGATAACTTAGATTAATTAAATTAGCCCAGTTATTAATTAATCAAATTAACATGCAATATCACGTGGTAGCACAAACAAATCACCAAACTAAGTTAAGCAGTGGAAAATAAATAACACGGTGATTTGTTCACGAATGGGGAAAACCTTACGGCAAAAACCCCACCGGGTGATTTAAGGTCACCACTCCCGAAACTCCACTATTATCACAACAAGCAGTTACAAGCAAGGAATCCCAGTACCTTACTAACCTACAGTTGAACTCTTACCCCAATACCCAATTGGACTTGTTCTGTAGTGACAGTTTCTCCTTTCAATGCACGGCTCCAAGTACGTGACTAACCAGATGCGCGGATCCTAGTACGCGACTTCAATTACCAACTAGAGAGAGAGTTGTTGGCTGCAAAGTTCTTCAAATCATCAGAGATGAACTAGGGCACGAACTTTGTCTTTCAGATCACAAATTGCATGAACAGGAAGTTCTGAATGAATGTGCAACTTGCATCCCCTTTTACGGCCCTTAAAATAATCCTTTTATATGTCTAGGGTTAGGAGAAAAGAAGTCCCAAAGACACACTCACGGATTAGACTTGAAACAGAACTGAAAATCTGTTTTCTTTAATTCTCGATAGATAGAGGTGTCGAGAGGTGTCGAGAAGCTGTCGAGGCTCGGAAAAAACAGCTTCTTTAAAGCTCGATAGATGCATGTGTCGAGGTAGGTGTCGAGGTAGGTGTCGAGCTTTAAAAACTGGCACTTCCTTGCTTGTGTCTTGGACAGACTTTGATGACTTCAACACTGGATCTTGAAACACTGTTTCTTGAAGTGTTAAACACATCCTAAATCTACCCAATTACAAGTAAAGTGCGTTTTGTCTAAGGATAAGCCAATTACATAAAATAGCGACATATGTTCACAGACTTGAACTACATATGTCCTAACACTCCTAGCAATAATGTTGAAATTAAGAACACTAACGTCAATACTGAATTAGCTAATAAGAACATAGACAATGGTAAATCTATTTTATGAGCAACCCCTAAGCAGGATAAGAAAGAAGTTAAAAACCCTAAGGCTAAGAAGGCTAACTCTCAAAAGCCCAAACTGAAGAAGCAGCATATTTGTCATCACTGTGGAACAGCTGGTCATACTCAACCAAATTATTATAAGTGGTTAGCCACTCAAAATAGCAACAGCATGATGGCGTCGGGAAACCAAAATTAGTTTCCATGCTCCTTTGCTCCACTTGGAGATCTTCTCAAAACTCTCATGTTCCTTTCAAACTTGAACGGTTTCAATTCTTCCCCTTCACCGCCGATTCAAGGGTTTACAAAAAGGAAAAGTTCATCTAAGGTGTGGAAGGAAAAGGGTTCCAAGTGATTCTATCACTTTTTCTCGCTCCCTATCTGTTTTTTATTGCATTACTTGTGTGTTTGCTTTCTTATTTTAAGTCAGTCTAGTTTTATGCATTGCTTTGTTTTGCATTACATGCTTTTGTTTGTCAGTTTTCAGTTTTATTTAATTTTAAAAAAAAATTAAAAATTCAGAAAAATACAAAAACAGTGTGTGTTTATGTACATTGGTTCTTGTGAACCTTAAAGTGGTCATTGAAATAGAATTCTCTAAACTTTATATCATTTGTAGCTTAGATGAGCATCCTTATGCACAACTAAGCAAGCGAGCTTTATGGCTCTTTGTTTATGATAAGTAAGATTAAGTAATCTCTTATACTTAACACTCATATCACTCTTTTTGACAGGAATGACTAGAAAATCCTAAGAAAAATGCATAAATAACCCTCTCACCATTGTTACTCGCCAATCATGATATAATATCTGTATGTTTCGGTATAGCAAAAGTACAATGTGAAAAAGCTTAACATAATTGGGTATTTCTTTTCTCTCTTTTGTATACCCATGTATGATTTGCTTAATAAAAAATATGCAAAGAAAATAAAAGCCAAAAAAAAAAAAAAAAACAAAATGCTTTAAAATATGATTGCAAGCGTGTTTTCTAGGAGATATGGGAGTTATAGGATATACCTCGAAGGTGATAGTCCTCATCAAACAGTTATGATTGTGTGTGAGTTAAAAGTGATTTTCTCATATCTCATATTGTCATAACATAGAGACACTTATGCAATCTTGAGATGTTTTCACACTCAACATGCAAAATTCTTTATTATTTTTGATACATGTGTAGGTACAATGTGATTTGGCCATCACAAGGTTTACATGTGTTAATGTATGCTCACTAAACTGTCTTAACTTGTTTTCGAAATATAAAATTGGTTAGACTTATTTAGTGTGTGTGTGTGTGTGTGTGTGTGTGTGTGTGTGTGTGTTTTGGGATCAATGTGCTTAAAATTGTTGTTGAGAGATGATTTTAAGAACTTAAAATGTTGCTTGGATCCTTGGTTGAGTTGCATGCTTGATTGCATTCATATCTATGTTTCTCTCTTCTTGAAAAACTGTTTTTAAGCAATCTTGACAGATAGGCCACAAACGTATTGACCCCTTATGATGGATTAATTTATTAATTAGTCAAGTTATTAATTAACCAACTTAACATGCAAAGCGTGTTGTAGCACAAACAAATCAACAATTAAACTAAGTATGCAGTAGAAATTAAATGACACAGTGATTTGCTTACGAATGGGGAAAACCTACACAGCAAAAACCCCACAAGGTGATTTTAAGATCAACACTCCCGAAATTCTACTGTTATCATAACAAGCGATTACAAGTAAAGGAATCCCAAGTACCTTACCAACTTACAGTTGAACCCTTACCCAATACCCAATTGGACTTGTTTTGTAGTGACAATTTCTCCTTTCAATGCACGACTCCCAAGTACATGACTAACCAATTGCACGGATCCCAGTACACAAATTCAATCACCAACTAGAGAAGATTATTGGCTGCAAAGTTCTTCAATTCATCCACACGATGAAGATCATGAATATGATTAGTTACAAAACCCTATGGTGCACATTACACAGCTATTTCTTCACAAGAGAGATGAACTAGGGCAAGAACTTTGTCTCCAGTCACAACTTGCTTGAACAAGTATTTCTCAATACTTGTGGAACTTGTGTACTTCTTGACGGCCCTTAAAATAATTCTTTTATATGTCTATGGTTAAGAGAAAAGAAGGCTCAAAGACACATCCACGGATTCTAAGAAAATCATATCAGGATTTCGAAATTCTTAATTCTTGACAGATAGAAGCTGTCGAGCACCTGTCGAGAAGCTATCGAGCCACGGGGTTGGAATAGCTCTTTAAACCTCGACACATGCTAGCTATCGAGCTAGCTATCAAGTTTTAATGAACTTGCACTTTTTAGCTTGTTTCTTGGACAGACTTAATGACTTTAATACTTAATTTTGAAACACAGTTTCTTGAAGTATTAAACACATCCTAAATCTACCCAATTACAAGTAAAGTGCGTTTTGTCAAAGGATTAGCCAATTGCATAAAAGAATGACATATGTTCTAAACAAATGAAACACATATGTCCTAACAATCTCTCCCTTTGGCAATCCGTGACAAAACCACAACAAACAAATAATAATATGAGAGAAGTCATAAATCACTCAACTTATATTTACTTGTTGAATACAATAAAATCTATCCTAACACAAACTCTTGAAAAACTTTGCAAAAAGAGAGTTTATGGCAAGTAGACTTTGACAACCTGTATTTCTAAAACACTTTAAACAAAACACATCAAGGCATCCTAGTGTGAAACAGAAATAATAGATTGCATACAAGTAATAAGAATCATGCGTATAAAGATAGAAAAGATACAACACATAAAAGGATAGGTAAAAGAAACATACATCATCATATAAAGAGAATAAGTCCAATGTATGTCATAAATGGTCACAAGACCTTATGTACAAGAAAAAAATGTATCTAAAGTAGAGAAAAGAAAAAAATACAAGTAATTCTCACTACATCCCTCAAAACAATACTCCTCCTATCAAAAATGTCCTATACAAGCTCTACTCCTAAGTATGACTACTTTCATAACCCAAAACTACTCTCCATTTTTGTCATGAGTGACAAAGGGTAGAGTGTCAAGTAGACATCTCATCGGTAGAGCGTCAAGTAGACATCTCATCGATAGATCTAGCATCTCCATCACCATCATTCGAAGCATCATCGTCATCACTGTCATCATCCTTAGACTCGGAAGCTACATGAGGTGGTGGAGGAGAAACCTCAGAAGCAAAACCACCCATGGTCGCCTGTCGCCGAGTAATGCGACCAACACAAACATTCACTTGATACAACTCTGTAGAGAGCGTATCTAGGCAAGTCTCCATATGCTAAAGTTGGGTCATGATGTCTCCTAGTGACACATTGATTGTAGAAGAAAAGTGAGCAGATGTGGCTCGAGCAGATCTAGATGGAGCCGAACAGGAGGAAGGAGCTGCTGAAATCATCTATCGCGACCTAAACTGCACCTCACTATGTTTTACGGTAGTGGTGTCTATGGCATACATGACATGGAAGGGGTCGGACACAGAAAAAAGGACGGAAAAGTGGCATAAGATCCTTGTGATAGCGGAAGGAAAGATGAGTTTATCACGAATAGCTATATCCCTATAGGCATCTATGATAGAAAGAATAAAATTTGAAGAAAAGTCTATCGTGAGATGCTCAAGAAGAGACAACAAAAACTGAGCATGACACTCTATGACAGAGTTGTAGTGAGAGAGTGGGTGCAAAACAAAAGTCATCACCATTTTCATGAAACGAGGACCTTTAGCAAAAGATCGACATAGTGTAAAATGATGCTCACCCTAATTAGAAGGGCGCTCACAGAAAACGGTGATCATCTCTTCTTTGGACACAGTCCTCAGACGCTCACAACCTGGGTAGTTAGGATGCTCTATCCTAGGAACCTAAAGCACATCCGCAACAAGTTGTGGTGTGATAGAAAATCGCGTACCTCGAACGCGAGTGAAAAACAGAGGTACAGAAGGATCAATTTCATGCATGTTGGAGTAAAACTCTTGAATCAACACGGAAGGACAAGTGATCGAAACGTCACACAGTGACTCTCAAACCCAACTGTGAAAGACATCGAGTAGGTCAGTGTCAGTGAAGTTTGCCAGAATAATTTGGCTTTCCGAAT
The DNA here is from genome assembly GCA_032878915.1 of Castanopsis chinensis. Lineage (NCBI taxonomy): Eukaryota > Viridiplantae > Streptophyta > Magnoliopsida > Fagales > Fagaceae > Castanopsis > Castanopsis chinensis. The sequence goes on from JAVQMG010000113.1 coordinate 4,191,788, forward strand.
GAATACCTCATTTAGAAAAGTTCTCCAATAAGTCCTTTCAGGCATCCTCATCACGGAACCGAACAGATGAGGGAGTAGGATCAGAAGACGAAGAGGCCCTAGAACAAAAAGGATTCTGGGACGGAGTGGACTTACGTTTTGGTGCCATAGACACTACTAACGTAAACAGAAAGAGAGGGGGAAAGAAAGAAAGTCCCAAAACAATTCACATATAACAAGTATATTGAACAAAGAGACCGTATGCATAGGAAATGCATGAACATGTGACATGCAATATAAAGAGCATCATGGGATCAGCCCAATTCGAACCTACCAGCACATTAACAGTTTGCACACAAATAGTTTGCACATATCTAAATGCATGAGAATACTGTTAAAATGCTAATGTGATGCAATGCATGGAGTTTTTAAGATCAAATCTACAAAACTCATCCCAAAAATTGCAACAATAACTCATCAATTTTGAAAAACCCCAAACTTTTTCAAAAACCCCAAAAACTAGGTTTCAAAACATGAAATGCATGTAAATGAAGGAAGTTAGAAGCTTACCAAGTGAAGGGAAGCTTGAAAAAGCTTGAAGAAACCTTAGGTAGAGATTTGGAGTGAGAAAGAGAGAGGTGAAGAGACAGAGCTATCGAGAAAGAGATCAAGAGAAATAAGAAACCGGATCACACAGAACCTTTATATAGATATTCAGTAAATCTCGAAAAATACAAGTGTCAAGAGGTATCGAGTCATCTGTTGAGAAAAGTGTCAAGAAAAACACGTCGATAGATAGAGCTAACGAGAAGGTGTCGAGGAACAAAGCAAAGACACGAGAACAGAAGCTCGATCGATCCACTAGCTTTCGAGAAGCTATGAAGAGGACAGAAGTTTTCTCGATCAATCCACCAGGTATCGGGAAGCTGTCGAGATTGCGATAAAAAAAAGCTAAGGAGCTCGATAGATAACCAGGTATTGAGGAAGTGTCGAGTCAGCTTTTAAAAGCAGTTTTTCGAGAAAAGAAAAACACAGACATGAATGCAATCACGCATGTAACTCAACCAATGATCCAATCAACATATTAGACTCTCAAAATCATCTCTCAATAACAATTTTAAGCACATGGATCCCAAAACACACACACACACACTAAACAAGTCTAACCAATTTTATATTTCAAAAACAAGTCAAGACAGTTTAGTGAGCATACATTAACACATGTAAACCTTGTGATGACCAAATCACATTGTATCTATACGTGTATCAAGAGTAACAAAGAGTATTGCGTGTTGTGTGTGAATAACATAGCAAGATTGCATAAGTGTATGCATGTTATGACGATTTTAGATATCAGAAAATCACTTTAACTCACATACAATCATAACTGTTTGATGGAGACTATCACCTTTGAGGTACATCCTATAACTATCACATCTCCTAGAATACACGCTTGCAATCATATATAAAGCATTTTTATTCTTTTTGCTTTTTATTCTTCTTTGCATATATTCTTTTATTAAGCATATCATGCATGGGCATATAAGAGAGAGAAAAGAAATACTCAATTATGTTAAGTTTTTTGACATTGCACTTTTGCTATGTCGAAGTATACAGATGTCATTGACATTGAACTTTTGCTATGCCGAAGCATACATATGTCATTTAATGATTGGCAGGTAACAGTAGTGAGATGGTTATTTATGCCTTTCTCTTAGGATTTTCTAGTCCTTCCCGTCAAAAAGAGTGATACAAGTGTTAAGAACAAGTGATAACTTAACTTTACTCATCACAAACAAAGAGCCATAAAGCTCACTTGCTTAGTTGTGCATAAGAATAATCATCTAAGCTACAAGAAATACAAAGTTGAGAAAATTTTGTTTCATTAGCCATTCAAGGTACCTAAGTACCAATGTACACAAACACATATTGTTTTTGTATTTTTTAATTTTTTTTTTATTTTTATCTGAAAAAAAAATAAAACAAAAACTGAAAGTAAGCAAACAAAAACATATTAATCAAAGCAAAACAATGCATAAAACTAGACTGACTCAAAACAGTAAAGCAAAACGCACAAGTAATGCAGAAACACAAACAAGAAGGGGAGAGAGAGAGAGAGAGAAAAAGTGATTAAATCACTTGGAACTCTTTTCCTTCCACATCTTGGAAAAGCCTTTCCCTTTTGCAAACCCTTGAACCAGTGATGAGGGGGAAGAATTAAAACCGTTCAAGTTCGAAAGGAACATGAGGGCTTTAAGAAGATCTCCAAGAGGAGCAAGAGAGGTTTGAAGCTGATTCTGGTTCCCAGATGCTATCATGTCATTACTCTGTTGAGTGACTAACCACTTATAGCAATTTGGTCAAGTATGACTAGCAATACCACAATAATGACAGAGTTGCTACTTCTTCTATTTAGGCTTTTGAGAGTTAGCCTTCTTAGTCCTAAGGTTTTAATTTCTTTCTTCTCAAGCTTGGGCTGCTCCTAAGATGGATTTACCCTTGTCTATGTTCTCACTAGCTAATTCAGTTTTAACATCATTGTTCTCAATTTTAATGTTATTAGCAAGAGGAACAAAAATAGTAGTTCTAGTAAAAGCAATATTAGAATAAGAGAAATCATACCTCAAACCGGTTTCGATCAGAAGCAGATTTCTGAATGCTGAGCATCTCATCCAATTTTGCACTTGATGTCCTCTCCAATTGAGCTCTAACTTGAAACAGCTCCGCTTCAAGCTTCTTGGTCTTCTCAGCCAAGAAATTGTTCTCGAATTTTAGTGCCCCAATAGTCTGATTTGCTTTATAGAACTTAGTGGAAAGCTCCTCACGGTCAAGTTCCACATCACTGAGCTTCTTAGAGGCTAGCCTATAGAGTTTCTAATGCTTCTCAGAAAGATTGTACAGTTTCTCATAGGCTGTATGGATATTATCTTGATCATCCATCTTTTCAACCTTAGCATCCACTAATTCTTCTTCTTCTTCTTCATCTTCATCTTCTACAATCCCTTCAGTAGGATTGACAATGACAGTGAAGGCATTCAAGATTCCGTCATCCTCATTGTCAGAATCATCCTTAGGTTTAGTGTCGCTTAAAGTAGCAGCAAGTGCCTTGCTCTTCCCAATGCTCTTGAGATATGTAGGACATTCATTTTTCTTGTGACTGAAGCCTTAACACCCGAAGCATTTAGGTCATGTGGGAACAGTGTACTGACTGTCATCCCTAGCATCCTTCTTTCCTTTATCTTGGCTTTTGAACTGAGAAGAACTAGATTGCCTATGGCCCTTGTTGATGCCTTTTCCATTGGTATTTTTCATGAATTTCTTAAATTGTCTGGTGATGTAGGACTTCATCTTAAAATCTTCATCGTCTAAAGACTCATCTGTTTCACTGCTCTTGGCCTTTAATGTCATGCTCTTGCCTTTACCCGACTTGCCAATTCTTATCAACCCTAGCTCGTAGGTTTGCAGATTACCAACCAGCTCACTCAGAGGAATCTTGTCAATATCCTTTGATTCCTCTATCGCAGTGATCTTGGCATGGAATCTCTCGGGCAGAGATCTGAGCACTTTTCTTACAAGCTTGGGTTTATGAATAGTTTCCCCAAGATTGAAAGCTGAGTTCACTATGTCCCTGAGCTTGGCATAGAACTCATCGAACGACTTATCCTCCTCCATCTTAATTTCTTCGAAGCTTGTAGTGAGCCTCTGCAGCTTCAAATCTTTGACAGCCTTTGTTCCCTCATAGGTTGTCTAGAGGATGGTCCATGCTTCCTTAGCAGTTTCAGTAGAGAATATCTTCTTGAACTCCTCATTAGTGACCACACTGAATAAAGCATTCAGTGCTCTACTGTTGAAGTTTGCCGCCTTGATCTTAGCATCATCCCAACCGGCCGGCGCTTCTGTAGGCTTGATCTAGCCTATCTCTACAGCTTGCCACACTTTTTCAACTAGAGACTGCAATAAAGCTCTTATGCATACTTTCCAGTATGCATAGTTAGTATCATCAAACAATGGAGGTATAATAAGTAATAAGAGACTGACCTCTATCCATGACAAACAGGGGTCAATGGATCACACACAAAGATTAACCCTAATCAGAGTGTGCCTACTCTGATACCACTTGATAGGCCACAAACATATTGACCCCTTGTGATGGATTAATTTATTAATTAGTCAAGTTATTAATTAACCAACTTAACATGCAAAGCGTGTGGTAGCACAAACAAATCACCAATTAAACTAAGTATGCAACGGAAATTAAATGACACAGTGATTTGTTTACGAATGGGAAAAACCTACACGGCAAAAACTCCACTAGGTGATTTTAAGGTCACCACTCCCGAAATTCCACTATTATCACAACAAGCAGTTACAAGTAAAGGAATCCCAAGTACCTTACCAACCTACAGTTGAACCCCTATCCCAATACCCAATTGGACTTATTCTGTAATGAGAATTTATCCTTTCAATGCACGGCTTCCAAGTACGTGACTAACCAATTGCGCGGATCCCAGTACGCGACTTCAATCATCACCTAGAGAAGATTATTGGCTGCAAAGTTCTTCAATTCATCCACACAATGAAAATTACGAAGATGCTTGGTTACAAAACCCTATGGTGCACATTACACAGTGACTTCTTCACAAAAGAGATGAACTTGGGCAAGAACTTTATCTCTGGTCGCAACTTGCTTGAACAAGGATTTCTCAATGCTTGTGCAACTAGTGAAATCTTTGATAACCCTTAAAATAATCTTTCTATATGTCTAGAGTTAAGAGAAAAGAAGGCCCAAAGACACATCCACAGATTCCAAGAAAATCATATCAGGATTCTAAAATTCTTAATTCTTGACAGATAGAAGCTGTCGAGCACCTATTGAGAAGCTGTCGAGCTACGGGGCTAGAACAGCTCTTTAAACTTCGACACATGCTAGCTGTCGAGCTAGCTATCGAGCTTTAATGAACTTACACTTTTCAGCTTGTATCTTGGACAGACTTAATGACTTCAATACTTAATCTTGAAACATAGTTTTTTGAAGCATTAAACACATCCTAAATCTACCCAATTATAAGTAAAGTGCGTTTTGTTAAAGGATTAGTCAATTACATAAAAGAATGACATATGTTCTAAACAAATGAAACACATATGTCCTAACAATTACAAGTTACAACTGCCTCACCAACAATACTTAGTCTACCTAAGATTTTGAACAATATATAATAAGCAAAATATTTTAAGGGTATTCTGTGTATGTGGCAGTAAAATACTTCTCTATCTCTTCGAATCTTCTCTATTTTCTTCATCCTACTATATTTATGACTAATTAAAATTTGAAATATTCTTTTGTCTATTTTTTCATCGGTCTAGTAAAGTAGAATACAAATCCTCTGTACAACTCTATGTTCCACCAATTACAACATGTCATTATTGATTTTACTTTCATTATAAAATAACTGGAGTTTAAAATTTATTTCTTAGAAAAATCAAAATAATTTGGACTTAAGGTCTGTTTGGATACCGTTAATTTTGCTGAAAACTGAAAACAATAAAAAAAAAATTATAAAATAGTTACTGTTCACGCGCTTGGCAGTGTTCATATGCCTAAAATCACTGATCATGGATAATGAATAATGCCAAGCGTGCTCAAATGAAAAAAAAAAAAAAAAAATACGCAGGAAACACAACGTGGGAAGCGCAAAACGCACTTCCCAAACACTCGCTTTGACTCTTTTTTTTAAACCTAGGCTGGTTGGGCAAATATCAAATTTATTTTCCCTTTCGAAAAAATCGACCCTGACATTTTGGGCGCTCCTCTAGGAAGCCAAGATGTGGAAGTCAAAGAGATCAAGCCAGCAAAGCCATGAAACTCATGAAAAACCAAAAACAAATTATTGGTAGCATGAAGGCGGAGCACAGTTGTGATGCCCCTCTCTTAACCCAAATTTGGCTTCGCTGTGCCTAACATCTAGAGGCAACAAATTATGAACCAACTTACCAAACCCGTAAGCATGTGTTGTAAAAGACATAAATCTGGTTGGTTCACTATCCAGTAATAGTGTCTTCTTCCGTGTGAGGCTCGTAAAGAAAAATGATACCTGTATCAATGTGCGTGCTTCGTAGAAAGATTATTTTTTATTTTATTTTTTTTCCTGGTCAGAGTAACCATTTTAAGAGAACCTAACATTTGCTGTTAATTTACAAGGTATGTCATCACGTTGGTTTGATAACCCAAACCATCTTCTAGCTTAATTGGCAGCTGTGAACATTTACAAATGTTTACTGTATACTCCAAAGCCCCAGTAGCATAGTGTGAGCTAGAATACATAGCTGTTTTACTTTGCTTCTTTCTTCAATATAATTCACTTTGAAACTTTAACAAAGAGATAAGGTTTGGTGCTGAACCTGCAGGGCATTGAATGTTTTGCATTCCCATCCATTAAATTGTTCCACACAATTTGACTGATCGAAAAGCTCATATAGCTAATAGCTTCCACACTAGGGGTTTCTGTTGAACTTTATATTCTTAGTCCTAATGCTAACTCTCTTTACATGAAAACATCCAACTATATAAGTAACATATTATTTTCCTTTTTGATTGGCCTTCCAACTGAGTTTTCTCGACTTCTTTTTATCATTCTTATGGGCACAATCCCCAAGTTCCAAACTTAAAAGGCATATTTAGATTTATATTGTTTGAAATGGCTTTCATCTTGAAAAGGCAAATCATTGGTGGGATTGTGCCTGCATTGTTGACAGTCTCAATCCTAGCGGAAATATGCTTTGCACAGAATGTTCCTGCTTATTTTGTTTTCGGGGATTCCTTGGTTGATCCTGGAAATAATAACTACATTGCATCACTCGCCAAGGCTAATTATATTCCTAATGGGATTGATTTTGGAAAGCCTACAGGCCGGTGCACAAATGGAAGAACAATTGTTGACATTATAGGCAAGTACTAATTCTCCTGCACTTCGCATGCCTGGTTCTATTTTGAATAAAGTACAGGCTATTAAAGTACTAGATATGCAAATTCGAATGGTATTTTATTCATCAAAATTTTCTCACCAGGTCAGGAATTGGGTTTTAAAGGCTACCTGCCTCCTTACTTGGCTCCCACTACAACAGGAGCTGTGATTCTGCAGGGTGTCAATTATGCTTCCGGTGGAGGTGGAATTCTTAATGACACTGGAGAGATCTTTGTAAGGTTTCTGCTCCACTTGTATATTATTTTTCCCTAGTAAGCACTAAAAAACAATAATGTTCCTGTGGTTATTAAGACTTCTATTTTGCTTGGCATACACACTACTATTCTAACAACCATTCCAATGATGTTGTGAATGAAACACTGAAAGAATATAAAGTTGTAAACTTCCAAGTAAACTAATCAGTCGGTAGGCTTGTACCCTTTGCAGTTTTTGTCCTATTTGATAAATATGGAATTCAAAATAATTTTGAGCAGCATTTCACTATCTTCATTGTGTTAGGACTTAGGTGTACAGTTATCAATACGTTTACATAGGGATGCATAGGGAGGTCGAATCAACTTAGACACGCAGATAGACAATTTTGCAAACAGCAGGCAAGCCATAATCTCGAGCATTGGAGCACCTGAAGCTCTAACATTGTTTGGAAAAGCATTTTTCTTTGTTATAATAGGCTCAAATGATTTCCTTGATAACTACCTGACACCAGTCATCTCAGCCGTCATGCAAAAGTTGGTCACCTCAAATGTATTTGTTGGTGCCATGATTTCAAGATATAGACTACAACTAATGTTAATATTTTAGAAACCTAATATTTTAAAGCCACATTATTTCAATTGTAAATGTTCAATTCAAATGTTATTGATTCTGTTACCAGAGGCTTTACAATTTGGGTGCTAGAAAGATTATTGTGGCAAATGTTGGATCTATGGGGTGTATACCTTATCAAAGGGATATCAATCTATCTACGGGGGGCGACTGTGTTAGTTTTTCAAATCAGTTGGCTCAATTATTCAACGCCGAGTTGAAAAGCCTTATCACTGATCTCAGCACTAATCTTCAGGGATCAATATATGTCTACGCAGATGCTTATAGCACTGTAGAAGATATCCTGAAAAACTACATATCCTATGGTGAGTATGCTGAAGATTTTATTGCCAGGTCACATAGGATGGGAGTATCTTAAATTGTCACGCTCATTTAAATTTACAATTTCCTAACAAATTAAGCTTTTGGTATTCGTAGAAGAACTTGAACCATGTCTTCACTCTAAGGAGAACTTCAAGTTTTATTTAACAGGTTTTGAGAATGCCAATTCCTCATGCTGCTATCTTGTCGGTCGCTTTGGGGGTTTGTCATCCTGTGTTCCTCTCTCAAAAGTTTGTAGTGACAGATCCAAGTATGTGTTTTGGGATTCATTTCATCCTACTGAAGCTACTAATGTTCTCATTGCAAGGCGTTTCATGGATGGTGACACCAATGACATTACACCTATGAACATTAGGCAACTTGCTCAATTGTGATAAAAGCCTAATGATTGTAACAATGTAACGAGATGCATTCCAAGATTGATTGGAGCAAAAGTTAGTTGGATATTTGTACTCTTTGGATGACAATAACAGGCGTAGTTTATAAGACTATCAGTATGAATAAACAGGAGTACCCTGAGAATAGTGACAATGAAACTTAATGAAAACCATGTAATAATTGAGGTGTGTTCTATAATGTGCTAGTTTTCTCACTATCAAATCGTTCGTAGAGATAAATTGGATGTAGTAATGAAGGAACTTGTTTAGTTTTTATGACTAATGCTAGTAGTTAGTGATGTGGGAGAAGCAAGAAGATTTTTATTTAATATTATTTATGTTTGCAAGTCAATTGTATTTTTATATTTTAGCTTTAGGCCCTAGTAGTTTATTAAGCTATTAATATTCTAATTTGGAAGATTATTTTGTAATAAGGCAATTAGAGTTTCCTAGCCAATTAGAATTAAGGTTTAGCAGTCTTTTATAAGCAACCTATTGTACTCTTTGAATAGATAGTTGATATTTTGATGAATGAAAAAAAAAAAAAAAAAAAAAAAAACTGACTATTTGGTCTGATGCTAATTCCTAGTGGTTTACCCACTTGGTGCTGACTCTAAACAAGGCTTAGGTGCTGACTCTGAACAAGACCGAGGTGCTAATTCCTAAATCATATCACTTTATTTTCCTATTATTTGATTTTGTTCTGATTTTCTTGATGATATGTTGAAATCGTCAGTGAGTTGTAGGTTTCAAAGCACTCCAATGGGTACCTATGGAATAGGAACAAATGGACCAAACAGAAGGCACCGGTGTGGTATCGGCCAAAAACCCTCCGAAGGTGAAGTTAGTGAATGAGAAATCTCTAAGAACACTATAGTGAAAGAGCTAGGGATTTTCTGCATACCTGAGGAAATGGGAGGTCTAGTGCTTATATAGTGGCGAGTAGTGAATTGAGATCCCTCAAGAGTAGGGATCTTTCCTTGTAGAGGGTATTTGGTGTTGGGGTTTCCGCGATTCCAAGGTGCCTTTCCATAAGAGAAAGATACGTGAATGTGTTAAGACCTTGGTACGTGAGGTGCAAGATATTTCCAAATATAAGCATGCATGGGGACCACACGTGGCCACGTAAGACCAGTCAATTTCATGATCCTGTTGGTTTTTATGTCTTACCGTCGCTCCAATTTCTTCGTCAGTATGCAGACACGATTCTTTTGTTTTGGTGTTGTTAGTTGACTGAAGTCCTTCGTCATTTTTGTGAAGTTGACGACTCTGTAGAGGTCATCGGTAACCCTTGTCTTCTGCTTTATCAGCCAACTTAATCTGACCAAAATATCCTCATCATTTCCTATTATTTAATTTTTTTCTGGTTGTCTTGTGTTATATTAAGGGTTTGTTTGGGATCTGCTTATTTTGCTAAAACTAAAAACTTTTTACTAAAAGTACTATAGATAAAGGTAAAAATTTGCTAAAATAGTACAATGAGACTCATGAATAGTACCAAAAAGTGCAATAAAATCCATAAATAGTAACAAAAATAAGCTGAATAATAAAATAAACTCCATAAATAGTAGCAAAAAGAAGCTAAATAGTAGCAAAAAGAAGCTAAATAGTAAAATAATCTTGCAAAATTAAGCCACGCTAAACGCACACTTGGTATCAGAAAAGTACTTTACAAAAAAAAACCATTCACCGTATTTTCTTCCACCACCCGAAAGTTAGCCATTAACCCAAGCTCTTAGACCCAACAACCAACAAACCCCACAACCAGACCTGGTCAGGTTCTTTCAAGAAGTTTCCTCGCAATCCACTAGGACCATCCATTGGAAAACCAACGCCGCCATCCCATCAAATGATTGAAGCTACATAACCCCATGTCGATCAGACCGCACCACAGTGAGCCCACCATGACCCTCACTTGCCCAGCACCATGTGGCCCACCATCAAACTAGCGACTCCATCTCTAGGGTAACAATAACTAGCCTTTTATTTGATTTAAAACCTCGCCACCTTCTTTTCTATTCAAACTCTTCCCCATAGTGTTTTCCCATTAAGAACAACTTGACCTTGTCCATTTGAAATAAAAAAAAAAAAAAAAAAAAATCCAAACCTATTAAACTACTGACCCAATCATAACAACAAACTCATTGTACACATTCACACAAGCCCTTGACCTGACCCGATAGAAAAATACCAGACACGGTCCATTTAACATCACAAGCCCAACTCGTATCAGTCCCAAAAAAAAAACAAAACCACTTCAACTCAGCTTTTGACCCAACCTAAACATTCAAAAAAAAAGGGAAAAAAATAAAGAAAACATGAGGAACAGTCAAGCTTCCTTGAATTTCATCAGCTCAACGCCCATAATATGATCAGTCCAGTGATGGGAATAGATACGAAATTTCCAGACCTGTGAGATGCAAAATAGAGAACAAATATACGCAAAAGAAAAATAATCACACATAAGACAGTATTTATGTGGTTCGGCAATTGGTCTATGTTTAAAGAGTTGCAAGGTTTTCACTATTCTCAAGGAAAAATACAGAGTGCAGCAATACAGTTTTTTTTTCTCTCAAAAACGACATCAAAAACCATAATCTCCGAAACAACATTTTTTATATCCTGCACACAGGATTCACAATGAGCTCGAAAAAAATGGCCAAAAACTTTTCCCCTATCAGCCCAAGCCTCCGCTCCATGAACTAAGCCTCATAAAATCTCTCATTAAAAACTATAACAATATTATTTCGGGTTAGGTCATAATCCGAATCAAACACAACTAAACTCCACAAAGCCTAACATCCAGCAAACATCAGTCATTAAGATTCTTGTTCATTGACTTATTTCACTGGTTGTAAAAACAATCCATGGGATTTTGTTGACTAGATAAATGGTATGGAGCAATTCTTTGAGCAAGCAAATTTTACAAATGACATAAAAGTTAGGTATGCAAAGTTAAAGTTAACAAGAAGAGCACAAATGTTTTGGGAGGATCTTGAATATTTCCGCTATATAAAGTACGAACAAACCTGCCATTAGTTCATGGGAAGATATGAAAGAGAAGCTTTGTGAAGAGTGTTTGTCACTATACTTTCGAGCTAAGTATCTACTCCAATCTCAGTGTGGTAATTTTCAAGTTGAAGCAAATACGATAAATCCTCATCCCATTCCATGTCCTCAATGCACTTTTGAACAATCTACCTTTTGTAGAAGCAAGGAATTAAAGGAATTATCTGAAAGCTCATGAAAGGTGTTCAAGACTTGACGGCTCAAGTGAAGCAAATAAAGACTCAAACTAATTCAATTGGGAAACCAAGGATAATAGATCACAATGTAATTATTACTGCCCCCGTAGAGCACAACATTGATGATGATATCTTGGTAGTGGAGAAACATCAAGTAACACCAAAGCCTAATGTTGACAAAGATGTACATGCCCTAACAAGTGTTGCTTTAACATGCGCGCAAGAAAACGAACCTATTGAAAAGTAGCAAGGTGAAGAGATGATTTCTAAAGAGAGAATTATGTTAAAGGGTGCACACGATGTGATATTGGAAGTTAATGAATCTACTTTTGATCAACCTTCAATGGTGTGTGAAGACAAATAGTTTGCTAAAGTGGAGAGCGTGGATAACATGGTGTTTCCAATGGTTCAAGATAAGATTGTGTGATTCCACACATTGATTTTGTTTTTCCAGAAGAGTTTGACATGGAGGAATTCAACTTTTTTCTTTTCTTTGTGCTTCCTAAGGAAGTTTCAGACTTTAAGCAAGTGTTACTTGTCAGAATCCTAATCCTTCAACGCTTTAAAACTCAAGGTCGAGTTTTCTACAACCAAAGGAGAATGATGCAAGAGACGTAAGAAAATCTTTATTTAGTATCATTTATGTTTGCAAGTCAATTGTATTTTTATGTTTTAAGTCCTAGTATTTTATTAAACTATTAGTATTTTAATTTGGAAGCAAGGTTATTTTTGTAATAAGGCAATTAGGGTTTCCTAGCCAATTAGAACTATGGTTTAGCAATCCTTTATAAGCAACCTATTGTACTCCTTGAGGAGATAGTTGATATTTTGATGAATGAAAAAAAAAAATGGTCGTTTGGTCTCTCTTTGGTCCGGTGCTGACTCTAGGTCCACCCTACGTGTTGACTCCTAGTGATTTCCCCACTTGGTGCTACTCCAAGCAAGGCCTAAGTACTGACTCCAAACCATATCCCTTTATTTTCTTGTTGTTTAATTTTGTTTTAGTTGTCTTGCGTCAATTAGTAGCTAATTAAATTTGTTAAGGGTATTTGAAGAAAAATATGTTACTTGCTAGATGATCGGCTTCATTTGTTTCATTTCTATGACTAACATCTTAAATGGATCGCATATTCCAAAAATTGTTTCCGATTATGTCTTAATTTGAAGGTTGTGTAGTAGTGCTCAGATAGGCCATACCAAAATCTATGAAAGTTCCTTCAAAAATTGGAGCCAACAATGATCAAACTTCTGTAAAAAGTTCATACAAAATTGAAGTTATAAAATATATAGCTCAAACTAAAAATTCCAATTAGAGATACAATTCCTCTCCAATCATGCCAAACTGAGTAAATTCATTGTTTTGATGTGTAGTCCAGACCAACTACAACCATTTGGCACTACGGTGAAAACTTCGGTGAAAGCAACACAAACCCAAATTTGTTGTGAAATAATATGTTTATGCAAAAATTAAAGAAGAGGAGAGAAATAAACTCACAATTTATGTGGTTCGACAATGAGATTACGTTCATGGGAGAGAGAGAAGCTAATAATCTACTATATGATAAAAAAAAAAATGTTATTACAATGTTTATATACAATAAGCCCTACCTGTGCAAATTTTCCAATTTCCCTTTATTATACCGTTGGGCACTTCCTGACCTATTATGTGCCCCATTCCATTCCATATGTTGCGCTCCAACTTAGTGACCTAATAACAAATATGAGCCAACTCCTATGTTGTTGTTTGGTACTTTGGTTAAATGACACAACTCATAGCCTCACGCATCTCACCTTCAAAATACATCCATTCCAACTTTGACATAGGCCTAAAATTGAAATGAGACACAACCTATAGATTTTAAGGGTATTTATGTGGTAGCTATATGCCCATATGCATTGCATCTACTCTCTCACATATTGTAACTTGTTGGGCTCACAACTTGTAAGGCGCACATGTTGAGAGAGGTAGAATACATATAATCATTGCATGAGATAATTTTCTCACACATCTCAAGTTCAAACTTCAAACTACAATCACTTGGCAATAAGGCCAAAACTCACAATTTAAATTTCTCAAGCCAGAAAAACAACAATTAAAATTTGGAAAATTATCTCAATGTTTAATTATATTAAGGCTATCCAACATCTGACCAAGCGTGATAAACCCTCTCGACCCAAAGTCATCCGACCTATAATCCATCTAATCTAAGCGATGGTTTAATCAATAGTGGGTACAATCTTCCAATCTAATCAAGATCAGATTTAGTGGTAGTTCGCCCCACCAATATATTCAACTATGACCGACCCGCCATATATAGTCGTAGTTCCTCCATCTCTGGTGATTTACGACTCATTATAATGATGAAACCCACAAATCCGGTGAAGATCTCCCTAGTGTTGAGATCTCCACCAAATCTAGTAAGATCTCCGTCGATCCTGAGGTGATTTGGTGTGATCTATCTTAGATTCCAACAAATCTCTGCAATGCACCATGATCTCAAGGAGGAGGATGTGGTGAATTCAACCAATCTAACTGTTGTAAATGTGAGGGTCCACAACTTGTGATTCTATTAATTAGTGAGGGGTTTGTGATTTTAAAATTCGATTTAGTTGGGTCGAGTATGGGTTGATGGATAATTCGACTAAAACCAACCCATGAACACCACTAAGTTATATTCAAGCTAAAAATTGATATGTTGGGAAAAAATACGAATTACTAAATCTTTAGATAATGAAATATTTAAAAGAAAAGAAAAGGTGTTGGTAGGTGGCTACTAGCTATGTGGCAGCTTAGATAAGATTGAGGGGGGGGGGGGGAATATAGATAGAACAAACATTCTAGAGTTTATGGTTGTAAGCCCAAATTTCCACTGGGTTTTCTCTTTGATTTGGGGAGATTGATTTGAGGTGGGCCCAGATGCAAAACTGTTGGGTCCTCTCTTTTCTCTTTTATTTTCTCTTGCAATCAACATGAGTTTCTCTCCACTTGTCTCTCATGTATTTTCCATTTTCTTCAGTTTTCACTCTAATCAAATGGATTCTTAGATTGATAATATAAAAGATAACATAGATATTGTTCATAATGACATAATTGGACTGCCACTGGCAAGGCTAGTGGCTTTATTATCATAATTATTAATTGATATTGAGTTGTGCACACATCCACGCAATTTGATTTTTATTATTTTTTTAAATGTTAAAAAAAAATAGCTCAATTGGGTTTACTTATAAAAAAACAGGTTGAGTCACAGGTTAACCAATTTTTACTATGTATCAAAAAATATATGGGTTCAAGTTATGTCTTTTCTTTTAGGTTTGGGTCAAGTTGTTAGGTCATAACTCATTTTGCAATGCTTATGCTCACTTGTAATTATGGTCGCCATCAATGGCAAAGCACATGCTCTATTAGTCTATTGTTGATTAAAGACCGTTTGAAATATAAATCATGTGCGTGTGTAGGGTTCAGAACAAAATGGGAATGGTAGGGCAATATACTATTTTGATCCCTAAATTTCAACAAAAGTTTGTTCTTCATCCCTAGATATTAAAATTTTCCTTTCTTTTTTTTTTTTTTTCCATTCCTAAATTTTTTTAAATAGTTTTTTAAATAGTTTAGACAAAAAAAAAAATAGTTTAGGGATGAAAAAAAACCTTTTATTAAAATTTATGGATATAAAAAAAAAATCAATAATTTAGATATGAAATATGAACTTTTCAATAATTTAGGGACCAAAATGTGCTTTTTAAATGTTTATGAATGAAAAAAAAAAAAAAATTGGTAAAATTTAGGACCAAAATAGTATTTTACCCTTAAAAATTACCCTATTGCCAACCAATTTAGTTTTTTTTTTTTTTTTTTTTTTGATTTTTGACAAAACTCCCAAGATCAGAAAATTGGATTGCATATAGTGAAATGTGAAGAACTTTTTTTTGGGGGGGGTGGGGGACCCAAACAATAATGATTCCCCCTATTTTCCAAGACTCCAATTGATAAATTTTAATCCAAATTACCAACTTAATTAATTAGATCAATAATTATACAGTAGACTTCAATGTTTTTAATCCAAAATTTCTACCATGATTAGAGAGATCTGATTGGCATGGTTGCTGCTTCTGAACGACACAACGTGCATCAAAAAACAACGAATTTAGATTTTCTAGAGTTCTTATAGTATTCTACCAAATAAATTTCTTTCAAATTCTGTCATGTCAGCATTCTAATAAAAATACTCTTAAAATAATAAAATAATATTGCAAACAAAACAAAAACTTAGAAACCAAGACTAACATAGTTAACTATAGCATTTGCATAAGGGGAAAAAGATTCACCCCCTTCCCTCCCCATGGAGATCTGCCAATTTGGTTTCCACCTGCAAAAAAATTATAGATGATTTTTCCTTCTTCAGAAACTTGCATTTGTGCTTCGTGCTCAACCCGTCACTTAAAAAGTTCCAATTTTTAATGTCAATTGTAATCTCTCTCCCCCTAAATTCTAGATTCTTTCTTACTTTTGGTTTTGAAAACCTTTTCTTTTGATTTCTTTTAAACTCAGCCATTTTTTTTCTCATTTTAAGATTTTTGGTTTGGAAAATGAAATTAACCTACCACATTCAATTTTGTTTGTTCTCTTGGGACCAAACAAAGGGATGGGTTTGTAACCTTTGTTCCTATTAATTTTAATTTTTACTATACTGAACAAAACAATCTCAATGGATCTGAATCATTTGATAAAGAGTCATGACTTCTTCTTTTTTTTTAGAAACAAACGCACATGAGAGAGAGAGAGAAAGAGAGAGAGAGGGGTTTTGACACAAAGGTACACCACAAACTCCACTCGAAATCCATGATAACTATTAAGGAAATATATAGCAAGTTATACTATACATTGATTGAGATAAAATAATCTTTCTTTGATTATGGGTTCATCTTCTGTGTGTGTGTGTGTGTGTGTGTATCTTGTGTAATAAATATCTTAAAGAGAAATTTGTTAAAACAAGTTGGCTCAGATTTTTTTTTTTTTTTTTTTTTTTGGTGTGGAGATTGTAGTCTTCAACAATGTAATTTTCTGAGATGGAGTGTGATGGTTAATATATTCCCCCCCCCCCCTCCTTTGGAAACGTTAACGTGAGACTAATTGTTTTTTGGCGAAAATACACTCTTGGTCCCTATATTTTGGGCCAATTCTTGACTTGATTCCTAAATTAATTTCCCTCCTAGGTTAGTCCCTAATTTCAGATAATCATTTTTATTTTAGTCCTTGTCATCAACCCAATAAAAGAAAAATCTGAGGTGGCAAACAGAGTGCCCTACTTGCTGACATGGCACTAATATGGCCACTAAAATATTATTAAAAAAATTATTTGGCATTTTTTAAATGCCACATCAAATTTAAATTAATAAAAAATTAAAACAAAAAATTGTTAATTCCTCAATTTTCGTTTTAATTAAAAAAAATAAAAAAAAAACAAACATTTTACTTTTTTTAGTTTTAAAGATTGAATATCTGTTCACGCCCCTCCCCCTTCCCCCACAAAAAAAAAAAAAAAAAAAAAATCACATCTGCAAATATGACCAAATACATTTTGGTCATTGCTCATCCACTAGATTCAACTTACTAAAGCTCTCTCTCTCTCTCTCTCTCTCTCTCTCTCTCTCTCTCTCTCTCTCTCTCGTGGCTTTCTCTTTGGATCTGGGTTTAGAGAAAGAGATGTTAGTTGGTGTTGGGTTCGACTGGGTTTGTTGGGATCTGGGCTTTCCCTTCAACTTTGATCGGTGATCGTTGGTGGGTTCAACTAGGTTTGATCGGATCTGGGTTTAGAGAAAGAGATGTTGGTGGGTGCTCGGTTCAACTAGGTTCATTGGTTGGGACTGCAGTGTTTGTTGTTATTGGTCTGATCAGTGATCGTTTTTGGACATTTGGGGTTTGGGGTTTGCTAGAGATTTGGTTTTGGTGTTTTCTAGGCATTTTGCATTCTGAAATTTCTTTATGTTTTGTAAGTTACTAATTTGTGTGGTATTCAAAATTTCTTTAATTATGGTTTGGTTTCGAGTGGATGAGTTGGGCGCTTTGCTAGGTTTTTATTCTTTGGATGGTTTGGTTTAGGAGTGGTTTCGTGTGGGTTCTCCTATGTTTGCTATTGTTCATGTTCTTTTTTGATTCGGTGATGTTCATGTTTTTCTTTCCCATGGGTTTGATGTTCATGTTCTTTGATTCTAGGTTTGCTCTTTAATTCTGGGCTTGATGTTGTTGCTTGGTTTATTTCTTGGATTTAAGAAGAACATTGAAGAACAAGTTCTTATGTTCTTACGAAAAAAAAAAATAATAATAATAATAATAATAATAATAATTAGCTTCAAAGTTTGTTTTTTAATTCATTTTTTTAATTTAGTTTAATTTTTTTGAGTTGGATTTTTTATTAATGTAAATGCTAAGATGGCATTTAAAATGCTATATATATATATATATATATATATATTTCATTAGCCATATCAGCATATAACATGCTAACAAAGCACTTCGTTTGCCACCTCAGACTTTTTTGTTATTGGCTTGATGGCAAGGACCAAAATAAAATCAATATTCTGAAATTAAGGACTGACCTGAAAGCGAAATCAATTTAGGGACCAAATTGAGAATTGGCCCAAAATGTAGGGACCAAAAGTGTATTTTCGCCCTTTTTTTTTTTTTTTGCAATATTATTTTAAGAAAATTGTTAGTAAAATGTTGACACAGTAGAATCTAGATCCTTAAATAATAAAAAAATTATTATGACGTGTAGAAATTTACTTAATAATGTACCCTAAAAACTCTAAGAGCAACCGCATTAGAGGTTGTAAAATTGTGTAAATACAAAAAAAATAAAAAATAAAAAAAAATATTAATTTTACACATTTTAACCAAAAAAAAAAAAAAACACCCATATAGGGTTTGCAAAATTGTGCATATATATAGAAGTGCTACAGTAACTGTGCATATATACATGACTACTGTAGCTTTGTACACGATATTTTATTAATTCCTCTCTTTCTCTCTCTTCTTTTTCTGTGTTCATCCATCCTAGTTTGTTGCAAATCCACTCAACTATATCTGTCCCAGTTTGCTTCAAATCCACCCAACACCGCCCAATCACCACTCAATCACCACCACCACAACCCATCACAACTCATCACAACCCATGATATTCCAATCACAAAATCAACCAAAAACAAAGGAAAATCAAGCCAAAAATCAATCCAAGCCCAAAATCAAACTTTCAACGGAAAACTCAACAACTTAGAACCCAGAATCCAATTTTCAACAATAAACCCATCAACGCAAACCTAAAATCAAATCCAAACCCAAATTAAAGCCGCCGTCGTCACCACTTCCATGGAAAGCTTGTTGCTTTCTTTACTCATGGAGAGCTTGCTATTGCCATGAGAGAGTGATAGACCAAGAATATATTGACCCCTTGTGATGAATTAATTGATTAATTAGCCAAATTTATTATTTAATCAAATTAACATGCAATGTACGTGGTATCATAAACAAATCACCAACTAAATAAAATGCAGCGGAAAATAAAGTTAACAAGGTGATTTGTTTTCGAATGGGGAAACCTCCAGGCAAAAACCCTACTAGGTAATTTTAAGGTCACTACTCTCAAGAATTCACTATTATCACAACAAGCGGTTACTAGTAAAGGAATCCTAGTACCTTATACCAACCTACAATTGAACCCTTACCCCAATACCTAATTGGATTTGTTCTGTAGTAACAATCTCTCCTTTTAATGCATGACTCTCAGTACGTGACTAACCAATAGATGCGTGGATCCCAGTACGCGATTTAATCACCAACTTGAGAAGGATGTTAGCTGCAAAGTTCTTCAGTTCATCACATAATGAAGATCATGAAGTTGCTTGGTCACAAAACCTTATGGTATACAAACACAGCAGCTGCTTCAAGAAGAACTAGGTTTTCGGTCACAATTTGCATGAACAACTCTTTACTTCACACTTGTGTAACTATGCTTACTATGATGGCCCTTAAAATAATCCTTATATGTTTAAGGTTATGAGAAAAGAAAGCTCAAACACATATGTTTAGGGTTATGAGAAAAGAAAGCTCAAACACATCCTTACGAATTGGAATAAAATCAAAACTGAAAATTTGATTTTCAAAATACTAGATAGATACCCTACCTGTCGAGCATCGAACTTGAACAGTTTTTTAAACCTCGATAGATACTAGCTGTCGAGATTTAAAATTCAGCACTTCATCATTTAAATCTTTACTTCACACTTGTGTAACTATGCTCACTATGATGTCCTTTAAAATAATCCTTATATATGTTTATGGTTATGAGAAAAGAAAGCTCAAACACATCCTCACGGATTGGAATAAAATCAAAACTGAAAATTTGATTTTCAAAATACTCGATAGATACCCTAGTTGTCGAGCATCGAACTTGAACAGCTTTTTAAACCTCGATAGATACTAGCTGTCAAGATTTAAAATTCAGCACTTCATCATTTAAATCTTTACTTCACACTTGTGTAACTATGCTCACTATGATGGCCCTTAAAATAATCCTTATATATGTTTAGGGTTACGAGAAAAGAAAGCTCAAACATATCATCACGGATTAGAATAAAATCAAAACTGAAATTTGATTTTCAAAATACTCGATAGATACCCTAGCTGTTGAGCATCGAACTTGAACAGCTTTTTAAACCTCGATAAATGCTAGCTGTTGAGATTTAAAATTCAGCACTTCATCATTTAAATCTTAGACAGACTTGCATGACTTTAACACTTGAACTTGAAATCTTGTTTCTTAAAGTATTAAACACATCCTAGAACTACTCAATTACAAGTAAAGTGCATTTTGTCAAAGGATTGAGAACTACCCAGTACATGATAACACATGTTCCTAACATGAATCACATATGTCCTAACAGAGAGGAGAGAAACAAGTGCTTGAGAGCTACGATGAAGGAAACGATTAACAAAAATGAAGAGAAAAGACAATGGGAAAGGAAGTAGATATGATATGTTTTTGTGAGATAAAAAAGGAAAAAAAAAAGGGTTAGATATTATGTGTTAGGGGTTAAAAGTGAGTGGGAAAGGAAATTTTTTTTAAGCTTCCTAGTTTGCAAATATGTCTACAATATGATTTAATTACAAAAGAATCATAATTGAGTTTTTTTTTTATTCCCAAACAAAGCTGATGATTTTATTTGGAATTTTATTAAAGTCTATATTCAATTTTTTTTTAATTCAAATCAGTACTTTTTTTAACTAAAATTTTATATCATTCACCATACTAATAGTAAATAATATATATATATATATATATATATATCCCATATGTAATCTTGAAACAACACACCGAAATATTTTATTGATGGCGGTATGATGGTAGGAGACACCGATTTGTCGGCGATCGCTAGAGCCACGATTTTGGCTGTCTCGCCATTGATGCTAGCGCTACAATGGGCAAAGGCACCAATCCGGCATCAGTTACCAAAGCTACTATTCCAGTGGTTTGACCACCAAACCTCCAACACGAGTGACTCCACTGACCAGGTCACCGATTTTGGTAGATTTTTTGAAATATAAGTTTAAATTAAAAAAAATATAACCCCTAGTGAAAATAAAAAAAAAAATTAATGAAGAATGAATATTTTGTTAAAATATTTTTTAAAATAAATTGATTAATGTGGGTGTTTTATAAAATTGGTTGTATAAAATAGAAAAATTGATTCTTACGCTAACATAAACAGAAAAATTTTGCACTGCCTAATGTAAATATTTTAAAGAACCTTAATCTGAAAACGACACCCCGCTTCAATAAATGGACAATGAAGATTGAAGACAGAATCATTATCGTTGTGGATAAGCCCACACGCATCCGAAGGACAAATCACACCAAACCCCACCCCCCAAAAAAAACGCCAAAGTCAAAATTTTAGACCCATCACCGTACCATTTCGATAAACCAAAACAGGAAAAAAAAAATGGAGCGTTCCGAATCGGAAAAGCTTATACTGGTAAATCGCGAACCGAACGGGATCGCATACGTGACGATAAACCGTCCGAAGTCACTGAACTCGTTGACCAAGTCGATGATGACGGACATGGCCCAAGCGTTCAAGTCCCTAGACCGTGACGGCTCGGTCCGGGTCATAATTCTATCCGGGGCGGGTCGAGCTTTCTGTTCTGGCGTGGACCTGACATCGGCTGAGGACGTTTTCAAGGGGGACGTGAAGGATTTAGAGTCCGACCCGGTGGCCCAGATGGAGCGGGCCCGTAAGCCCATAATCGGAGCCATTGGTGGGTTCGCGGTCACTGCTGGGTTCGAAATCGCGCTCGCTTGTGATATTGTGGTCGCTGCTAAAGGTGCCAAGTTCATTGACACGCATGCAAGGTTAGTATAATTAGCTCAACCTCAGCTTTTCCTTTTTTTTTTTTTCTTTTTTGAACATTTGGAATTCGAATCTGTATATGTTTAGGGTGGGTTTGGTTAGTCGTGATATTATGTTAGGTCGTGCTCGCGATGTTAAGTTATTATAATTTTAAATTAATTTCAATACAAGAATACAGCGTTATATTATTTAGATGAAGTGACGACCGCATATCCTGGATATGATGGTTAATTTATAAGAATAAATACTTGTGGGTGTACGGTATCCAAACATAGACTAAGATGACGCGATTTATAATTTTAAATTATGGTAATGTTAGAAAAAATAAAATAAGCCAAAATTTTAATGTTACATTATCGTAATGTGCACATCACAATGATCCAAATGCCTCCTTAATATTTTGCTATAAGGTTTGGGATGTAAAGAGCAAAAATGGACTCATAAAACTCTAAAAAAAAAAAAAAAAAAAACTAATTTTAACGTAGTTCCACTAGATTTTTTGTTCGTTCGGGAACTTATTTAACTAAAATTAAAAACTTTTTGTTAAAAATACTATAAATAAAGCTAAAAACTAGCTGAAATCTAGAAAGCACGAGTGCGGCTCCAAGGCTGCCACACACTTACCCAATGCAGTGTGCGGTGCACGATGCCGCTGACCACGCATCTGTGTTGCTTTTTTTTTTTTTTTTTTTTTTTTTCAGTTTTGGATTCGCACTGTTTCCGGCGGAAACAGGCAACAATACATCCCGATTCCAACCAAAACAGATGCTGAAATGGCCCTCCACCATGTCCCCGGCCTCTTTTCTTCTGCTTCATGTGGCCTTGTGAGAGGCTTGTGAGAGAAGGAAAAAATAAATAAATAAATAAATAAAGAGAAGGAAGAAGAGATAAGGACAAACCTGTGGATAGAAAGTTGTGGATAGATTTTTGAATAGGTGTATTGGTATAAGAGATAAGAACTTGAAATGTCAAAAAGATAGAAAAGGTTGGAACTTGTGAAAAGAGTAAAAATACAGGTTTTGAGTATTTGATTTTATCACCTTTACTCATCAGTTTTTATTATTCTTTAATACTTTGATTTTATCACCTTATTTCTTTTCTTTTTTTTAAGGAAAATAATTTAATATTACAAATATGTTATTGGGCTGAAATTGGGGTTGTGTAAACATTATAATAATATATATATATATATATAAATATGCTTTTAAATTTATTAATATATGTTTACCATTGCTCTTAAATTGTATATGTTTACCATTATATAAAAAAAAATATGCTTAGTAATATATAGAAAATTTAAATAAAAATATTTTAAATAATTTTTAATTACCACACCCCGCCACACCTACACTCTACTTTTTAAAAAATTGCTAAGTCCCGCACATGCACCCACACCCGAATCCGAATCTGCACTTATGAAATAATACCGTGAAACCTATGAATAGTACAAAACCTAGGTTGCACCGACACGGCATTTTTGCCAACGTACCGGTGTCTGACACGTGTCCGACACCAGCACTGGTACGACTCGCCAGACTCCAGTGTCTGAGCGGTGTCGTTTTTTTTTTTTTTTTTTTCGCTTCTCCAACGTGGCGCCAACACGGCCCCGACGCAGTGGACACGCCAGCAGTGGAAGAAAAAAAAAAAAAAAAACCCACACAGCCCAACCGTTGATTTTCCCTCTGCCTGCCGCCCTCTGACCCTCGCCGGAGCTACATCAGGCCGATCGGCGAGTCGGCAAGCTCCCTATGTTCCTTCCGATCTCTCTCTCTCTCTCGGCGTGGACAAATCCGAGCTTCTCTTCTCTCCCTCTCTGTTTCGCGATTTTTTTTTTTTTTTTCTGCTAACTGCTTAGGACCGACTGTGGCATGTTATATTTATAACACGCAAACTTTTTTTTTTAATCCCACTCACTGTGTGTGTTCTACTGTGTGTGTATATATATATATATATATATATATATTTTTTTTTTTTCTTCTTTACTCACCCTTGTCTTATAAATTATAATATTTATTATGAATTTAGTGATTTTTGTTTTTGTGTGTCTGCTTATTTCCTTTTATGTTTTTAGTTTGATATTGAATGCAGTCTATTTAAACTTTTAGTTTGTACTTTAAACATTTTATGTGTATTATTGTACTACATTGGGTGTTAGTTTACTTATCTGTAGTTAGTACATAATTTAAATTCTAGATTTAAACATATTTTATGTCTAAAAATATTAAAAATTTTTCCTAAATATAAAATTTAATTAATTATTTAATTGTCGTGTCCACGCCGTGTCGTGTCCTTGTTTTTCAAAAATTGCCGTATCGCCGTATCCGTGTCCGTGCCGTGTCCGTGTTCGTGTCCGTGCATCATAGTACAAAACAATACAATGAAATCTATGAATAGTAACAAAAATAAGTTAAATAGTAAAAAAAACCATCTTTTTTCAGCCAATGCCAAACACAACATTTATGTTTCAATTAAATCACAGCGTGCCACATTAGCAATTGTGAAAAAAGATTGTGAAAACTTTTGTGTCAGAAGAGTTTAGAGTAAAATGCTATTTTGCCTCTTAAACTTCACCAAAAGTTTGTTTTTCATTCATAAAATTATAAAGTTCTTTTTTTCGTCCTTAAATTTGTAAAGAGATTTTTTAATAGTTTAGTGACAAAAATAGGGATGAAAAATAAAATTTTGGTAAAGTTTAAAGACAGAAAGTAAAACATTTTATATAGTTTAGGAATGGAAAATAAACTTTTAAAAGTTTAGGATGAAAAACAAACTTTTGGTATAGTTTAGAAACCAAAATAAGATTTTACCCTAGATTTTATTGCTCAATAAAGCTTAAGAGTCAAGACAATATTTTTCATAACTGCTAACATAGGTCCGTGCTAACATAAGGCTTAAGGATCATAGTGGCATACTATGTTAGCAATTGTGAAAAAATTTGTAGAAATCTATGTATCAATAGATATAAGGATAGAGAACATTTTCATACTACTGAAATGGCCTACTATGAGTAGTGCAAAATGAAAGTGTAGTTGACCTAGATGAAACTGATGTTACTCTAATCACAATAGTAGTTGTGAAAAAAAAATTGTCTTCCAACCATTACTCTTTATATTTATTGAATTATAGTAGCTAGGTAAAAGTGCACTATATATGATGGGACTTCTTGTTGACATTTGCAATTGATATGATTCCACAAAATCCATTTTTTGATGAATTTTATTGGGCATGATTTGTTTATTGCTTGGTAGAGTTGATGTTTGAGTACATTCTTTTTGTTATGGGCAAGATTTAGGTACAGTACTTAGGTGCTATTCCTTAGGCTTTTTTTTTAAGATTTTGTCATAGGGATTTTTGCTCAGAATAGAAGTGTATATTTTAGTTAAGTAGCCACGTGGCTAAATCTTAAAAAATGAACCTAAAAAACAACACTTAAGGTACTATACTTAAGTTTTTTCCTGTTGTTATATACAATATTTCTTTTTGTTTCACTTCATTTTGGATATATTAGATCAGACGGGTTGCTATCTAACGTGCATGCCAAAAGCAAAAAACTGATAACACAAGAAACAATTGCGAAATTACAATGAATATAGTCCAATGACAATTTCCTTTATAGTAGGTGCTGCTAGTGCATTGTATTGATTGTAAGGGACTCAAGCCCTTGTTGATTGAGAGGAAATAAAAACTTAATAAGCCTCTTGGGCCTCAACTACTAATGTTATAATATAAGGTGCTCCATTCTCAAAGACAAAATTTGTGCTTCTGGGAAATGAGATACCTAGATATGATTTCATTTTAATTATTATAAATGAGATGCTTAGACGTGTAAATGAATGTGTATATGCAAAATTGTTCCTTGTAGGTTTGGAATATTTCCTTCATGGGGCCTCTCTCAGAAGCTTTCGCGCATAATTGGTCCCAACAAAGCGCGTGAGGTGTCCCTAACAGCTATGCCACTAACTGCAGAAGTAGCTGAGAGGTTGGGCTTTGTCAACTATGTTGTTGAAGAAGGTGAATTGTTGAAGAAAGCCAGAGAAATTGGTGAAGGCATTTTGAAAAATAATCAAGACTTGGTGTTGAGGTACAAATCAGTCATAAATGAGGGCCTCAAGCTGGATTTGGGTCACGCCCTTGCATTGGAAAAGGTAATATGTCTATTTCATTGGTATACGTTTAAGAATGATATTATATAATGCATCAATATCAAATTGGTGTTATTCTTATGATGATTTACATGGCTCCTATCTAGCCTCTCTCTCTCCTTGGTCCTTTTTCCTTTCTATACTAATGAACTGTTTTTGAATTTGATGATCTTAAAGTTGTTGTCATAGTTGGAGGCTTTCACCAAAATTTTCTAAGGTGCTGTGGTCTGCATTTTCCCTGTTCTGAAGCATGGGCTTAATTACATGCATTTTCTGTTTACTGTATTTTAAAAGATCATGTTTCTCGTAACGTACTTCTTTTTTTGTGGCACGTGCAAGCTTATCAAATTTGTGTTGGCGTAGCTATTTCAGGCTAATAGATGTTGTGTACGGAGCTCATGTTTCTTGTGACATCACTTTTTATCTGTGGCGTCTACAATAATATCAAAACAGTGTCAGACTAATAGATGATATGTATGGAACTCATATTGCTTGTAACATCACTTTTTCATGGCTGTGAGCATTTTAATTTTGCATTATTTTAGGTGGAATGAACAACCATTGCATTAATTAGAAGAAGAGCCTATTCAGCTCTGGATTTGTATTTAGCTGAGCAAGAGAGATGTACTCAGTTTCAGTATGTCATTATTTCCCCCCAGATCCTCAAAGAGTAGGCAAGAAGAGTTAAATTACACATCACATAGAATTATTTGAGCTGTAAATAGGTTACTCTACTTCTATTGAGTATTTGTTTTCTGTTCTGCATGGCTATATTGAAAAATTCTTATGTTTCTGTCTTCTTTGTTCATGTCTAGTTGGAATGTTGTATCTGTTAAGAACCTAGTTTGCAATTTATTACTTCTCCTACTGTATTATAACTTATTTGTGTGCACCACTGTTATTTTCAGGAGAGGGCTCACGAATATTACAACGGAATGACCAAGGAGCAGTTTGAGAAGATGCAGCAATTCATAGCAGGTCGGAGCTCAAAGAAACCTTCCTCAAAGCTGTAGATGTTCTGATGTGCACATCCTCTGTTGCAAAATAACTCCCAAGAGGTGAGATATTATGCAAGTTGCCTCTCTTTTAGGTAGCAATACTGCACATATCAGCCGTGGGATGCTATTTGGTAACAATGGTGAAGTGAATCCTTAATTGCAGTTTCTTTTCCTCCAAATTCTCAAAACTTCAAAGTTTTTTGTATCAATAAAGGTTTGGTCCAATTGTGAACTTCAGTATATGATGTGCACAGAGCTAACCTACCCTATTAAAAAAACAGGAAAGAAAAAGAAGGCAGTATAACTCTTCAGAAAGAAGAAAAGAGAAAAAGAAAGAGATGGTACAACTATGTAAGTAAACCAATGGTGTTTGTTGTTAATAAAATTGTTCAAATTTACAACTATCATTTTTACTCGGTAGTTTGACAACTATTATTATTTCTTGTTAGGGAAATCGGATGGTATTACCAAAATTAAAAATTATTGAAAATTTGATGCATAAAAGTCATAACAGATATTAAACTCACTTCAGTGATTTCGTTTTTTTTTTTTTTATTTATTTAATGGGAAGACTATGAATATTATTCAGAAAAAGAAAATGAAATTACATCATGGAGAACTTTCATTTAAAAAAAAAATTATTATGGAGAAAAGTTTGTTCTAGAAAACAATGATTTTTTTCAATCAAGAGAAATTGACAATGCCTAAAATATATTTTACTAGCAAATGGGCAGGTTTGTTATCTTGATTGTGAACATGGGGAAATTCAACTCTATGAAAATCATGTAATGTGGATAGTATGCCATGGATAAGTGGGCCACAATTGAAAGAGGTGAGGATTGTTATCTTATAGTATCTAAAAGCTGAAGCGTAACATTTATTTTTGTTACGCTCTTATTAAACCACATCAACAGTCACATCATCCATCAATTTTCAACATTCTCTATTTTTTTTTTATGGGATACAAGATAGAATTTCTACTCTCGCCTGATCTAAGTGTATATGTGTGTGAAACTCTCTCTTGGAAACTTGAATATCAACCCTTACCTCTCCACACCCTACAAGCATTTATACTTGTGGAGTGACCATCGCACCAAAAGGGAGCGGTAGTAACATTCTCTCTCTTATTTTAAATTCCCTTATTTTCTTATTAATTTTCAAACTTATTATTATACTTACTCTTTCTTTTAACTTTTTATCTTCCAACTACTATCTATCTTAATATCATTTTTCATCTATCCCTTTGTCTTTCTTTATTTTTTTCTTTCTTATTTTTCTCATCTCAATATAAATTTATAATTCTCTTTTCTATTCTATACATAGTTTTCTCTTACACAAAAGATTATTTCTCTCTCTCTCTCTCTCTCTCTCTCTCTCTCTCTCTCTCTCTCTCTCTCTCTCTCTCTCTCATTTTTTCCTCTTTTTTGGTCGATTTTTTAAAAATTTTTCTTATATCTCTACTTTAGTTTTATGAATTTTTGTATTATTTAGAACTTCACTTTAGGTTGATGTGATTAAGTTTTGTGTTTTTAAAGTTGTTATCTTTTTTACTTTCTTTGATTTGATAAATGTTATCATCTTGCATTATGAACACAGTATAAAATAATTTTCCTAAAAAAATAATGTGGGATGCAGAAATTTAATAAGGTAACAGTGTCACATGTCATATCTAATGTCGAGGAGGCCGATGCAGTTCTGAGAAAACCATACCCTCGGATGGCAAGGTTAGGGAGGCGAGCCTTAGCCACATCGATGGCACATTACCAGAAGAGGTTGCACTATAGAGCAAAGGCTTTAGAAAGAGGGTTAGTCTTGGCGTGTCTGAAAGTACAGTAGCTACCACCACATTTATTACATCCCACCAAACCCTCTAGCCGCATTTATGTAGAGAAGATCCCTGAACAGTGCTGTCTTGGTTGCCACAACTCACAGAAGATTTGAGAAGGCACCTGATAGAACAAATACTGGAGTAGTGGCCTACATGATCAATAAATGGAGAGCCAAGATTAGCTGAAAGAGAGTATATAATGAAAGAAATCTTCTAGGAGAAGAGGAGGTTCATCTGTAAATCTGTGAAGTAAACACTATAGCAACAAGAACTGAAATTATAACTGAGCATAAAAGAAATATATTCAAGAACTACTCTCCTCGGACTTTGCCGAGAAAGGATTTCTTTGCATAAAGCTTGTTTTTCTTTGCTTTCTTATCATCTTTAATCCACTGTGAGCATTGTTCAATTCATTGAAACTTGGGTTTTAGCATACTCCCTACAAATTCATTGTGTTAAACTCTTTGAACCTTCATCCTATTACTTCTTAGGCTTAGGATCCAAATCGTGCCCTTACAATTGGCGCTGTCTATGGGAACTACTTGAGCTTCAATGAGATCAACGTTCAGCTATGGTAGATTCAGGGCCTAACCGAGAAGAGTCTATTGGTTCTTAATGTCAATATCATTTTCTCAATTTTGAACGAAGGAGGGACCGAGAGGTTAGTGTGCATACCACACACACTAGTAGGAGCCAATCTCGAAGTTGGAGTCAAATCTCTCATGAAGAAAATACTAGAAGCCTGCAACTGGAGATAGACCATTTGTGAAGGAGGTTTCATCGCCAGCGACGTAAAGGAACTCCTTCGAGTTTTGACCATTCTTCTGGTAATGATAGTGATAATAGCTACTGGCCTAGGTCAATGACTCTTCCTAGTGAGTTTTTTTGTGTGATGAGGAGCGCCATAATAGGCGGGGAGGGAAGAGTCCGTCTCACAAAGGCTTATGCAACGATGTTATGAGTAGGGCTCTGAATCAGATTTTTAAGTCACTTTTTACCCGTAAGATTAAGGGAGGAAGACTTTCTTGGTGGTTTACTCAGCTAACATTAACCATGTATAATGGAAGAATGAACCCTGTAGAGCATGTTAGTCATTTGAACCAAAGAATGGTTGTTCACTTGAAGAATGAGACCTTGATGTGCAAGGTGTTCCCATCTAGTTTGGGGCCCATGGCGATGAGATGGTTCGATGGTCTAAAGGAATGTTCTATTAACTCCTTTAAGGAGCTTACAAGGGCCTTTGGTTCTGGTTTTGTAACTTGTAGCAAAGTTTCTCGGCCCTTAGACTCCTTGTTGTGTATGATTATGCGAGAAGGAGAAACCCTGAAGATGTATTCTGACAGATACTAGGAGGTGTTTAATGAGATAGATGGAAATTTTGATGATATGGTTATAAGGATTTTCAAGGCCGGCCTACCTGTCGAGCATGATTTGAGAAAGTCGTTTACTAAGAAACCTGTTAGGAGTGTGCATCAGCTCATGGACTGTATTAATGAGTATAAGCAGGTCGAGGATGATCAACAACAAGGGGAAAGGAAGGCTAAGTTGGTCCCCCAAGATAAAAGAGATTTTAAGTCGGACAAATACAATAATAACCGTCCTCGGAGAAACTTTGCTGGGCAATCTGGATCTACTGCTACTCAAGTGGTTAACATGGTGTTCTGAGAGCCTTTACATCAAATTTTGGAAAAAATTAAGAATGAGCTATACTTTAAATGGCCAAATAAGATTGGAGGAGACTCCACGAAGCGCAACCAAAGCCTTCATTGCCAATACCACCAAGAGCGAGGACACACCACAAAAGATTGCAAGATTTTGTGGAGTCACCTGGAGTAGCTAGTCCAAAGTGAAAAGTTAAGGTAATTCCTATACCAACCTAGCAGACAGGGTAGTTAGGCAAGGTTGGGAGCTTAAAGAAATGCTTCTACAAGAACACCTTTAGGTATAATTAGTGTCATTCTTGCTGCTCTAGGAAGAACTGGTTCTCAGCTATCCAAGGTGATGTCTATAGCTTGGCCATCTACAGAGGACTCGCCCACTTATTTGAAGAAGGGTAGATTGGAGGCCCGACTAGCTTTGAGCTTTTCCAATGAGAATAAAGTTTGAATCTTGCAATCACATGATGATGCCTTAGTAGTTACTCCCAAGATTTGAGAGTATGACGTGAAGAAGGTGTTGGTAGATAAGGGCAATGGTGTAGAGATCAAGTACCCCAACCTATATAAAAGGCTAAAACTGAGGCCAGAGGACCTGGCCTGCTATGACTCCCCTCTGATAGGGTTCGATGGGAAGATTGTCTTTTTGAATGGCCAAATCAGGCTACCTATTTAGACAAGGTCAGAAGTCGTGGAAGTAAACTTCATTGTGGTAGATGCATACTCCCCCTATATTGATATTGTGACAAGACCTTGGCTCCATGCCATGGAGGCTGTGTCTTCTACCCTGCACAGGTGAAGTATTCGTGGGGGATCAAATCGAGGTAGTGCTTGGTGGCTGCAATCAGAGATCAGGCTGGAGGTGAGTCCTCAACTGCTACTAAGCAACGTTTATAGCAATCAAGGGTGCCAGCATGGTCTACAAACGTGGTGGTAGGAAAGGCAAGGTGTGAGGAGTTAGAAAAAGTTGTTATTTGTGATGATTAGGGTAAGTTCTTCCAGGTTGGAGTTCAATTTCCTTCTCAGGAGAAAGAGGAGCTGGTAGTATTTCTTAGGAGAAACATCGATCTGTTTGTGTGGAGTGCTTATGAAGCTCTTGGGGTAGTTCCAAATTTCATTTTCCATCACTTAAACGCCAATCCATCTGCCATCCCCCAAAAGCAACAACCTCAGCGCTCATCTAAGAAGCATTCTGATTTCGTCAAAGAAGAAGTGATCAAGTTTAAGTAGGCCAGGACTATTAAAGAGGTGTTTTACCCTGAGTGGTTAGCCAATACAGTGGTGGTGAAGAAGAAAAACGGGAAGTGGAGAGTATGTGTGGATTTCACGGATTTAAATAAGACTTGCCCAAAGGACACCTTCTCCATGCCTCGAATAGATCAATTAGTGGATACAACTGTGAGCTATTCTTGAATGAGCTTTTTAGATGCCTTTCGAGGGTACCATCAAATACCATTAGCTTTAGATGATCAAGAGAAGACAAATTTTGTTACGCCTACTGGAAATTACCATTATAAGGTGATGCCCTTTGGATTAAAAAATGCAGGGTTCACTTACTAGAGGATGATGACTAGGATGTTTAAGCCACAACTAGGAAAAAATATTGAGGTTTATATAGATGATATGGTGATGAAAAGTAAGGTAGTATCCAAGCACATTGGTGACCTCGAGAATATTTTTGAAATACTTAGGAGGCACAAACTGCGCCTTAATGCTTCCAAGTGTTCTTTTAGTGTTGGCTTAAGTAAATTTTTAGGCTACATGGTCACTCATCATGGAATCAAAGTCAACCCTGATTAGATTAAGGCAACTAGCAATTTGCAACCTCCTTGGAATCTCAAAAAGGTTTAGAAGTTGACAAAGATGACTACTACCTTAAACCGATTCATCTCTCGGTCAGTAGAAAAGTGTAGGCCTTTCTTCCAGTTATTGCATAAGTGGAAGAGATTTGAATGGACAGAGGAGTGTGCCCTAACCTTCTAGCAACTGAAGGAACACCTTTCTCGGCCACCTGTTATGTCCAAACCCGAGGAAGAGGAAGTTCTGATTGCTTACGTTACTGTAGCCTCCCATGCAGTGAGCTTAGTACTAATACGAGTTGATAATAGAGTGCAAAGACAAGTTTATTATGTGAGCAAATCATTGCATGAAGTAGAGATTCGTTACCTACCACTAAAAAAGGCCATTTTGGCAGTGGTGCATGTTACATGTAAGCTCCCTCATTACTTCCAAGCTCACACAATTGTCGTTTTAACCCAACTTCCTCTTCAATCCCTACTTCAAAAAGCTGACTACACGGGAAGGATTGCCAAATGAGGTACAATCTTAGGGGATTTTGATATCAAGTATATGCCTTGTACCTTGATTAAGAGTCAAGTCCTCACAGATTTGGTGGCTGAGTTTGCTGAATTTCCACTAGAAGAGGAGAGAGAAAAGTAGAACATGGATGGAAAATCAGTTGGGATGGTGTCCTTGCAAGAACCTCTAACTTTGAGGGTATACGTTAATGGTGCAGCTAATCAAAAAGGATCTGGAATGAGACTAGTTGTGGTATCTCCTTAGAAGATCACTATTGAGAAATCCTTAAGGTTGGGCTTCTCGACCACAAACAATGAGACCGAGTATGAGACTTTGTTCGTTGGGATGGATATGGTTCAGAAAATAAGGGGAAGAACAGTAGAGGTATTTTCAGATTCAAGATTGGTTGTTAGCTAGGTAAATGGAGAATTGGAAGCTAGAGATTTGAGGATGCAAGGATATTTGAGTTAAGTTAGGCACCTAAAATCAGGGTTCAAGTTTTTCGCCTTATAGCAAATCTCTAGAAGTAGAAACACGCATGCAGATTCTCTTGCCAATCTCACAACCTCCTCAGCACAAAGCTTACTTTGGGTTATCCTGATCAAGGATTTGTGTAAGTCCACTGAGATGAAAAGGGAAAAGGCTCAGATTCATTAAATTAGGGCATGGCCTAGTTGGATGAATCCTATTGTGCTGTTCCTTAAGGATGACATCTTGCCCGAGGAGAAGGAGGAGATTGATAAAGTGCGGAGAAAAACTCCTCGATTTTAGTTGCCCGAGAATCAAAAGTTGTACAAGCACTCTTTCTCTTGACCATATTTGCTATGCATCCATACTGAAGCAATAAAGTCACTCCTAAAAGAGCTACATGAGAGGATTTGTGGAGGTCATACGGGAGGCCGATAATTGTCTCATAGGACTCTCACTCAGCGATATTGGTGGCCAAATATGCAAAAGGGAGTACAAGAATACGTAAAGAAGTGTGACCAATGGATATTGTAGGGCCCTTCCCTAAAGTAGCAGAAAATAAGAGTTGGCTTTTGGTCGACACTAAATTACTTCACTGAGTAGGTTGAAGTGGAGCCACTGGAAAATTTTAGGGACATGGATGCCAAGAGGTTTGTGTTAAAGAATATTGTCACTCAATTTGGGATTTCTCATACCCTCATCTCAGACAATAGACTTCAATTTGATAGCAAAGCTTTCAGAAGTACTGTTGTGAATTGGGTATCAAGAATAGGTACTTAACTTCGGCTTATCCAAAAGGGAATGGATAAGTCAAGGCTGTCAATAAAGTCATAATAAATAGACTCAAGAAGAGGTTGGATGATGCAAAGGGTAAATGGATGGAAGAGCTACCATATGTTCTTTGGACATATCGGACTACCCCTCATAAGTCCACAACCAAAATACTCTTTTCAATTACTTATGGGGTCAAGGTTGTGATTCCTCTGGAGACTGGATTCACAAGATTGAGGACAAGCTTATTCGCTCCAAATAGCAATGACAACCTACTAGAAAAAAGCATGGATTTAATTAAAGAACGGAGAGAAAATGTCTTGGTTCAATTAACATATTATCAACAGAAACTCAAACAGGGTATGACTCAAGTGTGAAGTTAAGACAGTTAGCCCCTGGGGACTTGGTATTAAGAAAGGTTGTGGAAACTGCAAAAAACCCAGCATGGAAAAAGTTAGGACCCAATTGGAAAAGACCATACCGTATCATCTCAGTAGCTGGTATAGGTACATACCTCTTAGAAGGTCTAGACGAAAATGTTGTACTACGCCCCTAAAATGTAAATAACATGCGAATGTATTATTATTAATGAAAGGCAGTTCTACCATGTTTTTATTTATGGCGTTATGTGTCATCTTGATTACTTGTTTAAGTGTTAAACAGAACCTTGATCATGCTTGGCTTCTCGAACCACATACCTTGGGTAAATTAATACTCTTCATTACTTGTTTGAATATCAAATAGAATATCGGTCATGTCTGGCTCTTCGAACTACATGCCTTGGGTAAATTAATATTCTTGGCTAATATTAAACAGAAAATTGGTCATGTCTGGCTCCTCAAACCACATACCTTGAGTAAATTAATATTCTTGGCTACTTGTTTAAGTATTAAACAGAACCTCGGTTATGCCTAACTCCTTAGACCAAATACTTTGGATAAATTAATACTCTTCATTATTTGTCTAAGTATTGAATAGAACCTTGGTTATGTCTAGTTCCTCAGACTACATGCCTTGGGTAAATTAGCACTGTTAAGCATTTGACTAAGTATTAAGCAGAACCATGGCTATGTTGGACCACATGCCTTGTATAAATTAATATTTCTTTGATTATGAAAGTACTAAACAAAACCTCGTTCATGTTAGGTTCCTTGAATCACATGCCTTAGGTAAATTAGTAACTAACCTAGCTTTGGTGAATAACCGAGACTTTCATTGTAGTAACTTAATTGAAAGGACAATGTTAAGCATCACTTAAAGCATTTGCAAGTATATCCATTATTTGTTCGTGAGCTAATTGTAACCTACAACTCCATAGATCCACTATTAAATGGAAGGTTATGTGGAGTCTTGAATGGATAGATGCTTCACCATTATGTGAAGTTAAAGGAGATTCCAGCAAGGTACAGGATCCTTTGAGTTAACTTTACTTAAGGTATGTCTTGACGTTTAATTACAGTTTGTTAAACATCATGGGCTAGGAGAAATTAGCCCAAGGTGTTGCCATTTGCATAGGGTGTAACAGCCAGACCCCCACTTCCTTAAGTAACTGTTAATGACAGGCCACAAAAACACGTTGACCCCTTGTGATAACTTAGATTAATTAAATTAACCCAGTTATTTAATTAATCAAATTAACATGCAATATCACGTGGTAGCACAAACAAATCACCAAACTAAGTAATGCAGCGGAAAATAAATGACACGGTGATTTGTTTATGAATGGGGAAAACCTTACGGCAAAAACCCCACCGGGTGATTTAAAGTCACCACTCCCGAAACTCCACTATTATCACAACAAGCAGTTACAAGCAAGGAATCCCAAGTACCTTACCAACCTACAGTTGAACTCTTACCCCAATACCCAATTGGACTTGTTCTGTAGTGACAGTTTCTCCTTTCAATGCACGGCTCCCAAGTACGTGACTAACCAATTTGATGCGCAGATCCTAGTACGCGGCTTACTCCTTTGCACGAATCCCAATACGTGACTAACTCCACAGCAACCCTTTGATTGTTGTAGTTGATTTGCAGCAGCTTCACATAGAAACACCAATAAGATCTTCAATGTTGGTGCAAGAGACTTTGCTTGGTTACAAAACCCTAAGGCGTACAAAAAACGCAGTAAGAACTCTTTCTTCTATAGGAGGAGGCTAGGGTTTCAAAAAGAAAACCTTATGAAGCTCTCTAGGATTAGGTTTTTCTTTTTCCACCTCCTTTAAATAGGAGCTTAATGGGCTCTCCTATTTCAAATAGGTTTACACAAACCTTGGGTTTTCCTAGTCCAATAAGAATTATACAAACCCATAAACAATTAGCCTTTTAGAATAAAAACGTTGCTGGCTATAATCTGAAACCCGTAAGCTCGATCGATAGGGACATCTGTCGAGCTTTAATGAATCTCGACAGATTGAGATTCTGTCGAGGAGTTATCGAGACCAGCAGATTGCACTTTTCTTGAGCAGTTCTTGAGTAATCTTCATGTCTTCAATTTAACCACTTGTAATGATCATCTTGAACCTATTTAGATTTACCCAAATACAAGTAAAGTGCGTTTTGTCAAAGGATATGCCAATTACAAAATATGTCCCCAACAATCTCCCCCTTTGGCAATCTGTGACAAAACCACAAAAGTACATTGAATGTTCTAGAATACATTCTACTCAAGAACAAATAAGCCTAGTCTAAAAGATTTGAACCTTGAAAGTTGCTGCAAGAAGAAGGTTCGGAATTTTGACTTGGCATTAACTTGTCTTTCCTGAAAGGCACTAAACAAAACACATCAAGGTACCATGTGGAAAACAATGACAAGTTAAATAAACAAGAAACATGTGTATAAATAGAGAAAAGAAACAACACATGTGAGATAAAGAGTGAAACACATACATCATCACATATATCACTTGATAAGTATCATGTATGTAAAAAAAATGGTTACAGAACCAAAAGATACACATCACTAAAAAATATCAATATTAATGTGTATCAAACTAACTCTCCCCTTAAGTTAGCTACAACAAAAACTTTCTTTCCTTTAACATGAAATTCTCCCCCTAAGTCTATTACTCCCCCTGAGGAATGACATTCAATTCTCAAATTTCTCCTCCTTTTTGACACGATTGTCAAAGGGTATAAAAAGCCAAAAGACTTGACCGAAGAAAGACAGAAAACAGATAAAGAGGGAAAGAGGAGAACAAGGAACCATAAACCTACAAGAGAAAGAACAACAAGATGCTATGGACACAAAGGGAAAAACATGCAAAATAAAGAAGGATGAA
The DNA here is from genome assembly GCA_032878915.1 of Castanopsis chinensis. Lineage (NCBI taxonomy): Eukaryota > Viridiplantae > Streptophyta > Magnoliopsida > Fagales > Fagaceae > Castanopsis > Castanopsis chinensis. Next base: position 4,229,366 of record JAVQMG010000113.1, read on the forward strand.
ATGCATGCAAGGGTATCTCGATGGATCGAGAGGTGTCGAAAAGCTATCGAGCATACCTCGATGGATCGAGAAGGTATCGAGGATCTATCGAGCAGACAGAAAATTCCTCGATCGATCCAGCAGGTGTTGAAGTATCTATCGAGACTGCGATAAGAAAGAGTCTATGAAGCTCGACAGACAGTTATGTGTCAAGAGGTATCGAGGAGGTGTCGAGATGCCTTTAAAAACAGTTTTCAGAAGAAGAAAAACACAGTCATGAATGCAATCATGCATGCAACTCAACCAGAGATCCAAGCAACACATTAAGCTCTCAAAAACATCTCTCAACAAGAATTTTGATGCACATGTATCTCAAAACACACACACACACACTAAACATGTCTAACAAATTTTATATTTCAAAAACAAGTCCAGACAGTTTAGTGAGCATACATTAACGCATGTAAACCTTGTGATGGCCAAATCACATTGTACCTGCACATGTATCAAGAATAGCAAAGAGTATTGCGTGTCGTGTGTGAAAACATCGCAAGATTGCATATGTGTCTCAATGTTATGACGATTTGAGATATGAGAAAATCACTTTAACTCACACACAATCATAACCGTTTGATGGGGACTATCACCTTCGAGGTACATCCTATAACTCCTACATCTCCTAGAAAACACGCTTGCAACCATATTTTAAAGCATTTTTGATCTTTTGCTTTTTATATCTTTGCATATTTTCTTTTAACAAGCATATCATGCATGGGCATACAAGAGAAAGAAAAGAAATACTCAATTATGTTAAGTTTTTGACATTGCACTTTTGCTATGCCTAAGCATACATATGTCATATTATGATTGGCGAGTAACAGTGGTGAGATAGTTATTTATGCCTTTTTCTTAGGATTTTCTAGTTCAACCCGTCAAAAAGAGTGATACGAGTGTTAAGAAAAAGATATCACTTAACCTTACTCATCATAAACAAAGAGCTACAAAGCTCACTTACTTAGTTGTGCAGAAGAATGCTCATCTAAGCTACAGGTGATACAAAGTTTAGAAAACTCTGTTTCAATGGCCATTTCAAAAGTTCACAAGAACCAATGCACACAAACACACACTGTTTTTGAATTTTTCAATTTTTTCAAAATTTTTTTTTAATTTTTTTTTTATCTTGAAAACGAAATAAAATAAAAACTAAACAATCAAATAAAAACAGACAAACAACATGAATGCATGAAAGAAAGATGCATATGCATGAAGGCATGATAGAAAGGTGCAGATGCATGAAAGCATGATTTCAACAGCAGAAAAGAAATCAAGCAAAGAGAGTCCTGCTTTAGATAGAAAGAATTAAAGCAGAGGACAAACAGAAAAGACAATTAAGTCTTAGGCTCCTTTCTCACCCACACAGCACGAGTCTTTGGCCGTGAAAATGAAAAGGCACGTGTCCTAGTATGACTACTAAAGGACATAGAAGAATTAAAATTCTCCTGAAATTGAGTTAAAAAGCTCAAGACTTTTAATAACTCTCCAAACAAAGGTGTAGGTCCTTGAGAGGAAACCTGTGACCGTTTGGACAATTGCTTATGAGGATACAGCTTAAAGCAATTAGGACGAATGTGTCTAGAAACACCACAATGGTGACAAACATGAGTAGTTTTAGAGCTACTCGGCTTCCTAGAAGGAGGTCTAACCTTAGAGGTTGACAGAGTCCTCAGCTTAGGACAATTTAGCCTAATATGACCAATAATGTGACAATAATGACAAGTGGGGACAAAAACAGATTTATCAATCAACCTAGGAGGAGTTTTAGATATAGGTTTAGAAACATCAGCGTTAACATCAGTTTGTTTACCTTTGTCTATCCTAGCAATATTAGCCTTCAACTCTTCAGTATTCCTTTTGAATGGGGGAATATAAAAATCATTTTCTTTTGAGTTAGGCTCAACAACAAGTTTGGCACTAGTTAATTTTTCAACTTCAGTTTTAAATTCAACTAGTTGCTCTTCCAAACTCTTAATTTTGTCCACCTGAGATGAAATTTGATTTTTAAAATTCTCATTCAAATTAGTGGCTTCATCCAATTTTGCAATCAAATCATCTTTTTCAAGCTTGACCTTTTTAAATTTAGCTTTTAATTTTGTAGAACACTCAAGAGATTTCATACAAAAATTATAAAGCTTGCAATAAGCATCATGAATATCATCATCATCATTCAACATAAGATCATGCAAATCAAAACAATCAAGAGTTTCCATGACAACAGGGGTCAATGGATCACACATCAAAAATTAAAACCTAATCAGAGTGTGCCTGCTCTGATACCACTTGACAGGCCACAAACACGTTGACCCCTTGTGATAACTTAAATTAATTAAATTAGCCCAGTTATTTAATTAATCAAATTAACATGCAATATCACGTGGTAGCACAAACAAATCACCAAACTAAGTAATGCAGCGGAAAATAAATGACACGGTGATTTGTTTACAAATGGGAAAAACCTTACGGCAAAAACCCCACCGGGTGATTTAAGGTCACCACTCCCGAAACTCCACTATTATCACAACAAGCAGTTACAAGCAAGGAATCCCAAGTACCTTACCAACCTACAGTTGAACTCTTACCCCAATACCCAATTGGACTTCTTCTGTAGTGACAGTTTCTCCTTTCAATGCACGGCTTCCAAGTACGTGACTAACCAATTTAATGCGCAGATCCCAGTACGCGGCTTACTCCTTTGCACGAATCCCAATACGTGACTAACTCCACAGCAACCCTTTGATTGTTGTAGTTGATTTGCAGCAGCTTCACATAGAAACACCAATAAGATCTTCGATGTTGGTGCAAGAGACTTTGCTTGGTTACAAAACCCTAAGGCGTACAAGAAACGCAGCAAGAACTCTTTCTTCTATAGGAGGAGGCTAGGGTTTCAAAAAGAAAACCTTATGAAGCTTTCTAGGGTTAGGTTTTTCTTTTTCCACCTCCTTTAAATAGGAGCTTAATGGGCCCTCCTATTCCAAATAGGTTTACACAAACCTTGGGTTTTCATAGTCCAATAAGAATTATACAAACCCATAAACAATTAGCCTTTTAGAATAAAAACGTTGCTAGCTATAATCTGAAACCCGTAAGCTCGATCGATCGGGACATCTGTCGAGCTTTAATGAATCTCGACAGATCGAGATTCTGTCGAGGAGGTATCGAGACCAGCAGATTGCACTTTTCTTGAGCAGTTCTTAAGTAATCTTCATGTCTTCAATTTAACCATTTGTAATGATCATCTTGAACCTATTTAGATTTACCCAAATACAAATAAAGTGCGTTTTGTCAAAGGATATGCCAATTACAAAATATGTCCCCAACAGTTAAAATTAAGAGTGTAGAAACATTTCAAATCAGATTATGTTTAGGCTAGTTAAGCATTGAATAGAAGAGACATCATATGTTACTTCACACAAACACAGTTAAGTATGAAAGAGTGTAATGTTTTTCATTAAAGTTCAATCCTGAAAAAGGCAAAGTAGATACATCTTAAGGAAGATAAACAACAAACTAAGTAGAAATAAAAATACATTTAAAAAAAAAAAAAAAGGAAATCCTACGCTAATTCTGGGCTGGAGAAGGAGGATCTTATTTGCTTGCTAGCTAGGAGACAAGAGGATCAATAGTCTTGCCTGAGGTGGCCTTCTTCTTATAGGCTACGGCTTAAGGCTTGACTGGCTTAGGCTTCTTTGTCTTAGAAGCAGCATCCTTGCTTTGGTCAGCCTTTGGGCCTACGATCTCTGGTAGAGTTTTAGCTTTCTTGCCTTTGCCCTTGTCCTCTAGCCGAATTCTACCCTAGGCAATCTCCTTCCCCTTGGCCACCTCCATACCTTAGCCTAGGTTACCAGCCTTACCAATCCCTTTAGAGGTCTTCCCGGGGAGGGGAGGAAGGGAAGAGAGGAATGGGCACAAGGAGGCTGCGCCATTGTTGTTGTAGCAGAGGTAGTATCTGTCTCAAGGCCCAAGGCTGCTTCAAGAGCTTCTCAGAGGTCTTGTGGATAGTACACATTTTTAGCCCTCCTCTATTCCGAGGTAGTAGGAACTCCAACCAAGTTCAATGCCTCAGTCCACACCTCGAGGTAGTAGTCCTTGTAGACCCTTACCAACTCATCAATTAGGCGGGCATCAATCTCCTGCACTCCAAGATCATAGAACTCCTACTCCGAAACATCCGTAGCTACCTGAGGCGCTTGAGTAGCCTCTTTAGCCTTCTTCAACTCTGCCTTCAAATCCATCACTTGTTGGTTGGCCGTGGCCAGCTCTATCTTAGTGTAGTGGAGCTTCTTACACTACTCTTCAGCCTGCATCTGAGCATTCTTAAGGCTAATCTCAGCGCTCTTCCTTCCCTTGTCCTTAGCAGCCAGTTTCATGGTAAGCTCCTATTCTTCTGCTTGGTGGTGGCCAAAGCCTTGCTGGTCTCTAGGTGAGGATTGTCTGCGAGCCTAGCCTCGAATCGGGCATCTTTCACCCATTCTTCGACCATGAAAACCTCCTGGATTGCCTGCACAAGTACGACAAAGGAATACCCTATTAGATAAGAAAATGATACCCTATCATGAAGTTAATAAGGCGTGTCGAAAAACTTTCCAAGGCCAAGTCCCTCTTTAGGGATTGAAACAGATCCTGCTACTTCACGTTTTTAGAGTAGCTATATCCTTTAGCCACATGCTCAACCTCCTTACCCTTAGTCGAGGAAGTCCTTCCCTTGCCCTTGGCCGTCTTGGGCATCTTTGGAGGAACCCCTTCATTGGTAGGGGACCAATTCCCCCTACTCAGCCACCTCCTTGTCCTTCTTCCTCTTCTTCAGATTGGTAGGTGCTAATTGGTTAGCTAAAGAAGGAGGAGGAAGCTTAGAGCCCGAAGCATCCTTAAGTGCTGACCCCCTAAACCTTCCCACGAGAAGTTCACGGAAGCCTGACCCCTTCTTCCTCTCCAATGGCATTTCTTCTTCTTCTTCTTCTTCTTCTTCTTCTTCTTCTTCTTCTTCTTCTTCTTCTTCTTCTTCTTCTAAACTGCTGGTTATGGGCGCGACGACGAATCTGGAGGATCGAACACCTGAAGATCTGTCAAGTTCGTATTCTAAGTCCAAAACCTGAATCACGGGCTCTCCCTGCTTCTTTTCTTCCTCAAGTCAAAACTAGTCTATCTCCTCCTCAAGTGACAAGTGTAAGGAAGTTGTTTCTTCCCTTAGAATCGCTTCTTCATGGGAAGAACGATGGAAAGGCAGCTCGACCTGCACAGTACCTTCTCGAGTTAGAAATCCAGGCACCGAGACATCAATCCAAGCCAGCCAAGGATCACCCGCTCTGATCGCATTGCTCACATCCTAAAACTTATCGAATAGGGGCTTGAAACCAAGGATGAGATGGACAGCTCTCAATTGCCTATCCTCACTCACAAACACCTCGGATGTCAGCACCCTGTTGAGATCTAGCACGTTGATAAAGTTAAGGTTAGGGGCCACAAATCTTTTATTTGCAAAAATAGCCAAGAAGCAAAACCACAATTAGGAAGACAAGTCATCAGTCAAAAAGAAACAAGCTACTAAAGAAAAGAAGAAAGAAGCAAACTACAAAACAAATTCTCATGTTAAAAGACCTAAACCTAGGGTACCCCACTTGGTGCTCCCTCCTATGTTGGGCAGTGAAGACCGTCATGCCAATCACCCGAGACGATTAGAAAGTCATCTTTCATGCCCTTGTTTAATTTGGAGAGACACGAGATAAGCCTAACTTCAGAAGATCTAGACTTAAGATAGTAGCTAGAGTCTGCAAGTAAATGGCACTCGTACATCTAGACAACGTCGTGCCAGGTGAGGCCTAACTTCATTTGCTTGTTACGAGTGTCTACGCTACCTAAGACTCTAAACAGGTTGGGCGTGTATTGATAAGGGCAGATCCTATGGACGATTAAATAGTCCCTGGGCACTCTACCCTTGGGAAGCCTCATTCCCCTTTCTATGAAGGCGATCATGAAAATAACGACCTCCCCCTTTCTTCTGAGGGTGTGCCACCCACCCAGAGGGTAATACCCCAAAGAGACACCCCGGGGGATATGATACAGGGCCTTAAACCCCTCCATACCTGTGGGGGTATCTACCAAGTGAGCAAACCTACTCATCTAAATAAGCAAAGGTGAAGGGAAAGAACTTTTTTGAAGAAAAAATAGGAAACAGAAAGCTGAGGAGATTGGTTGAGGAGAAACGAACTTAAGAGTAAGGTTGGGATAAACAGGGAACTTATGAAAATAATGACTAGAGTCACCTCAAGAGCTTCTTGAAAGTTTGAAGATTTGGAAAATAGGAGAAATGAGTCCCCCAAGCGCCTTATATAGGAAGTAGAATTAGGCAAGAGTTACTCCACCCAAATTTCAAGGAAAAATACCAGTTGTAGGATCTCCATCTCACCGTAGGATGTGGGGGGACAAGGAACTGCATGGAGCATTTAATGAGACGTTTCAGATTTTGAAGTGTCAGGAATCGTTACAGGACACGCGAGGCGACGTTCTCACGTGGGAAAATCAAATAAGCATGTGGAGTTAATCACTCAGAATCAAAACCCCACTTTTCTCCTCCGACAAGAGGGAAAAAGTGGAGTTTTGATGGGCTATTGTGGGATGCAGAAATTTAATAAGATAACAGTGCTGCGTGTTATATCCGATGCTGAAGAGGCCGATGCAATTCTGAGAAGACCGTACCCTCGAATGGCAAGGCCAGAGAGGTGAGCCTTGGCCACATCAATGGCACATTACTAAAGGTGGTCGCACTATAAGGGAAGGGCTCCAGAGCGGGGGTTAGTCCTGGCGTATTTGAAGGGATGGTAGCTGCCACCACATTTATTGCACCCCACCAAACCCTCTAGCTGCATTTATGTGGAGAAGACCCCTGAACAGTGTTGTCTTGGTTGCCACAACTCATAGAAGATTTGGAAAGGTATCTAATGGGAAAAGCACTCAAGTTGTTGCCTACATGATCAACAAATGGAGGGCCAAGATCAGCTGCAAGAGGCTATATAATGAAAGAAATCCTCTAGGAGAAAAGGAGGTTCATCTGTAAATCTGTAAAGAGAACACTATAGCAACAAGAACTGAAATTGTAACCGAGTCTAAAAGAAATATTCAAGAACTACTCTCCTCGGACTTTGCCAAGGAAGGATTTTTTTGCATAAAACTTGTTTTTCTTTGCTTTCCCTCTTTAATCCACTGTGAGCGTTGCTCAATTCATTGAAGCCTAGTTTTAAGCTCACTCTCTACAAATTCATTGTGTTGGACTCTATAGGTCTTAACCCTATTACTTCTTGGGCTAAGGATCCAAATCGCACCCTTACAAATAGTATATAATAATATAATCTTATTTTATTACATAATATGACTTGAATAATTTGATGTTTATTACTATATTTCTTATTTTTATTTTTTTCTTCTCATATTATTTTCTATAAATTTCTTATTATTCTTTCTCACATTCTCTTGAAAAAGTGGTTATTCTCTTTCTCTTAATTTTTTATTCTTTCTTGCAACTCTACTTTATATTGATGAATCATTGTGATTTTTAAAACTTCATTTGGGTTCATATGTTGTGATTTTTAAAAGTCTATTTGTAGACAAAAAATGACTAATGTAGATTGAAGTAGACTGAATAAGATCGAATGAACCAAAGTTGACCAAATATAACTTTAGTGGACAACATAGAACCAATGTAAACCGAATAATACTATTGAATATTTATCATTTTTATTTCATTTTTAGGCTTCATTTTTCTAATTTCTAATGTTTATTTTCTTTGTATTTTCTAATTCAAAAGAAAGAGTTTAACCCAAATATAATAAAATTTCATACTTTTCAACTCAAAAATTAAGGGAATAATGAAATTTTGAGCTAAACTTGAAAAAAAAAACCTACAAAAAGAATCAACTCAAGGCCCAATTAGTCTACAATGAACTAAAGGGGACTAAAATTGACCAAGTGGAGCAAATTGGACCAAAGTAGACTTGATTGGACCGAATAGAGATTGTCTAATTTTTAAGAAAAACAAATTACCTTCAACAAATTTTAGAGAAAAAATTATACATTATATTACTGTACAAAATAATTATTTATTCCTAAGTATTGTGTGAATCTACAACTAGTGAGAAATAAAGAATGAGTCTCACCTACCCAAAAAGAAAAATTGAATTATAAAAAAGAAAATTGATTTGAAAATAAGGCACTAACGCAAGATTAAAAAAAGAGGGAAGAAAAATAGACATGGGGAATTTACTTCCACCTGTGGCGACAAAGAAAGTTCCACAATAAAATAAGGAGATTATAATATTAACGCAACAACATTCTCACAAGACCAAGCTCTCACAGTACAAAGAATAGAGCATCCTAATGTATTTTCACTAATCTTGTATTGCTACACTTTTTCACACACAATACAATTAAACAAAACTATATCAGTGTATGTATATACTAACCAAGTCGGCTAATCAATCCTAATACTAGCCACGAAACCAAAAACAAGTAGGACTTGATGTCCTTGGTTTCCACGGCTGTAACAATCCTAACATAGAGTTTTGGTCGTGGTGATGTCCTTACTCCGAAGGACACTTTGGAGGTAGTATAAACATAGTATAATTCTAATTATTAGGTCATTGCACAGCCAAAAACACAACAAATCTTATCTGATCCTATCCCATATATAAGAATATGATGAGGAAGAACGAATTTTAGGTTGAGAACGTTAACGGGTTTTAGCCTTACAAAAGAAAGTGCAGGAGAGAACATTTTGAGGAAAGGCATAATATAATGCCTTCAGGTATGTGATTTCTAAGTTTTCATTAAACTCTGTGAACCCTTTGGATGCTTATTGTTATATTATAACCTGTAAAGATGATTAAGACTGAGTTAGCTGAATATGCATGGTAGAAGAGACTTCTGCTTCTACGAAATTGTGGACCATGTAAATCTTAAAAAAAAAAAAAAAAATTGTAGCGTACATATACTATATATGCAGTGTCTGTGGGTGTTTTTCCTTTGAAACTGAGATTAACTAGTCTATGTGTGCGTTCTGTATTTTTAATATATTTTTTAATGGATATTTTCTTCGGTTATTGGTGAAAATTACAAATATATATCTTCATCCAATGAAAAACAATTTACATATATACTTTGTTGCTATAAAGAATGGAATTTATCGTGCTATTAATAAAACTGTATAATTAGTATTGACCACACTTTGATGTAACAACAATTTATTATTATTATTTTTTTATTGGACTTTTGTTTTATTTCGGTAAGGGTACGGTCATTCACAAAAATTGAAAACCAAATAATTATCTTTTTATACTATGGAGAAAGAAATTTATAATGCCCGCAATAAAATTATATAATTTGTATTAACCACACTTTAATGTAACACTTCATAACTTATGCTTTGAATGTACCTTTCTTTCTATTTCTGCGTCTTAAAATCACAAGGGTCACTCAAAAAAATTGAAAACCAAATAACCATTTTTTCCATAGTCTCAATCAACACATACGGCGAAATCAAAGAGGCAGCTGCCACCACCAATGTAGCATCAGCAGAGAGAATGAAAGAGTTCAAACAATTTGACATTGTCTCAGACTATTCGGATCATTACTTTGCCTCCTCAAATTTGAGCTTGTTTGGCAAGAAGAAAGACTGCTTCACAAATGCTAATTGTAGCGTCCTCAAGAGGATCATGCAAGAATGGAAAATCCTAGAGAACAATCTGCCAGAAACTATCTATGTTCGAGTCTATGACCAAAGAATGGATTTGCTACGAGGAGTTATTGTTGGGGCTGATGGAACACCCTATCATGATGGCCTTTTCTTCTTCGACTTTTCGTTTCCTCCTGACTACCCCAACAGCCCTCCAAATGCACATTATCATGCACATGGCATGAAGCTGAATCCAAATCTGTATAGCAATGGAAAAGTCTGTCTGAGCCTCCTCAACACATGGATTGGTGAGAAGGAAGCTAGGTGGAACCCTCGTAGTTCCACAATTCTCCAGGTTCTGGTGTCACTCCAAGGACTTGTTCTTAATAGGAAACCCTTCTACAATGAGCCGGGTCGTCCTATATTTCCTAATGAAAAGCTATCAAGGAGCTATAACAAGAAGATTTTTCTTTTGTCTTGTAAGACAATGTTGGTCTTGTTGAAAAAACCTCCAAAGAGTTTTGAGGGTTTTGTCCATCAACATTTTTGCACTCGTGCAAACTTTATATTACAAGCTTGCAAGGCATATATGGAGGGTCGTGCAATAGTTGGCTACTATCGAGATTATGGATCTCGTTCCTCCTCTACCATTGAAGATTCAGCAGAATTTAAGGCACAAATGGTAAAACTCTATCCGGACCTTAAAACCGCCTTGACTTCAATGATCACTCCATGGGCTTTGATCACTAATGACATGAAGATTGCAGCTATAGTCTTTTACAAGAACAAAAAAATTTTCAAGGATTTTTTGTGGGGAATCGGGCTGAGTACTATGATTTGTTTGGCAGTTAGACTTTTAAGATACTATGAACCAGGTTTCATAGCAAATGTTCTTGACGGAGCCAGCAAATGGTTTATGGGACACTAGCTGGAGGGTGGTTGAATAATTTAGAGGATTATGAAGACATATTCAGGTCTAGAACTTTTTTTAAAATTATTTTATTATGATCGTTACCTTTTCTTGCTTTTTGATTTTTTTTTTTTAATTATAATTGAATAGTTATAACAAGGGATGGGGATTTCACTCCGGGATATCATGGACATGCTAAGAGATTTTAGAGTTTATTTTGGATGTGATGAAAAGTTTAATTTATTTGAATTTTTAGCTTTTTTTTTTTGTACTATTCATAAGTCTTATTGCACTTTTTAGTACTATTTATCATTTTCATTATACTATTCAACTAACTTTTAACCCTTTTTTTTTTTTACACTTTCAGTAAAAAAAAATTCAGTTTTTTTTTTTTTACACTTTCAGTAAAAAAAAATTCAGTTTTAGCTAAATAAGCTGTTCTCAAAAAAACCCTTTAATTACCTACATCCGGTTTAGACATTTAAAAGTTTCTTTATTTTGGACATGTAAAAAACTTTTTTCTTGTATTTGTTTTTAAAAACCACGTTTATAATACACCTACATTCTATTTTCTTATCTTTTATCATATTTAATTATTCCCTAAAAAAAAATATCCACTCCACTGAATTTACTTAATGAAATTGTAAGAATATTTACGTGTGAGTGTTGAATTAATTGTGTAGCTAAATCCAACATTGGATAATATCAAATTTTACATTTCATAAACAAATTATCCCTTTCAATTTGACCAAATCACAATTTAGTCTCACAAACCTTTTTATTTTCCCACGTATTAAAATGAAATCATTTGGAATACTTTGGAACCCTAACTATCTCATTTTAGTCCAAATCTTAGGAGGCCAAATAAGCAATTGAACATTTGTGCATTAAATTGTGATATTGTTAAATTACTCGGAGATAAAATGTAATTTTTTTAATTAATTATACATCAATTTGTAAACTTCTATAATAAGATTTGTTGTTAAATCACTTGGAGGTAAAATATAATTTTTATGTTTTTGTAATTAATTACACATCAATTTGTAAACTTCTATAGTAAAATTTTTTGTATGCCATGCTAAGAATAATAAGAGTAGCCAAAAGTCTTGTAACTCAATTATATAATCAGCTAGTTAGGCTCCTCTCCCATTGAAAATCATCTCATTATCTCCCATTTTTATTCAAATTGAGAATACATGGCATATAAAAAAAATAAAAATAAAAAAGTGATACGTCCACAATATTTTCATAACAAACATATATAAGTGATAAATTGTTATTGATTCTAATTTGAATTTACAACTTAAATCATATATAAGTGGTAAATTTTTATTGGTTTCAATTGCCCACCCATAACAACTTGCTACTTAATATTTGCTATGAAAATGTTTTGTGCATAGCATTCTCATACAAAAAATATAATGGTAAAAAGCATACCATGTCACAAACCCACAGCCCATGCACCAATTCCCTTGCTAGAGAATTGAAAGGAGCTGTCGGAAATGATGCCAAAGATGCCAACGGAATCTGAGAAGTGTTGCCAGGGCTGACAAAGTTGCCGCCAGTATAAACCTGGAAGTTATTGGATTTTCTCACACAGTGCACCAACAAAAACAGTATGCTCCAAGCTCCATATATATTAGGTGCAAGAGGTACTAGAAATAAGCAAAACCATGATAAGGATGATGGAACATATATATCAGAGAAGCCTACCATAAATAGGAACCAAAGCCAAAGAGGATTAAAAAACTGAAGGATTTATGGCTAATTAATTCTAAGGACTCAAATGAAAGGGAAATTTTTTACTTTATCTGTAAGTCATCATCTTTCTTCTTCAAAATGTTGTGTTAACTGAACCTTAGCATCACCTTTAGGTACTCAAGTCCAAACCGCCCTCCTCCCTCCCACCTCTCCCCCCCCCCCCCCCCCCTTCCCCCTCCCCCAAAAAAAAAACCACCCTTCTTTCAAAAATTTAAAGTATACCATATCATTTTTTAAATTTAAATTTTTTTTCATAATACAATTTTTTCCCTATTGTCTTATTGTGCAGCTTGAAGCCTATTGCAATGATAAGAACAAGGGTTACCGGAGCAATATTGAAAAATCACTAACTAACCATGTAAATTCCTCTTGGTTATTATTGAACTAGTCGCTAATTCGTGCAATATATGGAAAATTAAATAAAAAGATAATTAATCTACCTCACAATAAAAAAATTAAAAAAAAAAAAAAGAAAGCTAAAAGAATCGATAAGAGGTTGATCCCCCCCCCCCCTCCTTCATTAAGAAAAAGAAAAAAAAAAACAATAAGAAAAAAAAAAAAAAAAAAAAAAGAAAAGAAAAAAACAACAACAACATTAAACACAATATGAAAACTAATCGCAAAGAATTGCTACTATTGTATGTTTACTTGGCTCAAAACCAAAATTAAAATTCAATTTTACAACAATAAAAGTATACAACTTCATATTAACTAAAAATCAACCTCGTTACACAAATCCAATGTTCGCTATAATGTATTTTGCAGATCATGCATCTAAAAACACTCACTGTGTCAAGAATTTCAATAAACACTATTGCCACTTTTATCTTTGTTCTAGACATTTAATTTACACAAAAGTCAATAGCAATCACTATTAGCTATCACAATTGCTCAATGCTATGACAATCTTGACCTCATCTATTTCCTTTAAACCTGCATGTGAAAACTGATTTCAAGTAAAAATTACATTTTACACAAAATCTAAGCAACCTAACTTGCCTTACATCTTATAATTAAGTTAATAACATCTTATAATCTTACAACTATAGATTCTTTCTCATTTAAAGGTCATAGTCACTGCACAAAGTTCCTACTCATTAGACTTTATTGGATTTCGAAAAGTTATAAAATTGCACATCATCAAACAACATAAGCATGAGATGATACCATTTCAATGAAGTGAACAAATCAGAAACAAAATCAATGCATATAACTCTAAATAGTTGCATGCAAAATATATATATATATATATATATATATATATATATATATATATATTCAAAAGCAAAATTGAAAGCTTTTTGTCATATAAGCAAAATCATAAATTTTCTTTTAAATAGCCTGCATTCCAATTAATTGCTTTTGAGTGTAACTACCTCCAAGACAATAGAGTGATATACAAGGAGCAATCTTTGGAATGTGCATAGCATAACTATTAATATGTGTCTTTCATGCTCAAAATAGAACCTAATATGTGCAATGGAGCATTCATTATTTGACATGGCATCATCATCTAACTATCAAGTCTCAAGCTGATGCTATTGAATTGAACATCAGTAACCATTCAAACATAGAAATGTTAAACATCAAGTGCTTTTAAGTCGCAATTTCTTAACATCTTTCACTTTTAAATTTTACATGTTAAGTTGACCAATCAATACTCAAAACCTTATAATGTATTTCAAAAGTATAAATAAAGTAAATTAATAGTAGGGTAGGATTGAACCTTAGTAAGTCACTACATGGATATATCATTGTAGAAAATATGGAATGAGACAAATAATATGCTTGTGAGGATGGTCCTCTAATAAATTGCTAAATAAGAACTTTCTACACTGATGACCATATATAACCAAGTGAAGATTATGAAACATTATGCCTAAAAAATGAGTGAAAATATTACAGTTTATAAATGCGGAACTGATATAGAAAGGCAATATTTCTAACATGTTCCTAATTTTCTTGAAGTTCCAAACAATGTTGATAATATATAAGGCACAAAACATGATATATATATATATATACAACATCTAAATTTCTTTCATCAAGACATTCGTTTTAATAAATTCCGAAAATTTTGGCATCTGTGAGATATAGAAAACGATGACCATAAGTCAGGTTAAATAGCAAAGAAAGAAATCTGGCCTAAAGATGAACATTTCGCTCTTTGCAAAACTTATTGCAAAACTTGGAAAATAGAAAGAGCGGAAACTTACCCAACATGTTTAGTGGATGCCAACTCTAGAGGTTCAGTACGCTCTCTGTAAACAATTCTAAGGCATGGAGACATGCCTCAATTTAGTCTCCCTTATAATCAATTTAGTTTCCTCTGAAATTGTGAGAGTTTCAAAAACTTCTGTTATATATATATATATACTAGTGGCTAACCCATGCGATGTACGGAAAAACTATTGACTCTGGAAAAAAAAAATCTAATAATAAGTAAATAGACATTTTGCTAGTTAGTATTTTTGAAAAAAATGATGAAATATTTAACTTTTATATTTTTCCATAATTTATAAGTACTTTCTAACACTGAACATTATTGAGTTGCAAATGCATAGTTACCGAAACTTACAAAATAATTTACAATTCTTAAATTAATAAAGCAAAACTCTCAATAGTTATATATACAGACACACTCAAAACTAATATAAACTACAAATATATAAATAAAGACCATGATCTGAGGAAGACACACCAAGTTTCAAATATGAGTAGCAATATGACTTTCTCGCAGTATTAACAATATAGACAATTCAAAACATGAAACAATCAAAATCATAATACCTAATTCCATTATCTTTTATGTTAAATCCAAACAAATAATTAATTGAAATTAATCCAAACAAATAACTAATCAACCAAAAATCATAGCTTTTAATAAAAAAAACAAAAAATCACATGAACCTAAATAAAAAGTATTTAAGGTGAAGAATTAAGATCAACTTACTAAGACGCAAATATCAAAAATCCCAAGACTTAAAACTTCAAAATTTATAGAATCCTCAAAGTCTACTTCAGAACCAAATCAATTTCAACAAAATTTTATATATAACATACCAAATAAAAATTTATCTTTTCCTAAGCTGAAAGACATAAGTTGCATATTTAATTTTTCTCCAAAAAAATAGTGATTTATTTTCCATGTACAATATAAAAAAAAAAGAATTAGTATAAATTTCAACTCAAAAACCAAACTTACAATTATCAATGTGAGTCTTCTTTTTTTTTTTTTTTTTTGAGTCCTATCATAATTTTTGTTTTTATATAGATTATCAACGTTTGAGTTTGAGTTTAACTTGGATTTGTTAGAGAGTTAAAGTTTCATTTCTTGTTCAGTTTTGATTAAACAAAAATAATTTTATTTTAAAAAAATGATAAGGATGAGTTTGAGTTTAAGTAAGACTTGTTAGAGAGATAGAGTTTCACTCCTAATTAAGTTTGAACTAAATAAAAATAATTTTATTTAAATAAAATGATAATTTTATTTAAGTGTTGTACTGATGTGGAAAATTGTGAGAGTTTCAAAGGCTTTGGTTTTATATAGTTTCAATCCTGGTTAAGTTTGAACTAAACAAAAAATAATTTTATTTAAATAAAATGATAATTTTATTTAAATGTTGCGCTGACGTGGAAAATTATGAGAGTTTCAAAGGTTTCGGTTTTATACATATATATATATATATATTATCAACAACAAAATAAGAGTAACTAAAAGAAATTAACAATATGGGACAATTTCATTGCTGTAATTATAGAATTCTTTTCTTTCTCTTTTTTTTTTTGAAGTCAAAACCAATCACATTCATTAATAGAATTGCAGTTATCAAAATACAAGGCCCCAATAGTAGGTGGGGGATTTTCTTCCAACCACACTAGTTCCCCATCTATTTGTCTAGCAAATTTAGCCAATGAATGTGCTACTAAATTGGCACCCCTCTTAACGCATAGAATAGAAAAAGCTCTAAACTTCTTTCTCATACATTTAATATCTTCATACACATGTCCCATCCTATCCCTATTAGACCTTGGACTCAAAATAGATTTCATGACATTAATATTATCCCCCTCTAAAATGATCTCCCCAAAACCAGCTTCTATAGCAAACTCTGCAGCTCTTCTGCATGCTAACGCCTCATCTTCCTCCCTGTCCTGTACTTGAGGACCCCCACCAACGCCGCCATTACTTCTCCCTCCTCATTCCGAACAACTATGCCAAAGCCTAAAGCATTCATCCTTGTAAACACTACTACATCAACATTAAGCTTATAGGTTGAACCTGAAAGTGGTATCCATCGCATTTGCTGCTGCACGAATTAGTGGTGTTCTAAACTGAGAGCTGAGTCTGGGCATCTCGATATATACTCCTGCAAAAAATCTTTTGCACGCTGCACCAGCCTAGCCGGGTCCTAGATACTACCTCCGTGCACCACCGAATTTCTCTGATTCCAAAGAACCTAGCATTGAATGAAGAATAACTCCAAGTCCTCTACCTGAAGCCGGTTCATCAAGTCCTCAACCAACTGAAAGATATCCCTACTGATCGTTGTGCACTTCTGCATACACATCTTGCTGCCAACCCACACGTCCTGTGCAACTCCACACTCCCACAACACATGAAGCACAAATTCATCTCCCTATTTGCACAACTCACAAGATCGACCCTCTACAATTTTTTGATAGAACAAGTTCTCCTTCATTGGCAAAATGTCTTGGCAAACCCTCCATCCAAACACCTTTATTTTGTTGGGCAAATGACATCTCCATAATTTTTGCCAAATCTCACCTTTTTCCTTTCCTCTCCGAGCTCTCCATCAGTCCACACCCCTCCTTAGCAATCATTCTAGCAATGAAGTATCCTGACCTCACTGAGAAATTTCTCTTTTTGTTATGAAGCCACATCCACACATCTGGTACATGCCTTCTACTTAATGGAATCTTTGCAACAATAGCACTCTGATTCCAGTCGCGAACATTCTAATCAATCAAATCCGATACTCGACAGTCCGAATCTTCATCAAGTGGTGGGTGAAGAGCTTTATTTTTTGGATAATTTGATATCCATTTATCATAGAAAACCCGAATATTAGCTCCATCCACAACCCACTAAGAACAGCCTCTCTTTAGGATTGGTTGGGCAGTAATTAAGCTCTTCCAAGCGTATGAGTTGTTAGGGACATCAATGGCATCTAAGTAGGAAACCCAAGGAAAATACCTGCCCTTAAAACACTCATAAAGCAAGGACCCCTGATCTTGCAAAAGCCTCCACCCTTGTTTTGCTAACATAGTCTAGTTAAAACTCCTTATGTCTCGAAATCTCATTCCACCATCTTTCTTAGATTGGGATAATACACTCCAACTCCTCCAATGTATCTTTCTTTCATTGTTAACCAACCTCCACCAAAACCTACCATATATTACATTCAAATCATTACACAACTTCACCAGTAATTGGAAGACGCCTATAGTGTAGGTAGGAATAGATTGGGTCACGACTTTAATGAGGACTTCCTTACTTGCTCTAGATAATAACAGTCATTTCCATCCCTCCATTTTCTTTCATACTCTATCCTTCAAATAAGCAAACGTTTGGTCTTTTGATCTACCAACCAAAGTGGGCAGCCCAAGGTAGGACTCAAAGCATGCGACCTCTCTTATTCCCAACATCTCCTTAATCCTCTCCCTCTATTCACCTTCTGTGTTACTGCTAAAAAATACAAAAGATTTCTCAAAGTAAATGCACTGACCCGATGCTATTACATATATCTGCAAAACATCAAAGATAGCTTACACCTCCTCCAGATTAGCCCAGCAAAAGAGTAATGAGTCATCCGTAAATAAAAGGAGTGATATGCCAGGAGCTCTCCTACAGATAGATACACCATGAATCCGCCTCTACCCTTCTGCCTTAGCTAGTAGGGATGAGAAACCCTCTACACACAACAGAAACAAATAAGGTGATAAGGGGTCACCTTGCCAGATGCTCCTTTGATGAAAAATATTACCATAAGTTTTGCCATTAATACAAACTAAGAATGTAGGAGTTGTCACACATTTCATAACCCTATCAATCCACACATCTGGCAAACTCAATCTAACCATAATACCCCTCAGGAAAGGCTATTCAACTCGGTCATACGCCTTGCTAACATCCAATTTCAAAGCTAAGTAACCTCCTCTGCCTGATCTTCTACAATGCATGGAATGCAAAGACTCATATGCCACTAAAACATTATCAGTAATCAGCCGTCCTGGTACAAAAGCACTTTGATTGGGTGATATTAGCTGAGGAAAAATAAGCTTTAGTCTATTGGCCAACGCTTTGGAGATAACTTTGTATATGACATTAGATAGACTTATAGGTCTATAATCAAACATTCTTTCAGGCGACTTAACTTTAGGGATAAGAACAATATGAGTGTAATTTATTTCAGGCTGCATGTTACTAGTATTTAAAAAATAGAACATAGCAGTGATCACATCATTATCCACAATATGCCAAAATTTTTGGTAGAAAAGAGCATTTATACTATTACGTCTAGGAGCCTTTGTTGGTCCCATTTGGAACAAAGCTACTTTGATCTCCTCCACACTATATTCACTAGACAACGTATCAAACATATCCAGTGTAACTCTATGGGGTACTAGATTCAGACATTCTTCCATCTAGTCACATCCAGCTGAAGTAAATATAGACTCAAAATAATTCATAGTCACCTCAGTAATTTCAAAAATCTCCTCTACCCAATTTTGCTAGGGGTCCTATATCCCTTGAATAAAATTTCTTCGTCTTCTTTGGGAAGCTTTAGAGTGAAAATACTTGGTGTTTTTGTCACCATGCTTAAGCCATGAAACCCTAGACCTCTAGTGCCAAAATATCTCCTGTTTTAGAAGAAGGTCATCCAACCGCTTGCTTATCTCCAAAAATTCAGCTTTATGTTCAGCTGTTGATTCCCCACTCGTCAAGATCTCCACTTGTTTTTGCAATATTTTAATCTCTTCAGTGTCGGGATGGGTCTTTAATGAACCCCATGCTTGTAAACCTGCCCCACATTCATTTATTTTCTCCTGTACAGCAGCTACGGCCGAATCTAAACCAGTTCGTGAGATTAAATTATCCTTAACAATTTTCTCACAATCATCCCACAAAAGCCAAGACTCTTCAAACTTGAATCCCCGTATGCCCCTCCCTTGGAATTCCTTATCTGATCTAGTCTGCATGATTAGTGGAAGGTGCTCCATGACAAGTCATCTTTATTCTATCGAGTTTTCAAGGCGAAGTTTTTCCCTAATACCTCAGTTATGGAGGCAAAAATTCCAGCTAATTCCTCATATGCTTGGAAGAGTCTTATGAAGGGTAGAAGCGTGATCAAGCGAGGAGCAAAATGGAGGATTGGGTCAGGCAGGTCTGTTCATATTTGGGGTGAGAATTGGTTGCCCAATTCATGTAATCCAAAGGTATTATCACCACGGATTGATGGGAAGGGAGTGAGTATGGTTTGCGACTTGATTGATCCGGACCTTAAGGAGTGGAAAACGGATGTCATTGATCACTTGTTCTATGACTTTGAAGCAACCCTTATAAAAAATATGCCTCTCTGCAGATCAATACAAGAAGATGTCCTTATTTGGGCCTTTAATCCTGATGGAGTCTATACTGTCAAGTCTGGCTACAAGTACTTACATGAGTAGCAGCAACATGGTCTGCCTAGCCCTCTAGATAACTCAGTGCTTAAGCCTCTTTGGAAGAAAATTTGGGGGCTTCAAGTCCCAAATAAAGTCAAGCACCTGGCTTGGAAGGCTTGTAAGGACTCTCTGCCAACCAAGACCAATCTGATTCGTAGAAAGGTCATTACCGAGGGCTGTTGTGATGCTTGTAAAGTGCACCAGGAGGATGTGGTTCATGCCTTGTTCCTTTGCCCGTCCTTGCAATCTCTCTGGAGATCTCGAGCTCAATGGAACCACAGCACACTTCAGGCGTGCTCCTCTTTCATTGACATTTTTGAGATTATTTTTGCAGGTAACAGGGAGCCCGACCTTTTTGCTGCTGTGTTGTGGACTCTATGGAATAGAAGGAACAACTTGTGTTTGGGCAAGCCTGCACTCCCACTCAGCCAAGTGGTTGATTTTGCTCAAGATCGACTTCTGGAAAGAACTTCTTGCAGCGGGGGTTCACAACAATCCCGATCCCATCAAGTAACAGCTTCGACAGCACCGGATCAACATGGCTATAAAGTCAACTTTGACGGCGCGATTTTTGCAGCGGATGGACTTGTTGGCTTGGGAGTAGTAATCCGTAATGACCAAGGACTGATCATGGCTTCACTTACTCAGCAAATACCTCTGCCCACTTCAGTTATAGAGGTAGAAGTCTTGGCTGCATGGAGAGCTTTGGAGCTTACACTTGAGCTTGGCTTCGACAACATCACTCTTGAAGGAGACTCGGAAGTATTGATCCATCTTCCACTAATCATGCAGACTAGATCAGACTCTTGATGGAGCACCTTCCACTCGTCAAGATCTCCATCTTCTAATCTTCTATACCATTCTATTTAAATATTCTTTCTTTATTCAATTTTTTTTTTTTTAAAATCCTCATTATTTGTTCCAACAGCAAAGTGTCATCTCAATTGTTGCCAACAAATGAAAAAAGCTGGAGCTCCAAAAAATTGATATTCATTCCACCATTAATGAATCTTTTCAATAAAATTGTTAGAACATTCATGTGTAAGTGACATAATTAACAAAGTGCAATCTCACATTAGATGATAACAGATTTGCATTTTTTAGACAAATAAATTATCCCTTTTGGTTTCATCCAATCACAATTTAGTATCACAAACCTTTTCATTTTCCCGCAAATTAAAATGAAATCTTTGTGATACTTTAGAATCTTAACTATTTTATTTTAGGCCAAATCTTAGGAGGTCAAATGTGCCAATTGAGAGTCTATGAAAATCATCTCATTCTCTCTCATTTTTTTTAGACTGAGAACACATGGCATATAAAAAAAATTCTAATGGTAAAAACAGGTCATATCACAATATAATTTATTTCACACTTACGCACACGCTTTGGCAAATACCCCTTGGCCCTTGCAAACCCACTGCCTATATACCAATCGGAAGCAAATAGCAAGGAGTCATCGGAAATGATGTCGTAGATACCATAGGAATCTGAGAAGTGTTGCCAGCAAGTAGCCATTGAAAAAAGCTGAAAGTTATCAGACTACGACACTGTGCAACAGCAAAAACAGTATGTTCTATGAGGTACTAGACCTCCGGGCCGGTCTTCTCCTTCATGATCTTGAGGATTTAGTAGCATAATATACCAGAAATAAGTGAAGTCACGATAAGGATGATGGGGCTGGACCTAGTGGAGGAGAGGCTACTATAATGAGAAACCACAACCAAAGAGGATTCAAAGACTCAAAGATTTACGACCAATTCTATGGATTCTAATATATATAAGGGAAATTTTTTACTTTATTTGTAAGTCATCCTCTTGCTTCTTCAAAATGTTGTGCCAATTAAACCTTAGCGTCACCTTTTGGCACTCACATCCAAACGAAAAAAAAAAACTGGCCCTTCTCTTAAAAAGTAAAATCATATGGTATTACTTATTTATTTTTGTAAATTTTTTCTCATGTTTGAATAATACATTTTTTTCTGGTTGTATTGTTGTACACTTTCAAGAAGCTTGAAGCCTAGTGCATTATTTTTTATGGTTCTGCTGCCAAGGACATTGGTGTATATGGGTTTGCCAAGGGAGGTTACTGAAAAGCGTGGTGTGGCTAAGAGAGAAATAAATTATATAGTGATGTGACTTGTTTTTTACCATTAGATTTTTTATATATCGTGTCCTCCATCCAAAATAAAAATAAGTGATAATGGGAGAGGGGCCAAATCTTAGTATGCTCTTCTTTATTCAAATTAGTCGCCAACCTAGTCATCCACATGAAAAGTTTATATTAAAATTTCCAACATTACATGTTTAAAAATTGAATTGCATGAAACAATATTTGTTGTTTCCTACAAAGTAGAGCCCATAATTAGTTTGGAATTGGTCCCATAAATTTTAAAAGGAGAACAATTTTATCCTTCTATATGGGGTCGGTTCAATTTTGGACCCTTAACTGTAGGATTAGTTTGGATTTTACCTTTTAAATTTAGGACTGATTCAATTTTAGTCTCTTAAATATGTAGTTAGTTCAATTTTCCTTCAAATTAGGATACACCAGTATAGTCGCATAATGGCCAAATCCTAAATTTTTAAATTTTATGAGAAAATCAAACTTAAACCAAATTTTAGGGACAAAAAAGGTTAATGTACCCAAAAATCTAATTTCTTCAAAAGCTTATATAAGAGCATGAGAAATTTCTCAAAGACTTTGTCAAAATCAATCTAATCTTTAAAACCTAGAATCCGGTCAACATACTTCACAATTCAAGACATACCAGCTCTAATACCATAGGCCTTTAATCCAAGGGTATATGCATGATTTTCAAACCCGGACCGTTCATTGAACCGTAAAAAGGAGAGGTTCAAGGTTTTTGAGGTCGAACCGAGGTCGAACCGTGATGACGTCATAATTAATTTAATAATTATTTTAAATATATATAAATATATTAAATTAGTAAAACATGGAAAAATTAACTAAAATAGTCCAATTAAAACTATAAATCCATATTTTAACTATGTCTAATATATTCATCTTAAGCCCAAATATGAAATATCTATCTAATAATAATAATAATAACCATTTAAAAAAAATAAAAGCATCAATTTGTACCGGCAAGTGGACAAAAGAATTGTTATGTTATATCCACAACATTTTTTGCAACATTTTCATAAGAATCACATCAAAATCTTACGTAAAAAGTTATTACTAGTTCTAATTTGAACCCTCCACTGAAATTATTTTTTTACTCGCCAATATATTTTTTTACTCACATCAAAATATATTGTGAATATATTATGGTAGAATTTTTTAGTGGCCATTTTTTAAAATCAAAGATCACACGTATGAATCCAAAAAAAAAAAAAATATCACATGATTACATTAAAAAAAAAAAAAAAAAAAAAAAAAAAAAAAAAAACTAAGGGATAAAGATGAAAGAGCACCACACGTATGGACCCATTGACTCAACTCTCAACCACCCATTTTCTCTTCACACTTATCAGATTCACTTTTCCCATCAGAGCATTTACTCCTCTCAACCACCCATTTACATTTTCCCATAACACTCACACTTTCCCATCAGAGAAAAGAGAAGAGAGACGGACTGAGAGAGAAGAGAGACGGACTGAGAGAGAGAGAGAGAGAGAGAGAGAGAGAGAGAGAGGAGGAAGATGGCTCACTGCTCAGCACAGATAGAAGGCCAGTCGGTGGAGATTGGCGTCGCTACCTCGTCCGCTGCCGCACCGCCACTCGTCCTCCTCACCACCACCAGATTGGGTCAGATCGGCTCCTTCTTCTATTTTTTTTTTTTTCTTTTTTTTTCATATTTGCTTGTTTTGATTCAACTTTATTGTAAGGATTGGGTTTTGTTTTGTGTTTTGTGTTTGGATTATGTGAATGTGAGAAATTTTTTGAGAGTGAAGCAAAGAGACTGAAATAAAAATTAGATGTTTTCTGGGTTTATAGTTTCTTTTTACTTTTATTCAAGTTCTTTACCAGTGATTTTTTTTTTCCTGACCAAGAATAGCAAATATTTCGATGTGGTTCCATTTGAGGCTTTAAATTTTTTTTTTTAAAAGGGGCTATAAGAACCGTGAGAACCATTCATGGTTCTCAGAACCGTGAGGTCCGACCGCCGTTCCCACGATTCTCTGCTTTTTGTCATATAGCGGTTTTTGGAGCTTAAAGAACCGTAAAAGTGAACGGTTCGAGGTTTTTCCGGTCGAACCGTACGGTCCGGTCCGGGTTTCAAAACCATGGGTATATGCACAATCCAAAAAATTCAAAATTCATTTTATACCTATTTCACATCAAAACATAAAAAACTGGTAATATATTATATGCAAAAAATATAATATTAGGTATTAACTTGTAATAGCCACTCTTTCTCAAAATAAAAAAAAAAAATTAAAAAAAAAAAACAACTTGTAATAGCCACCCAACAACATCAATGGCTTAGAGAAATTTCAAGCTTGAAAGTCACAAACCTACCTCAAATTAAGTTCACAACAATGCCTCTAAAGTCTAAACTCAATGTCCAACCTACCACATTTGCAAACATATAATCCAAGTTGCCAACTATTAGTGTTCCATAAGAAAGTACGAAATTCCAAAATTAAATCATAAAGGGAAAAAAAACATTCAAAATTTAAATTTGAAAAATCCAAAATACTAAATGAATAAAAAAAGAAGTGAAACAAGGAACAAACCCTTTCTCATTCTGATTGAGGCGTTCTTTTGTCTTTGTATATAGCACTAAATTAATTTTATAGTCATTGTATATAGCACTAAATTTTATGTTTTTGACTTTCTATTATGCTTCTTGCATTTTCCACTCCCTCTCTCAATTTTTCTTCACTCTTCTTCTTCAACGCTCCTCTCTTTCCCTGAGTTGCTGCCACTCTCTCTCTCTCTCTCTTCCCTTTTCTGAGTTGCAATCAAATAAACTAAAAGAGAATGGTTGTAAATTAAAGAAAAGCTTCACAAATCATCCAAACCAAAAGCATAAAAGTGAAATAAGAAAGAGCAAGGGAATCAAATTTTTGAGGCTCACGACTTTTGTTGCCACCATCACCAAACAGATCTCTCAAACCCTATGCTTCTACATGGGCAAGTCTCTTCCGTCAAATTTGGTGTTGAAAAATCAAATTAAAAAAATTAATAATGAGGGGGCAAATTAAAAATTAGAATTTTTGTTTTTTGTTTAAATAGTGCTAATGTGTAAAAATGTGAGAGCTCTAAAAAAATCAAAGGCTTCTTTTACATATATATATATATATATATATATATATATATGATCAACCTTATAAATTTAAAGATAAATTATCAATGTTTGAGTTTGAATTTGAATGTAAGCTAAACTTGTTAGAGAGATAGAATTTTATGTAAAATAATAATTTTATTTAAATATTGTGGTTACGTGGATAATTTTATTGTTGTTATTATCAAATTAAAATAATAATAATAATAATAATAATAATAACTAAAAGAAATTGACAATAACAATGTGGGATGATGTCATTGTTGTAATATGGTAATGTCCTTGCTCCGAAGGACTCTAAGGAGGTAGTTTAACTTTAAACAGAATATAACGCAAATTATTAGGAAATTTCTCAACAAATTAAAAACAAAACAAATCTTATCTGATCCCTAACAAATAACAACATATATGATGAGAAAGGACTAAGCCTCTGGAGAGCGGGTTTAGATTCACAAAAGAAAGCGCAGGAGAGAATGATCATGGGGAAAGCATAATGTAATCAGGTATGTAATTCCTAAAAGTTATTGTGAACATATTCAATGCTTCTTCATACACGATAACCTGTTCTGATGAGTGATGATTAAAACTATATATGTTTGCTGAAAATGTTATTGTGATCCATGTAAATCTCAATAATGCACCTCGACCTTAACTTGGCCTTGTAGTATATCTACAGTTTTTGTGTGTTTTCTTTCTCCGTTTTTTTTTTTAATTTTATGGGAATCCTAGGAAATTCATTAAGACATTAACCAACAGAAGATAATATGAACGTTACACAGTCTTGTACCCGTTAATATAAAAATTTTCATGTTATTTATCCCACAATCAATCAAAAATGACCCAATTCATATAAATAAATTTCACTTTTATGTAACAAAAATTTGAATTCTAAACATAATTAAGTGGTTAAAAGAATTTTAGTGGTTATATTGATAATGTTCCTAACCCTTTTACTCAAAAAAGAAAAAAAAAATCATTTTTTGCTTTATTTTTCTTGTATGATATATAAACAGGTTGAAATGAGTTGTAACATAAAAATCCACTCAATAAATAAGTTGTGTTCAGGTTAAGGTGATTTGGCATAATTAATAAATAGGTCAAGGTTAGAGTTGAGTTATGTATTCAAATACCTTATGTCTATACGACACAAAAGCCACTCACAAACATGATATTTGAAAACCAACATAAGCGATGCCATTGGTGATGGGGAAAAAAAAAATCCCAATAGGCAAAAATCATTAGCATTAGTAGTGCTAAAAAGTCATATTGTTATTTTTAGGACCACTAATACTATAAAACATGCTGCAACGGTAGAGAGAAAGCTAAAAAATTTGGCCGTTGAGCTTCAATACACAGCCATCTTTGGCTGTGCACTATTGCTAAGATAGTAAAATATATATATATATATACATATGTGTGTGTGTGTGTGTGTGTGTGTGTGTGTGTGTGTGTTATTTTATTGTGTTGGTGGTGGTAGTGGTAGTGGGGTGGTGGTGGTGGTTATTATAGTAGATATATTATTTTATTATGTTATTAATATTATTTTATTATATTGAATGCTAAAATAAAACTATTGATGTTGGATGTTTTGTAAAGTGAGGTGGTAAAATAAATAAAATCGTTTTTTGTAATGTCAATTTACTAAATTTTTGGCACCACAAATGCTAATGCTCTAACTGATAATGTTATATCTCAAAAAAAAAAAACAAAAAACAAAAAATAACCAAACTTGAAATCAAACCAAAAATTGATCTTCGTTCGTTTATTATTATATAGATAATATGTTGCTATGGAGAATGGAATTTGTCATGCCCGTAATACAATTATATAATTTGTACTGACCAAACTTTAATTTAACAATTTATAACTTTATGCTTTGATTTTTTTTTTTTTTTTTTTTTTTTTTGGTTCTATTTCTGTATCTTAAAATCACAAGGGTCACTCATAAAAATTGAAAACCAAATAACCATCTTTTCCACGTACAGTTTCAATCAATATGTCAGGCGAAATAAAAAAGGCAGCAGCCACCACCAACGACACCAATGTAGCATCAGCAAAGAGAATGAAAGAGTTCAAACAATTTGACATTGTCTCAGACTATTCGGATCATTACTTTGCCTCTTTGCATTTGAGCTTTTTTGGCAAGAAGAAAGATTGCTTCACGAATGCTAATAGTGGTATCCTCAAGAAGATCATGAAAGAATGGAAAATCCTAAGGAACAGTCTGCCAGAAACTATCTATGTTCGTGCCTATGAAGAAAGAATGGATTTGCTACGAGCAGTTATTGTTGGGGCAGCTGGCACACCCTATCATGATGGTCTTTTCTTCCTCGACTTAGCATTTCCTCCTGACTATCCCAATAGCCCTCCAAAAGCATATTATCAGTCACATGGCTACCACCTAAATCCAAATTTGTATAGCGATGGAAAAATCTGTTTGAGCCTCCTCAACACATGGAATGGTGAGAAGGAAGCTAGATGGAACCCTTGTAAATCCACAATTCTCCAGGTATTAGTGTCACTCCAAGGGCTTGTTCTTAATGAGAAACCCTACTACAATGAGCCAGGTCGTCGTCATTCTCAAAATAAAAAGTTATCAAAGAGATATAACAGCATGATGTTCCTTTTATCTTGTAGAACAATGTTGGTCTTGTTGAGAAGACCTCCAAGGAGCTTTGAGTGTTTTGTCCATGACCATTTTTGCACTCGAGCAAACTTTATATTACAAGCTTTCAAGGCAAATACAGACTGTTCTGCAGCATTTGGCCACTATCAAGATTATGTATCTCATTCCTTCTTTGAAGGTTCAGTAAAGTTACATCAGAAAACAAAACTCTATCTGGAACTTGAAACGGCCTTTACCAAGAATACTGCTTCAGTCACTAAATTGCCTTTCACTGATTATACAAAGAATGAAGCTCTAGTCCTTCACACCACCAACAATGAAGGCTTGTACCATTGTTATTTTCAGTATTCTTGGAACTTGTAGGCTAGAAAATATATGCTGTTGATGGAGTTGGAAGTAGTCAATGAGACACTTGCTAGAGGATGGTTGAATAATTTTATTTCTAACGTCTAAATGTCATTCCCAATCCTAAATAAAATCCCTCGTAAGTCATAACTCCATAATCTAAAAAAGGTAGACAATTTCTTTTTTTTAGAATACTTAGTATTTTTAACACACACAAGAAAATGAGAGAAGATCTTAAAGAAACTAACAGTGGTGTATAATTTGTTTATCTATATACATAGTTTTTTATACTTTTTGGTTAAAAATTTAGCTAATGACTACAACTTCCACTTGCTAAAAAAAATTAACATGACTATATATTGAAAATCTAGTTGTTAGATTAAACGTCATTCATATTTTTAATATGCATGTCAAATTTTATGTCAATCGAATATTGAACATAATTTTAGACTTGCAAGCACGGTAAATATATTAAAAAAATGTGATCCAACGGTAGATTTGTCAATATTCACATCCAATAAAAATATAGTAAATGAAGTTGTAACCATTGACTACAACTAAGTGTGCATTTGAATACCGCTTATTTTGCTGGAAACTGAAACTTGAAAATACTGTAGCAAAATAATTTTTAAATATGTGAATAATGTCATTGGACCCATTTTTAATGAAAATTTTGTTGAAAAAATAGATTTGTAGATCCTATGAACAGTGCACAGAGCCTACTGAGGAAAATGTGAAATGCAAACGCTATCAGCTTAAGTATATCTCCAAACTTTTTCCCTATTTTTGTTGTGCTTTGAATTTTTTTTTTATTTTAAAACCACGTAATTATGTTGTATCCATTTTCCAGTTAAATTTCTTTTATAATTCTTTTAATTATGTGGCAAAAAAATTAACTTTTTGTATTTATCCAAAGCATTGATAAAGCAATAAAGGAAAATTTTATAAAAACATTTAAGCCATTGTTCCTTTTTTGAAAACGGTTGCGATTCAATCTAATCACTTGCAATTCGAAAGGGACGCCATAGTGTTAGCAGCTTTACAAGTTGTTAATGATGGCATGAGGAATTGGAGTACTTGGACAACATCAGGCTAGTCACTTGGTTTAATATTTTCTCAAGACACCAATGGCTCCTCATGCCTATCTAGTGAAGCTCCTAACTGCTCTTTGAAGGGGACAAGCTGGATTCAGAATGACGAGCATGATGAGGGGCAACATGTGGAGGCACCTTGCTCCACATGATGCCCCAAGGCCATGGCAGAGATAAGCCATGGTGGGCAAAGATGGTTTTAGTTTATGGGTAGTAGCAAATGGTGTTGACCCTATGTGATGGTGTATAGCAGTGGTGGCTTGGCTGATGATTGTTTTGTGTGTGGGCTTGGTGGCTTAAGTGTAAGGCAGTGCTGGGTTGCTGTGATGATCATAGGCTATGCAAGGTATTGGGCTGGTTGGTGCTGGCAGAATGCATGGACTTGTGTGAGTGAGCTGATGGCAGCTACATGATTTTTTGCATATGGGCATGCTGTGTAGGCTGTGATGCTAATGAAAAGGGCTTGGGCAGGGGCCAAACCTCTAAAATGTGATAGAACAATTATGTGTGGGTTGCTGGAGCATGGGCAAAGGCCTCATGATGTGCTGAGTGATTGGCTGGCATGTGTAGAGTGTATAGCAGCAGTTACCAACAGTTACCAAGCAGTTCCTAGCTTGCTTAATGTTCAGACCTGTTGAGTAGGGGCTGGAAATGTGAAGAGCAGGCCAAGACAGCATCAATTGAAGGTGTCCCAAGTCAGACCATATGTGGCTGCAAGTCCTGGACAAGGGAGCAGTTACTTGGCAGTAACTGTCATGACAATTATTTCTGTGCATATATCCTAGACTGTTGGGGTTGTCAACAGTAAGAGTATGTTTTTTGCCTTCGAGAATTTCGCGTGTATTTTCCAAGCTTCCTTTGTACTTGAAATTGAGTAATAAAGGTTGGGGTTGGTGCCCTGTAAATACTGTGTGTGTTGTGTGTGTGTGTGTGTGTAAATTCCCTTGATAATTCTATTCTGAATGTTCTTACAGTGTGTGTGTGTGGTGTATTAGTTAAGACTAGGTCAGGGACTTAGTGCCATCATAGGCAGAAAATTTAAAAGAAAAGTTGACCATGTGACACATAGGTTGCTTTGTGCTGTAGTAACTATCTGTAAGTATCCTATCTAATTGAGTTCTCTGCATGTTGATTTGATTACGATTTGTCTTATGCTCTATTGGGTTTTGCTTCTGTCATGAATTTTTGCTTACTAAAAGAAAGAAGAAAATTAGAGATATTTCCCTTTCATAGTATATAATGCCAGTTGGTAAAAATATGCAAGTATTATCATATGTATGATGATTGGCAATTAGATGAGTTTTATTTTCATATATCGAGCCATTTGACTGCCTTATTAGAGCAACCGCATCAGTTCGTCTAACAATTTTCGTCTATTTTACTCTAAAAACCTACTTTTTCTATTTTACACTACCAGATTTCCAAAACACCCACATCAATTTATCTATTTTACAAATCTATTCTAATTAAATAATATTATTTATTAATACCCATTCTCTCTTTCCCTTAGAATCTATTTTAATTTTTAAGCTCTCTCACCCGATCCTCTCTTTCCCTCACTCTCTCCCTCACAACTACCTCACCCAGCCTGCCATCGCCGCTGATCCAGCTCGCCGCCTCAGCCCTCCACTGATTCGGCCTCCCTCTCACTTTCGCCCTCCCTCTTTCCTTCACCCTTCCCTCTCTCCTCCACCACTAACCCTACGCCTCCCACCCCCAACCAACGACAGCAATGGAAGATTCGACGACAGCAATGGAAGACTCGACGGCAGCAGATCGGGCAACAACAGTGGCAGCAGATTGGGCAGTAGATACGGCTCCGTTGGGCATTTCACATGAGTTTTCCTTTTAGTATGGTTTGGGCTAGGTTTTCCGATGGGTTTGGATTGTTTTTAGGTTGAGTTTACCAATGAGTTTTGATTGATTTTGAGTTAGGTTTTCCAGTGGATTTGTCTTGATTTTGAGTTGGATTTTCTAATTGTTTTTCCGTTGATTTTGGGTTAATTTTCTGTTCATTTTGGGTTAATTTTTTGTGATAGGTTGCAATCTTTGGTGGTGGCGCTGGGTGTGGTGGTTGGGTGATTATTTTCTTCTTCCTTCTTCTTATTCTAGCGCGCTCGATTGTTGTAAATGTTGGGGAAGAAAAGTAGTTTGATAGAGGAGAGAGAGAAAAAAAAGAATAAATAAAATCATTTACACATGAACAGTAACCGTGTATATATGCACGGTTACTGTTCATTTACACAATCATGATGTATATTTACACATTTTTACACAGACTGATGGAGGTGTTTTTTTGAATTAAAATGTGTAAAATTGAAAACTTTTTGCATTTTACATATTTTTGCAACCACTGATGTGGTTGCTAAGCACTTAGTGATTTGTATAAAATTCGTTTTGGGATGTTGCAAGTTAGCACCTCCTTGGGATTGCTAGCTCATGCAGTTTATTTGATAAAATGCATGCTATTCTTGGATTTATGATTGAAATCTTGCCAGTGATTTTTTATTTTGTTTCTCCATTTATAAATTTTTCCAATTGTGATGGATTTGTCGCTGAAAATCAACACCCTGAAATACACAGCTTAAATTCTCAAAGAATGTAACTAATTCCCGGCGGTAAAAAAGACAGTCCAATCGGATTGGATTTTTTTTTTTTATATAACAATTGGATTGGATATTGGTTTGGTGAGACAGTGGTGCGGTTTAACCCAAAAAACAAAAGGCATTAGCGGGGGCTAAAAGCCCATAACATGCAAGGAGAATGTCAAGGTTATAGAAAACTTTGAATTACAAATTATTTAATGCTAATCAAAAGATCGATTTTTTTTTTTTTGGATAACTCGATAGTTGAGGGTGGAGTATTTGAACCCTGAATCACTGTTATGAATATCAAAAGATGCCAGTGGTGGCTCCAGGAATTTTTTTAAGAGTATTCCTCAACAAGCATAAATTACACAATCTAATAAAAAGAAAATTTTGTATATTGACAAGAACAACAATAAAAAAAACACTCAAATACATAAAGTTTACAATTACCTTCTATGTGGTTTTCTTATCAAGTACATAATTCTAGTAAAACAATAAACAATAAATTATAAGTTCATTTGAAATATTAATAAAATTATTAATTATTGTTGTTTAATTGTTTCATTAATTTGTTTGTCTTTCATAAACTATAATTTGTTATATTCTTGCTTCATTAATTATAAAATTATTAATTGTTATTTAGCCTAACATAATTTAATTTGTTTATCTTTTATAAAGTATTGGTTAATTAAATTATTAATTATTGTTTATTAGTTGCTTCTCCCAATTAATTATTGGTTAATTAAATTATTATTTATTAATTGCACTAGCACACACCCCATGTGCAAATAATCTTTTTTTAAGAAACAATAATGCAGATAATCTAATCAATGAGTACCAAAAGAGAAAGTGACATAATGGGAAATTACTTGATAAAAGGAAATTGAAAATTCCTAAATTGCCCAAGCCCAATCCAATTTTTCCTTGATTTTTTGTCTTTCCACCATTTTTTAATTCTCTCATCTTTATTTTCTCTTTTTTTTTCTTTTATTTTTCTTTATTCACTCTTGGCTTGAATGGTTCTCATCTACACATTTAAACTTCTCTTACTTTCCCAACGCCTTGACTTTATACCTTCCCAGCTCCTAACTAATTATCTCTCATCTTTTTTTTTTTTTTTTATAGAGTTTCAACTTATGGCGTCTGCTCTTGATAATCACTCTTTATCATCAAACCAAGACACCAATCGGTTTTTTATGTAAGCGAGAATTGAACTCTAGATCTCTTATACAACTATCAGAGACTTTATCAGTTGAGCTAATTGGAACCCACAATCATCTTTCATCTACACGTTCAGAGGTTCTCTCTTTTTCCCATCTTTTTTTTTTTCTCTCGCAAGTCTCTTCCTATCTGCCCTTCTCAAGCTCTTCATTCTCTTCCTAACAAATCTCTTCCTCTCCCTCCTTCTCAGCCTCAGTTACAAACAACAAAAATGCAAGATTTTTTTGTTATAAAAATCTTGCAAAAACATTGTGTCGTAAACATACTCTTTTTTTTTTTCCAAAAGATTTTGCAGAAGTATTCATCTCAACATTTGACAAATATCATGGTGGCAAGGAAGACCAATCTCCGATACACAATGTGTTCTGGTTTTGGAGCTTGAGTTTGAGGCTCGATATGATGACCAATGTGCTCTATTGCAACGTTGCTCGAGGCGGAGGCGTTATCCGTTGGTTGTTGTCGTTGATATGCTCTGTTCAGGGTGTTCCTAATTTTTTTTTTAAAGGTAAACAAATAAAAAAAATTAATTATTATATATAAATAAATAAATAATTCAGGTCAGGGTGTTCCTGAGAACACCCTAAATTGAACGTGGCCCCACCACTGAGAGATGCCTACTCATTAAGTTACAACACTCTTAGTAAAAAGCTTTTGTTAAGTAATACGCAATCATTGCATCTACAGTTTTCAAAGTCTAAAGAAATTGCTTGCATTTAGCAACCGAACAGCTCTATCTTGATGAGTTTAACTAGCAATAGGATAACTCCACCATGATAAATTTTAGAACCAATTACTATAAAGGATCTTAGTGAGCATAGGAGAGGGAGAATAGGTAGCGTAATCATCAAGAAAAAGTTCTTTAAAAAAAAAAAAAAAACTTTGGATATCTATGTTGGAAATATTAGGAGTGTGTATGAGTTGATGAGCTACAAGACTCTTGACTAATCATCTAGAAAAAATACATTTCAATAGTAATCTAAGAAAAAAAAAAAACTGATTTAAGAGCTTTATCTACATGTAAAGAATGACTTGAAGGGTTTGTGACTTTGTGTGCCATTATCTCATTATCACAATCACATGAATATTTTTTTGTTTAAGAAAAAGGCAAATAGGTAAATGGCTTTGAAAATGAAGGTGGATTTGAACCATAAACATCTTCATTAAAGACATCATTATGTCTCATTTGAGTCACAAGGCTCTTGACATATTTTTCAGTGTTGTACAGGAAACTTTATTTAGTTTACTAGGTTGGTGCATATAAACAAATCTCACTACACTTGTAAAACACCCATACCTCAAAAAATTTACTGATGCAGCATTTAATTTGTTAATATCTTTCGTGTTTTGCTGGATTGTAGTGTTGATTTTCTTTCCTTGTCTTGTTTTTCTCACTTAGATTTTTTGAGCATTGCATTTTGTTTTTATTATACTTCTCCCTTAGTATATTGATATCGCTGGTGTCTTGGGTTTGTTTTCTTTCTAATAAAATTTTTCGTTGTTTATCAAAAAAAAAAAAAAAAAAACTCATTCTTTATAGGCATAACTTTATGATTGCAGTCTTATTACTCAATTGATATCTCTAAGTGTTCTGATGAAGATGTCTAAGATTCAAATTGCCCTTTCTTAATAATCAAATTATTATTATAATGGAATTAATATATATAATAATAGAGTCTATATAATAATAGGTAAAGCAGAGAGAAAATTCAATTAAATTTCAAATTGAAATTCAATTAGAATTTATTTTTTGCGCCATGTGTCCTATTTAATCTAAGTTTTTTAAATTTTTGTGCCGAGTGAGTTAATTCAATGTAAAAATTGGATTTCAATTACAATTTAATTTTATGATATATGTTCTATCTAATATAAGTTTTTTAATTTTTGTACCAAATAAGTTAATTTAGTGTAAAAAACGATGAGTCCAATATAAGTAAACCATTAAAAAAAAAACCATAATTTTTGAATGATTTTATATTTATGATTCTTTTATTTTTTTTGTAGAACTAAAAACAATTCAAGTTTATAAGTCATTTATATATATATATATATATATATATATATATATATATATATAATAATAAGTAAAACTAAAAGAAAATCCAATTAGATTTTAAATTGGAATTCAATTAGAGTTTAATTTTGCGCCACGTGTCCCATCTAATCAAAATTTTGAACCAAGTTAGTTAGTTCAGTATAAAAATTAGATTTCAATTAAAGTTTAATTTTATGACATGTGTTCTATCTAATCAAAGTTTTTTAATTTTTGTGCCAAATGAGTTAATTAAGAGTAGAAAACAATGAGTCTAATATAAATAAATCATACAAAACATAATCATATATCAACTATTTGAAAAATTAGAGGAAGAGAGAGTTTGAATGATTTTATATTTATGAGCCTTTTTTTTATAACTACAAACAATTCATTTGGCACAAATATATATATATATATATATATATTAATAGATAAAGTTTAGAGAAAATCCAATTAGCTTCTACAATTAAAGTTCAATTTTGCGCTATGTGTCCTAAATTATTTATTTTTAGAGAGAGTTTTATTTCTTAATTTTGGAATCAAATGTGAGACCAAATCATAAATATTCATTCAAGTAAGTTATTGTTTACAAAATCCAAAAATGAACATAAAAATATTTAAAAATTTGACAATTTACATTTTCTACCTAATAACATTCTTACAAGATTTTTTAAAGAGTTAAAAAAAATATATAAGAATGACTATCAATAATATTTTAATTACATATGTAAGATTATTATACTATGCATCTTAATGTGTATCTTTTAAGTATATCCATGCATATGCATGGGTTACAAGCCAGTATATAATAATAACTAAAACTGAGAGAAAACTCAATTAAATTTCAAATTAGAATTAAATTATAGTCTAATTTTACACCATGTGTCACATCTAATCTAAGTTTTTAAATTTTTGTGTTAAGTGAGTTAATTCAGTTTAAAAATTGAATTTCAATTAGAATTTAATTTTGTGTCATGTATCCAATCTAATCTAAGTTTTTTAATTTTTGTGTCAAAAGAGTTAATTTAGTGTAAAAAACGGGGAGTTCAATATAAGCAAACCATAAAAAATATAATTTTTGAATTATTTGATTTTTATAAGCTTATTCTTTTGTTTAAGTAAAAACAATTCAAGATTATAAGTTATATATGTATGTATGTGTGTGTGTGCGCGCGCGTGTGTATATATATATATATATTTGAAATTAAATTAGAGTCTAATTTTATGTCATGTGTCCTATCTAATCTAACTTTTTAAATTTTTGTGACACGTGACTTATTTCAATATAAAAATTGAATTTCAATTAGAGTTTAATTTTATGCCATGTGTCCCATCTAATTTAAATTTTATTAATTTTTGTGTTAAATGAGTTAATTTAATTAATGTAAAAAACAAGGAGTCCAATATAAGTAAACCATAAAAAATATAATTTTTGAATGATTTTATATTTATAAGCCTTTATTTGTATAATTAAAAACAATTCAAGTTTATAAGTCATATATATACCAAAGCTAAGAGAAAATCTAATTAAATTTTAAATTGAAATCTAATTTTGCGCCACGTGTCTCATCTAATTTTTAAATTTGTATTTCAAGTGAATTATTAGGTGCAAAAATTTAAAGAGTCTAAATTCAATTAAATTCTAAATTTAATTTTAATTAGAGTTTAATTATGCACATGTATTATATATAATTTTTTAATTTTTGTGACATGTAAATTATTGTATGCAAAAACAAAAAAGTCTAGATCTAATTAGATTCTAAATTATATACATATGTAATTGTGATTATTTTTAAATATATCTGTGCATATGCACGAAATTACATACTAGTTTATTATAATAGGAGAGACAATTTCAACAAAAAAAAAAAATTAATAGGAGAGACAAAGATAATTGATATTAAAATACTGAGATCAAACTATATCTAATATGGTATATATTAATATAGAGAATTGTACCCACTCTTTCATCAAATCAAAATTTTATTTTAACACAAACTTTTTTTTGACATGTAAACTTCTTCGGCTGAGAAATGGTGTGAAAATGTGAATGGAGAGTCTAAAAGTTATTCCACACGATTCCGTAGCAACTCGGTAATCATTTTAAGAAAATTGCTGATCTCCGAAGAAAATGAAAACGTAAAATTGATGAAGTTTATCCTGACATTTCTTAGGTTCTTTCAACCAAATGTAGAAGTATCGTGCATTGTCACACAATCCGTGCTCGTTTATTATATATTGATTTGTGTTTCAACTTTCAAATTAACATAAAATATTGGGAAAATCTTGCCTTTACCATTGGCTTTTCTCTTTCACCTGTCATTGATGAGAACGCCAAAGTATCTGATACGTTTAGTTTTCGACTTGAGAGGGATGGGATCTCAAAACCTAAATGTTTCCGCTAAGTAAAAATATCTTGTGTATGCATAAACTATATACATCATTTCTTTCACAACAATTCAGTGTCACATAATTGTGGGATTCATAAATCATGAGAAAGATAATGAATATGTCAAATACATGAATATGCCAACTTTTTTTTTATTTTTTTAGAAATAGATTAACTTATGACATTTGCTTTTGATATTACTCTTTATTATCAGATTAAAACAATAATAAATTTTTTATATAGGTAATGATTGAAACTCAAATTTTTTATTTAAGTTGAATTAACTGTAACTCACAGGAAATGCCAACTAATCACCCTATATAGTCATCAGCCAAGCAAGATTTGGATCCACTGCACTAGTCAATTACCCCTCAATGTGAGAGAGGAAGGTTAAACAAGTAAAAAGGTAAAAGTTCTATAAAAAATAATAAATAAACCATCCAAGTGCTAAGATTAAAAGTAAACCTTTTAACTTTCAACCTCCGTCAATTAAAAAACTATAATACACTGTGCAATAGGGCTGCTCAATTCTGTCAAGCAATTATAATTCAAACAATAAGTTTAGATATCTAACAAATTTCACAATTTTGAGAAGCTATGAATGGTGAATAATAAACTAATGTTAGAAATGACCTTACATAAAAATAATGTTGTACTAATCACTATTTCAGCATATTCTGATAAAATTTGTGAAACTTGTGTCTCTAGAATTGCTATAGGTCAAACATGGGGGGTTCAAATGTTAGTCCTAGAGAAAGTTTAGGAGCACAAAATTTCATACCCAGCTGATGTGCAGATTGTTAGTTTTTCTATGTGCCCAAAAAATAATTAAAGAAGTTTAAATTTTTCACTTTTCTTTGTAATAGTAGATCCTCATGTACTTTTTGTTCACATTTTCTTTACCACTAAAACAAAAAATAAAATGTAATGATGATAACCAACACTTATAAATGGTAATTTGGATGGTAAACTAAATACAGGGGCGGTGTTACACACACCCCAAGGGGTTCGTATTAAATGAACCCCCTGAATGCCCCAAAAACAAAATTATATATAAAATTTTAGTTTTTTTTTTTTTGAGCTCTTAAAAAAAATTGAACACCCTGGTCCTAATTTTAAAAAAAAAAAAAAATCCAACTAAAATCAACTTAAATATGATCATTTTACTGCTGTTTTTCACAATATTTTTACAAAAAAAGTTTAGTAAGTTATAATTGGCTTTTATTTGGACCTGTAACTTACCACATCTTTTTTACCTACCATATCTAGATTTTGTTGAGATATTTTTGTGAAAGTGTTGTGTCAAATTGTTAATAACACTATTCTTAAAATATTTAATTTTATAAGAAATAAAAAAAAAAAAAAAAAAGGTTTAAATTTTTGCTCGTTCGTTATTTTTTTTTTTTTTTTTCTAAGCCCTCTCTCGGACTTGGCTTATTTTGGCATTGACAACAAAATAAAGTTTTTTCCTTGCACTTTTCTTCTACATCTGTGGTTTATTAAATGTATGATTAGTTATTTGATAAGAATGTATGATTAGTTATTTAATTCTATTTGTTTATGTATTCAATAGTTGTTGTCTTACCAATCTTTAAACTACTAATAGTTTTTTTAGACCAATGTAAAATATAGTTGTATTGTATACTAAACTGTATGGAAGTGGTGCATAAAGAAAAAATAAATCTAATCATTTTATTTTTTACTTCTCTATAAATTCCTAACTCCATTAATATTGACCCTCTAGAAAAAAATCATAGAGCCGCCACTGACTAAATAGTAAATACCATATGTGAAGTTAGTTCGCATAGCAGCACCACCCTCGTAATAGCGTATTTGGCAACAGCTCTTTTATGTGTCTTTTATTTTAATCAAGCAGTGGAAAGCTAAAGGCTGAACAAGGTGCTTTCTTGCTTGCTAAACAGTACATCATGGAGGCACACATACCGCACACATAATTGTTGTGTCCATATATTGTATTTGTGGGAGAAAAAATGCACGTCCAAATGTAAGAAATATTTGTTGCACTTCAATCACATTTATAAATGCCCATCTCCTAATAATACATACTGGATCATAGATAAGTAAATACTCTCTTTCTCTGCCCCCCCAAATATGCTCTCCTATATTGGTAAAACCTTTATGGGTTTTTCCTTCACATTTATCAATTCCATTGTTCAATGCTCGTAGCAAGTTAGCTGCAAATTAAAATAGAATGGAATACGGTCGGGTCTGCTATCTAATTGGTATTCCCTCGTGTTTTCTCAAAGGAATTCGTCGAAATTACTGAGAAATTTGACTCACATGAAATTCATATATTGGTCAAGCCATTTTATTGGCATCAATCATTAGCTTGTCGATCGAATCAAGTTGATATAACTCCTCTCACTCGGCACTTTTCTATTTGAGTTAATTTAACTTTCAAAGCTAGGAAAAAAGAAAAAGGAATTAAAAAAATCATGGTCTTATGACTAGGTGCCGTGGTAGCTTGGGCAAACTATTACTTATCCGAGTGAGAGGAGTTATACTCTCACCCGATTTAAGATTAATTGAATGATACTCGGAATAGACAAATACTCTATTTTTAAAAAATTTATAGTTGGGCATTGAGACGAACGTGTCGAGGTTTATCGAGTATTAAATATTCAAATTTAGTTAGATAACAAACATAAAATTAATACTCCTATTTAAACTTGAATTTAAGCTTGAACCAAGTCTACAAATTATGTTTGAATTTGAGCTTGTCATATGGTTTAAAAGCTTGAGCTTGCTTGATTGGGCTTGATTTATTAGTCAATCTAAGCTTAAGCTCAATTTCAGCTTTTAAGCTTGAGATACAATACATGTACATTATCAAATTCATATGAAAGCATATTATCAAACCCATTTGATTTAGACATATGATCCCAATTCCCAATTAATTAAAAGAGTTTAGTCAAATATTAGTTTTTTTTAAAGCCCATATGCAGATCAATCTTATTATTAATTATTAGCAAAAAATAAAAATCTAATTACTAAGCTCATAACCCGCCTAAGCTCAATTTGTTTTTTTATCGAGCCATATTGCCCTATTCTTCATGAGCATGTTCATGTTTTTTGCTTTGACTTGACTCATTTATAAAACTAGCGTAAAACTAAGATTCAAGTTTGACTTGCTTATAAATAAAAAAATATTAACAAATTTTTGTATTGAGCCAAGCTAGACAACTTAATTCATTTATTGACTTAGTTGGGGAGGAAAAATTTAAACTCTAAACATCTCACTTAGAAATAACACGAAATAAAGTACTTGGCACAAATACCATATTTTTACTTAAAGGATTTGAGTGGAAGATTACCCAAGCTTTGAAAAATTATTAGTCTTTGGATACAAATAAATTCCACAATTCTTTTATAATAATTGAGGTAGTACGTTGTAATTGATATACAATTAAAAATGTTGTCAATTATAGACCCATATGAAAGTGATGTTACACCAACCATAACTGATCATCTTGAACTGTGAAATTTTTCATATCGTTGGCGTTGCTCTTTAAAGTTAATCAAGTTTAACCCCAAATTGAAATTCACATTACACATACACTATATTCTTCTAGGAAACAGGCAATGGTACCCACAATGTCGAAAAATACTCCACATGAGAACATGAACAGTAGGAAATTAAATCACCAGCCTACCTATTCATCAAAAAAAGCCGACGACCCTACCAAATAAGATAATGGTCTGGTCCCACGTTTCTGTTTGCCCCCATTTTGGGTCTATTCTCTTTGTTTTTTTTAACATAAACAGGATATATTCTCTTTTCCCTCAAAGGTAATGCAGCATTGGGCTTGATAGATACCCATTTGTTCTATATTACAAATAAAGGAAAGTTGGATCCAATGAATGGGTTTTTTTCACATTAATTTAATTTTGATAAATTTTAGGAATTGTTGAGGCTATCATATAGTTTTCAATCATTGTCATATTTCTACATACATGAATTTGAAAACTTTAATGAACATCCTAATCATTCTAAAGAAGCTTATGCGAAACTTATATCAAGCCTCGTATGAAGTTTGTAACTCAAAAACACCCAAAAGTGGAATAAAAACAAAGCAATAACCAATAAGATATTAAAATTAGCCAATTGCCTGGACGTTTAGAAAAAGGAACAATGAAGCTTAACATAATTTAAAGTCTATGCGCTGATTAATACGGCATTAACGCTGAAATTCTAAGAGATTTCATGAGAGTGACTCATCAATTGCGAGCATCAAACAGAAAAGATACACCATCCGGTAAGATTAAATACATGACAAGAAGTCACTACAAATTCACGAACTCGTCATGATCATTTCACTACAGACATGCTTGAAAGGACATTATCAGTATTGATGCTTTTATCACCGTTCATCTTAAAGTGGGTTCAATTAGCTCCTTTGGAATCATGAATCCCTTTCACTCTGCCTAAATGAAGATGTTGGAAATTAAGGCTGCATTTGTTTCAATGTAAAATATTTTTCGGGTGTAAAATAATTTCAGTTGAAAATATTTTCGGAAAATGAGAATAATTTCTAGTGTTTGGTTGCATTTTAAAAATTATATTAGAAAATAATTCAAATGTTTGATAATATTTTGAAAATGCAAATTTTCTACTAGTTTCTCACATTTTTTCAGCCATCACATTTTTTCAGTCATTTTCTCAGCTTCCAAACAAATTTATATCAGAAAATCGACCAATACCCACACACCAGCACCACACAACACAAAAACCACCAAAACATCACCACCCACGCCACCACAACCAAAAAAAAATCAGAGATCAAAGGGAGAAAGATTGAGAGATTGAGGGAAAGACTGATCGGTCTTCAGCGGTAGCGACAATCTTCAGTGGCAGCGATGAGAATGAGATGCAAGGCTCCGATCTAGATGGCGGCGACATTGGAGCACGGCCTGCGGTCGGTTGTCAAGATCGGAGCTCAACCTGTACTCGTCGGTGCATGGTTGGAGATTAGAGAGGTGGGTCTTGGGTGTTTGTGGATCGGTGATAAAGGAGGGGTGGGCTGGTGGTCGGTGACAGCCAAATCGGTGACGTTGAGCAAGAGGGAGAAGAAGGGTTGAGAAAAAAAAAATAAAAAAATAAAAAATAAAAAATAAAAAGCTTGGCCGGCGCATGATTTGGGCGGTGGGGGCAGCACGATCTGAGCTGGCCAGAGCTTGGCTGGGCGGCCACCTGCTCTCTCTCTCTCTCTCTCTCTCTCTCTCTCTCTCTCTCTCTCTCTCTCTCTCTCTCTCTCTCTCTCTCTCTCTCGGAAACCATTTGAAGGTAAAATAGAAACAGAAATGAATTTCTGTCTTGAGAGGCTTATTTTACAGTCAAACTGAATTCTATTTTCAGTTTGACTGTATTTTCAAGGGGTGTCAAACACACAGTGGGGTGTAAAATAATTTCTTGAAAATATTTTCAGCCAAAACAAACACACCCTAAATCATAAAGGCACAACCATAAGGAGGAGGTATCTCATGGTTCAAGCCTTCATGTACTAGTTCCATACTTCCGTGAATCTATCTTATCATAGTCTATAAAATCCACATACATGTGAGTCTCATGCTGCGAGAGAGTTGTTTCATGAAATAAAATAGTATTCTTACCATTATCACGGTGGAGATACTAATAAATCAAGAACTTATTGGCCTAATTCTCTTTATTGGTTTTAAAATAAAAACGGTTAGATTCATGATATGCACATGAATATTAGTCTAACCACTAAAAAAAAAAAAAATTAACACACATACATACATACATATATATATATATATAAATTTAGGGTCATGCTAACGAATGCCCTTAAGGCATTGGTTAACAATCCATTTTAGGAAAGTTTTAACATCACTTTTATGGGAAATGAAAAAAGCTGTCAAAACATTAATTACTTTATTTCATTTTCCCATAAAAACTTTCTTTAAATGGATTGTTAACCCTAAGGACATTCGTTAGCATTTCCTATAAATTTATTAGTAAAGAAAATTAATTATTCACATAAAATAAAATAAGATTTTTTTGTACAAAAAAATAATAATAAGTAGTTGTTTACAATTAAACCAGCAAAAATGAAGTAACCTTATCGCTTTCTAAATGGAAGCGCAAAAACCGGAATGCATCACACCTCTCTCTCTCTCTCTCTCTCTCTCTCTCTCTCTCTAAATATATATATATATATATATATATATATATATATATATATATATATAAACCTTTTCAAAAAACTGCCCCACACCACACCTATATATATAAACCTTGTCAAAAAACTGCCCCACACCACACCTTAAACCATCCGTTAACCTTCTCCACCATTTATTAGTTTATCACAATTCTTTTGATTGAAATAAATGTAAAAAAAAAAAAACCAATAATTATTAATTGCAAATTACAAATTATCACCTCTCATCACACTCATTGAATCCGTGAGAGTCCATCCCCATCAAACCAACATCCAAAACAATCAATCCATGGATCACCGACAAACTTTGATCAGTAAGTGGTGGACCCACTAACTCCTAGTTGTTAAAACTAAGGATAACATAAAAACAGTAACACACTCCCATTCCCATAAGATCTCTTTTTCTTTTCATTATTTATGATAACTTTCACTTTGTCTCACTCAACACGCATCATCAT
Organism: Castanopsis chinensis; assembly: GCA_032878915.1. NCBI lineage: Eukaryota > Viridiplantae > Streptophyta > Magnoliopsida > Fagales > Fagaceae > Castanopsis > Castanopsis chinensis. Next base: position 4,273,628 of record JAVQMG010000113.1, read on the forward strand.
ATTCATAGACTTAAAAAAACTCTCAAGCAAAATACAAAACCCCCCACAACACAAACACAATCAATCAACAAACAAACAAGCACTCTCAAACAATGTCAACAACAACTACAAAAACAAAATCCACAACCTGTAACGGCGAGATAGAAGAAGAGCTGAAGAACGCGTTGTCGTTCAAGCAATTCGACGTCGTTTCAGACGACTCTGACCACCACTACCTCCACTCCCACAACAACAAAAAGGACGGTCGAGATTGCATCATCGCACCATCCAGTCAGGCCCACAAGAAGATCGTTCAAGAGTGGCGAATCCTCGAGAAAAATCTCCCAGATTCGATCCTCGTACGCGTGTACGAGAATCGCGTCGATCTTCTAAGAGCTGTAATCGTAGGCGCCGCGGGTACACCGTACCACGATGGACTCTACTTCTTCGACTTCTCTTTCCCACCCGATTACCCGACCCGACCGCCCCATGTCTACTACCGCTCTCACGGGCTGAGACTCAACCCGAATCTGTACGCTAATGGGAGAGTGTGTTTGTCACTGCTGAACACGTGGACTGGTAAGAAGAGCGAGAAGTGGAACCCGAAAGAGTCCACTGTGTTCCAAATCTTGGTCTCGATCCAAGCTTTGGTTCTGAATGAAAAACCGTATTTTAACGAACCGGGTCACGCGATGCTGGGTCGGGCTATATGGGAAAAGAAGTCGCAAGCTTATAACGAGGATGTTTTTTTATTGTCGTGTAAGACAATGTTGTTTTTGCTTCGAAGGCCACCGAGGAATTTCGAGGTTTTTGTGGGCAACCATTTTCGAGATCGAGCTGATTCGATACTGAGAGCTTGTATTGCTTATATGGATGGGTTTGTGAGAGTTGGGTACTATGAGAATTACAATGATAATGATGGGTCATCATCATCGAGTGTGGAGGTGTCTGATAGATTTAAAGCTTCGATGGAAAAGTTGTATTCGGAGCTTTTGATTGCGTTTCAGAGAAGTGGAGCTTCAGTGGGGAATTTCGTCGAACGGTTGAAGGTCGAGAAGAAAACGACGCCGTCAAGGGCTCCTCAAGTGGTTTTGAAAAAGAAGAAGAAGCAGCCTGGAATTGCGAAGAAAGTGATTTTGAAATTAAAGAAGGTTTTGGGAGTCGGAAAAAGCAAAGCAGGAGTGAGAGCAAATGGGATAGTGGGGACTTAATAGGGATTTTGATTCTCTTTGTAGGGGCACTTTAGACAAGGTGAAGTGTATATATATATACATATAGGACTTAACACTTTCGTTAAAGGTTTTTCTTTAGGTTTTGGATGATGATTATGCAACATAATTTACTGACAGAAACAAAATTTGATGCTTTAATAAATGTTTAAAAAACTTTATTATATGGATGGCAGTCATGGCACAATGTTTCTCTCTTTTTTAACTTTTTATTTTTTTTGGAGTGTCACGAACATGTGTTTTAATTCAGTGTCCTAGCCAGAAAAGGGGGAGCCGAAAAATACATTTTTGTATAATTTTTAAATTTATTATCAAATGTAAAAGAAAATTAATGGAAAATGTTTAAAGCTAGGGGGGCCATCCCCCTTGGCCCTTGGCACCCCCTAACTCCGCCAATATGTCTTTTCTTATGTTAGTGTACTACTTGAAGTCCCATGTCACTTGGTGTAACTCTTTCTCATTTAATGAGTTTGAGCTTGGTGAGATAACGTAATTAAATTTATGTGTGTGCGCCCCCAAATTTAGCTGTTAGTTTGTTTCTAAAAAAAATGTTTTATCGACTCACGAGTTAATGAAATATTAAAATTATAAGTAGTTAATAAATACTTTTTAAAATAAAGTTTAGCTACAAAATTAGTAGTAGTCTAAATCTACAACCTTATTCAGTAAATTAAACATTACTAGATATTTTAAAAATTTAACTGCTGAATTGCATATTCTTTATGCTCATAATATACATGTCAAATTTTGAGTCAATTCAGATATTATTTACGGTATGATCTACAAGCTTATATTTTATGTATAATTTTAAATTACAAAAACTTGCAATTTAAACAATTTATTAATAACATAACTATTGATCTTTAATTTTCTAAAAATTTTGCAAACATGGAGGATATAAGAAGAAAAAGTAATCCAGCGGTGGATTTATCAAAATTCACCTTTAATAAAAAAATATTGAGTAATATTATAACATTAGACTACAACCAATTTTGTAACCAAATTTTGACCCTTTTTTTATTAGAAGTAGTTGATACTTGATAACAAATAAATAAAATAATAAATAAATTTTTGAATTTTTTTTGTTTTATTTATGAATGTTGACATATCATTTTAAAAAGTTTATGTGATAAATTTTTTAGTATTTGTGATATTGTTGTTTTGCTTTTGAACTCATTCGATGATATCATAAATTTTTAATTTTAATGTCATAAGAGATAGCACCACAAAGAAAAAATCCAAACCTCTCAAATAATTAATATAGAGCCCAAACTTCTCTTTGCTTGTGTACAACACCCAGGAACATTTTATTTGACGTTGTGGTCTCAGTTCTTTTTTATTTAGAAAATGCGTGTGCATTGTCAAGTAGCATTGTTCTAAGCTATTTATTTGTTTCTTTTTCATTAAGCATTCTTTTTTTTTTGGTGAGGAACTTTTCAATAAGCATTCACTTATCTCATTCCCTTCTCCTATATATATATGTGTGTGTGTGTGTGTTTCTCAAAAAAAAAAAGTGGGAGTAGCATACTTGCCTTTCCAAACATTATAGTATAATATTTAAGTAGCCTCGTACAACTATTTTTGAGTATATAAAATAGGGAAAAGTTAACAAATGTCTTAAGATATTTAGGGTCTGTTTAGGATCCACTTATTTTGTTCAAACTAATAACTTTTTGCTGAAAGTACCGTATATAAAGATAAATATTAGTTGAAATAATACAATAGGACTTATGAATAGTACTAAAAAATGTAGTAGAACCCATGAATAGTAGCAAAAATAAACTGAATAGTAAAATAAGTTGGCAAAAAATAATTAATTTTTTTTGACAATTTTTATATTTCACATAACAGTTTTGTCAAAATTTTAAAATAATTTATGAAAAATTGCCCATTAATATGACCCTGTAAAAAACCCCTTCATATATGTAAATAATTAGCCTTTCAATTGACAATGGACAGGTAAAAGAATATGACATAACTTTTTCTTTAGTAGTATCTTTAGGATTTTTATCATGATTAGTAATTATAAAACATTAAATAAAAATTAAATATTTTCATGGGCTAGGCAAAGGTGTGATGATTCGGAAGTGGAACACATAACACAACAGATGTCCACACTTCCCCTCAAAGCTGTTTCATCCATTACATGGAATTTGTGTATCTTATTGTCTTTTTTCTTTTTAAGCTCATAATATAGGTGTTCATAATTCGTAAGTACTAAATTAATCTCTTAAAGGTGTGTGTGGTATTGTGTCTCACACACATAGGGTATGAAGAATAAATTCAAAGTAATCCCTTGAAGGTGGTCTCAAATTGTTGGTTAGAAAACATGAACTAAGAATTTTTTAAATTATATGAGGTTTAAAAATTACTAGACCAATTCCCTTAATTTTGTTGTCGTGGTTTAAATTTGTCGTGATTTATAAAAACAGTAGACTGTATCAGCAACTCACAGGCATCAATTTGGACCAAATTAAAATAGTTACACTTATATTGCCCTAGATTTTGAATCTGAAAAAACCAAATATTATAGAAAAATTTACAAAGTGAGAGAATTTCTTGGAAACAAAATGGAAAAAGAAAAGAGAGAATTCACTGATTAACCAATACTAAACTAAATAATGGGTTAACTGTTCGGGTAAAGAATTTATTCTTTCACAGTTACAAGTTGCAGAGGAAGAAAAATGATAGAAACCACAAATCCGAGAGATTCCTTACCTACATACTAAAATATTGTTAGCTTCTTTGTAACTTTTGTTGGAAAATATGGCTAAATAAACAAGTTTTGATTTAACAATACAAACCCTAAAAAATTAGTAATGACAAAAATTAAATAGATAGAGTTAGAAAGATCTTACAAACTATAGAATTACGCAAAATGCATTGTCTTTAAAAGTTGATTCGTGCCACCCGGAGAAGAACTCAGTGTGAATGGCTCTCTTGGCCAAACAACCCCCCAAGATTAGACTATAGTGATTTCTTCAAGTTGATCACACACTTAAACAAGAAGAACTAGGAACAACCTTAATTGCCTTTCCTTAAAACTAAGATTTAGAAGCTGAAATTTTTGTGGAGATGAGCAGAAAGTTTAAGGGCTAAACAGAGGAAGGAGAGTGGCGGCAGCAAACTGAAAAAACTGAAGGAGAAAAGAATATGAAACAGGGTTTCTTATATGCCAACTAAAGGAAGATAAGTAGGCTGACTGAAGGACAAGTTCTCCAACGGCTACTGTGCAGATTTGATGCCCAACGAGCTGTTCATTAAATGCCCAATGGGCTGCTCAAGGGCTCACCAACGAACATAACAAAAATCAAATCAAATTTGGGCTAAAAGAAAGTTAGAGGAAAGGTGAAGCTCAAGAATGATGTAACAAGCTCAAGAATGATGTAACAAGCCCAAGCCAACACTTAGCCTATTATGTTCCAACTTACCACCTAAGATATGCAAAGCCTTATAAACCCATAACAAGATTTATGCCTAACTAATGTGGGACACAAAGCAAATGTTAAGTGTTTAAAACACACTCACTCCAACAATCCTCCACATGTTACAAACACTAGACTAGGAAAGGCAATAAACTCAAGAAGGCATGCATCAATATAGTACCCTAAGGTTTTGACCATACTTAGGATAAATAAGTAGAAACTACTAGACAATGGTGGAGTTAGACTCTTTTAACCAAGCTATTAGATAACTAAACTTACCACCCACATACCTTTCTTTACCAAGGTTGTTCCATAAGCAGGTTGGCGCCTTATACAGGCCATGCGCCACTAGGTTTCATGAGAGCTTTAGAGACCTACTCAAGTCTCATAGGAAGTGGCACAACTTCCACTCCCACATAGGTGGCATCCATCAAGAGTGTGTACAATACACCTCATCCTAACAAGTAGGGACTATGGATCCATTAAGAGCTAAAGCTCAACCTCCAACAATCTTCAACTTAGCGCTGTCTCACACCATAGGGATGGACTCATCACTAATCTCCTCAATAAGATAGCGGAATACATAATAACTGACAGTACCCATATAGACCACAAATGACCTCTACCCATTTAACCCCTTGCGTGGAATCACCCATCATAGATGTTGGGCATTGGCCATAGTGTCAAAATTTAGGTATCAGTCCTATCCCCCTTGATGTCTCACTCACCAGCCTTATTGCTAGTGGCTTGGTCAAAGGATCGGCCAAATTCCTTTCTGACCTCAAAAAGTCCAAGGACATTACACCATTATCAATGAGCTACCTCACAATATTGTGCCTCCATCGGATATGTCGACTTTTCTCATTATAGATTTTGTTCTTAGCACGTGCTATGGCAGCCTGGCAATCACAATGTATGCAAACAGAGGCAATAGAGTTAGTATACAATGGTATATCAATTAACAAACTCCTAAGCTACTCGACTTCGGACCCAGCCTTTTCTAAGGCTACTAACTTTGATTCCATGGTAAATCTCACTATGCAACTCTGCTTGGATGATTTCCAAGAGACAGCCCCTCTAGCTAGTGTGAACACATATCCACTAGTGGGCTTTACCTCTTTTGTATCAGAGATCCAATTAACATCACAATATCCTTCTAATATAGCGGGATAACCACAATATGACAAACCATAATCAAAAGTACCTTTTAAATATCTCAACAATCTAGATATTGCATCCCAATGTTCAATACTAGGATTATGAGTATATCTACTCAATCTACCAACAACATATGCAATATCCGGGTGAGTACAGTTCGTCAAAAACAACAAACTACCAATGCTTTGTGCATATTTATTTTGTGAAATACTATCACCACGATTTTTAAACAAATGTACCTTTGAGTCAAAAAGAGTAGACATAGGTGACATATCAAAGTGTTCAAATTTTTTAAAAATTTTCTCTACATAGTAAGATTGTGATAGTATAATACAATCATTTTCCCTAATGATCTTAATGCCCAAGATTATATTTGCCTCACCGAAATCTTTCATATCAAAATTAGAGGCAAGAAAACATTTAGCACCATGCACAACATCAAGACTAGTTCCAAATATAAGCAAGTCATCAACATATAAACATACAATAACACCTTCATTATTAATAAACTTGCTATATATGCATTTATCGGCACCATTAATTATATACCCTTGTGTAAACATAACATTATTAAATTTTTCATGCCATTGTTTAGTTGCTTATTTTAAACCATATAAAGATTTAACTAACTTACAAACTTTATGTTCTTGTCCAAGAACTACAAAACCCTCGGATTACTCCATATAAATTTTTTCTTCTAAATCATCATTTAGAAAAGCAGTTTTAACATCCATTTGATGTACTACAAGTTTGTAAATAGAAGCAATGAAAAGTAAAATTCTAATAGATGCAATTCTAGTAACCGAAAAATAAGTATCAAAATAATCCACATTATGCTTTTACTTATAGCTCTTGGCTACTAAGCGAGCTTTAAACTTATCAATTGTTCCATCCGGTTTTAATTTCCTTTTAAACACCCATTTGCAACTAATAGGTTTAACTTTGGGTGAAAGCTCAACTAATTCCCAAGTATGATTAGACATAATAAATTCTAATTCATTATTAATTGCTTCCAACCAAAAATGTGCATCTATGAATTTAATTGCATCATAGTAACTTACAGGTTCATCTTCAATGACATAGGCAAGGAAATCGTTACCGTAATCCTTTTCCTTCCTAGCTCACTTGCTCCTCCTTATTTCTTGCACGTCATCAACAAAATCATTAGAAATTTCAATAGAATCAAGTAATACTTTTTCCTTAATTTTCAAAGGAAATACATGCTCAAAGAATATGACATTTTCGGATTCAATAATAGTATATGATTCTAATATATCACTTTTGATGACAAGAAATCTATAGCATGAACTATTACAAGCATAGCCAATAAACACACAATCACATGTTCTAGAACCAAACTTTCTCCTTTTAGGCTTGGGTAGCATGACCATAGCCAAGCACCCCTACACATTGAGATATTTCAAGTTAGGTTTACGCCCTTCCCAAAGTTTATACAGAGTTTTACCGGTTTTCTTATGAGGTGCCTTATTTTGAATATGGCAAGCCGAAAGAATGGCCTCCCCCCACATGTTGGAAAATAGCCCAAAACTAATAAGCATAGTATTCATTATCTCTTTAAGAGTTCTATTTTTTCTTCCGGCTATTCTATTAGATTCCGATGAATAAGGTGGAGTTACCTCATGTATTATGCTATTTTGTTCACAAAATTCCTTAAAAGGATTAGACTTGTATTCACCACCTCTATCGGTTCTAAGTCTTTTAATCCTTTTGGTTCTCAACTTCACTTTTATACTTTATAAACATCTCCAAAGCTTTATCTTTGGTTCTTAGTAAATAAAGTTTAGTGAATCTAGAGTGGTCATCAACAAAGATCACATAAAATCTTTTACCACCTCTAGTCATGGTGTGCTTTAAATCACCCAAGTCACTATATACTAATCCAAAAAGCTCGGTTTCTCTTGTTATAGATTTACAAGGTTTCTTAGTGATTTTAGTTTCAGCACAAATTTCACATTTGTCCATGTTAGCATCACTTAGTGAGTTAATAATTTTACATTCTTTCATTTTCTTTATATAGCCAAAATTAACATATCCAAGTCTACCATGCCAAACATCAATGGAATCAACTAAGTAAGCACAAGAAGATGAACCACTTTCATTAATAACTTGATCAACATTAAGTACAAAAAAACATTCATCATCATAGCCCTTACCAACAAAGACTTCATTCTTAGTTCAAGTAACTATGCCACCATCAAATAAAATTTTAATACCGGCCTTACCAAGTAAACGTACCGAAATTAGATTGTGTCGCAAGTGAGGTACATGAAGGACATTATTGAGTGAAAGAGTTTTACCGGAAGTTAGCTTCAAGAGTACCTTCCCTTTACCACTCACCGGCACGGACCTATTGTCCCCAACATAGACACATTTAGTGCCTTCCGCCATAGGAGTGAAGGAACTAAACTCCTCTTTGAATACACCAATGTGTCTTGTGCAAGCCAAGTCAACTACCCATCCCTTCACTTTTGCCACCAAGTGTGCCTCACACACCACCGACGCAGTGATCTCTTCGGTTTGCACCACATTTGCCTTATTTGATGTAAAGCCTTTGTTGTTGTTCTTATTGTTGTTGAAGTTGCCTCTTGCCCTACATGTTGCCGCATAATGACCTACTTTGCCACAAATAAAACAATTACCCTTTTTCTTTTGAATTGAAGGATTTGAGCCATTTTTATTATGAAATTTTGCTTTTCCATTGAAATCATATTTCTTATTATGTTGTGGAGGTCTAGAGGATCCTCCCTCTACAACATTAGCCTTGGAAGTAAATTCCTTAGCTCTAGAAACATTTTCCGACATCCTATTTGTTTCTTCAATTTGAATATCAACAATAGTTTGTTGAAGATTCAAATAAGTTCTATGGTGGCTATACCAGTGTTTATACTTTTTCCAAGAGTTCGACAACTTAAACATGAGGCCATGAGCCATAAACCTCTCGGGTAAGACATCACCCTCTTAAGCTAAGTCGGATACTAATTTTTGAAAATTTTCAATTTGGCTAGAAACATTTTTTTCTCAACCATTTGAAAAGACATAAATTTAGCTATAGCAAACTTTTTAGCACCCTCATCCTCAAACTCATAACAACTATTAAGTTCATTCCATAAATCTTAAGCACAAGTAAAATGACAATAATTATCAAACAACTTGTTAGATAAACCACACTTAATAGTATGAACACATAATTTATTTGTTTTTTCCCACTTTGCTATATTTTTAAGATCATCTTCGGGTTTAGGCTCATAAAGAACCCGGTCAATTTCGGTAAATTCCAAGATGGGCAAAACCCTTTCTTTCCAACGCTTAAAATTATTTCCATCAAAAGTCTCAAGCTTTGTAATTTCCGAAATGACCATAAAAGAATCAACAACCTGTTTCTTCATTTTTAAAACACACTAATCAACCTTTAAAATTGTTGGAAAATATGGCTAAATAAACAAGTTTTGATTTAACAATACAAACCCTAAAAAATTAGCAATGACAAAAATTAAATAGATAGAGTTAGAAAGATCTCACAAACTATAGAATCACACAAAATGCGTTGTCTTTAAAGGTTGATTCGTGCCACCCGGAGTAGAACTCGGTGTGAATGACTCTCTTGGCCGAACAACGCCTCAAGATTAAACTATAGTGATTTTTTCAAGTTAATCACATACTCAAACAAGAAGAACTAGGAACAATCTTAATTGTCTTCCCTTAAAACTAAGATTTAGAAGCTAAAATTTTTGTGGAGATGAGCAAAAAGTTTAGAGCTGAACAGAGGAAGGAGAGTGGCGGCAGCAAGCTGAAAAAAACTGAAGGACAAAAGAATATGAAACAGGGTTTCTTATATGCCAATTAAAGGAAGATAAGTGGGCTGACTGAAGGACAAGTTCTAGAATGGCTACTGTGTAGATTTGATGCCCAACGGGCTGCTCAGAAGCTCACCAACAGACATAACAAAAATCAAATCAAATTTGGGCTAAGAGAAAGTTAGAGGAAAGGTGAAGCCCAAGAATGATGTAACAAACCCAAGCCAACACCTAGCCCATTATGTTCCAACTTACCACCTAAGATATGCAAAACCTTACAAACCCATAACAAGATTTATTCCTAACCAACGTGGGACACAAAGCAAATGTTAAGTGTTTGAAACACACTCAGTCCAACAACTTTGACTTCAAAACAAGGATATGATGTTAGGAATGTTATATTTATTGTAATATACTAATATTTATTGTAGTTCCATCCCTTCAATTAGTCATTAGTCCCAAGATAGGATTGAGTTTGTTAGTTAGTTACACATTTTTATTACTAAGCCAATAAGTTTGGAGCTTAAATTCTATAAATAGTGTATGTAACTATTATAGAGAGTGAATACCTCAAATTAAGTCAATTCTCACACATTCTCCTACAATTCTCATGACCAATTATTTAACTGAATAATGAACACATCAGATTAAGTCCAAACAAGAGTATACACCTATAAAGTCGGTTTGTGGTAGACTTCTGTTTTTGGTATTTTTTTATTTATGTATTTAAAAACACTTTTGTTCTTATAAAAGAGTGCCGCGTTACTGTCATTGGAGTAATAGAGTTCAAGCCGTGGCAGAGAAATTGAGATTTCTATTGCCATTTGTTTTTGGAGAGAGACTTTTTTGGGTGGCATTAGTTCTTAGAGAAATTGAGGTGTCTCTGGTAATGTGTTTTTGGGAGAGAGGGTTTTTTTTTTTTTTTTTTTTTTATGTATTTAAGATTTAGATTTTAATAAAATATTGCTAAATTTCCTTCGAAACTTTCACGTAAAAAGTTTCAATTGTTACAGTTAATAAATTGGTATAAGAGCTTATGTCAATGGCCCTTGCAGCAAAACCCACCAGGGCCACAACACATAACTACGAGATAGAAGGAAAACTGAACGCGTTGTCGTTCAAACGATGCGACGTCGTTTCAGACGACTCAGAGTCAGACCACTGCTTCGGAAAGAACGGTCCAGATTGCATCATCAAAACTGCCAGCAAGGCCCACAAGAAGATCATGAAAGAGTGGCGAATCCTAGAAAAACATCTCCCAGATTCAATCTTCGTACGCGTGTACGAGAAGCGCATAGATCTTCTAAGAGCAGTAATCCTAGGCGCCGCGGGCACACCATACCACAATGGACTCTACTTCTTCGACTTCCATTACCCACCAGATAACCCGACCCGACCGCCCCGTGTTTACTACCACTCTTGCGGGTTAAAACTTAACCCGAATCTTTACTCTGATGGGATAGTCTGTTTGCCACTGCTTAACACGTGGCCTGGTAAGAAGTTCGAGGTGTGGAACCCAAATGAGTCCACCGTGTGTTACAAATCTTGGTCTCGATCCAAGCTTTGGTTCTAAACGAAAAACCGTATTTTAACGAACCGAGTCATGGGATATTTGGTCGGGCTATGTGGGAAAACAGGTCGAAAGCATATAACGAGGATGTTTTATTATTGTCGTGTAAGACGATGCTACTTTTGCTTCGAAGGCCACCGAAGAATTTCGAGGATTTTGTGAGAAACCATTTTCGAGATCGAGCTGATTCGATATTGAGAGCTTGTATTGCTTATATGGATGGGTCTGTGCAAGTTGGGTACCATGGGAATAACAATGAGAATCGGTCACCACCATCATCATCATCATCGAGTGTGGAATGTCTGAGAAATTTAAAGCGTCGATGGAGAAGTTGTTTTCGGAGCTTTTGGTTGCGTTTCAGAAGAGTGGAGCTTCAGTGGGGTAACGGTTGAAGATCGAGAAGAAAACGACGCCGTCAAGGTTGCAAGTGGTCGTGAAAAAGAAGAAGAACAAGTCTCGGATTTCGAAGAAAGTCTTTTTGTTAATGGCTTTCCGTACGAAAAACCGTGCTCTCTCTCGAGAAGAGGAGGACGAGCTAGAACGCAGTAACAAGAAGGTTAAGAATGCAGGTCATGCTGTTTTCATGGCAAGCCATGAGAGCTGCTCCAACGTCCAGGGAGTTAGTGAGCATCCATGCACCGGAGAGAGTTCGTCATTTAAGGATAAACTACTGGGAGAAATACCAGGGGCTTATAACCAAGCTTTTGCTTTTGAGGGGAATATGGAAGCTGATGTTGACTCTGATGAGGAGGTAGAGGAGTTACGGGAAGGATTTGCTGCGGTAAAACTCTCCAAAGAGGTGAAACTTCGTATCCGAGCTGTCTGGGAATCATCTCTCATTGTCAAAGTGTATGGGAGGGCTGTAGGGTTCAACTATATTCAAACCAAACTCAATACTCTTTGGAAGCCTACGGGTAGGTTGGATGTTATTGATCTAGGGAAGGAGTTCTTTCTCACCCGCTTTAGCTGTAAGGAAGACCATGATAAGGTGCTCAGGAATGGCCCGTGGTTCATTGGGGAGCACTTCCTCTCAATAAGGCCATGGGAGCCAAACTTTCAGCCTTCCACGACGAACGTTTCTTCCATCGCGGTATGGATTAGATTAAATGAGTTGCCCATTGAATATTATGAAGTGGAAGTTTTAAAGCAGATAGGGAATACCATTGGCAAAATCCTTAGGATTGATACCCACACCGCGGCGGAAGCAAGGGGCCGGTTTGCCAGGCTTTGTGTACAGGTGGATATTGATAAACCGTTGGTGACTAATATTCTTCTTGGGGGTCTCCAATAGCCTGTCAACTACGAAGGAGTCCAAAGGCTTTTTTTTTCTTGTGGCCGGATTGGCCACCGGAGGGACGCTTGCCCATACTTCATCCGGAATACTCCTAAGGAGAATATGGATGTTGAGGCGAGGGAAGATGTCCAGGTCAGCAACTCACACGTTGGGTGTGATATGGTGGACCCCTTGCAAGGGGAGGCAGACTGTTCGACTGAGCAAAAGGACAGCTATGGTCCGTGGTTGGTGGTTACAAGGAAAAGACAAGGATACAAAGGTGCCAGATATAAGACAGAAGGTAGTGGAATGGGAAATTTCAAACCAAGCGGTGGGAATGCTTGCCCACAGGTGGGGCCAAGAAGCAATCACATTAGATTAGACAAAAGGAAGGCTGATGAGGCCCAACCAAGAAATCAGGTTCATTCCCAGGAGGCCGTATTTGTTGCGGATCATGGAGAGAAATGTATGGGCTTCGCGATTGGGCCTGATTCCTCAGAAGCCATCCAAGTGGGCTCCTTCAACGTGGGAATGGACACAACTCAAGCCCAAAGTGTGTCGGTCAAAAGCAAGAAAGATGTTGCTCGAAGTAGAGGCTTTATTGTCTCAGATAAGGGTACTGAAGGTACCAGATATTCCTCAAAACTCACTTTGCCTATTTCCACCGCTAAGCTCAACAGGGGGATCAACGCTCCAAGCGAGCCAAAATTTTTGTTCACGGCAGCAGCAAATAATGACTTGGGCTACGATCCAGACAAGGCCGATTTCAAGAAAGGTGTTCCGAAGGGAGATCTTAGCAAAGAGGAGGCTATTGGAAATGGAGATGTCAGATACAGAGGTCAGAAGCAAACAGGGAGTTCGGGTCTTTATGAAAATCGTCCTCCTCTATCTGATCACCAGGGTGGTGTTGGGATTACGTGTGGTCCGGTGATCTCTAATGATGAGGAGAGGTCAGGTGATAGAAGGGCTGAGGCAGATGGAATGGAGCTTGAAGGAGGAGGTGCTGGGCCAACCTCTTGCTAAAGTTTGTGTTTTTCCTTGTTTTTGTATGATGAAGATAATAATCTGGAATAGTAGGGGCACTCTGAAGCCTAATTTTCAGAAGCATGTGAGGGAGTTGGTGCGTGTGCACGATCCAGCTATTTTTGTGGTTATGGAAACTCGTGTGGGAGGGGAGAGAGCTAAGAATATTACAGATCGGTTGCCATTTGATGGTGCAATTCATGTGGATTCAAATGGCTATGCTGGGGGCTTATGGCTTATGTGGAATGCTGATATGGTGGAAGTTAACCATCTGGCAAAGACCGAGCAAGAAATCCACGTCATTGTTAAGGTACGTGCTTCTAATCTTGCCTGGTTATTCTCTGCAATTTATGCTAGTCCTAGACTTGCTGAGAGATCAATTCTTTGGAATAATCTGATGCGCACTGCGGAATCGCATAGTATGCCCTGGGTGATTGCAGGGGATTTTAATGAGCCGCTTAATTGTGCTGATAAGTTGGGAGGCAGAGATGTGAGTATTAGAAGGTCTCTTTTACTGAAAGAGTGCTTAGATAAATGTAACATGGTTGATCTGGGCTTTTCGGGTCCGCGTTTCACATGGACTAATCGGAGAGATGCCCATGTTCTCATCCAAGAAAGAATTGATAGGTTTTTCGTTAACACTGACTGGTGCACTATCTACCCTGAAGCCAGAATGACTCATTTGACTAGATGTCACTCTGATCATAATCCGGTTTTGTTGGAAACTAATCCTACCAGTTGGGCAAGGCAGAATAGGCTCTTTAAGTTCCAAAGTTTCTGGCTATCGGATCCCTCTTTTCCCCAAGTGGTCCAAAAAGCTTGGACATTGTCTGATTGCCTTTAGGAAGCTATTAGTAAGTTCTCCATTGATGCTTCGGTGTGGAATGAGAGGCAGTTTGGAAACATTTTTGAGAAAAAGAGAAGTCTTATGGCCAGATTGGGAGGGATTCAGAAGGCTATGGCTAATTGGCCTTCAGTGTCTTTGGTGGAGTTGGAGAGGAAGCTCAGGAAGAGTTAGATGGTGTTCTAAGCCAAGAGGAGGAATTATGGGCGCTTAAATCCAGAGTTAATTGGATGTTGCTTGGAGATAGAAATACTTCTTTCTACCACATCTCTACTCTGGTTAGAAGGAAAAGAAACTCCATTACAACTATTATGTCCAGTACTGGAGAGTGGTTGCATTCTGAGAGGGATGTCAAGGAGTATATCTGGTCTGGGTTTGCTGCGTTATACACTACTTCCCTTAGCTGTTCTTCTCTCAGTATATCAGATGGGTCGACTTGGCAAGCCCGTCTTTCCGAGGAAGAGCGAGAGAGTATGGAGGTCGGGGTTTCAGAGGATGAAATTAAAGCAGGGCTGTGGTCTTTAAAGGCTTTTAAAGCCCCAGGTCCTGATGGGCTTCATGCTGGGTTCTTTCAGAGATTTTGGCTTATCGTTGGGAAATCAGTGGTGGAGGAAATTAGGAAAATCTTTGTTGCCATGGAAATCCCTGAGGAGTTAAACAGGACTCACATTACCCTTATTCCAAAAATTCCTGGGCCGGAAACTCTTAACAATTATCGGCCTATCAGCTTGTGCAACACAGTGTACAAGATTGTCTCTAAGATTTTAGTTGCCCGGCTGAGGCCTTGGCTTGGTAAACTCATCTCTCCTTGTCAATCTGCTTTTGTTCCTGGCAGAAGAGGAACGGATAATGCCATAATAGTGCAAGAGCTTATTCACACGATCAGTAGAAGGAAGGGAAGAAATGGGTTTATGGCGATTAAAATTGACTTGGAAAAAGCTTATGACAAGCTTGAATGGGGTTTTATTAGAGAAATGTTGACTAGAATCAATCTTCCTCATAACATTATAAAGCTGATTATGAGCTGTGTGTCAACGGTTTCCACTTCCATTGTGGTGAATGGGGGTGCTCTAGAGCAGATTCTGCCTTCAAGGGGTCTTAGACAAGGGGATCCTCTTTCTCCTTATCTTTTCATCCTTTGTATGGACTTCCTTGGCCAACTCATCGAAGAGAAGTGCAGTACAAATAGTTGGAAGCCGGTGAGAGTTAATAGGAGTGGCATGGCCTTCTCGCATCTTTTCTTCGCAGACGATTTAGTGCTGTTTGCCAAAGCTGATCCAGAGAACTGTTCTGCCATAAGGGAGGTGTTAGACCTTTTCTGTAGTAAGTCGGGCCAATCTGTTAGTGGTGCGAAGTCAAGGGTCTATTTCTCTCCGAATGTTGATAGGGACTGTAGGGAGGATCTATGTGCTATCTTGGGCTTCCAATCCACTCCTCATCTTGGTAAATATCTTGGCATTCCCATTAAGCATCCGGGGTCCTCGTCTCATGACTTTAATTTTGTGCTTGAGCGAGTTAAGCAAAAATTGTCGGGTTGGAAGGCAAACCTTCTGTCATTGGCGGGTCGTTCTGTTCTTGTAAGGCAGGCCTCCTCTACCATTCCGAACTACGTGATGCAAAGTGCTCTTCTTCCTAATAATATTATTGAAGGCATCGATCGAGTGAATAGGAATTTCCTATGGGGTTCAACGGATTCGGTAAAGAAAATGCATTAGGTTGGTTGGGATAAGGTCACCAAGCCAAAGGATGAAGGGGGTTTGGGAATTCAAGCAGCTAACGGTAGGAATTTGGCTCTTCTTTCAAAGCTCAATTGGCGGTTCCATACAGAAGGAGAGTCTTTATGGGCAAAAGTTTTAAAAGGAAAATACTGTAACACTCGAAGATTGAGCTCCTTGAATAGAGACAAGCTCCCTTGTTCGAGGGTTTGGACAGCAATGAAGAAGGGTGCTGAGATCTTTCAAAAAGGTGTCAGGTGGACGTGTGGCAGAGACAGTAACCTCAGATTTTGGTTTGACGATTGGTCTAATTTTGGAGCTTTGAGACAAAGAATATATGGTCTGTTGACCTTGGAGGCTGTAGATTTAAGGGTTAAAGATGTAGTGTCTGCGGCGGGGTGGAATTGGTCCATCATTCCTTTTGAATTTCCTAAGTCTATCAAGAAGGAGCTTCAAGCCTTGCCGGTTGCGCTAGCTTCCCGTGTGGAGGATAAGTTAACTTGGAAGGAGTCTGATAATGGTATATTCAGCCTTGGTTCAACTTATAAGTTAGCAACATCCCAGTGTAGTGCGGATCTCTTCCGGGGTAAATGGATTTGGAAGGTTCGGGTTCTTCCTAGAATTCAATCCTTTGCTTGGCTTTGCTGTCATGAGAGTATTGGGGTGAGGGAGTGCCTATATCGAAGGGGTATTCTGAATGATAGTCGCTGCCCCCTTTGCCATGTGTCTAGTGAATCCATTAGTCATGCCATTCGTGATTGTGAAGTAGTTAAACAGGTTTGGTATCAACTGGGTGTGAACAGAGGCAGCAGCTCCTTTTTTAACAGTAACTTACAGGATTGGATGGAGATGAATGGTACTAATAGACGTTATGTCGGTCAACATGCTGTGTCTTGGAATATAATTTTTCTCTTCGGAATTTGGTTGATTTGGTTCCAAAGAAACCAGGTAGTGTTTAAAGGGCAGAGGCCGAATCCTTGCTTAGCTAAGGAAATCTCTCGTAGAGCCTTAGAGTTTTACTACTATGCTAGTCCGTATAAGGATGCTATCACTAGAGTTTGCCAACCTGTTCGTTGGAGTAAACCAGCTTGTGGATGGGTTAAATTAAATACAGATGGTTCCTCGCTTGGTAATCCGGGTCTTGCTGGGGGAGGGGGTATTATTCGTGATGAGGATGGGAATTGGATTGTCGGTTTTGCTCGCAAGATTGGAATGACAACTAGTTTCATTGCTGAACTTTGGGCTCTTCGTGATGGGCTTAATGTGTGTCTCAACTATAAGTTTACTACTGTGGAAGTGGAGCTAGACGCTAAGTCTATAGTAGAGGCTTTGGCTAATCCGCACTACACCAATGTTTTTGTCTCTTCTCTAATGGAGGATTGCAGGCTCCTTTTGTCTCAGATTCCTCAGGTATGTTTTAGGCATTGTTATCGTGAAGCAAATAGATGCGCTGATGCTCTTACTCGTATGGGAGGAAATCAAGCCACTGATTTTGTTTTTCTTGCTTGTCCGCCTGTGGACTTAGCTAAGTTGTTAGATTTTGATGCTCGTGGGTTGTATCTGAACAGGGCTTGCCCTGCCTCTTTGTTTTCTTCTTAGTTTTGAATGAATTCCCTTTTCACCAAAAAAAAATAAAAGAAAGTTTTGACCTTTTTGGGATTCGGAAAAGGCAAAGCGGATGTGAGATCAAATGGGATAGTGGGGACTTGATTGGGATTTTCCTTCTCTTTTGTAGGGGCACTTTAGACAAGGTAAAGTGTGTGTATTTATATATATATATATATATATAGGACTTAATAACACTTTCATTAATGGTTTTTGCTTTAGGTTTTGGATGATGATTATGCAACATAATTTACTGACAGGAACAAAATTTGATGCCTTAGTAAAGGTTTTAAACACTTTATTATATAATCTCAACAAAAAAAAAAAACACTATTATATGGATGGTACAATGTTTGTTTCTCTCCTTTTTTTTTTTTTTCTTCTTTGTTTGAGTATGATAAATATGTGCTTATGTTAATGTTTTACTTAGAAAGTTTTTTCATCATTACTCTCCAATCTCTATGTATATATTTCGATTGTTTTTTTCACTTTGAAAATTGTTGAGTTTTATAAACTCAAATTTTTAATGAAATATTAGCATTATAAGTAATTGATAAGTGATAATACATAAATAATATTTAAATAAAAATTTTGAATTATTTTTTGTTTTATATTTAAAAGTTGACGTATCATTTTAAAAAATTTATGTAGTAAATTTATTAATATTTATGGTATCATTGATTTTTCTTTTCACCTCATTGGATGATTTCATACAGTTTACTTGAGATAATTACAATAAATTTACTTGTGGTTAGACAATATTCACTTTACTACTCGTGGTTTAAAAATATCACTTTACTCACTTAAGTTTAATTTTATTTGTGTTATGTAACTTGCTTCTGTTGAAAATATAAATAAATATGTATTTTTATTCATCTTTTAAGTCCCTCTCCTCTTAAAAAAAAAATACATTAAAAAAAAAAACTAGAGAGCACAAGATCAAAAGTTCTACGGGTAAAATAATTTATGCAAATCTTATAACGTGGCTCAAAGATCTTCAATGAAACACAAGAACAGAAGATTTAAACCCAGGAGAATACTGACCCAAATCCCTTGACTCAAAGTCAAACAACCACATACATAACCAAAAGACCTCTCATTTTCCAAACTCAAACCGTAATGAACAAGTTTTAGAACCCAATTATAGATCAAACAGAAAATAGAAACAAACCAAAGAGAGGAACTTTCAGTCACACACATGGGTGATTGCATGTGTACCAGAAAGAAAAAAAATTCAAACCTCTCTGAATAATTATATAGAGCCCAAAGGCCCCGAACTTCTCCTTGCATGTGTACCGCCCCCGGGAGCATTTGATTTAATATTGTGGTCTCAGTTCCTATTTGATTAAGAAAATCGGTACTAACTGGCAAGTAGCATTGGCCCTTAATTTGTTCTAAGTTATTTATTTGTCTTTTTCATTTTAGTTTTCGGTGCCTAGTGTTATAAGAATATTTTTTGAAATAGTCATTCACATTTTTTTTTTTAACATAAATAATCATTTACTTGTAAATTAATTGGAGTATACTTGCCTTTCCATTAATTATAGTATAATATTTAAGTAGTTTTGTACAACTATTTTTGACTATATAAAAAATCTTTTATATTTGTAAATAATTAGTTTTCTTTGTGTCTTCTGTCTATATTATCTTAAAAAAAAAAAAAAAAAATCAATGAGGGTAAAATAATGTGACATAACTTTTTCTTTAGTAGTGTCTTCAGTTTTTTTTTTTTTTTTAAAATAGCTTTTTTCCTTTTATTTTTTAATCATGATTAGTAACCATAAAATAATTAATAAGAATTAAAATTTTTCATGGACTAGGCAAAGGGTGTGATGATTCAGAAGTGGAACACACAGCACAATGATGTGTTTCACACTTTCCCTCAAATCTTTTTCATCCATGACACGAAATTTGTGTCCTTTGTTTTTTTAATCTCATAATGTAGGTGTCCATAATTCTTAAAGCACTAAATTAATCTCTTGGGTGCGCGTGTGGTATTTCACACAAGTGGGGTGTAAAGAGTAATCTCAAAGTAATCCCTTGAAGGCCGTCTCAAAGTGTTGGTTAGAAAACATGAACCGAAAATTTATAAACCACATGAAACTTGAAAATTACTAGACCAACCCTTTTACTATTGTTGTCGTGATTTAAATTCATCTTGATTCATAAAATAATAGACTGCATCAACAACTCAGAGGCATCAATTTGGACCAAATTAAAATAGTTACACTTGTATTATCCTAGGTTATGAATCTCAAAAAAGCCAAATATAATAGCAAAGTCTATAATGTGAAGATTTTCATGGCAACAAAAAGAGAAAAGAAAATAGTGACTCCACAAATGCGAGAAATTCCTTACGTAAATACTAAAATATTATTAGTTTTTTCTTTTCTTTTCTTTTTTTTTTGTAGCATTGTCTTCAAAACTAGGATATTAGGTTAGGATTTTTTTTTTTTTTTTTTTGGTAATATCCTAATATGCTAATGCTTCTTGTAATTCCATCCCTTCAATTAGTAGTTACTCCCAATATAGGATTGAGCTAGTTAGTTAGTTACACATATTGAAATATCCCTTCAATTAGTAGTTACTCCCAATATAGGATTGAGTTAATTAGTTAGTTACACATACTGGAATAAGGGTAGAGCTAGTTAGTGCTATTTGCACATGTTGCACTATAATCAGATAGCACTATAATCACATAGCTTAATTGGTAAGACTGCTAGATCACATGCTTAATTGGTAAGACTGTGAGAGCACATGCTTATGCTAAGCAAGTAGAAGTGATTCATGTAATAGGATGAGAGCTTAAGTTCAACAAATAGTGCATGTATCTTGAAGGAGAAATCAATTAATTACTTAGTGCATTTTCTTTCTCTCTTTAAGTATTTCATTATAGAAGGTAACTACTTCAAATTAAATTAATTCTCATACATCCTGCTTAGGAACCATTGGGTCACTAATACATGACTAATTTTTTTTAACTTATTAAAATGAAGGCATCAAATAAGTCCTAGTATACCAGTTAAAGTTGGTTTGGGACAGCGTGCGATTTGGTAATCCCGACTTAAGTGCTTCTGTTTTTTGTATTTAAAATATATAAATAAATTCCTTTTGCTCTTTAAGTTGCAGTTTTCTCAAATTAAGAGAGTGCTGCATTATTGTTATTGAGATTTGAGAGCAATACAGTTCAAGCCGTGGCATTGATTCTTAGAGAAATTGAGATAACTTATCGCAACAAAAAGTTTCAATTATTGTTGCGGTAACTTATCACGACAAAAAGTTTGTTGCAATAAGTTTCACATGTACTTTATTGACCTATCGCAACAAAAGGATTTGTTGCAATAAGTTTTTAAGAGGTACTTTATTGCAATAGAAATTATTGTTGCAGTAACCTATTGCAACAAAACTCTATTGCAACAAAATTTTTGTTGCAATAGTCTATTGCCACAGACTTTATCGCAACAGTGGGCAACAAAAGAATTTCGTGGCGATAGAGGTTTGTTGCAACAATATGAAGCTTACTGCAACAAAATATTTCATTACAATAAGGCTATTTTCTTGCAATGAGGATTATCTTCAACATGCAAATACACAGAAGAAGAGAAAGCCTTTCCCTTCGCTTTTGTTAAGCCACTTTCAACGCATAATATAACATCTTCATTGCAGCCAAGGTCAATTGCCGAGCAAAAGTTCCCTTCTATCAAAGGAAGAATGAGAACATAAGAGTTGGTCTTAGGAGCTTATAAAATTAGAGATGGTAATTGTTACCCAACCCAACCTAACCCTAATGGATCGGGTTTTACTCTACCCAAAAATAGTAGGGTCTGTTTGGGTTTTTAAAATAAAACTTGAAGCAGGTCCGAGTTTTGGCAATACCCCCCTCGAACCCGAACCCAGACTCGACCCGCTTCAAACTAAAATTACTAATAAACCCTAATTCCCTCTCATTTCACTCAGCCAGCCCGGTCGCCCGTCACTCTTCTCTCCCACTCTCACTCACTCTCAAGTCTCACCCTCAAGCTCTATCACTGCTAGCCCTCAAGGTCGTCAAGATTTGTTGCTCACGGCCCTCAATCTAATCTCTTAAGCTCTATGTTTACAATTTTATATTTTTATTGCATGAGAGGGGCTTCAAAGTTATTTATTTAATTTTTAATAATTTATAAAATGTTATTTTTTAGTAAAATAACTTGCAATTGAACGTGATTCAATCTTTTCTAGTTAAAAATGAGGGATTAGGTCACCAATCATATTGTTTTAGTCCAATTTTTTATTTTTGTTAATGAAATCATTGGGTAGTGTTTTTTTATGAACATGTTTATTGTTTTAAATTGCATTTGGGTTGTTGATGGGTTAGGTTTAAATCAGTCAGCCTTTGGGATTTTTTTTTTTTTTTTTTTTTTTTTTTTTTTTTTTTGTTGCAAGTTCGAAACACAAATTTTGATTTTGAATCTTTTTTTTTTTTTTTTTAATTTTTGAGAAACATAGATTTTGTCTTAGTGGGTAATCTTGTTGTTTGTGTTTTTTAATCTGTGTTTATAGTTGGTTTATAGTTCATTGTGATGTTTAGGGCTGTTGATGTCTCAATTACTCTCAAGTCAGTGTTTGAGTAATGTTCAATTGGTTTATAGTTGATCTTGTCTGTGCTTGTTGTGAATGTAGTGGAAGAAATTGCGTTTTATTGTTTTTTGCATTTGTTGTGAATGTAGTGCTTAAATTGGAAATGGGAGACACAAAAAAAAATCTAGTTCTCCCTCATCAGGCAGCTCTCCCTTGAGAACCACACGTTGCCCCTTACCAACTATGCAATCTCCTTCGCCATTTTCACGATCACCCTTACCATTGTCACCTTCTGTTAGCTCACCCTCAGGATCACTATCACTCTTATGCCCATTAAACAATAAATAAGTGTTCGAATTCGTAGTTAATCATGTTTAATTATGATTGGATTGATAGAATTTGTGAATATTTGTAATTATAAATTTGTGCCCATTAAACAATAAGTATGTAATAATGAATTTGTGAATATTTGTTTTGATTGATAGAATTTGTGAATATTTATAATTATTGAATTTATGCCCATTAAACAATGAGTATGAGTCATAATGAATTTGTGAACATTTGTATTAATTGATATAAATCCTAACTCCCAAACTTCTGAACCAATTGGGAGTCCGAAATCCTCGATGGTGGACTTAGTGGTAGAGGACCTAAGGGTCCGTTCGGTTGGAGGAGTGGAAAAGTGGGAGGATGAAAAATATTTAATTTTCCCTCTTGTGTGTTCAGTTGGAGGAGTGGAAAAATGGGAGGGTGAAAAACTCTTTTGTTCAGTTGGAGAGAAAAATAAAGGATGGAAAATGTGATTTATATAAATTGACTATTATACCCTTGTTACATAATATGTAAAAAATAAATTTATTTGTACTCATTACATAATATAAAATTTATTACATCATATATATAAATTTTTATTATTTTTTTATTATTATAATGTAAAAATTAGATTAGGTCACATTGAAAAAAAAACGTTCAAATCACGTTGAAAAAAAAAAAAAAAGAACGTTGAAGATTAGGTCACATTGAAAAAAAAAACAAGAGAACGTTTCAGGTCACGATGAATGTGAGAGAGAGAGAGAGAGAGAAGAACGTTAAAAAAAATTAGGTGGGAAAAGGGTATTTTTGTAAAAGTGCTACCATAACACTTTTTTCTCCAGATTTTCCTTTCGATTTGGAAGGAAAAAAAATGTGGAGCCAAAGAGAAAGCTTTCTCCCCGGTTTTCTCTCTTTCCTATTTTTCTTCTCCAAACAAACAGTGGAAAACAGTATTTTCCACCCTATTTTCCTTCCTCTATTTACCATCCTCCCTATTTTTCACCCAAACGGACGGACCCTAAAGGTAGAGGAATAAGAAGAGATAGAGGAAGAGGAAGAGCAAGAGGCTGCAAATGAGGATCTGGATACAAGTAGAAAAAAAAAAGTGTACCTCAAATGTTTGGGAGCATTTTACAAGGAAAAAATTTGATGGGAAATCTAAAGCTCAATGCCATCATTGTGGCAAGCTTTACTTGGGTGATTCTGGCCAAAGCACAAGCCATTTTGCATAATCATTTAGGAAGATATCCATGGTTAAAGTTTAAAGATATAAGGGATATGCGACAACAAGTGTTAATTAAACAACAAAAAAAGGCAGATGGAACGATGAGTTTAAATCCTTATCAATATGATCAAGTTATCTTACATGAATACCCATTTTCAATGGTTGACCATATTTGATTTAGAGAATTTGTGGGTTCTCTTCAACCTTTGTTTAAAGTTGTCTCAAGAAACACTTTGAAGAGTGATATTCTTAAAATTTATGATAATAAGAAGGAAAAAGTTTTGAAGAGGCGAATAAGAATGGAAATAGGATAGCAATTACAACTGATATGTAGACTTCAAGTAACAAAAAGAGAGGGTCTATGGTCATTACTGCTCAATTTATCAATCACACTTGGATGTTGCAAAGCCGGGTTTTAAGGTAATTCTTTGATCTATGAATGTTATATTTATTAAACCATATGAATTGTACCATATGCCAATGATCATAGTGTTTACTGAGTCATGTTATAATTATTCCTATTATTTTTCTAGGTTTTTTTTATGTTCCATCTCCACATACGAAAGATGTTCTTACTGATCTCCTTGTTAATTGTTTTTTAGAGTGGAACATTGAGAGAAAGTTTCCCACAATAAATGTTGATAATTGTAGTACTAATGATGTGTTGCATATGAGGTGTGTTGCATATATTTTGAATTTGATTGTTCAAGATAGGTTGTCTCTTATTGGTGATGGTATTGAAATGATTCGTGATAGTGTGATTTATTGGACTGGATCACCAAAAAGAAGGCACAAATTTGATGAAAATTCACGTCAATTACATGTTCAACGCACCAAAGAGTTAGTCTTAGATCTTCTGTCCTTCTTTTTTTTTCCTTCAACTTTGATTTTCATTCCTTTGTTGAACAAGTTTTGTTTCTAATCTTTATTTGAATAAATCCTATTATTGATCCTTTTCTAGTTTTCTTAGTAATCAAGAATATTTATTTCTATATTTATCTGTTTTAAACATGATAATCTACTGTTTCTAAAAAAATGATAATCTACTGATTCTACTCTCTTTTATTTTTTTGGCCTTACAAATAACAACAAATGAGCTACATTTTTAGTAAATTAAAGTTTGTAAAAGACCATGAGAGTTTTAACTTTAAAGTCCACGAGAATGGGATTATGGTCGTGTTTTTATAAAACTTATGTGATAAGATAATATTTTTTTTGCGTATTAAGTTTAAATAACTATTAATACACACACACACACACACACACACACACACACACACATATATATATATATATATATATATATATATATATCTTATCATTGTCCATATGACACATCGAAAACTTCATAAACTGATAGGCCAAGAATGTATTGGCCTCTTGTGATGAATTAATTGATTAGTTAGCCAAGTTTATTAATTAATCAAATTAACATGCAATATACGTGGCAGCACAAACAAATCACCAACTAAAATAAAATGTAGTGAAAAATAAAGTTGATAAGGTGATTTGTTTTCGAATGGGGAAAACCTCCAAGGCAAAAACTTCACCGGGTGATTTTAAGGTCACCACTTCCAAGAATTTACTATTATCACAACAAGCGGTTACAAGTAAAGGAATCTCAGTACCTTATACTAACCTACAATTGAACCTTACCTCAATGCTCAATTGTACTTGTTCTATAGTGCCAATCTCTCTTTTTAATACACGGCTCTCAGAACTTACTAACTAATAGATGTGCCGATCCTAGTACGCGACTTAATCACCAACTTGAGAAGGATGTTGGCTGTAAAGTTCATCAGTTCATCACACAATGAAGATCACGAAGTTGCTTGGTCACAAAACCCTACGGTGTACAAACATAGTAGCTACTTCAAGAGAAAGAAGAACTAGGGCAAATTAGGTTTTTGGTCACAATATGCATGAACATAACTTTGCTTCACACTCGTACAATTGTGCAACTTGTGACGACCCTTAAAATAATCATTATATATGTATAGGGTTGTGAGAAAAGAAAGCCTAAACACATACTCACAGATTGAAATGAAATCAGAATTGAAAATTTGATTTTCATAAATCTCGATAGATACATTATCTGTCGAGCAGTTGTCGAGTATCGGGCTTAAACAGCTTTTTAAACCTTGATCGATACTAGCTATCAAGCTAGCTGTCAAGTTTTAAAAACCAGCACTTCATCACTTAATTCTTGGACAGACTTGCATGGCTTTAACACTTAAACTTGAAACCTTATTCCTTGAACCATTAAACACATCATAAATCTACCCAAATACAAGTAAAGTACGTTTTGTCAAACGATTAGTCAATACATGGTAGCATATATTCCTAACATGAATAACATATATCCTAACATAAACCGATAGTGTGGTGAATAAGACTTAGGAGTTGGGACCTCTATACTCATGGCACATCCCTTAATTTATTGAGTCCACCACTCAAATATCTTCGAATGGATAAGATTAAGAAACTATTGATAACTAATATATATGCCTTTACACTAAGAACCTTTGTAAATGATTCGTTTGTATATAATATTCATAAGCATGATTTTCTTAGGATGATTCTTCTTTTTTATTTTTTGTGTGTGCATTGACCATAGCCTTTCTCTTAGTTGACAAGAAACCTCAAAATATCATTATACCCTATTACCTAGCTTAGCTACGATAAACTTGACTAAAGGCTATTAGTATCCTTAATTCTTAGGATAATATTTTTAAGTTTGGGTTGGTGACTTTATCTCTCAGTGCAGGGTCACAAAGTCACAATAAAACTCTCCTAAATTAAGCAACCTTACCTAATAAGCGTCTTATCTTCCACTTCCATGAAATAGTCATCACAAATTGTGTGGTGATGTGATTAATTTTTGAGTCTATGGAACTGTTCACATTTGAATACTTTGAAATAAATCGATTTCAAGTAAAGTGTCTTTGGGTGCTCGATACATTAGAACCAAATAATGACTGTATTTTGTAACGGGTAGTTTTTTTTGTTGTATTCTAGAGCAATCCATAATCTAATTAGCTCAAGTTCTCATTTTTTTGACCACCCAGCTACAAATTGGGTTACTTTTATATTATTTATTCATATCCAACCCCCACATATTAGAAAATTTTGATAGCATTAATTACCTCTACTAAAATAATTTTTAATATGGTTCTCAAAAACAAAATAAAAAATAATGTAGCCTAACGTTAGTTGATTATAACTTTCTAACTGATGTGTGATGCAATAGAGTAAATTTTGAGACAATCTATGTGACCAATTCTCCCATTGTGCCTGAAAAACAAGAGGGCAATTTTGTGCATGACCAATATTACTTATAAGGAGCCCTGCCACTCCGGTCTCATGAGTGTTAATGTATATTTACAACACATACACGCCTAGCCCATTGAATTCATGCCCAGTTTACTATACTTATTACGTACATCTAATACTTGTACAATACTTTCTTATGCCTATTTATAAAGGCCCTCTATTGTATAGACTCATTGATGATACTCAAAATCGTCAGTAAGCCACACGGTCCTCACGTGCTCCCAATAAGATGCCTGCACAACACAAAAAGCTAAAAACCTTAAGAGGAGTATCGGTGTGGCACCAACCAAATACCCTCCGACGATTAAGTTAGAGAAATCTCTTGTTCACAACTCCAAAGTATTAGAGCTGAGATGAATTATGCGTACCTTGCCTTGTGAGGGTCTTAGAGTATTTATAATAGTATAGCGCCGAAATCCATGCCTTGGTTAAGAAGTTCGCTCCTCCTAGGAGAGTAATTCTTGGATTTTACGTATCTCTTTGAGTCCTTTCCTTATTGGAGTCTTCTTAATTTGGTTAGGCGTGTAGCGCAAAAATCTTCCTTACATACGTATACACAGAGTTCAAGTAAAGTTGTGGACGGGAGTTAAAATGACTTCTTCAACTTATTCCCGTCAGCTTGAAGCCGCATATTTCTAAGGTCGTCGGCTTGTAAGTTGAGATCGTCAGCTACATAGTCCTCAGCCTTAGGTTCATCAACTTTAGGGTCGTTAGCTTTAAGTTCGCCAGTTTTAGGGTCGTCAGCTTTAGGGATGCAGCCTCCCATTGTTATAGACAATCCAATTGGTACCACGGGACTCGTCATCTTAGTATTATCTACAAAATTACCCTTATCAGCTGCCCCCTACTCCACAGCCTCATCAGCCTTTCTTGACGGGTTATGGAGTACATACTCAAGGAAGTTATGACATCTCAAGCCGGTCCCTATTAAATGCTCGGACACGTGGCCTGAACTGATTCACCTCGATCCTAGACAAGCGTGTCGCTTCATCTTCCATGCCCTTTTTCTCTATATATATCTCACCCCTTCTCTTATTTTAAACTTTCCAACATTTGCTGATTTTTGAGAGACAGAGCATTACGTCCAAAACTCCTGTTCGTCTACTTGCCATCTTCGTCAACTTTGTCGCCGTCAACTTCTTGGGATCGTCGCCTTACTCAAAGAATCTTTTACCTGTAAGTTCTCTTCTTTTATTCTATCTTTTTTATTTTTCTAGCCAGTACCCTTTAGTGAGGTCGTCGTCCTAGGTCCTTAGAATAAACTCGTCGTTTGTAGGTAGTCAGATGTCTAGAGAGGCGACGAGTGAACAATCGTCGATCCGTGAGAGAGTGAGTTACGACGAGGTCTTCCTATTAGGTCGTGAGCCCGAGGAGGGCTTATCCTGATTGTCAAAAAGGGACACGTTAGCCCATTCTTCTGTCGAAGAGAAAGGAAGTTGTAAAGAAAGTGAGGTGAGCGAGGACGAGGATAGTGAAGAGGAAAGGGAAAGAACCGATGACGGGGGTAAAGATGAAGGTGACGAGGAGACCTTAGAAAGCACCCCGGGGGCCCCTGGTGACGACCGTCCTTTCATCCTACCCCTAGAATGGTCCGTCAACGAATTCTTACCGACGATGTCGGAAAATGTCTTCAAAAATTTACGGGCCCGTTATCAAATATCGGACGATATCCTAATTCGTCTCCCCAAGAAGGGTGAGAGATGCTATTCAGGACAAACCGTAGATGTTGGCATGTATGATGCCATGTTTGCTGCGGGATTAAGAATACCACTGACAGCCTTACATCGTTAGCTAGCTAATTTTTGGGCATATCCGTCAATCAAATTGCCCCTAACGCCTGATGAACATTTGTTAGTGCTGAGATCTTGTGGGGTCGTCTGAGTGGTGGGTACCGTCAGTTAACCCTAGACGAGTTCTTTTGGTGCTATTGTCCTCAGCATATTTCCTCGTCAAAGGGGATTTATCACTTTTTAGTAAGGAAGAAAGAGTTAAAATTGGTGTTTGACATGTCCGACTCCAATAGAAAATGGAAGGGCAGATACTTCTTTGTAGAAGGGACGAACTGGGTATGCTGTCAGGAGGAGTGGGAGTCAATGCCACATGGCTTCTTTGACAACACTTGGGCATATGTTAGGGATTCAGGTTGACTCCGTCAGTTTCTTCACTTAGTTTATTCGTTTAATTCCTAACCCCGTCTTTTTTTCTTTAACTAACGTTCGTCCACGTGTGACCACGGAGCAAGAGGATTTCATCCGTTGGGTAATATCCATCCCATTAGACGAGAGAAAGTGTCGGGACTTGGTTACCCTCGACGCCTTGCATTTGTATTGCGGTGGTTTGGAATCGACGCAGGAAGCTTGCAAGCTAAACGAGTTCTCCCGTCGACGTGAGTATTTCTCAATTACTTCCGTCACTTTCCTTATGTTGTTTCCTCCCTTCGTCTTCACTTTTTTGTCCCTTGTAGAAATGGAAACGGCCAAGCAACGAATTCGGGCTGCCACTGCCAAAAAGAAAAAAGAGGAGAAGAAGGCCAAAGGGGAGGAGACAACTTCGTCAGTCCCCAAGTCCTTCGGGAATGTGGGGGCCAAAAGGAAGGCTGACGAAAAGGATGATCGTTCTAGGAAGAAGGTGGCCCTTACCCTTGGGGGTAAACCCCCTAAAAAGCAATCGCCTCAAAAATCCTTCCATGGGGCAGGCAAGGGCTTGATGACGGCATTCGGCATTGTTAGCCATGATCCCGTCCGTCACCTACTTACTCATAAGGATTATGCCGTGGAGGTGGCAGAATCCATTTTGAAAGACGAAGAGATAGACCTATGTAATGAGCAAGCAATGGATGAAATAGGGTCGTCAGGGTTGTTTGATCTTGCTCGGGTATACCTCCTTCTTCATGTCTTGACTTTTAGACGAATTTTTAGTGAATTGACGTTATTTTTGTGTCCTACAGGCCATGGTTCAAATGAAGACCTT
Source organism: Castanopsis chinensis (assembly GCA_032878915.1). Lineage (NCBI taxonomy): Eukaryota > Viridiplantae > Streptophyta > Magnoliopsida > Fagales > Fagaceae > Castanopsis > Castanopsis chinensis. The sequence continues at coordinate 4,303,664 of JAVQMG010000113.1, forward strand.
GCAAGATAGGTGCGCTGCGAAGGAGGGGGTGGTCACTCGTCTGCACACGCGTATCAAGAACCTGATTGATGTGCAGCAGCAATATAAGGAGACCAACAAACTTCTCGATGGAGAGGTGAAAGAGCTGAAGCAAAAATTGGAGGAGGAAAGTTGTAGCGAAATTTGGAGGATGAGGCTAAACTAATGGCAGAAAAGGAATTGAAGGGACTATTAAGTTAAGTGGAAACGGCCAGAGCTAACGTTGTGACGGAGTTTAAGGACTCTCAGTCCTTTATAGATACCTATGCCGTTTATTATGCTGACGATTTCGAGGACTATCTAAAGTAGGTGAAGTTTGCTTACCCTGACCTGGATTTATCCAAGATCAATATGGATGAGCCCCTACTGTCAACTCCGTTGGGTGGTTCCATTTTTGAGGAAACTGATGAGACTATCCAGCTTAAGGTGGACTCAAGGGATTGCAGCTTCGTCCTTACTTAAACTGCCGTTGACAAGCCCGTCACCTTAGCTCCGTCAGCAAACCTCCATGCAGAAAATCCCAATGCTGAAGATGCCTCCACGCCAATTGTAACTTTATCTCCGTCAGCTACCCCTCCAACTTCATGAATTTGAGCCTTTTTTCTTTTGACGCCCGTTGTTTTGGGTCTTTTTATTGTAATGTATTTCAATACTTGAAGCCCACTATTTTGGGTCTTTTGTAAAAACATAATTTTATTTTATAGTATCAATCTCCATTACTCCTAATATGTTGCTTTATATTTAGTGTTTTTATGGCGTCAGCTATTTTTTTATGCCGTCAGCTTCTTTTTGGCTGGCTTTGTAAGGGATTCGTTAGCTTACTGAACCTGTCAACTTTGTGGTTTTAGAAAAATTACTTTGTTGATGGTGTCCAATTCGTCCATATAGTGGATTCTAGTAGTAGATTTGTCCACTTTGCAGACTAAGTAGATTCTTCCACTTTGTGGATTAAGTAATAAGGTCCTCCACTTTGTGGACTTGGTAGATTCGTGGACTAAGTAATAAGGTCGTCCACTTTGTGAATTTTGTAGCTTCGTCCACTTTGTGGACTAAGTAATAAGGTCGTCCATTTTGTGGATTTAGTGGATTTAGTAGATTCGTCCACTTTGTGGACTAAGTAATAAGGTCGTCCACTTTGTGGACTTAGTAGATTCGTCTTCGTCCACTTTGTAGACTAAGTAATAAGGTCGTTCACTTTGTGGACTTAGTAGATTCGTCCACTTTGTGGACTAAGTAATAAGGTTGTCCACTTTGTGGACAGTATATTCGTCTACTTTGTGGACTAAGTAATAAGGTCATCCACTTTATGGACTTAGTAGATTCGTCCACTTTATGGACTAAGTAATAAGGTCATCCACTTTGTGGACTTAGTAGATTCATCCACTTTGTAGACTTCGTAGATTCATCCATTTTATGGACTAAGTAATAAGGTCGTCCACTTTGTGGACTTAGTAGATTCGTCCATTTTGTGGACTAAGTAATAAAGTCGTCTACTTTGTAGATTTAGTAGATTCGTCCATTTTGTGGACTAAGTAATAAGGTTGTCCACTTTGTGGACTTAGTAGATTCGTCCACTTTGTGGACTTAGTAATAAGGTCATCCACTTTGTGGACTAAGTAATAAGGTCGTCCACTTTGTGGACTTAGTAGTAAGGTCGTCTACTTGACAAATTTTCCAGTTTGTTTTTGAATAAACTCCTTTTATTATCAAGAATGCATACATAAGTAACATACTGTCCTAAAAAGAATAAACCTCAGCCCTTTGGGCTTTAAAATGTTTCTTAGGTAAAAATAAACAAAGACAAAAGATTAAAAGAAATAAACTGGAAATGAGGAGTAAAGTTCTTCATGCTATCTTCTACTAGTAGTACTTTCTAAGATGCTCGGCATTCCACAGATAGAGTAGCCTCTGCCTATCTAGCGTCTCTAAATGGTAGGTGTCATTCCTTAGCCATGATGTTATTTTGTAGGGCCCTTTCCAGTTTGGGCTGAGCTTTCCTTGTGTGGGGTCTTTGGTGGCGCTCATCACTTTCCTCAAGACGAGGTCTCCCACTCTGAAGTCTCGGTGTTTGACTCGGGAGTTGTAATATTTGGCCATGGGGTTCTAGTAACGTGCGAGCTTCTATTCTGCCGTCGTCCTAACCTCTTCAGCTGCTGCAAACGCATGCCTTTTTTTCTTCAAGCAGGATGCCGTCTTTTAGGTAAGAAACCAAAGGGGTGGTCCAATTACTCTCGGATCTTACCTCCTGCACATTAATGACATCTATTAGTGGTGCGATTTGAGTAAAGGATAGTACCTTGCCGAGGGTGGTCATGTATTCCACGGATGCGGCTTTAACAAGGCGGTCGGCTTGTTCATTTTCTCCTCTTGGAACGACTTTTGCCTGCAACTCGTTTACCCTTCTTATTGCTTGCTCCAAGTACATTTTCATCCTTTCTCCCTTACATTCATAGTCACCGTTTACCTAATTAGTGACGACTTGAAAGTTACAATGAATCACCATGTCTATGGCTCCTACGGCTTTGACTAGATCTAGACTTACTATGAGGGCTTTATATTCTGCTTCGTTGTTAGTTGTAGGAAAATCAAGTCGAATCATGTATTCAATCTCGTTGCCAGAGATTGAAGTACGACTCCTACTCCACCAGCTTTTTTATTTGACGACCCGTCAGTGAACACACTCCATTGAGGATTCTCTGCCCTCTAGCCCTTTCTGTTGGTGAACTCCGCAATGAAGTCAGCGAGCACTTGCCCCATGATGGCTGTATGTGGGTGATATTTTATGTCAAACTCACTCAACTCTATCGCCCACAAGGCCATAGGCCCTGCTGCTTCTGGGCTACTCATTGCTCGTTGTAAGGGCTTGTCGGTTAGTACAACCACGGTATAGGCTTGGAAGTATGGCTTGAGCTTGCCGACTGTCGTGACTAGAGAGAAGGCGAACTTTTCTATCGGTGAGTATCTTCCTTCTGCGCCATGAAGTTCCTGGCTGGCATAGTATACTAGCCTTTGCACCTTGTCATCTTCCTTGACTAAGGCCGCACAAACGGCGGCCTGAGGAATGACCAAATAGAGGAACGACCAAATAGAGGAACAGCTCTACACCTGGTTGAGAGGGGGTTAACAGCGGTGGTGAAGATAGGTAGGCCTTCAGGTCCTCGAATGCTTGTTGACATTGGTCCGTCCACTCAAAGGACTTCTTTAATGTGCGGAAGAATGGTAAACATTTGTATGTTGCCCTGGATATGAATCTGCTAAGTGCGGCGACCTTGCCATTAAGGCTTTGTACTTCTTTCACGTTTTTAGGGGGCGTCATCTCCATTATAGCCCAGATCTTGTCCGGGTTGACTTTAATACCTCTTAGGGACAGCATATATCCTAAAAATTTTCCTGCTGTCACTCCGAAGGCACACTTGCCTGAATTAAGCTTTATGTTATAGGAGCGAAGAGTATCGAAGGTTTCCTTAAGGTCCCCTAAGTGATCTTCTTCCTTTCGGCTTTTTACTAGCATGTTGTCGACATATACTTGGACATTTCTTCCAATCTGCTGTGCGAACGTCTTGTTTATGAGCCTTTGGTATGCTGCACCTGCATTTTTCAAGCCAAATGGCATGACCTTGTAGCAAAAAACGCCTTGGCTTGTTATGAACGAAGTCTTCTCCTAATCAGCTTCATCCATTTGGATCTGGTTGTATCCCGAAAATGCATTCATGAAGCTCAACAGCTGGTGTTGGGCCATAGAATCCACCAAGAGGTCGACCCTTGGGAGATGATAGCTATCCTTAGGGCATGCTTTGTTTAGGTCTGTGAAATCCACGCACATCCTCCACTTTCCATTGTTCTTCTTTACCATTATGACGTTTGCCAACCACTCAGGGTAGTAAACTTCCTTAATGAATCCCACCTCTTTTAGCTTACGGACTTCTTCTGCCACTGCCCGATCTCTCTCTTGGGCGAAAACTCTTTTCTCTTAGCAAACGGGCGGAAAAGATGGTGATACATTTAATCTGTGCACCATGACCGACGAGTCAATTCCTAGCATGTCTTCGTGACTCCAGCGAACACGTCCTGGTTTTCTTTGGGAAAGGTTGCGAGTGCTAACGTACCGTCGGGTCCGCAAGAGTGCTGATCTTAGTTGTCTGCTCTGGTTGGGAGTCGTCGAGGGGTATGTCCTCGAGCTTCTCAATGGGCTCCGTCGCTGCACGACGTTCTTCTATGTTCATGGCCTGGCGGTGGTCATCCATCTCCATCATGGCTATATAACATTCGCGTACGGCCACCTGATCTCCTCTTAATTCTCCTACTCCGTGATCAGTAGGGAATTTTATCATCAAATGGTAAGTTGAGATCACAACCTTCCACGAGTTAAGGGTGGGACATCCTATGATGGCATTGTAAGCTGATAAGCAATCAACTACGAGAAATGCTACATTCTTGGTAACCCGCTGAGGGTAGTCTCCAATGGTTACCGCCAAAGTGACGATGCCAAGGGGAAATACCCTCGTTCCTCCGAAGCCGATAAGCGGGGTGTTAGTAGGAACTAGTCGCTTCCTATTAATTCCCATCTGTTGGAATGCAGGGTAGTAGAGGATATCCGCTGAGCTGCCATTGTCGACGAGAACTCGGTGCATGTTGTAGTCTCTTGCTTGTATGGTGACGACGAGTGCGTCATCATGGGGGTGGTGAAGATGTCGCGCATCTTCCTCTAAGAATCCAATGAGGGGGTTATCAATCCACGACATTTTGGGTACAGACTCCGTTAGTTAGATGTTCTAAACCATCCTGAGATAAGTCTTCCGAGCTTTCTTCAATGACCCGGCGGCCGCGGTGCCCCCCACAATCATCTTTATATCTCTTAAGGGCTGTCTGGGGTGTTCGTTCTCCCGCGGGGCAACTTGGTGTTGCGGTGGATCTATCCTCTCCTTGCTAACGAACCTTTGCAGCCTCCCTTGCCTAATTAGAGCTTCTATTTGTTGCTTCAAGTCGTAGCAATCAATTGTATCGTGGCCATAGTCTCGATGAAAGCGGCAATATTTGTCCCTTGGCCTCTTGTTGGGATCTCCCTTCAGCTTGTCAAGAAAAGTCAAGGCTCCTTCATCTTTGATCTGCATAAGCACCTGGTCGATAGGGGCGGTCAGCAACGTGAAGTTCGTGAATCTCCCCGCAGGTGGCCTGGAGCGATGATCGTCCCGTTGCTCTTCGGTCCTAGCCTTCTTTCGCCCCCTATCCAATCGTGTGTCTTCCTACCTTCCTCTTTTTTTGGGTTTCTCTTCTCAAGCCAACAATGCGTCTTCTGCGTTCATGTATTTGGTCGCCCTGTAGAGCACATCTGACATGGTTTTCGGGTCATTTTTATACAAGGAGAATAAGAACTTACCTTTCCGTAGCCCATTGGCGAATGCTGCCACGAGTATCTTGTCGTCTGCTTCATCGATCGAGAGGGCCTCCTTGTTGAACCATGTTATATACGAGCTTAGTGTCTCGTCTTCCCATTGTCTTATGCTCATCAAACATGCTATGGACTTCTTGTATCGGTGAGTCTCGATGAAATGTGAAACAAATTGAGCACCTAACTCCTTAAAGGTGCTAATCGAATTAGGTGTCAACCTGCTATACCAGACCCTCGCAGATCCCTTCAACGTAGTAGGGAAGGCCCTACACATGATCTCATCTAGAACTCCTTGAAGGTGCATTATAGTCTTAAAGGATTCCAAGTGGTCCAAAGGGTCCTTAAACCTGTCACAGCTCTCAACCTGAGGCATGCAAAATTTTGGGGGAAGAGGATATGAAGTGACATGTGCCATGAAAGGTGAATCAGTTCGTTGAACTAGGTCGTCAGGGTCGCTAGACACCCCTCCTCTGATGGCGTTCATCATCACGTCCATTTGTTCCCACATCTCCTGCATCTCTGCGGCGATGTGAGGTGGTAGAGTGTCAGAGATAGCTAGTCGACTAGTGTCCTACCGCTCCGGTCTACTCGGAGCATTACTACCCTCGGGTCCTTCATGGTTCCTCCTTTCAACGCTTGTTCCTTCCTGGTCTTCCTTTTACGTGCCCAGATGTGCATTCTTCTGACGTAACTGTTGCTTCAAATCGTGATTCTATTTGGTTAGGCGTTCAACCGTTGCTGCGAGCGTTTGGACTTGTCTCTCCAGCACTGTGGCGTGCAGTTTGTCACCCAAATTATTGGTTGTTGCTATCAATCTAGTGAGTACTGTGCAACTTTTTGTCTCAGGAATAAGGTAATGGTTTATTACTTGATTCCCACAGACGGCGCCAACTGATGATGCTCAAAATCGTCAGTAAGCCACACGGTTCTCACGTGCTCCCAATGAGATGCCTGCACAACACAAAAAGCTGAAAACCTTAAGAGAAGTATCGGTGTGACACAAGCCAAATACCCTCCGACGGTCAAGTTAGAGAAATTTTTTGTTCACAACTCCAAAGTGTTAGAGCTGAGGTGAATTATGTGTACCTTGCCTTGTGAGAGTCTTGGGGTATTTATAATTATGTAGGGCCAAAATTCATGCCTTGGTTAAGAAGTTCTCTCCTCCTAAAAGAGTAATTCCTGGATTTTATGTATCTCTTTAAGTCCTTTTCCTTATAGGAGTCTTCTTAATTTTGGTTAGATGTGTAACGCAAGAATCTTCCTTACATACGTATACATGGAGGTCAAGGAAGGTTATGGACGGGAGTTAAACTGACTTCTTTAGCTTATTCCCGTCAGCTTGACGCCGAATATTTCTAAGGTCGTCGGCTTATAGGTTGAGATCGTCAGCTACATAGTCCTCAGCCTTAGGTTCGTCAGCTTTAGGGTCGTCAGCTTTAGGGATGCAGCCTCCCATTGTTATAAGCAATCCAATTGGTACCACAGGACTTGTCATCTTAGTATTATCTACAAAATTACCCTTATTACTCACAAATATACAAATTAGTCCAATATTCTCAGTTGGAAGCAACATTAATGTTAAAGATGAAAGTTTTTACACTAACCTTTTTGCAAACAATAGCATTATCTGTTGTAGTTTGTACCATGTACAAGTGCAATTCATGAAAATGTCCTGAATAAATAGTTGAATAGAAGTTGGCAGTTGATACAGCTAGCCATATGGATGGTGCTATGTGTTTATTAGGGAAAGTGGCTACCCTACAATGTGTCACCCAATGGAACTAATATGCCTCAAATGAAAGTAATTATCTCAAATTGCACTCACCCCATGAACCGACTTTTCACATCTCATAAGTCCCACTCACTAGGAAGTATCTAGTGTTTCGGTTGCATATAGCAAAAACATTATATGCTTTTTTTTTTCTGTACCCCTCCTCGGATGGATATTGTTGACAATAATAGAATCTGGGCTTCCCAATGGTATAAAAATCCTAGACCAATTCAAAGAAAAATTAATAGCTGCTATACAATTTCATCGGGCTCTTTAATTTCCATTGACCATACCAAGAGATTAAGGGCGTTTATTCTCCCGTCTCAAACTCACATTTTTACATTTTAAACAACATTACACACATTTTTTCACCCACACATATTTTAAAAAATTACAAAAATCTCCTCTCAAACTACTCTACCAAACGCCCCCCTAATTGTGTCTCTATTCAAACCCAAATTCCCCAAAACAAAGCTTTTTTTTTTGGTAATAGCTAAGCACACTATGTATCCGTTTGGATACAAATTATCTGCATCTATGTTTTCCATTTCACATTTCAGCCCTTTTTTTTTTATTCACGCGTTTTCTGCTTTTTGGAGACGAATAATAATGTTCATCACTGTAAATTACTATTCACACACTATTTCGGTACTGTTTATGCACTGTTCATAGGACCCATAAGCACTTTATTCAGGAAAAAAATATTAAAAATAGGTCTCACGATACTATTTACATATTTAAAAATTATTTTATTACAGTGTTTTTAATTTTTAGCAATAAATTCTATACAAACGGACTCTATCAGTGAATAAGATCAATGAAAATGAAACCTTAATAGTTTTAGGTTCTAGATGATTTAAAAACTGATTGACAAGACCACAGGCCCAGAGTGTCAGAATTTTTTTTGTCTATATCAAACATGAAAACTCTATAACATGGCTACCAATTGGAATGAGAAAAGCGTCCAAGAAAACCGGCCATGAGAAATAAATCAACCCTGCAAGACATATGGGCTACTCGACCAATGTCCCAAAAGCTTTAGCATCTGATTGATAAATTTGCTACCCAGAATGTGATCAAGGTGGCCCATTACTTGCAAGGTGGCATTGGCGTTGCATGTGTTGTGGGGGAACCAAGCAGTAAAGTTGATTGTGCCATAACTCCAATCATGCATGGTTGTGGTTTATTTCGGTTCCCATGTCCCGTAAAGTGCAACACCTTGACTGCATTGCAAAGAAACTGTGATGGCAATTTCTGTCATTTTGCTCCATAGTCCATGCTATAAGGCTAAAGGTCAAGTTTTTATTTATTTATTTATTATTGTTTTTATGAATGTGGTGTTGAAATTTTTAAGCTATTAAGGGTATGTTTGGTTGAGGTGAAATTAGAGAAGATAAAAAATAGGGAGAGAAAAATAAGGTGAAAAATGGTATTTTCTATTATTTAGTTCAGGAGAGAAAACAAGAGAAACAGAAAATAGGGAGGAAAATAATCCGTTCGGACCCACATTTTTTTATCCTCTCAATTTGGGAGGAAAATGGAGAGGAAAAGATGTTAAATGATGTAATTTATACAAATACCCTCAGTTTATTGCACTTGACTACTCCTCTCACTTTCTCACTATTTCTTATATATTATATAATAAGGATATAATAGTCAATTTATATAAACTACATTTTCTATCCTCCCCTTTTTCTTTTCAACCAAATAAAAAAGTTTTCTACCCTCACACTTTTCCACCTCTCCAATCAAACACACATAAGAGAAAACCAAATCTTTTCTATTCTCTCTCTTTTCCATCCTCTCACTAATTTTCAATCCTCCCACTTTCCACTCCTCCCACTAATTTTTCATCTTCCCACTTGTCCACTCCTCCAACCAAACAGACCTTAAAGTTTAAGGCAGTGTGTAAATTGTGTTTAACTTAGAGCATTCCCACCAAGGATTCTAAAAATTTTAGCTTTTAACACTTCAAAAACCTACTTTATCTATTATACCACCCTACTTTAAGATTCATCAAATATCAAAGCTTCTATATTTTTTTCCACTTCATTTAAATAATATAAACTACTCATTAAATTAATAATAAAACAACTACACAAAAAAACTATAGCAACCACCTCCTTCACCACCCCTACCACCACTCCACTTGCCATAACCACCATTGTAGCAACCACAACCCATCACAGCCACCACCACCACAAGTCACAGGCACTACCGTGGCAACCACAACCCCCTGCAGGAAGAAAAGAAAAAAAAAAAAATCAAAGTATAACCACAACCATCCACCAAAATCACAACCAACTACCACAAAAAAAACCAGCCACTACAAAAACAAAATCTCAGCCAAGCACTCATCAGTGGCTGATCTAACCCACTGTAGGAAGAAAAAAAAAACTAAGCAAAACCACAACCATCTACCAAAAACAACTAGTCATCAAAACAAAATTGTAACCCAAAAATCCAACCCATGCACTCACCAATCTCACCACCATGCCTCCAAATCAACCCACAAATCACCGCCACCGTGACCCACCATCGAAACCCACTGAAAAAAAAAATGGGAAGCCATAGGGAGATTGAGTTCAGAGAGAGAGTAGAAACAAGAAGAAAAAAAAATAAAAAAAAACATATGTTTTTTAAAGAGAAGAAGAGAGAGAAAGCTTTAAAATAATTTTTTTTATAAGATATAGCTATAGTAAGTTGTCAAAGATAACGACTTAGAGCATTCCCATCAAAGATTCTAAAAAAATTAGCATTTATCATCTCAAAAACTAACTTTATAACATATAACACATCACTTTACAATATCCCTTACATCAAAACTTCTATTTTTTTTTAACACTTCATTTAAATATTCTTTCTTTATCATTTTTTATTCTTCCTCTTTGTCTCTCTCTCCTCTATGTCTCTCTTTCTCAACCTAGCACTGCTGGCCACCACATCCACCCACCATCGCAGCTAGCCAAATCCACCACAACCACAAACAACAGTAGAGAAAAAAAAAAATTTCTACCTCCACCCACCACATCCACATCCACCCATAGCACAACCATCACATCCACCCATCATCACCGCCACTAGCCAGATCCACCGCAACCATAGTAGAGAGAGAGAGAGAGAGAGAGAGAGAGAGAGAGAGAGAGAGAGAGAGAGAGAACCTTCACATCCAAAGCCTCAGCACCCAGACTTCTCGACCTTCAACCATTACCTCTCCTTCACCCAACTCGTTGGAGAGATCAACAGCTGCACCACCATCCACTCCCTCAACCACAGTTGTTTACCTCGAGCAAAGCCAAAATCTTGGACACGTCTTCACCCATCAACCTCTTCTTCAAGTTGAAGTCATCACAGTACATCTGATTCTGAAACCAAACCCCAAACCATCCATGCCATTTTGGTTTCGGAACAACGGTGTCCTCATCTGTGTTTCGTTTAAGATTTTCAAAACGCAGAGGTGGACTTGTGGCGTCCGTCGTCGGAGAGCTTCGATTTGTGGTGGAGGTGGTAGTCTAAAAGGTGAAAATGAGAGCCTATGGTGGTCTAAGAAGGAAAAAAGAGAAAGAGAGAGGAAATGATGCGAACGTCAATCAACACGCTTTGAAACCCAACAAATAATATTGGAATATTTGCCCAAGAAAGCCAAAATTCAAGTTTTGATAGAAACCCCAACCCAAAGTTTATAAATGAAATGTGAACTAGAGGTATAAGTAATAAACTTTGACCCAATAATTATAGTTGAATTACAAACCAAAGGTATAAAATTTGAATGCCACAAGGAAGAATCCTAGATAAGTTCATGCTTCTTGAGGAACCAAAAGAAGAAGCAAAAACCTCACATTTTTCTATTTTTTATTCAATAATATATGAAAAACGTTTACAACTTAGGAGCCTATTTAAGGGCTCCATAAAACTTAAAAGACAAGAAAATATATTCTAAAATAACTCCTAATTGATACCTAACCATATCAGGAATCATATTTGACCTAAAAAACATTAAATGCACCTAAAAACAAGGAAATAAATCATCTAAACCTAAAATAACGTTTTTTACATAAAAATACCAAAAATAATAAATTATAATAATTAAATAGTAAATTGTGTCCTACATCAGGAAAGCTTGAGCCTGAGAAGGAGAAAGAGAAATAGAGAGGGGGAGAAGAAAGACACGGCACACGAGAAAGTGGGAGAGAGAAATAAAAAGAATATTAAAACACTTTAGCATCTTGCTATAGTAAGGTCTCAAAAATGAGATTCCACTGTAACTCAATGCTAAAATTGTTAAGATTTAGCATATTTGATGTAGGTGTGTTTTATCATTTGAGGTACTAAAAATACTAAAAAATAGCATTTAGCATTTTTAGTACCTTTGATAAGAATACTCTTACTGTAACTAAGGTATTATTTCTTTTAGCTATAAAACCTCTGTTGTAACCCACTTTTTAGTGTTTTAGTTGCAAATATAACATTTTAGCATTTATACCATCTTTAATGTGAATGCTCTTACGATTTCAGTTGTTTTTCATCTGTGTACGAACGTGCATGCAATAGGTCTTACCGAAAGGTTTAATACGAGAGGAAAATTACAAGTTTCTTCACAATACATATAAAATTCCAACTTATCCCTTAAAAGAAACAACTCATAGTATCAATAACACTTTTTTTTCCTTCAACTTTTTTTTTTTGGTGTATTATAATTTATATTCATATATAAATAAAAGCCACATCAGCATGGATTATACAAATGACATATCACAAAATTAATATATGTCAATAATTTTTTTTTATACAAGAAATTCTACTCTAACCTAATCTAAATGTATATATTTGTGAAGCTTCTTCCTAGAAATTTGAATCCCGACACTTACTTCCACACCCCACAAATACTTATACTAATAGAGTAACTATCACATCAAAGGTATATGACGGTGTCAATATTAAGGGGTAATAAGTGGTACTGTCTTAATGGTAAAATTGGATATAGATAAATTGTTCAAAGGATGCCAAGAATATGCAAATCATAGAAGTGGATTATGAGAAGAAATGAGAATATATATACGCAGACAGGGGCGGAACTACAGTAGGGCAGAGGGGGGCCATGCCCCCCCCCCCCCTCACCCCCATTAAAAAAAAAAAATAGTTTGGTATACAAAAAATTAAGGTTTGCCCTTAAATAAATATATATATATATATATATATATATATATATATATATATTTGTCTCTCCTCCTTTAAAATATTTAGATATTGACCTACAAGAAAAGAAATAAATAAAACTCATGCCCCTTTAACTACAAAAACAAAATATAAAAATAAATATGGACTAAACAAAAATCATGCACAAAATAAGAAACACTTATTTTGTATGTTATACTTTATTGATGTGTTTTATAATATAAAATGTTTAAGAAATACTTATTTTGTATGTAGTATTTTGTTGAATATGAAATAGATGTTAGTTTTTATTTTCATAATTTTTTTTTTTTTTTTTGGTTTTAAGCTTTGGTTCCTCCCCCCCCCCCCCCCCCCCCCCCCTCCCCCGCGGGTATGAATCCTGGTTCCGTCCCTGTCAGCAGGTCATTTGAATCAACATCTTAGGTTGTATCTTTAGAAGAGCCTTAAGAGTACTGTAAAAGCTAGTTAACAACTGTAATTGGTTGATCAAGCAAGGATTCTTGTCAAGGATTGAATTATCCAACTTATATTGATGCAAGTAAGTTTTTCATTATGTAAAGTGTGAAAGTGACAGAAAATATCATAAAATTATGAACCCATTTTAAACCAAAACTCATAAAATTTGGTAAACCAGCAGAAAATAATAATTATACTTTAACCATGATGCAGATAACCATGTACTCCATGTATAATTTCTCCCATTTCAGGTTTAGAGGTGGGGCATGCAGAATCCCAATGGTTCAAACCATAATATATATATACATATATATATATATATATATATATATATGGTTGCTAACTCATTGATAATGTGAAAGACGTTCTGAAAAAACCACTTTTGGATATAACCATATGCGTAGAAGTCTCACATAAATGAAAAAAATTTAAACTAGTAACATAGCATAGTCGGGCATAAATTCATACGAAAATTTTTTGAGTTAGGCGATGTCCTTTTATATTCTATTAAAGCCTCAATTGAAATACCAATCCCTTAGCTAAGCTTTCTTTTTATTTGCTTTGATATGTAGGGACTCTTTTAAAATGAAAGTTTAATATTGAAAAAAATTTATTATTAGTCCCAAAAGTTTACACATTGAGTAATTTTTGTCCTTATGTTTCAGATGAGTGAATTTAGTAAAATTTTGAAAATGAGCTTCATTGGTCTTTTTGAAAACTTTTTTGTGTATGTAGCTAATGGAGCAATGTTATGGTTATGACTCATTTTTAATGCCGTGCCATCTACTCGGCCGGCATCTAATTTTGTCTACCTTTTCTTCTCTCTTTGTGTTACTTGGTCAACTTTAACGCCAAAAACAAGTATGAGACCATTCAAAACTACAAGGTTCTTTAGGAAGTCTTTAACTAAGGTCTTTTTTTCAATTGTTTCTTTTTTCCATTTTTTTTAATTGTAAATTTGGAAATTTTACTTTTTTGACTTCATCCCTATCTATTAGATGTATCATTTTTCAGTATTAGAGTGTGTTCGGTTGGAAGAGTGGAAAAGTGAGAGGATGAAAAATTATGGGAGGATGGAAAAGTGGGAGGATAGAAAATATTTAGTTTTTCTTCTTGTGTGTCCGGTTGGAATGATGGAAAAGTGGGAGGGTGGAAAAGTGGGAGGGTTAAACTAATAACAATTAATTACTTGTAATTTGTTGTGAAAATGTTGTAAAAATACTGTGGACGTAGCATCTCTCTAAAAATAAACCACATCAATGTTTTGTTAGTCATGTACATGAGAAATTATATAGTCGTCCAGTGGACTACGTCACTCGTTCACCATTCTATTAAAAAACTCTCACTTGTTTAAAATTGTTGAGTCAGTAATCAATTTTTATTTTAAAAAAATTTCTATCTTAGCATTTTTAAACACATTGGAGTCTTTTAGTGCAATGGTGGACCACAATACTTGTCCACCATGAGAACCTTATAATTTTTCTATGTACACAAAAAAAAGTTTAGACAAAACGACTAATACAGCATGTTCTTGAAACTTATTATGGGTTAAAAACACTCATTTGGAAATTAGTGAACTAAAAGTGTTTAACATGTAAGCTTTAGGAATTAATATATGATAAATCTAAATATAAATGATGTCACACAATTCAAAAATAATTATCATTCCTGGTATGGTGGAAATAGATTTAAAATGATGTATCACTATGCATGTCTTTGAATTGGTAAACTATTACATTTTCATATCATTATAAAATAAAGCCTCCACCCATTTAAAAGTACATGGATTAGATCATTTTCCTTCAAAGGTGGCATGACGATATCATCGTAGAGCATGCTCCTCCCCTTATACGACTACATAATATAGTTGAAAATTTAAGAACTAGTGATCCACTCGAAACCTTTGAATCACTAAGGTTGACTTTCATCCATATTTTTAAGGATGAATATTGCAATCCAACCTCCCTCTTTGCCTTTACACTAATCACCTAATCTTCATTTGGTCTGAAAAAACCTTTAAAAGTTAAAACCCATTTGTACTACCTCAGGCAGGCAATAACTTCAAGGGCAATGAACATGCAGCGAAAACGACATTAACCCAAATCAGAAATGTTTCTGGCCTAACTTCCATGAAAGCTAAATCATTCACATTATAGCTCCAATGAGCTTCCTGCAGCCTCTAGCTAGAGAAAATCAATCCACCCAATTCCATCTCGAAAAACTTCCATGCCTAACTCCCACCTTTTCAGCCTGCCCATCAAAGCTAAATCATGCCCTCTTCTTCCATCAATTCGCCAATTGCCAAGTACTCTACATAGTAATTCAGCAAAGAAGATAACTAATGCAGACAAAGAATAGTGGCATAGTAGCATTAGGAAAATTATATTATAGAACCACTTTATATTATGGTCTCTCACAACATGTGGATCTCATGACCCGCATCTATGTAAGTGTGGTTACACATCATGTATAACCATTATATAAAATAAAAATTCAATGGATAGAGTCTAATCTAATGCCTACCAAACGCGAAGAGATGGTGGTCTACCCACCAATTTTATGAGTCTTACATACAATGAGAAACCGACAGTATATACTTTTGTTTTTTAATATAAGAAAATGGTTTTCAATTTTTGGTCAAACAATTCTATTCATTGCCCATAAGATAATTCAAAAAATCCGTGTGCGTGTATATATTGAACCTAAAATTTGGGTTTATGTCATGCCCCAAATCAATAAGCTCGCCACCTTGGATGAAATTAAGCAAAAGCGTGTATAAGTTTGATAAGATCCACCTTGTTCGTAGGTCAAAACAGAAACAACAAAAATAATTCCAAAACAAAGAAAAAAGAAAAGTGGTTGCTAGAAAATGTGAAATCTCAAAAAAGAAAAAGAAAAGAAAAGAAAAATGAAAGAGAGGAAGGGGGAGATGGGAAAAAAAAAAAAAAAAAAAAAGTTGCATTATTGACAAAATAACAAGACCCAACACAACAAAAAGGGTTTCTTGCTTTCTTTTCTTCCCCCACGCCAATTTTTCTCTCCCCCACAAAGAGAATGAGCGCTTCCCTCCCATGTTCCTCTACCACCGAACACAACCCTCGCCCAGTCTCCCTCTGCTAACGTGCGCACCCACCTCCCTCTTAACCTGCGCACCCCCCTCCCACATCTTTATAAAACCTGGGGTTTCCTTTTCCCTCTCTCTCTCTCTGTGTCAAACTTGGAGGACCACTCCGATTCCGATTCCGATTCCGATTTTGAATTCGAAGAAGAAGAAGATTGAAGAAGGTTCTAGGGCTCGAGCTGGGGTTAGGGTTTTTGAGAGATGTGGGATGCTTCAGGCATTGATGAATCTGCTCTCTCTGTGCTGGAAGCCATTCGGGCAGCACGACGGTGAGAGACTCGATCAAATCGGTGTGATCGGAGCAGCCAATTTCGTCGGAAGAGAAGGTAGAGATGGATTGCTTTGGTACCGCGATATGGGAAGGTACGCCACCGGAGATTTCTCCCTGGCCGTCGTCCAAGCCAACCTCGTCCTCGAAGACCAGTTCCAGATCGAGTCCGGTCAATTCGGTACCTTCGTCGGCGTCTACGACGGTCACGGTGGCCCCGAGGCCGCTCGCTACGTCTGCGATAACATGTTCAATCATTTCCAAGGTTCGTGATTTCAAAACCCTATATAGAAACTCTCTGTTTTAGGGTTTTGTGGTTTCAAATTCGCCACGTCTTAAACCTATATCTATGTGATTAAGAAAGGGAGAGAGAAGAATGTTCAATTTTGTGTGATTTTGTGGTTTTGAACTGTTTGTTATTAGTGAATTCTGTGCGTGATCAATTTTCTTTTTCGTGAGCTTTTGATAAAGTTGTGTTTGTTTTTGTTTTTTTTTTTTTTTTTTATGAGGGGCTTTTGAAATTTTAGATTGTGAAATGCGAAGTATCTATCTCATACAGTTGAAAGAGGACTTTTACTGTACAAATGTGTGGTTCTCTTTGATTATTGTGTGTTTAGGAAGTACTTTTCCTGCCTGAAAGTGAGTGGAAGAGTGTTTTAAGAATTGAACCAGTCTAAACTCTACAGGCCCAGAATTTGCTTACTGGGTTTATGCCTCTCTCTTTTTTTTTTTTTTAATTAAAAACGAATATTCTGTTTGTTTATTTTTCGCTTGATATGTTGGTCATGTTGGGAGTGATTCATGCACAACTCTAAAAAAAGAGTAACTTGATTCAAGTTTAGGGAATGCAAAAAAAAAAAAAAGTAGAGAAGGCCAAAAATAACATCAATAGGAGTAATAAAAAATTACATGTCAATTAAGGAAGTAATAGAGTGTATGACTTCAGATATAATAGAAAGACAGAAAAGAATACATGTGGCTGACCCTAACTAGTTTAGTGAGGATCAAAAGTCAATCTCAAAATTTTGGGACTAAGACTTGGCTGTTGTTTTTGTTTATTTAGTTTTTGATAGAGAGGGAGACTTTCTTATGTTGGCTATCTTAGGCTTTGTGTTTATGCAGCAACATTAGCTGAGGCGGGGGGAGTTGTGACAGCTGATACCATCCAGAGAGCATTCCTCCAAACAGAGGAAGGGTTTACTGCTCGTGTATCGGAGTTATGGAGTACTCAACCCAATATGGCAACTGTTGGGTCATGCTGTCTGGTTGGAGTTATATTTCAGCGGACTCTTTTTGTGGCAAACCTTGGAGATTCCCGCGTTGTGTTGGGCAAGAAAGTTGGCAACACTGGTGGAATTGCTGCCATACAGTTATCAACAGAGCACAATGCAAATTTTGAGGATGTCAGGCAGGAGCTTAAGGAGTTACACCCTAATGATCCTCAAATCGTTGTCCTTAAGCATGGAGTTTGGAGAGTAAAAGGCATTATTCAGGTTATGCTGGATTGTGTAATATCCATTTAAGAACCTATTGTATTAGAGTTTGCATAAGGGTTTCTTGTAATCTCCGGTGTATCATCTGGTTTATAGAATTTAGTTTTAGTTGTGCAGAAAATCCAGAACAGTTTTTTTACTTACCAAAAAAAAAAAATCCAGAACAGCTTTATAATTTTTTTTATTCTGCATTAGTATCAATTCTTGGAAACAACTGTGTTTTTTATCTTCATTTTTCACAAGTTCTTGCAACAATTCTAATCTGTATAATTTGACCATTATCACTCTTCAAGTGATGTCTTGTCACTTACTTTACTGTTGTGCTTGATGCAGGTTTCAAGATCTATAGGCGATGTATATATGAAACATGCCCAGTATAACAGGGAACCAATTCATGCAAAATTTAGACTTCCAGAGCCAATGGACATGCCGATCATGTCTGCCACCCCAACTATTATTTCGCATCAACTCCAAGCAAATGATTCTTTCCTTATATTTGCATCAGATGGTCTATGGGAACACTTGAGCAATGAAAAAGCTGTGGATATTGTCCACAGTCATCCACGAGCAGTAAGAGTTTGTCCAGTATAATCTAATATTTTGTTTAATTCTGTATTGGGTGCTAGCTTGATTGTTGACTGATTGGGATATTCTTAATCAAGCTAGATGTCTACTGGAAATAAGTATTGGAATTATCATGATCACATGCACTCGTGATGTATGTGCCAATATTCTTTTTGGTTGACTATTTAAATTTTATTTTACAGTCTCTCTCTGCTTAATTGCAATTTCTTATACTCATTCATATGTTATCTTGTAGTATTCTGTTGGCTATGTTTTCTGGATGCCCAGGTTCATAATTAATCTTCCTTTAACTTGATTTCTTGCTACATTCAGCATGCTCTCAACACATGGGAGTGCATGAGCTATTAAGACCATTACAATAATCTTTTTGGTTTACATGCTTCATGTGAATCATTTAGTCATTGATGATGGAGCTGATTTGTCATGTGCATTTTTTAATGCTATGAACCCGCAGTTATTATAAATCCCCCTACTTCTTGAAAAATGAAAATATAGTTGTTGTTTTAATAAGCTAGCTTCCAATTTGTATTGCCATTAGAGCCTATTGTGGGGGTTTTGGGTGAATGTTTAATGCTGTTAATATTAACCAAGGAAATGCTGCTGCATGATTTTTTTTTTTTTGGCCCCAATTGCAAACGAGTGGGGGATGGGGCATTTGAACTTAGGTTCTCCTTGTGGGAAGAACCAGGCAATTCCACTAAGCTACAATAGAAAAGTTTGATTCAATTTTACTCATTTGCTAATGTTTATTTCCACATGTCCTATGAGATTGTTGGGGACTTGGGGTAGTTATGCTTGTCTTGAATCCTGTGGTGCTCATTAGCTTCTTGAATGCAGGGAAGTGCTAAAAGGCTTGTCAAGGCTGCCCTACAAGAAGCGGCAAGAAAACGAGAAATGAGATATTCAGATCTTCGCAAAATTGATAAGAAGGTTCGACGCCATTTTCATGACGATATAACTGTTATTGTTTTGTTCCTAAACCACGACCTTATATCCAGAGGGATGGTGCTAGAACCCCCACTCTCAATCCGAAGTGTTCATGATCACTGATGATTTATGATAGCAAAACATATTTCTGCTTCCTCTGATTTTGGCTGACATCCAGAAAACAGCACTACCGCCACAGATAAGCTTTGATGCATGGCTTGAGAGCAGCACTGACAAAGCAGTTGCACTTCTGGGATAATTATACTGAGATTACTTATCTGAAGAGGCTTAAAATTTGTATAATGTTGTGAGAAATAACTTTGATTATTACACTTTCATGTAATACACTGATATAGTTTTATTTCATTGCATGTTCTTTGTTTTCAAATTACTAAACCCATTTTTAGGCAGTTTTAGCTTGTATATGTGTATTATTAACATTTTGGTAACATTATGGTTAATATATCTGCCACTGGCTGTGCAGAAATATTTGGTTAATTCAAGAAAACGTAGATAGGATTATCATCCATAAGACTGCTGTCTGCTAATTCCAATATAGTGAGCCAGTGAGGTGAGGTCAGCCCTAGATGGGTTCCAGGAGACGATTCAGACGCTTAAACAACTTTTGTTGACTTGTGCTCTAGGGAGTCGACTGGTGGATGCTTTCTGCCCATATGGAACCACCACTTTTGTCGAGACAATCGTATATCCAATTTCGTAACTTCTTGACTTTCTGCCCATGGTGTTGTTGCAACTTAGAGTTACTCAATTGCATGATAGATTTCATAACTTAAAGCAACTGTAAGAGCATACACATTCATTTTTTCTAATTCTATCTTATTTTACCATCCAAAAAACTACTTTATCAATTATACCATACCAATTTTCAATACCCTAACATCAAAACTTCTATTTTTCTATTCTACCTATTAAAATAATATATCTTCACAATAAAATATATTTTTTTTCCCAACTTTATCCTCACTGAATCTTAGTTACTTTACTTTTTCCCTTCTTCTCTTCCAATCTCCTCCTCCACACAACTCCAGATCGGCAAAAAAAAAAAAAAACCATCCTCCATCATCCATATCAAAAACCTACAACGCCGATCAACCACCATCTTCCATCAACCACCACGCCGATCAAAAACCATATCAACCCAACTCCTCCGCACAACCACCATCCTCCATCATCCATCATCCATATCAAAAACCCACAACGCCGATCAACCACCATCCTCCATCAACCACCACGCCGATAAAAACCATATCAACCCAACTCCTCCACACAACCACCATCCCCCATAATAAATAAATAAAAAAAAAAAAAATACATCACGTCAATCAACCACAACGCCAAACTTCCAGATTCCTCCTCCATCATCCATATCAACCCAACTCCTACACACAACTCCATCCATATCAACCCAGATCGAAAATAAAATAAAATAAAATAAACCACCACAGATCGCAGCCCACAACAAAAAATCCGTACCAAAAAACCATTAGAGCTTCGATTCAAACCCATCGGAGCTGTCACGCCGACCCATCGGAGCCATCTCAAGTGCAGAGAGCAGATGAGAAAGAGAGAAGGAAGAGGGAGAAAATAACAGAAATAATGAGAGACGAGAGAGAAATTGCCGGGTAAAAGGGGAGAGAGAGAATTAAATTTTTATTTTTTTTATCCCGCTACAGTACCATCTTACATTTAAGATGGTACTATAACTCAATTGTATTTTTTTTATACCATTGTTACAAGATACAACATTCAATGGAGCAAAAAATTTGGGCTAAATTGTAAATAAATTGCAGAAAAGGGCTCTATTTTCCATTTACCACATTCATTGCTGATGCTCTAAGTGGTGAATACTTTTTGCTCATTTGGGCCTGTTACTTTTTGTTGACCATTAACAGTTGCATAAGTCAGCAAGGTGTGACATTGGATGCTGGTGAAAATATGGTTGTGGCTGGGAATTGGAATGACTTGGTTTTGAATTTAATGAACATACCAGAATTTGATCGAAGTTGTAACGAGCCCGTCATTGCAAAGTAGAAACTCGTTGTAGTATGCTAGACTGCTAGTAGTCCAAGTTCCAACAATTAAAATTATCTAACTATTTGAAGGCAACAAACCTAAGATCAAGACTCGAGTTTTGTGGCATTGACTACTGATTGGTCTCTTTATCATAAGTTGGGTTTTTCAAACTATTTCTCCACTAGGGATGCCTGGTTGGAAAAAAATGAGTCTCATCTTATACACACTGTTTTGTGTGGATTCTCCCTAACTGTAATTGATGAACGAGACAAATATTGCTTGTTCCACATATAATAAATTTATATTTTTTTAACAAATATTTAAAATTATATCTAATTTACAATGTTTTATACAAATTTTTAAAACCCATATTTCTAAAATAGTTTTATTTATTCTATTATCATTCTAAAATACTCTCTTTCTTAGAATTCTTGCAAGAGTTGTATTAGAAAAATAACAATATTTCACTTTATTTTTACAAAATAATAATAATAATAATAATAATAATAATAATAATAATAATAATAATAATAATATCACCGGTGAGTCTAAGTCTAATATTTTATTATTTGATTTTAACCATTGACACCTAGATGTTGTGAAAATTCTTCTCAAAAAAAGAAAAAGAAAAAGAAAAAAGAATTAAGATGTTGTGAAAATTGTTCTTAGCTTCTTCTATTTTTCTCTCTCTTTTTTCTCTATCTTGTCAAAACATGTCTCATAAAAAATCACAAAATACTTTTCCCTCAAGTCTATCATGCAGCACGAGATTTTCCCGCTCCAAAACGGGGATAGGCACCTTGATTTGATCCATCTTGGCGGTTAGATTTCGGCAAAATTTGCTAAATAGTCCTATGCGCGCCCAAATACTGTCTAATGGGCCAACCGAGCTATTGGGCTCACAATTTATTTAGTATTGTGGGTTTATGGATTTCCTACAATGGATAATTCCTTTTAGTAAATCAAAGCCCACCAGGGTAGATTATCTCTTTTGCCAAACACACCGACAGTAGATTTCTTCACTCAACTTCTCTCTCTTCTCCACTCCTTACCCTCACTTGTCCAACCCCTTGTTCTCTTCCCTTTCTCCTATTTAAAGCATTTCCATAGTGGGTTAATGATGATTATTTTCTAACGCCACTTGTGTGTGTGTGTGTGTGTGTGGGGGGGGGGGGGGGGGGTGGTGCATTTTGATTATTCCTAATAAGAACAAACCGCTTTGAGAATAGGAGCTAGGACGTTGGAACTGGTGTTAAACGCTGAAGGATGCTTAGTGGCGATATTTCCCAAGGCACTATCAGCGCACCGTGGTTCAACAGAGCTATGGCAGGACCAAGATCGTCTACCATGCCAAGGAATCAACAATGGGCTGTTCAAAGCTAGTCTTATGGGACAATAAGCTCAAGGCCGAATATTGCTCATAGGCTGTTTGGATTTGGGCCCAAAGGAAAAAATGGCCTATAGCCGAATAGGGTACAAGTACCATTTTAGAAAAAATTTTGGTGAATAGCATGCAGCTAAAATTAATTAGTTAAGTAGACGGTTTTTTGAACTCGAATTTGTAAAACTCGAGTTCCAACCCAAACTAGAGTTCCAGCCCAAACTCGAGCTCGAGTTTGACAAACTTGAGTTCCAAAAACAGTCTACTGAACTAAATAACTTCATCTGTGTGCTACTTTCCTAAAAAAAAATTCTAGAAACATGCTATTTGGCAAATTTGTTTCCATAGATTTCTATCCCCATTTGTAAGATGAAAAGAGAAACCAAAATAATAAAAAAGCCTGACTAAATTTGAATCTCAACGGGGTCGGCCCAGTGAGGAAATGGGACAGGGTAGCCCGACCCAGCATGTAATAAAATAGTACAGTAATTGTAATCCTGTAATAATTTAGACAAGCAAGGGTATTTTTGAGAAGATATTCACATTCACTGACTCTCCAATGGACTGAGAGAGGGAGGCCTGACTCTGACTGTCCCCAACGGGTAAACCTAAGCTCAATAACCCCCCGACTGTGCTCGACGGAACACGATATCAATATCAATTCAACATTTGATTCATTTTCAGCTTTCATATATATATGTCAAAGACCAGTACTCCAATCGCATAACAAGATTTGAGCTAATTTTCTTTCCTACACAGTCATGGCTCAGAGATGGAGCTCAATTCTAATGGTGGCTCTGAATCTACTTCTAATTGTCAATCAATCAGAATCGGCACCGCAAGCATTTCGGCGAGACCCTGGGCACCCTCAGTGGCACCACGGTGCCTTTCAGGACGTCAGAGATAGCGTCCGATCCGATATCCGTCGCCTGCTCCACACTCGCGCTGAGGTATCACTCTCTTTTTCTTCTTCTTCTTCTTCTTCTCCGCCTCCGCGTCTTTTATTTTCCCACTTCGATTTTAGGTTTATACACAAAAATTAAACCAATTATTCATCATATTGATTTTTCTTTTGTTTCTTAATCGAATGGTTGTAAACTAAAAGCTCGATCTGACCGAATGAGCTGTCTGGAAATTTAGACGTTTCTATGCTCCATTTTGTTCTTCTTCTTCTCTCTCTCTCTCTCTCTCTCACACACACACACACACGCACACACATATATATGCATGTCTGTGTAAATATATGTTTTTGTGTGTGTAAGTTTCTGTGGTCCGTTTGGTTCTAACATACATACATATGTATATGTGTGTATGTATACATGTGTGTGTATAAGAGTATATTGATCCATTTTGCTCTTCCAATAGATACATCATACATGCATACATGTATTTATATATTATTGGATGTGAATTTTAAAAATCTAATCGTTAGATTGCATGCTCTTTGTGTTCTTAACATTTATGTCAAATTTTGTTTAAATCGGATGTTATTTACTATTCGATCAATAAACTTACTTTATGCATAATTTTAGACCACAAAAACTTGAAATTTAAACATTTGTTTGATGACATAGCTATTGAGTTTTGATTTTCTTGAAATTTTGCAAGCATGGAGGATATAATAAGAACATGCAATCCGACAGCTAAATTTTCAAAATTAACATCCAATAAAAAAGATATCGGCTAGTTTGGAGAGAAACCTTTTCCATATGAATAGTCTTGGTCTATGTACTTGAAATAGCTTTGAGATTGTCGTTGTTTTAACTGATGTGCTTGGTTTAGAAGTCGAATTGTTTGTGTTTGTGCTTTAAATGTTTTGCTCATGCAAATGAGTGGGGTGCAGGTCCCATTCCAAGTTCCGCTTGAAGTAAATATAGTCCTCATTGGTTTCCAAGCCGATGGAGGCTATAGGTACACAGTAGATCCACAAAAATTGGAAGAGTTTCTCAGGGTCGGCTTCCCAACCCACAGGCCATTGTGCCAAGAGACAGGCGAGCATCTCGATATCGAGCATAACATTGTTTATAACACATTTCATGTAAGCTTCACAAAATTTATCATCTCAAAAGAGTCATATTTTGCTCGACTTCTATTGTTCAATTTCATCATCTTTTTTCTTCCTCACCTCAGGCTGGACAGGCAGAATTTATAGTGCTTGAGAAATCACTGAAAGAGGCCATGGTTCTAGCTGGAACTGCACGAGAGGTGACCACTGTAGTGTTTATTATTTACTGGTGCTCATAATTGTTTGTGGAAAAGATAAGATAATTATTTTTCTTTGATTATGTTCTAAAATATATTTAAACTTTTAGGCTGATTATGGAAGGGAGCTTCCATTGTTCGAGGTAGAAGCAACAGTTGTTGAACCCGTATTTCATAGCCTGTATTCCTACCTTTTTGACGTGGACAATGTTCGATATTCCGCTGGGGATATGGATAGACCTATGCCTGCTGTGATATTTATTGTCAACTTTGATAAGGTATACTGTGCAGTCCTTATTGTTTAGTTGTGTTCCTCGTGGCTGTGTGATTGATGCGATCTGATATTCTTTACAGGTAAGAATGGATCCTAGGAATAAGGAAATTGATCATGACAGTTTTATGTATGGAAAAATTACCCAGCTAACAGAGGAGGATATGAGAAAACAAGAGGCTGAATACATATATCGTTATCGATATAATGGAGGAGGAGCATCTCAAGTTTGGCTTGGCTCTGGCAGGTATGGTTGACAGAATATAATGAGTGGAAAAACATGGTCTTGAAATTGGTCCAGTTAGGCTTCTGTATCTTTTTTCTGCACTATTTTGATTTATTTCCTGAATTTATTCAATGCTGTCAATAATCTTGTCATATACATTTCAGTTAGCACAGACCATAGAGCAATTCCATCATATCTCAAAAAGCTTTTGTGTATCTCAGGCCTAACCCAATGAAGATGAATACCACTTTGTTAATGATGACTTTACATGTTGGGTTTAGAAATGAATACCTATGTCATGAACTGTGTTTTGAAATTCATTTAATCTGACATAGATTGAACCCAGGACATAAGATATATTGTAAGATGGACTTATAATATTTATGTTGTTTGAAATTTTGGTATTAGTGGTGGAGTGGTGCTGCTACAATCACTGACAATTCTGTTGTAACGATAGAGTGACTACTTCATTTAATTACAAACTTATCTCCTGCATTATTCATCCCCAATACTATCGAGTTATTCAATAGTGGTTATATTGATAGTTGCTCATCATTGTTGTCACCAACCTTTCTTTCTCTGGGAGTAGTATCTTCATGCACAGAACCAGAGGAGTATAGGAAATGATATTTGAAACTGTACAAGTATCTCACAAAATATTCTATTGAATTAGATAATTTATGTGTTGAGTTCTCTGTTTTCACTGTATTTGAGGGCAATACTAACTTGCTCCTTCCCATTTCTCTCACTGTGTGTGTGAGTTTATCTGGGTCTAACTGTCTGCCTACACCATCCAGATTTGCTGTGATCGACCTTTCAGCAGGCCCATGTACATATGGGAAGATTGAGACTGAGGAAGGGAGTGTCAGTTCTAGAACACTGCCACGGTTACAGCATATGATATTTCCAGGTGGTTCTGGTCCAGCTACCGGTCATTCTACCTCTGATATTTTCATTGGACAGCTAGCCTCTTTGATATCAACCACAATTGAGCATGTTATAGCTCCAGATGTTAGGTACTTCTTCTATATCTTGTTGTTTCCAAGTGCACGTATCACTTTTTTTGCTGAATTTTCACTTTCTTTTACTCATGAACTATATTCACACATACACTGTTGGGTCATTGTTTGAATATCTGACTACTGACATGCAGTTGTCTAAGTATCTCAATTCTGTACCTTTTGTCCAATCCAATCATATGTTTATCATTTGTGGACTCAGGTTTGAAATTGTTGATCAGACAACACGGTTGCTTGTACCTATAATCGTCCTGCAAAATCATAATCGATATAATATCTTGGAGAAAGGTCACAATTACAGTATTAATATTGAAGCAATTGAGACGGAGGTGAGTTTTACCTTATGCTTGCTCATGACTTATGTGTTGAAAATGTTGTTCTTTGGGTAATTATTAGACAATTAACTACGGTTAGAGCTATACAAACAGGGAGGAAGTATCTCTACATTCCTGTAGCTAGCCTGAAGTGCTTGGATCTAGGCTAGTGGTTGAGTTGAGTGGTCTAGGGATTCCAAAAATTATTTCATTTGCACAATGTCTCTGGTCATGCTTCAACAGGCAACAGAAAATTCAGTGTAATTTTTCAGTGACTAAATACAGAATAAAATCCAATTTCTTCCAAAGTGGGGGTTTATGCAGTCTTTTACTACTTAGATGTTGTCCTTGAAAAGTGATACAGATGTTTTGACTCGTATGATTTTTGAGGTTGAATGACTGACAAAAATTTTCCTGAATAATTTCACCATTACTCATTTTTCTTTTTGATTAAGTAAACCAATAAACACTTTGTAAGTTTGTGTTGTCTGGTATTCTCTGTCTCAGCTTAAGAAGATGGTTCATGATGGACATGAAGTAGTTATGGTTGGGGGTTCACATTCATTACACCGGCATGAGAAGTTGTCTATTGCTGTTTCAAAAGCAATGCGAGGCCATTCCCTGCAAGAGACAAAGAATGATGGGCGTTTCCATGTTCATACCAGGACATTTCTGGATGGCGCCATTCTTAAAGAAGTGGGTATTTTCTTTCTTGTATCAATATTTCTCTACTTCTTAAATCAATTTTTAAGTATTGAATGATGTGATTATCTATCACTTGTGGTGAAAATTGAAAACAGAAGCATTCCCACTTGTTTTTAGTCACTAGAAGAAACTCATCTTTGTAATGTTCAATGGTCATGAAAAGCTTACAAGGGACATTTACAGCTCACTTTTAGCACTAGATGTTGCCAAAGATTAAATTTTTGAGTAGCCATTATCTTTTTGACATCATGACAATGCTCGTAGTTCCTTTACTGAATGAAAACTATTATTTATACATTCTTCCTCACATTTTTACTTGAAAATACTTATTGCAGGAGATGGAAAGATCTGCTGATGTGCTTGCTGCTGGTTTGCTTGAGGTGGCTGATCCATCTCTCTCAAGTAAATATTTCCTCCGCCAGGTTAGTGGGAAGCTTATAGATTTTGGTTAATGTGTGGAATGTCAGGAGTGATTTACATTTGGCCTTTCTTATGGACTTTCTTTGCACAAAGACCATATTATATTCCGTGCCTTTGTTCCCTCCTCTTATTGCCTTGAAATGTGTTCTGTTTCCCACAGCACTGGATGGATGACTCCGAGGGTTCGAGTGATTCCATACTAAAGCATAAACCCCTTTGGGCTAGTTACGACTCAAAACGAGGCAAGAAGAAAAAGAAAATAGAAAAGAAACAGGGGGATCTGACCCGTACTTATGGAACAAGAGTAATTCCTGTGTAAGCATGCCTCCTTGTCTTGCACTGTGGTATACCATTTTAATACCATTTTTTGCATTGGTGCTTTACACATTCACTTGATGGGTCATGAACCAAAGACCTCACACTCTGTCTAGGACTTACAAGGAGAGGAAGTGCCAGTTGAGCTAAGGCTCATTGGCACAATTTTTATACCATTTTCACACTAAGTATATCTTCATTATAGTTATATCATCTTAATTCTATTGAGTATGCCTTGCTCATTTTTCTTGCTGTATTTCAAGATCACTGTACAAAATTAGCATAACCGTAATCCATTTAGTTGTGATATATTATTCCACCTTCTGTAATTATTTTAGAAAGACATTATTTTGGGATCCATAGCCAACCCCAAAATTTTGGGACTCTAAGGCTTTATTTGTTGTTTGTTTGTTAGTAGAAAGCAATGATACCTAATAGCTGTCAGGGAACTGATTTCCTTGTGGTTCCTATGTTTTTCGCTGTAGTTTAGATTCATCATAATTAATTTGCATATTTGAAAAGACATTTTCAGGCTCCTTGTAACTGCCACATCCAACAATAGTGTTTACCTTTATCTTGTAGTTGACACTATGGTGCTGGTTAATGATGTAGAATTGTTTCTGTTCCCCTTAATCATTCTTTCTATAAAGTCTAACGTTTAAAAGCTCTAGAATTGGTTAGCCATGTTGCTGCAGAACTTCGTAAGGCTCAACTCATAATGTGTTTTGAAATTTAGCTTCAATAAATTGTAGGGCAAATTTGTAGGCAAGGGCTTGGTGTTAATCACATCAGACTAATTAGACTTTATGTGCACTGATGACCATATTTTTGTATTACTCTGTATTGATAATTGTAGATGCTTTAGAATTCTTTTTTTATTTCATGTAAGAGCAATTGCTCATATTTTTAAATGTGATGAGCTCGTTTCCTGCAGCTTTGTGTTATCATTGGCTGATGTGGATGCTCAACTTATGATGGAAGATGAAAGTCTTGTATGGACGAGCAATGATGTTGTCATTGTACTTGAGCATCAAAGTAAGAAGATACCTCTTAGGTGAGTGGCTACTGCTTGTTTCTGGCTATCAGCTTCACAGCTTTGTTGAATATATCCTGTGCAGTCCTTTTTTTGATAGATATATCCTGCATAAACATTTATCAAAAATATTTTTTTAAATTCCATATACTCATCCCACCTTGGGCCACGTCAATAGGTAAATAGCAATAGTTTTTTTGTGGTGAGCTACCTTGTATATTACCCTTATTCTGTTTGGGGATGTGTATAATCCATTGATTTATAACAAGGTGAATGCTTTTTCAGTAACTCAACAAAGCCCTTTTTTTGTCTTTCATTGTAGGACCTATAACTTTTATGCAGTTCCAGTCCCTGCTAAATCCCAACCCCCTAATTACCTGAAGCTGCTTGTGCAAAACATTTTTGTCTAGTATTTTTTCTTGCTAGTAACTCATTTAAAGATCCACAGTTGAGCTACACTCTTAATGGATGTATTGCACATTTGCCACCGGAAATTTGGACTAGAAAACACGCTTGACCTTCTAGCCTGTAAATATACTTTTTCCATCAGTTCGATAGATATACATTGATCAAGCTGTATCATATAATTTAAGCTCTATTGCTATTCATCTTTCCTTAGTTCTATGAGTTTTAACTTTTAACATTTCTGCATCACTATCACTGTGGGTCAACTAAGATTTTAATAATGGCCACATTCAGGTATTTATTTGTCATCCATGTGGCTATTCTGCTAATGACGTTGTAGGTCTATCTTGTGCATGTCCTTGAGAATGTAAACATGCAGCCTTACATTCATTGCACAATACAAAAATGTTACTTTGTCAGCATTGCATTATGATCTCAGATTGATTAAGCTAATATGTATGGCTTTACTTAGAGTCAGGGGTTTTTCTAAATATTTGATTGTTCTGTTTGACAGTTATGTTTCAGAAAAAGAGAGAAGGCATGTTGTTCCATCTCAGGCACAGCGCCACATATTGGCAGGGCTTGCTTCTGTCGTGGGTGGATTGAGTGCACCATATGAGAAGGCTTCTCATGTACATGAGAGGCCAGTTGTGAATTGGCTTTGGGCTACTGGTTGTCATCCATTTGGACCATTTTCCAATACTTCTCAAATCAGTCAAATACTTCAAGACGTGGCATTGGTAAGGCCAACTTATCACACCGAAGTATTCATAAATATCACCAGACTTAGTTTATTGATGCTTCATTATTATAGTGAATAGAAAGTTTTGGTCTTTTTCTTTTGACGTTATTGGAAAGGAAAATAATTATCTTTTGTAGGACTTTGGCCCTATGGGTATCTGAACTTTATATTCTTGTTTGCAGAGGAACACAATATACGCACGTGTAGATTCTGCGCTTCACAGAATTCGTGAAACATCAGATGTGAGTTAATCTCAATTCAATCATATTTAATTTGTATATTTACTTATTTAGATATTCAGCTAAAAAAAAAAAGTTTATTTAGATGCTTAAATAGAGTCCTGTCCATTCTGTACAGGCTGTTGAAGTTTTTGCTGCAGAACATCTCAAAACCCCACTTGGTGAACCTGTAAAGGGCAAGAAAAACAAGACAACCACTGAGCTCTGGTTGGAGAAGTTCTACAAAAAAACAACCAACCTGCCTGAACCTTTTCCCCATGAATTAGTTGAACGTTTAGAGAAATACTTGGATGTAAGTCAGTTATAAGCCAAACTCAAGTTCTCTTTAAACTGTTTCACTTTTAATATATGTTGCTTTTTTGTCACTAAATACACAGAGCCTTGAGGAGCAGCTTGTAGACTTGTCTTCCTTGTTATATGATCACCGGTTACAAGATGCAAATTCTAACAGTTCAGTAATTCTACAGAGCTCCATATTTACCCAGCAGTAAGTTATCCTGCAATATAGCTTCTGTAATCGTTCTGATTCCATGTTTTCATTATTTCTTCTGTATGAATTTTCTAGAGTAACTGCTTGAGTTTGATCTTTCTGAATTTTAATGATATTACCCTGGGAATTTTGGGCTGCAGGTATGTAGAACATGTCTTGTCTAATGAGAGGGAAAAGATGAGATGCTGCGAAATTGTTTACAAATATCCTGTGCAATCTTCCCAAACTTACATCTATGGAGGCATTCTTCTTGCTGGATTCTTTGTATACTTTCTTGTCATATTTTTTTCAAATCCCGTGCACTGACGTTAAACCATAATCCCTGGACTAATACATCAATTTTCCAAAGCTTTTAGATGCTCTTAATGTAGAAGAAATGCATATTTCAACTCATACCATATCCAAAAAGATAAAAAGATTTTGATTATACCATCTTTATATAGTTCCTACTTTATAGTACAGACAGTTAGTAGCAAATCGGGGCAGTCAACCTATCAAAAACTATTGTCTGGGAACTGTTATCAGTAGATTAGATTGACTGTGACCTGCCTTAATGAATGTCAGCTAGTCCATGACTCTGGCTACACCTGCACTTACACTAGAGTGTGCTCTCTTCAGGTGTATCCTTTTATGCTTTAGGGCATTCTTATCAAACCTTTTAAATGCTAAAAATATTATTTTTTTAACATTTGAAAGGTTTAAGTCCTTCCATCAAACATTTTATATTGTAAAATTTTTGCAATTGATAAATAGTGCCATCTCATTTTTGAAATGGTACTATTCACCTATTGTAAAACTTTAAATTATTTTTTATTCAATGGGGCTCACAAAGGAGAGAGAGGAAAAATAAAAAAATTAGTGAAAAATAATAAAGAAACAATATTTAAATGAAATTGTAAAAAAAATAGAAGCTTTGATATAGGTTGGATTGGAAAGTGGTATTGTATATGTTATAAATATAGATTTTGAGAGAGTAAATGTTAAATTTTTTATAATGTTTGATAAGAATGCTCTTACAAAGCAGTTGTCATGGGAACTGTTAAGTTCGATTACTATTTGAACTCATTCATGGATGTCAACAAAATTGAAATCTTCAGAAGAAGCTTTTTGACCTGACAGTATACACGGTGACTTAAGGCAAAACAAATAATATTATTCTAATATTATTTTTTATTTAAATTAGCATGGTTTTAAAGTTATTATGAACTATAGTCTGTTTTTTACGTCTTTCCAAAATATGGTTTCAACTTTCAACTTTCTATTTGAAACGTTAAAGTCGTGTCTTCACTTAAAAAATCATAAGTTAAATCACTAAATAACTTTAAAACATTTTCAACTCAAATAGTAATTAATAAAATAATGGTATTTTTCAAAATAAACCCCTTCTTTCAATGACTCAATATTAGATATTTCAAGATTAGATTTGTAATATCTAAACTGGAAATCAGCATTTCCAATCTCTTTAAAAAACCGGTATCGACGGTATGAGGTATGTGTATATGAAACTTTCGTTACTATAGAATTTATCAAATAGAACAACTTTCTGGTGGCATTTTTATTTATCTAAATAAGGAATGTAATTATCCATGAAATGTTCATCGCTATAAGATTTATCAAATAGTATTTTTCTTGCGGCATACAATTAATCAAGTTATTGAAGGGCCTCTATGCTGTAGAAGATCGCGAAATGATGCCAAGGATGGAGACTATTTGGTATGAGTTTCCACCATCTTCTATCTTGGAGAAACTACCCCGCCTAAATGAAGTAACTCAAGAAGCTGTGGCTTGAGGTAGATACTGATTGTAAACCCAAAATTCTTTACACCTACAATCTAAAAAACATTGTGAATAGACAACAGCTAAGAACTTTGTATCATAGGATGTTCTTATTTATGAGGAGGATCCTCCCTTACAAACAAAAAGGACAAAGGCAACAAGCTAATTTGCCATAAAAAACGGTTGGGCCAACTGGTAATTATCAAATACATTGTTAATTTCTGCGACTAGTTTAAGATTATTAACTTTCTGAGTCACTTTACTTTTCATAAACTAAAACAAATTTGGTCACAAATCAGCAATGTTGCTCTTTAATATCTACTTCTGGAAGCTGATACTTTTAGCATTTTCGCAAAAGATGTCCATTAACCCTCCCTGGCTCCCCATATCAAAATTTAGTGTGCCCTAACCTAAAAACTAATTATTGTATTTTAATGCTACTTAACTAAATATTGACTGTGAGTTCCAGTTAGCTCAACTAGTAAAATCTCTGATGGTTGTATAAGAGATCTGGGGTTCAATTCCCGCCTATACCAAAATCTGATTGGTGTCTTGGTCTGATGATAAAAAGCTATCATCAGGAGCGGACGCCATAAATTAAAACTCTCTCAAAAAAAAAAAAATTAAATAAATATTGACTAGTTTTAGGGTGATTTTTCTCCAAATACCTCTTCCCATAATCGATGTCTACACAAGAATGCTGTCAATATACCATTCCTTATCAAATAAAATAATGGCATGTAATAACTTGCATTAGGAGGTTTTTGAGTGTTTGGACCGATTTCAATATTTAGAGCATTCACATTAGTTCTTTCATTTTACACATCCATTTTTACACTAAAAACATACTTTTTCTATTTTATACATTCATTTTTACAAAACATCCACATCAGTTCATCTATTCTATCTCCTCTTTTAATTAAATAATCAATTTTCTCACATTTTTTATTATTTTCCTCAAACACTCCCTTTAATACCCTCTCTCTCTCTCTCTCTCTCTCTCTCTCTCTCTCTCTCTCTCTCTCTCTCTCTCTCTTTTATCTGATTTTTTGCTCTCTCTATACCCATCTCTCTACCCGCTCTATACCCATCTTCAGATCAACTCTCCCTTACAGCCGCCGATCCAACTTGCCGCCTCAACCCTCCACTAATTCGGCCTCCCTCTTTCCTTCGCCCCTCCCTCTCTCCTCCACCACCAACCCTTCGCCTCCCACCCCCAACCGACGTCCCTTCGCCTCCCACCCCCAACCGATGACAGCAATGGAAGATCCGGCGGCAGCAATGGAAGACCCGACGGCAGCAGATCAGGCAGTAGCAGTGGCAGCAGATTGAGTGGCAGATCCAACTCCGTTGGGCATTTCACGTGAGTTTTCCGTTGAGTATGGTTTGAGCTGAAATTTCTGATGGATTTGGATTGTTTTTTAGTTGGATTTATTGGTGAGTTTTAATTTATTTTGAGTTGGGTTTTCAGTGGATTTGTCTTGATTTTGAGGTGGATTTTCTAATTGCTTTTCCATTGATTTTGAGTTAATTTTTAGTTGATTTTGGGTTAATTCTCTATACTAGGTTGTGGTGTTTGGTGGTGGTGCTAGGTTTGGTGGTTATTCTGGCGTGCTGGGTTGTTGTAATGGTTGGGAAAGAGAAGGAGTTTGATAGAGAGAGAAAAAAGAATTAAAAAATCATTTAAACGTGAACAACACGGTTACTGTTCATTTACACGATTGTATATTTTGCACCATTTTAGACTCATTAATGTGGGTGTTTTTCCTATCAAAATGTGTAAAAAGAGTTATTTTTTGTATTTTAGAAGCCTTTCCATGGATTGATGTGGATGCTCATAGGACAAGAAAAAATCAAAAATCAAAAGATTCCCACTTAATTTAGAACACATTAATCCTTAATCTTTTTTATGTTTGGTTAGTGTGTTCTAAATTATTGATGCAAATGAAATAGCAAATTAAGGATTCCCACTTCAAAAAGATTATGCAGCTGCTACACACCCCTGATTAGCATGCTACTCCACACAAGCTTCCATTACAACAATTTTAACATTTCATTTATTCAATTTCAACAAATTGAACTAATCCTATTTTCATGGACTAAGAAAACAAAACTTATAGGCTATAGCCTCTAGTCCAAATGGTAGATAAAAATAGCCATTTTTAACTGAGCCCAGCACATCCTATTCTGCTTTAGCAAAGCCATCTTAAATGCAGATTTCTAGAGTCAACAATTAAGGGCCCGGTTATTACAGGTGCTAGAATAACAGTTTTCAATGTTACTAGAACAAGGGAATTTCCAACTTCTTTCAGATTCCAAAACTCTGTTTATACACCTAATCGCCATTGACATGCAAGCTTCCGAACCCAACACAAACTTCTTAAATCATATTGCTTTATATCTAGCAAATTTTAAGTTTGTTTGAATCAGGAGATTCGGGACTATCTCATTGACACTTCAAAAGAGCAATCACCGACCAGAACTTGGATCTACAAAATATGATTAAACAAAGGAAAAGATCAGATATAGCTTTCTAGGCTGCATTGTCCATCAAAAACAGCTGATATCAACTGCTCAGAGCCCAGTGCATATTCATCATCTCTAAACATAACATAAAAGTATCCTTTCAAAACCAAAACCCACCTCAAAAACTTCAAAAACAACAAAATAAACATTAAAAGAATAAATAGTCATTCACACGAAGGCATCCTCAGAAAGATTGCTTATAGTTGTCATCAAATTAGACAATCAGGTCTCAAAGATAACATGCCATCATTGGAGCCCACCCCATATCCTAAATTTTCAATACATCCAATTGTAAACCCAAAAAAACATATAGCTACAAACAAATCATATTGTAATACATAATTGGTAAAGAAAGAAAAAGGCTATGGACTTGTAAAAATATTAGAAATTTGGCAAGGCGTTATTCACTGCACCTGGTAAAATTACTAAGGCGAAGTGACTCAACTTCCTTGCACAAAACCTATGCCTCCTATTCCACAATAAGATTTATTGGAAACACCCTTTAATCCATATTGATTTTTAGATCAAAGGAAGCTTATAAGAGGTACTTTTTCAAATCAGAATAATCAAAATTCAAACACAGGTATACATACAAATAGAGAGAGACCCATCAGCCAAAAAATTTTAACTCAAAATAAAATTGAGATTTGAGAGAAAGTCACGAAGCTTTGCTATCACCAAAGGGATTGGTGTGGTTTCGTTTATATATATACTGGGAATATTAGAATTAGGGTTTTGAGTAATGGGTTTGGTGAATTATTAAAAAGCCCTTCATTTTATGTAAAATTACGAAACTACTACTACGACGACGAAAAGCCCAATAAGGTTTCTGGGCCTTAGAAAAATGAATGTTTAGCTCAATTAGTTTGGTCTCAAAGACTCGCGAGTGACCCAATTTGGCGAGCTTTACAATGTCGACTAATTGATCATAAAACGACAAACCGTTTTCATATATAAAGTCAACGACAGACGGTTTGGCAATCATTCTCAAAATAGCAAGTAAATGAAATGCTTTACTGTGTCTGTGTGATGAAGGTGCATGCATCTATCTTTATCAACACTATTTTCTAGTTCTTAATTTCAAAGAAAAATCCTGTTAATGGTTATGATTCCAAGAATATTACATATAAATTATTAATTGCAATTAATGTTTTATTGAGAAATATTAACGGATGTTG
Organism: Castanopsis chinensis; assembly: GCA_032878915.1. Classification (NCBI taxonomy): domain Eukaryota; kingdom Viridiplantae; phylum Streptophyta; class Magnoliopsida; order Fagales; family Fagaceae; genus Castanopsis; species Castanopsis chinensis. The sequence goes on from JAVQMG010000113.1 coordinate 4,340,143, forward strand.
TTAGGGTATTAGTTAACAATCTATTTAAATAAAGTTTTTATGAGAAAATAAAAAAATAATTAATATTTTGACAATTTTTTTCATTTTACATAAAAGTGATATCAAAACTTTCTTCAAATGGTTATTAACTATTACCATAAGAGCACTCATTAAAATGACATTTTTTATTTTATTTTATAGAAAAGGAAATGAATAAAAACATCTTATTATTATTTTATCATTAGAAGTTTAGAACACTTTAAACCCCAGACTTTTAAATGGAATACCTTAAACCTCATACTTTCGTGAATCTATATTTCATATGTGGGGGTGTGGTTTGTTTGGGTTTTCTAGAATACATTTATAAAAGTCTACAGTTTAAGGAATCTCATTTAAAAATTAAAAGTATAAAGTATTGTTGGAAAAACATGGAAAACACAAGTTTGTATCTCATAGAAAAACATGCGTAACAGAATATTAACAGATCTACTTCATTCGTAATTGATAACATATACTATGTAAGTTTCAGAATTTAAAAACAAGAAAGCATACCTTGGTGTGGTGAAATTCAAAACAGAAGATCAGAAGCACTTGAGAACACTTTTAATCTTCACTCCAATTCCACTTAATACCCAAGAAGTGTGGTCTCTCAATCAATTCCAATAAGAGAATAGGAGAGTGTCCAACACTCACATATAAATCATTTCATTCCTTGTATGGAAACACTTATGAAAAACCTCATAAAATTCTGTATGTTTCTCTCCTTATATATAACTGATTATCTAATTGGGCTAGCCTTTTAGGCCATTCCAATTGAGGTCTTGTGTGTGGCTTGGAGTGGGACCAAAAGAGACCAATAAGACACTAGCTCCAATGGGCCTTGGTCTTTTCTGTCAACTCTTGACAAGTCCAAAGTTACCATTAACTATATTTAATACCACTATATAAATATAGTTGCACTCTTGGTCTTATCTTTAAATTATATCCCAAGACTTTATCGTACATGCAACCCATTCATAAAATATTCGTAATAATACAAAGTCATGAAAGTAGACTGCCACTTTGAAGATTACTACATCTTAATCCTTGAGTACCTAGTTTAATCCTTTAAGTACCTAGTTTAATCCTTTAAGTTATTCATTATTATTTATTTATGAAATTCAATTCCATAAATATATACTTTAGTAACTCCTTACTAAAATGGTTACTAAAATGGTTGGGCCCAACTCTTTGAATAACTAAACTCATTAAACTTATCTCAAGGGAATATTTTGTATCTACGTTAAGAGACTATGAATTCCATCTTGAGAATATATTTTCCATCAATACTAAATGTGGTTGCTCAACATATCGAGATTTTGACCGTGACCAATAGATCTCACTCCTGATATATCAAAGCAACCTACATCTCATGATCAGGTCCATTATTCTCTCAGGATTTAGAGTTGATGTAAATATAAGTCGTGAGATTTATTATTAATTTGACAGTCGTTAAGAGAATAATAAATCTCATAGCGATCCAATTCAATATGTCTTAAGTCTTAAAACATATCAACATACCAACTATAAATCTCCATTTCCATGATCAAGACAAATCATCTTAGTTGATATGTTATAGTCTTCGCAGATGAAACGCCCAATTTCATCACCGACTACGAACTATATTTTGAGTTTACAAGAAACTTATAATTTACATCTACTGTATTTAAATCACATAAATCACATACAATGCATCTCATGGACTAAGATAATGTCCCATTAGTTCATTTATAAATAGTCTCATATAATTAAACAAATTAATTATTTATGACATGCTAATAAATTAGATTTTAGAATATAAACCCCAACACTTATCTCCCTTTAGAGTAATTCACAATCACTCTAAGGCAAGGCTTGGAAACAAGTTTCAGTCAGATTTATTGCATAAACTATCTTTTCTACTATTTCTCATGTTCTCATATCTCTCTAATGAGATGATACTATATACTTAATGTGTATTTTCACTATTTAGGATGAACACATATTTTGAAGTCGAACTTTGTGATGTGTATCTTCATCACCTAAGATGAACACATATCTTGAAGTCCAACTTCATGAATCACAATCAAACTACAATTCAGTATTTATACATCCAATAATAATCAAAACTTCACTTCTGTGGATAAACATATAATCCCTTATTCTCCTAAGATATTTGAGTATATGCTTTACGCCCACTAAACTAAGTAATCTTTGATTCAATTCATATTTGCTTACCATGCCTACCACAAAATAGATATTTATCCTAGTATTTAGCATCGCATAAATAATTCCTATCGATTTGATATAAGGAACCGTCTTAATATGCTCTTCCTTTCATTTGTCTTAAGACTATAGCTCTTTATAAAGGAACTTCAAACTTAAAAGGAAAGAATTCTTTCTTGAAGTATTACATTCTATACTTGGCTAGAATTTAATCTATTTAAGCAGTTTGAGATAGACTAAACATCCTAAATTCTGAATTTTAACAAAGTTTAATTCTTAGGATATGACCAGTCTTTCCCAAGTACTTTATATCAAACTGGACTAGACAACCAAAATCTCCATTGATGACAATAACTCTACATCATTCTAAATTATTAGAATGTCATCAACATACATTAAGCAATTTATTATTCTATATAGCATTTACACACATAAAGCCTTTTAATACTTGATCAAAATCAAACAATTTGATTTCTTGATCAACGATGACATTCTATGATTCATATGCTTGCTTTAGTCCATAAATAGAATTTAAGCAACTTGCATACCAAACACTACTGGTTCTTTGTTATGTACAAGTCTAGTTACATCATATAAATGTCTTCCTCAAGATTGCTACTAGAAATAGCTTTCTTGATATCCATTTCCATATTTCATCCAAATGAAATATAATAGATAAAGAATCTAGATAATGTCAAACTTGACTATTGGTGAAAAAAAATTTCATAGTCGAACCATTTCTTTCTGAACAAATCTTTTGCCACTAGTCTTGACTTTGAAGGTTTGCACCTTCAATTCTATCAATCTCATGTAGACCTATTTGAGAACAATAGGCTTAATGCCACTAAGCGCCCCTACAAGTTCTAGACTTTAAATAGAATCTAATTCTATTTACATAACCTTGATCCAATAATCCATTTTCATATTATCTATTGCCTCTACGTAGGATCGAGGATCAAATTCATATCCTTGTGGAATGACTTCAAAAGTTTATCTCAAAAGTATGAATTTATTTGTTAATTAACAATCCTCCTACTACGATATTATACTTGTGTACTAGCTATATACTTAGAATAATGTCTTATGGTGTATCTAATACAACCATCTCATTTCTAAATGTATTTCATAGTTGTCCTACAACAAATTTTGACATCTTCCTTCTAGAACAATTCTATGTTTTGCTTTAAGATTATTCACATAGTCATCGTCAAGAAACTTTGTATTTGTACTTTACAAACACCTTATCTTCTATATGACTACCAAAAAAATCTTTTGCAATTCCTTTTGGATACCCATCATAAACACACATTTTTCTCTCTTTTGATTTCAATTTGTTAGACTTCCTTTCTAGCACAAATGTTGGACATCCCAAAAGTGGAAGTATCATATACTAGGTTTTCACCCAATCCACAATTTAACAAATGTCCTAGGAACAAACTTTTGAAATCAATTTTAGAAAATGTATAGTAATAATTGCAAAATATCTCCAAAAGAAATAAGCAAATGGAAATACTTATCATATACTTTACTATTTCTAAAAGAGTCTTATTCCTCCTTCACGTATGCACTAACTTAAAGAAGTCATTGAAACTACATTCCTTTACAAAAGGAGCCCTAGATCATATTATCCTCTAAATAGAATTCACAGACTGAGAATATAACAAAATAATGGTTCTAAAAACCCATCTTTCACCAATCTTGAATACCATTTAGATTAATAAGATCTAGATAAGTGTCAAAACATACAGTGCCAAAACATACAAAACCAAAGGATGAAAAATTTCTCTTTAAAAAGTAAAACATGTAAATTTCCATCTAGAAAATAATCATGGACAATGCTTAGCTTTATCAAAACCAAAAACATTTTTCTTTTGGTCATGCTTTTGAGTCTAATTTCCTTTTGGCAACTATTAGGTCAACTAGTTTGCCCATCTGTTTGGTATTGTGATTCCTCTTCTTACCACCCTTACCTTTCAGTCTAGGCTAAGAATTTAAATTAAATCATATTGATCCTAGCCTTAACTTTTAGGATGTCTTCCTTTGCGTAGAACTCACTCATCAATTCAGATAATATATAAAAAGAATTTATTTTCAAAACAATCTGAATTGATCAAATGATTCTAACAAGAACTTGTGGATCATATCCAAGTGAGATTAGCATTTAATCTCTACATCAAAGAATTCCAATTCATTTTTAAAAATAAAATATTTTGATAAAATGATACAGAATTGGAACTTCTTAAGCTTTTCTTGGAAATCAATATGATTCATACCAAAACTTTCATTTAGACTTAATATAAAGTCTAAGTCTAAATCTAGTACAAACTCTTGCATCTCATGCTATAGTACAATAGAGATATAAGCCAATGTAACATACTAGCATTTCAATGGAGACTATGATCATATCATAAGCTATCTTCCATCAATGCATCACGTATAGAAAATTATGACAATGCTGAATCGAAACGTATTTATGTACTTCAGCTCCTTTAAGCACCATGCCCAAAATTATTTCTTAGTTAATGTGATTCATTAAAAAATAGTATTTAGAGAACAAAATTTATGACAGCTTTATTTTGAGACTATGAACATAATTACAGGGACATTATATTTTGCATCCATAACCATATAGTATGGAACCCGAAAAACATACTATACTAGGTGCAACGACAACCTAATACCGCAATTAATATTCCTTAGCATAGAGTGAATACCAACCTCTATGATTAGGTGTGAAATATTCTCATTATTAATGCTATCATGGTAACTCTTACCAAACAAAAATAATTTGCCGCCCTTCTTTTGGCCTCTAAGTAATAATAACAATAACTCAGTATAGAGGATACTATCAAACTTAGTCTAGTGTACACTATTACCTAGAATCATGTGTAGCCACATTTCATCCCCTTAACAAGCTTATTGTGTAGTGCCATGATACAAAATACTCTCCGCATGGAATGCAAAGCTCGAGGCTAAGACAAGGTGTTTGATCAAACTACTATAAATCAAGAAATTCAATCCTGTAGTACCATGAAATAAATACTCTCCGCATGGAATGCTAAGCTTGAAGGAAAGAAAAAGTATATATTTCACACTACTATGAACTAACAATGGAGGCCGTGAAATCCAACCCTTGTATCTCTCTCCCACTAGAAATTTTAAAACAAGTGGGTTGTTTTGAAATCATTGTGATCTCATCACAATTTTAACCCTACACATCAAATGTGTCTAATTGTTTAAATTTGATGTGATGTTACTAAGTCACGTCACTATAGTGTAACGAACATTCACACAATCACAAAGAAGTTTAACCTTATAATACATGAAGTAAATACCCTCCGCATGGAATGCAAGACTCAAAGTCAAGACAAGGTATCTATTCACATTACAATAAACTTAACAAAAGGGTTATATAAGCACTCCCACTCATTATTTGGGTTTTTTTTAGATAATTGTGATCCCATCACAACTAATAACCTTTCACTTGTTCAAGACTCTAATCTCATTAGAATCACTAACTAAAATGGAAGTCCTAAACTATTTAGGATTCCTCAAACACTAATGAATCAAAAATTAGTTATATAGAACTCTATCCTTAATTTACCAAATGAAAAGCTCTAATCTCATCAGAAACTATATACCTTTTAATTTAGCTTTAATCTCATTAAAACTTCTAATTAAAATAAATTAAGGACTTTCAATCATACAACAATTCCAATCTCATTAGAATGTGTGGTAAAAGACAAGTCCCAAACTATTTAAGACTAAGAGTTCTATTTAACTAATACCATTGATCTCGTTAGGTCTTTTAGTTAGAACTATGTGAAATCTCATCATATATGTAAAAAACACTTAAAGAAAATTCTGGATCTTTAGTCCTCGATCGATCGAGAATGTAACTCGATCGATCGAGAAAAGTTCTGGCTGCTCGATCGATTCTCAACAGATGCTCGATCGATCGAAAAAAATTCCACGAAGCTCGATCGATGCTCGACACATCCTCGATCGATCGAGAAAACTTCTACCAGCTCGATCGATACTTGACAAATGCTCGATCGATCGAGCGTCGTAAATTTCAAATTTTCCAGAATTTTTCTAAGACAGTTTTTTAACGTTTTCATGAACAAAACTACCATCATATGAACATAATGGACTGAGATAGATATCTAAACTAAATATCATTGATGCTATAGTCTTAAAAAACAATTTAACATACTTAAACTCAAATTTAAATAACATCATAACATCAAAATCAGTTTTTATCAAATTATAGTTTCAACAACCATGCAGAAAATTAAATTTCTCACAACATGAAACTATTGTCACTAATTCCAAAACTCATAAAACATGTTATACAATTTGAATTGAAGACCGCTCTGATACCAATTGTTGGAAAAACATGGAAAATACAAGTTTGTATCTTATAGAAAAACATGCGCAGCGGAAAATTAACAGATCTACTTCATTTGCAATTGATAACATGTACTATGTAAGTTTCAGAATTTAAAAATAAAAAAGCATACCTTGGTGCGGTGAAATTCAAAACCGAAGATTAGAAGTATTTGAGAAGTACTTGAGAACACTTTTAATCTTCACTCTAATTCCACTTAATGCCTAAGAAGTGTGGTCTCTCAATCAGTTTTCAAGAAGAGAATAGGAGAGTGTCCAACACTCACATACAAACCATTTCATTCCTTGTATGAAAACACTTATGAAAAGTCTCATAAAATTCTGTATGTTTCTCTCCTAATATATAATTGATTATCTAATTGGGCTAACCTTTTGGGCCATTCCAATAACTATATTTAATACCACTATATAAATATAATTGCACTCTAGGCCTTATCTTTAAATTATATCCCAAAACTTTATCGTACATGCAATCCCTTTATAAAATATTCGTAGTAATACAAAATCATGAAACTAGACTGCCACTTTGAAGATTACTACATCTTAATCCTTGAGTACCCAGTTTAATCCTTTAAGTTATTCATTATATATTTATGAAATCTAATTCCATAAATATATACTTTAGTAACTCCTTACTAAAGTGGTTGGGCCCAACTCTCTGAATAATTAAACCTATTAAACTTATCTCAAGGGAATATTTTGTATCTCCGTTAAGAGACTATGAATTTCATCTTAAGAATATATGTTCCATCAACACTAAATGTAACTGCCCAACATACCGAGGTTTTGACCGTGACCAATAGATCTCATTCTTGATATATCAAAGTAACCTACATCTCATGATCAGGTCCATTATTTTCTTAGGATTTAGAGTTGATGTAAATAGAAATTGTGAGATTTATTATTCATTTGACAGTCGTTAGGAGAATAACAAATCTCACAGAGGTCTAGTTCAATATGTCTTAACTCTTAAGACATATCAACATACCAACTAGAAATCTCTATTTCCATGATCAAGACAAATCATCTTAGTTAATATGTTATAGTCTTCGCAGATGAAACACCCAATTTCATCACTGGCTGCAAACTACATTTTAAGTTTACAAAGAACTTGCGATTTACATCTTTTGTGACTAAATCACATACAATGCATCTCATGGACTAAGATAATGTCCCATTAGTTCATTTATAAATAGTCTCATATAATTAAACAAATTAATTATTTATGACATGCCAATAAATTGGATTTTAGAGTATAAACCCCAACAGGTATAGTTTCTCCAAAAAAAAAAAAAGTATAAGGTATAGTTTGTCCCAATGATGAAGTCATAAAGTTAGGGGGGGGGGGTAGAGTGGAGGTCATAATTTCCCCAAAAATATATATATTAGTTGATGATCCATTGGAGAGCTTGCTCACAAATTTGTGTACAAAATTTTATTAATTTTGTATATATTTGAAATTTAAAAATGCATTAATCTTAATTTATGGTCTCTGGAAATTCATTGTCAAAATCCTTTTAAAAATATTCTCTAGAGTGCTTTCGAAAATAACTTGTGCATAACTTGGTTTAACTTAACAATCGAGAATAGGATGCCCTCGTTCAGCACTTGTAAGTTGTAACTTGGTTACATGATTGAGAATAGGATGCCTTTGGCATCTGTTGTTGCATTCCATTGGAGCAAAGTGACGAATTTGATACAGCTCAAAATAGGGTTGTTTTGCTATTGTGTCAGTGTCTCTACCTAGTTCTGTTGTGAAAATTTATTTTGTCTAGTCAATTGAATAAGAGAAACAAATTACTATATGATTGGCTTGAATCCTACACCACATGTTGTTAAGTCTCATAGAAAAAAATATTAAATTTAAAAAAAAAAATGTGCATAAATCAATCATATTAGATAAGAAGTTGTGGCGGGTAGAAAATGGATCAAACAGAAAGGAATTATTTTTATCCAGTTACTATGCGCTCATACAATTAATTTTTAGAAATGGAATGCAAGGCCAACCTTTTAGTACCCATTCCAAAATAAAAAGTGACGTTCAGAACTGTATGCATAATATTCAACTGGAAATAGCTTTGAAATGACTAAGTATTCGTCCTGGGGTTTGGTTCAAGGAAGATGTTACAATTAGTTGATTTTTCTCTTTCTCTCTCTTTTTCTCAATTAGACCTCCCCCCAATCTGAATGCTTCTTGGCTTTATATATCTTAGCAAAGATGCTTATAAATCTTACATTTGGAGGGTCATGATCTTACTTCCCTGATACTTGTCCCATCAAGACCTTACTAGAAGGTTTTTACCCTAAGGTATTAGCTGTGAGGACATTATTCAAGGTCATTTCTCCATTAATGCAGCCAGCTAAGTAGTTGCAGCGTATTTAATGCGGAGAGAATGGCCACTTTGTCCTTCCTTTTTCTTCTTTTCCATGCTCAACACCAAATTACCTTTATCTCCCCTCAGACCTCGTCGTGCCCCCTTTGATTTTGTTCCTTAACCTCCAAGGTTAGGTAGGTGTCCTTGATATCTTCGCCAATTACAGTTGTTCAGCCGAAGTACAAATTGTATGGCTAACTTCCGAGGATAACCCATCTACAGTTTTCGAGATTTACTTCCATATGAACTTCATCAATCCTTTGGATCCTCGTCCCCCCACAAAAGTAAATGTGCATTTGGATATAGTTTTTACTGAAAACTTCTTTGTTCATTTGCTAAAATTTGGTTAAAGTATAGTTGTTCTAATAAAAAAATTATACATACGTAAATAAGCTTAAAACTTAAAAAAAAAAAAAAAAAAACTAAAATGTGAACTACACTCCTAAAGTTTGAGGTGATTAAATTTTACCTTTTGAAGTTTAAGAATTTAAATTTTATCCCCTAAAATAATTTTATGTTTGCATCAATACCACTCATCCATATTTTCCATTAATTATCATATAAGTTTGATGTGTGTGTTTAGTTCAATCAATAAAATAATGTCACGTAATTTTTAATTGTTTAAATTTGTTTAGGCTATAAAAATAACCTGACATTGATCATTTTATTAGAGAATCACATCCAATTTTTTTTAACCTATTATATATTTCATTTTTATAGTTGGACCCCTTCTAAGACTTTAGGTCCCTTTCCTCTGTAATCAGTTTAATTAGCCTAACCCAACTATAAACTATCAAACCAAAAAATTTAACAAAAACAATAGGAACATTCACAATAGTGACTGTATTTTAGCAAAAAACTATCTTACCATCAAAGAACCAAAGAATCATGTGTTATTCGAGAGGCTAAAACTAATTTTTTTTGCAACTACAGTAAATTGATATAAATACTAGTTGAAGGTAGTAAGTTGTTAAAAATAAAATACTACATTGTATTAAGATTATCTCTCTTCATTTAATTAAAAAATTCAAATTCTCTCATGTACTTTATTATTTTAATTAGTTGTTTATATTATTTCAAATGAAGTGATAAAAAAAAATAGAACATTTGGTATTGGTTTTTTTGTAAAGTGGGGTAGTAAAATAGATAAATTAGCTTTTTAGAGTGCTGAAAACTAAATTTTTTAGCAACACTACTGTAAATGCTCTAACTTCAACAAGAACAACAAAATCCAAGCCGGCCTAGTATTAAAAAAAACATTATTTAGTTTTTGTTTTTGTCTTTATTGGTAGATAATTGCATCTTAAGAAACAACGATTTTGTATATTTATAATTTATTAATACCATACAGATGTCTATTTAGAGTTTTTTTTCCCCCTTGTACTCCACCCCCTCTGGCTTAAAATCCAGAGTCTGTCCTTGTTATTAAATTAACTAAACACATATAACAAGTTTATGTGACATTTAATAAAAAATATGGATAAAAGAGTTATTAATGAAAATATGATATAATTTTAAGAAGTAAAATCTAAAATGTTAAATTTTATGTTCTAAAATTCAAACATCCCATTCTTTAGAGGTGTTGTTTACACTTTAACCAAAGAAATAATTGTGGTGAAAAAGTTAACAGTTGACAGTGTGATTAAGATATGAGCTTGCATGAGTCCATATTACAAAGATTTTTCTTTTTAACAGCCGATATCTACAGTGATTCAAAATATTCATAAGAGGCGGCCCACAACAAGCTGTCCCATTAACTAAATTTTGAACGAAAATTCCATGCTTTGTGATTGTGTGAAGCTGAGGCATGTTACTCATTTTTTTTTTGATGTGAAGGCATGTTACTTATTGGCCATAAGTAATAAATTATTTTCCTTTTCAGAAGGTTTGGAGCCCCATGTTTGTTTTTTTTTTTTTTTGTCAGGTAAGCCCCATGTTTTTCAATACTTAGATATTAGAAAAGAAAATTATTGAAATGTTGGACCTAATAAAGTAATAATATGCTATAGTCACTACGAAAAAAATGATTCATCAAAAAAAAAGAAAAGAAATTAGCCCCACACACACACACACACACACACACACACACACACACACACACACACACACACACACACACACAAAAAAAAGGAAAATGATGCGAAGTGAGAATGGAATGTCTGGTCCACGAGCCTTCATAGAATATTTTATACTGATTGTAAGGTGTACGGTGTATCATCAATTGAACTCAAGGATCATATAATTCTTCTTTTTCTTTTTCCTTTTTTTAATTTGAATGGTGTGGAGAACGAGGTTCATGCTGTTTGGAGTTGTGTCTGCATCCAACCAGCCTGGGATGCACCGTTTGCAGAAGTTAGAACAAATCACCCCAGCGTTGAGTCTATGTGGGACCTGGTTTGTATTGTCCATAATGAGACTGGTGAGCTTGATAAATTTGCTATGGTGGCTTGGGCGATCTGGCAACGCCGTAATAAGCTTCGAAGCAAGGAGGTTAGCACCCCGATTCAAAAAGTCTTCAAATCAGCTTTAGCAATTTTGGCTAAGTTCCAACTGAAGAAACCAGGTGGTAATGCTAAAAGCCTTATTGGACCGACCCACTGGCAGGCCCCTCCTTCAAACTCAATAAAAGTAAACTTCGATGGTGCTGTGTTTGGGGACTCTCATGAGGCAGGGGTGGGCGTGGTAATTAGAAAGGAGCATGGGGAAGTGCTGGCTGCTTTATCGGAGAAATTAATGATGCCCCCGTTGGTGGAAGTCCTTGAGATGTTAGCAGCTAGGAGGGCAGCCATCTTTGCTCGCGAGCTGGGCTTTAAACATGCTTGCTTTGAGGGTGATGCAGAGGGGGTTGTGAGGAGCTTAAGAGAGGAGGACAGCTCTAATGCCCATGTTGGGCATCTTGTAAAAGACTTTATGTCTATAGCGGGTTATTTTCAAACCTATTCTATCTCTCATGTAAGGCGACAGGGCAATGGTGTTGCCCATGTTTTAGCTAGAGAGGCTAGAATGTCTTTTCCGTTGCGTATTTGGATGGAGGATGTTCCATCGATCGCTTTGTTTTTTGTAACCAAAGACTTACCAGTTATTTAAGTTCTTCCCAACTAGAGGGATTTCTCAAAAAAAAAAAAATCCAAATATATTGGAAAGATAAGAAAATGTCAATTAATTTTTTTTAGAAAGTTTCAACATATGACGGCCGCTTCTGATGATAACTCTTTATTATCAGACCAAAACACCAATCAGTTTTTGGTGTAAACAAAAATTGAACCCTAGATCTCTTATACAACCATAAAAAATTTTACCAATTGAGCTAACTGGAACCCGCAAAATGTCAATTAATTAAATTACAAAACTCTTGGTTATATAATTCTTTTTTACCAATATAACACAATTATATTTTTTATTAACCAATATAATAAATTGATATATGTCACTAATTGACCAATATATGTATATTTTTGTATAATGACAGATTTTCAAAAAGGTATGGTTTGATTAAGAATCTAAATTATAGTAATGAAGGAATTAAATCTAAGTTTAAGGTATAATTACAATTTACAAGCTTCGAGAATATATGATTGATTAAAATTCAACTAATAGTACAACAATAATGATATCTATTCAAATGACCCATATTTTTTTATGTTTAAGAAATTATAATAACTAGTGTGTATCCCCGTGCATACGCACAAATATAATTAAAAACAATTGCAAATATACAATTCAAAATATACATTTATTTTAGAAGATGTTCAAATTATATATGGTATTAGCTTACATTTTTTTTTAAACCATACATTTCTAAAATATGTAATATATATATATATATATATAATTCACTTGCCACAAAAATAAAAAACTTAGATGGACGCGTGGTGGAAAAGTAAACTCCAATTGAAACCTAATTTAGAATCTAATTGGATTTGGACTCTTTGATTTTTACACTCAACAATTCATTTGACACAAAATTAAAAATTAAATAAGACACGTGGTGCAAAATTGAAAATCTAATTAATTTGAAGATTTCAATTTCACTTGGAGTTCCTAGACCATCTTTTTGCCAACAAACTCCATTGTTTCCAATCTGGCAATCCTTAAATTATCTGTTTTATATCCCTTAAGTTTCATGTTGATTTCAAATACATTAATTCCTTTACAAATTAGGAACTATTAGAGATACTTGGCTTGATGAACTCTATTGCATATGCTAATATTGATATGCTTTCCTGTTCAAATGCAAAGAAACCATTAAATGTGTAGCAGCGTTATTTTTCTAAAAATCCTAGTGCATACCATTGAACATCAATATTATAGTTTTAGTACTAAAAGAAGGTTAGATAACCCAATGCACCATTCAGTAGGCTTAACCACCTCCCCTCCCTCTTTCCTCTTCCCCCTTTTGCTAGAACCATTGCCCCCTCTTAAACACACAAAATATTCAACTAAGTCCCATGAGCTATCTTATAATGCATCATAGAAAAATGATACTTTTATTTGGACCAATTAAACCCAGAACCTAATCAATTTGCTCATTTATCATAATGTCATTATTTGTAAGAGTATAGTGGTAAACAACACCTTTACATGATGAAATAATCTCTGCATAACTGATAAAAAGGGAATAATATCTCTTCTCCATAAATTATAAATTACACAACTCAGTTAATTGCATATGGTTTTCATCACCCCAATTATTACATGCCATCATTCAACAACATCAAAAACATGTCATAGCACTAAAGAAAAACCAGTACTTATTTTGTAGCAAATTTGTTATACTCACTATAAAGATATATAAGTTATTTACTTGAACAAGAACAGAGTCTGCGAATTGTACATAAGATTCCAAGGTCTCTAGAACAACCTATAAATTATTTGAAAGCATGAGTGAGAAGTAGGAAATATGACATGTAAAATAATTTTTCCAATTTCTTCTACTCAGCCAATTGATAAATCATGGGCAGTAGACAACTTACAGCTATAGCCTCTGCCTTTTCTAAATTAAGGTCATGATCAACGTCATCAGCATGGCAAAGGTTTTCATATTGGGAAAATACTTGCCCAAAACCAAAACTGTTAGTTTAAGTTGCACATGCTCTTTCAATTTCAGAACCAACTTTATGAAGGATACAAAGCGAGCTAGACAACGAACTTGCACATAAAGCATACTTTCTAATACAAATTTCTATACCTCTCAGTTGAAAGCATCTCCAAAATACACAAGGAGTTCCAAGAAAAATCCAACTGCGACTCTCTCACTGAAGACAACACAAAACATGAATGAAGAATCACAAAACTTTTTGCAACTCAAATGTTTCAAAATACCTAAAACACACCCACCCAAATCATACCAACCACAAACCAACATATATAAATCCATCACAAAAACGTTTAAAATACAAAAACAAAACAACTTAACTCATAATTGCAAGCGGCATCACGATTAAGGAGAGAAATAGAAGAACGACTTGAAGGTGGTGATGGCACTCTGATTTCTCTCTCTCTCTCTCTCTCTCTCTCTCTCTCTCTATATATATATATATATATATATGGCTTAAGGGCCCTCTCTTCCTCTCAGTGCCTTACAATTGTCTCTCCAGCTCCTGATTTCAATATAGTCGGTGAAACAATGCATTTCAATGGTCTACAAAAGCTAGTCCAAGTTCAGTGACTCTTAAAGTGTTATTACATTGGTCTCTTTGGTTTTCGCATATGGCATGAAAATTAAAACTACTAACTTTGACATAATAACTCACTTGAAACACAAATTAAGAAGTTAAATTGGACAGGTGGTACAAAATTCAAATTTGAATTGAACACCTGGAATAATAGTTATGATGTAGTCCCCACATAAATCTAGACACATGGCACAAAATTGGAGCTCTAATTTAGAATTCTAATTTGAGTTTCTCTCAACTTCACCTATTATTATTATATATAGATGAGATAGAAAGGGATTTAAATTTTTAATATCTCTATTAAAAACATCTGTAGAAGCTAGTTAAGCTACAAATAACTCAATGTAATGACCCATATATTTTGTGTGATGACCCATATTAGTTTTTCGCTTCAAATCCCACATCCCCCTCTCCTTTTTTTTCTTTTTCTTTTTTCCTCTTTGGAGAATCATCATCCTCATCTCTTAATACTACACCTTAAAAGTAATTGTGCATAAGTATTATTGTCCTATATTTCTGCTCTTCTCATCCTAATTTTGTTTCTTATCAGGGTAATTATAGGTTTATATTGTACTAGCAATATAAATCTTATATTATAAACTAAATAAATATGTGCAATGTTTAGCACATTTGCAAAAAAAAAAAAAAAAAAAAAAAAAAAATTGTAAATGTGAAGTTTAAAATTTAAATTCTACCTCTTTAGTAATTAACTACTGTAATATATATATATATATATATATATATATATTACAGTAGTTAATTACTAAAGAGGTAGGATTTAAATTTTAAACTACACATTTATATATATATATGAAATTGAAGCCTTTAAAACTCCCACAATTTTTTACATCAGCACAATATTTAAATAAAATTGTCATTTTATTTAAATAAAATTATTTTTGTTTAGTCTGAACTTAACAAGTAGTGAAACTCTATCTCTATAACAAGTCTAACTTAAACTCAAACTCATCATTATTATTTTATTTAAATAAAATTATTTTTTTCCCTAGAACTCTTTCCTATGCAAGTCATCTTTGTTTTCCCATTCCCAATCCGTAGGCTAACCTACACAAGCCATCTTTGTTTTCCTGTTGGACTTTGAAGACCTTTGCTTTATTCCTTTGATCTTTGTTTTCCTATTTGACTTTGCAAATCTTTGCTTTATTCCTCTGAGCTAAGGACGAGGAGCAAAAGAAGAAGATTAATGCTGAAGCATAACACCCAATATATATATATATATATATTTCTCTTTTGAATAGTCATATATATATATATATATTTGAATTTTTTCAATAACTTCTACGCTCTAAATCTTCTAATTCTTTAATTGTGTGTGTGTGGCATTTTAGAAGTTTTAGCATCTAAATTTTGCTTTAGTTTTTGCAATATTTGAACATGATTGGTAGATTTTGACAATCAATTTTTCTCTTATATTTTTCTATTACGTAGTCATATATATATATATATATATATATATATATATATTGATGAAGTGAAGAAAATCAGTAGGCTGGATGCTTTGGATCAGAAAAGGCTCATGGTTGCCTTGAGAGCTTGAAAAAGAAAGAGAGGTGATCAGAGGTGACCAGGGTTGCCGGCCAATAACCCTCCGATGACAAAGTCAGTTTTTCTCTCAATTATTTTCAAATTCCAACTTTTTTAGGAATGATTTCCATACCTTTTCTTGGTCTGAACTAGTGTTTATATAGTCTCTTAAGAGCGGTTATTGGATTTATAACCTCCCCTTGAATTGAGGAGGTTTGTATTTGAATATAACTTCCAACTTTAGTTTTTTACCCGCAATATTTGAACATGTATAATGGAGACATTTTATACCATAAATTTTCAAGTGCTTTTCGTCTCTTATATTTTTCTATTATGTCTTGAACAGTCATATATAGCATGTGCTTACCTCGTCTTGAGTGTCATGACAGCTTACCTCATCTTGAGCATGTGTGTGTGCACCTTACTCATCCTGTGTGGACAAATTCAGGGTTGCATTTGTTTATGCCACATCATATATATATTTCAATAATTTATGGAAGTGAATCTTATGGTTTTTTGGCCTTTCAAAAGTTTTAACATCTAGATTTTTTTAGTTATATTTTGCATTATCTAAAATTAGTTGACAAATTTCAATAAATATATCTATCAATTATTCTTTTGAGGATAACACATCTTTTTCTTATATTTTCCTATTATGTAGTCACATAATACTTTTTTTTTTTTTTTTGTCTAGAATTTGCAAGCTCTAATTTTTTTGATTTTTTTTAAAAATTTATACCTTTTGGAATTTTTTAACATCTATATTTTTCAGATTCATATTTTTGTAATATCTGAAACTATCCGGTAGATTTCAATAGTTATAGTCATGAATTGTTCTTTTAAATTGAATTATTATTTCTCTTATATTTCTTAGATAATCCATTTGCAATTTCTGAAACTATCCGATAGATTTTGTTAAATAATATTTGAAATTTTGAATTATTTTTTGTATGTCATTACACGTTCAAATAATAACCTTTTCATTAAATTGTAACACAAATTAAAATTAGATAAGCCTACCACACAAACAAGTTTTTTGTTTTTGTTTTTTTTTTTTTTGAGTCCACACAAACAAGTTGGTTTTCGTGATTTGCGACTAGTTGTTATTAAAAGTGATATGCCAACCGTTACAAGAATATTGTCGACTCGTTGCTGACTCCGAAACAAACAAAAAGGTTAAGACAAGTAGAAAATAAAAACACCAGACAAAGTTACTCTCTCGCTCAATTACAAATTATAAAAAGCATCTCTATAGGAAAACGAATATGCAACGTGATCACAATAAGAAGAAAACAAACCTACCATTCCACCACCACCACACAATTGACACTTGTGTTCTTTAACCTGACACCCCACACACCACAAACGTGAAAAATATCTTCACAACACAAACAAACGAAGAGTCGAAGACCGACGGCTAGCCTTTTTTTATTTTATTTATTCTAAAATTAAAAAAATAATGTCTCTGATGTAGACTCATTGGAACCTTGTCAACACAATACGAGTTTTTTTTTTTTTGAGAAATCAAAATACGAGTTAAGATAAGCTATTGAAAAACGGGGTTGGTGTTATCAAAAGAATTAACGTTTGCAAAAAAAAATTATCAAAATTATGAATTTTGGGTTTTAGGCTGTGTTTGGTTGGATGTAAAATATTTTTTGGGTATAAAATAATTTCAGGTGAAACTATTTTCGAGAAAGGAAAATATTTTTAGATGTTTGGTGGCATTTTAAAAATTATTTTTGAAAATTATTTTCAAATGTTTGATTATAATCTTGAAAATATTATAGAAAATACATTTTCTACTTGATGTTCATATTTTCTCAACTTCTAAACAAATATATAATATCACGATTCAAAGAAACACAAGAAACAAAACCCAAAAAAAAAAAAATCATAAAACCTGGGAGAGAAGATCGCGCCGCCGGTGCGATTACGAGGCGGCACAATCTCGCGATCATGATTGCGATCGAGAAGGCGGCGTCGGTGCGATCTCGCCGACGCTGCCTTCTTTCTATTCTCTCTCTCTCTCTCTCTCTCTCTCTGTGCGTCCCGAAAATGGTTTGAAGTGAAAATTTTCACGTCAAACCATTTCCGGTCAAACCCTTTAATTTTTCGGTCAACAAAAGTGATTTTTCGAAAAACTCTATTTTTTATGCGCAACCAAACACACAATTTCATGTAAAACGATTTCCTGAAACCATTTGAAGCCAAAACAAACACAATCTTAGCCTAATCAAATAGACCCAATATTCCGTATTCTACGTAAGGTATTCATAAAAAAAAAAAAAATTATTTTATATAAAATAATAGCACGTGATTCAAATTAAAACGCAATAAATGAAAGTCATGTTTGTAAAAATAACTACCCAATATCTTTTAATATTGTTGACACTAAATAACTTGAACTATTGTTATTGATACGATAAAAGAGCTGTTTAGTAACATTATTGTCGTAATATTGTTTGTATTTTAATTTTAAAATACATGTAAATAAAAAAAAATATATAAATATATATAATATTGTTAAAAAACTAAAAAAAAAAAAATGTTGTTAAACTATTATAGCCATATTTGTTAAAGCCATTTGAACCACTCAACGAAGACGCCAAGTCCTGCGTATCCGCCAGCCTTATTAAAGACTCAGAAGTCATAAGTCGTCACCACCTACGTATGAACCTATGCAGAGATCTAAACTTGGAGGACTTTTATAACATTAAAAGTTAAAACCACATTTCTTAGAACTTGTCCCCCAAGCCTAACACGTGGGCCCATAAAACTTGGAGCCCAACTATTTATGCACTACACATGCATATAACACACCTCTATATTAATAACCCTTCATTCCTAAACCTCTGTATTATTTTCATAGCAATAAACCAGTAGTTACGTTTCTAGCTTCTCTTTCACAAAAACAAACAACCAAACAAACAGTAATAATAATGTGTCCTTCTGGTACGACTTTACGAGCTGAAATCACCACCGTGGGTTCAGATTTGAGGCCAGCGTTTAACGTGCTTGATGTTGATCACGACGGCAAGATTAGCCGCGACGATCTCCGCAAGTTTTATTCTGGCTTTTCAAGCGGTGGTGCTGACGAAGAGGCTATAAAGACGATGATGTCTGTGGCGGATTTGAACAAAGATGGGTTCGTTGAGTACGACGAGTTTGAACGTGTTTTGGGGTCTCAGAAAAGGTCTTCTTCGAGAAATGGCGGGGTTATGGAAGACGTGTTTAGGATTATGGACAAGGATGGAGATGGGAAATTGAGCCACGAAGACTTGAAGAGTTACATGGAATGGGCTGGATTCTCTGCTAACGATGAAGATATTAGAGCTATGATTAGATTGGGCGGTGGTGATCTACAAGATGGTGTGTCCTATGGTGGTTTGCTCAAGATTTTGGCTATTGATTTTGTCGGCGAGTCTTCTCGATCGTGTTAATTTTTTTTTTTTTTGGGGGGTTCATTTCAATTATATTAGTGAGTGGATCAAAAGGCTACTTTTCAAACCTTTTTTTTTCTTTTTCTTTTTTTTTGGGCAAGAGTGACAATTGAGAACGTGGGTTTTACTAGAATGTCATGAACCATGCCAGGTTAGGCCAGGTCAATTTGGGCTTTGACAGTCCGCTGTGGGTGCCTTAATAATTTTCCATCTATTCGGTATCTTTTTTTTTGGTAAAGAATATTGGTTTCCTTTTTTATTTCTTTTATTTTCCAGATTCTTCGTAGATTGTTGTGTGGGTTATAGAGTTGTACTTTTTTTTAGTTTACGATTAGTTTTGAAGGTGTGAAATGGGTTTTAAAATAACGTTCATAAAAAAGCTAGGAGGAATTACATCTGCAAAATGACATTTTGAGTTTTAAAAACGTTACTTTAGTTAGACTTTCAAATCGTCTAACCAAACGGACGGTAAATCTAATTAAAGATGGCAATAAGATGGGGTTAAATCACGGGTGCTTTGTGGGGTGGGCTTAAAATATTATGTCATCCCAGCAATTGATTGATTTTTGTCATTGATAAGATTGAGATAAACGAAAAAGATAAGAGGACTCTTGAGAATGTAAAGAGACAGAAGTGTTATTACAGCTAGTTGTTAGTTGGTACTGTTAAAAATTAAAATTTCAGATACTCCTCCCTCATATACAACGTAGAATTTATTGGCAATCTTGTAAAATCCAAACCGAGTTGTACAACCATACAACAACAACAAATAATTGACAATCTGTACGTGTCTGGCTATAGTAATTAACAATTTCTTAAGGAAATCAACATAGAAGATGAATGATTTGATTAATGAATTTATTTCAAGTGTGGCCATAGAATACATACAGAGGATGGCAAGCCAAGCACACATTAAACTTGCCAGAGTTTTTGTAAATTTGTTTTGAAGTGCTTAACCACGAAAATCCAGAATTAGGCCTCAACATTCTCCAGCTTTCGGAACTAAGTCAACCTCATAATGAATGTCATAAAGCTAAATGATGTTTGCCCACACCATCAAACCGCCATGACATTCATATGGTTGAATAATGAACAAGTTCAGAATACAATTACATGAATGTTACTTTTCTTCCTTAGCATCTTATTATTCTGAACTTAAAACAAACAAGTGAGTAGCTGATTCTCAGACCAAATCAATATCCCCTTCTTGTACTCGCTCCCTGATTGACTTGTAATGTATTATACATAGTTCATCAGGCTTCATCTCCAGGAGTTCATCACTGCCAAAAGGGGAGAACTAGCTTGGTTAGCAAACAGATGAAACATTTCTAGCAGCACAAACTAGTAAAATGCAAGAAATAATAGATTGCCTGCCATCAAGCTGAAAAGGTCCCAGAAATCTTCTGCTTTTACAGACGACGAATGAGTCCAATTGTGGCTCTGGGACTGAAAATGGCAGAGGTATAACGTAATTGTCAATATTCAAGGTGCTGTCTCTCAAGAATTTAGAACACAAGCAAGCCAAATCTAGATGCAAGTCAACCTGAATCAAATGCTCAAAAACTTGGCTCAAGCATATTACAAAGCATAAGTAGTGTCTCCAGATTTATTTATTTTTAATCATAAATTATCTCATCAGTACAACCTGAAAGTTAGATGTGGATCACTTCTAATCATATACATAGTTTCCAAGAGTCATGACAAATTCTGTCAATTTTTGTAGAAAAATATAAAGTAATGATTGAAACAAAAAAGTGAATTGGGAAATTGCGCATCGCACCAAGTGACAAGGGGAACAATAAACTACAGCCAAGAGAGATAAGCGATGCATAGGGTCATCTTTGCATAGGAATATGACAACAGCTAAATTTCCATGACTGTAACTAATGACAATAATAAAAAGCTTATAGCACAAACCAAAGACCACAGTGCAGATTAACAGAACAAATAGCTAACACCCAGCACACATGAGATAACATGCAGCAAGCAAATATCAAGTACAAAATGAGACATGGAACTTTTGGAGATGGGGTGAGGAGGATGTGTGCATTCCTGGTCATCCCTAATACTAGCAATGCCTTACAATGGATAAGGCTATACAAAGGACATAGAGACTATTGGTGGTTGATCTGGCCCGTCACGCAGGGAGAAGACACTAGTAGCTTTATAGGTAATTAAGTAAGCATTACAACCACTATATCCAAAATCAGCATCTTTAGTCGTTGACTAAAACCATGAGAATCCTGCACGGCACCCAATGAAAAGGAGCAAAATTCTCAGTCCTTCCTGTCACCAAAAATTCTCACACCAACCAGGTAAAAGAAAAAAGCAGAAAGAGTGGCCAATGTCATTAAAAGTGGGGAGGAAAAAAAAAAGAAGCTGTAAGAAATATGAATTTGTTGGGCATAGTTATTACAACCATGAAGAGATAGTGGCAAGACTATAAGCTAAACTTTACTTCCTGACTTGTCAGGAAATGATTTAGTAAAATTGATGAATGCAGTGAGCAGCCAAAACCAGTGAAACCCAAATAATGTTCAGATTGTCATGCCGTTTTGAAAACTTAAAATTAAGGCTCAGTCCAACAACCTTTTGCCGCTCAAAATGTTAACAAACATCAATGAAGTGCATAAAAAAAATATAATTGTTCTACATTGCAATATATATCTTCTCATAAACAATCAATAATTCAGACCACAAAGAAGATTCAATCAACAGTTTGAGCATCCAAGATAATAATTTACAAGATGCCCAATTTAGAAGTTCATAATATAGGCATACAAAATTGATTCTAAAACTACAAAAGCTAGTCTATAAGTTATTCCAAGCGTATTTAACAGGATCACAGAAGGTCCAGAAAATTTCAGGTCAATGTTCTGATTTCATACTACAGCAACACTTAAGTCATCAGAATAAGGGCAATATCTAAAGCATCCAGAGATTTCCATGGGCACACATGAAAGTTGAGGAGGCGGGGGGGGGGGGGGAGGGTTTGGGGGGGAAGGGGAGCATTGAAAGGAAAATAAAAGAAAACCAAGTGACTTATAAGGATGATTGCATACTCATGTCACTCTCTTCACTTATTATAGACTGCTTTACTATGTCCTGATAATTATCAGGCAATTTTGACAATACACTCTCTTCAAGATGTTTCTCCATATCATCAGCACACCTGCAACCAAAATGTCAACTTCAACAACAGTGGGAAGAAAAACTTCAATCTTCCACGATAGAAACGAGAACATAAAAACATAACGCCTTTACCTTCTGGCAAACCCTTTCTCTTGTTCAGAAAGCCGGCCCTGAACTTCAGGGTTCTTTGAGATATGGAACATGTATTTTTCAATCTGCAATAGAAACTTACTTATGAGATACACAATGTAATACAATTCTGACACCAGGATACCCGAGGCATGAGAATTTAATTTGATACACACTAATCTCTTTTTTTGTTGGGGGGGCATATCAACAGCTTTTATAACGGCTTATCGTTTCCTTACAAAGTAGTAAGGGTCTCTAATCTATTACTGCTACTCTTTATACATTAATCATTTCAACTGATACAAAAATAAAGATCAACTTAATTCCGCTGAACATCACGGATAGACTAACAAAGGTTTTATCAAAAGAGCCAGATAGAGACCTTTTGGAGACGAATCCGAAGATACGATCTAAATAAATACTGAGTCCTATCCAAGTCCATCTGGTAGAGTGATACTGTGAGCGGATCGATGCCACTAACCGCAAATTCCTCAATGTTTTCTTCCTGTAAACATGCACCAAACCTTTAGTGTAAACATGAAGATGTACACAAGTGACGTAGCACTGGGTCAACCAAGAATAAACATTTTAAATTATTCAAAATGACAGCACAGACACCATGAAATATCGCCACAATGACAGTAGAATATAGGTCCACAAGGATCCCATTCTCCATTCAGAGATATTAGTGAGGGATCTATTTTTTGTGGATTATGAGTCACAATACAAGGACATTTCTAGTGGTTCTATATCAACTCCACTACTTGTAAATTCCTCAATAGTTTCTTCCTGTAAACATGCACCAAAATTCTGGCATCAACAAGAAGATGTACACAAATGACGTAGCACCAGGTCCACCTAGTACAAACATTTTGCAATAATTGAATCGATAACCACAAAACACCCTCATAATGCAGATTTACTTTTTTTGTGGTACATGACTCAAAATAACAAAAAAAATTCCAATTCCAATTCCAATTATTTGATGTCCAACTTTTCATGAATCTCATATGTAAGTAGGGTAAAATACAAACTTTAAAAAGTTTTTTTTTTTTTTTTAAGTTCTTTTGTTTTTGTTATTGGTGTCCAACTCCAACTCCAATTCCAATTATTTGTTTTTCATCCCTAAATTTTATTAAGTTCTTCTTTTTCATCCTTAAACTTTGTAAAGAGTTTTTTCAATAGTTTAGAGACAAAAAAACAGATTTTTGGTAAAATTTAAGGACAGAAAGTAAAACATTTTCAATAGTTTAAAGACAAAAAAACGAATTTTTTTAAAGTTCAAGATGAAAAACAAACTTTTAGTAAAGTTTAGAGGCCAAAATAATATCTTTCTCTATGTAAGGCATTGGAAGAAGCCTCTAAAACATCCATCCATATGCACAAACATCATCTCTACATAAAAAAAGGCCTAGAGTTTATAACTCATTTCAAATTAGGACCCAAGATTTTAAGATTGTCAATTAAAGTTCCAAATCTATGCATGCAATCCTTTCAATTTTAAGCCTTTGTTCATCTCTGTTATTAATTTATTTTCGTAGTCCCCTACGTGAAACATAAATTTTTATCAACAATTTTCCTTTTTTTATTTTGCTCCACTATTGCCTAGAATAACGGAAATAAATAATAGAGATAGGTAAGGACTTCAAATTGAAACAATTTCATAAGTTTGGGACCTGTGACTATAATTTCCCCCAATTTTTTAAAACTTACATGTCTATGCTAGCGTAGAAGTTAAAGTTGCTCCTCATTAGCTAAACGTAAAACTCTACCCAAAAACAAACTATGACGAGACAGTGATATAAAAATTTAAACTTGATTAGCTTCTGAGAAATGTGTAACACTAAAAAATTAATTAATTTTAGTTGAAATAAATTTTCTCAGGAAGCAAACAAGGTGCTTAGGGTTGCGAATAGGAAATACCATTAACTGGATCTGGCCTCTGATTCTTTGAATCAAAGAGGTCTCGAATCGAAGAATCTCCGGTGCGGCTTTCTCGTTACGCCAAGCTCTCTTGAGAAGCTCCACGTCGGTCGTTGAGATCAGCGTCTCGTAATCGTCCATCCCAGCCGTTGATCCCTCTCCTGCCTCCGAAGCCATCTGATCTGATTACTAAAAAAAAAACCAAAACACAAAAATTACTTTCTTTATTTTTTATTTTTTTCCTTATCCCAAACAATATGAAACGTTCTTGTCTTGTATTTGAATAAGAGGGAAAATTAGTGAAATAGAGATTGGAATTGGCGCCAAAAGCAAAATCAGTGTTTCTGTGTTTTTTTTATTATTATTTATGTTTATAATAGAAAATGAAGTGAGGTGTTGCAGAGGAGACAAATCACGAGTTTGTGCGTGAATCTAACACCATCGGATGGTATGGGATTGATTAGAAATGAACGGCTGTGATGGGGTCTGATTCACGCACAAACTAGAGATAGGTCCCATCTCTCTTATCAATACATAATAGAGGAGAGAGAGAGAGAGAGAGAAAGGGGGAGAGCAAAAAGAAAAGGCAGGGAATTGATGGGGTTGGGCGTTGCCTTTTATAGAGGATAGAGGATAGAGGATCGATGAGTAGATGTAAATCCGCAACTGACGTTACAACTTACAATTTTCATTTTTGCACATCTGTCTTCGTCGAATTGCCGTATGGGATGAGTGTTTTTTAAGCGTGTTGTAATTAAATAGTAGTAAATTTTTTTTTTAGAGATTGTGAAGGCGGAACTCTCAGATTTTTTTTTTCTTTTTTAATTCCTATTAACAGTATTAAAAAATTCCTAAATTATCTGTCATTGATAATAAGTTATACTTACCCACCCTCCCAAAATTTTGATAAAGTAATTTTTTTTTTTTTTGAGAAACAAGACCTCAAAAATTTATTCAAAAATCAGTCATAATTGGCTAGAAGTACATGATGAAGTTGTAGAGTAACATCCTCCATCACACAGTGAAACTACTAACGTATCTTGCATGTTTAGCTAGATTATGAGCTAAGAAATTCTTTAACCTCTTAATCTCCCTCAACTATAATAGAAGGTAGATTGAGGTCAATAGCAAAAGAAATCGCTTTAACAGCAGTCATGGCCTCGACATCATCCAAAAAAGAAGGTAGCTTGACCATTTTTGATAAGGAGGATGTCATCGTCCCGAGATGGTCTCAAACAACCACCCCTAAGCTCGCTTCATTTGTCTCCCTGAACACGGCATTGTCGAAGTTGACCTTGAGGAACGACGGTGGTGGGGGGATCCAGCCAGTCCAAGGCTTAGGCAGAGCAGGATCTTGTGTCTTTGGGATTGGTAGAGTTTGAAAAAAAAAAAAAAAAAAAAAAAAAAAAAAAAAAAACCTACAGAGTTTGTGAGGCTGAGGGAACAACTTGGGAGATCGAAAAAAGCTTGTTGCTGCCCCGATACTCTTTCATAAATGGCTAGGATCTCCATTAGTTTTTGACACTCACTATCTTTTGCCTTGCAAAAAATAAGACTGTTCTCTACAAAAAGTAGATAGGTTAGTTATGGTCCAATTCTACATATAGAGACTCCTCTTATATCCCTAAGTAATTTAGCATTTTTTAACAACCCATGAAAACCCTTTATGCACAATAAGAATAAATATGGTGAGAGTGGATCGCCATGATGAAGGCCTCTAATGGGTGTAATATTACCATGAGCTTCCCTATTGATCAAAACTGAATAAGTAGCTGTGGAGATACACTTCATCATAAGCTTAACCTAGGTATCTTTGAACCCTATCTTTCTCATCTGCTTCTCCATATACCTCTGATAGTGAACTAAAAATTGAATCAACTCCAATCCGTCCATAAGAACCGTCCAGACTAGAAAGATTATCCTAGCATAAAAAGGTCTTCCATGAGCTTTCCTCATGGACGACCTTCAACACTTGGAAAACTTCCAAGTGTAAGATTTATCTATGAGAGCTTATTAATCGGACCACGTGTAACCATTTTAATACATGAGCAAGATCTTAGTCCATCGCTATAACTACCTACTAAGTACCTAACTTCCAATAGCAATTGTAGAAGATAAGATTGAACATTCTAACTACTATGGCAGTTATGGAAGTTAAGTTTGAACCTTCGAACTTCCACAAATATTGGGGAAGTTACAAGATAAGTAATCACTCCAAAGCACACTACATAAGTACTCATCCTCATCAAATGAATGTAAGTTTTCACTACTCCCAAAAAGTTAGAATTCTTGAGTTCCAAAGAAAAAACTAACTTAAGCATTGGAGGGTTCTTGGCCGGTTCAACCCGGTCTCCTTTGATCTTGTGTCTTTTTCTTTTTAGGCTTTCATCACCAATCCATTGAAGCCCGGAGCATTCAACTTATTGATTTTCTGTGCATCATCAATTAGTGCCGTCTGTGGGGAGATTAAACTTGCGTTTTGTAATTTATCTTTCTTAGAGAAAAGGCTATATGGTCCGTACAAGGTCAATGGACACTAGTCCAGGCCATCAGAAAAGTGGAAACGCTTCTAGTCATCCTAATCATGACTGCCAGTCAGCACCTCTCATGCAACTGCCTTCCATCCAATAGATGTAGTCCATGGCGGAGTTAACCCGTCAAAACTAAGAGTTGACTAGGGAGATTAATTTGAGACAACATCATGAAAGATGTGTGGAAGGACAAGCCCAAAGTCGAGAAGTCAGGGAAGGGGAAAATGCTGAGCATGAGAGTAGCTCAAGGGGTACTGCCTCACAAAGGGTGCCACACTTGAAGAGGGAGATAGACCAAATGAGGAAGGTCATGGACAAGATGAGGGAGGTCATGGACAAGATGAGGGAGAACATAAGAATACTGAATCTTGTAGAAGACTTGGTTTATTAAACTGATTCCCCTTTCATAGCTTTCATCAACAGTTATCCCTTGCTTTCCAAGTTCAAAATGCCCTCCTTAGACTCTTATGATGGAACGTGCAATCCATGTGACCACATTGCAACTTTCAAAACCACAATGCACCTTCAAGGAGTTCCGGATGAGATAATGTGTGAGGCCTTCCCCACCACCCTTAAAGAGCCAGTACGAATGTGGTTCAATAAGATATTTCCAAGCACTGTGAGTTATTTCGAAGAATTGAGTAAGTCATTTGTCAACAATTTTATCAAAGAACAAAGGCACAAATGCTCCTCGTCTAGCCTGTTGACCATAGAGCAAGGGAACAATAAAAGTTTGCGGTCCTTCATCACTCGCTGCAACAAAGAAGCCTTGACGGTAGATGAGATGGACGATAAACTGTTATTAGGAGCCTTCTACTTTGGAGTTAATACAGATTTATTCATACACAAGCTTTATGAACAAGAACCGTAGATCATGGCTGAACTCGTCTATTCAGCCCAAAGCTTCATGAATGCAGAAGAAGCGATCATCGCCAAAAAGAGGAAGAAGGCAGAACGGATGAAAGCAGAGTTCCAGCGTCATCCAGAATAAGGCTCTCGCCCAAAGAAGGCCCGAACAGGAAAGAAGAAGGACAGAGACAACAAGAAGGCAAGTCATCCTCAAGACGAAATCAGCATTACACATCTTTGAATGTTCCGCTCGACCAAGTACTTATGCAAATCAAGGATGACCTATTCTTGAAGTGACCGGAAAAAATGAAGGGAGATCCCAACAAGCACAATAGGAACAAGTATTGTCGCTTCCACAGAGATCACAGGCATGATATAGACGAGTGTTTTGACTTGAAGTAGCTAATAGATAATCTCATCAAGCAAGGAAAATTAAGGAACTTCCTTGGACGAGATCACAAGGACAAGAAGTTGAAGGGAGCGGTAGAAGAGTTGTCATAACCCCCTCTTGGAGAAATAAGAGTTATTATAGGAGGAACCTCAGCAGCACAATCATCCAAGTCAAGGAAATCATACCTTAAGGTGGTACAAGGCATTCAACTCTCTAGACGACCCCTAAGGACGAAATGGAAAGATGAGCAAGCCATTACATTCACGGACGAGGATGCTGAAAAGGTACACCGCCCACATGATGATGCGATCATCATCACTTTGCTCATCGCTGATTATACAACTAGAAGGGTGTTGGTAGACAACGTGAGCTTGGTAGACATCTTATATTATCCTACCTTCCAACAAATGAGGCTTGGACGAGATCAACTCCATCCAGTAAATTAGCCCTTGGTAGGATTTAGGGGGATGAAAATGTAACCCGTGGGAACCATTACATCGTCTGTGGTAGTAGGAGCATATCCACAACAAATAACCAAGGAAGTGAATTTCCTCATTATAGACTGTTCGTCTTCATACAACACTATCATTGGAAAACCAACTCTAAACAGCTGGAAGGCAGTAACATCTACCTACCACCTATCAGTCAAGTTCTTAACGGATTATGGAGTAGGTCAAGTGCAAGGAGATCAGCTTGCCGCTAGAAAATGCTACCTAACCATGTTGGCTATGGACGAGCATGTGCAGACAATGAATATAGAAGAAAGAAGGGTTACCGCAGAGCCCACTGAAGTGCTGGAAGACGTTCCTCTGGATGAGAATAACCCTGAAAAGTATACAAGGGTTGGAGCAAGCATGGAGAAAAAGATGGAGCAAGCATGGAGAAAAAGATGGAGCAAGACTTTGTCTAATTCTTAAAGAAGAGCATTGATGTGTTTGTGTGGAGTCATGAGGACATGCTAGGTATTGACCCAAGTGTCATTACCCATCGTTTAAACGTGTATCCTTTCTCCAAGCATGTACATCAAAAGAAAAGAGTTTTTGCTCCTAAACGAGATAATGCCATTAAAAAAGAAGTCCAGTAGTTGACCACGACAAAATTTATCCAGAAAGTTTATTACCCAAACTGGTTGGCTAACGTAATAATGGTTAAGAAGGCTAATGGCAAATGGAGGATGTGCGTGGACTTCACCGATTTGAAAAAGGATTGCCCTAAAGATAGCTACTCATTGCCACGCATTGACCAGCTGGTGGACTCAACTACGAGTCATAAATTACTAAATTTCATGGACGCCTTCTCAAGCTACAATCAAATAAGGATGGACGAGGTGGATGAAGAGAAGACATCTTTTATTACCAGTCAAGGTTTATTTTGCTATGAGGTGATGCCTTTCGATTTGAAGAACACGGGGACAACTTATCAAAGGCTGGTTCACTATATATTTCATCCATAGATTGGACGGAATGTGGAAGTTTATGTAGATAATATGTTGGTAAAGAGTTTGGAGGAGGAAAAGCATTTGGACGACCTTTAAGAGATCTTCAATACACTTAGACGATATAACATGAAGTTGAACCCGAGCAATTGTTTTCTAGAGTTTTGTCAGGAAAATTTCTTGAGTTCATGGTTTCACATAGGGGGTTTGAAGCAAATCCTGATAAAATTCAAGCGATACTATTTATGGAACCACCAAGGACCATCAAAGAAGTCCAATCTCTCACTGGGCGAGTTGCTGCTATCAACAGATTCATCTCTAAAGCTACTAATAAGTATTTACCATTTTTCAAGGTTCTCAATGTTAGGATGTGTGCCCTTAAATCCTATTATATAATGTTATGTATGACATTAAGTATGACTTATTATTATGATTAATAAAGTTGTTTTATTATTATTTAAAATAATGGTAACATGAATATTTGGACATTATCATATAGTTCATGAGATGCATAGTATGTGATTTATGTGAAAAGTCATAGAAAATATAAATCATAAGTTTTTCATAAACTCAGAATTATAGTTGGTAGTCAGTGATGAAACTGGACATTTCATCTGTGAAGACTATAACATATCAACTAAGATGATTTGTCTTGATCATGGAAGTGGAGACTTCTAGTTGATATGTTTTAGGAGTTAAAAACATATTGAACTAAACCGCTATGAGATTTATTATTTTCTTAACGACTGTCAAATGAATAATAAATCAAACGACTTCTATTTGCATGAACTCTTAATCCTGAGAGAATAGTGGACTTGATCATGAGGTGTAGGTTGCTTTAATATATCAAGAGTGAGATCTAAAGTCACGATCAAAATCTTAGTATATTGGACAGTCACATTTAGTGTTGATGAAGCATATATTCTCAAGATGGAATTCATAATCTCTTAATGGAGATATAAAATATTCTCTTAAGATAAGTTTAATGAGTTTGATTATTCAAAGTGTTAGGCCTAACTATTTTAGTAACTTACTAAAGTATATATATTTATGAAATTGGATTTCATAAATATTTGATGAATAACTTAAAGGATTAAACAGGGTACTCAAAGATTAAAATGTAGTAATCTTCAAAGTGGCAGCCTATATTCATGACTTTGTATTACTACGAATATTTTATAAAGAGGTTGCATGTATAATAAAGTCATCATATATAATTTATTAATAAGGCCTAGAGTGCAATTATATTTATATAGTGGTATTAAATATAATTAATGGTAACTTTGGACTTGTCAAGAGTTGATAGAAAAGTCCAAGGCCCATTGGAGCTAGTGTCTTATTGGTCTCTTTTGGTCTCACTCCAAGCCACACACTAAAGCTTAATTGGAAAGGCCCAATAGGCTAGCCCAATTAGATAATCAGTTAGTTATAAAGGAAGAAACATACAAGATTTTTTTATTAGAAAAAATAAAGAGAGAGACATCATTGTGAAATGATGTGTATGTGTGAGTGAAGCTACTCAATTATTTATTGAGAGACCACACTTTTTGGGTATAAAATGGAATTGGAGTGAAGATTAAAAGTGTTCCTAAGTACTTTCAATATTTTGTTTTAAATTTCACCACACTAAAGTACGCTATCTTGTTCTTAAATTTTGAAATTTATATAGTGCATGTTATCAATCATGAATGAAATAGATTCATGTTTATTGCTTCTGCTATGTGTTTTGTATGAGATACAAAACCAGATTTTTCAACACTCAAGAAGGTATTCGAGTGGACGAACGAGTGTTAAAAGGCCTTCCAAGACCTTAAGACTTACCTCATAAAAACCCCTCTGTTGATCCCGTCTATACCAGGTGAAGAATTATATCTGTACTTGGCAGTGTCTTTACACGCGATGAGCTCAACATTAATTAGAGAAGAAGGAAAGATACAGAAGTTGATTTATTATACGAGCCGGGCGTCAAGAGGAGCGGAAGAACGATATCCCATGATAAAAAAGATAGCATTTGCTTTGGTCATAGCTTCTAGGAAGTTACGACATTATTTTAGGCTCATGTCATCAATGTCTTGATGAACCATCCATTCAAGAGGAAATGAACTAGTTGAAAGCCACAAGACGGCTAATCCAATAGGCCATATAACTTAGCGAGTTTGATATCAGGTATCAACCAAAAAGCGCTATAAAGGCTCAAGTATTGACAGATTTCATTGTAGAGTTCACTCCCAACCAAGGTGAGTTAGACAAAATCGATGAAGCTTAGAGGTGGGTCGTCAATGTAGTTGGTTCATCCACATTATATGCAGGAGGAATTGAAGTTGTGCTAAGATCCCCTAAAGGGGACAAGTTGAAATATGCAGCTCATCTACAGTATCAGACAACCAATAATGAAGCTGAATATGAAGCTCTCCTTAAAGGATTGGAATTGGCTAAGTCTCTAGGGGCAGAGTCAGTAGTCATTCACGGAGATTCTCAGTTGATCACAAATCAAGTAAATGGAATGCGTGAAGCTAAGGAAGACCGAATGAAGAAATATCTTAGACAGGTGAGGAGGCTTGTCAAAAAATTTAAGGAAGCTAGTTTTGTTAAAGTCCCAAGGGAGGAAAATATGGAAGCAGATGTTTTGGTGAAGGTAGCTTCAACAGAGGGGGCTACGAATGAGAATGACAAAGTCTAATACATGCTAAGTATAGACCTTCCAGAGGTACAGCAAATTGAAGGAGAAGAAAATTGGATGATGCTATTAATAGTTTACCTCAAAGATAGAAGGCTTCTGGAGGACAAGGACAAGGCTAGAAAGTTAAGGATTAAGGCTGCTAAGTATATTCTCATAGACGAGGTATTATATAAAAAAAAGGCTACTCTCAGCCCTACTTAAGGTGCTTAGCTCCAAACGAGTCAAATTATGTGTTGAAGGAGGTGTTAGGATATGTGCCCTTAAATTCTATTGTATGATGCTATGTATGACATTATGTATAATTTAATGTTGTGTTTAATAAAGTTGTTTATTTTTTATCTAAAATAATGGTAACATGAATATTTGGATATTATCATATAGTCCATGAGATGCATAGTATGTGATTTATGTGAAAAGCCACAGAAGATATAAATCACAAATTCTTTGTAAACTCAGAATTTATAGTTTGTAGTCGGTGATGAAATTGGGCATTTCATCTGCGAAGACTATAACCTATCAACTAAGATGATTTGTCTTGATCATGGAAGTGGTGACTTCTAGTTGATATGTTAATATGTTTTAAGAGTTAAGACATATTGAACTGGACCGCTGTAAGATTTATTATTCTCCTAACGACTGTCAAATGAATAATAAATCTCACGACTTTTATTTTCATGAACTCTTAATCTTGAGAGAATAATGGACCTGATTATGACGTGTAGGTTGCTTTGATATATTAAGAGTGAGATCTAAAATAATGGTCAAAACCTCAGTATGTTGGGCAGCCACATTTAATGTTGATGGAACATATATTCTCAAGATGGAATTCATAGTCTTTTGATGGAGATATAAAATATACTCTTGAGATAAGTTTAATGGGTTTGGTTATTCAGAGAATTGAGCCCAACCACTTTGGTAAGAAATTATTAAAGTATATATATTTATGAAATTGGATTGCATAAATATATGATGAATAACTTTAAAGGATTAAACCGGGTACTCAAGGATTAAGATATAGTAATTTTTAAAGTGGCAGTCTATATTCATGACTTTGTATTACTATGAATATTTTATGAAGGGGTTGCATGTATAATAAAGTCTTGGGATATAATTTATTAATAAGACCTAGAGTGCAATTATATTTATATAATGGTATTAAATTTAATTAATGGTAACTTTGGACTTGTCAAGAGTTGACGGAAAAAGCCCAAGGCCCATTGGAGCTAGTGTCTTATTGGTCCCTTTTGGTCCCACTCCAAGCTACACACTAAAACCCAATTGAAAAGGCCCAATAGACCGGCCCAATTAGATAATCAGTTAGTTATAAAGGGAGAAACATACAGAATTTTTCTAGTGATAAAAAAAGAATCGTAGAGAAAAAAAGAGAGTGTGTGAGACACACTTTCATTCTCCCTTTAGAAACTGATTAAGAGACCACACATCTTGGGCGTAAAGTGAAATTGGAGTGAAGATTAAAAGTTTTCCCAAGTGCTTCTTATATTTGTTTTGAATTTCTCCACACCAAGATACGCTATCTTGTTCTTAAATTCTGAAGTTTATATAGTGCATGTTGTCAATCATGAAAGAAATAGATCCTTGTTTATTGCTTCCGCTGCGTGTTTTGTGTGAGATACAAAACCTGATTTTTATCCAACAATTGGTATCAGAGCCAGATTTTCATATCATGATTGTATAATATGTGATTGAATTTTAGAATTTAAGAATACCGTTATCTTTGTGTTTCAGTTTTCTGCATCAAGTTATGGTGTTGTGTCATGTTTTTATTTTTCATGACAATAATTTGGTTACTGTTGCTGTACAAATTGCAAACCATTTAACGCAATCTATACGAATTCATATGATGACTACATATTCAATTCAGTATATCTCATTCGAATGGGGTAGGTGGTTATTGAAATGGGGTGGTTATGCTTGTACCGTTTGGAAATTAATTGCATGGTTTGAATGCACCACTTGGTCTTTCACGTATGGCTTGCATGAATTGCATGGCTTCATTAATGCATGCAATTGATATTAAAAGAATCCAAGCCTAAAAAGTTGAATCAGTAGGGTACAAATGGTTGGAAACCTTATTGTACGAATTCAACTTTTCCAAGTTTATATATATATATATATATAATATAATAATTATGTATTACATATATTAATCCATATATTATATTATATATATTATAATATGGATTTTTAAATGTAATATGGGTTTATATTACGTTATATATATTTATATATATATTAATGCTAGTTTAATGAAATTTATTCCTAATGAGACTAGGATTATGTTTTTCAAAGTGTCTAGCATTATTATGGTTCTTGACCTCAAAAACCTTTATAAAACCTTTATTTTAAAATATCTAGTGGGAGAGAGATGCAAGAGTTGCATCTCACGGCCTCTATTGTTAGTTCATAGTAGTGTGAAATATATACTTTGTCTTTGCCTCGAGCTTAGCATTCTATGCGGAGAGTATTTATTTCATGGTCCTACAAGATTGAATTTCCTAATTTATAGTGGTTTGATAAAAACCTTGTCTTAGCTTCGAGCTTTGCATTCCATACGGAGGGTGTTTTTATTATGGTACTACAAAATAAGCTTGTTAAAGGGATGAAATGTGGCTACACATGATTCTAGACAATGGTATACACTAGACTAAGTATTAGAGTATCTTCTATGCTGAGTTCTTGCTATTATTACTTAAAGGCTAAATGTAAAATAACATATTATTAGTGTTTGATAAGAGTTATTATGATAGCACTAATAATGAGAATAGTTCTCAATCAATCATAGTATTTAATGTTCACTCTATGCTGAGAGATATTGAATATGGAATTGGGTTGTTGTTGCATATATTATTTGATGGTTTTATTAAGGTTCCATATTATATGCTTATATGTTAAATTGATAATGTCCAGTTTACTTATTGTATTCATGTTTATTATTTTCAGATTTAAATCATGGTATCATTTAGCCCACTTGTTGCTATTCTTAACCAAAACAAACTGACTGGATCCAATTATGTTGACTGGAAAAGAAATTTGGACATTGTTCTTACTGCTGAAGAGCACAAATATGTGTTTACTCAACCATGTCCTAGCTTTTCTTCATTAGATGCTCCTCTTGAGGAAAAACAACGATGTGATCGTTGGCAGAAATCTAATGAGATGGCCAAGTGCTATATCCTAGTCTCTATCTTAAATGTTCTACAGCATCAAATGTAGGATGTAGAACATGCTTCGGACATAATGCTTAGTCTGAATGAGATGTTTGGTGAGCAAGGCCGTTCTACAAGGCAAGAAACCATGAGGCAAATTTATAATACCAAAATGGCTGCAGGAAGTTCAGTGAGGGAGCATTGTCTTAGGATGATTACTAGTCTGAATACATTGGAAGTTTTAGGTGCCAACATTGATAGAGAATCCCAAGTAAATATGATACTCCAGTCATTACCGGATTCATTCAAGGAATTCAGACTCAATTATAATATGAACAAAAAGATTTATTCTTTGTCTGAATTAATGAATGAGTTAGTGGCGGTGGAAGGCATCCTTGGTACTTCTAGTGTTGAAGCTAATGTGGGTGAAGCTTCTACTTTTCAACCTAAGTCGAAAGGCAAGGGTAAGAAGAAGAAGAAGAAAAAGGACTTCACTAAGAAAGATGGTAGACAAATTGCCTTAGGAGTTGCCGATAAAAGAAAGAAAATCAAAGGAAAGTGTTTCCATTGTGGTGAGAAAGGACATTGGAAGAGGAATTGTCCAATATTCAAGGCTGCTAAGAATAAGGGTATGAAAAGTTCATTTCTTCTTGAAATATGTTTGGTATAGAATCCCACGAATTCCTGGTGTGTGGATTCAGGTTGTACTAATTATATCTGCAATTCTTTGCAGGGGTTCCAAGAGACCAGAAAGTTGAATGAGGGAGAACTATTTCTTACTTTGGCTGATGGGAGCAGAATTCCGGTTGTAGCTGTTAGAGTGTTTAATTTATACTTTAAGTCTAGAGTTTTAATATTGGAAGACTGTTTGTATGTACCTAATGTTTGTAGGAATTTAATTTCTGCAACTTATTTAGGTAAGCATGGAAATTGTGTTATTCTGAAAGACAATGTTGTAATAAAGAAGGGTAAAATGTTTATCTATTCTGGCAATATTGTGGATGGTCTTTATATTTTTACTCCTGATAATCATGAATTATATAATTCTAAATTAGATAATAATTCACATGTAAAATCATTAAAGAGAAAATTTCCTTCTACCAGTGAAGCATATCTTTGGCACTTGCGTTTGTGTCATATTAATTCAAGTAGGATTCAAAGACTAATCAAAGATGGACTTTTACAGCCCATGGACTTTGATAGTTTTCTTGTTTGTGAATCTTGTTTAAAAATTTTGTTTGCATTTGCGAATCTTGTTTGGAAGGTAAAATGACCAAACGGCCTTTTAATGCAAAAGGTAGAAGAGCCCAAGATTTGCTAGAACTAGTGCATTCAGATGTATATGGTCCTATATCAATTCAAGCAAGAGGTGACTATGAGTATTTCATTACTTTCACTGATGATTACTCTAGATTTGGTTATGTGTACCTAATGAAACGGAAGTCCGAAGCCTTTGAAAAGTTTAAAGAGTTTAGGGCTAAAGTTGAGAATTAATTGGGTAAACGCATAAAGGCCATTCGATCTAATCGAGGTGGCGAATACCTTCTTGGTGACTTCAAGGATTACTTGATTGAAAATGGGATTATATCCCAGTTGACTGCACCTGGAACTCCACAACAAAATGGTGTAGCAGAAAGAAGGAATAGGACTCTTTTGGATGTGGTTAGATCCATGT
This sequence comes from Castanopsis chinensis, assembly GCA_032878915.1. Taxonomy (NCBI): domain Eukaryota; kingdom Viridiplantae; phylum Streptophyta; class Magnoliopsida; order Fagales; family Fagaceae; genus Castanopsis; species Castanopsis chinensis. The sequence continues at coordinate 4,377,726 of JAVQMG010000113.1, forward strand.
TGAGTTATTCGACTCTACCAATTTCCTTTTGGGGATATGCCTTAATACTGCAATGTATCTTCTGAATTTAGTAACTTCGAAGTCTGTTTCCAAAATACCTGTAGAGTTGTGGAATAGGCGTAAGCCTAGTATGAGACATCTCCACATTTGGGGTTGTCCGGCACATATGTTGAAAGGAAAGTCTGACAAGTTACAGCCTAAAACAGAAGTGGTTTTCTTTGTAGGGTATCCAAAAGGAACTGTTGGAGGTTTATTCTATAGTTATAAGGATAATAAAGTGTTTATTAGCACAACTGCCAAATTCTTGGAAAATGACTATATGAATAATTTTACTCCTAGAAGTAGAGTTATCTTAGCTGAAATGAATGAACCTGTAGTTGAACAACTAATGGATGAAACTAGGGATGATGTGGTTATATTAGATACACCATAAGATACTACTCATGAAATGTCTAGTACATAAGTGCCTCGTCGTAGAGGGAGAATTGTTTGGCCTCCTATAAGATTTATAGGTTTGGGAGAAACCTATGAAGCTATCTCAGAAGAGGTAGAATCAGATTCTTACACTTATGATGAAGCCATGAATAATATAGATGCACATCATTGGATCCAAGCTATGAAATCTAAATTGGATTCTATGTATTCCAATCATATATGGGATCTTGTAAAGGGGTCTAACGGCATTAAACCTGTTGGTTGCAAATGGGTTTACAAGAGGAAGAGAGGGATAGATGAAAAAGTTGAAACCTTTAAAGCAAGACTAGTGGCGAAAGGCTATATACAAAAAGAAGGTATCGATTATAATGAAACTTTTTCGCCAGTAGCCATGCTTAAGTCTATCAGAATTCTCTTATCCATTGTTGCTCATTATGATTATGAGATTTGGCAAATGGATGTCAAGACTGCATTTCTTAATGGCAATCTTGAAGAAGAAATATACATGATGCAACCGGAAGGTTTCATAGCAAAGAACCAAGAGCATATGGTATGCAAGTTGAATAGGTCCATTTATGGACTTAAGCAAGCATCTAGATCATGGAACATCAGATTTGATCAAGAAATCAAGTCATTTGGTTTTGAACAAAATCTTGATGAACCATGTGTGCACAAAAGACATCGAGACAAAGTAGTAATGTTCCTAGTGCTTTATATTGATGATATTCTACTCATTGAAAATGATGTAGGGGTAATGTCATCGGTTAAAGTTTGGTTGTCTAGCCAATTTGATATGAAGGACTTGGGTGAAGTTAACTTTATTCTAGGGATCAAGCTTTGGCGAGATCGCGAGTATAAGATGTTAGGCTTATCACAAGCTGGATATATAGACAAGGTTTTAGAACGGTTTAGCATGCAAAACTCCAAGAAAGGATTGCTTCCTTTTAGACATGGAGTTCCTCTATCTGATGACTAACGGCCTAAGACTCAAGAGGAAGAAAATATGATGAGACAAGTTCCTTATGTTTCTGTAGTGGGAAGTCTTATGTATGCCATGCTTTGTACTAGACCAGATATTTTTTGTTCAGTTGGCATGGTCAGCCGATATTAATCAAATCTAGGACCAAAACATTGGTAAGCTGTAAAAGCACATTCTCAAGTATCTTAGGAGAATGAGAAATTATATGTTTGTTTACCATTGTGAGGATTTGATTCCCATTGGCTATACAGATTCGGATTTTCAATCAAATCTAGATTTCAGAAAATCCACTTCAGGATCTGTTTTCACCTTAGGAGGTGGAGCAATAAGTTAAAGGAGTGTTAAGCAATCTTGTATTGTGAAGCAAAAGGCTTTACTCAAACATATGGGATAGATTATGGGAGAAAGGAGGAAAAGGTCAGGCTAGTAGCTAAAGGCTTTACTCAAACATATGGGATAGATTACGAGGAAGCCTTTGCCCCGGTAGCCAAGATGAAGTCTGTGCGTCTCCTGCTCCCTTAGGACTCTATAAAGTCATTTAACAGCAGATAGAAACAAGTTATGACAACCCTCACATGAGAGCCAAAAAGAAGGCTTTCAGACTGACTCTACTTCTTGCAGCTACTTCTTAACAATAAGATTGAGTCTTTAACCTGATAACCGCTTTAGCTCACGCTTTCCATCTTCGCGGCAAGCGATCGAAGGATATTACGAGTAGTTACGATCTCATGCTCCCAAGCAACCAAACTAGCAGAACATCGTACGGAACCTAAGGAAGGACCGGACCACAGAGGGGGATATAACCCAGTCTTATTTGTCCTTTCTTTTTGATTTGGGGGGGGGGGTTAGACTCCTTAATCCTAGGAGTCTAATGCATCCGGGCCCCCGCCGACCATATAGATCAACTATTTCCCACCCTAAAAGATTAGAAGCGTTTCCACCCTTCACTCCGGATGAAATCCCAGACACATTGGCAATCAAGAACGCCCAAAGTCTTATAATGGATGTGGGTTATAGTGATATCATGCTCCGGTCAATCAAATGGATAACCAGGAGCAATAATACCGCCTCTTAGGAATTTGACGCCATTGGGACAACCTTGCAAACAAGTTTTCAAAGTGTTGGTCGAAAGGGGGCTCTTAACACTGCTAGTACCCATACCACCACCAAATCCTCTTACCAAGTTCTATAACCCAAACGCTCATTGTTAATTCAATCAAGGCCCGGGCCATAAAACGGATCGGTGCTTTTCTCTCACTCCTTCGAGAAAAGTCAGACTAGGTGAGCTATCTTCTCTGTCGTCTTATCGACCCACCCTTCTAGTCGATTAACCTTTGTCACCTTTTTGAGCTAGAGTGCAGGGCGCTCTTCAGGAATCAAAACCAAACCTCGGTCTTTTGAGCCAACAGCTTTTGGTTCATTTCAGTAGCCCGAACGAGAGTCGACTTATTTCAGTTTAGGATACTAAACCGGACTTCTCACCTGGTAAGGTGGTCCACCCACACTTGAGTGAGCTATCAGGCTCCACACATTCGTCGACCAACCACTTCGTTCGGAAACTCAATCAAAAGGCGAAGATTCTCTGGCTTCATTGAATGTCACACTTTTGAAAGCGGAGAGGACAGCAAATAAAGAAAGATTAAGGAAGTCGAGCTAGTCAATCCACACTTGCCTTTCCGCTTTTTCTCTGGAAGCTCAATTAGTGACGATTTTTTGCTTTCTAGATATGGCCTCAGTCTTTGTATATTATCTCCTTTGCAAGTCATATCAAGAAAAACTGTTAACAACTACTCTAGCAACGTTCTTTCTTGCGCCATCTCTTGCTTTGTTTTCTAGTTAAGGGGGTAGCGCAGGCCCAATACAGAAGCCCTAACAGCAATGATAACCATAGCGCGAAAGAAAAGCAGCCAAGGGAAAGAGGGCGGGGAAGGAAGAGGTGAAATTCCTTGCCTAGGTTACTCGACTGGGATTTCTCATAACGGTGTTGTAGGCCTTGCTATGGGGTTCGTAGTGCTGGCTCCCAAAAGAGCTGTGGACTCGTCAAGGTGATTCTGAGTTCTATTTCCAGTCTGGAATGAGAACAGACTGAACACAAAGCAGCCAATCGAAACCAACCTTCGAAGAGACACAAATCACATACCTTTCTGACAAATTGAATTAATTAGGAAGGGCTAGATTGACATCTCAGCTAAGGCAGGGCATTCATGGATGGGCCGACAAAGCAGCTTTTCCATGGGGGGCCGATCGATGATGAGTGAACCTTCCCTGGGCCCCCTCTGGGGAATGCAACACACGAGCTTCTTTCAACTATGATTTACTGGCACACGCTAATGGAAGAACCAAACAACGGAATAGGATGTTCGATGGTATCATTTTCTGACTTCTTGACTGACCGAGCACCGGCATCAATCTTTCGTATGTGATTCTGTTTTCCATACCCAATTATCTCACATGATTGAGACTCTCCCATCTCCATTTCTCTGGTCACATATTAGAGTAGAAAGAACCAAGAAAGAAGGGTGGTGGGTTGGGGTAGGATATACCTTCTAATCCAGATATCTTAGATCTAGCTATGCTTGCTTGCTGACCTGTGCTACCTATTCTATTCTTGACACATTAGGGTAGGAATAAAAGTAAGCTGAGCTGCCTATCTCGCTGTGAGCGCTACCTAAGCACTGTTAAAGGCACTCAGAGAAGAGTGGAAATAGTCCGTTATAGGAGAGGGCTTCTCACTAACACTTTCGACTCACTGCCAAAAGCTCCTTCTTGTGCGCTAACGCTGGAAGGGATGGTTTTGGGTGTGAGAGAGACCACTGGAAGACTTACTTGTTTAGATAGAGATAAGCTATACATAAAAAATATTGAACTCCCCCAAGCGTTCACTAAATGCATTTCGCTTACAGTCACTAGGAAGGGGTTCTAGTAACAAAAGATTCCTTCTATAGGTAGGCCACATTTCTCATATTCATTTCATGGTCTGCCATTTTGGAAAGCAGGGGCAAGTAAGGCATGATGCTTTCCCAGGGAGACCATTTCCATTTAAATAATATTGAAGCTTCTCGCGCATTTGTGCTTGCTGTGAAAGTTATCTTCGTTATCAAGAGATGGGGCGTTCTCTCTCCCTACTTAACTAACAAGCAATGGGTACAAAGGCCTCGAATCCTGTCTTTGACGGTGATCATAGCGTGTCACGCTGGGAAACTGATCGAATGTTTTCTGTCTCAATGTCAGTGTGAAAGTCCTAATGTCTTTACGAAGTCAAAATAGCATCACAGAAAGAGCAGTCGGAACCTACTCCTCGTTGGCCAGCATCAAAGCAGGAGCTTCTCCCGATGACACTACTAATGTGGAATACCAAGTGCGAAGGTTATCCATTTAGATTGCTGTCTAGTGGTACTTTCTGGAGCGAAGCTGCCATCCAAAGCATTCTTTCTGGAAATGTTGTATGGATTCAAACAGATGTTGGGTTTCGGCCCAACAAGCAAAGTACCTCCAGAATTCTTCTTTCATGCAGGCTTAGGGGCATCAGAAGTCTTCTTGGTTCTGGAAAGGTGTTCTTCAGACAAGAGATCTTCTTCAAAAAGGCCTGTGCTACTTAGTTCAAAATGGACAAGATATTCGAGTTTGGGATGATCCTTGGCTTCCTCAACTACCATCCTTTCGTCCTACCATTCGAGAAGGAGTGTCTATCCCAAGAAATATTCATTTGGTGGCTGACCTCATTGACCCTTCCTCAAACTAGTGGAATGAAACTCTTATCCGAGACATTTTTGTCCAGTGCCCAAGCCATCTTAAGTATCCATCTTCCGCAGCTCACTCTAGGGGGAATATGAGCACCAGATCAAAAAGGGACTTTTTCTACTAAGTCTGCCTATTTGGTAGACCAGGCTAATCAGTTTCAGGAACAAGGCCCCCTAAGCCAGAAGGAGTGGAACCCCTTTTTATCCTCCAATATCTAGGAGAGACAGAAGCACCTAATTTGGTGAGTTGCATGGGATGCCCTCCCTGTGAGAGCCAAAATTGCCTGGATGATGCATTTGATAAATGCCCTCTTTGTCGCTCGGGGCAATCAACTCTCAGGCATTTGTTTCTCTCTTGTCATTTTGCGAAGGTTCTCTAGAGGGAATCACCATGGCCAATGGACATTAGTGTCTTCTCTGAGAAACCTCTTGAGGAATGGAATTCAATTACCCTCAGGATCAAGCCTGATCAGTTCCTACTTTAAAAGGAAAGGTAGCAACCGTAGCTTTCTTCATAGTAACTTTTCTAGCAATAGAAATGATGACTAGCAAAGGAATAGAGATGGTAGCGGGAGAATAGGTAGGCCTTGTTAGCGGCACATCATCAGGAATGGATTCAATCAACATATTTCCCTTACCTCTTGGACCAATACTCTTCCAATGGCAAATATTCTCCTTTTGCCTCCACCCTCAACACTTTGACCCAGACGACCACTTACAGCCGGCCAATCAATACCCAACTGTCGGATTGACGGGAGAAACGGCCCAATAGTTCGTTCAAAGGTATCTCGGTTGATACCAAAGAACCACTTGTTGTTCCGATCTCTTGAAAATCTGACACGCTGAGGCCATAGCAGACCAGTTGACTGATACTCTCCTGTCACATGGATTCTCTCCATGAGCCAAGTATAGGCTAGAAGCTCGAACATTAAAGCGGGAAAAGGAGATTGCAGGCCATGCCTAACAAACCTCGCTGCACCCTCGACTTCTTGACGGAGACACTCAGTCATTTGTTTGTAAGTGGGTAAAGACTTCCAGGTCGGGGTCCAAGACATCCCTTGAGAAAGAGGTATCTTGGACAATCTGGGAAGATACCGATTCATGATAGTAGGGAGGTAACCTTTAAGTTGACTAACTACCTCAGAAATAGTATCCAGATCAGCAGGAGCAATAATGCTCTTAAAAGTTGATGCGTTTACCCTCTTAGTGAGTTTTATGACTCGGCTTAATGAAAAGAAAGAGAGGTAAATCTTAACAAGCTGATCAGCCTTTTGATCCTTCCTACAGATCATCTTGCGATGAAATACGGGAATGATGCGAGGTTAACCAGATCTGGTGAGGGAGACAGGGACGGGGAAAAGGCCATGGTCTCGTCGTTCACCAGCAATTTGGTTGATACAAACATTTATTTTCTGCCTATCTTTCTGTGGTAGTCACGGAATGGACAAGTGACAGCAGTACCCATTTTCGGAGTGGAATCAGCACCAGGAACGGAGTAAGCAGCGAAGGAGGTAAAGGCAGGCATGAAGGCAAGAGCAGTTATGGTTCGGTCAGTGCCTTCCCTTAGGGCTAAGTCCCTTCTGTCCGTCCCTTCGGTAAGTCAATTAGTCAATTAGTTCAGTCTGTTAGTCTCTTCTTATATCTTGCACGAGCATCCCATTTCATTCCTTTCTTTTGTACTCGGCTAGACAGAAGGGGTCGGTCGATAGCCAACTCGAGACTTCTTCATTCAATCCGACATCGGTGGAAAATAAAAGGAGGCTGGTTTTGCTTTAGCAGGATGGGATGGATTTCTTTTTTGGTGGTGGGTCCGGAGTAGGAAATCGCATCATAAGCGGGTAGGTCATCATATAGGTTTCGAGGAGGGGAACGAGATCCGATTCCGAATACTGCTCCTTCTTTACCAGGTTCAGATCTTCACTCGACTTCACATGTAGAAGGAAATCCTATAAACGGGGGAATGATGGAGACAGAATAAAGGCTGATCTGGCAATCGATCTTGATGTCGCCTCGTCCCCTCAACTGCTTTATTAGCGGGTGATTGATCCGTCGAATCCGACTTAATTTCCCCAACCTTTCTATTGGACCATTCATTGGATTGATCCTTTCACCGCCCCTAGAGGGCGCCAGGTAGACTAAAACAAGAAAGTGAAATCACCCTTATCCAACTACCAGCGAGGGCACTCCACCTTCTTTATTGAACTCGAACGCGGGACAATCCAGAATCGCTTCGGGTGGGGGAAACATATCTACACTGACAGGAAAGGGAAGATCGAGCAAACTAGGGGCTAACGTCTCGATGAAACAAAAAGCGAAAAAGTAATGAAAATGCAACCTCAGAGTTCGGGGTAGACCCAGTTTCAGTGGTTTCAGGATGACCTTCATGTGGAATATAGGGAATGCGCAGAAGCTAGTCAAGTGGCTCGAGAGACCTCAAATTGTCTGATCAATCGTTAGAAAAAAAATTCTTTATTCTAAGACTGAAGCTTGAAGTCCCCTATTCAGTTCTGTCTTTCTTTCGCTTTTCAGCCACTTCTGCTGCTCTCAAACAACAGAACTACTTGCATCTGGGGTGAAATGACCTGCTGGAACCAAACACAGGTTGAGGCACTTTCTTCGCCTGCCCTTTATCTTTATATTATAATTAGAAGTTGCAAAGATCCAGTTCTTCCTCGGCTTCACAGGCTCAGCCATGAAATTCCCAGAATCGAGACCAGATCTCAAAACAAATCGACTTAAAAGGCTGCATTTGGCAACGACTCTTCCACCCTTTGGACGCCAACTCCACCTTTCGGCGACTCCTACCCCTTTTTGCTACGTGGGGGCAACTTCGCGCATGAGAGATAGCTTTTTCAGAATCATTTGTTCAATCAGCTCGGTTGAATCAAAGATCCCACTCTAGGGAAGATCGACTCTTCTTTAACCCTCTTCTTTTATCATACAGATCTTACGTGAAGCCCTTAGCTCGCCAGTCAAAATGGGACAGCAAAGAGTCTGTTTGGCTCAAGAAATTCCTTTCTGATATTGGTGTTGTAATAATGGAGCATGTTCCCATCACATTGTTTTGTGACAATAGTGGAGCGGTTGCACAATCCAAAGATCCAAGAAATCACAAGAAAGGAAAGCACATTGAGAGGAAGTACCATATCATTCGAGACATTGTTGCTCGTGGAGATGTTGTGGTAGCAAAGATTGAAAGTGCAAATAATCTAGCAGATCCTTTTACCAAAACCTTGTCTCAAAGGACTTTCGAGTCACATTTGGAGGGAATGGGAGTTAGATTAGTGCACAATAGTTTTTAGGGCAAATGGGAGATTGTTAGGATATGCGCCCTTAAATCCTATTGTATGATACTATGTATGACATTATATATGACTTAATGTTGTGTTTAATAAAGTTGTTTATTTTTTATCTAAAATAATGGTAATATGAATATTTGGACATTATCATATAGTCCATGAGATGCATAGTATGTGATTTATGTGAAAAGTCAGAGAAGATATAAATCACAAGTTCTTTGTAAAGTCAGAATTTATAGTTCGTAGTTGGTGATGAAATTGGGCATTTCATCTGCGAAGACTATAACGTATCAACTAAGATGATTTGTCTTGATCATGGAAATGGTGACTTCTAGTTGATATGTTTATATGTTTTAAGAGTTAAGACATATTGAACTGGACCGCTGTGAGATTTATTATTCTCCTAACGACTGTCAAATGAATAATAAATCTCATGACTTTTATTTTCATAAACTCTTAATCCTGAGAGAATAATGGACTTGATCATGACGTGTAAGTTGCTTTGATATATCAGGAGTGAGATCTAAAATAACGGTCAAAACCTCAATATGTTGGGCAGCCACATTTAGTGTTGATGGAACATATATTCTCAAGATGAAATTCATAGTTTTTTTATGGAGATATAAAATATACTCTTGAGATAAGTTTAATAGGTTTGGTTATTCAGAGAGATGGGCCAACCACTTTGGTAAGAAATTACTAAAGTATATATATTTATGAAATTGGATTTCATAAATATATGATAAATAACTTTTGTGGGTGTAGAAATGTCAAAACACCAATGTGGGCCTTGGGCCTAGTCCGAGAACGTTGACTCTACCAAAGAGCTGCAAGGTGGGAATACGGTCACCTAACTTAAGAGCCTAGGGGCCCACCGATTAGGTCATTGGCCAAGTGAGAAGGGTCCGAGGAGAAGGTCTCCTCGGACAACGGAAGCAAGGACCAAAAGGTGCAGCATGACACCTAAGGAAGAACTATTAGAGCTCAACAAGCCATGTTACACTTCAACAGCATGCCGATGAGGAGAACAAGTAGGAAGTGCTGTGCATAAAGCTGCTACCACCTCATTAAAGGCTTCCCACTTACCCGCCTAGCCGCATTAATGAGGAAGTGAACCCTGGGGGGATGGGGATCAGCCTTATGGCCATTGGAGGAAGTTTCTAAGAAAACAATGAATGGGAAAGGGATCTGCATTTATGGCCCCATGAATAGGAACGGAAAAGGAAGGGCATAAATAGAGAGGGGGAGGCCATTGGAGGGGCGGTTTTTTGGCCAAGAAGAAGACTTTTCTCCCAAATAGCACAAGGGAAGCAAGGACAGAGACTCCTCGGCCCGCGTCCGTGGAAAGCCAAAATTACTCCACCAGCTCATTGCACACCAACTGTGGACTTAGCCCCAACACCACTGCTTTTTACCATCCCAAGAAATCTAGGCTTCAAGCCCACTCTCTACAAATTCTATTGTTTAGGCCATTTGGGCCGGCCTTGTCACGTACTTGGGTCTAGGCTTGATTTGTGTTCTTACAATTGGCACCGTCTGTGGGGAGCCTTGAGGAAAGGGACATGAAGCATCATTGAAGGCTCAGGTTCACGTCGTGCAGAGTTCATGGGATCCTAGCACGAGGATCACTTCTCGCAGCTAGAGCGGGAGAGAGATCACAAAGCCAGTGTGCACACAGAACGTACGCGCGGGAGGAGTCACGCATGGGATGGAAGCAGAACCTCCCGCAAAAAAAAATGTCAAGGCCATGCAAAGGGAGATTGACCATCTGAAAAAGAAGCTGTGCCGGGAGAAACGACGTCGCACGCCCTCTCCTTCGGACCAGTCTTCAGCAGATACTCGCAGTAGCATCGGTAGTTCCAGGTCAAGAACCCCCCCTAGCGAGTCTTCCTCTTATGAGGACGAGTACCGTCATGACCCTAAGGGTAAAAGGACCTCCTCCAGGGGTTTGGCCAACAATGCTTTGAGCAAGGCACTCCACCAAATTTCCAAGTCGCCCTTCACTTGGAGGATTGAGAAAGGAAAACTCCCGAGGCGGTTCACCTAACCAACCTTTACCATTTACAACGGACGAACGAACCCAGTGGAGCACGTGAGCCATTTCAGCCAGAGAATGGCAGTGCACTCTAAGAACGAGACCTTGATGTGCAAAGTCTTCCCTTCCAGCCTGGGGCCGGTCACGATAAGGAGGTTCAATGGCCTGAAAGCAGGCTTTGTCGATTCCTTCATGGAGCTCACCAGGGCATTTGGCTCGCGTTTCATCACGTATAGTAGGGTGCCTCGGCCTCTGGATTCACTGTTATCCATGGCCATGAGAGAAGGAGAGGCCCTCAAGACGTATATTGATAGGTATTGGGAGATGTTCAACGAGATCGATGGGGACTTCGACGAAGTTGCCATAAGCACCTTCAAGGTCGGCCTTCCAAATAAGCACGATTTGAGGAAGTCACTGACCATTAGGCCTGTCAAGAGCGTGCGTCGGCTCATGGATCGTATTGACGAGTACAAGCAGGTTGAGGAGGATTTGCTGCAAGGAAAGGGAAAGGCGAAGGCTATCCCTCAAGAGAGGAGGGATTTCAGGTAGGACCGATATAGCAACAGTAGGCCGAGGAGAAAGTTCGTTGGTTAGCTTGGTCCGACACCCACGCAGGTGGTCAGCGCTGTATTCCGCGAACCCATACAATGACCACACGACGAAGAATTGCAGGATTTTGCAGAATTACCTAGAGCAATTGGCGAAGGAGGGAAAGTTGAAACAGTTCTTGTATCGGCTGGGTGGACAGGAAGAACATCTTGGGCCAGCAAATCAGGGCCATCATGCCTCGAGACCTCCTTTGGGGACCATCAATGTCATTTTCGCTGCTCTTGGGAGGACGAGCTCTTGCCCTTCCAAGGTGATGTCTGTGGCACGGGCCCTTGCCGAGGACTCTAGTTCTAAGCCAAAGAGGATTAAGGGTAACGAACCTCTAATTCTAAGCTTCTCGGACAAGGCCAAAGTGGGGACCATCCAACCACACGATGACGCCTTAGTCATTATGTTAAGAATAGGAGGTTACGATGTTAAGAGGGTGATGGTAGACCAAGGGAGTGGCACTGACATTATGTACCCTGATCTATTCAAAGGGTTAAACCTAAGGGAAGAGGATCTTTTAGCCTATGATTCACTACTAATAAGCTTCGAGGGGAAGGCAGTCATCCCGAAGAGGCAAGTTAGGTTGCCTGTACAGTCAGGCCCAGCGGTAGTTGAAGTAGATTTCATCGTGGTTGACGCCTACTCCCCTTACACGACCATTATGGGAAGACCCTAGTTGCACGCCCTAGGGGCTGTCTCCTCTACTCTCCATGCCAAGGTGAAATTCCCTTTTGGCGGCCAGGTCGAAGAAATTATTAGGAGTCAGTCCACGGTGAGACAGTGCCTGACAACCGCAGTTCTGCGCAGGCCAGAACCTGAGTCCTCAGCCTCGGCTACGCCGACCCCATAGCAATTAGCCTCTTCTGCCACAACTGGGGGGACAGTAGCAGAAGTGCCCACGTATGAGGGGTTAGATAAAGTTTTTGTGGATAGTGACCCAAAGAGGTTCTTCTAGGTAGGGGCCCAATTGCCGGCAGAGGAAAAAAAGGAGTTAGTCGCATTCTTGAAGAGGAACCTTGACGTGTTTACATGGGATGCGTACGAGGTGCCTGAGATTGACCCGAAGTTCATTTGCCATCACTTGAATGTTAGCCTGGCTGTTGTGCCGAAGAGGTAACCCCCTCGGCGCTCTTCCAAAGAACACTCCGACACCGTTAAAGAGGAAGTCGTCAAACTTAAGAGGGCTGGGGCTACTAAGGAAGTGTTTTATCTAGATTGGTTGGCGCACACAGTTGTGGTAAAGAAGAAAAATGGGAAATGGAGGGTATGTGTGGACTTCATGAATCTGAACAAAGCTTGCCCCAAGGACTCTTTCCCAATGCCTCGCATAGATCAGTTGGTGGATGCGACAGTCGGCCACCTTCGGATGAGTTTTCTAGACGCCTTTTAGGGGTACCACCAGATACCTTTGGCTTCGGAGGACTACGAGAAGACAGCTTTTGTCACCCCCACCGGCAACTACCATTACAAGGTGATGCCTTTCGACTTGAAGAATGCCGGGGCTACCTACCAGAGGATGATGACCAGGATGTTCGAGGCAGAGTTAGGAAAAACTGTTGAAGTATACGTGGATGACATGGTTGTAAAGAGCAAGGCTATATCTAGGCACGTGGCTGACCTGAACAACACTTTCCAGACGTTAAGGGAGAACAGGTTACGTTTGAACGCCTCCAAGTGCTCCTTTGGCCTGGGGTCTGGCAAATTTCTAGGCTATATGCTCACTCATAGAGGGATTGAGGCCAACCCCGCCCAAGTCATAGCAATCTGCAACCTACAACCTCCTCAGAACCCGAAGGAAGTCCAAAGGCTGGCAGGGATGACGGCCGCCTTCAATAAGTTCATCTCTTGGTCCGCCGATAGATGCCGACCTTTTTTCCAGCTGTTGAATAAGTGGAAGGGATTTGAATGGACCAAAGAATGCTCCATAGCTTTCCAGCGGCTGAAGGAGTACCTCTCTCGGCCACCCATTATGTCTTGCCCAGATGTAGATGAAGTTCTGTTTGAATATATTGTCGTGGTTGTCCACGCTGTCAGCTTGGTTCTAATTCGAGGCGATGCTGGTGTGCAGAAGTTGGTCTATTATGTGCGCAAGTCCCTACAGGAGGCCGAGATTCGATATCCACCGTTGGAGAAGGCGAATTTAGCTGTGGTGCATGCAACGCACCGGCTCCCGTATTACTTCCAATCACATACGGTCGTCGTGCTGACTCAGCTCCCCCTTAGGTCCGTGTTGCAAAGTGCAGACTACTACAGCAGGATCACCAAATGGGGAACTATCTTGGGAGCTTTTGACATTAAGTACATGCCGCATACCTCCGTGAAGGGGCCAGTCCTAGTTAACCTGATGGCAGAGTTTGCTAAGCCTCCCTTGGAAGAAAACCCTGAAGGATGGGGCATGGCGGGAAAATCGGTCGGTGTGAACTCGTGCGAGAAATCCCTAGCGTGGAAGATTTACGTGGACGGAGCAGCCAACCAGAAGTGTTCAGGGGTAGGGGTAGTTTTGATATACCCAGAAGGAATCGTCGTGGAGAAGTCTTTAAGATTGGCCTTCTCGGCTACCAATAATGAAGCCGAGTACGAAGCTTTGCTAGTTGGAATGGACATGGTTCAAAAAATGGGGGGAAAGGCGGTGCAGGCGTTCTCGGATTCGCAGCTAGTGGTCGGCTAGTTAGAAGGGAAATTGGAAGCTAGGGAACCAAGAATGCAGGAGTATCTAACCCACACCAAGCTTTTGCAGTCCAAATTTGAGTCTTTTTAATTATCACATATCTCCACGAATGGGAATACCCATGCCGACTAGCTGGCCATACTCGCAACCTCCTCGGCTCAAGGCCTACCTCGGGTCATCCTCGTTGAGGACCTAATCAAGCCAGCTAGGCCAGCTGAAGATGCCCTCCAGATTCACTAGGTCAAAATGGGACCCAGTTGGATAGACCCAATAGTGTCTTTCCTTAAACATGACACTCTGCCAGAAGAAAGGTCTGAGGCCGACAAGATCCGTAGAAGGGTTCCTCGATTTTGGCTATCTGAGGACGAGAAGCTCTATAAACACTCTTTCTCAGGACCTTACTTGCTGTGCGTACACCCGGAAGCAACAGAGCAACTCTTGGAAGAACTGCACGAGGGAATATGTGGCAGCCACATGGGGGGAAGGTCACTAGCCCATAGAGCCCTCACCCAGGGATACTAGTGGCCAAACATGCAGAGAGAGACACAGGATTACACAAAAAAGTGTGATCAATGTCAGAGGTTCACTCTCAACATCCACCAGCCTAGGGGTGTCCTTAACCCGTTGGTCAGCCCTTAGCCGTTTGCTCAGTGGGGCTTGGATATAGTGGGACCATTCCTAAGGGCAGCGGGGAACAAAAGATGGTTGCTCGTCGGGATGGACTACTTCACCAAGTGGGTTGAGGCAGAGCCCCTCTCGAACATTTGAGACATGGATGCAAAGAAGTTTGTCTGGAAGAACATCATCACTAGGTTTGGGATCCCGCGCACCCTCATCTCAAACAAAACCCTCATCTTAAACAACGGCCTACAGTTTGACAGTAGGGCCTTCAGAAAATACTATGGTGACTTCGGCCAGGCCTACCCGCAAGGGAACGGCCAGGCCGAAGCAGTGAACAAAATGATAACTACCCGCAAGGGAACGGCCAGGCCGAAGCAGTGAACAAAATGATAATTAACGGGCTCAAGAAGAGGCTGGACGATGCCAAAGGCAGGTGGGTAGAAGAAGTGCCACACGTATTATGGACTTATCGAACTACACCACGAAGGTCCATGGGGGAGACACCCTATTCGATGGCTTATAGTGCTGAAGCTGTAATCCCTCTGGAAATGGGATTCCCGACGATGAGAACTCATTCCTTCGCCCTAGGCGACAATGACGCTTTGCTGGAGAAGGGGCTGGACTTGATAAAAGAGAGGCGAGAGAATGCAATGGTCTGGCCAGCTTGCTACCAGCAGAAGCTCAAGCAAGGGTACGACTCCCACGTAAAATCCAGGCCCATTGCTCCTAGAGACTTGGTCTTGAGGAAGGTTAGGACCAAACTAGAAGGGGCCCTACCACATAACCTCCGTGGCCGGCATAGGATCGTATTACCTCGTCGACCTAGAAGACAAACCTGTAAAACGGCCCTAGGATGTAAATAACCTCCGAAGGTACTACTATTAATGAAAGGCGTGCACGCCATACGTTTGGATATCATTGCATTGTCTTAATTGTTAATATGCTAATCTTCAATGCCAAATAAAGGCTCAATGTCAAACTTAGGTCCGACTTTGCTTTTTAACTAAGTGTTAATGTTAACCTAGGCTATGCCGGGTCCTCGGACCTCTTGCCTTGGGAAAATTTAACATGCAGTTTATTTTTAAACTAAGTGTTAATGTCAACCTAGGCTATGCCGGGTCTTCGGACCTCTTGCCTTGGGAAAATTTAATATGCAATTTATTTTTAAACTAAGTGTTAATGTCAACCTAGGCTATGCCGGGTCCTCAGACCTCCTGCCTTGGAAAAATTTAACATGCAGTTTATTTTTAAACTAAGTGTTAATGTCAATCTAGGCTATGTCGAGTCCTCGAACCTCCTGCCTTGGGAAAATTTAACATGCTGTTTATTTTCAACTAAGTGTTAATGTCAACCTAGGCTATGCCAGGTCCTCAAACCTTCTGTCTTGGAAAAATTTAACATGCACTTTATTTTTAAATTAAGTGTTAATGTCAACCTAGGCTATGCCGGGTCCTCGGACCTCCTGCCTTGGAAAAATCAAACATGCTGTTTATTTTAAACTAAGTGTTAATGTCAATTTAGGCTATGTCGGGTCCTCGGACCTTTTGCCTTGGGAAAATTTAACATGCAATTTATTTTTAAATTAAGTGTTAATGTCAACATAGGCTATGCCAGGTCCTTGGACCTCCTGCCTTGGAAAAATTTAACATGCCGTTTATTTTAAACTAAGTGTTAATGTCAACCTAGGCTATGCCGAATTCTCGAACCTCCTGCCTTGGAAAAATTTAACATGCCGTTTATTTTAAATTAAGTGTTAATGTCAACCTAGGCTATGCCGGGTCCTCGGACTTCCTGCCTTGGGAAAATTTAACATGCCGTTTTATTTTTAAATTAAGTGTTAATGTCAACTTAGGCTATGCCGAGTCCTCGAACCTCCTGCCTTGAGAAAATTTAACATACCCGTTTATTTTTAAATTAAGTGTTAATGTCAACCTAGGCTATGCTGGGTTCTCGGACCTCCTGCCTTGGAAAAATTTAACATGTCGTTTATTTTAAACTAAGTATTAATGTCAACCTAGGCTATGCCGGGTCCTCAGACCTCCTGCCTTGGGAAAATTTAACATGCCGTTTATTATAAACTAAGTGTTAATGTCAACCTAAGCTATGCCAGGTCCTCGGACCTCCTACATTGGAAAAATTTAACATGCTGTTTATTTTCAACTAAGTGTTAATGTCAACCTAAGCTATGCCGGGTCCTTATACCTTCTGCCTTGGGAAAATTTTAACATGCAATTTAATTTTAACTGAGTGTTAACACTATCTCCTTGGACCTTCGGCTTTGGTAAATTTTACGTGCAAATTCGTTTTTTATGTGATTGTTAATGCCAAATTGCACATGACTAAACTGTACTTATGGTTAAACCGCGCTTATCTCAATTTCGGACACGCTTCTGTGCATTTAACTGTTTATGTATTAACCCAATTATGTCAGAAAGGGGTGTTGAGTTACTTAGGATTCACATGCAGCGCATGGCGTAATACGACAAGTTATACGGCAATAAACGCAATGCATCAAGAAAGTGACAAATCAGAGGCAAAACGCTGAAAGTTATTAAAGCTGTTTACATTAAGGCTAGAAATGAAAATTACAAGATAAGAATTTGACAGTAAACTCCCTAAAGGAAAAAGCTACATGAGGGAGCCCAAGATGGCCTATCCTTTTATCTTCAGTGGAGGGTCCTTTCCCGACTTAGTTGAGGGCTCCTTGGCCTGACCTTCCACTTTAGTTCGCTTCGGCTCAGTCTCGAACGGGACCTGGACTTGCTTCCCCTTGTCTTTGGCTTGGGGCGGAGGTGCTATCTGGCCAGCTGGCTCGCCCGACCCCTTCTAGACCCCTTTATTAGAAGTAGCAACTTCTTCGAGAGGAAGGACTTGCTCTTGGACCGAGGGAGGCAGCGTCGGGGTTGCAATCTCAGGAGCAACCAAAGTGGCTGGAGCGTCTTCGATCACTCTGATATCCTTAAGATACCAGACCCTCTCTACTCCCCTCCACTCGGAGTTAGCAGGAACTCCTGCCACATTTAGAGTTTCGGCCCAAACTTGTTGGCAGTACTCCCTGCATAACTCCGCTAGCTCTTCGGCTAGTCGGTTCTCCATCATCTCGACCCTCTCATTATATGCAGCTTTGGTGGCAGCTTCCACAGTCTCTCTTATGGTATGAGCCACTTCTTTGGTATGGGTAAGCTCCCTCTTCACGTCCGAGATTTCCTGCCCAACTTTGGATAGTGCCTCGTCTTTTCGGTGCAGGAGCTTGCGTTGGCTTTCCACTTGGGCCTCCGCATTCTTCAAGCCAGCGTCGGCGCTCCTCCTTTCACTCTGCTCCTGGGTCAGCTTGGCAACTAGGTCACTTTTCTCAGCCGCAGCGCGGCCCAAGTTTATCTCGACCTCCACCTTGGCTGCCTGCTCAGCCGCCACCTGGTTCTGGTAATGCCCTACCAGTTACTCGGTAGCGAAAACCTCCTGGATGGCCTGCGGAGAGAAGTTTCGACAGATGCACGATAAAACATGAAAGTAAAACATGCGAAGGTTAAAATAATAACAACAAACTAAAGGGAGGAGATAGCACGTACCAAGCCTAGGTCCCTCTTCAGGGAAAAAAAGAGGCATGTCCGACCCATCTTCCCCAAGTCCTCCATGTCCCTTGGCAAGAGGAGAGGCTGCTCCAGAGCATTGGCCAGGTGAGGGGCATGACCCCTTTGAAAATCCCTTATGCTCGCCTGGAGAGGTATCGGAGCCCCGTCCACCTCTAGCACAGGGGACCAACTAGACTCCCCTCGGTGGACCTCGGCTTGCCTACGGAGCTCCCCGCTGTCCACGGACGAGGCTCGCCCTCTACCCTTAGTAACTTACTGTTGCTGTTTTTACCTTTTCTCCCTTTCCTTGTCCGCCTCTTCATTCTCGTTCCTCCTCTTCTTTGGGACGTTTGGTGCAAGAGGGAGTGGGTCGGATGGAGGCGGAGGCAACTTCGGCTGGGACCCAGAGGTGTCTCCCTTGGAGACTTGAACGCCCCTCTTTCTGGTGAAAAGAGTTCTTAAAGTTGACGTGTTGTCATCTTCTTCGGAGCTGTCTTCTACGTGTGCGATCACCAAACCTTTAATGCTGGGGCCCCTATCCAAACCGATCAACTTCCTCATCAAGGGATGAGGGGGAAGCCGCAGATTCTCCTCAGACGAGCTGATCTTCCCGCTTCACTGCCAAAAGGGTGGCTTCAATGGTCCGACCGTAGAGGATGGTGGATGGTACGTTGGGTATAGCGCGAGGGGCAAGGAATTCGGGTTGGGAGACGTCTATCCTTGAGCGTCTCCGGTCACCTATGAGGATAGTGTCTTCAACCTCTTGAAAAACCTTCGATATGGGTTCGTACCCCAATATGAGGTGGGCGGCCCTCACTTGCAGGTCTCCGTTCACAAATATCTCGAATCTCAGAACCCTGTTAAGATCCAAGATGTTGGCTTCGCCCAGGCAGGGAGACGTATGCCGTTTGTCTGCAAAAGAGACAGCAGAGAAGCCAAACATGGTTAGATACTAACGACGAATCAAGCAAAGAAAGCGTCAAGGGGCAATGAATCTACCTAGAGAAGCAAAAAAAAAGTGAGGGGAAAGAACTTTAAACCAAAAACTTCTAAATCCTAGGGATTCACACCTGGCTGTCCCTCTTTCACCGGGCAATGGGGACCGTCATACCACCTCCTAGAGGCAATAAGATAGTCATCCTTCATGCCTTTATTAGATTTGGGCAGGCAAGAAATGAGCCTGACGGTGTTAGACCTCGACTTGAGGTAATAGCCTACATCCCTCAGCTGGTGGCACTCATACAGGTAGACAATATCGCGCCATGTAAGACGCAGGCCCATCTGCTCGTTTAGAGCATCAACGCAACCTAATACCCTAAATATATTGGGTGTACACTGATTAGGATATAACCTATGATTACGAAGGTACTCACTAGTAACATCCTTCATGGGGAGTGTCATCCCACCCTTTAGGAAGGCGATTATAAGGATGACAACCTGACCCTTTTTCCTAGAGTCTGCTACGGCCTTTAGGGGGCAGTATTCTAGACCCACACTCGGAGGGATGTGATATTTAGTCTGGAATCCTTCCATGTTAGAAGCCGTATCTACTAGACACTTAAACCTACCCATTGGGTCGAAAATCAAGGCAAAGATTTACGAAGAAAGGGAAGAGAGGTTGACAGCCAAGGAGAAAAAGGTTCAAGGAAAGGAGAAACTTACAGAAGAAGGGTGTACGAACTTGGGAGAACTTCTTGAAAGAGAATGAGATTGAAAACTTTAGGATATGTTTGCTCTTTGGTAGAAATGACGGATGTTGTGGTTACCAAAGCGTTTTGAATGATTGAAGGCCGGCGGTTCGTGAGAAACATCCCGCTTAAATTTTTGGGAATAAACCCGAGCTATTAGATCCACATCTCACCGTTGAACATGGGCGACAGGGAGTTACTCAGTGCAATTAATGCAGGCATTGCGTGTTACGAAGCGTCAGAAGCCTTTCCAGAAGGCGCGGGTGGATTTTGCATGTACAATATTTGAGAGATCACGTGAAGGTAGGATTTATAGGTCAAAAACTCATGTCCCTCCTCAGACCAGAGTCAAATGAATTTTTAAGGGGCTATTGTGGGGGTAGAAATATCAAAACACCAATGTAGGCCTTGGGCTTGGTCCGAGAACGTTGACTCCACCAAAGAGCTACAAGACGGGAATGGGGTTACCTAACTTAAGAGCCTAGGGGCCCACTGATTAGGTCATTGGCCAAGTGAGGAGGGTCCGAGGAGAGGGTCTCCTCGGACAACGGAAGCAAGGACCAAAAGGTGTAGCATGACGCCTAGGGAAGAACTCTTGGAGCTCAATAAGTCATGTTACACTTTAACGGGACACCGAGGAGGAGAACAAGTGGGAAGTGCTCTGCATAAAGCTACTACCACCGCATTAAAGGCTTCCCACCTACTCGCCTGGCCGCATTAATAGGGAAGTGACCCCTAAGGGAACGTGGATCAGCCTTATGGCCATTGGGGGAAGTTTCCAAGAAAACAATGGATGGAAAAGGAATCTGCATTTATGGCCCCATGAATAGGAAAGGAAAAGGGAGAGCATAAATAGAGAAGGGGAGGCCATTGGAGGGGCAGTTTTTTGGCCAAGAAGAAGACTTTTCCCCCAAATAGCACAAGGGAAGCAAGAACAGAGACTCCTCGACCCGCGTCCGAGGAAAGCCAAAATTACTCCACCAGCTCGTTGCATGCCAACTGTGGACTTAGCCCCAACGCCACTGCTTTCTACCGTCCCAAGAAGTCTAAACTTTAAACCCATTCTCTACAAATTCTATTATTTAGGCCATTTGGGCCAGCCCTGTCACGTACTTGGGTCTAGGCTTGATTTGTGTCTTTATAACTTTAAAGGATTAAACCGGGTACTCAAGGATTAAGATGTAGTAATTTTCAAAGTGGCAGTCTATATTCATGACTTTGTATTACTACGAATATTTTATGAAGGGGTTGCATCTATAATAAAGTCTTGGGATATAATTTATTAATAAGGCTTAGAGTGCAATTATATTTATATAATGATATTAAATATAATTAATGGTAACTTTGGACTTGTCAAGAGTTGACGGAAAAGGCCCAAGGCCCACTGGAACTAATGTCTTATTGGTCACTTTTAGTCCCACTCCAAGTTACACACTAAAGCCCAATTGGAAAGGCCCAATAGGCTGGCCCAATTAGATAATCAGTTAGTTATAAAGGGAGACATATACAGAATTTTTCTAGTGATAAAAACAGAATCGTAGAGAAAAAGAGAGAGAGTGTATGACACACTTTCATTCTCCCTTTGGAAATTGATTAAGAGACCACACATCTTGGGCGTAAAGTGGAATTGGAGTGAATATTAAAAGTTTTCCCAAGTGCTTCTAATCTTTGTTTTGAATTTCTCCACACCAAGGTACGCTATCTTGTTCTTAAATTCTGAAGTTTATATAGTGCATGTTGTCAATCATGAATGAAATAGATCATTGTTTGTTGCTTCCGCTGTGTGTTTTGTATGAGACACAAAACCAGATTTTTATCCAACAGAAGGTTCATGAAGGAGCATGTGGAAACCACTCAGGAGCAAGAGCACTAGTCCATAAAGCCATCTGTGTAGGTTATTACTGGTCAACTATTCAAGCAGATGCTAAGGCTTATGTTAAGGTGTGTGACTAATGTCAACATTTCAGCATCATTCATACACAACCGTTGGAGTATCTCACCCCGATGATGGCCTCATGGCCCTTTGTGTAATAGGGACTGGATATCCTAGGCTCCTTCCCACTTGGAACTAAGCAAATAAAGTTTTTGGTAATAGGGGTCGACTACTTTAGTAAATGGGTGGAAGCTGAACCCTTAGCCAAGATCACATAGAAGAACGTCAAAAACTTTGTTTGGAAAAGTATCGTATGTAGGTTCGGGGTATCTAGGGTACTAGTGTCTGACAATGGACCGTAGTTTGACAACACACCTTTCAAAGAATTTTGCGAGCAATTTGGAATCAAGAATCAGTATTCCTCACCCTCCCACTCACAAGCAAATGGACAAGCAGAAGTTGCAAACCGATCCTTGTTGAAACTCATCAAGACTCGGCTTGAGGGGGCAAGAGAAGTATGACCAGATGAGCTACCAGGAGTTCTATGGGCTTACAGGACGACCATAAGGACCCCCACAAGGGAAACTCCTTTTAAACTGGCTTATGGGAGTGAAGCTATGATACCTGCAAAAGTGCACATAGCGAACCACAGGGTGATGAAGTATCAGGACGAAGATAATGAAGAGCAACTCCATCTCAACCTTGATCTGATAGATGAGGCAAGAGTGAATGCGGACCAAAGGACAGCAAGGTATAAAAATCTCATGGCCAAACAATATGATACAATGGTGAAACCCAGGCGTTTCAACATTGGGGACCTCGTCTGAAAAAAGGTCTCTTTGGCAACCAGAAACCCATCCCATAGGAAATTGGGACCTAATTGAGAAGAACCATATAGGGTTATTAATTGTAATAGATAATGATCTTATTACTTAGAAGCTTTGGATGGGAGAAAGTTGGAGCACCCTTAAAATGTTGAGCATCTAAGAAGATAGTACCAATAGGATATCAACCTGGACGAGCATCATTCTGGACGAGATTATCCTAGGTGTTGTGGTTACCCTAGACGAGTCAAAATTATGTGTTTGCTTTTCATTACCTATGTTTTTTTATTAGTATTATATGTTGTGTTTTAATTCCCTAAAGGTGCATGTTTCTAAACTCTGTACTATCTATGGACGAAGTCATGGACTTGGTTTGTTTGTATCTTTAATTCCTTAAAGGCACCAGCTTCTAAGCATGTCTTGTGGACAATGTTTTGTAAGTGGTGTTTACAATGTATAACGTTGTGTGAATTTCCAATTCTCATGGTGATGATGCACTCATTAAAATTAATCCACAAAAAGGCTAAAAGCCTTAGACGAGTAAAATCTCTGGACGCAAGGATGTGATGTCTATATGCTTTCCTTAAAATAAGGATAAAGCAGAAAAATAAGCTTAAAAGAATATTTGTCTAACCAATGGATGAGGAAAAACCTAAAGTATATCCATTCAACCAATGGACGAGACAATGCATGCATGAAAGAGTTTTCAAGAATCCATGGATAAATATAACCAGCCAAAATAGTCTAAATCTTTGGACAAGTAAAAACTGAAAACATCTTGCTAAAATAGGATTGTAAACCATCTTGACTATGGACTAGCATTAGAACCAGCCGTTGAGTCTCTGGACAAATAAAGCTGGTGAAGGCAATGCCATTCGTGAGATGAGTTACACTTGTAAAATTTAAAGAATGGTAAAAACATTGAACTTGAGGAAACTTAACATAGATGAGTTGAATGCCTTCATGGGTGGACAGACCACAAGTAAAGAAAATTTTTCCATACAATAACATGTTCAATTGCAAATAAAAAATGATGGAAATAAAAATTCATTCATAAAAAGTTTAGAAAATGGTAGACGACCACCTTCCAAAAACCCTTAAATAGAGTAAAAACCTAAAAGGCAAATGTTTGGAAGCTCGTCCTAAAGAATATAGATGAGTGAAATGTACTTGAATAAATGCAAATAGTCCAAAACAACAGACCTCATACTTAGAATCAAAAAAGAAAAGAAGAAACTAGGATGATAAACTTTCACACTTTCATTGTGGGGGGTTCTCTCCAGTTTTAGGCTTGACCTAGGCAGGCTAGGTGGTGGCATTGTCCTCAATATTGATGTCTTCAGAACTCGTCTAGAGGAGAGAGCTGGCAACACCAAGCTGGAGTTTGATGGAGCTAAAGTTAACTTCAGGGAAGCATTCAATAGCGTCCATACGAAAATCTTCAAAGCTAGCAGCGTAGTTCGTGTCCAGAAGGTCAGTGAACTGGCTAGAAACTTTGAATTCCTCAACTTTGTCCTTTTTAGCATTCTTGAGAAGGGTGCTCAGCTCGTCATTCTTTTTTTAAAAATGGTCAAGACAAGTATCCTTCTCAACAATGTCAGCATTCAACTCCTCGACGAGGTTTTTTTTAGCTCTTTGACCTAGTCCTTGGCCTTGCCCGCCACTTCAGCCTAACCCCTACAATCGTCCTTAACCTACTGGATCCTTGTCTCAAGCTTGATCCGTTCCTTGTCCATTTCTATGGCCTGCCTGGACGTTACAATAAACTTTGACATTGCCTGCACAAGTGGTTAAAAGTTCTGTTAAAAAAAAAATGTAGAATGACAAGACAAGGTAAAAGTAAGATTATATACCTTGAAAAGGTCATGAATAGCAGAATGTTCAAACTCTTTCAAAGACATGTCGTAGCACTCAGCCACGTCCTCATCAGTCACAGTCTTCTAGAACCTTTCCCAAGCCAAGTCCTCATTTTCAATAAGGTTCATGGGAACTCTTGGAGGATGTTGAGACGAGGCAAGAGCAGTGGTTGTGGATGGGGCAACTCCAACAGGTTCAGACGTGTCCACATCATGAATTTGGATGGACAGCTATTGGAAGGTAGGAAAGACAGTGCCTGGCTTGACAACCCCAAGCTTGGATGACTCATGCTTCGCCTTCTTGCTTCCACAATGACTGGAAAGATTTCCTAAATCAAGCGTCTTGGATAAATTTTTCCTTTTGTCTCCAGTAGAAGGACAAGGTTGAGATTGAGCCTCTGGCTTAGTTACCTTGTCCACTACCTCCTTTCCTTTGTTTTCTCTTATAATTGCCATCCTTGAAAAGGAAAAAGTTAGAATCATTTAAAAGGTAAATATTAAAGTAGATTCTTTAAGAAAGAAACTCACATCTACAAATAGTGAGCTCCTGAGCTACAGCTTTCGGAGATGGTTCAAGACCAAGTCCCCAAGTAGCAAGTGATTTTATTAATCTACAATCTTTGCCCCTGGCTGTGAACTGATAAAATCCAAGGGACTGGTTAATCTCTGAGGGTTTGTAGCAGTAAAGGAACTCGTCCACAGTGAGAGGACCAGCCTCCATGCATAGAGATGACCAGCCTCCATGCATTGGGATTAACCTGACACACTCATAAGCCTAACCTAGTTAGCAACTCCCTAGCAAAGGCATTGAGAGACAACCTAAGCCCCCCTAGTAGGTAGGCTTCATAAACACCTATTCCAAGACGAGGGTCACAACACTATTCCTCTCGAATGGCTAACCTAGGATTAAGATCATCTGGAATTTGATACCAACTCCTAAGGGAAGAAAGTCTTTCCTTATTCATCCTAGAATGGACGCCTACAGCACAACTATAAACGGTCTCTACCTCGTCCAAATCAGTGGATGAGGGAACACTCGTCGAGTGCTAGCTTGTGACCCTGAAGTTGCCCTCATCCTAAGATGTTCCTAAAGAACTTTTGAAGTAACCCCACGAACATCAAACGTGTATTGCTCGTCCGTGGTGTTCCCTCCACTATTACTGTTACTTCTACTACCACTGCTAAAACCACTATAACTAGTAATGTCATGGTACTCGTCTATCTCCTTATCAACACTATTACTAGATGAGGAAATGAAAATTTCATACATCATAAAGAAATTTGAAGGAAAATCTAAGAACAAGGATGAAGAGAATACCTGCTCTAGATAAAGGAGGACTAAAGATGCAGAAACATTTCTAGACAAGGCACTAGACGACGAATGTCAAGGGAGAAAATTTAAGAAATGTAAAGGGTAGGAAAGGAATTCTACTATTTATAGAGAGTGAAATCTGGCCTTTGAAATGACGCGACCAACCAGAGAATGCCACGTGACATACTCCTCGAAAAACTAAATCCATGTGACCAATCACCAATGAGGTCATGACACATGGCATGATGACTAACCACTGACATATAGACACACGTCCAATAAAAATCAGTAAATTTTACAGTACTCTTGTACAACCCTTAGACAAAGGGGCAACTAATGGTGAACTAAAAATTGAATCAACTCCAATTTGTCCATAAGAGTTGTCCAGACTAGAAAGATTATCCTAACATAAAAAGGTCGTCCATGGTAGGACTGTCTTCCATAAGCATGAAGGTCGTCCTTGAGGAAAGCTTATGGACGACCCTCAACACTTGGAAAACTTCCAAGTGTAAGATTTATCTACAAAAGCTTATGAATCAGACCACGTGTAACCATCTTAATACATGAGTAAGATCCTGGTCCATCACTATAACTACCTACTAAGTACTTAACTTCCAATGGCAGTTGTAGAAGATAAGATTAAACATTCTAACTTCTATGGCAATTATGGAAGTTGAGTCTGAACCTTCGGATTTCCACAAATATTGGGAAAGTTACGAGACAAGTAACCACTCCAAAGCATACTATATAAGCACTCATTCTTATTAAATGAAAGTAAGTTTTCACTACTCCTAAAAAGTTGGAATTCTTGAGTCCCAAAGAAAAAACTAACTCAAGCATCGGAGGGTTCTTGGCCAGTTCAACCACGTCTCCTTTGATCTTGTGTCTTTTTCTTTTCAGGCTTTCATCACCAGTTTATTGAAGCCTGGAGCATTTAGCCTACTGATTTTCCGTGCATCATCAACCTTCATTCAACTCTGTCATAAGCCTTGCTCATATCTAGTTTGAGTGCCATGTAACCTATGTTGCCTGAACTGTGGTTTCTCATGTAATGTAGAGTTTCAAAAGCCACCATAACATTATCTGAGATTAAGTAATCTGTCATAAATGCGCTTTGGTGCTCAAACACTAACTGTGGTAGATTTTTTTTTCAATCTATTCACCAAGACCTTAGAGAAGACTTTGTAAAAAAACATTGCTGAGACTAATAGGACAGTACTATGAGACAAATTCTGGATTTTTTACTCTTGGAATCAAAGTGATAAAAAGACCGGCATAGTGCTTATGGGAGAGTGCCAATATTTAAGTACATCAAAATAGCGTCAATAACATTATTGCCAACCAAAGACCAATAATTTTGATTAAAAAGAGGTGGCATACTATCGAGGCTAGGTGATTTTAATGGTGTCATCTGCTTTAGTGCAGTCTCTACCTCTACTACTATAAAATCACATGTGAACTATGTATTCATTTCTGCTATCACAACCTGTGGTATTTGTTCTAGAATCTCATCAAAGTTATCCAGGTTGGTAGAAGTAAAAAGCTATTAATAGAATTGCAAAATAGTTTCTACTACATGGCCAGAAGTTGAACACCAATGCTCATGTCGATCATACAGTCCCTTAATGTAGTTTATTCACCTACGTTGAGATGCTTTGCTGTGGAAAAATTGTGCATGTTGATCCCCATCCTTTAGCCACTACACTTTTGACCTTTGATTCCATAATTTAGCCTCTCAATCCAACAAGATATTTATTTCTTGTTCCAGCTTCTTCATTTACAAAACTGAACGCCCATTCATAGCTATTCTCTCTACTTGTACTAGTTGCTTCCTCTTCTTCTCTAATTCACCTTTAACAGTTTTGAAATTATTTTTACTCCACCGTGTCAACTCCTCACTGCAGATGCTAATCTTTTTTAGACTTTAGCTCCCTCTGAATCTGCATAATTCCTTTGCCACACAACTTCAATTGTATTGCCACACCCCTTTTCGGACATCCACATCTGTTCAAACCTAAAAGGCCTCGGCTGTGTATAGTCCATCCCTTCTGGCACGATCTATAAAGGTTTATGGTCTGAGGTAGTAATATTCAAATGGTAAACCTTTGTATCCAAATACATCGAGAACCAATCATTGGTTGCCATGGCTCTATCTAACCTTTCCCATATTGTGTAATTATCAAAGTGCTTATGCCATGTGAACATGGATCCCACAAAACTCAATTCCATAAAGCCACATTCATCAAGTATGTCCCAAAAGCTTGCATTTGTGAATGAGGTCTTGCTCTCCCACCCCTTTTTCAGATTGTTTTGCTATTTCATTGAAGTCCCCTACACAAAGCCATGGCGCAGTACCTCTAAACTTCAAGTGTCTCAATCTTGTCCATGCTTCATGCCTTAGCTGAGTATCGAGTTCACTATAAAATCCAGTGAGTCTCCATTCCTCCAATTTATTCTTATTAATTGTAGCATCTATGTGATTCTTTGAGAACAACTCAATTGTTATATCAAAATCTTCCTTCCAAAACATCACTAATCCCCCAGACTTGTTTCTTTTAGGAGCAATACATTTATGTTTAAACTTCAAACAATCCTAAACTCAAATTAGCCTTACTTCATCCGTCCATGTTTCGACTAAAAACACAACAAATGAATCTTTTGCCCACACCATATCTACAAGCTAATTTTTTGTTCGTTGGTTCCCAAGCCCCCGACAGTTCCAACATAAAAGACTCATTGCTTTTAGCAGGGCTATGAACCAGCCTCCGCCTACATTTTAGTGTATACATTAACTATTTGAGAAAAAATCTTCCTTTTTCTTTAGTAACTCATACTGACTAGTTGTGTGCCTTGTAGTTCTCTTAGCCCCCATTGCTTCTTCCATAATAGTATCACTCTCGATAGGAATCATCGGTACCCTCTTCCATGTGTCTTCATTATTTGTAGGTAAGTTGGTTGTATCTGATAATACTGATAGTGGAAAACGTGTTGGGTGAAGGTGTGGTAATGCATGTGAGTGAGTAGTGGTTGACTCTACCTCATTTATTGTCAAAGATTCCAAGAGATTTTCCTTATCTGTGCATGGCAATGTTTCAAGGGGAAAACTATTCACAATTGATGTATAAAGTAAGATAAAAAGTGTTCAAAAGTCAGAGGTGTCGAGGGGACGAAAACGTCTTCCTTCTACCAAATGAGATTTGTGTTGGGTTGGGGGCCTAAACCAAAACTTGACAATAGGCTTGATACAAGACCCAAAGGCTATTGGTGAAGATTTGGAGAATTCACCTTATTTTATGCCTTGGGCCTAGGTTGGGACTGACAAGGATTATGGGATGGCCCCCCCAAAAAAAAAGATTTCCTACAGTAGAAACTTCAGCACAATAAAAAGCATTCTACGATAAAGAAATAGCCCAGCAGTAAAATATTCTAGCAGTAAAATATTCCAGTAGTGAAATGAGACAGAACAATATGAACATCCAACTGTTATTTATTTCACAGATTAAGGATAGTGTCTACATCTTCAAAATCATCATCCATAGGTTCCAATGAGAAATAGTCCTCTAACACAACAACATGAGGGAAAAATTTTATAGTAACAATTACATCATCACCTTCGATAGTAAATGAATAAACAAACACTATAGGTTCCATTATAATAATCAATGGAGAAAACTTAGTGTGAGATGAAGGGAGAGAGAGAGAGAGAGAGAGAGAGAGAGAGAGAGAGACATTCCAGCTAGCGCAGAAAGATCATTACGATGCCAAGGTATGCTTATGGATATAGTATATGTAGTGAGTAGTAAGAGAGAATGTTTAGTAAAGGTGCTAGGGCTTTCTACAGGGGATGGATAAGAGCTTATAAGTAGAGGTGTGAAAGGTATTAGTGAGCTAGGAGCTAAAGAGCTTAATTTCTAAGTTTAAAACTAAGGACTCAGAGGCTTAGAACCTTACTAAGAGCTTAAACAAAATTAGAGAGAGAAAAATATAGAAGTTTATGAGAGAGTTCTTCTCTATTGGTTTGTGTTTAAGTATTAGTGGGGAGTTTCATTTATAATTGAGCTTGATAGTAATTAACAAATAATCTCTGCTAAATCAACCTTAATCTTCAAAAAATCGGTGGAGAATTGTTCCTAGGATTTGGCCAAGAGTGGTAAGTTCGACTTTAAAATGTCTTTGCTGTTTTGGGTAATACCAGCTGGGGTTATGACTTAGCATTAAATGCTGATTATCCTTAACCAATAGAATTAGAGCATGTATTAGGCTAATAATCTTGATTTACTACTGCTAGAATCAGGGTAGATTGCATCATCCCAAGTCAGGTGTCAATCTTGGAGCCCTTTGCTGGGGAACTCTACTGGAGATCTCTTTGGTTCCCTCCAAACCATATTTTCCTAAGTTTTCCCATTTGGGTTCATGTGCTTGGTCCATAAACCAAAAAGTACACGTTTTTGGCATAATAGTGAACTGTTTCAAGTTATTCCAGAAGCTTTCATAGTCTGGTTATGGTTGCCCTTAGTTCTTGACCGAATGTGTTGTAGAAGAAAGAGAAGATGGTTGGCTGAAGCTTTCCAGCTTTATGTCATGTCATCTCAACTTTGTGTCACATTAGAAATGATGAAAATCAACTTGGCAAGGAAGGGTTTAACCCCTGCTGGACACATGTCCTCTCTTGGTCTGATTTAATGGTAGTGGGCTCTAGATGGCAGCTTGTACTGAAATTTGAATTGACAACTCACGTGAGTTTCAGTTGCCGAGATTTGCATGTGAGTTGGGCTGCTTTGGGCTTGTTCATCCCTACAAGATAAATAGTTTTGCCATGGGTGACATACACGGGCTTCCATAGTTAAAGTTTCTTATGGAAAAATAAGTATAGTTCCATAGTTTTTGTAGGAGAAGCAGTAATGTATCATAAGTAGTTTATGCTTCCCATAAGTTAGGGACTTTAGTATATGAAAATATGTTTTTTGTCAAGGAATAGTTTTGGGCTTTGAGCATAATGTAGTTGTTTTTGCCAAATGGTATTTGGGCTTCAAATAGAATAATTGTTTGCCCTATAGTTTTGGATTTTATAAAAGATGCCAAAATAATATTGAGCTTTAGTAAATACTTGCAAAAATAATATTGAGCTTTATTAAGCATTTGCCAAAATGATATTGGGTTTTTGTAAATAGGTGCCAAAATAGTATTGGGCTTTTATAAATAGTTGCCAAAATAGTATTTGAGCTTTTATCAAATAGGTGCCAAAATAGTATTAGGCTTTTATAAATAGGTGCTAAAATAGTATTTGGGCTTTTGTAAATAGTTGCCAAAATATTATTGGGCTTGTGTAAGTAGTTGCCAAAATAATATCTGGACTTTTTGAGATTTTGTAAAAATATTGCCGTGTAGCAACAGACTTAGTAAGAATGCCGTATAACAACGGGCTTTAAGGTGCTGTGTAGCAATGGGCTTTAAGGTGCCATGTAGTAATGGGCTTTAAAGGTGCCGTGTAGCAACGAGCTTTAGAGGTGTTGTGTAGTAACGGGTTTTAGAGTGCCGTGTAGCAACGGGCTTTGGAGGTGCTACATAGCAACAGGCTTTTAGAGGGTTTTGTTGGACTTTTGGGGTTTTGCCCACAAGGTAAATGAGTTTGGGCCTTTTTGTGGAGATAGTATAATTTTGTGGCCCAATTTTTGGTTATGGTATGATAAGTATGTGAAAACCCAAGTTGGATAATATGTGCGATATAATGGGTAATATTTGTGAGAGGGCCCAAGATAATTTATGGGGCTTATATAGAAAATGGGAGCCCAAGTTGACTAATAATGTGGAGATTATTTGGGTAATATTTATGTGGAAAGTATGTAGGAAATATTTATGTGGGCCCAAAATAATTTATGGGCTTGTATGGGTATTTTTTTAGTGAGTGAGCTAGTGAGACTAGGGCCCGAAAATTTGTACCTCAACAAGAGGTTACTACTCAATATCTCCAATGTTAAAATTTTTGATGTTGAACATCCTAAAAAGGTTCAAAGATGAGAATTTGAAGAAATAAATAATGCTTCCTTATAATGTTATTATAGATTAAGACGATCAATATGAGAATGTTTTATCAATTAAGAATTATGTCATTAATATTTTTTTTAACTTAAGAATTTTTTTAGATTTAGTCCCAATCTTCAATGTGCAAGTCAAGAATATTATTTGCATTACAAGTTACTCAACTATGTTTTATTGAATGGTTAGTTTAGGGTTTAGTCTCCTCTAAATACCCCATATTGGGTTCATCATAACACATGTATTAGGATTATAGTAAAGATATAGTTGTTAAGGGTGGTTTTTTCTGTAAATGTGGGCCGTTAGACCAAACTAGGTAAGCCCCCATTGAAAACATCATGAGGTGTTATTGTTAGTTAATCTACAAAGCTTTTAACATTTGATTAAATGGTACCGATCCATATAGATAAGAGAAATGGTATATTTACAATATTTTCACAATAAATTATAAATGACAAGTTATTATTGGTGGGGCAAAAATGTAATCTCAGTGATAAGTTCAAATTTGAACAAATCACAACTAACCACCTATAATTTATTGTGAAAATATTATAAAAATATTGCGAACATAGTTCTTCTATGGAAATAATGGACATGGGCCAGCAACTGGGATTATCTGGCATTGTTGGTAACTTGTTATTGTCAATTTAATTCCAGCTCTGCTTCTTCTTCTTTTTTGACCTGTCTAGAATCAATTCCAGCTAGTACATGGGGACACACTTTACGACTCTACAGTCCTGATTGGTTCCAATCATGGACAATATTATATAGTAAATTTGGTGTGACTTGTTACCTCCAAGCCAACTGAGTTTAGCTTCCCCCTCCATAAAAACCACAGATGGGCCAGCCAATTGGTCACATTATGTGCAAAGACAGTTTGCAAGTCAAGAAACACGAGTAAAGTCCTAAGTCACTACATTAGATTAAAGATATTTGAATATTGGATATATATATTTTTTAATTATTATTTGTAATTCGATAGTTGAGGGAGAGGTGGTTTAAATTTAAAATGTTTTTATTAGAAACATCAAAAAGTGTAAACTAAGCTACAAAGTTCTTGAAAATTTTTTATATCAATAATTAAACTAGGTAATTTCCTAAGAAAATAAATAGAAAATAATCCTCAGAAACTTTTAAAACATTCAAGGAATTGCTTTCACCACAATTGAAAAATCTTCATAAAAAATCATGAACTGGAATGTTGAAGATAGTGCCACTGAGATAGAAAAAAATCACTAGTTTTGTCTTTGAATATATGTATGTGTTTACGATCTCTTATATTATTTACTTTACATCACATTTATGTTCACAATAATTTAATTAAAATTAGAATTTATCCTAAACAATATATAAATAAAGTAAGTTTTATTAGAAAATGACGATTACATTTCAAATTGCTTGTGACACTCTCTTTAGTTAAATGCTAATTAGTCAAGTACGTATATACTAAACTAACATTTTTTTCGTTAAATAAAAAAATGGTAAGTAATTAATTAAGAAACATTTCATTTAGTTTAGACAAAAATAATTTTGGTCTCGTGATGGAAGACATAAGAATGGTATCATATTTTTGTTACAATGGATGCACCCAATAAATTGAAATCAACAAGTTATATGACTAGAGTTTTTAAAGAAAGAAAATTGGTATTCATAAAAAGTCCAGCAAATATGCATATATAATCAATCCAAAAGTACTGTATTTTCTAAAATTACTGCAAATGGAAAAAGCAAGAGAAAAGGCTTCATACTACAATTAGAAAAAGGAAAAAGGAAAAGGAAAAAAGGAAAGGAAAAAGAAAAAGAATAAGAGGAAGGAGAAGGGAAGCACAAAACCGTCTCTTTTTATCCACAATCCTCTCTCTCTCTCTCTCCCTCTCTCTCTCTCAAAACAAAACCTGTTATCTCTCTCTCTCTCTCTCTCTCAAAACAAAACCTGTTATATTACTACTAGTACTCTAGGGGAGGTATTTTATGCACCGAATGCCTACGCGCTACTTTCACCAAATGTCAAGCATAAAGTTGGATTTGAATTTGACTCCTTTCTAAATAAATTAATATAAACAATATTTTTTTTAAATGTTAAAGAATTAATAGCCTAATGACATTAGTTTAAGAATTATTTTTAGAATTATTTTATAGAAAAATAATAAAACAAATAGTTTTGTTGACAATTTTTTTTTATATTTCTCATAATTAGTAATGTCAAAATTTTTATAATATGGTTTATTAACAATTAATCTAAAGGTACCTGTTAACATGATTAATTATTTTTTTTCCTTTATGTCGCGCCCATATTGTTCATAAATAGTTCAAGTGATTTACTGCTCTAACCAAACCTTAATTTGCACTTGATTTGCAATACAAATATTTATTTACTGTCCTTTACATTGTAGTCAAACATTGGCAAGTCATGGAATTGAGCAAATTAAGGGATGATTTGTTGCTTGATTTTGGGTGGTCGATTATTTTAAGTGAAGACATTTCTTAGGGTACAGGGTATAAGTGCACCCTTGGTGCAATGGTCACTTCATAAGTATAAGTATTTGTGAGGTGTGAAGTATAAGGATTGTGATTCAAGTTTTCAAGAGAGAGCTTTCCATACACATACACTTAGATTAAATTAGAATAGAAATTATATCTTGTATAAAATAATAATAATAATAATATGTCCATAACATTTTCACAATATTTTTACAATAAATCTTAAGTGGTAGGTTGTAACTGATTGTTATTGTTGGGGCAAAAAAGTAATATTCGTGTTAGATTTAAATTTGAACTAATAACAACTAACTACTTACAGTTCGTTGTGAAAATATTGTAAAAATATTATAGATGTAATATCTCTAGTAAAAAAAAAGTATACAGAGTACAAGTGGTTATGATTAGTTTAGATCATAATCCTTTTCACTTCACTTTAAAGTGAAAGATATCGTGAATAGAATTCTCTGTATCTAAAATTATAGATGCCTAAACGGTGTCATGTCAATTAAGATCTCATACTATAAATATTTCGTGCTAACCGATTTTAAATTGTGTAATACTGTTCTTTTTTTAGAACAATAATACTGTTCATTTTCAGTTCTGTAAAATACTATATATAAATATATATGTATATATATATATATATATTGTTTTTTAATCATGAATTGAACCATCTTCATTTAAAAACAAACAGAGATTATCTTTTCCGATTAATCACCTCATCATTTGCTTTTTGTAAACTCTTCCGTACTTGAAGTTGGAATTTACTTTCTCTAAAGTCTAAACAAAAAGCTATAAAGGAAAAACGTGGCACCTTAACAGGTGTCAATATAATGTTTTGCAGTTTTTGTCCCTAAACCTCATGTAACTTTTCATGGTTTGCATGATGGAAATTATCAATTGATGAGTTTTATTTGCTCACTATTAATCAATGTAATTGGACATCATCTTCACATGTTAAGATAATGCGTAATTATTATACTATAAATTTAAAAAAAAAGGTCTATATGTTTATTAAGAATATGTGAATTTATCATGTTAATTTAACAGGCTAATAATATAGCTTAATTAGCTAACTCTAAATGCCGCATCAAATAAACATTAAAGTCTATAAATCTTGTATGTGCTCTTTTTTTTTTTTTTTTTATGTTTGATTAGAGATAATATAATTAATTAATTACTTAGTAAAATATTTAAAGTTATAAATTTTAATTAACTTGATAAAGAGGATATAACTTTCAAATGTATTCGTTGCAAAAGAAAAACTTTCAAATGTATTTACTTAAAGTCAGATATTTATCTAACTTTAAAAAGTACGTCATACAGTTTATATAGTTTTTGAAGTACATTATTTTTCGTGGGAAGAGATGGTTCAATAAAGTTAGGGATACATCAATGTCACAAAATTCATAAATTAGCCTACCACCTCACACATGGGTCTATCACAATCTACAATTTAATTTTTATAATGACTCATGTGTGAGGTAGTATGCTAATTTGAGAATGTTGTAAAATACTTATTGTGAACTTTTTTTGTTGTGCACTTGGAAGGACTCCATAAATATAGGGGAAGACAAAAATCACCCATAGAGGTTTTGTTTGTTTGTTGGTAGGGTAAATTTCTTTTAAACCTTAAAGTTTGGGTGTGTTTCATTTAAACCTTAAAGTTTTAAAATGTTTCATTTAAACCCTAAAGTTTCTAAAAACATTTCATTTAGTCCTTCTTTCACATTTTTTTTTAATCTTAATTTTTTTTAGAGAGAGTTTCAACCTAAGATATTCGCTCTTAATGATAGCTCCTTATCATCCGACTAAGACACCAATTAGTTTTTTTTATGTAAGTAGGGATTAACCATCAGATATCTTATTTAAACATTAGAGATTTTATCTGCTGAATATTATGTGGTGAGCTAATTTAAATTATTATTTTTTTCAAATTTGAGATTAAAAGGAAACTTACCCAAAACTCTAAGATTTAAATGAAACACACGTGTAATTTTAAGGTTTAAAAGGTACTTTAACCTTGTTTAATAATTTCTATATGTTTATAGTATTACGTTTACCATGACTATATTTGACACACTAAGAAAAATAGTGTTGACATTGTATTGGAAAGTATATATTTTAGGACTATAACATTTTTTTTACCACTTTTTATCACAACTATTCTATGTGGTAAATTGTAAATAGATGTTTGTTACTTTCATATAAACCCATTAGTGTTACCACTCATAATTAGCTATAATATAAGTTGTGATAAAGTGTGTGGAATAGATTATGATCCTATCAAAAAGGTTATGATCCTAGAATTTTTGTATATATTATAATTTTCTGACACCTTACTTCAATAAAAACCAAATTTAACACTATAAGTTCAGAACTTCAGATTATATGGTATTTAACTACTTATTAAAAAAAATAGCAATTCCAACTCATTAAATAACAATGTGTAATGCCTGTTGTGCCCAATTTTGCAACACTATACTATTATTGAATGGTATTGCATTTTCAGTTTCAAGACCGCATCATTCTGCCACCAACAAAAAGAAGCTCAATACTGCATATTAATACTTTTCTCCAAGTTTTTCAAGTCGTTTCATGAGTCGTGATTCACACGTTGAGAAAAGGACGTATAAGAACATTTGATTAACATTAATTGTCACTCTCCACTCCGTATTTACTATTTTTTCCTTCGAAAGGAGGCGGCTTCCATTGTGAAGCATCGTGCTAACACTGGCAGTGGGTATTGAATTAATTATCGTGGATTAGACACTTGGCACTTGTTTGATTTTCTTTCTGTACGTCGTATCTCTTAGTACGTAATTAGATAATGTACAGGTCAAGTTTTCACGAAGATGTATGTTCTTTCGCTAATTCACTTAATTAAGAGCTATAATAACTCTCTAAAAAAAACTAAGAGCTATGATTTCTGGTAATAAAAAAATCCAAAATGACTAGATCATTGCAAGATTTTGTCAAATTGCTCAAGTGTTTACTCCTTTTTCTAAATATCTGCTCTATATATTTAACTATTTATACACAACCATTATTATACATCAAAAGTGTTGAACAATTATATACTTTACTAGAGGTTATGTATACACATACCTTTGGTGGAATAAATCACCAAATGCTCGGATCTTGTCCTTTGCTTGCTTTACGAACTCTTCACGATCTCCTTTGTGGAACACCTCCAAGTCGCAAGAGAGGCTACTAGAGTCTCTCCTAAATTTCCACGCTTCAAATTCTAGGGAACAATTGATGGTGTTCCAGAGAGATTTCTTATTTTGAGAGAGCACTCAAAACTATACGTATGTTTTCTAAACTGTGTCTATCTCTTTTCTAACTGATAAAGGAGTATTTTAAATACTAGTAGAGACTCACTTACTATCAGATATATGTGATCCCTAAAAGATCTCATCTATTAAATTTAAATTACTCCACTACTGATATTGATAACTCACATCAATATCTATTAAGTTTAAATTATCCCACTACTGATATTGATTATCAGTTAGTTTAAATTTAAACTTACTTATCAGATAACACATATGGACGATCCATGGGCCATGGTTTATGGATTGGGAAACCAGCCCAATTTCTAACAAAAAGCTTTGATCTTTTTTGTTTCATGATCATCATAATAAAAAGTTCTCAGCCTTGCACAATCAGTTCGATCGTTAATCGCTTCTCATCATTCTAATTACCACATTGGATGATCTAGGACCTTCGAATATTATATGTACAAAATAAGTAACAAAAATTAATTGGCTGGGTACCAATATCTTCGGAACAACGAGGCCAGGGGTTTGATATTATTTTTTTATTTTTTATGATTCAGTCTATTATTTCCTTTGAATTTCTTTATTAGATATACTAATTCATATGTCAAAAAGTGTTTACTCCTTTTTTCTTTTTATTTTTTATCACGATTTCATATCTGTTCGAAGATACAGAGTTGATCCGATAAAGAATTATCGTATCCGCTATTCAATATAAACCTGTGTGTTATATACTTTTCTGCACTTCTTATATTCACTCCCAGAAAATTGAAACAACACAAGAATAAATTGTTACGCCCAGTCTGCTATATATAGTCAGAGGCTCACGGTGTATCTGAATGGTGAATTTGTGGTCAAGAATGAGGTCCTAACAGCATATGATAGTATGTGCTTGAGATTTGAGAACCTAATTAACAAAAACTATTCCATTGGATACAAAAAGGTAAAATTAGGGCAAAAGTTTAACGTTTTGAGTTTTGACAAAAAAAAGTGATCTTTCTAATTGGCGTGTATATCACACACAAGTCCTGGTTGCAGATTCGTCAAAAGTGATCTTTCTAATTTGGTTCTCAATGTTACCTTTCAACAAAACCTGATTAGGGTTCTTCATATTTTTTTTTTAAAACCTCTGATTAGGGTTTCTTTCCAATTAAAGTTTAAAACCTCGGTTTTGGTTTCTTAAGTCGTATCTTCTTTAAACTCTATCGTTACAATTAATGATACGATTCACCATATTTTTCTCCAACAAGATAAACATATATGAGGCATAAATTTAAGTAAACGCGAAACCATGCTAGCTAGGGTAGCCATGCGTGGTCCTCTTATTTTAAAGCAAACTATATTTCACAGCATATTATGGAAACAAGCAAAGCTAGCAGCCCATAAGACACAAACGATAATAGTAAACTGATTACTTCAGTACCATGGTGAAAC
This sequence comes from Castanopsis chinensis, assembly GCA_032878915.1. Classification (NCBI taxonomy): domain Eukaryota; kingdom Viridiplantae; phylum Streptophyta; class Magnoliopsida; order Fagales; family Fagaceae; genus Castanopsis; species Castanopsis chinensis. The sequence continues at coordinate 4,416,457 of JAVQMG010000113.1, forward strand.
TAAACATGTGCAAGCCATATATGCATACATATCTATGCTTTGGCTCCTTAACATGTTGTGGGTTGGTTCCACTTTATTATTACACACCATATTTATTATATATACATTTTACCTTCATTCTCCGATCACATAAAAGCTTAGTACCTTTTGCTTTTATTATCTGATGACTTTGCTCCGGGGCTTTTATCATCTGTGAAATAATGGTGAGATTCATCGCCACTTCCAGTAGCATGTCCATAGCTCCCATAGGTTGGGTTCACATCATCAGGATCGTTGTTAGTGTTGCTGTCTGTCTCAGTATCAGTGCTTGTAGCTGTGCCCTGGTTGGTGGCTTGGGCCGTTTGGTCCTTTGATTCAGTGCTTGTAGCACCAACGCTAACCTTTCGATTAGCGTTTGTGGCTTCGTTTAGGAGCTGACGCTTGGCCTTAAGCCTACGCTCATCTACTTTGAGAGTCTCTGCATTGGCTTGCAGAGTAGCAATGATCAAGAGGAATGCAACAAAGAGTGCAGGCACGGTCTTCATGATGATTAATCTGTCTAGGAAACCCTGAAATTAAAAGGCCCAGATGCATGTTAATCAAGATTATTGTTTAACAAAATTAAATGATAAACTTAGCACTGAAATTAAACTTGGGTTATATATGAAAGATATATATGATATAGAATAATATACCAGCCTATATATTCTGTTAGAGAATGTTCATGGACCAATGAAGGAATGTGTAGCTGAGGTGCCAATTTATAAGGTGTAGTAATTGCGTGGTATAGAATGTAACTTAGCACTAAAAAAGCAAGTGTGCAATGGGAGTGTCACTATGGTGTGGCACCGATATTGGCACACGCTGTGGCCACCAAAGAAGTGATAATGATTATTATTGATAAATAAACATTTTATTGTTAATATTCAATGAATTAATAATTTATAATTTATCATGCTTTCATTTTAGGGGTCATAATATAGTGTGATGCGTGCGATAAAGTGAATAATTTCTCACCTTCAATAATTACTAGCACATTTCTTTTCCACTACATAAAAGTGTAAAACTTGGTGATAGGTCAGTTGACTTGGGCAAGTTTAAGATATTCAAATCGCTACGGTTAAAATTAGTGATTATAATCTTGGCAAAGTGTTTTTAGGCCATATAGTACGTGCATTGAGGTAAACAACAAAGTACATTAGTGTGGTGAAAAATATTTGTGCCAATCATACTTAAAAAAAAAAAAAAGTTTCATATAAATCCAAGAATGTATCTTCTAGAAGATATGATATTATCTGGCACTATAGTTTGATGACAATGTTTCTCAACTTTTGGAGCCAAACTTATGGTCTGTTTAGATTCAATTAACTTTATTCTGCTTTCTTGAATTTTGGCTTCCTTTTCTCACTCCTCCTCCCTCCTTTCTCAATTCAAACAAGCCTTTATAGTCAATAGACTTTTCCGGAGCGAACAAATTAATTAAAAAAGCATAGAACTTTTACAATTTTTATTAAATATCCAACATAGAAAATTAATTCCTCCAAGACATTTTGTAAATAAGTTATCAACCACTTGATTATTCTTCCAAGAATCATGTAAGGAAGTTCTTCGTCAAAACAGTTGGGAAGGTTGAAAAGGGATATAAAAAAAGTTTTGAGCTCTATGAAAAAATAGAAATCACTAATATATTCATCCATGTATTGTGGAGTTGATGGTCATTATGGAGCCATTGACACTGCTTATTTATGTGATAACCAAAATCTCATCTGGCACGTTTGAAGAGGCGGCTAAAGTACACTCAAAGACGGTTAAAATACTTATATTAATTAATAGATGATGATTCTGAGGATGATGAATTGATGATGTGAATGAATGCTTCTTTCAATAGTAAGGTTGTCTTTTCATTTTTAAATGTTATATAGAATGTGCTAATTAAACTTAGAGTTGTAAAATTAACCCAAAACACCCAAAACCAATAAGAGAATTCAACTCAAGCACGAGATAATATTCAACTCAAGCACGAGCTCTTATTATTGTCTTTGAATTTTGATTATGTAAGCATTGACAATGAACTCAACAAAGTTCTAATTAAAACTTTTCTTTGAAAATCCATTTTTCTATTGTAGATACTGATGGGACTGACGAGACAACTCCTTAGACAAAATAATGAAACACCATCGTCCACATACAAAGCGGCATGAACGAGGACAGACAAAACATTAACAAGAGAATTCAATACCTTAGATAGTTACTAACTAACTGTCAGACCGTTAGAGTCTCATCAAGACCAGCATTAATAAGCCCTAAGGTGTTACAAGAAGAGCATTAAAACCACAATCAATGCCCCAACGGCTAAAAACCCCAAAGACTATATATACACGTTCATTAGAAACATGAAATGTACACAATTCCAACCCAAAGAAATACTTTTACACTTCTCATTTACTCTCAAAGGATTTCTTGATACTAACTTAAGCATCGGAGACGTTGTGGTAGACGCCACACCAATGTCCATCTCAGGAAAAGCTTCAGTCCCATTTTGCAGGAGCAGTGACATGGTCTCAATATCATCTGGACGAATACACTCTACTGACGAATAAACTTCATCAATTTGGTGCCATTTGTGGGAAAAAAATTTTCGCTCAAGAATATAGTTCCAACCATTCTCTATAGTCCAGATGGAGCCTAATCAAGATCCAAGCACTCACAGCTAGCGTGGAAGAGCTCACCAGACAAAACCATGAGATGAGGCAATGACTCCAACAAGAAGACAACCGCTCCAGGGTCAATCAGGAGGATGAGGGGGATAGCCAAAGGCGGAGTGATCGCAAAACACCAACTACCCCAGAGGGGTCGAGCTTAGAGCTCCTTCGGAAAATGAGAAAGGAGATGGACGAGTTAAGGAACGCCATTAAAGAGAAAACGGATCGAAACTTGGACAGAATGGTCTTCACGGTAGCAGTTCTTAAATGCTCGGTGCCGTCAAAGTTTCACCTGCCTCAGCTTGAACCATTCAACAGACTCAAGGACCCCTTGGACCATCTCAACACCTTTAAGACGACACTAGGCCTTCAATAGCCTTCTGACAAAATCTTATGTCATTCTTTCCCCACTACTCTCAAAGGAGATGCAAGAGAGTGGTTCACTAAATTACCAATATCGTCCATTGACAGCTTTGAACAGTTGAGCAGCGCCTTTTTGTGCCACTTCGTCAGGGAACAACGCCCGAAGAAGCCAGCAGACCATTTACTCACCATTAGACAAGGGTAGAAAGAGACCCTAAGATCGTATGTGAAATGTTTTACTCAAGAGACTCTAAAGGTAGACAAAACTAACGACAAGGTGCAGCTAACAACCTTTAAAGCTGGGTTGAAGTCTAGAGAGTTCGTGGATTCACTTGCGAAGAATCTCCCTAAGACGATGGCAAAGATGCTCCTGAAGGCATAGAAGTACATGAACGCTGAAGATGCTCTAGCTGCGATAAAGGATGTGGAAAAAATCGGTGACAAGTGAAAAAAGGAAGACGATCACAGAGGACGAAAAAGAGAGCAACTAGATCGTCAAACCAGAGACAGAAGTAAAAGGAAGGACGAAAAAACTCGTCGAACGGTAAAATTTACTCCTTTAGTTATGCTTGTTGACAAAATTTTGGCGCAGATTAAGGATGAGCACTACCTCAAATGGCCAAGGCCACTACATTCGTCACCCCATATACGTGACAAAAAAAGTACTGTAGGTTCCACAAGGATCACAGCCACTACACTGAGGATTGCAGAGACCTAAAAGAGCAGATAGAGGAACTTATACGAAAAGGGAAACTGCAGAAGTTTGTGAAAAAGGGAGAATCTAGTAGATTCAGGAACGACAATAAAAACTAGCATGAATCCACACCCAGGGATGAGGATCATACATCCCAACGTCCGCCAAGTGTGATAGGGGAGATAAAGACAATCACATATGAGCCGTCCACAGGTGGGCCATTCAAATCTTTTAAGAAAGTATGTCAGAGGCAGGTGAACAACATCCACAGAATACCCTCGTTTAAGCAAAGACGAATGGACCGGGACATGTTTTTCTCGAAAGAAGATGCTAGGGGAGTGAAGTAGCCTCATGACAACCCCCTGGTCATAATGCTCACGATAGAAGGATTCAATACTAGGAGAATCCTCATAGAGAATGGCAGCTCTGCAGATATCATCTACCTCTCTGTTTTTCAACAGCTGAAGCTAAATCCAGAAAGGTTGTGCCCATTTGACTCTCCCTTTGTCGGCTTCAGTGGAGACAGAGTGTATCCCAAAGGCATAGTGACACTGACGGTCACAATGGGGACTCACCCGAGGCAACTGACTCATCAATTGGACTTCTTAGTGGTGGACTACCCTTCGTCTTATAATGTGATCATAGGAAGGCCCACACTCAACCATTGGAAAGCGGCCACATCCACCTATTGCTTGAAGGTAAAGTTCCCAACAGAAAACGGTGTCAGAAAGGTGAAAGGAATTCAAGTACTAGCCAGGGAATGCTATTAGATCATGCTAGCTGCAAAAGAGAACTATACATAGATGATTGAGGAAAAAGAAGAAGATAAAGTGAAAGCCTTGGAGACAGTGGAGCTGGTCGAAGGAGATGCAGCTAAGACGACTAGAATAGGGACGACATTGAGCCTTGAAATGAGGATGAGACTCCTCCAGCTCCTTAGAGAGAACCTGGATATCTTCGCGTGGAGTCATAAGGACATGCCGGGTATATCCCTAAAACTCATCCAACACAGACTAAATGTGGACCCCGAGAAGAGGCTCGTCCAGCAAAGACGTCGAGTCTTCACTCTAGAACAAAATCAAGCAATTATGGACGAGGTTAACAAACTGTTGTCAACAGGATTTATTCAAGAAGTCTACTACCTAGATTGGCTCGCTAATGTAGTCTTAGTGAATAAAGCAAATGGGAAATGGAGAATGTGCGTGGACTTCACGAACCTGAACAAAGCTTGCCCAAAAGATAATTTTCCTTTACCCAAGATAAACCAGCTCGTGGATTCTACAGCATGGCATAAACTACTGACATTCATGGATGCATTCTCGAGATACAATCAAATAAAGATGGCTGAAAAAGACCAAGAGAAAACTGCTTTCATCATGAGTCAAGGGCTCTATTGCTATAAGGTGATGCCCTTTGGTCTGAAAAATGCAAGGGCAACCTACCAGAGGTTAGTAAATAGAATGTTCAACAAATAGATCAGGAGAAATATGGAGGTATATGTAGATGATATAATCGTTAAGAGGAAAGAAGAGCTTGTTCACTTGGACGACCTCAGTGAAACATTCGCCACATTCAGGCAGTACCATATGAAGTTGAACCCCAGTAAATGTGCTTTTGGAGTAGCCTCGAGGAAGTTCTTGGGATTTATGGTGTCCCAAAGGGGGATAGAAGCAAACCCAGAGAAGGTGCAAGCTGTACTCAACATGAAATCTCCAAAGACCGTCAAAGAAGTCCAGAAGCTCACAAGCAGGATAGCGGCACTCAATAGGTTCGTTTCTAAAGCGACGGACAAATGCCTACCCTTCTTCCCTTCTTCAAGACATTGAAGCAAGCCTTTGCCTAAACTGACGAATGTGAGGCAGCATTTCAAGAACTCAAGTATAACTTGAGCAATCCACCCTTCCTAAGTCCGTCCAAGGAAGGGAAAAACCTGTATTTGTATTTGGCAATATCAGTTACAGCCGTGAGCGTAGCCTTGATTCGAGAAGAGGACAGGAAACAGCTCCCAGTTTACTACGTCAGCCAAGCTTTCCAGGGGGTATAAGCCAAGTACCCAAGAATTGAGAAGATTGCATTCGCATTGATAGTAGATTCGCGCAAGCTGCGATTGTACTTTCAAGCAAACCCCATTTTGGTAATGACTGACCAACACATTAAAAAGCCCATGAACAAGCCCGAGGCAGTTGAGAGAATGGTCCAGTGGGCGATTAAGCTTAGCCAGTTTGACATTGAATACCACCCCAAAACAGCAATTAAGGCACAGGCTTTGGTGGACTTCATTGCCGAGTTCACCTTCCCAGACGAGGACAACCACCCTGATGAGATAGAACGTTGGACGATACAGGCCGATGGTTCGTTAGCCTAAAAGAGGGGAGGAGTAGGGGTCGTCATCATCACCCAAGAAGGAGAAATGCTTAAATATGGGGTCCAGCTAAAATTCCCGGCCACCAATAATGAAGCTGAGTATGAAGGAATATTGATAGGATTAAGGATCGAAAAAGCACTAGGAACAAAGAACGTGCTCCTCTAGAGTGATTCTAAGCTAGTGATAGAGCAAATAAGGGATGGATATGAGGCAAAGGAAGAGAGAATGCAAAAAAACCTCAGGCTAATGAAGCATTTAACATAAGAGTTTGTCAAAGTGGAATTCGTGCAAATCCCAAGAAGCCAAAACGTGATAGTAGATGAAATCGCGAAGCTAGCATCGTTAGAAGAAGGATCAATGAGCATGGGCTTGGAGATGGAAGTCCATAAACACCCCAGTATTGAAGAAGTCCCTACATTTGCAATCTAGAGTTCAAATAGTTGGATGACCTCGATCATATCCTTCCTCTGAGACGAACACCTTCCACAAAACGCCGAGGAAGCCAGGAACCTTAGGAAGAGAGCAGCCAGATTTACGATCCTAAATGATACCCTGTACAAGAGAGGCTTTTCCATACCCTACTTGAAGTGCATCGATAAAGAAGAGGCCAAGTACATACTGGAAGAGATCTATGAAGGGGTTTGCAGAGACCACACAGGCCTCAGGGCCTTGGTAAGCAAAGTGATCCGAACAGGTTACTTTTGTCCTACTATGCAGGTCGATGCAAGGGAGCTCGTCAAGAAGTGCGACAAGTGCCAAAGATTCGGGAATGTCCAACGCCTTCCAACCAAGAAGCTATCGACGATAGCCTCCCTTTGGCCATTTGCACAATGGGGAATTGACATCATCGGTCCACTTCCACGAGGTAAAGGACAGGTAAGGTTTCTACTTGCCACTATTGACTACTTTACAAAGTGGGTTAAAGCAGAGGCATTGTCAACCATTACTGAAGCAAAAATCTAGAGCTTTGTATGGAAGAACATAATCTGCAGATTCGGGATTCCACAGACGATCGTATCAGACAATGGGCGGCAGTTTGATAGTTAAGGCTTCATGAATTTTTGCTCAGGCCTAGGGATCAAGAATCAGTACTCATCCCTAGGACACCTGCAAGCGAACGGTCAGGCGGAGGTGACGAATTGAACGCTACTCAAGATCATCAAAACCAGGCTGGACAGCGCTAAGGGAGCCTGGCCGGAGGAATTGCCCAATGCCTTATGGGCTTACAGGACTACAGTGAGAACCACGACTGGAGAAACCCCGTTCAGACTCACTTACGGCGCTGAGGCGGTGATCCCGGTCAAGGTGGGAATAACCAGTGTTAGATGAGAGACATTCCGTGAAGAAAGCAATGACGATCAGTTGAAGGTCAACCTGGATTGTATTGACAAGGTCAGAGATGAAGCCTCCGACAAATTGACGAAGTATTAGAAGATAGCTGAGTACTATAACAAAAGAGTGAAGCTTAGACGACTTGACATAGGGGACCTCGTCCTGCGCAAAGCCACCCCAGCAACCAAGGATCCAACCCAAGGGAAACTCGGCCCAACTTGGGAAGGACCTTACCGGGTTGTCCATTACTCTAGACAAGGCAGTTACCACCTGGAGACCCTAGACAGACAGAGACTTCCATGGAACATTGAGCACTTGAAGAAGTACCATCAATAGATGTAACAAAAAAAAACTATATTCATTTTTTGAGAAATAATAAAAGGACTATTCAGCCAATGATCTAATACAAGCAAACATAGCAACCTAAAAGTCACAAAAATTGGCCAAGTAACAAGATTCTGCATAGATGGATGTAAGTTACTAACAAAGCCAAAGATGACAAGATCCCTGAAATAGGGTGTAAGTCACAAAAATTGGCCAAGTAACAAGATTTTGTATAGACGAATGTAGATTACTAACGAAACCGAAACCAAAGATAACAAGATCCCTGAAATAAGGTGTAAGTCACAAAAATTGGCTAAGTAATAAGATTCCGCATAGACAGATGTAAGTTACTGACGAAACCAAAGATGACAAGATCCCTGAAATAGGGTGTAAGTCACAAAAATTGGCTAAGTAACAAGATTCCGCATAGATGGATGTAAATTACTGACGAAGCCAAAGATGACAAGATCCTTGAATTCAGTGTGAGTCACACAAGGAAAAATGACTAAGTAACAAGATTCCGCCCAAGCGGATGTAAATTATTGACAAAGGCAAATGAATGACCAAACCCCTCAAATGAGGGTGAATCACGAAGAATGGCCAAGTGACCAAGTCCCGCCTGGACGGAGAAATATTATTGACGGATAAAAACCCCTTCAATGAAAGCGCAAGTCACAAGGCACTAATGCAGGGGGAGTAACTAAAGGAATAAGAAGATCACACAAAAACAAGAATACAGACAAGTAAGTACACAATCACGAATATAAATAAAAGCCCAAAAACAACGGGCAACATTGTTTCCATATATATAAAAGAAAAACATTGTTCTTAAAATAGAGATATTGTTCTTAAAGTAGAATTAGAAAGCCCAAAACACACAGGGCACCTAAAAAAAATACACAAAAATATATGAAACAAGTCGTGAAAAAAAAGCAGGTTCAGGTGTCTGGAGGAGGCAGCGGGGCATTCCCAAGAGCATCACCCTCGGGAGCAGTGGACTAAGAAGCTTCGTCAGCAGTCATCTCCTTGCCCACCTCTTCGAGGTCCAAGTTCTCCAAATCTACTCCGGTTGGATGCTTGACAAGATACCGCCTCAGGAGCTTGAAACCTTTGAAGTATCAGCTGAAGAGGACGGTGTTGTACTCCTCCGTCATTTGGAAGGCTTCCACGGACTTCGCAGCAATTGTTTTAAGTTTTTTCTTCACGGCTAAGAGCTGCTCGTCCTTCTCCAAGACAAGCCGCTTTTCCACCCTCAGCTCGTTGGAGAGACCTTTAACTTGCTCCTTCACGGTGTTAGCCTTTCCCATAGTGGTGATCAAGTCCTTCTTTAGTTTGAAATTTTCTGCCTCCAAGGCCTTCACTCGAAACACTGCCGATGACGCCTTCGCCTCCAGATTAAGAAACTCCGAGGTAATTTGAAGGCTCTCCCCCAGCACCTACAAAAGAAAAGCTAGATCTAAAAAAAAAAAAAGGGACGAATTTGCCCAAGTACACTACGTGCAAGTACACTACCTGGGCGAGCTTGTGAAAATGACGGCTCACAACTTCATTGGGAGACGAGCTCAAGAATACTTTCATATCCTCAACAGTGATGATCTCTTGCGCTTTCACCAATGCAACCCCAGCACCATCCCAGACACTAGACGAATGAGAATCAGCTTTATCCTTCCCCTTGTCATCGATACGCGACCTCTTCCTTTAGGGGATGATCTCTTCAACAGAGGTAGCTAGAGAGGCTGTCTTTGTCATCTCAGTCCCAGGGGTGGCCGAAGTACCCGAAGTGACAAAGGCCCCCTTATCCATCATACGGACACCCCTAGTTCTAATGTTAGAAAGGGGCTCGTTCTTCTTAGCCCTCATGCGGGAATACATCCCTAGTTAAACTTCGTTGTCATCTTTACAAAAGAAAAACACTTTGGAAAAAAAAAATGAAAAGAAAGGAACCTCGCGGACAAACTTAACAAACACTTACTTTTTTTCTACTCGATTTCCAAATTCCACAGGACAAAGGTAGACGGATCAGGACCGAGTCAATAAAAAGCTAGAGTCCGCGGATCAACCAAATCATCGAAATCTTTGATTGTCCTTGCGTACTCGATGGCCTTCTCAACCCGGTCCTTATACCTGCTTTTAAGCTTAGGTCATCACTTAACTGCATGAGACAATGAATAGAAGGGTTAGTGATGATAAAATGAACTTAAAAGTTAAAGATTAAAGGGTTGGAAGAAATGACGACGTACCTAAATTTGGGGTTCTCCACAGACGGAGCAACCTAGGGAGATCACCCCAAACTTTGTCAAAGGGAGTCTCCCAGTCATCCCTAGACACAAAAAGAACCAGGACTTCTAGTATTTGAATGACAAAGGCAGGTCTCGGATGATCCTAGTCCTCTTCTCCCAAGGCACCAGTTCATAGTACTTATGCTCCTTAGATGGCTTTAAACGGTAAAAGTAAACAAGCTCATCCACCCTAATTATATCCCCATCTGTAGCAGCCAGTCATATCTCCATACAGCTGACCACTATTCTCCACAAATTAAGCATAAGTTGCCCGGGAGCAATACCAAAATGTCCTAAGAGTTCCATACTAAATGAATGGACGGGTAATCTGAGCCCACTTAGTAAGGCAGCTTCATAGAAGCACACCTCCCCAGGTGAGAAGTGGTAAGCTCGTTCCTCCCCATAAGGAAGACAAACCTTAATCCTATCTAGAAATTGGAATTTATCTTTAAACCTATAGAGTGTCTCCCCATCCAAACCACACACCTCTTCAAGGGCGTGAAAAGCCATAACCTCTTTAGGAACAAAGATGGTGGTGTTCCCCTCCATGAGGTCGTCACTAGATGATAACCTAGTCTCAAGTTCGCTCGACCTCACCTCAGACATTACCCCTCTCTCACTCACCAAACTCTCAAACCAATTGATCGATTGATAGAGCATAGGGAGCAACTCACCCAATGCAACACCTAGACCACTACCCTTAAAAACGAAATTTCTAACCAAAGGGAGAGAAGCATGGGAAGTATCTAAAGAGGCCCCCAAACGTGAAAAAAAGAAGGAAACGAAAGGACAAGTTACCCTAACCTCAACACTATTGACCATGAAAACCAGAAAATGGAAGGAAAAAGAGAAATCCTAGAGACCACAAAGCACCAAAAAACAAACATACAGACAATAGAGAAAAAGGAAAAAATCATAAATTTGTCATAATCTATGTCTATACTATAAAAGAGGGAAGGGAAGAAGGGCATACCTTAAAGGAAAAAAGCAGAGAGCTCAACCACATGGCACACCGGCTCAGAGAAAATCACAGGGAAAGGGTGGAGAGAAAGAAACTCAGAGCAATGATTGGGAGTTGGAGAAAGTGAAGGGGAAAGTGAACAGAAGAGAAGTTTAAAAACTAGGCAAAAAAAAAAAAAAAAAAAACTGAAATTCAGCAAGAAAACTAAGAGTCACACAATTGGGGCATTAATTGCTCCGGTCAGAACACGTCATGTGGCCACAATGCGTGAGACGCCGCCACTATGCATTAAATGAGGAACAGAACCCCAATAGCCATGTCTGGTCAGAAAACTTTTCAACTTCTGATGGTTGTCCTGACACGCCATGACGACCACGAAACCCGAAGGGGCAGTTGATGGGACTGACGAGACCACTCCTTGGATGAAATAAGAAAACACCATCATCCACAAACAAAGCAACATAGACGAGGACAGACAAAACATTAATAAGAGAATTCAATGCCTTATATAGTTACAAACTAGCTATCAGACCATTAGAGTCTCATTAAGACCTGCATTAATAAGCCCTAAGGCATTACAAGAAGAGCATTAAAACCACAACCAAGGCTCCAACAGCTAGAAGCCCCAAAGACTATATATACACGTTCATTAGAAACACGAAAGGTACACAATTCCAACCCAAATAAATACTTTTACACTTCTCATTTACTCTCAAAGGATTTCTTGATACTAACTTAGGCATCGGAGACGTTGTGGCAGGCGCCACACCTGTGTCCATCTCAGGAAAAGTTTCAGTCCCATTTTGCATGAGCAGTGACACAGTCTCGACATCATCTGGACAAATATGCTGAAATATACTTCATCAATTTAGCACTGTCTATGGGAAAAACATTTTCGCACGAGAATATAGTTCCAACCATTCTCTACAGTCTAGATGGAGCCCAATCAAGATCCAAGCACTCACAGCTAGCGTGGAATAGCTCACCAGACAAATAGCAACAACCATGTGATGAGATTCGTATTCCTCCGTGACAAACAACAATCACCAAGTGATGAGAATGAGGGTGAAGATGGGTCAGTAAGTGAATGAAAGTGGGGATAAGGGTGACTCGATGAGGGTGCTGCTGAGAGAAAATGAGAGTGAGAGTGACGGAGGTGACTTGAGGCATGAGGGAATGAAAGGCGTGAAGGATTAAGAGTGTTAAGGGTGGGTCGGTGAGAGCTTGTTGAGTTGTCCTGTGAGGGAGAGTTGGCCTTGACGTCGGGGTGGAGACTGGAGAGATAGAGTGAAGTGGGTCGGTGAGGCATGAGGGAATGAAAATGAGAGTAATGCGAGGGGCGACTAACTAGAGATGAGTTGATAAGATTAGGGATTTAGGGTTAGGGTTGGTATAGGTTGTTTTTATATATGGGTGGGGTTTTTTGTAATTTTGTATACATGGGTCGGGTTTGAGTTTGGGTTCAGGGCGGGTATCACTAAAACTCACACCAAACCCTAACCTGCTTAGGGTTTTATTTCAAAAACCCAAACCCGACCGTACTGTTTTGCGGGTCGGGTCGGGTCGGGTATTCACAGGTCAAGGTTTTTTTGCCATCCCTAAGAGCAAATTTTGAAATAGAGTAAACCTTCGGTCAAGACTTGGCATAAAAAGGCTATTTACGCCATCAATAAATGAATCTCACATCATATTTGTATTGAAAAACCAATACACTCTAGCACACACAATTATATCTCAATTAAACTCAAAATTCTCAAACACGTATCAGACGATTTAGATCTAAAGAACAGCACCAATGCCTAAACCCATTCCATCTCCTCCTCCCCCTTTAGCACCGAAGCTCCACCCCACTACTAGAGCCGCCGCACATGTCATCAGGAGCAAGCACCGCCGCACCACCTCAAGGTTTGTTCTTTTATGATTTTTTTTTATATTTTATTGTTTGATTAGTTATTTCCCCAAACTTTAGGTTTCGAAATTTTGATGGGTTTGGGTTATTTTTTGGATAACAATTTGTTCATATTGGTATGGGTTTTGTTGTTTTGGTATGGATTTTGCTGTTTTTTTGGTATTTTAATGGGTTTTTATTGGATTAGGTTCAAACCTAAAAAAAAATCTTAGTTCTTTTTTTCCTAGCTAGCCTGGGTTCTTATGGTTTTTATTTCAACTCCAAATCATGATTATTGCGTAGTTCCTTTTTAGGTTTTCTATGTAATTGGATCTCCTATATTGCTCTGCCTGTTGTTTTTTAGTAAATACATAAAACTGAGTTTTTAGCATTTGGCTTCTTTTGTAACTAATGGTGTTAGACAATATGTGATGAATTTTTTAGTGATATTTGGGATTCTAGGCATGCCAGAAAACTATAGAATTTTTTGGTGGTGTTTTGGGTATGTTAAATTTGTTGAATTTATTTGGGTAACCTAGTGCTTTGCCATTTGTGTATATGAGAATTTTGCCTTTAGGGTAATCAAAAGTTTTTATAATTGAATTTAATATCTTTTGTAATGTTTTTGTGTGAAAATGCTTAAATATCATGTGAAATGTCATCCCAAGGGCTATGCTATAGTGTACAAACTAAAAATGGTCCAATATGCACTTTCATGCTTGGAAATTATATGGTATAGTCTATACCACTCACAGGGTTAGGAACTCTTCCCTTGCTGTAATGAGTAATCTGGCCACACTTTTTAATATATATATATATATATATATTTTTATTGCTTTCTTCATCTTTTTGTTTTTTTAATGTCATCTAGATTTGAACTATTGTTGTGCTGAATGCCTCCCCACAATTATTTTTTTGGTGAATGTTGTCTAATGAATTGATGAATGTTGATAGATCTTGTTGTTTGAGTATTATTTTTGTGTGATCATATTGTCATTGGATGCAACTAACTATTTGTAGGTTGGCCTTAAAACCTAAAGGGCATCAGAGCAGCTCCCCTCATTTCTAGGTTTCTTTCCCTTGAGGCACTTTTGCCCCAATATAGTGGTGATACCTCTTGGGAAAGGGTCATTGGATGCACATAGTTTATGTTTAGGCCTAGCAATGCGACTATAGAAAAAGTAGCAACTGCAATAGTAGCAACTCTACCTTTGCCGCCACCAACAACAATACTACTATAGCAGCAAAATGAAGTATATTTTTAGTATCTATGGGTTTCAAAATTTGTTGAATTTTTTTTTTGGGTCAATCTGTTTTTTTGGGTATACAATTGTTTTGGGTATGTTAGATTTGGGATTTAGGTGTTCAATTACTGATTATGGGTTGTCAATTTTTTTTGTAAATAGGTAATAATAATAGTAACTTTTTTGAAAAAATAGTACAACATGTATGAGAGAGAATGTGAACCTATTAGAATTCTATTAGAGAATTAGTTTTGGTTTCCTGCCTAAATTGATATAAGCTTAAGCTTATTATAGTCCTATAAATAGGACTCTTGTAGGCAAAAGTTTCCATTGCATGACTTAAACATAGAACTGTAGTCTCGGGTTAAGGCACTTATTGCTGAAAATTACTGCATTTCTATGCAGCCAAAGATTCCATAAAAGATGTTTTTATTTATTTATTTATTTTGTAGTTATTATTTTTTTAATGAAAGTAAATTTGTGTCTAAAATTGGCAGACGAAAGCGATGAATATCACAAATGTGCCATCATGTCTCAGATTTTGGCCTATATCTTTTGTTGAATGCTACTGCTGGCTAAGAAATGAAACTTTAGTACTACAAAGCACTTGTAATCAAATTGAAAGATGCAAGTGATAAAATTGTTATGTATTGCTATGTTTGAAGGTGGGAATGACTTGTGTGAAGCGTGGAGTGGATCACCCAAGGAGATTGCATGAGATGCTTTGCATGTAAGGATAGTTGTTGCATGTATATCCATATTTGAATTGTTGATGATTCGATATAGTGGTATTTGATTATCAAATATTTGATAATGATTTGTTGATGATTAGATTATTTGTATTTAAACACTGGAGGAATAATAAGCAGCAGAAAAATTTTCCTAAACTCTTTTCTATCTTTCCCATGATTGATTATCAAATATCATAGTTATCTATAAGAAATTCTCAGCCATATAAAATCCTTGGCCACTTTTTTCTTTTGATAGAAATAGCAACTTAGATCAAAGTAATACATTAGCTTGGATATTTTAAATAATTGTGAGGAATTGTTACATGGCCCGTTTCTTTGCAAATGCTACACTTTCTCTTCTTCGTCAATTGTTTTTCCCTTGGAGGATTTTGTCTCAAAGCTTTAGGCTTTCCCTTTGAAGGAATATGAGGAGTGTCTCTCAAAGTAATTGGAAGATTTGATAATACTTAATTGTTTAATGTAGTGTTATTAGGACTTCCTAAATCATTAACATTACAAACATCTTGCATGGCTAGAAGCTCCTCATAAACCTTTTGTAAAGTTTGTCAAAGATGCTTGTATTTCTTTTCTGACTGTGACCCTGCCTCTGCAACTTCCAAAAATTGAAGCATCAAACTATTTCCATCAAAGTAGAAGAAATTTGTGGCTCAACCTCAGTAGCGTCTTCAGGAATTTTTTTCAGGGTGGTCATTAAAAAACTTAAATAATATAAAATTTAATAAAAATAGAACTTCATATATTGACCATAAAAAAAAAAAAACATATACACATGCACACAAAGACATAAAATCTAACAATTTTCTTTTTGAATTATCTTATTTTGAAATCTTTGTATGACAATCTTATTATCAATGCTCCAAATTACATCTTTTTCATAATTTTAGTTCCATAAAAATCTTTTTCTTTTTGTTTGTAAGGACCTAATATATTGTTAAGGGGATCAAAGCTTAAATAAAAGTTTGACTACAAACTAAGTTGTAGCCTAAGGCTATAACTCTCACTAAACAAATTAACATGGTTACATATTTTGAAAATTTAAATATTAAATTGTATGTTCTTTATGTTCTTCAAACACAAGTCAAATTTCATGTCAATTAGAAGTTATTTACAATTTAATCTATAAACTTTTTTTTTTGGTATAATTTTAGACAACAAAAATTCAAAATTTAAAGATTTGAGTGATGACATAATTTTTGATATTTGATTTTTTTAAAATTTTGTAAGTATGGAGGATTTAAGAAAATAATGTAATCTAATAGTGAATTTGCCAAAATTCACATTCAATAAAAAAATATTAAGTTGAGTTGTAATCTTAATCTACAACCAAGTTTGTTGCTAAATTTTGTCCAAAGTGGAATTATGTTAAGCCTAAAAAAATTTAGGGTGGTCTCAAATATTTTTTAAGGATAAAAAATCATAAATTTTTTAAAATTTAAATATAATAATATTTGTTTTTTCAAGTCAGGATGGTCCTGTGACCACCTGGAACTCTATATGGAGCCGCTAGTGCTCAACCTATACTACATCACCAGATAGATCATGTACAATGAGCTTCTTGGCATTAATTGTCCATCTTTCTAAAATAAACTATGATGGAAGAAAGTGCACAAGAAATTTCTTCACAAAAACAGCAAAAATATGCCTATAAATAATTTCAAAAAACTCAAACATATGGCATGTACAAATAGCTTTTGTCATAATAATATCCAGTGACACGTCATAAAATGAACTTTCTTTCCCATGAGCTACCACTTTATATATCTTCTTCACTTCTTCTTCACAATATTTGGATGCCTTGTATTTTTTACTATAAAATAACTTTTTTTGAAATTTCATAAACATCTTTCTTGTATAAATTTTTGTCGCCTATGCTTCATCTTGTAACATGTTTTCAAAATTGGCACTGAATTTTTTGTCTTTACATCATGTTCTTTCTCTTTAAGATAACGTGCATACAAAGTTTGGTCATATTGATACACAAAGTTACTTATTGTTGTACTTGAACGAATATAATCTTTAAAAAATTTATTCATGCTTTTACTCCTTTGAGTTGTAGACATTCTATCACAAAATTTTCTTCGTAAGTAAGCGGGAACCCATTTTTCACGTCACATATAAAGATTTCCCAACCAATTGTTATTCTCCAATCCATAGTTCTCCATAATCTCATTCCACTCTAGCTCAAATTCTTCAATGGTGAGTGTATCATGGATGCAATGGCGTAATTCTCCTTGAAAATGTAAATATTTATTATATATATGGGACAATTGGTTTAGAACTTTCTATAAAATATGCCACATACACAATCTATGAGTTGCATTAAGCAATGCATTTGCAATTGCCTTAGCCATAGCCTTCTTGTCATCATCTATGATAATTGTAGGAGGATTTTCATGCTTTGCTTTAAGCCAAGTATTCAACAACCATGTATAATATTCAACTGTTTCATTCACAAGTAAAGCACATCCAAACATCACAAATTGATGATGGTGGTTAACCCTTGTGAAAAGAACAAAGGACATCTTATAAGTATTTGTTTGGTATGTAGCATCAAAAGTTACGACATCTCCAAAATATTGGTATGTAATTCTTAACCTAGCATTTGCCCAAAAGCAATTAACCATGCATCCATTTTCATCAACTTCAACTACAGAAACAAAACTTGGATTTTTATATTGATTCTCAATAAAATATTTGTACATTCGTTGGGCATCTTCATTTTGAAGCAACTTTCTTCTTTTATTACCCAAATAATTTTGAATATCGACCGAAATACATCCAACATTATAATCACCATCGGATTCTTTACTTAACACAGACATTATCTTATTTGAAGGTATACCTGACTCATTGAGTGTATCTATAAGATTTCTTTGAGCATTTGTTATCACTCTATGCCCACGAAGCATGCTTGTACTCTTAGGAGAAAGCAAATAATGATTATGATCCTCCACAAACTTACACACAGCCCATGTATCTTCAATTTTCTTTAAACTTATCATTTCTTTGCATCCCACTCTTGTTTTTACACACTCAGGACATATCTTATGTCTTCATCACGTTTACGACAAAATCCTTCCTTTAAGCAAATATATTCAATACCAACCAATATTCTATCTTTTTTAGTCTTTCGAGTATGATTTACTCGTATGCCAAAGCCCTTTCTCCTTGCATATGCATTATTACACACATGAGCAACCTCTAATTTATCAAATACCATATCAAGACATGGTTCCAAATGTCTATTGTATGCAAAAGGTTGATTTGAATCATTCAATAACAAGTCTACATCATTTTGATCTTCATTTATTTCTGACTCATCATGCACTAAGTCTTCCACCATATCATAAAGTGAGATTGTTTCAGGTTCTTCATTGTTCGCACTCATATTTTCAATTCAAATAATTTTAAATTTCAAAATAGCCTATAAAAAATAGACGAAAAGAAAAATTCAAAAGCAACGATTGAGAATAAATTCAAATTGTGTGATATTACAATATCAAACTTGCCCAATTTGGCAATCTTGTTTTAGGATACAAATAAACAGTAAATCCAACCACTTAATACAACACTGAACAACCAATTTGAATTTTTATAAATTCAAACTAATTCCACATAAGCGCAACAAAGGCAGGGTACATTTGAACACCTTGCTCAATAACTCAATAAACTTTACATAAAATAGCTCAAACTACATCTTTAATCACAAGTAAGAGAAAATTGACATTACAAGTAGGAGAAAATTATATTCGAAGCTAAAAATATTATAATAGCTTTCAAATAAATGATACCAGCTATGTCCCAAAGGCTTAGGTTGACGGTGGAGAATTCAACAACCACAATAGGAAAATTTGTCGAAAAGGCATCTATAAGAAAAACAAGATTCTCATTCAATTAAATTCATTTTAGTGTTGGATTCCTAATTGAACAAGCTCCCAAGAAAAGCAAATCCAAAAATTTAAGTCAAGGTTTTAAAAAAAGAAACACAGATTGAAAATTAAATAAATATGACAGTATAATCACAATGGGGCAACCTATAAATAGTTAGTTGCATCCCATGACAGTATAATCACACAAAAATAATACTCAAACAACAAGATTTATTAACAAATGTAACCTAAGAATGGTACATCTCATGAATCTAAGGTTCGACATTCATCAATTCATTAGACAACATTCACCATAAAAATAGTTGTGGGGAGGCATTTAGCGTAACAATAGTTCAGATCTAGATGTCATTAAAAAAAAAAAAGGATGAAGCAAGCAATAAAAAAAAATATTAACAGGTGAGGGCAAATTACTCATTACAGCAAGGGAAGAGTTTCTGGCACTGTGAGTGCTATAGACTATACCATATAATTTCCAAGCATGAAAGTGCATACTGGACCATCTTTCGTTTGTATACTATATGAGGATAGCCCTTAGGATAACATTTCACATGATATTCACAATCATTTTCACACGAAAACATTACAAAAGAAATTAAATTCAATTAATAAAAACTTTTAATTACACTAAAGGCTAAATTCCCATAGACACAAATGGCAAAGCACCAAGTTACCCAAATAAATTCAACAAATTAACATACCCAAAACACCAACAAAAAGTTCTATAGTTTTCTGACGTGCCTAGAATCCCAAATCTCACTAAAAAAATTCATCACATTTCGTCTAATACCATTAGTTACAAAAGAAGCCAGATGCTAAAAACTCAGTTTTATGTATTTACTCCAAAACAACGGGCAAAGCAATACAGGGGATCCAATTACATAGAAAACCTAAAAAAAAAAAAATCATAATCTAAAAAGGAAGCTCACAATAATCATGGTTTGGAGCCAAAATAAGAACCATAAGAACCCAGGCTAGTTGGAACAAAAAAGAAAAAAACCCACAATCAATTTTTTTTTTAGGTTTGGACCTAATCCAATCAAAACCCATGAAAATACCAAAAAAACAGCAAAATCCATACCAAAAAAACAAAACTCATACCAATACGAACAGATTGATATCCAAAAGATAACCCAAACCCATCAAAATTTTGAAACCTAAAGTTTGGGGAAATAACTAATCAAATAATAAAAACAAATCATAAAAGAACAAGCCTTGAGGTCGTGCGGCGGGGCTTGCTCCTAATGACGTGTGCGGCGGCGCCAGCAGCAGGGTGGAGCTCTGGTGCTCAGAAGAGAGGAGGAGATGGAATGGGTTTAGGCGTTGGAGCTATTCTTCAGGCCTGAATTGTCTGATACGTGTTTAAGTATTTTGAGTTTAATTTAGATGTAATTGTGTGTGCTAGAGTTTATTGGTTTTTCAATACAAATATGGCGTGGCATTCACTTATTGGTGGCGTAAATTATCCCCTTTACACTAGCGCAAGGTTTACTCTCTGTTTTTTTATGAAAGCTCAAGGTTTACCCTTTGAAATATGTTGCTTTGGCCTAAATCATAAATGTAAATATAATTGGTACGGTAAATGAAGTTTGAGTAATGCTTGGCTTGGAATATGACTTTATGATAAACCAGAGGCATGTCTAATATCCATCTTTAAATAATAATAATAATAATTGGAGCTTTTGGTAGTTGGATTTTAGCAAGAATGACAACATTGAGCATTAACTTTTAAATTTTATTTTGTTTTCATGTTACAACATTCTAGTTTGTTGATTCTCAACCAAAAAAAAAAAAAAAATTCTAATTTGTTACCAATTTTGGATATTTTAGTTAGCTAAACTTGTTTCTCCTATTATTTTGAAGGGGAAATGATTCCTTAAGAATTTGTCAAATTTGCGAAATCTCGTCAGTTAACATTAATTAAATGAGGTCGAATGCCTTTCATGGCTTGAGGTGATTAGACCTAAATTTTGAGTATATACCATATATTACTCAAGTGTGCTTTTTATGAGGTTGTGGCCTACACATAACTACATGCGCTTTGCTCATGGGTCCATAGATTTTGCAAGTGTTTTCATACCACTAGACAAAATCCACTTCCTAGGCTCATGAGTTGGCTTAAATAGGCTCTACTCTTGACCGTCCATATCACACTACTTTAAATTTTCTACTAAAGATTACATGGGCTTGGGGCCGTGAAAAAATTAGAAAAAAAGGAAATATTAATGGGACCAAATTATTTTGGCTTGCTTTGTACCAGTCCTTAGATAAATTTGGTGTTAACGTGAATTAACCTAAGAGCTCTAAGATCATAATCCAACATCAAATATTGTTGCGACAAATTATATATATATGGAAATCAATTGATACAACAACTAAACTAGAGGAGGGAAGAAGATTTGAGTTGTGAATCTCCTTATAAAGGAGAACAGACAATGCCACTAATATGACTCTTGTCAGCATCATTCACAGATAAATAAATGTTGATTCTCACTCTCTTTTTAATAAATAGGTGTTTTTTTGGGTTATTTTTATCATTTTGTCAATTTTTATTAGCAATTTCATTATGTGGCCCAAAAAACAAACATATTAGTTATGTAGCATCTCGAGTTTCAAAGAAATTGTTCAACTAGTGAAGCATCTTTTCATTTGTGGGGGGCCTGAAGGAAGGAACCATTTATGGGCCTTGCCCAAGGACCATATAGGCCCATCATGCAAGAAAATGAGCATCAAGTTGGCCGAAGAAGGAGAAATGAACAACCACCGTGCCAAGGGTTTTAGGTCGAGACGGACAGCCAAGGGAAGGCGTTGGAGGTGAGAGAAAAGGCGTGTTGAGGAAGCACCCATCACTTTTGCATTAAATTCGCTGCACCAACCAGGATAGTTGCATCAATGGAGGACATGATGCCTAAACAATGCCCAGACAACCTATAGCTCTCCCTACACTTCTTCCAAAGGAGAGATGAGACAAGTATTAGATGGACATCTATCACCCTACAGCTGGAGGGTCAAGATTAAGTGCAGACTGCTATAAAATGAAGGGAGAACCCCATTAAAAGAGGATGAGAGAGAGAGAGAGAGTTGCTCAAATTTGTGTCATTGTTAGCTTTGGAATAACTTCCTCGGTCAGCCGAGGGAACATTAATGCGAAACTTTCCTTTCCCTTGATCTTTTTACTACTTGTTCCACTTTTCCATCTTTCTGCTAGGCCCACTTACCCCACGTTAGACTCTGAGCCTAGGAATCCACGAGTGGATCTGCTATTCCCATCTCCAAACAACTAATTGAAGTGGGCTGGTACCCCAGGCCCAAGCCCCTAGCCTTTGGGCCCTTGGAAGCTCGTACACAACCCGCACATCATTAAATAAGGAATTTGGCTTCATTGTAGAAATTCTATCCTATCTAAAAAAGAAAAAGAAAACGAATGCTTTATTTAGACCAAACGGAAAAATTTTAAAAATAGTAATGACGAAAAAATTTGATCAAATAGACACTATAATGTTAATTTTCTTCTTCTAATATAATCATCTCTAATCCAGCTCATCACAGAGTGTGTGTATATAAATCCCTTGATTACGACATTCAAAATCGTCCCGCTAAACAAAAGCGAAATGGAAAACCGCCAAACTCCATAGAAGCACCAGACTAGGCCATTAGAGATCGCGAATCGGAGATCCTTGTCAAAGTAGTTCCAAAATGCACACTTTCAAATCCCTAAATTTTCTCACCTATGCGGGTTCACCTCCGTCGCAATTCGAATTTAATTTCTCACTCGCTCTTCTTCTTATTCTAGATCGCGAAGAAAAAGCTTGAATTCTGCATTCACATCCGTTTCCGAAGATGCATGTGAATATTCGAGAGTACTCGGTGGATTCATCTTCGATTTCTGAGATCTCTGACTCTAATCACAATGGAGAAATCGACAAAAGTAAGTTTGGATTCGAATCCAACCTGGTTCTATATTTATCGCCCTTTGTCATTTTTATGTGATATTTTGTTTTGATTTCTCTAAACTATCTACGATAAAGCAAGCACAAAATGCAATATATATAATCTGCGAAATAAAAGGTTCTTGCAATTTTCTGATTAGCTTGATAATTACGCTGGTTAATGATTAATTTGAAACCATTTGGTTTTGAGAAAATTTAGAAAATCAAACTAAAAGTAAAATTTTCACATAACGTAGTCTGATTGATTAATCATTCTGTTTTTGAGTTTTTTGAATAATTTGTTTCATTTTTAAAGCTGCGAATCTGGCTATTTCTCAGGCCTTGAACTCGGTGGATACCGATCATTAATCTAAGAAGCTTCTGGATGCTCTGATTAATCTAACAAGCACAAGAGGTAAGGGCATTTATTGTTTGGCTTACCAGGTTTATTTATTTATTTATTTTACTTCATGAGATGATATGCTTTGCATTTTTATTCCCCTCTGATAATCATAGTTGCTTTGAAGTTCAACTGATTGCACAAAACTTTTAAACGGAGTTGATTTGGTTGAATACGATTTAACATAATTGATTAGCATAATGTGCCTCGACGTGATCGAGAGAAAAGAATTTATCTCATCATATGAACTGTTAATTTTTAATTTTATATAGACAGCAAGCTTTATAAACTGCCTGTATGGCATGTGAAAATTTGAGCTTTAATGCCTTGGTCTCGATGGTGACGTAGACTGGCAATGACCTTCTCTAAGTTTTAGGAAAATAGCTTTGTTTTTGTCTTTAATGCACCTGATGTATATATGGTGTTGAAAAATCTGTAGGTTAGTACCAATACTCAGAAAAGGATGAGAAATTATACTACCTGCTCACTAAGAAGTCACTATGATGCAGGACAAAGCCTTAAAAAGGCAATTTGATGTAGGATCTTTAGGATTTTAGCATGGAGTTTGATTTCTTGATGCACTTGAACGGTTCTTGAATAGGGTTTAGGCAATAAAAATGTTGGATCTTGAATATGCTTGATGCAGTTTGGTGTTAAAAACAGTAAATATATATTTTTTGATAATAATAAAAAAAAAAAAGATACAATGAAAAATAAAGAAAGATAAGCACTAATCAATCATATCTAGGTTTTCCTGAACAATCACACTTAAGTATAAGAGAAGACAATCACACCCTAAAAGCTTAACATAAGCTGTTTGAATTTTTTAAAACTTAGAAGGACTAGAACTACTGTCTGTGTACTACTACTTGGTCTTTTCATCAATAAGAATGTTACTTATCAAAAAAAAAAAAAAAGACTAGAACTCTAAATATCATATTCCTAAAAAGACTAGGACTACTAATAATAAAGAAAAAGTATGCAAGAACTTCTAAGCCAAATAACAAAATGACTCAAAAATACAAAATAAGACTCATGGGCTTTGGTACAGCTAAGGAGAACCCATTCCAAAAAAAATAAAATAAAATAAAATTTACCAGCTTGGCCTTGTTATGGTAAAACTTAATTAAAATTGATCCAGCAATAAATAAATAAAATAAGGCTCAATTGAACTTAATCTAAAACATCCCAAATTAATGCTTAAATACAACAGGTTGTCATTGCCTCTTTTTGACAGATGGAAGATAATATTGAACAAATATTTGGGCTACTTCAAGGTAGCTTGACTCGAGTCCTCCGGCACAAGAGTGTAAGTTGTTTTCAATTGATTGAGCTTGCTTGATTTAATACAGCTTTTTCAATGTTCACATAATATTTACATACAAAAAATAAAAACTAATCCTAAAAGAAAGAAACAAATAACAACAGAAATTTAATTCAAACTTAAAGTCCAATTGTTCTTCCATTTAAAAAAGTAAAGGCTACAGCTGTCCAGAGGATTTTTTTTTGTGCACATAACATCTCCCTTCCCCTTTAAATAATAAATACATCCCTTGTCCTCTAGGTAAAAAAAAACTCTGGATATCTTTGTTAGGCCTATTCAGCATCTTCCCATGTGGCATCTGTAGGTGACAATCCTTGCTGATAAATTTGAATTTTAACCTTCTTTCCTTTGTCTTCAATCCAGCATTGCTTGGGGTCATGGGACTAACCTACCCTGGTCTAATCAGGGGCAACTGTGATTGAGAAAAAACATTCTTCCCAAGTTTCTCCTTGAGCAATGAAACGTGAGAAACTACATGAGTCTGAGAACTAGCAGGTAACTCCCATTATAAGCTATAGCTCTAATAATTTTCATAGGGTCCATAATTCCTCGGTTGAAGTTTTAGATTGGCTTGGAACAACACTAAGTTGCCTTTATGGCTGCAATCACAAATACATCCAATCCACAGCTTATTATTCCTTTTCTTGGTGGTGCTTAATATACACCCTCTCCATATGAATATGAGAATCTTTGAGACTGGTCTTAAGGGTCTTGAGGAGTTGATCCCGGTTCAATAGTTCTTGTTCCACTGCCTTTACCCATACTGTGCCAGTGACATAAGTGAGAAAATTGGGAGGTGGTTGGCCATATACCACTTCGAAGGATGTTATGGTAGTGCTCTACTTAAGTCAGCCATTTTGCCCAATCATTGGGTTGATAACTAGTGATATATTTCAAATACATTTTTTATGTCTTATTAAGAACCTCTGTTCGTCCATTGGTTTGTAGATGGTTTGTAGAGCTGAAGCTAAAATCAGTCCTGTTCAAATAAAACAGTTTAGTCCAACACAAGCTTGTGAAGGTAAGATATCACCAACAATAATGTGGGGTATTGCATGGAGCTTAAATATATGATCAAAGAAATTTGACCCTGCCTTATTAAAATAAAAAAAATAAAAGAAAGGCAAGAAATTTGACCCCGTGGCCATGTAAGGATCACTGATGGGGATAACTGAGCATACTTTGATAGTCTATCCACTACTACCAAGATAGAGGACTTACCTTTGGATATGGGTAGACCATCAATAAAATCCATGGAGATATCTTCCCATACCTAACTAGGAGTTGGTAATGGTTGAAAAGACCTACTGGGTTGAGTTGCTCCACCTTATGCTATTGATAAATTGCATACTGCTGTATGCAGTCTTTGACGTGTTCTCTTATGTATTTCGTATAAAATTTGGACCTAACATGGTGTAGTGTTTTTGATAGCCTTTATGAGTGCTTACATGAAACTACTTGATGATGTCTTGGGTTAGAGAGGATTCGTGTTTAAGATAAAACTCCATTTTCTATACTCGCAAAGGCCCACGGCTTCACCTTCTCAAGCGAGGTGAACTAGCTTCTGTAGATTGGGGTTGGAAGAATTTTCTTCTTTAATGGTGTCCAACCGGCTAGGAGTTGGATGAGATAAGGTTGCTAGCTCCGCAATGTCTCCCTCCTGTCTTAGTGACAAGTAATTCACACCTTTATTCTCACTCTCTTTTTTATAATTATTAGTAAAATCAAACCTCACTAACTACATCCATGTTTGCTGTGCAGGGTTGGCAATCCTTTGGGTCTATAGATATTTGAGGTTCTTTTGATCCATTCAGATTATAAATTATCGTCCCAATAAGTAGGAAGGCCATTTTTGTACATCTAACACTAAGGTAAGGAGTTCCATCTCATATGTTGACATCAACAGATGTTTTTCACTAAGAGCATCACCAAAAAGTCTATGGGTTGCTCTTGCATTAAGACAAGCCCTATCCCAGACCTAGATGCATCACATTTTACAATGACCTTTTTGTTGAAATTGGGTAAGGCAGGAATAGGTGTTGTAGTCATGGCCTCTATGAATTGTTGGAAAGCTTGATCAGCCGCAAGACTTCATGTAAATGAATTTTTTATTATAGAATTTTGTTTAATGGAGCTGTGATCTTGCCATAATTTTGGATAAACTTCCGATGGTAGGCCTTCACCCCAAGGAACCCTTACATGGCAGTAGTAGTTTTAGGTATTGGCCACTCTAACATGGCCGAGACATTTTAAGGGCTGACAGCCACTCCTCTTGAAATGATATGTCCCAGTATTTCACTTCAGTCCGCACAAATTGACATTTCTTCTTCTAAACTAACAGTTGATGTGACTGAAGAATGGTGAAAGTTTTTTCTAAGTGAGCTAATTGGTCATTCCTTGATTTACTAAAAACTATTATGTTCTCAAAGAAAATTAGGATGAATCTATTCAAGCGTGCTTAAAATACTTCATCCGTGAGGGCTTGGAAAGTGGAGGGTACATCAGTGAGGCCAAAGGCATCACTAGGAACTTGAAATGCCTATCGTCTAGACAAAAACATGACCCAGATGGTACTCACTTCGTAGATCAGAGCTTCGAAGAATGTTGTGTCCCGTGCAATTCATCAAGTAACTTATCAATGATCGGAATGAGAAATTTGTCTTTGATGGTTAGCTTGTTCAATGACCTGTAATCCACACACATACACCATGAGGCATCATGTTTTTCAATGAGGAATACTGGCGATAAGTTGGGGCTATTACTGGGTTTGATTATGCCAGAAGTCAGCAGCTCCTTTACTAGATGCTTGATTTCGGTCTTCTGCCAATATGGGTACCAGTACGGCTGCACACTTACTGGTCCACTGCCAGGTTGCATGGAAATTTTATGATCATGACTTCTTGGAGGGGTTAGGCCACTTGGAGCTTGAGGCAACCTGGAACTTCTCCAATAACAGATGTAATCCTCAGCAAATTGGAGGGGGAAGAATTTTGAGGACTGCCCTCTATTTGAAGCAAAACCCCCTGCCTAGCAAAACCCCATGCCTCTAATTTTCTGTAACCTAGCAGAGGTGCGGTTCCTTCGCAATTCTGTCTACTACTTGAGATTTTCCTTTTAGAACAATCTCTCTTCCATTGATGTTGAACTTCATCCACAGCCTTGAAAAGTCTCACAAAATCTCACCTAGAGATTGTAGCCACTGTAGTCTCAAGACTATATTTTATCCTTCTAAGGGAAGAATAAAGAAATCTACTTGGGTAGTAATCCCATATAATTTTAATGGCACACAATAAGAAATCTGCATGGGTAATAAAACCATGAAATTTTAACAGCAAACGGTTCCACTGACCTTCACTTTTCAATTCCTCCTTGGAAGCTACCAGTACCTTAAGCCTTTAGTGTTTGGTGTCAATTTGGTTTTATTGGCCAAATCCTCACTCACAAAGTTCTGAGTGCTACTAGAATCAACCAAATACCAAGGGTGTCATGTGCTTGTGTTGTCCTTGAAGCTGCATGATGTTTGGTGCAAGAGCTCCACTTATTGTGTGAAGAGAAATCCCAAGCACCACGTCTTCACTTCCCATCTCAATTTCCATATCCACCTCTTGATTGTCTTCCTTGGAACATGCTTCAATCAAGAACAACCTTTTGCCTTGGTGGCTTGGGTTATAATTTATAGCAGTTGAAACATAGCCCTTTCTCCCTTATTTCCTGCAACTTGATGAGAATCATTTGCCTTATGGGCAGGGTTGGTCATGCAGACGGACCTCCTTTTTCTTGAGTGGCATTGGTTGTCACGATGGTTTGGAAATTCTATCGTTGAGACATGTTTCTAGCCTCATGTAACCTGGCCAAGCCAATGACTGGGGTTAACGTGGTAGGCCTTCCTGCAAGAATGTCTACTTCAATGGTGTTCTTCAGTCCTTTGGTAAAACAGCTCACCTGCTGTCCTTGTGGGGAGATGGACAACTTTAGCCAACAGTTTTTAGAACTGTGTTCGATAGTCCATGATTGTGCCACTATGCTTCAATTTGGTTAACTATCCAAAGTAATCTACATGTTGTGTTGGATTGTAACCAAGAGGTCCATCTTGAAATCCACCCTAAGAAATGGTACCCATCTCTTGTTTAATCATTTGAAACCGAAGTTGAGCACCCCCTTCTAATTGAAAGGATACTAGAGCAACTTGGTCTTCAATGGTGTGGAGCTGTAAGAACTGCTTTGCTCAACAAAGCAGACTTGTGGGGTCTTCCTCGCCATTGAAGCAAGGGAAGTAGATTTTAGCCATTTTGGGGACATAAGAATGTTGTGTCACCTATCTTGTTGCTTTGTCTGATTCTTGCTTACTGTTGCCACATTGTGTTCTGGAGCAAGAGCTTTCCCCTTCTTCATGGTGGATAGACAGTGTTAATCTTAGGAAAAAGCTTGGATATGCACTCGAGAATCTGTTGTTGACCAGTAAACAAATAGCTCACAGTGTGATTAAGTGCTCCACCTTTGGTCCATACCCAAGCAGCTCTTATACAATGTACAATGAATTGTTGTTCCCTATTTTGACATATGGTAGATAATATTGAACAGATATCTGCGCTACTCTACTTTAAGGGACTGGATCGGGCCTAAGTCAATAGACCTAGCAGAAGTTGAAGTGACTTCATTAGTTACTGACATCCAGCAGGGATAGCAGAATTCTCCCATCTTAACATATGTCCTACCAGTCTAATCTGAATATCTGATGCTTACATGTTACAATGATAACATCCACTTTGCCAAAGTGGCCTTTTAACACATTATTTCTTAAGGAAATGTGAAGAGTTATTCAGTCTGGGGATAACTCGGAGAGGTCTGCTGGCAAAGGCATGTCCTCCACTTTCCATTTGTCCTTCACTGATTTGATGATCGCAGTCTGGTCAATAGTCTATGATGAGTGGTGTTGTTTGTTGTCCAGGAACAGCTTTGTTTTCTGAAGAGGACTATTTATGACAAATTGTCCACAGAGAATTATAAACAGAAAGCTGTTTTAAACACTGACTCATGCTCACACACAGTTAGATATGTTTGCGTTTGAAGTTATACCACGAGGATAACTATATGCTAATACTAATAAGTTAGAAAATTAATATTTGTGATAATTCACCAAAATTCTTGAGCACCCATGATTATCTCTCTACTGATTCGATTGTCTATTTTGTCATTTTAAAATGTCATTTAGTAGTTGAAGTGTCTGTATTGAGTCAAGATTTGTCCAATTTGTCTGTGATAGTCTCTATTAAAATGATCAGCTGAGCAACCCTGGTTATAGGTGCACATGCTTCAATGTAATGAGAGAGAGAGAGAGAGAGAGAGAGAGAGGTTCAACCAAGATGATGCCTTCAAAAATATATGATAGAAATGATATCTTCAATATGAGAAGTATATGATCCAAGCAGACACATCATCCATACATGATAAATGTTACTGTAAAGAAATCATAGTGGTAGACTGGTAGCTAGGGAGATGATATGGAGGGTTCAAGTAAAACCAGTCAAACATAAGCAGTCAAAAAAAACTTTCGAAAATAAAGAATAAACTAGAGAAAGGACTTCTTATCCTAGGTTATGGTAGGGAAAAATGTGCTAAGAAAAGGTAATGGTGGTCTTTCAGATGCATCGTCCCAGTCCTTAAAAAGCTCAGTAGCTGCCACATGGTTTATCCCTGTAGTTAATTACCTTGTTTTTAATGATGTAAAAGGGCACCAAGCATGACCTTTGTAGGTTCCTTTATGGAAGCAGTTAAAATTTACTTGATGGGGATGAGAACGACTCTGAATGGATAAACAGTTATACACACCAAGAGAAATTTTATAGGCTCCCTTTCTCGGAAAGTGATTTTTTGAAGGGACAGATAAGAATCTAATTTGACAGTTAAATACTCGATGGGTCAATAAAAGAAGCTATGAAACACACCAGTAGGAATCAGAGAGAGGGTGGGTGGTGGGGTAGCTGCAGTAAAAAGCTAATGATTTAGTGTAACCCACAATAATATTTAAGTTAATGAATAAGAGAGTGAAAAGAGATCTAGCTGTACTTAAAGCCTTAAAGGCAAGGATTTGGTGTAATCCACCAAATTTGAACTGTTGAATGAGATTCTGAAACCTGTGTATTGTGTATTTGAGAGAGAGGAGTAGAGGCCAATGGGCTGTAACCCAAATGGCACTTCCAACACCCCTAGAAACGGGATGGTGGGTATGATGTTGCAGGTTCTAATCCTTCATGGTGCGTGAGTTAGATAACTAGAATAATGGTTTTGTATAATCCAGGAAAGAAAAGCTATTATATGGGTTTCTAATACAATCTTTGGTACATGAAAGAAGGTAATAATAAAAAAAAGTGTCTTCCCATTGAAAAGTAAATGGAATAAACCATTTCCTAGTGCCTCATAAGACTGGATTTGCTCAACTATGTTTCTGTAACATTTGAAGGCACAAATTCATCAGTGGAAATGAAAATAGGTATAATTTGGAAGCATGGCTTTTGAAATTTATGCGTCAATTATAGAATCTACCTAGGTACATAGCTTTTCTAAGTCTATAATAGGCAGATTAGCAGAGAACACATCCATGATCTGAAGTTTTAAACATCCTAAATTGGTTTTTAGAGTAATTTGCAGATCTTTACAGAAACATCTAACATCAAAGAAAAATTTTATTCATGTATTTACATATTCCCTTGGGAAAAAATAGAATACTTTGGGAGTACGATCTGTGTGTGTGTGTGTGTGTGTGTGTGTGTGTGTGTGTGTATTTATTACAATAAACAAATCCTTTGTAAGCACTTAGCTGGATGTTTCAAGAAATGTTTAGGGCATGCTTAGTCAGAGACACATTGATTATTATGATGCTTATATACCATCTTGCCTTGACATTTAACTCATTAAAGCATCAGCATGCATTTGAATTTGAGAATAAAATCCTGTGGTCCTTGGAAGGTTATGAAAATTGCATTATCTTCAATTTTTCATGATAGTTTTGGAAAGCATGCTGTGAAGATGTAATTGTTCCCCACTTAAATTATATTGCTAGTAAATTGTCTTGCCAGCTCAGTATCACCTAGAAAGCACATAAGAAGCATACAGTGCTCCTTTCTTCTACCATTATTTGAGGGTGTTTATATACATGCTGTGACTTGGTATAGGGCTATCATTACTATTTTAAGAAGGAAAATGCCAAAGCTACTCTACTAACTTTACTACAAAAATTTGACAAACTGAACTGGTAATGAATTGGTGCCACATTAACTATATATTAGATAAATTTCTTAATTACCTTTTGCTTTGTGATTTAAAAGTTAACGCATCAATTTGTAAGATTTATACGGTAAAATTTTTAATAACTGTAGCGTCACTCTTTTGAGAGTATATGTGATTTTGGATGCTGCATATGCTGTAATGCTTATCCTGTGAAAGGCAGCCCACAGACTAATTAAACTCCAGATGAGTTGAATGAAAGGTTTGGAAAAAAAATATATAGATGCTTAGCTAATAAGTAGACGATTGTGAGTTGAATTTTTCTGAAGTTGATTCCTGGTGGCATATTCTGATCTCTAAATAGGAATTTGTTCTGGTTTATAAAAAACGTTTTGATCCTGATTTGAGCTTCGTTCCTTCAGAAAACTTGATTATTACTATGGCTATCTCATGGGATATGAGGAGATCCAGTAATGATTCCTCACTTCAGACAGTACACAACTACAACCATCGTAAGGTATCATTCAGATTTATGGAATGCAGGTTTTCTGAATCATCTTCATTCAACCTTCAACATCCATCTACAATAAATAGTATGCTTTCTGGTGCTCTTTAATGATGTGTCACTTTTTGATACTGTTGTTTTATTGTGTCTCACACAAGGGAGGCAATGTCACTTGAGCATCAATAATGCCCACTTGCCCAGTAGTTTTCCAGTCTCTCCAAGAATATTTAAAGGTTTCTCAGTAAAATGTCCCTACTGATATTCACATGGTACCATGATTTTGATGAGAATAAGGATTAGGTTCATGATTAATCAAAGTTTTAGACAAATTAAAAAAATTATAAAATTATACTGCCATTTAGAACTTTTTCTTTTTCTCAAAGTCTGGTTGTCAACCTTTTATTTGTGTTAACTTTGTTTGTATTTTAAAAAACTAAATAATAATTGTTTTGCTTGAAACTTTACTTGGTGGTCTCTGAATTTTGTCCAATGAAAGAAAGCGATTGGGCTTTTGAATTTTTCATTGAGTGCTGCGAGCGTGATAGTTATCATAAATGTCAAGTGGGGAAAAACCATTCACTGGTTAATGGGGCTCCTATCTTGATAATTATGATTATGATATAATAATTAGTGATTGCATTGGATAAAATATCTGGTCCACTAAGGAGCAGGGACCCCATTGCTGGAAATGTGGAGCTTAACTGTCCACACCTCATAAAAGGAGAAAAATTCCAAAATTCTAACCAATACAAAACAAAAGGCCGGAGATAGAGAAGTGCCAGAGAAACAACCCACATTGCACATGCATTTCGTTTGTTTATCATTTCTTTTGTGGATCATCATCCCCCCCATAATCATTGCACGGAATTAAAACAAATATTTATGCGGGACCCTCAGTCCAGTCAACTAGTGGAAGCCAACACCACAGAAACACCCAATTATGCTTTGGCACGTCAACAGACAACAATACACATTATTTTTTTTCGTTTTCTTATTTTTACATCATTAAACTTCGCAAATTTCAACTGAAAAATGAGGGTTTAGCATTAATTTTTTAACTATGTAGTCAAACGGCCTATTTTCAAATTATGTGGTAAAATACCTTTATTTTAGAACTTGAGTTTTGTGTATTTTTCCATTTAAATTTTGTTGAAAATTTTGCGCATAACTAATGTAGAGTTCTATTTAAAAATATGCATAGAACTCGGTATTGCTAATATTGAGTTCTGGTTAAAACTTTGACATTAGCAATAACAAGTTCCAACACAAATGTATGTTTTGCTACATAATTGGAAAAGGGGGTTGTTTGACTATGTAGTTAAAAAAATTAATGCTAAGTAGTCATATTTTTCGAATAATTGCTTTTTATCATCAGATCTAACTATCTAAAACATCATTTGATTTTTGGTGTCGGCTGGGTTTAAACTTTAGATGTGACTTTATTTCATTCTTTTTCGGTAGTCATGTTCAGTGAGACATTTAAATCAGTTGTGTTATTGTCAGGGCCGGTCCTAGGCCTAGGCCATATAGGCAATCGCCTAGGGCCCCCTACTAGAAAAAGGCCCCAAATTTTGGGGCAAAAATTGAAATATATTTTTTTTAAAATATTTTTTTTGAGATATAAGAAAAAAAAATTAAATTTACATTTTTAATCTACTTTTAAGAAGTTTCAAAGAATTCATTAATGCTAGAAATAATACAACTTTAAATATATAGGGCTTACAAATATATGTCACTAATCACAAGATATAATTCAGATAATAAATTGCTAGAAATACTATAAATTTTACTTCAAAACCTTTACAAATTGATGTAACAATTAATATGATTTGTGGACGTCAATAACCTATTAAATATTTTTTTAAATTACTTTTTGTGATTGATGATACATCTTTATAAGCATCATTTTGTAAAATTTATAATATCCCTAACATCATTCATTTAAATACTTATTTATTATCTTCTTGAAGTGTTACTAATCACATTCATTGCTACATTGTTTGTAAGTTTTTTGTAGTAAAGTTTTTTTTTTAATAACTTTAGCATTTCTTCAACAAAAAAAAAAAAAAAAGCATATTACAAGATAAAAAGAATGGATTTTTGTTATAAAAAAATTTATGATATTAAAACCTAGTTAAATATTATTTAAGTAATAACAAAAGGCCCCATTTAAATATATTGTCTTTGACCTCAAGGTTTGTTAGGCTCCTCTGGTTATTGTGGTTGTGATTACTTACTGCTATTGATCCCACAACAAGCTTTCAGTTCATTTACCAGCACTTGCTAGTATGCCTTTTTAGCTATTTCGTACGTTGTTTTTTCTTAGTAATTAAGGAGGGGAGTAGAGCCTGCTTCTTAATTTCTTGACAAATGTTGGTAAGCTCTTTGAATTTCCTTGGGTTGTGATTTTATGTTATTTATTTCAGATGTTGAATTACCTTTAACAAGCTCACATTGTGATTGTGACCATAATTCCGGAAATTTTGCTTTAGAGAGGGAATTCGTTTATATTTTAGAGTGAAAAAAAAAAAAAGTCAATGAAATTGTCGATAATATTAAAAGCTGTTTCTCAAGAAGAAGAAAAAGATTTGAAAAGGATAGTATATGGCAAGCAATATAAGACAAATGTTAGTTAATGTAGTGAGGTAGAGATTGTTAGTTAGAGCACAATTTTCTGAGAAAAATTAGATGACAGCTGGAGATTGCCCATATTTCTCATATTTTCTTGGAACAATTTTCTTTTTTTAGTGAAATTTTACTCCACTACAATGCTACATAAGTTAAGGCCCACTGGCCCAGTGACACATTGTAGAATATATACAAGTTAAATTTAATGAATGTTTGAAAAATTAAACGGAAAAAAACAAGCCGAGCCTCTTGTTTTTTTTTACCTAATATGTTTGAATTTGTACCCAAACATTTTCTATTATATATCTACTACATCATAAAATGAACTTCAATGATTACAATGAAAGAAAACCAAGATAGAAACTTCAAAATTGTCACTTATAGTGTTGCATTAGGTATACTTTGAGAGGATCTTTGACCTCTCATATTTCATGAATGTGAGTTGAGATAAAAATATATAAAATCTCATCCTTTAAAGGCTTTGTCAAAATAAAATAGAAAGGTTAAAAGACCAAACTTGTTTGTAATAATTAACAAAGGTGCTTATTATCTCATGCCACTGACTGACTCATTCTTACATATAATAAAGCCCCCTCTCACAAATAAACAAAATAAATCCATGTGTATAAAGTGCCATTACCACTGGAGCATTATAATGCAAATACATGTACTATGCAATCTCTAATAATTTGAACCCTGACCTAACCAACCACCAAAGACTAGCAAAATAAGCAACAAAACGTTAAAGTAGGGGGCGATGGGTGGGAGGCACAACATCACAAAACACAAACACAACACAACAACACAAAGCAAAATTAAAATTTAAAATAAAACAAAAATAAAAATAAAATTTGTGAACCGACTCGTGCTATCCTCTGATTCCTTTATAACACTCTCCCTTCACATTTCGCACCGTTCCGTTCCTCATTCTCATTCTCATTCTCTCTCTCTCTCTCTCTCTCTCTCTCTCACACAAACACAAACACAAACCGTTGGATCCGAGCCTATGTGAAAATAGAGTACTATCATTCTCTCAAAGGTATATAGTTTCTCTTACCTTTCTTTATTTCGGTTTGTAAACTATATGTCCTTATATATGTATATAGTCTTACACGTTTTCGAATCAAATATATTAGATTTCGATACCAAACAATTTTGGTAAAAAGCTTTGTGGGTGGGTACTCTGATGGCGTCAACGCTGATCTCAAACAACGTCGTTTCCAACACTGATCGTTCACGAAAGAAAAAGAAGAAGAAAATCCAAGCCAGAGATCAACAGCTACAACAACAAGAAGAGGATAAAAACCACAACAAATGGAAATCCGAGGCTCAACAACAAATTTACTCCTCCAAGCTCCTTCAAACTCTCAGCCAAGTCCACCTCAGCCCTCCTCCTCCTCCTTCGGCTACGGCTACGGCTACGCGGCGCGGTCGAGCCGTGCGTGAAGCCGCTGATAGGGTCTTGGCTGTGGCGGCTAAGGGAAAAACACGGTGGAGCAGAGCCATCTTAACGAACCGGCTCAAGCTCAAGTTCCAAAAGAAGCATAGGAAGCAGCAAAGAGTGGTGAGTGCCCCCGGGACTAGCCGGTCGCCCAAGAAGCCTAGAGTGAGTGTGTTGAGGCTAAAGGGGAAGAGCTTACCGGCTGTGCAGAGGAAAGTGCGTGTTTTGGGCCGGTTAGTCCCCGGTTGCCGGAAACAACCCTTGCCGGTGATTCTAGAAGAAGCTACCGATTATATAGCCGCGCTTGAGATGCAAGTCAGAGCCATGACCACCCTCGCCAACCTTCTCTCCGGCTCCTCCTCCTCCTCCTCCTCATCCGCCAGCTCTAGCTCCGCGCCGCCGCCTAACTGATCACACTTTTCTCTACTGCCACGTGTCCTTTCCATTATCTCTTCTTTCTTTCTTTCTTTCTTTCTTTTTTCCTTTCCCTTATCTCAAATCTCTCTATTAATTCTCTGTTAAATACGATGTTGCCTTTTTCTCTTGCAAGTAAAATTAAAAATCTTTTCATACTACCATGAAATAATTTTTTTTTTCTTTTTTAATTTCGTTTTGCTACAATTAATTAGACATGAGAAATTAAATACTAAATATTTTTGTTGAAAATATTAGAAAATGTTCACCGACCTACTGGAAAATCTAAATTTATTTCTTTACTTAATTTTGTGACAACATGGCCTACTATCTAATCTTTTGTTACCGACTATTAATCTGGTAGCGATTTTAGTTGTTACTATTGATAGAGTGCAAGTTTTTTGTTTTGTTCTTTTTGAGAAAAGATAAAGTGAAAGTTTATGAATGAATGGGTGTGATGATAAAAATAATTATTATCAATAGTTGATTTTTCCAAATTTTATTGTATTCATAGATTCAAAAGGGAAAACAGAAAGTATTTAGACAATAGGGCTTAATTGGAGTATGTTCTTAGGAAAAATGAAATAGGCAAAGAGGAATTATTCGGAATTTTTGTGCGATGTTTCTAATTTATGTGTTTTGAAAATCCAGTTGAAAATGATGAATTTGAAGGTTTATTTTTTGGAAATAATAATAAAATTCAGGGCTTGTGGTTATGCGCATTTAATTCAGTGCTGTAAAGGGCATTCAAAGCGTGCTTCTTTACAAGATCTTTCATGGCGATAACATGGGTAAGATTATTATAGTATCAGACAGACATACTTGCCGGGATTATTATTTTGTTATTATTGGATGGTAGGCAGGGTATGTTGTGCCCATTTATTAATTTCTTATTATTCAACATTGTGCTA
Source organism: Castanopsis chinensis (assembly GCA_032878915.1). Classification (NCBI taxonomy): domain Eukaryota; kingdom Viridiplantae; phylum Streptophyta; class Magnoliopsida; order Fagales; family Fagaceae; genus Castanopsis; species Castanopsis chinensis. Next base: position 4,454,003 of record JAVQMG010000113.1, read on the forward strand.
ATATATGATTGGATGATATTTTGTTTTCTTATAAAGGAAAACTTATATAACATTCTCATATGAAAATTATTCATCCCAAAAAAAAATATTATTCCGACACATAATTTATTAATGGTTCCAATTTTTATGGGTTATTTTTGCAAAGGTGGTGGGGGACCAATTATGACAATCTTATTCTTACCTTACTATGCTCCTTCATGTATATGAATCATAATTCGACATAAGTGTCACTTGGGTTCATTGTTTCGGACGATATGAGGTAAATTCACTGTTTCAATATCTTAATTACTATGTCACGACATTCTCATTGTATTTGGGGAACAAAATTCATTGTGACATAATTACGAGAGAAAAAAAAAATTTTACATGAATTTTCCTTTTTTACTGGTGGTCTATATTATTGGTTTACTAGATTGAAATTCAATGATGGCTTATTTTTGGTAAAAGCAAAGCAAAAAATTGTCAAATAGTGTCATTTCGTTTGGTATAATTAATCACTTATTACAAGCAATGCGAAGAAAAAATAAATTGACAAAGACAACTCTGTGATTTGCATTAACTGGGATTTGCTTTGTGTAGAAGTCAAAATGGGACACATGTAGTATGAGTTTACCATGGTGGTGACGGAGAGAGAGAGAGAGAGAGAGAGAGAGAGAGCGAGAGAAGTGGGTATTGATTATAGTGATCACTGATCATAGAGTTAAAGTGAGCAGAGAAGAACATGTGGGAGTGTCTTGAATAGCTAACTCCACTGCCCAAAAGTTGCCGAAAGCGCCAAAACAATTTATGAGACAAGCTTGGTTAACATGTCACATGGCTTCTTTGTCCCCACGTTAAATAGTGCATTTTTTTTTTTTTTTTTGACACTCCCCGAAACCCAAAGTTTTTGGTCGCATGTGAGAGCTATCTGAAACACCATTCAGCAGTTTCAATCAAGGCTATTTAACCCCACACACACACACACAATTCAATCTAGGTTCACCTGCCCTACTGAAGTCTAAAATGAATGAATGAATGAATGGATGATGGTTTTAGAGACAGGGTCCCCTAGGCAACCCAGGCCTAGTTATGAGAGTCACTCTCAAAAAAAGGGACTAGTGGGTTTGACACCTGTTTCCTCTTTGTCTCAAACTATTGTTTTCCACTGTATAATACCACCTCTTGAGGCACACGGATACTTCTTATTAGTTTCATCACTATCAGTTGGATTGGCTTGGAATGGAATGGGTTAAAAATGAGAGACTCTAAGGTTCTGTTTGAATAGAGTTTATTATTAAAAATTGAAAATTGAAAACTGAAAATACTATAGTAAAATAATTTTTAAATGTATGAATAGTACTGTGGGACCTATTTTTAATAAAAAAATTGTTAAAAAAGTGCATGAACAGTATATACACAGTACGTGAACAATGCACGCACAGTAGCGCACAGTGCACGTACTGTTCCTCTTGTCTCCCCGCAGTGGGGAAAAAAAAAAAAAGCAAAACGCTTCAAAACGCAAACGTAAAAGCTAAAAACTAGATCCAAACAGGTACTAAATAGAGGCATGCATGGTGGGGTAAAAAAAAGGACCACTTGTTTTGCCCCAACAGGCCTCTCTCTCTCTCTCTCTCTCTCTCTCTCTCTCTCTCTCTCTCTTCAAAATATTTTTATAGAGTTCACAGTTAATGTATGACCTTAAAAAACTCTAATTATCTAATTTAGGAAATATTTTATAAAAAAATTGAAATTAAATTTTTAAAGAAGTTAGTCATTTTTTTTATATTTTATTATAAAAAATTCCTAAAATAGTTTATAAATAGATGCTCTAAGGATATATATTAATAACATCCATAAATTCACGAGTTTCAAATTGAATCTTGAATTTTTAAAATCGTATTAATTTAAAACCCTAATCAAATCTCATATTAAACCAAAAAAGTTTGGATTTAGATTGATATGATTCATCATGACTTTTAAGTGGAATTGTAATGTACTTTTGTGTTAGAATTCATTTCCTTCTCCCTTGTGTATGTTTGTTTCTCAAAAAAGAAAAGAAAAAAAAAAGAAAAGAAAAGAGGATTGGTATCAATTCTAAAGTTTATGATAATCTGAAACAAATGAAACTATGATTTCTGTCAGGTTACTGAAAACACACTTAAAATATAAGGTTAAAAATGTAATTTTCTCTTGCTCTGATTTTAAGGGTGAAAAAAGCAGGAGTAATTATAAGAAAAATCTACATAAGTTGTCAAAGAGCACATGGTAGCATTCATTTCAATCAGGATACAAACAGTAGAACGCAAATGCATCCATTTGACTTATTTAAACCCACATTTAAAGTTTTACACGAATCAACGAATAAGTGTCAGTGGGATGTGAGCATTGGGGTGCAGGGAAAAAAGGGTAACGTTAAAATACATAAATTCAATTGTGGCTGCAGAGTTGTTGTGACATGGAGAGTTGCGATCGATAAAGATGTGTCTTTACCTGATTCAATCTCACGCTTACACCAATCACAGTTTTCTACCAAACGAGTTGAGTTATAGTACAAAAACCATGTCAATTTATATATCCCTAACCTTTCTAGATAAATAAAAAAAAGCATTTGAGTTTGAGAAATCAGAGTTTGGTTTATTATTTAAAAAAGAAAGAGAAAGAAGGAAAAGAGGAAAAAAGGGAATTGGGAAAACTGTTTATGTGTCACATCAAGCTCTAGCTCCAATTATTGGGATCAAAATGACAAGGCGTGAGCAATTTTTTGAAGGAGGGCTACACTACCTTTGTAGGCCTTAGCTTATTGAACTCGTGACACCAACTTTTAAGCACATGTTAGTCACAGCCAAGAAGTTCGTAAAATCAAAAGAAGGGGTGGAATGCACGCAGCGACTATACATTATTCCCTTTGTTTTATGACCCCCCCGCTTTTGTTCAAAGTATCACATTATTGATTCGATTAAGATATATTTATCTTTTAAAACGGATGTGATTAAGATATATTTATCTTTTAAAACGGATGTGATTAAGATATATTTATCTTTTAAATGGATGTGATTAAGATATATTGAGGTGGTTATCAGCGGTATTGTCATACTTTTACTATGATTAAAAACCCCTTCTCCCAATTAATTCTAAGAGGGGAAAAAATTGAGATCTTCATAGGTTTTTTTCTTTCTTTTTGGATAGATACGCAAATAGTGGGAGAGAGGGAGATAGCTTGAAGTTTAAATTATATATACAGAATGCTGTAAAATATATCATTACCATTAGACTATCGTTTGAACTTCAGATCTTTATAAATTTTATTAGTAGAAAATACAACTTTCTTAATAGTTTATGTCTTTTTTGGTTCTATCATAATTTAGTCCACAAACTTTTAATTGTTACAACTGACCTCCTAAAATTTGGATTAAAAAAATTGTTAGGTTTTTTTCCAAATTAATAGTTTTTGTATTTTTGAGACAAACAAATTACACCTTATAGTTTGGTCCAATCACAATTTAGTCTCACGAGCATTTTCAATTCTTACATTTTGACTTCCTAGCTTTTAATTTAAAATGAAATCATTTGGGATATTTTAGATGAAACTAACTACTTCATCTAAATCCAATCCAAACTTTAGAAGGCCAAAGTATAACTATAGGAAATTTGTGGACTAAGTTATGATAGTTTTAAACTTCAACATGAAGATAAATTGTAATTTTTATTATTTTGTTTAGTCGATAAATCCATAATAGCTTGATTTATGCTTTACCATGCACTCCATTATAAATATCTGAATGCCATCAACTGCTTTGATCTAAAAAAGTTGTGTAAAACCAATATTGTGAGCTAAGTAAGATGCTAATCAATTCAATATTCAGCAACAAGCTTCCTCCGTATAGAAAAGTTTAGAAGTTGCCCATTCCCTCTGTACCCGAAAGGAGAGAGAATTTAAAAGTTTCCATCATCCACCCACTACTATCATCATCTATCATATTATTCGATAACAACTAGCATGGTATGCTTAATTATCAAAAATAATTGCTTCATTACCAAAGAAAATCACATAAAGTAGTTTTGAATAAAAGGCAATTAGCACATGTTGACTGAAATAAAAAAGATCCTCTCAATTTTTACTTGAAATTAACTTCTTTTTATGGATTTAATAATGTATAAAATATCACATTATTTAAAATTTTATATGACATGAAACCAGATCGACTTTTAAATTTGTACTATTTAGTTTAAATCATTAAAATTAATCTTCTATTCCAAAAGGGGATGAATAGTCACATGAAACTAGTGGCCTAGGTTAATAATGTTGTTAACAAAAGATGTGGACACAAATAAATGAAATGTCCTAAACCCACTTAGCTCAAACGCTAAGAAATCTAGTCATAAAATGAAAGGTGTCGGCTTGAAGGGGCATCAAATCATTATTAGTGCTTAGCATGTGGCATGCAACAGTTGGTTATTAACAGTTGCAGCTACTTACCATCAACCCCATGTGTTTGTTTGTGCTTTTTTATCACTGCATTTTAGCTTGAAAGAATAAACGAGGTTTGGCTTTAGGTATAACAATAACAATATTGTTCTAAAATTAAGCAATACTTTTATCATCATCACATAATAACTTGCATTTTCCTTTTCTTTAATCTTAATCAATTGTCAATGGTCTTGAGCTACCTAGCGTAGATGACTTGCACAAATCACTTACCAAAAAATAAATGAGTTGCACAAATCCTTGTCCCTGATAACTGAAACATCAAGAATCGACCCATCCTTCTCTACTTTTTGCTATTATTTTCTCTCTCTCTCTCTCTCTCTCTCTCTCTCTCTCTCAAAACAAAGGTTTGAGGAGAAATAAAACACCTATGTTTTTAATTTTTATTTATCTTTATTAACAATAAAAATGGTTTCAAACAATGATATTAGTCTGATAATACTTTTTTTTTTTCATTACTATTAAGATGATATGTTATAATTAGTAGATAACAAAAGTAGTATTAGTAGTTGACTCATATAAAATTGAGATATTGTCGTATTAGTATTACTTCATTCATGATCTTTCACCTTCAATCACATTATATAATATTTTAAATGATAAAAAAAGTTAAGGTTGATAGTGAATATCATGTATAGTGCTTGGAGAAGTACATACCCACCTAAATCAAAGTACACGTACCTACTTTATATTTTCTGCATACTTTTATTAGAAACCTATAGCTACCATTAGGTTTTGAAAAAGTATCACGAATTCGATCAATTAAATTGTCTAGATGACTTTACTTAACTTGGGATAAAATATAAAATTCTAAAGCAACTCTTTGTTAAAGCCAATTGATCTTGAATATGCACTCTAACTTATAAACTTCTAGTTCATATTCTCTTAGGGTTCCTTTCTTCTTGTTAATCACGGCTATATTGGAAAAAAAATTAAAAAGAAAAAAAGAGGGTACAAATTTAACAAAGATTCTTAGAACATGCTTGCACACATGAGGAAAATCATTAGCTACATGTGATATGTCATGGCAAGCCCCAACACCATAGATATTGCAATACACTTTTTGGCCAAGTAAGCCCCTTGATTTATAAGCTTTTTTTCATAAGGGTCTGCACCATGTGGTTACAAACGAAAGCCAAGTAAAGAAAAGGACATGCATTTAATTAAAAAAAGAAAAAGAAAAATGATATAATTTAACGTAAAAGTGTCTAAACCACATGGAGGGGTCATGGGCTTGTCCATTAAACTCCAAAGGAAAATTAAAGTAAAAAGAGAGAAAAAGAAAAGGTGGTGTAGATGGGAACCCCCATATGGTCACCACTAGCTACTGATTGAGAAGTTCGTTTCATTCATTGATTTCATTCATATCATATTTGATATTCCCAACTGGGTTACTGTGGCACATTTTGCTCGTCCTCTTCAAAGGTGACAATTTGTGTACCTATATATTGAATGAAATATTAGGGTTCTTTTCTTAGGTAGGTATTCTAGACTCAGGTCCTTCATTCAAACTTTGGTACGAAAGCTTGTATATGATATGATATGACCATTATTTGACCTAAATCACAACTATTCTAAATGAAGATTTTCTCTCTCTTTTTTTTGGGTGTTTCCGAGGATCCTTAACGTAGACCTTATTTTAAATAAACAAGGGTGATAATGAGGATCCAATTTATTGTCACTCAATAGCTTCATAGTTGCAAAGTAATAAAGTGTTATCCAATTTTATGTCATGCCTTTAATTTTTTATTTTATAAAATTCTGGTACTAAATAACTTATTCATAATATTCAATGCAAAAATTAAGATGGTTAGCTTACTCACTTGAGTGAGACGGTGAGACCACCTCATTATCACCATTATTTGAATGTTTTTTTTCATAATTAACAAAAGTTACAATCTAGTGTGTATGTATAGCCTTTAAAGCAAGGGGCTAATAAGCTTTTCATGTGCATAAACAAGGCGGCCAATATGTGACAAGAGAGAGGATAATTTGAATCATGAATGTCATTTTAGAAATATCAAAAGGCGTCAACTAGTCAAACTATAAGACTTTTAAAGTTTATTTTCAAAACTTAGAAAATTATTTCAAGACGGTGTGTGAAATAATTATGCTAATTATCAAGTCCTTATGTTACTATGTTTTAAGGAATGAGGAATTCAAACTCAAATTCTTTTCATAGAAGAACCAATTAATTCAATAAAATACAAGAAACTATACTATATTATGTGTTGGGTAGAGGATATTTTGGGGAGACTCCAATTGAGCAATCAATATAACATACAAGGGCACAACTTTATCCAAAAGTTTAAGTTAATAAGTTTTGGCCCAACTATGTTATATTAAATGCTCACACTTGTTATTTTTTAGTATAGAATTTCACTTACACATATATACTCAACACTCTCTCCCTCGTGTGGGAGTCATTGTCTCTCTATGTGTTTTGAGACTTATTTTTATGCTATTTTCAGCCTAGAGTCCATTTTCATTAGTGAGTTGATGGTATTGACCAAATTACCACAAGTTGAAAATAACATAAATCAAATTAACTAGTACCAATATATATTAACTAAATGAACTATAACCTTAAAATGTAGGAATCAAAATGAAATTTTAGCCCAAAAGAAATTTAAACTAGTTGTTAATCATATTTTCTCTATAAAAGTTTGTAATCTATGCCATTATTGGGAGTAAAACTATAAATAGATTAGTATTATAAGAAAACATTTTGCCTATACCTCACGCTCACTTATGTGTTGTGAGTGCGTATGTTATGATTGATTGTCATGTCGAAAGAAAAGTAAATAAAGTGAGTAATTAAAGTACATCTTATGAAAAACTCTAATAAAAATTTTTCATTGATTGCGGTCTCTTTTGAAGTAATTTTCCAACTTGTAGATTGAGCACACTTATCGGGAAGCAAATTAGTGTGCGGATGCTTTGACGAAGACAGACAATGCTAGCAATGAAGTTTTTGTTTTGTTTCAATATCTACTGCCTATTGTAGATCAACTATGTACGCTTTATAGAAAGTGAGCATTTTGTAATAGACTTATTGTCCTTTAACTCCAGCTATCCTCTTTTACCCAAAAAAAAAACATTGTTGAATTGAAACAAACTTGTTTAAATTGTTAGTTAAAATAGTGTCCCCATCATCTCTCTAACGTCAAGAATAGCCTTAAAAAAAAGAGTCACAATCAATTCAAGAAGGTAATAGATAGGCTTGTTAAGGTGAATTTTCTTCTTCTTAAATTTTTGTACAAAGAGAAAGAAATCACGACTGAGCAAGAATAGCTGGCCGTATGTTGCTCCATAAACTTGTATGGCATATGAGGGTCCCATTGTCTTGCAAGTTGGAGTGGTGCCAAGAAAATTGGAGTGTAAGTGGGGGCCATGAGTTGAATAATTTGATTTTCACCATGTGGGGAGATAGCGTGCAGAACTGAAGCGGTGGCAATGTATTAACTTGTCTGACGTGATTTGGTTCATGGTTTTGGCCTTTATATATGGGAGTTCTACTACCACCTATAATCTCACAACTTTTACTGCACTCACAATTTTTATCACAATTATCTTACTTAATAAATGGTGAATTTATGATTGATTGTCTTTCAATTTTATATAAAGGTCAATATATAAAATTCACCCTTTAAGTTTGACATTTTTTTACCCAAACTTAGAGAACCGAAATGACAAAACTCAAATTTAGAAAACTAAAATGAAAAAAAGTGAAACTTAAAAGTTGAATTTTGAAATTTGGCCTTATATAAATCACCACTCTTTCTCCGCAAATTAAATCGTAGTAAATAATATGGAGAATTGCTGCCAAAATTGAGGTTTTATTTTTTGGTAATGCTAGTTATTTATTTATTTATTTATGGTGGTGTTACTACAAACATCTCTACTTGGAGGTGTTTACTCGCTTATTTGTATTATAGGTGCTGTCAAATTTTGTTGACAATATACTTTTTAATATGATGTTAATAGAACAAGTAAGCTATATTTAATTATCAGTTTATGGGGGTCATTTGTATTGCTTGTTAGACGTGCTATTACATAGTGGTGGCACTGAAAAGTCTATGTCAACATTCCCACTTGAAGTGTTACTTGTAGAAGTCCTATCAAATTAGGTTGATAATGGTTATTTTCAAATGTTTCTAATGAAGATGTCTAAATAGGAATGTGTATCCACTACCAACCAAATGTCTTGAATTGGTTTTTGTTGGTTGGTGGGTTGGGTTGGAATTTTGTTTCGAGTCTCGAGTATGGTTGGGTTCGAATTGATAGTTATTTATACCCATTTGACTCAATCTAACCCGCCATATACAAAAATTGATTTTATTACCTTTATTTTAATTATTTTAATTTGTTTTATTTTGGTATTTAACAATTTGATGTAATGAAATTGGAAATTTGCAATATAATTTAGGCATACTATATAAATTTTAATAATTTATTTAAAATAATAATAAAATAATTAATGAAAGTCTATATTTTTACAATTCATAAACATACAAGCATAATTTATCGACTCAATCCAATCCGACTCACATAGGTTGGGTTGAGAATTCCTCAACCCGACAAGCTTGGGTTAAGTAGAAAAAATCCTACAACTCAAGTCATGCACACTGCTATGTTTAGAGTTAAGAATTCAATCCCTTCCCCCATTGGAAATATTGAATTATTAATTTTAAAAAAATGCTGATAATTTACTTTTTGAACAAAAATTTTAAATTGCATTTAACAACTAGTTCTTACGTGCTTTTTAACAAATATATGAAATTACGGGAAAAAAAATCTCTTCATGGTGCTATATATTGTTGGTTTTGTTACAGATCAAGTTGTTATCTTTAAACTCACAGCCTTCATTACAATAATGCCACCTAACAATGCATAATAAATCATCTCTTATATATATAATTCCATGACCTTTAAAATAAAAATTAGACAATCGTGCTTATTAATTTATTATAATTCCTATTGCTGTTAAAGGATTTTATTATTATTTATTTTTTGGGGTGTGTGCGTCAAGAATCTTAAAAGTTGTGACTTAATTGTTGTTATTATTATTATTATTATTAGATTTTATAATACAATAGTTGGGGGTTGAAAGGATTTAATTCTTAAATATTTTAGTTAAAAACACTAAAAAGGTGTTAACCAGTTTAACTATGGCTTTTAACAAGCTCTTTTAATGATATTATTGCTAACCACACTAATTCATGGAAGACCATATGTGATATGTGCACTTCTATTTTTTTGGGAAAACCTAAAAAAATTTCATTATATTTAATTTCTTGTTAATTCACGAGCGATGTGATTGGGATAATAGTTTTTTTAGTAATTTAAATGAAAGTTCTATTAATTTAGAACATGACCATTCCAAATGATTAGTTTAATCATGTAATTTATTTAAATAATATAATTAAAATATAGGTGGATAATTATTTTAAGTAACATGTAATTTTTTTTCTCTCTTTTCTTATGCTAAAAGAATTTCGAGGAAAGAACTTTTTTATTTTATTTTATGCATCGAGGAAAGGATGTTGAGCAATGATGCTTACCCAGTAATTGCAAAAGATATTGGCCCAACCAAAGTGGAAAAATAGATTGCAATGGAATTCCTAGTCACGTGAATTTCAACTTCCAAGTTCCAAGCATACATAGCTTAGTCCGCATTCATTTTTCTCAATTCTATCCTATTTTACTATCTAAAAAGCCACTTTATTAATTATATAATACCATTTTTCAATACCCCAACATCAAAACTTTTATATTTCTATTCTACTCATTAAAATAATATATCTTCCCAATAAAATATATTTTTTCCATTTTTGCTTTTTCCCAATTTTATCCTCCACACTACGTTCCAGAATCCTCCATTACTTCACTGTTCACCTTCTTCCACAATCCTCATCCATATCAATCCAACTCCTCCATCATCCATATCAACCCAGATCGGCGAAACTAAAAAGAAAAAAGAAAAAAAACCACGCCGATCACAACGCCGATCATATATACCAGCAAACCCAAAAAAAAAAAAAAAAAAACCATCATGCCGACTTATATACCAACAAACTCAGAAAAAAAAAAAAAAAAAAAAAAAAAAAAAAAAAAAAAAAAAAACATTAACACCCATGCCGATCACAGCCACCACAACTCTGCCATGCCAATCTCACCACCCACCGATCTCTACCGTTCTCAGTCACACCACCCACCTCCGCTAAGCAAAATCCAGCCAAATCAAAATCAAAAATCAAAATCAAAATCCAAAATCAAACCCATCTGTTCTAACCAAACCCAAACCCCTCTGTTCTCACTAACAACGATGGCGAGAGAGAGAGGGTCGCCGGAAACCCATGAACAAACCCACGGCCTCCATGCCTCCACCACAGAAGTTGTCGAGCCTCCATGCCATTGCCTCCATGCCGTTGAAGAAGAGAGAGCAGGAAGAAGAGAGAGCAAAAAGAAGAGAGAGAGAAAGAAAATGAAAATAATGATCTGAGAGAGAGGAGAGAGAAGATCAAAACCGCTTAAAATATATTTTTTGTTTTTACCATTGAGCTACAGTGTAATTCTACATTTAGAATCACACTGTAGCTCAATTGTTTTTTTATTTTTTTTGCCATAGTTGTATTTTACATCTTTCGTTGGAGTGGTCTTTTGGGCTCAAAATTGTAAAATGGGCTTGCATTTGAAATATCCCCCATTCACTGCTGATGCTCTTAGAGTTGAATAAAACCGTGCCATATTGCTGGATGGAAAAGTGATACAATAGAATATAATACATAGGAAAGAAGGAAAATTTTAAATTTTTTACTATTTGTTTGGTTGATAGAATAAAAAATTGAATAATAAAAAAAAAAAAAATATATATATATATATATATTTGGTTTGATTGAAAAGAAAAATGAGATGATAAAAAAGTAGTTTATCTAAATTTACTATTACCTCCTATTACATACTAAGAAATAAACTTTCCACTAATATAGGAAGTAATTTTTTTATAAGTAGAATTAGTAAAATCACAATTCGGCATTGTAAAGAAGTTTTTTTTTTTTTTTAGAAGAGTATAGGAGATGATGATTTGATGCAATGAAACCGGTGGGCAGAAATGTTGAAGAAAGAGAGATAAGAGACAAAATGGTACATTATTCTTGTTGTGAGGATAAAAGGTCCAAGACATGTTTTTGGGCCAAGGGCTTGATCTGAGAATGCTCACCTGTCTGAGGACAGATTGATGGTAATGAGGATGTCAAGCTCAAAAGCTCATAAGTCGATTATTGTGACATAAGTTAGTGGAAGTAGTCCGAGGAGGGGTATCTCCTCGGCTTAGTGAAGTGAAGATTAGATTAGATGATATGTCATGTTGACTAGAATGATATTTTAGAAGGTCTTGTAAATAAAGATATGTTTTACAAGGAGGCCGAGAGGCAGAACGGATAGGAAATATCTTGAAGAAAGTTGCTACTACCGCATTGAATGCTTTGTACCTAAGTCTCTGGCCGCATTAATGGGGAAGTGATATCAGAACAGTGATCGTCAGCCTTACAACTATTATCTAAAAATCACAGGAATGTGCTGATAGGACAAGTATCTAGAGGGGCTACCTAGAACTAACACGTGGGGAGTGAGGATGAAAGAGGAAGGGATGTATAAGAGAAAGAAGGGGGAGGATAGGAGAGGGGGATCAAAAAATTGTAATCTGTCTTTGAGAAAGTGAAATATACTATCCAGTATCCTTGACTTGTATCCGACAACGATTTCTGTTATATAAACTGTCCCCCGTGTATGATGTAGTGATATAGCCCATCCTCTTTGTTATTCAAAATCGCTAGAACTTAGACTTCAAGCTCACTTTCTACAAATTTGTTGTATTGTGCTTTTTGGACCTATCCCGACCTAAGTTTTGGGCTTGAGTGCAAATTATGACCTTACAATTGGCGCCATTTGTGAGAAATCTTATGTTTGAGGAAATTTAACATTATGGTAGGCTCAGGTCTACACCATGCAGAGTCAATGGGGTCCTAACGTGAGGATCACGTTTTGCATCTTGAGCAGAAAAGAAATTGGGAAGGCAGCGTGCATACAACGCACACTAGCAAGAGTCATTCACGAGGTGAAAGTAGAATTCCTCACGAGGAAAATGCTAAGGCCATGCAGCTGGAAATTGATCATCTGAAGAGGAAGTTATGCCGCAAAAGGCGAAGGAGAACTCCCTCTTCTTTAGATCCCTCTTTTTCAGATCCCTCTTTTTCAGATCCTTCTTATGAGGACACCAAGAATAACAGTTACAGGCCCAGGTCAAGAACTCCCCCATGAGTCTTTCTCCTATGAAGAGGACAACCTGCATAAGCATGGGGGTAGGAATTCTTCGTGCAAATTCTTGGGAAATGATGCTATAAGTAGAGCGTTGCACCAAATTTTCAAGTCACCCTTCACGCGTAGGGTGGAGAAAGGTAAGCTTCCTCGGCGGTTCACCTAGCCAACAATCACCATTTATAATGACCGAACAGATCCTGTGGAGCATGTGAGCCATTTCAATCAGAGGATGGCAATGCATTCCAAGAATGAAACTTTAATGTGCAAGGTTTTCTCATCCAGCCTAGGACCTGTAGCGATGAGGTGGTTTAATGGTTTAAGGGCAGGATCTATTAATTCCTTTATGGAGCTCACCTAGGCATTTGGGTCTCGCTTCATTACATGTAGTAGGGTTCCTCGGCCTCTGGATTCATTACTATCCATGACCATACAAGAAGGGGAAACCCTGAAAACGTACTCGGACAGGTACTGGGAGATGTTCAATGAGATCGACAAAGATTTCGATGATGTGGCAATAAGGACTTTCAAGGTCGGTCTACCTACCGAGCATGACTTAAGGAAATTTTTGACCAAAAAACCTGTAAGAAGTGTATGCCGGCTCATGGACCGCATTGACGAATATAAACAAATTGAGGAGGATCGGCAATAAGGTAAGGGAAAGACGAAGGTTATCCCTTAAGAAAGGAGGGATTTCAGGTCAGACAAATACAACAATAGTAGGCCCCGAAGAGATTTTGTCGAACAATTCGGTCCTACCACTCCTCAGGTGGTTAATACTGTATTTCGGGAGCTGGTGCATCAGCTGTTGGAGAAAATCCAAAATGAACCATATTTCAAGTGACCCAACAAGATGGCAGGGGACCTTATAAGGCGTAATCAAAATCTTCATTGCCAATATCATCGTGAAAGGGGTCATACCACTGAGGATTGCAAGACCCCGTGGAATCATTTGGAGCAGTTACTTAAGGATGGGAGGATAAAATAGTTTTTGTATCAGCCTAATGGGTAGGGAAACCATTCAAGCTCTATTCATCAGGGAAACACTTCTTTGAGGCCTCCTTTAGGTACGATCAATGTCATCTTTGCTACGCCTGGAAAGACTTGTTCTCGTCCTTCCAAGGTGATATTCGTAGCACGAATCCTCGTCAAGGACTCTAATTCTGAGCCAAAGAGTGCCAAGGGAAATATCCTACCAGCATTGAGTTTCTCAGAAAAGGACAGGATTGGGACCATACAACCACATGATGATGCTTTGGTGGTTACTCTGAGGATAGGAAGGTACGACGTGAAGAGGGTAATGGTGGACCAGGGTAGTGGTGGACCAGGGTAGTGGTGCAAACATTATATACCCTAACTTATACAAGGGGCTGAACTTGAAGTTTGAAGATTTGACAGCTTATGATTCACCGTTAATAAGTTTTGAGGGGAAGGCTGTGATACCAATGGGCCAAATTAGATTGCCTGTGCAATCAGATTTTGAAGTGGTAGAGATGGATTTCATTGTGGTAGATGCCTATTTTCCCTACACAACCATTGTAGCAAGACCTTGGCTTCATACCCTAAGTGCGGTTTCCCCAACTCTACATTTGAAGGTGAAATTTTCATCTGGGGATCGGATCGAAGAGCTGATTAGGAGTCAATCTGTGGCTAGACAATGCATGGTGGCTACAATTCTGCATCAGCCTGAGGTGGAATCCTCGATCTTTACTGAGGGGGGATCATAGCAATCAATGACTCTAGCCACACCCATGATGGAAGCAGTAGAAGGCCCCTCGTGTGAAGGGTTAGAGGATATTGTTATAGATGACAACCTTGAAAGATTCTTTCAGGTAGGAGCTCAGTTGCCTCCTCAGGAAAGGGAAGAGTTGATTATGCTCTTGAGGAGGAATATTGATGTGTTCGCATGGAATGCTTATGAAGCTCCTAGGGTAGATCCGAGCTTCATTTGCCATCATTTAAATATCACTCTGACTGTGGTGCCAAGGAAACAGCCATCTCAACGTTCATCCAATGAGCATTCTAAAGCAATCAAGGAAAAGGTAATCAAGCTCAAGAAGGCTGGTGCTATCAAGGAAGTTCTCTACCCTAAATGGTTAGCTCATACGGTAGTAGTGAAGAAGAAAATTGGGAAGTGGAGAGTATGTGTAGATTTTACAGATTTGAACAGGACTTGTCCTAAGGATTCTTTTTCCATGCCTTTTATAGATCAACTAGTAGATGCTACTGTTGGGCATCCTCGGATGAGTTTTTGGATACTTTTCAAGGCTATCATTAGATACCTTTGGCTGTGGATAATCAAGAGAAGACATCCTTTATCACTCCTACAGGGAACTATCATTATAGGATAATACCTTTTGGTTTGAAGAACGCATGAGCTACTTATCAGAGGATTATGACCTAGATGTTTGAGCCATAATTAGGAAAGACTATAGAAGTGTATGTAGACGACATGGTGGTGAAAAGTAAGGTGGTGTCCGTCCATGTGGAAGACTTAAATGACACCTTTCAGACGTTGAGGAAATATAAGTTACGCCTTAATGCTCCTAAGTGTTCTTTTGGTGTAGGATCAGGTAAATTCCTAGGTTACATGGTAACCCATCGTGGAATTGAAGTTAACCCAGCTCATGTTAGGGCAATTAACAATTTACAGCCACCTTGAAATCCTAAAAATGTTCAGAAGTTGACAGGTGTGACTGTTGCCCTTAATCGATTTATCTCTTGGTCCACAGACAGATGCAAGCCTTTCTCCCAATTGTTGAATAAGTAGAAGAGATTTGAATGGACCGAAGAGTGTGCTTTAGTCTTTCAGTAAATTAAAGAATATCTTTCACAACCACCTATTATGTCACGGCTAGAAGTGAAAGAAGTCCTGTTTGCATACATTGTTGTGACTAACCATGCTATTACTCTGGTTCTAATACGGGTTGATAATGATGTACAGAGACCAATTTATTATGTGAGCAAATCCCTACATAAGGTCCAGGTGCATTATTTACCATTGGAAAAAGCGATCTTAGCAGTGATACATGCTACGCGTGAGCTTCCCCATTACTTCCAATCTCATACAATAGTTGTTTTAACTCAAATTCCTCTTCGATCTATATTGCAAAGTGCCGATTACATGGGAAGGACTGCCAAATGGGGTACCATCTTGGGGGCTTTTGACATCAAGTATATGCTTCGCACCTCTGTAAAGGGCCAAGTTCTTGCTGATTTGGTGGCTGAATTTGCAGAGCCCTCGCTAGAAGAGAATGTTAAAAGGATGGACATGGATAAAAAATCAATTGACATGATTTTACTCAAGGAACCTTTGGTATGAAAGGTATATGTTGATGGGGCAACAAACCAAAAAGGATCCGTAGTAGGACTAGTTTTGGTATCTCCTAAGGAAATCACTTTTGAGAAATCCTTAAGATTGGGGTTCTCGACCACTAACAATGAGGCTGATTATGAAGCTTTATTGCTAGGAATGACCATGGTTCAGAAGATGGGTAGAAAGACAGCGCAGATGATCTCAGACTCACGATTGGTGGTGGGCCAGGTGGAAGGAGAGTTAAAAGTTAGAGATCCGAGAATGCAAGGGTACTTAACTCAGGTGAGATGTTTACAGTCAAAATTTGAATCTTTACTTTGGTACAAATCCCCAAGAGTAAAAATTCCCGTGCAAATTCCATGGCAACCCTTGCAACATCCTCGGCACAAGGTTTACCCTGGGTCATCCTTATTGAAGATCTGTATAAACCTACAAAGATGAACAGTGATACCATCCGAATTTATCAAATCAGGGTGGGACATAGTTGAATGGACCCTATAATGCTGTTCCTCAAGGATGACATTTTGCCAAAAGAGAAGCCCGAGGCGGATAAAGTACGTAGAAAGGCACCCCGATTTTGGTTGTTCGAGGACCAAAAGTTGTACAAACGCTCTCTCTAGACCATATTTGCTATGTGTACATCCTAAAGCAACGAAACTACTTATGGAGGAGTTACATGAAGGGATTTGTGGAAGTCACACAAGAGGAAGATCCTTGTCTTATAGAGCCCTTACTCAAGAATATTGGTGGCCTAGCATACAGAAGGAAGCGTTGGAATATGTGAAAAATTGTGATCAATGCTAGAGGTTTGCTCCGAACATTCATCAATCGGGGGGAGTCTTCAATCCTCTATCCAGTCCTTGGCCTTTCACTCAATGGGGCTTGGATATTGTAGAGCCTTTCCTTAAGGCAGTAGGAAATAAGAGATTTTTGCTAGTCGGCATAGACTACTTCACTAAATGGGTTGAAGCCGAGCCACTGTCAAATATTAGGGATGTGGATGCAAGAAGGTTCGTTTGGAAGAACATAGTTACCCGGTTCGGAATTCCTCGTACCCTTATCTCAGATAATGGTGTTCAATTTGACAGTAAGAATTTCAAAAGATATTGTTGCAATCTCGGTATTACAAACAGATATTTCACTCCGACTTACCCACAAGGGAATGGACAGGCCGAGGTTGTTAATAAGACAATAGTCAATGGGTTTAAGAAGAGATTAGATGATGCTAAGGGGAGATGGGTGGAAGAGCTGTCATACGTTCTGTGGACCTACAGGACTACGCCTTGTAGGTCCACAGGAGAAACTCCTTTTTCAATGACCTATGGGGCCGAGGCGGTAATTCCTCTCGAGACCGGTTTTCCCACGCTAAAGACAAGCTTTTTTAGTTCGACTAGCAATGATGGGTTGCTAGGAAAGTGTTTGGATTTAGCTAAGGAATGAAGGGAAAATGCGATGGTTCAGTTAGCATATTACCAGCACAAGCTTAAACAGGGTTTTGACTCGAATGTAAGACTAAGACCACTGGCACCAAGTGACTTGGTGTTAAGAAAAGTTTTGGGTACAGCAAAAAATTCAGCTTGGGAAAAACTAGGGCCTAACTGGGAAAGGCCATATTGCATTACTTCAGTAGCTGGAATAAGGGCTTATTATCTTGAAAATTTAGATGAAAAATTTGTACCACATCCCTGGAATGTAAATAACCTACGAAGGTATTATTATTAATGAAAGGCACTTCTGTCATGTTATTTATGTTGACACTGTGTTACATTTATTACTATTTTTTTAAGTATCAAACTAAAACTTGGCCATGCTTGGCTCCTCGAACCACATGTCTTGTATAAATTAATATTTGATTAAGTGTTAAACTGAACCTTAATTATGTCTGATCCTCAGATCATCTACTTTGGAAAAATTAACACTTTAGTTCATTTTGTATAAGTGTCATACAAAACCTTATCTATGTTTAGATCCTTAGACCACATACCTTGGCAAAATGATATCTTCCATTTTTCTATAAGTATCAAACAAAACCTTGGTTATGCCTGACTCTTCGAACCACATACCTTAGCAAAATTGATATCTTTCGTTTTTCTATAAGTATCAAACAGAATCTTTGCTATGTTTGGATCCTCAGACTACATACCTTGGCAAAATTGATATCTTCCGTTTTTCTATAAGTATCAAACAGAATCTTGGTTATGCTTGGATCCTCGGACCACATGCCTTGGCAAAATTGATATCTTCCGTTTTGTTATAAGTATCAAACATAACCTTGGTTATGTCTGGTTCATCGGACCACATTCCTCGGCAAAATTGATATCTTCCATTTTCTATGAGTATCAAACAGATCATTGGTCATGCCTAGATCTGACCATATACCCTGGAACAATTGATACCTTTCATTATTTGCTTAAGTATTACATGTATCCTAGACCATGTTTGGATTTTCATATCACATGCCTTGGGTTTATGCACACTTGTTAATGTTTATTTGTTTGCTATTGCCCGTTAATCTAGGAAAAAATATAATCCCAATATACCAGTTATCAAATAAAAACACAAGTATATCCCAATTGATAATATAAATGTCTTAAGCATTCGTTCATTCATTTTGGAGATGATATTATTTCCTTGTTAGATTATATATGTTACCTAGTTGTGCATTAAAACCTATCCAACAACAGATCATTCATATTATGCATATGAAGTGCACTAAAACAAAGAGGTAAATATCCTAAATGAATAAAAATATATTTGGAATAAAAGATAAAAAAAATCTTGAACTTGTCATTCAACTGTGAGTAATTACATTGTAGATAAAAACATAGATAAAACTACAAAAGTAATCACATAGTAAGCTAAAGCTATCCTAAAATTAGGCAGAGAGAAGAGAGAGTCCTAGGCTATGCCTTGGTCTTTTGCGGAGGGTCTTCCTTGGACTTGGTTGTAGTTTCCTTTGTTCTGTTCTTAGCCTCTTTTGATTTGGCTTCAATCTCCTTAGGGGTGGGAGCCACCTCTTTGATAATAAGGGGAGTATTTGGCACTTTCGCCTCGGACAAGGTCATGATTTCTTTTCCCCTATCTTTCTCTCCTGGACGAGGATCTCCATGACTAACCTTCCCGCTTGAAACCTTATCAGTATTCTCACCTTGGTCCACAGCTTGATCAAGACCTATAGATACTTTAGGTGGAAGAGGGCCTTGGGTGGTAAAGGGTTGTATAGGGAAAGCTGGCTAAGGGGCAGTTGGGGGAGGAGGAATTGCTTCAATCGCACGGATATTTTAAGGATACCATATGTTTTCGACCTTCCTCCATTCTGAGGTCGCAAGAACTCCTGCCACATTGAAGGCCTCCGCCCATGCCTGTTGGAAGTAGTCCCTACAGACCTCGGCAATCTCCTCGGCCATGTGGATCTCCGTCTCCTCAACCCCATGATTGTAAGAAACCATCGATGCGGCCTCCACGGTCTCCTGATAGTGTGAGCCGCTTCTTTAGCCTGGGCAAGCTCTTTCTTTAGGTCCAAAATTTCTTGTTAAGCTGTGGCTAGCTCTATCCCTTTATGATTTAGCAGTTTACACTGCTCCTCCGCCTCGGTTTCGGTAGTTTTGAGTCCCGCCTCAGCACTCCTTCTCTCTTTTTTCTCTTACTCGGCCAGACCCA
The DNA here is from genome assembly GCA_032878915.1 of Castanopsis chinensis. Classification (NCBI taxonomy): domain Eukaryota; kingdom Viridiplantae; phylum Streptophyta; class Magnoliopsida; order Fagales; family Fagaceae; genus Castanopsis; species Castanopsis chinensis. The sequence continues at coordinate 4,473,763 of JAVQMG010000113.1, forward strand.
GGGCTTTTTTAGTCTCGATCCTGGTGTCGGCCTCTGCCTTAGCCTCGTTCTGAGCATCTTCTACCCATTGCTCCTCAACAAAAACCACTTGAATGGCCTACACGAAAGTAGTGAGCAAGTGCATCATGACGCGAATAACTTAAAATATATATATATATATATATATATATGTATAAATAACATAATAGAAAGAAAATAAATAACAATGATAATGTGTTCTAATTGGTGGTTGCCGATGTTGACAATGGAACATACCAAAGCGAAGTCCCTTTTTAGGGACAGTAAAAGTTCTAGTTGCGTCATTTTCTTAAGGGTAGCCATATCCTTAGGCAATAAGATAGGTTGCTCCAGGGCCTCAGCCAAGTTGTGAGCGTGCCCTTTTTGAAATTCCCTTATGGTTAAGTGACGGTGAATGATAGCCCTATCCAGCTCCAAACGAGGTGCCCAATTAGACTGAGTTTGGCGCACCTCGGCCACTTCATAGCTCTCCCTACTTTCTATGGAAGAAGCTCGTGTTTGGCCTTTTGCTGTCTTTTATTGTTTTGCTCCTTTTTGCCAAGCCAGCTCTCCTTCTTCCTCCTCATTTAGTCTTTTCTTTTTGAGGTTAGGAATGGGAAGCAAAGTACTTTGAGGAGGAGGAGGAGGGGGTAGGATGTTGGCAGGGATTTGGGACCCTAAAGCACCTTTCACGGCCTGCTCCTTGCCCCTATCTGTGAGAATGGCCTTCAAACCTTTCCTTGTTGTTTGTAAAGACATTTCTTCTTCTTCTTCCTCAGCACTACTTTTCACACGTGCGGTTGTGAAATCGGATATCTAATACCCAAACTTTTATCTGATTCGCCTTCCTCGTTCGAAAGGTAGACAATAGGGCCTTTTGAAGTCTTTTCTACTTCTTTGAAGTGGAATTGGTCTATTTCCTCTTCAAGAGACAAGCGTGATGATGTGGATTCTTCTCGGGGAGCCATTGCTTCAAGGTGTACTGGTGAGGGAACTGCTGCTATTAGGCATACGTAAAGGATGACAAAAGATTCGTCGGGCAATTCTCGTGAGGCGAGGAATCCTGCTTTTGAGATGTCTCTTCTTTTACGTGTGCTGTCACCTGCAGTGATTGCATTACCAATGTCTTAGAAGGTGGTCGATAGAGGTTCGAAGCCCAGGATGAGATAGGCTACCCTCAACTGCCTGTCTTCACTCATAAACACTTCAGATCTTAAAACTCTGTTGAGGTCCTTGATGTTGGATAGACTCAAGTGAGGTGCTACGTGTTGCTTATCTACAAAAACATCCGAGAAGCCAAATGTGGTTAGACCAATAACAACCACCACCTAAAGAGAAACTAAAGTGCAATGTATATATGAATGACAAAATTTGAGAGACTAAACCCCATGCCACGGGACCTAATTCCTATGGAAACACACCTAGTGTTCCCTCCTCGACTGGACAATAATGATCGTTGTACCATTCTCCAGAGGCGATTAAGTAGTTGTCCTTCATGTCTTTGCTAGATTTGGGAATACACAATATGAGTCTAACAATGTTAGACCTAGACTTGAGGTAAGTCCTTAAGTGCGCAACACTCATGCATATGGACAACGTCATGCCATGTGAGTCTCAAACCCATCTGCTCGTTGAGAGTGTTAACACAACCTAAGATTCTAAATATGTTAGGTGCACATTGATTTAGGCATAATATATGATTATACACGAAATCTTGAGTTACGTTCCCCATGGGAAATGTCATTTCTCCTTCTAAAAAGGTGATTATGGGAATGACAACTTCCCCTTCTTTCCTAGAGGTGTATATTTCATCTGGGGCACAGGACCTCAAACCCACTCCCTGGGGAATATGGTATTTAGCTCGAAAGCCCTCCATACTAGCGGGAGTGTCTACTAAACTTTTGAATCTACCCATTTGGATGAAATAAAAATGAAGATTTAGAAAAAAGATGTAAAATTAATGGGTCCAAGAAGAATGGCCGAGAAGAAAAGAACTTGGGAGCGTGAAAACTTACTGGAAAGAGAATAAGTGATTCTTCAGGAGCTTCTTGAGAGTTAGGAAAATAGGTAATTCTTAAGGGCTAATCGATTTCCGATGTAATGGAATAATTGCAACCTTCTGAACATTTTATATGAGATGCAGCACTGAATGGGAGTTATCCTGCTCAAAATTTAAGGAGAAATTCTGATCGCTAGATTTACATCTCACCGTTGGACGTGCAGGACAAGGCACTGTCTAGGGCATTTAATAGGGGCGTCGTGGGTTTCAAAGCATCATAATCAGTTTCAAAAGTGAGAAGTGACATTATCACATGTGGAAATTTGAGAAATGTGCAAAAGTTGTGGCATTGGGTCAAAACTCAAATTTTCTCCTCAGATAGGAGAGAAAAATGAAGTTTTGAGAGGCTATTGTAAGGATAAAAGGTCCAAGGTATGTTTTTGGGCCATGGGCTTGATCTGAGGATGTTTACCTGCCCAAGGACAGATTGATGGTAATGAGGATGTCAAGCTCATGAGCAGATTATTGTGACATAAGTTAGTGGAAGTAGTCCGATGAAGGGTATCTCCTTGGCTACGTGAAGTGAAGATCAGATGGTATGCCATGTTGACTAGAATGATATTTTAGAAGGTCTTATGAATGAAGATATGTTTCATAAGGAGGCAAAGAGGCAAAACAGATAAGTAATATCTTGAAGAAAGTTGTTACCACCACATTGAATGCTCTGTATCTAAGTCTTTAGCTGCATTAATGAGGAAGTGATACCTGAACAGTGATCGTCAGCCTTACAGCTATTATCTAAAAATCACAGGAAGGTGCTAATGGGACAAGTATCTAGGGAAGCCTCTTAGAGCTAACACATGGGGAGTGAGGACGAAAGAGGAAGGGATGTATAAGAGGAAGAAGGGGGAGGATAGGAGAGGGGGATCAAAACTTTGTAATCTGTCTTTGAGAGAGTGAAATATATTATCCAGTATCCTCGGCTTGTATCCGAGAACGATTTCTATCATATAAACTGTCCTCCGTGTATGATGTTGTGATCTAGTCTATCCTTTTTGTTATTCAAAATTACTAGAACCTAGATTTCAAACTCACTCTCTACAAATTTATTGTATTATGCTTTTTGGGCCTATCTCAACCTAAGTTTTAGGCTTGGGTGCAAATTGTGACCTTACACTTGTCTCCAGATTTTCATATCTATTTTTTCTCCTATTTGGATGGAAAGAAAAATTGTGGACAAAGGAGAAAATGATAATTTATTTTATGCTCTTCCAATCATTTATCTTTTTTAGTTTCGACCAAATGATGGAAAATGAGAATCTCATTTATTCTCACCTTTTTCTTATCAGAAGTAGTAGCTATTTATTCTTTTCCTTGCCTAGACTAAAGTTGTTCCTATATGTTAATTTATAGCGCTGATTGTCTTAAAGTTTACACTATTAGAGTATGGTAAATTTAATTATTTAATTTTGCAAATCTAACACTATAATGTGGACTAGCAGAATAAGATCCAAATTATTAAAATGAATGGAAGGGTGTGTGACTTTCTCTCCTCATTCCATGTGTGTGTTAAAAATATTTAGAATTCTAAAAAAAGTTGAAATGGGTAATATTGTAATGCAAAATATTAGTACAATATTTTTTTGAAATTATTGTGGTTATTGAGATAATTAATAAATAATATAATTATTGTGAATCTTGTGATAATGATTTGACTATCCATTTCATCAAAAAGGGAAAATTGCAATTAAGAGGTTATCACCGGAAGACCTTCAAGCCTTTTAATCAACATTCCGGCAAGCTTAATTCATCACCATTTTTCAATAATCCAATAGTCTCCTTCATCTAAAATTCTAATATAAAAGACAAATTTCATCTTTCTTGTGGAGAGTCCAATCAAGCAACTTGTGGTTGTGGTTGTGGATATTGTGGTGCCACACCTTGTAGCCAATGAAGAATCATATCCTTAGAAGTAAATCAAGCTATGTAGTGACAAATTACTCAAGACAGAAAATTGAATCTATCATGATTTTCATGTCTGGTATCAGACTTTTATGTGAGACGGGGATTATTGCTCTTAAAATATTGAATATTTTCTTATTCAAGATAATTGGTGATCTATATACATGAAACTAATCACTTACTCTATTCGAGAAAAATAAAAATTAAAAACCACACACTCTAGAATATGCTTCAAAATTTTAAAATATTCATATTTATGATCCAATAATTATCTCTTATAAATTCTTTTGTTTATAAGCCTAACACCATTTATAGATACAATTAGCAAAATACATCTTCTATAGATACAAGAAGAAAGAGAATTCCTCCCCAAATGGTGAGGCAAGGTAGATGAAGGCTTTCTCTTCGATAACACACAAGATGATTTAGATCTTGTAGCTGCCTCTTTTCCATTTGGATCACTTTTGAAACATACATTTTGAAAGAAAGAAAGAAAAAATGTCAAAACACAATTTTAAGAACTATAATTTAAATGTTGGGAAAAGTTAATGAATGCCTTAAAGGTATTGGTTTAAGAAATTTTTATATAAAAAAAAAAGTGATTGATTTTTTTGATCACTTTTTTTATATTTTTCATAAAAATTGTATCAAAACTTTCTTAAAATAGTACATTACCAAATGCTGTAAAGGTACCCGTTAACCAAACTCTTAAATGTTTAATACAATGTATAAAAAAAATATTATTGCCCTAAAAAAAGAAACTACTATGTAAAAATACAAAATTGTTTTGAAAATGTTTTTTAAAAAAGCATCCCATGAACTACAATTTGAAAACGTCTACTGTCCCTAATTTTAAAAACACAAAACCCAATGTCAAATTTTCCATGTTACAGTCAATTGAAATCCCTAGTTTCTCTCGTGAAATTGTGGGGTCAATTTAAAAAAAAAAAAAAAACCATATATCAAATTTTCCATCTTATTATTAATTGAAATCCCTAGTTTTCTCTCGTGAAATTGTTGGGTCAAATCAACTTTTATTTTTTGTAATTTATTTTGACGCGGACAGCACCTTAGTCTATGAGTATGATATATTTGTGGGATGGTCCTGGTCTCAAGAGGAAGACTAGCCCAATTACACGAGAATGAGCTCCATCATATAATAATGATACAAATATACACACATTTGTGACAGTGTGAGAGTGACACCATATATACGCTTCCCTGGTTAAAGTACTGGGAAATTATGAATGCTTAGAATTTGTTTATGGTTTTATAGGTTCACGACAAGAGGTCATGACTATCCCACGAAAAAATAAAAGAGAAAAAGAAATTAAAAGGTGCATGTTGTGTATGGGAACCCATACTGTCACCACTAGTTATGGAGAGGTTCATCCATATCCTTCTCCTTTATAATTGGCTGATATATGATCACCACTAGACTATTGGGAACCCATACTGTCACTACTAGCACCACTTTTTTTATTTTAATAGTTTAATTTATTAAAAAATAATAAATTTAATCACTAAACTTTTATTTTAACTAACATTTCAAATATATATATATATATATGATTACCTTTTTCAATTTTTTTTTAGAAGATACTTTTTTAAATATGTTAAGCAACATAACACCAATTTTTTTAATAGTTTAATATATTAGAAAATAATAAATGTAATCGCTTTACTTTTATTCTAACAAACATTTCATATATATATATATATATATATATATATATATATATATTTCAATAGAATACATCATTTCTCTGTGGGAACAAAATTTTATGATTGTATCTATAGAAGAAACTATATGTATTTAACTCTCAGTGCTTCCCTACATTTTTTGTAGCAAAAGTATATGATATGACATTTTCCTACCTCAGTTTGCAGTAACTCTCCTCTCACTTTGAAAAGCATATGTTAAGATTTCCACTAAATTATATTCGATCTTTTCTTTCTTTATTATTATTTTTTTCTTGTTCAAATTAAGTTGTTGCAGTGGTCCTAACCTCTTTTTAATTACCACAATAACTATTAAAGGCTTGACTCTTTTAGTATTATTAGAGATATTTTAATAGACCTTTTTTTGTATTGAGGAGTTTATCTGCATGCCCATTATAATTAATATATTTTTTTTGAATGTTATAATTAACATTTTTTTATTTAAAGGTGATAAAGTGAACCAAATTTACCTAATCTTGTGGTCCTTGACATAAATGATTAATTCTTTTTTCCTAAATTAACCAAGTCTTGTGTTTAAACTTTAAAAAGGAAAAAAATGATGTCTTGTTTTATTAATATTAACTGAGTACCTTTGTTGAATCACGGGTGAAGAATGAAGATTTTTTAATAAAGTCCCAAGTGTAAACACCAATTACTATTGTAAACATCTTTATATGTTATAGATTAGGCTTAGATGCATTATTGATCAGAAGAGCTAAGCTACATCTAGTCGAAACTTGAAACTTGAAAAACAATGCCGGGCTTGTCTTTTCCTACAAAAGTTTATCATCCAAAAAAGTTAATTTGTAATCTTTAATGATTAATCTCCGCAACTTTTACTTTAACCATTGGAAATGTTGGATTAAGGCTAATGTCGTAAACAAGCCGATTTGAGTTGAGTATTAAATGTTCAAATTTTTTCTTTTAATTTTTTTTTGAATATGAACCGAGTTCCAGGTTGTTATTAAAAAAGATTTTATATTTAAGTTTGATTCATTTTCTTGTCGCATAAGCTCAAACTTGTTTACCAACTACTTGATTAATTTATTCTTTTCCTATATAAGATGAAATCATAACTAAAATGTTTTACCTCTTCACAATTTTATAAATTTTAACTATGAATATACTGTTTATATCATTAACAAGTTACTAATAATAATTTAATATTATACGAACTTATTGACAAACTTATACAATTTAATTTCAAGTCTATATAAATATATTTTTTAGACAAGTATACATATAGAACTATAATATTGTATAAAGTTAAATTGAGCCCTCATGTTCATGAACATATTATTTTGTTTGAGATTAGCTTGTTTAATAATCAAGTTTAAATATAAGGCTTAAATTTGGCTTGTTTTTTAAAGAAATGAATATAAATAATTTTTTTTTTAAGGCGAACTCGAGCTACTTAAAAACAGTTTGATTTATTTACGAACTTAATTAAGGCAAACTCAAATAAGTATGCATAAGTTGGATCCGGTCTACATAAAAAATAGTGATTTTGATGAAAGGATGTGACTCTCGGTGAATAGACATGACTCCTGATGAAATGTTACAACATTTGACAAATGTTATAACTATTCGGAGAGTTGTGACCTTTCATGAAATGAAAAGATGGGTATGTTTCTATAAACAGGACAATACTACAGATTATTGTCGTATTAATATTCTGTTTGTGAGAGGCAGTATAAGACAGGATAAAACACTAAAAAAAGTTTTTACTGATAGTCAAGTTTGATTAATGGAAAGGTATGCAAATAAAGAATTTTTCTTTTATAAGTTCTTTGTTTTCTTTTTTCTTTGCAAACATTTACATTCAAATATGAATATATAAATAAAACAAAAGATGTCAGATAATAGTCACTAGCCAAAATTACCTAGCACATTCTGATAGAGACTTGTGTTTGGTTTTCTTCATAGCTATCCCAAATAACTGCGGAGGCTAAATATAGGACAAATATTTTTCTTACGTGCAGAACCAAAATTTCATTTAATGCAGATGGGTCATGGGAGACCAAGCTTGGGGACCTTAAGCATTACAGGCAGTACCATATAATTGGGTCACCTTTTGGACCCTCACAAAATAAGGCCAAAATTGTATTTGACCTAATCAGCTCAGTGGCCAAAAATATTGTAAGAGAACTATCTTCACCTTTAAATTCTGAAAACAAATTTATGTCTCTTTGGAAGAAGGTATGTCATTTTCATTTTGAAGAGGAGAGGGGGGGCCTTTCGAAAAAGAAAGAGATGCTCAAATGCGTTAATAATTTGAGGGTAGTTGGGGACCAAACAAATAATAATGTACGCATTCGATTTTTCTCTCTGAGTAGCTTTGCCATTCTTATTTTTTAGAGACCCAAAACCAGTAACGCATAGACATCTAGGGACAGCATTTGTTTGTTTATTTGGTGTAGGATAAGGGATGCTGTTGCAAGATAACAAACTTTCTTTTTCAAGAAAAATATATAAAGAAAGGCACTGTGACAATATATATATATATATATATATATATATATTTGTTATGAATAATGAAAAGCAAAAGATTACCTTAAAAAATATATTTAAAAGAAAAAGAAAAAGAAAAGTTGGGGAGGTCCACATTGTAGCCAAGTGGTCACAAAACCATTCTAACTTGTAAAAAAAATTATTATTATATAAATAGTAAAAATTTTATGATTTTTTTCTCCTAAAAAAAATTTGTGACTGCCCTAAATTTTTTTAGACCCAACATAATTAAAATTTGAACAAAATTTGGCAAGCAACAAAATTTTTTTTTTTTGAGGGGGGCAACAAACTTAGTTGTAGACTAAGGTTAAAACTATATTCAATTTTTTTTCCTATTGGATATGAACTTTGACAAATCCACAATTGGATTACATTTTTTTCTTAAATCCTTCATCTTTACAAATTTCAAGAAAATTAAAGATCAATAGTCATGTAACTAATCAAATATTTAAATTTCAATTTTTTGTAATCTAGAATTATACATAAAATATATGTATATGGATCTAATAGTAAAAAACATTTGATTAGCATAAATTTTGACATATATTTTTAGAACATGCAATTCAACATTAAATATTTAAAATATGTAGCCATGTTAATTTGTTTAGTAAGAGTTGAAGTCTTAGGCTACAATTAAGTTTGTAGCCAAACTCTAATCCCCTTAATAACATATTAGGCCCTTACAAGCAAAAAGAAAATGCCAAGAAAAATTTTATTTAACTAAAAATTTGAAAAAGATTTAATTTGCAGCATTGATAAGAAGACTATCAAGCAATGATTTCAAAGTAAGACTTTATATATTTTGCGTGTGCTTCTTTTTGTCAATATATTAAGTTCTTTTTTTTATTAGATTTTGAATAATTTAAGTTTTTTAATGACCACACTGGAAAAAATTTCTAGAGCCACTACTGAATAAAAGCAAAACATATACTCGTTTCCAATGCTGAAAAGGAAAAATAAAATGATATGATTTTTTTCTTTGTTGGTCTTTAACCCCCGCTCTCTATATATGCCTATATCTTAAAGTGAGTGATTATATATACAAAGAGATTAGTACCTTTCTCATTCAAAATATTTGTTGGTAGTAGAGTTTAAACCATAGTTTTCAGTTTTTATTAACAATATTTAATGATAAGTGTTTAACTCACGGTCTAAATTTAAAGTATTTAAACATGGTGTTTTGATAAATCTCTTTCATAAGTAATAGTTTTAAGTAGCATTGTTATCATTATTTTGTAAAACATGGACCCATATGATATTGACAACACAAAACACACTTTTTTTTTCTTAAAAACGAATATACCAAACACGCGTGCTTCTAGATTTGAAAAAACTTTGATAAAATTATGAGTATTCAAAATACACTTTTTCACTATTTTAAAAACCAATATGTAAATACTGTTACCAAATGAGCCCTTAAGCAACCTTTGATAACATCTTTTTTTTTTGGCTCTCGTGTCATGTGTGTGTGTGTGTGTGTGTGTATAAAATTGGAGTTATGTATCTCTCTCATACTAGAAAAGTGGTTTCACCTCACCTAGTCATTGGTAGGTGTATGATTGTAAATGAGCTCAAATATTCAATATTCAAGCTTAGGTAGACAATAAAAGTAAAACGTTCAAACTTTGCTCGAACTTGAACCAAGCATACAAAAAATGTTTAAACTTAAACTTGTCAAAAAATCCAAAATCATGAGCTCAGCTTGATTCATAAGCCTTAAACTTAAGCTCAAAATTGAGCTCCTTAGCTCAAAATCCAAGTATATTATTAAGCTCATATAAAGCATATTATCAAGTCCATTTTGGTTTGGACAGATGATCCCAAATTCCAATTAATAAAGGCTTAGTTTGATATGGTTTTATTTTTCAAGTCCATAAATGAGTATGGGCTCAATTTGTTTTTGTTGGGCCCTATTGTTCACAAACCACAAATATACATATATATTTGTTACTTGTGCCTGACTCATTTATTAAGCAAGTCTAAAACTAATGCTCAAGTTTGAGTTATTTATAAACAAACATAAATCAATGAGTTTAAGCTCTTTATGAATTGCTTGGTTTTACAATCTTAATTAGGTGAGCCACAAATGATATTAGTCCACTTATAAAACTGTGTCAATTAATTTGAAAATATTATCTTGCATGGACTCAAACTAACCAAACAACAAATTTAACTTATCATTTTTTTTCAAATTTCGAGATTTAATTTATTACCTTCTAAAATTTTAATATTTATTTGATTTATTATTTTTTAGAATTTTGAGGTGTCATTTGTTGTCCTCCTAAATTATAGAGTTGTAAAATATAAGTAATTTTTTTCTAACTTGGTTTGTAAACCTATAGTTTTAGCTCCCCCCCCCCCCCTCCCCCGGGTCCCCAAGATGATCATAGCGTAGGTAGAGTTCCTTTAGTGATGCAACTATATTAAAATTTGTGTAGGAGAATTTCAAGGGATTTGGTTTCTAGGATATATTCATATAGATGTTATTATTAATCTACATCCTTAAAAGGGAGCATTGAATTATAGCCATGCGTTTTTGCTACTTTATATGATGAATGAACATCATTCTCAAATTTGGATCAGTGTGGCGTGACATGACAAGTACCATGGCGAAAATGGGAAAAAAAAAGTCTCATTTTCTAAACTAATTAGGGAAATACCCCTCTTTTGAAACTCGATTTTCTTAAAATCGAGTTTCAAAAAAAAAAAAATTCTAAAGCCCTATAGCGATGTTTTAAAAAGCTTATAGTGACGTTTTATAACTCGAGCTCGAGTTACATAAAGTTCGAGTTATAAAACGCCGCTATAGGTCATTAAAAACGTCACTATAGACTCCTTAAAACGTCGCTATAGGGCTTAACTCGATTTTGAAAAAATCGAGTTTCAAAAAAAGAGCATTTCTCTAATTAGTTTGGAAAAGTGGGCATAATGTTTTTTTTTTTTTTTTTTTTTTTGCGCGAAAAGGGCATTTGCCCATTTTGGCCCAAGTAGCATATCAAACTTTTTCATCCCCCTAGCCCTAAACCAAATCCCTAACAAAAAGGGGAAAAAAATCTATATAATTAGATCATTTTAGACAATCGATCTCTATGTCCATTAGCACAGGCTCTCTTCATTGGGTAAAGCTTAAACTTGTTGGGGGGAAAGTCCTCGTTACATAGCAAAAAAGAGGAAAAAACAAGGAGAGCTTTTTATGGAAATGCATTGATGTAAAGGGTAACACACTAACACACCTACTCAAGTAATTCTTAGATACTAATGGCGCACTGAGAATGGTGTTCTTTTCTCTCATATTTATGGTGGGGTTCACTTATTAAATTCATGATGAAATCCATCATGAATGTGAGAGAAGAGAGCATCATTTTTCCTTAATTCAAGAATACGAATGATTGTTAGGATATATATGGTTCAAGTGGTTTCAAACATATGTCATTATTTTATATAATTGGCTTATCCTTTGACAAAACGCACTTTACTTGTAATTGGGTAGAATTAGGATTTGTTTAATGCTTCAAGAAAATGTGTTTCAAAATCAAGTATTGAAGTCATCAAGTCTGTCCAAGAAACAAGCTGGAAACTGCAAGTTACTAAAGCTTAACACCTAGTCTCGACACATGTATCTATCGAGATTTAAGAAGCTGTTTATGCCCCGAGGCTTGATAACTTCTCGACAGATCCTCGACACCTCTATCTGTCGAGATTTATGAAAAACAGATTCTAAGTTCTGTTTTGATTCCAATCCGTGAGTATGTCTTTGGGACTTCTCTTCTCCTAACCCTAGACATATAAAAGGATTATTTTAAGGGCCGTCGAAGGAAGCACAAGTACACAAGTTACACAAGCATTGAGAAATTCTTATTCAAGCTATTTGTGATCCAAGACAAAGTTCATGTCCTAGTTCATCTCTCTTGTGAAGAAGTTGCTGTGTAATGTGCACCGTAGGGTTTTGTAACCAAGCATCTTCTTGATCTTCATTGTGTGGATGAATTGAAGAACTTTGCAGCCAACAACTCTCTCTCTAGTTGGTGATTGAAGTCGCGTACTAGGATCCGCGCAATTGGTTAGTCACGTACTGGGAGCCGTGCATCAAAAGGAGAAACTGTCGCTACAGAACAAGTCCAATTAAGTATTGGGGTAAGGGTTCAACTGTAGGTTGGTAAGGTACTGACATTCCTTTACTTGTAACCGCTTGTTATGATAATAATGGAGTTTCAGGAGTGGTGACCTTAAATCACCCGGTGGGGTTTTTGCCATTAGGTTTTCCCCATTTATAAACAAATCACCGTGTTATTTATTTTCCGCTGCATACTTTAGATTATTGGTGATTTGTTTATTCTGCCACACAATTTGTATGTTAACTTGATTAATTAAAAACTTGGCTAATTAATCAACTTAATTAATCATAAGGGGTCAACGCATTTGTGGCCTATCAATGGATCCAAAATTTTAAGCTAGTAGGAGTTGGAGTATAAAGAAGAAAAAAGCTCCAAATAAAAATCCATAGAGTATTAAAAAATTATAAATATTCAAAATCGTTGTTTCTAAATATATTAAGATACAATTATTTACCAACAAAGAAAAAAACAAAAACAAAAACAAAATAATGTTTTCTTTTAATACTAGGCTGGCTAGGATTTTTTTTTATTTTTTGTGTTGAAGTAAGAGTATTCATATTGGTGGTGCTAAATTTTTTTACTTTTAGCACCCTAAAAAGCTACTTTTTCTATTTTGCTACTTTTTCTATTTTACAACTTTACTTTACAATACACCCAATATCAAATGTTCTATTTTTTTTTATCACTTCATTTAAAATAATATAAACAATTCATTAAAATAATAAAGGAAGAGAGAGAATTTGAGTTTTTTAATTGAAAGAAGAGATATAATCTTAAAAAAAAAAAATTTTGAATTTTATTTTAACAACTTTCTACAATCAACTGGTATTTATACCAGTTTAGTATAGTTGCAAAAAATTTAACTTTAACTTCTTAAATAACACTTTTAGTTCTTTGGTGGTAAATTTTTTTTTTTTTTTTTACTAAAATACAATAACTATTGTGAATGTTTTTATTGTTTTTGTTAAGTTTTTTGGGTTAGATAATTGTCATTTGGATAAGGCTAGTTAGGCTTATTGAGTAAAAAAAGGGTCCAACTACAAAAATGAAATATATAATAACAAAAAAAAAAAAAAAAAATTGGACCTAGGGGGCCGAGGTCCCCTTGAGCCCCCACTTGGGTCCATACTTGTTCAAGAGTACCTAAGAATTTTTCCACCCACACAGGGACCACGCCTCATAAAATGGATCTTACTAATTGAAAATTTACCTTCCCTTTATAACCAAAGCTTACTTTCTTTCCTTTTTTATTATTCCACAAAGAATGATTATGAAAACTGTCCTCCATCCCCATCACTAACTCCCAACAAGCAGATAGGGATGGAGGAAATGAAAGGAATTCCTCTAAATTTACAAACACATGCCCAACTAGCAAGAGAGTTGACAATAGAAGCAGACCTTCTTAAAAATCAAAGACACAATAATGTATCCCTAGTTGGATTGGTAAGAATATTTTCTTCTTGGGCCTAGGGATAAAAATTCATAAATTCATAATCATAACACCTATAAAGCTTAAAGCTTAAAGCTTCAACCCAATGGTTTGAACTTTAAAGCCTAAAACAGTTTGATCCCTCCACCTTCTAGTCCACAAGCTAGCTCGTTGAAGCTCCTGTTGTAAAACCTGGGGGACACTTTCCCATATCATAAAAGATTATTGTACATAAACAGGACACATATAATTAAATTACTCTTGTGGGTTCTAACTACCTCAGCTAGTAAAATCTATAATGGCTGAATAAGATATTTGGGATTCAATCCCGGTCTATACCAAAAACGGATTGGTGTCTTGGAGCGGACACCATAGGTTGAAACTCTCTTTCTAAAAAAAAAAATACTATTCTTTTCCAAAAAAAGAAGAAGATTACTTTGATATATAAGATAATTAGAAAAGGTTTAGTGGCCCTAGACAAAGTGACTTACAGATAATTCACATTATACAAAACTATATATGGTGTTTGTGACTTACAGAAAACTGTATGGTGTTTGAGATATCTCATAGCAAAATTCATACTGCCCAGCTCAAGCCGCCATTCAATCAAGACAGTGCCACATTAATAGGCTTTTTGTGTGGATTCCACCCTACCACAATAAAGAAAACAATGGCAAGAGACCACGATGCTCTCCACTTTTGACTCTTCAATAACATTGATTGAACAAGACATGTTACAGAGCTTGATTTTACAAATATCACAATCATATAGGGACGGTGCAGAATCAAATTTTCAAACTCAATGTATTCCAAACCAGTAAACCACACAATAATATAAAGGCTAAAACATTCAATCAAGTTTTTCTCCAAAAAGAGAGAAAAGAAAAAAAGAATAAATTCAAACGTATTTCTTAATTGTCATATAGTTAAAATAATTACGTGCTAGATGGTCAACATCATTATTAGTAAACATTATGGTATTGCTATGAAAGTGGGAAGCAAGCATCATGTGCCAAAAATTCCCACAATTAAGCTAAAATTTATTAATTGAGATTCACATTGAATATGAACTCGCAAATCTACGTGGTATAGTCCATAGCATTTGTGATCAAGTACAACAAAAGAAGTAAGAGGTATTGTGCTACCCTAAATTCTGCTAATTTGATTGGATTGGATTGGATTGGATTAGACTATTTAAATGTATATTGTGCGAATGTATGCTATCTTGTGTTTATTAAGAAGATCTTGAGTTCAAAAGCAATTACAAGAAGTCTCAATTATTATTATTTTACTTTTCTCTTTTAGGTATAAAGCGTGGAAATAAAAACATAGCCCATAGAATGCTCATTGCGTCTAAAAACCTAGAAATGAAAGTGAAGTTTAAATTGATGACCCAAATGCACACTACATATGAACTTGCAAATGTACAATGGAAAAATCCATATCATTTAAAATGTGATAAAGAATAATAGAAGAAGTAAAAGGTAGTATGCTATCCTAAATTGTATGATGTTAGGAACCTAAAAGGTTCCTAATGAGGATGGGTATGAATTGTAGGAGGATTGGTGGAAATCGTAGGGAAATTAACTTAATACAAGGTAGTCACCCTCCATAGAGAGATAGAGAAATTAAAAGAGAGAGAAAGAGAGAGAGAGATGCACTAATGCACTAAGAAATTGGTTTATTCTTCATTAATATTTAATGTTGAATTATAATCATGAATCTATAGGAGACTAGCTCTGATATCATTGGCCCACATGGCTCAAGATAATCGGTTAGTTAATTCAAAATGTGCTCTATGAATTATGCAATGTGTTAAATGAGATACATGTGCTCAAATCCTGACTAACTCATCCTAATCCTAATCTCAACCAACTAGCTAACTACCTAACTAAAATGATTACAACAATTATTTCATATTTCTAACATTTCTCTCCCCTTAAAAACACCTTGCCCACAAGGTGTTGTTGTGAAATGATACCTTTATTAAAGGAGATCTTCGAACGAACCAATACCTTAGTGACATTTTGATCACCATATTTATGCATTTCTCTTTGACAAGCGGTCCCGTGCACATGAAAGTTTCTTCTTTGTAGATCTTCAAACTTTGCTCGAATTCTTGAGCCTTCAATGATTCTTCAATTTTCAAGTCTCATCAATTCTTTAAACCTTTGAATGTTCTTTTATTCTCAAGACCTCATCTGATTTTAGAACCATTAAAATTGTTGGCGCTTGCATCTTGGATTCTTGGATCACGGACAATTGAATTGTCAATTCTTAAATCATGGACTCTTGAATGGAAGCCTCCATTAGTGCATCAAGAATTGGTTCTTGGAAAATCATCATCTTCTTCTTTATTGGTTCTTTGGACTGAACTTCAAGGGCTATGTCTTCATGTATATCATCATCCACTTTAACACAAAAGTTAGCATCCCGGCTTGCAAAAATAGCAGTAGATTCTTGGAACTTGATTTGTTCTTCGAATTCCATTAAATCAAGAGATTGTAACTCCTCTTCCGTCATGTTCTCAAGATCCTCTTACAATCTTGAGAGCTCTTCTTTCATGACCTTTTTAGATTCAACCAAAGCCTTGACCATCTTTGAAATATTCTTGACATCCTCTAAAACTTTGTTCAACATTTGCAGTACTTTCTTTCCAAAGTTTTCTTCGGCCACAGTCACTTGTCTTAAGTGCGGCTCTTTAAAAAATAGCGCAGGGAATTCTCAAGAATACTATGGCCCGTTAAAGCTCCACACATTAATCTCGACTAAGCCCATTAGCTCTCAATCCCACAATCACTTAAGCCCCCCCCCCCCCCCCCCCCCCCCTTATTGGCCCAAATCCACATGAGCTTATGCCTAAAAAGAAGAAATTCAAATTCCCAACCTTCCATTACAAGCCCAACACACAAAACGGCATCGTTTTTCCACCATTTCACCACTTGACACTAGTTCCCAATCATCGTCGCCCTCGCAACGCAGCGACGACTCTCCAACACTCTCTGTCTCTGTCTCTGTCTCTTTCTTCCCCCAAAAACTCAGTAGAGAGAGTACAAATTTCTACAACTTCAATACTCTCTCTCTCTCTCTCTCTCTCTCTCTCTCTCTCAGTCTCTGTGATCTGCTTTTGAGAAAAAAAAAAAATGGCTTCGTCATCGGCAACAACAATAGCATCACCATCATCGTCATCATCAGGTTCAGGAATCACAGAGCGACGAGGAATCCCTGGAGCTCAATTCGTAGAAGACGTGCAAACCTATCTCAATCAATTAGGTCTCGATGTTACCTCTGCTCTCGCTGTTCTCCAAGAAAGGTCACTTTCAATTGAGTTTTGCTCAAAACCTTGTGCTCTTTTAAACCTAGATCATTTTCATGTTCAATTTACATAATAAGAAGATTGCTTCACTTTTGTTTGTGTGTATGTGTTATTTTTTGCTTATACATTGTTTGATAATGATCTCTTTGCAGACTTCAGCAATATAAGTTGGTTGAGATGAAACTTCTTGCTCAGCAAAGGGATCTTCAGGTTCCATACTATTATTAGCTTTCGTTTTGCTATTTTGTTATTGGGATTCCATGTTTATTTACTGAGTGTCGAAACGGAACAGAAGGCTTCAGCTTGTGTTAAACTAGAATGATAAATAACTTTAGGGTGCGTTAGTATAAGCTGTTGGAAAACTGTGTTTTGAGTTTAAAATGAGTGTTTGTATGAGGAGTTGTGGTTGCAAAACAGAATTTTGGGTTTTAAAAACGCTCATTTATTCTCCCAAAGCGCCTCTATCTATACCATATGATATGAAGAGGTTGGACCTTGGTGCGAATGCAAGTGTCCTTTACTCAAGTAATGTGTCCCGGGTTTGAGTGTAGGAATCAGCCTTTCCAAAAATTGGGGGTAAGGCTGTGGGTTGCTTAGCAGTTAGCAACCACCTCTATCGAACCCTGCAGAAGCCGGAGCCTTGTTGCATTGGATACAACATTTTTATCAATCAATACACCATATGATTTGTGTAATACAAAACCTTAGGCACGAATCTTTATCACCATATCGATTGCCAAACTGTGGAGTTTTTTGTGTATGAAATCTAAAATATGTCCTATACCATATTTCTTATTTCTATTTCGTTTTTATGGGGATAAATTTTTGTTTTACAGTTTATGTTTATGACAATGGTGTGTTTGTGTGTAATTTAGATATGTGATCATTTTGAGTGACACTTTTTGTTTGTTGTGGTTGTTAGGCAAAGATCCCTGACATCGAAAAGTGCTTAGATGTTGTTGCAACTTTGCAAGCTAAGAAGGGTACTGGTGAGGTTCGTTTTTTACTCTTATTTTTTTATTCTTACATGTTTCTTTGAAATGACATTCAATGATTTTCTGGAATTACGTTTTTTTTTATATCTATGTAGTACACCCTGGTTGTAAGGTTAGCTGATATATGGCATTAGGATCGTAATTACTTTTTGCAATGATACCTCAAGAATTTGCTTATTCTTTCACTGGATTCATGTTAATTCTTACTTATGCTGGCACAATCTTTTATGGGGCAATGAAGAATTGAAATGTTGCTTACAATTTGATCACTATCATGGCGAGTGTTGTTCATACCTATATATGCACTAGCTCTAAAGGATGTTTTCAATAACTTGTGGTATATTTTCTATGGAAAAGAAAAGTGAACCTTGTTCATGCTGCTTGTCAGTTCAATATGTTTTTGTTTTGTGTTTGTGACGTAGGGAAAATGTT
The DNA here is from genome assembly GCA_032878915.1 of Castanopsis chinensis. Classification (NCBI taxonomy): domain Eukaryota; kingdom Viridiplantae; phylum Streptophyta; class Magnoliopsida; order Fagales; family Fagaceae; genus Castanopsis; species Castanopsis chinensis. The sequence goes on from JAVQMG010000113.1 coordinate 4,492,241, forward strand.
TGTGTGCTTGTGGCAGGTTAAGGTTGAGGAGGATTTGTGGATCTAGGATTTAAAGTTGTAGAAGAACAAGAGATAATCTTAATAAAATATTGTATTTTATTTTTAATAATTTGCTACAGGAAACTGGTATTTATACCAGTTTACTATAGTTGCAAAAAACTTAGCTTTAGTTTCTCCAATAACACATGATTTTTTGGTTCTTTGGTGGTAAGATAGTTTTATTTTTTTGCTAAAATACAATCACCATTGTGAATGCTTTTATTGTTTTTGTTAAGTTTTTAGGTTGAATGGTTGCTAGTTGTGCTAGGCTAGCTAGGCTGACTGGGGAGGAGGGGGGCTAAGGTTTTGGAAGAGGGGGCAACTACAAAAATGAAAAATATCATAAGTAAAAAAAAAAAGGGGGGGGGGGGGGGGGCCATGGGGGGACCCCTTGGGCCCCCACTTGGGTCCGTCCCTGTATACTACCTATGTACTTGGGCTACCTTTTTTCAATAAATTTATGTTAATTATCCCAAAAAATAAAGGCTAGGGTTTCATGAATTTTTCGTGTCTACTTGATGGAGAGTATGTGGGGCTTTATAATTTTGATAGGTTATAGGAATGGCTTCAATTGGAATTGTAAGGAAGATAGTAGATAGAGAAATTTATAGTGTAAGGAACTTATTAAAAAAGAAAAAAAGAAATTTATAGTGTTAAGGAGCTGTACAAACAGTAGAACAAGAAAGAGAAGAAGGAAAGAGAGAAATGATAGGAAGAAAAGAACACATGAAGGCCAATATGACTCAATGTTCAAAAAAGATCAATATTTTTTATTAAGCAAATCTGTGTCTTCTTCAAGTACATTGAATACAACAACAAACAACTAACAAAGCTTTAGTCCCAAAATTTGGGGTTGGCTATTGATCTTCAACATATTAGTTAGAGTCGGTCATATATGTACATCTGCACATGGAGTATAAATATATATAAAGAATCTTTTTTGTACTAGAAGTATTAGAACTCCTAGTTTGACTAGTAAACTAAGAACCTAATAAAAGACTAACTTGGGCTCAAAGGAAATAAAACCTAAGAGATTTAGTATCTCCTAGAAAATTATAGACTTAATTATATTACCAAAATACCCCTATGGTGCGTTTGGATTGCAGGATTTGGGTCATGTGTCTTGGATATTGGTGATTAAATTCCAAATGCCTTGTTTGGATAGTTTAAAGAGGTCAAGGATTTAGATTTGGCCAAATCCACCAATGATTTTAAACCTTGATTTGAAATAACATCTAATGCCATGGAATTTTAGAAATCTTTAGCCAATAGCCATATTTCATTAACTTTAAATTTTAAAATTTCAAATCCTTCTATGTATAAAATGCATCCAAACAAGGAATTAAAAATTATGGATTTGGAATCAATACATTTCCAATCTATTGATTTAAAATCCAAAAATCTAAATCGAAATACCTTGTTTGGATAGTTTAAAATGGTCAAGGATTTGGATTTCGCCAAATCCACCCACGATTTTAAACCTGGATTTGAAAAAAACATCTAGCCCCATGCAATTTTAGAAATCCTTATCTATATACTTCAATAGACTTTAAATTTTATAATTTCAAATCTTACCATCTATAAAATGCATCCAAACCAGAAAATTTAAAAATTTTAGATTTGGAATCAAGACATTTCAAATCTATTGATTCAAATGCAACCTTAATTCATAGGGATTGACCATAAGTTATTAAATAAAAACCCATATTCAATTTTTTTTTTATTATTTATTTATTTATTTATTTTTTACTTAAGGGCATATATAACTAGCTCTTTCAAAACCACGTGGATTTTATTTCTTTTTTTTTTTTGAGAACCCACGTGGATTTTATTTCAATTGGACTTTACATGTGGACCCATAAATTAAGTCTTGAACTTATTTAAAGAAAATTGTGAAGTAGCGGCAAACTAATCTTCCATGGAGGATGGTTGGGGGAACGGAACTGAAGTCATGCATTAGATATAGACGTCTTCAATTGCACTTATCCACATCTCCTATACAAGCTTGCAGCAAGCTTCTGCCACTAGTATGCTTTAGTAAGAACATTTAATGAACTGTGCTCTGAAACAGATGTCCCCCTTTGAACTTCTTACTTACTACTAAAAACCCTACTCTAAAATTTAAAGAAACTAATAGGTATTCTATGATTGCGCAATACTCCTAAGCACTTCGCCACTTCATCTACCTTGCTCTTATCCTATGATTCATATACTCTTCAATCTATCCGTCTAAGATATCGAAATTTCTCACGCTTTGGTATCTTTTGACCATCAAGTCTCACAACCCCTTTATCTTCGTTTCTAATTTTACTAACCTTGCATGATATATTCTCTATCTTCGTCCGACTTAGCTGAAAACTTTTTGATTTTAGAGCATATTTCCAAATTTCTAAATTGACGTTAACTTCACATCTAATTTCATCTACTAAAATTATTTCATTTGCAAAAAACATACACCAAGGAATTTCATCTTAAATTGATCCAGTGGGTTCATCCATCACTAAAGAGATATGGATTTAATATTGATCCTTGATGCAAACCTCACTTGTGATGTCTCCACTTGTTCTCTCATTCAACTATTATATTTAGAGATTAAATTCTATAAGGATGTGATGTAAAACCCAAGTTTTACCCCTTCATTCCCAACATGCCACATCTTCATATTATATATTAAAGAATAGGCACAACTACACTTAGTTAATTTTAATACTCATTTGAAATCCAACTTAACTGTGAGTTTTATAAGATTTTTTTTTTTTTTTTAGGTAATAGATATCTTCATTAAAAAAAGTACGGCATGTTCATGATGGAAATACATTGTGTAAAACCCCAAGTATGAGACTACCCAAACAATGTCCCAAGTCCCAACTAGCAAAGACTTCAAAAAATCCACAAATTTCTCAATGTCCTCAAAAGTGTGGGTATTTTGTTCCCTCCAAATTAGCCACATCAAACAAGCTGGAACCATATTCCAAGCCGAAGAAGAGTGTAACCCCAAATAATTCTCCCATGCAAAAAGAATAGAAACAACCGTCCTTGGCATCACCCACTGCAAACCAAACATAAAAACACTTCACTTCATAAGGCGTGTACGAACTTGCAATGAAGTAAAAGATGATCCACTATTTCTCCATTGCAACGGCACAAGCAACACCAATTAACCAAAGACATGTTCCTTTTTACAAGGTTGTCAATAGTAAGAATACTATCTCGAGCTGTAGTCCATAAAGAGAAAGACTCTCTTTTAGGTACCTTACTGCTCCAAAATACATTTCTACGGGAAAGGAAAGGTAGGAGGAGCAGATAATGAATTATAGAAAGAGCGCACATCAAAAACACCATTTGGGGTTAACTTCCAAAACAACTTATCAATCCCCTTACCCCTAGGCATTTTGGAATAAATAAGCTTGTAAAAATTCAAGAGCCCTGTGGAATTGAATATTCCAACTCCTACTATTACCATATGGTGAAATACTAATCAACTTAGAAATTCAAGCTTCTTTACCTATAGCACGAGAGAAAGGGTCAGGGTAAAGATCCTTTAAGGGAATGTGCCCACACCAAAGATCTTACCAGAACTAAATAAAAAGACCCTCTTCCGCCACATACAACACATGACCAAAGAAACTCTCAGCACCTTTCCTAATATTCTTCCACATTCCATATTCCTGAGTTTATTAAGATGTTATTATGTGTGGTAGGATGTATGGAATTTTAAGTAAAAAAGCTAATGTGGTAATCTCTTATTGAATGGTGAAAAACATGAGTTTTACACCCCATCCTTACCAAATTCGGACTCTTATATTTATTCTTAATCATTTTACCATACTTTTGAGGAATTCATTTCTTTTCTATCTTTTCTACAACACGCCACATAATCTAATTTCTCTAGGTACCCTATCATACCCTATTGTATGATTTCTCTAGGTTAATAAAATTATATGTAGATCTTTACAGCCTTAACTATATTTTTCTGTAACTTCTAAATAAAAAATAGCTTCCATGGTAGTACGTTCTAGCATAAAACCAAATCAATTATGGGGAGACCATTGATCATATATTTTTACGTTGTGGGGTGGCGAGGGAGTTATGAGGAATTTCTGCGGTGTCTTTTGGGTGTGAGTTGGGTGATGCCTAAAGGGGAGTTGGATTTGCCGCGTTGCTGGACTGGCCTTCCAGTCAAGAAGGACAAGCTGCCTATTTGGAGTGCAATCCTTCTTGTTTAATGTGGATCTTACTTATCAAAAAAAATTTTCGTTCTTGTTTAATGTGGATCATATGGAGAGAAGAATTCATGTGTTTTTTAAGAAAAAGAATCTTTGTTTCTCCATCTTAAATCGCAGCTAGTGGGCACATTATTCTCATGGAATCAACCCCACTCCATTTCCCCTGATTGTGCTTCAAATTTTGTGGCACTTCTTGGTATTTCTATGACTTCTAGAGTTCAAATCCTTTCTCTCCGTTGTAACTATCGAATTATTAAAAATAATATGATTTTTACTTACCAAAAAAAAAAATTGTAGTCATTGATAGATGGCATCTGTCTGCTGAATCTCACTTTCTTTTGCTTTGTTTGTATAGTAGTACACTCCCTTTATACTGTATATCTCAGTTTTCTTCTTTTATGAATTAATTATTTTCTTACTGATTAAAAAAAAATGTTCACCAAGTACCCTTGGCATCATCCTAAAGTTTGCCAATTATTGTTGGGGAATTAAAATTAGCTTCTTCTTCTTCTTCTTCTTCTTCTTCCTTTTTTTTAGTATTAAAATTGGCTTTGAGATGCCAGTTTCTACCATGGTCCTTCGGCACAATTTACTGTATAATTCATCATTTTTTGATAAGTTACTGTATAATTCATCATAAACCTTTAATTTATCTTGGACTTCTTTTTTTATTTCCTCTTTGTGGCTTTATATTTTTAATAAGCAGCATTGTCTTTACATCTAAATAGGCTTCTATAGCTCTCTTTCTCTTTAATTTAACTACTACACCTCTTTATTCCACCACCAAGTTTCCACCACAGGTCGGTCGAGGTCAGTTTAGGGTTAATCTGTCACTCAACTGGACACCTTTAGTTGCAGAACTGCTTCACCAACCCCCGACTGAGTAAGCAGTTGAATCCGCCTGTGCTTGGTTTCAGTTGAGCAGCCATGTGTTAATTGGAAATGGGTTAGATGGAGGAAATTGATTATATATATATATATATATATATATAGGGGTCAAGATCAAGTTACACCCGGTGTAACTTTACACAATATTACACCACCTAATACATTTTTACTGAATTAATATTTTGAAATTTCCACTGCTAGATTACATGTTCTCTGCGTTCTTATCATGCTTGTCGAATTTTATGCCTATCAGATGTAATTTATTGTTAGATTTATAAACTCATCTTTTATTTATAATTTAAAACTACAAAAACTTGAAATTTAAAATTTGTATAGATGAGATAGTTAATGATCTCTAATCATCGTGAAATTTGTAAGTATGTAGGGTATAAGAAGAAAATGTAATCCAACATACATTCAATAAAAAAGATATATTGAATTGTGTAATATTGTTTAAAGTTATATCATGTGTGAAGATAAGGCTGGTACATGTCAAAAAAAGGGGGAGTCTAGTTAATTCAGTGATGTGGGCAATTAACTAAGGGTATACTAGCATGGACCCAAATAGTCAATAATTGCCCAGTAGACCTGTCCAAGGTCATTGCAACAAAATGGGCTCTGCAGCCAGCAACCCCAGAAAAATGGAAGAAGGTGCTTGTGGAAGGAGATGGTGCTCTAGTAAAGGGTGGCACAGAGGATGAGACCCTGCCAGCATGGAGTATCTCAACAATAGTTGGAGCTGTAGTGTGCGTTTGGATTGGGATGGAAAATTAAAATTATTTTACTATTCAGTTTATTTTTTATACTATTCATGAGCTCCACTGTACTATTTCAATTAAATTTTATCTTTGTCTACAGTACTTTCAACAATAAGTTTTCAGTTCAGCAAAATAAGCGGTATCCAAACACACCCATAAATAAGCTTTCAAATGATTTGTATTTTGCTCTTTTAGAAACGTTAGGAGAAGTACATTCAATTCAGTGCATGAGCTAGGACAATGAGATGTGAGGACTCTGGGTGCTTATACCTCTACCAGTTCCCCATGGCCATGGGAAAAGTGATTGCATCTGACTTTCATAATTAGTCACTTGTTTTGGTTTATATATAGTCTCCTTTTCAAGCAAAGAAAAAGTAGTGTAGGATGCACACACATTAAACTCATGGGTTTTCCCTTTTCTTTTCTTTTTCAGTGCTTGATATAATTATTAATTGATTATCTATCTACTCTATGTGCCTTAATGTAATGAATTTTGTCTGGTTCGGTGTTTGAATGCAGGCGCTTGTTGCTGATTTTGAAGTAGCTGAAGGCATATACTCCCGGGCTAGCATTGAGGATAGTGACTCAGTATGTTTATGGCTGGGAGCAAACGTCATGTTAGAGTATTCATGTGAAGAGGTCCATTGCTGTCAAATCTTAGATGTTTTTTAGGTTGCTTTTTTCTGCATTAAGGATGCTAAAGGTTCTTGTCTCTCCTTGTGGTGCAGGCCACTGCTCTTCTGCAAAAAAATTTAGATAATGCTAAAGCCAGTTTAGAGGTTCTTGTTGCTGATCTACAATTCTTGAGGGATCAAGTGACAATAACTCAGGTAGTATTCGTGTGAATATGAAGTTCCCTTTCTGTTTGAAATCGTAGTTACATGGCTTAAAGCCTGTTTAGAAGTATGCTAGTTTACTATGCATCTTGCGTTTTTGGCATAAAAACAATTGAATTCAGGGCGTTGCAAGCATATAGGTATGGGGGAGTGAGCCTGGGAAGGATTAGTGTTTTACTCATTTCTATATTCACTATGAACTTGGCAAATGTAATAATCTTGTATAATTTTAGGCATGCTTAAGCTTGTTTATTAGTCACTTCTTACTGTGTTCTTTATAAACACATTAGTAGTTGCGCTTTACTGTTTGGCAACCATTGGACAGGTCACCATTGCTCGTGTTTTTAACTGGGATGTGCATCAGCGCAGAATGCGACTATCTCCTGCTGTTAAAGACTCATAAATCAAAATCATCTGTCCAGATTTAGAGGTGGCAGAATATGTTTTCCTTGTTGAGAGTATGGTCGTGATCTCACTATATTACTTGAATTAGGTGATTAGATTGTTTTGCTTTAACTTCAGGAATCAATTATCTATCTCATGGGTTCTCTTCATATCTGCATTTTGAGTTTCAGATTGTGGTTTATTATAAATATCAACTATACCCATTGTGGAAGAAAAATGTAATATTATTAGAACCGGTTTTGATGTATGATGACACTGTTAGGCTTCGGCTGTAACATCTGTATTGCTTATGGATTCGTTTTGTTTAGCTTTGTGAAACTAAGTTATAGACTTAAAGTTATTTACTTTTATCAACATACACGAAATTATTTCTGAGATCAATCAACTAGCTGTGGTTTAAAATTTGAAATTTTGGCTCAATGGGGAAACCGAAGGGACCCAGAGAAGCTTCAAGTTGAAGGTTATTTGTCGGTAAAACTTCGCCAAATGAATCGACAAGGCATCTTGCTCACAGTGTTTGTATGATGTCAGCCTAATCTTATCCTTCCTCAAAAGGGTCGTAGATCTGTATGGTTTCTAATATAATATTTGCAGTTGTTAATCAGAAATGACATGATGTTAACTTTGATGCATGCTTAAGTCAACTAATCAAATGATAGCAAATTTTGAAAGACCACTATTGCTGCCTTTGAAGGAAGGATGAGCATCCAACACTTCCAAATTCTGAATAAACTAATTTGTTATTATGCTTCTGATTATGGAATCTGATCCAACAGGTAGGTGGTTTGCACAAACGTCTTGTATCAATCACTGTATTTTTATTTGGCTTTACATGAAAGTTCAAATTTGAAATGGGTGGCAGATCCTTGCTCTAACATGCCTTCATTTTCACACAGGGATACACTATTGTGTCGGTCATTAACATTTAAAGTCAAAAAAATAGGTGATTTTTTAAGTTTGCCTCTTCGTATGTTAGTGTTTTGCATTTACATCAAACCATTAGCAAGTTGAGGAATGCAATGGAGTTGCATTGTATTGCGTTTGAACATTGCAATTTTTTCTTCATGCATTATCATTTTGTTGGGCTTATATGTTGGACTTTTAAGTGCAATAGCCTCTTTCTTGGGCAGACGTTTTCCTAGGATCTTTAGAACTTCCATACCTGCATCAGATTATGCGTAATTAGTTGGAGACTCACTGTCTCATACAGTATTTTTGTTTTCTATTGCTAATAAAGTGTACAATTTTTTTTGGGACTGTTCATCACAGAAATTGTCTTAAATAGGATCTTTTTAATTAAAAAAAAAAAATGTAGAATACAATTCCCAAATAGCCTTAGTAAGGTTTCATTGATTCTACGGCATGGCACAATCGTTTAAATATTCGTTATCCTTTTTATTGGGATCAAAACTTATCAAATAAATTAGTATATGATCCTTTTATGGCCTTGGTAAGCCCAAGGTTGTGGCTCTTTTTTTTTAAATGGCCATATCTATTTTTAACTTTAGTTATTTAAAATTTATGTTTTTCTTTGAAAGTCAAGGCATGTAGCTACTTTTGTTGTTCCACAGTTTTCTTTCCATGTGTATGTTGCCTGTGTGCTTACACGCTTACTCGATTCACGTAAGGTTGGCCACGGATTTACTTTTTTTTACATGCACAATATCAGCAAATTTTTATTTTATTTTTAAAAAAGGGCGAAATAACAACGAGAATTATATCTGGTTTATTTTATTTGAAGAAAGAATTATAAATTTTTTTTATGGGAAAAAAAAAAATATTTGAAGAGAAAAGAGAACTAGAAAAACTAGTTCCATTTCATTAAAAAGGGAAGAAGAAAAGTAAAATTTATTTCCTTTTCAAATTTATTATAGATTTCATTTTCAACCTGTCCCACAAAGAAAATAGACTTGTCGATATAATAAAATATATGTTTGAATCAGAGAAAGAGGTCCATCTGGTTGTTCCCGTGGGCCATGAAGTAGTTCCAGTGAACCATCAGAAAGCTGCTTCTAAGGTTTCGACCTTGATGGTTTGTGGTCAAGAAGATATGTGCCAAGTTGCCAATGTCCGTCAGTAACAAAGGTCTTAATTTCTTTCATAGTTGACCCTTTGTATTAAATGATAGTTTCATAAATTAAAAAAAAAATGGTGATATGGGTTTGACACAAACCCTTCAGTCCACAATATTACAAGCCCCAAAAATCTTCCTTTCCTACCGTTCTCATTCTGAGTTCTGACATTCTGTTCTATCTTGTTGAGTGATCAATAAACTAATAGCAAAATGATGGCTCAGCGATACGATTGATTATAAATTAGGTGAATGGCGTTTGCCTTTGATACTCCTTGTGACTATGATAGTCCAGGGTTGACTGTCTACAAATCAGCATTTAAGTCACTGAATTTATTTCTGTTTTGTATTTTCATTGAATTGTAGGAAATTAAGTTGCAAAATAAAATAAAATAGAAAATAATAACAACAAAAATAAGCATTTAAGTCACTGAATTTTATTTCTTTTTTGCATTTTCATTGATTTGTAGGAAATTAAGTTTCAAAACAAAAAAACATTAACAACAAAAACAAACACACACACAGTAAAGGAGATCAATTATTGGTTAATTTATTTTGGTGATGCAAAGTGAAAGTAGAGAGATGATTCTAGTGATAATCAAGTGGAAAGAGTTTAGTAACCAAATATGGACCAATGATCATTTATATGTTTTTTCAATATTAACAAGTTCTACTGGTTTTTGCTTATATCCTTTAAAGTTTCACCATTTATCATCAATAGGCTCTCATGCACCATCTTTGAAAATCATGTATCAATCCCACATATTATCTATAGGTACCACACACATGTCATCAATAGGTTTTTCTACGCCCCAAGAGCGGTGGCCCAGTTGATGTAAGATCCCGCAAACATGCACAAGGTCCCTCATTCGAGTCGTGGCGGGTACTATATGGGGATGGGCTCCTAGCATGCTTTGCAGTTTGCATCTCCTCCGTTGGCTCTCTTAAGGTGCTAGGGTGAGGTTTGTGACACCCTCCAGTCACAGTAGCTATGACTCAATCCAACATTCCTTAACGGGGATGCCCCTATCAGGTCACACCCTGAGAGGTAAGCCACATATGGTCGCACCCGCCCCCTTTTTATTCATAAAAAAAATAGGTTCTTCTACAGACATAATTTGTTTTTTGAATATATTAAGCTTGCTCCCCATAATTAAATCTATGGCTCTACCATGGTTGTCAAAATCGCGATCTGGATCGTAGGATCGCACGATTTTACGATCCCACCTCACCAAAACGTTTAAAATCGTACTAGGATCGTAAAAATGCTAGGATCGTATGTTGGATCGTGTAGAATCGTATAGGATCGTAGGATCGTATGGGATCCTACCGATCCTACCAAAACATCAGTTTTTGGTTTTTTTTTTTTTTTTTTTTTTTTTAAGGGATAAATTTTTGGTTTTGATGAAACTTTAAGGGTTTTTATTTTTCTATGTTGTGATGGAATGGCTTTTTATTTTTATTTTTTATAAAATTATGTTACCCTAAGCAAACGTTTTCTAGTTTTTAGTTCACTTATAATAAAAAATGAAGGAATGCTTCATCATTTCTAAATGAAGAATTTATATTGTCTTTACTACATTTTAAGCTATAATTTTGTTAAATTTGTTTGATCAATATACTAATTTGTGTTATAATATTACTAAAATATTTTTCTTATATATAATTTTATTAGTATGCTTGTATTTGTATATTGATTGATTGATTTTTTTGAGCACGCTTTGTAATTATTGCTGAGTGGTATAACTTAAATGGTTGAGTGTGAAGTTAGATCTTTTTTGTAGCTCTACTATACAAATATACAATGTCTACATAGATGATAAAATGGTTGATGATGATTAGGACGGTGGTCATAAAAACCCTATAATAAGAATAATTAAATTTTCACTCTACCTTAATATTAATCTTGCATTTGGATTTCATATTTTAGTTAGCTAGTTTCCATTTGATAACTTATTTTGGATTTTAAGCTTGGAACTTAGAACTTGGAAAATATTTCCCTATTGTTGATAAATATTTTGGTATTTAGTTGTTAATTAAACATTTATTGAACTTTTTAGATACATTGGGTCAAAACGTAAATATATTTGTTTCGTTAGTATAGACGTAGCAATGTAAGACATGCAAATTACATTATATAATGCAAATCTTTGTTTTTTTATGGATAAATTCATAATTTACTTGATTATTCAATATACAAAGTCATTATCAATGTGTTTTTTTGCTATAAATATGAAAAATAAAGTGATGTCTTTATATTCTATATTAAAATTTACCATAATTGATGTCTTTATATTCTATATTAAAATTTCAATTGATGTCCCTTTAATGTGTTATCTTTCTAACAAAAGTTTGGAATCATTTTCATCTCTAACTTTTTAGTTCATTTTATTCATTAAAACTTAATATTGGCATCAAGTTTGTCCTTCCACTATTGTCTACAAACTTGCACTTAACTAAAATGTGAACATTTAATGGTGCACTCGTTCAAGTAAATTGGGATAATGGAATTCAAATTCCATTTGCACGTATAATTTTTCATGAGGAATCTAATGATTAGATGTAGATGCTGAATGAACGCTACACAGAAGTATATAAAAGAGGAATTGGCAGCATCACAATAAGCAGTTAAGCACTAGCCCAAAGTGAGTGTGTAAGTAACCAAAGGACAAACACAAAGAAACAAAGACAATTACGTGGATGGAGGTACCTCTTTACTTTCATGGCAATCATGGATAAAAAGGAGAGGACCATATGGAATATTTATATGATATAGTAATTGTAGTGGTAGTAGAGATTAGAGAAAGCTCATCAAAAAAAAAAAAAAGTTAGAGATTAGAGAAAAGAGAGAGAGAGAGAGAGAGAGAGAGAGAGAGAGAGAGAATTCATAAATCAATATATATATATATATATTTGTAGAGACGTGCACGCAAGCCGAGGATACTTTGCCCTCTGCTGGTAATTAAAGTCATTTTGTCTCTTTGTGTTATAACGCGTTTTTGGCGTTACAAATAAACAATTTTGTTGACTTTGACTTATCATGTGCGGTCATGATTCTTCTAACCCAACCTCCAAAAAAAGTTTCATTATAATTTTTTTTATTATTTATTATAATAAAAATATAAAATCTGTCTTAAAGGGCTAGAGTTAGAGACAGTGGCAAAATGCCGCAATCATCGCTGGTTGTTTTCAATTAATCAAAGGTCTAGAAGATGAAATTGTCAACGTTTGTGTTTTCACTTTTCAGAACTGAAGGGCTTACGAAACCCAAAACCAGACAAGAAAAAAATAGGAGAGAGAGAGAGAGAGAGAGAGAGAGAGAGAGTTGCGTTAGTGTGTGCGTGGCTTTGTAATAATCTCACAGAATTCGATTGGTGAAATAGATTTTTTTGAAGACATTATCACAAATTAAATCTGGTGTCAAATAAATTGAACAAAGATAAAGGAGCCCATGTGACCTGGCCCATTAATTCTTTTTTGATAAAGTTTTATTTTTTAAATAAAATTGATATTTGATCATTCAATAATTTGGTAATTAGAACAAAATTTTCCTCTTTAAATTAGATTGGAGTACATTACTCCACTTCATTACATGATAGTTTAGAAGATTATCCATTTGCATTAAAAGTTAAAACATATAATTCATTAAATCATTCCAACAAATCTCATAAATTTGAAGTGACGTCATATCGCTACAATGCCTACAATGTGATTTATGTGGCCAAATTAAAACTTGCTACTTTATCTAAAACTATGATTTGCCTCACCTTCACTAGCTTCATGGCTTGCTTTGCCATTTCGACAATGACAATGACAATGTCATCGCCATAGAGCATTGGATGATGAGGGGCTTGTGCTTTTACTTGTGGGGTTTGGAGGAAGGGATCAAGGTTTTGAAGGAGATTCGTGTTGGCTTTGGCAACTAAATCCATTTCTTTTTTTGTGAAAGTGAAGAGGAGAAAGAGTGTTTGGAGGTTAGTAGTTTTCTGTTGATTTTTCACATATGTTTGGAATGCCTTTTTGTAAATAAAATATATATGGTAATGTTTGGAATGTGAGTAAAAAAAAAGGACTACAAATGTTGAAATTTGTGCTTCAATGATTATTGTCTTCTTTTCTCAACCCTAGTGAGTTGGGTGACGTGTAGTTATCAATGGGCAGTGATAGTATGCAACTTCTCTCTTTATCTCTGTGGAAGTCTTTAAATTGTGTTATATTTTGAAATTTAGAATATTTAAGTTAGGATCCGTTTGTATACAGTTGAAGTTAAAAATTGAAAACTGAAAAATACTATAGCAAAATGATTTTTTAATGTAAAAAAAAACATTATTTACGCCTAAAATTATTGTTCATTAGCATAAAATCACTGTTCATAGCCAATGAACAGTGCACGGTGTGCGTCCAGGGAGGGAAAAAAAAATGAAAAATGCAGACGTGGGTAGAATCATTTCTACCCAAATGCACACTTAGTACTTTTGAATTGCAGTGTTTATAATTTGTTATCACTCACCTCTAAAATATAAGGTTTAAAATAAAATTTTTCCTAAAATAAGGCATGCAACCCATTATTTATTTATTTATTTATTTGTAAAGTTCCTATCCATGGCTAGTAAATTGTAATCGAAAGATTTGAAACAACGTCACTTTTAAATGAGATCACTAATTAACATCATTTTTATATGCACTAATCACAACAAAACATATCAACAATTATGAAATTTTTTGTTTCATTAAAGTTATTGAAAAAAAAATGACATAAAATAGGGAGAATATTTTTTTATTTAGAAAAATGGGAGATGCTTTTTTATTTTACTTATATAATTAGCCATTCTTCTTTTCCCCTTTCCTCTTTTCATTGCATCCCTTCATGTTTTCTATGTTAAACTATAGCCTTTTCATTTTATTTTTTTGAAGCTTTTCCATGTCTCTTATTATACTTCTTAAAGAGAGAATTTGTTTGTCATTCAGAATATAATTGTGACTAATTTTCATTATCGTATTGTTAGAAGACCAGCATTTTTCAAACAGTTCAAAACTAAAGTTATAGAATGGGTCCTAAGATTAAATCTTTGGGGATTAATAACTCTGCTGGTCAAATCAGACAGGGTTGACTGTTATGACTAATAGACTATATATAGTCCTAGCTTTTTTTTTTTTGATATGTAGTCCTAGCTTTTTAGGTGAGAGAGGGAGCCTCCTAATAGTATAAGATATTCGCCTTACAATTACAGGATAAGCTATTTTTTTTTCTTTTTTTCTTAGTTTTTTGGAGAAAACAGGATAAGCTTTAAGTCTAAAAGTTTGTGAAAATTATAAACAATTGATACTAATCTTATATATTGAAGGAAAATCTTGCAGGGATCCTGTACGTCTAAGCCATAAATATATCGAAGGATGGAATAAACGGTTGTACGTTCACTAGATTCTAATGTAATTTGCTTTCATAATACATAATCAAAAGCTAGAAGTTAGTTTATGACCGCCATTAGTGGATGATGTCAACATTTTATCTAGAAACAGAATCAAAGAAAAGTTATATAAAAAGGTTTAGGCTAAAATAATAAACTATTTGGCCCAAAAATGTTTTCAAAGCACGGCGTAATTATCAGCTATATAAATGTAATACAAGTATTCCATGGGAAACACTTTCCAAATTTTTATTTGTTGATTTGAATCATACTTATGCCAAAATCATTGGGTTTGTGTACACAATAAGTTGCTTCTGTCTAGAAAATACTTCTTTTGATATCAACCTTGGAAAAAATTAAGGAAACACGACTTGTCAAGGACTCTAGGGGTAAGATCAAGAAAATATAAACTTTGTTCATGAGGTGTTGTGTTCAATGCACTACAACTTTTCTTTCCCTATTTTATCATCTCCTTTGAAGATTTTGGTGCATAAGGATTAAGACATATATTCTATGCCCCCTAAAGGGAAAATAATATGCATGAACCTCTAACTCTGCGGCTCTCAAAATTCCCTTACCATGATACCTTCTAAACATAAAAATATACATTCTTCTTATTTCTTGGGACGTATATAAAGTAAAACAAATTAAGTGGTTGGTAATAAAATATAGCTTTGGCAGTTTCGTAGCAAGAGCTTAGATAATGGGGTTAGTTAAACCTCATAAATTATTTTGATGCTGCCTATAGAAAGCAACATTGCAAGAAGGCGGTCCCTATTGATTCTTCCTATTAAGGTCAACAACATAGAAGAATCTTAACCGTCTTCATTCATGTGAACTATACAAAGTTTATGAATACTAAATACCTTGACCGAAAGGCCTCTTAGTATTTGATATTCTGTGATACGTATGACATCGGCAAGATAAAAAAAAAATTGTTTGCACAAAAACACACTCGATTTTGTTGCACATTGACCAAATGCAGGAAATAGTTTAATTACACTAACAGCAATTTTGTCTTTAGAGTCCATCTAATATTATATTTGTTGATAATGTAATATTATAAATAAATAAAAACATTATATTTGTTAAGTGGAGGGTAAGAATCGCAAAAGTCTAAAATGGATAGTCCTAAATCGAACAAGCTTATGTAGGGAATTTCCAAGAGCTAAGCCAGAAAGGTCTAATTTGAAGTAAGTTTTGGAAAGGGAAAAAGGGATCACAAAGGTCCACGCCCAACGAACCCCCAAACAAACCCTTGGGATAGAATCCGACCCAAAGAATGGTGACAACATCTTACCCCCTGCCAATCAACATGCTTTGGATGCTGATCATACCCTGAGGAAAAAACATTCAAACAAAATGGTAAGGGGAAAAACCCTAAGGGAGGAAAAAACATTCAAACAAAATGGTAAGGGCAAAAACCCTAAGGAAATAGTTACTGACTTCAACCAGTAACTCCTAGAGCTTAATAGTTGAACTCCAATAAATCTTTTTTTTTTTTTTTTGTACAAGATAAAATTTCTACTCTAACATAATCTAAGTGTATATATATGTGAAACCCCTTCCTGAAGACTTGAACCTCAGCCCTTACTCCCTACTCCCTACACCCTACACCCCATGTTGAAGAACCTCCCAACTCTGTTTCTAGTCAGGCTTCAATACAGTGATGAAGATAGCCCAACACGTACCGTTTCACTAATAGTTTATGCGCATCGTTTCACTTATGTCTTAAATGATGTGCACCATTTTGGCTTAAGCTGAGGAGTTTATTTCAGAATAAACAAACGGTGTTGTCTAGTAGTGAGTTCAAGTATCAGTTAGTGTTGGAGGGAATGTCAATTGGAGAGGCAGTTATAGTTCCTAAAATCACTGGAATTGATCCGCATAGTTTGGATCTTAACCTATTTCATTTAGTGCTAGATTGTAACTATATAAATAGGAAAGTTCTCACTCAGATGTATTATTGAGCTTGTAATTCAATCTTGTTGTTAATAACAATCTTCTTCAACCTCTCATTTTTCTCTCTCTCTCTCTCTCTCTTCCTCTATCTTTGTCTTCTTCTTCCTTATTGAATTCTTCTAAAATCTTCCTTGTTTTTCACAAAATATTGATTTTTCTTCATGGTATCAAAGCCAATTATCACTAAAGCAATAGCAACAACAACTACAACAAGCTCAACAATGGCTTCCTCTTCAACATCTTCATCAACTTCAAATTCTTCAATGAATGTACTCAATCAGCCACTTCTTCTTCTCTCCAATATGGCCAATATGATGACCATAAAATTGGATAATAGAAACTATATAATTTGGAAGCATCGATTACAATGGTGCTTGAAACCTACTCTTTATTTGAGTTGATTGAAGAACCACAATTAGCATTTGACAAATTCCTCAAAGATCTTTTTGGTTCGTACACTGCTGTGATGAATCCAGGTTTCTTGGTGTGGGAATCAAAGGAGAAGGCTTTATTAACATTCATGAGATTAACCTTGTCTTCTTCCATTCTAGCACTCACTGTGGGATGCTTATCAACCTTAGAGGTTTGGAAGGTCTTGGAGAACAAATTCTCTTCAATTTTAAGGTCACATGTGATGAACCTTAAAGGTCAGCTTCACAATCTCAAGAAAGGTGCTGAGTCTGTGGATTTATATCTGCAAAAAATCAAAGTGGTAAGGGAAAAGTTGCTAGCTGTAGGAGTAATTGTGGATGATGAAGAATTGCTCCACATTACTCTCAAGGGACTCCCTAAGGAGTACAATCCTTTCAGATCAGCAATAAAGACCAAGAGCACTCTTTTGAGTTTTGATGAACTCTCCACCCTGCTCAATGCAGAGGAGTCGTCTCAAAACGAAGGTTCTAAGATGAAAGATGCTATTTTTGCTATGACAGCAGCAACAACTCCAAAGCCTAACAACTGTGGCTTTAATTCATCTTCCAATAGAGGAAGGGGCAGAAACCACTATAATAATAGAGGTGGAAAAGGATCACCTCACCAATCTTCTCAATTCACTCAATTCAATCAATTCCAACAAGCATAGCCTAATTCTAATGGAGTTAGGTCAGACAGACCAGTCTGTCAGATATGTTGGAAGGTTAGTCACTCAACACTTAATTGTTACCATAGGATGGATTATGCATACCAGGGAAAGCATCCTCCTACTAAGCTTGCAGCTATGGCCACTGCATCCAATGCTTATCTCCCTCAAGATCAACCTTGGCTTGCTGATAGTGTTGCTACTGATCATGTTACATCTAGTCTAAATCATCTCAGTTTTCCTAAACCTTATCATGGTCAAGATCAGATTACTGTGGGCAATGGACAAAATCTTCCTATCACACACATAGGTAACGCTTCCCTTTCTCTTCCTCAATCTACACTTCATCTAAACAATGTGCTTAGAGTCCCTTCTATTGCATCTAATCTTGCCTCAGTTCATAAAATCTATCTTGACAATAAATATTGGTGTTATTTTGATGCAAACAGTAATTCCATTCAGGCTTTGGCCACGAGGAAAATACTTTACCAGGGTAAGAGTGAGGATGGAGTTTATCCGATCTACCCTCACAAAGCTACACAGCTTTCTTTGTCTTCTAAAGCTTGTAATAATGTGTCTAGTAGTACTGTTTTCAATAAAACTCTTTGGCACTTGAGGCTTGGTCATCCTTCTGATCAAGCTCTCAAACATTTGTTTCCTAATGCCAATTTCACTTGAATAAGTGTACTGCTGTAGATAATTCTTGTACACATTGTTTGTATGGAAAAATGCACAATTTACCCTTTTCTAATTCACAGTGTACTGCATCCAATCCATTTGAGCTTGTTCATTCTGATTTGAGGGGTCCTGCTCCAATGTGTTCAATTAATGGTTTTAAATACTATGTGTTGTTCATCAATCATTACACCAAGTTTACCTAGACTTATTTGTTAAAATCCAAGTCTAAGGTCTTTACCAAGTTTGTTCAATTCAAAGCTGTGATTGAAAACCAATTTTCTGCTAAGATTAAAGTTTTTAGATCAGATGGTGGAGGTGAGTACACCTCTACTGAGTTCAAGACTTTTCTCTTGCAACATGGAATTATTCATCATCTTTCTTGTCCCTACACTCCACAGCAGAATGGTCTTGTTGAAAGGAAACATAGGCACCTTATAGAGACCACTATTACACTTTTGTCACAAGCTAAAATTTTCTTCCTCCTACTGGTCTTATGCTGTCCTCACTACTGTCACATTAATCAATCTACTCCTTACACCTGTTCTTCAGTTTCTTTCTCCTTGGTCTAAACTTTATGCTTCCCCACTTGATATTTCCCAAATAAAAGTATTTCGGTGTGCATGTTATCCTAATCTCAGGTCCTATACCCCTCATGAACTTGCACCAAGAACCAAAGAATGTATTTTTCTTGGTTATCCAGAGGGTACTAAGGGCTATCTGTGTCTAGATTTTGAAACTAAACAGTTGTATACCTCCAGACATGTCATTTTTTATGAATCTAAGTTTCCTTTCTCTTCTACCTACACCTCTCCATCATCACCTACACCTTCTTCTTTGCCTCCTGATCTCACCTGGTTGTCCAACCAATTGTTTCTTCACTCTACCAATCACTCTTCCATTCTAGATCCTTATCCTGTCTCCACAAATTCCACATCACCTCCTCATTCTACCCCTTCCACAGATGTTTCTCCATCCACTACTTCTCAAGCTGACCTTCTTGTTCATAGTCCACAGTCTTCTGCCTTACCTTCTCTGCCCTCTAATGTCTCTACTGATGCACTGCCCTCCTCAATGCCTCCCACTATCTCTACCTCAGATTTACAAGTTGTACCAACTGTGCCTCTCAATCAGCATCCTATGCAGACCAGGTCTAAAAGTGGCATCTCTAAGCCAAAATCCAAGTTATGCTATAAGGCTGTCATAGATTACAATTTTACTGAACCTCCTACCAATAAAATTGCTTCACAATATCCCAAGTGGTGTGAAGCTATGGATGCTGAGTTCCAAGCTTTGCAAAGGTAGCACACTTAGTCCTTGGTGCCAGCTCCTCCTCATGTTAATATTGTTGGTTGTAAGTGGGTGTTCAAACTCAAATTGAACAGTGATTGCTCTATTTCAAGATACAAAGCCAGATCGGTGGCTAAAGAATTTCATCAACAAGCTGGGATTGACTTGAGACCTTCAATCCTGTTATCAAGCCTGCTACAGTGAGGCTTATTTTGGCTATTGCAATGAGTTGCAATTGGGGTTTAAGGCAGCTTCATGTCTCTAATGCCTTCTTACATGGCATTCTTATAGAGGATGTGTATATGACTTAACCCCCTAGTTATATGGATCCTCATCATCCTTCCTATGTGTGCAAGCTCCATAAATCCTTGTATGGTCTCAAACAAGCTCTTAGAGCTTGGTTTGAGAGGTTCACTTTCAATCTTCTACACTTGGGGTTCATTGCTTCCATGGCTGACAATTCTCTCTTCATTTTTCAATCTTCTAGCACCATCATCTACCTTTTGTTATATGTGGATGATATTATAGTTACAGGCAACAATTCTTCTCAGATTTCCTCCTTCATTACTGCTCTCAGTCAGGTGTTTGAGCTTAAAGATTTGGGGCCATTGAACTACTTCTTGGGTATTTAAATTTCTCCCACTAAGTATGGAATCTCTCTCACTCAGTCCAAATATGCCTCTGATATTTTGCACACGTTCAATATGTCCAATTCTAAACCTGTCAAGACTCCTTGCTGTCCATCATCTCGTTTGGACCCTCATTCTGGTGTTGCCTTATCTGATCCCACTGAGTATAGAAGCTTGGTAGGTGCTCTCCAGTACCTCACCTTTACCAGGCTTGATCTGGCTTTTAGTGTCCATCAACTCTACTAGTTCATGAGCAAGCCTACGTCTGCTCACTTGAAGGCTGCTAAGCGTGTTCTCAGATATATTAGGGGGACTTTGAATCATGGTATTTGTTTCTCCCCTGGTCCCTTGACCCTCACTGCTTTCTTTGAAGCAAATTGGGCAGGGGACCCTATTACTAGACGCTCTACCACTGGCTTATTGGTCTTTCTTGGTCCTAATCCTATTTCATGGTCTGCAAAGCAACAACCAACTGTGTCTAGATCATCCACAGAGGCTAAGTACAGGGCATTAGCTACTTCTGCAGCTGAGCTTTCTTGGCTTCACGTTTAATTCAAAGAGCTCAAGCTCTTTCTTCCTTCCTTACGTACCTATTATCTGGTGTGATAATGTTTCTGTCATTGCTCTCTCAGTCAACCCAGTTTTTCACTCCAGAACCAAACATTTGGAATTTGATTACCATTTCATTCGAAAGAAGGTTCTTCATAAAGATCTTTGTGTTGGTTTTATCTTTGGCAAGGATAATTTAGCAGATATGTTTACTTAGCCCTTATCTACTTCACCATTTCTCTTGATCCGTTCCAAACTCCTAGTGGATTCCTCCCCCTGTCATTTGAGGGGGGATGTTGAAGAACCTCCCAACTCTGTTTCTGGTCAGGCTTTAATACAGTGATGAAGATAACCCAACACACACCATTTCACTAATAATCTATGCGCATCGTTTCACTTATGTCTTGAATGATGCGCACTGTTTTAGCTTAAGCTGAGGAGTTTATTTTAGAATACACAAACAGTGTCATCTAGCAGTGAGTTCAAGTATTAGTTAGTGTTGGAGGGAATGTCAGTTGGAGAGGCGGTTATAGTTCCTAAAATCACGGGAATTGATCCGCATAGTTTGGATCTTAATCTATTTCATTTAGTGCTAGATTGTAACTAGATATATAGTAAAGTTCTCACTCAGATGTGTTATTGAGCTTGTAATTCAGCCTTGTTGTTAATAACAATCTTCTTCAACCTCTCGTTTCTCTCTCTCTCTTCCTCTATCTCCGTCTTCTTCTTCCTTGTTGAATTCTTCTAAAATCTTCACTGTTTTTCACAGAATATTGATTTTTCTTCAACAAGCACTTATACTTGTGGAGTGACCACCGCACTAAAGGTGCGCATAAAAAAAGTCATTAGACTCATCAACATTCATTATCTTAACCAATCACCACACTTTTTGTATAAATTGCAATGGGGACATGACATTAGTGTACAATGCAAGGGCAAACACCCTAAGATCCCTTTCTTTCTTCTAACATGAGGGGATGGTTTGTTGTTCGAGTCCTCCCATTTTATAGGGAATTGATCACCATCCTCACTTAAGAAAAAAAAAATGTATATATAAAACCTGTTCTAAGTAAAAAATAGAGTTAGGTTCCTTTCAAAATTTCTCTACTTTACAATTATTTTCTAACAATCTTTCCATTGCTTTAACCTTCGAAGCATATCAAGTCAACTCCACTGGTTGATCAAAAAGCATAGAAAGTTGGTTTTCAATTCTTGTAGGTTTGCATTTGGTGAACTTGAGCTTGCCTGATTCCTTGCTCGATTGGTATCCTTTGTGTGGAGAAATTATACACTTCTCATGATGGACCAGATCAACTTTTCCATCAGTCAATAATTTGTTTCAGTTTAAAAAAAATTTCAGACTCAACAATTTCAAATAGGTGGGAGTCTTTTAGTGGAATGGTGAACCATGTTACTTGTCTATCATGAAAACCTTATAATTTCTTCTTGGTGTGGTTCCTATCTTAAGAAATTTACTCCTACAAGCCTAACTTGTTGGCCCAACCCAATTAAGCCTAGGCCCAAACCTACAACCCTACACTAGCCGGTAAGGCTTAGCGATTCTTAAACAAATTTATTTAGAGAAAGAGCTATCATGATGTATTAACAAATAAGCTTAAGTTAAGTCATGGGTAAACTTGATCTCTACACCAATAAATTCCGTGCTAGGTTAGATCCAAATAGGCAAAAGGGAATTAAGGTACCCATCCTTCCCCTCATTAGGATGAAGGATGATAAGTGGATCATCTCGTACCTTTCATATTTATTAAGGTAAATCTACCTCCATTGGTATCAAATGTATCAAGACAAGGTAAGATTACCTCTAAAATCATTGGTGGAATGTCATCAAGCAAGGTAAGAGATAAAACAAGCAACAAGATGTGGAAGTTGGATTTTTTTTTCCTCAGACTCTAAGCTTCTATGGAACTACATTTAGGAGAACAACCTATGACCACAGGATTCCAAGATTGAGTCTAATGGCGTAAATTATATAGATGCAAAGGGATTAGGATTCAAGAGATCTACCTCAGGATTGTACCATAAAAGATTGACAATAGAATCTCATAAAGGACTCTCTAATATATGTATATATATATATATATAGAGAGAGAGAGAGAGAGAGAGAGAGAGAGAGAGAGAGAGAGAGAATTTATTTATTTATTTAAAAATTTCATTTCAGTTATTCTTAAACATATAATAGAACTATGACTGTCCATGGGTAGGGTTTGTGCTCAACTTGGAACCGACCCGATCCATGATTAGTCTAGATATTACCGGATCTTGATGGATTTGTTGAGATCTTATCAAATTTCAATGGATCTAGTTAGGATTGCCAGATCTAAGGCAAAGAGAGAGAGGGAAGGCAATGGTTTCCTTCGAGCTTTTATGCTCTTGCACCGGTTGGATTGGTTTCCGTCAAGTTTCAAACTCCTAGACCGCAACTTGACCTACTACTCGCTGGTGGGTTATGGTCAAGTTTGGATAGCCCTAGATTAAACATTAGATGATGTAACAAGGAAAGCATATCTTGAGGTTACTTTGATATAATCTAGTTAAGTATCTTTTTTCGTCCTTACCTCCACCTATATGTAACCGTCTTTAATTTCCCTGTAATCACGGGAGGGGTGATGTGTTGTCAAGAAGTACTTATTCCTTGCTGAAACTCTATCACTCTGTTTTTAGCCACCTCCAGTTTTCTTTCACTAACTCAAACATTAGAGTGCTTCAACTAACTCTACTAGTAGGCCAAGTCATTCTCATTTTGCAAAATTTTCATCAATGATTCTTAGGATGTCCAACCTTCGTGATCATTAGGATCCTTGAAACAGTTTAGTTCTTCATATTTTCTACCTATAATAAGAATGATGGGAGAAGAGGAAAAAAAAAATGATAATCAAGAGTAGA
Source organism: Castanopsis chinensis (assembly GCA_032878915.1). NCBI lineage: Eukaryota > Viridiplantae > Streptophyta > Magnoliopsida > Fagales > Fagaceae > Castanopsis > Castanopsis chinensis. Next base: position 4,515,959 of record JAVQMG010000113.1, read on the forward strand.
ATATTGCTTGTTCGGTAGGAGGGGAAAAAAGTAAATAAAATAAAAATTACCATCAAAGGTATGAATTGAGGTCTGACTTTGAGAAATTTTCACGCACTTTTATTGAAAGCCTTCTTTCTTAAGAGAATTTTTCACCCACTTGAGATTAAAAAAAAAAAATTTACAAATTTAGCTTGGTGGACTCCAGAGTTTGCCTCCTCCTTCTCCTCCTCCTCCTCTTCATCCTCCCCCCAATTCACCCTTTATTTCTCTTCTTTATCAAACTAATGGATCTTATCTCTCTCTTCACCAGTTCCTCTACTCCTCTCCGATCCATCACTTTTTACAACAAAAAATAATATTAATTTTTCATAAATCACAAGCCGTAGTTGATATGCCAATGTTAACTTATTCTGCCTACAAATGAGGCTGTACTCTATACAAATTATGTTGCACAGTATAATTAATTAGACTACTAAATTGTAGCCTGCCCTAGCTAATGGTTAAGTTATAGCAAAGCCTTTTGCCCTAACCATAGCTTAGATTGCACAATTGGATGTACCACCATGTGCAAAACTTAATTAAACTAAATGAGACCAAACAACAGAGACAGTGACCACCCTCATCCCTACAATATGCACCCCCACAATATAGAAAATAGGGTACCCATAACCTATAGACCATTTCAATTTTAACAGTACCCCCCCACTTGTAAATCCCTTCACATCTAAACCTTGTTTAATGTCGTTGAACAAAAAAAATATTCAAACCTTTGACCTTTGACCATTGCGTTTCAGATTTCGGATCCCCATAAAACGACATATCGGCCGGTTCAGTGGTGCGACCCCAGGAACAGCGGTCAAAATTAAAAAAAAGAAGAAGTTTGTTTGAGTCGGTGTTGTACCATTGCAAAACACAAACCACGCGCTGATGTTAGAGCACGTGGTTTCTTTTTCCAATTGTCAAAACACGAGCTAATGTTGGCATGTGAAGTAACATGTGAAAGGAATATAACCTAATCTTTTCTTCTTAGAATTACTACTGTTTCTGGTGTGTACATGTTTTTGTCCATCAATGTAGCTTCCAAACTTATTCCCAAAGCAAAAACTAGAGTCAACTATCATATAAAATATTGAAAAATGTTTTCTAAATGTTAGTGGTGGTTTACAATATTGGGCAGCTCCTTTAATTAAATATACTATTATGAAGATGGCCCTCATTGATTTGAAAGATAATCTAGAAAAGAAAGAGATAAAATGTGGGGATAGGAAATCAGTTATGGCCTTCAAATTTAATATACAGATATCTTTTTCTTCCAGTCGGCATTGTAGTAGTGGTATTCTGATTGCTTCATAATAAAAAAGTGTTAGCTAAATAACAAGAAAGATGATTTTTTTTTTTTTAAGAGCTTCAACCTATAACGTTCGCTCTTGATGATAGTTAGCTCTTTATCATCAGATCAAAACACCAATTGATTTTTTGTGCAAGCAAAAATTGAACTTGGAGACTTTACCAGTTAAATTAACTGGAACCCACAAAAAATATTTAACCAACTTTAAAATAAGATTTAACCAAATACATCATTCAAAATTTAAAGGTGCAGTATTTGACTCAACCCAACAACTCGAATTAAGTGAATAAATTTCATTTTTATTTAATTTAGATTTAATTTTAAAGTATTGAATCAAGTAATTAAAAGAAGTTTAAGAGTTATATTGATAGACTTTTCATTGAAATCCTAAAATCTCTAACTTTTTATACAAAACAAAGAGAGAATTTTCATTCTAGTTTTTTTCCCCTTAGATTGTATATTTCTAAATTTGGATGGAATTTTATTGGTTAATAAGAACTTTAAAACGGTATGTTATCATTTCTTTAGTTGATGTTATTCTGAAATAGAAATTATTTAAAATATTAATAAATTACCTGCTTACAAAATATTTTTTTTAACAAGTTGAAATGAGTCATGTCAGTTTCAAATATTAACCCAACACAATTTTTTTATTCAACCTATCAAGTGAGTCATATTGTATCAACCCACTTAATAAACCTATTGTATTAAGGTTGAGGAGTTTTGACACTATTATTAAATAGGCCGTGTTTGTATTCTCTTCTTATATTATGATTTAATACAAGATGAGAATGAAAAACTAATATAAGTTTGAAGTAGATTTTAAATTCTGAACTTCTCTATGGGAAATTAAATGCGAATACTTTGATGATTGAGTTTTCAAGTATCTTGTGATTTTTTATTTAATTCGATAAATTGGGAAACGAGAGATTTGAATCCTAGATATCTTCATTAAAAATATCAAGAGGTGCTAACTGGTTGAACTACAAGAGCTCTTGGCGATGGTACATATATAGACAAGCATGTGTGATTACAAACAAATTTAAGGGAAATTAAGGTTGGGGTTACAGAATTTTTTAAGGCAAATTTTGTGTTCTCTCTCTCTCTCTCTCTATATATATATATATATTGACCCCTTAAATGAAAAGTAAATGGTTGCTCAATGCAAGTATGCAAAAAATGTCAATATCTAGAAACTTGTCATCTATCTGATTAATAAATGGTGAAAACTTATGTGAAAGAAAAGAAAGGGATAGACAATTTTAAGTGAAAAGAAATTAAAAATAAATAAATAAAGAAAGAAAGCAAAGATCTAGAGGGCGTGAATTGGAAGCTAGTATAATAGAATATACTGAAACCGCGTAAAGTGCATGTGCTTTGAAATCCAGATAGGTTAAAGAAAAAAGCTAGCCGTTCGATTTTATACGTGAGACTAACAAAAGCATCAAGGGGGTCTGAATTTTACACGTGTGAGTACGAGGTTGGCTCTGCTTTGCTTATTCAGCTTGTCCCACATCGAGTTCTGGGCAACGAGGACCAGGGCCGTGTATCATGGCAAAAGTTTGTTTCACGTAAACTATACGATAATTTCTTCATCAACAGCTTGTGTGTGTGTATATATATATATATATATATATATATATATTTGTTTCTTTGTCTATTGCCTGTGGCACACACCAAATCTTTTCTCGTGATTGAATTGATATAGAAGTTCTTGGGCTTTTTCTCTGTAGTAATCTATTTGTACCTTGATATGGAAATGATTGTTGTAACTTTTAACGTGCACTCATAACATATATGGAGAGGAATATTTATCACATGAAACTGGCTCTAGCTATCATGCATGTTAAAAAAAATGCTCTAGGTTTTATTATCTCATAGATATGTTGCACGGAATAATTAAAGAAAGTTATTTCACATAATTTGGTTTGGGTATAAGCTTTACGATGACATTGAGAAAAAGGCATTAGTTTGGTAATGATTAGAGGAATGGAACCAATTACATCAAATTTATCAAAAAAGGGGGAGTTAGTACTAACCACATAATGGGTCCTAGTTAATATATATAGTGGATATCAGTAAGATGCTCATAGCTGGAAACCTTCAAGTGTCCACTACTAGCAGGTTACATTTTTTTTCATTTTAATTAGTATATATATAATGCTCATTGACTAGTATTACTTTTGCTCAAGTAGATTAAGATTGATTTACAATCTCACACAATCCTAATCTTATCAAACTCATGCATGATGTGACATTTAATATCAAGATTTATTACATGAGTGAAAACCCACCGTACCCAACCTTTTTGGATCAAAAAACTCTTTATAAGACTAGGCAATCTGTAAAGTGGTCATTATATATATATATATATATATAGAGAGAGAGAGAGAGAGAGAGAGAGAGAGAGCTTTTGTTATTAAGTGTGCTTGGATGGTTATCATTATTTTTCTTATTTATTTAAAGTGAGTAAAATTATAATTACTCTTTGAAAATGGGGTTTAAAAACTATATATAAACAAATAAGTTAGTAAACTACCCTAAATGAGTTAATCCAAGCCCAACATAAAAAGGAAGGTAGGGTTATATAAAATGAGATAAATCTTTTAGAAAAATTTATGCATGCATCATGAACAAGTTATACTTTGTATATCTTTAAATAATATCACACAATTAATATATTTGTATTAAATTAATATTTTAAAAATATCACCGTTAAATTATATGCTATTTATGCTTTTACTATATATGTCAAATTTTTCATCAATCAAATATTATTTACTATATAATTTATTAACTTATTTTTATGCATATTTTTGAAATACAAAATCATGTTACAACCAATAACCTATCTAATATAACCTTTTATGAGAAGGCTCTACTAAAACTTTTTATTGAATTAATATTTTATAAATCTTTTATTTGGATTACACGATTTTATTATTTTTAACATGCATGTTAAAAATCCTATCATATTTTGTGTATAATTTTAATATATAAAACTTTAAATATAAATATAGATAAAATAGTTATTTATTATTACCTTAAAGTTTTAGAAATATGAAATCCAGTAAAAAAAAGACATATTTTATTGGATGATTTAACATTTTCCAAAAGTATATATTAGGCATAACTTTAACAAAAGCAGTATATAAATCAAAATAAAATTAAAAAGTGGAAACCAAATGAGAAAAAGGATAAAACTTGTCGTTAAATGACGGTGTTGGCTTGTCGGGAAAGAAGAGCTATGGAAAGATAGAGTCGGTGACGCGGATTTTATGTCAGCATGCGCACAACATGCAGGTCAGATTGTCAGGGATGGACTACACGTGCCAAGCTTCTTTCACACGCTTATCACTCAAGTCATTATAGTCTCTTAATTTTTTTCTTTTTTTTCTTTTCTTGGAAAATTTTACCTCTTTTTAATTTCTTATCCTCTGCCATTTATTTGTTTTTCCACTGTGGAATGTTTCCCATAAACCAATTGATATTACCAAGATGACCTTCCTGCTTAAAAAAATAATAATAATAATAATAATAATAATAATAATAAAAGAAAGAAAGAAAAGTATCAAAATGTTAATTAACAATAATTAATCTATGGGCCTTCTTGGTGAAAAGGGTTGCCTTTAATATTACCCACCAAAATTAAAGGAGTTGCCTTAATATTCACCGCAGTCCCTGTCAAAATGCTTCAGTGATGCAGCACATAATTTTATATATATATATATATATATATATATATATATATAAAAGAGGAAATAATTGGTTTCATACAATTCTTTTTCCCTTTGTTTTAAACCTTGACTTGTATCCTCCCATTAATGTGGCCAGCAAAATGGTTGGTCCTTTTCCACCAAATGTATCTCAATAATAACCAAATACCACTAACACTAGCATATCTTCAACTTTTATCAAAAAGGTTTTGGCATGTTATTATGTTTTTAGATGACCGATATTATTAAGTTTCTCTAAAAAATTTAAAAAAAGAAAAAAGAAAAAAAAAAGGTTGCATCACAAGGACATCCAATAATACAGAAAGGTTCAGACAAAATTTTCAAAAAAAGAAAGGTTTAGACAAAATTTTCAACTTAAATAAGTAGCTCACTAATCAAATCAATCTATATATATTGTTGGCACACTTACTACTAAAAGAATTGGAATCAGAATTTCATTCTCTTTCTTGTAGTTATGAACTGATTTGATAAGATATTAATGACTACCAAGAAATATATAATGGAGGAAAAATTCAATATGGAAAGCCAAATCCATGCACATGGTTAACTGTTATATACTTGCCACCAAAGTTTCGTACTGATGTGATAAGGGAACCTTTTGAGCTTTATTAGACGAAGCAATTGGACATAAAAGTATGATTCTTGTTTTGTTTTTGTTGCTAATTAAGCAAGAGTATAAATGTATAATCCAAAATTGGGATACATAATATAAGCATTTTTGGTGAGACTACTTATGATTTTAATGGTTATACATTACCAATAACTTTCATTCTAATTTTTCCAATTTTAATCACTAATTGGACAGATTAAGCTTGTCATTCTATTCCATTAGTCATTAATATATATCTTCCTGACAATTAAACTATTTCTCTAATTCAAGGTTCTTTTAAATTTTTATTTGAAAGGACTTAAAAATCGGAATCAACCAACCAACAATTCTTGATTTTGCCATTTTAAGTGATTTCATAATTAATCTTAATATAATATTTTCATTGTACACGATACGCTTGACCCATTACAAGACAATCTTAAGTTTTTAGACTTGTGGTTTCCAACACACACAACCTTATCTAAAATCGATGGCTTCTAAGATACATAATCTCATTTTGTCCATTAAAGAAAAGATTTAAAAACAACTTGCTCCCACAAATATCATCCTTTTAAAAGAGAAACATAAAATGGTTTGAAGGTATGGTATAAGCTTTTTGAATTATGTAAAACAAAATTAGGTATTGGAATGGACATATCAGTCAATTAATAAAAGTACTTTGTCCGTTTATAACATAAAAGGAAAACCAATTTTTTTGGCAAGAAATTTCCCTTTTAAAAGTTAAAGATAACAAAGCCGCGAAAGAAACTCAAAAAAATTGGAGAAGGATTAATAAAGGGATTAATTAATTAATAAATTAAAAATCACAAAGCAAGTGAGTAAACAAGCCGACCTTTTCTTTTTAATTTTTAATTTTTAATTTTTAATTTTTAATTTTTAATTTTTAATTTTTAATTTTTAATTTTTAATTTTTATAAAACCCAAGGTGTACACACCAAAATGCACGTCCACACATAAAACCGGTTAAACCGGTCAAATAATTGCGCGTATGACAATGTGGACCCCATAAGCAGTCCTGACTTACATTTAATGCAAACACCGCCCCGTCGACAATTCCGTACGTATAGATAACTGGCACCTGCCGGTTTTTTTCCTAGGTAGAAGTGGGAACCCTTTCTTGGCCAACCTGTTCTCCAAAATCCCAACCCCAAGCTAAACCTTTAGCCCCCATTGCCTCGTTCACACTCTCAAAAATCCAAACCAAAACCACTGTCTATCTCTCTCACTTTCTTTCTCTCTCTCTCTCTCTCTCTCTCAGCTTTGTAATAAAAGTAGAGGGAGATTGAACAAACTGATCGCTCAAATGAAGAATACTAGTATGTGTTATTGACTAGAAAGTACATGGACAATAAGAAAGAAGAGCTAAAGTTTGAGAATTCAATGTCTAATTCAACATTTTCCGATGAGATTCAGGGCAATAGTTTTGCTGCTTTCTTTGACATGCCAACATGTGATCAAGGTGGTGGCGGTGGTGATCAAAAGGGCTTCTTGGACTTGTTGTGTATTTCTGAGTATAGCCAATCTTTATTGGATTGGTTTCCAACACCTTCATCAACAACAACAACAACAGCCCCAACAACTACTACTACTACTACTACTACTACTACTACTACTATGCCTGCACAACAACAACCACAAGAACAACCTCTTCCAGAGTCATCTGAGGTTTTGAACACTCCAGCTACACCAAACTCTTCATCGATTTCTTCTTCCTCGAATGAAGCCGCAAATGAAGAACAAATTAAGGCTGGTCATGAGGAAGACCAGGATCAAGAAAAGACTAAGAAACAGTAAGCTTTTTAGTTTTTAAATAACAAAAAGCATAAAGGGTATTTCATTTTTGTCTTTCTTATTTGTTTGTTAAAGATTTTAAATCTAGATACTTTGTTAATAGTCGTGTCTGTTACTGGTTCTAGCTAGCTAGATTTAGTAGTTTTGATGAAACATAAGAATGAGTGTGATAATCCAATTAAAGAGAAAAAGGGGATTGGTACATGGGTTTTCTTTTTTTTTCTTTTTACCCTTTTGTTTTGTTCAATTTAAGCATGAATTTCAAAAAAGAAAAGAAAGAGTTTTGAAAAGTAGTGTTTGTTTATGTGTGTTTAGGTTGAAACCCAAAAAGAAGAATCAAAAAAGGCAAAGAGAGCCAAGATTTGCGTTCATGACAAAGAGCGAGGTTGATCATCTTGATGATGGATACAGATGGAGAAAGTACGGCCAGAAAGCTGTGAAGAACAGCCCCTATCCCAGGTATCAAATAGATATTAGGATCTGGTCCCCCTATAATTTTGATTCCAATATTTTAACCACTTTCACTGCATTGCTATTATCAATGTTTCATTAGGTGCGATCGTACTAACACTAATACACTAGATTCCATCAGATTTTGTTTTAACTTGCTTTTCTTAAGGCATAAGTAATGCGTTTCTCTTAAATTTATAGGAGCTATTACCGTTGCACCACTACTGGATGTGGTGTAAAGAAGCGAGTTGAGCGTTCCTCAGATGATCCTTCAATTGTGGTCACAACCTATGAAGGCCAACACACACATCCAAGCCCGGTAACGCCTCGTGGAAGCATGGGAATCATGCCGGAAGCCACTGCAGCTGGCTATGGTGCCATGACTTCTTCATTTGTTATTCCACAACCTCAATATCAACAACAACATCCTCATCATCATCATCTTCAGCAACATCCTTATATTTATAGCTCACAGCTGCCTCTGAATATTAGCACTAGTACTACTAATTTGAATTCCTCCTCATTTCCTAGTTTCATTCAAGAGAGACATTTTGGGACATCCTCTTCGGCATCTTTGCTTAGAGACCATGGACTACTTCAGGACATTGTGCCGTCACAGATGATTAGGAAGGAGCCGAAAGAAGAGTACAATGGTTGATTTTACTCTGTTAATGGTATGTAATTCTCTGACTGACTCATGGGGGTTTTGTCTTTAGAGAAAGAACCCACTTCACCGTACGTTTCATATAGATCTTTTGGACTTTTATCAATGTAAAATGACTAGACTTTTAGCCTTTAGAGGGACAATTGTTGGGTTCGTTTTCTTTTTTGTGTTATTCTTTGTACTTAAAGAGTTTTTTCAGTTATGAAGAAATTGGGTTTTGTATCTTTTTGCCCATCTTTATGTCTTCCTCTTGTTCTTCTTCTTGTTCTTGGGTGGTGCATGTGCATTAATGTTAATATATAAAGGGGGTATATTGGTCAGAATATTTAGGGTTAGGGTTTTTCTCAATTGAGCAAAAGTTGGTGTGAAAACTTTATTTTGTGTCTCAAATCTTTAGGACTTTATGGGAAAAAGAGAAACTAGAATGAACTTGGGAACTTGATCCTATTATTCTTTAGTGAAGGGTGGAAAACCCTAAAGATGGGATTGTTGTGAAAAGTTTGTGTAGGGAGATAAATGCAATGTCTTGGAACATGCATGGACGTGCAAAAAATGTAACTATTTTACTTGACCATTGTCAAGGTTGCTATTTAATGCTTTTTTTTTTCGTTTTGTTTTTTTTAATCCCCTCATAGCTCTTTTTGCTTTATAGACAAAGTTGTGCTTGTGTCATTGAATGATGAAGTGCACGTCTTTGCGAGAAATGGGTTGTGGTTCTTGATTCAGAGGATGATGAAAGATTGTGGTGTTGGATATGGTAGGTTTAAGCATTGTTGATGATACATATATATGGGCTTTCATGCCTAGTGGAGTTATTGAAATCCTTGTCCATATATTACGCTGTCCTTGCAACCTAAGGATGTTCGATTTACTCCTTTGATAGACCATGCTACATATAGGCCATACATTACTTATTGCTTACGGTTATGGGAAAGCATTAAGCCATATTTAAAGCTGCAATAAATGAAAGGCCATTTGAATTGTGCTAGCTAGGCTAGTAGGTGTAGGTTGTGGCATGAACTAAAGCTTTGATGATCCCGTATATAGTATGTAGGAGATATACATGAAAATGTATCAGTATATGTGTAATGTGATGAGAACGGCACATAGATGCGCTTACATGTAAAATTTCAATGACATGACACTTTATATATTATTATTTTGATTCAAGAAATAAAATTTCAAGTGTGCAATTATTCTTTCCCTTTCAAATGAACACGGAGGATCTTGTTACTAAAATAATGTAGATGTTTTTCAAAATTGATTATCTAGATGCCTGTCTATTCAATCTTAAGCAGATAACTTTATGACCCATACTCGGGCATACAAGCATATATAGCATTCACGACGGAAGTTGTGGTCTCCATGAACATATATTCAAATAACGTGTATGACCCTACAAGGCCAAGACAGCGAGAAGAGATTGCTTAAACATGCTTTTGTGGTTGAAAGATGTTTCTTAAATTTGAAACACCCATATCAGACAAGAAGGAATTGATCAGCAGTACAAATATTGACAATTTGTGAGATTAGGATAAGGTCTTATGGAAATTTTTCACATTTCAAAATGTCTCAAATCTTACTTTCTTTATATATCTAGCGGCAGTGAACTGGTGCAAATTAAGAAGTTTATTATAGCTTTTGTTATGATTTTGCCTTAAGTAGCCTAGGAAACTTTTAACCTATATGGCAACTAGAAAAGTCTACATGGGGTACAAGAGAAATTTCAAGGGTTGAATATAAAAATATATATCAATCACCAAGCTTTAGTCGAAAAATTTTGTGGTTGGCTATAGATTCTTAAAAGACTAATCATAGTTAATCACATATATTTTTGTCCAAACGCGTATCTATAAAGTGAATTCATTCAAAACCAAGAAGTGGTTTAATTTTAAATTGACAATCAACCTATGCCAAACCTTCTATTTTTTAGGCTTTGAAACTCATTGTAAACAGAATACATATTACTATATAGATTAGAGACACAGACGAAATTATGAGTTCAATGTTGAAACAAAACCATAAACGCGTGATAGCATGAAATACCAGCTTAGTGGAAAGATACCGTGGTAGCAATTAAATGATGGCTTCGAAATTTGGAATATAAGATCAAGTATGAACGTAGTTAGTCCATAGAGAAAAATATGTCACAGTAAGTACAAAGATAACATGATAAAAGCCTGCCAAGCAAGCCAAATAAAAAAAATAAAGAAAGTATGTTAAAGCTTTTTCATATATATATATATTTTTTCTCCATGCTACAGATGAATATTCTTTAGATTAGATGAAGGGATAATGGGTGTTAATTGGAAAAAGCATCTCTCGTGTTTGTTCAGAAAAAGGTGGCATGCATTTTCTTCTTGTATTCCGAACTTTCCAGCCACTAATTAAGCTTTTTTACATTTCAAATTCAAAATACACTAGCCTGTGCCACCCAGAAAAACTAGAAGCTTGGGAGAAATTTATCAGGGTTTCTAGTCATTTGGAGAGTTTTCTTAGTTAGTGTAAACTAATTCGAACTCCAAAAATAATTTAGGGCTACATATGGAGGTGCTTGAAAGACTTGAACCAAGGCGCATATATATATATATATATATATATATTAAAAATATCAAGAAGTATTAATTAAACTACTAATAATTCTTAGCGTGTAGCATAAATTTTGATTAATGTTGAAAATAAAAAGTTGTACATAAAGAAATAAATTAATAGAAAGAAAGTTATTCGATAGGCACTCGTATAATGGTTAGTGATCGTTTTAGAATTTCACTGTGTATATATACTTCTAGAGATAATGTGAAATGGATACCTACCATATATTAGCTGTATTTTGCTATTGCCAAGAATATATTGTAGGAATATGACAACCATGGCAGAAATTCCTCTAACTTGTGATTTAGTCAAAAGTCGATCTTGTTGTAAAGCAACAAAAAATTTCAAGCCAGCTCTTCACTTGTAATACCAATAATAATAATAATAATAATAATGATTCCGTGACCAAAATAAATAATAACTATTTGTGGAATATAGAAAAAAAAATTTATATACTATGATTCGTTGCCACATATGCTGCTCCGTGACTCGTGATCCTCGCGAATATTTGGTCCATTTCAGCAATAGTTTCCCTCACATTAGCTATATTCTTTAGGGTGGAAAGTTTGAGACACAATTACTAATTAGTAGGTGCTCAATAGCAAATGGGGGTTTGAGTATTAGTCTTGTCTACTACTATGTTTTTTTTTTTTTAATTAAAGATAATACATTAACCAAAAGAAGAAGGATAAGACCTTGACCCATCTCTCACTTCTGGGAGAGAGCCAAAATGAAAGAAAAGAGATAGTTTAAGGACCCATCATGATCATAATTACAAAGAGAAGTCCAACGTGCCAGGTTATGATGAGCCAAAAAATTACAAGGTATACCCAAAAAATTAACAAAAATCCCAACAAGCTAAAGAGCTTAAATACCAAAAAAAAAGAAAAAAAAAAAAAAGCAAAAAGGGGATAATGATCAATTGAAAAGTGGGGTGAGCTGAGTGTGCTGCAGAGAGCCTCCTCAATCATTATTTTAGAATCTCCTCCTTCTCCTTATCTTCTCTTTTTTTTTTTTTAACCTAACCACAAAAAATAAATAAACATGGGTACTAAATATCCATTTTGAACTCTTGGTCTTAAAACCAAAGGTGGAGATATAGATTTATCACTCTACACATGTATAGATGGTGTATATATATTATCACAAATGATAATTCCACTTTGAGAAGTTATTGCTACGCTTTAACCCCAAGGGTCATGCATAAGAAGTCCATGTTCAACCAGGCAAAGCCCGAGTGATTAACAAATTTAGATGTTGAGGCAGAAGCCATCTGATTATTAGTTTCTTCATCTTATAAAAGAGGTGGTATTTTATAGAGCGACTGTATGTAGCTTTTTATTGTAGAGATCCTATACATGAGGGAGAGGTTGTATATAACCACTCCACTCCATTAGATAATTCTTGCTTTTAAAAGCTTTTTAAGAGAATCAAGCAACCTTTATGCTGCAATAATTTTTTTTTTTTCATAAAGTTATATCATAGAAAAGCAATCCCTAAAAAGGCATATTAAATGGGCACTTCCACGATTAGTTCAATACACTTATAATGAGTTTCAAACTTCTCCAATCTCTTCCGACTGAGGTTGATTAGACCATTTCGTAGTTCGTACAAATTTTATAATCAAAATCCAGATTGTAGGTCCTGTTAGGCTGTTAGTGTTTCCAACGTGGTGTAAAGTGTAAACAATGCCATATAAACATGATAGTTTTGTGACTTTTGTCAAGTAGTCCTAGCACAATTCATATTGGAACATTTGAATCTTCTTGCTCTATGTCAATAAATGCCACATAAGCTGGACATTTTCCCAAGAGGGGATGGGATTGTTTGGACTTGTTATACAATTGCCCTGTTGGGTAATGGAAAGTAGACTAGTCCCCGAAAATGCTCGTTCCACATCAATGTGCTGGAGCTATGAAGGCTCTTAGTCATATGGATAGTTCAATATGCTCATAAAAGCATTCACATTGGGTCTTGTAAATGGTATATGATGGGAAATTTTAACATCGAACCCCTTAAAACTCGCATTATTTGGATTTGCAATTCTAAAAAAAAAAAAATTGCAATTATGCTACAGTATCATCCTAAATCTATGATGGTATTGTTGCAACATTCTAAACTGAAATTTATTTTTTATTCCCTACTTTAAATATTTGCCTCTTTCTCTCTCTTCATCAATCTCTCTCTCTCTCTCTCTCTCTCTCTCTCTCTCTCTCTCTCTCTCTCTCTCTCTCTCTCTCTCTCTCATGGTGGTGGTGGTTTTTTCTGGCTGGGGTCGTAGGTCCAGAGTGGATCTGGTGGCAGTGTGGCGTGGCGCAATTTGGTGGGTCCTATGATGGGTTTTGGGATCGGGTTGTTGATGGGTTGATCGGTGGTTATAGTTTGTTAATGGGTTGATCAGTGATTGATGGGTTTGGTTATAAGTTGTTCATGGGTTTAGCTGGGTTTCGGGTTTGGTGGATTTGCTTATGGTTTGTTGGTGGTGGCGTGGGTTTGATGGGTTTTGAGTTTAATCGATAGGTTGCCGTGGGTTTGAGTTTGAATGGGCAGTGGGTTTTGCTAGGTTGGGTTTGTTGAGTTGTAGTTGATCGGTGGGTTGCTGTGGGTCGTGGTGGGTGGTGTGACTGGGTGGTTGAGATAACCAACGGTTAGCTCTTTGTGGTGCTTTCAATGGTGGGTGGTGTGACTAGGAAGCTCATCGATGGTGGTGGTGGGTGGTTGAGAGAGAGTAAAAGAAATAGAGATTAGAGAGAAAAGTGAGATATTTTTTATATTATCTTTATTTTATTGTTTATATTATTCTAATGTGTTTTATGAGAAAATAAAAGTTGAGATGTTAGATGTGTTGTAAAATGGTATAGTATAATAGATAAAGTAACTTTTAAGATAGTAAAATAGAATAGTTTGAAAATAGCGAATGTGAAAGCTCTAAACACCTAACCCTACCTTGTAAGTCACTCCATGTCCATGCAGATGAAGCGACAGGGTTTTGAACTAGGCCTAGGCAGAACAACACATATTGATATGGAATGAAGTTATCTGATGAATTAGGCTGGATAGTAATTATAGATGCCAATTGTAAGGGACTTGGGCTAGGTGATTGACACTAGCTCACCAAACTTAGTTCCAAGACTGAAAGCCAAAAATAACTCAAGGGGATTTGGGCCAGCCCACGTTCTGTCAAGATGGGCCTAGTCCAACAATGAGCATGTAAGGATCCGAAGAACGATACTCGGTGAACTCGTTAAGTGTTTGGTCACATTTCGGCCCAATGCTAACCGTTCAAACAGTACGATATTAATGTGAAAGTAGAGAAGTTCGGTGACTAAAGCTCAGATAGTCATTGAACACTAGGAGTGCTTTTAGGAGGTCCTTGCCAAACACTACTTGGCATCTGGAACAAGTTTCAAGAAAATTATCAAAAGATGTGATAATTCCTTGGGAATCTGGGTGAAAGTTAGATTGCATGAAACTTGGTGAAAGGCTAACGATTTGAACCCCACTCAAAAGAGAGAATTTAAGGAAAGGAAGGAAAAAAAAAAGGAGGGGAGAAAAATAACTAAGGCTAGTGGAGGAGACAAAAAAGAAGGTAAGCTCTACGATAAAGAGAAGAATTGGGCTAGCAACCACACTAGAGCTCGTAGTTGGGTTATTTAGGCTTCGCTTGAGGCTACCCTGTAGGACTATGAGGAATCCCACCAACAAATAGATTTGGTGCCCAAATTCACTCTCTTGCTTATCTACGTTAGCAGGGTTGGGGCACCACACCAATAATATAGGTCACTACTCACAAATGTGATCATAAGTCCGTCAACACTATTTACTACTAGAATAATTATTTTAAGTTTCTTTTGGAGAAAAGTTCTTGTTCAAGATATTGTTCTTCGACTATATATACTCTCTCACTTCAGCCCAAAATGGCCAAAGGAGATAGAGGCCCTCTAAGATTTGGCGATGTACTTTAAATAGCCAAACTTTGATGAACATCTTGTGAATGACCTTTTTATTGTAATTTGTCCAGTAAAGGACATAACATTTTTATAATAATTTCACAATAAATATTTGGTGGCATACTCTTAAGTCTTAATGGTAACAAAAAAAAGTGATATCAATAGTAAGCTCATATAATAACTAATAACAAATTTTCACATTAGCATTTTTGTAAAATTGTTGTGAAGTATGGCCGCTATATTTTCATAACAAATACTAGATAGTAAGTGTTATTAGTCCTAATATAGGTCCACCACTAACATCACTTTCTTAAAAGAGTAATATTAAGTTCACAATATTATGTGAGTTTTAGTTAACTCAACTGATAAAAATTTCTGATAGTTGAATAAGAGATTTGGGGTTCAATCCTCACCTATATCAAAAACCGATTAGTATTTTGGTCTGATGATAAAGAGCTATCATTAGGAGCAGACGTCATAAATTAAAATTCTCTAAAAAAAGTTCACAATATATATATTCACAATAAAATTTAAGTAACAAATTGTTATCGATGAGGCCATAAAAATAAAATAAAAAACTGTTATTGGTGGGTAAAAAGAAAAATTGTTGTAACAATGCAAAACATGATAAAAACTTATGCTCACACTAGTTTTCTGTTTTTTATTTATTATTTGTATATTGAATTAATTATCTATCTTAAGAAAACTATCTTACTTGTTAGAGACGATGCACATATACGGAATGAAAAATAACACTACTCTCTAAGAGGCCTCATTGACGAAAGCATAATGAATCGAAACGGAGCCTATAAAACCCAATGCGACCTTATCTAAGTTTGATATATATATATACACACCTAAGTAGAATTAATAGGTTGGGCTGGATAAATGAAGCCCATAAGACCCAAGTACCCCTATGGTAAGGGTTAAAACTTAAAGAGTACCTAGGTTTATTTAATAACGGAATTCATATATTTTTTTTATACAAGATAGAATTTATACTCTAACCTAATCTAAGTGTATATGTGTGTGAAACTCCTTCTTAGAGACTTGAACCCGGCCTTTGCCCCCACACTTCACAAGCATTTATATTTGTAGAGTAACCACTGTACCAAGGGTGCGCAGTAAACCGGTGGTAATGCAATTCATATATATGTTGATTTTGCTCTATTTTTATTAACATTGCTTAGATCAGAAATATTCAACCAAAAATAGAAATAAAATAAACATCTCTAAAAACTGTTGACAAGAAGAACGATGGACCTGAATTAGCTAATACCATTTGTTGTTTAACTCTAATGGTCACAGGTTAGAGAGAGTCTGAACATAACAAAAAAATGAAATCAGTATAATTTCCATGTGACGCTCAGGAACGCCTCAATGAGATTGAACTGTCCTCAACAACAAAAACCATAGTACTACATACACTACTTCCAACTACTACTGATATATATCTTTCTCACACACACAAATGGAAACTTTATAGCTTCAATTTCTAAGTTTTATGGAAAACAAGAAAACAGAAAATGGGAAAGCATGAAGGAGCACATGGCATTAGGTGTGTATATGCTCATCACACAGTACTGACCTCTTCTTATGCTTGACCATGTCTTCTAATGCAGTAATGCTTAACCCCACTTTTGCACATTAAACTTGCTCTCCTCTAAGCTACACCGACCACCCATGACCCATAGTCTCATTGTTACCAAAACACTGCCAAGCAACTTCTATAAAAGGAGCTTTCACTACCCCAACTCAAACCCCACCTCAAACTCTGTTAACAGTTTCTAGGCTTTTAAGATGTCCAAGTACTTTGCTTTCTGTTTGGTGATGCTTATGCTTGCAATGGCATTTGCAAACACACCAAACTCCTTGAAAGATGAAGCATGTGGTGAAGTGTCTTTAAGTTTTGGCATATACCTAAACATGTGCCCAGAAGCTGAGGCCATTATCTTTTCTTGGGTTGCAAAGGCAGTCTCAGACGATCCAAGAATGGCAGCCTCGCTGCTACGTCTTCACTTCCATGATTGCTTTGTTAATGCAAGTCATCTTTAATCTATGTCATTCACATTTGTTTTTACTTTATATAGTAGGATAAAGTATATTTTATTCCTTCAAATTCAAAAGGTTCTATTTCCATCCTTGAAATTTTAAAATATTCTGCCTTTTGGTTTTGTGCCCACTCCATGCTAAAGTCTTGAGGATAAAAATAAAATTTAGATGATATTTCAAAGAAAAAAATATACCTTAAATTATATCTTCTTTTTTTCCTAAATATTTTTTAGGTTCTTTTTCATCCCTAAAATATGTATTATGTTAGACATGCTGGCAAAAAAATTAACGAAAGTGAATGAAAGGACAAAATGAGTTTGTTTTAAATTTTTAAAATCGAAATAGTTTTATTTTAAAATTTTAGGGGTTAAAATAGAACTATAATACATTTCAAGGACAAAAAAGAATAGTTTTGCCTTCAGAGTGACCTGTGGACATAATGTGTGTGGTGAATTTTGCAGGGGTGTGATGCTTCGGTGTTGCTAGATGACACAGAAAATTTTGTTGGAGAGAAAACTGCAGCTCCAAACTTGAATTCCTTGAGGGGGTTTGAAGTAATAGACGCCATTAAGTCTGAGCTAGAAGTTGTTTGTCCTCAAACTGTTTCTTGTGCTGACATTCTTGCAACTGTTGCCAGAGACTCTGTTACTCTGGTGTGTGCTCAAAGTTGTGTGATTTTTTCAGTAATTATTAGGGATGTTGCAAATTTTACTACATAAGTCTTATAAAAATTGCATGTCAATTTTTAAACGCACAAAAAAAAAAGTAATTCATAAGTTTATGTTATTTCTGTGACACAAACCACTTTTATATAAACATTTATATAATAAAATTTGTAGCAACTTTATCATTTTCCTTACTCTTTTATCAAGGGCTTTATGCTTATGCCAAAGTCCATAACGAGTTTGTGCTAATTTTGGGTTTTAATTTGTAGTCAGGAGGACCCAGTTGGGAAGTCCAAACAGGAAGGAGGGACAGCTTGAGTGCAAGCAAAGAAGCAGCAAACAACAACATCCCGGGCCCAAATTCTACTGTGGCAACTCTTGTGGCCAAGTTTGAGAATGTAGGCCTCTCGCTCAATGATATGGTGGCCCTCTCTGGTAATAACATATTGTTTTTGTTAATCATTTGTTCTTAATTATATCATAGTTTATAAAAGTAGGAAATGATTATTTGCTCAGAAACACAACTATTATTCCTTTGGTAGGTGCACACACAATTGGCAAAGCCCGATGCTCAACATTCAGTACTCGACTACAAGGAATCGACCAAAATGGTCCAGATATTAATCTGGATTTCATTGCCTCACTGCAACAGCTTTGTTCAGGATCCGACAGCGCCACAACACTAGCACACCTTGACCTCGTAACTCCGGCAGCGTTCGATAACCAATACTATGTTAACCTTATTTCTGGAGAGGGATTGCTTCAATCTGACCAGGTTCTTGTTAGTGGCGATGAACAAACTCGTCAAATAGTGGAAACCTACGCGGAGGACCCATTTGTCTTCTTTGATGACTTCAAGAATTCTATGTTAAAAATGGGAGGCATTGGGGCACTAACAGGGTCAAGTGGTGAGATACGCAGGAACTGCAGGACTATTAATTGAATTTGGCTTATTGAAGTAACCTCATTATGCAGAGGCATCATGACATGTCTAATCTGTGCTACAGCAGATGCTTGTCTTAGTTAATGGAAATAGTTATGAAATAGATAACTAGTTATTTAGTTGTGCGCTATGCTGTGATGGGTGCATGATATTTCGCTAACATTAATTAAGTACCCATCACAGCTTGATTATATCGTGTTTTTCTTTTTGAGAACGATTATATCATTTTTAAATCCATCCTTTTTCACTTACCAATTGCCACCACAAAACCCTAAGCTTTGCCATCACAAACTTTAGATTATGCCACAGAACTACCAAAGATTAAAGTTATCAATGTCGCGCTAGATACTACTTGATTTGGCAAGAAAACTAAATACTTATATACTACACTGATTAATACGGGGTGTAATATTTCAGAATTACCACTACACCTGAGCCCCAATACAGTCAATATAGACCAGTATTATATTTTGTGTAACGGCTTCGGCTGGTAAGGTATTAATAACATTGGTAAAGGTTCATAAAGCATATGTGAAGTACAGTTTAAGCTAAGAATATGATTATGGCAATATATTACGTTAGACAAAAATAACATTCTAACTACTCGGTGAAGGCAATCAATTGCCCTATGAACTAATGGCACACGGGCTTAAATCACTGAGCCACTTCATGTGAGACAGTAAAACCTCACAATAAAGAGTAGATAACTGAAGGCTCAATAAAACTGTTTATCACATTATACATTCCTTTGGTGAAGTAGTTGCCTGCCTTAGCCTTCAAGAGAGTTGATACAAGTTTTTTGGCTCAGTATCCCCAAGCAGCTACACTTCTTCCCCATGTGCCCCCTTGAGTTCCACTTCTGCTCCACCACTTCAAGTTCCTGAAGATGAAAATGTTCATAACAATGTCAGTAGGTT
The DNA here is from genome assembly GCA_032878915.1 of Castanopsis chinensis. NCBI lineage: Eukaryota > Viridiplantae > Streptophyta > Magnoliopsida > Fagales > Fagaceae > Castanopsis > Castanopsis chinensis. The sequence continues at coordinate 4,535,660 of JAVQMG010000113.1, forward strand.
TCTTTTTTTGCTGAATATGTCAGTAGTTTAGACAAGTACAGTGCATACATTGTAATCTTAATAAGTGAAGAATAGCAGGTAAAATTTTCCCAACCATTTCGCTCTTATCAAGAGGGGATGCTATTTGACTTAAAGATTATGAAACTAACTATTATCAATTCCAAACCCCATCCCCCAAACCACCCTTGCCATTTGGCCCAAAGGACATTGGTCCACCACCCTTTCTGCGGGTCTTCTTTTCTCTCTCAATAACCACCTCATAAAATTTGGGTTCAATAAAGCCATAGGCACCTAAAATCCCATGATGGGAAAATCTAGTAATATGGTTGCTTCCAAATTTAACCCAAAAATAGGGAAAAAATGAAATCATGGATCTCAATGGCCTAAAAATATTTTGGGTTGCAAAGCTAATTTCCAAAGCAAAATCAGACAAGTAAAAATAAACTCTTAGAACCTGTTGGCTTATTCTTCCACATCCACTCCTGAGAAGCCTGAAAGCCCTGCACAAGATGCAGACAATTGGAATTAGACTGAGGCCACAGAGAGAACTCTGAGCACAGGCAACATGTGAACGACAGATACCTGTTGGAAACGTGCAGGATCACTGGCTGAACCAGGTGCTGCCTGTAGTTGTGTATAACCAAGTTCCTGCAAAGCCAAAAGATCCCAACAATATTCTTGATTAACATTGTTGACCACTTCTTAACCGAAGTTAGACCAGTTCTCTAACTAAAAGATTTCATACACACTTTATTCTCCAGATGGTACAAGACAACAAATACATTCTTCCAGGATCCCATTAGTTTTTCAAAGCCTAGTTCTAAATAAGGCATCAATGTATAAAGTAAAATCTTTCTGCAAAGGTGAAATTTACCTGCACATTTTGGTGACCTGTTACTCCAGAAGCTTGGTACTGAAATTCCAAATTATATAGTTAGCAAAGAAAAAACTAAGAATATTGATTTTTATTTTTATTTTTTTAAAATTGTGTTTAAGGCACCGACCGATGATGAGAAATTAGGCTGCTGTATCTGCTGGTGGTGGTGGAGTTGTGGTTGAAGATGAGCTGGAAGCTGCACCTGCTGCGTTTGTGTGACTTGTTGGGCAGATAGAACTTGGGGGTGTGACTGGGTTTGAGGCTGTTGAACTACCAATTTTTGTTTCTGTTCAAACAGCGCCAACTCTTCAGGTTTCTCCCACTACAAGTTCATTTAAGCAAGCGTCAGTCACATAAATGGTGGAAAAATCCCAACTGTAAAGCAAGGTTGATAAAAATCTCACCCGGCTTTCACCAGTGACACTATTATAATAGTAGTTGTATCCATCAGGGGAGGTGTGCTCTGTCCAATTACATTTTACAGGAGCCATAGCCTGGTTCATTACTGGTACGACGGGAGCAGCAGATTTCACAGAAGGCGCATCAGCAGCTGATGAAGTAGCAGGAGTGCTGGCCACTGTCTGTTGTACAATCCCACCCCACTGAGACTGCAGGTCCAAATGACATTCTCAGCATACAATCTTTAAGAGTATATAAAAACAATTACAAAAGAGCATTCCAACGATTAACGTCTACAGACAACCCCAAAGGGTAGCACAATCAGTTAGGCACCATGCCTCATAAAACAGAGACGACTAGGTTGAATCTCTCTACAGAGAAAAGATGAGTAAGGGATGAAAACTGTCAAATTTGAAAAAGAAACTAGTCTTGAGTTCAGAAGCAGTCAGTTACATGATAAACATGAGACAGACATGTCAAAGATCCATGATACACCAATAGTGGGTTGCATTTAAAAAATACATCCCATGATTAAAAAAAAGCAATATGAATAAATACTAAGTTTCATTTAAAACAGGTTAACAAAGTAATAAGACAATCAAGTTATCATTTAAGCAGTAATCTTAACTCCTAATCTTATGATAGCACAAATGTAGTTTTCCAACAATTATGATATGCTTCCAGCATACCTAACCAATTACTTGATCTAATCCAAAATACCTGCTGTTTATTAGGCTGAGAACTCTGTTGCTGATTTGATGGTTGCATCAGCTGTAACTGTTGTTGCAATTGGGAGAATGCTTGCTGAGACGACTGAAAGCTTGCCTGCAGAGTTTGTGTCTGTTGTGACAACATCTGAGCTAACTGAGAAGGAGGCTGCTGAAGATGTTGAAGTTGCTGTGGAACAGGAGCAGGAAGCTGCTGTTGATTTGTGACAGTAGACACAGAATGAGGTTGTAAGTTAACATCCAAAGGAGTCTGTAGTGTTGTCGCAGATGAGGCAGTCTGCTGAACCTGAGGCTGAGAAACAGAAAACTGTCCACCTAAACCAAGTAAATGTTGTGACGGTAGTGCTTGACTGAAGGGTGTTTGACCAGCAGAATGAGGAAGCTGTGGCTGACCAAGCTGCTGTAGTGATGCAAGCGGTGTTTGCATTTGTGAGTATGATGCTGGAGTTTGCGGGTGTGATTGAAGGGAAGGTGGCAAGTGCTGTGGTGACTGCATAGGCTTCTGGAATGGTGGCATTTGCTGGCTGACTGGTGGAACTTGAGGTTTAGACTGGTTAAAACTCTGAAAAAATTTTGGAATGAAATTACTGATTGTTTTGGAAGAACCTGGTAGACAATGAAGACATATAAAAATAATCACCATATACCTGCTGCGACGTTGAAGATGATGTAACTGCCTGTCCCACAAGGGAACCATCGGGAGGGCCACCAAAGCCACTTGAAGGACCACCCTGAAAATTTTCCAAGAATGGTTAGTAAAAGAAGCTTGCAGTATTACAGAAATAATACCAAAAAAAAGATACATGTAACCAATACATCGTAAGAAAATAGCATAAGAAACTACATTGCAGACACAAAACATGGAAACACAATTAATAAACTATTCAATCAAAGAATCTGTGCTATCATGAGAAGTGCTACGTCCACAATATTTTCACAATGCTTTAACAACAAATCTTAAGTGACAGGTTATTACTTGTTTTAATTTGGTCCTTATCACTGAAATTACTTTCTTGTCCACCAGTAACAGCAAATAACAATTTGCCACTTAGAGTTTGTTATGAAAGAGTTGTGAAAATATTGTAGACATAGCATTTCTCATGATTAAAAGGCCACATAGGCTGCAGATTAACTATAGGAAGAGAGAGAAAGCTAAATGCCCCTCATACCAGCCTTTAGAGAACACTTGCATCATAGGTGAACCATAAAATATCAGTTTTGGAGTTGGGAGTCTTTAAACTTATGTAAAGCCATTGCAGAGAAAAAAAATAAAACCCCAAAAAAAATTGAAGCAGTAACAGGCCAGCCAAGCACACAATTTATTTTTATCCCAACACTTGGGTGAATAGTTCATGCCAAAATGCAGTGAGGCAAAAATGAAATAGTATTTCAGTACAATTTCTTTATTTTTATTATTTTCTAGAACTTTCTTTTTTTTTTTTTTTGGGCAAAGGGGAATTAAACTCTGTAGTTTGCAGTAGACTTTCTTCAGAAACCAACTACCTAGTCACCAAAAATCATTTAGACAATCTATCCCAGTATACCTAGTCAGAGAAGCAAGACTCCTAAAAAAAGCAATCACATTACGGTCTAACAGGAATCAAATTTTCTTCTTACCGGATTCAATGGCAAAGCCATGTCGCGAGACCTAGGAGGGAACTGACCCCCAAAGCCACGAAAATCAGTATTAGACGGTGGCCTTACATTGGGTGGACTCATTGGATGCCAAGCATTAGGTGGAATTCGATCACCCATTGGGTCACCAAAATTTTGTGAAGGCCTGCCAGGGGCATGAAAATAGCAGTGAGCAGAGATAAATACAATACCAAAAGCAAGAAGAAATAAGGAATAAATTTCGCTAGAGTATGTAAAGAAAGGTTTGGGGGGATGACATTTGAGGTTTGAAATACCTAGGCCCTAATGTTTGAAATTGAGGACCTAAACCCGGACCTCCAAGTGCAGGACCACCCCTGAAAAAGAGAAATTGAAAAAAAAAAAAAAAAAAGTCAAAAATTGGTTTTAGAGAATCCATCTGTGAGCAACATGGATAGGATTAGTCCAAAGTTAATGTGAAGTAGATGCTGAACTTAAAGACAACAATATATCAGGTCCCTCCATTGCCAAAGTCCAGCATAAGAAAGGTTGACCAAATGCAAAAGAGAAAAAGACAACCCCAAATCCAACCCCCCTCCTCGCCCCTCGCCCCCCCCCCCCCCCAAAAATAAATAAATAAATAAATAAAAAGCAATTGCAGATAAAAACTGAAGCTAAAGTTTAGATATCAAAACCTTGAATCTCCAGGTCTAGGCCTCTTAGGATCAGCAAAGCGGACAGTTAACGGTTGTTCACAACCCTAAGAAGAAGCAGAAAAAAAAAACATAAGCTCTAATAAGATAATCTGAAAACAGAATATTACTAGTGTAAAGAGAGAACACTAACTCTCATAGTATAGATTCCATTAAGAGCATTTATAGCTGCCATTGCCATGTCTCTGTGAGAGTATTTTACAAAACCACATCCTACAAAATAAGTGAAACAAAAATATCAGTAACCAAAAAAAAGGAGCATTCAGGTGTTCAGACCGCTAAAATTATGAAAAGGAAGTATTCTTTTTTTTCTTTTAAGTCACTACACTAAAAAGAAACAACATATGTGATGTGCTATTATTGGAAAAAAACAAAGAACCTACTGTTATAATTTAAAAAATAGACAAACAATATCAACCAGTTCATACTTTCTTACAAACATAATTAATCAAATGGCCACCATACCTCTAGCTTTTAATCTAATTCCTACATGCTTTCATCAAAAATAAAAAATTATCTGAGCCAAATATAAATCAAATTAAAATTTATTTTATAAATAAGGGATACTATAATACGGCAAAAGAATTGAGCATTAGAAAGCCTTCAACCAATTCAAACCATTTTTTTTTTCTAAAAAAGGGGTAAGATTAGAGGACACACCACGACTCTGCTTCATATTATCACGCATCAGGTAAACATCTTCTACTCTGCCATACTTGGAAAAAATCTGATAAAAGACATTATCAATTATTAGATATGAAACAACGGAAACTTCCAATTAAATTTACACTACATATGGTAAAACTTGGAAGGGAAGAGTTTTAAGTTTCCTTCATGTCAAGCTGAGAAAAATTTTTGCATATGAAGTATTGATCTTAGGAAAGGACAGCTCAATTGATGAATTGACATACTTCCTCAACTTCCGTTTCTGTGGCTTGTTTGTTCATTGATCCGACAAACAGTTTGTACTCAACCGCACCTACCACAAAAAAGCAATTATTTCAGCAATAGAAAATTTTGATGGTTTACACAAATGCATGTTCACAATCATGCATAAAGAATGTTTAAGAAAAATATTTCCCCCAAGAATGTCCAATTTATACTTTATTCATATAGTGAAAATTAATGTCAATACAAGGGTTTTTTTTTTCTTTTCTTTTTTTTTTTTGTGTTGGGGGGGGAGAGGCTGTGAAAGAGATAAAATATTATGCATACTAACATGTCTGAAGATAAGACTCACATCGCTCAATCTACCTTCAAACCCCCATTAATTACGACTACAAAATGTTAGTGAACTATGTCCCAGGCTTTTTCCATGTTTGACTAGTAGAAGGTAACACATTCTAATAGAATTTATTACAAAAATAAATATATATTAAGACTTCTAATTAATAACACTCCCCTTATCAACATTCCGAGTGTACAAGCAAAACCAATAAAGATGAAAAAGTACAATGAACCTAATTTTTTTTTTTCTTTTTTTTAGTAAGAGAAAGTTATGCCCCCCTGTTAAAATCTTATACACACACATATATAGGAAAAGGAAAATTAACCGTCCAACACAATCCCATAACATGACACTCGAGTGTTTCTTTGGAGAACAGAACATAAAGGTCATTGTTATTGTAGGATTCCCTCACGGAATAGGTTAACCCTTTCTTTCTTATTTAGGAATTGAAAGTATTATAACATAGGTTACAATTTTGAAGCCCATCCAAGCAAAAGATTAAAGAGTAGTGTTGGTAAAAGGATCGAGCACGAGCTTAAGGGCAAAAGGCAAGCGCAAGCCAATTTAAGTAAAGCGCACATTTTTCAAATATAATGTATAATATCCTCTAATAAAAATATTTGTAACATATAATAAATAAATTAATAAATTCAAATTAGTAACATATTTTGCCTATTAACTCAAATGGATGGTGCAATTGTACAACATTTGTAAGTTTAAATTTAAAATAAGTTATTTCAGTTTCATGGACAATATGATAATAACCTAATCATATATTCCAACAAAATTTTAAGAAGCACATAACTGTGTTAGCTATGATCAAAACAAAGCATATGGTTCAATTAAAATATAGCCAAAAGACAATGACCACAAAACTCAACAATAAATTATCCTTGTCCATGTCTTTTGATATGTAAATAAAGAATTGATTGTCAAGTACAAACATCTTAACCTTAAGAATAGTTTTTGTAAAATAAACCAAAGCTCCGTGTCATTTCCTTCAAGATCAAACAATTAATTTTAATGATTCAAAAAAATTATAGCAAAATAATAATAATAACAATAATAAGAATAATTAAAAAATGTCTAAACATGCTTTGTGCTTATTCAAAAAGCACCAGAAAAGCATCCTGAAGTGTGCCTCATTCTATGAGTTTCTTCATCAAAGCAGAGCAATTAGACCTTGAGGCTTTGCGCTTTTACCATGCCTAGGTGCACTTTTAACAACATTGTTATTGAAACACTCCAATTTTGCACAAACATCATATGCCACAATTAGTGCAAATGTGCAGTATTTGTTTTATGTAACTTGATTGGTCTAACAAACCCAATATGATTTTAATTAGTACAATTCCATACATAAAATGGAAAGGCACAATTTCTATGAATAGATAATCAAATTTACAGATAATTTACCAAGGCGTTCGCGTTCTCCATCAGCATATCTCACTTGTATAGGACCCACTCCCTGGAAAACAAATGAGTGTGTGAAACTACCACAAATTAATTTGCATACAAGATTGGAAATTATTCCAGCAAAAAAACTCACCCCAGGAAGAGTATGTTGATTGTGTAATGCCCTTATTGCCCTATCAGCTTCATCTGAGGTCGCATATTTTATAAAACAACAGCCTGCATAAGCAGAGAGTTTTTAATCCTGATTTAAAAACATTACTTCTACCCTTCTAACAAATCTCAAATACAACAAATTTGAGCTTAAACACACACAAACACATAGAGGCTAATATCAATTCCAGAGCTTTGAATTATAAGTTTCTGCTGGAGGGAATAAGATTAGAAGGAGAAACCATAAATGAGTAGTTTGACCACTAAAAAATTGACCAAATGTTTCAATAACAATAAAGAATACTGAATTGACAAAGTGTGATCAAAAAATCAAAATCTTTGCCACTCACAGCATGGCATTCAGTCAAAAGACTGCTGAACATTAAATAGAAATTCATCAAGTTGTTCACAGCAAAACCAAGAAAGCTAAAGATTATAGCACAGATACATCCCAACAAATAAAGACTTAACAAAGCCTAAGCTCGCAAACATATACAATTAACTCACAACACCACCCCCAAAAAAAAAGCCCTGAACTCCACACTGCAGGTCAAAGATTTATTGCTTTCCTTTGAGCACAAATCCTCAAAACCAAGCTATAAGGAATATTCATTAATACTAATGATGGAAAAAGATAACGAGGAATTATGTGTGCAACAATGGAGATTGATCACACAGAAGCCAAATATTTTGCTTGGAGAGAGAGCGATCCAATCTCTAAATACAACTACTTCTCAGGAACAAAAGCAGACATTAATTAAACCTCAGCCCACGGCACCTGGTCATGCAATCACCCAACATTCTTCTTTGGTTCATTTCTTCTAATGACAAACAGAACTGAAGCAAATAGGCAATGCAGTAATTATTGGCACTAAGCACAACAGATATCCATGTCGCCAAGATACGCAATTATCATAACACCATAATGCGGCTGCAATCCGTGAAGCCTCATTATGCTTATACAATCTAACAGAGAATATGATTTATAATGGACTAAGGGTTTCCAAGCATTACACTTCTTTGTGCAATCCAAGCATTGAGTCATTTAAAGAATTTAGCTTAATCTAAATAATACATATTGTTAACTCATCCACAAAGATACATAATAAGAAATCTAAAAGCTAGTAGTTATGTTAAAACACACACACACAAGAAACAACCCGACTCCAAAGCCTTATCCAATTGTCAAGAAACAGAACTAGCTAAAAATAAGCTCCTGAGAGTCAAAAAACAGAATCGGCAAGAGTAAGTGCAAAAGAACTTGTCATATACACATCATAACTCTGTTGCTTCGAGTATGCTCCTGGACATCAACCCAATATGTTTACGTCAACAAACAGACCATTCTTCAGCACATAGGGTTTTGGGCACATCAAGATAAAGAAGGATCATATTCCAACCACTCACAAGAACCATACAAAACATAAATGTACTCTTGAAGACGACTAGAACTGCTAATATTTTCACCCATAGCCACTTGGATTTCTCAGAACAGCACATCTTCCTTTGCTCCACCATGCTAACATCTAATCAAAATTCAAAAATTCAACAAAACGTTATCCCCACCCTACACACATAAACTAGAGCGCTCACATTCATTTTCTTTAGGTCAATAGGCTGTGTAAAGTTTGTACTCGATAGCACAGCCCACATCCATTAACCAAAAAGCATTTCAAAAGACAACCAGTAAGAGTGGATATGAAATAGACCGGCCACAACATAGGGGCAAGAAGTCAATAAGCATCCAGGAATCATGGCAACAAGGATCTCTTTGTACCAATCCTTTAGAACGAACAACCATGGAGCATTACACACAGAGAAATACAAAGTAACTGAACAATCAGCCATTAGATCAGGAAAATTCATGATTAAAAATACAATAATGTCACAGGCACCAAAGTTACAGGAAAACTTTCAAAGGCAAACATCTTCTAATATTGGCATTACCAGAAGGATAGCTTAAACCTTGGACAAAATACACTTCCCCAGTTGTATCGGCAGTGTAAATCTTGGTTAAGCAAATAACGCTCCTTCAACCCCACAATATATACATTTTTTTTTGGCCATAACCCCACTACCTTAGTTAAAAACAACAGCAATAACAGAAACAACAAGAAGAAGAAAGCCTTAGTCCAAAAAGCATGGGGCAGCTACCTTATTTTAATCTAAAAAATAAATTCAATGGATACTATATACACACATTATATCTACTGCAGAACCCAAAAAAAAAAAAAAAAAACCCCGATCACGGAAAGAATTGACCAAAGCTGCACCGCTGTACCATAGAGCGCTTGTTAAATCATCATGGGAGACATACTTGAGCTCTGCATATTTAAAGTCCTAACAGACCCAACAGATATCAACAATGCAAGAATCCACCAATGAGACAATGGCGCCTGATGTGTAAATCATCAACATAAAAATTTACGTGAACACCATAACATTAACCAATATGTTGGACTCCACATACTGGGAATTTGCAAGTTCGGAAACTATTTCCACACATTGACCCATCATATGAACCCCAAAGTTGACAACAAAACAGAAGGAAAAACAATAAAGTTTCACAAGAGATTATCCAAAAGCATCGATTGCAAGATATCGGCCAATGGTGTCAGGGATTCATTGAGGCCCTAATTTCACCAAGTATTTTGTCAACAGTTACATTCACTCACCTAAGGGCTTCAACAAATCACTGCAGCCGTTACATAATAGAGAGAATTTAAACCACAACACAACCAAAAACTTGACAATGGCCCTCAGGTATCCAATAGGTAGCAAAACCCACAAACCAAATTAAAATAACCAATCAACTCTGATATCAAATCATGCACAAACTTACAAGCATAAAATAGCACTTTCCAACATATGGCATGTACGTCCAACCACTCAATTAATATTGTGGACCAATATTTAAAGATCTCTGCAAAACGCTGTCTAATAAATAAATTGTAACACCACAGATTCTAATAACGAATTACGAAGGAACACCTAATCGCATTTTATTCTAAGATTGAACATACAACTCCACATCACTACATGCCTGCCATGTGTGGAACTCATGATAGCTTAATTTATTGAATCCTTCATTGCACAAACTACAACCAAAACACAACTGAAGAGATAAAAGTTTCAGACCAAAATACTCGCACAAGTAGGCTTCGGTATCAAAATACCACAAAAATTTACAAGCATAAATGGCGGCGTCCAAGAAATGGCCCATAAATTTAACAACTCAAGAACATTGACCATTGATCAAAGCGTACTAAGGAAAAAGGCTGGCCTGTAAGTAAGTAATAGACACCCACATATTCTGATTACTAAGACAGCAAAAACATAGTAAACCACCATCACACACCTGCCATATAAAACATGAAATGGGTTGCCTTTTATCACATTAACATCACTGCAAACCCATGATCATGAACAAAATGAGCCAAATATTCAGCTCTGAGATACTCAAAGCCAATAAAGATATTGAACCCACTCGCTCAATAGAAACAACAACAAAAATAGATAATCACGAGACATCCCTCACACAAGCAACAGGTGCGTAATTCAAAATGTAGCTTTTGGGCAAGTTATCAACACACTCACAAGTCACAGCCCATTAGGCATTACCTCTAACTGCCACCCATCTCTGATAGACAATCCAACTTCAGAACCATTTCACTTAGTTAATATAAAAAACTGATGTATGACATTCCACACCATTTGAAAGAAGGAACTCCCAGGTTCACCGAGATATGAAAAAACCACTCTCGGAAATTACAATGTGATTAATTCCATTCAAAAGCAATAATCCAAGAATTTTGTGTTATTCTCTGTACAATAACTGCACTTCTAAACATCCTGACATAAACAAGCTACAGTAATGGCAATAGACACTCCCATTACAAAAAAAAAACAAAAATTGTTGGGTAATGCCGCCACCGCTGCAGCCACTATTGCAAAAGCAGGATCTATTTCTCTTCCAAGATCCCAAATGCTATTCAAAAACTGGTTTTTAGTAGGTTTACACATCTTGCCTCCTCCTTGTTTGACAGGACGGACACAAAAAAGGGTCGCAACCAAAACCAACAAGCCCGAAACTTATTGCAAAACAAACTGAGACGAAAGATGAGGCTTACACTTGTTCCCATCAGCCTCTCAGATGACCTGAAATAAGATAGGTACAGATCACAATTATTTCATAGAAATTAGCATCTACACGTACCTTGTTGTTGTCCTGTTCTCTTATCTTTAATCAAAGCAACCTCTATAACATTTCCATGATCTTCAAACAGAGGGCGAATCTGACATCAAAATAAGAATGACATCAACAACATAAAACAATAACAGGATAACAGGGCAAAAATAGCATAACGACCATTTTTTTTTTTTTTTGGTATATGAATTGATTGACTTACATCTTCCTCAGTGGCCGTCCTGGGAACAGATCCAACAAAAAGTTTTGCAAAACTGCCGCCATCAAATTGCTCTGAAAAATCCAATACAAGCGTAAACCAAACAGGAATGAAAATAAACCAATGAAGATTGCAAGTATATATAGGAAACAAAACAAGATGGGGCAAAGAATAGGGAAACAAAACAAAACAAAAAAAAATCACAAATAAGAAATGCTGTAATATACTCTTTCCTACAACTTCTCATACCAAACCAACCCACTAGATTGCACGTAGTTCTTCCTTCTAATTCAACTATGAGATCCTATTAACTAACAAAATTGAGATGCATAAATTTTCTCGGGCCTTTGTGACACCAATTATCCTTCTAAAAATATCCAATAATGCATCCCTAGATGTCTTTAATTGTTGAGTTGTAAGGCTATTGGATCCATTGTTCATGAATCATAATTGAATGGCCCACTTGCATACGTTTTCACAGTACATAAAATCAATTCCGACACAAGATCAACTATGTGATTCCAAGCAGTAAATAAAAAAAGAAAAAGAAAAAGAAAGATAAAAACCAACCCCATATCCATCAACAATTAATTAACTCTAAATTAGTACAGTACTGCACCAAAACCCCTAGCAATAAATAAATAATCAAATAAACAGTTAAACAAGCACCAGGTACACGTAATAAGCAACATTCAATTCAAACTTTACAGTTAATCCCACGGTTACAATCACAGAATTACAGTTAAACCCCCAAAAAAAAAAAAAAATTACAAAGAACAAGGCGAACCTGGCGAGGCTCCGCGGCCGGGGAAAGAAAACCCTCGCTTCTGTCCGGAAAGGGGTGGCGGCACCGGCAGCGGCGCCAGTTGCTGATGATTATTGTTATTATCATCATAATTATTAGACCCGAAACCTCCTCCGCCTCCGCCCATGGGCCTAAACCCAGCGGGGCGAAATCCCCCGGGTCCGGTATCGGCGCCACCGGAGCCGGGGGAGAGGCGAGGAGGACTCTCGAAAGGACGGTGGTTGGCACCGCCGCGGAAGTTATTAGGGCTACGACGGTTATGGTTGTTGGTTAGAGGTCCATCGGAGAAGCGAGAGGGACCTCTAGAGTGACGATAGGGTTGGGAATCGTAATGATTGTTGTGGTTATTGTTGTCGTTGTTGTTGTTGTTGTTGGAGTAACGGTCTCCTCTGTGTCTATCCAGCTTGGCGAATTTTGAATTAACACCTAGAAATTGGAGAGAGAGAGAAAGAGAGAGAGTGGTGTGGTTGAAAGCCTGAGGGGTGAGAGAGAGAGAGAGAGAGAGAGAGAGAGCAGTGGAGTTGGGGTAGGGGGGGCTTTGGTCTTCTTCTTGGTCTTCGTCTTCTTTGTTGCTTGGTGGTATTTGAGTTTTGTTTAGTCTTCTTTGACAATTATTAAATAGCGTTGCGAGTTTGGGGGGTTTCTTCTGCTGGGCTTTTACGCGAACTGGGCCTAAATAGTCTTTTTTGCTTTTACTTTTTAGTCTTTATAATAAAAATATTAAATCGGTTTGAATTTTCCTTCTTCTTCTTTTTTTCATTTTTTTGGCTGGGTCTGTCTTAAGATGTAGTTTGATGAAATTGAGTTTGGTGGGAAAAAAAAAATAATAATAATAATATTTTGTTGACAATAACTTCATATAAAAATATAGATGACAAATTACTCCTCCTGATATTTACATTATTTTATAAGTTTGTGAGAAAGATTATATTAGTGAATATTGAAAAGGGATCGTTAAATCTTGATATGACAACTCTTCTATTACTAATGCTTATTAATTGAATCTTGAATTTTTTTGGATAGACGAACGGGGAATGGAATTATTCGTTGCGGAAAAGTCGAAAGATACTTTGTTTGTATGTTTGTATACAAACTCATGAAATTCTCTAAGTGCTCCGGCAATCAATTTAATATGATATAATTGAATAGATAATCATATTTTCCTTCTATGTTATTTTTACTTGTTATTCTTTATAAAGTTATAAAGAAGGTACAAGAATAAATTCTTTCTTTTTTTTATATCCCTACCACCAATCAATAATGTAACTACTTAAAAATTGTTATGAAAAGAGTTGTAGACATAGAATTTTTTACACAAGAAATTTGGAAAAAATCATCTAAATTTCTACAAAACTCCATTGAGTGAATGTATTTATATACATAAATAGTATTGAACCAAAGTCACAAACCAGTATCCTTAATAGTGTAGCTATGAGCAACAAAATTGTTAACTATATCGATGGTTACAAACTCTTTCTTTATAATTTGATAATTACAACAAAATGGATGAGGATTTAAAACCTGAACATATATGTTATAAATACTAAAAACTGTCGGGTGAGCTACAAGACTTTTGACTAGATATATTAGAAACTTAATAATATAAATAGTGAAAGTGTATGATAAAGTATGTCTTAGATAAGCCCACGTGTTCTTTTTCATCCGTCAGGTCTTCAAACACAATAAGTTAAGAGTAGCAACATGCCGAATTTGCAGAGCATTAACACCGATTAGCAACTCTCACCCATCAGCAGCATAGCAATAAGCTCTCACCCATCAGCACCTCTCACCGAACCATCTCACATAAACTCACCCAGCGCCATGACTCACACTGACCGCGCCATTAACTCTCCTCACCGACCCATGTCACAAAACTCTACTAAGCTCTCTCCCTCACAACGGATCAAATCTTAGAAGTCATCTTAAACCCATCAGCGCCATAACTCACTAATCCATGCGGCTTCTTGTAGAAGCTCTCTTACAATGCATCAGCAAAAGAAGTCAAACCCATTTAATCTTTGCTCAAAAATCATATTCTTTGCCCAACTGCTCTTTATAAAGATTCCCAACCGTCATCGACCCAATCGAAGATCTAAGTCTTGTACGGATTTCACTCCACCCACAGCTATTCCACTATGAGTTCTACCACACAGTCACCTAGGGATTGGTCCGGTAAGATGTTTAAAATTTCCCCAAATTTTTTAACAACTTTCTTTCACATCTAAACCTACCTTATCTCAAATCACATTAACCCATGTTAGTTGCTTATTTACTCTTACTTCTTCATTCAGATGGAATCAAACACTGCATCCTCATCCTCCTCCACCTCAGTCTTGCCATACAAAACATCAGTACCCTTGAATGCTTCCTCCCCTAATCGTGTTCCCTGACTGGTAGGTTTGCATCTATGTAATGAAATTGTGATTTTACCATATTCCCTTCAATTCCTTATATATGCTTTTTTAATTTGACGTCATTTTTTTTGCTTGTTCTATTATAATTTCATAGCTAGTTCATCATTTTGTACGTAGTTCTGATATAATTTGTCTTCATTTTGTGGCTTTTGTGTTGTTGTGTTTACATTCTTGTGCTTGTATGTGAAATTGTAAACCTATTGACCAATCAGCAATCTATGCTTTTGATATTTTTTCATGAAGCTATTTTTAGTGTATGATGTCCACTTCAATTTGTGTAGTGAATTGTGATAAAAACAAGATTGTGATTATTACTCTAACCGTGTTCCCTTACTGGTAGGTCTGTATCTATGTAATGAAACTGTGATTTTACCATGTTCCCTTCAATTCCTTATAATGCTTTTTTAATTTGACTTCATTTTTTTGCTTGTTTTATTATAATTTCATAGCTAGTTCATCATTTTGTACATAGTTCTGATATAATTTGTCTTCATTTTGTGGCTTTTGTGTTGTTGTGTTTACATCCTTGTGCTTGTATGTGAAACTGTAAACCTGTTGACTAATCAGTAATCTATGTTTTGGATATTTTTTCATGAAGCTATTTTTGGTGTATGATGTCCACTTCAATTTGTTCAGTGTATTATGAGAAAAACAAGATTGTGGTTATTACTCTAATTGTGTTCCCTTACCGGTAGATCTACATCTATGTAATGAAACTGTGATTTTACCATGTTCCCTTCAATTCCTTATATAGGCTTTTTTAATTTGACGTCATTTTTTTGCTTGTTCTATTATAATTTCATAGCTAGTTCATCATTTTGTACATAGTTCTAATATAATTTGTCTTCATTTCGTGGCTTTTGTATTGTTGTGTTTACATCATTGTGCTTGTATGTGAAACTGTAAACCTGTTGACTAATTAGCAATCTATGCTTTGGATATTTTTTCATGAAGCTATTTTTTGTGTATGATGTCCACTTCAATTTGTTCAATGTATTGTGAGAAAAACAAGATTGTGATTATTACTCTTGCCATGCAACAACTATAACAGATCAATCTATGATTTTTACTCTTGCTATACTTGTTTTTCATTTTCTTGGGTTGTTGTTGTTGCCTTTAACTCTTGAAGATGAACCTCTGCCTTAACCTCATTATGGCGTTTTCATCCTTTTGTCCTTATAATTTTATGAAGCACAAGATGATTGTCTAACTTGCATTCACTCTTATATGCCTTCTGCTTGGTAGTTTAGTCAGTAGGAAGTTCATGTTTGATTATTTTTATCATAAAATTTCAAATGAGGAGTATATGTGAGTATAACAAAATATAGATTGTCTAAGTTGGATTCATTCTTATATGCCTGCTACTTGGTAGTTTAATGAGGAGTATATGTGAGTATAACAAAATTTATTTAGATGGAAAATGCTACAAATGATGCTGAGGATGAAAAGTTGTGGCCTCCCCTAGTTTAAAAGCATTTCATAGATGTATTGGTAGAGGAGGAACTTAGAGGGAATATGCCCCAAGGCCGTTCAAGATAGGACTTTGGACATCTATTGTGCGCAAGTTTAACTTACACGCAAATAAAATTACAACAAAGAACAACTTAGGCAAAAATTTAAAAGATTGAAAGTTCGACACCAAGTTTTCTCCTAGCTCCTCGAATGTACGAGAATAGGATGGGACCTCATTGCAAAAATGGTTGCAAGAAGTGATGACACAGGGGCTAGTGCAATTGCGATAAGTGCTAAACATAATTAATTAACAAAGTCATTTGTATTAGTTTTTATATAAATAAATCATTTAACCTCATATATACGATTGTTAATAGGCCAACTATAGATGCAAGGAGTTCCGCAAAAAGGGGCTGCAACACTACGAGTTTTTAGGTAGGCTTTTCAATGAGAATACAGTCACGGGCCTCCTATAAAGATCACCTGCCCAACCAACTCCAAACAATTCCGAAGAGCGAGAGCTCGATACAACCTTCATATCATCGAGGGTACATGTCAACGTTGATGCCTATAGTGTGGATGGCGAGAAGGAGCTGCCCACACCTGGTGAAGGGCAAAGCCGGAGGTGACCTGAAAAGCGGACAACCAAACCGGCTCATTCAAGTTGAAAAAATAAGAAAGGAGGCTCCCTTAAAACAAGTTTATAGCACCCAAACCATCAAAGTGTCACATACTCACCTCTAGAGCAAAATAATTTAAACAAAATTTCAGATTTCACAAACTTTATATACATATACATATACATACATATATATATATATATAGATCACATAGTCCAACTTCAAATTAAATAATCAATAACAAACAATTAAACCCAACTCCATAACTCATTGAGGTAATATATCAAACACTTTATGTGCAAAAAGCAAAACCTCAAAGCATTTAAACTTTCATGATTAACACTTCATTACCCATTTGTTTTAAAACAGGTTCATAGCACCCAAACCATCAAGTTATCACATACTCACCTCTCCACACCACCATGACCTCCAAATGCTTAAAGTATTGAAAAAAAAAGTAATCAACAAATGTAACTCAATCAAAACCTAAGGTCCTAAAGCCTAGTTTTACCATCCTAAGACGAATACCCCTACCCAAACGGGAACCAAGCAAGTATACAAGAAACTTATAGGCTTTAACACAACCAAAACCTTTTATTTCCCTATCACAAACAATGTGCATTTGCCAACTTAATACAAAGCATGTCGTTACCAAACCATGATAAAATTAGCCAAAGTAAAACACTTGTCAAAGAAAGCACATGTGAACTTACAAGATAGACCACACAACAAAAGCTTGTAGTAATTCCTTATAGTCTCAATATTCTAATCATACTTTTTGATTAAATTTGCAACAGGTCAGCGCTTTTTAAAAATTTTTTTGGTTCACTTAGTTTTATCCGAAAAGCTTGAAATTAAATAGGAATAAGCTCTTATATGTCTAGTATGTACCATAAAAAATTCGGTTCAAAATAATTTTTCTCTAATTTATAAAAAATCATGTAATGTATCTGACTCAAATCTGTATAAAGTCACAAAAGAAAAATACTATAATTTTAACCCTATGCCAAAAGCTATGAGACTTGATTAAACCTTAAAGCTACATGTGTAAGTACCTATAAACAACTAGGATTACAACCCATAACCTCATATAACAATCATCACAATACAAGTCAAGAAATTCAATCTCATAACTCTAATAGACAATTTATCAAACACTTGGTAAACAAAAGACACATGCTCATATTACTTGCACAAATTTATAGTTAACACCACAATCACAACCACATATACCAAAGACATTTCAAAATGCAAGGAAAACATTTTTCTAAAATTAACCCAATCTCATATAAATCAAAAACCCAAATGATTTATCAATAAACCCAACTCACATGGTTGCCAAACAACAAAATCCATTTCATAACTCATATATGCAATTTGTCAAACACTTAGTAAGCAAAAGACACGTGCTCATATTACTCACACAAATTTATAGTTAACACCATATTCACAACAACATATGCCAAAGACATTTCAAAATGCAAGGAAACCCTTTTTTTTAAATTAATCCAATCTCCCGTATAAATCAAAATCCCAAAATGATTTCTCAAGAAATCTAATTCACATGATTGCCAAACAACAAAATCCATTTCATAACTCATATAGGCAATTTGTCAAACACTTGGTAAGCAAAAGACACATGCTCATATTACTTGCACAAATTTATATTTAATACCATAATCACAACTGTAGTACCAATGGGCCCGAAGTACACACAGTGGGCCGGCCCAAAAGCTCTCACAATGAAAGAAGCCCAACCCCACATCTTGAAATGGTCCGAGGACATAATCAGTCCAACCTACAAAGTCACGTGATAAAGAGGGGTGTCATGCATGACCAAAACACCAAAAAATATGACGTCCGAGGACAACATAGTCCTCGGCAAGGTTTTGCCGAGAACGATGTGAATGATCTAGCAGTTCAACAGCGCCCATGATGGAGGCCTTTGATGCTGGAATTAAGGAAACGAGGGTAAAGAATAAAGGGGAGGGGTAGGCGAATATCAAGGAAAAAGCTGCTATCACCACATTTAAAGCTCTACACCTGCTTCTCTGGCCGCATTAATGAAGAAGTGACGCCTGAACGTTGGTTTTAACCTTATCTTCACCACCAGAGACCTTAGGAAAAAGGGATGATGGGACAAGTATCCAAGAGAGAAGAAGGTCCAGACTACACGTGGAAGAAAGGAAAAAGGAGACAGGCCTATAAAGGGTGAAGGAAGAAGACAGGAAAGTGGGGGAGAAAAATCAGAGAAAGAGAGAGAGAGAGAGAGAGAGAATTTGTAAAAGAGGCATGAAGAATTGTCCTCGGCACTAGTGTATTCAACTTAATATCACATCTTTATATAAGATCAGTGCATGAAGTACATGATTCAATCCAACCTTTTTGTTATTTATCGTCTCGAAAACCTAGACTAGGCATCCACTCTCTATAAATTTATTATTCAGGGCTCATTGGGCTGGTCCATTGGACGAACCTTGGATTAGTTTGATTTGAGTCCTTACAACAACCATATATGCTAAAGACATTTTAAAATATAAGGAAATATTTTTTCTAAAATTAACCAAATCTCCCATATAAATCAAAACCCAAATGATTTTTCAAGAAACCCAACTCATATGGTTGCCAAATAACAAAATCCATTTCGTAACTCATATAGGCAATTTGTCAAACACTTGGTAAGCAAAAGACACATGATCATATTATTTACACAAATTTATATTTAACACCACAATCACAACCACATATGCCAAAGACATTTCAAAATACAAGGAAACCCTTTTTCTAAAATTAACCCAATCTCCCATATAAGTCAAAAACCCAAATGATTTCTTAAGAAACTCAACTCACATTGTTGCCAAACAGCAAAATCCATTTCACTCCATTAAATTAAAAACCTCCAATAAGATTTTAAATGTACTAATAAACACAACAAACTACTTCTAAAACAAAACCTATAACATAAAGAGCAATCCTAACAATAGAGGATAAAAACCCAAACATATTAGAAGGTGGGTCATGAAGATTTTAGCTTAAATTCATGTTAGGAGAAGTAAAACCATGAATAAGAGTTTGATGACTAAAAATCTAGTGGAAACTAACCAAGAGACCAAGAGAGAGGAGAGACTTGGCAGAGAGAGAGATAGAGGGATGTGTGTATTTGTGTTTGTATTTGAGTTTGCGTTTGTGTTAGGGAGTGAGTGATAATGAGAGAGGGAGGGCTGAAAATTTTTTAAGTGAGTGGGTGAGAGAAATGAAATTTTATGTGGGAAAGGAAAATTTTTTTGCTGAAATTTAACCCATTTAAGCTGTACTCTTTAGCGACGAATATAATTTCGTCCCTATAACATACTTTTAGCCGGATTTTGTTATGATTTTTAGTGACAAATATAATTTCGTCACTATAGCATACTTTTAGCCGGATTTGTTACGATTTTTAGCAACAAAATCTAAATTTCGTCGTTATAGCATACTTTTAGTGATGAATTATGATTTCATCACCAAAACTATGAAATGAAAAATCTGTTTTGTGTGAATATTTTTAGCGACGATAGTTTTTTGTCGTTAATGCTCCCTTTTAGCGACAAAATGATTTCCGTCACTTATACTATTCATAGCAACACTTACAGTGGCAAAATCTTTTGTCACTAACAAATTTCAACTTTTAGCGACAAAATATTTCGTCGCTATAGATTAATTAAGTTTCCGTTACAATATTTCCCGTTGGCGCTCATATTTTAGATCATCAATAGTGACAAAAATTACTTTTCGTCGCTAAATGTTATAATTTTTTTCATTATTAGCGACGAAATCCATATTTCGTTGCTAAATCTGTATTTTTAGTGACGAAAAATATTTCCTCACTAATTTTCGTCGCTAAAAATACATTTTATTGTAATGAAACCATGATTGAGGCTATTTGGGGGTTCACTGAGACAAGAAACCGGAGGCTAAATAAGTCCACCGATAGTACGTTCCAATCAGGAGAGTCTGTTGTGGGGGGTGATCAATTGTCAATTACGCAAGTAGTAACACTGCTCAGCGAGTACATAAATGTGGATCATTTCACATACTGCAAGGTCGTAATGGAGCTTCATAATCTCCAGAGTAGAGTCGTTTTCTTTGCCATAACAATAGACAAAAGAAGGGCTTAGATTGAGTTTTTTGGTGGTGGACTGCAGTAGTGGTGGAGGTGGTTGATGGTGTGGTTCGTTAGATAGCCGTGGCATGAGATTTTGTAGCTGAACATATTAGTCCTATTTTGATTTAATTTCCATGGTCAAACTGTGTATTATTTTAATACTTTGGACAAATGTTTGCATGTTTTCTTCTTTTATTATTCTAATACTTTGGACTAGCGCTATTTATCTATCACATGTATTTTGCTGTTATCTTCTTTACTCTCTGTTTGGTCACATATATTTTACTGTTGTGTTCTTCACTCCTTGTTTGGCACACACACACATATTTATTCTTAGAGCTAATGAACGATGCTTTTATTGTTTTGATTCCTATACATAATGAACATTATTATTTTGTTAACAAAAATGTATAGGGGTCATTGATGGAACACACATTAGTGCTTCTGCGCCATCCAATAGGACCACCGCATTTAGAGATAGAAGGAGTGACATCACTCAAAACGTGATATGTGCATGCAACTTCGACATGCGATTTATGTATATGCATGCAGGATGGGAAGGGAGTGCAAATGATTTAAGAGTTATGCATGACACAATTGGACATGTCGAGTATGAGTTCCCTTGGCCGCCTATAGGTAACTTATTAATCTCTTTCACACTGGTTTAGGGCTTGGAAGCATCATTTGGGAAATATTCAATAAGAAATTCTTCTAGTTACTTCAATTTGACAAAAAAAAAAAAAAAAACCTTATTTGTTTAGTTTATGAAGATTTAAATATGTGATATAAGACTAATTTGTTATTACTGCTTAATTCATTGTTGTGAGCTTGAATGTGTAATTCTATATTGTAGTTCCCATCTCTTTATGCTATATCTCACTCATTTCAGGAAAAATAAATAAGTAAAGTGAAATGGGTGTCCTGGCGATTTTGTTTGTTTTGCTCAATGCCAACAATAAAAAAAAAAAAAAATAATAAATAAATAAAGAGTAAGAAAAGTGCCTAACTAATGGTGAGTTGAATGATAAGCAAATGCAAATTGCTATCCATGAATGGTGGAGTCATGTCGAGATTGAAGGAGATGCAAAACGCTACTTTGATGCGCTTTCTGCCAATGATGTCCCTCCAAATTGGTCTATTTGTAATATCATTAGTAGCATTTTAAGTCTTAAAATTTACTTTATAAATATTTGTTTCTGTTGGGTCAAAAGAGAGTGTAATGTTGTAGCTCATACTACTGCAAAATACTCCCTAGTCTTTAAAGAGGCTTTTTGCTGTAATAAGGATAATCTTCTTAGTGTAGTTTACTCTACCTGTATGAAGGATTTGTCTTCATGTTCCTTTCCTTTTGAATGAAATTTGAAGTTTATAAAAAAACAAAAAGAAAAAAAAGAATGATAAGCAAATGCATCGTTGGATAGACCTAGTCTCAACTTTATATTGTTTCTTCAAAGTACCCACTGACTTTTCTTGTTTACTACTATATATTTATTAATTAAGAGATGAACCCGATGGAAAAAGTGGGAGCCATACGTCTCTAGGTGAGATCAAGGATTTAAGAGTGTAATTTTGTTATTACTTATTTAAAAAGAAACATTGGTTATCTGTAAGTGAGTTTAAGATTGTTATCTATTAGGATTTATCTTATCAAGTACATGGTGTTATCTTCTCTTCCACTAAACAAAACAAAATTGATTTTGCTGGCCATTGACTACAACTTTATTTTTGGTCCCAATGCAATTATTTTTTGCCACTTTGTAAAGATGTGTGAGCGACTGCGACCCCGGCCCGCCAATTTATCCTCAAACTGGGCCTAACCCGCGCGAACTGGTGGGATCGTGATGCTCAAAATGTACGAATTCACTGTGAAATGTACTCCCCCCTAGATCGAGGGTTTTACATGGAGTCGCCACTTATTTAATTTAAATGGAAAAATAAGAAAACCTTTAATATAAAGAAATGCTTCTGTTGTATTAATATATAAAAATTTACATCAATTTTGTAACGAAAATTTACAATGCTTTTTGTCCTAGATACAATCTAAGAAAAGAAAATTACATTGTTTTACTTCCTAGTTACATTCTAAAAATGTAGAATTGCAAATACAAGAGCCTAGTCTAGAACCCTTGATCTTGGTTCGGAGGCTAATTTACGAGATGGGAAGGGATTAAGCATCCATCTCGCCCGGTAAAACCGGTCTCCTAGGTTAAGGTGGCCAACATCATGTCATGTCAAACAAATACAAACAATATACCATACTAACATGTTGATTTGCAAGAATTATAAACAAATATGTTAGGGGGATTTGACATAAAGAGAAAACAAAAAAATGAAATTTGTTAGATAAAAATTTTATTGTAAAGAAAGCATGAAAGTAATGGCATGTTCATCCAAGAAATCAATGTAAGCAAAGAATTTATAGCCTAGACATGTTCATCTAAGCATGTGAGAAAAACAAAGTTATCATGGTATTTGTCATTTACATAATTGCAAAAAAAAAAAATATATATATATATATATATAAAATAAAACTTTTAAGCATATTTGATCATCCAAGCAATTATGAAAGAAATAAATAATAACTCATTAAGCAATTATTCATGTGAAATAAATAATAACATGTGAGAAGTTAAGAACATAATTACTACTTACCAGCATAGAGCATAAATTAAAAAAGGGGGAAGTGATCACTTAAAGGGCTAGGGAGAGAGCAAGGAAGTACTTAACTACAACCAAAGTAAGAACAAGGGTTGCATAACAGCTTTTCTTTTTTGCTTTCTCACTAGCTCTCTAGAGGGAATTCGGGGGCACAGAAAGTGGAAAAGGTCTTCTCTATTTATAGGGGAAGGGATGGCTTAGTTTTAAAGCTAAGTTATTAGCTTTCTTCTGAAGCTAATGGAGGAGATAAACCTGTTTAAATGAGCTGGAATGGATTTGGTGTTGATCCCCATTTAAATTTTGAAAGGAAGTTGAAGATGATGCTGAACCTGTGTTATCCTCTGCACCTGTTTCGTATTTTGACTCTAACTTTCTACTCAAAATTCCAATTGATTCAAAATTGGTGTCTTCTGAAAGGAAATTTAATTCTCTACAACTTTTCCAGAAATAGAGAAAACCAATTTTCAACGTTTTCTAGGCTAAAAATGCGATTTAAATTGCTGCTGAAAATAGTAACGTTTTTTGAGCGTTTTTCTATTTTTTTTGAAATTTTTCAAAGAATGTATCTGTTTTCCTATCCAACTTGTTTTTTTTTTCAAAAACTTTCTTCTGAAACTAAGGGAGGGAATAAGCCAATTAGATAAGTTTGATCAGATTGGGTGTTGATCCTCATTTGAAATTTTGAAAGAAAATTAAAGATAATGCTGAATTTGTGTTATCTTCTGCACCGGTTTCGTATTTTGGCCATAACTCTCTTCTCAAAATTCCAATTGATTTGGGATTAGTGTTTTTTGAAAGGAAATTTAATTCTCTACAACTTTTCCAGAAATAGAGAAAATCAAATTTCAACGTTTTCTAAGCCAAAAATGTGATTCAAGTTTCTGCTGAAGATAATAACGTTTTTTTTTTAGCATTTTCCTTTTTTCTTTTTTTTTTTTAGTTTTTCATGGATCATATCTTTCTCTCTCCAAATTTTTTCAAAAGAGCAAATAAGATGCCATAACAAAAAGAAATAATAATAAATAAATAAATAAAATGAAATCCTATCAAAATTCACACTTAATTAATTTTAAATTAATTCTTGTTGGAACCAATCAAAATTAAGTGTTTAAGATAGAATGTGATTGGGCTCATCATGTAGGTGAGCCATGATCATTGAAAATTGATGGTATGATGACTTTTGATCGGGTGGTCCGATCAAAACCCATGACATACCATTATGATTGTTAGAACATCAAGATTTGTTTTGTATCACAAATCTGAAGATCCACCGATTGGTTAAATGCAAGTTGTAAAATGGGGTGTCAACAAGATGTAGTCAAAGTTTTCTAGTGCAAGTTTGTGTCACAACTCACAATGCATTATTGATTAATTTGCACCAGTCAAACATGCCATTTAGAAAATAAAATTGAGAAAGTAATCACTCTTATTACAAGCTCGTACTATCTCATTGATTCAAGGTATGCAATAGGCACTGCATTCCTCCTCCTCACACAAGTTTGTACGATACCATGCCTAGAAGTATCGAGGTGCAAACAGGCAGGCTGCATTCTTCCCTCATTGGAGTTGTTCAATTATAGGCATTTGTCATTGCGAATGTTGATTGAACAATGCTTTGGCGTGTTGAAGGCGAGGTTCCCGATCCTAAATGAAATGCACTCCTTCTCACAGTCTAGACAACGGTTGATTGTGACTACTTGCTGTGAACTGCACAACTTTATACACATGTGAAACCGGGCGGATGAAATGTTCGTTCCATGTGTGAGAAGGTACAGATGTGCATAGCAGTGATGCAAGCATAGCAGAAGATGCACGACTAGACAGTGGGGGCAATGAAGAAGCATTTAAACCTCAGGCACAACGAGCCATAACTGAGTATCGTGATGCGATAACTGTTGCTATGTGGGTAGATTACCCAGCCAACTGTTGTTGAAATTGTTGCACTTCTAGTTTGAAGTATTGGCAGGTGGCATACTTTGTGAGGGTGCCATATTTTGTAAGAATGTAGGTCCAACTATTTGATTGTTTTGTGTTATGGAAGTTAAGAGAAGGTTTGTCACATCAAATGGGACCCACATGATTTGAAAGTATTTACGGTGCTATCATTGGAAGCGTTGTTTGTTTTTTAAAAATAGGTCTCGGGTGATTTCAAAAAGCATCGTTTAAAACTCATATTTTCAACAACATTTTTCAAACGACACTGAACACAAATACCCTACCAAACATGTGTTTTTTTTTTTTAAACACTAGTGAACATTAGTGTTTAAAATCGGTGACCAAATGGGCTCCCAATGTTTGTTGCAAGGACTGTTTTAGATAAACTAAGCAACATGTGGCATGCAAGTGCTTTGTAGTGTGACAAGTGGTTTGTAATAATTAACCAAGTTATGTGTCGTATAAATTACAAGCTAATGGTTCTTCTCATTAGTAATCAATTTATAGTAATCACATGCTTATCACGTGTAACAATACGTCCACGTGTTATAAACTTATTGGCTAGCATGATGAGTGAAAAGTAGCTAAAGTTGTTAATACTATTACAATAGCTAATTAGTTAGAATTGATTAGTGTAAGCTAATTAGTTACTTTATGTTGGAGCATTTTAATACTATGGATCATGCTAACGGATGCCCTTAGGGTAATGGTTAACAATCCATTTTATGAAAGTTTTACATAACTTTAAAGGAAAATGAAAAAAACTATCAAAATATTAATTGTTTTTTTTCTATAAAAAACTTTATTTAAATAAATTGTTAACCATTGTCCTAAGAGTATCTGTTAGTATTTCCCTAATATCATTTAATAAAAATAAATAAATATGAAGATATGAGAGTTAATATGGAAGATAAGGAGTAAATGAAATGTTTAATCTCATATTGAAAATGAGAGAGACTCTTTTATTCTTTTTAATTGTAGTGATTAATGAGCTAATATGTATTGTTTCAGATATTGAGCTAGATACATGCCCAAAAGGGAGATGGAGGGAGGAGGTGCATAATTATGGATCTAATTAATTAGATCGGGCTATTACTTAAATCTCTATCAATACTTCAACTTTAGTGATCTTCTGCAGTCCTGCAGCCACACTTGTGGTGTGCCCAATTGCTCTAGCATGGCCACTCACCCAATCCCCACGGCCCACAGGAGTTTCAGATAATTCCACCTCCACTGGCTCTGCCCAGGTCACCCAAGGAGGAGCTGCTAGAATTCAGCTTGGACCAGTTTTTTGGATGGGGGGTACCACCACATCTAAATGGAAATTACAAGGTATCTCAACCTTTCGTTTAAGCCAAGGTAAGCAAACTCAAAAGCTTTTTGGCTAACATTTATGCCATGAGAGGTCGTTGGGTGGTATGGTCTCTAAAAATCACCCTATTCAGCCGAAGCCATAAACTCCACACTCCAAATGTGAAAACAATACCCCAATTGATGCTAAAAATGGACGCCTAGTGTGAGGCATAATTAATTCGAAGCCAATTCGAGAGATTTGCACCATAGAATAAATTGGGGTGGAAAGGGGGGGGGGGGAATCCCAAAAGGCCCGAGCCTGGGGAAAGGCCCGAGCCTAGGGACAGTCCCTTAGAGTATGGAGAATTGATTCTGTTGTAGCACTACATACAGGGAAGTAGAGGGGAATGCTTAAGCCTCTAGCAATAAGAACTTCTATTACTGGTATGCTTTTATAAATACATTGCCATAAAAAAAACACCTGATTTTAGACAAGGTGATCATTTTCTAAACCCAGTTACCTGTAAAAAGATTGCAGTGGTGAGTGTCATTAGCCATGCAAGCCAAATTATAAGGTTCTTTGAGATCAAAATCACCATTGGGTGAAGAAGCCCAAGAGATATGATCCACACTAATTGCTGCCAAAGGAAAATGAGTGGCTTTGATTTCTGGCTTAGGGTGGAGGGGAGAATAGAAAAACCTCCCAAATTCCAAAACCTAAGTTGAATAACATTTTTTAAAAGAAGAGATTCCTCTCCTTTTTGGAAAGGACCTAAAACAAGGCTTCTCAATGGCTTATTACTCAACCATTTATCATGTCAAATTAAACAATAGAACTTTTATTATTACTTGAATGTCATGGACACGCCAACACATCAAGATGTGCTAATTAGTTGAGGTACAAGCTATGAGAAAGTTCACAGACGCATAAAATTAGCAATAATTCCAAACCTGACTGATGTGGCAAATTATTAGTGGCAAATAAAAAAATGATGTTAATAATAGGTCTAAGTGATGTTAATGATAGCCTCTCTCTATATATATATATATATATAGACTATTGTGAGAAAAAGAAACGTTAATCAATACCCTGAAACATTGGTTTAAGAGTTATTTTTAGTCTATGTGACATTTTTTTTTTGTGAGCTGAAATATGAAATTTTGCTCACCTATTGGCTTAAAACAATTTTCAAAATTGTTGTAAATGGTTGGTCCTATTTTTCTACAAAGCTTAAAATTGTTAAAATAAAGTGAAAAATCTCATTCTTTTTATTTAATTAGAATTTATTTTAGTATTCTAATTTTATATTCATTCAATTTAATTCTTTAAATTTCAAAAGTATTTAATTAAGGTCTCCGTTAATCCTCCACTAAAGTACTCCACTAAGAGCATCCACGATATTTTAGCACCACTATATAAAAAACAAGGGTGTAGCAATAGTGGTAACATAGCTAAATTTCTTAGTTACATTGTCATAATGCACATTCTACCTTGTTTATTATATTATTTGTTTGTTTCTTTTTGTGTTTTTTTTTTTCTATTTCTTTTATCTCACCACCTCCGTCCCAACTCTCTCAACTCTCAAGTCTCACCGCCGCCGGCCCACCCGAAGCTCAACGACACCGGCGCACGCCCTTGACCCACTCCGTTGAACCAAGCCGCTGACCCACTCCGTCGACCCACGCCGCAAACCCATCTCGAAGTCTCTGTTCTGACCTTGCCGTCACAGACCCACGACAAGAGCTCCTCCTCCTCCTCCTTGCAGCTGGTAAGTCTCTCAAACTCTCACTCTCTCTACCCCACCTCTCACTTGCCTCGATTCTGAATCGGAATTGTTGATGAATCGGAATCATTGTGGGTCTGTGATATGAATAAAAGAAACATTGGAAACAAACATTAGATAATAAAAACATTAGAAAGTAGTATCGTGTTGCAGAATGTGATATATTGCTGAGAATGGGTCTGTGACTGCCTTTTGTTTTTGTTTTTGTTGCCGCGGTCTTGGAATTCCCAACTTATTTAATTAATAAATTTATTAATATTTAATTAATTATTTTAAAATTATAAAAGCGCTAATTAAAAAAAAAAAACCTGAACCCCGTCGTCTCTGTCTAACTCAAGAAGAGAGAGAAAAAAAACTGAAACATACCCCAAATCCCTAACCCGACTAGCCGACTAAGAGAGAGAGAGGACTTTGGACTGTTGGTTTCCGCCACAGACCAAACCTGACCGTATTGCTTCATTTCAAAGGCCAAAACTGCATACAATCTCTGTAAGTTATCATTACTATTTGTTTAGTTACTTTGCTGGGTTATTACTCTGTTTGGTTGCTGAGGAGTTGAAGGAAAGTAAGTGAAGGAGAGAAACTTTTGGGATTTTTTTGGCTGTTGTTTGTGGCCCTCTATGTGTTTCCAGTTTCAATTGGTTTTCTACTTTCTTTCTCAGCAACCAAACAGGGCAACAGTGCAAAATGAAAACCCATTTCAAGTTTCTGTTTTGTACTTTTGCTTCTGTTTCTTCTTAGCTAAGGCGGACGACGTTGTTACTTATTAATTACGTTTTTAAAAACCGCAATTAATTTTTTTTGAGAAATATGATAGGATTTCATTCATTCTCAATTTTACTTTTATGTCTAGCGACGTCGTTTAAGTTTCAACATAAAATAAAAACCCTATAAAGCTTTGCTCCCCAAAAAACCAAAACCAAAACCAAAACCAAAACCCACACACACTGTCACACTCACGCACACAACCTCTCTCTCTGTGCCCAATCAAAGGGAAAGTTCGTTCTTCTTGTATGTGAAGTAAGAATTTGACTTAAAGCTTCGATTCTTCTCTCTTTTTTTTCTTTGGTGGAATACTTTGTAATTGTTCCATGTAAGACTTTCTTTTTTCACATTTTCAATTATACTAAAACTTTCCTTTTGACAGCAAAAGAAGCCTAGAATCTACGCAAAAATACTTGCTTTTCTAAATATTTTTGTTTGTTTTTTTTTTCAAAGCGGCGGTTTCTGTCTCATTTGATTATTGCATTAAATTTGTTTGATATGGCAGAGCTGGAATAGGTTGAGAAATCGAGGGTTTTTGAAATGGAGATTGATTCTGATTCCAACAATTTGAATGTCAAGTCATCGGAGGAAGGTGCGGCAATGCAAATGGATTCTTCTGACTCGTCATCTGCTCAAGTAATTGCTCTCACTCAACCCTTCTTTGTTTGGATCTTTTATTTTTTATTTTTTATTTTTTTTTAAGTTCATTTTTCATGTGTTTAATCTCTGTTTGGTTGTTGAGAAAACTTAGGAAAGTATAGGAAATGAAGGAAAGTGTATGATTTTACATTTTGAGCGCGTTTATATATATATATATATATATATTAGTTCATCTTTCATGTGTTTTATCTATGTTTGGTGGTTGAGAAAACAAAGGAAAGTAATAGGAACACAAAGACAAAGAAAAGTGTAGAATTTTACATTTTGAGCGTTTTATTTATTTACTTTAAATTAGTTCATTTTGTGTGTGTTTTATTCCCTACTTATTTTCTTTCTTTATTCTCTATTCCTGCTTCTGTGGCCAACCGTATTGCTAGACTTTAGCGGGACTTTCTCTGGGGTGCCTAGGGGACGAGCCCAAATTTCATTTGGTTGATTGGGCTACGGTGTGTGCTCCGCTTTCTTCAAAGGTGGGTTGGGGATTAGGAACTTGAGAACTTTCAATGTAGCTTTATTAGGGAAGTGACTATGGAGATTTGGACAAGATAGGGATGCTCTATGGTGTCAAGTGATAGAGGTGAAGTATGGTTGTGATTGGGGTGGTTGGTGTTCTAGCTCTTTTTCTGGTCCTTATGGAGTCAGTTTGTGGAAATATATTAGAAGGGGGTGGTCCTCTTTATCTCGATTTATTCTGTGTGAAATCGGAGATGGATCAAAAGTGCATTTTTGGCTTGATCGTTGGTGTGGTTCTTCTTCTCTTGCAAACCACTTTCCTGAATTATATAGGATTTGTCGTATCAAAGAGGCAAGTGTGACAAATCTAATGAGGTTCACTAATGGAGTCCTCCATTGGGAGATTCATTTTTGTAGGGATGTGCATAATCAGGAATTGGAAGCTTTCAGGAGCCTCATAAACACCATTTATAGCACTCCTGTACGGGGATTGGGGAGGATAAGAGATGTTGGCTGCTTGGAAAGAGTTAGGGGTTCACGGTCAGTGCGTACTACCATCTTCTAGTTTGCCATAGTGAGTAGGTTTTCCCTTGGAAAAGCATTAGGAAGCAGAAAATTTCCTCTAGGGTGGCTTTCTTTGTATGGACCGCTACCTTGGGGAAATGTCTAATAGTTGACAATTTAAGGAAAGGAAAGGTTTGCAGTTTGGATTGGTAATATATGTGCGAGCGTAATAGTGAAACTGTTCACTATCTATTCCTTCATTGCCCAGTTGCTTTGGAGTTGTGGGATATGGTTTTTGGTTTATTTGGAGTTTGTTGGGTGATGCCAATGTCTATTGTTGGGCTCTTTGCTTGCTGGCAAGGTCGATTTGGTCGCCATCATAATGGAGATATTTGGATGGTTGTTCCTCATTGTTTGATGTGGTGTATTTGGAAGGAGAGAAATAGTAGGTGTTTTGAAGACATTGAGCGATTCATGCCTGATCTCAAGCTTCTGTTTTTCAGAACCTTATTGGACTGGTTCTCCGTGTGGAGAAACCATCATTTTTCTTCCATTTTGGATTTGCTTGATGTTTGTAATGTTCGCCTTTGATTTGTTTCCCCCCCATGTATACTCCCTGTGTACCTGAGTCTCTCTCACTTTTTTATTTCAATAAAGCTTTGTTACTTATCAAAAAAAAATCTCTGTTACTTGTTTAGAAAACTAAGGGAATTAGGCTTTTTGAGTGCTTTGCTGGCTCAGGTCCCAATTTTTATAAATATATAAACCCATGATTTCTTAGATTCAGTATCTGATTTTTTTGTTTTTTGGGTTTTCTGTAACACTTGTAGTTGCTGACTAAAGTAAGATTTAGCTTTTTTTCATTTTTTGATGAATAGATTTAGCTTAATTTTGTTAGTTGGATGATGCACAGTGTTGATTTTTCATTGATTGAATCTGTGTCAAAGGCAAAGGGCAAAGAAAAAGAGGAGCTTGCTGAGACAATGGATAAGCTAAATATTGAGGGATCATCATCTGGGCAGGCTGGGACTTCGTCAACCAACTTCAAGAGAAAACCAGTTATCATCATTGTTGTAGGGATGGCAGGTGATTAAATTAACCCTAATCGGTTTTGTTTAAAAGTAATATTGGTTGTCTTTTCATTGATTTATATGGGTTTGGATTTTTGGGAACTTTTTGGTATGTTTACTGTTTGGAGATAAAGACTGAAAGATGTTATATGGATTTTCTTAGGGAGTGGAAAAACAACGTTTCTTCATCGGCTGGTTTGCCACACCCAGGCTTCGAATATTAGGGGTTATGTGATGAACCTTGACCCTGCAGTGATGACGCTTCCATTTGGCGCTAACATCGATATAAGAGACACTGTGAAGTATAAGGAAGTGATGAAGCAGTACAATCTAGGACCTAATGGTGGAATTTTGACATCACTTAACTTGTTTGCTACGAAGTTTGATGAGGTAAAGCTTACATGTCAAATATCTGCTTTAGAGTAGATCTGTTATTCTAGCCTATGAGTTCTAGCTCAATTGACACTTCCTCCTCCCACAATGATGGGGTGGAGGGTGTAGTCATGTTTTAAGACCCATTGATTGTGCACATAACTTACCAATAAAAAAATGTATATTAAACTGTTAGAACAACTCAATTGCTTAGCACATCCAGCTTCACCTTAGCCATTAATGAGGCCTTGTTGTGAGTCTTGTGACCTATAGAATGGGTGGTATTACAGCCATTTATAAGTGTCCACTTTGGACTATCAAACTAATAAACATCCTGAAGAAATCTCTTGGAGAAAAGGTTAGATTGGAATTGGCTGGTTTAAGCACATAGATTGTACTTCTGGTTCAATATCTATTAATTTGCATGCGTAAGCCAAGCACTTTTCAGCCATGGATACTCTATGGTGATTATATATTTATGGATTGGTTTATGTTCTCATTTCAAAATCTTTTACTCTTGTTTACTGTTTGTTCCATTTTTCACCAAGTATTTTTTTGTATAATGATCTTTATGATGCCTTTTATCAGGTTGTTTCTGTTATTGAGAAGCGAGCAGATCAGCTTGATTATGTTCTTGTGGATACTCCTGGACAAATTGAAATATTTACTTGGTCTGCTTCTGGTGCTATTATTACAGAAGCTTTTGCTTCAACCTTCCCTACTGTTGTCACTTATGTAATTGATACGCCTCGTTCTTCAAGTCCAGTTACTTTCATGAGCAATATGTTATATGCTTGTAGTATACTTTACAAGACAAGGTTGCCTCTTGTGCTGGCATTCAACAAGACTGATGTGGCTCAACATCAATTTGCCTTGGAGGTTTGTTTTTACTTGACCCTTCAAGTACATAATTTATGTTGAAGTTACATTATTTAAACCCTTGTGCTTCTAGCTTTCTACTTACCAGAAAAAGAAAAAAAAAAAGAAGAAAAAATTACTGATGCTTCTGTTTGGTGATAATTTTGAACATGTCTTATGTTGGTGAACCTTTGGAACTAAACCCCAAAGTGCGAACTAACAATTTCATTAGTCAAGCAAGTAATATTAATATCAATATGTTTAGATCTTTTGAAGTCTATACTAGTTGGGACTTTGTTTCAGTGGTTTAGAATTTGGGGTTTCACACAATGTATTTCCATTGCTGGTCGAATTTGTATTACACAAAGCTGTGCATTTTCTATCATGCCAAATTTTGTTAGTGGTTCTAACAGAAAAATATAATGTTCATTTCTATCATGTTTGATTGCCCCCAAGGTTATTTTGGAATGCTACCTCAGCTGGTTAGTCTTTTTTATTTATTTTTTAAAATTATTCTAAATAGTTTTGCTCCTTTCCTTTCAAAGCCAAATGATGAAAAAAAGAAAGAAAAAGTAAATATCATTTATTCTCTTCACTTCTCGTATTTTCTGAAAATTTAAATTTGACTCTTCCTTTTGCCTCTCTTAAACCAAGTATTTGATATGATGGTCTAAATCTGATTCTCTGGATGCAGCTGTTTTCTCACCCTTTGCTTGGGACACTAATTTTTTCTCCATTCCCTTTGTCGTCTGGTTAACTTGCATATATATACGACCAGATTTTGTTTTGTATTTATATCCTTGTCTTGAATGCTGATGTGCATGCAGTGGATGGATGACTTTGAGGCCTTTCACGCAGCAGTAAGTTCAGACAGCTCATACACATCAACTCTAACTCAGAGCCTTGCCCTTGTTCTGGATGAGTTCTACAAGAATTTACGGTCAGTGGGTGTGTCTGCTGTTTCTGGTGCTGGAATAGACGCCTTCTTCAAGGCCATTGAAGCAAGTGCCAAGGAGTACATGGAAACTTATAAGTATTGCCTGAACTTGATAAATGATCTCCTTGCTTTTTGCTTGGCAATGCTATTGCTACCATAATGATCAGACTAAATAATCAAACTTCTATTACTTTTGCTGCTTATTCTTGTTTGTGCAGGGCTGATCTTGACAAGAGATGGGCAGAGAAGCAACGTTTGGAGGAAGATCGCAGGAAGGAGAACTTGGATAAATTGAGGAAGGATATGGAGAAATCTGGGGGAGAAACTGTTATCTTGAGCACTGGTCTGAAGGACAAAGGAGATAGGAGTAAAACCATGATGGATGAGGAAGATGAAGAAATAGAAGATGAAGATGATGATGATTATGAGAGATTTACTGACGACGAAGATGCTATAGAGGAGGATGAGGACGAAGATGAAGAAGTTTCCAGATTCTCCTTTTAGTACAGCTTCAATGCTGACAAAATTTTCTTGAACCAAAAATTTGTATAGAATTTTCACTAGTAACTAAAGTACTAAACCACTGACTTAACGCCATATAGTTTTGCAGAACTTGTGATTCAATGTTTACAACACTCATTTTTGCGTAGGTAAGTTATTAAAGGTTCTGCTGTTTGATTTGATATGGTATGCATAACTTTGTAATTGTACTTCTGCTGCTGTTCTTGATTATTTAGCCTGCCATTTACAAGTGAAATGTTGGATTTTGAACATGGAGGGTCTGTCATTGCATTTCAGTTGTGTATTTGTTATTGCATTATTGCACATGATGAAGTCCAGATTTGACACTGTTCCTATCAATTGTGGCACACTAATAGAAACTCTTGTTAGCTTGTTAAAGCTTCTCTACATACTTTCTAGTGCTTGCTTTTCTTACCGGCATGCATCCATGGCATGGCTTTGTGAGAATGTGTGCATTTGGATGAGCTTATGGTTATGGCACGGCCATGTGAGAATGTGTGCGTTTGGATAAGCTTATTTTTATCGGTTTATCTTGTTTACGATATAAAAGATATAGAAGAATATTTTTCGCCTGAAAAAAGGTAGTGTTTTAGAAAGTTTTACGTTCTCTTTTTATGAAGGATGAAAATAAGGTGAACCAAATGAGTAATATGATGTCATGTCATCTATTCATTTGTTACTTTTATTTATTTATTTATGAACTATTCATTTGTTATTCAGCCACAAAAAAAACTATTCATTTGTTACCTTGTAAATTGTATTGATCACTGTTTTCATAAGCTTGAGATATGATTGAAGTGTTTATATGAAAAAGAAAAAAAATTAAAATTAAACACACACCTGCCAAACCGCACTTGTAGGGATATCTTTATCTTTAACTGCATACGTTTTTTAATTATTTTTTGCTATTAGTTTATTATATTTAAAGAATCGCTAGTAAGTGCTAAAAAGTTGCAAATTATTAAGGAGTGGATTGCAATAGGAGACTACAATAATTTACATAATTCGATGCCTTCTGACTAGAAGATGACAAAGAAAACACGTGTATTTAAGTACGTTTTGAAAAGTGGGCCACGTGTTGACTATAGCCTAGTCCTGTAGATTCCTATTAGAGTAGAGACACTGTTACGTCTGGGTGCGGTGTTATTCTGTAAATATAAATGTTTGTAGAGGTGTGAGGGTAAAAGTCACAGTCCAAATTTTTATCTGGTATAAAAAAAATAAAAAAAAAAGTAAATACAAAATCTTTTCAAAGAAGAGAGACACGCAAAAAGAAAGAGACGACTTTTTTTCACAATAATAAATTGTAATCGAAAGAATATCAATTTCAAAGGACTAATTATTCAAAACACGTTTCAATGTGCAACAATCTCATTGAAAGAATATTAATTTCAAAGGACTAAATATTCAAAACACGTTTCATTATGCACCAATCTCGTATGCTAATGAAAAATTTCGTGTCACTAGATTAATTGGGCAACATAGATTAATTCAAAATTATAAATAAACAATAAAAGAAAATATTTAATTAATCAAGTTTCATTTAAAGTAAATTAACGAGTTATACATCAAACACACATTGATTTTATGTCCACCAATTATGATACATAATTTCATTACTTAAAAATTTTAGTAAATATAAGTTTTTTTAAAGGAGAATTAAATTTCTCGAAATTTAAGTAATAGAGTTTTACATAGAATAAACTACGTATAAAATTAATAAATTACTTGATAATTTTGGTAATACAATTTAATTAAAATAATTTATTCTATTTTAATGAGAATTTAACTAGTTTCAAGATAAGATAATCACTTGACTCAATCACTGGCTGTAAGATGTAGGCATCCAGCTTCAATCTTTTTTTATTTTATTTTTATGAGATATAAATTCTATTCTAACTTAATTTAAACTCTTATTTATCAAATCTGTTTAAATAGGATAATCCGTGATTTATGATCATTAATATAATATATCTATATAATAGCCTATTAGCTGGCATAATCGGCTTCTTTATTTTGTGCGATCTTCGTAGGATAAGAAGGAATTTGATGGTGGTACTGGTAGATACCATTATTGTGTTTGTGTCCCAGTTAATCATTGCGTCCTTGTTAATATTGTTATAGTTGAGTATGGCATTGTTTCCAAAGGTGGCCCTAAGGTCAGTGACATTGAGATTTTATGTGCAACTGTGCAAGTACTAATGTACCATATGGTATAAGTTATAACTACGCCTAAATGATACGAGGAAGAATTGTCATATGATTATTGCACCAGGGGGGTTCGAGAAAATGATGTAACGAACTTACTTTTGCTCAAACTGATTATATTGGTCACTTTCGTCTTGAGCTGAAGCTTTTCACTGCAAACCCAATAAGACAGAAAGGGCTACCCATCATTATTTGTGATCATCGTGTTTAGATTATTGTGAGTTACTAGTTCTAACTCAACATTTCATAATGTAGTACTAGTACCTCATTTTTTTCCATGTAAAAGTGAATTTCACTAAGAATTTTATAAATCAATTGGTATTTTTTAATGTTTCTAAGATTGAAAGTCTAATATTTAAATTCTTTTTTCTTTAAACTACTGATTTTTTTTTTTTAATGATGAGTTTCACTTAAAAATTTAGGGGGATTATAGGTTTTTGCCCTTTTTTTTTTTTTTTTTAAATCTAGCAATTTGTCTATGTTTTGAAACTATTTAGGCTAGTGTTTCTGTTTTGAAACTCGATATTATCTAAATCAAGTTTCAATGTAAAACTCGATTGGTTTAAAATCGAGTCATGCCAAATGAAACTAAAAAAAAAAAAAAAATTGTGGAACTTGAGCTCCATACATTTTTTTTATTTATTTTTTTTATTTTTAAGTTTGATCGCTTATACTTGATTTTCTACAAATCAAGTTTTACATTGAAACTTGATTTTGAGAAAATCGAGTTTCAAAATAAAGACACAGACCTAAATAGTTTCAAATTTGATTTTGAAAAAATCGAGTTTCAAAATAGAGACACAGACCTAAATAGTTTCAAAATAGAGACATATTACTAGATTTTTAATAAAATAAGGGCAAAAGCCTAGAATTCCTAAAATTAGACATAAAACTTGTAGTATTTAAAAACAAGAAATATGATAATACTCTATACTTTAGAATCAATGTTGGCTCATTTTTTGTAAGTTTCACTAGTTAATGGCTTTGTTTATTTGTGTTGTTTAAGCAACCGTTTTCATTGTTTAAATAACACAATACGTATTTTTACAATACTTTTTTACTCATACATATTTTCACAACATTTAAATAACATTACTAGAACAACATTACCAAACGGGCCATAAATTTGTTGTGACATTCATCGAAGGTAACAAAGTTTTGTAGGCTTCAGTTAACTCAAATAGTAAAGTATTTTATTGTAATATAAATTAAAAACTCTTTTAAAAAAAAGTAACATGATCTAAAGAATATTTGAATAATTTTTCCCACTATTGAACAAACTCAACTTTCTAATACTATTATAACCAAACCAAACAAAAACAGGGACAGAAAATTTCAATTACAACCTGTAACCTGTTGTTTGTGTCAAACGACTTCAAACCAAACCGGACGATTGTGCCAAACAAACGGTTCATACTTCATATTTATTACACGAGAGAAAGAAAAAAAAAAAAAAAAAGTTCATATTTATCCGGTGACAAGCCGGTAATCAAGACGGACCTCTAAAAAAAAAAGGAATAAACAAATTTAAAAATGCAATAGCCGATAAGAACTGTACCATACTTGGACTCTTTTTTGCATCACAAGTCTGGTTAAACTAGATCACCGCAAAGCTCTCTTTTCTAACTTTTCTGAATATTTATAGTCCATAGATTCCAAACCATAAAAAAAAAAAAAAACAGATTACAGAGTTGCTGGAGAAATTGACAGATTACAGAGTTGCTGAGGAAATTGAATTCCGAGAAAATCAAAGGGAAAAAGAAAATGGCGAAACACGAAGAGCTACCAATCCCAGTGTTCTCGTCGCTTGAGCCAGTGTACGGCGACGGTTCTCAAGTCGAAGAAGCTCAGCTTCGTTTCGACAAATTCAAGTCCAAGTTTGTCCAAGTTTTCGGTCACGAACCTCACGTTTTCGCTCGCTCTCCAGGTGTGTGCGTTTATCGGTGTTTGGTTGCTGAGAAAGTGTTTAGAATAATACCAAAATCAGAGTTTGGAGAGAAATAAAAACTCTGTTTGGTTGCTCCGAAACTCTGCGATAATAAAAAATTAACTCTGTTTTTAAATCTCATTATAATACTGTTGAAAACGGCTCTAATCTCTCTCTCTCTCTCTCTCTCTCCGTATACGTGTATGTATGTATGTATATATTTATATATGTGTATGTGTATCGCTGTAATTTCAATTCTTTAAGACTGTTGTACGTATATTTATGTATGAATGAATCTATATGTGTATGTATGTATGTATGTGTACGTATGTATAATGTATGTCTGTATCATATATACATACGAGACGTATGGATAGGAAGGAGAATTGTGATGATAAACTCTGTGATTGGTGTTGCTTATGATTGAATTTGAGAGATTTGTTGATGATGGATTTGGGAATTGTATGGTGGATGAATTGATTTTGTGGCGGTGCAGGGAGAGTGAACTTGATTGGAGAGCACATCGACTATGAAGGTTACTCGGTGCTGCCAATGGCGATACGGCAAGACACGATTGTGGCGATTCGGAAGCACGATGAGGGAGAAGGCGAAAAGGTTCTTAGAATCGCAAATGTTAGTGATACGTATCCTATGTGTACGTATCCCGCCGATCCTGATCAGGTATAATACCGGTGATCAATTTTTTTTAGCTATGATTTGTGTTTGTTTGTAGCTAGAATTGCCTTACTTGGCGTTTTTGAGTGGATAATTGACATTGGAAATTTTGATGTTACTGTTTCTGTTAATGATATTTTTGGTTTAGATAGATGATTAAACTGTAGTTGTTGAGTTAGAAGTTCAGATCTGATATGTGGAATAAAATCATTGCATTAGATGTTGGTAGAGTTCCTTTTTAACATTGGATTGCTTTTTCACTTTTGAGACCAATCCTTTACTGTTCACCATGCCACTTACAGCTGTATCCCTTGACCACTTCTGTTAAAACTAAATTTGGTATAAAAGATTTTGAGATTGTTTTATTGTGCAGGAAATTGACTTGAAGAATCACAGATGGGGCCATTATTTTATTTGTGGGTGAGAAATGAAAACCCATACTTTTTTATTTTTGGCTCTCTGTTATTGCTTTCTAAGTTACTAGTATAATTCTAGGTTTAATTTTTTCTGAAGCCTATGGTACTGAATGTTGAGCTCTTGAGAAGCAACAAATTCATTAAATGAGTGTATTTGAAATGAGAATGCTAAGATGGATGAGTAGAAATATAAGAAAATATAGGATTCAAACACGGAATTACACTTAAAGATGGGGTGGTCCCTATTGATTAATGCACAAGTGAGAAAGAGTGAGCTAGTTTTAAGTTGAGGGAATGAAAAAGGTATAGGAAAATAAAAAATAAGATTAATAGAAGTATAAAAAATGACATGTCAATCAAGGAAAACAAAAAGTATATGTGACCAACCGTGACTAGTCTGTTGAGGATCCATAATTGACTCCAAAGTTTTGTTATTAGGGCTTGGTTGTTATTGTTGTTGTAAGAGTTTCTGTAGGCAATGCGAAGTTGAAGTGATACTGGGTGCAGTGTTGTACCAAATGACCTTGATGAGATAATGTGACAGAATCTAATGCATGTTTTGTGTTTTGACCAAATTTTAGTACCCTACCTGACCCATTATTTTTATTTTTAAATTATTCCATATCTCTTTCAAAACAACTACTTTCTGCATTTATTATGACAAATAGTGTACAAATTACAAATTAGCAACTATTTAACTTCCTACCTAGCAGAAAGTGATTGTCTGCATTCTCCAGGTACAAAGGTTATCATGAATATGCTAAATCAAAAGGAGTGAGTGTTGGTGAACCAGTTGGACTTGATATTCTTGTTGATGGAACAGTTCCCACAGGTGTGTTCCTCATTATTCATATGGAATGGCATAAGCTATGGTGTTCAATTGAAGTTGATCAGTTCACTATCATTCGTACCATGACAATGATGTAATATTTTACTTTCATGCTAGTCAAATCTGGCTCACTTTTTTTTTTTTGAATTTTAGGATCTGGACTATCAAGCTCTGCAGCATTTGTTTGCTCTTCCACAATTGCGATAATGGCTGCTTTTGACGTAAACTTTCCTAAGGTACACATTAATCATTACAGATTGTACAGTGTTGTATTTATTTGTTGTATATAAGGGAGCATTTAAGGTTAAAGAAAACACTTATTAAACAGACCCAACCAGAACTTGTGTGCATCTGTGCCTGCAGTTGCTTGATAAAGTGCTTGTTCTACATAAAGTAATCTATTTTGTGGTAAAACTATAATTATGGTTAGAGGGTCCTCTCAAAGAATTCATCTTTACTGAATTTGGCAATGTAACATTGTCAATTCATTTTCCCAAGCACATGAAACTATGAATGTTTGTCTTTTATTAATTTCTTGTTCTCTTCTGGGGCAGCCCATTAACAAGTGTTGAGCAATTCTAGCCTTGATATGCTTACAGATTGTCAAACTTTTTATATTAAGCAAAGCATATTAAGTAAATTTTTATTTAACTGTTTCAAATGCTAACAAATTTTTCTTGTTGAACAGAAAGAAATTGCCCAACTTACATGCGAATGTGAACGGCACATTGGAACACAATCCGGTGGAATGGATCAGGTCATACATTTTTGCTTTTTAATGATTAATTCCATTCTACTTTTCCTGAATTCCTGTAACATATACATAATTATTACTTAATTATGTTCCTCTGAAAGTGTGACTTATTCTTGTTGTATTTGTTTTAATTTCCCTAATGTACTGGTCTCTTTTCACATGACAGGCTATTTCTGTTATGGCCAAATCTGGGTTCGCAGAGCTGATTGATTTCAACCCTATTCGTGCTACTGATGTTCAACTTCCTGCTGGTGGGACGTTTATAATAGCCCATTCCCTGGCAGAATCTCAGAAAGCAGTCACTGCTGCTATAAATTACAATAACAGGGTTGTTGAATGCCGGCTGGCTGCTGTAAGTTTCAGCATATCTTAAAGATTTGAATACTTTTTAACCCAAAAAAAAAAAAAATCTTGAAGAGATCATAAAATGTTCCTATAAATCTGCCAGGCAGTCTTTTATATTTGACTTGGGTTATGCCTGCTTTAGGTTTCATATCACAATTTTCAAGACACTTGCCAATGACTTTCACCATGTTAGAAAAAAATGGGTATCTAGAGGAAGCTTTTGAGGGTTGTGGTTCAAATATTTTTTCTTAGAGACAGCTAAATTTTGAGTTGGATTATAATAAAAAAGCCCACTATTAGCTGAGAAACTGAACTCACTCTCTGTGTGTGAAGATATTCATGTTTTTCATTTCTTGCTTGAACATTGTGAGGGATCACTACTCTTTTTACTTTCATAAATATCTTTATATTCATGATGCGATTATATTAAAAATATATAAATAAATATTTACAATGTCATTGTGAAATATCTTCAGATTGTGCTCGGTATAAAGCTGGGAATGAAACCACAAGAGGCAATATCAAATGTAAAAACTCTTTCTGATGTTGAAGGGTTATGCATATCATTTGCCAGTCCTCGTGACTCTTCTGATCCTGTACTTGCTGTCAAGGTATTTCTTTTTCTTTTCTTCTGCCGACATTGAAAATATTTTATAACAAACATATTGTAGCATAATACATCCATGTTGGATCTTCTAGTCACGTGTGTGTGCATGTGATGAATGTATATAAACTCAACTGTCTTTCTTAAGGAATTTCTGAAAGAGGAACCTTATACGGCTGAAGAGATTGAGATAATCACAGAGGAAAAGCTAACATCAATTTTTGGAGATTCTCCAACTTCTTTGGATGTGTTGAGAGCTGCCAAGCACTTTAAATTGCATCAGGTACTTTCTAGTTTGTGGTCTATAGATGGCAAAGATTAGTTTTAACCATTTCATAGTGAATTATGATTTGGAAGTTATGAATCTTGCCTGTTCATATTTTCCATGTTTTAGTATTTTTTTTAATAAGTACTATAGAATTGTGATAAACAAAGGAATGCTAGGGCTTCGTAAAGAGTTCAACCGAATTCTTAGATGATCCATAAAATCAACTAAAGAAATACAAGAAACCCCCCAAATCATTGTACAACATTCAAATAGAAAGCACAAGGGGCCTTTAGATCAACCATAGATCGCTCCATGCTTGCAAAATTGCAACTATTCCATTCCCTCCAAATGAGGAGTCATGCACCATATATAACTAAGAGCATGCCTCCCTCTCAGCCCTTTACATCAAGATAATACGTCAATTACCTTCGCTGGCATCACTACAGCTGGTTTAAAATGATGGTTGTTGAACCTGCTTAAATTTAATGAAATGTTGTAGGTATTCACTTGCTGCTCATTTTAGAAATTCATTCAGTCCTAAGCTTTTTAATCTACATCACAAGTTCATGATTTCAATTGTTAAAGGATATGCAAAAAATCATGATCTTGAATCTTGTAGTTTCCTTAAAACCAAAAAAGGGGGAGGGGTGTGGAGGGTCTGTTCAGGGGAAGACACAAAAAAAAAAAAAAAAATTATGAGTACCCAAGGTCCTGTACCAGCAGCTAAGTATTAACCTGTTTTTCTGAATAATTTTCCAAAATAGTAGTCATATCATAAATATTATCTTAGTAATTTAAAACCAAAATTAAAAAATATCAGTGCATTTTCATTTCAAGATTTGGCTCACTTTGCAATTTTTCTGAAATATTACAGCGAGCTGCTCATGTTTATTCTGAGGCCAAGCGGGTACATGCCTTTAAGGACACTGTAGCATCAGATTTAAGGTGAGTCACATGAATTGATTGATAGTAGTTTTTTAGCATGCTTATACATGTGCATGCATTTATTTTGGTTGAGATGAACATTGCTGATTGTTTATCAGATAGAGACTATGAGATGTGGTGAAAGTAAATCTGTTAAACTATTAGAGATATAAGAATCAAATTCCTGCAAGATAAAAAAAAAAAAAAAAAAAAAAAAAAAAAAAAAAAAAAAAAAAAAAAGAGAGAAAGGGGTGGGGGAGGTGGAGGTGGAGGTTCCAATTTTAAAACTTTCATGCTTCAGGATCATAAAACTTGTAGCAAGCTCGGACATGTCCTTCTGAAGTTTTTTTGCTTTATTAATTAGAAACTAGAAGTTGGAAATGTGGAGCATTCTGTTGCTAATCTATGATTTCATGCATGTGCATACTGCTACTTGTTTGGCCTTTGTA
The DNA here is from genome assembly GCA_032878915.1 of Castanopsis chinensis. NCBI lineage: Eukaryota > Viridiplantae > Streptophyta > Magnoliopsida > Fagales > Fagaceae > Castanopsis > Castanopsis chinensis. The sequence continues at coordinate 4,579,812 of JAVQMG010000113.1, forward strand.
TGCAACTCTGCCTTTGTAGTCACTTATGGCCTTAATCCTTTTATGAGGCTGGTCCAAGCCCCAAAAAGGAGGGAGGTGGTAAGTTAGCGTCCAGAATAAAACTTAATCACCATAGTTTATGCATTATATGTTCGTGTTATTTCTTTAATTGGGATATTCTTATATGCATTTGGATCCCTTATGAACTAGGTTAGGACTTGGGAATGATAACTTAGTCATTGGTTGAAGGTCTGATGGTAATAGAACTCTGTGATGTGGATTATACCCAACTTAATTATGGCTGATTTTATTTTTCATTATTCTTTTCTGTTGTGTCCTTTTAAATTTCAATGTTAAATAAATTACATGATGTAAAACCTTTTCATGCTATCATCCAAGTTCAACTTAAAAAAAAAAAAATTTAAAAATACGAAGTTCAAGTTTATTCAATTCTAATTTTCTACTAATTCTTGCAGTGAGGAGGACAAGCTAAAGAAGCTTGGTGACCTTATGAATGAGAGCCATCTCAGCTGTAGTGTTTTATATGAGTGCAGGTATAAATGTTCAAGTCCAGCTTCTAGTATGTGAAAAGCACACACTTCCAATTATTTCTCATCATTAGTGAAAAAACCTCGTAAAAAAATTGGAATAATTTCCCATATAAAATTTGCAGCCTATATGTACCCAAGTACATGTTTTTTGTGTTGACAAATTTTTTTTTTTTTTTTTTCTTTAAAAAATTTGAGCATTTCACAAAGGCTCTTCACAATCATCTTCTTGGCAGTTGGCATTCTCTACGTAGAGAGAGAGCCATGTGTCTTTGTTGCTTTTGCAGGACTTGATTGAAAGCATGCATCTTTATTACATAAGAAAATGTTGTATTTAATCTACTACCATTATGATGATGATTTTTTCCCCTGTTGTGCACTCTGCAATCTGCATTAATCATTCTTTTATGAAATATGCTCTCTTATTTCACAGCATCTTGCTGTATTTACTTTTGTCTTATTTTTGTTGTAACTAGCTGTCCGGAGTTGGAAGAACTTGTACATACGTGTCGGGAACATAGTGCACTTGGGGCAAGGCTTACAGGAGCTGGATGGGGTGGTTGTGCGGTCGCTTTGGTGAAAGAGAGCATTGTTCCACAGTTTATCCTCAATTTGAAGGTAAGTCTTCTATGTCCTAAATGGAAATTTCTCCCTCTCCCTGTATAGTTGGACGAAACAATTGTTGACAATGTGATTTGTTATGTGTATCAGGAAAGCTTCTATCAATCAAGGATTGACAAAGGGACTATTAACAAGAATGATCTTGGCCTCTATGTTTTTGCATCGAAGCCGTCAAGTGGTGCTGCTATTTTCAAGTTTTAGTATGAAATATGGGGATTATATGAACAGCCAGGTCTGCTATTAACTTAATTTATATTGAGAAACCTCATGAAATTATTGTCTAGCTGATTAAACTCTGATCTTATCATTTTAAAAATTGTTCTTGGAATGGAATTATATGGACCTCCTTTACAAAGAGACATTAATCTTTTCAGAAAATAATAACGATCTGGCCTACAAAGTTTGTTCACTAAAAGAAATATCTTTCATATAAAAATGTATCCATTTAAGCAGCTAATCAATTTCAATACCCAGTTTTATAAAGCTTCACTTTTCTTAGTACAATTATATATAGGGAAATCAGCAAAAGGCCAAACCGAAATGCATGGACTAAGCTTCTTGTTGTTGGATTAATTTAGTGATTGTGACTGAACACTAGAAAACGATACGTATCTTGTTAGCCTTGCGGCAATGCATTAGTAGTGTCAAAGAATTGCTGGTGCGATCTCGCTAGAGACGAACCAAATCAAGATATTTCCTTTATTTTTTTTGGTGGTCCATTAACTGAATAACTGGTTTCGATAAAAAAAAAAGTTGTATGCATGTATGTATGCATATATATTGATGGGGTGTAGGGCTGTTGAGTTGTGATGGTTGTCCCATCGGATATACTGTTCTTCATGGATTTTGTATATCGAATCCCACGTGGGTTTGCACTAAAGTCCCAATGCTTGGCGGACCCAAGTTGACTGTGGTTCAAAACAGGCTGACGGCTTTATATCTGTCGGTTTATGACCCTACAAAAGCCTATATTAAGGGGGAAAAAAAAAGGAAGAAAAAAAGAAATAGCAATGCTAATGATACAAAAATTCTCATAATTTTTTGTCATAACTAATAGTTTAGACACAGTGGAAACTCATTATAGTTGTTTATATAACTTGGTTCACCTTGTAAAAACCAGTGTAGGACTCAATACATGTCCACAATACACATTTGACCACTCTAATGCACATAATCTATGGTCACGCATTAAGCATGGCACTTGCCAAACACACCAAAAAAAAAAAAAAAAGTAAAATAATTGCAACCTTATAGAATATATAAGGTATTTTACTTTTGGGTCTAACTTTGAAGTAATAGATGATCACTTAGCTAGATACCTATAAAATCATTCGAGAAAAACTTAGAGTTTAGATATACATCTTTATGTAGATTATTTTAAATGCTATTTTTTTTTTTGAGGGAAAAAAAAATAATTATAGTAAGTGTATGAACCGAAAATAAACTACAAATATAGTGTTAGATACTACATAGTAAATATAATTTTAGATACTCTAATTGAATTCAATCATAGTAAACGTAAACCAATACTACAAATAAAATTTTATCCTTCTCAAATATAATTATATTTTCGTGCCACCTTTTTTTTAATATTGAGAACAACGATAACTAAACTTTATTAAGATTGTAAACCCATTCCATCGTGCCACCCATTCTCATGTTAGCAAAAGTTGTGCGATGAGGACCCACCTCTTCTACGGTTTACCAAAAGCTATTCAATAATTTTGATTTGATTTGATTTATTTATTTATTTTTATACATGACATAATTCTGTTTTAGCCTAATTTTAGTATACATGTGATTGAAACTTCTTCTTAGAGACTTGAATCTCGGCTCTTGCTCCCTACACCCTACAAATACTTTATATTTGTGGAATGACTATCGCACTAAAAGTGTACGATGATAAAGAGTTTTGATTTTATTAAGTGTAACCGAACCTTTATTGTATTGACCATGGGCAAATCAAATTACTTAAGAGTACGCACTCATCGTATATACCAAACTAAATGTCCCTTTGTTTTTGTCCTTTTCCTCGGCAGGCACCGATTCAAGGAAAACAAGTAAGTCAAGAACACAGTTATGACTTACGAATACGGAGCACATTAAATCTATAACAGTACGAAAAGGCCCTTGTTACAAATTTTCGATTGAAAATTGTTTATTTTCGTTAAGTAATTTGGATAACATGGGACAAAAAGTTAAAACTTAGTTTATATATAAAAAGTTGAAAGTTAAAAGTTTGTTTGATATGTGTGTTTAAATAATGCTTTTCAATTTTTTTAGAGATATATGTAAATAAAAAAATGTGTAAAAATAAGTGTAATGTTATTTAAAAATAAAAAATATGTGTTTAAATTGATGTACTAAACATGTCTTAAATTATTTGAAATAAAACTGAGATAAAAAGTAGTATGAAATTTGTTAAATAATAATTTAAACAAAATGTTAACTTTTAATTTTTTTTGAGGGGAATGTTAACTTTTAATTAGTTGCCAAACAGACACTTCTTATCCATAAAGAAAGCTTTGCAAATTCAAGAGCGGAATATTTCTCTATTAGGAACAGATATAAGATGTATTGAATGATAATTTCACAATGTGAAATAGTCCATAATAAAAAGTCATGTGTGTGTATATATATTTTTTTCTTTTTTATTATTTTTTAGAATCATCATGTAAATATTTAATGCAATAATAACATGTTAATAAAATAGAAAAAGTTTTACCTTAATCATGTTTGGAACTATTTTTTTTAATCTATTATGTAATGATTTAGATAAAATTATATATATGTATTATTTAAACAAATCACATAATTTATTAAGACAAACATGACTAAAACTATACATAAATGATCTCTTTAATCACAACAAACATATATATATATATATATATATATTCCAAACATGTTTGAAGCTAAACATTTTTCAATATACGTCAAAGGCTTTGTAGCTGAATTGACACCTCTCCATGTACAAAGTACTTGGGAGTCTAGGAGAGAAAGGATTCGAACTGCAGGGTTAGCAGCATGTTGTAATTATTTCTAAAAAAAAAAAACATTTTTCAATATACACACTCAATGATTGTAAAATGTAAAATTTAGATGGAGATTGGCAGGTTGGCACTGTGAGTTTATTTTCGGTTCCATCCAAAGAGATGATGAAAGTCAATTAATTTCAATAAGTTTTATTTGGACATGCTATAAAAATAAAATGTCAAGAAGATGGTTGGTTGTTACAAGCTGCTCCTATTGGCAGAATGTGGCAATATGTCATGCATTATTTTCTATTTCCTTCCCGGAAGATCCGAATGATTTTAAAATTCTATACTCTTGACGTCTTCTTTAATAGTAGGCGTTGCGAATTCACTATCGTGCTGACCAATTCTCACAAATCTTAACCAAATTCAACCCCTTTTTTTATTTTTATTTGTAAACAACTTAATCCATTGTAACTGATCTGCCAATCAAATGCCGTCAAACCGCAAAGATTGGATCTTACCCTTTCCTACAAAATCAAAGACAAAGTAAAGTTAGACACAACCTCTTCTTTTTTTTTTTTCTTTTTTACTTTTTTAATTTATACCTATTATAAGTTGTAATTGAAGCAATATCAATATCATAATGAATAATTTTTATTAACACGAGATTAACAGTGTATATTACTTTAGTAAGGAAAATTATTAGGTACTCCTAGAATACCATAAATGCATACTCCCTCCTCTCACATAAATGATGAGTCCCACTAAGAATTTAATTAGTATGACCCACTATTAATGTGAGAGGAAGAAATACGTATTTATAGTAGTTTGGAAGTACACAATAATTTTCCCTTTAGCAGTTGTGAAAAATACCCATAATAAACACCATTCATGTCACATGAACTGAATTATTTAAGACAAAATTTCACATCTAAATTTGGTGGGTCCAAATTAAATCCCACCTTCAAAACATCAAAATCCTCCTTTAACTTCCAATATCTTTCTTCTAAAAAAAAAAAAAAAACCAAATTCCACTATCTATTTATCTTCATAAGATCTCAGACACATTTCTTCCTCTTGTGGAGTTGGTTCCCTAGTGGATTGGACCTACACACCCATTGTAGTTTAGGCTTATGAAATGGTTAAGCTATTTAATAATTATTTTTTTTAATATTAACCGAAGCTTCTATGATTAGACCAAAGTTGGACAACACCTATTCCTATTATGCAGACACAGTATATTCCAGGCCTGATCCAGCTAGAGTATGACTATAATTGCATAACGGAAGTTTATTTTTGTTCCTTATTTTTGCAAATTCAAATCTCGTGGCTGTCACAGACTAGATATTCTTCCATCTAAGATCATATGAAAGTGACTTTCTACTAAAAAATGGACTTCACCGTCTTTATGTCTAATTATATATATATATATTGTTATTGCCCACTTTAATTTTTTAATTTAAGGTAAATTGTTTTTAATGCTTCAACTCTATGAAGAGTAACGCAAACTCTTACCATTAGATATATCCCCACAAATTGACATTTTTTAGACTGTATTTGACAAGATCAACACTAAATAATTTTTTTTAACTTTTTTTTTTATCATAAAAAACAACTCCAAGTAGTGTCAAATAATCTAAGTATCTAACAAATGAAGTTTTTTATTTTTATTTTATTATACTAAAGATGTAACATTGAATCCTTTGATATGAGCAAAAAAAAAGAAAAAGAAAAAAAGAAATTGAATCCTTTCATTAAAAAAAAAAAGAGTAACATTGAATCCAACTTACATAAGAATAGAAAATGATTAAATTAGCTATGTACGTGTTTGAATGAATTTATTTTCATAAATTCATTTTATTTATTGTGTAAAAATTACAACTGTATCTTTAATTTCATGATATATAAAAAAGAGTAATGCTACAGACACAAACTATTTTACAACATTTTTACAAACTGTTGATGTGACTTTAGTATTTTCCAAATAATTATTGTAAATAAAAATGTGATGTTAGTGATGAGCCCATATTAAAACTAGTAAGAATTTGTCATATTCGCAGTTTGTAATAATGTTGTACAATAGTTTGTATTTGTAGCATTATTCTTTTAAAAATTTGTACATTCTATTTCAAGATGGAAATAAACTCATCTAAATAAAGAGAATAAAATTTGTAACCTACATCCAATAAATTACTGAAAAATAAAAGCATAATCCTTAAGCATAATATCTTACAACTTATTTTATAAAGTAAATTAACTAATTGTTTTAGGTACAACTTTTAAAAGTTGTGGGTTTGTCTAAGTTTTTTAAGCTAATTGCATTTATTTGGTTAAGTGCACTTTTTTAAATCCCTCATTATTATTTTTCTCTAATAATAACTACACTTTTACAAATTATACATTTTTAAAGCAAGATAACCCAATAAAAATAAACTTATTCAAATGTGCATTTAATCAAACTTTAATTACTTTTTTGTTAATAAGAAAACTTTAATTACTTATCCAAATGTGCATTTTATCAAACTTTAATTACCTTTGATTTCTTTAGAGGAAAAATTTAATTATTTATATCTCACCAAAATAAGTTATATCAAATATAATACACTAAAATGTGATTAGTGAGTAGCTCTAGTTATCTCAATTGGTAAAATCTTACATGATCAAACAAAAGATTTGGATTTGAATCTCGCCCACATAAGAAAAATAAATCTATTAATGTCTTGATCTAATAATAAAGAGCAATTGTAAAAAAACCTGATGTTATAAGTTCAAATAAAAGGCTAAAATCTAAATAATACTATCCAATTAAGTTTAGGTGAATTGTCATTTTTGTTCATAATTTTTTTTTGTCATTTTAGTTATTGAATTTTGAATTTTCACACTTCGATTATGGATACCTTTGTTAAAATTAGAAATAGCAAAATATACCGGTTGAGCTATATTTATAATTAAGTTGGTCTTTTCTTCTGTTGTTGTCTATGAAAATATAGTAAATCATTATATCTAATTTAAGACAGCTTATATAGATGGTGGAAGAGGGCATGACAAATCTTGACAAGAATTTAAGACAGTTAATACTATAATTTATTAGAGTTTATCTTAACTAAAGAAGATAAAACTTGGATTATTACCACAAAAAAAGAAAAAAAAGAAAAAAAGAAAAAACTAGATCAAAGTGAAATACTGCCGTTTTTGTCGGTGAAGCCTCCTTGCCAACATCACACAATCTGTATTATATAAAAATATGACGCAAAGAGAGAGGAAAAACAACAAAGACTTGTTAAAAATGAAATCTTAAAAACAGCAAACTCTAGTACTTTCCCGGCTCTCTCTCCAAGCCCATCTCTTCTCTCCTCTCTCTCTCTCTCCGTGCGCGTTTTTTTTTTTTTGTGAAAAAATAAAGGCTTTTCTTCTTTGTTCCGTTTTCGACGGTGACCTTTTGCCCACATCGGATCTGGGTTTTCTTCGTTTTCTGTTAAAGGTAACAGCTTTTCCTCTAAATGCTTCTCTTTGTTAAATTTTGATTTTTTTTTTTATTTGTTTATGTTTTGGGTTTTTGGGTTTGTGTACAATAATATTAAAAATTATATGTTGATGCATTTGCAACTATGTAAAGGGCTCTGATGGATTGTTTTACTTGCTATATATAATGGGGTTTGATCGATTTTTATGCTGGAGATTATAGTTTAGAACTTTTGGCTTGATGACATTTTTCCTTTTCCCATTGTTTTCATAGACTTTTGTTGTTCTTTGCTTTGTTTTCAAGGTTTTTAGGATTCGTTGTGACTTGGGTTTTTCCTATTTTGAACCCACATTGTTTATTATACTGATTTTTTTTCTTTGTTTGCCCTTTTTATTAGTTATTTGCTAAGCATTTGGTTTATTGTGATTGGAAATGTTTTGACTTTTGAGATGATAGTTGATTGATTTTCTTTTGTTTCATTAGTAACTGCAGGGTTTTGTTCATTGTTGGGGTTATTGTTATTATTGGTGGGAAATGACAGGTGTGTAATTGTTGTTTTTTGGTTGATTCTTAGTGGAAAGGCGGGCAGGTCGTGTAAAACAAGTTAAACTGCAATTATTGGAGATTTTTTGCCCTTAATTGTGACTTAAATTGGAAAGTGTTGTTTGCTTAATGAAGGTGGATGTTTTTGTGGCCACTCTTTGCATTAGAAGTTAATATATATAGCAAAGAGGAAATTTTTGTTATGGGTTGACTTTGAAGACACAAGTTTCGGTGGTGTTCTCACCGTTCTGGATATATTGGGATTTTATTATTTGGAGTGTGGAGCAAAGGGAAAAATTAGATTTGTTTTGTGGGGTTAATGGATCATACGATATCAAGAGAGAGAGATTTTGAAGTTGATCTTGAAAGTGGGGTAACAATTAGTGAAGAAAATTCAAGCAAAGTCCCTGTTTCGGGTGCTGTAAAGCAGGCAAAGACATTGCTAGGGAAGATTTGCAGCAGGTTTGTTGATGGTTCAATCAATAGCGAAGATACAGATAGCCTGTGTGGCAATGTGTTAAATTCTGATGGAGTTTCTCCTGAGAATGTGAAGGTGGTTAATAACAATATATTGGAGGGGGAACAGCCCAAAGATTATGTGGAGAAGACACCGATGAGGGAGAAACGTAAAAAGACAAGCAATAAAAAGGCTCCAAAACCTCCAAGACCTCCGAGAGGTCCATCATTGGACGCAGCTGACCAAAAGCTTATTAGGGAGATCTCTGAACTTGCCATGTTGAAGCGTGCTAGGATTGAGCGGATGAAAGCCTTGAAGAAGATGAAAGCTGCTAAGTCACAATCTTCAAATAGCAGCAGCATATTTGCCATGGTGTTGACTGTTCTCTTCTGTCTTGTGGTAATCTTTCAAGGTAATATTTTCTAATTGAACTTATAGTTAATTTACCTTTATTTATTTTGTGTTCTTGTCCACTATTTTGTGATTGGTGTGCATTTTTTCTTCATCACTTCCCCTTTTTCCCCCTCCTGTGACTGCTGTTTAGAGAGCTAGCACTTACAGATGCTGTGAGTTCATACTCTATTGGCATGTAGCCGATGAATCTTCAATGGATTCTTTTAATTTTGTAGGTTTTAAGGCAAAATATACTATCATAAATAGGGTAAGTGAAAAATACCAGAGACACTAATGAATGGCACAAGAGCTTTTATGGTCTTATAGAAATTCCATGTGCAGGGAATTTCTATTTATGTGTCATTTTCTGCCATTTCAAAAATGGCTTTGACAAGATGATGGATTTACATAAATCTTATACAAAATCTTATTTTTGTGAAAATATGCAAAAATGAAGAAAAATTATCCTTTTATTTTCAGCGAGATTTGTGTGTGTGTATGATTTAAATTATACTTATTTTAATTTTGAACGTTGGAAGCATTTTCTAAAAGAAAGTTTCATGGAGTAGGTTTCCCTTTTTTCCCTCACCTTTTCATAGTGCTTTCAGTATCAACAAGCTTTTCAGATCTATTCTCAAAAAAGCTTTCCAAACTGTTTATGAGCAATGCATTCCTCCTGTAAGAGGCCATTGATGTTTTTGATAAATCATTTTAAGGAGTGTTAGTTTTCATATATCTGTATGTTCAGAAGGGTTTTATACATCCGTATTTGATTTTGTCCATCCATTTTTTTGCAGGACTGTCATCTAAAACGAGTTCACCGGTAAGCTTCCAGGGTTCTCCTGTGTCAGCAAGAGCAACAGAGGGTGGTTTGATTTCAGTTCAGTACTATGCATTTCCATCTGCAAGTGAGCCTGATGGACCTGATTCTGGGTCTCCTAAGTATGTCTACTATTCATATTGCCTGTCAAACTATGTTCCTTTTTATGTTTTATGTTTTGTTTTGTTTTATAATTTTGTCACACATAAGGACAATAGTGGTGTGGCAGTCAAGTAACAGTATTCTGTTATGGTTGTGCCTTGCAGTTTAGTAGAGCAGATTGCTGGATCAGATCCGTCGGAAAAGTTGACAAGAGTTGTGGGATGAAATGGAGCATTAGTGAAGAGAATTCCACGTCTATACAGAAAATATTGGAGTTGCTCTTGCAGTTTTCCTGCAAACCATTTTTCCTTGCACTTTTCCTACACGTGATCTTTTGAATCTGAAGTATTCGGGTAATTTATCCCCCATACTGTACATTCTTTAAATTTGGGGGGTGAGTTTGATTACTGTACAAGTATTATTATTGTTTCTATCGGTGATGCCAAATGCGTTTTATAAGTTGCCTCCTCAGCAATAAGCCAGGCTGAATTCTGTTCAATTTATTGGTTATTTTGTTAAGGATATTTTATGAAACTCAGAGTTGGAGGAAGTTTTCTTTACAGCTTTGCCAAATTCAAGTGAATCACTCATTCTTGAATCCTGTTTTACTGAATTTTAATGTTTGAAATTGCTTTGAATGTAACAAAGCATTTGGTTTTCGTCTGTACATTTTATCTGGTCTTCTTTGTAGTACTTGGGGTTTCTAATATGCTCCAGATGATAAAAGTGAATTTCTCTTTTCTTCACCATGTAAAATGGTGGATGCCAATGCCTTTTTCTAGAGTGAAACAGTGTGCTTTCTCAATTATCAAAAAAAGAAACAGTGCACATTCTCAGAATCTCAGTTATTAGAGTTTAGACCTCCTTAGGTTTGGAAATGAGTTTCTAGAGAAAGGTTGTTTGCTGTGAATTTGATCAGAGTAGAAAAAAAAATGAACAATGTCATCGTTGAGGGAAATGCCCCTAAAGTTGTTAAACCAATCTAAATCCAGAGACAAGAGGGTGGTCTTAAGAGATATATAGACAGTTTATTGAAGTCTCTGAAGGCAAAAAATGTGATATTGTTGTTCTACACCCCCAGTAATTTCCCTGGGGAGATTCCCTGAGCCATTTTCTTTGAACAATGAAAGTCAAGTTAGGTAAAAGAAAAATAAAAAGTTGGTGTTTTGGTTATGCTTTATGATTCCAGTAAGTATGGTTGGGCAACCAACTGGTCAAAATGTATAATCAAGGAGCTCTTTAATGGTTTTCTTTTGAGATCTTCTGGTGGTACTTAGATACAGTGATCACTGTTGAGGTATGTGAGATGATAAGATCTTCACAGAATATTCCCAGGTCTTTCCCAATTCTACTTCGGAGATAGTTCGTTGGAATGGTCCATTAGTGGCAGAACCAGCTTGTACCATTTAATGCCACATGCTGAGCCACAATCTAACATGGGGCTTCACGTGCGAGCTAGCTTATTGATTTGGTTAGTGCCACTCGAATTATTATTTCTGCTTGGGAATTGATGAGCTTGAGAAGATAACCTCCTTAATATCTCTAATTAAAAATAGGTATTAATAAATACACTTAGGCCAATTATTAATAAACTATAATTAGAAAGTTTTGTCACTACTTTTATCAGAATGACCATACTAACAAGTGCTCTTAGAGTAATTGTTAATAATCTATTTTAAAAAAGTTTTGACACAATTTTTATAAAAAAAAAAAAAAAAAATTGTCAAAACATTTAAAAAGTTGTTAACAACATTTATTATTTTATCATTCTTTCAATAAAATGTTTCTAAAAAGGGCTCTTAAATTAATGCCCGCTTGTTTTATCATTTTTTCAATAAAATGTTTCTAAAAATAGCTCTTAAATCAATACTCTAGGCATCAATACCCTAGGCGGGTATTGGTTAACAATTCCCCTAAAAATAAAGGGTCTTAAATTGCTATACAGCTATCTAAAGCCTATATGAAAATCCCTTGGTTTTTGTAATTCTACAGACCAAGTAGTTCCACTAGCAGCCTCTTTTTTTTTTTTGTGTGTCTTCTTTGTTTCAAACCTCACAGGTTGTATAAAAAAGAAAAAAGAAAAAAAGAAATGATGTTATTATTAATGTTAGGTACAAAATTTACTATCATTCTGTTAAGAATTCATAGGTTTTGCATGATGGTTTTAGGTGTAGTAGTTTCGTACTATGTGCTGCACATCCAGCTCATAAATGTGGATGTATGTGAAAAGCGTGACTCTGATGACTTAAAAACTAGATCAGTTTGTACCCCTTTTGTGTGGACAATGTTTTGGTTGATAAAACTTAGGTATAATTCTTTAACTATTATACGGTTATACCTTATATTTCTCAATTAAATTTAATTACATGACAATACTATTTTTTTTTAAAGATCATTAAATTAAGTAATATGATTTATTAATATAACCACATAGTTGAATTTAATTAAAGAACATAAAATATGGTATTTCATTTTTCTTTTGTTTTTTGTTTATATAAAATTTTTTTTTTAACTTATGACGTCTACTTTTAATAATTACTTTTTATTATTAGATTAAGATATTAATTGATTTTTAATGTAGGCAAAATTTTAGTTCTAAATGTTTTATTTAACGATAAAAGATTTTATCAATTAAACTGATTAAAACCGATTCCAGTACAAGTGCTTTATGGCAGGAATTTTCCTTTGGACCCAACCTAGCACACTGCACTCGCTACCTCCGCAAGCTGGGTCAGGGTTTTCACATTGGCAAGGAAACCTGACAAGAAGGCCCAAACCCATCCCACCCAGGCGGGCCAGGCCCCAGCTCCTTGCCAATGCCCCTGTTCTATGACTATTCCACAAAAGAATATTAAATCCAATGACGACAGTACTAAATTTATGGTTGAGACTGCATAGTACAACTATCTAGACAAATCTACAAGGTTCAGAGCAATAATTGTAGAATATGAGGTTTTAAACAATTAGTACATGACATTGAAGCCCTCAAAAAGAAGTAAGAGAATGAACCAAGGTCACTAACCCTTCAGCAATATATTGACAATGTCTACAGCCACATCAGAGAGGCCTTGCACAAGATTGTTCCAATCAGTCAGTGGTGACTGGATTGAGCCTGAGAATTTCTTCTCACATGTATCTGCTTCCTTTGCAACATCTGATATACCATAGTTGGCAAAACTGTAATGACCTTTAGTCAAAGCATCTATAGCTTGTGGGAGAGTGTACTTCACTACAGGGATGTATAATTCTGCACAATAAGTCAAAGATCTCTCTAGCTCTGGCTCAGGGGCTTGCTTAATCAGGCCCTCTATGTAATTCAGTGCATCAGTTACATTTGCCAATAGAATATCAGCCATTATCTGGGCTAGGCCTTTGACATCTGCAGTGGAGCTTTGAGGGTTTGATTGCAAAGATGAGAGGCAAAGGTCATAATGGGTTGTTTTCTTGCATGTGTGTTCTATCAAATTGTCACTTTCATCATCCAATGGAAAGATGGAGCATTGAATTAATGGTACATGAAGGAGAAGAAGAAGCATAAGAAAGATGGAGGCTGGAGAGATTGAATTCCTCATTTTTTTGTGGGACTCTCAAAAAAAAATTGATGGACAAGAATGGAGGTTGCTAAGGTACCTGTTGAGCTGATGATATATGATATGGGAAGATTGGGCTCTTTATGTTAAGAAATGGAACTTTGTTGGATTTGCTTTTTGTATGGCAATATATACATGCTGCCATCAAAAGGTATTGGTGCAAATAAGGTCTCATTTATGGGTAGTTTCCTGCTACCATGTTTTGCAAGTCTCCAGTTTCATATGGAATTTGCGTCTACATCGTATGTATTACAGTATTGGCCCTATTGGATGAAGTCGCTTGCATCACTCAATTTTGTCTTTGATAAAAATCCTCTTTTCTAATGCGTATTTCAGTTTATACTTTTTATTTTTATAACTAAATAGTTCCAACGGGAGAGGAGAATCTGAATCTGAACGTCCAAGGCATCTAAGAAGCACCAATGAACCAAGGCTCTTAGTTATTTTATACTCTACCAATTGTAATTTGTAGCATAGTTTTATTTTTAATATTGTATAAATTATTATTATTATTTTTTTATAACATGTAGAGCATAAATTAGAATACTTTTACCGGGGGAGGGGAGATTTTTGTTCCAAAGTTGATAATTTTGTAGTTTAGTAAACCTTTATTAAATGAAAAATTTTGGTACTACACCATTGGCCACAATTTGCCCATGTGGCAAGTTGTGGTTGGTAGAGGGGTGATGGTAGGACACTCTTCCACCAACCATAACTCGCCACATGGGCGAGTCGTGACCAATGATATGATACCATAATTACTTTTATTAAATCCCTTGATTTGCGGTGTTTAGCTTGAAATAATGTCAACAAGTCACATCTTGAGGAAAGAAAAAAGAAACCTATCTTGAGAAAAGAAAAAAGAAACCCATCTTTAATCTAAAGATTTACCTTAATGGAAGGCAAGTCTGCCTCCACTTTTACAAATATTTGTATTAAAAAAAAAAGAAACAAAATTCAGGTGCAGAACTTTAGTTGCTGTTTTTTTTTTTTTAAATTCAGTTATGTAATTACTTAATTAAAAATTACATTTTTATCGCATGAGAAAAAATTCACATGGTTAAATTTTAAGAGAGGAAGCTAATGAACAACACGTAAGTACTGTATTTAAGTCTTATCGTTAGAAAAAAGTATATTTCATAATTCACAAAGTTCCTACTTTTATGAAGCCTTAAATCCAGTCAATTTTAGTGGAAAGCAACTTCTTATAGCACAAAAGCTCAACCTCTCAAATATTTCTATTAAAAGAAAAAGAGTGATGTCTGGGATGTTATAAATTTTATTATTTAAATGTTACACAAAGGTATTATTAATCACAAAAAATATAAATATTTCTTTATTATGTTGTTGATGCGACGATAATCATATTCATTATTACATCAATTAATAAATCTTTTAAAACAAAATTGGTAGCAGTTTTGATATTTTTTGGAAAATTTTTTTCTTGAAGTTACTATAGCCTCTCTCTCTCTCTCAATTAAGAGTAATGCTATAAACACAAATTTTTTTACAAACTGATGTTGTGGCAAACTTTTTACTGGGTTTTCATCTAAGACCACCATTAACATAACTTTTTTGTTTTTTTTTGTACCAATAAGTACTCACTACATTAATAGTTTGTAAATTATTTTGTAAAATAGTTTGTAAGTTTGTATCTCCAACATTACTCCTCAATTAATTATATTATGTTTGAGATCTAATTGGTACCCAAATTTTGTGACATATTAGGGGTTAAAAAAAATACTTTGAGCTAATTAATTTTGTTAATCATTCTGAATCTCTGAATTTCCCTATATTTTTTTAAAAAATCTGAATCTCTGATTAAGTGTAGCACAGGGAAGTCCTTCCACGGTTCTGGAGCAGGAACACCCTTTAGGCCTTCACTTTATTTAATAGACAAAAAAACAAAAATACTCATATCCATTTCAGTAAAAAGGACTGAGGAAGTTTCCTTTATAGCCTGCATGTGCCTTCTTAAATTTTTTTTTTTTTTGAGAAGAAAAAAAAAAAGAAATTCTAAAGTACATTTCTTAAGTTATTCTAAGTTCAATCAATTTAGACGTATCCAATTTTTCATCTACAACTTTTTCTTTCAGATCGGTTTTCGGTTGAAATTAATGTCTACATCAGTAGCATAGTTTTCTTCTTTATGGCTACAAATGGCAACGGGCTACTAGATGATTGCTCTGGTCGGCTATAATCTTGTCCCAAACAATATTTTTTGAGAAGGTATTATTTCAAAACATATGGTGTTAATAAGCGGGAATTTAACTCTAAATTTTTTATTTGACAAGTGAGAATTAAATTCTAAATTTTACATTTTTTGAGAAGGTAATATTTCGAAATATATGGCGTTTTAAGTGGGAATTAAATCCTAAATTTTTTATTTGACAAGTGAAAATTGAACTCTAAATTTCATGTTTCACAGTAACAAATTTTATCTGTCCGAATAACGAGAACTGTATGTTTCTAAATGCAAATTTTGATGTTACTTCCAGCCAATGATAGAACTATTAGAATGTGAGGGTCACTTTTTGTCTGTGGACCAACCATTGAGCTTTAAACTATATTTCAAAAGGCTTGGTACATATATATGAGCTGCTTATTCCCCTTTCACATTATGCACATTTAGAAGCTACTCAAGGTGACCACAGATATTTTGTTGCTTCAAATACCACCTAGAGAAAAAGGGAGCTGTAACGTCTCAATTCCTGGGGGCCATTACCGCTTTTGATTAATCAATTCTGTGGTTAATGAAATACAAGAAAAAGTTAGGAGAATATTGCTGGTACAATATTAATTGAGAAATGATATGTCTACAATATTTTTACATCATTTTTACAACAAATCCTAAGTGACTGGTTATTATTGGTTATTATTGCTGGGGCCTTCAAATTTATAACACCTATGATTTGTTGTAAAAATATTGTGAACGTAGCACCTCTCTAATTGAGATCTATTTGATGTATACATTATCCTTCTTATAACATGTGGATCCCACAATTACGATAAAGTCCAATGCACGAGACACTTCCTTTTTTAAAGTAATACCAAAAGTCACATGAAATTTATGCAGTGGCACCTCACAATAACATCCTTATCTTGTAAAAACCTTTTTGGGAGGCTGCTCCATGCAACAATTAATACATCATTGTCTGTGGAGTTAGAGCATCCACAACCGGATCTCATATCCTATCCTATTATACCATCTCAAAAAGTCACTTTACTATTAATACCATAGACACATCCAACAACCCAACTTCTATTTTTCTATCCTACTCATTAAAATAATATTTTTATACAATAAAATAATATTTCATCAATTACTATCATTTACAATACACCTCAATTACCAGGAACCAAAAATCACCACCACCACCACCACCACCACCACCAGGGAAAAAAAAAAAAAAAAAAAAACCAGCAACCCATACCCACGGCCAAAACCAGCACCAACCTCTCTTTCTCCCTCAACCTCTAGCACCGGTCTCAGCCTCACCCGCCGACCCACCGAAACCCAACAACACCCGCCGCCGAAACCCATACCCACGGCCACCGAAACCCATACCCACGGCCATACCCATACCCATACCCAAACCCATACCCATACCCATACCCACGGCCGCCGAAACCCATACCCAAAAACCAGCACCATACCCATACCCACGGCCGCCGAAACCCAACAACACCCGCCGACCACCGCAGCCCCAAACCCACGGCCAAAACCGATTTGCAAACCCATCACGACCCACAACTCAATCCGATTTGCAAACCCACAACCACCACCAAAAATCCCACCGGAACAAAAACCCATATAAAAAAAAAAAGACCTACCGCGCCTCCACTGCCCAGTCACCACCACCGTGCCTCCACCATGCCCACCAAACCCACAAACCCTTGAGAGACCGACGGCGACGGAGCTTCGTCTGAAGAGAGAGTGATGGAGCGACGGAGCTTCGTCTGAAGATGTGAACAATGGAGAGACCGACGGCGACGGAGCTCGTCTGGTGAAGAACGGCGACAGAGAGAGAGAGACAATGGAGAGAGGAAACACCGGGAGAAGAGAGAGAGAGAGAGAGAGAGAGAGCAACTGAATAAAATACATTAAAGTTATTTGGCATAATGCTACAGTACCATCTCACCTTTGAGATGGTACTGTAGCATTATGCCAAAAAAATTTGGCAATTTGAGATTTAGCCGGTCCAGATGTTGGGTCTTTCTTGGGCTTGTATGCCAAATGGGGCTTGCATTTGGCATATGCAAGCCCCATTGTGGATGCTCTTATAGTGACCCTCTAGAACATTAAAACGTACTGAGTTGGCCTCCTAGGAAGTTAACCCTGGCCAAATTAATTTTGGACTGCAAATTTATAAGTGACGCACAATACATACAACTACACGTGGATACTTGAGACCATTCTAAATTAAAATAAATAAATAAATAACATTCACATGAATATTAACTATTAAGCGATGTTTTGATATAAGAAAACCAACAAAAGAAATAATGTATTTGTTTATATTGTGTTTATTGGTTAGGAATTACTCATTTTGTGATTTTATAAAAATTCAAAATTCCACTTACAATTCACTGAAAATATCTTTAGTAAGATAGACACCTCAAATACAACTCATGTGAATAATGATTTTCTTTTTTGGTAATCCATGCAGTGCACAAAAAAAAAAAAAAATTTATTTATTTTTTTTGTCTAATTATGAAATATAATAATTATGGTAACTATTAATAGATATTTATTATGTTTGAGTTTGTTTATGAAATTATATACTCTACTATTTAAAGAAAATATTATTTAGTAAAATTTTAATAGAGGTTATAAATATACAATATAAATGGCTTAACTTCAAAATATGAAATTATATACTCTACTATTTGAAGAAAATATTATTTTGATTTTGATTCACATGTTTTATGTATTCCTAAATCCAAAAAATAAATTTGGTTCATTCTAAGGCCTCTCAAAAGATTAAATTTTGGTTTCGCAGCTGGGCAAAAGACATACTAAAAGATTTAAATTTGATTTTAGAAAGTACATGATTATAGATTCACATGACATCCCATGAATCTTGATAATACAAATAGAGAAATGCATAAAGCTACTTAAAGCAATAGCTTGACAATGGCCTCAGTAACTCTTGCGACATTGTTCACACTTGTGTTGTCAACAGTCAGCGGTGAATTGCCCGAGAAAACTTCTTCACATAAAGTGGCCTCTTTGGCAGCATCTAGTGTACTATCATCAGCAAACTTAGGATCACCCTTAGTTAAAGCTTCAATGGACACTGGAACATCAGCAGTTATGATGCCATTATAGTACATATCAGCACAAGAAAGTAATGCTTTCTTTATCTTAGGACTTGGGCTTTGATGAATAAGGCTAATGATGTGGATTAGAGTTCGAGTTGCCGTGGTGTTGAGTACATTAACCATTATGAGAGCTAGCCCTGTAACATCTGCTGTGGCACTTTTAGGATCTGATTTAAGGGAAGAGATGCAAAGATTGTAGTTTGGTGTTTGCTTGCATGTTTGCTCAATCAAATTGTCATCATTGGAACTCAGTCTGGCACATTGACTTGATGATAAAAATATGATATGAATGACAACGTAAACAGGGACTATGAACACCAAAGTTCTCATCTTTGTAGAAGAAAAAGATGTTTATGCTTAGTGGGATATAGAATATTGTGTGGAGCTTATGCTTAAACGTACAAGCTCTTTTATGGGGAATTTGAAATTTGATATATAACTCAAATTTCAAAATAAAATTCACCAAATAGTTATCCTAACAAATTAATTTTCATGTATATGACAAGTTTTACTATTATTGTATTGATACAATTACAACTAAATGACTTCTTAAAAAGGTAAATAATATTAATAAAGTACAATTATCTATAGCATAAATTTGTAAGATACGTTATATCTTTGTTCCAATAAAATTTAACTCCTTTCCGTCTGTAAAATGTATCATGATGCGTTTACCAAAAAAAGAGTATCATGATGCTTTTTTTTTTCGTTTGCCTATTAAGTCCGCAAGATTTTACTAAAATAGCCCTATTTTAATTGGAAAATCAAGAACACCACCTTAATGATGAGTCATAGGAGGTAGAGAAAAAACTAATATTTACTACTTTTACTTAAATACCCTTTCAACCATTTTTACCATCTTCTTTTTATCTCTACTGGTCTACCCCATCCTAGAGCTTCTCCAGCTAGTTTCACTGGACATGCTATAGAATATGGACATGTGTTTGCATTTTAACGTGTCCAATAGAATTGACCACTGGACACAAGCCCAATCCCTTTATTTTTTTATTTTTTGCCCTCTCCTATATGGCTACAACATTTGGGTGGACTGGAACCTTTTTTTTTTTTTTAAATTTAAATTAATTTAAATTGTTTGATTATTATTATTATTATTATTATTATTATGCTTTAGCCTCCAAAAAGGAACTTTCAAAAAAAGAAATAATTGGACCCCTAAAATCAAATATTCATGATATGGAACATTAAAAGAAAAAAATTATCTAAACAAAAATTTAAGATTATATAGATAAAATTAGTGCCACAGTAAAAAATGTTTTTCAAAAGAAACTTTTATATATATATATATATATATATATTTAATCTCTTATAAACATATATGGCTCTGGTTAGATTGGGTCGACGGGTTATACTTAGGGGTGTTTACTAAACCGTATAAACTATAAAATTCGCATCAAAACTGCTTGCAGAATGGCATAATCACACCGTACCGCAAGTAATAGTGCATTGCATTGCATAGTGCAGTGCAGTTTGTGACTTTATAATAAGAAAACCACACAAAATGCACCCTCTCTATATATAATAAATTAATTTTTTAATATTAAATATATGATTAATAGTTTAGTTACCCTAGTTTTCAAAAAAAAAAAAAAAGGTTTAATAACTCTAGCAAGTGTTGATTAGGAAATTCAGCCCAAAATAAAGAAAAACTAGTTCAATAGTTTAAAACCTGGCACAAAACAAAGGGAAAAATCAGTTTTGGGCTAGGTAAAAAAATCCCAAAATTGAAAAATATACCGGCTGCAAAAGGCATCTTATACACTGCACCTTATACACTGCACCACATATGTGACGGCAAAAATGAGATACAGTGTGATTATGGTTTTGGCTAAACTCTAAACCGTACCGTACTTTACATGTGACTACAAAAATGAGATGCAGTGCGGTTATGGTTTTGGCTAAATTGCATTGCAAAGTGAAATACTAAAAATGACTCAAAATCGTACTGCATCGCGAACACCTCTAGTTATACTTATATATGTTTAATCTCTTGTAAAAGTTTGGACTTTCATCAACTATTTAAACACTCTTTTTCAATATATATTATTACAATTCACAAAATATGCCTAAATATATTCCAAATTTTTAGATTCATCAAAACTAATTCTCAAATATACAAAAATAAATCAAACTTAAAATTTAAAACAACGATAATTAAATAAACTCATACAAATGGTGAGTTACTTTGGGTCAAAAAAACTGAAAAAAAATTATTAAATTCGAACTTGACACAACCCAAGACATAGATTAGGTAATTCCTATATATTTCTTTTACTTTGCCTTTTAATTGTAACTAAGAAGAAAACCATGTATTTTCTCTTATTTATGTTCATTTGTTTAACATATAAACTAAAATCAAGCAAAATTTAAGCTTGACTATTAAATGAGCTAAGCTCAAACATAATAATATGTCCACGAACATGATAAAAGATTTATAGTTTATTATAATTAATAATGTCATTCGTAGTAAAATTCATTGATTTGTGATCGGGTAAAAAAAATGTAGTCAATGGTTTTACTATATATGAGAAAGACTAAAGTGCAAAATACACCCCAAAAGTTTGAGGTCTTTTAATTTTACTCCCTAAAGTAGAGCTATTTTAGTAAGACGATTAAGATCATGCATTTTTCAATATTATAAGTAGGATCATAAAATATAACCGATCCTACATTCATGAAAGGTCCTACTAAATGGGCACTTAATCTCTGTCGAAAGTTTAGCCCAAAATTCACACTGAATAGAAAACAAAGGCTAATGATGCTTTATGGAAAGAGAAATGAAAATAAACTAAAATACAAGAAAGTTCATAAAATATACATAGGTCCAAAACTTCGACCCACAAACAGCAAAAAAAGGATATTAAGAGAGGTCGTGAGGTAAAGAGGGAAGGTTCCGCTATACCAGTACTTCCACCCCTAGGCTTTGGAGTCGTAAAAATTCTTGTTAGCTTATTAGGATTTTGTGTCAAAGTTTTGAGTCTAAAACTTGATCTCCCTTTTGTGGGCTAATGGTGAGTATTTATACTAAGTTTTGGGATATGCTTGTGACCGTTTTTTTGGTTGAGAGAAGGCTTTTAAGGGTGTGGAGTTATGAATTTTCCACCTTAAGCCCCTAGCCTCGCCCATGTGTGAGGGAATAGTTAAGTACTCGAGAAGTTCTGCATGCCTATGTTCATAAAAGAAAAAAAGAATAACAAAACACTACTTGAATTTGTTATACTAATTAGAATTTGCATATGAATTGAATATTTGCTTTGTTTAAGGGGTGAAACTCTTGACTTTTTAAATTTCTCGCCTTTATTTTTATAAATTTGATAGAATTTCCCCTCTTCTTATTAAAAAAAATAATACAAACACTCATTCAAACTTGACTTTTTAAATTTCTCCCTTTCATTTTTATAAATTCAATAGAATTGACCCTTTTCATATTTAAAAAAAAAAATGATACAAACACTTATTCAAAGTTTTAATGGCTCATTATTATTATTAATATTAATATTAATAATAATATTATTATTATTATTATTATTATTATTATTATTATTATTATTTTCCAGAAACGCAGTTCAAATACAACCTTGTAGCTGCGTTTTTATAAAATGCAGACGCATTTTTTGTAGTGAATATAACAAAAGTTTTTCATTTTTGTATTGTAATTTACTTATATATATATATTCTTTTTTTTTTCTTTTCAATTTCATGAATAATTGAATTTAGAATATCTAATTGGCCACTTTAAAAATATTATAAAATTCATTATGAAAAATCTGAGTTTACACTATTAATTAATAAGAAAATATTATACTTAGTGATAATTATTAAGTAGTAATATGAGAAAAATATATTATACTTATTATTTATATAGTTATAGTGTAAATTCAGTGATAATTAATAAGTACTGTAAGGACACAAATCAAGCTGGACGAGAGTTGGATCTTCAGACCAGCCCAATGAGCCCTGAACAATGAATTTATAGAGAGTAGGCTTCTAATCTAGGTTCTTCATACGGTAGATAACACAAAGGTTGGACTAAATCATAGAACCCATGCACAAATCTCATATATAGATGTAATATTCCTTTTTATATATGGATGCCGAGGACAATTCTTGGTGTTTCCTTATAAGTTTTTCTCTCTTACGTGCGTGTGTGTGTCTCCTCCCCTCTCCTTTTCTCCTCTTTCGCCCTTTATAGGCCTGCATCTTTTCCTCCTTTTTTCTACGTGTAGTCCAGGTGTTCCCTTTTTGGATACTTGTCCCATCATTCCTTCTTCCTCAAGTCTCTGGCGGTGAGGGTAAGGTTGAATTTCAATATTCAGACGTCACTTTCTCATTAATGCAGCCAGAGAGGTAGGTATGGTGCCTTCAATGCGGTGGTAGCAGCTTTTTCCTTGATATTTGTTTGCTACTTCTCTTTATCCTTTATTCTTGTTCTCTCAGTCGCTGCATCCCAGGTCCTCAGTACAGACACCCTTGAACCACCAGATCATTAATACTGTCCTCGGCAGCATGCCGCTGAGAACAAGGTCATCCTCGGACGTCATGTTCCCTGGTGCTCTGTTCATGCATGACACATTTCTTTGTCACGTGGCTTCATAGACTGTACTTATTATGTCCTCAGACTGTTTTATGATGCTGGGTTGGACTTCCCTCCTTGTAAGAGCCTTTGAGCCGGCCCAGTAGGTACCTTGGGCCCATTGGTACTACAAGTACTAATATGAGAAAATATTAAATGTTTTTCTTTTTTTTTTTTATAAATATTTTAACAAGGATATCCAAACTTTTTCCTTAAAAAAAGTATTCAAACTTCTTCGAAAATCTGACACTTATTTTTATATCGTAAATACTAATATGATAAAATACTATATGTTGTTTTGATGCTTCAAATTAACTTGACGACCTTTTAATTCAATGGAATTATGGGAAATTCAATCCTGTAAATTAAAACTATTTTCTTGTTGTCAATATCAATAGATTGCTATTAAGTTTATATCAATTTCTAGCTTTTAACTTTTTAATCCTTATATATATATTAACTTCTGAAACTCTTTTGTTTCAGTTTTAACTTATTGTTAAACCATCTTGTGCTTTACATTACCGCAGCAGGATTATTTCTTGCATGTTTGCTCAATCAAATTGTTATTGTTTGTTGGTTTGGCGCATTGGCTTGGCAGTAGAAATATGGTTTGAAGGACAACATGAACACAAATATGAGTGCCAAAGTTCTTATCTCTGCAGAAGAAAAAGTTGATGGGATAGAAAATTGAAAGATTGAAGGTGATGCTTATTCTAAAAGTGGGGTAGTAAAGATTGTGTGGTGTGATCTCTCTTATAGGAAATTTGATAAACCGGATCAAAAGATTCTTTCTTATCTCTAATATTAATTAAATAAACAAGTCATGTTAACAAGTCCCTTCGAGTAAGTGTAAATAGACTATTTTAGAAAAATTTTAATACTATTTTTATGAAAAATATAAAAAGTCAATTTTTTTTCCTTATCCCATAAAAAGTTTCTAAAATATATCATAATTTCTAAATTAATGCCTTTAGAGACATTCGTTAACATTTTTCACGTTAAATTATAGTTGTTTGAACCTTTTATTTTTATTATTTGATAAACGCGCGCGCGCGCGCGCACACACACCCACATATATATATATATATATATATATATATAAAAGAAAGGGATGAGATAAATGGAAATACTTACACGCCAATACTAAAACTACATGCGACAGTTATGAGAGAGATAACCTGTTTACTTACCGTAAAATTGATGTGTTACTGGTTATTATATAATTGGCTTGTTAAGGATACTATTGTAATCGGGTCATATCATGAGAAAATAAATATATTAGCAACTGTGAAAGTACTAATCCTAATATTTCAAAGTTCATAATTTAACTTGGTATCGCTACAACAATTTTCTAACCCTGAAAGTCCCTTAAAAAAACCAGAGCTTATTGTCAAGTGAAAGAGGTGTGTTGACTTAAGTATCCATATGATGAAATCAACACTAGTACAATACATTGATTGACTTGCCTCTTTCTCCAGATTAATGTGGTGTTTTTTTATTATTTATTATTATTATTTTCTTAATAATTTTTGAAGCGATTAGATGAAAGTTTTTCTTTAACCATTTTTTTTCAAATCTCACTCAAAATTTTCTTTCTGTTGTTGTTGTTGTTGTTTTTTTTTTTTTTTTTTTTTTGGGGGGGGGGGGGGGGGGGGGGGGTGTGGGTTGGTGTTTTTTAATGTTTTTATTGATTGGGTTCTCTTCTGTAAGGATCGAATAGCATACAGGAGCAAATGCTTTCCAAGTTTGCTCGGTGTCACCTTTCTATTCCATACCTTTTTTGTTTATATTTGGGTTATGCTTTGTATTTTGGAAAATGTTCCCAAAATTTGAACTTCGGTCTCGCCTTGAGCACTTCTTGCTCGGTCTTGTACGTGTGATATAGTTTCTTTAATAAAATATAGTTGCCAAGATTTATTGGAAAATAGTTATGCAGTTAACTCAGTGATAGCTAATAAATATTAATACAATAAAATACTACATGTTTTTTTGATGCTTCGAATTTGATGCTTGCTTAAATTTAGGGTGCGTTTGTTTCGATTGAAAATCACTTCCGGAAATTGTTTTCCATAAAATTGGCTGTTTGGTTGGCTTGGAAAATTCGGTCAAACTGAAAATGTTTTCAGTTTGACCGAAAAAATGGCTTGAAACAACTGAAAATGAATTCAGTCCAAATTTTCACTTCAAACAACTGAAAATGAAAAAGCACGTGAGACAGAGAGAGAGAGAACACAAAGAGAGGGAGACAGAGAACGAAGAGAGAGAGAGCACGACGAAGAGAGAGAGAGAGAGAGAAAGAGCACCGCGAGCTCGCACCGGCGATCGCGAGGCGGAGCTAGCGAGTCACAATCTCGCGACGCGATCGCGAGGCGGAGCTCGCGAGTCGCAATCTCGCGACGCGATCGCGAGGCGGCGATCGCGAGATCGCGCTGCCTTGCGATCGCGATCTCGGCGCGATGCGGCGATCGTCGCACCGCCTGGCGATCGCGGCGCGTCCCGTCGCTTCTGGCCGGCGCGACGCCTCGCGATCTGGCCGGCGCGATCTCACCTCCCTCTCTCAGTGTTGACCGAATGGATTGTTGGATGTTTTGATTTTTGTTGGTTTAAAAGTTGATGATTGTAATTTTGTATTATAAAATTTGTTTGGAATGTGAGAAAATGGCTGAGAAAATGTGAGAAATCAATGAAAATTTTACATTTTTAGAATGTTACCAAACACTTAAAAATATTTTTCAAAGTATTTTCTAAAATGCTACCAAACACCTAAACATATTTTCCTTTCCCGAAAATATATTCCTGAAAATATTTTTTTTTCCTGAAAATGATTTCCGTTGAGCCAAACGCAGCCTAGTACAAATGTCGATGACATTGTATTATCACATCCAGGATAAAGTCAGTATTTTGAGTTAAAGGGGTTAGAGTATAAGCAAGAAAAAAAAATCACGAAATTTTAAATAAGTATTCATTAATATTAACAAACTATTAACAAAAATAAAAGTATAAAACTTTTTTTCATAATACATTATAATGCAATCGTTCACTTACAAAAATAAAGCTAGATACAAAACACCATTATTTCTTACTACATTAGAGTATTTGCATAAGCTCATGCAAAAATTTATGTATATTTTAGCATAAGAACTTACTTTTTAAATTTTACATACTCACTTTTCAAAACACTCCACGTTAGATTTTATATTTTATACTACATTTCATTATAATATTATTTCCTTATCAATTTTTTTTAATCTCAAATCATATCTCTCTCTTCCTCAACCAATAGCCACAACCCTCAATCCAAAGAATTACTAAAATATTTATTTGCATAGTTACTTTAGCACAAATATATTTTTTCACAATAATATATAAACTGATGTGAGTTTATTTTGAGGTGGATTGGGCGAATTTGGGTCCTGATGCTATTTTACAACGGATGCAATAGCTCTTATAATGCAATGTAAACTTGTAAAGGAGGGAGCCAATATATAAAATTATAGAGAATATACCTATTTTTTTCCCCTTAAGGTCGGGGAGCTCCTTTGGGCCCCCACTTGGCTCCATTCCTAATCATATCTTGTGTTGGTTATTTTGATTGGGATTGAGATTTGGTGTCATAGTTAGGATTTTTGCACCGTGTAATTGCTTTTTTCAAGGATTGAGATAGAAAGTTAAAAAGTTTGCCTTTAATCTCAGCCCTCGGATCATAAATATATATATTTACCTTTTCAATTTTTCTCTCACATTAAAGTTTCAATTGCATGGTGCAACAACTATAACACTGGATTCAAATTACACGAATTGTGCTTTATTTCCAAGAATCTTTGTATTTTCGGATTGGGTTTATAGCCACTAACCTTTCCATTTCACGGGACGGGCTCATGGCCCACATCTTCTCTACTTTTCGATGTGGGTTCACCACCCATGCTTTTGCTGCATCACGAAATGGGCTTAACCCCATTTAAAATTGAACGAAAACATTCCCATCTCCAAAGGTCAAAGGCTCAAAGCAATCCACTACTTTCTGCTTAAAGTATCTCCGGCCAGAAGAAGTGTCTGTAAAGATAACAAATCAAGATCAGTTGCAGTGGCAGAGTCTGTTAGGAGCAAATCTAAGAAGAAGAAGAAATTGAGTGAAGATAGAATTGAATCAAATGAGACATAAGCTACATGTCGTATAGCTTTGTACTGTAAGCTTTGTACTGTATGAGAGCTACAAGTCGTATAGCTCTATTTATCTGTTGTGAGTTAGTTAGTAAGATTTTCCTTTCTCCTGTTGTATATATATATAGAAGTTGTAACTGTAATTGTATCAATGAATTCATTTTTCCATTTTTCTTCCAATTCTGTTTTGTAATATGGTATCAGAGCAGCTAGCACAGTTTCACTGATTTCCTAGCTTTTTCTTTCCCTTCATTCTAGAAGTTTTTTTTTTTTTTGTTTTCTCTCCAAATCAGAAAATTTTCCCGAGAAAATTTCTCCCTTTCTCTTCGATTCTGAGAAACTTTCTTGGGAGATCTTCTTGTTCTTGGTTTTGAGATTTCGAGACGTCTTCTTGTTTTCTCATCAATCTTGAGAAACTTTCCTGAGAAAATTTCTTTCTTTCTCGCAATTGATATGGCGAATTCGGATTCTTCGAGTTCATCGATCACTATTGATGAATCTCATCCCTTTTTCTTGCACCATGCGGAGAATCCTGGTGCAGTTTTGGTGTTCCAACCTCTGATTGGTGGGGATAATTACTCGACCTGGGCAAGATCGATGGAGAGAGCCCTAAGTGTTAAGGGTAAGCTCGGTTTCATAGATGGAACTGCGATTCTCACTTCAGCAATGGCGAAGATTCCAATCCTTGTGCAAGCATGGAATCGTTGCAATAACATAGTTGTGACTTGGATCCTTAATTCTGTTTCCCCCAAAATTGCTGCAAGTATGACTTATCGCAAGACTGCAATGGAGGTTTGGAAGACTTTGAAGGACATGTTTTCTCAAGGCAATGGACCTAGAGTGTTTCAATTGCAGAAGGATTTGTCCAGTATTTCTCAAGGTGATCTTTCCGTGAGTGATTACTTCACTCAGCTCACCTTTCTGTGGGATGAAATTCAGAATTTCAGTCCTTTTCCTTGTTGCTCATGTGGAAAGTGCACTTGCAATGTCAATGACAAGATTGCTGATCTCCAACATCGAGAATCAGTTCTGCAGTTGCTTATGGGATTGAATGAATCTTTTGCACAGATTAGAGGTCAGGTTCTGTTGATGGATCCTCTTCCTCCTATCAACAAGGTGTATTCATTGCTGATCCAAGAAGAGAGGCAAAGGTCAATAGGAAGGGCATGTGGACCTTTTGTGGAGTCTACTGCTCTTGCGGCTAAGATTGGTTCCAAGAACAACAAGAGTAAAGGCAAGGAGAGGCCCATCTGTAGTCACTGTGGTTTGCAAGGTCATACTGTGGAGAAATGTTACAAACTCCACGGATATCCTCCTGGTTACAAAACCAAAGGCAAAGCTTCTTTGGCTAATCAAGTTTCTGTTCACCTTGATTCCCAAGATTCATCTCTTCATGTACAGCCACAGATTCCGTTTCCTTTCACTTCTGATCAATATCAGAAGATTCTTGCTATGATTGGAGCTTCCCCTCAAGAATCTCAGAATTCAGTTGCTATGGCTAACAATGTCTCTTTTGCTTCTCCAGCCACCACACCTCTATCAGGTATTGACATTCTGCATCATGATGCGTTTAATACCAAGCATTCCATTTTTTCTGCTAAGATCATAAATAGAACAGCTTTTGAGAATCATGTTTGGGTCATTGACACTGGGGCTTCAGACCATATAGTTTGTTCAGTTTCTATGTTGACCTCAATCACCTCTATCTCTCATTGTGTTGTTCACTTGCCAAATGGTGAGTCTGCTACTGTCACACATGTTGGTACAATACAACTTTCTGCTCAATTTACTCTTCACAATGTTCTTTGTGTTCCTAGTTTTACTTTTAACCTTTTGTCTGTCAGCAAACTCACAAAATTACTTCCCTTTTGTCTTGTTTTTCTATCTCAATTCTGTTTCATTCAGGACCTTACCTGCTGGAGGACGATTGGAGTGGGTGAGATGCATCATGGACTGTACCTATTGCAGAGAAAGCTGAGTTCTTTTTCATCCAAACAGCCTTCATTGTCTCAGTGTTTGTCTCACTCCAAGTCTACTCCTATTGTCAATTCTGTTGTTGATATGTCAAAGTTGTGGCATTCTAGGTTAGGCCATCCCTCTTATAATAAATTGTTACCCATTAAGGATGCTTTACCTTCATTTTCACAATCTTGTGATGATATTTGTACTGTTTGCCCTTTGGCCAAACAGAAAAGATTACCATTTCCTACTCATAATGAAATTTCCAAGTTTCCTTTTGATCTTCTTCATATTGATGTATGGGGTCCTTATTCTATTGTTACTCATGATGGTTATAGATATTTTTTAACCATTGTTGATGATGCCACTCGTTCTACTTGGGTGTTTCTTTTGAAATCCAAATCTGATGTCAGACCAATCCTACTTTCTTTTCATGCAATGGTTAAGACTCAGTTTAATGCTTGTATCAAGATCATAAGATCAGACAATGCCCCTGAATTTAATATGCCTGAATTCTTTTCTACTCATGGCATTTTGCATCAAAAGAGTTGTGCTTATACTCCACAACAAAATTCTGTTGTGGAGCGAAAGCATCAACATATACTTTCAACTGCTAGAGCCTTGAAGATTCAGTCTAATTTACCTATATCATATTGGGGTGAATGCATTCTAACTGCAGTTTTCTTAATCAATAGGCTTCCCTCTTCTGTTTTACAAAATAAAACCCCTTTTGAACTTCTCTATCACAAACCTCCATCTTACTCTTTTCTTAGGTCTTTTGGCTGTTTGTGCTTTGCTTCAACCATTGCTGCCCATAGACCTAAGTTTGATCCTAGAGCTAGAGAATGTGTTTTTATTGGCTATCCTTATAACATCAAAGGGTTTAAACTTTTAGATTTAAAGTCTAGATGCATTTTCATCTCTAGAGATGTCATTTTTCATGAGACTATTTTTCCCTTTCTTTCTAACTCTTCTTCTCCTTCTGTTCCATCTCAGCCTCCTCCCACCATTAATCCTTTCTTTTTTGAGCCTTGTTCTTTTAATGGTTCTGGTCACCCTTCTTCCCCTGCATCAGTTTCAGCTTCTGATGTTTCTTCAGCTCCTGTGTCAATTGCTGAACCCATTGTTGAGCTGCGTGCAGTTGCTGAGCCAGCTGTTGTGCCTCCCATTGAGCCTATTATTGAGCCAGCAATTGTGCCTGCTGCTATGCCCAATGCTGAGCCCATTGTCCCAGCTCCTGCTCTTAGATATCCTATTAGGCGATCCACTAGGACTTCTTCTAAACCAACTTATTTACAAGCTTATCACTGCAATCAGGTCTCTACTATAGCTCCACCTGCTTCATCTTCTTCCTCAGGTACCCTCTATCCTCTCTCTTCCTATTTGTCCTATGCTAAGCTTTCTTCGACCCATAGACATTTTTGCAATGCCATTTCTTCTATAGTTGAACCCAAGCATTATGATCAGGCTGTTCTTGATCCTAAATGGAGGGAGGCTATGGCTAATGAGATTAAGGCCTTAGAGGCAAATAATACTTGGTCTCTTCAGCCTTTACCACCTGGTAAGAAAGCCATAGGCTGCAAGTGGGTGTATAGGGTGAAGTATAAAGCTGATGGTACTGTGGAGAGGTTCAAGGCTAGGTTGGTTGCCAAGGGTTATACTCAAAAGGAGGGCCTTGATTATATAGAAACTTTCTCACCTGTTGCAAAGCTTGTTTCTGTGAAATGTTTGTTGGCTGTTGCTGCTGTGAAAGGGTGGTCTCTTTCCCAACTTGATGTCAATAATGCTTTCCTGCATGGTGATTTACATGAGGAAGTGTTTATGACTTTACCACCTGGCTTCCACAGCAAGGGGGAGGTAGTTTGTAAATTACAAAAATCTCTCTATGGTCTTAAGCAAGCCTCACGACAATGGTTTGCAAAGTTCTCTGCTGCTTTATTGAGGTTGGGATTCAGGCAGTCTAAGGCAGATTATTCTTTGTTCACCAAGAAAACACCAAGGTCTTTCATTGCTTTATTGGTGTATGTAGATGATATTTTGATTGCAAGTGATAATCCTAAGTCTGTGGCAGAGCTGAAGATTCTTCTAGATCAGCAGTTTAAACTAAAAGACCTTGGAGATTTGAAGTTTTTCCTTGGGCTTGAGATAGCTAGATCACAGAAAGGCATCCATTTGTGTCAAAGAAAATACACTTTGGAATTGATAAATGATGCGGGTTTGCTAGGTTGTAAACCAGCCAAAACCCCATGGAGCACAATCTGAAGTTAAGTAAGTACCAAGGTGAATTGTTAACAAATCCAAGCTCTTATAGAAGATTGGTAGGCAGGCTCTTGTACCTTACAATCACAAGACCTGATATAACCTTTGTTGTTCATAAATTGAGTCAATTTATGTCCAAGCCTCGGAAACCTCATCAGGCTGCAGCAAATAGGGTGTTGCAGTACCTCAAAGGTAGTCCAGGACAAGGATTATTGTTCTCAAGTGCATCTGAATTACAACTTAAAGGCTTTGCTGATTCAGATTGGGCTGCTTGCCCTGATACAAGAAGGTCAGTAACTGGTTATTGCATGTTCTTGGGGGATTCATTAGTTTCTTGGAAGTCTAAGAAGCAAAACACAGTGAGTAGGTCATCTGCAGAAGCTGAGTATCGTTCTATGGCAGTAGCAGTGTGTGAGATTGTATGGATTCTTAGTTTATTAAGAGATATACAAGTTGATCACCCTAAGGCTGCATTATTATTCAGTGACAGTCAGTCTGCTCTCCACATTGCAGCCAATCCAGTGTTCCATGAGCGTACAAAACACATAGAGATTGACTACCATGTTGTGAGAGACAAAATGGTTCAAGGAGTAATAAGGTTGCTGCACATTAGGACTCAATCACAGCTTGCTGATTTGCTTACAAAGGCACTTAGTGCACATCAGTTTCACAATCTGCTATCCAAGATGAATATGTTAAATGTGCATTCCCCACTTCATCTTGAGGGGGAGTGTAAAGATAACAAATCAAGATCAGTTGCAGTGGCAGAGTCTGTTAGGAGCAAATCTAAGAAGAAGAAGAAATTGAGTGAAGATAGAATTGAATCAAATGAGACATAAGCTACATGTCGTATAGCTTTGTACTGTAAGCTTTGTACTGTATGAGAGCTACAAGTTGTATAGCTCTATTTATCTGTTGTGAGTTAGTTAGTAAGATTTTCCTTTCTCCTGTTGTATATATATATAGAAGTTGTAACTGTAATTGTATCAATGAATTCATTTTTCCATTTTTCTTCCAATTCTGTTTTGTAATAGTGTCCATTGTAAACAATTTTTTTTTTTTTAATATTAAAAATGTGCTAAAATATACTTATACCTTGAAAAAAAGTGAGAAAAATTAGAAAAAAGTGAGATTTTAAAAAAGCTATACATAAAAATTGAAAGCTAAAAACTTTGTCAAATAGACTGAAATACCATTATAAGAATCTTGTATCCGTTTGGAAAAAACTTATTTAATTTTTTTTTGTTGAAAGTGTGTTAAAGTATAATACATTGAAGAAATGAAATTTTAAAAAATTATATATAAAAGCTAAAAGCCGAGTGTATATAAGTTCTAGCAAAAAAGACACAATCCACCCTCATGAGTTTAAGAGGGAAGGGGGGGGGGGGGGGGGGGGGGGGGGGGAGAAGAGAACTTGAGAGTTGTGGTTTAGAGTGTCAAAAACTATATGTTCTGTAATCCTTTGCTATTCAAAAAGGAAAGGGAAATATGAAGTTCCAATTTTCTGAACCCTAATGGGGGCTAATGTGCAGCAAACAATCATTGGTTAGCACCCCACACTTGATAGTTGATACTTGATAGCACTTGAATCATAAGATTCTTCGTTAATCTTTGCCTAAACGTAATTGGAAAATTGAATATCTACAAAAAAAAAAAAAATCTAAAAAAAATCAGAACATTTGCTACCAACCAATCTATACACAGATTCATCGGAACTTGACAACCTGGACTTTTAAAGAGACCACTATTTGAATGAGCCCACACACACACACACACACTGTCTCTCTTTATAAGAAAATGAATAATACAAGCAACTGATCTTAATACATAAGGACTATCCTATATATACAAGTCTCAAGGATAACTAACTCCCTAATATCAGGAAAGATTAGTTACTAACTATGCTAAACTGTACAAAGGTCTTTTACTATTTACATGATAGACCAATGGTTACAAGCCACGTGTATCATAATCTCCAAAGCTATATATAAAGATTTCATGATAGGGTACTGCCTTAATGGTTTCTAGCACATCCTTGCAGGCCTACTGATGCTCTGTATTTGATGCCTTTGTCACACAGTTGCTACACAATTGCTTGTGGCTTACCTTGGTTGCTAGTGATGATGCTCTACTATTGGACTGCTGCCCTGCACCAAGCACATCAGATAAGTCCTTACAACTTGAGCTAAAAGCATCAGCTTTAACACCCCCCCCTCAAGAGCAAGGCTCTTGCAGTGTGTGTTTCTAATCTTGATTTTGGAAATTGAACAGTGGTAGCAAAGATATTAGTAAATCCTAATTTCTTGATCAATCTCAGATAGTTGTCTACACCTAAAGCCTTAGTAAACACATCAGCCAGCTGATTTTTAGAGGCCACATGAAAGGTTTTTATTGTTCCATCTAAAACCCTATTTCTAACAATGTGGTAATTAGCTTCTATATGCTTTGATCTCTTATGAAATACCAGATTTGCAGTTATGTGTAGTGCTTCCTGGTTGTCACAGTGAACTGGTTTGTCATGCTTCACATGTAAATCTTTCAATAGAAATAATAACCATGTCACCTCACATGTTGTAGTTGCCATGGATCTATATTCAACCTCAGCTGAAGATCTTGTAACCATTGACTGTTTCTTTGATCTGCATGATATTAGTGAATCCCTAAGGTAAACACAATACCTTGTAAGAGATTTTTTGGGGTTTGGACAACCTGCCCAGTCAGCATCACAGTATGCCTTTAGTTGTAAGTCTGAGTCATAAGGAAAAAACACCCCTTGTCCTGGAGTTCCTTTGACATATTGCACTATTCTATTGGCTACCTGCATGTGAGGAACCCTAGGCTGAGCTAAGAACTGACTTAATCTATTTACAACATAGGTGATGTCAAGCCTGCTCAAAGTCATATACATCAACTTCCATATAAGCCTTCTATACTAACTTGAGTCTTCTAATAGCTCTCCATCACTTTTTGATAGCTTAAGTTGCTGCTCCATAGGTGACTTCACAGGTTTACATCCCATCATACCGGTTTCTTTTAGAATTCCAAGTTCAAACTTCCTTTGATTTAAGTTGATTCCCTTATCACTCTTTGAAATCTCAAGTCCCAAAAAA
Source organism: Castanopsis chinensis (assembly GCA_032878915.1). Taxonomy (NCBI): domain Eukaryota; kingdom Viridiplantae; phylum Streptophyta; class Magnoliopsida; order Fagales; family Fagaceae; genus Castanopsis; species Castanopsis chinensis. Next base: position 4,614,711 of record JAVQMG010000113.1, read on the forward strand.
AACTTGAGTGATCCTAGGTCTTTGATCCCAAATTTGGCATCCAAAACTGACTTCAAAGTGACCACATAGCTTGGATCAATCCCTGTAATTACCATGTCATCCACATATACCAATAAAGTAGTAAACAAGGGACCCTTAGCATACACAAATAAAGAATGATCAGCTTGAGATTGAATAAAGCCAAGTTGCTGGATGGTTGAAGAGAGTTTAGTGGACCATTGCCTAGATGCTTGCCTTAACCCATAGAGTGACTTAACAAGCCTGCAAACAGTAGGTGTAGATGAAGAAGCTGAAGTTAAACACCCTCCCTTACTGTGAAAACCAGAAGGTAAAGACATATAAACTTCCTCCACCAAATCTCCATGCAAGAAGGCATTATTAATGTCCAATTGATGAAGTGGCCATGATCTAGCTGCAGCCAAAGCAAGGATTACCCTGACAGAAACTGTTTTGGCAACAGGTGAGAAAGTTTCAATGAAGTCAAGGCCTTCCCTTTGGGTATAACCTTTGGCAACTAATCTTGCCTTATACCTATCAACTGTCCCATCAGATTTTAGCTCGATTCTATACACCCACTTGCATCCAATAGGGGTTTTACCTAGAGGCAAACTAGTAAGTTCCCAAGTGTGGTTTTGTTCAAGAGCTTGTATTTCCTTATCCATAGCTTCTCTCCAAAGTGGATCTTCGGCTGCTTGAAAGAAACTTTGAGGCTCTTGAGGATTGGAACTAACTGCCAATACATAAGACTGATAGCTTGGGACCAAATGAGCATAAGTAAGGCTATGAGCTATGTCATAAGGCCCACCAAAAGCAGGGAGGCTGGCAAAAGCACGAGAATAATCCTGCAAGTAAGTCAGAGGTTTTGAAGGCCTAGTTGACTTTTTGATAGGTGCAAGTGGTATTTCAATGGTTGATGTGGAAGCCTGATCTGCTAAGGCAGTTGGTGGAACTAAGGGAAAAGAAGAAGGCAAGGAATCAGTACTAGGTAAATCAGCAAGTATGGAATTAGATGGCTCAACTAGTAGAGAGTGAATAATAGAACTAGGGGTAGAATTAGAAACTGAAATAGGAATAGTAGGAGCAGAATTATATTGGAATTCAGAATCTAGTATAATGACAGGAGTAACAAAGTATCAAAACTTGTGTTGGAAGAAGCATTTCCTTGAATTTCAAAGTCTGAAAGAAATGGATCAGCAAGAGGAGAATTGCCAGCAGTAAAACGAAAGATATCCTCATGAAAAACAACATCCCTTGAGATAAAAACTGACTTGGTGGAAAGATCATACACTTTATAACCTTTGACCCCAAATGGATACCCCAAAAATGCACATTTTCTAGCTCTAAGGTCAAACTAAGGGTCGTCAATGGGCCGGGTCGGGTAGGCCCGGCCCATTTTCACTTAGCCCATGGGCACAATGGGCTGGGCATAATGGGCTATTAATTAATTAATGGGCCAGGTCGGGCTGGGCCGAAAGAGAAAACCTCAGCCCATGACCCTGCCCATGGGCAATGCCCATTATGTCTTTGGCGAGTTGGGCTTTCGGGTTGGGTCTAATGGGCTACCTATGGGCTTCTGTTAGTATATTATTTTATTATTTTTATAAGGAAAGAATCAATTTTTTATAAGGGAATAATTAATCTATTTTTTATAAGGAAAGAATTAAAGAATTTAATACTTAATTACAAATTTTTTTACATTCAAATTTATTTAATTTTTTGTTTTGTTGATGGAAACCTATTTAATTTTTTTTTATTAAGGCTTTAAATAGTTTTTTATTTTATCTTTAATAAAAAAAATGTCAAATGGTTAATTCAAATTTGCTAGATTACTAGAAAAATATATATTTAATAAACTAGGTTTTGCACAATTACTTTGAGTATCTTAGTAGTTGAGGGCTTAAGAAATTGCTTTATAATATCTCAAGATCAATCCTTCATACACTTTCTATATATTTTTGTTATAAATTATAAGTTATTGGGCTGGGCCAACGGGCTGGGCAACGGGTTGGGCTACTGGGCTAGCCCACCGGGTACCCATGGGCATAAAAACTAGCCCACGGTCTGACCCACTGGGCTAGTGGGCTGCCCATGAGCCTTAATAACAACGGGCCGAGCCGCCCATTAGCCCGGTGGGCCATCGGGTTTCTAGGTCGGGCTATGGGTCGTGGGCTATTTGATGACCCTTAGGTCAAACTTTGACCTATTATGAGAAAGAGTATATGCATAACATAGGCATCCAAAAACTCTTAAATGATTATAGGTTGGGTCATGACCAAAAAGGACTTCATAAGGTGTTTTGTGAGATAATGGTGAACTTGGTATTCTATTAATCAAATACACTGCAGTCAATACATTATGCCCCCACAGATATAAAGGTAATTTGGATTGAAACATAAGAGATCTTGCAACATTTAAGATGTGTTGATGCTTCCTCTCAACAATAGCATTTTGTTGAGGAGTCTCAACACAACTTAATTGATGCAAAATACCCCTTTGTGCAAAGAAATCCTTCATTATAAATTCAGTCCCATTATCTGTCTTCACAACCTTAACCTTTATAACAAATTGTGTTTCAACCAAATTGCAAAATTGCTCTAGTACTGATTGTGTTTATGATTTGTGTTTTAATAAATAAACCCAAGTAGACCTAGAGCAATCATCTATAATGGTTAAAAATATTTGCAATTGTTAATAGTAGAAACTGAGAAAAGACCCCACAAGTCACAATGTAGCAAATCAAAGCAATTTTCAGAAATGTGAGCACTTTTATTAAATGGTAATCTTTTTTGTTTTGCAACAGGACATGTGTCACAATGAAAGCTATTTACAAAATTAGGAAGAGGCACTTTATTAAACTTCATCAAAGCCAATTTGGCATTTGATAAATGCCTTAATTTGAGATGCCAAAAATGTGGCTGAATTGTTTTGGCAGAAAATACTGTAGAAATTGAAGAGGAAATGGATTTGCTCTCTTCCAGCAAGTAAAGACCATTGTACTCTCTACCCAGACCAATTGTATGTTGGAAAATCTGGTTTTGTATCTCATACAAAACACACAGTGAAAGCAACAAATATGAATCTATTTCATTCATGATTGATAACATGCATTATGTAAATTTCAGAATTTAAGAACAAGATAGCATACCTTAGTGTGGAGAAATTCAAAATAAAAGATTAGAAGTATTTGGGAACACTTTTAATCTTTACTCTAATTCCACTTTATGCCTAAGAAGTGTGGTCTCTCAGTCAGTTTCCAAGGGAGAATAATCGAGTGGCTTCTAACCACACACATACACTACTTCACAATGATGTCTCTCTCTCTTATTATAAAAATTCTGCATGTTTCTTCCTTTATAACTAACTGATTATCTAATTGGGCTGACCTATTAGGTATTTTCAATTGGGCTTTAGTGTGTGGTTTGGAATCAGATCAAAAGGGACTAATAAGACACTAGCTCTAATAGGCCTTGGGTTTTTCTGTCAACTCTTGACAAGTCCAAAGTTACCATTAATTATATTTAATATCACTATATAAATATAATTGCACTCTAAGCCTTATTAATAAATTATATTTCAAAACTTTATTATACATGCAACTCCTTCATAAAATATTCGTAGTAATACAAAACTATGAATATAGACTGCCACTATAAAAATTACTACATCTTAATCCTTGAGTATCCGATTTAATCCTTTAAGTTATTCATCATATATTTATGATATTTAATTTCATAAATATGTACTTTGGTATTTCTTTACTATAGTGGTTAGGCATAACACTCTGAATAACCAAATCTATTAAACTTATCTCAAGGGAATATTTTATATCTTCGTTAAAAGATTATTAATTCCATCTTGAGAATATATGTTTCATCAATACTAAATGTGGTTGTCCAACATACTGAGGTTTTGATCATGACTTTAGATCTCACTCCTGATAGATCAAAGTAATCTATACCTCATGATTAAGTCCATTATTCTTCCAGGATTAAGAATTCATGTAAATAGAAGTCGTGAGATTTATTATTCATTTGATAGTCGTTAGGAGAATAATAAATCTCACAGCGGTCCAGTTCAATATGTCTTAACTCTTAAAATATATCAACATATCAACTAGAAGTCTCTACTTCCATGATCAAGATAAATCATTTTAGTTGATATGTTATAGTTTTCACAGATGAGATGCCCAATTTCATCACCAACTACGAACTATAATTTTGAGTTTACAAAAAATTTGTGATTTATATTTTTTGTGACTTTTCACATAAATCATATACTATGCATCTCATGGACTATATGATAATATCCAAATATTCATGTTACCATTATTTTAGATAAAAATAAAACAACTTCATTAATCATAACATTAAGTCATACATAATATCATATATAGCATCATATAATAAGATTTAAGGGCGCACATCCTAACATTCTACTCCAATGAGCAAGGTCCTGGATGAAACAAAAGGTTCCAAGAAAAATGAGACAACAAACAACAGATTTTGCCAACTTACTCACTGATATAAGATTGAAACTAAAGGTAGGAACACAAAGAACATCATATAGAATAAGAGTTTCTGAAATTTTGACAGTCCCTATATGAGTAACTAAAGCAATTTCACCATAAAGCAATTTCACCATTTGGCAAGTTCACATGAGTGTTTAGAGTAGAAGTTATAGTAGTGAAATAGGAAACTGAGTGCACCATGTGATCAGTAGCCCTAGTGTCTATGACCCAATCAGTGGATGAAAACATATTCTTATTGACTAATTTGGCAGAGAAAATAGAATGCTTCAAGTTGGAAATGAAAGACAAATCAGAAGCCATATCTGCCATAGTCTCAAGATAGGAATTAGAAGCTGATGGTTGTGAAGTGGTGTTGACACCTCATTTTGCAACCTGCATTTGACCTCACTTGGAGGGTAAAAGGGTAATTTCACCTTGAAAATGTGCATCTTGATTTTGGTTATTAGATCCTTAATCTCATTTCACCAAAATGATTTTGATGTTGTAATGACCAAATCGACTGGTTATAAGCCCTAATCGGACCATCAGATTGAAAGTTATCATCAAATCAAGTTTTAATGGCCGAGATGCACTATCACAAATTGAGTCCGACCTTATGTGATTATGAACAATTGATTTCAATTGGTTATAATTATAATTAATTTGAAATTAATGATGTGTCATAATTTGATTGGTTAGGACTACATTTTATGGTAAGGTTGCATACACCTAATTAATTAGATAGTTAAACATTAATTATTTAATGAGTAATTTGTGCAATTATCTTTTAATTAGAGTAAATTTGGAACTAATTAGGTCTGAAATGGGAGTGATTGGAGCCTATTAATGTTAATTGGAAACTAATTTGGGACCTATTAATGTTAATTGTGCTGAAACCATCTTTTCTAACAAATGACCTCTGCTCACTATTTCATTGATATCTCTCATAATATTTTGAATTTGTGAATGAGGTTAATTTTCCTAGAAACTAGACATCTGGGGCTTCAATTTGAGCATAAGAATGAGACAATTCCGATCAGAATTGAGTTAGATATGATCTTTCGAAGTTGGCTCTACAGGCTGTTACAACATCTACGGGAAAACCGAATTTTGGCTTGCTCTTCACTCCCACCAATCTCTACATTTAATACTTCAGATTTTCTCCAAGGCTAAAATGAGGTCTAGGTTCATGATTCTTTGTCAACCCTCATTAATGACCTTCCATTCATATTTCCTCTACCACTACTATATAAACTCCCCCTCTCCTTCAAGGACAACAAAAAAATACCTCCATCTCTTTTCCTCTCTTGAGTTCTAGAAGGTTGAGTAGTCTTGTCATATCTTGGTCTTCTTGAGACTCAAGGTATTGAGTGAGACTCACTCTTCCTCTCCTAACTTTTCTTTTCCTACACCCTTAGGACCTTTCTCAAGAATCTCATCATCCACCATATGGATCTTGCATGAAGGTATAATCTCTTCCCCTAACTTGTTTTTTATGTTTTCATGATGAGAATTTAAGATTAAAGCATGATAGTAACTATTTAAATTCCTTTGAATATGTTCGAATGTTCTTAAATGTTCTTATGTGTTCTTCACATGTTCTTAGTTGTTCATCACATGTTCATGCATAACACTAGTTTTAATCTTAAATTCACATCAAAAATATGAAAAACATGTTTGTTTAATAATTCTTTCAAATTCTTGAATCTAGGTTATCACCATTCACACACATTCACTAGAATTCATTTTTCAATCCAAATGAAATGCTTGATAAATTGAATTAGGGTTCATCACATGCATATACCTTAAATTCAACATGTAAATTGATTGACATATTGGATGATGTGATATGAATATTGGCCACCATAGTCTAGAAAACCAGTTTTACCGGGCAAGGTGGGTGCCTAACACCTTCCCACCTTGTAACATAGTCTCCGAACTTAGATTAAGGGTTATTAGATCAAATGCTTATCCATGTAATTTTCAATTTTTAGATTGTAACTAGGAAACAAAACCATGTACTTTATCTTAGATTATATCTAGGACCAAAGCCATGTAATTTTCTCATGATCAATGTAAATTCAATTGAAAATTAATAAAATGAGGAATTTTCCAATTTTGGTTTTCTTATTTTTTCAATAATTAAATAAGTGGCAACTCCATTATAAAACCCTTAATCTAAAGGAGAAAATATAACTAGTTGAACCTCCATTTTGAGAGGCAATAACACGACTCCACCCATTCACGTGGGTTTGGCCCAACACTCACCATTAAAACGGGCCGAGGGCGCGGTCTCTCACAGTGGCGACTCTACTGGGGATATTGAGGTTAGGCTTCAATTAGGTTATGGTGGCCAACCATGTCATTGTTTGTTTATTATTATTATTATTTTTTGTATATAATATGTCTAATATGTTATTATGTTGCATGTCATGCATCATTTGCTTGAATGAAATTTATTTTATTTGTGTGCTAGCCCGGAAGCCCCGGTAGTATTAGCCGTGGATTGTGGTCTTCCTAAGACTCACATACCCAACGGTGAACTTACCACCCACCGCGACAACGATCATCATGGTTATGCCATGGTGGTTCATAGGGACAAACTGTACCGTTCGGATCAACACGGCGCTTTTGGCATCACAAGTTGGGAGGTACGACATCCTAGCTTGTGGGGACCTTTAACCTACGTTCTACCCATGTTGTAATGACTCATAGAACCTACCTTTAGGTCGGTCCATGTAAATTGCATTGCATTGCATTATGCATGTGTTTGGCCGTTGTTTGAACCATGATAAGCTCAAGTCCAAAGCTTGGGCCTATCATAATTGTTTGAACCATGTATGCTATAAATGAACTCAAGCCCAAAAGCCTATTATTGAACTCTACTTGGTATGGAAACCCAAAATTATTTCTTGAATCATTCTAAGCCCACCACTTAAGCCCATCAAAGGTGTATATACATGATCAACATCAAAGGCCAAAAGCTCACAAGATGCATGCCTTCCAAGTGTAAGCCCAAGTCATTTCAAGCAAATACTAAAAGATCATAATCAAGGTTTAAGCCTTCAAACTGCAAGCCCAAGCCATTTCATCATAATCAAGGTTCAAGCATACCGAGTCTCAAGCACCCTAATTGGACCAAGAAGAAGCAAGTGGCCCAACTTTGCCTCGCTCCACATTGGTTTGCAACATTATGGTTAAGCTTAAAGTTTGTTTGTTTATTCCATGTTTCTATGTTTCTTTGAATTCTAAAAATCCATTTGATGTACTTTGTTCATGTATATATTTAAAAAAAAATTCAAAAAAAAAAAAAATCAAGACTTCCAAATCTTTCCAAAAAAAAAGAGAGAAAATTTCAAATGTCTTCGGACTAGGGGCATTGGGCCCTTAAGTCATTTTCAAAAAAAAAAAAAAAATTATTTGAACTAGGGGCATTGAACTTCCTAGTGACTTTTTCAAAAAGACCCATTTTCTTTTCTCCTTCAAGATTTTTTTTAAAAAAGAAGAAGAAGAAGAAGAAGTCTCCTTTTCAAAATGGTACATGAGGATCCCTTGGACAAAACATTTTCTAAATCTTGTTGTTTAAAGGCTTGAGCAATCAACTTGTACTAAGGAATGATTAATTTTATTTGATCCATGTAAAGACTTTTGTTACTTGACTTAGAATATAAGAAGAAATGGTCTTAAAAGGCAATCAAAAAAATCCATCTATCGGAAAATCCTAAGAATCTATGTACTTGATCCAATTTTCAAAGGTCTTTTGTTTCACAACATTAGAGCATTCATATTTTTTTCCTTTAAGATGAATTTATTAAAAGAGCTTGAGTCACTATGCCTACAAGAAAGCATTACTAGAGATAGGAGGCCATCTTTGGTTAACCAAATTATTTCCTCTTACCTAGAATGTTCATTATCCATTGCTAGCCCATTTGAGCCTTCAAATATTTAGCCTTTTTCTTGCATGAATCCACTAAAATCTAAACCTAAGGTGGGAAAAATGAAGATATGCATACTTAGATCTCATGTTGAAGAGGACTCAAACTGGTAGCTTTGAAACTAATTGATAAATCTCTCCTAGAAGACATGAAAGATAAACGGAGAATTCATTAGGCTAAAGACAAGAGATCATCAAAGAAAAATGAGGTTTCACACAATTAAGGAATGAGAAATGAAATTCTACTGTGCATCAAGTTTGAAGAGCCTAAAATTAATCGTGCCAAGAGGAATACAAGATTCATCTTAAAGAAAGTTCATCAAAAAAGGAAAAGATTCATCAAGCATAGAAATGTGCAAGTGCATCAAGGTAAGAAAGATGTATAAAGTGTGCATCAAAATGACTTAAGCTGAGAAAAACAAGAAGAAAAGTTTGTTCAAACAAGAGATGAAAGACAGGAAAAATAAAAAAAAAAAGAAAACAAAAGAAAGCCCGCTAGGCTGAAAACCCAAAAAGGTGGTCTAGGCAAAAGTTAGGGCCAAAGAAAAGAAGAAGAAGAACAAGAAGAAAAGAAGAAGAAAAGAAAAAATTGAAAAATCCTACAAAGTTGGGACCTACAAAGTTGGGAACCTAAGGATGCAACCTAAAAAGAGAAGAATTTTACAAGATGAAAGTCTAGAGGTATGATTCAAGATGAATGAGCATAATGTTGATACGAGTGACCAATGAAGACTAGTGAGAAGATGACAAAGAAGAAATGGAGAAACTCCTCCAATACTTGATTTTTGAGTAATGCATACATGGGGGAAACATCATAGGGAATTTTGAGCCCTTTTTGTCATTCATTTCATAACCCAAACCCGGCCTACATTACAACCCATGAGTAAAGACCTCCTTGAAGTCTTGCTAGTTGTAGGCACATCTTAAACTCTAATATTATTTTCTCTTGAATTAAAAAGGAAAAATGCTTAAAATTGTCAAACCCCACTAGATGATATGTTGAAGGACAAAACTTCTCAAATTCTTAAATCCCCAAATGGCTCAAAAGAACTTTCAAACTTGGAGCACTCAAATAATGTGACTCCTAAACATTTCGTTTCTTGATTGCCTTTGGAGACTCAATCTGAAAATGTTCAAAAGGAAGAAGCAAATTTGATTATATGAGTTTAATGATCTTGATACTTCCTAATCAAAGAGATTTGTTTGGTTCTTAAACACTATGATTTTCCAAAATAGTTGTTCAAAGGATCACATCTAGTTCCAAAAAAAAAAAAAAAAAAAATTGTTTTTTTCAAAAAAAGAAAAAGAAAAAAAAGAAAGAAAGTGCAATCTCATTTAAAAAAAAAAAAAATCATTCTTTTCCAAAATCCAGTTTTTTAAACTATGTCTTGACCTGATTCTCTATGTGAGAGGTACGTAGGCAGCCTTGCAGAGGCCTGGTCCCAATCACCCAAATAACCTTGAAAAACAAAGTCAAAACAATGTGACAAAATTGTTTGGGTGTATGTTAGGTTAAGCCTATTTGTTTGCATTAAGCATGTTTAAACTTAGAGCACTGGCCTATTTATATTGTGTGCAAATATGTTCTTCTTGCATGGAAGTATGTTTTCATTTGAGGCATTAATCCATTTGTTTGCAAGCATGTCCACACTAAAGACATTAGCAAAAAATATTTTCATGATAATTGGTTTCTAACAAGTTAGAGAAAGAAAACCATTTTGCAGGAACCAATGATGACGGACTGTGATCTTCTTTTATGTTCCTAAATTGTCACTCAACCTCAATCTAAGCATGGAATATGCTCCAAACTAGGGGCATTGGCTAAGTACTTCCAATTCATTTCAATGAATAAATCCATTGCTAATTATCTTTTTGCAGGAATTAAGCAAGAACTTATCCAGCAATCCGCATCAACTTCCAGCCAAAGTTATCCTTATTCAAAGAATAGGTTTTTCAAAAAAATATCATCATGAATAAATCTTCATCACTTTTACTCCATCTTCATCTTTATCTTCTTTACTTTTTGATAATGAACAAATCTTCAAATCTCAAAAAAAAGAAAAAGAAAAAAAGGAAGATAAAATTTTCAAAAAGAGAGAGAGAGAGAGAGAGAGAGAGAGAGAGAGAGAGAGAGAAAAGAGAGAATATTCAAAAAGCCTTAGGACTAGAGGCAATAGGCTTGTGCTTCTTAGTTTGATTTCAAAAAAAAAAAAAAAAAAATCATCAATCAAAATTTTCAATTCCTTAAAAAAAAAAAAAATTTCAAGACTTCCAAATCCTTCAAAAAAAAATTCAATTCCTTCAATTAGGTTGCCTGCAAAAAAAATTCATCAATCAAAATTTCCAATTACTTCAAAAAAAAAAAAAAATTCAAGATTTCCAAATCTTTTGAAAAAAAAATTCAAAAAATTCAAGATTTCCAATTTTTTTCAAAAAACAAAAAAAATTCAAAAGTCCCAGAAGAGAACTTCATTAATAGAAAACTATGATCCTCTTCCATATTCTCATGTGGTGCAACATCAAGTCAGCTGTCCGTCCTCAGCATTCATCAAAGCATGGAATATGTCCCAAACTAGGGGCATTAGCCAAGTATGCCGAATTCTTTTCAATGAATAACGCTGTTACTAATTGAAAATATCTATTTTGCAGGTACTAGGGTAAAAGACCCACAAACATGAGCCAAGATCCAAGAATCTTAGGTCCTCTGAAAACATGAGTCAAGATCCACAACCTTTGGTCCTCTGAAAACATGAGCCCAAAACCCAAAAAACCCTTGGTCCTCTAAAAACATGAGCCAAGATCCAAGAATCCTAGGTCCTCTGAAAACATGAACCAGGATCCAAAACCTTTGGTCCTCTGAAAATATGAGCCCAAAGCCCAAAAAATCCCTTGGTCCTCTGAAAACATGAGCCAAGATTCAAGAATCTTAGGTCCTCTGAAAACATGAGTCAGGATCCATAACCTTTGGTCCTCTGAAATCATGAGCCTAAAGCCCAAAAAACCCTTGGTCCTCTAAAAACATGAGCCAAGATTCAAGAATCCTAGGTCCTCTGAAAACATGAGCTAGGATCCATAACCTTTGGTCCTCTGAAATCATGAACCCAAAGCCCAAAAAATCCTTGGTCCTCTAAAAACATGAGTCAAGATCCAAGAATCCTAGGTCCTCTGAAAACATGAGCCAGGATCCACAACCTTTGGTCATCTGAAAACATGAGGCCAAAGCCTAAAAAACCCCTGGTCCTCTGAAAACATGAGCCAAGATCCAAGAATCCTAGGTCCTCTGAAAACATGAGCTAGGATCCACAACCTTTGGTCCTTTGAAAGCATGAGCCCAAAGCAAAAAAAAAAAAAAAAAACCCCTTGGTCCTCTGAAAACATGAGCCAATATCCAAGAATCCTAGGTCCTCTGAAAACATGAGTCAGGATCCACAACCTTTGGTCCTTTGAAAGCATGAGCCCAAAGCAAAAAAAAAAAAAAAAAAAAAAAAACCATTGGTCCTCTGAAAACATGAGCCCAAAGCCAAAAAAAAAAAAAAACCCTTGGTCCTCTGAAAACATGAGCTAAGATCCACAGCCTTTGGTCCTCTGAAACACATAACTAGAATCTCCATATTTTGTCGTGACCACTGGTAAGCATGTCTCGTACTCATTTTATTTTGCCAAACAAAAGAAAAAAAACAAAAACAAAAGCAAAAACAAAAAAGGGGCTGCATGTGTGAACTACGTTTAGACTTGATCCTCTCACCAAGAGGTATGTAGGCAATCTCCCTGGAGATTTGGTCCACATTTTGATCCACTACATGACGGTTTGCATTCTTATTTCCATGCATTATAAATTCATCACAGTTAAATACTGATTGCAAAATTAGGTGTCTTTTTCATACATTGACATTCGCTCTTCAAGCTTTGTCAATGAGGGGCATTCTGTTCAATGAGGGGCATTCTATTGACACCTTATTTTGCAACCCGTATTTGACCTCACTTGGAGGGTAAAAGGGTAATTTCACCTTGAAAATATGCATCTTGATTTTGGTCATTAGATCCTTAATCTCATTTCACCAAAATGATCTTGATGTTATAACGACCAAATCGACTAGTTATAAGCCCTAATCGGACCATCAAATTGAAAGTTATCATCAAATCAAGTTTTAATGGCCGAGATGCACTATCACAAATTGAGTCCGACCTTATGTGATTATAAACAATTGATTCCAATTGGTTATAATTATAATCAATTTGAAATTAATGATGTGTCATAATTTGATTGGTTAGGACTACATTTTATGGTAAGGTTGCATACACCTAATTAATTAGATAGTTAAACATTAATTATTCAATGAGTAATTTGTACAATTATCTTTTAATTAGAGTAAATTTGGAACTAATTAGGTCTGAAATGGAAGTGATTGGAGCCTATTAATGTTAATTGGAAACTAATTTGGGACCTATTAATGTTAATTGTGTTGAAACCATTTTTCTAACAAATGACCTCTGCTCACTATTTCATTGATATCTCTCAGAATATTTTGAATCTGTGAATGAGGTTAATTTTTCCAGAAACTAGACATCCGGGGCTTCAATTTGAGCACAAGAACGAGACAATGTAAATTCAATTGAAAATTAATAAAATGAGGAATTTTTCAATTTTAGTTTTCTTATTTTTCCAATAATTAAATAAGTGGCGACTCCATTGTAAAACCCTTAATCTAAAGGGGAAAATATAACTAGTCGAACCTCCATTTTGAGAGGCAATAACACGACTCCACTTATTCACGTGGGTTTGGCTCAACACTCACCATTAAAATGGGCCGGGGGCGCGGTCTCTCACAAGTGGTGGCTGCCATACTAGCATTAGCGGGAACACCAACTGAAGAAGCCACACCAGCAAGTGCAATCATCAAACTAGGCATTCCATTGCCACTGCTTACAGTAGCAGCTTGATGTTTGTCACTAGAACTAGAGCTAGTGTTGAAATAAGCCAGCAATTTTTCACACTGATCCTTTAAGATTGGACATTGGACTGATCCAACCAAAGTTCCTTGATCATAAGAGACTTGGTTAACGTTTGATATACCCTTTGGCTTGTACCTGGGTGGATATCCATGAAACTTGTAGCACTTGTCAATGGTGTCCCCAAGCATGTTGCAGTGTGTACATAAAGGCCTTTCCTTTTTATTGTTGCCCTTACTCCAATTAGCATTGCCAACATTATTGCCCTTTGAATTCACATACATGGCAACTAAATTTGGTTTTGCTGCAAAGGATCCTCCTTGTCCAATATTCTTATGAGACTCCTTTTAAAGAACTAAGGAATATACTTTGCTGATTGAAGGAAAAAGGCTCATAGAGTAGAATCTGAGTTCTTATAGTCTCAAAATTCTCATTCAAACCCATTAGAAACCTCATCACATAGGCTTTATTATGAGTAGCACTTAGGGTTTTCATTGCTCCACAACTACATTCTGGTAATGGCTCAAGATTCAACAATTAATCCTATAATCTCTTAAATTTCTTGAATATTCAATTACTGTCATCTGATTTTGAGTGATGTGAGAAATCTCCCTTTGAAGATTATAGATTTTGGGACCATTGTCTTGTGAAAACAGATTTTTCTATTCAATCCACATATCTCTAGAAGTTTCACAATAGATTATACTACTAGGTACATTAACATGCATTGAATTGATGAGCCAAGAAAGTACCATTGTGTTGCAGCTTTCCCAGTCTTCATAGAGAGGAGATTCTGGATCGGGCATGGAGATCTTGCCATTGATGAACCCTATCTTCTTCTTAGCAATGAGAGCCAAGATCATAGACCTTGACCAAGAATGATAATTTTGCATCGCAAGCAAAGGTTGTGTTACTAAAACACTGCTTGGATTCTCACTTGAACTGAGAAAGTATGGATTTGCAGGAATTGATTCATTATTTGTGGTTGAATTTGGCTGAGAAGTATGGTTGTTGATTGGATCAGAATGGTTGTTAGCTGGATCAGATTGGTTGCTTGAATCAAGGGAAGCCATTGTTGAAGCTTGAATTTAGCTTTGTAGCTCTGATACCATATAAAATATGGAACTCTTTCTCTAAATAGAAGATCAGAGATTTTATGGAATCAGAAAATGAATGATACATGCAACTGATCTTAATACATAAGGACTATTCTATATATACAAGTCTCAAGGATAACTAACTCCCTAATATCAGGAAAGATTAGTTAAACTATGCTAAATTGTACAAAGGTCTTTTACTATTTACATGATAGACCAATGGTTACAAGCCACGTGTATCATAATCTCCAAAGCTATGTATAATGATTTCATGATAGGGTACTGCCTCAACGGTCTCTAACACATCCTTGCAGGCCCACTGATGCTCTGTATCTAATGCCTCTGTCACACGGTTGCTACACAATTGCTTATGGCTTATCTTGGTTGCTAGTGATGATGCTCAACTATTGGACCGCTACCTTGCACTAGGCACAGCAGATAAGTCCTTACAACTTGAGCTAAATGCATCAATTTTAATACTCTTAGATAGATTAAGTAATAGCAAGATCGGTGTTCATTCCTTCTCATTTTGTCTCAGCCCACTGTTGTTGTTGTTGTTGTTATGGACGAATGAACATAACAGGCGGGGGGAGTGGGGTGAGATTGAGGGTGATGAGGTGGCCATTGGAGACCACCTCGATCAATGCTGAATGTTAAGGGTGGTGGCCTCAGTGATAGCCACTGCTAGCAATGATGGGGGAGCTCATGAATCTCTGCCATGCCTGGGCATGAGTCTCAGAGATCAGAGATGTGAGAGAGATAGAGAGCTTTGAAGATTTTTTTTTTTGACTTTTTTTTTTCAAATTTTTAAATGATAAAAGGGGTGTTCGCGGTGCGGTGCGATTTTGGGCTATTTTTAGCACCACATTATGCGGTTCAATTTAGCTAAAATCATAACTGCACCGCACTTTATTTTTGCAGTTACATGTGCGATGCAGTGTAGTGCGGTGTGGTTTAAAGTTTAGCTAAAATCATAACTGCACCGCTCCTCATTTTTGCGGTCACATATGCGAAGCGGTGTATAAGATGAGGTTTGAATGATTTAAAATTGGTATATTTTTCAAATTTTGGACTTTTTCTACCCAACTCAAAACTAATTTTTCCCTTTGTTTTGGACCAAGTTTTAAACTATTGAACTAGTTTTTCTTTATTTTGTGCTGATTTTCCTAATCAATACTTGCTAAAGTTATCAAACTATTTTTTTTTTAAACTAAGGTTATTAAACTATTAATAAATATTTAATATTAAAAATAATTAAATATATTAATATATAGAAAAGGTGCTGTGCTGTGCGGTGCGGTTTTCTTATCATAAAACCGCAAACTGCATTGCACTATGCGGTGTAGTGTGGTGCGGTGCACTATTACTTGCAGTGCGGTGCGGTGCACTATTACTTGCAGTGCGGTCTGGTTATGCCATTTTACGGGCGGTTTTGATGCGATTTTTACTATTTGTACGGTTTATGCGGTTTGGCGAACAACCCATTGATAATAATTTTATTTATAAAATATTCTGAAGTTACCAAGATGATGCTATTTTGGGTGAAAAGGTCAGTTTAAAGGAGGCTAACTGGAGGCCTTCAGTGAACAATTTTGATAGACGCTTCTGGCTTTATTTTCACGACTAGTTTTATATAATTTTATTGATATTTTGCTATTTGACTCAAACGGTATGTTAAAATAGAATTGTACAAAATATTATGTTTCAATGGACAAATTATATTGCCCACTAGAATGGAATTAACAATGTTGGGCCGTTGGCAACTGTAGCTATCTAATTAGGAAAAAACATCCACAACAACAACAACAACCTATCAACTTATTTAAAGATAAACAGTTTTGTACTTCTACTTATTCTCTCAATTAAAATTTAATTTAGAAAGTGTTATTACAGATTCACGGGACATCTCACAAATATGAAACTAAAGATAGAGAAATGCATAAAAGCTACTTAAAGCAATAGCTTGACAATGGCATTAGCCACTTTTGCAACATTGTTTATATTTGTGTTCTCAACAGTCAGCGGTGAATTGCCTGAGAAACCTTCTTCACAAGAATTGCTCTCGTTGGCAGCATCTTGTGTACCTTGATCAGCAAACTTAGGATTACCCTTAGTTAAAGCTTCAATGGACACTGGAACATCAGCAGTTAAAACACCAGTCTTGTAATTTTCAACACAAGAGAGTAATGCTTCCTTAACCTCGTTTCTTTGGCTCTGAAGAAGAAGGCTATTGATGTGGATTAGAGTTTGAGTAGTCGTGGTGTTTAGTACATTAACCATTATGAGAGCTAGCCCTGCAACATCTGCTGTGGCACTTTTAGGGTCTGATTTAAGGTAAGAGATGCAAAGATTGTAGTTTGGTGTTTGCTTGCATGTTTGCTCAATCAAATTGTCATCATTGGGACTTAGTCTGGCACATTGTCTAGACGGTAAATATATGATTTGAAAGACAACATGAACAAGAACTATGAAAACTAAAGTTCTCATCTTTGTTGAAGAAAAAGATGTTTATGCATAGTGGGATAGAGAATATTGTGTGGAGCTTATGCTTAAATGTATGAGCTCCTTTATAGGGAATTTGATATATAACTGAAATTTCAAAATAAAATTCACCAAATAGTACTCATCCTAACTAATTTCAATGTATACGACAATTTTAAATTTTTACTATTATTGTATAGATACAATTACAACTAAATGACTTCTTAAAAGGTAAATAATAATATTAATAAAAACGTATCATGATGGACACAGGTACACTTATCTATAACATAAATTCGTAAAATACGTTATATCTTTGTTCCAATAAAAATTAATCTCCTTTTCGCGTGTAAAACGTATCATGATGCTTTTTTTGTTATTATTATTGTTTTATTGTCAGATTTTACCTTATATTCTTTTTGGGAAGATAATTTATATTCAATTACCATAAATCGTGCAATTCATTGTGAATTATTGGACTTTACTATAAATAGGATCGATTTCCATTCTACTTCGATTGCCATAAAAAATATTGATTTTCTTTCCTAATAAAATGAAAACTATAATGGAATCTATTGATTTTCTTTTCTAATAAAATCGTAATAAGTATGAGATGAGATCTTCCATAAATGTTGTTTTTTTTAATGAAACAAATACGCACACAGAATCTTTCACTTGGGATTCTCAAAAAAAAAAAAAAAAAAAAAATCTTTCACTTGGATTTTGAAGGAGTATTAAAAGAATTTCCTTTATGGAGTACACGACTACATTGTCGACTATTTATACCGTTATAGTGTAAATTCAGTGGTAATTAATAAGTAGGGTAAATTATAAATTACATCTCTAAAGTTTAAAATTGCTTGAATTTTACATTTTAAAGTTTGAGAAGTTAGATTTCACAAATAAGATTTGACAAACAAGATTTTTTTGACATATGAGAAAATACTATATGTTTTTTTATATAATATTTTTTTTTGACAAACAAGATTATTCAGACCTCTTCAAAAATTTGACATTATTTTAATCATATATACTGATATGATAAAATACTATCTGTTGTTTTGATGCTTCGAACTTGTCGCCCCTTTAAGTATGATTTGTGGGTTTTGTTGATATTTAAGTGATTTTAATGAAATCTAAGAATTAGCATTACACCATTACCTTACAAAGGTAAGTGCCACAAATACATAAACCCAAAGAATCAACTAGAAATGAAATCGTTAAACAAATTGCACCAACTTTAAGTAACTTTCTTGGCTTGGAAATGATATTGACAAGTGAACGAATGTTACAGAGAAAACAAAAGTGTATTATTCAGCAAAAAAAAAAAAAAAAACAAAAACAAAAAAAACCAAAAAACAAAAAACAAAAAACAAAAGAAAAGAAAACAAAAGTGTATCACTGTACGTTTCCCTTTCATCCACCATATAGAAACAATACTCAATAATCTTTGGCTAACGACGACAAGTACCATTCTTCTCCATGTGTGTAATTGTTCATGGATCACCTTGACCCTTAGTTAAAGCTTTTTTTGGCGTCTGGAACATCACCTCCCATAACGTAAAAATAATATCTTTCCGCACAAAAAACTAATGCTTTCTTTACCTCGAGTCTAGGTTCCTATGAAAAAGGCTATTGATATTGCCCTGGTGTTGAGAACATTAACCATTATGAGGGCTAGCTCTATTACATTTGTTGTCGCACTTTTAGGGTCAGATTTAAGGAAAGAGATTCAAAGTTTGTATAATGATGATGCTCGAAATCGTCAGTAAGCTACACGGTCCGCACGTGCTCCTGATGACGTACCTGCACAATAAAAAGAGTGAAGACCTAAGAAAGGGCACCGGTGTGGTGCCGGCCAAAAGCCCTCCGAAGGTCAAGTCAGAAACATTTTCTTTCAACACTAGAGTGCTAGAGTTGAGGTAATTGTGCGTACCTTGTTTCGAGAGGGTGATGGGGTATTTATAGTAGCGTTGGGCCGAAATCCATGCTTTGGTCAAGGAGTTCTTTTCCTTTTAGGACAGTAATACTTGGATTTCACATATCTCCCAGAATCCTTACCCTTATAGGAGTCTCCTTAATTAGACGTGTTGTTCAAGAATCGTTTTCATATGCGTGTTAACCAAGTAAGGTTGTGGACGGGACCATGTCTAACTTCGTCAGCCTTATGTCGTCGGCTTGGCGATATACGTGGAGTTGTTGGCTTGTTGGTGAAAGTCGTCAGCTTCAGACTCTACAGCTTCCAAGGTCGTCAGCTTCAAGTAGCCCTAGAGTTAGGGTCGTTAGCCTATGGGTTGTCAGTCCTAGGCTCGTCAGCCTTGTATCATCAGGATAACCCTTATCAGCTGCCCCCTATTCCACAGCCTCGTCAGTCTCTCCTGACGAGCTATGGAGTATATACTTAGAACTTCGCGCGGCTTCCATTAATTGCCAGGACACGTGGTTCAAACTGATTCGCCTCAATCTGCGACGAGCGCGTCGCTTCGTCTTCCGTGCCCTTTTTCCTATATATATACCTCCTATTCCCTTCATTTCGAACTTTCCAACATTTGCGATCTTCTGAGAGCCAAAGCGTCACGTTCACTTGCTAGCTTCGTCAACCCCCGAAGTCGTCAACCTTTCGAGACCGTCAGCCTCGTTCAAAGGACTTATTACCCGTAAGTTTCTCTCTTATATTTTTTTTTAGGTACTTTCCTTTGGTGAGGTCGTCAACCTAGGTTCTTAGAATATACCCATCGTTTGTAGGAAGTCAGATGTCAAGTGAGGAATCGTCGATCCGCGAGGGAGCGGGTTATGACGAGGTCTTCCCGTCAGGTCGGGGGCCCGAGGAGGGCTTGTCCCGTTCGTCAGAGAGGGAAACGTCAACCCATTCTTCTGACGAAGAGGAAGCAACAAGTAGAGGTGGTGAGGTTGGAGATGGAGAGAACCCTGGTGACGGGGTTGAAGACGATAGTGACGAGACGTCCTTAGAGAGTACCTCGGGTGCTTATGACGATCGTCCCTTCATTCTTCCCAAAGAGTGGTCCGTCAACAAGTTCTCACCAACGATGACGAAGAACGTTTTTAGGAATCTTCGAGCCCGTTACCAAATACCCGTCGATATCCTAATTTGTCTTCCTGAGGAGGGTGAGAGATGTTACTCGGGACGAACTGCAGACGTGGGCATGTACGATGCCATGTTTGCAGCGGGATTAAAGCTACCACTGACGGCCTTACATCGTCAGCTGGCAAACTTTTTGGGCATATCCGTCACTCAAATTGCTCCTAATGCTTGGAGAACCATCATTGGAGCCGAGATCTTGTGCGGCCGTCTAAGTGGTGGTCACCGTCAACTCACCCTAGACGAGTTTTTCTGGTGCTATAGGCCCCAACATATCTCCTCGTCAAAAGGGATATATCATTTCTCTACGAGGAAGAAAGAGTTGAAGTTGGTATCTGATATGCCTGACTCCAATAGAAAGTGGAAGGGCAGATACTTCTTTGTGGAATGGACGAATTGGGTATGCCGTCCAAAGGAGTGGAAATTAATGCCAAACGGCTTTTTCGACAACACTTGGGCATACGTCCGGGACTTAGGTTGACCCTGTCGGCTTCCTTTACTCCATTAATGTCTAATTTCTAATCCCGTCTCTTTTCTTTTTCAGCAAACGTCCGTCCACGTGTGACGAAGGAGCAGGAGGACTTTATCCATCGGGTAACGTCCATTCCCTTGGAGGAGAGAAAGTGTAGGGACTTGATTACCCTCGACGCTTTACATTTGTTTTGTGGGGGTCCAGAGCCGACGGAAGAAGCTCGACGACTGAACGATCTCTCCCGTCGCCGTAAGCATTTCCTAAAGACTCTGTCAACTCTGTCCTACATTGTTTTCTTCTGATTCTATTGTTATTTCTTGACAGAAATGGAATCGGCCAAGCAAAGGATACACGCTGCCGCTGCTGCCAAGAAGAGAGAGGAGGAGGCAAAGGCCAGAGGGGAGGCGACACCGTCGTCAGCTTCCAAGCCCGTCGGGAAGAAGGGCGTCAAAAGGAAGACTGACGGGACGGACGATCGGTCCGGGAAGAAGGTGGTCCCTTCCCCTGGGGACAAAACTACTAAGAAGCCGTCGCCCCCAAGAGCTTCTCATGGGTCAGGCAAAGGCTTGATGACGGCTCCTGGCCTGTCCGTCACTCCTGATCCTGTCCGTCACCTCCTTACCCACAAGGATTATGCTGTGGAGGTGGCAGAATCCATCTTAAAGGAAGAGGAGATGGAGCTGTGTGACGAGCAGCCGACGGACGAGATAGGGTCGTCAGGGTTGTTTGACCTTACCCGGGTAAGCTCTTTTTTTCACACCCCGTTACTTGGACAAGCTTATATATGACTGACGCTGTTTGTTATGTCTTGCAGGCCATGGTTCGGATGAAGTTCTTGCGGGACAAATGTGCTGCCAAGGAAGCGGTGGCCTCCCGTCTGCATACCCGGCTCAAGAATGCTGTTGACGCTCAGCAGCAGTATAAGGAGGCCAACGTCCATCTAGCCGGGGAGGTGAAGAGACTGACAGACAGGCTGGCGGAGGAGACCCGTCAACGGGGCTTGGCTAACGAGGCAAGGCTGTCGGCGGAGAAGGAGCTACAAGGACTTATGAGTCAGGTGGAGACGGTCAGGAATGACGCCGTGGCGGAATTCAAGGATTCCCAGTCATTCATCGATTCCTGCGCCGTCTACTACGCTAACGGTTTCGAGGACTGCTTGAAGCAGGTAAAGTCCGCTTATCCTGACCTGGATTTATCCGGGATAAGCATGGATGAGCCCCTACCGTCAACCCCGGCGGGTGAGTCCATACTTGAGGAGAATGACGAGACTACCGAGCCTAAGGCAGATTCGAGGGACGGCAGCTTTGTCCTTGCCCAACTGGCCTTGGAGAGATCCGTCACGTTGGCTCCGTCAGCCGGTCTTGAAGCGGAAAAGTCTAATGCTGACCCTTCTACTCCCGTCATTGTCCTGTCCCCGTCAACTGCTCCTTCAGCTTTGTAAATCCTATGTTGTAAACATTTGTTTTAAGCTGTAATGAACTTTCATGCCTGACGCCCGTGTTTTTGGGCTTGTTGTAAAGACAATTTTATTTTATAGTATCTAATGTTCATTGCTTCCTAATAATGTTATTTTTCTTCCGACGCTTTCATGCCGTTGGTTTGAATTTTGTAATGCTTTTGTATTTTAATCGTGGGCTCGCCTATTTTGACGAGGCTGCCTGCTTTGTGAGCTTTGCATATCCTTTTTCTTTATGGGGTTGTCCACTTTGTCTACCTTATGGATTTAAGGCCGTTCTCTTCGTGGACCTTAAGGTCGTCAATTTCGTGGACCTAGTGTTGTCCACTTTGGGGACTTAAGGCTGTTTATTTCGTGGGTTTGAGGTCACCCATTTTGTGGATTAAGTAGAGATTTCGTCAACGTCGTAGACATAAGGCCGTCAATCCTGTGGCCGTCAACCCTTTGGTTATTTTAGCTCCGTCTACTCTGTAGACATGATGTCGTCCATTTTGAGGAATGGATTGAGATCGTCCATTTTATGGACTTCGTGGACCAATTTTCCCTTGTTTTGACGGATTTAAGGTCGTCCACTATGGACCTTGTTGTAGGTCCGTCCACTTTGTGGACTTAAGGTAGTAGTTCTATCCTTTGTGTGGATTCAATAGTCGACCTGTCCTTTGTGGACTTAAGGTTGTCCCCTTTGTGGACTTGGGGGCGTCCACTTTTAGGGTCGTTCACGTCGTAGACTAAGGGTCGTTTACTTTGTGGTCTTTGGATCGTCCATTTCGTGGACTTGGTAGCTTCGTCCACTTTTGTGGATTTTAGCTTGGTCGTCTACTTTAGGGTCATCCATCTGGTGGACATAGTCGTTCCGTCTACCTAATAGATGCACAAGTCGTTACTGAATAAACTACTCTTATTGTGTTGAAGGCATACATAAGTATAAAATTGTTCAAAAATGAATAAACCTTAGCCCTTTGGGCTTTAAATGTATTGTAATGAACTAAAATAAATGACTAAAATAAATGACTGAAAAGAAGTAGACTGGAAGTGAGTAGTAGCGTTCTTTGTCTTCTACTGGTAGTATTTTCTGAGGTGCTCGGCGATCCATGGATGGCGTAGTTTTAGTCCGTCCAAAGTCTCCAAGTGGTAGGTGCCCTTCCTTAGCCATGATGCTATTTTATAGGGCCCTTCCCAGTTCGGGCCGAGTTTTCCTTGTGTAGGGTCTTTGGAGGTGCCCATTACTTTCCTTAAGACGAGGTCTCCAATTTCGAAGTACCTGTGCTTGACTCGGGAATTGTAGTGTTTAGCCATAAGGTCCTGGTATCGCGCGAGCCTCTGTTCAGCTGTCGCCCTAATTTCGTCAGTTAGGTCAAGCTCCAGACGCCTAGCTTCGTCATTCCTTCCTTCGTCGTGGTTGTCCACTCTGTAGCTTGTGAGTCCGATCTCAGCTGGTATAACAGCTTCACTTCCGTATGTTAGCCGGAATGGAGTTTCTCCTATGGGGGTCCTGACGGTTGTCCTGTATGCCCATAATACGCTGGGTAGTTCCTCTGGCCATATGCCTTTTGCCCTCTCGAGCCGAGTTTTGATTATCCGAAGCAAGGATCGGTTCGTGACTTCGACTTGTCCGTTGGCTTGGGGATGAGCAGGGGAAGAGTAATGGTTTTTGATCCCTAATTGTGAACAGAAATCTCGAAAGGCGTTATTGTCGAACTGTTTACCGTTGTCCGAGATCAGGACCCTTGGAATTCCAAACCTGCAAATGATGTTCTTCCAAACAAAACTTCGTACGTTCTTCTCGGTGATAGTGGCTAAGGCTTCAGCTTCTACCCATTTGGTGAAGTAGTCGATTCCGACTATTAGGAACTTCAGCTGCCTTGTCGCCGTCGGGAATGGGCCCATGATATCTAACCCCCATTGGGCGAACGGCCACGGAGCAGTTATCGGGGTTAGTTCTTCAGCTGGCTGCTTGATGAAGTTACTGAACCGTTGGCACTTGTCGCATGTCTTGACATATGTCTGGGCGTCCTTCTGCATGGTCGGCCAATAGTATCCGGCCCGGACTAATTTGTGGACCAACGATCGTGACCCTGAATGATTGCCACAGATCCCTTCATGTACTTCTCTCATGACGTAATCCGCTTCTTCGAGTCCTAGACACCTTAAGTACGGCCGGGAGAAACTCCTTTTGTATAAAATGCCCCTTATTAAGATGAATCGTGCCGCCTGGACCTTTAGCTTCCTCGCGGCTTCCTTTTCTTCAGGCAAGATGCCCTCTTTGAGATAAGCGACCAGAGGGGTGGTCCAATCGTTTTCGGATCTTACCTCCTGCATACTGATGACATCTATCAGTGGTGCGAGTTGAGTAAAAGATAATGCCTTGCCGGAGATGATCATGTGTTCCGCGGATGCAGCTTTTGCAAGGTGGTCGGCTTGCTCGTTGTCTCCCCTTGGGATTTGAACAACTTTTGCCTAGAGCTCGTCCACCTTCCTCTTTGCTTGTTCCAAGTACATCTTCATTCTTTCTCCCTTACATTCGTAGTCACCGTTTATCTGATTAGTGATTACCTGAGAGTCGCAATGGACTACCGTGTCTACGGCTCCTACGGCCTTGGCCAGATCTAAGCCTGTTATGAGGGCTTCATACTCTGCTTCGTTGTTGGTCGTAGGGAAATCAAGTCGAATCATGCATTCGATCTTGTCGCCCTCTGGAGAACGAAGTACGACTCCTGCTCCGCCAGCTCTCCTGTTTAATGACCCGTCGGTGAACACGTTCCATTGGGAACTCTCCGCCCCTTGACCCTCTTTATAGGTGAATTCCACAATAAAGTCAGCGAGTACTTGCCCTTTGATGGCAGTGCGGGGGCGATATTTTATGTCAAATTCGCTCAATTCTACCGCCCATAAGGCCATACGTCCCGCGGCATCAGGGCTACTCATTGCT
Source organism: Castanopsis chinensis (assembly GCA_032878915.1). Lineage (NCBI taxonomy): Eukaryota > Viridiplantae > Streptophyta > Magnoliopsida > Fagales > Fagaceae > Castanopsis > Castanopsis chinensis. Next base: position 4,639,637 of record JAVQMG010000113.1, read on the forward strand.
CGTCGTATGGGCTTGTCAGTCAGTATGACCACCGTATAGGCTTGGAAGTACAACTTAAGCTTGCGTGCTGCCGTTACTAGAGCGAAGACCAGTTTTTCTAGTGGCGAGTATCTTTCTTCTGCCCCGTGGAGTGCTCGGCTGGCGTAGTACACCGGCCTTTGTACCTTGCTGTCTTCCCTTACTAAGGCTGCGCTGACGGCAGCTGGAGAAACGGCCAAATAGAGGAATAGTTCTTCGCCTGGTTGGGAGGGGGTTAACAGTGGCGGCGATGATAGGTAGGTTTTGAGGTCTTCAAACGCTTGCTGGCATTCGTTCGTCCATTCGAAGGACTTCTTCAGTGTGCGGAAGAATGGGAGACACCTATTCGTCGCCCTGGATACGAATCGGCTAAGCGCGGCGACCTTGCCGTTAAGGCTCTGTATTTCCTTCACGTTTTTGGGAGGCATCATCTCCATTATAGCTCGGATTTTGTCTGGGTTGGCTTCGATACCTCGTTGGGACACCATGTATCCTAGGAATTTTTCGGCCGTCACCCCGAAGGCACACTTGGCTGGATTTAGCTTCATGTTGTAAGAGCGAAGGGTATCGAAGGTCTCCTTCAGGTCTTTCAAATGATCCTCCTTTCTTCGGCTTTTTACTAGCATGTCGTCGACATATACTTGGACATTTCTCCCGATCTGCTCCATGAACATCTTGTTCATAAGCCGCTGGTACGTTGCACCTGCATTTTTCAAGCCGAACAGCATGACCTTGTAGCAAAAAAGGCCTTGACTTGTCACGAACGAAGTCTTTTCTCGATCGGCTTCGTCCATTAGGATCTGGTTGTATCCCGAAAACGCGTCCATGAAACTTAACAGCTGGTGTTGGGCCGTAGAATCGACCAGGAGGTCGACCCTTGGTAGAGGATAGCTGTCCTTGGGGCACGCTTTGTTTAGGTTGGTAAAATCTACGCACATCCTCCACTTTCCGCTGCTCTTTTTTACCATGACGACGTTCGCTAGCCACTCGGGGTAGTAAACCTCCTGAATGAAGCCCGCTTCTTGTAATTTGTGGACTTCTTCCGCTACTGCCCGATCTCTCTCTGGGGCGAAGACTCTTTCCTTTTGGCGAACCGGCAGAAAAGATGGTGATACGTTCAATTTGTGTACTATGACCGACGGGTCAATGCCTGGCATATCCTCGTGACTCCAAGCGAACACGTCTCGGTTTTCTTTGAGGAAGGCCGCGAGTTCCTGTCATATCGTCGTGTCTGTAAGAGTGCCGATCTTGGTTGTCCGTTCTGGCTGGGAGTCGTCGAGAGGTATTTCTTCCAGTTTTTCTGTGGGCTCCGTCGCTGTATGCTGTTCTTCTATGTTCATGGTCTGTCGGTGGTCGTCCATCTCCATCATTGCTATATAACATTCACGTGCGGCCACTTGGTCTCCTCTTATCTCTCCCACTCCATAGTCCGTCGGGAATTTGATCATTAAGTGATAGGTTGAGGTTACAGCCTTCCACGAGTTAAGTGTGGGACGTCCTATGATAGCGTTGTAAGCTGATGAGCAGTCGACCACAAGGAACGCTACATTCTTGGTGACTTGCTGAGGGTAGTCTCCAATGGTTACTGCCAGGGTGATGACGCCAAGGGGAAATACCTTTGTTCCTCCGAAGCCGACTAGCGGGGCATTAGTCGGAGCTAGTCGTTCCCTATCAATTCCCATCTGTTGGAATGCAGGATAGTAGAGGATGTCTGCTGAGCTCCCATTGTCGACAAGAACTCGATGCATGTTGTAGTCTCCTGCTTGTATGGTGACGACGAGCGCGTCATCATGGCGGTGGTGGAGGCGCCGTGCATCTTCTTCGGAGAATCCAATGAGGGGGTTATCAATTCGTGGTATTTTGGGTACGGATCCCGTCAACTGGATGTTCTGGACCATTCTGAGATATGTCTTTCGAGCTTTCTTCGATGATCCAGCGGTTGCCGTGCCCCCTACAATCATCCGGATATCGCCTAAGGGCTGTCTGGGGCGTTCGTTTTCCCGTCGGGGAGCTTGGTCTTGCGGCGGTTCTGCCCGCTTTTTGCTAACGAACCTCTACAGCCTCCCTTGCCTGATTAGGGCTTCTATCTGCTGCTTTAGGTCGTAACAGTCAGCCGTATCATGCCCATGGTCTCGATAGAAGCGGCAATATTTGTCCCTTGGTCTTTTGTTGGGGTCTCCCTTCATCTTGCCGGGAAAAGTCAAAGTCCCCTCGTCCTTGATTTGCATTAGGACCTGATCGATAGGGGCGGTCAGCGGTGTGAAGCTCGTGAATCTCCCTGGGGGCGGCTTGGAGCAGCGATCATCTCGTCGCTCTTCGGTCCTAGCCTTCTTTTGCCCTCTATCCGTTCGTGCGTCTTCCTGCCTTTCCCTTTTCTTAGGCTTATCTTCCCTTGCAATCAGCGCGTCCTCCGCGTTCATGTACTTTGTTGCCCGGTAAAGCACGTCGGACATTGTTTTTGGATCGTTCTTATACAAGGAGAAGAGGAACTTACCTTTTCGCAGCCCGTTGGTGAAGGCTGCGACTTGTATTTTATCGTCCGCTTCATCTATTGAAAGAGCCTCCTTGTTGAACCTCGTTATGTAGGATCTTAAGGTCTCGTCTTCCCTCTGCCTGATGCTCATCAAGCATGCCGTGGACTTCTTATACCGGTGGCCCCCGATAAAGTGTGACACGAACTGGGCACCTAACTCTTTAAAGGTACTAATCGAGTTGGGCGTCAACCTGCTATACCAGACTCTTACGGACCCTTTCAATGTAGTAGGGAAAGCCCTGCACATAATCCCATCTGGCACTCCTTGAAGGTGCATTATAGTTTTGAAGGACTCTAAGTGATCCAGGGGGTCCTTGGTTCCATCGTAGCTTTCCACCTGCGGCATACGAAACTTTGGGGGACGAGGGCACAAGGTGATGTGTGCCGTGAAAGGTGAATCAGTCCGCTGGACCAGGTCGTCGAGGTCGTTAGATACTCGTCCTTTGAGGGCGTTCATCATCACGTCCATTCGTTCTCGCATCTCCTGCATCTCTGCGGCGATGTGAGGTGGTAAGGCTTCAGAAGGGGTAGTCATATTGGTATCTCGCCTCTCCAGCCTGCTTGGAGCATTGCTGCCTTCGGGTGCTTCGGGATCCCTTCTCTCAGCGCTTATTTCCTCCTGATTCTCCTCTGGTATTCCAGGACGTGTGTTCTTCTGTCGTAGCTGCTCCTCTAAGTCGTGATTCTGTTTGGTCAGGCACTCGACCGCTGCTGCGAGCGTTTGGACTTGTCTTTCCAAAACGGTAGCGCGCGGTTTGTCCGCCTGAACGTTGTTGGTGGTAGCCATTGAGCGGGTGAGTACCATGCAACTTTTTGTCCGGGAAGTGATAGTGTGACGTTGCTTCTTCTTCCCCACAGACGGCGCCAACTGATTATGCTCGAAATCGTCAGTAAGCTACACGGTCCGCATGTGCTCCTGATGACGTACCTGCACAATAAAAAGAGTGAAGACCTAAGAAAGGGCACCGATGTGGTGCCGGCCAAAAGCCCTCCGAAGGTCAAGTCAGAAACCTTTTCTTTCAACACTAGAGTGCTAGAGTTGAGGTAATTATGCGTACCTTGTTTCGAGAGGGTGATGGGGTATTTATAGTAGCGTTGGGCCGAAATCCATGCTTTGGTCAAGGAGTTCTTTTCCTTTTAGGACAGTAATACTTGGATTTCACGTATCTCCCAGAATCCTTGCCCTTATAGGAGTCTCCTTAATTAGACGTGTCGTTCAAGAATCGTTTTCATATGCATGTTAACCAAGTAAGGTTGGACGGGACCATATCTAACTTCGTCAGCCTTATGTCGTCGGCTTGGCGATATACGTGGAGTTGTTGGCTTGTTGGTGAAAGTCGTCAGCTTCAGACTCTACAGCTTCCAAGGTCGTCAGCTTCAAGTAGCACTGGAGTTAGGGTCGTCAGCCTATAGGTCGTTAGTCCTAGGCTCGTCAGCCTTGTATCATCAGGATAACCCTTATCATATAAGATATCTAAGTATATGAAATTTCACTTGAAAGACCCAAAGAGTTACCAGATGCAAGGTTTTTGAGGTTGAACTGGGGTCGAACCGTAATGATGTTATAATTAATTTAATAATTAATTAAAAAAAATATAGATATTAAATTTATAAAACTAGCAAAATTAACTAATATATCTATATATGTGAGGGAAATTTAATGATTTTCAAGTATATATTTAATAATTAAATAAGAAAGTTAATAAAATAAAATAATAACCATGAAAACATTAAAATTTATGATTAATTTTTGAAGTAAAGTTGAATATCTTTGAAGGATTTTAATTATAATTTTTCTTTAATTCCTTGTAAGAGATGAAAATTTTAATTAAGTAGAATAAAATTGTGTTAAATTGTTTTTATAAAAAAAAAAAAAAAAAATTGCTAAGGGGTTGGACCTCACGGTTCTTGCACCGGTTCGTGCGGTCCAACTCCGGTTTTAGGGGTTCATGGAATTAACTAAAAATACGGTTCTTTAGGTTTAAAAAACCGATTTTCATCCCGGTTTTTGGTTTTCACGGTCCGACCTCCCGGTTCGGTCCGGTTCTAAAAACAGTGACCAGATGTCGTATATCTAAGTATCTTACCCATTTGACCTCATTTGATTCCGTCTACCATCTACGGCTAGGATTTGCCTCCTTGGCCTAAGTCTAGGTCTACTAAATCAAGTAAGCGAATTCATTTTTTTATATGCATATATCAAATGTATAAGATATCGAAGATTCTAGCCTTTGGCTCCTATTGAGCAAAATATTTAGCAATATGTCCCTGCTTCAAAACTATATAGGGGCATGTTCCTGTTTCGATACTTGATCACCGTAAAGCCAAGTTACTTAAGGAACTCGACTATTAGAAAGTCGAGTTTTGGGTAGGCTGTTGCCACGCTAGATCACCATTGTGGCTTTTCCGCAATAAAATATTCTTGTGTTACTGTTTAGAACTTGGCAATGGGAAAACCGAGTTATATGCAGAATAAAATGGAATTTTGAATGTAACGTCTCCAAAACAATTTGTCTCCCTCCCTCCTTCAATCCGATTAGTAGCCACCCTCAGTCTGTTCAGTAGACCCTTTCCAAGTTCAACACATCTTCAAGTTCTCTTATTTCTACCTGTTGGCCGAAGCTCAACCCAAACCCACACCCAAAACTCTCACCATAACCCTCACCATAGCCGAAGCTCAACCTAATCCATCTTCAAAGTTAAAGGATTAGAAACGTATTAAGGTAATTACTAAATGCTGAGTTCAATTTTTTTTCCCCTTTGCATTTAATCTGAGTTAAGTGATGCTTGTGCATGTACTTTGATTTGAGTGTGGCTTCTTAAGTTTTTTTCCCACGACACGATTACTCTTCATCTGACATCTTCCCGGGTAACTAATAAATGGGATTGGCAAGAAGTGATTGCATGTATCATGCTTGTTTGTACAACTTACACTCCACTAACAGTGACACGCATGTATCTAAAACATAATTAAGGAAAATAGTTCTCCAACAAAGTCCAATTACACAACGACACGATTACTCTTCATTTGACATCTTCATGTCTAACTAATAAATGGGAGCAGCAAGAAGTTATTGCATGTATTGTGCTTGCTCGTACAACTTACACTCCATTAACTCTCGAATCTTGACTTGGGTTTGATATCGATTAAGATGTACCTTCATTCGATTATTTTCTTCTCTTATGCGGTTCAATGCTCTACGAAGTTCATCGATTGTGTCTCTTGGCATCAGCGATGCAAGTCATCGAGGCACCGACAACTTATAGCAGACCCACTCGTTATAGAACATTTCCTGTTCATGGAGTAACCAAGCCCACTCCTACGTCATGGTGTTGTGAACCCTTACACTATTTTGCAGATTCGGATTGATTGGATAATTGAACTCATCTTGCAATACCCAGCAACAACCCATTGCAGTGAACGCATAGCAAGGCCTATAGATGAAAGGGTTGCCATAACCAGACATTGACGTTGAATACAATAACATCAAATGATTGAGTTAACAATGTGCATCAACTATTGGTAAATAATGTATATCTGCATAAGATGGTACACGACAAAGACATTTATAAATTTGTGTACTATTACATGTTAAAAATGAAATGCTAACACTCAAATCTGATCGTAAACATTAGACGTTGTTGTTAATGTCTACACGTTGTGTGCAATACAGAATCTTGTTGTTAATGTCTGACAAATGTTGATTATGTACGTTCAACTTATGCAAATATAAAGATTAACTGTTCATCAGTTTTAGAAAATCTAAATATTTTCATTTTTTGTGAATAAAATTTACACCGCCAAAGACCCAATGTACACACATAACACTGATCACCCAAATTAGATTTATTGTACATTTCTTGTAGCAAACTTAAAGATTGTCATTTTTACTAATTAAAGTTTTACAACACCAAATAACTAATATAACCCCAATGTACTCACATAACACTCATTCCAGAAAATACCAAAGCACAAGTAATACAACCTATCAAATGAAAATTCTTCTCTAACAAAACATACATTATGGATGATAAACTTGTGTAATATCTAAAACTACTCTTTACCCACTCCATAAAATTCTCTATGTACTTCAAAGAAGAAAATGAGTTTCTCACCTAAAAAGATAAAGAGATAACACCAACTTCTGGGAGGAAATTCTGAAAATGAGGATAAGCTGATTTGAAAATGGGGAGACTCTGTTCTGGGTACTGAAGAGGTAAGTAGTAGCATAACTCGATTATACCAGAGTCGAGTATTCATTACTAAACTCGATTTTCCCTTCCTCAGGTTAAGCACATGACAAGAACACCTCACATGTGAACAAGTAATTTAAATTCCCCCAGTTTCTTGATTTCGAAAGGATCAAGTTTCTGAGTAACTCGGTTTCCCCATTGTTGAGTTCTAAATAGTACAGCTGGAATATTTAATTGCCCAAAAGCCACGATGGCAGTCAAGCGTGGCAACGACTAGCCCAAAACTCTGCTTTGTAATAATCGAGTACTTTAAGTAACTCGATTTTAAGGTAATCGATTATCAAAACAGGGGCACGCCCCTATATAGTTTTGAAACAGGGACATATTGCCAAATTTTTTGCTCAATTGGGTCAAAAGGCTAGAATCCCCATAAGATATCTATATGAAACAATATGATTAGTTGTAGGTTGATTGTTTTTTCGATGGTTAATTAGTATTGTACTCTTTGATTTTAGCATTGTATTAATTCAATTGGCACAAAAATTAAAAAATTTAAATGAGATACATGGCACAAAATTGAACTCCAATTGAAAAATCTAGGTTATTAAATTTTCTTTAAATCCAATTAGTAGTAGGAGATTGGTTTTTCGATGGTTTATTTATATATGACTCTTTGATTTTAGAACTATATTAAGTCAATTGGCACGAAAAATTAAAATTTTAGATGAGATATATGGGGCAAAATTGGACTCCATTGAATAATCTAATTTGATTTTCTCTCAATTTTGAATATATATATGTGTGTGTGTGTGTGTGTGCGCGCGCGCGCATGCGCACGAACGTGCAACTATGCATGAAATTCAATAGAAAATTAAGGTAATAAGTAGAAGCAAAGAATCCTTTAACCATCCATTAAAAAATATTCAAATTATTTATTTTAATTTATTAAAAGTTTTCATTTAATTTTGTAATGTTTATGGGATATAGTATTATGTTTTGTGTAAAATTATTACAATTTTTCTTCATATTTTGATGAATATTAATAATTTTTTCAAAGATATCTTACATAATTGCTCAATCTACTTATTGTATTTTTGCCTCTGCTCGGTAGTTTCATAGCAGGGTTTTTTGCACTGCTTCAATCATCCAAATTTTCCCGACCCACACGTAGGCTACATCTAGCTATCAAAAGAGAAGCTCTTAGTTGTTAGTATAGTACTAGTGTATAACTCCTGCATATGAATAGTACAATTAAAAAAATTACAATTACACACATATATGGATTCAAATTATTCTCTCTCTCTCTCTCTCTCTCTCTCTCATTTTTTATTTATTTTAATTTCTTTTGGATATACACATGAGTTTACTCTTTTTTTTTTCTTTTTCTTTTTTTGTCTATTGAATTCTTGACGATTTATTTATATTAGACTCTTATGTACCTCATTAACTCACCTAGAAAAAAATTTAAAAAAAAAACTTAAATAGGACACATGGCACAAAATTAGACAACAATTAGAATCTAATTTAGAACATTATTAGATTTTCTCTCAGTTTTACCTATATATATATATATATATATATATATATATTAGGGGTGGCAATTTTGCCCTGCTCGCTTAACCCACCCCTCCTCACTTCGCCCTGCGGGGTTTTCCCCACCTCGTATAGGTGGTGAGGCGGGGATGAGGCAAGATTTTAGCCTTGCACCACGAGGCGGGGCAGGATGAGTTTAGACTTTTTAGACCTACCCCGCCCCGTCCCTATCTCGCTTCTTGTTGCTAAGGGTTATAATTATAAAATTTTCATACCCTAAAACTCTAATATTTAAACAAACATATCAATATTAACTGATTTTATTCTATCCATTGTGGTTCTCTGCTTTTATTTTGTTATGTTTTATAAAAAAATTGTACTAGTTGTAGGCCAAATTTACAAAAAGTAGAGTTTTATAGGGTGGGGCGGAGCTTCGCAAGGCCCCAAGGGGTGGGGATGGGATGAGAAAGTTTTCCCCGTCATGCGGGGGTGGGGCAAGGTGGGGATGGAGCAAGACAAAACCAAGCGGGGCAAGGACAAAGACCCCATCCTTCGGCCCTGCCCTATTGCCATCCCTTATATATATATATATATATATATATATATTTATATATTATACTACCAGCACAGTAAAAGGAGACATAACCTAAAGGGTGGGCTAGTAGAGAGAGAGGATGAGGGGCCTCTCTCTTCAATTCTGTAAGGCAGAGAATGGCCATATAATCGATTTACACTTGATTTGGTTGCCCCATTTTGCAGTAGATGCTATCGATCCTACATTCCCCTAGCTACCAGTGCTATATTTAATACATTCTTTTCTATCAAGCATTTGTGCAAAATAATCCAGCTCAAATATTATGATATTTTCTTTGAAGCTTGTCCAGTATCTTTTGTTTTGCATTGCGCCGGTCAACAACTATTTTATATCTATATATACAATAAAACCGAAGCCTCTGAATTTTTTTTGGACTTTTTGTTGACTTTGTGAGAGCTTGTCATGTAAGATTTGAAGCTCTCACAATTTTTCACATCAACGATATTAAAAAAAAAAAAAAAAATCACTCTTAAAAAAACTCTTTCTCCCAAAGAAACAAAACTCGATCAATCTTTTTCTCTTCCATACGCACAGTTGCACACTCTACTCTTCTTCTTCTTCAACTTTCTCATTTAAATGCATCTCCCTTGTTTTATTTTCTCAACTTCCTAATCTCAATCTCTCTCCATCGTTTCCCCCAATCCTTCATCCATTTGCTTATCCTTAAGGTTTTGTTTCCACTCTTTTTTTTTTCTTTTTCTTTTTTTAAATTTGGAAATATGAATTAGGTTTTGGTATTGTGGTTTGATTTGTTTTGATTTAGGAAGAACAAATGCTTGACTTTGATTTGTAAAGCCTTTGCTTTTTTTAATTAAGGTTTAGGCAGAGTACCAATGGTCGAATCTTCTCTTAGACATTCCTAAGTCCAATGTTTTTCTTTGATTTTTTAAATTCCTTGGATTAAATTATTTAACAAATTTACCATCTTTGACTTATATATTTGTTTCACATTGCCCTTTGGTTCTTTGCAATTCAATTCTCTACAGGTCCATCAAGTTTCTTTCTTCTTTCTTATCTTGTGCTTCTTAATGAAGTTTGGTGAATGCCCAGTTGCTTATTTTGGATTCTCAATTGTTATTCAGCTTCCTTTGCATTAGAATCAGTAAGTAGAGGTATTTCTTTCGTGTGTTTGTAAACTTGTAATGTAAGCCTACTGTGGGAATTTGATTGGGCTTCTGATTTTGTTGGGTTCAATTGATTGATAATATTGGTGGATATATGCCAACATTGTGCATCATGTTTCTGCTTTTTAGTGGGAGAGATACTATCTTCAGGTGCCTTTAAGCTTTATATTATGTTGGTTGTTGTATTAAGTTGGTCTTATTTTTGATAATAAACCATATTGACAATGGTAGTTAGGCTTTGTTTGAAAACTCATAAGGGAATGGAATGAAATAGAATGAAATGATCATAAAGGAATGGAATGTATTTAAGCGAGAAAAAGGAATCGAATGAAATTAAGTAACTTTATTTGGATGTTTTAAAATAAAGGAATGCAAATGAATGGAATGTAAGTAATCTTGTTTGGATGTAACATAGAGGGAAATGAATTGAATCATTTTATGACAATATTACTATTAGACCTCTATTTTCAAATAAAGGGCTTGATATAAAGGGGGTATTTTGGGAGTTTAAGTAAAAAATTCATTAAATGTAATTTCATTCCCTCCAATTCCTCCCAATTTTGGAGGAAATGAAAAATTGAGGTTTTAAGGGAATAGAAAGGAATGCGTGTTTCCTCCTATCCATTCCATTCCCGTCTACTTCAACTCCCAAACAAGGGAATGAACTTTCCATTTCCTCCATTAAAACTCCTAAACAAGGGAAGGAAAGAATATTCTAAAATTATTCTCTTTATTTCTTTTTATTCCCTCCTCCCAAACAAGGGCTTAAGGTGTTACATGTGTTTTATGCAGTTTAGCTTCTTGAAAGTACGTTTTTGGAGTTGCAATTTCACTCAAGTATCTTGACATTTTTTGGAGCTTCATATTATATTGGTTGTTGTGTTAAGTTAGTGAAATTTTTATTGGTTTTTCAAGGTTAATTTTTGTTTTGCTTTTCAATGTATCAGTGAACATGTTGGGGGAGTGAATTGTGCTTTAATGGCATATGTGGTGAAGACTAAATTAATGACTTTTATCGTGACTTCTTTGACATCCTAATTTTTCTAATAATGACAACAATGCTAGCAAGTGGCAATGTAGTTGTTGCTCAGCCTAAAAGCCAATGGAATGGTTGTTTTTTGTACTATCAAGGTCTTTTTTGTAGATAGAATGGTAGTTTTATTTATATCTTGATGGTTATGTAGTTTGTTTATGGTGTTGTTGAAAGTTGTCTTTCTAATTCAATTCCAGAATTTTGGGCATGGTTAGTTTTACTTTATAATTTTTAGTACTTGGGTTGAATGCCATATAATGTGTTGTTTTGCGCATCACATAGGTATTAAAGGAAAAGTAAATATTGGAGCTCTGTTATATGCTTGCAGCATTTGCAATGGTGGCTCTACATGCAAGCCAGGGTGGTCACAGTGCGCACCCAAAGACCGGTGCTTGGGCCTTGAGGACGTTGGGCTCACAATCTATTTGTATAGTGGGCTTTTGGCGTTTCCTGCTATGGGGTGAGTCCTTGATGGAGTACCCCCGAGGTTTTTGTCTTCTTCCTTCTCCTTTTTCTTCTCTTAGTTTCCTCCTCCCTCCCTCTCTCTCCTCCCTCTCGCTCTCCCTTTTTCTGATATCCTCTCCACTATTTATAGCCGCAGCTGGGTGGTTTAGTGGATGGGGAGGTCCAATGTTATCTTCTCTAAGTGGTGAGCAATTATGAGCGAGAAATGGGACGATGGTGGCATTGGAACTTGATTCCATTGTCACGCTGTTCCTCGGCGGAGAAGCTTTCGAGGTGTGCGGCAGTGCACGGCATGACAGTACGGGTATATGACCGGCGAAGCCGGCGGAACCTCGGGCATCTCGTGCGCATGGTGTGGTTGGTTCTGCCGACCATACCTAAGGTGAATTCGCTTTTGGCTTTCTGGGTTCCTGGTACAAGATAGGTAGGCTCTCGGCGAGGCCATTTAAACTGACCGGTGCCGGGACACATGAGGAGATGGTCGTTCTTATGGGCCTAGGATCGAACGGTAGTGAGGCCTGGGCCGTTAGCGCAGTTATCCTCGTGGACTAGAGGATGGTGGGCCTAGGGGTTCAATGCCCGTACAATAGCCCCCCCTTGATTCATGAACGGCGCTCGGTGAAGAATCAAGGTCTCCGAGGTACTGAGTCGGCGAAAACCCTTGTTTACTCTTTGTGCGAGGGCTTGTGGCTGCCGTGGACTGGTAAAGGTCGGATCCGCGGTAGACGGTCATTTTTGTAATGATGAGCCTCTGGCTAGCGAACCGCTAGAAGGTGAAAAGGCTGACGGTTCGTAATCCGTGCGCGCGTGTGAGCGGTTTTCCCAAGAAAGAAAAAAAAACGCCTGGCGGGCAGGGATTGGGGCGTTTCCATTCCCAGCCTCTCCCTTCATTTAATGCCCCTGAGCCTATATAACCCTCCTTCCAAGCTCTCATGTTACTTTTTGCACATCCACTCCACAATTCCTCTGCCGAGCATTCTTTGTGTGAAAAACTTCCTCAGTTCTTCGCCTCTTTAGAGTTCCAAGTAAGTGCGTTTACTTTTCTTCCTTTCTTTTTCTGCTCCCTTCCTTATTTTATACTTTTAGAAATGGGTTTCTCCCACCTTCTGGCCCCTGGGACGGCCCTGGCCAATTTTAGAAGGACCTTTGGTGTCCCTGGTGACGTTGATATTGCGTCCTGGAAGGAGGGCGATATTGCCCTTGAGCGGGCAATCAGTCGGAACGTTATCTTCGTTCCACTGATGGCCATATTGGGGGGGGCGTTAGGTTTCCTTTAGACCCCCTTATCGTGAGCACTCTAGGTTTCTACGGCTTGTGCCCCGACCAGCTTCCTCCCAACTTTTATAGGGTCGTTAGTTGCGTCAGCCGTTTGAATCAACTGTACGGGCTTCACCTAAATCATCACGACATCAACTTCATGTACAAACTGTGCGGGAGTTTCTCCAAGGGTTATTACCTAAAGACTAGGGATACTCGAGTCCGGCTGATATCCTGCCTGCCGGACTCGAATAGAAATTCGGCTGGGGAGTTTGTCAGGGTGAGCGGCAACTGGCTTGCCGAGGGTCTGCACTGCCCGCATACTCCTCGTAACGTTGGTCGGTACTGTGACCCTTCAGTTATTTTCAAATTTGTGTTTCCATGGCTTGTTTAACTAACAGTTGTTTCTTTGGAATTCTGGTAGAGACGAAACGCTTTTCTCCGGACATCAGAGTCGTCCACGAGAAAGACCTCAACTTCGTCCTCCGGTCAGAGATTTTTGTGCACCGTGACGGGCAACTCCGAGCGTCTCACCTGATCCTCGGTGTGAACCCCGTGTATACCACGTGGCAATCCATCGGCCCGGCGATCTTGGTCGACAGTCCACTCATATCGTACATCGACGTGCGACACGGCCAATTCCTCCCTCCTTCGCTTACGGTGGGTGAAGCTAGGGATTTAGGCCCCCGTTACACAACTGCAGACGACATTCCCCCGGTTAGGGACGAATCTGCCGAGCGGGTGTCTCGAAGCCGAAGGAGGCACGAGGCCTTAGAGCAGCCGCGTACCGACACCCTGGTGACCGAAGAACGAGCCCACGATCCGATCTCCGCCGCACCCGCCCAGAAGACTAAAATGGTGAAGAAGAGGTCGATGACCTTGTCTCGGTTCATCCCAGACGCCGGTCAGGCTAACCCTTCTCCTTCTCCTACGAGGAGCCTGGTCCATCAGCCCGTTGGTGAGGCCCGAAAAAGGAAGAGGCCCATTGAGAAGGAGGGAGATGCTCCCGGGAACTCACCGCCGAGATCTCCACTTCGACCCAGAGGAGGGGTGACAATCCGGGAGCCGGAGGTTGTTGCTCCCGCCCAAGGACAAACCGTGGAGGCGCCTTCTCTTCCCCCCGAGGCCGGCTGGAAGCATACTTTCAGTCTCGGTGGAGGGCCGCTGCCCGAGACGGCGTGCCTGTGGAGGTGGGAAAAGGGCGAAGGGGGGCGTGTGGCCCAAAGCTTAGCCCAAAGCCTTCTCCTACCCGAGGACGTGAACATATACGCGGAGGCGGATGAAGAGTCACTTTCTCGGCGGCTACAGTGGCACACCGTTGCGGTAAGTTCGGCTTCTTCATTACGTTTGTTTACGGGACTCTGTCAGGAGTTTTTTAACATTTTGCTTCCGTTGTGTTTGTAGGCGGCACAGCTTACTTCCATCGTGGGCGAGAGGCTAAAAGAGGGCGCCGAGGCAACTGACCGGGCACTGAGGCTAAGGAATGCCGCGGAGATACTCGCCGAGGAGAGGCTGGAGGCTGCTAATGCCGCGGAACGGAAAGCAGTTGATGCCGAGAAGGCCCGGCTATCCGCGGCGAGCCGGTTGGGGGAGTTAACGACCAAGTTGGAGGAAACGGAGCTGGAGTTAGCGAAGGCGAATAGCCTAAACTTGGCACAGGCCGACCAGCTCACCTCCCTAAAGGACGCCCTCGAGGCGTGTGAGGATAAATGGTACAACGCGGGTTTCACCGAGGCAGAAAACTCGGTGGAACCCATCGTTCAGCAAGCCCGGCAACATGGCTTTGGCGAGGGTTGGGCGGCTGCGCTTCATGCCGCAGGGGTGCCGGAGGATTCCCCCCTGTGGGATCCCGAGCGGGTTCCGTATCCTGTCCAACCCCAGCTTGGCCACAGTCAGACTGATGCTGATGATGAGGACACGCCGAGCTTGAGGGACCTCGTTCAAGCCATCGACACCCATGTGGAGACGGTGGACCTGGAGGCCACGAGCAACGCCCCCGCCGGAGAGGCTGGTGCACAAGGCGGAACTCCCCTCCCCTCCCAACTTGCCGAAGAGGATCCCGGACAAGCCCAGATCTTCCCTTCCGACACAGCCGTGTGAGGCCGTGATGATCAGATAATTTTTTGCGAGAGTTTTAGATTTTATTTATTTTTTTTTTTTTTTTATGTTATTTCTGGTATAACCCTATGTCGCCGGGGTGTGGTGGCAGGTCATTCAAACGTTTGTCATAATCGTTTAACTTGTGATGCTTGGTTTATAATTTTTGTTATAATGACTTGAAAACAAGTGTTTCGCTTTTAACTTGTGATGCTCGGTTTATAATTTTGGGTTATAATGATTTGAAAGCAAGTGTTTCGCTTTTAACTCGTGATGCTCGGTTTATAATTTTGGTTATAATGATTTGAAAGCAAGTGTTTCGCTTTTACTCCCCTGTTTGTTATGTTTAAGTATGATTGGTATCCGCTATTGTGATTGGCTTTGCGGGAAAGTTTGTGCCTTGCACGGGCTTCAACGTGTACGGGCGACTAAGCCCGCGGCGTGTGGGCGAAGATTTAGGCGGGAACTTTACTCTGGGTGGGATGCGGGAGCATTGACCGGTGACGGGTGGACGGCCCATGACGGTCAATGTCCGTTTAGATATATATGTTGTTTAGGCTTCCATCTTTGGGACGACGTGGATAGGCCCCTCGCCAGCCCAGTGATAGCTTGGAACCGGGGTTAGGTTTTCGCCCTTAGAGCGGCTACATGTTCGGACCGAGGTCAGGTTTCTGTCCTTATATAGTAAGGTCTCAACGTGCCCCGTGATAGTTTCCAACCGAGGGTAGGTTTCTCTCTTTAGAAATTCATGATCTCTACATGCTCGGCGATAGGTTCGACCCGAGGTTAAGTTTCTGTCCTTTGAGATTTAAGGTTTCCACATGCTCGGTGATAGGTTCGACCCGAGGATAGGTTTCTGTCTTTAGATGTTTCAAGGTTTCCACATGCTCGGTGATGGGTTCGAACCGAGGTCAGGTCTCTGTCCTTTGAGATTCAAGGTTTCTGCCTGCTCGGTGATAGGTTCGAACCGAGGTTAGGTTTCTGTCCTTAGATGTTCAAGGTTTCCACCTGCTCGGTGATAGGTTCGAACCGAGGTTAGGTTTCTGTCCTTTGAGATTCAAGGTTTCTGCCTGCTCGGTGA
Source organism: Castanopsis chinensis (assembly GCA_032878915.1). Classification (NCBI taxonomy): domain Eukaryota; kingdom Viridiplantae; phylum Streptophyta; class Magnoliopsida; order Fagales; family Fagaceae; genus Castanopsis; species Castanopsis chinensis. Next base: position 4,655,567 of record JAVQMG010000113.1, read on the forward strand.
TAGGTTCGAACCGAGGTTAGGTTTCTGTCCTTAGATGTTCAAGGTTTCCACCTGCTCGGTGATAGGTTCGAACCGAGGTTAGGTTTCTGTCCTTTGAGATTCAAGGTTTCCACCTGCTCGGTGATAGGTTCGAACCGAGGTCAGGTTTCTGTCCTTTGGTGTTCAAGGTTTCCACCTGCTCGGTGATGGGTTCGAACCGAGGTCAGGTTTCTGTCCTTAGATGTTCAAGGTTTCCACCTGCTCGGTGATAGGTTCGAACCGAGGTTAGGTTTCTGTCCTTAGATGTTCAAGGTTTCCACCTGCTCGGTGATAGGTTCGAACCGAGGTTAGGTTTCTGTCCTTTGAGAGTCGAGGTTTCCACCTGCTCGGTGATAGGTTCGAACCGAGGTCAGGTTTCTTCTGTTTCCACCTGCTTGATGTTCGAAGGTTTTTCCATGTTCAAGGTTTCCACCTGCTCGGTGATAGGTTCGAACCGAGGTTGGGTTTCTGTCCTTAAATGGTGTTCTCGCGTTTACTAAACAAAGAAAGAAGAATAAGAAAAGGAACAGTTTCACGTGATAGTATGAACGGGCGTTGTTTTGATACGTGCCGATTTCATCAGATTACATTTGCCGTTCTCGGCGATTTAGTGGTAAAACTTCTTTAGATTACATACATTCCATGGATGGGGTAGTGGTCTCTCGTCCAGGTCTTCCAGATAGTAGGCTCCTGCACCAGCGATGGCTGTTACTCGGTACGGTCCTTCCCATGCCGGGGCCAATTTCCCTGCATTGTGCTCCCGAGCACTCCCTACGGCTTTTCGCAAGACCAAATCGCCTGCTGCGAATTCCCTTTTCCTGACATGCTGGTCGTGCCTCCGGGCGAGACTTTGCTGGTACTGTGCCAGTCGAATTGCTGCAGATTCCCGACGTTCTTCCAGCAGGTTAAGCTGTTTTAGCATTGACTCGTAATTCTCGGCAACCGTGAAGTCCGATACTCGGCTACTACAAAGGTTTATCTCGGCAGGAATGACGGCTTCTGCCCCGTAGGCCAGTGAGAAAGGTGTTTCCCCCGTGGATCTCCTCGGGGTTGTCCGGTAAGCCCATAGGACACTGGGTAATTCTTCCGCCCACCTGCCTTTGGCTCCGTCCAACCTTCTTTTCAACCCGTTGACGATAGCCTTGTTCGTGGCTTCGGCTTGGCCGTTGCTTTGCGGGTATGCCGGGGTAGAGTACCGGTTTCGGACGCCGAGATTTCGGCAGAACTCGCGGAAGGCCTTGCTGTCAAACTGTAGTCCGTTGTCAGAAATGAACGCCTCCGGCGCACCAAACCTGGTTATGATGTTCTTCCATATGAATTTTTTGACATCTACATCCCGGATATTAGCAAGTGCTTCTGCCTCCGCCCATTTAGTGAAATAGTCTACTGCGACAAGCACGAATCTTCTGTTCCCTGTTGATCGGGGAAAGGGGCCGATGATGTCCAATCCCCACTGGGCGAATGGCCATGGGCTGCTGACGGGGTTCAGATTTCCTGCTGGTTGATGGATCATCGGCGCATGTCTTTGACATTGTTCACACTTCCGTGCATATTCAAGCGCCTCTCTTTGCATCTGCGGCCACCAGAATCCCTGAGTCATTGCCCGGTGTGCCAAAGATCGTCCACCGACGTGACTGCCGCAGAGGCCTTCGTGAAGCTCGGCAAGTAGGCCTTTAGTCAGGCTCGGGTGGAGGCATTGTAAATAAGGGCCCCCGAAAGACCTCCGGTGAAGCTTCCGGCTTGGAGACAGCCAATACCGTGGGGCAATGCGTCTGACTTTTGCCGCCTCTTTTACGTCCTCCGGGAGTTTACCCTCGGCTAAAAACTCAATTATGGTATCCATCCAACATTTCTCCACGGGTCGTACTTGTGATATTTCCACCTTCTTTCCGATGCTCGGTTCTTTGACCAGTTCGATTCTGACGAGCCGTGGGAGATCGCTGTCTATCGAGGATGCCAAAGTGGCCAAAGAGTCGGCGTGGCGATTCTGCCCCCTCGGGATTTGTTCCACCGTCGCTTTAGCGAATTGGCCCAAAGCCTGCTTCACGATCCGTAGGTACTCGGCCATCCGTGGATCCTTGGCAACGAAAACCCCTCGTCCTGGTTAACCACGAGCTGGGAATCCGAGAATACCTCCACCTCCGTAGCCCCCAAGTCCGCGGCGACTCTTATTCCGGCCAACAATGCTTCGTATTCGGCCTCGTTATTGGAGGCCTTAAAACCTAGTCTGAACGACTGTTCCAACCTCGTACCGTCTGGGGTCACTACTACGATCCCAGCCCCCGCTCCGGCAGTATTGGAGGCACCGTCCACGAATATCTTCCAAGTTTTGGTTTCCACTGTACAGATGATATCCGGACACCTTGGTGTGAACTCGGCAATAAAATCGGCGAGCACCTGCCCTTTTACCGAGTTTCTTGGCCGGTATTTGATGTCAAATGAGCCCAAGCGGGTTCCCCATTTTGCGATCCTTCCGGTGAAGTCCGACCTTCTCAAAAGCGACTGAAGTGGATATTCCGTCAGAACGTAGACGGTGTGGGCTTGAAAGTAGTGGGGTAGCTTCCGGGTAGAATGCACCAGGGCCAATACCAGTTTTTCCAGCGGCAAATATCTCTTTTCGGCATCCACCAATGTCTTGCTTATGTAGTAGACGGGTAATTGCACGCCGTTATCCCTAAGAAGCACGGCGCTGGTGGCATGTTCTGATACCGAGAGGTACATGTAGAGGTCCTCTCCTGGCTCTGGCGCCGTTAGCGTAGGTGCACGCCCGAGGTATTCTTTTAAGTCATGAAAGGCTGTGTCGCACTCTTTGTCCCACTGGAATCCCTTCCATTTTTTCAAAAGTTGGTAGAAAGGGCGGCACCGGTCAGCAAACTTGGATATAAACCGATTCAGGGCTGCCAACATGCCGGTTAATTTTTGGACTTCCTTTGGGTTGCTCGGTGGTATGAGCTGAAGCACGGCTTCTATCTGCTCGGGATTGACTTCGATGCCTCTTTTTGTGACTAAGTACCCCAGGAACTTGCCGGATTCTACGCCGAATGTACACTTGTCAGCGTTGAGACGGAGTCGGTGCTGCCTAAGTATTCGAAATATCTCTTGCAGATCGCCAATGTGCTGCCCTTCCTGCTTGCTTTTTATAACCATGTCATCGATGTAAACTTCTGCCGTCCGTCCAATCTTATCCCTGAACATCCTTGTCATCATTCGCTGGTATGTGGCCCCCGCGTTCTTTAGTCCGAACGGCATTACCGTATAATGGTAGTTGGCGTCGGGAGTGATGAACGCCGTTTTCTCCTGATCCTCGGCAGCCAGTGCGATCTGGTGATAACCCTGGAAGGCATCTAGGAAGCTTAGTCGGTGATGCCCGCATGTAGCGTCCACCAGTTGGTCAATCCTTGGCATGGGAAAGGGATCCTTGGGACATGCTCGGTTTAAGTCAGTGAAATCGACGCAGACCCTCCATTTGCCGTTCTTCTTTCGTACCACTACGGTGTTTGCCAGCCAATTGGGGAAGAAAATCTCCCGTATAGCCCCTGCCTCTTTCAATTTAGCCACCTCCAGCCTCACTGCGTCGACATGCTCCTTCGCCGACCTCCTCGGCTTCTGTCTTCTCGGGGTGCGTGTTGGATCCACATTAAGCCTGTGGACTATAAACTCGGGGTCGACCCCCGGTACCTCGTATGGACTCCATGCGAACACATCCACATTTTGTACGAGAAAAAGTAACAGTTCAATCTTTTCTTCATCCTTGAGGCCCGCCCCTAACTGAAAATGCTTGTCATTGTCCGGTAGAATCATCACTTTTAACACGTCCTCGGCACACCCAACTCCCGCACCCGCTTCGGGTTGCTGTAATTGCTACAAGGCAGACTCTTCGGCAGCCTTTGTTTGATTGGCTACCATGTTCGCGGCAGCCACAAGACATTGCCTCGCTGCTAGTTGGCACCCTTTTACTTCTGCGGTGCCGTCCTCTGTGCGGAATTTGACCTTGACATGCAGTGTGGACGGGACGGCCCCCATCTCGTGAATCCATGGTCTTCCGAGGATCGCTGTGTATGGCGAGTAAGAATCGATCACTATGAAAGTTACCGTTACCTCCTTTCCTCCCATGCTGACGGGAAGTGAAATTTTCCCTTCCGGGGCAACCATATGGCCGTCGAACCCCATGAGTGGCGTGTCGTATCTGGACAAATCTTCCTTCCTCAACCCGAGCCCCCTGTATAAGTCAGGGTACATCACGTCCGCCCCGCTTCCCTGATCTATCATCATCCTTTTCACCAAAAACCCCCTTACGCGGGCCACGACCACCAAGGCATCGCCGTGTGGTTGAATGGTGCCCTTCATGTCCCCGTCGTCGAAGGTGATGGTCGGTGTGGTGCATCTTTGTTTCTTTTCCGGATGGCAATCGCCCAGGCTTTCACCTGCCGAGGCGACGATCAGGACGTCCCTTGTCGAGATCCTCCTCGGGACGGCGTGGATGACCTCAATTATCCTCACGGGAGGCAGGGGTGGGTTCCCGCGGTTATGATCTCCGAGCCCGGACCCTTGGTTCCTTGGTGCCACGAACTCCTTTAGGTGCCCGGCGTGTACCAACTGTTCCAGGTGGTCCTTGAGCACCCGGCATTGCTCTGTCGTGTGCCCCTTGTCCTTGTGGTATGTGCAGAATAGATTCTGGTTTCTTCTTGACGGATCGCCGGGCATCCTGTTCGGCCACCTAAAGTAAGGCTCATTTTTTATCCTATCAACAATCCTGTGGACCGGCTCCTTGAACGTTACGTTGACGTTCCCTATCGCCGGCCCGAGCTCTTGAGCTCTGAAGTCCCTCCTTGCCCGGGGTTGGAAACCACCACCTCGAGGGTAATTTACCATCGTTGCCTTCCCCTTGCCCTGCAGCCGGTCATCTTCCAGGCGCTTGAATTCTTCGATGCGTCTCATCAGTTGTCTCATATCCTCGGGGGGTTTCATTGTCAGGGATTCCCTTAACCCCGACTCTTCGGGCAGTCCCATGCGGAAGGTGCTCGCCGCGATTTTCTCGTTACCCCCGCCGATCTCGTTGTACAACTCCCAATACCGACCTGCGTAGCTGCGAAGGGTTTCCCGGCCCCCATCTTCATTGACAGCAAGGCGTCCACAGGTTGGGGCACCCTGCTGCACGTCATGAACCGTACACCGAACTCCTGAATCAACTCTGAGAAGTTGTGGACCGATCCCTTCTTTAGCCCGTTGAACCACCTAAGGGCCGTCGGACCGAGGCTCGATGGAAAGACTTTGCACATTAATGCGTCATTATGGGCGTGTAGGGACATCATTTGGATGTAATGGCTCACATGTTCTACCGGATCAGTCTTTCCCGTGTAGGAGTTGAACGGCGGCCTCGTGAATCTGTTCGGCATTTGTGCGTTCTCGATTTCTCTTGAAAACGGAGATCGGGCAGCCTGGCGTAGAGCTTTACTCATGGCGTCCATGGCTGCGTTTCGTGGTCGCCCTTCGTCGGGAGATGCCGAGCCATGGTTCGCGTAATCTCGTGAGCGCTCGCGATGCCGGTAGGGTTCGGACTGGTGTGATCCTTCCGCGTGGCGATGTTCGGGGCTGGGGGACCCTCGCCCATGCCGTCTATGTTCCTCCCGCCGACCTCTGACTCTGGCTTCTAACTCCAGGTCCCTCACCAATCTACGTAATCGCTCTAGCTCCCGATCTCTTTCCCTGGGACCCTCGTCCTCTCTATCGCGGCGGCTACGCCCCGACCAGTGAGTCGGTGTATGGAAGGATCCTTCCCCGAGTCCGGACTCTCCTTCCTCGTCTTGCTGCCGGTCCTCGCGTCCCTTCTGTCTCCGTTCCCGCCAGGTTGACCCTCGTGACGACCTGTCAGAACCACTCTCGGCGTAGCTTCCTCGTCTGCTTCCTGACATTTTCGGAGGTGCCTCGCGAAGAACCACCGCTGCGCAGGAGATTCCCACAGACGGCGCCAATTGTGCGCACCCAAAGACCGGTGCTTGGGCCTTGAGGACGTTGGGCTCACAATCTATTTGTATAGTGGGCTTTTGGCGTTTCCTGCTATGGGGTGAGTCCTTGATGGAGTACCCCCGAGGTTTTTGTCTTCTTCCTTCTCCTTTTTCTTCTCTTAGTTTCCTCTACAACCTCTCTCTCCTCCCTCTCGCTCCCCCTTTTTCTGATATCCTCTCCACTATTTATAGCCGCAGCTGGGTGGTTTAGTGGATGGGGAGGTCCAATGTTATCTTCTCTAAGTGGTGAGCAATTATGAGCGAGAAATGGGACGATGGTGGCATTGGAACTTGATTCCATTGTCACGCTGTTCCTCGGCGGAGAAGCTTTCGAGGTGTGCGGCAGTGCACGGCATGACAGTACGGGTATATGACCGGCGAAGCCGGCGGACCTCGGGCATCTCGTGCGCATGGTGTGGTTGGTTCTGCCGACCACACCTAAGGTGAATTCGCTTTTGGCTTTCTGGGTTCCTGGTACAAGATAGGTAGGCTCTCGGCGAGGCCATTTAAACTGACCGGTGCCGGGACACATGAGGAGATGGTCGTTCTTATGGGCCTAGGATCGAATTGTAGTGAGGCCTGGGCCGTTAGCGCAGTTATCCTCGTGGACTAGAGGATGGTGGGCCTAGGGGTTCAATGCCCGTACAGTAAATATTAGCCCAAATAAAAACAAAAATATAGCAAACAAAAAAAAATATATATAAGACCAAACAATAACAAGTAAAAAAATTATTCAACAAAAAACCTATTATAAAACAAAAAGATAAAATTTGTAGTTCGTTCAACCTATTCAATAAAAATAATTTCTAATTTCATTTTTCCTTAAAAAAGGTAGTAAGAAAAATATTGTGGTAATTTAAATTTCTTAGCGACCACAGTAAATAAAATTCATAGAACTGTCACTGAGCATTCGCATACATATTTCAAAGATAGAGTTTTGTGTCCCAGATTAAAATTTGATATCAGTAAGATCTTAAAAGCATAGCATTTAGTTTGAATATATATATATATATATATATATATATATATATTCATGTGTATGTGTGTGTGAGTCTCAGTGCTAGAGCCAAAGAAAGTGTGTGTAGGAATTTCCATCACTGGTGGAGAATCAATTGAAGTTTTTGATTTGGATTAAGATGTGAGAAAGCTTCAAATAATCTACTCAGCAAAAGATTCAAATATGTGATTCTCTTTGAAAGATCATTTCATGTTTTCTAATTGTTTGTTTCGTGTTATTTTACTAGGTGAAAATGTACAATCACTTTAAGTTTAAAATGTAATATCAGCTTTCGTATTATTTGTTAATGAATAATCTACAAACACAAATGTTCAAACTTTATATTAGCTTGAATCACATTACTTGTTTGAGTGTTTCAGCTATGTAATGTTTCTCAGTGGCAACTTTATGGATGCTTAGAACATGTTCTATAACCTTGAACTTACATGTCTCTTAGCAAAAACTACTCACAGAATAGATAAAATCCTACACCCGTGCATCGCATAGGTTAACAACTAATATATATATTAATTACTGAAACTCTTATGATTCAATCTCAACTTATCGCTAGATGTATATAATATTGTGCTTTACATTACTGCTCAATGTGCTCATATAAAATATTTTCACTAGTTCTGGTTCTACCACTAGACGCTTACCGCTTTATTTTCACGACTAGTCTTACATAACTTCATTGATATTTTACAGCTTACTCAAAAGGTATGTTGAAATAGACTTGTAACAAAGTATTCTGTTTCAATGGACAAATTGGAACGCCCTTAGGAATGGAATTAACAAAACTGGTTACTGTAAATATTAAATTATTAAAAAACAACAACCTAGCAGCTTGTTTAAAGATAAAGAGTTTTGTACTTATACTTAATCTCTGAATTTAAATTTTATTTTAGAACGTGCGTTATTATAGATTGACATGACATCTCATGAATCGTGATAGTAAAGATGGAAAAATTTATAAAACTACTTAAGCAATTGCTTCACAATGGCATTAGCCACTCTTGCAACGTTTTTCCCATTTGTGTTCACTACAGTCACCGGTGAATTGCCTTCAAAACGTTCTTCACATGAATTTACTCTGGAACATCACCTCGTATGATGTCAAAAAAATATCTTTCAACACAAAAAGCTAGTTTTCTTTTCACCTCGAATCTTGGGTTACGATGATAAAGGCTATCGATGCGACTTAGAGTTTGAGTTGTCGTCGTGTTAAGTACATTAACTATTATGAGAGCTAGCCTTGTAACATTTGTTGTGGCACTTCTAGGGTTTGATTTAAGGGAAGAGATGCAAAAAATATAATTTGGTGTTTGCTTGCAAGTTTGCTCGATCAAATTGTCATCATTGGGACTCAGTCGAGCACATTGACCTGAAGGTAGAAATATGGTTTGAAGGATGACATGAACAAGAACTATGAACACCAAGGGGTTGTTTGGTAGTGTATTTTGAACAACATTTTTTAGTGTTTAATGTAGGGGTGTGCGGGATTCGGTCGGTGAGGTTTTTTTTCAAACTTATCACCGAACCGATAAAGATCGGTTTTCTCATAATTGAAAACCGATGCAAATCGCCTAGGGTTGGTTTTCCAACCTATTGCGGTGCGGTTTTTTGCGGTCGATTTAATCGGTTTGGTCGGTTTAAAATTTTATATATATATATATTTAAGACTTCAAGCAAATACAAACTGTTCAAGCCAAATATCAATACGCTAACCTATTCAAGACCTCAAGCAAATACAAACTTTTATTTATTTATTACGCTGCCAAAGTAAGCTATCAAAGTCAAACTCTATTTTTTTAGCAATTAACCTATTCAATGTCCAATAGTTCATCTAAACAAAATGTCCAACAAAGTAACAGAGTAACAGTTGAAGCCAAATATCTAAAAAAAAAAAAAAATCGTTACCACTCAATTAAACTCTAACAGAGTAACAATTGAAGTTGAAGTGGAGAGTCTTAGAAAAATATTCACATTGTCAAATAGCTCAAGAACTTAAGTTATGGCGAGAGGTGAGAGAAAAAGCAACCTTAAAAAAAAGTCAAAGCAATCAAACTTTATGCTTTGGATTTCTCTACAAACTAACACAAAGCCACGAACCATTTCTACGTTACCCATAAAAAAATTTGTTATTACAAGCACTTACCTGAGAATTGAGAACTATGAGGCAAGAGAGAAGAGTTAGGTGAGAGGAGTAAAAGAAAGAGTATATAGTAGGCCTTAACTGTCGCATGCAGTTTTGGTATTCGCGTACAAGTGAATTCCTTTGTCTCGTCCTCCCTCCCCTATATGTGTGTGTGTGTGTGTGTGTGTGTGTTAGTTAGTGTTGTTTATCAAATAAAAAAATATATATATATAGTAGGCCTGCTTGACCTAGCACAAAACGACAACGTTTAGTGTTTTTTTTTTTTTCCAAACCCAAGAGAAACACTTCATTTTTTTTTTATTTTTTAAAAAGCCGTTGCTACCTGCTACAGTAAACACGCCGTTATATATATATATATATATATATATATATATATATATATATATATCGGTCGGTTCGAGAGATTTCGGTTTCGGGGTTTCAATTTTGTTGGCTTCACCGCATTGGCATCGAACTACCTTTTGCCCTCCGCTAGTTGGCCTCAACTTAGTCAGTTAGTCCCACCAGCGGTGCGGCTATGTCGGCGTTGGTCGGTCTTGTCGGCTCCGGTACTGGTTTGCACAATCCTAGTTTAAATAACATTACACGTATTTTTGCACACTTTTTTACTCACACGTATTTCCAAAAAATACAAACAGCGTTATTAAAACAATATTATCAAACGGGTCCCAAAGTTCTCATCTTGATTCTTTGTAGAAGAAAAAGATGCTTATGCTAAGTGAGGTAGAGAAGATTGTGTGGAGCTTATACTTAATGGTGTGAGCTCTTTTATAGGGATTTTTTTTTTTTTTTTTTTTGAGAATGTTTTATAGGGAATTTGATAATTGAAAATTTAAAATGAATTCACCAAATAGTTATCCACTTATCCTAACTAATTTCCATGTATATGACAATTTTTACTATTATTGTATTGATACAACTCATACATGTACAATGTGGGTTCCAGTTAGCTTAACTAGTAAAGTTTTTGATGGTTGTAGAAGAGATCTGGAGTTCAATCTCCGCTTACACCAAAAACTGATTGGTATCTTAGTCTGATGATAAAGAGCTATCATCAGGAGTGGACGCAATAGATTGAAACTCCCTCAAAAAAAAAAAAAAAAAACTCATACAAGTACAACTAAATGACTTCTAAAAAGGTAAATAATCTTAATAAAATTTTTATTAAATAATGAAGGGAAATGCTAACGAATGCCCTTATAACATTGGTTAACAATCCATTTAAAGAAAGTTTTTATGGGAAAATGAAATAAAGCCATTAATATTTTGACAGCTTTTTTCATTTCTCATAAAAGTGGTGTTAAAACTTTCCTTAAATGGATTGTTAACCAATACTCTAAGGGCATTTGTTAGCATGACCCAACAAAAAAAAGCCATCATGACTCTTTTTTTATATATTTATGGAAGATCATGAAACATTTTGCACATGAAAGGGAGAATAAATTTTGTTGGAATTAAGATATAATTTATCTTACGTATATATGTTATAGGTTGTTTTGTTGTCAGATTTTACGTTATATTCTCATCCAAGTTCATTGTGAATTATAGAACTTTAATATAAATAGAATCGATTTCCACTCTATATCGATTTCCATCAAAACTATTGATTTTCTTTCCTAATAAAATGCCTAGTAATTATGAGATGAGATAATTCCAAATACTTTTTTTAACAGAAATAAATACACACAGAATTTTGCACTTGGATTTTGAAGGAGTATTAAAGATATTTCCTTCCTTTTTTTTTTGAGAAGATCTCAACTTTATTAAAAAGAAGATAAAAAAATTACATCTTTTTTTTTTTTATGAGAAAAAAAAATTACATCTTAAATCAAAGTTGACTCAATAATATTAGGAGGACAGTTTGCTTCAAACTTGACCACCCTTTTAATTTTATGGAATTATGGGAAATTCAATCTTGTATACTACTTTATTGTTGTAGGAATCAATATTTCTATTGCTGTTAAGATTTTGTCAATTTCTTTTACTTATTTTTTGACTTCTATTATTGTGCTTTATACTACGGCAGGATGTACAATATTCCGTCTCATTCTACCACCAATTTATTTCCATGGCTGGACTTATATAACTCAATTGATATCTTACCGTCTAATTGATGACATGTGTCCCTTTGACAATACATGTAACAAAAAACACGTGTCATCTTTTAGAATGATACAAGCCTATGACTCCATATGGCAAACAATGCTATGTGCACATCATACATGTATGACACATTTTCCGGTTATTTGATATTCATTTAATTATAGAATAATGTGGATCCTTAGATACTCCTAAACAAATGAGTATTTCATTCTAAAAAAAAAACAAAAAAAAAAAAAAACAAATGAGTATTTGAATATGTAATTAAATGCATCACAATTAGGGCCACCCCAAGGGATTCCTCCCTGTAATAACAGGGTGTGTGTGGGAAAGATGGATTGCTCATGCGCCAAGGAATAATTAGATACTCAAAAAGGTCTAGATACCCTATCAAAAAAAAAAAAAAAAATGCAACACAATTGGAAAAGAAACTCAAAAGTCAGACTTTTCTCGAAAAATTCTTAGTTAATCCCGGAGTATGGAGAAATTGTGCTCTCTCCTCTCTCATTCATGATGGATCACACCATGAATTTAATGAGTAGACCACATCATGAATGTAAGAAGAGAGAGTATCATTCTCCTTACTCCAAAAGTACCTAAGAATTACTAAACTTTTTCTCCCTCCTCCCCCCTCCCTCCCTCTCTTATAACCAATATAATTATTTCTAATTATAATCTTTTCACTTTAAAGTATAATTTTTTACACATAATTGCCAAATTTTACACGCAAAATCCTTAAAAATGAGAATGATATAAATATTTTATATAAAAATGGAACATTACACATTTTCCGGTTATTTGATATTCATTTAATTATAGAATAATGTGGATCCTTAGATACTCCTAAACAAATGAGTATTTGAATATGTAATTAAATGCATCACAATTAGGGCCACCTTAAGGGATTTCTCTCTCTAATAACTGGGTGTGTGTGGGACAGAGGGATTGCACATGTCCAAAGGAATAGTCAGATATTCAAAAAGGTCTAGATACCCTTGATTATAAAAGAAAAATTAAAAAAAAAAATGCAACACAATTGGAAAAGAAACTCAAAAGTCAGATTTTTCTCGGAAAATTCTTAGTTACTCTCGGAGTATGGAGAAATGGTGCTCTCTCCTCTCACATTCATGATAGATCCCACCATGAATTTAATGAGTGGGCCTCATCATGAATGTAAGAGGAGAGAACACCGTTTTCCTTACTCCAGGAGTACCTAAGAATTACTCAACTTTCTTCCCTCTCCCTCCCTCCCTCCCTCTCTTATAACTAATATAATTATATCTAATTATAATCTTTTCACTTTAAAGCATAATTTTTTACACATAATTGCCAAATTTTATACGCAAAATCCTTAAAAATTAGAATGACATAAATATTTTATATAAAAATGGAACATTAGGCACATTCCATTTATGTTGCCACATCATTTTTTTTTTTTTTTTTGACGTCAATGATAGAAATATATTAATAAAGAAAGGAGAAAACTGAATACAAAAAGTGACTTGGCTTAGGAGCTGTAAAACAAAGGGCCATGCAATAGGAGAATGCAAAACGAAACTAAATATGGAAGTTTTAATTATTTTAAATAAAATCTTTTGTAGTATTATAAAATTCAACCACTTATTTTGGTAATAATATAATAGAAATGTTAACCAATGCCCTTAAGGCATTAGTTTAGGAATTATTTTTAGAAATATTTTGTGGAAAAATGATAAATCAATTAATTTTTCTGACAACTTTTTATATTTTCCATGAATAATGTGTTAAAAACTTTCCTAATATGGTTTATTAACAATTGTCCTGAGGGTGTTAACATGACCATAATATAAATCAATGTTTTTCCACGTAAAACCGTTCATCAACTAAGGAAGTCACTAGTCATTATGTATTTTGGAAGTTATCAACTGCTTTAATGTGAATTTTTTTATATTTTTCCAAGTAAATTTTGAGTTTAGCTCCTAATCTTTATCTTGTATGTCAACTTGATCATTAACGCTTTGGTCTCAAACTTTTTGGTATTGTTTTAAAATGGTCTTTCCTGTTAAGTGGTGAATGAAAAATATTGACATACTAACGGCCATCATGAAATATTATTTTCATATCACAGAGACTACCACAGGTACTACAATGTCAGCATATTTTTTAAAAAATAAAAAATAAAATAAAATAAGAGAACTTAGAACTTAGAAATCATGAGGCAAAATTTTGGATCAACCCCCCTAAACAAATGAAAAAGATTAGGGTCTAAGGTGGTTAACGCTGCAAATTTCAAGGCCTGGAAAAGTTCAGAAGCGGACCCGATTTTTTCATCAATTTTTTTTTTTTAATGAAAACAAAACTTTAATTATAGCACCAGCAAAAACAAAACAAAACCAGACAGAACATACGAAACACGAACCACACAGATGCCTCCTCCAAGATGACATGAGCAAAACTTGGGAGGTAATGACTCAAATCAAAACATCCAAAAACAGCATGCTTGAGAGACCAATATGATTTGTAGGTTTTGGCAGATATTTGTGTGATTTTAGTGAAATCTTAGAATTAGCATTACACCGTTACCTGACAAAATTAAGTACCACAGATACAAACACTCAGTGAATAAAGTGGAACTGAAATCGTTAAACAAAGATTGTAGTTTAGTGTTTGCTTGCATGTTTGGTCTATCAAATTGTCATTATTGTTTGGTATGGCGCATTGGCTTGATGGTAGAAATATGGTTTGGAGGACAACATGAACAAGAGCTATGAGTGCCAAAGTTCTAATCTTTGCAGGAAAAAAACAATTGATGGGATGTAAAATTGCGAAGATGGAAGGTGATGCTTATTCTAATTAGAATAATTTCTAAGTGGGATTGTGTGTTACTTAACTACTTATGCTTGAAAGGAGCATTTTTTTTATGAAAAAGAAAAAAAAAACAAACACACACACCTTAAAGGTGCATGTGAACTCTTTTACAGGGAATTTAGCCCTTATTTCAGGTAATTCTATGGGTCCCACAATTTATAGGGTCATACGAGAGAAATAATAGATATCTCATAAATATGTGATCCATTTTTTTTTTTTTAAGAGAATTTCAAATTTATGACGTCCGTTCTTGATGATAACTCTTTATCATCAGACCAAAGACATTAATAAGTTATCATAAAAAAATAAAGGCATAAATGCACTTTTAGTCCTTACATTTTGCACTTTTTCTATTTTAGTCCCTGCATTTTATTTTTACCACTTTTAGCCCCTAAACTAATTAACACCTGACGTTTAGGCCATTTCCGTCACCCAACTCACAGTAAAAGCTAACGTGGCTGACGTGGACATTCAAATATTATTAAAGAAATTATTTGACATTTTTTAAATGCTAAAATTAAAAAAAAAAAATTTCTCAATTTTAATTAAAAAAAATAAAAAAAAACTAACAAAAAAAAATTATTGGCTTTTAAACAAAAATTTTACTTTCTTTAATTAAAATGAATTACAGGCTTTCAAACCAAATTAATCCTTATTTTCTTATCATTTTCTTTTCCTTTCTTGTACTTTCTTTATGACCAAACGCATCAAAATAAAATAAATTAATTAAATGTCTTTCTTATCTTTTTTTATTTTCTTTTTTCTTTTCATTATTTTTTTCAGAAGAACATGTTCATGTTCTTTGTGTTCTTCCCTATAATCAATCTCCAGCAAAAAACAAACCCTAAACCCAAATCCTAACCAAACCCTAAACATCATCACAAGAACACAAGAGCACAAACCCAGAACCAAACACAATCAAATTTAAAAACACAAAGAACACAATAACAAACAAAAAAGAAGGAATTCAAAATCCCAAGCATGAAGCAAGAATCCTCAAACTGCGTCGTCCCAGTCTCCGCCATCTACTTTCTGATCAAACCTCTCCTGAACATCACCCACAACCACTGCCAGTAAAGCCAGCTGCCACAACCCATGGCTGAAAATTCATTGTCCCAAAAAAAAAATCAATATCAAACCCACCAAAAACAACCACAAATATAATTTTAAAAAAACCACCACCACAAACCCACCAACCACACCACCGCCGACCACCACCACATCATAACCCAACAACCCAAATCAGTCAAAAGTCACGAACCCAGCCAAAACTAGATTTACAAAGCCCACGACAGCCCACCACCAAAGCTCCTTAAGCTCCAATCCTTCGTTGTTGACCACAACAGCCACAAACGGTAGTGAGTTTTTTTTGGGCTTGGTCTATGGGCTTCACATTAATGGACCTAGCCGATCCAGACCCAGAAAACCTAGATCTACCCACCACCTGTGATGAGAGCGAGGACGAATCCGCCAGCGGCAGCATGGCCGAAGACAGCAACAATGGTTGGGATGGGGAGGGAGAGGAGGGCGACGATGACTGATCTGAAGGCTAAGCACCAAGATAGAGGGAGAAAGAAGACTAAAGAAAGAAAGGGAAACGGAGAAACTGAGAGAAAGATCTGGGGAAGAAGAAGAAAAAGAAACTAGGCACAAACATAACAGATCTAAGTTCCACCATTTTTTTGTTTTTAATTATTTTTTTTGTTTTTTATAATTTTTAAAATTGATCATTTTTTTTTTAAGGTTAGATGCTGATGTGGAAACTAACGTAGATGCTAATTTAGCATATTTTAATATTATTTTAATAGACATATCAGCATTTACTGTGTCAACAGTGCATCACGTTAGCCATGTTAGCTTTTGCCGTGAGTTGGGTGATGGAAAGGACCTAAACGTCAAGTATTAATTGGTTTATATAGGGACTAAAAGTGGTAAAAATAAAATATAGGAACTAAAATGAAAAAAGTGAAAAATGTAGAGGCTAAAAGTGTATTTACGCTAAAAATAAAAAATAATAATAACAAGACAACAATCAATTTTTTTGTATAGACGGAAATTGAGCCTAAGATCTCTTATTCAACCATTAGAAACTTTACCAATTAAACTAATTGAAACTTATTGATCCTTTCTTATCTCTAATGTTAAACTGTAACTAAAGTTGAACTTTTTATAGTGTTGTAAATGTCATCTAAATAGTAAATACATCTTATTATGGGAGAAATAACATGTATGATGTATATTGATATATGTTAGTGGATATTATAATTGGCTGGTTCTTCTTAATTGTGTCATAGAAGATGATGCATAAGATATATATATGTGTGTGTGATGCCTTCTTATGATTTTGGGTTTTGATTAATTCTCACATATTCACTATTTCACATTCATTTTTATGTATTAAAATGTGAATATTTTCATAACAATGGTGATTTTATGTTTAAAATAGTGAATGTCAGTAAGTGTGAAAGTATTTTCTCACACGTATACAGCAGAAGAATATATACTTACACCTATACCACAGGTATCCAACTGGAAGCAATTATAGTTGACAACACAGTTACACACATGACATCAACCGTAAGACGGTAATACTTTACTTTGACAACGCACGTCGACCCAATTAGTCAACAATTCTCTTCCCAAGCCTGTCATCCGTACGCCAACCCAAGGTACACTTTCCAACCTCGAGAACTATATGTATTTGAAATCATGAGGAAGAATGTAGGGCCATTTCCATGATATGAGAAAGATGGATGAAGCTGCTCCACTTCAAATTAGAATTTGAACTTTTTTATAATGTTGTATGTCATCTAAATACATTTTGTTCTGAGAGGGATAATATATTGATATATTATAGTGGTTATTATATGTATTGGGTCAATAGGCTTGTTATTCTCGTAATTGTGTCATACAGAGGAATATAATTATATTAGCTACGGTGAAGAGAATAATTATTATTTTTTTCAAAAAAATAATATAATGAGAAATATTAACAGATGTTCTCTAGCTGTGGTTAGAAACTATTCTTAAAAGTATTTTATTAAAAATTAATAAAACATTTTCTGACAACTTTTTAAATTTCCTACAAAGATGACATTAAAATTTTCCTAATTTAGTTTATTAACAATTGTCTTAATGAGCACCCGTTAACATAACTCACAAATCAAGTCCCAAACCTATTTTTTAATCTCTCTATTCTCTTATTTATCTCATATAACCATGATACTTCAAAGTTTTATAATTCAACTTGATATCAGAGCAACCAATCCAACTTTAAAAGTATCTTATAGACACTTGACTAGAGCTCATCATTGAAAGGTGAAAGAGGCAGGTGTTGACGTTAGCATCCATATGGTTGATGGAAAAATAAATGTTTGTATCGCATACAAAACATACATAGTGGAAAAAAAAATAACGGATTTACTTCATTCATAAAAGTTAACATGTACTATGTAAATTTCAGAATTTGATAACAAGAGAGTGTACCTTGAAGCGGTGAATTTCAAAACCAAAGATCAGAAGCACTTGGGAACACTTTCAATCTTTACTCGAATTCCACTAACGCCCAAGATATGTGGTCTCTCAATCAGTTTTCTAAAAGGAGAATGTCAAAGTGTCTAACACTTCTTACACACCACTTCACAATAGTGTTCTCGTTGTTCTCTATAGAAAATTCTGTATGTTTCTCTCTTTGTATCTAACTAATTATCTAATTGGGCTCACCTTTTGGGCCTTTCCAATTGGGCTTAAGTGTGTGGCTTGGAGTATGACCGAAAGGACCATTAAGACACTAGCTCCAATGGACCTTAGGCTTTTCTGTCAACTCTTGACAAGTCCAAAGTTACCATTAACTATATTTAATACCACTATAAAAATATAGTTGCACTCTAGGCCTTATTTATAAATTATATCTCAAGACTTTATTATATATGCAACCCCTTCATAAAATATTCATAGCAATACAAAGTCACAAAAGAAGACTACCACTTTATAGATTACTACATCTTAATTCCTTGAGTACCCGGTTTAATCCTTTAAAGTTATTCATCATATATTTATGAAATCCAATTCCATAAATATATACTTTAGTAACTCCTTACTAAAGTGATTAGGCCTAACTCTTTGAATAACCAAACTTATTAAACTTATCTCAAGGGAATATTTTATATCTCCGTTAAGAGACTATGAATTCCATCTTGAGAATATATGTTCCATCAATACTAAATGCGGTTGCCCAACATACTGAGGTTTTGACCGTTACTTTAAATCTCACTCCTGATATATCAAAACAACCTACATTTCATGATCAGATCCATTATCTTTTTAGGATTAAGAGTTCACGTAAACAGAAGTCGTGAGATTTATTATTCATTTAACAGTCGTTAGAAGAATAATAAATCTCACAGCGGTCCAATTCAATATGCCTTAACTTTCAAAATATATCAACATATCAACTAGAACTCTCTACTTCCATGATCAAGACAAATTATTTTTGTTGATATGTTATAGCATTCGCAGATGAAATGCCCAATTTCATTACCGACTACGAACTACAATTCTGAGTTTACAAAGAAATT
This sequence comes from Castanopsis chinensis, assembly GCA_032878915.1. Lineage (NCBI taxonomy): Eukaryota > Viridiplantae > Streptophyta > Magnoliopsida > Fagales > Fagaceae > Castanopsis > Castanopsis chinensis. The sequence continues at coordinate 4,674,269 of JAVQMG010000113.1, forward strand.
GTGATTTATATCTTCTGTGACTTTTCACATAAATCACATACTATGCATCTCATGGACTACATGATAATGTGTCAATATTCATGTTACCATTATTTTAGATAATAATAAAAACAATTTATTAAACACTTATTAAACACAACATTAAATCATACATAATGTCATACATAGCATCATACATTAGGAATTAAGGGCACTAATCCTAACAATCTCCCACTTGCCCTAAAGACTATTATGCACTAATCTAACTCTCATCTCTTCCAAATGTGACTCGAAAGTCCTTTGGGGTAACGTTTTGGTAAAGGGATCCGCTAGATTCTTTGCACCATCAATCTTTGCTACAACCACATCTCCACGAGCAACAATGTCTCGTATGATGTGATATTTTCTCTCAATGTGCTTTCCTTTCTTGTGATTCCTTGAATCCTTAGATTGTGCTCCCGCTCCACTATTGTCGCAGAACAATGTAATAGGAACTTGCTCAATACTCATAACACCAAGATCAGAAAGGAATTTCTTGAGCCAAACAGCCTCCTTTGCCACCTCACAAGCAGCAACATATTCAGCTTCCATGATGGAGTCGGCAATGGAAGATTGCTTAACACTTCTCCAACTTATGGCTCTACCTCCTAAGGTGAATACACAACCCGACGTGGATTTTCTAAAATCTAGATCCGATTGAAAATCTGAATCTGTATAGCCAATTAGAATCAAACTCTCACTATGGTAAACAAATATATAATTTCTTGTTCTCTGTAGATACTTGAGAATATGCTTTACAGCTTGCTAATGTTTTAGTCTTGGATTTTATTGATATTAGCTGATCATGCCAACTGAATAACAAATATCCGGTTCAGTACAAAGCATGGCATACATGAGAATTCCTACCGCAGAAGCATAAGGAACTTGTCTCATCATATTTTCTTCCTCTTGAGTCTTAGGCCTTTGGTCATCAGGCAGATGAACTCCATATCTAAAAGGAAGCAACCATTTCTTAGAGTTTTGCATGCTAAACCGTTCTAGAACCTTATCTATATATCCAACTTATGACAAACCTAACATCCTATTCTTTCGATCTCGCCAAAGCTTGATCCTTAAAATATAGTTAGCTTTGCCTAAGTCCTTCATATCAAATTGGCTTGACAACCAAATTTTAACCAATGACATTACTCCTACATCATTTCCAATGCATAGAATGTCATCAACATAAAGCACTAGGAACATTACTACTTTGTCTCTATGTCTTTTGTACACACATGATTCATCAAGATTTTGTTCAAAACCAAATGACTTGATTGCTTGATCAAATCTGATGTTCTATGACCTAAATGCTTGCTTAAGTCTATAAATGGACCTTTTCAACTTGCATACCATATGCTTTTGGTTCTTTGCTACAAAACCTTCTGATTGCAACATATAGATTTCCTTTTCAAGATTGCCATTGAGAAATACAGTCTTGACGTCCATTTGTCAAATCTCATAATCATAATGAGTAGCAATGGATAAGAGAATTCTGATAGATTTAAGCATAGTTACTGGCGAAAAAGTTTCATCATAGTCAATCCCTTCTTTTTGTGTATACTCTTTCGCCACTAGTCTTGCTTTAAAGGTTTCAACATTTCAATCTATCCCTCTCTTCCTCTTGTAAACTCATTTGCAATCAACAGGTTTAATGCCATTAGGCGCCTTTACAAGATCCCAAACTTAATCGGAATGCATCGAATCTAATTCAGATTTCACAGCTTGGACCCAATGATGTGCCTTTATATCATTCATTGCCTCATCATAAATGTAGAGATCTGATTCAGCCTCTTTTGAGATAACTTCATAAGTTTCTCCCAAACCTATAAATCTCACAGGAGGCCGAACAATTCTCCCACTACGACGAGGCACCTGTGTGCTAGACATCTCATGAGTAATATCTTGTGGTGTATATAATACAATCACATCATCATTAGTTCCAAACATTGGTTGTTTAACTACAGGTGCATTCATTTCAGCCAACACAAATATACTTCTAGGAGTAAAATTATTCATATGGTCATTTTTTAAGAATTTGACATTTGTGCTAACAAACACTTTATTATCCTTATGTCTATAGAATAAACCTCCAACTACTTCTTTTGGATACCCTACAAAGAAAATAATTTCGACTATAACTTGTCAGATTTTCCTTTTAACACATGTGCTGGACAACCCCAAATGTGGAGATGTCTCATACTAGGCTTACGCCCATTCCAAAACTCTACAGGTGTTTTAGGAACAAACTTCGAAGGTACCAAATTCAGAAGATACATTACAATATTTAAGGCATATCCCCAAAAAGAAATTGGTAGAGTCGAATAACTCAACATGGATCTAACCATATCTAAAAGAGTCATATTCCTTCTTTCTGCTACACCATTTTGTTGAGGAGTTCCAGGTGAAGTCAACTGGGATATAATCCCATTTTCAGTTAAGTAATCCTTAAAATCCCCAAGAAGGTATTCGCCACCACGATCAGATCGAATGGCCTTTATGTGTCTACCCAATTGATCTTCAACTTCAGCCCTAAGCTTTTTGAACTTTTCAAAGGTTTCGGACTTCCTTTTCATTAGGTACACATAACTAAATTTGGAGTAATCATCAATGAAAGTAATGAAATACTCATAGCCACCTTTTGCTTGGATTGATATAGGACCACATACTTCTGAATGTACTAGCTCTAGAAAATCTTTGACTTTTCTACCTTTTGCAGTAAAAGCTTGTTTGGTCATTTTACCCTCCAAACAGGATTCGTAAACTAGAAAACTAACAAAATCCATGGGCCTTAAGAGTCCATCTTCGATGAGTTTTTGAATTCGGTTTGAATTAATATGACCCAAATGCAAGTGCCAAAGATATGCTTCACTAGTAGAAGGAAATTTTCTTTTTAATGATTTCATATGTGAATCATTATCTAATTCAGAATTATATAATTCATGCTTATCAGGAGTTAAAATATAAAGACCATCAACAATATTGCCATAACAGATAAACACTTTACCCTTCTTTATTAAAACATTGTTTTTAAGGATAACACAATATCCATCTTTACCTAAATAAGTTGCAGAAATTAATTTCCTACGAACATTAGGCACATAAAGATAGTCTTTCAATATTAAAACCCTAGACTCAAAGCACAAATTAACAATACCAACAGCTACAACCGGAATTCTACTCCCATCCGCTAAGGTAAGAAACAATTCCCCTTCATTCAGCTTTCTGATCTCCTGAAACCTCTGCAAAGAATTGCAGATATGATTAGTACAACCTGAATCCACACACCAAGAATCCGTAGGATTCTGTACCAAACATATTTCAAAAAGAAGGAACTTTTCATACCCTTGTTCTTGGCAGCTTTAAACTTTGGACAATTCCTCTTCCAATGTCCTTTCTTACCACAATGGAAACACTTTTCTTTGGTCTTCTTTCCTTTGTCGGTTTTTCTAAGGCAATTTGCTTACCCTCTTGCTTAGTGAAGTCCTTCTTCTTCTTCTTCTTACCCTTGCCTTTTGACTTAGGTTGAGAAGTAAAAGCTTTCACTCACATTGGCTTCAACACTAGAAGTACCAAGGATGCCTTCTACCACCACCAACTCATTCATTAATTCAGATAAAGAATAAATCTTTTTGTTCATGTTATAATTAAGTCTGAATTCCTTGAACAATTTCGGTAATGACTGGAATATCATATCTACTTGGAATTCTCCATCAATGTTGGCACCTAAAACTTCCAATGTATTCAGATTAGAGGTCATTGTAAGACAATGCTCTCTCACTGAACTACCTTCAGCCATTTTGGTATTATAAATTTGCCTCATAGTTTCTTGCCTTGCAGAACGGCCTTGCTCACCAAACATCTCATTCAAACTTAGCATAATATCCAAAGCTAATTCTACATCCTGCATTTGATGTTGTAGAACATTTTGATATAGCACTTGGCAATTTCATTAGATTTCTGCCAACAATTATATTGCTGTTTTTCCTCAAAAAGAGCATCTAATGAAGAAAAGGTAGGACATGGTTGAGTAAGCACATATTTGTACTCTTCAGCAGTTAAAACAATGTCTAAATTTCTTTTCCAGTCAACATAGTTGGATCCAGTCAGTTTGTTTTGATTAAGAATAGAAACAAGTGGGCTAAATGATGCCATGTTCAAATCTGAAAATAATAAATATGAATATAATAAGTAAACTGGATATTATCAATTTAGCATATAAACATATAGTATGGAACCTTAATAAAACCATAACATAATATATGCAACAACAACCCAATCCCATATTCAATATTCTTCAGTATAGAGTGAACATTAAATACTATGATTGATTGAGAACTATTCTCATTACTAGTACTATCATGATAACTCTTATCAAACACTAATAATATGTTGTTTTACATTTAGCCTCTAAGTAATAATAGTAAGAACTCAGCATAAAGGATACTATAATAATAATACTTAGTCTAGTGTATACCATTGTCAAGAATTATGTGTAGCCATATTTCATCCCTTTAACAGGCTTCTTTTGTAGTACTATGATAAAAACACCCTCCGCATGAAATACAAAGCTCGAGGCTAAGACAAGGTGTTTCATCAAACCACAATAAACTAAGAAATTCAATCTTGTAGGACCATGAAATAAGTACTCTCTACATTGAATGCTAAGCTCGAGGCAAAGACAAAGTATGTATTTCATACTACTATAAACCAACAATGGAGGTCGTGAGATCCAACCCTTGTATCTCTCTCCCACTAGATATTTTAAATTAAAGGTTTTTAGTTTAAAACATGCGTAAACAAATTACACATAACCTTGCTCTTTATATATGTAAAAAACACTTTAAGAAAATTTTGGATTCCCAGTCCTCGATTGATCGAGAATGTATCTCAATCGATCGAGAAAAGTTCTGGATGCTCGATCAATCCTCGATCGATCGAGAAACATTCCACGAAGCTCGATTGATGCTCAGCAGATTCTCAATTGATCGAGAAAACTTATGTTTGCTCGACAGATGCTCGATCGATCGAGCGTTGCGAATTTTGAATTTTCCAGAATTTTTTAAATACAGTTTTTTAACGTTTTCATGAACAAAACAACTATGATATGATACTAATGGATAGAAATTGATATCAAAACTGAATTTCATTGATGCTATAACCTTAAAGTTCAGTTTAACATACTTAAACTCAAAATTAAACAACATCATAACACCAATATCAGTTTTTATCAAACAATAATTCCAACAAATATGCATAAAACTAATTTCTAACAACATGAAACTATTGTCACCATAACATGCTAAACAGATATGAAAGTGAAGACCGCTCTGATACCATTTTGTTGGAAATTTGCATGGATGTATTGCATACAAAACATGCGCAGCGGAAAATAAAATAACGGATTTACTTCATTCATAAAAGTTAACATGTACTATGTAAGTTTCAGAATTTGAGAACAAAATAATGTACCTTGGAGCGGTGAATTTCAAAATCGAAGATCAGAAGCACTTAGGAATACTTTCAATCTTCACTCTAGTTTCACTAACGCCCGAGATGTCTGATTTCTCAATTAGTTTTCCAAAGGGAGAATGTTAAAGTGTCTAATACTTTTTACACACCACTTCACAATAGTATTCTTGTTGTTCTCTACAAAAAATTTTGTATATTTCTCTCTTTATATCTAACTGATTATCTAATTGGGTTGGCCTTTTGGACCTTTCTAATTGGACTTAAGTGTGTGGCTTGGAGTGGGACCAAAAAAGACCAATAAGACACTAGCTCCAATAGGCCTTAGGCTTTTTTGTCAACTCTTGACAAGTCCAAAATTACCATTAACTATATTTAATACTATTATAAAAATATAGTTGCACTCTAGGCCTTATTTATAAATTACATCTCAAGACTTTATTGTACATGCAACCCATTCATAAAATATTCATAGTAATACAAAATTATGAAAGAAGACTGTCACTTTGTAGATTACTACATCTTAATTCCTTAAGTACCCAATTTAATCTTTTAAATTTATTCATCATATATTTATGAAATTCAATTCTATAAATATATACTTTAGTAACTTCTAACTAAAGTGGTTAGGCCTAACTCTCTGAATAACCAAACCCATTAAACTTATCTCAAGGGAATATTTTATATCTCCATTAAGAGACTATGAATTCCATCTTGAGAATATATGTTCCATCAACACTAAATGCGGTTGCTCAACATACTGAGATTTTGACCGTTACTTTAGATCTCACCCCTAATATATCAAAGCAACCTACATTTCATGATCAGATCCATTATCCTCTCAGGATTAAGAGTTCATGTAAATAGAAGTCATGAAATTTATTATTCATTTGACAGTCGTTAGGAAAATAATAAATTTCACAGCAGCCCAGTTCAATATGTCTTACCTCTTAAAACATATTCATTTGTAGATTACTACATCTTAATTCCTTGAATATCCGGTTTAATTCTTTAAAGTTATTCATCATATATTTATGAAATCTAATTCTATAAATATATACTTTAGTAACTCCTTACTAAAGTGGTTAGACCTAACTCTCTGAATAACCAAACTTATTAAACTTATCTCAATAGAATATTTTATATCTCCGTTAAGAGACTATGAATTCCATCTTGAAAATATATGTTCCATCAACACTAAATGTGGTTGCCCAACATACTAAGGTTTTGACCTTACTTTAAATCTCACTCTTGATATATCAAAATAACCTACATTTTATGATCAGGTCCATTATCCTCTTAGGATTAAGAGTTCATGTAAATAGAAATCGTGAGATTTATTATTCATTTGACAGTCATTAGGAGAATAATAAATTTCACAGTGGTCCAGTTCAATATGTCTTACCTCTTAAAACATATCAACTAGAATTCTTTACTTCCATAATCAAGGCAAACCATCTTAGTTGATATGTTATAGTCTTTGCAGATGAAATTCTCAATTTCATCACCGACTACGAACTACAATTTTGAGTTTACAAAGAATTTGTGATTTATATCTTCTGTGACTTTTCACACAAATCACATACTATGCATCTTATGGACTATATGATAATGTGTCAATATTCATATTACCATTATTTTAGATAGTAATAAAACAACTTTAGAATCATACAATAGGATTTAAGGGCACTAATCCTAACAATGATGACATTAGCACTTGTACGGTCACCCATGTCTGACAACTACATGGACCGATTCACCTCTCTCCTCATTATTGTGGTGCTTTTGAAAGAGATACCAATGTTTTTGTTAAGTTATGATTTTTCACTTAACATTTATATTGGCTTTATTCTACGACAAAAAATATTATAATTTTATTAATTTATTTTTTTGTTTTTTGTGGAATTTAATTGCAATGTTAAGTGGTAAAAATTTGATCAAGAAAGTTGAAGGTTACATGAAAAACACATGCCGAAAACTGAAGAGTCAGTGTGTTTCGTGACTCATCTCATGACTTGACCAACTCATGAGATGCACTGATAGCTAGAATTTTAAGTGTGACTTTTATACTTTTCACCCATACTATATATACCCGCATTATCCACAAAATTGAAAAGAGGTGATTCAGAAGAAAATCCTAGAAAGGTTTCTACAACACCCACCTTGTTAGAAAGAGCAACACATCTTCAAGAGAAAAATTATTGTAGTCTTTTTTCCTTCCCTCCCCCATTGTTATACCTTGAGAAGAGATTTATACCCAAACACAACTCACATCTATTCAAAGTGCAGAGGGTATTTTGGAGCTTAGAAAGCACTAGGTATTTGCCAAAATAAGCTGGTAAGGCTTGGCAGTGCAATTAGGCGACAGTGCGGGAGCTAAGAAGCTAGTGAAGACAAGACTCCGAGAAGTCTATTAGTAGCTGGAGCTTGGAGAGCTCAAGTACTTTGGGTAGATTAGACTTGGAGGATCTTTTTGGTATCCTTGTACTTTAAATTATTCACTAGTAGATCATTTCAATTTTGAGGACCGTAGAGAGGTTTTACACCGAGTTCTTCGGTTTTTCTCTTTGATAACACATTGTCATGTTATATTGGGTTTACTATTCTTTTACCCAACGCCCTTTCCATTTTAGCATTGCACTTACTTGTTTATCCATGCAATTGTTAAATGTTTCAATTGATTAATTTTCTATTCACATATATTCCGCATTAAGTGTGTTAAGCATAAAATTAATCAAACCCTAAATTTAAAATCAAATGTCTAAACAAGCAATAGTGTTCTACACTATTTGAGCTTTCAATTCTTTTCTCTCCTTTTTTTTTTTTTTCTTTTACACATCCCGCTCATATTTTCCGATCTTCTGTTTCTTGTTTTTATCGATTGAGTTCTCCTCTACAAGTGCCAAATAGCATACAGGAGCAATTGATTTTCCAAGTTTGCTCTGTGTCAGTGTTACCTTTCTGACTCCTAACATCTTTTATTCATATGCTTTGTATTTTAGCAAATCCTGCCAAAATTTCGCAATTTGGTCTTTGATTGGTTGGAGGCAAACCCCCTCTCCCTGTGTATTTCTTGCTCAATTTTGTACAAGTGATATAGCTTTTTTTCATAAAATATTGTTTCGGTTTTTTTTTTTTTTTTCTTTCAAATAAGTAAAAACTCAAATTTTGTGAAAATTATTAGATCCAATACTTTTTGGAAATTTTATAATGTAACTGTAAACTCAGTTTTAGCTAACAAATACTGATATATATATTTATATATAAGAAAATACTAAATGCTGCTTCGACCTTGACGCTTGCACAAAATACATTCTCCTGTGTATTAAAAACAGAAATACATTCTCCTGATGAACTCAGTAGTCAGTACTAAAAAATCTTTAAAATCACCACTTTGCCATTTGTATGAAAGTTCATACTGCCCAAAACAAATGATGTGAGCAAAGGCAATGACCCATTTGAAATAGTAATTGCGACCAAAAACCATTCTAATAACAATTTTCTTTTGTGAAATTCACAACAATTTCGCAGGGCAAGATACTAAAAGATTGCATATTTGAGTTTACAACAGACTTTACAAGTACAACGCAACTTTTAGCTTCTACATCTTGTTTTTACTATACAGTCCAAAACTTTCATATATCCTCATCTTCATATAGTTTCTTCTGATCCTCGTAAAAACTATGCAAACATGAAAACCTAAACCCAAAAGTGCAAAAAGTAGACCAAGATAACAAGATTTTTTTTTTTTAATGTTCATGACAAGCCTAACCGCCAGCACTCGGGTACACGGGCTCTCCATTGGTTGAGACATACCCAACAAAGTAATGTGGCAGATGCTGTGAGTATGTTGGAATCCTATGTTGATTGTAGTAATCAAGAATCTTCCAACGTGCTTTTGTACGCTTCCCACTTCCAGCACCATTAGCAAGAACATTCTTCGGCAGCTCAGAAGTTAGGACAATGGATAATTCCATCCTTCCAGGACAGCCTTGATAGCCATTATTGATATTCGTCATGAAATCCTCCTTGACTGACACTGCATCTGTGAAATTACGCTTGCAAGGATTTAAGCCCCAGTAGAACACAACATTGGGCTCTGTTACATTCATATCTACATACTCGGTAGGATTAGGGTCACAAGTACCTTGTATCTCCTCCAGCTGCATCAAACAGAAGAAGAAGAAAAGATACTAAGGAATTTTTAATTAATGACATGGGTAATTATCTTTTAATCCCTGAAATTTGGTGGATATATGATTTTAATTTACCAAATTTTAAAAGTTCAAATTTTATCCTGAAATTTCAAAAAGGGAACACTTTTGGACCCTCCATCTATTCTTTTTGTTTACATGACTAAAGAAATGCTGAGGCAACCCCCATTTTTGAGGGACCAAATCAAACGAACCACATATCTTAGGATCAAAATTGATCTTATCTCATAATTAAGAGAACAAAACTGATCCATATTTAAGAGAACAAAATTGAACCAACACCATATTTAGAAGAGAAAAATCAAACTAACCCAATACTTAAATGGACCAAAACCAAACTTGCCACAAATTTCAAAAATAGAATTATTCCGTTTTTGAAATTTCAGAGACCAAAACTGAACTTACCACAAATTTCAAGGATGAAATTATTTCAATTTTGAAATTTGAGGGACTAAATCCGAAGTTTTAAATTTGAAAGACCAAAATCAATTTATCTACCAAATGTATAATATACCCTAGTAATGATATTCATCGATGTATGTCCTACTAATTTGTTAGATCTACTAGCAGGATAGGAGAAATACTTATTGAAATATCTATCAAGGATATACTTCAGCTAGGAAAAAAGTAGAGAATGAAGTAGCATTAGAAATTTATGAAAGAACAAAGCTTTCCCATGTGACTGCAGCATTTAACACCCATCTTCCAATAATTTTTTATGCTAGATCAATTATATGCCCAATTCTAGCCTGACTTCTTTGAATCAATATAATTGTGGGGAGTAGGGCCAGCTATGCAAATAATGCTCCAGTACTATAAACCTACCATAACATGATCACTCATGACCTGAATCACAAGACAGCCAACTCAAGTGCATGTATGCTTGGTGTTTTTGCCAAAGTAATCGCATAACTACATAAAAATGAATTCAATAACCTGACTTCTGTACTTTTATGAATCCATATAACCATGAGGAGCAGGGACTCCATCTAAATTTAAGAAAATATACAAATTGGCACTGAGGTTATATCCCTTTTATCTTTTTCGATTGGCCATGTCCCTTTAATCTAGGACCAACTGTACCAATAATGCTCTGCAGGACACAGACTGATCATGCCCTGAATAACAACACCCAACTCCTATGCATGTATGCAAATCAGAAAAATTATCATATCAACTATATAAATATGTATAGTGCATACAATGAACTACCTATATGAGCCACTTACCTTGACAATAAGAGAGCGAAAACGTGATTTCACCCAACCTACCCAATCCCCTAGCTCATCCTGCTCAGAAGCCGAGAGGTAAATTTTAAGAAATCGGCTATGTTTCTTTGAGTATGGATAAGGCTCAAATATGCTACCCCAATCAAAGTCTGGCTTCAAAAGATCCTGCAACAACAGGGGAGAGAACAAATAATAGTCCCACATTACCTTGTCATCAGAAGATCATCATCAAGTAAGATTTTCGAAAAAAAAACTATAGAGATGACATAATTAATTGCCACCCAAATTCAAAAATTCCTTCAATATAAGTAGTTTGGCAAGAGATCAAATAGGCATACCAACAATTATGTCCCACTTAAAACACAAAACATACCCTAGTCATATTATAGCCTTGGAGAAACTCTGTCCTGATCTTGTAGAACGTGCTTCTAGTGATATTGGAATGGCAATATTCATATGGACTACATGGAAGCCGAATGGGCATTAAGGACCGTGTCTCCATGGCATCTCCGGGTGCTGGCAGTCCATCTTGCAAGACTACTGGAGTAGGCCAATGCCAAAGTGCAAATGTCTCGAAAAAGTTCATAATAAGAGCATTTAAGCTAGCATTTGGATTTCCTTGACAAACAAAAGCCACAAGGATTGCCAGATGAACTCCTCCCAAAAAGCCAAGTACCTGTAATCAGCAGGAAAGTACTTGATTTCATCACTTTTTGAAAAACAATACGCCCAAAAAAGCTCATGTCACACAAATAAAGCAAAGCATGCATATGACACCACCAGCAGGCAAAACATACTTACATTACCGTACACTCCTCGCCTTTTTGCCCATAACTTAACACATCGCAGCATTGATTGGAAATTCTGAAACGCATCAGTTACAATATACATGAGATTTAGAACAAATTAAGTAGCATAAGGAGAAACTACACTCCCAAAAACTCCTGCAAAGAATTTTTTTTTTTTTCACATTTACAATTACCCCCACAGTATAGTCATGTACTTGCCAACCCCACTCCCCCTCAATCACAGACAAGAAACCCATGCATGCAATACAAAGGGAGGCTCACACATAGTCTAATACTTATAGCATATCAAATAGTCTTGGTGAATCCCACAACACCACAGTGCATTCCAAGACAGCATACTCCAATCCAAAAGAATAGACCCATCCACATGCATGCATACACATGCATTCTTGTTTGCCCATAGCAACCATATTAAACAACACATCAATGCTAAAAATTTCCCATAAGCCTCGAAACAATCCACTGTAAAAACCTCAACCTCAAGACCTGGTATTTCTTAGTTAACAGTTATAAATTGATCATCTGAGTGCAACATTGATAGGAAGACGCATTGGTACAAAATCAAGCTTCAGATACCATCTCTTCTATGACATATTCTCTCCTTATGATAAATTGAGGGAACATTTTACTTGGAATGTTTACAAATTCCTCAAGAGATAGAAATGTCAAAGCAAGACTTGCATTTGGTCAGCTAGATAATAGAGGAATTAAGTAGTGTTCTGAAACATATAAATAAAAATAAAATCAACGTGTACCTCTATGTTCGGAACAAGCTGAAGAATGCGTTTGTTAGCACGTACGCCAGACAAGCTTTTCAAACTAGTTTCATCAATATTACTGAGGAAGAATGGGTTCAGTACATCCACATTCTGCAATTCATAGGCTTAGGTGGTCAAAATTTCCACATGATCAATGGGGAAGCACAAAAGATTCATTGATAATGACAACTACTAAACAATGCTTAAGGCAAAGCACACAATGAGTTACTAGAAAGATGCCAGAAAAATAAAAATAAAATCAACATGTAGTCTTCTGAAACATTTGGTTAGCTTACTTCAGGGACAGATAACACTTTAAGCTGCGCAAACGGGAGATCAATTGAGATCCCATCAAATTTAAATCGCATTAGAGGCACTTTTGCATCCTTTACACAGTGGATCTCTGACACTTCAGGTCTGCCTTTAAGCATGTTGCACAGAACAATAAAAAAATCATCCTGCATAATCACATCATTAAAAATTGAGGAAATGCTGTCACTCAAAATCAAGGAATAATGAGCAGACAACAGATACTTACTGCCATGGTGGCAAAGAAAGGACCAATGCATAAAGCATCAATATCAGAGTCTGAACCATGAACCTGAATATATTTAAAGACATATATAGCTATATCAGTTTATAAGAAGTAAAAATGAGAAATGACAAAAAAAAAAAAAAAATCAGCTGTGGTGGCTACACTTTAAATAAATAAATAAAAAGGTGCTCTATCAACTTGCAAAATATTACTACAAAGTTCCCACATTTACAATTATGGACTGAATTGGGGTTTATACTCTTTCTGTATTTTTAACCCATCCTTCCTAAGGTACTACTAAATACTCTGCCTCTGAAAATTAAAGATTACAAAACAAGCTCATCCCGGCAACACTCTGAACATGACCTAGAAGTGTCTCTTTTTTTTGGATAGGTACTAGAAGTGTCTTGAATGTTACCCATATTAAATTTTAATTCCCATTGCACTGTTTATTATATCCAAACACTGAAGTGTCTTGTAGTGTTATATTATTCTTAACTATATTTGAAGAAGAAAAGCCAAAAGTTTCTTGAAGTTCTGACCTAGACAGCTTCAGATCATAGGATTTCCATAATTATCATATTACATAATTTAATAGCATAAGCACCACAGAGCACCAGTATATAACATGTTCGGTAGAAATCTAAAAATTAACAGACAAGAGAAAGGACTTACTCCAAGGCCATATGATCCATATGTCAAAATTGTGCCACTGGTGACAGCAATTTGCTTTTTCGGAAGTCGATGTTGCCACGCAATCTTCTTAATCCATGCCATCACTATCTACATAATTATATGAGACATCAAAAGATTCAACACAAACTAAATTAAAAAATTTTCAAGATGCATCATCACTAAACAAGAAATTTTCAATTTTAATTTATTGTGGTTGAGTACATGAAAAACCCTCCACAATACAACCAGCCGCCAGGCCCACCACAATAGAGAACAAGATTACTTCCATCAAAAAAGTACATAACTAGCAAGATTCACTGCAAACCTTATCTCAAGACAATGTCCTCACAGAAGAATTTGCAAATACGCCATATTTCTCTTTAGGAAAGATCTCAGAGTGAGAGTGGGAAAACTTCAAGAAATGTTGAATACTTCCGACACAATTTTTAGTTTTTTTTTACCATTAACTCAAATCCTTATATCAGCAGGTTCTTTTCAATATTCAAACATACCAATATTATATACATCAAAGAAATTCTAAATGTAAAACCCACATGGCAAACCATTAAACCAATTCACATTGTTGTTTCAGTCACAGTAAATGACCTTAACACAAATGACACCTATTGGCTATTGCCACACCTTAATCTGAAAGGTTCGGGTACGCAATGTATTTGAACAATCTAATGTGGGAGCAGGCATTCTTCTATACTATTTTATTCAATCCAAAATCAAGCATCAAAGATTAAAGAACAAAATTTTGAAATTCAAGAAAACCTGTTTGAGCTTCACAATGACATTCCTCCTCTTCTCTTCTTCTTCCGGAGATGGCACGAGTCCTTCATTAACCATGAACTACAACCAATGAAAAAATATATATATTAAACCAAAAATAACATAACCCATCAAAAAAATTTTAACAAAATATTGAAAATTCGAATCTAAAAAACAAAAAAGAGACAAACCCAGATAAAAAGAAAGAAAAAAAAAACTACCTGAAGCAGAGAGGCTGATCTGTGCTCGTCCATTTGAGCCTTCAATACAGAAAATCCAAGAGGAGTTAGTAAAGGTGGGTTGTACGGAACAAGTACCTCACCACCACCTCTATGGTTTATCAGAGCAAATGGCTGAGGAAATGGAAGAGGAAGAGGAAGAGGAAGGTGGTTCACGAAAACGACACCGTTTTGGTTGTGAAAAGCATTCCCTGCCATACACCACAAATGCAAAAAACCGAGAATCTTTTCTGCGATTTCAAACAATGAATCGCTTTCTTCTTCTTCTTCTTTTTTTTTTTTTTTTTTTTATGTGTGTGTGTATGTGTGTTTTTAGGACACCCAGAAAAAAAAAAAACGAGTAGTTTTGGACCTTTTGGTTTGGTTTTTCAAGAAAATGTGAGGGTTTTTGAGAAGAGAAACCTTTAAAAGGAAATGAAAGAAGAAATGGAAAAACCTGTTTTGATTTCTGGGTTTCTGCTTTTTGGGTTTTTGAAAATTGCAACGGTGCGTGTGAGAGAGACAGGGGGGCGTTTGTGTGGCTGGGGTTTTGTAGGACAGACACGTGTTAGAATCATAAAGGTGCAAAGTGTGTTGTTCTTATTGGTTGAGCTTGCTAGTTGCTAGTTTTGATTTCTCTGTGTACTTTTGCTGGAGGGTTTAGTTACTTTTTTTTTTTTGAGAATCCAGGGTTTAGTTACTTTAGTTGGCTTCGTGGTGGACTACACTTCATGGACATTTATTAAATGCCTTGTACTTTTGGCTGAATTATGTCTTTCTGCCGTTACCATATCTGTTATTCTTTGGTCAAAACCATAATTAACTGATTTTCACATCTAAATTCATAACATCCTAAAGAAAAAAAATTCACTGACTTATTTTGTATTTTGATGATATAATCCATGGTTTACCCAGAAAAAAAAAATCGCCACATGCTTAATTAATCAGATTATTATGATTGATATACTCAAATAAACTTTTTCAAATAGTACCCAAGTTAGTTGACATGTGTTGTAATCTAATCACTTGTTATCTACATATTGACACAATTATTTATACACTAAATTTCATAACCTACTGACTTTTGCGATAATGAGTGAGTCACGTAAAGTAGTGAGTTAAACATGATAGAAAATGTTTACCACTCACAATCGCATAAGTTAACAAATTGTGAAATTGAGTGTGCGATTTGTTATGTCTTTAAAATTATTCAATCACAAGTTGACTCCAAACGTATTGTGAAAATGGATGGTGAATTAGGTGTTTTCGTAGCTGAAAGGGAAAATAAATTATGCCAAAATAATGAAAATGAACTTTCTCAAAGATAAAAAAATTACGTATGTTACTTTTATCCCCAAAAAAAAATAATAATAATGCATTTGGTACGCTGCTCGTTGGGCCTTTAGTTATACGCTTGAGAATGTTACTAGTTGGGCCTTTTGTTGCAAGGTAAATTTAACTATTGCCTTGACTATTTTGAACCATGATTTGAGGAATCTATTATGTCTATTTTGTCAATGTTCCATTTTTGAAGTAAATTTCTTGTGACTGTATTTTCTCATTTTGACCCATCCAATGATCTACATCCTTAACTATGAGCAAGATTTGTGATTCTCTGAGAATTTCCCAAAAGAAAAGGAGAGATATAGATTGACAGGGTCCGCATCATCATCAAATTTAAAAAACAAATATTTGGTACTTGGTAGAATGCCATTATGAATGCATAGTGGTGGTTGTGTTACAACTTACAAGATCCTGTCAAAAGAGGTAAGATTAGGGACCCTCTTATTAGGCTTTTGAAAGGATGTTAAAAGTGTTTAGGAGCTTTAAAACTCTTTTAATAGAAATTGTCAAAGGTATGGCAAAACAACTTTAGGCCAAAGCTGAATTTGGAACTTTATGAAAAAAACTCTATAATTAAATTGTTCATGCTTTACAAATCCAAAATTTAAAAAATACTATTAATTGTAATTTGTTAATACTAAAGCCGAAAATGCTAGAGAACTTTTCAGTTAAAGTTCTATTTGGCAAAAGCCTCATTTTTTTTTGTTTGGAAATGGTTAAAAATACATACATAATTTATGTTATGATACTAGCATCTCGAACCCATTGCCTTTGCTCCCCCAAGCACTTAATGTTTAGGGAGGTACCAACTCACCTAATTGGCCAGTAGTACAAAAGTCTAATTACTAAAATTAAGGTTAAAGCTTATGTCCTATGTCAATGTCAAAGCAAGCAATATAACACCAACTTTTTATTTTTTTGTAGGTTACACCTAGCTCAACTGATAAAGTTTCTGATAGTTGAACAAGAGATCTGAGATTCAATCTCCGCCTATGACAAAAATTGATTGGTGTCTTAGTCTGATAATAAAAAGCTATCATCAAGTGCGGGATTAAAACTTTCTCTAAAAAAAAACCTTTTTAATTTTTTGGTCCTATATTTGTACCCATTCAATTCTCGGTTACCTAAATTGTTTAGAGGAAAATGAAAGAAAAAGGGAAAAGGAAAATGAAGTCTTGCCCACATAATAATTATGTACTCACTAAACCCATCCTATCTTCCCTCATAATAATATAAATACAAAGTTTACTATCAAATGTATATTTGGCATATATCTTTATTGTAACCTGACAATTTGACTGATCTGCAACCAGTCAAATATCCATGAGCAGTTTCTTGACTGATATCTGATCTGAGTTCAATAACCATGTTCATGACATTCAACTATTCAAGTACTCAAACTAGGTGCCCCCTCTCAAGGACAGAGTGTTCATTGCTTAAGGCAACTTATCAAAATGGAGGTCTATATCTCAATTCTCAACCAGCCACCATAGGACTCAACCTCCTTGCAATGATCAGGACTCAAGGATAAACCCGTGCATTATTTGAAAGTGGCTCCAACCTGTAAAGCTTCCAGAAACCCAATTTCAAAGTTCAAACCCAACAAATCAAGGGCCACCAAGAGAGTAACTAAAGCCTAATCTTCCTTCTCGAAACAGGGAAAAAATAAATAAATAAATAAAGGTGTAATTAAACCCCAGAAACCCAGTTTCATGTACTGCTGTCCTCACAAAGCTAAATCTTTCCAACCCCTCAAGAGCACTTGTGGGTACCAACAATGCACTGTACTGTACATTTACAGCCAATCGGACCATGCTGCACATGACTAGCAAATTCTTGAAAGTGGCTGCTGCTTGTGCCTCTTCCCAGCAAGTTTCCTCAGCTTTCCAATTCTAAAATATTAGTGTGCTTAAAAGCACAGATAAAGGCAGAAGAAGCAGAGATTCAAATAGTTTTTGAAATCTCAATAATCAACGGCCCATCTACAAACCAACATGCTTCTTCCCCCTTGTATATAGCACACACAGACACATTACATTTTCAAAGAAATGATCTTTCTCTATATTTGAAAAGGATTTATTTCATAATTCATATTAAATTTTATAAATTTAAAGGTGTATCTAGTGCCACAACACACTAATAAATTCATGAAATAAAATCTTAACCGTGAAATATATTCTCTCAATTTCAAATGAAACAAGAATCACGTTCCCATTTTTCATCATAGTACTCCTCTCTTGCTAATTTTGAAATATACTCTCTCAATTTCAAATGAAACAAAGAATCGCATTTCCATTTTTCATCATAGAACTCCTCTCTTTACTAGTTTTGAAAATGTACTCTCTCAATTTCAAATGAAACAAAACGAAGAGAATGCATTCCCTTTTTCATCATAGTACTTCTCTCTCTACTAGTTTTGAAACCATAAATTTACTTGTTTCACACTTCCAAGTATCCCAAGCCAACAAGTTATGAGAGTTCCTCAAGTTTTCATTCTATTACTTTGGTACAAAGACAATTGACACTTAATTACATTTATATGCAACCCCTCCTCCCCCCCCCCCCCCCCCCCCTCCCAAAAAAAAAAAATACAAAGAAAAATTCATGAACATTCAGAATCATCATCTAACAATGAAACACTGAAAGAAGTAAAGGATTTCGGAAGACAGAATCTGGGAACTCATGCCACCAGCTAATTATATAGCCCAAAAAACAAACAAAAAGCACCATCCAAGATTTCAGCCTACAAATAACAAACAAGTTAAACTATAAGATAATCATCTAATTAACCATCATTCATGTTTCAAAGTTCAAACCCCCCAAAGTACCGACCAATTTTGCATAGGATGTAAGAAATTCCTGCCTGCCAATAAAACTAGCATGAATATTATCCACAAGGAATTAATTAAAAAAATACTAATAAAATCAAACGGTACAGCCACAGAATACAAAGAAAAAACAAAGCATGGCAACCAAAGCCACAGACTCTAGGACCATCACAATGGTCCAAAACACATCATCAAAAATAGTAGAATCCAACCACCTGAAGCTGAAGCTCCCTGTGCTCCAACCAGTTGTAAAGTAGGAAAGATTAATTCCCGGCCACCGGAAGATTGATGATATTGGCATAGGCAAACTGAACTCCGGCCACCGGAAAGCTGACCTGTACCACCATCTTGAACACATCTTTATTCTTTAATAATTATATGTTGTCTCTGTCTATGTCTCTATGTGTTGTAATAATAATCTGTGTCTTGTTTTGTCGTGGCTCTTTTAGCAAAAGCTTACGGCAAAGTTGGAAAATACCAGATGGAACAATTATTAATAAACGAATGAATGGGATTTTTTGTGTTTGAGGGGCTCCTTGCTCTGCTACGTTAATAATTGATTACTTAATTGCATCTCATATGTCCATATCATATACACGTGTTCCGGCCAGGATTGACCAAACCACTTGGTGCTAATCTACTGCTTTTGAGAACATGACGTGAGGCATGTGCTGTGATTTTTTTTTTCTTTCACAATGTTACAATGGGTCAGGGTTGGAAGTTTAGCGCGCAAAAAAAAAAAAAAAAAAAAAAAAAAAAGGTCAGATTGGCAATCTTTTTATAATAATAAAAAAAAAATTTAAAGATGTGGTGTTCGTTCAACTAGCCATGTTTATCTTCAAATAAGATATATAAGGTTCAAAACTTATTTATACTAAAAAAAAATTAGTGTTTTAATATGATAATAAAAAATAATCATTATGAAATTAACATTGTGAGGATCCGAGGACCCAAGGATAACGGACCCGAGGATCATTAAACAACTTAAATGAAATCCCACCTAGGTCGGGGGCCGAGGACCCGAGGATATGTGAACAATCGTTGTAGGCCTCCACAAATATCTGGAAGCAATGAATGCTGGAGATAAGACTTCCTGACCGTAATAAATAAGGAAACGACAGCTTTACTCTCAACATTAATAAGGAAGTAACCTGTACAGTGAAGAGGATCTTCAGATATTTTACCATCATTATTCTCTGCAAAGGAAACTATAAGTGTCGCCAAAGCACATAGGAACAGAAAGGAGATGAAGGGCTGGGATGATAAGAAAAAATGTATAAATAGGAGGAGGAGAGATAGAAGAAGGGGGACGAGAAAAAAGAGAAACAAAAGGACAGCCGAAGAGAGGAGTGAGATAGTAGTTTGGAATTGAAAAGAACAAAGATCATAAGAGTCCTCGGGGCCAGTATGTTTCTCTGTTGTGTGTTTCCATCTCTACAAAATTTTATTGTTTTGGGCCAAGATTCGTGATGGGCCTCAGCAATATATAGCTCTGGTTTGGACTTAGGGCCATTAGAAAAATTTGGACCTTACAATTGGCGCCGTCTGTGGGAACAACAAAGTAGAGCGTGCTGTCTGGAGGACAAATGGTAAGTGCAAATCAAGATGGGGAAGAGTCACTAGGTTCGCAGAACGAAAATCGCCGAAGGAATGGTACGCCAAGTGTAGTAGTGGAGTCACACCCTGGTGGACAAGCGCAGAGAAGCCTATCATCTACTGGAGATCGAACCTCTCGTGATGATGAAGTGCGAAGAATGCAATCAGAGATAGAGCGTTTACGGAGAAAGTTAAAACGGAAACGAAGGGCTAGGCGAAGTTCCTCCTCTTCCTCCATTGATGGTTCTGAGGCCGATGAGGAGGAAAGCGATGGTCTAGGGCTTGAGTCCTCCACGGATAAGTCCTACCCCAGTGCAAGTACGTCTGGCCGAGTTAAGGGCAATGGGAATAAGCATGTCGGGGGGTGGTCATATCAGGGCACGGGGAATGACGCTATGAGTAAAGCCTTGAGGCAGATTTCCAAATCCCCATTCGCAAGATGGATCAACAGGGCTAAGTTGCCCCATAGGTTTTCACAGCCCACCTTTGCCATTTACAATGGTAGGACTGACCCCGTGGAACATGTAAGCCACTTTAACCAAAAAATGGCAGTTCACTCGTGCAATGAGGCGCTGATGTGCAAGGTTTTCCTGTCCAGTTTAGGACCGGTGGCCATGAGATGGTTTGACGCTCTGAAAGAGGGATCATTGGGATCATTCGAGGAATTAACGAAGGCGTTTGGCGCACGGTTTATAACATGTAGCAGAGTACCAAAGCCTCTAGATGCGCTGTTGTTGATGGCCATGAGAGAAGGTGAGACTCTCAAAACATATTCAGATAGATACTGGGAGACGTGGAAGACGTCGCGGTGAGGACCTTCAAGGTGGGACTCCCGACAGATCATGGTTTGAGAAAATCTCTGGTGATGAAAACGGCAGTGAATATGCGCCAACTTATGGATCGTATTGATAAGTACCCCACGGGTGGACGGGTAGGAGTATTGTTAGGCAATCAGTTAGCAGCAAGGCAGCGTCTAGTGATGGCACTTACAAAGATGTCAGGAGGTAAGGAGGAAGAGGCAGGTCGGAAGATTTTGTAGCAATCAAAGAACTTCGTCGGGGTAGAAAACCCTTCAGGAGATAAGGATTCTACCGATGACCTTCAAGAAATCTTAATAGGAGAGGAAGGGAAATATTTTCACGTGGGATCTCAGTTACCCGATGCCGAGAAAGCTAAGTTAATGGAATTCTTGAAAACCAATATAGACGTCTTCGCCTAGACAACTTACGAGGTTCCAGGAATTGATCCAGACTTCATTTGCCATCGTCTAAACGTTGATCCTAAGGCCATCCCCCGAAAACAACCTTTTCGGCGGATGTCCTGTGAGCATGCCGAGGCTGTGAGGGAAGAGGTAAACCAACTAAAATCGGCGGGAGCCATTAAAGAAATTTTCTACCCGGAGTGGCTTGCTAACACGGTGGTGGTAAAAAAGAAAAACGGCAAGTGGCGAATATGTGTAGATTTTACCGACCTGAACAAGGCATGTCCAAAGGACCCTTTCCCCATTCCCAGGATCGATCAGTTAGTCGATGCCATCGTGGGGCATCCTCGGATGAGTTTCTTGGATGCGTTCCAAGGATATCACCAGATTCCTATGTCATTGTCCGACCAAGAAAAGACAGCCTTTCGGGCTCCTAGCAATAACTATCATTATCGGGTAATGCCTTTTGGTATCAAGAATGCAGGATCTACTTACCAAAGGATGGTGACCCGAATGTTTGAAGGACAGTTGGGACGAAATATGGAAGCTTACATCGACGATATGGTAATAAAGAGTAAAAAGGTAGAAGACCACTTGGATGATTTGAAGGAAACTTTTTCAGTGTTGAGAAAGCATCAGCTACGCCTTAATGCCTCCAAATGTTCTTTTGGTGTCAGTTCGGGAAAGTTCCTCGGGTATATGATCACGCATCGAGGGATCGAAGTTAACCTCAACCAAATCAAGGCTATTATGGGCTTGCATCCACCCCGGAATCCCAAAGAGGTGCAGAAGTTGACCGGGATGGCGGCAGCCCTAAACAGGTTCATTTCTCGATCCGCTGACAGATGCAGGCCGTTTTATCAACTCTTGCACAAGTGGAGAGACTTCCAGTGGACAGATGACTGTGTCCGTGCCTTTGCCGATTTGAAACAATATCTTGCTAGCCCGCCAATATTGTCTCGGCCCGAGAAAGGGGAGGTGTTATATGCCTACTTGGCAGTCACGGGATACGCCGTCAGCTTAGTCTTGGTGCGTAATGCAGATGGAGCTCAAAAACCTGTGTATTATATCAGTAAGTCCCTGCAGGAAGCAGAAATGCACTACTTGCCTTTGGAGAAAGCGATTCTAGCTGTTGTACAGGCTACAAGAAAACTCCCTCATTATTTCCAAGCTCATACCGTGATTGTGCTCACTCAACTGCCGCTGCAGGCTCTTATGAGAAAGTCAGACTACAAGGGTCGGGTCGCCAAGTGGGGAACAAAGTTGGGTGCATATGACGTCAAATACATGCCTCGCACTGCTATTAAAGGACAAGTCCTTGCTGACTTTGTGGCCGAATTCACGGATGACGGCCTACAGCCGGAGAGAATGGTCCTAACAGTTACGGCGGCCGAACCCAAACCAACTCCCCCTTGGGAAGTTTATACTGACGGAGCATCCAACCGAAAAGGTGCTGGTGTAGGTATTGTGATGGTCACCCCTAAAAAATTGATTATGGAAAGATCATTGAGGATAGGGTTCGTAGCCACTAATAACGAGGCCGAGTACGAGGCTCTCCTAGCTGGTGCTCAACTAGCCAAACACTTGGGAGCCGAAGTGGTGAAGTTTTTCTGCGATTCCCGGTTGATCGTCGGGCACATTAATGGAGATTTTGAGGCTCGGGATGAAAGAATGAAAAAATACCTTGAGAAGGTGAGAGTTGTGTTGTGCTTGTTTAAAACTGTTTCGGTCGAGCAAATCCCTCGAGAGCAGAATGCCCACGCCGATTCGCTGGCCATGTTGGCCACATCTTTGGGGTCCAGGCTTCCTTGGGTAGTCTTGGTGGAAGACATGATGACCTCCAACCTAGCTGCTACCCCGGTTGTTGGAGTTCAACATATTCACGTGGGACCAAGTTGGATGGATCCCATCGTGACTTACTTGAAGCAAGGAGTGTTGCCAGAAGATAAAGTGGAGGCGGAAAAGGTGCGACGGGCTACTCCCCGATATTGGCTGTCCGAGGAATAGAAGTTGTATAAACGCTCATACTCGGGACCGTACCTTTTGTGTGTGCACCTGGAAGCCATTGAGTCCATCTTAGAAGAATTGCAAAAGGGCATGTGTGGAAGCCATACTGGGGGAAGATCCTTAGCTCACCGGGCTTTGACCCAGGGATACTGGTGGCTGAATATGCAGAAAACCTTCTAAGATTACGTAAAAAAATGTGACCAGTGCCAGCGGTATGCCCCGAATATGCACTAACCAGGCGGGGTTTTGAACCCACTTTCCAGTCTATGGCCTTTCGCTCAGTGGGGTTTGGATATCGTGGGGCCTTTTCCTCGGGCCACTGGGAACCGAAGATGGCTCCTCATCGGGACAGATTACTTTACTAAGTGGGTGGAGGCAGAACCACTGGCTAATATCAGAGATGTGGATGCAAAAAAATTTGTGTGGAAGAACATAGTGACCAGGTTTGGAATCCCACATACGTTGATATCGGATAATGAATTTCAGTTCGACAGCAAAGCCTTCCGAAGATACTGCGGGACAATGGGCATAAGGAACAGGCATTCAACGCCGGCATACCCACAAGGGAATGGTCAAGCAGAGGCTACTAACAAGGTCATCCTGGCCGGGATAAAGAAAAGACTGGATGATGCCAAAGGCAAGTGGGTGGAAGAGTTGCATCATATGCTGTGGACTTATCACACTACACCCGGAGGTCGACGAGGGAAACCCCTTTTTCAATGACATATGGAATGGAGGCAGTCATCCCTCTGGAATCCGTCCTACCAACGTTAAGGACGGAGCAGTACAGTGAGGAAGAGAATAACAGTTTGTTGCGGGATGGCCTGGACACCATTCAAGAAAGAAGGGAAATAGCCAGTGTGAGGCTGGCCAAGTATTAGCAGAAGCTTAAACAAACATATGATAAGGGAGTGAAGCCTAGACCCTTAGTGCCAGGGGACCTGGTATTAAAAAAGGTTGTTGGGACAGCAAAATACCCAGCATGGGGAAAGCTAGGGCCAAACTGGGAAGGACCCTACAGAATTACGTCAGTCGCCAGCATCGGGGCTTACCGCCTGGAAGATCTAGATGAGAAAGTAGTACCTCGTCCGTGGAATGTAAATAACTTGCGGCGTTATTATTACTAGTAATGAAAAGTTGGCCGTTTTTGTCAAGAAAGATACATGTTGATTACTTTTTATTTGTGTTTGTGCGATGGGTGACCAAATTCTTTGAGCGTTAAACTGAACCTAGGACTTGCCTGGCTCCTCGGGTCACAAGCCTAGGGAAAATTAACATCGTAACAAAATTCTTTGAGTGTTAAACTGAACCTAGGACTTGCCTGGCTCCTCGGGTCACAAGCCTAGGGAAAATTAACATTGTAACCAAATTCTTTGAGTGTTAAACTGAACCTAGGACTTGCCTGACTCCTCGGGTCACAAGCCTAGGGAAAATTAACATCGTAGCTGAATTCTTTGAGTGTTAAACTGAACCTAGGACTTGCCTGGTTCCTCGGGTCACAAGCCTAGGGAAAATTAACATCGTAACAAAATTCTGAGTGTTAAACTGAACCTAGGACTTGCCTGGCTCCTCGGGTCACAAGCTTAGGGAAAATTAACATCGTAACAAAATTCTGAGTGTTAAACTGAACCTAGGGCTTGTCTGGCTCCTCGGGTCACAAGCCTAGGGAAAATTAACATCGTAACAAAATTCTGAGTGTTAAACTGAACCTAGGACTTGCCTGGCTCCTCGGGTCACAAGCCTAGGGAAAATTAACATCGTGGCAAAATTCTTTAAGTGTTAAGTTGAACCTAGGACTTGCCTGGCTCCTCGGGTCATAAGCCTAGGGAAAATTAACATCGTGGCAAAATTCTTTAAGTGTTAAGCTGAACCTAGGACTTGCCTGGCTCCTCAGGTCACAAGCCTAGGGAAAAATTGACAACACGGCAAAGTTCTTTAGGCATTAAAGTCGAACCAAGGACTTACTTGGCTCTTTGGGCCTCAAAGTTAAGGTAAATTAGAACGGCCATCGAATGGTCTAAGTAATATGTGAAATTTGGCACAAGCATGATCTAAATTCAATAGTAATGGTGAAATCATGTTTTAAAAGATGATGCGAGTCATCAACGTAATGAGCATTAGCATTACAAGTTAAATTGACAATGACTTGAGCATAAGAAGAAGTTTACATGAATTAGATTAGGGCCGTAGGAAAGGAAAAGATAGTGATATTAAAGAGCAGTTATAAGAATATGAGGCAAATAACAACTGTAAGTAATCGAGAATTTTATTAAGACTAAGTATCCAAGTCCGTGGAGTACAACTGGTGCCAATCTGGGGCTACTTTTTCAAAACAAAATTAAAGGCACACTAGCTTCCTTAGTACAAAATCTTACTAAAACCTAGGATAAGCTTCTCAAATAGAGAACTATTTACCGTCATGCTCCCTCGCTTCCTTCTCTTTCAGCTTGTCTTTTTTCTTCCTTTTTGTTAGTGCAACCTCGGCCTCTTCTTCCTCGTCCTCCACAGCAATCACGATGGACTGGGATGGTGGGGCTTGATCTTTACCTTGGCCTTTTGGAGAAGTGGGCTGAGGATCTTGTTCTGAAGGCAAAGCTGGAGAGGAGCGAACTGGACTAGGGTCCACGGGAGGCATGGGGGGAGGAGGAGCCAATTGCAGCGCAGGAGGATAAAGTACGCTGTTCGGGTCACGAAGCTCCAAATCAGCAGAAACTCCTGCCGCGCCTAAGGCATACCCCCACACCTCCGAGCAAAAGGTGCGAGCAACCCCCCGAAGTTGAGCTGTAAGGCTCTCCGCAGCTTTATGCATCCCAGCGTCATAAGCAGCTTGTTCTGCTTCGGCTTTCTCTTGTTCCATAGCCTCTAGCTTGTTGTGCACTTGTTTCAGCTCAACAACCGTCAACGCCAGGCGGTTTTGGGCATTCTTCTGCGCTTCTAAAGTAACGGCGGCTTATTTCTCAAAGCTTTCGAGGGCAGATTCAACATTTTTGTGTGCTTTCTCTGCCTTGGAAAGCTTGCCCATAACGTCCTTCAGCTTCTGCTCGGCCTCAGCTTGAGCCTTGACAGCAACCTCGGTGTTATGCTCAGCTTTCCGGGACAAGTCCAGATAATGATCGACCCATTCTTCAGCCATGAAAGAAGCTTGGACGGCCTATAAGAATCACGAGTTAAAAATACATGGGCAAATGGTAGTTACATAATAAGGGAATGTTTGGTTAGGGAGGAAGGGTAGAATACCTTAGCTAAGTCTTGCTTCAACGACAAAAAAACCTCCCTCTTTCGGAGAGATCGCAGCTCCGCCATATCCTCGGGAAGGCACAAAGCCTTCTCCAGACACTCGGCAACCAACCTTGAACTCCCTTTTTGCGGGTCTCTTAGGTTGGCGTCGTCAAGGACAGGGCTGCCTGAGCTAAGCGCGAAAGTGGGACGTCAAACAGAAGCCCTTTTGGGTTGATCGACTCCCATCTCCTTGGACGTCCCCGTGTGGGTAGATTTCTTGGAGTGGCTCTTGCCCGATCGGGCCTCCTTGGTGGGAGGTTCGGTCACCTCCCCCTCCTCGGGCTCGGTGGAGTGTTTACTACCCTGCCCTTTTTTCCTTTTCTTCTCAGCACCATCAGTATGAGCCGATTGAGAAATTGCGAGCGTGATGGGCCGAGGAGGAACAGTAACTGCTGGAGTGGAACCCCCAGCATGGGATTGTAGTAGAGCGAGTAGATCCGGCTCTTTTTCTTGATATCCCATGGTACCAGAAGAAGACGGCACTGAAGTGCTGGGAGCGTCTGGTTGGTAGAATACCTCAAAGTCCTTGTCGTGCACCACGACCTGTTGAGGTTCAGGGGACTCCTCCCTAAGCCTCTCTTCAGCAACAGCCGTGGATGCCCGAGGATGGATGAGCTGAGCTGTCAGGGATACCGAGAGCTGGGCGTCTTGCACACCAGAAGGAGGGGGGGTGTCCAGCAAAAATCCCGGTACGAGAACGTCTATTTTTGCCAAACGAAGATCTTTAGCCCTAATGACGTTCTTCGGACTTTGGAAACACTTCGTGGATGGCTTATAGCCGAAGATCACGTGAGCAGCTCTCAACTGTCCGTCAGTGTGGAGAAAAATCTTCGACCTGAGAAGGCGATTTAGGTCCTCAAAGTTCACTAAGTGCTTGGAGGGAGCAGTGTGATATTCGTCTGTCATGAGGAACAAGCTTGGTCAGTAAGAAAGCCAGTGTGGGTATAAAAAAAAAAAAAAAGGGGAAAAACCTAACGATTTAGTTTCAGCACTGTCGGGAGTACTACCTGGTTCCCCCTCTTTAGTAGGGCAGTGCAACCCGTCGTGCCAATTCCCAGACACGATGAGAAAGTCTTCATCCATGCCCTTGCTTGAATCGGGTAAACAGGAAATGAGCCTAACCGAAGGGACCCTACATTTCATGTAGAATTTGGTCTTTTCCCCCTTTTGGCATCTATATATCCAATTGACATCGTGTCATGTCGAGTTGGTTCCCATTTTCCGGTTTAAAGCATCTACACACCTTAAAATCCTAAGAACATTACTAGAGCATTGGTAGGGGGTCAATCTAAAATTTAAGAGAAAATCTCGGGTTACTCTACCCATAAGAATTTCCATCCCACCCTCGATGAAAGCAATCATCGGGATTATTACCGACTCGGGGGGTCGGGATGACAGTAGCCATTCCCCCTCCTCACAGTGTTTGATGTCAACATCCTCGGGAATCCTATATTGGGCTTTAAATTTGGCTTTGGCCTCATCAGTATCGACTAACTTAGCATATCTACCCATTGAACCGTATAAGAAATAAAAAATTAACAGCAATAAAATGAGTGACAAGGGCAAGCTAGTGAGAAAGCTAACACACCTCTTAGAAACTCTCAATTCGCTCCTCTCTCAGTTCGCTCCTCGGGAGTTCTTTTCTTCAGAATGTAAAAATGAATCTCAGCAAGCCTAAAGTCTTATATATATAGTGGTAAAAAAGGGGCGCGCGAATTTTCCCGCTCAGTAAAAATAAATCTGTATCGTACATTTTCCATCACACCGTAGAACGTGGGCAGACATGGAGCCGCCAGACGCCATAAATGGCAGATTGCGGATACCGAAGCGTCAGGGACGTGCTTTAGTATTCGAAAAGACACCCCCACGTGGGAAGTTGACAGGAACGTCACAATCGGTTTAGGTGAATTAAAACTTATTCTCTGATCTGGAATCATCAGTATAAGTTTTAAGGGGCTATTGTGAGGATCCGAGGACCCGAGGATAACGGACCCGAGGATCATTAAACAACTTAAATGAAATCTCGCCTAGGTCGGGGGCCGAGGACCCGAGGATATGTGAACAGTCGTTGTAGGCCTCCACAAATATCTGGAAGCAATGAATGCTGGAGATAAGACTTCCTGACCGTAATAAATAAGGAAACGACAGCTTTACTCTCAACATTAATAAGGAAGTGACTTGAACAGTGAAGAGGATCTCCAGATATTTTACCACCATTATTCTCTGCAAAGGAGACTACAAGTGTCGCCAAAGCACATAGGAACAGAAAGGAGATGAAGGGCTGGGATGATAAGAAAAAATGTATAAATAGGAGGAGGAGAGATAGAAGAAGGGGGACGAGAAAAAAGAGAAACAAAAGGACAGCCGAAGAGAGGAGTGAGATAGTAGTTTGGAATTGAAAAGAACAAAGATCATAAGAGTCCTCGGGGCCAGTATGTTTCTCTGTTGTGTGTTTCCATCTCTACAAAATTTTATTGTTTTGGGCCAAGATTCGTGATGGGCCTCAGCCATATATAGCTCTGGTTTGGACTTAGGGCCATTAGGAAAATTTGGACCTTACAAACATCATAAATTGAAATTTTATTATAAAAGTTTTCTATTCAATGATTATTATTTTATGACAAAACTTATGGAAAATGAGATTAAGTGTTAAGTTACCAAACTCATTTTTTAAGAAGAAGTCACCAAACTCTTGACCTGAGTGGTTGAGTGCATAACTAATATAGTTATTTTGAACTAGTATGTGGAAATAAATGATTCAATAATAGTTTTAAAAAAATTAAATACATAAATTTTGACATAATTAAAGTAGTATTTAAGATTCCTTATCATTAATAAGAATATGTTTTAAAACGTAAATCTTAGCTCATAATTAAAATTTTAATATTTCAATCACAAATTTATTTTTACATGCAAAAAGAGTCGTATTTATAAATTCAATACATACATAATAAGAGATATAAGATTCAATTTTCACATGTATCATAAATCGATAATGCCTTAACCTAATAATACAAAGTAATTATCATAGTTCATAGAGTGGACGTACAAATTAAAATTCTATCTTATCTATACATTCAATTCACGCAAATCAACACCATGCTAATTTTCACAAGCGAATTGGTAGCGATGGGGTGAGGTGGTGAATATGGCCACAAACAAACTGAACAAAGTGACCGCCATGACAAGTAGTGTTGATATCAAAGTGTTATACTAGCAACAAAAGTTATTTAACTCTTTTGGCCGCAATTGCATTATAACTTTAAAAAAAAAAAAATCTCAGAACCCTATCAAAGGTCTTAGTGTGATAATGAATTGAAAGTTAGTAGCAGTTTTAGAAATTTTTTCAAAATGATCATTGATGGGGAATGATTATTATCGACTCCAATCTCGTCCATGGAGGTTGTCCTAGACAAAACCAAGAAGGCAAAGTTAAAACCTCGTCCGTGAGTAATCTCGTCCATGCAGGAAGGTGCTCGGACGAGATTTACATGGTCAAGTTTGACAAGACCACTATCTCGTCCAAGAGCCATCAACCTCGATCTGAGTAAGGTAGTCCACAAACGGGCGACCTTCCATGGAAAAAAGACTCGGTTAGGGGATCTCTGGACAAGGATCCCTAGATGACCCCCGACACTTGGGAAAGTTCCTGAATATGTACAACAACTCCGTATCACACGCATAACTTCCAGTAACCATAATGTGAGAAAATATAACTCCAAAGTAGTTGTAGAAGTCACCCATGAACCTTTACACCTCCTTAAATCCAGGGGAAGTTACAAGTTTGATAACTGCTCTTAAGACACTATTTAAATGCTCACTCAAACCAAAAAAAAGGTACGTTTTGACATTTCCTAAAAAGTGGGAACTCCAAAATAATAGAAAGAAAACTAACTTTGTCATTGGAGGGTTATTGGCTGGCAACCTCGGTCACCTTTGATCACGGTTCTTTCTTTTTCAGGCCATCAAGACAGCCAGTAGCCTTTTCTAATCCGAAATATCCAGCCTACTGATTTTCATCGCATCATCAGTTGGTGCTGTCTATGAGGATAATCAAGTTGTGTTCGTTTCGCTCGATCGTTTGTTTGCAACGATTCGCCTCTCTCAGACAAAAGGCTAAATGGCTTGGACAAGATCAAGGGCAACCAACCCAGGCCACCAAGAAAGTAGGGGTGTTTCTAGCAATCCTTACCGTGACCGTCAGTCAACGCCTGTTATGCAATCGCCTTCTGTTCAACATATACAATACAAAAGGCTAAATGGTTTGGACAAGATCAAAGGCAACCAATCCAGGCCACCAGGAAAGTAGGGGTGTTTCTAGCAATCCTTACCGTGACCGTCAGTCAGCGTCTGTTATGCAATCGCCTTTCGTTCAACATATACAATCCATGGCTGCCACTATGGCAGAATTGACTCACCAGAATCAGAAGTTGAACAGGGAGATCAATTTAAGGAGGCAACACCATGAAGGGCATGCAGAAGGACGAGCCCAGAGTCAAGAGGGTAGAGGAGAAAAAGTTGAGTCCGAGGGTCAGTCAAGGGGCACTGCTTCAAGAAGAGTGCCACACTTGGAGAGGAAAATAGACCAGATGAGAAAAGCTATGGATGAAATGAAGAAGAATATGAGGCAGGCGAACCTCGTGAAAGACTTGGTTCACCGAATAGACTCCCCTTTCACGGCTTCCATCAATAGTCATCCCCTACCCCCGAAGTTCAAAATGCCTTCCTTGGATTCGTACGATGGAAATCGTGACCCGTATGATCACATTGCTACTTTTAAGACCACCACGCACCTTCAAGGAGTTCCGGACGAGATTATATGCAGAGCTTTCCCTACCACACTTAAGGGACCAGCGAGGGTGTGGTTCAGTAAAATACCCCCAAACTCTGTCGAATCATTCAAGGAGTTGAATAAGATGTTTGTCAATAACTTTATTGGAGGACAACGCCACAAGCGTTCCTCTTCCAGTTTACTAACTATTGAGCAAGGGGAGAATGAGAGTTTATGGTCCTTCATTACCCGTTTCAACAGAAAGGTCTTGACGGTGGATGAAATGGATGACAAGTTGTAGTTGGCCACCTTCTATAACGGGGTCAATTCTGACTTATTCATTTATAAGCTCTACGAGCAAGAGCCTCAGACCATGGCCGAACTCTTTCATTCGGCCCAAAATTTCATGAATGCTAGGGATGCGATTATAGCCAAGAAAAAGAAAAGAGATGAATGTTCGGAAGCAGGTCACCCGCGTCATCCAAATCAAAGTCCTCATCCTAAGAAGGCTCGGGCAGATGAGAAAAAGGATAGAGACGGTAAAAAGGCAAGTTCCTCAATAAGAAGTCAGCAGTATACTCCCTTGAATATGCCACTAGAGCAGGTGCTTATGCAAATCAAGGATGATCCATCATTGAAATGGCCGGAGAAAATGAAAGGAGATTCTAACAAGTGCAATAGGAACAAGTATTGTCGCTTTCACAAGGACCATGGGCACGACACAGACAAGTGTTTTGATTTGAAGCAGCAGATAGAAAACCTTATCAGGCAAGGAAAGTTAAGGAATTTCCTTAGACGAGACCATAAGGACAAGAAGTTAAAGGCCAAGGTGGAAGAGTCATCACGACCCCTGCTTGGAGAAATAAGAGTTATTATAGGAAGAACCTCAGTAACTCAGTCATCCAAATCGAGGAAGACATACCTAAAGGTGTTGCAAAACGTCCAGCTGTCTAGACGATCTCCCAAGACGAGGGAAGCGGACGAGCAAGCCATCACATTCACAGACGAAGAAGCTAGAAAATTTCATCACCCCCACGATGACGCGATTGTCATTACCCTACTCATTGCCGACTATACGACCAGGAGGGTGTTGGTAGACAATGGTAGCTCAGCAGACATTCTGTATTACCCCGTCTTTCGACAAATGAGGCTAGGACGAG
The DNA here is from genome assembly GCA_032878915.1 of Castanopsis chinensis. Taxonomy (NCBI): domain Eukaryota; kingdom Viridiplantae; phylum Streptophyta; class Magnoliopsida; order Fagales; family Fagaceae; genus Castanopsis; species Castanopsis chinensis. The sequence goes on from JAVQMG010000113.1 coordinate 4,707,151, forward strand.
ATCAACTCCGTCTAGTGAATTCGCCCTTGGCAGGATTTAGAGGGATGAAAATGCAACCGGTGGGCACCATCACACTGCTAGTGGTGGTTGGATCATACCCGCAACAGATAACTAAAGAGGTAAACTTCCTTATTGTTGATTGTTCATCATCATATAATGCCATTATTGGAAGACCAACTTTAAATAGTTGGAAGGCATTAACTTCTACCTACCACTTATTTGTCAAATTTCCAACCGAGCATGGCGTGGGTTAAGTGCAAGGAGATCAGTTAGCCGCCAAAGAATGCTACCTGGCCATGTTGGTGATGGACGAGAACGTGTAAATAATGAGCATAGACGAGAGAAGGATCATAGCGGAACCCGTTGAGGTGTTAGAAGATGTCCCTTTAGATGAGAGCAGATCCGAGAAGTTCACTAGAATTGGGGCGAGCATGGAAGAAGAGGCAAAGCATACACTGGTCTAGTTTTTTGAAGAAAAGTATTGATGTCTTTGCATGGAGTCATGAGGACATGCCGGGTATTGATCCAAGTGTCATTACTCACCGTCTGAATGTATGTCCTTACTCCAAACCAGTGCATCAGAAGAAAAGGGTATTTACTCCTGAGCGAGACAACGCCATCAAAGAAGAAGTCCAGAAGTTGATCACCGCGGAGTTCATTAGAGAAGTTTATTATCCGAACTGGCTAGCGAATGTAGTCATGGTAAAGAAGGCCAGTGGCAAGTGGCAAGTGGCGAATATGTGGACTTTACTGACTTAAACAAGGCTTGCCCCAAGGACAGTTATACGTTGCCACGCATAGACCAGCTGGTGGACTCGACAGTAGGTCACAGGTTGTTGAGCTTCATGGACACTTTTTCAAGCTACAACCAAATAAAGATGGACGAGGCGGACCAAGAAAAGTCTTCATTCATCACTAGCTAGGGGTTATTTTGCTACAAGGTAATGCCTTTCGGTTTGAAGAACGCGGAGGCGACTTACCAAAGATTGGTTAACTAAATGTTTTGTCCTCAAATTGGGTGAAATGTGGAGGTTTATGTAGATGACATGCTAGTAAAGAGTCTGGACGAGGAGAAGCATTTGAACGACCTTCAAGAAACTTTTGATACGCTTCGGCGATATAACATGAAATTAAACCCAAGCAAGTGTGCTTTCGGAGTTTCGTCTGAGAAGTTCTTGGGGTTCATGGTTTCGCATAGAGGAATTGAGGCGAATCCAGACAAAATCCAAGCAATACTCAACATGGAACCACTGAAGAACATCAAAGAAGTCTAGTCTTTTACCAAACGAATTGCCGCTCTCAACAGGTTTGTTTTGAAAGCTACTGACAAATGTTTGCCATTCTTTAAAGTCCTCGGGAAGGTGTTTGAGTGGACGGACGAGTGTTAGAGGGCCTTTCAAGATTTAAAGACTTACCTCACAACGGCACCGTTACTAAGTCCATCTGTACCTAGGGAAGAACTGTATTTGTATTTAGCAGTGTCCTTACACGCTGTGAGCTTGGCTTTGGTCAGAGAAGAAGGACGGGTTCAGACACCGGTTTACTATACGAGCCGAGCATTGAAAGGAGTAAAAGGACGATATCCGATGATGGAGAAGTTAGCCTTTGCTTTGATCACGGTTTCTAGAAAGTTGAGACATTATTTTCAAGCTCATGTTATCAATGTCCTAACGGATCATCCCCTAAAGAAGGCGATGAACAAGTTGGAGGCTGTAAAACGACTAATCCAATGGGCAATGGAATTTAGTAAGTTCGATGTCAGATACCAGCCAAGGTGCGCGATAAAAGCACATGCATTGACAGATTTCATTGTGGAGTTCATCCCTACCCAAGATGAGCTGGACAAAGACATAGGAGTCGAATGGTGGGTTATTAATGTAAATGGGTCATCCACACTATACGCAAGAGGGATTGGAGTCATACTAAAATCCCTAAAGGGTGACAAGTTGGAGTACACAGCCCGTTTACAGTATCAGACCACCAACAACGAAACAGAGTATGAAACTCTACTCAAAGAGCTAGAATTGGCTAAGTCCCTAGGTATGGAGTCAATAATAGTCAAAGAAGATTCTCAGCTAGTCATCAATCAAGTGAATGGAATGTGTGATACTAAAGAAGATCGAAGGAAGAAGTACCTCAACAAAGTGAGGCGACTTGTCCAAAAGTTTAAAGAAGTAGTTTTGTTCAACTCCCGAGAGAGGAAAATGCGGAAGCAGATACCTTGGCAAAACCAGCTTTGGCAAGAGGAGTTATGGACGAATATGATAGAATACAATACATGCCGAGCATAGACCTATCAGATGTGCAGCAGATAAGAGAAGGAGAAAATTGGATGAGTCCAATAATAATTTATCTTAAGAATGGAAACCTCCCAGAAGATAAGAATAAGGCTAGGAAGCTGAGGGTAAAAAAGCCGCCAAATACATCCTCATAAATGACGTGCTATACAAGCGAGGCTTTTCTCAGCCCTATCTAAGGTGCCTACCTTTGGATGAATCAAACTATGTACTGAGGGAAGTCCATAAAGGAGCATGTGGGAATCACTCAGGAGCAAGGTCGCTAGTCCTTAAGGTCGTCCGTGCAGGCTACTACTGGCCTATGATTCAAGCAAATGCTAAGGCTTATGTTAAGGTATGTGACCAATGTTAGCGCTATAACAACGTCCCCAGACAGCCGTCAAAGTACCAAACCCCAGCCCTTTGCACAATGGTGACTGGATATCCTAGGCCCTTTCCCCCTAGGAACCAGACAAATAAAGTTTTTAGTAGTAGGGATTGACTACTTTACGAAGTGGGTAGAGGCCGAACCTCTTGCAAAAATCACTCAGCAAAATGTCAAGGATTTTATTTGGAAGAATATACTTTGTAGGTTCGGAGTACCTAGGGTGCTCGTATTTGATAACGGACGACAGTTTAAAAATGCACATTTCAGGGACTTTTATGAACAATTTGGAATCAGGAATCACTATTCCTCACCTTCCCACCCACAAGCGAAGGAACAAGCAAAAGTAGCAAATCGATCCTTGCTAAAAATCATCAAAACTCAGCTTGAGGGGGCAAAGGGGATATGGCCAGATGAGTTACCAAGTGTCCTTTGGGCATACAGGACGACTGTGAAGATCCCGACAGGAAAAGCCCCCTTCAAGCTAGCATACGGAAGTGAAGCAGTCATACATACGAAAGTTCATATGGCTAATCATCGAGTGATGAAGTATCGGGAGAAAGATAATGAGGAACAATTTTGTCTTAACCTTAATCTCATTGACAAGGTAAGGATGGACACGGAGCAAAAGATAGCGAGATATAAAAATCTTATGGCCAGGCAGCATGATGCCATGGTAAAACCCAGGCACTTCAACGTTGGGGATCTCGTTCTCAAAAGAGTCTCCTTGGCAACGAGGAATCTAGCTTATGGAAAACTGGGACTAAGTTGGGAAAAACCCTAGAGGGTAATCAACTGAAAGAGGCAGGGTTCGTACTATTTGGAAGCTCTGGACGGACGAAAGCTAGAGTATCCTTAGAATGTGGAGCACCTGAGAAGGTACTATCAATAATGAGCATGGACGAAGTTTACCAAAGACGAGATTACAGCTGTGGACGACGTTACTGCTATGGTCTACGTGTTTACTAATGCCTACTATTATGTGTTCTTACTATTGCTATGGTGTGTACTAAGAATAAAAGTGCACTAGTTCTTAAACTTTTGCACCGTCTACAGACAAGTTTATGAAAGAGGAGATTATGTATTTTAAGTATTTTCCTAAGTATTTTCCTAAGTACTTTCATAAGGCACAAGCTTCTAAGCACGTGTCATATTTGTGAACAATGTTTATATAATGATATGGTTTGGATTTTCAATATATTTTATGCATAAATCTAACTTCCATGATAATACCCACAAGGGGGACAAAACCCTAAGACGAATGAAAATCCCTGGACGCAGGGATGTAACGTTCATAAGCTTTCCTCAAGACGAGGATAAAGTAAAGAAAAAATAAGCTAAGGCACAAAAAGCTATATAGTGAAGAACTAGTCCATGGATGAGCATCTGACCAAGACACCCAGGTGTTCTAGGACGAGTCAAACACTAGAAACATCTTTGAAAAAAGGCAAAAGCCAAGCTTATGGATGAGACAAACGTCTGACAAGACTCTCATTGCTATCTTAAATAGTTTATGTGCAAATAGGTCGTCCACAAAAAAAAAAAAAAAAAAAAAAAAAAAAAAAAAAAAACGAATGGACAAACCTCAAGCATCGTCCATATAAAAAGCACATGGACGAACTGATAATATCATTCATAAGAAAAGCATAAGGACGACCCTCTAATACTTAAAAAGTATGAAAATCTTAATAACAACAGTAACATGGAGGGTAAACTCGTCCATGCAATAACAAATAATGGATAAAAATAGACATTCATTAAAGTTTAAAAAGGGTAGACGACCAACGTCCAAAAACCCTTACAAAGTAAGCCTTAATAGGCAATTGTTTATAAGTTTGTCCAAAGTGCTTTGGACGAGAAAATTGTTTCCAAATACATTTTGATAAAGATCATAAAAAACAACGGACAAATTAAAAAGAAAAATAAACACTTGATCAAATTAATAATCTTGTCTTCAAGCAAGAGGGGCGCCGGCATTAGGATCGTCTTGAGGTGGCTTCGCAGAGGCATTGTCCTCAACATTGACGTCCTCTGAGCTCGTATGGAGGAGGGAACTTGAAGCAGCTCCACCAAGGTTAAGTTTAATGAGGCTAAAGTCAATTTCATGGAACTTCTCCACTGCTTCCATCCTAAAATCTTCAAACCCAGCTGCATAGTTGGTGTCCAGAAGATTAGTGAATTGAGTGGACACCTGAAACTCTACAACTGCGTCTCCCTTAGCCTTTGTGAGAAGGGCGCTTAGCACGTCGTTCTTCTTCTGAAGGAGTTTAAGATGAGCGTCCTTCTTCTTGACGTCTATCTTCAACTCCTCGACATTGCTCTTTAACTTCTTTGCTTCCTTCTTAACCTTGGCAGCCATCTCAGCCCACCTCTTAGACTCGTCCTTCTCCTTTTGGACCGTCCTCTCCAGAAAAATCCTCGTATTGTCTAAGTCAGTTGTCTGCCTGGACGCAGCAACAAACTTAGACATTGCCTGCACCAGTTAAAATCTCATTATAACATGTACATATACATAACTGACAAGACGAGATATACATAATATGAAAAAGACATACCTTAAAAAGGTCATGAACGCTAGAACATTCAAAATCCTTTAAGGACATGTCATAGTACGACGTTACGTCCTCGTCTATCACGGCCTTCTCAAACCTTTCCCAAGCCAAGTCCTCATTGTAAAGAAGGTTTTAAGGTACTTGTTGAGAAGGTTGGGATGAGGAAGGAGGGCCAACTTTGGACGAGACCTGCACGAACGAAGGATCCCTAGGTTCATAATCAACATCTAGGATTTGGATAGAATCACCCTGGGGGACGAGGAAAGGTTCGGGTTGATCGTCCTGGGTTTGAGTGCCCTTAGCTTTGGATGACTTACGCCTGCTTGGAAGATTCCCTAAATCAACTCTAAGGGACAAGCTCTTCCTTTTATCCTTAGTGGTAGGACGAGGTTGGGATTCCTCAAGGACAAGATGAGGTTGAGGTTGAACCTCTGGCCCTACGTCCTCATCCATTATCTCCTTCCTCTTATTGTCCTTCATGGTATCCATTCCTGCAAAGAAATCTGTTAGAATCATTTAAAAAAAAAAAAAAAAAAAAAAAGATCACTCGAAGTAAAAACTTACATCTACGAACAGTACGCTCGTAGGCTGTGGCTTCAGAAGAAGACTCAACCAAGTCCCTAAGTAGCGAGGCATTGAAGGGTTACCAAGGAGTGGAAATCCCTCTCAGGGTGTAGACGAGCCTTTTGAACTAGTTTGAGGTCAAACCTGCTCAAGTGAGGTCGTCTAACACCTACCAAAAAAAAAAAAAAAAAAAAAAGGAGAGGAGGGTGATTAGACGACTGCAACAAAAAGTGTGACGAGAAGTAGAGGGACAACTGGCAATACCTTTAGGATGAAGGTTCCCTAACTCTCCTGTGTAGGGAGGGAATGGATCCCTGTCAACCTCAATAGGGCGTCCAGCCTAAAAGCCAGAGACGAAGAAGAACTCCATCTTCCATTTCCTATATGAGGTGACTAAAGATTTTATCAGCCTATAATCTCTCCCTCTGGCTGTGAACTGATAAAAGCCAAGGGATTGGTTAAACTCGGAGGGCTTATAACAAAAGAGGAACTCGTCCATAGTAAGAGGACAGCCCCCCTCAAACACCTCCCTCCATAAAACTTGCATGGCGACTATTAGCCTCCATGCATTGGGGTTGAACTGGCATATACCTAAACCCAATCTAGAAAGCAACTCCCTAGCAAAGGCATTGAGGGGCAACCTCAAACCCCCCAAGAGGTAAGCCTAGTAAATGTCAACGCCAACGCCAAAATGGGGTTGACAACACTACTCGTCACAAACAGGTATCCTAAGGTTCAAACTTTCAGGGATTTGACACCAAGTCTTAAGAAGATCTAACTTTCTCTCGTCTGTCTTAGAACCAACCCTAATGGCACAACTATAAACCACCTCTTCCTTGTCTTAAGCAAAAGACGAGGGAGTGCTTGTGCCAGCCCTCATCCTAAACTCTTCCTAAAATACCTCTAAGGGAATCCCAGGGACACCAGACGTATACTCGTCTGTGGTATTTCCATCGTCTATGGCTTTGTCAACACTATCGCTAGGCGAGGAAATGACTACCTCAGACATTCTTTAAAGAAAACTTAAAACCTGAGAACGAAGATGGAGAAAATACCTAGATCTAGATGAGGGGAGACTATGGACGCAAGAAACTTCTAGACGAGGTGCTAAGACGAAGGATGTCAAAGAAGAAAAATTCAAAAATAAGGAGGGTAGCGGAGGAATTCCACTATTTATAGGCACTGAACCCTAGTACACAAAGCAACGAGATCAGCTAGAATGTGACAAATGGCACATCCCTCGAAAAACGAGCTGACATAACCTGTCACCAATTAGATCATGACATATGGCACCCATAATAGCTGACATAATGACACGCATCCAAAAGGTGACATCAACTAGCATACCTCCTGGACGACCCATGGACAAGGGGGCAACTGATGGGGAATGATTATTACTGACTCCAATCTCGTCCATGGAGGTCGTCCTAGACAAAACTAGGAAGGCAAAGTTAAAACCTCGTCCGTGAGTAATCTCGTCCATGCAGGAAGGTGCACAGACGAGATTCACATGGTCGAGTTTGACAGGACCACTATCTCGTCCAAGGGCCATCAACCTCGATCTGAGTAAGGTCGTCCACAAATGGGCGACCTTCCATGGAAAAATGACTCGGTTAGGGGATCTCTGGACGAGGATCCCTAGACGACCCCCGACACTTGGGAAAGTTCCTGAATATGTACAACAACTCCGTATCATACGCATAACTTCCAGTAACCGTAATGTGAGAAAATATAGCTCCAAAGCAATTGTAGAAGTCACCCATGAACCTTTACACCTACTTAAATCCAGGGGAGGTTACAAGTCTGATAACTGCTCTTAAGACACTATTTAAACGCTCACCCAGATCAAAAAAATGGTACGTTTTGACATTTCCTAAAAAGTGGGAACTCCAAAATAATAGAGAGAAAAATAACTTTGTCATCGGAAGGTTATTGGCAGGCAACCCCGGTCACCTTTGATCACAGTTCTTTCTTTTTCAGGCCATCAAGATAGTCAGTAGTCCTTTCTAATCCGAAGCATCCAGCTTATTGATTTTCATCGCATTATCAATCATTAAGAAACTTAAATCAAACAAAATTTAATATTAAAAAAAAAAAAACTTGAATGTATTGACATAAAAAAGAAGCTTATATACATAAAGTTTTAAAATTTCCTTTGATGAGATGTTCAAATTTTGAAATTTTTGTATGATAGTTTTATTATTAATGTTATCAGCTACATCTTTCTCAATGTACACAACCAAGTAATCATTAAACTACTAAACTCCCACTCAATTACCAACATCTTCCTATTAAAAAAAATATCTTGCCTAAATAAGTAACAATATTAAAAAAATGCATCATCATTTTTTATGATATATTCCTACCAATATTTTGTATTTTTTAAACTAATCAAGATTAAATCAATGCAATGCTTCAATAATTTTTTTTTAGAGAAATCATGGCTAAAACCTCTTTGTAAATATGCTTTTTTTTTCCCCTTGATGATTAGGATAAAAAGATGAGACATTTTCTCATAGCCATAGCCTAGGATCTAAAATAAAATTATTCAAATAAATACAAATTTGCTTAAAAGATGAATTTTGCAATAAAGTTATTTCTTTATAAGAATTTTGTCCATAGTGCTAACAAAAGAATAAAGGGTAAACTAGAAGTTCATTCAATGTATTCAATTTAAGCATTAAATCATTACATTCATATTCAATAAAGTATTAAGGCACTATTTTAGTACATTTCTGTATGTATAAGATGTACCACATAAATCTAATAAATCTATATATATATATATATATATATATATAAAATAGGTGAAGCAGAGAGAGAAACTTCAATTGGAAATCTAAATTAAAATTCTAATCTATTGTTATGCCACGTGTCAATGTAAATATGAAATTGGAGTCTAATTTGTAATTCCGATGTGCTTCTTTTTTTTCTTTTTCTTTTTCCACACCCATGTATTTTTAGGTTCACTTCCTTTTTCTTTCAAGTTCACATTCCTTTCTTTCAGGTTCACCTCTCTTTTCCACACCCACGTATTTTCAGGTTCACTTCCCTTTTCCACATGGAATTTCAAAAGAATCTCTTGGTATCAATGATGCATATATTTGGGTATTTTTTGTATTTTATATAAGAAGAGGTTCTCCAAATATTCCGATTGTACTTGTCTTTACAATCTTCATGGTCCTGATTTATATTCTACAAAACGAATTCCAACCATTTCTAAAGTTTGATTACTGCTCTCTTTCATCTACCTATACTGTCGTCCTTTTTTGTGTAAATTTTTTATTGTTTAATTATATAACTTTGTGGTTTTCCTATGATTGATGTTGTATTTTTTATTGTCTTTCATCTGTCTATATTTTCTTTCCTTTTTGTCAATAATTTTTATTGTTTAATTATAAAATTGTTTTATTTTCCTATCATTGATGTTACATTTTTTTTTTATAAAACGTTATCAGCATGAGTCTCTAGCCAATTTCGAAAGGAAGTTGTAATCCCATTATTCTTCAAATATCAAATATTATTTATATAGTTTTCTCAACTCGCTGTAAGTTTTCTTTTAAGGAATTAGTATTTATCCTATTTGTTTGTCTTTACGTTTTATGCTCATAATTTTAGTGATTTTTAATTGATAATTTTTTTTATGAGATTCATATTATTCTATTGTTATATATTATTATGAAATGCAAGTTATGAGATTCACATTTAATTGATTAAAATATTTTGTTAAAAATGGTTTGTGATAAAGCAACTTAATCATAGTTATATGTACCATGAATGAATTAACCTTGAATATATATGTCTATGTAGCATTCTTTTATTAGAATTTTGTACGATAAAAATATTTTTTTAAAAATTACATAATACTAAGTTTTATTAAACATGAATAAACTAAATCTTTTAAACATGACTAAACTCATGATTAATAAATAAATAAATAACAAAACCAACAGTATCACTTAAATAATAAAATGCAATATATTTATTGGTTTATTAAATTGTATTCATTCCCGTGCGGTAGCATGGGTTACATACTAGTTAAGCTAAAGACAAAAGCAAGCACTAACCAGCTAGCTATTTGGAAAATGCAATTTAAAAAAAAAAAATAGCGATTTAAAAATATATCTTTTGAAAAAACAATTTAAAATATCATAATTAAACATTTGGTTTAGGTTTTTAGGCTAATTTGTTTGTTTGGATAATTTTAAAAAAATGCTATGTCCACAACATTTTCACAAAAAAAAAAATTCAATGTGGCAATTGTTACTAGTTCTAATTTACCTATCACTAGAATTGTTTTTTTTTTTCACTGATAACAATTTGCCACTTAGAAATTGTTGTAAAATATTGTGAAAATGTTATGAATATAGTATTTCTCGCAATATTTTGGTTCAATCTTCAACAAACCAAAATTTTGGAGAGGTCCAATTTTATTTTTAATGGGCTTAAATTTTTATTTAAAATTTTCAAGTTTATTTTTAGGGTGGTCAAGTTTATTTTTAGGGTGGTCCACTTTTTTTTCTAGGGTGACCAACAACACATTTTAATTGAATTTTTTTTTTAAGATATAAAAATTATTTTTTCCAAGTTCAGGGTGATCTTGTGAGGCTGTGCCCACCCTAAAATATACATAGCACCGCCCTAAAGTGTACATAGTGCCACCCCACTGAATGTGGTAGGATTATTTTGCTCGCTCAAGGTCAGGGGATAGGTATATAATTTTTTTGGATAAGTTACACTTTAAACCCTATAAATTAAAGAAGTTTTCTAATTAAATTCCACATTTTCACAAAAAATTTAATGTGGCAATTGTTACTAGTTCTAATTTACCTATCACTAGAATTGTTTTTTTTTTTTTTTCACTGATAACAATCTGCCACTTAGAAATTGTTGTAAAATATTGTGAAAATGTTGTGAATATCGTATTTCTCGCAATATTTTGGTTCAATCCTCAACAAACCAAAATTTTGGAGAGGTCAAATTTTATTTTTAATGGGCTTAAATTTTTATTTAAAATGTTCAAGTTTATTTTTAGGGTGGTCAAGTTTATTTTTAGGGTGGTCCAGTTTTTTTTCTAGGGTGATCAACAACACATTTTAATTGAATTTTTTTTTTAAGATATAAAAATTATTTTTTCCAAGTTCAAGGTGGCCTTGTGAGGCTGTGACCACCCTAAAATATACATAGCATCGCCCTAAAGTGTACATAGTGCCGCCCCACTAAAAGTGGTAGGATTATTTTGCTTACTCAAGGTCAGGGGTTAGGTATATAATTTTTTTTAATAAGTTACACTTTAAACCCTATAAATTAAAGAAGTTTTCTAATTAAATTCCACATTTTCACAAAAAATTCAATGTGGCAATTGTTACTAGTTCTAATATACCTATCACTAGAATTGTTTTTTTTTTTTTCATTGATAACAATCTGCCACTTAGAAATTGTTGTAAAATATTGTGAAAATGTTGTAAATATAGTATTTCTCGCAATATTTTGGTTCAATCTTCAACAAACCAAAATTTTGGAGAGGTCAAATTTTATTTTTAATGGGCTTAAATTTTTATTTAAAATGTTCGAGTTTATTTTTAGGGTGGTCCATTTTTTTTCCTAGGGTGATCAACAACACATTTTAATTGAAAATTCCTTGTTTTTTAAGATATAAAAATTATTTTTTCCAAGTTCAGGGTGGTCCTGTGAGGCTGTGACCACCCTAAAATATACATAGCACCGCCGTAAAATGTACATGGTGCCGCTCCACTGAAAGTGGTAGGATTATTTTGCTCGCTCAAGGTCAGGGGTTAGGTATATAATTTTTTTTGGATAAGTTACACTTTAAACCCTATAAATTAAAGAAGATTTCTAATTAAATTCCACAATTTTCGTAAATTCAAATTAAACCATATCAATGATGTTTTAATTCAAATCATAAACCTCTCACGGGTAATTCTGTAAATGAAAAAAATGCTTAAACAAAATAATGTAGAGAAGGAAGTATGAATTTAATTTGTTTAAACATTTTTCGAAAAAAAAAATGTAAAATAGATGTATGGCTTGATGTTTTAAATTGTAGAGTTAATTTTGGTAAAACTGTCCAAATTTAAAATGTAATTAATTACTTCAATTCTTAAGCTGAAGGTTTTTATGGAGAAAAAAGAGGAACTCACATGTTGGTTTCTTGTATTGTTTACTTGCCGTAATTGTTAAGGTTTTAAACATGATAAATTCGAACCCAAAGTCGTTTTCAAAGGATTAGAGGTTACGTTCTTTGAATATTTGGTAGAGAATGGTGATTCATTCCAGGTAGGCGTTTTGAATGGACATGGAATATTGCAATCTTCCTTAGTTACAGTTTGGTCAATATCTGAAGCAACAATGAATAGCCGCACAAGGTCTGTGAGCTATAAGCCAATGACAACGACATCACCATGTGCCGTGTTATGACTCTAATCACACGTCCCCACCCAATCAGTACCATAAGCCTATAAGAGATATTTATTAAAGACGCTATAAGCCTATAAGAGATATTGTTTAGCCAAAAATAAAGCCAGATATTTAGAGGGTGTTTGGTGATTATTTTTAAATAATTATTTTTAATTTTTAAATAATATTTTATGTATTTTTATATATTTTTTCACCCATACATATTTTCATAAATATTTTCAAATAACAATTTTTAGTTTTTAAACACATATACTAAACGGACCCTTATAATCTAAAAATAAAATTAAAAAAAAAATCTTTAGAAAATTAAGACAAATACAAAATTTTTCTAATATAAATAAATACTTCTTATTTATTTATGGTAAAAAAAAAAAATAAAACAAAACTTTTTGTGGTTTAAATTTGGTATTTAGTTAGGCAACGTAAGAAGCAATTAAAAAGGGAATCAAATCCTAAATATCTCATTAAGGAATTAATAATGACTTATTTTCTTTTTTCTTTGTTTCTCTTTTGCCCTCATAAGTGTGCATTTAGCTCAACTCCTTCTTGAAATTTGATTTGCACATTATCTAAAATTTGATAAAAATATAAGAGAAATATAAACATACTAGTTGAAGTATTGTGCATTGCACAGTTCTATTCATATACTTGTATAATATATATAATTGATTTGAAAAGCATTAAGTAAATGAATATTAATTACTATATAATTTTAAAATTCTCAACTAATGAATTGATGATTGACGATCTTATAATGACCATTGTAACTACATTATAAATAAAGTAAAATTGCAAAGCTCTACACGCAAACATGGGCAGGCGCCACACAAACATATATATTATATATGATAATATAATCATTATTAATTTCAGTAATCATAATGATATGGAATTAGGCTATATACTAAAAAAGTTTATCATATTATAACAAGACCGATAATGAAATCAAAGTATTAGTTCCACTGTATGAAAGAGAAAAGTTGTGATTTTTGTCTTGATTAGTTTTTAATGATGATACATCTTTTTTTTTTTTTTTTGACTGGCATGATGATACATCTACTTGTAAACAATTAATTCATCATGTTTAGAGTTAGAATGTGTAAAAATTAATTCAAGATGCGCAACCCATAAAAATATTTCATACATAAAGGTATAGATGGTTTCTCAAAAAAAAAAAAAAAGGGTACAAACATATATTTTTTAAGGGAAATGCTAACGAATGCCCTTAGGGCATTGGTTAACAATTCATTTAAAGAAAGTTTTTATGGAAAAATGAAATAAAACAATTAATGTTTTGGCAGCTTTTTTCATTTCCCATAAAAGTGATGTTAAAACTTTCCTAAAATGGATTGCTAACCAATGCCCTAAGGGCATTCGTTAGCATGACCCATTTTTTAATATTAGATATAGAGACAAGAGAGATTTATAATTGGAAACAAACCCATGTGGCGGTTTTCGTATGCTAGATAGGTAGGAGACATCTTTAATTGTGACTTGTGAGCAGTGTTGTGAAACCATTGATACTATGCTATTAATTGTAAATAAGGGAAGTTTTGGCTTCTTCCTCAATCTTTTTCACATAGAGCAAATACAAATGAAAAAACTAAACCGTTCTGCTCTAAAAATGTGAGTCTTCCACCCTAAATAGATAACTGAAGTACTCAAATATTAAAGCTATTAACTTTAAAAACACAAATTCATTAAATCGAAATTGAAAATAATACCTTGTCCTTGTCCTTGTCCTTGTCCTAGTCTTTCTTCTCAGACCTGGGTTGCTTCAAAGGCTTTGCCTTTCCGCCTACAAAACCAAAAAAAGAAGAAAAAGAAAATCTCTTTAACCCTTGATTAATTGCACTTTAGTGCAAACGAGATAGAAATCACAGAATAGAATATAACCAATCTAGAAAGAAAGTACCAGCTGTAGAAAGGTCCTTAAGTGTATTCAAAATTGAATACAACCAATCTAGAAAGCATTGTAAGTTGTAAGGTACTGTTAATAATTTAATATTATCTGCCTCCCAACTCCTTTTTTATTTTGCGATTTGGTGTTTGAACTTTATTTATCTATATTTTTGAATAAAAGGATTGATATATATTAATAAAGAAGTACAATAAGCTTAGAATTGCGAGGTATTAGCAGTATCAAGGTCAAGCTTACACGGAATTGATGCACTTGTCTGGGCCAAGTTTACTCATTTCTTCAATTTTTTCACCGATCTGCAAATGAAAGAGGAGCAAGCTTTACGTTATTGATTCTCAAAAAAAAAAAAAAAAAAGAAGCTTTACGTTATTGGAATGTCACAGTTAAACCACAAATCTTTAAAAGAAACTCTTCATTTCAAAAAGATCGGTTTTCTTCCTCATTAACAACAAAAATAATATGGAATTTTTTTTTTTTTTTAACAAAAGAAGGGCAGGGGCGACCATTATGACTCACGTCCTAGGCGTGAATATAACTCCCGTTAGAGAATGTTGAATTGAGCCATAAGTGTGCCTTTGGATTATTTTCTTACTCTTTTTTTCTTTTCGTTCACTCTTTTGTATCTTCCACAGTTTCTAAATTCTCTAATCTCTATCCACAATTTCTTAAAACACTATGTTTATTTTATCCAAAAAAAGTGAAGCGAAAAAATAATTTGATATGACCAAAAAGTTAATAAGAACAAATAAATTGTTGTTTTTATTTGAAAAGTTTCTGCAATTTGATGAAATCACTTGCCACAACTTTTTAAGCCTTTACGGTAATTTGATGAAATCATTTGGGACAACCTTGCTTTTAAACCTAACTTTTATGATTTAGAAAAAGTTATAATTTAAAATAATTATAAATTAAAAAAGAAAGCTCAAATATACCTTATCCAAACTCATGCTTTTAAGTGTCAACATTGGTAGAAGTACAATGCTGGCTCAAGGCATGAGGCAACTACAAAATCACCTAAGGTCCCAATAAAAAAAGGCTGCCAAATTTTTACCAATAGAGATATCTTTGTACCAATAGAAGTTGTAAGGTCACAATTTGCATCCAAATCCAACAGTGCGAATGGAACATGCCCAAAAAGCCCAATACAATGAAATTTGTAGAAGTGTGCTTGAAACCTAGGTTCTATGGATATTGGATACCAAAAATGATGGGCTGGATTCCAAATTCACATGAAACGAGCTGTTTATGTAATAGAAATTCTCCTCGGACGTATACCGAGGACGATGTGTATTGCTTTTCTTTGTTCTAAAAATAGATTACACTTGAAGGAGACGAGTACAATATCCCTTTGCTTTTTTCTCGTCCCCCTTTCTTAAATGCCCTCCCATTTCTTTTATATTCTTCTCCTTCTTATCTCCATCGTCCGTGTATGGACTAGATCACCAATGCAAGTCCTTGTCCCATCCACCGCCCTCTTGAAGTCTTCTCACACTAACTGTAAGGCTGACCACCATTATTTCAGATGTCACTTCCTCATTAATGCGGCCAGAGAGGTTGGTGCTGAGTCTTAAATGCGGTGGTAGTAGCTTGCTATAAGATATTTCTCATCTGTTTTTTCTCTCTGTACTCTTGTGAAATACATTTTCATCCACGAGACCTTCACCTCACCAAGCCGAAGAGACACTCCTTCTCGGACTATTTCCACTAGCCTCTCGCGCAACAATTTGCCCGTGGACTCTTAAGTTTGATATTATCACTACAACCAAACCCTCCTCAGACAAATAAATATGCTCGGACCAGGCCCAAGGCCCAAGAACATGCCCTGGATCTTTTGTCCTTATAGAAGTATTAATTAAGTTCCAAACATTTACTAATAATTAAAAAGTATTTTTTTTATCAAAGAAAAACTAGGAAAAAAAATATTTTCATTGAATGTGATAATGACCGTTTGTTTTTCTCAGTTTTAGAGTGTAGAATTCATTAATCTTCTACCCACAAATTTTGAAAGAACTCTAATCTTCCATTAGTAAATAAATTTATACTCAAATTTTATTTAGAGATATTAAATATAATTTTATTAAAATTTTCAATCACAATTTTTTAGTATTTATTTGCTTCACGCAATTGAGAATGTTTATTTAAGTTGTATAGTCATCGAATAATACAATTGATTTGTTTTAATTCGTAATTTTTTTATCTAAAAAAATAGATTTTAAATAATTAAAAAATAACAAAAGTTGAATAAATTTTTATTAATATTCAAAATATAAGAATACGTCCCACTTAAAATATTCGCCTTAGGCACCGACGAGTTAATCGGGTCCTGTAGAAATATGTACTTGATTGTAAATATCAGCTAACAACACTTACTCCTCTCATACCCTAATGGGGAAAAAAAAGGCTAGATCTACTATTTGCTCTGTCCAAATATAAGCTCATAGAAGTCTAGTAGAGCCATTAAATTCTTCAAAAAACATAATTATATGGCAATACTATTCATCACACATATCCTCTTTTTTCCATCAACCCCACCCACCCCCACTAAAAAAAAAAAACACTTAGAGCATCTATAGTAGTGGAGCAAAAAATATAGCTATTTAGTATCTACAAAAGTCACTTTGTTTACTTTACCTTTTCACACCTCACATCAATAGAGCTATTTTTTTAGCTATTTTATTAAAATAATACAAATAACTCATTAAAATAATAATAAAAACATCCATAGGGAAAAAAAAAAAAAAAAACCGAGCATAGCACAAACCACCACCACTGCCACCAACACTAGTCCATAGCAAGAAAGAAAAAACCACCAACCCAAATCCTTAATCTTTTTCCTTAACCCAGACCAAACAAAATCAAAAATCACCAATCACAAACAAAATCAAACATCAACACAATACACATCAGTGAAACAGATTGGGTATGGGGCTTAGGGTGGGTCAACGAGCTGGGCCGAATAGATTGGCAATAAGGGAGTTGGTCGGCGAGCTGAGGGATGAGAAGATGAGGGAGCTGGCCGGCAAGCTAGAGAGAAAAATTTTTTTTGAGGAAGAAAGAAGAGAAGCCGAAGAGAGAGAGAGAAAATAGGAAATGTTGGTTTAATGAGAGAAGTGTATATATATATATATTTTTTTTAGCTTCAAGCTACAATACGCAACCAAAAATAGTTGCGTACTGTAGCTCTGAAGCTAAATTTTTTAGCTATACCTTCACTACTGTAGAGTTATTTTTGTATTTTGGCTTCACTACTGTGATTGCTCTTACATATATTGATGGGTAGCTAAAAAGTCTGCGTCGTCTATTTAGAGTCAACCAAGAAAGTTGAGTTCATTCAAGAAGAAAAAGGTTATCATCTAGAGAAGAGCAAACAGTCCCAAGATGAAGTTAACTAGCAGGTTGTCCAAAGGAAAATACCTATCTACCACCGATGAACACATAGAAAATTCTAATGTGTTTTCTACAAACAAAGTAAAATTCTAAGGTGTTTTTTACAAACTAAGTCATGATTACACTACGATTTACTATTTTGAGACATGGGGTGAATTCTTCAAAATTCGATCCACTCTCTTCACTAAGTCCACACTCATTTCCTACTGTTAAAGTAGCACTAAACTATAAAACTATTCATCCAAGTCTCACTAAACTAAGGTATACACAACTATTCATCCACTTCTCATACTTGAGTTCTTGAGAGAAATATTGACTTAACCATTAGAGGGTCCTTAGCCAGTTCTATCTGGTCACCTTTAATAGTTTTTTCTTCTTTTCATTTATTTGTGAATGACAAAACTTAGACACAGTTTTTAAATATTATACTTTAGCTTTTTTGATTGAATAATTATGTGGTTGAATACTATAAAAATATTTTGAGATATTTTAAAGGACAATTAAAATCAATCATATAGTTTACTATTTAATGTAACAATATGGTTGAAATTATTTGGAAAATTTAAGTTTTATCGATGTGTAAAAACCGCATACATGCACATGAGAGAGAGGTATTTGTGTGTTTCAGCGAGCATTGGACAGTATCAGGCCCAAATAAAAAAGGATGTGACTCAAGCCCAAATATAAAGGTCAAGACTCTAATGACATTGACCCATTAGGCTAGGTATTGCACTAGAATGGGCTGGCCTTACAGGCCCATTAGTAGAATATTCCAGAAAAGAAAAGAAAAAATTAAAAAAACCCTAACCCTAGATACTTTTTTGACCCGCACGTGAGAAGCAGCTGACTAAAGAAACGATAATGGAGCGCCGCAACGATCCTATCAACACCTAAAAATATAAAAAAGTACAAATTCTCTCACCAGGACCGTCTGATCTCTCGCCACGTCATCGATCCGCGTGAATTCCCGTCTCAACGGCTCAGATCACACTTACAGAGCTACTGGTAGAACAAACGAAGAAACTCTCTTTCTCTCTCTGTTTTCCCTCGCTGTTTTTTTTCCAATTTTCTGAATTTTGATTTCTTATTTAATTTTCTCTTTTTATCTTTCCCTAGAAAATTTCCAACAATTTTCTCGTGAAAACTGAGCTGTTCGTAAGATGAAACTCATGGAGGAGGAGATAGAATTCGAGGAGGAAAAGGCAGTTAGGGTTTTGTATGAAGAACAGCAAGGCCTTGAAGGTGATGATGATGAGCTAGAGCTTGGTGATGAAGAAGAGGACGGTGAAGAAGATGATGAGGATGATGATGGAGACGAAGACGACGACGATGATGATGATGGAGATGAAGATGACGATGACGACGATGATGACGATGTGCAGGAAGTTTTACCTTCCTCCGATGGTCCTCCGGTGCACTCTGTAGATGACGAAGAGGATGATGATGAGGATGATGACGATGAAGACGGTGATGACGACGACGATGATGATGGTGAAGGCGATGATGATGACGACGACGACGATGATGATGCTGAAGGAGATGATGATGAAGGTGAAGAGGTAATAAAATTATTTTTCGGTAATTTTTTATAAAATTTAAAATTTTTCTACTTGATATTATAGATGAATTTCTCTGTGTGTGTTTAAAAGTAGTTCAGATCTGTTTGTTTTTTCGTCTGCTACTTTTTAAAAATTTTAAAAAATAATTTTTAATTTTTTTTTCTTTTATGGATTTTCAATTTTTTCGTTGAGATCTATTTTATGTGTAAATATTTTAAATTTAATGGTAAAAGAAGTTTTTTTATTTATTTTTTTTATTTTTTGGCTTATGACTATGAGATACTAGAACCTTTTGAATTAAATGATATTATTTTAAATTTTTTTTTTTCTGTATAATATTATAGCTAGATCTGAGTAAAAGTATGTCAGATCTGTTTTTTTTTTTTTTATCTGTTATTTCAAAAAGTTTCTAATTATATTATATTTTATTTATTTTTTATTTTTGTGGATTTCCAATTTGTTCTGTGAGATCTATTTTGGCCTTTAATCTTTCAATATTTTTGTAATGTAAATATTTTAAATTTAATGAAAAAAGAGATTTTTCTGTCTATGAATATATGATACTAGATCTTTCTGTATACCATATTTATATGCTCTATTTTTGAAGTGTGATTCAATATTAGTGCTATCACCTTGCTTTTTGTTCAGATCTGCAGATCTGAAGCCTTTACTGTCTATATTTTGTAAATTCATTACTATTTACTAGTTTGTTTTTGTTTTAATAAGTAGATTTTATTATGTGTTATTATGAGTTAAATGCTTACTGTTTTGTGCTCTTTTTAAAAAAAAAAAATTTATAATTTGTTCTCTTCCCATTTGAACTGAGTAGCTCATTATTTTTATTTTTAGGCCTCATATTTGATCTTCATGTTCTAGTATATTTTGCAAATTTTAATTGTTTATTCTGTGCTGTAGAGTTCAATTTTGCTGTTTTTCTTGCATCTAGTTTAAATTTCCTCATATATATCGCTTTGGCCCTTGTGCAAGCCATGTATTTTCTTATTGGTACTTCCATTTTCGTATGAAATTTTCTCTTAGCTGTTGGATCTGAAAGTTTTCTTCTTGAAGAAATGCAATCCTTACTTTATTGGCTTGGTTGAAGGGATTAATAATCTTTGACCTTTAAAATCTCACAGCTCTGAAGAACCCATTAAAAAGAAAACCACCCACGCACTGTACCGGGTAGTTTGTTGAAAAAATTCAGAACCTTAATGTGATTGACCTCAGTTGTCTGTTTGTATGTTGGTTGGTTTGTGTTGCTATCCACCTCTGGTCTGATATATGTATTCTGTCTTTCCCTTTTGTTCAGTTCTTGGTTTATATTTCCTATGTTCTGACTTCTTTTGTGTTCACTTTCTATGACATTTGTGAACTAATTTATAGGAGGATCTGGGAACTGAGTACCTTGTCAGGCCAGTAGCCCGCCCTGAGGATGAGGAAGATGCTAGTGATTTTGAGCCAGAGGAGAACGGTGGTGAGGAGGAAGAAATCGATGAGGAGGATGAAGATGAAGATGGTGGGAAGGTTGATGTTCCGGCAAAGAGGAAGAGGTCAGATAAAGATGATTCGGATGACGATGATGATGGTGGAGAGGATGACGAGAGACCATCCAAGCGATAGGGTTGGGCCTCTGCTTGGTTTGAGGACTGACCATTGAAAAAATAGGTCAATCTCTATTTCTCTCTCTCTAAAAATCCATCTCCTCTTTGTAGAAAAGAAGGATACAATGGTTCATGGTTTCTGTTTTTTTAGTTCTTGTATTATCATGGTAGCAGTATTAGGGTCACAGTCTCTCTGGTTATGCCTAATTATGTGGGACTTTTAAGAACTATTTCAAAGATCTGGTTTAGGATATCTGTAACTTTATGAATTTAGATAAGATTGTAGACATTGGAACACTTTATCTATTAGGTTGATTGCGAGGTTCTTTTAGTGTCCATGTGCTCTAGCTTTTCTGAATTGTTGAATGGTTGGTGGATCTAATATCTCGTATATGTGATTTTTATTTTCCTTTAATTTTGATCCGTTTGTTTGTTGCTGTTGCTATTTCTGTTATTATTCGTCGGCAATGGTTTGAATTGATAGAGTTCTATCATGGAGAATGATTGGAGGACACAATTTCTGCCTGCTCTTTTACAGTTGATCTTATTTGGATGGATGGTGCAGTGTTTACAAGTATTGCATAGAACATAGATCTACGTGATATGCTCAAATGGGTGCAGAGAAACAAGCATTGAAGAGATGCTCCTATTTGCAGCACCTGATCATATTCTCAGTTCCGTGGTTTGGTTGGGTGCAAATCTGCATAGTTCTTTTAAGGGATTTTTTATTTTTATTTTTTAGGAATAGCTCTTTCTAAAGTTTTTATCATTCAATCACTGGTCAGTCTTTGATCGTATGGCAAATCCAAAACCTCTTTCTATAAGTTGTATCCAATAATTCTATGGCAACGTGTTTTTGGGTGAGGTGGCACTTCTAAAAGGGTAGTAATGGTAATGTACTTAAATAGACAACTGAAAACAATTTTACCGAAATAAAGAGAGAGCGAGAGCATTTTTTTCCTGGTAACTGTGAAAGGTAAACGCATTTGTTAATTGATCTGTGGCAGAGGTTCAACCCGAAAGAGAGAAATATGGGGAATCTAGGTAGTGGGTCCCTTGGATGGATGTGCCCGTGCCCTCGGTCATTTGGACATCTCTATTCCCTACAAGACTGCCCCGATAGAGATAGAGGGCAGTTGTGTGAGAATTGGTTTTACCGTATTGTCCTTATCATACTAGAGCCCCAGGCCCACAACGAGGGCCATTAATGCACAAATTCGGTGGATGGGTGGGGGTGATTTTGTCAATAAATCCCATCGTTTTTTTCCTTTGCTTTTGTTGCATTCTTTTTGCTGCTGATCTATTGACTTTGTTGCATTTTGTACGCATTAAAGTTTTGGCTTTAGATAAATACAAAAATGAATTTACTGACTTGATTTGAATTTCTGATTCAGATGGCGCTGCTGTGTGAGTCACCGAAATGATAGCATGACGCGGATTGATTGATAAAGACGGGCAAACAAATGATATCATTTTGCATTGAGCGAATCAAAAAGAGGAGAGAAAATGAAGGCAATTCTCTACTTAATGACATCTGACAGTCGGTAGTAGTTACACCAGTACACACCACGTCAGCTCTGCTAACACTGGGCCTAACATTGGGCTCAAGGCTCACCCTCAATTTGCATAGACCATATGTTTAGATCACCTAAGCCCAATACTGTTCATGATTGAAATGGGTTGAGATTATAACCAATTTGGCACATAATAAAGTTTCTCTCTAAACTAGTTTAGAGAAAAACTCTTCAAACTTCTTATATATTTCTTTTTCAAGTGTAAATTTTGAAAATCTAATTATGTTATTAACATGCATATTAAATTTCGTTCAAATTGGATGTTATTTACTATTTGATCAATTAATTTATTTTTTATATGTAACTTTAGATCATAAAAACTTGAAATTATAACATTTATTTAATGATATAGTAATTGATTTTTGATCATTTTAAATTTTGTATGCATAAAGGATGTAATAAGAATATGTGATTTAATAGTTAGATTTTCAAAATTCACACTTAATATAAAGAAATATGATAACTTTGTAGGATTTCTTTCCAAATTAGTTTGGAAAGAAATTTTGTTCATTTGCAATGACCAAATACAACTGTCACGGTCTAATTTATTTTTTATATTTTTTTATAATACGCGGTTTAGGTTATTAATTTATAAATCGTTTAATTGTCAAATTTAATTATAGATCTTGAGGATATATATAATAATTGATGTTAAAATTTTGGGTTTAAAGGTTAAAGCTTGGTTGTCAATATTATGTCACACAATAATATATATATATATATATATATATATGTACATGTCGTTACCTTCAAGCTCATTTGTTCATAAAAGCTCATCTTAATGGTACCACATGTAAGACCTCATACTAATCGGACTCACGAGCCCATTCCATGCGAGCTTTGATGCCTATTTAAAAACCAAGAACTACAGGTAAAATCGTTTGTAACATGAGCGGCAGAGATGAGATCATACACGTTTGGTAAATACGTTTCCTGGGCAGTTTATATCGGTATGCACAACATCACCTAAGGAATGGCACTATCGGGCAATCCCTCTGACGATGGAACTAGTTTCAATGCCACTCTCACCACCTCCCACTCTCAGCTAAACCTCCACTAAAGAGTAATGACATTGGACCTTCCTTGTGTTACTTAGGAAATGTCACGGCCGGGCAATCCCTTTGACGGTGGAACTAATTCCAATGCCACTCTCACCTTCTCCCACTCACAACTAAACATCCACTTAGAGAAAACAATATTAGACCTTCTTTTCCACCCACCAGGAAAATAATCATAACTCTTCTACTCACCTTAGGCTATAAATAAGAGAGGAAATTTCGATACTAGAGGTTGGCAATTTGAGAGAAAATACTGAAGAAAGAGGCTGATTATTCTGGAGAAAACAGGGAGAGTAATTCTGATAACACGGAGAATGTAGGCTTCTGAGTTGTGGAGCATAGGACTACCCATTGTAGGAAATTCAAAAGCCCACAACATAAATAAATTGTGAGCCCAAATACAATTTAAGCCTAATAACCACATTTTGGGTGCGCACAATTGGCGCTGTCTATGGGAAACTCCTACGTAGCTGTGGTTTTATTGAGGCACGCACAAGAAAATATCTGAAAATCGGCTAGGAAGTTATGCTAAAAGTGGCTCTGGAGGGTCGTCGCGGGGTCTGCATGGTGAGAAAGAAGGTAGAAAGGGCAAGAAGACAGACGACATGAGGGAGTAGAGGAGTCCGGGCTCGGAGAGGGATCGTTCCAAACTCTTCGAACAGTATCTAACGTTTTAGGCTACAATCGCCTCAACAGAAGGGACCACGAGCTTGAACGGAGGGATTAGGAACTCGAATGCCTACGTAGGGCGATGAGGGATTTGGAGATGCAGGCAAGGGGTAGACGTAGGAGAAGGGACCGCGATGAATGAAGAGAAAGGTCGGCAAGTGTAGGGGACCACCGTGCGGCAGGGTCCTATCAATCCGGGTCTCATCGACACCGCAATCGTTTGCGGGAGTATGTAGACAGTGACTTGACTTCCCCAGATAAGGTACGACCTCGAAATATGGCGATGGACGCAATGAGCCGGGCATTACGCCAAACTGCTCGATTGCCATTCTCGAGAGATATTGAAAGCGCACCGATGCTGACCTGATTCACACGGACGCCGTTCAATTCGTACATTGAAAAGACAGACCTGGTAGAACATGTAAGCCACTACATCCAAATGATATCTTTGCACGCTCAAAATGATGCATTGATGTGTAAAGTCTTCCCTTTGAGCCTTGGCCGCACTCCTTTGAGATGGTTCAACGGATTAAAGAAAGGCTCGATCTGCAGTTTTTTAGAATTGATCCAGGAATTTGGTATACGATTCATGACTTGCAGCCGAGTTCCACAGCCCATGGACGCGTTACTATCGATGAAAATGGGGGCTGGGGAGACCCTTCGTAACTATGCTAGCCGGTACTAGAGTTGTATAACGAGATCGGCGGGCGCAATGAGAAGATTGCAACGAGCACTTTTCGTATGGGGTTGCCTGATGAATTCGGACTGAGGGAATCATTGATGAGAAGGCCACCCGAGGATATAAGGCAATTAATGAGGCGAATCGAGGAGTATAAGCAGTTAGAAGATGATTGGTTACAAAACAAGGGGAAGGCCTTGGTCATAAATTATCCTCGGAGTATCGGTTTCCAACCCACACCCCAGAAGGATTTGAGGATTCAAGAGCCAGGGCTGGGAATGGGAGGAGTGAATGTAGCTTTTAAGGAACCAGTACACAGGATTGTCGACCGAATAAAAAACGAGCCGTATTTTAAGTGGCTGAACAAGATGGCGGGCGACCCATCAAGAAGAAATCAGAATCAGTATTGTACATACCACAAAGATAAAGGGCACACCACTGAGCTATGCTGGGTATTGAAAGATCATCTGGAACAGCTGGTGAAGGCAGGGCATCTGAAAGAGTTTATGGCAGCAACAAGGAATCAAGAGGCCAGGCAGGAAGATTGATTACGTGGGAACCCTCTCTCACCCCCTTTGGGGGTAATAGAAGTCATCCATGCAGTTCCAAAGAGCGTTTTAGCATCTAGGACAAGGGGGATATTGGCTGTGGTATCGGTGGAAAGTTACGCGGGCGAGCATTCTCCTAGGAAGAAGTTGAGGTACACTAAACAACCCATTTCTTTTGATGATGATGATATGAAGTGCACCATTCAACCGCATGACGATGCTTTGGTAGTCACAGCTTGTATAAGAGGGTTTGTAGTAAAAAGGATAATGATAGATCAGGGGAGCGGTGCGGATGTATTGTACCCCGACTTGTATAGAGAGCTCGGCTGAAGAAAGAAGACTTATTCAAGTATGATACACCATTGATGAGTTTTGATGGCCATACGGTGATCCTAGAAGGGTAGATTTCACTCCCCGTTAGTATGAAGGGTAAGGAGGTAACTGTAACGTTCATAGTGATCGCTTCTTTCTCATTGTACACTGCAATCCTCGGAAGGCCATGGATTCATGACATGGGGACCGTACCTTCCACCCTGCACATAAAGGTCAAGTTCTGCACTGAGGATGGAGTCGCAGTGATAAGGGGCAATCAATAGGTAGCCAAAAAGTACTTAGTGGATGTAGGCAGCTGAGAAACCAGGCAACTGAGAAACCAAGCAAAGGAAGCCCATTGAGAAAACCTCCTTATAGCAATTATAGCAATCCCAAGAGGAAGTAGGGGCCAACTGTGCCAAGGACCTAGTGAAAGTGAGGATTCTACCAGATTGTGGAAGGAATTTTCTGATAGGGGCAAACTTGAAGAATGAAGAAAAGGTGGAGTTATTGCTTTTTTGGGTACAAAACATGGACGTATTCACTTGGAGTCCGTATAAGGTGCTTGGGGTTGACCCCGAATTTATAGTTCACAAGCTTAATGTGGATCCTTTGTACCCTCCTAGGAAACAGAGGCTAAGGAGATCGGCTAAAGAGTATGTCGAAGCTGTCAGATAGGAAGTTGGGAAGTTGAAGGAAGCAGGAGCCATAAAAGAAATGTTCTTTCTTGAGTGGCTTGCGAACACTGTGGTAGTAAGGAAGAAGAACGGTAAGTGGAAGGTTCGTGTTGACTTTACTGATTTAAACTGAGCATGCCCAAAGGATTCGTTCCCGATGCCAAAAATTGATCAGTTGGTAGATGCGATGTACGAGCACCCAAGGATGAGCTTTCTAGACGCTTTCCAGGGTTATCACCAAATTGCCCTAGCTGCCGAGGATTAGGAAAAGACTATATTCATAACACCTTGATGTTATTCGGATTGAAAAACGGGGGAGCCACTCATCAACGAATGATAACGAGGATGTATAAGGCTAAGATTGGGTGTATGGTTGAGGTATACATTGATGACATGGTGATAAAAAGAAAGTAGTAAGGGCAACATATTGACGACCTTAAAGAAGTGTTTGAAATACTCCGGTGACACCATCTGCATCTCAACGCTGATAAGTGCACTTTCGGGGTAGGCTCCGGTAAGTTCCCGAGCTATTTAATCGCCAAACGGGGAATCGAAGTTAACCCTAATCAAATTGAAGTCGTGAAACGTCTAAAGCCGCCGAGCAATCCAAAAGAGGTTCAAAAATTGACTGGTATGTTGGCTGCCCTTAACCAATTTATTTCCATGTTCGCTGATCGGTGCCGACTAATTTATCAACTTTTGAAGAAGTTGAAGGGGTTCTAGTGGGACGAGGAGTGTGATAGGGCCTTCCAAGACCTAAAGCACTACCTTAGGTGGGTACCAATGTTAACGGCCCTGGAACTCGAAGAAGATTTGTATATGTATCTCTCGGTATCCGAGCATGCTGCGAGCCCAGTACTGTTAAAGGCCAATGGTGTACAGCTACCAATTTACTACATAAGCAAAACATTTGTTGACGTCGAGACGAGGTATTTGTCATTGAAGAAATTGGTGCTAGCACTCGTGCATTCTACCCGAAAATTGCCCCATTACTTTTAGGCTTACACCATCCATGTTCTGATTGAGCTTCCTCTACAGTCACTATTGAGGAGATGTAACTTTACGGGGAGAATAGCTAAGTGGGGGACTTGGCTAGGTTCTTTTGATATTAGATATAGGCTGAGGAACTTGGTGAAGGGTTAAATACTCGCAGACTTCATTGCTGAGTTTTCATTGAAAAGTACAGAGATGATCTGCCTTATAAGGACCAACTCGTGGAACGTATTTGTGGACTGCACTTCCAACGCAGCAGGAGCAGAAGCTAAAATTATGGTCATTATCCCGGAAGGAATAATGCCGGAACATTCATTCAGATTAGGCTTTAGAGCCTCTAATAATGAGGCCGAGTATGAAGCTCTGCTGGTCGGACTGAGAGTTGCCTTAGACTTGGGAGCTAAGGAGGTGGAAATATACTCGGATTCTCCGCTGGTTTTTAACCAAGTACTGGGGAGTTTCGAGGCCAAGGATCCCCAGATGGTTGAGTATTTGCGGGCAATGAAGCAGACTATGGAATATTTTTCAAATGTGAAAGTAGAGCAAGTTGCTAGAGGGCAGAACCGCCATGCCGACTCCCTGGCCACCTTAGCATCATCAATAGCTAATGAGGTACCCCGATTAATTAGGTTAGAATTGGCGAATGAACCAAGCATTAGTGCGAGGATGGGAGTCTTGTAAGTCACTACTGCCGGGAAGTGCTGGATGAATCCCATAGTCGAATTTTTAGCCGAGAACTGGGTGCTGGAGGACGAGAAGGAGGCGGCCAAAATACGACGAAATGCTTCTCGGTATTGGCTATCTGCAGATTGAAAGTTATATTGAAGGTCTTTTGAGGGCCCGCACCTACAATGTTTGCACCCTCGCGTGACCGAAGAACATTGGATCGAACTGCATGAGGGTGTGTGAGGTAGTCACATTGGCAGATATTAATTGGCTTACCAAGCAATGACTTAAGGATTTTGGTGGCCACAAATGCGGAAGGACGTCCTTGAATATGCATGGAGGTGTGAGCAATGTCAAAAGCACGCCCCAACGATCCACCAGCCTGCTAGGAACCTAAATCCTGTTAGTAGCCCGTGACCCTTCGCTTAGTGAGGGCTGGACATAGTTAGACCTTTTTCTTGGGCAACGGGCAACTGAAGATTTGTATTGGTAGCAGTGGATTACTTCACAAAGTGGGTAAAAGCGGAGGCCCTGGCAGTCATCCAGAGATGTTGATGTCAAGAAGTTCGTATGGAAAAGCATTTTAACGAGATTTGGTGTGCCAAAGTCCCTCGTATCGGACAATGAGCTACAATTTGACAGCAAAGCTTTCCGTGAATTCTGTAGCAACCTTGGCATCAAGAACCGGTATTCTACCCTGACATACTTGTAGAGTAACAGCTAAGCTGAAGCCACTAATATGACCATCGTTAACTGATTGAAGAAAATGTTGGAGGGCGCTAAAGGTAAATGGGCTGAGGAGCTGCCAAGCGTCCTGTGGGCATATCGGACAACCCCGAGGAGGTCCATGGGAGAGACACCATTTTCTCTAACTTTTGGAGCAGAGACCGTCATTCCAGCTAAGGTAAACCTATGCAGCGCTCGAGTAGCAGAGTTCGCTCCAGCCAAGAATGAAAAATTCATGTTTGAATAGCTAAATTTGTTGGAGGAGCACCGTGAAGTGGCGACAATTTAGCTAGCAGAGTTTCAGCAGAA
The DNA here is from genome assembly GCA_032878915.1 of Castanopsis chinensis. NCBI lineage: Eukaryota > Viridiplantae > Streptophyta > Magnoliopsida > Fagales > Fagaceae > Castanopsis > Castanopsis chinensis. The sequence continues at coordinate 4,736,045 of JAVQMG010000113.1, forward strand.
GTTCGCTCGAAGATACAATAGGAATGTGAGGAGAAGGGAGTTCGCCGCAGGAGATCTAGTGCTTCGTAAGGTTGTTGGGAATACACGAGACATCAATGCAGGAAAATTAGCCTCATCCTGGGAAGGGCCATATAGAGTGACAGCCATTGCAGGTGCAGGAGCATACTACTTGGAGGAAAGACCGCTTCCTCGGCCGTGGAACATTCACAATTTAAAGAAGTTTTATCACTGAACAGTTATATGCTAGGGTGCGAATCAAATGTACATGCATATATGTTTTACATGTTAATATTATGGTGTTTATCTATGCAGATGCTTATAACTCCATTGTTGTTAACTTATTATTGTCAGCCAACAAATAAGGACAGAAACCTGTTCTCGGTTCGATCTTTATCACGGAGCAGGTGGAAACCTTAAGTTGTAATTTTCTAAGGACAGAAACCTGTCCTCGATTCGATCTCTATCACCGAGCAGGTGAAAACCTTAAGCTGTAATTTTTTAAGGATAAAAACCTATCCTCGGTTCGATCTTTATCACCGAGCGGGTAGAAACCTTAAACTGTAATTTTCTAAGGATAGAAACCTATCCTTGATTCGATCTTTATCACCGAGCGGGTGAAAACTTTAAGATGTCATTTTCTAATGACAGAAACCTATCCTCAGTTTGATTTCTATTACCGAGCGGGTGGAAACTGTTGGGATATTTGTCCTTAAATCCTATTGTATGATGCTATGTATTTTATTATGTAAGACATTATGTATGACTTAATGTTTTGGTTAATAAAGTTGTATTATTATTTGAAAATATTGGTAACATGAATATTGGGACATTATCATAGTCCATGAGATGCATAGTATGTGATTTATGTGATTTAGTCACAGAAGATATAAATCACAAGTTCTTTGTAAACTCAGAAGTATAGTTCGTAGCCGGTTATGAAATTGGGCATTTCATCTGCGAAGACTATAACATATCAACTAAGATGATTTGTCTTGATTATGGAAATAGAGATTTCTAGTTGATATGTTGATATGTTTTAAGAGTTAAGACATATTGAACTGGACCGGTGTGAGATTTATTATTCTCCTAAAGACTGTCAATAGAATAATAAACTCACTACTTATATTTGCATGAACTCTTAATCTTGAGAGGATAATGGACCTGATCATGAAGTGTAGGTTGCTTTGATATATCAGGAGTGAGATCTATGGTTAAGGTCAAAATCTCAGTATGTTGGGCAGCCACATTTAGTGTTGATGGAACATATATTCTCAAGATGGAATTCATAGTCTCTTAACGGAGATATAAAATATTCCCTTGAGATAAGTTTAATGGGTATGTTATTCAGAGAGTTGGGCCTAACCACTTTAGTAAGGAGTTACTAAAGTATATATTTATGGAATTGGATTTCATAAATATATGATGAATAACTTAAAGGATTAAACCGGGTACTCAAGGAATTAAGATGTAGTAATATACAAAGTGACAGTCTTCTTTCATGACTTTGTATTACTATGAATATTTTATGAAGGGGTTGCATGTATAATAAAGTCTTGGGATATAATTTATTAATAAGGCCTAGAGTGCAACTATATTTATATAGTGGTATTAAATATAGTTAATGGTAACTTTGGACTTATCAAGAGTTGACAGAAAAGCCCAAGGCCCATTGGAGCTAGTGTCTTATTGGTCCCTTTTGGTCCCACTCCAAGCCACATACTTAAGCCCAATTGGAAAGGCCCAAAAGGCCAGCCCAATTAGATAATCAGTTAGATATAAAGGGAGAAACACACAGAATTTTTCAGTAGAGATTTTTTATAGAAAAAAAAAAAAGAGAGAGTGTGAGACACACTTTTATATTCTCCCTTTGGAACTGATTGAGAGACCACACATCTTGGGCGTTAGTGGAATTGGAGTGAAGATTGAAAGTATTCCCAAGTGCTTCCGTTCTTCAAGTTTTGAAATTCACCGCTGCAAGGTACACTCTCTTGTTCTCTAATTCTGAAACTTAAATAGCCCATGTTAACTTGTATGTATGAAGTAGATCCGTTTACGCATTTACATTATATTTCTTCTTCCGCTGCGCATGTATGATTCCAACAATTGGTATCAGAGCGGTCTTCATTACATATCTGTTTAACATGTTTTTGAGTTTTGGAATTTATGACAATGATTTCATGTTGTTAGAAAATAGTTTTCTGCATGGTTGTTGAAATCATTGTTTTTGATGAAAACTGTTTTTGATGTTATGATGTTGTTTAATTTTTTAGTTTAAGTATGTTAAACTGAATTTTAAGGCTATAACATCAATGACATTCAGTTTAGATATCAATTTATGTTCATTATGATTGTATGACAGTAGTTTTGTACATGAAAACGTTGAAAAACTGTTTTTGGAAAATTCTGGAAATTCAAAATTCGCGAAGCTCGATCGATCGAGAATCTGTCGAGAATCTATCGAGCAAACAGAAAGTTTCTCGATCGATCGAGGATCTATCGAGGATCTGTCGAGCTTTGCGGAACTTTTTTGGATCGATCGAGAATCTGTCGAGGATCGATCGAGAACTGTTTATCCAGAATTTTTTCTAAGTGTTTTTCCATATATATATAAAAGATCAAGGCTATGTGTAATTATATTATGCATGTTTTATATGTAAAAACCTTTATTTTAAAATATCTAGTGGGAGAGAGATACAAGGGTTGGATCTCACAGCCTCCATTGTCGGTTTATTGTAGTGTGATTAAGCACCTCGCTTTGGCGTATATGCCTTACTCCCTTCGGAGGGTGTTTGATTCATGGTACTACAGGTTAAACTTCTTTTTGATGAATAATATGTGTTTTTTTAGATAAAGAACGACCACGCTTCCGTGGAGTTACTTTATGACTCACATATAATTCAGTCAATGGTGTACACTAGACTAAGTTTAATGTTAATCTCCCTTCGGAGCTATGTCATTATTACTTAGAGGCTAAAGTAGAAACGGCATGTTATTAGTGTTTGATAAGAGTTATCATGATAGCACTAATAATGAGAATGGTTCTCAATCAATCATAGTGTTTATAATTTACTTGCTTCCAAGGAATTTTAAACATGGGATTGGGTTGTCGTTGCATATATTATTTTATGGTTTTATTAAGGTTCCATATTATATGCTTATATGCTAAATAGATAATGTCCAATTTACTTATAATATTCATGTTTATTATTTTCAGATTTGAACATGGCATCATTTAGCCCACTTGTTTCTATTCTTAATTAAAACAAACTGACTGGATCCAACTATGTTGACTGGAAAAGAAACTTGGACATTGTTTTAACTGCTGAAGAGCACAAATATGTGCTTACTAAACCATGTCCTAGCTTTCCTTCATTAGATGCTCCTCTTGAGGAAAAACAACGATATGATCGTTGGCAGAAATCTAATGAAATGGCCAAGTGCTATATCCTAGCGTCCATCTCAAATGTTCTACAGCATCAAATGCAGGATGTAGAACTAGCTTCGGACATTATGCTAAGTCTGAAGGAGATGTTTGGTGAGCAAGGCCGTTCAGCAAGGCAAGAAACCATGAGGCAAATTTACAATACCAAGATGGCTGAAGGTAGTTCAGTGAGGGAGCATTGTCTTACAATGATCTCTAATCTGAATACATTGGAAGTTTTAGGTGCCGACATTGATGGAGAGTCCCAAGTGGACATGATACTCCAGTCACTACCGGAATCATTCAAGGAATTCAGACTGAATTATAATATAAACAAAAAGGTTTATTCTTTGTCTGAATTAATGAATGAGTTAGTGGCGGCGGAAGGCATCCTAGGTACTTCTAGTGTTGAAGCCAATGTTGGTGAAGCTTCTACTTCACAACCTAAGCCGAAAGGCAAGGGTAAGAAGAAGAAGAAGGACTTCACTAAGAAAGAGGGTAAGCAAATTGCCTTAGGGGTTGCCGATAAAGGAAAGAAGCTTAAAGGAAAGTGTTTCCATTGTGGTGAGAAAGGACATTGGAAGAGGAATTGTCCAAAGTTTAAAGCTGCCAAGAACAAGGGTATGAAAACTTCCTTTCTACTTGAAATATGTTTGGTACAGAATCCCACTGATTCCTGGTGTGTGGATTCAGGTTGTACTAATCATATCTGCAATTCTTTGCAGGGGTTTCAGGAGACCAGAAAACTGAGTGAAGGGGAATTGTTTCTAACTTTGGCTGATGGGAGCAGGATTCCGGTTGTAGCTGTTGGTGTTGTTCATTTGTGCTTTGAGTTTAGGGTTTTAATATTGCAAGACTGTCTGTTTGTACCTAATGTGCGTAGGAATTTAATTTCTGCAACTTATTTGGGTAAACAAGGATATTGTGTTATCCTAAAAGACAATGTTGTAATAAAGAAGGATAAAATGTTTATCTGTTCTGGCAATATTGTGGATGGTCTTTATATTTTAGCTCCTATTAAGCATGAACTACATAATTCTGAATTAGATACTAACTCACATGTAAAATCATTAAAGAGAAAGTTTCCTTCAAATGATGCATATCTTTGGCACTTGCGTTTAGGTCATATTAATTCAAACAGAATTCAAAGGCTGATCAAAGATGGACTCTTAGAGCCCATGGACTTTGCTGAATTTCCAGTTTGTGAATCTTGTTTGGAAGGTAAAATGACCAAACGACCTTTTAATGCAAAAGGTAGAAGAGCCCAAGAGTTGCTTGAATTAGTTCATACGGATGTATGTGGTCCTATGTCAACCCAAGCAAAAGGAGGTTATGAGTATTTCATCACTTTTACGGATGATTACTCAAGATATGGTTATGTGTACCTAATGAGACGAAAGTCCGAAGCCTTTGACAAGTTCAAAGAGTTTAGGGCTGAAGTTGAGAATCAATTAGGCAAACGCATAAAGGCCATTCGATCTGATCGAGGTGGCGAATACCTTCTTGGGGATTTCAAGGATTACCTAATTCAAAATGGGATTATATCTCAATTGATTGCACCTGGAACACCTCAACAAAATGGTGTAGCGGAGAGAAGGAATAGGACTCTTTTAGAAATGGTTAGGTCCATGATGAGTTATTCAACTTTACCAATTTCTTTTTGGGGATATGCCTTAGATACAGCAATACATCTTTTGAATTTAGTTCCATCAAAATCTGTCCCCAAAACACCCATGGAATTGTGGAGTGGGCGTAAGCCTAGTATGAGGTATCTCCACATTTGGGGTTGTCCAGCACATGTGCTAAAGGGGAAGCCTGATAAGTTGGAACCAAAATCGGAAGTATGTTTGCTAGTTGGTTATCCAAAAGAAACTAGGGGTTATTTATTCTATAGTCGAAATGATAATAAAGTTTTTGTTAGTACAAATGCTAAATTTTTGGAAAATGACTATATGAATAATTTTACTCCTAGAAGTAGAGTTGTATTGGCTGAAATGAATGAGTCTGTAAATCAACAACCATTTGATAAAGCTAAGGAAAAAGTGGTTGTATTAGATACACCACATGATACTACTCATGAAATGTCTAGTACACAAGTTCCTCGTCGTAGTGGGAGAATTGTTCGGCCTCCTGTGAGATTTATAGGTTTAGGAGAAACTTATGAGGCTATCTCAGGAGAGGCTGAATCGGATCCCTACACTTATGAGGAGGCAATGAATGACATAGATGCACATCATTGGGTCCAAGCTATGAAATCTGAATAGATTCTATGTATTCCAATCAAGTTTGGAGTCTTGTAGAGGCGCCTAACGGCATTAAACCTGTTGGTTGCAAATGGGTTTACAAGAGGAAGAGAGGGATAGATGGGAAGGTTGAAACCTTCAAAGCAAGGCTAGTGGCTAAAGGGTATACACAAAAAGAAGGCATCGATTATGATGAGACCTTTTCGCCAGTAGCCATGCTTAAATCTATCAGGATTCTCTTATCCATTGCTGCTCATTATGATTATGAGATTTGGCAAATGGATGTCAAGACTGCATTTCTTAATGGCAATCTTGAAGAAGAAATCTATATGTTGCAACCAGAAGGTTTCATAGCAAAGAACCAAGTGCATATGGTATGCAAGTTGAATAGGTCCATTTATGGACTTAAGCAAGCATCTAGGTCATGGAACATCAGATTTGATCAAGCAATCAAATCATTTGGTTTTGCGCAAAATCTTGATGAACCATGTGTATACAAGAGACATCAAGACAAAGTAGTAATGTTCCTAGTGCTTTATGTTGATGACATTCTACTCATTGGAAACGATGTAGGAGTAATGTCATCGGTTAAAGTTTGGTTGTCAAGCCAATTTGATATGAAGGACTTGGGCGAAGCTAACTATATTCTAGGGATCAAGCTTTGGCGAGATCGAAAGAATAGGATGTTAGGTTTGTCACAAGCTGGATATATAGATAAGGTTCTAGAACGGTTTAGCATGCAAAACTCCAAGAAAGGATTACTTCCTTTTAGACATGGAGTTCCTCTGTCTGATGACCAAAGGCCTAAGACTCAAGAGGAAGAAAATACGATGAGACAAGTTCCTTATGCTTCTGCAGTGGGAAGTCTCATGTATGCCATGCTTTGTACTAGACCGGATATTTGTTATTCAGTTGGCATGGTCAGCCGATATCAATCAAATCCAGGACTTAAACATTGGCAAGCTGTAAAGCATATTCTCAAGTATCTTCGGAGAACGAGAAATTATATGCTTGTTTACCGTTGTGAGGATTTGATTCCCATTGGCTATACAGATTCAGATTTTCAGTCGGATCTAGATTTCAGAAAATCCACGTCGGGTTGTGTTTTCACCTTGGGAGGTGGAGCCATTAGTTGGAGGAGTGTTAAGCAATCTTGTATTGCGGACTCCACCATGGAAGCCGAATATGTTGCCGCTTGTGAGGCAGCAAAGGAGGCTGTTTGGCTCAAGAAATTCCTTTGTGATCTTGGTGTTATAAGAATTGAGCAAGTTCCTATTACATTGTTTTGTGACAATAGTGGAGCGGTTGCACAATCCAAGGATCCAAGGAATCACAAGAAAGGAAAACACATAGAAAGAAAGTATCACATCATTCGAGACATTGTTGCTCGTGGAGATGTGATTGTAGCAAAGATTGATGGTGCAAAGAATCTAGCGGATCCCTTCACCAAAGCCTTGCCTCAAAGGACTTTCGAGTCACATTTAGAGGAGATGGGAGTTAGATTAGTGCACAATAGTCTTTAGGCCAAGTGGGAGATTGTTGGGATATTTGTCCTTAAATCCTATTGTATGATGCTATGTATTTTATTATGTAAGACATTATGTATGACTTAATGTTTTGATTAATAAAGTTGTATTATTATTTGAAAATATTGGTAACATGAATATTGGGACATTATCATAGTCCATGAGATGCATAGTATGTGATTTATGTGATTTAGTCACAGAAGATATAAATCACAAGTTCTTTGTAAACTCAGAAGTATAGTTCGTAGTCGGTGATGAAATTGGGCATTTCATCTGCGAAGACTATAACATATCAACTAAGATGATTTGTCTTGATCATGGAAATAGAGATTTCTAGTTGATATGTTGATATGTTTTAAGAGTTAAGACATATTGAACTGGACCGGTGTGAGATTTATTATTCTCCTAAAGACTGTCAATAGAATAATAAACTCACTACTTATATTTGCATGAACTCTTAATCCTGAGAGGATAATGGACCTGATCATGAAGTAGGTTGCTTTGATATATCAGGAGTGAGATCTATGGTTAAGGTCAAAATCTCAGTATGTTGGGCAGCCACATTTAGTGTTGATGGAACATATATTCTCAAGATGGAATTCATAGTCTCTTAACGGAGATATAAAATATTCCCTTGAGATAAGTTTAATGGGTATGTTATTCAGAGAGTTGGGCCTAACCACTTTAGTAAGGAGTTACTAAAGTATATATTTATGGAATTGGATTTCATAAATATATGATGAATAACTTAAAGGATTAAACCGGGTACTCAAGGAATTAAGATGTAGTAATATACAAAGTGGCAGTCTTCTTTCATGACTTTGTATTACTATGAATATTTTATGAAGGGGTTGCATGTATAATAAAGTCTTGGGATATAATTTATTAATAAGGCCTAGAGTGCAACTATATTTATATAGTGGTATTAAATATAGTTAATGGTAACTTTGGACTTATCAAGAGTTGACAGAAAAGCCCAAGGCCCATTGGAGCTAGTGTCTTATTGGTCCCTTTTGGTCCCACTCCAAGCCACATACTTAAGCCCAATTGGAAAGGCCCAAAAGGCCAGCCCAATTAGATAATCAGTTAGATATAAAGGGAGAAACACACAGAATTTTTCAGTAGAGATTTTTTATAGAAAAAAAAAAAAGAGAGAGTGTGAGACACACTTTTATATTCTCCCTTTGGAACTGATTGAGAGACCACACATCTTGGGCGTTAGTGGAATTGGAGTGAAGATTGAAAGTATTCCCAAGTGCTTCCGTTCTTCAAGTTTTGAAATTCACCGCTGCAAGGTACACTCTCTTGTTCTCTAATTCTGAAACTTAAATAGCCCATGTTAACTTGTATGTATGAAGTAGATCCGTTTACGCATTTACATTATATTTCTTCTTCCGCTGCGCATGTATGATTCCAACAGAAACCTTAAGCTGTAATTTCTAAGGACAAAAACCTATCCTCGGTTTGATCTTTATCACCGAGCAGGTCGAAACCTTAAGCTGTAATTTTCTAAGGACAGAAACCTATCTTTGGTTCGATCTTTATCACCGAGCAGGTAGAAACCATAAGCTGTAATTTTCTAAGGACAGAAACCTGTCTTCGATTCGATCTTTATTGCCGAGCAGGTGGAAACCTTAAGTTCTAATATTCTAAGAACAGAAACCTGTCCTAGATTCGGCCTTCATCGCCGAACAAATGAAAATATAAACCAGAATATCTTAAAGGCGGAAAAGCTGCTCCCAGCCACCATGAGTGAGAAAGTAAGGTAGGATGAGCAGATTAACCCTAATCATATGCAAACTCGGCAGTTATCAAACAAGCATGGATGTATTTAAAAGCAGGGAAAGAGGGAAAGGAATGAAACACACGTGTATATCTCAACGATATTAATTAGAACCATCCAAATAAAGAAATTGTTTTATTGCCATAGCCCAACAATCTAGGCTTACCAAACATAAAACCAATAAAAAAGAAAAGAAAAAAAAAGGAGATTAAAACTAAATCTTTATATGACAAGGTCGGCAGGTTGGGGTGGAGGAATAGGTTGCTCAGATCCGACTTTAGTGGTCTGAGTTATTGTAGGGGTTTGATTTTGAGCATATTCAATTCCAGTGTGGATATTACTCGTAACCTCTAGATCAACCGTTTCCAAGTGAGCATCAATCACTCGTACAAGATCCCTCATGCTCGGAGTATCTTCCTTATCCATGGCATCAGCTTGGCTTTGAACAGGGGGGGAAGGGCCGGATAGGGGATTTGCTCGGGAGTACACAGTGGGGAGTCCTCAGCCACTCCCTTTGCTTGAAGAGCAGCCAACCATCCCTCTCCGAATCCACTATGCTGAGCTTGGTGAATGATTGGCTCCATAGAATTTTCAGCCTCCGAAAAACCTGCATTGTACCACTTATCCTTACAGGCTTTAAGGGATTCTTTCAAATCAGCGATCTGATTAGCTTGGGCCAAATTCAAGCTATTTGCTGTCACTAGCTTGAGCTTTATCTCGCCTAGTTTCGTCTCCACATCGGTCAGGTTACTCTCCGCAGCCAATCGGTCTTTCTCGGCATCTATTGTTTTCCTCTCCAACACCACTGCAGCTTCACCCTTCTTCTTGGCCGTGGCCTTAGCAATGGCCTTCAGTGCCTTCTACCAATCAATGACCTTTGTTGCATTCTTTAACCTCTCATCAATGATGCAAGTCAGCTACACGGTTTGGTGACATAACAACGATAGAAAAATAAGAAGAGAAAGATACCTACGCATTGCAACACGTAAGGAAAAAAAAGAAAAGAAAATTACCGCAATGGTGTGCCATTATAGCTGCCTAGCGAGTGACTCATCGTCACCTTCTGAGAGGAAGTACGTGGCCTCGGGCAGAAGAAGGCCCAGTGCCAAACTCTGAGTAACACGCCCACCTTGGCCTTGTGCCCATGTCCGTACGCTGGCAATCGCCGACAAAGGCTTACCGCCCACTTTAAAGGCTAGTTGCTAGCCAACCTAGGGCTGGGAAGAGGATGCCACGTTGGTCTCGACCTGGGCTTATCCCTTAGGTTTTGGGCCCACTTTTTGCATGGGGAGGGGTCTTCTGCAAATTGTCACTTGGGATAGGAGGGGTCTTCTCAGTGGTGCGCTTCCTCTTTTTGCTTTCGCCAGTAGGAAGAGCCTGACCCTTCCCTTGGGGGAGTTGAGATTGGGCCGCAGGGCTTGCCCCGGGCAAAAATCGAGCAAGGGTCATCGTCCTTTGTTTCACCATTTTTTCCGTGTAGTTGGATTTAGCACCCGAATTACCGATAGGCTTGACAGTTTCTTTTTCAGCTGTTGGGGCGGCGGTTTCAGGCTATTTGATGGCTACGCGTCTCTTGCGGTTTTAGGACACGCGCTCGACAGACTCATCCCTCACTAGCGCAAGATAGTCTGCGATAGTATAACGAGGGCCAAGGTCTCGAGCTTCGTCGGTAGTAAGCGCGGGAGGAAGGAATTTTGCATGCCTGACGTCTATGTAAGACAAGAGCGGACTATCTACTAAAAGCGCTTGGCCGAAGGATTGCCAAGTAGTATACATAGAGCTAACGCCGAGTATCAAATGAGATGCTCAGAGTTACCCATCGTCGTGCACAAAAATCTCAGACCTAAAAAAAAAATTGAGATCTCACGCGTGTATAACTCTGGGATATGGCTGAAATCTCTTTGATTCTAGAACAAAGCAAAAAATAGATTGATCAGTTCAATACACAAACATTAAGAAAATGTAGAACTAAAACAAACGAAAATTCTCGATACAAACCAACGTCGCGTGGCGAAAGCGAGCAAAGTAGCTCACCAGAAAGCTAGTTGCCACGCACTCGAACAAACTCTCCAATCGAGTTTCTATTGGAGTCGGGTAGGCAAGATATAATTCGGACCCGCATATCTCTAGTCTTTAAATAATAGTCACTCGAAAAATTTTCACACAGTTTATACATAAACTTGATGTCATGATGGTTTAGTTGCAGCCTGAACATTTGATTCAGTCGGCTGATGCAACTAATGACCCTATAAAAATTGGGGGGAAGCTGGTCGAGGCATAGGCAATAGAACCCTAGGGTACCTATGATTAGAGGGTTTACAGGAAATCTAACCCCACCCTCAAGTATGGACATTAACGAAAAGAACGCAACGTTCAAACCAGCGGCCCTCTCGAGAGCAATGTCGTCCTCATTGTAATACGCAATATCAACATCCTCTGAAATACCAAAGGTCTCTCTAAAACTAGCCAAGGCAACCCCAAGAGTGAGAAGATGAGAAAACCCCATTCCTAAAGTACGAAACAGAGAAAAGTCGAAAAAGAAAAAGGTAAAGGAGACTTACTTTGGGCTCAAGAAAGTGAGGAACTAGAGGAGTGTTTATACACAGAAGAGGAATGCTCGACAGAGAAGAGGAATGCTTGGCAGAGAAAAGGTCGAGAATGAAAGAACGCAAAAGGTGAAATGGGAACCCAAAGAGGGCTATATATAGGGATTAAGGCATTTAATGAGGCGAGGAGCGGGAAAAAACCTTCGCAGCCTTTTTGGTAACTTCCCCACGCATGTGGGAGTGGTGCACGAACCGTTAGACGGTTTGTGAATCGTCAGATAGTTCACCAACCAACATATTATAATTACTGACGTGACAACATGGCACGACGCTATTTTTAAGAAGACTATGATAATTACTCTATCCGCGCGTAAAGGATGCCCGGCATCCTTAGGGATCCATCATTATAACTCGAATCGCTCTTGGCTTGTCCTTGGTCATCCACCCGTTGGGCTCATCGAATGACGCTTGGCCCTCAGAATCCTTGATTTATTACCGAGCGTCGAACATGAATCAAGGGGGGCTATTGTACGGGTCGTTACCCTCCTTCAAGCCCATTTGTTCATAAAAGCCCATCTTAATGGTACCACATGTCAGATCTCATACTGATCGGACCCACGAGCCCATTCCATGTGAGCTTTGATGCCCATTTAAAACCCAAGAACTAGAGGTAAAAACGTTTGTAACATGAGTGGCGGAGATGAGATCATACATGTTTGGTAAGTACGTTTCCAGGCAGTTTATATCGGTATGCACGTCGTCACCTAAGGAATGCCGCTGTCGGGCAATCCCTTTAACGGTGGAACTAGTTCCAATGCCACTCTCACCACCTCCTACTCTCAGCTAAACCTCCACTAAAGAGTAATGACATTGGACCTTCCTTGTGTTACCTAGGAAATGCCGCTGTCGGGCAATCCCTTTGACTGTGGAATTAGTTCTAATGCCATTCTCACCTTCTCCCACTCACAACTAAACATCCACTTAGAGAAAATAATATTGGATCTCCTTTTCCACCCACCAGGAAAATAATCATAGCTCTTCCACTCACTTTAGGCTATAAATAAGAGAGGAAATTTTGATACTGGAGGTTGGCAATTTGAGAGAAAATATTGAAGAAAGAGGGTGATCATTTTGGGGAAGACAGGGAGAGTAATTATGATAACACGGAGAATATAGGCTTTTGAGTTGCCAAACATAGGACTACCCATTGTAGGAAATTCAAAAACACACAACATAAATAAATTGTGAGCCCAAATACAGTTTAAGCCCAATAATAACATTTTGGGTGCACACAATATATATATATATATATATATATATATATATATATATACATTTGATGGGAAGACTAAAACTTTTATTAAGAAAATCAGAGAACAGATACAACCTGGAGAAGAGCCCACTCTAGAAAGCAAGGAGTCTCTTCCATCCAAATCAAATAATTCACAATGCTTAGTGTGTGCTTTGCTAACAAATAGGCAAGTCTATTACCCTGCCTTTTCACATGGGAAATTTGATTCTATCTAAAGGCCCACAAGACATCAACATATCCCTCACTACAGAAGCTATCATGGATGGTGGAGTAGAGAAGCCATAGAGTGCATTGTAAACCACCAAAGAATCGCCTTCAAGGATGAAGTCTTGGACACCCATATCTCGCATAAACTCCAGACCCACTTCAAATGCCTTAGCCTTCACTTCTAGAGCAACCAAAGGAGCATTGATTTTCCTGCTTATAGTAGCAATAACTTGCCCATAGGAATCTCTGATCATCACTCCCACACCAGCAAATATTTGAGCCGCGAAGACTGTGCCATCGAATGTTAACTTTATATCTTGCCATTGGAGGAGGAGACCACCCAACAACTGGAGGCACCACAGGACTGAAAACCACCTGGTTTGCTTCTTGATACTCCTGTAAATATTTGCGAGAGCACTAGACCAACGCCTCGACACTCTTCTTTTTTCCGCCATGCCTAACTTCGTTACAATTGAACCACAGTGCCCATGCTAGAATCACCACTAGTTTAGCGTCTTTTTCCTCATGGGAGTCCGACATAATTATCTGCCATAACAAGTCGTGGAAAGAGGTAACTTGAATCTGATCAAAATGAAACCGAAGCTTTGTGCATTGCCAAACTTCCTTCGCCTGATTACAAGACCAAAATAAATGGCCCACAGATTCTACGTCCTCCATGTAGTCATCACAACACACATCCAACTGAACTCCCCTCCGCGATAGGTTCTCCTTTGTTGGTAAAATACCTCTGCTGGCTCTCCAAGAAAAGTGGCGCACCTTATGGGGTACCTACAACATCCATAGCATCTTCCAGAATCTGCGATTCATGCTTGAATCTGAGCTGGTACCTCTGTTGCTTGAGCGGGACTCCTCCATTGCCAACTTGTAAGCACTCCGAACAGTTAATAAACCATTTGAAGTAGCAGCCCACACAAGTTTATCTTCAGGCAGACATGAACTCAGTGGAATACTTTTAATCAACTCTGTTTCATGAGGTAGGAAAATGGCATCAATGACTGGATTTTTCCAAGCTGCCAAATCGTGAGAAATAAGCTCACTGACCCTGGTTTCAGCATGTATAAATTGCCTTGGAGAAGTAACTTTGAACGTGGAAGGAGATGGAAGCCACTTATCACCCCACACCCGGATTGAATCACCATTACCCACATTCCACCGAGTCCCTTTTTTCACCAAATGTTGGGCAGCCATTAAGCTTCTTCATGTGTCTGATGGATGTGTGCCGAGAGAGGCATGAATGAAGTCAATGCATGGAAAATACTTTGCCTTATACACATGTATACTACTGACTCATGCTGAGTTTGAAGTCTCCACCTCTGTTTGGCAAGTAAAGCCAAATTGAATTGTTTTAATTGGTGAAAGCCCAAACCACCCTTTACCTTTGAATCACACAACTTATCCCAACTAAGCCATGCCATCTTCCTTTCATCCCTTTTTTGGCCCCACCAAAAATTTCAAATCATACTAGTCATTTCATCATAAAGAGAATCCAGGATTTTAAAACACCCCATTGTGTATGTTGGAATGACTTGAGCTACAACTTTTATTAGCACCTCTATTTCAGCTTTAGATAGCAACTTCTCTTTCCATCCCGCAAGTTTCTTACTAAGTTTCTCCTTTATGGCATTAAAAGAATTCCTCTTATTTTTGCCAACTAAATATGGAAGGCCTAAATACTTCTCATGTTGTCTTATCACTTGTGCCCCAAGCTTGCTTTGTATCTGTTTTTGAATGCCATCTGGTGTGTTGCTACTAAAAAATAAAGAGGTTTTTGCACGGTTCAGTTGCTGTCTAGAAGCTTCTTCATATACAGTGAGATTATGAAGCCTTGCGAAAAATGAGATTATCATCAGCTAAAAATAAATGAGAAAGTCTAGGGCCTCTCAGAAAATTACTAACCCTTCCATCATGCCATCATCCACAACCTTCTTAATTAGAGAAGAAAGACCTTCAGCACATAAAAAGAAAAGGTATGGTGATAACAGATCACCCTGTTGTATACCCCTAGTTGGGGTAACATGCCCTTTTGGTTTCCCATTTATCCTTACTGAATAAGTAACTGTTGTGACAAACTGCATGACCAACTTCCTCAATTTCTCATCAAACCCCAACCTATTCATTATTTTTTCCAACCAAATCCATTTCACCCTATCAAAGGCCTTACTCATGTTGAATTTCAAAGCCATATTACTAGGGATGTTCACCAAATTGCATAGACTGCAAAAACCGCACCAAAACTGGCCGCAAAATGACATAACCGCACCGCAAGTAATAGTGCACCGCACTGCACCATACTGCATGGTGCACTGTGGTTTGTAGTTTTACAATAAGAAAACCATACAAACTGCGCTGTACCGCACCCTCTCTATATATTAATATATTTAATTATTTTTAATATTAAATATATTATTAATAGTTTAGTGACCCTATTTTTTTTTAAAAAAAGTTTGATAACCCTAGCAAGTATTGATTAGGAAAGCCAGCTCAAAATAAAGAAAAACTAGCTCAATAGTTTAAAATTTGGACCAAAACAAAGGAAAAAAATTAGTTTTGGGATGGGTAGAAAAAGCCCAAAATTTGAAAAATATATCAACTTCAAATCATTTAAACCACATCTTATACACCACACCGCATATGTGACCGCAAAAATGAGGCGCAGTGCGGTTATGATTTTGACTAAACTTTAAACTGCGCCGCACCACACCGCACTGCACATGTGACTGCAATAATAAGGTGCGGTGCAGTTATGGTTTTAGTGAAACCACACCGCAAAGTGCGGTGCTAAAAATGGCCCAAAACCGCACCGTACCACGAACACCCCTACATATTACCCATCTTCCCTCCCTTCTTTTGGTTTATATGGTGCATTGCTTCAAAAGCAACCAACACATTATCAATAAGGCGTAAATGCACTTTTAGTCCCTACATTTTGACTTTTTTTCATTTTAGTCCCTACATTTTATTTTTACCACTTTTAGTCCCTAAACCAATTAACGCTGGACATTTAAGTCCTTGAAGCACTATTCCGTCACCAAATTAACAAGGAAACTAACGGATTAATAAAATAATAATAAAATTTCTTACCTTCTTATTTAAAAAAAAAAAAAGATTTTCAATTAATTTGTTTCTCTATTTTTTGGGAAGAACATGTTCATTTGGTTAAAAACGCAGTGCTGAATGAGCTCCTTTAGCACCGTCGTACCTTCCGGCTAGTTCAACAAAACCTCACGGATCCACCGAGTCAGGTCTACCTTTTGACCAAAGTCTTCCAGTTCCACAAACATTGACGATGAGTCGACGGCGACAACTCCATTTCCAGGCCAAATCAGATCAGATTTGTCATTCGTGGAGGAGAGCTGCCTGTTTGGGTTTCATTTTTTTTTGAAATTGAATTGGTCGCTTGAGAGCGATTGGGGCTATTTCCTTTCCTTTGTCTATGTTGCTTTGTAAGGTTTTGCAGTTTGTAGTTTGTAGTTGTACGTGCCAAGGCCAACGAACGAAAAGGGTTTTTTTTTTTTTTTTTCCAGTTCAACCGCTGGTCGGTGGGACTTGCTTTTAATGGGTCGGAGGTGGATCTAGTGATCAAGATTGTATAGTTTTTGGTTGATGGAGTTTGCGTCTCAGTTGTTTGATCTGGTGGCTTGATGAACGGCGACACGGCGTGGGTGGGTTGTTTTTCGTGGGTCTTAATCTTTCTTTTTAGTGGCAGATTTCAATTGTTTCTATTCTTTTGCTTGGTTTGATCTTCAAGTTCTTTGATTCGGTGGTGGTGATTTGGGTTTTTTTTTTTTTTTTTTTTTTTTTTTTTTCCAGTGGGTTTTTTTTTTGTGTTTGTTTGCCAAGAAAATTTATGGGTTAGGGATATGGGTTTGGGGTTTGGTTAGGATCTGGGTTTAGGGATTGTTTTTTGCTGGAGATTGATTATAGAGAAGAACACCGGGGAAGAACACAAAGAACATGAACATGTTCTTCATGTTCTTCCCAAAAGAAGAAAAACAAAATTAACTAAAAATTTTTTCTTTTAAAAAAAAAAAATAAGAAGGTAAGAAATTTTATTATTATTTTATTAATCCGTTAGTTTCATTGTTAGTTTGGTGACGGAATAGTGCTTCGAGGACTTAAATGTCCAGCGTTAATTGGTTTAGGGACTAAAAGTGGTAAAAATAAAATGTAGGGACTAAAATGGAAAAAAGTTAAAATGTAAGGACTAAAAGTGCATTTGTGCCTATCAATAATTAACCTTTCATGCACAAAAACACTTTGGGTATCACTAATAATGGATGGAAGAAATTTCTTCATTCTATTTGCAATAGCTTTTGATGCAATTCCTAAACACTATATTACATAAACTTATAGGCCTATAATCAATCACCTTCTTCGGTTCCTCAAACTTTGGAATAAGAACAATATGGGTTTCATTAAAATTAGGCAGGGTTAGACCAAGATTAAGATAATCAAGGATAGTACGTGTAACTACCTCTACACTTTTTGGCCAAAAATGTTGATAAAATAAATGAGGCATACGGTTTGGCCCTAGCGCCTTAAGAGGGTACATCTGCTTCATTGCCACATTAATTTCATCTGTAATAAACTCCATTGTAAGCTTCTTATTCATACTGGAAGTGACCCTTGGCTGCACTGCTCCTAGTATCTCATCAAAATCTATTGGGTTATTGGAAGTGAACAGATTTGTATAATAGTACACCACAATCTCACCCATTACCCCTTCATCCTCCTGCCATACACCCTGTGCATCCAATAAACCCTCCATGTGGTTTTTCTTCTACCTTGATGATGCTTTGGCATGAAAAAAACCGGTGTTCCTATCTCCAGATTGAAGCCAATTAATTCTGGATTGTTGATGCCACATAGTGTCCTCCTTCTCATGCCAACAATTAAGTTCAATTATGGTTCTTCTCATATCCTGGATAGTGCTTGGGGAACTAGGTTGCAATTCAAGCCACTCCAAATGTTTTTGTAATCCAGCAATCGTCCTACCTACATGCTCGAACTCCATCTTATTCCAAGCATCTAGTCGAGACCTGCAAGCATTCAGACAAGCAACCAATGGGAAATTAGTTGGAGAAGCTAAACCTTCGGACCAAGCATCCATGACCACCTCCTCACACCATGAGTCCTTAAGCCACATAGATTCGAATCTAAAAGGCTTTTTTGCTTTTTTGGTAGTTGTTTTTCACACAAAACGCAACACCAAAGGAGAATGATCTGAGGCTGAAGAAGTTAGATGGTATAGATGTGCCATGGGAAATAAACTCACCCAATCAGTTGTAGCAAGAGCTCTATCCAAAAGCTCTCTAATTTGAGATCCATCACTCCTTTCATACAACCATGTAAATTTTGGGCCAATAAAACCAATGTCTTTGAGACCACACAAATTAACCACTTCAACAAAATTTGCCATTTGCTGCCTTAGTCTGTTACTACCCCCTTCCTTCTTAAACATCCCCATATGCCCATTAAAATCCCCTATCGCTAACCATGGTAATGAAGTAGTACGCAAATGCTTTAGCTTTGCCCATGATTCTAGTCTCTTCCGAATTTCTAGGTTCCCATAGAAACCCATTAAATGCCACCATCTCACTCCAAATCCTCCATCCACCCAAGCATCAGATATGAGACATAGAGAAAGTTTGGATATCCAGTTTGACATTTTCCTTCCATAATATTGCCAATCCACCACTTGAACCATTACTCGACACAAAATGACCATATTTAAAACCACATTTGTCCTGAACCATTACCATCCATTCATCGTTTGATTTTATCTCCATTATGAAGACAATATTGGGATCTTCTCTTCTAACCACCTTTTCCAAGGAATTAACTGACCGAAGGTTCCCAAGCCCCCGACAGTTCCAACTTAATAGACTCATTGGACACGGCGGGGTTGCTCAGCAACCTCCACCGATCTAAATTCTGATTCAAAAAGCAAACCCAATTGTCTAGCTTCTTCATCAAGTTTGAGTCTTTTCTCCTTCACCCTTAACTGCTCTTCCATCCCTACTTGGCTTGTGGTTCTTTCAAGTCCATCTTTCTACATGGCCCTCCTCATTGATGACTGCATGGGGTCTATTGATTCTAGTCCAGGTTCCTAACTTTTGAGTACCAACAATCATAGGCTCATGGTTTGGGCTTGTTTTCATCTGTTGGGCTTTGGTTTTACTTCCTGGACTCGAAATATTTTTAGTTTTCTTGCCAGTGGACTTAGAATTCCAACCCGGGTTAAACAACTTATCACAATCCACGTGTACCTCCTCTTCCTGTGGACAACTGTCCTCATCCATACACAAACTTGGAGACTCCAAAATACTTGGCATGGAATCCAATCCCTTCAAACCTGCAACCTTGCAATCTGAATTCAAATACGATTCCATCTCCAAATTTTTCGAATTTTGAATGAAATTATCCCCATTAATTGCCTCATCAATCTCCTGAAGTACCTCCTGAAAATCCTCTTTTGATTGAGGTTCCCCCAATTTTTTCGTGCTCTCTAAACCAACAACTCTCCCCATGCTATCATCGGAAACTGTCAGCACAACAAGCTCAAGGGAAGTTGACTGTACTGTGATGCTCTTACTTGTACTCATTCCTTCCTTGTGTGTTGGTTTTGACTTAGGCTTATCGTATCCTTGAACTTCAATGACAGACTTCTTTGACTGATTGAACTGATTTGCCCTAATCCATGAATCAAATTGCTGCTCACTGCTTGAGAGTGTACCCCTACTGTTTGTGAGAATACAAACTATCTTGAAAAGAACTACTTGGAAGACAAAACTTCAAAAGTACAAAATATTCAACTAAGAAAAACAAGGAAACAAGCAATGTAATCACAATATGTAGATATTGTATTTCAGAATTCAAGTTCATACAAATAGGAAAGATTCAAACCACACAAACTCCTAAGTTAAATAACAAAAACTATCCTTAGATAATTCATGTGAGGCAAACACACTTACAAACATGAAGTTATCCTTCCGTTGACCGGGTATGTGAATCTATTTTGTCAAATTTTTTCTTGTGTGCCTCTAATAATACCCTTTATCTTTATTTATAGAAGACAAAAACAGTTACTACACTCTCCTCATATTTTGGTAACTTCTATTGCACTTTGACTTGGTGGATAACTGACTCACATGCTAACTTTACAAAGGCCTTCAGTTATGTGACAAACCAAACGAGTTGGGCAGAGTTAGCAAATTGGGCTTTACGTTTTGGGATGGGCTATTGGGAAGCCCGCAAAAGTCACATGTTTATTTATTTATTTATTTTTATTTTTAGCCTAACACATGCCCCCTATGCGTGATGGGCTAAATTTAGGCCAATTGCGCATAAGTTAATTACAAGAAAACAAAAGGGTGAAAGGAAAATAAAATTGGAAGCTTTAGGTCAGATCAACCCTTTATCCAAAAAGTACTTCAAAACTTAGGTGGGCGCCGGCAAAGGTTGTCCATGATTCTGAAATTATCCATCTCGATCGAGGCTTGAACAGCGTTGCTACTGTAATTCCGCATGTTGCTTGGAGCTGGTGCGTACAAAATGAAGGTATCTTCAAGTTCATCGTTGATCTTAAGAAGACCGATTGACTGCAGGAGTTGAAAAATGAAGCTAGGAAACTCCGTCCTTGTTCTTGTTCAGCTGGTATTAACTTTTGAGAAGCAGCTGCTAAGTCTTTTAAATCATGTATACCAAGATTACTGCCATGCTCCAAAGCACCTACTTAGTTTAGGAACAACTTCGAACTAGGTACACCAGTCCAAACGCCAACTTTACTGCTAGTATTACTCAAAAAATTCAAAATTATATCATGGTTTCTCTTTGGGTTTGCTATAATTGTTCAAGAGTCACAGCTGAAAGATACTCTTTCAACAAATTAGTAGTATTTGGAAATTTATTCTCAATGTATTAGATCAATTTCAACTCTGAAATTATACCTGTATACAACCCTTCTTTATTTTGAACTTTCTTCTATATACATTCATTGCATTGTGATCTATTATTTTAATCATTAATGCCCATTTTAACCATTTATTTGGCCCTTGGAAACATGCACATGTGCATATCTCAAAATCTTTTTAGTAAGCCAATTCGTTCATACTTGGCTTGTATAATTTTAGAAACTTGCCGTTAATGGATCTCACATGCTCATTGCCACTAATATCCATTAACTTATAAGCGTTTCCATCAAAGAGCTCGCTAATTAGGAACTGTCCATCCCAATTAGGAGACCACTTACCCAGATATGGATCTTTAACTCCTATAGGCAAGATAACTTTCCAAACTAAATCCCCAATGGCGAAAGACTTTGCCTTAATTCTCTTGTTATACATCTCATATATTTTTGTTTTTGTACAACAATAGAATCTAAAGCTGCCATACAAACCTCATCTATTTCATCAAGTTCTGCAAACATCGCATCTTGATAATCCAAATGAGTCAATTCATTTTGCCTTGTAATCCTCATTAATCTCACGGTAATTTCCATGGGTAAAACTGCATCATGGCCAAAAATTAAAGAATATGGGGTAGTGTTTATGCTCATTCTTATTGAGGTTTTGTATGCCCACAATACTTCAAACAACAAATCGTCCCAACTTGTAGGATTTCTAGCCACTATTTTCCTCAAATTATTCTTGATAATCTTATTAATGGCCTTTGCCTGACCATTTGCCTGTGCGTGATATGGTGTGGAATTCAAAATTCGAACACCATATTCTTGTGTAAAGGCTTTTACCCTGGTTCCATTAAAGATGGTTTCATTGTCCACCGTTATAGATTGAGGAATTCCAAACCTATGGGCTATTATTTCTTTTGTAAATTGAATAACATCAAACTCACTCACTTCCTTCTAAGGTTTTGCTTCAGCCCACTTTGTAAAGTACTCTGTTGCAACGATTATGAAGCAGTTTTCTTTCTTGAGATTAGTCTGATTTTTCCAATTAAATCCATTGCCCATCCTTTAAAGGGCCATGGTTTTATTATCGCATGAAAATCTGAAGCAGGAACCCTAGGAATTGGACCATGTTTTTGGCATTCTACACAACCTTGTGCATATTTAATGCAATCTTTCAATACACTTGGGCAATAGTAACCATATCTGTGTATTAGCCATTTCATTTTTACACCTGATTGATGTGAACCAAATATGCCTTCATGGACTTCTGCTAATATTTGCTTTGCTTCATCATCACTAATGCACTTCAATAGGATGCCATCAACTCCTCTTTTGAATAAAGTTTCATCTTGGTCTCCCATTAAAACAAATTTTCTAGCTTTAAGTTTTAAAGCATTATTTGTACAACCACTTGGGTTTTTTAAGTAATCAATGATTGGGTTTCTCCAATCATTAACTTGGGTATCAAGATGAAAAACCTGGGTCCCTAATTCCCTATCTATAACTGATGGGAGTATCCTTTTACTTAAACATGGGGGACTTTGTGCAACCTAATTGGTCTCTTTATGTCCAGAAGCACTTTGTGCCATGCGATTGGCTTCCTCATTCTTACTCCTAGGGACATGGTTTAACTTAGCATTGCTAAACTGTTCTGGCAGTTGTCTTGCAGCCACAACATATGGTGCAATGGACGAGCTGCAACATTTATAATCACTAGTGAGTTGCTTAATTACTAATTGCGAATCACCATAAACCTCTACGCTTTTTATTCCCATTTCCAATAATATCTTTAACCCAATGATTAGAGCCTCATATTCAATTTGATTATTAGAATAATTTCCTTCTAACTTAAAGGCCATTTGGGTTTTAATCCCCATTGGAGATTCTAAAATCACACCAACACTTGCCCCATAAGTGGTACGTGAACCATCAAAATTTAATTTCCAAGGGGCTAAAGCTACAAACATAGTTTCATTTATATCTGTAACTTCATCGCATGGATGATCTGCCAAAAAATCAGCTAAGACTTGACCTTTTATTGCTTTCTGTGGTACATAAACTAAATGAAATTCCACTAAAGCTAAACTCCATTTACCCATTCTACCACACAAAATAGGTCTAGATAGCATATATTTCACTACATCAGTCTGTGCGATAATATAAGTTACATGAGAAAGCATATAATGTCTTAGCTTAGTAGCAGTAAAATACAAAACCAAACATAGTTTTTCTATCATTGAATAATTTAATTCTGCTTTATTTAATAATCTACTTAAATAAAAAACAGCCTGTTCAAGGCCCTTATCATTGTCCTGAGCTAGCAAACTTCCAATAGAATCTTGGGTTGCAGATATATATAACTTCAAAGGTTTTCCACTTCTTGAAGGAATCTACACTGGTGGTGTGGACAAATATTTCTTAATTGTATCAAAGGCCAACTGATGCTCTTCATTCCAAGTAAAATCTTCATGATCTTTCAACCTTAATAAAGGGGAAAATACCTTGGGTTTACCTGCAACATTAGAAATAAACCTTGTTAAAAAAATTAACTTGGCCCATGAACCTTTGTAATTCTCTTTTATTAGAAGGACGTTTAGCCTGCATGATTGCCTTGGCCTTGTTTTGGTCTATCTCAATTCCTTTATTATGCACTAGAAAACCTAGAAAATTTCTTGCTTGTACCCCAAAGGCACATTTAAGAGGATTCATTTTTAATTGATGTTTCCTCATCCTCAAAAAGGCTTTCTCTAAGTTTTTTAGATGGGTATTAAAATCTTGAGATTTAACCACCACTTCATCTATATAAACTTCCATAAACTTTCCAATCATATCATGAAAAATTAAATTCATGGCTCGCTGATAAGTTGCGCTAGCATTTTTTAAGCCAAATGGCATTACTACCCATTCAAATGTTCCAATAGAACCTGGACATCTGAAGGCAGTTTTGTGGACATCTTCTTCTGCAATGAAGATTTGGTTATAACCTGAATGCCCATCCATAAAAGACAACAGTTTGTGTCCTGCTACTTCATCTACTAATACATCTGCAATTGGCATAGGATACTCATCTTTGGGTGTTGCGGTATTTAAGTTCCTAAAATCTATGCATACGCGTAATTTGCCATTTTTTTTTAAGAACTGGAACTATATTAGAAAGCCATTCTACATACCTGGCTGGCCTTATGAGTCCTACTTGTAATAGTCTTTCGATCTCTTCTTTCACTTTCAAAATAACCTCATTCGCCATCCTGCGAGGAGGTTGTTGGTATGGAATGTGCTCTTTCTTGATTGGAAGTCTATGCTCTACTAGTGCTCTGTCCAAACCTGGTAATTCAATGTAATCCCATGCAAAGCAATCCTTAAACCTCTTCACCACAGCTAGCACTTCATTGAATTGTTCCTATGTAAGGTGACTACTAATATATGTCACTTTCTTCTCTTCTTCAGTTCCAAGATTCACTTCTTTCAAAGGATCTTGAACTTCTTCTTTCAAATCATCCATTTGGATAGGGGCTTTACTTAGAGAATTTAAACCAATTTTAACCTGGTTTCCTATATCTTTTTCCTCTTCCAATACACGTTTTGCCAACAACATACTTTGTTCTATTTTATTCTCAAGAATGTAACTTATTACTTTGTCTTCAGCCAGTTTAATGGCCCTTAGTTTCCTTGGAGTAAGTGAACTACTCATCACTAACAGGTTCCTCAACTATATTTGGCATTTTTGGCTCTACGATGTTGTCGTCAAACCATTCCTTGCCAATTTCTTGGTCAGTAACATCTTCTCCAGCAAAACATGGTTGTTCTCCAGCCATTTCCACCTTTGTTGCCTTGCCATTGTAATCAAATCCTGTCAATTTCAAAATTCCAACACTTTTGTAATATAATTGAGCATCAATTGTATTATTACATGCTTCGAATGGCCTATTATCAGCCTTTACCATCTCAATAGAATTATCATCATTTCAAAAAATTAGAGATTGATGTAGGGAGGAAGGTATCACCCAATTTGAATGTATCCATTCCCTTCCTAGCAAAGCATTATAAGCTACCTTAGTATGAACAACAAAGAAGGCAACATTTGTAATCTTATTCCCTACCTTTAATTCTACAGGTATAATACCTCTAGTTTTAGTAGATTCGCCAGCAAAACCACTGACTAAAACATCTAACCGAATTAAATCTGCCTTTATTTTATTTGATTTTTTTCAACATTCCCCAAGGCAAAATATTAACTGCAGCGCCATTATCTACTAAAACTCTATTAATAGGTATTCCATATATGTGAACTTTAATGAATAAAGGCTTTAAATGCTGTGACATTTTTTTAGATGGTTTCTCAAAGATAATTTTACCTAGTGGGAATTCCAGCTTAGCCTCTGCTTTAGGTTCTAAATTCTCCATCTCTTCATCTGTTAATAGGATATGACATGCCCCCTGAGCACTTGAGCCTTTAGAATTACACTCTTTATCTTCGGTAAGGTTCTGTTTTGCCATAAACTCTATTGGCAATGTGATCACATTACATTCCACATTACTGGAATTTTTTTGTTCCAATTCGAGTTCCTCTCCAAACTCATTGAATGCCTCCAAGTCATCCCAGCCTTCAATATCTTCAAGGCCTTCCATCATATCTACATCTCCAAGTTCCTGCAAAAACTTATTTCCTTTAATCTCCTCAATTGGAATGATTGAATTGATTATACCTATGTTTTTTTCTTCAGTTTCTATGTCAGCCAATTTCTCCTCTTGCATCTCTTTTTCTTTTGATATTTCTTTTTCTTTTATTTCATTTTTTGGTTTTCTTGCAATGTACACAGTGATTGTATTATCATCCATTCGATTAGACCCTAAATTATTTGTACATCTCTCTAATTTCTTATGATCTTGTCGCACTAGTTTTTGGCTCTCTTTTTTAGATAAATCTTGAATCATTTCACTTTGTGCGAGTTGCTTTGATTCGAACATTCTTTGCTGCATATTATTGCCACTTTTGGCTCTTTGTATACTCGTTTCATTTCCTATCAACCGAATAGCACTTGGTGATGTCTTCACATATTTAGAAGTTAATATGCCTCCTTTTTGCTGTATTTCAACTTTAATTTCCTTCTCCTTGTTAAGTGGTGCATCATTAGAACTTTTAGGAGTTTGTCTTGGCTCTTGAGACTTATACATTTGCTATCTAAGCTAGCGTCTCCTTTGTGTTCTTGTCATTTGTGGGAAATATAGGTTATATCCATATTTAAAATGACACTTGTGGTGGTTTAACACTAATGGATTCCATGGAGTACCATTTATTTGGTTCCTCTATTGGAGGTTTGAAAGTGCGAAGTTGTTTTGGCTTCTCTACTCTTGAAAATACTAATTCAACTTTTTTAGGTTCAACTATTGGCCCAAAATCAGTATCACTTAGAGGAGATTCTATCCCAACAGCCACTTTTCCAAAAAAGTCGCGCCATTATGTGACTACACCTCTCACACAAACAATCATCTTCATTAGAATCAAAAACTTGATCATCTGAAAAAGAATCATTCTTTTGTAATGCTTCTTTATAAGTTATAGGCCTTGGTTGTTCTACCATTTTAGCCTTTCCCTTATTTGTTTGGACATTCTTGCCCTGAAGAAAGTTTTCTTTACCATGCACGCAATACTTATTTACTCGCATAGAAGATCCTTCATTGATTTTCATTTTCTTCATCCCTTGGGTGAGGTGCAATGATTGTTTACCCTGCGCATTAACACATTGATATACATTACATTTTGAGTTCGTCATTTTTGAAGCTACTAATCAAAGATTCAAAATCTGCTGAAATCATATTTAAATCATGCAAAGGCGGAAAGGGATCAATATCTGCTTTCATTTGCTCCTTAGGCTTTTAAGGGAATTTCAAGATTCCTCTTTCAATTTATCTTGAATAACATTCCTAAAGGTTACACAATCTTTTGTTTGATGTGTAAATGCATTATGCCATTTACAATAATCCCTACCACGTGTTTTTGCCTTTGTTGGTATCTTGTGTCTGCCTATTAATTTTATCAACTTGGCTTCTAACAGCCAATCAAAGATTTCATCAGACTTCTCTATGTCAAATGAGTAATCTCTTATAGGTGTTGAAAGTTTATATGTTGACTTAGCCTTAATGCTTTCTTATCTAGTACATCACATACTTGGGGATTATGACCTATAAATTTTGCAATGTCTACTTCATAATTAGGGTCATGAAAGTAAGTCCCATATATTGAATTATTCCTGTTTCTTTCTTCTTTAATGAGACTCTCATACCTAGAAGCCCTATCAGACAATTCATACAAATCAAAGAATGTCGCCCCTTCGAATTTTTTCCTAAATTCAAAATCTAAACCATCTACAGTGAATTTTACATATTCTCTCTCTGGGAGAACAATTTGACAGCGCATACGGGCTCTTTTAAACCGCATAATGAACTGCCCTACAGTTTCATCTGACCTTTGTCTTAATCTTGCCAAATCAATAGTTGACACTCTCAAATTTGTGCGAGAGAAATGTGTTTGGAATTTTTCCTCTAATTCAGCCCATGAATTCAGAGAATTAGGAGGTAAAGATGAATACCAAGCAAATGCTTGTCTAGTCAAAGAGCTTGGGAATAACTTCATCTTACAATTTTCATTGTCTGAGACCTCTCCACACTGTATTGTGAATCTGGACATATGTTCTAGTATAGTCTTGTCATCTTCTCCAAAAAATGTAAAAAATTATGGGATTCTAAACCCTCTTGGATATGGTTCTCTGTCAATCCACTCTGGATATGGCTTCCTATAAATTGGCCTATGTCTTCGAAATGCTGGACCATGTGTGTGTTCCAAGATTTCTAAGATTTGGTCCATTCTATTGTGGACTTCCTCATTATGACCATTATAATTATGTGGCTCTACTTGATTTCAATCTAAATTATTTTGTTCGATTTCAAATCGATCATTATGATGATTATTTCTTTCCAAGGCCATTTTATTGTTTTCAGCCCTCTGCCTTCGCTATGCAAATCTAGGATTTGCTCTGTTTCTATTAGCATTATCCCTTCTTGGATATTGTTGAAATTGAGCCACTTCATGCCCAAGTTCATTCTCTTGACCATTGCCAAACCCATTACCCATAAATAATTCTGGGCTTCTATCATTCCTAGGGAAATCAATGTCATCTAATGGGATTTCTACTCCTGGGTTATTATTATTCATTTGAGGAACTCCAATGTGATGATCGTTTCTCATGTGATGGTTGTTTCCTCGAAGAGTATTTTCTGCTCTTATTGGAACATTCATAGTCACATGATCATTATTCTCATTTCTATGAGAATTTTCAATGTGAAGAACATTTTCTGTTCTTGGTGGGTTAATTAGATGAAGGATACTTTCCATTCTTGGAGAATTCTTAGTAAAAGGGGTGTCTTCTAATCCTAAAGGAACTTCCATATTAGGGGTGTGCAAAAAACCCACCGACTTGCCAAACCTGACCCGACCCGACCTAACCCGCTGGGTTCGGTCGGTTTTTAGGACTTGGTGGGTTGGGTTAGGTTGGGTTATAAATTTTTTTTTTGTAGCAGGTCGGCTTGGATTTGGGTTATAAAATTACAAACTCGCCAAACCCGACTTGACCCACCCATATTTTAATATATACTTAAAATATATTATATATTTAATAAATATTTTTTTAAGTTAAAACCTAGTAATATATAATATAAAATATATTATATAATACAAAATAAAATCCTACAAACATATATAATATAAAATCCTATTACTTTCTTTAATATATATTTAAATATATTATATAATTAATAAAAAAAATATAAGTTCAATTTAATAATTAAAAAAAAAAAGTCTAACCCATGGGTTCAACCCGACCTAACCCGACCCATGTGGGTTGGGTTAGGTTGGACATATGTGATGGGTTGGGTTGGGTCAAATTTTTTTTGACCCACCACGGTAGGTTGGGTCAAAAAATTCCCTCAACCCGACCTAACCCGACCCATGCACACCCCTATTCCATATTTTGGAAATTCTCAAATAAAGGATTATTATTCACTCCTGAACCCATTCCACCAACAAAGTCATTAATTGCTCCTATGTTTGGCTGATTTAAGGGTCTATCTTTGCCAATTGCAGCAATGACTCGATGAACCAAATGTTGGTTTTCTTTAAGTTGTTTCATCTCATCATTCATGCAGTCAAAACGTGCAACTACATCATCTTTCATTTGATTAAATTGTCTCAGGATTACCTCTAAAAAATTTGGATTTAAATCTGAATGTAATCCATTATGTCTAGATTCACCATGCTCTGTAATAGGCCGTGAAACTAGACCTCGTTATGTAGAATTAGAAGAACCAGAAATATTCTCATTGCTATTATTCCTCATTTTTCTTGTAAGGACTGACATGTACTCCCACTGTGATTGCCAATTTGTTTGTGAGAATACAAACTATCTTGAAAAGAACTACTTGGAAGACAAAACTTCACACCAAATTGATGGGCTCTGCCACTGCCTAAACTAATAGGACTTCAAAAGTACAAAATATTCAACTAAAAAAAACAAGGGAACAAGCAATGTAATCACAATATGTAGATATTTTATTTCAGAATTCAAGTTCATACAAATAGGAAAGATTCAAACCACACAAACTCCTAAGTTAAATAACGAAAACTATCCTTAGATAATTTATGTGAGGCAAATGCACTTACAAACATGAAGTTATCATTCCGTTGACCGGGTATATGAATCTATTTTGTCAAATTTTTTCTTGTGTGCCTCTAATAATACATTTTATCTTTATTTATAGAAGACAAAAACAGTTACTGCACCCTCCTCATATTTTGGTAACTTTTATTGCACTTTGACTTGGTGGATAACTGACTCACATGCTCACTTTACAAAAGCCTTCAGTTATGTGACAAACCAAACGAGTTGGGCAGAGTCAACAAATTGGGCTTTACATTTTGGAATGGGCTATTAGGAGGCCCGCAACAGTCACATGTTTATTTATTTATTTTTTTTATTTTTAGCCTAACACCTACTTCTGAGCCAGATTGCACAGTCCTTTTCATCGTGTGTTATAAGTGCCCACACCAACAACAAAGATTGGGCAATCTCTCATACATGAAGGACACCTAACCCTCATTATCCTCATCAAAAGCCACACTTCTTCCATGAAAAAGCGGTTTGGAGACATCAATAGCAGCTCTTACACGTAGAAAATTACCCCCTCCAATTTGATTCATCCCTCGACATTATGATCGTACCAAGGGACTCCCCCACGCTTAGAGCAACCTCCTTTGTTAAGTGGGAATAAGGCAGGTTGTGAATCTGAATCCAAAAACAAACTCTATCAAACTGAAGTGCTTCACCAGGAATAGAAGTATTGTAGCGTTGAAATACTACAATATGTCTATCAAAGGACCACGGTTCCTCTCAGTATCTTCTTCCGATTGAAACGTAAAAATTAAACAATTATTACACGCATCGCTGACTTCAAAATTGTCCCTTATGTGCCATAAAGGTCTGAAAGTCTTTGCCACCGCTTCGATGTTCAGAGACCAACGAGTAAAAAACTTCGCAGCTAAGACAAAATTCTGCCCTTGCCACGTATTCTTCAGATCTAGTTTATCCCCTCCTTTCTCCGACAAAGAAAGCTTTCTCCAACTATTTGCTAAATCCTCCATGCCCAAGAAACTAAAACTACTATCCTGTTAACACTAATGAAGAGGAAGAGAACCAATCCTACTAGTAATCTAGTTACTATAGGGACACAGCGTCCTCCTTAAAAATGAGGGAAACACAATACTAATGTAAAGTAAGGAGGCGGCACCAATCCTAACCCTCATTAACTTTTTCTTTTTAATCATAAATCTTCTTCACTTTAATCAAATATGGTAGCTCATTGGAGTCTGTTTTAATCTCTTAAACAATTAACTTTTTACAATAAAACTACCGTAACAACAATTAAAACACCTGTAAATTTGATTATCTCCTCAAACTTGGACCCACTATAATCTCTGCATTTTATAATTAACTAGTTGAGTTTCCGCACAACGTGTGGTGCAACTTATTATTAATTTTCTTTAATATTTCAATAAGTTTTATCAAAAATCTTATAACTTAATTGATTAACACCTCAATTTTCAATAAAAACATTTAGAATTCATATCTCTACTCTCAACTATCGATGTATTAAAAAGATATTTCAATAAATTTCATTGCAAAAAATTGTAATCTTGAGTTATTTTATATATAGACAAAATAGAAATACACTAAGAGTAGTATAGTGATTTGATCATACTATATATATATATATATATATATATGTATGTATTTACAAATTAAAAATTGCATGATATAGTAGCTAATATAGATAGGCAAGTTTCATGCCTACTAAATAATGCATATATCTATCAATTATTATTTTTTATATTCTTGATTGCATGTATGTTTCTAGAATTTTTTTCCCCTTTTCGTTGGACATGGTTTTAATTGTTGCAAAAACAACTAAATTTGAGTAAAAATGCCAAATTTCAAATCAATTGTTTCTCACATAAAAAAGAAAAAAAATGTTTCTTATATAAATCTTAGAAAAATGATATTAAAATTTCATTATGTTTAAAATAATTAATATAACAAACTAAACATATTTATTTTATTAGTAAACTTTCTAATTACATAGAATACATATTATAGTGTTAGTTCTACACAAATCCCGCACACATACACACAAAGGAGTTAGGAAGTTTAAAGTATTAAGATTAATTTTAGTAAATTCACAAATATTTAATTTCTTATGGCTTTTGTGACAATTATTGTCAAAGCAACTAAACATGAGTAAGAATGTTATATTCTAAATTTATTATTATTTTTCCAACTAAAATTTATTTTCGACGTCATCGGTTGAAACTTAAAAAAAAATATATATATATATTTTCTATATAGAGTTTATAAAAATAATCATAAAAATCATTTAATATAAATAATTAATGTACAAAAATAGATAATTAATATATAAATTTACTCTATTGGTTCAATGAACTAATACTTTAATATAAATGCAAACTTTGTTGAAGTAGAAAACTAAATAAAGAGAAGTTCAAGGAATGTGCCACATAACTTAACCTCATATTCTCCAACATGAGGTTTTTGATATTTTATGTAAGATGATTTTAGATAATGTTTTGCATATATTATAAGAAAAAGTAAGCCAAATTAAAGTAAAGAAACATATACATTTGGAGATATTAAAAATTAGTTAAGTAGTTTTATTGCATATTTGTAGTCTTCTTAAGGTAAGATTAATTTTTAAAAAAATCATAAAACCAAAAATAAATGCAAAAGAGTAACAGAATCATGAAAATTAACTAATTGGTGTTATTTTTACATATTTTATACCGTGAAATGAAATATATCCAACTCTTTTATCGTCTTTTACTTATCGGTAGTGTAACATTAAAACATGATACGAGCAAGTGTGTGTGCATATATCTTATAGATATGCATTTACTCTATTAGTTAATTCAATGAACTAATACTTTAATATAAATGCAAATTTTGTTGAAGTAGAAAACTAAATAAAGAAAAGTTCAAAGAATGCGCCACATGACACAACTTTATACTCTCTAACATAAGGTGTTTAATATTTTTTGTAAGACGGCTTTGGATAATGTTTTACATATATTATAAGAAAAAGTAAACTAAATTAGAGTAAAGAAATATATACATTTTGAAATACTAAAAATTAGTTTAGTAGTTTTACTGCATATTTGTAGCTTTCTCAAGGTAAGACTAATTTTTAAAAAAATCATGAAACCAAAGATAAATGCATAATAGTAACGAGACCATGAAAATCAACTAATTTGTATTGTGTTCACATATTTCATACCGTGAAATAAAAGTATGTTCAACTTTCTTACTGTCTTTTACTCATCAATAGTGTGAGATTTAAACATGACACGGCCAAGTGTGTGTGCATATACCTTATAGATGATTTAAAATTAAACCATTATAGAATATGAATTTACATTGTGCACAAAATATTCTCTCTACTTATATACTCAAAACAAAAACTATTCAACCAAATTACCCAAACTTAAATCATATTTAAGCTCCTCATTTTAAAAAGAAAAAATTACTCGTAGGAGTTTTGGCATCTTGATGGTAGTGGAAGACCTGTAAAATAAAGGTAGTGACCCTTTAGATTCCTCTTTTTCTTTTTCAAATGTTTTGTTAGTCTCAAGTATTTTATTTTGGTAATATATAGTGAAACAATGCATTTTATTTAACAATATACATCATTTTTGTATCTCTATCTCTTTTCAGGACCTTATCTAATTAGTTATTACTATTAGTCCTTAATTATTATTATTTTTTTTATTTTTTTAATACTAAAATGGTGAGTATGCTAAAAGACATAAAAAAAGAACAAAGAAATGTGTGGCGCAAGCTTAGTTAATTAATGAGACATTAATGAGATAATAATAAAATAAGTAATGCAAACTTTTAGGCCTCGCTTGGGAGGAGGGAATGGAATGGAATGGAAAGGAATGAAAAGAACAATTTTAGAATATTCTTCCCTTATCTTGTTTGGGAGTTTTAATGAAATGAATGGAAAGTCCATTCCCTCGTTTGGGAGACTAAGTGGGAAGGAATGAAATGGATAGGAGGGAACACCCATTCCTCTCTATTCCCTTAAAATCTCAAATTTTCATTCCCCCCGAAATTGGGAGGAATGAGAGGGAATGGAATTAGATTTAATGAATTTTTTATTAAAACTCCCAAAATACCCCTGTTTATTCAATCATTTATTTTAAAACAGAGGTCTAATAGTAATATTGCAATAAAATGATTTCATTCCATTCCCTTCATGTTACTCCCAAACAAGATTACTTACATTCTATTCATTTTCATTCCTTTCCATTCTTTTATTTTAAAACATCCAATCAAGGTTACTTAATTCCATTCCATTCCATTCTATTCTTTTCCCTTACTTAAATTTATTCCATTCCATTCCATTCCATTCTTTTCTATTCCCTTATGATCATTCCATTCCATTCTATTCCCTTCCTTTATGAACTCCCAAGCGGAGCCTTAAGTAGCAGTAAAAAAAAATAAATGAAAGAGGTAAGAAAACCCTAAATATTTTTCGGGTGTAAAATAATTTCAGGTAATCACATTTTCGGAAAAGGAAAATATTTTTAGGTGTTTGGTGGCATTTTAAAAAATATTTTGGAAAATATTTTCAAGTGTTTAGTTGTAATCTTGAAAATATTATAAAAATACATTTTTTACTTCTTGCTCACATTTTCTTAGCTTCTAAACAATCATTAACACCATAGTTCAGAGAAAAACAAAAGAAACAAAAATCAAAAAAAAAAAAAAAAAATCATATTTGGGAGAGAAGATCGCGCCGCCTCGTGATCGTGCGACGGCGCGATCTCGATAGACGACGATCATGACTCGCGATCGTGAGGTGGGATCGCGCCACCTCGCGATCGCCACCGCAATCGGCGAGTTGCGATCGCCGCCTCGCGATCGCGTCGCGAGATCGCGACTCGATCGCGATCACGGCGCGATCAGGTGATCACCGCCTCGTGATCGCAGCGCGATCGAGAAGGCGGCTCCAGTGCAGTGGGTCCGATCACGCTGGTGCCGCCATGGTCCCACTCTCGCGCGATCTCTCTCTCTCTCTCTCTCTCTTTGCGCGCCTCGAAAATGGTTTGAAATGAAATGAGGGACTGAAAATATTTTCAGCCCAATAAAGCTTATTTTACGGTCAAATTGAAAATATTTTCATTTTGACCAAATTTTCCTGGACTAACCAAACACTCTATTTTACGGAAAAGCATTTTCGGTAGTGATTTGAAGTCAAAACAAACACAGGCTAAAGTTAAAACAAACTCGCTCTTTTCCCTAAGCGATCTGCGCTAGTGCACCCCATTGAGGATTTGCTGGCCTCTACATAACCCAATCTTGGAGGCGAATTAGCTATTATGGGATAGAAGGCGTATTAGATCAAAGCCACAAGCCCACAAGTTAAAATGATTACAACAGTAAATGATATTACATCCATAGAACCCAAGGGTCAGACCTTAAAAACTGACCCCTCAAAGCCTTACACATCCCAGAAAGATGCAAAAGCATGTGTTATCTTATCTCAATAACAAAGGCAAAGACAGTTTCAGCTTTCAACCAAATTTGAAGCCACCAGGAGGAGGGTTAGGGTGCCTAGTATGAAAATTGAAGTCTTGGTTGGTACCATCTTGGACATTGTGCTCTTCTTCTTCCTCCTCAACCCAATACCTCTCAAGAATCTTCACAGCCTTCTCATATATCTCATTGTTGTCATGGCTTTGTAGATTCTCTAATTTATCCAATCCATCACATTCGTCAATCATCCCTGCATAGACATTAACTACACTATTGCCCGACTCCTTGTCGGCCTCACCAATCTTTAAAATGTTCTCTAGCCCCTCAAGGCACACTGTTACAATTCTTGGGTCAGGGCATAGTAGAAGATCACAGAGTGGCTTAATACAACCTTGGTTCACCAAATGTCTGCAGAGGTGCAATGGTAGAGATCAGCTGATACAACTATAAGGAAGAGTTCTATCCATTAAAATGGTCTGATCAAAATCAAAATGAAGATGAAACTGACAAGGATTGAATTGAGATCTGAAAATAGGGTCTCTACCTAAGGTTTAGCAACAGTTAGTTCAATATGTTTATATATATTCAGCACTATTATGAAAGTATAACATTATTAAAGGGGATAATAAAGAAAAGCAAGCAGGGGGAAAGTAGAGGGTATACACAAACATACTGAATCTGTTCTCGTGAACCCCCAGAGGTGGCATTTGAAATAGCCCATGCAGCCTCCTTCTTGACCTCAAATTCAGCATGTTGAAGCAAGTTCACAAGAGGAGCAATGATGTTTGCCTCAATAATAACCTGTTCAATTGAGAGAAGGAATTGACAATTTAGAAACATTTGCACTTTTAAAAGGTTTATCATCCCAAGTCTTAAGATAGATGAGACTAGGAAGACAATTTGACCACCTGTTGGATTATTTTGATTGAAAAAAAAGTCTTGGAAGAACTGCCGAGTAATGGGAAATCTTTAAGTTATCTTGGATACATATATACTAAAATAGAGAAATTAATATTTTTAAAGATTGAATATAATTGGGATATGACTAGGATACACCTTGAACATGGCTCAGTACATTTTTGATGGCCTCATCTTTAAGTTTTCTTAAGATGGACTTCTTATAGATGAATCAGTGTTTATTCCATAGGTTTCTTCAATTAAAAAAAGGGGGGTTGTGGCTGGTGGTATCAGTTGCTTAGCCTGTTAGGGTGAATGCCCTTGAATTACTCGGCAACTAGTTCTGGTGAGTGGGTCAGTTACCCATTGTAGGTTAACTGAATAGAGGCAAGTTCATAGGGCTCTTCTTTGTAAAGGTTCCATATGTTATTAAAAAAAAAGGCGAGGGGGTGTGTGCTGTATATGAGGATTTGCAGTGTATGGTAAGAGGGTATATTTTTGAGAAAATAAAGATCATTTCAGGGCTACATTTCCTTCAAGTCCTTAGTCTCATGACTAGACAGAAGCAAACACACAGATTTTCAATAACTAAACTGATTTTAGGAGTATCATAAATAAATTATCACCACCATAATAGTTATGACACAACAGAATTTTTTCCCTGAATTAAATGCTGCAATTATGGCAGATTAAATCTAGACACCGAAGCCAGTACGTAAATATTATAATCTGAAATGACAAGGTTCTAGACGCCGCACCAAATCAAAGATTTTCATTGAAATTTAGAAGAACAATTCATTTCTGCCTATAAGTAGCACATCATGGACTTTGTACAATGCCAATTAGTAATGGAATGCAACATGCTCGTTATGAGTGTCTCATGCATACAAATGGTTAAGAAACTTATAGGAAAAACCCCACAAGAACTGAGCATCTCACCTGTATTTGACTTCTATTACCAGCAGTGATATTTGAAATAGTCCAACAAGCTTCTTTCTTGATGCTCTTCTTGTAATTTTGTGTTAGTAGTTGGTAGAGACAAGGGAGCCCTTGATTGTCGATTACAACCTGTAAAAATACTTCATGAATCAACCTTGATCATCAACATAATAATAATAAACCACAAATCTGATGAAAGATATAACACATATAAACCGCTTCATGCAACTAATTTTCAAACAAAACCTAGAGTTCTCAAAAACCAAGCAGGCAAGAAAATATTGGGGCAAAGATTACACCTTCAAACTGGTTTGGGGAAAAATTCCTCCAACCTGCTACATGGTGACTCAAACGACCATCTACATGTGCTTTTAGTCGCATGACCTAATCAATGAGTCATGTGACTGTTTGAATAATCTAATGAGTCCTATGATTTAACACGAGGAAGGTTTTAAGAATCGTCACATAATAGTTGGAGGAGATTCCTCTAAACCTGAAAACTTGATCCAAAACATTACAATAGCGAAGAACACCTCGACATAAAGGACAACAACAACAAACCCCTATAGATAACATTAAAGGTTTCCTTGGCTTGACATGGCTATTTCTGAAAATCAAGGAAGGCTTGTGAACTTGATAACTTTCTTCAACCCCAGTAACAAATCTTCCTTTATCTAGGATTAATTCCAAATTCTTCCCACCTGTCTAAAACACTACATTTGAAGTTCCACATCAGAAAGAGTGACAGATGGTTCCAGGATTCTTTAGTGTTGATGGCAAATGCAGGCAGTGAACATGGTTTCACTGCCAGGATTACAGCAATACGGGCCATGGCAGAGGTGGATTGCTAATAGTGTTTGTCAATGGGCCAACAGCATGAGCTGATCTGAGTATTTGATATTGATGATTTTGAGTTGATAAAGCCAATGGTGATGAAGAAGTTGTGCTGAATACAGGGGATGCTGGCACCAAGGTAGAAAAGTGTAATGGTACCATACAAACTTGCATGCACCACTAAAACGTGCATGAGCACAAACATAACAGATAGAGACAAAGACAAATTAAAGTCAACATTTAAAAGGAGCATTGGATGACTCAATTTGAGAAATCCCCCCCCCCCCCCCCCCCCCCCCTCCCAGCCCCCTGCTCATATCATCTTTACCATAATTTCTCCTGAAAACTACATCAACCTATTCTCTTCCCCCAATTATGTAACTCTGTTCAAGCCCCTGACCCATTGCCTCCTCTATAATTTGACACTAACACTTGAACATGTACAATAAGCACCTGAGTCTGAGGATCATCACCCGTGACAATGTTGCCTACAGTCCGAAGAGCAGGTATTAGTACTGTTGGTTGCGGATGTCTGCAAGGGGGGGGGGGTCTGAGTTAGGAACTGTAACCTGATGGATGCCACAATGTATAACATGCAACAATAAAACAGGCAAGCTGTAAACCAAACTTCTTAGGTTCACCTTCAGATATTTGAATTAAGCCCAATTTAGGCCCATACGTCTACATAAATCAAATATCAGTTTCAGATTATTAAAATTGAAAAGCACTTGAAGCGAAGCCAGAAAAAGGGTTGATTGGTGAT
The DNA here is from genome assembly GCA_032878915.1 of Castanopsis chinensis. NCBI lineage: Eukaryota > Viridiplantae > Streptophyta > Magnoliopsida > Fagales > Fagaceae > Castanopsis > Castanopsis chinensis. Next base: position 4,774,608 of record JAVQMG010000113.1, read on the forward strand.
AACTTTGGCTAATTAAACAAAAATATTTTGATAAAAAAAAACAATAAAGTATTTATAGATTAGAAAAAGGAGTGAGAGGGGGATAACAGAGTTTCTAATAAAGTAAATGCCATCTTACACCAGAAGCTCCACAAGTCTTGGACAAACGCCTGCCTCAATCACAGCCTGAATTTTGTCATTTGTGCCATCAGAAAGATAAGAGAGCGCCCAGCAAGCATCAGTTAAAACTTCTTCATCACTTGAGAAGATGAGGTGCCGAAGGGCTGGCAATGCAGGCTTAACCTGAACAAGTAGCCCAATTATACTTACAAACTTTATGCTATAAGCTCTGCCAAACTAGAGAGCTTCAGAACCATCTTTTCACCTGCTCAAATGGTGCTGCTGGTTTGCCACGGCAGAAGTTAGATAAAGTCCAAGTAGCATTTCTTAGCATAGATAGCTTTGAATGCTCATTCAGCTGTGCCAACAATGGCATAAGTGCACCATGACTTAGAACAAGATCTCTACAACTTGGCGAATCACCAGCAACATTACCCAAAGCCCAGACAGCCTGCTCAGTAAATTCGAATCTCAGAAAAACAGGAAAATTCCTAGACAAATCAACAATTAAAACAATAGCAATGAAAAGCTACTAGAGTAGAACCAACCTGTTCTCTAGCATCATCACTAGAAGAACCAAGAAGTTGCACAAACTTGGGAACAGCACCATGCTTGATTACAACTTGAGTATGCTCTGATGTCCCAGATGCAATATTGGTTAATGCCCAGGCTGCCTCAAACTGAAGATGAATGAACGATCAAAACCTGATGGTATATTGGGTAATAAATTCTCTGCATAATAAATACAAGTTGAATGCCTAAAACAGTCCATACTTGCAATTGAGGCAGATCATGCCTATCAAGAAACTCTACAAATCGTGGAACAACACCCGCTTTGATCACCTCCTCAATTGGAGGGCAGCGCTCTGCACAAATATGCCAAGAAATTGTTCAACAACTTAAACAAGGAAATGACCAACCAATATTTAAAGGGAAAAGCATACACACACACGTACCAAGAGTGAAACCAGGTAAGGAGAAATTTTAATTTACTTGTTTATGTATTTATTCATCTAGTCTTTCTAAACTCTATAAATTAATTATTGCTCATTTTAGTGTGTTATATTTATACACACAGGCATGTAAAAGCATGTGTATGTGTATGTGTATTGTGTCTGACATATACTTTGCCCCCTTTAAAGTCAAGCCCTGGCTTTGCCGCAAATAAATACATGCATGCATAAAATCATATTATAAAAGCAGATTGCACTGCAAGAGAAGCATACACACCAATGGATAAGAGCTTTCTGAATTGAGTGGTCGCTCCCAATTGTGATGCTGGATCATTGGATTGTACTCCTTGTACCATCACAGGTAAACTTTCTAACTGCCATCAGCATTTTAGACTAAAATTGTATGTGAAATATCATTGTACCACATGCTCATTCGCATGTGATCGAGCACGCACACAACTTCTACAATTCTATTAGATTCTCGGACCCCAAAAGTTGAAGGTTAAATGTAATTTAAAATAACAGCACAGAAGTTCATTTCCACTAAAACCTCACTCTGATGATGATAAAACTGGAACGAGCCGTTTTAGGGACACAACAAAAATTTGCAATATTTCCATATTAGGCTACCACCTAACACATGGGCTAATAATAAATTATCAATTGTCCTAAAAGCTTAAACTTTCAAAAAATGGGGATTTAATCATTTTGCCATAATTCTAACATACTATTGAAAAAAATTAAATTGCAGATCATGGTGGGCCCATCTGTGAGGTTGAAGGTAAATTTGGGAATGTTGTGAATTTTTGTTTTGTTTGTAACTTTATTTAAATGGAAAGATAACTTCTTTTTTTTTTTCAAACATAATTAAAACTCACTCTTAGCTTAGATAAATAGTTGTATTAGTTACCATTGCATATAAAATTTATATTAAAAAATATAAAAAAAAACCCAGAATTTATATTAAAAAGTAATAAATAAATAAAAACCATTTTGCACAAAGAAACAGAATCTAACTGAATGAAAACTACATAGTACATACTTGGAATATAACTGATCCACTGAATGAGAAAAAAAGATCTCCAGAAAAGAAAATAAAAAGAAGAAAGTGAAAACCTTTTGTTGGATCACAGAAGCACTGGCAGATGGGGTTCCCCTTTCATTGCTTTGCTGAGATTGAAGAAGAAGAAGGCCTTCTCTTCTTTTCTTGAGAAGGCTATCTTCTCTCTTGCTCTTCCTGATCTCCACCAAATTGTCCTCCCTCCTCCTCCTAGCTTCGTCCCCATCCACACCGCTCTTATAGGATTTCTTCCTCACCTCCGTCCGCGAACTGGGTCGAAGCGACATCGTTCTATCCCCCTCTGTCTTTCTCTTCTCAAAGTGCTTTGAATGTGTTCGACGAAAGTCCAAAAAGAGAGTGATAAGGTAAGCATTAGATTAGAACGTGTAGTGAGAGAGAGAGAAACAATAATTTCTCTCGCCGCCCCATGCTCAATTAGCGGTTTGTAACTTTTTCTTTTATCTTTTTTTTTTTTTTTTAATTAATGAGAATCAGTGGTGTGGTACTTTGGTTTGCAATTTTTATCTATTGGGAAATGTGTACTTTTTTATTGGGACCAATCTTTGCGTTGGTTATAAATTGATAGTTTGTTGACTTCGGAGGACTTGCGTGTTGGGTGAAGTCAGCGCAGCTTAGTGCTTGAGTAAGACACATTGACAATTTTTTTTTTCCTTTTTTGGGATAATAGAGCCAAACTTTCATTAAACCAAGCAAGAAATTCTTTCTAGTCCTATTAACGAGTTTGACTAGAGACATTGAGTAACTCCATTTTCTTTTTCCATGAAAACTGAGTGATATTCAGTTTTCATGATCCATCATCCAAAACAGGTAGGCCACAGTTTTTTGTTTGTTTGGATTCCATAACTCAGTTTTCATCACTCAGAGTGATGAGTTATGGAAACTGAAAACACCTTTTAGCTTTTTCAGTTTCCATAACTCATAACTCAATGGCATATTTGTAATTAAATACACTTAGAAGAGCAACTTTTGACTTTACTGTTTTTTTTTTTTTTTTTTCTTTTCTTCTCCTGGTTCGGTCTTCAGCTCAGTTCTTTCTTCTTTTTTTTTTTTTTTTTTTTCTTTTCTTTTCTTTCACTGGTTCCGTTTCAGCTCTTCCTTTTTTTCTTCTTTTCTTTCTTTTTTTTTTGCTCTTTCTTTTCTTTTCTTTCACTGGTTCCGTGTCTTCACTTCTTTTTTTTTTTTTTTCTTTTACTGGTTCGGTCTTCAAATCTTCTTTTTTTTTTTTTCTTCTTCTTCTTTTAGTGGTTCGGTCTTCAGTGTTTTTTTTTTTTTTTTTAATACTAGATTCGGTGAGTTTAGGTACTTGAAAAAAAAAAAAAAAAAAAAAAAAAAAACTGAACGAAGTGACAGGTATGGGGCCCACAAAAAGTGTGAAAAATATTGAGTGATGACAAGTGAGTGATGGTGCCAAACGGATAGGGTATTTTGAGTGATGAGTGATGAGTGATGAGTAATGAGTGATGAGTGATGAGTGATGAGTGACGGAAATTGAGTGACGGAAATTGAGTGACATGTTTTTTTAAACCAAACAAGCCCTTAATAACCCAACTAAAAGCACAATTACAAAACAACTTGCACGGTTCCATTGCATTATAAGCAAGATAAAGATAGGCTAATAACCATCGATCTTTAACATTATTAAGGGCATCCATACATATATTGGATATTTTCAAATCATTAGTGGTGAAAAAAAATCTTAAATTTTTTGTATCTTAACATTATTGCACTTTTTTGGATTGGAGGAGGAGTGAGATAGTCACTTATGTTTCTTTTGTTGCAAGTTTTGGACATCGGAGTTTTTATTAAGGCAATGGAACTTGAAACTAGTGGCTACAATTTCTTCTCCAAGTTTTTAATTGTTATATTTCATCCATAAATTTGGACAAAATAAAACTTTCAGCATCCAAAGATCCTTTAACGAATTTATATTAATAAAGTTTTTAAATGTTCAAGATATAGCAATTAAAATTTTTTATGGACTATAGTGTGATATGATCAAAGCAAAAGAGGGTAAACTGTAATTGAAACTCTGCCAACAAAACACAAAATCTGTAAATTTGGAAATTATTGTAACAATTTCATTTTAATCCAAACTATTTAGCATCATATATAGTAATTAAAAGTTTGTGAATTAAATTATGATAGAACTAATCTAGGGGGAATAAATTATAATTTTCCATTTTTTTTCTTCTCTATTTTGCTTTTGCAGCTCCATGAAAAATGGTAATTGGAGGGAGATTAATCAAGCTAATTATACTTGAATGTAGTGATTCAAATCCATAAATCAATGAGTTTATAGGCCTAAATGACTCCACAATGAGAAATCTGAAGTGGAAGATTTGTAGAAAGTCTCAAATGATATGAGTTTTAGCCTACCTCAATTTCATTAAGGACATAATAGGATCAAATAGTAAGCAGTAATAATCTTAAAAATTGAACAACCTCAAATTGTCTCTGGAGAAACTGAACTCAAACTTTATCCCACACCAAACAAATCCTTTGAGACTGAACAACCAGCCTAGGGGTATATAAAAAAAGCTATCCCACTTCGTCAAGTGCATTTACATATATTCAATCTGAATTTTCGAAAATATATTTAGGTATTAGAAATTAGAATCCTATTCTATAGCTCTCTACTCAGTGGTTCAATGCATCCTACATGTTAAAATTGATGTGAAAAATGAGAAGAGATTACGGGTGGTAATTTATGGCAGATTAACATGAGGAATTTCATTGCGGCTCTTTTGCTTTTTCATAAGTTAGAGCCAAATAATGCAATTTGAGATGGAAAGTGGAACAACACTCATGGTCTCCCACTTACATAGCAACATTCAATAATTTATATTATTGTTTTCGCTCTAATTGTTTGGAAAGCCAGCCCAAATGGAATTTTCACTACGAGAAGTGCATACCATGGCAAATGCCTTGTGGGCACCTTACTCATTACTTAGTAAAAATACTTCAATTTAAAAAAAAAAAAAAACTGTCAAATCAAACGTGATAAAGTTTTGATAGTTGAATAAGAGATTAGGGGTCTAATCCTCCCTACATTGCTTACATCAATAACTGATAGGTATCTTAGTCTGATAATAAAAAGTTTTCATTAGGAGTACGTGAACCATAAGTTGAAACTCTTTAAAAAAAAAAAAGTGTGTTCTTCTTGATGATGATGATGATGATAATAATAATAATAATCTAATTTTGTGTGTATGGTTATGCATTGAGGTAATAAACTTCCAAGTTCTACATCGCTTACATCAATAGCTGATTGGTATCTTAGTATGATAATAAAAAAGTTTTCATCAGGAGTATGCGAACGTCATAAGTTGAAACTTTTTTAAAAAAAAAAGTGTCTTCTTCTTGTTTATGATGATAATAATAATAATAATAATAATAATAATAATCTAATTTTGTGTGTATGGTTATGCGTTGAGGTAATAAACTTACAAGTTCTACTTAAACCTTTTTGTATAATCAAAACTTGACTGAAATTCACAATTAAAAAAAAAAAAATGATTGGAATAATTTTAACGAAAGTGTTATTATAAATTCAATTCCTTTTCTCCTTATAGATCCAAACATGAACTTACTAAATTTGTAAGTGCTTGGACAAAATAGCTGAAATTTGTGAAATGGATCTTTTAGAACACATATTAAACATGACAAATTTGGAAGACTAAATATGATAGAATTGAATGCTGACACCATATACGAATATAAGTATGAGAGATCATAGACGTGGTTAGGCCTTCCACACAAAAAGAGTGAGATGGAATTTCACATCAAAGAGGTTGATACTTGATAGACGATTTCTGGAGTAAAGTGTGGGGTCAATGACAATAATGACATCCATGTAATGTATTTGCATTCTGTTTCTTTGTATTTTTGTGGTCATTGAAAATTTGAAATGCAAGACAGCAGGACAAAAAAGAAAGGGAGGTTGGGGGGATGCCATAGTCAAATCTTTGCCGACAATAAATTCATTGTAGCAAATGACGGTGGCATTCTGGAAAGGTTTGGGTCTATATTGATTTAAAGTTTTTTTTTTTTTTTTTCAAACAGTGGAGTTTTATAAAAATATTTATTTATATTATTTTAACAATTTATATGATTTATTAAAAAAAAATTTATTTTTCAAACTACATAAAGATGATTCCTTGAATCATCACATAGTTACTAACAAGTATAGGTATTTTTATTTTAAATTGTTTAATTAGATTGAACTTATGTTTACATTAGTTAATATAATTATGTGATTGAATTTAATAAGATATATATTTTTTAATATACCGAGAGTTGAGAGAGAGAGGCGATTTAAACCCTGCGTGTCAACGTTAAGAACACAAAAATGTGCCAATTAGTTGAACTATCAAACTCTTAACTTAATTAAGATATAAAACTTAAGAAAATGTATGTGATAAAAAAAAAGAAAAATAAAAAGAAAGAAGGAATATTATATAAATTTTGGCCTTATATGGAGGATCTTGAACTCTATTTCGCAAGAGGTCTTTTAAAATCTTGAGGGATGAGGCTATATGTCACTCTCAAAGAGTTGGATTAGAAGAATTTTCTGCAACTCATTATAAGAGCAATTTAAATGGACATTAGTATTTGTTTAAATCACTTAACGAGTCATTTAAAGAAACCATATGATTTTTAAATATGTCACACATTCATTTGAGTTACTATGCACATCTCTCACCACATCCCAGTATATATTTAAATTACTTGAAAGCCTTAGCTCTGTGATATTGTTGCACAGCCCAGCATTGCAATTGCACACTAGATTCTTATTATGATTTTAAACTTTATATATATGTGTATATATACACACACACATATTTAACCATTGCTTTTAACAAATTGTCCTCCCAGGTTTCTGATTTTGTGCGTAGATTTGGTCATAGTTGATTAGGTTGTTAGTCTCTTGCTCTGCCGCTGTTTTAGCCATCGATGTACAATCTTTTTTTTTTTTTAATCTTTTCTGAAGAATAAGATAAGATGTACAATCTTTTTAAGTTATGAATAAAAGCTTCTAAAACAATGACGTGTAGCCTAATTTTATGGAAATTTAATTTTTTAGTTTTACTTTTGAACTTTTTTTATTCAATTTTTAATTTTGAGATTTCCATTTTTTTTTTTTATGCTTAAGAGATTGTTGATGAAATTGTTAAATCAGTTTCAATTAGATATTATGGCCATTTTTTAAAGTTTAGAAAAATTAACAATAAATAATTTTATTATAATTAGATAGATATGGACATAGTCACTTTTTTTTTTAAATGACAAAAATTTAACTTATGATATCTACTTTATGATGATTGTTCTTTATCATTAGATCAAAATAACAATTGATTTTTAGTGTTTGCAGGGTTTGAATCACAAATCTTTTCAGTAAAATTAATTTGAATCCACAAAAGAAAAGATAATTAAAGGTACGCATATTATTCAAGAGATAATAAGGGATAAACAATTTTGCCTCACTTTGTCACACTTTGCCTCATCATATTTGTCTCAGAGATATTGTGAGGCATGCAGGGATGAAGAGAGATTTTTGCCTTGCACTTTGGGGTGGGGCTAGAATGACTTTTTAGCCCCATCACACCCTGCATTGATATGGCCCATAATTGTATTACTAAGTATTTATTTTTTTGTTTGAGAAAGTATTACTAAGTATTTAAATGCATGGATATTAAACTTTTTGTTTTTTTTTTGGTTGTGATATTGTATTGTTAAGCACTTTAAATAATATTATTAAATTATTGCTTAAAATTGGTCTAATTTGATGTTATAAATTTATTTATAATCTCAAGTATTTTTATATTAACGAAACAAGTTTTATTAATTAAAAAAAATTGTAACAAGCATGTCAAACGAGATGAATTAACACAGAATAAAGTTTTGCAAGGCCTTAGACAGCGGGGATGAGGCAAGGCACTTATCATGTTGTGCAAGGTGAGGTGGGAGCGAGACTAAGATAGAATAAAACCATATATAAAGAAAGTAAAGATCTTATCCTTGAGTTCTGCCCCCAATTGTCATCGAAGATTTGACTATTATATCATAAATTTATTTTAATGAACTCAACCTACCATAAATGTGTTTTTTTTTTATATAAAATTTTTAAAGAAATTGTAACATAATTAAAGCATAATCAAAGGTGAAAATGCCAGTAAACCCAAGAAGAAGTCAGCATGATTTAAAATTAACATAGTGTTTTGATTAATGATTAAAATTATTAGTAGTTAGAAGAAAGAGCGCTTTCACTAAACTAACCTCTATCGTCACACATTTATATTATATTAGACACATTCTTCTCTCAACGTGTCTCTCTCCCTCTGCGTTTTCCTCAACTAAAAAAACTCGTTTTTTAAATTCACGATCTCCAACGCTCTTCCTTGTCTATCCATCTATTTCTCTCTCTGTAAAATCTACGATACGAACCCCTAACTACCACCGCTACATACATTCTACATTCTCATTCAAATCTAACGCCTCTGCTCTGATTTCTCTCTCTCTCTGAATTCAGATTCAGATTCAGATTCAGATTCAGATTCAGATTCGGATTCCGATCAGATCTAATCTGCTACATTCAGTGTGAAATGCTCGTTGCTTTTCTCACCATCCAATTCCAATCTCTCTAAACCCCCAATTTGTAGGTTTTCAGCCAAAAAAGCTCTGTTTGGCTCATTCCCCAAAAAAATGCTCGTCGTTGGTCCAATCACTCCTGGCCAGGTAGATCTCGTATTGATCTGTGTTTTTTTTTTTTTTTTTTTTTTCCTCAGTTTCTCAATCTTTTGGTTTTTCTCAATTTGGAGCTGTTATTGCCAGTGGTAGTAGTGTAAGTTTACTCTTTGTAATGTGTGTCGTTTTACTTGATTTCAGGTGTCGTTTTTGCTTGGAATCATACCTGTAATTGTAGCTTGGATTTACTCTGAGTATTTGGAGTACTACAAAAATGTGGCCCCTCCCAAAGTGTATGTTTCATATTTTATTTATTTATTTATGAAAATTGTCTCAATTTTTATTTTTTACTTTATGGTTTGCAATTTTTATCATTCTTGAAAGGTTTATTTTCAAAATATAAATCCAATTTGAAGTTATTAAGTGGTGAAACATTAGCAAAGAAATAAGGAGGAAGGTTTTTGAGCTTTTTTTTTTTTTTTTTATGAGTTGGGTATGGTTTAATGATGCATTCTATGTTATTTTTGGTGCATGATGTATGTATGGTCATCCAGGGTTCAAATCCCCCCTCTCCCAAATTATCAAAAAAAGAATTATGTATGTATGTGTTTATTTGTATGTTTATGTATCATTATACAAGATACATTCATGGCATTGTTATAAGAAATCATGTTGGAGTGTGATAAATTACTGATTATCCCAAAAGTTTAAACAGTTAGGAAATGGTGAATTTAATCATTTAATTATAATTCTAGCACGCTCCTTCATATGTCGGCCCACCTAGACTCCCTCTTGATCAAGAGGCCTAACATGTGGGTTTTTAAACTATTTTTCATGTGGATAATGTAGGGAACCTTTCTAAAGAAGTTCCTTGGAATCACCTCTAGCTAGTAAAAACTTACGAGCAACTAACCCCACCTACCAAAATTAATTGTTGGCTAATCTAGGGGCATTCATCATTGATGGGCTAAGCAGCTTATGCTCATGCTCAAGAGCAAGGGTTTTTTTTTGGTTAAACATTTTAAATAGGAGGTAGAGTAGATGCAAGGATTAAATTTAGGACCTCTTACTTAAATACCACGATAAATTACCAATTGTCTTAAAAGTTTAAACTGTTAAAAAATGATGAATTTAATCATTTAACCATAATTCTAATAGACCGTATATATCTTTCAGCAAGAGTGAAAATCAAATGGTTAAAAAGAATGTAAGGTCTATTTATTTTTTCTGAGAAAAAAATGTAAGACTTATTAGATGGTAATCTATAAACGTGTTAAATGTTTTTCTATTGTCAAAAATAAAAAAGAAGACTTAAGGTTAAGAATTTTTTTAAAAGTACATATTATTTTTTTTAGTTATTTATTTCTTAATTTTGTCATGATCAATTTGCTATTTCTACTAGTAGGCACTCCGATGTGAATTTGGTGGAACTAGGGAATGGTGCAGTGAAGGAAGATGACAGAGCAGTTTTATTAGAGGGGGGAGGTCTCCAATCAGCCTCTCCTAATTCTCGAAGTTCGTTTGTTACAACTCCTTTCTTCAGGTTTCTAGAGACTGTCTTCATGTTTTTAAGTTGTCAACTTATTATCAATTTTTTGTTTTTTTTTTGATAGATAATAAGAGTTTTATTGATGAAAAAGAACAATGTATTTACGATTGTAAACTCACTGCCCTTGAAACAAAAACAAACAAATCATGAGGAAAGTCTAATAGAGATAAGGAAATCAGACAGGGAACTACAATGCGTAAGTCCCCAAATACGAGACCACTCAAACAATGTCTTAGCAAGAAAATTCTTCAACATATCTATAGGTCTCTCAACGTCCTCAAAAGTTCGGGCATTGCGTTCCTTCCATACTAACCCCATAAGGCATGCTAGTACCATATTCCAAACCTTGGAAGAGTAAGTTCCCAACCAATTCCGCCAAGCAAAAAGAAGAGAAACAATATTATCCGGCATCACCCACTGAACCCCAAACATAATAAGAACCTCACTCCACAAAGCAGATGCAAATTGACAATGAAGCAAAATGTGATCCACAGTTTCCTCATCACACTTACAAAGACAACACCAATTAACAAGGGGCAAATTCTTCTTAACAAGGTTATCTATTGTAAGAATCCCACCCCTAGTAGCAGTCCATAAAAAGAAAGATACCCTCTTAGGTACCTTTACACACCAAATGCTCTGCCAAGGGAAAGAAACAGAGGGGGCTTTCAGCAAAGCAGTATAAAAGGACCGCACATCAAAAACACCACTACGATTCAGCTGCCAAACCAAGATATCTTCACCCTCCCTGTTAGGTATCTTGGCAGAGACATGCTCATAGAAAGAATAAAATCTCCTCAACTCCCATTCATTAAAGTTACGACGGAAAAGGAAATTCCAACTCCTTCCTCCCCCGTTTGGTGCAGAAATAACCATGTCAGAAATCAGAGCTTCCTGAACCACAGTACAAGCAAACAATTCCGGGTATAATTCTTTCAAAGGAATAGGGCCACTCCAAGGATCATGCCAGAACTGAATACGATTGCCCTCTCCCGCTGCATACACCACATGACCGAAAAAAATGTCTGCACCTTTCCTGATATTCTTCCATAATCCACAACCATGAGTCCCTCTCACAACTCTAGTGCACCAACCTCCACTGCTCTCTCCATATTTGGTGGCTATTACCTGACGCCATAAATGGGTATCTTCCTTCCCAAACCGCCAAAGCCACTTCCCAAGTAGAGCTTGGTTAAAAAGCCTAATCTTCCGAATCCCCAAACCCCCTACCTCCACCGGCCAAACAACCTTATCCCAGGCTACAAGCGGATATTTGAAAACTTAATTAGAATTCCCCCAAAGGAAATTCCTCTGAATCCTCTCTAGTCTGTCTGCTATATGTTGTGGGATTGTAAACAACGATAGGTAATAAGTTGGGAGACTCGACAAAGTACTCTTCAATAAAGTAAGCCTTCCTCCTTTTGACAAATACAACTGCTTCCAACCAGAGAGCTTTTTCTCTACCCTTTCTAAGATACGATTCCAAATCGAAGCATCCTTAAAGTGAGCCCCAAGTGGCATTCCCAAATAAGACATAGGCAAACGACCAACCTTACAACATAAAATACGAGCCAAAACCTCCAAAATTCCAACCTCACCAACTGGCACAATTTCACTCTTGCCAACATTTACTTTTAAGCCTGTAATAGCTTCAAAAAAGATCAACACCATCCGTATATATAATAATTGTTCCCTAGATGCATCACAGAAAAGAATAGTATCATCAGCAAACAGAAGATGAGAGATATGCAACCCTCCTTGCGCATTGGGGCTTGCCTGGAACCCCTTAAGAAAGTTACCCTCTTCTGTCCTCTTCAATAACCCCTTAAGAATAGTATCAATTAATGCTTGCTTAAGCAGTCAAGCTTACATGTTTTGTTTCATGATTTTTTTTAGGTTCCTCTTGATGGAGGATTCTTTCTTGCTTGAACACCGTTTGACACTTAGAGCCATGTGAGCAAATTACTTCGTTGAATGAAATTGAGAAATATTACTCTGCAAGTGAATTGGATTTTGACTTTCTTTCTTCTTTCTCTTCTCTCATTCGCTCTTGCAGGTCTGAATTTGGTTTGCTCTTGGCTTATTTTTACTTGTGTGACCGCACAAATTTCTTTGGCTCATCAACAAAGGTTCTATTGCTCTATCATGTTGCATTTATTTATTTCATTCGTTTTTGCAGGGATAATACATTAGCTTTGGGGTTGCCATTTCTCTAAACAAGCATTTAATCTAGTCAGGCAACATGAAAAGAAAGTAGTTTGATTAAAGCCATTGCAATCACGTTTACCTATGAGTCCTAATGCTTTATGGTTGTCACTGCAATCATTTTTGGAACAAGCATATAGTGGAGAATTTCATTTGATCTATGCTACGTTTTAGTCTCAATCATTTGCAATTAGAAGCTGAAATTTGCATCTTTACTTCTAGAAAGTTCATTGAATTGTGAATTGGGAGTAATATAGATGGACTGCATAAATATAAGTATTTATCTTTTGAATTATTACCTTTTTGGCCACTGATTGGGTTTCTTTCCTCGACCATTATCTGTCCATGCAGAGTTATAATCGGGATCTCTTCATATTTCTCTACTCCCTTCTCATCATAGTTTCAGCAGTAACTTCTTTCAAAATACATAATGATAAGTCACCAATCACAGGGAAATCTATTCTTTATTTAAATAGACATCAAACTGAAGAGTGGAAAGGTTGGATGCAGGTTAGTCAGCTCATTTCAATTGATATATCTATTTCTTGAAATATTCTTTGTCAAATGTTTTAATTTATAAAGGGTAAAAGCTTTGACCATGCAACACTCTTGGCTTGTTGATTTGGGAGTGTATGCCCAACATAAAACATTGAGCAACAGGCACTCTAGTTGTGAAGCACACTTTCACCATCTCATAAACAATGTATCTGTATTTGGGGGGATAAAAATCTTTATTTTATTCTGTTTAGGATTCGCGCAGTCAGCAGCTCTTATTGCCACACCATTATTAGTAATCTTACTTTTCTCGTCAATCTTACAGGTACTTTTTCTGATGTATCATTACTTCGCGGCAGCAGAAATCTATAATGCTATCCGAATGTTCATTGCTGCATATGTGTGGATGACTGGATTTGGGAACTTTTCATATTATTATGTCCGCAAAGATTTCAGCCTTGGAAGATTTGCACAGGTTTGCTGTCACTAGAATTAAAGATTGCTTATTTGAGTTCTCCCACAAATTAGTGTGTTTCCAACCATTTTGTATTTTTTTTTAAGCAGATGATGTGGAGACTTAATTTCTTGGTATTTTTCACTTGTATCATCCTTAACAACAGTTACATGCTGTACTACATTTGCCCCATGCACACCCTTTTCACTCTTATGGTTTATGGGGCGCTTGGTATTCTGAACAAGTATAATGAGATTGGGTCAGTCATGGCTGTAAAAATCCTTGCTTGCTTCTTGGTAGTTATCTTAATATGGGAAGTACCTGGAGTGTTTGAATTGATTTGGAGCCCGTTAACATTCCTTCTTGGTTAGTGACTTGTCAGAGCTTCATATTACCTGTTAGAACATTGCTGGTCATAGTGACCCAATTACCTCAATTGTCAAATCGTTGCAGGTTACACTGACCCAAATCCTGCAAAATCACAGTTGCCCCGATTGCATGAGTGGCATTTCCGTTCAGGCCTTGATCGCTACATATGGATAATTGGGATGATTTATGCTTATTATCATCCAACTGTAAGTTTTAATTTGTGCAATGAACTAAAAACATTTCTATAGCTACCTCTTTCATATGACTGAATGGCTATGTAATTGGCACGATTTATTGTAGGTTGAAAGGTTGATGGAGAAATTGGAAGAAACAGAAGCAAAGCGCAGAATATCAATTAAAACGGCTGTTGCATTTACATCTTTAATGGTATTTTTTATGATTAAACAAAGTTCTGTTTTTTAAATGTTCATTTCTCATGAGTTCTGGTGGATTTCTAGGTGGGATACATGTGGTTTGAGTATATATACAAGCTAGACAAGATCACCTACAACAAATTCCATCCATACACTTCGTGGATTCCAATAACGTATGCATATCTTAACTCAAATATGTTTGGTGTTTTGCCCTAATCAAAACCTTCTGCTAATATGTGATGTATCATTCAATATTGTTGATCAGGGTCTACATATGTTTGCGAAATGTCACCCAACATTTTCGTAGCTACAGTTTGACCCTTTTTGCGTAAGTGGCCTTTATTTTAATTCATTTGTCATGGAATTATCCTTATATAGAAGTCATAAGGCCACTATCTGGGGGCAACTTCGAGTAGATTCCTCTTGCTTTTCCTCCTTTTTTTCAATTCATTTATCTTTGAATAAGATTCATGATATTAATTCTTTGGTTTTCTAGATGGCTTGGAAAGATAACTCTGGAGACCTACATCTCGCAAATCCATATCTGGTTAAGGTATACTAAAGTATATAAGCTGTGAAAGCCTGCTAGAAATTTTAGGGGCTTCATCAATATCAAAGTATATCTGATGCTGTTATTTGCAATTAATGGATTGATGCTTACTGTTAAACTAGTAGATAGCCTACAGCAGGTTCAGATTGCATCTCTGATTTCTAGGACAGGCTTCTTATCTTTGCATTGGCTTTGTGAGGGTCCTAGCTAAACCAGTAGTTCATATTGCCCCCTATAAAGTCTGAATTTTGAAAGAAAACATAAAAATCTTATTGAAGCTTATTTTTGAGTGTCTGACACATAATGGAACTGTAGTTTTCTGTGTGAGGTTGACACGTTATGCATATGTAGTACGCACATTTGCACATATATTAATCCATTCAGATACATGTGTGGAATACTATTTTTTAATGATTCAATGAATTTGCAGGTCGGGTGTTCCAGATGGTCAGCCAAAATTGTTGCTTTCTCTGATCCCAGACTACCCATTATTGAATTTTATGCTCACTACCTCAATATACGTTGCAGTAAGTAAAAGATGTTCATACTTCAAATCTTGAAATATCGGTGTATAATTAAAGTGGACAATTTTTATGGTTTTTTTGCAGATTTCTTACAGACTCTTTGAACTGACAAATGCGTTGAAAACAGCATTTGTCCCCAGTAAAGACAACAAGCGCCTTACGCACAACATTGTTACAGCAGTAGCAGTCTCAAGCGTTATATACTCCTTATCTTTTATATTCCTAAAAATTCCTCAGATGTTGGTAAGAGTTATTCTCTTCATCAAATAGTTGTGATTTCTGAGTCAGTTTGATGTGCTTTCATGTGAGTTAGGTGCTGTCCAATGCTGCGTATGTTATGGGGATTGAGTCATGGCCTTATTAATTTAGGAACACATGATTTGAGGTGGCACAAATGGAAATTTTTTGAATGGCCTGTGCTTTTCTTCATCCTAATGCTTAGAACAACTCTCAATTTTAGGCTTTGAAGTTGAGAAATAGATGGTGCTTTTACCATCAAGAAAAGTTGAAGTCTTAAAAAATGAGTTCTATAGGAATTGAGCTGAAAGAAACTGCACCACTATTACCGGTGGGCAGATGCCTCCAACTGAATTAACTTGAATATGATTCATGGTCATGAATTCAGTTTGAACCCCATGATTATTGTTGAAGTTATAATTATATTAAATAATTGTTTGTCATCTCAAGTCTGCAATATTGCTTATACAGTTATACTAATAATTTGCAGTTTTGAGAATTTTCTGATACTCCAATAATGCACAGGTTTGAGAATTCAATCATGGTAAATACAGCATAGAAGGTTGCCGGGTTCTGTAAAAGTTCTTGAACACATAGAAGAGTACTGTTCCACTGCAAGAGTTTCGTTTCCATAACAAAAACCGAGAAATGGATTCTTCTGCAGCCTGTCACATGGTTACTAAGGGAAAATCAGATCTTGGTAATAGTAATATATTATTGGTCATTTTGTATATGAAAAGTGGTAATGGATATAGCCTCCAACCCAGGGGTGGTTCTTGTCACGTTTTAACATCATCCTACCCACTACAGTAAAATGATTAGAAGTGCAATATAGTAGTATATCAAATGTGACTCAAGACTTGTTTTCATTGGATTAATTTGTATTATCAAAAGCATGTGATTTTTACTTTTATTGGCTTTAGGCAATATAAACTGAATTAACACTACATTGGGTCTCCTTCAGGTTAACCATGTATCATATCATGCCACGTTTACTTTGGAGCCGTTTTTTATTGCACCCCTCATCCATAAGAATACTCAGGCCTTTGCACGTCTCTGTTTCTATCAAATCTATGATGGAACATTATATTGGAACAACCATCACTACACTTATAGGTGGTGGTTCACATAAAATGAAGAGTATCAGTCCACCTATTAAAAACTTAAAATGTGAGGATAGTGAGAAAATAGAATTGCTTTAATAGTTAATTCAAATTAATCTAGGGGTAAAATCTTGTGGTAAATCATAATTAGTTTAATTGGTAAAAATTGTTATGGTCGAATAAGAACCTCGGGGTCACATTTTGCTGAAAACTTATTGGTGCCTATGGGTAATGTGTAAGAATAATTATGATTTAAAGAGTAATTATTATAAATCAGACGATCCTATTCAAATTCTCGCATATCTATACAAAAGAATAAAGATATGTTGCACAAAGACGCACAAAGAATAATTGAATGGCAAGGTTGACTGATAACTAAACCAAGCAAGGCATTGTCAAATCTCAAATTGCAACAAGAGATTCTAGATATATATATTTTTTTAATTTTTTCAAAAGACATCTTACGCAATAAAAAAATAAAATAATGTTGCAATTGTAATCCAACCTATAGAGCAACTTTGACACAAAATTTCCTGCAGATCAGATTGCCTGCTACAGTTAACCACCCCAACACATTGCCCCCTGACAACCAAGTAATATAAAGGAGAAAGGACAAGGAAGATGGACAGAAGTAAATCACATTTATATAATATCTAAAAGTTGAAACATAAAATTTAATGTTACTATGTTTCTTTTGAGTCACATTAGTATAGTGTTTTAGTCCATTTTAGTTCATTCCATCTATTTAGTTTGTTCAGTTCACTTTAGTCTACTTTGTTATATTCAGTTCATTCCGTCTAATTCGGTGAAGCTTGAGAGTTTGTGTAGAATGAGAAGCTGCTTCATTGACAATTATGTCAATCTCAGCATAAAGTTAGCAAGTTCTTGGTAAAATTACATTTTTTGTTTTTAAGGTCTTGATAAAATTATTTTATTTCTCTCAAATAAAAAAGTCTTGAATTTTTTTTTTCTAATATAAGTGATGGTTTTATTTAAATTTGCTTTCTCTTCAAGATATATAGATGATAAACTGTTTGTAAGGAGCACTATATATAAATTCTAACCTCATATTGCATTACTTACAAAATATCTCGCCTTATATAATAATTTAATATAAATTGCATTATGCTTCCTTGAAAAAAAAATTTACAAAATTTAAAAGACTTTCAAATAACAAATCTAGATAGTTTAATTTAGAAAAATTAATCTATTGTGTCAACTATATTTTGTTAGAAAATAATCATGCCATTTTAAGAAGAATTTGAGACTAACGCTTAGTTCTTTTAAATTTAATTTATAATTTTCATTTTTCACTAAACCAAAAAAAAAAAAAAAAAATCAAATCATCGTTGCATGTGTCTGCCACTAGTAATCTTTTAAAAGCCGGCACAAAATCAGAAAAGCTATTTTCAAACTCCTAGTAAATGCAGATACATCACAGCAAGCAGCAACAACATCATGGCTTTGCTTCCGTTCATGATTAGCACAGAATTCATCAGAACACGTGAATGATGTCATAGGAAAATCTTCTTATGTCAAGGAAAGTAGTAAAAAAAAAAAAAAAAAAAAACTGACCAAAAAAATGAGAAACACGTAGAAAACCCCCCACACTATCACTCTGTTTCAAAGGCAATAATAGAAATGACGAATAAAGGGTGCTCTCGTGATGCAGTGAGCTGAGCTATACGAATGTAGTGTCAGGGTTGTGCAAGTGCAAGCATGGTAAGGTGAAGGAAACGAAGAATCTCTTGTTATGAGGATTGAACCCAACACCGCAGTGTATAATGCATTGATAAATGGGGTTTGCAGAGAATACAAGTTTTAAGGATGCATTTGGGTTGTTATCTGAGACGGTGGATAAGGAGTTGATGCTAATATCATCACATACTCGCAGTTGCGGTTCAAGAATTTTTTTCAAGACTTAAATTAAACCAAATTTAATAAAAATAAAACTTAAATATTTTGACTTCACATAAAAAAAAAATAGCAAGCACCAATACATAAAATTTAAGTTTAAATCGATACAATATTCCATTAATTTCTTTTTTAGGGAAATTATGGCCAAGAGGTTGAAAAAAGCCTTTTTGTAAATTTACTATTTTTATTTCATCATGATCATTAATATGAAAAGATAAGACATTTTCTCATAACCTAGAATTTAAAAGAAGATTATTCAATTCAATGTGAATTTGTTTAGAAAATGAATCTTGCAATATAAGTGATATCCTTATAAGAAAGTAGGTGATTGTACGAGGGTAAGCTTTTGAACACGTTGATTACATACAAAACAAAATTCCCTTTCATCACATTAATAAAGAAAACATCTTATTCTTACATAGGACCACAAAGTAGTTGAAAATCAGTGAAACCAGTAACACATATATAGCTACAATAGTATTCTAGAAAGCTTTAGACAAATGAGATTTTGCTATACGACCATCAGCTCCCTTTGGATAGAAACCCCCAGGTTTGCGCTCATCGCCACTCCCATATACAATCCTCAATATCTCCTCGGGAGTTCTGTCATACGCAACTGAGTATTTGTCCCCAGCAAGCACATTGCCTGTAATTAATCCCTCAGCGCCCTCATCCTTAGGAACCACAAGGCCTTCATCTTTTACACCTGCATTTCCTAGCTTATCCCTGAGCTGTGAAAAGCTGCTTGTAAACTCTGCAACAGTTTTCCCATATGGCCTAACCTTGATATTTTTGTACTTATATAGCAATGCACGAATAACTGCATCCTGGCCTGATTCCACACCCAAAAGGCCAGCAACAAGCTGAACATTTACACGCATGCATGCATCATTATTATAGTATTATTAGTTAGTAACGCGTGAAATGCACGATTGAAGTTCAACAAATTAAGATAATCTCTAGTTGTTGCATGTGTGTGTGTTTTTTATCTCTTCAAAAAATTATTTATTCTACTATTTAAAGAAAATGTGAAGTGAAAATATTTTAATGATAACATTCTAATGGATGACGTAAATATATGAGGTTTTTTAGAGAATCTTCTTCATTGATTCTTTTTTTTATTATTATTATAAAATAAATAGAAAAATAACGTGAGAAATGTGAGTTTTGAAAAGCTTATGTGGTAAAATTACAAAAAGTCAATAAAAAGTTAAAAAATTTCATTTTATATTATATATATAAACTACTGCCAAGTTTATTATAAATACTTTACAAACTAACTTAACTGTGAGTATGATTAGTGCTACTTCAAAAACATAATAAATAAATAGTTATTTTTTTTTTGTCATTATTAACACATCAATTTATAAAGTTTATATAGTAAAATTTGTATTATCTTAAATATCATTCATTTGTAACTTTCATTCTTCTCAAGAAAAAAAAAATTATACTGACAAAGTTGATTGTCAAATTTGAGGCTTACCCTCTTAGACTTAGGATCTTGGAGTTTGGCGCTTGCTCCAACATACCCTGTGAGCCCAACATAGGGAATAAGATAGGATGCAAGGAGAAAGTTAAGGCCATTTCTGTAAGGGTCAAAACAAGGGACCAATTTTGTTTCAAATGTGCTATCCACCACCTTAGCAAATGATTCAGCACTCAAATTCAACAATGGCCTTGGGAATCCTTTAACTGTACTTTGAATTGCCCTGCATCAAGAAAGTATGTATCGCCATTAGCACTTTGGTAGGGATTCAATAATTGCTCCAAAACCGATTTAAAAGAATGTAACACGATGAAATATTACTTATTTTATGACAAAAGTTTACAAACTGAAGTGACAATGTCAAAAAATGTGATATATTTAACATTAGTATGAAAGAAAATAAATATTAGACATAGAACCTTAGGTGTCCAACTTCTTGGAGAGCAAACTGCTTAATGACATCTCTAGTAAAGGGTCCTAGATTTGCGCGTTTACCGCCGATGGGTGTTGGACCTCCCAAGGTTAAATTTGGTGCAAATTTATCCAGGCCATAACCCAAAGCACCATACAAGAAGAATTCAGCTTCAAGGTACTCTAAGTTTAGAGGAAATTCCAAAAGATCAACATCAACCTCTGGGAGTGAGGAATTAGATTTTGTGATTTTAGAAGAATAAGATTTTGGAAGGAGGAAGAGGATAAGTAATGCAATTGTAGTGACAATGGAAGTAGCTAGAGACATCATGTTTTGACTTCAGTCTTTGCAAGTGATGTGTGTTTGATTGACCCTATAATTCGTCAGTCCTATATATAGAGTTTCTAGTTGGCAAGGATTAGTATGGTTTCATTGGTGAATGTAATTAAAATTGGTAAGCTGATAAAGGCAAAACACTATAAGTAAATTTGATTTTTGGGTTATTACTAATTATCTCAAAGAAAATTGCTTTAAAAATTATAATTATAATTTTGGATTATTTCTTGTCATGAAAATGTCCCAAAATCATGCCTGGAGACATAATTATCATCTATAATATTTCTTATCATGAAATTACTTCTGGATATATTTTCAAGCATATAAAGGATCCTTATCGGTGTTGATATGGAATAAATGAAAAGGGAAAAACACAACAAAAATCTTGCACCTTTGTCAAAAACAGACAAAGCAAGAATGACAATCATGATAATAGAAAAAGAAGAAGAAAAAGATGAATTAGGAAAGAAAGTAATAAAGGAAAGGCAATCCGGAAGAATGAGAATAGATCACAATTCATATTTGTTCCCTTTCAATTTACAATTATTTTTTCCCCATATTGTCTGATTGTATTTTTGTTGGATAAGTCTCATATTAATCTAATATTTTCATATTTTCAAGACCATACTATAAGGAGAAAAGATACGGTCTAACAATTTTTTTTAAAAAGAAGTACAAAGTTTAGCTCCAAAATTTTGAGAATTCCACCATTGAATTACATCTTATATTTATATCCTCTATGTTAGCAAAATTTCAAGAAAATTAAAAATCAATAGTTATGCCAGCAATAAATTATTTAAATTATTAGTTTTTGTAGTTTAAGATTATGTATAAAATATAAGCTTATAATCACATACTAAATAATATCTAATTGACACAAAATTTGACATGTCTATTAAGAGTGTAAAGAACATGCAATTCAATGGTTATATTTTCAAAATATCTAATAATATTTATTTTATTGAGTAAGGTTGTAGCCTTAGACTACAACTAATTTTGTAGTTAAATTTTGTCCAACAATTATTATCATAAATGATAAGGGTTATCCTGATGATACAAAGCTGACGAGCCTAGGACTGACGACCCCAACTCTAGGGCTACTTGAAGCTGACGACCTCAACTCTTGGGAGATTTGAAGCTGACGACCTCAACTCTTGGGAGATTTGGAGCTGACGACCTCAAACCTAGGGAGACTTGAAGACGATGACCTCCACCAACAAACCAACCTTAAATGTACAGCCAAGCTGACGGGAACAGGCTGAAGAAGTTAGTTTGGGCTCCGTCCACAACCTCACTTGGTCAATATGCATACGAAAACAATTCTTGAACGACACGTCTAATTAAGGAGACTCCTATAAGGGTAAGGATTCTGGGAGATACGTGAGATCCAAGAATCACTCTCCTAATAGGAAAAGAACTTCTTGATCAAGGCATGAATTTCGACCCGACATTACTATAAATGCCACAAAACCCTCTCAAAACAAGGTACGCATAATTCCCCTCAGCTCTAGCGCTTTAGAGTTATGAATAAGAGATTTCTCTAACTTGACTGTCGGAGGGTGTTTGGCTGGTACCACACCGATACCCTTCCTTAGGTCTTCATCCTTTGCGTTGCGCAGGTACGTCGATAGGAGCACGTGCGGACCGTGTAGCTTACTGGAGATTTTGAGCATCATCAGTTGGCGCCGTCTGTGGGGACGAAGTACGTCACACTGTCGCTTTTCGGACAAAAAGTTGCATGGTACTCACCCACTCAATGGCTACCACCAACAACGTTCAGGCGGACGAACCGCGCTCTACCGTTCTGGAAAGACAAGTCCAAACGCTCGCAGCAGCGGTCGAACGCCTGACCAAACAGAATCACGACTTAGAGGAGCAGCTGCGTCAGAAGAACGCGCGTCCTGGAATACAAGAGGAAAATCAGGAGGAAACAAGCGCTGAAAGAAGGAATCCCGAAGTGCCTGAAGGCAGCAACGCTCCGAGCAGGCCGGAGAGGCGGGATACCTATCTGACTACCCCTTCTGAAGCCTTATCACCTCACATCGCCGCAGAGATGCAGGAGATGCGGGAACGGATGGACGTGATGATGAACGCCCTCAAAGGACGAGTATCTAACGACCTCGACGACCTGGTCCAACGGACTGATTCACCTTTCACGGCGCATGTCACTTTGTGCCCTCTTCCCTCAAAGTTTCGTATGCCGCAAGTCAAAAGCTACGATGGAACCAAGGACCCCCTGGACCACTTAGAGTCCTTCAAAACTATAATGCACCTTCAAGGAGTGCCAGACGAGATTATGTGCAGGGCTTTCCCTACCACGTTGAAAGGGTCCGCAAGAGTCTGGTACAGCAGGTTGACGCTAAACTCGATTAGCACCTTTAAAGAGCTAGGTGCTCAGTTCGTGTCATACTTTATCGGAGGCCACCGGTATAAGAAGTCCACGGCATGCTTGATGAACATCCGACAGAGGGAAGACGAGACGCTAAGATCCTACATAACGTGGTTCAACAAAGAAGCCCTTTCAATAGATGAAATGGACGATAAGATACAAGTAGCAGCCTTCACCAACGGGCTGCGAAAAGGGAAGTTCCTCTTCTCCCTATACAAAAACGATCCGAAAACCATGTCCGAAGTGCTTTACAGGGCAACGAAGTACATGAACGCGGAGGACGCACTTATTGCGAGGGAAGATAAGCCTAGGAAGAGGGAAAGGCAGGAAGACACACGAACGGATAGGGGGCAGAAGAAGGCTAGGACCGAAGAGCGACGGGACGATCGTCGCTCCAAACCGCCCCAAGGGAGATTCACGAGCTTCACGTCGTTGACCGCCTCTATCGATCAGGTCCTGATGCAGATCAAGGACGAAGGGGCTTTGACTTTTCCCGGCAAAATGAAGGGAGATCCCAACAAAAGGCCAAAGGACAAATATTGCCGCTTCCATCGAGATCATGGACACGATACGGCAGATTGCTATGACTTAAAACACCAAATAGAAGCTCTAATTAGACAAGGGAGGCTACAGAGGTTTGTTAGCAAAGAGCAGACGGATCCACCGCAAGACCAAGCTCCCCGACAAGGAAATGAACGCCCCAGACCACCCGTAGGCGATATAAAGATGATTGTGGGGGGCACCATGACCGCTGGGTCATCCAAGAAAGCCCGAAAAACTTATCTCAGAATGGTCCAGAACATCCAGTTGATAGGGTCTGTGCCCAAAATACCGCGGACTGATAACCCCCTCATTAGATTCTCAGAAGAAGACGCGCGACGCCTCCACCACCCCCATGATGACGCGCTCGTAGTCACCATACAAGCAGGAGACTACAACATGCACCGGGTTCTCATCGACAATGGGAGCTCGGCGGACATCCTCTACTATCCAGCGTTCCAACAGATGGGAATTGATAGGGAGCGCCTAGTTCCGACTAACGCCCCGCTCGTCGGCTTCGGAGGTACAAGGGTTTTTCCTCTTGGCATCATCACCCTGGCGGTGACCGTTGGAGACTACCCTCGGCAAGTCACGAGTAATGTAGCATTCCTTGTGGTCGACTGCTCATCCGCTTATAATGCCATCATAGGACGTCCCACTCTTAATTCGTGGAAGGCTGTGACCTCAACATACCATTTAATGATAAAGTTCCCAACGGACTATGGAGTGAGAGAACTAAGAGGAGACCAAGTAGTTGCACATGAATGTTATGTAGCGATGATGGAGATGGATGACCATCACCAATCCATGAACATAGAAGAACAGCGTACAGCGACGGAGCCCGTAGAAAAGCTCGAGGAAATATCTCTCGACGACTCCCAGCCAGAACACACGACCAAGATCAGCACTCTTGCAGACCCAACGATACGTCAGGAACTCGCAGCCTTCCTCAAAGAAAACCGAGACGTGTTCGCTTGGAGTCACGAGGACATGCCTGGCATTGACCCATCGGTCATAGTACACAAATTGAACGTATCACCATCTTTTCCGCCGGTTCGTCAGAAGAAAAGGGTCTTCGCCCCAGAAAGAGACCGGGCAGTAGCGGAAGAAGTCCGCAAACTACAAGAAGCAGGCTTCATCAAGGAGGTCTATTACCCCGAATGGTTGGCGAACGTCGTTATGGTAAGAAAGGGCAACGAAAAATGGAGGATGTGCGTAGATTTTACAGATCTCAACAAAGCGTGCCCCAAGGATAGCTATCCTCTACCAAGAGTCGACCTCCTGGTGGATTCTACGGCCCAACACCAGCTGTTAAGCTTTATGGACGCGTTCTCAGGATACAACCAGATCCTAATGGATGAAGCTGATCAAGAAAAGACTTCGCTCGTGACAAGCCAAGGGCTTTTCTGCTACAAGGTCATGCCATTCGACTTGAAGAACGCAGGTGCAACATACCAGAGGCTTATGAACAAGATGTTCGTACAGCAGATCGGGAGAAATGTCCAGGTATATGTCGACGACATGTTGGTGAAAAGCCAAAGAGAAAAGGATCATTTGGGAGACCTCAAGGAAACCTTTGACACCCTTCGGTCCTACAACATGAAGTTAAACCCAGCCAAGTGTGCCTTCGGAGTGACAGCCGAAAAATTCCTAGGATACATGGTGTCCTAACGAGGTATTGAGGCCAATCCGGACAAAATCCGAGCTATAATGAAGATGACGCCTCCCAAAAACATGAAGGAAGTACAGAGCCTTAATGGCAAGGTCACTGCGCTTAGCAGATTCGTATCCAGGGCGACGGATAGGTGTCTCCCATTCTTCCGCACACTGAAGAAGTCCTTTAAATGGGCGGACGAATGCCAACAAGCATTTGAAGACCTAAAGACCTACCTATCATCACCGCCACTGTTAACCCCCTCCCAACCAGGTGAAGAACTGTTCCTCTATTTGGCCGTTTCTCCAGCAGCCGTCAGCGCAGCCCTAGTAAGGGAAGACAACAAGGTACAAAGGCCGATGTATTATGCCAGCCGGGCACTCTGTGGAGCAGAAGAAAGGTACTCGCCAATAGAAAAAATTGTCTTCGCTCTAGTAACGGCAGCTCGTAAGCTTAAGCCGTACTTCCAAGCCCATACGGTGGTTGTACTAATTGACAAGCCCATACGGCGAGCAATGAGTAGTCTCGAAGCCGTGGGACGTATGGCCTTATGGGCGATAGAATTGAGCGAATTCGACATAGAATATCGCCCCCACACGGCCATCAAAGGGCAAGTGCTCACGACTTCATCGCAGAGTTCACATGTAGCGAGGGCCAAGGAGCGGAGAGTCCCCGGTGGAACGTGTTCACCGACGGGTCGTCAAACAAAAGAGCTGGCGGAGCAGGAATCGTACTTCGTTTTCCGGAGGGTGACGAGATCAAATGCATGGTTCGGCTAGATTTTCCTACAACCAACAATGAGGCAGAATATGAAGCCCTCATAGCAGGCTTAGATCTTGCCAAGGCCGTAGGAGCCGTAGACACGGTAGTCTATTGCGACTCTCAGGTAATCACTAATCAGATAAACAGTGACTATGAATGTAAGGGAGAAAGAATGAAGATGTACTTGGAACAAGCAAAAAGGAAAGTAGATGAGCTTCAGGCAAGAGTTGTTCAAATTCCAAGGGGAGACAACGAGCAAGCTGACCACCTTGCTAAAGCTGCATCCGCGGAACACGTTATCGTCCCTAGCAAGGTACTATCTTTTACTCAACTCGCACCACTAATAGATGTCATCATTATGCAGGAGGTAAGATCCGAAAATGATTGGACCACCCCTTTGGTCGCTTATCTCAAAGAGGGCATCCTACCTGAAGAAAAGGGAGCCGCAAGGAAGCTGAAGGTCCAGGCAGCACGATTTATCTTAATAAGGGGCATCTTATACAAAAGGAGTTTCTCCTGACCGTACCTAAGGTGTCTAGGGCCCGAAGAAGTGGATTACGTCATGAGGGAAGTACATGAAGGAATTTGTGGCAATCATTCAGGGTCACGATCGTTGGTCCACAAATTAGTCCGAGCCGGATACTATTGGCCGACCATGCAAAAGGACGCCTAGACATATGTCAAGTCGTGCGACAAGTGCCAACGGTTCAGTAACATCATTAGGCAGCCAGCTGAAGAAATAACCCCGATAACTGCTCCGTGGCCATTCGCCCAATGGGGGTTAGATATCATGGGCCCATTCCCGACGGCAGCAAGGCAGCTGAAGTTCCTAATAGTCGGAATCGACTACTTTACCAAATGGGTAGAAGCTGAAGCCTTGGCCACTATCACCGAGAAGAACGTACGTAGTTTTGTCTAGAAGAACATCATTTGCAGGTTTGGAATTCCAAGGGTCCTGATCTCGGACAACGGTAAACAGTTCGACAATAACGCCTTCCGAGATTTCTGTTCACAATTAGGGATCAAAAACCATTACTCTTCCCCTGCTCATCCCCAAGCCAACGGACAAGTCGAAGTCACGAACTGATCCTTGCTTCGGATAATCAAAACTCGGCTCGAGGGGGCAAAAGGCATATGGCCGGAGGAACTACCCAGCGTACTATGGGCATACAGGACAACCGTCAGGACCCCCACAGGAGAAACTCCATTCCGGCTAACATACGGAAGTGAAGCTGTTATACCAGCTGAGGTCGGGCTCACGAGCTACAGAGTGGACAACCACGATGAAGGAAGGAATGACGAAGCCAGGCGTCTAGAGCTTGACCTAACCGACGAAATTAGGGCGACAGCTGAACAGAGGCTCGCGCGATACCAGAACCTCATGGCTAAACACTACAATTCCCGAGTCAAGCACAGGGACTTCGAAATTGGGACCTCGTTTTAAGGAAAGTAATGGGCACCTCCAAAGACCCTACACAAGGAAAACTCGGCTCGAACTGGGAAGGGTCCTATAAAATAGCATCATGGCTAAGGGAGGACACCTACCACTTGGAGACTTTGGACGGACTAAAACTACGCCATCCATGGAACGCCGAGCACCTCAGAAAGTACTACCAGTAGAGAACAAAGAACGCTACTCCTCATTTCCAGTCTACTTCTTTTCAGTCATTTATTTTAGTCATTTATTTTAGTTCATTACAATACATTTAAAGCCCAAAGGGCTAAAGTTTATTCATTTTTGAACAATTTTATACTTATGTATGCCTTCAACACAATAAGAGGAGTTTATTCAGAAACGACTTGTGCATATGTTAAGTAGACGGAACTACTAAGTCCACAAGATGAACGACCCTAAGTCCACCAGATGGACGACCCAAAAATAGACGACCTTCAGATCGCAAAGTGAACAAACTTAAGTCCACAAAAGTGGACGAAGCTACCAAGTCCACAAAGTGGACGACCCGAAGTCCGCAAGGTGAACGACCCTAAAATCCACAGCATGGATGACCTAAGTCCACAAGGTGGACAGAACTAAAGTCCACAAGTTGGGCGGATCTACTAGAGTCCACAAAGTGGATGACCTTAAGTCTACAAAGTAGACGATCCTAAGTCCATAAAGTAGACGGCCTTATGTCTACAAAGTAGACGGAACTATTACTTAGTCCACAAAGTGGACGGCCTTATGTCTACAAAGTAGACGGAACTACTGGTTAGTCCAAAAGGACGGCCCTATGTCTACAAAGTAGACGGAACGATTACTTAGTCCACAAAGTGGATGACCTCAAGCCCACGAAGTGGACAACCTTAAGACCACAAAGGGGACGATATTGATGGCCTTAAAGTTCACAAAAGTAAAGTCCCTAATATGGACGACCCTAGAAGTGGACGACCCAAAGTCCTCAAAGGGGATGAACGTAGTCCACAAAGCTGACGGACCTACAACAAAGTCCGCAAGGTGGACGATCTCACCACATAAGCCCACTAAACAACCTCATCAGTTCATAGAGATGACGAACTGGGTACCAAGTACTACCACAAAGTGGACGGGCCGATTACTGTCTACAGAATGGACGACCTCATCAAAATTAGCGAATCTAAATACCTCACAAGAACTACGCCTTTATAAAAATCAAGGCTGACGCTACAAAAGAATTAAACAACACAATCGAGAGTAATAAGAATTAACTATTACGAAGTAAAATTGTCTTTACAAAAGCCCAAACAACGGGCGTCAGACATCAAGTTCATTACAACTCAAAGAAAAGCATAAAAAGTTCATTACAAAGCTGAAGGAGCGACTGACGGAGACAAGACAACAACTGGGGTAGAAGGATCCTCAGCGTTTGACTTTTCTGTTTCACGACCAGCTGACGGAGCTAAGGTGACGGACTTCTCCAAGGCTAGTTGAGCAAGGACGAAGCTGCCATCCCTCGAGTCTGCCCTAAGCTCAGTAGTCTCGTCATTCTCCTCGAAAATGGAGCCACCTGCCGGAGTTGACGGTAGGGGCTCAGCCATATTTATCTTGGACAGGTCCAGGTCAGGGTAGACAGACTTCACCTGCTTCAAGCAGTCCTCGAATCCGTCAGCGTAGTAGACGGCGCAAGAATTAATAAAAGTCTGGGAGTCCTTAAACTCTGTCACGGTGTCAGCCCTAGTCGTCTCCACTTGACTTAGAAGGCTTTTCAGATCCTTCTCTGCCGTTAGCTTCGCCTCGTCAGCTAAGCTCCGTTGACGGATCTCCTCCTCCAGCCTGGCCGTCAGTCCTTTCACTTCTCCGGTAAGATGGACGTTGGCCTCCTTGTACTACTGCTGCGCGTCAACGGTATTCCTGAGGCGAACATGCAGATGGGAGACCACTGCTTCCTTGGCAGCACACTTGTCCCGCAAGAACTTCATCCGAACCATGGCCTGCAAGACATAACAATGGCGTCAGTCATCTATAAGCTCGTCCAAGTGACGGAATATGAGAAAGAGAGCATACCCGGGTAAGGTTAAACAACCCTGACGACCCTATCTCGTCCGTCACCTGCTCGTCACACAGCTCCATCTCCTTTTCCTTTAAGATGGACTCCGCCACCTCCACAGCATAATCCTTGTGGGTAAGGAGGTGACGAATAGGATCAAGAGTGACGACCCCTGGCGCCGTCATCAAGCCTTTGCCTGACCCATGAGAAGCTTTTGGGGGCGACGGCTTCTTGGTAGTTTTATCCCCAGAGGAAGGGACCACATTCTTCCCGGACCGGTCGTTCGCCCTGTCAGTCTTCCTTTTGACGCCTTTCTTCCCGACGGGCTTGGGAGCTGACGACGGTGTCGCCTCATCTCTAGCCCTCTCCTCCTCCTGTTTCTTCTTAGCAGCGGTAGCACGAATTCTTTGTTTTGCCGTCTCCATTTCTGTTAAGGATAAAAAGTGAGTAAAAACAATAATAATGTAAGAGAAGTGACGAAGGTAATTAAGAGATACTCACGTCGACGGGATAATTCGTTCAGCCTGTGAGCCTCTTCTGTCGATTCCAGACCACCGCAATATAAGTGAAGGGCGT
This sequence comes from Castanopsis chinensis, assembly GCA_032878915.1. Taxonomy (NCBI): domain Eukaryota; kingdom Viridiplantae; phylum Streptophyta; class Magnoliopsida; order Fagales; family Fagaceae; genus Castanopsis; species Castanopsis chinensis. The sequence goes on from JAVQMG010000113.1 coordinate 4,804,821, forward strand.
CAAGGGTAATCAGGTCCCGACACCTCCTCTCGTCCAAGGGGATAGACGTCACCTGACGGATGAAGTCCTTTTGCTTTGCGGTCACCCGTGGACGAACGTTGGCTGAAAAGAAAGAAACAGGAGTTAGAAGCCAAGTAAAATAAGCAAAGTAAAGAAGTTGACGGGGTCGACCTGAATCCCTAACATATGCCCAGGTGTTGTCAAAAAAGTCGTGAGGCATTGACTCCCACTCATCCTGACGACACATCCAATTAGTCCCTTCTACAAAGAAATATCTTCCTTTCCATTTTCTGTTTGATTCAGGCATGTCTGACACCAATTTCAATTCCTTCGTCCTTATTGAAAAATGATAAAACCCCTTGGACAAGGAGATGTGTTGGGGACGGTAGCACCAAAAGAACTCATCCAGAGTTAACTGACGGTGCCCACCGCTAAGACGACCCCACAAAATCTCGGCACCAATAAACGTCCGCCATGCGTTGGGAGCAATTTGGCTGACGGAGATGCCCAAAAAATTTGATAATTGACGGTGCAACGCCGTCAGTGGTAATCTCAAACCCGCAGCAAACATGGCGTCATACATGCCCACGTCTGCCGTTCTCCCAGAATAGCACCGTTCACCCTCCCCGGGTAGACGGATTGGGATATCGTCTGGAATCTGGTAGCGAGCCCGTAACGTGTTAAAAACGTTCTCTGACATCGTCGGCAAGAAGCCGTGGATAGACCATTCCAAGGGGAGGATGAAGGGACGGTCATCACCAAGAGCTCCCGAAGTACTCTCTAAAGTCTCCTCGTCACTGTCATCCTCGCTCCCGTCATCAGTTCTCTCCTTCTCCCCACTATCCCCATCCTCGTTCAACTCACTTTCTCTACCACTTGCTTCCACTTCGTCAGAAGAGTGGGCCGACGTGTCCCTTTCTGACGACCAGGACGAGCCCTCCTCGGGCTCACGACCTGACGGGAAGACCTCGTCGTAACTTGCTCCCTCGCGGACTGACGATTGATCACTCGACATCTGACTACCTACAAACGACGGTTTTTGTTCTAAGAACCTAGGCCGACGACCTCGCTAAAGGTACAAGGTAGAGAAATAAAAAGAATTGAAAGAAGAAAAACTTACAAGTAAAATGTCCTGTCGTAAGTTGATGGTCCGATTAGTTTGACGGCTTCAGAATAGACGAGGCTGGCAAATAGACGGACAGGAGTCGTGAACGTGACACTTTGGCTCTCAAAAGATTACAAATGCTGGAAAGTTTGGAATGAGGGGAATAGGAGATATATATAGGAAAAAGGGGGCATGGAAGACGAAGCGACGCGCTCGTCGCATATCGAGGCGAATCAGTTTGAACCACGTGTCCTGGCAATTAATGGAGGCCATGCGAAGTTTTAAGTATATACTCCATAGCTCGTCAGGAGAGACTGACGAGGCTATGGAGTAGGGGGCAGCTGATAAGGGTTATCCTGATGATACAAAGCTGACGAGCCTAGGACTGACGACCCCAACTCTAGGGCTACTTGAAGTTGACGACCTCAACTCTTGGGAGATTTGAAGCCGACGACCTCAACTCTTGGGAGATTTGGAGCTGACGACCTCAAACCTAGGGAGACTTGAAGACGACGACCTCCACCAATAAACCAACCTTAAATGTATAGCCAAGCTGACGGGAACAGGCTGAAGAAGTTAGTCTGGGCTCCGTCCACAACCTTACTTGGTCAATACGCATACGAAAACGATTCTTGAACGACACATCTAATTAAGGAGACTCCTATAAGGGCAAGGATTCTGGGAGATGCGTGAGATCCAAGAATCACTCTCCTAATAGGAAAATAACTTCTTGATCAAGGCATGAATTTCGACCCGACACTACTATAAATGCCACAAAACCCTCTCAAAACAAGGTACGCATAATTCCCCTCAGTTCTAGCGCTTTAGAGTTGTGAATAAGAGATTTCTCTAACTTGACCGTCGAAGGGTGTTTGGCCGGTACCACACCGGTACCCTTCCTTAGGTCTTCATCCTTTGTGTTGCGCAGGTACGTCGGTAGGAGCACGTGCGGACCGTGTAGCTTACTGGAGATTTTGAGCATCATTAATAAAAATTGGGTTTTTATATAAAATTGGTGAGATCTGGTTTGGATTTTAATTTCTACTTACACACAAAATTAATTGATATCTTGGTCTGAAACTTTCTCAAAAAATAAGTATATATATGATAAGGATATTTCGACCAAGAAATTTTTCTAACTCCTTTTGCCCGTTGTGTTGGCAATGTCCTTAGGGTTCCTTAGATCCTTCAAGCTTGAATCATTCTTCAGGCCAAATATACCTTGCGAGATCAATACACCCGTTGGGACAAATATACCCTTCGAGATCAATATACCAGTCGGGCCAAATATACCCTTCGGAATCAATATACTCGTTGGGACAAATATACCCTTCGGGATCAATACACCCGTTGGGACAAATATACTTTTCGATATCAACATACCTATCGGGCGAAATATACCCTTCCATATAAATATACCCATTGAGACAAATATACCCTTTGGGATCAATATACCCGTCGGGACAAATATACCCTTTGGGATTAATATACCCATCTAGATAAATATACCCTTTGAGATCAATATGCTCGTATGGCCAAATATACCATTCCAGATAAATATACCCGTCGAGACAAATATACCCTTTGGGATCAATATATCCGTTGGGCCAAATATACCCTTTGGGATTGATATACCCATTGAAATAAATATACCCTTCGTGACAATTGTGTCCTTTGGGATAAAACGTTTGCTTCAAGTCTGACGATCACATGACATTGTCTATACCCTCCATCCATATTCGTCATAAGTTATGAATCCACCCATTGGGTTAACCAATACCAATGGTGGAATATACTTAGTCCCACTCCATTTGCGTACTCTCCACTCATGATTTCCTTTATAGAAAGAACTTGCACACCACGTTCAAGGATCCCTCTACATATTCGTATCCTCCCAATATAGGAAATAAAGCCCTAAGATCTCAAAGGGTCTTTGGCTGGCATTCTACTGGTGTTCTCTATAGGTTCTTCATTCTTTTTGTTCTTCAGGTACTTCAATCGCTGCTCGTATGGATGATCAATTCACTGACGATTTTGTGTATTATCAATAAAATATATATATATATATATATATATATATATATATATATATATATATATATAATTGGTGAGAAGCCTTAGGCCTTAGGCCTTGGGCCGGACCTAAAGTTTATTATACCAATTTTGACTTCTTTGATAGATTTTAAAACCAAATTTTGCATTAGTATGGTTGCTATTTGTTTGCTTGATTTTTTCCTTTTAAATTATTACGATTGTTATTTGGTCCTCCCGTTAAAATACCTATATATATATATATATATATATATCATATTTATACCAATTTTAATTTCTTTGATAGATTTCAAAACCAAAATTTTGCATTAGTAGGGTTGTTGTTTGTTTGTTTGTTTTTTTCCTTCTAAATTTGTACAATTGTTATTTGGTCCTCCCTTCAAAATACCTATATATCATATTTGTTAGAAATATTCTAAGATATTTTAATTGTGTAATACAATATATTATCATGGTTTTATTTATTTATTTTTATATAGAGTTTCAACCTATAACATCCGTTCTTGAAAATTGTGCTCTTTATTATTAGACTAAGACACTAATCGATTTCTGGTGTAGGCGGAAATTGAATTCTAAATCTCTTATTTAACCATTAAAAATTTTACCATGTGCTCGGGATGGATCTAAAGAAGTCCACCAAATCCTTCCTCTTCTCGCGCGCGCACTCACAGGGATACATGCAACTGAGTATTTGTCCCCAGCAAGAACATTGCGTGTCGTTAATCCCTCAGCTCCTTCATCTTCACGAATCACAACGCCTTCATCTTTTACACTCGCATTTCCTTGCTTATTCCTGTGCTGTAACCTGTAAAAAGCGATTTGTAAACTCTGCAACAGTTTTTCGATATGCATGGTTGAACCTTTGTACGTGCCTGCTCATATGCACGAATAATTATTGCATCTTATTCCACACCCAAAAAGCCTGCAACAAGTTAAACATTCACATGCATCGTATGCACGCTCAAGCAGCCAACAGAGAAAAAGTCATTATTATGGAAGAGGTACAGCTCATGTATGCAAACATGCCAGATAATTTATACAAAAAACAAAAACAGGATATTTAACAAGGACTATTAGATAGAGTGCCATACCATGAGCCGGCTCAAAAAGCCATCAAATATGATCCGGTTCCAGCTATCAAAGCATGAATGGATAGAAAACCCTGCCTTTGGTATTTGCCCATTTGAAGTGCTATGACAAGAAGTAAGAGACAAACCCAGTCAATGTAAAGAGCAATTTAGTAAAAAAAATAAAATTATAAATCATTTCATACACCATATAATACCTTGCCTTAGTTCATTCTCTCTCTCTCTCTCACCTACCTACCAATGACCTTTTATAGATTTCGCAAAAATGAGAACTTTATGCATTGGTTACTGACTTTTTATTTTATAAAGCATAAGTTAATTAGACCAGTAGTTACATTTCATAAGAGGGGTTGTGAAAACAAAAATGTAATAGATAGCTTTCATATTAGTTTGCAAATTCGCAGCATTGAAGGTCGGTATTTCATTCCTGGCCTCGCTTGATTTCTTCTCTGCTCTAAAAAGAATAAATTTAAGGTCCAGTTAGTTCAAAATAGACTGCATTGGACCAAAGTGGATCGAGTGAGATCAAATTGGACCAAATGAGACTATAACGGATTGAATGGACCCATGGAAGTGGTCCAAAGTGATGCTTTAGCATTTAGATTTTATAATATAGATTACTGTATTGGGCTTCTCAAGTTAACCATGCATCATCCCCTCAAAAAAAGAAAAGATAAAAAATTTAACCATGCATCTAATCACGCTAGGCCTGTTCAGGATTTGACCGGCGTCGATGAAACTGGCCGGCCGGCGCCGAACCAATCCGGCCCTTTCCAAGCCTCTCCACAGGTATCCGGCGCGGTGATTAGTGGCGATATGGGTAAACTGAAGACGACTGGTGCGGCGAGCGGTGGCTATTTTGCACTTCGACGAGAAACCGCACCGCGCCGGTATATATATACACACTCTATGATTTAAAATATATGTATCAGTGTAAAGAGAACTAGAGAAGAAAACTGAAAGCTGATCTAGACATGAAAACTGAAAGCAAGGTAGAAAAAGAAGAAGGAAACAGCACTAGGTAAGTTGAGAAAAAAAGTTAGGTTTGTTTTTTTTATTTTTATTTTTTTTATAAATATATAATCTGCCACTAAAATGACGTCATTTTATTGCCTGATTTTAAGAAAATAAAACCAGCTCCAAAATGACGTTGTTTTATCATCAGATTAAAAAAAAAAAATGTAAGCTACAAACGACATCGTTTTAATTTTAAACCCTAGGATTATTTACCCATCTCGTCTCTTTTTCTCCCTCACTCTCGTTAGTCTCCCTCTCCTAGACTCCCAGTCCTAGCAAAATCTTCAGTTCTTCACAGCTCCTCTCTCTCTCTCTCACCTGAACTTCCAAAAGTTTCTAGTGATGTTCTGACTTCAGAGTTCAAATGCTTCTCCTTACAAATGCAATGCTTTCTACCAGGTTTGTTTATGTAATTTATTTTCAATGGTTTTTGTTTGATCTTTATGGGTTTGGTTTAGTTTTTTGTTTGGGTTTTTTGTGATTGGAAATGGGTTATGTTTGAGAAAATATTGTGAATTTGTTTGTAGTTTTCTTTCATTTTTTTTTCTTCTTTTGTTTATAGAATATTTGGGTTTTTTTGAATGAGCATGATGTAGTTTGGGGTTGTTAATTGCATTGTGTTCAGTACCTGAAAAAAATGAGAAATTAACTGAACTAACCGTACCGAACCGGTATCTTGCACCGCACCTTGTGTAGACCGGTTCCCAACCCTCCACAGATGAGCTGTGGTCAGGGATGAAGAAAAACTGCCCTTGTAGGTGTGGTACAAAAAAGCCTTCCAAAATCGGCCGCATCGCACCATGTACAACCCTAAATCACGCCATGTTTATTTAGGACCTGTTTGTTACCCAAGGCCTAAGGATTCTTATGGACGAAGGCCTTCGTCCATAAGAATCCTTTGGCGTTGGCATGTCTTTGTTTCTATCATATTGAACATTATATAGGAACCACCTTCACTACATTTATAAGTGGTGGTTCACATTAAATGAGAGTGTGAGTCCACTTTTTAGAAGCTTGAAATGCACCTAGAGGGAAAATTAGAAATGGAATGGCTTTGATAGTTAATACTAATAATTTAAGTTTCCTCAAAAAAAAAAAAAAAAAAAAAAAAAAATTAAGGGTAAACTCTAGTGAAAAATTCTAATTAGCTTAACCGGTATAAATTTTTAAGATTAAATAAGAAACTTGGGACCACATCTTGTCTAAAACTTGTTGGTGTCTAAGTATGATGTTAAAAAATAATCATTATAAAATTGATGTTATTGATTCAATTCTCTCATATCTATAAATAAATAAATAAAAATAGATATGTTGCACCTCCAATAATATTGAATAGCCAAGTTGACTTAGCAAAACTCCATACCATTATCAAATCTCAAATTGCAATAAGAGATTCTAGAATTTTCTTTTTTTTCAAAAGACATCATACGTGAAAATGTGATGCCATTGTTGCTTTCTGCCTTCCTAGGTTTCCCTCTGTGAAAACCTAGAGCAGTGGAGCTTTTCAGTCCTTGTCGCAGTATAGGTTGCTTGTCCCCTCCAGTGGTAGACCACTTAGTAGGGCTTTCTCATCTTATTACCATATAGGCAAAGACAATGGATATTCTAGAGGGGTGTATGGGTCCTTTTTGGACAGAACCCAAGGACCCTGAGCCTTTTACTTGTTGTTTTAAGGGACTGGGCTTGGTTCACCACATCTAAATGGGATGGTTACGAACCAGATGGTGTACAGAACACGAATCCTACAACACATGCATGCTAGCAAATGAGAATATATGCATAGAACAACAAGAAATAGTAAAGGGGCAAAGTGGTAAAGAAAGACACAAAATGAAGACTTTAAGGGTCCTAAAGACAATGTGAAATATTCCATTACTTTCTTAATTGTGTAATAAATTATGCTCACTAGGACGTGCTACAAGGTCCAAATAAGTTCAAAAATCACAGACTTAGATGGCTCTTCAGGCCTTTAAGACTTGCAAAGTTTGAATTCCTTCGAATCCAAGTGTGCTTTCTAGTGGCTATTTGAGGATACCAGGTGGTATCTCCCTCTCTTTTCTTTTCTTTTCTTTTTTGAATTCTAACATAGTTTTCTCAATGATTTTCTTTCATTCACTGTTGCTGACTGACTTTCACTGTTGGCTGTTCCTCCTTTTTATAGTGTCATCCTCAGGTTTCTAGGGTATCACTGATTCCCCTCATTTGTTCCATAGGGTATCAAAACCAATGTTGTGGCAGCAACATTGGTGGCTGGTTCCTTCCTCATTTCTCATAATTTTCTTCTTTTGGTGCTTCTTCCCGAAAAGTCTCTTGTTGTCTTTCCATTCTGGGGTGTCTTTAGAGAGCAGACTTTTGGCCCTTCTTCTTTCAAGGCTTCTGAATCTCACCTTTTCAGATTAAGCTTTTGGCTCCCTTTCCCTTTGTCATTTTTCCCAAGTTAGCTGATTCCTTCCTACCAGATTGAAAGTTTCCCAGCCATTTCCTTCACGGTTCTTCTTTCTATGTTCCTCGAGGTACCAGCCCCTTGTTTATGAATTGTTAGTTTCCAAATCTTCTGATTCCTTTCTACATCATTGGGTGGTTGATAAGGACATATCTATTCTTGTTTCTTGTGTTTCTTGGCGCCCCCCTTTAAGCTGTCTTAATTTAACCCTGACTTTGCTACACGTTTTGAGGATCCCGAGCTCTTGGCAGTCCCTAAGTATCCCGACCTAGTTCTTACCATTGAGGTCTCTAGCGACTTTCTGACCTTGGCGGGCTGAGCTTTTCTTCTTCCCTTTGTTTCATGAGTTCTAAGGCTTACCCCTTCGTGGGTTTGGGTTTCTCCTTAAAACCCTTAATGAATTTGGGCCTACCATCTTTTTTTCTTTATTGTGGGCTCAAGTATTTTATTACTTTCATGGAGGTCAATTCTTTGTGCCCTTTTTGGGCCTTGGCGCAACAATGTGAATTTTTAGACCTCAACATTTATCCACCCGAGCTTGTGGGTTGCTTGCAGCCCACGTGTGAGTAGACCAGAACCTTAATTTTCGTAGGAGTTCCTTCTCCACTATCTTAATTGGCCTCAGGATCTTGCTTTTCCCGTTATTCCTAGGTATCCCTTTTTGTTTTGTTTTTTTTTTTTTTTCCTTCTTCGTGTGTTGTACTTCTTTTGTAACTACTCCCTTTTACACAGAATGTGGCAGTTGAATGTTTGAGTGAAAACTTTCTCATCCACTTTTTACGTTCTCCGTAACTCCTATTAATAACTGCCAATAACTCTCTTCTTCAAAAAATTAAATATTGGCAACTGGCGCGTCTTTCTATACATCGTCTTCTCCAACTACTCTTTGCACCATTATTGCATTCATTTCAAACTTTCTTTTCACTTTTTAGAAATCTTTATCTCCAAACTTATTTTCTTCCTTCCAATTATTCTGTTTCTCTGTTCTTGCTTCTGTATTCTTCACTCCCTTGACTTCCCTGTTTCCTAGTGCATTTGCTATTCCATGGCTTCTTCTTCTTCATGAAAAAGGAGGGAGCGCACCCCCAGTCCTTCTGAGGGTGAAAGCTCCTCTGGGTTTGCATAGGGCAAGACGCAGGAGGTTGTGGAGCGCCCAACTTTTCCTTTACGGGATCCCTGGTACACCCTCAGCTTGTTTTTTCTTCAGGTGTCTTACGGTGAGGCCCTTCTTTCCCCTTACACTTGGGTGTTTTCCGACTAGTATGGGTTTGCCAGTTCCGCCCAAGTTCCAGATCCTAAGGAGGTTTTATATCTTCAAATTAGGCAGGGATCTCGTGAGGCGATTCCCATTTTCTTTGACTTCGTTCTAGGGAAGATCAACAGTTGGCTCGTTTGGGTGGACAAGGAGCTTTCTGATGATGAATTCGTCGTTTGTCTGGAGCATGACGGGATTCTACAATCGGAAGCAATTTTCAGGAACCTTGAAGGCTTTAGAGATGCCAAGGGTCTTAGACACTTGGTGCGCCATTGGTGCCCTTCTCTTCACACCTTCATCTTTTTTGTTGGTGAGCTTACCATCATTTTGGAGGATGTGGTCAACAACTTCCTTCTCCTAGTGTTTGGTGATGAGAATCCTTTCGATATCAGCCTTTCTAGCTAGGATTTCAAATTAGAAGACAAACTATTCAGTCACTTTGGCGGGCATACAGCTTCCCCCAGTGGGAAGCCAACCAGGATGGGCAAGTGGGACATGAACCTTTCTCGAGAGAAGGACAAGGCAGTTAGGTGAGTTGGGTTCTTGGCATTGTGGCTTAGTAAGTTCTTATTCAGTGAGTTCCCCAAGTACGGGGATAAGTCTGTTTTCTTTCCTTTGGCAATTAGGTTGGCCTGGGGTGCCTAGTATCCTTTAGCCCTCATGTTCTTAGGCCATGTTTACTCTCAATTAGACTTGCTTCATGGAAATGAAGTTGAAGGCAATTCTTGCTATGCTATTACTTCGTCCCTTCATTGCACCATTCTCCAAGTGTTCATGTGAGACCGTTATTCTGTCACCTTGGCGAAGTACAGGAGTTTAAAGTTTGTAAAGGATAAGTTCCAAGGATCCCTAGATATGATTAAGGGTTTGTGTGGCAGTTCTACTGATAGCCATACCATCATCTTTCACTGGGCTAACTTGAAAGGTGGTAGCCTCAATTTGGTGGAGTTATTTGATTAAGCAGGGCAACTTAGTTGGCGTTCTCCTCAAGAGTTCAGTCCTGGGTTCGTTCGTGACTTTATGTTGGCTTCTTTCCTTAGCTTCCCAGGGAATACTTTTGATCTGTGTAGGGGGGATGAAGGTAGCTTGGCGTATTTTGCTTGTATCAGTCCCTCGTGGCTTCTAGTGCTCTCTTTAAGTGGTCCCACGCACACTCACTACTCAGCTCACCAAGTCCTTAGGTAGTTTGGTTTTGACCAGGATATCCCACCAATGTTTGAGGAGGTAGTGCCTTCTCTTCCTTCTTTGGATCCGTTTATGAGGTGTCATACTTTTTCCTATTGGTCACGTTGGGGCCCTTAATTTGTAGTGCCATACTCCCAAAGGGGAGTCTTTGGTTCCAGTGGCTTCGCTGGCTATTGGAGGAGAGTTTAGAAATCCTTCTCAGATTTTGTTGCTTTTGGTAAGATTGCAAGGGTTTCTAATTCTGGTATTTTCTCTACTCCTACTTTCAACAAATGTCTAGCCCTTCCTACTACTGTCATTGTTTCTGTTGCAATAAGTAGCAAGACAAGATTTGCGGAGTGGCATGCTGCTATGGGTAGTAGGGTATGCTATGCAAATGATTTCCTTGAGGCTTGGTCAAGATGTGACCTTATTGTGGGTGCCTCTTCTAGTGTGCTTATCAAGAGAGGGGTGGTGGAGGCAATCAGTGCTGTAACCCCCGTAGGTAAAGGTAAGGAGAAGAAAATTAAATAGGAAGCTGTCAGGAGAGTTAAGCTTGAAGAAAGCATTGAGGGTGCTGAGATTGGTCTTGAGACTAAGAAGAGGAAGATTGCTAAATCCCACAAATAGTTAGTCATTTTTGAGGAGCCCAAGAGAGTGGAACCCTCTTCAGTTGGAAAGAAAGTTGGCCACCCTTTAATCCCAAAGATCCAAGTGAAGACTAAGGTAGAGTCTTCTCTTTCTCAAGTTCCTGTGAGTTCTTAGGCCTAGGGTTCTTGGGGGTCCTTTGGGGTCCTTTGATTTCATACCCCAGTCTCCCTTTAGACCCTCCGGGCGTACCTGTAGTAAGCAAAAGGCCATCAAAGAACCTGTAGAGAGAGAAAGAGAGAAGGGCAAGGCTTTTTTTTTTTTTTTTTTTGACATTTGCCCATACTAGTTCATTGTTCCTGTTGTGTTTCTCTTCTTCTTCTACTTTTTTTAACTGATGAATGGCCACTCCTCTTTTGTAGTCCAAGCACAAGTCAGGTCCTAAAAGGGTCAAGAGTCAGTCGTCTTGTGATGATGTGGTATGGTTTTCCTCCACTTGTGCTTTTTATTGCTTGCTTTCTTTCCTTTTTTGGTGTTGTGTACATATGCATTTTGTGATGTTTTGCCACATACTTTTCTTTTCCTTTTGCAGGTTGAGGTACCCCCTCCCACGACTGGTGGGAGTCTAGGGAAAGAAGTGATGACAGCTCAATCTGCTGTTCCTTTAGGCGTGGAAGAGGAGCCCCCTAGTGGTGATATGGCCAAGGAAGTCGAGCAGGCAGCGAAGGATGTCCAGCCCACTTTTCCTTCTGCTCCCCTGGCTGTTCAGGACCCCAAAGCTTTCTAGCCTCCTGTTCCCCGAGATCCCAAGCCTGTGCAGACTACCAGTCCTACCAAGACTATGCCACTTGAGTCCACAACTGGGCTTGCGTTGCGCAAAGAGACCTTAGGGGGTGCGTCTTCATCCATACAAGCAGGCAAGGCTCATCCATTCTTTATTAATGTTTATTCTTATCTCCTTTATGCTTTCTTCCTGAGAGTTCTTGTTTTCTTTTCCTCTTTTAGGCTAAACCAGCGCTCTATTTGCTCTTAAGACCGCCTCTTGTTTGGAGTTAGAGGGTTCTGAAGGCGCATACTGCTCACCATCGTTATACCTCCCCCTTCTTCCCCCTTTGTTTTTGGTTCACATCTTTCCCCCCTCTCTTCCATACTTCTCCCTTGCCTTTTCCTTCTATGGCGAAGCCCCCGATATCCTTCCCTTCCTTTAGCAATTTTGCCAAAGTTTCCTCACATTTTCTCCAATGTGCTGTGTGTTCTTTCACAAAGTCCTCTTGGAAGTTAGAGGGGCAAGAGGACGAGGTTTTGCCACAGGGAGCTGATACTGGTTCTTTAGCTTTCTCTCACTTTTTCTACTTTATATATTTTCTTTTCTTCTTTTCCCATTTTGACTTTGTCTACTTCTGCAGGTGCAGACATAGGTGATAAGGATCTTGAACCCATAGGTACTGAGGTAGTTGTGGAGCCTACTCCCAATGTCCCAGTTGTTGAAGCTCAGGCAGGGATCCCCCAAACCATCCATAGGGTCGAGAGTTATCTAATTCCTGAGAGTGAAGACACAACAATGGAGGAGGTTTTAGGGGTGACTGTCTCAGATCTTAGCTCAGGGTTCCCTGCTTTCTTGTCCCGCTTTGATTTCTTGGAGTTCAACAGCCTCCCTGCGAGCCATTTTCATAGTTTTAGGCCTCCTTTTGGCAACTTCTTGAGATTCTTTGTGCCCATCGAGGGTTTGCCACTGTTGGAGGGGTTGTTTAAAGCTCATGGGGACTTCACTAGTGGGTTCAAGGGAGGCGTTTTTCTGGGCAATATCTTGAAGTAGCTTTTATGTGCTGTGTTGCTCTCTTTGAAGGACCTATGTCAAAAACTGTCAGGTTAGATCACCCATGTCAAAACTTGTCATGTAAATTCAAACCTTTGCACCACAAAGTTTCATGAAGCAAACTCTAAACTTTTCTGAATCAAGCTCTTACAAGAATAAGTTTATAAATATCAAATGAAAAGATCAAAAAGAGTGATAGTTCATGAGTTATACAAATTAACTGACTAGAAATCAACTCTTGTTTTTCTTGCAGGAAATTAAAAGAGGAAAAATCTCCTGAACTTCAATTTTTAAAGGAAAAATCTCATAAAAAAATTTCAAAGGATAAATCTCCTAAAAAACTTTCCAAAGGATAAATCCCCTAAACAAATTTCCAAAAGGACAAATCTCCTAACAATTTTTCAAAGGATAAATCTCCTAAAAAACTTTTCAAAAGGATAAATCCCCTAAACAAATTTCTGAAAGGACAAATCTCCTAACAATTTTTGAAAGGATAAATCTCTTAAATCTTCAAAGGATAAATCTCCAAAACAAAGTTAAAAAAAGGAAAAATCTGCAGAACAAATCTTCAAAGGAAAAATCTTCTAAACAAACCTTCAAAGGACAAATCTCCTGAATAAATCTTCAATGGACAAATCTCCATAAACACATCTTCAAAGGATAGATCTCCTAAAGAAATCTTCAAAGGAAAAATCTTCATGAACAAATCTTCAAAGGACAAATCTCCATGAACAAACCTTCACAGGAAAAATCTCCTGGACAAATCTTTAAAGGACAAATCTCTTGAGCAAATCTTCAAAGGATAGATCTCTAGAACAAATCTTCAAATGAAAAATCTCCTAAACAAATCTTCAAAGGAAAAATCTCTTGAACAAATTTTCAAAGGACAAATCTCCTGAATAAATCTTCAAAGGAAAAATCTCCTAAAAAAATATTCAAGAGGAAAAATCTTCTGAACAAATCTTCAAAGGACGAATCTCTTGAATAAATCTTCAATGGACAAATCTCCATAAACACATCTTTATATGATAGATCTCTTGAATAAATCTTTAAAGAAAAAATCTCCATGAACAAATCTTCAAAGGAAAAATCTCCATGAACAATTCTTTAAAGGAAAAATCTCCTGAACAAATTTCCAAAGGAAAAATCTTCTAAACAAATATTCAAAGGACAAATCTTCATGAACAAATCTTCATGAACAATTCCAGATTGAAGTAGAGGAGGAACTTTGATCGACATTTCAACAATCCCTGATCGAAGTAAAGAAGAACCTTTGATCGACATCTCAACAATTCCAGATAAAAGTAGATGAAGACCTTTGATTGTCATTCAATTCCAGATCAAAGTAGAAGAGGACCTTTGATCGTCATTCCATCCCAGATTGAAGTAGAGGAGGACCTTTGATAGACATTTCAAAAATTCCAGAACAAAGTAGAAGAGGACCTTTGATTGTCATTCAATTCCAGATCAAAGTAAAAGAGGACCTTTGATCATCATTCAATTTCAGATTGAAGTAGAGGAAGACCTTTAATCGTCATTCCTTCCCATTCTAGATTGAAGTAGAGGAGGACCTTCAATCGGCATTTCAAAAATTCCAAATCAAAGTAGAAGAGGACCTTCGATCGACATTCCATTCTAGATTGAAGTAGAGGAGGACCTTTGGTCGACATTCCATCCCATTTTAGATCAAAGTAGAAGAGGACTTTTGATTGCCATCCCACTCCAGATCAAAGTAGAAGAAGACCTTTGATCATCATCCTAGAAAATTCCATTTTCAAGATTAGGACAGAAAAGTACTTTGGTTAGCCCAATTGCCAAGAATCATTTCCAGAGTCATCAACTACTCGCTAAGTTCAGTATTTTCATTTTTTGGTCAAAAGATAAGGCTAGTTCTGTGTTCCAAGGTTTTAGGTTCGAGAGCTAGGTCATCTTTGAAAATTCAACCTCAATTAAATCATGGTCGCTGAAATTAGTGTATTTATTTTACAATGACCTTCACTTTTCAAGCTCTATCAATGAGGGGCATTTTGTGGACATTTAATTTTGCACCCATGATTTAATCAAAGAGAATAACTCGAGTTACCATCCATGTACCCCAAAAATCATAATTGCATCACATGCATCAATTTGTTCTTACATTACACGCATCATTTTGTCTTTGCATGACATGCATCATGTGATTCATTACATATCATGAAAATGATCTTGAGATTTTAACGGTTGCAATAGTGTTTCCAATTTCTAAATCGGACTATCAGACTGAAAGATATCACATAATCAAGTTTGCAAGGTCCATGTGCATTGTGTCTAGGAAGAGTCGGACACAAATGATTAATTTAAATTAATTTTGAGTGGTCAAACAATTAAAATTAATTAAATAATTTTGTGATTGGTTGATAATTAGTGTTTAAGATAGAGATGCGTGCTTAGGAATAAAATGGATGATTGGATAACAATAAAATTGTGGATAATCTGAACTTTATCGAGATTTATTTTAAGGGATTTATCCACAAGAGAATTATTCTTAAAAAGCCCGAATTATCTAGAAAAAAGATAAACAATCATAGACGGAGGATGAAAACACGTCTAGATACAAGGATCGGCTAAAAAACCCTAGAAGAGGAGTCCAAATGGCACTCGAACACGAACGCGCATTCAGCCTCCAAGAGCTAATTTGGCACATTTGGAGTGTCGAACGAAATTCTAAAAGTGCCAAATTGCACTTGGATGGGCTTTGGCCCAACGGTCTTCTGGTAATAATAATGCACACCCTTTTCAACGTTTTCGCAAAAGGATGCGTCTGGATTCAAACCCTAATCGTTCGTATCTCTATTTTAGAGCCTTCTGACCTCTATCAATAGAGGCTGAACGTCATAATTCAACACCTTTTTTTTACGCTATGGGAGGCATACGTTTTAGGCTCTCAAATTGCCCATATTTTCTAATCCTTTCTCTGAGTGTTGCTGCTTCAATTAGGAATTTTAGGTTTCAAAGAGAATTGCATAAATTTCTTTGAACCCTAAAACATTCTCTCAAGAACAAAGAGTGCTCATGCAAGAGATTGTTTCTTAACCCTTTTTCTTATGATGTGATGATGCATGTTATATCTCTTTCCTTTTCAAATAGTCATAATATGGATTGTTGTTTTTTTATGTGATTGTTATAATGTCTTTCTTGAATGTCAATAATTACCATGTAAATAATTCTTTTTATTAAAATAAAACAGATCTGCATCTTTTCTAGATGTAGATCTGAATTTTTCTCAATAAAAAAATAGATCTGCACCTTTCTAGATGTAGGTCTAAATTCTTCTCAATATAAAAACAGATCTACATCTTTTCTAGATGTAGATCTGAATTTTTCTTAATATAAAAACAGATCTGCGTCTTTTCTAGATGTAGATATGAATTTTTCTCAATATAAAAACAGATTTGTATATTTTCTAGATGTAGATCTAAATTTTTCTTAAATCAAAATTGATTTGTATCTTTCTTAAGATACAAATCTGATATTTTAATACATGTGATAAGGGTAATTTTGGAAAGATATCAAACTTATTCACAATAGATGCAATCGTTGGGTTAAATAAACTCGTCGACCATGCTATACATCTAGTAAAGAAGACGACGCCTACACACCTAAAGCTAACGACTTTGATCTTGACCCGTCGACTCTTTTTCCAAGCAAGCAACATTTTGAACCCGATGAGTAGAACGTCCGAACAGGAGGGAGAGTTGACGGGGATAAAGAAACCCATGACGAACTCAACTTCGCTTTGCTTGGACTCCACGCATGAGTATATAAGGAAACATCTTGTACCCTACGACTAACTCTGATTGAGGGAATCCCTATAAGGAAAGGACCCTCAAGATACTCGCAATCATGGAGATCTTCCTTACAAGGAAGGGCCTTCTATGCCAAGGAACAAATGTCAATCCTACCTACTATAAAAACCCAAAACCCTTGCAAACCAAGGTACGCATAGTTCACCCTAACTCTAGCATTCTAGAATTGTGAAAATTCTCTAACATGACCGTTGGAGAGTATTTGGCCAGTACCACACTGATGCTCTTCGTAGGGTCTTCATCTTTTGTGTTTTGTAGGTTTTTATCTAGAGTATATGAGAACTGTGTAACTTATTAATGATTTTCAACATCATCAACATGCAAATTGTTGAAATAAAGAAAAAGATCATGTACTACTATGTTTGTGTTTGTTTTTATTCATGATTGCATAAATTCATATTATGAGTGAAACTCTCTTCTTAAAAAACCTTTTCCACTTTTTTTTTTTTTAAAACACATAAAAAACAGATCTGATTTTTTTGATCAAAAACCTTTTCCATGTACAAAATCAGATCTGATTTTTTTTTTTTATGCCAAAATCATTTTTCTTTTAATCATAAAAATAGATTTGAATTTTTTTTAAATAAAAAAGGGGATACATTCATAAATGGTTTATGTAATTAGTTTATTTCACATGTTCAACATATTATATATAACATACATAAAATGGTACATTGGTCACAAGACTCTAGAAGATTAGACTTTGTCTGGGCAGAATGGTGCCTAACATCTTCCCATTCTGTAACCTAGCCTCCAGATTTAGATCTTTGGCTAACTAGATCTAGTCTTGTCTTTATTTATTTTGGGTAGATTGTAACTATGACAAAAAACCATGTATATTTGGTAGTTTGTAACAGGGACCCAAAGCCATGTAATTTTCAATTTTTTTTTTTTAATTATGTATTTTATTATTCAATCAATGAGAAGAAAATTTTAGTCATGTATTTGGTATTTATTTTTTCTTATGTTTTTCTATAAAAAAAATAAGTGGCGACTCCACACCACTTACCCAAAAAGAGAGGTGCTCTAAAAAGCACTCCAAAAATCTCTCTTTTTTGAGAGGCAGTTTCCCGGTCTCTCACACTTGGAAAGGTGCCCAACCGCAGGGAATCCTCTTCCACCTCCTTTGGGAGTAATAGAAATCATCCATGCTTATTCAAGGGGTACGTTAGTGATTCGGAGGAAAAGGGGTACCGACTGTGGTCCTAGTGGAGAATAGTCAGGACACGCAACCATCCAAGAAGAGGTTGAAGTATACTCGGGAGCCCATTGCCTTTGATAATGACGATCTAGAGGGAACGACCCAACCACATGATGGCGCGTTGGTGGTAATAGCTCGAATAAGTGGTTTTATAGTGAAGAGGGTGTTAGTAGACCAAGGAAGTGGTGCCAGAGTGATGTATCTTGATCTGTTTAAGGGGCTTGGTTTGAAGAATGAAGATTTGTCTAAGTACGATACACCCTTGGTTGGGTTTGATGGTCAGATGGTGGTCCTTGAGGGGAGATTTTGCTCCCCGTGAACATGGAAGGCAAGGAAGTGATGGTGACCTTTATAGTGGTCAATTCATTCTCACTGTATACAGCAATACTTGGAAGACCATGGATTCATGCAATGAGAGAAGTTCCGTCTACATTGCATGTTAAGGTCAAATTCCATACCGAGCATGGTATTACTAAAGTAAAGGGAAACCAATAAGTGGCCAGACAATGCTTGGTAGCCGTTGTTAACTGGGAGATTAAGTAAAAGGAGTCTCTCGAGGAGGTCCCTTTATAGCAATTACAGGAACCCAGGAGGAAAGGGGTCTAGTTGTGTCGAGGAGTTGATAAGGGTGAGTATTTTGCCAGATGAGAATAGAAGTTTTTAGGTAGGAGCAGGAATGTCTAATGAAGATAGGGTGAAAATGTTGTTATTGCTTGTACAATATGTAGATGTATTCGCTAAAAGCCCTTATGAAGTACCTGAGGTAGATCTAGAGTTTATAGTGCATAGGCTTAATGTAGATCTGCTCTTTCCACCTAAGAAACAGAAGTCAAGGAGGTTGGCTAAAGAGCATGTTAAAGCCATCAAGCAGGAAGTGAAGAGGTTAAAAGAAGCGAGGGCAATAAATGAGGTTTTCTTCCCAAAATGGTTAGCAAATACTATGGTGGTGAGAAAGAAGAACGGGAAGTGGAGGGTATGCGTGGACTTTACCGACTTAAACCGAGTATGCCCGAAAGACCTCTTCCCTATACCAAAGATTGATCAGCTGGTAGATGCAACATACGGACACTCAAGGATGAGTTTCCTGGATGCTTTTTAGGGTTGCCATCAGATCGCCCTGGCTGCTGAGGATTAGAAGAAGAAAGCATTCATTTCTACCGTTGTTAATTATCATTACACTGTGATGCCATTTGGCTTAAAGAATGCTAGGAATACTTATCAACGGATGATGACGAGAATATTTAAGGATAAGATTGGGCGTACAATGGAGGTGTATATTGACGACATGGTGGTGAAGAGTAAGAAGGAGCTGGGGCACATCGATGATCTCAGGGAAGTGCTTGAAGTACTCTGGCAACACAAATTGCGTCTTGACGCTGACAAGTGTGCCTTTGGAGTGGGGGCTATCAAGTTCCTTGGATATATGATTACTCACCGAGGAAAAGAAGTTAATCCTAATCAAATCAATGCTATAGAACACCTCAAGTCTCCGAACAATCTGAAGGAGGTCTAGGTGTTAACCGGCATGCTAGCTGCATTAAACCGGTTTATTTCTAAGTTTGCAGATCGGTGCCATCCATTCTATCAGCTTCTGAAAAAGTGAAAGGGATTTCGATGGATTGAGGAATGTGAGAAGGCCTTGTAGGATTCGAAGGAGTATTTGATGCGGGCACTAATGTTGTTGGCTCTAGAGCCTGACGAGGATTTGTTCATGTATCTTTCAATGTTCGAGCATGCCGTGAGTGCTATGTTGTTGAGGTATCAAGGTGTGCAACAGCCAGTATACTACATCAGCAAGATCCTGGTTGATGCCGAAACAAGATATTTGTCCTTAGAGAAGTTGGTGTTAGCCCAAGTGCATGCCACGTGGAAGTTGCCCCTCTATTTTCAAGCTCATATTGTCTACGTGTTAACTGAGTATCCCCTGTAGTCCTTGTTGAAGAGATCTGATTTTACCGGTAGGAGAGCCAAGTGGGGAACTCAGCTAGGTTCTTTTGACATAAGGTATAGACCCAGAAGTTTAGTGAAGGGTTAAGTCCTTACGGATTTTGTTGTAGAATTTTCCTCGAGAAGGGAGGTGGAGATCGTTCACCATGTGGAAATCTAGCCATAGAGAGTATTTATGGATGGTGCATCTAGTGCACTAGGGGCTGGGGTAGAAATTGTTATTATCACATCGGAGGGGTTACGAGGGGAACATTCCTTTAGGTTGGGCTTTAAGGCTTCCAACAATGAGGTTGAGTATGAAGCCTTACTTGCCGAACTAAGAGATGTTTTGAATTTGGGTACACAGAAAGTGGAGGTTTACTCGGATTCTTGGTTGGTTGGGATTTTGAAGCCAAAGATTCCTAGATGATCGATCATTTATAGTTGGTAAAGCAGACTATAAAGCAGTTTCAGGAAGTGAAAGTTGTTCAAATTTCTCAAGGACAGAACCGACATGTCGATTCTCCGGCCACTTTAACGTCATCACTGAATGAGGAAGTACCATGGTTGATTAGAGTGAAGGCGGTGAAAGAACCCAGCATTGATGCAAGGGTGAGTGTCTCGGTGGTGGCAATGTTCGAACCTTGCTAGATGGATCTAATCATTGATTTTTTGGCCAAGGATCGAGTGCTAGTTAATGGAAAAGAAGCGGACAAGGTACGCCGAATTGGTGCTCAGTATTGGTTGTCGGCAAACCGCATTTTGTACCGAAGGTCTTTCAGGGGACCGTATCTATAATGCTTGCACCCAAGCAAGGTTAATGAGCTATTAATTGAGCTCCATGAGGGGATCGGCAGTAGCCATGTTGGGGAACACTCATTGGCCCACGGTGCAATGACCGAGGGATTTTGGTGGCCATGGATGCATATGGACGTTGTTGAATATGTTTGAAAGTGTGAGCAGTGTCAAAAGCATGCCCTTTTGTTACATCAACTAGCCAGGAGTTTGAATCCTATAAGTAGCCCGTGGCCTTTCGCACAGTAGGGGCTAGATATTATAGGTCTGTTTCCTCGAGCTACAGGAAACCGCAAATTTGTTTTAGTCGCTGTGGATTACATCACTAAGTGGGCGGAGGTCAAACTGTTAGCCAACATCTGGGATGTAGATGTCAAGAAGTTTGTATAGAAAAATATAGTAACAAGATTTGGAGTCCCAGAGTCCTTGGTATCTGGCAACGGGTTGCAATTTGATAGTAAAGCCTTCCTCAAGTTCTGCAGCAATCTTGGTATTAAGAACAGGTATTCAACCTGGGCATATTCACAAAGCAATGGTTAGGTCAAGGCCATGAACAAAGCAATTATGAATGGGTTGAAGAAAATATTAGAGGGCACTAAGGGGATGTGAGCTGAGGAGTTGCTGAAAGTCTTATGAGCCTGCAAGACAACCCCCCGAAGATCTACGAGAGAAACTCCTTATCGTTGATGTACAGTGGGGAAGCAGTAATACCAGCTGAAATAATCCTTTGCAGTGCTTGGGTTTCAGGATTTTCCCTTGCCGAAAATGAAGAGCTGATGGAAAAACAGTTAGACTCGCTAGAAGAACACTGGGAGTCAGCAACCATAAGGCTGGCCGAGTATCAATAGAAGCTTGCTTGTCTATATAACAAGGATGTCAAGAGTAAGGAGCTTAGTGTCGGAGACTTAGTGTTACGGAAAGTAGTGGGGAATGCTCAAGATACCAATGCAGGAAAGTTAGCTCCAAATTAGGAATGCCCCTATAGGGTTACCTTTATTGCAGGAGTTGGAGCGTATTACTTGGAAGAAATGGACGAAAGGCCACTACCCCAGTCATGGAATTTTCAAAATCTGAGAAGATTTTACCATTACTAATAGGAGTTAATAGTTATGTACAATTGTTGTGCAGAATAACAATGTTTATGTGTGCAATATACATAAGAACTTTATTTTATCTAAGGACAGAAGTCTATCCTCGGTTTGATCTTGGTCATCGAGTAGGTGGAAACCTAAGCTTTATATTATCTAAGGACAGAAGCCTATTCTTGGTTCAATCCCTATCACTGAACATGTCACGTCCCTGCCAGTTTAAAAAAAAAAAAAAAAAAAAAAAAAAAAAAAAAAGGGCTTTTATGGTTCCCACATGCACCCACCTACCCCCACTACCCATCATTCTCCACCATTCATTTTTCTTTTACCTCTTCTCTTTTTTGGCCGGCTCTCCATTCTTTCTTTCACTTTCTTTCTTATCTCTTTCACTCCCTCAAACTCACGGCTAGCCTCCACTTCAAAACACACCATTTCATCATCATTTTCCGGCAAGATCACCGGAAAAATACTTAGGCACCCCTAAGCATCTTCATCATTTTATTTGAGGTAAAAATTTCTAATCTTTTTGGTAGATTTCACACTTTTATTTGAGGTTATTTTTATCTAAGTTTGAATAATTATACCCATGTGATTTATGAGCATTAGAAGTGATATTTATGTGTTTTTATGTATGAGTTTTGTGTTGGTAGGATTATTTGATGAGTGGGTATATATTTTGTACCAAAAATAGCTACTTAAGGTTTATGTATAGTGGAAAAATTTAGGGGTTTTAAGTTATAATGTTTGATGGTTGGTAAATTTAATTTTTCCATTGCCATTGGGTTTATTTGGAGTTAGTTGAAGTTCTAAATTTCTTGTCTTAGAGGATATTGTGATTTTGCTTTCATGGGTCTCTTGATGATGTAGTATGAATTTATGGAAGTTAGTTACAATTTTGGAGATGATGGTAAATAAGTAAATCAATTTGTTGAGAAACTTTGGAAGTGGAATATGTTAAAATTGATGAGGTGAAATACTAGGCTTGTCAAATTAAGTGTTTATTTGGCAATTTCTAAATTGTGGCTAGATACAATTTCAAGTTCTATGCTTATTGTAATAGGTTTACTTGATATTAATTAGGTTCTAGCTAATCTCCTTGGAGCTTGGAGAATTAAGATTTTGCGGTTGCGAGGTAAGTAGCTTTTTAATGGGATTTTTGGAAAATAATTACATTGCATAAATGTTATTTTTGGGTTAGGCACATTTTTGGAAACCACCTATGGATACTATATTTTCCTAAAAGCTATTGTGTCGTAACCTTAATATATGTATGTATATGATTATATATATATATATATATATATATATATGAAATTGCATTATATTTGGTATTGCACTTGGGGAAATGCATGAATTGTTGATATGGAAAAATGAGCATCTTTTATTTAATATTTGATATGGAAATCATGGATTTTATGGTATATTAGAAAATTAAAGATGCTTATCTTGTCTTACTACGTGAGAAATTGATAGAAAATCTTTTTGACAAGAATGGAGTTGAAAACCTTACAAACCTTGTGTAAGTTAGATTATTTAAGGTTTTCTAAAACTATCTGGATATAAATTGTATTTGAAAGGAAATGTACACTGTGAGCTTTATGTAGTTTAACACCAAACCATGAGTGATTTCCCGGTGATCACCCGATTTGGTTTTCGTAGTCTTTGTGACAACGGAATCAAATCCAGGTCAGTGCCTTTTCACTTTGGATGACGCGTTCTTCCCTGCCCCCCATGGGGGGAAGAGGTTCCTTGATTGTGTGTGGGTGAGGCTGCTGTCCATGGGGCCAAGAGACCACATGCAAGAGAGGGCCTATTTTGACGCGCTCTCTCTGCTGCCCATGGGGGGGGGGGGAGAAAAACCTTGAGGGTATGGGTGAGGCTGCTGTCCATGGGGCCAAGAGTCTGCATACCAGAGAGGACAATATCATGCTAGTTGTGAATGGGTGGATCCCCTGACCGGTCTATGTGGTTGTGTAGTATATTTGTGATAATTAATCTTTTGTTAGATAGTATGGTTTTGAAAATTATATTGTCAATGCTCACAGATTATAGTATATAGTTTCAAGATAGTTACTTAGAGGAATTTTGTATTTCATCAGTTAATCATTCTTGTCATAATCCTATTATTGAAGATGAAACTTGCATTTCCCCCACCCCCATTAATTATGCTACTTACTGGGTTTTGTCTCATCCCATTATATTTTTATAAACTTTTCAGAATAGGCAACACCTTTTTGAGACAGCTTTTTGGTGGCTTATAGTAGTTAGACTAACTACTGATGGAGGCTGAACTTTTGTAATGGAGTTACTAGATGATGTACGTCTTAGTTTAGGCTTGACTCATTCTTTTGAATATTGTGGTGATTGTAACTGTATTTCCACTAATGAGACAAGTTGTTGATATGTAATCATTTATTCAGACCTCTATTCTTTTGTGGCCAATGGTCCTTGTAATTAATGCTTAGAGCTCTGACTTACTTTAAGAGTATATTCAATGGAATTATTATGATAATTCTTCATGTGGGTACTTGATAGGATTTTATTTGGATTAAATTGTTAGAGAGTAAAAATTTACAGGTATTTGAGGCGTCTTTCTCACGCTTTGGACCCTTTGGGGTTTGGGGCGTGACAGAACAAGTGGAAACCCAAGCTTTATTTTATCTAAGGATAGAAGCCTATCCTCGGTTCGATTCCAGTTAACGAGCAGGTGGAAACCTAAGATTTATTTTATCTAATGACAGAAGCTTGGTCTCAGTTCAATCCCTATCACCGAATAGGGGGAAACCCAAGCTTTATTTTATCTAAAGGCAGAAGCCTATCCTCAGTTCGATCACGATTAATGAGTAGGTGGAAACCTAAGTTTTATTTTATCTGAGTAACAGAAGCTTGGTCTTGGTTCGATCCCTATCACTGAATAGGGGGAAACCTAAGTTTTATCTTATCTAAGTACAGAAGCTTGTTCTCGGTTCAATTCCTATCATGGAACAGGTGGAAACCTTATTCCTATCTTATCTAAGGACAAAAGCCTATTCTTAGTTTGATCCCTATCACCGAATAGGTAAAAACCTTATTCATATTTCATCTAATGACAGAAGCCTATGCGTAGTTAATATCACCAAACATGTGGAAACCCTAATTCTATTCTATCTAAGGACAACTTGAAATCTTCCTTACTTCACCAAAGAACAAAAGCCTTTGACCAGTTTAGAAGCGCGCATTATTTTGGTTACATCACATTCAATGAGCAAAGTAAAAAATGTAGCAGAAATGATTTAACTCTAACAAGGGCAATACTAATAAAAATTGTTCTCAAATTTAAATAAAAATTGATGTCTTGTCTACCTATCATGGAGACTCAATAAACTAAAGTAAAAAGAAAGTCTTGACACCACATTCCAGTGACAATAGTTAGTCAAAGTAAATAGAATAAAGAAAGCGTAGACAAAATCAAGAGGAAAGTAAAATTATTTCTCTCTTTCAAGCCACCAGGTCCTCGGGTTAGGATGTAACGGTATCCACAGTAGGCTGAGCGGGAACCTCCACTGCAGGTTGGGTAACAGGGTCTAGAAATGGAGATGGAGCTATGCGTGGCACGACATCTAGGTTGCTGGTAATCTTAAGGTCCACCAACTCCAGTTGGGAGTCAATTTCTTCCACCAACTCTCTCATGCTCGGAGTGTCCTTTTCTTCTTCAGCATTTGCAGGATTTCGAATTGGTCCGCTGAGAGCTGCCTTTTCTAAGTGCAGGCAGCTCAAGGATGCTGTTTCTGCCTTGGTTTTGTTGTTGTTGTGTCTCCGGGCGTGCACCGAGTACAAATTGGTCAATAGTCATCGTCCTTTTGGTGACCATGTTGCCTTCTTGTTCGGCTTCCACTTCTGAGGAGCTGATTAACTCCGCTTCTTGTTTGGATGGTTGAGCTTGGACTTATGGCTCTTTAACAGGTCTGTGAATAGCACGACCTTGGAAGACAAAATCTACTGAAGCGTCCCTTATCGGTACAAGAGACTCTGCCTTAACTAGCCTGGGGCCGAGGTCCCGAGCTTCTCCTAGTGTCAGGTTAGGAGGAAGAAAGTTTGGATGCCACACGTCAATATACGACAATAAGGGGTTGTCCACCAATAGGGCTTGTTCGAAAGGTTGCTAGGTAGAGTAAACCAGGTTGCAACCAAGTATGAGATGAGACGCCCAGAGCTACCCGTCAAAGTTAACGAAAATCTTTGAACGAAACACAAAAATTCAGATCTCTCACATGCACAACCCTGATGTTCGGCTTAAACCTTTTGCCTTTTGCGTTAAAATAAGGCAAAAGCTAGCTAATGTATGTTTAAACAAAAATAAAGACGAGTAAAACACATTATATTGTAAACAAAGTTAACTGTGCATGGTACTGACCAACGTCATGGGGTGAAGTTAGGCAGGTGAGCTTGTTGGCATGCCAATTGCCACTCACCTAGACATATTCTCCAGTCGAGTTTCTGTTAGAGTCAGGAAGGCACGATATGAGCCGTATTTGTACATCCCTAACTTTTAGGTAATAATCAAATCTAATGTTACCACATAAATCATACATAAAGTTTATATCGTGGTGGTTTAGTTGTAGCTTGTACAATTGGTTTAATTGGCTAACACAACTCACTACTTGGTAAAAATTTGGGGGGGGAGGGGGAGTTGATCGGGACATAAACCATAAAATCTAAGGGTACAAAGTATTAGGGGGTGTACGGGAAATCTAACCCCTTCCTCTAAAATAGCCATTAAAGAAAAAAACACTACATGAGGGCACTGTTGAAGAGAGATATCACCCTCTTGACAATAAGCAACCTCTACATCCCTAGGAATATCATAAACTGCCCTAAAGTTACCTAAAGACGCCTCGGTGTTAAGAAGATGTGTGAAACCGATCCCTAACTTTAGAGTGATAAAAAGAAACTGCAAAAAGAGAAGGAATGAATGAAGAAACTTATTGTGGGCTCTAGGAATTAGTGATCTTGTTTGGTGGATTTATGCACGGAAGAATGTGCTCGGCAGAGAGAAATTTGAAGGAGTGAGGACGTAAAAAGTAGTATAAAGAATCAAAAGGTACTATTTATAAGGGGAAAGCATTTAATGAAAGAGAAGTGGGAAAATATTTTTAAATTCTTTTTGTAACTCCCACACGTGTGGCCTTGATTCACGAACCATCAGATCATGATTGCGGTTAGACTTGACAAGCTGTCATAACGATCCTTTTAAGAGAGCATTAATAACTGTCATGTCCATTTAATGACTGACGATTAAGCTTCCCGAGGAACCTCCAGTATTTTCAAGGCGTCCTTGATTCATTCTCGGTAGTTGGACACAAATCAAGGGGGGGCTATTGTACGGCATATGGCTCCAAGCCCATTGGGCCTTGGGCCTTGGCCCAAACACTCCCAAAACATTCTCGAGTAAGTCTAATTATAAGCCTTTTTTAGTTAAGTGAATGTTCGGTAAGCCCATATTGATCAAGTATGAATTGGTCGGGGTGTACTTATTCAAAGCTGCCCGTAATCTCGACAACTCGATATTGCCTTGGGAAATATCGCTACCGAGCAACCTTTTAAAGGCTAGAACCAGCTCCAATGCCATTATTACTGTTTCATATGTGGTATATTCCTTGTCAAGAATAATCAAATCGAGTCCCACCCACATGAGAGAGACTAGAGCGTAAGCATGAACACTTCACCAAACTCAAGCTATAAATAGGGGAATTGAGTAGAGTAAGGATTGGGGATTCGGAGTCTGAAAATAGAGAGTGAAAGAGAGAGAAAGCATTTTCCATAGAGAGAGAGAGAGGGTCTTTAAGGGGTGAGGGGAGAAATTCGTGAGGGCAAAAGAGTTGCAATTAAGATACCTGGTAAGGAGCTACCCATAGTAGGAAATTCAAGACCCACTCTATATAAATTGTGAGCCCAACATTAGGCACAGTCCAGTGAGGAAAATTGGGCACGCACAACATCTTATGCAATAAAAAAAATAAAATAATGTGCAAGTGTAATCCAACCTATAGAGCAACTTTGACACAAAATTTCCTACAGATCAAATTGCCTGCTATAGTCAACCACCCCAACACATTTCCCCCTCACAACCAAGAATTATAAAGGAGAAAGGACAAGGATGATAGATCAAAGTAAACTACATCTATATAATATCTAAAAGTTGAAACTTAGAATTTAATGTTACTATGTTTCTGTTGAGTCACATTAGTGTAGCATTTTGGTCTATTTTAGTTCATTTTAGTCCATTCCATCCATTCTGTTCGTTCGATCCATTTTGGTCCACTTTGATACATTCAGTCCATTTCGTCTAATTCAGTGATGCTTGAGAGTTTGTGTAGAAAGAGAAGCTGCTTTATTGACAATTATGTCAATCTCAACATAATGTCAGTAAGTTCTTGATAAAATTACAATTTTTTTTTTTATTAAAGTCTTGATAAAATTATTTTATTTCTCAAAAAAAAAAAAAAGTCTTGAATTTTTTTTTTTCTAATTTAAGTGATGGATTTATTTTAATTTGCTTTCTCTTCAAGACATATAGACGATGAACCGTTTGCGAGGAGCACTAGAAATAAATTCTAACCTTATATTGCATTACTTACAAAATATCTCGCATTATATAATAATTTAATATAAATTATATTATGCTTCCTTGAGAAAAAAATTTACAAAATTTAAAAGACTTTCAAATAACAAATCTAGATAGTTTAATTTAGAAAAATTAATATATTATGTCAACTATATTTTGTTAGAAAATAATCACGTCATTTTAAGAAGAATTTGAGATTGACACTTATTTTTTTATAAATTTAATTTTTTTTTTCACTAAATAAAAAAAGAAAAAAAATCAAATCACCATTGCATGTGTCTGTCACTAGTAATCTTTTAAAAGCTGGCACAAAATCAGAAAAGCTGTTTCCAAACTCCCAGTAAATGCAGATACATCACAGCAAGCAGCAACAACATCGTGGCTTTGCTTCCATTCATGCTTAGCACAAAATTCATCAGAACACGTGAATGATGTCATAGGAAAATCTTCTTATGTCAAGGAAAGTAGTAAGAATTAAAAAAAAAAAACTGACCAAAAAAAATGCGAAACTTGTAGAAAACCCCTCACACTATCACTTTGTTTCAGAGGCAATAATAGAAACGCGAATAAAGGGTGCTCTCCTGATGCAGTGAGCTATACGAATGTAGTGTCAGGGTTGTGCAAGTGCGAGCATGGTAAGGTGAAGGAAGCGAGGAATCTCTTGTTATGAGGATTGAACCCAACACGGCAGTGTATAATGCAAAGATAAATGGGGTTTGCAGAGAATTAATACAAGTTTGAGGATGCATTTGGGTTGTTATCTGAGACGGTGGATAAGGAGTTGATGCTAATGTCATCACATACTCGCAGTTGTGGTTCAGGAATTTTTTTCAAGACTTAAATTAGAATAAATTTAATAAAAATAAAACTTGAATATTTTGACTTTACATAAAAAAAAAAACCAAGCACAAATACATAAAATTCAAGTCTAAATCGATACAATATTCCACTAATTTCTTTTTTAGGGAAAATATGGGCAAGAGGCTGAAAAAAGCCTTTTTGTAAATATACTATTTTTATTTCACCATGATCATTAACATGAAAAGATAAAACATTTTCTGACAACCTAAGATCTACAAGAAGATTATTCAAGTCAATGTGAATTTGTTTAGAAAATGAATCTTGCAATATAAGTGATAGCCTTAGAAGAAAGTAGGTGATTGTATGAGGGTAAGCTTTTGAACACATTGATTACACACAAAACAAAATTCCCTTTCATCACATTAATAAAGAAAACATCTTATTCTTACATAGGACCACAAAGTAGTTGAAAATCAGTGAAATCAGTAACACATATATAGCTACAATAGTATTCTAGAAAGCTTTAGACAAATGAGATTTGGCAATACGACCATCAGCTCCCTTTGGATAGAAACCCCCAGGTTTGCGCTCATCGCCACTCCCATATACAATCCTCAATATCTCCTCGGGAGTTCTGTCATACGCAACTGAGTATTCGTCCCCAGCAAGTACATTGCCTGTAATTAATCCCTCAGCGCCCTCATCCTTAGGGACCACGAGGCCTTCATCTTTTACACCTGCATTTCCTAGCTTATCCCTGAGCTGTGAAAAGCGGCTTGTAAACTCTGCAACAGTTTTCCCATATGGCCTAACCTTGATATTTTTGTACTTATATAGCAATGCACGAATAACTGCATCCTGGCCTGATTCCACACCCAAAAGGCCAGCAACAAGCTGAACATTTACACGCATGCATGCATCAATATTATAGTATTATTAGTTAAAAATGCGTGAAATGCACGATTGACGTTCAACTAATTAGGATAATCTATATTTGTTGCATGTGTGTGGTTTTTTTCTCTCTTCAAAAAAATTATTTATTCTACTATTTAAAGAAAATGTGAAGTGAAAATATTCTAGTGATAACATTCTAACGGATGATGTAAATATATGAAGTTTTGTAGAGATTTTTTTTTTTTAAATAAATAGAAAAATAACGTGAGAAAATGTGAGTTTTGGAAAGCTTATGTGGAAAAATTACAAGAAGTCAATGAAAAGTTAAAAGATTTTCATTTTATATTATACATATAAACTACTGCCAAGCTTATTACAAAGATTTTACAAACTAACTTAATTGTAAATATGATTAATGCTACTTCAAAAACATAATAAATAAATATTTAATTTTTTTGGTTATTATTAACACATCAATTTATAAAGTTTATATAATAAAATTTGTATCATCTTAAACATCACTCATTTGTAACTTTCGTTCTTCTCAAGCAAAAAAAAAAAAAAAAAAAAAATATATATATATATATATATATATGGATAAAGTTGATTGACAAATTTGAGGCTTACCCTCTTGGACTTAGGATCTTGGAGTTTGGTGCTCGCTCCAACATACCCCGTGAGCCCAACATAGGGAATAAGATACGATGCAAGAAGAAAGTTTAGGCCATTTCTGTAAGGGTCAAAACAAGGGACCAATTTTGTTTCAAATGCGTCATTTACCACCTTAGCAAATGATTCAGCACTCAAATTCAACAATGGCCTTGGGAATCCTTTAACTGTACTTTGAATTGCCCTGCATCAAGAAAGTATGTATCGCCATTAGCACTTTGGTAGGGATGCAATAATTGCTACAAAACCGATTTAATAGAATGTAACATGATGAAATATTACTTATTTTATGACAAAAGTTTACAAACTGAAGTGACAATGTCAAAAAATGTGATATATTTAACATTAGTATGAAAGAAAATAAATATTAGACATAGAACCTTAGGTGTCCAACTTCTTGGAGAGCAAACTGCTTAATGACATCTCTAGTAAAGGGTCCTAGATTTGCACGTTGACCGCCGATGGGTGTTGGCCCTCCCAAGGTTAAATTTGGTGCAAATTTATCCAGGCCATAACCCAAAGCGCCATACAAGAAGAATTCAGCTTCAAGGTACTCTAAGTTTAGAGGAAATTCCAAAAGATCAACATCAACCTCTGGGAGTGAGGAATTAGATTTTGTGATTTTAGAAGAATAAGATTTTGGAAGGAGGAAGAGGATAAGTAATGCAATTGTAGTGACAATGGAAGTAGCTAGAGACATCATGTCTTGACTTCTTTCTTTACAAGTGATGTGTGTTTGATTGACCCTATAATTCGTCAGTCCTATATATAGAGTTTCTAGTTGGCAAGGATTAATTAGTATGGTTTCATTGGTGAATGTAATTAAAATTGGTAAGCTGATAAAGGCAAAACACTGTAAGTAAATTTGATTTTTGGGTAATTACTAATTATCTCAAAGAAAATTGCTTTAAAAATTATAATTATAATTTTGGATTATTTCTTGTCATGAAAATGTCCCAAAATCATGCCTGGATACATAATTATCATTTATAATATTTCTTATCATGAAAATGTCCCAAAATTACTTCTGGATATATTTTCAAGCATATACAGGATCCTTATCGGTGTCGATATGGGATAAATGAAAAGGGAAAAAAACAACAAAAATCTTGCACCTTTGTCAAAAACAGACAAAGCAAGAATGACAATCATGATTATAGAAAAAGAAAAAGATGAAATAGGAAAGAAAGAAATAAAGGAAAACAATCAGGAAGAATGAGAATAGATCAAGATTCATATTTATTCCCTTTCAATTTACAATTATTTTTACCCCCATATTGTCTGATTGTATTTTTGTTGGATAAGTCTCATATTAATCTAATATTTTCAAGACCTTACTATAAGTGGGAAAAGATAATATCTAACCATTTTTTTTAAAAGAAAAATTTACTATCATAAAAATTGGGTTTTTATATAAAACTGGTGAGATCTAATATGGGGTTTAATCTTCGCCTATATAAAAAACTGATTAGAGTCTTAGTCTGATGATAAAGAGTTGTCATCAAGAGCGGATACCATAAGTTGAAACTCTTTATAATATATATATATATATATATATATATATATATATGAGTTGAGTTCAAGTTACACCTGGTGTAACTCTAAGTAATGTTACACCATCCAATAATTTTTTACAGAATTCATATTTTGAAAATCTCGCCGTTGAATTGCATGTTCTATATATTCTTAACATTCATGCAAATTTTCATGTCAATTGAATGTTATTTACTATTTAATCTATAAACTCATCTTTTATATATTATTTTAAGCTATAAAAAATTAAATTTAAACAATTGATTGATGACATGACTATTAATCTTTGATCACCTTGAAATTTTGCAAGCATGGAGAATATACAAAAATAATGTAATCTAACAGTGGATTTGTTAAAATTCGCATTCAATTAAAAAATATTGAGTGGTGTAACATTACTTAAAGTTACATCATGTATAACTTGAACCCAACCCTAAATATATATATATATATATATATATATATATATATATATATATATATATATATATAAGCCTTAGGCCTTGGGTAGGACCTGAAGTTCATTATACCAATTTTGATTTCTTTGATAGATTTCAAAACCAAATTTTGCATTAGTATGATTGCTGTTTGTTTGTTTGTTTTTTTCTTCTTCTAAATTTATACCATTGTTATTTGTTCCTCCCATCAAAATACCCATATATCATATTTGTTAGAAATATTCTAAGATATTTTAATTGTTCAATACAATAGATTATCACGGTTTTATTTATTTATTTTTATATAGAATTTTAATCTACAAGGCCTGCTTATGATAATTGTGTTATTTTTATTATTAGACTAAAACACTAATTGATTTTTGGTGTAGGCCAAAATTTAACCCCAGATCTCCTATCCAATTATTAGAGATTTCCCATATATTCGGGTGGATCTAAAGGGTCCACCAAAATCCTCCTTCTTGTCCACGCACTCACAGAGATACATGCAACTGAGTATTTGTCCCCAGCGAGCACATTGCGTGTAGTTAATCCCTTAGCTCCCTCATCTTCACGAATCACAAGGCCTTCATCTTTTACACTTGCATTTCCTTGCTTATTCCTGTGCTGTAACCTGTAAAAAAGCGATTTGTAAACTCTGCAACAGTTTTTCGATATGCATGGTTCAACCTTTGTATGTGCCTGCTCATATGCACGAATAATTATTGCATCTTATTCCACACCCAAAATGCCTGCAACAAGTTGAACATTCACGTGCATTGTATGCACGCTCAAGCAGCCAACACAAAAAAAGTCATATTATGGAAGAGGTACAGCCCTATGTATGCAAACATGTCAGATAATTTATACAAAAACAAAAACAGGATATTTAACAAGGATTATTAGATAGAGTGCCATACCATAAGCCCGCTCAAAAAGCCATCAAATATAATCCGGTTCCAGCTATCAAAGCATGAATGGATAGAAAACCCTGCCTCTGGTATTTGCCCATTCGAAGTGATTGCAATGACAAGAAATAAAAGATAAACCCAGTCAATGTAAAGAGCAATTTAGTAATAAAAAAAAATTATAAATCATTTCATACACTAAATAATACCTTGCCTCATACACTAAATAATACCTTGCCTTAGTTCTCTCTCTCTCTCTCTCTCTCTCTCTCTCTCACCTACCTAGTGCGTACCAATGTTGTGAATACCGTTTCGGTTCTCGTTTCGGTTTGTCCATTGGAATGGAATATTTCAGTACCGGATTGGTACCGGGTTGTTTCGGTATATAGTTTCGGAGTTACTTTTTTATTTATTTATAATTTAATATACATATATTTCCTTATATATTATTTGGTCAAAATCCATATAATTTATTGAGAGTCTTAATACTATTAAAACAATTTTACTATGAAGATATTTTCAAAAAAATTATTATTAAAAAACCACAATATATAGGCCCAAGTTAAATATTAAAATAGTTTTATTATTTGTATATATTACTTATGGGTCCATAAAAATAAAGCTTTTGTCAACTATCTTTGTCATTTCCAACACCTAGTCACGTGTTAGGTTCGTAAAACAGAAATCAAAACAAAAAACAAGGCAAAGAAAATTTAAAATAGAATTGAAGTGGACTAGCGGACAAAACAAAGAAAGGTGAAGAGGAGAAATATATGACGGACACATGGTGAACGGATGTGTGCAATACATGATGTATGATTGGGCTTCAAGGCCTTTTATATGAGCATGGTTGCTGCTTGCATTTGGGCTACTATGGCTTTTGCTTGATCTACACGCTTAGGCCCAAAGAAAGAATACTCCTACGAGGTAAAGGAGTCACTCCCCTAAAAGGAAAGGACTTCTTTACCAAGGCATAGGCATCAGATCTACGCGACTATAAATACTCCAAAACCCTCACAAACCAAGGTATGTATAATTGACTCAACTCTAGCACTCTAGTGTTGAAAACAAGGTTTCTAACTTGACCTTCGGAAGGTTCTTGGCCGACACCACACCGGTGCTCTCTGCTAGGTTCTTTTTTTGTTTTGCAGGTTTTTGTTTCGGTCTCGTGGGATCCGTGTAGCTCACTGGCGAAACACTACAACTCTAGGGTTAGGCCCAGAGATTTCCAGGTCGGAGATCTCGTCCTAAAGAAGGTACTCGGCTCTACAAAGGATGCCACTCAAGGGAAGCTTGGACCAAACTGGGAAGGACCATACAGGATCACGTCGTGGCACAGGAAGGGTACCTACCACCTAGAGACCCTGAACGGAAAGAAGCTAAGTCACCCGTAGAATGCAGAGCATTTGAAGACGTATTATCAGTAGAAGACGTCAAAAACGGCATTTATACTCCTTACCGCCAGTTTATTTTTTGATAGTTGTAGTTTTTATTTCCTACAGTACTTGCATAACACCTAAAGGCTACTTTCCATGTTTTAAACAATGTTCTACGTGTCCATTATAATAAAAGGAGTTTTTCAGAGAAGACTGAATGTCTTAACACTTGTATAAGGTTTATGTCGACAAAGTGGACGGACCATCCAAGAGATGGATATAGAACCCAAGTCCACAAAGTAGACAAACCATCCAAGAGATGGATATAGAACCTAAGTCCACAAAGTGGACGAGCCATCCAAGAGATGGATATAGCATCTAAGTCCACAAGGTGGACGGACCATCTAAAAGATGGAAAAAACTACCAAGTCCACAAGGTGGACGGACCATCTAAAAGATGAAAAAAAAAAAAAAAATACCAAGTTCACAAAGTGGACGGACCATCTAAAAGATAAAAAAAAAAAAAACTACCAAGTTCACAAAGTGGACGGACCATCCAAGAGATGGATATAGAACCTAAGTCCACAAAGTGGATGGACCATCCAAGAGATGCATATAGAACCTAAGTCCACAAAGTGGACAGACCATCCAAGAGATGGATATAGAATCTAGGTCCACAAAGTGGACGGACCGTCCAAGAGATGGATATAGAACCTATAAAATGGCCGGACCATAAATACGAAGTATACGGATCATCCCAAAGGATGTCCTCGGCAAAGTGGACGGGTCATGCAAGAGCAAATTATTTGCCAAAGCCCACGAAATGATCAAAGGGATACTATTTAAAGTAAACGGTGCCTCCAAAAAAATGTTTATTTATAAAGTTAAGAATGCAATATGTAAGGAGAACGGACCACAAGAACAAATAAAAAGCCATTAAAACATTCATCAAAACAAAAGCGACGGATGAAATTACTTAGAAAAATTGTTTACAAAAAAAGTATAAACATACATGACGGTTATAAAGTTACATAACCAAATTGTTCTCCAATTACATATAAAATTGCTCTAAAAAGACATCAAAGTAACTGAACTATTCTTCGGCATGGGGGGCATCCACTTGGGCTCCGGCACCATCAGGCACATGTGGACGGACGTCTTCGTGAACGGGTCCTGCATCACCAATCCCAGGGGTCTCATCTTCACCAGGGACTTCACCAAAAAGTTCTGCGGTCCCCTCAGACTCGACAGTATGAGCTGGTGTTAGGCCTCCGGCGTCTATGTTCACGTGGGACAGGTCGAGGTCCGGGAATGACGCCTTCACCTGACGGATGCAGTCGTCAAACCCGTCGGCGAAGGAAGTCCCCAGCTCCGTCAGGAGGGCTTCAGAATCCCTGTACTCCTGGACGGCCTCTACCTTTGCTGGACGGATGTCGTCCTCGTGAGCCGTCACCTTCTGCCTTAAGAAATCTACTTCTTTCTCCAGGTCCTCACGAGCACGCTCGGACGCGTCCAGTTTTTGCTCATGATGGAGCTTCCAAAGTTTCAGCTCGTCCAGCTCCTCCCCCATAGCCCTAGCTTTGGAACGGACACGATCCAAAGACTTCTCACGGGCCAGGCAACGGTCCATCAAACCCTTGGCCATTAGCACCGTCTGCATCAAAAGCAAACCCAAAAAGTTAGCACATCAGCGCATGAGACAAGTCAAAGACATAAAGTACATTACCTGGGTAAGGCTGAACAAAGCCGTCTCCCCCATAGCTTCCGTCGCATGATTGCCGATGTCGTCATAACCCTTTCCCTTGATGACCTGGTAATACGTATGTGAATTTTAAATCAAATGGAACATGCTCGCCAACACATTTTGGTGTTGTGTAACCCTTCATTACCCGATATCTGCTATCCCTCATTAGACACTTTGACACGAACATGTGTTCCATTAAGTGCCCCAATACAATCCTGAGATTAATATTATCTCAAAAACATTTACCTTAAAATCTTGAGGTTATCTGGGCAAGTGCGTACTGAGAGTCCTCTCTAAGAAGGACGGGAGCTTTTTCGGTGGTTGGTTCGGGGTTGGTCATAAGACCTTTACCCTTGCCCACGCCTAGCTTGGGGGGCAGCTTCGTAGTAGCCTGGACGGCTGGAAGATCCGTCACTAGCCTTTGCTTCTTGCTAGGACGGTCCGCCTTCTCAGGACCACGTTTGCTGGACAGTTGGGGACCCACCTTGGGAGAAGGATCACCCCCAAATTTCTTCTTGTTGGCAGCCTGCTGCTTGATAAGGGCTCGCCTCTTAGCATCGTCCATTTCTGTAAAAGGTAGACGGTGAGAACACATGACAGACAAAAAACACTATCACTTAGTCAAAAATGGACGAGAAAAGTTACTATCATGACGGTGAAACTTACGCTTGCGTATTCCTTCGTCATACTTTATTGTCGCTGAGGAAGGTTCGGGTCTGTCACAGTACCAATAGAGAGTGTTTAGGGTGGTCATTGCTCCTCTTCTTTGTGTCCTGATCACTTCTTTTTGTGCACATTACATAGGGTCTATTGCAAAGTGAGGTTGAAGGTGTTGATAATGTAAGTGTTGGGACACGAAAATGTAGTGCTTCATGCTACATACTTAAGTGTTGGGATCTGGTTTCAGGGAAAAGCAGTTTGCGCAATGAACGCATGTCTTCAAATTAAACAGTTCTTTAAGCTTTCGCCCATGTCCTCTCCGATAGTTCAGTTTTCTGGAAAATTGATTCAAGAAAACCAAATTGTTCGACGGTAATCTCCGGACGGCTACGTGCTGCAAAAAACAGATGGTTAGATCAACGACCAATAAACAAATAGTAAAGGACGGATGCAGAATGAGATGTATATCGGACGGTGATAGGATGCCCCATGTCTTATCGACGGGCATAAACTCTGCATCGTCAAGACGACCCATCCAGTCGTCCCCTTGTAAGAAAAAATACCTACTCTTCCAATTGCGGTTGGAGTCTGGGGTCTCTGACACTAGGGGTGTTTCGGTTCGATTTCGGTCGGTTTTCTCAGTGTTAGCCAACTGAAACAGAAATTTTTGGTGCTTGAAGTTCTCAACCGAAACCGACCGAAGTAATTGGAAATCAATTGGTTTTGGTTGGATTTTGGTTTTGGTCGGTTTCAGTGGATTTTTTCGGTTTCCTTACATTTATTTTCTAAGAATGCAAACAAAGAAAAAAAATTAACAAACCAGAAAATATTAACAAACCCAGAAACCCAGAAAAAATTAACAAACCCAGAAAATTTTCCCACGTTTTCTCACCACCCAAACACCAAGCACAGTAGCAAACACAACACCAAAAAAAAAAAAAAAAAAAAAGAGGGGGAAAGCACGTTGGAGACAACAAAACCCAGAAAATATTAACAAACCCAAAAAAAATTAACAAAACCAGAAAAAATTAGCAAACCCAAAAAATCCCTTTGCTTTCCCACGTTTTCTCACCACCTAAACACCAAGCACCAAGCAAAGTAGCAAACACAAAACTGAAAAAAAAAAAAAAAAAAAAAAAAAAAAAAAAAAAAAAAACGCACACTAGAGACAAGCACACAAGCACATATGACCTCGTTGCCGCAAAATCGCTTTCTCTAAAGATTGGCTTCAGTCTGCGGTGCTTGAAGTTACTGTGAAGTTGGGTTTTGTTCGATCTGAATGACAGAGAGAGAGAGAGGTTTTGTTCGATCTGAATGACAGAAAGAGAGAGAGGTTTTGTTCGATCTGAATGACAGAGAGAGAGATGGGGAGGAAGAGAATGACCGGAGAGGGAAAGGGGAGAAGAGCGGCTGCTGTTGAAGAATATGAGAGTCAAATGCTGAAAATAGGATTTATAGGGTTATAAACCAAACCCCAAAATGACGTAGTTTTGGTAATAAGGAGAGGAAAAATAGGAAAAATTAAAAACGCTATTACCAAGGGTCGAACCTGGGCTGACTAGAGAGAAACGCGCGTCCCTGCCGCTAGGATACCAGGAACTTTGTTGAAATAATTTGTACAAATTTTTATTTAATATATTTCGGTTCGGTTCGGTCAATTCGGTGTATTAGAATTTGCCACCGAAAACCGAACCGAAATTTTCAGTTTTTTATATAATGAAACCAAAACCGAACTGAAACCGAAATCGAACAGAAATTTTGCATTGGTTCGGTCGGTTTGAAGCGGTTTTTTCGGTTCGTCGATTTTTTGCACACCCCTATCGGACACTAATCTAAGTAATGGGCTTTTCGCCACAAAGCTATACATCCCGTTCGACTTAGCAATTTTATCCGGACGGTAACGATTGAAGAACTCCTCCATTGTTAACCGTCTTGTCCCATTGGACATGACGCCATATAGAACTTCTACACTCAAGAATACCCTCCAGGTGTTTGGAGAGATCTGGGTGACGGACAGTCCTAGATACTGGAGAAGGCGACGGTGCAGGGCGCTTAAGGGAAAGCGAAGGCCTGCTTTGAGCATTTTCTCGTACATGCCGACATCTTCTAGTCCCTCGTAATAGCACCTCTCGGACTTAAAGGGTAGACAGATGGCTATGGTGTTTGGTGTTTGGTATCTAGTATTTTTCCCTAAGTGTGTTGAAGTGTGACGGACTTATGGAGGAAGTAAAACAGTTCACCGTCCACTCCGGGAGCAGGACGAACTCCCTTAACCCATCCTTGCCTATCATGGACTGGACGGGAGGATCTACGTTTTCTACTTCATCGTTCGAATCGTACTCCGACCCGTCTTCACCTCTCCCTTCTTCTTCCGCATAGGAAGGAGAGCTTGATGACGGTTCCCTTTCCTCAACAGAGGTACCCGGGTCTTCTTGACCTAACGGGTATACCTCCTTATAGCCCGCTCCCTCACGGACAAAAGACTGACCGCTGGAAGCTTTACTAGACATCAGACACCTACAATGACGGAGAAGGAAGCCTAAGACTCTAAGTCTACACGGACAACGGACCAACGTGCAAATGAAAAGGGGGGGGGGTGGACGAAGAGAAGAAGTTACTTACAGCTGAACTGAGTGACGAGACGATGGAAGAAAGTTGGACGGAGGAATGGACAGTTAAAAGCGGACGGTCGCAAAGAGGACGGATGTGCTCTGATCAGCAAAAATTTCTCCAAAATATGAAAATGACAAGGACTGGTGATATATATATATAGAGAGGGCGGCGTGACCAACGAAGAGACGCCTCGGTTCTAGTAAGCTGTCAATCAAGGCTCACCATGTGTCTTCAAGAGCATTTATGACTCTACTTCAACTTGGCAGCTCATCCGTAACATTGCATGACGGATTAATAAGAACGGAGCGACTCACCCTATTGATCCGTCATGAACGGTGACGGACTAGAAGGAACTAAGCAACTCATTCCATGGACCCGTCATGGTCGGCAACGGATTCATGGAATGGGGGGCAGTTGAAGAGGAGAAATATATGACGGACACATGGTGAACGGACGTGTGCAATACATGATGTATGATTGGGCTTCAAGGCCTTTTATATGATCATGGTTGCTGCTTGCATTTGGGCTACTATGGCTTTTGCTTAATCTACACGCTTAGGCCCAAAGAAAGAATACTCCTACGAGGTAAAGGAGTCACTCCCCTAAAAGGAAAGGACTTCTTTACCAAAGCATAGGCATCAGATCTACGCGACTATAAATACTCCAAAACCCTCACAAACCAAGGTACGTATAATTGACTCAACTCTAGCACTCTAGTGTTGAAAACAAGGTTTCTAACTTGACCTTTGGAGGGTTTTTGGCCAGCACCACACCGGTGCTCTCTGCTAGGTTCTTTTTTTGTTTTGCAGGTTTTTGTTTCGGTCTCATGGGATCCGTGTAGCTCATTGGTGAATTTTGGCATCATCAAAAGGAAAAGAAGAAGAAGAAGCAGCAGTAGCAGCTGCCTCTGCCATGGCCTAGGTTCATTCTGGCAACCATCGATGTGTTGGAGAACTGCTGTAAGGGGATGATTACATGAGCCATTCAACTTGTAGAGGACTGAAAGTAAGGTAAACACTGTGTTATATCAATACCGGCCGAAATTAATGCTCCGGCCAAAATTCACCGAAACAGGCCGGAATGACCGAAACGGATCGAGATGAAGTGGAATTTAGGCCGAGGTGGAACAAGAGGGTGATTCGTTCCGATCAAGTGACCGGTACGAAATTTTCCGGCCATTCCGGCCAGAACGGAATGGTATTCATAACACTGGTACGTACCAATGACCTTTCATAGATTTCAAAAAAATGAGAACTTTATGCATTGGTTTCTATCTTTTTTATTTTATAAAACATAAATTAATTAGACTAGTAGTTACATTTCATAAGAGGGGTTGTTAAACGAAAAAGCAAT
Organism: Castanopsis chinensis; assembly: GCA_032878915.1. Classification (NCBI taxonomy): domain Eukaryota; kingdom Viridiplantae; phylum Streptophyta; class Magnoliopsida; order Fagales; family Fagaceae; genus Castanopsis; species Castanopsis chinensis. Next base: position 4,845,793 of record JAVQMG010000113.1, read on the forward strand.
AGATATCCAGGCACCAGGCCTCGCTTGATTTCTTCTGTGCTCCAAAAAGAAAAAATTTAAGGTCCAATTAGTTCAAAAAAAAAAGGACCGTATTAGACCAAAGTGGATCAAGTAAGACCAAATTGGACCAAGTGAGACCATAGTGGACTGAATGGACCCATTAAAGTAGTCCAAAGTGATGCTTTTAGATTTTATTCTATAGATTACTACATTGGGCTTCTCAAGTTAACCATGCATCATCCCCTCAAAAAAAGAAAAGAAAAGAAAAGAAAAGTTAACCATGCTTCATATCACGCCATGTTTATTTAGGACCTGTTTTGTACCCTTCGTCCACAAGAATCCTTTGGCCTTGGCGTGTCTATGTTTCTATCATATTGAACATTATATTGGAAGTTGGAACCACCATCACTACATTTAATAATGGTGGTTCACATTAAATGAGAGTATTGAGTCCACTTTTTAAAAGCTTGGAATGCACCCAAAGGGAGAATTAGAATTTTTTTTTTAAAGATCAAACTAGAACCTTGAGACCACATCTTGTCTAAAACTTATTGGTATTTAAGTATGATGTTAAAAAATAATCATTATAAACCTAACGTTAAAGATTCAAATTCTCTCGTATCTATAAATAAAAATAGATAAGTCACACAAAGTCGCTCCAATAATATTGAATAGCCAAGTTGATTGAACCATAGCATTGTCAAATATCAAATTGCACTAAGAGATTCTAGAATTTTCTTTTTTTCAAAAGACATCTTACGTACTAAAATTTTTTTTTTTTTGAAGTGTGATCCAGCCTACAGAGCAGCTTTCATACAAAATTTCCTACACATCAGATTGCCTGCTACAGTCAACCTCCACAACACATTTCTTCCCACCACCCCCCCCCCCCCCCCCCCCCCCCCCCCCCCCCCCCGGGGCAACCATATAAGTATTATAAAGGAGAAGGAATAGGGAAGATAGACCGAAGTAAACCACATAATAATCTTTTAAAAGTGGATACAAAATTATTAAAGCTATTTCCAAACTCCCGGGGTATGCAGATACATCACAGCAAGCAGTAGAAGTAGCAGCAGCAGCAGCAACATCATGGCTTTGCTCCCGTTCAAGATTAGCAATGAATCCATCAGAATATGTGAACCATGTCATAAGCAAATCTTCAGATGTCAAGGAAAGTAGTAAAAATATATATATGTATATGTATAAACCAACCAAAAAAATGATTCAGCAGCAAGACTAAATGACTTGAACTAATAATTTTGGATCTTCAAGAAATTGCTGTAGGATTGTTTTAGTAGATACCAGCACCCTAGCACTATATCCTACCACATGATTGACATGTGGCTGGGGAAAAAAAGCTTCAGAATAATTATGCCAAACGTCAAGCAGCCTGAGTTGGGAGCTTCCTAAGGTATCTGATTTTCATCCCTTTTGAAATTGGAATTGCTAAAGAAATTTTACACAAAGCCCTTTGGCACCACCCTTATGAGCCCAACATTGTTAATTGGTTGTTGATTCTAGCAACACTATAAAGCGCAAGAAGAATTTTCACATAGAGAAGGTGGGATAGTCCATGATCTGATTTATAATCTCAATACCAACACCGTGTCATTACTAGTAATTGTCTCAATCTATTAGAAAGGATACGTCCAGAAAAGCACGAACGACTGCAAAAGGAAAAAAAAGAAGAATACGTTAAGACAACATTAAAAATTTGGAATTACACAGTAATGTCGATATGTTATACACGAATAAGTCCCATGTAACATAACATAAATCAACATCTAGATGGCCACAGCTTTCATTTTATTCCCTCCTTGGGCCATACCCCAAGGAAGCCATTCTCTTAATCTCTTCAATTTAGCATTTATTAAATAATCTTTTTCAGTAATCAAAATTTCTGAGCTCCAAGCACAAATAAGACAAGCTATGTCAGAAAGATAATAAACATTTTTTCATCAATTCTCAGCCAAAAAGGAAAAATCTTCAGTCCGAAATAAAATTCTCTATAAATCATTGGACGAAAATGTATTGGGCAACTACCAACCAGGCAAGCCATGGAAACAGAAAAGCTCAATTTTAATGAACTAATATCAAAGAATAATTGAAGGCAGATATTTTACATGATTAAACTATAACCAAACTTAAGTAGCTTCCTTGGCCTAACATCATTCACATGAATTTGCAAAAAGAGAAAAAAACAATAGAGCACTCAATCAAATGGAAGAAATCCTACAAGATTATTTGCTAAGAGGGGGCTAGAATGAATTATGCTCACATTTCAAATAATTTCAGAAATTTTCTAATTAACCGGGTTTGGATCACTTTAAAAATCAGAAACATGTAGAAAATCGCACACTATCACTTAGAAAAGTAAGATTCATGCCTGTTGACTGTTGAGCCCCCCCTAGCACTTTTCTAAACCCGTTAACTAATGGAATATGTCAAAATAGAAGTGAATCAATGCAAAGTACAAAATACGACTTTTTAAAATAAAATTACAAAAACTAGACAGAAAATTCTATGAAAGAGCTAAGCCCTATGGTAACACATCAGAAAGTTTATACCAAAAAAAAAAAATTAACAAGCACTATTAGATAAAGAGCCATACCATGAGCCCGCTCAAAAAGCCATCAAATATAACCCGGTTCCAGCTATCAAAGTATGAATGGATTGAAAACCCTGACTTTGCTATTAGCCCAACTGAAGTGATTGCCATGACAAGGAAATAAAAGATAAACCCAGTCAAGCTTGTGAATCCTAATATTCCAGCAATGACACCACCAATGATTGACAGAAAAGTCCGGCTGCACAAAAAGTTAAATGCTCAGATTCTACCTACAAGCACAACACTTGCAAATGATTGTTTATTTTTATTTTTATTTTTAGGTCACATTTTGTTGCATTGACGGTGCTCTGAGGCACCAAATCCTAAATAGAATTTCGATTGTGCCATATGTAATATGATACACCAACAATCTTTCATTAAACTCATTGCATAGGGCAAAAAAATCATCCCCTCAAGCATTATTAAGACAATTCTTAGCATAATTTAAGCGTTGAGTTTCCTTTGTTTTTTTTTTTTTTGGCTAAAATACAATTTACACTCTCTAGACTTGAGGTTGCTTCTAAATTGGTTCCTTAACCATGAAAACTGGTAATTTACAATCTCGAATATTACAACAATATCAATGTGCACAGTTTGACAACATCAGTTAGAATCTTGTAGTTAATCTAAAGAAATGATTTTGTTTTGGACAGGAAAATACTAATATAGAAAACATCACTTTTAGGCATCGGTGGGTTAACAACAAAATTATGACAGACCATAATGGAGCACATTAACATAGTTGTAATGGTCGAGCATCTAAATTGTCGGGTCTGAAAGTTGAGGGACACCCAAACTTAAACTTAGGATGAAAAGGGACGATAAACCAAGCCTCCAAATATTCGGGGTTAGCTATGGATCCTTGACAGATTAGTTAGGATTAGACATATGTATTTTTTTTTTTCATCACATTCTATTTCCTTAGTTCTTCTCTCTCCCTCTCTCTCTCTCACACACACACACTCCCCTTCCTACTAATCACCACTCGAAGATTCCGCAAAAAATGATAACTTTGTGCATTGGTTACGACTTTTTTATTTTATAAAGCATAAGAGGATTAGACTGATAGTTACATTTTCAGAAGAGGGGTTGTGAGAACAAACCTGTAATAGATAGCCTTCATATTAGTCTGCAAATTCTCAGCATTGAAGGTTGGTATTTCATTGGCAGCCTCACTTGATTTCCTCTCTGCTCCACTTGATTCACCATGTCCTGCCATACCTTCCTACACACGCACACATATAAAGCGAGGAAACACTACTAATCAATCAGACAGATCTGTGAATATAAGGAAGAATTCCTTAAAAAACAAAGGGTATAACATAGATTACAAAATAGAAGACAAAACAGTTAGATCAAAGAATGACAACCAACTAAATTAAACACACACAAAAAGAAACATACCTCAACGGTTATTGGAGATCGGAGAGAGAAGTATCCAATAACTCACTACCCTTTTTCAACTAGGACTTGCCGTAAAGACTCAGGACCCGAATATTATATATCGGCTAAATATTCGGTTCGGGTCCAATTGCCAAGATACCCGAAGGAAACCGACCCTAAAACCATGCGGTCAACTACTTAACGGCGTTATCTTTTGTTTTTGTTTGTGTTTGCGTGTGTGTGTGTGTTTTTGTTTTCCGTGTCAGTCAGCATTTTTCACTCTCAGATTCTCTTCGCTTTCCTTAAACCCTGTCTGGGAAGTGGGAACCTTAGAATTTGATCTACTGAGAACTCTGAGGTACGTTTTCCGTACAAAAAATATTGTAACTTTCAAAGTTTCTGTTACATAATTCGATATTTTGTGTTTTGGGTTTTCATTTCTTGAATTGAAGAACTTGCTTGAGCTACGGTTTTGTACAAAAAGAAGCAAAAGATTGTATCTTCTGGGTTTTTCTGTTGCATAAATCAAAATTTTTTTTTCCTTTTTTGGGTTTTGGATTTTCATTAGTTGAATAAATGTATTTGAAAGAAGGGTGTTCCTTATTGTTGAAAGTCCACAAACCTTCAATCCCATTTTTGCTAAACACAAACCCAATTCTCAATCCCACCAAACCCCAAGTTGAACAAAGCCCATCCCTCGTCAAAGAAAACGACGTTGTAAACAGGTTGAGACACGAGCGTGACATAGTTATGGCCTTGGAGTATTTCAAGTCCATAGCCAATTCAGGAACTTTCAAACACACCCCATTAACGTACCGGACTATGATCGAAAAACTCAGTTGGGAAAACGATCAAACAGATGGTGTGCAATACCTATTGCACCAAATGAAGTTGGAGGGAATTCGCTGCTCCGAGGACTTGTTTGTCGGTGTGATAAAATGTTTTTGCGGAGCTGGGTTGGCCGAGCAAGCGTTGAAGACTTTTTATAGGATTAGGGAATTTGGGTGCAAGCCGACAGTGAAGATATACAATCATGTTTTGGATGCATTGCTTAGTGAAGATAGGTTTCAGATGATTAATCCGATATATAGTAATATGAAGAAAGATGGGATGGAACCGAATGTGTTTACATATAACATTCTTTTGAAGGCATTGTGTAAGAAGGATAGGGTTGATAGTGCTTGCAAGTTGCTTGTGGAAATGTCGAATAAAGGGTGCTCTCCTGATGTTGTGAGCTATACAACTGTAGTGTCTGCATTGTGCAAGCATGGTAAGGTGGAGAAAGCAAGGGATCTTGTTATGAGGTTTGAACCCAACACTGCAGTTTATAATGCATTGATAAATGGGGTTTGCAGGCAATACAAGTTTGAGGAGGCATTTGGGTTGTTATCTGAGATGGTGGATAAGGGAGTTGATGCTAATGTCATCACTTACTCAACAGTTATTAGTTCTCTCTGTGATGTGGGGAATATTGGGTTGTGTCTTGCAGTTTTGGCCCAAATGTTTAGAAGAGGATGTAGTCCCAATGTTTACACATTTAGTTCCTTAATAAAGGGACATTTCTTAGGAGGGAGGCAGTATGAAGCTCTTGAATTGTGGGATCGAATGATTCAGGAGGGATCTGTGCCCAATGTTGTTGCGTACAATATTCTAATACATGGTCTCTGCTCCAATGGGAATATGGGTAAAGCTGTATCTGTTTGCAATGAAATGGAGAGAAATGGCTGTCCTCCCAATGTGACTACATATAGCACTCTTATTGATGGCTTTGCAAAATCTGGAAACTTGGTTGGTGCATCTGAGACATGGAACAAGATGATAGCCAATGGTTGTCATCCAAATGCTGTGGCATATACCTGCATGGTAGATGTCCTCTCAAGGAATTCTATGTTCAACCAAGCTCATTTTCTTATAGAGAATATGAATACTGAAGCTTGTCTGCCAAATACGGTTACATTCAATGCTTTTATCAAAGGGTTATGTGACAGTGGAAGAATAGACTGGGCTCTTAAAGTGCTTGGTCAGATGGAGAGATGTGGGTGTTTTCCGAACATCACAACATATAATGAGCTCTTGGATGGTCTCTTTAAAGTAAAACGATTCAGAAAAGCTTTTGCGCTTGCTAGGGAGATAGAAGAAAGTGGGATTGGGCAGAATTTGGTGACTTATAATACCATTTTGTATGGATTTTGTCTTGCTGGTATGCCTCATGAGACTTTGCAGCTTCTTGGGAAAATGCTTCTAGGGGGGATAAAGCCTGATGCCATTACATATAACATAATAATTTATGCCTACTGTAAGCAGGGAAAGGTTAAGTCTGCCATCAGAGTTTTGAACAGAAATAGTTCAGCAGAAGAGTGGCATCCAGACATAATAACGTACACTACTCTTATATGGGGGATCTCTAATTGGTTAGGCATTGAAGAAGCCATTGTTTTTCTTCACAAGATGTTAAATGAAGGAATCTACCCCAGCCTTACCACCTGGAATGTGTTAGTCCGCTGTTTCTTTAGCAACTTAGGTCATATGGGGCCAATTCACATTCTAGATGATATCCTGGGTAATGGATTAGATACATGAGTTTGGATGTTTTTTCAGAAAGTGAATAGCCAAAAAAAAAAAAAATTGTTGGCCAAAACATCAGTCAAATGCAACAGACGCTAAATTGACTGAAAATTTGAACTATTGGTGATCTTCTTGCCGGACATATGTTTGGTATTTGCAGCCTATTTCCTTGCTTCAAACTACAAGTGGTCAACCAAGATTAGTAGAAGGGATCCATAAAGCTGACCTGAATGTCTGTTCTATAAGATATTTGCAGGAGCATTTTTTGTTTTGCATAGAATCCCTCAGATGTTGGATTAAAATTTTTTGAATGGATAGAATAAGTGGAAGTCAACTTGGCATGGTGTTCACAAAGGATTCTCTCATTTTCTTGGACCACAGGTATAGATTATGTATTCTTTTTGCATAAAGGTTCATAATTTAAAGTGGTATGTAATTTTCATTGTTTAAATACCTTGTAGTATGTTTTGCTGGTTATGATTTTTACATATACCACTACAATGACGTTTTTTGGTGGATAGGTAATACAATGACATGCTAAATTTTAATCGTACTTTCTATATCCTGTGTTCCTGGAGCTCTTGCTTTCCATATTTCATTTTAATTTTTTATTTGAGTGATAATATATCATTAAAATGCAGTTTTGACATCTTTGTGGCAAAGTTGAAGGTTAGCCTGTAATCTAGGAGAAGTATCTTGTGCATAATTCATCTTACAATATGTGGTCTCCATATAACTCTTGGTAAATTAACCACTGGCTCTTGCTTAGAAGAAATTGCTTAAGGTGATCGTTTGAATTAGGAGTCTAAGCTTTTGAACACTTTGAATACACATAACACAAGATATCCTTTATCACATTATTAAAGTGAAAACTTCATATTCATGTAGGACCACAGGGTAATTGAAACTTATTGTGAATTCAGTAACACCTAGCTAAAATAGTATTGTAGTAAACTTTAGACAAATGAGCTCCCTTTGGATAGAAACCCTCAGGTCTGCTCTCATCGTCACTCCCATATACAATTCTCAATATCTCGGATGTTCTGTCACATGCAGCTGAGTATTTGTCCACGGAAAGCACATTGCCTGTAGTTAATCCCTTAGCGCCCTCATCCTCACGAACCACTAGGTCTTCATCTTTTACACCTACATTTCCTAGCTTATTCCTGAGCTTTGAAAAGTGACTTGTAAAATCTGTAACAGTTTTCCCATATGAATCAACCTTGGTATTTGCTTGCTCATATAGCAATAGACGAATAACTGTATCTTGGCCTGATTCCACAGCCAAAAGGCAGTAACAAGCTGAGCATTCACATGCCTGCACAAGCAGCCAATACAAAAAAGTCATTCTTATAGTATTATTAGTCAATAACCCTGTGACATGCACGAAAAAGTTCAACAAATATGATATTCTCTTTTTATTTATATTTTCAAAATATGGAATGATAGTTTAATAGGCTATATTATTGATTATGATTGTATTTGTATATGAAAAATTCATTGTTCTACTATTTAAAGAAAGGGTTATGATGTGACAATATTCTAATGGATGACGTAAATATAGGAGGTTTTATATAGAATTCTTATTTAATTTAAATTGAATTAAAATATATATTACAGAATAATGACCTGGAAAATAATGGGCTTTGAAAAGCTTAGGTGGTAAGATTATAAGAAGTCAATAAAAAGTCATATGGCTTTCATTTATATTATAAATATAAGCCACTACAAAGCTTACTACAAAAAGTTTACAAACTAACGCAACAGTGAATATGATTGGTTCTGCTTTCACAATTCAAAAATAAAAATATTTAAATTACTTTTTTGTTATTATTGACACGTCAATTTGTAAAGTTTACATGGTGAAATTTCTAGTATCTTAAACATCTCTTGTTTATAATTTTCATTTGTATAGGGATAGACTTGATTGTCAAATTTGAGGCTTACCCTGTTAGAAGTCTTGGAGTTTGACACTTGCTCCAACATACGTGGTGAGCCCAACATAGGGGATGAGCTAAGAATGTGAGGAAATTAAGTCCATTACTATAAGGGTCAAAGAGGGACCAATTGTGTTTCAAATGCCCTATCCATCACCTTAGCAAATGATTTAGCACTCAAATTCAACAATGGCCTTGGGAATCCTTAACTGTACTTTGAATCACCATGCATCAAGAACTTATGTAGCACCATTAGCACTTTGGTTGTGATGCACTAATTGCTACTAAGCCAATTTAATAGAAAGGAAAATGACGAAGTACTTCTTATTTTACTACAACAAGATTACAAACTTGTTGGATTATAGACTGACCATAGTTAATTAATCCAATTACCCAAGTTGATTAATTAGTCAAATTACATACAAATCAGATTAAGGTACAATCAAATCACCAAACTAAACTAAGTGTAGCAAAAAATCAGTTTGACACAACAATTTGACCACGATGAGGAAAACACAAAATCCCACCAAGCGAATTTTAGGCCACCACTCCTGAAAATCCACTAACAAGAAAAAAGAGTTACATGCACAATAAATCATACCCTACAGGTCTATGCTGAAGTACATACTTATAGTAGGACCTACTGAGCTCTACCAATCTTATCACCAGTCCCTAACTGGACTTGATATTGTAGAAGAGTTTTCCTTTGCATGAATCTCCCTATTCATTATTAACTCCATAGCAACCTTTTTTATTGCTGTAACTTTGCAGAGTTCTTTGATCCACTCTTGGATGAACCGAAAGTAGCTTTTCACAAAACCCTAGGTGCACAAACGTTGTAGCAACTCCTATTATGTATGTTTCTCTATGTCTGTGATGATGGTTGTAAAATATATCTTTTATATGCTTTAGACCCATAGTGCATGAATTCCGAGAAAACCAAGTCATCATGGACTGAAAATAGAACTTTAACCTTTATACTCGATAGATCAAGAGGTGTTGAGCATAGTATTGAGATTCATTAATTCTTGATAGATCGACAGGTATCGAGTTGGGTATCAAGACCTAAGGTTCAGCTTTTCTTGAGCGGTCTTGTGTCTTTAATCATACCACTTGTTTAAATCCAAGATCTTCTTGAACACACTAGAAACTAAGACTCAAATACATGATCTCGGATATGCCAATGCATAAAAATATGACCTTTACAAAAGTGATACCCATATATATATATAAAAAAAAAAAAAAAAAAAGTGTTTACAAACTAACATGACAATATCAACAAATGTGATATCTCTAACATTAGTGTGAAAGAAAATAAATATTAGACATCAAACCTTAGGTGTCCCAACTTCATGGAGCGCAAACTGCTTAATGACATCCCTAGTAAAGTTGTCCATCTTTCCATGCTTACCACCAATGGATGTTGGACCTCCCAAGGTTAAATTTGGTGCAATTTTATCCAGGTCATATCCCAAAGGTCCATATAAGAAAAATTTGGCTTCAAGGTGCTCTAAATTTAGTGTAAATTCCGAAAGATCAAAATTAACCTCTGGGATTGAGGAATCAGATTTTGCAGATTTAGAAGAGTAAGATTTTGGAAGGAGGATAAGTAATGCAGTTGTGGTGATAGTGGAAGTAGATAGAAACATTATGTCTTGGCTCTTTTTGATGCAAGTGATGTGTGTTTGATTGACACTATAATCACTGTCTTATATATAGAGTTTCTGGTTGGTATGGGGGTAGCATGGTTTCATTTCAAATGGAAAGGATCCTTAGGGGGTGTTGATATGGGATAAATGAAAAGGTAAGAACATAACTAAAATCTTGGACCCTTGTCAAAAAACAGGAAAGAAGAAAAAGAAAAATATCATAGAAAAAGAAAAAGATGAAAAAGGAAAGTTAATAAAGAAGAATCAGAATAAGATCAAAATTCATATTTTTCCGTTTCAATTTACAATTGTTCATATTATTCAGTGCATTCTTTGATGCGGATTGGGCAGGAGTTCACACTAATTGAAAATCAACCACTGACTATTATTTTCTTCTTGGTTCTTCTTTGATTTCTTGGCAAAGCAAGAAACAAATTGTAATGGTTTGCTCTAGTATTGAAGTGGAATGTCGTGCCCTTCTCAAGGATTTAGGTGTGTTCACATCCTCTGCCACTTAACATAACCGGAGCGACGTTCAGATTGCTTACAATGATATCTTCTATGAATGGATTAAACACATAAAGATTGATTGTCATTTTATCTGTCATTATCTTGTCCATGGTACTCTCGAGATGCTTTCTATCTCCTCTTAAGATCAACTTGCAAATATTTTCACTAAGTCACATCTTAAGGGACGCCTTTGTGCTTTGGTTGACAAACTCAAGATGGTTTCCCTCACCCACCTTGAGTTTGGGGAGGGTTGTAACATGTAATAGGCTTGTGAGCTTTAGGTTTGTCTTGCACACATAATTGTACTTGCCTCCTATATTATTGCACTCTTGTAGTTTTGTATATTTTATTACTTGAGAAATAAAATACAATTATTTAGTATTTCTAACAATTGTAGCATTTTGTTCCTTCTTCCACAATGTCAGAGCCACTTCTTCCACTGAGTGTAAAATTTTGCTTTGGCTGTTATGTCCTGTGTCGTTGGATAGAAAATGTGACAAATTTATGTTTTTGAGTTCTTTATAGAATCTAAGACTGAATTTTTTTAATGGGTTTTGGTTTGTGTAGCAGTGGTTCCTGTTTCGTTGATTTTTTTTTTTAATTTAAAATTTTATTGAATCCCAAATGAAAATAAGGAATGTAACAATTTCTTGTATAATGTTAATTGTAAATATTATTAATAAATTTTAGTGTATTTTATATGCAAACTAGTCTTGGCTAATTGCTTTGATTTGGTTAGTTATTGTGTATGCCAACCAAAACAGGGGAAAAAAGGCTTTTTTTTTTTTTTTTGCCTGAAGTGAAAGATGTAATGCATCTATACTATTATTTAAGGAGTTTCTCCTTTTTGAGATCCTCATTTTTTTGGTTCGAAAATACCCTTATGTTTAAGTAGAGACAAAACTAAAAGGCAATTTAGTAAAGATACAACTCTAACTCTCATTAAAACATTAATTAAGAAATAGAGTCAATCTTCAAATTACTTTATTCATTTATAAATTATATTTTTAAAATAGAAATTATATATATAAAATAAAAACACTAGTTTTTTTTACAACAAAATAAATGTGTAATATTTGTTCTTTTTTTGAAGCTAGCCTCATGAGACTCCTAGTTGTATTAGTGGCTCTAAATGCGTAACATTAATAAAAAAAACGTGTAAACCTCAAATTAGAATGAATGAAAAATTATGACATTATAAAAACTAAAAAAAAAAAAAAAAAGCCTTGTGAAGTGCTAGTGACGAGGCTTGTTACTATTATAGGTCAATTGACTCAACTTAGATGATAACATTATATAGGTTTTTTGTGTCAACAAAAATTTTGATGCGGAGATATTAGTTGACACAAACAATTTATTTTTGTAACATAACTCTGCATCAGCTACTTGGACCTTGTCAAAAGACAGGAAAGAAGAAAAAGAAAAATATTATAGAAAAAGAAAAGGAAAAAAATGAAAAAGGAAAGTTAAAAAGAAGAATGAGAATAAGATCAAAATTCATATCTTTCCGTTTCAATTAACAATTATTCATATTATTCAGTACATTCTTTGATACGGATTGGGCAGGAGTTCACACTAATAGAAGATCAACCACTAAATATTATTTTTTTCTTGATTCTTTTCTGATTTTTTGTCAAAGTAAGAAACAAACTGTTGTGACCCGTTCTAATATTGAAGTGGAATGTTGTGCCATTTTCAAGGATTTAGGTGCATTTACATACTCTGCCACTCCTCTTTATTGTTATAACCAGAGCACTCTTCAGATTGTTCACAATGATGTCTTCCATAAATGGAAGACATTTTCTTTGGCTGTTATGTACTGTTTCATTGGATAGAAAATGTGACAAATTTATGTTTTTGAGTTCTTTATAGAATCTAAGACTGAATTTTTTTTTAATGGGTTTTGGTTTGTGCAGCTGTGGTTCAGACTGTGAAGGCATTTCTAAAGCAAACCCAAGTTGTTTCTATGGTACTGTAAAATGGATCTAGTTTTCGTCTCATTCCCTTTTGCAATTATGTGTTTATTTTGTCAAATATTTTTGGGTGTGATTTTGATTTTGTTGGGAATGTGTTTGTTGTTTTAGCTCAATGAAATTCGTGAAGGGCAAGAGGCCTGGAGAGGGTGGGCTATTGGAAGAGCGTTGGGTTGAAATTCAAGAGCAATGACCCAATTTTTTTTTTTAAATTTAAAATTTTATTTTATTGAATCCCAAATGAAAATAAGGAATGTAATAATTTCTTGTATAATGTTAATTGTAAATATTATTAATAATATTTAGTGTATTTTATATGCAAACTAGTCTTGGATAATTGCTTTGATTCTGTTAGTTATTGTGTATGCCAACCAACACAAAGGAAAAAAGGCTTTTTTTTTTTTTTGGCTGAAGCGAAAGATGGAATGTATTTATGCTACTATTTAAGGAGCTTCTCTTATTTGAGATCCTCTTTTTTTTCGGTTCAAAAATACTCTACACCCCTATGTTTAAGTAGAGTGGTCCTACACCCCTATGTTCAAAAATGCCCCTATATCCCTAGTTTAAGTAGAGACAACACTAAAGGGTAATATGATAAAAATAAAACTTTAAATCTCATTAAAACATTACCTAAAAAATAGGGTCACTCTTTAATAGATTTTTAAATTGCTTTATCCATTTATAAATTAGATTCTCAAAATAAAAATTATATATATAAAATAAAATCACATGATTTTTTTTTTACTACAAAATAAACATGTAATATTTGTTCTTTTTTTGAAGCTAGCCTTGTGACACTGACATTCCTGGTTATATTAGTAGTTTTAAATGCATAATATTAATGAAAAATGTGTAAACCTCAAAAAGCCTCATTACATGTAGTAAGCGCTTGTAACAAGGTTAGTTATTATTACATGTCAATTGACTTAACTTAGATGATGACATTATATAGGCTTTTTGCGTCAACAAAAATTTTGATGCGAAAAAGATATTAGTTGGCACTAAAAAAATTTATTTTTGTAACATAATTCTGCGTCAACTACTTGTTGACTCGAAAAACGTTTTTTGCGGCAACATACTATTTTAGTGTCAATTTAAAAGTCGTTTTTCTTTGTCATAATTGAGGTTGAGGGAGATCATAATTGAAGGTGACGCTCAAGTTGTCATCAAGGCTCTGTTGAACCCGATGACTTGCCCGTGGCCTATCTAGAAGAGTGTGGAGGGGTCTTTGCAGTGCTTTCGCAGTTTCAAGGCATGGACTGCATCTCATGTAAGTAGGAAGGGAAACGCAGCTGCCCATGTGATGGCTAGGATGGCCAAGTCTCTTTTGGATTGTAAAATATGGGTGGAAGATACTCCACCCATGATTGCTGACCTTGTGCGCAATGATGCTGTAAACTTGAATCATATTTCGGTCTTTTGAATGGAATGAATTGTTATCAAAAAAAAAAAAAAAAGTCGTTTTTCTTGTAGTGTTCTAGGACTCCATCATGATTCATATACAAATACTTACCCACTGTCTCACGCTGCACAGTGGACTTCATCGCTCCTCTGGGTTGTGATTCTCCAAAAGTAGTCTGAGTAGATTGATAGTGAGACGTGGGAAGACATTAGGGCTACATGGTTTTGTAAATGGGTTTTAATTTCCAACGAAAGGAAAAGAACTAGGCGGTGTTGACACCCCTTTATATCTATTATATAAGTAGACTGGTGGAACAATTTTAGAAGAATAACCTAACAAACAGTAACAAAGGTAAGATATCTAAGTTTTGCCACTTAATATATATAATCACTTTGTTTTATACTTTGCCATTGTTCTATTTCTCTTACTTAGTTCAAGTTCATCGTTCAAATTATAAAGTCTAACCTTTTTTTTTATCAAAATGATATCTCAGGATTTGAACTTCTAACATCCATTCTATGATAAATTGATAATTATTCTTTATTGTCAGCTTAGTACATTAATGACTTCATTGAAACCCACCTAAGCTTTTGAACAAACAAGAAAAAATCTTAAAACAACAATTTTATGACGCGTATAATCATAAATACTCACAAATGATTTATTTATTATAATACAAAGGTCACATGCTTTAAACAGTGAACCGAAAAACACCAGAGCTTGTTTCTTGTAATCAAGTTGTAGGCATAGAATTAATGTAGATGAGATCTGGCAATGTTACCATTGCCTCCTTTTGGATAGAACCCACCAGGATTATGCTCATCACCGGAGCCATAAACAACCCTCAATATCTCCTCAGCGGTCCTATCATATGCAACAGAGTCTGCATCTCCAGCAAGCACGTTCCCTTTGATCTTTCCCTCAGCACCTTCAGATATGCGAACCCAAAGACCTTCATCTTTGACACCTTCACGTCCAAGCTTGTTCCTTAGATCCGAAAAGTAATTTGAAAATTGTGCCACACTTATTCCATATGGTTCCACAATCTCGTGTGCATGCTCATACAGGTATGCTCGAATAACTGCATCTTGGCCCGATTCCACGCCTAATAGGCCTGCAACGAGCTGAACATATACACGTCCACATTCTTATCATAATATCTTTATGATTTTTGGACAAGTAGTAATTTTTTATGACATCAGAGTAAGTGTTATGAACTGAACTTTTGTTTCTATGCTCTACCAATCTACCTTTCAAATCAAAAAAGGATTTGGTTTAAATTAAACTTGGTGTAACTTTTATCAATGTTATATCAATTAGTAACTGTGAAATTTGACAAAACCACGATTAAATAACTTGAATTGCATTGTCTCCTTATACCTTATATGCATGCAAAATATAAAGATGAGCAGAGATTAAATATAATCTCATATATAAAATGTTTAACTTTCCATTTTTGTACTTTAAAGTTAGGCAGAAAAAATGAGATCATGGAGTAAAAGGAAAATTTCATATAATTGAACCAAATTTTGCATGTATGTTAAAAATTTAGAGAATATATGAAATCCAACAATAGAATTTTTAAAATATTAATCCAAAATAAAAAATTATTAGGTGAGTTATACCAAATATTAGTTGATTATGGTCCTTTGGAAATTTACAAATTCCAATGGTCAAGCTTTATCATTTCTAAGGGGGAAAAACGATAGTTTATTCTATAAAAAAGAACAATGGTAGTATATAACTATGTATATATACACACATATGCACGTAAAAGCAATAAATTGTAATTACTGTCTATTTTTTAGAGCATTACTAGGGATCAATAATCAAGTTTAAATATCAGTTACCCTTCTAGAACTAGGGGCTTGGAGTTTTGGAATTGTTCCAACGTAGCCCGTGAGTCCAACATAAGGTATAAGGTAAGATGCAAGGAGGTAGTGAACTCCACTATAATAAGGATCAAAAGGTGGGGACAACTTTTTCCCTACTGCAGCATCAACCACGTTTGCAAATGATTCTTTACTTAAGTCCAATAATGGTCTTGGAAATCCTTTAACAACTTTTTGAATGGCCCTGCATCAAGAATTTAATAGTCAGTACCTTTGACATTTAAAAGAAATTATTGCTACGATAGGATTTAAAGTCTATAATATCTACATTATGATAATTGTTGCTTGTCATTATGTTAAGCCATCAATGTGTTTCTTTTCGTCATAGATGGGATTCAAATCCAAATCCCTTATTCGAAGACAAAATATTTATCTAATAAACTAACTAGAACCATTAGCCATTATACCAACACACAAAAAGACATAAATATATTAAATAATGATTTCAAGAGAAAAACCTCAAGTGTCCAACTTCTTGGTAAGCAAATTGCTCAATAACATCCCTGGTAAAAGGATCCAAATTTGCCTTTTTAGCACCAATGGGTGTTGGACCTCCCTGGGTTAATTGTGGAGCAACTTTATCTAATCCATAACCCAGAGCGCCATACAAAAAGAATTCAGCTTCAAAGAACTCTAAATTTAGAGGAAATTCCAGAAGATCCACATCTGCTTTTGCGAAAAATGTATGTGCGTCGAGTTCAGAAGAATAAAATTTGGGAAGGAAGAGTAAGGACATTAGTAAAGTGGTGATGGTGGTTGTGCTAGTAGCAGTTAGTGCCATAATTTTCTTTTTTGCTGGATATTTTGCAGACTCGCTAGTCTTTAGATTCGTCAAATTGATGTAACTACCGTTTATACTTATATATAATCTCTGGCCGGTTATATTTAGAAAAATGCCACATTGCTACTGTCATTGTTTTTTTTTTTTTGATAAGGCTAACGTCATTGTTTATATTTAGAATAATGCCGATGTAGATATGTCAGATTGATGATGAAGCTACTGTTTATATTTAGAATAATGTCAATGTAGATAGTCAAATTGATGATGAAACCAGTGTTTATATTTAGAATAATATGGACATTACCTTTGGGCCAAATTTTAGCTATAAAGGCTATAATCTTACTGAATATCTTTTTATTGGAGATAAATTTTGACAAATCCATTATTGAAATAAACTTCTTCTTATATTCTTCATACTTGCAAAATTTCTAGAAAATTAAGGATCAATAACTATGTCATCAATATATTATTTAAATTGCAGGTTTTTGTATTTTAAAATTATGCATAAATATAAGTTTATAGATCATATAGTAAATAATATTTGATTGACATAAAATTTGACATGTATATTAAAAGTGTAAAGAACATGTAATTCAATGGTTAGATTTTCAAAATATGTAGTAATGTTTATTTTATTGAGTAAGATTATAACCTTAGACATTAACCAATTTTGTAACTAAACTTTATCTTTATATTTGCATAGCTTGATGGCTAGCTGTTGAATAGGGATGATTTGAAAAGGTAAAACTAATTGTAGATTATTTGAGTTGTGAACTTATGATGCAACAATGCTAATGTGGACTTTGCCACAACCAATTCTAAAAGTTAAATTTCCCCTCGACGCATACAATAAGTCTAATAACAACCAATTCTACCAAATTTTTGGTAGTTACTGAAGTGGTAACTTATGATTGGTATATAATAAAATTAATTTTGGTGTTGACTCGAGTGAAAATGATTTTGTCTTAATCACAACTAGGGGTGTCTATGGCAACTCGTAAACTGACCCACCCACCCAAATTGTCTGGGCCAACCCGATGCTGGTGATGGTCGGAGAAGGGTCTTCGCCCCCAAAAAGCAACTGACGCGGGTCGGATGGCGAGTTTTATTCATCAAAACCCGATGTACCCGATCCGACTGAGGAAACCCATGAAAGAAGGCTGGAGTTACGTAGATCCGTTTAGATTCATCGATTTTCCGGTGAAGTTTGGTAGTTTTTGGTTAGATCCGGTGGTGAGATGAAGATTTAGCTCAGATCTACACTTGGTCCGGCGGTGAGATGAAGATTGTGCTTTGATTTGGAGCTTTGATTCGGCGATTTTAAGCTTCGATCCGGCGAAGATTTGGTGCTTGTGCTTCGATTTTCACTTAGATCTGACGTTAGTGATGAATTTTTCGCTCAAATCTGAGCTTCATGTGATGTTTTTGCTTCAATTTTTGCTTAGATTCGTGATTTTCGCTCAAATCTGGGCTTGATGAGTTGATTTGGGCTTTGATCTGGCGAAAATCCGGTGATTGTAACTGAGTATAAGGCCGACTGACTCGATCGTTGTTGACTTGCGTCTGATCCGACTTGACCCAAGGTTGTCTGCAGTCTGCGGCAGGTCGTTCAGTCGTCCACCCGATGTAAGCGGGTCGGTTGTTGGTTGGGCATAAACCCGACTCGGACTGACTTATGGATACTCCTAATCACAACCTTTCACCTCAAAAAATGGTAAAATATATATAATTTCTTGTGTGCGTAGCATTGTTTGGGTTCCATAGGATTTGGCTTTTAGTTATGCACATTGAGTCTATCCATTGTGTGATATCGGTGTCCCTTAGGAGGCTTATGCGCACGCTCTTTATGAAACTGTGAAATGGTCTATTTCTAAAAAGGATATAATATTCAAAACCAAAAGTGAAAAGGATATAGATAGATATATAGAAATAGATAGATAAGCAATTAAAAAAAAAAAACAACAATAATTGTTTGTAATTTTAGGAGTTTTTTATGAGAAATTTTTTTTACAAAGACTTAAATGTTTGTTTGTTTTAATTTTTTATATAATTTTTTTTAGAATCAAATTTATAAGTTATTAAAGCAATTTGAAAAACAACAGAACAATGGTCTTATTTTATAGGCAATATTATAGTGGACGTTACGATGTATTTTCACCAAATTATCCTCCAAATTTTTTTGTGCTTAAAAGTAGAGTATAAAAATATTTTTGAACCATAAAAAAGTCTATCACAATAAGGAAAGCCTCTTAAATAACAATATAGACAATTAAAAAAGAAAAAAAAAAACTGTGTGGATAACTATAGTAGTTGGTTTGGACGTGGAGTTTTGAGTTTGGAATTTGGATCAGGATTTGGGTGAAATTTTGAAATTGGATAATTTTGTTTTTTAATTATAGAAATTTTGGATAATTGCTTGGCAATTATCTCTTAATGTGAGGAAAGGAGGGAGTGAGAAAAAAGATGAGAGAGAAAGAGAGAAGGGAGAAAAAAATATTCGAAACAATTAAAAAAAAAGTTGTTTTTTCCCTTGATGTGAGAAAAAGAGGGAGTGGAAAAAAAAAAAGATGAATAACATGAGAGAGAGGGAAAATTTTGACAAAGAGATGCGAAGAGGGAGAAATGTGGGTAGAAGAAACTATTTTTAAATTTAACTAAAATTTAGGAGTTTTTAAATTAGTAATTTTACATGTCTAACTCTATTATTTAAACTTCCAAAGCAAATGAATTTATTTTTAGAGTACTTTGGACATACAAAAGTATAAGTGCAAAAAAAGAAAGCCCCTTAAATATTAGTATAGATAATATATGAAAATAAAATAATACTACAATAAAGATTAAACTACAGTAGTCTAAAAACAAATTAAATGAAATTATACCATGTTCTAAAAATTGGTTGCTCATATATTATTTGGAAAGTGGACAAATAAAATAAATTTATTGCATCACATTAACAAAAATTAAGTTAAGAAGTTATTTTTTTTTTCTTTAAATAAAATAAACTATGATAGGGATAAATCCTAAAGTAGACGGATCCAATTTACAAAGTTAATAATAAGCGATGGTGCTATCAAGAGAGATAGTCTGGATAGCCTAATAGTCAAAGAACTAGTAGACGGAATCATGTCTTGAACGGAAGGCAAAGAAATGGACGGACTCTTTAAAGTGGATGGACTCGACGGAGACGGGTGGCAAAGCCACGTGGCACCTACATGACCTAAGTAGTCTCTAAGAAACCTAATATGGAAATGTCTTGCATTCTACGTTCAACCATAATCAGAGGAATCCATACAAGGAAAGAATCCCACAATATATGAACACTGAAAAGGATCTTCTCTACAAAGAAATGGTTTTTCCATCAAGAAACTAAGGTCAGCTCTACACTACTATAAACCCCCCTAAAGCCCTCACAAATCAAAGTACGCATAATTATACCCTAGTTCTAGCACTCTTGAATGATAAAAAATTCACTTTTCTAACTTAACCTTCGGAGGTCGGTACCACACTGGTACTCTCTGCAGGGTTTTTTCTTTATTTGTGTTGCGTAGGTTCCCAAGGGCATGTAAGGACTATTCAGCTTACTGACGATTTTCAGTATCATCAGTTGGTGTCGTCTGTGGGAATAAGAGGTAGAAACCATATTGCCCCTTCCCAGACAAAGAATTGTATGGTCCTCACACGCTTGATGGCAACCACCAACAACCAAGAAAGTGAACCGTACGCCGTTGTCCTTGAAAGACAGGTGCAAACCTTAGCTGCAACTATGGAATGCCTTACTAAGCAAACCCTTCTCAAATTTTCCTCTTCACCTCCGAAACAAAGGTTCAACTCTAGGAAAGGATCTTTCTCCAAAACCAAAGTTTGGAAAGAAAAATGCTCAAAGTGGTTCAGTCACTTTTTCTCTCTCTCCCTTTATTTTTTGCATTACTTGTTTGTTTTGCTTTCTTATTTATGAGTCAGTCTAGTTTTATGCTTTGTATGTTTACATGTTTTTATTTGTTTGTTTTCAATTTTTTTTATTTTTTATTTTACATAAAAATAAATAAAAAAATTGAAAAATAAAAAAATAAACAAAAACAGTGTGTGGTTGTGTATTTTGGTACTTGTGTACCTTGGATGGCCTTTGAAACAAATTTTCTTAACTTTGTATCTCTTGTAGATTAGATGAGTATCTTAATACACAACTAAGCAAGTGAGCTTTGTGGCTCGTGTTTGTGATGAGTACGATTAAGACTATCTCCTATATCTCATGCTCATATCACTCTTTTTGTCGGGAAGGACTAGAAAATCCTAATAGAAAGGCATAAATAACCATCTCACTACTAAAGCCCACCAATCATGTATAACATCTGTATGCTTCAGCATTGCAAAATTGCGATGTTAAAGCTTACATAAATGGATATTTCTTCTCTCTCTTATATGCCCATGCATACTGTGCTTAAAAGAAAAAAATATGCAAAGAAAATAAAAGCAAAAAGAATCAAAATGCTTTTAAAATGATTGTAAGTGTGTACACACAATCATAATTGCTTGATGGGAGTTATAGCATGTACCTCGAAGGTGAGTCCCCATCAAGCAGTTATGATTGTGTGTGAGTGTATTTAATTTTCTCATGTCTTAAATCTTCATAATATGAGACACATATGCACTCTTGCTATGTTTCACACACAACACGCATACTCTTCGCTACTTTTAATACGTGTAGGTATAATGTGATTTGGCCATCACAAGGAATATATGTGTTAATATATGCTCACTAAACTGTCTTAACTTGTTTTTGAAATATAAAATTAGTTAAACTTGTTTAGTGTGTGTGTGTGTGTGTGTGTGTGTGTGTGTGTGTGTGTGTGTGTGCGCACACACACGCTTTTGGATCTATGGATGCTATGCTTATATGTTGAGATATGTCTTGAGAGCTTAACATGTTAATTGGATCTTTGGTTGAGTAGCTTTCTTGTTGCATTTATCTCCTTGTGTTTTTCCCTTCGAAAAATTCCTTTTCTTCAAGCTCGACAGCTTTTCGACCGATCACCGACAGATTCATTTCTATCAAACTTTCTTTCTTCTTTTTCTTGATAGAAACCTTAACAGATACTCAATCCATCGAAATTTCTGAGTTGCTCGTCGATAGAAGTTCAAAAGTTTCTTGATCTAACGAAGTTTCTGGGTTTCATCTCGACAGCTTCTTCGATCCATCGAGCCAAATTTCTTTGCTCTCTATCTGCTCGATAGATTCTTGATAGATTGCTTGATCCATCGAGGTGATTTTTTCCATCAACAAATCCACGATAGCACCTCGACAGATTAATTTCTGTCGAGATTTAAAGCTCGACAAATCCTTAATAAGAATCTCAACCCATTGAGTTGAGATTTCTATTTAAAGGCGAGGCGTGATTCAAATTTCAATTCTCTCACTCTTTCTTAATAGATCCATTTCTCTCTCGACCCAAACACTCTCCTCTCACTCTATTCTCCACTCCTTTCAAGATTTTGGCCTAATCAAGCTTCAATCTTGTGTTATGAACTTCAAATCCTTCCTCTCTCCCATGCATTTCACGTATTAGACCTAGGTTTTGGGGTTTTTGAGATTTTTGTGGATATTGTGGGTTGGGCTATGTGAATCTGATCTTATATGACTATGCATTGCATCCTCACTACATTATAACAATGTCTCATGCATATTTAGATATGTGTGATTGATTATTGTTGTTGAGTGCTATTAGGTTTAGATTGGGTGACCCCCATGATGCTCTTAAATTCTCATGTCACATGTTCATGCATTTTTCATGCATACGTTCTTTTCTTATCTACTTTAAACATATGTTTCCTTCTATTCTCTCTCTCTCTCTCTTTCTTTCTCAGATAAACTGTGTTATGGCACCTAAAAGCGTAAATCCATCCCGGCTCGGAACCCTCTTTAAGGTTCCGGGTCATCGTATTTGTCTCTTCCTTCTGTTCCATCTCACATTCAGTTCCATGATGATAAGGCCAAGATGGACTTCTTTGAGAACTTCCAGGTATGTGGTGTTCATTCGGAATGCCAGGTCATTCTGTTGGATTTCTCTGACACTACGTTACCCGATGTCATTCGGACTTGGGGATGGGAATCTCTATGTGAGAAACTCGTGCGTTGTCTCATCGTGTTTATATAGGCTCCAACATACACGACATCGATACCTCTGTGCCTCAGTTCGCTACGCGATTTAGGGATACACATATAATAGTTACCCTGTACTTGTTGCCAAGGTATGACGAGTCCCTTGGGTAGCACATCTTGACTACCCTGGTTGTGATCGTCTTTAAACCGTGTCTAGAGATGAACTCATCTCCCATTTTTGTGGGACTCCTTCCATATGGGGTGGTAAGCTAAACACTCCATGCTTGCAAAAGGCCCGAGATTCCTTAATATGGTGATGACATTCACTCTTACTCCATTGTCTCACTATAACTCCATCACTGAGCCGCGTGCTCGTTTTCTTCTACCTTTGATGGAGGATCTTACCATTGTTTTTCCCTCTCATTTCATCACATCTATTATTAATGTCTATCAGGATACCGTGACTCATGATAAGCTCATCTTTCCTTCAGCTATCACGCGAATCCTTCAGCACTTCTCCATTCCCATTCCCATTCCCCTCTCTCATCTCTTCACCATCATGGGTGCCATATGTACTGGTTCTGTCCGGCGGAACGAGGCCCAACTTCGACCAAAGTGGCCACGAATGGAGACGACTGATCCTACAACTTTTGCTGTTCCACCCTTTTCCTCGGCTCCTTCCTTCTCCACAGCTGATGTCACGCTCAATGCCATCATGGAGCAGCCACAGCAAATGCATGCCGATTTTTGTGGTTGTCTTGACTATCTCACTAATGAGACGTGTCAGATGAACACTAGGATAGGATGCATTGCACACCAACAGGCTCGCATCGACGACTGTGGACCTTCTCCCTTTCCTTCTCCAGAGTGTCCTGTAGTTTCTCCTTCTAAGAATGATAAGGATGATGCTAACTCTTCTAGTGATGATGAGATGATGACCTCTCAGTGACTTGGCTTTTGTCATTCGTGACTTGCCCTTTGTCATTCATGACAAAAAAGGGGAGTAGGTTTGGATTTGAGAGTCGTCTTGTTGATAGGCCAAGAATGTATTAATCGCTAGTGATAAATCAACCAATTAATTAGCCAAGTTAATTAATTAATTTAATTAACATGCAAAATGCATGGTAGCACAAAAAAATCACCAACTAAGTTAATATGCAACGGAAAATAAAGTTGACACGGTGATTTGTTTACGAATGGGGAAAACTTCCAAGGCAAAAACCTCATCGGGTAATTTTAAGGTCACCACTCCCGAGAATTTACTATTATCACAATAAGCGGTTACAAGTAAGGGAATCCCAATACTTTATACCAACCTACAGTTGAATTCTTACCCTAATACACAATTAGACTCTGTAGTGACAATCTCTCATTTTCAATGCACGGCTTCCAGTATGTGACTAACCAATCGATGCGCGGTAGTACGCAGCTTACTCACCAACTTGAGAAAGATGCTGGCTGCAAAGTTCTTCAGTTCATCAACACGATGAAGATCATAAAGCTCTTTGGTCACAAAACCCAACAGCATACAAACGCAGTAGCTTCTTCAAGAGCAAGATGAACTAGTACAAATTCTGTCTCCCGTCACAATTTGCATGAACAAAACTTTGCTTCATACTTGTGCAAACTTTGACGGTTATGTTTAGGGTTGTGAGAAAAGATAGCCTAAACATATACACACGGATTGGAGTGAAATCAAATTTGAAAATCTGATTTTCATAATCTCAATAGATAGGTTATCTATTGAGCAGTTTTCAAGCATTGAGCTAAATTGTATTTTAATCCTCAATAGATGATATTTGTCGAGCTAGCTGTCGAGCTAGCTATCGAGCTTTAAAATCCAGCATTTCTTTACTTGTCTCTTGGATAGATTTGCACGTCTTCAATACCTAGACTTGAACTCTTGTTCTTTGAAGTATTAAACACATCCTAGATCTACCCAATTACAAATAAAGTGTATTTTGTCAAAGGATTAGCCAATTCTAAATGACATATGTTCCTAACATGATTCACATATGTCCTAACAATCTCCCCATTTGGAAATTTGTGACAAAACCATAACAAACAAATGAACATATGAGAGAAGTCATAAATCACTCAACTCATACTCACTTGTTGAATAAAATAAAATCTATCCTAACACAAACTCTTGAAAAATTTTGCAAGAAGAGAGTTCATGGCAAGAAAGACTTTGACAATCTCTATTTCTGAAGCTCTTTAAACAAAACTCATCACGGCATCTTAGTATGAAACAAAAATAAAAGATTGCATACAAGTAATAAGAAGCATGTGCATAAAGAGAGAAAAAAAACAACACATGAAGGGATAGGTGAAGCAATGTAATAACAACCTCAATATATATATATATATATATATATATATATATATCAAAATGAATACAAGGTTTGCTATCACAATGTAAGAACAATGTATCTAAAAAGAAAGAAAAGAAAAGATACAAAAAGTCCTCACTACATCCCTCAAAGATAAAAACACTCCTTCTAACAAAAATATCTCCTATACTAACTCTCCCTCTTAAGTACATGACTACTATCATATCCAAAACTACTTCCCCTTTTTTGTCACGAATGACAAAGGGTAAGTCATTGAGAAGCTGTCATCTCCTTGCCACCAGAAGAGTTAGCACCATCATCCTCATCAGCATCACCACCATTGAAGTCATCACCATCATCCTCGTCCTCAGATGCCTTTGGAGAAGGAGAGGGAGACTCTACAAAGCCATCACGACGAGCCTGTCGTTGTGTAATACGACTGACACGAGTGTTCACTTGACACAACTCATCATTAAGAGTGTCAAGGCGAGCATCCATACGCTAAAGCTGCGCTATTATCGCCTTGAGGGTCACACCATCCTTGAAAGAAGAGGGAGCGTGGTTGTAGCTGAAGAAGCTAGAAGAGTCGTCGTTTAGGTTCGTGGTCTCTTTTGTCGAAGTTAGGCCTTACTCTATCGAACGGATCTATGGCACACATAATGAAGAAGTGGTCCAACTTGGGATAAACGGCAGAAAGATGGTGAATGATTCGTGTGATAGCAGAAGGAAAAATGAGCTTATCACAGGTCGTTGTACCCTTATAGACATCTATAAGGGAGAGAATAAAGTGAAAGAGAAAATCAGTAGAAAGATCCTCTAAAAAGGATAACAAAAATTGAGCACGAGGCTCTGTGATAGAGTTATAGTGAGACAATGGATTGAGAACGAATGTCATCACCATGTTAAAGAACCTTGGACCTTTAGCAAAGGTCGAGCAAAAGGTGTTTTGATCACTACCCCAAGATGAAGGTGTCTCACAAAATAGAGACATGAGTTTGTTTCCAAACACAGTCTTAAGACAATCACAGTTAGGGTAGTTAGGATGCTCTACCCTCAGTTCGTGTAGCACCTTAGATATAAGATTCAAAGTGACTACAATGTGCATATCTCGAACGTGAGTGATAAAATGAGGTACAAAATAATCAAATCCGTGCATAGTGGAGTAAAACTCCTGTATGGTCATGGAGGGACAAGTTATCGGGAGGTTAGAAAGTGACTCCCAACCCCTACTGTAGATGACAGTGGGAAGGTTAGTATCATAAAAGTCCGATAGGATGACTTGGTGTTCCGAATGAATGCCACATCGAGAAAAGTTCTCCGAAAAGTCCTTATAGACATTATCATCACAGAACCTAACATGTGAGTGGGTAGAATTAGAAGTAGATGCCCCGGAATGAAGAGAGTTCCGGGACAGAGTGGACTTACACTTAGGTGACATAGAGCAACTAATAGGGAGAGAGAGAGAGAGAGAGAGAGAGAGAGAGAGAGAAGCAGAAAAGTACCAAACATAATCAATATGAAAAAATAAAGAAATAGTGAGGTACATATGCATAAAAAATGCATGAATATGTGACATGCAAAAATAAAAATATCATGGGCTTAGCCCAATCTAATCCTACCAGCACACATCATTGCAACAAAGTAAACACACATCATAATGCATGAAACATTGTTAAAATACAAATATGATGCAATGCATGAGCAGACATGATCATTTAAACAAAACCCATCCCAAAAATTTCACAAAAACTTCATCAATTTTGAAAAATCCCAAAAATTTTTGAAAACCCAAAAACCTAGATCTATATGAATGAAATGCATGAACAAGAGAGAAAACAAGATCTCATTAGAGAGAAGATCAATCTAGGTCAAAAAACACTTGGGTATAAGCTTTGGAAAGAGAGAAAAGTGTTTGGGAAAAGGGAGAGACGTACTCTATTGAGAGAGATTGGAGAGAAATAAGTGAGAAATCAAGCTTAGGCTTTATATAGAAATCCACGATTCTCGATGGATTAAGAGGTATTGAAAGGTGTTGTGATTTAAAACTCGATGGATAGAGCTATCGAGGAGTAATCGGGAGGTGTCCATAGTAAAAGAACCTCGATGGATCAAGAAACTATCGAGCATCTATCGAGCATATAGAAACTTTCTCGATGGATCGAGAGGTGTCGAGAAGCTATCGAGATAAATTCTCAAACACTTCGATGGATCAAAATTGTGATAGCAGCTATTGAGAAAGGAAGCTCAAGAGGCTCGACAGATAGCCTAGCTGTAGAGAGGTGTCCAACAGTTGTCGAGATGGCTCAAAAACAGTTTTCAAGAAGAGAAAAACACAGACATGAATGCAATCAAACATGCTACTCAACCAAAGATCCAAACACCATTTTAAGCTCTAAAAACATCTTTCAACAAGAAAAATGTCAAGTATATAGATCCAAAACACACGCATACACTAAACAAGTCTAACCAATTTTATATTTCAAAAACAAGTCAACATAGTTTAGTGAGTATACATTAACATATGTATTCTTTGTAATCAAATCACATTGTACCTGCACATGTATCAAAAGTAGCAAAGAATATTGCATGTTGTGTGTGAAAAACATCACAAGATTGCACAAGTGTCTACATGTTATGACGATTTGAGATATGAGAAAATCGCTTTAATTCACACACAATCATAATTGCTTGATGGGGACTATCTCCTTTAAGGTACATCCTATAACTCCCACACCTCCTAGAAGACACGTTTGCAATCATATATAAAGTATGCTGATTCTTTTTTCTTTTATTTTTCTTTTCATATTTTCCTTTTAAGCACATACCATGCTTGGGCATATAAGAGAGAGAAAAGAAATACCTAACGATGTTAAGCTTTTAACATTGCACTTTTGCTATATTGAAGCATACATATGTCATATCATGATTGGCAGGCAACAGTGGCGAGATGGTTATTTATGCTTTTCTCTTAGGATTTTCTAGTTCTACCCATAAATAAGAGTGATACGAGTGTTAAGTATAAAAGATTACTTAATCTTACTCATTACAAACATGAGCCACAAAGCTCACTTACTTAGTTGTATATAGAGATGCTCATCTAAGTTACAAAAGATACAAAGTTTAGAAAAAATTGTTTCAATGGCTATTCAAGGTACATAAGTACCAATGTACACAAAACACACACTGTTTTTGTATTTTTCTGATTTTTCATTTTTTTTTTGTATTTTTACGAAAAAGCAAAATTGAAAACAACAAACAAAAACATGTTAAACAAAGTATGGCATAAAACTAGACTGACACAAAATAAAAAAGCAAAACACATAAGTAATGCAATAAAAAATATAGAGGGAGAGAGAGAAAAGTGACAAAATCAATTCTAGCCTTTTTTCCTTCCACACCTTGGAAGAACTTTTCCGTTTAGCAAACCCTTGATCTAGTGGTGAGGGGGAAAATTAAAACCATTCAAGTTCGAAAGGAAAATGAGGGCTTTAAGTAGATCTCCAAGAGAAGCAAGAGAGGATGGAAACTAATTCTGATTTCCTGATGAGATCATATTGTTGTTCTGTTGAGTGGCTAACCACTTATAGCAATTAGGTCGAGTATGTCCGATTGCTCCACAGTGATGGCAGAGATGCTGCTTCTTTTATTTATACTTTTGGGTATTGCCCTTCTTAGCCCTAGGATTTCTAGTCTCTTTCTTATCAAGCTTAGGGGGTGCTCCTAAGATAGATTTACCCTTGTCTATGTTCTCACTAGCTAAAACAGTTTTCACATCATTATTCTCAAATTTAATATTATTAGTAGGAGAAACAGACATACTAGTACTGGAAGAAGCAATATTAGGAGAAGAGAAATCATACCTTAAACTGGTTCGATCAGAAGCTGATTTTTGGGCGTTAAGCATCTCATCAAATTTTGCACTTGAAGTCCTCTCCAACTGAGCACTGACTTGTACCAACTCTGCCTTAAGCTTCTTGATCTTCTCAGCCAACAAATTGTTCTCAAACTTCAGTGTTCCAACAGTCTGATTAGCTTCATCAAACTTTGTGGAGATTTCTTCTCGTTCAAGCTCCACATCACTGAGATTTTTGGTAGCCAACCTATACAACTTCTCATGCTTTTCCGAAACTTCATATAATTTTGCATAGGCTGTGTGGATGTCATCTTGTTCATCCATCTTTTCAAACTTAGACTCCACCAAGTCCTCTTTTTCATCCACATTTTCAACAATCCCCTCAGTAGGATTTACAGTAGTAGTGAAGGCATTCAGGATTCCATCATCCTCATTTTTTGAATCATCTTCATATTCGATGTCGCTTAACGTAGCAACAAGTGCCTTATTTTTCCCAATGGTCTTAAGATATGTAGGGCACTTTTGTTTCATGTGTCCAAAGCCTTGACACCCAAAATATTTAGGTCCTGAGGAAACACTGTACTGATCGCCATATTCTTTGTCTTGGCTCTTGAACTGAAACGAACCAGACTACTTACAATCTTTGTCAAGTCCTTTAGCTTTAGCATTCTTTATAAACTTTTTGAACTACTTTGTTATATAGGATTTCATATTAGAATCTTCATCGTCAGAAGACTCATCCATGTTACTACTCTTGGCCTTTAGTGCCATGCTCTTTCCTTTACTCGATTTCCCAATTCTTATCAAATCCAACTCATAGATTTGTAGATTGCCAACCAACTCTGTCAAAGGAATTTTGTCGATGTCCTTTGATTCCTCAATTGCAGTGATCTTGGCATGAAATCCCTCAATAGAGATCTGAGCACCTTTTTGATAATCTTGGGTTTAGGAATGGTTTCCCTAAGTTTAAAAACTGAGTTCACTATGTCCTTGAGCTTGGCATAGAATTCATCAAACGACTCATCCTTCTCCATATTGATCTCTTCGAAGCTTGTAGTGAGCCTTTGAAGTTTCGAATCCTTGACAGCCTTGGTTCTCTTGTAGGTTATTTGGAGAATGGTCCATGCTTCCTTGATAGTTTCAGTAGAGGACATTTTTGTTTCTCCTACTAATAATATTAAATTAGCATTGAAAAAAGCATTCAATGCCCTACTATTGAAGTTAGCCTTATTGATCTTAGCATCATCCCAATCGGCCGGAGCTTCCTTTAGCTTGATCCAGTCTATCTCCACAGCTTGCCACACTTTTTCATCTAATGACTGCAAGAAAGCTCTCATGTGTACTTTCCAGTATGTATAGTTAGTGCCATAAAATGAAGAAGGTATAATAAGAGATTGTCCTCTATCCATGACAACAGGGGTCAATGGATCACATAGTAAAGATTATCCCTAATCTGAGTGTGTCTGCTCTGATACCACTTGATAGGCTAAGAATGTATTAACCCCTAGTGATAAATTAACCAATTAATTAGCTAAGTTAGTTAATTAATTAATTTAATTAACATGCAAAATGCATGGTAGCATAAACAAATCACCAACTAAGTTAATATGCAGCAGAAAATAAAGGTGACACGATGATTTATTTACGAATGGGAAAAACCTCCAAGGCAAAACCCCACAAAGTAATTTTAAGGTCACCACTCCTAAGAATCCACTATTATCACAATAAGTGATTACAAGTAAAGGAATCCCACTACCTTATACTAACCTACAGTTAAACCCTAACTTCAGTACACAATTGGACTCGTTCTATAGTGACAATTTCTCCTTTTCAATGCACGACTCCCAATACATGCCTAACCAATCGATGCGCGAATTCTAGTAGGCGGCTCACTCACCACCTTGAGAAAGATTTTGGATGCAAAGTTCATCAATTCATTAACACGATGAAAATCATGAAGCTCCTTGGTCACAAAACTCAATGACGTATAAACGCAATAGCTTCTTCAAGAGAAAGATAAATTAGAGCAAATTTTGTCTCCAGTCACAATTTGCATGAACAAAACTTTGCTTCACACTTGTGCAACCTTTGACGGCCCTTAAAATAATCCTTATATATGCATAAGGTTGTGAGAAAAGAAAGCCTAAACATGTACACACAGATTAGAGTAAGATCAGATCAGAAAAACTTGATAGGCCAAAAACGTATTAACCCTCTGTGATGGATTAATTAATTAATTAGTCAAGTTTATTAATTAATCAAATTAACATGCAAATGCATGGTAGCACAAACAAATCACCAATAAACTAAAGTGCAGCGGAAAATAAATTGACACGGTGATTTGGTTACGAATGGGGAAAACCTCCAAAGCAAAAATCCCACTGGGTGATTTTAAGGCCATCATTCCTAAGAATCCACTATTATCATAACAAGCAGTTACAAGTAAAGGAATCCCAGTACCTTCTACCAACCTACAGTTGAACCCTTACCCCAATACTCAATTGGACTTCTTCTGTAGTGACAATCTCTCCTTTTCAATGCACGACTCCTAATACGCGACTAACCAGATGCGTGGATCCCAATACGCGATTTCAATCACCAACTTAAGAAAGATGTTAACTGCAAAGTTCTTTAGTTCATCCTCACAATGAAGAGTAAGAAGATGCTTGGTTACAAAACCTTACGGTGCAAAGACACAATAGCTTCTTCACAAAGAGATGAACTAGGGCAAACTTTGTTTCTGGTCACAAATTGCTTGAACAAACTTTTCTCAATGTTTGTGCAACTTGTGTCTACTTTTACAACCCTTAAAATAATCATTTTATATGTCTAGGGTTGTGAGAAAAGAAGTCCCAAAGACACATCTATGGTTAGAATCAAAATAGATCTGAAATTCTGTTTTCTTTAAACCTCGACAGCTAGAGGTGTTGAGATGTTGTCAAGCCTCAGGGCTGAAACAGCTTCTTAAAGCTCGATAGATACAGTTATCGAGACAAGTGTCGAGCTTTACTGACAGGACCTTCTTAGCTTGAATCTTGGACAGTCTTGCATGGCTTTAACACTTGATCTTGAAACAAGGTTTCTTGAAATATTAAAACATCCTAGATCTACTCAAATACAAGTGAAGTGTATTTTGTCAAAGGATTAGCCAATTACATAAAAAAGAATGACATATGTTTTTAACAAGTGAACCACATATGTCCTACCCCTTTGGTAATCCATGACAAAACCATAACAAACAAATGAATATATGAGAGAAGTCATAACACACTCAACTCATACTCACTTGTTGAATACAATAAAATCTATCCTAACACAAACTCTTTAAAAACTTTGCGAGAAAAGAGTCTATGGCAAGTAGACTTTGACAACTTGTATTTCTGAAACACTTTAAACAAAACACATCAAGGCATCTTTGTGTGAAGCAGAAATAATAGATTGCGTACTAATAAAGAAACATGTGTATAAAGATAGAAAAGAAAACAACACATGTAGAGATAGGTGAATAACACATCACACACACACACACACACACACACACACACACACACACACACACACACACACACACACACACACACACACACACATATATATCTAAGATAAGCATCGTGTATGTAAAAATGATCACAAGACCTAGGTACAAGAACAATGTATCTCTAATAAAGAAAGAAAAGAAAGGATACATGTAATCCTTACTACATCCCTAAAAAATAAACTCTCCCCCTAACAAAAAAAATCTCCTATATCCTAACTCTCACCCTTAAGAGTGACTACTCTCATATCCAAAACTACTCCCTTTCTTTGTCACGAGTGACAAAGGGTAAGAGTGTCAAGTAGACATCTCGTCAGAACCAGAAGAGCTAGCATCTCTATCCTCATCATCATCATTGCCAGAACCATCATCATCAGATGTCTCGGATATCAGGGGAGGAGGAGAGGGAGACTCCACAAAACCACCAAGGCGAGCATCCATGTGTTGAAGCTGTGCCATAATCGCATCCAGAGTCACACCTCCTGCTGAAGTAGAAGGAACCGAGGGTGAAGGAGCTGAAGGAGAGGGAGGAGCTGCCGAACTAGACTACCTCGAACGAAATTGCGCCTCTCTTTATTTAACAGTAGCGTAGTCAATGGCACACATAACGAAGAAGTGGTTAGAAGAGGGAAAAGGAATAGAAAAATGGTGTAAAATTCGAGTGATAGCTAAAGGAAAGATGAGCTTATCACGAGTTGTTGTATCCCTATACACATCTATGATAGAAAGAATGAAGTGTGAAGGAAAATCTATAAAAAGATCCTTTAGAAGGGACAACAGAAAATGAGCATGAGGCACTGTGATAGAATTGTAGTGAGAGAGAGGATGCAAAACAAACGTCATCACCATGTTCAAGAATCTAGGACCTTTAGCAAAAGGTTGACATTATGTGAACTGACGTTCACCCAATCAGCTGGGCACTCAAAGAAAGTAGAGATCATCTCTTCTTTGGACACAGTCCGTAGACACTCACAACCAAGGTAGTTAGGATGCGCAGCCCGCGAAAATATGAAGCACATTAGATACCAACTCTGGTGTGACTACTATGCGCGTACCTTGAATGCGATTATGAAAGAGAGATACTGAAGTATCAGTTCCATGTATGTTGGAGTAGAACTCCTAGATAAGCACAGAAGGACATGTGACTAGGACGTCACATAGTGACTCCCATTCCCATTTGCGAATGACATCGGGAAGGTCAGTGTCAGCAAAATCCGAACAAAATAACTCGACGTTCTGAATAAACACCTCATTTAGAGAAGTTCTCTAAGAAGTCTTGTTGGGCTTTCTCGTCATGGAATCGAATGGAAGAGGGGGTAGAGTCAGAAGACGAGGATGCCCTAGAACAAAGAGGGTTCTGGGACGGAACAGATTTACGTTTGGTGCCATTGACGCACTAACACAAACTAGAGAGAGGGGGAAGAAAGAAACACTCAGAAAAGTTCCAACACAGTTCAAATATAACAAGTATATTGAAAGGACAGAACGTGTGCATGAGAAATGCATGAACATGTGACATGCAACACAAAAGGCATCATGGGCTTCGACCAATTCAATTCTACCAGCACACAATCAAATTTCACACATCTAAATGCATGATAATATAATTATTATGCTTATGTGATGCAATGCATGAGATTTAAAACTCATTTAGGCAAAAACCCATTGCAAAATTTCACAAAAACTCAATCAATTTTGAAAAACCCCACAAGTTTTCAAAAATCCCAAAACCTAGGTTTCAAAACATGGAATGCATGTAGAATGAAAGATTAGAAGCTTACCAAGTGAAGAAAAACTTGAACAAGCTTGAAGAAACCTTGAGAAAAGTGTTTGGATTGAGAGAGAGTGAAAAGGGAAGTGAGAAGACAAAGCTATCGAGAGAGAGATTGAGAGAAATGAAGGCCGGATCGCATAGAACCTATTTATAGAACCTCGGTAAATCTTGATAGATAAAAGTGTCGAGAGGTGTTGAGCCAAGTGTCAAGTAGGTGTCAATAAAATTAAAGGTTTCAACAGATGCAGCTATCGAGAAGGTGTCGAGGAACAAAATATCGGACACGAGAAAGAAGCTCAATTGATCCACCAGCTGTCGAGAGGTTAGGAGGTTTCTCGATCGATCCATAAGCTATCAAGAGGTCTCGAGATTGCGATAAGATGCAATTGAAGAGCTCGATAGATAAGCCAGGTGTCGAGAGGTATTGAGGAGGTGTCGAGATAGCTTGAAAATAGTTTTTCAAGAAGAGAAAAATATAGATATAAATGTAATCAAGAATGCAACTCAACCAAAGATCCAGCAAACATTTTGAACTCTCAAAATCATCTCTCAACAACAAAAAAACGATAAGCATTTTGATCCAAACAGACACACACACACTAAATAAGTCTACCCAATTTTATATTTCAAAAATAAGTTAAGACAATTTAGTGAGTATACATCAACACATGTTAACCTTCTGGTGGCCAAATCACATTGTACCTACACATGTATCAAGAGTAGCAAAGAATATTGCGTGTTGTGTGTGAAAAACATCACAAGATTGCATAAGAGTCTCAATGTTATGACGATTTGAGATATGAGAAAATCTTATAACTTATACATAACCATAACAGTTTGATAGGGACTATCACCTTTGAGGTACATCCTATAACTCCCACATCTCCTAGAAAACACACTTGCAATCATATTTTAAAGCATTTTGTTCTTTTTGCTTTTATTTCTTTGCATATTTTCTTTTATTAAGCAAACCATGCATGGGTATATAAAAGAGAAAAGAAATACCCAATTATGATAAGCCTTTTGACATTGCACTTTTGCTATGCCAAAGCATACAGATGTTGTTTCATGATTGGTTAGTAACAGTGGTGAGATGGTTATTTATGCCTTTCTTTTAGGATTTTCTAGTCCTTCCCATTAAAAAGAGTGATATGAGTGTTAAGTACAAGAGATCACTTAACCTTAAACGTCACAAACAAAGAGCTACAAAGCTTACTTACTTAGTTGTACATAAAAATGCTCATCGAAGCTACAAATGATACAAAGTTTAGAAAATTTTGTTTCAATGGCCATTTTAAGGTTCACAAGAACCAATGTACGCATACATACACTGTTTTTGTATTTTTTTGAATTTTTTATTTTTATTTTTATTTTTGAAACAAAACAAAACAAAATAACTAAAACTAAAAAACTAATAATCAAAAACATGTAAAGCAAAACAAAGCAATGCATAAAAACTAGACTAACAAAAAAAAAATTTTAAGTAAAACACACAAGTAATGCAAAACAAAACAAAACAAAAAACAAAGAGAGAGAGAGAGAGAGAGAGAGAGAGAGAGAGAGAGAGAGAGAGAGAGAGAGAGAGAGTGATTTAAATCACTTAGAACCCTTTTCCTTCCACACCTTGGAAGAACATTTCCTTTTTGCAAACGTTTGAACTGGCGGTGAGGGGGAAGAATTTATACCGTTCAAGTTTGTAAGGAACATGAGGGCTTTAAGAAGATCTCCGAGAGGAAAAAACGAGGACAAAAACTGATTCTGGTTTCCCAACGCCAATATGCTGTTGCTATTTTGAGTGGCTAACCACTTATAGCAATTTGGTTGAGTATGACCAGCTGCTCCACAGTAATGACAGAGATGCTGCTTCTTTTGTTTAGGCCGTTGAGAGTTAGCCTACTTAGCCCTAGGATTTTTAACTTCCTTCTTATCCTACTTAGGGGTGCTTCTAAGATAGATTTACCCTTGTCTAAATTCTCACTAGCTAATTCAGTTTTAATATTAGAGTTCTCAATATCAACACTATTGCTAGAAAGAACAAAAACAGTAGTATTAGAAGAAAAAATATTTGAGGAAGAGAAATCATACCCTAAACCTGTTCGATCTGAAGCAGATTTCTGCAAACTGAACATCTCGTCAAGCTTAGCGATTGAAGTCCTTTCCAGCTGGGCTCTCACTTGGAATAGTTCTGACTCAAGCTTCTTAGTCTTCTCAGCCAAAAAGTTATTCTCAAATCTCAGTACTTCAATAGTTTGATTTGCTTTGTCAACCTTTGTGTAAAGCTCTTCACGTTCAAGCTCTTCATGTTCAAGCTCCACATCACTAGGCTTCTTGGTGGTCAACCTATATAGCTTCTCGTGCTTTTTTGAGACCTTATATAGCTTAGCATAGGCTGGGTGAATGTCATCTTGATCATCCATCTTTTCAAACTTAGATTCCACCAATTCCTCTTCTTCATCCACATCTTAAACAATCCCCTCAATAGGATTAATCATGGCAGTGAAGGCATTCAAGATCCCGTCATTTTTATTGTCGAAATCTTCTTCAGGCTCGGTGTCGCTTAGTGTAACAGCAAGTGCCTAGCTTTTCCCAAGTGCCTAGCTTTTCCCAATTGTCATGTGTCTGAAGTCTTGGCACCCAAAGCACTCAGGTCCAGTAGGAACAATGTACTGACCGTCATCCCTACCATCCTTCTTCCCTTTATTTTGGCCTTTGTACTGGGAAGAACTAGATTGCCTACGGTCTTTGTTGAAGCCTTTACCATTTGCATTCTTCATAAACTTCTTGAATTTCCTGGTGATGTAGGACTTCATCTTAGAATCTTCATCATCGGAAGACTCTTCAGTATCACTACTCTTGGCCTTTAATGCCATGCTCTTGCTCTTGCTAGACTTTTCGATTCTAGACAAACCTAACTCATAGGTCTATAGATTTCCAACCAGCTCTTTCAAAGGAAGTCTATCAATATCCTTTCATTCCTCAATCACGGTGATCTTGGCATGGAATCTTTTGGGCAGAGATCTGAACTTTTTTCTCACAATATTGGGTTCTGGGATAGTTTCCCCAAGATTAAAAGCAGAGTTCACTATGTCTTTAAGTTTTGCATAGAACTCATCAAATGACTCATCCTCCTCCATTTTTATCTCTTCAAAGCTTGTAGTGAGCCTCTGAAATTTTGAATCTTTGACAGCCTTTGTTCCCTCATAGGTTGTCTGGAGGATGGTCCATGCTTCCTTTGCAGTTTTGGTGGAGGATATCTTTTTGAATTCCTCATTTGTGACTGTACTGAACAACGCATTCAATGCCCTGCTGTTAAAGTTTGCCGCCTTAATCTTAGCTTCATCCCAATTAGCCGGCGCTTCCTTTGGCTTGGTCCAACCAATCTCTACAGCTTGCCACATCTTCTCATCTAGAGACTATAAAAAATCTCTCATGTGTACTTTCCAGTATGCATAGTTAGTCCCATCAAATAAAAGAGGGATAATAAGAGATTGTCTTCTATCCATGACAAACAGGGGTCAATGGATCACACACACAGAGATTGAACCCTAATCAGAGTGTGCCTGCTCCGATACCACTTGATAGGGTAAAAATAAATTGACCCCTTGTGATGGATTAATTAGCCAAGTTTATTAATTAATCAAATTAATATACAAATGGGTGGTAGCACGAACAAATCACCAATAAACTAAAGTGCAGCAAAAAATAAATTGACATGGTGATTTGTTTATGAATGGGGAGAACTTCCAAGGCGAAAATCACACCAGGTAATTTTAAGGTCACCACTCCTGAGAATCTACCATTATCACAACAAGCGGTTACAAATAAAGAAATCTCAATACCTTCTACCAACCTACAGTTGAACTCTTATCCCAATACCCAATTGGACTTGTTCTGTAGTGACAATCTCTCCTTTTCAATGCACGGCTCCTAGTACGTGACTAACTAGATGTGCGGATCCCAATACGCGACTTCAATCACCAACTTGAGAAAGATGTTGGCTGCAAAGTTCTTCAGTTCATCCTCACAATGAAGAACAAGAAGATGCTTGGTTACAAAACCCTACGGTGCAAAGACACAACAGCTTCTTCACAAAGAGATGAACTAGGGCAAACTTTGTCTCTGGCCACAAATTGCTTGAACAAACTTTTCTCAATGTTTGTGCAACTTATGTCTACTCTTACGGCCCTTAAAATAATCCTTTTATATGTCTAGGGTTATGAGAAAAGAAGTCCCAAAGACACATCTAGATTAGAATCAAAATAGATTTGAAATTCTGTTTTCTTTAAACCTCGACAGCTAGAGGTGTCGAGATGTTATCGAGCAGTTGTCGAGCCTCGGGGCTGAAATAGTTTCTTAAAGCTCTATAGATACAGCTGTCGAGACAGGTATCGAGCTTTAATGACAAACACTTCACAGCTTGATTCTTGGACAGTCTTGCACGGCTTTAACACTTGATCTTGAAACAAGGTTTCTTGAAGTATTAAAACATCCTAGATCTACCCAAATACAAGTGAAGTGTGTTTTATCAAAGGATTAGCCAATTATATAAAAGAATGACATATGTTCTTAACAAGTGAACCACATATGTCCTAACAAAACTGATTTTCATAAATCTCAATAGATAGGTTATCTATTGACCAGCTGTCAAGCATCGGGCTAAACTGCCTTTTAATCCTTGATAGATGATATCTATCGAGCTAGCTGTTGAACTTTAAAATCCAACACTTCTTCACTTGTTTCTTGGACAAATTTGCATGTCTTCAATACTTGGACTTGAACTCTTGTTCCTTGAACTATTAAACACATCCTAGATCTACCCAATTATAAGTAAAGTGTGTTTTGTCAAAGGATTAGCCAATTCTAGATGACATATGTTCCTAACACGTTTCACATATGTCCTAACACTTGTACTTAGGTGGAGAGTTAGTATAGGATATTTTTTATTGGGGGAGTGTATATAGTTATGAGGGATGTAATGAGGACTTTATGTATTTTCTTTTTCTCTTTATTTACATTAGCCTTTTGTATACCGGTCTTGTGACCATTTTATTACATACATTGTACTTTATTTTTATATATATGATAATGATGTATGGTTTTCTATACCTACCTCTACATGTGTTATTTCTTTTCTCTCTTTATACACATGTTTCTTTATGTATGCAATTTTTATTTTTGTTTCACAAATGATGCCTTGATGAGCCTTGTTAGATGTTTTCGAAAGACAAGTTGTAAAGTTTATCATGCCATGAACTCTTGTCTTGCAAAGTCATAAACTACCCAGGAGAGAACATAGCAGTAATATGGAAGCATAAACAATGATAAAATAGATGATAAAGAAGAAGATAGCAAAATAGATATATTCAAAATAAGGTTAAAATGGAATATGGAATATGAACACAGAGATTGATAAAATCTTACTTGAATAAAAAATTCTGTCTTTGATTAAAACTAAAAACTCTGTCTTTGATTACAGCTTTGAAAATAAAGACTATCTAAAGAGTTACAATATTACAAAGTAAAATCTGTCTGGGAAAGATTACGAGATTACAAGAAAAGAAGTATAAAAGTCTATCCGAGAGAAGGAGAGGAAGGCTATCAAAGGCTTTCTTTCTGAATGAATGAAAAGGCTTCAAAGTTAAGGCTTGCTTCTGTCTTCAAAGTTTGTCCCTTTTATAGATGAGGAGAACCATAGTTAATTTTCAAAAGTAACCTGAGTTTATAGAATTAACTCAAGTTAAATTGTCGGTAGAGGCTTATCCTTAACAGCAGTCTGTCTGAAAATCTGTCATATTTCTTTTTATGCATGCTAGTAAACAGTAGTGATAAATATCTGTCTGTCTGTTGCCTGTCTGTGTCTGTCTGTCTTGGACTTTCTTGGACTTTGCTGGATGAGCACCTGTCTTTGTCTGTCGGGACCATCTTGAATTAGTTTGTCTGAGAATAGTGTGCATGATAGTGAATAGTGATCTATCATTTGTCATCTGTAAATGGTGATTTGCTACTTCTCTACTTCTATCTGCTTCTGTGTATCTGTTTCTGTCTGTGAGAGTATTTTGCCTTGCTCGGCATATCTGTCTTGACTAATCTATTTGTCAATTTGTATCCAGGTAACTATCATAATCCAATGGATCAGAATCAGAGTTGGCTGTATGCTCATGGAATGCTCCGTAGTTTTCACATAGAGTACAATATACTATAGGAAGGAAGGTAGGGGCACGATTCTTTGTCATTATTCTATGGTCCTTAGTGATCTTTCTTTTCCCAATGAGCCTCCTTGCTGGAGGTCTTGGTCCATAAACAACTATCCTGTTGGTGTAGCCATATGATAGGCCACAAATGCGTTGACCCCTA
Source organism: Castanopsis chinensis (assembly GCA_032878915.1). Taxonomy (NCBI): domain Eukaryota; kingdom Viridiplantae; phylum Streptophyta; class Magnoliopsida; order Fagales; family Fagaceae; genus Castanopsis; species Castanopsis chinensis. Next base: position 4,886,439 of record JAVQMG010000113.1, read on the forward strand.
GTGATGAATTAAGTTAATTAATTAGCCAAGTTATTAATTAATTAGATTAACATACAAATTGCGTGGTAGCACAAACAAATCACCAACAAACTAAAGTATGCATCAGAAATTAAATAACACGGTGATTTGTTTACGAATGGAGAAAACCTACGCGGCAAAAACCCCACCGGGTGATTTAAGGTCACCACTCCCAAAACTCCATTATTATCACAACAAGCGGTTACAAGTAAAGGAATCTTAGTACCTTACCAACCTATAGTTGAACCCTTACCCCAATACCTAATTGGACTTGTTCTATAGTGACAGTTTCTCCTTTTGATGCATGGCTCCCAGTACATGACTAACCAATTTGCGCGGATCCCAGTACGACTTCAATTCACCAACTAGAGAGAGTTGTTGGCTACAAAGTTCTTCAATTCATCCACACGATGAAGATCAAGAAGATGCTTGGTTACAAAATCCAACGGTGCACATACACAGCAACTTCTTCACAAGAAGGATGAACTAGGGCATGAACTTTGTCTTGGATCACAAATTGCTTGAACAAGGATTTCTCAATGCTTGTGTAACTTGTGTACACTTTGATGGCCCTTAAAATAATCCTTTTATATGTCTAGGGTTAGAAGAAAAGAAGTCCCAAAGACATATCAACAGATTGGAATCAAAACAGGACTTAGAATCTGTTTTCCTTAAATCTCAATAGATAGAGGTGTCGAGGTGCTGTCAAGAAGTTGTCGAGCCTTAGGGCTGAAATAACTTCTTAAAGCTCGATAGATGTGTGTGTCGAGCCAGGTGTCGAGCTTTAATGAACTTGCACTTTTCAGCTTGTTTCTTGGATAGACTTGATGACTTCAATACTTGATCTTGAAACACAGTTTCTTGAAGCATTAAACACATCCTAAATCTACCCAAATACAAGTAAGTTCATTTTGTTAAAGGATAAGTCAATTACATAAAATAATGACATATGTTCAAAACACTTTAACCCACATATGTCCTAACACCATATAAGTGGAAATCATTATCTAATTCTTTCTATACCTCATAGATCTTATTGTTCATAAAATTAGACCATTATTGTGCCAGATAATGAGGATCATTAAGTGATAAATAAGTCTCTCCTGTATACCAATAAAGATCAGGGCTGCAAATGAAGTCATTGATGAGAACCAAAATATGCGATGGACGGGCTTCCATAGAGTAGCCAATATCCCAAACTAGAAGAGTACTCCAAATAGTAAGCTTCATATAATTAGGTCCTCCAATTTGTTCGGCTGTGTCTTGGATAATTCTGGGGAATAAACTTATCTGATCTCTAGAAGTTAGGATTAACTTGCGAATAAACCCTGCTTCTAGCATCTCAGATAACCATGAAGAATCACAGATCACTAGGTCCTCTATCACTGTGTTAATGAGTAATCTCGGATAGGGATGCTGTCCATCATAAACTCTTTTTGTGTCTCTAAAGCCTTCATACCACTTGGCTTTATGGGATAGCATACATCATCTATCATTTCTGTCCTGATAAATGCTGTAGAAACTAAAAGTTTAAAAAGATACATCCATTTGTCATGAGAACTGGTTAGGGCTCTGTGGGTTAATATATTCTGTTGGATTTCTGGGGGCAAAATTCTAATGGCAAGTCTCATTTTTTGCTGAATCTTAGGGTAGAGCTTTGAAAAGCTTGTTCCCATAAGATAGCTTGTAGGAGATTGTGAATCTGTCTTTGTGAAGCTTGAATCTCCATCCTCCTTGCCAGGAAGTTGACAACCAAGTGCTTCAATAAATGCACTGGTGTTAACAAGGTGTAATTCCAAAGCCTTAAGGGTCTTTTGGAATAAGGATTTATGTTTAAGGGTAAAGGTTGCCTGTAAATTATCAAGAAGTATTTTAATGTGAAAAGGGAAGTCTGCAAATTCTCCATCCTGAAAAGTAAGATCAGTGCGAAGCACTTCTTTCAGAATTTCACTTTTGCCACTACATGAATACATTGCTTCTACTGGCAACGTATCCTGAAGGGATGTTGTCTCAAAGATCTATTTTCTTTTGGGTTGCACCATTGGTGCCTTACCCTTTCCTTTTTTGTCTGCTCTATAAGGTCTTTTTATCCATATTAGTCTGCAATTGGGTAAAAGGATTATGTTTTGAAATAATTTCTTGAAAATAAATATTTTTTTGCAAAGCTTTTTTCATATTTGTTTTAAAAATCTTTTGGCCAATGTCTATCTGTAAATTTCTTTTGAAATAATTTAAAAGAAAATCTTTTTTAAGGTTTGAAGCATATATAAGAAAACAACAAACTTTCTGTACACCTTCATGCTCTCGTTGAGTAGTGGTAGTGGTATAACAATAGTCATAGTTTAGTCAATCAATATTGGAGTAACTGGAATCCAAAAAATTCACAAAATCTGTCATGATTTTATCCCTTTTATAATTATTTCTATATATTTCATTCTGCGAGAATATGTGAAATAAAACTTCTCCATAGAGTCTTTCATCAACTATTGTAATAGAGAAGTCTGTCAGAGACTAATGATTAGCTCTATCTGTCAAAAAATTAAATCTGTCTTTACTCAAGAAATTACCACAATTAATGATTAATAAAGGAGTATCTTTGAAGGCTTCTTTTATTAAAACATCTGTTGTATATGTATTTGAGAATACTATCAAACTGTCAATCCAATTATATTGGCTAAAGGAAATTGTAAGCATAGTTCTTTCATTTTTATCAAAGTTTTTCTTATAAGATAATTTTTGGTGAAAAAAGGTGATAGAAGTATAAAAACAAATCTTTGTCTCTGTCTTTATATCTTTAACTGTCAATTGGTCATCAAATGATATTTCTGTCTTTAATGGTGAAAAACTTGTTTCAGTTCTATAGATTCCTCTTTCATTGATATCTTTTAAAGTAGTGACCTTTTTGGAAGAATGATTTTCTTTTAAGGTGGGTGGTAGAATGAATCTAAAGAATATATCTTTCCCTAACACATTAGTTTTAATTCCTTTATCTATCATTAAAAAGGGGTGAAGTAAAGTCATAAAAGGAGTTCCTAAAATAATTTTAAAAGGAAAGCCTTTGATTAAAACAAAGTCTGTCTTAAGGCATATTCCATTATTACATATGTAAGTATTAGGTGTCAATCTTTTAGATGATTTTTCATTACACTTTAAAGGTATTAATCCTTCCTGTATATAGTTCATATTTGCACCTGAGTCTATTAAAGCAATTTCTGTCAAAGAGAGCTCTTTATTAATTACTAAAGTGATTTCTGTATACCATTTTTGGAAAATTACTTTGTCCATTAAACTCAAGAAATTCTATCCATTATTATCATTTTTATCTAATGAAAAGGGGTCTGTCATGGGTTTAGAAAGTTCTTTTAAGTTCACTATCTTTGTAATATTTTGTTCATTTATTTCTGTCGAATTATCTTCTTTGATTTCTTTAATCTCTTGCTTTATTATTTTTGCTTCTATCATTGAGTCTTGTAAAGTTAGTGGTTTTACATCTTTTGCATCTTGTGTCATTTCTGTCTTTTCTTTTTCTTTCCCGTCTTTTTTTTCCTACACCATGACATGGTGTCCATATTTTCTACACCTAATGCAAATAATAGATATGTCTATAGAGTCTTTTAAACTTAGTAAATAATTTGTCTTATCTTTTAAGTGGTTAGGTACGTTATCTATCAATTTCATTATTATATCCTTTTGTTTTCTTTTTCTTTTTCTTTTATTAACTTTAATTGTGTTAGTTGATTTTAATCCTTCTTTTTCCCTTATCTGGTCTATCTCATTGTGCTTAACATTAAATATTTCCATTAATTCATTTATTATGTCTTTCTCAAATTCTAATCTACTAATTTGTTTAACAATCTTATTTTGTCTGTCACATTACTTTTTAGTATGTCCATATTCTTTACATTTATGAAAAATAATATTTTTAGTATGTCTGTCATCTTTCTCATTGTCTGATAAGTCAGCAAAATTTAAAATTGCTATATTTCTTTTTCTGTCAATTTCTAAAGGTGAATTTAAAAGTTCTATCTTTTTAGCTATATTTGTCAAGCTATCATTTTAGGTAGATCTTTCAATTGCCTTTAGTCTTTCATCTATTTTTTCTTTTAGACTATCAATTTTCCTTCTTTTGTTGACTTCTTTTACTTTTACTACACTATCACTTTTCTTCTTTTCATTATTATTATTAGTTTTCCTACCTTTGTTGACTATTTCTAAAACTTTCTAGACTATTACTATTACGTCTTTCTTGTTCTATCTTTTCTACTTCTAGTTTCCTACGTAGAGATACTTCAAGAGTACTATTCATGTCCTTTTTTATTTCCTTTTTTGACGTGTGTTTTCCTATATCTATGTCTCTATCTTTATGTATTATATTTGTAGAACTACTTCCTTTCTTTTCTGTCAAAATTTCTTTTGGGTTTTTCAAACCTTCTTTCTCCTTTGAGTTGACTATCTTAAAAGTACTATTGCCATGTTCCATTTCTATCTTTTCTATCATTGCTTTTACCATTCCTTTTTTTAATATCTCTTCATTTTCCATACACATTGTTCTTTCTATAACTAGGCTATCTTTCATGTTATTAGTCTTTTGTCTTCCTATGACTTTTTCTTCTTTCATTATTTCTATAAGTCTTTCATTCTTATCTGTTTTAAGTCTTCTTTTTTCAAACCTTCTTCTTTGTCTTTATATGTTATAGGCAAGTCTTCTTTTTTCAAACCTTCTTCTTTGTCTTTATATGTTATAGATATAGGTCTGTTAGTTACTTTTGAATTTTGAAAACTATTGCCATCATTACTTACAAAACTATCTTTTCTAATGTCCTTTATATTTGTCAGATTTATTGATCTGTTGGTACTTGTTGAATTATTCTGTTGTTGTCTATTTTTTCGGTTATTTGTCATAAAGATGATCTTTGATGGGGTTCAAAGTCTGAATTTAAAGCCTAGATTCTTTCATAAAGTTCCAAAAAACTATCTGATCTATCATCTCTATTATTTTCTCTTTCTATAATAGTGGATCTTTCAATATCTTCTATAGATTTTAATTTTCTATTAATTATATGCAAGAAACTATTATTGTGTCTATCAGTCTGTCTATTAATTTTATCTCCTATTGATGTATACCAATTATTTGTTTTATTAGAGTAATTATAATTATCCATTTCACTATCAGAATTAGAATCTAGTTCATAATCCATATCATCTTTCGACCAATTATTATCTATATCTCTCGTGCGATAACCTTCATCATAATCTATATGATCATGGTCCATGTTTCAAATTAGTGTGTGTCTAACCTAAGTTTGAACAAGCAAACAGATGATGAAAAATAAACGTATTTATTCTATTTCCAAACAATTAATAATTTCTGGCAGAACTATTAACAACCTCTGGTTGCCTTGCTATCGGGACCACCTCCCCGGGAAACTCCATTTCGGGACCACCCAACACACATGCCTATCTATCAGCTAACAAAATAAAAACAGGCTGACCAACACGAATCTACTGTTTGCCAACAAGTGTTGAGGCTGACCAACGCTACCAAGGAGCAAGTAATGGCTAAGCAGTAATATGTTCCTAGTAACTTCTTAATTGCAAAGAAATAAAACCCATACATACTACTACTTAACCATTACTTTCTCCTTGGTAGCGTTGGTCAGCCTCAACACTCATTGGCAAACCATAGATTCGTGTTGGTCAGCCCATTTTTATTTTGTTAGCCAATGGATAGGTGTGTGTTTTGGGTGGTCCCGCAATGGAGTTTCCCGGGGAGGTGGTCCTAATAGCAAGGCAACCACAGGTTAGTAATAGTTCCACTAGAAATTATTAATTGTTTGGAAATAGAATAAATACGTTTATTTTTCATCACCTGTTTGCTTGTTCACACTTAGGTTAGACACACACTAATTTCAAACATGGACCATGATCATAAAGATTATGATGAAGGTTATCGCATGAGAGATATAGATAATAATTGGTCGAAAGATCATATGGATTATGAAACAGATTCTGGTTCTGACAGTGAAATGGACAATTATAATTACTCTAATAAAACAAATAATTGGTATACATCAATAGGAGATAAAATTAACAGACAAACTAGTAGGCACAAAAATATTTTCTTGGATAGAACTAATAGAAAATTAAAATCTTTAGAAGATATTGAAAGATCCACTGTTATAGAAAGAGAAAATAATAGAGACGATACATCAGATAGTCTTTTGGAACTCTATGAAAGAATTAAGGCTTTAAATTCAGACTTTGAACCCCATCAAAGATCATCTTTAACAACTACTATGACAGATAACCAAAATAATAGACAACAACAGAAAAATTCAAGAAGTACCGATAGATCAATAAATTTGATAGATATAAAGGACATTAGAAAAGATAGTTTAATATGTGATAAAAGCAATAGTTTTCAAAATTTAAAAGTAACTGACAGGCCTATACCTAAAACATATAAAGACAAAGAAGAAGGTTTGAAAAAAGAAGACTTACCTATAACATATAAAGACAAAAAAGAAGGTTTGAAAAAAGAAGACTTAAATACAGATAAGAATGAAAGACTTATAGAAATAATGAAAGAAGAAAAAGTCATAGGAAGACAAAAGACTAATAACATGAAAGATAGCCTAGCTATAGAAAGAACAATGCGTATGGAAAATGAAGAGATATTAAAAAAAGAAATAGTAAAAGCAATTATAGAAAAGATAGAAATGGAACATGGCAATAGTACTTTTAAGATAGTCAACTCAAAGGAGAAAGAAGGTTTGAAAAACCAAAAAAAAACTCTAACAGAAAAGAAAGAAAGTAGTCCTACAAATATAATACATAAAGATAGAGACATAGATATAGGAACACATGTAAAAAACGGAAATAAAAAAGGACATGAATAGTACTCTTGAAGAATCTCTACGTAGGAAACTAGAAGTAGAAAAGATAGAACAAGAAAGACATAATAGTAATAGTCTAGAAAGTTTAGAAATAGTCAACAAAGGTAGGAAAACTGATAATAATAATGAAAAGAAGAAAAGTGATAGTGTAGTAAAAGTAAAAGAAGTCAACAAAAGAAGGAAAATTGATAGTCAAAAAGAAAAAAATAGATGAAACACTAAAGGCAATTGAAAGATCTACCCAAAATGATAGCTTGACAAATATAGCTAAAAAGATAGAACTTTTAAATTCACCTTTAGAAATTGACAGAAAAAGAAATATAGCAGTTTTAAATTCAAGTAACTTATCAGACAATGAGAAAGATGACAAACATACTAAAAATATTATTTGTCAAAAATGTAAAGAGTATGGACATACTAAAAAGCAATGTGACGGACAAAATAAGATTGTTAAACAAATTAGTAGATTATAATTTGAGAAAGACATAATAAATGAATTAATGGAAATATTTAATGTTAAGCAAAATGAGATAGACCAGATAAGGGAAAAAGAAGGATTGAAATCAGCCAACACAATTAAAGTTAATAAAAGAAAAAGAAAACAAAAGCATATAATAATGAAATTGATAGATAACGTACCTAACCACTTAAAAGATAAGACAAATTATTTACTAAGTTTAAAAGACTCTATAGACATACCTATTGTTTGCGTTAGGTGTAGAAAATATGGACACCATGTCATGGATTGTAGGAAAATAGAAAAAGATAGGAAAGAAAAATATAAGAAAGAAAAGACAAAAATGACACAAGATGGAAAAGATGTAGAACCAGAAGCTTTACAAGACTCAATGATAGAAACCAAAATAATAAAGAAAGAGATTAAAGAAATCAAAGAAGATAATTCGACAGAAATAAATGAACAAAATATTACAAAGGTAGTGAGCTTAAAAGAACTTTCTAAACCCATGACAGATCCCCTTTCATTAGATAAAAATGATAATAAAAGACAGAATTTCTTGAGTTTAATTGACAAAGTAATTACTCTAATAAAACAAATAATTGGTATACGTCAATAGGAGATAAAATTAACAAACAGACTGATAGACACAATAATAGTTTCTTGGATAGAATTAATAGGAAATTAAAATCTTTAGAAGATATTGAATGATCCAATGTTATAGAAAGAGAAAATAATATAGATGATAGATCAGATAGTTTTTTAGAACTCTATGAAAGAATTAAGGCTTTAAATTCAGACTTTGGACCCCATCAAAGATCATCTTTAACAACTACTATGACAGATAACCAAAATAATAGACAACAACAGAATAATTCAACAAGTTCCGACAGATCAATAAATTTGATAGATATAAAGGACATTAGAAAAGATAGTTTAATATGTGATGAAAGCAATAGTTTTCAAAATTCAAAAGTAACTGAGAGACCTATACCTATAACATATAAAGATAAAGAAGAAGGTTTGAAAAAAGAAGACTTACCTGTAACATATAAAGACAAAGAAGAAGGTTTGAGAAAAGAAGATTTAAATACAGATAGGAATGAAAGACTTATAGAAATAATGAAAGAAGAAAAAGTCATAGGAAGACAAAAGACTAATAACATGAAAGATAGCCTAGTTATAGAAAGAACAATGTGTATGGAAAATGAAGAGATACTTAAAAAAGGAATAGTAAAAGCAATGATAGAAGAGATAGAAATGGAACATGGCAATAGTACTTTTAAGATAGTCAACTCAAAGGAGAAAGAAGGTTTGAAAAACTCAAAAGAAACTCTGACAGAAAAGAAAGAAAGTAGTCCTACAAATATAATGCATAAAGATAGAGACATAGATACAGGAACACATGTCAAAAAAGGAAATAAAAAAGGACATGAATAGTACTCTTGAAGAACCTCTACGTAGAAAGCTAGAAGTAGAAAAGATAGAATAAGAAAGACATAATAGTAATAGTCTAGAAAGTTTAGAAATAGTCAACAAAGGTAGGAAAATTGATAATAATAATGAAAAAAAGAAAAGTGATAGTGTAGTAAAAGTAAAAGAAGTCAACAGAAGAAGGAAAATTGATAGTCAAAAAGAAAAAAGTAGATGAAAGACTAAAGGCAATTGAAAGATCTACCCAAAATGATAGCTTGACAAATATAGCTAAAAGGATAGAACTTTTAAATTCACCTTTAGAAATTGATAGAAAAAGAAATATAGTAGTTTTAAATACAAGTAACTTATCAGACAATGAGAAAGATGACAAACATACTAAAAATATTATTTGTCATAAATGTAAAGAATATGGTCATACTAAAAAGCAATGTGACGGACAAAATAAGATTGTTAAACAAATTAGTAGATTATAATTTGAGAAAGACATAATAAATGAATTAATGGAAATATTTAATGTTAAGCAAAATGAGATAGACCAAATAAGGGAAAAAGAAGGATTGAAATCAGCCAACACAATTAAAGTTAATAAAGAAAAAGAAAACAAAAGGATATAATAATGAAATTGATAGATAACGTACCTAACCACTTGAAAGATAAGACAAATTATTTACTAAGTTTAAAAGACTCTATAGACATACCTATTGTTTGCATTAGGTGTAGAAAATAAGAACACCATGTCATGGATTGTAGGAAAATAGAAAAAGATAGGAAAGAAAAATATAAGAAAGAAAAGACAAAAATGACACAAGATGGAAAAGTTGTAGAACCAGAAGCTTTACAAGACTCAATGATAGAACCAAAATAATAAAGAAAGAGATTAAAGAAATCAAAGAAGATAATTCAACAGAAATAAATGAACAAAATATTACAAAGGTAGTGAACTTAAAAGAACTTTCTAAACCCATGACAGATCCCCTTTCATTAGATAAAAATGATAATAATAGACAGAATTTCTTGAGTTTAATTGACAAAGTAATTACTCTAATAAAACAAATAATTGGTATACATCAATAGGAGATAAAATTAACAAACAGACTGATAGACACAATAATAGTTTCTTGGATAGAATTAATAGAAAATTAAAATCTTTAGAAGATATTGAATGATCCACTGTTATAGAAAGAGAAAATAATATAGATGATAGATCAGATAGTTTTTTGGAACTCTATGAAAGAATTAAGGCTTTAAATCCAGACTTTGAACCCCATCAAAGATCATCTTTAACAACTACTATGACAGATAACCAAAATAATAGACAACAACAGAATAATTCAACAAGTACCGATAGAGCAATAAATTTGAAGATATAAAGGACATTAGAAAAGATAGTTTAATATGTGATGAAAGCAATAGTTTTCAAAATTCAAAAGTAACTGATAGACCTATACCTATAACATTTAAAGACAAAGAAGAAGGTTTGAAAAAAGAAGACTTACCTATAACATATAAAGACAAAGAAGAAGGTTTGAAAAAAGAAAACTTAAATACAGATAAGAATGAAAGACTTATAGAAATAATGAAAGGAGAAAAAGTCATAGGAAGACAAAAGACTAATAACATGAAAGATAGCCTAGTTATAGAAAGAACAATGCGTATGGAAAATGAAGAGATATTAAAAAAAGGAATAGTAAAAGCAATGATAGAAGAGATAGAAATGGAACATGGCAATAGTACTTTTAAGATGGTAAACTCAAAGGAGAAAGAAGGTTTGAAAAACCCAAAAGAAACTCTGACAGAAAAGAAAGAAAGTAGTCCAACAAATATAATGCATAAAGATAGAGACATAGATATAGGAACACATGTCAAAAAAGGAAATAAAAAAGGACATGAATAGTACTCTTGAAGAATCTCTACGTAGAAAACTAGAAGTAGAAAAGGTAGAACAAGAAAGACATAATAGTAATAGTCTAGAAAGTTTAGAAATAGTCAACAAAGGTAGGAAAACTAATAATAATAATAATGAAAAGAAGAAAAGTGATAGTGTAGTAAAAGTAAAAGAAGTCAACAAAAGAAGAAAAATTGATAGTCTAAAAGAAAAAATAGATGAAAGACTAAAGGCAATTGAAAGATCTACTTAAAATGATAGCTTGACAAATATAGCTAAAAAGATAGAACTTTTAAATTCACCTTTAGAAATTGATAGAAAAAGAAATATAGCAGTTTTAAATTCTACTGAGTTTTTAGATTATGAAAAAGATGACAAACATATTAAAAATATTATTTGTCATAAATGTAAAGAATATGGACATACTAAAAAGCAATGTGACAGACAAAATAAGATTGTTAAACAAATTAGTAGATTAGAATTTGAGAAAGACATAATAAATGAATTAATGGAAATATTTAATGTTAAGCAAAATGAGATAGACCAGATAAGGGAAAAAGAAGGATTAAAATCAACTAACACAATAAAAGTTAATAAAAGAAAAAAGAAAAAGAAAACAAAAGGATATAATAATGAAATTGATAGATAACGTATCTAACCACTTAAAAGATAAGACAAATTATTTACTAAGTTTAAAGACTCTATAGACATATCTACTATTTGCATTAGGTGTAGAAAATATGGACACCATGTCACGGATTGTAGGAAAATAGAAAAAGACCGGAAAGAAAAAGATAAGAAAGAAAAGGCAGAAATGACACAAGATGGAAAAGATGTAAAACCAGTAACTTTACAAGACTCAATGATAGAAACCAAAATAATAAAGAAAGAGATTAAAGAAATCAACGAAGATAATTCGACAGAAATAAATGAACAAAATATTACAGGGATAGTGAACTTAAAAGAACTTTCTAAACCCATGACAGACCCCCTTTCATTAGATAAAAATGATAATAATAGACAGAATTTCTTGAGTTTAATTGACAAAGTAATTACTCTAGTAAAACAAATAATTGGTATACATCAATAGGAGATAAAATTAATAGACAGACTAATAGACACAATAATAGTTTCCTGGATAGAATTAATAGAAAATTAAAATCTTTAGAAGATATTGAATGATCCACTGTTATAGAAAGAGAAAATAATAGAGATGATAGATCAGATAGTTTTTTGGAACTCTATGAAAGAATTAAGACTTTAAATTCAGACTTTGAACCCCATCAAAGATCATCTTTAACAACTACTATGATAGATAACCAAAATAATAGACAACAACAGAATAATTCAACAAGTACCGGCAGATCATTAAATTTGATAGATATAAAGGACATTAGAAAAGATAGTTTAATATGTGATGAAAGCAATAGTTTTCAAAATTCAAATGTAACTGACAGACCTATACCTATAACATATAAAGACAAAGAAGAAGGTTTGAAAAAAAATAGACTTAAAAACAGATAAGAATGAAAGACTTATAGAAATAATGAAAGATATAAAAGTCATAGGAAGACAAAAGACTAATAACATGAAAGATAGCCTAGTTATAGAAAGAACAACGTGTATGGATAATGAAGAGAAATTAAAAAAAAAAAAAAAAAGGAATAGTAAAAGCAATGATAGAAAAGATAGAGATGGAACATGGTAATAGTGCTTTCAATATAGTCAACTTAAAGGAGAAAGAAGGTTTGAAAAAACCAAAAGAAACTCTAACAAAAAAGAAAGAAAGTAGTTCTACAAATATAATGCATAAAGAAAGAGACATGGCTATAGGAAAACACATGTCAAAAAAGGAAATAAAAAAAAAGACATGAATAGTACTCTTGAAGAACCTCTACGTAGGAAACTAGAAGTAGAAGAAAAGATAGAACAAGAAAGAGAAATAGTCAACAAAGTAAGGAAAACCAATAATAATAATGAAAAGAAGAATTGTGATAGTTTAGTAAAGGTTAAAGAAGTCAACAAAAGATAAAAAATTGATAGTCTAAAAGAAAAAATAAATGAAAGGCTATAGGCAATTGAAAGATCCATCATATATACCCAAAATGATAGCTTGACAGAAATAGCTAAAAAGATAGAACTTTTAAATTCACCTTTAGATAATGACAGTAAAAGAAATATAGCAATTTTAAATTCTACTGAGTTATCAGATAGTGAGAAAGATGACAGACACACTAAAAATATTATTTGTCATAAATGTAAATAATATAGACATACTAAAAAGCAATGTGACAGACAAAATAAGATTGCTAAACAAATAAGTAAATTAGAATTTGAAAAAGACATAATAAATGAATTAATGGAAATATTTAATGTCACTCAAAGAGATTTAAACCGAGTTAAGAAGGAAGAATTAAAATCAACCAACCCAATTAAAATTAATAAAAGAAAAAGGAAACAACAAGACATAATAATGAAATTGATAGATAATTTACCTAATCACCTAAAAGATAAGAAAGACCATTTAATAAATCTGAAAGACTCTATAGACATACCTATTGTTTGCATTAGGTGTAGAAAATATGGACACCATGTCACAGATTGTAGGAAACTAGAAAAAGACAGGAAATAAAAAGATAAGAAAGAAAAGACAAAAAGACCTCAAGAGGGAAATGATGTAAAACCAGTAACTCTAAAAGACCTAATGACAGAAGCAAAAATGATGATAGAGGAAATCAAAGAAATTAAAGATGATAATTCGACAAAAATAAGTGAATAAAATATTACAGAAATAATGAATTTAAAAGAATTCCCTAAACCTATGACTAACCGTCCTTCATTAGAAAAAGATGTTTTAGAAAATGGTATTTTAGATGATAGACAAAATTTCTTAAGTTTAATTGATAGAGTAATATTTCAAAAATGGTAACTTTAGTAATTAATAAAGAATTCTCCTTTACAGAAATAGCTTTAATAGATTCAAGTGCTGATATGAACTGTATACAAGAAGGACTTGTACCTTTAAAGTATTATGAAAAATCTATTGAAAAATTATCTCAAGCTAATGGAGAAAAGCTCATAATTAATTACAAAATACCTGAGGTTCATATATGCAATGATGGAGTATGTTTTGACACTGTTTTTGTTTTAATTAAAGACCTTTCTTCTAAAATTATTCTAGGCAATCCGTTTATGGCTTTACTGTATCCCTTTTTAACAACAGAAGAAGGAATTAGAACTACTGTGCTAGGAAAAGACGTACTTTTTAAGTTCATTTTACCACCAATTCCAAAAGAAGTTTATTTACTTGATAATATCTCTATAATAAAGGAAATTGACAAAGAAAGGATTTTTAGAAAAGACAGACACTTGTTTTCTTTAAAGTCAGAAATAATATGTGAGAGAATTGCTGAACAATTGACAGACCCCATATTGAAGCATAAGATACAATTATTTAGACAATAGATTGAGACAAAAATTTGTTCTAATCTTCCCACTGCCGTTTGGCATAGACACCGACATATAGTTCAATTACCTTATGAAAAAGACTTCAATAAAAGACAAATACCTACTAAAGCTAGATTGATACAAATGAATAATGAATTATTAGAACATTGTAAGAAAGAAATAGAAGATCTTTTAAATAAAGGTTTGATTAGGTAAAGTAAGTCTCCCTGGAGCTGTGCTGCTTTTTATGTTAACAAACAGGCAGAATTGGAACGAGGAGTTCCAAGACTAGTTATAAATTATAAACCTTTAAATAAAGCATTACAATGGATAAGATATCCTATTCCTAATAAAAAAGATTTGCTTGACAAACTTAATGAAGCAACTATATTTTCCAAGTTTGATATGAAAGTGGATTTTGGCAGATAAAGATAGATGAGAAAGACAGATATAAAACTGCTTTTACAATTCCTTTCGGTCATTACGAATGGAATGTTATGCCTTTCAGTTTAAAAAATACACCTAGTGAATTTCAGAATATAATGAATGATATATTCACACCCTTTACAGAATTTTCAATTGTCTATATAGATGATGTTTTAATATTCTCTAAAACAATTGATGACCATTGGAAACATTTAGAGATATTTGTTAAAATAATTAAACACAATGGATTAGTTGTTTCAGCCACTAAGATAAATTTGTTTCAAGATAAAATCCGGTTTCTAGGACATAATATTTATAAGGGAACCCTAAGTCCTATTGACAGAGCCATCCAATTTGCAGATAAATTTTCAGATGAAATAAAGGACAAAAGTCAGTTACAAAGTTTTCTTGGCAGCCTAAATTATGTTTCAGACTATTTTCAAGGATTAAGATAGATATGCAGACCTTTGTATAAAAGGCTTGAGAAAAATCCTCCTACATGAACAGAAAAACATACTATGATAGTTAGACAGATTAAAAAATATGTTAAACAACTCCCCTGCACTGTTATTCGTTCACCCCATGCTTTCAAAATCGTTGAAACAGATGCTTCTGATATAGGCTATGGTGGAATTCTAAAACAGATTGTAAATGCTGATAAAGGACAGATTGTGAGATTACATTCTGGCTCTTGGTTAGCTACCCAGCAGAATTACAACACTATTAAAAAAGAAATTTTATCTATTATATTATGTGTTTCAAAATTCCAAAATGATCTCTTTAATCAAAATTTTTTAATCAGAGTTGATTGTAAAAGTGCTAAAGAAGTTCTACAGAAAGATGTTCAAAATCTTGTTTCTAAACAAAGTTTTGCAAGATGGCAAGCCATTTTAATTTTTTTTGACTTTGACATTGAATATATTATAGGACAATCTAATTCCATTCCTGATTTTTTAACCCGTAAATTCTTACAGGGAAGATGAGTTCCCCCTCAGAAAAGAGCAACTCCCCAAAACCCAGAACTAGACAATCCTATGCTGCTCCTCCTATTCTTCCTAGCAGATTTCTTCCTACCCCTTCCTTCGCTTCACCCACTACTTCTTCAACCAGACCCCAAGTATTATCCAGCCCAAATCGTTTCAATCCACTTTCCCCAACTCCTAGTCCAACATCTAAACAGTCATATGCCATGCCCTCATCCTCAACCTCAACCCCTCCCTTAAAAACATCATTTAATTTAGCAGTAGCCTCTTCTCCCCCTTTAGCCTCTCCCTCCAGTCAACCAAAATACAAACCCTCCACCTCTCAGGAAACCCCAGCACCAAAAGAAAACCACAGTATTGAACTCCCGAAAGAATCCTGGAATTTTATTCTATGGATTGAACCAGAATACCAGCACATAACAAATACCCTTTCTCTAGTCAGACAGCTTTTACCCCCAAGATGGGAACATCCTAAGACAAAAACTTTCAAGACCCAAAGATTTTATGAGCATATTTTTGTTGATACAGACTCAATAGTGCTAACACATATGCCCTGCTCCTAAGACCCCAACAGAATTGGCTATTGTCATAAAACAAATTCTCACCCCCTCTCAGTGGAATGCACAACCTTGGATCACTAGGAACTTTTTAGTACAATTCCAACCCCAGTTTTATAATTATTATGACTATATGGAAGCTTAGGATAGGATCCTCCTATTCCAAAATAATATTTACAGACACACTTGGTTTTTTGCTTTGATATATATAGAAAGAAAGATATGATGATTCCAAGATGGTTTATTGATTGGTGGAATTCCTACAGTCCTGAAACCAGGATCCTTCCTCCTGATCTCCTTCATGCTTTTGAGACTTTTAAGAAGGAACCAACATCCCTCATCTAAAGGATTTCCCTCACCTTCTACAGTTCTTTTACAGATTTCTAGACCTCCCATGGATTATCAAATGGGAATATAAAACAGAAAAGCATCCTCAGTATCCTTTTCCTATGCTTACCAAAAAGTTTTCTTTAAAATGGTGGAATAAATTTAATTTTGATCATATTTGTCAAGAATTACAGAAAAAATCCTCTACTTCTCATTTTCTTTTGGAAAAAAGTCAAGTTCAATGCTAGCTCTCCTCTGTATCAGATAGAAAACAACTTAAAAAACAGTTACTTGAAGCTGCATCACAGATTTTAGATGATGAAGATGACACAGTAATGGAATCCTCATCTCCTAACTTCAGGACTCATCTAGAACTACTTCAAGATTCTCAAGACCCCTATGATATATGATAGAACTACAAACTCATGATAGATATCAAAAAAGTCCAAGACAGTGACAGTCTAGACATATTTTTACTACTACGCGCACAAGAAAGTCCAAGACAGTGACAATCCAAACAGATTTACTATTGTTTACTAGCACGCGCACAAGAATGTCCAAGACAGTGACAGACAAACACAGACAAACAGATATATATCACTACTGTTTACTAGCATGCGTAAAAAGAAATCTGATAGATTCTCAGAACGACTACTATTAAGGATAAGCCTCTACCGACAATTTAACTTGAGTTAACAAACTCAGGTTACTTTTGAAGACTAACTATGGTTCATTTCATCTATAAAAGGGACAGACCTTGAAGACAGAAGCAAGCCTTAACTTTGAAACCTTTTCATTCAGAAAGAAAGAAAGCCTTTGATAGCCTTCCTCCTTCCTCTCCCTCTCTCAGACAGACTTTTGTAACCCTTCTCTTTTGTAATCTTGTAATCTTTCCCAAACAGATTTTACTTTGTAATATTGTAACTCTTCAAACAGTCTTTATTTTCAAAGCTTGTAATCAAAGACAGAGTTTTCAGTTTTAATCAAAGATAGAAGTTTTTATTCAAGTAAGATTTTATCAATCTCTGTGTTCATATTCCATATTCCGTTTTAACCTTATTTTGAATATATCTATTTTGCGTTCTTCTTCCTTATCATCTATTTTTTATCAGGTCTCTATGGAACATCTTTCTATAGAACTTCTTTAGCACTTTTACAATCAACTCTGATTAAAAACTTTTAATTAGAAAGATCATTTTGGAATTTTGAAACACATAATATAATAGATAAAATTTCTTTTTTAATAGTGCTGTAATTGTGCTGGGTAGCTGACTGATAGGCCATAAATGCGTCGACCCCTTGTGATTAATTAAGTTGATTAATTAACCAAGTTTTTAATTAATCAAGTTAACATGAAAATTGCGTGATAGCACAAAAAAATCACCAATAAACTAAAGTATGTAATAGAAAATAAATTGACATGGTGATTTGTTTACGAATGGGGAAAACCTACATGGCAAAAACCCCACCAGGTGATTTAAGGTCACCACTCCCGAAACTCCACTATTATCACAACAAATGGTTACAAGTAAAGAAATCCCAATACCTTACCAACCTACAGTTGAACTCTTACCCCAATACCCAATTGGACTTGTTCTATAGTGATAGTTTCTCCTTTTGATACATGGCTCCCAGTACGTGACTAACCAATTGCGCAGATCCTAGTACGCGACTTCAATTCACCAACTAGAGAGAGCTGTTGGCTGCAAAGTTCTTCAATTCATCTACACGATGAAGATCAAGAAGATGCTTGGTTACAAAACCCTACGGTGCACATTACATAGCAACTTCTTCACAAGAGATATGAACTAGGGCATGAACTTTGTCTCGAATCACAAATTGCTTGAACAAGAATTTTTCAATGCTTGTGCAACTTCTGTATTTGTGCCTCCTTTGATGGCCCTTAAAATAATCGTTTTATATGTCTAGGGTTAAGAGAAAAGAAATCTCAAAGACACATTTACGGATTGGAATCAAAACAGAATTTAGAATCTGTTTTACATAAATCTCGACAGATAGAGGTGTCGAGGATCTGTCAAGAAGCTGTCAAGCCTCGGGGCTGAAACAGCTTCTAAAGCTTGATAGATGCATGTGTCGAGACTAGGTGTCGAGTTTTAGTAACTTGCACTTTCCAGCTTGTTTCCTGTACAGACTTAATGACTTCAACACTTGATCTTGAAACACAGTTTCTTGAAGTGTTAAACACATTCTAATTCTACCCAATTATAAGTGCATTTTGTCAAAGGATAAACCAATTACATAAAACAATGACATATGTTCAAAACAACTTGAACCACATATGTCCTAACAATCTCCCCATTTGGCAATTCGTGACAAAACCACAATAAACAAATGAAGATATGAAAGAAGTCATAAATCACTCAACTCATATTCACTTGTTGAATACAATAAAATCTATCCTAACATAAACTTTTGAAAAACTTTGCAAGAAGAGAGTTTATGGCAAGTAAACTTTGACAACCTGTATTTCTGAAATACTTTTAAACAAAACACATCAAGGCATCTTTGTGGGAAGCAAAAATAATAAATTGCATACAAATAAAGAAACATGTGTATAAAGATAGAAAAGAAACAACACATGTAGAGGTAGGTGAAAGAAACATACATCAACATATATATATCAAGAAATAAGCATAATATATGTCAATAAATGGTCACAAGACCGGGATACATGAACAATGTATCTCTATAAGAAGGAAAAGAAAAGAAATACATGCAAATCCTTACTACATCCCTTATATCAACACTCCCCCTATCAAAAATGGCCTACACAAGCTCTCCCCCTAAGAATGACTACTCTCATAACCCAAAACTACTCTCTATTTTTGTCACGAGTGACAAAGGGCAAAGTGTCAAGTAGACATCTCATCAGAAGAGCTAGCATCTCCATCATCATCATCTGAAGCATCATCGTCATCACCATTATCATCCTCAGTCTCAAAAGCCACATGAGGAGGTGGAGGAGAAGCCTCACAAGTAAAGCCGCCCAAGGTCGCTTGTCGGCTGGCAATGCGACCAATATGAACGTTCACCTGATACAACTCTGTAGAGAGCGTATCGAGGTGAGCATCCATGCGCTGAAGCTGCGCTATGATGTCTCCAAGTGACACATCATTCGAGGAAGAGGATGGAGCAGATGTGGCTCTAGTAGATCTGGATGGAGCCGGACGAAAGGAAGGAGCTATAGAATCCATCTGTCTCGACCTAAACTGTGCCTCACTATGTTTTACGGTAGCAGGGTCTATGGTAGACATGACATGGAAGGGGTCGAACGAGGGAAAAGGGATGGAGAAATGGCGTAGAATCCTCGTGATAGCAGAAGGGAAAATGAGCTTATCACGGGTAGTCGTATCCCTATAGATATCTATGATAGAGAAGATGAAGTGTGAAGGAAAGTCTATAGTGAGGTGCTCTAAAAGAGACAACAAAAATCAAGCACGAGGCTCTGTGATGGAGTTGTAGTGAGAGAGTGGGTGTAAAACAAAAGTCATCACCATGTTTAAGAAACGAGGACCTTTAGCAAAATGCTAACATGGTGTGTACTGATGCTTACCCCAATCAGAAGGGCGCTCATAAAATGCAGAAATCATCTCGTCTTTGGACACAGTCCATAGACACTCACAACCAGGGTAATCAAGATGATCAACCCTCAGAACATAAAGAATCTCGGAGACCAACTCCGGAGTGACTATAAAGCGCATACCTCGAATGCGAGAATGAAAGAGAGGTACCGAAGAATCAATCTCGTGGCTGTTGGAGTAAAACTCCTGAATCGGCACGGAAGGACAAGTGACGGGGATGTCACACAGTAACTCCCAACCCCGACTGTGAATGACATCGGGTAGGTCGGTATCGGCAAAGTCTGCCAAAACAACTTGGCGTTCCGAATGAACACCTTGTTTAGAAAAATTTTCCTAGAAGTCTTGTTGGGCTTTCTCATCACGGAACTGAATAGAAAAAGGATAGGATCAGAAGATGAAAAGCCCCTAGAACGAAGAGGGTTTTGGGATGGAATGGATTTATGTTTAATTGCCATAGACACTACTAACGCAAACAGAAAGAGAGGGAGAAAGAGAGAAATAAACAAAAAAGTCCCAAAGCAGTTCAATATATGACAAGTATATTGAAAAGAAAAGAACGTATACATGGGAAATGCATGAACATGTGACATGCAACATGAACAACATCATGGGCTCAGCCCAATCCAATCCTACTAGCACACAACAAGATTGTACACATCTAAATGCATGAAAATATTGTTAGAATGCTAATGTGATGCAATGCATATAGTTTTTAAGAACGAATCTTCAAAAACTATCCCAAAATTTCAACAAAAAGTCAGCAATTTTGAAAAACCCAAAATTTTTTCAAAGAACCCCAAAACCTAGGTTTTAAAACATGAAATGCATGAAGAATGAGAGATAAAAAGCTTACCAAGTGAAGAAAAACTTGAAGAAAGCTTGAAGAATCCTTAGGAAGAGGTTTGGAGTGAGTGAGAGAGGTTTTGGGAGAGAAAACACGAAGGTATCGAGAGAGATCAAGAGAAATGAGAGAAAAATCGCGAAGAAACAATATATACACCTTCAGTAAATCTCAACAGATGCAAGCATTGAGAGGTATCGAAACATCTGTCAAGGTAGGTGTCGAGAAAGATAGCTTCGACAAATGCAGCTATCGAGGAAAGGTGTCGAGAAAGAAAGATCTAACACCAAAAGAGTCTCGATTGATCCACCAGCTATCGAGAAGCTATCGAGAGGACAGAAAGTTTCTCGATCGATCCACTAGGTGTCGAGAAGCTGTCGAGATTGCGATAAGAAAAAGATGAGAAGCTCGATAGACAGCCAGGTATCGAGGAGGTGTCGAGCTTGCTTTAAAAAACAGTTTTTCAAGAGAAGAAAAACACAGACATGAATGAAATCACGCATGCAACTCAACCTATGATCCAATCAACACATTAAGCTCTCAAAAATATCTCTCAATAACAATTTTAAGCACATGGACCCCAAAACACACACACACACACACACACACTAAACAAGTCTAACCAATTTTATATTTTAAAAATAAGTCAAGACAGTTTAATGAGCATATATTATCACATGTAAACCTTGTGATGGCCAAATCACATTGTACCTGCACATGTATCAAGAATAGCAAAGAGTATTGCGTGTTGTGTGTGAAAAACATCGCAAGATTGCATAAGTGTTTCAAAGTTATGATGATTTTGAGATATGAGAAAATCACTTTAACTCGCACATAATCATAACTGTTTGATGGGGACTATCACCTTCGAGGTACATCCTATAACTCCCACATCTCCTAGAAAACACGATTGTAATCATACTTTAAAGCATTTTAATCTTTTTTCTTTTATTTCTTTGCATATTTTCTTTTATTGAGCATATCATTCATGGGCATATAAGTGAGAAAAGAAATACCCAATTATGTTAAGCCTTTTGACATTGCACTTTTGCTATGCCGAAGCATACAGATGTCATTTTATGATTGACGAGTAACAGTGATGAGATGGTTATTTATGCCTTTCTCTTAGGATTTTCTAGCCCTACCCGTCAAAAAGAGTGATACGAGTGTTAAGTACAAGAGATCACTTAACCTTACTCATCACAAACAAAAAGCTACAAAGCTCACTTGCTTAGTTGTGCATAAGGATGCTCATCTAAACTACAAGAGATACAAAATTTAGAAAACTTTGTTTCAATGGCCATTTTAAGGTTCACAAGAACCAATGTACACAAACACACACTATTTTTGTATTTTTCAATTTTTCAAAATTTTTTTTATTTTTATCAGAAAAGCAAAAATAAAACACAAAACTGAAAACACACAAATAAAAACATGTTAAAGAAAGCAAAACAATGCATATAACTAGAATGACTCAAAACAGTAAAGCAACACACAAGTAATGCAAAAACAACAAAATAAGGAGAGAGATAAGAAGTGAACCAAATCACTTAGAACCCTTTTCCTGTCACATCTTGGAAGAACCTTTCCTTTTTTCCAACCCTTGAATCGGTGATGAGGGGGAAGAATTGAAACCGTTCAAGTTTGAATGGAACATGAGGGCTTTGAGAATATCTCCAAGAGGAGCAAGAGAGGTCTGAAGCTAATTCTGGTTCCCAGATGCTATCATGCCATTACTTTGTTAAGTGACTAACCACTTGTAGCAATTTGGTCGAGTATGACCGGCAACACCACAATGATAACAGAGATGCTGCTTCTTCTGTTTAGGATTTTGAGAGATAGCCTTCTTAGTCCTAGGGTTTCTAGTTTCCCTTTTCTCAAGCTTAGGAGGTGCTCCTAAGATGGACTTACCCTTGTCTAAGCTCTCACTTGCTAATTCAGTTTTAACATCTTTATCCTCAATTTTAATGTTATTAGCAGGAGGAACAAAAACAGTAGTACTAGCAGAAGGAGTATTAGAGAGAGAGAATGCATACCCCAATCTTGTACGATCCGAAGTAAATTTCTGAATGCTGAGCATCTCATCCAGATTTGCACTTGACGTCCTCTCCAATTGTGCTCTAACTTGAAACAGCTCTGCTTCAAGCTTCTTGGTCTTCTTAGCCAAGAAATTGTTCTCGAACCTCAGTACTCCAATGGTCTGATTTACTTCATCAACCTTAGTGGAAAGCTCCTCACGGTCAAGTTCCACATCACTGAGCTTCTTAATGGCCAACCTATAGAGTTTCTCATGCTTCTTAGAAAGCTTGTACAGTTTCTCATAGGCGATATGGATATCATCTTGATCATCCACAGTTTCAAACTTAGCATCCACCAATTCTTTTTTTTCATCTACTTTTTCAGTAATCCCTTCAGTAGGAGTTACAGAAGAAGTGAAGGCATTCAAGATTCTGTCATCTTCATTGTCGGAATCATCCTCAGGCTTAGTGTCGCTCAAGGTAGCAGCTAGTGCCTTGCTTTTTCCAATGCTCTTGAGGTACGTAGGACACTCTTGTTTCATGTGTCTAAAACCTTGACACCCGAAGCATTTCGGTCCAGTGGGAACAATGTACTGACCGCCATCCCTATTATCCTTCTTCCCTTTATCTGGGCTCTTGAATTGAGAAGAACTGGATTGCCAACGGTCCTTGTTGAAGCCCTTTCCACTGGCATTCTTCATAAATTTCTTGAATTGCCTAGTAATGTAGGACTTCATCTTAGAATCCTCATTATCTGAAGACTCATCTGTATCACTGCTCTTGGCCTTTAGTGCTATGCTCTTTCCTTTGCTTGACTTGCCCATTCTAGTCAACTCTAGCTCGTAGGTTTACAAATTGCCAACCAGCTCAGTCAGAGGAATCTTATCAATGTCCTTTGATTCCTCTATCGCTGTGATCTTAGCATGGAATCTCCTGGGTAGAAATCTGAGCACTTTTCTCACTATCTTGGGTTCAAGAATGGTTTCCCCAAGATTGAAAGCTGAGTTCACTATGACTTTGAGCTTTGCATAGAACTCATCGAATGACTCATCCTCCTCCATCTTAATTTCTTCAAAGCTTGTAGTGAGCCTCTGTAGTTTCGAATCCTTGACAGCCTTGGTTCCCTTATAGGTTGTCTGGAGAATGGTCCATGCTGCCTCAGCAGTTTTCGTGGAGGAAATCTTATTGAACTCCTCATTTGTGGCCGCACTAAATAGGGCATTCAATGCTCTGCTGTTGAAATTTGCCGTTGTTAGGACATATGTGGTTCAAGTTTGTGAACATATGTCGCTATTTTATGTAATTGGCTTATCCTTAGACAAAACGCACTTTATTTGTAATTGGGTAGATTTAGGATGTGTTTAACACTTCAAGAAACACTGTTTCAAGATCCAGTGTTGAAGTCATCAAAGTCTATCCAAGACACAAGCAAGGAAGTGACAGTTTTTAAATCTCGACACCTACCTCGACACATGCATCTATCGAGCTTTAAGAAGCTGTTTTTCCCCTAGCCTCGACAGCTTCTCGACACCTCTCGACACCTCTATCTGTCGAGAATTAAAGAAAGCAGATTTTCAGTTCTGTTTCAAGTCCAATCCGTGAGTGTGTCTTTGGGACTTCTTTTCTCCTAACCCTAGACATATAAAAGGATTATTTTAAGGGCCGTAAAAAGGATGCAAGTTGCACGTTCATTTAGAACTTCTTGTTCATGAAATTTGTGATCTGAAAGACAAAGTTCGTGCCCTAGTTCATCTCTGATGATTTGAAGAACTTTGTAGCCAACAATTCTCTCTCTAGTTGGTATTTGAAGTCGCGTACTAAGATCCGCGCATCTGGTTAGTCACATACTTGGGAGCCGTGCATTGAAAGGAGAAACTATCACTACAGAATAAGTCCAATTGGGTATTGGGATAAGAGTTCAACTGTAGGTTGGTGAGGTACTGGGATTCCTTGCTTGTAACTGCTTGTTGTGATAATAGTGGAGTTTCGGGAGTGGTGACCTTAAATCACCTGGTGGGGTTTTTGCCGCAAGGTTTTCCCCATTCGTGAACAAATCACCGTGTCATTTATTTTCCGCTGCTTAACTTAGTTTGGTGATTTATTTGTGCTACCACGTGATATTGCATGATTAATTTGATTAATTAATAACTGGGCTAATTAATTAATCTAAGTTATCACAAGGGGTCAACGCGTTTGTGGCCTAGCAAGTGGTATCAGAGCAAGCATACTCTGATTAGGGTTTAATCCATTGTGTGTGATCCATTTGACCCATGTTGTCATGGATAGAGGACAATCTCTTATTATACTTCCTTTATTTGATGGCATTAACTATGCATACTGGAAAGTACGCATGAGAGCTTTCTTGCAGTCTTTAGATGAGAAGGTGTGGCAAGCTGTGGAGATAGGCTGGACCAAGCCTACAGAAGCGCCGGCCGACTGGGATGATGCTAAGATCAAGGCAGCAAACTTCAACAGCAGAGCATTGAATGCCCTATTCAGTGCATTCACCAATGAGGAGTTTAAGAAAATTTCCTCAACTGAAACTGCTAAGGAAGCATGGACCATCCTCTAGACAACCTATGAGGGCACCAAGGCTGTCAAAGATTCAAAGCTACAAAGGCTCACCACACGCTTTGAAGAAATTAAAATGGAAGAGGATGAGTCGTTTGATGAGTTCTATGCCAAGCTCAAGGACATAATAAACTCAGCCTTTAATCTTGGGGAAACCATCCCTGAACCCAAGATAGTAAGGAAAGTGCTCAGATCGCTGCCCGAGAGATTCCATGCTAAGATCACGGCGATCGAGGAGTCAAAGGATATTGACAGAATTCCTCTGACTGAGCTGGTTGGAAACTTGCAAACCTATGAGTTAGGGCTGACTAGGTTAGGCAAGTCAAGTAAGGGCAAGAGTTTGGCACTAAAGGCCAAGAGCAGTGATACGGATGATTCTTTAGATGATGAAGACTCCAAGATGAAGTCCTATATTACAAGGCAATTCAAGAAGTTTATGAAGAATGCAAATGGAAAGGGCTTCAACAAAGACCGTAGACAATCCAGTTCTTCACAATTCAAGAATTCAGATAAGGGGAAGAAGGATGTCAAGGATGGCGGTCAGTATACTGTTCCCACTGGACCTAAATGCTTTGGGTGTCAAGGCTTTGGACACATGAAACAAGAGTGTCCTACGTACCTCAAGAGCATAGGGAAGAGCAAGGCACTTGCTGTTACCTTAAGCGACACAGAGCCCGAGGACGATTCCGAAGATGAAGACGATGGAATCTTGAATGCCTTCACTGCCACGATTAATCCTACTGATGGGGTTACTGAAGAAGTGGATGAAGAAAAGGAATTGGTGGATTCCAAGTGTGAGATTATGGATGATCAAGATGATATCCATACCGTCTATGAGAACTATACAAGCTTTCTGAGAAGCATGAGAAACTCTATAGGCTGGCCACCAAGAAGCTCAGTGATGTGGAACTTAACCGTGAGGAGCTATCCATAAAGGTTGATGAAGCAAATCAGACCATTGGAGCACTGAGGTTCGAAAACAATTTCTTGGTTGAAAGGACCAAGAAGCTTGAAGCGGAGTTGTTTCAAGTCAGAGTACAACTGGAGAGGACGTTAAGTGCAAAACTTGACGAGATGCTGAGTGCTCAGAAACATTCTTCAGATCGTACTAGATTGGGGTATGAATTCTCTCTCTCTAATACTCCTACTTCTAGTACTACTGTGTTTGTTCCACCTGCTAATAACATTGAAAATGAAGAAAAGAATGTTAAAACTGAATTAGCTAGTGAGAACGTAGACAAGGGCAAGTCCATCCTAGGAGCACCCCTTAAAATTGAGAAAAGGGAATCTAGAAACCCTAGGACTAAGAAGACTAACTCTCAAAAGGCCAAACAGAAGAAGCCACATCTCTGTTATTATTGTGGTGTTGCCGGTCACACTCGACCAAATTGCTATAAGTGGCGTGCCACTCAATAGAGCAATGGCACAGTAGCATCTGGGAGACAGAACCAGCTTCAGTCTTCTCTCGCTCCTATTGGAGACATTCTTAAAGCCCTCATGTTCCTTTCGAACTTGAACGGTTTAAACTCTTCTCCCTCATCACCGGCTCAAAGGTTGACCAAAAGGAAAGGTTCTTAAAAAGGTGTGGAAGGCAAAGGGATCTAAGTGACTTCAGTCACTTCTTCTTCTCTCTCCTGTTTTTTTTGTGTGTTGCATTACTTGTGTGTTTCTTTACTGTTTTGAGTCAGTCTAGTTTTATGCATTGTTTTGCTTTACATGTTTTTGTTTGTGTGTTTTCAGTTGTGTTTTATTTTTGCTTCTCTAATAAAAATAAAAAAAAATTGAAAAATTGAAAAATACAAAAAACAGTGTGTGTTAGTGTGCATTAGTTCATGTGAACTTTTGAAATGGCCATTGAAACAGAGTTTTCTAAACTTTGTATCACCTGTAGCTTAGATGAACATTCTTCTACACAACTAAGTAAGTGAGCTTTGTAGCTCTTTGTTTGTGATGAGTAAGGTTAAGTGATCTCTTCTTCTTAACACTCGTATCACTCTTTTTGACGGGTTGAACTAGAAAATCCCAAGAGAAAGGCATAAATAACCATCTCACTATTGTTACTCGCCAATCATAATATGACATCTGTATGCTTCGGCATAGCAAAAGTGCAATGCCAAAAGCTTAACATAATTGGATATTTCTTTTCTTTCTCTTGTATGCTCATGCATGATATGCTTGTTAAAAGAAATTATGCAAAGATATAAAAAGCAAAAAGATGAAAAATGCTTTAAAATATGGTTGCAAGCGTGTTTTCTAGGAGATGTGGGAGTTATAGGATGTACCTCGAAGGTGATAGTCCCCATCAAACGGTTATGATTGTGTGTGAGTTAAAGTGATTTTCTCATATCTCAAATCGTCATAACATTGAGACACTTGTGCAATCTTGCGATGTTTTCACACACGACACGCAATACTCTTTGCTATTCTTGATACATGTGTAGGTACAATGTGATTTGGCCATCACAAGGTTTACATGCTTTAATGTATGCTCACTAAACTGTCTGGACTTGTTTTTGAAATATAAAATTGGTTAGGCTTGTTTAGTGTGTGTGTGTGTGTTTTGAGATACATGTGCATCAAAATTCTTGTTGAGATATGATTTTGAGAGTTTAATGTGTTGATTGGATCTTTGGTTGAGTTGCATGCATGATTGCATTCATGTCTGTGTTTTTCCTCTTTTGAAAAACTGTTTTTAAAGGCATCTCGACACCTCCTCAATACCTCTCAACACATAGCTATCTGTCGAGCTTCTTAGACTCTTTCTTATCGCAGTCTCGACAGATACCTCGACACCTGCTGGATCGATCGAGAAACTTTCTGTCTGCTCGATAGCTTCTCGATAGCTTCTGGATCGATCGAGGTTCCTTCTTGTTTGATTCATTTACCTCGACACATGATCTCGATAGCTTCATCTGTCGACGTGTATTTCTCGACACATACCTCGATAGCTACCTCGATACCTCCCGATAGCTGCATCTGTCGAGAATTAATGAAGGTGTATAAGTTGATTCTTTGCAATTTTCTTCTCACTTTGCTCGATCTCTCTGCTCGAAAAACACCTTTCTCTCTTCCAAAA
The DNA here is from genome assembly GCA_032878915.1 of Castanopsis chinensis. Lineage (NCBI taxonomy): Eukaryota > Viridiplantae > Streptophyta > Magnoliopsida > Fagales > Fagaceae > Castanopsis > Castanopsis chinensis. Next base: position 4,914,980 of record JAVQMG010000113.1, read on the forward strand.
CTCTTCTCTCTCCCTCCAAACCTTTTCACAAGGCTTTCTCAAGTGTTCTTCGTGATCTTCATCACTTGGTAAGCATTTTATCCCTCATTTTCATGCATTTCATGGTTTTAAAACCCTAGGTTTTGTGTTTTTGAAAATTTTTGGGAGTTTTCAAAATTGTTGGGGTTTTTATGAAATTCTTGGGTTGGTTTTATAGATTTGATCTTCAAAACCACATGCATTGCATCACATTAGCATTCTAATTGTATTTTCATGCATTTAGATGTGTGCCTACCTATTGTGTGCTGTTAGGTTTGGATTGGGCTGAGCCCATGATGTTCTTATGTTGCATGTCACATGTTCATGCATTTTCCATGCATACGTTCTTTCTTTTTAGTATATTCTTCCTATATTGAACTGTTTGGAACTTTTCTGTGTGTCTCTTTCTCTTTCCCCCTCTCTATGGTTGCGTTAGTAGTGTCTATGGCACCTAAGCATAAGTCCATTCCGTCCCAGAACCCTCTGCGTTCTAAGGGACAGTCTTCCTCAGATTCTACTCCTCTTTCTGTCCGGTTCCGTGATGAGAAAGCCCATAAGGACTTCTCGGAGAACTTCTCTAAATGAGGTGTTCATTCGGAATGCCACGTTGTCCTGGCAGACTTTGCCGACACCGACCTTCCCGATGTCATACACAGTCGGGCTTGGGAGTCACTGTGTGACGTCCCGGTCACATGTCCACTCGTGTTGATACAGGAGTTTTACTCCAACATCCACGGGATAGATTCTTCAATACCTCTTTTCTACTCTTGTGTCCGAGGTACGCGCTTTGCTGTCACCCTAGAGTTAGTCTCTGAGGTTCTTCATGTCCCTAGGGTGGATCATCCTGATTACCCTAGCTGTGAGCGTCTCTGGACTGTGTCCAAAGACGAGATGATCTCGGCATTCTGTGAGTGTCTTTCCTCTTGGGGAGATCATATGTACACACCATGTCGACCTTTTGCTAAAGGTCCTCGTTTCTTTAACATGGTGATGACCTTTGTTTTGCACCCACTTTCTCACTACAACTCTATTACAGAGCCTCATGCTCGGTTTTTGTTGTCCCTCTTAGAGGATCTTTCTATAGACTTTCCTTCACACTTTATCTTTCCCATCATAGATGTCTATAAAGATACGGCCACCCGTGATAAGCTCATTTTCCCTTCCGCTATCACGAGGATTCTGAGCCGTTTTTCCATCCCATTCCCTTCGTCCAATCATTACCATGTCATGTCTGCCATAGACGCCGCTACCGTAAAACGTAGCGAGGCACAGTTTTGATCGCGACAGTCTGATGGTGCCACTCCTTCCACTCATCCGACCACCTCCAGATCCGCTCGAGCTTCTGCTTCTTCTTCTTCGAGTGACGTCACCTTGGGAGACATCATGGCGCAGCTACAGCGCATGGATGCTCGCCTAGATACACTCTCCACAGAGCTGTATCAGGTGAACGTTCGTGTTGGTCGCATCGCCAGGCGACAGGCGACCATGGGCGGCTTTGCACCAGAGGCTTCTCCTCTGCCACCTCATGTGTCGACTGAGACTGAGGCTGATGATGATGGGGATGACGATGATGCTTCTGACGATGATGATGATGGAGATGCAAGCTCTTCGGATGAGATGTCTACATGACCTACCCTTTGTCACTCATGACAAAAAGGGAGAGTAGTTGGTCTATATGAAAGTAGTCATACTTAGGGGAAGTGTTAGCATAGGACATTTTTGTTAGAGGGAGTGTGGATTGAGGGATGTAGTGAGGTGATCATATGTATTTCTTTTTCTTTTCTTGTCTTTTTAGAGATACTTTGATCATGTATTGACATACATTGTATTTACTCTCTTCTTATATATGATGATGTATGTTTTTCTTTCACCTACCTTTACATATGTTGTTTCTTTTCTATCTTTATACGCATGTTTCTTTACTTGTACGCAATCTATTATTTCTGTTTCACACAAAGATGCCTTGATGTGTTTTGTTTATAAGTGTTTCAAAAATACAGGTTGTCAAAGTCTTCTTGCCATCAACTCTCTTCTTGCAAAGTTTTTCAAGAGTTTGTGTTAGGATAGATTTTACTGTATGTAACAAGTGAATATGAGTTGAGTGATTTATGACTTCTCTCATATCTTCATTTGTATGTTGTGGTTTTGTCACGGATTGCCAAAGGGGGAGATTGTTAGGACATATGTGGTTCAAGTCTGTGAACATATGTCGCTATTTTATGTAATTGGCTTATCCTTAGACAAAATGCACTTTACTTGTAATTGGGTAGATTTAGGATGTATTTAACACTTCAAGAAACAGTGTTTCAAGATCCAGTGTTGAAGTCATCAAAGTCTGTCCAAGACACAAGCAAGGAAGTGCCAGTTTTTAAATCTCGACACCTACCTCGACACATGCATCTATCGAGCTTTAAGAAGCTGTTTTTCCCCGAGTCTCGACAGCTTCTCGACACCTCTTGACACCTCTATCTGTCGAGAATTAAAGAAAGCAGATTTTCAGTTCTGTTTCAAGTCCAATCCGTGAGTGTGTCTTTGGGACTTCTTTTCTCCTAACCCTAGACATATAAAAGGATTATTTTAAGGGCCGTAAAAAGGATGCAAGTTGCACGTTCATTCAGAACTTCCTGTTCATGCAATTTGTGATCTGAAAGATAAAGTTCGTGCCCTAGTTCATCTCTGATGATTTGAAGAACTTTGCAGCCAACAATTCTCTCTCTAGTTGGTATTTGAAGTCGCGTACTGGGATCCGCGCATCTGGTTAGTCACGTACTTGGGAGCTGTGCATTGAAAGGAGAAACTGTCACTACAGAACAAGTCCAATTGGGTATTGGGGTAAGAGTTCAACTGTAGGTTGGTGAGGTACTGGGACTCCTTGGTTGTAACTGCTTATTGTGATAATAGTGGAGTTTCGGGAGTGGTGACCTTAAATCACCCGGTGGGGTTTTTGCCGTAAGGTTTTCCCCATTCATGAACAAATCACCGTGTTATTTATTTTTCGCTACTTAACTTAGTTTGGTGATTTGTTTGTGCTACCACGTGATATTGCATGATTAATTTGATTAATTAATAACTGGGCTAATTAATTAATCTAAGTTATCACAAGGGGTCAACGCGTTTGTGGCCTGGCAGCCGCCTTGATCTTAGCATCATCCCAATTGGCCGGTGCTTCTGTAGGCTTGGTCTAGCCTATTTCCACAGCTTGCCACACCTTCTTATCTAGTGACTGTAAGAAAGCTCTCATGCGTACTTTCCAGTATGCATAGTTAGTACCATTAAACAATGGAGGTTTAATCAGAGACTGACCTCTATCCATGACAAACAGGGGTCAATGGATCACACACAAGGATTAAACCCTAATCAGAGTGTGTCTGCTCTGATACCACTTGATAAGCCACAAATGCGTCGACCCTTGTGATTAATTAAGTTGATTAATTAGCCAAGTTTTTAATTAATCAAGTTATCATGCAAATTATGTGGTAGCACAAACAAATCACCAATAAACTAAAGTATGCAGCGGAAAATAAATTGACACAGTGATCTATTTACGAATGGGGAAAACCTACACAGCAAAAACTCCATTGGGTGATTTAAGGTCACCACTCCCGAAACTCCACTATTATCACAACAAGCGGTTACAAGTAAAGGAATCCCAGTACCTTACCAACCTATAGTTGAACCCTTACCCCAATACCCAATTGGACTTGTTCTGTAGTGACAGTTTCTCCTTTTGATGCACAGCTCCTAGTACATGACTAACCAATTGGGTGAAACCTAGTACACGACTTCAATTCACCAACTAGAGAGAGTTGTTGGCTGCAAAGTTCTTCAATTCATCTACACGATGAAGATTAAGAAGATGCTTGGTTACAAAACCCTACGGTGCACATTACACAGCAACTTCTTCACAAGAGAGATGAATTAGGGCATGAACTTTGTCTCGGATCACAAATTGCTTGAACAAGGATTTTTCATTACTTGTGCAACTTCTGTACTTGTGCCTCCTTCGACTATCCTTAAAATAATCCTTTTATATGTCTGGGTTAGGAGAAAAGAAATCCCAAAGACACATTCATGGATTGGAATCAAAACAGAACTTAGAATCTATTTTTCATAAATCTCGACAGATAAAGGTGTCGAGGATCTGTCAAGAAGCTGTCGAGCCTCAAGGCTGAAATTGCTTCTAAAGCTCGATAGATGCATGTATCGAGACTAGGTGTCGAGCTTTAGTAACTCGCACTTTCCAGCTTGTTTCTTGGGTAGACTTGATGACTTTAACACTTGATCTTGAAACACAGTTTCTTGAAGCGTTAAACACATCCTAATTCTACCCAATTACAAGTAAAGTGTGTTTTGTCAAAAGATAAGTCAATTACATAAAACAATGACATATGTTCAAAACAACTTGAACCATATAAGTCCTAACACTGACCAAGTGCCAGAATGGAATCTCACAATCTGTTATTTATTAGCATTTACAATATGTTTTAGAATTCCACCATAGCCTATATCAGAAGCATCTATTTCAACGATTTTGAAAGCATGGGATGAAGGAATAACAATGCAGGGGAGTTGTTTCACATATTTTTTTAATTTGTCTAACTATCATAGTATGTTTTTCTGTCCATGCAGGAGGATTTTTCTCAAGCCTTTTATACAGAGGTCTACATATCTTTCTTAATCCCTGAATATAGGCTGAAACATAATTTAGGCTACCAAGAAATCTTTGTAACTGATTTTTGTCTTTTATTTCATCTGAAAATTTATCTGCAAATTGGATGGCTCTGTCAATAGGACTTAGGGTTCCCTTATAAATATTATGTCCTAGAAACTGAATTTTATCTTGAAACAAATTTATCTTAGTGGCTGAAACAACTAATCTATTGTGTTTAATTATTTTAACAAATATCTTTACATGTTTCCAATGGTCATCAATTGTTTTAGAGAATATGAAAACATCATCTATATAGACAATTGAAAATTCTATAAAGGGTGTGAATATATCATTCATTATATTCTGAAATTCACTAGGTGCATTCTTTAAACCAAAAGGCATAATATTCCATTCATAATGACCGAAAGGAACTGTAAAAGCAGTTTTATATCTGTCTTTCTCATCTATCTGTATCTGCCAAAATCCACTTTTCATATCAAACTTGGAAAATATAGTTGCTTCATGAAGTCTTTCAAGCAAATCTTTGTTATTAGGAATAGGATATCTTGTCCATTGTAACGCTTTATTTAAAGGTTTATAATTTATAACTAATCTTGGAACTCCTCGTTCCAATTCTGCCTGTTTATTAACATAAAAAGCAGCACAGCTCCAAGGAGACTTGCTTTACCTAATCAAACCTTTATTTAAAAGATCTTCTATTTCTTTCTTACAATAGTCTAATAATTCATTATTCATTTGTATCGGTCTAGCTTTAGTAGGTTTTGTCTTTCATTGAAGTCTTTTTCATAAGGTAATTGAACTACATGTCGGTGTCTATGCCAAAAGGCAGTGGGAAGATTAGAAAAAACTTTTGTCTCAATCTGTTGTCTAAATAATTGTATCTTATGCTTCAATATGAGGCCTGTCAATTGTTCAGCAATTCCCTCATGTATTATTTCTGAATTTAAAGATAACAAGTTTCTGTCTTTTCTAAAAATCCTTTCTTTGTCAATTTCCTTTATCATAGAGATATTATCAAGTAAATAAACTTCTTTCGGAATTGGTGGTAAAATGAATTTAAAAAGTATGTCTTTTCCTAACACAGTAGTTCTAATTCCTTCTTCTATTGTTAAAAAGGGATAAAGTAAAGCCATAAATGGATTGCCTAGAATAATTTTTGAAGAAAGGTCTTTAATTAAAACAAAAATAGTTTCAAAACATACTCCATCATTGAACATATGAACCTTAGGTATTTTGTAATTAATTATGAGCTTTTTTCCATTAGCCTGGGATAATATTTCAAATGATTTTTCATAATACTTTAAAGGTACAAGTCCTTCTTGTATACAGTTCATATCAGCACCTGAATCTATTAAAGCAATCTCTATCAAGGAGAATTCTTTATTAATTACTAAAGTGATTTCTGTATACCATTTTTGAAATATTACTCTATCAATTAAACTCAAGAAATTCTGTCTATCATCTGAAATACCATTTTCTAAAACATATTTTTCTAATGAAGGAGGGTTAGTCATAGGTTTAGGGAATTCTTTTAAATTCATTATTTCTGTAATATTTTGTTCACTTATTTCTGTCGAATTATCTTCTTTAATTTCTTTGATTGCCTCTTTCAACAGTTTTGTTCTGTCATTTGGTCTTTTAGAGTTACTAGTGTTACATCTTTCCCCTTTTGAGTTCTTTTTGTCTTTTCTTTCTTATCTTTTTTTGGTTTCCTACAATCTGTGACATGGTGTCCATATTTTCTACATCTAATACAAACAATAGGTACGTCTATAGAGTCTTTCAAATTCCATTCCTGATACCATAAACTACCCAAGAGAGAGCACAGCAATAATATAAAAGCATAAACAATAATAAAATAGATGATAAAGAAGAATATAGCAAAATAGATATATTCAAAATATGGTAAAACAGAGTATGGAATATGAACACAGAGGCAGATAAAATCTTACTTGAATAAAACTTCTGTCTTTGATTAAAACTGAAAACTCTGTCTTTGATTAAAACTGAAAACTCTGTCTTTGATTATAGGCTTTGAAAATAAAGACTGTCTGAAGAGTTACAAGATTACAAAGTAAAATCTGTCCGGGAAAGGTTACAAAATTACAAAAGAAAAGAAGAAATACAAGAGTCTGTCTGAGAAATGGAGAGGAAGGCTATCAAAGGCTTTCTTTCTTTCTTCTAAATGAAAGGCTTAGAAATTAAGGCTTCAAAGGAAAAGCTTGCATCTGTCTTCAAAGTATGTCCCTTTTATAGATGAGGAGAACCATAGTTAGTCTTCAAAAGTAACTCAAGTTAAACTATCAGTAAAGGCTCATCTGTAACAATAGTCTATCTCAAAATCTTTCAGTTTTCTTTTTGTGCATGCTAGTAAGCAGAAGTGATAAATATCTGTCTATCTGTTGTTTGTTTGTCTGTCTGTGACTGTCTTGGACTTTCTTGTGCGCGTGCTAGTAAACAGTAGTAAAAATCTATCTGTGTCTGTTTGTCACTGTCTTGGACTCTCTTGTGTGCGTGCAAGTAAACAGTAGTAAAAATCTCTCTGTGTCTGTCTGTCATTGGACTTGTGCACGTGCTAGTGAATAGTGAGTTGTCGCTATTGCCTATAGAAGATTCATTGTAGTATTTAATTTTATCTTTTATATTAATCACTTGTGCAGCTATCTGATCAACCATATTTTTTAGGATGAATTTTTCTGATTTTAAATCTTTTAGCTCATTTTTTAGATTATTAATTTCTATTTGTAAATCTGTCATTGTTATAGGTTTATTAGGTTTAAATCTATTAGTAATTTCTACAAAATTATAAGTTGATTTATAATCTCTTAGGTCTATTTCAAATCTATCAATATGGGTTAAAGATTCTTTTAATTTGGGTAAATAATCTTTTCTAGACCATAGATCTGGGAGTTTGTCTATCAGATCCATTATTATGTCTTCTAGTGCTGTTAAGACGCATATTTTTAATTTCCTTTTACAATAACAATTATCAGGATTATTACAATCACATAATTTAGTCTTTCCATTATGTGAAGAAACATCTGTAGAGGATGATAATGAGGTGGTATCATGATTATCTATTTCTATTTCATCACTATCTGTCACTTCTATTATACTCATTATTTTATCCTTTAATTTTTCTGATATATCAAGTTTGTTTATCTTTCTTTGAAAATTGCAGTATTTACTAATATGTCCTTTTTTACCATATTTGAAGCAAGTAACATCATTTTCTTAATATTTATCACTTTTCTTTCTTTTGGACTCTTCTTTCTTATCTTTAGTCCTACCTTTATGATATCTTCTACGATTATATTTGTATCTATCATCAATTCTTCTTTCTTTTCGTCTTTTTCTAGAGGGAGCAATTAAAGGGTCAAAACCATATTGCTCACCAAAAGTTCCTAGTTCTTTTATAGCATATCTTTTTTCTTTCTCTATCTGACTTTTTAATCTTAAATCATTACAAAACCATAGACCTGTTTTATTGATAGAATATATTATATCATCATAAAACCAAGTTAGGATATTCTATTGTACCATGATTATTAGCTATATCCTGTCTAACCTTTTGTGCAAAGAAATAAGGTAAACCAGCAATATATTTTTCTTTCTAGTAGGATTGTTGGCAATCATTTCTACTCAAAAATTTTGAAATAAAAACATCTTTATACCATCTAAAGTCTGAAATTTGTGAGCATCTTAGATTAATTAAAACATCTGAAGCTCTTTCTTTATATTGATTAGGATCTCCAACAAAATTTTTAGTTATGGTGTAAATTAAAGTATTAACAACATCTTGTGAAGGCTGTCTATCTGTCATTATAATACTTCCATCAGCTTCTCTTTTAACGGTTTTCAATATTTCATTTCTGTCTTCATCATCTAAATAATGATCCCACCAGCTTTTCAATTGGCTAATGAAACCAGTGACAATTAAATGTGCTATTTGATGATCATGCTTCCCATGATTCTTATAAACATTAGTGAGCATAGTCATTTCATGTAAAAGATTTATTATTTCATAGTCTTACATTCCATCAATATTCCATTCATAAATTAAATCTGGTGAATAAGATAAATTAACAAAAGTGTGTCTTTCTTCAACTGTAAATCAGCGGGAGTGGGTTTAGGATACCAATTCTTTTTGGGATATACTTCTTCAATTCTTCCTTTTTTGCGGTCTTGTGATGAAGATGCTAAAGTTAATTTATTAATTTGTAATTTATCAGTAATTGTGATTCTAAATTATCTATGTCTGATAAGTAAGTAAAGTCTGTCAATTGATTATCTTCTAACTCTTCTGACTCTGAAGATTCAGTTCTTCCTAATGTATTCATCATTAGTCCTTTGTTTTTTAGTGGCTCTATATCTTTTTGTGATTCTATTTTCATTAGGTCTAGTTTTTTATTTATTTCATCAAGTAGATTATCTATTTTTTTTTTTGTCACGGCTCTCTTTAAAGGTGATCTAAGATGAGGGGGGATTTCATGGGGAAGAAATAAAGGGGTTTTAAATTCATTTTCCTTTTTTATAGAAGTGGAAGGGAGCATAATTTTGTCTTCTATCTCCTGCAAATTTTGACCAATTGACTTTAGATATATATTGGTATAATTATTCTGTTGAATTATGCTATCTAAATTTTTATTGTCATCACTTAGACTAGGTCTTTTGATAGGAGTAGCCAAAACCTGGACTCCACTACTTTGGCTCAGTATAACTGATTCAAAGGGTGGATAAGTTTGGTACACCTTTTCATGATTTTCTGTCTTCGTCCATGACAAAGTTTTGTCTATTACACTTATCTTTTTATTATGATAATCCAAAAGGTGAAAGAAACTAAAGTGTGTCTGTAATTCTGTCATCATTTCATAATATTTAGTTCTCAAATTATTTCTTTCTTGTTCATTATATTCTTTAAAAAACTGGTATTTTCTGTCAGTATATTCAGGTTTTAAGTAATCATGTCTTAATAATTCTTTATCTAAAATAAATTCCTTAGATAAGACATAATCAGTGAATCCTAATATGTTTGTTTGGGTAGGAGAATTAGGTCGAGTTAAGGTTGGGTTTCATGAAGGGCTTGATGAACATTAGGGGTTGGTTGTGTAGTTCCTATTGGATAATAAGCAGGTTCAGCCTGAATAGGGGTTCTTTTGGTGTTTATAAGAGGAAGGTGTATGACTGGAGGAAGATTCTGGGGGGTAAAGGTTTGGAATCTGAGAAGGGTGACTTGGAGGAAAAAGAACTTCTAGGTGTGAACATCATAAGGGTTTTTCTTCCTGAAGAACTGCTGGGTCTAATAAGGCTATCAGTATATCTGTCATTGTTATTGAAAGAAATAATAATTGTACCATCTGTCTTTTGGGCTATAAAGTCTAGTTCTGTGTTTTCTATCTTTGATGTGGGAGCAATGGCCTCTAATTGCCATCGTTCAGGAAGGTTTATGTCTTTCCATTGTATCTGTTTGGGAACACGAAGTCTACTATTTGGAGTTGAGGCTTGAAGAAGGAGAGTATGTCCTTTAGGAGATGGATCAGCTATGGATTGTGGGTCAAGGGTTGTTTTCATGAGTTTATAATAAAGTCTATAGAAGATGGCTAAAGGTTTTGAGCATTCTTTCATGTAATAACCATCTGTCTTAACACTCAAAGTTAAAGCATCCATAATATTTCTATCAGTTAAGCTTAAAGCAAAATTAGGATAACAATTAAAATATACTGGTCCATTATGTAAACTTGTTTCCATCATTCCAAGAAGTGAGTCATTAAATCTTAAATGCCTGTTGTCTCTTAAGCAAAGTAAGACACTTGCATTTAAAGCTTGTCTTGTTAATGGCTTTATTGCTACTTGGACCAAACCAATATGTACAAAAGACATATTTTTCTTTATGTTGGTTAATTGAATCTTCTAAAAATAACTGAATTGTTTTATATTCATTAAACAAAGAGTAAGTTCTTTCAACAGTTTTTATAGTATAATCTGTCAAGAAGGATAATTTAGAAAATGTAGTATGTCGGTAGATTTTATCAGTTAGGGGAGTCTATTGAAGATTCATTGTAGTATTTAATTTTATCTTTTATATTAATCACTTGTGCAGCTATCTGATCAACCATATTTTTTAGGATGAAATTTTCTGATTTTAAATCTTTTAGCTCATTTTTTAGATTATTAATTTCTGTTTGTAAAGCTATCATTGTTATAGGTTTATTAGGTTTAAATCTATTAGTAATTTCTGCAAAATTATAAGTTGATTTATAATCTTTTAGGTCTATTTCAAATCTATCAAGTTGGGTTAAAGATTCTTTTAATTTGGATAAATAATCTTTTCTAGACTGTAGATCTGGGAGTTTGTCTATCATATCCATTATTATGTCTTCTTGTGTTGTTAAGACACATATTTTTAATTTCCTTTTACAATAACAATTATCAGGATTATTACAATCACATAATTTAGTCTTTCCATTATGTGAAGAAACATCTGTAGATGATGATGATGAGGTGGTATCACGATTATCTATCTAGTGAATTTCATTATCTGTTTCATTACTATCTGTCACTTCTATTATACTCATTATTTTATCTTTTAATTTTCCTGATATATCAAGTTTATTTATCTTTCTTTGAAAATTACAGTATTTACTAATATTTTGCATACAAAATATCTAAATAGAACAGTATAAAAAAAAATATGCTCATTAGTTTAAATAAAAAATAACAGCAAAAATCTAAATAATTTCATTTTTATGAAAAGCTAACTAAAGCAAAATCCAATTTTGACTCTAATTTGATTTTCTTTAAGCTTTGATATATATATATATAGTAATGAACCATACATAGTCATGGTATATTACATAAAAAATAAAAATAAAAAATAAAAACTTTTAAATTTGAATTATTTTTCATTACACGAAAAAATGACTCATAAATAAAAAAAATCATTCAAACTCTCTTTTCCTCAAATTTTATATAAAGAGTTAGATATATGATTAGATTTTTTTTATGGCTTTTTTATATTGGATTTCTCATTTTCTACACTGAATTTACTCACTTGGCACAAAAATTAAAAACTTAGAGTAGATGGAACACATAGTGCAAAATTAATCTCTAATTGAAATCTAATTTTTATACTGAATTAACTCATTATATATATAGTTAGTAATGAAGTACATAGTCATGGTATATTACATAAATAACTTATAAATTTGAATTATTTTTTGCACAAAAAATGACTCATGAATATAAAATCATTCAAATTCTCATTTCCTCTAATTTTATATATAGAGTTAAATATATGATTAGGTTTATTTATAGTGGACTCCTTGTTTTCTACATTGAATTAACTCACTTGGCATAAAAATTAAAAATTTAGATTAGATAAGACACGTGATGTAAAATTAAACTCTAATTGAAATCCAATTTTTACGCTGAATTAAGTCACTTAGCTCAAAAATTTAAAAGCTTAGATTATATGGGACACATAGCGCAAAAGTAAACTCTAATTGAATTCCAATTTAAAATCTAATTGGATTTTTTCTTAACTTTGGCTATCACTATATATATATATATATATATATATATATATATATATAAAGAGAGAGAGAGAGAGAGACGTTATATAGGGTTTTTCTTGCCCCAAATCTTGTTTTGAATATACGGCGACAATTTTTTGTAAAGAATATATGGTGACCTTGATCCAAGAGAAGATTTCCTTTATTTAATTATTATTTGTATTCAATTACAATTTCGGTCTCTTGCTTGGTTGGTTTTTATTAAACTTCTGTACGACTGCATTATGGTCAACATCCTAGAAAAAAATGTTGGAGTGTGTTTGGCTGTAAGTTTTCACTAAAAGTTTATATGTTTAAAGTTGGTTAAAATGTGATTTGCCTTGTACCTAAAAAAAATTACTGTTTTACAAAACGAACCAATGATAATAATTAATTCATCTACTTTCAATTATAATAATTTAAATAAAGAAGTAATGTAAATGTAATTCATTTCAATGAAATGAGAGAGGGATTCGATTCCTAATTAATTTTTGCTGAAGACACTAAAATATACAATGTAATGATATAAAAATAGATTCCTTCGCATGCAAGAAATAGTAGGAGCTAGATGGATGCGTCACCTCTTTTCATGGCTTTCTTTATGAAGCAGTAACCACGAAAAATTTTGGTGATAAGACTCACCATGGTGACAGTTACCACTGGCAAATTTGGTATTTAGTCTAGCCTTGGAATGGATACTGGCTTTGTGTCATTTTGTGATCACGTGGCAAGCTCTACTGAGTAATTATTTTAGATTAAACGAATTTTCCCCCTATTTGAGAGTGATACACTCCAAATTAATTATCTTACTAAAAACATGTGTTCCTTTTTTATATCTTGGGCTAGACTATTACTGCCGTACTATGACCTAATGATTCTGGGGTAGGAGAGTTGAGACTGACTTAATTGAAATTCACCTTAAGCCAGCTTATGCGCAAGCTAGAACCGCCGGCGGCAGGGATCTTGGTCACATGCCCACGACAGGGTATATTATCACAAAATGTTATGGCAGGAGAAAAATAATACAGTAGGATAACTAAAATATTTTAACTAAAGTACCTACTACTGACAAAAGAGAATGTTTAAACAATCTTCCAGAAAGGGAAATACGATAATATAAGTACGGTAGGAATAAATAAGCAACAAGAAAAATAACGTTAGCACTTGAACAATTATGATAAAAAAAGAGAGGGGGTTAGTTTGCTAAACTTGGCTCCTTGGGGGATTTGAGTCTAAGAAGAGAACCAATCTCCAATGTAGGTAACCTCACAGGAATATCCTGCCATAGAAATTGCCTACTTTGGAAAATGGACCTAATTGGCTTAATCTGAAGCTCTTAACTTGCTAGAGAATAGGTTGTTGAAAGGGAGAGAAGCGGGTGGCCTATTAGTGCATGCTTCTCTCTCATTTACTTTTTTTCTCCCCGTTATCCTACCTTCTTTATTTTCTCTATTTCTTGTTCTGTTTTTAGTGTTTTTCCCCACTATTTCTCCCTATTGTTCTTGTTGTTCCTTATTGTGCACGGATGAGGCCTTTTTATACTACCTGTCATGATAAGATTTACCGTTTTACAATTCAACTACTTTTGGCTTGTTGTGGGTATCCTTTCTAGACTGCTCACTAGTCTGTTGGCTACCCAGCCACCACCACTACCCTATACTAGCTATGCCATGTTTCATTCCTAGACAAAGGAAGTCTTGTTTGATTTTATAGCTTCCCGTGGCATTCCCATCCTAATAAGGGATGGGTATTCTCTCTTACTAACTCCTATAGCATGCACTTAGTGATTCCAGGTCATGTTTGCCTCTTTTGGGTGGTATGTCATCCCAGCAGGACATTTCCCCCAAAAGAGCTTGAGCGGGTACCCTAGAATAAGCTTCCCCCTTCTCCCTTCTCCCAACCACCAAACCACACTCTCTCTTACCTCTGACCCATGGCCCACCGCCCCTATATTAGCTAGGTACAAATTGGTGGTGCCTAGGGGTGTGCATTCAAACCAAAAAACTGAATGGAGCGAACGAAATTTCGGGTTTCAACCGGTTTTCCCTGATTTCGGTTTAGTTTCGGTTTTAAAATTTCAAATATTTTGGTTTTCAATTCAGTGGTGGTGCAGGATTTTTTTACACCGAAACAGACCCACCGAACCTATATATATATATATATATATATATATATATATATATGTAACTTTTAAACATAACTGATCAGTGGCTTAATGGTATGCTCCTTGTGTTTTGGCTAAGTGATCCCAAGTTCAAGCCTTCGCATAAGTGTTTTTCTATTTAATTTTTTAAAACCCTAGTAGCATGATATAAATACCACTTATATTCTCTCTTCTTCTTTTTTCTTCAGCCACTCCTTTCCCCAATTTTCTCTCTGTCTTTACCCTTCTCAGTTCTCACTTTAGCTGCCTCTTTCCCTAATTTTTTCTCCAAGTCTCTACCCTTTTCACTTCAGCTGCCTCATTATTTCTTTTCTTTTCTTTCTCTGAGACCCATGGATCATGTCTATGCCTCTCTCTTCTCTTTAACTAGAGGCATATCTCTATTCTTTCTCAATTCAGATTGAAAAATCACTACAAAGACATGGTGGCAGGCTCAAGCATTGTGAGACATACTGTGGCTCTTGCTATGGTGCAAAAACGGTAAATTTTTCTGTCTGGACCCTTTTGCTAAATCAAATTATTTTCAATTTTATGTTGGAATTTGTGTGTAAATTGTTGAACTAATATTGTGGAAGTTGTTCTTTCTCTATCATTCTGATTTGTTCAGCAGCTCTCTCTCTCTGTTGCTCTATTACTATGTTTTTTATATGTGATTAAAGTTAGGGTTTTGAAAATCTCAACAACCCTCTCTTTGGAAAATCGAAAACCGACCGAAACCAACTGAAACCAAAATGCTACCGAAACCAATTGATTTCTAGCCATTTTGGTCTATTTCAGTTGAGAATTTCACAAACCGAAATATTCGGTTTCGGTTGGCCATACCCATACAAAACTGATTGAACCGAACCGAACTGAGCACACCGCTAATGGTGCCTAAGTCTTGTGCGTGCTCCACTCCCATATGAGTCCATTGTTTGTCTGGTGTTCATGCATTTGCTATTTTGCCTATGGGTTTGTTTGGTATTGTTGCGTGTTCTGGTGCTTGTTTAACCTTTTGTGGCATGGGTGAGTCATTGGTCTTCATTCTTCGCATCTCGTTTCTTCTTTGGCTAGGGTATTGCTTGGATATGGGCCTTTACTTCTTTTAATTCGACCCCTGTCTCTTTTCACCCTTGGTTTGTGGGATGACTGGTACTCCTATCATGCCACTACATTGTTCTTGCCATGATATTGTTTAACTTTCATTTGCTGGGCTTCTTCTAAGCCTACCATACAAGTTTCATATATTATTTCTTCCCTTAGTTTACATTGCCCAGTATTCCTACTGGGTCAATCCTCATATCATCTTGGGCTTTCTCGGCCCATTTTATTCCTTCAGGCATCCTTAGCCCATTTCATTCCTTGGAGCATCCTTGGCACATCCCATTCTTTACTACTTCTTACATTCCCATGGGCTATTGCTAAAACTTTTAAGCTTCCCTGGCCCAATTATCACATCATTTACTTTTGGGTTTAGCTTTCAAACCAATCTCATTTACTAATTCCTTTCTTTGGTCTCCTCTAGCCCATCTTTGCTTGATTTCTACTTCTTATGATTCTCATGGGCTTACTACTTCATTCTTTGGGGCTCCCTTGGGCCCATTTGCTTTCTTTGGGGCCCTTTTACTATTTTGTAGACCTACAGACCATTATTTTTATCATTCGGACTTAATGGTTTTTTCTCTCACTTTGATAATTCTTACTTTGCTAATTCTTCTTTCTTCCCCCCTTTTCACATTGTTGGGCTTTTTCTATTTTTGGGCCCTTTTGCCAAACTGGACATCAACAAAACATATTTTCTATTTATGTATGTAGAGAGAGAGAAACAGAGTTTCCTCCATATGAAGGTTTTGATCACACATATAATGCACCACAATAAGAACTTACATATAAAATAAGTGTATTTTTGGACATCTTTATTACATATATATAATTCTAGACGTTTTAGATTTTTTTTTTTCTTTTTTCTTTTTGAGGAACTAGACGTTTTGGGTAAATACACAAAAAAAAGTGCCAATTAATTTACAAATCTATTGAAAAATATAAGCAGCCATTATTCATTGACTTAAAAAAATCACCCAATGCTACCATATAAAGCTATGAATCGTTATATGATGAATTTCTATGAATAAGCATATAAGCAATCATATGGTGACCCCCCTTTTTTTTTCTTTTTGCTTTTTTTTGAGACTAATATATGGTGACATTGATCCTAAAGAGAGCTAGATTTCCTTTGTTTAATTATTATTTGTATCCAATTACAATTTTGGTCTTTCTTTTGGATTTTTTTTTTTTTTTTTTTTTTTGAGGAAAACAATTTTGGTCTCTTGTTTGGTTTGTTCTTATCAAACTTTTGTACGACTACATTATGGGCAACATCCTAGACAAAATGTTGAACTGCATTTGGCTGTAAGTTTTTACCAAAAGTTTATTTGTTCAAAATTGATTAAAATATGATTGCCCTTGTACCTTTTAAAAAATTGAATTTATAAAGCTAACAAGTAAAGTAAAAATTAAATATTTGTTGCCAAACAGATAATAAGGAAATAACAATATTTGAACTTTTTTTTAGTAGTTACTAACTACCAAACTCTTTACTAAAGACTTCATCTACTTTCAATAATAGTATTTTTTTTTTAAATATAATTAATGTAAATATATTTCATTTTTATGAAATAGAAGAGATGGATTTGAATCTTAGATATTTTTAGTTGAAAATACTAAGAAATACCAAGTAATGATGTAAAAATAAATTCCTTTGCATGCAAGAAATCGTTGAAGATGGATATATCACCTCTTTTTGTGGCTTTCTTTATGAAGCAGTTACCACTAGCAATTTTGGTAATAAGATAGGCCATGGTGATGGTTACCACTGTCAAATTTGGTATTAAGTTTGGCCTTGCTGTGAGAACTAGCTTTGTGTTACTTTGTGATCACTTGACAATCTTTGCAGATTGTTGAGGCCAATTTTTTGACAAAATGGCCCAATGACAGAAGAAACCCAACAATATGAAAAATGTGAAGAAAGAAAGTAGTAAAGAAAAGACCATTGGGCCAGGATGATAAGAATAATGATCCACAAGCCCACAAAATAATAAGTGGCCTTAAAGAAAGCAAACGAGCCAAGGAAGCCCTAAAAAATGAAGTAGTAAACCCATGATAATCATAAGAGATGGAAAGAAAGCAAAAATGGGCCGGATGAGCCCAAAGAAAGAAATTAGTAAACGGGGTTGGTTTGAAGGCCAACAAACCCAAAGGCAAAGGATGTAGTAATTGGGTCAGGGAAGCTCAAAAGATTTAGCAAAAGCCAATGGGAATGACAGAGGTAGGAAATAATGAAGCCGAGGATGCCTAAAGAATGAAATGGGTCGAGGACACCCAAAGAATGAAATAAGCCGAGGATACCCAAAGAATGGAATGGGTTGAGGAAGCTCAAGATATTGAATGGACTAGCCCAGCAGGAATGCTAGGTAGTAAAGACTAAGAGAATGAATAATATAAGAAATTGGCATGGCAGGTGCTTCAACCCGCAAGTCCAGAAGTAATAACAAAACAAACAAGGGTGAATGATATCATAGCAGGAACAATGCAGTGGCATGGTAGAAGCACCAGCTAGCTCACGGAAAAAAGATAAGAAGGGACATAGGCCAAAGTAGAGAAGAGAAAGCTCACACCCAAGCAATGCCCAGCCCAAAGAAGAGATGGGATGTAGAGAATGAAGACCCAAAAACTCATTCACGCCAGAAGAGTTAAAAAAACACCAAAGCATATAGCAGAATCGGACAAGCCTAGAGGCAATGGCAAAAGCGTGAGAGCTAGAAAAGCAATGGACTCATGGAAGTGGAGCATGCACATAAGGCTTAGGCACCACCTACATGTACCTAGCCAATATAGGGGAAGTGGGCCATGGGTTAAAGGTAAAAGAGGGTGTGGTCTGACGATGGGGAGAAAGGGGGAGCCTAGAGAGGAAATGTCTTGCTAGGATGAAATCTTATCCAAAAGAGCTAAACATGAGCTGGAATCACTAGGTGCATGCTATACAGGTTGGTAAGGGGGAAGTTTAAGCCTTATTTGGATGGGAGTATCAAAGGGAAGTAAAAACCAAACCAAACCACTTTTATCTGAGAATGAGGCATGACACTGCCAACACAATGTAATGGTGGTGGCTGGGCAATTGGTAGACCAGTGGGCAGTCCTAGAAGGACACCCATAATAGGCCAAAAGCAGTTAAGGGGTAAAAATAGCAAATCTTGTTACGACAGGCATTATAAAAGGCCATAGACGTGCACAGTATAGGGGGAGGAAAAAGGAAGAAGGAAAAGGAAGAAAACAGAGAAAACGAGTAAGAGAAAGAAAGAACACAGAAAACCAAGAGTAATATGAGTTATAGGAGTAAAAGCATGCATCAATAGTCTACCCACTTCTTTCCTTCTCAATAGCCCATTCTCGAATGAGTCAAGAATCTGAGATTAGGCCATCTAGGTCCATTTTCCAAAGTGAGTAACTTCTACAGTAGGACTCCTCTCTGAGGTTACCCACATTGGAGATTGATTCCCTTTTTGGACTTGAATCTACTAAAGAACCAAGCTCATTCCTTTAGCAGACTAATCTTCTTTCCTTTGCCATGCTTGAATAATGACTAACCTAACATCTTGCCATTAATCTATTTCTGCCATAATCACGTTATGATATTTTTCTTTCATAAAACTGTTCATGTATTATTGTTGTTAGTAGAAAATATTTTAGTTAAAAGTTTTAGATATCCTGTTGTATTATGTTTTCTGCTATAATACATGTAACAGTTGTTCCTACCGCGAGCACATGAAAACGCTCAAGATTCTTGTTAGGACACATCAACATAAGAAGGGCCCAACTTGCGCACAAGCTGGCCTAAGGTGTCTCAGTTAGGCTAATCTCGACTCTCCTACCCCAGAATCACAAGGTCGTGGTGCAGAAGGAGCAATCCAGCCCAAGATACAAAAAAGGCCCACCACATTTAAATTGGCAACTTCATTAAGGAGATGGGAAAAAGACAAAGAAAGCAGATAAAGCCCTTGTAAGTTATGCCCCCGAGATCAAAGATGAAACGAAACATAAGTGTCGTGCCCTCACAATCAGAGTCAAGGCTAGTCACGCCCCACCAGCACTAGCCCAATCAAACGAAAGGTATAAATGGAGCGAGGGCTAGGCTGTAGCAGCAACAGAGAATCCCTACTGACAGTACCAACTTTTTTATTGAGGTACTACAGTCTGTATAGCATTCCTAGCAGTGGCTGATGGAAGACATTTGCCAGATGAAGGCGGACAAGATGAAAGAGAAAGAAAACTAGCATGACCCAGAGCATGCGGCAAACAAGGAAGAAACCCCTAAAGGGGGTGGCCCACAAAATGCAGAATAGGGTTTCATTACCATAGTCGAAGTTGCAACACTTTTAGAGAAGGAAAAGGCCAAAGCACCCAAATAGAGGTTCTATGCATGAAGGCCTTCTTATCCGGTAAGGATACTCAACAAGCCATATCCTAAGAGATATGAACTGCAAAATTTTGCACAATAAGATGGCAGGAGAGGAAGTGCTATTGAGTACATGAGTAAGTTTTTTAACACGCTTAGTCCCTATGTAGCAGACTAAGATTTTTGTCTTCAGGGGTTTTCTAAATCCTTGGGTGATTAGGCATACACTTGGTACAATGGCTTGAAGCCAGGGTTGATCCTGACATAGGATGATGTGGTAGACATGTTCTGTACCAAGTATTTTCAAGGAGAAGAGACGACCACGCTTGCAACTTTGCAAGAAACTAAGCAAAGGAATGGTAAAGACTTGATGGGGTACATTAAGAGATTCATGGACATAGCCCTCAACTGCTATGATCAGTGTGAAAAGAAGATGTTGGTGGACATGTGTATGGGTAACATGATAATGGAGTACAGAGTTGTCCTAAAGAACTTGGAAATCTTCCAGCTCACGCAGCTATTGTAAAAGGTCAGGAAGATCGCCTAATCAGTAAGGCTAAGCTTTGACAGACCCAAAGAGCAAAAATCCACTGCACAAGCTATGATGCTATCTACTAGCGAAAAGAAGAGGAAATCAGATGGGAGGGAGTACGAGACCTTTCTGCCACTACCGTGTACACCAAAAAAGCTAGATGTGCTCCTAGATAAGTGGATTACTGATGGGGTTTTCAAGCCTAATCAAGTTTCTAGAGAGCCTACTAAGGAAGAGCGAAGGGACCCACTCTTCTATCGATTGTACAATTATGTGCAACACCCTATCGTAGAATGCTGGGCGCTCCGCAGATTAGTGCACCGCAGGATCAAAGAAGGAACTCTCAAGATGTCCTAGCTAGAAGTGCAAAGAAACCCACTCCATATGGGGAAGAGAGTAGCAGTAGTCGTTATTTGTGCAGATCCAAGAGAGGATGAAGAAGAAAAGCTGGCCCTACCTGCCGCAGCTAGCACCATCTTATAGAAAAGTTCCAGGTTCAAGAACTTGTTCAATCAGCTAGAACTCACAGCCATTGAACGAAGAATTTCCACGTAGGCTCTAGTAAGCATTGCCTTAGGGACAAAAATAGAATGGAAGTAATGGGATTCGGAGGAAGAGGTGAGTATACTGCTGGCCACATTCAGCAGTGGTTGAAGGTCAGGCCAATAGCGTCCTTAGGACACTTCCATGTAGTGAAAATAGAATTTTCATATCATATATTATTAAGAAGACCATTGTTACACAAACATCGACTGGTCTTGTTGACCTATCGTCAGTGTGTAAAGGGGAGATTGAATGGCAAGATGATATAGATAATGGCAAACTCATCACCATTTGAGCAAGTAGAAGCCCACTTAGTAGAAACCATGTTTTATGATGAATGGACGTCGTCTGGAGAAAGTTCAGTGTCCAAACCGCAAGGCACCTTCGTCTAAAGCCGGACCTAAGAGAGCTGGTAATACGAAGGAAGAAAAGGAAAGAAGTGCCCACTTCAGAGTTAGGTGATATGCCACGATGCGTCAGGGTTCGAACACCTAACGGGAAGGATAGTATACAAGTTATAAAGGTGCACGAAGCCCACCTGCAGTACACGAGGGGGTCCCAGACAAGGGCAACAGCATAAAAGTTTAGTGTGTTATGTGACCCAAGAAAATTTGGAAGAATAAAGTGACACAGAAAGTGAAAAGGAGGTTACGGCAAAAAAAGACACGCAGGTAACGGTAGAAAAGAAGTTAGAAGAAATTGGCTTGGGTACAAACCCACAAAAGCCGAGACCCATTTCAATAAGTTCAAAGCCATTAGAGGATGAAATGGGAGGATTGATCTTGCTGTTGAAAGAGTTTAGAGATGTTTTTGCATGTGACTATAGTGAGATGCCTACGTTAGACCTAGGACTGATGGTGTATATGCTCAACGTAGATCCCGAGGCTAAGCCAGTGGCTCAACCTGCCAGAGTGTTTCACACCGAAATAGAAGAACAGATAGTGAAGGAAATGCAAAAGTTGTTGGCAGCTGGCTTTATCAAACCCATCCAGCACCCACGATGGTTGTCCAACATTGTACCAATGAAGAAGAAAAATGGGCAAATACGGTGCTATGTAGACTTCGGAAACCTTAATTGAGTCTGCCCTAAAGACAAATTCCCACTGCCTAACATGGACTTGTTGATAGACTCTGCAACAGGTCATGCCATGTTTTCCTTCGTGGACAGGTTTAGTGGGTACAACCAAATTCGAATGGCGCCAAAAGATACGGAGAAAACTACCTTTAGAA
This sequence comes from Castanopsis chinensis, assembly GCA_032878915.1. NCBI lineage: Eukaryota > Viridiplantae > Streptophyta > Magnoliopsida > Fagales > Fagaceae > Castanopsis > Castanopsis chinensis. The sequence goes on from JAVQMG010000113.1 coordinate 4,937,120, forward strand.
TGCCAATAGGTAATTTCTACTACACTGTGATGCCCTTTTGGTTGAAAATGCAGATACAACTTATTAGCGCACGATGACTGCCATATTCCACAACATGATGCACCAAGAGCTGGAAGACTATGTAGATGACATAGTCGTGAAGTCGAGAAGGCAAGAAGACCATGTTAAAGTGTTAAGAAAGGTATTTAAAAGGTGTAGACTTTTCAAGCTAAGAATGAATCCACTAAAATGTACTTTCGGAGTGTCTGCCAGGAAATTTCTGGGATTCTTGGTCCACATCAGGGGAATAGATGTGGACCCAGCTAAAGCCACGACCATTGCGACCATGAAGCCATCGACCACAGTGAAGGAATTGAAGAGTTTTCTAGGGAAGGTTTCCTACATCCGAAGGATCATCCCTGGTTTGGCATCAATCACCTCAGCTTTTACCAAATTGCTTAAGAAAGTACAAGGCTTTGAGTAGGGAGAGGTGTAGCAAGTAGCCTTTCAAAGGCTATAGAAGATCATGACAAAACTCCCTACGGTGCAAGCCCCGATCCGTAAAAAGCCATTGCTACTTTATTAGGACTCAAGCCTATCTGCCATAGGAGCTTTGATAGCCCAAGAAGATAGAGATGGTGTCAAACAGCCAGTTTATTACATAAGTCGCACCCTAAGGGATGCGGAAACCTGCTACCCTAGAGTAGAAAGGGCATGCCTAGCAATAGTTTATGCATCACAAAGACTGCATCATTATTTCTTAGCCTTCGAGATACATTTGATGACAAAGTCTCACGCAATCAAAGCCCTTCTCTAACAACATATCCTATCTAGAAGGATATCTTAGTGGTTGTTATAATTGTCGTAATATGACTTGAAGGTAGGAACACCCAAGGCGATAAAAAGTCAAGCCATAGCAGACCTGCTAGCCCAATTTCCAAGAGAAGAGGAATTTCCATTGGATGATGTGTTGGGAAATTTAGACCCCGGTTGATAGAATTGACAAGCCTTAAACCCAAGTTGCTAATTAGAATTATAAGGAATAAAACTTGTTAAAACAAATATACATCAATATCATGTCAAAATCAGGCACAGCGAAAAATTATATAAAACAAGATCTGATGACCCAAGAAAACCAATGAAACAAACTAGTTTCATAGTATAAAAAACTTGGAGGGAAACCTTCCCGAAAAGCAATTCACTATAGTAAAGAGAAGTTCCCGAAAAGTAATTCACTATAGTAAAGAGAAGTTTCAGATCTAGTACAAAATCTTTGTCCCTAAACTCCACAATCCTTGTAGATGAACTTACAGTAGAAACCCTCTATCGCTTTAAAACCTCTAAACTCGTCAATATATGAATGCCACCCTTTTGATGCACGAATCCCAATACGTGACTAACCAATGATGCACGGCTCCTAGTACGTGACTAACTCACTAACTTGAAGAAGATTGTTGGCTGCAAAATTCTTCACTTCATTAACAATGAAGATTAAGAAGCACTTGGTTACAAAACCCTAAGGCGTAAAGATACAATAGCTTCTTTCAGAGAGAATAAGGCATCAGTCACCTTTTGCATGTGTTCTCCTTGTATTCTCTTATGTGACGGCCTTTAAAATAAGCCTTATATATGTCTAAGGTTGTGAGAAAAGAAACCCTACACATACATGTTAGTATGGGACGAAAATCAGATATGGAAATCTGAATTTCATAATTCTTGATAGATACAACTATTGAGCTATCTGTCGAGACCTCGATAGATACATCTGTCAAGCTATCTGTTGAGATTCATTAATCCTCAATAGCTATTATCTATCGGCGGTTGTCGAGAATCTGTCCAGTTTAATGAAAAGCTTTTCTTCACTTGTTTCTTGGTCCAATCTTCATGGCTTTAACTCTTGACTTGAACAACATGTTTCTAAGACTTAAACCATCCTAGATCTACCCAATTATAAGCAAAGTGAGTTTTGTCAAATGATTAGCCAATTTTAAATGACATGTGTTCTTAACATGATTCACATATGTTCTAGCAATCTCCCCTTTTGGCAATCCGTGACAAAACCACAACAAACAAATGAACATATGAAAGAAGTCATAAGTCACTCAACTCATACTCACTTGTTGAATACAATAAAATATATCCTAACATAAACTCTTGAAAAATTTTGCAAGAAGAATATTCATGGTATGGAAGACTTTGACAACCTGTATTTCTGAAACGCTTTAAATCAAACTCATCATGGCATCTTAGTGTGAAACAGAAATAAAAGATTGCATATAATAAGAAACATGTATATAAAGAGAGAAAAGAAACAACACATGTAGAGGAAAGTGAGAAGAACATACATCATATATATATATATATATCAAAGATAAGTACAATGTATGTAAACATGATCACAAGACCGGTGTACAAGAAGAAAAAGCTAAAAGAAGATCCTACAACAACAAGGAGGTAACCATTCCCCTTTACAAGGGTATGTATTTCTCCCCCTAACATATAGAATCTTAAAAAGAAATCACATATTCTCCCCCTTTTGTTCATGATTGACAAAGGGTGCAAGAAGCTATAAAGCTTCACTTGAAAAACATAAAGATGATCAAGGAGCACAAGAAGTCCATATAAATGCATGAATGTAATGAAACAAGATGCTATGGATGACAAGATAATAGAAAGATGCAAAACATGTGAAACATAATGCATGCAAGGGGATCTCGATAGATCGAGAAGCTATCGAGCAACTATCGAGCAAAAGCCAACCTCGATGGATTGAACAGCTATCGAGCATCTATCGAGCAAACAGAAAAAGAAATCGAGCATCTATCTCCCCCTAACATATAGAATCTTAAAAAGAAATCACATATTATCCCCCTTTTGTTCATGATTGACAAAGGGTGCAAGAAGCTATAAAGCTTCACTTGAAAAACATAAAGATGATCAAGGAGCACAAGAAGTCCATATAAATGCATGAATGTAATGAAACAAGATGCTATGGATGACAAGATAATAGAAAGATGCAAAACATGTGAAAAATAATGCATGCAAGAGGATCTCGATAGATCGAGAAGCTGTCGAGCAACTATCGAGCAAAAGCCAACCTCGATGGATTGAACAGCTATCGAGCATCTATCGAGCAAACAGAAAATTTCTCAATGGATCGAGAATCTATTGAGAAACTATCGAGACAAAGCCTTAAAAACTTCAATGGATTGAGATTACGTTAACTTCTGTTGAGAAGGGAAGATCAAGGAGCTCAATAGATAGCTTAGCTGTCGAGAGGTATCGAGAAACTGTCAAGATGTGCAAAAACAGTCTTTTAAAGAAGAGAAAAACACAAAAATGAATGCAATCAAACATGCTACTCTACCAAAGATCCAAACAACATTTTAAACTCTCAAAAAAAAAAATCTCTCAACAGGAAATATGTCAAGCTTATAGATCTTATTGAGATGAAGTCTCAAAAACTTTGATAGATCAGGATTGCGTTAACTTCTGTCGAGAAAGGAAGATCAAGGAGCTCAATAGATAGTTTAGCTATCGAGAGGTATTGAAAAGCTGTCAAGATGTGCAAAAACAGTTTTTCAAAGAAGACAAAAAACACAAAAATGAATGCAATCAAACATGCTACTCTACCAAAGATCCAAACAACATTTTAAACTCTAAAAAAAATCTCTTAACAAGAAAAATGTCAAGCATATAGATCCAAAACACACACGCACACACACTAAAAAAGGTCTAACCAATTTTATATTTCAAAAATAAGTTTAAAAAGTTTAGTGAGCATACATTAACACATGTATTTCTTGTGACGGCTAAATCACATTGTACCTGCACATATATCAAAAGTAGCAAAGAATATTGCGTGTTGTGTGTGAAAAACATCGCAAGATTGCATAAATATCTACATGTTATCATGATTTGAGATATGAGAAAATCAATTTAACTCACACATAATCATAACTGCTTGATGGGGACTATTACCTTCGATGTACATTCTATAACTCCCTTATCTCCTAAAGACACACTTGCAATCATATATAAAGTATTTTGATTATTTTTGCTTTTATTTATCTTTGCATGTTTTTCTTTTAAGCATACCATGCATGGGCATATAAGAGAGAGAAGAAAATACCCAATGATGTTAAGTTTTTAACATTGCACTTTTGCTATGCTAAAATATAAAGATGTCATATCATGATTGTCGGCAACAGTGATGAGATGGTTATTTATGCCTTTCTCTTAAAAATTTTTAATCCTTCTCATCAAAAAGAATGATACAAGTGTTAAGTACAAAAGATTACTAAATCTTACTCATCACAAACATGAGCCACAAAACTTACTTGCTTCGTTGTGCATAGAGATACTCATGTAAGCTACAAAAAATACAAAATTTAGAAAACTTTGTTTCAATGGCCATTCAAGGTACACAAGTACCAATGTACACAAAACACACACTATTTTTGTATTTTTTTTATTTTTCAACCTTTTTTTAATTTTGAAAAACAAACAAAATAAAGACTAAACAACCAAACAAAAACAGACAAACAACATGAAGGCACGAAAGAAAGATGCAGATTTATGAAAGCATGATTCCAAAAGCAGATAAGAAATCAAGTGAAGAGAGTCCTACTTTAGATAGAAAGAATTAAAGTAGAGGACAAATAAAAAAGACAATTAAGTCTTAGGCTCCTTTCTCACCCACATAGCACGAGTCTTTGGCCATGAAAATGAAAAGACGCGTGTCCTAGTATGTCTACTAAAGGACATAGAAAAATTTGAGTTATAAAGCTCAAAACTTTAAATAACTCTCCAAACAAAGGTGTAGGTTCTTGAGAGGAAACCTGTGACCATTTAGACACTTACTTTTAAGTATAAAATTTAAAACAATTAGGACGAATGTGTCCAGAAACACCACAATGATGGCAAACATGAAGTCTAATAAAGAATTTAGAATTAGCCAAATCAGTTTTGGATTTTATACCTTTATTACCTTTCTCAGATTGGGGCACAAAGACAGTCCTTGATCCAGAAGTCGTGGAAGAGGAGGGACTGGAGCAGTCAACATATCCTAAGCTAGTTTTATCAGAATTAGGCTTTTGAGCACTAAATACCTCATCAAGCTTTGCACTAGACATCCTTTCTATTTGAGTTCTAGCTCGACTAAGCTTAACCTCAAGATTTTTTACCTTCTCTTCTAATGAGGTGTTCTCCACAACAAGAGTTTTAACCAACCTTGTAGTCTCATCTAATTTGACTAATAGATCAACTTTTTCAGTTTTTGCCTCATTAAGCTCTTTTCTACAACGATGAGAAGTCTTTTCTAATTTTATAAATTTAGTGCATAGCTTATCATAGACTTCCTAAAGGGTCATCTTCTTGGGTACTTCATCATCAGAAGAATCCTCACTGATACTAGCACTCGCCACAACCACCTTATCGTCTGTGGCAGTAAAAGCCATAAAGTGACTACAAACATCCGCATACTCATCAGAAGAGTCATTCTCAGTATCACTCCAAGTAGCAACCAGCCCTTTATCTTTTGACTTCTTGGTCTTTTTCTTCATAAGTTTGACTTCTTCAATGGCAGTAATCTTGGCATAGAATCTTTCAGGTAAGAACCTAAGGATTTACCTAACAATTTTAGATTCTACTATATATTCTCAAAGGTTGAAGGTAGAATTCACAATATCCTTGAGTTTAACATAGAACTCATCAAACGTCTCATCCTCCTCCATCCTTATTTCTTCAAAATTACTAGTAAGTCTTTGAAGTTTCACAGTCTTTACTGCCCTGGTACCTTCATAGGTGGTCTCAAGAATGGTTCATGCTTCCTTAGAAACTTCCATGGATGACATTTTCTTGAATTCCTCATTAGTCAACACACAAAACAAAACATTTAAGGCCCTACTGTTGAAATTTGTAGCTATGATTGTTGCTACATCCTAATCCATCAACACTTCCTTTGGCTTAATCCAGCCAACTTCAATAGTTTGCCATACTTTTTCACCTAGAGCCTGCAAAAAAACTTCCATATGAACTTTTCAATACGCATAATTAGTGCCATCAAATAGAGGAAAGATCAAAAGAGACTGTCCACGATCCATGGTAACAGGGGTCAAGGATCACACTCAGGAAATTAATCCAATCAAAGTGTACCCGTTTTGATACCACTTGTTGGGAAATTTAGGACCCAGTTGATAGAATTAACATGTTTTAAACTCAAGTTGTTAATTAGATTTATTATGAATAAAACTTGTTAAAACAAACATGCATCAATATCATGTCAAAATCATGAACAGTAAAAAATTAAATAAGACAAGATATGATGGCCCAGGAAAATCAATGAAACAAGCTAGTTTCACAGTAAAAAAAAACCTGAGGGAAAACCTTCCCTGAAATAAACTCTACACATATATGTCAACATAGGCCGAAAATCAAATCTAGAAATCTGAATTTTGTAATTCTCGATAGATGCAATTGTCAAGTTATCTATCGAGACCTCAATAGATATATTTATCGAGATTCATTAATCCTCGATAGATATTATCTGTCGGCAGCTGTCGAGAATCTGTCCAGCTTTAATGAAAAGCTTTTCTTCACTTGTTTCTTGGTCCAATCTTCAAGGCTTTAACTCTTGACTTGAACAACATGTTTCTTGAAGACTTAAACCATCCAAGATCTACCCAATTACAAGTAAAGTTCATTTTGTCAAAGGATTAGCCAATTATAAATGATATATGTCCTAACACAATGAAGTTCTAGGAGAAGTGGCCATAGTAGAAGTAACTGGAGAGCAATGGGTCATGAAGTTTAACAACTCTTCTATAACAAACTCGAGGGGCACAGGAGTGGTCCTCCACCACGAAGGAGTAAAGACTATGGCACTCTCGTTCAAATTGGAGTTTTCGTGTTCTAACAATGCTGCAGAATACAAGGCCTATCTTACTGGGTTAGCCACAACCCTTGAAATAGGAATCAAACATTTGAAAGTGATAGGTGACTCCAACCTGGTGGTTTGCCAAGCCAAGGGGAGTTTCTCCTTAAAGGAACCAAGCTTATCTCAGTATAGGAAGCTAGCCTAGAAAATGGAAAAAAAGGTTTTCAACATTCAAGATAGAGCACGCTTAAAGAAGTGAGAATCAATACGTAGACACTCTAGACTCGTTGGGCTCACAGATAGCTTTCGAAGGAAATAGTACTGGAGTTAGAGTCTACAAGCAAAGAGAGTCTATTGTTGAAATATTGTAGGAAAGGTTCTAGGGAAGACAAGGGTGTGAAGAGGATTGGAAGGTTCTCATTAAGGAGGCCCTGTTGAATGTTGAGGCCCATTTATTGACAAAAAGGCTCAATGGCAGAAGAAACCCAACAGTATGAAAAAAGTAAAGAAAGAAAGCAGTAAAGTAAAGACCATTAGGCTAGAATGGAAGGAATAATGGTCCATAAACCCACAAAATAATAAGTGGCCTCAAAGAAAGAAAATGGGCCAAGGAAGCACCAACGAATGAAGTTGTAAGCCTATGGGAATCATAAGAGATGGAAAGAAAGCAAAAATGGGCCGGAAGAGCCCAAAGAAAGAAATTAGTAAACAGGGTTGGTTCGAATGCCAATAAACCCAAAGGTCAAGGATGTAGTAATTAGGCTAGGGAAGCCCAAAATATTTAACAAAAACCCATGAGAATGAACTAGGTAGGAAAGAATTAAATGGGCTGAGGATGCCCAAAGAATGATAAGGGCCGAGGACACCCAAAGAATGAAATTAGCCAAGGATGCCCAAAGAATGGAATAGGTCGAGGAAGGCTGAGATATTGAATCTCCACTTTTCTGCAACGTGAAAGGCTACTCTTCATTTTTTACTACAAAAATATTTTTCTACTTCATGCACATAAACAAATCTAAAACCTAAATAAAATACTCATCAAGTAAATGTTAATTTACATGGGTTAGCATATTCTCAAATGTATACATACATATATGTGTATATATACTTAAACGTATTCACATATACATATATAAAATATATTGTACAACATGAGCTACAATGTATACATGTGCGTATGGCAAAATAATGATTAGTTCGTGTCAAAAGTAAAACATGTAATAACAAAGAAATAAGAAAGCTTTAGCATAAAAGGTTTAGCTAGTGTAATAGTGTAAGGGGCTTTTTTTTGTAGCCCACATGATATTTGAGAAGTCAAAACTGAGACTCGACTTTAGGCTTGGAACATGGCCCAAAGGCTATCGGTGAAGTGTGAAAGACTCATTTTGCTCAAAGTCTGGGTTGCATCCAACAAATATCATAATAAGGCCCTAAAAATACCTCCTGCAAAGATAAGCTAGCACAAAATAGACCACCACAATAAGTACTTAGATAATAGTCCAGCGGTAAATAAGAAAAATGTTCAGTGATAGATGTTTGGAAAATTAATAAATGTATTTGCATAGTAAAAATTATGCATTTCCTTCATAGTTGGCTAATATAAAAGTGGGCCCATTATAACAAGTACATAAGAGGAAAAATGGTCCAGCAATGAATATGATAGACCTCTAACAGTAACGTCTGATTAGTTAATAAACGTGTTCATATGATAAAATTCATATATTTTCCTCATTATTATTAAGTCAACATAAGGGAAAACTTTCATAGTATCCAAAACATTATGGCTTTCATTCTAATAACAATAAACGAGGATTAAAGGCTTTATAATTATAAGTAAAAGAGGAAAAAAATAGGATGGAATGAAGGGGGAGAGAGGGTGTCCATCTAGTGCAGCAAATGTTTAAACAAGATCTCCATGTGCCATATCAAGCCCATAATGATGAATATAAATGTATAGTAAGTGATGGGAATGACTTTATGCAACGTATGAGTGAATATATGGAAATATGGACGAGAGATGAAGTGATGTTTACCATTTTTAGGTATGGTGTAAAGAGGGGCCGTTTATGACTATTTTAAAGTGTTGGGATTTTCTAAGAAGATGGAATGTGATGTTTATGGGTAAGTGTATATGAGAATTTATGGACTAAAGGCTACTTTCTGAACTAAGGGACTAACTTATGGGCTAAAAACAGCATGATGAGTGACAAATTTTATGATAAGATTGCTGTCTTCCATGAGTTGATGGTAGTTCCCTTTTATAGTAAAGCTTAAGGGATTGATTAGCAAAATACAAAAAGGACCAGGTCTGACAACAGCAAAATCCTAGAATATCTTTTTTGAGATTTGTCCCAAAATGGTGAAACTTGCTTGTTGGGTGTTTTGCTTATTTAGGTGTTGCAGCTGGAGGCTGAGATGCTCCTAATCTAGGCATTAAATGTTGGGATTTGGAGATTACTTTCATCCAATAAGGATTAAAGCAAGCATGAGGACTAAAGATCTTGCTTGCTGCCACTAGGATCAAAGCTCAAGAAGGTAGAATGACACTCTAAGCCAGGTGTCAACCATTGATGCCTTTGCTAGAGACCCCATTATTCCCTCCAAACCACTTTTACCTAATTTTCTCCTCTAGGAATTCATGGGCTTGTTTCATGAATTAGTTTTAGATATTTTTAATACTAAAGAAACTAGTTTGCTGAAGTTTGGATGATTTGGTCATGGCTTCCTCCAGTAGTAACTGAAGCTTAGGAAGGAAGAATGGCATTTATTGCATTTCAGCTTTTTGGTGTCAGCCCAGCTCCCTTAGTACTGTTCACATCAGAAATGGCAGTGGCAGAGAGGCTAATGGGACAGGTGGCCAACTCCTAATTTGGTTTGGGAGCTTAGTTGCTTCTTGGAGTGATCTCTAGCGGAAGGTAGAACTGAATGGAGTTCTCCAGGTAGGTCAGTTTGCACACATGGGCTGTTTTGGCTGAGACTTTATGTTGGGCTCGGCCATGAGGCCTAAGTACTTTGGTGGGCCTCTGACTTGGTGGTTCTCTCCACTTAGGCCTATCCTTTTGCTTTCTCATTGTAAGCCCTGCAAAATGGACAAACCTACTATACATTGCCATGAATTTTTATTCCACGTGGGTGTTAGCTACTAGTAAAAATGAAATGTATTCATGAGCTTTAATAAATATTTATGATAGGTTTTGGGTATTAATTTCCATGGGTTTTAAATAACAATTTGAATGGTTCTCATAATTTTTGCCATGGATTATTTTGTTAATAATATTTTCTTTAGGGCTTTTAAATAATGACCTCCAATATTTCTTGAAAATAATATTTACCATGGGTTTTATATAGAGGCAATATCCATGGGTTTCAAATAATATATGGTAACAACCAATATAGTGGAATAATTTGATATTCTCATGGGTTTTTCTATAGATAATCATAATATGCTTGTAAGGTGAATAATTATCATGAGTTTTGGAAATAGATATTATGAATATATAAGATAAATAGTGACCATGGGTTCTTATATAAATTCCATGGGTTTATAATATAATATAAATAAACAAATGTCATGAGTTTAAGATAAATAATCATAACTTTCCATGAGATTTTATAAGATGATTTCCATGGGTTGAGAATAGATAATTGCTAGAAATTCCATGAGCTTGTAATATTATAGGTTTAAGAACTTAAAGTATTATTCATTATTGGACTTTTAAGTGAAATACTTATGATATAGTATTTTGCCAAATATTAATAAACTTTGGCTTTTGATAAAATAGTGTCAAGTAGTCAGTTTGGGCTATTAATAGTGTCAACGTAAATTGGGCTTTTGATATTGCCAATGAAAATTGGGCTTTGATCTTACCAATGAGAATTGGGTTTTAAATATTACCGGCGAGAACTAGGCATTTAACGTTGCCAATGAGAATTAGGCTTTTTAATATTACTAGCGAGAACTGATTTTTTAATGTTGCCAATGAGAATTGGGTTTTTTGATATTGTCAGCGAGAACTGGGCTTTTAACAAATAATTTGCCATGAGCTTGAATCATGAGCTTTGCTTATGGAATTTGAATTCCATTGATAAAATTGTCATGGGTTTAAATCATAGGTTTTGATTATGGATTTGAATTCCATTAATAAAATTGTTTTGCCATCGACTTGAATCATGGGCTCTTTAAATATTGTCAAGCATAAGTATTCTTGGGCATCAAATAGAATGGGATGTGTGCATTGGGCTCATAGAGCCAATTTTGGGTTTAGCAAAATAATGATAATAAAATATGAGTTTTTCGGACTTTTGTGATAGTTTATATCATGACCCAATTTAGATAATAAGATATGAAATATTTGTGGTTAACATAATAGTAGGGCAAAAAATGTTTGTGATAGCCCAATAACTTATTAGTGGTGTTTAAAAATAAATGTGGTACTTAAATAAAATTAGGTGTAAAAAAAAAAATGTATCCTAACAAATAACTAACACGGTAAATATAATAAAAATGTGTTAGAGTAGAATAACTAGTACATCAAATAAAGATACCACATTAGGACAATGGATGCAATGAATGTGATAAAAACATGCAGCAGAACAACTAAATACAGCAAATATAAGTTCTAACAAGTGAAATCAAATATATCTGCAATCAAAATCAAGTATTGAATCTTTCCACAAGATAAGTAAACCAAGAAGGAACTCAAACCCCTACTTGAACAACTTTGTCATAAATCTTTGCCATCAAAGTTGTGCATTTTAGAGAGTAGGCCTAAATGGCTACTAACTATTACTTTTGGGGACTTCAAAGAGTGGATTCGCTAAAAGGGAGGGAAAAAATAGTCTATTGATGCATGCCCCTATTCTTACCGTATTTTCTCTCTTCTTTTTACCACTTTTTTTCTTTCTCTCCGTTCTTTTTACTCTTAGTTTCTTACTACTCTCTTGCCGTGGGTTGTTCCCCTTTTGGTCTTTCCTTTCCATAGGTCTCTCTCTTTAGGTTCTTACTACTCTCTTACCCTCTATTCCTCCCCCATCTATGGCTACCTCTCATTTTTATAGTAAGCTAATTCAATGGGATTTCTCCCTTTTACCCCTAGGGCTTCACCAACTGTTTCTGGTTTATTTTGAACATTCCTTCAAGACTACCCACCAACTCATTGGTTGGCTAGCCGGCCACTACCTCTGCTCAGAAAACATTTGCTACACCACTACTCATTTTGTGACAAAATTCTACTTTGTTTATTCTTGCTGTATACCTCTACCTCTAGGTTCAAATGGATAAGAATTGAGCTACCTCACCACCTACCTCTATGGCATGCATCAAATAGTCTCAGCCATCTACTACCTTTTTTGGGTAAGATACCATCCCAACAAGGTATATTTCCAAAAGAAGTCACGACTAGAAACACGACTAGAAACCAAATATAGACCCCTTCCCCCACCCCCCCCCCCCCAACACCAAACCACACCCTCTAAATCCTATTGACCGTGAGCCCACCTCCCTTGTATTGGCTAGATACAGGTTGGTAGTGCTCCGGCCCTTGTGCACTTGCTCCACTATCTTCTGTTTTTGTCTTCTTTCATTCCCACGCAGTTTCTGCTGTAGCAGATTAGCTTTGTTTCGTTCTGCTGTGTGCCTCTGTCTTATTTCTTCATGCATTTCCTACTATGTTTGTCATTTCCTTTGGTTTGGATTTTCTTTCTTTCACACAATTCTTGCTCCTGACACTTCTTGTTGTTCCTTGTTTCTTTTCAGTTTTCACACCTATCCTTTTATACAAAAGGATTTGGGCCTTTGTGGCCCAAATAATGTTAACTTGATCAAAATGGTCTTAGGCCCAATTTGCCCTAATCTGTCAAAGCCATTCTGCTAAAGAACTATATTCTATAGCAAATGTGTATTCTGATGTAGATTTGTATTTTGCTGCAGACCTACATTTTGCTACAGATCACTTTCCCTTACATTTCTTTCTTTGAACCTTTCTTACTCTTCGGTCTTCTTTGTGGATCTTTGGACCTTGCTTTTCATTATGCTTTCCTCCATATGGGCTTTTGAGTCTTGCTTTATATTGGGCTTTCTTCCTCATGGACTTTTGGATACAGATTTGCAAAAATGGGCATCAACAATACTTTACTTGCTTGCAAAATTTCAAAATAATCTGAGATCAATAAATTATGTCATTGATCATGTGTTTAAATCTTAAGCTTTTGTATCTAAAATTGTGCATAAAATATGGGCTTTTAGATCAAATGGTAAATCGCATTTGATTGACACTAAACTCAGTGTACATGTTAAGAACATAATGAACATATAATTCAACGCTTGGATGTTTTAAAGATTAATCCAATAAAATATTATTAGGTGGTGTAACATTACTTGAAGTTATATTAGGAGCAACTTGAACTCTATCTATATACATGGAGTCACATTAACTGTAACTTGAACTCTACACACACCAAACAAACGCACACACACAAGGGTGATTCTTGATTTCAAAGTCTTCAAATTTTATATCTCAAGATGTGGGCTATAAGCTCGTTGTAGGGATTTTCGTGCCTCAAATCTTGTTTAGAATATATGGTGACCTTAATCCTAAAGAGTGCTAGATTTCCATTATTTAATTATTATTTGTATCCAATTTCAATTTTGGTCACTTGGTTGGTTTTTTTTATCAAACTTCTATACAACTACATTTTGGGCAACATCCTAGACAACATGTTGGAGTGCGTTTGGCTGTATATTTTTACTAAAAATTTGTTTGTTTAAAGTTGGTTTATAATTGCCCTCGTACCTTAAAAAGATAGTGGTTTTAGGAGGCACACAAATAAACTAAAAATTAAAAAATTGTTGCCAAGCAGAAAATAATGGAAGAAATCAATATTTATACTTTTCTTCGGTACATATTAACCACCAAACTCTTTACTAAAATTTACTAATTGATTAATCTGCTTTCAATAAGAATAATTTTTAAAAAATAATTAATGTAAATGTAATTCACTTTAATGAATTGGGAGTGGAAGTAGGGGATTCAATTCCTATATATTTTTGTTTGAAAACACTATGAAATTCCATGTAAGATGTAAATATAATTTCCTTCACATGCAAGAAATGGTAGGAGATGGATGCATCACCTCTTTTTGTGGCTTTCTTTAAATTACCACTGATAAATTTGGTTATAAGACTGGCCATGGTGACGGTTATCTCTAGCAAATTTGGATTTAAGTATGGGATTTGTGTGGTTACTGGCTTTGTTTCACTTTGTGATCACGTGGCAGGCTCTGCAGTTGTCAGATTTAGATTAAAGGAATTACCCCATATTTTAGAATGATACACTCCAAATGGATTATATTAATAAAAGCATATTCTCTCTCTCTCTCTCTCTCTCTCTCTCTCTACACACATATATATAAACACACGTGTATATCCTCCATACAAAAGTTTTGATCTCACATATGATGCACCGCAATAACAACTACGCATAAAATAACTTTTTTTTATTTAATAATTTGATAGTTATGAGATCAATGATTTGAATTCCAGACGTTTTAGTTAGAAGCACCAAAACTTATTTTACAAAGCTCTTAACAAATATAAGTGTCCATTATTCATTTACTTAAAAAAAAAATCACCCAATGCCACCGTATCAGGAATAAATCTTTATAGGATAGGTGTTCTATAATATATGAAAGCTCGAATTTGTGTGAAAACACAAGAGCTTGTTCAGACCCTCCAATAAAAAATTACGGTTATATCACTTTTACTCTAACTTAAACAAAGTGCAGAACAAGAGTAAATATGCGCAATGAACTGATAACACTACTCTAAGCCATATCCAACCACAATCAACAATAAAATGAAAGTTTAAAGAGTAGAGAAGAGAGATGCAAATACAAAATAACACAAAGACGTGTCATCGAAGAGGAAACTGAAGAACTCGGCAAAAAACCTCTCTGCAACCCTCCAAGTCAAAATCGATCTACTAAAGAATAAAGTTGGAGTATATGAATAACAAAAGACTCTCCAAGCCTAGTCTACTTCGTGTACTTGAGCCCTTAAAGCTCCTGCTACCAACAGACTTCTCGAAGTCTTATCTTCTCTTCTCTAGCTTTCCAAATCCCGTAATTCAGCTCGATTGCATCCAGCACTAAATGGCTCATTCCAATCTTTCCCAATAGTATCAAAACTTCACTTGACACTCAAATTAGGTGTGGTAAGTGTTTAGGTTATAAACCTCTCAAAGATCTAGAGATGGAGAGGTAGGAGTTGAGGAAAACCACAAGAAAATGTGTAGATGATTGTGGGTATAACAATTTCTAAATCTCAAGGGTATTTGTTAGGGTTTTCTATCTAAAAAGCACTCCTTACAATTCGTGGGTAATGGGGGTATTTATAGTGTAGGTAAAAAATTTGGTAAAGCACTTTATCTTTTTGCTAAACAAAATATTTCGCGGGTACTTCACGGGATGGCCCTTCTAGTGAAACACGCGCAAACTTGACAGCCTAGCGTGACTTTTCAGCTTCTAGTCATATGCTTCACACGTGGTCTTTTTGCAAGTTACTTCTCTTTAGCTAGTCACGAATTGCATTGATTCATCTTTGAAGCTTGATTCTTCACCTATCTTTCATGCTCATTCCTTACAAATAAACCGACATACAAATAGGAAAATGATTGAAGAAATTACAATCAAATTTGGCACGGAATTAAAACTAACACAAGTTAGTTAGAAATCACAACTTTACAATATACATTAAGGTGGCATTTGGGTATTGCGTTTTAGGCATTTGCGTTTTTTTTTTTTTTTTTTTTTTACCTTGGACAGCACCTCTGGCACTATTCATTGTCTATGAACAAGGATTTTAGGCTTATGAACAGTGCCAAGCACGTGAACAGAAACTTTTTTATTATTATTTTTATTGTTTTTAGTTTTCAGCAAAATAAGCGATATCCAAACGGATCCTAAAAATAAATAAAATATTTGCTTCTACTTATGGATGATTCTAGTTTTCAAGTCTTCAAGAGTTTTATTTAAATCTCAAGATATGGGCATTATAAAGGCTCCTTGTAGGCTTTTCTTGAATCAAATCTTGTTAGGTTATATGGTGACCTTTTTTTTTATCTTTTTTTAAAAGAAGAACATATGGTGATCTTGATCCTAAAGAAAGTTAGATTTCCTTTATTTAATTATTATTTGTATCCAATTACAATTTTGTTCTTTTGTTTGGTTTGTTTTATCAAACTTTTGCATAACTGCAATATGGGCGACATCCTGACGAAATCTTGGTGTGCATTTGGCTGTAAGTTTTTACTAAAAGTTTATTTGTTCAAAGTTGGTTAAAATATGATTGACCTTGTATCTAAAAAAAAATAAAAGGTTTTAAAAAGCGAACAAATAAACTAAAAAATTTAAATAAATAAAAAAAAAAACAAACAAAGGCTGTTCCCGGGGGAAGAGATCAATATTTTTACCTTTTTTTAGTACATATTAACCATACTCTTTACTAAAACATGAAATACCATGTACTGACGTAAAAATAATGTTATATATTTACTTAGTTATTATGATAAGTGTACTGATGTAAAAATAATGTTATATATTTAATTAGTTATTATGATAATCTTTATTTCCTGAATGAAGATCTTTGTATTAACCTCTCATAAAGAGGAAGCATTTCATAAAACAACATTTACACGCATGGAAACACATTTATCTAGTGACTTTCTCAGCTCTCAGACTTTTCCCTCCCTTATTTCTTAAGATAGTAGATCTGTCTTCAGTCTCATCCTTGACAACAATAATCCCATCTTCTAAGTCATCATCATTACCGTCAATCTCATCATCCTCCTCATCCTCTTCATCATAATCAATATCATCCTCCTCTTCATCATAATCATCCATATCTCCACGCAGGGTGTGGAACTCAGGAGGCGGAGGGCAATCCTCTGTGATCGCCTCATCTCTCTTTATCACAAGATGCCGAATGACCCTTTCATCTTTGTCCAGGATGCTCTTAAAATCATTAATCCATTTTGCTTCTAACTCAAAGTTCATTAAGATGTAGTGGGCATTCTTGGCTTTTTGTATCTTGTAAGCTAATCTTCTCATACCCCAATCACTCACTCTCCATATCTTGCCTTTCTTCTCCCTTAAAAAATCTGCAACAAGCATTTCCCGAATATCAGATACTATTTTTAATTTTCAGATATGACACCTTTTATACACTACTAACAATCATTTCAATGACTGTAAAAGTCATTCTTGCATAGAGGTTTCCATTGCCTGCTTTTCTTATAGTAACAGTAGACTACCTTTGGTTGTGAAGAAACAAAAGGCAAAACAAAGAGTGCAAACAGCTCTCACAGATATCCATACTAGTGATTGTATCACCATAGACAAGCTAAATTCAGCACCCTTGAAAATTCAACAGAGTCACTATCATCATTTCAAAAACATCCAGGCTTCTTAAAATTTTATCGCTCATCTGAACTCCCGTCTTTTGACAGGTTTTAGTCCATTTATAACATAAAATACAGTAAAGCAGAACTAGGAAGCGTACAAGGTCAAAATACTACGAGCTCATAATAAATCAATTTTTCATGGAAATTTTATCATATATGACTTCAGAAGAAATGTAGACTAAAAAGAAAGGTAGAAGGAATCACCTTGAACCTTCTCATTAACACTCCCAACCTCTTCTGCATGCATCTCATGAATTAAATAAACAACTTCATAGTGGCGCACTGTAAAATCAAGGGAAAGAATTATTCACGGATGTATAAGTAGCTCTTCTCTCTTAGTGGTAATACATTCTGGTCCCAAATTTTCATTAATAAATTCAACAAACAGAGCTGGTTCAATAGATGAAAGTAAATCACCGAATGTTAAGAAACGCTGCCTTAATCAATCTAGATCAGATTGCACCAAATCACATCCCGCAAAATACAGGGATTTAAAGAAACACAAATTCCCTTCATTTATTGGAATGCTAAGAAAATAAGAAACGCATATCTATTTCTATCACCGCAAATCTCAGTAACCAAAGGACAATAACCCATCTAGCAAGGACTGGCCAGCTGAGGTGAAAGCACACTTACTTTGTTCCACAACCGTTTCGCTTTCCAGCTGAAGCATCAGAGTTTCATAGAGATTTTCTGCATATCAACAATCTTTTCAGTAACTGAATACTCTGCATAATCGGGGGGAAGAAAGGACCTTTTATTTGAAAAAAGGAAGAAGAAACTAGAATTATGAATTATGATAACAACTTACGTTCCTCAGCATCGGCAAACTCAGGCAGAAATTTACCATCCTGAAATTTCTTCTGAAAATCAAAGTAAAACTCCCACCTCAAAATCAACCAGAAAACTAATTAAATGAAAAAAGATTATCACACTCTTTAGAGAAATAGATAAAATCTAGGCTAAGCCAAAATATTTTTTGATAAGAACGATAAATTTACTAAAACGCAAGGAACTCAAGTTACAAGATAATCCCCTCAAGAATAAATGAAATTAGAGCAACAAAGTCATGAAAAATAAAAAGAAGGTGCGCCAATAAAAGTAGACCATTCATACAAAGATTGAGAATACGCAAAACTCATTACACAAGAAGCAAGGCATACCCTACAGCACAGAACACAGAAACAGCAGGACTAAGACCTGCAACACACCAACAGCAGGGCAAGTAGCTTGAAAAAACACGAGAAAAGCCACAAAGAGCAACACTCAAACAACTCAAAATACAAGCAGCAAACCTATCAGGCTGCACCATACAGCTAAAATATATATATATACACACGCCAACCCCAATTATATCACTGCAGGTTACCCAGTAACAATCTTTCTTCAGAAGGGATTTGGCCTTGATCCAAAATTGCATTTCTCATCTTCCATATATCATACACAACCACCATTGAGCCACAAACATTTAACCAAATCTGTACAAAAAAGCACTTGCCAACTAGAGTACACATCTATCACCTCCCTTGCCATCTCCCATTGACCAACAAACGTTTAACCAAAAAGGACCGTAATGTTGCAAAGGAGCAATGAAGCAACAGATGATCAACATGTTCATCACCATTTGTTTTTTTTTAAATATTTACATACAACACCAATTAAATAGTCTAACATCATGTTTTACATTTACGAGATAGTCAAGTTCAAGCAATTAAATATTAACTTCACAACTTTTTTCACAATTGTTGAGGGAGAAAAGTTATGGCTAGTACATTCAAATGAGTCCATCACTAACACAGTAACACCGCTTTTCTTATATACCAAACACAACAGGTATCTCAACAGTTGTGGAAATGTTCGTGCCACTAGATTTATTGTCAAAGTAAATGCAAAAACTATAAACATTATTCATGGTTTTTGTATATGGCTATATTCTACAACGTGTTCAGTTAAAACTTCAAGTTTTTACCCCAAGCAGAATCAGTAGCAGACATAATAAAAAACTATCAAGTAAAAGAACCCAACTTTCAAATACATCTAAACCAAGACATAAACTACTATTTTTTCCTATATAGCACTCTGGGGAAGTAAATTTAAAAATAAAAAATAAAAAAAATAGAATGAGCACAGGGGATTTTGAGTAAAAAGCACCTCTTTAAGGAGCACAGATTCAGGGAAAAATTCAGTAGCCTCTTCTGGTTTGGGCACAAAGCTATGAGTGTCTGGCTTCTTGTTCTTGTGGTTCTTCTTTGCCCCCACTATCACTGAGTCTCTACGTCCAGCACAGAGCTTTTGGGTAGTGAATGGCCTTGAAAGAGAGATGGGAAAGTACCCATTTGCAAATTTCGCATATGGGTTTTGATTTCTAAGGAAAGAGCTAAATTTGATAGCAAAGTTTGAAGCTTTAGGTGTAAGATAGGCTGCAGAAGAAGAGTTGGTGAGTGCCTCCATTGGAACTCTGGTGAGGAAAATAGATAGTTGCAATTGTTATCTGTGTTATAATGATGACGATGGAACTAAAAAGTTAGGGTTGATTTGGTAATTGTAGTGAAGTTTGCAGGGTTTTTTTGTAATTTTACATTTGGGTAAAGTTCAGCAGTTCAACTGATATCTCAAAGTTTTACAATTTTTTTTTTCCTTTTTTCTTTTGTTTTTCTTTTCTGTTTTTTTTTTTTTTTTTTAATTGATGCCATAGTCATTTCAGAAACGCTTATACTTGTAGAATGTGGGGGTAAAGGTCGAGATTCAAGCTTCTAAAAAGAAATTTCACACACATTGTGGGGGACTAAATTTCTCGGTTCGAAATAAATCAAACAAGTAAAATAGTTTCACAAATGCGAATTTGTATTGATGAATGTGTAGTACAATTCTCTGTAATTACAAAGAGTGATCCCCTGATTCGATCTCCTTGAAAGATTTGTTGATTAGAATTGTGGTGATGTGATTTTGATTTGAACACAAGATATCCTTCAATTTGGCTGAAGAATGGATCGAAGATCTTTGAAATAGAATTACAATGAATCTCTAACTATGAGCTTATTAGAAATTCTTTATTTTTTCACGTTCTTCGTGTTCTTCGTGCGTTCTTCGTCTTCGAAAGTTTGTGGTAGAAGTTCTTCGGGGCTTTAGAGGCTTGAATCCGTAGAGCTTCATTGATTTGTGGTTTATGAGGTTTCTGGAGGCTTTTGAGCTTGATTCCAGTGAGCTTTAAGATCTAGAAATATGATTTGGATGATTTTGTTTCGAATGTTCTTCGTATTCGAAGGTTTATGGTGGAAGTTCTTCAGGGTTTTGGAGGCTTGAATCCGTAGAGCTTCACTGATTTGTGGTTTATGAGGTTTCTAGAGACTTTTGAGCTTGATTCTAGTTGTAATACCCCACATAATTTTATTTAAGAGTTTTCTTTAAAACAAAATTAATGGGCCATAGGTTTTCTTTTATTTATAACTGCAGCCCACTATCACCAAGCCCACATCTTATAAACAACTAAAGGGTAGAGAAAGAGATAGTTAGGGTTTTATCTAAGGAGGCTAGAAGGTGTATTTTTTCCTTGGAGATAATTGAAGAGATAGCCAATTATTCCGGGTATGGTTTATTTTTTTTAAAACAATTAGAATTTGATCTTAGGAACGTTATTGATGTTTAGATTTTGCAAAAAGGGATTTTTCTCCTAGAATTGTTGTTCACTAAATCTTGGATTGCCACTGCCAGTATGTGAGTCCTTAAACAATTCATGGAATTCAATCCCTAATATAAGAGCACGGCTGGAAAATTTTGGATTGTGGTTAATATATATATATATATATATATATTATAAAATGGCTTTAAGTTTAGAATCGTTTAGGCCTTAACGTCATTCCATTAGGATATATTATATATAATCATAGATTGAAGAATTCGGTGATGTTGAGTTAATCTTTCTTTTTCGGATTTGAACATATATATATATAATCATAGATTGAAGAATGTTGAGTTAATCCTTCTTTCGGATTGTACAGATATATACATATATATAATCCTAGTTTGATCTATGGCATTTCAAGAGTCAAGGAATCCGGCTTAAGTCCTCTGGGTGGTACGTGTATATATATATATATATATATATATATATATATATATTATAGATATATAAGTCAAAGAATGCTGCTATGCTGCTAAGGTTAGATTTGTATACGTATAAATATATATATATATATATATATATATATATATATATATATATTATAGAAATATAAGTCAAAGAATGCTGCTAAGGTTGGATTTGTATATATATATATATATATATATTTATATATATTAGGTGGTTTTAACGCGGTTGGATAGAGATACTTTGCATTAGTGCTATCATTAAGTTCAGCAAAGTATTTTACTAGTGAGTCAGTTGTATAGTTTAGTAAAATTTATATTTTGTGGAGGAGATTAAGTAATTTTCACGATTGATTATAGGTCCCATTTAAGAGTATTTTGAGGCCATTTGGAGGGTGTTTCAGCTGGAGTTTCAGAGAGATTCAAGTGCAGTAAGTAATTATGCATAATATGCACAAATTTTGTTTTTTAGGTTCTTAGAAGTTAAAGGTTTTCAAAAGTTATATTTTTTTAGCTTACGTTTTAAAAGTTTATCAAAAAGCATTTTTACACTATTGAAAGAGAAATTTTAATTGGTTTTCAAATAATGTTTTAAGAGAACTTTTAGAATTTTAAATGACGTTTTGAATGTCCAAATCCCATTTAAAAGATGATTTTTAAACTAAACTATTTCCGAAAATAATTGAGTTTTAAAGTAAGTTTCCTAAAAAGATTCTTGTTCTTTAAATTTGTTTCAAACCAAGGGATTTCAAAGTCATATTCTTATTTTTTTTTTTTTTTCAATGGTATTAAGACGTGTCTTTTAGCAATTGGATTTTCAAACTTACTCAAGAATTTTAAAAATTTATATAAATCCTTTAGTTCTATTCGTTCCCTAGGAGAGTCAAGCATCTTTTGATTTATGTTTCAATCTGTTAGTATGATCTCAATATGCTTTTATTGTTGGAATAATTATTAAGATTGAGGAAATTATTTTATGTGGTATAAACTTTGTTTTTTTGTGATATGTGGCAAAATGAGTGTTTTAGAATTGATCAGATATATGTGTAAATCCGCTCACAGGATTGTATGTGAGAATATGTGTTGATCCCTCACCAGCAGGGGTTAGATGTTGGTATTCGCTCACAGGATTGTATGTGAGAATATGTGATGTGTATATGTGACACTGTGCCCTGATCAGTTATTTGTATGTGTTTTTTTTGAAAGACTTAAAGATTTGATTTTGCGTGTATTAAGTGATTCCTTACATGTTTGGAAAACTATATTGGATATTTTTAGCGAAATTGTGAAATCAAACTCGTGCTTTGCTTGACTCTATTCCGTTGTATATTTTGTATAATTACTTACTAGATGTGTGGCTCACCCCATCAATCAATATTTTCAGATTAAAGTGTAGTTGGGGATTAGAACCCTTGGATCGTTTGTAAGGTGCAAGGTAGAACGTGGAAGTTGTAGGCGACTACAGTATTACTTGAAGACTCGTAGAATTTTAGTTTCCTTGTTTTGGTAATTTACATTTTATATAGTGGAGATTGTTTTCAATTTGTGGAGTTTCTTTTAAGATTTATTAGTTATTTTTAGTATTTCCGCTTTAGACTTCACATGTTTTGGAGATTGTTATAAATTGTGGATTTTAGTTATTGTAAGAGATTTATCAGTAGCATTGTTTATTGGGAGATTTATGGAACTATGTTTAAACAAATTTATTTTTGTTGAGCTAGTAAGGTTAGCAAGTTAGTCATGCATCTAAATTCATGTTTCATGGATTTGGGTCGTGACACTAGTAACCTTTGAGATTTAGGAGGATGATTTAGCTTCGAATGTTCTTTGTGTTCGAAGGTTGAAGTTCTTGAAGTTCTTGGAGGTTTCAGGGCTTAATTCCAGCAGAGCTTCAATACTTCTAAGTGCTTCTTTGATGCAGCTTGTGCTCTAGATAGCTTGGTCCTCCTCTTTAGATGTCTTCATGTCTCTCCTCCCTGGATGTCTTGGTCTCCTCCTTCCAAATGCCTTAGGAAGGCTTCTATTTATAGGAGTTTGGTGGTAGGTGAGCGACACGTGGCGGAGTCTGATTGGTGACACATGTCACAGCTTGACTGGTCTGCTTGTGTCATCGCTTACACGCGCCGGATCGCCTGAGTCATCGTTTACACGTGCCGACTCGCTTGCATCATCGCTTACACGTGCCTGGTGGACTTGGTGGCATTACGTGTCAGCTTGTGATAGGCTGGAAATTTTCCTTCTCTACACACATATATACTTAAATTAGACTAAATATAATTTTTATCTTGTACAAGAAAAATATACACGTTAATGGTGAATATTATGTAAAAATGTAAATTAAGCATAAGAAAATATTTTTAACCCAAGCAATCCGAATATGTTACCTCAATAAAAAAAAATTAGAAAAAAAGTTGTTCACTTGTTTGGATGATTTTTTAAAAAACTTATTTGTTTGTTTATTACAAGTTGGTTAAAATATAATTGTATCAAAAATTATGAAAATGTACAAATTTTCTAATAAGTTAAAAACCTAAAAGAAAAATTTGTTAACAAACAGACTGGGTGGGGGGAAATAACTTATAAAGAATAAGTTCATCTATTTGTAATAAGTTCTCAATTTGACTCACTTAGATAAGAAAAATTGAAAGTTTTGAGATAACACGATTTTAACAGGAATTATCATTAGAAATAGAAACTGACTAGTAGGCTAGTAGCAACAGAGGTTATTTCACAGCAAAATATATTATAGTACAAGCCACACGTCATTTATCAAAAATAACTTTCAATATTAATCATTAAATAAAAAAAATTAAAAAGTTGAAAAAAGTTAGAAATGTTAAAAAAAAAATTGTGAAGGAAATGGTGTAATTGCATAGTATAACTTAGCAATTGCATCTGATCTCAATCCCATCTCCACAAGCATAAAGTCTAAAATAAGAAAATCTTGTTGAAGCTGAACTCCTTCCCCTAATTTAAGCTTGAGCGTAAGCATTAGTTTCCTAAAGCAGTGGCTAATCTTTATTGATGGCATTTTGGTCATGAGACTCCTGCAATCATCAATAATTGGTGCAAAGTCAGCATTAGAATAATCATTGTTGGTAACAGATTTGGCATCAATTCCTAATTCAACTGCATGGATTACAAGAAAAATACGTGGTGCAAGGATTGAGATCTAATGCAATTACAATTTTTTTATATTTAATGGTAGAGATTGAAAGTTTTTTTTTTCCATCTCTCAATATCAACCATTCTGACAGCCCCTAACTTAGCTTTTAGGCTATTAATTCAACCTATAGCTTTGGCAAAAGCTTTAATCCAAGAGCTGATACATGTAGGGTTCACCTGCCTATGAGAGGTAGGTCTCATGCACCTTGCACATGATAAATTTTTCCTTAATCCAAATATCCATGCCAGTCTCTACTCTCTAATGAGTCCACCACAACCAACAAACGAAGGGCATCAAAGTGCCATGCCATCAACGTACAGCTTATGCCAATTTTGGATTGGAGACTCCCCTCTCACCAGAATATAGAGATGAGGAAACATATTAGCGTAGCCTATTACTATTTTTCAAAATAAGTTATTGTAAAAAAAAATTATAAATAAAGTAATTATATATATAATTTAAATAAGTTTATAAACAAAACAAAGTCAGGCATCCCATATTATTTTACGTTTATTAATGTTACAAGCAAATAGAAATAATTTTCATCTATAAAGGATAGTTTATTCGTTATCTATTTATGAAACATGAAATTTTCATGGACACTATATGTCCACACTTTGGTGAAACACGTAGAATGCTCTCTTTTTAGGTGAATTTATACGGTATTATTGCAATTGTATGGAATTCATTGAAAAATGTGTAGAAGCTAATATAGAATAGTCTATTCGTTTTTTATCTATGAAACATGAAGTTTCTATGGACATTGTACGTCCACACTTTGATGAAACACATAGAATGATCTCTTTTTAGGTGAATCTACACGGTATTATTGCAACTGGATGGAATTCATGGAAAAATGTATAGAGGTTAATAAGAGAAAAATTGTGTTGAAATGAAGTTTTTTGATAGGTAAATAGGGGAGGGGGCTGGAAAGGCTCAAATCCCAGTGACCTTGGACTAGGACATCCCTTGAACCTCTTGTGTTTAAATGAAGTTACATTACAAAAAGTAAATAAATAATAATATATAAAAAGCCACATCAAGGGTAAGAATAATATTGCCCAAGTACCCCTTATGTTTAAAGCGGAAAAGAAAATTCAAAGAGTCTTAACTTTTGGGCAAATCTTGGTTTCAATATAAAGGCATGCTTAAGGCTCTCTCTCTTTTTTTTTTTCTTTTTTTTTTGGGTATACCACTTTTGGCGTTGCTTGTGAGAATGCAAACAGACTGATTTCAATCACCCGCAACAAGAAACTAAAGGGGAGCATACAATCAGCTTGATGTTAGATCCAATCAACCCACCAATGATGTCCATCATCTAGTCCTTTTTTTAATTTTTTCGTAAACAGGAGAAAAATCATTAACTAAATAATGCAAACATTAAAGCGAACACGCTCATACATGGTCCCAACAGCATCGAGGCTGATTAACAGCGCGACATTTGCTAGGGGTGTAGTAAAAACACAAAAATCTTGAGTCAAGGAAGAGCGCCTTTGGGTCAAGGAATTATTTTGAGTCATTCCTTACTATCTGATAAGATTACATCGTTCCCAATAGAGTTTCCCACATCCTTTTGCAGAAGCTCCACTACAAGCTTCGCATCTAGTTCTATTTCCACAGCAACAAGTCTTAGTTCAAAGCACATGTTGATTCCATCTTGAAGTGCCCACAACTCAGCTGCTACGCTAGTCATATACCCGACGGATCTGGCATAACCACAAACCCAATCCCCATGGGAGTTTCTAATGATACCTTCCATAGATGCTCATTTTTTTGGAAGCCCAACATTGTGGGCAGAAAAAAGTGGGATAGAAAAAGCCATTAAGCCTAAGCGGCAGAAATAATGGATCACGGGTCCATAAAGCAAATAAATGAACCTTAAAGAAGTAAATGGGCCTAAAAGGGTCCGAAAAGAGTGAAGTAGCAAACCCTTGGGCTGTATGGATGTAGAAAGTGAGCATTGGCCACAATTGCCATAGCAGGCCCAAAGCAATGTAAATAAAGAAAGTAAGGGGCAATGGAGAACCCATAAGCCCCAAGGATGAAGTACAAAATACTTGGGTCAAGGAAGCCCAAGGAGTTAGTAAAAAACCCATGGGAAGCACAGAATTAGAAAGGGTCAAGGATGCCCAAAAAGAAGTAAGCGGGACGTGGGAGCCCGAAAGTAATGTAGTAAAAGGCCTAATGAGTTTATTGGGCCATCAGAAAAGGGATGAACAGCAAAACCAAAGAGGCCCAGCAGCCCTAGGTCAAGTAAACATCACGGCAGGCATGGCAGAATGATGTGGTAAGAAGTAATAGCAAGGCTAAGAATAGAACACGGAGAATGGCACTAAGGAAGAGAAGCCCACAATCGGGCAAAGCCCAGCAAGTCATAAAGAATGAGAAATCAATAAAGCAGCCCACATTGTAAAAAGTCAAGAACAAACAGAAGAACAGGCAAACGGACCTTCAAACCACGGCAAGCGCATAAGCAACAGGCAAATTTTGGACGAGCATGGAAGTAAACACGCGCAAGGTCCAGATACCACCAGCCTATACCTAGCCAATACAAGAAATGGTGGGTTATGGGTCAGAGGTAAGAGGGCATGGTCTGGCGGTGGGGAGGGAAAAACTCTATTTTTGTGTTTCTTGCTCAGGCTCTTTTAGAGGCAGTGTCCTACTAGGATGACATACCACTCAAAAAAAGCAAAACTAAGTTAGAACCACTAGGTGCATGCCATGAGAGACGGAGAGGAAGAAAGTCCTTACATCGTGGCAGGTAAGAATGTCACGGCAAGCAAACAAATAAAATAGTCTTCTCTGACTGATGAGGTGGAGTGGCGCGGCCAGCACAGGTAAGTGGAACTGGCTGGGTGACTGACCAATCAGTAATGGTTGGCAAGGACGCCCACACCAAACAAAGACGGTTAAGGGCTAAAATGGTAAATGCCAGTCGTGGTAGACATTATAGAAGGAACCCTTACTGTGCACAGGAGGGAGGACGGCAATAGCAATCTCTAGGAAGAGAATCACTATAACTAAAAAAGACATCGAAAGATAAAATGAAGAGAAATGAATGAAAGAATTAGAGAGAATAGAAAGAAAGTTAAAACAAAAAGAACAAAGCGGCATGCATGCACCAAATAAGTTGATTCTCTCTCTCCCTTTCTGGCCCATGTTCTCTGTTAACGGCAAAGGACCTCCCTGAGTACAAGTCATTTAAACCTCCCTCAAAGCAGTTAATTTCTTCCTTAAAAAGATTATTCATGTTGAGAAGATGGCTCCCTTCTTAACTTAGACCCAGCAACATAACTTAACACGGCGGACTGATACTTTCTTTTAATTAGCTCATTGCTACTCATTCTGTACTTATCCTTTGTTGTTATTTCATAAAAAGAGTATTCGTTATTAAAGCCCATTATTTACCTTTGTCTGAATAGTAAAAGAATCTCTATTATTGTCTTTATTGTATCTGTCTGCCGTGGTTATTATAACAGCTTTGTCTGCCATAGGCATGTGATAAAAATCTTGGCAAATAGGGTGCATAGTTTGCGCACAAGCCAAACTAAGGAGGGTTGCTATTAGACCGATCCCAACTCCCTATTCTAGAAAACTTCGGGCCTAGTACAGCAGGAGGCAGCCCAGCCCAATATTTGTAAAAAAGGCCTACCACATTTAAATTGGCAACTTCACTACGGAGTTGGGAAGCAAATAGGGACAAAGATCCTCTCGATCAAATGCTACCAAAATCAAGGACAACGCAAACACATGAGCGTTGTGCCCTCTCAGACAAAGTCGAGGCCAACCACGCCTTATCAACATAACCAAGTGGAAGGTGTTAACGGGCTGGGGGTTGGACCCTAACTGCAGTTAAGGAATCCCGTTGACAATGCCAATGCTTTTGTTGAGGTGTTGCAAACACTACAACATTCACAACAGCAAATGATGGAGGAAATCTGTCAGTTGAAGACAGAAAAGACAAAAAAGAAAGGGAGCCAGCATGTCCCAAAGCATGCGGCAGACAAAGAGGAGACGCCAGTCGAAGGTGCTCTACAGAATGAAGGACAGCAATACATCACCATGGCCGAGGTAGCGGTTCTCTTGGAGCAGGAGAGGGCTAGAGCACCCATTGAGAGATTTTATGCATGGAAACCTCCTTATCCATTAAGAGTGCTTAGCAAGCCATACCCTAAAAGGTATGAACCACGTGCTTTCGGGCAATATGACGGCAGGAAGGGAAGTGCTGTTGAGCACGTGAGCAAGTTCATTGATACTCTTGGCCCTTATGCGGCAGACGAGGACTTATGTCTTCTAGAATTCTTTAAATCACTATGTGACTGTGCCTACACTTAGTACATCGGTCTAAAACCAAGTTCAATCCCAACTTAAGATGACATGGTAAATGTATTTTGTACTAAGTACTTCCACGAAGAAGAAACAATGACGCTTGTGACTTTGCAAGCCACCAAGCAAAGAAACGGTGAAGATTTAATGAAGTATATCAAGAGGTTCAGAGACATAGCACTTGATTGCTATGACCATTGTCAAGAAAAGACATTGGTGGAGATGTGTATGACGAATATGATTAGGGAATACAGAGCTATCCTGGAAAACTTGGAGATCTTCCAATTTGCGCAGATGTTACAGAAATGCCCCGCAAGCCATGGTAGCATCCACTGTCGAGAGGAAGAGGAAAGCTGATGGAAGAGAGCACGATACCCCTCCCCCAATACCGTGCACCCCAAAAGAGCTAGATGTGCTCCTGGATAGGTGGATAGCAGACGAAGTCTTTAAGCCTAATCAAGTCTCTAGGGACCCCACAAAAGAGGAGTGGAGGGACCCACGCTTCTGCCACTTGCACAACTATGTGCAACATCCTACCGCAGAATGTTGGGCACTCCACAGAATGGTGCACCGCATGATCAAAAAAAGAACCCTGGAGCTATCGCAGTAGGAAGTTCAAAGAAATCGCCTCCCAAAACACAAAGGAAATGGTGTAGCAGCGATAGTAATTTATGCAAATCCAGGGGAAGACGAGGAGGAGAATCCAGCCCTGCCTGCCGCAGTAATCACCACCTTATAGAAAAGCTCCAAGTTCAAAAACCTATTTGACCAACTAGGCCTTATAGCGAAAGAATAGAAGATAGCCATGGAGGCCCTAGTAATCATTGCTTCCAGGGCAGGAGTAGAATTCTTGTTGGTAGAAGTTGCAGATGATAGAGCCCTCTTATAGGAATCGAGTGAAATCACTTTCAGTAATGAGGATATGGAAGTGGGGTGCCCTGACCACAAGAGACCCCTTTACTTAGCCGCATCCGTAAATCAGATCCCCATTAAGAGAGCCTTGGTGGATACAAGTGCCTCAGTAAACCTTGTTCCATTAAGCACCCTGCAAGCTACAGGAATTTCAGAAAGAAAGATCCAAGGGTGCCCAATGGAAGTAACTAGATTTGGAGGAAGTGGCAAATATACCGCAGTCCACATTCAACTATGGTTGAAGGTAGGCCCTATAGCCTCTTTAGCCCGATTCCATGTGGTAAAGACGGAGGTCTCATACCATGTGCTTTTGGGTAGGCCATGGTTGCATAAACACCGATTGGTACCATCCACCTACCACCAATGCGTGAAAGGAAGGTTGAATGGCAAGATGATACGTATAGCGCAAACTCGTCACCCATTTGAACAGGCAGAGGTCCACTTAGTAGAAACCATGTTTTATGATCAATGGGCACCATCTGGGGAAAGCTCAATGTCAAAACTAAGAGGCACCTTTGTCCCTAAGTGGGAGGACATTCGCGGTGACCTAAAACCTAATCTGAGAGAATTACTATCTCAAAAGAAAAAGAGAAAAGAAGCACCCCATTGCAGAGCCGGATGATACACCACAATGCGTCAAGTCCGAGAACCTGATGGTAGGATTGTGTATAAACTATGAAGGTGTGCGGGCCCCAGACAAAAGTGGCAGCACAAAAGCCCAGTGTGTTGTGTAGCTCAAGAAGGCTCAGAAGAAGAAAGTAATGAAAAAAAGATGAGGAGGTTATGGCAGATAAGGATGTACAGGTTATGGCAGAAGAGAAGTTAGAAGAATTCAACTTGGGATCCAACTCATAGGAACTAAGGCCCATTTCAATCAGTTCAAAGTTGTCTAAAAAGGAAAAGTCAGAATTAATACGGCTATTGAAGGAGTACAAAGATGTCTTTGTGTGAGATTATAGTGAAATGACAGGATTAGATCCTGGGAAAGTAGTGCATACGCTGAATGTGGATCTGGAGGCCAAGCCAGTTGCCCAACCTACCAGAATATTCCACACCGAAATAGAAAGGTAGATAGTTAAGGAGGTACAAAAGCTGTTAGCAGTAGGATTTATCTAAACCCATCCAACATCCACGTTGGTTGTCCAACATAGTGCCAATAAAGAAAAAGAATAGGCAGATAAGGTGTTGCGTAGACTTCAGAAATCTCAATAGGGTCTGCCTGAAAGACGAATTACCACTGCCAAACATGGACTTACTGATAGATTCTGTGGTAGGAAACGCCATGTTTTCCTTCATGGATGGATTCAATGGGTACAATCAGATTAGAATGTCACCAAAAGACGCAGAGAAGACTGCTTTCAAAACACTTATAGAAAACTTTTACTATATAGTAATGCCATTTGGGTTAAAGAATGTAGGTGCTACTTATCAACGAACAATGACGGCTATATTCCATGACATGATGCATTGAGAATTAAAAGACTATATGAATGACATAGTGGTAAAATCAAAGAATCGAGAAGAACATGTCCAAGTGTTGAGAAAGGTATTTGAAAGATGTAGAACTTTTAAGCTAAGAATGAACCCTCTTAAGTGTGCATTCGGAGTGTCTTCAGGGAAATTTTTGGGTTTACTAGTTCACAGCAAAGGAATAGACGTAAACCCAGCCAAAACTACAGCGATGGCAACTATGAAGCCTCCAGGCAGAGTAAAAGAATGGAAAAGCTTTTTGAGGAAGGTCTCATATATCCGAAGATTCATCCCCGGATTGGCATCCATTATCTCTACTTTCAACAAACTGCTTAAAAAAGGGTAAAACTTTGAATGGGGAGAGGCACAATAGGCGACCTTCAAAAGACTACAACAGATTATGATGAACCTCCTTACTGTGCAAGCTCCAATCCACAAGAAGCCACTGTTGTTGTACTTAGCCATCAACCAGTATGTTGTAGGCACGTTGATCACCCAAGAGGATGGAGATGGTATGGAACAACGTTTATTACATCAGCCGAGCTCTAAAAGACGCAGAAACTCGTTACGCAAGGGCAGAGAGGGCATGCTTGGCTATCATGTATGCCTTGCAAAGTTTAAGTCATTATTTCTTGGCCTACGAGGTATGGCTGATGACTAAGTCCCACGCCATTAAAGCCTTATTGTAATAGCCAATTCTCTCTGACAAAATATCCCAGTGGTTGCTACAATTGTCACAGTATGATCTGAAGGCGAGAACACCCAAGGTGGTAAAGAGCCAGGCTATAGCGGATCTGTTGGCACAGTTCCCAAGAGAAGAAGAATTCCTACTAGATGATGAAGTCCCAAGAGAAGTAGCTGTGGTAAAAGAGGTCGGAGAACGGTGGGTAATGAAATTTAATGGGTTTTCTACCACCCAATCAGGGGGAGTGGGAGTAGTTCTGTATCATGAAGAAGACGAGGCTGTGGCATTATCATTTAAATTAGAATTCCCTTGTTTAAACAATACGGCAGAATATGAAACCTATCTAACTGGACTAGCCGCGGCCCTTGAAATGGGGGTTAAGCACTTAAGAGTAATAGGAGATTCGGACCTAGTGTTTTGCCAGACCAAAGGAAGCTTCTCTTTAAAGGAACCTAGTCTAGCCCCGTACAGGGCAATAGCCCAGAAGATGGAGGAAAAGTTTTTGACCTTTGAAATAGAGCACACTCCGAGAAGCGAAAACTGGTTCGTAGACGCGCTGGCCGCGTTAGGCTCACAAATAGTCTACAAAGGGGATAGCACCAAGATAGAAGTCAGCAAGAGGAAAGAATCTATTATCGAAGTATTGAAAGAAAGGTTCCAAGAAGAACAATGTGAAGAGGATTGGCAGAATCCCATAAGGGAGATCTTGATGAAGGAATGAGAGCCTACGGAATTGAAGGTATTAAAAGATTATGCCCTGGTAAGAGGGGAGCTATACCACAGGATGCCAGGTGGGGTCTTGACTAGATGTGTAGGGCAAGAGAAGGCTCAGAGAAAGTTAAAGGAAGTGCACGACAAGACTTGCAGATCCTGCAGAGAGATCAACCTTTACCGCAGACTTCAAAGGGCAAACTTTTATTGGCCAAGTATGGGAAGAGACACGAACCAAGTCCAAGTCCAATGCGAGACCTACCAGCTTGCGACAGATAGAGAAGATAGCTACGCGGTGTTCGTCAGCGAAAACCAGAGAAAATCGTTCAACTAGTATTTAGGAGAAGGTATCCTACCATAAAAGCACAGTGAGCGATACAAGCTTAAAAGGCTGGCAACACGTTACTTTCTGCACAATAAGGTCCTCTTCAAAAAGGGGTATGATGGAGACCCACTACGCTGTTTGGGCCCTGAGGAAGCAAAGGGTATGATAATGGAAGTGCACGCAGGAGAATGTGAGGAGCACCAAGGGAAGAGGAAGTTATAAAAATTCTTGCTGCAAATGAGTTATTACTAGCCTGCCATGAAAAAGGATACGGTAGAATTTGTGAAAAAATGTCACAGCTGTCAAGTACAAGCCAACTTAATTCACACTCACCCACCCGCAGAATCTACACAATATGGTTACCCCATGGCCATTCCATACTTGGGGTTTTGATTTGGTAGGGCTAGTTAACCTACCATCACGCGGCTACATATGGATCTCGGTGGCTACAAAGTACTTCACAAAATGGATAGAGGCAGTGCCACTTTGCAAAGCCACTGGAGGAGTAGTGGCAAACTTCATCAAAGAAAATATAATTATAAGGTTCGGGGTACCTCATAGAATTATTAGCGACAATGGAACCCCGTTTGTAAACAGTGACGTGAGGAAGATGCTGGAATTCTACCAGGTCAAACACCACCGATCAGCACCTCACTACCCATAAGGAAATGGGCAAGCAGAGGCGACAAACAAAACCCTTATAAAGATTATCAGCAAAATGAGTCAAAAGTATACAGGGAGATAGGCAATGCAACTATCAGACGCCCTTTGGGCCTACAAAAATTCGCCGAAGTCAACCATAGGATTCTCACCCTTCTCTCTAGTCTACGGAAAAGAAATGATAAGCCCAGCGAAAGTAATGACCCCTTCCTTACGGGTTATGCGAATGAAGGAGAAGGAAAAAGAGAAGGAGGTCTTTGCAGCAGAAAGGTATGAGGACTTAGAAGGGCTCGATGAGAAGAGAGAAGAAGCTCAAAAGCGTAACTGCAGATATAGAAGACAAATGATAGAAGCCTACAGCAAGCTGACTAAAGAAAGAGTGTTCATAAAAGGACAACTCATATTGAAGGTGGCAGACTACGTCAAGTGAGGCACGGTAGGACCGTCTAAGTTTGCACCAAAATAGGAAGGACCCTTTGTGGTAAGAAAGGCGCATCCCACTGGGTATTACCATGTGACCCAGATGGATGGCAAAGAGCTGACGGATCCCATCAATGTGAAGTGGCTAAAATATTATTATGCGTAGGATGGGGAGGAATGAGTCTTATGTTTCCTTTTGTTTTCTTTTCAAGTGACTATGTCACAAAACAAAGAATTGTAACATGCTTTCATGAAATATGCAATGAAAAGTTACAAAGCATTATAAAACACTCTATGTCATAGCAATAGCAAAAAAAAGAAGGAAACAGTAACCAAGTGTAGCATCTTATAGTTACAAAATCCAAATTGTGGCAAACCTATCAAATGAGTACTAAAAAAAAAAGAAAAGGAGAGGGGAAATATAAAAGGTACTAGATAGAAAAGGAAGGATACCACATCATCATCAACGAAGTTCAGAGATAAGGGTCTGGTCTCCAAAACGGCTAGAACCACCAATGCTAGAATAGGGGCGCTCATGACGACCCTCCAAGTCTGCCACCTCTTTCTTCAGAACCTCAATGCTTATGTAAATGGCATCAATGGCAGGCTGAAACTTCCTCATAAAAAGGCACGAGCGATCTCACGAAGATGGTCTAAGATGAACTCTACAGCGAACCCCACACTAACAAGCTCCTAAATCGCGGCCCTCTACTACAGGATCCTCTCGGTAGAAATGGTGTCAACAAAATTGTACTCAACATCATTCATCACGCTCCTTAGCAGCTTCAAAAATTGCTCCCTAGTAGAACGGCCATATCGTAATCCTTGTATAAAGTCGCCGAGGTTACTATGAATCACCATGAGGTGAGAAGCGCAATCCTCAGGTATCCTAAAGCCATGAAAGTCGACATAGAGGGAACCGAAACCATAAAAGTCTAAAGGATCGAGGGCATTGACCTCGTACTGGTCGAAGCGAGTAAAGAAAGCTGCAACCTTAATTGTCGGATCCAGCAATGTGGCAAAATTGCTACCTACCTCAAACTGAGAAGGAACGGTGAGAAGCGGACCTAATAGAAGGTGTAAAGAGTGGAATAAGAAAACAAGAGGCGAGCAAATTGAAGTTCATAGAGAATGGGTGAGGAAGAAAAGAGGAACTCACTAGGGCCTGTAAGAATGGGGGGTTGTGGGAACGGTAAAAACAGGTGCAGCAGGGGAAGTGGCTGTAGGCATATCTTTGTCTGTTGCAACCTCTGGCTCTTCAGAGGTCTCTGCAAATTAAAAAAAAAAAAAAAAAGGTGGACATGCAAAATAAAGGGAAACTGCAGCAAAGGGAGTGACACAAATGTATATATATATATATAAAGAGGAGATAGGAAAAAAAAAGGAGGGGGGGAGGGAAGAGAACTTTAGCAATACGAAGAGAAACATACCCATGATTTTGGCCTCATGCTCAGAGCCCTCCTCTTCTTCTCCTTCAGATTTAGAAATCCTCTTCTTCTTAGCAGATTCATCATCAAGGTCCTCAAGAACGTCCTCAGGCTCCTCAGAAGACAAGTCCACATCAAGACCACATATGGCAAAACTAGGAATGGAGGAAGGGGTAACTACTAAAGAGGAGTCATCCTTCACAGCCTGTGATAGAGACACAAAAGGGTCACTGGTGGAGATAATAAGGGGTGTGACCGGAGAGATAGCCTCAATATGGACAACAACAGCAGCAGGGATGGCCCCTTCCTAGGAAGTGGGTGTCGAGGCAAGAATGAGAATAGTCTCACTAACCCCCTCGATAAGAACTCCCTATGAAGCAGCAAGAGTGGTAGAAGTCACTACAGGAAACACCACATCCGCCCCGTTAAAGAAACTATCCAAAGGTGTACCCATGGAGGTAGAAATCTCTTTAGCCGTGGGGCGATACACAGAGATCGGTTCAGGCTCGGCCTGAGAAACAAGGACAAAGATTAATGACATGTGTAAAAAAAAAAAAGAGAGGGAAAGAAAAAGGGAAGAAAGAGGAATACTTCAAACTCGAGCAAAATAGGATGGGTAGTAGACGAGTCCTCCTTATACTTGAATTGTAAAAACGAGAAGGAGAAGAGCCAACAAGAGCACAGAGTTAGCCGCAAGAAGAATCCTATACAAGAATAATAAAGAACAGGAAAAGTTAGAGATGATATACTCTCCACTCAATAGTGGTGGGTGCTTGAGGAGGAGAAGTCTTCCTTTTACTGCCATAGGTCCTGTTGGAAGGAGGAGCATCAATAGATGGTCGAGGAATGGTAGGCCTGGTCTCACCTGTGGCAAAACGCTTGCTAGAACGGGTGCGAACAGAGAGAGGAGTAGTGCTCTCTAATACAATGTTACTCACAGGAGGAAGGTCACTTTCAAAAGGTACAATAACCTAGCAAGTCTCAGAGGAATCATCACCTGCCTTCTTCTTTGTAGACTTGAACTTGGTGGAACTCTTCTTCGCTGGCACAGGGACATTGGTCACCTTCACCCTCTTCTCTCAGCTCACAGGATAATCACCAGCATGCCAGTACCACCTTCTTTCCTCCTCAACCCACTCGAATATGGTTAAACGGCTTTGTTTCTTAGCATACGCCAACACGGATGCAGAAGGCAAAAGTAAGCGAGGGTTGGCAGAGACAACTACGCCAAGCCCATCAAGAGGGATGAGGGAAAAGCCACGACTACCTAACAGCTTCTTCTCGAATGAAATCATCACAGCTTGCCAATACCCCGTGCATGGCAGCAGTATAAATACCTTCCCTCTGCGAGCCTGGAATGGTAATTGCGGTAAAGCGCTAGCTCAAAAACTCAAAAACGATATGCCGCAGGAATGGCAAGACAGAAGTGGGAGACTCCATGAGAAAAGAGATGTCATCAGGAATGTCCTGATCCAGCCTAAATTGCCTTCTCACCCAATTAGCAGGATAGTGTACAAATCTAACGCCTTCATCAGCCAAATAAGGCAACCACCCAGCATTGGTGGCTGCCAAATATATTATACCCTCTCTTCAAAGCTATTCAATGGGGGTAGTGGTGCCAACAAAATCAACAAATGTACCCATTATAGAATCCACACATGTGTAGCCTATACCTAAATTCCTATATGCCCTCCATGAAAACCCTACCCCCTTATCAAAGAATTCGACAACAAGATGATCAATCGATTTTAAACCAACCCAACGAAAAGCCAACAGAAAATCAAAATCAAACCTGCCACAGAAGTCCTTGATGACCTTCAGACACAAGCTGTACTTCTCCTTGGCAAATTGAATGGGCCTACACTTTGCCAGATGCCTAGCGCAACGCTTATACAACAAATGCTACAGGATGATACTATGAATAGAAGTGCTGATTATATGGCAAGAACCTGTCTAACTCTCATCACTCCATAAGATATCTAACTGGACATACAAATGTCCCAATAACATGGGTGCGGCGGACTTACCCCAGCAAAAATCTTAATAACCAACCGAAAGTACAGAGGCTTCACAACATAGTGGGGATGAGAGCCAAAGACAAACTTACAGAGCCAAAGTGTGATAAAGACCGTACAGCTAGTAGCGCCGATGAACTTTGAAAAAGAACCAATCCAAAATGATAACTTGGAGTTACCACTCATCCTTTTCTTCAACTCAGCCTCCATGGCCTCTTCCTCTAGAGAAAGTTCTAGAGTGGCAAGATCGACATCGCTAATAATGGGCAGAAGCAACCGATTCGCCACATCCTCCAAAGTCACGGTGATCTCACCACATGAAAGAAAGAAGGTGTGGGTAGTGATGCACCATCGACGGACTAAATGGCGGAGGTTGAATAAGTCTCTGAAGTTAGATAAATGGTGGGATAGAACAATGGCCTTCAATACACTAGCCCACTGTAGCAATCCCATAAAGCCCATATTGAACAACTCTCTATCTACCTACTCCTTCCAACCTAAAGCCCTGCCAGACCCAAATTCGAAGTGAATGGGTACAGGGAGTAAAGTGCCTTGACAGATGGCAAGATCAGAAATCAAAGAGGCCAATGGAGCCCAAGAAACGTCTGAGTTACGCCGACAAAAGATGAGCCACACACGGCCTAACGGCGCATAATCACCAGGAACCTTGGGGAAATGGTCGTGGATATCATACTAAGGATCTATAAGGGGGGCGCACTCGTTATTGAGATCGGGCCATTCTACTTCCTCATCGGAATGGTTTGATTCAAAATAGGCGGCCTCTCCACCCACCTCACGCACGGTAGGATCATCAACAACCTCTTTCCCCTTACTACAAGAAGAGGTTTGACCTTTCGCCAGTGTCATGGAGTATCGGTTGATCGGGAAAGACGGTTTGTGGTGTTTGGGAAGAAGGACACAGAGAAGAAAAGGAAAAAGAAAGAGTGTTTGTGTCCGAAATATGAAAGGACTCGATCTTAAATACCAGCGACATGGAGAGTGGTACGAAGGGATGCGATAGGTCAATCAGTGGAAAAGGGAAGGAGTTAATGAAGCGGAGGTTGTGTTTCAGAATAACTGCTAAACTGAGAAATTTGAAGAGACAACACTATTCACGACAAGAAAAAAAATGTGCATAAGTTAGGGTCCACTATTCGAAAAACCCCGCGAAGGAGAAGAAGAAGAAAACAGAAGGGATAGGAAAGTCTTTATTCACATATGAATTACAAGAGCATTTCATATGCTCAGGGGGATAAATGTAGATGCTCATTTTTTGGAAGCCCAGCAGGAGGAAGAAGTCCAACAACATGGGCAGAAAAAAGTGAGATAGAAAAAGTCATTAAGCCTAAGCGGCAGGAATAATGGATCATGGGTCTATAAAGCAAACAAATGGATCTTAAAGAAGTAAATGATCCTAAAAGGGTCCAGAAAGAATGAAGTAGCAAACCCAAGGGCTATATAGACGTAGAACGTGAGAATTGGCCACAGCTGCCATAACAGACCCAAAGCAATGTAAGTAAAGAAAGTAAGGGGTAATGGAGAACTCATAAGCCCCAAGGATGAAGTATAAAATACTTGGGCCAAGGAAGCCTAAGGAATTAGTAAAAAACCCATGGGAAGTATAGAATTAGAAAGGACCAAGGATGCCCAAAAGGAAGTAAATGGGACGTGGGAGCCCACAAGTAATGTAGTAAAAGGCCCAATGAGTTTATTGAGACATCAGAAAAGGAATGAACAGCAAACTTAAAGAGGCCCAGTAGCCCTGGGTCAAGTAAACACCACGGCAAGCATGACAGAATGATGTGGCAGGAAGTAATAGCAAGGCTAAGAATAGAACACAGAGAATGGCACTAAGAAAGAGAAGCCGACAATCGGGCAAAGCCCAACAAGCCATAAAGAATGAGAAATCAATAAAGCAGCCCACGCTGTAAGAAGTCAAGAACAAATGGAAGAACAGGCAAACAGACCTTCAAACCACGGCAAGCACATAAGCAACAGGCAGATTTTGGACGAGCATGGAAGTAAAGCACGCGCAAGGTCCAGACACCACCAACCTATACCTAGCCAATACAGGAAATGGTGGGTCATGGGTCACAGGTAAGAGGGCATGGTCTAGCGGTGGGGAGGGAAAAAACTTATTTTGTGTTTCTTGCTCTTGCTCAAGCTCTTTTGGAGGCAGTGTCCTGCTGGGATGACATACCACCTAAAAAAAGCAAAACTGAGTTAGAACCACTAGGTGCAT
Organism: Castanopsis chinensis; assembly: GCA_032878915.1. Lineage (NCBI taxonomy): Eukaryota > Viridiplantae > Streptophyta > Magnoliopsida > Fagales > Fagaceae > Castanopsis > Castanopsis chinensis. The sequence goes on from JAVQMG010000113.1 coordinate 4,976,878, forward strand.
GCCATGAAAGACAGAGAGGAAGAAAGTACTTACACCATGGCAGGTAAGAATGTCACGGCAAGCAAACAAATAAAATAGTCTTCTCTAACTAGTGAGGTGGAGTGGCGCGGCCAGCACAGGTAAGTGGCGCTGGCTGGGTGACTGACCTATCAGTAATGGTCGGCAATGACACCCACACCAAATAAAGACGGTTAAGGGCTAAAATGGTAAATGCCAGTCGTGGCAGGCATTATATAAGGAGCCCTTACTGTGCACAGGAGGGAGGATGGCAATAGTAATCTCTAGGAAGAGAATCACTATAACTAAAAAAGACACCGAAAGATAAAACGAAGAGAAATGAAGGAAAGAATTAGAGAGAATAGAAAGGAAAGTAAAAACAGAGAGAACGGAGCAGTAGGCATGCACCAAATAGGTTGATTCTCTCTCTCCCTCTCCAGCCTATGTTCTCTGTTAACGGCAAAGGGCCTCCCTGAGTACAAGTCATTTAGGCCCACTCCCTCAAAGCAATTAATTTCTTCCCTAGAAAGATTATTCGCGTTGAGGAGATGGCTCCCTTCTTGACTTAGACCCAGCAACATAACTTGACATGGCAGACTGACATTTTCTTTTAATAAGCTCATTGCTACTCATTCTGTACTTATCCTTTGTTGCTGTTTCATAAAACGAGTATTCCTTATTAAAGCCCATTATTTACCTATGTCTGAATAATAAAAAAAATCTCTATTATTGTCTTTATTGTATTTGTCTACCGTGGTTATTATAACAGCTCTGTCTGCCATTGGCATGTGATAAAAATCTTGGCAAACGGGGAGCATAGTTTGCACACAAGTCGGACCAAGGAGGGTTGCTATTGGACCAATCCCAACTCCCTGATCCAAAAAATTTCAGGCCTAGTACAGCAGGAGGCAGCCCAATCCAATATTTGCAAAAAAGGCCTACCACACCTCCTCCACCGCACACCCCAAGTTCCCTAGAGAAGATTCGTTCATATTCAATTTAAACGAATTATCAGGAGGCGGGATCCATCTAACATAAAAAGTGGTCCGAGTGGTTATCATTTTTCCATTTAAGCTCAAGAAGGCAAATTCCATAGTTTTATTCATGGTTTCGGACCGAACTAACATCTAAAGGGATCCATCTCTAGAAATTGCCCTGTTTCAAATCAGCCAAAGGCTCCAAATGTCGAAAGAAAATATGATACTCCAAGGGACACCAGATGTAGAAAGTTGCTGCACCCTACAGTTAATCCGCAGCCAGCTTGACAGATTTCAGGCATAGAATAAGTTTGCAAAGACTGGAGGAGGGATAGAGTTCCAAAAACTTCGAGCTATGGGACAATCTCGTAAAATATGCAAGATGGTCTCCGAAGGATCATTGCAGAAAAGGCATGAAGAGGCAATGTTCAAACCTCTTGCAACAAGGGTAGCTTAAGCTGGAATGCTTTGATGCCAACATTGCCAAATGAAACATTTAATTTTAGAGGGAGCATGGACTTTCCAAATCCAGTTTCCCATGAAATGGTTTTGCTGGGAAGAGCCATCTACCAACAAGCTAGGTTGTAAGCCTCTTTAAGCTCGAAGTCTCCATTAGGAGAAGAACACCAAGAGATTCGATCCTCACCAGTAGTAGCAAAGGGGATTGGGGTAGCTTTGATTTTCTAAGAAATATTACCTGGGAAGACAAAGGATAAATCTTCCAAATTCCAGCGATTATCATTAACCACATCCATGAGGAGAAGACCCTCATCCCTTCTGTTCAGCAGACCAGCAACCAAACTTCTCAGAGGCCCCTCATTCAACCATTTATCATACCAGAATGATAGCATGCTGGTTCTTCCTACTATCCATTTAGTACCTTTTTTAAATATAGGCTCTCCTTTCTTGAGGCCAGTCCAAGTGGGAGAGCAAGACATGCAATTGGTAAAGGGTGCCTACTATGTCGAGCATACTTGTTTGAAAGAACACGAGCCCATAAAGAATCTTTCTCCTAATGAAACCACAAATTTAGCTTTGCAAGCAAGGCTATGTTCTTTTTTTTTTTTTCTTGTAGATCGAGACCCCCATCTTGCTTGGGTTTAGTGATTTTTTTCCAACTTAAAGAGGTGGAGCTTTTTCTTGTTGTCTACAGAGCCCCAAAGAAATTTTCTGCACAATCTGTCCACACAACGAGTCACTTTGGCCTGTAAGGCAACACACTACATAGAGTAATTAGGTATTGTAGAGAAGGTTGCTTGAGTAAGGACAAGTCTGCTAGCGAAGGATAATAAATTGGTTTTCCAACCCACCAAACGGTTTTGCATTCACTTAATTATGGTTCCAAAATCTTGGGGCCCCGAAGAGTGTTTGATAGGAAAACCAAGATATTTTCCCAAGGAAGGGGTAGACCAAAACTCCAAGATATTATAAAGTTCTTCTCTAGTGCTTGGCGGGGTATTCGGGGAGAAGAAAACTTGGGATTTTTTGGCACTCACCTTTTGACCCAATAAGTAGCAGAAGGTATCAAGAACATCCCTTACTGCCCTACAATTTTTATGATTTGCCTTGGCAAATAATACAAGATCGTCTGCAAAGAATAAATGGGAGAAGGCAATACCACCTCTAGAGGCCCTAACCTGATCCCATATATTTTCTTCACATTTTTCCACAATGAAAGCACTCAACACTTCCATCATAATATGAAGAGATAAGGGGAGAGTAGGTCCACTTGTCTTATGCCTCAATAAGGTTGAAAATGATCAAGTCCACCACCATTAGAGAGCACAGAAATGTTCGTTGAAGATACACAGCTCATAATAAGATATATGAGATTATTTGGGAACTTGTAGAGCAATAGAGTATCCCTAATGAGCAATAGAGTATCCCTAATGAAGCTCTATTCCAACTGGTCATATGCTTTTTAAAGATTTATTTTGAGGGCCATGACTCCTGACTTACCCTTCTTTTTTGACATGGAATGGGTTAATTCCTGCACGATGATAGCATTATCTATTCCTTTGTGGCTAGGAACAAACGCAGCTTGGAAAGGGGAGACAAGGCTAGGCAGCAGGGGGAGAATACAAGCAACAATAATTTTTGTCACTATTGTTCGCGTAAAATAATCTGCAAGTGCACAGAATCGTAACAAGTAGTAAAGTGTTTTTAGAAAAACGAATGTCGAACCCACAGAGATTAACTATGTTATTGAATACCGAAATTCACTAAATCAATTACTATTTGAAAAATTGAAAATAAATGGAACGTTCTACTATCTGAATTAAATTAAACTACTTAATAAAAATAAATCTACGAATAAAAGATTAACACAATGCAAAAATCTAAAAGTGTAAAAATATGATAAGAATGGATCTAGAGCGGTTGATTTCACCTAACAAATCCCACACAATTTATTCTTCCTAATTATTAAATTCTAATAATCTCACATTGATGATTAAAAATTTCTTAAGTATTCAATATCTTCTCCCAAATAATATCAAAAATATCTTCAACTAACAATTCTATATCTCTATGTGAATTTAATTAATTGGAGACTCGTTACGTACTTTGAATTTTCTGAAAAATCACACAAATCGCGGTAAAGCATCTCTACTTTCGCTCAACTAATGATGTTTAATTCTAGAACTAAAATAACAAATCACCTCTCGGTCTCATTGTAATTCAATTGATCAAACTATAATTCGTAAAGAAAATAGTAAGCATTAAGAATAAGAATTAAACACTCAATCATGGAAATATTAAAAATAAAATAACTCAGAAAATAAATTGTGTGTTCATTGCTAGACTACATCAACGCTCTAGAAAATAAATTTAGTTCATGATAAAGTTGAAAAGAAAGCAAATAAAACTTATGTCTTTCATCTGAATTGGTTGATCAACTTGAAGCTCTCGCCTTTGTCCTTAGATCCTCCTCTTCATAATGACTCCCAAAACAAGTTCTTCTATATGGAACCTCCTTTTCCTCTCTAGGGTTTTTTTTTCTTTTATTCTGAAAAGCCTTTAAATAGGTCAAGGAGTCCTATTCCCGTTTGGAGAAAATTCCAGATTTTTAGGCTTCACTTAACCGACGATTTTGGCCCATTTAAATTAACTTTCCAGCCCAACTTGAATCATCTCAATTGGATATCTGAGCCGAAAGTTATGTTAAAAATACTACTGATGTGCAGGCTGGATTCCTAATCCGAATTGGACTTGGATTGGGTGCAAATTTCCTTTGATTCCTTGCTCCACTTAGACTTGAATTTAATTGGCTTAGTCCCACTTTGCATGTAAAGCTCTTGTTACCTGCAACATAAAGATATTATATAATCAGTAACAAAATAACATAAAAGCAAGGCTAAATATGTAGATATGTGAGTACTTTATTGTATATGTTTCATGCACATCAACTATCTTGTAGACCGAATTGCAGAGGCTGATTGGCCGATTATTTTTGAGAGACTCAGGGTTTTTGCACTTAGGAATGAAGGTATGTTGATGCCCATTTTTTGAATCCGTACCCAAAAGCCCATACGGAGGAAAGCCCAATGAAAAGCAAGGCCCAAAGACCCACCAAGAAGACCGAAGAGCAAGAAAGGTCCAAAGAAAGAAGTGCAAGGAAAAGCGATCTACAGCAAAACGCAGATCTGTAGTAGATTACAAATCTGCAGCAGAATACAGATCTACCACAGAATACAGTTCTTCAGCAGAATGGCCTTGACAGATTAAGGAAAATTGGGCCTAAGACCCTTTTGATCCAGTTGACATTATTTGGCTCACAAAGGCCCAAATCCTTTTGTATAAAAGGATAGGTGTGAAAACTAATATGAAGAAGCACGATGAAAAGAAGAAACAAGGAACAGCATGAAGTGTCAGTAGCAAGGATTGCGTGAAGGAAAGAGAAGCCAAACTAAAGCAAATGACAAACACAATAGGAAATGCATGAAGAAATAAGACAGAGACACGCAACAGAATAAAAAAAAGCTAATCTGCTATAGCGGAAACGGTGTGGGAACGAAAGAAAGCAAAAACAAAGGTTAGTGGAGCACGCACACAAGAGCGGGAGCACCACTAACCTGTACTCAACCAATACAAGGGAGGCAGGCCCACGATCAAGGGGATTCAAAGGGTGTAGTTTGGTAGAGGGGAAAGGGGGTCTATAATTGGTTTCCAATCGTGACTTCTTTTGGGAATATACCTTGCTAAGATGGTATCTTACCCAAAAGAAGTAATAGATGGTTGGGACCATCTGATACATGCCACAGAGCTAGGTAGTGAAGTAGCCCAATTGTTATCCATTTGAACCTAGAGGTAGAGGTATACAGCAAGAACAAACAAAATGGAATTTTGTCTTGATATGAGTAATGATACAGCAAACATGTATTGAGCAATGGCAGTGGTTGGGGCAACCAATGGGTTGGTGGGTAGTCCTAAAGGAATGCCCACAACAAACCAAAAACAATTGGTGAAGCCCTAAGAGTAAAAAGGAGAAATCTCATTGAATTAGCTCACTATAAAAGGAAGAGGTAGCCATGGATGAAAGGAGGAAGCACCTAAAGGGGGAACCCATGGTAAGAGAGCAGTAAGCACCTAAGGGAGGCACTTAGAGAGAGAGAGAGAGAGGGACCTAGAGAAAGGGACCCAAGAAATGGAAAGACTAAAGGGGGAACAACTCACAGCAAGAGAGTAGTAAGAAACTAAGAGTAAAAAGAACGGAAAGAAAGAAAAAAAGTGGTAAAAAGAAGAGAAAAAACACGGCAGGAATGGGGGCATGCATCAATAGACCATCTTTTCCCTCTTTCTAAGCAAACCCACTCTTTGAAGTCTCCCAAAAGCATTATTTAGTAACCATTTACGCCTATTCTCCAAAATGCGTAACTTTAATGGCAAAAGCCTATAACAAGGTTGTTCAAATTGGAGTTTGGGTTCCTTTTTGGTTTACTTATGATATGGGAAGATTCAATATTTGATTTTGATTGCAAATATATTTGATTTCTCTCATTATAACTTATATATGTTGTATTTAGTCATTCTGCTATAGTACGTTTTTATCACGTTTGCTGCATCAATTGTCTTGCTATGGTATTTGTTATCCTGCTGTGGTATCTTTACTTGTTGTACTAGTTATTCTGTTGTAGCACATTTTCATTATATTTACCGTGTTAACTATTATAATAGCTAAAGCTTTTCTGCTGAAACTTTCTTATTTTTTTTGTTATTACGTGTTTTACTTTTGACACAAACTAATCATTATCCTGCCATAAGTATATATATACATATATCTTGTTTCTCATGTTCTACAAAATATATTTTATAGATGTATATGTGAATATGTATAAGTATATTTACAAATATATGTATGTATATATTTGAGAATATGCTAACCCATGTAAGCTAACATTTGCTTGATTAGTATTTTCTTTGAATTTTAGATTTGTTTATGTGCAGGAAATAGAAAAATATTTCTACAATAAAAAAATGAAGAGTAGTCATTCACGTTGCAGAAAAGTGCAGAAAGCTTTACTGCACAGTAGAAGGTGTTACTGCACAGCAAAAAGCTTTACTGTGCAGCAGAAAGCTTTACCGCACAGCAAAGGGTATCACTGCACAACAAAAAGTTTTACTGCATAGCAAAAAACTTTACTACACAGCAAAAAGCTTTACTGCGCAACAGAAAATTTTATTACACAACAAAAGGTTTTACCGCACAACAAAAAAGTCAATCCTTTGGTAGAAACTGAAGAAAAGTTCCTCCTGCAGCAAAAACAAGGGAAGAGCCCACTTTGCAGCGTCTTCCCTTGGACTTGGACTCAACGTTTGCACACAAACTAGCAACGACAAAATGGTACTTTGGAACCTATTTCGCGGAGCACCATGTCCAACTTCCTTCTTAAAAAAACGCCTAGACTAAGCATTGTCCAATAACATCAAGATGCGTTGTCTAAGGTACAAGAAACATAAAAAGAACCCTCGACAGGGTAATCAAAGTATTATTGAGGTACTCCGGAATTTTCCGTGCAAAATTTTTTTTTAACCTCCTCCTTCACTAAATTGCCTACAACGAGCCAAAATCGTTGAAAGAATCCTGCATAGAATCCATCTAGCCCGGGGACTTTATAGGGCTTGAGAGATTTAAGAGCCTCAAATATTTCTGTCATTGACCAGAATATCAAGTTGAGAACTATCCTCTTCTGTAATTCGGCGGTGCCAAAGGGGGGGGGGGGGGGGGGGGGGGGGGGGGTGCCACTCATTGAGTAGAACACTGCATTGGGAGGAAGTGAGAAGATCAAGAAACCCGTCTTATAAAATTAGCAATTTCATGTTCTCCATACAGCCAATTTCCCATACAATCCTTCATGCTAGTAATGCGATTTCTTCTTCTTCTAATAAGGGCTGAGGTATGAAAAAATGCGGTTTTTCTATCTCCCTCGACCACCCAAGATATGGAGCTTTTCATACTCCAGAAATCAGTTCTCTATTCATGGCCCCTTGTCTTCTCTCCATACCTCGAATAGTTTTTTTTTTTTCAGTCAGCTCTCTTCCCAAAACCAAGAAATAAAAAAATAATAATAATAATAAATAATGCCCACTTTCTTTAATTCACTCACAAAACCATGCACCAAAGCAAGAACTGCTTGGTCACCAAATCCCTAAATCACCTCTAAACCCCCATATTTCCATAGAAAGTGAGTTAAAAAAATCACGATGAAACCAACTAAGAAATGACAATTTAAATGAGTCGGACTGGGACTGGGACTGTCGTGATTGTGGCAGGGAAGGAAATGGGATTGTGTTTTCTAGAGAGAATTTGCATGCCTTTTTTTTTTTTTTTCCCTCACAATGGTTAGTTCCCAAGTCTTTTCCTTTCAAGAATTTCCAATACTAGTTTCAGTTTAGATCACTCTCAAACAGCCTTGTCTTATAGTAATGGGGGATCTCTCATAAAGAAGTATGCAAAATGTAGGGCGTTCAAGAAAGACAAACGAGATCTGTGCTTTCTTGGCTCACAGCTAAACCAAAGAAAATACTAAGAATTTACTTACCCATTATAAATAAATAAATAAATAAAAAGCAAAACTAATAAAAAGACCACTAAAAAATAAAAAGCAAAACTAAGAAAAAGCAAGAAAGGAGAAGGAAAACACTAACAATTTTTGCATCACTGAGGCTCAAGATTTTTTTAACTCATTCTGATATGTATTAATGGAGTCAAACTTTCCTGAGGCCTTCATTTACTTTAAAAAAGACTATAGACCACTAAACAAGTCAATATGTCTTGTGTGCGGTTCACAGATGCTTAAAAAGGTTGTGCTGCAAAAATCATGAGTGATCACCATTGCTTCTTTCCCTTTTTCTTTCTCTTGTTGGCACTGGCACTATTGCTGCTGCCACCACTCTTGGTGCCATTTCCAGTTCTGCCCGGTGGGCTCTCAGTGGAGGTACTCGCACTGGAATTGTCAAACATGCCTGTTTGCACTGCATTCTGTAACCACTCAAAGAATTCTTCCTCTGTCATGGTCTCTTCCATATTGAATTGTGGCATTCGACCACCTCTTTGTCCTGAACTTGTCCCCTTTCCGCTGTTATGCTTGGAGGTTACACTAGTGTTGACATGAAAACTTGGCTTGTGAGTGTTGGCTGGACATCTCATCCCCTGCATAAAATTTAGTTTTATTCAATTTACTTTCAATGTGGAGGTGCAGCACGGGTGCAAGGGTGACGCATGCAGCTGGTTCACGCAAAGAGAGAGCATCTCTTAATTCTAGATACCCAAGTTTCCCATTAAAAACATCTACGGGATTCTTCCACCAAGCCACATTATATTTTTAATTCATGATTGCATTAGTTTTGGATGAAGAGATGAGGTTTTTTTTTTTTTAATGATTGCATTTGCCTGTGAGATTTGTTTCTTTGTTGATGGATAAGTCAGCATTTAGACACTGATTTGGAACTGAAACCATCCAACTGCCTTTGATGCAGAATTCCTAAAAAAACAATGCAGGGACTCTAATGCATAGCATGTCACCAAAAGCAAAACCAGTTCAATTATATAATGTCCTATGATGCAGAATATAAATAAGCATGAAACTGAGTCAGAGACAGTCATCTGCTGTTAAATACATGATGACCTCATTTTAAATAATGCATCAAAGCCTAGAACACAAAGTAAGTTCCATTCCAAAAGGCATCCAAATTCCTACCAACAGTTGATTTTTTTCATAGTGAGAGCTACATATTTTCCTTTTCACTTGTAGTTGTGTTGTACATTGCAGCACATGGTTGTGAAATTAGCACATTTATAGCTTCCTTGATTAATCTTTCACTCAGTATATTCTTGAGGAAATGCAGAGATGTTCAGAGAAATCCATTCAGATAATGAAAACATTAAGTTACCTGACAAATATACCATTCGGTAGCATCATATATCCTGCCATCTGCGCAAACAAATGCAGAGGGAGCATCTACCTGCTTATATGACACCATGTTAAAAAGAGAAATCATTTCCAAATTCACATTATACACCATTTAAGATATGCTCACTATTATATGTATACTATAAAACTCCTTCAAGATTATAATCATTGTTTCTTTTCCTTCTCTTTTTCTTTTTCTTTTTTTTTTTTTTTTTTTTCTCTTTCTCCTTTTGGTGGGAAGAAAGGGGTGTTCACAAACAATTACTGTTTTGAACACACAACTCACCCCCACCTTGCTCTTACAATGAACTAGCAGAAGGGAGAACCATAAATATAGTAAAATTCAAAAACAAGCTTCCTCACATAATGTATTACTGGTACATACCTTCTGCAGAAGTCCGAAAAGGAAGGGCTGGGAAGACTGTTCAACCCATCCATCACCATCTTTTGCTTGATGAAAATCTTTGCATTCCTTCAAAAGGGAAATTCCCAGAGGAAAATTAACCACCGGGGACAAAATTACTTACAATTAGCAAAAAGAAGCATCATTTTTAAATCTAGACCATGTCATGTAGCATGATAATATGCTTAGTGCCAACTTTCACAAATGTATGCTAATTGAAGACCATTCTAACATACCTGGCACCATCTTGCTTGAAATTTTGATTTCCTGGTGTGCACCCAGACATGTTGATTGCCACACTTTTTGCAGGCTATTCGTCTTGAATCTCCAAGTGGATCCTCACCACCAGCCTCTGAGTGTGCAAATCCAGAGGCAAAGAGACCATGCCCTCCACTCTGTGCAATCAATTGCATCAAAAGCTTAGGAAAAATGAAAGAATTAAAATACAAAAAAACAGGAGCTTATTCAAGTGTCACAATCTGGGTGTGAAGTTGTAAAAAGCTTTTATTTAACAAACAAAGTAGGGTTCAATCACTTAACAAATATAGTATAGTATTTGATCCCCTAAGTATATCTGAGAAAAAGACAGTTCAACGTGAAATCCAAAGACATTCAACTAGATACACATACATGTGAAATGAATGACAATAGGGAGTCACCATATGCTGTGGCATGATTGCTAGGTTTAACATTAACTAGTTTGTTGTATCAAATCACCCTTACCTTTTGATACACATATTCATGATATTGCAAGGTTGCAAAAAACAACATGAATATTGAGGGAAATATGAAATTCATAACAGGCAGTAAGATATTTGATAGGAAAAAATGGCTGAACCGAAATGGGCAATCAATGCTTGTGAATTAGGGAATGGGTATTAGATGTCCAAGGAATTCCCATTCCGAAGATTTGATCCACATAATTAGGTCAAATGTATTGATTTTACCATTGGAAGTATTGATAAATGCTCTTTTCCCTACACATCTCTCATTCAAGTCACTTTGAACTATTAAAAAGGTAAAAACAGCCTTTATTCCTTTACAGTTAGGGGGCCACTCTTATCATGTGATTTTGATTTATCATAGAACATAGGAATCAAAATCCACCTCCTCCCTGTGTTCGAGATTCCCACATTTTGTGTGCAAACCTTGCCGCCTGTCATTGATTCCCACACCCAATTACATCAAAGCTGCATTACCAATATGATTCTGGGGCAGAACTGAAATAGGATACCGGTTTCCCACACCCAATACAGATGAAACAAAAAATGCTGAAAAGAATGGAATCAAGATATACACATAAATACCATTTGAGAAGTGCTTTGGAATCTACGGAATAAGTTCAGCAGCTCCTCCCTTCTTAATTCATCATCATATGTTTTTCGCTTCTGAGTATCAAGTAGAATCTAGAAAACATAAAAACAAACCAAAAAAAAAAATCGGCATTATAATCAGACATGAAAAAGAAACAATAACAACAACAAAGCCTAAGTCGCAAATTTTTCAGGGTCAGCTATGGATCCTAAAAAACAAAATAGAATAAATAAAAAAAAAAATCTTTGCAATAGAAACCAAAAGATTTACCTCATATGCATTTTGAAGTTTCTTAAAAGATTCTGCAGCCTTTTCATTGCCCATATTCTTATCAGGATGGACCAACATTGCCTAAAGGCAATTACAAAACTTAGTCAATAAAACTAAATTCTCTCCTTATAATCTATGGATAATGAGAGGTTATAAAGAAACAATAAAAAAGTTTCAAAAAAAAAAAAATAGAAAACTACAAGATTACACATTTGAATATCATTGAAGCAAACTGAAAATTCATCTGTAGATATCACACCATATTCGACTGATAAGGCTAATGAAAGCTCCAATGGAATAACATCAAGTGACAATTATATTACATAATCATGCCAATCTAGTGATCAGAGAATGCCATTTACCTTTTTCCTATATTCCCGTTTGAGTACAGAAACATCTATGTCCTCATACCGGGACAAGCCCAACACCGAGTAGTGATCAGTGCAGTTTAACAAGCGAACCACCTCTTCTTCAGAAGTTAACTCAGAATCAGTCCCACTGGTTGAGGGAACTCCTGGACCACGGTCAGCTGATAACCCCGGGCCAGTTTCAGAGGTTGAAGCATGGGCCGTGTCACCATGAAAGAAGCCCGGTTGACCTTGCATCCCAGATCTTTGTTCTGGGAACCTATTGGATCCTCTATGCTGATTTATATTATTCTTTAGGAAGTGTATTAGAACATCACTCGAAAAAAAAGAGAAATTCAAACCGATAAGCAAACCAAGCCATCCAGCGTATGCCCAAGCACAGTATATAGAATACACAGTGGTGATTAATAAAGCAATGCGTTCGTGGCTCAACATGAAAGCCAACCCTGAATTTGAAACAATGTTAAACCCCAGCAGTTTGAGTATTTAACAAACAATTAGAAGAGATGATCAACAAGCAAAGTTAGGTAAGAGGATCACCTCCAAGGAAGATGACAAACGCAGTTGTCCAAAAGCTTCCATAAAACCACAAGAAAACAGTTCCAGAAATGGCAACAACCAGAATTGCGAGAGTGAACCCAATAAAAACTCCAATAAGAGCAGCTAAGCCCTGAGTAATCATTATAGTCATAATAGGAATATAAGAATATGAAAGATACAATAGCTAAACTAACAATACAATCAGCAAAGCACTTAACAAAAACTCTATGAAAGTGAAAACTATAAAAACAGTCCACAAAAAGATAAAGTCATGCCAATTATTCTGAAAATATATATATAGACTTCATTAGTCTTGTGTTTTAGCTGCATGCGTAACATGTTACACGTGAAATCCACATCATGCTATCACCTGAATTTTTGAAAGGTTACATGAGGGTATATTCATGTTTGAGCCTGGTCAAAGCATAAAAAAGTTACAAGTGCCATCCACAAGGTTCAACTCCTGGTAACCAAAGGAGAATAGATATGTGCCCAGGTATAAAGGACTGCATAACCAGGGATAGCAACTACAGTATCACCTGAATATATATTAATACCATTAGGAGCAGACATCATAAGTTGAAACTCTAAACATAAAAAACAAAAAATAAAAACCATCCCACTTAACAACTCACTAAGTGATCAAGCCTGATTAGTAGCTTCTTTGAAAAGATTATGGCCAAAGAGCTATTGCCCTAATTTCATGATCATAACACACATACAACAACAATAAAGCCTTAGTCCCAAAAATTTGGGCTTGATTATGGCTTCTCAACAAACTAAAATGAGTCAGCCACATATATTCTTCTTTGTCATTCTAAAATATCCAACACCATACTCTCTATCTCCTCCATATATATAAGTAACTTTGTCCCAGATTTGATATTCTTTGTCACCTTTTTAATTAACATGTCCTTTTTTACTACTACCAATATTATTTTAGGTCCTCTAATTCTTTTTATTTCTTCCACTAGAATCATATCACTTTTTCTCACTAGTGCATCAAATGCGCTCCTTTGCACTAATCAAACCATCTCAAATAACTCTATCTCATCCTATCACCAATATGAACTACCCTATCTTTAAACAAAATTCTTCATTTCATTCCTATCTTAAAATTCTCATTTCAACTACACTCACTGTATGGACATGTTACTTCTTAATAGTCCAATATCAATATCATAAAGCATAGCTAGTCTTCTAGCAACTTCTATATTTTTCCTTTTAACTTCATAGATATTTTACGATTACACAATACTGGTGGTGAACTTCTCCACTTCATCTACCGTGCTTTTATCCTATGATTCACATCCTCGACATTCTCTTTATCCTTATGAATAATTTATCCAAGGTATTACAAGCACTCACTCTTTACTATCTCTAGACTATCAAGTTTACAACTTCTTCATCTTTGTTTCTAGTTATACTAAACTTACACTCCATGTAATCTATTTTAGTCTTACTTAACCAAAATCCTTTATATTCTAAAGCATCCCTCCAAATTTCGAACTTGGAGACAATTCCAAATTCATAACACCCACCTAAGTCATATAGTAAGAAATCATTTGAAATCAAAATTCCAGTTAGAATGCTCACTCACATGAAAACAATCCAGTGCATCAAGCTTTTTCACTCCAAAATCCTTCATTGTAGTAAGTGAGGATTTAAATGCCTCATTGAAATTGAATGGGACTACCATTTTCAAATATAAAAGAGCACATGAGTGGCAAAACCATCATTGAGATTCCAAAATACATCCACAAAACATAAAAGAGAGCCATGACGCACTGACGGTACAAAACTGCATTCAGGAATCTTTGACATGATGCATCTTTTTTTTTCAATACTATATGACATTTTTTGACATACTGGCTTCCACTTAACACAATAAATTTCAATAGGGCAGATATAAACAGTAAGAATACTTAAAATTATAACCAGATTGAAGTCATTATTTACCAAGGGGGGTATCCAAGGCACCCCTAATTTATAAATACAGAACATCAGAAGCAAGAAGGTGCCTACCATGGTTTTGTACAGTTTAGGAGGAGGATTTAAGATACCTTCAATAAGAAGGGTTAAATTTTAGTATCCATGCTGTTAATTGTAAACTTTTTGTAGAGGTTGCCAAACTAGCTGATATGGCAACAAAGCACATGAATGTATTTTGGATATTTAACTGTATTTGAAGGCTTTCCCCTTTTGTGGTATCAAAAATAAATTCAGAAAATTGGGATTCTTAAGAAAATCATTAACCCTTTTATTTTTGGTCTGACCTTAACAACAATAAACATATGCATTGCAATGGGGAAAATGGGACTGAAAAATAGAAGTATATTATCTTAAAAAAAATTATTTAAAAAATTGAGTCCAACCAGAACACCTATGAACAAATGAAGCACTGAGATTTGTTGCTAACTCAAACATAAACAGGACTTACCAAAACAACAAGAAACTTGAGTATCCCAACCATAGCAATTACTGAGAAAATGCTGAACCATATTACTGAGAAGAAGGATGTTGTCCCCATGCGTAAGAAGGAATCCATGCCTCTGAGAGCACAGTCTAACCAAACCATTGATATGAGTAGCATTATGCTCCCAACTTGCATGAGCCATTTCAAAACAACAGGATATGCCTGCTCAATCTTCATTCTAGCATGGTCACAAGCGTTTGATATTTTGGTTGTTAGAGTCATAAACAACGGTCTTTGCCTTTCTAGCCATTCACTAGATGCCTTTAAGATTGACAATGTCGATGTACTCATGCTTCTAACCACCGAATTATCTGAAAACTCAATATTTTCTAACACAGATTTTATATTCAGACCATTATGCAAAAATGGCAGGCTAGATTTTGTATGTTTTTGACCTTGATTAGTTCCATCTAATGTCGCATTTTCTTGTTTGGTTGAAGCTTCAATATTTCCATTGCAATTCCCTAAATCATCCCTAGAAGACATTGGTCGATCTGGCTGTTGAAGTACATCCATCCCCTGCTTCTCTTTCCTTAAAAGGTTCTCAGACTTTTGTGAACTTCTGTTCTCATCTCCTGCATAATTGGTTTTACTCACACTCTCTGCAAAATTGCCTGGTTGGTTACCATTTGGGAGTTCTTCTCCAGGAAAAACCTTCACCTCACGTCCTTTTCCCCGCCCTTTCGTATCTGGTGGACTACACCCTGAACCTGACCCACTTCTTTTGTGGTTTAATGTATGGTGATCCACCCCATTCTTTTGTTGATTACCTTTCCGAGCCATGATGCAATAATATTTCAGTATTGTTTTAAGGAGACATCAAGTAAAGTATTTACCAATTCCACCAAAGGGGCCATAGGCTAACTATGTGAGAAGCACAACCTGTCAAAGGATACAGACAGATTACCAAGATTGCTAAATCGGCAGACACTGCCAAAAGCCCCCCAAACCCCCACCCCCCCCCCCCCAACAAAAAAAAAAAAATGCTGAAACCACTAAAGTAACACTGGCGAAAATATTCTGTAATAGATATATCTATAAGCCAGGCAAAGATTAACAAGGATCCAATCATTTTTAGGGTCATCTGGTAAAACAACTACATAAATCCATGTAAATAGAATGATCTTTGGCATCCAAAATGACATACTGCCAGATCAAAAAGAAATTCATTTTTATATTACCAAAACAAAAGACTGTTATTTTCTATAATTAGATACAAATTAAAAGTCCAATGAGGTCAATTCTATAACACATGAAGCATACAAGAAAAGCACCAGTAAAAAACCACAACCACATCTAAATACATGAAAGGGCGTTTCATCATAAAAGTCATGAGGATTTGGGGCTACCAAAATATCTAGTGTAGCAGGAGCCAACTTCATAAATATACAAAATT
Organism: Castanopsis chinensis; assembly: GCA_032878915.1. Taxonomy (NCBI): domain Eukaryota; kingdom Viridiplantae; phylum Streptophyta; class Magnoliopsida; order Fagales; family Fagaceae; genus Castanopsis; species Castanopsis chinensis. The sequence continues at coordinate 4,993,030 of JAVQMG010000113.1, forward strand.
AGTGGCAATGGCCATATGAACCCTCATGACTAAGGGCCACCATTTAGTTTTGTTAATACTCTTACCATAGTGAATGGCAGCCTCCTACTACCCAATTGCTAAGTTCTCTAATATCTATATGAAGGTGATAAAGAAAGATGATATTAGCTAGTTGGGAAAAGAGGGCCAACATTGAGTGGCAATAGAATCCTAATGAACAAAGAGCAACCTAAATAGCTAATCAAATATTACCAAAATCTGATCATTTCAAGCCAGTAGAAATTGAAAAATGATGTAAGGAAATACATATACTTCGAGGTTTACTTAGTCCTTTCTAAAATAAATTTCACCCACAAAATTTTACATAATTATCCCCATATATCTCCAACCTTCAAATTTGAGCTATACAAATCCTTTTCACCACAAATTTCGCTCAAATTTTATATAATCATTCGTATATCTCAAAGCTTTTACCCAAAAAAAAAAAAAAATGAGAACTACAAAGACCACGCCACATATCTTCAAAAAAAATCGTACAACAAGAACAAATTTGTGAGAACACAAAATAAACCCATTTGAGAGCCAAACCCCCAAATTTCATTCAAGGAAAAAAATAATGATACAAACACCCCCACTTCCAAATATTGAATAAAAATGTTGCTACATAGAAAATAACGTTAGCTAACACATAAGTAGAGAAAATAAACAATACCCAGAAAAGAAAATCTTCCATAGACAAAGAATTGGCAACAAATGAACCTCAGCAAGGGCATACCTTGAGCCTTAGACAAGTCGAGGTATGTGCCAAACAGAAACTAAGCCCTGAAAACCAGATGGGTTTCTTTTCTTTTTCTTTGTTTGGTTTATCTGAGCATTTGTAAACCCTAAAGTGTGATCGTCTTCTTGGTCATCAACGACAATCAATTTCTGCTATTGACTATTGCTTATTGCTGCTCTAAAATCTTTGTTTGTAATTGGACATGTGGGTCAGTTAAAAAAATGAAAATGAATATGAAAATGAGGAAGCTGTGAATATGTGTGTGTGTGTGTGTGTGTATTATGCGTGTCAGAAATAAGGGATTCCAATTGCCAGAGACAGAGAGACACGAGCGAAGCTCTAAGCCTAGTAGTTCCTGTCATGACTATTCCATGATATGCTGGAATACTGCTCTGTTTGGTTGACTGAGATTACATATTCTGATCAAGAATTAGGAACACCTTGTGCCTAGAGTAGAACATAGCCAGTAACCACATTGGTCCAAAAATAAATAAATAAATGATAAATCTCGTAGTGTTTTTTTGTTTTCAGTAAAATACATGTTCAAAGCTTTTCAAAATTAAGGGGGTTTGGTAGAATACTTTGCGATGAGATTTTTGTAATTTTTTAAAATACCTGTAGATGAAAAAGTAGATAAAAATACATGTAGTATTGTTTAAAATATAAAAATGTGATTTAAAATAGTATAAACTAACTTTATATTTTACTCTATTTTTAAGACATATTACATAATATCCGGTACGGACACAAAAGGATCTAACTTTTGTGTGCATACCGCAATGTGTTAAACCAATTTACTACTAACTACCAGAGTGATGTGAGACAAACGTTTTTTTTTAGAAGGTTTATACTACAAGGACGGTGGGGAAAAGACGCGATGGTTGTTAGTTTGTTATAAACAAGGTAGTAAACAAGTCAAACTGAATAAGTTATTTATGTTTGTTCATTTGAGTTATTTTGAACATAATTCTTAAAATAAAAGAATAAGAAATATTTAAAAAAAAAAAAAAAAAAGCTATTTTGAACACAATCAAGCTCGAACTTATCACAAAGTTCTATTACATGTTCAAGCTTATTTTATTTTCTTATTAAATTTGTTCTCAAGTTAATTGATTATATTTATATATATATATATAACAAAAATCACAACTAAAATTTGTTGTTTGTTCACAAATCCTTGCTAATAATTAATAACTATATTATAATTAAAATTATATTATTTGATTTAATCAATTGTAACAGTTGTTGGTTTATCAACTTATAAAAATTAGATTCATCAACCTTGTTTGGTTAAATATTGTACACAAGTTATACTATGAAATTGATTATTTATATTATCAATAAATTACAAACAAAATATGATACCTTATAAGCTTAGTTGCAAATTTACACAATCCAATCTCAAATCTATATAAGCATATTTTTATTAATTCATACATATAAACACAATGTTATATATGCTCAAAACAAGCTTCATGCCTATAAATTTGTTTACACATACATTCTTATGTTTGAACTTAACTCATTTTCTAATAAATGAACATAAACAAGTTTTTTTCTTGAGTTGAACTCGAGTTATTAATAAAAACTTAGTTCATTTATATCCTTAGTTATAAACACAAGTGATGTATGACCATTTAGAACCTCAATGGTTTCACATTCAATATCTCATAAGATCTATATAATAAGTTCAAGTTTCTGATGGTTGAATAAGAAATTTGGAATTCAGTCTCTGCCTACATTAAAAATCGATTAGTGTCTTAGTCTAATTGAAACTCTATCAAAAAGTCTCCTAATCATTATCTTAGAGTTATCATATGGAGTTTTATTAACTATTAATTGGTGTGTGTAAGACAAGGAATAAAATAATACCTACCCAAAATAAACGTTAAATTGTCCAAGAGATAGGGAAGGAAAAAAAAAAAAAAGAATTCGACTATTTGGAATATCTCTTTACAAGGATTATATATCCTAAAATAATATGCAATTACTCATGAGGCTACCTACGTTTTTTTTTTTTTTTTTTTTTTTTTTTTTTTTTTTTTTTATAAGGTTACCTAAGTATTAAATTCATTGGAGTGAGACGTGACGATCTCAAATTCAATCTTTAACATTATTAGTTTATGGGATTTTCAAAATGTCTCAATAAAATTTGATTAATAACTATTATGAGTACAAGGATCCCTAATCCAATTCAAATGGGCAACCAAGATTATTTCTGAGGAGGATACACCTAAGACCTCGGGGACTGGCATTAGCTATGTGAGGCGCATGAAGTTAAAACATCATAAAGGAAATAAAGCAGACTCGACACAAAATACGAGAAGAATGAAGGAAGAGGGGTGTAGAAGCCATCCCCACCACATTAAATACAAGACAACCACTCCCCTGACCCCATTAATGAGAAAATGACCATGAACAATAGTGACACAGCTAAGATTTCAGGGTAAAAGTTTACTAGTATGTTCCGGATGAGACAGAAGTCCTAGGAATGCAATCTCAGCCCTCCAAGTGTAGGATTAGGATGATTTGTGTTTAAATATAAAAGAAAAATTAAGATCCATATGTGGGGGATGGAGAAAAAGAAAGAGAAAAAGACTTTGTAACCAAGAACTGAAATGTTTGTATAAGTGAGAAAGAAACACACATATATAAAATAGACATTCCTCGAGCCCAACCGAGGAGCCTCTTTTCTTCATAATTTGTTGCCCTAGTCATTTTATTTGCTTCTTATCTCATTATGATTAACTTTAACTTATTGAGTGATCAATATCTAACTCATTCTCTAGCAAATTTATTGTGGTGGGCTTATTGGGCCATTGTCCGAGTCATTTTTGGGTAATGGATCAAGTTGTGCCCTTATAATTGGTGCCATCTGTGGAAAATATTGAACATACCTGAGTTAGTTCAACCATGGTGGGTTCAGAGGAGTCAGTGGAATCGCAACGTCAAGATCATTTTTTGAATCTTGAGCAAAGGAAAGATTGTGAGGTTAGTGTGCATATAACCCATACCAATAGAAGTCATTCTAGAAGTGGAAGCCCTGTGTCTCATGGGGAGCATACTAGAAACTTGCAACTGGAGATAAATCATCTACGTAGGAAGTTGTGTCTGAAGCAGAGGAGAGGGACACCATCAAGCATAGAATCTCTGTCTGATGATGATGACAATTACAGACCTCGATCAAGGACTCCTATCAATGAGTCTTTATCCTATAACGAAGAGCGTCATCATAAGCAAAGGAAGAGACGCCCGACTTATAAAGGCTTGGGAAATGATACTATGAGCAAGGCTTTGCATTAAATCTTGAAGTCCCCGTTTACTCAGAAGATTGATAGGGCAAACATTCCTTAGCAGTTCACACAGCCCACGTTTACCATGTATAATGGTAGAACGGACCCGATGGAGCATGTTAGTCATTTTAACCAAGGAATGGCTGTTCACTTGAGGAACGAGGCCTTGATGTGCAAGGTGTTCCCATCTAGCTTAGGACCAATTGCGATGAGGTGGTTCGATGGTTTGGATGAGGATCAATTAACTCCTTTCAAAAGTTTACCAGGGCCTTTGGAGCCCGATTTGTCACTTGTAGTAGGTTTCCTCGTCCCCTGGACTCTTTGCTATCTATGACTATGCGAGAAAGTAAGACTTTAAAGACTTACTCAGATAAGTACTAGGAGATGTTTAACGAGATAGATGGAAATTTTGAGGATGTAGCAATAAGGACGTTCAAAGTCAGTCTGCCCACTGAGCACGATTTGAGGAAGTTCTTGACTAGGAAGCTTGCCCGAAGTATACGTCAATTAATGGACCTGATTGATGAGTACAAACGGGTGGGGGAGGATCAGCAACAAGGAAAGGGAAAAAGCGAAGGTAATTCCCCAGGACCGAAGAGATTTTAGGTCAAAAAGGTATAATAGCAATCAGCCTAGAAGAAATTTTGCTGGACATGCTGGGCCTACTACTCCCCAAGTAGTTAACACAGTATTCAGGGAGCTTGTACACCAAATCCTAGAGAAGATAAAGAATGAGTCATATTTCAAGTGGCCAAATAAGATGAAAGGAGACCCCTATGAAGCAAAATCAAAGTCTTCATTGCCAGTACCATCAGGACCAAGGACACACTATAGAAGATTGTGGGACTTTACATGACTACCTTGAGCAGTTAGTCAAAGTTAGGAAGTTGAAACAATTCCTGTATCAGCCCACTGGGTCGGAGAGTCAGGTCAGATCAGCACACCGAAAGGACGCTTCCTCAAGACCACCCCTGGAATAATCAGTGTTATTCTTGCTGCCCTAGGTCAGACTGGTTCGTATCCATCAAGGGTTATGCCTAAAGCAAGGCCACACACTGAGGATTTGGTCCCTGATTCTAAGCATGGAAGAATGGAAGTCCGACTAGCTCTAAGTTTCTCTGATGAGAATAAGGTTGGAACTTTTCAACTGTATGATGATGCCTTGGTCGTTACCCTCCGAATAGGGGGGATATGATGTGAAAAGAGTCTTGGTGGACCAGGGCAGCAAGGTCGAAATCATGTACCCTAACCTATATAAGGGGCTTAAGTTAAAGCTCGAGGATTTAGTCAGCTATGATTCCCCTCTAGTAGGGTTTGATGAGAAGACGGTTATCCCAAGGGGCCAGATCAGACTTCCTGTTCAAGCAGGATCAGAAGTAGTTGAGGTAGATTTTATTGTGGTAGATGCATATCCTCCCTATACTGCTATCATGGCAAGGTCTTGGCTTTATGCCATAGGGGTTGTTTCTTCAACTTTGCACCTAAAGGTGAAGTATCCCTTAAAGGACCAAGTCGAGGAGCTGATTGGAAATCAGAATATGGCCAAGCAATGCCTAGTTGCGGCAATTAGACATCAGTATAAGGGTAAATCCTCTGCCACAACAGAAAGGGCTTTATAAAAACCAAAGGAGTCGGAAATGTCCTCGGATGCTATAGCTGAGGGTGAGATGTGAAGAGTTGGAAAAGATCACTATTGATAATGATGACAATAAGTATTTTCAAGTGAGAGTTTAGTTGCCTTCTCGGGAGAAGGAAGAGTTGGTTGCTTTCCTTAGAAAGAACGTTGATGTATTAGCCTAGAGTACTTATGAAGCTCCCAAGGTGGATCTAAGTTTGATTTGTTACCATCTGAATGTTAATCCATCTATCACCCCCAAGAAATAACCACCTCGGCACTCTTCCAAAGAACATTTTGATGCTGTCAAAGAAGAGGTGGTGAAGCTTAAGTGCACAGGGGCAATAAAAGAGGTTTTTTACCCAAAATGGTTGGCCAACATGGTGGTGGTAAAAAATAAAAATGGAAAATGGAAAATGGCAAATGTGTGTGGACTTCACAGATCTAAACAAAACTTGCCCCCAAGGACCCCTTCCCGATACCTCGAATAGACCAGTTGGTGGACGTGACAGTTTGTCATCCTCAGATTAGCTTTTTAGATGCCTTTTAGGGGTACCATCAAATACCATTAGTTCTAGCTAACCAAGAGAAGACTGCTTTTGTAATGCCCACTAGGAATTATCATTACAAGGTGATGCCATTTGGATTGAAGAATGCTAAGTCTACTTACCAAAGGATAATGACTAGAATGTTTGAACCCCAACTTAGCAAGAATATTGAAGTCTATATTGATGACATGGTGGTGAAAATCAAAGCAGAGACCGAGCATGTGAATGAGCTCGGAAGTGTTTTTAAGGTGTTAAGAAAGCATAAATTACGCCTTAATGCTTCTAAATGTTCCTTTGGCATTAGTTCATGCAAGTTTTTGGGTTACATGGTTACCCACCGTGGGATTGAAGTTAATCATGATCAGGTTAAGACAATTAATGACTTGCAACCTCCTCGAAATCCTAAGGAGGTCCAAAAGTTGATAAGAATGACTGCAGCCTTGAACAGATTTATCTCCCAGTCCGTTGATAGATGTAGGCCATTCTTCTAACTTTTGCACAAGTGGAAAGGGTTTGAGTGAAACGAGGAGTGTGCCCTAGCTTTTCAGCAATTGAAGGATTACCTTTCTCGGCCACCCATTATATCCAAACTCGAGGAGGAAGAAATTCTTTTCACTTACATTGCTGTGGAATCTCATGCAGTTAGTTTGGTATTGGTGAGGGTAAAGAATGGAGTACAGCAGCCAGTCAGTCTATTATGTGAGTAAGTCACTACACAAAGCAGAGCTTTGTTATTTATGCGTAGAAAAAGCCATGTTGGCAGTGATGCACTATACACGAAAACTCCCTTATTACATCCAGGCTCATACAGTTGTGGTTTTAACTTAACTCCCTCTGTAGTTGTTGCTCCGAAAGGCTGATTATACAGGGAGAATTGCCAAGTGAGGGACGATCTTAGGGGCATTTAACATAAAATACATGTCTTGGACCTCCATTAAAAGGCAAGTTCTTGCATATTTGGTGGCCGAGTTTACTGAGTCTCCAATAGAGGGGGTAGACGAAGAACATAGCTCAGGAAGAAAGCAGGTTCAAGCAATTTCTCTACGAGGGCCCTCATCTTGGAAGTTGTATGTTAACGGTGCGACATATCAGAAGGGATCTGGGGTAGAGCTGGTTATAGTGTCCCCAGATAGGATCACCATTGAGAAATCTTTAAGATTAAGTTTCTCGGCCACGAACAATGAAGCTGAGTATGAGGTTTTGCTAGAAGGGATTGCTACAGTTCAAAAGATGGGAGGAAAGGTTATTGAAGTGTTCTTGGACTTAAGGTTAATTGTAGGACAAGTAAAGGGAGAGTTGGAATCTAAGGATTTGAGAATGCAAGAGTATCTGAATCAAGCTCTGCATTTGTAGTCAGGTTTTGCATTTTTCACCATACAAAAAATCCTAAGAAGTAGTATTATTGCTTGGCAACTCCAGAAACCTCCTCTAGACAAGACCTACCTCAGGTTATACTTGTTAAGGATCTACATAAGCCTGCCAAGGAGAAGAAGTGGAAAGTCCAAGTTCACCAGATCATGGTCGGGCCTAGTTGGATGGATCCTCTAGTTTTATTTCTCAAGGTGGGTGTTTTGCCTAATAAGAAGGGAGAGGCGGACAAGATACAGAGGAAAGCTCCTCGATTTTGGTTGTCCGAGGAGCAAAAGTTGTACAAGCATTCCTTCTCTGGACCATTCTTGCTTTGTGTTCATCTTGAGGCAGTGGAACTACTTTTGGAAGAGTTGCATAAGGGGATATGTGAAAGTCCTACAGAGGGCAGGTCGTTGTCACATAAAGCCCTTACTCAAGGGTATTGGTGGCCAAGTATGCTGAAAAAGGCACAAGAGTACATTAAAAAGTGTGATCAGGGCCAAATATTTGCTCCGAATATTCATCAGCTTGGGGGGGGTACTCAATCCTTTGTCTAGTCCATGGCCATTTGTTCAATGGGGCTTGGACATCGTAGGACCATTTCCCAGGGCTGTGGGAAACTGAAGATGGCTTCTAGTCGGAATTGATTACTTCACGAAGTGGGTGAAGGCCAAGCCATTGTCCAATATCAGAGATGTAAATGTAGAAAAGGTTCATTTGGAAGAACATCGTTACTCAATTTGGGATTCCTCACACCCTCATCTCGGACAATGGGCTCCAATTTGACAGCAAAGCCTTCAGGAGATACTGCTGTGAACTGGGCATTAGAAACCGATATTAAACTCTAGCCTATCCGCAAGGAAATGGGCAAGCTGAAGCAGTTAACAAAATCATAATAAACGGGCTTAAAAAGAGGTTAGATGAAGCAAATGGTAGATGGGTAGAGGAACTACCACACGTCCTTTGGACATATTGGACCACCTCTCATTGGTCAACGGAGGAAACACTATTTTCAATGACCTATAGGTTTGAGGCTGTGATCCCTCTAGAGTCTGGGTTTCCAAAATTAAAGACGAGCTTGTTCACTCCCAAATAGTAATGATCAGCTATTGGAGAAAAATTTAGACTTGCTTAACGAACGAAGGGAAGAGGCCATGGTTCAACTAGTGTACTACCAACAAAAGCTTAAGCAGGGGTATGATACTAGTGTGAGGGTAAGGCCATTAGCCCCAGGAGACTTAGTACTGAGGAAAGTAGTGGGTACTGCAAAGAATCCATCATAGGGAAAGTTAGGGCCCAATAGGAAAGGGTCATATCGCATCACCTCGGTAGCTAGAATCGGTGCCTACTTTCAAGAAGATCTAGATGAAAATGTTGTACCACGTCTATAGAATGTAAATAACATATGAAGGTACTATTATAAATGAAAGGCAGTTATGCCATTTTCTATTTCAATTATTGTATGTCTTATCTTAATTGGTCATCTAAGTGTTAAACAGAACCTCGATCATACTTGGTTCCTCAGACCACATACCACGGGTAAATTAACAATAAGGTTGTTCTAAGTGTTAAACAGAACCTTGGCTAGGTTCAACTCCTCGGGTTATCTACCTTGGGGAAATTAACATTAAGACCATTTTTATGTTATACAGAACCTTGGTTAGGTTCAACTCCTCAAGTTACCTGTCTTAGGTAATATTAACACTTGGTTCATTTTTATGTTAAATGGAACCTTGGCTAGATTCAACTCCTCGGGTTATTAGCCTTGGGCAAATTAAGACTAAGATCATTTTTATGTTAAATAGAACCTTGGCTAGATTCAACTCCTCGGGTTATCTGCCTTGGGTAAATTAACACTAAGATCATTTTTATGTTTAACAAAACCTTAATTGGGCTCCACTCCATGGGATCCCTGCCCTGGGTAAGTTAACACTTAAGTGGTTTTTATGTACTAAATAAAGACTTGGCTAAGTTAAATTTCTTGGGCTGCCTGCCTTGGGCAAGATAGTATTTAAGTAATGTTTTTGGTATTCAATCTAACCTTGGTTATGTTCTGTTTCTTATGTCACCTACCTTGGGAAATTAAAACCTCAGTATAAGTATTTCTATACATATGAGCGTGGTAAGCAAAGATTAACTTATAAAAATACAAACGCAAAGTTAAAACGACAAAGCTTTAGCAAAAGTTTTTCATTAATCCAAGCTCAAAAAGATACATATGACAAAGAAGGAAAGTAAAGACAAAATTCCTTCAGTTAAAAAAAAAAAAAAAAAAAAAAAAAAAAAAAACAACAAAAACAAAACAATAACAAAAGTAGCTTAAGGACTCGCTGCCATACTCCTTAAGCTTTAGGAGTCTTTTGTGTTCCTAGCCCTATAATGGATTACACTTCAGTAATTGGAGTTGGGGCAGACGGAACCATTGTGGTTGGTGGAGTATTTGTGGAGGAATTCCCTACTGTTTGAGATGCCTTGGTTACCACCTTAATACTTTGAGCAGCAGCTACGCTGGGTTTAGAGATAGCAGGCTCGGTTTGCTTGGGCTTGGCAAGGGCAATGGTGTTGGGCTACTGCTTAATGGATCTGGCTTTGGTAAGGGCAGTGGTGCTAGGCTACTGCTCAGTGGGTTTGGCTTTGGAGAGAGCAGTAGTGCTGGGCTACTGTTTAGATGGTTTGACTGGAGCAAGAGTAGTGGTGCTAGATTATTTAGGCTGAAGGTTCTCAGTAGAGCTTGTTAGAGTTAAAGCAGAGGTACTGACCGAAGGCTAGCTAACTGGATGAACTTTGATTGTTGGAGGGTAAAAGGCCTTCTCCGGATTCCTTAGCTCGGAGTTGGAGTCCATTCCAGTAGCTTCCAGGGCCTCAATCCATGTCTGGAGGCAGAAGCTACAACATACGACTAGGAGCTAAGATTTGAGGTCAGCCTCAGTCTCCTTTTGCCTTTGGTCGTACGTAGTCTGCTTGACCTTGTCCATTTCCTTGGCCTTTTGGCTGAGCTCCTTCTTTAGCTCGGAAATAGTTGTCCGAGCAATGGCAAGCTGGCTCTTTGCCTCCCTCAATTGCACGAGCTACCCCCGAGCTTGCCTTTCTAAGCTTTTAATGGAAGCCTCAACACCCTTTCTAGCCTTGTTGTACTCAGCCAGCTTGAGAATAGTCTCTTTCAGCTTTTTATCAGTTAGAGCTTGAGACTTCTGCACAGTGAAGTGCTTCGATTCCTCTTCCTTTAAGTCTCGGAAAGCTTGGTCGATCCATTCCGTTGCCACACATGCTACTTGGGTAGCATGTGTATGGACAATTAACATAAAAGTTAGTGGGAGAGTATGCGTGGAAGGGATTATAAAGGTAAAAAAAAATGTAGAGAAACCTTACCAGAGCTAAGTCCCTCATCATAGACAGGAAAAGCTCATGCTTCTTTAAATTTTGAAGCTCATCCATGTCCCTTAGGAGAAGAAGGGCTTGTTCCACAGCATTAGCTATGTAGCCTGCTCTTCTACCCTCAAAATCATGGATAGAAGCATCCTCCCGGAGAGGCAAATCGTCTAACTCAAAGATAAGGTTCTAGTTCGAAACTCGAGACCCTCGCTTAGAGGCTACACTTGAGCTTTCCACTCCCTTTCTTTGTTGGGTGCGAGTCATTTTAGTCACCTTAGTGGGCTTAGGAGGGGTTTCCTCTTGAACTTCTCTTTCTTCAATAACTCCCTTGCTTTCCTTTTTTGTCCTTTGTTTGCTTTTTGTCAGCTGGTTCAGTCTGTGTAGGGGCAGAAGGAATTGGAGTTAGAAGTCTAAGAATTATGGGGACCTCAAGGGCTACTATCCCAGCGTGGGACTCTAGTAGAGAAAACAAATCTGGCAACTTTTTCTCTATCACCATCCCTTTGGATACTTCGGTATCCTCTTGGTCTTCACTAACTAGGGCTGTAATTAGCTGGGGGCTGAGTCCTTCCTCCTCGGACACTTTGGTGTGGTAAAAGATTTCAAAATCCTCGTCTCAAATGGGATTTTCAATATCTTCCTCCAAAATATAATCCTCAAATTTTGTCTCGGCTTCTTCATCTGAGGATGTAATCTCCTCTATGACAAGTTGAGGATTCTCAAAGGCAAGGAGCTCAACAGGTTGAGGATCCTTAAAGGTAAGGAGCTCGACTACTTGTATTCGTTCTTGAGGAGGTTTACTTATGAGGGCTTCGATGGCCACATCAACCAGAGCAAGGCAAGAGTCTCAGGCCTTGATCACGTGCTTGGATGTTTGGAAACGATTAGATATGGGGGTGAAGCCTAGGATCACATGAACTGCGCAGAGCTAACCGTCCCAATGTAGGAAGATTTCAGACCTTAAAACTCTATTCAGTAATTCGAAGTTCACCAAACTTTGTCTCTCAGTGGTGGCTCTTTTCTCTAAAGAAGAAAAGTTAAGAATTCACGTTAGTTTGCAGGTCGAACAAGCCCAAATCTGAGTAAGTAAAAGGAAAATATACATACGTAAAGGTAAAACGATAAAATGGCATGTAAAAAGGCTGTTTATAGTTCCCTAAGCTAACATTGATTTTTGTTAAATGTCCCTAAGCCATCCCACCTAGAGTTCCATCCTTGGTAGGGCAATGGAGTTTGTCATGCCACTCCCTTGAAACAATGAGAAAGTCTTCATCCATGCCTTTGTTCGTCTCGAGGAGACAAGAGATTAGCCTAACAGCAGGAACCCTAGTTTTTAAGTAATAACCCCCCCCCCCCCAATCGGCACCTATCTGACAATTATACACTCAATTCACGTTGTGATGGGTAAGTTGTATACCTAACTTTTCATTTAGTGCATCTACACTACTTAACATTCTAAACATATTTGGAACGCACTGGGTAGGACACAGTCTAAAAAGATTTAGAAAATCTCTAGTGACTCTACCCATAGGAATTCTCATACCCCTTTCAATGAAGACAATCAATGGAATTACAATAGCACCAACAGGCCTCTTCTCATGCCACTCACTTGGGTTGCAATGTAGTATGGACACATTGTTAGGAATCCTACAATACTTCTTAAACTTCTCTCGGTGTTCCAGAGTGTCAACCAAACTAAAAAATCTAACCAAAAAATCTAACCATTTGGGAAAAAGAAAAAATCTTCTAGTGTGAAAGAATAAGGGAAGAACTCTGGTTAATAAAAATACACACTTATGAGTTCAGGGAAGAAGAACTCCTCGGGCAAGGTTATCAAGTGAGAGGAGAGTAGTTATGTTCTTTTCTGCTTCTAGGGAGACAAAATGGAGACAAGGGTCTCACATCTCTCTATATATAAGCTAGAAAAAGGAGGAGCGGTAATCTTCTCGCCCCTTGTAATGGCGAATTCTGAGCAGTTCGATCGTGATCTCACCGTAGAACGTGGGAAATAGCAGGCTGCCAGTTGCATTTATTATGGAGTTAGGGATTCCAAAGCATCAAGAGCAGGTTGCAGTCAGTTGAAAAGACGTGATTGTGAGAGAACCTATTTACAAACGTACCCTTGTCAATGACTTTTTATTGGCCAAAACCTCACTTTTTTTTGTCGGGAGTGAAAAATGAGGTTCTGAGGGGCTATTTTGAGGACGAGGATCCTTAATCTAATTCAAATGAGCAGCCAAGATTATTTCCAAGAATACACCTTGAACCTCGAGGACGAGCATGAGCATTAGTTGTGTGAGGCGCATGAAGTTAAAACATCACAAAAGGAAAAGAGTAAACTAGGCACAAAATATGAGAATGATGAAGGAAGAAGGGTGTAAAAGCCATCCCCTCTGCATTAAATATAAGACAACCACTCCCCTGACCGCATTAATGAGAAAATGACCATGAACAGTGGTGGCACAACTAAGATTGTAGGGTAAAAGTTTACTAATATGTTTCGAATGAGACAGAAGTCCTAGGAATGCAATCTTAACCTCCAAGTGTAGGATTAGGATGATTTGTGTTTAAATATAAAAGAAAAATTAAGATCCATATGTCGGGGATGGAGAAAAAGACTTTGTAACTAAGAACTGAAATATTTGTATAAGTGAGAAAGAAACACACATATATAAAATAGACATTCCTTGGCCCCGACCAAGGAGCCTCTTTTCTTCATAATTTGTTACCCTAGTCATTTCATTTGCTTCTTATCTCATTGTGATTAACTTTAAATTATTGAGTGATCAATATCAAACCCATCCTCTAACAAATTTATTATGGTGGGCTTATTGGGCTACTATCCGAATTATTTTTGGGTTGTGGATCAAATTGTGCCCTTACAAGTGTAATTAATTTTAATTTGGACCTAATTTTCGCTATTTATAGTATTTTCATAATCTTTTTTCTTTTTAATTTTCACACAATATATTTTATCCTTAGGGTGCGTTTGGATACAGTTGAAACTGAAAACTGAAAAACAATGTACTAAAATAATTTTTTAATGTGTAAAAAATATTGTCCACGCTTAAAATCACTGTTCATACCAATGACAGTAAACGGTGTGCATGCAAAAAAAAAAAAAAACTAAGACCACAAAACGCAAGTAGAAATAATTTCTACCCAAACGTACACTTAGGTAGCGTTTGGATCCAACGTTTCCTACGTTTCAGCGTTTGCGTTTTGGGCATGGGACCCATGCTACAGTGACAGGAAATAAACGCGCTCTTTAACTCAGCGTTTCCTCTTCTTTTTTTTTTTTTTCCAGCCGTTAATGTTGACTTTTCCCATGAACAGTGCATTTGTGCACTGTTTATGGACCCACAAAAATTACTTTTTAATAAATTTTTCATTAAAAGTGGGTCTCACGGTACTATTTATATATTTAAAAATTATTTTACTACAGTGTTTTCAGTTTCAATTTTCAGTTCAGCAAAAATAAGCTCTATCCAAACAGACCCTTAGTCATCCATATGTTGATCGATTATTATAAATTTTCTTTGTCCGTAGTGGAACCGGCGTTCTTGAATCTTGTCTATGACAAAAATGAAAAACTATCCAATGCCTGAATTTTGACCAAGTCTGGACTCTGAAGCACTGAGTACGCCCAAAGGTCCGACACTAACCGAAAATGATGTTGACAGACACCCAAACTAACAGGACTAAGTGGATTGAAAATAAGGCTAATCCAGGTCTAGAATTGTAATGTAATCCTTTGTTTATTTGTTTTTATTTTTATTTTTTATTTTATTTAAGTTTGGCCCCAAAAGAGGAAGTCTACTGCTTCGAGGTTGAAGTCTATGCATGACCCCAAAACAAGCCGAACTCTATCATGGTTTGTTATATTGGTTACCTGCCCATCATCATGCCACACTTTTGGTGGATATATCGAAATCATGAAGATACCGTTTTGGTGTTCCTTTAAGTAGTTAAATTGAAATGCATATTCCCAAGAATTTTATAACTCAACTAGTATGTTTTTGTATTTTCAATAAAGATATTTGATATTTAAGGTTGCGTTTGGTTGAATGTAATATATTTTTCAAGTGTATATTCTCAAGAGTTTTATAACTCAAATGGTATGTTTTGGTATTTTCAACAAAGATATTTGGTATTTAAGGCTGCGTTTAGTTGAATGTAAAATATTTTCTAAGTGTAAAATATTTTTAGGAAAGGAAAATATTTTTTTAGCGTTTGGTTGCATTTTGAAAATTGTATTAGAAAATATTTTCAATTATTTGGTAACATTCTGAAAAATACAAATTTTCTACTAGTTTCTCACATTTTCTCAGCTTCAAAAAAAAATTATAATAGAAAATTGCAAGGTATAAACTTTTTAAAGAAACAAAAATCAAAATAAAACCAGTAACTCGGTCAAACAAAGAGGGGAAGGAAGAAAGAGTGAGAGATCGAGAGAGGTTGAAATCGGGTCAAGGCTCCAATCTGTGTTTGGCGTTGCCGACGAGTTTCAGCGGCGACGAAAACAACATGACAAGGCTCCAATCTATGTTTGGCAGTGACGACGAGCTTCAGGCGGCAACTATGAGCCGGCAGCAGCGATGGGATTCTCCCAGGTTCAAGCTTCCTCTCTCTTCGATTTCACTTTCCCTTCAAGCTCTCTCTCTCGTGTCTGGTTTCAAAGTGTAAAACTTGATTTGAAGGTATGGGTTGGTTCGAATGAGGGATGGGTCAATGGAGGTGGGTCAGTGAGGACGAGGATGAGGGATGGGTTAGTGGAGGACGAGGACGAGGACGAGGACGAGGGATGGGTTGGCGAAGTGGCTTGCATGCGACGGCGAGGTCATGTGTATAGGGGTGGTTCTAGGCATCACCGGCGAGGATGAGTTTGAACAAGGACGACGATCTGACTGGCGAGGATGCTTGGGTTCTTCAGGTGGAGTGTGCTTGAGCTCTCTCTCTTCGGGTGTGTATTTTTTGGAAATTCATTGAAGGTAAAATAAGAATGAAAATGGATTTACGAGTGAGAGGGGTTATTTTCCGGTCAACGTGTATTTGAATTTCCATTTGACCGAATTTTCTATAGCTACCAAACACACAAAAGGCTGTAAAAAAATTTCCTAAAAGCGTTTTCACCCAAAACAAACGCTACCTAAAACTCATTTTCCTTATTGTAACTACTAAAATATCCACACACAAAAATAGATACGAAGATGCACATATATCTCTTAGTAAACTCAATTTAATTTCATCAAAATGCATCATTATACAAAAATATATCCACACAAATCTCATTGCAAGCTTGAGGTATACCAAAATAACTTTATTGTTTTGCAAATTTCATTAAACGAATCTAATAGTTGGTATCGAAATAAACTAAAACCCATCAATACATGAAATTCTCCAAAACCACTATAACAAACTAAAACTCTTCGGAATTTTTAATGGAACATTTTCTATCGTTCCATGGGGGATTATGGGCCAAAATGAGGAAATGCCTCATTTGGGAAAACAATCTAGCAAAATACTCTTGTTTTGAAATTATCTAACAAAATGTCATTGATTTTGAAACCCGATTTTAACACAAAATTAAATTATAGATGTAACTTTATATTAACAATGTCAACTTCTATGCATATTATGTTAATGTCGAGTTTTACTTAAAAAAACACATAGAGTTCGATTTTGAGGATATCGAATTTTATACAAAACTCGATTTTGTTAAAATTAAGTTCTAAAAGAGAAACATTTTACTAAATAATTTGAAAAGAGAGACAAATTGCTAAATTGTTTTATGAAAAGGAGCACTTACTCATTTTGGCCAGGGATTATGTGCAGTAGTTTGATAATAGGTATGCTATATTTCCGCCAAAGTATTGAAATTGTGTTGTATTTATAACATTGGGATATCTGTTTTTGACTTTTGTACACAATAAGAGCATTAATAATAATAATAATAATAATAATAATAATGCTAAAAAATCAAATTACTATTTTTAGTACCACAAACTTAAAAATGGGAACTACAGTAGTGAAGGCACGTCTAAAATTTTTATCTCTTGAGTTACAGTGCACAGCCAAAGATGGCGGGCTGTGCACCCTGTACCAAAATATTTATATTTTATTTATCTTTCCACTTAAATAATATTTACTCTCATCTTCTTCCTCTGTAGTACTGTAACATTTCATTCATTTTTGCTCTTCAGCTCTTCTCCCTTTCTTTCTTCCCCACCCCCTTCTCTTCCTCCATGGAGAGATCAGAGATCGACAGTGTTGATAATTTCAGTGAGCATCTCGGTGCCGAAACGGTGAGACTAAGCTCGGCAACGGTTGGGTTCGTGGTTGGGTTCGGTGCCGAAACGGTTTGTGGGTGGTCTCAGTGCCGAAATGGTTGGTGCTCTTCTTCCCTCACCTCCACTCTGCCGCTGGGTTCGTGGGTGGGTTGCTGGGGTCGTGGTGTGTGGTTGCTGTGTGGGTCTCTTTGGATTGCATATCTGGGTTTTAAGATTTCTGATTGTGTGTATTGTGTGCTCTTGGCTTGGGTATCTTGAGGGTGAGATTTCTGGGTTTTTTTTTTTTTTTTTTTTCAATTGGTTGCTAGTTTTCTGGTTGAGCTTTAGGCTACTGTGATGGTGGTTGTGGTTTGGTTGTGCTGTGATGTTGCCGTGGGTTTTATTTTTGTGGTTGTGGGTTGATTTTCTTGGGTTGTTGTGGGTCGATTTTGGTGGTTGTGGCAGTGGAGGAGTTGGCTGTGGGTAGTGGGAGTGGTGGTTGACTGGTTGCGGTTGTTTATTAGAGTAGATATATTATTTTATTACGTCGTTTATATTTTTTTATTGCATTGAAAGCTAAAATAAAATTACACTAAAATTATGGGTTTGTTTGAATACTTATTTTACTGAAAACTAAAAGCTGAAAAATATTGTAGCAAATAAGTGAAAAATGCCAGTTGATTATTTGTTGGGTTCGAGTACAGTAGCTCAGCTGAAAGTATTTAAGAGTTGTTTTTTTTTTTTTTTTCACTCCTCATCGACCGAACGCTTGTGTCTTCGAGAAGAAAGGTCCACGCCCACCAGAAAAATCCACAAGGAAGACCTACATCGGTCCGACATTGGCGAAGAATCGAGGAAGACAACCTAGTTCAATGCCGACGAAGATTGGGTTCCCTCGGTGGTAGTGGATGGGTTGATCGGTGGTGGGTTTGATGGGTTTGATTTGAGTTTGCTAGGTAGATTTGTTTGATCGGTTGCTGGGTTTGATCGGTATCGTTTGCTGGATAGATTCGTTTGATCGGTTTCGTTTGTTGGGTTTGATTAGTTGATCGTTTGATCTCTTTTTTTTTTTTTTTTTTTTTTTTTTTTCACATGGGTTTGATTTATATGGTTTTGGTTTCACTGTTTTGATTTATCTGTTTTATAGGTTTGCTGAGTTTCAACTTTCAAGGACATGAATAGTCATGTTTTGGGAAGAACATGAAGAACACGCATGTGTTTGAACATCTTGGTGTCGCTATTAATTGGTGCGGTGTTGGTGGTGGTGCACGTTGCAGTGAAAAAGACTAATGATTTGTTCCTAGATGAAGAAGCTTCTGGGTTGATGATTGGTACTAGTACAAGTTCTTCCAAAAAAATAAATAATGAAAAGAAAAAGAACAATTCTTGGTTGAAACAATACACGCGTTAAAGGAAAAATAAGCTACGCGTTTTAGTTCCCAAACTTGGCGTTTTTCTTCGTTACTGTTTGCATGGGTCCCACCTATGACAAGACGCCAGACGCTTAACAATAATCTGAGAGAGGCGCATGTTTCAAGGATCTTACCTACTATGTGTTTGGCAAAAATTATCTTTGCCAATTTATTTTACTATTAAGTTTAATTTTGCTACTATTTATAAACCTCATTATATTTTTTGTTTAGATACTATTTATGGATCTCACTGTACTATTTTAGTTAACTTTTACAGTACTTTCAGCAAAAAATTCTCAGTCAAAATAAGTGGATTCTAAACATATCCAAATATGCATAAAAAAAAATTTAATTATAAATAGACTCATTGATAAAGACCTGACCCTTCAATCAAACTCATTTCATTATAAGCCATGACTAAACTTTTATTAGAAGTTTCGTAATAGAGTATTTACCAGCGAGTAATTTATTCCCAAAAAAAAATGAATATTCGTTCATAACTTTTGAATGAGAGAGAGATGTTAATAAACAACTCGGGGAGCAAAAGGCAAAGACTAGGCCTATTGGCTAGTGATGGTGCACACATATGAAACAGACAAAGATCAGGTCTAATAGTGCACATATGCATTAGTCTGCATGCACACTATAGGGATGTAAACAAGCTGAATCGAGTATAAAAAATTCAAATTTGGTTATTTAATTTTATTTTGAATATGAACCGATCTCAAATTTACTATCAATCAAAATTGCATGGTTAAGCTTGATTCATTTTCTTGTATAACACGATCAAATTTGGTCATTAGGGATGTAAACAAGCTGAACTGAGTATAAAAAATTCAAATTTGGTCATTTAATTTAATTTTGAACACGAACCAATCTTAAATTTACTATCAAACAAAATTGCATGTTTAAGCTTGATTCATTTTCTTGTATAACAAGATCAAATTTATTCACAAGCTACTTGATTATTATTTTTTTCATATATAGAAAAATCATGACTAAAATACTTTAGTCCTTCACAAATCTATGAATGTTTTTTACTGCAAATGAATTGTTTATATTATAAAAAAACTACAATTAACAATTTGATATCATATAAACCTAAGTATATTTAGACAATATACCATCCAATTTCAAGTATATATTAGTATTCCTTTAGAAAAAAAAAAAAATATATATATATATTATTATATATATATAATATTAATATAGTTAAATCGGGCGTTATGTCCACAAGTTTGTTCACAAACATATTATTATATTTGAGCTTGGCTTATTTGCTAAACAAATGAATATACACAAGCCTTTTTCATAACTGAGCTAGAGCTATTCATAAACAACTTGTTCATTACAACCTAAAATTCAATATGAAGATCGAAGCCTCAGGAAGTGCAAATATTGGAACTTGATGTTCCATGAAAATCTTGACAAAGAAACACTCCCATCTTGGCCAAAGCTTATTTGCTTAAAACTGTACAGTCAAAAAGTGGCTTCAAGCAAATAACCTAACTTTTTTCAAATAAGTCAGATTATTTACTTAAAATCACTGTTGTCTATGCTTGGCCAAATACATGGATGTTTATCAAGTGGAAATGAATTGAGTAGGCTTAGTGAAAGACACAAGCAGCATCACCATCAAAAACATGAAAACAATTCAGAAATATGCACCATGAGTAGTAATGATCAATACCTTTCTTGGCCTTTTGGCTAAGATCAAGAGTAAAAATGATCAAAGCAATAGCATTTCACAAAGAATATCTTCTATTTCTCTTTCCAAGTGAGAATAAAGAAAAGTCAATTTATGAATCCAATAAAAAAACTAGCCTCATTATTTTTCACAAGAAGATGGACAAGAACCCAGCCAGAGACAACAACTTAAACTGAAAAGTTTATACAACATAAGTAAAAAAAAATCTAATTTTTGAAAAATACAACCAGTCAATTGAGTAGCATTGCTTGCAATAAGAATTTTATGTACAGTAGCTAGGCAGATGGAGTCCACATCTTAATGACAAGATAATATTGTGCTCCTAAATGCATGTGCGGAGAACCACAATGGGAGTGTACAGCCATTCTTCACAGAGTACATTTCTTTCCACACTCGATTCTTTCGCTGATACACCAATACCTGCTTATGTGTTGCTAGAAAAACATATTCACTTGTCTGACTTATTGGGAAAATGCCTGGGACAAGTCCTCTTATACATCTAAGACTCACCCTATCAGCCAAATCCCATTCTTCCCTCACATAGTCTTTCAAAACCCATATATTCATCCATGAATCTGATATCTCAATCAAGGACAAGCAACTATCCAATTCCAACATATAAATCCTATTCCCAGAACCATAGCCCACTTTGTCAGGCAATGACATCTTCCTCCATATGTCACAATCCAAATCAAGCACAAGAATACATGAACTACCCGTCAACCAATGCAATGAGCCATTGACAAATACAACCTGATTTCTATTCATATGCGTAAAATGATAATCTTGAAAAGACATAAACTTTCTCCATTTATTCGACTCCGAATCAAACACAAAACATATAAAAGTTCCATCCGACCTATGACCAAAAGATCGATGATAACCCGCTAACACAACATTAAACTTCTGAGTCCACAAATTGCATGCCAAACCAACCAGTGAGGCCTCACCATCCGGGTAAAACCTTGTCACAGGCCTCTCTCTACTCTTTGGAAGCAACCTAAACTCCCTAGTCATAGGATTGCATACATAGTACACACCCTTATCAGGGATGCTAGAGCAACACAACAATCCATTGCAAGAGGCTCTAATCTTAACCCTATCATTCAAGAAATCTAAGGAAATTTCAGACACACCCCTCAAATTATCAACACAGATCAAACTAGATTTCGATTCTGATACCTCAGAAACCTCAACCAATACCATTGGGTTCCTAACAGACACTTCATTATAGAGCTGAATAAAGTACTTGTCAGAGGACAATTTGAACCAAAGTTTACACACAGTTTTGGTTCTGAATAGAGACTTCACAGGCAGTCTTGCAAGGATTTGAAAAATAACTTCGTCCGGGAAAAACCCATCTTTTACCGAATTCATCACAATTCATCAATTTTTAAACAGAAAACAAAGTACAATTTGAGACACCCAGATGGGAAAATCAATAGAAAAAGTCTGAGATTCGCTTACCAGATGAAAATTTCGAGATGGGTATTCCGTGAAATCTCATTTTGAAGCAGGTGAATCCAAAAGTGGGGCATTCACTTTTGGCCTTTTGTTCTTGTTCGACAGTTTTAATGTTTTATTTATATAGTATTTTTTTTTCCTTGATCAATGAATTCTGAGAGAGACTGAGAGGCTCGGTGTTGTTTAAGAAAATTGGATTTGGGGGTAGAGAGAGAGAAAGAGAGAGAGAGAGAGAGGATGCGAGTGAAAAATGAATATATATATTTTTTTTTGAGAAAGAAAAATGAATATATTTAGTATTGAGTTTATGACCGAATTGATTGACGGTTGAATTAATTTGAGAAGACAAATGGGCTTATAGGCCCTCATCACGTCGGCTAATGGGCCACAAACTGTGATGAGGTAAGGCATCATGAGTTGAATATCAAAGGAATATATGGCCAATGGGCTCAATAGATTTCATCCCATTTGCTCGAATAAAATAAAAGGTCCTGTTATCAGTGGGTTGTAGAATTCCCAATGAAGTCATTCACTCTTTTTTGCTAGGCAGTTGAATTTTGGTATGAAAGTCTATTGAGGGTTCTTTTTATGTTTCTTGTATCTTAGACACGCGTCTTGATATTATTGGACAATACTTAGTTTAGGCTTTTTCTAAGAAGAAAGTTGGGCTTGCCACTTCGCGAAATGGGCTCCAAAGTACCATTCTGTTGCTGCCAGTTTGTGTGCAAACATTCGGTCTAAAGTCCAAGGGAAGACGCTACAAAGTGAGCTTATCCTCTAATTTTGCTATAGAATGAACTTTTCTCCAGTTTCTGCCATAGGACACAGTAAAACTTTCTGCAATGCAATAAAGCTTCCTACTGTCCAGTAAAACCTTCTGCTACATGATATAGCTTTCTGTTGCGCAGTAAAGTTTTCTATTGTGCAGTAAAACCTTCTGTTGTGCAGAAAAGCTTTTTGCACTTTTTTGCACTGTAAATGACTACTCTTCATTTTTTACTGCTTAAATACTTTTCTACTTTCTGCATATAAATAAATCAAAAACCCAAAGAATATACCAATCAAGCAAATGTTAGTTTACATGGGTTAGCATATTTTCAAATATATACATACATATATTCGTAAATACACTTATACGTATTCACATATACATATATAAAATATATTTTTGCAGAACATGAGAAACAATGTATATGTATATATACTTAAGATAGGATAATGATTAGTTTGTTTCAAAAGTAAACATGTAATAACAAAGAAATAAGAAAGTTTTAGCAGAAAAAGTTTAGCTAGTATAATAGCTAACAAGGTAAATATAATAAAAATGTGCTACTGTTGGGGTTTATGTTCCAAAATCCAATTTATTGGCATGTCATAAATAATTAAATTGTTTAATTATATGAGACTGTTTATAAATGAACTAATGGGACATTATCATAGTCCATGAGATACATTGTATGTGGTTTATGTAAAAAGTCACAGAAGATGTAAATCACAAGTTCCTTGTAAACTAAAAATGTAGTTCGTTGCTGGTGATGAAATTGGGCGTTTCATCTGCGAAAACTATAACACATCAACTAAGATGATTTGTCTTGATCATGGAAGTGGAGACTTCTAGTTGATGTGTTGATGTGTCTTAAGAGTTAAGACATATTGAATTGGACCGCTGTGAGATTAATTATTCAATCAATAACTATCACTTGAATAATTAATTTCACAACTTCTAATTTCATAAACTTTCAATCCTGAGAGGATAGTGAACCTGGTCATAAAATGTAGGTTACTTTGATATATCAGGAGTGAGATCTAATATTCACGGTCAAAACATCAATATGTTAGGTAACCACACGTAGTGTTGAGGAAACACATATTCTTAAGATGGAATTCATAATCTTTTTTTGTAGAGACACGAAATATCCTCTTGAGATAAGTTTAATGAGAACTAGTTATTCAGGGGGCCTACTTTAGTAAGGAGTTACTAAAGATTATATTTATTGAAATAAGATTTCAATAAATGTGAATAACTAAAAGATTAAACCGGGCACTCAAGGATAAAATAATTGTTTACAAAGTGATAGTTTATTATGACTTTATTCATTATAGATATTTTATGGAGGGGTCAAATAATATTATTAGAGTCTTGGGATATAATTTATTAATAAGGCCTAGAATGCAATTATATTTATATAGTGGCATTAAATATAATTAATGGTAACTTTGGACTTGTCAAGAGTTGACAGAAAAGCTCAAGGCCCATTGGAGCTAGAGTCTTATTTGCTCCCTTTGATCCTATCTTAAGCCACAAACTAAAGCTCAATTGGGCAGGCCCAAAAGGCTAACCCAATTAGATAATCAGTTTTTTATTTAATAAGAGTTATTAAATAAAGAAACTACTAAGGTAGTTAGAATGTACGTATGACGAAAAGAAAGAAAACAGTTTTTCTCTACAAGGGGAAGAAGAAGGATTTTTCTTTAAGAATTATCATACATAAAGACTAATTGAGAGACTACACTTCTTGGGCACCATGTGGAATTGAGATAAAGATTAAAGGTATTCTTAAGTCTTGGTTTTGAATTTCACTGCATCAAGGTACGCTTTCTATTCTTTGTTCTAGAATTCAAGGTTACATGTTATCTCTCATGAATGAAGTAAATCTGTGATTATTGCTTCCGTTGTGTGTTTTATATGAGATGCAAAACCATATTTTCCAACAATTAGTATTAGAGCAGTCTTCAATATCATGCTTGTATAACCTATGATTGAGCTTTGGAATCAAAGAAAACTATTTTCATAGTTGTGAAAATTTTGCAATCATTTTTCTGCATATTATAGTTTTGAAACTATTGTTTGATTAAAACTGATTTTGATGTTATGATGTTGTTTAAGTTTGATTTTAACCATGTAAAATTGAATTTTAACACTTTAACATCAATGAAATTCAAGTTTTAATCTTAATCTTATCGTTTTTTATCATTAAGAATGTGTTTTGCTCATTGAAAACGTCAAAAACAATTAAAAGAAAAATGGCCGTTTCTGAGCATTTTCGCGACTAGCGAGTCACGAGATGAGTCACGAGAGCTTCTGGATGAACTTGTGACTGGGGTCTCGCGGCTGGGCGAGTTGCCAAAATGAGTAGTCAAAACTCGCGACTGGGGTTTTGCGACTGGGCGAGTCACCAAAACGAGTAGCCAAAACTCGCTACTTGCGAGAGTAGCTAGAATAAGTAGCCAAAAATTCTGACACTTGTTTTTCAACTCAGAACATGTTTAAATAATGAAAAACAAGGTAAGCACTAAATATGAACACAAAGAGTGATAAAATATATATGTGTTCATATGTAAATTGTTTATAAAGGATTCATCATATTGTTCCTTGCCTTGCATTATATACTTTTATGATCAAACAGTATGTTAATGCTAGAATTGAAGTATTTTTGTTACTGGTTAAAAATCCTATAATGAAATTTATTCCTAATGAGATTGGGATTATGTTTTCAAGGGTTTCTAGCATTATTAGGGTTCTTGATAATAATCTAGAACACGTTAATGTTTGATCTGTGAATCTTCATTAATAAAATCAAAAAGGAGTTTTTGATGGAAGAACAATGAAGATGTCAAAAACGGTTACCTAAAAATTCTGGAAAAATTCAGGTTTGCGAGTTTCAATCGATTGAGAACTCTTTTCGACCGATTGAAGGCACTAAATTTTGAATTTTCACTTGTTCTTGACTAAGTGTTAAAACTTTGATAAAAAGCAAGGTTATGTGATTAATTTTATAGTCCTTAAAAATTAAGGACATTTATTAATTGTTATCTAACTAAAAAACTTAATGAGATCAAAGATGTTAGTCAAATAGAACTCTTAGTCCTAAATTATTTTATAATTAAAAGTCCTTAATTTATTTTAATTAGAGGGTTTTAAGGAGATTAAAATTCTAATTAAAAGGTATATAGTTTCTAATGAGATTATAATCTTTATTTAGTAAATTAAGGATAGAGTTCTATATAACTAGTTTTTGATTCATTAGAGTTTAAGGAATCCTAAATAGTTTAGGACTTCCATTTTAGTTAGTGATTCTAATGAGATTAGAGTCTTTAACAAGTGCAAGGTTATTAGTTGTGATGGGATCACAATTATTTAAGAAAGACCCAAATAACGAATGGGAGTACTGAAATAACCCTTTTGTTAAGTTTATTGTAATATGAATAGATACCTTGTCTTGACTTCGAGTCTTGCATTCCATGTGGAGGGTATTTACTTCATGAATTACAAGGTTAAACTTCTTTGTGATTACGCGAATATTCGTTACGCTATTGTGACGTGACTTAGTCAGATCACATTGAATTTAAACAATTAAACACATTTGATGAGTAGGGTTAAAATTGTGATGAGATCGCAATGATTTCAATACAATCCATTTGCTCTAAAATTTCTAGTGGGAGAGAG
Organism: Castanopsis chinensis; assembly: GCA_032878915.1. Taxonomy (NCBI): domain Eukaryota; kingdom Viridiplantae; phylum Streptophyta; class Magnoliopsida; order Fagales; family Fagaceae; genus Castanopsis; species Castanopsis chinensis. The sequence continues at coordinate 5,019,265 of JAVQMG010000113.1, forward strand.
ATTCAAGGGTTGAATCCCATGGTCTCCATTGTCGGTTCATAGTGGTGTGGGGTAAACATCTCGTCTTGGCCTCGAGCCTTGCATTCCATGCGGAGGATGTTTATTTCATAGTACTACAAGATTGAACTTCCCGGTTTATAGTGGTGTGGGGCAAGCACCTTGTCTTGGTCTCGAGCCTTGCATTCCATGCAGAGGGTGTTTTGCATCATGGTACCACAAGATTAAACCTTACAAGGGTAGAGTTATGTGGCTACATATGGGTCAAGGCAATGGTGTACACTAGACTAAGTTTGATAGTATCCTCTATGCTAAGTTCTTGCTATTATTACTTAGAGGCTAAAGAAAGAGCGGCAAATTATTTTTGTTTGATAAGAGTTACCATGATAGCATTAATAATGAGAGTAATTCTCGCCTTATCATAGTGGTTGGTATTCACTCTATGCTGAGGAATATTAATTGCGGGATTAGGTTGTCATTGCACCTAGTATAGTATGATTTTAGGGTTCCATATTATATGGTTATGGTTGCAAAATATAATGTTCTTGTAATTAAGTTCGTAGTCTCAAATTAAAGTTGTCATAAATTTTTGTTCTCTAACTACAATTTTAATAGAATCACATTAACTAAGAAATAATTTTGGACATGATACTTAAAGGAGCTGAAGTACATATTTATGTTTTGATTCAGCATTGTCGTAATTTCCTATACATGATGCATTTATGGAAGACAACTTATGATGTGATCATAGTCTCCATTGGAATGCTAAAAAAAGTTACATTGGCTTCTATCTCAATTGTGCTACAGCATGAGATGCAAGAGTTAGTACTAGACTTAGACTTTATATTAACTCTGAATGAGATGTTTGGTATGAATCATATTGAGTCCTAAGAAAAGCTTACGGAGTTCCAATTCTATATTATTTTATGAAAATATTTTAATTTTAAAATGAATTGAAATTCTTGGATATATAGATTAAATGTTAATCTCATTTGGATATGATCCACAAGTCCTTGTTAGAATCATTTGATCAATTCAGATTGTTTTGAAAATAAATTCTTTTTATATTATTTGAATTGATGAGTAAGTTCTACGCAAAAGAAGACATCCTAAAAGCTAAGGAATATGATTTAATTCACATTCTTAGCTTGAACCAAAAGGTAAGGGTGGTAAGAAGAGGAATTAAAATACTAGGCAGTTGGACAAGCTAGTTGCTTTAGTAGTTGCCAAAAGGAAATTAGACTCAAAAGTATGACCAAAAGGAAAGTGTTTCCGTTTTGGTAAAGCTAAGCATTGTCCATGATTATTTTCTAGATGGAAATTTACATGTTTTACTTTTTAAAGAGAAAGTTTCATCTTTTGGTATTATTTTTTTTGGCACTTATGTCTAGATTTTATTAATCTAAATGATATTCAAGATTGGTGAAAGATGGGCCTTTAGAACCACTATTTTGTTATATTCCCAGTCTACGAATTCTATTTAGAGCATAATAAGATCTATGGCTCCTTTTTGTAAAAGAATGAAGTTCCAATGACTTCTTTAAGTCAGTGCAAATATAAAGGATGAATAGGGCTCTTTTAAAGGTAGATTGTTCTAGAAGAAAAATGTTAGAATTTGTTGTAAGACAACTATAAAATACATTTAGAAATGAGATGGTTGAATTAGATACACCACAAGAGATTGTTCAGTAGATAACTATTACACCAGTACAATATCGTAGTGGAAGGATTATCAAATAAATTCATACTTTTGGGACAAAATTTTGGAGTCATTGCACAAGAGTATGAATTTGATCCTTGGTCCTACATAAAGGAAATAGATGATATGAATATAGATTACTGGATCAAGGTTATGTGAATAGAATTGGATTCTATTTAAAGTCTAGAACTTGTAGAGGGGCCTAGCAGCATTAAACCTATTGTTTTCAAATAGGTCTACAAGTATTCGAGATTGATAGAATTGAAGGTGAAAACCTTCAAAGTCAAGACTAGTGGCAAAAAGATTTATTCAAATAGAAATGGTTCAACTTTGAAAAGATTTTTTCACCTATAATCAAGTTTGACTCTATCAAGATTCTCTTATTCATTATATTTCATTTGGATGAAATATGGCAATGGATGTCAAGAAAGCTTTTTTTAGTGGCAATCTTGAGGAAGACATCTATATGATGTAACTAGACTTGTTCATAGTAAAGAACCAGTAGTATTCAATATGCAAGTTGCTTAAAGTTCATTTATGAACTAAAGCAAGCATCTAAATCATATAATATCATCTTTGATCAAGAAATCAAGTTGTTTGATTTTGATCAAGTATTAAATGGCCTTATGTGTGTAAAAGCTATATAGAATAATAAATTTCTTATGTTGATGACATTCTAATCATTTAGAATGATATATAGTTATTGTCATCAATGGAATTTTTGTTGTCTAGTCCAGTTTGATATAAAGTATTTGGAAAAGACTGGTCACATCCTAAGAATTAAACTTTGTTAAAATTCAAAAACTAGGATGTTAGGTCTATCTCAAACTGCTTAAATAGATTAGATTCTAGCCAAATATAGCATGTAATACTTCAAGATATGATTCTTTCCTTTCAAGTTTGAAGTTCCTTTATATAGGACTATAGTCCTAAGACATATAAAAAGAAGAGCATATTAAGACGGTTCCTCATATCATATCAATAGGAAGTCTTATTGCTACGCTATATACTAGGCTAAATATCTATTTTGTGGTGGGCATGGTAAGCAAATATCAATTGTATCTAAGATCACTTAATTTAGTGGGAGTAAAGCATAAACTCAAATATCTTAGGAGAATGAGGGATTATATGCTTGTCCACCAAAATGAGGATTAGATGGTTACTGGTTGTACAAATATTGACTTGTAGTTTGATTGTGATTCATGAAGTTGGACTTCAAGATATGTGTTCGTCCTAGGTGGTGAAGATACACATTAAGCGTAAGCATTGTCTCATTAGAGAAATACGAGTACGTGATTTATAGTAGTAGAAAAGATAATTTATGCAATAAATCTGGCTGAAACTTATTTTCAAACCTTGCTTTAAAGTGATTATGAATTACTCTAAAGGGAAATAAGTGTCGGATATATGGTAATTTGTCTTTGAGGGTAAGTGGGAGATTGTTGGGGTTTATGCCATAAAATCCAATTTATTGGCATGTCAAAAATAATTAAATTGTTTAATTATATGAGACTATTTATAAATGAACTAATGAGACATTATCATAGTCTATGAGATGCATTATATGTGGTTTATGTGAAAAGTCACAGAAGATGTAAATCAAAAGTTTCTTGTAAACTCAAAATGTAGTTCGTAGTCGGTGATGAAATTAGGCGTTTCATCTACGAAAACTATAACATATCAACTAAGATGATTTGTCTTGATCATGGAAGTGAAGACTTTTAGTTGATGTGTTGATGTGTCTTAAGAGTTAAAACATATTGAACTGGACCGTTGTGAAATTAATTATTCAATCAATAATTGTCACCTGAATAATTAATCTCACGACTTCTAATTTCATAGATTCTCAATCCTGAGAGGATAGTGAACTCGAACATGAAATATAGGCTACTTTGAAATATCAGGAGTGAGATCTAATATTCACGGTCAAAACCTCAGTATGTTGGGTAACCATACGTAGTGTTGAGAGAACACATATTCTCAAGATGGAATCTATAATCTCTTTTTATAGAGACACAAAATATCCTCTTGAGATAAGTTTAATGTGAACTGGTTATTCAAGGCACCTACTTTAGTAAGGAGTTACTAAAGATTATATTTATTGAAATTGGATTTCAATAAATGTGAATAACTAAAAGATTAAATTGGGTACTCAAGGATAAAATAGTTGTTTACAAAGTGACAGTTTATTATGACTTTATTCATTATGGATATTTCATGGAGGGGTCAAATGATATTATTAGAGTCTTGGAATATAATTTATTAATAAGGCTTAGAGTGCAATTATATTTATATAGTGTCATTAAATATAATTAATGGTAACTTTGGACTTGTCAAGAGTTGATAGAAAAACCCAAGGCCCATTGAAGCTAGAGTCTTATTTATTCCCTTTTATCTCATCTCAAGCCACAAACTAAAGCCCAATTGGGTAGGCCTAAAAGGCTAACCCAATTAGATAATCAGTCTTTTATTTAATAAGAGTTATTAAATAAAGAAACTACTAAGGTAGTTAGAATGTACATATGACGAAAAGAAAGAAAATAGTTTTTCTCTACAAGGAGAAGAAGACGGATTTTTCTTTGAGAATCATCGTACATAAAAGTTGATTGAGAGCCCACACTTCTGGGCACCATGTGGAATTGAGATGAAGATTAAAGATATTCTCAAGTCTTGGTTTTGAATTTTACTGCATCAAAGTACACTTTATATTTTTTGTTTTAAAATTTAAGGTTACATGTTATTTCTTATGAATGAAGTTGGTCCGTGATTGTTGCTTCTGCTGTGTGTTTTGTATGAGATACAAAACCATATTTTCCAACAGCTATAGCAGAATAACTATTACAGCAAGTAAAGATACCATAGTAGGACAACTAATGCAGCGAACATAATAAAAATGTGGTACAACATTGTACGGGCGTCGCCCCCCTATTGAAACCATTCATCCACAAAGCCCATTGCTACAACGCCACATGTGGAACCTTACGCTGCCCAAAAATGTTCTCCCATTCCATGTAATCTTCGGTACTCGATATGCCTGGCATCACTCAAGGAAAAAGCCTCTGCCGAGCAATGGACCTAGTGGTGGACCTGGTCCCAATGCCACTATTACCTTCTTCCTAACACCAAACACCCACTCAAGAGCAATGGTATTGGACCTCCCCTCCACTGCCTAGGGAACGCCTCTACCGAGCAATAGACCTCTCGGTGGAATTAGTTCCAAGGCCATTGTCATTTTCCCCTACTCGCATTTAAAGCACCAACTTAGAAAAGGAAACATTGGACCTCTCCCTCCACTGGCCAAGAAAATCATGGTGGCAGTCACACTAACTTGGTCTATAAATAGGCAAGGGTGATTCAGGGAAAAGGGTTAGCAATTCCGGAGGAAAAAGTTACGAGGGAAAAAGCAGTCTCCTTGAAGAAAAAGGGAGGAAGGTATTAGAGAGAGATAGCAATGAAAATTTGGGAGTTGGATTTGCCAAGTACAGTACCGCCCATTGTAGAAAACTCGAAAGCCCACCATACAAATAGATTGTGAGCATAAATACACCTTAAGCCCAACAGACTTAATTGGGCTCACACAATTGGTGCCATCTGTGGGAATCTCTTACGAAGTTGTGGTTCTGTCTAGGCACGTATAGGAGAATGTTTGGGAACGGACAGGAAAGCCATGCAGAGAGCGGCTTTGGAGGGTTGTCGCGAGGGTCTACATGGCGAGAAAGGAGGCAAAAGAGGCTGAAGGACAGAAAAAATGGGGGAGCAGAGGAGTCTGGGCCTGGAGAAGGATCGTACTAAACCCTCAGGACAATGTCTGACGCCTCAAGCAGTAACTGTCTCGACAGAAAGAGACCAGGAGCTTGAATAGAGGAATTAGGAACTCGAGTGCCTGGGTAGAAAAATGAGGGATTTGGAGTTGTAGGCACGGGGAAGATGAAGGAGAAGAGACCACGAGTAATGGAGGGAAAGGTCGGCTAGTGTGGGGAATCACCATGCGGCGAGATCCTGTTAATCCGAGTCTAGTCAGCGCCGTGAGCGTTCGCGTGAGTATGCGGACCGCAAATCGATTTCCTTGGATGAGGGGCAACCTTAAAATGTGGCCATGGATGCCATGAGCCGGGCATTATGCCAAGCTACCCGGTCTCCATTCACAAGAGACATTGAGGACACGCCTATGCCGAACAAGTTCACACGGCCTCCGTTCAACTCCTACACTGGAAAGACAGACCCGGTGGAACACGTAAGTCACTATATTCAAATGATGTCTTTACACGCCCATAACGATGCATTGATGTGTAGAGTTTTCCCTTCGAGTCTCGGCCCCACTACTTTGAGGTGGTTTAACGAATTGAAGAAAGGCTCGATTCGCAGTTTCTTGGAACTGATCCAGGATTTTGGAGTGCGGTTCATGACTTGCAGCCAGGTTCCGCAGCCTATAGATGTGTTACTATCAATGAAAATGGGGGTTAGAGAAACCCTTCGCAACTATGCCAATCGGTACTGGGAGTTGTACAACGAGATTGGTGGGGGCAATGAAAAGATCGCGACGAACACCTTTCGAATGTGGTTACCAGAAGAATTCAGGCTGAGAGAATCACTAACCTTGAGACCTCCCGAGGATATGAGGCAGTTGATGAGGCGTATTGAAGAGTACAAGCGCTTGGAAGACAATCGGCTATAGACCAAGGGGAAGGCCCCGATCATCAATTATCCTCGAAATACTAGCTTTATCCCCAAACACAGGAAGGATTTGAGAATTTAGGAGCCCGACCAGCCGATTGGGGGAGTCAACGTGGTGTTTAAAGAGCCCGTGCACAAGATCATTGACAGAATAAAAAACGAGCTGTATTTTAAACGACTGAACAAGATGGCGGGCGACCCATCAAGGAGAAACCAGAATTTGTATTGCACCTACCACAGAGATAAAGGGCACACCACGGAGCAGTGTAGAGTATTGAAAGATCACCTGGAACAGTTAGTGAAAGCAGGATATCTGAAGGAATTTTTGGCGGAGATCGGGAATCAAGAGACAGGACAAGCAGATCAGCTGCGTCGAGACCCTTTCCCACCCCCTTTGGGAGTAATGGAGGTCATTCACGCGGCACTGAGGGGCACTAGAGGGCCGACCACAAGAGGGGTATTGGACATGGTATCAACAGAAGGTTGTGTAGGTGAGTAACCCCCGGGGAAGAAGCCGAGGTATTCTAGACTACCTATAGCATTTGACGACAATGATTTGGAAGGCACCGCCCAGCCACAGCACGATGCTTTAGTAGTCACTGCCCGTGTAAGGGGTTTCATAGTGAAAAGAATTATGATAGACCAGGGGAGTGGCGTAGACGTAATGTACCCAGACCTATACAGGGGGCTCGGCCTGAATAAGGAGGATTTATCCAAGTATGATACACTGTTGATGGGATTCGATGGGCATATGGTGACATCGGAAGGGCAGATTTCACTCCCGGTCAACATGGGAGGTAAGGAGGTAATCATGACATTCATAGTGGTCGCTTCTTTCTCACCGTATACAACTATCCTCGGTAGGCCATGGATTCATGACATGAGAGTTGTACCATCCACGTTGCATGTCAAAGTCAAATTTCAGATCGAAGACAGGATCGCAGTGATACGTGGTGATCAGCAAGCGGCCAGATAGTGCATGGTAGCCGCAGCTCACAAACAAGCCGAGTAAAGGATTTCAACCAAGGGGGATTCCTTATAGCAATTACAGCAACCCTAATTGGAAGGGTCCACTATTGCCGAGGGTTTGATGAGAGTGAAGATCTTGTCGGGAGGTGAGAGGAGCTTCCAGATAGGGGCAAACCTGGATGACCGGGAAAAGGTAGAGTTACTGCTTTTTCTTATACAAAACGTGGATGTGTTCGCTTCGAACCCATATGAGGTGCCCGGCGTTGACCCTGAATTTATAGTTTACAAGCTGAACATAGATCCTCTATGCCCCCCTAAGAAGCAGAGACCGAGGAGGCCCGCAAAGGAGCATGTGGAAGACGTCAGACAGGAGGTTGGGAAGCTAAGAGAGGCGGGGGCCATAAAAGAAATGTTTTTTCCAGAATGGCTCACAAACACAATGGTCGTGAAGAAGAAGAATGGTAAGTGAAGGGTTTGTGTCGATTTCAACGAACTGAACTGAGTATGCCTAAAAGATCCTTTCCCGATGCCGAAAATTAATCAATTGGTGGACGCCACGTATCGGCACCCAAGAATGAGCTTTCTTGATGCTTTACAAGGTTATCACCAGATTGCTTTAGTTGTCGAGGATTAGGAGAAAACAACATTCATAGCACCCGATGCCAACTACCACTATACCGTAATGCCGTTCGGATTGAAGAACGTGGGAGCCACTTATCAACGAATGATGACAAGGATGTTTAGGGATAAGATTGGGCATATGTGACAGGCCACAAATGCGTTGACCCCTTGTGATAACTTAGATTAATTAATTAGCCCAGTTTTTAACTAATCAAATTAACATGCAATATCACATGGCGGCACAAACAAATCACCGAAACTAAGTTATGCAGCGGAAAATAAATAATACGGTGATTTGTTCACAAATGGGGAAAACCCTTACGGCAAAAACCCCACCGGGTGATTTAAGGTCACCACTCCCGAAACTCCACTATTATCACAACAAGCTGTTACAAGTAAGGAATCCCAAGTACCTCACCAACCTACAGTTGAACTCTTACCCCAATACCCAATTGGACTTGTTCTGTAGTGACAGTTTCTCCTTTCAATGCACGGCTCCCAAGTACGTGACTAACCAGATGCGCGGATCCCAGTACGCGACTTCAAACACCAACTAGAGAGAGAGAGAGTTGGCTACAAAGTTCTTCAAATCATCAGAGATGAACTAGGGCACGAACTTTGTCTTTCTGATCACAAATTGCATGAACAACAAGTTCTCAAAGAATGTACAACTTTTATCTTCTGCAACCCCTTGACGGCCCTTAAAATAATCCTTTTATATGTCTAGGGTTAGGAGAAAAGAAGTCCCAAAGACACACTCACGGATTAGACTTGAAATAGACTTGGAAATTTATTTTCTTTAATTCTCGACAGATAGAGGTGTCGAGAGGTGTCGAGAAGCTGTCGAGGCTCGGGCAAAACAGCTTCTTTAAAGCTCGATAGATGCATCTGTCGAGGTATGTGTCGAGCTTTAAAAACTTGCACTTTCTTGCTTGTTTCTTGGACAGACTTTGACGGCTTCAACACTTAATCTTGAACCACTGTTTCTTGAAGTGTTAAACTCATCCTAAATCTACCCAATTACAAGTAAAGTGCATTTTGTCTAAGGATAAGCCAATTACATAAAATAGCGACATATGTTCACAGACTTGAACTACATATGTCCTAACAATCTCCCCCTTTGGCAATCCGTGACAATACCATAACATACAAATGAAGATATGAGAGAAGTCATAAATCACTCAACTCATATTCACTTGTTACATACAGTAAAATCTATCCTAACACAAACTCTTGAAAATTTTTGCAAGAAGAGAGTTTATGGCAAGAAGACTTTGACAACCTATATTTCTGAAACACTTATAAACAAAACACATCAAGACATCTTTGTGTGAAACAGAAATAATAGATTGCGTACAAGTAAAGAAACATGTGTATAAAGACAAAAAAGAAACAACACATGAAAGGTAGGTGAAAGAAAAACATACATCATCATATATAAGAAGAGAATAAATACAATGTATGTCAATACATGATCAAAGTATCTCTAAACAGATGAGAAAAGAAAAAAATACATATGATCACCTCACTACATCCCTCAATCCACACTCCCCCTAACAAAAATGTCCTATGCTAACACTCTCCCTAAGCATGACTACTCTCATACAAAACTACTCCCCCTTTTTGTCACGAGTGACAAAGGGTAGAGTGTCAAGTAGACATCTCATCCGAAGAGCTCGCATTTCCATCATCATCATCGTCGGAAGCATCATCATCATCACCATCACCATCATCATCAGCCTGGGTCTCAGTAGACACATGAGGTGGCGAAGGAAAAGCCTCTGGAGCAAAGCCGCCCATGGTCGCCTGTCGCCTGGCGATGCGACCAACACGGGCGTTCACCTGATACAACTCCGTGGAAAGTGTATCTAGGCGAGCATCCATGCGCTGTAGCTGCGCCATGATGTCTCCTAAGGTGACGTCGCTCGAAGAAGAAGCAGATGCTCGAGCGAATCTGGAGGTGGTCGGACGAGTGGAAGGAGTGACATCTTCTGTCTGTCTCGATCAGAACTGTGCCTCGCTACGTTTTACTGTAGCGGCGTCTATGGCAGACATGATGTGGTAAGGATCGGACGAGGGGAAAGGGATGGAAAAACGGCTCAGGATCCTCATGATAGCGGAAGGGAAAATGAGCTTATCACGGGTGGCCGTATCTCTATAGACATCTATAATGGAAAAGATAAAGTGTGAAGGAAAGTCTATAGAAAGATCCTCTAAGAGGGACAACAAAAACCGAGCGCAAGGCTCTGTGATAGAGTTGTAGTGAGAAAGTGGGTGCAAAACAAAAGTCATCACCATGTTAAGGAAACGAGGACCTTTAGCAAGAGGTCGACATGGTGTGTACATATGATCTCCCCAAGAGGACGGACGCTCACAGAATGCCGAGATCATCTCGTCTTTGGACACAGTCCAGAGACACTCACAGCTAGGGTAATCAGGATGATCCACCTTAGGGACATGAAGAACCTCAGAGACTAACTCTGGGGTGACACAAAAGCGCGTACCTCGGACGCAAGAGTAGAAAAGAGGTACTGAAGAATCTATCCCGTGGATGTTGGAGTAAAACTCCTGTATCAACACGAGAGGAGATGTGACCGGGATGTCACAAAGTGACTCCCATCCCCGAGTGTGGATAACATCGGGAAGGTCGGTGTCGGCAAAGTCTGCCAGGACAACGTGGCGTTCCGAATGAACACCTCGTTTAGAAAAGTTCTCCGAGAAGTCCTTATGGGCTTTCTCATCACGGAACCGGACAGAAAGAGGAGTAGAATCTAAGGAAGACTGTCCCTTAGAACGCAGAGGGTTCTAGGACGGAATGGACTTACGCTTAGGTGCCATAGACACTACTAACGCAACCATAGAGAGGGGGAAAGAGAAAGAGACACACAGAAAAGTTCCAAACAGTTCAATATAGGAAGAATATACTGAAAAGAAAGAACGTATGCATGGAAAATGCATGAACATGTGACATGCAACATAAGAACATCATGGGCTCAGCCCAATCCAAACCTAACAGCACACAATCGATAGGCACACATCTAAATGCACACAAAACAATTAGAATGCGAATGTGATGCAATGCATATGGTTTTGAAGATCAAAACTATCAAACCAACCCAAGAATTTCATGAAAACCCCAACAATTTTGAAAAAAAACAAAAATTTCTAAAAACACAAAACCTAGGGTTTTAAAATAATGAAATACATGAATATGAGGGATAAGACGCTTACCAACAGATGAAGATCGCAAAGAACACTTGAAAACGCCTTGGGAAGAGGTTTGGAGGGAAAAGGAGAAATTTTGAGAGAGAGAACAGAAGTTTCGAGCGAGAGAGATCGAGCAAGTGAGAAGAAAAATCGCGAAAGCTCTATATATAGCCTCTCAGTAATTCTCGACAGATGATGCTATCGGGAGGTGTCGAGACTGCTGTCGAGGTCATGTGTCGAGAAATACACGTGGACAGATGAAGCTATCGAGATCAGGTATCAAGGAAGAAGAAACAAACAAGAAGTAACCTCGATCGATCCAGTAGCTATCGAGAAGCTATCGAGCAGACAGAAAGTTTCTCGATCGATCTAGGAGGTGTCGAGGTATCTGTCGAGACTGCGATAAGAAAGAGTCTAAGAAGCTCGACAGATAGCTATGTGTCGAGAGGTATCAAGGAGGTGTCGAGATGCCTTTAAAAACAGTTTTTCAAAAGAGGAAAAACACAGACATGAATGCAATCATGCATGCAACTCAACCAAAAATCCAATCAACACATTAAGCTCTCAAAATCATCTCTCAACAAGAATTTTGATGCACATGTATCTCAAAACACGCACACACACACTAAACAGGTCTAAACAATTTTATATTTCAAAAACAAGTCCAGACAGTTTAGTGAGCATACATTAAAGCATGTAAACCTTGTGATGGCCAAATCACATTGTACCTGCACATGTATCAAAAATAGCAAAGAGTATTGCGTGTCGTGTGTGAAAACATCGCAAGATTGCATAAGTGTCTCAATGTTATGACGATTTGAGATATGAGAAAATCACTTTAACTCACACACAATCATAACCGTTTGATGGGGACTATCACCTTCGAGGTACATCTTATAACTCCTACATCTCCTAGAAAACACGCTTGCAATCATATTTTAAAGCATTTTTGATCTTTTTGCTTTTTATATCTTTGCATATTTTCTTTTAACAAGCATATCATGCATGGGCATACAAGAGAAGGAAAAGAAATACCCAATTATGTTAAGCTTTTGACATTGCACTTTTGCTATGCCGAAGCATACAAATGTCATATTATGATTGGCTAGTAACAGTGGTGAGATGGTTATTTATGCCTTTCTCTTGGGATTTTCTAGTTCAACCCGTCAAAAAGAGTGATACGAGTGTTAAGAAGAAGAGATCACTTAACCTTACTCATCACAAACAAAGAGCTACAAAGCTCACTTGCTTAGTTGTGCAGAAGAATGCTCATCTAAGCTACAGGTGATACAAAATTTAGAAAACTCTATTTCAATGGCCAATTCATAAGTTCACATGAACTAATGCACACTAACTCACACTGTTTTTGTATTTTTCAATTTTTCAATTTTTTATTTTTATTTTTATTAGAGAAGCAAAAATAAAACACAAAACTGAAAACACACAAACAAAAACATGTAAAGCAAAACAATGCATAAAACTAGACTGACTCAAAACAGTAAAGAAACACACAAGTAATGCAACACACAAAAAAAACAGGAGAGAGAAGAAGAAGTGACTGAAATCACTTAGATCCCTTTGCCTTCCACACTTTGGAAGAACCTTTCCTTTTGGTCGACTCTTGAACCGGTGATGAGGGAGAAGAGTTTAAACCGTTCAAGTTCGAAAGGAACATGAGGGCTTTAAGAATGTCTCCAATTGGAGCGAGAGAAGACTGAAGCTGATTCTGGCTCTGGCTCCCAGATGCTATTGTGCCATTGCTCTGTTGAGTGGCATGCCACTTGTAGCAATTAGGTCTTGTGTGACCGGCTACACCACAATGATAACAGAGATGCGGTTTCTTCTGTTTGGCCTTTTGAGAGTTAGTCTTCTTAGTCCTAGGGTTCCTAGATTCCCTTTTCTCAATTTTAGGGGGTGCTCCTAGGATGGACTTGCACTTGTCTACGTTCTCACTAGCTAATTCAGTTTTAATATTCTTTTCTTCATTTTCAATGTTATTAGTAGGTGGAACAAACACAGTAGTACTAGAAGTAGGAGTATTAGAGAGAGAGAGTTCATACCCCAATCCAGTACGATCTGAAGAATGTTTCTGAGCACTCAGCATCTCGTCCAGCTTTGCACTTGACGTCCTCTCCAATTGTGCTCTGACTTGAAACAGCTCCGCTTCAAGCTTCTTGGTCCTTTCAACCAAGAAATTGTTTTCGAACCTCAGTGCTCCAATGGTTTGATTCGCTTTATCAACCTTTGTGGATAGCTCCTCACGGTTGAGTTCCACATCACTGAGCTTCTTGGTGGCCAGCCTATAGAGTTTCTCATGCTTCTCAGAAAGCTTGTACAGTTTCTCATAGGCGGTGTGAATGTCATCTTGATCATCCATAATTTCAACCTTGGAATCCACCAATTCTTCTTCTTCATCCACTTTTTCAGTAACCCCATCAGTAGAATTAACAGTGGCAGTGAAGGCATTCAAGATTCTGTCGTCTTCATCTTCAGAATCGTCCTCGGGCTCCGTGTCGCTTAAGGTAATAGCAATGCCTTGCTCTTCCCTATACTCTTATGGTATGTGGGACACTCTTGTTTCATGTGTCCAAAGCCTTGACACCCGAAGCATTTTGGTCCAGGGGGAACAGTGTACTGACCGCCATCCTTGACATCCTTCTTCCCTTTATTCAGATTCTTAAATTGTGAAGAACTAGATTGTCTACGGTCTTTGTTGAAGCCCTTTCCGTTGGCATTTTTCATAAACTTCTTGAATTGCCTTGTGATGTAGGACTTCATCTTGGAATCTTCATCATCTGACGAGTCATCCGTATCACTGCTCTTGCCTTTAGTGCCAAACTCTTGCCCTTGCTTGACTTGCCTAACCTAGTCAGCCCTAACTCATAGGTTTGCAAGTTTCCAACCAGCTCAGTCAAAGGAATTTTATCGATATCCTTTGATTCTTCGATCGCCGTGATCTTAGCATGGAATCTCTCGGGCAACGATCTAAGCACTTTCCTTACTATCTTGGGTTCAGGGATGGTTTCCCCAAGATTAAAGGCTGAGTTTACTATGTCCTTGAGCTTGGCATATAACTCATCAAACGACTCATCCTCTTCCATCTTGATTTCTTCAAAGCGTGTGGTGAGCCTCTGCAGCTTTGAATCTTTGACAGCTTTGGTGCCCTCATAGGTTGTTTGGAGGATGGTCCATGCTTCCTTAGCAGTTTCAGTTGAAGAAATTTTCTTGAACTCCTCATTGGTGACTGCACTGAATAGGGCATTCAATGCTCTGCTGTTGAAGTTTGCCGCCTTGATCTTGGCATCATCCCAGTCGGTTGGTGCTTCTGTAGGCTTGGTCCAGCCTATCTCCACAGCTTGCCACACTTTCTCATCTAAAGACTGCAAGAAAGCTCTCATGCGTACTTTCCAGTATGCATAGTTAGTGCCATCAAATAAAGGAGGTATAATAAGAGATTGTCCTCTATCCATGACAGCAGGGGTCGAATGGATCACACACAAAAGATTAAACCCTAATCAGAGTGTGCTTGCTCTGATACCACTTAACAGGCCACAAATGCGTTGACCCCTTGTGATAACTTAGATTAATTAATTAGCCCAGTTTTTAATTAATCAAATTAACATGCAATATCACATGGCAGCACAAACAAATCACCGAAACTAAGTTATGCAGCGGAAAATAAATAACACGGTGATTTGTTCACGAATGGGGAAAACCCTTACAGCAAAAACCCCACCGGGTGATTTAAGGTCACCACTTCCGAAACTCCACTATTATCACAACAAGCAGTTACAAGTAAGGAATCCCAAGTACCTCACCAACCTACAGTTGAACTCTTACCCCAATACCCAATTGGACTTGTTCTGTAGTGACAGTTTCTCCTTTCAATGCACGGCTCCCAAGTACGTGACTAACCAGATGCGCGGATCCCAGTACGCGACTTTAAACACCAACTAAAGAGAGAGAGAGTTGGCTGCAAAGTTCTTCAAATCATCAGAGATGAACTAGGGCACGAACTTTGTCTTTCTGATCACAAATTGCATGAACAACAAGTTCTCAAAGAATGTGCAACTTGTATCTTCTGCAACCCCTTGACGGCCCTTAAAATAATCCTTTTATATGTCTAGGGTTAGGAGAAAAGAAGTCCCAAAGACACACTCACGGATTAGACTTGAAACAGACTTGGAAATCTGTTTTCTTTAATTCTCGACAGATGGAGGTGTCGAGAGGTGTTGAGAAGCTGTCGAGGCTCGGGCAAAACAGCTCCTTTAAAGCTCAATAGATGCATCTGTTGAGGTATGTGTCGAGCTTTAAAAACTTGCACTTCCTTGCTTGTTTCTTGGACAGACTTTGACGGCTTTAACACTTAATCTTGAATCACTGTTTCTTGAAGTGTTAAACTCATCCTAAATCTACCCAATTACAAGTAAAGTGCGTTTTGTCTAAGGATAAGCCAATTACATAAAATAGCGACATATGTTCACAGACTTGAACTACACATGTCCTAACAATATGGTTGAGGTATACATTGATGACATGGTGGTAAAAAGCAGGTGAGAAGGGCAGCACATTGATGACCTTAAGGAGGTGTTTGAGATACTCCGACAACGCCAGCTACGCCTCAACGCCGATAAGTGCGCTTTCGGAGTAGGGTCTGGCAGATTTTTAGGTTACCTAATTACCAAACGGAGAATCAAAGTTAACCCCGATTAGATTGAAGATATGAGGCGTCTCAAAACACCAAGCAATCCAAAACAGGTTTAGAAGTTGACCGGTATGCTAGTTGCTCTCAACCGATTTATTTCCAAGTTTGTTGATCGGTGCCGGCCATTTTACCGACTTTTGAAGAAATGAAGGGGGTTTCAGTGGGACGAGGAGTGTGATAAAGCCTTCCAAGATCTTAAGGACTACCTTGGGCAGCCACCAACATTGACAGCCCCGGAACCAAGAGAAGGCCTGCATATGTACCTCTCGGTATCCGAGCATGGAGCCAGCGCCGTGCTATTAAGAGATAGTGGTGTATAGCTCCAGGTTTATTACATCAACGAAATGTTAGTTGACGCCGAGACCAGGTACCTACCTTTGGAAAAACTAGTGTTGGCGCTCGTGCATTCCATTTGAAAGTTGCCTCATTACTTTCAGTCCCACACCGTCTATGTCCTTACCGAATACCCACTTCAGTCATTGTTGAGAAGATCTGACTTCACGGGGAGGATAGCAAAGTGGGGGACTTGGCTGGGCTCTTTCGACATCAGATACAAGCCTAGAAACTCGGTGAAGGGACAAGTACTTGCGAACTTTATTTTTGAGTTCACGCTAAAAAACACGGATATAATCTGCCTCATGGAAGTCAAGCCGTGGAAAGTATTTGTAGATGGCGCATCCAACGTGACAGGAGCGGGGGCTGGAATTGTGGTCATCACCCCGGAAGGGCTAAAACTAGAGCACTCGTTTAGGTTAGGCTTCAAGGGTTCTAATAACGAGGCCGAGTATGAGGCCCTACTCGCCGAACTAAGAGTCGTCACGAATTTGGGAGCCAAAGAAGTGGACGTTTACTCGGATTCTCTCTTGGTAGTGAATTAGGTGAAAGGGAACTTTGAGGCTAAAGATGCCCTAGGTAATTTCTCAAATGTCAAGATTGAACGGGTAGCATGGGGATAGAATCGGCACGCCAATTCCTTAGCAACGCTGGCATCGTCAATAGCTGACATGGTACCTCAGCTGATTAGGGTGGAGTTGGTAGCTGAGCCAAGTATTGCTACAAAAGCACCGGTTGGCCAGGTGACCGTAGCCAAGAAATGTTGGATAGACCCCATCATTGACTTCCTTACAGAGGACCGAGCTCTGGAAGACGAGAAGAGTATGACGCAACACTGCTCAATACTAGTTATCCCTCAGCCAAAAATTATATTAGAGGTCATTCAAAGGACAGTACCTCTAGTGCCTTCGTCCTAATCAGGCTGAAGAGCTACTGGTTGAGCCACATGAGGGTGTGTGCGGAAGCCACTTGGGGGGAAGATCATTGGCGCACCGAGTAATGACTCAAGGGTTTTGGTAGCCGTAGATGAGGAAAGATGCAACTGAGCATTCCCGGAGATGTAAGCAATGTCAGATACACACACCGATGATTTATTAACCCGCCGGGAACTTGAACCCAGTAAGTGGCCCTTGGTCATTCGCTCGGTGGGGGCTAGACATAGTCGGGCCATTTCCCTAGGCTATAGGCAACCAGAGGTTTGTGCTGGTGGCAGTAGATTACTTCACCAAGTAGGCAGAGGTGGAAGTGCTGGCAAATATCCGAGATGTTGACATCAAGAAATTTGTGTGGAGAAACATTATAACGAGATTTGGTGTTCGGGAGTCTCTCGTGTTGGACAATGGTCTACAGTTCGACAACAAGTCCTTCCGAGAGTTCCGCAACAACCTCGGAATCCGGAACCGATACTCCACGCTAGCATACTCGCAGAGTAACAGCCAGGTAGAAGCGACCAATAAGGCCATCGTGAGCGGATTGAAGAAAAGGTTAGAGGGCGCCAAAGGCAGATGGGCCGAGGAGTTGCCAAGCATCCTATGGGCATACCGAACAACTCCTAAGAGATCCACAGGAGAAACACCATTCTCTCTAACTTACGGGGCAGAGGCTGTCATCCCCATTGAAGTGAACCTGTGCAGCGCCCGAGTTGTAGGATTCACTCTAGACGAGAACGAGAAGCTGATGGCAAAGGAGTTGAACTTGCTAAAGGAACACCGAAGAACGGTCACCATTCGACTGGTAGAGTATCAGTAAAAACTCACTCGGAGGTACAATAGAACTGTGAAAAAGAGGAAGTTTATTGCTAGGGATCTGGTACTTCGCAAGGTCGTGGGGAATATGCGAGATACTAATGCAAGAAAGCTAGCTTCGTCATGGGAAAGGCCCTACCGAGTGACCGCCATCGCCTGGGCGAGGGCGTACTACATAGAAGATTTGGAGGAAAAGTCACTTTGCCAGCCGTGGAATGTTCATAACTTAAAAAAGTTTTACTATTAACTGGCTATCCTCCAAAGATGTGAACTTGATGTAATCTCGCATTATCACACGCTTAATATGAAGGCCTTTATTCATTAAGATGCATGAAACCCCAGTAATCTCAAGCTATTATCATTGGGTAAGAAATATACGGAGAATCTCGAGGGTAAAATTAAGACCTCATTTTCTAAGGATGAAAACCTGTTCTCTGTTCGATCACTATCACCGAGCAGGTGGAAATCTTAAAACTTAATTTTCTAAGGATAGAAACCTATCTTCGGTTCGACTACTATCATCGAACAGGTGGAAACCTTAAGACTAATTCTCTAAGGATAGAAACCTTTCCTCGGTTCAACCACTATCACCGAGGAGGTGGAAACCTTAAAACTTGATTCTCTAAGGACAGAAACCTGTCTTCGGTTCGACTACTATCACCGAATAGGTGGAAACCTTAAGACTAATTCTCTAAGGTTAGAAACCTTTCCTCGGTTTGATCACTATCACCGAGCAGGTGAAAACCTTAAAACTTAATTTTCTAAGGACAGAAACCCGTCTTCGATTCGACTACTATCACCGAATAGGTGGAAACCTTAAGACTAATTCTCTAAGGACGGAAACCTGTCCTCAGTTTGATCACTATCACCGAGCAGGTGGAAACCTTAAAACTTAATTTTCTAAGGACAGAAACCTATCTTCGGTTCAACTACTATCACCGAACATGTGGAAACCTTGAGACTAATTCTCTAAGGACAGATACCTTTCCTCGGTTCAACCACTATCACCAAGCAAGTGGAAACCTTAAAACTTGATTTTCTAAGGACAGAAACTTGTCTTCGATTTGACTACTATCACCGAACAGGTGAAAACCTTAAGACTAATTCTCTAAGGGCAGAAACCTTTCCTCGGTTTGATCACTATCACCGAGCAGGTGGAAACCTTAAAAATTAATTTTCTAAGGACAGAAACCTGTCTTTGTTTTGACTACTATCACCGAACAGGTGGAAACCTTAAGACTAATTCTCTAAGAGCAAAAACCTTTCCTCGGTTTGATCACTATCACCGAGCAAGTGAAAACCTTAAACCTTAATTTTTTAAGGACAGAAACTTGTCTTCGGTCCGACTACTATCACCTAACGAATGGAAACCTTAAGACTAATTCTCTAAGGACAGAAACCAGTCCTCGGTTAGATTACTATCACCGAGCAGGTAGAAACCTTAAAACTTCATTTTCTAAGGACGAAAACCTGTTCTCAATTCGATTACTATCACCGAGTGGGCAGAAACCTTAAGATTTAATACTCTAAGGACGAAAACCTATCCTCGGTTAGATGCCTATCACCGAACAGGTGGAAACCTTAAAACTAAGTTCTTTAAGGACGAAAACTTGCCCTTGATTCGACCCTCTGAGACGGGCAATACAAACCTAAGTAAAAAATCCTAAGGGCAGGAAAGTTACTCCCTGCCACCGTAAGTGAGAAAGCAAGGTATGACGATCATATAAAACCCTAATCATATAAACAGTCGGAAATTACCAAGCAAACATAAATGAATCTACAAATAAGGAATTAAACACACAGGCTTGTATTCCAACAATATCGGTTAAATCTGCCCAAACAACAAAAGAAATTGTTCTGTCGCCACATCCCGGCGATGTAGGCTTACCAAATGTAGAGCTAATATAAAAAATAAAAAAAAAGACAGAAAATGGAAAGATCATTTCAGCATACAGCAGGATCGGAGGGATTTGAAGAAGGAACAGGTTACCCGAGTCCATCTCTGGTCAGTTGAGCTGCTACATCTCCGGTACGGGTGTTACTCGTAACCTCTGGGTCAACTATCTCCGCATAAGCATCAATCTCCCGCACAAGATCAATCATGCTTGGAGTGCCTTCTTCACCAATGCTCTCGGCTTGGCCCTGGACAGAGGGAGGAAGGGCCGGATAGGGGATCTACGTTGGATTCCACAGCGGGGAATCCTTAACCAACCCCACGGCCTGAAGAGCAGCCAGCCATCCCTCTCCGAACCCATGGCGCTGCACTTGGTAGATGATCGGTTCCGAGGAGTTCTCGGCATCCGAGAAGGCCTTGTTGTACCACTCATTCTCCCAGGCCTTGAGAGATATTTTCAGTTCGCCGATTTGGTCAGCTTGGGCTAGACTCAAGCTGTTTGCCATCGCCAACTTGAGCTCTGTCTTGCCCAGCTTTATCTCTATAACGGTTAGCTTATTCTCGACGGCTTGTTGGGCTCTCTCTGCGTCTACTGCATTCCTCTTAGATGCCATGGCAGCCTCCTCTTTCTCATTGGCAGTAATTTCGACAATTGCCTTCAACACCTTCTCCCGCTCAATAGCCTCGACTGCTTCCTTCAGCCTCCCATCCATGACGCAGGTCAACTGTGAGGCCTACGATTAAAACAGCAACGGGATGGTGAAGTTTGGAAGAAAGCTACTTGCTACAAACATACGCAATAGAGAGAATGGGGACTTATCGCAATGATGTGCCATTGAAGCCACCTAGCGAGCTTCTCGTCGTCTCCGCTTGAATAATACTGGACATCCTTGGGTAGTAGGAGGCCTTGCACCAAACTTTGAGCCACCCGTCCCCCTTCACCCTTGTCCCATAGCCAAAGGCTGGCAGTTTCTGGTAAAGGCATGTCACCCAAGAAGAAAGCGTGCTGCCAACCAACCTCAGGCCGATAAGAAGATGCCATGTCGGTCCCAATCTGAGCAGCAGAAGAAGTAACGACTGGCGTCTCCTAGATTCGAGGCCCACCCCTAGGGCGAGGTGGAGTCTTTGGCAGAGCATCGTTGGGAACATAAGTGTTCTTCTCAGCGACTCGTTTCCTCTTCTTGGTTTTAGCAACAGGAGGAGCCCGACCCAATTCTTGGGGGATCGAGGTTGGGTCTCAGGTCTGGCACCAGGGATGAACCAAGCAAGAGTCATCTCCCTACTCTTCACCATTTTTCTTACGTGGTCAGATTTAGTGCCCGAAGTACCTGCTGGTTCGGCCGCTCCTCCCTCGGCTACTGGGGCTGCGTTATCTGGCTGTTCAATTGCTTCGTGTCTTTGTCAATCTTGAGACACACACTCGGTAGACTCATCATTTACCAGTGCTATGCCGTCTGCGGTTGTATAACGGGGACCGAGTTCTCATGCTTCGCCAGTGGTAAGAGTGGGAGGAAGGAATTTTTTGTGCCAAACGTTTATGTACAACAGGAGCGGGCTGTCCACCAAAAGTGCCTGGTTGAAATTTTGCCAAGTGTTATACACCGGGTTGACTCCGAGGATCAAATAAGATGCCCTGAGTTGCTCGTCGCCGTTCACGAAGATCTCCGATCGGAGAATGAAATTAAGATCGCGCACGTGTATGACTCGGGGATCTGGCAAAAATCTTTTCGAGTAGGCAACAAACCCAAAAACCTATCAGTTAAACAAAAAAGGAGGGGAACGTGTGAGCAAGAGAAAAACAGATGAATGTTCTCGGTACCGACCAACTTCACGTGGTGAAAGCGGGCAAAGTTTCTCACTGTCGAGCCAGTGGCCGCGCACTCGAATGAACTCTCTAGCCGAGTTTTTGTAGGAGTCGGGGAGAAAAGAGATAAGTTGGACTCGCATATCTCTAGTCTTTAAATAATAGCCACTATCAAAATTACCGCACAGTTTGTGCATGAAATTGATGTCATGATGGCTCAGTTGCAGCCCGAACATCTGATTTAGTTAGTTGACGCAGCTTATGACTCTATAAAAGTTGGGGGGAAATTGGTCGGGGCAAAGACCATAAAAACCTAAGATACCTATGATGAGAGGATCTACAAGGAATCTAACCCCCCCTCGAGTATAAACATTAACGGAAAAAACACAGTGTTCGAACTAGTAGCCCTCTCAAATGCGATGTTGCCTAAGTTACAATACGCAACGTCGACGTCCCCTGGGACACCAAAGGTCTCTCTAAAGCTGGCCAAGGCAGCCCCAGCGGTAAGAAGGTGAGAGTCCCCCATCCCTAAGGTACGACACAAGGAAGAAGGCTTACTTTGGGCTCTAGGGAGTGAGAAGCAGGAGGAATGTTCTTGCGCAAAAGAGAGATACTTTGGGCTCAACCCCTTTTTTGGGTAAACCCTTTACACGCGTGGGCGCAGTTTACGAACTGTCAGACGGTTCACCAACTGTCAGACGTTTTCACCCACCAACAAGCCTTTATTGTGGACGTGACACCCTGACACAACATTGCTCTTAAAGGAAACCTCAATAATTACCCCGGTCGCACGTGAAGGGCGCTCGGTATCTTCAGGAAATCACCATAAGCTCTCCAGGATCCTTGATTCATTATCAAGAGCCGAATATGAATCAAGGGGGGGCTAATTGAAACCATTCATCCACAAAAGCCCATTGTTGCGACGCCATGTGTGGAACCTTACACTGCCCGGACACGTTAGCCCATTCCGTGTAATCTTCGGTACTCGGTATACTAGGCATCACTCAAGGGAAAGCCTCTACCGAGCAATGGACCTAGTGGTGGACCTGGTCCCAATGCCACTATTACCTTCTTCCTAGCACCAAACACCCACTCAGGAGCAATGGTATTGGACCTCCCCTCCATTGCCTAGGGAACGCCTCTGCCGAGCAACAGACCTCGCGGTGGAATTAGTTCCAAGGCCACTGTCATTTTCCCCCACTTGCATTTAAAGCACCCACTTAGAAGAGGAAACATTGGACCTCTCCCTCCACTGACCAAGAAAATTATGATGGCAGTCACACTGACTTGGTCTATAAATAGGCAAGGGAGATTCAGGGAAAAAGGTTGGCAATTCTGGAGGAAAAAGATATGAAGGAAAAAGCAGTCTCCTTGAAGAAAAAGGGAGGAAGGTGTTAGAGAGAGAAAGCAAGGGAAATTTGGGAGTTGGGTTTGCCAAGTACAGTACTACCCATTCTAGGAAACTCGAAAGCTCACCATACAAATAGATTGTGAGCCAAAATACACCTTAGGCCCAATAGACGTAATTGGGCGCACACAAGCATAATGATTAAATACAACAGATATAAGTTTTAGTGAGTGAAATCATATATATTTGCAATCAAAATCAAATATTGAATCTTTCCATAGAATAAGTAAACCAAGAAGGAACCCAAACTCCAACTTAAACAACCTTGTCATAGGCTTTTGCCATCAAAGTTGTGCATTTTGGAGAATAGGCTTAACTGGCTACTGACTACTACTTTTGAGAAACTTCAAAGAGTGAATTTACTAAGAGGGGGGAAAAGATGGACTATTGTTGCATACCCCTATCCCTGCCATGTTTTCTCTCTTCTTTTTACCACTTTTTTTTTTCTCTCTCTCTGTTGTTTTTACTCTTAGTTTTTTTACTACTCTCTTGCCGTGGATTGCTCCCCCTTTAGTCTTTCCTTTTCTTGGGTCCCTCTCTCTAGGTGCCTTTCTCTCTCTCTCTCTCTCTCTCTCTCTCTCCCTCTCTCTCTCTCTCTCTCTCTCTCTTTAAGTGCCTCCCTTAAAATCTTATTGCTTTCTTACCATGGGTTCCCCCCTTAGAAGCTTTTCCCCTTTTTATAGTGAGTTGATTCGATGAGATTTTTTGCTTTTACCCTTAGGGCTTCACCAACTGTTTTTATCTTGTTATGGGCATTCCTTCAAGATTGCCCACCAACTTATGGGTTACCAGGCCACTACCTCTGCTCAGATTACGTTTGCTACACCACTACTCATTTCGTGACAAAATTCCATTTTGTTTGTTCTTGTTGTATACCACTACCCCTAAGTTCAAATGGATTAAGCTATCTCACCGCCTACCTCTATGGCATGCATCAAATGGTCCCAGCTATCTACTACTTCTTTTGGGTAAGATACCATCCCAGTAGGGTATATTCCCAAAAGAAGTCATGGATGGAAACCAAATATAGACCCCTTTTCCCCCACTGCCAAATCACACCCTCTGAATCCCCTTGACCGTGGGCCCACCTCCTTTATATTGGCTGGATACAGGTTGGTGGTGCTCTGGCCCTTGTGTGCTTGCTCCACTATCTTCTGTTTTTGTCTTCTTTCATTCCCATGCCGTTTCTACTATAGCAGATTAGCTTTGTTTTGTTTTGCTACGTGTCTCTGCCTTATTTCTTCATGCATTTCTTGTTGTGTTTGTCATATCCTTTAGTTAGACTTTTTTTTACTTTACGCAATTTCTACTACTGACACTTCTTGCTATTCCTTATTCTTTTCATCGTACTTCTTCATATTAGTTTTCATACCTATCCTTTTATACAAAAGGATTTGGGCCTTTGTGGGCCAAATAATGTTAACTGGATCAAAAGGGTTTTGGGCCCAATTTGCCTTGATTTGTCAAAGCCATTCTGCTGAAGAACTGTATTCTGCGGTAAATCTGTATTTAGCTGCAGATTTGTAATCTGTTGTAGATTTGTGATCTGCTGCAGATCTGCGCTTTACTGTAGATCGCTTTCCCTTGCACTTCTTTCTTCGGACCTTTCTTGCTCTTCGGTCTTCTTAGTGGGTCTTTGGGCCTTGCTTTTCATTGGGCTTTCTTCCTCATGGGCTTTTGGATAAGGATTTGCAAAAATGGGCATCAACAAAGTCTAATTTTTTTTATTAACTTTTTACTATTTTTATTGCTTTTCAATGTAGATAAAGATCATAGTTGTCAAATCATGAATCGTATTATAAATTAATTTTTTATTTTTCTATATCGTGCATTGTATCGTATCGTTTACAAACACCTAATAAAGTTTATAAAAAAAATTATAAATATACATATGAAATATAAATTCATTATCAATTCAAAATATATTCAACTAATGACTAATTTAATCATTAATTTTGTAATAATATTAAATAAATCAAATTAACATGTTTTTATAATATGCATATTCAAATTGATTAAACTCAAAAGTGATAATACATGACATATGAGCCAAAATTATAATTTCTTTTCACCACATTCATCATTTTGCTTAATCAACACCACCTAAGTCAATGTTGTTGTAATATTATTCATCATATTACAAAATTATTTCTTCATTAGCATTTCTTTCATTATCATTAGCATTTACTAGTGAGCGTTTGGATTTAACATTTTCTGCGTTTACGCTACAGTACGCTCACTAAACACACATAAGCCCAACTGAAATGCATGGATGAGAAAATAGAGTGCACCGCTTCATTAAAAAAGTGGGCGTGTGTGTGTACTGTTCATGGACACAAACGCTCAGTATTGTTCATACACAAATAACCCACGAAGAAGGGCAGAGTCACAAACACAAAACGCAGCGTTCAGGCCAACGGCTATTTTCATTCTCCAGGAGTTTATTCTCTCAACTACCATGGCAGATGTCTTCAATGTTCTTCGTCAATGCTCCGTCCTCTTCCGAATCAATGAATTGCACCTACCCACCAACCAAAAACCCATCAAAATAGATGAAACATCTACATTGCAAACCCATTACGATGAACAAACCCACCCCATCCCCTCTATTCTTCCTTCACTCGAACTCACCTTCTCTTCGGTTGGGATGTTGTTGCCACCACTGTGGGTCTCTGTATTCACGGGTAAGTTGTGTCTAACTTCTCATACTCTCTGATCTGTTGGTGTATGGTATATTGTTTTCCATGAGGCTTCAATCTATGGTTTTTTGTGTTCAACGTTTGTGTGTGGTTTTTGTGTTTTCCATTACACTAGTATGTGGGTTTCTCTCTCCTTTGTGTAATTTTGTGTGTTTCTCTTTCTACCTATGTTGTGTTTGGACTATGTGAGTTTACTTTGCATTTTTCATGTGGGAATGCGTAACCGATTATGATATGCACATGACAACTGTTTGTTGAAATGCCTCAATGAGTATATAAGGAAGTTGTAGCAAAAATGGGTAAGGAGAAATCGAAGGACGGTGGTAATGATGTGAGAACTGATTGGAAAGAACCAAGGGAACTAAAAACTTTTTGTGATTTGTGTGTTGTTCAAGTCCTAGAGGGCAAGGGGAGTGGAGGATATTTGAAAAGAGAAGGGGTTGATGCATTGATTAAGCAGTTGGGTGAAATGTGAAAAGTGGTGACTCACACTCAGTTTAAAAACAAATGGGATCATTTGAGAAAACGGTGGAAGGATTATAAGGAGTGTTTTGAGTGTGAGACTGGGTTGGGCATTGATGCTGGAACTGGGCAGCTTGATGCCAGTGATGAGTGGTGGACTCGAAAGATTGCGATTAGTTCACTTTACATAATTGTGAAAAACTCCACTGTCTACAACTATATATTGTGTTCTAACTACTGGTTGTCCACATGTAGGAATGTCCCATGGTAGGAACCTTGAAAAAAAAAGGTATGCCGAATCTTGACTCCATGGACATCATGTTTGGAAGCACGGTTGCAACAAGGAAAAATGGATTCTACACAAGTGGCCAAATACCAAAGGAAACCATCGAAAGGTCTGGGGACTCTGCTGATAGCAAAGAATTTGTTGACCTACAATGTTAACCCTCTGTGAATGTTGACCCAATGGAGGTTGAAGGCCCATCATTGTCAAGGGCAGGACAAGCAGTGAATATGAAAGGCTTGGTAAGCGGTGTCCAACTTTTCAGGCCAATTTGCAAGAAACCAAGAAAAAAGCGTTTAGTTATGCAAGAGCTGTCCAACTCTTTAAAGAGCATCTCAGATGTTATTGTTGAATCTAGAAGTGTAAGTACTCGTACACCATGTGCTTCCAAAGCAGCTGTTGAGGTTAAAGCAATTTTGGATATGGTGTTAAGTCTTCCTGGGGTGCAATCGGGTGATAGCCTTCATCTGTTCAGCACCCTCTTCTTCATGGAAAAACTAGAGGGTAGGAACATGTTTGCAGCACTTGTCAATAACAAGGACGTCTAGCTAAAGTGGCTAAATATGCAGTACCAAATGAACCCTCAATTTCATTTTTCTTGAAGGAAAGGGGATTGTCTCGATAGGGTTGCTTAGGCTTGGTGTTGTAGTAATCGGATTTTCTTTATGTACCTGTTGCACTCTTTTTTTTTTTTTTTTTTATTGGCATAAACTATGCTTACCATGGGTGTGTATGTAAGACATTGGTTACTAATTAATTGTCGTGTAGTGTATGCTTACCTGTTCCTTTTTCTTCTGCTAGTGTTTATAATTGTCATTATGTTTTTTAGTGAACATTCTTTCTTTTTTCCCCGTGGAGGAGTTAGCTTATTCAGCCGATTGGTTGATTGTGTGGTGACCTGATCTACTTAACTTGCAGTTAAAATTATACAAGTTACACGCACAAATGCTTCCCCTTACTTGTACTGATTGTTATTTGCGCATTAATTTTATCATTCCAGATTATGTATGGCTAGTAATTGAATTCTATAAATTTATAATGGCACAATATTGAGCACTTTTCTGTTGTTCTCATCAGTTATTGAAAATCTATAGTGTTTATGCTGACAGGAATATTTTTAATGAACTTTTGAAGCTCACGTCTAGACTTGGTGGTGAGAATTCATTTCTTTTTTTCAATTGTTTTTGATTTTCATTGTTTAAAATGAACCTACTTGTTCATTTTCAATCACAGTAATTTGCAATTGTTTCACATGGTTTAATCCGTTGTCCTTATGTATGTCCCACTCTTTATCATTGAGTTTGTTGATAAGCAGGAAATGAAAAGTAGGAAGAATTCTTTGTAAAGATTTGTCAAATTTGTACAGAGGCTTTGCTTATGGTATATATTAGACTTTACTTTGATGGGTTGTTCTTTATTTGCCTGTTGTATGTATATATCAAATCATAAAGGCTAAGATGTGGATTTGGATCTCTTGTTTATATGTTAGTTAAAATGGGTGATATATGATTTTTTGATCAGAATATTGGTTTTTGGAAATGGGGTTTGTTTGTTTTTGTCATTGGTATCATATTTATTTACCAACTTTTGGTTGCTGAGATCAATGGTTTCTTGATTTTTGGAAATGGGATTTGTTTGTTGTTGTCATTGTCTCACATTTTCAATGTTTTGGACTTAATTACTGTAGAGATCAATGTGATCTTGAATTTGGGCATTCATATATTAATATACACTCTCTCTCTCTCTCTCTCTCTCTCTCTTTGAAAGCTATACTTTTTATAGTGTGGCCAGTTTTTTGTTGTGCTGGAATTGTGACTAATGTTAGGCCAATTATTTCTATATATATATATATATATATATATATATATATATATATAATGAAAATGAAATCTAAACCATTGTCTATCACATACTACTAGAGCTATTGTCAACCATTTCCTATACAGATTGTTATGAGAACAAAAAAAAAAAAACATTTGTTTTAGGCTCTTTGAGTTTAGGTAGGCAGCTCAACATTTGCTTGTGTTTAGGAGCAGCAATCTTGGTTTAGGCTCTTTGAGTTTTATTTTAGAGGTTAATGTAATTGTTTGTCTTTCATTTTGAGTTGTTTAGAACTGTTGCTGCATCTGGTTTTGCAGCTTGCACTTCTATAATTTGGTTTGAATGAATTTGCTTATTCATCAAAAGAAAGGAGAACAAGGATTTAAGAAAAGAGGGAAAAAAAAGATGCCTCTTGAGTAGAACTAAAATGAAGTTGTATTTGTGGCTAAAACTCGAAGTAAACTATCACTTATTTTCCTAAGAAAAGATGGAAGAAAGAAAACAACAATTGCTTGTTTTGTTCACTTGATTGCAGCCCTTGTGCACGTGCTAGGGTACTTCGAATGTTTTTCTATGCCAGTCAATTGGGCCTAGTTTATGTAAGGCTAGACACATCTAGGGTATTTTGGGTGCACATGAGGTTACAACTTTTTAGTTATTTTAGTTTGTAACTAGTAAGAAAACTTGCATTATTAAGTGGATTGCACCTGTTTTAGAAAGTTAATAAAATCACATTTACTAATATATGAATATTCTATTTGAAATGGCAGATGTTTATCAAAATTTCAAAATTTCATATACTTATACAGTTTATTTTGATAAAAAAAATTGTTTGGACGTCATAAGATGTGATAACACAATAATTATAATTGCCTCTTGCCTTTAACAAGGTATTATGATTGACGTATTAAACTAGTATAGCCTTAGTATGGAATGAATTTATTTAAAAAGTAGTACCAAATATAAGTTACACGCAGAACTTAGTTGTTCTTATAGAATTCAGGATTATGTTCTTCAAGTTTCTAAAGAGCTTTTCAGGTATAAGTTTCTTGAAGTTGTCTTCACCATTATTGCAGTGTGTAGGTACTGATGGGGCTTGTGAAGGTGGATTTATTAAGATAAAGATAGGTTCTATGTTATGGTTTTACTAGTGGTAGGCAGCCATACGGTTGCTTGTGTTTAGGAGCAGCAATCTTGGTTTAGGCTCTTCGAGTAGCCAACTACTGAAGCTCTTAATTGTGTTGCAATATTCCCGGGTACTGTTCACAGGTACTGTTCATACAGCCTTGCTAGCCTCTCTCTAAATCTTCTTCTTTCATACCCTAACCCTACCACAATTAAATGTTGACAAATCCCTAATTTGTCCTACATCAGTGTGTAACAATGATAGGAGTGCTCTGGTGTATTAGGTGTTGTTGGTGCCTAGAGTGCAGATGACTGGTGCGTGGAGTGCTAATGTGGCCAGGGGCTGCTATGCCTGTGATGAGGGGTTGCTGCTACCATGTGTCTAAAAGTAATTGTATAGTTATTGCACTAGTTATTGCTGCTACCCTGACTAAGCAACATCATAGCACTAGTTATTGCTATCATTTTTCCTTGACTTTGCATCAGCTTTACTAGCAGGACCTGAAATGTGCAAATGATAAGATGATTTTCTTTTGTAAAGCTCAGTTTTTAATTCATGGACAACTTTTGCAATCTCATCGATGGCCATATTCAGCTTACTGATCTCAGTTTTCCTTGCTGGCATCAGATACATGATCCTAACAGCAAGTCCTCAACCAAATAAAGAGCTTTCTGTAAAGTAGGCCATATTTTCCAGTGTCCTTGGCTTTCCACAAATAGAAAAATAAAGAAGTCTTAAGGTATACAAAAGGATGAATTTGCTAAATGACTCATCTGATTCCCAGCACCAGTGAGTTTATATACTTTCCCTTCTAGATGTGAATATACAATTTTTAGAAATCTTGGATGAAATCGTGAAAGTTGCTTAGGATTGTTAACTATTAAAGGTACCACCATAGTTTGAGCCTAGTATTAATCAAGGTTTAATAAAGTTAGCAACTTGTTTTTAGCCTACATATTATAGTATCACATTAGTATTTGTACATGCAATTAAAGTTGGTAACATATGCAGGGATGCAAACTTCGACCTGAGTGACAACATTGTACTTGTAGCATATGTAGCAGGGTGTGCATGTGTAGCTTACATGGAGACCTGTATGACCAAAGTACCATTGCATACAAATATACAAACAGGGCACAATATACATTAAATGGAAATGAGCAAAAATGTCTAAGAACTTTTTGAATGTCAAGCCATGTGTTTCGACAATTGTGTACTACATTGCGCACTTAGTATGGATATGATGGTACCAGAAGAGTTTGCTTGGAAGAGTCTGTGACAATGACATTGGTGTTACTTGGTCATGCCTCGGGTAACAAAATAGTGCAAGATAGATTTCAGCATTCGGGTGAGACAGTGCATCGACACATTGCCACGGTAGTTACATTGTTTACCACCGTTATGGTAGCAGACATTATCCAGCTTGCTGATCGTACATTTCGTAATATGCCAGAACATATTCATCATTTAGATTGATATTGGCCACATTTCAAGGTACTTTGTGAATTTGGTATCTTGACTTGATTTTTTATTCAAATTATCTTTATGGTTACACCACATATTTCATTTCACATGGTATTTTTGTGGCAATGGTTAGGGTTGCATTGGTGCGATTGATGGGGTCCACGTCCCCGTGGTCGTACTAGTTGATGAGCAACACCCGTACAAAGGCAGGAAAGGGACCATAATAACAAACTGCATGTGCGCATGTGATTTTGACATGAAATTCACATTTGCGTGTGTTGGATGGGAAAGGTTAGCACATGACACAAGGATATTATTAAGCTGCTCAATAATGAGAGTGAAAACTTGCCAAAAGCTCCAGTTGGTTTGAAAATATGCAGTTTAATTACAGTATTAAAGTATGTATTATGTAGTGAAAATGCTAATGTACTAAACGTTTTCATTTACAAGAAAGTATTATCTTGTTGATTCAGGGTACCCTATGAAGAGAGGCTTCATTGCACCATATAAGGGGGAGAGGTACCACATCCCCGAATTTCAGCGAGGTGAACATCTGCATTGTCCAGAGGAGAAATATAATTATCTCTATCCCTTACTTCGTTCGGTCATAGAACAAACTTTTGGAGTTTGGAAGAATAAATGGAGAATTTTGAGAAAGTATGCCTCCCTTTCATATATGCACTCAATGTCACATCATTGTTGCTACAATGGTTCTTCACAATTTCATTAGAGCACATGAAAACAATGACGTTGAACGTTCCAGATCTGCAAGGGGCACACATGGACATAGTGAGAGAGGTCATTATGATGCCATGGTAGATGTGATCTCAATCTTGGACGAAGCTGAGATGAAAGAGATTCGTGACAATATCGCAGCATCGATATGTAGGATGCGTCCATCGTAGGACTTAAGTTGTTACGAAAGTTATATTCCCTTAATTGATTATGGTGACTATTACTTTTGTCAAAATAGAAATTAGTGTGGTTGTAAATACCGTTAACATTATGGTAATTTTTTGTGGGGACCATAACTGATGGTTCACAAACTTCAATGTAATACTATTTTGTTTTATGGTGATTTATTGTTGGTAAGCAGAACTGATGGCTTACAAAACTTGATTATAATACCTTTGATTTATGCATTTGTATATATCATTACATGTGAAACTCATGGGTATTGCAACAGTAGATTTCAAGCTTACAGGGGACTTCTGAATAGACTCGAATCTTATTTGAACAAGAGATAAACTCAATGGATTTTAAGATTGCAACAGTAATCTGCCAGGAATTTTTTTTATAAAAAAATATAGAAAACAATATCTACCCTAAATTTGTTTTAAAGACACCAAGAACCCTAACTAGCAATTGTTGGCAAAGTGTATATAGATAAATAAATATAATATATATGTATATAAAGACACACATACACAACAACATAACTTACAATCTCCATCAACTTGGCCATTAACATCATAGAGCAAACTCAAATGGCTCCACATTGTTTTAAGAAGTACAACTACATACATATATCATAAACTGTTACTTGCAATAGTACGATTAACGTACAAAACAAATATAATAATACAAGTCTGTATTATTACATACATACACATCCCATTATGGCAAACACATATGCCTGATTTTGACTTCCCTAAACCTAGATGAAAAGATAAGCAATACTAGAAACATAACCCAAGATACTACTAGAGCTATTGTCAACTTCTTTGCTTTCTCCTTAGAAATCATGCGTACAGCCTTGGCTCTTTCAGCCT
This sequence comes from Castanopsis chinensis, assembly GCA_032878915.1. Taxonomy (NCBI): domain Eukaryota; kingdom Viridiplantae; phylum Streptophyta; class Magnoliopsida; order Fagales; family Fagaceae; genus Castanopsis; species Castanopsis chinensis. Next base: position 5,051,948 of record JAVQMG010000113.1, read on the forward strand.
TTCGTTTTGTAACTCCCTCCCTTTCTAATGCTGCGGCTGTCAGGGCGTGTGCTTGCTTGGACTCTTCATTGGCAACTTCCACTGCATGCTTTAATCGTTTGAATTTGGCGATAACAATAGGTGATGTTGATGTGCCATGCGTACAACAAATGCTGGTGTCTAACCACTTGAAGAACTTACATGCACGGTCATCATCTTGCACAATACAATACAACACATAAACAGGAATACAATGAATTGGTTCTTTAATGCACAACACAAATATTTTGCCAATACTTGGATATGGTACTTACTGGCGACCAATAGTGACAAGTATAAAACCTCCTATCAAATGTATGAAGTTTCAAGGAAGTCCTAATGATGCAGTTGTCAACGTCACAAAAATGGCCATCATAACTGGAGAGATAGTTTCTTGTTTTCGACATTGGCATATCTTGGGCTTGAAAAAGAAAAATAGAGGATAAGGTGCATATATAAGTAATCAATATAACGGAAGAAATAAGAGAGCTAAATAAAATAAGCTAATTGGGCCACTTGTACAAATTACTCATGGACAAATTTCATTATTGAAAGTTGAAACAGGCTCTTCAAGATAAGCTTAACAGATTTTCAGGTGACCATGGTAATCCAGTAAATATTATAAAATGTGTGAAAACACAAGCAAAGCAAAGGAGCCCATTGAATATTGCATTCACATGATACACAGGTGACAATACAATGAAGTATGGCAAATGAGATGGTATTTGTTATCTTATTTAGTCTCATATCTATTCCTAAACTTACCACCCCAAAATCTCCAAACACCATGACGTTTAGCAATAAATTATCTATCTCATTCAACCAAACTAATAGTCATGCTCAGGGCATATCCTCTCATAGGAAGGGAGCTCTTAAATCATGATATGGGTGTTGGTAACATTTGGCCAGTGAGCTCTAGCTTAAATGGCACCTTCTCCTAGTGGAAGGTTTGGTTGTGGGTTCAAAACTGACCAAGTGCATGTTTAGCTTATCTAAAAAAGAAGATAATATGTGGAAACAATGACAGGAAGATGTAGTTGTCTCTAGGCAGTGAATCCCCTTTTTCAGCAACCTTATATATATATGATTATTGATAAGAAAAGGTTGTGTTCTTAAACTTATCTTATTTGGAGCTTACTATTGCACTATTCCCATTTTCAAACTTATTCAGAGTGAGAGAGCTTGAAGAAATCAATTGGGTAAAGATTGGATAAAGATCCATTAAGGGGATTAAAAAAAGTCCCTCATTCTGTGTCCTCTTTAGGAGTTGGGACAGTCCCTTTCTATGTATAATGTGAGAAAGAGCTTTGTTTTAGACCATATGTTTACATACACAAATAGTCATAAATTATGTTGTTGCATGCAGAGACTTTTTACTATTGCAGTTAAATCAAGAAAATCTAGAATACTAATCAATTGCTATGAATTGAAAAACTAGATGGGAGTCGTAAGAGCAGAATTTGCAATTTAATCAATTTTTTTTTAATTGGTAAGTTAATCACACAGCCAAAAGGTCATTACATATTAACTGCCTATAGGATACAAAGGCAATGACATTCAAAGACTAAATTGTAGTCAGTAGTGGAAATTCAATATTGTATTTTGTTTCTCTGTTTCTGTCGACAAACCAAATAGGCCTCTTAGTTTCTGTGTCTAGAAAAGAATAAAAATCAATGAGCCTTTTATTGACTAATTGAATTAAAAAAACGTAGAACATGTAAAATATTTCCCTTTTTTTTTTTATTCCCTTATTTTCTTTGTGGAAATAAATGCTATAACTCTCATTGTGCATAAATAATTACTTTATCCCCTTCTTCCTTAAAAAGCTACCAAACTACCAAGAATTTGAAGAAGCTTGAGAGAAGCACTTTTTCTTTTCAACAAACTTTGATTCTTATATGGGACCTACACTATTTCTGTTTATGTTAGATTAATGGAAACAAGGGAACCTTGTGCTCCAATAAAGCTATGAAATATAACTAAACTCATACTCACTTGAGTTGATGGTATAAGGTTGTGGTAGGTACTGTCACATGGATATGCACAGTCAGAGAGAATTAGATATTTTCCAATCTCAATCTACACAATGTAGGTCCATAAATATGTAAATACATTAACCAATCTCATTGCTAAACAAAAAACAAAGCTAATCATAAAGCTAAGTCTGAATCTTAAGCAAAAAGAACAAAAAAGAACAAACCCAACAGATCCACATAGAAAGAAACCCAGCTTTGATCATCACGTGTTTCAAACAACAATCAAAGTATTGAAATCCAATTCTCAAAATAGAAAGAAACAAAGAGAAAACACACACAAATCATAGTGATGAGAATATTGTGAAAGTAATATGTACCTATGATTTAGAACACAAACTATCCATAATTCACAAACTAAAAAACCCATTTACCCATAAATTAAACAAATGGGTCAGCAAGTGAAATTGGAAGAGGCATGAAATGGGTTTATGGGAAGAGAGGTGATAGGCTGGGAGAGGAGTGAAATTAGAAGAGGGTGAAATGGGTTTATGGGAAGAGAGGTGTCATGGGTGGGAGGGAAGTGAAATTGGGGAAGAGGATGAAATGGGTTTATGGAAGGAAGAGTACACACCGGTGTTGGACTGGGGCTGTCTTCCTCGTGGATTTCTCATCTGACCTCTTTGTCGGCGTCAGACTCATGTAGGTTTTCCTCGTGGATTTCTCTGGTGGGTGTTGAACTCTCTGAAGGTACAAGCGTTAGCTAGGGTGGGTGAGGAGTGAATAGAAGGGAAAAAAAAAATAGTAAAACGCAACCCTTAAATACTTTTAGCTAAGCTACAGTAACCATATAAAAAATAATCATCTGCGTTTTCACTTATTTGCTACAGTGTTTTCAGTTTTCAGCAAAATAAGCGATATCCAAACTATATCTTCTTATTCTTTTATTTTAATAATTTTTCTTATAATTTTTGTTGGCATTCTAGCTTCTTAGACTTATAACAATAATAAAATAATGAAAGTTAAGTATCAAGTGTGTAGTTCAAATTTGGTAAGAGAAAGAAAGAAGCGAGGGAGAAAATCATGAAAATGCTATTTTATTGGGCTCAATTAAGTAGTTGTTGATGGTCATTTTGGCAGAAAAGCCTAATAGCAAGAAGAAGCCCAACAATATGGGTAGAAAAGAGTTAGTAAATTGTAGAAAAAAAAAAACCATTACGCCCAAATGACAGGAATATTGGACATAGGCCTAGAAAATAATAAATGGGCCTCGAAAGAAACAAGCAGGCCTAAAGGAGCCTAGAGAAAAAAGTAGTAAAACCATGAGCATAATACAAAATGGAAAGAATGGGCCAAAGAAAGCCCAGAGTAATAAAGTAAGTGAGCAAGGGGTTGATGGAAAAGTCCATGAACCTTAAAAGTAAAGGATGTGGTAATTGGGTCGGGGAAGCCTAAAAGAGTTAGTAAAAGCCCATGGAAATGCAGAATTAGAATGGGCTGAGGATGCCCAAGAAAAAGAAATGGACTGAGGATGCCCAAGGAGAAAGAAATGGGCAGAAGCGATAAGGAATGGAATGAGTTAAGAAGGCTTGAAATAGCATGAATGCAGGCCTAATGACAATATGGGGTTACTGTAATTAAGTAAAAGAAAAGCATACAGCCAGCCCAAAAAAGGCCCAGCAAGCACAAATCAAATAACACCCCAACAGGAATAACAGAATGGCATGGCAGGAATATTAGCAAATCCACAAAAGAAACAAGGAGTGGGTTAAAAAGAGAAAAGCCCACAATCAAGCAAGGCCCAGCTTTTAAAGGAAGCGAGTCATAAAGAATGAAGACTCAAAAATCAGTTCACGCCATAAGAGGTTAAGAATGATTGGTAGAACACACATACGAGCATCCATGCCATGACAAATGCATGAGCAGCAAACAAACTTTGGACACACACGGAAATGAAGCACGCACAAGGCTCAGGTACCACCAACCTGTACCCAATTAATACAGGAGTGGTGGGCTATAGGTCAAAGGTAAGAGAAGGTATGGTTTGGCGGTGGGGAGAAGGGGGGTGCCCATTCTAGGATTCCTGCTCAAACTCTTTCAGGGGAAATGTCCTATTGGGATGACACACCACCAAAAAGAGGGAAGGATGAGTTGGAACCACTAGGTGCATGCCATGAGGGATAGTAAGAGAGAATGCCTACTCTGATGCGGATAGGAATGCGACGGTGAACAAGCAAAGAATTCTTTGTCTAGTAATGGGATATGGCATGGCTAGCATTGGTAAGTGGTGATGGTTGGACAGCTAAAAAATTAGTAAGTGGTCTGGAAGTACACCCACACCTAGACAAAAGTGGTTAAAAAGTAAAACAGTAAAAACCTAGTTACGGCAGGCAGTATATAAGGAGTCTCCATCGTGCACAGTAGATCATCAACATGATCATCACAATCACAACAATATCACAACAACAACAAGAACACGGAAGTAAAAAGAAAGAAGAGAGTTGAAAAACAAAGTAGCAAACTTAGAAAAAGAAAGCTAGAAAGAAAAACAGAGAGAGTAGACAAGAGTAAGATGGCAGGCATGCACCAATAGGCTAATCCATTCTCTCCCTCTAAAAGCCTACCCTTTGTTAAGGATTAAGAAGTTTCTTTGGGGCATAAGCCATTAGGCCCATTCTCTCAAAGTGGGTCATTTCTACAGCAGGACCTTCCTGCGAGGTTATCCACATTGAGAAGGTGGTTCTCTCCTTGGTCTTAGTTCTGTAATACAACTGAGCACGACAGACTAACCATTTCTTCTTTGATTTTATTGTTTAAGCATTAGTATTATTTCTCTTTTATCTTTGCCATTTCTTTTTTACAATGTGTTTCTTGTTGTTGTGCTATTCTTTTCTTTATCTCAATTGAGTACCTTTTGCTTATTTTGGCTAACAGCAAGTGCGTCTCCTTTATTGTTGTTATATTATATTTGTCTACTGTAACTCTTTTGTAACAGTTTCATCTATCATGGGCATGCGACCAAAGTTTTTCAACAAATGAGCCTTAGTTTGTGCACAAGCTGGTTTGACATAAGTTGCAATCGGATCGGTCCCGACTCTCCAACCCAAAACATTCGGGCCTTAGTGTGGCAAGAAGAAGCCCGGCCCACCATCTTAAAAAGGCCCACCACAGTAGCCCAATAATTTTGAGTTAAAAACAAGTTTAACAACTTGTTAGACTCAATTAAAAGTACAATTTTCAACCCCAAAAAAAAAAACACATTTTAAACTTACTTATCCATATATTGTATGATCCATAAGCGCTGTCAATATGTTATTACTATACACAACTTTTTGTGCATGATAAGATACCTATTGCCAATCATATGATACAACTATAAATAGGACTCATTTTATTTTCTTTTAATGATTTCCTTGAGAACACCCGTTAACATACCCTTGTCCATATAGATGGTCTTATGAGTTGCCATGTAGTGGGTGAGAGCTAGAGGGGACTTGTCCAAACTGGGTTGGAAGAAAACTTTGTCCAAAATAAATAATGTATGAATTAGTCATGATAATTCTATCTTGGTGTCATCATAATCATCTTTAGCTAAAAATTTCAATTATTATTTTTTAATAAATATAGTAGAATTTAAATCTATGGCACAATGAATTTCATTTTGGCTAAATTGCAAACTATATCCTTAAAGTTTAGGGGTGTTTAAATTTTACACCCTAAAGTTTTAGAATTTGGATTTTACCCCTTGAAGTTTTATTCTGTTTGAATCAACAACCTTCCAAACCATATTTTTCGTTAAGTACCACATAAACTTATCATGTGTGTTTAGTTTGCTAATAAAATGATGCCACATTATTCTTGTAGACTAAAAAATTTTAAAAAATCGAATAATTAAAAATGACATGGCACCATTTTATTGGATGAACTAAAAACACGTGGCAGGCTTATGAGGCATATAACAGAAAATATGGATGGAGAGACTATGGAATGTGGATGCAAACGTTATAGAACTTCAGAGTGTTATATGGTGTAGTTTGCAATTTAGCATTTCTTTCTTATATAAATGGAATTTGATTTGAGGTCTTTTATTGGACGTAATCACGGTTGAGTTTATTGGAAATTTGGAACCCATATTAAAATAAATATTAAAAAAAAAAAAAAAAAAACCCTTACTGTTTAAGGAGCAGGACTCAAATCAGATATTTATACCGACGCTTTCTCAAATAAATCTACCAATCATCAGTAGTCACATTTTGAAACCCCAACTAACGGTCTAAAAGAATGGAATTATTTAATATTTTATATATCTTATGTGGATCCAAGTCATATTTAAAGAATGGAACATTCTCACACAAGCATACGACTATGATAACTAATACGTGTTCCGAACTCTTTCCTCCAAGAGGTTTTGAAATTTGAATAAGAAAAGAAAAACAATATTAGGCCTGGTTTGAAAAAGTTCTTTACTAATATATATTAATATAAAGTCTCTTTTAGGGTCGTTTTAGAATCGCATGCTCAATTGTACTTTTATCTTTATCTTTATTATTAAGAGATTAATACTTATAGGATTGTTTTCCCAAAAAAAAATACTTATAAAGGATTACGTATAGTTTGTATAGCTTATCTAGAAAACTCTAAAAACCAACTATTAGGAAGAAGTAGAAGTCCAGGTTTTATATTTACATTACATTCATGAATCCTAAAAGTCTAGAGGCTAGAAACCTTTAGGACATCTCCATATCAAACAAACTTTGAAAAGGTGACTGTTCTTTGTTCATGTACATATTGTCAATCTCTTAGTGTCTTTATCTTCCCAACCTCAATAAGTGCGAGAACCTCCTCAACCCCAATCCTAACACACACACACACACACACACACACACACACACACAAATTCAAATACAAAGATGTCTCTTGTGACAGCAGAGATGAAGGCAAAAGCAGAAGTGTATTATGGGGATGAGATTTGTAGAGAGAAGTTCATGTTGTTGCTGTCAGAAATAGGCTTGCCTGATGGTCTACTAATCTTGCAAGACATAGAGGAATGTGGATATGTGAAGGAAATTGGCTTTGTTTGGCTTAAACATAAGCAGAAGAAAGAGTACAGATTTGACAACATACTTGTCTGCTATGACACAGAAGTCACAGCCTATGTTGAGCCCAACAAGATTAAGAACCTGACTGGTGTCAAAGCCAAGGAGTTCTTGATTTGGATTACTTTGAGTGAGATTTTTGTCAGGAATCCTCCTGCAAGATGGATTACCTTTAAAACACCGGCAGGTTTGTCCAAGTCTTTTCCGACATCGGTGTTCACTGTGAAAGGGATGATGCGTATATCTGCCAAATGAGATAGTTGTGGATTCCTTCGAGAAGAACATTGAAGAAGCAAAGGAAGGGAAAGGAAGGGAGGGCAAGTGTAATACCAAAAAGAAAAAAAAAGAGAGAAAAATATCTTGTATTAAATATTTATTGACCCTTTATTTGATTACTTTGTATATTTAATAATGATTTCTTCATTTCTTGTTTATCTCAAACATGTCATTCTTTTGTTTATGAATAGTTTTTAAAGCAAGAAAAGAATATGCTTCAATATTATTCTCAAAGAATATGCTAGTTATAAGTGCCTTGAGAGGTTCAGCCTCTCTTTCCAGGATTCTTCACGCAACCAAAGTGACAATTGTGGAAGGTGACAATTGCAGTGCTGCAACGCAAGAATCCTGGCTGATGGTCCCAAAAGTGCAAAGATGCCCCTTGCATTGTAGACAGACAGAGTTCAACACAGTGATGGGTAAAAATATGCCGTGCAATCAATGAGAGCCACTAGCAATAATGCATCCGGAGTGCATTCCTGTGGTCAGCAGGAGAAAACTGTATTTCAGATTTCACCAATCCATTTGGATGTTTGAAATTGAAAGTCACATTCCCCCACTTCATGTCTGTTAATAAGGGTGGTGGTGTTACATCCATTTCAAATGTGAAACTGGCCTAGTACTTATCTCAAACCCCTGGCCAAGAACTTATCTCAAACCCTTTTTTTTTTTGAGAATCAAGTTAAGGTATTTCATTCAAACTTATTTTAGAAGTAGGAAATTACAGCAAGTTCAGTGTCTAACAAATGTTGGTGGTGTTGACAATAGAGTAACTTTAGAAAAACACTATAATTATAAAACAACCTGTAGTCGATCAATCTAAACTATTAGTTTATGCTTCCAGAGAGAATGGCTTAATTGCGGTATTTAAGGTAGATAAAACCGTGATAGTTTGAGGTCTTTTGGGTTAAAACTGGTTATGGCTCAATGCCTTGGTTGCATAATTGCCTAAGGTAGCCATTGGCTTCAAACCAGTGAGATCCTCTACCAAGACACAAGAAATATCTGGCATTCATGTGAACTGTTCTTAGGAGAGATCAAAGGCCTCAAATTCAATTTGATATTTGAAATGGGGCTAGCTGGAAAGATGGAATCTTATTCACGTGAAGTGACTACAAAATGTAACTCCTTCCATTTGTTGTAGACCCTGACTGCATACTGAAATAGAACAGATCTCGTCATTTAATACAGAATAAGCTAAGCTGTTATTCAAAGTGAAATTAATCATGGAGGAGAAAAAATGCAAGGCACAATCAAAAGCTTAAATGATATATCCATATTGAAAATGCTATGTGGAATTAATAAGATGCTAATATGTTTAATATATACAAGATACCATATCAAATGAATCTCTTACAAAAGAAGTTGGTGGTTCATTGAGCCTGGAATCTGGTTGGAGAAGGCAAGAGAACTCTCAGATCTGACAAAAATCATATAGACACAGCAGAGGATAGCAACATTCTTGAACACATTAATGTTTCAACTTTTAGACACACAAAATGTTGATCTGATGTAGACGAAGACATTCTGTACAATAAGTTAGCAGATTGGCTCTTAGGACCCAAAGCAATTCATTCTTTGATCAGAATTTCCAATCCTGAAAAGAATCAGCTGAGCATAAGTCATAGTGCAAAGAAATAAGCAACCAGATCAAGCATTTAGTTGAAGCATAACCGCATAATGAAATACTACTATTTATAACAATTAAAAGGTGTATGATGCACGAATAGCATAAAAGAGTGGAAAGTGCAACAAGGACATAATTTCATCCATATCAGTAAAAGAGAATGTGCAGGGTAAAGGCCATACAACTTTTGAGAAAAACCTATCCAAGCATAAGCTTCTTTAATCCATTTAAAAAAGATATATATGTGTGCATGGTGCTGTTATAGAGCATCTGATGGAGAACTCATTCTTTTGAAATTGTTAGAAGCTAACAGATAATTGATAATCAATCATTCATTAAAAGTTAATTTCATCGATTTGGAAAAACTGGACAGCTAAAGCCATTAGTAGAAACACTTAAAAAGAGACTTACAAAGTGGTTATCGTTTGTACATTTCAGGGCTTCAGACTGTTGAGAGATTTCATAGGTAGAAGAAATCATTTGTAGTTTATAAAAAGGGACAATATGTTTGCAATATCAGAAATATTTACACAAGAAGCTATATAAAAAGATTGCCTCAATAAAAGTACCATATGAGCATTACTGATGTCCTACCCTAGAAGCAGCTACCCAGTTTCCATCGACCCATTCTTGATGAGGCCTCAGATCAGAATGTTCAAATTCCAGCACCTCATTTGTGGTCTCAAAATACACTCTGTACCTCAAGTCATCTAGAACATTGGATATATAACCTACCCACCACCCCTCATTATACCAAACATCAACTTTCTCTTGCACTGCAAAATGGTAAGGATGTTCAATGTCAGGGGGATAAGGCCTTATATCTGACACATCTGCCTCTTCCCTAAGAAGTTCAGTTTCATCCTCTGTTCTCAGTGTCTGATATTCCACCAAGAACTTATCATTCCCTATCAAATCAACAATGATTGCAGTGTACCAAGAACCCCGAAAACCTTCCTCATCACTTCTGACCTCTACCATTGCTCCCAAGTTGAACTTTGCCTTCGATTTGTTTCCAGCATCATTCATATTCACTTGTACATCCCTATACGCCATTGCCAGCTCACAGGATTTTCCCTGCATTTCAAAACTCAAGATAATGACACATTTTAACCAACAAATGGAAGACAAGAAGCTTTTAAGAATTATTTGCCTTGGCAATGCAGAAATATCATATAGCAATTTCCAGAAGAAGTAAAGCTGAATCTAGTTTATAAATATCCATTGAACAAAGTCCACGACCATGGGAATAATGCACGAGTCAAGCATGGCTCAGCAGCTAGTTTTATTATTCTCTCCCAAGCACACAGTCTAAATACTTTCGATGTCTGATGGACTGGATGCCAAGACAAAGCCACAAAAATTTGTAAGGTACTTTTTGATCATTCGAAATAGCATTACTCAATAACACAAAAGAACATCATTCCTCCAAGCTTCCAGAACCAGAGCAGGGACGGAGAAACTATTACGACAAGAAGATGAAGGCAATCTTAAGGCAAACTTACACAAAGTATGGGTTGCACCATTTGCTTCCCTTTTCACCAAGATTTAGCTACATTAATTTGTTGGCATAATTTTTCTTGACATTGCAACTTGCATCAAAGTGATTCATTTAAAAAAAAAAAAACAAAAATTGATGTTTTCCCTTATAAAGCAACTAGCATATAAGATGATCATATCCAATTGATCAAAACATTGCAACATTGCTAAATGATCGTGGTATGTATTTAATAAAATTTTTAATCACTAGAGAAATTTTCAGAAGAAAAGGTACCCTAAGTTTGGATGGAAGGAGTGTAGAGGGAAGGAGGAGTGAGAAAGATGGCTGGAATATACTAAAAATTAACACATTATGGCCACCTTCAACTCTCCTCTCTCTCCATCTCCCTTCATCCCATACATACAAACATCATGTAATAGAAGCTTCTAACCTTGGAAGCAATGAGCCATGTTCCGTTAATCCAATGCTGATGAGGCCTCAACTTAGAACGTTCAAATCTTAATTCCTCGTTGGTAGAGCTGAAATAGACAATATACTCTGAGGAATTTATAACTTTGGAAATCATACCCTCCCACCACCCATCGTTGTACCAAGCATCGACTTCTTGGAGCTCTTTAAAATGCATAATTCCAGAAACTTTAGGGGGGAAAGGCCAGTGGCGGCTCCAGGAATTTTTTTCAGGGTGTTCCTCAATAAGCATAAATTACACCATCTAATAAAAAGAAAATTTTGTATATTGACAACAACAATAATAAAAAAACACGCAAATACATAAAGTTTACAATTGCCTTCTACGTGATTTTCTTATTAAATATTTGTCCATAATTTTAGCAAAAGAATAAACAATAAACTATAAGTTCATTTGAAATATTAATAAAATTATTAATTATTGTTATTTAGTTGTTTCATTAATTTGTTTGTCTTTTATAAACTATAATTTGTTATATTGTTGTTTCATTAATTATCAAATTATTAGTTATTATTTAGCCTAGCATAATTTAATTTGTTTGCCTTTTATAATGTATTGTTTCATTATTGTTTAGCCTAACATAATTTAATTGTTTAATTTGTTTATTAATTGTCTTCTATAATTTGTTATGTGTATAATTAATATGTATAATGTAATTAAAAGTTGAGTGGGCCAATAAAGTGATAAACCCAAACCTTTAATTATACCCATGTCATAACCCAAATCATAAACCAAGGCCCACCCTTTAATTTAATTTAATTTGTAATAAATTTTTTTCCCATTTCCTTTGTTCTCTTCGTCAGTTGGTAAAAGGGCAATCATATTCAACTAACAGCCCATTAACATCAGAAAGAGGAGCAACCAGGTTTAGGCCCATTAACTTTTTTTCCCTTTTCCTTTGTTTTCTCCATCATTTTTGCTTTAACCTTTTTTCTCTCCTTCACACGTGTACATCTTATCTCTATCTTCTCTCTTCTAGATATTTCTTTAAATCTACTTTCCTTCTTCTCTTTCTTCTTTTCCTTCTTCGTCCTTATTTCTTTGTCACAGACTCATAGCTTTTCTTCTCGGTCAATGTTCTCCTCACGCCGCCACCATGCTTCTTTCAACAAGCATTGTTCATCCCTAATAGCACCTCCATGCTCCTCTCTTAAGCCGCCTCTACCCAGAAAAACGTCTCCTCACCTCCATTACTGATCTATATCTGCTTTGTTTGGATTATAGTTTTATATTTTCATTATTTTTTATGGGAAATCAAGGGTTTTTGTTAAATCCTTTTTGGTTGAGGGTGTTCCTAATCTTAGTTGAGGGTGTTCCTAAATTTTTTTTTAAGGGTAAACAAATAAAAAAAAAATTAATTACTATATATAATTTTTTTTTTTTTTCAGGTCAGGGTGTTCCCAGGAACACCCTGGCCTGAACGTGGCGCCGCCACTGGGAAAGGCCTAATATGCTGTGCATGTGCTTCTTCTCTGAAAGGCTGGATTCCATCATCCATTGTCAGGTTATGGTATTCCACCAGAAACCTGTCAGGTCCTGTAGACCCAATGACAGTAGCAGTGAACCAAGAACCCTTATAACCTTCCTCATCACTACTGACCTCCACTACCGTTCCCTTTCTGAACTTTTCTGTTGATTTTTTGCTGCTGTATGTTATCTTTATTCTTAAATCTCTAGACTCCATCTCCCATTCAGATGGCTTTTCCTGCACTTCAAGCTTTCAAAATCTTATCACACTTTAAGAAACAGAGCTAGCTATTGAAGAAACAGTTATCCAGAAGCATTTAAAAGAAACAATAAGAAGGCCAGGCAAAAGGACACACTGTTTACATGGAAAAGATATAATAAAAAGAATGACAGTATCAGGCATAGGTATTGCACTAATCATTTTTATGCCAATGCCAATGGAATCACACTTTTAATGATGAAGTTCCACTAGCAAATTGTGGAAATGTACAGTCAACTGCTTGAACAAGAAGATCCTAATTCAATCTGAAACATTTGCAGCATGAATGTACCAAGTATTTTATTTAACTTACCTCTATGTTTATAAAAAGTAAAGAAGATAATAAAACTATATGCGCAGTGAAAGAAGATAATAAAACTATATGTGCAGTGAAAAAAGATGTCCGGAAATCAGGCCATTCATCAAAGATGTGAGAACTGGAAACATATAAGATAATCATAACAATCATATCCATTTGGGCTAAACATCGCCAAATGATCTTGATATGTATTTAATAAAATTTGTAATCAATAGAGTATTTTCAGAAGAAAATGTATTTAATAATACAAAACATCAGACACCCATAAATACTGTAAAAGAAGCTTCTAACCTTGGAAGCAATGACCCATTTTCCATTAATCCAATGTTGATGTGGCCTCAACTTAGAATTTACAAATCTTAATTCCTCATTGGAATAGCTGAAATAGACGATATACTCTGAGAAATTTAGAACTTTGGAAATCACACCTTCCCACCACCCTTCGTTGTACCATGCATCGACTTCTTGGAGCTCCTTAAAAGACACAATTTCACGAACTTCAGGGGGAAAAGGCCTAATATACCGTGCATGTACTTCTTCTCTCAAAGGCTGAATTCCATCATCCATGGTCAGGTTATGGTATTCCAACAGAAACTTGTCACTTCCTGTAGACTGAATAACAGTAGCAGTGAACCAAGAACCCTTGTAACCTTCCTCATCACTGCTGACCTCCACCATGGTTCCCTTTCTAAACTTTTCCTTTGATGTTCTCCTGCTGTATGTTATCATTATTCTAAAATTTCTAGGCTCCACCTCCGTTTCAGATGGCTTTTCCTGCACTTCAAGCTTTCATAATCTTGTCACACACTCACACTTTAAGAAACACAGAAAGTAATTAAAGAGACAATTATCTAGAAGCATCTAAAAGAAATGATAAGAAGGCCAGGCAATAGAACACACTGACTACCAAAAAAAAAAAGGACAGCATCAGGAATAGGTAAGCTATTAATCATGCCATAGGAATGACACATAATGATGAAGATCCACTAGCAAATGGTGCACATAAGCAGTCAACTGATTGGAAAAGAATATCCTAATTCGACATGAAACATACATATGCAGCATGAAAGTATTCATTCAACTTACCTTTTTGTTTACAAAAAACTTTTTGTTTACAAAAAGTACAGAATATTATAAAATTTATACATGCAGTGAAAGAAGATGCCCAGAAATTAGGCCATTAATCAAAGATGTGAGACATCTAACAGAATAGCTTAGTCTTTTCTTTTTTTTTTTTGGGGAAACGAATAGCTTAGTCTTGATGAAAGAAAACACCTCAAATTAATGTGGCGCATGTTTGTTTCCCACATTCTCCCTGTTTTATCTACCAGTAGCAAAGGCACACTCCTCCTCCTTATGACAACAGTGTCCAGTCTTCAATAAAGACACATTTAATGACCACCTTAGTCAGTAGTATAGGCCTTATTCACCTCAAAAATCAATGACTTCTCCGTTAAGGCCCGAATTTGTAAATTTGATGTGTACACAGTACACTGCACAGTGCTGCCTTGTAATTAACCTGATTATAATAGAAATTAGAGAAGAATCTATTATCAAAAGTTGGATCTGATTCTATACAAATAATCAAATTTTAATCGGGTCCGCGTCATATCCTAACCCGATTAGCCCAAAACACTGATAATCCCTAAATTCCTAACCCCAAAAAAGCACCATCACCCATCTCTTTCCCACAAAGACAAAACAAAGGACCTGAAACCTTTTCCACCAATTTAAACCCATCACCCCCCCTCCCCCCCTTGCAAAACTAAATTAATAAAAATAGAGAACAAGAAGGAAGCAAAATTATTCTTATATTCATTTAACCAAGTGGGCCGTTTTCGTCTCTCTCTAAAACATGGTACAAAACGTTTCAAAATTCAGACCGTACATACATATATATAATCACTGAACAAAGTAATGACAAAAGAAAAAAATTAACAAACACAAACATTCTCTCATTATATTTATTCCAACACCCAATCATTTCTCAACAGTATTATACTCACGTGCAGAAACAACCCTATACATAGCAAAAGTTACCACTTTCACAAATGCTCCAAAGAATCAAAACCCAGAAACACAACATTAACTTAAGTACCAAAACCAAAAACCCATTAATATATATTAAAAAACACAAACATTCTCTCAGAATTGCACCACCCAATCATTTCTCAACAGTGTTACACTGACATACGCAGAGAGAGAGACCTAAAGATAGCCAAAGTTACAACTTTCACAAATGCATAAAACAATCAAAACCCAAAAACACAAAATTAAGCACCAAAACCAAAAACCCATTAATAAAAATAAAAAACCTGTTCTAGAAGAGGTGGGTCCCATGAGCCACGAACCCAGTTCCTATGAAGCCGTAAATTCCACTGCTCAATCTCGAGCTCTTGTTCTTCCTCGTCGAAAAGCACCAAGTACGTGGAGTTCTCATAAATGTCCATAACCGTGCCTTTAACCCACGAGCATCCTCGAAAGGCGTCGACGGAGTCACCGACTTTGAGGCTGTGGTGGGGGTCGTTGGGCGGAATGGGCCTGACCCGGGCCCAATGGACGTACTCGGTGAGTAGTTGCGGGCCGTAAGGCCCACTGTGCAATGACATAAGGGTTTGGTACTGAATCAAGAGGTGGTGGTCTTTGGTGGAATGTGAGCGGAGCACGGTGGCGGGGTAGTAGGGTCCATTGGTGGCGACGCTGGTGGTGGTGGCGTAGGAATGGTGGTGTGGCTTTGTCACTTCAACTTGGTCGCCTCTCCTGAATTGGGTCTCTGAGTCTGACATTGTGAGTGGGCTTTGAGAGAGAGAGAGAGAGAGAGTCACAGAGATCACAGGGAAGAGAGAGAGAGAGTCTCTGACATTGTGGCGGGAGACAGGTATATTTTAGTAACAAACGGATGAGATGTATTCCATGTAGGCATATGCATATTTCATTTTATTTTATTCTATCCTATTCTTCCAAGGTTTTCAAACAAAAAAAAATTAAAATTTTAAAAATTTCCCATTACAAATTTAATTTATATATTTGATAGTATAAGGCTATAAGCATATTATTTTAGTACATTTTCACAATATATTATATATATCATTCTAAAAAAAAAAGAAGATATTTTCAAATTTCAAATTTTAGCATAACAAATTTAATTTATATATTTGGTGGCATATGCATGTTATGTTCATAAAAAAAAGTAATTACATTTTTTATAATTTTAATTTTTTCCACTTTTATTTATATTTTAAAAAATATTATAAAAATATTAAGTCCAAGCCCAATTCTATTTGGTATCCAAGCAAAGCATTTTTTTTTTAGGCTATTTTTTTTTTAGAGAGTTTCAACCTATAGCGTCCGCTCCTGATGATAGTTCTTTATTAACAGACAAAGAAACCAATTAGTTTTTGATGTAGGCGGGGATTGAACCCCGAATCTCTTATACAACCATTAGAGATTTTACCAATTAAGCTAACTGAAACTCACTTAAGACTACTATTACTCTTGTAACAATGGTTAAGTTTATGATTACTCTAGTATTTAACCTTTTATATATATATATATATATATATATATATATATATATATATCTTATATTAGATTTATTGTAAGTTTGTAATATATAATTCAGCACAGTGAAGATGTAACTATCAAGAACTTTTCTCTATGAACATTAGCTGTTAGGCTAAACTACGTAATATAGGCGTTCTCATTTTTACTTTTGCTTCTCTCCTTATTTTAGATCTCTAACAAAAATAACAAGTGAATGAAGAATATGATAATGTTCAACCAATGTCCTTTTGAGATTTGGATTTCAATCTTTAATTGTAGAATCAGTCAACGCCTTTAGAAGGCTATTGATTTTATGAGGAAATTCTTTGCAATTTTATTCCTTAATTTTCTCAATCATATTTAAAAAAAAAAAAAAAAAAAGACTTTTACAAATTGCAATAATGTCCATCAATACATTGCTTGAATGTGTTTGAATGTTCTTCACATGTTCATATGTTCTTTACATGGTCATACATATAACCCTACTAGATCTTCGGATGCTATGAAATTTAAGTCAAACATGTGTTGTTACTTGATTCTTATCACTTGACACACACAATTGCCATGATTTAAATTTTGATCCAAATAAATTAATTATTACGCTAAAATTAGGATTTTTCACTATGCACACAAAATCACATTTTAATTTTCAATTTCAAGCAAGATCACATGTCGCATTTACTTTTAAGCTCTAACATGTCATTCATCATGCAATTGATGAATGACATGTTGGTTGTATGGATGATGTGACATGATCATTGACCACCATAACCTAGAAGACTAGTTTCACTAGGTAAGGTGAGTGTCTAACCTCTTCTCACCTTGTAATTTAACTTCCAAAATTAAATCAAAAGCTTCCTAGTTCTTACATTAGTTCTTGTTCATGTACTTCTACATTATATAGAATGTAACTATGACCAAAGCCACATAATTCTTAGATTGTATCTAGGACCAAGGCATTGTAATGTTATTTATATTTGATGTAAAATTTAATTATTCAATGGAATACATTCTAATCATATGGGTTTCTTATTTTCCTTTTAAATAAAATAAGTGACGATTTCATGTAAAATTCTCAATCTTTGGGGAAAAAAGAAAAAACCAATCAAATTGTCATTTTGAGAAGCACCAAAACTATTGTCGGGGGCGTTTTTTTGCACGTAACCACGTGTCTTCCGTAAGAGATGTGACTTTGCTAGGCCCAGATTTGTTTTGAGGAGTCTAATCCAAAACTCGACAGTGGGCCGCATAGACCAATGAATTTCAGTGCATTTTAAGCCTACAAAATAGATAAAGCCCAAAATCTTAGAATCATGATAATGGTTGAAATAAATAAATAATATATTTAATTGAATAACTTTGATTAAATGGTTCGTTGAACATCATTATTATGTTTATTAAGTAATGTCCAATATTAGAAAGTAATTAATTAAGTGTCATATGTCCATAATGGAACAGTCCAATAGTCCATATCCAGTTGCGGTATAGTTCATGTCCAAATGGTATATGTCCAGCGGTGATTTTATGTCCAAATAATATATACTCGGTAGTGAGATAAATTCAATTTATTAATATATATGTTTATTAATGAAGCATTAGTGAATCCATGTTTATTTAATAGTAAGATAATATTAAAGTAATTTGCATCCAGCGGTGCAATAGTAATGAATTAACGTATACTTAATAATGTAATCTTGAAGATAGAAAAATATTGACTTAATTTGTATGTTTTTTACTCTAACTGTATAACATCAATTTGTTCTTTATATGATTTGTGGCTCCAGCCGTATAGTTTTAATGAGCTGATAACATTCTAGCGGTATAATAACATTAGTCGAGCGGTGCACTAATAATAAAATAAAATATACTAAATAATGTAAATTTGGAGCTAAAGATATAATGACTTATTTTCATAGTTTGTGGCTCCAACCGTATAACATCAGTGGACTTAGAACATTTAAGCAGCAAGATAAAATAAGTCCAACAGTACAATATGATATTATGAGTCCTTTCATGGTGATTTCATGATTGAAGGGGAAAAATGGGTGCAACTAGAGGGAGAGAAAATATGTCCAAATTTGGAGCTAACGATATAATGACTTATCTTCATAGTTTGTGGCTCCAACCGTATAACATCAATGGACAGAACATTTCAGCAGCATGATAAAATGAGTCCAATAGCACAATATGATATTATGAGTCCTTTCATGGTGATTTCATGATTGAAGGGGAAAAATGGGTGCAACTAGAGGGAGAGAAAATATGTCCAGCCATGTGCAATGGTTGATTAAGTTTATCCTATTTATTATGCACTTAAATAATTTTCCCCATGTATTAATCTTTTAGCTTTTAGTCAAGCATGAGTGATATTGCTTTTCATAAAAAAGAATTTTAATTTTATAAGTTTGTGCCTTTTATAAGAATAGCTTTAAGTATTACAAATGTATGTCTTCAATGAGAATGGCTTTAATATGAAGTCTTTATGCCCTTTAGGAGAAAGGCCTTAGTATTGATGTTCATATGTCTTTCATGAGAACGGCTTTTGTCACATGTTCATGGAAGAGTGTTTGGTATCTTTTAAGATATATGGAGATAGTGAGAAATATATATGTTTTGTAAGATATGGTGTTTGTGAGATAGATTAGAAATATATGTGAGAAGTATGTATGGATGGTTTGTGAAGGATGTATTTGTAAAATATATGGAAGTATGAGATAGATAATATGGAGGTTAAATATAGTAAATACATGAGATTATAGCTGCTGTTGGAGTGGTTTTTTATGTTATTTTCTTTTCTAAGAAGAGAGATTTTGTATGAGAAATAAAGAAGGAGATGAAGATGTGTTTTTGGGCAACAAAATAATGAAGTTTCAGAATATTAAAGTGTGGGAGAGATGGGTAGTAGTGTGTGTAATAGGTGTTATCTAAGAAGATAGATTTTGTAAGAGAGATGAAGAAAGATATGAAAATGTTTAGAGATATGACAGCAAAATGAACAAAATTTCAAGATATTGAGGATGAGAGAGGGATGGATAGTGTATAATGGTGTGGTGAGCTATGTCTTGCTTGATCCTCTTTATATAGAGCCAAGTATGTAGTTAAGTTTGAATTAGTTGAAGGGAAAAATCAGCAAATAAGAAAAGTTTTTTGGCAAAACAAGTGATTTCCTTCGTTGGTTTTAGTTTTAGCTAAAAGAAAAAATTCTAAGAATTTAATGCTGCTGGAGTTGCTGTTACAGCTGTCAGTCACAGTGTCAGCTCTACAGCAGTAGCTGCTGCAGTAGTTGACACTGCTGGATGATTTCATATGAATGACATCTTTTGCTGGAGGAAAATATTTAGCATTAAATTCATAGTTTGGCTGAAAATGGTAAGATAGCATTTATGGGACCTTCTTATTTCTGGTACTATAGCTGGAGGCTAAGAATCTTAGTTTAAAATAGTAGAATTTCTTTTATGAGATTCTTATTTCTTTTGATATAGCAGGTAGTTGCTGGGATTGACCTTTAATGGGCAAGTGATGTCATTTTAGGACATGTGTCAACTACCTAAGTTACTGCTGGAGGTATTGCAGCTTCTGCTGGAGCTGTTACAAATTCTGCTGGAGTTAAGACAGTTTCTGCTAGAACTATTGTTGTTATTTTTGGCTAATTTTCATTTTTTGGAAAATTATATGTTTAATCAATATATAATTTTGGTAAGTAATAGACTAGTTGGTTGATATTTGATGACGTTTTAGAGATGTAATTATGATTTCTTTGTGTTTTGACCAAATCTTGGAGAGCAAGAAAAGTATTTAATGTTAGATATTAGATTTTAATATAGATTTAGCCATGTGCTAGGGATTGATTTAAATAAAAATAAAAATATAATTTATATGAAATAATATGATTACGTTTTTAAATTTATATTATATGATGAACATTAATTTTTTTTTTGTAAAGAACATGGGGAGTTTTATCATTTTAAGTGTTATGTGATTGGGAGACTTACCAAATACTACCTATTGCACACTGACTCGTCAGAGTTTAGGGAATTGGGGAAGACATGCCAAGTAACATGTTTTCCATTATCAACTTTGAACCACTAGAGCTTAGATCATGAGCCAAAAATAAGATGTTGTGTCATGAGCTTGAATTATGAGCTTTGATGAGATAGTATCGCCATGGGTTTTGGACCATGGGCTTCGGAATAATTTTGTGAATATGAGCTCTTTTTCGCTTTAAAAGAGATTTTTTCAAAATCTATAATTTGTTAACGTGGTGCAAGTTGTTAATGAAATAAAGTCATGTGGTGTGAAAATTTGTTCTCAACAATGATTCCACACATTCACACTAGTTTGGCCCAACTAAGGAACGTTGGTGGGTTGGGGATGCAATCTCTCACATTTTCCTATTCAAATAATTAAAATAAGTAACGATCTCATTTAAAACCCTCAATCTAAAGAAAAAAGAATCAACATTTTGAGGGAAATTATTTTAAGTATAAATGATTCAAATTTTGTCATGTCATAATTTTTTTAAAAAAATATATACAAAACTAATGACAGTCGGTGTTTATTTTAATGATGGTAATGTGACAAAATTTGAACTATTCATTAAAATATGAATTGATAGCATTTTAAGAACTTTGTAATGAATGTATTTATGGATACAAAAATAGTGTTAGTCAATATTTGTTTAAATATTGATAACATAATAAAATAGAAATTATTCATTTATGTACGAATTGTTAGGATTTTAAGAAATCTGCAGTAGAAATTACTTTTTTTTTTTTTTTTTTTGAAAGAGTTTCAATTTATAGTGTCCAATTCTGATAGTAGTTTTTTTTTAGAGATTACCTAAGTAGTGTAGTGGATATCAATTCATAGAAATTAATTCATTCAAATCTAGGTTAATTTTATATGTTTGTTTTTTTTAATTGATACAATAAGATTTGAAATATTTAATGTATACTCTATTTGGATCCCTTTTTAATGACAAAAAATTGAAAATCACATAATAAAAATGTATTTGAGCACATAAAATTCGGATAAACCAAGCTGGTCCACATATAACAGACTTCCTTAACAGCATCTCTTGACATCCTTTTTCATGAGAAGATCAATTGAACAGTTTTTTTTTTTTTACCCTAGCCTCATCAATAGTGTTGACAATTGAACCAAATCCTAGCCACTTAGTGAAATTATCATTGCCATTTCGTCCTTCAAAAAATAATAAATAAAAAAAGAGAGAAGAGGAGAGTGGAGGGAGTTTATGTGTTGAGCTCAAGAGCTAGCGGCACACAATTGCCATGGTAGACATTTTTATGCTTTATTAAGGTACCTCAAAGTTTAATGGATGAGTTTTTAGTTTGCCTTGCATATCTGATTAGTTTCAATTTGAGCTCCCTATTTCAAATTTGTGTTACAATTCGAGGCATCAAAATCATTATGCCAAATTGCCAATGATTGGAACAAGGTGCAGAAAATATCATCTGCGTGCAGGGAGGGGTTCACCAGTCAAGAAAGAGTGAATGAGGGAAAGTGCTTCACTTGGCTTGTTGAGAGGTACCAAATGACCTGCCCCTCTCACTGTCACAAATGTTAGCCCCTCATACTCTACCATTCTCCCTCCAACCTGCATTTTGTTTACCAAAATATCATCAAAATCCAATTTCATTTTTGTCTTATATAGATCAAGAATACACTTTTGGTTTGCAATTGAAACCAAAGTATGCAGATAAATGCATTACTCATGCTTAAAGAAAACAAGCAAACATTTATTCTAACAGGCAAAAAAAAAAAAAAAAAAGGAGAGGGGGGTGGGGTTGGAGGATTCACACCAATGGTTGTAAGGTTTATATATTATTGGAATTTTTGAAATTCTATAACTAAAATTATTTTAACTAACTATTCAAAAAATTTATTGATATATTTTATTATCAAAAATAAGAATTTATTATACCCATATGGCCATATCAACCCCTGAAAGTCATTTGTAATTAATAATGTACTAATTTTGTAACAATTTTTCTTTTATGTACAAAATCAAAGATTCCATTAGAATATCATCTTCTATTTTGTTGTGAAATTTATCTTTGATAATATTCATGATTGAAAATGTTTGTTCCATAATTGCAATAGAAATTAGAAGAATATGTATGTAGTTATGTACAAGTTCAACCACTCTATAAACAAATTGGTAGATTATTGATTTTTCAATTAATAATGGTGTTCAATTGTAAAGTCATCTTGCTAATTGCAAAAAAGAAATGCCCAAATAATCATTTGTGTGGTTTCTTAAAAAAAAAAAAAATAATAATAATTTATGTGGACCTAGATAACATGGTAGCACCCTAATCCCAAAATATCAAACTTTTAATTTAATTTATAAACTAACAAGTAACAACCAAAAAAATCATACCAAATACTTAATTATGATGCATAAGTTATTTGTATTATTTCTTAAGCGAATATTGTTTTTGCTTTCATTTAAATTTTTTATAAGTGATTTGTTTTTGTTTTGTTAGTAAAAAATATTTTTGTTTTTGTTTTTGGAGAGGACCACTGACCACATACATGAGCTAGGTGACTTTTGGGGAC
This sequence comes from Castanopsis chinensis, assembly GCA_032878915.1. Taxonomy (NCBI): domain Eukaryota; kingdom Viridiplantae; phylum Streptophyta; class Magnoliopsida; order Fagales; family Fagaceae; genus Castanopsis; species Castanopsis chinensis. The sequence goes on from JAVQMG010000113.1 coordinate 5,075,078, forward strand.
TGATTTTCAATTAGAGTGATATGAATTTTTGGACCACAACTTTCAAATGATATTTATTATTATCTTTTATTAATAAGTGTGGTTGGCCTTTTTGTGTTGTTGGACTTTGGGCTCTTCTGCCGTACTGCGGCCCGTGATTCTGAGGTAAGAGAGTTTATGCCAATTTGTGCACAAGTTGAGCCATTCCGATATAGACGCGTCTTGGTAGAAGTATTGAGTGTACGGTGTGCCCACAGTAGGAACAATTGTTATAGATGTTATAGCAGGAAATACAATATGGCAAAATAGCTATAATTTTAGACATAACATTAAAGCCTAAATAAAGGAAAAGAGAGACCTAATGAGGTTATGGCAGAATAATACAACCATGGAACAATTATACAACAAATAGTTCAATAACAAAATAACAGGCTAATCATTCATCAATCATAAAAGGAAAAAAAAAAAACTTGTTTGCTAGAGAAATGGGCTTAGCTTTTTAGTAAACACACGTCCAAAAAGGGAATCGATTTCCAATGTGAATAACCTCAAAGAAGACTTCTGTCTTAGAAGTTACACACTTGACACACTTTGGAAAAGGGTCTAGATGGCTTAAACTTCAACCCTCAATTTCTCAGAAAGTAGATTTGTCAAGTGGGAGAGAAATGGGTAGTTTATTGACGCACTCCTCTATTCCTACCACTCGTACTTCTCCTTCATTTTTGTGTTTTCTTTTCTTCTCTCTTTTTCTTCTTTGCTCTATCTCTTCTTCTTTCGTTCCTCTCTTTTTTCCGCGATGCCCTTTACTGTTCACAGCCACCACCTTTTATATTATCTGCCATAATGATATTTTCCATTTTTACGCCTCAATTACCTTTGGGTCCTTATGGGTGTCCTTCCAAAACTACCCACTAGCCTACCAATTGCCCAACTACTACTATTGCACCGAATGTGTTGGTTGCACCACTCCTCATTCTCAGATAAAAATGGCTTGGCTTGTCTTGTTTCTTATCTCTCTCCGTTTTCACTACTCTCATCTGGATAAGGATTAAGTCTCTCCCTCTCCTACCTTTATGGCATGTATCAAGTGGTCCTAACTCATACTTACTTCTTTTTGGTAAGATGCCATCCCAGCAGGACATTTCTCCCCAAAAAAGTTTGAGCAGGAACTCCAAAATAAACAACCTCTTTCTCCCCACCGTTAGACTAGACCCTCTATTAACCTTGACCCATGGCCCACCTCCCATGTATTGGCTGGATACAAGTAGGTGGTGCCTTGGCCCTTTATGCGTGCTTCAATTCCATCTGAATTTGTTTCTTTTTGGCCTTCACACCATTCTTGTTGCCTTTGTGTTTGTCTGATTCTGTTTTACATTCTGGTCGGTGTTTATCTCTTGCAACATGAAGGACGTATAGGCTCTTGGGCTTATGTTCCCCGCCTTTCATCTCTTCTTTGGATTGCGCGTTACTTGAGCAAGAGTCATCTTCTTGCTGAGCCCATATTTTTCTTCCTTGGTTTCATGGGCCTCTTTTGCTCCTACCATATCATTTCATCGTGCCTACTATAGCTTTACCCTTCTTTCGCTTTATGTTACATTGCGGGCTTGTGAGCTGCCGTGTCAACCCACTTCTTTGTCAATTCTCTACATAAGACTTCCCAAGCCCACTTTTCAAATCTTTACCTCTTTTGGACTTTGTTGGCCAACATTCCTGCTGTACCAGCCCATTTTATCATTTTATTCCTCAGCCCATTTACTACCTCTTTATCTTGTTTACTCCCATGGACTTTTTGTTAGATCCTTTGGGCTTCCTCAACTCGATTACCACATCTTTACTTCTCATTACTTTTTGGGCTTATTGGCCTTTAAGCCGATCCATTGAGTTTACTAACTCATTTCCTAGGCTTCCTCGACCCATTTACTCTCTCTCTCTCTCTCTCTCTCTCTCTCTCTTACTATTCTCATGGGCTTACTACTTCATTCATTGGGTTTCCTCAGCCCACTTACTCCTTCTTTACCTCTTTTTATTCTTATGAGCTTGCAAGCCATCAATCCTACCATTCCAGCTTCCTGGGCTTGCTTTATTATTTCATTTTCTTCATATTGTTGGGCTTCTTCTATTGTTGGGTCTTTTGTCAAAAGTGGGCATCAACAATAAGCTTTCAATAGTCCAAGAAGGGCCATGGTCCCTTTGATTTCTTCTAAGTTTCATCATTAGCGAGAGGTAGGGATGGTAATGGGATATGACGAGGTCAAATCATGGGTGTCTTGTCTTAGTTTTAGGGTGGAGAAAACCTACATGAGGTGGGATTGTGGGAGTGGGGCAAAGTTAGGTTCAAGGTGAGTTGGAGGTATTTTTCTAACTTGAGATTGATGTCATAAAGATGAAATAAAAAGGGGAAAAGGTGATGGTGAAAAATAATAAGAGAGGGGAAGAGTTAGGTATTTTGGAGATAGCAACAGAATATTTGAATTTGTAGAAAAAAAAAATTATATGTATAATATATATATAATAAAATATAAATATACACATTTAAGATAGTGCAATGTAAGACGATGGGGAGCGAGCAAAGCCCATCCCTACTCCGTCACCTCTTCAAGACAGAAATAATCCATGCAAGACAGAGTGGGATAGGATTGCTCAAACGATTGACGATTGATGTGGTTTTGCCATCTCTAATAAGAGTTTTAGTCACTGGTAAGAGATATGTATAATATGATTGCATAAGGGTGAACGGGTGGATTTTTTTGCCATGTCTGCTTGTTGTTTGCTTGCTTACCATCATCCATATGGTCTGATGGCTATATGTAAAAAATATCCATTCATTACGAAGGTTCTCTACCTTAGTAAGGATAGGTGGTGGAGGTTATAGGGTCCTTGCCAAACTCAGTCATACAAAATCTCATCACATATACATGAACAGAATACTACCTGTAAGGACACAAAGTTAGCCTTGGGTCCAAATGCGTGACCGGGCCAGCCCAAGTGGCCTACACAATAGAATTTGTAGAGAATGGGCTTAAAGCCTAGACTTCCTGTGGTTCTAGAAAGCTATGGGATAGGGGTTAAATCCATTGCTGGCGTGCTAGGAGTTGGGGGAGCGCCTCTGCCTCTCCTTGGACGTGGACCGAGGAGCCTATGTCCAGGCTTTCCTTCCGTTTTCTGAGAGAGAGAGTCTTCTTTCCTTCGAGAAAATTCGAATCCCCTTTCCAGTGGCTCCTCCTTCTCTATTTATACTTCCCATTCCTAGTTCCCATCTGTCTTTTCCCTGAAAACACTCCTCAATGCCTGCAAGACTGTCCACCGTCTCCTCAGAAATCATTTCTCCATTAATGCGGCCAAGTGGGTAGGTGAAAGGCCTTTAATGCAGTGGCAGCAGCTTTATGCAGTGCATGTCCCTCTTGTCCCCCGCCTCGGCGCCCTATTGATGCGTGGGATGACTCGCTGAGCTTTAGGAATTCTCCCCTGGACGTCGTGCTACGCTCCTCAGCTCCTGGCCCCTCTGTCCGAGGATACATTCTCCTCGGATCCGCATCCAACCGGCTGGCGGGCCTTTGGGCCCCCGTTTGCAGAATCCATGCCCTCGAACTAGGCTCTAGGCCCACATGGTGTTTTTGACATTTTTACCCCCCACACTATCCATATCTGTTATATAATTTTTTTTTTCCTTTTAGTTTGAAATCGAGGTTTTGAAAATGGGATAGAATAATACACCTCAAGGAAGATGAAATAGAATAATTTAACTAGAAATTGTCGTTCCAAGTAACAAAGAATGTAAAGCCCCGGACAATTAAATTCATATAATTTGTATCTCAATTTGCTAAATAAACGGTCAACTAGCATTAAAGGAAGAACTTCCAATGTAAAACTATGTGTTCAATTAACTTAATTGATAAAGTCTTTTTTTTTTTTTTTTTTTTGGTCGAATAAAAAATGTGGGTTTCGAATTTGAACCCTGCCTACACAAAAGATTTTTTTTTTTTTTTTTTTTTTTTTTGAGAATGATCACCAAAAGTAATTGGTGTCATTTTTTTTTAAAGAAAAGTAATTGGTGTCTTGGCTTGATGATAAATTATGTAATTGGTTCTCTACTATAGTATAAAATTGTGCATTTTAGTTAATTTAATTCGTAAAATTTTTTGTTATTGAATAAAAAATTAGGATTTCAAACCACGCTTACTTCAAAATTAATTAATATCTTAATTTGACGATAAAAAACAGTTATTAGGAAACGAACTCTAGGAATTAAAATTTTATCTTATCTATTTTAAAGGGTTAATTTAATTAAAAAAAAAAAACTTGCATTATATAAAGGTGAAAAAGAAGAGTAGAATTAAAAAAAAAAAAATTGATAATGAACCTGATGGTTGTGGTACCAAGAACGCCAAGGAGATTTGAGAGAGAGTCCAAGAGCCTCAATGCAGTAGCGTGACCCAAGTACCGGTACTCTGCCATCTGCATCCCCACTGTTACCAACCCAAACCAAATGGAATCATTTCTTTTTCTTTTTCTTTTTCTTTTTTTTACTTTCTAAAAAAATGATTTGATAAACAAAAGCAAAATCAAGACGTATAAAAGGCTATCCATTGATTCACGAGGTTGTTGGGGTGTGGACCAAACTGCAAGAGACACGTGACCTCCCTGGCAAAGTTTAAAACCATGCTTCGTCTCTTTGCTTTGCATTATTTTTTTCATGGTCCACCTCGAGAATCCTTCACATTGTGTCCAATCGTTGCCAACTATACTACTATATTAGGCTACATCTTATTGCAGACACTCATGTACACACTTTTTTTTTTTTTTTTCACTTCTAATTGTGTAACAATAAAACACAATTTTACAATTTTAACTGAAATTTTATTTTTATAATTTCAACTACCGTTGGTAATTATCATCACTCTTTTTTATTATTATCATAATGATGTTAACAATACGGGTTTTTCTTACTCACAAAAAAGTAATAGAAAAAGTTTTAAAAATAGAATAAGAATTAAGAAGAAGATAAGTTTATTTATTTATTTTTAGAATCCGCATAATATGTACCTGTAAACCCATATCTTGAGGCCACCCTTGCTGAGTTTGGTGTAGATGGGTAGGATAGAAAAGACTGTGACATTGTATTCCCTAAGGATGGAATCACTGAAAAATAATAGTAGTTATAACGTAGGGCTTGTTAGGAGGAGCGGGGGGTTTAAGTTATACTTGATATAACTCTGAATAATATTACACCATTTAATAAATTATTATTGAAATTATAATTTGAAAATCTCACCATGCAAGCCAATTTATAAACCAGTCAAATGTTATTTGATATTTGATTCAATGACTCATCTTTTATGTATTATTTTAAATTACAAAAACTTGAATTTAAACAATTGATTGATAATATGACTATTAATTTTTTATTATCTTGAAATTTTGTAAGTGTGAAAAATATAGAAAGATAATGTAATCCAATGGTAAATTTATCAAAATTCGTATCCAATTAAAAAATATTGAGTAGTATAGAGACATTTATCTAAAAGCCTTAAAGTTTTAACTTTTTAAGACAAGGTAATAATTTTATTGCAAACCAAATTGAACAAAAACTACTTCAAAAGAAAATAACATTCGTGGTTTGAAAAAATCTACTTCAAAAGATAAATTCATATATGTGGTTCCTTTGTTTATACTTACTTGCAGACCTTCCATTTTACATTGGAAGTTCTTCCTTTAATGCTTGCATGAAGGGATGATTGAACATCTTTTCTGTTGAAATACTCTTCAATGTAATCAGAAAAACATGGGTCATAGCCTCCAAAGATTCTCATCCTCCTCATCCTATAATTATTCACCTTTCAACCATAATTCTAAGTTAATATTCAGTGCATCCAATGTTCTTATTATTTTGTCTAATATTAAGGAAAAATGCAATAATTATTATCATTTTTATTATGAAAAACTTACAACTGAGATTAATAATTATGACTATTGTCAAAGAACAATGTAATAAAAAAAAATTTAAACTACTTTTTATTTTGTACTTTAAAAGTTGACATGTCAATTTATATGAGATATATAATAAAATTCGTAATACCAATTATCACCTTAGCGAGTGAATTAACACTGTCACTGCTGTGAGCTAGTGAAGATGTGCTGTTGGCAAGGCACTTGGGGGCGTAAATATTGTAGATGTCAATCTCATTATATTTCTCAAAGAGTTGGTTCATGACAATGTTACATTCGATAGACCAGTTGGGGCTCTTAAAATCACACACTTGTTTAGCCTTGTCATAGTGCTGGTCTGTTATAATAGTGTGGCTCCATGCATATTCTAGTAATCCCTTATAATCATAATAATCATCAGTTTCCGGATTTCCTACCTGCAATACATATATTACATGGCAGGTTTATGTTATAAATATACTACATTATGAACATAGAATCATGATGAAAGCTTTTGTGCAACATATAAAGTTTTCAATTTGGGGTGTTTACGTACTATAAAACCTTTGAGATTGATCTGTGGGTATTTACTTGTATTCTTGTTTCGGTCATATACAAGCTCAGCCAGTTGTGGCACGTAGTGGCCTACAAAATATAGAGTTTATAATTGAGTGATAGTAAAAATACTACGAATTTTATTTATATAAATTTTACAAATTAAAGCATCAGTAATTACAATGTTTCTTATAAATTTATTGTCACATTAGTTTATAAGCTTTTTATTATAAAATCGCTAGTAATTTTGAGAGAGAGAGAGAGAGAGAGAGAGAGAGAGAGAGAGAGAGAGAGAGAGAGAGAGAGAGAGAGAGAGAGAGAGAGAGAGAGAGAGAGAGAGAGAGAGAGAGTGTTCAAAGTTCATGTAACTCACCTGCATAACTCTCTCCTGCTATGAAGAAATCATGGGTTTTAAACTCTGGAAATCTTTGCAGCCAGTTCACCAAGAAATTGTAGGCATCCTCAGCTAAGTAAAGTGGACAAATTAGAGGTCACAACTAGTAAAATATTTAATTTAATCCATTAGAAAAAATAGTATATAATTAATTGATTCAAAAATGAGGTAGAAAACGGTGAACTATGTACCCACAAACCCATCATCCAATTTGGTGAAATCAGAAGATGTATTAGTGTAGGAGAACCCTACTCCAACTGGGGACTCCACAAAGAGCAAATTTGCTTCTGCAAGGGTAATAATATTAATTTTCAAGCTTAAAATACGTACAAAAGTTTTTTTTTTTTGGCTCTAATCATACTATCCAACAGTGAATACATATCGAATAATCAAAATAGGAACAAAGTATTATATGAAAGGACCTTTATTCCAAGCATATTTATTGAAGTGAAGTCCAACTCCATTTTTATTAACTCTAAGAGGTCCCAACTCCGCAGCTGCACCATACCCAACTGAGGAACATCCAGGTCCTTCAAAGTTTCAATTCCACAAAATAATTAAATATACAGCACCTTTAAATGATTAAATAATGCACAAAGATTTGTTTCAAAAGAAAAAAAGCAAAACTTTATACTTTATAGTATATGATTGGTAAATAAATTGGAAATATTGAGGGAGAGAGAGAGAGCAAAATAAGCTTTATAATATATGATTGAGAAGAGAACAGCAAGCATAGTTATTAGTAGGACTAAAATGTTTGTACACCTCCATTAAGCCAGAGAAGGAGAGGCTTGTTGGACCATTGAGATTGAGCTTGAAAGAACCAGTAGAAAAGGGCCCTCCCATGGTGTTGATTGACATTGATGTAACCTGAGAACTGGGAGATAGATGGGCTTGTGGGTTGGCCTGGTAGATTTATTACCCTATCAGATTCCTGGGATTTGGGGTATTCTTCTTGTGATGCTTTAATGCACTGAAGAAAGAGAAACATGGACAAGAGAGGGAGAAAGAGGCATTTATTTGAACTAGGATTGGCCATTTTGTTCCGAGCTTTGCATTCATTCCACTTGTAAATACTAAATACTAAAGAGAGAGAGAGAGAGAGAGCCAACGGTACTTGCAAGATAAAGCGGAGATAACAAATGATGATGTCAGACCTAACTGATAAATTATTCAACAGATAATCATATGTTATCAATTTTATCATAAAAACTTTATCAAGTAAGGTAATAATAATATTTTTCTAAAAAAAGAAGAAATGTTTGTTAGAGAGAGAGAGAGAGAGAGAGAGAGAGAGAGAGAGCCAACAGTACTTGCAAGATAAAGCAGAGATAACATATGATGATATCAGACCTAACTGATAAATTATTCAACAAATAATCATATGTTATCAATTTTACTACAAAAACTTTATCAAGTAAGGTGATAATAATATTTTTCTAAAAAAAAAGAAGAAAAGTGATAATAAAGTGAATGGTGTTATTTCAACAATATAATTATAAAAAAATATATATTTTCTTACTTTTTAAAAAAATTAAAAATACTTTTTTTTTTTTTTCTTTTTGTGATTTTAAATACACTTTTTTTTAGATAAATTGATAGTAGAGTAGGGGAAGCCTTATTTTATATTTTGTCTTTTTATAGGAGAGAAGAGGTAAGATTCATATTGTAGACATTGGGGCATTTGGTACTACAAATGATGCTTTCTCATTAGGACATCACTTGAACCCCAATTATTAATATATGAAAAATGTTAAAAGTATTATAAATTTTGTTACAAAAGATTATAAATTAATGCCAAATGAATGTACTTGGTGGATTTCCAACAAAATAAATGAATGTTGGAATTGCCTTTATGTGATTGGTGTCAAAATATAACTATGTATTACAATTTATAAAATCTTTAATGTTACTCTTTTTCTCTTTCTTTTTTCCTTCTTTTCTTTTTTATGAGAAACTTGTAACTTTATTAAGAAGAAGATAAATTGGGTACATCATGAGCAATAGCCAACTCAATTACTAGCATTCAAACAAAAAAAAAGGAATATTTCCTACCAATAAAAGGAATATTTCTTATCATAACTCTCAATTTGATGGAGTGCACATATATATGACATATCTTAACTGATACCTACAATAATTCACATATATATTCGATGTGTGGTCCAACTGAATGATTGAATAATATGTTGAGCTTAATTAAAGCAGTATTATATTCAAAGCCACCTATTTTGACCACTCAACAACCATAAGTCCTGCTTTCTCAAAAAAAAAAAAAAAAAAAAAAAAACATAAGTCCTTCTTATCCAAAAAATAACCACGAGTCCTATGATTGATCAATTTGACATTAATGTGCAAAATGACATAGCTTAAAAACTATTCCCAGTTTTTCATCTATTGGAGAGATTTGAATACCTGAGGCTGATTGCTTTGAGTCTTTTGTAGATATCTTGCTAACTTTGTCCTTTTTTATCAAACCAATCAGAATGGGGTCCTCCCTTTTCTTTTTATGAATCATATGTCAGGTCCAGGAAGATATAAATTTGTTTTTAAGGTTAATTCCAATCAGTGTTGGTCCACTGTCCTCAAACTAGTTGCCAAAATCACAATATTCAAACTTCAGAGCAACTTTTTAGGTGGACGATAATTGAGTGAAAGCATCAAAAGTTCAAGATTGGTTTGTTGAATTTTCTTTTGAACAAGTTGCCAAGAAAGGTCATATGTTTAAGCACACATTATCAAGTTAAATTATATGGTCATTTTGATTTTTTTTTTTTAAATTTAAATAAAGGTAATTTTGTTCTCACAAATTACCTAATTAGATTTTTTTTTAGATAGTACGATTAAATTTTTTTAATCCCTTTGCAAATCTATGCTAACAATTACGGAGTAGTTAATTAGATAACTAAAATTTATCGAAGCACATATTAAATTAAATGTATCAACCTTGAATTTGTCTAAAAAAATTCTTATAAAATTTTTTGCCACAAAAATAGGCTAATTATTCCAATAAATTGAAAATATGATTTTTTTTTTTTTTAAATATTGCTTTATCTATAAAACCTAATGATAGGGATAAAATCCCTAAGCAAACGAACAAAAATAACGGGAGCAAACATTAGTGACGGAGTCACCAAGAGAGACGGTCTTGTCATCCTAGAGAACTAATGGACGGGTTCACAACCTGGACAGATAGGAGATTCGACAGTTGAACTCCTTAAAGTAGACGGACTTGTAATATGGATGAAGAGGAGATACAACGGTTGGATTCCTCAAGGTAGATGGACCTAAGCGAGACGGTCTACTGAAGCCACGTGTCACCTTTGTGGCATCTATGTGGCACCTTTATGGCATGAGTGGTCTCCAAGAATCCTAGTATGGAAACGTCTTGCACTCTACGCCCAACTACAATCAGAGGAATCCCTACAAGGAAAGGATCCAGTAAATTGCGAGCATTAATGAGAATCTTCTCTACAAGGAAATATCCTCTCCACCAAGAAATTGAGGTCAACCCTATACTATTATAAAAACCCCAAAGCCCTCACAAATCAAGGTATGCATAATTTTTCCCAACTCTAGCACTCTAGAGTTGTAGAAATTCTCTCTAACATAATCTTTGGAGGGTATTTGGTCGGTACCATACCGGTACTCTTTGTAAAGTCTTCTTTGCTTCTGTTTCGCAGGTTTTGCCTAAGAGCACATAAGGACTGTGCAACTCACTAATGATTTTTGACATCATCAATTGGAGCCGTCTGTAGGAAAGAACTAGTAGCCATATCACCACTTCCCAGACAAAGAGTTGTATTGTACTCACTCGCTCGATGGCAACCAACAAATATCAAAGAGACGAACCACACATTACTACCCTCGAAAGGGAAGTACAGACTCTAGCCCCAGCTGTGGAACGACTTACTAAGCAAAACCATGACTTGGAAGAATAGTTACGCCAAAGGAACGCTGGGCCCAACCACTACGGAGAGGAGCAGGAGGGTACCAACACCGAAAGGAAGGACTGAGAAGGACCAAAGGGCAACAATGCTCTAAGCGAACAAGACCAGCGAGACACTAGCCGTCCGTCCGTCGCAAAAACGACACCACCTCACATGGTTGCAGAGATACAGATGATGATGGAGACAATGGATTTCATGATGACCGCTCTCAAGGAATGGGTGTCAAATGACTTCGACAAACTGGTCCACTGAATGGACTCACCCTTTACAGCATTGTCACTTCGTTCCCCCTTCCACCAAAGTTCCGCATGTTACAGATAAAAGCCTATGATGCATCTAAGGATCCTTTGGATCAATTGGAGTCGTTCAAAAACCCCATGCACTTACAAGGTGTTCAGGATGAGGTCATGTGCTGAGCTTTCCTAATTACATTGAAAGGTCTCGCTAGGGTATGGTTTAGCAGATTGACGCCCAACACCGTCGATACGTTGAAGGAGCTAAGTGCGCAGTTTGCATCGCACTTCATAGGGGAGCATAGGTATAAGATATCCATTGCATGCCTGATGAGCATCAAGCAACAAGAAGACGAGATGTTGAGGTCCTATATAGCACGTTTCAATAAAGAAGCCCTTTCGATAGATGAGGTTGATGACAAGATACTTGTTGCTGCATTCACCAATGGCTTACAAAAGGGGAAGTTTTTGTTCTCCTTATACAAAAATGACCCAAAGACTATGTCAGATGTGCTTTATCAAGTCAATAAGTACATGAATGCAGAAGACGCACTACTGGCCCGAGAGGAAAAACCCAAGAAGAGGGAAAGACAAGAAGATGCATGGTAGGATAGGGGACGGAAGACAACCAGAACTAGAGACCAACGGGAGGATAGGTGCTCCAAACTGCCCATGGGAAGGTTTGCGAGTTTCACCCCGCTGACTACTCTAATAGATCAGGTCTTAATGCAAATCAAGAACGATACGACCTTGATGTGGCCTGCCAAGTTGAAGGGAGATCCCAACAAGAGGTCTAGAGACAAGTATTTTCGTTTTTACCGGGATCATGATCACGACACATCTAAATGCTATGACTTGAAACAACAGATCAAGACTCTCATCAAACAAAGGAAACTACAATGGTTCGTTAACAAAGAAATGACAGACCCACCGCTAGAACATGTTGGGAGGAGGGAAGGCGAGCGTCCTAGGCCACCTTTAGGGGACATAAGGATGATTGTAGGGGGCACCGCAACATCTGGCTCGTTTAGGAAAGCCCGTAAAACCTACCTTAGGATGAATCAGAACGTCCAGTTGACGGGTTTCGTTTCAAAGATGGCACGAGTTGACAACCCAAAAAAAGAACAATAATCCCTGACCCAATTCACCTGAAACAATTTTAACCCCTAAATTCCTAACCCCAAAAAAGCACCATCACCCATCTCTTTACCACAAAGACAAACCAAAGGACCTGAAACCTTTTCCAACAATTCAAACCCATCACACCCCCCCCCCCCCCCCCCCCTTCCCCATTGCAAAAATAAATAAATAAAAATATAGAACAAGTAGGAAGCAAAATTATTCTTATATTCATTTAACCAAGTGGGCCATTTTCGTCTCTCTCTAAAACATGGTACAAAATGTTTCAAAATTCAGACCATACAGCCACCACACACCCTTGGTGCGATGCTCACTCCACAAGTATAAATACTTGTGCGGTGTGGGGGGCAAGGGCTGGGGTTCAAGTCTCCAGAAGAGAGTTTCACACACATCTACACTTAGATTAGGCTAGATTAGAAATTCTATCTTGTATAAAAAAAAAAAAGAAAAAAAAATTGACCATACACGCATATATATAATCACTAAACAAGGCAATGACAAAAGAAAAAAAAAATTAACGAACACAAATATTCTCTCATTATATTTATTCCACCACCCAATCATTTCTCAACAGTATTGTACTCACGTGCAGAAACAACCCTATACATAGCAAAAGTTACCAACTTTCACAAATGCTCCAAAGAATCAAAACCCAAAAACACAAAATTAAATTAATTTAGTACCAAAACCAAAAACCCATCAGTATATATTAAAAAACACAAACATTCTCTCAGAATTGCACCACGCAATCATTTCTCGACAGTGTTACACTGACATACACAGAGAGAGACCTAAACATAGCCAAAGTTACAACTTTCACAAATGCATAAAACAATCAAAACCCAAAAACACAAAATTAAGCACTAAAACCAAAAACCCATTAATAAAAAAAAAAATTTAAAAAGAAACCTGTTCTAGAAGAGGTGGGTCCCATGAGCCACGAAACTAGTTCCTATGAAGCCGCAAATTCCATTTCTCAATCTCGAGCTCTGTTCTTCCTCTTCGAAAAGCACCAAGTACGTGGAGTTTTCATAAGTGTCAAAAACCATGCCTTTAACCCACAAGCAACCTCGAAAGGCGTCGACGGAGTAACCGACTTTAAGGCGGTGGTGGAGGTCGTTGGGCGGAATGGGCTGGACTTGAGTCCAATGGACGTACTCGATGAGGAGTTGCGGGCTGTAAGGCCCACTGTACAATGACATAAGGGTTTGGTACTGAACCAAGAGGTGGTGGTCTTTGGTGGAATGTGGGCGAAGCACAGTGGCGGGGTAGTAGGGTCCATTGGTGGCGATGCTAGAAGTGGTGGTGTAGGAATGGTGGTGTGGCTTTGTAACTTCAACTTGGGATGTGTTTGGATATCGCTTATTTTGCTAAAAATTGAAAACACTATAGCAAAATAATTTATAAATGTGTGAATAATGCTGTAAGACCCATTTTTAATGAAAGTTTTGCTGAAAAAAGAGGTTTGTGGGTCCCATGAACAATGCATGGGACCCACTGAAAGTGCATTGGCTTTGCTGAAATGCGCTTCTGAAAAAAAAAAAAAAAAAAAAAAAAAAAAAAAAAAACAAAACAAAACAAACGTAGGGATAGTGCTTTTCAGCACTATCCAAACAGATACTTGGTCGTCTTTCCAAAATTGGGTCTCTAAGTCTGACATTGTGAGTGGGCTTTGAGAGAGAGAGAGAAAGAGAAAGTCATAGAGATCACTGGGAAAATAGAAAGAGAGAGAGTCTTTGACATTGTGGCGGGAGACAAGAACATTTTAGTAACAAACGGATGGTATGTATTCCATGTAGGGATATGTACATTTCATTCTATTCTATTCTTTCAAGGTTTCAAACAAAAAAAATTAAAATTTTGAAATTTTCCCATTACAAATTTAATTTATATATTTGATAGTATAAGGCTATAAGCATATTATTTTAGTACATTTTCACAAGATACTATATATATGGTATGTATTCCATGTAAACATGTACATTCCTTCAAGGTTTTCAAACCAAAAAAAATTTCAAATTTCAAATTTTAGTATAACAAATTTAATTTATATGTTTGGTGGCATACGCATGTTATGTTCACAAAAAAAGTAATTACATTTTTTATGTATTTAATTTTTTTCCACTATTATTTTTTTTTTTTTAAAAATATTAAGTCCAAGCCCAATTCTATTTGGTATCCAAGCAAAGCATTTTTTTTTTTTTTTTGAGACTACCATTGGCCTTGTAACAATGGTTAAATTTATGATTACTCTGGTATTTAACCCTCTATATATATATATGATTGGATTTATTGTAAGTTTGTAATATATAATTCAACATAGCGAAGATGTAACTATCAAGGACTTTTCTCTATGAACATTAGTCGTTAGGCTAAACAACGTAATACAGGCGTTTTCTTTTTTACTTTCACTTCTCTCTTTATTTTAGATCTCTAGCAAAAATAACAAGTGAATGAAGAATATGATATTGTTCAACCAATGTCCTTTTGAGATTAGGATTTCAATCTTTAATTGTAGAATAAGTCAACACCTTTAGAAGGCTATTGATTTTATGAGGAAATTCTTTGCAATTTTATTACTTGATTTTCTCAATCATATTTAAAAAAAAAAAAAAAACTTTTACAAATTGCAATAATGTCCATCAATACATTGCTTGAATGTGTTTGAATGTTCTTCACATGTTCATATGTTCCTTACATGTTCATACATATAACCCAACTAGATCTTAGGATGCTATGAAATTTAAGTTAAACATGTGTTGTTACTTGATTCTTATCACTTGGCACACACAATCGCCATGATTTAAACTTTGATCCAAATAAATTAATTATTATGCTAGAATTAGGATTTTTCATTATGAACACAAAATCACATGTTAATTTTCAATTTCAAGCAAGATCACATGTCACATTTACTCATGGTTTTAAAAACCGAACCGGGCATCAAACCGGTTTTTTCAAAATTTCCAATTTTTCCCTGTTTTTGACCGGTTTTTCGGTTTTTAACTGATTATTAACCGATTTTGAGGGTTTTGACCGGACCGGACTAGACCGGTTTTCCGGTCGGTCCGGTTTTTAAAACAGTGCATTTACTTTTAAGTTCTAACATGCAATTGATGAATGACATGTTGTTTGTATGGATGATATGGCATGATCATTGGCCACCATAACTTAGAAGACTGGTTTCACTAGGTAAGGTGAGTGTCTAACCCCTTCTCACCTTGTAATTTAACCTCCAAAATTAAATCAAAGGCTTCTTAGTTCTTACATTAGTTCTTGTTCATGTACTTCTACATTACATAGAATGTAACTATGACTAAAGCCACATAATTCTTAGATTGTATCTAGGACAAAGGCATTGTAATGTTATTTATATTTGATGTAAAATTTAATTATTCAACAGAATACATTCTAATCATATGGATTTCTTATTTTCCTTTTAAATAAAATAAGTGACGATTTCATGTAAAATTCTCAGTCTATGGGAAAAAATATATATATAACCAATCGAATTGTCATTATGAGAAGCACCAAAACAATTCCACACATTCACACTAGTTTGGCCCAACTAAGGAACGTTGGTGGGTTGGGGGTGCAATCTCTCACATTTTCCCATTTAAATAATTAAAATAAGTAACGACTACATTTAAAACCCTCAATCTAAAGAAAAAACATTCAACATTTTGAGGGAAATTTGTTTAAGTATGAATGATTTTCATGTCATAATTTATTTAAAATATATACAAAACTAATGACAGTCAGTGTTTATTTTAATGTTGGTAATGTGACAAAATTTGAACTATTCATTAAAATAAGAATTGATAGAATTTTAAGAACTTTGTAATAAATGTATTTATGGATACAAAAATAGTGTTAGTAAATATTTGTTTAAATATTGATAACATAATAAAATATAAATTATTCATTTATGTACTAATTGTTAGGATTTTAAGAAATATGCAGTAGAGATTACTTTTTTTTTTTTAAGAGTTTTAATTTATGGTATCCACTCCTAATAATAGTTTTTTTGAGAGATTACGTAAGTAGTCTAGTGGATATTAATTCATAGAAATGAAATCATTCAACTCTAGGTTAATATTATATGTTTTTTTTTTAATTGATACAATAAGATTTGAAATATTTGATGTATACTCTATTTGGATCCCTTTTTAATGACAAGAATTGAAAGTCACACGATAAAAATGTATTTGAGCACACAAAATTCGGATAAACCAAGCTGGTCCACATATAACAGACTTCCTTAACAGCATCTCTTGACATCCTCTTTCATGAGAAGATTAATTGAACACTGTTTTTTTAACCCTCATCAATAATGTTGACAATTGAACCAAATGCTAGCCACTTAGTGAAATTATTATTGGCATTTCGCCCTTCAAAAAATAATAAATAAAAAAAGAGAGAAGAGGAGAGTGGAGGGAGTTTATGTATTGAGCTCACGAGCTAGCGGCACACAATTGCCATGGTAGACATTTTTATGCTTTATTAAGGTTCCTCAAAGTTTAATGGATGGGTTTTTAGTTTCCCTTGCATATCTGATTAGTTTCAATTTGAGCTCCTTATTTCAAATTTTTGTTACAATTCGAGGCATCAAAATCATTATGCCAAATTGCCAATGATTGGAACAAGGTGCAGAAAATATCATCTGTGTGCAGGGAGGGGTTCACCAGTCAAGAAAGAGTGAATGAGGGCAAGCGCTTCACTTGGCTTGTTGAGAGGTACCAAATGACCTGCCCCTCTCACTGTTACAAATGTTAGCCCCTCATACTCTACCATTCTCCCTCCAACCTGCATTTTGTTTACCAAAATATCATCAAAATCCAATTTCATTTTTGTCTTATATAGATCAAGAATACACTTTTGGTTTGCAATTGAAACCAAAGTATGCAGATAAATGCATTACTCCTGCTTAAAGAAAACAAGCAAACATTTATTCTAACAGGCAAAAAAAAAGGAGAGGGGGGTGGGGCTGGAGGATTCACACCAATGGTTGTAAGGTTTATATATTATTGGAATTTTTGAAATTCTATAACTAAAAATATTTTAATTAACTATTTAATAAATTCATTGATATATTTTATTATCAAAAATAAGAATTTACTGTACCCATATGGCCATATCAACCCAATCATTCCTGAAAGTCATTTGTAATTAATAATGTACTAATTTTGCAACAATTTTTCTTTTATGTGCAAAATCAAAGATTCCATTAAAATATTTTCTTCTATTTTGTTGTGAAATTTATCTTTGATAATATTCATGATTGAAAATGTTTGTTCCATAATTGCAATAGAAATTAGAAGAATATGTACAAGTTCAACCACTATAAACAAATTGGTAGATTACTGATTTTTCAATTAATAATGATGTTCAATTGTAAAGTCATCCTGCTAATTGCAAAAAAGAAATGCCCAAATAATCATTTATGTGGTTTCTCAAAAAAAAAAAAAAATCATTTATGTGGACCTAGACAACATGGTAGCACCCTAATCCCAAAATATCAAACTTTTATTTTAATTTACTTTCCAAATAAACTAACAAGTAACAACCAAAAAATCGTACCAAATACTTAATTATGATGCATAAGTCATTTGTGTTATTTCTTAAGAGAATATTTTTTCGCTTTTATTTAAATTTTTTTATAAGTGATCTGTTTTTGTATTGTTAGTCAAAAAGATTTTTGTTTTTGTTTTTGTTTTTGAAGAGGGCCACCGACCACATACATGAGCTAGGTGACTTTTAGGGACTGATTTTTAATTTGAGGAATATGAATTTTTGGATCACAACTTTCAAATGATATTTATTCGGTTAAAATGCAAAACTGACCTTCTAAATTTCACTAAAATTCATTTTAGTCCTTTAACTTTACATTCGTTCAATTCAGTCCTATGAATTTCAAAGATGTTCAATTAAGTCCTTTTGTTTGATTTCATCAACTACACTGTTAGTTTCATTTAAAAAAAATAAAAAATTGATAATTTCTCCATTTAAAAAATCCATAAAAATTAAATTAGCATAAAAATTATATTTTGAAGAAACAGAAGTTTTAAAAATAGAATTTCAGGGCTTGTTCAGATTTTTTTTGTCATCACTCATCACTCCTCACTCAATTTTCGTCACTCATCACTCCTCACTCATCACTTAAAATACCCCAATTTTCCCAAACACACCTGTTTGGCACCATCACTCAACTTGTCATCACTCAATATTTTTCAACTGTTTATGGGCCCCACACACTATAACTTGGTCAGAGCAAAGCTGTTACCCTACTCGCCCATCAGTTTGTCATCTCTCTCACAGCCACAACCAACCTACACAGCCACCATCATCAAGCAACCCCTATCATCAACTCAACCTCTAGCCTCCCACTGAGCAACAAGATCGACACCAGCATCCAAAAAAAAAAAAAAAAAAAAAAAAAAAACCAAAAAACATATCGACGATCACCAGAAATAGCCTACTACAACCTCAATCACTATCACGGCAACCTCAAGCTCAACCAAAAAACCAAAGAACATATCGGCAACCCACACCCATAATCACTATCATGGCAGAAAAAGCCAGGAAAAAAAAAAAGAACAAATCGACACAATCACTATCACGGCAGAAAAACCTAGAAAAATAAAAGAACAAATCGGCGACCCACACCCACAATCACTTCCACGGCAGAAAAACCTAAAAAAAAAGAAAAGAACAAATCAAGTCTAACACCAGATCTTCTGCCATTGTTGGAACTGAGAGAAGCTTTTTAGATTTCAATTTCTGAAATCTCTTCTATTCCTCGTTTCATTTAGATTGAGTTTTTGTGTCATTGTGAGGAATAAAACTAGATCAGCGATGGGGCTTGAGTTGGCGGCGCAGGTCGGCGAGAGTGAGTTGATCAGATAAAATGTGAGAGAGTTGATCGGTGAGAGTGAGATGAGAGAGGGAGAGGCAGAGCGTGTCTTCATTCAAGGAAAAGGGAGAGGCAGAGGGAGAGAGAGAAGTCAATATATTGCTCTGACTATGGGACCAACTATGTTGTTTTATTTACGAAAATGCCATTGAAAATAGAGTTTTGGAAACTGAAAACACCTAAAATGTGTTTTCAGTTTTCATAACTCATCACTAAAAAATCAGAGAATTGAGTGATGGAAACAAAAACTAAAAACAACTGAAAACAAAATTCAAACTGCCTATTGAGTTATGAGTCCCACCATTTTTGAGTTATGAGTTATGAAAATAAAGTTATGAGTTATGAAAACAACAAATCCAAACGGCCCCTCAATCTCTCTCTCGGTTCTCTTTTTCTCCTCTCTCTTCTCTTTATATAATTTGAATCTCTCACACACACTTTCTAGGCTGGACCCAAGGAGCTCCTTTCCAAGCTTTGTTCATGGCCAATCACCAAGCTCAGCTGCTTGTTACTTTTTACCGATCATTGTTCGACTATCGTCGCTTGGTGGTAGTCATCCTTCTCTTAGCTCAGTTTGACTAGGCCAATCTCCTCTCTGCATTTTCTCGTCAAACCCTCATCAGAGTTCCAACCCACTGCTGGGCTATTGTGTTTGGTTGGTTTCAGAGTCTTTTGGATTTAGCGATAAACTCGGTGAGCTCTCTCTCCAATCTAATTTGGGTCTCTAGATTTTTTCTCTCCAATCTAATTTGGGTCTCCTTGGATTCTTTCTCTCTCTGATTTGATTTGGGTTTAGTTTTTAGTCAAATCTATTCTTATTTCTGATTTTGTTAGTAAAAACCAGATGAACCCCAAAATTGAAAAACCCAAAAAAAAAATTTCATTGTTGAATAAATAGCGAATTTGTAAATTGTATTTGATATTGATAATTGACGTTGGATCCTTTTGTTCAAGTTTGTTGTGCTTTGTTTTGAATTTGTGTATTGAAATTTTGTATTTTGATGCCATTTTTGGTTGTAAACAATGTAAAGAATTTTTTTGTTGTTCGTGTGCTGGGTTTGTTGTGTTTCTGGGATTTCTTCATTTTGTTTTATAATTAAATTAGTTTTTTGCATTTTTTTTAATAATTAAAAAACTAAAAGAAAACAATGCACTTAACGGTAGAGCATTAACGGAAGTTAGTGGAAGGCCCGAATTGAAAACTTTTGAAAATTAAAAGACTGAATTTACAAAAGATAAAATTAAGAGATTGAAATGAATTTTAGTTAAACTGAAAAGGTCAATTTTACATTTTAGCCTATGTATTATTTGTTATTAATAAGCTTTCAAAAGTCCAAGAAGGGCCACGGTCCCTTTGATTTCTTCCAAGTTTCATAATTAGTGAGAGGTAGGGATAGTAATGGGGTATGACAAGGTTAGATCATGGGTGTCTTGTTTTATTTTTGTGGTGGAGAAAACCTGCATGGGGTGGGATTGTGGGAGTTGGGCAAGTTAGGTTCAAGGTGAGTTGGAGGTAAGCATAGATTGATGTCATAAAGATGAAACAAAAAGGGAAAAAGGCAATGCTGAAATATACTAAGAGAGGAAAAGAGTTAGGTATTTTAGAGATAGTAACAGAATATTTGCATATGTATATAAAAACAAATTATATGTAATATATATATATATATATATATAATATGCATATACACACTTAGGGCAATGTAAGACGATGGGCAGCGAGCAAAGCCCATCTCTATCCTGTCACATCTTCAAGATAGAAATAATCCACGCAAGACAGAGTGGAATACGACAGCTCATACGATAGACGATTGATGTGTTTTTGCAGTCTCTAATAAGAGGTCTAGTCATTGGTAAGAGATATGTATAGTATGATTGCATTTGGCACACCAAACATCAAAATCCTCCCTCATGAGGTGTGCCAAATGCCAAAACATTTGGCACATATAAACAGTGATGTTTCAAAGATGGCATAGTACGAATAGAAAAGTTATATGAAAATATTAATTTTTTAATAATTTTCTCTCTCCTCTGTCATTTTATCTCTTTTTTTTTTTTCCTATATCCCTCACTTTCTCTCAACCGTTCTCTCTCCCCTTTTTCTCTCTATCTCAGCCTCTCTCACAATCTACCATAGTGATCTCTCCACCTGCCACCTCGCCTCCGCCGCTCACCAGCAACTCACCTCCTCCACTCGCCAAGCAACTCGCCTCTCCTTCGACGCCAACGCCGCTCGCTTCCCCTGATGCCACTCGCCCCAGCAGGTTGCTTCGCCTCTACCGATGCTACTCCAAGCAACCTGCCTTCGTCGAAATCTGCCTGATCTCACTAAGATCCGATTCCCCCTTATTTTATTTATTTATTTATGGGACACTTATTTGTTTGGATTGTTTATGGTTGATTTTGGGGATTGGATCTGGTTTGAGAAATTGGATTGGAGGATAACAATGATTTGGGATTGGATTGCTTGCTTTGGGATGGGTTTTGAGGTTTGTGAATGTGGTGGGTTGTTGTGGATTTTTTTCTTTTTTTCCGATTGCATTTTTTTTTTTAAAGGTGGCGTTGATGGATGTGGGTTTGTGCCGGTGGTAATTGTCGATGTTGTTGCGGCAGTGGTGGTGGTTGTGCCGTTGTTGCTGGTGTTGTTGCTGTTGACGATGGGGAGGAGATAATATATTATTTTAATGTGTTGTAGATATTATTTTAATATATATAATTGAAGGATAAAACATCTTATGAATGAGATATTATAAAATAATGTGGTAAAATGACAAAGTAGGTTTTTGGTATGTTAAAATGACATATTTTATAGGAAAGCTGATGAAAACGCTCTAAGGGTGGACGCGTGGATTTTTCTGCCATGTCTGCTTGTTGTTTGCTTGCTTACCATCATCCATATGGTCTGATGGCTATATGTAAAAAATATCCATTCATTACGAAGGTTCTCTACCTTAGTAAGGATAGGTGGTGGAGGTTATAGGGTCCTTGCCAAACTCAGTCATACAAAATCTCATCACATATACATGAATAGAATATTACCTATATCTGTTATATAATATTTTTTTTCCTTTTAGTTTGAAATCGAGGTTTTGAAAATGGAATAGAATAAAAATACACCTCAAGCTAGATGAAATAGAATAATTTAACTAGAAATTGTCGTTCTAAGTAACAAAGAATGTATAGCCCCGGACAATAAAATTCATATAATTTGTATCTCAATTTGCTAAATAAATAGTGGGTCAACTAGCTTTAGGAAGGAGGAATCTTAAAAACAAAACTTCCAATTTTCTGGTTTAAAACTATGCATTCAATTAACTTAATAGATAAAGTCATTTTTTTTTTTGTCGAATAAAAAATGTGGGTTTCAGATTCGAATCTTGCCTACATCAAAAGTTTTTTTTTTTTTTTTTTTTTTGAGAATGAACACCAAAAGTAATTTGTCTTTTTAAAAAAAAAAAAGTAATTGGTGTCTTAGCTTGATAATAAAGTATGTAATTGGTTCTCTACCATAGTATAAAATTGTGCATTTTAGTTAATTTAATTCGTAAAGTTTTTTGTTATCAAATAAAAAATTAGGATTTCAAACCACGCTTACTCCAAAATCAATTAATATCTTAATTTGATGATAAAAGATAGCTATTATGAAACGAACTCTATGAATTAAAATTTTATTTTATCTATTTTAAAGGGTTAATTTAATAAAAAAAAATAACAACTTGCATTATATAAAGGAGAAAAAGAAGAGTAGAGTAAAAAAATAAATAAATAAAAAAGAAAAAATAAAAAAGAGGATAATGAACCTGATGGTTGTGGTACCAAGAACGCCAAGGAGATTTGAGAGAGAGTCCAAGAGCCTCAATGCAGTACCGGGACCCAAGTACTGGTACTCTGCCATCTGCATCCCCACTGTTACCAACCCAAACCAAATGGAATCATTTCTTGTCTTTTTTTTTTTTAACTTTCTAAAAAAATAATTTGATAAACAAAAGCAAAACCAAACCAAAGACATATAAAAGGCTATCCATTGGTTCACGAGGATGTTGGGGTGTGGACCAAACCTCCCTGTCAAAGGTTAAAACCATGCTTCGTCTCTTTGCTTTGCATTATTGTTTTTCATGGTCCACCTCGAGAGTCCTTCACATTGTGTCCAATCGTTCCCACTATACTACTATTAGGCTACATCTTATTGCAGACTCTCATGTACACTCTTTTTGTTTCACTTATAATTGCATAATGATGAAACACGATTTTACAATTTTAAACGAAATATTGTTTTTACGATTCCGACTATCATTGGTAATTATCATCACTCTTATTTATTATTATTATTAAAGCATTCACAATGATCAGTTGTATTCTATCTTATTTTAACTATTTTATCAATTATATCATACCATTTTACAATACACTCAACATTCTAATTTTATTTTCCTATTCTACTCATTAAAATAATATATATTATCAACTAAAATATATAACCAAAAAAAAAATCTCCTCTCTCTAATTTTTTCTCTCTTCCTTCCTCCTCCGTCTTTCTCTCTCGCCACCATGAACAAACCCAAACCCCAACCACCGCCTCCACCCAGCAAGAATCACTTACCCATCCTCTACCCAGCAAGAATCACCCATAACACGAACCCAAATCACTACTACACCACAAGCCACCCCAGCAAATCACAACAACAATCCCAAAACAAAAAAATTAAAGAAAAACCCACCATCAATCCATGCCGATTGCCACCACCACCAAACCCAAAAACCATAGCAAGAACAACCACATGAAATCGGCCACCTTGCCACCACCATGCCATCGACCAGCAACCACCACCACAACCTGTTAATGTCTATAGTGTTATAGGCTTTAGGCCCAACTAGTTTACTTCTATAGCACACATTCTTGCACTACACTCTTACTTGTACTGCACTCATATTTACTTGTACTACACTCATATGCCTCCTATATAAAGGCACTCATGTATATTCTTTTGGTGAGAAATACAATACAGTCATTCAGTATTTCTAACATGGTATCAGACCCACTGCTCTGACCTTTCTATTCCCAACATCGCTTCTGCCGTCACAACAACTTCTACAGTCTTCGCCGTTGAACCTCCGACGTCTTCAGACATCGTCCTTAGGTTCCGGACCTGTAGCAGCCTCCGTTGGGGAGCTCCGCCGCCACGAATTTTGCTCCGATCAACATTCTGAAGGTACCACGAAGATTGAATTGCATCGATCTACACGCCTGTGGAAACCGTGAAGCCATTGGAGTTCACACGCGTTGCCACGCGCCGCTCAAAGATTCGGTTACTACAACTCACGCGCCGTCAACGTTCCAGGCTGACGTCATCCGTGACGTCATCAGTGCCACGTCAGCCCTAGCTTACGTCAGCACCCAGCCATCTGCTGACATCAGCGCCACGTCATCACCGTTGACCGTTGACCAGCCGTTGACCGTTGACTGACCGTTGACTAGCCGTTGACCGTTGACTTTTTCCAGGCCAGGTTTTCTTGCTCAGTTTTTCGCGTAGATTTCATTTTTGCAGTCTGTTTTTGCATATTTTGCTTCTAAATGAAAAATAAGGACAATTCTTCTTCCTTTTGCAATAATCGTCGCCGACAATCCAGCAAACGTTTTTGCAATTTTTATAAACGTTTTGGCCATAATATTGAGACTTGCTATCAGCGCAATAAATCAGTTGTTTCAAATTCTGCTACCGCTGTTGCTAACACTGAGAGTGTCCAACCAATGGCTTCCGTCTCTGCACAGTCTATATCTTCAGGTCACACTTTCACCATGTCCACAGATGACCTTAAAAACATTATCGCCAATGTCATTCGTATGGTTGGTAATGCATCTTATTCTTCTTCTCTCTCAGCTTTATCTGGTATGTCTCCTTCCTCTTGGCTTATGGATTCTGCTTGTTGCAATCATATGACACCTCACTCGTCCTTATTTTCTGAACTTAAACCTGCACCACACCCTCTTAATATACACATAACAAATGGTTCCACAATGTCTGGTCATAATATGGGTTCCATTTCGACCTCAAAATTCTCAGCTCTTGGGGTCTTTAATGTTCCTGACCTTTCTTACAATTTGTTTTCTGTGGGACAATTAGCTGAGTTGGGTTATCGCATTATATTTGATTATTCTGGGTGTATTGTGCAGGATCCAAGGACGGGACAAGAGCTTGGGATCGGTCCCAGAGTTGGGCGTATGTTTCCCATAGACAAACCTTCGTCTTCCACTTGTTGCTCCTGTTTCTATTGCCGCAACTGCTGCAGTATCTTCTATTCCTTCCCTTGCACTTTGGCATGCTCGACTTGGTCATGCATCTTCTTCTCGGGTACAACAGTTGGCTTCTAGAGGTTTGTTAGGTTCAGTGTCTACAGAAAATTTTGATTGTGTCTCATGTCAGTTAGGAAAACAACCAGCTTTGCCTTTCAATACTAGTGAATCAATATCCACTGATATCTTGAATCAATATCCACTGATATCTTTGATCTTATTCATTCTGATGTTTGGGGACCTTCCTCTGTCTCTAGTATTGGTGGCTCTCGATATTTTGTTATCTTTGTTGATGATTACTCTCGCTATAGCTGGATTTTTAATATGAAACAT
The DNA here is from genome assembly GCA_032878915.1 of Castanopsis chinensis. Classification (NCBI taxonomy): domain Eukaryota; kingdom Viridiplantae; phylum Streptophyta; class Magnoliopsida; order Fagales; family Fagaceae; genus Castanopsis; species Castanopsis chinensis. The sequence continues at coordinate 5,100,792 of JAVQMG010000113.1, forward strand.
CGTTCTGAATTATTGCAAGTATATTCTAATTTTGCAAAAATGGTTGAAACTCAATTTTCCAAACATATCAAAATTTTTCGATCTGATAATGCTCTTGAGTACACTCAATATGCTTTCCAAGCTGTTTTGCATTCCTATGGCACTGTTCATCAACTAACTTGTCCAGGTACTTCTCAACAAAATGGTAGAGCCGAACGAAAACTTCGTCATATTCTTGACACTGTTCGTGCTCTCCTTCTTTCTGCTAAAGTTCCTGCTCTTTTTTGGGGCGAAGCCGCTCTTCATGCTGTTCATACTATTAATCGCATTCCCAGTCCTGTCATCCAAAATCAAACTCCATATGAGCGCCTTTTTGGGTCACCTCCAAACTATCATCACCTTCGCTCCTTCGGTTCTACTTGTTTCGTTCTTCTTCAGCCACATGAGCATAATAAACTTGAGCCTAGATCACGGCTTTGTTGTTTCCTTGGCTATGGCGAAACTCAAAAGGGGTATCGGTGTTATGATCCTGTTTCTCATCGTCTTCGTATCTCCCGCAATGTTATCTTTTGGGAACATCGCCTCTTTGTCGAGCTTTCTCACTTCAGTGCTTCTCTGTCTTCCTCTTCTATCTTAGATCTATTTCCAGATGAGGCACATACTCCTTCTGTAGCTACTCCTGACCCTCTTGTAGCTACTCCTGATCCTCCTATAGTTGCTCCTGATTCTACTATAGACTTCTCTGTCCAACCACCAGATATCCTTGATCCCTTTCCTAGTTCCCCCTTTAATGAACAGGTGGAAGATGAACAGGTCAAAGATGAGCTACCTAACCCTGATCCTGGGTCCCCTGCTCCTGCTCCGCCTGAAGATCTTGCACAAGACAGTCCACCTCGTCACTCAACTCGGGTAAGGTCCATTCCTGCACATTTGCTTGACTATCATTGTTACACTGCCCTTGCTACACTGCACGAGCCTCACACCTATCATGAGGCTTCCACTGACCCTTTATGGCAGATTGCAATGAAAGAGGAACTTGATGCATTATCTAAAAACCATACTTGAGACTTGGTCACTCTCCCTCCTGGGAAATCTGTGGTTGGTTGTAAGTGGATCTACAAGATTAAGACTCGCTCTGATAGGTCCATTGAGCGCTACAAAGCTCGTCTTGTTGCAAAAGGTTTTACACAAGAGTATGGGATTGATTATGAAGAGACATTTGCTCTGGTTGCTCGTATCTCATCTGTTCGTGCCCTCTTAGCTGTTGCTGCTGCTAGTAAATGGGACCTTTTCCAGATGGATGTCAAAAATGCATTCCTTAATAGGGATTTAAGTGAAGAAGTTTATATGCAACCTCCTTATGGTCTCTCTGTTGAATCAAACAAGGTTTGTCACCTTCGACGTGCACTTTATGGCCTTAAACAAGCTCCACGAGCTTGGTTTGCCAAATTCAGCTCTACCATTTCTCGCTTGGGTTACATGGCCAGTCACTATGATTCTGCCTTATTTTTTCGTCGCACTGACAAAGGCACTATTTTACTTCTCCTGTATGTGGATGATATGATCATAACTGGTGATGACCTTAGTGGAATTCAAGAACTCAAGGATTTTCTCAGTCAGCAGTTTGAGATGAAAGATCTTGGACATCTCAGCTACTTCTTGGGTCTTGAAATCACTCATTTTACAGATAGACTTTACATTACTCAAGCCAAGTATGCCTCTAAACTCTTGTCTAGAGCTGGACTCACTGATAGCAAGACTGTTGACACTCCAGTTGAGCTTAATGCGCATTTAACTCCCTCAGGAGGGAAATCATTGTCTAATCCCTCTCTTTCTAGACGCTTAGTTGGCAGCCTAGTTTATCTCACTGTTACTCGTCCAGACATTTCCTATGCTGTTCACCAGGTGAGCCAGTATCTGTCTGCTCCACGATTGACTCACTATGCTGCTGTTTTGCGCATTCTTCGGTACCTAAAGGGCACTCTCTTCCATGGTCTTTTCTACTCTGCTCAGTCTCCTCTTATTATCCCTGCATTTTTTTATGCTGATTGGGCAGGAGATCCCACTGATCGTAGGTCTACCACTGGTTATTGCTTTCTTCTTGGTTCTTCTTTGATTTCTTGGCGAAGCAAGAAACAAACTCATGTGGCCCGTTCTAGTACTGAAGCAGAATATCGTGCCCTTGTTGATACCACATCTGAGCTTCTTTGGCTACGATGGCTTCTCAAAGACTTTGGTGTGTCTACATCTTCTGCTACTCCTCTTTATTGTGACAACAAGAGTGCCATTCATATTGCTCACAATAACGTCTTCCATGAACGGACTAAACACATCGAGATCGATTGTCATTTTATCCGTTACCATCTTGTCCATGGTGCTCTCAAGCTAATCTCAGTCTCCTCTACAGATCAACTTGCAGATATCTTCACCAAGTCACATCCTAAGGGACGCCTTCGTACTTTGGTTGACAACCTTAAGTTGGTCTCACATCCACCTTGAGTTTGGGGGGGGGCTGTTAATGTCTATAGTGTTATAGGATTTAGGCCCAACTAGTTTACTTCTATAGCACACATTCTTGCACTACACTCTTACTTGTACTGCACTCATATTTACTTGTACTACACTCATATGCCTCCTGTATAAAGGCACTCATGTATATTCTTTTGGTGAGAAATACGATACAGTCATTCAGTATTTCTAACACAATCAAACTCACCACCACCAACAACCACAAGAAACAACCACCGAGAGGAAAAGAAACACAAATAATTGCCAAAAACCACCACCAACAACCACAATCACAAGAAACGGCCTCCATAAAAACCACCAAGAGAAAAAAAAATTGAAGAAACCCACCACGCTGACTCGCCTATCTTCACACGCTGATCAGCAACCCCAAGCCACCGATCAGCAAACCTAAGTCACCGATCAGAAACCCACGTCACTGATTAGAAACCCAGGCTGTCGATTAGCACCAGCTGATAACATTGCCAGGCCCTCGCCCACGCCGCCAAATCCAAGCCGCAAGACCCACGCTGCCACTTGAACCATGCCGACCCACGCCCATGCCTGAAAATAATCTACCATGGATACAAAGAGAGAAGATGGACACAAAGAGAGAAGATTGAAGAGACAACTTGCTACAAGTTGCTACACGGAGAGAGAAGACTCAGAGAAGGATGGCAAATAAAATATAACATAAATTGGATACAAGTTGCTACAGTGCCATCATAAAAGTAGGATGGCATTGTAGCAGAATTGTAAATTTTTTTACAATTCCAAGTTTTTACAATTCCGGATAGTGGCGGTTTTTTAGAGATAAATTGCTAAATAGAGGCAACATATGGCATTTACTATTCTCATTGTGAATGCTCTTATAACGATGTTAAGGACACAAGTTTTTCTTACTAAAAAAAAGTAATAGAAAAAGTTTAAATAAAAGAATAAGAATTAAGAAGAAGATAAGTTTATTTATTTATTTTTAGATTCTGCAAAATATGTACCTGTAAACCCATATCTTGAGGCCACCCTTGTTGAGTTTGGTGTAGATGGGTAGGATAGAAAAGACTGTGACATTATATTCCCCAAGGATGGAATCACTGAAAAATAATAGTAGTTACAATGTAGAGCTTATTGGGGGGGAATTATATTAAGAGAGAGTTAGGTTCAAGTTATACTTGATGTAACTCTAAGCAATATTACACCATTTAATAACTTATTATTGAAATCATAATTTGAAAATCTCACCGTTGAATTACATATCTATATGTTCTTAATATGCATACAAATTTTTATGTCAATCAAATGTTATCTGACATTTGATCTAAAAACTCATCTTTTATGCATTATTTTAAACTACAAAAACTTGAATTTAAACAATTGATTGATGACTTAACTATTAATCTTGATTATTTTGAAATTTTGCAAGTGTGTAAAATATACAAAAATAATGTATTCCAACAGTGGATTTGATGGGAATATCGAAATTCCCAAATATGTGAGATGCAAAAATAGAGAAAAATACACGCCAAAGAAAAATAGTCACACACAAGACAATATTTACGTGATTCGACAATTTGCCTATGTCCATGGAGTTGTAGAGATTTTACTATTTTCAAAAAAAAATACAGAGTGCGGCAATACAGATTTCTCTCTCAAAAACGACATAAAAAAACCCTAATCTTCAAAACAATAATTTTTATATCCTATACACAAGATTTACAGTAGGCTACAAAAACGGGCAAAAAAAATTTTCCTAGGGGCGTTGCCCCTAGACCCCTAAGGAGGCTTGTCCATGAGCCCTACATTTTGGGCCCATCGGCCTAAGCCTCCACTTTATAGACTAAGCCTCAAAATATCTCTCATTAAAAAAACTGTAACCACATTATTTCGGGTTAGGTCATAATTCGGATCAAATACAACTAGGCTCCATAAAGCCCAACATGATTTGTCAAAATTCGCATCCAATTAAAAAATATTGAATTGTGTATAAACATTTATCTAAAAGCCTCAAGGTTTTAACTTTTAAAGACTAGGTAATAATTTTATTGCAAACCAAATTGAACAACACTACTTCAAAAGATAAAAACATATATGTGGTTCCTTAGTTTATACTTACTTGCAGACCTTCCATTTTACATTGGAGGTTCTTCCTTTAATGCTTGCATGAAGGGATGATTGAACATCTTCCCTGTTGAAATACTCTTCTATGTAATCAGAAAAACATGGGTCATAGCCTCCAAAGATTCTCATCCTCCTCATCCTATAATTATTCACCTTCAACCATAATTCTAAGTTAATATTCAGTGCATCCAATGTTCTTATTATTTTGTCTAATATTAAGGAAAAATGCAATAATTATTATCATTTTTATTATGAAAAACTTACAACTGAGATTAATAATTATGACTATTGTCAAAGAACAATGTAATAAAAAAAATTTTAAACTACTTTTTATTTTGTACTTTAAAAGTTGACATGTCAATTTATAAGAGATATATAATAAAATTCATAATACCAATCATCACCTTAGCGAGTGAATTAACATTGTCACTGCTATGAGCTAGTGAAGATGTGCTGTTGCCAAGGCACTTGGGGGCATAAATGTTGTAGATGTCAATCTCATTATATTTCTCAAAGAGTTGGATCATGACAATGTTACATTCGATAGACCAGTTGGGGCTCTTAAAATCACACACTTGTTTAGCCTTGTCATAGTGCTGGTCTGTTATAACAGTGTGGCTCCATGCATATTCTAGTAATCCCTTATAATCATAGTAATCATCAGTTCCCGGATTTCCTACCTGCAATACATATATAACATGACAGTTTGATGTTAAAAATATACTACATTTAAAACAGAGAATCATGTTGAAAGCTTTTGTGCAAGATATAAAGTTTTTCAATTTGGGGGGCTTACGTACTATAAAACCTTTGAGATTGATCTTTGGGTATTTACTTGTATCCTTGTTTCGGTCATATACAAGCTCTGCGAGTTGTGGCACATAGTGGCCTACAAATTATTGAGTTTATAATTGAGTGACAGTAAAAATACTACTACAAATTTTATTTATATAAATTTTACAAATTAAAGCATCATCAATTACATCACCTGCATAACTCTCTCCTGCTATGAAGAAATCATGGGTTTTAAACTGTGGAAATCTTTGCAGCCAATTCACCAAGAAATTGTAGGCATCCTCAGCTAAGTAAAGTGGACAAATTAGAGGTCACAACTAGTAAAATATTTAATTTAATCCATTAGAAAAAATAGCATATAATTAATTGATTCAATAATGAGGTAGAAAATGGTGAACTATGTACCCACAAATCCATCATCCAATTTGGTGAAATCAGAAGATGTATTAGTGTAGGAGAACCCTACTCCAACTGGGGACTCCACAAAGAGCAAATTTGCTTCTGCAAGGTAATAAAATATTAATTTTCAAGCTTAAAATACGTACAAAAGTTCTGTTTTGGCTCTAAACATATTATCCAACAGTGAGTATCGAATAATCAAGATAGGATCAAAGTATTATATGAAAGGACCTTTATTCCAAGCATATTTATTGAAGTGAAGTCCAACTCCATTTTTATTAACTCTAAGAGGTCCCAACTCCGCAGCTGCACCATACCCAACTGAGGAACATCCAGGTCCTTCAAAGTTTCAATTCCACAAAATAATTAAATATACAGCACCTTTAAATGATTAAATAATGCACAAAGATTTGTTTCAAAAGAAAAAAAAGCAAAACTTTATACTTTATAGTATATGATTGGTAAATAAATTGGAAATATTGAGGGAGAGAGAGAGAGCAAAATAAGCTTTATAATACATGATTGAGAAGAGAACAGCAAGCATAGTTATTAGTAGGACTAAAATGTTTGTACACCTCCATTAAGCCAGAGAAGGAGAGGCTTTTTGGACCATTGAGATTGAGCTTGAAAGAACCAGTAGAATAGGGCCCTCCCATGGTGTTGATTTACATTGATGTAACCTGAGAACTGGGAGATAGATGGGCTTGTGGGTTGGCCTGGTAGATTTGTTACCCTATCAGATTCCTGGGATTTGGGGTATTCTTCTTGTGATGCTTTAATGCACTGAAGAAAGAGAAACATGGACAAGAGGGAGAGAAGGAGACATTTATTTGAACTAGGATTGGCCATTTTTGTTCCGAGCTTTGCATTCACTCCACTTGTAAATACTAAAAAGGTCCTTCAGTATGTGTATGTGTGTGTTTGTTAGAGATAGAAAGAGAGAGAGCCATCGGTAATTACAAGATAAAGCGGAGATAACAGATGATGACGTAAAACGTAACTGATAAATTATTCAACGGATAATCTTATGTTATCAATTTTATCACAGAAACTCTATCAAGTAAGGTGATAATAATATTTTTCTGAAAAAAAAGAAGAAGAAGAGTAAAGTGATAATAAAATGAAGGGTGTTATTTCAACAATATAATTATAAAAATATTTTTTTTCTTACTTTAAAAAAAATTTAAAATACATTTGTTTTCTTTTTGTGATTTTAAATACACTTTTTTTAGATAAATTGATAATAGATTAGGGGAAGTCTTATTTTTTATTTTTGTCTTTTATAGGGGAGAAGAGGTAAGATTCATATTGTAGACATTGGGCACTTGGTAACACAAATGATGCTTTCTCATTAATGCAAAATGAATGTAATTGGTGGATTTCCAACAAAATAAATGAATGTTGGAATTGCCTTTATGGGATTGGTGTCAAAATATAAAAAATTTATAATATCTTTAATGTTACCCCTTTTTTTTCTTCTTCTTTTTTTATGAGAAACTTGTAACTTTATTAAGAAGTGTGTTGGGCCTTTTTGAGATGGTAGGTTGGGCTTCCTCTTGCCACGCTAAGGCCCAAAGGTTTTGGGTTGGAGAGTTGAGACCAGTCTGATTGCAACTCACCTCAAATTAGCTTGTGCACAAACTACGGCCCCTTTGTTGAGGACTTTGGTCATATGCTCATGGCAGATGAAACTGTCACAAAAGAGTTACGACAAATGACTATAACATAACAACAATAAAGGAGATGCGCTTGTTGTTAGTCAAAATAAACTTAAAGATACTCAATTAAGATAAAGAGAAGAATGGCTCAACAATAGGAAACTCAATGTGAAAAAGTGAAACAGCAAAGATAAAAGAGAAATAATATTGATGCTTAAACAATAAAATCAAAGAAGAAATGGTTAGTCTGTCATACTCAATTGCATTATGGAACTAAGGCCAAGGAGGGAACCACTTCCTCAATGTGGTTAACCTCCTAGGAACATCCTGCTATAGAAATTACTTACTTTGAGATAATGAGCCTGAATGGCTTATACCCCAAAGAAAAAATCTTTAATTCTTAACAGAGGGTAGGCTTGTAGAGGGAGAGAAGGGATTAGTCTTTTGATGCATGTCTGTCATTTTACTCTTGCCTACTCTCTCTCTGTTTTCTCAGTAACTTTCTTTTTCTAAGTTTGCTACTCTGTTTTCTACTCTCTTCTTTCTTGTTACTTCCGTGTTCTTGTTGCTGTTGTGATATTGTTGTGATTGTGATGGTCATGTTGATGATGTTTACTATGCACAGCAAAGGCTCCTTATATATTGCCTACCGAGACTAGTTTTTACTGCTTTACCCTTTAACTACTTTTGTCTGGGTATGGGTGTACTTCCAGACTACTCACTGGTTTGTCAACTGCCCGGCCACCACCACTTAGTTGTGCTGGTCATGCCACACCCCATTACTAGACAAAGAATTCTACTTTGTTTGCTAGATCACTGTGGCATTCCTATCCGCAACAAGGTGAGCATTCTCTGTCACTATCCCTCATGGTATGCACCTAATGGTTCCAACTCATCATTTCCTTTTTTGAGTAATATGTCATCCCAACTGGACATTTGTCCTAAAAGAGTTTGAGCAGGAACCCCATAATAGACTTCAGCCTTCTCCCTACTGCCAGACCATACCCTATCTTATCTCTGACCTATGGCCCACCACTCCTGTATTGGCTGGGTACAATAGTGGTGTCTGAGCCTTGTGCATGCTCTACTTCCGTGTGTGTCCAACGCTTGTCTGCTACTCGTGTGTTTGCCATGGCCTAGATGCTCGTCTGTGTGTTCTACCACTCATTCTTGATTTCTTGTGGCAAGAACTGATTTTTAAGCCTTCATTTTTTATGGCTTACTTCCTTCAAGGGCCAGGTCTTGCTTGATTGTGGGCTTTTCTCTTCTTAACCCACTCCTTGTTTCTTCCGTGGATTTACTAGCATTCCTGCCCCACCATTCTGTTGTTTCTACCATGCTGTTATTTTATCCGTGCTTGTTGGGCCTCTTTTGGATTTGCTGCATGCTTTTCTTTTACACAATTATGGTGACCCTGTATTGTCATTAGACCTACATTCACGCTATTTCGAGCCCTCTCGACCCATGCTATTGCTTATGGACTTTCTTGGCCCATTTCCTTCTTCTTGGGCATCCTCGGCCCATTTCTTTTTCTTGGACATTCTCAGCCCGTTCTAATTCTGCATTCCTATGGGCTTTTTGCTAACTCTTTTAGACTTCCCCAACCCAATTACCATTTCATTTACTTTTGGGTTTCATGGGCTTTTCCATTAACCCCTTGTTCACTTACTTCATTATTTCATGCCTTCTTTGGCCCATTCTTTCCATTTCATATAATGCCCATAGGTTTACTATTTTTTTCTTTGGACTCCTTTAGGCCCGCTTGCTTCCTCTGAGGCTCATTTATTATATTTTTTTGGGCCTATAATCCATTATTTCTGCCATTCGAGTTTAATGATTTTTTTTTCCCTAATTTTCTACTCATATTGTTAGGCTTCTTCCTGCTATTGGACTTTTCTGACAGAATGACCATCAACAAGAAGAAGATAAATTCAGTACATTATGACCAATATCCAACTCAATTAGTAGCATTCAAACAAAAACAAAAACAAAAAAAGAAATATTTCTTATCATAACTCTCAATTTGATGAAGTGCACATATATATGACATATTTTAACTGATACCTACAATAATTCACATGTATTGGATAAGAGATGTATGGTCCAACTGAATGAATGAATAACATGTTGAGCTTAATTAAAGCAGTATTAAATTCAAAGCCACCTATTTTGACCACTCAACAACCAAAAGTCCTGCTTTCTCAACTAAAAAAAAAGCAACAACCATAAGTCCTATGATTGATCAATTTGACATTAACGTGCAAAATGACAGCTTAAAAACTATTCCCAGTTTTTCATCTACTGGAGAGATTTGAATACCTGAGGCTGATTGCTTTGAGTCTTTTTTAGATATCTTGCTAACTTTGTCTTTTTTCTCAAACCAATCAGAATGGGGTCCCTTTTCTTTTTATGAAACATATGTCAGGTCCAGGAAGATATATATTTGTTTTTAGGTTAATTCCAATCAGTGTTGGTCCACAGTCCTCAAACTAGTTGCCAAAATCACAATATTCAAACTTTAGAGTAACTTTTTAGGTGGATGATAATTGAGTGAAAGCATCAAAAGTTCAAGATTGGTTTGTTGAATTTTCTTTTGAACAAGTTGCCAAGAAAGGTCATATGTTTAAGCACACATTATCAAGTTAAATTATATGGTCATTTTGATTTTTTTTTTTTTTAAAATTTAAATAAAGATAAGTTTGTTCTCACAAATTGCCTGATTAGATTTTTTTTTTTTTTTTAGATAGTACCATTGTTATTGATTCCGTTCCGTTCCGGCCAAAACGGCCGGAATTTTTCATTCCGGAATGCAAACCGGTACCGGAATACCCCATGTTCCACCTCGGGTCAGATTTCGAGACGTTTCGGTCCATTCCGGACAATTCCGGACAATTCCGGCCGAGATGTGAATTTCGGCCGGTACAAGATTTGGCCTGAAAAAAAAAAAAAAAATTCTAAATCTTCTTGGTTAGCTTATTAGTTATTATGGTCTTATGTTATGAGTAAAGACTGGTTATAAATCTTCTTATTGTTTGATGTTGTATTAAGGTTTAAGACATAAGAGTTAAGACTAAATATTTTGTATCATTTGATGTTTAGTTTTTGTCTTGTAAATCTTCTTATTTTATGATGTTAAATTGATGTTATATTGATGTTTAAGACTTAAGAGTTAAGACTAAAAAAGAGTTAAGACTAAATGATTTGTATTATTTCATATTTAGTTATTTATTTATTAGAATTGACAATTTTATGTTCTACAAGAATATATATAATTTAATTTTTAGGAACCCCGAAACACCCTAAAACGGTACACCGAAATCGGCCGGTACCGAAATATTCCATTCCACTGGACAAACCGAAACGGGGTCTGAAACGGTATTAATAACTTTGGATAGTACGAATAAATTTTTTTAATCCCTTTGCAAATCTATGCTAACAATCACAGAATAGTTAGTTAGATAACTAAAATTTATTGAAGCACATAAAAAATTAAATGTATCAACCCTGAATTTGTCTAAAAAAACCTCTTATAAAATTTTTTGCCACAAAAATAGGCTAATAATGCCAATAAATTGAAAATATGATTTTAAAAAAATTATATTGCTTTATCTATAAAACTTAATCATTCAATCTTTTTTTTCTTTTTTTTTAGAAAAACACACACACACACATATATAGGGAAATGGGATGAGATAAGGGACAACTCAACAAGTGATAAACATCTTCTTAATATCACACCTTACCGATGTGGGACAACTCAACAACACTGAGTATCTTTAAAAAAAAAAAAAAAAAAAGACACACGCGCATATATAAGGGAAGAGGAATAAGATAAGAGAATACAGTCATATGTCAACACCAAAACTACATGCGGCAGTTAGTATCGTGAAGCAAGTGATAAACCCTTTCTCAATATCACACCTTATCGATGTGAGGCGACTCAACAACACTGAGTATCTTTTTCTAAAAAAAAAAATACACACATATATAAACATGCGAATACATACATTACTAATGAAAATAATAATTTTATTTTTTATCACCCTACACGTCAAGCTTGGTTTTGTGGACTAAAATAAAGGCACAAGTGGTTTGGAAAACGTTTTACAGAAACAAAATCTGTAAATCATCTTCTTACATGTAGTTTCTGTTTGTATGTTTAATAGAAATCATATTTTCTGCTTTGACTAAGGTTTGTTTTACAACAAAGCAAATACCTAAATAGGCTGGCAATGTTTTCCAGGAGAACATTTTATATCCAGGCAAACGGAACCTAAAGATGCACAAGTTTTTGTCTAAAGTAAATTTTACATTTAAACAGTTGGTCCATTTGTACAGTGTACTCTGTACTCTGCATGGTGATATGCAGTTGTGGTTACATTTTTGCAAAAACTTTTTGATTGGTGCAATGTCGCTATGAAAAAGTATGAGCCAAAAGCACCGAGCACAACCTTGCAAGCCTACCGACAAAGAACACGTCATTTCAAGATTCACACGTAACTTTCTTCTAATGCAACCAATTAGGTAATAACAAAAAATATGAATTTAGAAAGGTCATTCCACTGCAACAGTAAAAAGATAATATATTACATATACAATATATTACAGTTGAGAAACAAAGACTGAAATACATGCTGTGGAAGAAACTTAATGCCTTCCATGTCTAACAAGCAGTCTCCTAATGTTTTAATCAAATTACTTGAGAAGCTATATATCCTTCGGTTATCAAAGACTACTTTCAGGAACTTGGAATCTTGTCATTGCTGCACATTTGAAAAGGAAAAGAAACACTTTAAGATCTTCACAAAAATATCACAAAGCATTTTGAGCAATATAGAGATATTGTATGATGTTTCTGCTGATAAGAAGAAAAAAAATATACAAAAACAAAAACAAAACGAAAATGCCTTGTCCAAGAGTGACCATGGATTAGAAATGCTCAAGGTCCTCAACCTACAGCTACTGATCCTATGGGAAATCAAGGATTTGTTGGTGCTTTCGTTTTTGGCTGCAACCCCTGCACGCAGGGGATTGTGACCCTTTCTGCATGAATTATTTTCTGTTTTGAGGTTTCTTAGGATATGAAAATTTATTTACAGAGGGTCAAATCAACTTGGTGAGTCATGCAACTGAAGTTTACTGTAGCAGGAGCCATGCTTTGGCAATTAGGTGTTTGTTGGGTGCAGATCCTAAGATATGCCAGAATATTGGATAAATATGCTAAGATATGCAACACCAAAGAAAAAAATTTTAGGTTACTATAGACAGAAAATCAAACTAGATCATTAAGAAACCCTGAACAGAATGGGTGGAGTTCATGTCCCTTGCCTTGGTAGTGCTATAGTTTGAGGTTCCCCATAACTGTATAAAGTATCTAGAGATTCTGGACAAGAGTGGGTAAGCCATCAGAGGCTAAAGATGCTGAAGAACCAATTCAGCGTCATCCTTTTGAGGTTTCCTTTTCCTTTTGATAGAGAAAGGGCGGAGAAGAAATCTTGATAAGCGACTCAATGGGTCCTGCAGACCTTCCATCTCATAGTGTCCAAATCGCCAATCTCGTACAACATAAGGTCGCATTATAGGTTCATCAAGCCCTCCTATTAAAATACGGAAGAATAAGAATCAACATATACATTATTTTATGGGATACTAATACAAATGAATTATATGCACTGCCATTAGCAAAGACTTTGGGTCATGCACAAGAAATTACCACATTTCTATCTAGACAGTACCATATATAAGCAGGTTCAGGAAACTAGAACTTACCTGAGGTACTGTGCTTTGAAAATGCATTATTTATTTATTTATTTTTGATCGGTAGATAAGAATCTTTATTGAAAAAGGATAAAAAAGACATATAGCAATAGAAACAGATTCCTTAGGATACAGGGAGTGTATAACAAAACCAGGAAAATAACCATCCAAAACTACCTAAGTCCAAAAAATCCAATAAGAAGGTATGGCAAGACCAGGAAAGCAGTTATCCAATTAAAAAGAGACAAAAGGAAAATGCACTTCAACTCAATAGTAGAACGCTCCTCCCCTTGAAAAGTTTGGTTATTCCCTCCCTCCGTATATTCCACATTATACAATGTGGAATGACACCCCAAATAGATGCTACTCTATGCCGCCCAATGCCACCATGCCAACCTGCTAACAACTCAACCACTCATTTAGGCACAACCCATGAAATACCAAACAATCTAAACACAAATAACCACAGGTAAAAAGCATAACTGCATATGGACAACGAAGGAGAAGGTGGTCCACCAATACCCAATCATTCCTACGCATGCAGCATCTATTAACAACACAAATATTCCCCTTCCCCAAATTATCCAAGGTAAGAATCTTCCCCTTCACAGCTGTCCAAGTGAAAAAAGCTACCTTGGAAGTGGCTTTCAACTTCCAAATACTCTTCCAAGGGAAAGAGTAGCTATCTCTACCCGATTGCCCAATTGAAGATATGTTGGGCTTATACAAGTCAGGCATGTGGTGGCATTTGATTCGTGTGTGGAATCAATTTCCTAGCAAACACCTCATTCTGGGATTAAAGCGCCTCCCATCCATTACAAGTTGATAACAAAAAGAAAATATTAACATTGAGAATGCATCGTGTTTGTTAAAATTTCCTTATTCAGCCTATCTATTATATTCATAAAAAATATTTCTGTTAAAATAGCCTTACAAAAAAAAAATTCTGATATTTTGTACGTGGCTAAGGGCCCCAGTACTGAATGGGGCAATAGGACCCCAATTCAATTTCCATATCACTAAAACAAAATTTATTTATAAAGTTATCAGTGTTTAATATGAATTGCAAATCCATCCTTTGAATAAGCAAATTGGGGAGAATGAATATCAAAAACTTAAATCCAAGAAATGAGAGATTGTAATTTGAAACTAAAAAGAGCTTGAGTTGCATGGTTTACCTGCATACATCAAACCATGTTTATTAACTGCCCGATAGAATGGACGTGCTTTTTTCTCCTCAGCGGCTCTCTGGAGGTCATTCCATGCTCGTGCCCGGTCTTCACGTGTAATTCTACCTGATGTCACCACCTGAAATCAGGACACCCACTTAAAATTCTACTAAAGATTGCAATTAGAGGATAGAAATATGACCAAGGCAACAAAACAAGCAAAAGTTCCAACTTTAGAGAATAGATGGTATGAAGAACGTGGAATCCGGGCAAGCCCATCAGCCCGATCAACAGCTACAAGTCCAAACTTGGGACCATATCCATCAGCCCACTCCCAGTTATCTGAAATTGTCCAAAATAGGTACCCAATCACAGGGACACCCTACAAAGCGAACATAGGCAGGTCATCACCAATTATCATTAATGAAGTCCAAATTATTGCCAAAATAACTATAAAGTTAAATTCAGAGTAAAAACCATGATCATGGCTGCATAAACAGCAAGCAAATGTTCTAAAATATATGGCCGGCGGATCAGGTCTGTCTCATCTGAAACCCCATTTTCAGTAATGATAAAGGGGACATTGAGATGTTTATATTTTTCATGGAACTGTAGCAGCGTGCGGTACAGGCCATCAGGATATACCCCGCGTCCAGATTCACTATACTCATCAGTCTCTACAAGCTTCAGTCCAGAACCAGAGATCACTTCCTAATTGGTCAAAAAAATAATGTTAATTAAAAATATATGTATGAGATTTACATAGCAAGAAAACTTGAGGTACCTGTCCATAGTAGTTTATGCCTATAAAATCCAGTTTGTCAGAGATACTATCCACATATGGGAAAATTGTCAAGGAATTTGCCAATGTAACAGCAGCAACATCAAAGAGCCCATATGGCCGCATAAACGAGACATGGTGTGCAACTCCAACTGTTGGATTTGGTAAGATACTGCTAGAAATACAGAGAAATTTTGAAGAGGCTTAGAATCTTGTGTAAGCAATTAAATGTTGTGAATAATTTTGAACAGAGAGAAGGTGAGATTTTCAAGAATAAATGGAGGGTGTAGCTCTAAGTAGAACTCAATGATGAAAATAGTCGTGATATAAAAACCTTAGTATGGATCAAACATGGTTGAGCAGTCCATACAGTAGGGCACATTGAGGGTCCATGGGCCGTGTAAATTATGAAAGTGCTCAAGATTCAAAATTTCAAATTTATATGAAAACCTTTCACATATTCAAGATTCTGTGAAGAAGAGAAACCTTTTCTCATGTATGTAGTCATAGGCTTTTGAGTGTGCAATGGCCATCCAATGCATCGCCTGTTGGAAAACACCAGTTGGTAGGGCAGATGTGGCAACCTCCAGCATATCCGGATGACCACCAGGCCAAGCACCAGCACAATACGTCAGCATACAGAAAACATGAGGCTCATTAAAAGTCACCCAATAGTCTACGATATCTGCTACACGGTCAACAACCAGCCTGCATGAAATAAAAAAAGAGTTCACCGAACTGACAGGACAAATATGACTCACTCCACAAATAAAAGAAGAGCTAATTGCAAAAGAGCAAAATGGCATTAATAAAAAAATTAAAAATTAAAAAAAAAAAAAAAAGAATGAAAATTAAA
Source organism: Castanopsis chinensis (assembly GCA_032878915.1). Lineage (NCBI taxonomy): Eukaryota > Viridiplantae > Streptophyta > Magnoliopsida > Fagales > Fagaceae > Castanopsis > Castanopsis chinensis. The sequence continues at coordinate 5,116,809 of JAVQMG010000113.1, forward strand.
AGGGGCCTCATCATTTCCCACTTAGTAGTCTCTTCTCTTCTCTTCTCTCTCTCTCTCTCTCTCCCCCCCCCCCCACCCCTTTCTTTTTATAACGAGAAGCTACTTTATTGATGAAGAGATATTTTAAAGAAAAATGAGACAGCATTCTAATAAAAAATAAATGAGAAATGGATGGTCACCGGGGAAACCAAATAGACATTGACAATTTAACAACTGAAGTGCAGAAAAGAGCTAAATCAACCATTTAAAGGAAGACTAACCTGGTAAAATCCATGAAATAACCAACAGTTTTTTCAAGCTTCCACCCTCCATACTCACCAGCCCAAGGTGGCAATGAGTGGTGGAATAGAGTAAGCATCACCTTCATTCCATATGAGTGAACTCTATTGATGATCCACCTATAACGTTCCAACGCCGCATAATTGACCTAAAAAAGGACATCATGCAACTGAATAGGTACATATTTTATTTAAAAAGGAGCCCTAAATTGTTAGTTAATCTCCAGTATAATTTCCTATATGCACTGCCAAAAACCAGATTTCATCCAATGAGATCATCATACATCAAAAGCACTTCTGTCTATGAATGGTCAAACAATACTTACGATATCCTTAAGACCACTGACTGGCTCTTCGGGCATGATTCTTGACCAATCAATTCCCATTCGAAAAACACTGATGCCTGTCCTTTTAGCCAAATTAAGTTCTATATCAGGATCAGACCAAAATTTAAGCCTTTCTTCCCTGAAAATCAAGCAAGCAAACTAATGTATCCTTAAGCGAACCATATATTTTTGTGATCTGCATAAATGTAAGGGCTACACATAAGCAAGTTACATCTTATACAATCAACCCAATTTCAACACGTCATATTGGAAACCCAAGCTTACGGGTGCGGAACATTGTGCCATGCAGCTACTTGGTGATGACATTCTTCACTTTGTACAGGTTCTTTTTCACCCTCTTCCTCTATGTACGTCGCGAACCCCCTAATCATTGCTTCCATTGCTATCTTACGAGATTTTTTCCTCTTAAGTGATCTATTAGTGTCTTTTTGTGGTAATGAAGCTTGCTGCGACCCAACATCAGCAGAAGCAGAACCTATCAAAGCATCTGCAGGTTGCAGGCCATGGTGCTCTGATTTATCACTAGTGTCTTCTTCAGCAAATTGGAGCCAAGCATCATTGAGCTTGTCTTCAACATGTGCTGGTGCTGTCGCCAGTCCAAAGAAAAACGGACTCTCTCCTTCTGCAGAAAATCAAAACATAAAAATGTATCATAAATTATAAATTATCTACAAAGATGCAAAAAAGGCCAAGCGCTTTACAATTCACCTAGTACTCTCCAACCAGCAAACAGAATTGTTCAATCCACCACATTTGCTGCCGTCTTTCAGGCATTTTTAAGTGCCTAGTACTATTGCTTGTTTGGGATAACTTATTTTCCTAATTTCATTAGTTTATTTGGCTGAACAAAAATCTATACAAATGTACAATTTTACTTAGAAAAGTAAAGCTTTAAAAAGTCTCTAATAACAACCTAGGAAGCAAGCACAAATATTTCAAACTCACAGCCGTATCTATATCAAACACATATCCAATATATGGACACTTTCCAATATACTTTTAAAATTAATAATAATAACAATCTTTCTCTCCCTCAATCTGACTTTCTTTCTTTCTATAAAATTAATAGTTTCTTAATCAGTTTTGTTACTTAGACATATTCTACTCTTTTTTTTTTTTCTTTTTTCTTTTTTCTCTGTTATTTCTCAAGCTAAAAACTCCGAGAATCATGTTTGAAATAGTTTTAATTTCCACATATCGATATAATTACAGGTGAATCAATTTGATTGCCAATGTATTGATGACCTTTCTCAGGCGTTGATTTTTGTGATATGACTTCATATTCAAAAGGACGTGGTTCAGTATTGCCTTAATCCAGAGGACTTTTACTCTATTGATGCTGATGCTATCGGATCACGCTGTGTTTATTATTAACAAAAATGTTAAAGAGATTAGAACTTATTTAACTATGATGCTAGCAAGCTATATTGATGGAATATGATTGAACTAAGGATTCCAAAGATCTACAAAGTTAACAACTACAGAATTGTTATGAATCTAAGAAATTTTCATAAATATGAAAGAGTAATGATTACAAGCAACCTACTTACTTGCATTAACACCTTCCAAAGATTATAACAACTAGAAAGTAAATACAGTACCAATTACCAAAAGAGAAATCTTTGTTCAGCAATTTGCTCCAAGCTTAATATAAGTTTTTTAAACTAAAAATTAACATGATTATACTCTCAAAATACCTATTAATTCAACTAGTGTATTAATATAAGCTATTCACGTAAAATTTAACCGAGCAATATCAGTAGCTATCCGCTTTGAAAGCACTTTGTATTGTTAGTAGAATTTAGAGTTGTAAGGGTTTGAAAGTGCGTGCGTTACTTACCGTTAGCATCGAAGACGGCGAGAGTGTCGGAGGACTCGTCGATCGGCGATCGGAAGGGGCGGAGGTTCTTTTTCCGGTAGCGATTGAAGGAGAAGGCGTTGGCGGCGACGGTGACGGTGACTATGACTCCGGCGAGCTTGGTGGCAGTGACGAAGAGTGCTATTAACGGCATCGTATTGATTACTCTGAGCTGAGGAGATGAAGAAATGACAAATGAGAGAGAGAGAGAGAGGTCGAGAAGAGCTCTATCTATTGGGCTCCATTTGGTTTTAGTGAGAGTTGATTTTGAAATTAAATGGATGTGAGACGAGGGGTTGACACGTGTCCAATACGTTAACGGACTTTTAAATTGAAACGGAATCTGAGTGGGAAATCAAATATTTACGGCTGTCTGGACTAGACTCTAGTCTAGAGGGCACTCAGCTGTTTAATTGAAAGATATTTGTTTGTCTTTCTCAAAACAACAAAAAAAAAAAAAATGTTTGGACTGTAATGGAATGATTATATATATATATATATATATATATATATATAAAAGGATTCCTTGAAAATTTAAACTGAAAGAAACGAATCAAGTGATACGATGAAATGTTTTATAATGCTTAAATTTATAAAAGATATGTTATAATTTTGCTGGTTTTGTTTTGTCAAGAATTATTCTAACTTAAAAATGAACGCAACTTCCAATGAATCAAATGGGTTCGATAATTTTTATCTCCTTCTTTTCTTTTCTTTTTTAAGGTTTAATAATCCCTTGATCATAAGGACTTTTGCTTTTTGGCAATGGTATATTGGAAAGCACAATAAAAACAATTTAACTAATGCTAATAGAATTGACAACTAAAAAATTAACAATAAGCGATTACATAGAAGATTTCTAGCGAGATAAATGGTGTGGCTAGGATTTCAATTCAAGAGATCAAGATTAAAAGACAATATTGAAAGAAAATTAATATTAATCAACATTAACAAATTAAAAATAAATATTACAAGTATATATATTTCTATCATTACGATGGTAATCAGAAAATTTTCTTCTTAAACATGAATTTGCAAGAATATGGCAAAATCTACCTTGAAACAAGTCTGTTTAGAATTTGATTATTATGCTTAGATTATCACTATAACCTTAAATAACTAAAAGTGTATAATATATATATATATATATATATAAACAAAAATAATCAATTCATAACTAATAGCAATCCCTTCAAGAGATTTATTTAAATACATAAAAATTTTATATGTAATTTGATTTCTCTAATATTAGTGTTAAAAATATGTATACTTGAAGTTATAGAGTAATGAAAAAGATGAATTTGATTGTTCAATGCGGACCAACAAACTAACCAATGACCAGTTTTACAACGGAAAAAATAAAATGTGGAAAAAGCAAAAAGATACAATCTACAAGAACTACACCACTCATTCTAAGAGTTTTGTAATTTAATTGGTTGACACATTCTGGTTGTTTTTTCAAGGGAGATATCAATGGTTTAAATCCTTCCTCCTCACAACTATTGGAAAAACAAAACAAAACAAAAAAACCTACGCCACTCCTCTGATAAAAAGAAGACACCTTGAAGAAGTTTTACATAACAACTTCATAGGACAAGGGAGTAGTTTTTCCACTTTTTGTTAACCACTTAATTTATATCAGCTCCTTTATTAGATTGACAAATAATATTCATTTCATTCACCTCAATGGTCCAATCGAGAAGTAGAGTAGAGTAAAATTAGTCCAAAATTAGCCTATTTTTAGTCAATTTTACTTTATCTCTCTCTACTCCCCTCTCAATCCAAACAGGCTCTAAGTGACAATTGACTTCATGTCTTTTATTTCATTGACGAGCAACAATTATTGCCACATATAATATAAGTAGGTAAGTTTTTCCTGCATACTATTTTATTTTATTTTATTTTATTTAGGAGTCTTTTCTACAAATTTACTCCTCAAGATAAGAAGTTAGACTTTTTAGTTTTTAGTCCTTTTATAACTACTCACCACATGGCATAATTGCCAAATTACATGTGCCCTGGTTACCAAAGTCACACATGGCATAACTACCAACTTACACGTGTTGTAGTTTACAAGATTTCATACGACATATGCTAATTATAATTATGTTAATGTTCTTGTCAATTTTGATCTCTAGACCAAAGTTTGGTATCGATATTGAGACCACATTTTGATATTGGCATTAAAACCAATTTGATATTATTTGGTACAAAGGCTTCTTCAGTTTTCTTTTTAAAGTGAGGTGGAAGTAGATTGGAGGATGTGATGAAAATAAGCTGATTTTATGTTTGGAGAAACTGAAAAAAGCCTAAAAAGTTTTTTTTTTTTTTTTTTTTTTTTTTTTGGTGTAAAGGAAATGCATTAAACAAACTAGGAAGCAAACAACATCTCAGGACAAAGCCTATTTAAATACAACCCATTGAAGTCAAAATCTAAAAAAACCAAGTCCACAGGCGGACTTTCAAAATTAACAAAATCAGCGTATTGAAGCCCTCCTATACTCTAAAAAGATTTTAATGTTTGGTAGAGTTTCGCTATTTCATTCCTTTTTCAATACCCAACCCAAACACCATAGAACAGTTTCATACATGAGATGGACTTTCTTTTGGGTTTAATCCTTGGGAAATGGGGGAGCCCTTTGGATCTTATCAGGCCAGGTTGAGGTGGTCCTGGAACTAAAGAAAATTTGTGGTCCTACCCAATCTGAAATTGTCTTGGGCCACATAACTCTGAATTTCTGAATGATCCATTATTTGATGGTACATATAGATTTTTACATGGACCATATGACCAATATTATTTATGGATGGTAAGGATTTTTGCAACCTGCAAACATATTTAAAAAGCATTTCTTCTCATAAAAAAAAAAAAGAAAAAAAAAAAGAAGCATTTATGTGCTGGGCTCGGGCGTACTTTAGTTTATGTTTCCCCTCTACTTCTCCAAATGATAATAATTAGGCGAAAACCACATTTTCGTCCCTACATTTTCAAGGAATTTTCACTTTGGTCTCTATGTTTTATTTTCACCACTTTTAGTCCTCATTTTGAAAAACACGTTCCGTTTTAGTCCTTGCCGTTACTCATTTGATAGAATTATCCTATGTGGTAAACAGTCTAATAGTAAATGCTGATGTGTCCATTAAAATAATATTAAATGTGTCCACGTCAGCAATTTCATTTAAAAAAAAGCCACGTCAGATTAACATAAAAATTTCTAACCTAATTATTTTTTAAAAATAGAAAAGAAATTAGTTAAATTAATTTTTTTCTTTTTCTTTTTGGAAGAACACGAAGAACAGAGCTATGTGTTCTTTATTTTCTTTGTGTTCTTCATTTTTCTTTATTCTCACTTCTCTCTCTTTGTTCTTTGTTCTCGCTGAGACCCAGACCCACCAACCTAGCACCCACCATCGCTGAGGCCTGTTCTAATCTCCCTCTGTTCTCTGTTCTTGTTCTCTCTTCATGGGTCTGCGTGGATCGCAGGAGTCGTGGGTCGGAGTGTGGGTTTTTCGTTTGGAGCGTGGATCGAAAGAGTTGTGAGCATGGATCGAAGGGTGGGTCTGATTGTTCGTGGGTCGGAGCATGGATCGAAGGAGTTGTAGGTCGGAGTGTGGGTTTTTGGTTTGGAGTGTGGATCAAAGGGTGGATTGAAGCATAGGTCCAAAAAATCAGACCCATGAAAAATCAGACTCATGTCCAAAAAATTTTGTTTCAATTTGGGCTATGCTTTCTCCTCTAGTGAGATCTGGTCTTAGCTCTAATACCCAGTTGATAGTGATGGTATTGGAGAGAGATTGGAGCAAGGAAAGGGAAAGAAAGACAGTGGGTTTGTGGGTTGAGTTTTGTTGATCTGGGTTTGTGGTGTATGGGTTGTTGAATTTAAGGTTGATCTGGGTTTTGTTGATCTGAGTTTTGTTGATCTGGGTGAAAGGCAACTTCAAATCTGGGGAAGAAAACGAAGAACACATAGCTCTGTTCTTCGTGTTCTTCTATTCTTCATGTTCTTCCAAAAAGAAAAAGAAAAAATTAACTTAACTAATTTCTTTTCTATTTTTAAAAAATAATTAGGTTAGAAATTTTTATGTTAATTTGACGTGGCTTTTTTTTTAAATGAAATTGCTGACGTGGACACGTTTAATATTATTTTAATGGACACGTCAGCATTTACTATTAGACCGTTTGCCACGTAGGATAATTCTGTCAAATGAGTGACGGCAAGGACTAAAACGGAACGCGTTTTTCAAAATGAAGACTTAAAGTGGTGAAAATAAAACATAGGGACCAAAGTAGAAATCGCTTGAAAATGTAGGAACAAAAATGTGGTTTTCGCCTAATAATTATTTAAAATATTTAAAAAAGTGACTATTAAGTATTACCCTTAAATCAAAATATAATTATATTTTTAACAAATATAGCCAAAATACCATGTATATTTATATATATATATATATATATATATAGACACAAGTTAAACTAGATCTCAATAGCACTAAGGAAACCAGCCCAAAGAGCCCAAAACAATGACTTTATAGAGAATGAGTTTCGAATCTAGGTTTATAGACGTTAAATAACATGAACTTTAAGCCAGATCACAAACACATGCATAACACCTTTATGTAACTGAAAACCCTTTTTTGTATATAAATGCCGAGGACAGTCACTGGGTATTTTCATACAAATCTCTCTTGTGTGTGCTTGTGTTTTTTTCCTCTCTTCCTCTATCCCTTGCCTTTTATATTACTTTCTTCCTTCGCCTTTTATATTAATTTCTTCCTTCTCCTCCTTCTTCCACGTGTGGATCAGATGCTCCATTTAGATACTTGTCACATCACCCTTTTTCCCCAAAGTCTTTGGCGGTAGCTATAAGGCTGAATTCTAACACTCAGACGTCATTTCCTCATTAATGCAACTAGAGAAGTACTTGTAGAGCCTTCAATGCGGTGGCAGCAACTTTACCCTAGATATTTTATATCCCTTCTCCTTATCTTTTACCCTTACCTCCTCGGATGTCATGCCTCATGATGTTTTAGCCAAACATGTCCTCTTCCTCCTCTTACGTTATTTCATAGGCAGGTCTTCATACGTCCTCAAAACAATTACATTATTGGGTTGAGTTTTTAACCTTACATGCATTCTTGGGCTGGTCCAACATGTATCTTGGGCCCATTGGCCTTACAATATATATTCAAAAAACCAGTTTTTTTTTTTTTTTTTTGAAGGCATTCAAAAAACCAGTTTAATCATTCTTATGCAAAGATATAATTGTGTTAATCATCAATCACATGGTCACTAAATATAGCAATAATAGCATCGAGAGAAGAGTAGAACACTGAGCAATTAAGGCAAAAAAAAATTAAAAAGGACTAAAAACAAAAAAAGCTCTGCTAGGAAACACAAGCGCGATTCCCAAACGAAGGCTAGGTTCAGGTTTTATGGATGAGAGTTATCAAGGAGAAAGTGAAGTTGTAATGTCGTATAGGTAAAACTAAAAGGCAACAAGTTGCGCCTCAAACATACTTTTAGTAACAACCAAACTGACGTGCTACAAAAAGAGTTATGTGGGAACAAAAATTTTCAACCTTGATTTTTTGAATGACAAATAATAACTTGCCATAATTTAAAAGTGTGTGTGTATATATATATATAAACATATCATATCATATACTATATAATAAAAGTTGAGCTTAAAACATGTAATTGTGCCGAGTGACTACTCTTACTAATTAGTAAATTAATTTTATGGAAAAAAAAAAAAAAAACCCCACATTTTGACGAAGGAATAGAATTTAATAATAATTTATACAAATTTAAATTATATTCAAACTAAGAGTTTATTATCAAAAATTTATAAACTTAAACCTAGCGCAACCTACATTTTTTTTTTTTTTCCTAAGTATAATAAAAGTTGGGTTAAGAATCCATAGTTGGGCTAAGTAGTTACTATCACTAATTAGTAAATTAATTTATTAAAAAAAAAAAAACTCACGTTTTGACTAAGGGACAAGATTTAATAATGATTTAAAACAAATTTAAATTTTATTCAAATTAAAAATTTATTACCCAAATGTTCTAAACTGAAACCCTACACAACCCATGTTTTTGTTTTTTTCCTCAAGTATAATAAAAGTTAGGCGTAGAAACTATGGTTGAGTCAAGTGGCTACTCTTACTAATTAATAAATTAATTTTATATATAAAAAAATAAAAACCCTCACATTCTAACTAAGGGATAAGATTTAACAATATTTTTAAACAAATCTATATGTGTGTGTGTGTGTGTGTGTGTGTGTGTGTATAACTGAAACATCTAAAACTCTCACAATTTTTCACATCAATACAATATTTAAATAAAATTATCATTTTATTTAAAAAAAATTATTTTTGTTTAATCCAAACTTAACAAGTAGTGATACTTTATCTCTCTAATAAGTCCAACTTAAACTCAAATTCATTGTGGGGGTCCAAGGACCGAGGAGGATAAGGAGTGATATGTCTTTCATCAATTCACTTATAGACCACATTTGACCTAAGAAGTTGGTTTCCACGAGAAGAGGGTGAGGAAAGTGCACAATATCACTTGAGGGCCTGAGTGGGCGAAGTAACCTTCTGGGTGAGGGCCAAGGCAATTAGAAGAAGTTTCATGTAAAAGTTTACCAACTAACTCCACATTGAATGAATAGCAAAAACCTTATCAGCTGCATTAATGAGAAAATGAGTATATAAGGGAGGGGAACTAAGAGATCAAGATTAAAAAGATAAGAACTGGAACATTAGTGAGGGATATAGCTTAAAACTTGCGTAGATCTTTGTGTAAGATCCTCAAACTGATTCGAGGAAAGCACTAATATCAATTACTCTTCGAATCAATCTCTACCCTTCTTACTTGGATCTTCGGCCTTAGACCTAAACTTAATTAAACCTACACCAGAATTGTTTTCCCATTCTCTATACAAATTCTATTGTTTTGGGCTTAATTTGAAGGTAAGGGCCTCACTATTCTCAGTGAGCTTGGACCATCAATTTTCTAGCACTTCCACTTATCATTATAATTTTTTTTAACAGATTTTTTTTTTTTTGTTTAATAAAAACTTAACAATGAGTGAAACTCTATCTTTCTAATAAATTCAACTTAAACTCAAACTCAAACGTTGATAATCTATATAAAAACAAAAATTTTTATAGGACTCAAAAAAGAGACTCATGTTGAAAATAGGGCTAAAAAAAAAAAGACTCACATTAGATTAAGAGAGAGAGAGAGAGAGTCTTGTTAGGACTCTCTCTCCCCTCCTCAAAATCCTAACAATTATCACCTCAAAACCCTAAACTTAACTTTACTTTAGGATTCAAAAAAAGAGAGAGAGAGAGAGAGAGAGAGAGAGAGAGAGAGAGAGAGAGACTCACCTGACAAAACTTTTTTTTAAAAAGCTAGTATTAAGAAGAAGAAGAAGAAGAAGAAGAAGAAGAAGAAGAAGAGAAGGACTCCTATTAGGAACCTCTTTTCCCTCCTCAAAACCTTAGCAATTACCAACTTAAAACCCTAACGTAAAAAAAAAAAAAAAAAAAAAAAAAAAATCGCAAGTAATCTGATTTAACTTTCTTCTTTAATTATTGAAGATTATGTCAAATTTGTTTATATTGTTATTATTAATAAAATTTCAATTCAACATATGTGGATATTTGTTTATATTGTTATTAATGAATTTTATCTTTTATGCCGAATTGTTTATATGCTTTAATATGTGCCTGAGATTTTCTTTCAATTTTATTCTTTTGTTATGTTTAGAATTGATTTTCTTTTGAGTATTTCGGTTAATCTTCATATTTATATTTATATTATTTTCTTGGGTTTGGTTTTTGGGTTGAAATTTCTACTAATTATTTTTTTATATTGTACATGGCAGACAAAACATCTCTATTTTCTTGGAGAAAAATCAAAGTTGCAACCTATGTCTTCCAAGGGAACGATAAATTTTTATTTGGTATGTTATATATAAATTTGTTGAATTTGGTTTGTTTTTGAAGTAGAATTTGGGGATTCCATAAATTTTGATGTTTTAAGTTTAAGGGTGTTTGGTATTTGCGTTTTAGTAGGTTGATCTTAATTCTTCACCTTAAATGATTTTTATTTAGGTTCATGTGATTTTTTATTTTCTTATTTAAACTATGATTTTGGTTGATTAATTATTTATTTCGATTAATTTCTGTTAGGACATATGTAGTTCAAGTTGTTGACATATGTCACTATTTTATGTAAATAGCTTATCCTTAGACAAAACGCACTTTACTTGTAATTGGGTAGATTTAAGATGTGTTTAACACTTCAAGAAACAGTGTTTCAAGATTAAGTGTTGAAATCATCAAGTCTGTCCAAGAAACAAGCTGAAAAGTGCAAGTTACTAAAGCTCGACACCTGTCTCGATACATGCATCTATCGAGCTTTAAGAAGCTGTTTTAGCCCGAGCCTCGACAGCTTCTCGACAGATCCTCGACACTTCTATCTGTCGAGATTTAAAGAAAACAAATTTTCAGTTCTGTTTTAATTCCAATCCGTGAATGTGTCTTTGGGACTTCTTTTCTCCTAACCCTAGACATATAAAAGGATTGTTTTAAGGGCCGTCAAACAAGATGCGAGTTGCACAAGTATTGAGTAATCCTTGTTCATGCAATTTGTGATCAAAGACAAAGTTCGTGCCCTAGTTCATCTCTTGTAAAGAAGATTGCTGTGTATTGTGTACCGTAGGGTTTTGTGACCGAGCATTTTCTTGATCTTCATCGTGTAGATAATCTGAAGAACTTTGCAGCCAACAACTTTCTCTCTAGTTGGTGAATTGAAGTCGCGTACTGGGATCCGCACAATTGGTTAGTCACGTACTTGGGAGCCGTGCATTGAAAGGAGAAACTGTCACTACAGAGCAAGTCCAATTGGGTATTGGGGTATGGTTCAACTGTAAGTTGGTAAAGTACTTAGGGTTCCTTGCTTGTAATCGCTTGCTGTGATAATAGTGGAGTTTCAGGAGTGGTGACCTCAAATCATCTGGTGGGGTTTTTGCCATCAGGTTTTCCCCATTCGTAAACAAATCACCGTGTCTTTTATTTTTCGCTGCATAATTTAGTTTTGGTGATTTGTTTGTGCTGCCACGTGATATTGCATGTTAACTTGATTAATTAATAACTTGACTAATTAATCAATTTAATTAATCACAATGGGTCAACGCGTTTGTGACCTGTCAATTTCAATTAATTATTTGTTTGAATTCAACATAAAAGATAAAAGAATTAGGTATTATAATTTCGATATTGTTCCATGTTTTGAATTGTCTATATTGTTATTACTACGAGAAAGTCATATTACTACTCAAATTTGAAACTTAGTATGTCTTCCTCTCATCATGGTCTTTGTTTATATATTTGTAGTTTATATTAGTTTTAAGTGTGTGTGTGTGTGTGTGTGTGTGTGTGTGTGTATAACTATTGAGAGTTTTGCTTTATTAATTTAAGAATTGTAAATTACTCTATAGGTTTTGATAACTATGCACTTGCAACTCAATAATGTTCAATGTTAGACAACACTTCTAAACTATGGAAAAATATAGAAGTTAAATAGTTCATCATTTTTTTCAGAGTTAATAGATTTTCCGTGCATCGCACGGGTTAGTGACTAGTTTAAATTGTATTCAAACTAAAAGTCTATTATAAAATATTTATAAACTTAAATCTCACACAAAAACCCATGCTTTCTTTTAAAAAAAACACTTTTGACTAAGGCTGCGTTTGTTTTAGTGTAAAATATTTTCCGGGTATAAAATAATTTCAGGCAAAAATATTTTTCTGGAAGGGAAAACAATTTCTAGTGTTTGGTTGTATTTTAAAAATTATATTAGAAAATAATTTCAAGTATTTGGTAACATTTTGAAAATGCAAATTTTCTACTAGTTTCTCACATTTTCTCAGCCATTTTCTCAGTTTCCAAACAAATTTTATATCAGAAAATCCACCACCACCAACACCCCAGCACCCACAAAAAATCCACCACCATCCACACAAAACCCACCACCAATTAACACAAAAACCACCACCACACAACACAAAAACCACCAAAACACCGCCACCTACACCACCACAACAACAAAAAAAAAATAAAAGATCAAAGAGAGAAAGCAGATCGGCGAATGGCAGACGACGAGATTGAGAGGAGATGATCTGACCCAGAGGAGGACAAGGTGATCTAGAGGGCAACAGTTTGAGCTTGGGGCTTTGGGTGACGAGATCGGTGGTTCGAGCTAGAGGCGGTAACGACGACGGGGTTGGATGGTGGGTTATAGATCGGTGACATGCGATCTCGCCAGCAATCTCGTCGGCGCAAGCCCTATGGCACGATCTCGCTGCTCAATCTCGCCGGCGTGAGCTCGATGGCGCGTCTGGGCTTAGGGCGGTGGTCTGAGCTTGACGGTGTGAGCTCGATCTCACTCTCTCTACTCTCTCTTTATGCTCTCTCTCTCTCTCTCTCTCTCTCTCTCTCTCTCTCTCTATCTTTTCAGTCCGAAAAATGTGATTTGAAGGTAAAATAGAAACGGAAATGGTTTTACGGGAGGGAAGGGGTATTTTACGGTCAAAGTGTACGTGGTTTTCAATTTGACCAAATTTTCAGTTGCTCCAAATGTGCAAAATATTTTCTAAAACTGATTTACCGTCGAAACAAACGCAGCCTAAGGGATAAGATTTAACAATAATCACATTTTTGTTTTGGTTTTATCCCCCAAGTTGCATAATTTAACAATAATTCAAAACAAATTTAAATTTTATTTAAATTAAAAGTCTATTATAAAAAAAAAAAACTTCTAAACTTAAATCTTACACAACCCACGCTTTGTTTTTTGTTTTTTTTTTTCCGCAAGTTGTATCTTATTAAATTAATATTATATTAGGATATCAAGATACAAAGCTTTTGATTCAGGGATGTGATTTAACCATAATTTAATCTAGATAAAACTTTATCATCAAAATTTTAGAAATTTGAATTATACTCAAACTAAAAGTCTATTAACAATATTTTTAGAATTTATATATATCCAACCATGGTTTTTCGATACAATCCCTCTTAACTAATAACTCATCCCTATAATTAAATCTCACACAATACACTCCATGTTGTTGTATTATTTTTTTCATAATGCAACTTACTCTTTTTTTTAATCTAACAAACGTATCTTACTTATTATTCTCTACTTCTGAATTTATGTGCAGGATATTATGCTAAAGAAAATTTACTATAAAGAAACAAATAATGGACACCCATTTAAGTTCTTGGTTTTCTTATGTAAGTTTTTATTTATCTCTTTTATATTCTCAATTTTTGAACTCTTTTGTGTATGTTTTAATTTTTTTGTTTTGTTTTGGTTATTGTATTTAATTTGTGAGTGTGATGATTTATTCAATTAGACTATCACTAGGAAAAAATCGGTATTGAGGAACTATTTTTTTTAATATTGTCTATGCTGGTTAGACTGTAAATTAAACATAACCCAAAAAGGAACGATCAAACTCATTCTATATCTCATATTAAGAAATTAACACAAAGTACAAAGAGAATTTTAAAATATAAATAATAGATAAACACTTATAAAGTCTAAACTCTAAACAATCAGAACTTGAAATAATTTTTTCTAATTAAAATTATTTACTTATTTATAATTTATTATTACTATTTATTTAATAATTTAGTTTTAATTATTTCAAAATTTTGAGCTTACATACAAATCTTCATCAAGCTATACATTTTTGTATTAGGTTTATCCATTTGGAGGCTTTTCTCATAAAACTTTTGGAAATCTGTGTTAGATTTGTGTCGCGTCAAAAGGTTGCACGCAATTTACCCACTTTATTGACATCTTATTAAAGAAGCATTAATCAACATAAGGAGGTAATATCCTCACACACTAATTAAAATCATATGCTATATAATAAAAGTTGGGCTTAGAAACTGTGGTTGCACCAAGTGACTTCACCAAATTGTAGGATTTTTTTTAGATTTTTAAAATATTATATATATATATATATATATGTGTGTGTGTGTGTGTGTGTGTGTGTGTGTGTGTGTGTGTGTGTGTGTTCTTATCTTCTTCTCCAATAATTTCTAAATTGATAAAATTTTTGATATGATTACAATCCAAATTCTTCAACTAATCTTATCTTATTATAATTTATAAGTCAATAAGTAGAACACTTAAAACAAAATTCAGCTTCACACTTCCATAAATTTTTTTACTAAACGTAAAAAATTGTAGAATTTTTTTTTTAGAATTATATATATATATATATATTAGATTTTTAGATTTTAAATATATATATATAGATAAAAATTTTCTTCTCCTATAATTTCTAAGTTAATAAAAATCTTAATTTGATTACAATCCAAATTCTTCATCTAACCCATCTAATCCTTATTTTTACGTGTAGTGTATTATAAAAATAAAAAAAAAAACAATTTTAACAAAACATGCAACTTACATTAAAAAATAAGTGTTTTAACAAACATGCAACCTACATTCAACAAAAAGTAAAATTTTAAAAAGAGATTAAATTTAGTTGGTTTTCTTCTTTGAGAAGTAAATTTAGTTCGTTGGTGTCATACAACTACAACCTACAATTGTGTCTATCTAAATATTATCAACAAAGCCTAAAATAATAGGATAGAAAGAAAAAAAAATCCAAGCATAAAATATTAAAATGTATAGTTGTGTACGTAGAAGTATAGCTAATCCCATGAATTATAAATAATAATTAAAAAAAAAACCACTTTTATTGAGAGGATATACGCATGGCGAGGAATTAATAATAAACTTGGTATCCACTTTTTTTCAAATATATTTTGTTTTAATCTATTTATTTTTTGGATAAATATCAATTTTTTGAATAACAAAAAGAAGAAGAAGCTAATAACATGAACAACTTTATCTTTACTGAATAATTGGGAAAAAATTGTAATTAACGTTAACAACTTGATTTTATGGTATTTGATTTTAAATAAATTCTTTCTCTTTTTTGCTTATAACAAATTCTTCACAACTTAAAATTATTTTTTTAAATAAAAAATATTTCTTATGAATTTTTTTTTTTTTTGGGTTGAAATTTACCATGGTTGAAATTTTGTTTGTTGGATAAATATAGAAATGATTATAGATAATAGTTTTATTATACCAAGACTTTCATCTTTAGATTTTTAGGTCACTATTAATAATAAGGCCACATTTATGATTTTTTTTCATTAATATTCTGAACGTCCAAGTATCTATTTTTTTTAGGGTGATTTTTTTTTCTCTCTGATGGTTAACTAAAAATCAAACTATCTCCAATTCGTCCATAATGTCATCCAGGACTAAAAAAGGTTAACCCAACATAAGGAGGTCGTCTGTGGGTATGGAGGTCGTCCATCAAGGAAACACCTGGACGACCTCTCAACACTTGGAGAATTTTCAGAATTGATTCATATACAAAAGCTTATAATTCGGACCACGTTCTACTATAATGAAGTATGAGCAAACTCCTTATTTATCGCTTTAACTTCCTACTAAGTTCTTAACTTCTAATGGTAGTTGTAGAAGATAAGTCTAAACCTTCTAACTCCTATAGCAGTTATAGAAGATAAGACAAAACTTTCTAACCTCTATAGCGGTTGTAGAAGTTAAGTCTGAACCTTCTAACTTCCATCTAACTTCCATCCACATTGAGGAAGTTACTAAACAAATAACCACTTCAATGCTCACTATAAAAGGACCTATCCATATCAAATGAAGGCAAAGTTTCCACCACTCGTAAAGTTGAAATTCTTGAGTTCTAGAGAGAAAACTAACTTAAGCATTGGAGGGTTCTTGACTGGTTCATCCTGGTCGCCTTTGATCTTGTGTTCTTTTCTTTTCAGGCCTTCTAAACAACCTCAAGCCCATTGAAGCCCAGAGTATTAAGCCTAGTAATTTTCTGTGCATCATCGATTGGTGCCATCTGTGGGAATAGATTAAATTTGTGATTTTCAATTTATCTTTCCAAGACAAAAGATTGTATGGTCTAGACAAGGTTAATGACCACTAGTCCAAGCCACCAGGAGAATGGGAACGCTTCCAGCCACCCCAATCGCGTTCACCAGTCAGCACCTGTCATGCAACTGCCTTCCGTCCAACAAATATACTCCATGGCAGGCACCATGGCAGAGCTAACTCATCAAAATCAAGAATTGACTAGGAAGATCAACCGAAGGAGGCAACGTCATGAACGATGCACAGAAGGGCAAGCTTAGAGTTAAGAAGTTAGAAAAGGAGAAAATGTTGAGCACGAAAACCACTCAAGGGGTATAGCTTCACGTAGGGTGCCACACTTGGAGAGGGAAATGGATGAAATGAGGAGAGCCATGGAAGAGATAAGGGAGAATATAAGAAGGACGAGTCATGTAGATGATTTAATTCATTGAATTGATTCCCCTTTCATAGCTTCCATCAATAATCATCCTCTGCCTTCCAAGTTCACGATATCTTCCTTGGACTCATATGATGGAATGTGCGACCCGTGGACCACATTGCAACCTTCAAGACCACAATGCATCTTCAAAGAGTTCTAGATGAGATAATGTGTAGGGCGTTCCCAACTACCCTTAAGGGGCCAGCACAAGTGTGGTTCAGTAAAATACCTTTGAATATTATTGGTTCTTTTGAGGAGTTAAGTAAGTTGTTCGTCAACAACTTTATCGGAGGACAGGCATAAACACTCCTCGTCTAGCCCACTGACCATAGAGTATGGAGAAAATGAGAGCTTGCGGTCCTTCATCACTCACTTCAACAATGAAGCCTTGATGGTAGAGGAGATGAATTATAAGTTATTATTAGCAGCCTTCCACAATGGAGTCAATTTGGATTTATTTATCCACAAGCTCTATGATCAAGAGCTGCAGACCTTGGCTAGACTTGTCTATTTAGCCCAGAGCTTCATGAATGCAGAAGACGTGATCATTGCCAAGAAGAGGAAGAGAGCAAATCAAATGGAAGTAGAATTCCCTCGTCATCCAAAACAAGGCCCTCGTCCAAAGAAGACCTAAACATGAGAGAAGAAGGATAGAGATATCAAGAAGGCAAGTTCATCTTAAGGATGAAGTCAGCATTACACGCCCTTGAATGTTCCACTTGATCAAGTGCGTATGCAGATCAAGGATAACCCATCCTTGAAGTGGCTAGAAAAGATGAAGGGAGATTCTAACAAGCGCAATAAGAATTAGTATTTCCACTTCCACAGAAATCACGGGCATGATACGGACAAATGCTTTGACTTAAAGCAGCAGATAGAGAATTTTATCAGGCAGGGAAAGTTGATGAATTTTCTTAGACGAGATCATAACAATGAGAAGTTAAAAGGAAAGGTAGAGGAGCCATCATAGCCCCCACTTGGAGAAATAAGAGTTATTGTAGGAGGAAAATCAGCAGGGCAATCTTCAAAGTCAAGGAAGACATACCTAAAGGTAGTGCAGAATGTCCAACTCTCTGGATGACCACCAAAGACGAAGGGGTCAGATGAGCAAGCCATCACTTTCACAGATAAAGATGCTGGAAGGTTCCACCACCTACATGACGATGCAATCACCATCACTTTGCTTATTGCGGATTGCAAGACTAGAAGAGTGTTGGTAGATAATGGGAGTTTAGCAGATATCCTATATTACCCCGCTTTCTAGTAGATGAGGCTTGGACGAAATCAGCTTCATTTAGTAAATTCGCCCTTAGTAAGATTTGGAGGAATGAAAATACAACCAGTGGGCACCATTACTCTACCTATAGTTATGGAAGCGTATCCACAACAGATAGCCAAGGAAGTAAATTTTCTTGTTGTAGATTGTACGTCTTCTTACAATGCCATCATTGGACGATCAACCTTAAACAATTGGAAGGCGATAACATCTACCTACCACTTATCTGTCAAGTTCCCAACAGCGTATGGAATAGGGCAAGTACAAAGAGATCAGTTAGCTGTTAAAGAATGCTACTTAGCCATGTTGGCTATAGATGAACATGTACAGACGATGAACATAAAGGAGAGAAGAGTTACTGCAAAGCCCACTGAAGTACTGGAAGACGTTGCTCTATACGAAGGTAACTCTAAGAAACTTACCAGAATTAAAACAAGTATAGAGCAAAAGACGAAGCAAGATCTCGTCCAATTCTTAAAGAAGAGTATTAATGTGTTCACATGGAGTCATGAAGACATGTTAGGGATCGACCCAAGTATCATTACTCATCATTTGAATGTGTATCCATCTTCCAAGCCTGTTCATTAGAAGAAGAGAGTCTTCACTCTTAAGCGAGATAATGCTATCAAAGAAGAGGTCCAGAAGTTAACCACAGCAAAATATATTCGGGAAGTCTATTACCCAGATTGGTTAGCTAATGTGGTGATGGTCAAGAAGGCTAATGGTAAGTAGAGAATGTGTGTATACTTCATTGATTTGAACAAGGCTTGCCCTAAGGATATTTATCCATTGCCACGCATTGACCAATTGGTGGACTCAACAACAGGTCATCAATTACTCAGTTTCATGGACGCCTTCTTAGGTTATAACCAAATAAGGATGGACGGGGCAGATCAAGAGAAGACATCCTTCATTACCAATAAAGGTTTATTTTGTTACAAAGTGATGCCCTTTGGTTTGAAAAATGCGGGGGCAACTTACCAGATGTTAGTCAATCACATGTTCCATCCACAAATAGGACGGAATGTAACAGTTTATGTTGATGACATGCTGGTGAAGAGCTTGGACGAGAAGAAACATTTGGATGACCTACAGGAGACCTTTGATACATTTAGACGATACAAGATGAAGCTGAATCCAAGTAAGTGTGCCTTTGGGGTTTCGTTAGAAAAGTTCCTAGGGTTCATGGTTTCACGGAGGGGAATCGAAATGAATCCTGATAAGATCTAAGCAATATTGAACATGGAAACACCAAAGAATGTCAAGGAAGTCCAGTCCCACACTGGACGAGTTGCAGCTCTAAATAGGTTTGTTCGTTTCAAAAGCTACAAATAAGTGTTTTCCTTTTTTCAAAGTTCTCAGGAAAGTATTTGAATGGATGGACAAGTGCCAGAAGACCTTCCAAGATCTTAAGGTCTATCTTACCACAGCTCCTCTACTAAGTCCATCCATACCAAGTGAGGAATTGTATTTATACTTAGCAATGTCCCTACATGTAGTGAGTTCAACATTAATTAGAGCAGAAGGAAAAGTGTTGAAACCTGTGTATTATACAAGTCGAGCACTAAGAGGGACAAAAGGACGATATCCAATGATTGAAGAGTTAGCCTTTGCACTAATAACAGCTTCCTGGAAACTAAGGCATTACTTCCAAGCTCATGTCATCAATGTCATGACGAGTAATTCGCTCAGGAAGGCAATGAACAAATTAGAAGTCGCAAGATGACTAATCCAATGGGCCATAGAGCTTAGTGAGTTTGATATCAAGTATCAACCTAGAAGTGTAATAAAGGCTAGTGAAGAGCTTGGACGAGAAGAAATATTTGGACGACCTACAGGAGACCTTTAACACACTTAGACGAAACAACATGAAGTAAAATCCAAGTAAGTTTGCCTTCGGGGTTTCATCAGGGAAGTTCCTAGGGTTCATGGTTTTACAGAGGAGCATCGAAATGAATCCTAATAAGATCCAAGCAATATTGAACATGGAATCACCAAAGAATGTCAAGGAAGTCCAGTCTAGTCTCTCACTGGATGAGTTGCAACTCTAAATAGGTTTGTTTCAAAAGCTACAAATAAGTGTTTGCCTTTTTTCAAAGTTCTCAGGAAGGCATTTGAATGTACGGACAAGTGCCAGAATACCTTCCAAGATCTTAAGGTCTATCTTACCACAACTCCCTTGCTAAGTCCATCCATACTAGGTGAGGAGTTGTATTTATACTTAGCAATGTCCCAACATGCAATAAGTTCAACATTAATTAAAGAAAAAGGGAAAGTGCAGAAGCTTGTGTATTATACAATCCGAGCATTAAGAGGGGCAGAAGGATGATATCCAATGATTGAAAAGTTAACCTTTGCACTAATAACGGCTTCCTGGAAACTAAGGCATTACTTCCAAGCTCATGTCATCAATGTCATAATGAATCATCCGCTCAGGAAGGCAATGAACAAACTGGATGCCACAGGATGACTAATCCAATGGGCCATAGAGCTTAATGAGTTTGATACCAAGTATCAACCTAAAAGTGCAATAAAGGCTCAAGCTCTAATAGATTTCATTGCGGAGTTCACTCCAAGTTAAGGTGACTTAAACGGGGGGATGACTCAAAGACATGCGTTGTTTATGTAGATGGATCGTCCACACTATATGCAGGAGGAACAGGAGTTATACTAAAATCCCTAAAATGGGACAAGTTGAAGTATGCAGCTCATCTACAATACCAAACAACCAACAATAAAGTTGAGGATGAAGCCCTCCTTAAAAGGCTAGAATTGGCTAAGTCTTTAGGGGCAAAGTCAGTAGTCGTCCAAATGAACATATGAAGCGAAGGTAGAACAAATGAAGAAGTACCTCAATAGGGTAAGACGTCCTATTAAGAAGTTTAAGGAAGCTAGTTTCTGTCAAATCCTAAAAGAAGAAAACATGAAAAAAGACGCTTTAGCAAAGGAAGCATTAGCAGATGGACCGGTGGATGAGCTTAATGAGGTCCAATACATGCCTAGCATAGATCTTCCGAAGGTGTACCAAATAGGAAGTGAAGCGAATTGGATGACCCAAATAGTAGCTTACCTAAGCGATGGAAGGCTTCTAGAAGAAAGTGACAAGGCCGGAATGCTAAGGATAAAATTAGCTAAGTATGTTCTTATAGAGGAAGTCCTATACAAAAGAGGCTTCTTTCAGCCTTACCTAAGGTGTTTAGCTCTAGATGAAACAAACTATGTATTGAAAGAAGTTCATGAAGGAGTTTGCAGAAACCGTTCAGGAGTAAAAGCTTTGTCTACAAAGTCATCCATGCAGGTTATTACTGGCCGACCATTCAAGCAAATGCTAGAGCTTATGTGAAGGAGTGTGATCAATGTCAATGTTTCAGCAACATCCCTTGACAACCATTAGAGTACTTCACCCCGATGATGGCCCCATGGCCTTTTGCACAATGGAGATTGGATATTTTGGGTCTCTTTCTAATTGGAACCAAGCAGATGAAGTTTTTGGTGGTGGGGATTGATTACTTCACTAAGTGGGTGGAAGCTGAACCCTTAGCAAAGATCACAAAGCAAAATGTCAAAAACTTCATTTGAAAGATCATTGCATGCAGGTTTGGGGTACCTAAGGTACTAGTGTCAACTAATGGACTACAGTTTGATACACACCCTTCAGAGACTTCTGCGAGCAATTGGAAATCAAGAATCATTATTTCTCATCCTTCCACCCACAAGCAAATGGACAAGCAGAAGTTGCAAATCGATCCTTGTTAAAGATCATCAAGACTTGACTTAAGGGGGCAAAAGGAGTATGACCATACGAGTTACTAGGTGTTTCATAGGCTTACAGGACAACTGTAAGGATCCCCACAGGGGAAACTCCTTTCAAACTAGTCTATGGGAGCGAAGTAATCATACCTGCAGAAGTGCACATGGCTAACCATAGGGTGATGAAGTATCAGGATGAGGAGAATGAAGAATAACTTCATCTTAACCTCGATCTAATAGATGAGGTAAGGATGGATGCAAAGCAAATGACAGCAAGGTATAAAAAGATTATGGCTAGGCACTATGATGCAATGGCAAAACCCAGACACTTCAACATTGGGGACCTCGTCCTAAAAAGGGTTTCCTTAACAACCAGAAACCCAACCCATAGAAAATTAGGACCTAATTGAGGACCTTACAGGGTTATCAATTGCAAAAGACAAGGATCATACTACTTGGAAGCCCTAGATGGACAAAGGCTAGAGCACCCCTAGAATGTGGAGCATCTAAGAAGATACTATCAGTAAAGAATCAGCCTAGACGAGCATCATCATGGATGAAGTTGGAGTTATGTGTTACTTTTCTCATATCTATTTATGTTTATTGTTAGTATTACATGTTTTAATATTTTAATTCCCTAAAAGTGCATTAGTTTCCAACATGTGCACTGCCAATGGACGAATTTGCAGTGGACGAAGTCATGAACCTAGTCTATTTGTACATAAGTATTTTTAATTCCCTAAAGGCACTAGCTTCTAAGCATGTGTCATACTTGTGGACGATATTTTGTACATACAGTTTGGATTCCCAATATATAATATGTTGTGTGAATTTCTAATTCTCATGTTATTTTCATTCAAACTAATCCACAAGAAGGCTAAAAGCCTAGGACGAGTAAAAGCTCTGGATGAAGGGATGTAACGTTTCTAAGCTTTCCTTGAAATAAGGATGAAGTAAAGAAAAATAAACCTAAGGTATATTCGTCTAATCAATGGAAGAGGAAAAATGTGCACATAAAAATACTTAAAATCCATGGAAGAATTTGACTAGCCAAACAGTCCGATCTTTGGATGAGTAAATGCTGGAAACGTCTTATCCAAAGACGAATAAAGGACCGTCCAGCCTATGGACTAGGGATAATGCAAGCTATAGGTCAAATTTATGGACGAATAAAGCTAGCAAAAGAAATATCATTCATAGACGAGTTATACTTAGAAAACATAAAGGATGGTAGAGGTGTTGAGCATAAAAAATTTATCCTAACATGGACAACGTAAACAAAGTAAATTCGTTCAAATAGACAGAACAATATAAAATGTCTTCATGAGTGGACGAACCACACTTAAAACCATAGAAATAACATGGACAATGTAAACAAGGGAAATTCATTCATACATAAAGCATACAATATGTTTAACACAAAATGAGGAATGAAAATAGAAATAGAAATTCATTCATAAAATTTAAAGAAGGGTAAACGACCACCGTCCAAAAACCCTTAAGCTATTCAAAGCCAATGAAGGTAATTGTATTTGTTGCTCGTCCATAAATTTGGACTAGGGAATTGTAATTAAATGAATTTTAAAAGGTAAAGCCCAAAATAACGGGCACCTCCAAACAAGCTAAAATAAATAAATTTTCTAAAAAAGAAAATAAATTATTGGGATAAACCACTGGAGGCATCATCCCCAAACTTTGGGTCGACCTCGTTGGCGTCAGTGGCGTCTTGGGCAGGTTCAGTTGTAGCATCGTCCACCACATTCACATCTTCAGAGCTTGTTAGAAGCAGGGAACTCTCTGTGGCAATGGAGATCATAAAGGAGTCAAAATCCATCTCAGTGTAGGCCTCCTTGGCATCAAAACAGAAGTCCTCATAGCCAGCAGCATAATGATAATCTAGACGGTTCTTGAACTCGTCTGACATCATGAAAGCTACAAAGGCTTCCTTCTGAGTCTTCTCCAAAGACAAGGTAAGCCTTTGGATTGTCACCCTACAATGACCTATATGGGTCTCCTTTCCAACACAGTTTGCCTTGAGCTCTTCCACCTTATTCTTTAACTT
The DNA here is from genome assembly GCA_032878915.1 of Castanopsis chinensis. Lineage (NCBI taxonomy): Eukaryota > Viridiplantae > Streptophyta > Magnoliopsida > Fagales > Fagaceae > Castanopsis > Castanopsis chinensis. Next base: position 5,140,828 of record JAVQMG010000113.1, read on the forward strand.
CATCTCAATCCCCAGAAGATGAGTAACCTCCTCGCTCTACCTGATCACTTCCCCCTTCTTCAAAAGGACCTTGCTAGCTAGCTCCTTACTCTTCTCCTTGGAAGCCTTAGCCTCATTACAGAGCTCTTTGGCTTGGGTGGACGCAGTGTAAAATTTCGACATGGCCTGAAAAATAGATGGAAAAAGGAGATTTAGAAATTTTCTTTAAATTTCTTAGAAAATGGAATAGAGAAAATGAAAAAATACTGAACTTAAAAAGGTCATGGATGGCAGAAAGCTCAAAGTCCTTCACTGACATGTTGTAGCAAGCATTCACCTCATTTTCAGTGACGAGTCCTTTGAACGACCTCCAAGCATAACCCTTGTCCAACACCAAGTTAAGAGGTCGCTTAACTGGCTCTGAAGGATGAGTCCTATAAGGAGCTTTGGCTGCAAGAGGAGGAAGATTCTCAATCTGGATGGATAGAATGGTTTGGACAGGTACCAAGTTCACTACCAAGCCGTCCAGGTCTACCGTCGTAGAAGGGAATTTCGAAACCTTAGGAGAAGGAGTCTTGCCAGACTTTTTCTTTTTAGAACCTCGACGAGTTGGAAGGTCACCAAGGTCCACAGAACTGGATATGCCTTTCCTCTTCATAGCCTGGATGACTGGCTTCTGGATGACAAAGGGGATAACATTGTCTTGGACTTGGACGTCCTCTTCACCCTCAGTGCCATTAGCAACGCCTTTCCCTTTAGTTTCTTTCATAGTAGCTAACCCTGTGATGCAGAAGACATAGAGTTAATGACATATATAATATAATATATATATATATATATATATATTATATGATAGTGAATGAATGGATGAAGCTTACTTCGACGAGTGGTTTTCTCGTGTGCAAAATTCTCTGTAGTAGACTCAAGGCCAAGTCTCTAAACAACTAGACGACTAAGAGTCACCAAGCTATGGAATGCCCACTCAGGAAAGGCACAAGCTCTATCAATACGCTCCAAATGAAAGCTATCCAAATGTGAACAAGTGACAGCTACACAAACACAAGAATAGAGTTAGACGAGGAAAGGATAAAACAAAGTAGATAAGTAAAGGAAGAAGAACATACCCTCAGGATAAAGACGCCCTAGGGGGCTAGTAAAAGGAAGGAAGGGGGTACTATTTACATCAAATGGGTCCCCAACCCAATTTCCATAAATAAAAAGAATTCTTTCTTCCAAAGCCTGTCAGAAGAACTACAGCTCCTAATCAAATTAAATTTGGGACCCTTAGACAAGAACTAGTAAAAACCAGTAGATTATTTAATTTCTGAGGGCTTATAGCAATAAAGGAACTCGTCCATTGTGATTGGACGGTTCCCCTCAAGCACCGCACGCCATAACACTTGCATAGCAACTATCATCCTCTATCCATTGGGATTGAGTTGGTTTGGTCCAATACCCAACCTATGGAAAAGACTTCTATAAAAAGAGTTTAAAGGAAACATAAGACCCGCTAGGAGATAAGAAGTATAAACACCAAAACCATAAGAAGTAGAACAACATCATTCCCCCTCTTCAGGTAGACGAGGTCTAAACTCACAAGGAATTTGGTATCTACCTACAAGGGTATTTAATCTACTCGCTTCCAGAGTAGACGGCACTTCAGGGGAACAACTATAGATTACATTTTCTTCCTCCTCTTCATCTTGAGGAGGACTAGGTGACCTTTTGGACGAGCTAACCTCAGCCCCAAAAGCCATCCTGCATTGCATCTCCTGGAAATCTTTTAAGGGAAAACCAGGGACCCTAGACGAATAATGCTCATCTAGAGAACTACTACCACTACTACTACTACTACTAAAACTACCCTCACTACTACTCTTTTAGCTACCACCACTTCCGGAGGACACATCTTGATACTCGTCTATTTCTCTCTCAGTACTACCACTAGACGCAGACATAATTAGAAGAATGAACAAGACAAAAACCTAAGGATGAAGGGAAGGAAGTACCTGAAGAGACTAGAGACGAGGACTAGACAACATTCTTGGATGAGATGGCAGAAAGGAAATTATCAGAAAAGTAAAGGGTAAGAGAGAGAATGCACATATTTATAGGTCCCAAAGGGAGGTCAACGAGGCAATGTGAACCAACCCAAAGCTGACACATGACATTTTTCTCAGAAAGATGAAACGACGCAACAAATTAACCAATGAGATTATGACACGTGGTACAATTTAGAACAATAAGATTCAACCAAAGTAAGGATGACACGTGGCACAACAATTGACCATTAGAATGTTGAAACGTGTCAAAAACCAACAATTATACTACAGTGTTCTAGACGACCCTTGGACAAAAGGGATAACTAATGGTGAACTAAAAATCAGACTATCTCCAATTCATCCATAGTGTTGTCCAAGACCAAAAAGGTTAACCCAACATAAGGAGGTCGTTCGTTGGTATGGAGGTCGTCCATCAAGGAAGCACCTGCATGACCCCTCAACACTTGGAGAATTTTCAGAATAGATTCATATACAAAAGCTTAAAATTCAAACCACGTTCTACTATAATGAAGTAAAAGCAAAATCTTTATTCATTGCTCTAACTTCCTACTAAGTTCCTAACTTCTAATGGCAGTTATAGAAGATAAGCCTAAACCTTTTAACTTCTATAGCGGTTGTGGGAGTTAAGTCTGAACCTTCTAACTTCTATCCACGATGGGAAAGTTAGTAAACAAGTAATCACTCCAATGCTCACTGTAAAAGGACTCATCCATATCAAATGAAGGCAAGTTTCCACCACTCCTAAAGTTGGAATTCTTGAATTCTAGAGAGAAAAATAACTTAAGCATCAGAGGGTTTTTGGCCGGTTCACCCCGATCGCCCTTGATCTTGTGTTCCTTTCTTTTCAGGCCTTGCGGACTACCTCAAGCCCATTGAAGTCTACAGCATTCAGCTTACTGATTTTCTGTGCATCATCCCTCTCAAATTTAATCGCTCTTTGCTTCAAAAAATAAATTCCCAATTTTTTTTTTATTCATGTTGTTTTTTACTATTTATTTTTTTAAGAGTTTCCTTGAAGTTTTGACTTTTGAAGCACTCGATCAAAAAAAAAAATCTTGAAGTTTACTTTATATTTACAAATTTTGTTTTGACAAGGTGAAATTCGGTGCCTCCTCCCTCACTCTCAAAGACAAAATTTTAAGTTTATCTACTTTTATTTTTTTAATGTTTAGTCATTTGGGTTGTTCATAATTCTTAACTATTACATTGAGATTACCACTTAAATATGCTTTCAATTATTTTTTTTAATTATTGAATTTAAGGTTTTTCATTTATATATGCACTTTTTTTAATTATGCAAACTCCCTTTATATTTTTCAGGCATCTCCATTTATATTAATTGCATAGTTATCTACCATATTCCATTCAATTAATTTTGGACCTATATATAATTTTTTTTTATATTATAAAAACTTAATCTTACACAATATGCATTCATTATATAACTTAAAGTAAAAGGTTACTTCGTTTAAAATAAATAGAGTAAATGATTACTTTATTTTTATTACCTATTTAATTTTAATTAATTTAATTTTTTTTTCATTAATTTATATATAATTCTTGATTAAGCTGTGCATCTCACGGTCATAATACTAATATATAATAATGGTAACTTAGCATATTGAATAAGATGCCAAGAAATGTGAACAAAGTGTTAGAATTTCTATAACTATATTCATAGACACGGCACAAGTGCAACCTCATCCTATAGGTTTCAACTGCTTAATTTATTACAATTCTATCACCTCCTCTTGGTGTTTCCAAAAAAACAGATGTCTAAATTTTAAATCCACTATATCCCAATTATTGACTTAATTAAAAATTAAAAAAAAAAAAAAAAAAAAAAACCCTACAATTCTGGCATGCTATCTATGTGCTATTGTTATGCAGATTTGGAAAAGAACGACTAGTAGAGACAACCAACTAATCTCTATGCCTATTGCCTAAACCCACTTTTATCGTCCCTCTTGTATATTTTCCTCTCACAGTGGAGACTTGTCTTGTCATTTTTTTATGCCTAAGGAGAGTACTAGGAAGCATGGTTTTAAAAATCGGTACGATCAAAGAATAAAAAAAGCACTCTGTTTTTAGGTTTTATTGGTACTTGGTCAATTTTGGCCGGACCAAGAACCGATAAAACCTGAAAACAGAGTGGCTCTGGTTCAATCAAAAAATCACTCTGGTTCAATTTTTAAAACTATGCCAGGAAGGGTACTAGTGGCCCAGTATAACTAACAATATCTAGCTTAGCTACTTGAAATTCCATGGAAATGGGACAACTTGACCTAGCATTACAGAGAAAAGGTTTAATGTTGACTTGTTGCTAACTCAAATTCAATATTAGTTCCAAAATTTGAAACCCAAAATTGGAACTAAGATGTGCATAAAACCTAGACATGGCAAAACAGGTCAAAATTTTCTGACCCGACCCGAAAAATACTCGACCCGAACCCGATTTTTTTGACCCAAAACAAAAACGGGTTGACCCGTGACCCGACCCGAGTTTTTCGTATTTTTTGCGGGTCAATCCGACCCGACCCGAACCCGAATCACTTTTTTAAAACTTTTTTTTTTTTTGGTAAAAAAAAATTAAAATTAAGACAATAATAGTTTAATTGTTTATTATGAACTTTAAAGAAACAATTGATACATTTACATATGCAAATTAATTGAAAAAATAAAAGGTTGAGCATTCTGTAATGAGTAAAATTTTTTTAATATTAAATAACAAAGTACATGCCAAGATAATATGGTTACAGTAGAGTTAAAAATTTAGATTTAAAATTATAGACATGTGTGAGAAACATTTACAAGTGTAAAAATAGTGAAGCCAAAGTATCAAATTAGCATAAATTATGAATGCTTAGACTCATTTTTTAACAATTTATGTCCAAAATAAATGGCTTTTCAAAATAAACTATGATATTTCCTAGAGTGTGTGTTGTTTAACAATGATATGATATTCATAAAAGAAACCATGTATAAATAAGTAAGTAATCCAATTTTAATGTATATCTCAAATTGAAATAGAGTGCCAACCACAATTGATAATAGAATATAAAATTAATTTTCAAGATTGTAAATTTCTTATATATTTTTATTCTTTATCAAATGAGTTATCCAATAAGTCATTTGTAATTTTGTTTTATATTTTGGAATGTTAATATTGTGTAGAAATAAAACATGTGTATTTGTTTTACTTATGCTTGTGTTATTTTGTTTTAAATAGCAATGTTAGGATTTGTATAATTTTGAAATTATTGAATAAGTATTAATAAGTTTAACTGAATTCATTCTTGATATAAGTAGTGAAGTCAAAATAATGCATTTTACATAAAATAATTTGTTGCATAACTTTTTAAATAACAAATACATGTTGTTTTATTTATAAAAAAATTTAAAAAAAATCATGTGAAAAATACGGGTCAACCCAACCCGACCCGCAACCCGATTGACTCGAACCCGTTTTTAACCCGCTTAAGATGACCCGTTTTTGACTCGTGACCCGATTGACCCGCAACCCGATTGACCCGACCCGACCCGACCCGCCAGTTTTGCCATGTCTAATAAAACCATAGTGTGCTCTGTGTTACAGGCTTACAAAAAATTCTTTACTTGCTGAAGGGCACCCAATTGGACTAAACAGCTTTACAAAGGATGATGTAAATTGTGATCATATAATACTACACCACAATACCACATGAGAAGTGGATGAGCAATTGAGTAAATTTTATGAGTTGTTATTGACAAGTTTCGCTGAATATGCAACTAAGAAGTATAAACACTTCAATTGAGGTGTTGTACTTGTAGATGTTATAATTTTTTTTAAGTTGTTCATATTGCCGTGTTGTAGTCGTACTTATATTTATATCCGTGCCTTCTAGATATATAAGTGTATCATTTATGTTCGTTATCCTTTTGAGTTTCAGAATAAGATGGATGGTGGTTTATTTTTCATTAGTATTTTCTTTTTGGTCATGAATTTTCACTTCCTCTAAAGTGCCGACAATAACCATATTATCATTTTTTTTTTTAATAATATCAAATTTCACTTTTGAATGGTCTTGAATGTGAACGCTTGGACTTCTGCTGCCAGCTATATATTCTTTCCGTTCATATTGTTTGTTTCTATTGGGATCCTTTCAAGTTTTTATGGTAAGTGGTAACTATACAAGTCTCCAAAGTTTACAGTTTCTACAAAAAAAAAAAAGTTTACACTTTTTTTGTGTGATCATTGTTAATTTTCTTATGTATGGGACTAACGGATTAATAATGTGACATTATATCCAACCCAAACCCGTTTTCGTGGACAGAATACAGATCTCTTTAGTCTTTAGAACAAGATTTCTTTCATCTCAAAGTACAGCCTCTAGAGGACCAGAGCTGGTAGAGCTCAAATTTGTGGACCAAATTGGAAATGTGACTCATTAAACCCCATTTTCAAATCAGCAATGATGTTGTACTTCGAAAGAGAGGGGGTGAAGATAGAAATTATTGTTGAGCTTGAGCAAGTTTTGTTATGGTGATCTATTACGTGTTTATTGTTCGAGAAAACGTTTTCCATTCTAAAAAACAAACACATTTTTTTACTCTATTGAGCATACCTTCCATTAAAACACACACAAACATAAAAATTATTTTTCGCCCAAACAAAGTGCTCTTTCTTGCATTTTTTATTTTTTATTTTTGGGGTTTGAGGGGAGGGGGCCTTTTCCCTCATATTCAGTGCCACTAATCCCATAATATGGGTATTTACCAACTCACTAATATGAGCGTGCATTCAACCCACCAATCAAATTCAATTCGACACTTAAAATGATTTTTCACTTGTTGGTGAGTTGGGTTAGGTTGGGTTCAAGTTGACAAAATTTCCAACCCATGAACCTGATTTAACTTATTTTATTAATAGTTGAAGAATATTTTTTTAAATTTATAGTTTTATTTGTTTTGGTAATTTGAGATTTAGTTTGATAATACTATAATATAATTTTTTTTTTAAAAAAAATTATAAAAGAAAGTGGTATCTCAGCCTTTTGGCTAGACTATTACACTCCCTACACATGAGATACCTAAAAAACAATAGGGACCACTTGTGTGGTAAATTGAGCATTACAACATAATGCTCAATTGTGTAAATTTTAATAATCATATATATTATATTGAAGTTAAAGCACAATCAAAATCTAAATTAGTTTCTAATTGTAGTATAATTTTGCGCAAAATGCCTATTTTAATTTTCTTAATTTTGATGTCAAGTGACTTATTCATAATAATTAACACGAACGATAAAATGACCACCTTACTCGCTTATGTAAGACCACCTCAATTATCACTACTATTGAATATTTTCATGCGTAAACATGAATAAAACCCCAATTTTTTACTCGTTAGAAGACTTAATTTTTCTAAGGTCGAACAAAATCACTGCAAACTGATGATCCAATTCAACAGGTTGTGTTGGATTGAAGATTTCTCAACTCAATAAGGTTGAATTGATTGAAAAATACCTCAAACCTAACTCAACCTAACCCAAGCAATGTACCAGTACTCATGAATGACGTGTGTCCCCTCATGTGATAAGAAATTATGTCACCACTCCAAGCTCGTTAGTATGGAACACGGCTGATGAAATTAAAGAAGTTATCACTTAGCAGTTAGCACCGCATAAATAAATAAATACTAAACAAATAAGATAAGGGTGTTACAGTTTTACCTGGAAAATGTAGTTGGACTTGGACCACCAAGACAAAATATTCGAATTATTTTTCACTCTTTTCTTTCCCCCACGAGAATCTTTGCAGGGCTTTTGTTCCCTTGTTAAATCAAAATGGGGGCCGCTTCAGAAAAACCAAATTGATCCAGTACTTTGGAGTTTGGACACATACAAAATCAAATGAAACATATATAATACGGAATGCCAAACATCTTTCAAACTCTCCTTTATCCATAATTTCTATATTATTGGTTTCCTGATTTGGTTGTTCATATTTATCACTTAAAAGTCACCTCAGGCCACAGAGACTAGTTTACTTGAAGAAGCTCATAGCTTAGCTTCTTCTTCTTTTTATTTATTTTTTATTTTATTCAATCACCTACATATAAGTTTTATTCACCTTCTTTATGTTCAAGTAGTGTATGTCTCCTAGTATTCCATGGATTCCTTGTCCTAAAGTGGTTCTCTCTACCCTGCTGATTGAAGGACTCAGAGGTCACATCAACTTCCCCATCTGCATTAGGCACATCAACTAGTTGATTGCAACTCATATAAAAGTCCAATGCTGCTTCCCAACAGTTAGTTTTAATACCATTTGAGGGTAAAAGTGAAATGTTTTTTTTATTGATTGGATATGCCAATAATTGCATCCTGATTTTTACAACAATAGCAACAACATCGAAATTTTAGTTCCAAATTATTATGATTGATTATGGATCCTTAACCGACTATTGTGGTCGGCTACTGATGTTAGTTTATGTCATTCTTTATATATATACATATACGGGGTTGTGTTAACAGACACTAACAACTTTTTTGAATTTTTTTTAATAACTTTTTTGTCTTCTTTTTACAGTTTTATATCATTTTTTCAACTTTGTAAGTTTTATATATTTTTCTTTTATTTATCTTATTTTTTTATTACATAAGACTCATATTATGAAAACCTTAACAAATATCAGACGGTACTTGTTAATATTTCTCATATATATATATATATATATATATATATATATATTCTTGTTTCCTCAACTTAAATCAACTCAAATCACAGTGTCTGTCACTCATCTTTTCAGTAGTTATAACTTGGTTTTCACAACAACAATTGGTTTTTATTTTAACAAAATTATCTAATATTGTTGCCCTTTCTTTTTGTGATTGTTAATTATCTTATTTTATAATGACTTTTCACGTGGATTTTTATCTAGAAAGTAGAAACACCATACAACATACAATACAGCCATCTCAATTACCAGGCGAAGAATATCTTTCCAAATTTACTTCGGGACTGCATCCTTATCACCAAGGGGTAAGTCAAAAAATGGTTAATGCTAAATGGGAGGTTTGGTCCGTCGGTTTGGAGGGTTTCTTCACTTCAAGCCTAACTTACTTGTGCAACAGATTTGATCATGCTATTCAAGAAACAAAGGCACTAAACCATTTTGTTTATTCTCAAACCTAGATAGAAAGTTAGAAACCATCAATTTCTTCCTTAACCATATCTCATTTACAGTACTTTCCGGCTGCTGCTAGTGAAGTTATATCTCTCTTGGTTCTCTGGACAGAGGATACACCGATAAGGACGCAGTAATTTATATAAAAACCATATAAAACAAGAAAATCAAATTGGTACACAAGAGATAGTATGTGCAGGGAATGGGAGTAAAAGCCCAGTATAGGGACTAGACACTGATGGATATCACCTGGGTATGAGCATTGAGCAAGGCATGGAACTGAAGGGTGATCGTGGAAGAGGCCAAAACAGACAGCTGCAGGCATAATTCGTAAATCTAAGACGCATGCATGCACATGTAGCGCATACACACACACATAATTAAAAAAATAAAAATAAAAGAAAGGCCAGACACACCTAATTTAAGTTTATTAACCGATCATTTGCTTATTTACTGAAAGTAGGTAAAAGTATAATTTGTCAATAAAAAAAATAAAAAATTGTACATAAACAAATAAACAAATAAGCTGAACAAGAATAAGGGAGAAAAAACACTAAACTAAACATAAGCAAAGGATTTTGTCAAGCGACAGAATTATATGAAATGGGTATATTATTGTCTTCTACGTATATGTTCATTACTATCTAAATAACTATATGTTGCCTAAGATTAATCTTAGCCCCTCACTCAGAAGAAAAAAAGTGTTAGTAATTGTCTCAAATTTTTAATTTGATTTGGTTAAGTTCTTCTAATTATGGAAGGAAATTTTTTTGCTTGATGTGAAAGAAAATGATTTTCCTTGGGTGACGTTTGGATAGTTGAATTTGGATCTTAAATTAATGGATTTAAAAATTTTTAATTCTAAATCTATTGAAATGATTTCTAAAATTCCAAGGGGGTTAGATGTTATTTCAAATCCAAGAATTTCAAGGTATAAAATCCTTTATGGATTTAGCCAAGGAAGGATACAATGAGTTGTAGTTGTCACTATTGGGGAATCATGAGCCCAAAGAGGGGATCTACCCGATGATAGGAGGAGAAGAGATTAAAGACTTCTGGGAAGTCCGGATGAGGAGGATGAGGGGTAGAGAGAGAATCGTGGAAGGTAAAGGAAGTTTCCAGTGCAAGTTAGTCTACTGCCTTCGCATTAAATGACTGACCACAGTTTTATCAGCTTCATTGATGAGGAAGTGACCTAAACAGTGAAATTCACAGCTAAGCAGCTTCTTCTACCACCTTCAACATAAGTTTTAGGAGATAAGTGCCATAAGGAGAGTCTGGGTAGGTGAAGATGGAGGGCCAAGATGCGATGGTTTGAGAAGTATATAAGGGAATGGAACTTCCAAATGAGGGAGAACGAGAAAAATTAAGAAAGAAAATCAGAGCTAGAACAATAACAGAGAGAAAGACAGTGAATAGTATATGTAACAAACCAAGAATATTGTCCTCGAGCAAGCATGTAAAGATCCATCTATACACTTAAATCTTAGACTTTTGCCTCCTTCTTCTTTATCTGTGTCCTCGAGCGAAGCCCAACTTGTTCATCTCGTTCTCTTGACAAATATCTATTGATTTGGACTAGGTTTGGGAACATCAATCTCACTATTTTAGGTGAGTTTGGGCTACTAAGATTTCGTACTCTTACACTACTATTCAAACACACCATTTATATAAAAGGAAAGATTTTTTTTTTCCATTGAATAAGTAATTGGGTATTCCTTATCTATCAAGGAATAGATTTAGGGCCCCGTTTCGTAGTGTTGTTTTAATAATATTGTTTAAGTGTTATGAAAATATGTAGTGTGTTGTATAAACAACGAAAAATGTTATTTAAACAACACTAACAAACAGGCCCTTAAAGTCCCATAACTAGTATAGTTACAGGTTTTGTGGCTTTCACCAAGGTTCCTCCCATATGGGAAAAGACGAAGAATTTTAGAGGAACATGAGTGGGTTTCTTTAAAGAGTACCTTAGTAAAATTTTGGATTGAAAGATCTAATTGAGACTGGTTATAATCCATATCGTTAATAGTAGATTTTTGTTGGTATTTCCTATGGATGTAGCAGATTTGAAGTTCGACAAATCATGTTAAATATTGTTGTCTTGGTTGTCTATGGTTGCTTTGTTTTCCAGTTTTTGTAAACCCTAATCCCAAATCAAACGAGAAAGAGAGGAAAAAACAAAAAGATAAAAAAAAATAATAATAATAATGCTTTACAAGGACTGTCTTGGACTCATTGACACAAGAACATTAAAGAAAAGTTTGAGCGCAAATTTTTATGTGAAAGTCTTACTGTCGAGCTCAAATTCAGATAACATTTGTGAGCAAATCGAGTGGGCACTTTGAGTATTAAATTTTGTGTACGAGTGTGTGTACATGAACTAATTGAGTGAGTCATAAGTCATACTTCTTTTTCAATGAAGCTAATGCTAATGTGGCAATATTTGCTGCTTAGTTGTGGCTCCAAAAGATTCAAAAACCAGTTTAAAGAGACTAGGAAAGAGCTCGAGTCAAACTATGTGAAACAAAACAATATACAATAGTTAAAAAAAACGCAGGCCAAGAAATTGGGGAAGGTGACTTTGCATTACTACTTTGACCATATCTTAGGAGACTGTGATTGTAATGCCTCTCGACCCCACAATCCTCCAATAAAACCTCATTTGAAATCAAACATTAGAATAACAAAAACACAACCATATATCAAAATTATTATTTTTTATTTATTTTGGGAAATTTCAAGTACTTTGGAGCTTTGTTACAGTTACCTAGATTCCATGGTCCCCTTTTTTTTTCCCCAACTCCGGCCTGCAATTAAAGTGGCCCCTTGTTACATAATTGACTGATTTATATTATTATTATAAGCATACAATTCATTGGACCGTCCAAGCTTTGACTTGGTTGAGCTTTGAGAGGGACCAATCTCAAAAGTGACCGGCCATTCAAGCTTTAATTAATCTTTCATCATGATTCTCTCAAACTCAATTCTGTGATTACCCAATTAACTAGCTTTACCAATGCGTAGTTGTGATTAGAATATAGCCGGTAATCTTCACCGCTTTATCGTGATCAATCTATGGTGTTTTGACATCGTGATTCATGGCAGCTCATTGCTTAAGAGAAAGACTAGTTTAACATCTACAAATGGCCTATATTCCCTAATAATATTCCGTTCCTTTGTCGGGTGCTATTTGACGTTTGTGGGACAGATTTTTATTTTGTGCGACAGAGGTGTAAATTCCCTCTAACATGATGGTGGATTTCACATAGTTATAACCGAGATATATAACATTTCTCTCGTATCAAGATAGACTTTATACATCATACGTATGATATCTACCTCGTATAAGAAAGATGTTTTATATCTCTATTACACATTATTCCACATCAAGTGGAATCGAGGATTATACACATCTTAAACATTAATTTGGTGTATTTTTAGGAGTTCTGAACATTCACGTTAACAAAATAAATTACATTCTTCTATGTGTTCTAAGAGTTTAGAATTAAAGTAAACTAGTTTTTTTTTTTCTTGCAAAAAAGTAAAAGTAGTTTATCATGTAGGCTCAAGCTAATAATTATATCCTTTAACCTTGCCAGCATTAAAAATATTTGATGGAGAAAATAATAATGAAAAAGAAGGAAGATATATAACCCTAAAATAGGGTTTTATATTAAGCTCTGGTTAATGTGTGCTCACAAGACACACATTAAACTATTTATTTTTGAAAACATTTTATAAAGAATTAAAAAAACTGTAAAAATTTTTTAATTTTTAATAAATTTTTTTTAAAAATGGTATTGTCTTGAAAGCACACGTTAGTTAAATTCTTTATATCTAGAGAAGGGAAGGGTGTTTTTGCAGTCTTGCGTTGTTCGCTAGAACATGCAAAATTTGGGAACCACACGAGTGTACAAACCTATTTGCACACCCAATGGACCAAAACCAGCCATCTGGACAAGTCAGATAACAATTTAGTCCTCCAATGGTACGGACATGCCCAAATTTGGAACTCAGGGTAAATAATATTTGGGCAAGCACTGTTTGGCTTAATTGTTGACTGACCGCTGTTCACTTTTTACAGTTTATAGTTTTTAATTTACAATTAAGTCCAGGACTCTCTTTTCTCTTTTTCTCAGTTTACTGTAGTAAATGATAAAATCATAAAAACACTGTCGACTTCCCCCTCCCAAAGAAAAGAATGTCAGTAAAAAGCCCATTTGAACAAAGCTTTGTTGCATGGACAGAAAAAAAATCAAGCACTGAAATTCCAGGTACAATTCAACTTGACTCACTGTAATACAAATGAAATCAAAAGAAAGTGAATTTTTTGGTGCCAGTAGACTTTTGCTACTTAAAAATTGTTCTCGTCAATGATCACAAGTTGTGAAACGGATATGAAAAAGTGTTTCTTCATGTACTTGTTATAATTCTTTAATTGAATTGTGGATTCCAATTATATAAATCAATTGATAAATTTTTTTTTGTTAAATAATGGACTTGTGATATATTGAATCTCTCCTATACAAAAAATAAAATAAATACATAAAAGCATTGTATGTCCATTCAGGGGCGGAGCCAGGAATTTTGGTTTGGGGGGGCCAAGTTGCAACTTTAATATACTTATCAAGACAACCCCATATACACATACACACTTTTTTATTATATACACACACTTTTTTATTTGATTAGTTATATACATACACACATCAAACAACAACAAAAAGAACTTAGTAATTTCAATCAAAATTATGTTTGATGGCAATCTTTCATAAAATAAAATCCATTTCTGCTATTTTTATAGTGAAATTCTTAAAAAAATTCATTTTCGATACAAATTATCAAATTTTATACTAAATAAAGTAAAAAAACTTTCAATTAGACTAATGAAATTTTCAAAAACATAAATGATCCAAAATTTGGAGGAATAAGTTAGGCTTCAAACGTATTTAAAGTTATCTTGCTCTAACCCATTATGTAGTAACTAAAAGGACATTTCATGTGTAGTTTTAGTGACATTATTTTCTTAATGAGTCAATGATTTGTTAATTGTCACATAACTGGTTGAAAAAGATATAGATTCAAATATATTTGGTGCTAGACTTTATCAAATATTTAACAGATATAAGAGCATATTTTACAATAAAAAATAGAATTGTGAAAATAAATGTTATGCCTCTATAATTATTAGACAAATTTTTTTTTTAAAAGCATCATTGGATTAACTCAAATATTTGGGGGGGCCAACTCTTATTTTTGTAGACTAAATTTTGAAAATATTAAAAAAATTATATATATTTAAAAAATTTTCAAAATTTTGGGGGGACCATGGCCCCCCCACCCTTACACATAGCTACGCCCCTGTGTCCATTTGAGAATAACATATTTAGCTTTTTGCTGAAAATATATTAAAGTTTACTATATTTTTTTTAAAAATGAGAACATATAAGAAAATGTAAGGAAAAAAGGTGAAGTATTTAAAAGAGAGGCATATAAAAGCTAAAAACTGAGTTAACTAGAGTCAAACAGATACATATCTTAACCAAAGTTTTAAATTCTGTTTTAGAGTTTTACCGACAAAAAAATTCTGTTTGAGAGTCCCAACTATTAGAATGGAATATTCGTCCAAAATATGGGAATTGACCAAAATTTAGACTAAGATGAAATAAAGGAGGTAAGTGGCACCTGATTAACTAAGCACCGAACCGAATGGAATTTAAAACGTGATCTTAACCTAAAGACAAGAAAATAAATAAATAAATAAAAGAAATGGTATCTATGTTCAAATCCTTTTTTTTTTTTTTAAATTATAAAAAAAAAAAAAAAAAACCTTTAATTTAATTGAGACGGTTGCCGGGCAGCACGGTCAGATCAACCCGGTGGAGAGAGGCCACCAAAGCTGACGTCATTCAGTCCATTTATACTCTTTCTGGGCCTTGGACCTGTCATTGTCAGGTCCATCAGGGCAGCCCACTAATTGTCCCTAACAACTTTCCCTCATGTTTTTCCCATAATATAAGCCTTTGCACATCCACACTTTTTTTTCTTGCATTGCACTTTCTTCTTCTTACACTTCTCTCTCTCTCTCTCTCTCTCTCTGTGGAGAGAGAGGGGAAAAAAAAAAAAAAGCTTCCAAAGATGAAAGCAAGACACTGTAAGTCTCTACAAGGTATGACTCTGAAAGCTTTACATGGCATGTCAAACTTTTTGTACTCTTTCTTTCTAGTTAGTATTTTTTTATAGACACACTCATGGCTTTTCATTTTTGCAAATCTTACATACACACACACACACACACACACACACACACACACACACACACATATATACACATACCCTCTCCTCTGTCTCTCTTTTTGACCTGATACATATTTATCAGCATGTTCAACCTTTTTTGCTTCTCAGCCATAAACAGTCCATGGAAAGATAAATATGGTTTGTACTTCAAAGATGTGACTATTGTAATTGAACTCTAGCTCTACTTTTGGTTTCAATTATACTTTCAAAGCTGATTTATATCTCCAATCTTTCTTATTCTGTAGTCTGTACCTATACCTGATCTTACATTATAATAATTTAATGATGCAGGTCACCTAGAAACCATTTTCATGCATGGAACCATGAACAACATCAACATGCTGAACCCTTCAAAATTTCGAATTCATGGCCAAAGAGAAATCTTCCATGTAGCAGAAATTATCTACACCAGCATTCAATTTGGAAACAAGAGTTCCATTGTGGTGGTGGCTTGTTTATGATAGCTGGGTGCTATCCTCCCTGAGCTTTTTATATTACCTCCTTCTTCATCCAATCTATTTTCATTTTTTTTCTCTTTTCATTTTCTTTATTTTTCCGTCTTCTTGACCTTGTAAGACCTTTTCTTGACCTTGTAAGACCCCACTCTGTGTTTGTTATCTTTATTTTCTAATTTTTCAAGGGTTCTATATCGAAATCCACCGATATAGAATCCAATCTCCACCCATCCCTGTTTCCGTCCAACTCATCTTCTCCTTCCTTGTCTATCCCTCCTGAGCTGTTTGAAATTACCCTGTCATAGTGTCATATATCTCCCCTAAAAAATTGTGTTACAGAAGTCTTGAGAGCCTCTTAGCGTTCATGCAAGCAATGGAGACCTCAATTGCAACATGGGTTACTTTTTTATTTTTATTTTTTGGGTTTTACATGTAAATTTAGAAGGATTGAAGAAGATGCAAATTATAGTGGTCCTTGAGCAGTAGAGTTGTAAAAGAAGCTGGAATTATTAATAAAATATTGCCATTTTGTTTTTATTCACAGTAAATATTCTTTGTTTCTTTTATATATTCTGTTAAGGCCATCAAATTCAATTGTATTATTGTGTGCAGAAATATGCTGTTGCAGTCATCAATTTCGTTGTTTTATATGTTGTTCGCTGAGAAAGTGAGGAAGAGAGTAAATATTCTCTCAGATCTGTGGAAGAGTTCCCCTCGTGACTGCTCTGATGTACAAAATATCCACTGTATTATTGGAGTTCTCTCCAAAGACTTTTATTTTTTTCTACCAGGAAAGTCGTTCATGAAAAAGCTGATTACCCTTGATGTGAGAAAGTGATTTTTCTCCACCCCTCATAAATGTGGCGAGCTCATAGAGAAAGCAAAAGAAAAACCCCAAAAAAGAAAAAGGAAGTGAGAGAAATAAATAAATCAATTCATTGATCCTTTTCATGCTTTGATTTGTTTCTTCTTTTAAACAAGACAAGTAGGATAAACTGAAGGAGCTGATCAATTTAGCAGCACATAAGCCTTTGATATTGTACTTTAATTGTTACAGTGGTTATGACTTATGAGCTTATTGACAAAACGTAGTATTTTCATTTGCAAATTAATAGTCCCACAAATGTTACACAAATTTAGGATGATAGTGGTCATTAATAAATCATTTCTCATATATGATATATGTATATATATTTGTGTATATATATGTGTGTGTATATATATATATATATATATATATATGTATATATATATGTATGCATGTATAACATTGAAAAATGATTTACAAATTACACCATTTAACTATTATATGTTTTCAATGTACTGTATGTTTTCCATAAAAAAAATTGTAGAGTATGTTTAGTAATATTTTGTCTTTCAACTTTTTAACTTTTTTTTAGCTTATTTATTTATGTACAATCTTTTTAAAACTCTTTTTATATAATTATCTTTTGACTAACTTTCAACAAAAAGCTACATCCAAATTCACCCCATTTTCCTTTTATCTTGATTCACCCATAGATTTCCTCCTTCTTCTTTTTTAATTTCAAAACTACAATTTGATGGACTTAACAGAGTAGATTGAATGGATGAATACATTTTAAACCAATGGAAATTAAAAGAACCTTCTTTTAATGAAAATTATGCTCTGCTTTTTGTGCTAGTGCTAGCTATGATGAAGAACTTATACCCCCAAATCTTTTGATCACAAAAAAACTAGCTACATAACAATTAATGTGTTCATCTCCTTGGCAAAGTCCTGTACGTGGAAAATGAAAGTTTTGTGCTGCTCCCTTTTGATAATGGTTAAAATCTCCCATGCCATACATATATAGCTACAATTTTTGACATGCAAAAAGTAGCGCATTCCCTTTCTCTTTCAATAACACAACATGGATAAGCAATTAGTTTTGGAATAGAATAGACCAAAGCGATCGAATATTTCACCAATTTTCCAAAAGGATAGAGATATGTATGAAGCGACATTGCAACCTCACACACCTATGTTACTATCATGCATGAATCATCATTAGTTTGAATTGTAATGTTCTGCCCCGTTTCAACTTTGCATATGATTATTGATCAAGATTCTCATGCTAAATAAAGAACATGTCAACATCATAAAGAAAATTTTTCATAGGCTGTGTACAGACTATATAATGACTTAGTTTAGGTTGCTAAACCCTATTAGAACGATAAAATCATTAACAAATGCTAGCCCCTAGCCCCCTACACATATTTGAATTATTAGTTTGACATGTGTCATAACAATGATGTTTTTTGTAAATTTCAGGGTTATTACAAATGCCCATATAACGTGCATTAATTTTGTGCGAATATTAGGCAAAGATGTGATCGTGGTTTAGTTATGAAATTATTGCATTGTTTTCATTGCATTGACAAATAAATACCATCTCCTTTCCTTGTCACAAAAAAAAAAAAAAAAAAAAATACCATCCCCTTACCCTTCTCACTCTTGGATTACTCACAAAAATAATGGTAATAATAATGATTAATACAGAATTAAGAAGAAATTGATATTTTAATAACAAATGTCCTTAGAACATTCGTTAATATTAATATATTAATAAATGTCCTTAGAGCACCTGTTAATGTTTGTCTTTAATAAAATGCATTGAACGAGTGGCATATTTGTGGCTCATATGTAATCTATATTTTTTTTTTTTTACTGAAATTTGGGACATCAAACTTCTGGCTTGTTTGGAAGTTTAGAGAGTGAGGAGAGTAGTGGAGAGAAGAGTAGAGGAGAATGATCACCCTCCACCTTGTTTGGATATTTTTAGAATTAGTAAAGGAGAAGGGAGTAATTAGTCATTCCCCCTTATTTGGATGTTTTAAAAATTAGGATGGAGAGGAGAGGAAATAATTAAATAGACAAATTTACCCATTTAATCAATATTCTCTTTTCTGATCCAAAAAAGTTTAAATATATTAACTTAGAAATCTAATATATATCAAATTTATTTTAACAGATCGATTATTACTCAGCCTAACACATTAATGGTAAAAAAAAAGTTTAAAAAAAATTAAAAATTTATATATATAAAAAATAAAGAACCAATGAAACACTTCCACAGACAAGTCAAACACGAAAAATTCAATATTCAGCAACTCTATAATCTAAAAATATAATAAAATTTAAATACAAAAATAATTTTAAAAAAAAAAAAAAGATACTTGATTTTTGACAGCTCCGTGATCTCTCCAAACAAAATCTTCGGGGAGACCTTCGGTGGGAAGAATCGAAGCGGTGTTGGCATTGGTGGGGAGTCTGAGCCTCCGGCTACCTCTCAATCTCAAGACGACGGCACCGACTCATTTGGATCGGAGATGGAATCAGAATCGGATTTGGAGGAGCGTGGTTTTGGTGGCGTCGAGATCACCAGTGAGGTTCTGGCTTTCGCGAGGAATATCGGGATGCATCCAGACCTCGATGACGACGCCTTCGACACCGACAACTGATAGAGCTTTGAACGACTACGCCATGGCCTTGCAACGCCAGACTTGGCCGCAGGTACTAATGGAGTCAACGGGGAGAGTGACGAACATCGGCGATCCTAGCCTCCGGCGTTGTGGCGAGGAAAATTTGTGGTAGAGCTCATTCTGGATGTGTTCACTTCCGCCTCTGTTGTTCGAAGAGATGAAGCTGCCGGCGCCAGAGGGTTTGGAGGAGTTGAAGCTAAGAAAGCTAAACAACAATGAGATTCCATTTTTTTTTTCTTTCCCTTTAAATTTTCTTAGGAAACAAACAATAATTTTTTATATAAACGGTATGTAATTTTGTTAATTTAAAAAGGCTAAATTGGTAAATTTATTTGGTCAATAATTTATTTGCTTTACTCTCCCTCCAAATCTCTCCAATTTTGAAGAATTAAAAATGAGGGGTTAGAGAAAGTTAAAACCCCTCCAAACCTCCCCCTCCTCCCTTAAAAACTCCCAAACAAGGTAATTGAACTACTCTCCCTCTCTCTACTCTACTCTCCCTCCTTTTTTTAACTCCCAAACAGGCCATTCAGTTATATCCTATTCTTACTTTATGAGTGAAATTTGAGTTGTGAGTTTAGATTAGCTTTTTTCTGTTACCTGATTAGATTATTTACGTACATGCATTTTTTAAAAAACTTTAACCTTCAACAAATAAGCTTTTCAGGCAAAGCGAGTCAATGCACACTTTAATCTATCCTTGCATTTGAAATTAGTTGTATCCCATAAATTTTGGAGCAAATGGACTACTTTGTATTTGCTTTTAGTGAGTATGCATGTATAAAGAGATCATCTACCAATGTTCAATAACATGAAGAAGAAATCAAATGAATTGGTGAAATGTGTCCATCACACTCATGTAGTTAATTGAACAGGAAAAAAAAAGTAAAGATGAATACCAATTTGGTTACTTAGCGTGCATTTGCCAAGCAATAATTTTGCGTTTTGCAATTTTTTACTGGGCCCCATGACACTGTTTACGGATTAGTTAAATACTGAAAAACGCAGCAATAAGCCATAAATCCTAAGTCCCACGACACTATTTATAATTTAAAAATTATTTTACTATAATATTTTCAGTAAAAAATTTTTAATTTTTAACCCAAAAAAAAATAATAAACGTATCTAAACATAACTTTAATTATCTGCAAAGACTTTAGGTTACATATTTTGAGTAGCATGAGTACTAAAAAGTGGTTAGGGTGGTGACTTCTAGCAGGAAATGATGATATCCACAAGTGGGCATTGAAAAGCTGAATGCCTTTACCCTTGTCTAGGACTTAGCAATTTTACCTCTCTCTCTCTCTCTCTCTCTCTCAAAAAAAAAAAAAAATTTAAAAAAAATTAAAAAAAATTAAAAAAATAAAGGCAGTGAAGCGAATGTGACAACATGAAAGTTAAGCCTGGATTGAAGCACTCTCATAATTTCCTTCCCAGCCAATTTGAGCTCTAGTTGTGTAAGGTATCACCAGCATAGGGCCCATTTTTTGTCAAACTCTATTCCCGCTTTAGGTAACATGCTAACATGGCTCTTTCATTAGGTTTTTTTTTTTACTTTTGCTCGAATCATTCCTTTCGTGACTTTGAAAAGGAGGGGAATGACCTCTCAATAATGCCTCGATGGAAATTTTTTCTGCAATATTGATAAATTGTGAAGCTAAGGAATGTTTGGATGAAAAGTCATACATGGATCACATTTTGACCGTTCCTTTAGTGTAAATCAAAAAAAAAAAGTAGCATCAATTAGTCAAATAACCTAGAGTCATTATGATAACATCTAAGCTTTTTGCTTTTTGTTCTTGCTTTTCTAATTCTAGTTAATTGTCAATTTTGTGTTATCTGTTGAATTCGCTGTTAATGTTAAATTCATAATCAATTTGAAATGATCCAATTAATTGTTCGCACCAACAAAGAAATGTTATTTTTATCTGATCAAAACTTGAATTTTAAATATATCATTGAATAATTAAAAATAATGTTAATTGCTATATTAGTAAACTCTTCTATGAAACCCTAAAGTTTCTAATCTTTTTATCCAAAACAAGGTAAAACATAAAATAAAATATAAAACTCATTTCATTTTATCTACCTTAAATTAAATTTCTAATTTCTAAATTTGATGCTATTAAAAATAAAATCTACGTATAATTTATTCGTTATCACTATCTTAATTTGTGTGCTTACAAATATAAAATATGTTAATTGTGTCAATTTTGAAGTCAAGATTATTAAATAGATTGTAACCGTTTCAATCAAACATAATTTATTTATTAAACAATTTGAAATGGATCATGTCTTAGGCAACCCAACATGACTTATTTATTAAGTGTGTAACATGGATTGTGTCATCTCCACCTGCTTTATAAATTGCTTTGTTGGAGTTGAGGGGTTTTTGGTCTTGACACAATTATCAATAACTTGTGTTCATGTTAACCCACAAAATTGAATACTCACATTTAGATATAACAAGAACACTATCAACCAACTCGAATCACAAACCATATTGTATTGGATTGTTTGCCTTGTTTTCCCCTAAATAGAAAGGTGCCACATTACATCAATTGTAACATGCAAAATCCCCTTCCTATTCTTAAGGGTTGTTAATGGGCCGAGTCAAGTGGGCCTGACCCTTGTTTACTTGGGCTATGGGTTTATTAAGCTAAGTCAAGACTTAAGCAGCCTGTTGATTAATAAACGGGTTAGGCCATAAGAGAAACCCTAGCCTATGGCCCTACCTATGGGCATTGCTCATTTTGTTTTTAGTGGGTTGGACTACTAGGCATAGCCAAATGGGCTACCCATAAGCTTTTTTAATTGGATTTTCTTTCTTTCTTTGTTTTTTCTAAAAGGAAATAGTCAAATTATTTATTTTAAGGAAAGAATCCAATAAGGACAAAGTTTAACTACAAAATTGGTTGTAACCTAAGTTTACAATCTTACTTGATATTTTTTATTGGAGATAAATTTTGATAAATCCACCATTGAATTATATTTTCTTCTTATATCCTCTATACTTGCAAAATTTCTAGAAAATTAAAAATCAATAGCTATGTCATCAATAAATTGTTTAAATTTCAAGTTTTTGTAGTTTAAAATTATTCATAAAATATAATCTTATAGATCATATTGTAAATAATATTTGATTGGTACATAATTTGACAAGTGTATTAAAAGTGTAAAGAACATGCAATCCAATAGTTAAATATTCGAAATATGTAGTAATATTAATGATATTAAGTAAGATACAACTTTAGACTCCAATCTATTTTGTAGCTAAACTTGGTCTATTGAATAATTTAAAACTTATTTTATTATTTTTCGGCTCAAAACCTAATAATTTGTTATATCAATATTTTAAATAGTTTTTTCCTTTTATATTTTTTAATAAAAAAATGTTTTAACGGTTATTATTTATAAATAAATAAATAAAAGTTACTAGATTACTAGAAAAATATATGTTTAGAAAACATAATTTATCATAATAACTTTAGGCATCCTAGTGGCAAGGTGCAAGCTCTTAAAAGTATTGCTCTTTGAACCCACCCTAACGAACCGGCCTAATGTGCCCCCATGGACCAAAAAAAACCCAATTCATGGGGAATTGGAGGCGCCACTAGGCCGACATGGCTTATGTTGTAGGAAAATGGGCTTCACTTCCTTCTTTTATTGTTGTATACTTGCCCAAGGCTTTCCCTATCTGTTGAAAAAGAAAAGGGTAAGTGGACGCTTTTGTGTTTGTTGGTTTAGATTTTTTTTTAGAGAGAGCGAGAGAAGACCTATGCCAAGCCCACACCCATTTGTATCATGTGAAGCTTTCAAGAAATTAATGCTGGAAGTTTTTAGAGAGAGAGAGAGAGAGAGAGAGGATAGTATAGGAGAGTAGAGGGAAGGAGAGTAATGGAGAAGAGAGTAGAAGGGAATGATTATCCTCCACCTCATTTAGATGTTTTTAAAATTAAATAAGGGAGAAGGGAGTAATTAGTCTTTTGATTTATAATTTTATTAATGTAATAAGGGCAAATTTTGTAATTCATTTGGTCGAGTATTTTTATGCTTCACTCTCTTTCCAAATCTCTCCAATTTGGGGAAATTAAAAAATGAGGGGTTAGAGTGGGTTCTAATTAGTTCAACTGGTAAAGCCTTTGATGGTTGAATAAGAGATCTGGGATTCAATCTCCACCTATACCAAAAACCGATTAATATCTTAGTCTGATGATAAAGGGATATTATCAGGAGCGGACGTCATAAATTAAAATTATCTCAAAAAAAAAAAAGGGGGAGAGGGTTAGAAGTACTTCAAACCCTCAAAGCCCTCTAAATCTCTCCCCCTCATTCCTTAAAAAATATTCAAATAAGGTAATTTAATTACTCTCCCTCTCTCTACTCTACTCTCCCTTCTTCTCCCAACATCCAAACATAGCATAAGTTAATTTTCGTAGCTTATGAGATTACAATGAAAAATAGAATAATTTAGCAAATTCGGGGAGGGGTGGAGTCGATCTTTGCAGGTTGTCACTCTTACTCATAGATTCTTTAGAACCTAAAATGTAATGTGATAGTCTTCTACAATATTACTTAATTGATGAAAAAACAAACAAGCAAACCGGACTTCAATACAAATGATCCCAAAAAAAAAATGAAGTTATAAGTTGAGGTCTTAGGCCCAATTAATTAATAATTTAATATACAAACTCATTCACTAAAAAGTCTACACCTAATTTTTATAGGTAATTAACCCTCGTTTGAAAGATTCATCATCATCTGCACAAGACCGGAATTTGGCATTCCAATTTCCAGTTGTGTCAAGCTCATAAAATTAAGCTATCAATTTGTCATAATGGCTAAGCTAGCTCTGAGTTGTTGTCTTTTGACAATAAGAATATCAATATGAGAGATATGGGCTGGCCGAAAAGAAAGTATTTCTAGGTCGGTGCCTGCAGGTTGAAGTCATAAATATGGGCTGCTTTTACTCTAGAGTTACAAATTTTCTTAGAATCATTTTAAAAAATATCTGAGTTTATAAAAAAATAATATTGCTCCAATTACAACTCTATCAATATGTATAAAGATACAATATTTTTACAGTTGTTAAGATAACAAAATATGATTGTTGTACAATAAAAATAATACTAATGGTGGTTTTAGTAAAAATGATGTTGGACTAATCATAATCTGTTATTTTAATAAATTGGAAAAAAAAAAAAAAAACGAAATTTGTTGTATTTGCAGTATTATTGCAACTTGACATGCCAAGAGTTATGAAAATATTTTATCAAAAAAAAAAATCATCAAAAAGATTTGAACATTGTTTTTGTGTGTGATTAGCATTAGATGGAGCTGTCGAACTGAAATAACCGGGCTTCTTACTTACTCATGGACGAAAATGAGTCTAAGCACTCGGAATACTAATGCAGCTTCTACTTGGGCTGGGCTGGGCTGGGTAGGATAACCTACCTGGGTTTGCAAACCAAATATGTGGAACCCTCTTTTGAAATTAATTCCTGTAGTCATTTTATAATAATAAATAAATTCCTGTAGTCCTTTAGTGAAAGACGAGAAAATACTTCGTTCCATGGGCTATTATATTCTTCAAAATTGAACCAAAAATGGTTATCAAATGTAAAGTTGTAATAAGAGATGCGAATTTCCAGTGATAAACTTTATATCAAAGAAAAGGCCGAAGAATTAATGTTGTAAACTCTCTTCTTCTTTTTTTCTTCTTTTTTTTAAGGAAAAAGTTAATGGATGTCCTAAGGTTTATAAAATATTTTTATAAAATTTTTATGAGAAAAAAAAATTGATTTTTTGATAACTTTTTATATTTTCCATGAAAATGGTATCAAAATTTTTCTAAAATTGTCAATTAACAAATATTCTAAGGGCACTAGTTAACCAACTTTTTCTTTTATTCTAAATTTTCAAAACTTGGATTTCTCTTTCTGTCTTACCCCCTCATCGATTGTGAAAACTAAGACTAATCTTAAAACCCTTTCATGTAACATCAAAAAACTTTACCAACTAGGTTAATTTGACTCACACAAAAGTGAGGTAATTTTAAAGCATGACACCTTTTAGTAGTGGCTTGATCTTAGCCGAAAGGTTAGGGATAGTATGACATTTATGTAGAATGTATAACAGAACATGTTTGTTTATAATTTTTACAATTTGTTGGGGAGATAAATTGTAATTAATAGACAATAAATTAATTTGATGTGAAAGTGATTATTCACCAATTCAAGCATTTTATTTTGTTTTATTAGAAAACCAATCCTAACCATTTATGTGAAATAATGTTTTTCCCTAGACTTGCCTTTTAGGTAGTCTCAGTTTTTTTTTTTTTTTTTTTTTTTTTAAATAAAAGAAGAAGAAGGTAGTCTCAGTTTCTAATTGATTAGGTGGCCCATGCCCCAGAAGTC
Organism: Castanopsis chinensis; assembly: GCA_032878915.1. Classification (NCBI taxonomy): domain Eukaryota; kingdom Viridiplantae; phylum Streptophyta; class Magnoliopsida; order Fagales; family Fagaceae; genus Castanopsis; species Castanopsis chinensis. Next base: position 5,166,712 of record JAVQMG010000113.1, read on the forward strand.
CAGTCAAGGTTTTAAGCTCATATCATAAGCTTGAGCCCATTAGCTTTAATTATGAGCTTTGGTCTATGCCAGCTTTCTCACACTGGCAATAGTTTATATTCTTCTTCTTCTTCTTCATTTTTTTTTTTTTTTTTTTTTTTTTTTGGTTCCTTATCTTTTCACCCTTACTTAAAAGTGAGGAGTGAGAGGATAAGGTCTCTGAGACTTTCTTTTATAATTTTTATTTTTGGGCGAAGAAAGTTTCTTTGATCAAATTTGGGTCAATGCCTTTTGAGGCATCTTGAATCCCAGCTGAATAGACACTAAGACCAGCATATTTAAATATTGGTTGAGATATGACGCATTGAATCTGGAATCAAAGTTCTCATTTTTTAGAACACTGCTCTAGTACCAATCAAAAATTAATTGATACTTTTCTAAACATAAATGATGTGACATATATATGTATGTATTCAAAATTTTTAAAAGAGATAGGTTACTAGTCTTTCTTTGACAGGCAAGTCCTTATAAATTTCGATCCTATAAATAAAAATCCCTGAAACCATGTTTCATAGTTTTAATAGTTAGAAATTTTACTGTTACATTTCGTGATCAATTGCTGTGCTTGCCAAAGTAATCACATTAGTCTTCAACATCCCAACCCCTTATCAAAAAAGTCTTATATCTAATTTATTCATTTGACCTTCTCATGAATTAAACTAAAATGGTTAGGATTTTGTCCAAATTAAAAAATATATATTGTAATTGTGGACAAATTTTCAATTACAACTTATCTTCTCTTGGCTTGAACCTCTCGCAATTTTTTTCTTTTTAATGGGTGACCTATCACAATTTTTTCCACAACTTTTCGATTGCTACATTTAATCTCTTAAACTTTAAACTAAAATGAAACCGTTATAGAGTTTTGTAATGGAATTCTAATAAATGCATTTTAGTCTAAATTTTAGAAAGTAATGTAACAATTAAAATTTTGTGAATTAAATAATGAGAAAACCTAACAATAAGGAGGTAAATTATAATATACCTTAGTATATAGTAGTTAAATAACCCGCATTACCAATATAAGACATTTTTTCCTCCTTTAATTTTAGATGTACCACCCTTTCCACTTCCTAACAAAAGTATACTCATTATAGTATTTCCAGCAGCTTATCTAATTTTTTGTATTATTTAAACAGTGAACACTGATATTTAACTTTTACGCACCTACTTTTTCAAATGCACTTTCCAACAGATTTTCTATCATTTTCTCCATCTTATTTAAATATTATTTATTCATTATTTATTCTTTTTTTAATAACTACATATCTTCCAACATTTTTTTATTCAATAGCTGATTATTATAATAGGAAAAAAAAAAAGCATTTGAAGTATGAACAATAAACGCTACTATGTTCTCTACTTGTAGAGAAGCACTGCAACAATTATAATCTAAAAAATGAAGATGGAGAAGTTGTTGAAGTGGATTTTTGAGGTGTTTTCTCTCTAAAAATGACTTTAAAGAAGCCATTGGAGATGCTCTTGGACCTATAAATAAACAAAAGCCACTTCAAAGTGAGGTCATTACTCACCAACGAATTAACTATAGCATATTCTTTAGGTACCAATTGCCAAATTGCTGGAAACACAATTCAATGATTTCTAGCTAAAAAAATGGCACAAAGATTGCAATTTTTATCATCAACTAGTTTGTAATAGAATTTGCATTAGTTTGTGCAAAAATTTTGCTTATTTTAGCAGCTACTTTCTTTATTTGAGTCTGTTTAGAATCCGCTTTTGTTACTAAAACTAAAAACTTTTTGCTAACAATACTGTAGATAAAGGTAAAAGTTAGCCAAAATAGTACAGTGAAACCCATAAATAGTACCAAAAAATGCAGTAGGGCCCATGACAAATAAGTTGAATAGTAAAACAAACGCACACTTTACGTGCTCACTTTTCAAAACATCTCATATCAAATTATCTATTTTACACTACATTTAATTAAAATATCAATTTTTCTTTATTTTTTTAATTGTTTCTCTTTTTTCACACATAAAAACCATTATTAACTCTTTTCTTTCAATCTCAAAATACAAAAATAAATAATAAACATCTAAATACACACATGAACAATATCAATAAAAATTTATATGATTATTATAGTAAATTTATAAATTTACACAATTATACTCAAACTGGTGTAATTTATTTTTAGACAACAACGTAAATTTTACATATTTTTTAATTACACACAAATGAACGAAAATGCTCTAATTCGTGCTTACACGCAAAAACATTCAACAACAACGACGGCAACAACATCATCAACAATAATAATAATAAGCGGTCATTTTTGACTTTTGCACTAGCTGCTGACTATTATAAGTGGATGACTAAAATTTTAAATTAAGATGAATACTTAACTACAATTAAAAGCTAATTTGAATTTGATTTGGACTATGACTATACTTCAACTTTAATATAATATTCTTTTCAAAAAAAAACTTTAATATAATATTATTTAGCAAAAAAAAAAAAAAATTTAATATAATATAATATTGTTTTCTTTTACTCTTACGAGTCTGGTTCAGATCATTTAGTGAAATATATAATTTTGCCATTTTGAAGTGTCTCACTTGAATACTGTTATATATGGTCCATATGAAGAACCACAGGAAATGGATTGCGTCTACGTAACTGTAACACCTCTGCTATCCCTAGCTTCCATTATCAACCACTTTATGATCTCAATCCCAACATAATTTTCAAAATTTTGATACCAAGTTAATAGCTTAATGATGTGGCTCTTAGTCTTAGACAATTTCAATGGTCATTGATTGAACAAATTACGTTTAATATGTAGAAGTTTGAAAACCTTCCAATTCAATGTCAATCCCACCCAGGAGACAACTACTTTTTTTTCTTTCTTCTTTAAATAACCATCAAATCTCTCCTTTTCCTTATGTTATTAATCAAATCTCTCATTTTCAAATGGTTACTTCTGATTAGACTTGAAAACTCTACCTAGCCAACCTCAAATTTTATAATGAGATGCTTCATCAATTTAATAGGTAACTAATACGATTTGTTGATGTTTTAATTACAAAGATCTTGCTCGAATATTCTTATTAACAAGTAAATATAATATATTAAGGTTGCCCTCTATGTATTTCTAGATCTTAGCATGTAAAAGTGCAGGTATCTTTTTTTTTTTTTAATGAATTAAAATGAATTTTAACTTCTCATTCATTAAAAAAACTAGAACAATAATATAAAAAAGAGCATGAATATCCACATTGTGAAGGTATTTTCACTCAGTGTAGTTGGTAGGTCCAATGGAGCTTCAATGAAATATATATATATATATATACACACACACACACACATACACACCCTTTTTTTTTAACATACCATACTTTTCAACCAATACAAATATGAAAGCTTTTCACTTAAGCATAAGTTCTTTTGGGAGCTTCAACCTTCACTTAAGAAATATGAAAGCTATTTCTTTTATTTTCTCTTGGGGGTGGGGTTCACCTAGAGCTATTGCTTAAATCATGTATCAAAATCGAAGTTGACTAGTCTTCCAATTCATTGCTAAGGCATGAAAGCAGAGTCTATTTAAAAATATTTTTTTAAAGAATCTGTTGGCTGGGCTTATACTTGGACCCCCCAAAGTTTTGAAAATAGAGGCTCAAGTGTCAATTCTATGGGTACCCATCTAATAGAATGAAACTGTAAAATTTTGCAGTATATGGGACCAATGAGACTGCGAAGAATACGTTTGATGTAGAATTAATTTCATGAAAAGTCTAGACATATCCAATCTCAACTGTGCATTGAAGAAATCTTCCCCTAGCAATTTAAATGCTTTTAATTTATATAATGCACTTCTCTCCAATTCATTATTCATGCGTGGCAACCACATTGTAATGTCACATTCAAGTGCTTAATATTATACAAAAAAAAAAATACCGGTCACCACCAACCCAAAAGATGATATATAAATAAATAGGTAAATAAATATCTTAATAATAAATAAAAATTTTAAATAAAATGATAGATTTTAAACCTATAAACACCCACTTATTTATGATTGTTGTGATTGTTAAACGTGGAATAGCCATGATCATGGGAAGAGAAACAACGTTATGATCTCAACAAATTATACTATTTTTGTCATAACTCGTCACGTGGTGAGTTATAAATAGTGAGTAGCGGTGAGTGTGTGAATCCACATGAACGCGCTACTTTTTCTCTACTACTCTCAACTTGCTGTATGGTGAGTTATGTCAAAAATCATATAATTTTTTGTGGTTCTAAGTTCTAACATTATTTTTTTCATGAAAAATGATTAATTAACTGCCAACCAATATCTAGATAGTTGGTAGTTAGTGTACGCAAAATCATCGTCATACTTTGAGTCATAGGCCCACCTTGCTGCCCATCTGCAACTTTAGATCGATGAATTATGAAAGTTATTGTTCCCTAAAAAATAGTCTAAATGGCCCCATATATGATAAATCGTGCAATAGGCAAGTTTATGTATATACATATGAAATTATATATGATTGTGATTGTTCCCTTGATAGTGTTGATGGGTCCGTCATATATCATGATTAATGCAGTAGGTGAGGTTATGTTGATCTATAGATACGAGCACGTTTTTTAAACATAGATTCTTTCCAGTAGTAACTTTTAATTACCAATCAATAAATTTATCATTCCCCTCAAAAAAAAAAATAGCATAATGTTTATTTTTTGAAAAATGCAGATTAGCCTCATGAACGTGTTATACACATATTTAAAAATACAAAATCCTCCCATAAAAAAAAAAATACAAAATCCTTTTCTTTCTGTTTTTTTTTTAAGCTAAAATCCTCTTTTAGTTTAAAATGTTGCGCTTTTATCCCGTGAATATAGTTGTTACCATTTTATGATACTCAATACATATCATATTATACATATCAAATTTAATAGGAAAAAAAAAGTATTATATCTTAAATATGTATCAACCATTTTTATAAATTGTATGGCATATAGATGCATATCATGCATGGGTTTAATTTTTTGCTAACTTTTTTGCTTTGACTCTAGTCATCGTTCAAGTTATCGTTTTGGGGTTTAATCGTTCTCCAATTGCTATAAATAAAAAGTCATATAAACTTGTTAATAAAATAAACAATGGTTATATATATATATATATATATACACACACATATATATATACATATCTTTTTCATTTATTATACTACTGTAATTTTATTTATTTTTTCATTTTTCTGGATATAAAGAGAGTGTAGTTTATGATTTTTATTTAGTTTTCTTAATCTAATGTTATGAATATACGATATCATATCATTTAAAATTTTATTATGCTAAATGAATGATAATTAATTGTAAATAATGTGTTAAGACTTAAGAGCCTTGTATTTTAGTGATAGTTTCCAACTTTCCTAATAAGAACTTAGGTTCATTCTCTTCCCTTGTAATAATAATAATAATAATAATAATAATAATAATAATAATAGTACAATAACTATCATGGGATTTGTTATTAACTATCAAATATTTATAATGACATGGATTTTCTTTATTTAATAATAAATTGAGATGATGCTTTTCCGAGCTTCTAAGGATATATTTTGTTAGGATTTTTTAAGGCCGTTAAAATTCAGGAGTCTTTATTTTAAAGTCAATTAATTCATACAATGACTTTACATCAGAGAGAGGCAATTTTCTTATTCCACAACTTAGAAAGCTACTACACATAGAACAGATAAGCATCAATATTAAATTGATGTTTACAGATGTGATAATAAATATAGAGCTAGTTTCGGTCGTCTAATTATTGTGTCTACAAATCTCACATTATAAATCGCTCCCATCTATCTCTGTCTGATGCATCATTGTTGTGTTGAACTTTGGGCTACTAGCTAGTGGCATGCCATCAATAGCCGAGAGTGACATTAAGCTTGCAATTGGAGTGAAATTTCAGTATGAAATACTACCGTATTAATTGAAAAAACACACATTTAGAAAATTTTAATATAATAACCACCGAGAGAATGAGTGATCCATGATTTGATAGGGATCAACTTTCTGAGTTCCTAACTTTGAAAGTGCCATGTCAAGTCACGTGAAATGTCTACTGGTTAAAATTATTAGAGTTTCACTAGGATTGATCTCAAATTACAACTTATAAATCAACCTAAGAGAGAACCCTTTGCTTTTTTTTTTTTAATGGGAAAGAAGTTCTTATTAAATAGAACAAAGAAGCTACAAATAAGCAAGACTTTTTGCCTCAACTTTGATAATATACTCAAAACAAAGGAGGTAACAACCTATATATTTTTTTATTAAAAAAAAAATCAAATACATTATGATTGAGAAATCATTTACGGGTCTTTATTGCAGCTCGTGCTACTGAATTGACTGCTTTATTTTTTGTAACAATAATTAAGAATTTAAAGAGACACGCTATAAAAATAGACCCATTTATGAAACTTCTTATCTAGACGGCAATCAAGAAAATTCGAAGTTAGAAATATTTAAAGAAATAAAAGATAAAGAAAGATTCTTGTTTGAAAAACCTCTTGTGACTATTCTTTTCGACTCTAAACGATGGAATCGTCCATTCCGATATATAAAAAACGATCGATTTCAAAATGCTGTAAAAAATGAAATGTCACAATCTTTTTTTCATACATGTAAAAGTGATGGAAAAGAAAGGGTATCCTTAATGATAGGCCAAAAATATATTGATCTCTTGTGATGAATTAATCGATTAATTGCCCAAATTTATTAATTAATCAAATTAACATGCAATGTATGTAGCAGCACAAATAAATTACCAACTAAAAATAAAATGCAGTAGAAAATAAAGTTGACACGGTGATTTATTTACGAATGGGAAAAACCTCTGAGGCAAAAACTCCACCAGGTGATTTTAAGGTCACCATTCCCGAGAATTCACTATTATCACAACAAGCGATTATTAGTAAAGGAATCCCAGTACCTTATACCAACTTACAGTTGAACCCTTACCCCAATACCCAATTGGACTTGTTCTGTAGTGACAATCTCTCCTTTTAATGCACGGCTCTCAGTATGTGACTAACCAATAGATGTGTGAATCCCAATACACGACTTGATCGCCAACTTGAGAAGGATGTAAGCTGCAAAGTTCTTCAGCTCATTACACGATGAAGATCACAAAGTTGCTTGGTCACAAAACCCTACGGTGTACAAACACAACAACTTCTTCACGATGAACTAGGGCAAACTAGGTTTTCAGTCACAATTTGCATGAACGACTCTTTACTTTACACTTGTGCAACTGTGCTCCTTGTGACGGCCCTTAAAATAATCCTTATATATGTTTAAGGTTGTGAGAAAAGAAAGTTCAAATACATACTCACAGATTGGCATGAAATCAAAACTGAAAATCTGATTTTCATAATTCTCGATAGATACCCTATCTGTCGAGTAACTGTTAAGCTTCATGCTTAGACAGTTTTTTAAATTTCGATATATACTAACTGTCGAGTTTTAAAAATCAGCACTTCATCACTTGATTCTTGGACAGACTTGCATGGTTTTAACACTTGAACCCTTACCCCAATACCCAATTGGACTTGTTCTGTAGTGACAATCTCTCCTTTTAATGCATGACTCTCAGTATGTGACTAACCAACAGATGCGCGAATCCCAGTACGCGACTGGATCGCCAACTTGAGAATGATGTTAGCTGCAAAGTTCTTCAGTTCATCACACGATGAAGATCACGAAATTGCTTCGTCACAAAAACCTATGGTGTACAAACACAACAGCTTCTTCACGATGAATTAGGGCACACTAGGTTTCTAGTCACAATTTGAATGAACAACTCTTTACTTCACACTTGTACAACTGTGCTCCTTGTTACGGCACTTAAAATAATCATTATATATGTTTAGGGTTGTGAGAAAAGGAAGCTTAAACATATACTCACCGATTGGCATGAAATCAGAACTGAAAATCTAATTTTCATAATTCTCGATAAATACCCAATCTGTCAAAAATGCTATTAAGCTTCATGCTTAGACAGCTTTTTAAATCTCGATAAATATTAGCTGTCGAGTTTTAAAAATCGGTACTTCATCACTTGATTCTTAGACAAACTTGCATGGTTTTAACACTCGAATCCTTACCCCAATACCTACAATTGAACCCTTACCCCAATACCCAACGTGAATTCCAGTACGCGACTTGATCGCCAACTTGAAAATGATATTAGCTGCAAAGTTCTTAAGTTCATCACACGATGAAGATCACAAAGTTGCTTGGTCACAAAATCTTAAAGTGTACAAACACAGCAGCTTCTTCACGATGAACTAAGGCAAGCTAGGTTTCCGGTCACAATTTGCATGAACAACTCTTTACTTCACACTTGTGCAACTGTGCTCTTTGTGATGACTTTTAAAATAATCTTTATATATGTTTAGGATTGTGAGAAAAGAAAGCCCAAACACATATTCACGATTGGCATGAAATCAAAACTAAAAATCTGATTTTCAAAATTCTCGATAGATACCCTATCTGTCGAGTAGCTGTCAAGCTTCATGCTTAGACAGTTTTTTAAATCTCGATAAATACTAGCTATCGAATTTTAAAAATCAGCACTTTATCACTTAATTCTTGAACAAACTTGCATGATTTTAACACTTCAATTTGAAATCTTGTTCCTTAAAGTGTTAAACGCATCCTAAATCTACCCAAATACAAGTAAAATGCATTTTGTCAAATAATTAGCCAATACATGATAACATATGTTCCTAATATGAATCACATATATCCTAATACTTCACATATCAACCAAGTCTACCAACTTTTCTGAAAATGGTGCAAAGATAAGAACTTTTTACAATCTAGATTCTAGACTTTTCAAACATTAATTTCTCTATTGGTAAAAGTTATTATAGTCACGTCTACATATATCCACGATTAGACGCTCCTTTAACATTATTTTTTTATTAACTAATAAAAAAAAAAAAAAACAAGAAAAATGTCAAATAGTAAGGATTAGCATTGTTGTTCTGTGTTTTTGGGACTAGTTTCTTTTTTCCCCTTCATTGTCAGGGTTAAGAGGCTGCAAGCTGCGACTTCGAAATAAAGACACAGCATTCTCTTTTCTTTCGGACTTAAAACTCGTTGGCCTTCAATAACCATCGAAGTTTGTGTGTGATTGTGTATGGGGCTACGAAGTGCATGGAAATGCAAACCCTGTTTTTTTTTTTTTTTTTTTTGCTGAATTGGAAATGCAACCCTGTTTCTTTTGGAGTCAACAACCTAATTATTATTGTTATTATTTGAAAAAAAAAATGAAAGAAAAAAGGAATCTGTCCTTGGTAGGGCATTAGGTGCTTCTGATCATGCATCCTCGCGCTCGAAAAATTTTCTTTTACTCAACTACTTTAATCTGATTCCCACACCACACAGCACACTCAATTAATGATTGATAATACTCATAAAGTCATAATGATAATAGTAGTAAGTGAGAAGTTGATTTTCTTTCCTTTTCTTTTAAATGGTAAAATAATTCACAAATCAATATCAATAAGTTTAATGACATAAAACATTTTACTAGGTTTAGTTTACAAACTGTTAAAAGATGGCATGTTAATGAATTTTGTAATTGGTAAACTCATATTAATATTGCGCCAAACACAATTTGTAAGCTTAATAAATTGTGAAAACAAATTATGCATATATTTATATCTCTAAGAGTGTGGCTTGATGGTAGAAATTCTCGAATTACTTTACTTGATGAGCGATTCGAGTTATAGTCCCAATAAGGTCTCACTGGTACATGTGATTTTACTCATTACTATCAAGTGACGTGGTGGGATTAATGAGTCCACATCAGAGATCCCCTTTTTATACAGTACCCAAAAAAAAAAAAAAAAAAAGGTATTCCTCCCATAATGGCATAATCGGATTAAATTTTTTATTTTGAAGAATATTTTGAGAATAATACTAGAATATATATACCAAACCTTATACTTTTTGCTTTATTCTGGAGGATTATTTTTTATTATCAAATCAAGATATTAATTGATTTTTAGTACACAGGCAATAATCGAATTTCATATCTCTTATTTAACAACAACCCACGACCTTACCTCAATTACCATTGCGTCTTACTATGAATGAAATTGAAAAAAATAGTTATTCCTGCATTTAAAACAAAAACAAAAACAAAACAAAACAACCTGCTGGAAACTTGTTACTGTAGTAGGATACTTTGTAGCAAAATATGTTAATATGAAAGTATAGCTAGGAAGGGCGGTTTGACTAGAGAGCTCTACATTGATATTCACTACTACCGTTGTTGTGCTCAGCATGTTGAGATGCGAGGTGATGAGTTGGTATCTAGAAATATGAGCACCAATAAAGCTCAGCTACACGTGGAATATAGTGAGATTCTAGAAACATGAATAAAATCCAGCCGGCAAAGCTTTCTCATTCAACTTCGACCTCAGATGTCAACACCGTGGGGAATACCCTAAAAGGACTGCCTTGATTATTACAGCCTGTTAATTGATAGCTGGAATTTAATTTGTTCTTTAATTAGTTTTGATAAATAGAAAAATATGGACTAGTTAAGTATTACGTTCTTCTCACCCACACAAAAAAAAAAAAAAAAGTGTTTAGGCCTTAGTTTATTTTCATTGATTTAAGTTGTTCAAAATATTTAGTGAAAATGACATTTAAACCCTACAATATGGAGGATGTTACAAATTAATCCCTGTAATTTCAAAAGTAACAAATTAAATTTTTTAATTTAAAGAAAAAACAAATAAAGCTCTATAGTTTCCAAAAGTACTAAATCAAATTCTATAGAGTTGTGCCCAAAAAGAGTGCAATCTAAAAAATTGTACCTAAAAAATAATTCTATTTACTTCTATTTAAAACTAAACCAAACAAAGTATAAAACATATATAAACAAGTATAATATAAAAAACAAATACTCATTTTCTTTCTTCATTGATCAAATATTGAATGTTCAGTGATTTGAAGAATTTGTAGTTAAAAATAGTATTAACTAGTCAGTAACCCATATAATGCATGAGAAAGTTTAACAATATATATATATATATATATATATATATATATATTCTTCCTTATTTCTATTAATTTTTTTTAAATATAAAATTGATAATTGTGGTAGTTATTAATAGGTATATACTATGATTGTATTTAAATATAGAATAAAATAATTTGAAGTCAGTTGTAAAATATAGTATATTAAAGTAATGAAATTTATAATTTTGAGGCCTTAAAAACATAAGTGACAAAATATTATGAAATCAACTGAAAGTCAAACATTTTTAATTTTATATATTACTGGTTATTAATCCATGCAATGCACAAAAAAGTTTAACAAAATATAATTTGTTATTATTATTGTTCTAAAAAATATATATGATTTATTTTTGTAAGGACCCAATTTACATCTAAGCCCAAAATAGGAAGGGGATAGGCCCAAAAAGCTCAATACAATGAATTTGTAGAGATTGGATTAGAAATTTAGGTTCTAATGAGTTTAGATAACAATGACATTGGGCCAAGATTACAATATGATGCGGATGAAATAGTTTGTATAGTGAAAATTGTCCTCGGACTCAAGCCGAGGAGGTTAATTCTTATATTTCCTTCTCTTAAGGTCAAATTACAGATATTTTTATGAAGTTTACAGTATTTTTCTTTTCTTTTTTCTCCAATCCCCCTCTTCTGTGGTTTCCTCTGCCTTTTATATCATTCTTCCTTTTCTCTCTAACCTCCACGTATGGATCAGCTTGTTTGTTCAGATACTTATCCCATCAACCCCTTCCTGAAGCCATTGGAAACGGCTGTACGGTTGAGCCATGCCACTCAGACTTCACTTCTTCATTAATGTGGCCAGAGAGTTAGCTGTAGAGCATTTAATGTGGTGGTAGCAGCTTTCCATTTAGATATTTCATAATTTTCTTTTGTCCCATACTCTGATGGTGCATATCCTTATCAACAGAGTCCCAGGGGATGTTGCCTCTAGACGACAAACAATCCATTCCAACCTCCGCTTAGCTGAGTTGAGGAATTATTCCTTCTCGGATCACCTTCATGGATGATCATGATCAAACTTTACCTCCCTATACACCAACACGGACCCTTAGTAAGATACTTGTTCATCTTCGGACTGCTTAACATCCTCAAATTGGGCCTCCGGCCCAATATGTATAAAAATACATACTCCTGAACCTATCTCCCCCATAATAGCCTCTTGAGATTCTTCTTTCTAGTTCCTTTGTAAGAAAAGAGGATTGCGATGTCAACACAATCACTTTGTGCCCATTATACATCATCTCTAACCGCGTGAGTGCCTTTTTAACTGCCCGAGACATGCTCCTGACGCTTCAGCTTACGATACGCTCCTTCATGAAATTCCTACAGCTTTATGTCCCCCACGTTCGACGACGTGTTGCAGATCTAATAGTTATGGATTTTTCTAAAACCTGGGCGGGAATTTTCCCGCTTGTAACTCTTATTTGATATAAATACCGTCCAAATTAACTCCTTATCTCACTTTTTCACTCATACACTAAACCTGCAAGTTTACCTACTCCACTCGTGCCTTCATAATTACCGAGAGCTAGTTCGAGGAGAGTTCTTTAAAACTTCTTTAGCTTATTTTATTTTCATCTACTTCTGTTTCTCTTCTGTGTCTTTTAATCCTCAGCTTTTCTTTGATCTCTTTATCTTTCAATACCTTCAACCCTCTCTTGAAAATTGGTAGATTCGCTTCTCTAGTAGATTTCAAGGAGAAAATAGAGGAGTTTAAAGCTCTGTATGGGATCCCGCCTGGAGTGTCCATTAGATATTGTAAGTTAGGAGAATGACATGAGAAAAGGTGGAAGGGGGAAGTAGTAATCCCGTTGATCGCCTTTATAGAGGGGGGGATGAGAATCCCCATGGGCACAATCACTAGGGATTAACTTAGGGCTCATCGACTAGCTCCCACCTAATGTGCCCCAAACATGTTTAGAATATTAGGTTGTGTAGATGTACTTAATGAGAGAATGGGTTTGGGACTCACCCATCATGATGTTAATTGGATCTATAACCTTCATCACCTAACAGGGCAGAGGTACTACATTAAGTCTAGGTTTCCTGAGGTTAGGCTTATCCAATGCCTCCCTAATTTCAATAAAGGCCTAAACAAGGATTTTTTTATTGTATCTGGGGAGTGGCATGATGACCTCCCCTGCCCAACGAGAGAGGGGAAGCCAAGTGGGGCTCTAAGTTTAGGTCAATTATTTCATAATCACTCCCCTTGCTCTGTCTTCTTTTAATTCATGTCTGTATATAAACACCCTTTTGATTTATGCTAAATTTTGTTGATGATTTTGCAAATAAACACATTGCTATGCTGAACTTCGCTCTTGCCAACCAGTTGAGCATGGACAAGATACTAAAAGCCGAAGTGTTCGTGCACAACAACGGTTAGCTTCGAGTATCGCATTTGATCCTCAGCTATACTCCCATATCCAAAAGCTTCCAGTCTCTAAAGTGCGTCATAAAGGCCAACAACCCCCACCTGCACCGAATAAGCGTCGTCTTTCCGGTTTTCTTCCTTCCCTAGGGCGTCCCCATCCCAAAAGGCACCCTCACCACATAACCTATCTTAGAAGGCTTTCCTACAGTAGCCTTTCCACCCCAACATACAACCGGTGAGGCTACCACCTCCCAACCCATCATCAAGGAAAATGAGGAAATCATTGAAGTCTCAGACTTCAAGGACGAATTTGACGTTTTCAACCAACCTTCTTCCCCGGGGAGTCCAGCCGGTGACCTCGGCATTACATCCTCACAACAAACAAGCCACCCACAAGAAGGACCCACCAACTCGGACACAATGTCGATCCAACGCAGAGGCAGATAGAGCCTCCAAGACTTGATGGAGTCCCAAGTGGGGAGTCAAGAGTCAGGTAAGATCGTCCAAACCAAACTTCCCTCCACTAAGGATCAGGAGCCAGGAAAGTCCAACCAGCCCAAACTTCCCTCCCTTCCACCCACTCAACCACAACGTGCTGACGAGGCTGATTTCAAAATAAAAATGGATCAGCCTAAGGGCAAGGATGTGGTGGTAGGGGGAAAAAGTCATCCTCCTAAGGAAGTTGGGCCCCAAAAAGGAGCCAAGCAGGCCCGGACATCCCAAATGGCCTTGGAGAAGAGGGCCAAGGTCCAGGCTCCTGCATCTACTCTAGCTTAGGCCCCGACCACGATTTTAGATGAAGATGCTATGACTACTAATGCCTCTATCAGAAGTTTTGATCCAGGAATAGCTGCTTGCGTGGCCGATGCGTTAAAGCAAGCTATTTTACTGCCCAAGGATATGAACGAGCTGAGGCAAATAAGGATGCATGAGGTCTTCCTCACACTGAAGAAGGAACTCACTCTTGTAAGACTACCATTTAACTCTTCTTCACTTTTTTATTTTTTAAAATTTTTTTACACTTAACTTTTCTGACCTGAGTATGCTTATTTGTTCCTTTTTATTTCTGGGAAAAGGCCATTCAAGTTGCTTATAGGGCTGAGGAGATAATCATCAGCACATATAGAACAATGAAGGATAAGGAGGCCAGGTGTGTTGCTACCCAGAAGACCTTTGAGGTGGCAGAGAAAAGCTACACGACGTAACTGCCAAGCTAAACTTGGCAAAAAGTGATAAAAAGAGGGCCGAGGCAGCTCTTAAGGTGGCTGAGAGACAGGTCGAGACTTAACGTCTGCAGTTTTGCCAGATTGATGAGGACTACGCGGCGCCAAAGAAACAAATAGAGGCCTTCAACAAAAGTCTGAGGGAGTTTGAGAAGGCTCAGGAGGAAGCCAACAAAGCCAAAGAAGAAGCAAAAACGGCTAAGGAGGAAGCTGAGAAGGCAAGGGATCAGGCCGAGCAGGATGGATATGATGCTGGGGTGGCTGAGATCGAGGAAAACCTCAGGTTGGAGGTCTCAGAGGTATGTAGACATTACTACCTCCAGGTGTGGAAAGAGGCACTCACCCAGGCTGGGGTTGATACCTCTTTTGCCCTCTGGAAGGTAAAAAGTGTTTACTATCCGCCAGCCATCTGAGCACCTAGACCATCTGTCCCTAAGGCTAATGCTACCTTCTAGGGAGTAGGTGCTAGAAAGATCAGCCTAGTCAAAGTCCTTCCTTTCTCTGGCCATCCATCTGTGGAGGTTAAGCAGTCTGAGGCCGTCGAGAAACCAACTGAAACAACCAAAAAGGTGGCCCATGATGCTGCCCAAGTCCCCATTGCCTTTAAGGAGCCTGCCAAGGAGAATGGATCTACCCAGCCAATGGAGATTGTCCTGGTGACCCTTCCTATCATCACCAAGGAAGACTAAAGGGTCTGCTTCTACCAACACAGCTCCTAACTAGCCTCCAAAGACTTCCAAGGACAAACTTGAAATAAATATAAAGCCGTGATTTGTCCTCGTCTATTTTTTTTTTTTTTTAATCTTAGACTTAGTAGGTTTTTTTTTTTTTTTAACTGTAATGCAATTTGACCCTTTGTAAGCAAGTTGCTTCTTCCTGAGGTTTAAATCAATGAAAGTTACAAGTCTTTCTGTCATGATTGTGATGTTTGTATCTTTTCCTTTATAATTTTTGTTTTACTTAGTACTGAATTAGCAGGACAATGAGATATGCCCCACTTTGTTATCTGTATAAGTGATAATACATTTCTAATTCATCAACAGAATCAAACGTTATTAAGTTAACAACATTAATAAAGCACATTATTAACTTCAAAATCCATACATCACAATAGAGAAATCATCCACATCATTTCCCATAAACCTAACGATCTTAAGGTAGTAATAAAATCTTGACCAGATAATAGCTCACAAATGCTTTAAGTAATGCTCATGAACTTCTGTTTGTTTAGATTATTGTTGTAGGAATCTCCAAGGTATGTGATCCAAGGAGCTAAGCGTAACCAAAATTCTGTTTTATACTTAGAAAAATGTTATAAAATATCAATTTACCCAAGGTATATAGTCCGAGGAGTCAAGTATAACCAAGATTCTATTTGATACTTAGTAAGTAACTTGGAGTGTTAATTTAACCAAAGTAGATGGCCTGAAGAACCAGACATAACTAAGGTTCTGTTTAACACTTAGAAAAATGTTAAAAAATTATCAATTTACCCAAGATATGTGGTATGAGGAGTCAGGCATAACCAAGGTTCTGTTTTGATACTTAGAAAAATGTTAAAAAATATCAATTTACCCAAGATATGTGGTCTGAGGATCCAAGCATAGCCAAGGTTTTGTTTGATACTTAGTAAGACAAATTGGAGTATTAATTTACCCAAAGTAGATGATCCGAGGAACGAGACTTAACTAAAGTTTTGTTTAACACTTAGAAAAATGTTTAAAAATATCAAGTTACCCATAGTATGTGGTCTGAGGAGCCTAGTATAGCCAAGATTCTGTTTGATATTTAGGAAAATAACTTGGAGTGTTAATTTACTCAAAGTAGATGGTCTGAAGAACCAGACATAACTAAGGTTCTGTTTAACACTTAAGAAAATATTGAAAAAAATATCAATTTACCCAAGGTATGTGATTCGAGAAGTCGAGCATTGCCAAGATTCTATTTGATACTTAACTATAATGAGAAATGTAACACATAAAGTAATAAGCGATATATAACGGAAAATACCTTCATTAATAATAATACCTTCGCAAGTTATTTAAACTCTAGGGACGTGGTACAACATTTTCATCTAGATCTTCCAGATAATAAGTCATTATCCCAGTTACGGAGGTAATACGATATGTCCCTTCCCAGTTGGGCCCTAACTTGCCCCAAGCTGGGTTCTTTGCAGAATCCAAATCTTTTCTTAATACCAAATCCCCTGGCGCCAATGGCCTTGATTTTATATTCAAGTTGTAGCCTTGTTTGAGCTTATGCTGATAGTACACCAACTGAACCATGACGTTTTCTCTTCATTCTTCAATCAAATCTAAGCTCTTTTCTAACAACCCATTATTATTACTCAGAGTAAAAGAGCTCGTCCTCAGCGTTAGGAAATCAGTGTCGAGAGGAATTATAGTCTTAGCCCCATAAGTCATTGAAAATGAGGTCTCCCCTGTGGACCTGCGAGGTGTAGTTCGATAGATCTAAAAAACGTGTGGCAGTTCTTCCGCCTATTTTTCCTTAGCATCATCCAACCTCTTCTTGAGCTCATTTACTATTACTTTATTGAAAGCCTCGGCTTGTCCATTTTCCTGTGGATAAGCCGGGGTAGAATATCTGTTCATAATGCCTAGATTACAGCAATATCTTCAGATGGCCTTAGTATCAAATTGAAGGTCGTTGTCTAAGATAAGGGTATGGGGAATTCCTAACCTAGTGACAATATTTTTCCAAACAAATCATTTTGCATCCAAGTCCTTAATATTTCACAGTGACTCAGCTTCAACCCATTTAGTGAAATAATCTGTGCCGACGAGCAACCACCTCCTATTCCTTGATGCTTTAAGGAAGGGTCCTACAATATTCAAGCCCCATTGAGCAAAAGACCAAGGGTTTGATAGAGGATTGAGGACACCCCCTGGTTGATGAATATTGGGAGCAAACCTCTAACACTGGTCACACTTCTTCGCATACTCTTGTACTTCCCTCTGTATATTTGGCCACCAGTACCCTTTGGTAAGAGTTTTATGAGATAAGGACCTACCTCCCATGTGACTTCCACAAATCCCTTCATGTAATTCTTCCAGAAGTAGCTTTGTTGCTTCAAGGTGTATACATAGCAGGTATGGTCTTGAAAAAGAGCGTTTGTACAGCTTTTGGTCCTCAAATAGCCAGAATCGAGGTGTCTTTCTACGTACTTTATCCGCCTCGGACTTCTCTTTAGGCAAGATATCTTCCTTAAGGAATAGCACTATGGGATCCATCTAACTAGGTCCCGTCATGATCTGATGAATTCAGATCATATCACCTTTAGTCGCAGTAGGCTTGTACAAGTCTTCAACGAGGATAACCCGAGATAAGCCTTGCGCTGAGAATGTTGCGAGGGTGGCCAGGGAATCAACGTGGGTATTCTTGCTTCTGGGGATTTGCAATAAAGTGAAAGATTCAAAATTTGACTGCAAATGTATTGCCTGATTCAAATATTCTTGCATTCTCATATCTCTGCCTTCCAATTCCCCTTTTACTTGGCCAACAACCAATCTTGAGTTAGAGAACATCTCTACTGCCTTTCCTCTCAACTTCTAGACTATGGTCATCCCAGCTAACAAGGCCTCATACTCAGTTTTATTATTTGTGGCCAAGAAACCTAACCTTAAGGATTTTTCGATGATGATCATCTCGGGAGAAGCTACAACCAAACTCACTCCTGATCTTCTTTGATTTGTCGCACCATCAACATAGACCTTCCAGAATGAAGGTTCATGGAGGGCAACCATGCCAACTAATTTTTCATCCATGTTCTACTTGTTTTCTTTTTCTTCTACAGAAGGCTCAGCAAACTCAGCTACCAGGCCTGCAAGAACTTAGACCTTAACGGAGGTACAAAGCATGTACTTAATATCAAAAGACCCTAAGATCGTACCCCATTTAGCAAGCCCTCCAGTATAGTCAGCACTTCGAAGTAACAATTTAAGTGGAAGTTGAGTTAGAACAACAACTATATGAGATTGGAAGTAGTGGGGAAGTTTACGTGTAGCGTGCACCACTACCAAAATGGCTTTTACCAGTGGTAAGTAATGAACCTCAGCCTAATGCAGTGATTTTTTTACATAATAAACTGACCTCTACACACCATTATTAACCCGTACCAGTACCAAGCTCACAGCATGTAAAGTAACAGCAATGTATGCAAACAAAACTTCATTCACCTTTGGTCTGGACATGATAGGTGGCCGAGAAAGGTATTCTTTCAGTTGCTAGAAGGCCAAGACACACTCTTCGGTCCACTCAAATCCCTTCCATTTGTTTAACAATTGGAAGAATGGTCTGCATCTGTCTGCTGACCGAGAAATGAATCGGTTTAAGGCAACAGTTATCCCTGTCAGCTTCTGGACCTCTTTAGGATTTTAAAGAGGCTGCAAATTGTTGATTGCTTTAATTTGGCCAAGATTGACTTCAATTCCTCTGGAAGTAACCATATATCCTAAGAATTTTCTTGAACCAACGCCAATAGAGCATTTAAAAGCGTTAAGGTGAAGATTGTGCTTCCTCAATATTCGAAAGATATTCACAAGATCACCAACATGCTCAGGCTCTACTTTACTCTTGACTACCATATCGTCTATATAAACCTTAATGTTCTTTCTTAACTATGGCTCAAACATCCTAGTCATCATCCTTTGATAGTTAGCCCTTGCATTTTTCAAGCCAAAAGGCATTACTTTGTAGTGATAATTTCTTATAGGAGTGACAAAAGCAGTTTTCTCCTAATTATCCAGAGCCAAGGGTATTTGATGATCATCCAGAGCCTAGGATACCCAACAGTGGTATCCACCAATTGATTTATACGAGGCATTGGAAAGGGGTTCTTGAGGCAAGTTTTGTTCATATCTGTAAAGTCTACACATGCCATTTCCCATTCTTCTTTTTCGCTACCATTGTATTAGCCAACCATTCAGGATAAAATACCTTCTTGATAGCACCTGCTTGTTTGAGTTTGATTACCTCCTTCTTGACAGCCTTAGAATGTTCTTTTGATAATCGCCGAGGTGGTTGCTTCCTCGGTATGACAGTTGGGTTGACATTCAAATGATGACAAATGAAACTTGGATCCACCCCCGGGGCCTTGTAAGAACTCCAAGCAAACACATCAATGTTTTTCCTAAGAAACATTATTAACTTGTCCTTCTCTTGAGGAGGCAGTTAAGTTTCGACCTGAAAGTACTTCTCCTTATCGTTACCTATAATAACCTTTTTTAACCCTTCACACTCTACCATCTCCATTGAATTCCCAGATAAAACCAACTCCTTTGATTGCTACAAACTTCGCTCATTTGATGCCGAGGACTCTCCTTTAACCTGATGTCTAATCGCGGCCACTAAACATTGCCTAGCCATAGACTAAGTTCCTATCAACTCCTTAACCTAGTCACTAGATGGATATTTCACCTTTAAATGCAAGGTAGAGGAGACAGCCCCCAAGACATGAAGTCAAGGTCTCGCCAGGATGGCTGTATAAGGAGAAAACGCATTTACCACGATGAAATTCACCTCTACCACCTTCAACCCAGCTTGCACTAGCAATTTGATTTGCCCCATTAGTATGACTACCTTCCAATTAAAACCTACCAAGAGTGAATCATAACTGGTTAAATCTCCATACTTCAGTCCCAACCCCTTATACAGTTCAAGGTACATAATCTTCGCCCTACTACCTTGATCAACCAATACCCACTTTACGTCATACCTTCCTATCCTGAGAGTAATCACCAACGCATCATCATGTGGCTGTAAGGTACCAGCCTTATCATCATCAGAAAAACTCAGCGCTGGATGAACCCCCATCCTGCTCCTCTTCGACTCTGGGATGGATGTCCCTACAGGTTGTTGGGCTATGGATAGCACCCTAGAGTAGTGAGAACCAACTCCTCCCGGGGAAGCAAGAATAACATTGATGGTTCTTAATGGCGGTTTCGAAAAAGCATCCCCCTGAAATCCCTATCCTGCTGGGAGTCCCTACCCATTGGGGTGATACAAGAATTGCTTTAACTTGCCACTTCAAACAAGTTACTGTAGACGGCTCCATAGAATTCGACAATCCTCGGTTGTATGTCCTCGCTCCTAGTGGTATTGACAATAAAGGTTTTGGTTGTATCTTGTTAGTTCTCCTCCCATTTTATTGGGCCATTGAAAGAAATGTTCATTCCTGATTTTTTCTAAGATTTGATGCACTGGCTCTCGAAACAACGCATTAACCACCTGTGGTGCAGCAACAACCCCAGACTGCCCAAAAAAATCTCGCCGAGGACGATTATTATTATACTTGTTCGACCTAAAATCCCTCTTATTCTGAGAGACCACCTTCGCTTTGCCCTTTCCTAGCTGCTGGTCCTCCTCTACCCTTTTATACTTGTCAATGCGGTCCATGAACTAGCGTACATTACTAACCGGTTTCCCTGTTAATGCCTTCCTTAAACCACGCTCGGCAGGTAGGCCAACCTTAAAAGTTCTTATGGCCACATCATCAAAGTCCCCATCAATATCATTGAACTTCTCCCAATACCTGTCTAAGTACGTCTTCAAGATCCCCCCCTTCTCACATAGTCATGGACAACAGAGAATCTAATGGCCAAGGGACCCTACTGCATGTAATGAAGCGAGAACCAAACGCCCAGGTAAGTTCCTTAAACAAATCAGTAGAACCTACTCCTAAATCATTAAACCACCTCATCGCCATAGGTTCCAAACTAGATGGAAAAATCATGCAAATTAGAGCCTCATTCTTGGAGTGCACGACCATCCTTTGATTGAAATGGCTCACATGTTCCACAGGGTCTGTTCGTCTATTGTACATGGTGAACGTTGGCTGAGTGGAGCACCAAGGAAGTTTCCTTACTTCAATTCTACGCGTGAAGGGTGACTTAGAAATCTGGTTCAACGCTTTGCTTATAGCGTCATTCCCCAGGCCTTTGCATGACAAACTCCTGTTCCTGCGGCCATAAGGGTTGTCCTCTTCATATGAGAAAGACTCACTAAGGGGAGTCTTTGACCTAGGCTTGTAACTGCTATCCCCCTCATCATCAGAAGAAGGGTAAAAAATGGAAGGAGTTCTCTTCCGTCGTTCGTGGCGCAACTTCCTCTTCAAATGATTGATCTTCAATTGCATGGACCTGGCACTATCCACATGAGAGACGTGGCTTCTACCCCGAGATTGACTCGTGTCAGTGTGGGTGGTGTGCACACTCCACTCCCGATCCCCTCTTTGCTCAAGATTAAGGGGATGATCTTGACGTTTGGACCCCAAAGACTCTGCCTGGTGAGGACCTAAACTTACCATAACTGGACGTTAAACTCAATGAAACACCAAGATTTCCCACAGACAGTGCCAATTATAAGGACCTAATTTACACCTAAGCCCAAAATAGGAATGGACCAAAATGCCCAATACAATGAATTTGTAGAGAGTGGGTTAGAAATCTAGGTTCTAATGAGTTTAGATAACAATAACAATGGGCCAATATTTCAGTATGATGAAAATGGAATAGTTTGTATATTGAAAATTGTCATCGGACTCAAGTCGAGGAGGTTGATTCCTATATTTCCTTCTCTTATGGTCAGATTACAGATATTCTTATAAAGTTTACAATATTTTTCTTTTCTTTTTTCTCCGATTCCCCTCTTCTCAGGGTTTCCTCTGCCTTTTATATCATTCTTCCTCCTCTCTCTAACCTCCACGTATGGATCAGCTTATTTGTTCGGATACTTGTCCTATTAACCCCTTTCTGAAGCCTTTGGAAATAGCTGTAAGGCTGAGCCATGCTACTCAGACATTACTTCTTCATTAATGTTGGCAAAGAGTTAGCTGTAAGGCATTTAATGCGATGGTAGCAGCTTTTCCTTTAGATATTTCATAGTTTCCATTTGTCCTATACTCTGGTGGTGCATATCCTTATCAACAGAGTCCAATGGGATGTTGCCTCTAGACGGTAGAATATCCATTCCGACCTCCACTTAGCTGAGCCGAGGAAGTATTCCTCTCGGATGATCATGATCAGACTTTACCTCCTCATATACCAACACGAACCCTTAGTAAGATATTTATCCATCCTCGGACTGCTTAACATCCTCGGATTGGGCCTCCGGCCCAATATGTATATAAATACGTACTCTTGGACCTATCTCCCCCACAATTTTAATTTCTTTTATTTTTATTTTTAATATGAAATTTGTTAATAGTGGAAATTATTAATAGTCTTTTATTTTTTGTATGAATATAAAATTTACAAATTATGGTAGTTAATAATAGTCTTTATTTTAATTGTGTAAGTATTTTTATTAAGGTTTAATATATATAAAAATGATTTAAAATTTATTTACAAAAATATATATATATATATATATATATATATATAAAGGATATGTAAAGTTGTAAGGCTTCCAAAAGTTATGTGGTAAAATATTATGAAGTTAACTAAAAGCCAAATAATATGAATAATGCTAAAAATACAAATTATTTTATAAAAAGTTTTACAAACTGCTGATGCGGTGAGTGATTATTGGTAAATGAAAAAGTGATATTAATAACGTGTCTAAATCAAAACTAGTAAAAGGTTGGCCACATTAACATTTTGTAAAAATATTATAAAATAGTTATGCCTGTGGTATTACTATATATATATATATTATTACTAATCAATAACTTGTAAAATGCACAAAAAAGTTTTTTTTTAATTATTTTTATAAATACAATAAAATTTCAATTGATGACTTTCACTCTATGATAACTTGCTTGTAACCCTTAACATTTTGTAAAAATATTATAAAGTAGTTATGCCTGTGGTATTACTATATATATATATATATATATTATTACTAATCAACAACTTGTAAAATGCACAAAAAAGTTTTTTTTTTTAATTATTTTTATAAATACAATAAAATTTCAACTGATGACTTTCACTCTATGATAACTTGCTTGTAACCCCATGCATATGCATGGATATACAATAAGATACATAATATAATTTTATATTTGATTAACTTTTAAAAAAAAAAATTGTAAGGATATTATTGGATATAAAATGTAAATTGTCCATTTTTTTATTATTATTATTATGATGAACTTTTTTTGTATGATTCATTTATTCTAGAATCTATGGTTTTTGTACTTAATAACTCACTTGGATGAATATTTATGATGTAGTCCCACATTTAATTCTAAAATTAAGAAATAAAACTCTTTAAGAATAAATAATTTAAAACACGTGACGCAAAATTGAAACTCTAATTTGAAATTCTAATGTGAATTTTTTTCAGTTTCACCTATTATTATATATATAGAGATATATAGATTGCTCTTTATTTTCAATATAATTGAATTGGAACCCATGGGAAAGTTCAACATAATTGTTTTTGGGTAAATTCCACTAACATATCATAAGGTTTGGGCAAATATCAACCAAGTTCAAAACATATCAAAATTGACCAATTTGGTCCTTAAAAGAGATTTTAATCCCTACTCTCTGCTAATTTCTCTATCTTCTCACAGTGACTCTCTCTCCTATTTTCCTCTTCTCTCCTCTTTTCAATCATCCCAATCTCTCTAATCTCATATTAGCCACAACCACTGTCACAGCAAACTAATAACAACCTAATTTTACACAGCTAAATCCTTAAATAAAAACCCAGATCCGAAAATCCCATAGCAAACCCACCACCACATCACAACCCACAATTACCCCTACTGCAAAAGTCACCCCATATCAGAATCTACTACCACCAACACCAAAAACTGATGCAAACCTTAATCAACACAATTTGAGACCCAACAAATAATATTGGAATACTTGCCCAATAAATCTAATATTTAGATTTTGATGGAAACCCTGATCCAACGTTTACAAACGAAATGCATACCAAAGGTATAAGTAACAGACCTCGACCCAATGATTATTACAAAATCACAAACAAAAGGTATAAAATTTAAACGCCACAAGGAAGAATTCCTAATAAGTTCATAGTTCTTGAAGAACCAAAAGAAGAGACAAAACCTCACTTTTTTTTTTTTTAATTCCATCATCCCTTCATTACAATGAGTGCATGCTATTTATAAGACATGACTAAAAATAGGAAAATATAATTAAAAAAAAACGTATGAAATAATAGAAGCCTAAATTAATGTTGATTTGGTCTGAAATAAGCAGCTCCAAAATAGGATAATAGCTAAAAAAAACATTCTAAATAATAGAAACCTAAGATTAAGGTGGATTCGTCTGAAATTAGCAGCTCTAGAATAGAAAAAATAGCTGTTAATTAGTATGGAGCTGCAAGGTCAATCAGTCATTAATCCACATCATAAATCATGCCCAATTAAGGCAGATCAGCCCTCAATAACTTGAATTAAATTTATTACGCTTTCATCTTCTTTTGGGCCAAGTTTGGAATGTCCTGTGTTAGAATCAGCCCAAATCTTTTAAATCTACCCTAACCTCTTGAATCAGTCCATTAAGTGCTTCTTTGATCTTCTTGGATCTTGCTCTAGTAATAGGCCCAACTAGAACATGCAATGGATTCTTTAGTGCTTGTTGATTCTCATCATTGCCCTTCTCTTCAAAATGATTCTTCCTCGAATCGTCACCCACATCAAAAGGAGAAAGATCAGAAAATTAAATGTAGCACTAATGTTATACTCGCCTGGAAGATCCAACTTGTATGCATTATCATTGATTCTCGCAAGGACTTGAAATGGACCATCCCCTCTAGGATGTAGCTTGGACTCCCATACGCACCCAAACCCAATCACCCGGTTCAAAGAGAACTTGTCTACAACCCTTGTTGGCTTTGGTCGCATATTGTTCATTTTTCTTTTCTATATGTTGCCGGACACTTTCATGCATTCAAATTGCTATTGCATAGCCTGCAACATTAAGCAAGACTCCTCCCTTGCCTCTCTATTTGATGCTTTACCCTTGAAAGACATACTTTTGAAACTATAGAGAAATGTTAGAAATAACTCCTCACAACACTCCCTCACGTGTTTGCACTCAAATTAAGTCACGCACACTCGTGTTTCACTCTTAAATTGGCTTTTTCTAATTTTAGTCTCACACCCTCTTGCCTTTTTCTACTCGTAGCTTCTCTTTTTCAGTTCTTCATTAAACTAATAAACTTGATCAAGAAATTCAACTTGTAGTATTTAAACCAATAGTGACGGCAAGAAAATATTACAGAAACAATGAATCAAAGGAAGATGACAAAAGAAAACAATATTTTTGTTTGAGAGAACTGAAACTACAAACAATTTTTTTCTCTTTTCTTTACTTTTCTGACGTCTCTTCTTCTTTTTTCCATGTTTTTTTTTCGTTTTTTTTTTTTTTTTTTTTTTACCTTGGTGCACGATTTTAACTTGGTGCACGTCACAAAATAAGAACAAAGAATAAATACCACAAAAGTAACAAGATAGGATAATAATAGGAAACAAAAGATAAAGTGATGGTAAAACTGATTTTAGAACCTGGCTTTGATACCAAATTATGCAAACTTCAATCGACACGCTTTGAGACCCAACGAATAGTATTGAAATACTTGTCAAAGAAAGCTAAAATTCAGATGCTAATAGAAATCTGACCTAACGTTTATAAATGAAATGCAAACCAAAGGTATAAGTAACAAACCTTGACCCAATGATTATTACATAATCATGAACCGAGTGTTTAAAATTTAAATGCCACAAGGAAGAGTCCCTGAAAAGTTCACAATTCTTGAAGAACCAAAAGAAGAAGCAAAACCTCACTTTTTTTTTTTTTATTCCATCATCCCTCCACTACAATGAGTGCATCCTATTTATAAGACATGACTACAAATAGGAAAAAAAATAATAGAAGCTTAAATTAAAGTTGATTTGGTTTGAAATTAACAACTCCAAAATAGGAAAATAGCTAAAATACATTCTAAATAATAGAAGCCTAAAATTAAGGTGGATTTGGTCTGAAATTAGCAGCTCCAGAATAGGAAAAATAGCTATTGATTAGTATGGAGCTGGAAAGTCAATCAGTTATTAATCCACACCATAAATCACACCCAATTAAGTCAAATCAGCTCTCAATAACTTAGATTAAATTTATTACGCCTTCATCTTCCTTTGGGCCAAGCTTGGAATGTCCTTTGTTAAAATCAACCCATTAAGTGCTAATTTGATCTTCTTGGATCCTACTCTAGTAATAGGCCAACTGGAACATGCAATTAATCCTTTAATGCTTGTTGATTCTCATCAAAAACCACCACCAGCCACAAAACCCAGCCAAACTCACAACAACAAAACCCAAATCATCCAACAAAATCCAAATCCCAAAAATCCATAGCAAACCCACCACCACATCGAAACCTACAACCACCCCCACTGCAAATCCACCCTAGATTGCCCACCACCACCACCACCACCACTGGCCACAAACCCTAACCTAACTCATACCAACAAACCCAAATCCTCCAACAAAAATTAAATCCAAAAAAACCCATAGCAAACCATCCCACCATATCGAAACACACAATTACCCTATTACAAATCTACCCTAGATTGGAACCCACCACCACCATTGGCCACAAAACCCAAATAAAAAACTCAAAAACCCACAACAAACCCATTATTATAGTTACTTGAGAGCACACCATGGTCATTGCCTGAGAGAATAAAGAGATAGTGAAAGGATGAGTCTTGAGAGAGGGATAACAGAGAGAGAGAGAGAGAGAGAGAGAGAGAGAGAGAGAGAGAGAGAGAGAGAGAAATGAAAATTGGTTAATGAAGGGGTAACGAGTTAGGGGTTAAATTGTATTTTAAGTACCAAATTGGTCAATTTTGAAATGTCTTGGACTTGATTGGTAATTGCCCAAATCTCAAGGTATGTTAATGGAATTTACTCTCTTTTTTTTATTGGGTAAATATAAAACTTTATAATTACGGTTGCTATTAATTGTCATTTATTATGAATATTTTTATATAGAAGAGCATATTCTACCATTAGGCATTTATTATGTTATGTTTTTATGATGGAATTATATATACTACCATTGAAATAAAATATGATTTGTCAAAATTTCATTTGAGAATTCAAATATATAAAGAAAATTTTAAATTTAATTATATATATATAAACTAAAGACATTTAATTTTTGTTGAAATTTTTTTTATATTTTCTAAAATGATATCAATTTTTTTTAATCATCCATTAAAAAAATTCTCTAAAAGTACTTTTTAACACGATTACCCTTTTATATATATTAGGTATATTGATAAATTATAGATATAGGTAACTTTTATTATTTATTTTGTTAAAAGCATTAATAAAATATATTAAACGTTCTCTCATAAAATTAAATATAGTAAGATGATAATGGACAAAAGAAGTGAAGACAGAAGATTGTGCGAAAGAAAAAATTATTAGGTACTTTTGGAGTATTATAAATGTGTATTTTTTTTTCTCACATAAATAATAAGATTTACCATAAATTTAATTAGTAGAACTCACTATTTATGTGAAAAAAAAAAATACATATTTATAATATTATGAAACTACACGATAATTTTTCACGGGAAAAATATGAGTAATGGATAAAGCTTACTTGTAATAGAAGTATAGAATAAATCAATGAAAGAGAGAGTGCGGCTGGTCATAAAGCAAAGTCAAAGTCAAAAAAATGTGTAATTAAAGGCCACAAAAAAGTATGTCATTTCACATTTGATCAAACGGGGGAAGAGAGATTTAGTTCAAGCAAGAGTAAAGAAAGTCAACCTTCTTGGGCGACAGGAACTTGGTTGTACTTTAACCTAAAGTCTTCAATTCCTTAACTCACTTTGAATCTTTTCGTATAAAATTCGAAAAGTTTACGGTGACGGTGAGATATTCTTATCATTCACTTCACGAGCTGGACTCAGTCTTCAAGTTGATTGGGCACGAAAAGTAATGAACAGGTTCGCGTTAATGAGTGCATTTAAAATATTAGTTAATAATTTATTTTTTTAAAAAAATTATTTTACTTATATAAGAAATTAAAAAGATAGTCAAAACATTAATTTTTTTTTCTTTCCTATAAAACATTTCTTTAAGAAAAAGTCCATAAACACCATAAAATTGACCAAAAATTTTATATTAATTAATGTGGTCAATTTTTAATAATAAATTAAAAAAATAATGTTAATGGTAAATTCAAATAAAAAATAGTTAAAAACTTATTAACTCAGTTGTTACGATTTTTTTTTGTACATGTAGCATTACGCTAAAAAGTTAGACTTAGAAGGTTTAAATTATATTATTGTACCATACAATTACTATCTCTACGTGAGACGTACAAGCTAATAGGGTAAAAAAAAATAGATTTAAAAAAAAAATTGACCTTATTAATTTTTACACATCACCTGAAAGTGATAATTACATAATGCAATAATCCTAATTATTACACTGAATCTCAATCCATCTTCTTTTTGCATAGAAATTTCAACAATGTCTTTACAATATAAGGTTTTTGACAAGAATATGAACTAGCATATTGGAAGAAAAAAAAAAAAAGATTAATATAGAAATTGTTTTATTAGGATTTAAACCAAAAATCAATTTAAAGGAGATATTATTATTGGAAAATTCTAGGTAATCTTAGAGTACAGAGAAATTCTGCTTCTTTCTTTTACATTCGTGATACACACAACTATAAATTTAATAAGTAAATTTCACTATGAATGTAAAAGCAGGGAGTACTATTTTTTATACTCTGGGAATAACTAAAAATTACTCATTACTATTAGACTAGATAAATATTACCCACCTTTAAATAATGCATCAAAAAAATAAGATTATATAAACCATACCAATTTCTACCTTCATGCGCATATATATATATATATATATATATATATATATATATATTATAAAGCTCCAATGAAGTAATTGTCTAATTAAAGTCAATTCTCTTTCTTACTATCAAAGAGCTTGTGCCTCGCTAATGCTAACCAATGGCGAGGACAAGGGGGCAAATTATCAAAATCATTTCTCAACCAACAATAAGTGATTTTTTATTGTCCACTTTTTAATTGTTATAAAGCATGCATCTTCATACACTAATCATAATAAATCATAAAAAATATTTAAAAATAATATTAAATCAGGAAAATAATGTATTTCAAAAACCTAAAATTTTGGACCCTTTTAGAATATAAAACAGATTCTTTATATTAGCCACTTTTTGCACTACTAAGTATTTTTTTAAAAAAATTTATGTACTATGAGCTATTAAGAGATTTAAGATTCAATTTTTGCATATACTAAAAATTGATTTGTGTCTTAGTTTGATGAGAAAATGCAAAATTAATAGAAGTGGACACTATAATTTGAAATTCTATAAAAAAAATTAACAGAGAATAAATATAAAAAGATGCTTATGCATAAAAAAAAAAAAAAAAAATCCTTTGAATGCATCATGCATGCATAACACATGTAGTAAAACTAATATTTCATTTTAACATGTCCCACTAGACGTGTATTTGGTCTAATGAGAAAGTGCAGAATTAATAGAAGTGGACACCATAATTTAAAATTTTATATAAAAAAAAATTAGCAGAGAATAAATATGGAAAGATGCTCATGCATAAAAAAAAATTCCTTTGAATGCATCATGCATTCATGCATGCATAACACCTGTAATAAAACTAATATTTCATTTTAACATGTCCCACTAAACGTTTATTTGGTCAAGCTTAAAATTTCTCCTTTGACAGACAGTTGTATTTTACCCAGTTTATTTAGTATTGTAAACAAAATAGAATTTAATTTTTTTTAGGATACAAAAGAATCTTGTATTATAACTTATTCTATTTCTTAATTTATTTAATATATATATATATATATATTATTATTATTATTATTATTATGAACAAGACCTACTGACAAAAATAACCATGAGCTCGACCTCATGGTAGCCCCATCTGTATTTTATTTCCTGTTCTTGGAGATTCTCTCTGTTTCACAACTCTCACTCCTGGTCTCCCTCCACCATAAATACCCCATTCTCACCTCTCCCACACTCCTTACCTCTCTTCATTAAAATACTCTCTCTCTCTCTTTCGCAACCCATCATTACCAACTCATCACCAACGCAAATTAAAGTCACAAACTTCTTTCACTATTTTATTCTCCTTTCCCATCTCTATTTTCTTTCCTTCTTTCCTGTACTTCATTCAAACAAATTTTAATATGGTGGTGCCCTCTCCAACCCCACTTAGCACCGGAAAAGTTCGAGCTGTCGACCTTCCTATCATAGACCTTTCGGCACAGAGATCAGAGGTGTCGAAGCTCATTGTTAAGGCATGTGATAAATTTGGTTTCTTTAACGTCATCAACCATGGTGTCCCAAATCACATTATAGCTAAACTAGAACATGAGGGCCTTAGTTTCTTTGCCAAACCAGTGCCTGAAAAGCTACGAGCTGGCCCGGCTAATCCCTTTGGCTATGGCTGCAAGACCATTGGTTTAAATGGAGATATGGGAGAGCTTGAATATCTTACATTTAATACTAATCCTCTCTCCATTGCTGAGAGATCCAAAACTATCTCCGATGACCCTTCGAAATTCAGGTATTTAATTAATATCTTTTTCATTCATTCTTTTATGCATTGCAACGGTTGCATGGTGTACAAAAGGTCGGCCTTTAGTCTTGTTGTTAATTTCGGGTGTTATTTCCCTTTGCAATGGTATCAAAAAAAAAAAAAAAAACGGTTGCATGGTTTGTCTTTGTATCTTTCTCAATGTCTTGTAACATATATTTTTTGTTTCTATATTTTGCGCCTATTTTTAATTTGGCCCTCAAGCTTTTACTATTTTTATTTTGGTTTTTATATTTTTAAATTTGTTGTCATTTTGATCCAACCGACATCATATCATGAAAATTGTTTACATAACTAATGGATTACATTGCTAGTTAAAAATAAAGTTTTCGTAAACAAGATGACAACAAAGGTTAAAATGACAACAAATTAAAAAATATAGGAACTAAATAAAAGTTGTAAAAGTTTGAGGACCAAATTATAAAAAGGACAAAAATATGATGACCAAAAATTTGTTTTTCTTTTCTTCGTTTGATAGGATTTAAACCTAAAGATCACTTGCATGACAATTATCTTTTATCATCCACTTAAGAAAATAACGGTTTTTTTTTTTTTTTTTTTTTTTTTTTTTTTTGTTGTGGGATTTGAACATAAGCCTCTAGTTTAACTACAATAAACTTTACCAATTGTGTTAATAGAATCCACATAATTACTTCATGTTATTCATAATTTCTTGTAAGTTTTAGGTGGTATATAATATATGCATGGCTGCCAGATTATGGACAACACATTTCTAAGAAAGGGCAGTGACCAAATAACTAACAAAATTATGTACAATGGAATTATTGGTCAAATGAGTTTGGAGGATTTTTTTTTTTGATACACTTAAATTAATAATCATATAATTTGTTTAGATGAGTTAAAATATAAGTGATAGAGAAATTGGGTTCAAATCAAAATAAAATAAGGTTATCAAAAAAAAAAAAAAAAGACTTTGTACAAGTGTGCATATCAATCATATTTTCTTTGCATTGGACCATTGGGCATCACAAATTTTGCTGGCATACCAGGTGACTTGTTCATTTCAGTGACTTTTATAGAGTGACATGGAATTTGGAACCATCTTGAAATGAGTTGTAGTTGCCCAATAAACACAAACCAAAAAGAAAAAGTGTGGGGAATGAGTTGTTATCTTTTTAGCCCGACTGGCATTACAATTTCCTTGTTCCTGTGATGTATAATGAATCTAAGGACCTTGTGCTTCACATTGAAAATTTATGAGGTGGGGTATTATTGTAGCATCCTATAACAACATTTCATTGTAGTACCCTCAGAAAGCAAGACTTTCTGGTCCTCTTGTAATGTTTATTTTGCTAGACGATAACTCACTATCTTAATTGTGTCCTAGTATAATGGAAATGACCTTACAAACTATGGTAGATCTTAGGAACTTACATCAAGTTTATTACCATCAATAATAAGATCTTATGAAATGGCAAACTCTAGCTACAAAGAGAAATAATGCGATATGCATGCAAGCTGAGAAAATACAAAATAATTGCATAATTTAAGTTGCTAAGCTTGTTATTTGTTTTCGTTGGAGTATATGAAAAAATTTTGACTTTTCTTTTGTTCTATTTCCTTAAGATAATCTTCTCCAAAATATATATATATATATATATATATTTCTACGTAATGGAAATTTATCTGTGCATTTGATTAGTTTATTATGCTTAAAATTTGTCCCTTTTTTTTTTATGGGAAAAAATTTGTCCCTTTGATCAGCTTGAAAAATGTACCTTTTTTTTTTTGTTAACATCTATAACCAACTTAGCCAATATAAAATATATATATATATATATTTGTGAAAGGCATTGATTAGTTTATTCACATGAATAGTGTCGTGTAAAGCCTACTTTGTAGATAAAATTGTGGCTACTATTTGACATTATAGGAGAAAGTGTACAAGTTTTATAATTACAATGTAAATGAATAGTGCTAAAATATATAGTTTATTTTATTTTTTTGTGAAATTGAACCATCTAAATTTTTATTAAAATGAATAAAACACACCTGAATTTTTACGAACTTATAAAACGGCCCTAAGTCACATGGGTCTACGAGATACATTGTTCCTAAAAGGCGGGATAGTATGTCAGAAACAGTTTTTCCTCTTCCATGCATGTTCCAACTGGCACGGGGGGGCACCTTCTCATTGTTAAATTACAAAGAAAATTTGGGCAAAGAAAAAAAGAAAAGTAAAGCTAGTAGCAGCCTAGTACAAAGTACTATCAGAATGACAAGTCAAAGAGATACATCAAGCAGGCCCAATCAAATCAATTTCAGAAAAGTTGAAAAGGATAGGGAGACCTCCCAAAAATAGAGAAAGGAAAAGCACGCTAAAATAGATAATTGAATAAAAAAAAATATGGCACTGGCCACCCAAACTGTCTAGAGTCAGTGTTATAATAGGAGTATAAATCTTCTCCTTTTTTTTCATAATTGTTGATATAATTTGTCTGTGGTTGTAAATATTTTATGGGTTTTTCTTTGTGTTGAGTGCTTTGAAATATTAAACCATTCGTGTCTAAAATAATGATTACATGCTCATGTTCACGTTTGTGTAACAATGGTGGTGTTTTTTTGTACGACAGTTCTATTTTGAGTGACTATATTGAAGCAGTTAGAGGTTTGGGGTGTGAGCTTTTAGATCTAATGGCAGAGGGGCTATTGGTCACAGACACATCAGTTTTCAGCAGGTTGATCAGGGACGTTGATGGTGACTCAGTCCTCAGGCTCAATCACTATCCACCTGTACAAGTGGACTGTAAGGATAAGGACACGTCAGACCCTTATGATAATAGAAATAAGGTAGGATTTGGAGAGCATTCTGACCCTCAGATCTTGACCCTACTTAGATCGAACGATGTGGGTGGCCTCCAAATTTCTATAGAAGATGGGGTGTGGATCCCAGTCACACCTGACCCCAATGCTTTTTGTGTTAACGTGGGCGACATGTTACAGGTTGGTACTCCCTTCTCTCTCTTTGTCATGGTAATCATCATAAAATGTTTCAGACTTAACAAAAAATAAAAAATTCATAACAAGTTTTAGAAGATAAGGTTCACAGAAACTGGCGGAATATGCAGGGAATCACTGCAAAAATTTCACAGCTAGCTAAAGATTTGATTGTATGTAGGGGCCCAAATATCAGTTCCCAACAAGAAAAGAGTCAGGCAATTGGGTAAATAACATTACTAGCTATGTTTGAGAACAAATGGAACTGAAAGGGCTTGGTCCATTGGACAGTTTGCCATTTATGGTGTGTCCTTTTTTTCCAATAATATCAGTAGAATACATAGAAGTGAAAAGAAAGAACATCACAAGTGCTTTAGGTAAATTACCTCTTGCTAACAAAAGGAGCATTCTTTTAACTAATAAACCAAAGAGGGCATTCCAGCAAAAAAAAACCAAAGAGGGCATTGCAAATTTCAATATTATGAAAATGAAATATTTTGCTAAGTCTTTCGGAACTCTATGCATGTATGCAACCATTTAGTTTTACAACCCATTTCTATACTCATAAAAGTATTTTCTTTGAAGTTGTTTTTACTTTCTAATTTATAAAACATTAGCCATTAATAATTACCTTATGCG
Source organism: Castanopsis chinensis (assembly GCA_032878915.1). Lineage (NCBI taxonomy): Eukaryota > Viridiplantae > Streptophyta > Magnoliopsida > Fagales > Fagaceae > Castanopsis > Castanopsis chinensis. The sequence goes on from JAVQMG010000113.1 coordinate 5,201,666, forward strand.
TTATATATATATATATATATATATATACTCTCCACAAATGTGGAGTTAGTATGCTGTGAGAAAAAAGATAAATATACATAATGCAGAAAAAATACCTTCTCCAAAATAACATTTACTTGGTAGAAAAAGGGGTTGACAAGTAGATCTTAAAATTGTGTTATTGCTTGGATGAATTTATTTTATAAAATAAAATAAAATGTTTACTTTTTTAGAATTACATTTTTCAGGATATAACATAAACTAAATAAATGAAAATAAGGCCATCCAAATTCCAAACACATAGATGTTGAGGAGGTAGGACTTAGTAGTAATTATCAAAACGTTTTTTTTTTTTTTTCTTCTCGTTTTACCTAAGAAGATAGTGCACTAATGTTAATTTTTATTTATTCCTATACTTTCTGAAGGCTATGACAAATGGAAGATTTGTTAGCGTTCGACATAGGGCACTAACAAATTCGTGCAAGTCTAGAATGTCAATGGCTTTTTTTGGGGCTCCTTCCCTACAAACAAGGATAACTGCACCTCCAGAATTGGTAACACCCAACAGGCTCTCTCTCTACAGGCCCTTCACTTGGGCTGAATACAAGAAAGTATCATACTCTTTACGCCTCGGGGATAGTCGTCTTGAGCTTTTCAGGAAATGCATAGAAGACTGAGTTGCTCCCTAAATTTACTGCAAGCTCCAAGATATGAAGGGTTTTTTACTTTTTAGTTTCTCTTTTTCTTTTTTGTGCAGGGTGGGTTGGGGTGCCCTTTAAGGCTACAAAGCTTCCCATAGTTTTGCGTATGGAACTATATATTATAGACTTTTAATCTCGAAATGGGAAAAGAGATTTGTAGCAGGGTGGGTTAGGGTTGCCCTTGAAGGCTTTACAAAGCTTCCCATAGTTTTGCTTATGGAACTATATATTATAGACCTGTAATCTCGAAATGGGAATAGAGATTTGTAGCATTGTTCTACTATAGGGGTTCAGTGTTAGTGTAATTTCAGTCATCAAAGGAAAATGCCCCATTCTCTTGTGTGTTAGTGGATGTGTCCATTATAAATAGGTACCAATAATGATCTCATGTATCAAATATCTCTCACACTGTGGATTCCAGAACCATGTGAAGCCCACAAACTACGAGAGACGTGACGCATTTATCTGATGGATGATGCATGAGACACCCCTCAATACATATAACCGCTCTTTTACCTCTAGGTCTACTAACATCATTTAGAAATTCACAAGGCAACAAGACCTTTTTCTTCAGGGGCTAGCAAAAAAATCTACGATCTTATTAGATTTTCTGTACGCAACTAGTTTTACAATCATGAAACCTAATCAAGCACTTCTCGTATGTCTATGATCACTCACTTGACTATCAAAAAAGCTGTTTCTTAATAATGCATCAGCATGCTTATTAACAATAGAAAAGAAGCAAGAGCTGGTAATTTTAACAAAAACGGTAAAGTGCAAGGAAATGAAGAATTGTACAGTAAAGTCTTTGAGCATTGTCCAAATAACAACTGCAATTCGTGTACAAGCAACTGTTGATCATAGAACAAATAAGAAGCTCTCAAAAAATAGAGCCATCAACATCAGTAAGTCCCTGGTTCAAATAATGGGACAACAAAGAATAACAGGACCACAACCTAAGATTAGTCCTGAAAGTACTACTAAGAGTCTTGAATTAAATGAAGTCACCTTCACGTAATACCAGAGTTTTTAGCTGAGCGCACACTACCCTAGCTTTATTGTTTTGCAATTAAATACTACAGAAGGTGTTAAGGTGCTCACTTCCCATTGGACAAGATCTGGGACCTTGCAGCAAAACGTGAACACTTCTTTCGACCAGATTTGTTAAGTGCACAAACACACGTTTCAAGGAGCTCATAATCCTCCTCCCAGAACAAGAAGGATGCCTTCTCCGGATTTTCCAACAGCATCTTTGATGCTAGAAAACCAGCAATAGTCCAAGTTTGGAAAAGCCGGGATTGCTTCCCTATGAATCTCCCACTGCGCGTGTCATAATATTCTGGCCACTGATCAGCTGAAAGTCTCTTCTCTGCCAAAGAAACCGCCTTCTGTGCTAATTCTGGCCTCCCCATCTTAATGCAGGCCAATGTGAACTAAAAATAACATGTAATAGAATGTTCAACAAGTCAGATCATTGATAAAGCCAATACCCAAAATCAACTTTTACAGCATGACCTGGTTCAAAGAAGATACATGGAACCTATCCAATTGTACAACAATCAACTTACCTGCCAGAGCAGCGTTGGCCAAGATCCACCATTGTGATATGACCAGGGGCTGCAAGCAAGCAGAAAGAATCAGATTTATGCAATAGGGACAATAAGAAAAACAACAAACTTCCAGAGTCTCACGTATTCTTTGGGTCACTGCCAGTGATGATACGCCATTCCTCATATTCTAAAGCAGGATAACAAATTTTAAGAGGCATTTGAGCCACAAGATCATCCCACTTAGCCTCGATCAAATTCAGAATTCCATCATTCTGCTGGGGGGTGCCTAAAGACGAAACAATGGCCCACAGATTTCCAAGTGTGAAAAACCTAAAATCCATATGAGCAGGTTGCAGATTGCCAATGAGGTAGCCACCTTCCTCGGGAAACCAATCTACTAGCCAAGAAGGAATTTGATCTGGATAAATATTGAACTTGTTGGTAGCATCCATAGAGTATTCCTCAGTCTTGTAACGATAAATCTCATTGATCTTCTTCATATCCACCCAATAATACTCTCTAATATGAAAGGAGAGTGCACTGAGTCGATTATTGATAGCAGCCACCAAATTCTTGGTTCCATCATTGATAATAAGCATCTCCCGGGAACAGCGTAGAGCTGAGTAGAATAGTGCCTGCAAAATGAGTTCTCTTGAGCAAATGGTAAACCTTGAGACCAGCAAAAGTGTGAAATAACACTAATAACAGTGAGGAAAAAAAGGAATGGGAGAACATCAAAGATGAATAAAACAAGCATATTTGCAATATTACAGACACCAATGAAATCAGCCTGTGACAAAATAAACATAGAACAGTATAGTCCACCAAAATTTAGCTGGAATCTTATGTATACCAAGCACAGACATTAGATTTTGAAGTAACATCTTTCTCTACTTACTTGGATTTCAAGAGGGTGTCCATGAATACCCATCCGTCTATCAATCATACAGGAACCATCAGTGACTAACAGAGTGGGAAACATGTCAAACCCATCAGCTAAACACAGATTGAGGATTAATCTTATTCCTGTCTGGACATCCACTCTTTCTTGCAACGCATAGTCGCCTGTGATCTTCCCATATGCTCTCAACAAAATAATCCACCACAATCCTATCAAAGTTGTAAATGAATACTTCAAACTCTTTTTTTTTTCCCCTTATGCCAACACTAATGTGAAATTTGTAATGTCACAAAGAGTTGAGAATAATATGGTTTTGAGCTTAGGCACTCATTGTACACAAGAAATAAATAAATAGTACTCAAATTCGAAGCATCAACAAATAAAAAGCAAGATTGCCAGCAACCAAGCAATTATAATTGAAGCTTATGCCATGATATTTAATGGAAAATAACTAGTAATTTAAAATTACTATAGTGACCAGAACTATGATCATCTTACCAGAATCAACAGGTGCAACACGACCAATGGCTGATTCACCAAAATCAGGATCCAAAACATCCTCAAATGCTTCTTCGTTTCCATCAAGAGGGACAGTTCTAACTTTAAAGCTTGCTGGCATCAACCCCTGCCCAGGACTGTAGCAATCTACAGTCTTCTCCCAGCTCTAATAATGAAGCAGAAAACAAAGGATCAGAATAGGAAATTTAATAAATTGACAATACTCACTCAATAGACTACATGATTACAAGCTCATTTTCCAAAACCCAATCAACAACCTAATCATTATGCTTCCCTACTCCAGCATGGTATTTCAAAAGTACCAAATTCCCTAGTCAAAAGCAAGGAACTTTTTTGATACTCACAAACAATGAGCATAAATGTTATCTCATTTGGCGAAATTCCACCCATCAACCATATTACAAAACCAAATTAGCATTATATCAAGAAACTTTCTAACATACTTATCAGTAGCTAACTTAAGCAAACCAAGCAACTGAATACACTCTTAGGGCAAAACTTGGATACATTTCTTTTAAGTGTTGTGCATTAAGGGTTAGTTTCGTTAAGCATTTTTGGAGATTAAAAGAGCATTTTAAACTTAAAACACAAGTTTTCCAACAACTTATATAAATGCACCCTAAGTTATCTTAAAAACTGTGCCCAAGTTTTATCCTACTCTCTTATGCCAAAGTTATACACACTAAAGCCATTCACTTCACAAAAACAAACACCCAAGTTACCATGGAACTTATATAAAAAGTAACAACAAAACAACCGCTATCAATTACAACAATGTGCACGTAAACAAATAGACGAAACAAATAAGATCATAAAAAAAAAAAAATACCTGCAACTGCAATGTGTGAAGAAGAAAATTCTTCACAATCTCCCCTTCTCCATTAAGCAAGAACGCGAGCGCGGACGGGACAAAGTCTCGAATAAACACCTGATCATAATTTAACGGTTGCTTGTCCACGGGATCATTAGCCGCGACAGTCCCCACGGGATTCCCACAATAACTAACCACCGCATTTCGAAGCAACCTCCACGCCTCTTCCTCAATCTCCGAAACCTTCCTCTCACCCAAAGCCTTCGAATCATCATCTATATTTATACCCGACCCATCTAACCCTACCCTACTAGACTCTTCTTCCTGAACCAAACCATGACCCTCCTCGACCTTCTCGATCACCAGAGGCTTCAGATTCAAACCACCTTGAATGTAAATCCTCTCGAAACCCTTCTCGTTAACAACATTAGTCGTTGAGTCCACCGAGGTGGTCGTCGAGAGGTTCCTTAGATCCGAAGCAACATGGGAAATTACCAGACTACCCCTACCTCTACCCCTACCCCTACCGCTACTCCAAATCTTATCAACATGGTTAAAGAAAACCCTAGACTGATCCCAATTCGAACCGGAGACAATAAAACATCTACGGTTCGATTCGATTACGCCTATGTACCCTGTGATTTGAGAACCACAGCTACGAAATCGACGGGACTTGAATTGTTTGGTTTGTGATTTCGACAAATTGTTAAAATTACTAAAAATTGAGGAGCTATTGTAGCTGATTAGAATTCTACAATAGGGTTTCATAGTGGAAATTCCAATACAACTGCTGGAATTCATTCTTTCTTTCTTTTTTTTTATTAATTTTAATAAACTAAATGGTTTAATATATTAGTACAATTTAATTAACAGCTCCGTTGATCTTTTTGAAAATTTGAAAAACAGAGACTGTGAAATGAAAACTATATGTTATATACAATAGTCTTATGCGAAATGGAAATGGAAATTTGATTGGAAAGTATTTTACTTACAGTTGATGGAGCGAACGGTTTGAATGAGGGAGAGATATTTTTTTGCGTGTGGGTGTTTGTTTGTGTGTGAGAATAGTAGATTTCAAAATGGAGGTTCATACCAGATTTTATAAGCGGAAATGGGAAAGTTCGTTGGGGAAGAGAAAAGGAACGGAATTAGGAAGACGTTGAATGTGAATTCAAAAGTGGAATTCGTTTTTACATTACTGTCCCTGCACGTGTAAAACGTTTGATGTTGTTGAGGAGAGAATTACGGATATGGGCTTTCATTTAGAGCTTTTGAATTTATCATGAATTTGTAGCAGTGGGTTTATTATTAGGCACGCATAAAAAATTGAATATTTGTCATTAAGTTCTACTTACTTAAATTATTTTTTTGTATGGTATTATTTATATAAAAAAATTATTGAGATAAAAACATAAAGAGTAACACAAGAAATTCATCAAAGTATTAAAAATGAACGGACATATAACAAAAGATAAAGAACCCATGGCCATGGAAATGAATTAATAATTCTAGGTTGGCAGCATTTTTTTGACCATTTATCCTTTGTCTTTTATTGAGTAAGATGTTAAAATTGAAACCAAAATTCGATGCATTTTGCATAAAATGACATGTTACTCTATCTTATTTTGATTTAAAAAGTAAAAGCTATAAAGACACTAGTTATGCCTTTTGAATATTGATGATACACAGAAAATCAGTAGATTGAATATTCCGAGCTTCAATAGGCTTGAGATTTTCTGGAAGGCTTGAAAGAAAGAAATACAAGATCAAAAGCGACCGGAGTAAACCGGTCAAAAACCCTCTTATGCTTAAGTTAGTTTTCTCTTTAGAACTTAAGAATTTCAACTTTAGGAATGGTATAAACTTACTTTCATTTGATGTGGATGAGTCCTTATATAATGAGCTTTGGAGTGGTTACTTATTTAGTAACTTCCTCAACGTGGATGGAAGTTAGAAGATTTGGACTTAACTTCCACAGCTGCTATAGAAGTTAAAAAGTTCAGTCTTATTTTCTACAACTGTTATAGGAGTTAGAAGGTTTAGACTTATCTTCTACAATTGCCATTAGAAGTTAAGAACTTAGTAAAAAGTTAGAGCGATGAATAAGGATTTTGCTCATACTTTATAATAGTAGAACATGGTTCGAATTATAAGTTTTTGGATATAAATTTATCCTGAAAATTTCTAAGTGTTAGGAGGTTATCCAGGTGCTTTCGTGCTGGATGACCTTCTTTTCTTTAGACGACCTTCTTATGTTGGACGACTTCTTGTGACATTCTTTCTGGACTTAGACGACACTATGGACGAACTGCAGATAGTCCAATTTTTGGTTCACCATCAAATATAATAATATTTTTCACATTTAAAACATATCTAAAAAAAACTTAACAAAGAAAAATCAATGTTTTTGCATTCTTTTTTAAACGCATTATCAAAATTAATGAAATCATTATAATCCCTATAATATAAGATGTTAATAAGCCATGCAAGCTATTTACCACCTGTTAAGGGGGAAATTGCTATTCTTGAATAAAATATGGGGAGGTTAAGTTAAAACTCCCAAAGGCTTTCGATGTAATGATTAGCCTATCCAAGCAAGAAACAAAGGCTAAACCTTAGCAAGAACAACATTAAGGCCCAATAAAACACTTCATAAAAGTTAATTACTATATTAGTGGTCCTATTACAACAATGCAAAAAAATAAAATTTTTCTAGCAATAGGGTAAAATTAAACTAATGGTCCAACAGTCAATTATTAAATAAATTTAAGAAGATGTTAACTTCAAAGAGTCCTTATGTATTTTGGTCAAAATAGTCTAGGGTACTTTCTGCTACTATTACATCAATATGAGGAAAAAGTTATATTGTTACAAACACATTATATCCTTCAATAGAAAAACATAAGGTAAGGAACAATAGTTCCATGGTGAGAATAAAGGGGTTATTTGGTATGATATGAAGGAGAGAGAGATTCCAGCTCAGTACAACCGATGTTGAACCAAGATTCATATGGAATACATATATATATATATATATATATATTTGTGTGTGTGTGTGTGGGGTATGTGTGGGATAGTAAAGACTATTTAGAGTGAGTGGGTGTGTAAGCTTGTAGTAAGATAGGGAAAATAATGTGAAGGCTAAGTTTTTAGTGGAGAAGTAGGTTGTTTATGACTGATTAAGGAGAATTTATGAATTTAGGATATGCAGAAAAAGAAAAGGAATGTTTGAGGCTAGGTGAGTGTGGGTTTTTATGGACTGAGAGGCATCATTTATGAGTTGGTGAAACTAATCTACAAACTGAAAATATGGCAAAGTAACAAGAATAACAGAAGTTTTAGGGAGGTTGGTGTGTATTTGTGGGGTTAATGTGATTACCCTTTTATAGCGGAGCTTAAGGGGGTGATTGGCAAGAATCCAAAACGTAGGTCTAATCAGCAAAAATAGGGGCAAACTATACATCCTGGGATTGGGATATAAATGGTGAATTTTCTTTTAGGCTGCCTTGCTTCTTTGGGCAATATTAGACATGGGTGAATAATTTGGGTAATCTTGCATTAATTGCTGAGGTTTTTAGGATTGGCTTCAGCCAATGGAATTAAGGCTGGTATTAAGGTAAGATCTTGTGCTACAACTGAGATTTGGACCTTAGAGAATAGAATTTAGCACCCCAAGCCAAGTGTCAAATTTTGAGCCTACTTCAGAAGATTTTGCTAGAGATCCCTTTATGCCCTTCAACCCACATTTTCCCAAAATTTCCCCTTTAGGATTCATGAGTTTAGTACATGAACCCAATTCTTGAACATTTTTGGCATTTATAGAGCTAATTTGCTAAGATTTGAGGAACTTGGTTATGGCTTCCTTCCACTAGAACTAGAGCTTTATGGAAGATGATGAAATATCATTACCCATTAGACTTTAGCTACTAGTATAACCTCTAGGCACTATTCATGGTAGGGAGACAATGGAAGAAAGTTGATGAAAAAACTCTTAGTTCAATCTTAGGGATTTGGTTGTCCCTTGAGGAATTCTCTAGTTAAACCTTGGTCAAGGATGACTAAGAAAGAAGTTGCCTGGCTGGTTTAGTCATTTGGTTTGGGCTGCCTTGGCTAGAACTTTGGATTGGGCTTATTTACATGGGTTGGACCCTTTGGTTGGGCAGTGTTTATGCCCCTCTTCACTTGGGCTTTTTTCTTCTTTCACCACACCTTGGGTCCTACAAAATGGGCAACAATGACACATATTACCATGAGTTTTTATCCCTCTTGGAATTTTTATTGTTAGTGGACATTCAATGCACTTTGGGCTTTGATAGATATTTGTAATGGGTCATTGGATGATGATTTATAAGACTTTAAAATAATAGTATAAACTTAATTACTTCAAAATGCTTTGTAAATAATATTTACTATTTTAGAATGATGAATAGCATGGTAATGTTTAGATTCCAAACAAGACCCAATAATCATGTAATAATTTTAATGATGAGCTTGTAGGATGAATGACTATCATAGAATTATGAATAGTGAATGTAGAATCAAATAATCATAATTTCCCATGAATTTGGGAAATAGGTGAGTAGTTATGACTTATGAGTACTCAAGCTTTTAAAACAATTGCGGTTATGGGCATAGGTAATTTAATCATATGGTATTTCCCAATTATCAACAATATTAGGTTTTTTACTCAATAGTGCCAATGTGAATTGGGCTTTTAATTATCGCTAGTGAGGACTGAGATTTTTTTGATGCTGTCAGGGAGGACTGGCCTTTTAATATTGTCAATGAGAATTGAGCTTTTTGATATTGCCAATGAGAATTAGGTTTTAAATATTACCAATTAGAATTTGGTTTTTTGATATTGCCAATTAGAATTAGGTTTTTGATATTGCCAATAAGAACTAGGCTTTTTAATGTTGCCAATGAGAATTGGCTTTTTAATATTGTCAATGAGAACTAGGGTTTTTAATAAATAGTTTGCCATAGACTTGAATCATGGTCTTCGATAATAGGAATTGAATCCCTTTAATAAAATAATTTGGGCATAAGTATGAACCATAGGTCTCACAAAATATTGGGTCTTATTATATTTTATATTTGTGGCCCAATTTAATGGTGGCTTGGGGAATAGTTGTGGGCTAGCATTAGGGGTGGCAAAATTAAACACGACCTATGAACTTGACACGACACGACACGACACGACGCGACACGACATGAAATTAGCAGGTTATGGGTTGAAACTTAATAGGTTAGTGTCATATTTGAGTTGAGATGACTGACCCGTTTAATAAAAAGGGTTGGGATAGTGTCTAATACATGGAACCCATTTGACCTATCTGACCCGTTTAATTAAATGAAAATTTACCAATATACCCTTCAAATCCTAGGTTTATAAACTTATTACTTCTGGTTTATTTTCTTTAACATATTATGATTGATTATTTGTGATATTGAGATATGTTTTAATTTTGAATGATTATTTGTGATGCAGTTACTCGTTAGTTCTGAATTTTATACTAAAAAATATTTATTTTTTTGGTTTTTCATAACTAAAATTGGTTAATACTATTTTTTTATTTTGATAAAATCAAATAAATAAGTCGACACGATTGACCCATTTAATAAATGGGCTGTATTAGGGTTTAGGAATCTTGTAATAAACATGTTGGGTTAGTGTTGACCCATGTAGTCGAATACTTATGAGTCAACATGACACGAACCTGACACGCGAACACGAATTGCCACCCCTAGCTAGCATGATAATAGGACAAAAATATTTAGAAAGACCCAATAATTTATTGGTGATATTTTAGCGTAGATAGGTCGTATTTAAATAAAAATAGGTGTAAAAAATACATACCCTAACACCACCCAAATATTGTGGACACAAGTAAGTTACACTGGATTCTCAAAAAAAAAAAAAAGTAAGTTACACTAGAAATTGCATCTCTTATTAGAATTAGTAAACACATAGTAAATAAATTTAACTTGTATTTTTTAATAATAGATATGATATGATTAAAATTAAAATTTTGATGTACATGATAATTGCTCTTCACTACTAGCATAAGTTTAGAGTCATAATATAAGTCACAATTGTCTGTTGTGGTAACTTGTGAATTGTGAATAAAAAACTAGTGACAATGGTGGGACCATATGAGAATTAATAATAACTTATCAACTCAAAAACTATAATTTTTTTGTGAAAAATGTTATTTTTGTAGCATTACTCTTATCGTTAGGACAAAAATACTAATGAATTTGATATCATTTTCATGTCCCTTATTCAACTTCAAAAAAAAAAAACTTTTACACACTAAACTATAATAACTCTATAGACATTTTTTTTTTAAATCACAGATGTCAAGATGAATCCCCCCCCCCCCCCTCCCCCATTGAATAAGCACAATTTTAGTTCAAAAAAAAAAAATCAATTTAGTACTGGGACACCATAGAAGCCTAGGGCGGCGCCATGGCTTAATCAGGCCTGACTTTAAAAAAAAAAAAATTATATATGTCAAAGATTTTTTTTTGTTAGTTTAATACTTTAGTTTATTCTTAAAAATATTTTTTTGCACACCCTGATTTAAATCTCACACATCCTTATTACAAGTATTTTTGACTCTAAGAGTAAAGAGTACGTGTTTGTGAATTGTAAGTGTAATTCTCTTTTATAAATTTATATTATATGTGTGTGTGTCTAATATTGATTGTGTACATTACTTTTTGTTATAATGTTATTTGTGTAAATTATGATGTATATGGTTGTTTGTGTGTACAATATAAATATAATATAACTTTATAATAGAGAGGGTTTTTTTACATGTGTGTGTATTGTTATCGTATTATAATAACTTTTGTAATAACATAAGTAAAATTCAAGAAAAAAATTGTAAAATTAGTGATTGTTCAAACATTTGATTGGTTAAGTAAAGATGTAGTGTATAATTTTATGTGTGAATGAGAGTGATTGTGTGCGTTAATAATTAATACGGAACCAATGAGTTGAGATTAGACATTTAGACAAATAGAAAAATGTTAGACAAAAAATGTTAGACAAACTTAACAACGGTATAAAAAAAATGTTAGACAAACTTAACAAAATAAAAACAAAGCCAAATATATGATAACAACTATATAAAAAAAATATTAGACAAATTTAACAAAATAAAATGGTCATAGGCTCATAGCGATCCACATTGGCAATAGATACTCGTAATGAACTATAATGTAATACTCAAAATTTGAAAATTTGTAGAATAAAATTATAAAACTTCACATATTATTATTATTATTATTTGTCAATAACTCGATATATTTAAGATCTCTTTTTATTAAAAAAATTTAATGCACCCCTTAAACAAAAGTTCTAGAGCTGCCATTGATAGAAGCATAGCTAGAACAACCAGCATCATAGGAAAAAAACAAAGTAACATATAATAGAGAACAAAAAGAAGGGCAAAGCAATGTGCTAGTAGCCAATAGTGTTTATGAGAATTGTTGAAGAAATGCTCCCAAGAACATCACAAAGCTCTGTTCAATTCAAAATCATGGAACCACCTATCTTAACTTCCCACTGGATAGCTTTAATAATAACCTCTTGAGACTTGATCATGCCTTGATGAATTACACCACTCCTATGTTACAGTGAGAAGAATTATTAATGGTTAAAAAGGTATCAATAGTGGTCGAAATGATTACATAATAAAAGTTTGTAACTGTCCATGTGAAATAAGTAGGTAATGTTATTTGACCAATAATTTTGATTGTTTAAATAATACAACACATATTTCAGTTATACGTATTTTTACAATAATTAAAAAATGTTACTAAAAAAAACATTACCAAACCCGCAATAACCCAACACACAAATTTCACTTACTTTATTGACCTACTAGAAGAGGGCATTTTAGGCAATTCGTCAAAACAAGGTGAATTGAACTGGGCCATATGCTGGTGTGATGAGGGGTATAATCGTCATATTACTATTATATTTCTGAATGGATCAGATTTGACGGTTGGGGTCCAGTACTTCCAGTCTTTTGGAAAGAAAAGAAAAAAAAATGTGCGGTATTCAAGAAAGCAATAATATTTGTCAATTTTCTAATACGGCTTCGTATCTACGCGTACTAAAATGTTTAACACGTGGCAACATCTCATTGGAAATATTACGGGCTCCTACTGATATTTTATTCAATTTTACTTTGGACAGCTACGGATATCTATGCGAAAAAATCGCGACGTGATATTTCGAGCTAAGTTTTTTTTTTTTTAAATTTTTAAAATCTCCGCTGATTCTCATTGAGAGATAGATAGATTTGTTTTTATGGTGTGTGTTGTGTCTCGCACGTGACGCGTACGTTACGGTAATGTATCTTTGTCTTCGACCTCACCTCACGAGAGAGAAGTCCAACACGTTTTAACAAAGGAACAAAAATACCCACTTGTAGTTGTTGTGGAGTTTTTTTTTTTTTTTTTTTTTGGACTTTTCCCCTCCTAAATTTGCTGCCATGTCATTTTTTTTTTGGGATAAGGTTGCCATGTCAATTTTTGTAAGAAAGAAAGTCGTAATATATATGTAATCTATCTAAGCGATTTTTATTTTTTGGCACAAAATGTAAATTGCTGATAATATTTGGTGACAAAAATTGATTAAATTTAAGTTGGACTTTTAGTTAAAAAACTGGTTGTAGTAACTTTCTTAGAAAAAAAATTAACATTATTAGATATTTTAAAAATCTAACGGTTAGATTATATGTTCTTTACGTTCTTAATACACATGTTAAATTCCGTATCAATCGGATATTATCTTTATATATTAAGAGGATTCAGAAAGTTAGTTATGCTTTCATAAAATCTCAAAAATATTTATAATTTAATTAGATAATCCATTCTTAAAAAATAAAAAATAAGGTTAAAATTGTAATTCAACAAAATTAAAAAAAAAACTACTTGATAAACTTTTTATAAAAAAAAACTAGCACACTCTCTATTTAAATATATCTTATCTACGTTTAATACAATTTTCCTAAAAATGTAGTAAATACTAAACTAGCAGTTTACTACATTTCAAATCCTAAATTTTAGTTTCTTAAAAATTCCTTCCAATATAATCTTACTAACAATATATAAATTTAAATTGAAAAATTATATTAAACTCAAAATATAATACTTTTGCGGAGTGCATATGATAAAACTAGTTTACTATATGATCTATAAGCTTATTGTGGGGGGACGAGGGTTCAAAATAATTAATAAAATAGGCAAAGGCATTTTCCGAGGAGGTGAACTTCGTGAAGTGTCCTTAGAAAGAACTAGTTTGAACTAATAAAGAGTTTGAGCTATTGTAGTTGATAAGGGCGCCAAGGACTCCTACCTAATCTTGGAAGGCTGGGAATTAAGAGTGAATGGAGCATGGTGCAACCCGAGGGAGAAAAAGAGTAAATTGGCGCTGAACATGAAAAAGAAGAGGAAGGAATGATAAAGCAACTATCCCTTCCACATTAAATGTATTGCAACTACTTAGTTGACCGCATTAATGAGGAAATGACCTTGAATAGTACCCTCACAGCTCATACTTTGGTGTAAAACCTGCTAGTAAGGCAGTGATGGGATAAGTATCAAGGAAGTGTAATCTTAACTCTCCAAATGTAGAGCCCAAATGCATTTTGGCTAACTATATAAAGCCAAGAAACAACGAATCAAAGGGAGAATTTTTTAGGGGAGAGAGAGAGAGAGAATACCACTGTAATAACATCCTCGGACTGAACCAAACCCGAGAACAAACACTTAGCCATTTCAAGGCTTTTCTTAATTCGACACATACTTTTTACTTGATAAGCTCGTCTAACCTCCATTAATTATTGAAGCATGGGTACTTAAAAGGTGATCTTATATCCCACCTCTAAAATCTATTGTGTGAGTAGGAAGTAGATCGTTAACAACTATTAGCTGCACTTTTTGCCCTCTACACTTATATTATATGTATAATTTTAAACTATAAAAACTTGCAATTTAAACAATTTATTGGTGACATATCTATTGATTTTTAATTTTCAAGAAATTTTGTAAGTACAAAGGATATTAAGAGAAAATATAATCCAATGCTGGATTTGTTAAAATTCACCTCTAATAAAAAGATATTAAGTAAGCTTGTAGTTTTAAGTTGTAACAAATTTTGTAGCAAAAAACTTTGTCTATTTAAGTTGGCTTGGTCATTTGATAGCTTATAATCTCTCATACAAGTAACCGTATTACAATTTGAAATGAGTGATTTAGATTTGTGATGTTATAAAGAATAAACATTTAAATAATGTTACAAAAGAAAGTAAACAAACATTGGTGATCATCTTTTTTTGTATTTATGAAATCTTTTCTATTATCACATTTCAAAATGAATAGAATGAATTTTTAAAACCATGCAGGAAAGTCACTTAGAGCTCACAATTTTCAATATTTGAACACTGAAAACTGTTGATTGAGCTACCTTATCAAATAAATGTGCTATATAACTTGAGTAAGAATCAAAACATATTGTGAGATGTATATGATAAGATGGGTTATCTAACACCTTTTAAATCAGTATGACCTACTGCAATGGATTGTTGATTATTACATACTTATAAAATGAAAGTACTAATAAGTGGGTTTAGGTTTTATGGGAAAAAAATCTATCCAAAAAAAAAAAGAAAAGAAAAAAAGAGAGTATGTCTAGCCGTTCAGGTAAGGCCGAAAGAGGTCCAAAACAAGCTCGGACTTTTATTTTGGGCCATAAAAGTTTTGAAGGCCCCAAAACCAAGAGCTTCCCCAATGGAAAGAGTAGGTAGGCTGAATTGGGTCATGAGTCATGACTTATAACCTGTTTTCAGAACTCATTGCGAGATTGACAAAAAGTCACATGGTATTGGGATAAGAAATTTCAATTTTACCTATAATAAAATTTTTTCACTTCCATGATACTGATGGGAGCATTGGAAAGAGTCGTTTAAGCAGGGCAATAAGAAGGATGAAGGTAATGCAATATTTAATAATTAATCCCTATAAAAAAATAATTCAAATTACAAAGCATCCTCAGCGGCAGATCATATGATACTTATGTTCAAAACTGTTGACTTTAACAACAATTTTACAAACAAATTATACATTGGCAACATGTTAGTGGTAGGTAAAAAAAATGTTATCAATGGTAGACTTAAATAAAAAATAGTAATAGGTCGCCGTCCAAATAAAAACCAACAACAAATTACCGCCTAAGATTTATTGTGAAATTGTTCCGAACATATTATAGATATAGGATGGTTTGACTAAATTTTGTTCTATGATGCATACTCTTGTGGACTAATATTGGACATGTAAAAAGATAAAGTCTTGCAATTCATTGACATTATTTAATTCTTCCAATAAGAAGCATCTGGGTTTCAACCTCCCTCCCAAACTTTTTCTAAGTAGATGCATTGGATCTGCTGCATCTGCAAGAACCCCACAGGATCCATATTCTTAGTATTTATCAGACTAGAGACAAAGGCTTGGATCCATTAAACTTTGGAAATGCCAGCCCACGTCATTCTCCTCAATGGGCTAACATAGCAACCATGGGCCTACCCCTTTACTTGGATTTTCATGCAAACTGAATCGAATAAAGAACTAAAAATATGATAGGCCCAATTACGTGCCCATTTATGTTCAGCCTCATGATCACCTCAAGATAAATGGAATGACCTTTTCAAGGCACACCAAAATGGAAATTGCTCAATAAATAGATTGCAATGAGAGAACCTCCAACAACTTGCAGGTTGAGATAACTTAGTTTATAGATAAAATTTAACTTTCCCTTTGTTTAAATAATTTCCCTACTCTATGCCTAGCCCCCCAAAAATAAAGCATGGTACTAATAAATTTTTTTTGCTGAATATGGTACTAATAAAATTGTTAAAATAAGCATCCTCCTCTTGGATAAAACTTCAAAGTCACATTCATTATTTGAGTCTACGTCCTAGATGGCGTAAGCAGTGATTCCAAATTTGCACTCACCGAATGCCCACTAATTGTTCACATAAAATAAGATTAAAAATCAACTATTTGATGCATTTTTTTTTTTATGGCGTTATTATAATGTTAAACGTGAGCTCAAGTCAAGGAAGGCACTAATTAAGCTGCTATTATCAAATAATATTAGCTTATTCGGTAAATAAAACAAAGTTTAAGATATTTAAATATTGTTTCCGTACAATGTTGAATCACCTGTCACTATATTTTTTTTGCCATTTAGTCTCTCTCCCACACTGAAATGTGTTCAATCTCAGAAGGTAAGACCTTAAAGTTTCAAAGTTCAGCAGTGAAATCAGTGACATTCTTTGACTCAATTGTCTTGTCTTGTCCTGGTTATAGTTTCTGGACGGTTGAATTTGGATCATTTTTCCTAGTTATCCACGAAAAGTGAATTCTTTGGAGATTGATTGAAGGGTGAAACTTTTTTTCACTGTTCCATTTAGTTTTATTATGAGTTATGTAAAAGTGCGCGTCGTTGTTAATAAACATGACCCTTACAGTTAATACTTGATTGTTTTTTAACATGTATAGATTTTTTTATTTAAAAAAATTGAAAAATTGATCATGTATAGTTTCTTTATTTATTTTTTTTGAGAATGAGTATAGTTTCTTTATTGATCACTAAATGTAAATCAATTTCTAAATTAAATTTACGAGATTGTGATTGTAAAACTGTTTTATGAAAATCATTACCTACAGTTTTACTTTTAGTCCTTACATACACAATTACCATTTGCATTACATATTTTGTGGACAAAATTTTTTCCTTTTCCTTAATCGATTTATCCACTTTTTATTTCTAAAAAAAAAAAAATTATCAACTTCTTTGCCTGCTTGCGTGCCGCATTAATATTTCTTTGTATTAATCCGTTTCAATTTTTAAAGCCTAACCATGAAGTGGCACAGTTATCTGTTATGAGGTCTGACATTTGCTTTTGCTCAAATTATGCACCCAGACAAGCAGCCGCATGGTGTACTCAAAAGGGTCATGAATTTTAATTATAGCAAGTAGGAAAGGACAACAAAGCTCGAGATTATTGATGGCACAATAGCGATAGTTATAGGACTATCACATTCATTAACGTGGTCAAGTGAAAAGGTGTACCATTAGTTACATGCCAAAAGTCCATTTTGGCCTTATCTAAAATATATGGGGTCAAGAAGAGGTGCATTTTATCTGTTTTATTCTTATCGAGGCTTAACTTTGAGCACCTCTTTTTTATAAATATATATATATATATATTTTGGTGCATTGTATACTGATTCATAAGATAACAATAGAGAGGGCATTCAAAAAGAAAGAAGGAGAGAGATAATAATAAAGGGTAATGCGACTTGTTTAAATAATTTAATGAGTTATGTGATTTAAGTGGATGATCTTATAAATCATCATATAATAAATTCGATTTAGAGAAAAATTTTGTTCTTCAGGCAAAAGAAGGTATGGATATGATTTGAAATATAATAGAATAATCAGATGAAAGTATATAAGACCAAAGTTCATTATTCTGTTGAAAATTCATATCTGATCTCAATTTTGAAACTAAAGTATGATTACTGTTGTTGTATTCTATTATGATTCACAAATTGATTTCATTATCCATCTTTTCTAATTGTTAGGCTACATAAAGGCATTCAACAATTGCTTAGGGGAAAAACCCACACCTTTAATCAAAACCACATTGTAACTTCATTTAGTTTATTTTCCTTCTATGTTTGCTAAAACTATAGTCCATCTGTTTCCTATGGTGAAGATAAAACACATTGTAGCTAGTGATAAGATGAGTGGCGGTAATTTCGTAGTAATTGGAGGTTCTAGGTTGAAAACTTTTAATAGAAGTGAGCATGACACCACAATGGGCGGCAATAAGCACACCAAAGTTTAAGTTAACGAAAATAGAAGTGGGAAAAGATCTCTTCACTAATGAGTATTCTTGGTTCTCAATTGCGTTGCATACTTGTTGAAGAATGGGGGAGGGGTATCGATACCTCCCAATGGGACGTGCTAGATCAGGGGTAAGATGATGTCCCCCTATTTGTTTTTTTGCGTGACGTGATAGCCCCACATTCTTTTTTCTGAACCTAATGCTCTTCCCAAATGGTTGGGAGTCCAATTGAGAAGAAGGTATACCTGTTACGGGTATATGTAACTTCTCACTTACAGCAGGTGGTTCTACTCATTAGTGGGACTCATCTGTTGTAAGAGAGAAGATATATACACCCGAAACAGGGTATATTTTTTCCAAACTGAATGTCAAATCACATCGCATTAAATGCTAAGTAGAAGGTCTAAATATGTGGTTGTAGGTGTAATTGATGCGATTTGGTCTTCAGCTATTGAGTACGTTCGGCTAGTTTGGGGCGGTATACCATTCTTGTAAATCGCTGATTCCCCAATGACGGCCTTTCTAAGTGAAGTTACAGAAATGTCCCCAGGCCATATATCTCCGGCCCACACATTTACGTGCATTATCAAAAAAAACTTCTCTAATTAAAGACGTATACTATATATATGGTTGAACTACTAAATTAACAATCACATTAATATTCAATGGACCTGGAAACCGAATTATGTGGTTCCTCTCATTTGCTTGTATGCAGCACAACCCTATTCAATCACAGAAATGAAACCAAAATCTCCAAATCTTCATTAGACATTTAACTCGGCTTCGTAAAGTTATTTCCACAAAAGGATAAGCATGTAGATTCATAAATGCAACCTATCATTCATGCTTATAGTGGAATGCTAACATGACCACTTTGCTTGATTTGTTGAGCGTCGGCAAGATCCTCTATACATTTTAGGGCTATGACCTAGATGTTGAAAGAGATAACACCAATAACTTTTGTTGAAGCCCCTTGAACTTGTGGTTGAGAGGGCTCTTAGAACCTATACACCATGTGACTCTCACTCTCATCACATAGCTTCACGCAAGTGATAAATGAGACTGAAAAGGAAATGGTGTGATATGTCAAAATGGCTCAAAAGGCAATTAAAGAGAGGATAAAGTGCACCATGTGGGCTCATCTAAATAATCTCTCTTTCAAAAGAGAATAATATTAGAGAATAAAAAAAAAGTTTGCAGAATTTCATAACTTATTAAGTTGACAAATTATGATAAGAAAAATAACACTTTTATGTTGGTCTACTACAAATATAGTTTTTATGGTACACCAATCATAGTTTGTTTACTCAATATCTATAAAATTTATTATGTAAATAGATTTATTGTTTGAGAAATTGAATTTTGCTTGCCGTTTTGGTCGGCGGTGGCTTTTGAATATCACTGTGGCCTTTGAATTGTAATATGTGGTCCAATTTTTGTCGAACTAAGGGAAAGATCCCTGTTTTTTAAGGATACCAACGATGTTGATTTTGTAAGCAAAAGAGAATTTGATGATGCGGTACTACATGGTCAAATTTGAAGCTCAAAATTTCAATAAATTAGATTGGCATCCTAACTAAACCACCGTGACATAAATATTCCTTTGAAAATATACAAAGGAACTAATTTCATTCAATGAGAGAATATCTGTTATTGGGTTAAGATTCACTAATTGAATATAAAGCTCCTTTCTGAGTAACCATTTATAAAATATGTTTACAAGTCAGTATGTTGAAAACTAATTTGTGTGAAAGACATTTTGATGCTCCTTGGAGTTGGAGGTGTGATATTTCTTCAATCTCTTGAGACTTGAGTGCACTGCAACTATAATTTCTTGAATAATTCAACTTTTAAAGTGGCATTCTCTGTCAACAATAGGATAGTATTCACTTATTTCAAATCAAACAAGTTCAAACCCATTTAAATGCAAGTCAACCCAAAGCTTAAATCAACTCAGATTGGATATTCCATAGTATTTTTCCTTGGTCCCTGTTACTTGTTGAACCTGTACTATTCTGGACCAAAAGGGACAAAATTCATGTATCATTCAATTTTCTCCTTTCATCATCCTATCTAGTATCTACTAGTACAAATTTAATCCCCACAAAAACGTCGATCCAATTTAAAAATGTGAATGTGACATAAAGAGAACATTCATGGTTTTGGCCTATAGGTACCTCCAATTAAATAGTCAAGGGCTATCTCTCTTACACCAGCCACCTATAGTTTGTCTTGGCTCCAACAAAAATAAAAAAATCAAAGTTTTCAAGAAATGATACCCATCCTAGGGTTACTATTTAATGTGACATGAGTTATTGGCTACTTTATTATTATGAGTGACACTCTTACTCTCTCTCCAAAATGACTAAAACAACAAAAAAAATAAATTTATCATGTAGCAAATTTTTTTATCCGATTTGATGTACGTACTGTTTAATTTGACACACTCTTAGTCCCAAATTTGTAATGGTCGGACATGAATTTTGAATAGATAAGTCAAAGTTTGACCATATGTATACTTTTTCACGATTTTATTACATTTAAAATTATACACGATTTTATTATATTTGAAATCTACTCCATGTTCTTTCATTAATTGACCAATCCTTTTTTTTATGGCTTTTACTAATATTATTTATTGTCGTCACTCTTTCTTTGCCAATAAATTAATCACCCTACTCTAAATGTGATTAAACTATCTTAAGTAACTCATTTTAATCTTTTCATCGATATGGGCTTATATAATTAAGCAATTTTTTTTTTTTTTTTTCATTTTGAATGCTATCTTTCTATCATTTTCCACTTATTCATCATAATATTCTTATTTTAATTTCACTCATTTTATGAATGTGGTACTTCTTAGAGTATGTTTGATAATTGGTTTTTCTCCTTATTTTCTGTTTTCAAAAACAATTTTCTATTTTTGAGACTATTAAACTTGTTTGGCAACTCAAAATGGGCAAAAAACAAAAACTGTTTTCAAAACTCAACTTAGAAACTGAAAACATGCAAAAGGCTGTTTTCAGTTTATAATTTTCCAAAATCAATGAAAATACGCATTTAATTTAATGAATTCGTCTCATTTAATGAATTCAAATTAAAATTCAAATCCTAATAACAACATATTTTAGTATTTTCTATTTTTTTTTTTAAAAAAACTATATTTTAATTTCAACTAACCAAACATGTTTTTGATTTCCAAAATACAAGAAAATTGTTTTTTTTTTTATATTCCCAAAAACAAGTTTTTGAAAATAGAAAACAAAAACTATTACCAAACATAACCTTAGTATTCTAACATTGAACAAAGCATAGCTAATCTTATAGTCATATATCACAAATTATAGCAGTAAAAATTTATCTTCTAGCTTAGCAGGTGTATATATATAAACTATTAAATTAGTGCTCAAGGTTAAGTGAATTATCGACAAATTTAACAAAACATTATCATATCTAGTGATATGCAACTTTTTAGCACAACAATTTTACAAACAATTTCGTAACTACTAAGTTAACAGGTTATTATTGTTTCTCACATAAATTCACAGTTGACACTATTTTATTAACCCGCTATTAACAATTTGTCTCTTCTAACAATTATAAAAGAGTAATGCCACATACATACACAAAAGATTTCACAATATTTTTAACAAAAGTTGAGTTAGTAACTGTTACCAATACCAAATTTTCACTTAACATTAATAATCTGTCATATCAACAAATGTGAAAAATTGTCAAAGTGTTTATAGACTTTTTTCGGTGATAAAATTTATGAAATTTGCGATGATTAGGGGGGTGTTTGTTACCGTTGTTTAAATAACAGTTTGCAATGTTTAAACAACATTATACATATTTTCAGTGGCGGAGCTAGAATTTCACTTCAGGGAGGCAAGATTAAAATGAAATATTAAAAAAAAAAACCAAAAAATATTAATCATACTAATAACAAAATAAATAGACAAATGTAATTGTCATACAAAATTTACCTAGGTTTAATTAAAATTTGATCTAGACTTATTTTTACGCTTATGATTTTCTATAGTTTAAATTAACTACATGTATATATTTCATATCATCAAAATACTTAAACAAAAATAACCAATTCATAGTTTTTAACAATCAAAGTGAGAGATTGGTCTAATAGATTAAGCTTAGGCATCTTACATGATTCCTTAAAGAAATTGAGAGAAATAAATCAATTTTAAAGCATTAAGATCGAGGATTACAATATATGTGCAAAGTTGTAATGCATACACATTGCAGTACATAGATTGTTTTTAACACCATTACTAGAAATTTCTTATTAAACGGCCAGAGATTGTGAGTTATAATGATTTTACTTGTAAATTTGCCATACCAGACACACACGCAACCAAGGCATAGATTGTGATGAATGATGAGTCGCGGCACTCTATAGTACATTTGATTGGTCCCACAAGTCATGGCATCAGATGCCACTTAGAATTAGCACGTGAGACTATCACGGTCCCACTTTTTGACCGGGAAGTCATTTTATAGGGTCGGTTCCCTATTAGAAGATCACTTTGAATTGTGGAGGAGAGACTTGAGAAATCAACGTGACCCAAAAGATATATATCATTGTGGATGCCAGTTGTACATTCTTTTCTGAACGGGTCTACGTATATTTTGGTGTATTGTTGGATGGGTGATTCAGGGTGAATAAAGATTTGCTTCAAAAGTTATTTAATTATTTATTATTTTTATTAAAGTGTAAATTACACCTTTAAATATTATTTTTTGGTTAAAGTATAAACTACACTTCTAAATGCAAATTACAGCTCCAAATATTACTTTTTGGACATCGCGGCTCAAAGATATGTTATTGTGGAGGCCAATTGTACATTCTTTTCTTGAGTATATTTTGGTGTAATGTTGGATTGGTGGATAAATATTTGCTTCAAAAGTTATTTCTCTTTTCTTTTTTGGTCAAAGTGCAAATTATAACTCCAAATATTATTTTCTAGTCAACGTGACTCATATCACGGTGGAGGCTAATTGTACATTTTTTTTTCTGTACAGATTTATCTAGATTTTGGTGTAACGTATGATTGATGGATTGCAAATTACACTTCTAAATATTACGCTTTGGCTAGAGTGCTAACTGCACTTCTAAAGTGTAAATTACACCTCTAAATATTACTTTTTGGTTAATGTGATTCAATGATATATCATTGTGGGTGTCAATTGTACATTCTTTTTTGTACAAGTTTACGTATATTTTGGTATACCGTTGGATTGATGGATAAAAATTTGCTTCAAATGTTATTTATTATTATTATATTTTTTGCTAAAGTGCAAATTACACCTCTAAATATTACGTTTTGGTTAAAGTGCAAACTATACTTCTAAAGTTTGGAGGTTTTTGAATTTCACGCCCTCAAAATTTTAGAATTTGAATTTTACTACCTGAAATTATATTCTATTTGTATTAATAGTCTCTCTGTTCATATTTTCCCTTAAGTGACATATAAACTTACCATGCTTGTTTAGTTTGTCCAGTAAAATAATGTTACTTTATTTTCATTATGCCATTTGGTATTATTTTATTAGACAAACTAATCATGTGTGATAAATTTATGTGACACTTAATAGAAAATATGGATAGAGAGGCTATTGTTGCAAATAAAATATAACTTTAGGAATAAAATTTAAATTCTAAAATTTTAGAGTGTAAAATTCAAAAGCTTATAAATTTTAGGAATGTAGTTTGGACAAAGTTTAGCTACAAAATTGGTTGTAGCCTTAGGCTACAAACTTACTTAATATCTTTTTATTGGAGATGAATTTTGACAAATCCACCATTAGATTACATCTTCTTCTTATATCCTTCATGCTTGCAAAAATTCAAAAAAATTAAAAATCAATAACTATGTCATCAATAAATTTTTTAAATTGCAAGTTTTTTAATTTAAAATTATGCACAAAAATATAATAAATTTATGTGACATATAATAAAAATATCCGATTGACATAAAATTTAAAATGTGCTATTAAGAGCAAACAAAATATAACTTTAGGAATAAAATTTAAATTCTAAAATTTTAGAGTGTAAAATTCAAAAGCTTATAAATTTTAGGAATGTAGTTTTCACTTTAACCTTACAATAAATAGGGATGAAGAATCCAACTCTTGTTACTTTCTTTTGAGAGATCAGAGGTTATTATTGATTGTTACTTTAAATGGACATTGCTAATTATTTATTTGTTAAAAATTGATTAAAGTAAAATTGTACTTAAAAGAATGCGACTTTAAAAAGATTATACATAACCAAATATGTTCAAAACTTTAAAGAGCCAATACTTCTCTTTCACTCATTGAATTGTCAAAAATAATAATTAAAAGAGCAAATGATAACAGAAAGACTTTGAGTTACAACATTCTTGATAGAATTAATTATATAGCTTATTTAATCATATAAGTGAATAAATGAATGACATTTCATGTGTCCTTGTAATTCGATGATTTATCTAACAGTAATATGATTTGTTTAGATTATTTAATGTGTCATGGAATTGAAATACATGTAGATATTATTTGGACAGCCATATAATATATTGGAAGAATTTTCTCTAAACTAGTTTGGAGGATTGGATGAAAATTTTGTCAATTCTTTTATTTACTCTTACACAAGTAAATATTACATAGTCAAGTTTTCTTCCAAAAAAATTTAAAGGAAAAAATCTCAAAGCTATTAAGTGGTACGTAATTCAAAATTATGTACGGGTATTTTAATTGCACAACTCATTAAATTATCAAAACAAGCGACATTACTATTGAATAATTTATGTAATTAAAATAACACGTAAATGGTTAATAAAGTAGCAAATATTAAATTGGATGAGACTTCTCCAAATCAATTCAAAGAAAAGTATTGTTTATGTAACACCAACTTGCCAAGTGAATGCCTCTCTTTTATTCTTTTCTTTATACCATGCGGATTGTCCTTATACCTTTTGCACACATAAAGGACTTTTGATCCCTTCCCGTTGTACAATAACTATATTTTAATTATTATGTTAGCTCTATTTTAGATGAAACTGTGGTATCAAGTTCCCATAAAACTTTCTCAAATAAAAGTTCCCATAAAAATTTTAAACTATTGTTTGGATTAAAAATTCCATTTCTAAAAATATTTGAAAATTAATTAATTTAATTATTAAAAATTGATAATTTTTTTTTCTGTTTTAAGTATAAATTTTAGAGATTAAATTATATAAATATTTAGTATAAAACTCAAGTTTTGCCTTCTTCAATCGTAACATATCACATTATTATATTATATATTAAAAGATAGACACAATCACACTCAATCGATTCTAATGTCCATTTGCAAATCCAACTTACTTATAAGTTTATTAAAATGTTATTATGTATAGTATGATCTATTGAGTTTTAAGTAAAAAATAAATGTGACAATCTCTTAAATAGTGTAAAATATTAGTTTTACATCCCATCACTACAGAATTCGAATTATAAATTTTAATATTAAATCAGTAACTAAATTAATAAAATCTCTTATATATAATTAAATAAAAAATTTAAAATTCTCTATCTACGTTCAAAATCAATTGATATCTTCTATCGACAAACTGACTCCCTTAAAACTCTCTTTGACGAAAAAAACATCCGAACTATTAATACACACATATTAATGTAATAAATTACGTATTTTTATGTGTACTTGTGCATAGAGCCAATAAAGAAAGAGCAAGGGAGGACGATATGTGTAAAAACGTGATACGTGGACTCGTTGTTTGCAACTTTGTACAGAAGAACGGGGCTGTTTCAAGGGTTGCGGCTGTCAGTGCTTCAGTCCAGGAAGCCTAGAAAGCCCATAGCCATAGACTTTTTCAAGTTTCAGTGTTTGGGAGTTAATCAGACCAACTTTTATAATGAACACGTGGCTCATTTCAACACTTCACTCTTTCTGGGGTGGGGACCACCCTGGAGGTGGCTTCTCTTATTGGCACGCGGCCTACAAAGATTCCCCGCCGCCACACCTTTCCCCCTCCATCGTACTATTCCATCACGTTTTCGCTATTACTTGGAAACTTGGAATTTTTTTTCTACTTCTAATACTCCTATTTCTACTTCTAGTTCACATACTTTTTTTTTTCCAATTTACATATTAATCTTCCTCTAAGAGCATTCACATCAGTGAATGCATAATGGTGCATAAATGTGTAAAATGATAAAAAATTATTAATTTTACACATTTTGATCAAAAAATTGCAAAAAACTGCCCACATCAGTGGGTGTATACTTTTCTAAAATCATGAATATTATTCACGTTGCTACAGTACCTGTGTAAATTTACACGGGCACTGTAGCTTGTTTATACAATAAAAAATTAATTTCCGTTCGCTCGTTTTTTTCTCTCTCCCTGCCCAACAACCTCTTCAACATCCAGACAAATCAACAGAGACGCTCAAAAAAAAAAACCACAGAGATACACACACCCACACGGACAAACAACAAAGATACACTTAAAAAAAAAAAAAAAGTGATACACAGACAGATTGGAGTCGCGGATCGATGGATCGGGCTGCGGGGATGGTGGATCGGAGCCGCGGGGAGTGGATCTGGGCCGCGGGGAGTGGATCTGGGCCGCGGGGAGTGGATCGGCGCCGCGGGAATGATGGATCGGGGCCGCGGATCGCGAATCGGAGCCGCGGGGAGTGGATCGGAACCGCGAGGATGGTGATCGGAGCCGCGGGGAGTGGATCGGAGCCGCGGGGATGGTGGATCGGCGCCGCGGGGAGTGGATCGGAGCCGCGGGGATGGTGGATCGGCGCCGCGGGGAGTGGATCGGCGCCGCGGGGATGGTGGATCGGCGCCGCGGGGAGTGGATCGGCGCCGCGGGAATGATGGATCGGGGCCGCGGATCGCGAATCGGAGCCGCGGGGAGTGGATTGGAACCGCGAGGATGGTGATCGGAGCCGCGGGGAGTGGATCGGAGCCGCGGGGAGTGGATCGGCGCCGCGGGGAGTGGATCGGCGCCGCGGGGAGTGGATCGGCGCCGCGGGGAGTGGATCGGCGCCGCGGGGAGTGGATCGGCGCCGCGGGGAGTGGATCGGAGAGGGAGAGTTGATCTGAGATGGTTATCGGAGAGGGAAAGTTGATGGAGAGGGTGGATCGGAGAGGGATAGCCGATCTGAGATGGTGATCGGAGCGGGAAAGATGATAGAGAGGGTGGATCGGAGAGTTGATGGAGAGGGATGGAGAGGGAGAGTTGATGGAGAGGGAGAGTTGATGGGTGTGGAGAGACAGAGAGAGCAACAAATCAGAAATGAAAAAGAGAGAGAGAGCGCGCGCGTGTTATAGGGGTGGTTGGGGAAAAATAATAAAAAATGAGAAGAAATTGATTATTTAATTAAAAGATGTGTAAAATAAATAAACTGATGTGGGTGTATTGTAAAAGTGAGAGTGTAAAATAGAAAAAGTAGGTTTTTTTGTGTAAAATAGATAAAAAATTTACACATACTGATGCAATTGCTCTAATACCCTTCTCTTTGTAATTGGGTTGACATTTTTCTTTTAGCTTATCAACTTCTTTATTTATTTAAATTTTTTTATAATCTTACTTTTATCAACTCCCTATCCTGTTTTCTAAAATTCCTTTTTAATCAAAATTCCTTTATTTTTGAGAGATCATAACTGGTGAGAACATGAAATTAAAATTTAATCTAAGTAGGCATTTCTTATGGGTGATTTTGTTTCGATTTTTTAATTTTGAAGAGTATTACGTTCATAATATTTTCATAACAAATTATAGGTAATAAATTGTTATTGATTCTAATTTGAATTTACAACTTAAATTACTTTTTCTTTTCTTATCCATAACAACTAACAACTAACAATAACATGCTATTTAAGATTTGTTGTAAAAATATTATGAACATAGTATTTCTCTTTAATTTTGAACTTTTGTAAAAAATTGGTGATTTGCAATTTTTGTCCAAATGATACAGCGTAAAAATGTAGTTAAATCACAAATTACAAAAATGAAAAATATGATTTCTAAATTTTACGCCCAAATTAAAAGTGGCAATTTGAAGATTGAAACTACCATTATGATTTTGGCCAAAAAAATCTAACAAATTGGTACCAAAAAAAAAAAAACGCTTTCTTTTTGTTTAGGCTTCTGTTAATAATCTAAATCCCCTCAAATTATGAGGACATAGATGGATGGTAGAGGGCGAGATCACAAGCCCTCTCTTTGTTTCTCATGTTAAAATTAATTATTAGGACAAGTAGAGGATGAAAAAAAAATGTAGAAAACTTGGATTTACATAATGACCCATATCAAAGAAGGATTCATATCAGATGGACTTTACAATAAAGTTTGTCTTGCAAAATGGGTTCTATGCACTTTGTCCGTACGATGGCAAACAAGCAAGAATTCCTTGGAATTGTACTTAAGGTGGCCTTGATCATGTAACACGATAAGATCATTTTAAATGAAACTTTGAAACTTTGTCCTTAATGGGCTAACTTAAGTTATACGTCGGCCAATCACATAGAGACACAACTCAAAAATCATTGCGAATTACCTTTTTGCAATCTAGAACATGGGGACTTTAATTCCCATTCAGGCCCCATGGACAAGGTTTCAAATGTCACACGACTTAAAAACCAATATAATAACACTTTAATATGGACTTGTAAGCTTAGTGGTGGAACCAATTATGCACATCTTTAATTTTATAAAATTATCCGAAACCATGCTTCGTTAATGCAATCAGAAAGGAAAAAGCATAAAAAACAAAAAACTACACGGTCAATTTCAAAGAATGAGATTGTAAAAAACCTCAAATTACAAATTTCCCCACCCCACAAATAGAAAGAAAGAAAAAATGAAAAATGAAAAACAAGGTACAAACTGAATAATCCACAATTAGACCTCGGTTATGTCTTTCACAAATCTATAATTAACTATCCTAAATTAATTATTCTAGCTTCATAATTCTCACTTTTTTCGTTTTCCTCATGCTTTTTTTTTTTGCCCTCCGCTTCTTGTTCTCTACACATAAATTTCACTTCCACCTGATCTTTTCTTATTTTTCACATTTCAAATGTTGTTGTTGTTGTTGTTGTTGTTGAGTTGCTGCTGTAAAAACCACATGTCATCAACATTCCACAAATTGTCTGATGTGTCCCCACCATCTAGCCACTGATTGCTCTGCTCCATAGCTTGGAAATCCAATCCATTATTGAAGTACCCAGATGGGCTAGTAAGGCTGTCTTGGTACCCAACCTGGCTAGCTTGGAAACATTCAAGACTAGGGTTGTTATTAACCGGGATATTGTAATAATCAGTCAAGTCTGAGACAGGTGAAACCTGAGCCCCAAACGAGTCTGATGAGCCAGCAGTACTAGAATTTTCTGGGGTGTTGTAACTTGGTGTAACTTGTGCACCCCTAAAGTCATGGCCAATAGCAACCCCATGTGGTAAAAGCATTTGTCCAGTTTGGACATCTAGGTTATTATTGTTTATGTGGTAATTATTGCTGTTGTTGTTGGTGGTTGTGGTTGTGGTGGAGGTGGATGAACCTATTGAACATGCTCCAGTGGTAGCGGTGGTGGTGGTGGCCGCGATGGAAGTGTTGGCCGGGGCAACAGTCGCGGCCTGAATACGCTCAACCAGCCTTGGCATCCACAAGTACCTCATGGTATCCTTGAATTGCTTGCTATTCACGTCACATTTGAGCTGTTTGGCATGTTTTTGGACACGGGTTCTCCAATAGTTTTTGATCTCATTGTCTGTTCTCCCTGGCAAGTGTTGTGCAATTTTGGACCATCTGTCAATTCACAAAACAATCTCTTTTAATAAGAATTAGGGTTAAAAATCAAAGAAACAATTGGTTTGAAATTAACTATAAGTTTATAGAATCAAATTTAGAAGTAATAATATACTAGTAGTGAATAAAAAATGGTGTGGGATCATCCATATAAGATAGAATATATATATTCTTGAGTTCTCCTTTTACAGATATATATAGTACTTACCGGTTTCCCCAACGAGAATGAAGCTCAAGAATCAAAAGCTGCTCTTGTAGGGTTATGTTTCCACGTCGGACATCAGGGCGTAGATAATTAAGCCACCTTAATCTGCAGCTCTTTCCAGTTCGTTTCAAACCTATTTGATAAAAATTTCATCAGTTTTAACAATTTTGGTAAAGTTATTAGCTAGAGCATTTTTCTTTGATGTACTATACTTTTTTAGCCTGTATGTGACTTTATGCGGGTGGGTGCTCTAACAATTATATATGCTTTATAAATATCTGAGTGTACGGTTAAGAGAACAATAATCTAGCAAATCACTTATTCATTTACACATAGAGAACCTTACAAATCTATTGTCATGGATGTTGTTTTCCAGAAAGAGGTGCACAGCTTGTGATTTACATATTCATATTCTATAATGGGTCCTTGTCCATAATTGATTAAATTTGAGAAAAAAAGGAGAGAAGATGAATCCAATTTACCAAAGGTTTCAAATCAGAGACGTAAAGAATAAAAATTTCTGAAAAGCTAGAAGCATGAACTAAACGAGTGAATCGCATATTGACAACATGTTGTTCGGCTTATTCATGAAAATAAAAAAGAAATCATGGACTACTTCTTGGGCTCTTTTTTTTGCTATGGTATTGGAATAGTATGTGAATATAAAAAGTAAATATATATGGTTATATTAATATTTACCTGCACAGCGAGCAAGAGAGTTCCAGCGACCTTCACCATGATTAGCAATGTAATTGATGAGAGTGAAGTCTTCATCAACAGTCCATGGACCT
Source organism: Castanopsis chinensis (assembly GCA_032878915.1). Classification (NCBI taxonomy): domain Eukaryota; kingdom Viridiplantae; phylum Streptophyta; class Magnoliopsida; order Fagales; family Fagaceae; genus Castanopsis; species Castanopsis chinensis. Next base: position 5,232,879 of record JAVQMG010000113.1, read on the forward strand.
CTCCTAAGGTCCATATCTTCATCGATTTGAATGGTGGAACTCATGCTTCGGCCTCTTCCTTTAACATCCATTACCTTAAATGAGCTTATTAATTGAAACAAAAGGGTGCTTCTGTTTTGGATTTAAAGAGTTTTGTTTTCTTGAGAGAGAGAAAAAGAGATGAAAGAAAGAGAAAGAGAAAGAGTCAGATTAATACAATACGGAAAGAGAAGCGTAGGCTTTTATAGAGAAGAAGAGATTGGTTTGAAAATAGAGAGAGAGAGAGAGAGAGAGAGAGCCGCAATAGGGACTTTCATTAAATTAATGTTTTAATTAACACATAAGTTTGAGAGCAATTATAGTTAGCAAGAGGGCTTCGAAGTTTGACACTTTGACTTTCCGTCTTTTTTCTCTCTGTGTGTGCGTGTATCGGTGTATGTTAGTGGGGGTCGGAGCCAGTTTATTGGTCTGTGAAAAAGGTTTTTTTTCTCCTTCTCGAAACTTGTCTACAACTATTTATTTACAATTAGGAAAACAAAGTAGTACTTGAAATCGTTTCTTAAAAATGCATTTCTGCCATTATTAAAGTAAAATAATGTTTCTCGCAATATTAAATATTTACAATCAACGATTCTCAAAAAATAAAAAAATTACTGAACTTGTAATCTGCTTTATTGTTTTTTTTTTTAAATAATAAGTTTAAGTTTGTTTGCAAAATATTTGACTAACTTATTCTTTTCTTATATTAATTACTGCAACAACATTCTTTTCTACTTCTTTACAAATCGATGCTATAATTAGAAATTAAGTTGCAGTTGGAATTAATTATTTGAGTTAATAGATGAAATGACTTTCCTTTATAAATTTATAAAAATTAGATTGACAGACCTTTTATTATCAAAAAATATATTTATAATTTATACTATTCATATTATTAATAAATTATATATAAGATTATTTAAAAACTAACAACATCTGGTCTCAAGTCTTTATAAATATTTTTATACATTTATACATAAAAATAATATTATCTATATTTAAATAGAGTCAAGTGCTCATGAGCTTGTTTATGCACATATACTTATATTTAAACTTAATTTGTTTAATAATTGAGCCTAAACTTGAATTCGATTTTGCCTCATTTGTTAATAATGAATATGAACAAAACTTTTCATAAGTTAATTAAGTTCAAACTATTTAAAAACGGATCGGTTTATTTATAACCCTACACACATCTATAGCTTAACACTTATTCAAAAAGTCTAATTTAATTTATACAAAGCCTGCCTTTTCACATCAATAATATTTTAGAGAAATAGATTTCAATTTCATTTCATAGAGGTTTTTGCTGATGGATGTGATACATTTGTTAAGAACTCATAAATCATAATGCACTTTGGGAGAAGAAGAACTCATAACAAATTATTGGCTTCGATTAACAGGTGTCCTTAAATCAATTATTTTTTTAATGAAAACTTTCTAAAAATACTTCGTAATACAAATTAATATTTTAAGGCATTAATTAACTTTTTTCTTATTATTATTATTATTATTATTATTATGTTACAGACTTACCGGCCGTAAGTAGAGGAGCATGCATTTCCTAGTATTTGAATCTGAACCCTTTGAAGTGAAGGATCAAAGGACCATTTTTTTTCCAACCAAAATAGACCACTCAAGTTAAGAGACTCAGTGGTGGATATGTGCATTTGGTTGGTACCATGATCATCTAAAGTAGCAGGTTGGATGTATATATATTTGTTTCTTTTAAAAAAAAAAAATCATGAGTAGCAGCTCATCATAGACTCTCATTCTCACCTCATGAACCCTACACTCTATCCTATTCCTATCCCAAAGCATTGTACAGCATTTGACGGCTAGCTAATCTCTTTAATTCTAAACGTAACATCTCCTAAAACAAGCTCGTCAAACAAACAAAATGCCAAGATATTACCTATGTTACCAGTACTTTCATCTCAGTATCAATTAATACTATTTTCTTATGTCAATGTTAAAATCTAAATTGAGATCTATAAAACCCACCTCTTCATAATCCTTTTCTCTAGATTTTAGGACGGCTTTTGTAACTTCTTAATTGATTTACGAAACAGGATTAGAGGAGAGGGACCAATTTCTTATGACCCCCACATCCCTTTGAAGGACCAGTCATTGCGTACGCCAAAAATAAAGGAACTTGGTACTTAATCATACCTTTGCTTTATTGCAAATTGTACTTTTGGTTCGCATTTGATGGGTATATGAAGCCCCTTGTTGAAGGGCATTTCTATATTTGTCCATTTCTTGTTTTGTCCTTTTCTTGTATCACCTAAACACCACTTACTGGTTTTGGCAAATGCAGTGCATGTTGTTGATGATCAATTACAACTGGATAGATTAAATACTTTGATGGCATTGCAGAAAGGGCAATGACTTTAATTAATTATTTGTTTTTGATGTTTATCCCCTAAATTATAAAGGACCAGTCCTTGCATGCATGCCCCAAAAAATAGGTAAATAATAGAGGTATTACTCTTTATTAATTAGGAAAAAAAATCAAGTTTAGAATTAATTGTGCTGTACGTGTTTAACAAAAGATTAATGTTCCAGATATTATAAATTTTATTGTACTAATCTTTTTTTCTTTTTTTTTTTACAAAGAGTAGTGCGAGAAGAATATTCAAACTTAATTAGATTTTTTTCTAATGAAAATCAACAATGCTATTGAATCACAAGACTCGTGTTATAAGTCTTTGAAATTAATATAGTAAATTGAGAAATTTATTTAATATGTTGTTGAAAGACAACACCAATTACATTCGGTTAGTAAACCTCATATGATAAAAGTGGTGCTAATTAATTTTAGTAGTTTCCTTCAATAAAACAATAACCAGGTTCAGGTTGATCAAAAGATTGTTTTAACCCTAGAACTTCTTAAGGCCCAGCTTTAAAGTGACAATCCTGCATGACTTTTTTGTTTTTTAAGCGATTTGCAAGTAAAGTAAATCCAAAATAGCATTGGAAATGTACAAGCTGACAGTGGCAGAAAAATTAGTGATTGGTGAAACGAGATTGAGCCAATCTGCCCTTGTGAATAGTACCAGCCACATTTGACGAAGACTGATTGTTATGTATAAGCACGCAAGGAATTTAATTGCCGAATGTTATTGCGGATTTGTGGCCATTATTATTATTGAGATTACGTAATGCTCTCTTTCACTTTCAAAGCAGCTGAGTTTTTTCTCACCTCTTGAAACTTACTTACTTTTTTGCTGATGAAAGGGTTTGGTGGATTGGTGTAAGCATTCTGTTGGCAGGAGGGTTTCTCTTTCTCATATCTTAATTTGTATTCTTATTTTTATTTAATATATCCAATTTCGAATCTTTTTCCCCCTAATCTGCAAATGTATTAGTGGCAAACAATAGGTATTAACGTAGAGCATGTATCATTCATGGGTTTTAAAAGTTTTATATTTTAAAACTTCAAAAATTCCAAATAAGTATCAAGCTTTATGTTATTATTGGGGCCTTAAAGTTAAGACGTGTTGCACGATTCTTTCTTTGCAAAATTCTTGGACTCAAATCCCATCTCCTCTTCTTATTATAAACCAATTAAAGATAATTTTACAAATTTCATTTTTGGATATTTTGACATAAGTTTTTATTTTTTTTTATTTTTTTGATAAACAATATTGTCACATAGTTTTATTTTTTATTATAGAGTTTCAATCTATAGCATCCGCTTCTAATGATTGTACATCACCAAATATTTTGACATAGTTATAACTTATAAATAGTGGCTCATACTTATCAAAAAATAAAAAATAAATAATGGCTCATATTTTTCATGAGAAATGACATTAGTCTCTAGTTTAGGAGTCTCATGGGCTGAATTATTTTTTTGGGGGTGTGGGGGCGAAGCTCTGGTGGTTTGATAAGAGTATATTGCAAAATTTCAATGAACTAGATTAGGGTTTCTTTGGAGGTATATAGTCATTATAAAGTATAGACTCTTTTATGAATTTCTCATTGCTCTCGCTCTCTTAAATGTAGGTATGCTACTAAATCACAAGCCAAAATGGGCTTTTGCCCTTTTCAAAAAAACAATCCAGCATTTTCTCCCATTTTCCAAACTAATTAGGGAAGCGCCTCTCTTTTGAAACTCGATTTTCTCAAAATCGAGTTAAGCCCTATAGTGGCGTTTTTAAGGAGTCTATAGTAATGTTTTAAAAACCTATAGTGGCGTTTTTAAACTCGATCTTCATGAAATTGAATTATAGACAAAAAAAAAAAAAAATTTGCATGTAACTTAATTTCATGAAAATCAAGTTTAAAAACGCCACTATAGGCTCCTTAAAACGCCACTACAGGGCTCTAGAATTTTTTTTTTTTAAAAACTCGATTTTGAAAAAATCAAATTTCAAAAAAGGGGCATTGTCCTAATTAATTTGGGAAATGAAGCAAAATGCTAGATTATTTCTTTGAAAATGGCAAAAACCAATTTTGTTCCTAAATCACATAATCTTTGTATCAATTTTCTCTTCTTCTCTCCATATTTTGAGTGATTTTGAAAAAATAAAATATTTTATAACATACAAGAATTTCATTTTAGTCCATACACTTTCAATTTGAGCGATTAACTCCTTGAACTTCAGGTTTGTGACAAATCAAACCTCCGTTAGTCTTATCTATTAAGTATTAGATTTTGACCAAAAAAAAAATTATCAGAAGCTTAATTGTTTAAATTGAAAGTCTAAAAAATAAATATACACTCACATGCCAAAATTTAAAGGTGACATTTTTTTAACATAGAAATAAACAAAATATTTTGATGTACGTTCTTGACACTGTGTAGTATCTACCCTCCGATTCGACTTGGCGTTGTCGATCGAGGCTGGGATCAACAAAATAAAATATAGAAAATTATCTTTGGACGGAGAGAATGAATACTAAACATGATCAAGATATTATATATATATATATATATATATATATAATGGGTTTCATTAAGAACAACAAGTGGCATGCTGTTTTTCTTGATTGATTATAACAGATAAGCATTCATTTTTTTTTTAAATGTTTAGATAGACATTGAAAGGGGAGGAAACATTTTCATAGCATGATGATCACGTGCACAGTGGGAAAAGACTGCTTGTTATTGCATATTTTCATATGCATGCACTTCCCTAATTAATTTCATTTGCTCAGTATCCAATACATTGTTTGTCTCTTATTGTAGGAGACATCTTTCTGCTTTTCAAATCTTTATTGTTGTTTTGGTCGGAACAATTGTGTTTTTTTTTAGCAAGGTGTTTGATGATCATGTTTATTCTCCAATATATATGTCTATGATCAAGATACAGCAAGCTATATATATATATATATATATATATATATATATATATATATATAGCTTGCTTCTTGTAAAGCAAAAGTACTGGTACCACCCAAAAGGATAAGCAAAGGGACCTACTCAATAATCACATGTTTCAATCAATTAATCAACAAACTTTAATTAGTGGGACTAATCCCTTATTATAATTCAGGAAGCCAATTAGTGTGAACTACAACCACTACTTATGGAAGTGTATGTTAGAATATTATGATGTGATAAATAAAATAAAAATTATGAAGGCCTACTAAACATATCTCTAATTATGAATTGCTCTCAGGTGAAAGTGCCTACTTTAGCTACTTTATAATCAAGCTTAGTGAAAAGATATACTAGAGAACCATAAAGCAAGATTCATGCATCCCCTTAAAAAAGTTCATTAATTTTTTCTAACACACTTTAATGCCCAATTTACTTTGTAAGAAATGGTCACAAAATTATCATTGGATATTTTTATGTTTGGCCTCACCATTGAAAAATGAAAATGTAAATTAAGGGTGTAGAAGCTCATACTTAATCAAACCAACATTGTCTAGTAAATGGAATTTAGTTTTGCTGCTTTTGCATGACATGTACTCTACCATGCATTTTGAAAGCTCACAACAAGAATTAATTCCCAAATTTCTTCCTCATGCGTGTGTCTATATATATATTTCAATTCATTACTAATCATTGTTGTGTACTGTATAAATAGATCTAGATTGTAATACGTGAGAAAATTCTACTTAAAATGTAGAAGAACAAAGAATGATTATAAAAGAAAAGTTGGGTGAAGGAATTTGGCTTGAGTGAGATGGAGGTTTGCTTGAGCAAGGGTTAGGTGAAATTTATGCCTTGATTTTGCTTGAGCGAGATATTAGCAAGGGGTTTTTGTTTGACTTTTAAGTCATGTATTGAAGAGTTTGCTCGAGCGAGATGCAATCTCAATTGAGCGAGACAATTGTAGAAAGTCAGTTTTCTACAAACTTTTGCAGAAAAACAAGGGAAATAGATTTTTTTTGAGTTCTTAGAGCATTCACATTGGGAATGACATATGTCATATGTTGGTTCAATTTAGCATAAAGGCATAAAAATAGCCCAGCAATCGAACTTGTAAAATCTGACTATTGCAAAAAAATTTGCAATTGTGCAATTCTATATTTAGAATCGTACTATAGCTCAATTGTAAAATCACAAAATATTATTTTATTCTTTTTCACATTTTGCTTTCTCTCACTCTTAGTTCTATTTCAGTATTTCTCATTTACTCTCTCTCTCACAGAGCTCCTCCCTCCTTAGTTCTCACTCTTTCTCATATCTCTCTTTCTCGTTCAAAGCTTGCACCGAAGCTAGGTTGGGTTTGTGATCACGGCATGGCAATCGGCGTAGATCGAGGAAGATCGAAGATCGTGGTGGGTTGTGTTTGGATCGATGAGCTGTGTGGTTATGGGTCAAATGGTGGGTTTGGAGTTGTGGGTCAGGTGATGGGTTTTGATAGGTGGACCGATGTATCGTGGGTCAGGTGGTGGCGTGGGTTTGGATCGATGGAGATTGGTGGGTTTCTCAATTAGCGAGAAAATGAAGGAAAATAAGTAAGAAAGAAAATTGAGTGTGTACCTCAATAGTGTTGGGAAAAGAGAAAGCGACAACATCGCCAAGGTGGATTCCAAAGGCGAGTAAGAGAGAGGCGGCGTGATCGACGAGGTGTTGTAATTGGAAGTGAGCCAAATCAAGTTTTCTAGAGACGAAAAGGGCTCGGCGAGTTGGGAATTCCAACGCGGCTTTGTTCAACAACCCTGTGAGAGTTAGATTTTCCATTTCTCTGTGTGTGTGTGTGTGTGTATGTGTGATGTTTTCTATTTCTAAGTTTCTCGGTGGTCTGTGCTAGGGGCAGAGGGATGTTAGGAGTGTTGTAAAATGGAGTTTTGGTTCCGATGGGTTTTTGGTGGGTAATGGGCAATGGTGGCATGCTGAACATGGTGGTGTTGTGGTGGTGATTGGGTTGTTTGGTTGTTGAGAGAGGGACAGAGGTAGGGATAGAAATGAGAGAGAGGGGAGTGACAGAAAATTTTTTTATTGTATAATTTATATTATTTTAATGTGTTGTATTATAAAATAAAAGTTGAGATATTGAGAGTATTGTAAAATGGTATAGTATAATTGATAAAATAATTTTTTGAGATGATAAAATAGGATATGATACAATTTTCGGATGAGGATGCTCTTAACGGCTAGTAACTATTACAATGTTTTAGGTTGCTTGTCCCAGCACAAGTGACCTTTCAAAGATATTCTCTCATTGACAACTTTTCATTGTTTATAAATAAGCACCGATATTAAGTTATATATACTTTTTGAAAAGATCTTGACATATTTTAGAAATTTGATGCACTGCACAATTCACCCAAAGAAATTCACATAATCCAAATTTAGTTGTATTCTCTAAGGAAAATGATTGATTGATTGATGCTTCTAAACCTACTCTTGTATTTTCACTGGTTTCCCCTAATTTTCCAACCATTATGACTTTTTAAATAACTGAAATAATTACAAAAATAAAAGATAAATATCATTTATTCAATTTTTAGTTAGGACCACTTACGAGAAGCAGGATATGTGTTACATTAGTTGCCTTTCCTTTATAAGTACAATAATATTTATAAATGTTAGGCTAACAGTTTGTAATCAAAGTTGTTATCATGGTTATTTAATTATGGAACAAGTATCTTTTTCTTTTTTCTTTTTTTAGAAGAACAAGTATCATGCTTTTGTAGGCTAAAATAGGAAAGTAGCTTAGATAATCTTTTTTTATTTATTTATTAGTTTTCTCTATATAATTAGAATAAAACTATTTTGTATTCACTTTTCTATACTTTAAAAAATAGTCCTATTTTCCTTTTATCGATCTATTCATTTTCAATTAATGAGGGTATTTAGAGGTTTTCAAATACCTAGCTATTCTTTTGAATATGTGTGATCCCCTAATCTCACATGCACCGTGTAATTTATAGGGAATACATTGGGTGTGACCCAAGATACTAGTTAAGAGTTTCAAATTTAAAATCACATGGGTCTCATGAGGTCTTAAAAACCACTAAATCAATCCCTTAATGTTAACCTTATTATTTGATTGAAAATTTTATTTGATAATAACACAAATTAACATAAAGGTAAGTTGAAAATTTTAAATTACCCATCAAATTTTACTCCCATAAATAAACCCATACACACTCACATAAGAAAGCCATGTTGTTACTTAAAATAAATAATTGAATAAAAAGGTTGAAAAAATAAAATTAAAAAAGGTAAAATTCCATAAAAATTAGAACACATGTTTTATATCTAAATTATAACTAATTGTAGTCACAATTTTAAATTTCTAAGGCATTTGAAGAGATTAGTGTAGAAAGAGAAGGCAAGTGCGGTGTGAAAAGATCTTACTTAAAAAAAGGGGAAGGTGTATAGATAGATTTTGAAAGTAAGGGGCTGTTTGAATCATCAATTTTCATAACTCATAACTCTATTTCCATAATTCATAACTCAAAAATGGTGGGACCTATAACGAGAAGTCCGTTTGGAAGCACCATAACTCTGTTTCTATTACTCAATTCTCTTATTTTTACGTTATGAGTTATGGAAACTAAAAACACATTTTGGCTGTTTTCAGTTTCCATAACTCATAATTCAATGGCATTTTTGCAATTTAACATATATGAGGGATCCATAGCCGCAACTTTTGACCAACTGACTTTTTTTTTTTTTTTTTCTTCTTCTTCTTCACTGGGTTTGGTCTTCAGTTTTGGGCTTTTTTTTTTTTTTTTTTTGGGTTCGGTCTTCACTCTTCAGGTTTTTTTTTTCTTCATTGGGTTCGGGTGATTTGGGTACTGGGAAAAAAAAAAAAACTACACCGATTGATAGGTATATGACCCACAAATAGTGTGAAAAATATTGAATGATGGGAAGTAAGTGATGGTGCCAAATGGGTGTGGCAAGTAAGTGATGGTGCCAAATGAGTGTGGTATTTTAAACTGATGAGTGATGAGTGATGAAAATTGAGTGATGGAAATTAAGGCCCTGTTTGGATAAAAAAATTTGCTCACTCAATTTCCATCACTCATCACTCATCACTCTTCACTCATCACTCATCACTCTTCACTCATTACTTAAAAATATTATACCCGTTTGGTACCATTACTCAGTTTCCATCACTCATATTTTTCACACTATTTATGGGTTCCAGTCTGTCAACAGTGCAACTTTTTCCTTTTTTTTTTTTTTTTTTTTTTTCTTTTTCTAGGTTCTTCTTCACGTCAGTATGTCTTTTTTTTGTTTTTTTTTTTTTTTTTTCAGTACCAGATCACCCAAACCCAGAAAGGAAAAAAAAAAAAAAAAAAAAAAAAACTAACGTTAACGTTGAACCCAGAAAGAAAAAAAAAAAAAAAAAAAAAAAAAAAAAAAAAAAAGTCAGCCGGTCAAAAGTTACGGTTGTGGGTCCCCCAATGTGTGTTTAATTACAAAAATGCCATTGAGTTATGAGTTATGGAAACTGAAAACAGCTAAAATGTGTTTTCAGTTTTCATAACTCATAACTCAAAAATCAGAGAATTGAGTGATGGAAACAGAGTTATGGAAATTGAGTTATTTGCATCCAAACAAAGTTTTTGTCATGGGTCCCACCATTTTTGAGTTATGAGTTATGGAAACAGAGTTATGAATTATGGAAACAAGCCATCCAAACGCCCCCTAAGTGACCAAAAAAATTGATTCAAACAGCCCCTAAGCTTTTTATACTCCCCAAAAGGAGACTAGAGGGAGAAAAGCAAACAAAACAAATTTTAATTGTCCAAAGCAAGAAGAACCTTTATCATTGTGGAACATGCCCCACAACACAAAATTCTATCTTCTGGGACTCAAACTCTTACACACAACCACTGTCAGACTCATCACAAACCACCATCGAAAACAGTGGGTTTATTTTCAAAATTGTGGCACCAACTTCATGCTTCTCTTCCATTTCAGAATTCATGAACAGCCATAATATGAGTATTCATTTAAGAAAAGGATAAACAAAGAAGCCTATCTTCAATATTGGCATAAAAAATAATTGATACCCTTTATTTTTGTGGTACAAAATTCGTACCCTTACTTAATGGGAATACAATACTTTGCTTAAATTTACTTTTGATTTGATTATCAAATTTGTGAAATGCTATTATTGGAAGGCTCGTGATATGTTCTTAATTAGATTTCTCATTTTTAATTGATCAATTGTGGGTTACAGATAGGACTGTAATTCTCTCTCATCTCTAAATCCACTCCATGACAAATTGACATATGATACTACTTTCACTTTCAACTTTCAAGTGCTAGAAGACGCACTCTAAGCTCTTAAAAAAGTATCTCTCTTTACCATTAGAATTATAAAATATGACAACTTCCTCTATAACCTTCCTTTAGCCACAGTAACTCCAATGATTTAAGTAAAAAAGCAACGCAAGCTTGACTTGTTGAGTTCTCTCCTGCACTAGATCTAGATAGCTTGGGTCATTATTTAGTATTTACATCGATAATGTTTTGAATTATTGAAGGCAATTCCGACAGTTTGAAAAATGTTAAAGCTACTATTATTTTATCACAAAAAAATGTTTACATATTAAAATAACAATCAATTTAATTAGTGTCATGTCAACCATATAATAAAGTTTTTTAAGAGAGTTTCAACCTATGGCATCCGCTCCTGATTATAGCTCTTTATCATTATTCTAAGATACCAATCAGTTTTTTGTGTAGGCAATAATTAAATCCTAGATCTTTTATACAACCATCATAGACTTTACCAGTTGAACTAATTGGAACTCACAACTATATGATAAAGTTGACAAATGAATTTGCGATAAACTTTTTAGTTTATTTGTTTATGTATAACTTTTTAAAACTTCATATTTTCAAAGTACAATTATACTTAAACCAAAAACTAGGCTTCAAAAATTCAAACTTACACCACCATAGTTGCTAGACACAAGCCTTAATTGCTATCTAATCCAGTCACCAGAAAAGGAAAAAAATGTGGGAAGAATAAAATGGTTCCCTGAGTGCGACACCATTGATCCATAGTTTCCTGGTCTTTTGTCAAAAGCTAACCGGGTTTTAAGGGCTTATGGTGTTGACATTTCTACTGGCCGGTGTACATTTCCATGTACAGAAACTAAAAGTCTCTCTTTGATAGTTGGTTTATAGCCAATTTTTATAGTATATCTTATTGTTCTAAATATTCTCTTCTTCTTCTCTATCTGAAGCGTCTTTGACCCAAACATATCTTTGCAACCTTTTTTTTCTTCTCACCCTATTTTTGACCTATTTGTTCAGGCATGCGTATTTTTTTCCTTCATAAGAAGTATACACATGTTAGGTATACAAAATTTTTATGATTTGTTTGACAAACTAGCTTGGATTGGAGATTTTTTAAGTAATTTACATGTTCATAAAGTTAAAAATCCATTGCATCTTACATGTTACTTGACCATTCACCAAAAAAGAAACTTTGAAAGGATATGATTGAATATGATGCCCTGCATTAAACAAAGTGTCGAACATAATACTGACATAAAATTACACACACCCACACACTCATACACACAATAATGGACTTCTTAGATCAGATTAATATTAATATGTTGAAGTTTTGATTGAAGTTGAACACATCAAATTCCAATTCTGATGATCTCAATGCAATTGCTTTTGGACTTAGCTAACCCCTGCCAATATGATTGGAAAGAACCCAATTAATTAAACCTTTCTTTTTTTTAATAGTTTTTGGGCTAGGATAGTTGAATACTTGTATGTGCTAGAACTAGCTAGAGCAAGATTGGTAAAATTTTGGCTAAAAATTGAGTCAAAGAATGTTCAAACATGACAAGAAGCTGGAGGTTGTGCACTCTCACCAGACTTATCCATGTCCAGAGCCCAGACCGTGTGAAACATGAGTGGAATTCAAATTTTTCGACAGAAACAAAGGTGTATTAGAACTCTTGTCTACATTGACCTAATTTAAACTGCGTATTTGGGCAGCCATGTCAACCTTAAAAAAAGCTTATTTTCCAGTATTGGGCTTGGCCAGCACAGGAAAACTTATGCGGCTTACAAATTTTCCAAGCCAAGCAGAGATTTTTGAGCTACCCAAAATGGTGGACTTTTAAAAAAAAATTTAAATAATGATTAAATTCATCATTTGCTTATTAATTTAATCTTTTTGATTAAGTGATACTTAGTTTATCACTCTTTATCTTGGAACAAATGCTTTTCTAAAATATGGGTTTTGACAAAGAAATATTTGGTATTTAACAATTATTTTACGCTTACCAATATTTTAATTTTTCACTTATTTTTGTATTTTCGACTTCTCCTAAAGCTTAAAGGACACAAAATTTAATGGTAATTTACATTTTAACCCTTATAGTTTAGGAGTGTAATGTATTTAATCCTAATATTTAAAATAGTAACAAATTAAAATATACTGTTTCAAAAGTAACAAATTAAACTTCACTCATTTAAGGGAAATTATATTCTATTTGGAATTTAAAATAGATTGTGGTTTAATTTGTTACTCTTTAAAACCCCACTTGACTTAATTTTCTACTTTTGAAACACTATGATGTTTAATTTGTAACACCTCCTAAACTATCGACTTTAAAAATTTTAAAGTGCATACAAAAAGAGTAGGTGGCCATTTTAAAATATATTATGGGACACACATATATGGTATGGGCTAAAATTAACAAAAATAAATTATGGGATAGGAAGAGTGTGACAAATATAAGTCGCCCAAACATATTTAAATATGTTAAATTGATTTGGAAAATTAAGACAGACAAGAGGGAAAAACCTTTATTCTTTGTAATTTTTGTGGTGTGATGAAACATAAGATTCTCTTTCTTTAATTCTCCCTTTATTTCTAATAAGAAATTATAATTAGTACAAGATGAACACATATAAGAATTCTTCTGATTGAAGCTAGATGCATGTATATTCCCCCAATCTTTCAAACACGAATGGTTAAAATAATTGTAAATGATAGCTGTGGCTAACTATAAAAGAAGCAGCCAAAGCAAGGAGAAAAAGATGACCACCAATGTCTCATCTCTAACAAGCACGCCTTCTTGTAAAGCTAAAATTTAAGGTTTAAAGTGTGAGTTTTGAGCTTAAAGTAAGTGTTTATTCAGCAAAAAAAGATTAAAGAATGCTTTTGTGTTCCCCGTGGTTCATTGCCATTTATACAAATTACAAAGTATGCGTGACAATGTTGGTTTCTAACTCTACATTTGGAGCAATTATATATGGGCATGATTCTTCTCTAATTTAACAACATTATTTTTAGACGAGCGTGTTGTTGAATCCACTAGCCAAAAGTTTTTTCCATGATAAGTGAACTTTAGTATAATGATTTGTATTTTTTGATTTGATTGTTCAATGGGCTGTTGTGGACCCTTAAAGCTTTCTTACTCAGATTTCATTTCACACATGGACATGGTGGTGTGTGGTGGGGAAGATCAGATACAGTATAATTGTGACGTGGTAGAAGAAGTAGCACGTGTTGGTCTTGATGCAATGTGTTTGTAAGTTTGTGACACGTGTTTATATATTATTATAGCAGCCATGAAAGGGGACCAATATTCATTCATTGTTTTGGTCTTCTAAGTAAAATTCCAAAAATGGGTTGGTGATCGACCTTTCAGGGGGGGAGAGATATATAAGGGTCGACTTTTTTGTTTTTGAGATATCTATGATCATCATTATTGGAGTTGGTCATCCATTATTGGGTTGGGTTCCATTAAGCTGATCAAATCTTGACCCTGGCTCTAAACTCTACTTGACCCTAAAAAAGACTCCTAATATGTGTGAAACAGGCAAACTGCAATATCAACTGTGTGCTATAATTACCATGCACGCATGCGTTTTTAGTTTGCTAGAGATGCCATTTTCTGTGTGTATGATAACTTTTGGAGAAACGTATTTTGTGCATTCAATATGTAGAATCATCATCTCTCTCTTATAAACACATGGATTCCTCATAAAAATTTAATTTACATGTTTGTGAGAAAGATGTTACATATTCAGGATGCTTTAATATAGTTATTTTGTAATTTGCAAGTGGTTTGGCTAAGTATCAAGGGAATCCAAATAATTCTTTATAAATATGGAGTATATATATCAAATGTATGAGATTATTATTACAACTTGCAAATGGTTTGGTTAAGCATTAAAGGACCAGAGTTAGGGTTATATACCATGTTATATATGTGCAGCAATTGGGCTAAATTTTTTGGTCTTTTGCATTAAGATAATTAGAAATTAGTTTCTATACCTGAAACCCACAAAATTTATGAGTTCCCTTTAAAAAAAAAAAAAGAAAAAAGGTTTAAATATCTTAATAACTTTAGTGGAAAATTACAATTTATCTCATTTTGTTTGCTCTTAGTTATCATTTAATTTAATTCACAATTTTCAATTGCTACATATGATATTTGACTCCATATGACTTGTAATAAACTGAAATGGTTTGAGTTTTTGTTCAAATTTTACATTTTGTCGACAAAAATCATTTTCGTCATTGTAATCTACTCTCATCACAACTTAGTCACATGCACAGCCTTTTCAATTTCTACATTTTTACCTCTAAAGTTTGGACTAAAATGAAATCCTAGACTTTAAATTGGACAAAATCCTAATAATTATATTTTAGTCTAAATATTAGATGATCAGACCTAACAATTAAAAACTTATGGACTAAATTATAGTAGGACCAAACCATAGGGGTCAATTATAATTTACCGTAAATTCAGATAATAATGAGGTCAAAAGTTTCATAGAAACAAAAGCCATCTCATAAATAAAATTAAATGTTCAAGTATATCACAGAAAAAAAATACAAATGTCCAATTAGCAGGAAAATTTTCTTTTATAAAAATAATTATGTAAAATATTCAGTATGTATTGTACAAGAAGTTATATATATATATATATATATATATATTTTATAAGAAGATGGTTATCTTTATTAAGATGAAGATAACAACATTACATCATAAGTCACAGCAGACTCAACTATATAGCGAGTTTCTTCTATCCAAGTTACATAACCAACAACTAGTCTAGCATATTGTGCCAATAAATGAGCTAGGCGATTACCCTATCAAAGAACATGTGATGCCCTTGCCCTCCGGAAGTCTTGCAATCTCAATCTAATCCCCTCAATTAGAGTGCTTATTGCTGATGGTGGTTCACTACTTCCAATTATTGCATCACAAACAATTTTGGAGTCACTCTCAAATATAACATCCTAAACACCCACATCCCAAGAAAATAAAATGCTCTCCTCTAGTGCCTTTGCCTCGGCCTCCAATGGCCCCAGAGTACTAGAAGTGCCTTGCTAAGAGTTGCTTCAACTTGTCCATCATGTTCTTAATTGATAGCTCCTACTCCAATAGAACTAGTGCTTTCAAAGACTGCAACATCGCTATTAATTTTGTACCACGAGTCACTGGGGGGCTCCAATCTTACCTCTTCCTTTGTCTGGGATAGCTTCAGATTTGCATTTTGGAACTCATCCAGCATGTATCGTGCCTTCTGCAGAATATGTACACCCAGTAGTCTTACCTTACCAAGCCAGACTTCATTAAAGTTGAACCATAAACACCAAGCCACCATAATGACAAGCTCTAGCAAGTCATCCCCCATTCTGTGCCCAAACTTCAAGTGCCATAGAAATCCTCAAATTCTAGAAAATTGGCCTCGCGTACTTCAAAGGGAATACTAGAAAGCTTCCAAATCTCCTGCGTTTTTTCACAATCCCATAGTACATGCCCGCTACTCTTAGCCCCCAAACCACATGGCTCACAAGTAGGATTATCAATCACTTTTTTATGGCATAAGTTGGCTTTTGTCAATATGATATTTTTACTTGCACGCCATGCAAAGGACTTGACTTTGTTTGGGATGTTGAGCCTCCATATGGTTTTCCAGAACAATTTATTTTGTTGTTTGTTTGATGCTTCCCTCGAATTCCCATCGCGCACCATCTCCATCTCCAAGACTAATTTGTAAGCACTATGCATCGTGAAGTCCCTTTTTGGGGTAAATGCCCAGACCATTCGGTCACAAGGAAGTCGAAAGTTAAGGGGAATGCTTAGAATTGCAGAGGCATCTGTTGGGGAAAAAAATTGTTGAACCATATCAGCCCTCGAAACCCGTGTGTGTGGGACAATGAGCAAGGAAACCTTTGCATCATGTGGGACATTGGCTGGGGTGGAGGTGATTTTGAAAGTAGATGGTTTAGTAAGCCATATATCCCTCCAAATATGTAGTGATTGTCCATTCTTCACCTACCATCAATGCCCTTTCTGATCAATTTTCTAGCCTGCCAAGATACTACGCCAAGCAAAATAGGGATGGTTGCCTAATTCAACCGAAAGGAAATTCCCATCAGGAAAGTACCGTGCCTTGAAGACTTTATGGACCCGTGAGGTAGTGTTAGTTTGCAATCTCCAGCCCTGTTTTGTTGAAAGAGCATGGTTAAAGGTTTTAAGATTGCAAAAACCCAAAGCACCCTCTTCCTTTGGTAGACACATCTTGTCACAGCTCAACCAGGCCATTTTGTTTTTCTCATTTGTTTGCCCCCACCAAAATTTACGTACCATACTAGTCATCTTATCACAAAGAACTTTAAGGAGTTTAAAGACACTCATAGTATACGTTGGCACCGCTTATGCCACAATCTTGATGAAGATCTCTTTTCCTACATTGGATAACAACTTCTTTTTCCACCTCGAAAGTTTACCATCCAACCTCTCAATTAATTGATGGAACATGTTACACTTATTTTTTCCTACCAATGATGGAAGCCCAAGGTACTTCTCATGTTGCTTAATGATCTCCGCCCCAAATTTGTGCTTGATCTCATCCTAGCAAGTTTTATATAATCAAAAGGAAGATATATAATTAAATCTTATAATGTAGAAAAGTCTAAAAGAGAAATTTAATCAAGACCCTTCTCTTATAATATTTTTCAAGACATGTATATACATGTATGCACACAGATACAAATATATGCCCATATATGTGTGTGTTTATAAATTTCAATTATATTTTATTATTATAATCACCCTCCCAAACAAAAATTCTTAACTCCACACTTGGTTATGTAAGTTTAAGCTGTAATTTAATTTTTTTTTAATTAAGATTTATATTTTATTTACCAACTTCTTATCATACCACACAATAATTTGGTTGATGAGAAAATGGTATAATTAAAGAGAGATATAAATAATAATAATAATAATAATAATAATAATAATAATAATAAAATCAAACTTAAAAACTACTCAAAGAGTTAAGATTGATACATAAACAATAAAAATTTCAATTGCCATAATTAGGACACAAAACATAAATAAATTTTTTTTTTTAAAAATAAGCACCCTTAAAAGAATTTTTTTTTTTAAAAAAACCAATAATTTGAGAGAGAATGGGAGGGGGGTTGGGGGGGGGGGGGGGTGTCATAGATTAGCATATCTTTTTTAAGTAGTCGTAAGTCAATTTATATTTTGAACACATTATTATGTAGTACGATTGCTCTTGTAGAAAAGAAAGAGACAAGAAGAAAAAAGGAATCTTTTTGTTAATGATGTAACTTAATTATTTTTCACTTTTATTTGGAACAAGTTAATGTGTATGTTTATCATGGATGACAAATAGTTAGTAGTTGCTACACGTGTATTACGATAAGATTGCATGGAAAAGAAAGAGAACCGGAGAATTGTAAAGGGAAAAAGAAGGTTTTAACGATATTTTTGTTTTTCACGTTTATTTTGTAATGGATTAATAAAGAACATATTGTCGTATCATCTGAGATATTTTTGTGAGTCTTCAAAATGGGACAATAATAAGGCCAAATTTGAGAACACCAAAACCATAATCTTTTAAAAGATGGATTTCGATTCGAATCAAGGATAAATGTGGCATAAGCCTACCATTAGCAGAAACCAATTACCAAAGACAATTTGTCCATCTTTGAGGCTAAATGAAATATGCTTTTTTTTATGCATATGTTTTAAATTATAAAGCACTTTCCTAAATTTAAAATTTAGAAATATGTTTATCTTGAGAAGTATATATATAACAAACCAACGTGTGTATATGATAATTAAACTCCTCAATGGATTTTTATGATTGTTTTGCTTTTGTACTTATTTTTTATGGCAAAGGAAATAGCACTGAAATTCTCAAAAGAAAACGTTTCTTTTTTTATTAGGTTTCTAAATATGAAAACATTTAAATTTGACTTGAAAATGTCACAAGCTCTAAGATGTTAAATATTGATACCCCATAAGATAATGACACTTATCTAAAAAAAAGTTTCAAACTCCTAGGGGGGACCATGGCTCCCCTGGTCTCCATGTGGCTCAACCTTAGGCCATTGTACATGTACTACGTTTGCTAATTTGATAGGGTTAGTAAAATACCACTTATGCAAGTTTGATAGTATTAGAGGAGAATAATAACAGTGAGATACGAAAAAATGGATTAGTTAACCGTCGATGGTTATGTTTTCATGTAGCTAATTGACCTACCATTAGTAACAATCAAATTGTCATATTAATTCACTAATAAAGTGACACATATGCTAAAAATGAAAGGCATGGAGAGGAGGGGACCAAAAATCCTCTAATTTGCTTAAGCCACCCGTATGTACTATGTAGTATGTAGTATGGTGTTCATATGTTCAAGATTTTTTTGATTCAATACAGACATTCTAGCCTCAATGTTTGATCACTATCACACTATTTTTTTGTCAAAAAAGTATAGTGATTACATAGTAATCAGAAGGTGTTGTTGTGATAGGAATTAGCTAACTTGGATGACTAAGTGACAAGGAAAATGACGATGACAATGACGATAACTATGACGAATATTAGTATTTGATGGCAATAGTTTCGGAGTAGTTTTAGAACCACAAATTTATTTCATAGCTTTTTTGCCACAACTTTGACGTGCCAGACTATAAGTGATTATCCATTATTTACACATAGACTCACAATTATTTCTTCACCAATTATACTCTACAGAAGTTGTGAAAATTTTTGTGATCTTAGTCTCCTAGACTTTAACTTCCATAGTTTTGTCATGTTATCACTGTGACAACAAAAAAAGAAATAAAGAGGAAAGGGCCTGCCTGAGATTGCGATGTGTATTACATGAAATAATCGATAGGAATATGACTAACAATGGAGAAAAAATAAGACACCTTAGTCCAGATTCAATGGCACCTCATATATATATCCAAGTCCACCATGTAAAACGACGTGTTCTTTGCAACTTTTCTTTTTTTTAATTCCTACTTCTTGGATTTTTTCAGCAACCATTGTTACTTCCCAATAATGCTACTCTTTCACTTATAATGCCATGATTAAACCCCTTTTTTCCTGGCTTTTGAATCAAATATTTATCTATTTCACAAAGTTGAAACTCTCTCTTTTTTTTTTAATTTTTGGGTGATGAAACTATTTGTCTGATTACGTGATGTTACGTTTCATAATGCTTGATTTAACAAAACCCACTAAAATAAGTTCATTTTCAATAAGTTAGAAAATTTTGTTCAGTTTTGGGAATTAAATTCCATCATGTTTTGGTAATGTTGACCGTGGAAGACGTCTCAGTCAAATTGTTTAAGCCCTTGGTGTTCTGCTTAAATGGAAATGATGGGGTATATCAGTTACTACAAAAAAGTCAACTAACTGAATAAACATGGTATTGTAAACTTGTATTCAACCCTAATAATGACTTTGTTGAGACTTAAGTAATTTTCTTCCCACTTGTGGGAAACAAAGGAAAGAAGTTTACGTGAAATGTGGGCTAATTTGAGCTTCTGATTAGAATTTTGTTTTTATTGGCTAAAATGTGTTCTTGTTAGATTCAAAACCTCAATTATATCTTTGCACATGCATGATTTCTTCTTTTGATTTTTCCTTTTGTTTTTAACCTTTCAACTATTATGGTGATTAATAGATTCCTCATTTTTTAATCACACCGCCTTCTGAGAAATTACTTCATACACGTGTATTATACATAAACTTGAGTTTTACGCGAGATGAAGATATAGTATATTGGGTACACTAAATAATTTCAACTCTTCTTTTTTCTTTTAGACAACTTAAAGATAAACTGAGAAGCTAAGCATCTGATTAGAAATTTGTTTTTGTTGGGTGATAGATTCTGGTTGGACACAAAAATCTCAACTAACTATCTCTTTGCACATGCATGGTTTATTCTATTGTTTTAACCTTTTTAACTCTTATGGTGATTAATAAATTCCTCATCTTTCAATCACACCCTTCTAAGAAATTGTTCCATACATAATACACCGAGTGTATTACATTTTCCTCTCACATAAAGTTGTGTTTTATGTGTCAGACCTATATGTTGATTTATGCTTATGATAGATGAAAACATAGTACACTGAATGCACTGAATAACAAATAATGATAATTGACTAACTTGGTTAGTGCACGTCATAAAGAAACGGTGACAATTTTATAAACAAAAAAAAAAAAAAAATTGCTAAATACATGTTTTCCAATTTGAACTCAACAAACCCTCCAAAGTGGAAAAGCAGAGTACTTTGAAACATACTTTCTTGTTCTATCCTGTGGATTGGGGACATTCTGTTGGTTAAAGCCCAACAGAATAATTCATTAAGTTGAATCTCACTAAAGGGGCTTTCATTAACACGTATTAAACACTTTTGCAGTAGCAAGGCGTTCACTTCAAAATCTTATTAAAAGATAATAATACCATTGGCATTATCTTAACCAAACACCGTCAAAATGTGAATGTTGCAACTCATTGTGCTTCGCATTTTTTAACCTCTAGAGAATATTTTTATTGAAGTGGACACCATTTTTTTAATCCAAACATTACCAATCTATATGAATATATTAAGCCACTTAAGCCATCATGATTTTATTTTATAGTGACTCAAAGTTTCAACACGACATTCGTGTGTGTTTGCTTGGTTGCTTGCTTGTCAACAAAGGAAGCTTCCTAAATTAATAAAAGAATACATCTAAAATAAAAGTATCTAGATCAACTGGGTTTATTTAATTGTGGCCTAGAACTCCTAAAACAAAATGTTTAATTTAATGGGAAAGAAAAATGAACTTATTCTGATTCATGATTATTCATTGAATGCAACCAATTGGAGTACGGCTACAAGGTTTTACCAATAAATAAAGAGAAGTCATGTCTTATCAACAACCCTTAATTTTAAGGAATCAATGTAGCCATTGAAATCCACAATTGAATATATATTTTAACTTGTATTAGTTATAAATCACGGATCACGGATCACGTGTATGGTCCAACAAGAGCATTGGTTAAATCTTCTTCATTTTGTTGACCAAAATCTAATGATTTAATTTTAAAGTTGCTAGTTGATCTACATAAACTTCATCAACTTAAGGGAATGTTTAGTCCATGTACTTAAAAACATGTTTTTTATTGTTTAAAAATATGTGTGGAAATACGTGTGGGTAAAAAAGTGCGTAGAAATACGTTTAATGTTGTTTAAAACTTTTTTTTCTTTTGAAATGGTGTACCAAAGAGGGCTTAAGTTTTTAGCAACATGTTACAGGTGAGCAAGTCAAAAACAAAGTTTTACTCAAAAAGGTTAGAATTAAAAAGCAAAAAGTAAGAGACATAGCAAAGTCAACTAGCAATTTACACAAAACAAAGCCAATTCCAAGTGGGAAAAACAGTTAGTGAATCAGCTCAACAAGCATCACTGCTGTATAATAACGTTGTAGACAGTATTTTATCTTGCTCGCTTTGTTAGACTGAAGCAGAAACCATAATTATATTAGTTGCAAATGTTAGTTTGCAGTGACACCTAATTCCCTTTGACAATAATGACAAAGTGGACTGAAATCCACTCCCATTATAGGTGTTTCTACAACAAAGATAATGCAGAAGTCGTTAACTTTTAGATTTCTGGATGTTTCAATGAGAAATCCAAGTTTTCTGGTTCATTGGCAAGTTAACAACTTAATATGACCAAAGTTGAAAGCCCAGCTCTCATTCACACTCAATTTAGGTTTCAGTTTTTGATTGTATTAGGTGTTTGTTGGGCTTCTTAATATGCCCTTTTTGGTTGGGCTGGGGAGTGGGGTAGATTTTCTGAGCCTACATTCCAGCCAGCTTGTTGACCAGCTTGCCTGGCTGCAATGCCATTGATAATTTTTCAATCCGCAAGAGTAATTTTAGTCATAAAATTTTGGACTGCTACTTATCAAGCTGATAAATTTTAATTAGAATAACATTACTTTTACATGGATCAACTAGTAGCATTACCTTAATTATGTACCAACCACAAATTGTCACATTAACAATAGTGTAAAGAATTGAAAATTTTTGTGTCAATAAATTTCTTGAATCAGAATTCGGACAAATTATCAAGAGTTTTGTAGTTAAGTGATACTGTTTGGTTTCTCTTAGGAGAAGAAATATGGTTTAAATTCCCCTTTTCCCCACTAGCTATAACATTAAATTATCAAAAAAGCAAACGACCAAATTAGCTTCATCTAGGCCTAAGTCCCAACATTGGTTTAATACATGTGCTGGAAATGGATGTCATACTCGGACCAAAAAATAAAGAATTGGATTTTTTGGGTACACCAAACTTTCAAGCCTGATGATAACAATAAGTCTAGGATGTGGTCCATTGTGTAATGGCTTAAATCCGCCCAATTATCCTATGTTGGAGGTTTTGGGCTTCAAGTTGACACCAAATGGGCCAGTTAACTAGCAAAGCTTATCCGATATAGAAAGTTACATGCTTAAATGGTGGGGTGTTCTTTATGGGTGTGGAGAAAGAGAAGCCTCGAATATACTGAGAGGTTATCAGAAAACCGAACCCCAACAGCAACACTCCTTTGGTTCCCAAAAAAAAAAAAAAAAATTTAACTCTCCTTTTTGAAAGATAGAATTTAAAAAAAAAAAAAAAAATAGTGTTACAGTGTTAATTAGGAATTAGGGAGATTTCATTAAGACCAGGGGCGGAGGGAGGGGGGGCGAGGGGGGGCACCTGGCCCCCCTGAACTTTCCAAAATTTTTTGGTGCTAATATGGTATGTATATCACCCATGCCCCCTGACACAAAAGAAATTAGGTTGTAGTTGAACAGAAGGTGCAAATCCTACTGCCATAAATTCAGCAGAAAAAAATCCTACTGCCATAAGGAAATAGGAATCATAGGGGAATGGGGCTGATCGACCTAATAATGATTAAAAAAATAAGAAGAAAAGAAAAGAGGATCGTCCTGCCAAAAGAAAAAGGAATTACACAACCTAATACTAATAATAATAGGACTCTATAAATATAAATATATATATATATATATATATATTATATAATAGGGCAAATTACAATTTACCCACCTGTGGTTTAGTCAAAATTTAAGTTGCCTACCTGTGGTTTGAAATTTGACACTTTACCCACCTGAGGTTTGCTTAATTAGATTTCTATAACCCACCTTCATTAAAAACAGAGCAAATATGTAATTTTGCTCTACTTTTATGTCTTTCTTCTCCAAAAACACAATAAACATAAAAATACAAGATTAAATAAGATCAAAAACTATCCATCGGAACACTTTCATCATGGAATTTTAAACCACAGGTAGGCAACTTAAATTTTAGTCAAACCTTAGGTGGGTAAAGTGTCAAATTTCAAACCACAGGTAGGCAACTTAAATTTCGACTAAACCACAGGTAGGTAAGTTGTAATTTGCCCTATATAATATAAAGGAGTAAAGGATGCCTCACATTTAAAAAAAAAATCTTTTGATACCAGTCTCTTTCAATTTGTACCTTAGAGTTTTTGAAAGCATTCAGCACTTAAAAGAATTGGATAGCTTGCTAAAAAGATGGTAGAAATGAAAAATGATGTTTCATATCTATTGCTTTACTCATTAGTGATCTTGGCATTGATCTTACCAGTTGCAACAACTATTGTTGAAAGAGTTTTTTCAGCAATAAACATAATTAAAATCGACTACACAATCGAATGAGAGATTAATGGATGAATGATTGTTTAGAAAGATATATTTAAGACTATTGAGTGTGAAAAAATCATGCAGTGGTTTCAAAATATGAAAAATCTTCGAAGGCAATTGAGTAAATTAAGCTAGGTATGAAAAGTCAAATTAAAATTTACATTTTATGTTAGATTCTATATGACAATTAAATTAGCATATAGTTGCTTATTTATTTTGTTATTAATATTTTGTTTAATTTTTTTAGATTAGTTTTTTACTTTTAATCTTGTCTTTTAATCTTACCCCCCCTGACCTAAATTCTTGGCTCCGCCACTGATTAAGACACAATAGTTGTTTTAGAGTCTTTAGACTTTAGAGCGAACAAAATGATGAGTATTCTCAAATTTCTTCCATCCTAATTGTAATTCTCAAATGCTTAATGTTTAGAAGAATGTTAAGCCTACAACAATTTTACATTAAATTTTATTGTTAATATGTTAATGGTTCTCATATGAATTCATTATTAATATATTTTTTTAGCTATCACTAATAATATGTCGCATAAATTTTTAACACATTACCATTAAAATAACTTAAAATAAGATTAGTATTTTATTAAATGACAAGACTTAGGTAGTACCTAGGTGTTATTCTTTAGATTCCACTATTAAAATTTTGTCATGAATTTTTTCTCGTGGAATAAAAATATATATTTTAGTTAAGTAATCATATAACTAAATTCTAAAAAGAGAATTTAAAGAATAGTACATAAAGTAGTGTACTTAAATTTTGTTATTTATTAAAAAAAAAAATCAACCACAAAAAGAGAGACTTGGCACGTGAGAGGAGAGAGAAAATGAAAAGAAAGAATAAAAAAGTCATAGCACGTGATACCGTACACTTTAATGGTACTGTGACAGTTAACAAATGATTTTTCTTTTCTTTTTTCTTTTTTCTTTTTTTGGCATTGAAGAGATCTCGTGCCAGTGCTCATTGATCTTTCTTATAGGTTTGTTTAGAGGGAATTTGGTTTGTGTTTTCAAATAATAATTTTTAGTTTTTAAATAATATTAAACATATTTTTACACATTTTTTTTCACATGTATTTCACACATGTTTTTAAACAACAATATTCAGTTTTTAAACACGTGTCAAACAGGCCCTTAGCTGCTTATTTTGTTAAAATTGAAAACTTTTTACTAAAAATACCATAGATAAATGTAAATATTAGTTGAAATAGTACAGTGAGACCTATGAATAGTATCAAAAAGTGTAGTGGGACTCATGAATAGTAGCAAAAATAAGCTGAATAGTAAAATAAATTGGCAAAAAATAAACTAGCCAAACAGACACTATGTGTCTTATATTCAGATAAACTCTTTTGAAACGAATAGCATTTTCAAATATAGTTATAATGGATGTTTGGTTCGCCGTGATGTGCTCTTGATGTAACGCACATTACAATAATGTGAAATTAAGGTTTTTAATTTATTTTATATTTTCTAATATTACTATAATTTAAAATTACAAAATATATCACATTATTTTAATCTCGTCACCTTTCCAAACAATGCAATGTTGTATTTTTATATTGAAATTATATTAATGTAAGATTATAATAACGTAACATCACGACGAACCAAACACCCTAAATGAATGGCAGTTTTGCTCTTACCCTTATAAAGCAGCTGTCAATAATAATGAATCTCCCTCCAAGACAAGTTTTGGAGAGGCAACTCTTTTTCGATTTGTGGCCATTTCTTGCTACTCTTTTAGCATTCATAGTTTTCCCTCTCTTCTTTACCACCACACACACAATAACACGTCACCTACATACTCATGCATGAAGCTTGTCTTTCAACCATATTATCTTTCAATACGCCATTTGTTAAAATTTTCCAAATGTTTTGTTGTTTGGGTTGACTTTCCCAATCTTAGATTGTTTGGCACTCTTCAAGGTCATTTTTTATTGCATGAGATACATTCTTCCTTAGTTCCATTGTCATTTTACCATGAATGATAGGTGCAATTCCTATTGTTCCATATGTTTCAAGCTTACAAAGAGTGATGCAAAATTTTGGTTATCAAAATTTTAATTATATCATCCAAACAACCCAATCAAGATTTTCAACCACAATTATCGCGATCATGGTGTTTATTAGGAGTAATTATTAAGTATTCCTAGAATACAATGACATGGTGCTCTCTCTTCTCACATTTAAAGTAAATCTCAATAATTAAATTTATAGTAGGGTCTACCATAAATATGAGACGAAAGGGTACCATATCACTATTGATCATACTACTATGTTATGTGACATGTTATATACCTAGGGTGTGTTTGTTTGGAGGTGAAATAAGGTTAATGGAAAATTTTGGAGAGAAAATGGGTTTGTGTGTTGTTTGGTTGGAGGAGGAGAAAGAAAACTGGAAGGTGGGGCCCAAGCATTTTTCACCCGAGCTCACACAAAACTTTTCTCACTAGAATGGAGAGAAAAGATGGATGAAAATGCCTATTGTGTGTAAAATTCAAATCTGCTTCAACGTTTTTTGCACAATTGCACTCACCTACCTTCACCTAACCCAATAACTCTCATCAATCTTCATTTTTCTCCCTCTTCGTTCCAGTCTCTTTAGAGAATTTGTTGGATAGTACTTGCGTTGAATAGTGCTATATATATATATTAAAATATAGTATATATATTAGATTATATTATATATAATAACAAAGAAAATTAATATAAATTGATATGTATGATGTATTAATTTTTATATTATTTTAAAAAAATTTCTCGCCCTAGCTTCTCTCTGAGACGATAGAGTGTAGAACTTCGTTGTCTTCCCCGGAATGATAAACCCTCCCCTCTGTTAATCACTCTTAGCAGTAGGGTTTCCTTTTGACCTCCGTCCTCTTACGTGTGGTCCAGTCTTTTCTCTCATACCCTCTCAACTTCGGCATACCCCCATGGAAGATATACTATACAATTGGAAAAAATTTCGTTGACAGAAGAGGAAGATGACAGGGTTAGTTTGTCGAAGTCCAAAAATCTACAAAGAAAGTAGTATGTATTGGCTACCAAGTTTCTCACAAAGAGAGCCCTCAACGTGGAAGCCATAGGTCGAACGTTCAAACCCCTATGGAGAGCCAAAAAGGACTTCAAAGTATGCGAAGTGGAAGATCACATTCTCTTGTTTGTATTTGAACTAGAAACAAATACAGAACGGGTTCTTGCCAATGAACCATGGACTTTCGATAAACATATCGTCATTCTAAAGAGATTTAATGGTTCTATACCGTCATGGTATTTGAGGTTCACTAAACTGAAATTTTGGGTGGAAATATATGGATTGCTGATGCATATGCTCGATCCAAACACATCAATTGAAATAGGAGAAACTCTCGGTCAGGTAACACCATGTGAGAATCCCATTAAGTTGGTGGGGGGTGATTTCTTATGTGTTCATGTGGAGATCGATGTCTCAAAGCCTCTCTATCGAGGTTGAAAGATAGCACATGGATGACAATAAGGAGATCTGGGCTTCTTTCAAATACGAGAAACTTCCCAATTTCTGCTATTGGTGTAGTCTGATTTCACATTGGGAAGGACTGTGAGGTGTGGTTAGCAAGAAAAGATTCAGCAAACATGGAGCATCATAAGTATGGACCATGGCTGAGAGTAGCACCTTTCAACTCGAGGAAAACTCCATCCATTGTGGTTTCAGGTATGGGTGATGGATTGGGTGGTAGCACAAAATCGTCCAAATTGTCAACTGATGGGAAGCCCTCTGAAATGGCAGCTAGACCAACCGAAGATAACAATTGAAGACCGAAATTTGGTGAGAATGGAGGAGCTGATCGGACACAAGCAACAGATATGGAAACATCAAATATGGGGGAGCATATCACGTCAAATTTTCAAAATAATAGCAACCCGATATTTGAGGTAATTGATTCCAACCAAAATTTATCTTCCTTCCATACTAATCACGTTGATATTAAAACTTAGATTCAGGAAATAGATGCTGCTATTGGAAAGTTTGACAGCTGTGAAGAACACGTGGATCACAAAACAGATGGTACCTCACACGCTTCAACACACAATGAGAAGCAGCTAGTTCCCTCCCTGCCAGCTCACTCACAATTAATTCAAGAGCAAGAACCTCACGTGACAGAGGATTCAGCCCCAATCAAGCAAACAGAACCTTGTGCACTTGGAAAAAATTGGCACATGATAATACTATAGAGACTGAAGCAATACAATATCCTACAGTTACAAAAAGAAATAGGGAAGAAGAATTGGAGTTTCTTCCCAAGTTACCTACCAAAAAATTACAGGTTTCAAAGGGAGAATGTCAACAAAACTCAATGGTGGAGGTTGCCTAGCGGCCTCGCCAAGCACAATGAGTCTCATAGTATAGAACTGTCGCGAACTTTGGAACTTGCATACACAGAAAGAGCTTGAAGTATTGATTCGGGCTAAAGATCCCCCCGTCGTGTTTTTAGCTAAAACATGGGCGAATGAAGCTAGGCTAAAAGAAGTTTAAAGAAATATTAAGTTTGATAATTTGTTCTATGTGGATAGAAATCCTAGAGGTGGTGGGGGTTTGGCTCTCTATTGGAAGAATTCCATTGATGTTCATGTGGATTCTTTTTCTAAATATCACATTGATTCCATAATCAATAAAGGTGGTGATGAAGTATGGAGATTCATAGGTTTTATGAAGAACTAGCAACACACAAGAGAATTGAAGCATGGAATAAACGTCAGTTACTCAATACTAGACATAACCTTCCTTGGCTTTTTGCTGGAGACTTTAATGAAATCACAAGAAATTCTGAAAAAGTGGGAGGTAAAAATAGAAGTCAAGCTCAGATGCAACTATTCAAGGATGTCATAAACGAATGTGGATTTCTTGATCTTGGGTATGTGAGAGACCAATTCACATGGAGAAAGCATTTTGCTGATGGACACTCTCTGTGGGAGAGATTAGACCGCGGGTTGGCCAACCATGATTGGTTCATCAAGTTTTCAGGTTCAAAAATTCACCACTTGCATTCAGATTCTTCAAATTATTCTCCATCGTGGATCACTATGGATGGTTTGGATATTCCATCATTTGCTAAACCATTCAGGTTTGAAGAAATATAGCTCTCTAATCGTGGGTGTTCAAATATTGTAGAGGCGGTGTGGTTGTCAAGGGAAGACGAAGATGCTCATGATCACGTAATTCATAAAATAGATAAATGTGGTAAAGAATTACAAAAGTGGAACCGGGACTGTTTTGGAAATGTCAGAAATGGTATTGAGCAGAAAGAGGAGGGAATTAAAAGAGGTTGAAAAATTAGCCATGAGATCTGGAAATAATCAGCAGGTCCGAGTATTGAAGAAGGAGATAGCTAACTTAGTTGATAAGGAAAATAGACTTTGGTTTCAAAGATCTAAAATCATGTGAGCAAAATTTGGAGACAGAAATTCAAAAATATTTCTCAACCACGCTTCACAAAGAAAGAGGAAAAACCTGATCCGAAAATTGAAGGACTCTAATGGTTGTATAGTTGAGAACAATGAGGATATAGCTGATTGTCTTATGCAATACCATCAAGATCTACTCCAATCAGCCAACCAACATCTATGTACCTCAGCTATAGATTCAATTTAGAAAGTGATTACTGAGGAGATGAACTCCAAGCTCTCATCCGAGTTCACACAACTAAAGGTAAAACAAGTCATTAACCAAATGCCCCGCTAAAAGCCCCCAAGCCAAATGGTATGCCTCCTCTCTTTTACTAACATTAGTAGAATTTAATTGGAAATGATATATCTAATGCTGTGCTGCATTATCTTAATTTTGCTACTTTATCTGAACATCTCAATCATAATTTATTACCCTCATTCCAAAAAAGAAAAATCCTGAATATGCTTCTAAATTTAGACCAATCAATTTGTGTAATGTTCTGTATAAAATTTTCTCAAAAGTTCTAGCAAATAGACTTAAGAAAATTTTGCCAAATATTACTACTAAGAATCAGAGTGCCTTTACAAAAAGTCACTTTATTTCTGACAATATTCTAGTAGGTTTTGAGTCTTTACACAGTATGCAGAAACAATCAGTGAAGGAAGATTATATGACCATCAAGCTAGACATGAGCAAAGCGTATAACAGAGTGGAGTGGCCTTACCTATCATCAGTTATGGAAAAAATGGGGTTCATAGAGTATTGGATCAGGCTCATAACGCTATGTATCAAAACTGCGACGTATTCCATATTGGTGAATGGGGAACCCAAGGGCATTATCACACCAACAAGAGGTATTAGACAGGGAGACCCTCTTTCTCCTTTTCTTTTCTTACTTTGCACTAAAGGTCTTAGGGTAAGTTTGGTTCAGCTTTTTGAAACTAGGCTTTTTGAAAAAGTGAAGTTTTCAAAAAGTGCAGTATGAAAAAGTGTTTTTTCAAAAAGCTAAGTGTTTGGTAAAAGTTGTTAAAAAGTGCTATTTGAAAAAGCTGAGTGTTTGGCTAGCATTTATAAAAATGGCAGTTTGAGGGGTAAATTACTAAAAAGGACAATGTTTATATAAAGAGAATTCTTTGTTTTAATTACCTCTTTTAATGCAAGTTATGGACACAATATTTTTACAAAAAGTTTACAATAAAGTCTATATAACACGTTGTTAATGGTAGGAAAAAAAATGTCACTAGTAGGTCTAAATGAGAACTAATAACAACTTACTATGTAAACTTTATCATGAAATTGTTATAAAAATATTCTGTTAATAGTACTATTTTTTTTCTAAAGAAAAATTTAAAGAAAAATAGTACTAACTTAAAAAGTTTAGAAATATAATAAATGTTACAATATTTTCACAATATTAATTTAAAATTAATCTTTGTAAAATAAAATTTTACTAACACTTATATTTTGAATGAGTTGTTCTAGTACCCACAATTTGTTTTCCACCACATACTCTATAACATCACAGTTATGAAAAAGAAGTTGCAAGAGCATCTTCAACAGCCTCTCCAAATTTTTGTATTGTTTGGAGAGTGAATAGTACATTTTTCGCAATACTTTCACAATATTTTTCATAATACTTTCACAAGAATCACATCAAAATCTTATGTGGAAAGTTTTTATTAGTTCTAATTTGAACCCACCACTGAAATTATTTTTTTACTCACCAATATTAGTTAATAACAATCTATTATTTAAAATTTATTGTGAAAATATTGTAGTTGTATTTCTTAATTGTCATTTCTTATTTTTATATTATTTTTCCAAACTTATTACAACCATACGTTTTTTTTTTTTCATCTTTTTTTTCTCTTGGTTTTTTCTCCACCACACACCTACCCAACTCCCACCTACCCTACTCCCATCTCTATTTACCCTTCTTTTTCTTTTTCTAGTGTATTCCGGATCCTTCTTTCCCATTCTCCAGCTCTCTCTCTTTCTCTAGCTGTCTTTTTCTTTTACTTTTTCTATTTCTACTTGAACATTCTCTAGCAATGATAAGAAACAAAGAAATTAAGAACAAGTGATTGCATGCTCCACCGTTGATTGAAGGACACAAGCAGGCATTGTCTCTTTTTTGCTCCACGTGGGTTGCTTGCTTGCTCCACCATGGGGTCAGATGGCTTCTGTCTCTTTGTTCTTCTTTTTTTGTTATGATTTGATTAATTTTAAGATTGTGTTTTTGAGTTTGTATTTTGATTTTGCTTGAGTTTAGAGATGTTTAAGAGAAATGATTGTTGTGAATGTTTGATTGAGACTGTGTTTAGAGATGTTTAAGAGAAAAGATCAAGAATAGTTCTGTTGTTACAATTGTGATTTTTGAGTAAAAAAAAACTATGGGCAATTTAGGAAAAAAAGAAACCCAAGAAAACGCGTTTGTGCGCGTTTTGCAACTGCAGCTCTGAGCTCCTTTTTGCAAATGCATGTTTTCTTCATAAACCCAAAACGCAACTTTTAACAAAAGTTGCCTTTTGAACCTAATCAAACGGGCTTTTTGGGCTGGCAGTTTCAAAATGCACTTTTTGAGCTGGGAAAGTTGAAACAAATAGGCACTTAATGGGCTTCTCAATAAAGCTGCTCATCAAGGACATATTAAGGGTTACTCTCTTTGTAGAAATAGCCCACGTCTGACCCACCTTTTATTTATAGATGGTAGCCTGTTGTTTTGCAAGGCAACCTTTGAGGAGTGCTAAAAAGTTTTGGACAGTCTAGAAGTGTATGGGAGATGCTCAAGTTAGCAGATTAACCAAAGCAAGATGACAATCTTCTTAAGTAAATCCACCAGTGATGACACTAGAAATCAAATAAAGCTAGCATTGGGGGATCCATAAATTATTCAGTATGAAAGATATTTGGGGTTACCTTCATTGGTGGGTAGAAACAAAAAAGCAAGCTTTAACTATATTAAGGAATGAGTTTGGAAAAAATTGCAGGGTTGGAATGAGAAATTCCTATTACAAGCTAGAAGGGAGATTTTAATCAAAGCAATTGTCCTAGCTATTCTAACTTACACCATGAATAGTTTCAAACTCCCATTAGGGATTTGTTCAGAAATTGAGAGGTTAATAAGAAGATTTTGGTGGGGTCAGAAGGGAGAAAGGAGGAAAGTTCATTGGGTGTGACAGGCCACAAACGCGTTGACCCCTTGTGATAATTTAGATTAATTAATTAGCCTAGTTTTTAATTAATCAAATTAACATGCAATACAACGTGGCAGCACAAACAAATCACCGAAACTAAGTTATGCAGCGGAAAATAAATAACACGGTGATTTGTTCACGAATGGGGAAAACCCTAAGGCAAAAACCCCACCGGGTGATTTAAGGTCACCACTCCCGAAACTCCACTATTATCACAACAAGCAGTTACAAGTAAAGAATCCCAGTACCTCACCAACCTACAGTTGAACTCTTACCCCAATACCCAATTGGACTTGTTCTGTAGTGACAATTTCTCCAGTTTAATGCACGGCTCCCAGTACGTGACTAACCAATGTGATGCGCGGATCCCAGTACGCGTCTTACTCCTTTTGCACGAATCCAAGTACGTGACTCACTCACCAACTCGAGGAAGAAAGAATGTTGGCTGCAAAGTTCTTCAAATCATCAGAGATGAACTAGGGCACGAACTTTGTCTCACAAATCATAATTTGCATGAATAGAGAAGAAGCAACTTGTGTCTTGTGATTTCTGCTTGTTGCTCTTACTTTGACGGCCCTTAAAATAATCCTTTTATATGTCTAGGGTTAGGAGAAAAGAAGTCCCAAAGACACACACACGGATTGGACTTGAAACAGACTTGGAATTCTGTTTTCTTTAAATCTCGACAGATAGAGGTGTCGAGAGGTGTCGAGACAGCTGTCGAGGCTTGGGCAAAACAGCTTCTTTAAATCTCGATAGATGAATCTGTCGAGGTAGGTGTCGAGATTTAAAAACCAGCACTTCCTTGCTTGTATCTTGGACAGACTTTGACGGCTTCAACACTTAATCTTGAACCACTGTTTCTTGAAGTGTTTAACCCATCCTAGTTCTACCTAATTACAAGTAAAGTGCGTTTTGTCTAAGGATAAGCCAATTACATAAAATAGCGACATATGTTCACAAGCTTGAACAACTACATATGTCCTAACAGGGTGAAATGGGATACACTTTGTCTCCTAAAAAAATGAAGGTGGAATAGGTTTCAAGGATTTAGCCAACTTCAATGATGCTCTATTTGCCAAGCAAGCATAGAGATTACTTCATAATAAATACTCCCTATTCTATAGAGTCTTTAAAATGAAGTTTTTTTCAAATTGTAGTCTATGGGAAGCTCAAGAAACTAGCTCTGGATCGCACGCTTGGCATAGCATTTTAAAGGGAAGAGATGTCCTACTAAAGGGTGTAAGATGGAGGGTTGGGTGTGGAGAAGCTATTAGTATATGGAATGACGCATGGCTACCATCACTAGAGCATCCACGGATCCTATCTGATATTGTCCCAGGTTTTGAAGATGGTAAAGTTTCTGACCACATCAATCCGATTACAAGACAATGGGACCTAAACTTAGTTCATGGCTTGTTGTCACCTGAAGAAGCTGCACTAGTTATCAACATCCCATTGAGTCGTACCCTTGTGGAGGACAAAATCATTTGGAAGCAAAATGAGGTTTGGAAGTTGATTTAGGGGCTCAACGTTCCTAATAAGGTGCAGAATTTCATGTGGCAAGTGTGCAAAGAAGCCATACCAATAAAACACAACTTAATGAGGAGGAAGATCCTAATGGAAGGCAAATGTGAGCAGTGTGGAGTTGAGGCCGAAACAGTAGCCCATGCACTATGGGAGTGTACCACGCTAGATGAAATTTGGGAAGCCATTCCAGGATTTGAAGATCAGAGATAGCTCGACGCATTAAACATCAGAGACTTAATCAACCTGGTTCACGAGAGAAGGAATAATTTGGACCTCATGGCCATGGTGATGTGGACGATGTGGCACCGTCGAAACCAACTCCGAGTAAGCACAAGTGCTTGTCCCAAAGCACAGGTTCTCCAACAAGCTTCACAGGCCCTTGCTACTTTTCAACAAAGCCAACACTCCCTCATTAATCACTCAGCAGTCACCAAGCCTCAACACCGTGACCAGTGGCTTCCTCCTCCAGCAAATTGTCTCAAACTGAACTTTGATGGGGTCATTTTTCCAGAGTTGGGCAAGGCGGGTTTGGGTGTGGTAGTTCACGATTGCCAAGGAAATGCTATAGCTTCGCTATCAGAACAAGCTCCTCTGCCTTTCTCATCAAACATTGTGGAAGCCATGGCTGTTGCTAGAGCGATGACCTTCGCACAGGAACTTGGTATTGCTAAGTTTATGCTTAAAGGAGGTTCGAAAATAGTGATAAACACTCTATGAAGTATGGAAGTCTCTCTGTCCCCTTTTGGCCATCTTCTTGAGTCTACTAAATCCACTCTAGTTACCAATAAATGTATTGCCTTCTCCCATGCTCGTAGGACAGGTAATAGAATAGCCCATATCCTAGCTAAACATGCTAGACATGTTATAGGTTTGTCGGTATGGGTGGAGGATATTCCACCACACTTATATTATGTACTCTTTGTTGATCTTGGCTCATTTTATAAAATAAGTAGTCCTCATTTTCATAAAAAAATAAAAAAAAGAGTATAAATAAATCTATTTCTTACTTATTATGTAACAAGGGCCTAAGAGTCAATTTATATAAACTATATTTTCTATCCTCTTACTTTTCTCTCCAATCAAATAAAAGAGTTTTTCACTCTCTCATTTTTCTACCCCTCTAGCCAAATACACACAAGGGAAAACTAAATATTTTATATCCTCCTACTAATTTTCTATCCTCCCATTTTTTTACTCCTCCAACCAAACGGACATTTATTGTGTAATGTTGTCCGTTTATAATGCATCAAATTGTGTCCATCATCACATGCAGTTTAAGACACGTGTGACTACTGATAAGTTAAAGAGATAAATGGTTATTTAGATCAGTTAGTGTTGTTAGTGTGGAGCATCTTTAGCAACATAATCATGTTTTGGTACTGTTTGAAGAGTAAACAATTACTTTTACCTTTTGCCGACATACTTTTTAAATGCATTTTTCAATAAATTTTCTATCATATCTCTATCCCATTTAAATATTATTTCGCCATTCTTTCTTTAATCTTTTTTATTCATCACCAACAACTACATTGATAAAAGATATACAGATGTGGAAAGATGAAAGATAAAATATTAGTTTTAAATTGTTTTGCTCAACTATAGTAACCTATAGATAAAGAGAGTGACAGTAGATGAGCAAAAAAAAGAAATTGCCTTATTTGGAGATAGTGTTGGACTTGGTTTTTAAGGCTTAATTCTCTACTTTGCCTATGATTTTGGTTTTACCTCTTCTATTGGAGATGCTCAGTTAATTAAAATAAAGAAACAGTTAATGAATGCTCTCAGGGTGTTGGTTTAGGAAAAGTAGTATCAAAACTTTTCTAAAATAACTAATTAACAAATGTCTTAAGGGCATCGATTAACCGAACTCCTAAAACAAATTTCTATTACGCACTTACTATAATAGCTAGCTAGTTGGATAAGGGATTCATCTTAGTTTCTATATTAGAAATAAATCATTCATTGTGTAACTAATTAACTAGCGAATCAATGATAACTTTAGGGAAATTATAGAATGCTTTGGGAGGATAATTAATTTGTATTCTTTCTTCTCACATAACGCTTAGTCTCATTAATTATATTCGTAGTAAGATCCACTATTTATTTGAGATGAGAGAATATGCACTTCTTGTACTCTCCAAGTATTCTATAATTTTCCTAACTTAAGATTGATTTCTCCATTTTTATCTTTGCAAGTTTAACTCTCATTTTTGTCATGATATCAAAGCAAATAAACTTTGATCGAGTGTTTTCTTGAGCAATCAATGGCTTTGAGTATGTCTTCCTCGTCAGTTCTATGCTCTTCTACGCATATTGATGATTTTGGCAATTCCTATTTCCTACATCATGGAGATGGTCCAGGAACGTTGCTTGTCTTTTTTTTTTTTTTGATGAACCAGGAACGTTGCTTGTCACTGAATTGTTTACTGGTAGCAACTATAACACATGGCTTCTCTCCATTATTATGGCATTAATTGCCATTAAAAAAGTGAGTTTCATCAACATCGATCACTGATCCTTTATTTCAGGCATGGACCAGGTGCAATAACATTGTCTTGTTATGACTTCTCAATTCCCTCTCTCAATAAATAGCAATCGGTGTTACCTATAGGAATACTGTTAAAGAGGTTTGGGATGATCTCACACAAGGTTCATTATTAGCAATGGACCTAAAGTTTCCAAATTTTCTTCAACCATCCTTTAACAAGGTTTCATTCAATCCAAGCCTAACGATTCTTTATTTACCAAGATTCTGGGTGCTTTAGCTTTACTTGTCAATGTAGATGACACATCAATAGCGAGATATATGTGAAATCAATCACTACTTTAAAAGAGTTCCTACATGATCAAAACTAAGGGATTTTGGGGAATGTGAAATATTTTCTTGGCAAATGATCTCACTTTGCTAAAGGAAATAGGGAAAATTACCGGATGTGCTAAGAGGTATTGATTTTGGAAATATTTTAAGAAACATTTTATAGAAAAGAAAAAAAAAAACATCTATTTTTTTTTTTTAACTTTTTATATATTTCATAAAAGTAATATTAAAACTTTCCTAAAATTTTTTATTAAAAATACCGTAAAGACACTTATTTACATGATCCAAGAAAATATTCCTTAGAATTCTTATCTGACAATGGATTCCTATGCTATAAACCTATGAAATTTCCCATAAAATAAAATTCAAAACTTACAAAATTAGATAGCGATTTGTTAGAAGATCTATTTGTTTGTGTCTATATATATATATATATATATATATATATATATATATAAAAAGGTTGATTGGAAGGCTTCTATATGTCTCGGTATTCAAGTTTAACCTTAGTTACTCTGTACTAAGGGTGACAATTTTTATTCATATCTATAAACCCGTTCATTATTCACATTATTTAGATAAGTCTTAACCCAACCCATTTGAATATTTGGTTTAAATAGGTAAAGACTTGTTTGGTTATTTAATTAAATAGGTTTAAATGGATAAATCCATTAATACCCACTAAACCTATTTAAATTTTAAAATTAAATAAACCCTTAACTATCTAATATTAAACCATCTAAAATTAGAAAAAAACTTTTCATTTCCTCATCTGCCCACACAAAAATTTTCACTGATAAATACAAAAATCTCAGGTTTTTAACAAAACTAACAAACCCTCAAATTAAATGCTCAAATTTCTCATCAACCAATCATAACGTAAATTATCAAAAGAAAAAAGGAACATACCATCCAAGCACAGGACCAGAAATCAATCGGCCCATAGAGATCAAATTGGGCACATTGACAAAGCTCTCCAAAACCCATCATCAACTGACTCTCTCTTCTCGACCCTATAGTCCAACAAAGCCAAGCCAAACTTAGTGGGAAAAGAAGTGGTAGTGCTGAGCAGGTTAAGATTAAAAGCCTGCACCTTACGGCGAAACGCGACGGCGTTGCCGCGGAGGTAAAGAGGAGTGGCGGATTGAGAGAGTTTCCAAGGAGGAAAAGAAAGAAAAAGCGGACCACAAAATGGGGTTGTAACCCATTTGGAAAGTGGGGTTGACGGCAAACGAAAGAGAGGCTGAGAGAGAGGGAAGTATTGGTGTGTGATCGTGGGGTGGCTTGTGGCTGTGGCGGTGAGAGAGGCGAAGAAAGACCTTAATCTTTGTGGGTTTTTGATAAGGGTTTTGAGAGACCTGAACAACACCATTATTATTATTATTATAATTATTTTTGTTGTAATAACAACAATATTTTTTTTTTTTCTGAATTAATAACAACAATAATTATAATTATAATTTTAGAAAACTTGTATACCAGTGAATATAATTATAATTTCAGGTGTCTTAGTGGGCATGGGCAATTCCATCAATCTAATGATTTTTCTGAAGGTTCAGGTTTTTCTAAAAGCTCATATTTATCATTCTAGGGATTTTGGTAATTTTGGATGTCTAAGGGTATATTGGTAATTTTGAAAGTGTAGGGGGGTATTTGAGTCATTTTGGGTATTCAAGGGTATTTTGGTAATTTTGAAAGTCAATAGGGAATTCAATTAGTTTTAGAGGTGTTTTGGTCCTATTGAGTTAAATGAGCAGGTTACTAATTAAATGGATTGGACGGGTAATGGATAATTAATTTATATATAAATGGATCATAAATGAATAAATAGATAATTACACACCCAACCTATTTATGACCCAAGCCACCCATTTGCCACCCCTACTCCGTACAAAAGCTAAGTCAGTTCATGAATAAGCCAAAGATAACACACATGTTTGTAGCACATTGTGCGGTGCAATATCTCAAAGCATTTATTATCCCTAATCTTCATTACAATATCAAGGCCTTTTCTGACTTTAGATTGGGCTAGCTTCTCTAATACATGGAGATCAATGACTGGATGTTGTGTTTTCCTTGGAGACTCTCTTGCATCTCATAAGTTTTTTTTTTTAACAAAACATTGTACATTGTCAAGGTCTTTAGCGAAGGTAGGTATCGAACGATATGCTTTTTTTTTTTTTTTGATGAGCAAGAACGATATGCTTTGAACACACGCATGCATCTAATTATTATGTGATAATTAAGTTACAAAGCATACTGTGTTGAATTGTCATCTCAATAGAGAAAATATTCAAGGTATTATCAAAAATCTTAATGCGTCCATCAATTATCAAGTGATAGATCTCTTAACTAAAGCTCTTTGGTCGTAACAGTTCTCTATTTTACTTACCAAGATGGGCATGCTTATTATATATATATGGTTCATTTTGAAGGGGAGTATTGAACAAGCAAGGTGCCTAAGCTTACAGCTGACAACTTACAGTTTACAGTTTTCCGATGTTATGCGACATGTCGTACTCTTATTGTGTAATGCCGTACTCGTATTTCTATCCATTTATGAGCCTTTCAACTATGTTGATTGTGTTACCAAATGCCCAAATGATGTGGTTGATGAAGGTGGATAATGTAGTGATTACCACTAACCTCGGCGATTTAAAGATATTTATCGTTAATCATCTCTGTTGATCTTGTTGGAAGTCACCATTATTATTTGATAGTGGCTCAGCCAGATTGACTGTTGTGGTGTAAGCAACCATAGTGTCTACCTCCAGCATCATTGTACTTGCATGGAATATTAATGATTTTCCATGTAAACCAAACTACATAAAACTATTTTAGGGACTATTTTTTGGGTGGCAATCAAACACATTAAAAGAAATATTCCTTTTTGAAAAACTTTTACCGTATGAAACATTTTTTGCCAATCCTTCTTTTCTTTGCGTTGTCATTGTAATTGCATTGTGGCCGTCACTACCACCACTATCATACAACCATTAATGTCACTTCTAGTATCACTGTCATCACTGTTTCTGTCATCATTACCATGCTTACATGAATATTAATGAATTTTTTTTTGTGAACTAAAAAATATAAAATGATTTCGAAATAATTTTCATAGACACAACTAGGCATAAGAATAAAATAATTTTCATAGCTACAACCATGTTACCAAAAATATTTTATTTTTTTGTAGGTAACGAATGGAAGGATAAAAGTAGAGTTTAAATAATTAAAATGAATATATTATATTTACAAATCAAGAAAATCACCTTAACACATCTTCTTCACCCATAAAAAGCAAATCACCCTTCAGCGACATGAAAAATAAAAGGGAAGATACCAATTGCTTCAAAAATAAGTTGAATAAAGGTACGGTTGCATTAAAAACCCAAAAAGAAAAGTGGTACAAAAACTAATAAGTTATACAGCTAAAAAACCAAACATACTAAAAATAGTTTGAATTACAATAACTTCATAAACTAAAAAATAATTTTTAAAAAACTTCATGAACTAAGGCAAAGATGATGTTTGCATTGAGGGAAAAAAAAAAGATAATGTTTGCATCAAACACCCATTTTTTTTCTCTTAAAGATAGCATTACAGATTAAAAATTAACCACACAATTTCTTTGATAATTTAATAATTGGATGAGAGGATTTAAAGCTTGATGATTCATTAAACATACAATTTAGAAATTATTACTTCTAAAATTATATATTTACAATTAAGGCAAAGATTATGATTTTACAATCTATTAAAAAAGATGACACATGATTTTGATACCATATTAGAACATGTGTACATAACTTTGATAACATGACAAAGTGTATGAAAGGAAAAAAAGGCAAAGAAAGAATGGAGAGTCTCAATTTGGTTCATTCTTAGAAGCATACATCTACAGTAGGAAATCCTTTTTTTTTTAGAATCACAATAGAAAGTCCTTGGTAACCATATTTTTCCTATTAAACTCTACGTATTAGACTAATCTAGGGTCACAATATTTGTAGTACAAGTAGGATTAAGATTTTTTTTAATGCGTTTGACATCATTTTATTTAGTTTTTTACTAAAGGTGGATCATTCTTAGAAGCATACATCCACAATAAGAAGTCATTTTTTTAGAATCACAATAGAAAGCCCCTCGTAACCACATTTTTACTATTAAACTCTATATATTAGACTAATCTAGGGTCACAATATTTGTAATAGAAGTAGGATTAAGATTTTTTTTAATGTGTCTGACATCAATTTATTTAATTTTTTTACCAGAAAGTGTGTTAAAGATTAATACTTGAACTTTAAAAAAGTAAGATTTTTTTTTAAAGTTGTACGTAAAAGCTAAAAACTAGCAAAAAAAACTGGACTCAAACATATAATACTTGCACTAAGTATGATTAATGCAAGTAGGAACCGGAACGGGTGCTTTTAGGGTAATTTGTTAATAAATCATTTCAGAAAAGTTTTAATATAATTTTTATGGAAAATATAAAAAATCATTAAAAGGTTAATTAATTTTTTCTTTTCTCATAATTAAAAAAAAAATTCCTACTATTAACTTTTCCTTAAATTATATTTATTAACTATATAAAAATGGGCAATGCTGCTACAGTTCACTTTTAGTTTAGTTAGTCACTCTTTTTTTTTTTCAAAGTTTTGAACAGTTGCTACAGTGTCACTTTGGTTTGTTCAAGTGGCACTATAGCTACAGTAACTAAAGCGTTATATTTCCCAATCTTCCGATTGTACTTTTTTTTTCCATTTTAAATATTTATATGAACCCACATATTTAGTTATACTAACATAATAAATTTCATAATATTTTCACAATTATTGAAGTATCAATTTTTTATAAGTCAAAATAAAATATGAAATTGTGACCAACTACAACTAAAAATAAATATTTTGTGAAAATGTTGTGACACTTGTTGGGTGAATGTATAGAAGCTACAGTGGTTTTAGTTTGTCCAATATGTACTGTTCATCTTTAAAAAAAAAAAAAATTTATTAGTCATCGATTTGTGCTCTGTATATATATATATATATATATATATATATATATAACGAATAGGCTCATGAATAGTGTTATGAACAATATTTTTGATTTAGTGACTTACCTTCCCCTCCCCCCTCTTTTTTTTCAAGTTCACCAACTTGGTTTGAATTTTCTTATTTTTTATTTTTTTTATTTTAAGGATCTTTATATGTTTACTTTGTACTTATAATGTAAGCTTACATTGTATACACAGAAAAAGTAGCAAATATTATATGCATTTAATAAGCTTATGAACAGTATTATGAACAGTATTTTTGGTTTAGTGAGTTGCCTCTTTCCTCTTTTTTTTTTTTAAATTTTATTTCTTCAAGTTCACCAACTTGGTTTGAGCTTATTTTTTTCTTTTAAAGGATCTTTATATGTTTACTTTCTATTTTATATGTTTACTTTCTACAAATAATGTAAGCTTACATTGTATAGACATAAAAAGTAGCAAATATTATATACATTTGCAAAAAAAAAAAAATTGTACAACTTTTGCAAATATGTACAACATTTGCCAATTTTTATGTGTTTACAATATAAATTTACATTGGAATATGATAATATTTGTTATCATTCTTAAAAGTTTTAGAGAGTAGATATATTGTCTTTAGCAAGTAGGTATTAAAAAACTATTATACCTAAATAAATATGTATATATTAAATAGTTATCCTAATTTTGTAGTTGATCAAAATTATATAAATGAGATTAACTTTTTACGACATAATTATCAAAATTCTTAAAATTAATGTCTATTTTGATTAATTTAAATCTCTTTATACTTTAAAAATTAAATGAATCATATTTTTATTCTGTAATATAAATAAAATCTAAAATTAACCTTAATTTATTATTATTTTTTTCTATGGCAAGCACGTGCGTTTCACGTGCTGCCCCAACTAGTTATAATTTAAATGAACAACGCACTAGATCCTGGTCAAAAGCCTGGATAAGTCGCCATAATAAAAACTTTTTGTAACGAAGCGTAAATAAACCGCCCCGGAAACAGTTTAAAAAGGCGAAATTTAAAAGTTGTAAAGACGAAAACCAGCGTCGACGCATTATATGTACATACACAAATACAGAATCAAATCAGAAGTGGAATTAGAAAAAGGCATTTCCATATATATATATATATAAAGTGGAAAACACAGACAAAAAAAAAACCCCTCCTGCACGCTGCACCTGGCTGCATACGTACACCTACTTTGTGTTTTTGTAGCAAGCAGGCATCAAAATCAAAATCAACCAAAGTCACCACTCACCACCAACAAACAACACAAAGTAGAAGAAAAAAAGCACAAGTGGAAGGAAAATCCTCTTTCTCTCCTCTTCTCCTTTTCTCTCTTTTCCTTTCCACCCAATCAATCGTTTACTTCACAGGCTTCTCTTTCCTCGATTCTAGGGTAACCTTTTTTTTTTTCTTCAAGCGAGCGAGAGA
The DNA here is from genome assembly GCA_032878915.1 of Castanopsis chinensis. Classification (NCBI taxonomy): domain Eukaryota; kingdom Viridiplantae; phylum Streptophyta; class Magnoliopsida; order Fagales; family Fagaceae; genus Castanopsis; species Castanopsis chinensis. The sequence goes on from JAVQMG010000113.1 coordinate 5,276,790, forward strand.
GAGAGAGATTTTTATTATTTATTTTTTTACTTCTGTTTTCTTTGTGAATTGGGCGAGTCGACTCAGTGGAACATGTTCTTCTCGGGCGATCCGTCGACTCGGAAGCGAGTTGATTTGGGAGGTCGGAGTTCGAAGGAAAGAGATAGGCAGAAGCTTCTGGAACAGACCAGATTGGAGCGGAACCGCCGATTGTGGTTGCGCCAGCAAAACTCCGCTGCCCTCAAAATTCAGGTTCGCTTTTTTTTTTTTGCTTTTGCTTGCTCTTGCTCTCGATCTTCAAATTTAGAGTCTCGGTTTTGTTTGCAAATTGATTCTGGTTTTTGATACTGTGTGAAGTACTATTAGGTAATCGATTTTAGATGCTTGCATTGCTGAAATTATCTTCGTGCTTTTACATGTGCTTACTTGATCTTCGAATTTAGTTCTTTTTATCGCAAATTTGTTCTGGTTTTTACCTAAGGAACATAATTTGGTAGAGGCCATGTGGTATTCGGTAGTTGGATTTTGATACTTAATTTTATTGCTTCTTGTTGCACTTTGCTCTTCGAATTTAGTCCATGTCTCACGAATTGATTATTCTTGTTACTTAGGGAATTGAAAATTTGGTAGTTTCTGTCCGAAAACTATTAGGTAGTGGATTTGAGAATTAATTTTAATGCTTACAGTTACATTGAAACGGATTTTTTTTTCGTGCGTTTACGTGTGCTTATTTGATCTTCAAATTTAGTTGTTTTGTTGCAAATTGGTCTTGGTTTTTAGAGTAAGGAGCTGGAAATTTGGTACAGGCAGTGTGGATTTCGAGACTTAATTAGAATGCTTATGTTGCTGCATTTTTTTTCCCGTACTCTAACGTGTGCTTCAATCTTCTAATTTATTAATTTTGTCGTAAATTGTCTATAGTTGTTAAAATAAGGAAGTGAAATTATGTAGAGGCTGTGTGAAAAGGGTGTGTGATATTTGGTAACGGATTTGAGACACAATGCTGTAATGACACATTTGTTTATGCTTTTACGTGTGGTACTATGATCTTCAAGTTTAGTTGTTTTATCGCAAATTGAGTCTCGTTTTCAGGGTAAGGAGCTGAAATCTGGTAGTGGCTATGTGAAAAGGGGGAAGGTGTTATTAGGTTAATGCTTAAAATGACACATTTGGTTCATGCTTTTACCCGTGCTTCTCTGATCTTTGATTTTAGTTGTTTGTCATTGCAAATTGATTCTGGGTTTTAGTGTAAGGAGCTGAAAATTCGGTAGAGACCATCTGGAAATGGTGTTTGATATTCGGCAATGGATTTGAGACTCAAGGCTTACAGTGCCATATTTGGTTCATTCTTTTATGTGTGCTTCAATCTTTGAACTTAGTTGTTTTGTTGCAAATTATATATACTTGTTAGCATAAGGAATTGAAAGTTTGCTTGTTACTATATGAAGGGGTGCGTGACATTAGGTAATGGATTTGAAAGTTAATTTTAATGCATGTATTGTGGCGTTTTTAGTGTAATTTTTTTATATCAAGTCTTGGAATTGGAAATGCAATGAATTGAATTGACAGCTTTGAAGTTTGTTGTTAGACTAAATTGTGGTTTCAACTGGGACACTATGTAGTCCATACTTTATGAATTTTGATGCCCTAGATGAGTGGATGATGTCGATGAGAGAGAGAGAGAGAGAGAGAGAGAGAGAGAGGCTTGGTTATGAAAGAGTTGATAATAACTAATTTTTAATGTAACAACATTGTGACTACCAAGTGCTGACAAGAAGTTTCGATCAGTCCTTCCCTTGGAAGATTGTTTGGAAGTCTAAGGTTCCCTCTAGAGTTGCTTTTTTTGTGTGGACTGCAGCTTTGGGGAATATCTTGACTATTGATAATCTTAGGAAGCGGCAGATCTTGATTTTGGATTGGTGTTGTATGTGTAAAAGAAATTGGGAATCAGTTGACCACCTCCTAATCCATTGCTCTATTGCTTTTGATTTATGGTCAATGGTGTTTACTATGTTTGGCATTCACTGGGTTGTGCCGAGAACAGTGGCGGAGCTGTTGGCTTGTTGGCAAGGAAAGTTTGGAAGGCATCGGAATTCTGCTATTTGGATGGCTGTGCCTCATTGTTTGATGTGGAGCATTTGGAGGGAGAGGAATAACCGGCATTTTGAAGATTTAGAGAGATCAGTTTCTGATCTTAAACTCTTCTTCCTTAACTCGCTTCTGGATTGGGTTACAGTGTTTGGCGTTCGTTCTTTTTCTTCCGTCTGTGGTTTCATGGACTTTTGTACTTTATGCTCTTGATTTGTTTTTGTCCTTGATGTATACCTCCGGTATACTCAGGTGACACCCCTCTTCTGTTAATATATTTTTATTACTTATCAAAAAAAAAAATGTAACAACATTGTGACTGGGAATTGGATTCTTTGATGACCTCCATGGATATCATTTAGGGTGTGGTTATTAGGGGGATTGGGGAGGATAAGATGTGCTGGAAACCAGATCAGAAAAAGGGCTTCAAGGTTAGTACTTTCTACCATCTTCTGGGTGCCTCTCCAAGCATCAATTTTTCCCTTGGAAAATCATTTGGAGATCAAAGGCCCTCTTGAGAGTAGACTTTTTTGTATGGACTATTGCTTTGGGTAAGATTTTGACAATTGACAACTTAAGGTTGAGGAAAATAAGGATTACAGATTGGTGTTATATTTGCAAATGTAATGGTGAATCTGTTGATCACCTTTTGCTACACTGCTCTATTGATTTAGACTTATGGTCCATGATATTGGGTTTTTTTGGAGTTTAGTGGGTGATGCCAAAATCTTTTTTAGAGCTTTTAGCTTGTTGGTAAGGTCGATGTGTTCGTCACCGGAATAGTCATATTTGGATGATCATCCCCCCTTGCTTGATGTGGTGCATTTGGAGGGAAAGGAATAGTAGGATTTTTGAAGACACCGAGAATTCTATGCTTGATCTCAAGTTATTCTTTTTTAGAACCTTATTGGATTGGTTGTCATCCATGAGGAACTCTTCTGTGTTTTCTATTGTTGATTTACTAGATTTATGTAACTTTTGTAATTGATTGTTTACCCTAGTATATTTCCTGTATACTTGGGTGACTCATTTTTTATGATTTATACAATTTTACTACTTATAAAAATAAATCTAACAACATTGGGACATATTTAAGGGGAAATTATTTTCAGAGTAGTTTTGCTAGATGGAGTGGTTGGATAATAATATTATTATATTTTTGATAAGTAAAACTAGAAGCGATTTTGTAATAATGATGATGATAATGATAATAATATTATTATTATTATTATTAATAAAATTAAGTCCTTATTATGCTAGGAATGGAATGTGATATGATCTGAAGATGTTGACTGAGTGTTCACATTGTTTTGATGGAAGTGCAAGGGAATGTAATAAAGATTAAACATTACCTGGAAAATCTAAATGTAATATGTAAGTAATGAGATGGTGTGAAAATAGAGATAGCAGATTGTCAAATGCTGATCATAATTGATTTGTGAAAAAAGAGAGAAAAATGAAAATTAAAGGTCGTAGCTAGCAATAGTAGTGCTGTCAAATTCTTTCATCTATTGTAAACATCGTTTATATATGTGTAAGCATATATTATGTTATTTAATTATTGGGCCTTTCTCTCTCTTGCGCATGTTCTATGTGATCATTTGTTTTTCTTGATAAGTACATATTTGATGTGGGCAATATAGAAACGGAAAAAAGAAAAAAAAAGAAAAGAAAATTTAAAAGTATTTTTTTTAGTTATATTTGGTCTGGCCAATAATGCTCTAAGTAGATTTGTGAAACATAAACTTACTAATCATTCTGTTGAATAAAATTAGTAGGGCTAGGGTTCCCACAAAAGTAGTGTTTTCATGTGGACATCCAGTAGAGGAAAGATTCTTACAATGGATGGTCTTTAAAAACGAATTTTTGTATAGTGGAGTGGTGTTGCATGTGCAAGAAGAGTACGGAGTCCATATATCACTTTATCCTTCATTGGGATTTTGCATTATACTCTACGGTTGGTAGTAATTTGTTTGTTCGGTATTCATTGGTTTTTGGTTAAGAAGGGTTTCAAATTGTTGGCTTGTTGGAAAGGGGGTTTTGGAAGACATCGTAGTGTTGGTATCTAGGGTTTCAAATTGTTTTTCTTCCCCCTCTTTCGCTTTCCTCTGTTCACAACTAGTGTATTGGGATCGCTTTTTACCTTTAATAAATTTATTTACTTATCAAAAAAAAAAAAAAACTGTGCATCATGTGGACTATTTGGAGAGAGCATGACAATTGTACATGTGAAGGGATAAAAAGATCTCCTTTGGAGTTCAAATGTTTTTCTTACGCTCTATGTATGATTGGATGGTTGATTTAAGTGGTTTCCTTTTTTTTTTTTTTTCCCTAATTCAGTGGAATTTCTGGATGTGTAACTTTGGACAATTTTGTAGCAACTCTGGTACGCTTCCTGTGTACATGGGTTGCGATGTTTATCATTTCGGTAAACAATTTTCTGTTATATACATATAAAATTTTGAGTGGAGTTATTATTTCACGTGTCAAAATACACATGATATTGAGCCTTGGACTTATATGATTTAGTCGTGTCTAACATTTATAGGATGAATTTTATTGGATGCTCGTGCAAATATGAAATTATGAACTGATATTTGCTCACTTATTCGGTGAAATAGCTAGGCACTGTGCAATACTTTTCAATAGTTGGGATAAAAAATTAAAAGGTTAACTTTTAATCTCAGCCATTGGATTCAAAAGGTTAAAAGTAAAAAAGTGAATGTTGAAAATTTTTGTATATGATTTAGGGGCATTGTACGGTGCAATAGCCCTAGCTGTGGCAATTTGCACTGGATCCAAATCCCACTTGTTGTATAATAATCTAGTTAGTAGTTTACGTTATAATTTTGATTTAAAGAACATGCAGCTATTGGCTTTACTGATGTTGTTCGCTATCTAAGCAATGAAAATAAGTTTCATGAATCTCTTGCAATGTGTTGACTGATTACTAACTGCAGAAATGCTTCAGAGGGAGAAGGGCAGTAAAAGCTGAACATTGTAAGGTGCAAGAGCAGTTCTATGGAACCTATGGGAAGTGCTGCCAAAATGTAGACAGGTAGCAGTGTTAGATCCTTGTTTACATTACAAATTTGTGTAATTGCTTCTTTGCTTGTAGTTTCCCTTAATATATATTTGGTAGTATGTTGTGCAATGGCTTTGCTTGAACCATGCATCTTCTTTATATTGAACGAATTCTTCCACTTGATCAATCAGGCATTGTTTTAGCCCGGATTCAGAGTTCCTTCGCCAGTTACTTTTTTTCTTTAATGCACGAGATGCTGGTGATTTTGCAATTCTTGTGGAGACATGCCGATTACTCGTTCAATTCACTCGAGATGGTGGTAAGTTTCATTAGTATGCCTTCTCAAAGATTTGTCTTTTGTACTAGTTGTTTGGGTAATTTTTGTTATGCAATAAACTTTAGTGTGATAAAAGGAATGATTTGTACATATTTTTGAAAAAAAGGACAACATGCATACTGAAGCAGTTCTCCGCTTTGTATTTAGTACTTATCATGAGATTGAAGCATGTGATTGGTTTTTGCTCTTCCTTGTATGTCTGAAATGTGATCTGATAATGTTAACAGTATCTGATTGGAATCTTTGCTGTTTCTGCACGTGTCACTTTGCTGCGTAGAATCTTTGTTTGATGGTTTTAACAATATCTGATCATGCAACAGGGGACACTGTGAGCCTCTTTGCAGGCAGGGATTATTCATCTAATCATGCTTTGGTGGACTACAGAGTGAAGCAGCTTGCATATGCTTGTGTTGAGGCCGTGCATCAGAATAGGTTGGCTATATTGACTCCCCTCCCCACTCCTGCAAAAGTTTCACAAATTGCTGAGATTCAGTTCTTTAGAATGCAAGAGTTTATTGCATCTTTATGTGTGAGCTTGTTATGTTCACTTATTATATATGGCTAGCATCAAAATTTTCATATACTTTCTATATGAAATCACCATTGTCAGTCATTCATCCTAAGCGTTAACTGGAGTCATTTTATTCTGCACACCACAGTATTGTTTAAGCAAAATAATGGTTCTTGAATGTTGTCTTTCTTCAACCCCCTTCTGTTTCTATGAGCTACAGTGCTACACAGGCTTTATACTTTTAGAAGGGAGCTATATCTGTATTTAGATACATATAAGATACAATACTCCTCATATAGTATTAGATACGTTTTTCATAAATATTTACAATATTTAAACTTATTAGTTTTAACTTTTGAAAGGTATCTGATCCTTGTTGGATACACAATGGGAATCCAATACTCAGTAAGTATCAGATAGGCCTTGGCATAAGGTTATGAAGCTCTTTGGTATAGAATAAAAAAGTACACGACTGAAAACAACTAAGGGTGTGCCCTATGTTTTGACTAACACGTAATTAAGAATGGTTACATGACTAAACTATAACAAAATAAACAATGGGTATGTACCAGTCTAACAAAAAATTGTTCAGATGTGAGAAATATTTATTTTTCAGTGAATCCATGCGTTATTGTGTCCTGCTAGTTTTTTTTTTTTTCTTGTATCAACGTATCTGTATTTTATCATTTCCTTTTATGTGTTTTTTAATCTAAAGTATAATGAAGTTATTGGATAGACAATACTTTTTAAATTATTAACTTTGAATTTTTCTTCCTTTGTTTGTGTTGCTGTTAAATGCAAGTGTTGCTTATTTGTTTTGTTGGACAGGAATCGATTGAAGGAGCAACTATTAATGAAACCTGAGGAATCTAGCGTCTCAATGACTCTCTTGCTGGAAGCGGTAGTTACATTGATAGATCCAAAACTTCCATGGGTTTGTAACATAGTTGGCTATCTTTTGCAAAGAAAGACATTCAGTCTGTTTAGGGAGATTGCTCTTACATGGAAGGTATGTTTTTTATCAGCATCTTTTTCTTCATTTTTTTTCCTGGTTTTCTTCTAGTTTAGTTTATCCTATAGAAGGCATTTCTATATGTGAGGGTCTCCCCCCTAATTTTCTTCTTTGTCCCCAAATCTTTGATGTTAAGGAGTGTGTTCTTTGTAATCATGGTGTTGAGGTGTGTATCCTAACACTGCGGTTTCCGATGATCGTCGAAGTATGTTGAAAGCCATTATATTTGACTTTTTTTTACCTGACACCCTAATGTTATTGTTAGGGGCCTTTCATTAGCCTTATTGAGTTTGTTTCCAAATTGGATATGCTGTTCAGTCATGCATAAGTCCCAAAATTTTTGAGGTTTGCTATGGTTTCTCGAAAGATTTGTCAGGGTTGGCCACATGTATTCTTTTCCCCCAGTCTATTCTATTTGAAGTTATAGTTTCTGCTACTTCCTTAATTGACATGTCATTTTTAACTACAACTAGTTTTTGGTCTTCCTTACCTTTTTTAGTTCCCTCAACTTGAATTAACTCACTTTTTCTTATGGGTGCATGAGTCGCCCTCCTCTGAATATGACCAAACCATCTTAAGCGACTTTCCCTCATCATTTTATCAATAGGGACCACTTATCTTTAAGAGGATTTCCTCATTTTGAATTCTATTATTTTGTGTATTTCTATTTATCCATCTTAACATTCTCATTTCAGTTACACTTATTTTATGAATATGTTGCTTCTTAACAATCCAACAACTAGTTCATAGAGCATAGCTAATCTTATAACAATCTTATAAAATTGTCCTGTTAACTTTAGACCTTGGCATTGGACAGCTTATTGGAATTGTTTCTCATTTTGTGAAATTTTATATTTGGAGATTTAATTTCAGGCTGGGATGCTAGAACCAAATCTATCCACAGTTCTAATCTGGTTTTTTGTGCGTATGGGAAAATGTTTGCTTCTGTTTGAATTCCAAGTAACTGATAAGAGTGAATGGAAGTTTGAGATGAAAGTCATTTGAACAATTTCACTAATTTTTCTTTGCTTTTGAGTTGGAAAATTGGATATACCGTGGGATCTCTCCTTTTGTTAATAGTATACTTCTTCTTCTTCTTCTTCTTTTTATTTATTTTTATATTATTTTATTTTATTTTTTAATTGTATTATTTATTTATTTATTTAAAATAATAATTACTTTTAAATTTTAAATTGGCATGCTCCCCAGATCATATCCTTTAATTCCTATTTTCTTTGGCGAGAATAAGGATTATTAATGCCAGAAATCCAAACATGGTTTGTTAGACTATTCATTGGTTGAGACATATGGTGTCATATAAGTTATTTCTAATACTTCTTTGAGATTGCATATTATTGATTGTTTCTAGTTTTAGTATCTAGGGGTGAGAGTTTGCATTTAACTTTCATGGACATGGTTTTATGGTATAATTAAGTTTGTAAGATGGGAAATGGTTGGATTTGTTGGATGTCTTTACTCCTCCAAACCAAACATTTAAGTGTTACTTTTTTCAAAGTAAAATTTTTAGAGTAATATTTAAGGTTGTTTCAGACCTAATGTTTTTTCTGTGCGTAATGTCGGTACGAAATTTAGCCTGCCTGATGCTACATCATAGGCACATTGGGAATGTAAATAATTGTAACTGTATAAATATTAAATGACTGCAATGATGCAAATTGTCAGGTTTTATTTTCTTGGAGCTGCCGACTACAGTGACTGCAGTTTATTTGTTTTTAAATGAGTAAAACAAGTATGTAACTCAATGACAATTTTCTTTACCTGTTCAATTTCTAATAAATCAAGATAACCATTCGTTCTCGATGTTTGCTAACAAAGGATATTTCTGAGTTCCGGGTTGCTTGATTGCTTTTTGGTAGGTTCTACTTCACATAACATATTAGCTATTGATCTTAGAATGTGATTTCTTCTACTGTCAATTTAACAAGCATCTCTATGGCTAAGAAAGATATGAAGCTGAAAGAAGAATAAATTGGCACTAAAAGATTTGATTGATGTTATAAAGCCTTCAGTTTTCTAGTGATTCCATTTCCCCTTCTTACTGGCTGGTGCAAAGATAGAATCAAACTAAGCTTTTATTCTATATATCAATGAACTTGATCTGAAGGTTTCTGGACATTATATAGTATATTAGGACCGTCAAAATTGAAATCTAGGACTGTGAGAAGACAAATTCAGTCATGGTGATATCTAGCTATGTTATTGTTCTCTCTCTATTGTTTTGCTTCTCATTGCTGGAATGTATGTCACTAGTATCAATCATCTTCTCATGATTGGTTTAACTTGTCCGGTGATCTTGTTTCTAGATATTGTTTTTTTATTCTATATTGGTCTTTCCATAATGCATTCACATATACTGTGCTTGAAAGTTTCTTTTTATTCTCTGCAGGAAAGTACAAAGACTGCTGCTTCCATTGGGATAGTGTCGTCATTGGAGTGTGTGCTTGCCCTTGTAATTCCTCACATTGGTCAGAAGCCATGCACCTGTCCAAATATTGATCCACAATGGAGTTTTTCATCCCAGATTCTTACAATTCCTTTCTTATGGAAGTTTTTCCCATACTTAAAAGAGGTAGCAATTTTTTTCCGATCGCCCTCTTTTTGGGACTTAATGGGTATTGTTTTTAACTTCATTTGGTACTTAGTGGAGGCACAAATTACTCAAGCACCCCTGGGTTATTTTTAATAAAGTCCACTAATAGATTCTGCTTAATGTAATAAATTGTAGATTTTCCTGGTTTATTTCCTGCTTATGCTGCAGAACTGCTTGGTGGTCTTCATCTATATATATATTTTTTGGGGAATTACTTTTTTCCTGTTAATTATTTGTAAGGCTTGTCTTCTGATCTAACTCAAGTGATCTTTTGCCATCTAGGTTTTTGCAACAAGGGGCCTAAGCCAACATTACCTTCATCAGATGGCATTTTGTGTGCAAAATTGTGCTAATGTACTTCCTAATGATATATCCACTGAACATCCTGGTTATGCCTGTCTTCTTGGAAATATTTTAGAAACTGCTGGAGTTGCTTTATCTCAGCCTAATTGCTCATTTGAAATGGTAAGCAACTGTTGCAAACTATGATTAGATTGCCATCCGTTGTTCTTCATTATGCTTTAAATTCTTCGGTACTTCATTAAGAATGAAAATGGTTGAGAATTTGTGAGCATGCTTTCATTTTATATTTATTTTCCTTTAAAGGATTGGATTCCTTAGATTTATTAGGTTTTGGATCATGTAATGCTGTTCTTTGACATGATCAAGTTCTGCAGTGATTCTGTTTGGTTTTGAAGCTAATTTGATTTATTTTGTTTAACTTGATCAGGCTGTAGACCTTGCTGCTGTTACAACGTTTTTGTTAGAGGAACTTCCTTCCATGAAATCATCTAGTAGAGAGAGTAAAGAAAGTATGACTCTTTCTTATTATATGCTTGAGTGTCTCTCCCTCTCTCCATCCTCACTCTCTTGAATTCATGACTTGATACTTGCTACAAGTTTGAAAGCTATTATGTAATCTGGTTATTTTCTCTTTTTCTAATAGTTATTTGCTTTGTATATTATTTCTTTTTGTTCAATTTTTTTCCTGTTTTATTGACAATTTAAATTTGGTAACACAACTTGTGTAAGTGTAATCATGGTACCTGCCAAGAGTCTTGTAGGTCAACTAGTTGGCACCTCCTGATGTTTCCAATGGACACATCCAGGGTTCAAAATCCCCCACCCACCCCCAGCTGTTGAATTATCAAAAAGTGTAATTGTGTTACCTTTTATCCTTTTCTTTCAAAAACTTGATTGAAATATTTATGTTTGCTTCAGGTCCCATGCTGGTTGATGATGATATGATTATAGATGATGAAGTAACAGAAATAGTTTTGAACAAGGATTTGGAACAACAGATATGCAATGCTATAGATCCCCGCTTTCTTCTACAACTGGTATAGCCTTCTTGACACTTCATAATAGTCTTCAAAATGAAAATTTTACATTAATAAAAATCTCTTCTTAATTGTAACAAAAACTTGGAATTCTGTGCTGTCTGGTGTAGACAAATTTGTTATTTGGGGGAATTTCACTTGCCAGTAATTTACACGATGGACCAGATGATAAAGAAGTGGCAGCTGTGGGTGCAGCCTGTGCTTTTCTGCATGTCACTTTCAACACTTTACCTCTTGAACGAATCATGACTGTACTAGCTTACCGAACTGAACTTGTTTCCGTGCTTTGGAATTTTATGAAGCGGTGCCATGAGAATCAGAAATGGTCATCTTTGTCACTGCAGTTATCATATCTATCAGGAGATGCTCCTGGTTGGCTGCTACCCCTGGCTGTGTTCTGTCCAGTGTACAAGTAAGAGGCCTTGTTAAATTCTGGTAGTTCTTCTAATACAGTATTTTATGGATGTGCAGTTATCTATCTATTCTTACTCTTGTTTTTGTATTGTATTTGATGTTGAATTGACTTCTAGCTGTTTCTGAGGTTGATACAAGTTGAATTAACCTGTCTAACTCCTCTTGGTTAACCAGGCACATGCTTACAATAGTTGATAATGAGGAGTTCTATGAGCAGGAGAAGCCACTGTCATTGAAGGATATTAGATGTCTTATCATTATTCTAAGACAGGTAATGTTGGAAAATCTGCATCTTAAGGCACATTTGGAAATGTGAAGAACTTTATAAACTTTTTCCTGAAAGACACTTTTTGGATGTCTGGATACTTTTGAAATCCATATCCTTTGGCAGAAGTGTGATTGGTTGTCTTTTATTTGTATGATAACCATGATCAGTAGTAGTGTGTAGGCCACCTACTACCCATTTGTTTAACAGCTATAACTGGTAATAATAGATTGTGATCATTTCAATTGACATTGTTGTAATACGCACTATGCCATTTTCTGCAGGCCCTATGGCAGCTTTTATGGGTAAATCCCACAACCCCATCAAATTCCATGAAATTTGCCAGGAAGACCTCTTCCAATAAGAGGCATACTGAGGAATTCATTCAAGAAAGGGTTAGCATTGTGGCATCTGAGCTCCTCTCACAGGTACATTTAAGCATGGGTTCTTGAATATCTGTGATGTTATTTGGTAAATCATATTTCCTACTTAGAAGTCATCATATGTCGTTTTTTTAGGCTTCCAATTGTTTGTCATTATGGATTATGGGTCCTATATTTTTCTTCATTATTGCTACGGATTTTTAAGTTGCGTTGGACCAAAATTATGACATATAGATAATATTGGGCTCTGTTTTGCTTTTGCACTTCTAATTTATTGTATTAACTATTGTCATAGTTGCAAGATTGGAACAACAGACGGCAGTTTACATCCCCCAGTGACTTCCATGCTGATGGTGTTAATGAATTCTTTATTTCTCAGGTGATAGATTCTCTCCTGCATCTTGACACTCCTAGAACAAAAATCTATGGTTCTGGTTTTCAAACCTTTTCTTCTTGTTTTTATATTTTTGTGCTAGGCTGTAACGGAAAATACACGAGCAAATGACATATTAAAGCAAGCTCCTTTCTTGGTACCATTTACGAGCAGGGTTAAAATATTCAATGTAAGTGGTTAACTGTTTACACTCAGTTTCAAGATGGGAGTGTCATTAATTGTGAATGATAGAATTGATTGTGTGTGTAAACAATAGCGCTGTTTTTTGGATTTCCATTTTCAGATAAATAATTATTATTTTTAAAGTCAAGTGACTGAACTAATTCTGAATTGCTTTTTATTTTTTAGTTTTTAAAATGTCTGTAACTATTTTCTTTCAATCCATTTATCAGTCACAGTTATCAGCAGTGCGGCAAAGACATGGGTCTAATTCTGTTTTTAGTAGAAATCGATTCAGAATACGAAGGGATCATATTCTGGAAGATGCCTATAATCAGATGAGTGCATTGTCTGAAGAGGATCTTCGAGGAGTGGTAAGTCCCTTTTTGTCTTTATGTCTATAACATATAACACTTGCTATCTGTAGTTCAAAAAATAATTCTCTGCATCTTTGTTTTGTCATAGAAAGACGACTATATGTTTGCTGTTTTTTAGTACCAGACTAATTACGGTGGGCTGTTTACTTACAGATTCGCGTAACATTTGTCAATGAATTTGGAGTTGAGGAAGCTGGCATTGATGGTGGTGGAATTTTCAAGGATTTCATGGAGAATATCACTCGAGCAGCTTTTGATGTCCAGTATGGTTTATTTAAGGTTGTGTTTAAGTTGCCTATATGAGTCAATAACTCCAACATTTGTGATATTTCTGGTGGTTAGGAAAAGATGTGGCACCCACTGGTAACAGTTTTTCTTGCAGGAAACATGTTTTCCCAAAATGTTGCCTTACGTCATGAGAAAGTTAAGATCAGATTACCTCAAAGTTTTCTTGTAAACCAAAAATGGAGTCTAAAGGAAGCATTAGTTGTTACTGGAGATATTTTAAGAAAATACATGTAGGTCAAAGTTCAGTTGCTAACTCCCCAAGTCACACAAAACCTTATAGAACATTTCAATTTTTTTATCTAGTTGCACAACAAATTGTGAGTTTGGCAAATTACAGTGAATAGTACTTAAAAGCTCAGGGTTTATAAAGCATGCACAGTAAATTGTAGAGTTTTATTCTTAAAAGCTCAAGATTTGAGCTTTTTCTAAAACCACGGAAAAGCTTTACAGGTCTAAAAGCCCTTTTCCGCACTTTTGCTAGACACACCCCTTTTGCTCCAAAAAGCACTTCTATAGTTTTAAAGCTCTTTAATGCACAACCATATAAGCCCACAATCTGGGAGGCATTCATCTTAAATCAATGTGTCATTCTGATACTATGGCTAGTCCGGATGGCCAACTTTAAAAATTTTCAGTCCAAATACTTATTAATTTCGACTGATTTTTCCTCATTGTAAATATGTGCCTTGTGTTCTACTGATCCTCTGCTTGGATTTTATATCCAGGAAACAACCGATCACTTGCTCTACCCTAATCCTGGATCGGGAATGATACATGAACAGCATCTCCAATTTTTCCATTTTCTTGGAACTCTTCTTGCAAAGGTAAGATATGTGTTCATTTGCTAGTGCATTCTTTCTGTCATATGTTATGGATCTGCATTTGGTTGGCTGAGATTTGAAGAGCATCCCATGCTGTTGGTTTCTTTACCCATATGCCATACCAGGAACCCAGGTATTGACTAAAGAATAGATAAATAAAGGCAACTTGCCTAGTTATCCCTTTTCATTGAGGAAGGCAATATACGAGCTGTTTGGTCAGAAAGAAATGATGAAGTGTGCAAATGACATGACTAACATGAATTGATTTTTTTATTATCAGTTAAGGTGACTGTATCCTGCTGCTTCTGAGCAGCAGTAAAATGCTGTTGGGATAGGCTGCTCAATCAACTTACTTTAATACTCTGATATAAAGTTATTTAAATTTTTTATGATTTTAATTTGTCTTTGTGCTAATTTAATTCCTTCTATGCTTTCTGATGCAACCTAATGTAGCTCTTGTCCTTGTAGGCTATGTTTGAAGGCATTCTTGTTGATATACCATTTGCAACATTTTTCTTGAGCAAATTAAAGCAGAAGTAAGGTTTCAGAATGACTTCCTGCTTTATTCATTTCAATAGCTTGTTTGCTTTTTCATTTTTTTTTCCTCTGAATTATTTATGGCTATAGTTGAATCATGTTACAATCTGCACCTGAAATGGGAAAATCAAAGTTACTTTAGCATACCAAAGTTTGTGCGAAAACATAATATACTGGGGAAAAAGACTGGAGGTTTTAAAAGCTGGATCATATCTGCCACAGATGCGGGTATATACTGATTGAAAAAATATGATGGGGTTCACTTTTTTTTTTATTGAAGATTCATGAGAAACGACAAAAATGTATTAATTTATAGCCAATATTTTTAGGGTTACTTCACCTTATAGTTGATCTGAATCCTTTACTATTTCACTTTGGGAGACGACAATTAGGTTAATCAGATTTGGGCCTACTTTTTCCCCAACACCCATTATCACACTTCTGCTCCTGCCTTTATTGAATGTGCTATTGTGTCACACGTTCATTTATCACCTTGAGATTGTTATACACCTGACTGGTATCTTGCATTTTTTGACATCTATGGATTTATGTACAAGTTTATTTATTTATTTTTTTGAATTTTATTGTTTTTGATCTCCAAATTTTATTTGACCACACATTTTCTCCTCCTCTTCTACTACTATATATGTTTAAAGGCACTAACCATGAGTCTCTCAGTGAGGAGTGATAATCAATGTAATAGTTCCAGTGGCAAATTTAGTTCACAATGATGTTGTCGGTAGAATTTGGCTTCTGCCATCATTATGATCACACAAGGAGAGAGAGAGAGAGAGAGATAGAGATAGAGATTCTATCTCGTTGTTGTATACAAAATGAATGAACTGATGAATGCGACGTGCTATACTTGCTGTGGATTGCCAATGCCATTAAGTAATTCTGGAGATTTAGTAGCTGTATTATATGTAACCATTAGCACCCCTAGTGTTGGAGCTGAATGAATTGTGGGAAATGTCTATCATTTTCACTTTTCTCTTCTTTGATTTTTTTTCATGACGAATCATATTTAATGTTTTCCCTGCAGTATCATATCTGACATGTACTTTTTTCTTTTTGAATAGGTATAATTATTTGAATGACTTGCCATCATTGGACCCAGAATTGTATCGCCATCTTATTTTCTTGAAGGTAATGTTTTGCTGTCTTCCCTTCAGATTTTCATGTCTTATGCTATGTTAAATTTGGCTGACAGGCCTACATATTTTTTCATATCGTTATTCATGTCTCTCTTACAACATGGCAAAACTATACCAGATCTGACCAACTGCCCATCCTACCTCTTCATGGTTTTAGAGATGCCTGGTTTGTTACCTTTAGTCTAATGTTAGACAAAGAGCAAGGCCACTATAATCAGAGAGAAGAAAAGAATGATTCTTATATCATGACCAATTTCATGGATGACTTGTGCTTATTTGGTTTATGGTCTGCATCATCTCTTTTCTTGTAAAATTGATAAGGTGCTTGTAGTGGGTTATGTGATATCCATACTTGGACCATTGCTACAGGGAAGTCAATGGCATTCTTTGCAAGTTTTGGAAGTTGGGAGCCTTTTACTTATTGTTGATTTTTAAAATTCTTAGTCTTTACTTTTGTGTTTGCCCACTATGTTTATAATTAAAAGGCCAATGCCTGATAACTAATTCTTTTTACCCTTTATTTTCACTCAAATGATACTTAGATTAGTGTTGCATGCAGATAATCATGTACCTCCATTTTCTTTCCTTTTAAAAAAAAAAATGGAGAGGAGAGGGGAGCGGGCCCTTCTTTGCTTGATAAGGAAAATTAGAAGGGATGTTTATATTTCCATAGGGCATCCTTCCACATTCTCACTGGTTATTCTAACCGGAAGCACTCTTTCTCTTTGCTCATTTATTGTGACAGCATTATGAAGGTGACATTTCAGAGTTGGAACTGTATTTTGTTATTGTCAATAATGAATATGGAGAGCAAACAGAAGATGACCTACTTCCAGGAGGAAGAAACTTGCGTGTTACTAACGAGAACGTTATTACATTTATTCATCTTGTAGCCAATCACCGTTTGAATTTTCAGGTGGTGTAATCCTCTTCATTAGTTCAAGTTTCATCCCAGACTGTATCTTCTTTTATATTGTTATCACATGATTAATAATAATGCTTTCAGATACGTCAACAAAGTTCTCATTTCTTGAGGGGTTTTCAGCAACTTATACAGAAAGATTGGATTGACATGTTTAATGAGCATGAACTGCAGGTACTGTTGTCCACTCTATCTTCATAAGTTATGCTTTGTTGCATGAAACTGTCATCATATTATTTACTTCTAGCCTGGAATTGCTTTTGAAGGGATCTATACATCAGAAGATTCTTGGTGAATGCATCACAATATAAATAAGTAACAGATAATAAATGTGAAGTTGCACATCATTTAAAAAAAAATTAATTAATGGTCCTAATGGTTGATCTGTGAATTAAGATATTTGGCCATGGTTATCATTGTGAAGGGTACAATGTTTTTTCTGGACCATTAACTTGCTTTGCTTTCTTTTGTTTCTCTTCCTTTGCTGGAAAATCCATTGTATTAGGGCAACCATAGAAAGTCATGTCTTGCTCGTAAATAGTGTAAACAGTCCAATAAAAAAATACAGTGATTTCACCCATACTGACTTATTCCAAATTGTAGTGTTAGGAATCCAGATGATTTGTTCTCGTCTGTTGTATGTTTTAGTTGCTATTTTAATTATTGATAGTTCAACCCTGATATACATGCTATGATATGTTTTCCTGCCATCTCATAATTTCAGATGAAAATCGTTGTTCTTGCCACTTGGTGGCGGTTTCATCTATCTGGCGGTTTCATCTATCCAAGAATGTACTTTGTGTTTGAGCACTTAAAATGAATTACAAAACATTATCATCTATAATAGCAATGCACTTGAGCTCTGATTCAAATTGCACTTTCTCCCTTTGTAAGAGCAAGGTGGAGGGTGAAAATATATGAGCATCGCATTTGTCACTTGAGGGCAAGTGCATGATGTTGCAACTTGCAATGTGACAATTTATTTTCCTTTCTTTTAGAAATTTAATATATCATATTGATCTTTACATCCCACTTTGACACTTTTTTTTCCAGCTTCTGATTTCAGGTTCACTTGAAAGCTTGGATGTTGATGATCTACGATTGCACACTAATTATGCAGGTGGCTATCATAAAGTAAGATCCCATTTTAATTTTATCTTTTTATTGATGTACTCAAAAAAGTGGCTTTGTATGGCACAGTATAAATCCATTTATAGTTTGTTGTAGTGTCTTTGTAGTTACTGGATTGTTTATATGTATTCTCCTAGATGGTTCTTGCCCGAGATGAACTTAGTGATCACTACATAGATACTGCCTTCTGCTCTTTTTTTGTCATTAAATTAGCAACTGGGCTAGATGTGCTTTCTCAAGGGCATAATGAAGAGTTAGACTTCCCGCTGCCAAGCTCTCTGGCATTTTGAATTACTAGAACTTTTATCACAAATTGCGTGATTGTATTTCTGGGTTTCATTCCAATGAAGCAGCACACAAGTTAATATAGATATTTATTATGCATAAGTTTTACATGGCATGATAACAAGATGACATTTAAAACATATACTATTGCCTATTTTCCGGAACCAAAATTTTGTTTCTTATGCTTTCCAAGTGCAATTACTAAATTTTTATTGTTCAACAGGAGCATTATGTCATAGAGATGTTCTGGGAAGTCCTCAAAAGCTTTTCATTGGAAAATCAAAAGAAATTCTTGAAGTGAGTTATATAATCTACCATAACATCCATTCTGTTTATTTATGTAGGCTGCTTTAATTTTATGTATTTTGTTAGCTTTTAAAAAAAATGCATATTAAAAAGGATGATTAACTGGATTGGAGTTTTTCAGGTTTGTGACTGGGTGCTCACGAGGACCCCTCCTTGGATTCAAATATCTTGAGCCTTTATTTTGCATACAAAGGTAATTGTTTGACCGATTTTAATTTGATAAGGGGAATTATAGTATTTGATATTGCCAAGAGCCTTGCAACTCAACTGGTTGGCACCTCTTGGGGTTTCCAATGGAGGCATTCAGGCATCATATCCCCCCACTCCCATTGTAACTATAGAATTATCAATAAAATTATGGTATTTGATCTTAGCCGAATGGCTCTGAGAGTGTTTGTCAAATCTTTTCCCCACCTCTCTCTCTCTCTCTCTCTCTAGTTTGACTGTTTGTTTGCCTCTCTTATTTTAGGGCTGCTGGTAATGCTTCTGAGGAGGCTCTCGACCGGTTACCAACATCAGCTACTTGTATGAATCTTCTAAAGCTTCCACCATATAGAAGGTTTGCCCCAGTCCTAACTTCCTTTCTGGAAATGCAATGAGTTTTTCTTGGGACCATATAGTGTCTTCTCTCCCATAAACAAGATTTGGAGTTATGGGTTCAACCTCAAGCGCTTGTGTATTCATATTCTAAGGATCCTGCCATATTACTAGAAGATAACAATCAAAGTAAAACAAATGAAAAAGAAAGAGTATTGTCCTATATCCATATGGTACTTTCAAGAGCACAATTTATAACCTCACCAGAAATAGGTTGTAAGTTAGCCTTCTTTGATAAGTGCAATCATCCCAATATATTTAATCTAAGAAATATTATGTTGTTTAATTATGTACTTGTTAGTGAATGACTTAAGCGTAAATGGTTTCATGGAGGGTTTGACAAAGTCCTTTATTTTTGGAAGATACACATGCAGTTAGGAATATGACATATAAAGTTTCTAAAATCTACTAAACTTTCACTCTCTCTCTCTTTTGTGGATGTCTACTACCACTTGCTACATCTTGTCAGGAAACTCTGATCATCTGATCATTTGGGCCAGTTTTTGTATTGATTTTTTTTTTTTTTCTCACTTAAGGACCTTCATGCTTTCATTAGCACTTCCTTTCCTACTGAAAGAAGGCCCAGAGCAAGTGTAGCCAAATATCTAAATTCATAAACAGCCTAAGAATAGATACTTCTTTTTAAAGAAAAATTTTCTGAACTGTTTACTTTGCCTCGTTATTTGTTCTTGTCAATTGTTGTCTCTTATTTCTTGTGTCACTTTCTATTGAAGATTATTCATTCTCTGATGACATGCTTTTTTTACAGCAAAGAGCAACTGGAAACAAAGTTGCTATATGCTATAAATGCTGATGCTGGTTTTGATTTGAGCTGATTCACCCACATGACAACCATGCCAAATGTATGTCAGGTGGAGGAAAACTGTCGGTAGACAGTCTGTGACTCTGATCTGCGTTATTGGTTTTATGTTTCTGCATTCTTGGAAGTGTCAAGGACCATCAAAACCTCCTAGAAGACTACAAAGATTGAAAGGCAGAGTGTAGGCTGATTAAATTGGCATGTAAATAATATTCTGGCCAGCCTGCTTATTTAAGTTCAAAATGTACATAAGTGATATCTATAAAATAGATCGGCATTGTGTAGTACAGGCATGCAGGACTAGTTGGTCTTATGAATGTGATCTTTTTGTAGACTCTAATTTTTTTTAAAGGTCTGTTATATGTTTGTGTATATGAGAAGGGATGACCACTACTATCAAAAGAAAAAAGCAAAAAGAAAAAAGAAAAGAAAAAAGGAAGTGATGACCGCATGTAAGTAGGTCTTTGTAGAAAATTCAGTGCTTAGGCAGTTTTCTAATTTTTCCACATTTTTTCCCCTATCTTGCTTATATATGATGTGTTGTATATTAGAGGAATGAAGGAGTATCATATTTCTAATATGCTCAGTTGCTCACATTGTAACCTGATTTAATAACTATTATTGTGGCATAATAATGATTTTTATTCGGTCTTTTTGTTGGTTGAGTCACTTGGGAACCAAATTTCGAGAGCATATTATTTGTATTAATGTTGTTTCTCTTGTGTGAAATCCTCGTTATGAAATTTTGAATGATGTCCTCTCTTTCTGCTTCATCTGTTTCAGAAAGACTATTACACTATGCTATGCGTTATAAGTTTATAAGTAGGAGATAATTTGAAGCTATTAAAAAAAAAGGTAGCTATGTATTATTACATTGGCATTTTAGCTAAAGAGTATGTTTTATATGGTTTCTTTTTAATAGTTTAACCGTGATCAGTAGCAACATTCCAAGACGTGTTTACTTAGTTCTTTTCATGGGAAAACTTGATATTTAATTTCGTGAACAAAGTTTTTCTTCAAACTAGTTTGGAAAAAAATTCTTCAAACTTCTCATGTATTTTAATATCAAGTGCAAATTTTAAAAATTTAATTGTTAGATTGTATATTTTTAATATATCTTTAATGTTACTAAAATTTTAAAAAAATCAAAGATAAATTGTTATGTCATCAGACAAGTATAAAAAATAAGTTTATTGATTGAATAATTAATAAAATTCGATTTGAATGAAATTTGATATACATGTTAAAAACATAAGGAGCATAAAATTCAACGGTTAAATTTTTAAAATTCATAGTCAGAAAGGAAATATATGAGAAGTTTGTAAAAATTTTCTCCAAATTACTTTTGTGAAAATTTTTTGTCTCCATTCCTATTTATTTTAAAGGAATGAAACCAAAAAAAAAAAAAAAAGTATGAGAGAGGATTACCTGTTAGTATTGATATTATTATTAGGTTTATTGTTATTATTACGCTTGTTTCGTATTTTTATAGCATTTGCCTCAGCAAAAACGCGACTAAAATCTTTCTAGCGTTGCACTGCTTGGATTCCCATTTAGATTGGACGTCTAAATCAGATTTTATGAATCTCAGTCTGTTTCTTTTTTTTATAGATATAAGATAAAATTCCATTTTAAATTAATCTAAGGGTTCGTTTAGTTAGAGGGATGAAAAAGTGGAAGGATAAAAAAGATTTTAATTTCTCTCATTTTTATTCGGTTAGGAGTGGAATAGTAGAGGGATGAAAAATTTGAGTTTGTATAATTTTACTCATACACTCTTGTTAAAAAATGATGGCCAATTAATATAAAAAAGTGACAAACAACCAAAAAAAAAAAAAGGCAATCACCCAATTTATTAAAAAATAAAAATCATGTCCCAAAAAAAAAAAGTCATATCTAGTTAACAAAAAAAAAGGACCAAAAAAAAGCAATCACCCAATTTTTTTTACTAGATGTGATTTTTTTTTGGGACTTGATTTTTATTTTTATAATAAATTTGGGTAATTGCTCTTTTTTGTGTGGTTATTTGTCACTTTTTTGTTTTAATTGGACATCATTCTTTAACAAGGATATATGAGTAAATTTATTCAAACTCATTTTTTTCATCCCTCCACTTTTCCACCTCCAACCAAACAAAAATGAGAGAAAATATAATATTTTCTATCCTCCCATTTTTCCATCCTCTCACCATGTTCTATTCTCCCATTTTTCCACTCCTCCAACCAAACAGATCCTTATACTTGTGGAATGACTAGTCTGTTTTTTAAGGGCGCATAGTTGAAACAATTAGTTTTAATGTTATAAATAGGATATTAAGTGATTTCTCATTGATAAATAGGGTATTATGTGTGTGTCTGTATGTGTTTCTCAAAAGAAGAAGAAGCATTTTTTGTAGTGTTCTATGTCTGTTATTCGAATTTCATTCCTTTTTTTCACTATCTGTCTATATCAAAAAGAAAAATCTCATCTCAAAATCAATTTGGTGGAAAATTCCTCTAATAAAACCACCCATGAAACTTTTAGTATTTGTTGATGCTCATTTTCTTTAGCCCAGCAGCAAGAAGAAGCCCAATAATATGGGCAAGAAGAGAGTTAGTGGATTGATAGGAAGGAACCATTAATAGTAGGATAATGGATTATAGGCTCATAAAATAAATAAATGGGTTTTGAAAAAAGTAAATTGGCCTAGAGGAGCCCAAAGGAGAAAGTAGTAAACTCATGGACATTATGTAATGAAGAAAATAAGAATGGGCCACGACAAGCCTGAAGTAATGAAGTAAGAAATAAAGGGGTTGATGGAAAGCTCATAAGCCCCAAGGATGAAGGATAAAGTAATTGGGTCAAAGAAGCTCAAAAGAGTTAGCAAAGTGCCCATGAGAACGCAGAATTAAGAAATGGGTTGAGGATGCCCAAAAAAAGCAAATGGGCCAAGGATGCTCAAGAAGAAAGAAATGGGACAAAAAAGCCCACATGCAAAGTAATGGGTTAGGAAAGTCCAAAGTTGCATTAATGACCATACGAAGTCATTGAAAAAAGAATGAGCAGCAGGCCCAAAGAGTCCTAGCAAACACGAATCAAATAACATCATGGCAAGGATAGCAGAGTGGTATGGTAGGAATGACAACAAGACTACGGGTGGAGCAAGGAATGGACTGAAAGGAGAAAAACTCAAGCAAGGCCCAGCCCTTGAAAGAAGCAAGCCAATAAAGAATGAAAGACCAGAAAACAGTTCACACCATAAGAGGTCAAGAATGAGTGGTAGAATACATAGATGAGCCTTCAGACCATGGCAAACGCATGAGCAACAAACAAGCTTTCAACGTACACAGGAAGTGGAGCATGCACAAGACCCAGGCTAGACCAGTCTGTACCCAGCCAATATAGGAGTGGTGGGGTCATAGGTCAAAGGTAAAAGAGGGTTCTAGGTGGTGGGGAGAAGGGGAATCCTATTCTAGGGTTCCCGCTCAAGTTCTTTTATGGGAAATGTCCTGTTGGGATGATATATCACCCAAAAGAGGGAGGATGAGTTGGAATCACTGGATGCATTTCATAAGGGATATGAAGAGAGAATACCCATACCGTGGCAATTAGAATGTCACAATGGACAAACAAACGAAATAGCTTTCTTTGTCTAGTAATAAGGAGTGACACAGTTAGCACAGGTAAATGGTGGTGGCTGGCAACTGACAAACTAGTGGTAGTCGGTAAGGACACTCAGACCAGACAAAGGTTGTTAAAGGGTAAAATGGTAAAAAACAGTTGTGGCAGACAGTATATAAAGGGTCTTTGCCATGCATAGTAAAAAAAAAAAAAAAAAAGAGGTAGCAATCACTACAAGAATAATCATCCTTACATCACACTAGAAAACACAAAAGAAAAAAAGAAAGAAAACTAAGGGAAGAAATTGAAATAGTAAAACAGAGGAAAAGAAATAAAGAGTTAGAGAAAAGAACAAAAGAGAGTAGAATGGAAGGCATGCACCAATAGGCTTTTTCCTTTTCTCCTTCCTAAAGCCTACCCTCTACTAAAGAATAAAGAATTCATTTGGATGCAAGTCATTCATATCTGTTCCCTTCAAAGTGAGTAATTTCTGCGGCAGGATCCTCCTGTGAGGTTACCCACATTGAGGAAATGGTTCACTCTTTGGCCTTAGTCCCTTGACAAAACTGAATGTGGCACACTAATTATCTTCTTCTTTGATTTTACTAATTATTGCTATTGTTTCTCCTTCTGTCTTTATTATTACACTTATAATGTGTTCTTTTCTCTTACTTTAATAAAAGAGTGTTTACTTAGCTTGCATAATAGAAACGTATCCCGCTTATCATTGTTTCGTTATACCCATTTGCCATAGCTTTTTTGCAGTAACTTCTCTTGCCTTGGGCATGCGACTAAAGTTTCGGCAAATAGAGCATAGTTTGTGCACAAGTCAGACCAAAGTGAGTTGCAGTTGGCGAGTCCCGACCTTCTTATCTAGAATACTTGGGCCTAGTACAGCAGGAGGCAATGCAACCCAAATTCATAAAAGGCCCACCAAAGTATTATAACTTCTTTAATGAGTTATGTGTCTTGTTTAGAGGCCAAAATGGGCTTTTGCTCTTTTCAAAAAAACAATCCAGCATTTTGCGTTTTTTCTCAAACTAATTATGGAAATGCCTATTTTTTGAAACTCGATTTTCTCAAAATCGAGTTAAGCCCTATAACGACGCTTTAAGGGCCTATAGTGACATTTTTAAAGACCTGTAGCGGCGTTTTTAAACTTGAATTCATGAAATCGAGTTTTAGGTAAAAAAAAGAAAAAAAAATTGCATGTAACTCAGTTTCATGAATATCGAGTTTAAAAACGTCGGTATAGGTTCCTTAAAACGTCGCTATAGGGCTTAACTCGATTTTGAAAAAGTTGAGTTTCAAAAGAGGGGCTTTTCCTTAATTAGTTTGGGAAAGGGAGCAAAATACTGGATTGTTTTTTTGAAAAGGGCAAAAGCCAATTTTGTCCCTTGTTTAGATAATATAAATTGATGGTTTTATGAGTTATCACACCATGGGTTAAAGAAGATTTCCAAAAAAAAAAAAAAACCTTGTTCATCGCAAAAAAGTTCTAAGGTTATAAATTGGAAAATTCTCTCTCTCACTTTCATATTAAACCATGGGATTAAAAACAAAACATTTGGGACATTGTAATATTTTAAATTATGATTCCAAAAAATCTAATGATTCAGAAACTTTTTTACTTTATTTCTTACAAGAGTTGAAGTGATATATTGTTATTAGTTCATAATAAAAGTATGGTTAGTGATAAGTCATGTAAAAATGATATTCTCATTATGACTCGTCACTTTAATATTGTTGTGATTTTTACCTACTTTAATAGGCGATGTTAATCGGCGTCTACAACACATAAATGTTATCCTGTGCATGTGATCATTGTCTCCAAAATGAGAAAGTATCTCTAGCACTTACATAAATCTCATACCTTATGTGCATAAAAGATTTTTTCCTTCGAAGCCTAAAAATATGCAATATTCATTACTGAAAATTTATATGTTATGTAAATGAAATGGGGAAATTAATACTTTTAAAATCTTTCATGATCAAAATCATTTTTTTCACCCAAAAAAAAATCATTTTAACTCCGAGGAAGGAAAATGGATTTACATTTGAGAAATTGACCAAAACATTTATTAATTTCCCCCTTATTATTTAATTTAAAAAGAAAAGGACGTAGGCACATAAATCAAAAGGCTCCATTCTCTACTCTTAAGGGTCCGAAGCTCTCAAACCGAGTCTGCTAATTTCATTTCATTTAGAAATCAAAGCTCCACAAATTCACAAACAAAACCTAACTATCAGATTCAGAGGCACAGAAAAAAAAAGAAGAAGACAAAGATGGTGAAGGTTCGCATGAACACGGCGGATGTGGCGGCGGAGGTGAAGTGCTTGCGAAGGCTAATCGGCATGCGATGTTCCAATGTCTATGATCTCTCCCCCAAGGTCTCTCTCTCTCTCTCTCTCTCTCCTCCCCTTTTCCATAAACCCTAATTAATTTCCATTATATCTCTTCTAAGTATTCACCACCTTTAATAGCTTAAACCAATACAACAAAACCTTACGCACACGCACACATATGATTCTTTATTACTTGTTTGGTGAATTCTCTGATATAATTTAAGTTTTTTGATGCAATTCTTTGAATTCTTGGGAGGACTTGTTAAATGGAGAAGTGCTATATATGCATATGCATGTATATAAATGTAGCAGTGGATGGTGTAGATTTTGAGTATTATATGATTGATAAATAGCCTGATAGGAATGTGGTGTTGAATTGATTTTATCTATTTTTGAATGTTTAATTTTAGTATCATGTTGGATTTATTGAATTCTTAGTGTGTAATATGTTATGAATTTGGTTATGGTGTGAATTATTTGCATACATACATACATACATACATACATAGAAACACACTCATGTTGTCTATAGCTTAAATGGATATGTGTGCGTACACGCACATGCATGTACACTAGGTGTTTCTGATATCTTGACAAGGAAACAAGGGGATTGATTTGTGTTTGTGTTACTGATTATATGTTTGATGAATGGTCTGACAGGATGTGATGTTGTCTTTATTTATTTTGAATGTTTAATTTACGTATATGTTGGAAAGATAAAAGTGTAATGTTGTGTCGCGTATTGGTTATGATATGAATTATTTGCAGACATATGTATTCAAGCTGATGAATAGTAGTGGAATCACGGAGTCTGGGGAGAGTGAGAAGGTTTTGTTGTTGATGGAAAGTGGTGCCAGATTGCATACGACTGCATATGTTCGGTGAGTCTTTCTTAATATGCATTACAGAGCTTTTTCCTCTTGTTTTTGGCAAGTGTTTGGTTGCCGAGTAATCAAATCAGGAAAAGAAAGAAATAATTATCTTTTGGTTCTCTTTTTATTTTTAAATGCATTCATAGATCCGCTTTTTTTTAAGATCTTTTTATTAAATTTTTTATATATATAAAATTATGAAAGAAAAAACTCTTATTTTTTTAGATAGCCAGTTAAACTGTAGGAAATTCTTACAATTGTTTATACGTGTCTCTATTTTCTTACTTTCTTTTCCTGACTTGCAAATAGGGGCATAGCCAAAGTTTTTTGCTTTAAATTTTTTTTTTTTGGGGGGTTTTTTTTTTGGGGGGGGGGGGGGGGGGGAGTGTATTGATACATCAATCAAGAGACTCAAGATAAATTCAAAACATTATCATTTACCTAGTGAAATTCTTGGAAATTTTAATATAATTTTTTAAAATTTCCCATTTCTGAATGCTGTCAAACAAAATCACCATTCTTTCAGTGCATTTTTTTTCCTTTCTAAATCTCTTTTATTCTTTCTAGTATTATTGTCCATAATGTTAAATATTCCCTATTAACCTATTCCTTTATGCAATATAATGAATTCAGCATTTTAAAGGTCGGGTCTTGGTGTGATGGCAAGTGCCTTCCACCAAAAGCGATAGATTGTAGGATTGAGTCTAGGAATCAGCCTCTCCAAAAACAATTGGAGTAATGGTCTGTTTGGATGGAGGGGGAGTGGAGGGGAGTAGAGTATTGTTGGTTAAAAATAAGCTAATTTTGTGCTAAATCTACTCTACTTTACTCTACTCCCCCTCCCTCCCTCTCAATCCAAACGGACCGTAAGGCTGTCTACCATGACCACTCCTAGGCCTTGCAAAAGTGAGGGCCTTGTGCATTGAGTACCACTTTCTTGAGTTTCAATAAAGTGTTGACATAAAATTGAAAACTAAAACAAATTCATTACTCACAAGAAAAAAAAGGTTTGATTATTGAGAACCAATTTTTTTTCCATGGGTGCGGTTGGTTAGAAAGGGGTAGAACTTTCTTTTTTTAGGGAGCCACCTAAGCCAGTTATTTTTTGGTAGACTATTGGGCTAGTGAGTTAATATTAAATTTTGAGAGGTCATTGATTTAGCTCAAATTTTGGGGGAGTGGCACTACCTGCAAAGTAAAAGGGGAGATAGAAAAAGAAACAATTAAAACCACTGAGCTCTGTATTTTACCATCAATAGGGACAAAAGTAATACACCTTCAGGATTTACTCTCAAATTGAGGAAGCATATCCGCACCAGAAGGCTTGAGGATGTACGGCAGCTTGGATATGATCGGGTATAACTATAACCATGCAGAACTTCTTTCATGCCTCAGACTCCATCAGAATTATTTTTCTTTCTTGTTGTTCTTTCATCTGGATTATTATAATGATTTTTATTTTTATTTTTTACCCTAACCTCCTTACAGATTATTCTCTTTCAATTTGGGCTGGGTTCTAATGCACACTATATTATATTGGAGCTATATGCCCAAGGAAATATTCTCCTTACAGATTCTGATTTTATGGTCCTGACTCTTCTCCGGTCACACAGGTTGGTGATTCAGTTGTGCATTTTGTTCAATGAAATTTGTATGCCTTACCTCAGAATTCACAACATACCGGGTTCATTGGTAATTTATGATATATAGGCTCCTTTGCAGCCCAATGCATTGATTGACTGATGTTTGAAGAGAAACAAAGCTGGGGTTTTTGCAATCTTTGTCTTCATTCAATTCTTTTATTAAAATAATTTCATGAAGAAATATAGTGAAATCCATTTACTAAGTAGCATTGCTATTGTTTTTTTTCCCTTTCCCCTTTTTCCCTATACTGAAGTTTTCCCATCACAATAACACAAACAACACCTGTTAACCAAGGACTGACCTCTCTTAACTAGAGTATCAATAGTGAGTATCCTATCCCTAGATGCTGTCCATAAGAAGAAAGACACCCGTTTAGGCACCTTTGCACACCAAATACACTCCCAAGGAAAAGCCTCATTGTAGGGACCAGACAACAACTAATAGTAAGAGCGCACATTAAACACCCCCTTCTTAGTCAACTTCCAAGTCAAAGTATCGTCCCATCACCCCTCGGCATATGGGAATACAGAAACTCAATGTAAGAACAGACATGTTCTTGCTTCCAATCCTCTGGAGCTCGACGGAAATGAAAATTCTATCCCCTACTGCCCCCTTCTGAGGCAGATACAATGAGGTCAGAAATCCAAGCCTCTTTAGATCGAGAATGGGTAAACAAATCAGGAAAAAGGTCCTTTAAAGGATTACTCCCACACCAACGATCATGCTAGAAACTAATACGGTGACCCTCCCCACATTATACACTACCTGTCCAAAGAACTTCTTTGCTCCTCTAATGCTCTTCCACATCGCACACCCATGAGTACCTCGTACAATTTTGGTGCACCAGCCTCCTCTAGCCTCATCATACTTGGTTGCTATAACTTGACGCCATAACCTGCTACTTTCCTTCCCAAAACACCAGAACCACTTACCAAGCAAAGCTTGGTTAAACAACCCAACTCTCTAGACCCCCAAAC
Organism: Castanopsis chinensis; assembly: GCA_032878915.1. NCBI lineage: Eukaryota > Viridiplantae > Streptophyta > Magnoliopsida > Fagales > Fagaceae > Castanopsis > Castanopsis chinensis. The sequence continues at coordinate 5,305,985 of JAVQMG010000113.1, forward strand.
CACCACCCTCCACCGACAAACAAACCTTCTCCCAAGCAACCAATGGATATTTAAAAGCATCCTCGGATGCTCCCAAATTCCTCTGAATCCTTTCTAGTCTAGTTGCCATCGCTTGGGGACTAGTAAACAAGGATAAAAAATAGGTGGGAAGACTAGAGAGTGTACTCTTTAATAAAGTAAGCCTACCACCTTTCGACAGATATAGACGTTTCTAGCCAAAGAGCCGCCTCTCCATATTTTCTATAATAGGGTTCCATATCGATGAGTCTTTATAATGAGCCCCAAGTGGCATGCCCAATAAGTCATGGGCAAGCTACCCACCTTGCAACATAAAACACGGGCCAAGACATTCAAATTCTCAACATCACCCACTAGCACAATCTCACTCTTACCACTGTTGACTCTCAAACCTGTAATAGCTTAAAAAAAATGAAATGCCATCCAAATGTATAGCAACTATTCTCTTGAGGCATCACAAAACAAAATGGTGTTATCAGCAAAAAGAAGACAAGAAATTTTTAAAACTCCTTGTCTATGAGACCCTGCCTGAAAACCACAAAGAAAACCATCTTCCATTCTCTTCAACAACCTGCTCAACACCTCCATAATCAAGAGAAATAACAATGGAGACCGGGGATCCCCTTGGTGGATTCCACGAGAACTACCAAAAAACCCCACAAGAGACCTGTTCACCAGAACTGAGAATCTAACTGTAGAAATACAGACCCTAATCCATCTCCCCCACCTTGCCCCAAAACCCAACCTCTCCATAAGATAAAATAAGACATTTTAATTCTCATGGTCATATGCCTTCTCAATGTCCAACTTAACAATGACCCCAGGGATGCCACTCTTCAATCTACTTTCCAAGCATTCATTGTCAACTAGAACCGAATCTAGGATTTGCCTCCCCCCAACAAAAGAATTCTGAGAAGCAGATATCAACTTATCCAAAACCCCACGAAGTCTATGTGCCAACTCCTTAGCCAAAAGTTTATAAAGGCTACCCACAAGACTTATAGGACGAAAGTCTTTAATATTGATCGCATTGACTTTCTTAGGGATCAAACATAGAAAAGTGGCATTGAGAGACTTCTCAAAAATACACTAACTATGAAAATCCACGAAAAAAGCCATAATATCTTGTTCTAGTACACTCCAACATTTTTGGAAAAATGCCATAGTAAAACCATTTGGCCCAGGTGCCTTATCACCTTCTACCTCTGTAAGAGCCTCTAGAACCTCCTCCTTCTTAAACTCCTCTCCAAAGAGTACCTCTTAGCTTCGTCTAAACATGAAAAGTCTAAACCATCAATAGTAGGCCTCCAAGATTTTGGCTTTTGATATAATTTCTTATAAAATCCACTACCTGATTCGTAATTTCAGACTCATCCTCATAGAGAACCCGCTCAACCTCCACCCCCCCTAATCTGATTGGTTCGCCTATGAGAGTTGGCGAGTCTATGAAAAAAGCGAGTGTTATTATCACCTTCTTTAATAAACAGCGCCTTAGATTTTTGCCTCCATGAAATCTCTTCCAAAGAAGCCAAAAAATCTATATCAGATTTAACCACCACTCTTCTATCTCTGTTTGCTTGGGTCAGAACTTGCATCCCCTTTTTCATATCAATGTCTAAGAGTTCAGTCATCAAGCATTTTGTCCTAAAAGAAACATCCCCAAAAGCATGCTTGTTCTAGTGTTTCAAGTCCCCTTTGAGAGCCTTCAATTTACATGATAGAATATAACTAGGAGGTCCCAAAAAATGATAACTACTCCACCATTGATGCACCATATCCACAAAGCCCTCTACTTTTAACCGTATATTTTCAAATTTGAAAGGACTCCTCCCCCTAGACATCCCTCCTACCTCCAATAGTAGAGGATAGTGATCAGACACCACCCTAGGAAGAATTCTTTGAGTCACATCTAAGAAATGATCCTCCCAATTTGCTGACACCAACACTCTATCAATTCTGGACATGGAGGGTCTGTCAGAGTCACGAAACCATGTGAGCTCACCTCCCTTCAAAGGCAAACCAACCAAAGAGTGTTTCGCAATAAAATCTGAGAATTTAAACATGGCTGGACTGAACGAAGAACATCCAAGTCTCTTAGATGGATATCTAATAATATTGAAATCTCCAAACAAACACCAAGCCAAAAGCCACCGTGATCTCACAATGTCTAGCTTTGCCCATAATTATATATTAGTCATAATCATAAATTTACTTTATTATCCATTATTGCTTTGAAATTTATATATGTTTAGCTTTATATTTTAAATAGATGCTTAACAAGATTTAATAGTATAAATAAAAATATATTTAATAATTAATTAATACGTTTATGCCAGCTGTGTCGTGTCTTAATTTTTTTTGAAATTGCCATGTCAACGTGTCGTATCAGTGTTCGTGCTTCCTAGGTCATGCTTTTTTCTTGGGAGGCTCAACTGCATAGTGTCGCAAGGATTTTTTGCCTGGTTGATTTTAATATTGTTGGATGTTAGTACTTTTCCTTAAAACATTAACAGGATAACCTTTGCTAGCTCTTCCTCTGCTTTCCTGTTTAGTGTAAAAATGAATCCATTGTTTTTTCTCTCGTTCTCTTTTTCCCTGTTGAATTTAAATATTAGTTAGATATTAACAACTCATCAACAACAGGGATGATGATAAAGGGTTTGCAATCATGTCACGCCATATCTATCCAACTGAAATTTGTCGAGTTTTTGAGAGAACTACTGCTGCAAAGTTGCAAATGACCCTTACTTCTTTTCAGGAGCCTGATAAAAATGAACCCATTGACAATAATGATTCTGGGACTAGTGTGTCTGCTATAGCAAAAGAAAAGCAGGTTAGCCGTAAAGGTGGGAAGTCATCTGAGTCAAGTAAAAATACCAGTGATGGTACTCGGAACAAACAGGCCACATTGAAAAACGTTCTTGGGGAGGGTCTGGGCTACGGACCTGCACTTGCTGAGCATATTATACTAGATGCTGGTCTTATTCCTAATACAAAAGTTTCGCAAGATAACAAGTGGGATGATGAGACAGTTCGGGTTTTGCTCCAAGCTGTTATGAAGTTTGAGAATTGGCTGCAGGATATTATTTCAGGAGAGAGAATTCCTGAAGGATACATTTTGATGAAGAAACAAAATTTGGGAAAGGATTGTGTCTCATCTGAACCAGGGAGTACTGGCCAGGTTAGTGTAGTAGTCCTTTGTCCATCTTCCTTGACGCGCACTGGATCAGAGTGCAGTTATTATTTTATCTTTGGTTTGGCATATTCTTCTCATTCTATCAACTAAGCTAATTCTTGAATCTCTTTTCAGAGATTGATAAAAATAAATGTCTTTATGTATTTGTTATTATTTTTTTGATAGATAACGAAAAATTTAATTAAGAAAAAAATAGTCAACTTGAGTACATTGGAGATGTAATGTGGGGGCAAAAATCAAGAACCAAAATTACAATGATTAGAGAAAAACACGAAAGATGCGACAGGGCCATACTCCAAACAAAGAGAGTGTGTAAGAAAAAGGACATAATCTCTAGCAAAGACTGTTCAGATCTCTCAAAACAGTGTGCATTTCTTTCCTTTCAAATACACCACATCAAACAGTGCAGTACAAGTCTCTAAAAATCTATATTGCGATGCCACCCAAATTTACCTTGGCAATATTCAAACAACTTAATAGCCTTAAGTGGCATAACCCAATGTAGCCCAAACAAACAAAACACCCACAACCACAATTCAACGGCTAAGGAACAAGGAAGCAGAAGATGATCCACCGACTCTCCGCACCTCTTGCACATGTAACACCAATCAAGAACAACAATACGTCTTTTGCGAAGGTTATCAGTTGTAAGAATCTTACCTAAAGAAGCTGACCATGAAAAGGAAACTGCCCTTGGAGGAACCTTCGATTGCCACACCAACCTCCAAGGGAAAGTAACGGAAGGAGGGTAGAAAGAAAGATAAAAACTACTAACCTCAAACCCTCTACTCCTAGCTAGCTTCCGACAAACCTTATCGGGACCAACCCCTGGCACTTTTGAAGAGTAAACATTGTCCATGAACCGATCAAAAGGTTCTTCCTCCCAATCTTGCGGTGAACGACAAAAATGAAACTTCCAATGCAGCTGCCCTCCAGACCAGCCCATAACCTCCGCCACTGAAGAATCCCTTGCCCTGCTAAGACTGTAAAGTTCTGGAAAAGCCTCTTTGAGGGAACAATCCCCACACCACACGTGCTTCCAAAACTTCACTCTAGTACTTTAGTAATGGTCAGGAAGTTCTGGTCATATCTAAGCATCTTTATTGAATATCTGGTTGCAAAGTATTTTTATAACTGTTGTTTGGATTTCCTTTGCAGATCTATGATGAATTCTGCCCTATTTTACTGAACCAGTTGAAGACAAGGGATTACGTGAAGTTTGAAACATTTGATGCAGCTTTAGATGAGTTTTACAGTAAAATTGAAAGTCAAAGGGTAGAACAACAGCAAAAAGCAAAAGAAAGCTCTGCTGAGCAGAAACTAAATAAAATACGCTTGGATCAGGTTTGCATCTGTAATTGCTGATATTGTTTATCTATAAAGAATTTGTTAGATTTACATCCTCTTCTTTAAAGAAATAGATAATAATTGACATCATAACAGCACAATTGGCAATTTTGATGTGGTGTATTTGGAGGGAGAGGAATAGACGCATCTTTGAGGATATGGAGAACTTGGGGGAGCAGATACTTGTGTCATTCATAGGGACTTTATTCGATTGGTCTCGGCCTTGGGGAATCACATCCAATGATTGTCTCCCTATGTTTGTAGATTCCCTTAAATTTTGTACATAATTTTTAGTCTTTGTTGTGTTCTCCTGGCTGCTTCATGTTTTTTTTTTTCCATGAAGTAGTCTTTTTTAGTGAAATTTTGTCTCACTATAAAAAAAAGGGTAGATTATTTAATATATATATATATATATATATATATAAGTGGAACCCCTCCCCTTTGAAATTCCCCCAAATTGGAGGATTTGAAAATGAGGAGTTTGAAGGGGTATCTTAACCCCTCCAAATCCCCTCGAACCCTTTCCCCTCACTTAAAAACATCCAAGCAAAGGGAATTAAACCACCCCCATCCCCTTCCCTCTCCTCCCCCCTCCATGCAATTTCAATTCTATGTGTTCAAGGCATAATTTCTTTGAACGTATAAAGGGCTTTAGTTTGCCTCTTCTGCTGCAAATTAATGACTCGTCATAAATGAGGTGTTTAGGTGACTTGTGAGTTTGGTATCTTTTTGAAGTTGGAGGGAGGAAGGGAGGGAGATGAGTTCATTTCTGCATTAATTTGTTTGCTCAAATGTATATTTGTTGACATATTGATGAAAGCCGAAGTGTAAAAGATCAACATGTTTTCAGCATCACTTGATCTGATCTTGAAATAAAATTGAATAGACATTTTTGTAGGTAAAGATGGTCGTAAGTCAAAATGATAAAGTAGCCAGCCATAGGTCATTTTATTCAGCTTAGTAACCATAAGTTTTCATGTTTGCATGTGAACCAATAGTTATTGTTCTTTCCTTACACTACTTAGTTTTCCATGGGGGAAAAAATATCATCGCGAAATCAGTGATCCTTTGGATTAGTATTTTTTCCAGGATATTTGTGAGTCATATTTGAATGTTTAGTTTATGCTTTAATGCCAACAAGAGTCTTACTTTTCCAGCTTCCTTGTTCCTTTTTTATTTTTTATTACTATTTCCTACACTGTAGGAAAATCGTGTGCATACTCTAAGGAGTGAAGTTGATCGTTGTGTTAAAATGGCGGAGTTAATAGAATACAACCTGGAAGATGTGGATGCTGCCATACTAGCTGTGCGTGTAGCTCTTGCAAAGGGCATGAGTTGGGAGGACCTTGCTCGTATGGTGAAGGAGGAGAAGAAATCTGGAAACCCTGTGGCAGGCCTCATTGACAAGCTCCATCTTGAAAGGAATTGCATTACATTGCTATTGAGCAACAATCTTGATGAAATGGATGATGATGAGAAGACACTCCCAGCGGATAAGGTGTTCCATTAATTATACATTTGGTATTCTTTATTTACATCTGCTTGAGATTGAAAGTGATGAAGCACTTAAGTTTATTCTTCGTTTTATGCATTTCTCTCATTGATTCTATTTGCTTATTTGGTTTTACTTTCTTCTTAGGCATCTATAGTGATATGCATTGCACACTGCTATATTATTGTCTTAATGATGTTGACTATAAGATGTTTGTGGAGAACTAATAAACTGTTTAAATTCTTCTTATAGGTTGAGTAATAAAAGATATTTTAGTATCATCAATTCTGAAATGTTCGGTTATTATTGTTGTCACATCATATATCCTACAATCTCTCTTATGAAGCTTAGCTTTCTTTTGGGCTTTATTTTGAGCATTGCTTATCTATATAATAAAGAAGATGTGGTGTCTAAAGCTTGTATTTTTCGTTCTCGTACCTCTTAGGTTGAAGTTGATTTGGCTCTTTCAGCGCATGCCAATGCCCGACGGTGGTATGAAATGAAGAAAAAACAGGAGAGCAAACAGGAAAAGACGATTACAGCACATGAAAAGGCTTTTAAAGCTGCTGAGAGAAAGACTCGTCAACAGCTTTCGCAGGTAGCTTCATGTTGCAGTGATGCTTTACATATGATGTGCTGGACTGCTGATACTCTAGTTTTGTATGTTGATTCAAAACTATCAAATTGCTGAATGGTCCACTGCTATTGGGCCGTGTTATTTGAATTTCAATATTCTAAAGTCAGCAATCATTAATTTTAGGACCAGATGACTATTAACATGTCAGTGGTTTTTAACTGTGGGTGTCTTGTTGGAGGTTGGGATTTAATAATGCCTTATTTTATCTTGTTGTGGAAAGTTTATTAGGTTTAACACCGATGCAAAACTTGGTACTTAAGATGCAGGTTTGATGTTATGGTGTAATGACAATTGCCTTCGTGGAATGTGAGCCTTAATCTCAACTATATCTTCCACCTGAATCTGACCTGACTACAATGGCTATGATTTGGCTAAAAATGGTAAAATCAGTAGATAAGATAGATAAATAATAACTTCACTGCACACATTAGAGATCTCAAATGTTTTCCTTCTGCAAGGGGGGCACCGTGTTTGTGTTTCATTCAAGAATTAAAGTATGAACTGCAATGTAAAAAGGATGTCAACATTACAATCTGAATTCTGAAATTAGAAAGAAATTACATGCTCTATATGACAGTGGTAAGGCAGTTCTAGTAGTCCATATCTACCATTCTATATCAAAGCCGATATCTCTGAGTGGATATTTCTTGGTAAAAGGTAATTTGATACTGATAAATGATTACTGATGATTGTCATTTTGTTATTTTCCATCCTGCCAACTTTCATTTTGGTTGTTGTTTTTATTGCTGAGTGTCTTCTTCTCATAAATAATAATGCAGGAAAAAACCGTTGCCACAATTTCACATATGCGCAAAGTTCACTGGTTTGAGAAATTCAATTGGTTTATCAGCAGTGAGAACTATTTGGTTATCAGTGGGTGTGATGCTCAGCAGAATGAGATGATAGTCAAGCGTTATATGTCAAAAGGAGATCTGTAAGTAGATGCTATTATGATGTCATTATAATATGTCCTAACTCCTGATTGGGTAATGGTGTTTTAGGGTCCGTTCGGTTAGAGGAGTGGAAAAGTGGGAGGATGAAAAATTGTGGAAGGATGGAAAAGTGAGAGGATAGAAAATGTAATTTATATAAATTGACTATTATACTTTTGTTACATAATATGTAAGAAATAGATTTATTTGTATTTATTATATAATAAAAAATTTATCACATCATATATATAAATTTATATTATTATTTTTATTATTATAATGTAAAAATTATAATAGTGTACATATAAATTTAATTGGACAAGGGATTTTGTAACCAGCAAAAAGGTGGTTACAAAATCAGGTCACTTTGAAAAAAAAAAAGATCAAGTCACGTTGAAAAAAAAAAGAGAGAGAGAGAAGAGAATGTTGAATAGATCAGGCCACATTGAAAAAAAAAAAAAAAAAGAACGAGAACGTTGAAAAAAAATAGGTGAGAAGAGGGAATTTTTGTAAAAGTGCTACTATAGCAATTTTTTCTACAGATTTTCCTTCCGATTTGGAAGAAAAAAAAATGTGGGTTTGGAGAGAAAACTTTCTCTTAGGTTTTTTCTCCTTCCTATTTTTCTTCACTAACTGAACAGTGGAAAATAGTATTTTCCACCCTATTTTCCTCTCTCTATTTTCTATTCTCTCTATTTTCACCCAAATGGACAGACCCTTATCTTCATTATCTTTCTAGGAAAAATAAGTATATCTTCAAGGATATCAGCTTTTATAAGTATGCTAGTCATTAGGGTTAATGAGGATTAAGCTTGGTGTCTACTATAGCAATTTTTTCCCCAGATTTTCCTTTCGATTTGGAAGAAAAAAAAATGTGGGTTTGGAGAGAAAACTTTCTCTCAGGTTTTCTCTCCTTTCTATTTTCCTTCACCAACCGAACAGTGGAAAATAGTATTTTTCACCCTATTTTCCTCTCTCTATTTTCCATCCTCTCTATTTTCACCCAAATGGACGGACCCTTATCTTCATTATCTTTCTAGGAAAAATAAGTATATCTTCAAGGATTTCAGCTTTTATAAGTATGCTAGTCATTAGGGTTAATGAGGATTAAGCTTGGTGTCTACTTCTGATGTTGATTTAATTATGTAACAGGTATGTCCATGCAGAACTGCATGGAGCTTCTAGTACTGTGATAAAAAATCACAGGCCAGAACAACCTGTACCTCCTCTGACTTTAAACCAAGCTGGATGTTTCACAGTAAGTCAATAATCTTTCCATATGTTGTTAACTTTAATTTTACTTTATCTAGTGTTTCTGAGGTGGAGTGAATAACAGCATTAGATGCGGGATGACTCTACTGTATCTTTCAATTGATGATGTAGGTTTGCCATAGTAAGGCATGGGATTCAAAGATTGTCACTAGTGCTTGGTGGGTTTATCCTCACCAGGTCAGTAAAACAGCTCCTACTGGGGAATATCTTACAGTTGGGAGTTTTATGATCCGAGGGAAGAAAAACTTTCTTCCTCCCCATCCTCTTATTATGGGTTTTGGGTTATTATTTCGCTTGGATGAGAGCTCCTTGGGATCACATTTAAATGAAAGGAGGGTAAGAGGTGAAGAGGAAGGGATAAATGATGTTGAAGAAAGTCAGCCTCACAAAGAAATATCTGATACTGAGTCGGAGAATGAAGCTGCAGATGAAAAACTTAAAGTAGAATTGGAAAGTGTTCCTGATTCATCTACAGAACTGTATAAATCAGTAATAGAAGGATCCGCAGTTGAACCTGCTAGTGGATTGACTACCACCAATGCTAAAGCCATTGATTCACTTGAATTTCCTGCTGAGGAGAAGACTAACTTGGATGGCATTGATAAGAATAATGCATCCGGTATTGCTGGAAATGGTGTTGCTTCAGTAACCCCGCATCTTGAGGATCTTATCGATCGAGCTCTTGGATTAGGATCTGCTAGTGTATCTGGTAAAAGTTATGGAATTGAAGCATCTCATGTTGATCCATTGGAGGAACATGATAATGAAGAGAGGAAAGCGGTGGTCAGAGATAAACCTTATGTCTCAAAGGCTGATAGAAGAAAGCTCAAGAAAGGCCAGAAAAGTAATGGTGTAGATGCAAATATTGAGCAGGAAACTGAAAAACCAAAAGAAATTGATGCTTCTGTTGGTAATCAAGAGAAAAAGGTTCAAACTACAAATCCAGGTGGTGGAAAAATTAGCCGTGGGCAGAGGAGTAAACTAAAGAAGATGAAGGAGAAGTATGCTGATCAAGATGAAGAAGAAAGGAACATTCGTATGGCTTTACTGGCTGTGAGTATAATTACTTGCGCTATTGTTTGGTACTGCTGTTTATTCTACCCCTCTATATGTTGGTTTTTTCTTGGTTCCTTTATCTATTTTTAATGTGTTGGTGCCTTTTTATCCGGACCATGCTCTCTGTGTGTAGCCCCCCTTTTTTTATTTTTTATTTTTTTATTTTTTATGGTAATGCAAGTTTTCAGTATTTTTTACCCTGCAGTAAATACCTATTTTCCTTTCACAAATGTAGTTTAACATTAAGTTGCAAATGTCATACCAACAATGAATTGGTATGAGTTGTTATATAATAACTTAATGAAATTAGAGTTTATTTGGATACACTGCCAAATGCTAAAACCTGTGGAAAATATCCCCAATCAGGATATGATTCCACTTTTTTTGATGTGGATTCTTTGTTGAGAATGGAATAGGACGACTTTTGAGGATTTGTAGAGTACTAGGGACTAACATATAGCTCATTTTGTTGGTACCTTGTTTGATTCAGTTCCAATGTTTATTCAGTCTCTTATCTTTTTGTATTTGTTTGTAATTCTTTAGACTGCTTAATGCTGTTTTTCCATGAAGTGGTCTCTTTTTAATACAATTTTATTACCTATCAAAAAAAACAAAAAATGTTTGTGGGATGATATTTCTTTTGAGAATGGTGATCTGGAAACTTGCCGAAGAGCTCTAGCTCAACTGGCTACTACTCCCCTTGCAAGTGCTAGGTGGAGGGTGAGGTTGTGGGTTTAAGGCTCATTGGGTGTGTGTAACATACCTATCCAAAAAAAAGAAAAGAAATAGTGATCTGGAAACTTGTCCAATACCTCTTTGTTGTCATCCCATTATCATGTTGCTCCAAAACTGACAATTTGTTTGTGTTTTTAGTCTGCTGGAAAAATAAACAAGGCAGATGGAGAGACACAAAGCATAAATGCAGCTACAGCCAAAGAGAAGAAGCCTGGCAGTGGTATGTTCTCCAAGTGCTTTAATGAATAAATGTTTTCCAAGTTTTTAGTCATTAGAAATGTTAATTATAGTTATCGAATTTTTAGTTGTTGATTATCAATGCTTGAACTATACATGATTGTTTATTCTCCTCAAAAGCCATTACTTGATGGTGGAGAATCCATAGTCAGGAGTGGATAAGTCAAATTGTCATATATCACAGAACACTAATGATGAAACATATTTTGTATCATCTTTGTTGTTGTTTCATGATTATCTGATGTGATCCTTTCATGTCAATTTCATTAATCTGGCAGCCACTGAAGATGCTTCAAAAATTTGTTACAAGTGTAAGAAGGCAGGTCACCTGTCTCGTGACTGTCCAGAGAATCCAGATGAATCTTCAAATGATCATGCAAATGGTAGTGTTGAAGGTGATCCCCATGTGGGTTTGGGTGATACTGCTCCAGAGATGGACAAGGTGGCCATGGAAGAGGATGATATTCATGAGATTGGTGAAGAAGACAAAGGGAAATTAAATGATGTTGATTACTTGACTGGGAATCCACTGCCTGGTGACGTTCTCTTATACGCTGTGCCTGTCTGTGGTCCTTATAATGCAGTTCAATCATATAAATACCGTGTAAAGATTATTCCTGGCTCTGCAAAGAAAGGAAAAGGTATCCAAAATTTCTGTTCCTAAAATCTACAGTTTAACAAAGTTTACTTGTTTCTTTCGAAGTTGTCTTCTTTCCACCCTTCTTTTAATGTGATCGAAACTTGCTCCTCTATTTTTCATGCTATATATTTGTAGATTTACACATTTATTTATTTTTCTTTTTCACTTTTTGTAGCTGCAAAAACTGCCATGAGTTTGTTTAGCCATATGCCAGAAGCATCAAGTAGAGAAAAGGAATTAATGAAAGCCTGTACAGATCCTGAGCTAGTTGCAGCAATTATTAGCAATGTGAAGATAACAGCTGCTGGACTGACTCAGTTGAAACAGAAACAAAAGAAAGGCAAGAAGAGCAGCAGCAAGCAAGAAAGCTAGCCAGCAAATTGTGTAATGGGTCTTTTTGAAATCAAGGCAGAGGTTTCTTCAAATTTGGCTGTCTTTTAGGAAACTACTTTCCTTGGATTAAAGTTTTAAAAGTGAAATGTATAGCTGATATGACTTTTGTAAATGTCGGTGTATTCCTTGATTAGCCAGTCTTAACATTCAAAGAAACTGAAATCTTATAGAGCTTCTGTTGAGATCATACGCAATGAATATGGTTATCTGACAGTAAAGACCAAAGAGTCTAAGCGGCATTCATTTCTGCGTTCCTTGTTTACTTTCCTTATTGTCAACAACAAAGAGTGAAATTTTTAGGTATAGATCTAATTCTTTGCTCGCAGGTCACCCAACATCAAGTTGTCTTTTTATTTTTTATTTTTTAATTGACGAGTACCTTGTAATTCATGGCTTTCTCAAGTTTGAATACCCCCATTTGTTTTAGTTTGTAACTAATTAAAAGAGGTCTGCTAGCATATGGATGTATAACTTGTTACAAAAAACTAAAAAATGTGTATTCGAGATGCTATCATACGTAACTTAATACCAAAAAGATAGGTGTTTTTGCCAAGAGCTTTGTAGCTCAACTGGTGCATTATGATGTTTCTAATAGAGACGTTTAGGCTAAAATTTCCCCACTCAACCATCAAAAAAAAGCATGTGCCTTTTGAAATACTACACTTAAGAATTATCGACAAGTAATTTATGTTAAACATATTATTGGCATTACCCACAAAAAGCTAAAAACAATGACATTTGAGTTACGTCTGTTAGATCTAAATCAATAAATTAAAAAAAAAAAAAAAAGGTTGATCATGCCTAGGCAAGTACTTACTCCAAATGTTTTTCCTTGGTCAATCCTGAATATTCGACAACTTGCCTTTAGAATTTGAGAACATGATCTTTTCTATTTCTTTTAAAATGAAGAAAAAAAAAGGTATGTTTTATAGTGTTCAACATTTTATTTCTTGGTGTCACGTCACATTAGACTGCTTATTTAAGACCCAGTTATCTCGTAGCAGGGTGTTCGTTTCTTAATCAAAGAGTGCTAATCAATGACAGTATCGCAGCAAACCCAGGAAACTATGCGCATTAAGTAACCTTAGTAAGAAACGTTATTTTTTAGAAAGACTTAAATAACAAGTTTGGGTTAAGGCAATGTGATTAACAAATTTACTTACAGGCTTGCGGTAACAATTTTACAAGCTGAATAACATAGGAACATACAAGAGGAGAAAAGTTATGCAACTGTCAATCCTGATTCTTCAGCTGGAGGAACATCAGTCAAATCTAGACCCTCTGCTGGTAAGTCAGAAGTAAGCGGACCCAAGATTCCGTCAGAACTGAGAGTCAGTCCACTCTGCAAATGGATAAAGTATTTGCACAATTAGGCTTGCCAAATTTGACAGATACTAGTTCAAAAAAACAACAATGATCTCTCCAAGCCCCCTTAGCCTTCAGGAATGCTAGTTCATGTACTTTGCCACAAGGCAGGAACTCAAATTAATGTCAAACATATTTTGATCTTCTATGTGCATATCCTATTTTGGACCATATTAAATAGGTAAGTATATAGCAACTAAACAAATACCTCAGGCTGGAATCTAAGCATGTCTGCACGAGCCATGGCTTCAGCTTGAGCTATTCTCTGTCTAAATGTCTGAGCCATTTCCTCCGCCTGTCAGAACAGAATCAGAAACGTAACCATAATTTTCAAATTTGCTTGGAAGCAAGATAGAAATATTTCATGGATCATAGAACAAGAAACATCAACTAAAAATACATCATTTTGAGCTTCCTCTGTCCACTGGAACTACAAAATATTAGTCACACTTAAAGCATGGCTAATGTGAATTTATGGTAAAATCAGACATGCAACTCGTAGTGAGGTTTAGGATATGTGTCAGAAAATACCTTCTCAAAAACAAGCTTTGGATTCCGAATCATGTCTCCAGGAGTAGGTTCTAACTTCTTGGTGGAAAGACTTACTCGGCCTCTCTCACGATCATGGCTAAGTATCATGACCTACACCATGAGAATTAGTTTTAAAATGTTCACCTCTACCAAGCAGCATAAATTTCTGCCAAGGACTTGTACTATGGACATACCTTGAGAGTATCACCAGGTTGAAGTACCGTTGCAATATCTGAGACACGATCATGACTAATCTGACTGACATGAAGAAGGCCGTTGATTCCACCAATGTCAATGAAGGCACCATATGGTTTTAGACTCTGCACAGTTCCAATGACCACAGATCCAATTCCCAGTTGTGCCTGGCTATCAGCCATGGCTTTGCGGTTACTGAGTACTAGCCTTGACTGCTCCTCATCAACCTCCACAAACTTTAGTGGAAGCTCCCTTTCAATAAGGTCTTCGGCAGTTGATTTCTAATGTATACACAAGAAAGAGTGACAAATTTGGATTAAATAATGGATTACAAATAACATGAAGCTCAATAATGAAAGAAATGCATGCCAGAAGAAAGAATAACTTTTGTGATGGTGATCCTATTCTCTAAATCATACAAGATAAAACCCAATCACATATACAATGGTGGGTAGAATACTTACCTAATACATTTATTATGCAGAAACTTCTTAACATGATATCAAACAAGTATCAAGCATACTTAGTTGTGAGGTTATCATTATTTGATACATGCTTAAAATGTGGGCCATACTACAGCCAGATCATTTTGACTTTGAATACTACTTACAACTCTACATTTTTTTTCACCAATTATTACTTCCCATACACCTTATTGCAACCCCCTACAACAGCAACAACCAAGCCTTAGTCCAATTTTTTTTTTTTTTTTTTTGGGCTGTGGATCCTCAATAGAGCGAACAGATTAATCAGGGTTGGCCATGTATAGTCTTTTTTGTCATTCTGTTCAAAGCCATACTCTCCGTTACTTCCATAATTGACATGTCCTTTTTCACTACTTCTATTAATGTTATTTTCAGTTTTCCTCTACGTGTTTTTGTTCCGTCAACTTAAACCAACTCACAATTTCTCACTAGTATATTAATTGCTCCTATAAACATGACCAAACCATCTCAAGTGCACTCTTCCCATCTTTTCATCGATTGGGGCCACCCCTATCTTTAAGAAAATTTCCTCATTTTGAATCCTATCTTTCTGTCTATTTCCACTTATCATTTTAACATTCTCATTTTACCTACACTCATTTTATGTATATGTTACTTCTTAATAGCCCAATATTTAGTATTATAGAGTATAGCACGTCTTATAGTAAGTAGTCTTACAAAATTTTCCCTTCAACTTAATAGGTATTTCATGATCACACAATACACCTTACTGCAACCTCCCAGACATATGATTACTATTAGTTTCAAGCTAATCAAATTGAGCATTGGGAACATGCAAGCCATATTTAAGGACTAACCGATGATATCTGTGAAAAAGGAACAAACCCTCTAAGGCCTTCCACCACAGCCACCACTCCACCTTTGTTTGCACTAACAACCTGCATATATATTCGAGGAATTAATTAATTTTTTTCCCCCAAAAATAGGGCAGTTATTTGAACAGCATAAGTTTCTCTTAATGCAAGAATAATCAAATTCATAAAAGAAACAAGATGAAGCAGAAAAGGAAGGATCTATAGCAAGAACTTCCTCAACTGCTTATTTAGAGTTTACTAAGGTACAAGAAAGCCTTTGACCTGCAACACTACAGGGAATGATACTCAAGACGGTTAGCATTTTACTCATTACCTAAACGAAAATACTTGACAAGGATCACAACTAATATTCCATACAAAAGAAGAAACAGAAAAGAAGCAAATTTTTGGAAAACCCACCTTACCCTTGACGACAACATCCTCAGTTTGAAGCTGTCTACACCTTTCCCACGCAAGTTCATACTGGATTGAACGTAAGCTCAAGATCAAGCTATCATCAACTTCATTTTCACCAATAATTACAAACTCATCTTTCAAACCAGGAACTATGCCTGCATCTTCTACATGTTTTATTTTGTGAATACACGCCTCTTGGACAGGCAAATATGCTGATGACTTTGCAGTAATGTCAACTAGTGCACCATTGTTATCTGTTTTGAACACAGTTCCTTTGACCTGGAAGAAAATATGCATCAAACTCATCAAGCTAATCTTCCTTTTTTGAGTATGTGTATGTGTATTTCTTTTAACTTCTTTTTGGGCTTTTGAAAGTAGACAGAGGTTTAAAGGATAGTGTATCATACAAAAAATTCCCTTTCCTAAAAATCAAATTAATGCAAACCATGTCCTTCTTCTTCTTTACTAAATAAAATTGATGCAACCTTATCTTCCTCAAGATTACAAATGTGGAAGAAATGAATCAATTTAGCACATAATTCAGAAAAAGTTAAATAATTCAATCAAACATGTCAAAAAAACCATTAAGAATATTCAGTGGAACTCAACGTGTATCCAATCACACACCCACAATATCAACTTGCGCATGAAAACCCACTAAGCAATTCCTCATTTCAGCTCACAACCATTAAAAACTCATACACAGACTTCCATTCTATGAGTGCCTCACTTTGAACAATACAACAATTAGTCATTCTAGCTCATACCCACCAAAGAACTCTCACTCAAAACCCAATTCCCACTCACAATTTCAAAGAAAAACATGGAAACAAAAAAAGAGTGGCCAACTAACCAACCTTAGTTCCAATCTCAGCATTGAAGTCGTACTTTTCGAGAGCAGCGTTGAAGTCGTCGAGAGTGAAGGGCACACCTTCAAGAGGCGTAGTACGACACCGTTCATAGGCATCCTCGAAGAGTTTCTTAAGCTCAGCCCTTTCTTTGGTCTGTGCGTTTGAGATTGCCACTGCTGAGACAATGGGAAACAAATTGGGCTTGTGGGTTTGCTTTGAATAGAAAGGCTTTGACTTTGAGAAGCGAGAAGAAGAGAGTGGTGAATATCTTAGGCCTGTGAACTGCTGAGCCAAAGACGCCATATTCACTCGCTCCAATTTTGTTTGTGTGTTTCGTTGGGGTCAGATAAGATAGAGAGAAAGAAGGACCAGAACAAAGTAATATGTTGTACCACTTTGTATTTTGGATAATAGACACCAGAAAATGGCGAACCGGTTAAATTTTTGGTTTTTATTTTGCTTGGGACATAATTTTACCTTAAATTAATTAATTTATAGAAAAGTTCTTGAAGATTTTTCATTTCTAAATCCTGTAGTTTAAGAGATTTAATAAATTAACCACTATAATTTTAAAAGTAATTTTTTTTTTTTACAAAGTAACCAAACTTTTCTGAGTTTCTTACTATTCTTTTGGGCATATGCAAACACTACAAAAGACTCTAGTCCTAGTGGGTTATTACTTAATCTCCCAAATAATTTTATGCCAAAAGCGTTATAACTCAACTAGTTAGCATCTCATGGTCTGTCCATAACATCTAGTTATCTAGGATTCAAATCTCTTTCCCACATTGTAACTATAGAATTATCAACTACAACAAAAAATAAAATAAATTAAAATAAAATAATCGAGGATTTTAAAAAGTAGCACTTAAATCTTATACTCCAAATGAAAGAGGGATATTACTAAGAGCCTTATAGCATACTAGTATACACCAAATGAAAAAAGGATATTGCCAAAAGTCTTGTAACTCATTGACATATTTTGTTCTTCTTTAATGGGATGATCACGTTTGAAGCATCTTCTTCAAATATCATGTAAGTTACAGGCTTTTGTTGGGGATGTTTTGCAATAAGGGGGAAAAAAATGCAAGAACGGCCCAAATCTCTTTTCAGGTTCTTTAGAAGTGATTATTTGTGCAGAGTTAAGTCCATAATTTCAAATGCATGATAAACAAATGCTAATAGTAATTTAACAAGAGAGAAATCGAAAATACAATGACAAAAATGCATAAAATACACTTAAAACATCAAATTTGAAACTTCGACCCACAAATAATATGAAAAGGAAATTGAGAGAGGTTGCGAGGGAGAGAGGAAAGGGGGAGAGAGGAAAGGTTCCTCTAAATCCGTATTTTTATCCTCAATCTTCAAAATAGTGAGAATTTTTACAAGCTAAATGGGTTTTTGTTCTCAAGTTTCAGCTCTAAGGGTAAAACGTGACTAACTTGTTTTGAATTTAATTGAGACGTTTTATATTGAGCTTTGGGTACTCCTAATGGCTGGTTTTTAGTCAATAGAAGAGACTTTGGACCCCAAGGTGTTAATAAAAGTGTGATTTTCAAGTTTGCTTTTGCTTGGATAAAATGAAGGCCTGTTTTTATCTTCATTGAGGGAAAAATTTGAGTAAGCCCTCATTGGCTCCCCCCTTTTAGATGTTTCAAACTCTTGAGAGGTTCACCTAAGTGAAGGCTAGCAGCTGCAGTTAGCTAATGAGAGTCAACTATGTTTTAGAGGCAAAAAATGTTAATGCAGAAAATTTGGGCCACAGATAACTTGAGCATAAGACCTCTACTGGGGTGAAAATTTAAGGTACAAGACCTATTCCATGAGTTTAGGGAGATTGTAGCAGCCTTTACCCACTTGGTAATACCTAGGGGTTAGACTCATACAAAATGTCCCAAAAAAATCGACTCATACCTTTCAACCCACACTTTCTCAATTTTCCCAATATGTCACATGGGTGTAAATCATGCTTAAAAGAATAAAATATTATATAATATATGAATTGGACCCACAAGAAGGTCGAACTTAATTGAATCGGACTTTTAAAAATTGTGTCACAAAGACGACCATTAATAGCTTTTTTAGTAGCCTTTTTTAATAGTAAACATCAATTAAATATTATTTATTTGACCTTTTTATTTTATACACTCCATTTTTTCTAAAATTTTGTCAATTATTATTCAACACACTTATAATATATCCTGTTGGTGAAATAGTTTATAGTTTTAATAAAATTTGATTTCTATTTTTTTTTTTTTTTTTTGTGAAAGGAAAATAGATTTCTATTAGAGGTGGAATAAAAATTCAAAGCACACACTACAAAAAACGCGTTTTTAAGCCGCGTTTTACAAAAACGTAGCTACAGGGTGAGCTTTGAATCGTGTTTGTGAAAGACGCAGCTCCACCCTGCACGTATAGCTGCGTTTGAAAAATGCGGCTATAGACCTCCCCTGAAGCTGCGTTTTGTGCTACTGAGGCTGTGTTTAAGTGGGTAGGACTTAAGCTGCGTTTTTAAAAACGCGGCTCCCCACCCCATTTTTGCCGATTTTTTTTTCTTCAATATCTCTAGAGTTGCGTTTGATTAAACGCGGCTTAGGTTTAGTATAAATAGAAAACTAAAATCCCTAAAAAAAAAAAACCCTAAATTGTAGACACTCTCAGATCACTCTTAACTCTCAAGCTACCTCTCGATCACTCTCAACTCTCAACTCCCCTCCTTCCCTCACTTCCACCCTCTCCAAACACGTTTAAGCCCAAATCTCCAAATCTCCAAATCCCCACTTCGATCTCAACACTAGGTCATTGAAAAATCGAGAACTTTGGGTCTTGTTCTTACCAAAAGTCGGACCCTTTCAAGGTTGGAATCGCAGAACTGGTAACACACACACACACACACACACACACACACTTTGCAGTGTCTTTGTATGCAATAATAGACAATGGGTTGATGTTTGATTCACTGATTTTGATATGGGTTTGCAGGCATTTGTCGATAGAGTTTAATCAGTACTTGTACATTGGTCTATTTCCAGAGCCTTCGCGATTCTCCAAGGAATAGCCTCCACTTGCTCACGTCTCTATCTACTTGTTTTGCCCTAAAACCATATCTATGTTTGTGAAAAAACGCAGCTATAGGGTGAGTTGTAGCTGTCTTTTTAAAAATGTAGTTACAGGTCTCGAAGGGGTCTATTGTAGCACAGGAGAGGCCGCGTTTGGAAATGCGGCTATAGCCTATATAGCTGAGTTTTTAGGGCCTATAGCTGCGTTTTTCAAATACAGCCATTGCCCTCTTTTTTGTAGTGACACCTATATATTTTTTTTCTTTAAGAAAAAACAATTATCATTTTGCTCAATATTGCATGGTGCCATAGCCTCAGATTTAGATCCATGCCGATCCCAGTTACATCATGACACACAAGGCCGGCTCAAGTGAATCAAATGACGAGATTGAAAGCTCAAAATTCACTTTTTTTTTTTTTTTTAATTTTTAATTTTTTTATCTCAATTATAGTTGTATTAGAAAATTGTTTAACTTATAAACTTTTTACTTATTCAGTCTTTTATCTTTCTAACTTTTACATCTCACACGCTCATGTTAGTTTCACAATACAATCATTTCATGGGATCCAAATCCGATTGCCATAACCATCCATGCACACGAGAGAGGTGGCAATCTGCTTGAGACACAACAACAGGGATACAAGTACAACTTACAATGTTTTGAGTCTTTTGACTGCAACAAATGAATAGGTGATTTCGCTCCAATTCCAAAGGATTTAAAATTTAATTCCGCGTTAAAGATGAGTAATTATAGCAAATGCTTTCTCCTCTTAACTAAATTTATGATAGATTTAATTTTCCGTTAAATGAAAAAATATATGATAGTAATTGTTTGCATTAATGTACCAAATCTCCGAAAATTTGGAAATGATGTCGCAATTTTTTTGCTTTATTCACTGATTTTGACCTACTTTGGCAAGGCTTAGATCCAATCGGAACCGTTGATCACCTCAGAAAATTAATCACATTCCATTATCATTCTTATCCGCCCTTTATTTCAACCATGCAAGGAAAAAGAACTAAACAAGAAAATACACAAACCGTTGATCACCTCATCAAAATGTCCATATTTCACAAAGAGCTATAGAGTTTATCATCTGCATGGAAACTTACCAAATCAGAGCCATAATATTTGACAAATAGATACAATAGAATAATTTATTTCCTCTAATATCAAACATTCCGTTTTCACCACCCACTGATCCCCTATATATAGAGCCATACCCTTAATCTTCAAAACCCATCTTGCAAGACTCAGCATTGTGTTCTCTCTTCTTTCTTTGATAAAAAAAATCTTGTTTCTTTGTCTTCCTTTGAATCTCGAGATGGCACCAGAAGCAACAACCAAAACTGTGAGTGTCCCTAAGAGAGCCTATGTGACCTTCTTGGCTGGCAATGGTGACTATGTGAAGGGAGTGGTTGGTTTGGCTAAGGGTCTGAGAAAGGCCAAGTCGGCTTATCCTCTTGTGGTGGCCATTTTGCCTGATGTGCCTAAGGAGCACCGTCGCATCCTTGAATCTCAAGACTGTATTGTCCGTGAAATTGTGCCTTTGAGCCCTCCAGAGAATTATGCTCATCAATTTGCTATGGCATACTATGTCATCAACTATTCTAAACTTCGGATTTGGGAGGTAAATCTTTTGCTTATTATGAACCCCTATTATGTATTCCTTGGTGCACATCACACGTGCAATAAAGACTGTCTTTCACATTAATCAAACAATTTCGAACCATTTTATTTTTGATTAGTCACCATTTTTTAAATGTTATTTTTTCTTCTTTTGATTTTTATTTACTACCTTTTAAAGAAAAAAGGACTTTTTTTCTTTATTACAAAGGTTAGGATGTGATTGCTATATATTGAAGGTAAAAATCAGTATTTGATTTGGGTATTGGTATGCAGTTTGTGGAGTATGACAAGATGATCTACTTGGATGGTGACATACAAGTGTTTGACAACATTGATCACCTGTTTGACTTGCCGGATGGGCACTTTTATGCTGTGATGGACTGCTTTTGTGAGAATACATGGATCAATTCTACTCAACACAACATTGGCTATTGCCAGCAGTGTCCAGAAAGGGTTCAGTGGCCAGTTGAGATGGGCTCTCCTCCTCCCCTTTACTTCAATGCAGGCATGTTTGTTTATGAGCCTAAGCTTTCAACTTATCATGATCTCTTGGAGACTGTCAAAGTCACTCCTCCAACTTTATTTGCTGAGCAGGTAACATTTTTAATGGTTGGCACTATTTTTAATTTGTTCTTGTTCGTTTTATCTTATTGATTTTGTTACCATCCTTAATTCCCATCTTTCTTTATTTGTTTCACTTAAAATTACACTGTTTTGGGCAATGTTTTGCAGGACTTCCTTAACATGTACTTTAAGGATATATATAAGCCCATCCCTCCCATATACAACTTTGTTTTAGCCATGCTTTGGCGTCACCCCGAAAATTTCAACTTTGATGAAATAAAGGTTGCTCACTATTGTGCTGCGGTATGTTAATAAAGATTAACTTTTGGTTGTTTTCAATTAGTTGCCCCTTTAATTAGGTTAGTGTTATTGCTAATCAATTGTTTACATTTTCATGATAAACGGTTCAAAGCCTTGGAGGTACACAGGAAAAGAAGAAAACATGCAAAGAGAAGACATCAAGATACTGATTAAGAAATGGAGGGACATTTATGAGGATGAGTCTTTGGATTACAAGAATGTCGTTGCCGTTTCAAAAGCTCAACCTGTCTTTGAGGCCCTACAGCTAGAGGAGATTGATGTGGTTGATAACAGGGATGCTCCATCGGCTGCTTGATTAGTTTTCTAAGTATATATTTCTAAGTTCTACCACTGTCTTAATATTAGAGAAGACAAGTAGGGTAGTTTGCTATTTTATAGTAGCAACCTTGGCCGTTGGATATTGCCAAGTAAATAATGTGGGAACAATGCTTTATTATGTTGATTCAAGCCTGATGAACATTTATTTAATTTTAATGGATACCAGTTACTAGAAGATCTCCGCTTCTTTCTTCTTCCTTCCCAGTCACAAAGTAACCAAACTTTTCCGAGTTTTTTACTATTCTTTTGGGTATATGCAAACATCACAAAAAAAACTCTATATATTCCTAGTGGGTTATTACTAAATCTCCTAAAAGTAATATATTAAATCCATTAATTTTATGTCAAGAGCATTATACCTCAATTAGTTAGCATCTTGTGGTGTCCATAACATCTAACATCTAGGGTTCAAATATCTTTCTCACATTGTAACTATTGAATTATCAACTACAACAATAAAATAAAATAAAATAATTGTGGATTTTAAAAAGTAGCCGTTAAATTGCGTACTCCAACTGAAAGAGGGATATTGCAAAGAGAGTTGTAGCTTACTAGTATATACCAAATGAAAAAGGGATGCGAAAATTCTTGTCACTCAATGATATATTTTGTTCTTATTTAATGGGAGGATCATGTTTCAAAAATCATGTAAGTTACAGGCTTTTGTTGGGGATGTTTTGCGACAATGGTAAAAAATGCAAGAACGACCCAAATATCTTTTCGGGTTCTTTAGAGGTGGTTATTTGTGGAGAGTTAATTCCAAAATTCCAAATGTATGATGAACAAATGCTAATAGTATTTTAACAAGAGTGAAATAAAAAATACAATGACAAAAATGCATAAAATAGACTTAAAACATCAAGTCTAAAACTTTGACTCACAGATAGCATGAAAAGGAAATTGAAAGAGGTCGTGAGAGAGAGAGGGAAAGTTCCTTTATATCAGTATTTCCACCCCTAAACTTTAAAATAGTGAGATTTTTAACAAGTTGAATGACTTTTGCTTTAAAATTTTAGCTTTAAGGGTAAAATGTGGCTAACTTGTTTTGAATCTAATTGAGGCATTTTATATTGAGCTTTGGGTGCTCTTAATGACTGGTTTTTAGTCAATAGAAGAGACTTTGGACCCCAAGGTGTTAATAAAGGTGTAATTTTCAAGTTTGCTTTTGTTTGGATAAAATAAAGGCTTGTTTTTATCTTCATTAAGGGAAAGATTTGACTAAACCCCTCATTGGCTCCCCCTTTTCAAATGTTTCAAACACTTGAGAGGTTCACATAAGTGAGGGCTAGTAGCTGTAGTTAGTCATAAGAGTCAACTATGTTTTAGAGGCAAAAAAGTTTAATGCAGAAAACTTGGGCTATAGACAACTTGAGCATAAGAACTCTATTGGGGTGAAAATTTAAGGTACAAGACCTCTTCCATGAGTTTGGAGAGCTGGCAGCAACCCTTATCTACTTAGTAATACACATGGGTTAGACTCATACAAAATGTTCAAAAGAAATTGACTCATACCCTCCAAACTATACTTTCTCAATTTCTTTAATATGTCACATGGGTTTAGGTCATGCTTAAAAGAATAAAATATAATATAATACATGAATTGAACCCACAAGAAGGTTGGACTTAATTGAATCAGACTTGTAAAAAATGTGTCACAAAGATGACCATTAGAGCCCGTTTGGTTGGGTGGTTAGATTGGGTAAACGCACATTTTTAATGAAAACGCTGATTATAAGTTGTTTGGCTAAGTGATTTATAAGGAAATGCGTTTTTATAAAACACCAAAAAAGTGCGTTATCAATTAACAGTATTGGGCAACTTTTTTCAAAATGCAAATTTAAATTGATATCACGTTCTCCTATTTAACTTGTTTTGGGTTCAAAATACCAAATATACCCTCAAATACATACCCTCCCTTCCCATTAATCTCCTCTATTCTCTATCACCTCTACCCCTGCTATTGTGCCACTGCCTTGTTTAGCTGAGCACCTATAAAGATGATTCGAGTCACTCATCTATCCCACTTTTTATGGGGCAAGGTTCATATTTTTAGTTTTTCTCTTCTATCATTTTTGTTTTGGTTTTGGTTCAATGAGGTGGCACTCTAATTTAACTCCAGGTAAACAAATCCAAGTTATGCTGGAATTGGAGTTGGCATATGGATAACATGCAGGAATAATGGTAACTGTTAAGGGCTCTTTTTTATTATTTTATGAATAGTCTGCCGCACTTTCAATAAAAGATCAACAACCATTACATTGAAATGGTGAGACTTAGGGACCGTTTGGTTTAGAGATAGCTCAGTTTTCATAACTCAGTTTTCAAAACTCATAACTCAGTTATCAGTTTTTGAAAACACCCATTTGCTGTTTCTTATTTCCAACACTCTAACTCAAAATTTTTGAGTTTTGAGTAATGGAAACAAGTGTTGAAAATCAAGCCAAACATAAAATTTTTTGTGGGACTCGCGTGTTTTGAAAACTCAGTTATGAAAACTGAGTGATATGATCCAAAAACCCACTCATCCAAACAGGCTCTTATACTACAGCCATAGAGAGGCTATAGGCTGCAATTTATGATAAGCCCATTATAGTAATTTCACCTATTATCTGAATGTTTAATTAATTGAAATAATACTTTTCTACATATTTTATCCAATGCTTAATTGTGATTTTAAAAATACATTTTTTGAAATTGATATTATTTAAAAATGCCTTTATTCAAATAACTTATCCAAACGGGCCCTTAATAGCTTTTTTTGGTGGGCTTTTTTAATAGTTAACATCAATTAAATATTATTTATTTGATCTTTTATTTTATATACACTTTTCCATTGTTCGTAAAATTTTGTCAATTATTATTCAATACGATCATAATATATCTTTTTGGTGAAATAGTTTATAGTTTCAATAAAAATAGATTTCTATTAGCTCAATATTTTGGGGGCTTTCTTAGAGGTGGAATAAAAATTCAAAACACACCTATATATATTTTTTCTTTAAGAAAAAACAATTATCATTGTAATACCCGAAAAAAAAAAAAGATTAAAAGGAAGGGTATTTAAGTAAATCTTTTGTGGGGTCAATTTTATAATTAATAATTATAAGGGAGTTTTTAGAAAATAAGATTGTAACCCTAGCTATATATAAGCTTATTAAGTAAATGTATAGAAAGAGATATTTTGATAGAGGAGGCTACCCAAATTACTCAAGTAGAGAAAGTTTGACTACACACTTGAGATAAGAACCTAGGAATCTCTTTCTTGTTAAATCTAAAATTTAACTGGAATTAAAGTATATATTTATGTGATTATCCTGGCCAATAGTGAAACTATTTAAATATTTAAGAGTTATAATGTTGCAAACGTATAAAAGTTTAGATTTATTTTTTGGTATACTGGACGTTGTACCTGCAGATTTTTCTGCCTCGGTATTGTGATTTTTTTTTCCTATGCCCACTATTGTGTCATGCGCGTAAGTGTAGATGGAAGTTGCACAAGGTGAAGCATGGTGAGTCCAGTTCTACATGAGTTTCTACCTTAAGAAGTTGTACTGAATTGTGGATTTGGTGAATAGGAAAATTCATGGTGTGGACTTGGAGTCTTTGACAAATAAATTAAAGAGATAAAAAAAAAGAGCACACATATAGAAAATAGATCTAGGTGGTATCCTTTTCAAATTGACTTTTGACCATATATGGCTATGTGTATAGCCTATTATATAGACTTTATTCCTAGGGAACAATTAGTAATAGGAAGTAAATGAAAAATTATATTATGAATATGTAGAATTTTGGTGTGAGATAAATAGTGGACAGTTGTTGGATATTTTAGTAGTTTCTCTTCTGGGCGGGTACCTTTATAAGTCTTTCTTAAATTATTTAATTGTTGAGTAAATGGTGCTTGTAAATTGTTTAGGTGATATCTAAGGATTTTAGAGAAAGTGTTAGAGAGAAGTTTTTTTTGTAGTGAGCTAGCTGAGGTAAGTAATTTTATCCTAATTGGTTTTATTTTGCGTATTTTAACTACTGAAAATTGTTTGTAATTGTTACGATTTTATTTCTATTGTATTACTGATTTTAAGTAAAGAATTACCATAAATATATCTGATTACTGAATATATGATGTATTTTATTTAATTGTTTTTAGTTATACTAATTTAAAGTCAAGAATAAAGAATTTTCACAAATATATATGAGCATCGAATATAAGATTTATTTTATTTAATTGTTTTTTTAAGCTATATTGATTTAAAGCAAAGAATATAGAAATATCACAAATATATTTGAATATTGAATATATGATTATACATTTGTATTTGAATAAGATATATTTTTGTTAGAAACTATGATTTCATATATATGATTATGGAAAATATGACTATGAATTGATTCTGAAACCCAAACCAATGAGGGTTATTCATTGATACTTTGATACCCAGCCAATGGGGGCTATTCATTGGTATACTAATATCCAGCCAATGGAGGCTATTCATTGGTATACTGATACCCAAACTAATAGGGGTTATTCATTAGTATTCTGATACCCAAATCAATGTTGGTTATTCATTGGTACTCTGATGCCCAGTCAATGGAGGTTATTCATTGGTACTTTGATGCCCAGTTACGGAGATATAGCGTGACCATATTCATAAGATTATTAAGAATATGAATTACGTTTGAATATTTGAACTATTTTGAGTCACTAAAATTGCTTGTGTTTTGGAACTTATTGTAAGTTATAGCTTTTGATATATGGAAAACTGACTATTTTCTAAACCATCTATGATATTTTTGTAAGATTAAAGTATGTGATTTACGTGCAACTTATTATTTTAAGACTATAAAAGTTCTTCAGTTATTTTGAAAACACAGTGTATTATAACTTTTGAAAACACATATTACATCTTATACTTTATAGATCTATTGCTTGATAGAACTTATTAGGACTTTGGTTTAGTTATTGAGTTGTCAACTCACCCTCATTTTCCTCCTTCAGTTTCAGATTGTGAAGAATAGCAAGAAGTTTAGTGATTTTGAGCTTGGATGGTCTTCTAATAGTTTTATATATATTGGCCAATTGGCATTATGTACATGAGGTTTGGATTTTGTTCCTATTAAATTATTGGAGATCTATTCATAAAGAAATTGTAGAGGTATTTTGGATTTATTTGATTTAATTTTTGAGGATAAATTTTTAGTTGCTAAGAAGGTCTTGCACACTTATAGGGTGCTTACTTTGTAAGCGTGCGACAGTTGTTACATGCCTATCTTTATACTTGGGTTCGGGGCGTGACAATTTTAATGGTATCAGAGTCGGCCTGGTAATCCTGTGTGGGCTCAGAGACACTACCCCACAAAGTGGGCCCTAATGAGAACGTTAGGGATTTAAGTAGGGGAGATTGTGATGTTCCAATTTGATTGATTGTGTGATGTGTGTGGGTGTGTGATGAGTCCCACATTAGGTATTTACTGAGTAGATCTTGGCTTTATTAACAACTGCAAGGAGCCTCAATTGTGACTAGTCATTTTGAGGTATAACGTAGATGTGGCTAGCGCTTTTTCTTGGGTTGTTACATATGGTATTAGAGCTCAGGTTATGATCTTGTAGACTTTATGCTAGGTTTTGATTTAGAATGAAATCTGCGCCTTAGGCATTACAATTCTATTTATTGTTTATGAAGATTATTAGGTCATAGATAGTGTTCTTTTGATGACTTGTTGAGAAGTGTCAGTGAGGTTCCATCATATGATAATTTGTTAGGTCATATTTGAAGGATTTGATATTTATGTCTCTTAGGTTGTGCCTACATGACTTATAAAACAAAAGGAGTATTTTAATTCATATACTTCTATATTCTTATACTAGTATTAAGTGGGTGTATTTTTCTCTTGAAAGCTTTGTAATTGATTAGATTGGTTATTAAAACTTCTTCTTCTTCTTATTAAAAAGGAAAAGAAAGCGAGAAAAGAACAAGCAAAGGAAATCTTCCTACTATTTTGTGACTAATCTTCTGTAAACTCATTTGATAGTTTTGCCTAATATAGTTGACCTACCTGAGGTTAGTTTGATCTGTAGGAGATTTTCATAGGTCTAATTATTGAATGATAGTTTACTATAAGTCCTATTTAGAATTTGGAGTGCTTTAGGGAATTGGAAATTGCAAAACTTTATTTAGGGGTTAACGTTTGATGTTATAGCTACGATTCCTTGATTTTAGTTTATATGGCGTTAGGAAATTAACAGAAGGTTCGTAGTGTGAAGGAAAATCAATTTCAGGTTATTGTAGTTCACATTATATTATATATTATTATATAATTTGGAGGGAATTTAAAGAATTCAGTAATATATCAATGGCTTTTCTTGGATTCTAATGTTAAGGACCGACTTCCTTTGGATCATTGTTCTTGTTAGGGTTGACCTACATGGATTACCATAGCCTAATTTATGTGTGAGGTGGTCCCTAAATGTTTTGAGACATGTTTTATTACTTAGAAGTTTGAGGTCCGCAATTTATTTTCTATGGACTTGGAAGATTGTTTAATATTCTGGGGAATAAGTTTTAATGCTAGAAATGTAATTCTTTGCTTTTAGCTAATAAGAGATAATTGATTGACTCAATAGAACATGAAGTGTGTAGAAAGCAATGTTTGTGGTATTATAAAATTGGATTAGTGAACCATATTTTGATTGGATATTGATGGATTTGGGTGGCAAGAGAGTTTGTTTTGAGAGACTATTACAATTTGAAATATAGCCAATTTTGGTACCTATTGTTTTGTATTGGCAGATGGTTAATGACTATAAATTGCATTGTACTCTAAGTTCTAGGCTACTAGGACAATATTATTTGCAAGGTAAAAAAAAAAAAAGTAGTTTGAAATACTACATGGACTATTCCCTCCTAGACAATGTAAACTTAGAGATTATGATTTCATAATAGGAAGTATATTTATGAGGGACCCAACTCTTCAATAACTTTTAGCCAAGTATCATCTAGAGGTTAAAGGTGAATAATTGTTGCTTATTTGTGAAGATAATTTATGATTAAGATAGATGTTCAATGACAGATGCTTATATCAATGCTCAATAGATTATTTATGGAGACTTTGGAATTTCTATTTTTACAAAACTTGAGGAAGAAAAGATATACACATATTGTAAATGAGTTTTGAACTTATGGAAGAATGGAACTTTGGAGGCACTACTTAATTTTGAGGTATAGAATTAAATGAATACTAGCATTCAATGGTCTATGGTAAATCTCAAAATAGTGGATATCTCTTGTTGTAATTTTTGGAGACTACTTAGGCCTTGGAATTTTGTTGAAATTAATAATTGATGGAAAATCAGTTATTGTGGTTAATCTAAATGAATGGACTGTGGAACTTTTATTCATATTGAAAGGAACTTAGAGAGACTAGATATGTATATCCTTAAAGAATCATGTATTCTTCGTAATATGGTTGTTCTTAAACTATGGGTAATTGAGTAAGATTTTATAGTGGTATTTTATTACGCAGCGGAAGCATCATGACTCCATTTGCTTTGGAAATTTTTATTTTACAAGTATGAGGAAGGAAAGGTCTATGCATATGTTGTACTATAGTTTTGAACTTATATATAAGTGGAAGTAATATACAACTCAATGGGATGTCAGAGCATAATAATTTACGGTAGACTTTGATTGTGGTTTTCTTTTATCACAACCTTGGAGGCTCCTTCACCATTTAGAATTATTGGATATTACTTATTAAGGAAACTATTATTTTTACTAGGTTTACTCGAACATGTGGGTTTTGAAATTTATATTCACTATGGAGGTAAATTATAGTGCAATTCAGGTCAAGTGATAGGCATAAAAAAGAAGAAGAAAAGGAATTCTTCATAGTTTAATTGCTCAACTGTGTAATGGGAGATAAATTTGTATAGACCAATACGATTGTGGCTTTAGAGTAGCGCAACGGAAGCGTGATAAATTGGTTCAATTTATGATGAATTCAGAGGACTGAATTCTTATAAGTGGGGGAGATTGTAATACTAAAAAAAAAAAAAAAAAAAAAGAGATTAAAAGGAAGGGTATTTAAGTAAATCTTTTGTGGGGTCAATTTTATAATTTATAATTATAAGGGAGTTTTTAGAAAATAATTTTGTAACCCTAGTTATATATAAGCTTATTAAGTAAATGTATAGAAAGAGATATTTTGATAGAGGAGGCTACCCAAATTACTCAAGTAGAGAAGGTTTGACTACACACTTGAGGTAAGAACCTAGGAATCTCTTTCTTGTTAAATCTAAACTTTAACTGGAATTAAAGTATATTTTTATATGATAATTGTGGCCAATAGTGAAACTATTTAAATATTCAAGAGTTATAATGATGCAAACATATAAAAGTTTAGATTTATTTTTTGGTATACTGGACGTTGTACCAGCAGATTTTTCTGTCTTGGTATTGTGAATTTTTTTTTTCCTATGCCCATTATTGTGTCATGTGTGTAAGTGTAGATGGAAGTTGCACAAGGTGAAGCATGGTGAGTCCAGTTCTACACGAGTTTCTGCCTTAAGAAGTTGTACCGAATTGTGGATTTGGTGAATAGGAAAAGTCATGGTGTGGACTTGAAGTCTCTGACAAATAAATTAAAAAGAAAAAAAAAGAGCACACATATAGAAGATAGATCTAGGTGGTGTCCTTTTCAAATTGACTTTTGACCATATATGGCTATGTGTATAGCCTATTATATAGACTTTATTCCTAGGGAACTATTAGTAGTAGGAAGTAAATGAAAAATTATATTATGAATATGTAGAATTTTGGTGTGAGATAAATAGTAGACAGTTGTTGGATATGTTAGTGGTTCCTCTTCTGGGCGGGTACCTTTATAAGTCTTTCTTAAATTATTTGATTATTGAGTAAATGGTGCTTGTAAATTGTTTAGGAGATATCTAAGGATTTTAGAGAAAGTGTTAGAGAGAAGTTTTTTTTGTAGTGAGCTAGCTGAGGTAAGTAACTTTATCCTAATTGGTTTTATTTTGCGTATTTTAACTACTGAAAATTGTTTATAGTTGTTAAAATTTTATTTCTATTGTATTACTGATTTCAAGTAAAGAATTATCACAAATATATCTGATTACTGAATATATGATGTATTTTATTTAATTGTTTTTAGCTATACTAATTTAAAGTAAAGAATAAAGAATTTTCACAAATATACATGAGCATTGAATATAAGATTTATTTTATTTAATTATTTTTTTAGCTATATTGATTTAAAGCAAAGAATATAGAAATATCACAAATATATTTGAATATTAAATATATGATTATATATTTGTATTTGAATAAGATATATTTTTGTTAGAAACTATGATTTCATATATATGATTATGGACAATATGACTATGAATTGATTTTGATACCCGAACCAATGGGGGTTATTCATTGGCACTTTGATACCCAAACCAATGGGGGTTATTCATTGGTATAGTGATACTTAAACTAATGGGGGGTTATTCATTGGTATTCTAATACCAAAATCAATGGGGGTTATTCATTGGTACTCTGATGCCCAGTCAATGGGGGTTATTCATTGGTACTTTGATGCTCAGTTACGGGGATATAGCGTGATTATAGTCATAAGATTATTAAGAATATGAATTACGCTTGAATATTTGAACTATTTTGAGTCACTAAAATTGCTTGTGTTTTGGAACTTATTGTAAGTTATAACTTTTGATATATGGAAAACTGACTATTTTCTAAACCATCTATGATATTTTTGTAAGATTAAAGTATGTGATCTATGTGCAACTTATTATTTTAAGACTATGAAAGTTCTTCAGTTATCTTGAAAACACATAGTGTATTATAACTTTTGAAAACACATATTACATCTTATACTTTATAGATCTATTGTTTGATAAAACTTATTAGGACTTTGGTTACTTATTGAGTTGTCAACTCACCCTCCTTTTTCCCCTCCAGTTTCAGATTGTAAAGAATAGCAAGAAGTTTAGTGATTTTGAGCTTGGATGGTCTTCTAATAGTTTTATATATATTGGCCAATTGGCATTATGTACATGAGGTTTGGATTTTGTTCCTATTAAATTATTGGAGATCTATTCATAAAGAAATTGTGGAGGTATTTTGGATTTATTTGATTTAATTTTTGAGGATAAATTTTTAATTGCTAAGAAAGCCTTATACACTTGTAAGGTGCTTACTTTATAAGCATGCGGCAGTTATCACGTGCCTATCTTTATACTTGAGTTCGGGGCGTGACAATTTTAATGGTATCAGAGCTGGTTCGGTAATCCCGTGTGGGGTCAGAGATACTACCCCACAAAGTGGGCCCTAATGAGGATGTTAGGGATTTAAGTAGGGGAGATTGTGATGCCCCAATTTGATTGATTGTCTGATGTGTGTGGGTGTGTGATGAGTCCCACATCGAGTATTTACTGGGTAGATCTGGGTTTTATTAACAACTGTAATAAGAGTCTCAATTATGACTAGTTCTTTTGAGGTATAGCGCAAATGTGGCTAGCACTTTTCCTTGGGTTGTTACAATCATGTTGCTCACTATTGCATGGTGCAATATCCTCATACCTGGATCTATGCCGATCCCAGTTACATCATAACATGCAAGGCTGGCTCAAGTGAATCAAAGGATGAGATTGAAAGTTAAAAATTCACTTTTTATCTCAATAGCTGGATTAAAAAATTGTTTAGCCTTTAAACTTTTTGCTTATTCAGTTTTTAGTCTTTCTAACTTTTACATCTCACACGCTTATGTTAGTTGCACCATACAATCATTTCATGGGATCCAAATCCGATTGGCATAACCATCCATGCACGCGAGAGAGGTGGCAATCTGCTTGAGACACAACAACAGGGATACAAGTACAACTTACAACGTTTTGACTGCAACAAATGAATAGGTGATTTCGCTCCAATTCCAAAGGATTTAAAATTTAATTTCTCCTTAAAGATGAGTAATTATAGCAAATGCTTTCTCCTCTTAACTGAATTTATGATAAATTTAATTTTCCGTTAAAAGAGGTAATATATGATAGTAATTGTTTGCATTAATGTACCAAATCTCCGAAAATTTGGAAATGATGTCGCAATTTTTTTGCTTTATTCACTGACTTTGACCTACTTTGGCAAGGCTTAGATCCAATCGGAACCGTTGATCACCTCAGAAAATTAATCACATTCCAAGATCATTCTTATCCACCCTTTATTTCAACCAAGCAAGGAAAAAGAACTAAACAAGAAAAATACACAAACCGTTGATCACCTCATCAAAAGAGAAATGCTAGAGACAGATAATTTTGCACAACTTTGTGCCACAACTTTGTGATTGGTTAGAGTATATTAGTGGGCCATGTGAGGACACTCTAACCAATCACAACTCGCCAAAGTTGTGCAAAAGTGTGTGTTCTTACCATTTCTCTCATCAAAATATCCATATTTCACAATGAGCCCTAGATTTTATCATCTGCATGAAAACTTACCAAATCAGAGCCATAATATTTGACAAAAAGATACAATAGAATAATTTATTTCCTCTAATATCAAACATTCCGTTTTCACCACCCACTGATCCCCTATATATAAAGCCATACCCTTAATCTTCAAAACCCATCTTGCAAGACTAAGCATTGTGTTCTTTCTTCTGTCTTTGATAAAAAAATCTTGTTTCTTTGTCTTCCTTTGAACCCCGGATGGCACCTGAAGCAACAACCAAAACTGTGAGTGTCCCTAACAGAGCCTATGTGACCTTCTTGGCTGGCAATGGTGACTATGTGAAGGGAGTGGTTGGTTTGGCTAAGGGTCTGAGAAAGGCCAAGTCAGCCTATCCTCTTGTGGTGGCCATTTTGCCTGATGTGCCTGAGGAGCACCGTCGCATACTTGAATCTCAAGACTGTATAGTCCGTGAGATTGTGCCTTTGAGTCCTCCGGAGAATTATGCTCATCAATTTGCTATGGCATACTATGTCATCAACTATTCTAAACTTCGTATTTGGGAGGTAAATCTTTTGCTTATGAACCCTTGTTATGTATTTCTTGGTGCACATCACACAAGCCATAAAGTCTTTCCTATCTAAAACATTTTTTTTTATGTATATATATATATATATATATATATATTTTTCTTTATTTAATTTTTCTTTTACTTCTTGTTTAAAGGAAAAAACAGTGTTGCAAAGGTTAGGATGTGATTGCCATATATTGTATGATAAAATCAATATTTGATTTGGTTATTGATACGTATAGTTTGTGGAGTATGACAAGATGATCTACTTGGATGGTGACATACAAGTGTTTGACAACATTGATCACCTGTTTGACTTGCCGGATGGGCACTTTTATGCTGTGATGGACTGCTTTTGTGAGAATACATGGATCAATTCTACTCAACACAACATTGGCTATTGCCAGCAATGTCCAGAAAGGGTTCAGTGGCCAGTTGAGATGGGCTCTCCTCCTCCCCTTTACTTCAATGCAGGCATGTTTGTTTATGAGCCTAAGCTTTCAACTTACCATGATCTCTTGGAGACTGTCAAAGTCACTCCTCCAACTTTATTTGCTGAGCAGGTAACATTATTTACGGTTGGCACTATTTTTAATTTGTTCTTTTTCGTTTTATCTCATTGATTTTGTTACCATCATTAATTCCCATCTTTCTTTATTTGTTTCACTTAAAAATACACTGTTTTGGCAATGTTTTGCAGGACTTCCTTAACATGTACTTTAAGGATATATATAAGCCCATCCCTCCCATATACAACTTCGTTTTAGCCATGCTTTGGCGTCACCCCGAAAATTTCAACTTTGATGAAATAAAAGTTGCTCACTATTGTGCTGCGGTATGTTAATAAAGTTTTACTTTTGGTTGTTTTCAATTAGTAGCCCTTTTAATTAGGTTAGTATTATTGCTAATCAATTGTGTACATTTTCACGATAAAGGGTTCAAAGCCTTGGAGG
The DNA here is from genome assembly GCA_032878915.1 of Castanopsis chinensis. NCBI lineage: Eukaryota > Viridiplantae > Streptophyta > Magnoliopsida > Fagales > Fagaceae > Castanopsis > Castanopsis chinensis. The sequence continues at coordinate 5,341,484 of JAVQMG010000113.1, forward strand.
TACACAGGAAAAGAAGAAAACATGCAAAGAGAAGACATCAAGATACTGATTAAGAAATGGTGGGACATTTATGAGGATGAGTCTTTGGATTACAAGAATGTCATTGGTGTTCCAAAAGCTCAACCTGTCTTTGAGGCCCTACAGCTAGAGGAGATTGATGTGGTTGATAACAGGGATGCTCCATCGGCTGCTTGATTAGTTTTATTAGTATTGCTAAGTTCTACCTCTGTCTTAATATTAGAGAAGACAAGTACGGTAGTTTGCTTTTTTATATTAGCGACCTTGGCCGATGGATATTGCCAAGTAAATAATGTGGGAACAATGCTTTTTTATGTTGATTCAGGCCTGATCATTTATTTAGTTTTAATGGATACCAGTTACTGGTAAATGGTGCGTTCTCCTCTTCTTCTACCTTGCGTTCTCCGCTTCTCTCTTCTTCCTTTCTCAGGTGTTTCTTTTGCGTTCATTAATTTCATCCCCTTATATTCCTGTTTTTCTATCAATCTAGGTAGGATAAAAAAAAGCTACAAAATTTTTATGAAGGTTTCTGAACTTCCAAGAGGGGTTGTTGCCTTGTTGCAGGTAATTCATCTCTACGTACGATTTGGTAGTTTCTTAATTTCTCTGTTTTTGTCATCAGCGTGTAATCTTCTGTATATTACTAAAAATTTTAGATTTGGGTTTAATTCTATTTTTTGGATTGATTAGTAGCCGCAAAAATGAGGGAAGATTGAACAAAAATTTAAAATTTCTGACTTCCAGCAGTCTAATAAAAAATCTTGAAAGACGGTCCTTATGGGGACTAAGGAAAATGGCATCATAGCCATCAATCACCCCAGACCTCATGTCAATCTCTACATGAGGACCGCTAAACACAAACAAAAAAAATTTTGTATCAAGAAAATTAGTTTTTGATGCCAAAAACAAAAAAGGAGCTAAAGCCTGAACTATGCACAAATTAAATTTACGTACCTTGCCGCATAATCAAAGCATGCAAAACCACCATATTATGATCCCAGAGTGTCTCTCACTCATTCAAAAATGGACCTATTCGTTATAGAAAGGTGACTCCATTCTGGAATTCCAACAGAACCCCACTTCATCTATGGGTTGGATGAGGAGAAAGAATAAGTTGAATGCAATCTCAAAAGATGATAAATAAGATAAACTAAATGTAAATTAAGGCTCATGGGTAGTCCGATAGCCCAGTAGATTAGGTTGTGGATTGGATGCCCATGGGCACATGGTGGGCAGGCCCATTAGTTTTGCCTGTTGGCCTAGCCCGTTAACTCAAAATTCATAACAAAATTATTCTGGTGGGGAGTTGAGATCATAGGAGATTGAACTTGAAAAATAGTGGAGGAATTTTTTAAGAACACTCCCCTAACCACTACGATACTCAGACTGTTTTCAATTTAGTTTATAAAATAATTATTTTTTTGAATTAATCGCTGGACATTTTTTAATTAAAAGAAAAAAAAAACTATTTAAATTCTTAATAAAAAATTAAATAGTTTTGACTCTAAAAGAATTTAAATAAGTTTTAAATTATTTATTCTTTCCTTAAAAATAAAATTTGATTATTCCCTTAAAAATTTGATTAATTTCTTATAAAAAAGGACTAATAAAATAAGACGCTAACCCAAGCTCTTGGTCATTGCTATTAGGTCTAGCCACTAAAGCCAAAATGGGCACTGCCATGAGCAGGGTCATGGGCAAGGGTTTTCCCTTTCGACCCAACCGATCTAGCCATTTAACTAGTCAACAAGCCGCTATGCCTAGCTTGTTAGGCCCATGAGCCAAGTAAAAATGGGTACGGCTAGCCGGACCCAATGCATTTACAATCTTTGTCGGGATGAAACTTCAGAGCTCTAGGTTTATGGAAAGTCCATTGAACTCATATATATTTGATAGTTCGAGTAATATTACTATTCATAATTAAATTTATAGTACTTAGAGCACTCAATATCAATGGGTGTATAATATAAAAAAAAAAAATGTAAAATTTACTCATTTTAGCCAAGAATGAACACAAAAGGGGTGTTAATTCGGGTTACCGTGTCGGGTTTTTGTTGTGTCGAGGTAGGAGTATTTGACTAAATGGTTCAACCCTAACCTGACCCATTTGATAATCGTGTCATAATCCTTCAACCCTAACCTGACCTGTTAATAAGGCTGGTTGACCTAACCCAACCCATTTGACATGCTTATTAAACGAGTCGTGTTGGGTTGATATGAATGTAATACAACCTATTTCAACTTGTATAATATTAAATATAACATCCATCTAGAAATAATTTTTTTTACATTCCAAAAAGCAGTGCATACACTTCAAGTTTTCAACCCACATTCATAATAATATAGTTCAACAAAAATATAATATTAATCTAGAACTAAGTTCTTTATACTCCAAAAGAAGTGCAACACTTCAACCCAAATTAAAAATAACTTAGTTTAACGAAAATAAAATAACATAGTTCAACAAAAATATAATATCCTTGGAACTCAACTGAAAAAAAAAAGATATTTACAAGAAGGTTTAGAGGTTTAGGGTTTGTAGGGTTTAGAGATCTAAGGTTTGTAAATTTTCAATTTCCAATTATATCTCTTGTAAATTTTTGTAATTACTCACTTTTCTTTTTAAATTTAAAGCATATGTTTGGTTATAAAATATATTTGACAAATCTAAAATAAAATAAATGTTTATTAGTTATACGAGTTAAATGGGTTGTGTTAAGTGGGTCATTTCGGGTTGACATAAATAAATTGGCGTGTCAAATGTGTCTATTGCGGGTTATGTAGGTTGACCCGCTTATGACACGTTTTTTATCATGTCGCTTTCGGGTTGACCCGTTTATGATCCAAACCCATTAAGGCCCAACTCTAACCTGAAAAACCCGTGTCGGGTTTGTGTCGTGTTCGCGGGTTGGGTTTAACATTGACACCCCTTATTACTAACTGTAAAAGTGTGCAAATTTACAAAATTGCTACAGTATCCGTGTATATTTACATGAAAACCGTAGCTTTGAATTTTATTATTTTTTTCTCTATTGTCCCGTGTCAGATTTGCTCTCTCTCTTCCCTTCGCTTTTTATCCATCTCACACTCTCTCTTTCTCTTCTTTCTTTATTTCTCTCTCTCTCTCTCTCTTCCTTCTTCCACTAATAAACTTGTTTACCACCACAAGTGAGTATAGTGACAGTATGGGCTCGTTGGTGTGTTGGGGGGACTTGGAATTGTCGCCTAAGGTCATTGATCAATCCTATTGGTGGATCGGGTTCTTAGGTTTTTTCAAATCTAGTTGCTGAGGTGTTTTGGGTTGATTTGTGATGGTGAGGCAGGACGTTGATTGGACCACCATGAGTGAGAATAGTGATTATGCATGCTCATCAGTCTGTGGGAGAACTTAGAATTGTCAACTGGTTGTGGGGGATCTGTGCAATGGATGAATCGGTTATGGAGGAGGAGAGAGAGAGTCTTGGGTTTAGAAAAGAAGAAGAGACTGGTTGTGGAGGAGGAGAGAGAGAGCCTTAGGTTTGGAAGGAAGAAGAGTCTGGTTGTGGATGAGAGAGAGCTTGGAATGGAAGAAGAGAGTGATTTCGAAGAGAGATACTGAGAGATGTGGTTTTTGGTTGACAAGAGAGGGAGATATGATTTTGGAAAATAATAAAAAAATTTATAAAGAAATAATATTTTAATTAAATGTAGGGTCTGTTTGGGATCCATTTATTTTGTTGAAAATTAAAAACTGAAAATAATAAAAAATGATTTTCTGATTACAGTTCATTTGCTTATTTGCACTGTTCATGTTTTGTGAATAGGACAAGAGGTGCTGGTCCAAAAGAAAAAAAAAAAAAAAACGCAAATGCAGGGGAGAAAAATGCATGCCAAACGAACGCGTAGTGTAAAATAGATAGTCTTATGTTGAGTTTTTTTATTTTTTAATTTTTTTTTGAAGTGAGTATGTAAAATAGAAAAATTAAGTTCTTATGCTAAAATAGATAAAAATATTTACACGAACTTGATATGAACGCTCTTACATCTCCTTATTATTTTTCTTCTAAAATATTTTTTTTGGATAAATCAAGAAAGATTTATTTCCAAAACACCATCAATTTTGAGTGGACATCAAAGAGCCGGATTTAAATGAAGTGAAAATTTATGCATAGGTGTAAGGTCATAAATCAAAATTTTATATGTATTAATATGTTGTGTTGTAATTCTTCCTTAATCAAAATTTTAACTATAATTCCCATGGGATGTTTTTTAGTAGCTAAAAACTTAAGTATAGTATAATTTACTTCAATTTTGTTAAACTCATAAAATAATTAAATTTTAACAATTTTAAACCATATATAGCAATCGTTTATGCTTTTAAAATTTTATAACTTAACTTGAAATAATATCAAATTATGAAGTTTATATATATATATATATATATATATATATATATATAAATATAAACTATCAACCTTGACAAATACGAAAAATCATTATTTTTGAATACATTAAGATGCATTTATCTATCAATAAAAATAAAAGACACAAAACATCATTGGTTTTTATTTTGTTATTTTCAAAAAATTCTTTTAATAATTTATTATTATTATTTTGAGTTAAGGATTTACATGGGTTTGAGCCAGACAAGATTGGGTTGGACTGATCATTTTGAAAGGGAAGGCATCAAGCTACTTGGTAGAGGAGCCTAAATTTAACTTAATTTTTTTCATGAGGCCCAGAGGGGACTGGGCTCCTTTAGGCCTCCTCCTTGGTCTATCCTGAAGTAGAATTTCTATCATAGATTAAAAATAAATAAATAAATTCATTTCTTATTTGTTTTTTTTTTAACATTTGTTTTTCTTTCATAGCTTATAAATATTGGAAAAAAAAACTTAATAAAATAGAAAAAAAATATTTTTCTTTTTCGAATAAATTTTGGGATATAATAAAGATATATGAGAAAACACATAAAACAATGTGTGCGCGTGCTTGGGGTATTTGTCCTCTTCAAAATTTGGCCTCTTTCTTCTCCTCCTCACTCCAGAGAGCTCAAAAGGCTGTTCATGGTATCTAAATTATTAAAAATCAAATAGTGGTGCCAGAGGCAAATAGTGAGAAAACTACCCCAAGAGGGTGTTTGTTCCATGAAACATAGGAATTGGCTCATGGTAGGTGAGACTCACCTCAATTTGAGAGGGAGAGAGCTAAGAAACTCTTGGAATACTCAAATAACAACTCATTCTTATGGCTCTGTCACACCACTACTAGAAATTACCAGTATGTGTTTTCAAAACAGAGGGTTTGGTAGATGTTTGTTTTATTTAATTGAGTCTAGTACTATAAAATTTGGAACTCCAATCATGAATATTGTTTTGTTTTGTTTTTTTTTTTATGAGATCATGAATATTTTTTATATTTAACTATCCCGCAGGTTTTCAGACACAATTTGTGCAACATGACGAGGCTTCCCACCTGCTATTTTTGAACATTAAAGTTCTTTGAGCCAAGTTCTTTGCGATAATTACCCCGTATCTTCTTAGTTGTTTGTGATATTTTCTTAGGTTGCCTCTTATACAAACAAGAGTACTTAGTGAAATATTATCGAGCAGAGGTTTCCATACAAAATATATAGATTCTCAATTTTGATTAGGAAAATGAAATTGACACTTATGACTTCGTATTTGTCTTCCTGTGCTTTTGAAACGGACATTATGGTGTGTGCTGCAAGCAAAATCATGAAAAAAAGGATGCAAACATATATAATTGTCCTTTTGCAGATTTTTTTGGACGTCAAGATACAGAGAAGTTTCTGAAACTCAAACGTCATTACCCACTACCCAGTCAAATTGATGAGAAAAAAGTTGAGTGATGCTAATACTACTAAGAAATACAAGAAACTGCTTGTACAAGAGTGGTATGCCTAATGGCTGCGTCAATGCTAAAGGCAAAGAAAAGCAAGAAGGTGTTGGGCTTTGTGGAGCATAGTTTATGTGTTGATCCAGTGGACGATCTGACCCGAATAATGTTGTGTGTTTTTTTTTAATGGGAGGTTTTCTGAGGTTTAGTCCATGGAGCGGAGGCTTGGGCCGATAGGCCCAAGCCAGGGAAAAATTTTTTTTGGCCCATTGTGAATCCGGTTTGTAGAAGAAATACATTGTTTTTAGGGTTTCGGTTAAGGAGTCGGTTTTGTGAGGAGAAAAATAGTTTGTAGCCGCAACTTGTAATTTTCCCTGATAATAGTGAAATTTCTGCAACTCCGTGGATGTATGCAAATTGCCGAACCACATAAATACTGTCTTGTGCGTGTGATTATTTTCTTTGGCGTGTGTTTTCTCTATATTTTTTTGTTTCTCACAGGTTTAGGAATTCGTGAAAATTCCCTACAGAAGGAGCGTCCTCTTCAAAACGAAAAGAAAGAATTGCAAGCTTCAAAATGTCGAGCAGCTGGCTCCACCTCGAACATGGAAGTCATTGCTCAAAAGAAAGGATGGCTCTCATGTTAAGGGAATTGAGAATATGTCATGATAGTGGTAGAATGCTCTTGGTACAGTGAACTAACCACACAATTCATAAGGTGAATCCCTGCCGATATACAAAGAACTCCAATTACTGCCCATTACTTTATTTCAGTGGTAATAGAACACCGCCACATGGAAACAAGGTTGAACAGAACACAAACCTGTGGCTTGGCTAGAAAAAGCATATCATGATGAATACCAGAACATGAAAAACTATCATTCTAAATTTGCAAGTAAAAAGCTCAACAACAACATGAGCAATTTCACAAAAACTAGCAATCACTGAGGTTCAAAAAACCCATCTAGGAACTTTTGCAACATTGAAATGCTAAGAGACCACAATAAATATAATAAAGTCATCTACCCACAGTAACTATGGCTTCCATCAAAGTATATGAAACTTAAGTTGTCATATTACCCAGTGGTACGGACCTCAAATGAAGAGCCTTTGTAAATTTCCCTAAAACAAATAGACAAACCTCAAGTGACGAGTCTTTGTAATTTACCTAGAACAAATAGATAACAACCCGAGGAATAGCTGAGATGTTTTTGTAAAAAACCCTACCCAAACCCTAAACTAGCTCTCACTCTACATAAATTAATAACCAAACCTCCCCCAAATTTCAATCACAATTTCAATACATAACAAATCAACAATTTACTGATCCAACAAATTACAGAGATTGAAGAGGAACGACTTCACATGTCTAACATGTATTGCTTTCATGTTCAGATTACAACAAAATAAGGAAAGCCGTGCAATGCATAAGTTATATATCTTAGCGGTCAGCGCTTACATTCAAAATTTGGACCAAATTTTGTATGTGAAATATATACTATCATTCGTCGTTGCAAATAATTAGTCAGCAGCACATAACAAGAGAGCTATATATATATATATATATATATATATATGAGTTCCACACACTTTGAAAATGAAGATGTACATTGGTCACATAAAATAATTATTTAGAGAAGTTTTATATTCACAACACTTTCATAACAATCATATGTGACAAGTTATTATTTGTTTTAATTTGAATCCATAACTTAAATTATTTTTTTACTTACTCATAACAAGTAGTAACAACTTGCCACGTACCACCACCACTTACAATCACGCACCCTTAGTGAGATGATTACTTCATAAGTATAAGTGTTTGTGAGATGTGAGAGTTAAGAGTCGGGGTTCAAGTTTCTAGAAGAGAGCTTCACACACTTTACATATATACACTTAAATTAAGTTAGAGTAGAATTTCTATTTTGTATCAAAAAACAATCTGCCACTTAAGATTTATTGTATAAGTGGAGAACATAAAATTTGTTGTGAAAGTAGAGGAATTTTGATGGAAACCATAGTTTTACAAACCATAGATCCTTGTAGGACAAGACCCTATAGTGGCGTTTATGAAATGCTGCTATAGGGCTTTTTTTTAATAGATCCTTATTCATATATATATAACCGAAACCTCTAAAACTCTTACAATTTTTTATGTTAGTACAATATTTAAATAAAATTATTTTTTGTTTAGTCCAAATTTAATAAGGAGCGAAACTTTATCTTTTTAAGAAGTCCAAATTAAACTCAAACTTATCATTATCATTAATATTAATATTTAAATAAAATAACTATTTTAATTAAATAAAATTATCACTTTATTTAAATAAAATTATTTTTGTTTAGTTTAAACTTAATAAGAATTGAAACTCTATCTCTCTAACAAGTCTAACTAAACCTCAAACTCATCATTATAATTTTTTAAATATTTAAATAAAATTATTTTTGTTTAGTCCAAACTTAACAAGAAGTGAAATTCTATCTCTGTAACATGTCCAACTAAAACTAAAACTAAAACTCCGCGACACTAACTGCCGCATGCAGTTTTGGTGTTGGCGTGTGAGTGTATTCCCTTATCTCATCCTCCTTCCCCTATATATATGTGTGTGTGTGTGTGTGTGTGTGTGTGTGTGTGTGTGTGTGTTTCTCAAAAAAAAAAAAAAAAAAAAAACTAAAACTAAAACTCATAATTATCATTTTTTTAAAACAAAATTATTTTTGTTTAATCCAAATTTAATAAGGAGTGAAACTTAATTTCTCTAACCAGTCAAACTTTAACTCAAACATTAATAATTTATTTCCAAATTTGCGAGATTAATCATGAATACTATAAAAGCAAAGCAAACTCCCATATATTTATTTTTAAAGCCGAGTAGAGGTATGAGCTCTTCTTGTGTTATTTTCTTCTCCTCCATTTAGTAAAAAAAAAAAAAAGAAATTTATTTTATGGTTTTTCATTTATTTTTTAAAAATTAATTTTCGTACATAAGTCACCAAACTCTCTCTATCTGTTTTTTTACAAGATAAAAAAGCTTACAATAATTGAAATTATTCTTTTAAATGTAACTCATCTTTCTCTTATATTTCTCTATTGTTTAGTCATATATTTTATTTTGTTTCAATAATTTCTAAGCAGTTAATCATTTGATTTTTTAATATATTTTGGTCTTTAAAAAGTTTTAATATCTCAAATTTTTTTTTTTTTTGCTATATCTAAAACTGTCTGACAAATTTTTTGTAAGTCATTGTAAGTTCAAAGTAATAGGATCAGGAATAGAGGTAGAAGTGAGAGGTTCTAAGGCACATGGAACAGATGGTGAGGTAACTGTATCATAAGAAGGTATGAGAGAATGATTAGAGGTAGTAGGAGGAAAACAATCTGAAAGGCAAGAAGAGTCAGAAGTGACATGAGGAAAGACAAAATCAATTAAGAAGTGGAAGGAGAAGAAACAAAAGCATAAGGAAAAATAGACTCATAGAACACAGTGTCTCTAGAGATGTAAACAAAATTAGTTGCAAGATCTAATACTTTGTAATCCTTAATGCCATGAGGATAGCTTAAGAACACACATTTTCTAGTCCTAGGATCAAATTTGTGTTTGTGAGAAGGTGAAGTAGAAATAAAGCACAAGCAACCAAAACACCTAAGATGTGCATAAGAAGGTGGAACATGAAACAGCATCTCATAAGGTGTTTTATTACCTAAAGACCTATAAGGAACCCTATTAATCAAATGAACAGCAGTAAGAATATAGTCACCCCAAAAACATAAGGGAACTTGTAGCAACATTAAGGATATGTTGATGTTTTCTTTCAACAATGGCATTTTGTTGAGGTGTGTCAACACAAGACAACTGATGCAAAATGCCATTGGATTGAAAGAAATCTTTAAGATAAAATTCAGTGCCATTATCACTCCTAATTGTCTTAATGGAGCTGTTGAACTGAGTTTTTACCATTTGAGCAAAATTGGGAATTAAAAACTGATGGTCAGATTTGAGTTTGAGTAAATACACCCAAGTACACCTAGAAAAGTCATCTACAATGGTTAAAAAGTACTTAAAACCTTCAACAGTACAAGTGGCAAAAGGGCCCTAAAGATCACAATGTATTAAGTCAAAAGGAGCAGAAGAAACATGAGTACTAATAGGAAAAGGAAGTCTGTTCTGTTTTGAAAAATGACAAATGTCACAACAGGCAGTTTATTAGAAGCATCAATGTTTACAACACCTTTTAACAATTGAAGTTTAGAAAATGAGGGATGCCCTAGTCTAGTGTGCCATAAGTCTGTGCTTGAAGGATTGGTAGCAACAGTGAGAGCAGAAGACTTGTGCTGAGATGAAGAATCCAACAGATATAAGCCATTGCTCTCTTCATCCTGACCAATAATGCTCCATTAAGCAAGGTCCTGAATGAAGCAACAATCACCAAAGAATATGAGACAACAAAATAAGTTTTTGGTAAGTTTGTTAACTGTAATTAGATTGAAACCAAAGGTAGGAACACACAATACATCAGTTAAAATAAGAGTAGGTGAAATTTGAACAGTGCCTACATGTGTGACTAAGGCTTGATCCCCATTTGGTAAATAGACACAAGTATTAACAATGGATGTAATAGAAGTGAAATGAGTTACTAAATAAACCATATGATCTGTGGCACCAGTATCTATGATCCAAGAATCATATTTGAAAATAGTCCTATCAACTACTTGAGCAGAAAACACAGAGTGAGAGATGTTAGGAGGGATCCAAAAAGGATTACCTGAGAAATTAGAGGAATTGGAAGAAAAAGGTAAGGTCAAAGGTGGCTGTGATGAACCAGGAATGCTATTGGAATTCATGACAGAAGCAACAAGACTAGGTTGAGTGCCAAAACCTGAACCTGTACTTGCATACCCTTTGAGAAAAGAGAGTAATTGCTCACATTGAGCTGGTAAAATGGGACAGTGAGGCTGTTGCATAAAAGAACCATTACCACCAACAAAACTACCACAGGCAGAACCACCAGATGCACCATGTGCAATCCCAAAGGGTGTGGTTCCAACACCATTCTGAAAACCATTCTGAGCACCAAGAGGAGCAGTAACCAAATTCTGAATCATACCATTAGATTGAACTCCCGATGCAAGAAAAACATTGGATTGAGCATTAGGAAAACCAATGTTATTAGTATCAAAACCAAAAGGACTTGAAACTTGATTAGCCATTGACTTGTTACCTCCTTTAGGCTTACAACTAAGAGGGTATCCATGGAGCTTATAGCACTTGTTTGCTATATGTCCAGTGAAACCACAACAAGTACAAACAGGTCTATCTTTCTTCCCTTTCCCACCAGTTTTATTTTGACCTTGATTGCCTTGGAAAGACCTATTGTTATTCACATACATTGCCACAGCATCCAACTGTTGAACTACATTAATAGAACTGCCTATATTTCTCCTTTTCTCCTCTTGTAAAACCAAAAAGGTAGAATTTACTAAGGGAAGGAAAAGGTTCAATAAGCAAGATTTGCCTAATCAAATTGCCATAGCTATCATTCAAGCCCATAAAAAAATGAAAAATATGTTCTTTGTGTTGTGCATCTAACTGAGATGATTTAGAACCACAAACACAGGCACAAGTGCAAATAGTAAAAGGTTGATCATTCACAAACTCATCCCATAAAGTCTTGAACTTGATAAAATAGGAACTCACGAAGAGTGATCCTTGAACCAAATGTGAGATCTCCTTTTGCAACTCAAACATTCTTGGTGTGTTATCCTGAGACAGCCTGTTCTTGAGATCAATCCACAAGTCTTTTGCAGAATTGATGTACATCACACTAGCTTTAAGATTAGGACTGAGTGAATTGGTCAGCCATGAAAGGATCATAGTATTGCATCTATTCCAAGAATTGAACAAAGGTGAAGTTGGATTAGGTTCTGAAATTGAACCATTAACGAATCCAAACTTGTCTCTAGAACTTAGAGCCAGAAACACAGATCTCACCCAAGTCATGTAATTCTCAAGACCAGTCAGAGGTTGAGATGTGAGAACAAACTAGGATTCTCATTTGCTGGAAAGAAATAGGGATTGTTAGTTGATTCATCTACCATGGCTACACTTGTAGTTGGCGTAGACAAAGAAGAAGGTGCACTCGAAGAATTTGAGGCCATGAAAAGCGAAGAAAGCTAATTCAAAAATAAAATTCTATTTGGTAGGTAGGAAAGTGAAAGAAAATTCGCTCTGATACCATGTGAAAAACTGAAATGCAATGTAGAGAAGAATGAAACCTTGAAGGTGGTTGAGAGAAAACTAACTCTGTAATTGCTAATCAGTTTGTTACAAGTGATTACCAAATAATTAGCTCTACAAGATCTTTATATACACCATGAAAATAGGGGCTCAGTAATTGGCGCCCAAAGTCATAACTAACCATTTTAAACTACAACCAATGAACTAATGACAACTAGCATAACTAATAACTAATTCCCACAACTGATGGTTAAGTAATACAGTGTGTTTTACCCTTTTGTTTCTTCCTTGTCGTTTTACTTGTACAATCTCTGTTTCCATTGCCGTTTTGCCTAACTTGGTCATTTCTATCATTTTTCTCATTTTGGTACTCAACTACATTTTCTTCTATCTCAACTTCAACAGTAAGACAAGGACCTATAGTGGCATTTATTAAATGTTGCTATAGATCTTTTTTTTTTTTTTCCTATAGTCTTTATTAAAATAATTAAAAAAACTCAACCAAAAAAAAACAAAAAAACCGAAATAAAAAGTGCCTATTGTGGTGTTTGCTAAACGCAGATATAGGGCCCTCATATTTTTTTATAGGGTTGGGCTATAGCAACGTTTAGTGGCATTTGCTAAAGGCTGCTATAGGGCCCTCAAATATATATATATATATATATATATATATTTTTATAGGGCTAGGCTATAGTAGCATTTTACAAATGCCACTATAGGCCTTTTTAAGACCAGAACCTATAGTGGCATTTATAAAATGCTGCTATAGGTCCATTTTAATTTTTTTTGGGTATTTTTCTTTGAAAAAGAACTATAATAGCATTTCATAAACGCTACTATAGGTCCTTTTAATTTTATTTTTTTGGATATTTTTTTTTTAAAAAAAAAGACCTATATAGTGTTTCATAAACGCTACTATAGGCCCTCCTCTTATAAGCGGCTATAGTGCTATAGGTCCTTTTTTAATTTAATTGTTTTCGGTACAAATGCCACTACAGGCCCTTGGAAACGTTGCTATAGGCCCAGTGTTTCAAAACGTCACTATAGGACCCCCGGAATGCGGCTATTGATCCCCCCGAACGCGGCTATAGAAGTGCCTATAGCAGCACTTTTAGAAAACACCACTATAGGCTACCTATAGTGGCGTTTTTGTCAAACGCCACTAAAAAAATGCTATTATAGATAGCTTTTTTTGTAGTGACATCATTTACACACAGAAAAGGGAAATTGAGTACCTAAGCATATTGATGTCACTCCAAAGCAGTAGACTTTTCCACAATGGTTCATCTCATGTAATAGAGTAGCAACACAATGAGCGCTTGTAACAAACATAACAGTCAAACAAATTTCTTTGTTGATAAAAGACAATCTCCATACTATTTTAAAGCTCCAACTAAAGTATAAGATAACAATTTAAGCCTATCACCAATAGCATCTTCATGAGACTCTTGAGATGTAATACTAAATAACTCGAACAACAAGCTTAAGAATTACCATATAACATCATGCTTGCATCTTCTATTTATCTTACGAATTTAGGTACATGTTATATATATCTCATAATACCAGCGTTTCAAAATTATAGATAGTGTAATTTAACTTATTTTGAATTTCCTAGTATATACCTGTAGCACCTCCATTCACATTGGCTTTTTTTGGATCAAGTTCCAGCTTGTTAGGACAAGCTACAAATTGGGATGCAAATGCCTGCATATTTGCAAATTTCTTGATTAATTATATATTCACAGTTACTTAATACAAAATTAATACTTCTACAGTAGTTTTACACCACATTAATTTCAAAAAGGTCAATATCATCAAGCTCTAAACTGGCAGCCTTGATAGCAGCTGAAATTGCAATGGTTGGGCCGACACCCATGATTGTGGGATCAACACCAACAATAGCAAAAGTCCTGTAGGACCAACAAAGGGTAATTTTCTTAGTATATTAGAAGTAATTTCAATTGTTTTGCATTAATTTATTGGACTAGTTATAAAACAGTTTAATAGTTTGTTTGTTATTTTCTTTTGGATAAGTAAAAAGAAAAACGTAAAGTTTAATAGTGGAGGGGAAACAGATCCTCATTTACTAGATGGGTTAATTTAGCCTAGTAAATCATGATAAACGCTAAGTGATTAATTATCTACATCAAGGGTAAACCTATATATATATATTGATAAACGCAGCTATAGGCCTTTTAAAATTCTTTTTGGGTATTTTTTTAAAAAAAAAAGAACTATAGCAGCGTTTCCTAAAAGCCAATATAGGTTTTACTCTTATAAGGCCATATAGTGGCGGTTGTAAAACGTTGCTATAGGTCCTTTTTTAATTGTATTTTTTTGGGTAGTTTTTTTTTTTTTTTCTAAGACAAATAGCAGCGTTTCATAAACGTCACTATAGGTCATACTCTTATAAGGGCCTATAATGCTATAGGTTCTTTTTTAATTTTAATTTTTTCAGTTAGTTTCTTTTTCTTTTTTTAAAAAGACCTATAGTAGCGTTTTACAAACACCACCATAGGCCCTTGGAAATGTTGCTATAGGCCTATAGGACCCCTCGAAGACAGCTATAGATGTGCCTATAGTAATGTTTTTAGAAAACGCTACTATAGGCCACCTATAGTGGCGTTTTTTACAAACGCCACTAAAAAAAACGCTACTATAGACAACTTTTTTTTGTAGTAACATCATTTACACACAAAGAAGGGAGGTAAAGTACCTAAGCACATTGATATCACTCCAAAGTAGCAGTCTTTTCCACGACGCTTCATCTCATGCAATAGAGTAGCAACACATTGAGTGCCTGTAACAAACACAACTGTCAAATAAATTTCTTTGTTGATAAAAGAGAATCTCCATGCTATGTTGAAACTCCAACTAAAGTATAAGACAACAATTTAAGTCTATCACCAATAGCATCTTCATGAGACACTTGAGATGTAATACTAAGTAACTTGAACACCAAACTTAAGAATTACCATATAACATCATGCCATAAAACAGTTTAATAGTTGTTTGTTTGTTTATTATTTTCTTTTGGATAACTAAAAGAAAAATGTAAAGTTTAATAGCGGAGGGGAAACAGATCCTCATTTACTAGATGGGTTAATTATCTACATCAAGGGTAAACATATATATATATATATATATATATATATATTTTGATAAACGCTGCTATAGGTCCTTTTAAATAAAATTTGGGTATTGTTTTGTTAAAAGAACTATAGCAACGTTTCATAACCGCCAGTGTAGCTCCTACTCTTACAAGGGCCTATACTGGTGGTTGTAAAACAGTTTAATAGTTTGTTTGTCTATTCGGTATTTTCTTTTGGATAAGTGAAAGGAAAAATGTTAAGTTTAATAGCAAAGAGGAAACAGATCCTTATTTACTAGATGGGTTACTTTAGTCTTGTAAATCATGATAAACACTAAGTGATTAATTATCTACATCAAGGGTAAACATAAATATATATATATATATATTGATAAATGCTGCTATAGATCCTTTAAATTTTTTTTTTTGGTATTTTTTTTTTAAAAAGAACTATGGCAGCATTTCATAAACGCCAGTAAAGGTCCTACTCTTACAAGGGCCTATAGTTAGGGCCTATAGTGGCGATTGTAAAAAGCTACTATAGGTCCTTTTTTAATTTTATTTTTTTGGTTATTTATTCTTTTTTTAAAAAGACTAATATTACCGTTTCATAAATGCTACTATAGGTCCTACTCTTACAAGGATCTATAGTGCTATAGGTTATTTTTTAATTTAATTTTTTTTGGTTAGTTTTTTTTAATAAAAAAAGACCTATAATAGCGTTTTACAAATGCCACTATAGGCCCATGGAAACGCTATTATAGGCCCAGCATTTTAAAATGCCACTATAGGACCCCCTAAACATGGCCATAATTAGTAGTTACTGCTTACAAACTATATTTTTTACTAGCATCTCGAGTCTAAAAGACTTGATTTTGGGCCTAAAAATCGAGTCTTTAAGGGTCGATTTTTATGGTCGATTCGTCTGATGTGGCACTTTTTTTGTCTACCTAGAAATCGAGTCTTTAAGACTCAATTTATACCTATATATGATCTTTCTTATTTTCCTTTTTTTTTTTTTTTTGTTCTTCATCTCTTTCCTTTCTACCTCTCCATCTGCTTCTTTCTTCATCCATGCTGATCTGCACAAGCCCAGCCGCTGACTCACGCTGACCCACGCCGCTGCGCGACCTAGGACCGCGACCCACGCTGTGACCTAGGCCGCGCGCGACCCACGCTGCGACCCAGGCCGCGCGCCCAAGTCGCGCGACCCAGGCAGATGTGGATCTGGGCTTGCTCGCCTTGGGTTTTTTTTTTTTTTTTTTTTTTTTTTTTTTTTTTTGTGGGGGGTTTTGCTCAGTCATGATCTTCTAGAAACCTATGGTGGTTGGTGGATTTTGATGTGGGATAGGCAAAATGTGGCTTTTGGTGGTTGTTGTGTATTTCTGGGAATGGATTGTAAAAGACTTAGACTAAATTTTTTTTAGCTTGTAAATCGAGTCTTAGAGACTCAATTTTCAAGTAGACTCCACCTGGATAAAAATGCCACATCAGACGGGATCAGATCATGAAAATTGACCCTCAAAGAGTCGATTTTTAGGCCAAAATCAAGTCTCTTACACTCGAGATGTTAGTAAAAAATATAGTTTTGTAACAGTACTACTAATTATATTGTTTGGAAATTATTGCTAATTTTCCATTTTGGCCCCTAAACATGACTATAGATGTGCCTATAGTGGTGTTTTTGACAAACGCCACTAAAAAAATGTTGCTATAGATTGTTTTTTTTTTTTTGGTAGTAACATCATTTACACATAGAGAAGGGAGATAGAGTACCTAAGCACATTGATATCACTCCAAAGCAGTAGTCTTTGCCACGACACTTCATCTCATGCAATAGAGTAGCAACACAGCGAGCACTTGTAACAGACACAACAATCAAACAAATTTTTTTTTTGATAAAAGATAATCTCCATACAATGTTGAAACTCCAACTAAAGTATAGGACAACAATTTAAGCCTGTCACCAATAGCATCTTCATGAGACACTTGAGATGTAATACTAAGTAACTCGAACAACAAGCTTATGAATTACCATCTCATGCTTGTATATTCTATTTATCTTGCGAATTTGGGTGCTTGTTATATATATATATATATATGTATGTATGTATATATGTATATATATATATATATATATCTTGTAATATTAGCGTTTCAAAATTATAGATAATGTAATTTAACTTGTTTTGAATTTTCAAGTATATACCTGTAGCACCTCCATTCACATTGACTTTTTTTGGATCAAGTTCTAGCTTGTTAGGACAAGCTACAAATTGGGATGCAAATGACTGCACAGTTGCAAATTTCCTAATTAATTATATATTCACAGTTCCTGAATACAAAATAAGTACTACAAAAGTTTTATACCACATTAATCTCAAAAAGATCAATATCATCAAGCTCTAAAGCGGCAGCCTTGACAGTAGCTGAATTTGTAACGGCTGAGCTGCGACCCATGATTGCGAGATCAACACCAATAGCAGTAAAAGTCCTACAGGACCAACAGAGGTTAATTTTCTTAGAATATTAGAAATAATTTCTATTGTTTTGCATTAATTTATTGGACTATCCATAAAGCATTTTAATAGTTTGTTTGTTTGTTCGGTATTTTCTTTTGGATAAGTGAAAAGAAAAACGTAAAGTTTAATAACGAAGGGGAAACAGATCCTCATTTACTAGATGGGTTAATTTAGTCTAGTAAATCATGATAAATGCTAAGTGATTAATTATCTCCATCATGGGTAAACCTATATATATATATATATATATATATTGATAAACGCTGCTATAGGGCACTTAAAAAAAAAATTTGGGTGTTTTTTTTTTTTAAAGAACTATAGTAGTGTTTCATAAACACCAGTATAGGTCCTACTCTTGCAAGGGCCTATAGTGGCGGTTGTAAAACGCTGCTATAGGTTTAATTTTATTGTTTTAGTTTTTTTTTTTTAAAGACCTATAGCAGCATTTTACAAATGCCACTATAGGGCCATGGAAACACTGCTATAGGCCCAGTGTTTTAAAATGCCACTATAGGATCCCCCAACATGGCTATAGATGTGCCTAAAGCAGCGTTTTAGAAAGCGCCAATAAAAAAATGTTGCTATAGATTGCTTTTTTTGTAGTAACATCATTTACACACAGAGAAGGGAGATAGAGTACCTAAGCACATTGATATCACTCGAAAGTAGTAGTCTTTCCATGACCCTTCATCTCATGCAATAGAGTAGCAACACAGCGAGTGCCTGTAACAGACAAAACAATCAAACAAATTTCTTTGTTGATAAAAGACAATCTCCATACTATGTTGAAACTCCAATTAAAGTATAGGACAAAAATTTAAGCCTGTCACCAATAGCATCATCATGAGACACTTGAGATGTAATACTAAGTAACTCGAATAACAAGCTTAAGAATTACCATATAATATCATGCTTGCATCTTCTATTTATCTTGCGAATTTAGGTGCTTGTTATATATATCTTGTAATATCAACGTTTCAAAATTATAGATAGTGTAATTTAACTTATTTTGAATTTTCAAGTATATACCTGTAGCACCTCCATTCACATTGACTTTTTAGGATCAAGTTCCAGCTTGTTAGGACAAGCTACAAATTGGGATGCAAATGCCTGCATAGTTGCAAATTTCCTGATTAATTATATATTCATAGTTCCTGAATACAAAATGAGTACTTCTACAAAAGTTTTATACCACATTAATCTCAAAAAGGTCAATATCATCAAGGTCTAAACCGGCAACCTTGATAGTAGCTGAATTCGCAACGGCTGGGCAGACACCCATGATTGTGGGATCAACACCAACAATAGCAAAAGTCCTGCAAGACTAATACAGGGTAATTTTCTTAGTATATTAGAAGTAATTTCAATTGTTTTGCATTAATTTATTGGACTAGCCATAAAACACTTTAATAGTTTGTTTTTTTGTTTGGTATTTTCTTTTGGATAATTGAAAAGAATAATGTGAAGTTTAATAGCAAAGGGGAAACAAATCCTCATTTACTAGATGGGTTAATTAAATCTAGTAAATCATGATAAACGCTAAATGATTAATTATCTACATCAAGGGTAAACTTATATAAAGGTACATATATATATATATATAAATGAATAAGCATGATCTAGAAGTTATGTACCAGAATACACCCAGGATGGGTAGTCCTTGAATACACCATAAGATTGGTATGAAAATTGTAAGATCCTACTTTTTGATTAAAAAAAACTTAAAAATTCCCATAATTATAATTCATAAAATATATTAAAGAAACATTGGAAAAAAAGAAGAAGTAATTTTTGATACAAATTAGTGAAATTGCTAATATAGTACCAAATCAAGAAAAAAGCCTTATTGCAATGATTTTTTTTGTTGCAATTAACTTCAAATTGTTGCAATAAACCTCCATTACAATGGAAAAAATTTCGTTGCCCACTATTGTGATAAAGTCTATGGCAGTGGACTATTGCAACAAAAATTTCGTTGTAATAAAATATTTTTATTAAAAATACTTTATTGCAACAAAAAATATTGTTGCTACAATTTGTTGCAACAAAATTTTTGTTGTGATAGTGTTACAATACGGTTGATCATTATAAACAACATTATCGTTAGTGTTAGCAGTCACATGACCCGTATCATTCAATAGATAATCATCAAAATCTCTTAATATTGCATTTAGGGGTTTTTGTTGCAATAAATTTCAAATTGGGGGTTTACGTAATAGTACAGCTAATTATGCTAACGAAGAAAATGGACACATTCACCTGATTATACTAACTAAAAAAATGAAATGAAACCTAGATATTCATATGGATTTAAAATCACCAGAGATATGAGGAAAGATTAAACCTAGAAATCAGAATCATAGATTACATAAAGAATGATCAAACCCTAGAAATCAGAATCATGCTAACTAAGAAAATGAAATGAAACCTAAAGATCCATAGATTCACAATCACTAAAGATATAAAGAAAGATTAAACCTAGAAATTAGAACTCATAGATTACATAAAGAATGATCAAACCCTAGAAATCAGAATCGGAGATTACATAAAAGGGCCCAATCGCGCGTTGCGCCCACACCCATGAACTCCATGCAAAACAGCCTAACCCATCTTTGGTGGCAAGCATAGAGAGAGAGAGAGAGAGAGAGAGAGAGAGAGAGAGAGAGAGAGAGAGAGAGAGAGAGAGAGAGAGAGAGAGAAGGAGATAGTGAAGACTGAGGATTGAAGGAGAGAGAGAATTAGAGAAAATATGATATGGAGAGAGACAGAGAATGGAGTGGGAGATGGAGAGAGAAAATATTAATTTAACGTTATACCATTTGCTACAGTACCATTATAGAAGTAAGACCACACTGTAGCAAGATTGTAAAATAATTTACAATTGGAATCTCGGTAATGCATGTTTTTTGTTCCTTGATGCTAAAATATACCAACATATGGCATATGGAAGACTAGGTGCTAATGCTCTTAGGGCCATTTTTTACAAGCCCAAAGCAAATGGTCCAAGTAAAAATTAAAGTTTGAATGTTATAAGTTACTAGCCCAAATAAATCCAGGCTCGATATCCTTTCATTTTTCTACCTCATGTGGCCCAAGTCCACATAAAAGATTTCGTCAATCATTGGGCTCCAAGGAAAATATTATAAATGAGTTTGGAGCTTTGAAAGACCCATGAGCCCATGAATGATGCGTTTTGTAAACCAAGTACTCACTAAAAATTGGTTTAAAACTGTTGAGCACTCATACAATTTTTAGCCTAAAAGCGTAGCCCACCATAAATACTTGCCCATCACAAAAACAAGAAAAATCCTTCAAATTTGGCAGTTTTTATAGTGTCAATCCTTTCATGGAAACAAAATAAGTAGGATTTGGGTGACCAATTTATCCCAATCAACATAAAGCCATTTATTTGAGTTTCATAAACTCACTACTTAGGGTTGTTATTCCCTAAAAGATACAACTATTTTTTAATTGTTTTTTGAGAAAGAACTAAAGTTGATTCCTACTTCTCAAAATAGATTTTTTATATTTCTTTGAAGTGCTATAACAGAAAGTTGTCAATACCATACTAGAAGTTGTTTCAGTTTGAGTAAGTAAATGAAATAGTTTGGTGTGCATTTGTTATTTCAAGATTACCGCTAATTACAAATATTATTTATAAATTAATGAATTCAAAGTGTGTGTATATATATGTGTGTGTGTGTGTGTGCGCGCGCGCGCGCGCGCATTTATGAATTTAATTATTTGTAATTTGTTATACATTTAGATTATGCTAGAATAGAATTCTATTTTGTATATAAAAAAAAAAAACTATATAATTTGTTATGGGCTTTTGAAAATGCACATTTATACCTAGACCAATATACCTGGGTTTAAGTCTAAGTTAATAAATTGATCAAGAAAAGAGAAAAAGAACACAAATATTTTTTTTAAAAATTATTATTTGCTTAGGTGTAGGTGAAAAAGTTAAAACTTCGGCATCATTCTTTAGAAGATGTAATACATTAGGTTTTCTCAATTAAATTCACAGTTATGATTGCATTGATCAATAAAATACAAACATGATTATCTTTTCCAATAAAAACTATATATAATAGAGTCATATATTTGAATTTAATTAGGAAAATCTAATGTACTGTATCTAAGTTTTATCTAGGTGAAAAAGTGAACAATTAAAAATGTAAGTGTTTATGAGATAACATGAGGTCCAAGGGCATGTTAGAGTTAGGATTTTTATTTTTTACTTTAGTCCCACTCAAGCTATATATGCTAATACTTTTAAGGGACTGGCCACACTTTTTATTAATGAATTCTTTTCGAGTCACATGTATAAGAGGGTTGAGACTTAAGAGAAAACCCTAGGACACCACATGACTAGGGTTTTTTCAACTAAAAGAGCCCACATTCTTGGCCAAGTAAATTGTCAATGAGGTGGAGATCAAGGAGATTTCAAACATCATTTGCTAGAATTTCAATTTTATGGTTATTTTTTAAAAAGATTTTCTGCATCTAGGTTTGTTTTCTTCTACTGGAATTTTCATTTTCAAATTGGCATGTGTTTGTGTTATTTATGAATTACATCCTAGTTTTAATTTTGCTAGAAATAGGCTTTGTAAATTGTAATAGTAATCACACCTATTGGTTGTTTTCCCTTGTCAACCTAGGCTTGTTAATTTTATGTCATTTTTCTTGGAAAGAGGACAATAACAATTTTACTCTTACAGCAATTACACTAGTTAGTTTAAAATAGAAAAAGTTGTCTATTTTATAAATTTTTGTTCAAAAACTACCCACATCAGTGAGTCTATAACACCCACATTTTTTCTATTTACACTATTATTGCTGCTATGTAAATCAATATTTCATTTCTTTTTCTCTCTCACTTGTCAGACTTGTCTTCTTCTTCATCTTATTATCTCTCTCTTCATCTAAGAGCACAAAATAGTATTTTACCCAAAAACAAAATCCATTTTCTAACTAACAAATTCTAGTCTAAAATGATTATTTTTAGGATAAAGTTTAGTTACAAAACTAATTGTAGTCTAAGGCTTCAACCTTACTCAATAAAATAATCATTACTACATAATTTGACAATCTAACCATTGAATTGCATAATTTTTACGCTCTTAATACACATGCCAAATTTTGTGTCAATTGTAGATTATTTACTATATGGTCTATAAGCTTATATATTATGCATAATTTTAAACTGCAAAAACTTGCAATTTATTGATGACATAACTATTAATCTTTAATTTTTTAGAAATTTTACAAGCATGAAAGATATATATATATATATAAAGAAGATGTAATCCAATGGTGGATTTGTCAAAATCATCTCTAATAAAAAGATATTGAGTAAGGTTGTAGTCTAAGGTTACAACCAATTTTGCAGCTAAATTTTGTCCTAATAACATCCACTTTCTACCTTAACAATCTTGAATCTTTTTTTTTATGAGACAAAACAATCTTGAGTCTAAACTATAAACTTGCTCTTCCTCATTGTACGAATAAGGTAAAAAGTTAGGTAGTTGAATCATGACCAGTTGAGAAAGTATTATCAATTTATCATATACTTTTCATCCAAATAGAAATACAGCTTAATCACTTTTAAAAATTAAAACATCCAATTAGCAATATCAAAAAGATAACATTAGATACATTAAGCATCCCAAGGGTAACATAATATCCCATTATTATATATGCCTTTCATCCAAATAAAATCCCAATCATCTTTAAAAAAATAAAATAACAAATTATCAAAATCATAATTGTAAGGGCAAGCTTTGAATTCAAAGCCCAAAAGTGAAAAGGACTAAGGCCCAAAATGCCCAAAACAATGAATTTTGTAGAGAGTGGGCTAGAAACTGAATTCCAATAAGTTGGACAGTAATCACAATAGGCCGAGTGATACTTGAAACATGAATAAACAGGTTTATGCAAAGAAAATCCTCCTCGGCAAAGTCCAAGGATGGTAGTTCTTATATATTTCTCTTAGCCTCAAACACAATTATAGTTTTTGAGTATACAGTGATTTTTCTACAGATTATCTGATGATCCTCTTGTAATGGGCATTTCCTTCTTTATATTCCCCTTTCTCACTTCATCTCAGCCCTCCATGTGTAGATTAGATTGCTAGCTTTGATATTTATCAACACCTTCCTAAAGTCTTCATGGGTAGCTATAAGGCTGGAGGTTATTGTTCAGGTATCACCTCCACATTAATGCGGCCAGAGAGTTAGTTGCAGAGCATTCAATGCGGTGGTAATAGCTTTCTTCTTAGATATTTCCCATCTTTCCTTTGTCTTATCCCCATCTAATACTTATCCTTACCAATATGTTTGTCTAGTGCCTTGTTCTTGATGAGAGGTCGGACTTTTGACCTCTACTCTACTTAGCTGAGGAGGTGTTTCTCCTTGGATTACACTTCCAAGCACTTATGACCAGACATCTTCCATGGACTACTGACTTGTATGCCCTCGTTAGTATCTACTTGTCCTCGGATGACTTGATGTCCTCGGATACAGCCCAGGCCCAATATCTATTTCTGGGCCCTTTATCCTTACAATAACCATCTATTATGAAACCCAAGTGGTAACATAAATTACATATTCATGAGATCACGTCACATGATCATATATTGTTAGTTCGAATCTCAAAGTCTTCATTCTCTCCAACAATTGTCTCATTTATAGATATATGATTATTCCTCGTTAATGCATTTAGATTCTACTGTATAAGAGAGGCAAGATGCATGTGGAGTGCGTTAGTGATCCATCTTCTTCCGTGTTAATCCTGAGCATGTGAGAAGGGGCAGAACTGTGTGTAACCATGGGGACCATGCCCTTCCAAAAATTTTAAAATTTGTTAAAATTTAGATATCTATTCTATATTCCAAGAGCTAGCCCCTCCAAGCAAAATATTTTGGCCCCCCTCTTCCTCCCTCTCCCAAATCTTAGATATCAATTCTTTTCGACTCTTTCCCTCTTCCAAGTTAGCACATTATCCAAAAGTTTTTTTGACATTTAATTTTAGCTCAGGTTTCTTTAGAGGCTTCATTCACATTTTTCCCCAAAAGTTTTACACCGCTCAAGTCTCTCATTAGATCTGGTGCTCTCACATTTACTTTTAAGTTTAACCCTTTCATCTATATTTGGTTTAAAATACCCTCTAATGATGGCAATCTTTAATTCACTTTGTTTAGCAAATGCTCTCACATTATCTTTGTTTAGCAAATACGAAGACTCTATATAATAATGGACCATATATATAATGTGTTCTCTCTTCCTTAACAAAGAATTTTCTTATTTGAATCTAAAGTGAAAATGATAAAATCTTGACAAGTTCAAAATTCTTCTTTTCTGTTTTTCATTTATAATTATTCACATTATGCTTTATGTTTTTTTTCCTCTTTAATTTATTTAACCAATTAAGCTTTATTCACTATTTTATCTAGAATTACACATTGGCTTCTACTTAAATTTAACTTTGCATTTGACATTTGGAGAATCGAAATTGATGGATGATATTGGTTTTTTAACTTGGTTAGTTTTTTATTTTTATTATTCATTTAGAATACTAAGTATTTTAACACACATATGTGGAGAGGGGAGAAGGTCTTAAAGAACTTGGTTAGTTTTTTTTTTTTTTTTTTTTGAAATATATCCCCCTCGGCACATTAATTCCTAGTTCTCCCCTGCCATAAGGTAGCTAGTTTCTTGAGCTTCCTCTCCCACTTATAATTTTTTAGAAAAAAAAATGCATGTGGATCCAAAATCTTAATAATAACTAGCCAAATAGACTGTACTACCATCCGCAAAGCCCAAAGTCTAGGCTGCCACACTGACACTGGTGGTAAATCCTATGGACTAGTTCACATTTAACCCTTTCACTTTATCTACAACCAAAGTTGTCTTGTTTTTTATACAACTCAAGCAACTTGTTGACTTCATCGAATATAACCTTCAATGCCTCTTTTTCAAGCTCTATATCTTTTAACTTTTTAAGTGATGTCCTAAAAATTTCTCATATCTTATTCACATTAAAAGTTTGTTTTAAGTCCATCTAAAACTACTTCTATCCCATTATATTTAAATCCTATATAAAACTACTTCCAATCCATTTAAATTAATCTATATTTTCTTGTAAAAACTAACTATTAATTCAAATATAAATTCGTTGATAACATATGAAATAAAATTATTGCATTATGATTATGTACGGGGCTGGGCCTTGGGGTCATTGGGCCTTGGAGCCTAGCCTTGTGGCACCATACGGGGCAGGGCCCTGGGCCCTGAGATACAACACCTGATCCTCTACCCATTGAACTTATGGCCTTGATCAGAACACCTTTTGAGACCCTATATGAGCCCAAAAACTGTAATAGAACCATCTTGTCTTGAACGTCAAAGGTGAGCCCCTCCTAATCAATCTTAGCTTGATCGGGTGCTTGATTGCTTGGCGGTATGACGTCTCTGCTTCCTGGTATTGCCTTAGGGAATATCGCTGCCGAACAGTCTTTTAGAAATGGGAACTAATTCCAATGCCATCACCATCGTCCTCTATAGAGCACCCACTTAGAAATGCTAGAATTGTACCGCCATCAGAAGGTAATTATAACACCTCCACTTATCTCCAACTATAAATAGGAAAGTAGAGTAAGAAACAGGGGGTTGGCAACTCTGTGAGGAAAAAGGGGAGAGAGTTTTGTGAGAACAAGAGTGCGTAACTGGGTCTCTAAGCAAAGGGCCACCAAAAGTAGGAAACCCAAAACCCACGATATAAATTGATTGTTAGCCCAAGTATAGGTCAAGCCATTAACCGTATCCTGGGTGCGCACAATTGGTGCCGTTTGTGAGAATCTCCTATATAGCTGTGGTTCTGCCGAGACTCACACAGGCAAAATGTCTAAAGATCAATTAGGAAGTTATGCTGAAAGTGGTTCTCGGAGATCTTCACAGGGATTTACTTGGCGAGAAAGGAGGCAAAAAAGGCACAAAGACAGGCAGTGTGAGCAGGAGGAAGAGCAGTCTGACCTTAGAGAAAGGTCATTTCAAATGCCTTAGACATTGTTGAGTGCTTCGAGGCATCATCGTTTTGACAAAAGGGATAAGGAGCTCAAGCATCTGCATAGACTAGTGAGGGATTTAGAGTTGGAAGCAAGAGGTAGGCATCGAAGAAGGGACCACGAGGGGCATGAGGAAGCGTCGGCTAGAGTGGGAGGTCGCCATAGAGCAAGCTCCCACCAATTTGGTTCCCATCAACACTGGAAGCATTTGCAGGAGTATACAAACCAGGACTCAATTTCCCAAGATGAGCAACAACCTCGGAATGCCGTTATAGACGCTATGAGCCGAGCATTACACAGAGCTGCTTGTTCACTATTCTCAAGGGATATTGAACGGGCACCCATGCTAGGTAGATTTGTGCGGCCTCTGTTCAATTTTTATGACGGGAAAACGGACCCGATAGAGCACGTAAGCCATTATATTCAAATGATTTCCTTGCATACTCATAACGATGATGTGCAAGGCATTTCCCTCGAGTCTTGGACCCACTGCCTTGAGGTGGTTCAACGGATTAAGGAAAGACTCAATTCACAGTTTTGTAGAGTTGATTTAAGAGTTTGGTGTCTAGCTCATGACATGTAGCCAAGTTCCATAACCCGTGGATGCATTACTATCGATGAAAATGGGGGCAAGGGAAACCCTCCATAGCTATGCTAACCAATATTGGGAGCTATATTACGAAATTGATGGAGGCAATGAAAAAATCGTAGCGAGTACCTTTTGTTAGGAATTGCCTGAGGATTCCAAACTACGAGACTCGTTGACAAGGAGGCCACTCGAGGATATGAGGCGGCTGATGAGGCGCATTGAAGAATATAAGAGGTTGGAGGACGACCGGCAGCAGAATAAGGGCAAAGCTCTGATCGTGAGTTAGCCTTGGCAGGAGGGTTTTCAATCAAGGCCCCGCAGGGATTTGAGGATTCGGGTGCCGGGTACACAGGTTGGGGAGGTAAACATGACGTTTAAAGAGCTTGTGCACAGGATTGTAGATCAAATAAAAAATGAGCCATACTTTTGATGGCCGAATAAGATGGGAGGTGACCTGTCGAGGAGAAACCAAAACCTATACTGTACTTACCATAAAGACAAAGGGCATACCACCGAGTAATGCAGAGTGCTGAAAGACCATCTAAAGCAGTTGGTGAAAGTAGGGTACTTGAAAGAGTTTGTGGTAGACTTGAGGAATCATGATGCCGGACAGGGAGCTCGGCCTCGGGGAAACCTTCTCCTACCCCCGTTGGGAGTGATAGAGGTCATTTATGCTGCTTCAAGGGGTATCGTGGTGTCCAGAAGGAGAGGGGTATTCACTATGGTGCTAGCAGAAGGTTTCTCAGAAAAACAACCCTCTAAGAAGAAGTTAAAACTCACTCGGGAGCCCATTGCCTTCAATGATGATGATCTGAAAGGAATGATCCAGCCACACGGCGATGCTTTAATGGTCACCACTTGGATAAATGGCTTCATATTGAAGAGGGTATTGATAGATCAATGGAGTGGTACTAAAGTGTTGTATCCTGGCCTATTTAGGGGGCTTGGGTTGAAAAACGAGGATCTCACTAAATATGACATGCCCCAGGTGGGGTTCGATGGTTGGATGGTGATCCTAGAGGGGCAGATTTCACTTCCCGTGATCATAGTGGTCACCTCATTTTCGCCGTATACGGCAATTCTTGGAAGGCCATGGATTCATGCAATGGGAGCAGTTCCATCCACCCTGCATGTGAAAGTCAAATTTTGCACCGAGCAGGGTATTACCATTGTAAGTGGAAGTCAGCAAGTGGCCAGGCAGTGCTTGGTGGCCGCTGTTAATAGGGAAATTAAATAGAATGAGCTAGTCAAAGAAGTTCCATTATAGTAATTATAGGGGCCCTAGAAGGACAGGGGGGCTTATGGTGTCGAGGAACTAATAAAGGTAAGGATAGTGCCAGACGATGATAAAATTTTCCAGATAGGAGCAAGTATGAAGGACGAGGATAGGGTGGGGATGTTGTTGTTCCTTGTACAGAATGTGGACGTGTTTGCTTGAAGCCCATACGAAGTACCCGGGATAGACTCTGAATTTATAGTTCACAAGCTTAATGTGGACCCATTATTCCCTCCCAAGAAGTAGAAGCTGAGGAGATCGGCTAGGGAGCCTGTCGAAGCCGTTAAGTAAGAGGTCAAGAAGTTAAAGGAGGCAGGGGCAATAAAGGAGGTTTTTCTTTCTAGAGTGGCTAGCGAATACCGTAGTGGTGAAGAAGAAGAATGGCAAATGGAGGATTGTGTCGGTTTTATTAACTTAAACCGAGCATGCCTAAAAGACCCATTCCCCATGCCGAAGATCGATCAATTAGTCGATTCCATGTACGGCCACCTGAGAATGAGCTTTTTCGATGCTTTTCAGGGTTATCATTAGATTGCCCTGGCAGTTAAGGACTAGGAGAAGATGGCATTCATTTCCCCTGATGCTAATTACCATTATACTGTGATGCCATTTAGGCTAACGGATGCTGGAGCTACTTATCAACGAATGATGACGAGAATGTTCAGAGATAAGATTGGGCGTACAGTTGAGGTGTACATTGACGATACGGTGGTAAAAAGCAAATGGGAGGCACAACATATTAACGATCTCTAAGAAGTGTTCGAGGAGCTCCGAAAACACAAGCTGCACCTCAATGCTAACAAGTGTGCTTTTGGAGTGGGGGTTGGCAAGTTCCTTGGGTATTTGGTTACTAATTGAGGAATAGAAGTTAACCCTGATCAGGTTGAAGCTGTGAAAAGCCTCAGGTCATCGAGCAACCCGAAGGAAGTCCAAGTATTGACCGGCATGTTAGCTGCCCTTAACTAGTTCATTTCCAAGTTTGCCGATTGGTGCCGTCCATTTTACCAACTTTTGAAGAAGTGGAAGGGATTTCAATGGAACAAGAATTATGAGAAGGCTTTCTAGGACCTGAAGGAATATCTAGTACGAGTGCCTATGTTGACAGCCCCGGAACATGGTGAAGAATTATTCATGTATCTCTCAATATCGGAACAAGCAGTGAGTGTTATGCTTCTAAGGGATCAGGGAGTGCAACAACCAGTATATTATATCAGTAAGACCTTGGTGGATACCGAGACGAGGTACTTGCCTCTAGAGAAGTTGGTCTTCGCACTAGTACATGCCACGAGGAAGTTATCCCATTACTTTCAAGCTCACACCATTTATGTACTAACCAAATATCCTTTTTAGTTGTTAATGAAGAGATCAGATTTTACAGGCAGGATAGCTAAGTGGGGGACCCGACTAGGCTCCTTTGACATTAGGTATAGACCAAGAAGTTCGGTAAGGGGTCAGTTCCTAGCTGATTTTGTGGTAGAGTTCTCCCTAAAGAAGGAAACGGAAGTGGTTTGTCATATGGAGGTTCACTCATGGAAGGTCTTTGTGGATGGTGCATCTAACACCATGGGAGCTGGAGCTGGAATTGTTATCATTACCCCGAAAGGTGTAAGACTGGAGCATTCTTTTAGGTTGGGTTTTAGAAGCCCTGCTTGCCTGGTTATCATTACAATGAAGTTGAGTACGAAGCCCTGCTTGCCTGGTTAAGAGCCATATTGGATTTAGGTGCTCGGGAGGTGGAGGTTTACTCAAATTCCCGATTGGTAGTTTATCAGGTGCAAGGTAGTTTTGAAGTCAAGGATTCTCGAATGATGGAGTACTTGCAGTTGGTGAAGCAGGTTATGAATTAGTTTCTGAAAGTAAAGGTGTTTCAAGAGGTTGGGGGGGGGGGGAGAGGAGAGAACCGACATGCTGACTCTTTGGCCACTTTGGCGTCATCATTAACCGAAGAGGTACCCTGATTAATCAAAGTAGAGCTAGTAGTCGAACTGAGTATTAATGTAGGGGTAGGTGTCTCGCTGATTACAGGGACCGAACCAAGTTGGATGGATCCGATTGTTGACTTCTTAGCGGAGGATTGAGTGCCGGTTGATGAAAAGGAAGCAGAGAGAATACGCTGGACAGCTGCTCGGTACTGGTTATCAATTGATCATAAGCTGTACCAAAGGTCTTTTAAAGGGCCTTACCTACAGTGTTTACATCCCATCAAGATTGAAGAACTCTTGACAGAGCTACATGAGGGAGCGTGCGGCAGTCACGTTGGGGGACGTTCGTTAGGCCACCAAGCGATGACTCGGGGATTTTGGTGGCCACAAATGTGGAAGGATGCTGCTGAGTATGCACGAAAGTTTGAGCAGTGTTAGAAGCAAGCCTCGATAATCCACTAGCCGCGCGGGAAACCTAAAATCCTATTAGTAGTTTGTGGCCCTTTGCACAGTGAGGGCTAGATATTGTTGGTCCATTCCCTCGGGCTAAGAGAAACCGAAGGTTTATTTTAGTGGCCGCGGATTATTTCACCAAGTAGGCAGAGGCAGAGGTGTTGGCGAATATCCGAGATGTGGATGTTAAGAAGTTTATATGGAAGAACATAGTAACAAGGTTCGGGGTGCCAGAGTCTCTCATATTAGATAATGGGTTGTAATTTGATAATAAAGCTTTCTGCGAGTTTTGTGTCAGCCTCGGTATCAGGAACAGGTACTTTACCCTGACATATCTACAGTGTAATGGCTAAGCTAAGGCCACCAATAAAGCCATTGTGAATGGGTTGAAGAAAAGATTGGAGGGTGATAAGGGCAAGTGGGCTGAAGAACTGCCTAGTGTTTTATGGGCATACCTGACATCCCCAAGGAGATCCATGGAAGAGACTCCATTTTTTCTAACATATGGAGTGGAAGCAGTCATACCAGCCAAGATAAATTTGTGCAGTGCCCAAGTTTCAGGATTCTCTCTGGCCCAAAATGTAGAATTGATGGTGAGGCAGTTGAACATGTTGGAAGAGCATCGAGAGTCAGCAACCATATGACTGGTAGAATATCAACAAAAGCTTGCTCGGAGATACAATAGGGACGTAAGAAGACAGGAGTTTAGTGCTAGAGATTTAGTACTTCGGAAGGTAGTAAGGAACACCTGAGACGTTAATGTAGGGTAGTTAGCACCAACCTGGGAATGACCATATAGACTAATTGCCATTGCTGGCACGGGGGGTGTACTATTTGGAAGACTTGGACGAAAGACCATTCCCCCTGCCATGGAATGCTCACAATTTGAAGAAATTTACCACTGACTATCAGTGTGCAAAAATATGGGTTAAGTATAATATTGTATATGTAAAATATTAAGTAATATGAGGATGATGTTTATTCATGCAGGTATTTGTACTGATAGTTTCATCGTTATTAACTCATTAGCCCCGGTCAACAAAAGTGCAGAGAACTAAAGACTAATTAGTCTAAGGACAGAAACCTATTTCTCGGTTCGATCCTAATCTCCGACCAGGTGGAAACTTTATATCACACCATCCTAAGGACAGAAACTTGCTTCTTGGTTTGATCCTAATCACTAAGCAGGTGGAAACCTTATATC
Source organism: Castanopsis chinensis (assembly GCA_032878915.1). Classification (NCBI taxonomy): domain Eukaryota; kingdom Viridiplantae; phylum Streptophyta; class Magnoliopsida; order Fagales; family Fagaceae; genus Castanopsis; species Castanopsis chinensis. Next base: position 5,373,703 of record JAVQMG010000113.1, read on the forward strand.
AAGTTATTCTAAGGACAGAAACCTGCTTCTCAGTTTGATCCTAATCTTCGAGTAGGTGGAAACCTTATCTCACACCATCCTAAAGACAGAAACTTGCTTCTCGGTTCGATCCTAATCATTGAGTAGGTGGAAACCTTATATCAAGCTATTCTAAGGACAAAAACCTGCTTCTCAGTTCAATTCTAATCACCGAATAGGTGGAAGCCTTATATCAAATAATTCTGACAGAAACCTGCTTCTCGGTTCGATCCTAATCACCGAGTAATTGGAAACCTTAAATCAAAACATTTAAGGACAGAAAGTAAACTTTGATTTGAATAACCGGTCATTAAAAATGAGAAAGTAAGGTATGATGAGTAAGTTGACAACTACAATCATTTATAAATTCAATGATTATTTACAAACATGGATGAAAAAGGCGTCCAGACAACATCTTGGAATGACTAAGCAAACAGCTAAAAATTAAACCATTGTTCTGTCACCACAACCCAGTGACGATAGGTAAACCATTTAAAAACAAAAATAAAAATAACACTTGAGTGATTAAAAAGCTTTCACGGTTACACGGTCGGGTCAGTGGTTGATGAGCTCCGTGTGTCAACAGTTGGCTAAGCGGCAGAAGCAAGCAGAGCTGAAGTGTTCCCAGCAGTCTGAGCTCCAAGAGTGCTGGTAACTTCTAGGTCGATGGCCTCCACAAGGGAATCGATTTCCTGCACCAACTCCCTTATGCTGGGGTGTCCTCATCACTAGCATCAGCAGGGTTATGAACCCCCATAGCCTGGAGAATTGTTCGGACCCCCATAGCCTGGAGAGCAGCCATCCAGCCCTCTTGGAAGCTGAGATTTCGTGCTTCGTGAACCACCGGCTATACAGAATTCTCAGCGCTTGTGAAGCCGGTGTTGTACCATTTATCTTCATATGTTCACAAGGCAACCTTTAGGTCCGCTATCTCGTCCACCTATGAAAGGTTGAGACTTTTCGCTTTCTACAGCTTGAGCTCAATGCTGCCCAGCTTTACGTCCAGCTTAGCCAACCTCTACTCTACCAAGGCCCAAGCCTTCTCGGAATCGACAGCTCTCTTCTCTATGGCCGTAGCAGCCTCGCCCTTATCCTTTGCTGTTGCCACAACAACATCTTTCAGAGCCTTTTCCCGGTCAACGTCCTCCACTGCCTTCTTTAGCCGTTCATCCATTATATGGGTCAATTGCATAGCCTGAGATCACATAAACACCCTGGGTACTTAAGCTGAGTAAAACTGTAAGTTAGCCTAGAAAGAGACGGATGAAGAATGTTACCGCTATAACTTGCCATTGTAGCTGAGTAGTCAAAGACCTGTTAGCGGCCTCTACATAGAAATGTACATCTTCAGGCAAAAGGAGTCCTTGGGTCAGACTCTGGGCAATCTAGCCTCCCTTACCTTAGGTCTAAGTCCTGATGCTGGCTGTAGCGGGAAGAGGCTCACTCCCCAGCTTGAAGATGGGCTACCAGCCAATTGCTAGGCATGAGGAAGACACCACATTTAACCCTAAATGAGTGACTAGTTGGGTGGCACCACCAGGCTCCCTTATAACTATTCCCCCCATTGGCTTTTTGGCAGAGCATCTCTTAGGCCCCTAGATGGTTGGTCGGTTGTTCACTGCCTTTTTCGGGAGTGGGCAGAAGCAGGGGAAGGAGTCTGACTTCTTACTGGAGGTGGTTGTTGTTGCCCTAGCAAAATGGGCTTGGGGCACGAAATGAGCTAGGCCTGTCTTCTGTCTAACCACCATTTTGTTATCCTCTTGATCAGCTTCTGCTTCCAAGGAATTCACAGACTCGGTTGTTGCTGGTTCGACTGCTTAAATTGGGGATTTAGGATCTTCAACGGGAATGTGAACTCTACGGCTTTGAGACACAAGTTCAGTCGATGCGTCCCTTACCGGTGCGAGATCTTCTGCAGTAATATACTGGGGGCCGAGGTCCCGAGCTTCGCCAATGGTTAGCCCTGGAGGAGGTAAGTTGGCATGCCATACATCTATGTATGATAGCAAAAGGCTGTCCACCAGTAAAGCCTAACTGAATGGTTGCCAAGTTTTGTAAATGGGAGTGCAGCTGAGTATAAGGTGTGACACTCGGAGTTGCCCATCAGAGTTCACAAATATCTCAGACCTGAGAACGAAGTTCAAGTCTTTCACGTGTACCACTCTAATGTTCGGGGTGAACATTTTGCTATCTGCGAAAAAAAATACAAAAGCCGGTTAGTGCCTATGCGAGCAAAATAATCACGGGCAAATCACAATTTAAAAGTAAAAGATGCTTGGTAACGACCAACATCACGTGGCGAAAGTGGACAGGGGAGCTCATCGGCAAGCCAATTGCCACTCACCTGGATGAATTCTCCTGCCGAGTTTCTGTTGGAGTTGGGAAGGCATGATATAAGCCGTGCCTACATGTCCCTAGTTTTTAAATAATAGTTAAAAATTAGGAGGGAGTTGGTCAGGGCATAAGCTATAAAACCTAAGGGTACCTACAATAAGAGGGTCCACGACAAACCTAACCCCACCCTCTAATATGGCCATCATAGGGGAAAATGCTACATTTGAATCAGAGCACCTTTGGATAGCAATATCGCCCTCGTGACAGTAGGCGATATCGACATCTCTAAGGATGCCATAGGCTGCTCTAAAACTTGCCAAAGTTGCTTCAGTATTGAGGAGATGAGAAAAACCCATTCTTAAAACCCAAGAGTGAAGAGAAACTTGAAAGAAAAGAGTAAAGAAGACTTATTAAGGGCTCTAGGAAATGATGATTTGGACTGGAAGATTTATGCACTGTAGAGAGGAAATCGAAGAAGAGAGGATGTAAAAAGTGGCGTGAGAGGTCAGGAGAGACTATTTATAAGGCAGAAAGCATTTAATGGAGAGGTAATTGCCACATGCGTGGGCTCAGTTCACAAACCGTCAGGCGTTTCACGAACTGTCAGGTTATAATTACTAACGAAAATGACTGCCTGGCGCAGCACTCCTTTTAAGGAAGCATTGATGGCCATTTTTTTGCTTAACCGTTAACGATTGGGCTTCTCAGGGGGAGATCAAAGCTATTCAGGGCATCCTTGATTTGCTCTCGATAGCTAATCTCGAATCAAGGGGGGCTATTGTACGGGGCTAGGCCTCGGGGTCATTGGGCCTTGGACCTTAGCCTTGTGGCACCATATAGGGCAAGGCCCTAGGCCTTGGCCCTAAGATACAACACCTGACCCTCTACCCATTGGACTTATGGCCTTGATCCGAACACCTCTTGAGACCCAATATGAGCCCAAACACAGTAACGGGACCATTTTGTCTTGAACGTCAAAGGCGAGCCCCTCCTAATCAATCTTAACTTGATCGGGTGCTTGATTGCTCTCGACAGTACAACGTCTCGGCTTCCTGATATTGCCTTAGGGAATATTGCTACCGAACAGTCTTTTAGAGATAGGAACCAGTTCCAATACCATTACCACTGTCCCCGATAGAGCACCCACTTTGAAACGATGGAATTGGACTGCCATCAGAAGGTAATCATAACACCTCCACTTATCTCCAACTATAAATAAGAAAGTAGAGTAAGAAATAGGGGGTTGGCAACTCTGTGAGGAAAAAGGGAGAGAGTTTTGTGAGAACAAGAGTGCGTAATTGGGTCTCTAAGCAAAGGGCCACCCATAGTAGGGAACCTAAAACCCACGATATAAATAGATTGTGAGCCCAAGTATAGGTCAAGCCTGTTAACCGTATCCTGGGTGCACACAGATTACAAAAGTTACATCAAGAAGTGACAAACTATCTTATTCTTTTCTATAAAATAAAACAACCAAGAATGAACATATTGTATATTCTACCAAATAATATCCTTACAATGTCTTTTTAAGAGTTTATATATATATATATATATATATATATATAAATGATCATTGATAATATTCCACTTAGGTAAAAAATTTAATATGCATCTAAATTATTGCTTAAATCTTAGTCATAGTGAAAGTTAATTTTATTTGTTTCTTAAAAAAAAAAAAAATTTGATTTCCAACTACTTTCTTGAGTTACAATTCCTCATATATTTTGGTGAAAATAATTATAATTTTTTTCTTTTTTCATGTTAAATTTTGTACAAGATTTTGAATATGTACTTTAAGCCTTTAGGTTTAGGTACAAGTCTATCCCTCCTTAATACAACCTAGTTCTCTCTATGTTGTGGAACCACCTGAAAACATAGACACTGGCAAGGTGGAAAATGTTCATTTTTGACCAAAGTAGACATTTGGTTTTTGAAGTTTGGAATTGGTTTCATTTTAACCTTTTATGTTTGATTCAGTTTTCATTTTTGGTTCTTCATGTTTGATTCAACTTTTTTGTTTAGCCCTTCAAAAAAATTAAATCAAAATTTGAAAACACAAAGGGTGAAATAAAAAATTAAATCAAACATGAATGGTTAAAATAAAAATTTTAATACGTAGGTCAATATAAAAACGAATTAAAAACGTAGTTCCTAAATGAAAATTTTGATACGTCTTTCATTATTGTGGTAGGCAGAGTGAATCAATTATCTACTAGAAGAAATTAGTAAAAATAGCCAAAGGTTCTGTATTCTATTCTTTGGCTAGTGAAAGGTCAATTTCGTGGGATAGTTAGGTGCTCTTTCACTTGTCCTTTACTATAACTAATTTTGTTACTTTCTCTTTAATCATAAAATCGTTGGTGAGGATATGATGGGATTCGCGAATGGGATTGGGATATTTAGGAAGGTGCGTCTAGACATGGCAAAATGGGCGGGTCGGGTCGGGTCGGGTTCGGGTCGGGTCAATCGGGTTACAGGTCAAACGGGTCACGGGTCAAAAACGGGTCATCTTAAGCGGGTCAAAAACGGGTTCGAGTCAATCGGGTTTCGGGTCGGGTCGGGTTAACCCGTATTGACCCGTATTTTTCACATGATTTTTTTTTTTATAAATAAAATAACATGTATTTGTCATTTGAAAAGTTATGCAACAAATTATTTTATGTAAAATGTATTATTTTGACTTCACCACTTATATCAAGAATGAATTAGTTAAACTTATTAATACTTATTCAATAATTTAAAATTATACAAATCTTAACATTACTATCTAAAACAAAATAACACAAACATAAGAAAAACAAATACACATGTTTTATTTCTACACAAAATCAACATTTCAAAATATAAAACAAAATTACAAATAACTTATTGGATAACTCATTTGATAAAGAATAAAAACATATAATAAATTTAAAATCTTGAAAATTAATTTTATAATCTATTATAAATTGTGATTGGCACTCTATTTCAATTTGAGATATATATTAAAATTTGATTGCTAACTTATTTATACATGGTTTCTTTTATAAATATCATATCATTGTTAAGCAACACACACTCTAGGAAATATCATAATTTATTTTGAAAAGTCGTTTATTTTGAACATAAATTGTTAAAAAATGAGTCTAAGCATTCATAATTTATGCTAATTTGATACTTTGGCTTCACTATTTTTACACTTGTAAATGTTTCTCACACATGTCTACAATTTTAAATCTACATTTTTAACTCTACTGTAACCATATTATCTTGGCATGTACTTTGCTATTTGATATCTAAAAATCTTTACTCATTACAGAATGCTCAACTTTTTATCTTTCAATTAATTTGCATATGTAAATGTATCAATTGTTTCCTTAAAACTCACAATAAACAATTAAACTACTATTGTCTTAATTTTACTCTTTTTTCAACAAAAAAAAAAAAAAGTTTTAAAAAAGTGATTCGGGTTCGGGTCGGGTCGGGTTGACCCGTAAAAAACATGAAAAATTCGGGTCGGGTCACGGGTCAACCCGTTTTTGTTTCGGGTCAAAAAACTCGAGTTCGGGTCGGGTCAGGCCGGGTCGGGTCGGGTCAGAAAATTTTGACCCGTTTTGCCATGTCTAGGTGCGTCTCTGGAATCTAGATCACATGATTGTCATGTCCGATAATATGTAGAATTTTGATTCCACATGCAGCTGGATTAGTTTTAACTTTTAGGATAGAGACAGTAGAGTGGAACTTATTTATTAACTATGAAAAATGCTAACGATTGTCTTTAGGCTAATGGTTAATAATCTATTTAAAGAATGTTTTTATGGAAAAAAAAAAAAAATCCAAATCTTCTGTCTCACTTTTCTTGCTTCACTCTATACTCCACTAAAAAAAACTTGCCACGTATTAACCTAATTAATTAAATACTAGCATTATTGACTTATTAATACTGCTGTTATTAATTAATAGTAGTATTTAATTAATTAGGTGAACACGTGGCAAATTTTTATTGGTGGAGAATAAAGTGGAGCAGAAATAGTGGGACAGAAGATTTAGACTAAAAAAAAAGCAATCAATGTTTTAACAGCTTTTTTCATTTCTTATATTAGTGTCAAAACTTTTCTAAAATGAATTGTTAACCAATGCTCTTAGGACACTCATTAGCATGACCCATTAACTATTAATGTTTAGTTTAACTATCTACTTTAATATGGAAAATCCTAAAGTCAGGTACTATTTTATATACAGCTAATGTAATAAGCTAAAAAGCGATATTAATTATACTCTACTCTCAGACTTGAACTATGGCCCTTGTTTTTTTACACTCAATAAGCATTTATACTTGTTGAGTAACGATTACACTAAAGATGTGTGATGGTAATCAAAAAGTAATGTTAGTGGTAAACATATGAGCACCGGTAAGAACTTGCCACGTTTGTAATAATATTATAATATATATGTGTGTGTGTGTGTGTGTGTGTGTGTGTGTGTGTGTGTGTGGGGGGGGGGGGGGGACTTAGGTACTATACTTAGTGCTATTTCTTAGATTTCTCTTTTAAGATTTTGCCATATGGATTTTTTCTTATAAAATTGAAGGGTATGTTTTAATTAAATAATCACATAACTGAATTTTAAAAGGGAAACCTAAGGTAATGTACCTAAGTTTTGTCTCTCTCTCTCTCTTACACACACACACACACACACACATATATTCTTTTAGAAAGCATTTATAGTATTTAGTATTTACTCACTTTTTTATATTTTTTTTATACATCTTAACTTTTTGAGTTAGGGATTGGGTGATTTAAATCCTAGTAGATGTTTTTGTTGAAAATATCAAAAAGTATCAACTGATCTATAAAGCTCTTAGCAAACATATGTTTATCATTTTCGCAGCAACAATTACGATAGTTTATGGGTCGTGTGGATCACCAAAGGACTTCTTTGGACCTCTCTGACATTATGGTTTTTTCTTCTATATATCTTATGGTATGTGATGGATGATTTTATTTTATTTTTTAATTTTTTATTAATTAATTTGAATTACGAGTACAGTTTTTGTTATGCACATATTAATCTCTTTGGAGCGTGCAAAATTTTATTTTTGGTCCATAAATGGATTTAAGATATAGCAATAAAAGATTCATATTAATTTCGGTTGAGTAAATTAAAGCCAATATTATCATTTACCAAGTATAGAGGTATCCAAAATTTATCATATATATACCTATTAAGTTGAATGGGAGGCCAGTCTGCGACTAGCCTAAATAGGTTGGGTTCCACAAATATGGACCCATTGTCAATCGAAATTGAAAGGGTATTTAGCTATGTTTCTCATTTGATTTTGGTTAAAATAATATGTTGGTCCTTAAATTTTACTAAAAGTTTGTTTTTTATTTCTAAACTTTTAAAAAAACTTCTAAACTACTGAAAAGTTTGTCGTTTGTCATTAAACTATTGACAATGTTTCACTTTTCTGTCATTAAACTTAAAAAAAAAAAAATCACCCCTAAACTATTAAAAAAAAATCTTTTTCTATATCTATTTTTGTCTCTAACACTTCGTTTGTTTCGAAGTAAAATATTTTACAAGTAAAATTTTTTTCAATAAATTTTTTTTAAGTGTTTGGATTGACCTAAACACTTGAAAATGCAAACACAAATCAGCCACTACCAACCACCATGGATGTAAGCACCAACCACCACCAACTATACCAAATCCAGATTGGAAAAAAAAAAGAAAAAAAGAAAAGAAAAGAAGAAGCCATCAATGCTTCTGCCACCAAAATCCAACGCTGAAACACAACTATCCACATCATTGTAACATCCACCACCCACACCACTACAACAATGAGAAGGAAAAAAGATATTAATGACCCTAATTGGCCACCATCAACACCGAAACCCACCCCCCAATGCACCACCGATGAACCAACAAACCATCAATCACCCAACACCATAACCAACTGCCAAACTCAAAACAAAACCCAGTAACACCATGCCTAGCAACCAAAATCCAAAACTAAACCCACCTATCAAACTCAAAACCAAACCCACCACTGGCGACCCACCTATCTAGATTTGAGAGATGCGGCCTAAAAGAAATTAGGAACATGAGGAAAAGTGTAGAGGGGAGGATATTGGCAATTTGCATCGCACTTACCGCCACAACCTCTATGCTAGAGACATTGACGCCAACCACCTCACCGCTCATCGGTAGGAGTCCCAATGGACTGCAAAAGAGAAAAGAAGAGAGAGGAGGGAGAATAGTCGTGAGAGAGGGAGAACAAAAACTGAGAGGAAAAGAGCATGAGAGGGGCTGAGGTTTGAGGGAGTGAAAGTATCGGGTAAGAGCGGGGAGAGCAAATGTAAAATATTTTACCAAATTTTAAGTGTAAAATATTTTACACAAATTTGCCTAGGTTGATTTGGTTGCCTGGAAATATTTTACTTCAAAATAAACACCGTAAAATAGGAATATATTTTCCTGAAAATATTTTACGTCGAAACAACCGGAAAGTAAACTATTGAAAAAAACAACAACTTAGAAAAAAAATGACCTTTTTAAAGTTTAGGGATGGAAAACAAACGTTTGGTAAAATTTAGAGACCAAAATAATATTTTACTCAAAAAACAAAATCCATTTTCTAACTAACAAACTTTAGTCTATAATGATTAATTTTAAGATAAAGTTTAGCTACAAAACTGATTGTAGCTTAAGGCTACAACTTTACTCAATAAAATAAATATTACTACATAATTTGAAAATCTAACCGTTGAATTGCATGATCTTTATGCTCTTAATACACATGCCAAAATTTGTGTCAATCGAATTTTATTGGCTGTATGATCTATAAACTTATATATTATGCATAATTTTAAACTACAAACTACAAAAAATTTGCAATTTATACAATTTATTGATAACATAACTATTGATTTTTAATTTTCTACAAATTTTACAAGCATAGATAATATAAGAAGAAGATGTAATTCATTAGTAGATTTGTCAAAATTGACTTCTAATAAAAAGACATTAAGGTTGTTGTCTAAAATTACAACCAATTTTGTAGTTAAATTTTATTATTATTTTTAACAGTGACTCTCACTATACTTGTGAAGCAAAATCCACTTTCTACCTAACAATCTTGAGTACCATAAACTTACTCTTCCTCATTGTAAGAATAAGGTAAGAAGTTAGGTAGTTGAATCATGACCCGTTGAATCATGACCCATCATACTTGTGTAACTCATAAATATAAATTCTTATTATCATATTTCCTCAAAAAAAAAAAAAAAAACTTTTATCATATACTTTTCATCCAAATAGAAATCCAGCCGAATCACTTTTAAAAATTAAAAATTCCAATTAGCAATATCAAAACAATAACATTAGATACGTTGAGCATCCCAAGGGTAACATAATATCCCATTATTATATATGCCTTTCATCCAAATAAAATCCCAGTCATCTTTAAAAAAAAAAATAAAAGAACAAATTATCAAACCATAACCATCTACTATGAAACCCAAGTGGTAACATAAATTACATATTCATGAGACCACGCCACATGATCATATATTGTTAGTTCGAATCTCAAAGTCTCCATTCTCTCCAACAATTGTCTCATTTATAGATATATGATTATTCCCTTTAATGCATTTAGATTCCACTGTATAAGAGAGGGAAGAAGCATGTGGAGCGCGTTGGTGACTCGTCTTCTTCCGTGTTGTCCTGAACCCGTAAGCAAGGGCAGAATTGTGTGTAACCATGGGGGACCATGGCCTTTTAGAGGCTTCATTCACATTTTTCCCCAAAAGTTTTACACTGCTCAAGTCTCTCATTAGAACTGGTGCTCTCACATTTACTTTTAAGTTTAACCCTTTGATATATCTCTGGTTTAAAATACCCTCTAATGATGGCAATCTATAATTCACTTTGTTTAGCAAATGCTCTCACATTATCTTTGTTTATCAGTAAGAAGACTCTATATAATAATGGACCATATATATATATATATATATATATATTGTGTTCTCTCTTCCTTAAAAAAGAATTTTCATATTTGAATCTAAAGTGAAAATGACTTCAAAATCTTGACAGGTTCAAAATTTTTCTCTCTCTTTTTTTTTTTTTTTTTTTTTTTTGAGAAAGTCAAAATTCTTCTTTTCAATTTTTTCATTTCTATTTATTCACATTACGCTTTATGTTTTTTTTCCTCTTTAATTTATTTAACTAATTGATAAACTTTGTTCACTATTTTATCTAGAATTACACATTGGCTTCTACTTGAATTCAACTTTGCATTTGACATTTGGATAATCTAAATTGATGGATTATATTGGTTGTTTAACTTGGTTAGTTTTTTTTTTTTTTTTTAGAATACTAAGTATTTTACCACACACATGGAGAGGGGAGAATGTCTTAAAGAACTTGGTTAGTTTTTGAGTGTTGACTTTAATGGAAGTTGCTAAGTTCCCTTTTTTTTTTTTTTTTTTTTTTTTTTTGAAATATCCCCCCCCCCCCCCCCTTGGGCACATTAATTTCTTGTTCTGCCCCTATCGTAAGGTTGCTACTCTCTTGGGCCTCCTCTCCTACTTATTATTTTTAGGAAAAAAAAAATGCATGAGGATCCAAAATCTTAATAATAACTAGCTTCATTACACGCGCTCTGCACATATGTTGAGGATCTTTTTTTTTATTTTGAGTTTAATGTAATTTTTCAATTTGAATTTATATATTATTAGTGAGGTTACACTGGAAGAGATTTTTAAGAAACTAAAATTTAGGATTTGAAATAGAGTAAACTGTTGAGTTTAATGTATGCTAGTTTTTAGGGGGGAAAAAAAAGTATTAAACGTGCATAAGGTATGTTTAAATAGAGTGTGTTCCTATAAAAAAAAAAAATAGAGAGAGTGCACTAATTTTTAGGAAAAAAATTTCTCGGGTAGTTTTTTTTTTTAATTTTGTTGAATTACAATTTTAACCCTATTTTTTATTTTTTAAGAATAAGGATTATCTAATTAGCGTAGGGGTATTCTTGATATTTTCTGAAGGCATAACTAACTTTCTGAATCATCTTAATATATAGAGATAATAATAACTAGCCTCTCTTTTTTTGGGTAAAAGTTAATAATTTGCATAAATTATAATTTGGCATTAATATATTTTCCAATCACAAAAAAAATCTAGGGGTGTGATGAGTGTTAAGCATTTGTGGTGAAATAATTTTATGTGATGTGAGTAGTTGCTTAGAGGCTAGTGTTTTTTTTATTTTTTTTATTTTTTTAATTTTATGTGATGTGATTATTTTTAAAAAAAAAAATTATGGAAGGTTTTTTTTTTTTATTGGAACAATTGGTAGTTTTTGTTTTTTTGTTTTTTATAGGAGCTGTGGGTGGGTAGCCTTTCTTTCTTATTTTTGGTTAAAAATGTGGGGTAGTGGGGCTGGGAAGTGGAAAGTGCGATTTGAGTATTTTTCTTAATTTTTTATGTGATTTGAGTATTTTTTAAATTATTTATGTGATTTGAGTTTTTTTTTCAATTCTTTATGGAAGTTTTTTATTTTTTATTTTTTTATTGGAACCATTAGTAGTTTTTATTTTTTTATTTTTTTTTATTTTTTTTTTATATATGTAAGAGTCGTGGGTGGGTAGCCTTTCTTTCTTATTTTTGGTTAAAAACGTGGGGTAGTAGGTGTTTATACCGTATTTTGTACGCCCTCGATTTGCGTGCTGGATCTCAAGAACATCCAAAATGACGTGATGCAACCCATTCAGACACCGGAGCACTTAAAGTGACTCTTTCAGCTAAAATGACCAAAATGCCCTTGGTCAACCCAGGGTTGAACGATGGTCAAACAAGGTCAAAATCCTCACAAAATAATATTTTTCATGGTTTTATATCAAACCCGAGCATCTCAGAGATTTTTAACAACTTTAACCAAGTTTGACACCTAGTGGGCCCCAAAACCCCTAATATTGATCTGGTTATTGAAACGGGTTGGGACTAATGCCATTGCAAAGATAATCAAATTCTCATTCTAACGACAATTCATGGGTTGAAATCGAAGTTAAAACGGTTGAGATATCGAGAAAACTATGAAAAGTGCGTCAGCACGCTTCTTGAGGCCAAAACTTTTTATCCAACTATTTGAATTGTAATTTCTTTAGTGTTCTGAAAACTAGACATCTAGAGCTTCCCAAAGACACCAAGATTGCTTCAATCCAAGTCCCAAAAGACCTCCAAATGTGCATCTAAAGTTGGAACCAAAAAGTGCAATAGGACGAGTTTGCTAATGTCACGATGACATCAGCCCGGCATACCTTGTTGGGCCGCCAGGCCCAGCCGGTGCACCTTGTAGGTGCATCGTGCCTCGAAAAATGTGTCGAGGGTTATAAATAGCTCCTGGCACCTCATATTGAGGGAGGATCGAAAAATTGGGTTCTTTAGGAGTTATTTGGGCTTTTTTTTTTTTTTTTCTCTCTCTCTCTCTTTTCTCACCATATTTCTCTCCCAAAAAACACAAAAAACAAATCAAAGTTTCTTGATTCTTCTCTCTTCACCAAAAACACAAGGTATTGTTCTTACCCCTAATCTTCCTCCCCTTGGTTCCATACTTAGATTTGAGGTTTAGAGGTGTGGATGTTGCTTTTTAGCTACAATCCAAAGTTTTTTTTTTCAAGCTTTTTCTAGTCTATTTTTACCTTGAGAACATGATTTATTGCTTTCCTTAACATGTTTCTTGCTTTATCTTACTCCTGGCATGTTCTTAGCTTAGATCCATGTTCTTCCATGCTTGTTTATATGTTATTTGTCTTGATCTACATGCTTTATGCTTTATGCCTTATGCCATGCTTTCTATGCTTAGATCTTCTCTTTCCTATGTTTTTGATGTTTAGATCCACATGCTTCCATGTCTCATACCATATGTTTGTGCTTAGATCTATCTTTCCCATGTGTTGTTTGGCTAGATCCACATATTTCTATGCTTTTTTACATGTCTATTTGTCTTTCCTCCATGCTTTATGCCACATTTTCTCATGCTTTGCTCCTCTTTTTGTTCTATGTTGATGTTAGGGTTACATGCTCCCATGCTTGTATGATGTTGTTGGCTATGTCTTGCTTGGATCTATGTGTTTATGTGTATATTTCCATGCTATATGTAATCCTTGTCTTCACATGCTTATATGCTTGGATTCATGTTCTTCCATGTTTAGGTGCTAGGCTTATACATGTTGATGTGTATGTTTCTATGCCTACTTGTCTTGATCTATGTTTTCTCATGCTTACATGCTTAGATCTATGTTCTCTACATGCTTTATACTATCTTCCATGTGCTTATGTGCTCCATGCCATGTTTGTGTGCCTATACCTAGGCTATGTTTGTCATGCCATGCACTATTGTAGCCCTTTTGTTGCTTTTGTTTTTCTTTCTTGTGTTTTGGCCATTTGGTAGGATTTAGATTTTGACCCCTTTATGGTCATGGTCATGGTCATCATCTGTATGCCTTGGCCCATATCAAAGGGCTTGGATCATCCTTATTTGCATGTCTATGTTTGCTTGCTTCTATGGTTTATTGTCCATGATAGCCTCTCTAGTTCTAGTCTTTGCCACGCTTGGCGCGCCCTTAGTGGGTTTGTGGTTGTTTGGTTACATCCGACGCCCATGAGGCCTTGTTTGGATGTGAGCATTTAGGAGGCATCTCCGGATGCTAGGTTACTTCGTGCATACCCTTCCCTTTGCACCTCTGTGGGAAGATATGCTTGCCATGCTTGTTTGTGCCACTTGCTCGCTTTCCTTGAATCTTTACACGCTTGCTTACATGTTAATGCATGAGTCTTGCTTCCCAGTGTGTCGTCCATACTTCAAAACAATGAAGATATGGACACCCGATCCAAACCTACATTTGTCCCCAGTGGACACCACCTTTTGTTGGCCTTTTTGCTTGCTTACCTCCTTGCTTGTTTGCTTTCTTGTTCGCTTGCTTTCTTGTTTGTCTGCTTATCTTTGCTCGTCATGTCTCATGCCATATGCTATGCTTGCCATGTCTATCATGCTTATCTACTTTATGCCTCTTTCACATTCTCTTTGCATCTTTTCCTTCTGTTGCTTGTCTGCTGGTTTCTTGTCTTTGCCTTTGCATGTACACACATAGAGTGAGAACGTATGGAGTTAGGGCACGGTCTCCCAGGCGCAAGCGAAAATGGCGAGGATACGAGCATGTGGATATAAGCCAAGCGGTTATGTTCAGTAGATTTAGGGGTCTAGCCCTTCCCATTTGGTTATGTACTCTTTTAAACCCCCTTCCTTCCTCCATCATTTCTCTCTTAGATGGATTGTATTAGGTATATCATGCCATGTACCATTCATCCTCATCTCTAGAGTATGGCGACCCCTGTTTACTTTCCTACACCTAATTTTTGGGCCATGCTCTAGGGATGTAAGCATTTACTTTCTCACTCCATGGGCTAGCATTGTGCATGATGTATGTATATATATATATATACTTGCTCACTGCCCCCCAATGTGATTGTCACAGTCCATGTCATCTAAGGCAAAGCGATGCCTAATTTTTGCCACGAAAGTAAGGTGATATGTTGCCGGATTTTCGCCGTGGAAATCTAGTATTTGCCTTTTGGATGTGATCATTTGGGAGGCATCTCTGAATGCCAGGTTGCTCCATGCGTACCCTTCCCTTTTCCGCTCCGTGCGATGATATGCTTGCCATGCTTATTTGTGCCACTTGCTGGCTTTCCTTGCATCTTTACACACTTGCTTACATGTTCATGCATGAGTCTTGCTTCCTAGTGTGTTGTCCATACTTCAACATAATGAAGATATGGACACTCGATCTAAACCTACATTTGTCCTCCATGGACGCCACCTTTTGTTAGCCCTTTTGCTTGCTTACCTCCATGCTTATTTGTTTTTTTGTTTGCTTGCTTTCTTGTTTGTCTGTTTATCTTTCCTCGTCATGTCTCCTACCATATGCTATGCTTGTCATGTCTATCATGCTTATCTGCTTTATGCCTCTTTCACATACTCTTTGCATCTTTTTCCTTCCATTGCTTGTCAGTTGGTTTCTTCTCTTTACCTTTGCATGTACACATATGGAGCGAGGACGCATGGAGTTAGGGCACGATCTCCTAGGCGTAAGCGAAAATGGCAAGGATTCGAGCACGTGGATATAAGCCAAGCAATATGTTCAGTAGATTTAGGGGTCTTGCCTCTCCCATTTGGTTATGCTCTCTTTTAAACTTCCTTCCTTCATCCCTCATTTTTTTCTTAAATGGGTTGTATTAGGTATATCATGCCATGTATCATTCATCCTCATCTCTAGAATATGGCGGCCCCTGTTTACTTTCCTGTACCTAATTTTTGGGTCATGTTCTAAGGATGTAGGCATTTACTTTCCTACTCTGTGTGCTAGCATTGTGCATGATGTATGTATGTATGTATGTGTATATATATATATATATATATATGTGTGTGTGTGCCTGCTCGCCCCTCCTGGTGTGATTGTCACAGTCCATGTCATCTAAGGCAAAGCAATGCCTAATTTCTGCCGCAAAAGTAAGGTGACATGTCGTCGGATTTTCGCCATGGAAATCTGGTATTTGCCTGAATGCCTTAGAAAAGCATAGATCGAGACCACACCCATTCAAAAGCCAAATCTTAAAGCCCCCATGCATGCAAAGCCATGAAAACCAATGCCAAAATCATGTTTTTATTGCCAATCTCCGAAAATTAAGGTTTTATCAAAACAAAGGACTGTACTTGGACAGGCATTGTCGGGTGCCTAACACCTTCCTCACACGTAAACAAACTTTCGAACTCAAGAATCAAGATTTTTTGCCATCCACATAGATTAGGACAAATGCCATTTTCTTAACCTAGGATTGGTAATAAAATCAACTAGAAACAGATGACCAATCACACCTTAGAAAAACCCAATGATTGGTGGCAACTTCACTTACCGTTGGTAATCAGCTAACATGTGGCCAAGATTCCTGCCACACCTCCAAAGGTGGACAAATACCCTCCTCCATTGAGAGAGAGAGCACTTGAAGCACCGTGCGAACCATACTGATTATCGAGAGGGGCCTCCAACGGGCCCCACGCACATGGGAGCATCGCCACGGCGGGTGGTTGAACGAAGGCTTGGCGGCGCTTTTCTAGTCACTTGCGGCCCGACGTCAACAGTGGGGCTAGGAAGTGGGCAGTTCTTATTTTTTGTTAGAAACGTGGGGTAGTGGGGATTGGAAGTAGAAAGTGTGAGAGTAGTGGGAAAATTTTAGTTAATTTACTATCTTAACCTTATTTCTCTTTTTAAGGAATAAGAATAGATTAATTATATTAAGGGTATTTTTTACAGTTAAAAAAGAAATAACTAACTTTCTAAATCCTCTTAATATATACAGACAAATAATTTTATGTAATATGAGTAGTTGCTCGGAGGCTAGTGTTTTTTTTTTTTTTAATTTTATGTGATGTGAGTATTTTTTTAAAAAAATATATAAATTTTTTTTTATTATTTGAACTGTTGGTAGGTTTTTTTTTTTTTTTTAGGAGCCATGGGTGGGTAGCCTTTCTTTCTTATTTTTGGTTAAAAACGTGGGGTCGTGGGGCTGGGAAGTGGGAAGTTCTTATTTTTGGTTAGAAACGTAGGGTAGTGGGGCAAGGAAGTGGAAAGTGTGAGGGTAGTGGGAAAATTTTAGTTGATTTACTATCATATTCTTATTTCTCTTTTTAAGAAATAAGAATAGATTAATTAATTTAGGGGTGTTTTTGACAATAAAAAAAAGCTATAACTAGCCTCATCAAACGCGTTCTGCACATGTGTTGAGAATCTTTTTTTTTTTTTTTTTAGTTTAATGGTTTTGTTTTTTTTATAGGAGCCGCAGGTGGGTAGCCTTTCTTTCTTATTTTGGGTTAGAAACGTGGGGTAGTGGGGCTGGGAAGTGGGAAGTTCTTATTTTTTGTTAGAAACGTAGGGTAGTGGGGTTGGGAAGTGGAAAGTGTGAAGGTAGTGGAAAAATTTTAGTTGATTTACTATCTTAACCTTATTTTTCTTTTTAAGGAATAAGAATAGATTAATTAAATTAAGGTTATTTTTTATAGTTAAAAAAAAAAAAAAATAACTAAACTCATCACATGCGCTCTGCACATGTGTTGAGGATCTTTTTTTTATTTTGAGTTTAATTTTTTTTTTTTTTTTTTTTTTTTTTTTTATAGGAGCTATGGGTGGATAGCCTTTCTTTCTTATTTTTGGTTAGAAACATGGGGTAGTGGGATTAGGAAGTGGGAAGTTCTTATTTTTGGTTAGAAACGTAGGATAGTGGGGCTGGGAAGTGGCAAGTGTGAGGGTAGTGGGAAACTTTTAGTTGATTTATTATCTTAACCTTATTTCTCTTTTTAAGTAATAAGAATAGATTAAATAAATTAAGGTTATTTTTGACAGTAAAAAAAGCAATAACTAGCCTTATCACATGAGCTCTGCACATGTGTTGAGGATCTTTTTTTTTTTTTGAGTTTTTTTATTTTTTTATTTTAAAGGAGCCATGGGTGGATAGCCTTTCTTTCTTATTTTTGGTTAGAAATGTGGGGTAGTGGGGTTGGGAAGTGGGTAGTTCTTATTTTTGGTTAGAAACATACGGTAGTGGGGTTGTGAAGTGGAAAGTGTGAGGGTAGTGAGAAAATTTTAGTCGATTTACTATCTTAACCTTATTTCTGTTTTTAAGGAACAAGAATAGATTAATTAAATTAGGGGTATTTTTTACAGTAAAAAAAGCAATTATTAACTTTCTGAATCCTTTTAATATATATATATATATATATATATATATAGATATATACAGATAATAACAACAACAACAACAACAAAAACAACAACAACATTGCTGGGTTTAGTATATGCTAGTTTTTAGAGAAAAATGTATCAAATATACATGAGATATATTAAAATAAGAAGTGTGCTAATTTTTTTTTTTTAAATTCTCTGGTATTTTTTAAAAATTTTTGTTGAATTACAATTTTAACCTCATTTTTATTTTTTAAGAATAAGGATTATTTAATTAGATTAGGGGTATTTTGACATTTTTTGAAGCCATAACTAACTTTTTGAATCCTCTTAATTTAGTATTGAGATTTTTTTTTTTAAGAGTTTCAACTTATGGGTTCCGCTCCTAATGATAGCTCATTTATTATTAAACTAAGATACCAATTAATTTTTGGTGTAGGTGGGATCAAACACCAAAATCCACTTTACTTTTCCTTTTTTTCAAAATCAGATCTCAATGGCTATCTCCCCAGTCCACTCACCACCATAGCCTTTATTCTCACTCAACTCCAAATCCCAACAGCCAATGCCCAGCGGTAGTGTCTCCGTCGGCACAACACTGCCGACATCAAAAGTTTTGAAGAAACCGGCCTTTGTCTCGTCATAAAATCCCCAAAATCTTCTCCTTCTAGCAGAACCACCCTACACCGGAAGCTTCACGCTACTTCCAACACCCGACGTTCACCAGAAGGTTTTTTTTTTCTCTGTTTCTTTTCTGCATTTTTCACATTTTTTTGTATGCTTTTTTCTTCCCAAAACTACAGATGTTTAAAAGAAACAAAAGAAAACCAAATGAATTTTTTTGTAGAAAGGAAATTTGTACCTGTTTGATAAAATGTCTCAATGAATATGGATGCACTACTTTGTTCTTAAACTAATATTAATCAACAGGATGTACAATATATAGTAAATGGTTAATCTTTTTTTTTTTTTTATGTTCTTTTGGATCAGATTATTGTTGTTTTTTATTTTTTTCACTTTTTTGTTATAGTTTCACATGTAGAAACATAAAGATTCTTTCTTTGTTTGACAAATAGTTTGCTGCCTTTATTTTGCTGATAAAATGCTTTGCTGATACGTTTATTGAAATCTTGGTCTTGAACAACTTCATTTTTTGTGTGTGAAGGTTGTTGACTGCAGTATATTTGGTTTTCCCAATTCTAAACTTTGTTTTTTCCGCTGCTGAGTTTACTGGTGATAACATACACATTACAGTATATTTGGGCTCATATTAATAAGTATAGAAAATTTGGCATACACCAACCGAATGCTGAGTTGAGTTTTTATGATGTTGGATTTGGCACGATATGGATGCTGGGTTGAGTTTTTATCAGGTATTCTGCTCTTCTTTAGTTTACATTTATACAAATATAATTGTTGATGTTGTTCTCATGTCATAGGCTTGATCAAGTGATAAGTATTGGATTGGAAGTTATATAATGAAAAACAAAAAGGGACAAGAAAAAGGTTTGAAATTTGTCTATTTGCTTCCACGACCATGTGCCTTTGGCATTCAATTTTTCTTTCAATAAGCAGCTCCCAACTTAGTTTTGATGGTAATGGTGTATTATATTGAGTGAATTTGAAGGATAGATTTATAGTAGTCCCAAATTTTTTATTTTCGCTTCTTATGTGGTTATTCTTAAACTTTTATTTTTTACTTTTTATATGAAGTCTTGAACTTTAATTTGGTTACTTTGTTTGAAAGTAAAATTCTGAATTTTCAAAGCAAAAATCTGTCAACTAGTATCTAGATTCAATATTGTCTATTGTTAGTGTGTTTTCCATTAAATTTTAATTTAATTTGCTTTAGTATTGAAGTAAAGTGACCAACTAACGAACCTTATATTGGTTTTGCTAATTGTCTAAAATTGCTTGTTTATAACAGCTGTCAGAAAATAAATTTCAGTAGCATATAGCAATATTAGAGCAGCCACACATAAGCAATAACTTGAGGAGTATTCTTGAAGATGTGCTGAACTTAACAAATGAGATTGACCAAGTTTCATTTGGGATATGAGAGATGTAAATCAAGCAGCTCGTGAGCTTGCTAAGGGGGGCTTTGTTAACAATTGGAATGGTTCTATAAATTGTGGCCTTACCAGCCGGATCATCTAATATATGTGATCATGAAGGATGCTTTGGATTGTACAATTTGAATTAGTTCTTTTTAATAAAGCTTGGTTTATTGTAAAAAAATATTATATATATATATATAATGGGTGATTTGGTCACATGTCCAAGATATCTTTATGCAACTTTTAGAAAGAAAAAAGAGAACACACAAACATTGATAAGATCAAAAAAAAAAAAGAAGGTAGAAATGAATAGTTGTAATTCATTTCTTGGCTTGGCAATACAGGGACAATCATTCTCCCTTGTGAACCTGTGAACTTAAAACTATTGTAAGATTTGAGTAAAGAGGGAGCAACTTGTAGCATTCACTATATCATCAAAATAACAAAAAAGAAATAGTCTAGCACCAAAATATTGCCATTCACTATATCATCCCCTTAATTGGAACTTTTCATGAGTGCTATCATTCATCCCTGTATAGCACCACAACAATATAGCACCTGCAACAATCTAGCATTACAATTCCACCACCATGCACATATAGAAATTAATATATAAAAATAAAATTTACTATTGCATTAAAAACTTTCATCATTTGCATATAATTAGTCTTTAACTAGAAGCTACTCAAACATACGCGAAATCTATCATGTTTGAGAAACTTCATTAGTTACAAAAGTTTTCCAAAATGATAGCTATAATTAGTGTTGGCTATGCAATCACTTGTCCAAATTTTCAGTTATACTATCTAAAAAATTATCAAGTCAAAAATACTATCTAAGATGTTCCTCCACTATGCAATAATGTCCGAAATGCTTTCCAAAAAACTATCCAAAAATGCTGTCCATTAGCTGTGCAGTATATTGTCCAAAATACTATCCAAAAGAGCTTTTCATCATACTTCAGAATTTTTTAGCAGAGCCCTAGAAAAAAAGAGAAAAATATTAGGGGAAAAAAAATATAAACAAAAGCACATATTAGAGTAATAACAGCATTGTATGATGATGAAGTTTTCTGCTGCAATGAAAGATAGTGAACAACAGACAATTATGACACAAGGTTGTGCCAATGCCTTTGCCTTTGAATAAATGAGATCATCTTGGGCTCTATCCAATGCTTTTGCACTTAAAAGCATTGCACAGAAAAAAAAACTGTGGGAGATAGGTAATTAGAAAATGCTCTGTATTTGAAATCAATTTTGAGATAATTAGAGAAGGAAGGAGGGGGGGGGGGGTGGAGGAACTAAAGCAAATAATAATGGTTGTCAACAGGGCCGCATCCAATTTTGAGTGTACTTCTCAAATACAAACCAAAATAAGTATATATGCTTCTAGTATTTTAAAAAACATACCACAAAAATCGACTAACACAGCCATATTTCTCTTGCAAAGGCTATCATGCATATGCAAGGACAGCCTGATAGGGGATCATACATGCAGATCAGAAGTTTGTTTTCATGAAAGGTTACTTAGCCATAGCCATTTAGTGCTTCACCATAAACATATTTGATATAGCTAGCTTCAACTTGAAGTCATGTTGAACTCATGATTTACTATAATTTATGTAACCTCCTTAATTGGTCTGCATCTGAAACTTTTAATTCCATATTTTGAAATGAGATTTTACTTTGGAGTTGACAGTTAAAATTTTAACCTACCAATATCCCTTTTTTGGGTAAACACTACATTTCAAAATTTGTGAGAAACTTTGAACTTGAAATTTTTATGCATCCAAACCCCAAGTTCAAATTTCATTTGAAAGGTATCATTAAGAAAATTCAACAAATAAACATTTTCATACTACCAATATTACTCTTCACACTGTCACCACCATTGTTCCCTTTTATTCCCTTTACATGTCTAATTGATAAGGTCTTAACATCACCAAACACCAATTTCTCAAAATCTATGTTGTAGTAATTATTAAAAGATTTGTCGCGATAACAACACAACTGATCAAATTGTAGCTATCCTGAGTGTCCAATATATCAATGACCGCAAAATTTCATGCTAAAGATTGCAATTAGAATATATCACAGTACTTTTAAGTTACATACACAGTACTTTGATTCAATCCATAAGAAAAAGATAACAAAGAATTGATTTAAGTTCCCAAACAACAAACAAAATCTGTCATGTTTATCAATATACACCACTTATAACTATATCAAGGAAAACCAGCATGATGTTTCGGAAACAACAAATTTTCTTTACTTATTAATATGAGTCCAAATATACTGCAGTGTGTATGTTATCATCAGTAAACTCAACAGCGGAAAAAACAAAGTTTAAAATTGGGGAAACCAAATATACTGTAGTCAACAACCTTCACACACAAAAAATAAAGTTGTTCAAGACCAAGATTTCAATAAACGTATCAGCAAAGCATTTTATCAGCAAAATAAAGGCAGCAAGCTATTTGTCAAACAAAGAAAGAAGCTTTATGTTTCTACATATGAAACTATAACAAAAAAGTGAAAAAAAAAAAAACAACTTTAATCTGATCCAAAAGAACATTAAAAAAAAAAAAAAAGATTAAACGTTTACTGTATATTGTATATTCTATTGATTGATAATACTTCAAGAACAAAGGAGTGCATCCATCTTCATTGAGACATTTTATCAAACAGGTACAAATTTCCTTTCTACACAAAAATTCATTTGGTTTTCTTTTGTTTCTTTTAAACATCTGTAGTTTTGGGAAGAAAAAAGCATACAACAAAATGTGAAAAATGCAGAAAAGAAACAGAGAGAAAAAAAAAAAAAAAAAAACCTTCTTATGAATGTCGGGTGTTGGAAGTAGTGTGAAGTTTCCGGTGTAGGGTGGTTCTGCTGGAAAGAGAAGATTTTGGGGATTTTATGATGAGACAAAGGCTGGTTTCTTCAGAACTTGTGAAGTCCGCGGTGTTGTGCCGGCGTAGACGCTACCGCTGGGCATTGGCTGTTGGGATTTGGGGTTGAGAGAGAATAAAGGCTATGGTGGCATGTGGACTTGGAAGAGAGACATTGAGATTTGATTTTGAAAAAAAGGAAAAGTAAAGTGGTTTTTGGTTTGGAGTTGAGAGAGAAAAGATGGAGTCATGGAGGTGCTGGCGTGCTGTGGTGGTGGAGAGAAAAACGGAGAGAGAGAGAGAGAGAGATGAACATTTTGATTTTGCAAAAAGAGGAAAAACAAGAGAGGGCGGGTCTTTGAATTTTTCAGGGTGAATTTCGTCTTTTTAATTTAAATTGTTCAGTATGCTGATGTTTCTTTTTAGGACAGATGTCAATTTCTTATTAGTTTTAGAAACACCAATTAGATGCTGAGGTGGAGTTCCTGAAACATCATATACTTTCTCCTTCAACTCGGTTCAGGGAACCTGATGCTGCAAGATTCACTTAATGTGGAACTGTAGTTTTGAGTTTTGTTGGGTTTCAGGAGGCCTCCAATGGCATCATCATAATTTATCAAGTAACAATCTAAATCATTTTTTTAGTTGAGACTTGAGGGCCAGTTGTTTGTTAATAAGAAAGCGGATTAGGTTTGGAGTGTTTGTAGCATTGTCAAATACTAAAAACTGATTAAAAAAATTGGGTAGGAGACTAGAAGATTTTTAATGGCTTATGGGGTTTGGATTTCAGAATCCCCAAGAAGGAAGACAGATTTTATGTCTTTGGCAAATTTCGTTAAGCAAATAATCTGTTACCTTCACACTTGTTACATTAGGTCTGACTGTTTCTTTCTCACTTTGAAATTCTTAGGTTGCATTGCATGCTAGGAGTATCATATTTAGCTGAGAAAGGGGAAGTACAGACTGTTTTATAAAGCAAAACATTGAATGTGACACATTACATATTGTTTACTTAGGCAAGATATTGGATTTTATTTTTACTTCTGTAATATGTTTAGTAATGATTGGAAGGGGTTCAGCTCCAAAGCATTTGAGAAAATACTTTAGTTATCTACATTGATCACCCTACAATACTTATTAAAATCACTTTAGCTATCAATTGCCATAAAGAAAAGAAATGATATTCTTCTTGGCATGATATCAAGCTCTTACACACTTGTGCTGCCTGCTCATCAGCTCTAACACCTCGATTGAATGAATGAGAGACTTGTGTTCATGGTTATGAATGCTAGGGGCAACCGCTAGGCCTTAAATTGTTGGACAGATGAATACATTGATTAGACAAAATAGCCAATAGCCTTGTAGCTTAGGCCCTTAGGCATTGCTTGGTCTGCTTTATAATAAGAACCAGGGTTTTAATCCCACCTGACCCACCTTTTCTAACAATTGAATATTTAAAACATTGATTAGACAAA
Source organism: Castanopsis chinensis (assembly GCA_032878915.1). Lineage (NCBI taxonomy): Eukaryota > Viridiplantae > Streptophyta > Magnoliopsida > Fagales > Fagaceae > Castanopsis > Castanopsis chinensis. The sequence continues at coordinate 5,398,251 of JAVQMG010000113.1, forward strand.
ATTCCTAATAGAGAATTTAAATTTTTATGCTGGTCATCAATATACCGCAACCCTTCTCCTTTTCCTGGGCTTAGGACTGGCTATGAACAAAACATATAACTGAGCACAAATGCAAAGTTTGATTAGAAAAATAATGATTGGAATATTGCAATCCGTGGTGAAGTGGAATGCTACTGGTTTTTGAGATTATTGGCTGTCTCTTGAGTCTTGGATGATCCCAACTATTGTAGGTAGTCAAGTACACATAGTGGAATTGAACATCCGATAGCCGGATATTAACTGAAAATATACGTATATACAAACCTAAGTACGTTTTTTTAGCTTGTAAAAATTTAGACAAGTTGTTTTTGTCCATTGAATTTGTTTTGAAAAATCTGCCCCCTGCGATCATAGCTATTAAATTAGTCATCTTCTCTTACCAAGTCTTCACTGGATATATAAAATCTATAATGAATTTTGGTAACTGAAATACTGTTTTAATTAAGTTGCCTTCCTAACTTCATAGATCTTAACTTTGTTTGTCACTTATTGTATATTAATATTACAACTACTTTAACAGGGGCAAGGATGTCAGTATTGAAAAGCTGCATCATGGTTTCACTCATGTCTTTGAATCTACATTTGAGACTAAAGAGGGTCTTGCAGAGTATTTAGCTCATCCTACTCATCTTGAATTTGCAAACGGGTTCCTTTCCAGCTTGGATAAAGTCCTTGTGGTTGACTTCATACCTACTACAGTCGATATCTGAATCAAAAGAGAAGTGACACTCATCTAAGATCCATCTATGCTGCCTCTTATTGGAACTTTGCTATGCATAAGGTTTAAAAAACCAGGTCTTATCTCATTGAATGTGGTGAAGTGTCTTTCTTTTAGTTTTATCTTTGTTATGTCAAGTTAGATTAGAGATTGTTCCCAAAAATTAATAAATTTATGGAAACCTATGCATATTTCTCAATTATTCCAAAAAGCTGCTAATTTAAGCTCTACTTTATTTCTCTTCTCTGGCACAAAAAAGGAACTCAAAGTCTATCATTTCCATCTTCCATGTTTTGATATTGGAGAGTATGGTTAAATTTTCACTCAAGTTTTTTACTAGTAAATATATTGTCCAGATGTGTTGAGTTAATCGCAATGGAAGTCTTATCCATAAATAGTTAAAAGCATCTTAATATTGCTCATTGACAGGTGATAGGCTTAATTATTGGGCCTAAGAAATGAAGTGGTATCCCTGTTTAGGGTATGTTTGACAATCGTTTTTTATTTTTCCCAATCTTCTATTTTTAAAAATTATTATCTATTTTCTATACCAAAAAATTATTTGGTAACTCAAAATAGACAGGAAACAAAAATGGTTTCCAAATCTCAATTTCCAAAGGAAACTAAGAATACCTAATAACCTGTTTTCAGTTACGAAAACACAGAGATACTATGAACTTAATGAAGTCTCGGCTTCGAGTCCTAGCTGAAACATAAAGGCAAAACCAAATGCACTATAACAAAGTCCAAATTAAACTTGTGGCCAAACCGAAACCCACTTTCCTCTCGTCATCTATGAAATCCTCTTTAGTTCACAGCCTAACTCGCGGAATTACCAGACATGACAAATACAAACAATGCCTATGTGTTCAGACTTTAGTGAGCTTGTTTTAGTCTGGCAACAAATGCATGTACCTGCCATGCTGGGCATGTGATTGTTTAGACACATCTTTTTCTTTATTATTAATAAAAAATTCATAGATTAGCCTAAAAAACAATATATAATATATTGGTTCATCGTATAGTTAATATTCAAACTAACCAAACATTTGTTTTTAATTGCAGTTAGCTTAATTGGTAAAGTCTTTTATGGTTGAATAAGAGATCTGAGATTCAATCTCCACTTACACCAAAAATCGATTACTGTCTTAAGCTGATGATAAAAAGTTATCACTAGGAGTGAACGTTATATGTTAAAACTCTCTGAAAACAAACATGTTTTTAATTTTGTAAACACAATAAAATCAATTTTTTATTTTAATTCTCCAAAACAAGTTTTTGGAAACTAAAAGAAATAACGCAATGGGTAGGACTCGAGTATAGTTGATTAGCAAATTTCCCAATTTGATTCAAACACATGAAGGGTCCCAGGTGTCTTTAGAGAAATAATTAATAAATCATTTTAGGAAAATATTGACATCACCTTCATGAGAAATATAAAAAGTTGTTAAAAAAATTAATTGTGTTTTTCTTTTTTCATAAAAACTTTTTCCTATAATTAATTGACTTTGGAAAGGAAAATATTGTTTGTGTTTCATTAATTAATGCAATAAATTGTTTGAATTTAATTGGAGAACCAAAAAGCCTACATCTAAGGAGCTAAATTTAAGTTTTCACCAATGCTATAACTTGACGGTAACAATGAACCTCATGTAATAGTGCCACTCCTCAAAAGCCAACACTTAATTAGCTAGGCTTAAAATATTATTAAATAAATAACTAATCCAAATAAATTAAAAAAATCCAATTAGCTCAACTCACTCCTCAACAAATTAAATAAATAAAAAAGTTATTATTTTGGCATAATGATAAAAGACAAATCATTAGTGCAAACGTCATAAATTCCAAATCCTATCGTATCTATCAATCAATAAATAAAATCATATTTACACGAAAACATGTAAGATTATTTTATAGATCATATTGACATTACAACTTGATCATCCAGCCAAACGTATATGAAGACTATGCTTGATCAAGGCAGAAATTTAGTCATAACCAGAATGATACTACAAAAATCTAACAAATTCTCGTTGCTTTTTTGTAGTGTAGATGGATCAACTGGTGGTTGCCCAAAGTTTTCTCCACAAGTATTAAATTCTCCCATAGCAGTAGCCGCTGCATCCTTTAGACCATTCTTGTTACCTTTTATCAATCTCTTTTTGGCTTGCTTAATGTCACCAATAGCATTATCATAGTTTTTGGAACAAGAAGTGTACCTTTCCTTTAGTTGAGGATTATCAGTGTGTTGTATTAGGGAGTGGATTTGATCACTTGTGTTTGAAGCATTGGATTTTGCTAAGTAAATGGTTATTCGAGCGAGGCCTGTAATGTCTCTTTCGTGGGGATGATCAGCATATGGTTTTAGAATCCCCAAACAGAAAGGGGGGTTTAGGGTCTTAGTGCAAATAGCATTAATCGTAGACTCGCTCACTTTCAAAACTAGGTTTGCTGATGAGAGAGTACTAATGAATAGGATCATTAGCAAAAGAGAGAATATAGAGGATGAGCTAGGTGATGGAATAGCCATTTGTATCTCTTTTTTGATTGCAAGAAGAACATTATATAGTCAGTGAACTGGAAGTTTAAGCGTGTGAACTGTAAAACATTTAAGATTTATTAATTATTGTCATGCATGCATTTAAAGTTTCCATTTATTTATGGCAGTTTTGGATACTCCATTATTTATGGCCTTTCTAATTGCCTTCATTGGCAAGAAATCTAGTAACCTTTCATCATCTTCCTTTTGGGTGAATCAAACGATTCAGTTGTAAAAACCTTAGGACATGACTTATATATACGTATGGAATTTTGTAGTTCTAGTTTGCTAGAGGTTTAAACGACACTAATTTTTTTTCCCAAGATAAGCATGGTGATTTTATTTATTTCCTAAAGAAGTATAGCCAAACTAAGTTTTATTTTATTTTATTTTTTAAGAGAGTTTCAACCTATAGCATCCATTTCTGATGACCAAGACACTAATTAGTTTTTGTCTAGGCGGGGATTGAACCCTTAATTTCTTAGTCAAACCGAGTTTAGTAACCTAAACTTGTAACTTAAGTAGGGGCATTAAAGTGTAGAATTTTGGATTCTTAAAATAAATAAATAAATAATTTTTAAAAAAAGTGATGATGTCAAAAATCGTCAGTTAGTCACATGGTCCTCACGTGCTCAAGACAAAAGAATCCTGGTGTGGTACCAGCCAAATACCATCCTAAGGTTAAGTTAGAACTTTCGCAACTCTAGAGTGCCAGAGTTAGGGAGAATTATGCGTACCTTAATCTCTGAGGGTTTTGGGTTTTTATAGTAGTGTAGAACCGACTTTGGTTTCTTGGTGAAGAGGAATATTTCCTTATGGGAAAAATCCTCATAAATGCACGTATTTTACAGGATCTTTCCCATATACAGATTCTGTTGACTAAGGTTAATCGTGAAGCACAAGATATTTCCATTGAAGCTCCTTGAGGACCAATTAAACGATGTGGGGTGTCATGTGGCTTTGTCACTGTCCACTTTATATTCGTCTTCTTTCTCGTCTGTCCGCCACAGAGAGTCCGTCCACCTGCAACACGTTCCATCGTGTTGCTTCCTTCCTTTGACCGTCCACAACCTAGTATGGCAGGTTCTTTAAAATCAGACCATCTTCTTTAATTTTGTTCTCTTCAGTTGCCCCCTCACTCTATGGGTCTATCACCCTATTTCCCAGACGGACTTGTAGAGTTGGGCCTGTTCAAGAATATACCGACACCGACAAAATCGGTCTAACCGCACCGCCCTACCCCGCTTAGAGCTCAGCCGAAGGTTTCTGGCACGGTGGTCAGGGTGGATATTCAGTACCGATGTCGGACCGATGCGGCCATCGGCGCCGAGATTTGTACACCAACGAAGATAGAACCGCCCCAACGTGTTTTATATATATATATATATATATATATATATATATGTGTGTGTGTGTGTGTGTGTGTGTGTGTGTGTGTGTGTGTGTATGTTAATATGTATAATTAAGAAGAGCTAAAGAGGCCTAAGTCTAAGGTTCTTACTTCTAAGAACTAAGAAGAGGCAAGGCAACGTTCATCCATGAATAGGGTCATCCTTATCAAAAAAAATAAAAATTGAATAAAAAAAGAGTTAACATGTGTGAGCTCCTTTTTTTAGTCAAGAAATGTGTGTGTGTCAAGAGGAATAGTATGAAACTTTGAGTGGTCTTGTCTATAAGTAACTCTAGTGTCTCCCACTTGCATTTTTTTGAAAAAAATATATTAAAAAAAAAATGATGTGGCCATATGGGTTACTGTGTTACAATCATGCCACTTGCATTTTTTGAAAAAAAAATATTAAAAAAAAAAAAAAGGATGCCTGTCACTGTTTGAGTCTCTGATGAAATCAGTCGCTATGCCAGATATTTTTTTTTTCTCTTTTGATCTCAACCACACACATTTTTTCTCTTGAGTTGTCTCCTACTCAGCTGCTCTCATTTCTCCTCTTTACTCTTTAGACTTCTGCTCCTCTCACGTCTCAAGTCTCACACTCATGCCTCTTAATCTCAGACTCATAACTCAGTTATCACTCATCAGCTAGACAACTACCTTCATTTCTCTTCCAAACCCTAATCCCACCAAAAAAACATTAGTTTTTCCCTCTCAATCTTAGGCTCACCTAACCATCTTTCTCTTCTTTATTTGCTCTCAATCAACCACATAACATAATGTTTCTTCCAAACCCTAATCCCACCAAACAATTAGTAGTGTTTCCCTCTCAATCTCAGATTTTCAGGCTCCCACCAACCATTTTTCTCTTCTCTTTTGCACTTAGCCACATAATTTTTCTTCATACCCTAATCCCATAGAAGAAACAGTAGTTTTTCTCTCTCAAATTCTTAATCTTAGGTTCCAACCTAACCTTCCACTATTTAAGAACACAAGCTCTCAGTCTCACTCTCTCACAGAGAAAAACTTTCTTCTCAAGGTCTCACGAAATTCCTAAAACCTAAGACAGCCAATCTCCTTTTCATCTTTGTTCTCCACCATGGCTCTGGCACTATGTAGTTCTATCTTTGGCAACCCTAACCCCTACTTTGTTTTAGTTTTATTTTATGGTCACTAATGTTTCTTGTTGATTCTATTTTTTTTTTTTTTTTTGGGATTATTTTCTTGTAATTTTAGGGGTAATTTAAAATATTCAGCTTCAACCTAGTAAAGGAATAAATCTCAAAGGCTTAAATAGTTCCTAGGTATTTTCTCATACTATTTATATGTGTTTTCAGTTCACCATGCTGTGTCAAACTTTCATGTTTATGTTTGATTTTGCTTTTAGTTTTAGTGTTTTTTTTTTTAGTTATATATATATAATATTTCTTTTTAAGGTTCACTCATGTTGTTTGTTGTTTGATTTTGTTTCTAGGGTTCAAAGATTGTAAATTTATTTGTTGATCATCCTTTTGATCGATTATACTGTTGTGATTTTAGTTTATTATATCATGCTAATACGTTGTGATCTTAGTTGATTATCTTGTTGTGATTTTAGCACTATGAAAGCTACTTGTATAGTTTTTGTTTACTAATATTTTTTTGAAATTAGTGTATGACTGCTTGTTTAAGTTAAAGGTTGCTTGCATAATTTATTTGTTGTTGATTCCTTAATTACTATGTATATATGATTGTTATTTATATTGATATAATTAGATCATGGCTGCTTGTGCTTCTTCTTCCACCCCCTTTACTGAGCCTACTCCTAGTTCATGTGCTGAGGCTAATCAACTAAATACATAATCTCTTTTTCCACCATTAGGTGTTGCACCCCCTCAAACATAAACAGAAACACAACAAGCTACTATTAATGGTGGTAAAGAGCCTTCTAAGATATGGGACCATTTCTCTAAAATAGAGGGATGTGACCCCTTTTACCCTAAGTCACAGTGTAACTATTGTAAAAAGAATTATAATTGTCACCCAAAAAGAAATGGAACCTCCGTCATGTGGTCTCATATAAAATCTGGTTGTAAGAAGTACCCCTATAGGCGTGATAAAGACCAAACCACTTTGACTTACCAAAGTAAAAAAAAAAAAAAGGCTGGGGTAAGGGGGGGGGGGAGAGGGTGGTAATGAGTTGGTGTTGAGGAAGTTTAGCGTGGAAAGACTAAGGATGGCCTTGGCTAGGATGATAATTGTTGATGAACTACCTTTTAGGTTTGTTGAGCATGGCGGGTTCATTGATTTTATGGCAAAGGTAGAACCTAGATTTGAAGTTCCCTCTTGGGTAACTGTTGCAAGGGATTGTTTTAGACTTTACATTAAGGAGAAGGAGAGTTTGAGAAAGGTTTTAAGGGCTAGTCAAAGGGTGTGTTTGACAACTGATACTTGGACTTCAATCCAAAACCTTAATTTACCTTCGTTTGAGTGCGCATTATATTGATGTTGATTGGGTTTATCATAAAAAGATTTTGAATTTCTGCCTAATACCTAATCATAAGGGTGAGACCATTGGTAAGGTGGATGAGTCTTGTTTTTTTCAATGGGGGATTGATTATATTTTTACAATTACTGTTGATAATGCAAGTTCAAATGATGTGGCCGTAGCATATCTTAGGAGGAAAACAAAGGATAGGTTGGGTAGCCTCTTGGGTTGTGAGTTCCTTCATATGCGTCGTTGTGCCCATATTTTGAATTTAATTGTGAAAGATGGGCTAAAGGACCTTAATGAGTCAATTGTTAAGATTCGTAATGTAATGAGGTATGTGAAATCCTTGCCTAATAGATTTGAGAAGTATAAGGCATGTGTTGAAAAAGAAAAAATTCAAAGCAAAAGTTTGTTGTGTCTTGATGTGTCTACTAGGTGGAATTCAACTTACTTGATGTTAGAAAGAGCACTAAAGTTTGTGGCTGCATTTGAAAGGATGGAGGAAGATGATGGGCATTTCCTTCGTTATTTTGAGGATCCATTTAGCGATCTCCCTCGATTTTTAGATTGGGAAAATGTAAGACTTTTTATAAAGTTTCTTGGTATGTTCTATTAGGCAACTTTAAGACTTTCTGGTTCCTTATTTGTGACTACTAATGTGTATTTCCATGAGCTTGTTAGTCTTTAAGACCAGTTAAATCAATTGTGTAATGGTAGGGGTGATTCTTTGTTAAAGGGTATGGCACAAAGAATGAAATTGAAGTGTGATAAGTATTGGGGAAGTGTTGATAGGATAAATCCAATGTTGTTTGTGGCTGTTGTGGTTGATCCTAGATATAAATTGAAATATATGAAGATTTGGTTTAAGTAATAGTATGACAATGAGAGGCTGATGAGTTAGGATTGAGAGTTAGGGAAGCTTTGAATAGATTGTACAAGCACTATAGTGGAGCAATGGGGACCCCATATGGTGCTAGTGCTAGTGGGACCAGTGAGTTTGGTAGTAGTGATGTTGCTGCCATGTCTTTCATGCTAAGTGGCTTTGGTAGTGCAGAAGAAAGGATGAAGAGGTACAATAACATCTACAAACAGCACTTTGCACATGAGAATAGTGTAGAATGCAAATCTGAATTGGATCGATACTTGTTAGAAGCTAGTGTAGATCCGAAGACGAAAGGCTTTGATATTTTTGATTGGTGGAGGGTGAATTCTTCAAGATATAGGATCCTTTCTCAAGTTGCCTGTGATGTTTTGGCAATTCTTGTCTCTACCATTGCATCAGAATCTGCATTTAGCACAGGGGGTTGTGTCTTGGATCCTTTCCGTAGCTAATTGTCTCCCAATACTATTGAAGCTTTGATTTGTACACAAAATTGGTTGAGGTTCAAGGATTCAACTGAACTATTTAACCTACGAGAGGCAATGGATGAAGTGGAAAACTATGAACTTGAATCGAGTAATGTGTTTATGTTCTTTTCTAATTTTTTTCTGCTTTTGTTATTTATAAATTCTCTTATATATTTTTTGTTATTTATTTATTTGTGAGTTATTATTTATATACAATTTGTTTTTTTCCCCCCTTTTAAAGCTTGCACCAAAACCCACTGTGGGTATAGACTCTGTTCTAGACTGATTTGGAAGGTAGGGTTGTTTTTTGGACTTAGCTACCTAAGGTAACTTAAATTTTATGTAATTTGCTTATGTTTGTTGGCTGCTGTTTGTAATGGTGTTAACTGTCATGTATTGCTTTCTACTTTCTACTTTCTACTTATCATTCTTTTTTGGGGATTGACATGGTGGGGATGGAGTTTTTTGTATATGATGAGTTGGAGTTGGAGTTGTTGGCTGGTTGATTGTAGAAATTTTTTGTGGTTGAATTGCTGACTTAATCATGGAGAGGACCAAATTAGGAGTGTTTGGGTGCTTGGGTTGTAGCTGGTTGCTAGATTGATACTTCTTTGCTGCTCTCTGCTTTATTTTTGTTTACTAAATGTACACATGACAACACAAGCACTGAATTGGTCTTAGTAGATTTGACTACCTCCATTTTTTTGTGAAAAATATGTAGTTGTGTAGTGTATCAATTGTATATTCTGGTCTAACATCCATTATGTATATTTGTATAGTGCTTCTTAAGCACTACTTGACTATTTTGTAGTGCTGCACTACTACTCCTCCTTGGGGCTGTGCTGCTGCTTATATTTGATGTGATTATTATGATAGAAATATTAATGTTAATGTTGCTGCCATGCTGGAATTCTCTTGTTATGGTTGAGACTTGATACTTTATAATTGTGTGTTTGATTTGGACTGTTGTAATAGGTTTAGATTTATTAATATGTGTTAATGTGTTTAATAAATACATGTTTAATTTGACAGGCTGAATTTAAGTTATATTATAGTTGAGATTTGATACTCTATAATTGTGTATTTGATTTGGAATGTTAAGACTTTGTTGACAAGTTTGGAATTGTCTTCTTGTGGTTGAAATTTGAAAAAGAAAGGCTTAGTTAAAAAGAAGTCAGTAAAAAAGAAGTCATAATGGGCTCAAAATGTTATTTTGTAAAGGCCTAAAAGCCCAAAGCTTAGAATAGGAATTTTTAAAAATCCAACCCATATAACCGAACGAACCACACCAAGCCGCTAAGATTAACCGCACCTTGTGTAGACCGATTTTTATCTTCCAAAACTGAGGTGCTGTTAAGCATAGGGTGAAACCGCACCCTATAGATGTGGTGCAAAAAATCTCTTCAAAACCGACCAAACCGAACCATGTACACCCTTACGTAGAGTGACGGTTTAACACAACCCTTAGGAAGTGCATTCTGATTTAACAGGCTAGCCTAGTGCCATTAATGCAGTAAGGGCACGTGGCACGTTTCTAGTAGTTAATTGCTCGTACCGAAGCGTCTTTTCGTCTTCCATGTTGTTCCCCCTACATACATCTGTTGCTTCCCCCTCTCATTTTTACTTTTCGCAGCAAATTTTCAGATCCAGAGTGTTACCATCTACTTCCTTTTCAACCTTGTCCTCTCCGTCGCTTTTTGGTGACCATTCACTTGTTGCGCTCATCTACTATGCTTTGCTCGTTGCTCCTTCATATCGTCCTATTGGTAAGCATCCATTGCCTTTTACTGAGTTCTCTTTTTGTTTTTTACTTTACTCTAGATATTGTTTGCCCATTGTCTTCGTAGACCTACAGAATCTTAACGGTTTCATCTGTCACGTGTGGGTGACAAATGTCTAGTGAGGTGTCGAGTGATCAATCAAGGGTTCACAAATGAGCAGGCTACAATGAGGTGTATCCTTCTAGTCATGATAACCCCAACATCTCTCATGATGAAAGGGATCTATCTGCCAGTTCTCCTTTTGAGAAGGATAAGGACATGGACATGGTCAGGTTAGTGGGAGGTTCAAGAGGTGAGTTAAATAGTTCAAATGTAATCTACATTGATCCTCGCGTCCAGTCTGTTGTAGGTCCAGATGGCCTTAAGGAGTTTATTCTTCTCCCATTGTGGACAGTAAATTATTTTAATTCAACCATCAAGCAAAAACACTTCGAGAACCTTAGGGAGAGGTACCAGATCCCCATAGACATCCCTATCCATTTACCTTTTGAGTTTGAGAAGTGTTACTACGAGGGGGTCGAGGACGTCAGGGTATATGAGCAGATGTTCAAGGCGGGACTTAGGTTCCCTCCAAGCACTCTTCATCATCGTCTTCTTTAGTACCTAGGGCTTGCCGTCACTTAAATCTCTCCAAATGCCTAGAGAGTGTTTCTTGGTACAGAAGTCCTGATGGAGTCTTAAGTGACGGGGAGCGTAGGATGACGGTGGAGGAGTTCTTTTATTGCCACTGTCCATCCGAGATCAGCCAGTCCAAAGGTATATACAGCTTCCTCCCAAGGAAGCCTGTACTCAGGCTGGTGTGTGACACCCTCGACTCCAACAGGAACTAGAAAAGTTGTTATTTCTTCATTTAGGGTGACGACTGGATATGTCATCCCAATGACCAGGAGTTCGTGCCTGCAGACAAAACTTGGGGCATAATGCCTTCATCTGGTAAGTGTCCGTCTGATTTAAATTTTGTCTCTTTTTTATAGTTGCTAGTGTAACCGTCCCTTTCTTGTAGCTCGAAACTATCCAGAAGTGACCTTGGAGCAGTGGAGCATCCTGGAGAAAATTTTTGCGATTAAGTTGAAGAAGAGGACATGGACAGGCAAAGCTGGTTACCTTGGGTATGATCCACTAGTACTGCGACAGTCCTAAACCAATCAAAGCTGCCCTTCGCTACGATAGCTAGGCATGCAGACATAAGCCTGTCATTATTCATTTCCTTCTTTTATTTCTCAAAATTTATCTAACTCTTTCCTTCCATCTTCCTTGATGTAGAAATGGAGAAAGGCAAGATGAGAGCCTTTATTAAGCAGTAGACTGCTACGAAGAAAAAAATAGGAGGGCAGCTTATCTCCAAAGCCTACCATCCAAGTCAACCCGTCACTAAAGAAGAGCATGTCAAAGAAAACTGACCATCCCCCTAAAACACCCAAGGTGGCGGAGTCAATCGTCAGTGTTAAAGCTGAAATAAAAAAGACGCCTACTTTGCCTCGGTTCGGGGAAGGATAAGGGTCTCATGACAGGTCAGGTTCCCGTTACCCAAAAACCAGCCGTCCTCCTCCGCGAGGACCTTAATTATGCCCTCGAGCAGCTTTCGTCCATTATTAAAGTTGACGACTATAAGAACTTAAGCAATCATGCAATAGAGGCTTGGGGGGAGATGGGTCTCTTTAGCATCACATAGGTAAATATGTTTGCCCCTCTCCTTTTTGTTCAAATTGTCTCCATACACTTTTAACCCATTTTTTGGTTTTTGCAGGGAGTGCTAATGATGAAGGGTCTGATGGACCGTTGTCTCTCCCATGAGATGGTTTTGGACCGTGTTAGGGATTGGGCAAAAGCAACGGCGGCAGAGCTGGAGGAGTTAAAGGCCTGGAAGGTGGTTTAGGAGAAAAAACTTGCTGCATCAAAGCAATTACAAGGCAAACTAGAGAAGTAGACAGAGGTGCTGAGGAAGGTCCTTGAGGACAAGGAAGGAGAAATCAAGGACGCCAAGGACTAGCTTCGTCAGGCTAAGGAAGATGCAATACAAGAGTACCGTGACTCCAACGCCCTCTTATTAGAGTCCGGCAGCTCTTCCTTGACGGCTTTGATGACTACTTTCATCAAGTTAACGCCTCTTTTCTTGACCTGGACCTATCCCACATCTCCATCGACCCTCAGGCCCAGACTCCAGCCCAACCCATCTACTCTGAAAGCACCAATAAGTTGTTCACTGATGACATCGTCCACTTGAAGGGGACCAAACGGCAAATGGGAAGGATAGAGAAAACCTTGTGGACCAGGATTAGATTTTTCTTTCTTTTAATTTTTGTTTTTCACATGTAAAGATTTTTAGGAGAAATGTTTATTTTTAACCGTCGCCTATGGTTATTTAGGCCTTGTGTGTAAACATTTGCCCTTTGTTGGGTTTCCATAATATTTTGATGTTTGGTATTTTGATCATGTATCTATTAATGTATGTTTGCTATATATCCATCTACTTTGGGCTTAATAACTATAGACCAACCCTTGGGATGAACCCATCCTCTTTATAGATTCAAACCATTGCTTAAAATGAATCCGTCCTCTTTGTGGACTTGGTAAATATGTGTCATCCCTTTTAGGATGAACCCGTCCACCTTGTGGACTTAATAATATGATTCATCCCTTTAGGATGATCCCGTCCATTTTATGGACTTAATAAATATAATTCATCCCTTTAGGATGATCCTATCCACTTTGTGGACTTAAAAATATGATTCATCCCTTTAGGATGATCTCGTCCACCTCGTGGACTTAATCACCTCGTGGACTTAATAAATATTATTCCTCTCTTTAGGATGATCCCGTCCATTTTATGGACTTAATAAATATAATTCATCCCTTTAGGATGATCCTATCCACTTTGTGGACTTAAAAATATGATTCATCCCTTTAGGATGATCTCGTCCACCTCGTGGACTTAATAAATATTATTCCTCTCTTTAGGATGATCCCGTCCACTTTGTGGACTTAAAAATATGATTTGTTCATTTAGGATGATCCCATCCACCTTGTGGACTTAATAAATATTATTCATCTCGTTAGGATGATCCCGTCCACTTCGTGGACTTAATAAATATAATTATGTAGACATACACACAGCGTTTCCGAATAACTCCTCTTATTGTAATAAATACACAAGTAGAAATTGTTCTTTGAAAAAAATAAGAAATTGCCCTTTAGGCTTAAAAATTACTGTTGATAATAAAAAGTAACAAAAAGAAATAAACTGGAATGAGGAGTGTTGTCGCTCGTGCTTTCGTCTACTAGTAGTACTTGTTCAGGTGCTCTATGTTCCATAGATGGTGCAACTTTTGCCTGTCCAATGTCTCAAGGTGGTAGGTGCCTTTCCTTTGCCACGACGTGATCCTATAGGGTCCTTCTCAATTAGGTCCTAGCTTTTCCTAGGTGGGATCTCTTGTCTTGCTTATTACCTTTCAAGACAAGATCTCCAACCTGGAAGTCCCTGTTTCTGACTTTGGAGTTGTAATGCTTGGCCATGAGGTCTTGGTACTGTGCTAATCTCTGCTCAGCCATCGCCCTAACCTCATCCACCAAGTCAAGCTGAAGGCGCATAGCTTCATCATTCTTACTATTGTCATAATTTCCAATTCTATAGCTTGTGAGTCCGACCTCGACCGGGATGACTATCTCGCTTCCGTATACTAGTCGAAACAGAGTCTCCCCTATAGGTGTCCTTGCTGTCGTGCTGTAGGCCCACAAATCCCTGGGCAATTCCTCCAGCTATATTCCCTTTACCCCCTCGAGCCGAGTCTTGATGATTTTAAGCAAGGATCGGTTCATCACCTCGACTTGTCTGTTGGCTTAAGGGTAGGCGGGTGATAAGTAGTGATTCTTGATTCCCAACTGTAAGCAGAAATCCTGGAATGAATCGTTGTCGAACTGCTTCTTGTTGTCTAAAACCAGTACCCGAGGTATACCATACCTGCAGATAATGTTCCTCCATACAAAGTTTCGTACATTCTTCTCCGTGATAATGGCCAGGGTTTTGGCTTCCACCCATTTGGTGAAATAGTCTATATCGACTACTAAAAATTTCAACTACCTAACTGCTGTTAGGAACGATCCCATGATATCCAACCCTCATTGAGCAAAAGGCCATGGGCCGTCATTGGGATGAGCTCCTTTATTGGTTGCCTGATGAGGTTGCCAAACCTTTGACATTTGTCACAAGCTTTGACGTACATATGGGCATCATTTGCATGGAAGGCCAATAGTATCCTACCCTATTCAATTTATGTACTAAAAATCGTGATCCTAAATGGTTCCCACACGCTACTTCGTGGACTTCTCTCATGACATAATTTGATTCCTCAGAGTTAAGACACCTTAGGTATGGATGGGAGATGCCCCTTTTTACAAGATGCATTTTACTAGTACGAAATGCGCTGCCTGTACCTTTAGCTTCCTGGCAGCCTTCTTACCATCTGGTAACACACCGTCCTTTAACTAGGAGGTTATTAGTGTGGTCCAATTATTTTTGGAACCTATCTCTTGCATACTGACGTTGTTTATGAATGGTGAATTTTGAACAAAGGACAGAACCTGGCTAAGGATAAGCATGTGATCTACTGATGCGGCCTTGGCAAGGTGGTCGGCTTGCTCGTTCTCCTCCCTTGGTATTTGAACGAACTTTGCTTGGAGGCCGTTCGCTCGATACTTCACTTGCTCTAGGTACTTCTTCATCTGTTCACCCTTGCATTTGTAATCGCTGATACTTGACTAGTAACTACCTAAGAGTCGTAGTACATGACCACATTTGTAGCTCCTGCTACTTTGTACAAGATGCCTTTTATTAGTATGAACCGTGCTGCCTGTACCTGTAACTTCCTAGCGGCCTCCTTACCATCTGATAACACACCGTCCTTTAAGTAAAAGGTTATTGGTGTGGTCCAGTTGTTTTTAGTACCTATCTCCTGCACACTGACGTTGTTTATTAATGGTGAATTTTGAACAAAGGACAGAACCTGGCTAAGGATAAGCATGTGATCTACTGATGCGGCCTTGGCAAGGTGGTCGGCTTGCTCGTTCTCCTCCCTTGGTATTTGAACGAACTTTGCTTGGAGGCCATTCGCTCGATACCTCACTTGCTCTAGGTACTTCTTCATCTGTTCACCCTTGCATTTGTAATCGCTGATACTTGACTAGTAACTACCTAAGAGTCGTAGTACATGACCACATTTGTAGCTCCTGCTACTTTGTACAAGATGCCTTTTATTAGTATGAACCGTGCTGCCTGTACCTGTAACTTCCTAGCGGCCTCCTTACCATCTGATAACACACCATCCTTTAAGTAAAAGGTTATTGGTGTGGTCCAGTTGTTTTTAGTACCTATCTCCTGCACACTGACGTTGTTTATTAATGGTGAATTTTGAACAAAGGACAGTACCTGGCTAGGAATAAGCATATGATCTACTGATGTGGCCTTGGTGAGGGGGTTAACTTGCTTGTTCTCCCCCCTTGGTATTTGAACGAACTTCGCTTAGAGGCCGTTCACTCGATACCTTACTTGCTCCAAGTACTTCTTCATCCATTCGCCCTTGCATTCGTAATCGTTGATTACTTGACTAGTAACTACCTAAGAGTCGCAGTACATGACCACATTTGTAGCTCTTGTTGGTTTGGTTAGGTCTAGCCCTACAATTAAGGCTTCATACTTCCTTGACATTCTTTGGCGGCGTCATCTCCATTATGTCTTGTATCTTTTCTGGGTTAACCTCAATACCTCTTTGGGATATCATAAACCCTAGGAAATTTCCAACCGTCACCCTAAATGCACAATTTTTCGGATTTAGTTTCATGTTGTATGAACGAAGGGTATCAAAGGTTTCCTTGAAGTCGTCCAAATGGGCGTCTTCCTGTAGGCTCTTTACTAACATGTCGTTGATGTAAACTTGGATGTTCCTCTCAATCTGATGTGTAAACATCTTGTTCATCAACCTTTGATACATGGTACCCGCATTCTTGAGCCCAAACGACATTACCTTATAGCAGAAGAGACCCTGGCTGGTAACGAAAGAAGCCTTCTTCTGATCAGCTTCATCCAGCTTGATCTGGTTGTAGCCAGAGAATGCGTCCATGAAACTCAACAACTAGTATCTTGCTGTCAAATCTACTATAAAGTCAATTCGTAGAAGGGGGTAGCTATCCTTAGGGCATGCTCTGTTTAAGTTTGTGAAATTCACCCACATCCTCCACTTTTGGTTGGCCTTCCTAACCATGACCACGTTGGCCAGCCAGTCAGGGTAGTATACTTATCGTATGAATTCAGATTTAAGTAACTTGCAAATCTCTTCCACTATGGCCTTGTCTTGCTCCTACACGAACACCACTTTCTTCTAGCGGATGGGAGAAAATAAGGGCGAGACATTTAATTTGTGGACTATGGCCAACGGATCGATTCAGGGCATGTCTTCATAGCTTTAGGCGAAAACGTCCTTATTTTCCCTTAGAAATAGTGAGCGCCTGGCGGACTGGCAGGCTAGCAAGAGTACATATTCTTGTCGTTCACTCAGGCTTAAAGTCATCAAGGAGTACCTCTTCCAACCCTTCAACTGGGTTCGGCCACCGTTCACTGTTCTTCTATGCACATGGTCTGTAAATGGTCTCCCATCTCCAGCATGGCGATGTAGCACTCGCATGCTACTACTTGATCCCCTCGTACCTCTCCTATTTCGTATTCGATGGGGAACTTGATCATCAGGTGATAAATGAAGGTTACGGCCTTTCACGAATTAAGGGTAGGGCGGCCCAAGATGGCGTTGTAAGAGAATGATTAGTCCACAACCAAAAACGTGACATCCTTGGTGATTTGTTGAGGGTAATCACCAATGATTACGGGCAAAGTGATTGGGCCGAGTGTGTACACTCTTGTTCCTCCGAATCCAACGAGTGGTGCGTTAGTTGGAATCAACCATTCTCTCCCAATCCTTATCTGCTGAAAGGCTAGGTAGTAGAGTATATCAGCAGAGCTCCCATTGTCCACCAAGCGTATCATCATGTGGGTGATGGAGACGTTGAGCGTCCTCCTCTGTGAACCCGACTACAGGGTTATCAATGCGCGCCATCTTCAGGACCAAACCCGTCAGCTGGACATTATGAACCATCTTGAGATAGGTCTTACGCACCTTCTTGGTCGAACGGGAAGTTGTGGTGCCCCTACAATCATCCTTATGTCTCCTATGGGTGGTTTAGGACGCTCGTTTTCCTTCTAGGTGCCTTGCTATTATGGTTGGTCTGTCCTTTCTTTGCTGACAAATCTTTGCAATTTTTCTTATCTGGTCAGGGCTTTTATCTATTGCCTAAAGTAATAGTAATCAGATGTATCGTGGCCATGGTCTCGGTGGAAACGACAATACTTGTCTCTAGACCTCTTATTTGGGTTGCCTTTTAGCTTGCCAAGAAATTTCAAGGATCTTTCGTCCTTGATCTACATCAGGACCTAACCAATTAGGGCATTCAGTGGGGTGAAACTTGCAAACCTCCTAATTGGGAGTTTGGAGCGCCTATCCTCTCGTCCTTCTCCTGTCCTTGTGGCTTTCCGTCCCCTATCTTGTCGCGTTTCTTCTTGTCTTTCTCTCTTTCTAGGCTTTTCTTCTCGGGCAAGCAACGCGTCTTCTATGTTCATGTACTTAGTAGCCTTGTAAAATAGATTAGACATAGTTTTTGGGTCGTTTTTGTACAAGGAAAACAGAAACTTTTCCTTCCGTAACCCATTAGTGAACGTAGCCACGAGTATCTTGTCGTCAGTTTCATCAATCGAAAGGGTCTCCTTATTGAAGAGGGTGATGTAGGACTTCAGTGTCTCATCTTCCTGTTGCTTGATATTCATCAGGCATGCAGTGGATTACTTATATCTGTGCCCCCCGATGAAGTGCGAGGCGAACTGGGCGCTCAACTCCTTGAAGGTATTGATAGAGTTTGGCGTCAACCTACTGAACCATAATCTTGAGGGTCTTGAACGACTCCAGGTGGTCCAAAAAGTCCCTTAACCCGTCGTAGGCTTCTACTTGTGGCATACGGAACTTCGGTGGGAAGGGGAATGAAGTGACAGGTGCAATGAAGGGAGAATTCGTCTGGTGTACAAGTTCATCAAGATTGCTTAATACCCGTCCTCTGAGGGCGTTCATCATCAATTCCATTTGTTCCTTCATTATCTACATCTCTGCAACCAGGTTCGGTAGGGCGATTTCTGTGGCAGTCATTCTACTCACAGCAATGCTTCCTTCTGGCCCTTCTCTATTTTGACTACAATTGGTGTGCTAAAGAATGTCCCCCTCCTGCTCCTCCTCTTGATTTTGGGGCTTAATGTCCCTTTGGTATAGCTACTCTTCTAGGTCATGGTTTTGCTTGGTGAGGCGTTCAACAACCACGGCAAGAGTCTGAACCTGTCTCTTAAGGGTGGTAGTACGTAGTTCGTCTCCTTGGTTATTATTGGTGGTTGCTATCGAGTGAGTAAGCACCACGCAACTTTTTGTCTGGGAAGCAGTAATATGGCTTATGTGTGTTCTTACAGACGGCATCAATTGATGATATCAAAATTCGTCAGTTAATCACACGGTCCTCACGTGCTTGAGACAACACCTGCAGAACACAGAAAAAGAAGACCTCAAGAGAGTAATAGTGTGGTATCGGCCAAATACCCTTCGAAAGTTAAGTCAAAACTTTGGCAATTCTAGAGTGCCAAAGTTGGAGAAAATTATGCGTACTTTAATCTTTGAGGGTTTTGGGTTTTTATAGTAGTATAGAACCGACTTTGGTTTATTGACGAAGAGGAATATTTCCTTATAGGGAAGATCCTCATAAATACAGGTATTTTACGGGATCTTTTCCATATAGAGATTCTGTTGACTAGGGTTAATGTGAAGCACAAGATATTTCCATTTGAAGCTCCTTGAGGACCAATTAAACCATGTGGGTACCACGTGACTTTGTCACCTTCCACTTTATATTTGTCTTCTTTCTTGTCCATCCGCCATAGAGAGTCCATCCACCTGCAACACGTTCCGTCGTGTTGCTTCCTTCCTTTGACCGTCCCCAACCTAGTATGGCAGGTTCTGTAAAATCAAACGTCTACTTTAATTTTGTCCTCTTCAAAAAGTATAGGCAAGAGAAACGGTCCTAAAATAGTGTTTTTTTTTTTTTTTTAAGATAGTTTTGACATATAACATCCATTTATGATAATTGCTCTTTATTATCATACCAAGACACCTTGTAGTACCACACAAGTAGAATATCGAATTAGAAACACTTTCATTCATATCATAAGGGTGTTAAAAAATTAAACATGATTTATATAATTTATAAAAAAAAATAGAGTTAATATTGTTAGAAAAATATACTTTCATTTTTAACAATATAAAATGATGTGTGTGTGTGTGTGTGTATAAAAATGAATAAGCATGATCCAGAAGTTACGTACCTGAATACACCAAGGATGGGTGGTCCTTGAATACACCATAAGATTGGTATGAAAATTGTAAGATCCTATTTTTTGATTAAAAAAAATTTAAAAATACCAATAATTATAATTCATAATATATATTAAAGAAACATTGGAAAAAAGAAGATGTAATTTTTTATACAAATTACTGAAATATTTTTATTGCAATAAAATATTAAAAATATTTTTATTGTTATTTTTACTTTATTGCAATAAAAAATATTCTTGTTATAATTTGTTACAACAAAAATTTTGTTGCGATAGGTTACCGTAATAGTACAGTTGATCATTATAAATAACATTATCGTCATTGTTAGCAGCATTAACAAATTAAACCTGAAATTTAAGCAATGCTACAGCTAATTATGCTAACTAAGAAAATGGACACATTCTCCTAATCATGCTAACTAAGAAAATGAAATGAAAACTAAAGATTCATATGGATTCACAATCACCAAAGATATAAAGAAAGATTCAGCCTAGAAATGAGAATTAGAGATTACATAAAGAATTATCAAACCCTAGAAATCATAATCATGCTAACTAAGAAAATGAAATGAAACCTAAAGATCCATGGATTCACAATCACCAGTGATATAAAGAAAGATTAAACCTAGAAATCAAAGATTACATAAAGAATGATCAAACCCTAGAAATCAGAATCGGAGATTATATAAAGAAATATCAAATATAAAGAGACATTAAACCTAGAAACTATGAATATGAGATGAAATCTAAAAGATACATATAAAAATCAAGATCGAGATCCTACACAGGATCAATGAAAGGGTTCAGGGATTGGATAGTAAGATCCTACTTTCCAATTAAAAAAAAAATAAAAAATACCCATAATTATAATTCATAATATATATTAAAGAAACATTGGGGAAAAAAGAAGTAATATTTGATACAAATTAGTGAAATTACTAATAAAGTACCAAATTACAAATTACTACAACAAAAAAACCTTATTGCAACAAAATTTATTATTGCAATTAACTTCAAACAATTAACTTCAAATTGTTGCAATAAACCTCTATTACAATGGAAAAAATTTCGTTGCCCACTGTTGTGATAAAGTTTTTGGCAATGGACTATTGCAACAAAAATTTCGCTACAATAGAGTTTTGTTGCAATAAAATATTTTTATTTTTATTAAAAATACTTTATTGCAACAAAAAATATTGTTGCTACAATTTCTTGCAACAAATTTTTGTTGTGATAGTGTTACAATACGGTTGATCATTATAAACAACATTATCGTTATTGTCAGTAGCCACATGACTCGTATCATTCATTAGATAATCATCAAAATCTCTTAATATTGCATTTGGGGGTTTTTATTGCAATAAATTTCAAATTATTGTAAAAAACCTCCATTGCAACGGAAAAAATTTCGCTCCCCACTATTGCGATAAAGTCTGTGACAATAGACTATTATAACAAAATTTTCGTTGAAATAGAGTTTTGTTGCAATAAAATATTTTTATTATTATTAAAAATACTTTATTGCAAGAAAAATATTCTTGTTATAATTTGTTGCAACAAAATTTTTGTTGCAATAGGTTACTGTAACAATACGGTCGATCATTATAAACAACATTATCGTCATTGTTAGTAGCCACATAACCCGCATCATCAATTAGATAATTATCAAAATCTATTAGTATTGCATTTAGGGGTTCATTCACTTCATTTTAATTGGCATCACCAATTGAAGAATGCATCACAAGGTTGTGGATTCATAGTGGAGAAAATCTGAAAATTAGAAAAGCATAATTCAATATTTTTGTGTTTGTGTATTCCCTTGGTGTATTGTATATGATATGCATATCATATTCAAGACACCAATAGATGACACAAGACACCAACAGATTAAACTTGAAATTTACGTAATACTACAGCTAATTATGCTAACTAAGAAAATGGACACATTCACCTGATTATGCTAACAAAGAAAATGAAATGAAACCTAAATATTCATATGGATTCACAATCACCAGAGATATGAGGAAAGATTAAACCTAGAAATCAAAATCAGAGATTACATAAAGAATGATCAAACCCTAGAAATCAGAATCATGCTAACTAGGAAAATGAAATGAAACCTAAAGATCCATGGATTCACATCACCAGAGATATAAAGAAAGATTAAACCTAGAAATTAGAACTTAGAGATTACATAAAGAATGATCAAACCCTAGAAATCAAAATCAAAGAATACATAAAAGGACCCAACTGTGCGTTACGCCCACACCCACGAACTCCATGCAAAATGGCCTAACGCATCTCTGGTGGCAAGCTTTGAATGAGAGAGAGGGAGAGGGAGTGAAGACTGAGGACTGAAGGAGAGAGAGAATCAAAGAAAATATGATATGGAGAGAGACAGAGAACGTGGAGTGGGAGACGAAGAGAGAAAATATTAATTTTATATTATACCATTTGCTACAGTTCCATCATAGAAGTAAGACCACATTGTAGCGAGATTGTAAAATAATTTGCAATTGGAAACTTGGTAATGCATGTTTTTTGTGCCTTGATGCTAAAATATACCAACATATGGCATATGGAAGACTGGGTGCTAATGCTTTTAGGGCCATTTTTTACAAGCCCAAAGCAAATGGTCGAAGCAAAAATTAAAGTCTGAATGTTATAAGTTACCAGCCTAAATAAACCCAGGCCTGATATCCTTTCATTTTTCTACCTCATGTGGCCCAAGTCCACATAAAAGATTTCGGCAATTAATGGGCTCTAAGGAAAATATTATAAATGAGTTTGGAGCATTTGAAAGACCCATAAGCCTATGAATGATGCATTGTGTAAACCAAGCACTCACTAAAAATTGGCCTAAAACTGTTGAGTACTCATACAAACATGCATTACCGAGTTTGAATTTAATTATATATTCAAATATAATTAGGAAAACCTAATGTACTATACCTAAGTTTTATCTAGGTGAAAAGTGAACAATTAAAAAAGTAAGTGTTTATGAGATAACATAAGGCCCAAGGGCACGTTAGCGTTAGGATTTTTATTTTTTACTTTAGTCCCCCTCAAGCTATATATGCTAATACCATTGGGGGATTGGCCACACTTTTTATTAATGGATTCTTTTTGAGTCACATGCATAAGAGGGTTGAGATTTAAGAGAAAACCCTAGAGCACCAGAAGACTAGGGTTTTTTCAACTAAAAGAGCCCACATTCTTGGCCAAGTGAATCATCAATGAGGTGGAGATCAAGGAGATTTCAAACATTATTAGCTAGAATTTCAATTTTATTGTTATTTTTTAAAAAGATTTGATACATCTAGGTTTGTTTTCTTCTACTAGAATTTTCATTCTCAAATTGGCATGTGTTTGTATTATATATGAATTACATCCTAGTTTTAATTTTGCTAGACATAGGCTTTGTAAATTGTAATAGTAATCACACCTGTTGGTTGTTTTCCCTTGTCAACCAAGGCTTGTTAATTTTATGTCATTTTTCTTGGAAAGAGGACAAAAACAATTTTACTCTTAGAGCAACTGCACTAGTCAGTTTAAAATAGAAAAAGTTGTATATTTTATACATTTTTGTTCAAAACTAACCACATTAGTGAGTCTATAACACCCACATTTTTTCAATTTACACTATAACTGCTGCTATGTAAATCAATATTTTATTTCATTTTCTCTCTCACTCGTCAAACCTGTCTTCTTCTTCATCTCACTATCTCTCTCTTCGAGCACAACCGATTAACCTCCACCAACAACCACAACAAAGTGCCACCTAAACATCACCACAACCCAGCACCACCACCATCACAACACATAATAATCCAACCAAAAAATAAATATAAAATCAATGAAAAATCAAACCCAAATTTAACAGGAAATCAAACTTAAAATCAATGAAAATCAAAGCCTTAAATCAACCGAATCCTGTGAATGGAAAACCTAAAACAAATCTCAACAGACTCAACAAAAAACCATCAACCTAAACCCAAATCGTCAGAGGCTTGCGTATGCTGTTGCCAACGAAGATGGAGTAGCACCATCGCCATCACCACGTATAGAGGTCGATGACTGAGTGAGAGCAAGCTTAGAAGAAATCTGCATGTGAGTGTGTGGGTTTTGGATGAGAGAAAACTAAGAAGAGAAGGATGAGAGAGTGATAAGGGATCTGAGAGGGAGAGAGATGAGGGATCTGAGATGTAGAGAGTTCAGTTTGTGAGTAAGGGATAAGAGAGAGGCCAAGAGTAAGAGAGAGGCCAAGAGTTTGGGGGAGGAGAGGAGACGTGTGAGATATGAGATATTTTATTATTTTAATAAAATAATAATAAAAGAAGAATAAAAATGGAAAAAATTCAATAACGAAACAGCAAACACATTTGAGCAAACACGCTCATATATGGTCCCAACATAATTAAGGCTAATCAAAAGAGAGACAGATGCTGGTGGAAGAGAAAAAACAACAAAATTTTGAGAAAGTAAAGTACCTCTCCTAGCAAGTATATTAGTACACCTGTTGACTTCTCCAAAGCAACGTTGGCTTCTAATTCTCATAATTTTCTTAAGTCCATCTTTACAATGTGCTACAATAACATCATTATCATTCGAGCTCCCATCATCCTTCATCAATATATCCACTGCAAGCTTCAGGTCCAACACTGTTACCACAGCAAGCAAATTTAATTCAATATACATATTAATACCATCCCGCAAAGCCCAAAGTTTAGGCTGCCACACTGATACCGGTGGTAAATCCTATGGACTAGTTCACACTTAACCCTTTCACTTTATCTACAACCAAAGCTGTCTCGTTTTAATACAACTCAACCAACTTGTTCACTTCATCCAATATAACCTTTAATGCCTCTTTTTAAAGCTCTACATCTTTTAACTTTTTAAGTGATGTCCTAAAAATTTCTCATATCTTATTCACACATTAAAAGTTTGTCTAAGCCTATCTAAAACTACTTCCATCCCATTATATGTAAATCCTATATAAAACTACTTCCAATCCATTTAAACTAATATATATTTTCTTGTAAAAATTAATTATTAATTCAAATATAAGTTCATTGCTAACGCATGAAATAAAATTATTGCATTATGATTACAAAAGTGACATCAAGAAGTGACAAGCTATCTTATTCTTTTCTATGTTGTGGCACCACCTGAAAACATAGACATTGGCAAGGTGGAAGCTGTTCATTATTGGCCAAAGTAGACATTTGGTTTTTGAAGTTTGAAATTGGTTTCATTTGAACCTGTCATGTTTAATTCAGTTTTCATTTTTGGTCCTTCATGTTGATTCAACTTTTCTGTTTAGCCCTTCAAAAAAATTAAATGAAAATTTGAAAACATAAATGGTGAAATAAAAAATTAAATTAAACATGAATATTTAAAATAAAGATTTTAACACGTAAAAGGGTCAATATAAAAACAAATCAAACATGAAATTCCAAAATGAAAAATTTTGAAACGTCTTTCATTATTGTGGTGGGAGAGTGCATCAATTATCTACTAGAAGAAATAAGTGAAAATAGACAAAGGTTCTGTGTTCTATTCTTTGGCTAGTGAAAGGTCAATTTGTAGGATAGTTAGGTGTTCTTTCACATATCCCTTACTAAAACTGATTTTGTTTCTTTCTCTTTGTTGCTTTTTTTTTTTTTTTTTGAAGGGTCTTTCTCTCTCTTTGTTGCTGAATAAAATTAATAAGGGAAGAGGAATAGAAGATGGATAGGACAAGAAGACATAATATCATTGGTGAGGATACGATGGGAATGGGATTGGGATATTTAGAGCTTGTTTGGTTTGGGGCTAACTCATTACTCAACATCCATCACTCATAACTCATAACTCAAACTCATTATCCATCACTCAAAACTCATTACTCATGAGTAATGAGTTTTGAGTGATGGATACTGAGTTTGAGTTGGCCCTAACAACCTAAAACTCAAAATAATTTGTTTGGTTCATTACTCAAATTTTGATATCACTCATTTTTTCCCCTTTTTAGTGAAGCCCACACCGGCCATAGGAACAGAACGGTAACCTCAACCCATATAAAAAATGTTTAAAAACTTCTCCCTTCTTCTTTAACACATGCTGAGTCCCTTCTTCCCAATTTCAACAAATACCCATTCTTCCCGAATCTTAACACTCTCTGAATCCAATCGCAAGCTCTCCGATTTCCATCTCTAACCCATGCCATCAAATACCCATATCCAACACACTGGAGATTCCATATCACATCTCTAATACCCATCTCCCCAAATACCTATCTCCAGAAAACAGAGAGACCCATCTTATGAAGTTGTGCACAGACCCATCGAAAGCAAAATTCAAAGACCATCTCTAGCAAAAATAAAAAATTTCCAGTGAGTTTTTGTTTTCGTTTCTCAGTTGTAGTGCTCTGCTTCTCTTGCTCTATTGGTCTTCATTTTGTTTTCTTTCTCTGCCTTGAAAGAAACACCGAAATTCATGAATGGGTTCCAAAACTCATATCCCTACTTGCTTTATTATTTTCCCCACATCTCTTTTTTCTGATGTATGACTTTATGACTACTGAAAATTGTGTTTTAATTTTGAGTTTGTTTAGCTTTCGATGACTATGGTCTGAGGTCAGGAATGTGGGTATTTGGTTTCTTGTGTCTATACTTTGAGGTCAGGAATGTGGGTATTTGGTTTCTTGTGACTATGCTCTAAGGTCAGGATTGTGGGTATTTGGTTTCACTTGCAAGTATGCTCTGAGTTTTTCTAGATTGTTCTCATGTGATTCTGCCTCTATGGTGTTTGTTTGTTTTTATTATAATTGTTTATTTTATGCTATGTGCAGAGGCTATGGTGTTTGAACTAATGTCAGAAGGAAGTAACTACTACTCCAGCTCTAATGGCCATCTATGCGACATGGATCGCTATGTGGTTAGGACATCATTGAAGCTCCATAACTTTGGTAGGAGGTTTTATGGTTGTAGGGAATGGCCGCCGGTGAGTTTACATTTGTGTTTAGTTACATTGTTTGTGTATGTCATAAATTCATTCATTTTGCCTTAATTGATATTGTCATGTACACTGTAGGATGATGACCAACATTGTAAATTTTTTAGATGGTTGGATAGCAACACCCGCAAGCGTGGCGCAGAAACAGCACCAATTGTAATAGCAAAGTTCAAGAGGCTGGAGAATGACGCAATGCTTGCTACTGAGGGTGAGAAAAAAGCACGTGCATCAATAGAAGAAGCACAAGAAAGGGAAAGAGCTGCAAAGCGAAAGGCAAAAAAATGTAAGGTTGCACAAAGGATTGTTGAAGAGAAGATGAACACGTATAAACAAGTTCTAGTTCTCTCATGGGTGTTGTTTATTGTATTCTACTTATTTAGTACTAGGTTTGGGGATGTTGGAAGGAGCCAATTGTGTCTGCCATGAGAGTGTGGTGTATGTAATAGGCAATATGTAACCCATTGAGTTTGGACACATGACTCCAACAATCTGCTGTAACACGACATTTTAATTTAATATAATGACTCTTTGATGAATGTCTTTCTCCATATTAATTTCAGCTTGGTTAAAGAAGGTATCCTAGCTATCAAGCCCCATATATAAGAGTATCCAACAATCTACTGTAGTTTTTCTTAGTTTACCAACAAGTAAAAAATTGCAGGTTCAAGCATCCATTACTGTGAAATTGTGCAAAACTCTAATACCACCTAAAAACTTGTGTCCATTATCTTTATCCACCAAAATTTACTGATAGTGTCACACCAATAAGCTGCCACCCCATTTATCAAATTGTTGTCATATCTCTTTGACAACTCTCAAGTAAACACGAACAAGAGGAAGCTCATGAGTCCAAGCCCCTCACAAAAGACTAAAACTGCCTTTAACCATATCACATACACATAGCACATACATAATTATCCACATGTAACCATATCACATACATAATATATGATCCTTGAAAAATACTCCATTGCAAAAAGGTATTACATACAAATGCATATAAGCATGTCCACCTGTACTTACATTACCAATAGGTATTACATACACCTACTTTAAAATTGCCAAAAGGAATTACATCAGAAATGTCAATAGGTATTGACATTAGCCATTACATGTAAG
This sequence comes from Castanopsis chinensis, assembly GCA_032878915.1. NCBI lineage: Eukaryota > Viridiplantae > Streptophyta > Magnoliopsida > Fagales > Fagaceae > Castanopsis > Castanopsis chinensis. The sequence continues at coordinate 5,426,113 of JAVQMG010000113.1, forward strand.
CATGTCCACAGTTAATCTAAATTTACAAAAAAAAAAAAAAAAAATCATCATAATGTCTAAAAGAATGCATCATGTATCATGCTAAGTGACTCCCAGCCACAGTACTTAGACCTATACAAAAGCCCCAACCAAAAGTCATAGGAATATGTACTAGCTTTATACAAAAGTCCCAACAAAAAGGGTGAATCCTTGGACATGCCAACCGTCAACCTCGGTGTTGCATGTACTCCTCCCATATGCAGTTAGTCATATCATCCCTAAATTCATCCATTTCTCTCTACCCTGCATTAGACATCTCCCTCACATGTCTCATTTCAGCACTTGTACTCAACTTAGGAGAATTCCCATTGTTTCCAATTTGTATATCATCCCTATCAACATCAAGGTTCTCCCACGTGTTAAACATTACATCTCTTCGATTATTGATGCGCATAAAATTATGTAACGCAGAAACAACGAAACGCTGACGATATTGCTTATACTTCGCCATACAACTCAAAATAGGAAAGCAAGCCTTCAGGACTCCAAAAGCCCTCTCAATCATCATGCGCAATAAAGAGTGTCTATAGTTAAACAACTCTTTCCCCGATTTCGATTGCCTAGTACTCCTCCTGAATTCTGGGCATGATATCGAGTGGCCTTATGTGGTGGAAGAAACGATGCACCAATGGGGTACCCAAATCAACCAAGTAATAGGAACCTACAAGAATAGCATATCTAAATCAGTAATAATAAAAATTACACATATTGGTAAAAGTAATGGATCAGTAATAATCAGGGGATTAAATCGGTAAAATAATCAGTAGAGCCTCTATATTCTAATTCTGGTACCAGTCGAATATCTATATTCTAATTCAGGTACCAACAACATGATCTTGTACTTGTTCAGCCACAAGACAGCTTAAATCAGATGGTTTCTTAGCACTCTAACATGTAATTAAGTTAATCCCATTGTTTTGACTAGGGGGGTCTGTGGCTTTGGAGTTTTATTATGTGATACAAACACAAAAACACAATGTGGATTAGCTTCAGTTACATTAAAGTTAGAACTAACTCAGCTAGAAGCCTAGAAGAGTTATAAGAGTCAGATGTGAGACTAATAGCATGCTTTTTTAATTTCCACGAATTTCTAGAGAAGCGATATTCTATAAATAGAATGACTTATTAAATGGCATCTAGGATACATCAGTTTGGTTTCTGGCTGTTTGTTTGCTAATTTAGGTAGCAAAAATATCTACAAACTTCACCCAATTAAATTCATATAGCAGGTACTACTATAGGGGGAAAAACTGAAATATAAAATTCATAGAAATAATCAAATTCAAGTGTCTGATATGCTTTATTTACAACCACACCCTTTCCCTATAGGGCCTACACCCCTTAACCAACTAACTACCTACTTGACACCCACGCACCCACATGCAGGCACACACACACACCCTTTCAGGAATTCATGCACCACCTTGCACACACACGCGCGCACCCCCCTGCACACCCTTACACAACTATAACCGTCACACTTACTTACAAATATCTTCATAGCATACAATATACCACTGTCACAATACAATACCTATCACACTAATCAAGTATTATAGCCAGCTGATAGCTATAAACAAAATAGTAATACAAACTTGAACATGATAAGCTTAAAAAGACAAGCATATCTGATGTGAGTGATTTTTTATTTAAATTCTACTTCATTCTTCATGATCTAGCCAAACTTTTATTTTTTAAAATTTGGATAATAGCTGCTTGGGTGCATATATACATCAGTTTATATAAGGCCAGCTAATTAACATATCTCAAGTACAATGGAAAAAGAAAAGGAACTATGAAAAATCTGATCTAGAGGAAAGTACCAAAAATAGGACTTACTTTTTTGTTTTTCAAAAACATGACTTACTTTACCAAGATTAAAGAGGAAATCAATGCCAAATTACAAGAACAGCAAGTTTGATTAAAAAAAAAAAATCTTCTTGTAAATTTTTAATTTCTATGTTTAACATTCAACATTTAGTTGATAGTCTCCTTCATTTTTGGCAGGATTGGGTCAATTCTCATAAAATTAGCAGAAAACTAGGAGAGCATGTTTTGGTACTTTCCTCTAGATCAGATTGTACAGAGTAGATATGATTTAAAAAGGAACTCACAAATTGCAACCAAAGCTGACAAACTTCAAGGAACAATCTCTTTCATTTTTGGTTTGCCATTTTTTTTTTTTTTTTGGGACAGTTCCTAGACTTGAATGACTGATGGAACAAAGTTCTTAAGGTCTATCCTCCTTTGCATGAATGAAATCATGAATGTAACACAGCTATCCAAAGCATAAAAAACAATAATATAGCAACCAACTCATTCCATAGAAGTAATAGTCAAAACTTAAGGTTTAAAGCTCAATCTTTAAAGCCTAAGGGCACGGCTTGGTCACAGAAATAGAGGACTAGCTGCTGCTTGCTTGTAGCAGCGAAAATTTAAAGGCTGCGATACATATGAGGCAGAATTTAAGTTAAAGATGCATACCTTACGGAGGCCATGGGAATCCATGCTTTGGGTCTTTAATAGCTTCTTCAAACACCCTTGAGTCATTCGCACTTCCCTCCCAACCAGAATGGACATATGTAAACCACATGTCATGGTCACATGCACACATGACGTTGGTTATAATAGTGCTTTTGTGACTCCTGTGAGGATGTAGTCTTCCCGTTGAAGGCCAAGCATTAATATGTGTTCCCCCGGTAGCTCATATGCTTCTCTACATTGAATAGTGTCAATTAGTTGAAATACTATACAGTAATGTGTGAACAACCATTTTGGAAGAACTAATATTATGGAATCATTTACCTCATACCAAGGGTAGTACTTGTTGCTCCCCTACAAATGCTTTAGAAGGCCTACCACATTCGGATTAGGCTTGATTAAATGTTGGCCATATGTGTAGACAGCCCGCAACACCCTACGGAACTTGCAGTCCATAGTTTCAATGGAATGTTAAAATTTGTCTGCCACAGGTCGCATCCGAGTATTATGGCAGACGATGTACAAGAATATGGCCACTGCCTCCTGCACGTCAACACACCCCTTCCCTTCCTTCAAGTACCCATAATGTTTCAGCTCATCAACCAAGTGGTAGAATCGATCTAGTGTCATGCGGAACATGTCATGACAATTGGTAGGATTGCCATCTCTCACTTCAGCCATATAATTGCTTCCACTCAAAATGCTAGTACGTTGTAGGCGCTTGTCAAAATGCCGCTAGAAATATGCCACCATCTCGCCAATAAGTGGAAATACAAACCAAAACTCCTCCTCCTCGCTGTCATACTCCAAGTCCATGTCTGCACCAGTGGTCATGTCATCATCACAGTCATTGATATCCATGCCATCATCACTGAAACTAATGTCCATGTCATCATCACAACCACCAATGTCGATGTCATCATCGTCGGAGTTAAAATAAGCATCGTCAAAATCATTCTACCAGAAAGGATCACTGGGGGAGACCATTATACCATATACCCTGCAAAAACCAAAGTATTAGAACTAAACATATTGCAATATATAAACGGACAAATTAATATAAAGTACTAAGGGAATTGCAATAAGGTTAGCTGAACTCACCTTACAATGTAAGTAACATGAACTAAATAGCAAATATTATAAAAAAATATAATACTATAAAAAAAATATAAAAAATAAATAAAAAAATAAAAACACTGAGTACATAACAAAGCCCACACACTAATTTATATAACATCAAATTCACAAGCATAGTTCACAACCCTTTAACATTACAATAAAACTACATTAAATAAAAGTGTTCAACCGAATAAGAGAAATAAAACCAAATGTCGAACATTGTCCAAGCACACACACACACATAAAGTCCTTAAATAGTACTTAAAAATTAAACCAAGTGATTCACACCGAAATCACATAACAAAACATCACAAAAGCAATCCCCATTAATTATGAGACTGCTAAGCATGGCGCTCCATCCACCTCCTCCTCCTATGCAATGGCATGCCCATGAGCAACACCATTTTCTCTTTCTTTTGGAGAGCCTCGACGATGTTAACATAGGTGTCATCATCAAGATCTTCATACTGGTTCAGCACTTCTAAAGCTCTCCCAAGCGAGCAACGATCAACACCACTGGCAGATTGTGCAATATGATCAGAACTACCAGTAGACTTTCCCTTTTTGTTGGAAAACCTTTCCCTTGCCAAGTAAGTGTACTCTTGAAGAACCATGGTCATCTCACTAATCCTATCCACTTTCTTGGCAACCTTCTTCCCTTTTGTATTAGGCTCTTCCATGGGACGTTAGTCCACACGTTGGGTTTGCTCATCAATAAGGGGATCGTCTTGGGTTATGCCCTCCATGTTGGGATTGTAGTAATCATCATCACCCAACTGGATATGACGTGCCTCATTGGCAAGTTCCTCCTCCAAGGCACACTCTTCATCACTATCTGGGCTGCCATGTTTGAGGAAATTTGAAGGGAACCGGTTGCAGTATTAGAGGCAAAAAGTTGCTTCAGCTTATCATAATTAGGACACCCTTTCTTTCGTAATGCAGCTGCCTTAGAATCCCCCTGAAATGACAATATATACATCAAAATCCTGCTAATATGAAATAGAAAATTATAAACAAATATGCAAAGAATTAGGGTAGTAAATATAGCATACCGCAATCATGTTAGCCCACACCTCCTCAGCAGTAGTAACCGTTTCGGTTGTCTCATCCCACCCCAACCCGGTATGCCTCAAAAGCTGGCCCCACTTTCGCTATTTTTGCCTAAGCCTGTTATGCTTATCTTTCACTTGATTAGGGAGGAAACTCTTCCCAGCTTGCTCATTTAGGGTTTTCGTAAATGATAGCCAAACTTTAGCCTTAAAGACACCATGTTCCATATTCTCATTTTGTTGTTCATCGACCATAATGTCAATAACAATTTGTTCAATGTGAGGAGGTCACATTTTGTCGTCAGCATCCCGAATTTCTTGTCCCATCTAATACAAATTTCTCAACACAATTGCATATGTTAATATATATGTATATTAATAATTCTATGAATGGGCCACTTGAATCTCTAACCAACCACTCAACTTAAGTCAAGAAGAAAAGAAAACCTATATAGAAAGAAATTTATTTCATAATTCTTCAGGTGCTAGTTTCACAATCAGCTGCAGTACTAAGATGTAAAGAAATCAAAGGAAAAGATACTACCTACTGCTAGTGACATAATTTGCAGAGAAAATCAACTAAAACATACCAACTAATAGTAAAAATAGAAAAACCACATATTTCTCTTCAAGGCAGAATGATAAACTTAAATATAAAAGACTCACAAACAACCATAAGCATACAATCACATAGTTTCTAATAACACATGTAAGTTTCTAAAAACAATAGACATAATAGAGTATCCATAATGAGACAGTTGTGCATTATAACATGCTATATGGAAGAAAATGTCAAGCAATAAAGAAATAGATCAATCCTACTTTAATTAATAGTCATTCAAGTGATTAACATAGAACTCATCTGCCATAAAATTAGGCCTTATTAGCCCTGTTCCTCAATGTTCTGTTATAGGGTATGTTGTTTTGGCTATGGCTTTTTTTCCAATGATTTCTCATTTTTGAATTTCATTTCTGGTTCTTTACATTTGAAGCATAAGACTCATATGGGAATTTGTCACATTCCCTATGTTGAATACTACCAAGTATATCATATCATTGAACATGTCACCTAGCATATTTTGGTAAAGCCACATTGTAGTGGTACCAGCAACAAGCTAAATATAACCAATAGGATATTTCATCCACAAATCCACGAACATCAAAATCTAATAAAGCTCAAGTGCTCAACTAACCTAGTAAAAAAATGTGCATTTGTTCATAATGGCATGGCCTCCATGTAAGGAGAAGAATAATTACCAATAGGACATGCCACCACACGACCAATGTGCAAGGAAACAATTTACATGTGACTTAGCTCATCAAACACGATGCTTAAGCAAGATATCTCAATAAACCAGGAGTCAAAGCTACAACCAGTTTGAATTAAAACAATAAACAAATGCCAAAGTTTAACATAGGATTTCTAAATTATCAAGCCAATCAATTTATGTAGTAATCTATCAATGCATCCAATAGTCCAATACTATAATATAAAATGTTTCAAAGTGTCAAAGGATTTAACACTTCGGATTCAAAACGAAGGTAGAACTTAAGAAATTCATAATATTTCAAAAGATTACGAGAAATGTTGTCTCATAAGCCATAACGAACATCAGTACTTTAAATCAAAAACCCCTTTTCACATTCAACAAAAAACCCAAATCAGACCATGGACATGGAAAATAGAGTAGGAGAGAGATATATATTGCACCTGGGAGAGGGAGAAAGAAGTATGGACACGGTGACAGAGCTCGGTAGACTCGCCGATGAAGATTCAGGCCTAGTTCAGTGCTTCGATCACGGACTGTGGTGCTATGGAGCTAGCTCGCTGGGGATGAAGAGGGAAGTGAAAATGAGAAGAGGCTGAGAGAGGGAAGTGAGAAGATGGAAATGAGAAGAGGGAAAATTTTCAGTAAAAATTTTAGGGAGAAATGAAATGGAATAGGGGAGCTCCAACGGTAATAACCCAAAGCCTGAGATGGATGTGACAATGCACTGGCTTTAGGGCTCACAATCTCATCTTATTTATGGACTTGCCATTGAGTTTCAGTTTTCAAGTTTTGAAAACACCTGAAACCTGTTTTCACTTTCCCTCACCCACATCCATTTTTTTAAGTCATTGAGTCATGAAAACAGTGATCCAAAACTCCTCCAAACAGATGCTCATCTATGGGTCTCACTCGGTTTGGATGATGGATCATGAAAACTGAGTGATATCACTCAATTTTCATCCCATACAAACAAGCTCTTAGTGATCGTTTTGAATTAGGCTGATTTTCCTGCGCGTCTACGTTTCAACGTTTTACTTTTTTTTTTTTTGAGAACGTGCACGGGTTTTTTTTCTTTTCCAATGAGTCCCATGCACTGTTCACGGGACCCACAAACCTTTTTTTCACCAAAACTTTCGTTAAAAATGGGTCTCACAATACTATTCACGCATTTAAAAATTATTTTGCTACAGTGTTTTCAGTTTTCAATTCTCAGCAAAATGAGCGGTATCCAAATGCACCCTTAGGAAGATGTGTCTCTAGAATCTGGATCACATGATTGTCATGTCCGACAATATGTAGAACTTTGATCCCACAATTAAGGCGCTGCCCAAGGACATTAGGCCAGATAAGCAGATAACCCCTGACATCCACATGCAGCTGGATTAGTTTTAACTTTTAGGATAGAGGTAGTAGAATAGAGCTTATTTATTAACTATTAATGTATAGTTTAACTATCTACCTTAATATGGAAAATGTTAAAGCCAAGTACTATTTTATATTGTGCTGATGTAATAAGTTAAAAAGAGATATTAATTATACTCTAATTTAAGACTTGAATTCTTGCCCTTGTTCCCCCACACCCAATAAGCACTTATACTTATTACGTGACTATCACACCAAAGATACGTGATAGTAATCAAAAAGTAATGTTAGTAATAGACATACGAGCACCGGTAAGAATTTGCCACGTTTGTAATAATGTTATAATGTGTGTGTGTGTGTGTGTGTGTGTGTGTGTGTGTGTGTGTGTGAGATAGTCACTCAAATTAACTTAACTCAACTGGGCCAAGACAGGCCAAAAAAAGAAAAAAAAAATGTGGCAAATTCTTACCTATGCTCATATGTCCACCACTAACATTACTTTTTGATTACCATCACGCATATTTGGTGTGATAGTCACTCAATAAGTATAAGTGCTTATTGGTACAATATATATGGGCAAAACTTAGGTACAATACTTAGTGTTGTTTCTTAGATTCCTCTTTTAAGATTATGTTATGTGGATTTTTTCTCATAGGATACAAGTGTATTTTTTAATTAAATAGACACATGATTGAATCTTAAGAGGGGAATCTAAAGTACTATACCTAAATTTTGTCTCACACACACACACACACACACATACATGTATGTGTGTGTGTGTGTGTGTGTGTGTGTATTAGTATTTATTCACTTTTTAAATATTTTTTTATACATCTTATCTTTGGACCTCTCTTACATTATGGTTTTTTCTTCTATATATCTTATGGTATGTGATGGATGATTTTTTTTTTTAATTATTAATTGATTTGAATTATGAGTACAGTTTTTTTTTATAGGAAGCTGTAAACTTTATTAAACTCTCAAAATGCAAGATACATCAAGGCCAAGAGCTTGCTCTAAGAAGCAAGGATTCTCTTCCATCCAAGTCATATAATCGTCAATCCCTAACGCGAGTTTTGCTAACAAATGAGCTGGCTTATTTCCTTGCATTTTAATATGTGAAAAATTAATTTGTGAACCAACCCCAGACATCCCAAGTATACCTGATATTACATGTGCAACAGAAGAAGGAGGATCAGAGTAACCCCTCAAGGAATTATACACCACCAAAGAGTCCCCTTCAATAGTAAACTTAGAAATCCCTACATCCCTTGCAAAACTGATTCCAGCTTCAAACGTCTTTGCCTCCACCTCTAGCACCCCCAATGGTGAATGAATTTTCCTGCTCAGAGCTGCTATAACCAATCCATTGAAATCCTGAATCACCACCCCTACTCCTGTTGTCCTCTGCATCAAAACACCACCCCATCTACAATGAATTTGTATCTCAATGCCGTTAGAGGTGTCCATTGAATTACCTGACTTTCTGGGCTTGTGATTCTCGGGATTTCATTTGTTGCAACATATTCTGCAAGATATAGAGATGCCCACTGTACTAGCTCCCGTCCCGTTTTTTTCTTTTTCCATTTCGAGCTTCATTCCTGTTAGCCCATAAAGCCCAAGCTACGGTAACCACCATTGCCACTTTTCCTTCCTCATAGTCATTCAACACCATCATATTCCATAGTAATCAAAGAACGACAAGATAGTACCAGTATCAAAAGAAAAATGCAATTTTGTGCGTTGCCATATCTCCTACGCTCTTGGACATCTCCAGAATAAATGTCTTGTCATCTCAGACTCTGTTCTACATTCTTCACACCAATCTTCTTTTAGCACCTGTCTATGCATCAATTTCTCCTTGGTAGGGAGGATATAACAACATGCCCTCCCTGCAAAGTAACGTACCTTATGAGAAACCGGAAACATCCATACAGACCTCCAAAATCCTCTCAATTTCCTACCATCTGAGCTTGACACTGTATCAGCCTGTGACCCCTCCATGGCCAATCTATAAGCACTTCTGACACTAAATTTACCATTTTTATTACCTGCCCAAATCAATTCATCTTCAGGTAATTGTACACTTAACGGTATGCCCTTTATCATGTCAGCCTCATAAGGAAGAAAAACCGCATCTAGCACTTGATGTTTCCAATAGCTAGAGTCTTGAGAAATCAGTTCATAGACCCGTGTGTCAGCATGCAAAAATTACCTAGAAGAAACCACCTTATATGTGGAAGAAGTTGGCAACCATTTATCTCCCTAAACCCGAATAGAATTCCCATTGCCCACATTCCAACGAGTTCCCTATTGAACCAAATATTGAGCCGCCATAATACTTCGCCACGCATAAGAGGGATTATTACCAATTGAAGCTTGCCAAAACTCTGTGTGTGGAAAATACCTTGCCTTAAAAAGACGGTATAATAATGAATCTTGCATTGTTTGAAGCCGCCATAGCTACTTAGCAAGAAGTGCAAGATTAAATTGCTTTATTTGATGAAAACCCATTCCCCCAGCTTCCTTGGGTGCACAAAGCTTGTCCCAACTAAGACAAGCCATTTTCCTCTCGTCATGCTTTTGACCCCACCAAAAATTAGGGATCATGCCAGTCAATTCATCACAAAGAGAATCTGGGATTTTAGAGCAACTCATTGTGTATGTAGGAATAGCCTGGGCTACTGCCTTAATCAATACTTCGTTGCCTGCCTTAGACAAAAGTTTTTCTTTCCAACCTGCCAATTTTTTGCTAAGCTTCTCTTTTATCGCTTTAAAAGAATTCCTCTTATTCCTCCCCACCAGAGACGGTAATCCCAAATATTTTTCACGCTGACGAATAACCTATGCCCCGAATCTATTCTTTATCTCTTCCTGAATCTCCCTCGAAGTGTTACTACTGAAAAATAGAGATGTTTTAGCTCTATTTAATTGTTAACCTGAAGCATTTTCGTAAACAACAAGGATTCTTTGTAAAGTGGTACATTCTTCAATGGAGGCTTTACCGAAGATAATGCCATCATCTGCAAAGAAAAGATGCGATAGTGTAGGACTGCCTCTACAAATCAAAATGCCTTCTAGTTCCCCATTTTCTACTGATTTCTGGATCAAAGCAGATAAACTTTCTGCACATAAGAGAAATAAATAAGGTGATAAAAGATCTCCCTGCCTTATTCCCCTTGTTGGTACAATATGTCCCCTAGGTTTCCCATTGATCCTGACTAAGTAAGATACATATGTGACACACTGCATAATCAGCTTTCTCCATTTTTCCTCCAACCCCAATCTCTCCATAATTTTTTCAAGACATACTCATTCTACTCTATCATAGGCCTTACTCATATCTAGTTTAATTGCCATCTCCCCCTTCTTCCCATTTCTCTTCTGATTAATGTGATGCATAGCCTCAAAGGCCACTAGTACTTTATCAGTAATTAACCTTCCATGCACAAAAGCACTTTAGCTATCACTAATAATAGATGGAAAAATTTTCTTTAGTCTATTTGCGATTACCTTAGATGTAATTCTAAAGACCACATTACATAGACTAATAAGCCTATAATCAGACACCCTCTTAGGCTCTTTAATTTTTGGAATAAGAACAATATGCGTCTCATTAAAATTAGGAGGTGATAAACCATTATTGAGAAAATCAAGAATAGTTTTAGTGACTACCTCACCAATATTTGGCCAGAAATGCTGATAAAAGAGTGGGGGCATACCGTCAGGTCGTGGGGCTTTGAGGGGGTACATTTGTTTCATTGCTTTCCTTACTTCATCCTCTGTAAAAACCTTCCCAAGCATTCTGTTCATTTCCACAGTTACCTTTGGCTGCAAAGCTTGTATCAATTCTGTGAACTTTGTTGGATGATTAGTAGAGAAGAGCTTTTCATAGTAATCCACTGCCACCTCACCTATTTTCTCCTCATCTTCTTCCCAGCAATCATTCTCATCCAACAAGCCTTCTATGTGATTTTTCAACTTTCTAGCTAAAGCCTTCGCATGAAAGAATCCTGTATTCCGATCCCTTGCTTGATACTAGCTAATTCTAGACCGTTGAAGCCACATTGCATCTTGCTTTTCATTCCAACAATTCAACTCCATCCGTGTGACTTTCATATCGTGAGTATTTTGTGGGGTAGCCGATTGCATTTCAAGCCATTCAAGATGGTTTTGCAATTCGGCAATTTTGCTTCCCACGTGCCCAAATTCTATTGTATTCCAAGCCTCCAATTTCAATCTACACTTCTCCAAATACGATACTAAAGGGAACTCAATTCGGCCAGCCAGTCCATCATTCCATGCTTCCACAATTACTTCCTCACACCATGGGTCCTTTAGCCACATCTACTCGAAACGGAACAATTTCTTAGGCCTTCTTCTACATTTCTAAACCAACCTAAGCAGCAAAATAGAATGGTCCGATGCTGATGAAGTAAGGTGATGGAGCTTTGCCTGAGGAAATAAATTCAGCCATACCGTTGTGGCTAGTGCTCTATCCAACCGTTCCCGTATCTGTACACCATCCCTTCTCACATACCACCACGTATATTTTGCACCCACAAATCCTATATCTCACAAGCCATAGTAATTTATTATATTCACAAAGTTTGACATTTGCTGCCTTAGCCGAGCACTCCCTCCTTCCTTCTCAGACATTTCTGTGATTTCATTAAAATCACCAATCATAATCCAAGGTAGTGTAGAAGTAGTGCTCAACTATTTTAGTTTAGCCTAAGCTTCCGGCCTTTTTGCTATCTTCGGATTTCCATAAAACCCGGTCACACGCCACCATCCATACTTCGTCCCACCATCCACCAAAGCATTAATATGTGAAGGTGAAAAAGTTTGTACCTCCACCGTACACTACGAAAAAAAGGTTCTATAGCCGCGTTTTTAAAACGTGGCTACAGCTCCAAAAAACGTGGCTATAGGACGATTTGGTCTATAGCTGCGTTTTTTTAGGCCACGTTTTCTACCATGGCCTAAAACACGTGACTATAGGCTTGAGGGGTCTATAGCCACATTTTTTCAAACGCGGCTATAGACCAGGACCAATGGCCGCGTTTCAATAACCGTGGCTATAGGACATACTCTAGCCGCGTTTTTGAAACGTGGCTTTATCCCATCACTATGGCCGCGTTTTAAAAACGCGGCTATAGGAAACCTGTCACATACTAAAATCCAGCTTGTTATTTGTTGCATTCAATTTTAGAATTGAATGCAACAAATAACAAGCTGTAATTTTCTCAAATATAATGTGAATCACAAAGGCATAGAGGAACTGTGAGTAATTTAAGGTTTTTTGGTACAATAAACTCCCGACTACAAACAATAAAATCATAAGAAGTAAATTTCCAAAGACATCAAAACCAAGAATGGTTTAAAGCAAACCAACTACCTTCTCTTAAGTAAAACATTCTCTTAAATTGTAATTTGCAGTTTCATGTACACTAGTTAACAAATAGAGAAAACCAACAATGTAGTAACTACATGTGTACATTCCATACTACTCAATGTATTAGAAAAAATTAAATAAAGCATATTTTTGTTATGGTGGACAAAAAACCCATCAAAGATGTTGAACATGGGAAGTATTGAGTTTGTATGGTCATCATATAAAGAATCTCACAGAGGGGTTCCCCTCTCTTTGACTAACACCAAGGAACTCATGAAAGTAAAATACAATTTAACAATTCATTTATTGCATTGAATTCAATAATATATTTCAAAAGCTCTTATGCAATATGTTGCAATAAATTCTGAACAGAGTTCCTACTTTTATGGGAACATGCTAATGTTGATATGATTATTGGGTCAAACTGTAAGCTAGAGTTCTATGTTTCCAGTGATCAATTAGAGTGACCTACAGGTCAATATCAACTCAAATAAGTATCAAGAGTCAAGGAAAATTTAAATTAAAACAACAAAAAAAAGAAAAAACTACCCAAAAATAGCATACTTCAATCTTTGGATCTAAGAAATCCTTACTTTGAAAAGTAGATGATTTGAAATCATCCCAGCAGCACCTGAGACAACAATATTAATTAATTTCTTCTAGGTTTTTGTCTCTTCTTCCTGGGGCCACATATTAAAAAAATTTGTTAGCTGTAGTCATTTTGACTGATGAGCCATTACTGCGTCAAAACAGCTAAAAAGATGTCATGGATATGAATTTGCATCTTCTAACACCCCCAACCACACACACAAAAAAACAATCAAGATGTTACTAGATTCGAAAATGGTGTACCCCATGTCCATATGTAATCTATACCCCATTATTTCTTTGTCAAATCAAGTGCCACAATCAAAGGGATTCAGTACTCAATATAAAATTTTATAACTTGTATATACAAAATCAAGATAACGCTCTCTGCACTTGCCTTGAGTAACAATTCATATGCATTGTGTTAAAAAATCCAAGCCGGTAACATTTGTTTCTTCTTTCCCCATTCCACAGTAATTATATTAGCATTATTGATTACCATGATTTAAATGTTACATAAATAACAATGTCAATCCTTTGAAGTTCTAATTCACAGAGAGAAGTTAAAAGAGAATGTATTGATCACATCACCAATCTTTTTTACCTGTGCTGGAAATCGTGATTCTCCTTTGAACTTCTTGTCTTCCCATGTTGCTGGGTTTATGTTAGACCCTCCAAAACTCATTGCCTTTTTTCATTTCAAAATTAAATAAAAGTAACTCAAAAAGAGAAAGAAAAAGTGTATATAATTGTGGCTTAATTTAGCTTTCTAAATATTTTCTAGGCTCAATCAAATTGTTGAAAGCAGAGGCGCTCTTAAGGAAGGTTTTTAGCATTCATACCTGGAACATTCCATCAAGTTGGTTAGATCGTAGTTATAAAGAAAAAGGGGTATGGCAGGGATTAATGCCCTAACAAAGTCCTCATATTTGTGTTGCTAGTAGGGTCACTTTCAAATTCCTAAAAACAAAGAAAAAGGAAAAAACATTGTAGTGTCCAACATCGATTGGACACTACAACTGCCAAAACGAACATAAACTAGAACCCCACAATGGAAAATAATTAAGACTAAATATGAGAGAGATAGAGATATCACAAAACATAAAAAAATTTTAAAAAATAAATAAAAGTGTACCACTGGTTCATGCAAGCCGAACTTAAACTGCAAAATAGTTCTATTTTATTCCTCTAGTCAAATACAGTTCTTATGCTCTACACATAGTAACTCAATCTTAATTCAACAAAGGCAGTTGCTATTTTGAAGGCATTTATAAATTTATTCCCAGAGAAATAGATAAAGAGCTTTCCTTTGTCATAGAACCTATATGGTGGAGAATAGTTGATATAAAAAATAAAATGTAACTCATCAAAAGATTATAATAAAGTGCCTACCTTTTATTCTTGAAATTCACCTTTCTAGAAAACAGGAATGGCTCCCTATGTGTCAAAGAAAGAAGCAACTGAAATCTAAGTGTCAACAAAGGAAGGATCTAGCACCAAGCAAGCATGCAAGTAGACACCTCATGGACAAATGTCAATTAAAGAGAAATGAAGCAAACTTCTGTAGTATTCTTGAAGCTTGTAGTCATCCTAAACTCCTAACACATCTATATATAGATGTGAGTTGTAAATGAGGTTGTAACATCCGAAATTCAGCAATAGAGTTTATACAATACTCTGTTTTTTTCATATCTATCATAACAGCAACTTAAATACTAAATTCTACTCCTAGCCATATTGTTCTAAACTTGCACCCAACAGTTTAAAGAAAAACTCAAGCAATGAGAATTACTTTCGTTGCTAACCCTTTTCTCTTAAAATGGTATCTTTGAGAAAAATTACACATGGAAGATCACTAGTGCTCCAACAATGAAAGGAGCTAACTAATGATGAAAGCTAATAAGTACAGCATCATAAATACAAGAAATTATAATGAGACTAGTGATCTCCTTTCATCCGCCACCTAAAGCAAAAGGTAAATTCACATGCAGTAGCCTTCAAAGATGACAAAATTGATGGTTTCATTGCACCTTTGCCATACAACGTACCACATTAAAAACAAAATAAATGCATGCAAGCTTTAATCATATACATCGTATGGAGACAACCTTTTTACCTTCTTTTTTTGCCCCTTTTATTTAACTTCCTAGATTATTATACTTATATATAAATTAAAAAAAAATCCTAAATTATACGTATTAAAAAAAAATTCCTAGATTATTATCCTCCAAACTTTGAATGTGGTCCATTGTTTCTACTACTATCCTACCCATCAGATAAGCTTAAACCCAATCCCACCAACATTCTCTACCCGACATAAGGTTATGCAGTAATTTGAGACATGCTCTTTATTACTACTAATTAATACTAATCAAAATCTTAGAAGAGAGTGATAGAGAGAGAAACCCAATTATACTATGAAAATTGGAAAATTAATATTACTAAAAAAAACGTGTTGACTGTAGAGACAGAAAATTGCAAAGCAATGCCCAAAATTTAAATTTAAAAAAAAAAACTTTCTTTCTTCTTGTTTATCAAAAAACAAAACAAAAATTTCAGTGTAACTAAAAACAGCAATAGTACTTACACATCCAATTTCATAATTAACTAAAACAATTGGCATAATTAACTAAAACACTTGGTAGTGTTTTACCATCTGGTAATCAAGAATACCAAATAAAACATGAATTTATTCAAACTCGGAGTATATAAAATTATTAAGAAACACAATGCAAAAACATGAAACATCCTAAACGTGGAACAAACTAAAATCAGGATAAAAGAACAACCCAATTCCCACCATACCACAAAGACATAATCTAAAACACATAAAACTCAAAATTCTTTCCAAAATTCAAGGACAATCCACAATTCCTCAACACCTATTATACAAAGAGAATCCATCAGTCGCTATCCATACCTCATATTGATGGGGTCAGAAGAGGAACCCATTTCAGAAGAAGAATATTGATCCATTAACTGTCCATTTGAGCTGGGATTACCCACCACCAAAGCATTGATGTCGAGGCCATTGTTGGCTCCATGGTTGAGTGCCACCTGTACACCCCCAATCACATCATACACTGTTAATACCAACAACAAATCCTCACCGTTGAAACTGAGTGAGTGAGTGAGAAAGAGAAAGTAAGAGAGAAAGAGATCGTACGCGATGCGGAGCATGAGAGGCTTCTCAGCAATGAGTCCCCTTAGCTTCCTCCTTGCCTTCTCAACGGTCTTTTGGTACTCAGCGCTCACGGTTGGGTACTGCTTCGTCGTTTTTCAATGATTCTACCAGCCAAACAACCAAATCAGAAACCCAAAACAATACATACAAAGATCTTCGATTCAAAAATGCAGATCGATCAAAGAAACAAAAATACACACAAATAGAAACCAAAATAGCTTGATCGATGAAGATCAGGAACGAACCTTGGGAAAGCTGATTAGAGATCGGACAGGTGGAGGGCGCGAGGGTTTGAGAGATAAAGTCTTGGAGGTGAGGGTTGAGATCGGAGATGGAGGGTGAGGGCTAGCTTGAGAGATGGGGGTTGATGATGTGATATGGGAGAGGTTGGAAATTTTTTACTCTACTATTTATACAAAGCCTAAAGCCGCGTTTTTAGTCTGCGGCTATAGGCAAAATCTGAAGCCGCGTTTAAGAAATGCGGCCCCATCCCAAACTAAAGCCGCGTTTTAAAAACGCGGCTTCAGAGTAAATTTAAAGCCGCGTCTATTAAACGCATCTTTAGGAAAGCTAGAGCTGGGGTTTTTCAAACACAGCCATGGCTAAGATTAAAAAAAAAAAAGGGAAGGTCCTATGGCCGCATTTTTTAAACGCGGCAATAGCTCTACCCCCAAAAACGCGGCTATACGCACTAAAAAACGCGGCTCTAGACATGGGCTATAGCCGCACGTATAAAACGCAGCTTCATATGAATAACTAAAGCTGCGTTTTTTAAAAATGCGGCTTTATCCAGTCTATAGCCGCGTTTTTGAAAACGCGGCCTAAGACCCGCGTGTTTTGTAGTGGTAACATGGTAACATCCTCCTTCCACATCAGTGCCAAACCACCACTCATTCCATTGCTAGAAACAAACAAACCATGTTTGAATTCACATTTATCTCGAACCATTACAATCCAATCTTTATTTGATTTCGTCTCTATAAGGAAGACGATTTTGAGCTCTTCTTTTTTAACTACATTTTTCAAGGCATTAACTGTCTAGGGGTTCCCAAGCCCCCGACAGTGCCAACTTAAAAGATTCATTAGGTCCGACGGGGTTGCCCAGCAACCTCCGTCGATCCAAATTCTGATGCCAATAGCATGCTAAAAGTTTTTGTTTCATCCTCAATTTTATGCTTATTTCCCTGTTCCAGTAGTTGCACTTCTATCAACTCACTAGACAATTTCCTTTTAGGTCCCTTCTTTGCTAAGACATCCTTTTCACTTTCTGTTTTTGATCTGGTCATTCTAGTCCATGTACCTTTAGATTTAAGCCCCACCTCCTATGGGCCATCTGTTGGACCAACTTTTGTGATAAAATGTCCACTCGTTTTGGCCTTCTTTGCAGTATTACTATTTGTCCACCCAGGAGTAAACATTGGGCTTTCCTTTTCTACGTATTTTTCTTCATGCAAAAATAGTGGACCTTCCTTATGCTGCTTTTCCCTTTGTACCATAAAATCCGTCTCCATAACCACTAATTCTGTATCTGACCCCATATTCACCACCTTATCACCTTCATTTGAATTTTGAATTCGCCCATTACCATGAATAGCATCATCTATCTCCTGAAGTGTTGCCGAAAAATCAGTAATAGATTTAAGACCTGAAGTTTCGGACTCTACCACTGGCTTGCAGATTGTTGGTTCATTGGACTCCTCCACCGTCACTGGTTTTTCCTGAACAACGTCCACCATAACCCTCCTCCCTTGATTCAGTCTCTCCTCCCTACTATCAGTTTTTCTATTTTGGACATACCCTTGAACTTCAACCATCGTCTTCTTCGAAGAATTATACTGATTAGCTCGAATCTATGGTCCAAATTGCTGTTCACTGCTCGACAAAGAGCCACCACTTCACAGCCATATTCTGCAATCTTTATCATCATGCGTTAGATGCCCACACCAATAACATATATTGGGTAATCGTTCATATAAGAAGGATACCCATCCATCATTATGCTCATCAAACATGACCCTTCTACCCCTACATAGTGGTTCTGAGATGTCAATAGTAACTCTAACCCTCATGAAATTTCCTCCTCTCATCTCTGCAGTATCTTTTGGTACGAAAACCTTACCTACAGACTCCCTAAGACTGATGGCCACATCAGTCGTTAGAAGCGAGTAAGGTAAGTTATGAATCTGGATCCAAAACGATACCCTATCAAACTCAAGTTCCTCAATGGGAGTTGATGTATCATAGCATTGGAAAACCACTATATGCCGATCGAAGGACCACAGCTCACCTAATAGAACTTTTTCCACGTTTTCAACCGACTCAAACGTGAACAACAATCGATTATCCCCCAGCATCACTTACTTTAAATCTGTGTTTTGTATGCCACAATGGCCTAAAGGTTTTTGCCACGGCCTCTAAGTTCACTGAACGACGAGTATAAAACTTGGTTGCCAACACAAAACCTTGACTTTTCTTCCTTTTTGACAGATCTAACCTATCTCCTTCTTTTTCTGAAAGCGAAAGCTTTGTCCAACTCTTCGTGAGATCCTCCATACCAACTCTAAATTGTATCCCAAGCCCCCCACAAGAAAAAACCCCTAACCCTACTAGTAACAGTGTTACTAGAGGGACTCACCTTCCTCCTTAATAGAGGGAAACAACTATGCTACGGTATGGAGAGGCGGCAACCCTAACCCTACCAAGTACAGTTTTTGTTATGCATATATTAAATCTCTTTGGAGCGTGCAAAATTTTTATTTTTTGGTCCATAAATGGATTTAGGATATGGTAATAAAAGATTTATATTAATTTCGGTTGAGTAAATTAAAGCCAATTTATCATTTACCAAGTATAGAGGTATCCAAATTTTATAATAATAATAATAATAATAATAATAATAATAATAATAATAATAATAATATATCCTTTCAAAAAAAAATATTTTATATATATATATATATATGATAAATTTTGAGTTCAACTGAACTCTACCTGTTGAGTTAAGTTGAATGGGAGGCCAGTCCCCGACTAACCTAAATAGGTTGGGTTCCACAAATATGGACCCATTGTCAATCGAAATTGAAAGGGTATCTACCTGAGTTTCTCATTTGAGTTTGGTTAAAATAATATTTCGTTCATTAAATTTTATCAAAAGTTTGTTTTTTATTTCTAAATTTTTTATAAAAAAAAATTTCTTAACTATTGAAAAGTTTGTTGTTTGTCTTTAAACTATTGAAAATGTTTCACTTTTCTATCATTGAACTTTTAAGAAAAATAATTTAAACCTAAACTATTAAAAAGAAATTTTCTATTTCTATTTATGTCTCTAACGCTCCATTTGTTTCAAAATAAAATATTTTTAAATCTAAAATATTTTACAAGTAAAATATTTTCAGTAAAAAATTTTACAACTAAAATATTTTTAGTAAAAAAATTTCAAGTGTTTGGATTGACCTAAACACTTGAAAATGCAAACACAAATTAGCTTCCACCAACCACCACAGATGCAAGCAAAAACCACCACCAACTTTACCAAGAAAGCCATCACTGCTTCTGCCACCAAAGTCCAATGCTGAAACACAACCATCCACATCACTGTAACATCCACCACCCACACTACTGCAACAATAAGAAGGAAAAAAAAATCCAAGATCAATGATTAATGACCATAATTGGCCACCATTACCCCCGAAACACACTCCTAATGCACCACCATTGAACTGACGAACTATCAATCACCCAACGCCATACCCAGCCGCCAAACTCAAAACAAAGCGCAGCAACACCATACCTAGCCACCAAAACCCAAAACTAAACCCACCTACCAAACTCAAAACCAAACCCACCATCGACAATCCACCTATCCAGATCTGAGAGATATGGCCTAAAAAAATTAGGAACATGAGGAAGAGTGTAGAGGAGAGGATATCGGCAAGTTGCATCGCACTTTTTGCCACAACCTCTATGCTAGAGACATTGACACCAACCACCTCACCGTTCATCAGTAGGAGTCCCAATGGACTGCCAAAGAGAAAAGAAGAGAGAGGAGGGAGAACTTGAGAGTGAGAAGGGAGAATAGTCGTAAGAGAGGGAGAACGAAAACTAAGAGGAAGAAAGCGTGAGAGGGGTTGAGGTTTGAGGGAGTGAAAGTATTGGGTAAGAGCTAAGAGAGCAAATGTAAAATATTTTACCAAAATTTTAAGTCTAAAATATTTCATGCAAATTTTCCTAGGTTGATTTAGTTGATTGAAAATACTTTATTACAAAACAAACACTATAAAATGGGAAAATATTTTCCTGAAAATATTTTACATCTAAACAAACGGAGCACAAACTATTGAAAAAAAAAAAACCACTCTTTTCAATAATTTAGAAATGAAAAATGATCTTTTTAAAGTTTAGGGATGGAAAACAAACGTCTAGTAAAATTTTGGGACCAAAATAGTATTTTACCTAAGGACAAAGTTTAGCTACAAAATTGGTTATAACTTAAGGCTACAATCTTACTCAGTATCTTTTTATTGAAGGTGAATTTTGACAAATCTACCATTGGATTATATCTTCTTTTTATATCCTCTATGCTTGCAAAATTTCTAGAAAATTAAAGATCAATAACTATGTTATCAATAAATTGTTTAAATTACAAGTTTTTGTAATTTAAAATTATGCGTAAAATATAAGCTTATAGATCATATAGTACATAATGTTCAATTGACACAAACTTGACTTGTGCATTAAAAGAGTAAAGAACATGTAATTCAATGGTTAGATTTTCAAAATATATAGCGATGTTTATTTTATTGAGTAAGGTTATACCCTTAGGCTACAACTAATTTTGTAATTAATCTTTATCCTAAAAATACTTATTTTAGACTGAGTTTGTTAGTTAGAAATGGATTGTAGTCTAAGGTTACAATCTTACTCAATAAAATAAATATTACTACATAATTTGAAAATCTAATAATTGAATTGTATAATCTTTATGCTCTTAATACACATGCCAAATTTTATATCAATTGAATATTGTTTACTATATGATCTATAAATTTATATATTATACATAATTTTAAACTGCAAAAACATGCAATTTAAACAATTTATTGATAACATAACTATTGATCTTTAATTTTCTAGCAATTTTATAAGTATGGAGAATATAAGAAGAAAATGTAATCCAATAGTGGATTTGTCAAAATTAACTTTTAATAATAAAATTAAAAAAAATATTGACAAAGGTTGTAACCAAAAGTTAATTACAACAAATTTTATAGTTAAATTTTGTCCTTATTTTTAACAGTAGCTCTCACTCTACTTGTTATTGATGCAAAATCCACTTTCTACCTAACAATCTTGACTTTAAACTATAAACTTACGCATCCTCATTGTAAGAATAAGGTAAAATGTTTGGTAGTTGAATCATGACCCGTTGAATCATGACCTATCATACTTGTGTAACTTATAAATATAAATTATTATTATCATATTTCCTCAAAAAAAAAAATTCCTTTTATCATATACTTTTCATCCAAATAGAAATCCGGCCGAATCACTTTTAAAAATTAAAACATCCAATTAACAATATCAAAACGATAACATTAGATACATTAAGCATCCCAAGGGTAACATAATATCCCATTATTATATATGCCTTTTATCCAAATAAAATCCCAATCATCTTTAAAAAAATAAAAGAACAAATTATCAAACCATAACCATCTATTACGAAACCCAAGTGGTAACATAAATTACATATTCATGAGACCACGCCACATGATCATATATTGTTAGTTCGAATCTCAAAGTCTCTATTCTCTCCAACAATTGTCTCATTTATAGATATATATGATTATTCCCTGTTAATGCATTTAGATTCTATTGTATAAGAGAGGGAAGATGTATGTGGAGCGCATTGGTGGCCCATCTTCTTCCGTGTTGTCCTGAGCTCGTAGGCAGGGGTAGAACTGTGTGTAACCATGGGGGCCATGGCCCTTCCAAAAATTTTAAAATTTAGATATCAATTCTATATTCCAAGAGCTAGCCCCTCCAAGCAAAATATTTGGGCCCCCCTCTTCCTCCCTCTCCCAAGTCAATTATTCTTTTTGACTATTTCGCCCTCCCAAGTTAGCACATTAGCCAAAAGTTTTTTTGACATTTAATTTTAGCTCAGCTTTCTTTAGAGGCTTCATTCACATTTTCCCCCAAAAGTTTTACACCGCACAAGTCTCTCATTAGGACTGGTGCTCTCACATTTACTTTTAAGTTTAACCCTTTGATCTATCTTTGGTTTAAAATACCCTCTAATGATGGCAATCTATAATTCACTTTGTTTAGCAAATGCTTTCACATTATCTTTGTTTAGCAATAAGAAGACTCTATATAATAACGGACCATATATATAGTGTGTTCTCTCTTCCTTAACAAAGAATTTTCTTATTTGAATCTAAAGTGAAAATGACTTTAAAATCTTGACAGGTTCAAAATTCTTCTTTTCAGTTTTTCATTTCTATTTATTCACATTAAGCTTTATGTTTTTTTTCTCTTTAATTTATTTAACCAATTGATAACTTTATTCACTATTTTATCTAGAATTACACATTGTCTTCTACTTAAATTTAACTTTGCATTTGACATTTGGAGAATCTAGATTGATGGATGATATTGGTTATTAAACTTGGTTATTTTTTAAAAAATACTAATCATTTTAACATAAATACGGGGAGAGAAAAGAATGTCTTAAAGAATTTGGTTAGTTTTTGAGTGTTGACTTTAATGGAAGTTGCTAAGTTTTTTTTTTTTAATTTCTTTTTGAAATATTTGTTATTTGATACTTTTGCAAAAGGGTAACTGTTTTTCTCCAAAAAAAAGAGCAAAAGGTAACTTTTTTGTGTGCATTTGCCCGTTTGGATCCAGCTTTTGTTTTCACTGTTTGTGTTTTTCACGTTTTGCAATTTTTTTTTTTTTTTTCGGTTCTGCCGCATGGGGGACAAGGGGTGCAGGCTTGCATTGTGCGTGCACTGTTCATGCACTGTGCGCCTACTGTTCACGTACTTTTTTACCAATTTTTTTATTAAAAATGGGTCTCGCAGTACTATTCACACATTTAAAAATTATTTTGCTACAGTGTTTTCAGTTTTCAGCAATAGGCTCTATCCAAACGGATCTTATATATAGCATCTCCCATTCTCCTTCCCCCCGCATTAATTCTTGGTTCAGCCCCTGTCGTAAGGTTGCTACACTTTTGGGCCTCCTCTCCTAATTATTTTTAGGAAAAAAAAGTGCACGTGGATCCAAAATCTTAATAATAACTAGCTCGTTTCTAAATAATAATAATATTAATAACTAGCTCTATCACATGCGTTCTGCACCTACAACGAGACTCATTTTTTTATTTTGAGTTTAAAGTAATTTTTTAATTTGAATTTATCTATTATTAGCAAGGTTACACTAGAAAAGATTTTTAAGAAACTAAAATTTAGGATTTGAAATAAAGTAAATTGTTGGGTTTAGTGTGTGTTAGTTTTTAGGAAAAAATGTATTAAACGTGGGTGAGATATATTTAAATAGAAAGTGTGTTCTTATAAAAAAAAAAAAAATAAATAGAGTGTGCTAATTTCTAGAAAAAAAGTTTCTCAGGTAGTTTTTTTTTTAATTTTATTGAATTACAATTTTAACCATATTTCTTATTTTTTAAGAATAAAAGTTATCTAATTAGCTTAGGGTATTTCTGACATTTTCTAAAGGAATAACTTTTTTTGAAGAAGAAGAAGAAGAAAATGAATGTATAACTAACTTTCTAGATCTTCTATATATACTAGTCCCATCACACGCGTGCAATGAGACTTTTTTTTTAGTGGTCTTATTTTATAAAAAAAAAAACTGTATTTAATTATTTTATTATTTATATATATATATATATATGATTTTTATTTTAAAAAATCTAATTTATAAGTGAATAAATCAATTTAAAAATTAATAGGAGAACTAAAAAAATAGGTCCAAACAGGGAAAGCCCCTTAAATATTTTTTAGGCAATATTTTAGTGGTCTTATTTGTAGAAAAAAATTATATTTAATTATTTTTTATATATATATGTGATTTTGAATATATTTATATTATATATTTGTATTTAATTAAATATAGGACAGTATATGTGAATAAATTTTTAAAAAAAATATTTTTTAGGCCAGATTGCATTTTTCCTTTAATTTTGTCTCTACTTAAATATAAGACACATTTTTGAACTAAAAAAAGAGGACTTTAATTTTGTCTCTACTTAAACATAGGACTGTAGGGGCATTTTTGAACTAAAAAAATAGGAATCCAAACAGGGAAAGCCCCTTAAATAGTAGTATAAATACTAGCCTCATCCCACGTGCTTCGCATGTGAGATGAGGTTCTTTTTTTTTTTTTTTTTTAGTGGTAGTAGAAAAAAATCTATATTTTTTATTATATATATAATTTTTATTTTGAGAATATAATTTATAAGTGGATAAATAAATTTGAAAATCAATAAGAAAGTGACCTTATTTTTTAGGCAATCTTTTAGTAGAAGTTAAAGTTTCATTTTTACAGATTTATCCTTTAGTTTTGTCTCTACTTAAACAGAGATATGTAAGGGTATTTTAAAACAAAAACAATTTGGATTGTCTTTTATTTTATTTTTATATATACATATATATATATATATATATTTAGATTTGTTTTTGGATAAACATGAGGTGTTTAACTTATTTTTCTATTTTTTTTTTAAAACAATAAACTTATAGTTACTTTGAAGAAGTGAGTTAGTGGAAGAGTGTTCCTATTTTATAGGCAATATTTTAGTGCAAGTTAGACATATATTTTTACCAAACTATCATTTAGTTCTGTCTCTACTTAAACTTAGGGGTGTAAGGGTATTTTTGAAAAAAAAAAAATTCAATCCAAACAGGTGCAATCGCTTAAATAATAGTACGGATAATACCCTAGCACGAAGATTATTGGTTCAAATTTGATCCTAAAACAAAAATTATTTTTTTGTCTCAACAATAACAATCAATAACAACTTGTCACTTAAAATTTGTTATGAAAATATTGTGGACATATCATTTCTCTAATAATAATAATAATAATAATAATAATAATAATATAATCTTCATGAATTTTAGGAAATCTTTGACCAGTGGTGTAATAATAACCCATAATAATATTCAGAACATAATTAACCATAATAAATAGTGGCATTAGCCATTAGGCGTGAACTTCTTGGTATTAATAAGAGGAAACTCGGGAAAGACACAAAAGGTAACAAAGCTGATCTTCAAAGTTCA
This sequence comes from Castanopsis chinensis, assembly GCA_032878915.1. Lineage (NCBI taxonomy): Eukaryota > Viridiplantae > Streptophyta > Magnoliopsida > Fagales > Fagaceae > Castanopsis > Castanopsis chinensis. The sequence continues at coordinate 5,451,912 of JAVQMG010000113.1, forward strand.
GACTTCAAAGTGAGAGAGAGAGAGAGAGGGAGAGAGAGAGAGAGAAATGGAGGAAGGGAAGGGAGTGGTGAAGCACATACTGCTGGCCAAGTTCAAAGATGGAATCTCAGAGACCCAGATAGAGGAACACATCAAGGGCTATGCTAACCTCGTTAACATCATCGAACCCATGAAGTCTCTCCACTGGTAAAAAAAAACAAACCATAAACTCTCATCAATTTTCCTTTTTGAGTTTGGTTTCAACTCTTTTTTTAACGTTGGCCGATCTCCATTTCTGCTTTTGCTGTCTTTGAATTTTCAGTTTCTTTTGTATAAATTAACATTTGTATATGATGTGACATTTGATATTGATGAATTGGCAGTTAGGTCTGTAAGATTATGGAAGCTAGAATTAATGTGTGTTATATAATTATATTCCAATAAAGATAAATTTTTGTTTTTTTGGGAAAAAAAATGATTTTAGTGAAATGTGGCCAACTTTGTTGGGGATCTGACTCCAAAATTTTGGGACTGCTTAATTGTTATTGCTGTTGACTTTTGTGAAATCCTATAAAATTCAACTCAGATGTATATTACAAAGATCTTCCAAGTCCTAAATTCTATTTTGGATGGTGGCTTTTAGGGTGTCTTCTTAACGGTCATCAACTTGGTTCATGGAACCTGATGCTACAAGATTCACCTGATGTGTGAACTAGAGTTTCGAGTTTTGTTGGGTTCCATGAGGCCTCCAATGGCATCATCATAATTTATCAAGTAACAATCTAAATCATTTTTTTAGTTGAGACTTGAGGGCCAGTTGTTTGTTAATAAGATAGCGGATTAGGTTTGGAGTGTGTGTAGCATTGTCACATACTAAAAGTTGATAGAAAATTGGGTAGGAGCCTAGAAGATCTTTAATGGCTTATGGGGTTTGGATTTCAGAATCCCCAAGAAGGAAGACTATGGGGTTTGGATTTCAGAATCCCCAAGAAGGAAGACAGATTTTGTGTCTTACGGCAAATTTTGTTAAGCAAATAATCTGTTACCTTCACACTTGTTACATTAGGTCTGACTGTTTTTTTTCCACTTTGAAATTCTTAGGTTGCACTGCATGCTAGGAGTATTATATTTAGCTGAGAAAGGGGAAGTACAGACTGTTTTATACAGCAAAACATTGAATGTGACACATTACATATTGTTTACTTAGGCAAGGTATTGAATTTTATTTTTACTTCTGCAATTTGTTTAGTAATGATTGGAAGGGTTTCAACTCCAAAGCATTTGAGAAAATATCTACATTGATCACCCTACAATGCTTTTTAAAACCTCTATAGTTATCAATTGCCATAAAGAAAAGAAATGATATTCTTCTTGGCATGATATCAAGCTCTAACACACTTGCGCTGCCTGCTCATCAGTTCTAACATCTTGATTGAATGAATGGGAGACTTGTGTCGACGGTTATGAATGCTAGGGGCAACCACTAGGTCTTAAATTGTTGGATAATGAATACATTGATTGGAAAAAATAGCGAATAGCCTTGTAGCTTAGGCCCTTAGGGCATTGCTTGGTATGCTTTATAAGAGGAACCAGGGTTTGAATCCCACCGGACCCACCTGTTCTAACAATTGAATAATCATAACATTGATTAGACAAAATTCCTAATAGAGAATTTAAATTTTTATGCTGGTCGTCACTCTACCACAACCCTTCTCTTTTTCCTGGGCTTAGGACTGGCTATGAACAAAAAATATATAACAGTAAGCACAAATGCAGACAAAGTTTGATTAGAAAAATAATGGTTGGAATATTGAAATCCGTGAAGTGGAATGCAACTGGTTTTTGAGATTGTTGGCTGTCTCTTGAATCTTGGATGATCCCAACTATTGTAGGTAGTAAAGCACACATAGTGAAATATGAACGTCAGATAGCCGGATATCAACTGAAAATATATGTATATACAAACCAATGTAGATTTTTTTAGCTTGTAAAGATTTAGACAAGTTGTTTATGTCCATTGAATTTGTTTTGAAAAATCTGCCCCTGCGCTCATTGCTATTAAATTATTATCTTCTCTTAACAAGTCTTCACTGGATATATAAAATCTATAGTGAATTTTGGTAACTGAAATACTGTTTTAAGTTGCCTTCCTAACTTCATAGATCTTAACTTTGTTTGTCACTTATTGTATATTAATATTACAACTAACAGGGGCAAGGATGTCAGCATTGAAAACCTGCATCATGGTTTCACTCATGTCTTTGAATCTACATTTGAGACTAAAGAGGGTCTTGCAGAATATATAGCTCATCCTGTTCATGTTGAATTTGCAAACGGGTTCCTTTCCAGCTTGGATAAAGTCCTTGTGGTTGACTTCGAACCTACTACCGTTAATATCTGAATCAAAAGAGCAGTGACAGTCATCTTAGATCCATCTATGCTGCCTCTTATTGGACCTTTGCTATGCATAAGGTTTAAAAATCAGGTTTTATCTCATTGAATGTGGTGAAGTGTCTTTCTTTTTGTTTTATCTTTGTTATGTCAAGTAAGATTAGAGATTGTTCTCAAAAATAATAAATTTATGGAAACCGATGCATATTTCTCAATTGTTCAAAAAAGCTGCTAATTTAAGCTCTACTTTATTTATCTTCTCTGGCACAAAAAAGGAACTCAAAGTCTATCATTTCCATCTTCCATGTTTTGATATTGGAGAGTATGGTTAAATCTTCACTCAAGTTTTTTACTACTAAGTATATTGTCCAGATGTGTTGAGTTAATCACAGTAAAAGTCATATCCATAAATAGTTAAAAGCATCTTAATATTGCTCAATGACAGGTGATAGGCTTAATTATTGGACCTAAGAAATGAAGTGGCATCCCTGTTTAGGGTATGTCTAGCAACTTTCTTTTTTTCCCAATTTTCTATTTTCAAAAACTATTTTCTATTTTCTAGACGAAAAAATTTTTTGGTAACTCAAAATGGGCACGAAATAAAAATGGTTTCCAAATCGCAATTTCCAAAGAAAGCTCAGAATAGCTAAAACCTGTTTTCAGTTATGAAAACACGGAGAAACCAAATGAATTTATGAAGTCTAGGCTTCGAGTCCTAGCTGAAACAAAAAGGCCAAACCAAATGCACAATTATAAAGTCCAAATTAAACTTGCGCCAAACCCAAACCCAAACCCACTTTCCTCATGTCATCCATAAAATCCTCTTTAGTTAGCCTGACTCGCGGAATTACTAGACATGACAAACTTGAGCATCGATTGCCAGTGATATATGAAGAAACGACCCAAGCCTAGAGTTAAATAAGAATTTATGTTCAGGTTTTGGTCTTATGTTTAAAAGATACAATGCCTGTGTTCAGACTTTAGTGAGTTTGTTTGTCTGGCAACAAATGCATGTACCTGCTATGCTGGCATGTGATTGTTTAGACACATCTTTTTTATTATTAATAAAAAATTTATAGACTAGCCTAAAAAACAATATATAATATATTAGTTCATCGTTTAGTTAATAGTCAAACTAACCAAATATTTTTTTTAGTTGCAATTAGCTCAACTGGTAAAGTCTTTTATAATTGAATAACAGATTTAAGTTCAATCCCTACCTACACCAAAAAACGATTGATATCTTAATCTAATGATAAAGGGCTATCATTAAGAGCGAACGTCATATGTTAAAACTCTCTAAAAAAAAAAAAAACAAACGTGATCATTTTTTATTTTTATTCTCCCAAAACAAGTTTTTGGAAACAAAAATAAATAAGGCAATGGGTAGGACTGGAGTATAATTGATTAGTAAATTTCCCAATTTGAATCAAAGGCATAAAGGGGATAATGGGTGCCCTTAGAGAAATAACTAATAAATCATTTTAGGAAAATTTTAACACCACCTTCATAAGCAATATATAAAGCTATTAAAAAAAATTATTGTTTTTTTTTTTCCGTAAAAAGTTTTTAAAAATATTTCTTAAATAATACCCTTAGAGCATCCATTAACTTTTTTCTATAATTAATTGACTTTGGAAAGGAAGGAAAGTAAAGTATTGTTTGTGTTTCATTAATTAATGCAATAAATTGTTTGAATTTAATTGAAGGACCAAAAGGCCTGCATCTAAGGAGAAAAGAGCATCCTCATCAAGAAAGTAAAATTTTTAGCATATACCACTCTAAAACCCAAAATTTTAGCTTTTAACATATCATTTTATAATATACCAAACATAGATTCTATATCTCTTACCATTTTTTTTTTATTATTTCTTTATTCTTTAATTATATTTTTTCCTCTCTCTCCCTCTCTGTCACTCTCAACCCAGCAAACTTGACGTTCTCACAACTCAGCAAACCCATACCCAGCCCAACCACCACCACTAGAAAAAAACACCAACCACCCATACCCACCTATCTATCCAACAAACTCACACTCTTCCATCTCAACCTAGCAAACCCATATCCATCCCAGCCACCACCACTAAAAAAAAAAAACCCACAGAGACCCACAGATTCACCACAAAACCCAGAAAAATAACAGCATCCACCACCAGAGATTCAAAGACAACACCACAAAACCCAAAATCAGTCCAAATCTCAACCACCACCAGAGATTCTAGAGAATAAATCAAACCGAATCTCAGCCACAATCCACCAAATCAGACCAATAACATCCATCAAATTGGAGCAAATCTCAGCCATGATCCACAATCCATCGGTGAGAAGAGAGGAAAAAAAGAAAAAAAAAAATTTGGCGACAAGCAGAGATCGGCGACAAGCATAACTGACCATGAACCACGGAGAGACAGGAGAGAATAGAGATGAAAGAAGTGAGAGAGGAAAGAAAATGAAAAATGAGTTGGGTGAATAAAAAACCATTTTTTGTTTTACAATACTGCCACAGTGCGCTCTCATTTTGAGAGCGCACTGTGGCAAGATTGTAAATTTTATAGAATATACCAATTTTGATGAAGATGGTTTTTGAGGTTTAGATGCTAAAAAATAGCATTTATAGCATTTGAGACTCTTGATAAGAATGCTCTATGGGTGCGGCTTATGTCCAAATCCTGACGTGTCCAATGGAAATTTCCCTCGGCCACAAGCCCTTCCCAGGAGATAATGCTATAACTTTTTTTTTTTTTTTTTTTGTTGAGAATCCACCAATGCTATAACTTGACCGTAGCAGTGGACCTCATATAAGTGCCACGAACTAAATCCAAAAGCCAACACTTAATTAGCTAGGCTTGAAAAATTATTAAATAATTACTAATCCAAATCCAATTAGCTCAACTCACTCCTCAAAAAATTAAATAAATAAAAAAATTCAGTATTTTGGCTTGATAATAAAAGACAAATCATTAGTGCAAATGTCATAAATTTAAAATCTTGTCGTATCTATCAATCAATAAATAAAATCATATTTACACGAAACATGTAAGATTATTTTATAGATCATATCGTCGTTACAACTTGATCATCCAGCCAAATATACATATATAAAGACTATGCTTGATCAAGGCAGAAATTTGGTCATAACCAGAATGATACTACAAAACTCTAACAAATTCTTGTTGCTTTTTTGTAGAGTAGACGGATCAACTGGTGGTTGCCTAAAGTTTTCTCCACAAGCATTAAATTCTCCCATAGCAGCAGCCGCTGCATCCTTTAGACCATTCTTGTTACCTTCTATCAATCTCTTTTTGGCTTGCCTAAAGTCACCAAGAGCATTATCATAGTTTTTGGAACAAGAAGTGTACCTTTCCTTTAGTAGAGGATTATCAGTGTGCTGTATTAGGGAGTGGATTTGGTCACTTGTGTTTGTAGCATTGGATTTTGCTAAGTAAACGGTTATTCGAGCGAGGCCTGTAATGTCTCTTTTGTGGGGATGATCAGCACATGGTTTTAGAATCCCCAAACAGAAAGAGGGGTTTAGGGTCCTAGTGCAAATAGCATTAATCGTAGACTCGCTCACTTTCAAAACTAGATTTGCTGATGAGGGAGTACTAATGAATAGGATCATTAGCAAAAGGGAGAATATGGAGGATGAGCTAGGTAATGTAATAGCCATTTGTATATCTTTTTTGATAGCTTCCACTCTATTCTGAACCTGAAGTTGTAGAGTTGTTTTATTTGATTGCAAGAAGAACATTATATGGTAAGTGAAGTGGAAGTTTAAGCGTTTGAACTGTGAAGCATATGTATTAATTATTGTCATGCATGCATTTGAAGTTTCCTTTTATTTATGGTAGTTTGGGATAGTCCATTATTTTATGGCCTTTCTAATTGCATTCGTTGGGAAGAGATCTAGTAACCTTTCATCATCTTCTTCTTGGGAGAATTAAACGATTGAGTTGTAAAATTCCTAGGACATGACTTGTACGTATGGAATTTTGTAGTGCTTTTTTTTTTTTGGAGAAACAGAATTTTGTAGTTCTAGTTTGCTAGAGGTTTAAACAACACCATTTTTTTCCAAGTTAAGCACGGTGATTTTATTTATTTCCTAAAGAAGTATAGCCAAACCGAGTTCAGTAACCTGAACTTGTAACTTAAGTAGGGGCATTAAAGTGCAGACTTTTGGATTCTTAAAATAGATAAATAAAATTTTAAAAAAAGTATAGGCAACAGAACCGGTTATAAAATAGTTTCTTTTTTACAGATAATTTTATTATGGGAAATGCTAACGAATGCCCTTAGGGCATTGGTTAACAATCCATTTGAGGAAAGATTTTATGGGAAAATGAAATAAAGCAATAAATGTTTTGACAGTTTTTTTCATTTCCCATAAAAGTGATGTAAAAACTTTCCTAAAATGGATTGTTAACCAATGCCCTAAGGGCATTCGTTAGCAGGACCCTTTTATTATATGGCATTCGTTTATGATAATTGCTCTTTATCATCATATCAAGATACCAATTAATTTTTAAATAAGTAAGAATTAAATCTCAAATCTCTTATTTGACGCTAAGAGACTTTAACAATTAAGCTAATTAAAACCCACTAAAACAATGTAATCCAGTGACATCAATTGGTGAAAATTAACAAACCATGCACAAGTAAGCTTTGTTACTAAACCATCCACCTTGTTGTACCTCACAAGTAGAATATCGAGTTAGAAACACTATCTCATTCATATCATAAGGGTGTTAAGAAATGATGTATATAATTTAAACCAAAAATATATATATTGTAAGAAAAATATACTTTATCAACTGTCTAAATTAAATAGATCTTATTCATCTCGATAAAGGGTGAGCATAGCCTTTAACCATTTTGGTCTCAATGCATTCAAATGAAGCAAAGTTCATTGGGACATAATATTAGAAATGACTAGGATGATAGAACAAATATTTTCTAAATCTTTATTTCTCTTTGGAAGTCTTGAAGGATCAGCTGGTGCGCCTACGAACCTTCCCTCGCAATCACGAATTTCATTCAAGACACCAGTCGTTTCAACGTTTGCACCACCATAGTCCCTAGAGCTCAAGTCTGTTTTGGCTTGGTCAAGGTCACCAATGGCTATATCATAATTTTGGGAACATAATGTGTAACGCTGTTTTAATTGAGGGTTCTTTGTCTGCTTGATAAGTGATTGGATTAGCTTCATAGTTTCCGTAGCATTTGTATGTGCCAAGTCGATGGTGAATTGGGCAAGGCCTAGAAGAGATTCGGGCACACGAAGATCAGATTCTAAAACATCCAAACAGAAAGAAGAATTTGGGGTTCTTGAGCAAATATTTTTCACCATATCATCGGTTACCTTTGCACTTGGCATTATTTCATCCCCATATGAAAAAGTAACTAAGGCAAGTATTAGTAGAAGTGAAGCCAGAAAGGAGTTACCAAGAATAAAATCCATTATTCTCTGAATACTTTGAGCCCCCTTTTTTATTTTGTGATATTGCGCAGAAGGAGATCATTATATAGTCACTAATTACTATAGCAAGTGTATGGTTTGTTTTCAGAAAATGCACTTGGGACTCATTTATTGATGAATACTTTTTTTACTCCAAAAAAAAAATTATTAAAAAACTATTGATGAATACTAATAAATTTGAATACTTTGGAGATTGTCTATTTATTTGCTATTATTGCAAGAAATTCAAGTTCTCTGTATTTAACTAGTATTTCAAATTCCACAAATTTCTAAGTATGACTTTATATATAAACGCAGTTATAATAAATACCTATTTATAAGTATCACAGTTACGTGGGTTATAGTTAGCTCAATTGGTAAAATCTCTAATAGTTGATTTAGGGAAGAAATCTGGGGTTCAATCCCCCTACACCAAAAATTGATTGTTATCTTGGGAACAGCTTATTTAGATTTTTTATGAAAACTTTTTATTGAAAGTGTACTAAAGTAAACTTGTATCTTGAGAAGTTTTGAAAATGCGGGAAAAAGTGAGATTTTAAAAAATTTTACATAAAACTGATCAAAGAAACATTGTACATAAAAACTAAAAGTTAAAGCTAATGCCAAACAGACTCTATATGCAAAAGGTTTGACTTCAAACATGTTTAGAGTATTGGGTTTGATTGGGTTTAGTGAGTAATGTTTATTGCATATGATAAGTACTAATGTCATATTCTTGTTGGTAGATGACATGTTCCGTCACCTGCAATGCATATAACTCTCTTAGTTGATTAGGTTAAGCGAGTTATCTTCCTATTAGTAGTTGGAGCCTAAGACTCAAAATGTTTTTGGAGTCAAACTTTTTCCATATTATATTTTTGTTGAACATTCTAGTATATTGCATGAATTACTAATTAGTTAATAATAATGTTACTAACCCAACATTCAAAACCATATAAGAATGTTGTTATGGCGCCACTACTGGTTAAACTAACATCATATTTCAAGTTTTAAGTAAAAGACTGATATGGTATAATTATGTGTGGTGGGATATTTTTAGTTTTAAGTAAATGATTGATATGGTAATCTTTTATTGAATGATGTAAAACTTTGGTTTTATACCTTATCCTTACCAAATTTGGACTCATATAGGAAAGTTTTTTTTTTTTTTTTTTTTTTTTTTGAGAAGCAACTCATATAGGAAAGTTAAACAAAAATATTCTCTATGTTTTTTTTTCCAGAAAAGTTGATTATTATGATACTTATAAATGGATATTTATTATGATTGGATTTATTTATAAAGTCATTTATTGTAGGATTTAAAGAAAATATAATGTGGCCAGAGTCTAATGGAGGGTATAAATATAAGAAGTTTTGTAAAATCCTTATAGCATTTAAATATATTAAACATAGGGTAAATTACACTTTCTCCTATTTAATTATTGGGTCATTTGTACCTTTTCGTTCTTAACTATTTGATCATTTGCAATTCCACTCTCAAGGGTGTTTTATAAGTTTTTGTGTAAATTTTATATGAATATTCCGTTCTGTGTTAACAGTTTAACTAATGGTATTGGTGGAGGGTATATGTTCATTTTCAACAATTAACTGATTAAGAGAGAACGTTTTTATAGTTTAGGTGAAAAGGTGGGAGGGAAATTGTGAACTACCCTGTACACAAAAGGGTAGCAACCCATTATACCTTTTTAAGCCCTTTCTATTTCGTCAAATTGCTAGAACTTAACTGAGATTTGAGCAAAATTTTCCTTTATATTAATTTGCAATAATTTATTATTTTTTTGAGAATGTGAAATAATTTATTATTGATGATTCAAACGGGACCATTCATTATTGATGATTCATACAGGCATACTTTACCTGCACAACCTAGTAAATATGCCAGGGGCCAGGGGATTAAAAATACATGTAAAATCTTATTTAAATTATCAGGTAATCAATTTTATTTTATTTTAAATCCACTAAATCATTTTGACGCAAAACTGGGACCGAACACCTGCTAGACAAAAGTGAGTAGTACTAGTGCCCGTAAAGTGGCACAATTTGCGCCACAACTTGTTCACGTGATAAGTTATGAGTGGTAGAGGAGTGTTTTTACATAAATCCATCATCATCCTTCTACCACTCACATATCGCCACTTGAACGAGTTGTGGCACAAATTATGTCACTTTATATGATTCCAATATTATTCAACAAAAGTCACTGCATATCCTACCTCTATAGAATTTTTGTTGTTGTTGGTACCGTTGGAGAAACAATCCTAACTCTATAGAGTAATGTGACATTATATATACCATACAATAGTTTCCATAACTATTTGAGTTGATAATTTTTTATTAGTTTTTAGATGAACTCATATTACTCGCTATTAACGTTACTTTCTTATTTATTAATAACTATTTGTCACTTTTTTGTGTTTTATTTATTAATATTAGGATAAAGTATGTACTTGATCTCTATTCTTTACCCAATGTTTCAATTTGGTTCCTAACCTTTTAATGTGTATCAATTTAATCTCTACTATTATCTATTGGATCGAAATTGTTAAAGTGGTAAACAGCCAAAATAAAAAATTAGTTTCTATTAATGTGTCAATAAACTAATTTTTTATTTTAGAAATTTTCATCCAATAGATAACTGCAGGGATTAAATTTTCACGATATTAAAAGGTTAAAAATCAAATTGACACAATTGAAAAATTATGAATCCAATTGAAATACGGTAAAAAAAAAATGTATGGACTAAATATATAGTTTATATTATTATATAATAACCCTATCTCTCTCATCAGGTATCTTTCTTCGGTCATCTTGGGGCTCGAAGCCAAACCTATTAGGCCCATCATAGACTTACGATCCAACCCAGAAAGCGACCTAACCGATGCTGAGTACGGAAAGTAGAAAAGTCTCTTAAAAAAATCAAAAACAAAACAAATAAACGAGGTATCCAAATTCTTAACAACTTCGAGCCCCGCGAACCCAAAACTCAACAACAACCTCTTCAATGGCTACAACCAACGGTCCCGACTCCTCAGGTACCCTTTTAATTTCTCTCTCTCTTTTCTGGGATTTAAGGTTTCTTTGATTTTACTTTAGGATCTGTTTTTTTCCCTGGAAATTGTTTGGAATTTCTTTTGTTCTTTCTGTTTTGCCGAGGAAAAAAGAACTGAAGCTTTTTTTTTTAAAGTACTTATATTAGTGGGGTCTTGAAGATTAAGGTAAAGAGTTAATTTTTTCAGTGACTTGGCAGTCTCTTTGACTTGGCAATTTTAAAGGGTGTAGCTGGTTTTGCTTAACTCTGTTTGGCTAGGCATAATTTTGTGCCTTTTGATCCTCTACCTATGTGTTTGCTGCTTATTGTGGGTTTAAGCACATTGTTTTGGTTTGGGGTTTTTGTTTTTTTGGGGGGTATGAGGTACTGTGGTTATTGGGACTTGTTTAGTTGTTGGCATTTGTTGCTCACTGCTGTAATTTCTATCTTCACATTGTTTGTGAGATTATTGGGTTTTTCTGTAGCTTATTTATATAGTTGCTATAATTGAATCTGAAACATTTCTAGAAAATTAATTATAATGAACTGGGAATTGGGAATTCCGCTTTTCGGATATCCAATAAAACTGGAATGTTAAAGTGTAGATATGATTTTTTTAATTTTTTAGCTAAAGAGGTCCATTTTGCATTGCATTAGTAAATTGGAGGATTCCATTTGCCAACAGAGACTTCCAGTGTTCAAATCCTCACCTTTCTGGCTCCCAGACTTAGAATGTTTTTTTTTTTTCAAATAATATAATAAAAAATTTTAAAAAATTAATTTAAAATAAAAATTAATAAAAACCTCGGAGGATTTTACTTTGTGAGAAGATTCATGTTTTACAACATCTTGTGAGTCCTTGATGCTGGTTATATGCTCTCGAGTCTGCAGCTTATTATATGTTGGTTATTTTTCATGGCATTGTGAAAGATGATTTGTTTTCTCTTAAGAGCTGATCTGAAAATTAGTCAAGGGTGTTTTGAGAGAGGAAGAAATCTTAATTGTTTTGCAATTAGTGTAGGCACATCCTAGACTGATCAGTTCACCTTTCTTAGGTTCTGGTCAAGTAACACTAGTTGGGTCTCAAAGTATTTGGTGACACATTAATTGGAACTTGGAACATCTGTAATTGTCTGGAGACACAGCTAATTGAACTATCTAGCCTTTGTTTTACACCCCTCCAAACAAGGATAATCCTGCTCCCGCAATGCAATTAACCTAGAACTCCTCCTTTGTATAGATCAAGAATGGATGTAGGATCCAATTATCTAAATCAATTTTTGGTAATAATCACTAATGAGGTTGATGTCCTTGCTAGACTTCCCATCATCTTTGTTGATGTTCATGAAGAAATGGATTCTCTTCCTTGCAAAGACTTTTATGACCAGAATATTTAATTGAGGCTTCCAATCATTCACATTAGGGGTGCATTTTTTGTTTTCCGATGTCTGCAACTAGTTGTACTTAGATGTTCGGTTACTTTTTTTTTTTTATTGATAAGCACTTTGATGTTCAGGTATTGTAAATGAAAAGGATGGAATATCAAATGAGCCTAAAAAAGAAACTGCTCCAATTCCAAACTCTGAGGCAAAACATGAAGAAACTGGTGAGGGTTTAGGATTCTTTATTTTTGAAAGTTGCTTCTTGTTTCTGTTCTTGTTTTGTTGTGATGACTATACTTATATTGGGCTTTTTTTTTAAAACAAAGTGGCTAATGTGTTCTTTCATCCTGCTAGAAATTAAAGCCCGGGTAGATGCTATGTGGGAGCAAATGAATAAAGGCATACCTAATAAGACACCTAATTTTTCTTTAAACAAGCCTCGCTCAACTGTGAATAAAAAATCAAAAAATTCATCCACGGTGAGGAAATTATTATCCATTCTGTTTCTAATGGAACTATCGTACAATAGTTTGCTAGAATTTTAAGTTTATTTTTTCTTGATTTTATTTCATAGAATTATATGGCATATCTGGGTCTCGCACCAAAAAAGACAGGATCCGTTGAATTAGATTCACTGCAGAAGGAACCTAGTGTTATGCAGGACAGCACAAGTGAGGAGGCCAAGAGGCTTGCTGCTGCTGCTGCTCTTTCTGCAGTTAAGGATGCTGCAGCTGCTGCGGCTGGCAGGGGGAAAGTTGAAGTAAGCACTTCTTTTTTTAATACCCTTCTTATTGACCTCCTTTGCGGTTCATGTAATGGTGCCTTTTATGGGCTTGGTAGTCATGAAATTAGTCTGGTGAAAAAAAGTCAATGGTTTATATTGATAACATGAAAGTGGAATTTGCTAATTAGCTGGTGGACTTCAACAAGTTACCTAGCAGGTTACTCTTGCTAATTAGCTGGAATCCCTGAAAGTTATTTCATACAAGCATTGACATCAATTTTTATCCATGTATATTGCTGCGTACTAAATCTGACGTTCTTTCAAATGCCGTCATAGATGGCAAACCTCAGTTCGTTTATGAATAATTTGATAACAGTACACATTTCTTTCCTTCTACAGATTACTGAAGTTCGGGACTTTGCTGGTCAAGAAATTGAAGTTAAGAAGCTTGTTGATGCTGATTCAAAGGAGGCTTCTGAAAAAGCCAAAGGTGCGGCACCCTCCGCTGTTGATGCTGTCCTTGAACAAATAAAGAAGAAACAAAAGCTCAGTGTGCTAGACAAGTCGAAGAAGGATTGGGGGGAATTCAAGGAAGAAAAGGGGTTGGAAGAGGAATTGGATGCTTACAAGAAGAGCTCAAATCAGTATTTGGAAAAGGTTTCCTTCTTGCAACGGACAGATTACCGTGAGTTTGAGCGGGAGAGAGATGCTCGGCTTGCTCAGCAGGCCAAGAGGAGGACAGATATGCGAGAGGAACCATGATTGCATCATGCTGCCAAGTTTCAGTATGGCCTTGTAAGCAATTGCAAATAGACAGATGATGGGAAGTTGCTCAAAATTTTTATGGTCTCTGATTCCTACGAAAAGAACCCTTCAATATTGCTGATGGGGATATAATGCTTTTGCATGAGGTGTTTAAGTTTTAGATTTCCCCTAAGGTACGGGGATTTCATGTAATAGGAAATTTCTGAGGACAGAATTTATTGCAAACCGATTATTTGTCCTCTTATTCAATTTTTATTTGGTGGGATTGTAGGCCTCTTGATTTTTAGAGCCTGGAGCATGCAGTGCCACTCGAGGAAACAGAACGGATCAATTATCATATCTCGTTCTTTTAGTTTTTTCCCATAAAATACAAAAATGATCTAGCTATGACTTCACCATTTTCCTTTTCTGTTTCTTTTCCATTGATTTTTCTTCAAACTTACTGATTTGGTCTCTAAGGCTCATTTTGCATCATAAATATGGACAATTGCGAAGGAAGCCAACAATTAGGTTACTGACTTACCTGTCAATTTTGTTTAGTAACAAATAGATTGGGAAAGCACGTTGGTTTTCTATTAGCACTTTAGCACAACACCTTCCAGATGCAAATAAATTACTTAGAGCATTATGGGACCTTTCAGGAATCCAAGCATGAAGGAACACTCTGTAGTCGTACCCAATACACAACTCTCAGCATCAACTTCTGTGGGTTTAAGAGAGGAGATGATTCGTAGGTAGTCTTGTACCCCTTCACATTTTTTTCCCCCGAGAAAGAGTGGTCCCTAGACTCGACCCTATGACTTACAGTTTTCGGTGAAAGGCACTTGCCAAAGCTCCTAGACCCAACCTCGTACATAAGGAAAATACACACCCACACCCAAACCAAACAAGACCTCATTCTGTGGTGTCTTTCACAATACTAGGCGTCTTACATCTCAAATAAAACAAACCAAACAAGTAGAAAACCAATTTGCAACAAAATGGATGAAACTCTTAATGTGACAAATTCTTTTACATATTCACAGCTCTTTAAAATTGGAACATCATTATTTTATATGGGTCAACTACTGATATCACATCTTAACGCTAGTCACAAAATATCAACGCAACAATTATGAAAAATATAATGAAAGTTCTTGTCTTGAGACTTAACAGAACTAATAATGTATTATAATGAAAACCCAAGCCATTGGATGAAACTCTCAATGTGACAAATTCTTTTATATATATATATATATATATATATATCATATTTTCACAACTCTTTAACATCATTATTTTGTGGGAAATGCTAACGAATGCCCTTAGGGCATTCGTTAACAATCCATTTGAGGAAAGTTTTTATGGGAAAATGAAATAAAGTAATAAATGTTTTGACAGTTTTTTTCATTTCCCATAAAAGTGATGTAAAAGCTTTCTTAAAATGGATTGTTAACTAATGCCCTAAGGGCATTCGTTAGCAGGACCCTTATTTTATATAGATCAACCACTAATATCACATTTTAATGCTGGTCACAAGATGTCGACTCAACAATTATGAATAAAATAATGAAAGTGCTTGTCCCAAAGCTTAACTGAACTAATAATATATTATAATGAAAACCCAAGCCATTGTCTTGACAAAGATGCAGAAAACCCAAGCCATTGTCTTGACAAAGATGCAGACGTCTTGAGTGTAAATGCCCTGGTTCCACAATCAAGTCAAAAAAGACTCAAAACAAAAAGGCAAATGAAAGTGAGCAACACACCAACGCTATTTTAATATTTGCCTGATTAATGGTGAATGAGTGAGATAAGAGGAATGCCTACGCAAGTGAAGCATGCGTGCGTGGGTGTTACACTGTTACATAAAGAGGAAAACGTGGATGATAGACTGAAATGTTGATAAATGTATTTGAGATTAAAATCTATCAGGATGAGTCCAAATTTTATGTATCACTCTTCTTGCTCCACAATATGCTTCATAAATAAAAATATATCATATGTCCATCTATTTTATTAAATGCTAAATTTATATCTTCTATTATTTTAATTTCCTAAAATAAATAAATAAATTACTCATCGTATTTAGATAATTGAAATAATAAAAGACATAAATTTAGCATTTAATAAAATAGATGGGTACATGACATATTTTTATTTGTGAAGTATATAGTGAAAGAAGAGTGGGATAAAAGATTTGGACTTACACAATCCAATAAATGATTGCTACATCAACATTTTACTTAAAATTCAATATATTCTACCATACCTAATAATATTTCGATAAATTTTCAATTTGGTTGGATTTATATATGAGTATTAGAATTGATTAAGTGTGATTGTGTTTTTTATTAAATATGTAATAAGATGATGTGACATGTTGAAATTAGAGGGGTAAAATATGAGTTTTACGCCAAGTCCTTATAGAATTTAATCACAATGTATTTATATAGTTATGAATGCATGTTAAACAGTTACAGCCAACAGCCCTGCAGAAAACAAATTATAGACTGTAATTTCCCATTGGCTCCACATTCCCCCTCTTATGTTGTTATTAAAGTACAGATGAGGAAAACATACAAAGTTATTTTTGTCATTGTAAACAAAGGGATATTATAACAGCACATTTCTATTCAGAAACTTCATCTGCTCCCATGGGTGGACGAATAAGAAACGGAAAGTCTTCACAAGTCATTCCAAAACTCTTAGAAGCAAAAAATAAAATGAAAACAAGGATTACAAAATAAAAACCAGCTTTCTAGATGTGAATGGGCTTGTCATAAGTGGCCATAGCAGCTTCCTTCAATGCCTCACTCATTGTTGGATGCGCATGGCAAACACGTGCTATATCCTCACTTGCTGCGTCGTACTGTAAGGCTATCACTGCCTCGTGAATGAGCTCTCCAGCATTGGATGCCATAATGTGGACTCCCAATATCTTGTCTGTCTCTTTCTCAGCCAGTATCTTGACCAATCCTTCCGCATTATCAATCGCCTTGGCCCTGCTGTTTGCCATGAAAGGGAACTTTCCAACACGATATTCAACACCAAGTGCCTTCACCTGCTCCTCAGTCTTGCCAACAGAGGCAATCTCAGGGTGTGTGTAGACAACCCCAGGTACCTTGTCATAGTCCACATGGCCTGTCTTACCAGCTATAAACTCTACACAAGCAACCCCATCTTCTTCTGCCTTGTGGGCTAACATAGGACCCGGTATTACATCCCCAATTGCATAAACACCTGGCACATTTGTAGAAAACCTTTCATTGACTAAAATCCGTCCAATCTTGTCAGTCTCCACGCCTATTTTGTCCAGCCCAAGTCCACCTGTGTATGGAGATCTACCAGCAGAAACAAGAACAACATCAGCTTCCAGTATGGTCTGGTCACCACCAGCTGCTGGTTCAAGTGTCAGCTTAACACCATCTGCAGAAGAATCAACTCCTACCACCTTAGTCTTGAGCATGAATTTCATCCCTTGCTTCTCAAGAGAACGCTGAAATTGCTTACGGATTTCCCCATCCATCGTTGGGACAATATCTGCAGCAAACTCAACCACAGTTATCTGAGAGCCAAGTCGGCCCCAGACCGAGCCCATCTCTAGGCCAATGTAGCCTGCTCCAATGACCACAAGTTTCTTTGGAATTTCCGTCAAAGCTAATGCACCCGTTGATGACACAATTCTCTTCTCATCAATGGTGATCCCGGGTAAAGATTTGACATCAGAACCAGTGGCAATTATAATATGCTTGCCTTTCACAACAGTGTTACCCCCATCAGGAGTTTCCACAGAAACTTCAGAGGGAGAAATGAGCTTGCCATAGCCTTTTACATAGCTCACTTTGTTCTTCTTGAATAGACCTTCGATACCTCGAGTCAGATTAGACACAGCCTTATCTTTTTGGGCCATCATGGCTGGTAAATCAATCTCAACAGAAGAAAACTTCACTCCATGGTTGGCAAATGAATGCTGAGCTTCATGGTACATGTGGGAGGAATGTAGAAGTGCCTGAACACAAGAACATAAAAATAAGACCACTAAAATTTCAAATGTTACCAGTACCATCTAACATGCCAGTGATGAGAAAGGAATATTTAGTCATAAACTGAAACAGCTCCACCGGATATACCCAATTCACCAAATGACTTTAAACTCTAAAACTACAGCTGTCAAGCATCTCGAGTAAATTTTCAAAGTAGAAGAAACCTGAAGCATTTATCCACTGATTCCACTCAAATAAAGATTTGAGGAATAAAAGTTTTAGTCCTAAGTCAGATTTCTCACATCCTTCAAAACTTTTACGGAAAGTTTTCACATCCTACTAGCATTTAAAGATGTGAAAAATCTGTCTTAGACACACAAATTTTATGGAATTGATGAATGAAGACCTGCTTACAGGAAAATATGTAGTGCAATTACAGAATACTTATAACAGTTCAGTAAAATCATACCATAAACACTATTCAGACACAACATTATGAGTGCTCATACACAATCACGATTGTTGCAGGAACACCTTACCTTAGCAAAGCTCTCGCTCCGAAACTGACGGTAAAAGACGCTTGCAAACAAAACTGTGCTTTGCAAACTCAGCTTAACACTCACTTTTGCAAAGTAAAAACCAAAAAAAAAAAAAAAACTAATTGCGTACACGGTCTTAATTGCATTAGTACATTATAGTACAGACCATATGCATCACTCTCCGAAGAAATTAAACATTGGATAGAACAAACATAAGTAGTTTATCATCAAATCCAAACTTTCAGCAATTAGAAACTGCACTTTTTCAAACATACAGCTTTTTTAGAAGCTCACCCTTTTCCTGGTTGCAAAATTTTCAAGCAACACATATTCAAAAGGCTGGAAACTAAACTATACCAAATAGGCCTAATCAAACTTGTTTCCTCATATGCCATTCAAAATTCTGGAACGCAATAAAATTCAATTGTAATTGAATATCATTCAAACAGGAATTTCACTGACCTCAAAATCCAATACCAATTCACACACAAAAAAAAAAAAAAAAAAATACACAATAATAAATTAACCAATTAGATCTCAGAAGCACTAAACGAAAAAAATTATGTAAAATTAAATCGAACCTTGGAGGGGATGCAACCGACGTTGAGGCAGGTGCCACCGAGGGCACCACGCTTCTCAATACAAGTGGTCTTGAGACCCAACTGAGCGGCTTTGATGGCGGCCACGTAGCCACCGGGGCCACCGCCGATGACGACGACGTCGTTTTCCTCAGATCCCGAAGCGAATCCTCTGGAGAAGGAAGTCATCGTAGGAGAGTACTTCAACACATCGGAACTCGAATTCGATAGATTTCGCGTCAACAGGTACGCCTTCCGTCTCGCCAAACTAGCCATAGCCATTTCACCTCCTCTTTTTTTGGTTCTCTCTTTCTTCTGACACAGAGAGAGAGAGAGAGAGAGAGAGAGAGTTTTGATGAAAAAGAAAAACCCTGCTGGTAGTGTGGGTATAGGTGAGGCTTGGTTTTGGTCCTTTTGGGTATTCAGATTATTAATTTATTGGCGGCTTGTCTTTGAAGACGAGTAGAGAGGACTATAAAAAAGAAAAAAAATATATACTACTACTTTATTTCTTAGGGTGATCTGGTGTAGCTACGGTTCATGAATTACTTCTATGGTGTGCTTCAAAGTCGTACAAGTACGCCATTCACACTGGGGCGTCTGATGAAAAGAAAAACAAGTATATGAATCTGGAGCCGTTCATTTATAATTTATAAATGTGACGGCCTTTTGAACTGAATAGAGAACCAAACAAGGTGTTTGATTGATATAATGTAAATTGTGAGCACGAAGTATGATAATAAATCCCAGCTACTTCATGAATATGACTCACAGAAAATGGTGTCCTCACACACCTTACCATCATCGACATTTGGATGTTTGGTTGGAGGTGGAGGAGGAGGAGGGCCTTTTGTCTCTAACACTTGTTGATGAGATTATTGTGGGCTGCCCAAGTTTCAAGGTCCAAATCCAGCACATTCATTTTATCTCTTAAACATTACTCTATGTAGTACATACTTCACTGATTGTATGGCATGGAATATCGATATATTTGTAGTATTATCTCCCCATTTTAAAAATGAAAAAACAAAAAAACTCTCGAGTTTCATAAAAGCCAATTTAATTTGGCTACGGTTTAATAAGATTCACGCATATTGATCGCACTACTAATCCTCAAAGAATCACTTGTAAGCAAAGCATAATTAGAAAGTAACCAATATATGTGATACAGTACAATTAACGAACTGTATGAAACGAATATGATTTAAGTTGTTGTTGAGCATCACAAGAAGCATGGCACAAATATGGTGGGCCCAATACAAATCATTTTTAACAAATATGGTTGGGCTAACTGAGTGAACCCAGTACACTCACTCAACACAATTAAGCTCAGGCTTATGTTACAGTTACATACTCAATAAGAAACACACCTTCCAATTGGAAAGGTTGATTAATAACCTAAAGTCTCTTCTAAGCACTACAAAACTGCTGGCCGCTAATCTAAACTATCTGACAACAGCCTATAATCCTTTCTCAGTAACTTAACCGTTCTGCTGCCGCTTTTCTTTTCATTTTCCTTCTTTTCAACACTCAGTTGCCTTCTAGCAAGCTCCTCAATCTATTCCGGGACTCCTCAGACACTCTTGAGGCCCTCCACCTTCGTGGTCGTGGACACGTCTCAACAGCACGATCAATTTTTTGGGCAGATAAGCAGATAACAATCACGGTGATATTATCAGATGAATTTAGGCGTAATGCTTCCATGACTAGTTCTCTGGCACATTGCTGTGGATCACCACCATACCTCCTCAGAGCTAGGCGGACAAGACTGACTGCACTCTGGCTAGTTATCACATCCCAGAGACCATCACAGGCAATGATCAAAAATTCATCATCCTCTGACAACGCAACCTGTTGAACATCTGGCTCAGCAATGAGAGGCGATGCAGGACCAAGTGGGGATTTGAAGTCCCAATCTCCAAGGGCTCGAGAGACACTGAGATAACCATTGAGATATATATCATCAACGTAACCACCTAACCCCTCAACTCTCTTTCGTTCTGGTAAATAAGTAGGCTTATGATCTTGAGACATCGCAACTGCTACTCCTTTCCTGCAGAGGACTGCTCGACAGTCACCAGCATTTGCAACCAGTAAATGCCTTCCAAGTATAAGGGCAGTCAGTGCTGTTGTTCCACAGGAACTGCTAACGCTGCTGCATTCATCAAGCAAGGCACGGTCAGCTAGCAAAAATGCCTTCCGATGAGAATTCTCCAGCTCTTTTAAGAAGACAGCATTAATCTCAGATGTTTGGGGCAAATCAGCTTCTTCAAAGAATAATTTCATTGCGTTTCTCTTGATATATGCAGCAGCTTCAGGCCCTCCATGACCATCGAATACAGCATAAAAAGCACTTGGCACAGGGAACTTGAAGAAGGAATCCATATGGGCAGATAGATCATCTATTCTAATGTGTTCATCATCCATTGAATCACGTGGCCCAATGTCAGCATAGCTACCAGAACGAATATTTGGGA
Source organism: Castanopsis chinensis (assembly GCA_032878915.1). Taxonomy (NCBI): domain Eukaryota; kingdom Viridiplantae; phylum Streptophyta; class Magnoliopsida; order Fagales; family Fagaceae; genus Castanopsis; species Castanopsis chinensis. The sequence continues at coordinate 5,473,216 of JAVQMG010000113.1, forward strand.
CAAACATTGAAGCAGCAGACCCTATGGCACCATCATTAACGGTGTCTGAGCAACTCAAAACCTGGTTAAAACATGTATAAAGTTTTGTCAGTGTCCATAGGAATATACATAATACATTGCAAGACAATTGCCCAAAAAAAGAAGAAGAGAAAAGGACAAAACCATTAACAAGGAAGCATAAACGAAAATAATAGAACCCAGTACTAGATCAATTATGAAATAGAATACATAAATCAATCTGATTTCACAATTTGTAACAATTCACTTTCAATCAAATCAGGATAATGCCTTGTTCTTTCCCACTCTTATGTCAACAAACTTATCTTTTGTTTATAACCATAAATTCCACAACCCACTAATTGCACTGTTATGTCACTGATATGAAAGCTACCAGACATATCTTACAAAATCGTGAAACCTCAATTATCCAATTATAGATAAGACACAACACAAAAACCAAAAAATTAAATTCAAACCTAATTACAATAAAGCATCCATTGCTTCCATTCACAATAACATCCAGAAACTGCCAATTAATCCGCGCGATTGACCATTCTGTCATCCCAAGAATACTTAAAATAACACCAAATCCTCCTAAAATTTTCCTACTTAAACCTTGTACAAAGCTGAGAAATTCTGAAAGGCCAAAGAGTCTTCTACAAGAAATATTCCTAAAAATTTTAAACCTTGTACTATAAAGTTGAGAAATTCTGATAAGCCAAACAGCCTTCTACAAGAAACCCTAATCCCAACAAACCCATTCTTCATAATACAAGTTCTTTCACATAATTCAACAAAAATACAATCTCACACACACGCAAACACAGAAAATACAACACACATAATAACTCAGATTGCCACACAAACCCAAAACTAAAAAAAAAAATACAATTCTAGAACAGGGAATACCCCATCAACCACGATTCAAATCAAGAATCTTGCAGATCAAACATAGTTTTAGCTGTCCAATTACAACAAACCAAAGCCAACCCACCAAAATTAAAAAGAAAGAAAATCGTTAGCTAACACAAAAAAACAAGAAAAATTCAATTCTCTCAACAATAAATTGAATCTCCAATTTGGGTTTCAATTAAAAAAGGGTATTAATTAATTATAAGACCCACAAAATCAAGAAAACCATATATAGACCCAGAACACCAAAAACAAAGGACGTTCTAGAAATCCCAAAAAAAAAATTATTTTTTTAATTATTTTAAAGAACGTACCGGTTCGAAGCGAGAAATATCGGAAGACATAGAATCCGAGACGCGATGTACATCGCGAAAGCTCGGAGACGAAGAAGAAGAAGAGGAGGAGGAGGGCTGCGCCACGTCAGCAGAAGAAGCAACGCATAGATGGTGGTAATTCACGTCCAGCACCATCTTCTGGGTCGGTGGCTGGTAATTCATATCGGCCTCCGCAACCATCTTTTGGCTCACTATCATCTCCAACAACGGCGTCGTTTTCGTAGTCTTTGTTGTTGTTGTTGTTTGAAGCTAGGGTTTTTTCTTTGATTCTCAGAGAAACAAAAAAAAATTTGGGGGATTTGTTGAATCAAGAACTGAGAGAGACTCTGTAAGAAATAGGTGTTTGTGAGTGTTGTTGTTGTTGTGGGTTTGAATGAATGAGAATGAATGAATTAAATGAGCGTGTTACGTAACGGGGTTTATAAAACGAGAGAAAGTAGAGACCTGGTTGGCGAGTAATACCGATCATGCTAACTGACACGTGTGTATTTTCAGTTCTCTTCAACTTCGGATGGGATTTTAAAGGGGGTGTGCCCGACACGTGAACGCGAGTAATGTGAGCCCTTTTGTTTTTTAATATGTAAACAAATATAATATTATACAATATACTTTTGTTTTTTTTAATGGGTGTGCTTTTTCTAATTTTATTTTTTTAAAATTGACAGGTTAAAATTTTCTCCATCTACCAATAACTGCCGACAATATGTTACAAAATAAATAAATAGTAAAAAAATTATTAATGTTAAGTGCAATGGATTTTTGAACTTTTAGTTAGTTTAATTAATAAAATTTTTTGTTATCAAATAAAATATTCGAAATTCAAATTTTGTTTATATCAATAATTAATTGGTATATTGACATGATAATAAATAGCAAACATCATATTATAATGAGTAATCATCATAAAACAGATGTCATATATTGAAATTCTTTCATATCTATTAAATAAAAAGTAGGACCCTTGTTCTTATCAATTTTTTTTTTTTTTTGAGATTTTTGTTCTTATTAACTTAATTATAAACTAACCCCTAAAAAACTTAATTATAAACTAGCATGCTTTTATTTATCGAAACTGCAAATAACTACGGTTTAAATGTAAAATATGTCTTAAAATTTGATGGACTGCTTTATTTTTGTCAATTACCTTGAAAAACAATGAAAAGTAGGCACAAAAAAGTTATATTTCAATTTTATATTCATACTAGTAATATGTTGGTGCAACACGCACAACTTAATTAAAAATTATATGTAAATAAAATAAATTATTTTCCTAATGCTATTGAAACTATGGCTATCATTAGTGAGTCATTTGAAACTTTAATAGAGCATATTCTATATTAAAGTAATTATCTTAATAATTAAGGAGCCATGCCCACATGACAAAAATACATTAATATTATATTGTATTAATGTGTAATAAATACATGTATGGAGCAATTTGGAACAAGCACACTATATAACGTGAAAGTTTTGTTATATTCAATCACTAAATCAAAATGATTAAATTAAAATATTAAATTTTATTTAAATTGTATAAAACATTTGGTAGTATAACTTTAGTTGAAGTTAAATTTTAAGTTCCTTGAAACTTATAGGTAGAATGTCTTGAAGCTTCTGTGGTTTAACAGGAGAAATAAACTCTCTTTTTAAGAATACAATGATGTTTGTTTAATGAAACAAATAGGTTTCAACTACACTTGTTTTACATGGTGTGCATGTATATATATATTAAAGGCCACATGGCATCATAAGTGGCATCTGAATCTAATCAGTATTACAATTACTATTTTAATCTCATTGTTTGGCACATTAGATTTGTTCATGTGCTATTAAATTTTTATGACCCAATATTAAAAAACTAGTGACTAAAATGGCACGTTTAAAACATTCAAGTTCATTAATAAGGTTCCTCAAAAAAAAAAAAAATTCATTAACAAGTTGCATGATAATTTGGTATTAGAATTTAATTTAAAATAAATTTTTTTAATAATAATGAGAATGTAATTATTTGTGTTAAAAATAGATAATCATTTGACTTATTCACAACATTTAAAATCAATACAAATTTTCTTTGTGTTCTACTTCATATTCAGCAATTATAACTTGTCATATATTTGACTTTTTTTTCTATTTTAAATTTTCTTTATTTTATAAGGAAAATCAAACAAATACATAATAAATTGTAATTGGTAAAATATAAAATAGAATAAAAATAGTAAAAAAAATTTGCATCCGTTAAATTGTACATGATTTAACTATTTAAAAAAATAATAGTTCAATTATTTTTTTTTCCAATGCCATGTGGATTTTATCCGGTTTCTCTAATTCTATCCCCCACTTCTTTTTAACTGCCGCGGACAGAAAGTAGCTTACGTTATTGAGTAATCTACGCCGAACGTTATTGCACTTTTTTTTAACTTTGCGGCGTCTTGACATGAGACTTGGAAATTGGAATTGCCTTTCCTCTTTTCACGGTGGGCTCTCTTTTTCCTTCAACTTGAAGCCATGTTTACTGGCTGGCTGGAAGGAAAGGAATCATGATATTGAAGACTTTGCATCACCCACAAAATAATTAAATACTATATTCTAATAGTAAAATATTTATGAGTGTTTTTGTTTTCTTTGGTCACGGAAATAACACTAATTTATTATATATTTATTTGTATATAATATAACATAATATAATCATTCATCAATTTCACTGTACGTATGCTCCCATTTGGTGTATTTTTGATAGCACTAGCATAGCATGAGGACATTATAATATAGCGTGAAAATTACATGTGAGATAATGACCACTAGAATATGTCACGTTATTGGTTGTTGTTGTTGTTGTTATACGTTTAATCTACATATATTGTACTAAAAAAAATTCATGTGATGCTTGCACGGAAAGCTGCTGTCAAAGTTGACAATATGAATTTTAAAAGATATGATAAATATGAAGGTTCCTTTTTTTGTTTTTGTTCTAATTAAGTTATTCGAAGTTTCCTTCTTCTAAAAAGAAATTTATTTGAAGTTTCCTTATTTTGTATCTCAACCAAAAAAAAAAAAATATATATATATATATATATATAATGGTAAGTGATAGTGGGTTTTAATCTCCATATTTTATTTAATTAATAGATAATGTGATAGTTTCTTATTAAAATAAAAAGAGGTTTCAATTAAAAAAATACTGGAGATAAAAAAAATAAAATAGTTCTTATATTGTTCCAATTAAGATGTGTTTAGGCCCATAAATGAATAGAATTATTTAGGATGTGCTTAAAAGATAAAGATATTTATAATTATTTTAAATTAAGTTCAAATATAGAGAGGTATTATGTCCACAATATTTTTACAATAAATTATAAATGGTTAGTTGTTATTGGTTCTAATTTGAACCTACCACTGAAATTATTTTTCTACTCCACCAATAACAACCCGTAACAACTTGCCATATAAGATTTGTTGCGAAAATGTTATAAAAATATTGTGTACATAGCATTTCTCTCAAATATAAGTTTAAGTGGAGCTTCTTCTCCAAAAAAAAAAAATTAAGTTGAACTATTAAACAAGTTGAATTCAATATTATATACAAATTTTACCCAAAAAAAAAATTAAAATATACAAATAGCTGTTTTAGATAATATAAACAAAATATTTACCAAACAATAATACTAGATATAAAACAAATCTTAACAGTAATATAAATAAACAATTTTCATCTAAAATTATTTAACAAGACCATAACACAAAAATCTCAATGTACCAACATATTAACTAAAACCAAAGTATTTACCAAGTAACAATGCACAATGATAACATAAAAACAAATATTTATAACAATAATACAAGCCACGAATTTCACACTAATTTTTTAACAAAACAAAAATTCAAAGTCCAAACACTAATTTGTTTAACAAAACGATATTTCAAAGTCCAAATGTATTCAATATTTTTTTGCATCAAAATAAAGAAAAAATACAAAGTTCCTAATTGCCATAATGGTTGTTTTTTAATTTTTTTTTTTTTTTGAGAAACACATACACACACACACATATATATAGGGGAAGGGGGATGAGATAAGGGAATACACTCACACGCCAACACCAAAACTGCATGCGGCAGTTAGTGTCGCGGAGCAAGTGATAAACCCTTTCTCAATATCACACCTTACCGATTGTTTTTTAATTTTAAAAAATTGTGAATTACGAAAACTTTTCTTGAGATTTAGAGAAATAACACTCCACTCAAAACTATAAAAAATTGACACTTCCCTCCCATGATTTTTGAAAGATATTAACATATTAGTCATTCCGTTAGTTGCAGTAATAGATATTCTATATATTGAAAAGATTCTCTTGACCAAACTCTATTCATAGCCAGTGAAATCTTTTAGGGCTAAACATTATCATTTCTCGTCACCAAAGGTACTAAAAAAATTAAAAATAAAATAAAGAACACTTCCATCAACAAATTTTATGCACAACCCAAATAGCAAACAACTCCAAATAGATTGGTGAACAATTTCTTTAGGTTTTAAAGTTTAAATGTACCTGTGCAATTTTTTTTGGCTTTATTCCATTAGGAATTAGGGAGGTGCTTTTTTTTTTTTTTTTTTTGCCCCACACACTTATCCAATCAACTTGGGTAATTTTTCAAATTTCATTCGATGACGGTATCTGCTTAGAGTTTTTTGTTATTAGGGTTATGCAAAAAATTTGCTCATGAAGTGTCTTTTTTCTTTTTTTTTTTTCTTTTTGTAAGTTTGATGACAAGGAAGGATATATAGTATTTAATTTTTTTACTAATCATGGTTAGAGCCTGGTCAAGAGAATCTTTTATTTTTGGTTTTGTTATTGTTATTAATAGAATGATTAATATGTTTTTTTTTAACAAACAATAAAATCTAATTAAACCTCTTTGAATATTTGACTATTTTGATTAATAGAATGATTAATATTACTGCATATTTTGAAAATCTAACCGTTGAATTGCATGTTCTTTATGCTTTTAATACATACGTCAAATTTTATGTCAATCGGATATTATTTACTATATAATTTATAAACTTATATTTTATGCATAATTTTAAATTACAAAAATTTGCAATTTAAACATGTATTGATGACATAGTTATTGATCTTTAATTTTCTTGAAATTTTGCAAACATGGAAGATATAAGAAGAAAATGTAATCCAATGGTGGATTTGTCAAAATTCACCTCCAATAAAAAGATATTGAGTGAGTTTGTAGCCTAAGGCTACAACCGATTTTGTAGCTAAAATTTGTCCAATTTAATTTTCTTCAAATCTCAAGGAAAGAGAGTGTCATTTCTTTTAAAATTTTGTATATAGTATCATTGCTCCAAACCTCAATGGAGGTTTTTGTAATTTGCCATTTTCTAAAATTATAAAACTGCAATTATGACCATCATGAACTTTGTATTTTTACTTTATTTCAATGCTATGTTAAATACATTTGGACTTTGTATTATTGTTTTATCAAACAACTTAGTGCAAGGCACTCATGATCTGGCTCTCCCTAATTTCATTGCCATATCTAAATAGAGAGCTAATAACTATTGATTGAATAAATAGAGATCAAGTATGTAAATACTAAGCACATTTATTATTTGTTCTTTTGTCATTTTTCACATATTTATAAAAAAGAAAAAAAAAGAAAAAAAGAAAAAAAAAAGATACTAACAACTTCAAAACACTTTAACAGTATAGTTTGTCAAACACTCTTAACGGTTGAAGGCCTAAAGCTTTATTATCAATATATATATATATATATATATATATATATATATATATATATAACCGAAGCCTTTGAAGCTCCCGCAATTTTTCACGTTAGCACAATATTTAAAAAATTAAAATTAAAATCCCTATTTCACTCAAAAACAAAACCCTACCTCTCTAAAACTAACATGACAGACTCAAATAAAAATTAAAAACTCTATTTCACTCAAAAACAACAACCCTACCTCTCTAAAACTAACGTGACAGACTCTAATACTAACCATTCTCTCTACCTCTCTAAGCTCTTCTTCTCTCTATATCCCCGATAGTTTCTGAAAATACATTCCAAACGCAAAAGTCTACTCAAAGGCACAGAGAGAGGATAGACACCCATGATGGAGCCATATCTGCCGTTACCCATCAAAGCCATCATAAGCAGTAGTTACCAATGCTTTAAACTCTAGCCCCAGTTTACATAGGTGAGATACCCTATATCCAATTTCTGTCAATTCTTTTACCAGTGTTGTTGGCATATAATTGGTATTGGTAGTGTTACTGTTGTTAAGTGTTTTTATTTTTTATTTTTTGGCTTATTAGGAAGTTTTTTATTGGTGTTGGCTAAATTACCAACCCATGAGTTGTATTGAAATTATATACAAACAAACAAAAGAAAACTATTAGATTATTCGATAGAAGCTAAGGATAAAACATAATGATGAGACATTTGAATTGAAATAAAATACAATAGTCAGAACCAAATCCATTGCAAGTTTATCTAAAAGTTGTAGAAGCATTTGAATTGGAATTTTGATTTGCAACATGATCTATAGAGGCAACGTGAGCTGTGGATCAATTTCAAAGACATTTATCTTAACAGCGTTTAGAGCTTACAAGTAAATAAGTAATCAAATTCAAATAGCATTATGCAATTTTGTATAAACAGAGAAATTCTATCCTTGAATCATGTACCCATGTAAAAATTAGTACACTGATCACACTCCACACAGATTGAGTAATGAATTTTGCTTTTGATTTTGGTGAGTGAGTGATTCTACTCTAGGTTTTGATTTTTAGTTTTCTGAAATTTAGCCGCTATTAATTATTAAACAAAGAGTTAGAGATGGAATTTGAGAGGTTTCTTAATTAATGCTTTGTTAGTGCTCTTTGATTCATCTTTTCTTTTTTTGCTCACAATTTGTATATGGTATTTCACCTTAATGAATTTGTATAGCTGTTTAATTGATTGGTTTAGAATTGTTATGGTTTCAATGATGTCCAGTGGTTATTTGACTTATTTCTAACTATGATGTTGCTTACTAATTTTATATATATATATATATATATATATATATAACCGAAATCTTTGAAATTCTCGCAATTTTTCACATCAGTATAATATTTAAATAAAATTATTATTTTATTTAAATAAAATTATATTTGTTTTGTCCAAACTTAACAATGAGTAAAACTCTATCTCTCTAACAAGTCCATCTTAAACTCAAACTCATCATTATCATTTTTTTAAACAAAATTATTTTTGTTTAATCTAAACTTAACAAGGAGTGAAACTCTATTTTTCAAACAAGTTTAACTTAAACTCAATTTAAGTTATTTTTTTGTAATATCTAAAACTGTCTAACAAATTTTTTGTAAGCAATTGCATGTTCAAGCAATGGCTTCTTCATCAAATTGTAACATAAATTGAAGTCATACAAGAGCAAATCATGTAATTGTGCAGTTTCTTAATCAATTTAAGATTTTATAAAATTATTTTAGTTAATCTCACAAATAGGTAAGTTCCCATGCATAGCACGGGTTAACGACTAGTTATTATTATTATTATTATTATTGAATAAGTAAAGCTTTATTATTATTATTTTGGATAATGTAAAGCTATATTATTATGATTATTATTCTATAACTAATAAACCCATGCTGGGGGAGATCTTGAAGTTCATCAACCACTTTCATAATCACAACTCATTTTAAAAAGGACATAATTTAGGTATTGTTTTTAAGATGTAGTACATTAAGTAAGTTATTCTAATTGGGTTCAAACATATAATTATGTTGAATTTATCAATGTAATTATTGCATTTAAATTTAATTAAATAATTTAATATTTTATACCTAAGAAATTGAAGCTAAATTATGCCTTGCAAAATTATATCCTTCCCACTAAATTGTTCAAAAGTAGCTGGGTGGATCATTGAATATCCTTTAGAAATATGCTACATTTTTGTCCACATAATAATTGAATGTAAAATCACCACCAGACAATCTCATAAAAGAAATAGTGCTCTGTTCTCTCTATAATGGTATGAGAAAAAAACGTAGACGTAGTTGCTTCCCTTTTTGCCCACATGATTCTCAATGGAAGTTGAATGTGAATTCACTAAAATATTTCTTTATACTATTGTTTTGTTTTTTCTATATTAGGTCATTCGGTCACCCATTTTTTTTAAGTAATAGGGTACGTTTCATTGAAGAAACCAATGATTAAGCACCTTTCCTAGTGCTTTGTTTAGTCATAATGGGGTTGCGTACGTGGGATCTCAAGTGGGGTTTAATAATTAGTGCTTGCCGTCAGATCCAAATGAGGTCTCAGCCACAACCTGTAAAGGTGTAAACACACAAACTACAATTCATTTTTTAAAGCCAATCCTAATCGCATATTCACATGACGTAAATAGCATTGGATAAGCATCAATTAAAATTTTAAAAAAATTAAAAAGCATCAATCAAATATTTAAATTTTATAATTTAAAATTATGTATAAAAAATAAATTTATAAATAATATATTAAATAACATTTAATTGGCATAAAGTATGACATATGTGTTAAAAACATGTAATTCAACAAAGACAAAATTTAGTTACAAAATCGGTTATAACTTTTAGCTACAAACTCATTTAATATCTTTTTACTTGAAGTGAATTTTGACAAATTTACCATTGGATTACATCTTCTTCTTATATTTTTTATATTTACAAAATTTCAAGAAAATTAAAGATCAATAGTTATGTCATTAATACATTTTTAAATTGCAAGTTTTTGTAATTTAAAATTATGCATAAAATATAAATTTATAAATTATATAGTAAATAATATCTGATTAACATAAAATTTGACATATGTATTAAGAGCGTAAATAACATGCAATTCAACGATTAGATTTTCAAAATATGTAATAATATTTATTTTATTGAATGAGTTTATAGCCTAAAGCTATAACCAATTTTGTAACTTGTAATCTAAGGTTACAAACTAATTTTGTAATTAAATTTTATCTATTCATCTATTAAATTTTTAGAATATATAACCATGTTAATTTTTTTAAATGAGAACTATAACTTAGGCTACAACCACGTTTTAACCAAACTTTTTACTTATCGCAGTTTTTATGCTAAATTTTTCCCTCATCGCAATAGCTCGAATGGAAGTTCTCTTTCCATTGTCCATTTTGCTTGTCTAGATAACAAACATTTTCAAAGAAACAAAAATGAAAAGTTTAGAGAGAACTTTGGCAACACGTTAATCTCTCTATCTGTCAGGATGTTGACTTTGTATAGTTTTTTTTATTATATACACATAGAGAAGATGCTGCTTGATAGGTAGTGGGCATGGAAATGGTGCAAATAGTACATGCCACATTGCAAATGAGAAAGTAATTGCAGGCTACTTTTTGTAGGGTCTACTCTGGTTAGAAATATTACTAGAGGATCTAGCCTAAACTTGTTTATCAAGGATGTGTTGCCAAAAAAATCATTGTGTGATTTAGCATTTATTAATGTATTTTTTTCTAATAAAAAAACAATGATAAGCTAAAAGTTGAATTACACATTTTAAGTTCGGGTGAATTGTCATTTTTGTTGCTAAAATTTAATTTTTAAACAATTTCGCCCCCTAAAATTCATTTTTGTTGTCAAGCTTATTTTTCAATCCATTCCCATTTTAAAAATTTATTGCTAACCATTAATTTATATATATATATATATATATATATATATAAAAGATAAAAATTATACTCTAACTTAATCTAAATGTGTATTTGGCAAAAGTTATTTTTGTCAACTTATTTTACTACTCAGTTTATTGTTATTACTATTCGTGAATCCTATTATACTTTTTTATACTATTTATGAGTTTCATTATACTATTTCAGTTAATTTTTATCTTTATTTACAATATTTTCAGCAAAAACTTTTATTTTCAGTAAAAAAAGCGAATTTCAAATAAATCTTAAATGTGTGTGTATATATATATATATATATATATATATATGCGTGTGTGTAAAACTTTCTCTTAGATATTCGAACCAAATCTCTTCTCCTAACCCATAACCACTTATGATTCTATTGTTGAGAAGCAGTTTTTTTGATTGATCACGTTTTATGCATGAGATGGGTTGGATTACCAACTTGGTTACTTTTTTATTTTATTTATTTTTTCGGACAAGGGACTTGGTTACTTGAGAGTTGAGACAGAGGGGTCGGTAGTAGGCACTAGGCATATAAATGCTAAAATTTGTAAATAGCACACGCTATGTTGATGAGATTTTTAGGGTGTTTGGGCTAGGTGGAGGGTAAAACACACCTGGACGGCTGGACGTTTAAGTTTCACACATCGAAGAAAAAAAATAAATAAATAAGAACAGAAAAAGAAGCCCGTGTTCCTTCCCTGCTTTGTCTGAACTGACTGATTTTGGTGGGTTAATTTCTCCATTTTCAGTGAAGCTGTTGCCCCAGGCATCTAGCAGTGGAGTCTTTTTTTTTTTTTTTTTGATGAAATCTAGCAGTAGAGTCATATTCATATAGGTGTATGTCTTATTTATGGACAGTAGGTTTAGATACAATAGAAATTTTACAAACTCTTTTTAAAAAAAATAATTCTTGACGTGATAAATTGTAATTAGTGTATACTAATTCTTGGTGTATGTCTTATTATGATATTGTTGATTTACGAAACAACATTAGGATGCTTTGGATCAATCCCATCAACAAAAAGTTAATATATGTTCATCAATACATGATAGGAAAGGTGACATATTGCTCATCACAAAGACTGGATGGTGCACATTCCACGGCTCAGACCAACCAGTCGATTAATGGTCGAACCAAATTAAAGTTTATAAAGTGTAACATATTGGGAAATTTGTGAGCCTTCAATGTTGTATGATTATTTATTAGAATTGGAATATAAAACCACTACATTGAACCAAAAGAGGTCAAACAAAAAGCTTTTCAACCTGGTTTTGTAATCAATGAAACGCTTGAACCTAGACATGACCTCACCACAAACAAAAAGTTCTTCAACTCTTCTATTTGGTACTGTAACCAGAAAAATATTTGAGGATTGAGAACTAGAATGGTTGATTGAGATAAATAAGTTCATATGAGATGAGGCAAGGCATAATAGAGCTAAAAATCTTAGAAGCAGCGATTAGATCTATCAGTAAGTTAAATCATAATGAGTTGGAAGCGATCCCATGATTTTTTTGTTCTAATGCTTGAATCTGCCAAACTTAATCTCAGGACGCAAATAACAAAACTTCGTGGTAATTCAAATCAGGAACTTGCAGATCGAATAACAGTTTTATCTATCCAATTACTGCAAAGGAAAATCAACACAATTCATTAACCAATAGCCTTTTTAGATCCAATTCATTAACATTATGCATGGTTCAGTTTTTTTTTTTTTTTAATATATATAAAAAAAATTATATACACATGGCAGCCCACATGACAACTTAGTTTAGTTCATTGTTAGTCACATTAATAATTTCCATCTATTACCATCTCTTATGTAACGCAGAAACAATTTTAACACAATACCAAAAAATTAAAAACTAAATTGATACATTTAAATTGTTAGAAACCAAATTGATACATAGTATTAACGCTAGGGATCAAATTCATAATTTAGTTAAAATACAATTATAAGCTAATTCAGGACATCAAGAAGTCCAATTAAGAAGGAGAGGGCACCACGTTGATTTTCTTGGGTTACAATGCATAGATGGGTACTTCAAACATGATATGTGTGTGTTTTGATATTTCGGCAGTTATAACTTGTAACTTATAACAATGAGGAAGAATAATTTGAACCTTGGACCATTCAGGTGCAAATATCAAAAAATGTTAATTAAACTATAAAGCCCTTAACTACATGTTTTTTTTTAAGAATGCTTAACTACAAAGCCCTTAAAGAATGCTTAACTACAAAGCACATTTATATAATCTATATCTATATTTATATTCAATATTAAACTAAAGAGATTTGATTGTTGGTTGACTTCATAAATTATAATATTTGCCACCTGATTTTGAAGACTTCACAATTTTACATATCATTTTTTTAATATATATATTTTTAATTGAATTTGAAATTTTTTTTTTTGAAGGCAATTGAATTTGAATTTCATTCCATATTTAAACCCCCATTAGAATATTGTCACATCATATTTTCTTTAAATAATAGAATTGATAGTTCCATATACAAATACAATCCTAATAAATTTTTATTAATAACTAATATATTGTTGATTTTATATTTCATTAAACCTTCACATGTATTGTTCGGATTGCCGACTAATATATTTAAAGCATTTGACTTTTAATATTTACACGTTTCATTAAAATCTTCTAATAATATTATAATTTCTTTAAATGATAGAAACATAGTTCCATAAATAAATATATTCATATTAATAACTACTATAATTATAAAAATTTATCCTAGAATAAAACAAGAGAGAATATCATGTTTTTAATTTGTAAAGACAAGATTGACATAAATTTTTTTAATAAAAAAAATTGACTTTTATTTATTAATTAAATATATATCATATATAAATATTTTTCATCAAATGTTTCTATGCATTGTATTCCTTTGCACGTATTAGCAACTAATTTTTAAATATAACTGACTTTATGCTCACATCACTGCCAAACTAAAAGCCAAGTAACTCACCCCCATATCACAAATAGTCACACGACTCACATACGGCCCCAAAAAAAGAGAAAAAACATTATCAAGACCGAAATCCACAATAACCACCGTCCAAAATCATTATCACACCCGCCCATTGGTAATTAGCTGAAACAAAGCACCATGGAGACAGACGCTCACACAAAATGCTTTATCAATAGATCCCTCCAAAATCAACAACAAAACTATTGCCATCATAACAACCTTCATATGTTGTCTAATTATCATTATGTAAGTTCAAATCGGACATACACCACTCCCAAATTATATGGGTCTCACTGACTCATTATAAATTTTGAGTTGTTTTAAGATCATAACATTTTTTTTTTTTTTTTAATTTATAATGCTAGTTCTACAAACTGTGAGTATTTTTATCTATTATTTTTACTTAAATTCACCGCCCAGAATCTACTGCAACTCTTAAATTTTCTCTACTATGAAAGCCATCATGAACCCACAAAATCGCACACATCCTTCAGAAATACGGACACAACACAACATAGGCCATCATGAGTATAGAGCAATTCTTAAAAAATTAAACACGAGATGACAAGAAGACTAAACATTTTTTATGTTAAGGAAAATATAGAAGAAAATAAAATAGGTTACTTAATATCATTTAGATTTTTTTTAAAGGAAGAAATAAAAACAGCAAATTTCACATTTTATAGATCAGCCATTTGGACCCGTATCCCTCCATCTTCCAATAAATTTTGTCACTTGCAAATCTAGGAGCTTAGTTGGCTGTTGGGGAAATTATCCCAAATTGCTAATGTATGTGGTATACCACCAGGACGGCCCAACATAATTTGGGACCTAAGGTGAAAAATTTACGCGGGACCTTTTAATATGTAAATATTAATTAAACAAAATTATTTAATACTAATCAAATTAATGTTAATTTGATACATTAAATACATAAATAATACCAATTAGACTAATGTTAATTTCATATAGATAATTGAATATCATAGTTGAACTATAAATATTAATAAGAAAAAAATAAAAATATATTGCGATTGAAAAAGATACTTTATTTTGGATATAAGACGATGCATAGTTAAATAAAGTTGTAATTTAATTTTTAATTTTATATTTTGATTTCAATAGAGAAAGATAAATATTATTTGGTGTGTGGCTTTGTAGGATATTAGTTTACAAAAATCAAAGTCTCAAACTATCCCGGGAGATTAATCTATAATTGCTAATTTAACACATTTGCAACATCTTTTTGAAATATTTTAGGATTTCAATTGAGTTAAGGTTCTATTGGTCTTGTACTTTGAGAGTCTTAATAGAAATGAAAAAGATGCGCTAATTAAAAACACTATAAAATGGTCAAACTATAACGTGACATTGTCTTTCCTTGATGAACTTTATCAATTTGTGATTAATAACATGGAAATTTGTAAGCCAATAATAAAATTTGTAGTATCTTTAACATTACTAATAAAAAAAATGTATAACCTTTAGAAAATATATATAATTTTATGAAAATTTAGGCCTTTAAATATAAAAAATGAGGCCTTTTTTCTTAAGCAATTTTTTTTTTTGGTAGGGCCTTAGGCCTAGGCCTAACTTGCCTAGGCCTTGGGCCGGCACTGTATACCACGTGGGCTGGTTGGGTCTACCGCCAGTCTGCCACCAATATTTCTGAAACAACACAACATTATGAATGCTTTGGATCAATCCCATCAAACCTAAAAAGTAATAAAAAAAATTAAATATGTGATCTACCTACAATCTTATTTTCACATTTGTCAATGGAATATGTTCACATACGTTCATCAAAATATGAAGAGAGAGAGAGGCATATTAATCATTACACAAACTGGATGGTGCACATTACACGGCTCAGACCAATCGCTCAAATGGTTTTCGCTTGGCTTAAATGTTCTAAGATTTGTAAGCCTTCAATGTTCTATGATTATTAGAATTGGAAATTTGGAATATAAATCCACTACCTCTAATATATATATATATATATATATATATTATTAAAAATAAATCCACTACCTTGTACTTTTCAGAAGATAAAGACAGACCAAAAGGCTATTATTATTCTACAAAAATAGAACGAAAAGAGGTCAAACAACAAACTCTTTCAACTTGTTTTGTAATCAATGACACACTTAGTTTCATGTACTAAACATAGACCACTGCACAAAAGTCAAAACGATCGGCACAAATTAACAAATAATTTGAGATACAAATTTCATCAAAATTTGAGAAGAAATCACCCCGAAAGAATGAGAAAACAAAAAGAAAACGAGCAAAAAAAAAAAAAAAAAAAAAAAAAAAAAAAAGAAGTAAAGAGGACAAACTCAGTTCATCCTAGTTGCACCAAAGAATATCTGAATGGTTCGACTTGTATAGCATGTCACCTGGAGCATGAATTGGAGAAAAATATCAATAGTTGCATGAACTGCAATTCAATTTCTGGTTGCCGGATTGCTTTTTACTTCGTCTTTACATTGAAGAGTCCTGTGTCACTAAGGTTGATATTTACTCACAGCAAAGGGCCTGGTGCTCTTTGTGCAGCGTCTCCCAAAGGCATAGCACCTTCCTCGGGCCTTGATAATGGGCGAGAACATAATTTGGTTCACATCCAGCATTGTGAAACCTATCATCATTGATGTAATGCACTTCTTGGCCACTTTTCTTGAATTGTTCAATCCATATGCCCATTGCAACATCTTCTAGTTTAAAAAGCTGAAAATTGTACAAGTTGACAAAGAAAAATTAACATAAGTGAAAGACCAACTTAGCAACTATCACTAAAATACAGTTCTTTGGTGATTAAGTTATTCCTGATGCATGCATCATGGTGACACTGAAGGCTCAAATGATTCTTTGACATAGAATTCCAAACATGCTATCTTGATATAACTTGGAAATTAACTAGTATAGCTTCCCTATTGTAAGTGCACCTTGATGGCTTGCTACTTTCTTTTTCTTTTTTTTTTGGGAAAGTGGGGTGGATCTAAATGAAAATTTGATTTCAGCAGAACAGCCAACAAAACTAGATTACAAACATCTAATCAGATGTTACCTTGGTGGAGACAGAAGTGGGCTTTTTTAACGCAAATGGATAGTTATGTCAGATTGAGACATGTTGGTGTGAGCAACATGGGATGGTAGGAGACCCCAACTCAACGTGTTCATGGATTGAACGGGATTCAAGCGGTGGTGAAAATGGTTGAATTTGCCAGCAGTGTGAAAGGTGAATGACGAAGAGCTAGTGAGTGGGTAAGACAAGGTGTAGCACAGTCTGGTCAGCGCATCTGTTTAGGTTCGAATACTTTCACCTTGGTGTGGCGAATTGTAAGAAAAAAATGGATTAGTTTCCAATGGAAGAGTTATTTAAAGTTGTGGAACCTTTTAATTCAGGCAAGCTCAGACCAAACAACCAGAGGGATAGACTGAGAAAAGGCATCCAACAACATTCATTTACAACACAAGTGGACCAGCGTATTTCATTCCTTCTAACCCATTTGAACAAAACAGCTTTAAACCCATAACCACAAGAGAACCTCATGTCCTAACCTTGTAATAGCCTGCACCACTACTTGAGTCTCCCACAAATATTACATTGTTGAGGCCATGGTCTATAATTAAAATAAGTGTAAATCTGAATGCCAGGGTCTCTGTTGTAAGCAGATTAGTTGTATGGATTTTCATGGACTAAAATTTCAACCTCTGCTGTAATAGCTGCCACAAAAGGTTCCTTGCAGCAGCATCAGCATTTAACTTAACCCTGTTTTTGGGAAGGGAGGACCAAGTGGATTCACACTGCAAAACTTTATCCTTGCCAAGGTGGATGTTGACCATCCTCTGCACTCTCCTTACAGCCTCTTCTGGCCAAATGGACACTTTCTCAAGACAACATTGTTCCTTGCCTTCCAGATGGCTTCAAGAGTAACAGCAGCTGTTACATCCCATTCCTGCTTCATTTTTGCTTGCAGTTCTCCTAATGCTGATGCATTCAACAGGTTCTTAACAAACTCCTCTACGCCATTAACTTCCAGAGTATCACCCTGAAATTCCAATGGTTTCCAAACCAAACTGTTCTGCAAACTCACATTTCTGAAACAAATGCAGTGATATTTCATATCCCACATAAGCAGCACTCCACATCTTCAAATGACAACGCTTGCTGATCCTTCCCTTAACAGGGTTTACATCAGCTGCTACCCTCTAAAGAAAGAACATTAGCCTTTCATGAACCCTTAACTTCCACAACCTTCACCAAAGCTCAGAATTTGTGTTGTTAAATCTGTAAAGGTTCTGTATACAGTACGCAGACTTAACAGAGAATCTGCTCCATTCTGATCACCTTTGGGCACTAGAGGGAGGGAAATTTGAAAAATAGAATCGGCTGATTCCCTGTCAAAATAGTAATACTACTTCAGAGGATCTCATTCCCACCAGTTTTCCCTTAATAAGCTGCTGACTTCAAGAGGCATAGCTCCTAGCTCAGCACATCTAGGCCTTGGAAATCTGGCAACCAAGGAACCCAAGTTTCGTTTCCTTCCATGCATCTGTATCAGTATATTCTCTCTAGTCCTTACTAAGTAACAACATCCTTTTTTATTATATTTTCGTATTTTCAATATTTCTCCTCACCCATGATGCATTCTTCACCCTGTCCTGACTCCAAATTTTTCTCTCAACATTCAGGAGCAAATATTTATAGCTTAAATGAAGCGACAGACTCGAGTAATCTTTGGAATGACATTCAAAACTTGTCAACAAAAATAAGACTTTCTAATCTTTCCCTTGATTGTTCCAACAGAACCAAAATACTTCCCCCCCCTCCCCCCCCCCCCCCAAAACCCCCACTTTACTGTACTTCTTTGTGTAAGAGAAGTTTTAACCATTTATTAAGCAGATGACACGTGTTTCTACTATTTTTTGTTAAAGAGCAATTTCAAATATTTATCAAGCAAATGATACATGTTCTAAACAACTCAAAAAGATGCTTAGAAATATTATTATGTTAGCATTGTTTTTGAGGTTTGTAAGTCAGAAAAGTTTACCCTGAGATCTCCTTCCTGACGGCCATAGACAATGATATATCAAAGTTGCTTGCAATGACGTTCAAGACTTGTCAACAAAAATGAGACTTTCTAATCTTTCTATTGATTGTTGCAACAAAACCAAAGTACTACCCCCCCCCCCCCCCTTTTATTGTACTTCTTTTTGTCTAAAAGAAGAAGTTTTAATCATTTATTAAGTAGATGATACATGTGTTTCTACTACTTTTTTGTTAAATAGCAATTTCAATTATTTATCAAGCAAATGATACGTGTTCTAAAAAACTCAAACAGAAGCTTAGAAAAATTATTATGTTAGCATTGTTTTTGAGATTTGTAAGTCAAAATTTTACCCTGAGATCTCCTTCCTGACGGCCATAGACAATGGATTTTGTAATGATATATCAAAGATGCTTGCAACGATGTTCAAGACATGTGAAAAAAAATGAGACTTTCTAATCTTTCTATTGATTATTCCAACAAAACCAAAATACTACCCCCCCCCCCTTTTTTATTGTACTTCTTTTTGTGTTAAAGAAGTTTTAATCATTTATTAAGTAGATGATACATGTGTTTCTACTACTTTTTTGTTAAAGAGCAATTCCAATTATTTATCAAGCAAATGATACGTGTTCTAAAAAACTCAAACAAAAGCTTAGAAAAATTATTATGTTAGCATTTTTTTTGAGATTTGTAAGTCAGAAAATTTTACCCTGAGATCTCCTTCCTGATGGCCATAGACAATGGATTTTGTAATGATATATCAAATTTGCTTTTACAATTTGTAAAAAAGTAAATTTTACCTTAAGCTCTCTTTCATGGTGACCACGAACAATGAATTTTGCAATGTCCCGAGAGATAATGTATCCTGGACCATGGGCCCATGGTGGATATGAAGCAGGTGGCCATTCCTAAAAACAAAAAGTTATCGAAGTCAGATCAGAGAGCAAAATATCATTCTTGTAAGTGAAATCTGAAAAGATGGATACCTCAGTGCTTATATACCATTTGCTGTCTTTATCCCTATGGGGTGCTGATTCGAAAGAAATAAGACCATACAAGAGTCCATTAGGTGCCTTTCCCTTGAGGCTAGAGAGAACTTCATCAATCCTAACAAAAGCATCATCATCTGTTTTCATGATAAATTTGGCAGGGAGGATTTTGGTCTGCATGGTAAGAAAACAAGATGCTTCTATAAGCAAATACAGAATTTGAGTTTTCAATCATGGACCGCCACATCTAATGATAACCATAAAGAGCATATATTAATAAAGAAACAAAGTGCCATGTTTAGTTCTATTCAGAACTGTAACCAGAAAAAGATTTGAGGACAGAGAACAAGAATGTTATTAATATATATACATAATATAAGATGAGTCAAGGAATAATATTGCTAACAGCCTTAAAGTAGCAACTAGCAATTAGAACTGTCAATAAGGTGAACCATAAAGAGATGGCAGCAATCCCATGATTTTCTCTTTCTAATATTTGAATCTACTTAACTTACCCCAAAGATGCAAATTGCAACTGTTTTCAAAGCGATCAAGCTGTAATAATCAACAAAGGGCATCAACTGGATATCCCCATATGCTTGAGCTTCTCTCCATAGCTCATAATTGACTTGGTTGTTCTTGTGCTGCAGGTTCAAAAATATTAAAGTCACCATAACACTTCCTGATCAAGAGTAAATATTGATAGATAGGACTACCATGCCTTATCCATTAAATGTGTCATAGTATAGCAGTTTAAAAAAAAAAAAAATCAGATTAAGAAAATTAAGAATGTAGGGAACAGTAGTTTCATTCTTTTTCAAAAATGCATTTTGCTTAGCAACTGCATACAGAGCTCAAGATCTTAGGCAATAGCAAGTTAGCAAACAGTGATACTTTATACAAAAAGTTTAACATAACTTATCTCAACAACAATAAGCAATAACTTATGATTATTGTTAGAATAGTAGTTGAATGGTTAAATTCACCCTTTTATAGTGAGTTAAGCTTTTGGGACAAGTAATTTATCATGGTATCAGCACATATGGTCTTGAGTTTGAATCCTATCTTCACTCTACCTTCAGTTTAAAAAGTTAAAAATGTCAGTGTTGGCTTGGACTTGGACCCCACTTATTACTGTGATTTCTGGAACCATAAGTGAGAGAGGTTGTTAGAACAATGTTTAAATGATTAAATTCACCATTCCTAATGGCCTAAGCTTTTAGAACCAATGGTAATCTATCAATTAGTACGCCCAAACGCTCTTCACAGACAACCAGCACAATCAGGAAAACAAGATTACAGCTTTAGATTTCCTTTAGGGAAAGGCCAGAGCAAATGGAATACTACGAAGAATATCTTGATATGAACAACGTTACTCCGCACAGTCTACATTTTATCACTTACAAGGCCAATGAAAAATCGGACAGCTACATCCCCAGAGCGAACAGCCTCAAATTGCATCCAGGACCTCCTCAGTGCCATACGACGCTCAAAATTATTTCCCGAAGAGAAAATCCCAATCAACAATATAAGTCGTTTTCTTGAAACTGACGGAGCTTTGAGGTGCTCTACTTCAACAACCAAATCATTATCTTCAGAAACAGGTAAGCCTTTAGCCAAGGCAGATAAGAGATCCAAACCACCCGCCACTTTGACTCTGTTAACTGACCATGGTTCAAGTTTCTGCATTGGTAGAAATTGCATCCAGGGTGGGAGTGATCACTCCTATCAAAATGCATAATTTCAAAATAATACCCAGCTTCTCACTTTAATATGTACCATATAAGTAATCTCACACCTTACCTCCCTATATGCAAAAGACGTTTCATGCCTTCCATTTACGGTCATATGAAAGCCCTCCAGACCAACCCACAATGTGGCAGTGAAGGGATTCCCTTCAACAAATGGGAAACTCACACTTCCATGGGCACTTTCCCTAGAAACATTTGTAAACATGTCACTTGTAGGATGACTCACATTCAGATTATCTTCCACAGTGCTCCTGGCAATTTGTTCATTGCAAAGAACAAGTCCATCAACTGCAAATTTGTCAACATATGTTCGATATTAATGGCAAGAATCATTCTTTTGAATCTGTTAAAGAACACAAAAGAAAAGAAAAAGAAAAAGAAAAAAAGAAGATAATTAGTATTGAATATGTGTCTAAATTTTACACTCAGGTACAGGAAACACATGATATGAATGATTCTTCCTATGTGACTTATGTGTTTGTTCTCTGCCAATACAAAGGATGAGACCTGAGGGTAAGGCTCAGTCACCAATAAATCTGAAGTAAAGTTTCGAATGCATGCAAGGCTGCAATATAATTGGTTTGCACTAGTCACACTAGCAGTACTCTGAAATGATGCAAATCTGGCTAATAAGAAAATTGTAATGGAACATACCTTTGATGATGTTAGCAGAACCATGAGCAGGACATCTTTCCTCTTTGCCCCAACCAGCTTCACTAGTCCATGTGTTCTGAACTATAAATGGCTCCTCTGTCATATTATCTCCAGGAAGACTGACATTGAAATGCAAGTTAATAGGAGGCGTTGGCTCCCCAAAAAGTTGCGATCCTATGATTTCAATTTGAAAGCTCCCATTTTCTCCATTGGGAATGCCAACTAAAGTAATTGAAGAATCCCCAACAAGACCACAAGGGAGCTCAAGAATGACTCCATCACTTATTGCT
This sequence comes from Castanopsis chinensis, assembly GCA_032878915.1. Taxonomy (NCBI): domain Eukaryota; kingdom Viridiplantae; phylum Streptophyta; class Magnoliopsida; order Fagales; family Fagaceae; genus Castanopsis; species Castanopsis chinensis. The sequence goes on from JAVQMG010000113.1 coordinate 5,495,909, forward strand.
GCCTTATCAAGTGTACTAACAGAGTAAGGACAATTTTTATCATCGGAGTTGTTACTGTTGCTGAACTTGGAGGCTTTTTTCTTCTCAATTGTGGAGAGTAAATCTTTCCATGCTATGGAAGCCTCTTTGACTCCATCAGCTGTTTCAGGAAAAGTGTCATTCCTGGAAAGTAGCATACGCATGTGAGCCCATACAAGCAGGGCCTTTGATTCTTCCTCAGAAATATTCTTAGAAGCATACAGATTACTGAGTCCTTCAATATCTTTAAGAGGGGGCTTTTTTAACGGCTTTGATACTTTTTTCACTTCCATTTTAGAAGACTTAATGGTGCCACTGTCCTTCATTTGAGAATCATCGGTTGGATGGTTTCTAAAGAAATCATATGCTGACTGCTTCTGTGGCTGGATTCCTATAAGGCTGTAACGGAGAACCAAGATCACTGCAAGAGCCACGATACACATGCCTCCAGTCCACTTCTTCATTTTCAACAAATTTAAGCTAAATTAAAGTAAGAGGGCTGTAAAACCATAGAACTCTTCTTTTATCCATTTCATAAGGAATAATTGTGACTAAAAATGTAGCCCTGTTCATGGATTGTCATCTTCTGTCATTGTCAAATAGTTTGGATCAAAAGGAAGCTGTAAAACAGTTTCAAATGTCAAAACAAAACAATTGGTAACATACAAAAACAAAGCATTTTGGGCCATGGCTTAGGTAATTGAAGGTGTGGTGGGACTAGTTTATGTCTTAGGATCAAATCTTACAAGTTGAAACTCCCAAAAAAAAGACCAAAAGTTTTGAAAAAAAGAGAGGGTAAAATCAACATTAATTGGAAAGCCCCGTAATTTGCAGAGGAAGTATAGAAAAATGAAAGATATCTTAAAATTCTTAACATTTATTATTCATGACCCAAGACACAAAATATCCTCAACCAAGCTTAATAAATCCATTTGAATTATTTAAGATGAATCCAAGTTTTGGACTTAAAACACACACAAAAAGAGTAAAGAACCCAAGCAGCTAAGCTTCACTTTTCTTTTCCTTTTGTGTTCTCAACAACCAATTGATCGAAAATTGGAAACTGCACGGCATGGACAATGAAACACAACCACAAAGTCATAACAATTTCAGAAGCTACCAAAGGAAATCAAACTAAAAACTTCCTAGCTTCTGTTAAACTAATGATTAATTAATCAAATTCATCCTTTCTAAATAACTTAAGCTTTTACAACTAATGTAAAATTATCATGGTATCAATGTAGGCGGTCCTTAATTTGAACAATGTCTCCTCAGTCCTCACTACCTCCCATTTAATAAGTTAAAAATCCCACATGTTAGGCCAATTAATAGTCCAATGGTAATGGCATCTTTTGTGCTGCTGGTTCAAATGCACCTCTCCCACCTATACTATCTACTTATATATTTTTTTTAAAGAAATAAAAGAGGAAAGATACTCTTAACCCCACGGATCAAAATTCACCTACTTTCCATGTATGTAAGCAAGCAAGTCCACTAACTTTAACATAGCATTGTCAACAATATTAACTTTTAATTAACCATTTGAACGACCCAGATCAAAAATAAATCATCTAAGTCCATGTTTGGTACTTAAGAGTCATCTTGATGAGTTTCTAATCTTAGCTATAATAGCCAAAGCAATGTACTTAAATATACAACTAAAAAGCTTTAAAACTTCACAGAAATATAGAATCATGCATACCTTACATCGTTCTTCAGTGGGAAAGAACAAAGAACTTGAAGATCTCAAATCTGAAAGTGGAGCAACAAAAACTTCTTTGTTTTTGTTTCAGTTCGTTTTATAACTCAACCAACTAAACTGACCCTTTTTTTTTTTTTTGAGAAGGAACTAAAGTAACTGAACCATTTTTTTTTTTTTTTTTTTTCTCTGTCTAAAAATAAAATTTTTAAGCTTCAAGTTTATCTGAAACCATGAGGGGAAGCGTTTTTTGAGTTGTGTTTGTTCAGGTGGTAATGAAACGAGGTCGTTTTTGGAAGGTGGCTTGTCAAATCCTAGTCTTCAGCGGTTGATTACTTGATACTCTTGATTAATGCTTTGTCGGAACATGGGGGTTGAAAACAGTGACTTGGATGTTGAGGGGCTGTTTGATGGGTACTGTTAAGTGTTGACGAGTGCCATTAAAATAAAAACACATGTTTAAGGTTATTAAATGTTTAATTATGAGATGTAATGATATTTTTTTTAAGAAAACAAAAATTACTTTGTTTAGAAGTTCTTAAAGGAATGAAATTGAAACAAGCAACTTTGTTTAAATGTTTTAAAATAAATAAATAAAAATGAATGAAACCTAATAATTTTGTAGTTACATTATCATTATACCCTTATTTTAAAATTAAATGCCAAATGTTTAGGGGTGGTTTGTGATAAAGGAATGGATGTTTGAGATTATAAGGAAACATGTTTCATTCCATTCTCTCTTTCCAAATGGAGTATTATTGACTTTAGCTTGCATCCTTACACACATAAATTTATTGTGGTTGTGTGTGCTTTATTAGATATAGTAGTAGTATTTTCTAAAAAAAGAAAAAGATATACTAGTAGCATGTCCCTGCCATGGACATACTTAATTAAAAATTATATATAAAATAATTTTTTTTAAATATAGATTAAATTACCGAAATGCATACATATATTGAGTTACCTGGTGTAAGGATGGTATGTAATGTGTAAAATTTATTATATTTTTCAAAAAAAAAATGATGATAAATAATCAAAATAAATTATGGAAGAAAATAAGATTTCCATCAAAGAGAATCAAGTGTAAGGCTTTCACAAAAGTTCTTTTAGTATTTTTTATTTTAGAAACACACACACATACAGATATATATATAGGGGAATAGGAATGAGATAAGGGAATACACTCACACGTTAACACCAAGACAGTTAGTGTCGCGAGACGACTTAATAACACTGAGTTGTCTGATATAGGACGACTCAATAACACTGAGTATTTTTTTTTTAGAAACACACACACGCACACATATATATATATATAGGAAAAGGGAGATAAAATAAGAGAATGCACTCACACGCCAACGCAAAAATTCTTTCAGTATTGAGGATGAAGTTTTGCAAGTTATATAAGTTTAGACTTTAAGGTTTGTTTGGTTGGAGGGATGGAAAAGTAAGGAGATAGAAAATGGATAGAAAAGTGAGAGAATATAATAAATAGTTATTTTTTTCTCATATATCATAAATGCGTTGAAAAAAGAGAGAATGAAAATGAAATTGGTATAAATTTACAATTATATCCCTATTAAATAAAACAAAAAGATTATTTAAAGAAACTGTGTATGGATATTTCAATATGTATGTGTATATATATATATTTAAAGCACAAAGCACAGGATCCAAACAAAAAAAAAAAAAAAACCTGAAATTGATGGGTCATGAGTATAATAGAAAAAGACAAATCAACAGAGAAAAAAAAAATGTCAGAGTAAGAAAACTAGAACAAATGAGTCAGGTCAGACCCTGTCATTATTTTTTACGTGTTTTTTTTTATTTGCCTTTTCCCCTTTAATTTTCTCTCAAATTTGAGGAGAAAATATTTTGATGGGTTGTGCAGAAAACTCTCAAGACTCCATCAGTTTTCCTTCCATCAATCCATTTAACTAAACATTCCAATAAATTTCTTTTTTCCCTCTCATTTTCTTCCCTATTTTTTCCATCCTCTAAAATCTACTCAACCAAACCTGAGTATTAGAATATGATTGCACCGTTGATAAAACATGTACTCAATTTTTGGAGTATGATGTGGTTCACCGTGCTTGATTTTCTTCCCAATCTTCGTCACCCTCAAGAATTATAAGGAAGACAGATCGTTCCTTTAAGGCTTAAGCAACTAAAAATTAAAAAAACTAAAAAAATAAAAGAAGAAGAAGAAGATCATATCATTCCTTGCCCCGGAACTCGTCATTGGCGCACGTTGGCCAATTGGGCCCTCGAAACAGGCCAAGGACCATTTGTAACCCAATTGACTTGGATCAACCACACGCCAACCCCTAGGTTCACTCTACTGTGGAGAATTCTGTGACACGTTTGTGTGTTATGGAAAGTTTTATGAGCCAATGAAAGCTGAGACTGCAATTTGCTAAAAATTAAAAACTAAAAATACTGTAATAAAATAATTTTTAAATATGTAAATAGTATTGTGGTATCTATTTTTAATGAAATTTTTGGAGAAAAGGAGGTTTGTGAATCTTGTAAACAGTGCACATAACCTACTGGAAAACTCTAAAACGCGCTTCTCAATGAAAAAAAACGTGAAATGCTAGAAAACGCAGACGCACTCAATATAATCAGTACCCAAATGGGTACTTAATATCAAATGGAAGAGTGACCTGCTAATAAATGGTGGATTTTAATTTTTGTGAAAGAGTAACGATTAGAACACAGTTTTTATCTCAACGGTTCACTTGAGCTATTTTGATTGGATTGGAGCATATCACTTTCATTTGGGTCCACATGCCAATTAAAATAGGCCATGTCAACAATTGTGAAAAAATTTGAGAAAAAATGTATTGGTCCAAAGCTTATTATTTATGAAAGATGAATGATTAATACTAGAGATATAACAGGGTTTACAAAATTTTTCAAGCCCAAGGATTCCATCCAGCATTGGACAAGATGTGAGACCATCACGTGTTCATTTAGGACACATGTTGTGTGCTAACCAAATATTTTTTTGCAACTTACTACTATCACAAGTTATTATTGATCCAATATTACCTTTACATAGAACCTACAAACACTACTTTTATTGTATTCTCAGAACATGTTATTTCAACAATTATTAAAATTGGAGGTATATTAAAATCTGTTACCTCATCGAATTAGTATGTATCAAATTGTTTTCAAAATTTTATTATTTAGTTTTCAATGACATACAATAGCCATCTCATATTCACATAAATCCTACAGGCATGAGACTTGCTTCTATGTGAGAGAAGATATTATATTCACATCTGAGCCCTCTTGTACTTAAGGTAATGGCAATAAAAACAGTGCCCATGACCAGCACTCTGTTTACTAGTTAAGCATGATCATAGCCTTGGAGGTACTTAATGATTGCCTAAAATTAAATAGACTGGAATTACTTACAGGTATAGGCATAACTTATCAAGAAAGATCCATATAAATTGAAGATTTCAATATATTAAGGGCCCGTTTGGTTGGAGGCGTGAAAAAGTGGGAAGATAGAAAATGGTGGGAAGATAGATAATATTTTATTTTCTCTACTCTTTGTTTGGTTGGGAGTGGAAAAGTGGAACGATTGAAAAAATGAGTTTGAATAAATTTACTCATATACCTTTATTAAAGAATGATGCACAATTAAAACAAAAAAGTGACAAATAACTACAAAAGAAGATCAATCACCCAAATTTATTTTTTAAAAAAAAATTATGTCCCAAAATAAATATCAAGTCTTAAAAAAAAAAAAAAAACTATCAGACTCGGGCCCTAGAAAATCAAAAGAAAAAAAAGAAAAAGAAAAATGGGAAGAGGTAAGTTACTGCCCAGGGAAAAAAGGAAAAAAAAAAGAAAAAAAAAAAGAGAGGCAACGTTGCCCAGAAAAAAGAAAAAACAAAAACAAAAACAAAAAAAGAAAGGCAACGTTTCTTGCAGGCAAATGAAAATAAAATAAATAAACAAGGGTACGTACATATGAGCATTTTTGTCAATCAAGTGAAAATTAATCCTCACTCAGTTTTCTCTCTATTTTGGAGAGAACAATTTGGTGGTCCAAGAAAAAAATAATTGGACCCCACCATTTATTCTCCTCCCTCTTTACCCAACAAAACACACTCCAAAAAAATTTTCTTTCCTATTTTCTCTCCAAAATTTTTCATCTATCTTATTTCACCTCCAAACAAACACACCCTAAGTGGAGGAGCTATGAACTCTAGTATAACAAGATTGTTTTTACATTATATTATTGGGAGTTTATAATACAAAGGGCAAAATCAGCAACGCCACCTCAATGGTGCCGTCCCTGTGTATACCATAGAAATGGGATAATGGATCACGATTCATGATGCTAAATGTAAATGAAGTGCAATAGCAGCAAATCATAACCCTCTAGTCTGAAAGGAAAACTTGAATCGATTTCCCTTGATGCTGAAGAGATCTAGTAGTCTGATTCACGTCTAATGAGACTAGTCATAACCTTCACCTGTGAAGTACTCATGTATAAGTGTATCTGAATACTATAAAGAGACTAAGGGGATTCTAATCTAATAAGATTCATAAGAGAGTTTACTCATAACCTTCACCTGTGAAGTACTCATTTATAAGTGTATCTGAATACTATAAAGAGACTAAGGGGATTCTAATCTAATAAGATTCATAAGAGAGATAACTCACTGGGCGTTTATCAAATGGGAGGTCCTCACTCGTGTGCAGAGATGGCGATATACATTTCTTTGACATGCTCAACTCCACAAAAGCACTACTCGTAAAGCTTGACTTGACTCGCACTAAATCGTGCATGTGGGTGCAAATCATAACATGCTTAGAGTCTCAAAATATATACATGACCTTAGAGCATCCACATTAGTCCGTTTAAATTTTCTGTCTATTTTATACGAAAAAACTTACTTTTTTTTATTTTGCACGTCCACTTTTACAAAGCACCTACATCAGTTTATCTATCCTATACATTTATTTAATAAAATATTCATCCTTTTACTACTTTTTATTATTTTCTTCGCATCCCTCTCACTCACTGCCTATCTCTCTCTCTCAGACCAACCGCCATCACCAAGCAACCAACCTCCACCATCATCAACCCATCCAACCAAACATCATCAACTCACCCGGCCATATCGACCCACATACCCGAAACCCCATTTAACCCAAACGAAAGCCAAATCAACCCCATTCAACTCGAAACCCACTGATCAAACAACCAAAAATAAAGGAAAGCAATCAAATCGGTGGAGAGATCAATGATCGATGGCGGTGGCAATCGGTGGTAATGGAGGCGAGAGATTAGTTCGTTGTTCTGATCTAATCTCGAAACCCCATTCAACCTAAACGAAAGCCAAATCAACCCCATTCAACTCGAAACCCACTGATCAAACAACCAGAAATAAAGGAAAGCAATCAGATCGGTGGAGAGATCAGTAATCGGTGGCCGTGGCAATTGGTGGTAGTGGTGGCGAGAGATTGGTTCGTTGTTCTGATCTGATGGAGAAAATGAAAGAGGGTGAGAGACAATTAGATCGAAGTTGGTCAGCTTGATTGGAGGGTATGATGAAGCATCTTTGATCATGGTGGCAAGTGTGATGGACTTGACCGACGGCAGTGGAGGCATGGTTTGATCGGCGATAGTGGTGAGAGTGAGAGCAAATGAGGAAAAGGGAGAGTGAATTGAGGTGAGAGCAAAGACAAGGAGAGAGTCAAGTGAGAGTGAGAGTGAGAGTGAGAGCAGAGACAAGAGAGAGGAAAAACTATTAAAAAATTAAATACACATGCTATAGTGCCTGTGTAAATTTACGCGGGTACCGTAGCTCATTGAAAAATTTAGAAGACTTTAACACTTTTTTAAACGGATTGATGCGGGTGTTTTTTGGTTCAAAATGTGAAAAAATTGTACTTTTTTCTATTTTAGAAGACTAAAAACGAATTGATGTGGATGCTCTTAGAATACAAAATGATGCTTGACATAATGTAATTTTAGCTTTACTCAATATACATAAAGGGATTGACTAGGGTCATTATGCAACCATTATAAGAGACCACAATCATAAACCAAGTTTCAAAATAACTAACCAAAAGACATTCAAAAGCTATATGATATAATGGCAATGCAATCAAAAGTCACAGACATCATTGATGATTTGATTCATGCAACCTAACCAATAAGTGAAGAAAATAAAGCATCTGTTCAAGATCTCTGGTACTGCTAAAATGCAAAATCAAGACGGTTGCTGCCTTTTCCAATAGTTCTGTGGCATTGCCTTCACAGGTTAAATAGAACAAAAAGAACTGAAAGATGTATGCTTTTCATGCCCTTTTAATTTTAATCTTCATCTTCATCTTCATATGAGTTGCTTTGATTCCAACTCCGAGTACACATCAAAGCTTCCATAATATCACGCCCTGAGGACAAAAGATTCCACTCAATCTGCCTTGCTGTTGTATGATACGCATCATATGAGGTGACAACTGAAATGGGGATTGCCAATAGGTCACGAGCCACCCTAGAGAGGATTGGATATTTTGAGCTTGAGGCTCTCCACCAACTAATAATGTCAAAATCCTCAATCCATGGTAGGACAGGTTCTTCCAAATAAAAATCCAGTTCTGACTTTGGGCGCTGACCTTTAGATTGAGTGAATTGTTCATATTCTTTCACCCAATCAAAACCATCTTTAGAACTGCCACAGCCTTCCTCAACACGTCTGAATTTAGGACAAGGACCATCACTACCTTCGCACTCAAAAGAAGCTGAAGATTTACTCATAGGCTTCTCATTTTCATCAATGGCGTTTGCATATTCATCGTAAAGGGTCTGCAAGGCGTCCAAAACAGTAGTGACCTGAAATTTGCCATCACTGTCCTCATATTTTAAAGAAGAAAATTCAAAATATTTCTTCTTAAAACGAGGATCCAAGAGCGTAGTAAGTGCCAATAGCAAAAACATATCATTCCAGTACTTATCAAACTTCTGTAACATTTTCTCAGCTATAGGATTGATGAACCTATCTGTACTCATCGATTCAAGAATTAAACTTGCTCGAAGCTCTTGAAGATTATGAAGATAATTGTTAGCTGTAGGATATTTTGCTTCAAACAAATTTTTTTCCACATTATGAATGCTTCCTAGAAAATTAACAAAAGCCTCAGCTTTATGCCATACATCAGCAGGTGGTAGTTGTATCCCATGATACTCAGCTCCAAAAAATTCTCCCATGGAATATAACTCTGTAGCCTCTTTTAGTCCCACATATGTTAGATGCCAATATGGGCTTGGTTTTGCACAAACTGCAAAATCATGCACTTCATCAATAATGTCTGCTATCTCAGCCAATGCATCCCCAACAATCACACTTAACATGTCAGCACAACAATTCACATGAAATAGCTGACCATTGAGCTGGAGCTTTTTCTTTCTTGAACGCGATCTTTAAGAATCTTGACTGTAGCATCATAATCATTACCATTTTTCATAGTGATCGTGAATATCTTGTCCTCAATTTTCCAGTCCGAAAGACACTTCAAAAGCACCTTGGAAACATAATCTTTCTCACCCCAAACACGGAAAAACCTAAGAACCCACTTTTTCACTTCCCAACCATCCTCAATAAAATGTGCTGTTAAGCACATATACTCATCACACACTGGAGTATTCAACACATCAACTGAGAGGCTGATTTGACCATTGAAATCAGCTAAAACTTGTTTAATTTTCACTTTCTCTTCCTTGAAGATTTTCAAGCACTCAGCTTTAACCATTTTGACATTGAGAGGATTGGCAAGTGGCTTCAGTATATGAACAAGATCTTCAATGGCCCGAAGTGGCACATCTTCAGCACAGAACCATAATGCAAAAGCTCGGGCTCTTTTTGTGTCATCAAAAACCAAATTCTCACCGAAATTTTCATTAGTACCACCAAAGCTTTCATTGTCCAAAGTATGGACTCTCACTTCAGCATCCAAAGCATTCTCTTTTGCATGCTCCCCAGACATTTCTGAAAAAAATATCGCTACCAATTGAATTTTATCATGTAGATAAAGAGATCAAATAAATTAAAATAATGGCAGACGGAAAGAAAAATAAGATCAATCCCTTTCAATTTTTCAGAAACCAAATTACAACCATTTAAATTTGGGTGACGTAAACTGAACTCGAACAAATTTTAGGGACAAAATATGTATTTTAGCCAAAGCTTTAATTATGAAACTCTAGTAACATACACGTGTTATTGTCTATTAATATGGCTTAAAAATGAAATTAAGCCCGTTAATTTTCTGAAGTACAGCTTGTTAAAATCTAACTTTGATTCAAATCTCAACTTATTTTCAGCTTGCCAAAATAAGTTATACCAAGCATACACTAAACATGTCTTGAAAAGCAAACACAAATGATCTTTAAAAAAAATCCTGTTGTCTTTGCCCTTGAGAGAATAAAATAAAAAATAAAAAATAACATTTCCCACTAAGCGGGCTTTTCCCTTGTTTAAAAGAAGAATGTGACATTTCTTATGAACTAAAGGATAGAAAATGAGGCTTTGATTTTTTTTTTTTTTTTTTCTTTTTTCTGTCATTATCCATCACCAAACTGATAATATTTCAGTTGTTCTCTGTGTTAGAGATACTGACTCATATTTTGAATGGGAATGTAACATTGGTTGGTCTCTAGTCTAGATGCTAGCGGGTTAGGGTTTCTTCAGAATCATTATAAAGTCATTGTAATTCCTTTATTTTCCGATGCTATTTTTTTTTTTTTTTTTTTGGGTAGCATAGGCATATTTCCTAACCACGCCACGTAAATCATTATGATGCTTCTCTCTATTTTCACTAACATTGCTAAGATCTGAAACTTTCAACACTCTGTTTGGTTAATCAAAATATCTTTGAAGAAAAGGAAAATAAAGATAGACCTTCCTTTATACTTCATTTCAGTCCTAAGAAATATTGGTCCCAAATTATCAAGTCCTAAAATAAATATTTTTACTTGAAAAAAAACATAACCTTAAATCATCATCCAAACCAAACACACCATATATAAAGCAAAAACTTTAAGCACATTAGCATATGATATAATTTCATCAGAGCGATATTTAACTAATAAATAAACTACGTTACGTTTTACTACTACTTTCTTATTTGATTTCTTTACCTTTTTTTTTTCTTTCTCGGTAACCAAACAGAATTTATTTCAAAATAATGAAACGACATTGATATTCAGATTAACGTATGACATAATACCTTGTGCCCTCTTCTAAGAGAGAAATTTCTAAGAGGCTCTGCTTCAGAATTCAGACCTTTTCTTTTGGGTTTTGTGGTGTTCTTTCTTTGATTCGTTTATACCTTACAGTGACAAAGGAAGTGGGGGAGAGAGAGAGGGAGAGAGAGAGAGAGCTCCTTGTCAAAACGATCTGTCGTTTGGTTTTGCGCGGGAAAAACTTATCATTGATCACTAATGTGTTCCACGTGGCCTCAAGTATTAAATCGGACGATTGAGGGTTTTTTTAGTGATGGAACTGATGGGCACAACGCACGAGCTTACTTGGCATACTTGCTGATATTGTTCAGCTAAAAATTGTCAGTTTTGGGGTGGAGAAAGTCTACATACCCAAATATTTGGAAATTAAAAAAATTTGATTAGTAATAAATAAAAAAAGTAATATAAGTGGTGGGTATAAGGGGTGAGTATTTACAAATATTTGTGAAAATATACCAACTCAGCACAAGTGAAAAAGTTGTCAAATTTCTTGTTTATGTAATATTACTTTTAGGGGGACTCTCCGTGGAAAAAAAAAAAAAGTGTGGCCAATCCACTAACTTGAGATTGGATTCATTTTTCATTAGTTGAATTGGATTTGAGTTGGGTCAAATTCAAAGTAATAGTGTTTTTCAACCAATTTGGCCTAACTCCACCCACCATATATACAAATTTATTTTATAATATTATTTTCATTTTCAGTTTGATTAAGTTTGGTATCTTAATCATTAATTTTCACGAAATTTGAAATTTTGAAATATAATTTAGGCAAATTATATGAATGGTAATAATATATTTTTTTAAAAGTACTTAAATAGTTTATGAAAACCTGGGGCAGTTTGGTATGGAATTTTAAGCAATAGTTTTCATTTTTTAGTTTTTAAATAATATTACACTTATTTTCATACACTTTTTCACCCACATATATTTCTAAAAAATACAAACAATATTTTTAGAACAATATTAACAAATGGATCCTAAAATTTTACAAAGCATGAAATATATATGCACAACCCTTCGAAAATCCAACCTAGGCTTATACACATGTAATAAGTTGAGTTGAAAATATCTTAATCCAATAATATAGTGAGCTTACGGCATAAACTTTTGGGATTAGAGTGTATATGTACTCTAACCCCACAAGTTCAAGTGATTGTCTAGTGGTAATGGCATTTTCTATAGTAATCATGTATGTGGCTTGAGTCTCATCTCCTTCTCCCTTACTATCTACCTCCAAAAAAAAAAAAAAAAACTAACCCCGCATGGTGATAGAAAAAAAACGAACCCCGCATGGTGATAGAAGCATTCTAGTACTTGCTTCCATCCCACCCTCCTGATTTACCTTCCCCCTTTATGCATTTTGTTTCAGCATCTTGAAATACTTTGCCTGTTGGGATTTTTGTTACGTGACAAGAGATTGTTTTGCCCATAATTTAGCTTCTTGAGTTGCTTTTTGTATGTAGGATGAGCCTATAGATATCTCCTCTTCCTATTTGGGTCTTCCTCTAGTTCTAGAGATGGTTGTGGGCCCTCCTCTTTTCCTTCTTATATTAATATTATCCTTATATTTTTTTTGTTTTTGTTTTTTTTTGCTGAATTATATTATCCTTGTTTATTTCTACACTAGACATGTCATTTTGTTTTAAATATACAATGTCTAGCGAGTTCTAGTTAGCTCAACTGGTAAAGTTTTTGATGGTTGTATAAGAGACCTGAGATTCAATCTCCATCTACATCAAAACACCAAAAACTGATTGGTGTCTTGATCTGATGATAAATAGCTATCATCAGAAGTAAATGCCATAGATTGAAACTCTCTAAAAAAAATATATACAATGTCTAGTGGTAGTGTGTTTTAATCTCCACCTTTTATTAAGTTAGTGAGTAATATGATAATCTCTTATTAAAACAAAAAGAAATTCCAATTAAAAAAGTACAAACTAAACCCAATATATACATGAAGAGAGATGCTACGTCTACCATATTTTCACAACAAATTACAGGTGGTTAGTTGTTATTGGTTCAAATTTGAATATAACACTAAGATGACTTTTTGCCTCAATAATAACAACCAGTAACAACCTCCAACTTGAGATCTGTTGTAAAAATATTATAAAAATATTGTGGACATATCATTTTTCATATATAAAAGTAGCAAGTCCAGTAACATAAACATAGCATTGTAAAAAATATTAGCTTTTAATAAACCACTTGAACAACCCAGATCAACAAATTAATCATCCGCCCATGTTTGGTACTTATGAATCATCTTGATGAGTTTTTAATCCCATCAATATGAGCCAAAGCACTGTACTTTAGTACTTATATATACGACAAACAAGCTTCAAAGCCAACACAGAAATATAGATTCATGCCCTACATGGGTCTTCATCCTTCAGTGTGTAAGAACAAAGAACTTGAAGATCTCAAATCTGAAATTGGAGCAACAAAACTTCTTTGTTTTTGTTTCTTTTCTTTTAGAACTCAACCAATTAAACTGACCTCTATGTTTCTTTTCTTTTTCTTTCTTTTATTATTCTTTGGCAAAAAATAAATGTCAATCTTCAAGTTTATGTCTCTCTTTTGAGTTGTGTTTGTGTAGGGGAGAGTGAAACGAGGTCGTTTTTGGATGGTTGGCTTGTCAAATCCTAGTCTTTGGCAATTGATAAATGCTTTGTCGGCACATGGGGTTGAAACAGTCTCTGGGATGTAGAGTAAGAGATAAATGCTAAAAGCTTAAAACTACTATAAACTCTATATGCATGTTGGAGGAAAAATATTTCTTAAAATTCTAATATTGATTCTTATATAATTTGATTTAAACTATCTCATCATTCAGAAGATGTAAATAAATATTGATGTGTGATGTTTTAATTATAACGAGATTTCAGTATGTTAAGTACAGGAGCTATGAATCCCAGTATTAAAAAAAAAAAAAAGTTTTTACACGATATTGGGAGTTTATAATACAAATCAGCGAGTCCACCTCAATGGTGCCTTCCCTGTATCTATAAGTACACCATAGAAATGGGAAAATGCCTCATGATTACCACAAGCACACGAGCATGCACACGCGCGCACTGAAAGGAAAACTTCAATCAATTTCCCTTGATGCTAGAGAGGTCTAGTAGTCGGATCCATGCCTTCTGAGACTAGCCATAACCTTCACGTGTGCTGTACTCATATTATCTGGACGCTATAAAAGATACTATGGGGATCTTAATCTAATTAAAGAGATTGCTCACTCTCTGCGTTCATCAAATGGGTAATCTTCACTTGCATGCAGAGACATGGCAATTAAATTTTTTTGGACATACTCATCTCCACAAAAGCACTTCGCCAACTAGTCAATCTTCACTCAACTAACACTAAATTGTGCACGTGGGTGCAAATCATAACATCATGCTCCACGTCTCAGATGAACTAAAAAACATAATGATGCTTGACATAAGTAATTTTAGCTTCACCAAATATGCATAAAGGTATTTGACTAGGGTCATTATGCAACCATTATAAGAGACTACTATCATAAACCAAGTTTCAAAGTAAATAATTAAAAGACATTCAAAAGCAAGATATATGGCATAAAAGCAACGCAATCAAAAGTCATAGACATCATAAGTAATTTGATTTATGCAACCTAATTAACAAGTGAAGAAAATAAAACATCTGTTGAAGATCTCTGGTAATGCGACAATTGCTTCCTTTTCAAATAGCTCTGGGCCTTCTGGCATGCCTTCACAGGTTACATAGAACAAAAAGATCTGCAAGATTCATACTTTTAGTACCCCATTAATCTTTGTCTGAGTTGCTTTGCTTCCAACTCCGAGTACACATCAAAGCTGAGTCTTTTGTCCAAATATTGCAAAAAATTAAGTTTTTTATGGTTATAGGTACCGTTGAAAGTTATTTAGGAAAATGAGGAGAGAGAGTGAATTACTGTTGCCGAAATTCTAAGAAAAAGTAGGAGAGAGAAAGAGGGAAAAGGCAGAGAGAGAAAATCTGGAATTTCGGTAACACTGTTACCGAAATTCTGCTGCTCATGCGCGACTTCTGCTGCCCGTACGCAAGTGCGTGCACGAATGACTGAAAGAAGGGAAAAAGAAATAAATGAGGAATTTCGATAACGGTGTTGCCGAAAATAAAAGAAAAAAAATTAGGAAATTTCGGTAATGGTAATACCGAAATTGGAAAAAAAAAAAAAAAAAAGAGAGGATAATTTCAGTGCTGCCAGCACCGAAATTGGGAAAAAAAAAAAAAAGAGAATAATTTCGGTGCTGGCAGCACCTAAATTGAAAAAAAAAAAAAAAAAAAAAGGAAAGAAAGAAGGATAATTTTGGTCTGCCAGCACCGAAATTATCCTTTTTTTTTTTTTCAATTTAGGTGCTGCCAGCACCGAAATTTTCTTTTCTTTTTTTTTTTTTTTTCAATTTCGATGCTGCCAGCATCGAAATTATCTTTTTTTTTTTTTTTTCAATTTAGGTGCTGCCAGCACCGAAATTTTCTTTCTTTTTTTTTTTTTTTCAATTTCGGTGCTGGCACCGAAATTATTCTCTCTTTTTTTTTTTTTTTTTTTTTTTCCAATTTCGGTGCTGGCAGCACCGAAATTATCCTCTCTTTTTTTTTTTTTTTTTTTTTTTCCAATTTCGGTATTACCATTACCGAAATTCTCCAATTTTTTTTCTTCCCTTTTCGGCAACACCGTTATCGAAATTCCACATTTATTTATTTCTCCCTTCTTTCAGTCACTCGCGCTTCCACATTTATTTATTTCTCCCTTCTTTCAGTCACTCGCGCACACTCGCGCACGGGCAGTAGAAGTCGCGCACGGGCAGCAGAATTTCGGTAACAGCGTTACCGAAATTCCAAATTTTCTCTCTCTGCCTTTTCCCTCTTTCTCTCTCCTACTTTTTCATAGAATTTCGGCAACACTGTTGCCGAAATTCACTCTCTCTCCTCTTTCTCCTAAATAACTTTCAACAGTACCTATAACCATAAAAAACTTGATTTTTTGCAATATTTGGACAAAAGACTCCATCAAAGCTCCCATAAGATCACGACCTGATGAGATTATATTCCGATCAACCTTCCTTGATGTTGTATCATACGCGTCATATGAAGTGGCAACTGAAATGGGGATTGCCAATAAGTCACGAGCCACACTAGAGAGGATTGGATATTTTGAGCTAGAGGTTCTCCACCAACTAATAATGTCAAAATCCTCAATCCATGGTATGACAGGTTCTTCCAAATAAAAATCCAGTTCTGACTTTGGGCGCCGACCTGTAGATTGAGTGAATTGTTCATACTCTTTCACCCAATCAAAACCATCTTTAGAACTGCCACAGCCTTCCTCAACACGTCTGAATTTAGGACAGGGACCATCACTATCTTCGCCTGCAGACAAAGCTGAAGATTTACTCATAGACTTCTCATTTTCATCAATAGTGGTTGCATATTCATCACAAAGGGTCTGAACGGCATCCAAAACAGCAGTGACCTGTGATTTGCTATCACTGTTCTCATATTTTAAAGAAGAAAATTCAAAATATTTCTTCTTAAAACGTGGATCCAACAGTGTAGTTAGTGCCAACAGCAAAAACATATCATTCCAGTACTAATCAAACTTCTGCAACATTTTCTCAGCCATAGGTTTGATGAAACTATCTGAACTCATCGATGCACGAATCAAACTTGCTTGAAGCTCTTGAAGATTATGAAGATAGTTGTTAGCTGTTGGGTATTTTGTCTCAAACAAACTTTTCGCCACACTATAAATGCTTCCTAAAAGTCTAACAACAGCTTCAGCTTTACTCCATACATCAGCAGGCGGTATTTCTATCACGTGATACTCATCTCTAGAAAACTCCCCCATGGAATATAACTCTGAAGCATCTTTTAGCGCCTGATATGTTAGATGCCAAAGTGAGGTTGGTCTCCCACAAGCCACATGATCAAGCACTTCATTAACTGGTATCTCAGCCAATGCATCTAGAACAATTGCACACAACAGGTCAGCACAACAATACACATGAAATAGCTGACCCTTCAGCTGAAGCTTCTTCTTTTCTTGAAAATGATCTTTAATAATTTTGACTGTAGCAACATAATCACTATCATTTTTCACAGTGATCGCGAATATCTTGTTCTCAATTTTCCAGTCCGAAAGACACTTCAGAATCATCTTGGAAACATCATCTTCCTCTTCCCAAACACGGCAAAAACCAAGTACCCACTTTCTCACTTCCCAACCATCATCTACAAAATGTGCTGTTATGCACATATACTCACTGCACACTGGAGACTTCAACACATCAACCGAGAGGCTGATTTGACCATTGAAATTAGCTAGAACTTGTTTAATTTTCATTCTCTCTTCCTTGAATATTTTCAAGCACTCAGCCTTAACCAATTTGACATTGCCAGGCTTAGCAAATGGGTTCACAGAATGCACAAAAAGAAGAAACAAGGGATCTTCAATGATCCGAAGTGGCACATCTGCGGTGCAGATCCATAATGCAAGGGCTTGGCTTGCTTTTGCTTCTTCAAAAACCAAATTCTCACCCGCATTTTCATCAGTGTCACCAAAGTTTTCATTGTCCACAGAATGGACTCTCGCTTCAGTATCCAAAGCAAGCTCTTTTGCTTGTTCCCCAAACATTTCTGAAAAATATACCACTACCATTTGAATTTTTTCATGTAGATAAAGAAATAAAATAAATTTAAATAATGGCAGATTGACAGGAAAAAAAAAAAATTTAATGCCTTTCAAATTTTCAGAAACTAAATTGAAACTTTTAAATTTGTATGATCAAAATTGAACTCAAGCAACCTTCTTTGTGTTACTTTTCTCTCTAGCTATTTTCACTAACCCAGGCCGGCCCTAGGCCTAGGCCATTTAGGCAATTGCCTAGGGCCTCCTACTAGAGAAAGACCCCAAATTTTGGAGTAAAAATTAAAATATATATTTTTTAAAAATTATTTTTTTGAGATATAAGAAAAAAAAAAAAGTTTTACATTTTTTCTTTACTTTTAAGAAGTAAAATTGAGTAATGCTAGAGATAATATAACTTTAAATATATAGGACTTACAAATATGTATCACTAATTACAAAAAATAATTTAGATAAGAAAATATTAGAAATACTATAAATTTTACTTTAAAACTTTTACAAATTGATGTGACAATTAATATGATTTGTAAACGTCAACAACCTATTAAATACAATTTAAATACAACCTATTAAATTACTTTTTGTGATTAATGATACATCTTTATAAGACTCAGGCGTAAAATTTATAATGTTCCTAACATCATTTATTCAAATATTTATTTATTAACTTCTTGTAGTGTTACTAATCACATTCATTGCTACATCGTTTGTAAGTTTTTTTGTAGTAAAATCTTTTATAGCTTAAGCATTTCTTCCAAAAAAAAAGCATTTTACAAGATAAAAAGAATGGATTTTTGTTATAAGAAAAATTATGATATGAAAAACTAGTCAAATATTATTTAAGTAATATCAAAAGGGCCCCATTTAAATATTTCCCGTTAGGCCTCAAATTTTTTTGGGCGTCCCTGCACTAACCTTGCTAAGATCTGAAATACTCAACACTTTGTTTGGTTAATTACAATATCTTTGAATAAGAGGAAAATAAAGAATAGAACTTCTGCTTCAGTCCTAAGAAATATTACTCCCAAATTATGAAGGTTTCAAATATAAAAAATTCATTTTTTTAAACCTTAATCATCATCCGAATGTACCATATTAAAGCAAAACTTTAGGCACGTTATAGCATAAGATATATGATTTCAACCCATCATCTGAGCAATGTTTAACTAACAAAGAAACATTAATACTACTTTGTTATTTGATTTCTTTGCTTTTTTTTTTCTCAGCAACCAAACTGAATCTCTTTTAAAATAATGAAACGACATTGATTATCAGATTAACGTATGACATACCTGGTGTCGTCGTCTATTGAGAGCGAAACGTCTAAGAGAAGAGGCTATGCTTCAGACTTCAGAAACCTCCTTTGTTTTTTTTGGTTTTGTGGTTTTCTATGATTCATTTATAAGAAAGAAGTAAGAGAGAGAGAGAGAGAGAGAGAGAGAGAGAGAGAGAGAGAGATCCTTGTAAAACGAGCTGTCGTTTGGTTTTGTGCGGGAAAAAAAATCATGGGGTCACTATTGCGTTCCACGTGGCCTCAATATTAGATCGGACGGTTGAGGGTTTTATTAGTGATGGCCACGAGTTTTCATTGACAAATGAGTTACAGTTTTGTTAATGGCCTTTCTATGTTGATTAATCAAAGGCGAAAATCACATTTTCATCCCTACATTTTCACTTGATTCCCATTTTGGTCCCTAACTTTTATTTCTACCACTTTTAGTCCCTATTCTGAAAAACGCGTCTCGTTTTCGTCCCTACCGTTACTCAGAAACGGAAAATGTACACGTGGCAAACGGAGTGCACTGTTGAGCTGACGTGGCCATTAAAATAATAATAAAAAATGCCACGTCAGCACCTAAATTAAAAAAATTAATTTATTAATTTTAACTAAATAAAAAAAATTAAAAACAGAACTAAAAACTAAAAATTACATGAATGAAGATCTACAAAACAAGAAAAAAGGCACATCAAAACAAGAAAAACAAGAACACAAATGTAGATAAGGATCCCAAACAAAGAAATTTAAAAAAAAAAAAAAAAAAATCCATCTGAGATCGAAAAAGGATGCAGTGGCATCTCTTCCGATTTCAACCCATCCCCTCCACTTCTCTTCCCTCCTCCTACTTCCACTTATCTTCTTCACCATCACAAACAGCCCCAACCCTCTTACAAACCCAGAAATTAAAAAAAAAAAAAAAAATCCATCAAAATGACCTTCTTGTTCCATCAAAAAAAATCTCTGCCTCAACACCAATTGTTCTTACAACAGCAATTACTCGGCAAACAAACAGAATATGGAAAAATATAAAATTAAGAGATTAAAATAAAGATTGCAGAGAACCTTGGTTTCTAGCTTGGCTATTCCACGCTCAAAGAAAATCGGAGCCACGTGAGCGAACACTCGCCGAAAACCGTTGAGTCTCGCAACTCTGAAGTTGATCAGATCAGGAAACGTACTCCTCGCGCTTCTCTCTGGTTTGCCAAAGATATATTGACCGTACGATCAAAGTTCAAAAAAACAAAGCGGAATGGTGAAGATCGTGATTGAAAATGCAGTTTGATCGATCGTACCGAAGAGGAGGGAACCGAAGCCACAGATGGAGACAAGGCCGTCGGAAGAGATGATGTTTTCTCTACATTTATTATTATTATTATTATTTTTAAATGTCTGGGTTTGGGATCCTTATCTGGGTATGTGTTCTTGTTCTTCTTGTTTTGATGTGCCTTTTTTCTTGTTTTGTAGATCTTCATTCATGTAATTTTTAGTTTTTAGTTCTGTTTTTAATTTTTTTATTTAGTTAAAATTAATAAATTAATTTTTTTTAATTTAGGTGCTGACGTGGTATTTTTTGTTATTATTTTAATGGCCACGTCAGCTCAACAGTGCACTCCATTTGCTACATGTGTATTTTTCATTTTTGATGTAACGGTAGGGACGAAAACGAGACGTGTTTTCTAGAATAGGGACTAAAAGTGGTGGAAATAAAAGTTAGGGACCAAAATAGGAATCGGGTAAAAATGTAGGGACGAAAATGTGGTTTTCGCCTTAATCAAACTAACATCCAATGTAGCCCAGAATAAATATTCGATTTGATGATAGTAGTGAGAAGTAAATTAATTGTGGTTGTATTTTCATTTTTGCTAAGTTATGTTGATTAACCAAACTACAATCCAATATAGTGCAAGAATGATTCAATTTGATGATAATATTGTTAGTATAATAGTTACATACTTACATGATCAAATTCTCTCTTTCCTAACCAATTAATTAAAGTTTTAAAGTAATTGATAATTTATCGATCTTGAGTTTTCATAGTATTCGTGTAGGGACATACTTTACACTTAAGCCCAAAATAGATAAGGAGATAGGCTTAAAAAACCCAATACAATGAATTTTAAAAGAGTGGGTTAGAAATCTAGGTTTTAATGAATTTAGTTAATGAGCATAGTAGGCTAAAATTACAGTATGATAAAGCTGGAATAGTCTGTATAATGAAAATTGTCCTCGAACCTAGGCCAAAGAGGTTGATTCTTATATTTCGCTCTTTCACGAACAGATTATAAATATTGTTCTTGAGTGTAAAGTGTTTTCCTTTTCACTTTTTCCGATCTCCTCTCCCATGGGAGATCTTTTATCTTATATAGACCATTTCAGATAATCTTGGCATTCCACCTGTTGATAGTACAGGTCATTCCCCAAGTTCCAGTCCCATTTAGCGCTTTCTACGAGTTCCTGAGAGATGCAGCACCCAAGGCAACACTGTTTAAGGGTTTTCTCCATATAAATGAGGCTAGAAGGTTTGGTAGGATGCATTAAATGTGGTGGCAATTTCTAACTTTTCAATCATGTCAATGCCATCCCCCTTCCCAAAACCCTTTTCTGCATAGTAGAGCCTCCTCTGATAGCACATTGATGACGTGATCATAAAATCCAAGGATGTGGCCTCCTCGGTTCACCAACTATCCTTCTCGGCTAGGTGTGACACGTGACATGATTATATTACTCAGAATCCTTATATCCTACAATAGTTCCTCAAAACTCCAATTTGTTTCCTTCCATCCGAGGAGGGAAATGGGGTTTTGACTTTAAGCACTTGATTTGATACGTGTCTCTGACTCCCACGTGTGAAAATGTCATTTCGCGTCTCCCATAACTGTACTTGACACTTCGGAGTCCGTAACGCTTCATTAAATGCTCCAGGTGGCACCCTGTTCCCTGCATCCAACAGTGAGATGAGAATCCCACATTTAATATTTTTCCTCAAATTTTGAGCGGGATAACTTCCACCCAAATCCCGCCTCCTATATAAAGCACCTAGAGAATTCATTTCCCTCATTTTGCAAACCTTCGAACTCTCCAGGCTTCCAAGATTTCCTAATCCTTTTTGTTCTCAAGAAGAATCTGAGGCGCTCCTTGTACTTACTTTCGTAAGTTTATTTATTTATTAAATTCTTTTAGACTATTTTCTCCTCGTCCTAGTCTTCTCGACCTTCAATTTCCTATCTTTTTTCTTTTAGACATACCTTTCACCTCTCTCTAGCTTGCTTAGATGGGTAAATTCAAACATCTCGTAGATTCCCCCGCGGGTATGGAGGGGTTTAGGGCTAAATGCCATATCCCCCCAAGGGTCTCCCTTCGATATTGTGCTTCGGGGCAGTGGCATGTTAAAAAAATGAGGGGGAGGTTATCATTCCCATGATCGCCTTCATAGAAAGGGGAATGACGCTTTCTATGGGTAGTATAACTAGGGACTACCTGATCGCCCATAGAATATGCCCCTATTAATGTGTGCCTGACCTATTTAGGGTCTTGGGTAGCGTAGATGCCCTTAACGCGCACATGGGTCTGAAGCTCACTTGGCATGATGTTGTCTAGATGTACGAGTGTCATTCATTCAGTGACGCGGGTATTACCTCAAGTCTAAGTCCTCGGCCGTCAGGCTTATTTCTTGTCTTCCCAAGTCCAACAAGGGCATGAAGGATGACTATTTAATTGCCTCTAAGGAGTGGCATGACGGTCTTCACTGCCCTATATAAGAGGGGGAGCAAGGTGGGGTACCCTAGTTTTAGGCTCCTTGTCGTGAGGCTTAGTTTTGTGGCTCTTCTCTTATGTTTTTAGGTGTTCATCTTTCTGACTATGAGTTTTCTTCTTGGCTGTGTTTTGCAGATAAAAGGCATGTGGCCCCTAATATCAGACTTGTCAATGTCGACGATCTTAACAAAGTGCTTAGATTCGAGGTATTCGTAAGCACAGATAGGCAACTGAGGGCTGTCCACCTCATCCTCAATTTTGAGCCCCTGTCTGATACTTTTTAGGACATTGGCAATGCAATATTTGCGGGCGATCCTCAGCTCAATTGCATTGATGTCAGGGTGCGAGGTTTCCTAGTCCCAGAGGACGTAGTGCAAATTGTCCGACCTCTTCAATGAGCTCTCCCAGTAGTAGTGAGTCCAAGGGAAGAGACGCTTCTTTTTGGCTACCACTTGAGGAGGAAATTGACTAATTCTTACTTGAGGAAGAAGAGAAAAAGCTGGGAGGCCCTGTTGTCTACCTTTCGGACGAAAAAGGCAAATTGGACAGAAACTCAAGTATTCATTATCCCGATTTTGTAGTTGCTTGTGTGGATAATAGCATTGAGGAAGAAGAAGAAGAAATGGCCTTGCAAACTAGAAGAGGCTTGAGGGACCTCCTCGCAAATAGGGCTAAAGAGTAGACCTCAAAGGGCGCTTCGAGGTCCTAACCCCTTACTATTCTCCTTCCCCTTGCTCCTCCTCCAGGTATTTTGCTCCCTATACCCAACCTCAAAAAGAAAAGACAAGACAAGGATGAAACTAAGGAAGGGGAGCTGGTTCGGCAGAAGGGGCCCAAACAACAGAAGACAACTAAAGGCCAGATACGAGCTTCTTCTGTAGAGAGTAAGGAGGACCATGAAGTGGCCGAGGTGCGTCACTCTCAGTCCAATTGGGCCATTCGGCTGGAGTTGGACTAGGCTGCCATTCCTCGAAACTCCACCATAAGGAAATTTCAAAATGGGCACGCCCATTATTTGGCCGAAGCCCTGAAGCAACCTATCCTTCTGCCTAAGGATATGGCTGCTCTAAAGAAAATGAGGCAGCAAGAGCTCTTTCTATCCTTGAAAATGGACTTAGCTTTGGTAAGTTCTATTACCAGCATTATTGACTATTAGTTTGACTGTCTTCTTATATTCTTCCTTCTATTGTGACATTCTTATTTGTTACTTTCGTGCAGACTATCCAAAAGGTGTTTTTTGCCGAGGAATGGGTAATTAAGGATCGGAACGAGGCTAAAGCCGAGGCCAACCTTTCGGGCTGAGGCTAACAAGGCCTTGGGTTTGGCCGAGTAGGAGAATAAAAAGCTCGCTGTGAGGCTGGTAGAAGAGGAAAAGGGGAGAAAGAGTGCTGAAGTCGGGCTTAAAAACGCTAAAACTCAGGAGGAGGAGCAGCGCAAAAAACTCCACTACATTGAGATAGATCAAGCTACAGCCCAACAACAAGTTCTGGACTTGAAGGCAAAGCTGGCCCAAGCTAAGGAAGTGGCTTGCACCATAAAGGAGTCTGTGGAGGCTTCGACACAAGCTTCCTACAATCGTGGGGTCGAGGAAACTGAGATTTTCTTGGCCAGGAGCTCGCCGAGGTGTGTAGGGATTACTGCCAAATGGTATGGGCAGAGGCCCTTAATATGGCAAGAGTCCCTACCCCCTCGGAGTGGATGAGGGCTGAAAAAGCATGGTTTCCCCAAGACATCCATGCGGTTCCAACTGTCCTTCCGCCTCCCACTGCCCCTGAGTCTATTCTCCCTTTGCAACCCTTTACCACCCAAAGCTCTCTCCCTCCTCTTAAGGTCCCCACAGGGCTTGACCAGGCTGGTGACCAAAGTCAGGAGGCTGAGGTGGCCTAGAGTGAGGGGGCTGGTCAAGGTGGTCTTCGGCCAGAAAAGAAGAACAAGGGCAAGGAGGTTGACCTTCTGCCTGAAGCCAAGGTTCCAGATGTTTCCCTCAAGCTCAAGAAGGTGGCTCCCAAGACCAAAGAGATTGATGCCAAGTTAAAAAGGGTTGATCACAAGACAAAGGAAACTATGACCACCTCTAAGAAAGACCCTCCCCCAAAGGCCAAGGTATAGCCTAGGACTCCCTTCTCTTCTTTCTCAGTTGTTGTAGTAGCTTAATTTTGTTATATGTTTCTTCTTGTAATTTTCCTTCTATTTTTGTCTATAAACATATATAATGAAAAGACTAAGATTTTTATCCTGTTTTTATCCAGTGCATATTTCTGTTTCTTAGAGATATTTGCCTTTGGCCAGTTATACCCTTTGTTGGGATTTTAGTTCAATGATGTTCCTATACGTAGTGTTAATGATTTGTTCCTCAATCAGAAAGGGTAGGACTTTGTAAATGACTAAATAATAATTCTGACATCTGTGCGATTAGCCAAGGAAATTATCTTGTTTCAAGAGCATATTAACGAACCCTTAAATGTTTTTACCAAGGATTTGGGTAAGCCCCTCTTTTCATGTGATGACTCATATGCTGGGGTTCCATTTTTTGTAAGATCAACAAGTATTAGCTAATAAACAAATATTGAAAAGTGTTAGTATACTCAAGGCAGGTGGTTCAAGAAGCCAGGCATAACCAAGTTTCTGTTTGATACTTAGAAAAATGATGAAAGATACCAATTTTCCCAAGGAACGTGGTCTAAGGAGCCAGGCATAGCCTAGGTTCTTCTGTTTGATACTTAGAAAAATGATGAAAGATACCAATTTTTCCAAGGCATGTGGTCCGAGGAGCCAGACATAGCCAATGTTCTGTTTGATACTTAGAAAAATGATGAAAAATACCAATTTTCCCAAAGCATGTGGTCCGAGGAGCCAGGCATAGTCAAGGTTCTGTTTGATATTTAGAAAAATGATGAAATGTACCAATTTTCCCAAGGCATGTGGTCCGAGGAGCTAGACATAGTCAAGATTCTGTTTGATACTTAGAAAAATGATGAAAGGTACCAATTTTCCTAAGGCATGTGGTCAGAGGAGCCAGGCATAGCCAAGGTTCTATTTAATACTTAGAAAAATTATAAAAGATACCAATTTTTTCAAGGCATGTGGTCAAAGGAGCTAGGTATAGCCAAGGTTCTGTTTGATACTTAGAAAAATGATAAAAGGTACCAATTTTTCTAAGGTATGTGGTCCGAGAAGCCAGGCATAGTCAAAGTTCTGTTTGATACTTAAAAAAATGATGAAATATACCAATTTTTCCAAGGCATGTGGTTCGAGAAGCTAGACATAGCCAAAATTCTGTTTGATACTTAAAAAAATGATGAAAGGTAATGCATGAAGTAATAAGTAATATATAACAAAAAAGACATTCATTAATAATAATAACTTCGCAAGTTATTTACATTCTAGGGATGTGGTACAATATTTTCATCTGGGTCTTCAAGATAGTAAGCCCATATTCCAGCTACCAAGGTGTTGCAGTATAACCCTTCCCAGTTGGGTCCTAACTTTCTCTATGCTGGGTTCTTCACAGTACCCAAAACCTTTCTTAATACCAAATCTCCTGGTGCTAGTGGCCTCAACTTCATGTTTGAGTCATACCCTTGTTTGAGCTTGTGTTGATAATATGCCAATTGAATCATGACACTCTCCCTTAATTCTTCAATCAAATCCAAGCTCATTCGTAATAGTCCATCATTGTTGTTCAGAGTGAAAGAACTCGTCCTCATTGTTGGGAATTTGGTCTCAAGAGGGATTACAGCCTTGGTCCTATAAGTCATTGAGAAGAGTGTTTCCCCTGTGGATCTACGAGGGGTAGTCCAATATGTCCAAAAGACATGTGGCAATTCTTCCACCTATTTTCCCTTTGCATTGTCCAACCTTTTCTTGAGTTCGTTCTCTATCACCTTATTGACAGCCTCAGCCTATCCATTCCCCTGTAGGTAAGACGAGGTGGAATACCTATTCGTGATGCCCAAGTCACAGCAATATCTTCTGAAAGCCTCGCTATTAAACTGAGGTCCATTGTTCGAAATGAGAGTTTGGGGAACCTTGAAACGGGTGAAAATGTTCTTCCAGATAAATCTCTTTGCGTCCAAGTCCTTGATATTTGACAATGGCTCAACTTCCACCCATTTGGTGAAATAGTCCGTGCCGATTAGCAGTTATCTCCTATTCCTTGCTGCCTTAGGGAAAGACCCCATAATATCTAAGCCCCATTGAGCAAAAGGCCAAGGGCTAGACAAAGGGTTGAGGACACCTTCTGGTTGGTGAATGTTTGGGGCAAATCTTTTGCCTTGGTCACATTTCTTCACATATTCTTGTGCTTCCCTTTGTATATTTGGCCACCAATATCCTTGAGTGAGGGTCCTGTGAGACAAAAACTTACCTCCTGTGTGGCTCCCGCAAATCCCTTCATGTAACTCCTCCAAGAGTAGCTCAACTGCTTTAGGGTGTATACAAAGCAGATATGGGCTAAAGAAAGAGCGTTTATACAACTTTTGATCCTCGGACAGCCAAAATTGAGGAGCTTTTTTGCATACCTTGTCAGTCTCGAACTTCTCCTTAGGTAAGATATTCTCTTTAAGGAACAGCACAATGGAATCCATCCAACTAGGTCCCACTTTAATCTAATGACTACGGACTGTATTCACACTTATTTTAGTAGGCTTACATAAATCTTCTACCAAGATGACCCGAAGTAAGCTTTGTGTCAAGGATGTTGCCAGGGTGGCTAGAGAATCAACATAAGTTTTTCTGCTTTTGGGGATTTGCACTAAGGTGAAAAACTCAAACTTTAACTGTAAATGTCTAACTTGATTCAAATATTCCTGCATCCTCGGATCTCTGGCTTCCAACTCCCATTCCACTTGACCTATAACTAGTCTTGAATCCAAGAACATCTCCACTGTCTTCCTTTCTAACTTTTGAACCATAGTCATTCCTACTAATAGAACTTCATACTCGGCTTCATTATTTGTGGCCGAGAAATTTATCCTCAAAGATTTCTCAATAATGATCTTTTCCGGAAATATCAAAACTAATCCCACTCCTGATCCTATTTGATTTGCCGTGCCATCCACGTAAACCTTCCACGACTGAGGTTCCTTAAGAGAGATTATGCCAACTGATTTTTCATCCATGTCTGGCCTCTTAGTATTTTCTTTTAATGAAGGCTTAGCGAACTCGGCCACCAAGTCGGCGAGGACCTGGCCTTTTATAAAGGTGCGTGACATATACTTGACATCAAAGGCCCTTAGAATTGTACCCCATTTGGCAATCCTTCCCGTATAATTAGCACTCCAAAGTAGAGATCTAAGTGGGAGTTGGGTCAAAACCACAACTGTGTGGGATTGGAAGTAGTAGGGAAGTTTACGTGTGACGTGCACCATTGCTAAAATAGCCTTTTCCAGTGGTAAGTAACGAACCTCAGCTTCATGCAATGATTTACTCAAATAATAAACTGGCCTCTGTACACCATTGTCAACCTGTATCAGCACCAAACTAATGGCATGGGAAGCCACAGTAATATAAGCAAACAAAACCTTGTCCTCCTCGGGCCAGGACATAACAGGTGGCTGAGAAATGTATTCTTTATGTTGCTAAAAATCCAAAGCACACTTCTCAATCCATTCGAATCCTTTCCACTTATGTAACAGTTGGAAGAAGGGCCTAAATTTGCCAGCGGACCGAGAGATGAATCGGTTTAAGGCAGCAGTTATTCCTATCATTTTCTGAACTTCTTTAGGATTACGAGGTGGTTGCAAGCTGTTAATTGCCTTAACTTGATCAGGATTGACCTCAATTCCTCGATTTTACCTGATCCTACACCAAAGGAGCATTTGGAAGCATTGAAGCGTAACTTATGTTTCTTTAGTGTCTTAAAGATATTCCCAAAGTTCTTCACGTATTCGGACACCAATTTTCTCTTTACCACCATGTCATCTACATAAACCTCAATGCTTTTACCTAGTTTTGGCTTAAACATCCTGGTCATCATCTTTTGATAAGTAGCCCCTGCATTCTTCAAACCAATAGACATCACTTTGTAGTAATAATTTCCTGTGGGAGTAACAAATGTTGTTTTTTCTTGATCATCTATGGCCAGGAGTATTTGATGATATTCTTGGAAGGCATCCAGAAAACTCATCCAAAGATGCCCCATAGTGGCATCTACTAGTTGATCTATACGAGGCATTGGGAAGGGGTATTTGGGGCAGGCTTTGTTCAAATTTGTGAAGTCTACACATTCTCGTCATTTCTCACTATTCTTTTTCACTACTACTGTATTAGCCAACCATTCAGGATAAAAGACTTCGTTGATAATGCCTGCTTGCTTGAGTTTGATCACTTCTACTTTAACGGCATCAGAATGCTCTTTAGATGAACGCCGAGGTGACTGCTTCTTAGGGAGGATAGTCGGGTTGACATTTAAGTGATGATAAATTGTTGACACCTCATTTTGCAACCCGCATTTAACCTCACTTGGAGGGTAAAAGGGTAATTTCACCTTAGAAATATGCATCTTGATTTTGGTCATTAGATCCTTAATCTCATTTCACCAAAATGATCTTGATGTTACGATCAAATCGATTAGTTATAAGCCCTAATCGGACCATCAGATTGAAAGTTATCATCAAATCAAGTTTTAATGGCCGAGATGCACTATCACAAATTGAGTCCGACCTTATGTGATTATGAACAATTAATTCCAATTGGTTATAATTATAATCAATTTGAAATTAATGATGTGTCATAATTTGATTGGTTAGGACTACATTTTATGGTAAGGTTGCATACACCTAATTAATTAGATAGTTAAACATTAATTATTCAATGAGTAATTTGTGCAATTATCTTTTAATTAGGAACTAATTAGGTCTGAAATGGGAGTGATTGGAGCCTATTAATGTTAATTGGAAACTAATTTGGGACCTATTAATGTTAATTGTGCTGAAACTATTTTTCCAAGAAATGACCTCTGCTCACTATTTCATTGATATCTCTCAGAATATTTTGAATCTGTGAATGAGGTTAATTTTCCCAGAAACTAGACATCCAGGGCTTCAATTTGAGCACAAGAACAACACAATTCCGATCAAAATTGAGTCAGATATGATTTTTCAAAGTTGGCTCTACAGGCTGTTACAGCAGCTACGGGAAAACCGAATTTTGGCTTGCTCCCCACTCCCACAAATCTCTCCATTTAATGCACCAAATTTCCCCAAAGGCTAAAATGAGGTCTAGGTTCATGATTCATTGTCAACCCTCATTAATGGCCTTCCATTCATATTTCCTCCACCACTACTATATAAACCCACCTCTCCTTCATTCCAAAAGACACAAAAAAAAACCCCCTCTCTTCTCCTCTCTTGAGTTCTAGGAAGTTGAGTAGTCTTGTCATATTTTGGTCTTCTTGAGACTCAAAGTATTGAGTGAGACTTACTCTTCTTTTCCTAACTCTTCTTTTCCTCCACCCATAAGACCTCCCTCAAGAGTCTCCTCATCCACCATATGGATCTTGCATGAAGGTATAATTTCTTTCCCTAACTTGTTTTTTGTGTTGCCATGATAGGAATTTAGGATTAAAGCATGATAGTAACTATTTAAATTTTCTTGAATATGTTTGAATGTTCTTAAATTTTCTTATGTGTTCTTCATATGTTCTTGGTTGTTCATCACATGTTCATGCATAGCACTAGTTTTAATCTTAAATTCACATCAAAAATATGAAAAACATGTTTATTTCATAATTCTTTCAAATCTTTGAATCTAGGGTATCACCATCCACACACGTTCACTAGAATTCATTTTTTTCAATCCAAATGCCATGCTTAATAAATTGAATTAGGGTTCATCACATGCACACACCTTAAATTCATCATGTAAATTGATTGACATATTGGATGATATGATATGAATGTTGGCCACCATAGTCTAGAAGACCGGTTTCATCGGGCAAGGTGGGTGCCTAACACCTTCCCATCTTGTAACATAGCCTCCGAACTTAGATCAAGGGTTAGTAGATCAAATACTTGTCCATGTAATTTTCAATTTTTAGATTGTAACTAGGAAACAAAGCCATGTACTTTTTCTTAGATTGTATCTAGGACCAAAGCCATGTAATTTTCCTATGACCAATGTAAATTCAATTGAAAATTAATAAAATGATGCATTTTTCAATTTTTGGTTTTCTTATTTTTCCAATAATTAAATAAGTGGCGACTCCATTGTAAAACCCTTAATCTAAAGGGAAAAATATAACTAGTCGAACCTCCATTTTGAGAGACAATAACACGACTCCACCCATTCACGTGGGTTTGGCCCAACACACTCATTATTATAAAACGGGCCGGGGGCGCGGTCTCTCACAGTGGCGACTCCACTGGGGATATTGAGGGCTAAACTTCAATTAGGTTATGGTGGCCAACCATGTCATTGTTTGTTTATTGCTTTTTGTATATAATATGTCTAATATGTCATTATATTGCATGTCATGCATCATTTGCTTGAATGAAATTTATTTTATTTGTGTGCTAGCCCGGAAGCCCGGTAGTATTAGCCGTGGATTGTGGTCTTCCTGAGACTCACATACCCAGCGGTGAACCTACCACCCACCGCGACAAGGATCATCATGGTTATGCCATGGTGGTTCATAGGGACAAACTGTACCGTTCGGACCAACGCGGCGCTCCTGGCGTCACAAGTTGGGAGGTACGACGTCCTAGCTTGTGGGAACCTTTGACCTACCTTTTACCCATGTTGTAATAACCCATAGAACCCACCCTTAAGTCGGTCCATGTAAATTGCATTGCATTGCATTATGCATGTGTTTGGCCATTGTTTGAACCATGAGAAGTTCAAGTCCAATGCTTGGGCCAATCATGATTGTGTGAACCTTGTATGAAGAATTAGAGTTTTAAAAAAAATAAATAAATAAGAATGAATAAAAGTGGAGGGAAATGTCTCTAAGTTCAAAATCTAAAACCCATGCAGGAGACGACTTGGTCTAGAAACAGCAAAGGGAGATTGAGAAGAAGATCTGGGCTCGCAATCTTTGAAGGGAGTTTTGAGAGAAGTCCAAGCCTTGACAGTCTGAGATCATACCAAAGCTCAAGCCTAGACACAAGCTCAAACACTAGCCCAACCTCAAGCCCAAGTCTAAACACAAGCCCAAACACAAACCCGAGCTCAAGCACTCAATCATCCACAAATACCCCAATTACCCTAAGTCCATTTTCTCTAGCCATGGCCGATGAAAACATTTCCAATGAGCCCATGACCAACTTCCGTGAATTGCTTAACACCTTGGTGGCAAGTCAAGTCCAACTTCGTGAGGATTTCAATACTTTATGTCAGAAACTCCAAGGGGAGGGTGCCAATACCTCAATTCCCCAGACCAATGAAAGTGAAGCCCAAAACCCACCATTGACTGTAAGTGAGAAGAAGATGATGGAAAGGATAGATCAAATGGAGCAACTAATCAAGAAGTCTAGGAGGGAAGATGCTATGGACTTGCACTCTCTATCCCTTTTTCCAAATGCAAGGGTTCCTCCTAAGTTTAAGATGCCAACATTGGATAAGTTTGATGGAACAGGTTGCCCAAAAGCCTATTTGAAGATGTACACAAGGGCCCTCCAACCCCTGGGAGCTACTGAAGAACTTTTGGCCCAAATGTTTCAAAACACACTTACTGGGGCTGCACTTCGATGGTTCCTAAGCCTTGAAGACTCAAAGACACGTACTTGGGAGGACATTGGCAATGAGTTTTATAGGCAATACAAGTACAATACTGAAGTGGACATTACTAGGCGAGATTTGGAAACTACTAAGCAAGAGCCCAAGGAGTCTTTTTCGACTTTCATTACTAGATGGAGGGCAAAGGCGGCTCAGATGACAAATAGGCCCAATGAGGAAGAACAATTGGGAATGGTAGTGAAGAATTTGCTCCCGACATACCACAAATACTTATTTGCCCAATATTTCCCCAGTTTCAAAGCATTAGTTGCCGCGGGAACTCAAATAGAAGATGCTATGGCCAATGGTACAATCAAAGGGGAAGAAATAATGAGGCCCAAGAAAACATTTGGCCCATCAAGCTCAAAGATCCCAGAAGTCTCCACCATCAATCAACCTGCACCATACCAATTGATTGCACCTACTCCAGTTCCAAGGGCTCAACCCCAAAGACAATTTCATGAGTTGCACATGCCCTTAAGCAAAGTCTTTGAGAAGCTCCAAGCAAGGGGCCTTCTTCGCCCACTAGACCCAAAACCCATGCCCAATCCCTTACCACGAGGACTCGATGTTAACAAGAGATGTTTCTATCACCAAACTCCTGGCCACCACACTGATGATTGCTTTTCTCTTAGGCATGCTATCCAAAATTTAATTGACCAAAAGATCATAGCCCCTCCACCTAGACCCAATGTCATTAACAATCCACTACCCAATCATGATGTGAACCAAGGCCCAAGAATCAACTGTCTCTTTGAAGGAGGATTAAAGGAAGATCCATCCATCTTGATTAGTGACATCCCCATTTGTGCCATGCTAACTTGGGAGGAAGTTATGGAAACAGAGTTACCCCCAATGAAGCCCAAGCTCGATATTTGGGAGGAAGAGCCCACCAATAAACCCACAAAAGAACCAACTCCTACACCATTATCCTTGGACCACCAAAATGAGATAACCCACATTACCCGGGGAGGGAAACACTTCAAACCATCCCACCTTGAAGCAGAAAACCCACTTGAAGCTTTAAACCAACAATTGAAAAACACCCAACTTCAACCCGAAGATGACATTGTCCTGAAACAACTCCAAAAAACCCAAGCCAACATATCCCTTTGGGGCTTACTTGTGGCCTCATACCATCACCGCCAAACCTTAATCAACCTTCTCAACCAAATCCAAGTTCCCACCAACTTAACCCCTCAAGCCCTCAACATTATGATTGGAGCAATAAGGAAGGAGCCATCCATTTCTTATTCTGATAAAGATTTGTCTAGCAAAGGGCGAGATCATAATGATCCCCTTCACATCACCGTGGACACAAATGGCAAGAGAGTTCCAATGGTACTTATCGATGATGGAAGTGCGCTAAATGTGTGTCCATTACGAACTGCAAGTTGCTTGGGCCTTAGTATTGAAGACTTTGTACCCTCTTGCCAATATGTTAGGGCTTATGACAACACAAGGAGAGAAGTGTTGGGAAATGTAACTTTGGATCTAAAAATTGGGCCTACAAGTCAAAAGGTGGAGTTCCAAGTCATGGACATCCCTGCATGCTTCAATTTGTTGCTGGGTCGCCCTTGGATTCATTCCACTGGAGCTGTACCTTCCTCACTCTATCAAAAGGTTCGCTTCCCTTACAAAGATTCTGTTATTACTATATTTGGGGATAGTCAAGACAACACTGGATCTATCCATGGCATTCAGGAAGAAAAAAGTGAACTTTTCTGGTCGGGATTTGAACTAGAAGAAGTCCCCGCCATCTCCTGGATCAAAGAAGAAACTAGGGAATGTTTCCCCATGGATTTTGACCCCTATAGCAACATCCAAGTGATAGCCATGATGAGAAAAATGAAGTACTTCCCTGGGATGGGCCTAGGGAAACGCAGTAAAGGTGTCCATGTATTCCCACATTTCTCTACTTTCATTCCCCCATTCGGATTAGGGTACAAGCCTACTAATGATGAACTTCTTGAGAATGATTCGAAGAAGATTGCCAGAGCTAAAGCCAAAGCCCAAGGTGTGTCTTTTGATCCCATATCCATGAAACCTTATACCCCTACCCTCAATGGAAAATTTGTGAAGGAAGGATGCACCCACTTGTACTACGGATTTCCTGAGCCTTGGTATGATTTTAAGACTATGAAGCAGATGCCTGGATTTGAGATCTTTACTGATTGTAAGATTGAAGATGAGGAGGAAATGAATTTGTTGCAAGATAAGAGAGAAGATTGGGTCTATCATATGGATCCTCAAGCTATGAAGACTTTGTTGGGAGAACATGTACTTAACATGAAGAAGGACGAAGAAGATGAGTTGCCATCCATTTTTCCAATCACTTCCAACTTGGAAAATTGGGCCATTGAAGAACCTTTGGATGAACTATTTGAAGGATATGCTTCTGATGAAAGTTGGGGTGTTGTCATGGGAGAAGATGATAGATCATTGGAGGACCAAGAAGAAGAAGAGCCAGTTGTTCAATTTCCTCTTCCTTCAGCAAGAAGAAATTTTGATTTATGGGATGACTGGGGCGCTAGTTTCACTGACCCTAATGAAATACCAAGAGGACTTATTGAGAATCTTAGAACTTATGTGGAGAACCTCCCCCGTGAGGAAGGAAACATGGGCGAGCAAAGTGATGAACAGAACTATATTGATATATCTAGTGATGATTCTGAGAGCAATAAGTCCATCATTGAGGTATCTAGTGAAGATTCTGAGGCCAATGATGGTATCTACATGCTGCAAAAGGAGAAGACCAACAAGGAAGTTCCACCAATCACTGAGGCAACATCTGTCTTAAAGAACTGGAGCTGGGAAGAATACTATCCTTCTGGAGGTCACCAAGTCACAACCAAGTCGCCAATGTCTGTCAAAAAAGCTATGTCTGTCCCAATTGAGTCTGTTACCATTCCTACTGAGTCAGTCACCACCTTTTTCAATTCTAATAAGATGATCTCTGATTCTGCTTACTTGCTTGCTTTGAATGTTTTTATTGCTAAAATTGATAATGAAATGGTTGATAAAAGTAATGAACTAAAAGAAGAAACTCAACTAGTTAACTTAGGATCTGATAATGAACCTAAAGCAGTGCAAATTGGTAATACCCTAACTCCTAATGAGAAGGATGAATTAATTTCACTCCTCAAAGAATTCCAAGAAGTTTTTGCATGGTCTTATAAAGATATGCCAGGAATAGATATGGACATTGTGCAGCACCATATTCCTACCAACCCAACCATGAAACCAGTGAAACAAAAATTGAGAAGGATGAAGCCCGAATGGACACTTAAGATCAAGGAAGAAGTAGAAAAGCAATACAATGCAGGGTTCTTGAAAGTAGTGAACTACCCTGAGTGGTTGGCAAATGTTGTCCCAGTACCAAAAAAGATGGAAAGGTTAGAATGTGTGTAGATTTTCGGGACCTTAATAAGGCCAGCCCAAAGGATGATTTCCCATTACCTCACATAGATGTGCTGGTTGACAATACAGCCGGTCATGCACTATTGTCCTTCATGGATGGTTTTTCAGGGTATAATCAAATCAAAATGGCACCGGAAGATATGGAGAAGACCTCATTTATCACACCTTGGGGGACTTATTGCTACAAGGTCATGCCTTTTGGCCTTAAGAATGCGGGTGCCACCTATCAACGTGCCGCCACAACCTTGTTGCATGGCATGATTCACAAGGAGGTGGAGGTATACGTTGATGACATGATTGTTAAAGCAAAAGACCGAGAAGGACACACACCTGCCCTAAGGAAATTCTTTGAGCGCATCAAGCGTTATAAGTTGAGATTGAACCCGAAAAAGTGTACCTTTGGAGTAACCTCTGGCAAATTGTTGGGATTTATAGTAAGTCAAAGGGGAATCGAAGTTGATCCAGACAAGATCAAAGCTATCATGGAAATGAAACCACCCAAAACCGAGAAAGAGATTCGAGGATTTTTAGGAAGGATTCAGTATATAAGCCGATTCATTGCCCAACTAACCATGATTTGTGAACCCATATTTAAGTCGCTTAAGAAAGATGTACCGATAAAATGGGATGAACAATGTCAAGTGGCCTTCGACAAGATTAAAGAATACCTGCTGAAACCCCCAATATTGGTACCACCCATGCAAGAAAAGCCACTGTTGCTTTATCTAAGCACCACAGATACTGCAATGGGAGCTTTGCTTGCCCAGTATTTGGAAGAATCACACAAGGAAAACGCCATCTACTACATCAGCAAGAAGATGACCGGATATGAGGAGAGGTACTCATTGTTAGAAAAGACTTGTGTTGCCTTGGTCTGGGCTGTCCGAAAGCTGAGGCACTACATGTTGTCTTTCCAAGTATACTTAATAGCTCGCATGGATCCACTCAAGTACTTGATGGAAAAACCAGTTCAAGATGGGAAAACCGCCAAATGGGTTCTTTTGCTATCCGAGTTTGACATAAAGTACATGACTCAGAAGTCAATTAAAGGTCGGGCCATAGCTGATCACTTGGCTAATTGCCCACCGACACAAGCAGAGGAAGTTCAGGATGAGTTTCCAGATGAGGACATTTTAATGTTGGGACCAACTAGGTGGAGATTGTATTTTGATGGGGCTGCTAATCGCAATGGGAGTGGTGTAGGAGTACTCCTTGTTTCACCAAAAGAAGCGCATGTGCCAATATCAGTTAAGCTCAACTTTTCAACGACCAATAATGTTGCTGAGTATGAGGCTTGCCTTCTAGGATTAGAGACAGCCATCAGCATGGGTATAGAAGAACTTGATGTCTATGGGGATTCGGCTTTAATAATCCGGCAAATACAAAACAAATGGAAGATTAAAGAAGAGAAGTTGCTGCCCTACTTTGAGTACTTTCAAGACCTAGCCAAGAAGTTCAAAAAGATTGAGTATCACTACATCCCTCGAACTCAAAACCAGTTTGCTGACGCACTAGCCACATTAGCCTCTATGATTGACATCCCTGATGACACCCCTATCCAACCCTTGATCATTGAGCAAAGGGATGCACCAGCTTATTGTTGTTCATTGGAAAGCGAAGTTGAAAAGAATGAGGAGTGGTATGCTGATATCCTCCAATTCCTTAAATATGGAACTTTCCCTGATACCACAAATAAGAATGAAAGGGTGACTATTCGTCGAATGGCCATGAGCTACATTTTGTGTGGAGGGAAACTATACAAGAGGTCATATGAAGGGATCCATTTATTGTGCGTAACCAAGAAGGAAGCCCAACGCATTATTGAAGAAGTACATGAGTCAAGTTATGGGCCACACATGAATGCTTACATGTTGTCTAGAAAGATCCTTCGACTCGGGTATTATTGGACTACCATGGAAGCTGATTGTGCAGCCCACGTAAGGAAATGCCATAAGTGCCAGATACATGGAGATCTCAAGCACATGCCACCGGTCTCTCTACATTGCCTTACATCTCCTTGGCCCTTTTCGACTTGGGGCATTGACATCATTGGCAAAATCCACCCAAAAGCAAGTAACGGTCATGAGTATATTTTGGTAGCTGTCGACTATTTCACCAAATGGATAGAAGCTGCATCTTATAAGGTATTGAACTCCAAAAAGGTTGCGCAATTTATTCAGACCAACATTATTTGTAGGTATGGGGTACCGCTTGAGGTTATTTCTGATAATGGATCGCATTTTCGAGATGCAGTGGCTAAGTTGTTTCGGGAATATAACATCCAGCATCACAAGTCGTCACCCTACAGACCTCAAACCAAAGGGGCGGTTGAAGCCGCCAACAAGACCATAGGGAAGATATTGAAGAAAAGTGCCCAAAATTATAGGGACTGGCATTTGAGGTTGCCTTATGCATTATGGGGATACCGTACATCCATTCACACATCCACAGGGGCAACCCCTTACTCTTTGGTTTATGGCATGGAGGCAGTCCTACCTATAGAGTTGGAAATCCAATCACTAAGAGTTGTGATGGAAGGGGAAGTACCAGAAGCCGAGTGGTTAGAAAGCCGATACAATCAATTGTGTATGTTGGAAGAAAAAAGGCTTAAGGCAATGTATCATACCCAAGGCTATCAAAGAAGAGCCATGAGAGCCTTTAGTAAAAAAGTCAGACCAAGAGAACTAAAAATAGGGGATATGGTACTAAAAGAAATCAGAAACCCAATGAGGGATCCCAGGGTAAAAGGAAAATTTAAGCCCAATTGGTCAGGGCCATTTTTAATCAAGGAAATATTTTCTGGTGGAGGAGTAAGGCTTGTGGATTTAGACGGCAATTTGTTCGCAGAACCCACCAATATGGACCAGTTAAAGAAATACCATGCCTAAAAAAAAAAAAAAAAAAAAAAAACCTGCTAGGCTGAAAACCCAAAAGGGCGGTCTAGGCAAAAATTAGGGTAAAAAAAAAAAAAAAAAGGAGGTAGGTTGAAAACCCGAAAGGGCGACCTACGCAAAAGGAGAGAAAAAATTGAGTGTGAGAGAGCCCGCTAGGTCGAAAACCCGAAAGGGCGGCCTAGGCAAAAATTAGGGTAAATAAAATTGAACTACGTGATGACCTGATCCTTTTCTAAAAAGGTACGTAGGCAGCCGTTAACGGCCCGGTCGCCAAAAAAAAAAAAAAAAAAAATCATCATCACAAAAGGAAATGGGGGAAAGCTAAATGCACTGCTTTATTCATTAAAAGATGCTGAAATAACAAAGTTGGAGTTTCTTACTCAGTTCATATGCCTAAGCAAGCACTTTCATTATTTAATTTCTAAAATAAAAAAAAAAAGCTAGCAGTGCTATGAAGTTCAGAGTCACAGTCATCACCCTATGTCACTCCTCCTTCTCTTGTGTGTCTTCTTAAAATCCTTCAAAAAAAGTTTTTCTTGCTTCCTTCAGCCCTGCCTCTTTGTCTTGAATCTTTTCCTTGAGCCAGTCATGGTAAGCCTTAGGCATCTCAAAAGCCTGAAATCTCACAAAAGTCTCATCCGCTCTATGAGCATTTTCTAATCCAGCAATAGCCTTCGTTATGATGGAGGGAACTACATTCACAGCCTTGAAAGGTCGGTTCTCACTTGAAGGTATCATTGGCATTAGCCCAAATTGACTCACTACCCTTTCACCCCTGTAAAAAGAAACACTTCTGAGACCTACAAGGAAAATATGATCTCGATTTGGTGACCTAAGAAGTGGATAAGGACATCTCCACCAGTGACAGTTCCAGCGGATGTTTTGACCATCCTTCTTACTCAAGAAATAGGTCCACTCTTTTTCAGTTTGACAACCAAATAAGTGAAGCTTTCGCCCAACATAATCTCCAGGACCATAAGTAGCTACAGTTGGCAATGATAAAATACCCATATGATCCATCAACCAAACTTGCAACAACAAGGGGCTGCCTTGAAAGATGTTGGTCTCTCTCCTAGATAAAGCGTCAAGACCATGAAAAGTTTCTGCCAAAACCATGGGGATTAAACTTTTTTTCTTTTTGACATCATCAAGAAGATCAAAAATTCGAGCATCAGCAAAACCAGGTCTTCTACTACATAACAAGATTTCACCAATCAAGCAAAAAGCCAAAGCAGAAAGCTTTTCAAAACTTTGGTCCACATTTGCCACCGTTGCATGTCTAAACCTTTCAATGAGCCTTCTCATATCCACCCAATAATTGTCTTGAATAAAAGGAGGGATAGCATCAAGAGTAAGCCCAAGTACTTTGGAAATAGTTGCCCTATGCCGTTGATGACAAGAGGGAACAATAGGTGCAGCATGAGGGTCACAACCTAGTATGGCTGAAAACTCTTCAATTGTAGGACAAAGTTCAGCCATCTTAAACCTGAAAACATGGTCATCGGAATCCCAAAAATGAACGGCAGCCTTGAGAAAGTTCCAATTTATCTTTGTTGTTCTCAAAGCCAAAAGTCCATCTAAATGGAAGGCATTGAAGTTGAACTTAGAGACATTGTCCCAATGGTCAATCCACTCACGAACTT
This sequence comes from Castanopsis chinensis, assembly GCA_032878915.1. Classification (NCBI taxonomy): domain Eukaryota; kingdom Viridiplantae; phylum Streptophyta; class Magnoliopsida; order Fagales; family Fagaceae; genus Castanopsis; species Castanopsis chinensis. The sequence goes on from JAVQMG010000113.1 coordinate 5,536,279, forward strand.
GCTTCCTGACAGAAAGAGAATCAAACCATAAATCATAGGAAGCAGGGAGGGTGCGGGCCATGTTCTTTCACTCTTGAAATAAACTCTCTTTGAATGAATATTGTGGTGATGATTTGGAAAACAATGTGCTTAAGGTGTTTAAAAACCCTAAAGAAGTTCACGTGAAAGTTAACTTTGGTCCCTAATATGGAAAATCATGTTTTTGGGTCTGAAATAAGGCTTTTTTTCGCGCAAAAATCGCAAAAATCGTGAAACTGCAAAACCTGGAACTGTCAGCGAAATCGGCACTTTGACTGCCGACCGGCAAATTGACTGCCGAATATCATATAGGCTCGGCACTTTGACTGCCGAATACCCTACAGTAAAAAAAAAAAAAAAAAAAAAAATCATTCAAAATTTTCAATTCTTTCAGAAAATTTAGGATTTCCAAAAAAAAAAAAAAAAAAAAAAAAAAAATCCTTGGGACTAGGGGCATTGGGTTCCTACTTCTTAGGTTGATTTAAAAATTAAAAAAATTTTTTTTTTTTTTTTCTTTCAAAAAATTCAAGATTTCCAAAATTTTTTCCAAATCTTCAAAAAAAAAAAAAAAAAAAAAATTTCATACAAATTTCAAGATTTCCAATTAGGTTGCTAAAAAAAAAAAAAAAAAAAAAATTTCCCTTCAAAAAATTCAAGATTTCCAAATTTCTCCAAAAAAAAAAAAAAAAAAAAAAATTTCAAGATTTCCATAATTCAAGACTTCTAATTAGGCTTTCAAAAAAAAATCATTCAAGAAAATTTAGGATTTCCAAATCTTCAAAAAAAAATCCTTGGGACTAGGGGCATTGGGTTCCTACTTCTTAGGTTGATTTAAAAATTAAAAAAAAAAATTTTGTTTTTTTCCTTCAAAAAATTCAAGATTTCCAAAATTTTTCAAAAAATTCAAGACTTCCAAATCTTCAAAAAAAAAAAAAAAAAAAAAAAATTTTCAAGATTTCCAATTAGGTTGCTTTGAAAAAAAATTTCCCCTTCAAAAAATTCAAGATTTCCAAATTTCTCCAAAAAAAAAAAATTTTCAAGATTTCCATAATTCAAGACTTCTAATTAGGCTTTCAAAAAAAAAAAAAAAAAAAAATCCTTGGGACTAGGGCCATTGGGTTCCTACTTCTTAGGTTGATTAAAAAAAAAAAAAAAAAAAAAAAAAAAAAATTTCAAAAAATTCAAGATTTCCAAAATTTTTCAAAAAATTCAAGACTTCCAATTAGGCTTTCAAAAAAAAAAAAAAAAGAAAAAAAAAAAAAAGAGATTCAAGACTTCCAAATCTTTCAAAAGAAAGAAATTTCCCAATTCCATAAAAAAAAAAATTCAAGATTTCCAAAATTTTTCAAAAGAGAAATTCAAAAGTCCCAGAAGAGAACCACATTAAATTCTTCTTCAGGAAAAGAAAATTATGATCCTCTTCCATATTTTCCAGTGGGGCAACATCAAGTCAAATGTCCATCCTCAACATTCATCGAAGCACAGAATATGTCCCAAACTAGGGGCATTTGCCAGGTATGCCGAATTCTTTTCAATGAATAACTCTGTTACTAATTGGAGATATCTATTTTGCAGGTACTAGGGCAAAAAGCCCACAAACATGAACCATGAGCCAAAATCCAAGAATCCTAGGTCCTCTGAAAACATGAGCCAGGATCCACAACCCTTGGTCCTCTGAGAACATGAGGCCAAAACCCAAAAGAATCCTAGGTCCTCTGAAAACATGAGCCAGGATCCACAACCTTTGGTCCTCTGAAAACATGAGCCCAAAGCCCAGAAAACCCTTGGTCCTCTGAAAACATGAGCCAAGATCCAAGAATCCTAGGTCCTCTGAAAACATGAGCCAGGATCCACAACCTTTGGTCCTCTGAAAACATGAGCCCAAAGCCCAAAAAAAACCCTAGGTCCTCTGAAAACATGAGCCAGGGTCTACAACCTTTGGTCCTCTGAAAACATGAGCCCAAAGCCCAGAAAACCTTTGGTCCTCTGAAAACATGAGGCCAAAACCCAAAAGAATCCTAGGTCCTCTGAAAACATGAGCCAGGATCCACAACCTTTGGTCCTCTGGAAACATGAGCCCAAAGCCCAAAAAAATCCTAGGTCCTCTGAAAACATGAGCCAGGATCCACAACCCTTGGTCCTCTGAGAACATGAGCCAAAATCCAAGAATCCTAGGTCCTCTGAAAACATGAGCCAGGATCCACAACCCTTGGTCCTCTGAAAACATGAGCCCAAAGCCCAGAAAACCCTTGGTCCTCTGAAAACATGAGCCAAGATCCAAGAATCCTAGGTCCTCTGAAAACATGAGCCAGGATCCACAACCTTTGGTCCTCTGAAAACATGAGCCCAAAGCCCAAAAAAACCCTAGGTCCTCTGAAAACATGAGCCAGGGTCTACAACCTTTGGTCCTCTGAAAACATGAGCCCAAAGCCCAGAAAACCCTTGGTCCTCTGAAAACATGAGGCCAAAACCCAAAAGAATCCTAGGTCCTCTGAAAACATGAGCCAGGATCCACAACCTTTGGTCCTCTGAAAACATGAGGCCAAAACCCAAAAGAATCCTAGGTCCTCTGAAAACATGAGCCAGGATCCACAACCTTTGGTCCTCTGAAAACATGAGGCCAAAACCCAAAAAAATCCTAGGTCCTCTGAAAACATGAGCCAGGATCCACAACCTTTGGTCCTCTGAAAACATGAGCCCAAAGCCCAAAAAAAAAAAACAAAAAAAAAAAACCTTGGTCCTCTGAAAACATGAGGCCAAAGCCCAAAAGAATCCTAGGTCCTCTGAAAACATGAGCTAGGATCCACAACCTTTGGTCCTCTGAAAACATGAGGCCAAAACCCAAAAGAATCCTAGGTCCTCTGAAAACATGAGCCAGGATCCACAACCTTTGGTCCTCTGAAAACATGAGCCCAAAGCCCAAGAAAAAAAAAAAAAAAAAAAAAAAAAAAACCTTGGTCCTCTGAAAACATGAGCCAGGATCCACAACCTTTGGTCCTCTGAAACACATGACTAAGATCTCCATATTTTCTTGACCTCAGGTAAGCATGTCTTGTACTCTTTTTAAAAATAAATAAATAAATAAATAAATAATTTTGCATGCATGAACTACGTGTAGACCTGATCCTCCCACCAAGAGGTACGTAGGCAATCTCCCCCGAGATTCGGTCCACATTTTGATCCACTACATGACGGTCTGCATTCTTATTTCCATGCATCATAAATTCACCATGGTTAAATGCTGATTGCAAAGTTAAGTGTCTTTTTCATACATTGACATTCGCTTTTCAAGCTCTGCCAATGAGGGGCATTCTGTTGACACCTCATTTTGCAACCCGCATTTAACCTCACTTGGAGGGTAAAAGGGTAATTTCACCTTAGAAATATGCATCTTGATTTTGGTCATTAGATCCTTAATCTCATTTCACCAAAATGATCTTGATGTTACGATCAAATCGATTAGTTATAAGCCCTAATCGGACCATCAGATTGAAAGTTATCATCAAATCAAGTTTTAATGGCCGAGATGCACTATCACAAATTGAGTCCGACCTTATGTGATTATGAACAATTAATTCCAATTGGTTATAATTATAATCAATTTGAAATTAATGATGTGTCATAATTTGATTGGTTAGGACTACATTTTATGGTAAGGTTGCATACACCTAATTAATTAGATAGTTAAACATTAATTATTCAATGAGTAATTTGTGCAATTATCTTTTAATTAGGAACTAATTAGGTCTGAAATGGGAGTGATTGGAGCCTATTAATGTTAATTGGAACTAATTTGGGACCTATTAATGTTAATTGTGCTGAAACTATTTTTCCAAGAAATGACCTCTGCTCACTATTTCATTGATATCTCTCAGAATATTTTGAATCTGTGAATGAGGTTAATTTTCCCAGAAACTAGACATCCAGGGCTTCAATTTGAGCACAAGAACGACACAATTCCGATCAAAATTGAGTCAGATATGAGTTTTCAAAGTTGGCTCTACAGGCTGTTACAGCAGCTACGGGAAAACCGAATTTTGGCTTGCTCCCCACTCCCACAAATCTCTCCATTTAATGCACCAAATTTCCCCAAAGGCTAAAATGAGGTCTAGGTTCATGATTCATTGTCAACCCTCATTAATGGCCTTCCATTCATATTTCCTCCACCACTACTATATAAACCCACCTCTCCTTCATTCCAAAAGACACAAAAAAAAAACCCCCTCTCTTCTCCTCTCTTGAGTTCTAGGAAGTTGAGTAGTCTTGTCATATTTTGGTCTTCTTGAGACTCAAAGTATTGAGTGAGACTTACTCTTCTTTTCCTAACTCTTCTTTTCCTCCACCCATAAGACCTCCCTCAAGAGTCTCCTCATCCACCATATGGATCTTGCATGAAGGTATAATTTCTTTCCCTAACTTGTTTTTTGTGTTGCCATGATAGGAATTTAGGATTAAAGCATGATAGTAACTATTTAAATTTTCTTGAATATGTTTGAATGTTCTTAAATTTTCTTATGTGTTCTTCATATGTTCTTGGTTGTTCATCACATGTTCATGCATAGCACTAGTTTTAATCTTAAATTCACATCAAAAATATGAAAAACATGTTTATTTCATAATTCTTTCAAATCTTTGAATCTAGGGTATCACCATCCACACACGTTCACTAGAATTCATTTTTTTCAATCCAAATGCCATGCTTAATAAATTGAATTAGGGTCCATCACATGCACACACCTTAAATTCATCATGTAAATTGATTGACATATTGGATGATATGATATGAATGTTGGCCACCATAGTCTAGAAGACCGGTTTCATCGGGCAAGGTGGGTGCCTAACACCTTCCCATCTTGTAACATAGCCTCCGAACTTAGATCAAGGGTTAGTAGATCAAATACTTGTCCATGTAATTTTCAATTTTTAGATTGTAACTAGGAAACAAAGCCATGTACTTTTTCTTAGATTGTATCTAGGACCAAAGCCATGTAATTTTCCTATGACCAATGTAAATTCAATTGAAAATTAATAAAATGATGCATTTTTCAATTTTTGGTTTTCTTATTTTTCCAATAATTAAATAAGTGGCGACTCCATTGTAAAACCCTTAATCTAAAGGGAAAAATATAACTAGTCGAACCTCCATTTTGAGAGACAATAACACGACTCCACCCATTCACGTGGGTTTGGCCCAACACACTCATTATTATAAAACGGGCCGGGGGCGCGGTCTCTCACATAAATAAAATTTGGGTTTACCCCCGGGAACTTCATAAGTGTTCCATGTGAGCACATCAATATTCTTCTTCAAAAATATGACTAGCTCTTCCTTCTCTTGAGGAGGCAATTGAGCTCTGACTTGAAAGAATTTCTCCGGATCATCGTCAATAACAATTTCCTTTAGTTTCTCACATGTAAGCTCTTCTTATACTATCTCCATGGGCATGACCAGGGTCTTTGATTTCTATGAGCCTTTCTCAGCAGAGGCCGAGGATTCAGCTTTAGGTTGATACATAATTGCAGCTGCCATGCACTACCTCGCCATGGATTGGCTCCCAACCAGCTCTTTAATCTGGTCCCCCGACAGATATTTTACCTTCAAATGTAGAGTCGAGGACACAATTCCCAGGGCATAAAGCCAAGGTCTTGCCACAATGGCTGTGTAGGCATCTACTATGATGAAATCCACTTCCACCACTTCTGAACTGGCTTGCACAGGTAATCTAATCTAACCTTTGGAATGACAACTTTCCCATCGAAACTTATCAATGGTGAATCATAGGCTGTCAAGTCCTCTGGTTTCAAATTCAACCTTCTACACCACTGCCCTGGTTTGCCATTACCCTCTTCACATCATACCCTCCTATTTTGAGCGTGACTACCAAAGCATCATTGTGTGGCTATGTGGTCCCAATCTTATCCTCTTCTGAAAAACTCAATGCCAGTCGGATATTCATTTTGGCCCTCTTTGGCTCATAATTAGAGTCCTTGGCGAGTGCTCGTGCTATAGACATCACTTTGGAGGGACGGAAATTGGTTCTCCCAAGAGCAGCAAAGATGACATTAATCGTGCCCAAAGGAGGCCTTGAGGAAGTATTCCCTTGAGTTTACAATCCTGTATGGTCTCTCTGCCCATCGGGCCGATACAAAAACTGTTTCAATCTTCCATCCTTGACTAGTTGCTCCAAATGATTCCAAAGAATCCTGTAATCCTTAGTTGTGTGTCCCCACTCCCGGTGGTATTGGCAATGAAGACTCTGATTGCACCTCATGGGGTCCACTACCATCTTGTTTGGCCATTTGAAGTATGGTTCATTTTTTATTTTCTCCAAGACTTGATGTATCAGTTCTTAGAACACCGTGTTGACCACTCAAGAAGCCATAGATCCAGATTGCCCAACAAAATCTTTTTGGGGTCTATTATTGTTATATCTGTCCGACCTGAAATCTCTCATCTCGTAAGGGATAACCTTCGCTTTCCCCTTCTCTTGCTGTTAGTCCTCTTCAACCTGCTTATATTCGTCATTATGGTCCATGAGCCGACGTACACTCTTCACAGGCTTTTTGGTCAGTGATTTTCTTAAATCATGCTCGGCATGTAGGCCAACCTTGAAAGTCCTTATTGCTACATCGTCGAAGTCTTCCGTCAATCTCATTAAACATCTTCCAGTATCTATCTGAGTACGTTTTCAGGGTTTTCCCTTCTTACATGGTCATAGACAACAATGAATCTAAAGGCCGAGGAACTCTATTGCTTATAATAAAGCAAGATCCAAACGCTCGGGCGAGTTCTTTAAAGGAATCAATAGACCCCACCCCCAGACCGTTAAACCATCTCATGGCCACAAGTCCCAAGCTAGATGGGAAAATCTTGCACATCAAGGCTTCATTTCTGGAGTGCATAACCATCCTCTGGTTAAAATGGCTAACATGTTTTACAAGGTCTGTTCGGCCACTGTACATGGTGAACATTGGCTGAGTAAATCACCGAGGAAGTTTCCCTTCTTCAATTCTACATGTGAAGGGTGACCTGGAAATCTGATTCAACGCTTTACTTATAATGTCATTTCCCAGGCCTTTGCAAGATGAGTTCTTACTTTTGCGACTATGAGGTCTATCCTCCTCATATGAGAAAGACTCACTAGGGGGAGTCCTTGATCTGGGCCTGCAACTGCTGTCTCCACCATCATCAAAAGAAGGGTCAGAAAAAGAAGGAGTTCGCCTCCGCCGTTCGTGGCGTAACTTCCTCTTCAAACGATCAATCTCCACTTGCATGGCTCTAGCATTTTCCTCATGAGAGACTCTGCTCCCACCTCGTGACTGACTCCTGCTAGTATGGGTGGTGTGTATACTTCCCTCTCGGTCCCTATCTCTTTCAAGATTCAGAAATTGATCTTAATGTTAGGACCCCATCGATTCTGCTTAGTGTGGACCTGTCCCTACCATAACATTCAACTTACTAAAACACAAGACTTCCCCACAGATGGCGCCAATTGTAGGGACACAATTTACACATAAGCCCAAATAGATATGGGGATAGGCCCAAAGAGCTCAATACAATGAATTTGTAGAGAGTGGACTAGAAATCTAGATTTTAATGAGTTTAGTTAATAAGCACAGTAGGCTAAAATTACAGTAGGATGAAGCTAGAATAGTTTGTATAATGAAAATTGTCCTTGGACCTAGGCCGAGGAGGTTGATTCTTATCACGGACAGATTACAAATATTGTTCTTGAGTGTACAGTATTTTCCTTGTCTCTTTTTTGATCCGCTCTCCCATGGGGGATCTTTTATCTTATATAGACCCTTTTTAGATGATTTTGGTCTTCCATCTGTTGATAACGTAGGTCATTCCCCAAGTTCCAGTCTCATCTAGTGCCTTCTACGAGTTCTTGAGAGATGCAACACCCAAGGCAACACTATTCAAGGATCTTCTCCACATAAATGCAGCCAGAAGGTTTGGTGAGATGCATTAAATCTGGTGGCAGTTTCTAGCTTTTCAATCACGTCAGTGCCATCCCCTTTTCCAAAGCCCTTTCTACACAGTAGAGTCTCCTCTGATAGTGCATTGATGACGTGATCATAAAATCCAAGGACGTAGCCTCCTCGGCCCACCAACTATCTTTCTCAGCTAGGTGTGACATATGGCGTGATTATATTACTCGGAGTCCTTGTATCCCACAATTCGTTTATTAATAATCTACCAGTCGCAAACCCGCATAATGAGGGAGATATTTGAACTTTTTTTTTTGTTAAGTGAAAAATGAAAAAGGCAAATGAGGCTTGTAAGTGTTAGTTTCAAATTGTTCTTAAAATACTATAATATTTTCTAACAAAGTACATATTTTTCTAAATAAAATTATCTATATTTGTTATGTGAAAGTGTTTTAAATTTTGTAATTTTTTTTTTTAATTTTCAAGGAAATTAATGCATTTCATATTTAATTATTATATGAGGTAAGATATTTTGTAAATAATGTAATGTGTAGTCTCTTATTCAACCATCAGAGACTTTACTAGTTAAGCTAACTAGAACCCACCATGTAATGTGTAGTTGAAATTTGTTTTTAATACTCTTAACAAACGGTTCATCCTCTATACATTTTAAATAATCTAAAGAGGAAACAAATATAAATAACTTATATTAGGAAAAAAAAAATACATGACTTTAATAACATGAGAAAAATGTAATTTTATCATGAACCTTCCAATATTACGCTGAGAAAGTGATATAATTGTCAATAAAGAAACTTATATTTCTACACATCAAAGTTGACTGAATGGACCAACGTAGCCTGAAGTACACCGAATGGATCAAAATGACAGAATGAATCGAAGTTGACCAAAATGGACTAAATGGACCAAAATTTAACCGAAATGCTACGTTGATGTAGCTCAATAAGAGAGTAGCAACAATAAATAATACGTTTTAGCTTTTAGATATTACTAGTTGCATTCCCATGCGATGCATGAGAATAAATAAATATTTTGTAATTGTAGTATAATGTATAAATTGTTATATAAATTTTGTGGAAGATAATTTGTTCTTCCCATAAATTAAACAATTTCTAAAATTATTTTTCATCTATCCATCTTTACAAATATATCATTTTAATATTTTTGGTATATTTAATTGATATTATTCTTTTTTGAGGTGGTTTATATGTTTCTAAATTATATTATGGTACGTTATATATATATATATATATATTTTTTTTTTCTTTTTACAACTAAATCTTTAAATTTCAAATATATTATTCAATTTTTTTATTCTTTTAAAGGAGATTATTATGATAATCATAATTTATCCCAATATTATACCTGATATTACTCAAATAGTCAACAGACACATTCAAATACATCGCAAGATTGTATTTTGATATAAATTCAAATTCTAACTTTCAAAATAACTAAGTATTATGTCAAACCAAAAAAAAAAAAAAGCTATGAGAGAGAGAGAGAGCTTGTGATGGAGAACTCAAAACACACATTTCCAAGTTGTATTAACTCAAAATAGTGTTATAAAAACATCATAATTCATCAATAGTGGCATGATCTTAAAAAAAAAGAAGATTTAAGTAAAGTTTGATTTGATTTTAAAAAAAAAGTAATGCTACAGCTACAAACTATTTCACAACATTTTTACAAACTATTGTTTTGGAAAACTTTTTATTCGTTTTAATCTAGGCCCACCACTAACATCACTTTTTTATTTATCAATAACTACTCGTCATATTAGCAATTTGTAAATTTTATTTTAATAAAAAAGTTTGTCTCTAGCATTACTCTTAAAAAAAAAAAACATAATTCTATGACCACAAATAAGTCCCCCATTTCCATAAAAAAAAAAAAAAAAACTATTTTACAACTTTTTTACAAAATGATGATGTGGCCAACTTCTTATTGATTTTCATCTAGATCCACCATTAATAACAGTTTTTCATTTACCAATAACCACTCACTATATCTACAATTTGTAAAAAAAAAAAAAAAAATTTATATCTCTAGCATTACACTAAAAAAAATGTATAGGTGAAGAAAAAAAAGTGCTACATTGTGGGAGGCAAACAAATCATTCCTATTTCTCCCACCATTTTAATAATTATTCACTATATTAAGCTCCTTTAATTACTTCATAAATATTTGTATGCATATTTCCTCAAAAAAAATTCCCATATTAACCTAAAAGGCATGTTATGAAAAATGAAGATTTATTAACATAAAAGGCATGATCTAAAAAAATGAAGACTTAAATAAATTTTTATTTGATTTTAAAAAAAATGTATAGGTGAAGAAGAAAAAAATAAAAGTGCTATATTGTGGGGAGACAAACAAATCATTCCTATTTCTTATTAGAAATTGCAATGGGTATTTGTGTTTCAATCTGGCTTGATATCATGCTTTGATAATAAATAATATAGTAATATATTTTAGGTGAGCACAAACTAACATTGACCACAACTTAATATATATATATATATATATATGTGAAAATTAAAAAAAGAAAAAAGGAAAGGACTTCACTCTCTTCCACGGTACCCAATAGCCTTCAAAAGACATAAAAGAAACTCAAATAGTGGTTTAATTATGACTAAACATACAATAATTTCATAATTGATTCATGTAATCCATGCCTGTTGGGTTGTCTTATTGGATTGTCCTATGAACTTTTGATGGCTCTTGATCTCCTTCAACAACAAAAACAACATCAATCTTACTTTAGGTTTGTTCCAGAGGGTTTGGGGGGAGGAAGGGGTGTTTTGGAATGTTTCTTGAGCATGCTGGAATAGAGGAGGGGAGTTGGCCTGTTTATCCAACATCCTGGACCATATAGTGAGAAACACTTCTAGCATATGCGGGCCCTTTGGTCCATTTTGTTCCACCTTGAGGAAAAGTAAACCTCAAAAAAGGCACCCTTGTATTCAAATTTATTACATTAACATTTACTATACGGTCACTGAACAATATTCTCTAGCCAAAAAAAAAAACATAAAGGTGTATGTGCCTCCATTTACACTTTTAGTGCCCATACAATTCTAATCCATATTAAACATAATAAACTAATGAAAGTTCCACTAACACTCAATTTGAGCAAAATATATATTAAAAAAAATTTTGAAATTAATGGTCCATTCATGTAAGTGAGAAAATAGAAAGATAAAGTAGAAAGATGATTTGATTATAGTCACACCAAATTATTCAAGTCATGCTATATAATAGAATAAAAATACATTCTTATATATTATATTTATAATGCAATATGATAACATTTAACAATGAAAAAAAAAAATAACAACTTAAAAAAATAAAACCAAATTGCATCAACCCAAAGTAGAATTCTAAAGAACACAAAATTTCATCAACATAGAGTAGAGGTATAAAAAAAAAAAAAAAAAATCCACAAAATAAAACATGAGAGAGAGAGAGAGAGAGAGAGAGAGAGAGAGAGAGAGAGAGAGAGAGAGAGTATTAACCTTTTTTTGTATGAGAAAATATGTGTAGAATGAGAGAATTGGAAATTTATAGTAAGGGGATGGGGATAGGTAGAGGAAAAATGATAGGAAGATGAAAGGATAAAGGAAGAGTTACATTAAGGTTATGAGTAATGGGAGAGATGAAAAGGTAAAAGGGAGAGGTAAAGGTTGGAGAAAATGTAACAGTGAGGTAAAAAATTAATAATAAGAAGAAGAGTCAAAAAATAAGAAAAAAATAGTTGGAAATAAGTGGGTGATGTGACCGCTGATGTGGCTCAACTGGAGCGTAGCAACAATGAATGCTACGTTTCAGTTTTTAGATATATATATATATATATATATATATATATAGATTTTCAAAATCAAAAGGTAACAAGTCTCTTTTAATTGCAGGGGAGAGTTAATCTCATTTCTTTAGCATCGTGCCTAGACACTAATTTTTATTTGTGTGTTTCCTGGTCTTGTTTAAGAACAAGAGATTTTATCATTTTAGTTTATTGAACCAATAAATTGAGGATTTAAAATTCAAGAAATTTGAAGAATAGTTATGATAAAAGTGATACAGTTGTTGTATTAAAGGAAAATGAGGGTACCATTTCATTAACATATTGAGGCATACATCGAAATAACTGCTCCTTTACATTTGAAACAATATTGTGAAGATAATTACCTGGTTTATAAAAACTCCAATGATTTTAGGATGAGTATAAAAAAGGATAGTGAGGCTCAGGATTCAGGTTTCCATAATTCAACATCTAAAATATTCTTAATCTTAGGTACAAGCCTAACTTCGTCTCATAGGGATATTAAAACTTAAATCTTTCAATTGATTGTACTAGATTTTAAATGATAATACTCTCCAAGTCTTTTGCATTGGGTTTGTATTGGATTTTCTAGTCTAAATACTTTATAATTTAGCTTCTTAATTAATACACACTAACTTTTTGAACAGAGAAACCAATGCATTAATGGTTTAAAGAACCAAAAATTCTAGGACTACAAACTTTCACACATTTTGCCATAACTATTCTATGTGGCTGACTATGAGTGGTGGAGAAAACATGATGGGTCCATATAAAAGTGATAAACAACCAGTCACAGTTTGCCACGTAGAATAGTTGTGGAAAATGGTATGATAAAAGTGATCTTAAATTAACTCTTGCAGACTTCTAGCACATTGTCAATATTTGTTGGAAGAATAAATAGGAAACAAGAAAAATACCAACAACATTGTAAACTTATGCAGAGGAATGAAATTTGACAACACCAGAAGTAAAAAAAGCTCATAAAATACTTGATTTCAGTAACGTGAATCTTCAGCATATTACAGTTGCTCTACCAAATCATACTGAGTCACTTAGAGCAGAACAAATAGCTGACATGACACTAGCAGGACACAACTATGGACTACACAATAAGGCATTCTTTATTGAGACATCCATCACCCTTAAAGTAGTATAATATGCATTCACTAAAGTAACTAGGCATATTAAATAAACCTTTCAGCTTAAGTAACACAAAAAGGATGAGCCACAAGAACCAACAAAATGCACCAATTCTAAATTAATTCATCGACCAATTTGATGTCTTCTAGCATTTCCTCAAACCCCAAAGAAGATTCAGCCATGGATTTGAGTTCAGTAGGGACCCAACTCTGAGTACACATTATGCCATTTATCATGTCTAGTTTGAAGGAAGCATAACGTCGTGGACTGATTCCTCTTTCCATGGTAAAAAATTCATCTATGGAAGTAACAACAGACACAGGAACTGACAAATAATCATGAGCAATCGTGGCAAGGATAGGATACCTTGGGCTTGCAGCTCTCCACCAACTCAAAATGTTGAAATCCTGGGTCTGAGGTAAGACAAGTTCTTCCAAATACAAATCTAGCTCCGACTTCAGAGGTTGATTAGTAGATTTAATGAATTGCTGGTAATCTTGTATCCGCTTAGAACAATCAGAACTAAGGCACCCCCGCTTAACTGGCCTGGGAGTCTCACTTTCTGAATTAGAAGAAGTACTATTGCTCACAGGATTCTCATTATGGGGAAATCGGGTATTATAATCATCATAGAGACTACGAATAGCCATAAGTATGGTAGAAACTTTAGTGTTGCCATTTTTACCACCATATTTTGAGGAAGAGAACTCGAAGTACGTTATCTTATACCGAGGATCCATCACTGTAGCAGTTGCCAATACCAAGAACATTTTTTCCAATACTTCTCAAAACTCTTATGCATTTCTGTAGCCACATCTCTAATAAAACTGTTTGAAGAATTAGTCTCCTTGGTCAAAGTAGCCCGTACCTCTTGAAGATTCTGAAAATAGATGCCTGTCGTTGAATCTTTTGTTTCAAAGACAGCTTTTGCTGCATTATATAAGCTCTCTAAGAGTTTACAAATGCCTTCAACTTTCTTCCACTCAGTAGCAGATGGCTTGTCTCGGTCATACTCTTCTTTGAACTCTTCCTTAGCCTCACGCTCTAAAGTTATCTTTAGCCTGTCAAATACTACATCCCACCTACTGCCACTGGGTGGTTTTCCAAAGTACATTAGAAAATCAATTATGGGAATTGTCATCGATATCACTTCAAATGCATCCTGTACCATACGTTTGAAAATGTCAGCACAACAATACAGACAAAATCGTTGACCATTAAATTGGAGCTTCTTTGTCTCTTGGACATAATCTTTGATCTCATCAATCTCTTTGTTTTCTATTGAGCTAGTTAGAAATGTAATATTGGCTATCTTGTTCCCAATGTCCTTGTCTTTCAGAACCTTTAAAATGGCTTCAACAATGCAATCATCGCCCACTTCACTTATACGATGAAAATTGAGAACCAAATTCATCAAATTCCAATCATTATCAATGAAATGGGCTTTTAGGCACATATTCTCACAAAAATTTCGACAACTCAATATATCTACTGAGAGGCTAATCTACCCATCAAGATTTCTCAATAATGGTTTAAGATTCCCTTTTATGTCCTCGTAAAATTTGAAGCATTCATTTTGTATAGAAGCAAAACGCACTCTCTTAAATACGGGATTACTGCGACACAGTGTCTATATAAACAAACCCCTTCGAGGCAGCACATCTGTAGTGCATGTCAAAACTGCAAGATACCGGCTTTCATTTCTTTGCTCAGAATCATAATCATAATCATTAACACTGTTTTTATCATCTGAAGAGGATCCATGAGAGTTACCATGATCACTACCATGCCCAAATTCATGACCACAAGCATCACTGTCTCTTTCAACATCATTAGTCTAAAAATTTTCATTATCTGCCTCCATATCTAACAAGCAAGTAAAACAACAGTTAATGATAAAAAACCCATCAATTGAAACACCGATTCAATATGGATCTAAGAAACAACAAATCTCAATGTCTGAATCTTAATGAAGAGGAGAAGAAATACACAAACCATTTTGGAAACCTTAAGATTGAACACAAGCACCCAATGGATCTTAAATGCACGACCTCACCCTCCCCCTAGAATTTATAAGGGGAAGAGGTGCTAGTTGAGCAAGAGTTCATTGGCAAGAACAATTACTAGCATTCATTCCCTTATAATTTTGACAAAAGTTGACAGATTAAACTTTCACTCATGTTTGGATTTGAGGATTTAAAATCAAAGATTTGAAGTCCAATTGCTAGTATAAATTCTTTAATGTAAATTTAACAACTCAGAAAGATTTGAGCTTTAGAGATTTTGCTTAAACAAAAACACCAATGAAATTATAGATTTGAAATAACTTACTCCACCTTATCATTTCAAATCCACATATTAATACAATTTAAATCCATCCATAAATTTCATTAATGAAAAGCATTTGCTAGTGATAAATTATCAGTTGTTCCAAAAGCTTAAACAATTAGGAAATTATGAATTTAATCACTTAACCAATATTCTAACAACTATTTCATACTTTATACAAGTCATTTAAACTAAATTGGAAATTCAAAATGTCTCTTTAAATACCTCTATCCAAATGTGCCGTTGAGGATTTTCATTCAACAAAACACTTCTGACATATGGATTTGAAATGATATCATTACATTTTATCATTTCAAATCCACATATAAGTAAATTACAAAACCATACATGAATTTCATCAATAGAACAAATTGTCCTTTCATAGTTCATTCTCTATTTATCTCATTCGACCAAAAATCAAATCCAAATACAATTCCTTCACTTCAAACACTTCCAACCAAAAGAACCATAAAAATTCTTGATTAAGGAGCAATATTGATACAAATTGAAACAACATGTTCAAATTAAGACATGTATAAATGGCAATATCTTCTTCAAGAAATAACCCACGAACACGATTGTTCTACACCATATTTTCACATAAGGGTGGATCCCATTTGTGAAAGCCACATGCGAGAATGGGGATCCATCCTTGTTTAAGAGAAATGTGTAGTACACTAGCAACACTAAATAATTTCAACTCTAACAAAATCCAAAAAGTTCCACCCTTCTACTACATTTTTAGTAGCTAAACAAAATATAAAACTAACTGAAAAACGTGAGGGGCCAAAAAAAAAAAAGAAAAAGGCATACACCAAAAAACTCATAATCGTAAGAGTACGTTTGAACTTTTATATAATAATCTATATCTCATTTAGTGTCTACAAACAAAAATGCAGAGAGAGATAAAAAAAAACTCCTAAATCTGAACTGAATAAAAGAAAATTTCTTATCATTAATAAAGAACCAATAATCACACACTAACAAGTAAAGTTATTTTGATCCTAAATGACATATTCTTTTTAAAGTAATTTTATGTTGCATACAGACACTATCCATTTGAAACAAAAAATCACAATCAGCAAGTGAAGACAGAAGACCAATCCTGGTTTGTGGAAAGAGTACATGTAATTGGTTTGATGAGACAGAAAGATTGTAAATCAAAATAGGTTTGTTTGGAACTGCTTCAAAACTAGAAACCTTAAATAATATAATGAGAAATAAATATACCATTACCAATTGAATTTTAACATGTAGATAATGAAATAAAATAAATTTAAATAATGGCAGATGGATGGAAAACAAAATTAATATCTTTCAAATTTTTAGAAAGTAAGCTGCAACTTTTAATTTTGAGTGACCGAAATTGAACTTGAACAAATTTTAGGGATGAAAAATGCATTTTAGGTGAAGTTGTAATTAAAAAACCCTAGCAACATACACGTGTGTCTTTGTTTAATATGGCTTAAAAATGAAATTAAGCCTGTTTATTCTCCTAAATGCAACATTTTAAAACATTAGTTTTGTCCAGCTAAAGTTCAGTCAAATCCCAACTTATTTTCAGCTCGCCAAAATAAATTATACCAAACATAAACTACATGTCTTGAAAACACAACGTTTTTTTTTTTTTTTTCATACAGTTCTTTACCCATTAGTGGGATTTTTTTTTAATATATTAAAGAATAATTTGACATTTCTTATGAACCAAAGGATTGTGATCTATGTTAGAGTGAGTGGCTCATATTCTAAATTTCTTTGAAGGCGCTATAAATTAATTGTAAACCATTTATTTTTTGATAGTGAATTTTTACGCTGTGGTGTAGGCACACAGCCGAACCACTTAAATCTGTGCGTTGTTTTTCTCTATATTTGCACTAACTTTGCTAAGATCTGAATATTCAATGCTCTATTTTGTTTAGGGTCCTATTAACGGTACCCTTAGGAAAATTATTAATAAACCAGAAGATTTTGACTCCACTTTCATGAGAAATATAAAAATCGTCAAAAAACTACTTGCTTTTCTCTTTTCCTATAAAAAGTTTCTAAATTGTTTCCTAAATCAATACATTTAGACATCCGTTAACTTTTCCCTTTTGTTAACTACAATATCTTTAAAGAATAGGAAAATAAAGAATAAAACTTCTACTTCAGTACTAAGATATATTACTACCAAATTATGAAGGGCTTCAAATAACCAAATTTCCTTTTTTCCCAAAAAAATAAAATAAAAAATAAAACCTTAATCATCATCCAAATAATGCCCCCTATTAAAGCAAAACTTTACGCACGTTAGCATAAGATATATGATTTCATCTCATCATCAGAGCAATATTTAACTAACAAAGAAAGAAACTTCACGTCTTACTACTACTTTCTTATTTGATTTCTTTGTTTTTTCTCTGCAACCAAACATAATCTCTTTTAAAATAATGAAACGGCATTGATTTTTAGAGTTCTTTAATTCAACATCTTAAATATTTTTAATTCTAGGTATAAAGCCCAGAATTTTGAATGTTTGAATGATAATACTCTCCAAGTCTTTTGCATTGGGTTTGTATTGGAGTTTCCAGCTGGCACACTGAATATTTGTTGGGAGAATAAATAAATAAATAAAACATTGAAGAATACCAACAACATTGTGAACTAATGCAGAGTTAATGAAGTTTCACAAAAGTAGCGGTAAAAAAGTATTCTTAAAATAATAAACTTTAGCATCGTGAATCTTCAGCATATTACAGTTGCATATTACAGAACTAATAGCTGACATGACACTAGCAAGACACAACTGTGGACTACAAAATAAGGCATTCTTTACTAAGGAAGCCATCACTCTTTAAAGTAGTATAATATGCATTCATAATTCATTAAAGTAACTAGGCATATTAAGTAAACCTTTCGACAAACGAGAGACATGAAGTCTAACCACAAAAAGTATGAGGCATAAGAACCAACAAAATGCAATCATTATAAATTAAATCATCTACCAATTCCATGTCTTCCAGCATTTCCCCCAACCCCAGAGAAGATTCAGTCATGGATTTGACTTCAGTAGGGAACCAACTCCGAGTACACATTATGGCATTTATCAAGTTTGGCTTTAAGGAAGCATAACGTTGTCGACTGATTCCTCTTTCCATGGTAAATAATTCATCTATGGAAGTAACAACAGACATAGGAACTGACAAATAATCATGAGCAATCCAAGAAAGGATAGGATACCTTGGGCTTGCAGCTCTCCCACAACTCAATATATTAAAATCCTGGGTCCATGGCAAGACAAGTTCTTCCAAATACAAATCTAACTCTGACTTTAGAGATTGATTAGTAGATTCAATGAATTGCTGGTAATCTTGTAATCGATTAGAAGCATAAGAACTAAGGCACCTTTGCTTAACTGGCCTATGAGTCTCACTTTCTGAATCAGAAGAAGTAGAATTGCTCAGAGGATTCTTATTAATGGGAAATCGGGTATTATAATCATCATAGAGACTGCGAACAGCCATAAGCACAGTAGAAACTTCAGTCTTGCTATCATTACCACCATATTTTGAGGATGAGAACTCAAAGTATGATATCTTATACCGAAGATCCATCACTGTAGCCATTGCCAACACCAAGAACATTTTCTTCCACTACTTCTCAAACCTCTCATGCATTTCGGCAGCCACATCTCTAATAAAACTGTCTAAAGAATTAGTCTCCTTGGTCAAAGTTGCCTGTACCTCTTGGAGATCCTGAAGATAGATGCCAACCATTGAATCTTTTGTTTCAAATACAGCTTTTGCTGCATTATATAAGCTCTCTAAGAGTTTACAAATGCCTTTAACTTTCTTCCATTCATCAGCAGATGGCTTGTCCCAGTCATCCTCTTCTTTGAACTCTTCCTTAGCCTCACTCTCTAAAGCTGTCTTTAGCCTGTCATATACAACATCCCACCTATTGGATGGTTTCCCAAAGTACATTAGTCAACACAACAATACAGACGAAATGGCTAATCATTAAATTGAAGCTTCTTTGTCTCTTGAACATGATATTTGACCTCATCAATCTGTTTGTCATTTATTGAACCAGTTGGAATGTAATATAGGTTATCTTGTTCCCAATGTCCCAATCTTTTAGAGCATTCAAAGTGGCTTCAACGATGTAATCATCCTCCAATTCACTGATATGATGAAAATTGAGAACCCAATTCATCAAATTCCAATCTTCATTAATAAAATGGGCTTTTAGGCACATATAGTCAGAAAACTTTCGACAACTCAATATATCAACTAAGAGGCTAATATGCCCATCAAAATTTCTCAATAATGGTTTAAGACTCCCTTTTATTTCCTTATAAAGTTTCAAGCAGTCATCTTGTACAGAATCAAAACACACTCTCTTAAATACTGGATTACTGTTTCTGCATAAAAAACCCTTTTCGAGGCAGCACATTTATAGTGCATGTCAAAGCTGCAAGATACCGGCTAGCATTTCTTTGTTCAAAATCATAATTGTAATCATTAACACTATGTTCAACATCTGAAGAGGCTTTATGAGAGTTAACATGATCACTACCTTGGTCAAATTCATCATTGTCTCTTTCAACATCATTAGTCTGATAATTTTCATTATTAGCCTTCATATCTGACAAGCAAGCAAAACAACAGTTAATGACAGAAAACCATCAATTCAACACTAGTTCAATAAGGATCAAAGAAACAACAAATCTCAGTATCTGAATCTTAATGAAGAGGATAAGAAATACACAAATCACTTTGAAATCCTTAAGGTTGCATGCACGCACCCAATGGATCTTGAACACACGACCTCGTCCTCCCCTAGAATATATGAGGGTAGGAGGTGCTGGTTGAGCATGAGCTCATTGGCAATAACAATTACTACCATTAATTCCCTTATTATTGCCAATTACTACTATTAGTTCCCTTATTATTTTGACAATAGATGATAGATTAAACTCTTCGCTCATATTTAGATTTGATGATTTAAAATCAAGGGATTTGAAGTCCAAATGCTAGTATAAATTCTTTGATGTAAATTTAACAACACAAAAATATTTGAACTTTAGAGATTTTGTTGGATACTCATGAATTGACACAATACGAACCCGACACGTGAACACGAATGGCCACCCCTATGAAAAAGACTTGCTATTGATAAATTATCAGTTTTCCTAAAAGCTTAAACAATTAAGAAATGACCAATTTAATCACTTAACCAATATTTTAACAACTACTTCATACTTTATTCAATTCATTTAAACTAAATTTTGAAATCCAGATTCTTTCTCTTTCAAAAGCACTATCCAAATGTGCCATTGAGGATTTTCATTCAACAAAATGATTCTAACGTATGAATTTGAAATGATGTCTTTGCATTTTATCATTTCAACTAAACAAATAAAGTAAATTCAATACCATACATGAATTTCAGGGATAGAAAAAAAAAAAAAAAAAGCCCTTTCATAGTTCATACTCTATTTATCTCATTCAAACAAAAATCAAATTCAAATACAAATACTTCACTTCAAACACTTCCAACCAAAATAACCATAAAAATTCATGATTAAGGAGCAATGTTGATGCAAATCGAGACAACAAAATGGTCTAATTAAGACAGGTTTGAATGGCAATTGTCTTCTTCATGAAATTATCTGGTAGATTCAATTGTTCTTCATCATCCTTTCACATAAGGGCAGATCCCAATTTCCAAAAGCCACATGTGGGAATTGGGAACCATCTCTATTTAAGAGAAATGTGTAGTACCTAGCTACACTGAATAATTTATAACTCTAACAAAATCCAAAAAACTGCATACTTCTCTAATTTTTTTATTAGCTAAACAAGAAGCACAACAACTAACTGAAAAAAGAGGGAAAAAAGGTAATGCTAGGTAAACACAATTTTCACAACAAATCCTAAATGACAAGTTATTATTGGTTATAATCTGGGTTTATCACAAATTTTTTTTTTTTTGGCCCACTAGAAATAGCCAAATGTAGCATTTCTAAAAAAAAAAAGAAAAAACGAAACTCATAATTGTAAGAGTATGTTTGAACTTTTACATATCAAAACCATTAAGCGTCTACAAATAAAAAAGCATAGAGAAGAGAGAGAGGAAAAAAACCTTAAATCTAAACTTAAAAACAAAAGAAAATTTCTCATCATTGATAAAGAACCAATAATAATACACTAACAAGTAAAGTTATTTTGTGGTCTAAGGGACCAGACATGACCCGGGTTTCGTTTAATACTTAGAGAAATAATGAAGAGTATTGATTTAACCAAGGTATGTGGTCCGAGGAGTCAGGCATGACCAATGTTTAGTTTTATACTTAGAGAAATAATGAAGAGTATTAATTTACCCAAGGTATGTGGTCCGAGGAGTCAGGCCTGACCAAGGTTCTGTTTAACACTTGGAGAAATAATGAAGAGTATTAATTTACCCAAGGTGTGGGGTCCAAGAAGTCAGGCATGACCAAGGTTCTGTTTAATACTTAGATAAATAATGAGTACAACTAATAATGTCATAAGTAACACATGGTAGAAATACTTTTTATTAATAGTAATAACTTCGCAAATTATTTACATTCTAAGGGCGTGGTACAATTTTTTCATTTAGATCTTCCAAGAAATACGCTCCTATCCCAATTACCGAGGTAATGCAATATGACCCTTCCCATTTAGGGTCTAACTTTCTCCATGCTGAGTTCTTTGCAGCCCTAAAACCTTCCGCTATACCAAATCTCCAGGGACTAGTGGCCTCAACTTCACATTTGAGTCGTACCCTTGCTTAAGTTTTTGTTGATAATATGCCAACTGAACCATAGCATTTTCTCTTCGCTCTTCAATTAGATCCAAGCTTTTTTCTAGTAACCCCTAATTGTTGTTCAAAGTAAACAAACTTGTTCTCAGTGTTGGAAATCTAGTCTCCAGAGGAATCACGACCTTAGCCCCATAAGTTAGGGAAAAAGAAGTCTCACCCGTGGACCTACAAGGGGTGGTTCTATATGTCCAAAGTACGTAGGGTAGCTCTTCCACCCATTTGCCCTTGGCATCATCTAACTTCTTCTTGAACTCATTCACTATGACTTTATTCACAACCTCGGCCTGCCCTTTTTCCTAGGGATAAGCAGGAGTTGAATATTTGTTCTTAATGTCCATGTCATAATAGTATAATTTGAAAGCCTTGCTATCAAACTGAAGCCCATTGTCCAAGATGAAGGTGTGGAAAATTCTAAATCGAGTAACAATATTTTTCCATATGAATCTCTTACCATCTACATCTCTGATGTTTGCCAGAGGTTCAGCTTCAAACCACTTGCTGAAGTAATTCGTGCCAACCAAAAGCCATTTTTTGTTTCCTATAGTCCTAGGGAAAGGTCCTACAATATCTAAACCCCATTGAGCAAAAGGTCAGAGACTAGAGAGAGGATTAAGGACACCTCCAAGCTAATGAATATTTAGGGCAAATCTCTAGCACTGGTCACACTTCTTCACATATTCTTGTGCTTTCTGTTGCATACCTGGCCACCAATACCCTTGAGTGAAGGCCCTATGAGATAGAGATCTGCCACATGTATGACTCTCATAAATTCTTTCATGCAATTCCTCCAGGAAGGGTTCTACTACCTCGGGATGTATACACAGCAGGTAAGGTCTAAAGAAAGAGCGTTACTACAATTTTTGGTCTTCGGACAACCAAAAACAAGGAAATTTTCTTCGCACCTTGTCATCCTCTCATCATTTCTCCTCGGGCAATATGTCATTCTTGAGGAACATCACAATAAGATCCATCCAACTAGGTCCCACCCTCGTCTGATGGACCTGAATCGTGTCCTTCTTTGCCTCGGTAGGTTTACACAATTCCTCAACCAGGATGACCCGAGGCAAATCTTAAGCTGTGGAGGTTGCAAGCGTGGCAAAAGAGTTCACATGAGTATTTCTGCTTTGAGGGAGTTGTTGTAAGGCAAAGGATTTGAATCTTGATCATAAATGTCTGACATGACTCAAGTACTCTTGCATCCTCAGATCCCTGGCTTCTAATTCAACCTCTACCTGTCCAACAACCAACCTAGAATTTGAAACATTTCTAGTGCTTTTCCTTCCATCTTTTGAACCATAGTCATTCCCATTAACAAGGCCTCGTACTCAGCCTCGTTATTCATGGCCAAGAAACCCAACCTTAAGGACTTCTCAATAGCGATCCTTTCAGGAGAGCCCCACTCTGGATCCTCTTTAATTAGTAGCACCATCTGCATACACCTTCCAAGATGGAGGTTCTTGTAGAATGACCACGCCGACTGATTTTCCATTCGTGTTTTGCTTTTCTTCTTCTCTTCTGCAGGAGGTTCAGCAAATTTAGTCACCAGGTCGACAAGAACTTTGCCCTTGACAGAGGTGCGAGGCATATACTTGACATCAAAGGCCCCTAGAATTGCACCCCATTTGGCAATTCTCCCCATGTAGTCGACTTTCCAAAGTAGGGATTTAAGAGGAAGTTCAGTCAACACCACCACCGTGTGAGCTTGGAAATAATGGGGGAGTTTACGTGTTGCATGTACTATGTACTATTGCTAATATGGCATTTTCTAGTGGTAGGTATCGGGTTTCTGCTTAAGGCAAGGATTTGCTCACATAATAGACTGGCTTTTGAATCCCATCATCAACCACCAAGTTAACAACATGGGGAGCTACAATAATGTAAGCAAACAGGACTTCATCTTTCTCAAGCTTGGACATGATGGGTGGTCGAGATAGGTATTCCTTCAACTGCTGAAAGGCTAGGGCGCACTCCTCAGTCCATTCAAACCCTTTCCACTTATTCAGCAATTGGAAGAAAGGTTTGCACCTATTCCCTGATCGAGAGATAAATCGGTTCAAAGCGGCAGTCATTCCCGTTAATCTCTGGACTTCCTTAGGATTCTGTAGAGGCTGCAAGTTGTTAATTGCTCTAATTTGATCAAGATTGACCTCAATTCCGTAATGAGTGACCATGTACCACAAGAACTTTCCTGAACCCACGTCAAAAGAGCATTTAGAGGCATTATGGTGCAGCTTATGTTTTCTCAATATTCCAAAGGTGTTTCTGAGGTCACCAACGTGCTCGGATTCTAATTTTCTCTTTACCACCATATCATCTATATAGATCTCAATATTTTTTTTCAAGTTGTGGCTCAAACATCTTGGTCATCATTCTCTGATAAGTGGATCCTGCGTTCTTTAGACCAAAAGGCATCACATTGTAATGGTAATTTCCAGTAGGGGTAACAAAAGTAGTTTTCTCCTGGTCCTCCAAAGCTAAAGGTATTTGATGGTATCCTTGGAAAGCATCTAAAAAGCTCATTCAAGGATGGCCCACAGTTGTATCAACCAATTGATCTATGCGAGGCATAAGAAAGGGATCCTTGGGGCAAGCTTTGCTCAAGTCTGTGAAATCTACACACACGCCTTTTTCCACTCTTCTTTTCTACTACCACGGTGTTGGCCAGCCAATCAGGATTAAAAACCTCCTTAATAGCCCAAGCTTGCTTAAGCTTGGTCACCTCATCCTTGACAACATTGGAATGCTCTTTAGGCGAGTGCCGACATGGTTGCCTTCTAGGGATGGCCGCTGGGTTGACATTTAAATGGCGGCAAATGAGGTTTGGGCTTACCCTAGAAGCCTCATAAGCACTCCATGCAAACACATCAATATTCTCCTTAAGAAATGCCACCAGTTCTTCCTTCTCCTGAGGAGGTAGCTATGCTTCGACCTTGAAGAACTTCTCCCCATCATCACCTATAATAACTTTTTTTAATTCCTCACACTTCGCTCATTCTACCATATCCGTAATAACACCAGCTTCCTTGATTGCTATAAGCCCTGCTCGGTAAAGGCCGATGGCTCACATTCAACTTGATGCCTAATAGTAGAGACTAAACATTGCCTAGCCACAGACTGACTCCCAATTAATTCTTCATCCTGGACGCCGGATGGATATTTCATTTTCAAGTGCAAAGTAGAAAAGACAGCTCCCATGGCATGTAGCTATGATCTCGCCACAATGGCAGTGTAGGGAGAGTAGGCATCCACTACAATAAAGTTTACCTTTACTATCTCTAACCCCATTTGGACAGATAGTTTGATCTGGCCCTCTGGTATAACCATCTTCCCATCAAAACCTACTAGGGCGAATCATAACTGGTCAAATCCTCTGACTTCAGCCTTAGCCCCTTGTACAAATCAAGATACATAATCTCTGCTCCGCTGCCTTGGTTAACCAACACTCATTCCACATCATACCCCCCCTATCCTAAGGGTTACCACCAGTGCATTATCATACGGCTGCAAGATACCAACCTTGTCCTCGTCAGAGAAACTTAGCACTGGTTGGACCTCCATCCTACTTCTCTTCGGCTCAAGGGAGGAGTCCTCTATAAGTGGCTGAGCTATGGATAGTATCCTAGAGGAATGACAACCAGTCCTTCCCAGGGCAGCGAGGATAACATTGATCATACCTAGAGGTGGTTTCAAAGAAGCGTCTTTCTAAGATCCTGACCCCGTCTGGCTCCCTGTCCATTGAGGTGATACAAAAATTACTTTAAATTACCGCCTCGTACTAGCTGCTCCAAGTGATTCCACAGGGTTCTACAATTCTCTATAGTATGCCCTCACTCTTGGTGGTACTGATAATAAAGGCTTTGGTTGTACCTCGCAAGATCTCCTCCCATTTTATTTGGCCATTGAAAATATGGTTCATTCTTAATTTTTTCTAAAATTTGATGCACTGGTTCTCGGAATACCGTATTAATCGTTTAAGCAGCAACAGCCTCAGGTTGCCTAGAAAAATCCTGCCGAGGACGATTATTGTTGTACTTATCCGACTTGAAGTCCCTCTTATCTTAAGGGACCACCTTAGCCTTGCCTTTACCTAGTTGTTGGTCCTCTTTGACCCGCTTATACTTATCAATGCAATCCATGAGCTGATACACATTACTAATTGGTTTCCCTGTCAATGATTTCCTCAAATCGTGCTCAGTGGGTAGGCAGACCTTAAACGTCCTTATAGCTAGGTCATCAAAATCCCCATCAACTTCATTAAAAATTTTCCAGTATCGGTCAGAGCATGTCTTTAAGGGTTCCCTTTCTCACATGGCCATAGATAGTAGGGAATCAAAAGGCCGAGGAACCCTACTACAGGTTACAAATCGAGAGCCAAAGACCCTCGTAAGCTCCTTAAAAGAGCCAATAGAATCCTCCTCTAAGCGATTAAACCACCTCATTGCCACGGGCCCTAAGCTGGATGGAAACACTTTACACATCAAAGTTTCGTTCTTGGAGTGCAAAGCCATTCTCTAGTTAAAATGGCTCACATGCCCACGGGGTCCGTCCTTCCATTGTAAATAGTAAAAGTCGGTTGAGTAAATCGTCTGGGAAGCCTTCCTTCCTTAATTCTTCGGATAAAAGGTGACTTGGAGATCTGATTTGAGCCCTACTCATGGTATCGTTGCCCGAGCCTTTACGTGAAGGGCTTCTCCTCTCCCGCCTATCACGATGCTCCTCGTCGTATGAAAAAGACTCACTAGAAGGAGTCCTTAACCTGCGCTGGTAGCTATTGTCATTACTACCATTAGAAGAATGGTCGGAACTCGAAGGAGTTCCTTTACGTTGCTCTCGGCACAACTTTCTCTTCAAACGATCATTTTCTAATTGCATGCTTTTAGCAGCTACCTCATGAGAGACATGGCTCCCACCCCTGGATTGGCTTCTACTGGTGTGTGTGGTATACACACTAACCTCTTGGTCCCCTCCCCACTCATCTTGACGTTGGGACCCTACGGATTCCTCTTGGTTTGGTCCTGAGCCTACCATAATTCTATGTTGTTTTCACTAAAGCTCAATTTCTCCCCACAAACGGCGCCAATTGTAAGGACTAGATTTGGATCCCTAGCCTAAAGAGAAATAGGATCTAGGCCCAAAGATCCTAATACAATAAATTTATAGAGAGTGGACTAAAAAACTAGGTTCTAATAAATTAGATAACAATAGTGAGACTAAACAAAAAAATAAACAAGAATAAAATTGTTTTGCTCGAAGTAAATCGTCCTCGGCACAGTCCGAGAAGACTAAATCTTTTATATATATATAAAAGCTCCTTTTTAGTTTATATTACAAGTCTTGTTCTTAATGCTACAGTATTCTTCTCTCCTTTTTTCGATCCCTTATCTCTGGAGGGTTCCTTACGTTATATAGCACCCCTTAAATGATCTTGGCCCTCCATTTGTTGACTATCCAGGCCACTACTTTAGTGTCTGTCCCATCAGCCACCTTCTCAATCCCCTAGTGAGTTGCGACAACCAAGATAGCACTATTCAGGGGTCTTCTCCACATAAATGCAGCTAGGAGGTTTGGTAGGATGCATTAAATGTGGTGGCAGCCACTAGCTTTTCAATCACGTCAGTGTTAGCCCCCTCTCCGAAGCTCTTTCGGTATGGTACGACCTTCTCTGATGACGTGCTGCTGACGTGACCCTTCAATCTGAGGTCGTGGCTTCCTCGGCAGGATAATAGTCCTTCTCGGCCATGGGTATGACATGTGGCGCAATTACCTTACTGAAATTTCTATACCCCACAAATGCCCTTAGGACATTCTTTAACATTTTATAAAAGATTAAGTCCTTATGATTTTGAAACAACCATAATGCTGTTTTGGGGGTTTAGACTATAGACTTTATACCTATGATTCACAAATCACAATTATACATGACTTGAAAAAAAAAATTCTAGTACCACATAAAATGTTATGATTTTTATCACAATTATTTTACAAATCAAACTGTGATTGACTTAATGTTATTTTCTCACATACAAACCACTTTTTTATTTTTTCACCACTCATAATCTAGAACTGGCAGGTGCACAATTTTGGCACATGTAGTGATGTTTTATATGGTCATAGAATTTTTGGAAAAAAAAAATATAATAAACAGTCGTATCAACCAATAAAAAGAAGATTACTGTTGTGGAGCCTTAATGATCTTCCCGCGCATTCTAAAAAAATCTTATAATAATCTTCCCGCGCAAAAGGAAAAATAAAGTAAAACAATAGTATATATTTCGCTCCCAAATCCCAAAGAATATTTTCCCGTAATTATAAAACCCTACAAGGTCCGGAGCAGTATCAAACAAGCATATAATATTGTATAATTTTACAATCTTACATCTTTCTCATCAAAACCAATTCCATATCCTCTGCCCACGAACCCGGTTTGTTCTTCTGTCTTAACTTGTTGATTGTGCTTGCTTTGCTTCCTTAGCAAGCAAAAGTAGTGTCTGTATGTAACCTAAAATTTTCTTTTATATATATATATATATATATATATATATGTATGTATGCATGCATGCATGCATGTATATGTGTGTGTGTCTGTTGTCTTATTGTTGGGTCTTTATAATGATAATAAATTTTCTCATTTGTTTAAGTTTAGATTTAAGGGATTTTTCACTTGACTCAAAATGGTATATTTATTGTTATAGAAATGTTCAAACCTTTAAATTACCTATTGTCTCGACCCCACTGCTTTTTTTACCATGTTAAGTTATTGATTTTCTCATAAGATTAAGTTATTGAGATTCAATAAATTTAATCATCGCGTGCTTCTAGCGCAGACATATTCTACCATTTTGAGTTCTTTGGTTTATGCCTTTTTTTTTTTAAGTTGTAATGCTTCTTGTTTAGCTCCTAAAACATGTAGGAGAAGAGTGGAACTTCTTAGATTTTGTAGCTTCATTCTGTATCAATATTGCTTCTTTAAGAGCTTTTTTATGGTTTATTTGGATGGAAGTATTTGAAGTGAAAGGCTTGGATTTGAGTTTTTGGTTAAATGACTCATGAGCTGTTAAAATACATTTTTCCCCCTATTTATTGATGAAATTCATGTATGGATTTCATTTGCTTATTTGTAAATTTGAAATGATTAAATCCATGTGTCGTAAGTGTTATTGTTGAATGAAAAATCTTTAATGACTGGTATTTTAAGATAAGGATTTCGATTTATATTTTTTATAAATGATTTTTTTTTTTTTTTTTTTTGAGAAGAAGTTTAAATGACTTGAATAGAGTATAAAATAGCAAAAAAAAATTCCATTACTAAAATTCATGGATGGATTTAATTTTTATTAATATGCAGATTTGAAATGATAACGTTTAAGAAGTCATTTCAAATTCATGATATCACTTGTGTTTTTGTTTGAACAAAATCTCTAAAGCTTAAGGCATCATGTGTTGATAAAATTATATCAAACAATATATACTAGCAACTGCTTTAAAAATATTTTGATTTTAAATCCTCAGATCCAAATGCAACCCAAGAGTCTAATCCATCATCTATTGTCAAAATTCATATAGGGGAATGTGTATGTAAGTCTTAACCGTCTTAATTAGACCATTTCGTCAAAATCCAAACACTAGTCATTACTCATAAGTCCAAATGCAACCTTCAGGTTTTCAAATTGGTCAGTGTATTTCTTTTCCTCTTCATTAAGATTTGGATATTGAAATTTTTTAGTTCTCTGATCCTTAGTGAACTAGTGTTTGAATTGATGAGACGTTCTATCATTAATTGTTGCTTTGCTTGTTAGATATGGAGGCAGATCATGAAAATTATCAGACTAATGATGTTGAAAGTGACGGTGATGCTTGTGGTGATGAATGTGACCATGGTAGTGATCATGGTGATTCTCATGGATGCTCTTCGGATGGTGACAGTAGCGTTAATGATGATGATTTTGATTTTGAGCAAAGAAATGCTAGCCAGTTTCTAGGACTTTTGACATGCGCTAGAAATGTGTTGCCTCTAGAGGGGATGTTTATGAATATGTTGCAGATCAGTGATCCAGTATTTAAGAGAGTGAGTTTTGATTCTGTACAAGATGACTGCTTGAAACTTTACAAGGAAATGAAAGAGAATACTGAACAAGTATTGAGAAAATTTGATGGGCAGATTGGCCGCTCAGTAGATATACTGAGATGTCGAAAGGGTTATGAGTACATGTGCCTCAAAGCCCATTTTATTACTGAAAATTGGAATTTGAGGAATTGGGTTCTCAATTTTCGTCGTATAAATGCATCGTGGGGGGATGATTACCTTGTTGGAGCTATTTTGAAGGCTCTAAAAGGCTGGGACAAGATAGCCAATATTACATTTCTAAATTATGAGGGATTGATGAGGTCAAAATTTTGTCCAAGAGGCGAAGAAGCTCCAATTTAATGGTCAGCTATTTCGTCTGTATTGCTGTGCTGATATTTTCAAACGTATGGTGCATGCTGCATTTGAAACAATAGCGGGGACAATTTCCACAATTGATGACCTAATGTACTATGGGAAACCATCTTATCTGTGGGATGCTACATATGACAGGCTAAAGACGGCTTTTGAGGAGAAAGAAGAATTTGGCAAAGAAGAGTATAACGACTGGGACAAGCCATCTGCCGATGAGTAGAAGAAAGTTGAAGGAATTTGTAAACTCTTAGAGAGCTTGTATAATGCAGCAAAAGCTCTTTTTGAAACAAAAGATGCAACGGCAAACATCTATCTCCAGAATCTTCGAGAGGTAAGGGCAACTTTGACCAAGGAAGCTAATTCATCAGACAGTTTTATCAGAGCTGTGGCTGCAGAAATGCATAAGAAGTTTGAGAAGTATTGGAAGAATATGTTCTTGGTGTTGGCAATTGCTACAGTGATGGATCCTCGGTGTAAGATTACGTACTTCGAGTTTTCATCCTCAAAATATGGTGGTGATGATGACACCGCCGAAGTTTCTACTGTTGTTATGGCCATCCGCAGTCTTTATGATGATTATAGTATCCAATTTCTTGAGACTGAAAATCCTATGAGTAATCCTACTTCTGTTTCAGGAGGTGAGTCCTCCAGGCAAGTTAAGCGAGAGCGTCTTAGTTCTGATGATAGTTCTAACCAGTTACAAGATTACCAGCAGTTCATTGAATCTACTAGTCAACCTCTGAAGTCGGAACTAGATATATATTTGGAAGAACCTGTCTTACCTTGGACCCAGGATTTTAACATATTGAGTTGGTGGAGAGCTGCAAGCCCAAGGTATCCTATCCTTTCCAGGATTGCTCGTGATTATTTGTCAGTTCCCATGTCTGTTGCTACTTCCATGGATGCATTTTTTACCATTGAAAGAGAAATTAGTCCACGTTATGTTTCCTTAAGACCAGACTTGATGAATGCCATAATGTGTACTCGGAGTTGGTTCCCCGATGAATTCAAATCCATAATCGGTTCTGCGCTGGGATATGAGGAAATGCTGGAAGACATGGAATTTGAAGAAGATTTATATTAGTAGAATTAGAACGAACGAGTTTTGTTGGTTCTTGTGGCTCACACTTGTTGTGTTAGAATTCATCTCTCTTTTTTGTTGAGGGGTTAGACTTCATATCTCTACTTACTTCAGTAAATGCATGTTATCCTACTGAAGGAGAGATTGGTCGATCTTTGGCTTCCTCAGTAAAAAATGCCTTAGTGTGTAGTCCATAGTTGTGTCCTGCTAATGTTAAGTCAGCTATTTGTTCTCTTCTAACTGACTCAGAATGATTTGGTCGAGCAACTGTAATAGGCTGAAGATTTATGATGCTAATCATGCATTTTAAAGAGATCTTTTGACATCTATTTCTTGAAACTTCACTACTCTGCCGCAGTTGGGATTACAATGTTGTTGGTATTCCTTCTTGTTGCCTATTTGTTGCCTATTTGTCTGTTCAAAAAAGTTAGTGTTGCATTAATTAATAAGGTGCATTACAAATTATTCTCCATGGAAAGTGGAAATTCATTAAATTAGCTAAGCATTGTATTTGAACAAATATAGAACTGAAATATTATAATTTGTTTCAACCAGAAACATAAACAAGGACATGAATAATCTTTATAAAATATAAAAGACTCCCTAAAGGACCAATCATTGCCCAATGAGTTTTTTATTACTACCAATAGTGATTTGCTTGCATGTCCCTCCAAAAGAAAAAAAAAGTGATTTGCTTGCATGCAAGCTGGCATGCTTTAGAATGCCTCCTTCGTTACTTTTGAAAGATGGAGCTTGCACTGTAATTATTTTTGAAAGTTGCCCGTATTAATGTTTTGTTTGGTTTTGTGTATCCCAAGTTTTTTATTAGATGACACAAGATTTTTGTTCAGCTCTCACCCTCGATAAATAACGTCGATGTGTAGGAAATAGACTCGGGAAGCAACTGGACTACACCGATAGTTTCCTATTTGAAAAAGGGTACACTACTTGACGATAAGGAGGCCGTGAGAAAGCTGAAGGTCCAGGCAACACAGTTCGTCCTAATAAAGGACGTCTTGTACAAGAGAAGCTTCTTCCGCCTGTACATAAGATGCTTAAGCCCTGAAGAAGAAAACTATGTCATGCGAGAAGTCTATGAAGGCATCTGTGGGAACCACTCAGGGTCATGTTCGTTGGTGCACAAACTGATTCGGGCTGGATACTAGTGGCTTACTATGCAAAAGGATAACCAGGTTTATGTCAAAGCCTACGAACAAATGTCAAAGGTTCGGCAATGTAATCAAACAGTTGACAGAAGAGCTCACCCCAATGACGGCCCCGTGGCCTTTTGCTCAATGAGGATTGGACATCATGGGCTCATTCTCAATAGCAATGAGACAGTTGAAATTAATACAATCGGCATAAACTATTTTACCAAATGGGTAGAAGCTAAAGCCCTGGCCACCGTCACAGAGAAGAGCATACGAAGCTTCATTTGGAGGAACATCATCTGCAGGTATGGGATCCGTAGAGTCTTAGTTTTAGATAACGGGAAGCAGTTTGACAACGACTCCTTTAGGGACATTTGCTCACAATTAGGGATTAAGAACCACTACTCCTCCCTTGCCCACCCTCAAGCCAACGGACAAGTTGATCTTTGCTTAAGATCATCAAGACTCGGCTCAAGGGGGTAAAGGGTATATGGCCAGAAGAGCTACCAAGTGTACTATGGGCATACAGGACAATAACCAAAACTCCTACAGGAGAAATGCCATTTTGACTGGCATACGGAAGCAAGGCAGTTCTCCTAGCTCAGGTCAAACTCACAAGCTACAGGGTGGGCAATCACGATGAGAGGAAGAATGACAAGGCCATGCGTCTACAGCTTGACCTAGTGGACGAAGTCAGGGCAACAACTGAGCAAAGGCTAGCATGGTACCAGGACCTCATGGCCAAGCACTACAACTCTAGGGTTAGACATAGAGACTTCTAAGTTGGAGATCTTGTCTTGTGGAAGATGACAGGTGCCACAAGAGATCCCTCCCAAGGAAAGCTCGAACCTAATTGGGAAAGACCCTATAGAGTCACGTCATGGCGAAGGAAAGGTACTTACCTCCTGGAGCATTAGACGGGCAGAAATTACCCCATTCATGGAACGCCGAGCATCTCAAAAATAATACCAATAGAAGATAGCATAAAGGGCGCTACTCCTCATTTCTAGTTTATTTCTTTTAGTTAACTTTTATCTACAATACTTTTTAAGCCCAAATCGTAGGTTTTTATTTTTTTTTTAAGAACAATTTTCTACTTATGCGTGCATTTATCACAAAAAGAGGAGTTATTCAAATATGACCTGTGTATATATTTGTCTCTACAAAATTGCATTTGTGACAAAGTCCACAAGTGGACGAATTCATTATTAAGTCCACAAAGTGGACGAGTTCATCTCATGAGGATGCTTTGAAAATTATCAAGTCCACAAGTAGATGAGTTTATCATTATTAAGTCCATATAATGGACAAGCTCATCCCATGAGAATGCATTGAAATCATTTAAGTCCACAAGAGTACCTTACTACGGACAAGCATGTGTTCCACTGAGGCGGCTTTGGCAAGGCGATCAGCTTTCTCATTCTTTCCTCTAGGGACTTGTACGAACTTGGCTTGTAGCTCGCCTACTCGTTTCCGCACCTGCTCCAAGTAACTTTTCATCTTTTTCCCTTTACATTCAAAGTCCCTTTTCACCTGACTGGTGACGACCTGAGAGTCGCAATATACGACCACAGTTGTTGCCCTTGTGGCTTTTGTGAGATCTAGCCCTACCACTAAAGCTCCGTACTTTGCTTCGTTGTTGGTCATTAGAAAGTGTAGACAAATCGTACATTCGATCTCGTCCCCTTTTAAGGAATGGAGCACTACGCCGACCTTGCCAGCCTACCTGTTAGATGATCCATTTGTGTGGATGCTCCATTGAGGATGTTCTTCTGCCCCCTAGCCTTCTATGTCGGTGAACTCTGCAATAAAGTCAGCGACTACTTGTCACTTTATGGCGGTTCGGGGGTGTTATTGCACATCAAATTCACTTAATTCTATCATCCACAGCTCTACCCATCTGGCAGCTTCAAGACTACTCATTACTCGCCTTAGAGGCTTGTCCAGTTAGGACGACTATAGTGTGGGCTTGGAAGTATGGCTTGAGCTTACAAGCTGCGGTGAATAAAGCAAAGGTGAGCTTTTCCATTGGTGGGTATCTTTTCTCCACACCTTGGAGTGCTTGACTAGTGTGGATTTGAACAAGGCATGCTCCAAGGATAGCTACCCCCTCCCACGGGTTGATGTTTTAGTAGACTCTACAGCCCGACACCAGTTATTGAGCTTCATGGACGCTTTTTTCAGCTACAATTAGATCAAATTGGACGAAGCTGATCAAGAGAAGACTTCGTTCGTCACCAGCCAAGACCTTTTCTACTACAAAGTAATGTCGTTCAACCTCAAGAACGCGGGCACAACATATTAGAGGCTAATATGTTTGCAAATCAGATTGGAAGAAACATCCAAGTCTACGTTGATGACATGCTGGTAAAAAGTCGAAGGGAGGACGACCTCAATGAGACCTTTGACACCCTCCACTCTTAAAGCATAAAGCTCAATCTAAGCAAGTGTGCATTTAGAGTGACAGCGGGAAAGTTCCTGGGGTTCATGGTGTCCTAGAAAGGTATCGGTCAACTCGGACAAGATCTAGGGCCATAATGGAGATGTCACCACCAAGGAACGTGAAAGGA
This sequence comes from Castanopsis chinensis, assembly GCA_032878915.1. Lineage (NCBI taxonomy): Eukaryota > Viridiplantae > Streptophyta > Magnoliopsida > Fagales > Fagaceae > Castanopsis > Castanopsis chinensis. The sequence goes on from JAVQMG010000113.1 coordinate 5,571,608, forward strand.
GTACAAAGCCTCAATGGCAAGGTAACCGCGCTAAATAGGTTCGTATCAAGGGCAACAGACAAGTGTCTACCTTTCTTTCGCACGCTGAAATTTTTTTTTAAGTGGATTGCCGAGTGTCAACAAGCATCTAAAGAATTGAAGGCCTACCTCTCTTGGCTGTATATCTAGCTGCTGTTAGCACGGCCTTAGTCTGGGAAGAAGACAGGGTGCAAAAACCCGTCTACTAGTCTACACACATCCTTCATTTCCCATTGGCTTTCTTAACCATCACCACGTTGATTAGCAAGTCGGGGCAATACACTTCTCTAATGAAGTTTGCATCTTGCAACTTGCGGACTTCTTCTGCTATATCCCCGGTATCGTTCCTGAGCAAATACTCGCATCTTCTAACGGACAGAGGGAAAAGTGGGCGACACATTTAACTTGTGCACCATGACTAAAGCGTCGATCCTGAGAATGTCTTTATTGCTTTAAGCAATGACGTCTTGGTTTTCTTTTAGAAACGTCATGAGTGCTTGATGAATTAACAGACTGGCTAGAGTGTCGATCCTAGTCGTTCGCTCGGGCCTGGAGTTGTCGAGTGGTATCTCTTCCAATCCCTCGACGAGTTCCACAACCATCCGCTGCTCTTCTATGCTCATGGTCTGTAAATGGTCGTCCATCTTTAACATTCCTATGTAACACTCACGTGCCGCCACTTGATCTCTGCGTACTTCTCCAACCCCGCACTTGATGGAGAACTTAATCATTAGGTGATAAGTTGAAGTCACGACCTTCCATGAGTTGAGGGTAGGTCGTCCAAGAATGACATTGTAGGCAAATGAGTAGTCAACCACAAGAAATGTTACATCCTTACATCTTTTGTGATTTGCTATGGGTAATCACCAACCATTACGGGTAATGTGATTGTGCCAGGGGGATATACTCTTGTTTTTTCCGAATCCAACGAGCGGGGCATTGGTTGGGACCAACCATTCCTTTTCAATCCTCATTTGCTGGAAAGCCAAGTAGTAGAGGATGTTAGCAGAGCCTTCACTGTCAACCAGGACTCGATGTGTGTTGTAGTCCCCTACCCATATGCTAACAAAGAATGCATCGTCATGCGAGTGGTGGAGAAGTCGGGCATCTTCCTCTGAGAATCCAATGATGGGGTTGCCAATCCGCGCCATTTTTAGGACGCCCGTTAGCTGGACATTCTGAACCATCCTTAGGTAGGTCTTGCGGGCCTTTTTTGATGAGCCAAAAACTATAGATCCTCCCATAATCATCCTTATGTCTCCTAGGGGTGGCCTAGGACGCTTGTTCTCCCTACGAGCAGCTTGTTCTTGCGACACATCCACCCTTTCTTTGTTGACAAACCTCTACAACTTTCCTTGTTTGATAAGAGCTTCTATTTGTTGCTTCAAGTCATAGCAGTCGGCTGTGTCATGACCATGATCTCGGTGAAAGCGGCAGTACTTGTCTTTGGATCTCTTATTGGGGTCTCCCTTCAGCTTACCAGAAAATGTCAGGGATCCTTCGTCCTTGATTAGCATCAGGGTTTGGTCGATTGAAGCGGTCAACGGGGTGAAGCTTGTGAACCTCTTTATGGGGGGTTTGGAGCATCTATCCTCCCATCGATCTCCAGTCCTTGTTGTCTTTCGCCCCCTATCCTGTCGTGCTTCCTCCTGTCTTTCCCTCTTCTCAGGCTTCTCTTCCTAGGCCAGCAACGCATCTTCCGCATTCATGTACTTAGTTGCCCTGTAGAGTACATTTGACATAGTTTTTGGGTCGTTTTTGTAGAAGGAAAATAGAAACTTACCCTTCCGTAACCTATTCGTGAATGCAGTCACGAGTATCTTGTCGTCAGTTTCATCAATTAAAAGGGCCTCTTTGTTGAAGTGGGTAATGTAAGACCTTAGCTTTTTGTCCTCTTATTGCTTGATGTTCATTAGGCAGGAGGTGGAGTTTTTATACTTGTGTCCCCTAATAAAGTGTAAGAAAAACTGGGCGCTAAACTCCTTAAAGGTACTGATGGAGTTAGGCGTCAACCTACTGAACCAAATCCTTGCGGGTCCCTTCAGTGTAGTGGGGAAGGCCATGCACATGATCTCGTTTGCCACTCCTTGCAAGTGTATCAAGGTCTTGAAAGTCTCCAGGTGATCTAAAGGATCCTTAGATCCGTCGTAGGCCTCTAATTGTGGCATGCAGAACTTCGGTGGAAGGAGGAATGAAGAAACAGATGCGGTGAATGGTGAGTCAATTCGATGGACTAATTCATTGAGGTCTCTGGACACCTGTCCTCTCAGGGCGTTCATCATTAAGTATATCTGTTCCTTCATCATTTGCATCTCTGCGACCATGTTTAGGGAAGCCGTGTCTGCGATGGATGGAAGGCTTGTATCTTGTCGCTCTTGTCTTTTTGGGGCGTTGCTACCTTTTGGCCCATCTTGGTCCCTTTTGTTAATGCTAGTGTCCCCTTAGTCCTTCTCCTGAATGTTGAGTCCTGCGTACTTTTGGCGCAACTATTCTTCTAGAATGTGGTTTTGCTTGGTGTGGCGTTCCACGGCTGCAACAAGCGTTTGAACTTGTCTCTCAAGGGTGGTGGTACGTGATTCGTCCCCTTGATTATTGGTGATGGTTGCTATTGAGCGAGTAAGTACCATGCAACTTTTTGTCCGAGAAGCAGTAGTATGGCTTACTTCTTATTTCCTACAGGCGGCGCTAATTAATGATCTTGAAAATAATCAGTAAATTAAACGGTCCTCACGTGCTCTAGATAAGACCTGCACAACATAAAAAGAAGAAGACGACCCTATGAAAAGTACCGATGTGGTACTTGGGCCTTAGGGTTTTTATAGTAATGTAGAGTTGACATTTATTCCTTGGCAGAGAGGGTCTTTCCTTGTGGGGAAGATTCTTATTAATGCGCGTACCTTATGAGATTCTTTCCTTGTAGAGATCCTCTTAATTAGGGTTATTCATGGGGCACAAGATATTTCTATATATACTCATTCATGGAGTCCAAGCAAAGCCATGTTAGATCTATCAAGGGCTTCTTTATCCCTGTCAACTTACTCTTGTCAACTTCCCTGGGCGTTCTACTCATCAGGCCCCAAATGCCGTCTGTTTGGAAGTGGAGTAGTTAGGCTAAGATTGAAGTTGTCGGCTTTGAGTGCGTAGACGTCGGCCTTACATGGACGTCATCTTCTTCATTTAATGTATAGTATGACTAATGAGTTTCTTCAAACCGTCGGCTTCATCTAATGTAGAAGAGCCTTAATACTTTTTTGAAATTACCCTTAGTAGAAACCTCTCTCTCTCTCTCTCTCTCTCTCTCTCTCTCTCTCTCTCTCTATATATATATATATATATATATAAAGTAAGAGAAATGTAGGATTTTTTTTTTTTTATTTACGAAGAAAATCCCTTCTCCCTCCACCAGTCTATGTTTTCTATGTTTTGCTTTGCGCATTGATTCTTGCTACTTAGGTTTGTTTCTCTCCTCTCTAAATCTGTAATTTACTCTCTTTTTTTGTTCTTTTCTTCTCCAAATTTGTAACTCAAACTTTTTTTTTGTGCTTTACGCTTTATGGAACTCTAGTTTTAGAGACTCAACTTCCATGTGGATAAAAATCCGCACCAACCTTTGCAAGAGCATCAAAATCTAGTTTATGAAACTCAAGTTCCATGTTGGAACTCGAGTGTTTGAGACTCAAGATGCTACATAAACATTTCTTAAAAAGTAATTAGATTTTCTATCAAGCTTTCAAAGAGACCATAATATCACAATATATTTCAAAGACACTAGAGGTTTTCAAGTGAAAACCTTTCAACAAGATGCCTCCGTGATTGTTGAAAATAGCACAATATATTTCGAAGATATATTTCAAAGGTTTTCAGCTTTCAACAAGATGCCTTCATGATTGTTCTTTGAGTTTTATGAAGCAATGTAGCATTTCAAAGCTCGAACTTCAAATATTTTTTTTTGGCTGTAAATAGACTTTGAATCTCAAATCTTTTCAATGATGAGAAACCTATTTTATAAAGTCATGCATGCATAACTAATTTATTATTTTGTGCAATGATGGCATACAATATCTCATGTTACATTAGGTGACTCTAATCTCATGTGAGTAGGACGAGAGTATATAGTTTTTCTTTTGCGTTGGATAGCACCGTTACCATGGCATCAGAAAAGTTAAAAAGGTTGGTCAAAGAATTTTTTTTTTTTTTTTTTTTTAAGGTAAAAAGTTAAAATGTAAAAAAGTCGACAAATTGTTGTGAGCGATTTAGAAGTATTACAAGGTGTGTGATTCATGAGAAATCAGGCATGTGGACGTGATTCACAAGATCATGCTCTGCCGCTCGTAATACATACGTAAACAGATAACATAATCAGCTTGACCAAAATTCCATAGAGAGCTTTCAACTTCGTTAATTACACATAAACAACCCCTATCTAAACCAAGTTTCAAAATAACTAAACCGGCACATTCAAAAGCAAGGCACATGGTAGACACGACCATAGGGTGTGCAAATAATATTGCTAAAAATTTCCTCTTTTCGAAAGATCTAAAAGCATCTGATTATGTATTGATATCATGATGGTAAGACATTTTGTTATTCCAAATATGTTTTTAAACACCAGGAAGACCACTTTACAATAACAGATGAGAAATCAGGTACATCGCAGCAAATTTACACATTAGGAAAGAGAATTATCATTGAATCATCCCGCAAAGGGAGATACAGCTCTTGATCGGTAAAAGTCAATTATCTAAAACAACTTACAGAAAATGCCAGGGTAAAAAAGGTGTAACTATTGGGATTTCCTTGCTGATCAGCAAATTAAGGTCTTCCAGAGGAACCAATAAGGGCCAACTATATTTCTGCCTTCTCAAAATCCAACATATACAAGGAAAATTATACATGCAAAAATCTTATAAGCTGTACATTTGTCAAAGCCACTGACAACTGATTGCAGGAGGTATTACTGTACAAGCTTTAGTTTATACTACTAACATGTGACCTAGTATTCAAAAAATCTACGTTCAAAAAATCTACGAAGTCCACTAGCAGCGCTCTTCCCAATGGTTTCTGCTAAATCTCCTACGGGAAACAGCCTCCTATACTAATCTTTAGCACCTGCAGTGGCACACAATCATTTCATAAGGCGAGGTTAATGCAACTTCAGTACGGAAATTACACTAGCCACCAGATAGTTCATTGTACAAACAGCAAAAAAATTCCACTACAAAAATGGGAAACAAAAAGAAAGATCAATCTTATTTATATAAGAGGTACTATGTCCACAATATTTTTACAATATTTTCACAACAAATCATAGGTGGTTAGTTGTTATTGGTTCAAATTTGAACATAACACTAAGATTACTTTTTTGCCTTAATAATAATAATCAGTAACAACCTGCCATTTAGAATTTGTTGTAAAAATGTTGTGAAAATGTTGTGGACGTATCATTTCTCTATTTATATTAAAGGTAAATACAACTGATGCACTTGCATGGAATTCAACACCCTGTTTATGGGCTAGGAGATGCCATTTGGTCCAAGGGTCACATAGGTTTCCCAAAGTTTCAACTCTGCTATAATGTACAAATTCATTTAATCCCCGTTTGCTCTGTTGATGCTAATTTTTCATTTATAAAAACAAAAATTACCATCATAAGGCTTGATCTGCAGAGATAGAGAGATGATCATTGAAATCCCTTTCTAGGATCATTTCTGAAACCAATCTTTTTCCCATATGTCGGCCCACAACTTTCTCCTACCAATCTGACTATTAGATGAAGACATTAACAAAACCAAGGGGCAATGTAGCCATTGGTTAATCGTCATCCTCTAGTTGGAGTTTTAATTAGCAAAGCAAAAGCATATTTACTTAGTTCTAAACTAAAAGAAGCTTTATTTACTCATTGGTTCAAATTTATCAAATAATGACTTAGGATTCATTTATTTTGTGTGCTTTATTTATTTATTTATTATTATTATTTTCTTTTGTGGGGGGTTGGGGGGAAAGAGAGTTCCACAGGGGTCATGATCCACAAAACCTTCTAACCTGCCAGGAAACTATTTGTGCTAGAGCAAGGTGAAGGGCAAGGTCGTGGGTTCAATAACAACTAGATGTGCTTCTAATTACCAAATGAAAAGTGTGCACAATCATGATCATAAATGGAAAATGCAAAGTATTATTCAAACAGTATGAAAACACTAACACAGCTGTTTCTTATGATCTGAAGAGTGCAGAAGGCCATGGACGATATTTCCCCAAGGGAACAGACTTTTAAATTCAATCAGAACTGCTGCCAAAAGTTGAACTTAGAGGAACTGATGCAGGCACATGTTGGAGGGACCAGGTGCAAATAACTTCCTTCAAAGTAATTTCAGCACTGTTACCATCAGCAATTGGTGAATATGGTTTTGTCACTTTCCTTCTTTTCATTTCCTGAAAAAAATTCAAAACTGAGTTATCATTACATAGAAAAATCTTATTCATTTGTGTAAACTTTCAGTAAGACACGTCTAAGGATGTGTTATCTGGGCTAATATGTTCCTGTAATTGAAATGTAAACACTTGTTACACTACCAGATATGCATAATCTAATCCATAGATGACAGGTGAAAGATGATATACTCAAGACAAACTCATGCACATCTATTTCAGAAATGTTGAGCCCACAAATGCATAGGCACGATTTTTATGCTTTAAAGTTCATTTTCATACATTTTGTAGCATTCTAATCAGCTTTGAGGAAGAAAAAAAAATGATTGACAATTTTTTTGAAGGATGGTGTAGACCTTGACCACAGTATCACATGCTCTTATGCCAAATGAATGGAATAACATATGGCTTTGGAAACCAACCTTTGAAAGGTTTGACCCGTAAGTGTTCGCTGCTTGCTCAATTGAAACGTAAACTTCAAAAGCCTGGTTGGTTTCAGGATTGCATTTTATAACACGAACCTGCTCCTTTAACTCTGTTGCTCTAGTCTTTAGATAAATAATAAGCCGTGAAGGTGGAGCTTGTGGATGGTCTTTCTTTCCATGTGTCAATTCCATTGTCATAAGGTCATTCCACAATACATCCCAAAGTACTGAACAAGGATCCCTTGCTGGGCTGAACTTCCTCTGAGCAATTATGTTGGAAGGTTTCTGTAATTGGAAAAGGGGCAAAAAAGAAAAAAGAAAAAAGAAGAAGAGGATTTTATCTTTGTTAGTGACATTGGGTATGTTAAAGGTGGAAGGGATGCAGCACCATAGATTGTTCATTTCAAGCTAACTTACTTGCAACAATATGACCCTACGGTGGGTGACCACAAGGATTCTTCCTTTTGGAAGTAAAAAGTGATCTTCATAAGCATCTGACAAGGCAAACTTTCCACGTACTTTAAATAGATCAACCTGGCCAAAAAATGAACCATATTCTGCCAGCTGCAATATAACCTTCATGATGCAAACAATGCAAATAGATTCAGAATCAAGGTCACATTTATAACAATACAAACGAAAACCCTATATGAGCTGTCAACACAAGTAAATAAAGGAAGATAGCTATTACAAATTTTGCAAAAAAGAAAAAAAGAGCTGCTGAAAATGGCCACAATTGGAAATTAGGTAAAACCTACAGGTCTGCACAATATTGGATAATAAAAAAGAAGGTATTTACACCTCAAGACTTAACCAATAACAAAATGGAAAATAATCATAAAAATCATAAGATGCAAGCATAGGCTTCCAAGCTGTGGCAAAAATGACCATTTTCTATGGCTGCATTAGATTTTATAGAGTAAAAGTGCAGTTCACTTGAGTGTCTAAATTCTAACTTATATGCCAGGTAACCAAGGCACAAAAGGTATGGACAGGATTGCTACTAATTAACTAATCTTTAGGAAAACAGGATAATTCACCATGTAATTATCAATAGAAGTATAACGCACTTCTTACCAAAAAGGGCTAACTGACCAGTGCTAATTTTGTAAAGAGGGTCCTGAGAGAAATATCTAGATATAAGTATAACCTTCAGCATTTTTGCATGAACTGCCAGATCTCCAAACATATTCCATTTCACATTTAAATTAATAATCAATAAATACACTAATTTGAAACATTCTTTCTTTAAATCTCTTCACAGCGGGGATATTAAAAAATATATATATGTCCACGTGAAATGTCTAGTTGGTCTTTTTATTAGACAATTATCTCCTTTAAACAAATCATCTCCAAAATACATTGGTCAACCAGATGCCTCATGGAAATTCAGTCAGCAAATGGGATATTTTCTAAAATTATTATTAGATAAATTACGATTCCCCCACCACTCCCCCCCTCCCCCCCCAAACAAAAAAAAAGGTGGGATCTGTTGGTGCTCTCCACAAGGAAAATAATATCATAAATTTGTAAGTGTACTAATATAAGTTAATTGGATCCACTAAGTTGAGTTTAACTTTTTATATTTTCATGTTGCAAGGAAAAAATATAATGTTTCTGTCAATTAATAGCATAGGGGAGGTATTTGAAGGACAGTATGGTAAATGAGGGAGGACGAGCTTGAAGTCATAACAAATGAGTGTTATTTTGCAAACTTGGAGGGAGATCAATGTGATTGCCCTTTTTTCCTTATATGTCTGCCAATGTCCATATAAAAGGAATCCAATTGTTTATAACAATTTAATCCATTTATCTTGTATAACCATATCTAGACAATGTGAAAATCATACTACTAATGTAAGCAATCCATAGTGTGATGAAAAACTAGTACCTGTCCCTGTGCTTTGTACTCATCATATGGTCGAAGCAAATTATCACCACCAATTACACGAGGCAGTCTCCTGCGGAGGAGTTGTTCATCTGAAGTTATAGCAGATGCTATCTTAACTCTCATAGCATTGGCCCCTTCGGTAGTTTTTGACAAAAGATCTAGAACTCCACTCACTGGTTGTGCAGCTGCACCTATTATTCCTTTTCCAACACCCTGAACAAATCCCTCAACACCAGAATTTTTGGCACCTTCAAGAGGCTTTGTCAATATGCCAGTAACGCCTCTAAATAGGCCTTTTGCAAGTGCTCCACCTCCCTCTCTGATAACATCACCAAGGTCCTCCACACCCTTCTTTTCCTGCCAGGAAAAAAGTTCATTACACACACACACACACGACTATTCATATATGCATACATATTCAATGACCAGCAGATGATCAATTGGCAAAAAATATCCATGAACATGTCAACGAGGAAAAGTACTAGCTGCTACATTCTTATTGTATACTCGAAACTATTACAGTAAACCCTAATAGAGTATATATAGAGACTAGAAGTTAGGGTTAGCCCAATATGGGCTTATAACATAACTGGACCTCTTGGGCCATTACATCATCATAAACCCAATATTTTAACAGAAACCTTATAAAACTTTCCCTTAAACTTAACAGGTATTCTATGACTACGCAATACTCTTGACGCACTTCCCCACTTCATCCACCTTGTTCTTATCCTATCTTTACATGTATGGTCTACACTAGATCTTAGAAGTTCATAATGTCCAATTTGCAGCAATTATAAGAAAATGAATGACAAATATGCAATATTTAGTAAACCTGTCTCTGACGGCTTTGAATGAACTTCTTGTCCATCGATAATGCAGCTACACCTTTACTCATATGTCCAAGTGCACTACTTGCATTACCCAATATGTCAACACCTGAGAGCAGTTGAAGAGGTTGGCTTAAAAGATCCTTCCGAATGTTCGAAATAGCAATACTAATCATGGAACTCTTTCTCATGCACACATTCTCATGGAACCTTTGATTTATCCTGACCTGATTAACAAATATAAAAATAAATCAAACTCACATTTTACACTATAATAATAGAATAATGTATGATGCCTCAAGAAAAAGTAGGTTTCAATATTACAAGAATCATCCACCACTTTCTTTTAAAGAGAGACAATCTCTCAAGAGTAAGTCCCAAGATTTATGGAATTGATAGCCTAAGGTTCCAATGACTGAGCTTTATCAAATATTATTTTGAGACTGAAGTGGTAGGCTTGGTGGACAGGCATACTGGAAATGATATACATGCAGCGTTATAATCTGATGCTACTACAGACACCATGCTTATGAACACATTGAAATCATCTAATGGGATGGGGTGATAACAGTCTTTGACACTTTGAAAGTCATTTTCTCAAAACAAATTTGGACCAAGCTACAACTTAGTGAAAATAAATTAAATGATAATGCTCTCATCATGAGCCTGTTGTTTACAAATAACATTGAGGGTGGTAATTTAGATTCAGATGAAAAGTTTGAACGTAAAACATCTAAAAATTTTCTCCAAGCTAAGGAATCATATTAAGACAGATCATAACACATACTGGCATACTCTCGGTGTTGCCCAATGCAGTCATCAAGGATGACCAAAATCCAAGTACACCCTTTGGCCGTTGACTTGGTGACATTGCCATTGAAACTTTGAATCGAACTTCTGAGGTGTTGAAGACTCTGAAATTTTCAAAGATGGTATTATTAGAGCAATTTCAGGAAACCAAATGCATAAAATAACCAGATTTAGAATTACAAGCATGAAGAGAGGTCCTTGCATACCCAATCTGAATGATTGGATCAACTGAAACAGCAGTGGTTTTAGTATCATATAATCGGCTTAGGTTCACTTGCTGAACCATTTCATGAAGGCGCCAAATAATGGGTTCATGAATGTTCACTAAAAAGGCAGAATTTTTGGGTCCCTGTTATAAAGCAATCAGTATAAATATAATTAATGTATGAAGGAAACAAATCGTTATATTTCTGCAAGGTATTTAGAAAATTGACAGCTCACTTGGACTCCAATATATGGATAGACACACAGATCTAATGAGCCATTTGATTGCATTGTCAAGGAAAATTTCAAGATATACTCATTTCCCTCCGCAACTCTCTGTGGCCGGAAGAGAACTGGCATTGGACTTAGGGGCAACTGGTTATCCACTTGTATTCCATGCATTCTTAATTTAAACCTGTAAAAACAGAGGTTGTGGAAGTTGCTTAGTTGAATGATGGAGATGATTGGATAACCAAAAAGAAAATAAGCACACCTAAGTAACCTGACCTGCCAAATTAAGCCATGTTTCAAAAAATCATAGAGTAAATTTTCTCTTTAAAAAAAAAAAAAAGAACAAAAACAAAAGACACCACCTATGGCTTAAAAGACATAAGCTCATCAACAACATCTAATCCATCACCTTTCCTGCCACATGTAAACTAATTGTATACCCATCACATTTCAAAATGTTTTTGAATTGCATTTTCCATTCAAAAAAAAAAAAAAACAGAATTATATTTATATATAAAAAGTTATATCTATCCATGAAAGTGTATTCATGCACTCTGGAGATATCCTAAACTCTTAAGATGTTTTACCATCCAAAAATGAAGTACAGAATGGAAAGAAAATCCTACCTACTGATCCCAGAGCCCAAACCGGTTGAATATGCTAGAAGAAGATTCTGCACTGAAAGGTATAATATTTCCTCAGGTGTATGGTCAATGATAGAGATTCCAAGCTCAGCCAGCTCAATAATTACATGAAATTCACAATCTGAGATTGATGATGATTGTTGCTGTTGAATGTCATTTCCAGAAAGCTGTGATGAAGCAGGTAAATGTCTTCTACTCAAGATTCCTTTAGGCTCATTTTCTGGCATCCAGTCACTGATCTTAATGATATTCATCTTCTCCTCTTTTAGAATTGTAACACGTAGAGCTTTAGCAGGTCCACCCACCATGTGAATTGGTTGGTGATCAAAAGTTTCATCAATATCAAACTTCTGAGATTTCAATGGATCGGTCCCGTCTACCAGGAGTTCCAACAAATGTCTTCTACCAAGATCTTCCCACAGAAAAGAAGCAGCTGAGTTTGGTAGAAGAAACTGCCACGAATCACTGGTACCATCCACTTGCCGAAAGTGAATGGGTAAAAACATCGAACGATTTTCAATCCTGCTTGTAGAAAGTTGATTATACTACTGAAGCATGAACCAAAACAACATATGCATAACAAAAATAGAGAAGGAAAAGTAAGAGGAGATTATTTTTTACTAGAAAATAATTGTTAAAGTATTGGGTTTATGTTGATGTAATGGCCCAAGAGGCCTAGTTATGTTGTAAGCCCATATTGGGCTAACCATACTTTCTAGTCTCTATATATACCCAGTTAAGGGTTCACTCTAATTGATTACTTGAGTATACAGTATAGATGCAGCTACTAGGACTTTATTCGGTGGATGTAGTCTGTTGGCCAAACAATGTAATCCCTGTGTTCTTCTCTCTTTCTTGCCTCCGCTTCTCTATATTATTTTATTCTTCTTTAACAATAACATTGCACTCACAATATGTAGAATAGAGAAAAAGAAACGAAATAGTTTGACTTAAAGAAATAAATGGAGACTCTGCAGGCCTATTTCTACAGTAAGAAGCACGGACACAGTTAAGGGTACAACACGATGACACAAGCAAGTTCGGAAAAATTATGACATGACAAGGCAAGCACAACACGGGTATGGCACCTCAAATGTAGTCTGTGTTTCCTAGTTTCTACATTAGTTTTTGAATCCATTTACCAGTTCAAGAAAATTTCACCACAACTTAATGAGAAGAATACTTCACCTATTTTATCATGCCTTCAGCATTTTTTACTGTTCAGATTGCACTTAAAAAGAAAATAGAACAGATACAGAAAGTGGCCTGAAAGATAAAAAGAAAAAAACCTGTAAGTGCTTGATAATGAATTTGGACGGAAAATAACTTCATAGCGCGAGCTCTTTCCTCCACTTCTTACTGCTACCCTTAACTGCATCTGATCATCTCCAACATCCTTCTTCAAACAAATGCGCATCACACCTTCATTACAAACACTGAATGGTGTACTCCATTTGTATCCATTTACCTGCATCTGAAATAGGGGAAAAAAAAATCCACTGTAAGTCACAGATATCATATTATCCAGTAAAGAATAAAGATGAACCCATGTCACTTTAAAAGTTCTATTGAACAGACCTTCAAAAGTTCAACTTTGGCAGAAGACTGCCAGCCAAAGGGTTTTGGGGGATCAGAGGGATGAACCCATGTCACTGACTGAGAATCACATTGCTGCAGGCAGAGACTGCAACCAACCCTATTAATGAACAGGGTGTGTGGCTGAAAATGAACCACCTGAACATGAATGAATAAGCAATTGTTAATTACTGAGGAGCAAATAAAAATTCACAATATATATAAATATAATATAGGGAACCTTTTTAAAGAAGAGCCCTTTGAACTTGCCTCTAGCATAAAACCTGCAGGCAACCAACCACACTCTCTAGAACCAGTTGCTAGGTAATCTAGGGGCTTTCACCCTTGACGGCTAAGTAGTCATTCAAAAATTATCATAGCTTTATTACCATTAAATTTGTCACATTTTGTCATGCAAATAAAAATTTTATATACAACAGACCGGCGTATGAAAATTTTCTGTTGTCACCCTAAAGATTTAGATCTAAGGCCTTTGAGCATTTTGGGATTTTCGATTTCCCTATAAATCATATGATGCAGGGATTCTAAGGGGGCCGCAGTTTAGGCTAAGAATTGATTAAGGGAAATGAGAGTTGCTTAGAACAGTGAACAAGGTGTGACAAAACCTTCTTAAGAGAAATCCATCTCTTGAAAATAGCACTAGGCTAATCTATGTAATTGCATTCAAAAACTAATCACAAAGTAACTACAATGTGGTACTTATACTATTTGCTTGGCATTGGAGCCTTCTAGATGCTTGACAAGTGTCTAAAACCTATTGGCTAATGCTTAAGCAATCATCTAACTAACTAACTAACTAACTATTCACAAGACGATTAGGATGCAACAACTTGAAATGCTCTGCATCATCATAGCCTCTTGTAACATGAATAATCAACAATTTTGGATTGATTTTTATCCTATGATGTAGAGCTCTGTTTTAGGTATTTCAGAATATCACTTATTTTATTTATTGGTTAATTATCTTTTCGGCCCAAAAACAACCATTTCACAGTTTATTTTAGTTTTAAAATCTTTCATACAAGACCAGGCAATACAGTCTGCGTCTGGTAAGGTTGCACAGAACAGACCATTATAGTCTATAGCTGTGCATAATAGACAGGATAACCATTTAGGTTTCTTAAAACCTGTACATATTGGCTGGCACAGGATGGGATTAACAACAGAAGATACACAACCAATGTGCAATTGAGTCAATTATTAAAAATTATAACATGATAACAAATGTGAGATCTACATACTGCAATTAATCACAGAAAGAAAACCAAAAAACAAGTACCGAAATTTATTTCAACCTTTGTTCTGTCTGAGGTCGTGTTCAGAACAGCTGAAAGCTTGAAGTACGATCCATCTGAATTGTATGCCTTGACTTCAACCCGTTCCTGAGGAGAAGTTTCAAAGTGTATCACATACTATGAAAAATTCCACACATAAGCGGATAAAAAACTATATCTGAAGTCATCATAATCTTGGGAATATTTAACTCTATCCAAGTCACCTTGTTTTCCAGCTCATGAAGAGAAATCCCAGGACTGTAAATTTCAGAATTACGAATGGCAACAGCAATGCCCACCCGTGAAGACAGACGTGCATCTTTGTTAGATGTAAATGATATAACTCCTGTTCTGCTTGCATAGTCTTGTGGAGAAAGCATGCTAGGAACTGGAGTAGTATCTTCGATCACTTCAAGTACTTGAATAATTCTTCTAGGGCCAGAATGCCTCCTGTCCATGGAGATTGTAGGATGTTTCAAGGCTATTTTTGCAGATTTAACTGCTCTGGAAAGTAACATGGAGTCTGCATCTGATTTCTCCAAAGGCTCCACTTCCACCACTCGATATGCTAAAGGCAGAGATGAATCATTAATAATCCAATATGGAACGAAAAACCTAATGGTTTTAGTAGCAGCACTTGTTCCTCCCAAGTCATGGTCAATGGTCACACGCAATCTCCTGCACATAGGATAATTATCGACATCATGCATACCATATGAAAAGTTATTCTTCATTTTAATTTTTTTTTTATTTGTAAGTTACACATGCATCCACTAGGTCTTGAACCCACTACCTCACCCTCCATCCCATTATTATGGGAGGAGGAAGTAGCAGTTGAGCTATATATCATTGGTATTCTTCATTTTAAATATTACAAGAAAGTAATGTGTTCCATTCATCACCATGCAGATAATTTGTCTAAAATGGGGAAAACAAATTGTTGACGAAGGCTACAAAATTTCACAAACGTTCATATATATTTTCCTTCTATTTCTTTTCCAACACCATCTAAAGCAACATCAAGGTTGTTCACTCTTTCAGTGTCCCAAATTTATGTTTTCAAAGTTACTTGTTCAATTAGGAATATTTGGCGTGAAGAAGTGCTAGAACTTTTAGGTGGTGTGAATGGACTATTTTAGAAGAGAAGCAGCAGTTTTTTAAACATTTTTTTGAGTAGATGCTGATTTCAGGAACATACCCTTTTGCTGAGTATTTAGTTGTTATGGATAATTTTAATCTTAGAGCTTAGCTAGGTCATTCATCTAGGATACCCCCTGTGTACTTGATGCAATAGTTTTTTCATCAATCAAAATTTTAATTATCAAAAAAATATATATAAATGCCTAAATATCAGGTAGAGAAGCTGTTTTCTGTATAACAGCAAGAATTGAACTCAAACCAAGCTTGACCTCATCATCAAGCTAGATTACATATCCAAGCTTAGTTCATTTTCTTGTCGAACAAGCTCAAGTTTGTTCAGGAGTTAATTGACTAACTTATTCTTTCCCCATATATAGTAAATACCACAATCAAAATTTTTTACCCCTCACCAAGCCTATGCTAATAATTAATAATTGAATTACAGAAATTGTTATTTGAGATAACCAGATATAATTATATTTATTTGTGAACTTATACAAATTAAATTCACCAACCCTGTACTGTTAAAAAATTATATAAATCATTATCACAAAATGGGCTACTTAAATTATCAATAAATTATAAATAATAATTTGAAATATTATGAACTTAACTACAAACTTAAACAACCCAATCTCAAGTCTATATAAGTATACATGTATAAATAATAAACATATAAAATATTATATACACTCAAATTGAACCTCAAGTCAATACAAGTATATTTGTTAAAAAAGCGAACATAAAATCAAGCGCTTTCCCATGCCAAGCCCAAGCTTTTTTGTTTATGAATAGCTCAGTTCATTCATAGCCCTAATAACATCACATAAATACAGAACTTGTTCACAGAAGATTTGTGTTTCATTTGTTTATTTCTTCCTTTCATTTGTTCAGAGAGAGAGAGGGTACATCCATAGAATGTAACAGGAACAGCTTTCAGAAGTGAAGTGAAACTTCCACACGTTGCACAAAAAAGGAAGATGTTTATTCAAACAAGAGGTTGTTGACACAACAGAAAGACTGAATCTGGTGACAAATACCTAGTGTCCCTAGGAATTCAAATAAGCGATAGCCAAGCCAGATTTTTGAACAACCAGTGGTAAAAATGTTCAAATGTACGGCTTTGTGGAAGCCATAAGCAAATCAATTAGAAATGATTGAGTTTTCAAAAACCTATTGCTACAGAGGGGAGTAGATGTCTACATTGTATAGGTATAACAGATCAATTAAAGATGAATCAACTTGAAACAGCAGAGGATCTAGAAAGAGAGGGCCATCTTAGGTTGAAAAGACACAACATTCAAATAAAAGAATCAAAGTGCTATGGTGGTTTCAGTTAAGCCTATATTCATCCACATTTCTTGTAAGGAAAAGATTGATTCAGTCCAGAAATAATTTGACATTGTACGTAACATAATTTATGCAAAGAGATTAACTTTAGTAGGATTTCTTAGCTCCGGAACTGAAATTAAGAAACTTAAGAACCAGAATGCAAAGAGTTGGCACACCCTTGTATAACAGGGGAAAAAAAAAAGGTTCTTTTGGAATCACAAACCTTTTACTTTTCTGGTGGACCATCCAGAAAGACGAAACATGGTTACTGGAAGAAAGATCCAAAATAAGAATAGGGTCCTGCCAAAAGAATAAATAAAGAAAAAGGAAATAATATGTATCAGAGGCAAATATTCCACGTATAGGAATTTTTACTTACAAAGAACAGTTGCATGTATATATTTAGACTAAAGTTAATACCTTCTCCATAATCCAACCACCCTGAACAAATAATGTAAGATATATAGATTTCTGAATATCAGCTGAATATATGTGTACACTCCTGCGTGAAGAGATTATACCACGTTGTCGCTCAACACAAATCCCTTCTTTTGTTTTTTCCCAGACTGTGAACTCAGCGGGACAAGGAAGTCGATTTTCCAACTTTAAAGGAGAATTAATAGATATTCTCCAATCATAAACAGGTGCATTTAGTTCAGTATGAAGAACCGAGGCATCTGCACCTACACTGAGCCAAAATTGTCTGCTTCCAGTGTTAGAACAATGCAGAAGTATATCCTTCTTCTCAAGTTGATTCAAATTGATTGTAAGATTGGGCATTTTAGTTTCCTGCTTTTGTCTATAGAGTGAACCTTGATCGATGCAGGGCTGGTCCTTTCCGTATGCATAACCAGAACCAACAGCGACTGCACAACCCCATGAGTAAGGGGCCTCAGGAAGATCAACACAAGGACGGACTAGTAAACACTCATTAGAATCCTTGGACGTACTTCTCCAAGGTAAAACAGCAGAAGCACCAGAAACTATGTTAAAACTATTTGTTCCTGAAGAGCGATTCTGACCATGAATTAAAGACACATGACATATGGAAATATCCAATTTAACATCTGTATCATTTACAACTGTTGCAAGACCCCTGAAAATTACGTGCTTCTTGCCATTTTTCCTGACAACTTCCATAGCAAAAAAATCATTCTGTAATGATTTGGGGACCACTGACACTGGAAGCAATGACCGAATACATTCCCATTCATCCTCTGAGCTAAGCCCAACCCAAAATCCTATGTCTCTATCTGTAACATTCTCACTTTCTGAATCTGCTTTTAAGTTTGCAATAGTCTTCCTCTCAAAATAAGTTGTAGATGCCAAAAGTAAGCCTTGGTCATGCATGTCTTCGACATTGTTTTGCTGGGCCAGCAAAAAGGAACAATGAAGCCAAAAATTATATTGAAGAAAATGAGTATCAGTAAGCATAAACAAAATGAAATAAAATTGCTCACCATCCTCCTTAAAGGATATGACACAAGATTCTGAGCATTATATGGGTGATTCAACATCCTCACTGAAGCTACCTTCTTCAACATATTTGCACTATGTCCAACAGAAAAGGAAAGGGACCCAATGACTTCACCTGGTAACAAGGCACCAATTTTTAGATTATATTAAATATAACTAAGAGGAAAATTCTGATGATTCTCCATAACAAGTACAAAGTAGCGTAAAAGGTAGGGGAAGAAAACCACACCAAGACTTGATGCAATACTATATCTTTCTGAAAACAGAACTCCAGATAAATATTGACCCTTTCAAAGGTACCACATGAAAGAGATCACTTAAACAATACAGATTATTGTTTCTATAATAAAGTGAACCTGAATCCCGTGAGAACATTTCAGAGGAAGCATGGTTGAAGATAAACACGTTGGTTTCCATAATCAATACAAGGTAAGGGTTATGCAAGGAGTAAGAATTCACTTGAACAATAAATGCTGCACTAATCTTAAATTTAATAGAGAATGTGAAGCAGCCCAAGTGCAGAAATGAATAAAATCACAAAGTTTGAACCCATAGATGCCTTAGCAACTTTATTTGAAGAAATTCTATTCCAGAGGTTCATGGTCCAGTAACACATACCTTTTCCAGCTTTTGCTGCAAGGTTTGTCACCTCTACTTCCAACTTAGCTGGGGCCTGCATCATATACATGTTGGGATTCTTTTGAAAAGGTAGAATTGTAGGCAAGTTTACGAAAACTTCATCAAGAATAAAAAATACAAAAAAGTACAAATATAAATGTAGGGAGCATGTAATAAGTGTGGAAACAAAATAAATTTACAGAGATATAGATGAACTTCTAAAACACCAAATTACATGCAAATGTCAAATAACAACAGAAGTACGCTATTCTATAAAACTGAAATCCCCATATGGGGAAACATTTGTATGAAAATAATCTTGCAGTCAAAGAAGCACAAGGAAGCCTGTAAGAAATTTACCCCAGAAATTTTTCAAATAAAGTTCGAAGAGGGGAGAGAGAGTAAAAAATAAATCTTGTATCATGATGTAGCAAAAAAATATAAGACAAAACAAAAGCATACATTTCCTGTAAGGAGTTCATAAAATACGGAATAAGAGAGAGAATGATGCAATGAGAAAAAAAACCTCTTCCAAAAGCAGCATTCCACAAAAAATCATCACAATAATAAATCTAAATTGCACCCTCCACTTTAGCTTATAGATACACTTCTGGATTAGCAAAACTTTTGACCAATGAACAGGTTGACATGTCCAAAAATCTGACTAAAATTAGATTGGCACGTCCATAATATCTGTCCAATAAAAAACAATTTATATCTACAGGTTTCTGTATTCCATTCTTGCTTGATAATTAAAGAATTCTCAAGACTAATTGCTTCATCAAGCCCTTCCAACAAACCCAAAACCTTGGAAATTTGATCAACTCCATATCCTGCTAGTTTGAAGTAAAAAAAGGAAAAATCACCTTCCTTTGATGGTCCAACCATATCCTCCAATACAAAGCTGTCCTAGGATAACAAGAGAATACCTAATATTCTTTTTGATAAGTAAAAAAATTATTGATGAGAAAGAACTACCTAGTGTATACTGGATGTCTACATAAGATAACTTACAAGAAAACAATGTATTACGAACAGAATCACAGAGAATCTATGAAATCTACAATAGAAGACATTTTGTTCAGACTTGAAAAAAGAGAGGGTTCAACAAACCATGGAGGTTTCCAAGTCCTCAAAGGTGTGCTGATGCCTTCCTCTCCAGTCTCTACAGTATCCCCAATAGACATTGGGGGACAAGGTTCAGACAACAATTTTTTTCAAACCAACATACCAAGCTGTCTTAGACTAACAAGAGAGTGCTCAATATAATATACATTTGGAGGACTTTGAAAGGCAAAGGTTTATAAAACTGTGACTCTAGGATGAAGATGCCTCAATCCAATCCAATCCAATCTAATAAAGAGGCAAAACGAGATTTTATTTATTTATTTTATTTTAAAGATTGCAGCTCGAATGGCCCAAAGAGACAGCGAAAGATAAGCCTTGGCCAAACTAAAGAAAACATTCTAGTGCGCTAGATATTATGATAGATGCTTGCAACCAACACTTAATTTTCTGTATATTTTTATACCCACTGATTATAGTTTTGGTGCAATGTCTCCCTTCTAAGCCATCTAAATTGATAGCTCACAAGTGAAATAAGTTAATTCTAATAAGAACATAAAAGCAAAAGAGAATAAGTATAGCACAAATTAAAGCTATCTCATAAGATTTTTTTTTTTTTTTTGGATAGGTAATAGAAGTTTTATTGACTAAAAAGTACACCGTGTTCATGATGGTCAACACACTGTACTTGAAACAAATAAAAACAAATCCAAGAGCAGAATATGATACCTTTCGAGGAACTTCAAATATGAAAAGTTCATTCCACTTCACAGTGCCTGTATCAAGCTTATTGATTTTTGAAACTAAAGGCTTAACACATTTAGTCCTTGCACTCTGAGGAAAAAGCTTTCGTTGATCTGTTGCCTGACTATCAATGACAAGGCGCAAAGCACAGAAAAAGTTATGGCTATTGCCATCATCAATGACAGGTAGACCCTGGAAAATATAGAAAAAGTTATTTTCTTTCAAGAGGCAGTAGTGAATATGAAAAAATGAATATCTTGACTAAGAATTTCATAATCTTTAGACAGAATTACAACCTTAGCTTCAAGAATCTGCACAGCTATATAATAGCGTGTATCCCTCGAGTCATCCACAGCATTCAACCTGTCTGAAAACCTTGGAGGTGGAATCCAAACAGAAGCACTGTCACCATGATGTAGCTGGTCAACTTTATCTGAATTTTGCTCAACTTTTTTCAGATAAATATCACACCCAAGTTTATTTTCTAAAATCACAGTCTGAAAATCATCTTCATCCAATGCAGAAAAAGTTGGATCTTCTCCATGTCTCTGATGATCACCAGCTTCCTGCAAAGATAGTGAGCTAGTAAAACATTGAAAAAATCTTCTTAATATGAAAATCAGCTCAAGATCAAGACCTCATTTAGCTTTGTTGCTTTCTTTTCAAGTTCTAATTGCCTTCTCCATGAAAGAATGCTCCCTACAAAATTCTCAAGATTTGCAGCACTGACATTTATGTTCAGCATACTTGTAGCAGCAACACGCACTCTCTTCCCAAGTTTTGAGGGTTGGTGTATGTTGGTATCATAAGTTTCAAACCTTAAAAAAGGTGAAGTAAAATAACATTAATCAAGGGCAAAGAGATTTAAAATTTATAAAAGGAATCAAAAGGAAAACCAAATTTTACTTAAATATTCCATCAAATGGCTCAATAAGGGGCTCCCAGGCTTCTAATTGTGTGTTGAAGGCCGATGAGGCAATAGAGCAAATCAGAACTGCATTTATTGCCTCTAGTTGACCGTGTGTTGCAAGCTTGATATTGGTGATTGTTGTGTCAAATAGTGGTGTCATCTGAAAGGGTTTAAAATGTATCATAATAAATACATAGATTAGAAGAAACGGAAACTACTTAAGCATCAGAATCTAGGTGTTCAGGTCATTTAAAAAAACAAACCATTCCACACATGCTGTCAAGAATGGTCAAAGAGAAACGTCTTAGCTTCAACTCAGCAGTTATGTTCTCCTGGGCCTTTGGCTTCACTGAATCACCAATGGTGTAAGCCAAATGACTTGCTGGTTTTTTCAGATCAGCACGAGCAAGAAAAGTAAAGGCCTACAGAAACAAAAGACTACTATAAACATTATAATTTCCCTCTCTCTAGTAAAAGTTTAAAATGAACACTACGCTATACAGATAACATTGGATCTTATCATCCTTATCCAAAAGTGAAAAGAAAAATCTAAATATAAATAAAAGAAACAGTTAGAAGTATGTAGCGACATAATTAAATCATTGGTAATTTAACATTGTATCAAAGCTAAAGGTCCTGAGTTCAATCTCTGTCTCCTCCACTCTATCTCTTATTTAAAATCCCACGTATTAGGCCTCACCTATTAAAAGGGAGTTTGAGCCCACACGTGAAGGGAATTGTTAGAAGTATGTGGTTAAATGATCTTAAGCTTTTGGGAGAATCTGTAATTTAACATAAACATTTGAGGAAGGAAAGAGAAGTTCAAGATTTACAATTCAAATAGGGAAGCCAAAAAAATCTAGACAACAAGATCAGAGTCTTGGATAAATGAGCATTCACTTAAACCTGATTTTCAACTTTCCAAATGCTCCAGCATTGAGATGATTTTGAACTTGAAGATCTTGAAATGGGATCGTCAAGAATATTAGCTTGGCTAACAAGATCCATTCTGGGACAGCAAAATGAATCCAGGCGAGGTGCTTCATCTATTCTGGAGACCACACATCCTAGAGAAGCATAACCAGGAGGAGCACTTGGGTACCAGAAGAAAATGTCATCAAAACCTTTTCCCGTGATATGGGCAACTCTAGTAAACTGCACAGGCTTTGCAGAGATTTCGGGACTATTGGCCTTGAATATTATGCCCAGAGCAGGTGGTTCGAAGCTGAAAGGGATGAAATTTAACTAGACATTGTAAATAGGAACTCATAAAGAGATTAACAGAAATATAGATTAAAAATAACTAAAATATACAATAAAGAAAATTTGCAAGATAGAAAGGTCTCACCCTTCGGTAATGCAGTCACCCAGTATGGCATAACCTGGACGTGCAATAGGTCGCCATATTGAGACTGGTCGCCGGAGGTCACTACCCTTGTCCCACCAGATTCGTTCGAAGTTGGGGATTGCAATATAACAATTAGTTGCTTTTGAAATTGATCTAACAATGTCCCATCCAGATGAATTTGCACTCTGTTCATTTGTTTGACTTCTGTAGCCATGATCATCAGTCAAATCTGAGGCTAACTCTTCCGGGGCAGAATGATGCCGATTTGGGTTCACAAGAAGATGATTCAGGTCAAAACTTTTTTCTTTGGTAGGGCATTCAGCTGAAGGATGGGCAAAATATGATCCAACAACATTGTCTAGACGCCAGATGCTAAATCCATTTGTGAAACAAGAATTTGAAGGGGCACTAAGTATACATTCTAAACTCATTGTCGATGTGACTAGGTCCGAGCGTATGCAATAGACAACATGATTTGGTGGTGGCTGGTTTCCTATATTTGCTACACACCCCAATGCTGTGTATCCAGGCGGTGCAACAGGCATCCAAAGAGAGCAATCACTATCAAGATCAGGATGGCCTTTACCTCTATCAAATCCTTGAATACCAGATAACAAACCAATGAGATTGAAACCAATGGGCTTCCTCACACGCCCATATGTATTACTCACTGCCATCACTGCTTGTGAAGGAGGAATTGGCCTGATCATATTATGACAAACCAAATTTAGCAAAACATAGCATCTAAAATATATATACATTCACATTAAGTCCACAACCAAGCTATCATACTCACCCCACCCCCCTAAAAAAATACAAGAAATTTCAAAGTCCTCTTTCCGGACATGTTTTTCCAGGTCCATTAAGCATTACAATTTCACCCATATTTGAGGGGGCTGAATGAGAAGGATAAGAGGCTCCAAATTAGGAATCTTATCAGAATATGATGGGCTGATGTCATTTGCCTACAGGAGACAAAGATGGAACTTATCACTATGGGTTTAATTAGAAGTCTTTGGAGTTGTCAACACGTTGATTGGGTTTATTTGAGTTCAATTGGTGCTTCAGGTGGGATTTTGGTTATGTGCAATAGGAGAGTGGTGGAGAAGTTAGAAGAAGCTGTAGGTCAATTTTTGGTGTCCTGCAGATTTAGAATATGGGGAATAATTTTGAATGGGCATTTACCAGTGTATTTGTCCTAATGTGGATAGTGAGAAAAGGCTGATGTGGGAGGAATTGGCAGGTCTCTATAGTTGGTGAAATTTGTCTTGGTGTGTGGGTGGTGATTTCAATGATGTTCGCTTTTCTTTCGCTTTTCTTCTGAACGTTTGGGGGCTGAGAACTTCACTCAATTTAGGCACAATTTTTCAGATTTCATTTCCATTAATCGGTTAATGGATATCGCTTTAGAGGGTGGTAATTATACTTGGTCCAATTCCTTGACTAGATCTAGGATAGATCATTTTCTCTTTTCACCTGGTAAGAACACTATCCAAATATCCATAAAAAAAACGGCTTGTTAGGGTCTAATCAGATCACTTCCCGATTTCTTTGGAGGTGGATATATTCATCAGAGACGAAGGCCTTGTCGTTTTGAGAACATGTGGCTTCAAGTGGATGGTTTTGTGGGGAAGGTGAAGAATTAGAGGGACTCTTATCACTTTTATGGAACTCCTAGTTACAGGCTAGCAATAAAGTTGAAAGTTCTCAAGAAAGATTTAAAGAAGTGGAATGAAACAAAGTTTTGAAATACAAACATTAAGAGAATGAATTTGTGGAATGATTTGAATGCCTTGGATTCTAAAGAGGAAAGTTTTCTTCATCTGCTGATGAGAAGCTTGAAAAAGAGAGGATTCACATGGAAATAGAGAAGACCTCCTTATTGGAAAAAATTAGGTGGCAACAAAAATTGAGGGTGCTATGTTTAATGGAGGGGGATTGCAATACAAATTTTTTTCACTGAATGGCTAATTCTAATAGAGGAAATAATAGAATTGGCAGCCTGAAGATTGAGGGAGTGTTGACATCAGATCAGGAAGTTATTGAAGATGGGATTATTAAGTTTGATAAGAACCTCTACATGGAACATAGGGTCCATTGCATCAAAGAATGGAAGATAGGGTCCATAGCCCCCACATGGATGAGCTGATTTTTCCCAGGAATTCTGAGGATAGGCCTGACTGGAACAGACTGGTTGGAGTGACCTTTTGATGAAGTAGAGATTTTTGGGGTGGTCAAGGATTTTAATGGAGATAAAGCTCCCTGACCCAATGGTTTCCCTATGGAGGCCATTATTAAAACGGATATTCTGGAAATCTTTTAGTATTTCTTTGATAATGCTTAGTTTGAGAAACTTTGAATGCCACTTTCATTTCCTTAATTCCTAAAAAAATTGATGTAGTTGAGGTAAACGATTTTCAGCTTATTAGTTTGATTGGGGGGTGTATAAAATTATTGCTAAAGTTTTAGCTAACATACTTAAGATTTTCAGCATATTTCTTTGATAATGCTTAGTTTGAGAAACTTTGAATGCCACTTTCATTTCCTTAATTCCAAATATAGCAAATTTCATAGATGTTCCAGGGTGAAAGTAAGGCTCATTCCCAATGAAATATTTAGGTCTTCCTTTGGGTACAAATTTCAAAGATAGTTCCATTTGGAACCCTATTATGGAGAAGATGGAGGGGTAATTAGCAGGATGGAAACGGTTGTATCTTTTAAAAGGAAGTAAAGTTACTTTAATTAAAAGTACTTTACCTAATCTAACAACTTATGTCCTATCTTTTTCCTATCCAGGTGGAAGTTGCAAACCATATTGAACAACTTCAATGAAACTTTCTTTGGAGTGGTTAAAACCCACCTGGTGAAATGGGCTACGGTTTGTGCTCTTCAATCAAGAGGCTTGGCTATTAGAAGTTTGACAAGTTTCAATAAAGCACTGGTTGGAGATTTGGGAATGAGCAACAGGCTTTGTAGAGGGGAGTGATAGGGATTAAGTAAAGTTGTGAAAGAGAAGGTTGGTGCTCTCTTCCCGTAACCGGTCCTGATGGAGTGAGTTTGTGGAAGTCTATTAGTCGTGATTGGCCTTCTTTATCTCGTCATATCCAATTTGAGATTGGGGTTGGGCCTATTGTTAAATTCTGGCAGGATGTTTGGCGTGGGGCCACCCCTTTGAGAAGCGTCTATCCAGAATTATTCATTATAAGTCAAAATATGGAGGTAAATGTGGCTGATCTAATGAAATTCCCAAATGTTGTTCTCTTTTGGGATTTGAATTTTGTAAGAGCCATCCAGGATTGGGAATTGGAGACTTTATCCACTTTCATGGATGGTATTTATGGAGTCTCTTTGAGGGGAGTTAGGAAAGATAAGATTTGTTGGATGCCTGCTAATAGGAGAGATTTTGAGGTTCGTTCCTTTTACCAAATATTGACTAAAATATTAGACTAGTCCTTTACTTGGGAGACTATTTGGAAGCCCAAGATCCCTCCTAGAGTTGCTTTTTTTGTTTGGACTATAAGTTTGGGGAATATTTTGACAATTCCTAATCTTCAGAAGCAGAAAATTTGGATTTTAGATTGGTGCTGTACGTGTAAAATAAATGTGGTGAATCAGTACATCACCTCCTTATCCATTATCTTGTTGCCTCTGAAATGTGGTCTATGGTGTTCACCTTGTTTGGCACTCATTGAGTTATGCCAATGATGGTGGCTAAGCTTTTGGCTTGTTGGCAAGGAAAGTTTGGGCGTCATTGGAATGACGCTTTTTGGATGGTGGTCCCTCATTGTTTGATGTGGCATATTTGGTAGGAGAGAAATAACCGGCACTTCAAGGATTTTGAAAAAGTAGTTCCAGATCTTAAAGTTTTCTTCTTTAAGATTCTTTTGGATTGGGTTGCAGTGTTAGACTTTTGTTCTATTTTTTCAGTCCATGGTTTAATGGACACTTGTACTTTAGGCACTTGACTATACTTTGTCCCTGATGTATACTTCTGTATACTCAGGCGACATTTCTTTTCTTTTTTTTCTTTTTTTTTTTAACATCTTTTTCATTACTTATCAAAAAAAAAGAAAAAACCATTATAAATCCAAATAAAGGTCTCTCTCTGACTTTGTCTCTCTCTGGTAAGCAAATTAACTCGCACAACCATTATAAATCCAACTCGTGACCTAAACCTCCACCAATTGTTTTTCACCTAATGGTAAGTTACACATGCACATCGAGTCTAGAACCCGCAACCTCACCCTCCAACAGTTGTTTATGGGAAGAGATGCCTTTTGATCCAATGACCATTCAATTAACCATATGAACCAACTAAAGGATCATTGAAAAAGCACTTCTATATCTCATCCTTTGAATCTCAATTTAGGTATTGATTAACCATTAAAGTAGAAAACTACAAGAGTGATGTAGCCACACAAATGTGGGAAGGTAAGAAAAATATAAGGCAGGATGGTTTATGAGAAACTTAGAGTCAACAGAAATTACACCAAACTGGAGTAAGAGCCTGAATTTGTCAATCATAAACAAAAGATAAAAAATGGTGACTAGTTCAAACTACTAGCAAGCTACAAAGGATGCTACTAAGTTATGTCATTTTCTATATTCTGTTTTGTCTTCAAAATAACTAGATGAAAACACAAGGAACCACATTTCTATTTCAAGTAAAAAAAACATCATTGTATCAAAGAATCATAAGCAAGTATGTGGCACATTCCTATCAAAACACTCGTTCTAGTAACATCACATATTATTTTATTAGTCACTAACATGAAAACTATAAATTATCGTACTAAAAAGAAAAATTTTCAAATCAATTTAATGTAACTCTACCTTGAAGTCACACAATCTCCCAATATAACATAACTTGATGGAGCTCGAGGTCTCCAAAAGGTAAGGTTATTACGGGTCCCATTTTCTGCACAATATACCCCCATATGTATGTAAGAAAAGAGCAGAAAGTCAGTTAAGACTCAGAGAACCAGTTCATGAAGCTACAGAGCAAACTACTCTAAAGAACAATCATTGATGTCTAACAAGAATGTAATAATCAATCAAAATTAAATTTACTCTAGTTGATGTGAAGACAACCTTTTGGGGACACCCATAGCCGGTCAAAGTTGGTACAGGGAGCAAGGGGTATTGCATTTCCAAATTCTAATGCAGCAGCTGCCTGCTTTTGCAGATTGAGAATGACAGAAATGGCACTAAGTGAAAGATGGATACATATATCAGTTGATATCAGAGAAATATTTGTTTTGTCTTTAACAGAAGTATATCCCCCTGAAATATCCACTGGATCAAGAATGATAAAACCAGAACCAGCCTCGACAGTGAGATCTTTCACCAAGGCTCGAATCCAGGTATCATTTTCTTTTGATGCAAACCTGTTCAAATAAATAAGTTATCTACTAGTAAAAGCATAAAATTTGTGATAAATGTTTGCATCCACAAAATTGAAATGAAGATTTTATTTCTCAAAAATAATGCCATTAGAGTATTAAAACTCCTCCTCTAGAAGGCTGAAAGAAAGATACAAATTTCACAAGTAGACCAGACAAAAGAAGAACAGACGTGACAGAAACAAGTGAAAAGACTTCTAATACAAATATCTCTCAGAAACTCTTCATTTGCTAAAAGGAGATTCTCAAGTGAGAGCCCAAGCAGGATGGAGATATTCACCTCCATAGAGTAATATCAAGTATGGCACACAATACAAGTAGGCTTCTGAGCCAGTCATGTGGACCACACTATACTAACAAAAGGTGCAGCTGAACAACAAAGCTTTACTTAGAAGTGTAAAATACACAACACAAATATAACATGTTACACATGCACACATCAACATAAGGCAATAAAATATACCTTCCTATAATCTACAATTATGAAATTTTAGGAGCATGAGCATTACTCAGGAATATGATCGAAACTGTTCTTTAAAAAGTTTTCTTTTAGTTATCATGAGATTTAGAAGCTGAATTCGTCTAATAAATCCCTCGATCTTTACCATAAGCCTTTTCTTGTATGCCAATCTTATGTTTCACAAAGAGAGAGAGAGAGAGAGCTAAGTCTTAATACCAAACATCAAAGGCATTAATTTCTTGTTAATCATAAATTTTTACTTCATTGATATCTCCTATAAGATACCTCCTGGGAATGAGGACAAACTGATTAGCCCATCAGGGGCGAAAAGTCCCTAAATGATGCAATTCATTTTTGAAGCTAGCTGTTACTAGCTTATGTTGTATAATAAGTAGTTTCTTTTTACTTTTTATAGCCTTTATCACTCTTAATAGAAAGTTAGTTAGCTGATAGGTTATTAGTGATAAGTGCAATAGCCTATTAATTAGTTAGAGAAATTAATTAGGCTTTGGCCAATCACATGGCAGCCACATGGTGGTTCTTGTAACTAGCTCAACAGCTTGCATATGTAACTATAAATAAGCAAGGCTGCCCTCATTATAACTAGTTGAATTTGAATTCTAGAAATCTCCACCTAGGATGCACGGACGCAGCGCCAGAGGAGCCGCACCCGTGTCTGACACGGCAGGACGCGGCGACGCGCGAGGGACGCCGCTGCTCGCCCCTCGATGCCGCGTCCTACCACGTGTTTTTTTTTTTACCCCCGACTCGCGCTAACGTGGCTCAAACTCGGCCCGATTTGCGTTGAATCAGCTGATTCGCGCGACTAGGGCCATATCAGCTGATGCCGGCGAAACAACCGAAACGGCCGATTCAGGCCAAAATTCAAAAAAAAAAAAAATGGTGCAAAACACACCGTTTGAACTAAATAACAAACCCTAAAGGTTGGAACTCTCTCACGCATTTCTCACTTCATCCAAACACCAAACACTTGCTCTCTCTCACTCCGTCGCTCGTCTCTCTCTGTACTCTACCTGCCGTGTGCTGCTCGCTGCTCCTGCTTACTTCGGCCTTTCCAATTTTCTTTGCCTTCACTCTCTGCCTCTCTGTCTCTGCTATCCGACCTTCACTCTCTGCCTCTCTCACTCTTTGTCTCTGCTATCCGTCTCCCCTGTGAGACACAGCCACTCAATCACTTCATTCAAACTTCAGCTCTCTCTCACTCTCACGCATTCTCAACTCAGATATTGATATAAAGCTTTCAATCTTAGTTTGATTTGTGATTTGTGAATCTGTGAATTTAAGTTTCTTTTCAATTTTAGTTTTATTTAGTTAATAGTTATTATTTGTGAATCTATGAACTTGGGTTTGATTTATTATTTTACTTATTTAGTTAATAGTTATTATTTGTAGGTTAAATTGAATCTATTGAATTTGCAATGGATGAAGTTACTAGCACAGAAACTTCACCTTCATCTAATCAGCCAAATGATGAATCTCCTCTTTGGCAGTATGTGAATAAAGTAGAAAAACCACCTGGTGCATCTGTTAAATCAAGGGGAAGCACATACTTTAAGTGCAACTATTGTGGTGTAGTTTATATGAGGTCCTATTCTAGGGTTAAGGCTCATTTATTAAAAATTCCTAATAAAGGTATTAAACCATGCCCTAAGGTGACACCAAGTCATAGGCTGAAAATGCAGCAAATGCATGATCAAGTTAAGAACGATAAGTTAGAGAGAGAACGAAGAAATCAAATTCCCTTACCCCCACCTTCCCTAGGCCGTGGGCCTATGCCTATTTCCCATTTCAGAGACATGAAAGGAGTGATAGTACAAATCCGGTTGATGGTAAGAGGAGGAAGGTGACTGTGAATTCTCCTTTGGAGAAAGCATTCCAAAATAATGCTAGACATGAATTGGATAGCAGAATTGCTAGGATGTTTTACACCGGTGGAATTTCGTTTAACTTTGCAAGGAACCCATATTATCGTAGTTCCTATTCATATGCCGCTACTCATAGCATTCTAAGTTATGTTCCTCCTGGATACAATGCCTTAAGAACAACACTTTTGCAAAGAGAAAAAGCTCATGTTGATAGACTTTTTAAACCAATTAAGGATTTTTGGGTTGAAAATGGTGTAAGTATAGTTTCTGATGGATGGTCAGATCCACAAAGGAGGCCTCTTATTAATATTATGGCTGTATCAGATGGGGGTCCTGTGTTTATAAAGGCAATTGATGGGTCAGGTGAGTTCCAAGACAAACATTATATTGCTGGTGTGTTGAAGGATGCTATAAAAGAGATTGGACATGAAAAAGTTGTCCAAGTCATCACTGATAATGCTAGTGTGATGAAGTCTGCTGGATCTCTTATTGAAGGTGAGTATCCTAAAATATTTTGGACACCCTATGTTGTCCACACTCTCAATCTAGCTTTGAAGAATATTTGTGCAGCAAAAAACACTGAAAAGAATGAAGTTCCATATGAGGAATGTAGTTGGATTACACATATTGCTGATGATGTATCCTTCATACGTGTTTTTATCATGAACCATTCAATGAGGTTGGCAATGTTTAATGAATTTTGTCCATTAAAACTGCTCTAAGTTGCTGATACTAGATTTGCTTCGGTTGTTGTAATGCTAAAAATGTTGAAGTTGATAAAAATATGCCTTCAAGCCATGGCTATTAGTGAGCAATGGGCTTCTTATAGGAAGGATGATGTTGGGAAAGCTCAAAAGGTGAAAGAGATGATTCTAAGTGATCTTTGGTGGGATAGGGTTGATTATATCCTTGAATTCACAGCACTTATTTATGATATGATACGAGTAGCTGACACAGATAAGCCTTGTTTTCATCTTGTGTCTGAGATGTGGGATTCAATGATAGAGAAGGTGAAAGCAGCAATATATCGGCACGAAGGCTTGGAAGATGATGAGTATAGCTCATTTTGGAGTGTGGTGTATGATATACTCAATGATCGTTGGACTAAAAATTGTACTCCACTACACTGCTTGGCTCATTCCTTAAATCCTAAGTAAGTACATTTATTTTCTATTTTCTTTAGTTCCCCCTTCTAGTAAAACACACATTTCACAGCACCTATTTATGATATGCTACGAATAGCCGACACAGATAAGCCTTGTCTTCATCTTCTATATGAGATGTGGGATTCAATGATAAAGAAGGTGAAGGCAGTATTATATCGGCACGAAGGCTTGGAAGATGATTAGTATAGCTCATTTTGGAGTGTGGTGTATGATATACTCATTGATTGATGAACTAAAAATTGTACACCACTACATTGCTTGACTCATTCCTTAAATCCTAAGTAAGTACATTTATTTTCTATTTTCCTTAGTTCACCCTTCTAGTAAAACACACGTTTCATCTATATTTGTTTTTTAATCTTTAACTAGGTATTACTCCATTGAATGGCTTTCGGAGAATCAAAAACGCATCCCTCCACATCGGGATAATGAAATTTCTATGGAAAGGAGCAAGTGTTTGGATCGATACTTTGAAGATGTGAATGAATTACAAGGGGTGAAGTTTGAGTTTGCTACATTTTCATGAGGGAGGTTTCCTTCACCAGATGCCTTGATAGATAGGTGGGTCTTACAACCTTTGCTTTAGTGGCAATACCGTGGCAATACCGTGGATCCGCATTTCCAACTCTTCAAACCCTTGCCCTTAAACTTCTTGGACAACCTTGTTCATCCTCATGCGCTGATAGGAATTGGAGCACATACAAATTCATTCATTCCTTAAAAAGAAACAAAATGGCTCCTGCACGCACTGAGGATTTGGTATATGTGTATTCTAATCTTCGACTCTTGTCAAGGCGCAATGAGGAGTACGTACATACAGCAACAAAAATGTGGAATATTGCAGGAGACTCTTGGAATGAGAGCGACATACATGGAGGAGCTGGAATTCTTGAGAATGCAACTCTTACACTTGATGAGCCAGAGTTGGAGGCCATGGTTATTGGGAATGCTAGCACTAGTGCTACTACTAGTGAAAGTGAAGTTCGAAGTGAAGCTATTGATCTTGATGATGATGAAGTTGGTGTTTGATTGTCTTGTTGATTGTTTTTTATTTAGTTTTAGCTTCAAACTTATGAGTTGTATTCTAATTTCCGAACATCATAGAATATTTTAGTTTCAATCTTGTGGGTTGTATTTAATTTATGAACATCATGTTTTAGTTATTATCTACTATTGCTCTTAAATTTGGTATATGTTTATATAATGTGAAAAATTATACTTAGCAATATATTAAAAATATAAATAAAAATATTTTTAATAATTTTTTAATCATTGAGTCCCGCCGCACCCGCACCCGCACCCACCATTTTCAAAAATTGCCGAATTCCGCACCCGCACCCAAGTCTCGAAACGCACCCGTGCTTCATAGATCTCCACCTATGAGGTATTATTCTAAGAGTGTGTCTCTTGAAGAGCTAGTTCATTCCTTCTTTTCTCTAAGCAACTTAGCTTTTTAAAACATCTTCCTTTTCACCATTTTCCTCAATCACTAGATTACCTAGTAACTGGTTCTTGTAGGTGAGGTCAATTTCTCGTAAGAGTTATATAATACAATATGCTTTGCAACATGCAAATAATTTGAGTGAAGTTCTCCTACGTTATCAAAAAAAAAAAAAGATATACCCTATAAGGCTATAACCATAGTCGTAAGTATCGAATACGCGAGAAAGGCATATCATAAGTGCTCATAAATAGCCCGATACATAAATGCGTATCATATGCATCGTATGAATTGTACAACTGTATGAATCGTATGCATTGTACATATCGTACGATACATAGACGTTTTATTTGATTTAAACAAGTTGTTAGACTTTTTCCTAACACAAAATTATTGGGATACTTAATTAAGTCTAATAAAATAACATATCCATGAGTTTTCTTCCCCCCCACTTCTCCTTCTCCTACAAAATTTGGACTATACACTTCAGTTTCATATTTGCAAATTTCTTTTCTATGTTATGAATAATGTATTAAATAAAAATATAATTATTTTTTAATTTGTTATTATTGTTATAAGCCTAAGAAGCTAGAATGCCAAGAAAAGAAAAAATATAAAGAAAAAATTATTAGAATAATAAAGCAAAAAAGAGATAGTAAATGATAATGAAGAAAATGTCAATGAAAAAATAATTTTGCACGATGATGAACATGATGATAACTAACTTAGATGGAGTTGATTAGGCAAAATGATGAAAAGAAATTACTGTTTTAGCTCATATATCATGTATTATCACTTTTGAGTTTAAATCAATTTCAATGTGGACCTAGGAAGCACAGGTGCGGGCTTGGGTTCAGGTTCGAGTGCGGGTGTGGTGCGACGACTCGACAATTTTTGAAAAAATAAGGTGCGGGTGTGGCGGGATACGTTTATTAATAAATTATTAAATATATTTTTATTCATATTTTCTATACATTGCTAAGCATATTTTTTAACGGTAAACATATACCAATTTAAGAGCAATAATAGATAATAAAGTGACAAAATTTAGGGTTTGAGATGAGTTTAGGGTTTTTTCTTTAAACTAGGGTGTCAAAATCAATGTTATGAATACCGTTTCAAACTCTGTTTCAGTTTATCTATTAGAATGAAATATTTTTGATACCAGCAGATTTCGGCATACCGTTTCAAGATGTACCGTTTTAAGATTACCAATAATTCTATACCACATCAAATTACTCAATAATTAACATCAATATTCAATAACTCAAGGCAAACCACATATAACAACCAAAATATATCACAAATCATACTATATAATTTGTATATTTATATATGTAAAACAATAACTACTCTTAAAATAAAAACTTATAAATTTCATTAAAACAAATTACACAAATTTTATCTAAATTGCTATTTTAAACATAACCTAAAATCCTAGAGTAATGTTATATTCAAAATATTTTTACAAAACAATCTTAAGTGCCTAGTTGTTATAGATTCTCACTTAAGCCAAATACTATAACATTTTTTTAAACCACCATCACTAGTTTACCACCCCCAATTTATTGTAAAATTATTGTGAAAAATAGTGTCGCGGAAGTATCATTACATAAATTCCTAATTCAATACATATATTAAAAATTGTGTCTTTTCTCTTTATTCACTTGCTAGAGCCAGCCAACGTTTACTCTCATCCACTTTTTTATTTTTTATTCTTTTTATTTTCCCAATACACTCCTCTATCCAAAGTCTAATCTCCATTCTCCACCACATATTCTACAAATTATCTCACACCATATACTTCTTCAGTCTCTTCTTCTTCCTCTTCATTTTCGTCTTCAAACTGTTTATTTTTCTTCATTTGTTTACTTGAACCAGTTGACACAACAGGCCATCTAGAGACAGGCGAGTGCATAGTTTTCATTTTGTTAATTTCTTTTGGCCAGTTTCGGACTGAATTGAACCGATTTGGACCCTGTTTCTTTTTCCGTTTTGGACCATATCAGGCCAAATCAGAAAACCCAAAAAAAAAAAAAAAAAATGGTCACAGACGCGTGTGCAGCCGCATCCACAGCCACACGGCATGTCTGTGCATATCGGACTCGGGTGCACCAACCCAATCAGCGCACCCATGCTTTCTAGATGCGGCTGTCATAACCATATGTTAATTTGATTTATTTAGTTAGTATTGTTAAGTATATTAGATAAGTAATGATTAAATTGATCATTAGTTGAATATATTCTAAATTTATAATGAATATAACTTTTATATATGCATATCTATAATTTTTTTAAATTCTTATTAGGTACTTGTGTATCTTACGATATATGATACAATACAATATGGCACACGATGCAGAAAAAATAACAAAATCGATTCACAATACGATTCAAGTTTTGACAATTATGGCTATAACATTATGCTTGCAATAAAAGTTCACACTTTTTTTTTTAATAAGTACTAAGAAATTCTATTAAAAAAATCTCTAAAAGAAGGGATTCCAAAAAATTAGACAAGCTTTAGAAATTTATTGTAAATAAGTTTTGCAAACATATATTATTTAGGGAAAAGATTTGTTGCAACCTTGTATGCAGCAATTGTTGCATAAAGGGTAAGGTGGCAGTCAAAGAGAAGTGACAAGTGTCCAAGGGTTATGCGCAATGAGTATGACCAGCTTAACCCATGATTTGTTGTCACTTCTCATTAACTGCCACCTTACCCTTTATGCAGCAATTGCTGCATACATGGTTGCAGCAAATCCTCTCCCTATTATTTAATCCATCAGCAGCCATGTGTAATCTAGAATATGGGCATTCACATCTCTATTGACCTTCAAACCTCTAACAATAGCATCTTATCTAACCCATTATGTAACCTACAATGTATTATATTAATAGTTAAATGAATAAATCCAGCATTCTCTAACAGCTTAAGCTTTTGGGACAAGTGATAGTTTATCATGGTATCAAAGCCTCTAATTCCATCTCCACTCTACCTCCCAAATTTAAAAAAAAAAAAAAAAAAAAATTAAAAAAAGAAAGAAAAAAAGAAAAGAATTTAAAATCCTACATGTTAAGCCGGGCATATTAAGAGAGAGTTAGGGCCCACATGTGAGAATGAGATTAGAATAATGGTTAAGTGATTAAATTTACCATCTATAATAGCATAAACTTTTCAAAAAAGGTAGTTTATCATACTGCATACAAGATGTCCTAATGGAACTCTTTCTTTTTTCCCTTGGAACTGGAAACTGAAGCCACAACAGCTTTGAGGGAACAAAAATGACAATTTTGCGATTGAAAACTGTTGAGAAGTCACTTAATTAGGGTGTGCACATGTATGTGAATGTGGGGTTGTGTGTGTGTGTGTGTGTGTGAGAGAGAGAGAGAGAGAGAGAGAGAGAGAGAGAATGAAGTAGAATAAAATTGGCAATGACATATGGGCAGAAAAGAAAAGGCAGATAAGTTACTTCTGCAGAAGGAAAATTGGCTGCACTTACATGAAACTCAAATCCAATTTTGCACGGAGAAGCTTTTCACCATGGGTTGAATCATCCAAAGAAGACTTTGTACCATCATAGAAGGTGAACTCAGGAGAAACCACCTAAATGTAGATTTAAGCAATTCAAACAAGAATATCATCAGATTGCCACCCTAAAATAAAAAAGACTTTAAGAGAGAGGCCCAACTTGATTTTTTTTTAAGGCTCAATTTGAGGAAAATTCAAAATTTATCATTTTCAATTATTATCATAACTGAGCAAGAGCAAACAAAAGTATTAGAAAGGATGAAACCTAAATGGTAGTGTCTACCCAAATTGACAAAATTAAACTTAAGTCTAGAGACATGGACATCATCATGTGATTATGTCATGCAATTAGTTAGGATTATGGATAAACAGTGTACAATATTTGATCAACATTAAATTCCATAAGCCAAATCTGTCAGAAGCTTGCTAATAAGCTAGAGTGTCTTTCTGTCAGCTAAGTACCAGAGAAGGTTACAACACTTGAATGGACTTGTCTTGGGGAGAATATTTGTAAAGCCATCTGTTTGATATGTCATTTCACAATATATACCAAGCGCCGAAGAGCAGTTTTTCCAAAATTGTGCAGGGGGACTATGCATAGGGGCAAAGGTATAAGGTCAATAATAATGTTCGTGTTCCAATTGAACCAGATATAGTTTGCAATATGAGAAGCAAATAGGATTTGAATATGTCCACTTTACTCTATGAACTAGATAAATTACTTAGCCCATCAAGGATGAATGCCCTTGGATTACCAAGCAACTGGTTCTGGCTGGTAGGGTTAGTTGCCCGTAGGTTTTACTAACTAAAGATGAGTCCAAAGGGTTATTCTTTTAAAAACATTCACCATGTTATCAAAAGAATAAAAAAAACAAATTACTCTATGAACTAGAATTACTCTATGGGAAAGATAACTCACTAAAATTTAACACTACTATGGAGAGGGGATTAGTAGGATGGAAGAGAATGTATTTATCAAAGGAAGGTAGACTTACTTTGCTCAAAAGTACTCTTTCAAAATTTACCAACATATTTCTTGTCTTTGGTCCCTATTCATGTAGAAGTAGCACATTGAATTGAAAGATTGCAGCGAGAAATTCTAGGCAAAGGCTTGGCTAATGAATCCAAGTTCCATTTGGTTAGTTGGGACAAAATTTGTAACCCATATTAGAATGGGGGGTTGGCTGTTCGGAATATGTATGCTTAATGAAGCCCTAATAGGAAAATGGTTGTGGAGGTATAGTGTGGAGGTGGGAAGTAGATCGGAAGTATGGGTCTATAGGGGGCGGCGGGGAGGGGGGGTTGGTGCTCCAAGGTTGTTTAAGGGACATATGGGATTAGCTTGTGGAAGTATATCCAACAGGGGTGGAGAACTTTCCATCACTTAATATGTGACTTGATGCTTGGTGTGGTAATGAACGACTTAAGGAGTCTTTTCCCTGAGCAGTTTCAAATGCTCAGGATAAGGAAGAGCTAGTGGCAGATCGTATGAAATTACCCAATGGCTCAATTCATTGGGAGTTGGAGTCGCTTTCATTGTTTTTAGAGTTATTTTTGTATTCTATAGAAGTGCAAGGCTGTGGAGATGATAGGCAATGCTGGAGGTTGGCTATTCAGAGGTAGAAGTGGATCATTTGTTATTGCATTGCCCTATTACCAAGAGTGTCTTTGCTCTTTCTGGGTTTTAGTGGGTGATGCCTAGGAGGGTAGTTTATTTACTATTGAGTTGACAAGGCCATTTTGGGCGACACTGCAATAAGGAGATTTGGAAGGTCATTACTCATTGCTTGATGTGGTGTATTTGGAGATAGACAGATGCAAGAAATTTTCATGGGTGTGAGAGGCCTACTATAGATCCGATGATGCATTTTCTGAGGACTTTATTCCAACAGCCTCCAGAATGTTTTCCTTCTCAAACTTGATGGAGTTTATTGATTATTGTTCTTTTAAATCGCAGTTTGTATATGCATCTAGTATACTACCTGTGCACTTCTTGTTTATTTTTCTATAATAAAATTATTACTTACCAAAAAAAATTCAACAAACAAAAATATATGGATTTAGATGGAAAGGCAAGAGGCACCTTGGTGGAACTTAATTATGTGAACATCAGAAATCTAAGAGAAGCAATTGAAAAGATGACGACTAAAGTCCAAAGCATAACAAAAACAATTTTGAACTTGTCTAAAGGCTTTTTGCCCATAATGAGAGATCCATCCTCTAAGAATTGTAGTTGTAGGCTTAAAATGGATTCATCAACATAGGATATCTGTCTGACTAAAAAATTATAAAGAAGGATCAAACTTCAAGGTTTAACAGAAAAAATAAGGCTGTAAGCAATAATACAAACCGTCAACTAAGAGAGCGTTTGGTTCATCATGATGTGCCATTAATGTGATGCACATTACGGTAATGTGACATTAAGGTGTTTAGTTCACTTAATTTTTTCTAACATTAAGGTAATATAAGATTACAAAATATATCACATCACCTTAATCACATCACCCTCTTAAATGGAGTGATCTTACATTACTAATGGGTGGGAGATAATAATTTAATGAAATAACAAAATTGCCCAAAACAATAAATTCTCCTTACGTATTTTTGAACGGGGAAAACTCTTCACAAAGTCAATTTTCATGGGCAAGAATGCAGCGTTATGGTTGATGAAGAATATAGAACACACTATGGTCAAAATCAATCCCAAACAATTTTTTACACCTAGGGAAGGAGATACTGCGTACACTTTGAAGCGTGGATCAAACTCTTTTGGTCAATTCCTTTTAGTGTCTGAACTCAAAGTTGGTGAGTGTTGAAGGACTATCATAATACCTAGAGGCAAAGCACAAAATGGTTGGAAGGTCTTTGGGCTTGAATTGAGGAAGATGTTGGAACCTGATCAATATGCTTTAGGTGGTTCAGGCCAGGCCAAATTTGCGTCTCAGCCACAGAGGAGAATGTTAGGCTTTCATCCCTCTCGGTCTTTTGTTGAGACATTGAAGGGTCAGATGCAGTCAAGGGATGTGATTCAGTCACAAAATATTACAACCAAGGATAAATATAAAAATATGATTCAGGAAAAGTTTGTGGAG
Source organism: Castanopsis chinensis (assembly GCA_032878915.1). NCBI lineage: Eukaryota > Viridiplantae > Streptophyta > Magnoliopsida > Fagales > Fagaceae > Castanopsis > Castanopsis chinensis. The sequence goes on from JAVQMG010000113.1 coordinate 5,611,569, forward strand.
AGGCAGAATCAGTTAAGGGGGTTGTTGGCAATGAATCCGAAACTTACAAGTGCTAAGGTGGGGGATATTCAGGTGGACAAGGCTGGTATAATGGTGGTGGGAGGAGGAGATAGAAGGGAGCAGTGCATTAATGTGGATACTAATTTAGGAGAGCAAATCCCAGCAAAAAATAGGAAATGATTCCCATTAAGTTTCAGTTTGAATTCAAAATCTAATGAAAATGGGAAGGGGAAGGGGAGTGATATTAGGAGATCATACTGGATAAGGAGTGGATTAATTGTGGAGGTTGATGAGAAAGGAAAGAGACGGGTTTCTTGGGATAGCACTAATAGGGGAGTAAGAAATTTTAAATGGGTAGCACTGGCCTGTACAAAACTTGGCAAGTGTAAGTTGGGTTTGGGCCCTAACAAGTTGGTAGCCCAACAGGTTAATAACTCCAATTTAGGCCTAAGTACCACAAGCCCAAACACTCTTGAGATTGGGGAGTGCTCCAAAGACTCTGTAGGGCCTATTCTCTCTACCCATAGTCTTGAGAAGGTTGGCGAGAGCCCGTTGGTGCCTCCGATGAGCTCTGTGGTGCCAGCAAAGGTGGCAGGATGCGTTGTGATGCCACAAAAGGCATGAGTTGAGGCCGAGAATGCCGAAAAGAGGTTCTCAGTGCCTTTGTTGAGTACTGTTTCACCGATACAGGTGGCGCGATGCACCGAGGCACCTCAGAAGGACCGTGATGAGGCCGAGAAGGCTGGAGAGACACCTTTGGTGCCACAGATGAACTCGGTGGTGCCGACATAGGTGGAGGGATGTATTGTGATGCCACAGAAGGCATGGGCTGACGCCGAGGAGGATGGAAAGAGTTTCTCAGTGCCTCTAATGAGTATTGCTCCGCCAATACAAGTGGCGTGATGTACCGCAACGCCTCTGAAGGACTATGTTGAGGCCGAGAAGGCTGGAGAGAGCCTTCCGGTGTCTGCCACGAGTGTTGTGACGCCAGCACAAGTGGTGCACTGTCCCACTAAGCCTCGGAAAGTTTATTCTGACGCCGAGAAGGATGAAGAGATTGTTTCAGTGTCTCAGAGGAGTATAGAATTGCTGGAAAAGGTGTCGCACTGCCTCCAGAAGCCTCAAAAGATTGTAGAGAATGTCATCTGCGATGGAATTTGTGTTTTTGGTTTTAAGCTGATGAATGGAGGATCGGTTTTGACAATCCTGTGGTTGTTGAACCTCATCCTGTTGCCGCGATTGATTAGCCCTTCTTGCTTTGATCTTCTTATGGGGTTGGCGAGAGTTGGTATCGTGGACTTGGGTGAGATGGGTGGGGAGGAGAAGGTAGTGGTTCAAGCAGATTCTCTTAGCTTACCAGGGGTCTCCCTTTCAGTGGCAAATGCAATGGTTTTATCAGTGGGTTTCAGCGAGATTCTCAGTTCTATGGCAGATTCTCAGTTAATGCTCCTCTGAAGATTATTGCTCTAACTGGGTTGGCTACTTCGGTAGAACAGGAGAGGGACGGTGAGATTTTGAGTCTTGAGGCTAAGTTGAATATTTCTGGACAGGTGAAACGCAGAATTCCCAGTTTCAGTAAATTGGTTGGGCTTTCTATGAGTCGTCGTGAGAAACTATGCATTGCTATATTACAAAGGCTGGAATCTGTGATGGAGGCAGCCAACGTGTCACATAGGGAAGTCAGTGGTAAGCGAAAAGTTGTTAAATCTAAAAACAAGGGAAGAAGAGAGCTAAGAAATTTGGTCTCTTCGGTAAATTATGATGGGAGATAGAATGTGTAATTGGTGCTTTTGTAAGTAGCTGGGAGACTTTAGTTGTTATAAAGCTAAAAATGATTTCATAGAATGTTAGAGGTTTAAATGATCCTCAGAAACGTTTGGTAGTGAAAAATTTGTTACGAGAGTGGAAGTGTGATGTAGTATGTTTACAGGAGACAAAAATTGCTAGGATGGATAGAGAAATGGTTTGTAGTTTGTAGAGTTGTCCGTATGTGGATTGGGTTGCTTTGGAGGCGGATTAGATTGCTGGTGGGGTATTGATTATGTGGGATAAGAGCACTTTGGAAAATATGGAGGCCATGGTTGGTACTTTCTCAGTATCGGTTAAATGGCAAGGGGTGGTAGATGATTTTATAAGGGCATGCTCAGGGGTTTATGGCCTAAATGATAACAATGAAAGGGGACAAGTGGGATGAATTGGTTGGTATTCAGCAATATTGGAGGATACCGTGGGGTTGTTTTGGGGACTTTAATATTGTAAGGTTTCCAAGTGAACGTTTGGGTGGAACACGTATAACTCCGGCTATGAAAAGATTCTCTGAATTTATTGAGGACCTTAATTTGGTTGATTTGCCGCTAGAAGGAGGTAGCTATACTTGGACTAGTGGTACAGATCAACCATCAATGTCTCGGATTGATAGAACTTTGATCACTCATGATTGGGAGGAACACTATCCGGATGTTATTCAAAGGATTTTACCTAAGATGTAAGTGGTGTAAGTGGATTCGTACTTGTACATCCACAGTTCAATTCTTCGTCTTGATTAATATGCCTCCAACGGATTTTTTTGGTAGCTCAAGGGGCTTAAGACAAGGGGATCCTACTATCCCCTACGTTGTTTTTGATTATGATGGAGGTTTTTAGTAGGATGTTGAGAAGAGTAAAGGGAGCTGGCTTAATCTGTGGTTTTAAAGTTGAGGGAAGGAGGGGTGGTAGGAAATGTGTTTCACATCTATTGTTTGCAGATGCACTATTCTTTTTTGTGATGCAAGCGTGGAGCAAATTCTTCATATTCGGTTGTTGTTACTTTGTTTCCAGGTTGTGACAAGTTTGAAGGTCAATGTGCAAAAGAGTGAAATGGTTCCAATAGGGGAGGTAGATGATGTGCATGCCTTGGCTGAGATTTTGGGCTGCAAAGTTGGAACTTTACCCAAGACTTATCTTGGCATGCCGCTGGGGGCTACACATAACTCTCCTTCAATTTGGAATCCTATCTTGGAAATAATTGAGCAGAAGTTGGTCGGATGGAAGAAGTTGTATTTGTCTAAGGGAGGTAGATTGATGTTACTTAAGAGCTAGGAAGCATGGATGCGGCGTTTGGGCCGCCGCACCCGAGTTCGACGCGGCGCGACACGGGGATGCGCAGGCGACACCGCTGCCTGCGCGTCCGTGCTGCGTCGGACACTAAAAAACTATTTTCTTTGGCGCAACACACGCCAATTCGCGCCACACGCGCCAATTCGCGCCAATTCGGGCCGACGCGCGCCAAACATGGCCGATTCGCGCCGATTCGGCCCGAATCGATCGATATCGAGCGCAACGCCGATACAGGCGTGAATCGGCCGATACGGCCGAAATTCAAAAAAAAAAAAAAAGCCATCAAGTGCAAAACGCACCGTTTAACTTAGCCGGGAAAAAAAAAAAAAAAAAAAAAAGGTGCAAACACACCGTTTGGAAAAATGAAAACCCTACATGCATAACACTCATTTCTTCTCTTCAGTCACTCAGTGGACTCCTTTCTCTTTAGTTCTATCAGACAGTCCGCCCTAGCCCCTTCGGCCTTCTCCCTGCCAATCTGCCTTCACTCTTCAGTCCTCAGCTAGGCTTTCTCCCACTCTATGCCGTGCCTTCACTCAATCACTCTTCACTCTTTAGCTGTGCTAAGCTCTCTCCCACTCCGTCTCCCCTGCTCTCCTTCTCCCCTCAAGTATCATAGCTCTCACACTCACACTCTTAGTTAATTGTTAGTAGTTGATTTTTTAATTTTTACTTAGTTAATAGTTATTATTACTCAACGTGAATCTGTGATGATATGATTTTTTTTTTTATTTTACTCAATGTGAATTTGTGATGATATGATTTTTTTTTTTTTTTTACCACAATGTGAATCTGTGATGATATGATTTTAGTTAATAGTTAATAGTTATTATTACTCATTGTGATTTGTAATTGTGTTGTGAATCTGTGATGATCTTATTTTTATTTTATTTTTTATGAGTCTTGCTGTGACACTGGAGTTTGATTTTTTATTTAGTTAATAGTTATTATATATTTGGAAATTATTTGTAGGTTAAATTGAATCTGTTGAATTTGCAATGGATGAAGCTACTAGCACAAAAAGTTCACCTTCATCTAATGAAGAAGTGCCAAATGATAAAGCTCCTCTTTGGCAGTATGTGACTAAATTAGAAAAACCACCTGGTTCTACTATTAAATCAGGTGGAAACACACAATTTAAGTGCATGCTTTAGTGTGACACCGAGCCATAGGTTGGAAATGCAGCGAATGCATGATCAGGTTGAGAAAGATAAGTTAGAAAGAGAACAGAAAAGACAAATTCCCTTACCCCCACCTCCCCCAGGCCGTGGGCCTATTGGGAATAGCCCCTCATTTCGGACACAGGATGAGAGTGATGGTAGTGGTACAAATCTCTTTGATGGTAATAAGAGGAGGAAGGTTGTGAAACCAATTAAGGATTTTTGGGTTGAAAATGGTGTAAGTATAGTTTCTGATGGATGGTCAGATCCACAAAGGAGGCCTCTTATTAATATTATGGCTTTATCAGATGGGGGTCCTGTGTTTATAAAGGCAATTGATGGGTCAGGTGAGTTCCAAGACAAACATTATATTGCTGGGGTGTTGAAGGATGCTATAAAAGAGATTGGACATGACAAAGTTGTCCAAATCATCACTGATAATGCTAATGTGATGAAGTCTGCTAGAGCTCTTATTGAGGGTGAGTTTCCTAAAATATTTTGGACACCCTGTGTTGTCCACACTATCAATCTAGCTTTGAAGAATATTTGTGCAGCAAAAAACACTGAAAAAATGAAGTTACATATGAGAAATGTAGTTTGATTACACGTATTGCTGATGATGCATCCTTCATACGTGTTTTTATCATGAACCATTCAATGAGGTTGGCGATGTTTAATGAATTTTGTCCATTAAAACTGCTCCAAGTTGCTGATACTAGATTTGCTTCGGTTGTTATAATGCTAAAAAGGTTGAAGTTGATAAAAAGATGCCTTCAAGCCATGGCTATTAGTGAGCAATGGGCTTCTTATAGGAAGGATGATGTTAGGAAAGCTCAAAAGGTGAAAGAGATGATTCTAAGTGATCTTTGGTGGGATAGGGTTGATTATATCCTTGAATTCACAGCACCTATTTATGATATGATACGAGTAGCTGACACAGATAAGCTTTGTCTTCATCTTGTGTATGAGATGTGGGATTCAATGATAGAGAAGGTGAAAGCAGCAATACATCGGCACGAAGGCTTGGAAGATGATGAGTATAGCTCATTTTGGAGTGTGGTGTATGATATACTCAATGATCGTTGGACTAAAAATTGTACTCCACTACACTGCTTGGCTCATTCCGTAAATCTTAAGTAAGTACATTTATTTTCTATTTTCTTTAGTTCCCCCTTCTAGTAAAACACACATTTCATTTATATTTGTTTTTTAATCTTTAACTCTAGGTATTACTCCACTGAATGGCTTTCGGAGAATTCAAAACGCATCCCTCCGCATCGAGATCATGAAATTTCTATGGAAAGGAGTAAGTGTTTGGATTGATTCTTTGAAGATGTGAATGAATTAAGTGTGGTGAAGTTTGAGTTTGTAAAATTTTCAAGAGGAAGGTTTCATTCACCAACTGCCTTGACAGATAGGTGGCTCTTACCACCTTTGGTTTGGTGGCAATACCATGGCTCCGCATTTCCAATTCTTCAAACCTTTGCCCTTAAACTTCTTGGACAACCTTGTTCATCCTCATGTGCTGAGAAGAATTGGAGCACATACAAATTTATTCATTCCTTAAAAAGAAACAAAATGGCTCATGGACGCGCTGAGGATTTGGTATATGTGCATTCTAATCTTCGACTCTTGTCAAGGCGCAATGAGGAGTACATAAGTAGAGATACAAAGATGTGGGATATTGCAGGAAACTCTTGGAATGAGAGTGATATACATGGAGGAGCTGGAATACTTGAGAATGCAGCCCATACACTTGATGAGCCAGAGTTGGAGGCCATGGTTATTGGGAATGTTAGCACTAGTGTTACTACTAGTGAAAGTGAAGTTCGAAGTGAAGCTATTGATCTTGATGATGATGAAGTTGGTATTTGATTGTCTTATTGATGTATTTTTTATTTTGTTTTAGTTTCAAACTTGTGAGTTGTATTCTAATTTTCGAACATCATGGAATGTTTATATAATGAAGTTGTATTCTAGTTATTATCTACTATTACTCTTAAATTTAGTATATGTTTATATAATGTGAAAAAAGTATGCTTAGCAATATATTAAAAATATAAATAAAAATATTTTTAATAATTTTTTAATCGCCGCACCCCGCCGCACCCTCACCCGCACCCTACTTTTTCAAAAATTGCCGAGTCTCGCACCGACACCGGCACCAACACCCGCACCCGAATCCCGAAATGCACCCGTGCTTCATAGCTTAAGAGCATGTTATCTAGTCTTCCTACCTATTTTCCATCGCTATTCACCATTCCTACTTATGTGGCTAATAGAACTGAAAAATTGCAAAGGGATTTTCTATGAAGTAATAGTAAGACTTATCTGGTAGGATGGGATAAAGTTTGTGTGCCCGTAGTTAACGGTGGTTTAGGTATAAGGAAACTTACCACATTCAATAAGGCATTATTGGGGAAATGGTTGTGGCGGTTTGGGAAAGAGGAGAATTGGCTATGAAGGAGGGTGGTAGCTTCAAAGTTTGGGGAAGAGGGGGGGGGGGGGGGGGATGGACTTATAAGTTAGGTAGGGGAGTTCATGAGTGTGGTTTGCGGAGAGCTATTCGTATGGGTTGTGAGGATTTTAACAAAAACGTTCAATTTGGTGTTGGGTTGGGGAATAGAGTGAGATTTTGGCAGGATGGGTGGTATGGGAATCAACCTTTCCAAGTAGCTTTCCCGAGGCTGTATGGTATTGTTGTTAACAAGGAGGCCTTTGTATAAGCTTCTTTGTCAAGGGAAGGGGCGGAGGATAGAAGAATTTGGGATGTTCGTTTTATTCAGGAATTTAATGATTGGGAAATGAAATGCAGGCCTGCATTTTCTTCGTATCTTGGGAGCTAATACTCCTTCAATGCATGTTGGAGACCAGTTGAGATGAAAGTTGAAGCCTAATGGGGATTCTGACATCCGATTGTATTATAACAAGTTGCAGGATTCTCCTTCAGTTGTCTTTCCCTAGAAAGGTGTATGGAGAGTTAAGGCCCCTAGACGTGTTTCTTTCTTCGTTTGGTGTGTAGCTTGGAATAAGATCCTAACGGGTGATAACCTGAGATTGAGGGGCTTGGATTTTGTGGACTAGTGCATTATGTGTCAACATTGTGGGGAGACGGTGGACCACTTACTCTTTCATTGCGAGATGGCTTATCAGTTATGGAGCTTCGTTTTTATAACTTTTGGAGTGTCGAGGGTCATACCTAGATCAATTCCAAATTTTTTTTTTGGCTAGTGGAATTGGTTGAAGAAGCATTCATCTCAGATCTGGAATTTAGATCCATTGTGCATATTATGGTGTCTTTGGAAGGAACAGATGCAACGGACTTTTGAGGATTTGGATAATTCAAGTGATCAGATGCTTGCTTCTTTCAGTGGAACTCTTTTTTATTGGTCTCGGGCTTGGGGACTTACGACTAGTGATTCTCTCCCTTCTTTTCTTAGCTCTCTTTCTCTTTGTAATTAATCTGTTGTTTGGTTTTGTATTATGTATTTTATTTATTTTCTTTTTTCTCTTATTGTAATTTTCTGGTTTGCTCTATGCTTTTCTTGTATAGAGTAGCCTTTCGTATATATAGGACATTTGAGGACATAGAAAGTTCGGATGACCAGCTTTTGGCTTCTTTCAGTAACTCTCTGTTTGATTGGTCCAAGGCTTGAGGACTCACCTCTAGTGATTCTATCCCTATGTTCCTTAGCTCTCTCTTGTGTAATTAGTATCTTTTCCTTTCTTTTTCTTTTTTCTCTTTCTTTCCCTTTGTACTTTTCTCTCTACCTTATGTTTTTTGCATAAGTTAGTGTTCTTGAATATATATCTTTATTACTTAAAAAAAAAAAAAAAATTGCCCATATATATTTTCAAACCCTAGCCTCTCTCTCATCCAACTCAAATCCCAGCCTCCTCTCTTTCTTCTTAAACCCTAGCCTCCTCTCTCTATCACCAAATCTCAAGACTCCGGCGCCGATGACAAACACCATTGTTGGCATCATCTCTGGCACTCTTCTTCATCAACGTCTCTTTCTCCTTTCCCACGGTATCCACCACCGTCTCTTTGTTGCCCATGGTTTCAAATTCCATTTCATTGGGCAAATTTCAATTTTTGATTACCTGTATTAAGCCCCAGAGTTTCGATTTCGTATCCTCCATCTACATTTCACGAAGTGGTGGTGGAGATTGGAGAATATTCCTGAATTTTGGTTTGTTCTTTGTTTGCTTGGTTGGTGAGAAAGTGACTAAATTTTGTTTGGTTGGTGAGAAAGTGTGGGAAACGGAAACAAAATTGTTTTCTTTTCTATAGATTTGAGTTGTTTGGTTAGTGAGAAAGTGTAATAAAAATGTGGTCCATTATTTCCTGTTTTTTAATTAAAAAATAAAATTTTGTTTAGTTAGGTAAAATAGATATTTTCAGAAATTCAAAAGTAAAAATTGTAATGATCCTGTGAATGTTAGGAGCCAACCAAACACAATAAAGTTATATCATTGTAATGAGAATAAATGAATCTAACATCACAAAAATATCACAAAAATGTTACATTACTGTAATGTAGCATCATACAAACCAAATGCCCCCCTAACAGTAAACAAAAGGTGAAAACAGTCTAAAAGAAAACTTTAACAGCAAATAAAATCAATGCTGAAAGTTTACTCACCTGGGTTTCAAAGGTGAAACTCTGGATCCTATTTGGATCATTTTGAGAATATGAAGAGATATTTGAGGTGTCTGATGATTCGTGCAAGTAGTATATACTTTTTTTGTCAACATCCGATGAGGATTTGTCCAGCAACATAACATCAACACCATCCTCAGATGAGACTGAGTAGCTACTATCATTACTCAAGTATGTATACTTCCTCAAAAGATCGCCATTCTGGATACATGAACAAAAAAATCAGTTTAAATGTTCATAGAGCTAATCCAAAAGAAATGTCTGTGGAAGATAGAGCTAACCCAATAGAGATTTTTTTTTTTTTTTTTTTTTGGGGGGGGGGGGGGGATAAATTCAATAATTGGGGGAGGGGGATTTAAATCCTGGACGTTTCCGTTGGAAACATCATAAGATGTCAGTTGAGCCAGTTTGAGCAACAAGTCTCTTGGCAAGAGAATAGTCACAAACATCATCCTAATAAATCTTGAAATAAGCCAGTTTGGTATTTTGTGAAGCATAATGCCTGATATTCAACGGAATTCATATTCATATTTGGATGCCATTACAAACTAAGATGAAACAACTTAGCACATATAAACAAACACACACAACAGAAATGTTCATAAGTAAGCATTCATGGAATCCTTAAAACTTTATTTTTTTCATTGTAAAATGATTTTAAATGTGAAATATTTTCAATGAAACTATTTTACGTTTGAAAACATTTTCAATAAAATATTTTTAAGTGTTAAGTGTGATATATAAAAAATTTCAAGCACAAACCACCAAAACTGGCGGCTTAGCCACCGGTGACCAGAGCGAGCAGTCCAGCAACCCAGCCACTAGATGGGTGAGGAAATCCACTATGTGTTTTTTTGTAAAATGTTTTACCAAGTTTTTAAAGGTAAAACATTTTACAAAGGACTTTACAGTCAACGGCAAATGTTTTAAGGTTTGACCAAATTTTACAATGAAAAAAACATAGTAAAATGCTGAAAATATTTTCCGCAAAACATTTTTCAGCGAAACAAACAGAGTGAGCCTTAAGATTTTTATACATTGCAGAATAAAGGTCTAGAATTCAGCATTAACAGGAACAGTCCGTGTTAGATTAGAATGTCATTACATGAATAGGGTAAGACTTAAGAAAAGCTTCTTAGGTATTGTAAATTAGGTACCCTAGTTAGATTCAAACATATGGTTATAATGAGAATTTAATAATCCTTGGGAAATATAACATTGCTTGTGTTACATTGGATAACAAAAACATGTGTTTGAATTTAATTGGAGAACCTCATTTACAGCACTTAAGGAATTGTCCTTAAGTTTTGCCTTGTGTGAATTAAGGAGGTACCATGAACATCCTCATACAATGGCTACTTAAAATTAATAATAATTAAACAAGGTCACATACTTAAACCAATAAAAAGTCAGTATAGACTTTCCATCCATACTCACATGGTTCAGAATTACATGGATTAACATATTATTGAACTGAATTTGGAATGCTTTCATGACAAAAAATACATTAGCTATATGATATCCACTATTTGATTCTATGCATACAAGGACAACTTTTCATTCACATATGGAAAATGTTATGTTTACTATTCTCATGCCCAATTCAAATTGATGTTTAGTAGCTCCTCAATCACTTTTTCTCTTTTATGATTCAATAATTACAACAGGGGAGGAGGGATTTAAACCCTAGATGTAATGGACGCGCTAGGAGGTGCCAACTAGTTGAGCAACAAGGCTCTTGACAACTTTTTTTTTCACTGTCCTTACAATGAAATTTTTGCCTTCTTCCTTAGCATGAGTTTCCTTACAATAATCTGTTTTACTTGGATTTTTTTATTCTAAGGCATATTTTTACTCCACCTATATAAATATGAAACAGATTTAAGTAATATCACAAATAATCAAAAATAGGTTGGAAGAGTTTGTACCTCAATTTTTACATTAACAAACCGCAACCTCTTACCACATCCAATAATTATAATCGGTCGATATCTGGATGAATGGAATTCCCTCACATCTGTTTTCTCACTTAAACAGATAATCTTTCCACAACCATCATATGTGTATTCATCAATGCCCAAAGAATCAGCAACCAATTGTCTACTTGGGGACAGGTGCACCACATCTTCGCTCTGTTTGTAAATAGGTTCTGAGAGTACAACGCTATTTTTCATACTTATTGGATCGTTTCTAGGATCCATGGTTTCATCCCTTCCTGTTATTGTTCCCAAAGCTGGAACAAAGAACTCACCCACGGCAAGAAGGAAATCAGGTACAACAAGAGCTCGAGGCTGCTGAACCCGAACCACAAATGATTGGGATGATATTCGCCATCTATAGTCCATCAAGAACATTGTTGATATTGGCACATCAATATCTAGTCCAGCTTCAGAATTTGTTCTCCTAGAACTGCCCTTGTTCAAGAAAAATGGAAAATTTCCTGGAGAAGCTTGTTTGTAAGCATCAGTAGATGATCCAAGCATCAGTCGCATCTCAGGTTTTGTATCAGGGCGAATATCTAGAATAGAAAATTTGGGAATGGTCATATAGAGGTCAGTTTCAGACAACGACGTCATCCGATATGATACCCAAAGACCTTCTAGCTGAAAAACCAAACAAACAAGGAAGGTAAGTCATACCAGCCAACGCTAGAAAAAGATATATACGCATATAATATGAATGTCACTACATATAAAAATACATTTATTTATTTATTTATTTATTTACACATATAGTCAATCTCAAAATCCATTTGCATTTAAAAGACAAAATTACTCACTGCAATCTGAGCTAAGGGTGATGACTCCTGAATGCCATTACACAACTCTAACAAAGCATGGTCGACCACAACACCCACTATAGTAACAGTACGAGAGAGTAGCATTTGACTATTCATGTTGACCTTGTCAACCAGAACCTTCATGGCATCCTTTGAATCAGACTTGCTGCCTCGAAAACTTGGAGGAAGCCTAGGCTCTTCACACAAGTTCATTAAACCACAATCCAGAATAACTTTGTATTCTTTGTCAGACATTACACCATGCAATAAACCTACCTGCTTAAAATATCACCCATCAGTGTCAACTAAAGAATCATGCTGCACGCACATCCAAAAAATAAATGAAAAATACTCCAATATAAGATACCATGAAACTAACAAACCAGAAGCATATAAAATGCACCATAAACCTAAATTTCAAAATAGGACATCTCTGCATTCTCATTCCTCCACCTTTGCTAGGCAGCCCAAAATACCAGTGTCATTCAAGTGGAATCACTCATATTCTCATACAGGTGTTAGGCAGTCAAAGTGGAATCATAATACTAAAAACTATTACCTTTATAATTCATTTATAATACTCATTAATGAGTATTATATTTGAGAATTAATTATATTATAGGTCATTAAAAATGTGAAAAATTATTATTAATATAATTCAGTATACAAACATATTGTTTGAATGAACTCACAAATACTTAATTTTTTTTTTTTTTACAAACTTAACTACATAATTATTTTTCGATATCTTTGATTGCATGTATTATTAAATTTCCTTTTGTGTTTTGCTGATTTTTGTTTTAATTGTTGCTAAAGCAAATAAATTTGAGCAGGAATGCCATATTCTAGATCAGCTGTTTTTTTTAATATAAATCTTAGAAAAATAACCATATAAATCATTAAGATCAGTGTGTTTCAGTGACATTACTTGAAAGAACCCAAATTTAAATCCTCCCTCCCCCCTTAATGTGAGAAAAAAAAAATATAAATTCCCTTTTTTATTAATAACTAGTGCAACACTTATAAAAACTTAATACTTATAAGTGCATTTCATGTACCTCATTAAACACATGACAATAAATTAATATTTTATCATAAAAGAAAAAGGTTTTTTTTTTATAATTAAATTAAAAAAATTCTTTAAAAAAAAAAAACCTATTGTTTTGATGAATAGAAAAGAATACTAAAAAGATTTAACCAAATAATTATAAGTTTTGGTGAGGTGGAGGCTAAATAGAGACTAATCTATTTCCTTCTCAAGTTGTGCACCACATGATAAAACCTTAGGCTATTGCAACTTAGAAGAGCAAAATTATTAGTTGGGAACTTGGAATAATACATAATAGATACCTTTTATTTTGAAGATTTATCAGCCAACATATTATTTTTATAGGTAAAATAAATTCATTAAAAAGCAATCCCATCAGTTATTGCCCAAAATGAGACACCATCATCTTTTATTTTGTACATCAAAAAGACATAAAAAAGGAAAAAAGAAAGATAAGTGAGTTCAAGAAACTTCATTTCTCAGGAAAAACCAGCACAGGACCTCATTCACTGGTTTCTCAACAAATAAGTCAAAAGAAATCCAAGACAAATCATAAATATGATAAATAAAATTATAATTAGAAACAAACAGCATCAATTGAGCATTTCACTAAAGACAATACTGCAAGGGCAGCTATTGATGTTATGAAACAAATCGCACCAAAAGTTCATATAAACTTACCACAACAAGAACATACTTGGGTTTAAACTCATTGGAACCAATAGAACTGGGAGAAGTAAGCAAGCAACCCAAATATATATTAAATACCTCAAATACAAGTAAGATCAGGCTTGAAATGAGTCAAGGAATATATCTAGAGCTATAAAGATATCTCAGACAACAAGGGAGATTAATTTTCCTCTATAACAGTATAACAATGTGCATGGTTATTGCCATTGCAGAAACTATTGAGCACAAAAAAACCACAAAATTTTAACACACATTTTTCTACTGTAGTTTGAAAACAATCTCTGGTATTTCAAGCACAAAACTTACCTTCACTTCTAGAGAAAATGTTGGGACTTTTCTAAACACGTCTCTCAAACTTCGGCGCACATAAACCTCAAATCCTTGGACTTCCCTTATCATTGGCTTACCTATACAACCATCGATTCCTACAGACATGTTGATCCCCAAAACCTGCAACATTGTGCTGGTGTGAACAATAAGTAATTAAAATTGCAACACTATAATTTTTAATTTATCTTTTCAAAATACCTACCTCAGCATGAAGAACATCAATATGAACAGCTGAAGGATCTTTCTCTGGGCTACCATACCAACTAAATTCATTTGTCACATGCAGCTGGCCCAGGTCAAGTTGAATGAAACTGCAAAATACCAAAAGATTACACCCAAGAACTAAAAACAACACATTAATTTTACAAAACTTAACATCCAGTCAAAGCAAGAAAATAAAAATTCTTTTTGCCTACAACCTTTAAATTCACGAAAAATGAGGAAATTATTACTATTATTATTTTTATATTTAAAAAAGATAAAAAGAGGAGAACAAAAGGTTCCATAACCATATAAATCCATGAGAAAGAGTTTAGTATCAGACTTTGTAGCCCTAGTCTTAAAATAAAATAATATAAAAACTCACAGCAAATTAAGTAGATGATTTGATTCAATTTCAAAAACCATGCTACTTTTGAAAACTGAAAATATGGTGATGGGCATAATCTTTTAGCCACAACTATGTTTATGTATGTGGTCTTTCAGCAAAATTAGACCTACAAGGGTGCAGCTCGACAAGAAATTGTATGAACTTGGGAATTTCATAGAAAAGGGTTTCAAGAAATCTTGGAGAAACTTGAGAGGACGGCTATGGAAAGCCAAAATCTCACAAAGCAATTAGAAAGAGAAAAAGGGGGTTTTTTCTATCCAAATATTCCACGTAAAAAAGTAACGGTTGCCAATCCTGTCACTCCAGTCCCATGATGACCCACCCACACCAACACCCACACCACCACCAACATTGCCACCACTATCCAAACACTACTACCATTTTTTCATTGTCAACACCACCCTTACTAAGACCTCCACCATCATTGCCACCAACCATTAACATTACCAAAGGTCCAATGTTCCACAGCAAAAGTCACCATGTGGCTGCCAGTATCACCACCAATACACAATGCAACACCAAAGCCACCACCATCTCCAATGCTACACCAACCTCACTGCCATCATTCATAACAGTTGCAGCCACACCACCAACACCCATCATGTAGGAACTTCCATCTATTACTACCAACACCATATATTCCAGCCACTGCCACCGTCAATGTGGCCAAAACTGTACATAGATTGCCACTATGGCCACCACTGACTCATCGCTTCCTCATAGCCGTCTGCAATACCACCACCACCAAATAGTTATTGCCATTACCAGCAATACCATTGCCATCACCACCACCACTACCGCCTCTGCCAGCACCACACTCCACAAGAGCAAAACAACTGAATTACTTCAATTAACATAACTTTGGAATGAGTATACTATTGTAATAAATACCCCTTCCCTCTGAGATTCCCAGGTTCCAAATAAGTCATCCAAAAAACTACCTAGAACTCAATCAAATCAGCATTATATAATAAGATGTAATGTGCAAATCTACTAACTCTTTGCTCTTTGAATTTCTTGGAATTATGATTATTGGAGTGTCAAGTGAAAGGTCCAGCTTTAGAGAAGCAGCTCCATCTATCTCATATTTCTGAATCAACCACTCAAAGTCACCAACTTTATCAGCAAGCTTAATTGCTTCTTCAGTGTGTGGGGTGGCAAGTTCCATAAAGTACGCTGTTATCTGCAGAAAGCATGTGTTCATTAAATTTTTCATACAGTTAAAACACAAAATATCAAAGAAAAATGAAGATTAAGGAAAAATTTTGCATAAGTACTTAAAAGAACCCAAGAGAAAATTAAACATCTATAAATTAAAAAGTTCAAGAATGGTTAACACAGCTTAACACGTAAATGATAATAAAATTGTTAGAATATTGGTTAAGTGATAAAATCCACGCTTGCCAATCAGCTTAAAATTTTGGGAGAAGTGGTAACTTATCATGGTATCATAACAAGTGGTTCTAAGTTTGAACCTTATCTCCACTCAACTTCTCATTTATTAGTTAAAAATGCCATGTGTTGGGCCCCACTTATTGAGGTGGAGTGTTAAGTGATTAAATTTACTACTTCCTATTAGTTTTAAGCTTTTAAGACTAGTGGTAATTTATCAAAAACCATGCTAACTCAACTCAAATAATCACTATTTTTGAACCTACCTCCTGAACAAACCTATAGAGAAACACAATGCGAACAGCAGAAAGTCGACCACTCAAGCTGTAATCATATCCTTCATAATCATCATCTTCAGCACAATAAGATTTGAATTGGAACTAGAAAAAAAAGTGAAAAGAATAAGTGTCCAACACAATTAAAAGGAATATAAATATAAAAGAAGAAAACAAAACGAAACCTGCAATGCATTAGTTTCTCATCAAAGAGAGGATAATGTACCTTGATAAGAGATTCAACTCCTGGATTACGTATATCACAAAGCCAACCCCAACAATTATCTGTTCCAAGAGACATATCACGGAGTCTAAGATTTCCTAATGTGCCTTCAATGCTAAGAGAACTGGGGTGGACCTTTAAAACAAAAACCAAAAACAAATTACTCGTGTCAGAAGAATAAAATATAAATGATAACAGAGATCTAAAAAAGACCTAACCTTGAACAATATATAAAATTTTAATTCAGTAATGGAGACAAAATGTAAGAATAGGAAGAAAAAAAAGTGGGGCCACACCCATATTAACATCAAACAGTAATAAAACTCACAAAAATAATTCATGTAACAATTCTTTTTTATTGGCAAGCTACACACACACCTGATGGGTCTTGAACCCACCCTCTGCCAAGCACTTACAAGGAAGGACGTTCCAGTTGAGCTATTGCTCATTGGCAATTCATGTTAACAATAATGAAACAGAATAAGTTAAAGGCTGAAAGAAGTTGCTAATAACAAGATTTGCATCACCTTAATATCCAACAGGAAACTTTCTTGCACAAACATGGCAAGCTGGGAACCGTCCTCCTTGTTAAGATACACAGCAACACTGTCAACATTCATGCCTAAGAAAAATACTACACGACCTTTACCAAAACCCAGCAGCCCTTTAACATGGCCACTATCTTCAGTCTTCTCTTTGTTCATCAAAGGTTTATCTTCTGAAGTTTTTGTCATGTCTGTACTACTTGCCGCATAACTCACAGAGCTTATATCCAAGCCAAAACCAATTAAAGCAACAAGAGTGGGTCTGTTGCAAAAGAATTCTAGTTTGGACATGCGAATACTCATCTGAAAATTTTTCAATTGAAAATATTAGCATAGAAAACCAATATTGATTTTATCAACAAAAAAACAAAAAGCAAACCAATGTTGATACATGTAGACTCAAAGTCCAAGATGCTCATCTTAAGTACCTGTGTATCTACACCATCATAATCAGGTGAAACAGAACTCCTTGTAGAGAAGGTAACAGATACAAAATCTGAATTATCACTGCCTTCTGCCTCATAAAAGATCTCGCCAAAAGTGCCCTTTCCTTTTCCTAGATCTTTTTCATGAGAAAAGTCTTCAGAAGACTCAAACCCAGTAGGGTCACTGATGTCCCCCATCACTCCACAATGAGCCATATCCATTATTTGTGAATAAATAGCTGCATCTGATAAAGACATAAACTCTGGCAAAGCATCCTTGAAAATATCATCGTCCTCAGGAAGCATAATAGACATCCCCTTCGCATGAGGATCAAATATGCCAGGGGAAGCAGATGATTTCTCATCCTTCTGCACAGAGCAAGCTAAATACTGTGGGCTCAAAGAGAGACGACCTTGAAGCTCATCTATAATCTTTAAGGAGTGCAGCTTCATCTTGACTCTTAAGTCACCTTCCCGACGAATTATGTGAACCTATAAAACAAAATGGCCAAATGTTTAATGGAAAAACTACACATGAAGAATGAATAAAGATCTAGCTGCAGATACTTGATTGAAGTAAGAAACTTTACTACAGAGGAATAGCAAAATGATAAGCAACATAGAAAATCCAGTTGTAGACATCACATATACAGCTAACATATGTTTTCAGAGCTATCTAAACGGAGACTAGCAGGCAAGAGGTGGTATCTCATGTAACATGTGAGTGTAGCCTCTTTTTCACACAGAAGTGGGATCCAAGAATATGGATCCCGCAAATTTAAGTCCAAACATTTATGAAAGGGGGGTTACATACACCCAATGCATAAGCTAATTTCTGTGAATGCACGTGCTGAAAGTACAGATAAAAACCTCAACACAAAAATACCAACAAAGGATTTTGCATATTCTCATACAACCCAAAACAATCGAGCAAAAACTGATTGCTTATTCCCTAAGATGACAGCGCAAGTCTATGACAGGGAGCCCAATCTCAGTCCCATTACAAAGAGAACTCTCTCCAAAAACATGTCATAGCCAGTGCACTGAGGCAGAGACAAATTAATTTGAAAAAATTGTGATATTTAATATTGTGCATGTCCCAAAGTAAGAATACCTGCATCCATCATACAAGGATAGCTTGAGTTCAAAGAGGGAAGCTTGTGTTTGAGGAATCAAGTCCCTCTTTTCCTATTAAACTTCCATATAGGCTGGGGGCTTTTCTGTTTTTTTTTTTTTTTTCATTATTGTTACTTAGCTTCAAGGAAGCACCGATATGGACATGACAAGATACGGGACACGGGACACGGCGATATGGCATTTCTTGAAAAACTAAAACACAGCAAGGCAGGGATATGGAAACTAATTAAGTAATTAATATATTTTGCGTATATTTTCTATATTTTAACCATATTTTATGTTTATTATTTTAAGTTTAAGAAATGAGTAAAACCATAAAAATGTTTGAATTTTTTATTTTTTGGATAAGCAATAAAGATGTATATTCAAGAACACTACCTTATGCAAAAAACATAAGGCAGAGAAAAAAATTACAAAGAGAGAGATTAAAAAAAAAAAAAAAAAGATACTAATTACAAAGGAGAAAACTAAGGAACATAGGGGAGAATCACTAGTGGTGAGTCCCCAATCCCTAGACCAGTCAAAAAGTGAGCCTTTAAAAGAAGTCAATAGCTGGTCGTCAAAACTTTCCATGTCCTCAAACATCCTCCAATTTTGTTCCCTCCAAAGACACCACATTAAGCACAACGAAGCTATATTCCAAATACTAGACGAATGCTTTCTAGGCCAATTCCACCAACCAAAGCAAGTATCCGCAACCGATCTCAGCAAGACCCGTGAAATCCCAAAAGATCTAAAAACCAAAATCCACAACCGGTAAGCCTTACCACAATGAAGTAGCAAATGATCCACCGTCTCCCCATTACAACAACACATAATCCACCAGTCAACGAAATCCATCCCTCTACCCCTCAAATTGTCACCTGTAAGGATCTTATCCCATACAGCAGCCCATACAAAGAAAGATACACGTCAAGGAGCCTTAACCTTCCAAACACCATTCCAAGGAAAGATAATGGGCAAGGGACTTCTAAACTTAAACGTTTGAAATATACCTATAATTTATTTAAAAGTAATAATTGATAATAAAAAAGTATATTGATACAATTATCATGAATTCCTTTTCTTAATAAACTTTTATTTTGTTTAAGTTCTAATAAGACAAAAACTTGTACATGGTTAATTTGTCAAATCTTTTTTTTATTTTTTGATAAGTGTTAATTTATTAAATCTGATACTATATATAAAAGCAAAAGACTTGCCCTACAATTAAGGCTGTTCTG
Organism: Castanopsis chinensis; assembly: GCA_032878915.1. Taxonomy (NCBI): domain Eukaryota; kingdom Viridiplantae; phylum Streptophyta; class Magnoliopsida; order Fagales; family Fagaceae; genus Castanopsis; species Castanopsis chinensis. The sequence continues at coordinate 5,631,166 of JAVQMG010000113.1, forward strand.
CCACATAGGAAAAAAAGCCTAGCTAAAAATCTGCCACGCTTACAATTAAAAAGTGAAACATTATACTGTTTTAGCAACACTAAAACACCATTTAATAGCCTCCCAATAAAAAAAGAAAACTAACCGGTTAAGACTTAAAATATGTTCAGAAGGTTTGATACAGAGATAGAGAAAGAGACAAAGTTTGTCAGAACTAAACACAAACCAGGAAAATAAATTTCACTCCATCGTTTCAATATTCGTTCTAACTGCAACAGTGCCCATCCCTTCTCTGCAATTATTAGAAAGGTAAGTATACTCTTTTCCAATTCAACTACTGTTTCTTGATTTTTCTGAAACTTTCAGTAACAGTAACAGTAGATGGTAGATACCATACCAGTAAATGTACAAAAACTCAAAACTGGGTGAAAGAACTGAAAATGGGATGAGCTCTTTGTGGCCATACCCATCCAGGAGAGCAAAACATCACCAAAGCTGGCCGAGAAAGACAATCACCAAGAAGCAATAAGCAGTGGCCAATTAATGCACTGATATGAGGTGGGAAAGTTCCACATACTTGATGAAGTGATAGAGAGAGAGAGATCTGATAAACTAGGTGATTGTCTTTTTTTTTTTTGATAGATAATAAGAGTTTTATTGATGAAAAAGAACAATGTGTTTACGATTGTAAACTCATTGCCCTTGAAACAAAAACAAACAAATCATAAGGAAAGTCTAATAAAGATAAGGAAATCAGATAGGGAACTACAATGCGTAAGACCCCAAATATGAGACCACTCAAACAAAGTCCTAGCAAGCAAGTTCTTCAACATATCTATAGGTCTCTCAATGTTTTCAAAAGTTCGGGCATTGCATTCCTTCCATACTAACCACATAAGGCATGCTGGTACCATATTCCAAACCTCTGAATAGTAAGTTCCCAACCAATTCCTCCAAGCAAAAAGAAGAGAAACAATAGTATCCAGCATCACCCATTGAACCCGAAACATAATAAGAACCTCACTCCACAAAGCAGATGCAAACTGACAATGAAGCAAAATGTGATCCACAGTTTCCTCGTCACACCTACAAAGACAACACCAATTAACAAGCGGCAAATTCTTCTTAACAAGGTTATCTATTGTAAGAATCCCACCCCTAGCAACAGTCCATAAAAAGAAAGATACCCTTTTAGGTACCTTAACACACCAAATGCTCTGCCAAGGGAAAGAAACAAAAGGGGCTTTCAATAAAGCAATATAAAAGGATCGCACATCAAAAACACCACTACGATTCAACTGCCAAATCAAGATATCCTCACCCTTCCCACTAGGTATCCTGGCAGAGACAAGCTCATAGAAAGAATAAAATCTCCGCAACTCCCATTCATTAAAATTGCAACAGAAAAGGAAGTTCCAACTCCTATCTCCCCCGTCTGGTGCAAGAATAACCATGTCAAAAATCAGAGGTTCCTGAACCACAGCACAGGCAAACAGTTCCGAGTATAATTCTTTCAAAGGAATAGGACCACTCCAAGGATCGTGCTAGGACCAATATGATTGCCCTCTCCGCTGCATACACTACATGACCAAAAAAATTGTTTACGCCTTTCCTAATATTCTTCCATAACCCACAACCATGAGTCCCTCTAACAACTCTAGTGCACCAACCTCCACCACCCTCTCCATATTTGGTGGCTATTACCTAACGCCATAAATGGGTAGCTTCCTTCCCAAACCGCCAAAGCCACTTCCCAAGTAGAGCTTGGTTAAAAAGCCCAATCTTCCGAATTCCCAAACCCCCTACCTCCACCGGCCAAACAACCTTATCCCAAGCAACAAGCGAATATCTGAAAACATTATTAGAACTCCCCTAAATGAAATTCCTCTGAATCCTCTCTAGTCTGTCTGCTATGTGTTGCGGAATTGTAAACAACGATGGATAATAAGTTGGGAGACTCGACAAAGTACTCTTCAATAAAGTAAGTCTACCTCCTTTTGACAAATACAACTGCTTCCAACTAGAAAGCTTTTTCTCCACCCTTTCTAAATAGGATTCCAAATCGAAGCATCCTTAAAATGAGCCCCAAGTGGCATTCCCGGATAAGACATAGGCCAACGACCAACCTTACAACATAAAATACGAGCCAAAGCATCCAAATTCCCAACCTCACCAACTGGCACAATTTCACTCTTGCCAACATTTACTTTTAAGCCTGTAATAGCGTCAAAAAAGATCAACACCATCCATATATATAATAATTGTTCCCTAAATGCATCACAGAAAAGAATAGTATCATCAGCAAACAGAAGATGAGAAATATGCAAACCTCCTCGCACATTGGGGCTTGCCTGGAACCCCCTAAGAAAGTCACCCTCTTCTGTCCTCTTCAATAACCTACTCAGAACCTCCATCACCAACAAGAACAAAAGTGGAGATAAAGGATCTCCTCGACAAAGACCACGCAAACTACCAAAAAAGCCAGTCGGGGACCCATTAATAAGCACTGAGAAACGAACTGTGGTGATACAGGCCTTCATCCACCTTCCCCACTTCTCCCCAAAGCACATCCTCTCCATGAGGTAAAACAAAGCATTCCAATTTACGTGACCATAAGCCTTCTCTATATCCAACTTAATAATCACACCCAGAACACCACTCTTCAATCTACCATCCAAACATTCGTATGCTATAAGGACAAAGTCAAGAATCTGTCTTCCCCCAACAAAGGCATTCTAGGAGTTGGATATAAATTTGTCCAATACACTTCGAAGCCTATAGGCCAACACCTTTGACAAAAGTTTGTACAAACTTCCCACAAGGCTAATAGGCCGAAAATCTCTAATATTGACAGCATTAGTCTTCTTAAGCATCAAACACAGAAAAGTAGCATTTAGAGATTTCTCAAAGATGCATTGGCTATGAAAGTTTGCAAAGAAAGCCATAACATCCTCTTCAATCACACACCAACACTTTTGAAAGAAAGCTATGGTAAAGCCATAAGGACCAGGAGCCTTATCTCCCTCAGCCTCCTGAAGAGCCACAATGATCTCCTCCCTATCAAACTCCCTTTCAAGAGAAAACCAATCAGACTCATCCAAACTAACAAAATCTAACCCATCAACAGTGGGGCCTCCAATCTTCAGGTTCCTAATAAAGACTTTTATAAAACCCCACCACCTGATCCTGAATATCTGATTCAGCTTCATACAAAATGCCATCACCCTTCACACCCCTCAAGGTATTAGCTCATCTATGCGAATTAGCAAACCGATGGAAAAACCTAGTATTATTGTCCCCCTCTTTTAAGAACAAAGCCCTTGATTTCTGCCTCCAAGAAATCTCCTCTAAAGAAGCTAAAAACTCAATCTCTACCTGAATCTCTATTTTTCTTGCTTTGTCTGTTGTAGTCAGCACTTGCATCCCTTCTCTCATATCAAGATCCAACAGCTCAGACAACAAATATTTTTTTCTAAAATGCACAACACCAAAGTCCCACGTGTGGGGCCCCATTTATCTAAGTGTCGCAACTATGTTCCTACCGTGTTGCGACCATGTCGAAAATCAATACATAATTTATCAACAACAACAACAAGCCCTAATTCTAATATATAGCTTAGCTAGGATCGGCCACATGTATTATATATGGCCAACTGCATGTCGGTACTCCAACACATCAAGGTTTTTGCCACATTCATGCTTGCCAGCTTAGCTTGCAAAACAATGTCACTATTGTCTAGTATGAATTCCACCATTTTTTAAAGCAGGATAATACATATTCAGTTAAACAATAGAATATAACTAATTAAATATGATTGCTGCTCTCTTCATAAAGACTAAAATGCAGTGCTTAGAAACAGGGGAGCACTCCAACTACAATATATTTAAAATAGACGCTATAACAATGGGAGTTTTCCTGGATCCAGTTCAGCAAATTTACTCTTCTTGAAAACTATTAAATTGCCGTTTGTCTCAAAAGTTTAAACTGATAGGAAATGATGAATTTAATCATTTGATCATAATTCTAAAACTCCCCAAAATGTGTGGGCCTAAAATCTCCCTTAATAAATGGGGCCCCACACATGGGACTTTTAATATTTTTAAATAGGAGGAAGAGTGGAGAGAGATGGAACTCAGTATCTCCCGGCTTTGATAACATGTTAAATTATAGATTGTCCCAAAACTTAAAATGTTAGAAAATGGTAAATTTAATCATAATTCGAACAAAAACCAAAAGGGACTTATTTTTCTCCGGTCACTTCAGCCAAATTATGTTACATAAGTGAGAGGAGCCACATTTTACATCAATTAAAATTCACAACCAGAAACGGAAGGTACCATAATAGAAAACAAAGTAGCTTATACAAACCTTTCCCCCACCAGCAAGAACCTCAAGAATTAGAGACTCATCAAGTTTCTCATCAACGTCATCTCCAATCTGGATGATTATATTATAAACCAAATTGCACAATCAGTAAGCCTTAGAAACAAAAAGAATTAGGAAAAATAAGTAACAACAACAAAGCCTTAGTCCCAAATTTTTTGGACTCGGTTATAGATCCTCAATAAATTAGTCAAGGTTAGCAAGTAGGGGGCGCCCCAACAAGTATTTGTAGAGAAGTAACTAATAATAGAATGACTAAATTTTATGTTGGTTGTCAAGCTACTGCAACCCTCCATTTACTGGGCAAAGGACTAGCTGTGAACAAAATATATGACACTAGCACAAGCAAAGGCGGATGTCCTAAAGTTACTAGTGACAAGACAACTTTTAAATCTGTAACATTATAAATAAATGCACCTCATCTGACCTTTCCATATATAAATAACTTTGTTTCCAACAATGCCCCATTAATGACAAGGTCAGCTATTTTCAAATTTGTGGTTTGAGGTTCACCAAACTCAGCTTCACGATCATTTTCTCCAAGTACATCTACTGATGGAGGTGCCTATATGCAGCATATATACAAATTAACTTTTCCAGAAATAAGAGACAAGAAGATGAATAATTTAAATATTAATTTAGAAAAAAATTTAGACCATACAGATGCTTGATACGTGGCCAGTATAAGTCCTTTCAACCAAGTGGTCTTTTCCTCCTCATCACGAAACTCTAAAATCAATGTACTAGAAGATTCTAAAGCCTGGAAAATATATAGTTAACATAAGTTTTTCTTATGCATAGAAGAAAACAAATTCCATGCACACAAATAAAGCAAATAGTAGATATAATGATATGTTTTCTCCCCCAACACATTAAGCATTTCACCACACAACGTAAGAAAGCATGCAAAAATTTCAGGACATTGCATATTGAAAAATTGCGAACATTAACTTTCCAGATAAAGTAAATATCCCTCAGAAGCAAAAACTACATAATTGAAATCTCCCATTAAGTCAAATTAACCAAAATCAGCATCAACTGTTGGCCTCCACAAAATTCAATGCTACTACAATGGAAAAGTTTAGTGAATATTGAGAAATGGAAACATTTGCTAAGAATATTTTGTCAGCTGGAGTTGATAGGGGCTTTTCGCTGCAATCTCATATTCCTCTTAATGAGGATGGAGATTGAGTGAGGTGGATGTTGAAGAAGAATGGAGATTTTGATATTCGCCCTTTTTATAATGCTCTGAGGGAATCTTTTTGTCATTTTCCCTTGGAAAGGAGTTTGGGGGTGAAAGCCCCATAAAGGGTTTCCTTCTTTTTTTGGACGAGGGGAGAAGATTCCCCCAGATGATAATCTTAGGAGAAGAGGTTTTATAATAGCAGATTGGTGTTGCATGTGCCAGTGTAACAGGGAGGATGTTGACCATCTCTTGATTCATTGTGAGGAAACCTCCTGGTTATGGAGTTTTGTTTTTAGATCTTTTGGAGTCTCTTGGATCTAACCTAATAGAGCGCTTCATCTTTTGACTGGATGGAGGAATTGGTTGGGAAGCATTCATAAAATTTTAGCAACATGGTACCGCTATGTGTGATGTGGGTTATTTGGAGGGAGTGCAATAATCATGTTATTAAGGATTTGAAGCATTTAGGGGGACCAGCTCATTGCATTGTTTGTGGGCACTCTATTTGATTGGTTTCGTGCTTGGGGACTCACTTCTAGTGATTCCATTCTAATGTTCATAGACGCTCTTTTCTCCTATACATAATTTATTTTTCTTCTTGTTTGTACATATTTCTTTTGGCTATTTCATCCTTTTGCATGAAGTAGTCCTTTCTTTTCAATAAATTTCATTTATATATATATATATATATATATTAGGGAAAAAAAAACTTTTGAATATGAAAAGGTGTATGTGTGTAATTACCAATTGAAATGGACCATACTGTTGGTTTTAATAGTAAGGCATGTACATCAACAACAACAACAACCCAGGCTAAGTCCAAAGTTATTGGGGTAAGCAATGAATCCTCAATAGATTAGTCAAGATCAGCCACATGCACTCTTTTCTGCACTTTATTTTATTTGGAATCATACTTTCTATAACTTCCTTAATTGACATGGGAAGAATTAAACACAACCCCCTCTTAGACTACGAGAAAAAATCTACTGAAAGGCAATAATTATTGTAATTCACATGAAAGAAACAACAAACCACAAAACAATATATTACTTTAAAAGAACTAAACTAACCTTCTGAATGTCCATCCCCCTGAAACTCACAGCAAGACAAAATGAAGAACCACCAACACTTGCTGGAGGAACCTCATGCACTTGTCTGCCAGCCATACTGCAATATCCAAATAATTTGAGTATAAAAGAACCTAAATATTGTGATTATTAAATCACTGAGAGCCTAGAAGATTAAATACCCAAGAAATACAAGGAAGGAGAAGAGGAAAAGGAAAACCTTGTGCATCGCTGGTAGCTCTGGGACTTTTCTGACTCCAAGACATATAGATATAAACTGGACAACACAAGGAAACATGGCTGCCAAGTAGCCACAGAATTTCCAATCCCCTGAAATAAGAAATTCATATTAGGAAAGATTAAAATTAGATACATAAGTACAGTGAACATCCAGCTAGCTTATTTCCCTTGGAATTAAGAACACACCTTCCAGAATAGGATTCTAGCATCATTAGCAATATCTGCAGGACTCCAAGGAGCAAGTTCTGCTTGGAAATAATCGACAGTAGACTGACCACGGGCTTCCACCGTACCATATACTATGTTTAACAATTCCATGAGTCTGCTATACCTTGCTGGAGAAAAGTGAATGCCAAGGTTTGGCACTTGAATAGAAATGCAAGTTGATGGGTACCTTGGATGAGGTACTTTGATCTTCAATAAACACGTGCACAAGTGCAATTAGCATAAATTTCATTACTGGAAAAAACCAAAGTAACAAATGTATCAAGCAGCATAAACAAATTATGCGATCATCAGAGAAAAAACAAACCTGGTCAACAAGTACTACCATTCCACACCTATCAACAAGAGAACAGAAATTCTCAACTTTTTCGGTCATAGAAGATACCATTCGCTGACTATTGTAATTTTGTGCATCCAAACCACAGTTCTGACAGTTAGAACTAGAATCTGTAAAGAAAGCAGAAATATCTCTCCCAGATATTAAAAAACGAGAATATAGATTCTGCCTCTGGTCATCTGCCTGACATTCCTGCAATAATGACTGATCATTTCAGCCAAACCAAACACACATAGAGCAATCAAAAAATTCATAATTCAAGTTACATACCATGGTGTGCAATGTGAAATGACCAAAATCCAAAAGAAAATTACTATCACATGTGGAGGAGCCACAAGTTTTGATAGGAATTCTAACTTTAGGGGCATCAAAGTCAATGTCAAGAGCAAACCTGAAACACCAATCAGAAATAGAAATGGAACGAATGGATAATTATTCCATAAGAGAGAAATAAAGTACACCAATAAAATGACATGATAAACTAAAAGGTGACAGAGAATATAGACTTCGATAGGGTAGAAATGAGACACGTATCCGACACCAATTAGTTGGAGTTAGGGCTTAGTCAAGTTAGATTGAGTGTACAACTACTGATAAAACAAATCACATAAAAAAAAATTATAAGAATGTAAGTTCAAATGATTGATGTGTGCAAGAATTAAATAACCAAATAAATGAACAGAAAAAACATAAAGAAAGAAAATTGAGAACGTGTGCTAACCTGCTCTGTTCTTCTAAAACCATATGAAATTGCTCCTGTGCTCTACGAGTCACTTTCTCAATCTTCATCTGCACTTGGCATTGAATAATAGAAGATTAGTTCGACAAAAATTCAGTGCCATATAAAATATTTTGACATACATATCAACATTATTACCTGCAAAACAGTTGCAGTTTCCCAAGCAACAGTAGGACTAACTGCATTACTTCTCTTCAAAAACTCTAGAAAGCGATCACAACTTTCCATCAAAAGCTGCAAAACACAAGGATTTAGGAAGCTTCATACAATGGGGGCAGCAAAATGGTGGGGGGAGGACAGGAGGAGGAGAAAAATGTACAAGTAGTTCACACACATATTATTGCTGCATTGCCCTATTGCTTCAGATCTGAGGTCCATGGTTTTGGGTTTGTTTGGAGTACATTGTGCGATGCCATAATCTGTTGTTGAATTATTTGCATGCTAGCAAGGTTGATTTGGTTGTCATTGGAATGGTTGCATTTGGATAATTATCCCCCATTGTTTGAGGTGGTGCATTTGGATGGAAAGAAATAACAGGAGTTTTGAAGATGCAGAGGGAACTATGCCGGATCTCAAGTTAATCTTTTTTAGAACTTTATTGTACTGGTTGTTAGCTCTGAAGAGTCTTGCTTTAACTTCTGTTGTTGATTTACTAGATTCATGTATTTGTAACTTATTGTTTACCCCAATATACTTTTTGCATACTTGGGTGACTTTTTTTATATCAATAAATCTTTATTACCTATCCAAAAAAAAAGCACCTTAAAAGGCTATGAGTAGTGATTACCACTAGTCCCAAAAGCTTAAACTAATAGGAAATTATAAATTTAATCACTTAGCTATTATTCACACTTCCACTCACGTGCGGGCTTAAGACTACCTTAATAAGTGGAACCTAACACGTGAAATTTTTAACTTTGAAACAGGGGTAAAGGGGAGACAATGTTCGAACTTAAGATCACCTACTCTGATACCAAGATAAATTACCTAGTCCCCAAAGCTTAACCTTATAGGAAATTGTGAATTTAATCACTTGTTAAAATTTTAATAAGCAATCTACAGAAGAAGATAGAGAGATACAACATCAATCATATATACAGCAGGCAAGGAAAATTAACTATTGGCTACCCAACTATGGTACCATCAAACTTAAAGGAAACAACTAGAAAGGTTAGAGAAAATGTGGATGGCTTTCCATCTTTTGTGGATTTAGTCAGGAAAAAGTTTTTTGCAAGTGCAATTCATAATGAACCTCATATAGTAATTTTCTGGAGTGAGACCCAATACTAAACATATTCTTAAAGTTGAAAACACAAAGTAGGGGGTATCAAAAAGGCATCTTAAGCAGAGTAAGTAACAACTTCTATATGTATGTTGTTGAAAGCACACATCACTCTCAGTCCCTCTGTCCACAACTACAACTAAGAAATTACCGTAACGTGGCAGGGAGAAATTGTAGCTGAAAGCCTCCAATCAACATTCTCCCCAACCGGTGAGTGTACAAAACTAGCAGCTAATGCATTCACTTTCTGCTCATTACAGACACTCTGCATAATAAATGACAATAACAATTACAAATAGTACGACAGTGCAATTCATAAATTGAAAATAGAGCATCAACTGTATCTCCAGCAAATATAAGAATAAACACCACCTAATAAAATTAGAAAATGTAGTGAAGTACAATAAATTTGGAAAACAAATTTTTCAAAATTAGTTCAATTTATTAAATTTACAAACAGAAATCTATTCTGGAACTCACTCAAATTTTTCAAAATTCCATCACAATCTAAAACATTTATATTGCATTTGCAACTTAAAACCGTCCTTCCATCAAAACCTCGTAATATAAGGAAACAAACCTGCGCAAGTGAACCTTCAGGAGCTGATAATCCATAGAATCTCAACAACACATCACAGTGAGTACTGCGATGCTTAAACTTGGTAGACACATGAAGTTGTTCAAATCTACCACAAACAATCTCGGTCTGATTTATATTGATGATCCTGGCAGCAGCCTGACCAATTGATACAGTTACCAAATATTGAATCATATTCTGCATGTCCTTTCCTGAATGTGATGTCAACTCATCATCTGGCTGATGACTCAGTAAATTATTTATTGCCTGCCATTCCTCCTTAGTTAGTCTTTCCTCTGTTAGCTGTGATCCCTCAGAAGCATCCCCAACAGAGTCATCCTCGGCGACTGCATTCCTAAGATATAAAGGAAACAACAATAAATTCCCATGAACACACAAACACAAGCTACAAGCAGAAATTTCAGTGAAGCCACAGATAAGAAAGAAATTAGGAACGATAACCAAAGAAACAAAGACAGGGCAAAAATAATTTATTTCCAAGAAAAGGTAGCAAGATAAGAGTCCCCACAAACCATCTAAATGAAAGCCAGCTTCTCCTTTTAAGCCTCTTCTGTTCAGCTGCTTCCTTAGATTTCACAGATTCAACCTTGGCGTGTGCAAGTAACCTACATCATACGAGCACTAATCACAAATTCGGACAAATTCGGACAAATTCTGATAAATTACCTATTGTCCCAAAATCTTAAATTATTAAGAAATGGTGAATTTAATCACTTAACCATAATTCTACACTCCCCTCATGTGTGTGTCTAAACTCCCCATTGATAACTAGGGCCCAACACATGAGATTTTTGACATTTTAAATGAAAGGTAGAGTGGAAATAGGGATCAAACTTAGGACCCCTTTCTTTGATACCATGATAAATTACTGATTATTACTTATAAAAAAAAAAAAATACCAATTATTTCAAAAACTTAAGCGGTCAGGAAATGGCGAACACTTAACCATAATTCTAACAAATTCAAAGACTACATTCTCTGTTTAGGTAACAATTTTTTATCAAAAAGTAAAAAAGATCATTTGAGTAAAAGAAAATTAAGTGGTAACTAAAGAAGATTAAAAAAAACCTCAAAAGTTCCAAGGAATACTAATTTGCGTACCTCCATAAAAGAATTACTTTGGAATCAAGGTCTTTCTCAATTTCTCTAATTTCTGCACTGTTAACATTTGGCATATGTTGCAGTGAAACAGCATACAACTGAACATAACGACGACGAAGATGACAGAAATGCTGAATTCGGTCCCATGAGAATCGGTAACTGAGTTCAGAAGCAGGTGTAAAGTCAGATTCAACTTTAAAAGTGACTCTTCAAAGAGCAAAAACACAGGGCATAGCCAATATAAATGTGAAAATATGAACCAGATCTTCCACATTATAGGACATTTTTCTATTATCTATAAGTTTTCTCATTATTGATTTAACAGATATTGACAGAATAACACATATATTACCACAATTTCTTCTGCTGCAGGCCAGCTTGAGCAGCATACCGCCACCACAAACAAGGGCCCTCTGAAACTGGCACAACAGGTCTTAAGTGAGAAACTTCAACATATGCCTTGTATCTTGACACAACCTCCAGTAGTCTAATCCAATCATGATATTGCGCCTACACAAGGGGAAAAAAACTCTTAAAAAGTTGATTCAGGAACTCCACTTGCATGCCAAGAAAGTAACCAAAAGGAAGAAATTTGCAATCCATTTTCTCTTATAAAATTGAGCAAAAACTATTGAAGGAAGACAACCTCTGTAATTGTTAAAGAGACATCACTTAGGACAAGAGAAGCCTTCTCAAACGGAACTTCTGGATCAGTTCTTTCTTGATTCCCAAGGCGATGATATTTTAGGACTCCATTAATAGGTGACACCACATAGTTACGATTCATTGCCCACTTAGAGACCATTCCATGGTCAGCAGCTGGTTCATTTATACCATCTTCAAATATCTAGTGAAACATCAAACCAAAGAGGTGAACAGAACAAAAAATAACACAAAATGTCTGATTTTACTATGTTACCAAATGCAAATGCAGTTAATTATTAAAGTACATGGGCTGGTACTTCGATAGTACTGGGAACAAACCTCGATCCACTCTTTCGGACTGAGATCCTCCCATCTCTTGTCTATATCCCAAGGAAGCCTATCAGAATCATGATACATAGCAAGTCTCTCAAGTTGCAACGACTGTAAGAAGAATATACATTAGTGCAAATACTTAGGTACTAACTTTGGTCATGCATTAACCCAAAAATAACAAGAAACAAGATCATCCAGAGAGCCTTCATCAACACACAACATACAAAATCTGATAATTTCCCTTTAATAATTTCAAAAGTTTAGTTCCTTAACCACACACAAAAATGTAATCCTAAATCGTGATTCATCATTCATGGGATGGAAAAGCATCTAGATTTCCTTTGCAAATTCTCATATTCAATAATTACTTTATGGGGTCCACATGTAAGGGCAAATTGAAGTAAAAATTCATGTGGTTTTATTAACGGTCTAAGTATGCGTCTTCAGGGTTAAAACAGGTTTTTATTTGGGCTCTTATTTTATTAGTTATGGTCAATTTTATATTCAGGAGCAAATCTGTAATTTCAGCAATTCCTAAGAATTATGACTCTTTTCGTAATTTAGTTGAATTTAGAATCTTCTTGGAGATCCTAAATATCTTAGGTTTTATTTTCTTTGGGTCCAAGTTAGTCTTTTATTAGGTTTTACTTTACTAGTCAAGCTAGGAGTCCTGGTACTAGTAGAAGCCCTAATACTACTAGTACAAGAAAGAGTATTTATATAAATTGTGCTCAATGTATTCACATAGAGGCAAGTTGGCCTTTGTGAGTTTTTTTCTCCCTTTCTTCTTCTCGGGTACAATTCAAACAGCCCCAAAAACACCATAAAAACCTCTCTTTTCTTCTTCCTTACAACCCCAAATCAACCCCTTTCTATTACCTATCAAAACCCTAAATCTCCATATACTTTTTCTACCAAATAGCCAAACTCATCAAATTGCCTTCTAATTCCTAAGACACCCATAACCCCTCCTTAAACAATTCTAAACCTAGATCTACAAGTTCTCCTAACATTAAGCCCATCACAAACACACATAGACATCTTCCACAGTTTGTCCTACGTCATCCCCAGTGTAATAGCTCCTTGGCGGAATTTGATCTATGTGCGCTAAAATAGCAACAAAAGTTACTAATCTTTTTTTTAAAAGTAAAAATTTATTAGAGAAAAATAAACAAGTACGCAGGTAGTATACTAGATGCAAATACGAACTACGATTTAAAAGAACAATAATCAATAAACTCCATCACGAGGCTAGTAACCATTGGAACAAATTCCTCATAAAAATATATCTTTTTCCAGTTGTTTATATTTTCAAGTGTTTGTTTGTAGGTTGTAGGTAAAATTAAAGTGTGATCAAAGTTGTAAAATATTTTCAATTGACTGAAAATCCTTTATAAAAATTTGTAAAACCCTTTACCTTTAAAAATTCAGTAAAACATTTTACCAAAATAAACTGTGGCTTCCCTCACCCTATATAGTGGGTAGGTCACCAATCTTGTGGGCTGGGCAGCTGGTGTCAGTGGTCCTGTGTCTGAAGCCGCTGTTCCAACGATCAGTACTGGAGGTCTGATAAACTGAAGCTGTCGTTCCGGCTATCAATTCTGGCGGTCCGATCACCAGATCCCCGACACCAGCAACTCCAGTGGCTGAGCCACCGGCTTTGGTAGTTTGCTTAAAAAAAAATTTTACTTGTCATACCAAACACCTAAAAAAATTCTACATATAAAATCTTTTACTTCAAAACAAACAGAGCACTCATATCTGTAGTTCACTTCTCACACCCATCAAAATTCCTTGCATTTCTCTCCCTCCAAATACACCACATCAAACAAAGAAGAATGTCCTTCCAAATCTCCTTATTGCAATGTAACCCAAAATGGCCATCCTAACTCGCCAGTAAATCAGCAACCCTCCCAGGCATACCCCAAAAAGAGAAAAGACCATATCCCACAACTTTTGTTGGTGCCACAGGCACCAGATGTTTTCCCAGGAAACAACTCATCACCCTAAGGAGCAAAAGATCTATAATAAGTTTGGACCTCAAAACCCTTCCAAATAGCCGGCCTCCAACATAGCCTATCATATCCACAGCCTCGCACTTCTATAGAATACAATAACTCTAAAAACATTGAACATTACTCCCAATCCTTGAGCCATTGTGTAATCTCATATGATCCGCCACTAATGTATTCTCTCTTTTTTTTAATGAAAATAACTAATCTTAGTTATTTGTGGGTTTATTTTTATGGAATCTATAAAATATTCATATTATTTTCCTTTCAAGATATACAATATCTCTGTATCATATTAAATCATCATGTATCCATGACATATTAAAGTCATCATCATTTTAAGATATAATATATCTATGTATCATGTTACAACATATCATGATATACAAACTGCATGTAATTAATAATTGAAGTCAATAATGTCACTTAAACAAGAGGACTCATTAAAATGAATTTTCTCACCCCCACCCCTATCCGCCTATAAAGGAGGGAAACAAATAAAAAACCTTCATTTTGATTCTCTTTTTATTCCTTTCTAAAGAAAGAAATTCTTTCTTCACACTGATTAAAAAAAAAAAATCCATTGATGACATCAGCAAGGGGATCATGGCTCAACACAGTTTACACAAACAATTGAGCCACAAAATATATAAATTAATCCTACTTTTAATTAATGACAGAAATGAGGGATAAAGGATCAATATAACAAACAATAAGCTTTGAGGGGAGTGGGGAGTAGGGATCCTCTGATAGGTAAATCTGACTTACAATTCCATATAGGATTAAACCCATGACCTCACCCTCTGCCCATTACCTATAGGGAATGTGAAATGCGATTTATTCTAAAGACCATCTCATAAGATTACTTAAGTGTGGGATCAGTTCTTTTTCTAATTCTTTTCGAAATCTTATAAAACTTTTTTATGACACATTTGGTAACGCTATATTAGACCATGTGATGCAGCCACTCTCTATCCTTAGGCCAGCCAACCAACCCCCCTCTACCATTAGGACTGACAAACAGCCAACCAAACCCCCCTCTACCATTAGGACTGACAACCAGCCACCCTCTACACGCCAAACAGCCAGCCAACCTTTATGACCTCTCATATCTGCCATGTATCCTCTTTAATTACAGCTCTGAATTATGTAACTATTAGCTACTTTATTTCCTAATAGTTAAAGATTATAAATAGGCTAACTATGTAAGGGTACAATCAGTTTTTGATGTGAATATAATTTAGTTTCAGACCTGGACAGAAACTTGTTTCACCAGTTTCTCTGTAATTCCAGCTTTAATTCTTTATTTTAATGCAATTCTAGTTCAAGTTCTCAATCAATTGATCTTGATTTCCATCATTTGGTATCAGAGCACAGATCTGGTCCTCTTTTTTCCCTACGACTTTGATCATTTGAGCCCTAGATTTCCTTGTGTTTCTTTTTTTTTTCTCCCTCCATTCAAGATCCTAGAATTTAGATCTAGGTTCCTTGTGACAATCAAATCTGTGGCTGTTGCAAATATCACAAATTTAATCACTTGTGCTGTTACTTCTACTTACAATTTTTTTCAAAGATTGTGAAGCTTCTAATGGCTCAAAGAAGGAGAGGTGGAATAAGAGGGAATCAAATGGATGTTGGGGAAGGAATTGAAGCCAACCCTCCAGTGGGGAGGAATGCTGGACGGAATCAAAACATAGAGAGAGAAGACATGATTGCTGAATTAAGGAGACAAGTTGCGGCACTTACGGAGGTGATGCAGCGTATGCAGCCTCCTCATGAGACTACCGATGAGTCCGATGACTCTCATTCTCACTTTGAGAACCCTTTTAGAGCTCCTCCTAGGAGTAGGCCTTATGCAGAAAGAAATGAGCCAAGGCTTGACTACAACTTCAAGGTTGAAATTCCAGAATTTCAAGGGAGTCTCAAACCGGAAGACTTTCTAGATTGGCTTAACACTGTTGAAAGGGTGTTTGATTATGAAGTTATAGATGAAAAGAAAGTGAAGCTAGTCGCTATTTGCCTTAAAGGGAGAGCTTCCGCTTGGTGGGAACAATTGCAAAAATCTCGCCAAAGAAGTGGTAAAGTCAAGATCAAGAGTTGGGAGAAGATGAAGAAAAAGCTCTGTGAGCAATTTCTTCCTTTCAACTACACCCAATCACTCTACAAAGACCTACACAACCTTAAGCAAGAGGGAAGTGTAGAGGAATATACGGAGGCATTTCACCAACTTGTAGTAAGGGTAGATTTGAATGAAAGTGAAGAACAAATGGTTGCAAGGTACTTGAGTGGATTGAAGCCATCCATCCAAGATGTCCTTAGTCTTCAATCATTGTGGAACATGTCGGAAGCCTACAACTAGGCTTTACTGGTAGAGAAGCAACAAACTAGGCCAGCTTTAAGGTCTGGACAGTGGGGTTCCAGGTCTGGGCAGGGGATTTCTAGCCAATATAAGGTTGGGAATTCAAGTACAAATGGGAGAGGAGAAACTTCTGGGGTTGAACAGCAACCAGCATGTTCTAAATCTGCTATTACAGCCCCAAAACAGTCCCAAACAGCCACTGTTAGCGGGGGTAGACAGCAATAGGTGGGTACTTTCAAATGTTTCAAGTGTGTAGAGCCGGGGCATTGATCTTCGGATTGTAGGAAGAAGGCTCTTATGTTGGAGGAAGTAAAAGAGCTTGAACATGACGATGGAGAACCCATCTTTGATCAACCTTCAAATGAGGTTGCTGGTGATTTTGAAGAAGAAGAGGGCCTGACACTTGTGATGAGAAAGACTCTTCTTGCTCCTAAATTCAATTCCGAAGAAGATTGGTTGAGAACCAATATTTTTTATACAAGTTGCAGCATTGGAGGAAGAGTTTGTAGTATGATCATCGATGGGGGAAGTTGTGAAAATGCGGTCTCTCAGGAGGTGGTTGATAAGTTGAGGCTTGCCACTCAAGATCACCCACATCCCTACAAACTTTCTTGGTTCAAGAAGGGTAATGAGGTGAAAGTAACGAAGTGTTGCTTGGTGCCATCTTCTATCCAGAAAAAATATTTTGATGAAGTTTGGTGCGATGTAGTATCAATGGATGCATGCAATATCCTTCTTGAAAGACCTTGACAATATGATCGCCAGACGATGCATGATGGGAAAAAGAACACCTATACCTTAAGCAAATACAATTAGCAATTTCCTTTGCTGCCAATGAAGGAAAAGGTGACTTCTAAATCCTCTACAACCTCTTTACTCGCTTCTAAAAGCTTCATTGAAGAAAGTCAAGATAGTGCCTACATTTTGGCATTAATTCCAGACAACACAACGGCTGGAACTGATGTTCCTAGCACTGTCACTGAGTTATTACATCAATATGGTGATGTTTTTCCCCATGAGTTACCTCTTGACTTGCCTCCTATGCGAGACATTCAACATGCTATTGATTTGTTACCGGGTGCACTCCTTCCAAATAAGGCAGCATATCGTATGGCTCCAAAGGAGAAGGAAGAGTTGCAAAAACAAGTTTAAGAGCATCTTGATAGAGGCTACATTCGGGCTAGTATTAGCCCTTGTGCGGTACCCACTCTCGACTCCTAAGAAGGATGGCTCTTGGAGGATGTGTGGATAGTAGAGCTATCAACAAGATCACAATCAAGTATCGTTTTCCAATTCCTAGATTGGATGACATGCTAGATTGCTTGGCGGGTGCAAAGGTGTTTTCCAAGATTGATTTGCGAAGTGGGTATCATCAAATTAGAATTCACCCAGGAGATGAATGGAAGACGGCCTTCAAGACACATCATGGATTATTTGAATGGCATGTTATGCCATTTGGTTTGACAAATGCACCGAGCACTTTCATGAGGGTGATGACACAAATGTTGTAACCACTATTGGGGGTTTGTGTTGTGGTGTATTTTGATGATATTTTGGTGTATAGCCTCTGTTTGGAGGATCACTTGGTGCATTTACAGCTTGTGCTTGACATTTTGAGGAGAGAAAAGTTTTATGGTAACATGAAAAAGTGTGGCTTTGGGATGGATCAAGTGGTGTTCTTGGGGTATGTTGTGTCTTCCAAAGGAGTGTTCATGGATGAAAACAAGGTTAAGGCAATTGTTGATTGGCCTACACCTTCTAGTGTGCATGAGGTGAGGAGTTTCCATGGTCTTGCTACCTTTTATAGAAGGTTTATTAGCAATTTTAGCACCATTGCAGAACCTCTCACCAATTGTCTCAAACAAAAATCCTTTGTTTGGACTGATGAAGCCCAAGAAAGCTTACAACTTTTGAAGAGGAAGTTAACTGAAGCTCCTATCCTTGCCTTGCCCAATTTTGACAAAATATTTGAGCTTAATTGTGATGCATCAGGAGTGGGAATTGGGGGTGTCCTTAGCCAAGAAGGGCAGCCCATAGCATTCTTTAGTGAGAAGTTGAATGAAGCAAAACTTAGGTATTCTACCTATGACAAGGAATTCTATGCTATTGTTCAAGCCATCAAGCATTGGAGTTACTATTTGGCCTACAAGGAGTTTATTCTACACACCGATCATGAGGCTTTGAAGTATCTCAATAGCCAATCTAACGTGAACAAGAGGCACGCTAAATGGGTAAGCTTTTTCAGCAATTCACTTTCTCATTGAAATATCAGCCAGGAATTCTCAACAAAGTGGCTGATGGGTTGAGTAGGAGGACTTATTTCTTGGTGGAAATGCAAGCTAAGGTTGCTGGTTTTGAAGCTTTCAAGGAGAATTACCAAGATGACCCACATTTTGGTGATCTATACCAACAATTACAGCAGGGACAGCAACCTACCAAGTCTGACTTTTGGTTGAAGGATGGATTTCTTCTCAAAGGGCTGAAATTATGTGTGCCTAAATGTTCTCTAAGGGAGTTGATGATTGCTAAACAACATAATTTGGGGCATTTTGGCAAATCAAAGACCCTAGAATTCCTTAAACAAGACTACTTTTGGTCAGGAATGACTAAAGATGTTGAGCGGCATGTTCAAAGGTGCCAAGTTTGTCAAAAAGGAAAGGGTACAACCACTATTGCGGGTCTGTATTTACCCCTTCTAGTGCCTAATAAACCATGGGAATATATTAGTATGGATTTAATTCTTGGCCTTCTACCTACACAACAAAAGAATGATTCAATCATGGTGGTCGTGGATAGTTTCTCCAAGATGGCTCACTTCATCCCATGCAAGAAGACTTCAGATGCTTCCAATGTGGCTGCTTTATTTTTCAAATAAGTCTACAAGCTTCATGGTGTACCCCTATCTATTGTTTCTGACAAGGATGCTAATTTTCTTGCTCATTTTTGGCGAACTCTATGGCGCAAGATAGGAACTGAATTGAGCTTTAGCACTTCTTTCCAGCCCCAAACGGATGGTCAAACTAAAGTTGTCAACCGGAGTCTTGGAAATCTCTTGAGATGCTTGATTGGATAAAATCCCAAGAATTGGGAAAGTATCCTTCCCTTGGCTGAATTTGCTTACAACTCTTCTCTTAATCGGACTATTAACACATCTCCTTTTGAAGTTGTGTATGGGAATAAACCTTTGAGTGTCTTAGATTTGACACCCTTGCCACTTTCTAAGAAGGAGAATGTAAGAGCAACAGAAATGACAGATTTTATGCAATCTGTCCATGCACAAGTCAAGGAGAGAATTGAACATTCCAATGCAAACTACAAGGCTGCTGCTGATATTCACCGAAGGGGACTAATTTTCAAGGAAGAGGACCTTGTATGGGTGATTTTGACTAAAGAAAGGTGTCCCCATTGCTCCTATTCCAAGTTAGGAGCAAGGAAAGTAGGTCCATGCAAAGTATTGACTAAAATCAATGACAATGCCTACACAGTCCAACTACCCCCTCACTTAAACATTTCTAATGCCTTCAATGTGAAGCATTTGAAGCCTTATTTTCCAACTGAAACTTGAAGGCAAGATTCCTTTATGGAGGGGAGTATGATGCAGCCACTCTCTATCCTTAGGCCAGCCAACCAACCCCCCCCCCCCTCTACCATTAGGATTGACAAACAGCCAACCCCCCCCCCCCCCCCCCCCCCTCTCTACCATTAGGATTGACAAACAGCCAACCAACCCCCCCTCTACCATTAGGACTGACAACCAGCCACCCTCTACAAGCCAAACAGCCAGCCAACCTTTCTAACTTCTCATATCTGCCATGTATCCTCTTTAATTACAGCTTTGACTTATGTAACTATTAGCTACTTTATTTCCTAATAGTTAAAGATTATAAATAGGCTAGCTATGTAAGAGTACAATCAGTTTTTGATGTGAATATGGTTTAGTTTCAGACCTGGACAGAAACTTGTTTCTCCAGTTTCTCTGTAATTCCAGCTTTAATTCTTAATTTTAATGTGAATATGGTTTAGTTTCAGACCTGGACAGAAATTTGTTTCTCCAGTTTCTCTGTAATTCCAGCTTTAATTCTTAATTTTAATGCAATTCTAATTCAAGTTCTCAATCAATTGATCTTGATTTCCATCAACATGTAATAGAATAGCTATTCCTTAGGAATAACCATTCAGTTGTTTGGTTGTCTTCTAATTACAAGGAATAGCAATTCCTAAGGAATGACCATTCTTCAAAATGTAGAATAACAATTCCTATTTTAGAGAAGATGGAGTGAAGACTAGCAAGTTGGAAAAGATTGTATTCCTCTAAAAGGGGTAAGGTAACTCTTATTAAAAGTACTCTCTCTTTCTTACCTACTTATTTCCCTTCCATTCTTCCTATACCTGGTAAGGTTGCTAATCGCATGGAGAAATTACAAAGAGATCTTCTTTGGAGTAGTATTAGTGGTGATTCTAAATTACACCTAGTGAATTGAGCTAAGGTTTGTAAGCCAATGCAGGTTGGGGGGTCAGGGATAAGACGATTGCGAAGCTTCAACTCTGCCTTGTTCGGTAAGTGGTTGTGGAGGTATGGTTTAAAGATAGATGTGTTATGGAGGAGGGTTATAGAGGCGAAATATGGGAATGTTTGGGGTGGTTGGTGCACGAAAAAGATGACAAATGCTTATGGTGTTAGCCTCTAAAGGTTTATTAGAGGTGGCTGGCTTAATTTCTCTAAGCTCCTACAGTATGATGTGGGTGATGGTACTAGAGTGAAGTTTTGACAACATGTGGATTGTGGGGATTGTACCATCAAAAAGGCCTTTCCATATCTTTTTTGTCTTAGTAGGGCAATGGACTCTTCAGTGGCGGAGGTTATGTGTGTGTAGGGTGGGAGGAAGCATTGTAATTTTCCATTTTGTTGTCCACTGCAGGATTGGGAGGAAGACTCTTTTGATCGGTTTATGGACATTGTTTACTCTTCAAAAGTGTAAGTGTGTGTATGCGTGCGTGTGTTGGGGGGGGGGGGGGGGGGTGTGGTTGACCCTGACAAGGTTTGGTGGAAGCCTCCTACCCTCCTACTCTTTCCTTCCCTTGGAGGTTGATGTGGCAATCAAAGGTTCCTCCAAGGGTGGCTTTCTTTTCATGGTCAGCTTCCTTAGGTGAGATTTTTACAACTGATAACCTTTGTAAGAGGCATATTATTGTTATTGATTGGTGCTACATGGGTAAGAGGTTTGCGGATTCGGTGAATCATCTTCTACTTCATTGCCCCATAGTTGTTGAGCTGTGGGCCTTGGTGTTTTGTTTGTTTGGACTTCATTGGGTTTTGTCACATAAGGTTATTGAGATGTTTGAGTCTTGGCAACGTAAATTTGGGTGACATCACAATATATAATTTTGGAGACTTGTGTGCCGCATTGCTTGATGTAGCATGTTTAGAGTGAAAGAAATGCTAGATGTTTTGAGGGATGTTAGCGTTCCTTGCAAGAGATTAAGGCTTTCTTCTTACATACCCTCCTTGCTTGGAGTGTGGTTTTGTCACATTTATCTTGTTTGATATTATATTAAAAATTCCAAATGTCTGATGATCCACTGTCTCCCCACTATGGTTTTCAAACTCGATTTTAACTATTGGGGCAAGAGATAAAATCTGAGATCCCCACCTTTTACTAAAGCTTATACTAACACGCTAACCACCAAGCCAAGCTACTTTGTTGTGTCATTCTTAGATTTCATATTATATTTATTTTAAGTTTAGATTATAATTTAACAACTTATCATATTACCTCTCTCTCAATCTATATTATTATTTGATAATTTTATTAGTGGTTCAAGAATTATGCTTTTACATGTGAATGTGCAATTTATAAATTTATGTTGAAAATGATTTTATTTCAGACTAAAATGTTTTTATTTGAAAGATTACTAAACACCATTTTTTTAGACTTGTTTATGCTTTATTATTTCTATTAACTTTATAAAAGTTGTGAAAATTCATTTGAAATTTATTTAAATTTGTTTAGATATTTTATTAGTAAAATTTTGTTAATTATTATCATTTTAATACCTTTATTTGTATTTTAATTACTATTAAATTAATTTTGACATCATCATGGTTTGACCTCAGTTGAACCTCAGTCCAACCTTTAAAACCTTGAACCTCTCCTTTTTTCCGTTTCTTCGAATGCTCCAAGTCTGAAAAGCATGCTCCCCACTACATCGACACATACAACACCACCCTGCTAACTTATAACCTCGCTTAAGGAGATTGTCACACATGAGTTCTCTTAGAATTTCTTATTGATTGCTTGTAATAGATTCAAGTACTTTATGTTCATCAACGTGAACATGAAATACTCTTCTATAAACAAAACTTCTATTACTTATCCCAAAAAAAAAAAAAAAAAAACGATTCATGAAATGCTCTTCTATCAATAAAACTTCTATTACTTATCAAAAAAAACAAAACAATTGTCAAACATGATGATCTTCCCCCATGCCACACTCCAAGCAAAAAAAGAGACCTGCAGTAGGGCCTTAACACTCCAAATACTCTTCCACAGGATGCCAGGGCAATGCCTTGTGACACGCTTCACTTAACTATTTTGGTAAAAGAAGCTTCACAAGAAAAAAGAAAACCTTCACAAGAAAAAAGAAAACCTCACCTTTCGCAATTTATCCAAAGCACCACTAGTGTCAAAGGTTTCATTTCCCCGCTCATCCATCGTAACAGCAGCAAGTTTGGCCAAAGTAACACCCGAAGAAAATGGATGTCCGGGATTACTGCAAAACAAACAGTTGTTTTTCAACAGTCAGACAGTCAGTATTTAATCCCATGCATAAACAAATCAGGATAGTAGAAATAAACAAACAGATAAATAAAGATCTCACGCTTCAACAGAAGACAGAAACATTCAGAAAAAAATGTGTCCACCAACCTGACAGAATCCTCATATCTAATATGTACATTGCTTATCGATATCTTAAGATTTCCAATAATAGTGGCAATTAGAGAACCTAGCCACGAATTTCCAGGAGGTGGCTGCCAAAAAAAAACAATAATATGAATTGGAACACCAAAATGTGAATATATCACCATGTTTCCTCACAAACACTGGAATTTAAGAAGCAAGCTTGGGCAAAACATACTCATGCACTCTGAAAATACAATCATAAAAAAAAAAGGAAAAAAATAAAACAACTTGGCCAAACATCATGCCAAAAATAAATGAAACAGAAAAAAGTAAAGGTAGAATTAAATAATTTATAATAAAAAATTAGCAGTATATACTGGCTGCCTAAAAGTATATGTATGATCGCTAGTAGCTAGGAATCAATTGCTAAAAAGTTTGAAGAAGCAAAGCACCTCATGATTATAATGACGTCCACAAATATCTAATTGGGCCTTATTTAATTGTTCAACCATGCAAATACCATCATACACCACTTTCCCTTACCTTGTCATAAATTGATGCTACCTCTAGCTTTGTCACAAACCACCCATATCAAATTAAATTGATGAACCATGAACATAGAAAGCAGCATATACCCCCACAACATACTCCATAACACCTTTACTATACCAAACTATATTTATCCATCACAGATGCAAAAAAGACAAGATCTGAATGCCAACCCTCAATATAAAACAGTACAACACATTTGTTTTGCATGACAGAAATAACAAGAGGGTTGCAACCACATTCTTTTCTACCCTGGAAAAGAAATTAAACAAAACAAACAAACTCACAAAAAGCCTAGAAAGTATGACAGAGTAATACAAAAATTGGGCAAAAGATCTTGCTTTTAAATTCCAATCTGATTGAGAACTTCTTCATGGCTTCAACAAAAGACACAACCCAAAATTTTGGCTTCACAATAGAAAATACCATGAACATCAACCAAGACAATCATAGCAGTCTTTGTAACCAGGATGAGAAATTGTCAATGCAAGTACAAATTAGAATCTCCGGCAATGTAACTATAACAGAAAAAATTGAAACATTCATTGACAAATGAAGCAAGATAAACATTTAAAAATAAATAAAAAACCTACCGAGGTATAAAAATCACTGCTAAAAAAACAAATTAACACTTACTATCTATAAAGTAGCTCTATTAGATCATGATTAATTCCTATACTCATAGGGGCATTAAATTTATAAGCTTACACTTCCTAGCTTTGACCTTGATATTGCTTCCAAGGTTGCTGACTCTGCTTCCTGCATGCAAGAGGGAAAAAGTATTTAAAAAATAATAATCAGCAAGGACAAAGAAGGAAAGTATCTTCCCATATGCAATGGTAATAAAAACACCAACAAACTTACACAAGTATGCCATTTCAACATAAGCATATCACAAAATCCAAATTCTAGACTAATTACAGAAATTAACAATTTTTATGATTGCAAAATTATGTGTCTGGGAAAAGAATTTTCTATATTGACCATATGCTTTTACCTATTTTTTTATGAGTAATGAAAAATTAATGAAATGAAGGAGAGACAATAGTTTGTGTAAAGAATAACAAGAATAAAGAATTACTTATGAAATGAAAGAGAATCAATAAAATCTACAACCGAATGTATGTCACATGGGCCAAGGGAGCTAAACTACTCAAACAACATTCTCACAAATGATCATTTTAGCACCATAATTGAGAGCTCCATTCCATTAAAAGTTCAGTTGTTTCTATCCTTGCATCAGGAGGTTGGAAATGATAAGAGTTTGGAACTTGAGATTGTATAGGGACTTCCATGAATGGGAACAATAAGCAGTCTTCTCTTTCCTTAACTTTATTCAATCCCAGATTCCTAGGGGTGTTCGGCGTGACAGTCTTCATTAATGCCTTAATGGTAATGGTAAGGGTAAGTTTGATACCCAGTCCTATTACCATGAGATTCGGATGTTCCTAACTCCATTTTCCCATAAAAGGGTACTTGGAAAGTTAAGGTTCCTAAAAGGGTAGCTTTCTTTTTGTGAACAACAGCTCATTGTTGGATTCTTAATTTGGATAATATCATGCTTAGTGGTCTCTCTTTGGCAAATCAATGTTGTATGTGTGTTGTAACAGGGAATCTATAAACCATATCCTTCTTCATTGTCCTATAGCACATTCTTTATAAGTGCATTTTTTTTAAAAGTAAGAATAATATACATACAAAAGGCTACTCTATGCATGAAAAGCACAGAGCAAACCCAAAAATTACAAGAAAAGGGAAAGGGAAAAGAAACAAAAGAAAACCAAGCAACAAATTAATTACAAAAGAAGAGAGCTAAGAAAAGAAGGGAGAGAATCGCTAGTCATGAGTCCCCAGGCCCGAGACCAATCAAATAGACTTCATCAAAAGTCCGCATATGCTTCAGGACTTTGGGATTCAATGGGTCATGCCAAGCTCTAGGGAGAGTTTGCTATTTTATTGGAGCCACTGCCAGTGAACTCTTTTGATTGATCTAGGTGTTGGGGTTCTTCGAATTGTTCTTCTATCATAAAGTTTCTTTTTTTCTCTTAAAATAGTCTCTGGAGTTCTTTATTTCTCTGTCTCTATTTGTTGTTTTTCCTGTGTTCATCATTATGAACACCTTGTATTCTCCTCTTCTTTTTTATTATCTTTTATGAACAATATGACTCTTATTACCTATCAAAAAACAAGAACTCCGATGTTTACCAAACCAAGCCCCCACCCCAAGAGGACCACAACCTTCTTGGGCATCACCCAACAAACATAAGAGCCAAACTCTGCAAATCCCAAGCTATCAAATAATGGATTAATATATGATTCACAGTTTCACCACTAGACTTACATGTACAGCAACAACCAACCAAAACAATACTTGAATCCACCAAATGATCCATATGCTTTTACCTACGTGTATTTGAAGATGATTCAAAAGAGAGAAAAATCATGCATGGCAAACATCTTAAAGTGCCTCTCACAAGGTATAAAGAGACACATGCACAGACACACATGTATATCATAATTTTACCTCAATCTGTTGACGTTTGGCTTCAAAAAGTTTTTCCCTGTCCTCCTCCTGAAAAGAGTATTTAACAAGATAAACTCAGACAAGCCATAGACCTCTCTTTAGTGATAACTGATAGTGATATCAATTATTTCCATTAAAGAGAACACCATCGTACCTTAAGAGTTCGACAATCAGGAGCTGGATGAGCAAGAACAAAAACTCGATCAATGAGAACAATTACAGGTTCTTTTCCCAAACTTTTCCAAGGAACCTGAAATTAATAAGGCAAAAGGTGAAATGAAAGAAATTATAAAAATTAGAACATAAACAGCATATTTCAAAGCACATTAGGAAACTAAATTATAGTCTGGATTTCCAGTCACTATGAACATCAAGTGAAAGTCTTACTATTTTGATGAAGATGTTTCAACAATATGTCATCATATCTCCTACCAACAATATTTGACACAAATATGCATAACCTATAAATTATATTTGAAGGCTGATAGTTTCACTTCCCTGACTCTACATATTTAGTGCTTTTCAAGCTTCAATCTATGATTTTTGTATAAAATAGTAATGCACTGATAGCAGCAAAAACTTAAAAATTCTCAGTTTCATCAGTAATAAGAACAGCCTAAATGGATATTCAATTGGATCCACTATTATGGTAGCAGAAACGGCCATAGAAGACACCTGAAGTATCCAGCCAGCTACAACAAAAGCTTTTCCTCACAAGAACAATTCCCTTCTGATGTTCCAAAAAAGGCTACATGAACAATTAATTTTACTAAAACGCTATCAATCGAGATAATAATAATTTATTTTTAAAAAAAAAGGCAAAACATAGTGGATCCCATATATGAGTAAGGACATAAATTTGGTATATTTTATCAAGACATGTAATGAAATACAGCATACAAACAAACTAGAAAGACCAGACCATGTCTCATCCATCTAAAAGAACAAGAAATAATTCTACCTAATAAAAGAATGATAAAGAAAATAAGATGAAATTGATGGGAAAAAATAAAAAAACAAGGGTTAGGATCCAAATGTAAGCCATTGTGCAAAAGATACCAAGAAATGCTACCTTTAATGTTATGGAACCAACAAAACCAGCTTTTACAGTGACCGGAAGTTTTAGTGAATTTAGTGCCTCTGCCTTCAATTTCAAATCTTTGAGAACAACATCACCTGCAAAAGATATATAAGGAACATTTTAAATGGGAACAAAATTCTTTAACTTCATAGAAAGAATTAATCATCACCGATTTTTTTTTAAGTAAAAAAATTATATTCAAAATAATTAAATAATAATAAAGATAGCTCCTTGAGTACACAATATGTGTACCAAACCACCCCTTAAGAATTACAATCGCAAGTCCATGTACTCTATAAATTCTAAAAAAGGCAAAAAGATATTCTGCCAAAGGCAATAATTCAATCATGCAAGCATCTCAGCAAAAATCATTTGAGATTTGACACAATTTTGTCAACCAAGGTCACATCAACAAGTCAAAACACATTTGTACCAATGAACTCCAGTATGTTTCACATATTTAGTAAACATATTGCTTCTAAAGGAAACAACTCAAACAGCTCAAAAAGAGAGGTGCAGGATCAGTAAACCACGGCATGCAAGCAAGCTAAAGATCAGGGAACAAACCTTTCCAAACACTGATTCTCAAAGCCTCAACTGAGAGCCCATGGACATATTCACCCAAATACCTTCGAAGCAAATGCAGAACCTGCCAACAAGGATCATAAGCAACCGCTTTATCCACATGATTTCCAGACAGAATTACTAAAATATAATGAAGTATAACACCATCTCACATCCATAAGCTTTAGAAAACTAACATGAAACAAGCTCCGAATCAAGGATGTAATAAAAAAAATTTACGCAAATTGTCTTAAAGCACAGTATGATGATAAGGAGGAAGAACGGAGAAAATAAGAAGGGATTAACAAGCACAAGTCCATAGTCCATATGAATAGTTCAAACTTCCCATATGAAAGGAAGACCAAGAGTGCGCCAAGCTCTCTCAGATTTTTCCCTTTTTCTTAGAAGCAAATAAGTAAAAAAATAATAATAATAATAAGTACAATGGTTACAATAGAGTAAGTAAATAAGTATCTTATTGAACACGACTACTACGTACACACAAAAGTGAACATTAAGAGGTCTAAAGAATTACATGAAGTTATGTACATAAAGATAATGATTCTTAAAGCTCAGGAATTGAGTTGGTATTAAAGAAACCCCAAGCCCTAGACCAATCAAACAATGATCTAGAAAACAGCTCTACATTACCTATAAAAAATTGTAGCTCCGAAGATTCCACAAACTCAAATGTACAAAGATTATGTTCCCACAGCAAAGTACACATTAAACATAATGGGACAAAGTTCCAAATATCCAAAAACTGCTGGCCTACCCAATTTTTCCATCCATCTAAACAAAAGCTCAATGACCTTTTCCAGTAGAACTCAATGAAACCCAAAGGAACGAAACAAAAAACTCCACGACATGAAAGCAACACTACAGTGTAACAGAAGATGCTCTACTGTCTCCCCACTACAATGACACATACAACACCACCATACTAGTGTGAATCCTCTCTTAATGAGACTATCACAAGCAAGGATCTTCCCCCATGCTACCTGACCCAAAATGCACAATTAGAATTTTAGAAGGGATACCTACCCCTTGTTTCCACAAATGCTACTACTTTTTTTTTTGGTTAAGTACAAATTTTACTACCTTAGGGCAACCATTAGTCATCCTCACGCATAACCAGGACATTTCAGCCGCGATTCTCTTATCCTGCCCCCATAAGAGAGTACCCCTAAATTTTCAAAAGAAAGTATGAAAATCAAACCTATCATCCTTTTTTGTCTTATCTCTCATCTATCCCAATGTTCTCAATTTCATTGTCAACTTATAAATTTTTTATTTTTTTAATAGGGAATAATTTTATTGAAACGAGACTACTTCATGAAAAAGACACAAAGTAGCCTAAAGATTTACAAATGGAAAAAATATCTACACATGAATTGACACTATGAAAGATTAAACAAAATTACTATCTGTGAAACCCAAAGCAAAAGACCACCCATATAGAGAACTAATGAAAGATGCTAGAAATTGAGTCAACATGTACTCCACATCTTCAAAACTACCTCGATTTCCCCCCCATACAGTCCACAGCAAACATAAAGGGAGAAATAATAGTATCTTTTTTTATTGATAAAAATAATTCCACTCAAAGTAAACAAGAGAAAAAATACATAATACAAGACTTCCCACAATTGGAGATCACAGAGTCAAAAGCATGCTATCTAAGTAGTCTAAGGAACAACAAGACGGGATGTTGCCTAAGACAACCATTTAGTCAAACAAACACCTTAGCAAGGACTGCCTCGTAACATGAATTGGCTGGTCTACAACATCAAAAGTTCTACCATTACGCTCTAGCCAAATTGTCCACAAGATGCATAATGGGACAGAATTCCAATCTTTAAATCTAAGATGACATTGAAACCTCCATTGCCCGCAGCTTAATAATTGTATAACTGTCTTCAGTGTAACCCATGATACTTCAAACAATGAAAATACAAGCAACCATATATCTCTCACCACTGTACAATGACGAAAAAATGATCAACAAATTCGCTACTAATAAATATATTGTGGTTTGAAAAATGGCCCACCATTAAAATTTTGTCCAACCAGATGATTTTGATGTACCATAGTATATAACCTGCGTACTTAAGACAATTTTTCAATCAATAAGAAATTTTTTATGTATCCAAAAAAAATATTTGTCCAATGCTGCTGCCCAATCAAAGAACAAGATTACGAGACCTTCCAAGGCACCTTAACACAGCATCAGATGCTTTCCCCGGAGGAAAATTAAACCTTATAGAACCCTTGAAAACACCATATAAATAGATTTTTTCAAGTGACTTAAACAATAAAGCATGATAGGACCTCTTCTTAATTTTTTATTGGTAAGTAACACAGCCCGTGATTGCAAACTTACAATCACCGACGATGTGCCATTTGAACTAGTGCTTACTAAGCATAAACACGATTTGACATACAATTGTGCCGTAAAATTATCCCTTCTGCTATATTGTATCACACTTATCTTGACAAACTAAAAAAAAAATTTGAAAAAGGAGGCAATGAGACACTTGAAAACTAAATCCAAATTCAACAACTTCAACTACTCTCAGTTTGGTTGATTCAACTTCACAACCCTCATTGTGTACGCTAACATTCGCCTCCTATTCCACTTAACAGTCTTTAGATACTTAAACTTAGCTCCGAGTACAAAATCACTGCGTATCATACTATCATTATGCTATACCAACTAACTATCAAAGAAGAACGATAACGTGATTTCAAAAACTGAAAGAAAAATGGAGTTAGAATGATACATTGCCAATAACACTCCACAAAACGCTAACAAAAGTGTAATTCAAAGAAAAATAATCAAAACCATACTACAAAGCAGTAATTCAAGCTTTTTCATCAAATTTTCACAAACTACACAAAAATCAATAAGCTCATAGCCACGAAACGAAAATTGAATAGTTAAATCGCTTACGTGAGCTTCGAACATGTTGAATAACGAAGCCGATTCGAATCGGCCACAACCGGAACGAGCTCTATAGTCCGATCAAACCGCAAATAAACGACGATCGAGGGCGCGAAGCCGCCATGGAAGAGCACCAACGTTGCAGAGAAGATCGTAGCTCGCCGAGAATTTGAAAAACGAAATCGCTAGGGTTTGTTTGTTGACAGCTATTCAGAGCCTTTCGAATCTAAGAGGCTTTGTGAAGAAATGAGTGAGAAGGAGAGGAATGAATTAGAATGGAATTTATTTATAAATATCTATGTAGGAAACGGTGTCCGCGAGTGAGTGAATGACGAAATGGAATATAGAATAGACTAGAGCCATAGAGGGATCGCGGTCATTTGCAAATTCTTTGTGCGTGTGAAATTACGTGAGGGTGCTCAGTTCAGGTGCAATATGTCAGTGCGGCCCCTTTTTTGTTTTCTAACTACTATTCAAAAGAGGTCCTTTTGAGTTGTTTCAAACTTTCTGGCTCTATTGTAACGAGACGGTCTGCACTCTACGTGTGTAATAATGATAATTGGCTTAGGGATAAAGCAAAATAAATGACAAGACCTTCTCCAAATGGCAATTTGCCGTCCATGACCGTTTAGAGATGAAAAATGAAGACAAAGTCTAATAAAATAAAATAAAAAATAAAGACAAAGAGAAATTACAAAAAAAACTCCCTTTTTTTTTTTACAACAACTACATAATTGGGGGAGGAAATTTAAACCGTTATTGTGCGTTTGTTTGGATGTGAGAATATGGCAGATGAAAAACTCTGAGAAAAAATGAGAAGAAAATTTTTTTAAAATGTGTTTAGTTTAGTGGAGGGTAAGGAAAATAAAGGCGTAAATGCACTTTTGGTCCCTACATTTTAGGGTCATTTCTATTTTGGTCCCTACATTTTCATTTTACCACTTTTAGTCCCTAAATCAATTAACGCATTTTATTTTAATTCTTACCGTTACTCACTTAACAGAAATTGCTAACGTGGCAAGCGGAGTCCACTGTTTGCACATTAAATGCTGACGTGGCCAATAAAATAATATTAAAAATGCCACGTCAGCTTATAAATTTTTTTTAAAAAATTATTTATTTATTTTAACTAAATAAAAAAAATTAAAAACAGATTATTTAAAAAAGAAATTAAATTAATTAAATTTATAAAAAAATAGATTATCTTCTTCCCGGTCATCACGAGTTCTTCCTCTCAAAATCAAGAACATGCCAAATTGCCAACAAGAAATACCCAAACTCAAAAGCCACAGATCTACAAAATACAAACACCGATTCAAAACACAAAGAACACAAACCCAAACCCATCCCTCAATCTCTAGAAAACCCAAAGCATTACATGTTTTTAACTAAATACCCAAACTCAAAAGCCACAGATCTACAACAGTTCTTCCCACGCTTCGATTAGAGTCTCCGTCGCTCATTCACTTCCTTTGATTCTTCATCTAACGGCCACGATCAAATCCCCTTGTTTCCCTCCTCTAATTCAAACCCTCAAAGCTCCGATTACCTCCAAATCTCGGTTTCGGATCCTCAATCACGATGATCCACTGCTCTCGTCCTCATCATCCACTGCTCTCGTCCTCATCGTCCTTCATGGATCCTCAAAACCCTAGCTCTATCTTGAGTTCTCACGCTTCCTTCAACACTTTTCTCGACCCTCCTTCCTACGCCGACGCGATCTTCACTTCCTTTGATTCTTCATCCAATGGCCACGATCAAATCCCGAAGCGATCCAACGCCGAAGCGATCTTCCTTCGATTCTTCCAACGGCCACGATCACTTCCTTCGCTTCCTTCGATTCTTCATCCAACGCCGAAGCGATCTTCACTTCCTTCGATTCTGGGCTTGCTAGACATTGAGAGTTGGGTTTGGGTTTGGGTTTGGGTTTGTGTTTGTGTACTTCATGTTTTGTAGATCTGTGGCTTTTGATTTTTAGGTTTCATGATGACTGAAAAGAGCATAATGTATTTTTTTTTAATTTAATTTCTTTTTTAAACCATTTGTTTATAATTTTTTTATTTAGTTAAAATAAATAAATAATTTTAAAAAAAAATTATAAGCTAACGTGGCATTTTTAATATTATTTTATTAGCCACGTCAGCATTTAATGTGCAAACAGTAGATTCCGTTTGCCACGTCAGCAATTTCTGTTAAGTGAGTAACGATAAAGACTAAAATAAAACGCGTTAATTGATTTAGGGACTAAAAGTGGTGAAATGAAAATGTAGAGACCAAAATAAAAATGACCCTAAAATGTAGGGACCAAAAGTGCATTTACGCCGAAAATAAATTGTGGAATTTAGATATTTTCTCCTCAAACCTACCAAAAAGTTTTCTTCTCAAATTTAAGAGAAAACTGAAGAGAGAAAATAAAACTACTTAATGGACAAAAATGCCCATGTACACTTGCGCACGGGCAATTCATCTAATTCCTTCCTCTTCTTTTTTCTTGCGTACTGTCTTGGGCATGTTGTCTCCCTTTTTTCTCTTTCTTTTTTTTTTTTCTTTTCCTTTCGTGGGCTGGATGTTGCCTTCTTCGTCTTCTTCCTTCTTCTTCTTCTTCTTTTTTTTTTAATTTCGAGTGAGTTTGGTTTAGCTTTTTGTAAAAATGCATAATAAAAAAATGGAGTTTTTAAAAAGTGCATAATGAAAAAGAGTATTTTCAAAAAGCTGAGTGTTTGGTAAAAACTGTTAAAAAGTGTTTTTTGAAAAAGCTGCGTGTTTGGTTAATACTTATAAAAGTGGCAGTTTGAGGGATAAATTACCAAAAAGGACAATGTATATATAAGAGAGTTTATTTCATTTTTTTTTTTTTTTTTTTGTGAGTTTATTTCATACTTAAATCAACTACTTCATATACTTACTAAATAATAATAATAATAAATATATTATTGGTATTATTTTAATAATGTTTGGGTAATTTTTCTTTTTTAGTCTAACAAAATTATGAAGAGTCATAGTAGCAGATACAATAAGTATTTGGATATGAAATGAAAAAGATGGCATGTTTCTGATAATTCTCCATTTATTCTTCCACACACCAAAAATGCGCTGAATCACACATTGAAGAGATGAGTGAGCATGATTAAATTTTTCATGTCTAGTTCTAAGGCTTCCACCTCTCCTTCGAAAGTCCTGAAAATGGTATGATATCCCTTTGTATAGTGCCAAATAGCCTTTCATCATTGGGTATCCAGAATCAACTACATAATATTTCCCTAGAAAAAAATATTCAATTGTATTAACACACACACAATATGTCATTATAATGAACAATTGATTAACCAATTACAAACCTGGTGGTGGGTGCAGAAAGTTGTTACTTTGTTTACGAATAGTATCAAGAAAAATGTGGGTGTCGTGTGCTGCGCCTTCCCACCCAGGCAAAAAAAAAGTGAATAACATATTAAAGTCACATGCAGCTATCACATTTTGGGTTGGATATCCCTTTCTTCCAAAGTATGGAATGGACTTCTCAGTAGGTATAATCGCTATCACATGTGTGCCATCAATCGCACTGATGCAATCCTAATAAAAACATTAATAGTTTTCAGTTCCACATGCATTGTATTATCTTATAGACAATAACATTTATTCAAATATACAATAGTACACATACTTTGAAATGTGGCCAATAAATTAGATGGTCTTGTATTTTGGTTGGAACTTCACTAAAGGTTGGATCCGAAGGTTTTACATATGCAGCTGCAAGGTGAGCACCCAATAGAGTGATCATCTTCTTAAAATGTCTACTTATAGTTTCACCCGAATACTGAAATATTTCTTGAACCATTTAGTTACATGTTCCATGACCAAGTATCAGTAAACAGATTGACACTGACTTTTCTAACCTTATATTCCTTGAATGTTGAAGTCCATAGTCATGTTATAAAACTTGACACAAATTTTGAAACACCTCATTTTTTCATTCTAAACGTGTTGTAACACAATTTCTCATTACCTTCCATACAACGTCTCACCCAAGCCCATCATGTTTGTTCAGAACCATAACAAGGAGTCTTATTAATGTACTTATTGAAATATGTTACAGCTGCTTCCCTTGTAACTACCACAAGCTGGTAAAACTCCTCATCAAAATCTTCGTTACTATCATCATCATCAGAATCACTATCACTGTCATCATAACTGTCACTATCCTCACCATCATCATCGTCATCATCATTGTTATCACCATCATTATTATTGTCAGCATTGTTATAATCACCACCATCATGATCATCATAGTAATTTCTATAATCCCCATCCACTAATAGTTCCATAAAATGGGCACTCTCATAAGTACCATTATAATCATCCATATTGGTTTAGGCTACACAACAAAGTAACAAATAATCAGTCATTGCTAATACTTAATATAAATCAACATAATAAGCAACAAAGTAACAAAAGGCAACAATGGGTCCCAATTCAGAACATCAAGTACATAACCAACCAGTTGATTGGAAACACATTGCATACCAACACAATTCAAAACATTAAGTACATAACACAGTAACGAAAATTTCAAATGTGTTTACATTACACATATATTAGTCCAAAGCTAATACTAAATATCACATAACTCAATTTAAAATTAATACAACATAGCTAATACAACATAGCTAATACAACATAAAGCTAATATCAATCGTAAGCTAATACAACATAAAGTTAATATGAGTCCTAAGCTAATACGGAGTACCACGTAAGGTTGGTCACTTCTTTTGGCTAATACAAATCATTCCTTGTAGCCACTCCTGCGTGAGCTTTTTAGTAAGATATAGGAAGCTTAAACCACAAACGTACTATCCACTCTAGGAATTGCTTTCACAATCGCCATGACATTATCAATTAAACTTGGTGACTCTCGAGAAGTACTTTCAAACTTATTCTGATATACAGTTATTAATTGACTAATACGATTGTCCAACACTGCAACTCCTCCTATCTTCTTCTTTTTCTTCTGTGAAGGTATTGATTCACTAGTTCGCTTTTGTCCTGAACTACTTGATTGACTAGTATGTTCTTGCTGCAAACTATCAATGTCTAAACTCATGTCATATCGATCATCCTTAAATTCAGAGCTACCATCTGAATCACCAGCACCCTCTTGTGGCATTGTTAGAGGGAGTGTATTTGAAGAAGGGGTCCATGCAGCTACTCCAGTTGCTACAACATCCCTAAACATTATATCAAGTTGTTCTAGATTCTGTGGACCTTTCTCTCGAACTTTTCTAGCTTTGGGTAATTCCTACAAAATGTAATTGTAATTTCACTCATATAACAATAATATAAAAAAACTATCTCCAACTAACTACATATTAATCAAATACTCAACTCACCTCCAACTTTCGCTTCTACCAATCATCACTAGCACGAATCGTTCCCTTCATTGCATCCCAACCTAAACCTATGTCAAGATTCCTCAATTGTTTCCACACTCTCCAATCACCTTTTAATACATCTCACCTACTTTTTAATTGGTCTTTATCATAGTTTAGACTGGTCTCATCACAAAATTTGGTCACCAAATTGGTCCAACCTTCGGTACTAAAGGCAACACCTTTTGATCTATTCCCAACTTGAATCTGTTTCACACAAAGGTTACAAAAAGTAGTTGTCCACACTAGATTAACATCCCATAATGCTCTAACTTTTTTTGTCTCGGGGTTGGAAGTGGTGTTTTTACCCATTTATAAAGTTAACCAACCATAAGAAATGCAAAAAATAGAATTCATAATATTCCAATCTAGTAAACTAGTTACAAACATGATTAGAGTTCGGCCTTGGTTCTCCCATCAAAATAAGAAGATATAAGAAAGAACAGCCTGGAAAATTAACACACTACTAACAAACCAATTCATTACTCTATTAGTTATATTAGCGCGTAACACACTAGCCACAGTGCTAAGATACCATTTCCCAATCACCCTGACAACAACTACATATTTTCTTTTTTCTCCTCTGATTTTCAAACCCCAAACCCAAACTTTTGTCTTTTTTCTATTAGAATTATGAGCTACAAGTCTACAAACCATTCATAGCAAGATTCAAACCACCGTAAATTCCAGTCAACAAAAACAAATAACTAAACAAGTAAAGGAACAATACCCATTAATCTATAACAATAACTCTCTTCTAGGTTGCCGAGAAAACAAATCAAATACAACAAAGAACAAAAAATTTGAAGCACCCCAATACTTTAAAAATATATTCTTTTTTTATCTGTTTCAGCTTCCCAAAAAGTGTGTGACTAATTTAATAGACTTCCTCAATCCCTAATAGTCAAACAGAGCATCCACAAAAGAAAAAAAAAATTACAAAGCATGTAGCTAAAAATTTTTTCAGTACCTAGTAAGAGAACAAATAGATCATTAGCGAGAACAAAGCATGTAAGATCTGAAATTTTTTTTCCCTTACTCAGTAAAAAAAAAATTCAGATCAGTGTTGGTACCTGGTGG
Source organism: Castanopsis chinensis (assembly GCA_032878915.1). Taxonomy (NCBI): domain Eukaryota; kingdom Viridiplantae; phylum Streptophyta; class Magnoliopsida; order Fagales; family Fagaceae; genus Castanopsis; species Castanopsis chinensis. The sequence continues at coordinate 5,668,720 of JAVQMG010000113.1, forward strand.
TTTTTGGTAGTAGATCAGTGTTGCTTGGTGTTTTGTTGATCAAATCTCTACCTTCAAAATGTATTTATCAGATCAGATTAGACATAAATAAAATTTAAAAAAAATACAGATTAGTGCACATTGAAGAAGATGGAGAAAGAAGAAAAAGAGGAAGAAGATTCACGGATAACTTACCACGGAGAGACTTGTAGCAGCACAAAGAGGGCAGAGCCGAGAAGAGATGAGAGGCGTTATTGAGCTTCAGGGTTTTAGGGCAGAGCAGAGAGATGAGATGAGAGGAATGAGGGACAGCGTGAGAATTGATGATTTATCAAGGGTAATTTGGTAACTTTCAGAAAAGCCCAATAAATAGCTTCAAAACACGCATGGACTTTTTGTTTATAGACCTCCAGAGATTCATAATTGGCTTGCGCGTTTTATGCCTTGGCCCAAAACACAACTTTTACCCAAAAGTTGCGTTTCTGCTGAACCAAATGGTAATTTCTGTCCAGCTTTTAAACAAACGTGTGTTTCAGCTCCTAAAAGTTGAAACAAATGGGCACTTCCTAGGCGTTGCCTTCTTCTTCTATCTTTTCCTTTCTTTCTTTTTTTTTTTTTCCGTTGTTTAACTAGACATGATTTTTTACATAATTGGGGGAGGAAATTTAAACCGTTATTGTGTGTTTGTTTGGATGTGAAATAAGGCAAATAAAAAACTCTGGAGAAAAAATGAGAAGGAAAACTTTTTAGAGTATATTTAGCTTGGTGGAGAATAAGGAAAATATATGGTAGAGTCTAAATATTTTCTCCCCAAACCTACCAAAAAGTTTTCTTCCCAAATTTGAGAGAAAACTGAAGAAAGAAAATGAGGCTATTTAATGGACAAAATTACCCATATACACTTGCACATGGGCAATTCATCCAATTCCTTCCTCTCTCTTTTTTCTTGCGTACTTTCTTGGGCACGTTGTCTCCCTTTTTTTTCTTTTTTTCTATCTTTCTTTTTCTTTTCTTTTCCTTTCGTGGGCTGGATGTTGTCTTCTTCGTCTTCTTCCTTCTTCTTTTTTTTTTGAATTTCCGAAGTGTTGCCTTCTTCTTCTTCTTCTTTCTTTGTTTTTTTGGTTTAACTAGACATGATTTTTTTTCATTATGTTTATTTTTACATGTTTTTTGTTGCTTGTCACTTTTTTATTTTATTTTAATTGGCCATCATTTTTTAACAATGGTATATGAATAAATTTATACAAACCCACTTTTTCCATCCCTCCACTTTTCTTCCCCCAACTAAACAAAAAATAAATAAAGAAATTAAAATATTTTTTATTCTCCCATTTTTCCATCATTCCACAATTTTCCATCCTCTCACTTTTTCACCCCTCCAACCAAATGAACCCTTAATTTTTTTATTGAAACTACCAAAAAATATTAGTCCACTGAGCTTTAAGGCTCTTGAATCTTAACCCCTGTAATTTGCATTTAGCTTCTAAAAGTTTAGAGAATGGTACACAATCTTAATATAGTTGAACAATAAATTTGGGTTTGATTTCCGTATACACTAAAAATCTATTAATTTTTTAATTTATTAATAAAAGCAATCATCATGGAATAGATGTCATAAGTTGAAACTCTACCTTATCTATAAAAAAATAAATTAAAAAAACCTTATTATAGTCATAATATTTTCACAACAAATCCAAGGTAATACGTTGTTAATGGTTCGTAACAATAAATAATAACCTGTCATTTGAAATTTGTTGTGAAAATTTTATGGATATAGTATTTCTCACATTTTAATTGTAACTATTACATTTTCTCTTATTATAGACTATAAATAGTTCATATCCTTTGTGTGGCTTTGATGGCCATATAAGGCAATATAATATGAATACATTTCTCTTCCTTTCATTTGGAATAGATATAACCTATTTTACTGTTTTTGTTTTAGATTTAACAATATACAAAATGCCATATTTTTAAAAAATTTAAACTACATGACACCAGACACACACACACACATATATATACCTTTAAATAATAATATTTAATTTTAAATATCTTGTTGGAATTCATGATTTAAATTTTTAAATAATGTAGAAACAAATGCACCGTTGAATTTTTATTTTAAATTTAACACTTGTCTCATATACTGACATTCATTTATTTATGTTGTTCAAGTCTGCCAATGTCTAAGTAGAGGACGTCAACTCAGGTTGCGCCCTTCTACCCATTTTTTATTATAAAAATAAAAAATTAAAGTCTACCAATCAAATTCATTGTCACATTAACAGTTTGTGAACATTTTAACATTTTCCCTTCAAAAAAAGAAAATCATTATATATATATATATATATAAAGATATTTGACTTTTGGTTTGTCTAATAATATTTTACCACATAAGTTTTTGTGTCCTCACGATTTTACACTTTAATATTTTAATTGGATGTAAATTCTATTTTATATTTAAACCTTCAATTAAATTATAGTATAGATAGTCCAATGTACAAACACAAACATAATAAATATTTATTAATAGCTACCATAATTATGTATTTAATAGTTCTTATATTTTCTTTTTTTGATGAAATAGTTTCATATAAAACACACTCATAATCAATGTCTATTCATAAATATCATATTTCATATTTAATATTTCATATACAAGCACAAAAAAATGTCTACTAATAACTATCATAATTATCAAGTTTCATATTTATAATCTAAATAAAAGAGAGAGAAAAATCATTTTTTTCAAATAAAATTATATTTTATTGAACCTTTTCATGTGTTGCATGAGTTTTTTTTTTTTTTTTTTTTTTTGGAGAATCCAGGCCAATCGGCCAAGTTTTATTCTATGAAAAAGAAAAAAAATCACACACAGTCACATGTTACAAGAAGAGCTATATCATCAGGGATGGACTCAATCCAAACCTAAAGCTCATTACCAAACTTGGCACGTCTAGCCATGAAGTGGGCAACTAAATATCATAAACGTTTAACATGAGCAAATATACAATAACGAAATTCTACAGCTAAAGACAATGTGTTGTCGAGCACATGCCCTTACTCTGAATGACTCTCATCTTTGACCAAGAGGGCTTTTATAATTGCTTCAACATCACCCTCCACTATAGACTCAAAAATAGTTAGCTTTTTGTTAGAATTATGATTAAGTGATTAAATTCACTATTTCCTAATAGCTTAAACTTTTGGAACAATCAGTAATTAACATGGTATCAGAATAAGAGATCTTGAGTTCAATCTTTGTCTTCACTCTACCTCCCAATTAAAATGTTAAATTCTCACTTGTTGGGGCTCCACTTACTAAAGGGAAGTTAAGGCCCACAAGTGAGGGAGAGTGATAAAATTATGGTTAAGTAATTAAACTCTTCATTTCCTAATAGCTTAAGCTTTTGGAAAAATTGGTAATTTAACACTCTTTAGCAAAGATGGGCTCTCCTAAAAGCCAAAGCCTCAAGTGATGTAGCAGAGACAGGCATCAATATACGTTCTGATAAAGCACCAATGACTCATCCCAGTGAATCACGGATAACTACACCTAAGCTTGCCGCTCCCAACTCATTAAAAGTTGCTCCATCAAAATTAATTTGGTAGTGAAGAGAAGAAGGGGGCTTCCATTTTATATATCTGGGCACTGTTGAACCAGGCCGAAACCAAGGAAGTTAAGCAGATTGAAAATTCAACACCATATTCTCAACTTTTTCACGAATCAAAGACATCTTTGTATACGGTTCCCCTACCCTCTCTGAATTACACGAATTCCAAATGAGCCAAGTGATCATAGCAAAGAGATTACAATCAATTCATTTCTTTCCATCACCTCCAAAAGATCAGTGAAACAAAAAATTTTGAGCTTCGACACTTTTTTGAATTCCTCATTTGCCTCCCAGATAACAAGTAGCCTTTGACAATTCCAGAGCACATGAATTATGTCTTCGCAGGATGATTTACAAACTAAACATAAAGCACTTGGAACAACATTTCTACACATTAAGTTATGGAGGGTTGGCAAAGATTCAATTGCTGCTCCCCAAAGAAAATTTTTAACTTTATATTGGACTTGTAAACTCCATAGGCCCTTCCATAGCTTACGATTTACTCTTTTTGACAAGCAGGATGGTTGGGTAATACTTTTCAGGTTTGCCATCAGTTTATAAGCTGACCGTGCTATGTACTCACCATGAGGAGAAGGAAGCCACATTTCCCTATTTGGGATCACCTGGACACTCAAAAGAAGATCTTGAATAAATTTTGCCTTGTGAGGCAAAAATTCATATTCAATCAGTTCCTTATTCCAAGATCGAGATTCTTGGTCAATAAGATCACAAACTCTGGAATCTGAGGACAACATCGAGGGAGGAGAGGTGATTTTTAGTCCAGAAACTTGAGGCAGCCACCTATTGTCTCTAATTTTTACAGATTTGCCATATCACACTCCATAATTGAACAATTTGGGAAAATTTTGGCTTTGAAAACTTTACGAAAGAGAGTATGCTCATTGTGCTTTAGCCTCTATATTTGTTTAGCCAGCAAAGAATCGTTAAACTTGCCTAATTCTCTGAACCCCATTCCACCTTCACTCTTTGGTTGACACAATTTATCCCAACTCACCCAGTGAATTTTTCTTTGCTCTCCCTTATACCCACACCAATACTTCCTGATGATAGACTCAATCTCCCTGATTAGACCCTTCGGGAGTTTGAAGCATGACATGGTGTATGTAGGGATTGCTTGAACTACCGTCTTAATAAGAATTTTGTTGCCAGCTTGAGATAAGAGTTTCTCCTTCTAGCCCTTAAGTTTTTTCCAAATCCATTCTTTTATGATACTGAAAGACTTCTTTTTTCACTCGACCAACCAAAGAGGGGAGTCCCAAGTACTGCTCATACCTTTGAATCGCAGAAGCACCAAGGAAATTTTTTATAGCTTCCTGAGTTTGCATTGCTATGTTGGAACTGAAGAACAGATTTGTTTTCCCCCTATTTTTGCTTTGACCTGATGCTTGCTCATACTGAAACAGGATTGCTTGGATCTTCACACTTTTAGAGACCGTAGCCTTGCAAAAAATCAAACTGTAGTCTGCAAAGAACAAGTGAGAAACCGAGGGCTAGCAGGGCATAAAGAAACCCCCCCTTAAATCATCATCATCATCATCTACCTTTTTCAACAAAGCATGTAAACCTTCAGTCACTAGCAAAAAGGGATAAGGCGATAAGGGATCACCTTGACGCAATCCAAAAGTAGGTGTGATGAAGCCATGAGGTTGACCATTGAGCACAATTGAGTATGTCACAAACTGGATGTAGGCCAAAATAAGACCAATCCACCTACTGTTGAAGCCCATCTTTCCCATGATTTTTTCCAAAAAGAACTCATTCAACCTGATCGGACGCCTTACTCATATCAAGCTTCAAAGCCATATAACCCATTTTTCCAGACCTCTTTGACTTCAAGTAATGCAACGTTTCATGGGCAACAAGGAGATCAAATCAGGAAGGAAAGGTTTTAAACAATTTGCCAAAGCCTTAGCTACCAATTTATAAAGCACATTAGTCAAACTAATTGGCCTGAAATCAATAACCTTCTTGGGACTTTGAACTTTGGGAATAAGAGTTAAAAAAAGTATGATTTAAATTGTCAAGTATAATACCTTAATCAAGAACACTTAGCACTGCATCGGTAATATCACCTCCAATCTTTTCCCAATACTTCTTATAGTATAAGGGGGGAAAGCCATCTGGATTAGGTGCGATTTTCGAATCCATCTGTTTAAGAGCACAATGAACCTCTGATGCAGTGAAAGGCTTAAACAATTCTTCATTCATGGCTTCAGAGACTCTTGGTTCCACCCCATTTAGAACGGATTAAAAATTAATGGGATTTGTAGTGGAAAAAAGGGAAAAGTAATGTCCCACAATCAATTCCCCTATTTGATGTTCCCCTTCTACCCATTCACCCTGAGCATTCTCAAGCTTTGAAATAAAATTCATTTCGTTCCGCTTAGTAGCTCGACAATGAAAATATTTCGTGTTTTGATCTCCATGACTTAAATACTTTGTTTTGGATTGCTGATTCCACATACATTCTTCTAAATCCATAAGTTTTTTTACATCCTCAGTGAGCATTTGTACTCGATCATGCCCCCTCCTAGCCATGGACTCACCCTCGGCCTGCACTAGTCGCTTTCTCTTTCAGGCCAGCGCTAACCGAATATTTCTGAAGGTATTTTTATCCCACAAACTAAGTTGAGTTTGGCAGTTACGAACCTTTTGTAGAACTTTACCCATTGGACCACCTTTAGGATTTATACTCCAAGCCGAGTGAACAACTCCTTCACCCCGATCATCCTTGAGCCATATAGCTTCAAAACGGAAGGGTTTTTGGGGTCGATCAAAACGAGAATGAACATCATCAGATACGAGCCATATCGGCTTGTGGTCTGAGGATAGGCCCTGTAAGTGATTGTGAGAGACCTCAAAAAAAATTGTCCCTCAAAAAAGAGATTCAGGTACCTTTTAAGGCACTTTTTTTTTTGAATAAGTGGTGTGGAGTGGCCACTTATTTTTTTTATATAAAAAAAAAAAAACTAATATACAAATTTACATGAATGAAATGCCTCATTGATATTGATTGGATAAAAATAATTACAAATTTGATAAATTAAAGATTACATGGCTTTGAGTCCTAGTTATAGCCTACCCAAAATAAAAGGTAAAGACAAGGCTAAATCTTCTTAGCCAAAGATCTAAATCCGGAGGCTAGGTTATGGAATGGGAAGGTGTTAGACACCCATTCTGCCCAGACAGTGTCTAGTCTTTTAGACTCTTGTGACTAATGTACCATTTTATGCACGACATGAATGATATGTTATGTACATGTGAAATAAAAATTAAATCACACAAATTTATTATGAATGAAGTCTCTTTTTTTTTTTTAAATAATCAGATCAGATTTGGTTCGTAAAAAAATTGATTTTTGATTTGTCAAAATACTAGATCTATTTTGTAGTATGTAGAAAAAAGTTGTTTTTGAAGAAAAAATTTAGATCCGTTTTTATTCAATTAAAACAAAGCCTTTTGGTTAGTTTAAAAAATTCAAATATGTTTTTAAGAGATAAAAAAATGGTTTTGAGTTTTGTAAAAGATTAGATCTATTTTATGATAACAAAAAATGGTTTTGATAACAGAAAAATTAGATCTATTTTTATATGTTAAAAAATGAAAAGGATTTTTCTTTAAGAAGAGAGCTTCACTCATAATCTAAATTTATGCAACAAACACAGACGCAATCATGTTTTTTTTTTTTTTTTTTCAAAAATCTACATAAGTTAAAAAAATCAGATTTGTATCTAAGAAAGATACAAATCAGTTTTTTAATTGAGAAAAATTCAGATCTACATCTTAAAAATATGCAGATTTGTTTTTATTTTGGGAAAAAGTTAGCTCTACATCTTATAAAGATGCAAATCTGTTTTTATTTTGGGAAAAAGTCAGATTTACATCTTATAAAGATGCATATCTATTTTTTTATTTTGGGAAAAAGAATTGTTCACATGTAGATCTTTAAAATTAAGAAACAGATTATATCAACAATAAAGAAATCAAGAACATATATGCATGAACTAAATTGATCATGGTAAAATATGAATATCTAAAACAATTAAACATGCACCATCTTGATAAAGAAAAGTGTAAAAGCAAAAGGATTAGAGAATAACTTCTTGCATGAGCAGACTTTGTTCTTGAAATGATGTTTTAGGGTTCAAAGAAATTTGTTCAATTCTCTTTGAAACCTAAAAACCCTAATTAAGGCAACAACACTCAGAGAAGGGATCAAAAAATATGGGTGATTTGAGAGCCTAAAATGTACACTTCTCAGAGCGTAGCCAAAATGTGTTGAATTATGAGGTTCAATCTCTATTTATAGAGGCTAGAAATCTCTAAAAAATAGGTACGGATGATTAGGGTGTGAATCTGGACTCATCCTTTTGCAAAAAGGTCGAAAAATGGTGTGCATTATCGTCACTCGAAGGCCGTTAGGCCAAGGCCCAACAACGTGCAATTCGGCACTTTTAGAGTGCTATTCGGCACTCCAAAAGTGCCAAATTGGCTCTTGGAGGCTGATGAGAATGCAAAATGTCATATTTTTCTCCCTTAACGTTTAGTCTTTTATACTCATTTGGTTTCTAAATGTACTCATTATTCTTATATTTTGATTTAGGATGCAAATGGAGGCATTAAGTGCAAAATGTAGTTAATTGGGCGATTTTGGATAGTTTTGACATTGCTTCATAATCTAAGCATAACTCTCTCCTCCAAGCTCCGATTGAGATGATTCAAGATGATATGGAATGCTAAGACAAAGCTCTAAAACTTTCATGTTTTGAGTTTTGAGAGATACGGGCCACATCAAGGTCGAAATTGGGCTTGAAGTTGCTTCATCTGCACTGTTGATGTTCTGGAACATTCCTTAGCTTGCAATTCTAATACGCGGATCTGATGTGGTTTATTTTTGGAAGCTTCTAGATCTGGTGCACGAAAATCCCAGCTAAAAAACACCACTTTCCTAATTATATTAGGACTTTGTTTTATTTTTAATATTTTTCCTTAATTAGTCAAATTTGGATATTATTATTTAGAATATTTAAGGAGATTTTGTAGGCTTGGGAAAGGGGGAATTAACGTGTAAAAGAGGGGAGGAAGAAATCAGATTGGACACACATGCGTCTCTCTCCCCTCTTTTCTAATTTTCCCCTTCGAGTTTCTGTCATGGCCCTGCTTGGCTAAACTTTTATACTTGTTTAAAGGAAACTAAAGCCTTGGAATCAATAAAACTGTGAAATCTAATTTGTTTTTACTGTTCAATTTTATGCTTTAAGTGTCAGATGTTCTTTTGTACCTATTTTCATGATTGTCTCATTCAATTAATAGGAAGCCTACTAATTTATTATTCGTTGCAATCTACTGCTAGGTTAGATATCAAATCCGTAATTGTTTGATCCCTTTAATTTGTGAAGCAACCAAGATTTAATGATTTGCTGCGTCAGAAATTATTAGATCTTAGAAAGAACACTCGACTAAATTAAATACAACTGCTTGTGCTTGTGTTGTTTGGTTTTATTTATCTCTCTAATTCTTAAGGTTGCTACTACTTTAAACCTTTAGCGTTTGTCTTGGGTTGTTTAGTAGTTAGGGTTTATTAGATCACTTGTTTTCTAATTGACTGCAACTAAGGAGAGATAAGAAAATAGTTCCAACGGTGAGTATTCAAAGTGTGAATTGATATATACTTGCGTCAATGATCAGTTGATGATGGATGTTGACTTAGACCGAGGTTTGTTCTTTTGATTGAATTCGATACTTTAATTTGAATTGTTCCTTAATTGTTTTTGTTAAAATTATTTTCATTATACTCAAACCCCCCTTCTTGTTCACGTAGCATAAAACTAGGCTAGATACTCTCCGCGGGAACGATCCCTACTCGCATTACTACATATATTTTTAGGAGTATAGGTTTTATTTTTGGTTCCCTACGACAATACACTAGAGGCCAAATGCGCTTTCATGTTTTCATCCTCCGTCTATGATTTTTTTTTATCTCTTTTCTAAATAATTCAGGCTTTTAAGAACAATTATCTTGAATAATTATCTTGTGGATAAATCCCTTAAAATAAATCCTGATAAATTTCAGATTATCCAAAAAGTTTATTGTTATCCAATCATTCATTTTATTCCTATGCATGCATCCCTATCTTAAACATTAATTATCAACCAATCACAAAATTATTTAATTAATTTTAATTGTTTGACCAATCATAATTAATTTAAATTAATCGTGTGCGGTGGATTCTACCTAGGCATAATGCATATGGACCGTGCAAACTTGATCATGTGATATTTTTCGATCCGATAGTCCAATTTGAAAACCGGAAACACCATTACGATCGTTAGAATCTCAAGATCATTATTATGATATGTAATGAATGACATGATGCATGTAATGCAAAGACAAATTGATGTATGTAATGCAAGAACAAATTGATGAATGTGATGCGATTATGATTTTTGGGGTACATGGATGTCATTTGAGTCATTCTTTTTGATTAAATCATGAGTGCAAAATTGAGTGTCTACAGTGATGTAGATGAACTTTTGGGAATTTCAGAATCCAATCCACTGAAGAAAAGCCTTGTCCTATCGCACCCACACCAAAGGACCATTGAATCTTCCATTACACCATGTGAAAGGTAGGCTAGAAAAGCCAAGATCCTTCAACCCACAGTAGTCCAAACAGTCTCTAAACTCTTGCATATGTCTCTCAGGCCGAATTGCTCCACCATATCTTTCCTCAACTTTGATGATTTCATTGAAATCATCGATACACACCCACGGTAAGTCGTACTGAGAACAAAGGTATCGTAGAACGAACTAGGAATCTCCTCGGTTGGCCACTTCAGGAGCTCTGTAAAACCCTGTAAAGCGCCATGCGTCATCGATTCCTGGGATTATTATTGCATCAATGTGGTGAGGCGAGAAAGTCTGTACATGCAACTTTAGATCATTTTTACACAATAGAGCAAGGCCACCACACAAATTCCTTCTTGGCACAATAAACAAGTTATCAAACTTCAATCAACACCTCAATCTTTCCAAGTATGATTTTTTCTTTTTGGTCTCCATCAGAAACACCAAAGAGGGATTTTTTGCCTTCACAAGGTCGGAAAGCTCGCGAACTCACCGTGGGTTCCCAAGCCCACGACAATTCTAAGTTACACAATTCATGGTGAACGGCAAGGCTGGGAGGCAGCCACCACTGATGGATTTGATTTGGAAAGAACCCCATTTGTTGACACCACTCTCCTCTTCTGCGGTTTTAGGTCTGAGTTCTCAACTGCTGGACGCTCCCTTGGAAACTCAAACAAAGGGTTTACATCATTATTGCCTTGGGCTTGACGTTCTATCCTGGACCACTTTGCAATTTTCTTGGGCTCAATGTTCTTGCTCGTGTCATATATGTTTGCTAAATCAGTAAAAGGTGGTTTACCGTTTTCTGCTTTCGGCCTAGACAATTGAACTAAATGGGCCTGTTCGCATATGCCAGTCCAGTCCACCTCCACGGGCTTAGGCTTATCTAGCGGACGATCTCCCCTTAACAGGCCCGTATCAACGCACCTCTTAACACTCGAGGCGTGACTTAGGGGTGCACTTAATGGGGCTTGTAAAGACGAGGCCGAACTTCGGAATCAATCCCCTGAATCTCACTGGCGAATCTTCGAAGATCAAAATCAATTTCTTGCAGTTTTCCATTGAAAAGAATGTCATCCGCCAAAATACAATGCAAAGATACACCCGCCTTACCTAATACCCTTTGAGGATCATCCGAGATAGTTGACTCAAGGATGTTTGAACAGGGGACAGCTGGAGTTTCCGTTACAGTAGACGTAGATGGTGGAGGGATCATAACCTTGGCATTAATGATCCCCTCACGAATATCCATTTCCATATCAGGCTCAGGGTCAGCCGTGGAAGGTTCATGATTATGCTCCACCGTGGGTTGGTGGTTCTCCTTAGCTTCACTGGTATTTTTATGTTTTTGGACCCCGACATATTCATAGAATCCAGGAACAAAGACCACTGGTTTATTATATGATCTATATGGCGGAGCTCTCAGCGTGTGGTCGTATTGCTTCTGGTCGGGAGTGAGTACCTTTACTGGCAATCCATAAACTGCATTCCTTGTCATCACAGTCCAAGCATCTGCACCAATAGCAAATGTTCGGGAGTCGTTCATACTTGAACTTAATCCAGTGTTTCTCACCAATCTCCAAAGAAATTAGACGTCTTCTACACAACGGTAAATACACATCCAGGGTCACCTTCACCCTCGTAAAGCTCCCACCATCCTCATCCACACCTCCTATTGAACTACATACTGTGCCCATAACGTCACAAATATATTCTGCTGTTTCCCTCGACATGAACCGTACTGGGATGTTGTGCACTTGAACCCAGAAAGTGGCCTCTGAGAATTAAAGCTCTCGGGGGGGGGGAATATCTTAATTGTATTTTTTAAGCATCACAAGATGCTTGTCGAAGCACCATGGTTCACTTAGGAGAATCCGAGTGATATCACCTGGGTTATTAAAGATGAAAGAACTATATGGTCACCAAGATTTCGGATTTGAAAACCTCCAGCCGACCGCCATAATTGTCTAAAGGTTCGAGCGACTACATCCATATTCAAGACCCGTTTTGTAAGGAACTTAGCCACTAAAATAAACTCAGAGGATCTGAGCTTGTTTTGTAATGTGAAGCTTGAACCCTCTCTCTCATTGAGGGAGAGATTGTTCCAGGATTTCGCAAGGCTCTCCACGAGTAAATAAAAAAAAACTAAAAAACAAGTGTTTCCCTAGATCCCAAGAAGAAGAAAAAAACCCAACAAACTCAAAAGATAGACCTGCTACCTCAAGAGGACAAAAGCACCTTCAAGAAAGAAGGGAGCACCAATTCTACAGCCTAAGAGAAGAAGGGCACGCCCAATCTTTCTTAACGACAGAGAAACCACACCCACCATATATATATTTATATTGAGTATGAATTTTCGTGTGTTGCATGAGTTGATGATTGGTATTATATTATTGGTAAGGACTATATTATGTATGGTAGTTAATTATATAAATGGTTATTATAAAGGCCAGCAACTAAAATTTGACCATTTTGATGACATAGACAATTACAAAAAAATGCTGAACATTTGGATCATATGCTTACCAAAAAATAACATTTACATTTGTGGACAAACATTGGGTCTTTGGCGATATGACTCATGTGTACTTGTATATCTAGAGATGGGTGTGTGTGCGTGTGAGTCCCTTTTTCATATTTTTATTATAGGAATCGTCATCAACTATTGGTTTTGTATTAGGAGTGATTGGTCACCTAAATATCTAATTTATTTTAAGTTACCTAATTAACTAAACCAAAATTTAAAGGTTTGTTAATTAAGGTAAAGCAAAAGTCTTTGAAGCAAAGATCTTGAACTTGAAAGTTTGGTTATGTGTGAGCAAGGTGTTAGGCATCCCACAACACCAATCTAAAGATAGTACCTTATTTTAATTTATTTCAAATTTTAACTTTTTATGAAAAAAATAGAATACTTGGCATTTTGATTTTTTTTTTTAAGGTTTTTGCAAACAATATTCATATATACATGTGAGTAAATATTTATGTAAACTATCGTGTGAATGGTGACTCTAGCAAATTATGTATAATCAAAACATGTAAGATATATACATAAGTACCACATGAAAAAGCATACAAGTATTCTACACAATAACATGTGAGTATCTATTTATTATATAGCTAGCATGTGAATATTAAAAACTACACAAAAAGAAACACAACATAATGAAAAGAAAGGGTTGGAAGAATAACACCTTGTTGTCATCCACCATTTTCTCTTCTTCTTTTTATTTTTTTTTATATATGCAAAAAAATGAAAAAAAGAAACTTATTAGTGCCAAGAATTGTTAGGTACAATGTAAGCTTATAGGGTGTTCAAGGACTCTAGGGAATGAGCCTTAAACACTAATCCACTAACTACAACTATTCTTAAAAAAAAAAGCTTGAAAATTAAAGTTACATTATTAACTTTAATATTTTAGAAAAGCACTTTTTTCTTAGAAAAGATTTTATTGTGAGATATTGAGGAAAAAAAACATTTTTTTACATGGTAAAAGTGTTTTCTGAGAACATTTTCTCTTTGAAAACCTCTTTTTGAAACCATGTATTTTTTGAAGGAAGCAATTTTTTTGAATACGTTCTTTGAAACAAAAAACATTTTTGACATATTTCAGAAGTACCTTTGAATTTTTTTTTGAAAAGAAGCCTTTTTGAAAGCACTTCGGAAAAACATTTTTGAAAACATTTGGCAACATTTTTTTCTTATCTTTATTTTTGTATGTTTTGGCCTTCCTTTTTTTTTTTTTTTTTTTTTTTAAGAAAACAGATTTTTTTTTGTTTGAAAAAAAGCAATTTTCAGAAAGAACAATGAAAAAACAGATTTTTAAGTTTTGAAAAAACAGATTTATATTCCCCTAAAAAAACAGCTTTGGGAAAACTTTTAAGAAGAACTTAAAAAAAAAAAAAAAAACCTTCCCTTTAAAAAAAAAAAAGATTTCATTTTTAAACAAAGATGTTGGGAAAAGATTTTAGAAAAAGCATGTTCTTAGAATAGTGGGAAGGGGAAATGCTTTACCCAAGCACATTTATTTTATGGCACATTATTAATGAGAAAAATAAAGGAACAAAAAAAAAAAAAAAGTGCAGAAAAATAAATTGCAAGGAAAACAAAGAGTTTGAAATTTAAATGACATAAAAGTAAAGACTTCGAATTTAAATGACATAAAAAATAAAGAGCTTGGAATTTAAATGACATAAAAGTAAAGACCTGGAATTTAATGACGTAAAAAGTAAAGAGCTCAGAATATTGTAAAGACTGACTAAAAAAAGTTTTATTTTTTATTTTTTTTATTTCTTAAATAGATTTTAGGCCTAAATGCATTTTTAATCCTTACATTTTGCACTTTTTTCATTTTGGTCCCTACATTTTTATTTTTACCACTTTTAGTTCTTTAACCAATTAACATCTGACATTTAGGTCATTTCTGTCACTCAACTAATGGCAAAAGTTGACGTGGCTGACGGTGGAATAAAAAAATAATATAATCACACACATTAATTAATTAAATTAAAAACAAACATTAAAATAAAAAAAAATTAATTTATCAATTAAAAAAAAAAACAACAACAGAATTAAAATTCAAAAAATACAAAAATTTAGATTTGTGTTCATCCTCAACAATAACACAATGAACACAAACCCAAATTTAAATACAACAACACACACCCAAATTTTCTAGCATTTTCTTGTCAACCAAGCACAAAAACACACACAAACTGTGGCCACCAATGGACTCAAGGTAGTGAAAAACTCCATCCTTGAACTTAGATTGGTTTTAAGGAAAATTAAGATACTCTTATACACTTTCTTGGCAACCAAACAAATTTTTCAGTTTCACAAAAAGAAAAAATTCCAGATCTGACAACTAACCAAATTTTTGATGTCAATCCTAAGATCTAAACATTTTTCACAAACCCATCAAATCCCCTTATACACAAACCCAACAAATTCTCTATCACAAACCCAAAAACTTCCTTTTACAAACCCATATTATCCCTTTTCAAATTTATCAAAAATCCAAAACAAATATAGCAAACTCAACCCAGATAAAGAGAGAGAGAGAGATGAGAAAGTGACGAGGAAAAGGGGTTTCGATCTAACTGGAAACCCATATGATGGCGCTCGGAGTGAACTAGAGCTCGAAGGAGTTAGCGAGTTGGTAGACTAAGCAAACGAAGGCATGACGGCCTTTCTGCTCCTCCTTGTCATCAAAGGCGTAGATGAGGTCTTTGAGTTGAGCGCCATGGAGTTGGCCAGTGTGAAATCTGAGGATGAAGCACCAAGATAGATTTCGTCGGAGATTAGAGAAGTGGAGGAACTTGCTTAAAGAGTTCAAGAAGGATAAGCACCAAGATAGAGGGAGAACGAAGAAAAAGAGGAAGAAAGAAAGAAGACTAAAGAAAGAAAGGGAGGCGGAGAAACTGAGAGAAAGATCTGGGAAGAAGAAGAAAAAAAAATAAGAAAAAGAAACTAGGCATAAACATAACAGATCTAAGTTCCACCATTTTTTTGTTTTTAATTATGTTTTTTGTTTTTTTATAATTTTTAAAATTAATAAATTTATTTATTAAGGTCAGATGCTGATGTGGAAGTTGGCGTGGATGCAGATGTAGCATTTTTTAATATTATTTTAATGGACATGCCAGCATTTACTGTGCCAACAGTGCACTTCATTTGCCACGTCAGCTTTTGCCATTAGTTGAGTAACAAAAAGGACCTAAATATCAGGCGTTAATTGGTTTAAGGACTAAAAATAGTAAAAATAAAATGTAGGGACCGAAATGAAAAAAGTGCAAAATGTAAGGACGAAAAGTGCATTTACGCCTAGATTTTAATCTCTTCCAAGCCTTATGGATTCTTTAACATAAAAAAATGGGAGTTCTTAGCCATCACCATTCTTATGAGACATACCCATATTATGCTCGAATGGAGATTTAAAACCATTTAAGAAAGATAGTATAAAATCTTTTTTTAGGTGTATAGATATAATACACACACACACACACACACACACACACTTAAGTGCAATGAAATAGAAGGGAAGAGGGGATGTGCAAGGAATTAGATGGGATGACATAAAATAAAAGGAATGGGGATTGCTTGAAAAAATATGGGAAGACATAGTTTAAAAGAGGATGGGGATTGCTTGAAAGTAAATGGGATGACATAAAATTAAAAGGCAACAATAATAAAATCCCTAGATGCCTAAGTGTGAGCAAGCACAACCCGCCAATTTTTTCTCAAACTAGGCCTAACCCGCGAGAATGAGTGGGATCATGATGCTCAAAATGTCGAATTTACTGTAAAACGTACTCCCACCTTAGATAGAGAGTTTTACATGGAGTCACCACTTATTTAATTTAAATGGAAAAATAAGAAAACATTCTCTATAAAAAATTCTTCTATTGTATTATTATATACGACAATTTACATCAATTTTGTAACAAAAATTTACAATACTTTTTTAGACTTTTAGTCCTAGATACAATCTAACAAAGTAAATTACATTGCTTTGTTTCCTAATTACATTCTAAAAAATGTAAAATTGTATATACAAGAGCCTAGTTTAGAACACTTGATCTTGGTTCGGAAGCTAATTTATGAGGTGGGAAGGGATTAAGCACCCATCTCATCTTGTAAAACTGATCTCCTAGATTAAGGTGGCCAATATCATATCATGTCAAACAAATACAAACAATATATCGTATAAACATATTAATTAGCAAGAATTGTAAACAAATATGTGTTTGGGAATTTAAGATAAAAGAAAACAAAAAATAAAATTTGTTAGATAACAATGTAAATGTAAATAAAGTTTGAAAGTAATGGCATGTTCATCCAAGCTATTAATGTAAACAAAGAATTCCTAACCTAGACATGTTTATCTAAGCATGGGAAGGAAAACAAAATCGTCATGTTATATGTCACCAACATAATTGCAAAAGAAAATTTATTTTTAGGCCTACCAATCATCCAAGCAATCATGAGAAGAACAAGACATGTTCATCTAAATATTTAAGTGAAAACCACAATTTTAATTAGACCTGTTCGTCTAAGCATTCAAAAAAGAGAGAAAAAACTACCTAAACATGTTCATCTAAGTATGTTATAAAAAGCAAATAATAACTTAGTAGTGTTCATCCAAGCATGTGAAGAAAAACAGAGAATTGTCATGCTATTTGTCATCCACACAATTGAAAAGAGAAAAATAAAACATTTAAACATATTAGATCACCCAAGCAATTATGAAAGAAAGTAAAGAAAAATCCCTTAGACATGTTCATCCAAAGAAAATCAAAATAATTAGACGTGTTCATCTTAGCATTCAAGAGAAAGTTGCGCATTTGTTTAGAATTATTTATCTAAGTTTGTAAAAGGAATATCAATGAGATATATAGGCATGTTCATCCAAGCATGATATGAAAGAAACAAATAATGACTTGGAAGCATTTATTCAAGCATGTGCAAAAACTTAAAGAACATAATTAACTACTTACCAGCATAGAGCATAAATTAAAGGGAGAAGTGACCACTTAAAGGGCAAGAGAGAAAGCAAGGAAGTACTAAACTACAACCAAAGTAAGAACAATGGTTGTATTTTTGCTTTCTCACTAACTCTCCAGTGGGAATGTGGTGTAGAAAATGGAAGAGGTCTTCTCTATTTACAGGGGAAGGGATGACTTTGCTTTAAAGTCAAGTTATTAGCTTTCTTCTAAAGTTAAGAGAGGAGATAAACCTGTTTAGATAAGCTATAATTGATTTGGTGTTTGATGATGTACTGAAATTGTCAGTGAGTTGTAGGCTCTAAACCACTCCAATGTGTACCTATGGAATAAGAACAAATGGACTAAACAAAAGGCACTGGTGTGGTACTAGCCAATAATCCTCTGAATATCAAGTCAGTGAATGAGAAATCTCTAAGAACTCTATAGTGAGAGAGTTAAGGATTTTTTTGCATACCTGGGGAAAGTGGAAGTTTGGTGCTTATATAGTAGTGAGTAGGGAACTAAGATCCTTTGGAAGTAGGGATCTTTCCTTGTAGAAGAGAGCTGGTGTTAGGATTTTCGAGGCTTTAGGCTGTCTTTCCATATAGAGGAGATCTGGTTTCTCCAAGCAAGGCCATGTAGGACTCGTTGGTTTCTCCACCCCGTCAGCTTTATGGTTACCTGTCAGTTTATAGGGAAATATACCCATCGGCTCTTCTGATGGCGTCGCTCATTTGAGCATCCCGTCAGTTTATGAGAGGTATGTTATTCCCATTAGTCATTATGGAGCTTTTGTCATTTTTGTGGAGCCAACGGTCTCGTGAAGGTCATCTGCTTTCTTATAAGTCAATTTTACCTTTGTCGAAAATACTCTTATCAACTGCCCCCTACTTCGTGGTTCCGTCAGCTATAGTCGATGGGCCTCGGAGTAATGTGGGTGTTTGTGATCATTAATTATAGTTTTATTGAAGATTGTGTCATTAAATGGTGTAGGTGGCCCTATGTTTAAATGCTGGGTAACACGTACCACTTGTTGGTTGGCCTCGTTTCCAATCAGAAGTGTTGCTTCGTATGTCGTGCCCCTTCGCCCTATAAACAATTCCTCTTCCTTAAGTTATTTTCTTTACTTCGTTGTCCATTTCTCGAGAGCTCTGGAAATCCATACTGTGTCGTGCCGTCGTTTTTAAGCAACCATCATCGCGCGCTCCGTCATCTTTGAAGAGTCCGTCATCCCGAGCAATCTTTCTTCATTCATAAGTCTCCTTTCTTCTTCCTTTTTTGTAATTTTTAATTCATTTTCCCAGTTGGTCATCACTTGCTTAAAGTCCCGTCAAATAGGCTCTTAGAATACCTCCGTCGCTTGTAGGTGAATAGATGTCAAGTGATAGAGAAGAGGCGAGTGAATAGTCATCGTCAGTTCGTGAAGGTGCGGGCTACGATGAGTTCTATTTGTTAGGGCGCGAGCCCGAAGAGGATGTAACCTGGTCCCTAGAGAAGGAGCCATTTGCTTACTCCCCTGTCGAAGAGGAAGAGGAATGTGAAGAGGATGAAGAAGGGAAGAAGAGGGTGACGAACAAAAGGAAGGAGAGGAAGAAGAGGAAGGAGGAGAAAAAGAAGGAAAAGAAGATGACGAGGGGGAAGACGACAAGAAGGAGGTAGGCCAAGTGGATGGTGATGGCCCTAGGCCCTTCATCCTTCCTCTGATATAAAAGGTGAATGATTTTTACCTGACCATGTCCCCCAACGTCTTCAACAAACTTCGTGATCGTTTTTAGATCCATGAGAATATTCCTATCCATCTGCTAGGGAATTTTGAGAAATGTTACTTGGGAAAAACGGCAGGCGTCTGCATGTACGATGCCATGTTTGCTACATGTCTAAGATTATTGTTAACGGAGCTACATTATTAGTTGGCTCATTATCTAGGTTTGTCCGTCAGCCAGATAGCCCTTTATGTGTGGATGATAATCCTTGGGGCTAAAGTGATATGGGGCCAGTTAAGTGGTGGCAACCGTCGTCTCACTCTCGACGAGTTCTTTAATTGCTACAAACCCTAGCAAATCTCCTTGTCGAAGGGTATTATCACTTATTGGCCAGAAAAGATGTCGCTTAGACTAGTGTCAGACATGCTCGACATAAATAGAAATTGGAAGAACATATATTTTTTTGTTCAGGTAACAGATTGGGTGTCTAGACCTAAAGAGTGGGTCAGTATGCCTGATGAGTTTGATGATTCTTGGGGCATTGTGAAAGAGTCAGGTGTATCATCCACTTTTACCATTTTCTTACTCTGTCTGCTTTTACTATTTCCCATGTTGTCTACTTTTGATATGTATCTAATATGTTTTTTTAGCCCAAGTCCGTCCACAAATTAGTGACGAGCAGGAGGGCTTCATCAGACGTGTTTTGGAGATTCTCTTCGAGAAGAGGAAGTGGAAAGATTTAGTTACCCTTGACACT
The DNA here is from genome assembly GCA_032878915.1 of Castanopsis chinensis. Classification (NCBI taxonomy): domain Eukaryota; kingdom Viridiplantae; phylum Streptophyta; class Magnoliopsida; order Fagales; family Fagaceae; genus Castanopsis; species Castanopsis chinensis. The sequence goes on from JAVQMG010000113.1 coordinate 5,688,903, forward strand.
TTCCACACATTTTGTGGTGGCCCAGAGCTGACACTTATAGCTCATCAGTTGCACACATTTTCCAGTCGTCGTAAGTATACCTCCCCGTTCGCTCTTCAGTTGGTTTGTTGCCTTGCTAACTCTTGCTGTTAATTCTTTCAGAGATGGGCGCTAGTAGATAGAAGGCGTGTAAGCAATAGGGGGATTCGTCACCTTCGGCTCTCAAGGTAGGCCCTAGAGTAGCCCCAAAGAGAAAGAGTAATGCCAAGGAAGGCCGTCCTTCCATCCAAGAAGGGGACGGGCCCTTCCATCGGGGATCGCTACTAGAAGTCACCTTCGCCCCTTCATCCCCCCCGTCATGGAGCTGGGAAGGGCTTGATGACGGGAAAGGGGCCCATCATCTCTGATCCCGTCCAAATGTTGGTCACTCATAAGAATTATGCCATTGAGATGGTTAGTTCAATCATCAAAGAGACGGACTTGGATCCTTGTGGTAAGCATTCCTCAGAGGACCTGGGGGCTTCTGGTCTCTACGACCAATCCAAGGTACATCTCCGTCACTTATAGTACTTTTTAATTTTTATATTCTCGTTCTAACCATCGTTCTTATTTCTAGCGTTGGTACAGATGAAGGTCCTTTAAGGCAGGTGTATGGCCAATGAGGGGGCGATCTGATGGTTCCATAAGCATTAGGAGATCAAGAACAAAGAGAGGGATCAGTACAAGGAGGTCGTCCGTACCCTTAATAAGGAATTAACGGCCATGCTAGCCAAGCTGAAGGAGGAGACCTGTCTTCAAGAGGAGGCAGAGAAGGCGAAGTTCAACCTGACAATAGAGCTGACTGCTCTTTGTGAGTAGATGGACAAGGCCAAGGCTGACGTTGTGGAAGAGTTCCGTGTCTCTCAACCCTTTTTCGACGCGTGTGACATCTACTATGGTGACAAATTTGATGATTGCTTAAAGCAAGTTAGAGCTGTCTACCCTAATCTGGACTTGTCCTAAATTACCATAGATAACATCGTCCCGCTGCCCTCTGGTGGAGATGACACCATCAGTGACAAGACCAATGACTCCGTCCATGTCATTGGTTAAGAGGTGAAGGACACCGATGCTGCGGTCATTGTCCAACCTACTCCAGTAGGATTGGCGGCTCCTGTGGACCCATCAGTTGTTGATGGCACACCGACCGCGAATGGTCTATCTACCGTGGATCCGACCATTCTTGATGCTCCTCCATCTTGATTTTTGTCTTTTTTAAGTTGTACTTAAGTATTCTTTTTGTTAAGTTCATTTGTCAAACAATGGTGGATGCCCCTTTCTTTTGGGCTTTTATGTACACTTACCCTTTTTGGGTTTATATCTACTACTTTTACTCATTGCTTATACTTGTCTATTTTTATTGTAATTTGGTATATGCTTCTGTTGGCATTTTATTTTGTTTGTCCATTTTGCAGCAATTTCTTCATGTTTTACTTAGCAGTTCTCTTTAGGCTAGGTACCCGTTGGTATCCTTGGTTGCCCATTTACCATGTACGTTGGACTTAGTATAATCTTGAGACCTAGTATCTGTCGGTGTCCTTGGCCGTTCGTCAATCCCATAGGTAGGACTTAGTATAATTTTTGAGACCAAATACCCCTTGGTCACCTGTCCACTCCGTAGGTAGGACTTAGCATGATTTTTGAGATTAGGTATCCGTCGGTATCATTGGTCGTCCGTCTGCCTCGTAAGTAGGACTTAGCATAATTTTTGAGACTAGGTACCCGTCGGTGTCCTTGGTCATCGGTCCACCCCGTAGGTAGGATTTAGCATAATTTTTAAGACTAGATACCCATCGACATCCTTAGTCATCTATCCGCCTCGTAGGTAGGATTTAGCATAATTTTTGAGACCAGGTACCCGTTGGTATCCTTGGTCGTCCGCTTGTAAGTGGGACTTAGCATAATTTTTAAGACTAGGTATCCGTCGATATCCTGGGTTATACATCCACCTCATAGGTAGGACTATAATTTAGATGATTCACCAAAGGGTAGAGAGTACAACATTTCTAATAATCCGTCCAAGTCTTATTAATAACAAAAGAGTCAAACTTAACATCCTTAAAATTTCAATATCTCCTGATACTTAATTGTGACATAAAAATAAAAGAAAGCGATAAATATGCCTTCAATTGTCTATTACTGGTAGTACTTTCTCAAGTGCTCGATGTTCCATAGGTGATTGAGCCTCTGTCCATCAAGAGTTTCCAAGTAGTAGGTCCTCTTTCTATGGCAGTCGACAATCTAGTAGGTCCCCTTACTCTTGTAGTCGTTGTTACCTTCCTTAGGACCAAGTCCTCGACCCGAAAGTGACGAGGCTTGACCACGGTGTTGTAGTCATAGTTTTAAAACTGGACTGGATCGGTTGGTTTAATCTGTTCAACAGGGAACCGGACAGTAATCTGGTCCAGTTATGCTTAAAAACTCAAAATGAAGAAAAACCGGATTTAATCGATAACCGTCGGTTCAAACAAAAATATTGGAAATCGGAATGGTTGAACTGGTTTTGCAAAATTGATGAAACAGATCTGAAATGGAGCTTTATTTTGCAGAAAATTCTTATTTTTTCTCAGATCTGCCGGTTTAAGTGGGTAAGGATAGAGTTTTTGCTAAAAAAATCATCTTTTTTCTTAGATTTGTTAGGCTTTAAAGAGTGAGAAAATTACTAGATGCTTATGCTTGGTGTTGAAACTAGCCTCTTGGACTGGTATGAGGTATCCACAGCTCTTTGGTGAGAGAGGGAATGAGATTATCTGATGGAGATCTAACTTCCACACACACACACACACACACAGGGATAGATGGATGGAGGTCCACTGAGAACTGAAAAAATAAAAATTTTTGATAGTATACATATACCATGAGGGGTGCTAGATTTATGAGGGGAAATAAGAAGAAATAAAAAATCATTAAAGAAGTTATACGAGTGTGGCTGAGAGTGAGATGATGGGAAAGTGGATTGGACTCATAATAAATGCTAAGTCAGTGAGTTGTCTAATCACCTGACTTGGGGGGTTTTTTTTATAAAAAAAAATTGAATAGATAAATAGTTAAAGTTAGACTATTATTTATAAAAATAAATATATGAAACCTTAATAGTAGATTATTCTTTTTTTGTCAATAATTACTGACTAGAAAAAAAAAGGTAGTATGCAAAAAAAGAAAAAAAAATTCTATATTTTATATTTTCTTAAAATAATTTATTAAAATTCAAAATTCATATAAAATTTATTTAAATATTTAAATTATATTAATTATGACATCATTGGTTTGACCATCGGTCAAACCATAGAATGGCTAATCAGTCTCTTTTCCGGTTCTTTGTCCATTCCGATTTTTAAAACCATGGTTCTAGTGCTTTGCCATAAAATCCTGATAACGAGTCATCCTTTGCTTTGCCGTTGCTCTGACTTCATCAAGAAGGTTTGTAGGCACATCCCTTCTTCATTCTTTTCTTCACTATGGTGGGACACCAGATAGCTAGTCAGTCCAACTTCTGTTGGAATGACGACTTCGTTCACTATGGTGGGACACCGGATAGCTAGTCAATCTATTGTCTAGGACTTTGGAAATAATTTTATATATAACATTACAGAGACTAATAGGACAGAAATCTGTCATCTTTTCAGGGGATTTGACTTCTGGGATAAGAACAATATGAGTATAATTAATTTCAGATACCATATGACCAAAATTTAGAAAGTCCAACACAATAGCAATCGCATTATCACCAAAAATATGCCAAAATTTTTGGTAAAAGAGAGCATTTATACCATCGGGCCCAAGAGCCTTCGTTGGTCTCATTTGGAACAACGTCACTTTAATTTCTTCAGCATTGTAATCACTACTCGGGATCAGATGCATCTCTGTTGTGACTTTGTGAGGAACAACATTTAGACAACCCTCCATCTGAGCACATGCACTTGCCTTGAAGATATTTTGAAAGTAGCTAGTTGCCACTCCTGCAATGTCCTCTATTTCATCAACTTAATTGTTTTTAGTGTCCTTTAATCTTTGTATGTAATTCCGTTTTCTCCTCTATGAAGCTTTTGAATTGAAGAATTTAGTATTTTTGTCTCCATGTTTTAGCCAATGAATTCAAGATCTTTGTGCCCAATAAATTGCCTACCTACGCAGTAACTCATCCAACTTCTTGCTAGTCTCCAAAAATTCTGCTTTTATCCCCTTCGTATAGTTTGCACAATTCAGGTCCTTAATTGTTTTTTGAATTCTTTTGATTTCCTTTGTATCCTGGTGGGTTTTGGATAATCCCTAAGCCAACAAATCAGCCCCACATGCTTCAATTTTCTATTTTGCTGCAGCCAATGTAGTTACCTCATTGTTCCCTTTCTCCCTAGCATTTTTAATCATTGCCTTACAATCATCCCAAAGTAACCATGATTCTTCAAACCTGAACCCATGACTCCCTTTTGCTCGCCACTTTCCAGCACACTATGTTTGGAGAATAGTTGGGATATGATCAGAAGCATGGGATGATAGATGTGTTACAGTTGACAGTGGAAATTTGTCTTTCCAAGCCTCGTTGCTCATAGCTTGATCAAGCCTCTACTTAGTGTTTGCTACCCCTGTCTCCTATTATTCCAAGTATACTAAAAACCCTTAAATCCCAAGTCCATTAAGTTAGCCAACTCCAAAGCTTCCAGAAAATCATCCATAAGTCGTTGTTGAGGTGGGGTTCGGCTAAGCTTTTTTGTCGAGCTTAGGATGGCATTAAAGTCATCCACACATACCCAAGGACCATCCATAAAAGATTTCAAATGATTGAGCAAAGCCCAGAACTTACCACGTTGACTGGCTTCGGGCTACCCATAGAAGTTGGTGAGGAACCAATTGTGTCCATCTTCCTTTCTAACCTTTACCAGAATGTGGTTTGCAATGTAGTTAATTAGATCCAACCGCACATCTTCATTCCATATCAAAACTAAGCCACCCCTTGAGTTAGGTTGCTTAACTACAATATTGTTAGGAAACAGCAAATCTCCAAAGAATTTTTCCAATCCCTCTTTGTCTAATCTGGTCTCCATTAAGAAGCACACCATGAGAGCTTGATCCATCACAATCTTGCAAAGGCTTCAAACTGTCCAAGGGTTCCCAAGCCCTTGGTAGTTCCAGCTTAACATTTTCATTGCTCTCGGCAAGGATGGCCGTCCACCCTCGTTGATTCTTCATCATCACAATCATCCTTCAATGCTGCATCCTCTCCACTCTTGTTTTGTTTTGCTGGCTTCTATAATATCCTCATCCCTATCATTATATGGAGCCTTTCTTTTCCCAAGTTGCGCCAATGGGCTGCTGAACTCATCATTAATTGGCCCACAATCCATTCGGACCATCCTACACCATTAGGGCTGGGCTTTTGTTGTAGGCAGCCCACAACTATCTTGCACATGATCAATAAAGGTAGGCACGAGATCAGAGACGATTTTTGAATTTGAAATATTGATAACATTTCCCGTGGGCTTAGAAATTTCACTTTCCTTACCAATCATATTATCCCTGAGAATAAAGGATTGGTTTTAAAGATTTAACAACTGGCAGCTGTTGTTAACTCTTTAAAAAGTCTAATAAGAATATTATTAAGCACAAAATGTAAATAGTCCATATTTATTCATTACTTCTTAATTTTTGTTATTGTGGAGCACTTTTTTTTTTAGGATTCATTTATTCTAAACTATTTGGTTTTTATACTCAATAACTCACTTGAATGAATATTTATGACGTGGTCCCACATTTGATTCTAAAATTAGAAAATAAAAATATCTCTAAAAATAAATAATTTAGGACATATGGTGTAAAATTGGAATCTAATTTGAAATTCTAATTGGACTTTACTTAAGCTTTGCCTTTTAATATGTAACTATACATCGAATTATAATTAAATGATAAATCATTGAGGATAGCTTTTTCTTTATAGATTTATTTTACTTTGATTTACATTAGTTGTAGATTAATTATTTATTATATAAAACTTAATCTCTTACTCATTGATTGACCTAATTTATAACAATTATGATAGCAGTTATGTGATCAAACTTGTTAAGGACATATTTTATGTCGTTGGCTAATCCTTTGACAAAACGCACTTTACTTGTATTTGGGTAGATCTAGGATATGTTTAATACTTCGAACAACATGCTGTTCAAGTCTAGTATTAAAGCCATGAAGATTGGACCAAGGAACAAGTGAAGAAAAAGTGTTCACTAAAGCTGGACAGATAGCTGGACAGATAGCTGGACACCTGTGGACACCTGCGAACACCTGCTGGACACCTGCGGATAGCTGCTCGACAGATAGCTATCTATCGAGATTTAAGGAATAAAGCTCGACAGCTGGTGGATCGATCAAGGTATCTATCGAGGTTACGAAAATCAGAATTTTCAGATCTGATTTTTGGGCCAAGCTTTTGTATTTGTGTAGGGTTTCTTTTTTCATAACTCTAGGCATATATAAAGCTTATTTTAGAGGCCGTCACATGAGAGAATACATGGTAAACATATGCAAAAGGTGACCAAAGCCTTATTCTCTCAGAAAGAAGCTACTGCGTCTTTGCGCCTTAGGGTTTTGTAACCAAGTGCTTCTTGATCTTCATTGTTGATGAAGTGAAGAACTTTACAGCCAACATTCTTCTTCCTCAAGTTGGTGAGTGAGTCACGTACTGAGATTTGTGCAAAGGAGTTAGTCACGTACTGGGATCCGTGCATCAAAGGGTGTCATTCATATATTGAAGAGTTCAGAGGTTCTGAAGCAGTAGAAGGTCTTTACTGTGAGTTCATCTACGGGGATTGTAGAGTCTAGGGACAAATGTTTTGTACTAGATCTGGAACTTCTCTTTACTATAGTGAATTGCTTTTTGGGAAGGTTTCCCCCCAGGTTTTTTACTGTGAAACTGGTTGGTTTCATTGGTTTTTCTGGGTCATCATATCTTGTCTTATTTACTTTTCCGCTGCACTTAGTTTTGACATGATATTGATGTTTGTTTATTTTAACAAGTTTTATTAAATCTAATTAAAAACTTGAGTTTAAAACTTGTTAATTCTATCAACAGAGGTTTAAATTTCCCAACAAAACTAATTTGACATACATTTCTCTAAAAAAAAAAAAAAACTAATTTGATGTACTTTAAAAGAAATAAAAATGATTAATTATGTATATGTTGCTAGGATATATGTGATTGGATGTTAGGAACATATTGATAGGCCGCAAATGCGTTGACCCCTTGTGATTAATTAAATTGATTAATTAGCCGAGTTATTAATTAATCAAGTTAACATGCAAATTTACGTGGCAGCACAAACAAATCACCAATAACTAAAGTATGCAGCGGAAAATAAATGACACGGTGATTTGTTTACCAATGGAGAAAACCTAACGGCAAAAACTCTACCGGGTGATTTAAGGTCACCACTCCCGAAACTCCACAATTATCACAACAAGCGGTTACAAGTAAGGAATCCCAAGTACCTTACCAACCTACAGTTGAACCCTTACCTCAATACCCAATTGGACTTGTTCTGTAGTGACAGTTTCTCCTTTTGATGCACGGCTCCCAAGTACGTGACTAACTAATTGCGCGGATCCCTGTACGCAACTTCAATTCACCAACTAGAGAGAGAGTTGCTGGCTGCAAAGTTCTTCAATTCATCCACACGATGAAGATCAAGAAGATGCTCGGTTACAAAACTCTACGGTGCACATTACATAGCAACTTCTTCACAAGAGATGAACTAGGGTATGAACTTTGTCTTAGGTCACAAATTGCATGAACGACAATTACTCAATGCTTGTGTAACTTGCGTCACTTTGACGGCCCTTAAAACAATCCTTTTATATGTCTAAGGTTAGGAGAAAAGAAGTCCCAAAGATACATTCACGGATTGGAATCAAAACAGAACTTAGAATCTGTTTTTCATAAATCTAGACAGATAGAGGTGTTGAGGATCTGTCGAGAAGCTGTCGAGCCTCGGGGCTGAAACAGCTTCTAAAGTTCGATAGATGCATGTGTCGAGACTAGGTGTCGAGCTTTAGTAACTTGTACTTTTTAGCTTGTTTCTTGGACAGACTTGATGACTTCAACACTTGATCTTGAAACACTATTTCTTGAAACGTTAAACACATCCTTAATCTACCCAATTATAAGTAAAGTGCGTTTTGTCAAAGGATAAGTCAATTACATAAAATAATGATATATGTTTGAAATCAGTTGAACCACATATGTCCTAACAATCCCCCCTTTGACAATCTATGACAAAATCACAACAAACAAATGAAGATATGAGAGAAGTCATAAATCACTCAACTCATATTCACTTTTTGAATACAATAAAATCTATCCTAACATAAACTTTTCAAAAACTTTGCAAGAAGAGAGTATATGACAAGTAGACTTTAACAACCTGTATTTCTGAAACACTTTTAAACAAAACACATCAAGGTATCTTTGTGTAAAGCAGAAATAATAGATTGCATACAAGTAAAAGAAACATATGTATAAAGACAGAAAAGAAACAACACATGGAAAGGTAGGTGAAAGAAAAATATATCAACATATATATATATATATATCAAGCAATAATCACAATGTATGTCAATAAATGGTCACAAGACCGAGGTACATGAACAATGTATCTCTAAAAAGAAAGAAAAGAAAAGAAAACAAATACATGTAATCCTCACTACATCCCTCATATCAACACTCCCCTTATAAAAAATGTCCTATAGAAGCTCTCCCCCTAAGAATGACTACTCTCATAACCCAAAACTACTCCCCCTTTTTGTCACGAGTGACAAAGGGTAGAGTGTCAAGTAGACATCTCATCAGAAGAGCTCGTATCTCTATCATCATCATCAGAAGCATCATCGTCATCACCGTCATCATCCTCAGTCTCAAAAGTGACATGAGGAGGCAGAGGAGAAGCCTCAGAAGTAAAGCCGCCCAAGGTCGCCTGTTGCCTAGCAATTCGACCAACACGAACATTCACCTGATACAATTCCGTAGAAAGTGTATTGAGGCGAGCGTCCATGCGCTGAAGCTGCACCATGATGTCTCCAAGTGTCACATCGCTCGTGAAAGAGGAGGGAGCAAATGTGGCATGAGCAGATCTGGATGGAGTCGGACGGGAGGAAGGAGCTGCAGAATCCAACTGTCTGGACCTGAACTGTGCCTCACTACGTTTTACGGTAGCGGCGTCTATGGCAGAAATGACATGAAAAGAATCGGACGATAGAAAAGGGATGGAAAAACGGTGAAGAATCCTTGTGATAGCGGAAGGGAAAATGAGCTTATCATGGATAGTCGTATCTCTATAGACATCTATGATAGAGAAGATAAAGTGTGAAGGAAAGTCTATAGTAAGATGCTCTAGAAGAGACAACAAAAATCGAGCACGAGGCTCTGTGATAGAGTTGTAGTGAGAGAATGGGTGCAAAACAAATGTCATCACCATGTTAAGGAAACAAGGACCTTTAGCAAAAGGCCTACGTGGTGTGTACTGATGATCTCCCTAGATAGAAGGGCGCTCACAAAACGCAGAGATCATCTCGTCTTTGGACACAGTCCATAGACGCTCATATTCGGGGTAATCAGGATGATCCACCCTTGGAACGTGAAGAACCTCGGAGACCAGCTCCGGGCTCAGCTCAATCCAATCCTACCAGCACACAAGCAGAAAACACACATCTAAATGCATGAAAAACTGTTAGAATGCTAATGTGATGCAATGCATGTAGTTTTAAAGATCAAATCTATAAAACCAACCCAAAAATTTCATTAAACTCTAATCAATTTTGAAAAACCCCAAAATTTTTCAAGAACCCCAAAACTTAGGTTTTAAAATATGAAATGCATGAAGAATGAGAGGATTGAAGCTTACCAAGTAAGGAAGATCTTGAGTAACGCTTGAAGAATCCTTAGGAAGGGGTTTGGAGTGAGTGAGAGAGGTTTTTGGAGAGAAAGACTTAATGTATAGACAGAGAGATCGAGAGAAATGAGAGACAAAATCACGAGAAACCAATATATAGCCCTTCAGTAATTCTTGACAGATGAAGGTATCGAGAGGTGTCGAGACAGCTATCAAGGTAGGTATTGAGAAAAGATACTTCGACAGATACAGCTATCGAGAACAGGTGTCGAGAAAGAAGGATTAAACACAAAAGAATCTCGATTGATCCAGAAGCTGTCGAGAAGCTGTCGAGAAGCTATCAAGTAAACAGAAAGTTTCTCGATCGATCCACCAGGTGTAGAGAATGTGTTGAGACTGTGATAAGAAGAAGCTGAAAAGCTCGACAGACAGCTAGGTGTCGAGAAGGTATCGAAGAGGTGTTAAGCTTGCCTTAAAAAGCAGTTTTTCAAGAGAGGAAAAACACAAACATGAATGCAATCACGCATGCAACTCAACCAATGATCCAAGCAACACATTAAGCTCTCAAAATCATCTCTCAATAATAATTTTAAGCACATGGATCCTAAAACACACACACACTAAACGAGTCTAACCAATTTTATATTTCAAAGATGAGTTACGACAGTTTAGTGAGCATACATTAACGTATGTAAATCTTGTGATGACCAAATCACATTGTACTTGTACATGTATTAAGAATAGCAAAGAATATTGCATGTCGTGTGTGAAAAATATCGTAAGATTGCATAAGTGTCTCAATGTTTTGACGATTTGAGATATGAGAAAATCACTTAAACTCACACACAATCATAACTGTTTGATGAAGACTATCACCTTCGAGGTACATCCTATAACTCCCACATTTCCTAGAAAATACGCTTGCAATCATATTTTTAAAGCATTTTGATCTTTTTGCTTTTTATTTCTTTGCATATTTTCTTTTATTAAGCAAATCATGCATGAGCATATAAGAGAAAGAAAAGAAATACCCAATTATGTTAAGCTATTGACATTGCACTTTTGCTATGCCGAAACATACAGATGTCATTTCATGATTGGCGAGTAACAGTGGTAAGATAGTTATTTATGCCTTTCTCTTAGGATTTTCTAGTCCTACCCGTCAAAAAGAGTGATATGAGTGTTAAGTACAAGAAATCACTTAACCTTACTCATCACAAACAAAGAGCTACAAAGTTCACTTACTTAGTTGTGTATAAGAATGCTCATTTAAGTTACAAAAGATACAAAATTTAGAAAACTCTGTTTCAATGGCTATTTTAAGGTTCACAAGAACCAATGTACACAAACACACACTGTTTTTGTATTTTTTTTTTCAATTTTTTTTATTTTTATCATAAAAGCAAAAATAAAACACAAAACTAAAAACACACAAACCAAAACATGTTAAAGAAAATAAAACAATGCATAAAACTAGACTGACTCAAAATAGTAAAGTAACACAAAAGTAATGCAAAAACAATAAAATGGGGAGAGAGAGAAGAAGTGAACAAAATCACTTAGAACTCTTTTCCTTCTACACCTTAGAAGAACCTTTCCTTTTTGCCAACCCTTGAACTGGTGATGAGGGAAAAGAATTTAAACCGTTCAAGTTCGAAGGAACATGAGGGCTTTGAGAATATCTCCAAGAGGAGCAAGAGAGGTCTGAAGCTGATTCTGGTTTCTAGATGCTATCATACTATTGCTTTGTTGAATGGCTAACCACTTATAGCAATTTGGTCGAGTATGACCGGCAATACCACAATGATAACAGAGATGCTGCTTCTTTTGTTTGGGCTTTTGAGAGATAACCTTCTTTGTCCTAGGGTTTCTAGTTTCCCTCTTCTCAAGCTTAGGGGGTGCTCCTAAGATGGACTTACCCTTGTTTAAGTTCTCACTTGCTAATTCAGTTTTAACATCTTTATCCTCAATTTTAATGTTATTAGCAAGAGGAACAAAAACAGTAGTACTAGTAGAAGGAGTATTAAAGAGAGAGAATGCATATCCCAATCCTCTACGATCCGAAGTAGATTTCTGAATGCTGAGCATCTCATCCAGCTTTGCACTTGACGTCCTCTCCAATTGTGCTCTAACTTGAAACAGCTCCGCTTCAAGCTTCTTGGTCTTCTCAGCCAAAAAGTTGTTCTCGAACCTAAGTGCTCCAATGGTCTGATTCGCTTCATCGACCTTAGTGAAAAGCTCCTCATGGTCAAGTTTCACATCACTGAGCTTCTTGGTGGCCAACCTATAGAGTTTCTCATGCTTCTCAGAAAGCTTGTATAGTTTCTCATAGGTGGTATGGATATCATCTTGATCATCCATAGTCTCAAACTTAGCATCCACCAATTCCTTTTCTTCATCTACTTCTTCAGTAATCCCTTCAGTAGGACTACTAGTGGCAGTGAAGGCATTCAAGATTCTGTCATCTTCATTGTCGGAATCATCCTCGAGCTCAGTGTCGCTTAAGGTAGCAGCAAGTGCTTTGCTCTTTCTAACGCTCTTAAGGTACGTAGGACACTCTTGTTTCATGTGCCCGAAGCCTTGACACCCGAAGCATTTCGGTCCAACGGGAACAGTGTACTGACCGCCATCCCTGGTATCCTTCTTCCCTTTATCTAGGCTTTTAAACTGAGAAGAACTGGATTGCCTACAGTCCTTGTTAAAGCCTTTTCCATTAGCATTCTTCATGAATTTCTTGAATTACCTAGTAATGTAGGACTTCATCTTAGAATCTTCATCGTTTGAAGAATCATCTGTATCACTACTCTTGGCCTTTAGTGCCATGCTCTTGCCTTTGTTTGACTTACCCATTCTAGTCAACCCTAGCTCGTAGGTTTGCAAATTACCAACTAGCTCAGTTAGAGGAATCTTGTCAATATCCTTTGATTCCTCTATTGCTGTAATCTTAGCATGAAATCTCTCGGGCAGAGGTCTGAGCACTTTTCTCACTATCTTGGGTTCAGGAATGGTTTCCCCAAGATTGAAAGCTGAGTTCACTATGTCTTTGAGCTTTGCATAGAACTCATCAAATAACTCATCAAATGACTCATCCTCCTCCAGGGACTGACCTCTATCCATGATAAACAGGGGTCAATGGATCACACACACAAGGATTAAACCATAATCAGAGTGTACCTGCTTTGATATCACTTGATAGGCCACAAATGCGTTGACCCTTTGTGATTAATTAAATTGATTAACTAGCCGAGTTATTAATTAATCAAGTTACCATGTAAATTCACGTGGCAACATAAACAAATCACCAATAACTAAAGTATGCAGAGAAAAATAAATGACACGGTGATTTATTTACGAATGGGAAAAACCTAACGGCAAAAACCCCACCGGGTGATTTAAGGTCACCACTCTTGAAATTCCACTATTATCACAACAAGCGGTTACAAGTAAGGAATCCCGAGTACCTTACCAATCTACAGTTGAACCCTTATCCCAATACCCAATTGGACTTGTTCTGTAGTGACAGTTTCTCCTTTTGATGCACGGTTCCCAAGTACGTGACTAACCAATTGCTCGGATCCCAATATGCGACTTCAATTCACCAACTAGAGAGAAAGTTGTTGGCTGTAAAATTCTTCAATTCATCCACACGATGAAGATCAAGAAGATGCTCGGTTACAAAATCCTACGGTGCACATTACACAACAACTTCTTCACAAGAGATGAACTAGGGCATGAACTTTGTCTTAGGTCACAAATTGCATGGACAACAATTACTCAATGCTTGTGTAACTTGCGTCACTTTGACGGCTCTTAAAACAATCCCTTTATATATTTAGGGTTAGGAGAAAAGAAGCCCCAAAGACACATTCACGAATTGGAATCAAAACAGAACTTAGAATCTGTTTTCTATAAATCTTGACAGATAGAGGTGTCGCGGATCTGTCGAGAAGCTGTCGAGTCTCGGGGCTGAAACAACTTTTAAAGCTCAATAGATGCATGTGTCGAGAGTAGGTGTTGAGCTTTAGTAACTTGCACTTTCCAGCTTGTTTCTTGGACACACTTGATGATTCAACACTTGATCTTGAAACACCGTTTCTTGAAGCGTTAAACACATCCTAAATCTACCCAATTACAAGTAAAGTGCGTTTTGTCAAAGGATAAGCCAATTTCATAAAATAATGACTATGTTTGAAATCACTTGAACCACATATATCCTAACACATATGTCAACATTTTATGTAATTGACTAATCCTTTAACAAAACGCACTTTACTTGTAATTGGGTAGATTTAGGATGTGTTTAATGCGTTAAAGAACAAGAGTTCAAGTCTAGTAATGAAGCCATGCAAATTTGTCCAAGAAACAAGTGAAGAAGTGTTGATTCATTAAAATTCGACAGCTGCTCGACAAATAACTATCTATCGAGGTCTCGATAGCTAGCTCGACAGTTGTATCTATCGAGCTTTACGAAATTCAGATTTCTAAATCTGATTTTCGGCCCATGCTGACATGTATGTGTAGGGTTTCTTTTCTCACAACCCTAAACATATATAAGGCTTATTTTAGCGGCCGTCACATAAGAGAATACATGGAGAACACATGCAAAAGGTGACCAAAACCTTATTATCTCCAAAAAGAAGCTACTGCGTCTTTGCACCTTAGGGTTTTGTAACCAAATGCTTCTTGATCTTCATTGTTGATGAAGTGAAAAACTTTGCATCCAACATTCTTCTTCCTCAAGTTGGTGAGTGAGTCATGTACTAGGATTCGTGCAAAGGAGTTTGTCACCTACTGGGATCCGTGCATCAAAAGGGTAGCATTCATATATTGAAGAGTTTAGAGGTTCTGAAGCGGTAGAAGGTTTCTGCTGTAAGTTCATCTACGGGAATTGTAGAGTCTAGAGACAAAGTTTTTGTACTAGATCTGATACTTCTTTTTACTATAGTGGATTGCTTTTCGAGAAGGTTTCCTCCCAGGTTTTTTACTGTGAAACTAGTTTGTTTCATTGGTTTTCTTAGGTCATCATATCTTTTCTTATTTATTTTTCCGTTGCATGATTTTGACATGATATTGATGTTTGTTTGTTTTAACAAGTTTATTCATAATAAATCTAATTAACAACTTGGATTTAAAATTTGTTAATTTTATTAATTGGGGTCTAAATTTCCCAATATATGTAATACTACCATACACTCTTGGTGCGATGATCACTCCATAAATATAAGTCTTTATAGGGTTTGGGGGGCAATGAGAAAATTAATGTATATGTAATATTAATTAAATAGAAAATTTTAATTGAAAATAATTTTCAAAGGCAAGTATGTGTTCTATCTTTGATTTTAGGGTAAAATATTATTTTAATTTTTAAATTTTACTAAAAGTTTGTTTTTCATCCTAAACTTTGAAAATTTATTTTTTTTCATCCTAAACTTTGTAAATAACTGTTTTCATTAGTTTATAAACAAAAGTAGGGATGAAAAAGAATTTTTTTCAATAGTTTAAGGATGAGATTTTTTTTTTTTTTTTAGTTTGAAGATGAAAGTGAAAAATTTTCAATAATTTAGAGATGAAAAACAAATTTTTTAATAGTTTAGCATGAAAAACATTATTAAAATTTAGGGATAAAAAATAAACTTTTAATAAAATATAGAGATCAAAATAGTATTTTACCTTTATTTTTATATTAGGCTAAAGTTCAGTTTAGGCCCTATAATTTTGGAACTGTTATTGATAAGGGATTCTTAAACGACACCATAAAGCTGACGGGTTCATCCCAAAGCTGACGGGTGTGTCTCAAGATACTTGGTACCTTTATGTGACGATCAGAAGACATAGACGGAATGACAAACTGACAACTAGAAGATGACGGAGGCAAAACAAACTCTTGACGGGTTTAGCATGTACTTTACTTGAGCACTACATATGAATATATAAGGAAATATCTTGTACCCCACGATAAACCCTAACCAAAAAGACTTCTACAAGAAAAGGATTCTGCAAGATACGCGAATTAAAGAAGATCTCTCCTATAAGGAAAGATCTTCTAAACCAAGAAATGAAGGTCAACCTTTTGCTACTATAAAAACCCCCATACCTCACAAACCAAGGTACGCTTAATTCACCTTAAGTTTTGGCATTCTACAGTTGTGAACAAGAGATTTCTCTAACTTGACCGTCAAAGGGTCTTTAGCCGATACCACACTAGTGCCCTTTGTAGGTTATTCTTTTCACTGTGTGTTGTGCAGGTCTTGCTTAGAGCACGTGAGGACAGTGTGGCTCACTGACGATTTTCGGCATCATCAGTTGGCGCTGTCTATGGGAACGAGAGTAAGAAGTAAGCCATACTACCGCTTCCTGGACAAAGAGTTGCATGGTAGTCGCTCACTCAATGGCAACCACTACCAACAATCATGGGGATGGACCACATACAACTGCCCTCGAAAGACAAGTTCAGACACTCGATGCAGCTGTAGAACGCCTTACCAAGCAAAACCATGACCTAGAAGAGCAACTGCGCCAAAAGAACACGATACCTAACACTCAGGAGAAGGACCAGGAAGGAATTAGTGCCAAGAAAAGGAACCAAGAAGGGCCAGAAGGTAGCAACACTCCAACCAGACAAGGGCGGCAGGATACATGTCGTTCGTCTGCCGCAGATACTTTCCCCTCACACATAGTCACCGAGATGCAGATGATAAAGGAACGAATGGACTTTATAATGAACGCCCTCAGAGGATAGGTATCGAACGATCTTGATGAGTTAGTCCACCGAACGGACTCACCCTTCACCATATCTGTCACTTCATTCCCCCTTACACCAAAGTTTCGCATGCCCCAGGTGGAAACTAATGACAGCAGTAAGGACCCCCTCGATCACTTGGAGACCTTCAAGACACTGATGCACCTATAAGGGGTGGTAGATGAAATCATGTGTTGGGTCTTCCCAACAACGCTAAATGGTCCTGCAAAGGCATGGTTTAGTAAGTTGATGCCGAATTCCATCAGCACTTTTAAGGAGTTGAGCGCCTAGTTTGCCTCGTATTTCATTGGAAGGCACAGGCACAAGAAGACCACGAAGTGCCTGATGAATATCAAACAACGGGAGGAGGAGACGCTGAGATCTTACATAGCATGTTTCAACAAGAAGGAACTTTCGATTGATGAGACCGACGATAAGATACTTGTGGCTGCGTTTTTCTATGGACTACGAAAGGGTAAGTTCTTGTTTTCTTTATACAAAAATGACCCTAAGACTATGTCAGAGGTACTCTATAAGCCAACTAAGTACATGAATGCTGAAGACGCATTGCTGGCCCGCGAAGATAGACCTAAGAAGAGGGAAAGACAGGAGGAAGCATGACAGGATAGAGGATGAAAGAGAGCAAGAACTGGAGACCGATGAGAAGATGGGCGTTTGAGAACCCCCATTGGGAGGTTTACAAGCTTCACGCCTTTAAATGCTCCGATCGATCAAGTCTTGATGCAGATCAAGAATGAAGGAGCCATGACATTCCTGGGGAAGCTGAAGGTTTCGAGATAAGTACTGTCGGTTCCATAGAGATCACGGGCACGACACATCTGACTGCTATGACCTAAAGCAGCAAATTAAAGCTCTTATCCAGCAAAGGAAGTTGCAGAGGTTTGTCAGCAAAGAGAAGATGGACACACCACAGGAGTACCCATACGGCGAGAAAACGAATGGCCCAGGCTGTCTCTAGGAGACATAAGGATGATCGTGGGCGGAACTACAACCTCCTGCTCCACTAAAAAGGCTCACAAGACTTATCTAAGGATGGTTCAGAATGTCCAGCTCACAGGTGTAAGATGGCATAAGTCGACAACCCCGTCATTGGGTTTTCAGAAGAAGACGCTCACCGTGTCCACCACCCGCATGATGATGCACTAGTTGTAAATATACGGATATGAGATTATAACACACACCGGGTCCTGATTGATAATGGTAGGTTCATTAATATCCTTTATTACCTAGCATTCTAGTAGATGAGGATTGATAAAGAACGGCTGGTTCCAACTAACGCTCCGCTCGTTGGTTTTGGAGGAACAAGGGTATTCCCCCTAGGTGCAGTCACGTTACTTGTCACGGTTGGTGATTACCCTCACAGATTACTAAGGACGTGACATTCTCGTGGTCGATCGCTCGTCCACTTACAATGCCATCTTAAGACGGCCTACCCTCAACTCGTGGAAAGCAGTAACTTCGATTTACCATCATATTCCCTACTGATTATGGAGTGGGAGAATTACGTGGAGATCAGGTGGCTGCTCGGGAGCGTTACATAGCTATGTTGGAGATAGACGACCATCTTCAGGCCATGAATATAGAAGAATATCGGGTGGTGGCAGAGCCCGTTGAAAGACTTGAAGAGATACATCTTGACGATTCCAGACCCGACTGGATGACTAGGATTGGCACCCTTGCCAGTCTGCCTGTCAGCCAAGCACTCACAACTTTTCTCCAAGAGAATTAGGATGTCTTCGCTTAGAGTCATGAAGGCATGCCAGGGATCGACCTCTCAATCATAGAATATAGGTTAAATGTGTCGCCTACTTTCCCTCCTGTTCAACAGAAGAAAAGAATATTCGCCCAAGAGCAAGACCGGGCTATAGCGGAAGAAGTTCGCAAATTGCAAGACCCAAACTTCATTAGGGAAGGATATTACCCCAACTGGCTGGCCAATGTGGTGATGGTCAAGAAGACCAACGGGAAATAGAGAATGTTGCGTAGATTTTATGGACCTGAATAAAGCATACCCCAAGGATAGTTACCCGTTACCATAAATCGACATTCTCGTAGACTTTATATGTCGCCACCAGTTACTATGCTTCATAGACGCTTTCTCTAGCTACAACCAGATTAAGCTAAATGAAGCTAATCAAGAGAAGACTTCGTTTATCATAAGCCTAGGGCTATTCTGCTACCAAGTGATGCCATTTGGACTAAAAAATGCGGGTACGACGTATCAGAGGCTAATGAACAAGATGTTTACACATCAGATCGAAAGGAATGTCAAAGTCTATGTTGACGACATGCTGGAAAAAAGTCGAAGAGAGAGCAATCACTTGGACAACCTCAAGGAAACCTTCGACACCCTCCGCTCTTACAATATGAAGTTCAATTCAAGTAAGTGTGCGTTCGGGGTGACGGTTGGAAAATTCCTGGGGTTCATGGTGTCTCAGATCGGTATCGAAGTCAACCCCGACAAAGTTCGGGCCATTATGGAAATGACGCCACCAAGAAACATAAAGGAAGCCCAAAGCCTTAACGGCAAAGTAGCAGCGCTTAACAGATTTGTATTGCAAGCGACGAACAAGTGCCTACCTTTCTTCTGCACGTTGAAGAAGTCTTTTAAGTGGACCATCGAGTGTCAGTAGGCATTCGAGGATTTGAAAGCCTACCTCTCTTCCTTACCATTGCTAAGTCCCTTTAAGCTTAGGGAAGAGTTGTTCCTCTATTTGGCCGTATTCTCAGCTGTTATCAACGCAACCTTGGTCAGGGAGGAAAATAGGGCACAAATGCCCATGTACTACACCAGCCGAGCTCTCCAAAGAGCGGAGGAAAATACCCACCGATGGAGAAGCTTGCCTTTACTCTAGTTACCGCAGCCTGAAAGTTAAAGCGATATTTCCAGGCCCATACTATCGTCGCCCTGATTGACAAGCCTCTATGGCGAGTGATGAGTAGTCTCAAAGCCGCTGGACGAATGGCGCTATGGGTAATAGAACTAAGTGAGTTCGATGTACAATACTGCCTGTGCACCATTATAAAAGGGCAAGTAATTGCCGACTTTATCGCAGAGTTCACTAATATGGAAGGTCAGGGGGTAGAAGAACATTGACTATGGAGCATTCACACAGATGGATCATCTAATAGGCAGGCTAGAGAAGCCGGTGTAGTGCTTCATTCCCCTAAAGGAGACGAAGTTGAATGCATGGTTCGTCTCAACTTCCCAATAACAAATAATGAGGCCAAGTACAAAGCATTGGTGGTAGGACTAGACCTTGCTAAGGCCGTGGGAGCAACAAGTGTGATCATGTACTGCTACTCTCAGGTGGTCATTAGCTAGATAAACAGTGACTACAAGTGCAAACGAGAAAGAATGAAGAAGTACCAAGAGCAAGTGTTGAAACGAGCAAGGGAGTTGTACGCCAAGTCTGTCCAAATCCTAAAGGAGGAGAATGAACAAGCTAATTGCCTTGCTAAAACCGCATCCACAAAACATATGCATATCCCCGGGAAGGTACTTTATTTTGTTTAGCTTTCACCTTTGATGGATGACGTCAATATACAGGAAATAAGCTCGGGAAGTGACTAGACTATGCCGATAGTCTCCTATTTGAAAGACACAATGCTACCCGAAGGTAAGGAGGCCAGGAGGAAGCTGAAGGTCCAGGCGGAATGATTCGTCATGATAAAAGACGTCCTTTGAAAGAGGGGCTTCTCCTGAACCCTGAAGATGCTTGAACCCTGAAGAAGCAGACTGTGTCATGAGAGAAGTCCATAAAGGCATCTGCGGGAATCACTCAGGATCACGGTCTTTGGTGCACAAAATGATTTGGGCCGGGTACTACTGGCCTATCATGCAAAAGGATACATAGGCCTATGTTAAAGCCTGTGACAAGTGCCAAAGGTTTGGCAACAACATCAAGTGACCGGCAGAAGAGCTCACCTCTATGGCGGGCCCGTGGCCTTTTGCTCAATAGGGACTGGACATCATGGGTCCAATCTCGATAGCAATAAGACAGCTGAAGTTAATAATAGTTGGCATAGACTACTTCACCAAGTGGATAGAAGTTGAAGCCCTGGCCACTATCACCGAAAAGAATGTATGTAGCTTTGTTTTGAAGAACATCATTTGTAGGTACGGAATCCCTAAGGTCTTGGTGTCAGACAACGGGAAGCAGTTCGATAGCGACTCCTTCAGGGATTTTTGCTCGCAGTTAGGGATTAAGAACCACTACTCCTCCCCTGCCCACCCTCAGGCTAACGAACAAGTTGAGGTCACAAACCGATTCTTGCTTCGAATCATCAAGACTCGGCTCTAGAGGGCAAATGGTGTATGCCCCGAAGAGTTGTCGAGCGTACTATGGGCCTACAAGACGACGGCCAGAACTCCCACAGGAGAAATGCCGTTTCGACTGGCATGCAGAAAAGAAGCAGTCATCCCAGTTGAGATCGGACTCACAAGTTACAGAGTGGACAATTATGACGAGAGGAGGAACAATGAGGCCATACGTTTACAGCTTGACCTAGTTGATGAAGTAAGGGCAACAGCTGAGCAGAGGCTAATGAGATATCAGGACCTTATGGCCAAGTACTACAACGCTAAAGCCAAGTACTACAACGCTAAAGTCAAGCACAAGGACTTCCAGGTTGGGGATCTCATCCTGAGGAAGGTTATGGGCGCCACGAGGGATCCATCCCAAGGAAATCTTGGACCTAATTGGAAAGGACCTCATAGGGTCACGTTGTGGCAGAGAAAAGACACTTACTACTTGGAGACGCTTGACGGGCAGAAATAGTGCCATCCGTGGAATGCCAAGCATCTCAGGAAGTACTACTAATAGAAGACAACATGAAGGACGCTACTCCTCATTCCCAGTTTATTTTCTTTTTGGCATTTCTTTTAGTCAACTTTTATCTACAATACTTTCAAGCCCAAATGGGTGAGTTTTATTCTTTTTGGAACAATTTTCTACTTATATATGCATTTATCACAATAAAAGGAGTTATTCAAATATAATTGTGCATGCTTGCCCCTGCAAGGCTACAAGTTTATTATAAGTCTACAAAGTGGATGAATTTATTATAAGTCCACAAAGTGGATGAGTTTATTAGTAAGTCCATAAAATGGACAAGTTTTATGCCAAGTTCACAAAGTGGACGAGTTTATTATAAGTCCACAAAGTGGACAAATTTATTATAAGTCCACAAAGTGGACATGTTTATTATAAGTCCACAAAGTGGACGAGTTTATGCTAAGTCCATAAAGTGGACAAGTTTGTTATAAGTCTACAAAATGGACAAGTTTGTTATAAGTCCGCAATATGGACGAGCTTATTACTGAGTCCACAAAGTGGACGAGTTTATTACTAGATCCACAAAGTTGGCGAGTTTTGTGCTAAGTCCACAAAGTAGTGGACGAGTTTATAAATCCACAAAGTGGACGAGCTTATTACTAAGTCCATGAAGTGGATGAATTTATTATAAGTCAACAAAGTGGAAAATTTTATTACTAAATCCGCAAAGTGAACGAACATATTACTAAGACCACAAAGTGGATGAGCCTATTAATAAGCCCATAAAGTGGACGAGGCTAAGTCCACAAGAGGACGAGGCTAAGTCCACAAGTAGACGGAATAGTCCTAGCATCCAAAAAAAATAAATGTACATAGTCCTTAAGGACACATTCACATGACAGAAAGCACATCCAATCAAGACACATATACTTGTCAAAAGCACATAAAGATCAATTAAAGCAATAGATATAGAAAAACACCACAACATAAAAAGTGTTTACAATAAAAGGCCCAAAAAATAAAAGGGCATTAACATCGTCTAGAAAATGGACGGAGTACATAGTAAGTTATGAAAAATAAAAAAGCTAAGGGTCCTGGGCATTCTGGGCTGATGGGTTCTCGTCATCTTTGGTAGGAGGATCCTGGACAACTAGAGTGGTAGGATCTTCAACATCTTAAGCTTCATGGGACAGGGTTAAAGGAGCATCAGGCTTCTCCACAACAGGTTGAGCGAGAATGGCGCTATCATCCTTTGGATCCCGCTCTGACTGGGTAGAGTCGTTGTTCTCCTTAGGGATAGTGTCACCAGCTGGAGTAGATGGCAGGGGATCGTCCATGCTGACCTTGGAAAAGTCCAAGTTTGGGTAGACGGACTGGGCCTATTTTAGGCAGTCCTCAAACAGTTCTCAAACCCGTCACCATAATAGACAGCACAAGAGTCAATAAACTCCTGCGAAGCCTTGAACTCTGTAATGGCGTCAGCTCTGGCCGTCTCCACCTGCTCATAAAGAGCCATCTGCTCTTTTCCTTTGCCTCGTCAGCCTTCTCTTTAAGGTTAGCCACCTTCCTCACCTTCTTCTTAAAGTCTTCAACCTCCTAGTTCAAAGTGCGAATGGCCTCCTTGTACTGTGCTTGCTCATCAGTTAGGATATCATTACATTTCTTGAGGGGATGGATCACCTCTTCCGCGGCAGCACACCTATCTTGAAGGGCCTTCATGCGCACCATCGCCTGCAAGGCAAGATAACCATTAGTTAAGAAACGAAGAGTCACGAGGTGTACGTCAAAGGAAAGAAACGTACCCTAGAAAGGTCAAAAAGACCTGACGACCCCAGGTCCTTGGTTTCTTGATTATCGCAAGGATCTAAGTCTGTATCTTTGATGATTGACTCAACCATCTCGATTGCATAGCCCTTGTGGGTAAGAAGACTATGAGTTTCTTGGTTGACGAGGCCCGACGCCGTCATAAGGCCTTTGCCTACCCTATGACCTTGCTTGGGAGGTGATGACCTCTTTAGTTGTTTGTCTGTTAAGGGGGTAACCTTGCCTTTCTTTGGGGTCGGTCCTCCTTCCCTTCAGCTTTGGGTTTAGGCACCCCATTCCCTACGATTTTGAGAGTTGACGAGGACGCCACCTCCTTACCAATGTCCTTTCCTTCTCCTTTCTCTTGCGGGTAGCGGTTACCCTCACTAAGGCTCTCATTCTAGCTGCCTTCATTTCTGAAAAAAGTGACTGACGAAGTTAGATGCATACACGACATGCAAATGACAGCAAGTAAAAAGAGAAGGACGAGATACTTACGACAGCGAGAATAATTATTTAGTCTGCGTGCTGTCGGCGTCGGCTCCAGACCACCACAATAGGCGTGTAAACTATCAAGAGTAATCAGGTCCCTGCACTTCTGTTGCTCAAAAGGAACTTCAAGGATCCGATGGATAAACTCCTCTTGCTCTTCAGTTATAGGTGGGCGGATGCTGGATGAAAAAGAAGCAGACGACATTATCAGAACTAAAAAATAGATATTGTTAAAGGTAACAGATACAGGAAGAAGTGAAACCAGACAACACTAAACCTGATTCCTTAACAATGCCCCAAGTGTTGTCAAAACTGTGAGGCATGGTGACCCACTCTTTTGGACGACATACCCAATTCATCCTTTGTACAAAAAAATATATACTCTTCCACTTCCTTTTGGAGTTAGGCATGTCTGACACCAGCCTAAGTGTTTTCTTCCTTGCCGTAAAATGAAAAATTCCTTGGGATGAGGCGATGTGCTGAGGTCGATAGCACCAAAAAAACTCATACAATGTAAGCTTACGGTTTTCGCCATTAAGACGACCCCAGAGGATTTCAACCCCAATGAATATCCTCTAGGCATTGGGAGCAATCTGGCTGACGGATATCCCCAAAAAATTGGCCAATTGACAGTGTAACGACGTCAATGGCAACCTCAACCCAGCAGCAAAAATGGTATCATACATGTCAACGTTTGTAGTTCTCCCCGAGTAACACTACTTAAACTTCTCGGGGAGACGGATTGGGATATTTTTAGGGATTTGGTAACGATCCCTTAAGTCCTTAAAGATATTTTGTGTCATCATCGACCCGAAATCGTTGACGGTCCATATTTTGTGCAGGATAAAGGGACGGGTATGGCCATCATCTAGGCTTCCTGAACTATCTCCCTCAGTAGCCCCTTCGTCATCCTCAACCTCAACCTCGATCTCGTCATCCTCTTCTCCCTCACCTACCTCTCGATCATAGCTTTCTCATTTGTCAGGAGAATGGGCTGATGGTTCCCTCTCTATCGACCAGGAGAGGCCCTCCTCGGGCTCCTGACCTAACTGGAAGACTTCATCGTAGCCCGCTTCCTCACGGATTGATGACTGTTCACTCATCGTTTCTCTAGACATCTACATCTACATCTACAAGTGATAGAGGTATTCTAAGAACCTAAGTTAACGGCCTCTGTAATAAAGTGATGACCAAACTACAAAAACAAAATGTAAAATGAAATAAAAAGAGAGTCCCGGGAGGGGGGGGGGGAAGACTTACGAAGATTAGTAGATGGTCCCTTGAAGAATGATGGCCTTAGCAAGATGACGGCAGCAAAAGCGACGAGGTCAGTAGGATGACGGAAGAAAAATGACGAGCTCTCTCTCTCAAAACAGCAAGGTTGAAATAAGAAGAATGGGGGCAAGGCCAACTAGCTTGAGCCACGTGTCCTGACATTTAATAATGGCTACTCGAGAAATCAATCAATAAATGCTCTTTTCCTTGAAAAACGTATTTGTGATGAATGAATGTCAAATCAAACTCCACAACCCGTCAACTAAAGCTAACGGGATTATGGAGTAGGGGGCAGCTGATAAGGGATTCTTAAACGACACCATTAAGCTAATGGGTTCATCCCAAAGTTGACGGGTCCATCCCAAAGCTGACGGGTCAATTCCAAAGTTGACGGGTGTGCCTCAAGGTCCTTGATACCTTTATGTGACGACCAGAAGACATAGACGGAATGACAAGCTGACAACTTGAAGTTGATGGGGGCAAGACAAATTCTTGATGGGTCCAGCATATACTTTACTTAAGCTCCACATATGAATATATAAGGAAATATCCCCACAATAAATCCTAACAAAAAAAACTCCTACAAGGAAAGGATTCTACAAGATACGCGAATTAAGTAAGATTTCTCCTACAAGAAAAGATCTTCTGAGCCAAGAAACGAAGGTCAACCCTATGCTACTATTAAAACCCCAATACCCTCACAAACCAAGGTACGCTTAATTCACCTTAGCTCTAATATTCTAGAGTTGTGAACAAGAGATTTCTTTAACTTGACCGTTGGAGGGTCTTTGTCCGGTACTATACCGGTACCCTTCGTAGGTTATTCTTCTTTCCTATGTGTTGTGTAGGTCTTGCTTAGAGCACGTGAGGACGGTGTAGCTCACTGACGATTTTTGGTATCATTAGTTATTTTAGTCGTTAGGGCTGCATTTTTGTGATGAAATTGTTTTCTAAGTTTGCAATTGTCGTCAACATGATAATTTTATGATTTATTGTCAGTTGAAATTTTATGGTCAACACCAGCTAAGCAACAT
Organism: Castanopsis chinensis; assembly: GCA_032878915.1. Taxonomy (NCBI): domain Eukaryota; kingdom Viridiplantae; phylum Streptophyta; class Magnoliopsida; order Fagales; family Fagaceae; genus Castanopsis; species Castanopsis chinensis. The sequence goes on from JAVQMG010000113.1 coordinate 5,714,938, forward strand.
AGTTTGAATTTATTTTTGGTTTTTACAATTTTTATTTATTAAAAAAGTTTACGAAATAAATACTCAAGCACATTCATCGGCGCAATACTACCAAAAGTGCCATGAACTATCGATCACATTGAGCTTCAGAAACGGCAAACCCTCTATTTTGATAATCATAAACCACCACGCCAATAATTTGAAAGAATAAACCGAGCACCTTAATCACCACCAAGCCCCCAAAAACCCATCACATTGTTGATTCATGACCACAAACATCATATCTAAACTCCTTCACAACAACAATTATCTCTTCTATCTGCATCATAAAGTGGACTTTTATAATATGTAAGTCTCAGATATCTATGGAGTCCACACATCGTAAGAGTTCTATTTCATGAATGTGCTCGAGTATTTATTAAAAAAGTTTGCAAAATAGATACTCAAGTACATTCATAATTTTTGGTTTTTATAATTTTCTTTTTTTTTTTTAAAAAGTCATAATTTTATGGTCAACACCAGCTCCTTTAGCTGCGTGTGCATAGACGAAGCTAAAGGATCGAAAAGGGATAGCTTGCCTCTCCCCTTAGCTCCCAAGCCAAAATTCATAATTTTATAATATTTAGATTTTCAACCCTGCCCCCTACCACTCCCTCAAAACTCCATTTACATATAATATGACATTTTTTAACAAATATTCCTTTTTGGTCAATTTCTTTTATATATTTTCAGTGATATACTTCATTTTTATTATTATTTTAATCAGACTACTATTATCTTTTTTATATATCAATACTTTATTTTAAAAATAAAAAACTCACCTCTTTTATCAATGTCTTTTAAGGTTCAAAATCTAAAGAAGAAAATGATGGTAGAGAAAAGAAAAAAAAATTGAGAGAAAGAGAGAGAGATTTTGAAAATGAAGAAGCTAGGGAGAAGGGGAAAAAGAACATTATTGTAAGCTTTCAAAGGTGAAATTAACAAAAGAATTTAATAGGACCATCAATTCTTTATGTAATAATTTATTATTGTCATAAAAATTTGGGGATAATTACATAATAATGTATTTGCATAGGTTTTACTTAGTATCTATTTAACTAATAAATGCTCATGCAAAAAAAAAAAATCCTCTCTAGCAAATAACTAAAATGTGATGAACATTCCTCTAAAAAAAAAACATTATAAAATTCTGATATTTTTTAATTAATTAATATATCGTCCCTTTGAAATTTAATCCTGACTCCGAGTGTGCAGATCCATATGCTGCGATTGTAACTTTTTTGTGCGTCAAATGATAATTTTTTTAAAAGAGTTGATGCAAGTGATTTAAGATACCACTCTATAAAATTTAACACTCTCCACATTCTACATGCATACAACTTGAATGGGACAGGGACCTGTTATAATATAACTAACAGGGTCCCTTAATTTGGGCATTGTGCATTGGTAGGAATTTCGGACTGGATCACATTTGCGGGTTTAAGAATTGTCTGGTTCAAGTGGGCTGAGTCAATGACCACACGTGTGAGACTTTATATATATATATATATATATATAAACTAATGGGGCTTGTTTATATGGTCCAGATCATGTAAGGTCCCCACGCAAGTGACATGTAGCCCAACCTAAGAAGTCCATCCAATTCGTAGCTCATTTCGTGGAAACTTCTTGCGGAGCAAGTCAGTCCATTTGCAAGCTCTCCATGAACTCCCTATGTTGGCAAATAAAATTTCAGCTATTAGCTGATCTTATCTTATCTTCTCAACGAAAGGAATGGAACTGCAAAACGGGAATTAGAAGTCATTTCAAAGGTAAAAGTTTGAGCACAAGCTAGCCATGCATGCATATATAGACTTCCATGCTTCACTACTCTCTTTTACTACGTTCTATATATCTGCGAATTGCCAGGTATGTCAGGCGAGTGCACCAAACGGGTGTGATCTTATCTTGTGGAAGTTATTCAAACACATTTTCACCAGTGTTCTTCAGATTTTTTTATGTGCCTAAAGCAATATTTATAGGGATTAGTGACGTCAACAGGAGGAAACAGGACAATTTACGAGCATAATTTATAATTTTCTCTTGCACACTCACCGTACATCCCCTATCACATGAATTAAAATTGTAATTAAAAATATAATATTAAAATGGAGTGTGTAAGAAATGTGTAATAGTGAGTATGAAATAAAATTTTGGCGAAAATCACATTTTTGTCTCTATATTTTTACTTGATTCTCATTTTGGTCCCTATGTTTTATTTTCACCACTTTTAGTCCCTATCCTGAAAAACGCCTTTCGTTTTCGTCCCTGACGTTACATCTGAGACGGAAATTGCACAGCTGGCAAACGACTGGCACTGTAGACCCACTAAAAGCTGACGTGACCATTAAAATAATAATAAAAAATGCCACGTCAGCATTTAAATAAAAAAAATTAATTTATTAATTTTAACTAAATAAAAAAAATTAAAAACAGAAATTAAAAAAAAAAAAACTAAAACTTGAGATCAAACGGTGTTTTGAACAAAAAAAATAAGAACCCATTCCAGATCTAAGAACAAAGAAAGAAAAAAATACCCACAAAAAACCCATAAAAAATCCAATCTCCAACAATCCAATCTACATGTTGATGCAATCTTTGTCTATCTCCCTCTTATTACTTCAATCACGGTCACTCTTTCTCCCTCTCTCTCTCTTTTTTCTCTTCCTCACTTTCAGACTCTCTTCTTCCTTTTCTCTTCTCTTTTGATCGGCATTGAATTTGTGTAGAGGGTTTTTGTGGTGGTGGGTTTGTGTGTTTGTGGTGATGGAGGTGGTATGGGCTACAGATAGGCTTTGCGTAGGGGTTGTTTGGGTCGTGGATGGCCGTGGGTTGTGGATAGCTGTGGGTCGTGGATGGCCGTGGGTCGTGGAGGCTTGGGTCATTTGGGTCGTGGATCGCCTGGGTCATTTGGGTCGTGGATGGCCGTGGGTCATGGATCGTGGAGGCTTAATGGTTGCTGCGTTCGGTGTTGGCTGGGTTCGGTGTTGGCTGGGTTTTAGTTGGCTGGGATCGTGGAGGCTGGTTGCTGGGTTCGGTGTTGGCTGGCTTAATGGTTGCTGGGTTCGGTGTTGGTTGGGTTCGGTGGTGGCTGTGGGTTGTCGAATCAATGGTGGTTGTGGGTTGTCGAATCGGTGTGGGTTGGGTTTTTTCAGTGGCGATGAATAGAGTCGGTAAATTGGAGATTGGTTTTGGATTGGACTAGCGGTGAGGATGGAGTTTGGTTTTGGATTGGACCAGCGGTGAGGATGGAGTTTTTTTCTTTCTTTATTCTTAGATCTGGAATGGGTTCTTATTTTTTTTTGTTCAAGACACTGTTTGATCTCAAGTTTTGGTTTTTTTATTTTTAATTTCTGTTTTTAATTTTTTTTATTTAGTTAAAATTAATAAATTAATTTTTTTTATTTAAATGCTGATGTGGCATTTTTTATTATTATTTTAATGGCCACGTCAGCTTTTAGTGGGTCTACAGTGCCAGCTGTTTGCCAGCTGTGCAATTTCCGTCTCTGATGTAACGTCAAGGACGAAAACGAAAGGCGTTTTCTAGGATAGGGACTAAAAGTGGTGAAAATAAAACATAGGGACCAAAATGGGAATCGGGCGAAAATGTAGGGACGAAAATGTGGTTTTCGCCTAAAATTTTATGTTTCCAAATTCTACTGTTTGTTCTTATTCGCTATTACTTTACTCTTTATTATTACAGGGACATCAGGCTAAAAAAAAAAAGAAAAAAAAATTAGGATTTCCAACTCTTCAATTTTCCATGGCCTAGTGGCATGCACTAGTGCAATTTATTCATGGTAGTAAGAGAGGAAGGATATTAGGATAACACATTAACACGCAATGCAAACATATTTTGAGTGAACCAGGTTGTCAAAACAGACGCAGAGAAAAATTTACTACATATTCCAGTTATCTGTGCTCACAAGATACTATATTAAAATTTTCATGCACTAGGTTGTTAATTTGTTCTATTTTATTTTTTACTTTATAAGATCTACTTGAATGAAAGCATAACACAACATGCATCCATGTGGGCTCTGTGACACAAAGTCGAAACTAATTTGCATATGGTCTGATGCATCACGAGCATTTGAGCCTCCACATTCATGGACGATGAGACGATCACGTTTAATGGTACTTAAGCATTTTTTTTCCTGGTTTATACCCTTAATGGAGAAGACAACAAACCATGTTTTGCATATTCTAATTAAGCACAAGGTTTTTTTTTTTTTTTTGGGAACATAAAGCACAAGTTTTCACCCCAAAATCAAACAAGTATAAGGGCAAATTAGAAATCGTCACCTTCTTATTTAATTTGGATGAAACTCGAAAAAGTATTATGCACAAGATTGCAAGCCTTTGGTGGAAAGAAGAACAATTAGCTAAGATCAATTTTTGTATTCTTAACATGTATCCTTGTAAAGTTTTAAACCCCTTAAACACAAATTGTTTAACCTAGTTATTTAATCAAGTGAATACTTAGATAAATTATTCAGTTCTAGGTTAACACAATAAAATAATATCATGTAAATAATGCAGAAAAATAAAGAACACAACAATATGATAACTTAGGAAAACCTAACTGGTAAAAAACCTGGGAAAGATTTAAATTAACTATACTCAAGGTAAAAACAGATTTACTATGAAAGAATTGAAGTTTGTACAATAAGACTTAAACCACTAACATCATATTGCTACCTCTTGTAGAAAACTTACTATCACGACCACGTGACAACTCTGAGACCACACACTACTTCTTTCCTTAATCTGCTGCAACCACAAGTTCTCCTACTTGTGACTTTGAGACTCCACTCAAAGGTTTCAGATCTTCTTTAAATTCTTTAAGCAACAACTGAAGCATCAAACTCTTGACGCAAATCTTGATCTTGATAACCTTATGTGTGTGTATGAAGGTAAACACCTCTAGATCTCACAAAAGATTCAACACACAACACTCAAAAGAATTCTAAAACGTGGCTAGGGTTTTTCTTTTAATATGTGAAGTAAACCGTTTGACCCTACACCTTAAATGGACTTGGGCTGAATTGAAAATTCTGTAGAAAAATAAATCTGCATGTGGTTCGATCGATTGAGTCTAATTTTCGATCGATCAAGCCTTGCAGATTTTGTCTAATAAATCCTACAATCACTCGATTCTAATTTTACAATTAAACACACTTTGAGCAAGCCTAAACCTAGACTTTATATTTTGATTATGATTTGCCAACACAATACATATTGAAGTTCTAATACATTAGTCCCTAAGGTCTTAAAACCTAACAATTTCCCCCTTTGGCAATTCATGACAAAACACATTACAAAAAAAAAAAAACTAAAATGCTCAAAGTAAAACAGTCCATTCAAATTTAAAAAGCCCTAAATATAATTCAACCTAAACCACTATCTATTAGTTGCTAATGTAAACAACAGCCACAACTGAATTAACCTGTAAATTCCTGAAACACTTAACAAACACATAAACGCATGTGTGGAAAATACAAGTAAACCAAAATTAAACTTTTTGGTTTCACAAAACATAAATTAAAAAACATATATCATGAATAACCTCATAAATATAAATCAATAATCAAATGTACCATATGTGAAACACAAGAAACAATAAAACAACTAAACAAAAAAAATGTCTCCCCCTAACATAAACAACCCATAAAAAAACTCCAAATCTCCCCCTATCTCCATATGTATGTACTCCCCCTTTTTCGGACGAATTGCCAAAGGACAATCGAGAATCATTATCAAAAGCTGGAGCATGTGGAGTAAAACCTCTTACATGCGCCAAATCTACTCATAAGGCTGCAACCTCATTGAGCAAATCCAACAAAATATGTCCATGCGTCACCTGAACAGTCACAACCGTATCCAAATTGGAACGTAGAGGAGTTGCTCGATGTGGAAGGAGGAGGATCCACGACAGCTGTGGGGTCTACATAAGTCTCAATAGAAGGGATCATTGGAAGGGGGCCTAGGTGCATCACCTGTAGAAGCAGCAGGAGAAGGATGCTCGACATTAAAAGCAGTAACCAACCTTTACTCTCCAAATTCCTACGCTCAGCCCAAACCGACATAAAGATGTTCAGTTTCTCATAGGTTTCTTGACACTTAATGGTTCTAAACCTATCACTTTGAAACTCAAGGGTAGATGGAGTGGTGGTTTTCTTGTTGGTTCTAGTTTTCCTAACCATGATGCTAAGGGTTTAAAAAGAAAGGAAAACAGAAAACAAAGAAAATACCAAGGGCAAACTGAATTAGAAAGGGTTAGAGCACAAAAATCTCAATAAATAACAATCTATATGATATGTGCATATCCAAAATATGGTTATTGGGCTCACAATCTATTTGTATTGTGGGCTTTGGATTTCCTACTATGGGTGGTTCCGTGCTCAACAACTCAATTACACTTATTTTCTCAACTCTTCTCTAGGCCTCACAAAATTGCTTCCTTTCTCTCTCAGCATGACCTCTCTCTTTTCCTAGTGTTCTCTCTAAAATTGTCAACCCCATTTCTTCATTCTTATATGTTATTTATAGCTCAAGACTAGAGGAAGAGTTGTGATTACTTTTGTGTTGAGTGGGAAAGGAGGTCTAATTTTATTACCCTTAATTAGGTGTTTAGTTGGGAGTGGGAGGCGGTAAGAGGGACATTGGAATTGATTCCCACATTAGAAGATCTGCCCAACAACGATACTTCCCAAGCAATACCAAGCATCTTGGGACTCACCTTCCCAGGAAATTGCATTCCCTGACTAGGCAGGGTCTCAACTTTGCCTTTCATGTCATAATGGCTAAAATACGGTTTCTGGGCTTTGGATGGGCGACAAGGCTTACCTGGACCAAGTTCATAGGCCCAACAGAACACATAGTCACGTATGATGTCCCAAGACCCGAGGCCTAACAAGTCCAAGGCCTTGTACACACGGTATTATTGCTATGGGTTTTATGAACAATGGGCTTGAAAGGAAGTAGCATCCCGTACATGATGCATGTAATGAATGCACATATAATGCATGCTCTAATGCATTAAAATTTGTTCAATTTTACTTTATAGACTATCAATTGACTTGAGCATAGAGTTTTAGTCCAAAAACCCCAAATTTGGAAAAACCAATTTAAAAAATTTAACCAAATTGAGCAATTAACCATTATACTAGTTAGAAAACATCATATAATGAGTTAATTTATCAAAAACACAAGTCAATTTCACCAATTTAAGCCCAATTGAACAAAATCCCTAATTGAACAAAGTTCCAAGCCCTAGAAATTTTAATTTTCCTCAAATCACAAAATTAATCAAATTAGTGCATGAGGATCACATGTATATGAACTAAGAACAAAAACCCATTGATTAAAAATGATTAAAAATGATTGATATAATAAAAAATCCCTAAAATGCTTTGTTCGAAATTTTGAATAAAAATGCATGAAACATGTGATTAAATTGAAAAAGGAAGGGTATAAAAGACTTACCAATGCTTGAGGACAAAAACCTTGGAGAGATTTGTGGAAGAAAACGAAAAAAAATCTTAGATTAGATCGGTCAAAGAGAGAAAGTGAGAAAAAGTGTTTGAAAAGTTTTGAAAAAGTGAAAAACACGTGAGGAGAACCTTTTTTAAAACACTCAACTTTCAAATTTCGTTCAGTCAAAATTGAGCTTCGATCGATCGAGCACCGATTGAGCTAGGCATATTCAAACCAAAATTTTAAGCGCATTTTCGATCGGTCGAGCAATAGATTCCTTCAATCGAAAATCTGGAAATTTGAAAATTTTGAAAAACCAAGGAAGTTTTATGCAGAAACCATTTAAACTACTTTATTTTTTGAATGAAATGTATGAGTATGAGTTTAAAAGTTTTCCAAAAACACTAGAATTCAACCCATATCTTCCAAAAACAAGAGGTTTAACCTTTTGCCCCTAAAACTCAAGATTAAACATATTTTGCATCAAAATCAAGGAGCATATAATCTTGGATGACCAAAAAAAATTCACACACAATATCATGTACTAAGTATAGCAAAGAATAACTTGTGTAGTGTGTAGGGCTGTTCATGGGTCGGGCGGGTCGGGTTTTTGGCCAACCCACAACCGACCTGTTACAGTTCGGATGGGTGGTTTTTCAATCCACAACCGACCCGTAACAATAATGGATTTGTTGGTTCAGGTTGCCGACAGGTGGTGGTCGGTTTCAGATGAAACTGATCTCACCGGAATCCTTTGAAAAGCGGCAAGATCTCGCTAGATCTGACGAGATCTTGCTAGATCCGACGAGATCTTGCTAGATCCATCTAAGATCCGATGAGATCCTGTCGGATTCGGTGAGATTTTTGCCAAATCGTGATGAGAAATCACTGGTTCGGCCAGATCTGGTGTTTATTGTGCCAAAAATTGACTGATTTAAGTGAAAAAGAGGCCGAAATCTGGAAGAAAGGGGCCGAAATCTGGAAAAAATGGTCGGATATTGAATGGACTTCAGTTCAGGTCAGGTTTCACGGGTTTTGAACTGGACTCATTGGGTGTCGGGTTAGCAAAGTAGGAAACTGCGTCCAACTGGAGTCGTTGGACCAGGTGGCTGTGTTTCGGATGGGTTGGGCGGGTCGCCGGTTTGCCTGGACACCCCTAGTAGTGTGTGCAACTAGTAATAGCATGAGATATATGTGAGGTATTATATAGATAATAATCCATCACAATTTCTACATTTTTCATCACATAAGTTTGAAAGAGACTATCACCTAAAGAGTTACATCATATAACTCTCACATCTCTTAAAAAACAAGCTTGCAATCATGTAAGTTTCTTTTTATTTTGCCTCATAATGTACACACCAATTTTATTTTATTATTAAATTGATATCTAAGTTAAATAAAGTACACACTAATTTTATTTATTTATTTCATCTTTATTATACCCTATGTACACATCAATTTTGTTATTAATCTGAGGCTACACCTTATGTTCTTTTTGTGCATGGGCTACACTATCTTGAGCACAAAATCTTATGTTATGTACTAAGGTGTTTCATGATTGGTTAGTAAACAGTGGTGGAATGGTTATATATGCATTTCTCATTAAGTTCTAGTCCTAGCAATCAAAAGCATGTGACTTTAAAATCAAGATCATGTGATCAAAAATTATAAACAACTCACACACAACATGCACTACATAGCTAAAACTAACAAAGTGTACCAAAATAAGCTCATCCAAGCTAAAGAAGGTACACAAGCATGTTATGGAACGATAATAGGCCAACCTTGATTACAAATCCAAGATGTATGATACAAAACACATTTTTCTTTCCTTTTTTTATTTTAAAAATAGCAAAAATAATCTATCATGAAATGTATGAATGTAATGCAATGCAAATCCTAAAAGCAAAAAGAAAACAAAACAGTAAAAGAAGAATGGTCACAAAGAGTACTGAGATGAAGCACAAGGACCAAAGACTCAATTAAATTGAGCCTTTTGCATCCAAAATTTCTTAAATGCAACTTTAGCTCTGGAGTTATTATTCACATTAGAATGATAAGTAACTCTAGGATTGGTATAAAGGTTTAAAGCCTTTACCAATTTACCAATAAGCACCGTAGGATTTTGTGCTTGAGGCACAGGTACTTTTGGCTTAGTTGTTTGCTTTGCAGCTTGCAACTTGAAACAGTTTAGGCGAGAATGCCCGGCCTTTCCACAAAAATGACAAACCCTGTTAGGAATACTATAAGTATATAGATAATAATTGTTGTATTAAGATATAGTTAGTTAGTTAGTTACAATTCTAAGCATATTAATTATATTTAGCACATGTTGGAATTATTATTGCACATGTGGAATAATAGAACCAATAGGATGAGGCCATGTGGGCCAATGAGATTAGAGCTAGTCTCCTGTAAATACATTGTTGTAATTCAATATGAGATATCAATTGAAGAATAAACCAATTTCTTAGTGCATTAGTGCATCTCTCTCTCTCTCTCTCTCTCTCTCTTTCTTTCTATGGAGAGTGACTATCTCGAATTAAGTCAATTTCCCTACAATTCCCATCAATCCCCCTACAATTCATACTCATCCTCATTAGGAACCTCTAGGTTCCTACCAAACCCACAAAGGTCTATCATGCTTCTTATCCTTAGGGAAGCTAGGATTCTTAGGCTTAGACTCTTTAAGATCTACCATAATCTTCTTAGGAGGTGAAGTACCTTCTATCAGTTTAACAGTGTTGAGGGAAAAATTTTGATGCTCCTAAATAGAATATGGGGTAGCAAAACCGAAACTCGACGATGGGCTCTTGAAATAACGCCCAAAGGCTTTCGGTGTCATGTAAGCCCGCCCAAGCAAGAGATGGAGGCTGCACCCTGACAAGAAGACAACAATAAAGCCCAATAAACACGTTATTGTTGTTAGTTTGTTATATTATTAGTCATTTTACAACATCATAGTTCAAATCAGTCCTCTAGTGGTAGGGTAATTTATATTCAATTATTAAATAAATTTAATAAAGTATTAGCTTCATGAAATTCTTGTGTATTTTGTTCAATAGGGTCCACAGTACTCTTAGCCATTATAACATTAATATGAAGAAAAAATCCAAAAAAGTCTCAAATACATTATAGCTTCCCGTAGTAAAATAATAAGTAAATATTAGTGGTTGCATAGTGATGAAAAAGGAGTTATTTGGCATGGTATGAAGGAAAAAAGAGATCCCAGCTCAGTGCAATAAGTATTAAACTAAGATTTTGGTGAGAATGTGTGCATAAGGCATGAATGAGATAATGTAGGCTATTTTGAGGGAGTGTGATAGAATTAATACTGAGGTTAAGATTTTAGTGAGTAGTGAGCTGTTTGTGACTAATTGGGAGGCATTTATGGGTTGTGATTATGCAAAAGATGAAAGGAATGTCTGAGGCTAGATGAGTATGGCTTAAGGGGAATGAATTGTGGGCTTGAGGAGAGCTGAATTACAAGCAAAATGGCAAACAAATCAGAAAATTTTAGAGGGAGTAGATGCGTCTTTGTGGGCTGAGGTGCTTATGCTTTTACAATGGAGTTTAGAGAAGCATTAATTAACAAGAATCTAAAAAACGCAGGTCTCATTCAGGGTAGAAGGACAGCTGAATTAATAACCTGGATTTGGCCTAAAAATGGGAGATTTGGTTTTGGGGCTATTTTGCTTCTTTGGACAATGTCACACATGGGTAGCATTTGGCGTAATCTTGCATTAAATGTTAAGTTTGCTAAGATTGTATTCAGCCAATGGGATTAAGGCAAGTATTAAGGAAGAATCCTAGTGCTGCAATTGAGATTTGGACCCTTGGAAGTAGGATTCAACCCTCCAAGGCAGGTTTCAAAGTTGACATCCACTTCAGAGGGTTCCGCTGGAAATCCTTTTATGCCCTCCAAACCACATATTCCCAAAATTTTCCCTTTAGGATTCATGGGCTTGGTTCATGAACCAATTGCATACTTTTTTAGTAATAAAATAAACTATTTGGTTGAGGATTTAATGAGCTTGGAAGTTTTGGTTATGGCTTCCTTGAGTTGTGACCAAAACTTGAGTAAGAAGGGTATTTATTGCCCATTAGCCCTTAGGTGTCAACTTCTGGTATTGTTCACGTCAGAGTTGAAAGGTGGCCAGCTCCTAATTTGGCTTAGAAGCTTGGTTGTTTCTTAAGGATACCTCCAGCAGAAGGCAGAACTAAGTGGAGTTTTCCAGTGGGGACAGTTTGCACACATGAGTTGTTTTGGCTGTGATTTCATGTTAGGCTTGGTCATGAGGGCTGAGTATTTTGGTGGGCCTCCGACTTGGTGGTTCTCTCCACTTGGGCCTATCATTTTGCTTTCTCATTGTGAGCCCTACAAAATGGACAAAACTATCATATATTGCTATGGATTTTTATTCCACATGGGCTTTAGTTGTTAGTAGAAATTTAATGCATCTCTAAGCTTTAATAAATATTTATGGTAGGTTTTGGTTATTAATTTTCATGGACTTTAAATAACAACTTGTATAGTTTTTCATAATTTTTGCTATGGATTACTTTGTAAATGATATTTTCTTTGGGGCTTTTTAAATAATGACCTCCAATATTTTCTTGAGAATAATATTTATCATGGGTTTTAAATAGATGCAATATCCACTATAATGAAATAATGTGATATTCTCATGAGTTTTTCTATAGATAATCATAATATGCTTGTAAGGCAAATAATTATCATGAGTTTTGGAAATAGATATTATGAATGTTGTGATGTAAGATAAATAATGAACATGAGTTTATAATATGATATGAAATAAATAAATGTCATAGGTCTAAGATAAATAATCATAACTTTCCATGAGCTTCTATAATATGATTGTCATGGGTTTTGAGAATAGATAATTCATAAATTCCATGAGCTTGTAATATTATAGTAATAGGTTTAAGAATCTAAAGTATTGTTATAGTATTTTGCCAAGTATTAATTGCCTTGGTTTTTGATAAAATAGTGCTAAGTAGTAAGCTTGGGCTTTTAATAGTGCCAACATAAGTTGGACTTTTGATATTGCCAATGAGAATTGGGTTTTGATGTTGCCAATGAGAATTGGGCTTTGATGTTACCAATGAGAATTGGGCTTTCAATATTGTCAGTAAGAACTGAGCTTTGATATTGCCAATGAGAATTAGGTTTTGTTATTGCCAATGAAAATTAGGCTTTAAATATTGCCAATTTGAATTGGGCTGTAGATAAATAAATTGCCATGGGTTTAAATCATGAGTTTTGATTATGAATTTGAATTCTATTGATAAAATTGTTTTGCTGTGGACTTGAATCATGAGTTTTTTTAAATATTGCCAAGCATAAATATTCTTGGGCTTTAAATAGAATATGATGTGTGTTTTGGGTTCATAGGGCCGGTTTTGGGCTTAACTAAATAATGATAATAAAATTACATAAAATATGAGTTTTTGGGCTTTTTGTGATTGTTAATATCATGACCCAATTTAAATAATGATATGAAACATTTGTGATTAACATAATAATAGAGTAAAAAATATTTGAGAAAACCCAATAAAGTATTAGAGGTATTTGAAAATAAATAGGTGGTATTCAAATAAAATTAGTTGTAAAAAAAAAGTACCCTAACATTCAGCCCCCCGAGTCACGTGTGATCAAATTATTAGTATATATTATTTGAAAGAAAAATATTACGATCACACGTGCGAGTGGTTTTTTTTTTTGAAAAATAGTGGCCTATTATAGATAATGAGATAGGAAACATTTGTGGGCCAATGGGATGCGAAATATTCATGGAGGCCTAAAATAATTTAAGGGTGATATTTTTGTATTTTTTGGTGAATAAATAAAAGTGATTAAATAGGATTGGAGCAAGTGGCATGAGTGAAAAAATTGTACCTCAACCTTTAGCCCCCTAAGTATTCAACCTTTAGCCCCCTGAGTATGTGTGATCAGCTTGCCTTTGGTCACACATGTGAGTTTGAATAAGTCCACAAGCTTGGATTACATGGGTTGAAAGAGAGAAAAAGATATTTTGAGCTTGAAAGAGAGAACTTCTTCCTCTTTTCTAAGACTAAGAGAACCCTTTTATCTCATTCCAAACTTCTTTCATCCTCCTTTTCTGATTCAATTCTTCTTGATTGAGTTTTTCTTTTGCATTTGTAGTTGATAAAGAGAATTTAGTTGTTGGTGGAATTGTACCTCAACTCTTCTTTCAGTCTTCACCTTATCAATCAAAGTATTAGCATCAAGCAATTTCAACAACAAATTTTTCTTTTCAAGTTCAAGAGAGGCAATTTTCTTTAAACCTAAGTCAACATTCATAGCATCCTTTGTTGCAACCTTGCATAGCTTATTGAAAGTTTCTTGCAAAACAGTACATTCAGAGAGTTCCCCATTAGAAGGGTTCTCTTTAATTATAACACTTTCATCAACTATAGCAGTAGCTGTGAAAGCAATGGAGTTTCCATCTTTATCATTACCAAACTTGTGATTAGAAATTTCATCATTACTAAGGGTTACAGCCATAGCTTTACCCTTTAATCTCAAGAATGTAGGATATTTTGATTTCACATGATTATACCCTTGACAACCCAAACATTGTTGACCTAGAGAGTTACTAGAGGTTTGACCGACTTTCTCTTTAGATTTATCAGTATTATTAACCTTAGTTGGTTCATTCTACTTAAAGTTTCTAGGTTCAGCATTGTTTTTACCTCTTGCCCTTCTGTTGTTGTTCTTAAGAAAGTGTCTAAAGTTCTTAGCAAGATAAGCAATCTTTGTAGAAGAGAGTTCATCTCCAAATCCACTATTATCAACATCATCAACTGACTTAAGAGCCATTGATTTGGATTTGTTTGTCTTGAGTAGATTTAACTCATAGGACTAAAGAGATCTTACAAGCTCATTAAAAGGGATGGAGTTTACATCTTTACTTTCAATAATGACAATTACTTTGGGTCTAAAGTACTTAATCAATGATCTAAGTATCTTCCTAACAATCTTAGTTTGATCATAAATTTCACCCAAATTATAAGCAAAGTTAACAATATCATTCAGTTTAGTATAGAATTCATCAAAACATTCATCAAAACATTCATCATTAGATATTCTAATACTTTCAAATCTAGTAGTTAACTGTTGTAATTTATTAATCTTAACTGCCTTTGTGCCTTCATGCACAGTTTGAAGAATATTCCGTGCAGTATAAGCAACCTCAACATTTGAGATTCTCTTAAATTCCTCCATAGAAACAGCATTAAAAATAGCATTAATAACTTTGCTGTTTAAAAATGGTAGCTTCTTTTTGAGAAGTTGACCACTCGCTTACAGGAGTAGTCGGTCTCTCCCATCTGTATTCAATGGAGTTCCAAACTCACTCATTAATAGATTTCAAGAATGCTTTCATTCTTACTTTCCGGTAGGCATGGTTATTCCCATCAAAGTGAGGTGGGATCACAAGAGAGTGACTGTGTTCCATGATAATAGGGGTCAATGATCAATTCTTAGATCAAACGATCTAAACACTAGAACTAACCCGCTCTGATACCACTTGTAAAGTTTTAAACCCTTTAAACACAAGTTGTTTAACCTAGTTATTTAGCCAAGTGAATACTTAGATAAATTATTCAATTCTAGGTTAACACAATAAAATCATATCACATAAATAATGCGGAAAAATAAAGAATAAATAATATGATAACACAGGAAAACCTAACCGGTAAAAATCTTGGGGAAGATTTAACCTAGTTATTCTCAAGGAAAAAACAAATCTACTATAAAAGAATTGAAGTTTGTACAATAAGACTTAAACCACTAACATCCTATTGCAACCTTGTGTAGAAAATTTACTACCACGACCACGTGATAGGTCCGAGTTCGCAGGCTATTTCTTTCCTTGATTAGCTGCAACTACAAGTTCTCATACTTGTGACTTTAAGACTCTACTCAAACGTTTCAGATCTTCTTTAAGTTCTTTAAGTAGCAACTAAAGTGATCATCAAGCTCTTCATGTGAATCTTGATCTTGATAACCCTATATGTGTGTATGAAGGTAAACACCTTTAGATCTTACAAAAGATTCAACACCTAACACTCAAAAGACTTCTAAAATGTAGCTAGAGTTTTTCTTTTTATATATGAAGTAAAATACTTAACCCTACACGTCAAACAGGCTTAGGCTGAATTGGAAATTCTGCAGAAAAATAAACTTGCACGTGGTTCGATCGATCGAGTCTAATTTTTGATCAATCGAGCCTTACAAATTTTTTTCAATAAATCCTGAAATCACTCGATTCTAATTTTACAATTAAACCCACTTTGAACAAGTCTAAACCTAGACTCTATATTTTGATAATGATTTACAAGCATAATACATATTAAAATTCTAATACATGAGTCCCTAAGATCTTAGAACTTTACAATCCTCTCATTTGTTGGTAGGTTAAAACTTTTTCAGTCGGTTAATTTATATTTTCACTTATGTAACCATGGGCGTTGGGCCTGTTCCTTGCTGATGGCATCATTTGCGTAAGATGATCTAATCAATTCTATAAAACAAAAATGGTGGGTCATCTCACAATAATGCATCAAATTTCCACATATATCCCCCCTTCAAATATGCCAAAATTTCACCGGGCAAATAACAAAAATAATTCAGAATCTTTGTTCGATTAGATTAATTAAGCTCTTAATGAATCTTGAAAATATATATCCATTCTCTTTGTTGGCCATTGGTAACCATAGTACCATACATGAGGAACCACTTTTGAGCTCCTTTTTTTTTTTTTTTTAATATATTGCGTATGCATCATGAATACCATTCTTGAGGTATATATTGCAGTAAACTAGAGCAATCATTACACCATATGCAACAAAAAAGGTCTTAAAGAAATGGGATTCGGGATTAATAAAATAAGACCGCCAAATTACTCCCGGTGATGGCTTCCCAGCCACAAAATTTATGCTTTGTCTTTTTTAAGTTTGAATAATGTTTTTAAGTACAAGTTAAGGGTATCAATTATCAAATGCAAACATTATCTAGTACTCTAAATTAACATTTAACATTTCTCTCACCCGTGACACGCAGAAAAACCAACCCGTGAATTCCTAGCTGACACGTGCCGCCACTCCATTATCCCCTTTAGAAGAAGCATCTAGAGATGGCCATCTTCAAAATTCAGCAAAATCAACTTATTGCAGCATGTGAATTTTGGTTCTGATAAGACAACCTCGACCTACCTCTCTCTCTCACATTAAGTCGTAAGGCATGATAAGACCCTACATCTCTATAAATAGTTTATTTCACTTGAAATGGGTCATTTCAAGATTAAGATTTTATTTTCTTGAATGTAAAAGCATATGAAATATTTAAATGATATGATATTTGTAATATTTAATATAAATCATAAAATGATAGTTTAAATAAATGAAAACATTTTCTTCTACATTCGGTCACTATATTACACAATATCCACAATTGGTGTGCTAAAAACTTGAAATATATATATACTCATTTCTAAATATGACAAGAAAATGTTGACATTTAAAAAAGAGAAATGTCACGTCCAAAACACTTTCACAACAAAACTCGATTCAAAATAATTTTAGTTATAGATTCAAATTAAAATTAGTAACAACTCATTCATGGGCGGAACTATGCTTAACTTTGGGGAGTGGGGGGGGGGGGGAATGGCCCTCCCACTATTTTTTTTTTTTTAAATACTAGTATATAATTATGTACTAATTTAAGCAATTTGATTTAATAAAATTACACTTAATCTCCTAAACAATATCGTTAATCCTTTTAAAGGCCATAAGAAAGTTATAGATCTAAAATCTAGAACAAAATTAACAAGCCCAAAAAAATTATTCCAACAACAAAAATGACAAATAGCAAAGCTAAAAATGATTGAGCACAATCAACTAATTTTATCTAAAACAAACAACTTGACATTTTAAAAGATTTTAACAAAATAATTTTGTTATTATCCAATAAACGCATACATTAAAGACACATACACAAAAATAAACAAAAAAAAAAAAAACCAGCAACAGACACATGTCAAGTTTTATTTTCATAAATAATTGCATTATAATGTTTTTTTTTTTTTGAAAGGGCATTATAATGTATTAAGAAATAATAATTTTGTATCTTTATCTTCATTCACAGTTTGTTAATATTAAATAGATATTTTTTTTAAATTTTAGTTGAGGAAAAACATGCTTATTTAGAATTTCAATTTTTTTATACTTCCGCCCCTCAGTCTAAATCCTGTCTCGGTCGCAGAACTTATAATCTGAACTTTGTTGCGAAAAGGTGCACGTAATATTCTATTTAAAAAACTGCCTTTCAAGTTTCAAACAGAGAAAGCCCCCATTTTTCCTTGATGCTGCGGACACGTGACCCTCTCAAGTGGGCCTATTAACGCAATAAACCAATAAGAGAGATGGTGTGTGCAGAGCATGAAGCTTAATCCGATGTGTCATATCAGAAAACCATGAACACATAATTTATCACTACTACTCTGTGTCAGGCGCAAAAAGTGCACCTCAAATTCTCAATCACTGGTATGAAATCGACTTTTGAGTTTCGAGTTCGATCATGTTCACCCGTGAGAGTTTACACGTGACAGACTAAGACAAACACGTACATCAAACATGCCAAGTTTTTGTTCCCCAGCAAAACCTAACCTCTATAAAAAGCCTCTCTGGGCTCACATTTTTTTACATATAGAAACTCATACACTCATACATACCATTTAACGTTGGTTTTGCATGCATATGGTGACGTCCAAAACTTGCCAAGCTCCCTAGAATCCAGCGCCTTGATTCAGGTGAATTCAGTTCTTCAATATTAGTACTGTAGTATTGTTAATACATGTTATTGTTTGTGTTGTATAATTGTGTTAATGAGGGGTCACGTGAGAATTACAAGTCAGCATGGAATGGTCATTTTATTGTAACCTTTAATTTCATGAGAGATGGGATTTTGCAAAAATTGGCTTATAGATATGGACAACGGGGATTTGTATGCACCCGTGAATGGTTTAATTCTGTTGTCGCGCACCTACTACATGGCATGCCTGCCTTGCTTCCTAGTTCTATGGCCACAAGGTGCTAAACAACAACAAAGAGTCACGAGCAAGTCCTTTTGCTTTTACATCAAAACCACCATGTTCACCCATTTGCTACTGCCATTTTAATATTCTCTCACCCCCCACATTCTCAAAACTATTCTCTCTCTCTCTCTCTCTCTCTCAGCAATAAAGGAGGTCATGACTCATGAGTGAAGCAACAATCAAAATATTGGCATCACATGGAATATTTACACGTCTTGAGGGAATAAAAGTATTAAACATCTCAATCAATATTTGATGGTAATTAATGGCAATAGAGATTGGGTTTGATATTACAAAGATGGAATATCATACTTATTCATATGAACCAAAATAGAACAGTGGTTGGTAAGCATCGAAGTTAATGGATTGTCTAGATTTATATTTATATATAATTTTTATTGAGAATTTGATTTATTACTAATAAGGCCAACTGATTTATATTTTATTTTAGACAACTTTTTTTAGGGGAATCTTTTATAGACAGAACTTAAAAGTTTGAAGACCCTCATATATATATATATATATGTGTGTGTGTGTGTGTGTGTGGGTGTGTGTGTGTGTGTTACCCAAACAAAAAAAAAAACAAAATGAAGAAGACCCTCATATATTAAAATATAGTATTTTAGTTTCAGAAATATTTGGGCGTCGTTGTACTCATTAGCTTAAAACCATAATTAGAAGTGTCATTTGAATTGACCAAAACTTCCTTTTTGTAGAGGGCAGCATGAGGGAAAAAAATATTTTTGTTGACAGCAATATTTGGACTGTTTTTGTTTGGGTGTTTGTGTCGATATATATGTATGTGTTTGTATATGTATGTCAGCATTCCATGGCGATTCAAGGCACCCGAATGTCAAGATGTAAATACTACACAACTCGTTTGTCATGAAATTAATGGTGCTAGAACTCTTTCTCATTGTATGAACAAACCTTTGGTTAATGCTCCTAACATATTTTTTAAGTTATTCCCAGTTTAACATACAAAGGTACCCTAACAATCTTCAAGAACAGATGCATCTGTTTCAAAGAAGTGGCAAATTATTCCTCAAATAAGAAAAAACAGTGACACTTACTAATACATTTAAATGAAGAAAGTGTTAATGATGGTTAGTACTTAATATGTTGTTAGGTTAGGACTCAAAAGACTTCTCTACCATGCATGACTATATGATCAAAGTCTCAATAAAATAATAATCAACTGCTATATGGTTTCACGAATCCTAGGTGCCGTGCCACACCATTGGTACTTAATTTATTGCACTATTATTACCAAAAATAATTTATTGCACTATAATGCCATTGAGATTGCTCATGTACCCTACATTAATGAGTGCAAAGGAGAGGATCATTTTACAGCTTAAAAGATTCAAGGCCACGAAGAGCACATTTGGTTTTTGCACACTTTTCTAGGAAATAAGGGCCTCAATGCAGTTCACAAGCTCAGAACTATTGAAGATACAATTCCTCACAGCTTTACCTCACAAAAAACAACAATTGGTGAATTAAAAAAGAGAGAAAGAAAGACAAGCTGAAACATGAGATCGTTGGGCCACATAACATTGAATCAGACCAAAGAAAATAGTATGAGAAAAACGAAAAGTTAGAGACCATTAAAAATAAAATCCATGTATAACAAAATATAGCTCTGCCAAGATTGTCACATAAGAACAACCTACAAATTCCCTACAAAACCCTCCAACCGTTCCTAGAGACAATGACATTTTAATCAACTGGTACTTGACACGTATCAAACTTATGACATGAGAGCAATTCTTCTGAGGAACTTTTAGTCTGGGTATATAAGTATATGAGCCTTTGCCTCAAATTGTCTTTGAAAGGATACTAGGATAGTTTATTTGAAGTCTCTAGTAGTTAACTCATTCTTTCTCTGCCATTAGTTTTCTTCAATTATAACTATTTTTTTTGTCATTTCCCAGAGGAACACTTGTGTAGCATTCTGTGGTGGTTCCTGTTCTATCATTAAGACATTCTTCATAGTGTTGAAGACTGTCAAGATAATCCATCAAATATTGCTTATCATGGACCGTGTTCACACTTTGTTAGCCATTTGGATCATAGCCAGCCTTGTCTTTCAGAATTCAAGCAATGTGGAAGGACGATATCATTACCACAGGAAACCGAAAAGTTCTCATAGAGGCTCCTCTGGTTCTAAATCCCCTGTATCTTCCCCTGATCCTCAAGACCCTTCATCACCAACTAGTCCTCCTTCTGTTCCTTCTGACCCCTACCCAAATGATCCTGGAAATTCTAGTACAAACTGTGTTTTTGATGTGAGATCTTATGGGGCTGTTGGAGATGGTTCAAATGATGACACTGAGGCATTCAGACAAGCATGGAAAGAAGCTTGTGCAGTAGAATCAGCAGTAATTTTGGCTCCTGAAGATTATAGTTTCATAATTACTTCAACAATATTCTCAGGGCCATGCAAGCCAGGACTTGTATTCCAAGTAAGTAATGAAATTCCTTTCTCTTTAGCTCATTTCAGTAAATTGCTATTAATTTTTTTGTGGTTTATACAGTCCACTTAATTTTAAGCTCAATTTGTGAAAAGGTGGATGGGGTCCTAATGCCACCGGAGGGACCAGATTCATGGCCTAAAGCAGACAGCCGCAAGCAATGGCTTGTGTTTTACAGACTTGACCAAATGACTTTCACAGGAAAAGGAACCATTGAAGGAAATGGCCAGAAATGGTGGGAACTCCCCTGCAAGCCTCACCGGGTAGTTTATCTTTAATCCTATTTACATTTTTTTTTTTGATAAAGCAATTTACACTATGCTAATTCTAAGAAGCATAGACACAAACATGGGCGCGGTGTGACATATGACAATAATACTTAAAAAATTAGGCACAACACTGTTGAGATATAATAATAAATTGATTATTATATAGCTTTAAGTATATTTTATATATTCTTAGAAATATTTTTAACTTTACTTTAAGTTTTCAAAGTAAAATAATAATTATCAAAATCTTCATATATATATATATATATATATATAAATTCAAAGGAATTTTTTAGAGAAAAAAAAAAAAAAAATTGAGGACACGCATACAAGAGTGAATGGAAGGATGGAATATTTTGCTAAATGCTATTTTGTTATTTCAGGGTCCAAACGGGTCGACGTTGCCAGGACCATGTGACAGCCCTGCAGTAAGTTGAATAATCAGAAAAAACGAATTCAAAAATTTTAGTCACTAAGTTGATTTTTTTTTTTTTTAACTGAAATAAAAATCTTGTTTACTATCTTTACAGTTAATTCGGTTTTTCATGAGCACAAATTTGGTGGTCAGTGGTCTACGAATCCAAAATAGTCCTCAGTTCCATATGAAATTCGATGGTTGTGAAGGGGTATTGATTGACAAGCTGTCCATCTCTTCACCTAAACTCAGCCCCAACACCGATGGGATCCATATTGATAACACTAAAGCTGTTGGAATATACAACTCCATGATTAGCAATGGTAGGAAAATGGTGTGACTAATTTACTCAGTTTGGCAAGTGTATACTTTATTCAGTTTATTGTATTAGATATCCGATTAGATGTAACGATTATACTTGATTTAAACAGGTGATGATTGCATTTCGATTGGACCCGGGTGCTCAAATGTAGCAATAGAGGGTGTCACTTGTGGGCCTAGTCATGGGATCAGGTGCATATTCTCTTTCTCAAATAAATATAAATCTTGCATAACTACCTATTTGTTAAGGTTGAGTAAATGATTCATTATGCTTCAATCATGCCATTGTATTGACTAACATGCAGTTTTGGTGTTGGCGTATGAGTGTATTCTCTTATTTCATCCCCCTTCCCCTATGCGTGTGTGTGTGTTTCTCAACAAAAAAAAAAAAAAGTCATTGTATTGACTAATGCATTACAAATGGTATAATTATCTTTCACAATTAAATCAACTATATCGCTTATTGATTAATGTAGCTACATAGTTAAATTTAATTAATTTCAACTATATTGTTCATTAACCAATGCAGACACATAATTGAATTTAATTAGACTAATGAACTGTAGACATGAAAGCAAATTCAAGGAAAAACTAGTTGTGACCACTAGGGCGGGTTCAATAGCATCTTAGAAGTACATCCATAAGAGGAAAAATGAGAATCAAAAGGAAAGAATGGCCTTTATTAACATCTCCTTGAAGCCATGCGGCACCTGCCTCATTTAATAAATCGCTTTAACAGTTGAAAGTATTTAAACTTCCAGATAGAAAGCTGAAAGCAAATAAATAACCCATATAGAATCCTAGGATAGATGTATACTGGATAGTTTAATAGTATGTTGATTTATTGGATCTTGTCAACAGGTCACCTAAGTACATTGTTTAAGAAATATATACTTGGATTTAATAGTATGTTATAGTATGTTGTAAATAGATTTTTCAATTAAATTCAACCATGTAATCACATTAATGTAATTATCTCCAAACGATAATTAAACTCTACCATGTGAGATATTGGTGCATGGGCATTATTGAATCTAATTCAAAAATCTAAAGTAGAGAATTCATTGAATTTGTACTTCAGTTTTGCCTCTCTTTTTTTTTTTTTTTTTTGATGAATAGTTTAGTATGAAATGGGACCAACAAACTGAATTCTCTTTCGGTGTGCCTGACTTAGTTTCTCTCATTTATTTTCTGCAGCATTGGAAGCCTTGGAGTGCACAATTCTCAGGCATGTGTTTCTAACATTACAGTTCGCAACGCAATCATTAAGGAATCGGACAATGGGCTCAGAATTAAGACTTGGCAAGGTGGGACGGGTTCAGTAACAGGCATAGCATTCGATAACATCCAAATGAACAACGTTATGAACTGCATTATCATAGACCAATATTACTGCTTGTCAAAGGCTTGCTTAAACGAAACTTCAGCTGTACATGTCAATGACATTTCCTACAGGAACATAAAGGGCACCTATGATGTGCGCAGGACCCCTATACATTTTGCATGCAGTGACACAGTTGCTTGCACAAACATAAAACTATCAGAAGTAGAGCTTTTTCCACAGGAAGGGCAACTGCTTGAGGATCCATTTTGTTGGAATGCTTATGGGAATCAGGAGACTTTGACTATACCTCCCATTGATTGCTTACGAGATGGGGAGCCTCAAACTGCAGTAGAGCCATCCGCATATGAGTGCTACTGATATACTAGGCGTTTTCTGGTGATTAATATTATAGAATACTGAACAGAGCCCAAGAGGCCCTTCTCTATCTTGGGTCTTCATTATTGTTACTTTATGCTCCATCCCTATTTGGGCTTCCCCCTTATTGTGTGATGAGATGTAGACAAGGGCCTAATTTTTTGGGCCCATATTGTAATAGATTGGGTGCTTACATTATAGTATAAAAATCAATGCTAGAACATTGTTTCACGACCGATCCATCGTTTGATCCACGTCATAACAATATAAAAAAAAAAATCCACGTCATAACGTAATTCATTTGATTTTTTTTTTTATGAACAACGTAATTCATTTGATTGATGCATAGACAAATAGACTTAACAATGTTACTTGTGCCTATACCTAAATTCTTAACGATATTACTTTTGTTTGCGTGTATATCTAATTTTAATGAAACAATAACTCAATTAATTAAAGTTGAGGACATGGAGTTTAATTCCCCTTTTTGGTCTCGCAAGCAAATCACTAGGCCAAAGGTCTTATATCTTGTATAATTTTTATTCGACCTATATATTTATTTGATATTCTCTATTCGATATAAATATCATTTTATAATTAATAATATTTATTCTTACATCCCTTATGTGGCTTACGCCCATAGAAGCCACAAATTGCATTCTCAACAATAGCAATGCAAACACTAGGAAAGTCAACATAGAGCAATTCGTCAATATTTTCGTGATAACTCTTTTGTTAAACAAAAAAAATTCAAGTCACTTTGAAATTACAATACTAGAAAAAAATAAAATATTGTGAGCGCATGAGCACTCTCGCACATGGTTCATGTCCTTATGGGAAGTACGTTTTAGCCGAATGGATCGAAGACAGAGATTTGGGAGTAGTCCCCTAGTTTAGATTTAGAAATCAAATTGTGCCTCTTACATGGGTCTACACACCATATTTCAGGTTCGAAGTTGTCGGGGGCGAAAAGTTCTCTTTCCGACAAATGAGATTTATATTGGGTCGGGGGCCTAAACTGAAACTCGACGATGGGCTTGATACACAGCCCAAAGGCTATCGGCGAAGATCCAAATAATCCACCATATTTTTATGCCCCGGGCCTAGATTGAGACTTAAAAGAATGGCCCTTACACGATCCCTACAGCAAACACGTCAGCATAGTTAAAAAAGCCTATTGTAAGAAATAGCCCAGCAGTAAAGTGTTTCTGCAGAAAATAACCCAGTCGTAAGATGTTTCTGCTGAAAATAACCCAACCGTAAAATAGTTCCAGAGAAAAGGGGTAACCCAGCTGTAAAATACTCCTACAGAAGAGAGTAAACCCAGCTGTAGAGCACTTTTACGGAAAAGAGTAAC
Source organism: Castanopsis chinensis (assembly GCA_032878915.1). NCBI lineage: Eukaryota > Viridiplantae > Streptophyta > Magnoliopsida > Fagales > Fagaceae > Castanopsis > Castanopsis chinensis. The sequence goes on from JAVQMG010000113.1 coordinate 5,740,117, forward strand.
TCAGCTGTAGAGTACTTCTGCAGAAAAGAGTAACCCCGCTGTAGAGTACTTTTATGGAAAAAAGTAACCCAGCTGTAAAGTACTTCTGCAGAAAAGAGTAACCCAGCTGTAGAGTACTTTTATGAAAAAAAGTAACACAGCCGTAAAGTACTTCTGCAGAAAAGAGTAACTCAGCTGTGAAAATATTTCTGCAGAAAATAATCCAGCCGTGAAAACAGTTTTGCAGAAGAATAACTTAGCAATAAAATTTTTCAAAGATTGAGGGAAACATTCATATTTTAGGACTCGTCATCCGTTAGTTCTAAGGAGGAATCTTCTAATACGTCAATATGAGGAAAAAATTCCATTGTAACAGTTACATCATAACCATCAATAGTAAAAGAGTAAGTAAATGTCATGGATTCCATGATAACAAACAATGGAGAAGACTTAGTGTGAGATGAAGGGAGAAAGAGAGATCTCAGCTAGTGCAACAAGGTCGTCATGGTGCCAAAGCATGCTCTTGGGTGTAGTATATGTAATGGGTAAGGAGAGGCATTAGTGGGAGTGTGTAAAGGGCTGTTGAAATTTTCTGCTGGGGAGGAGCTGTGTATTTTTTAAATTGAGCTATGAGAGGTGTTTTTAAGCTAGGAGTGGGGGAACTCAGTTTCCATGTTTGGGAATGAGAGTTTTGTGTCTTAGGACTTTGCTGGGATTTTCAGAAGCTGATGTCGGAAGGTTTTTCTTGAGAGTTTTTCTTTTGTAAGTGTGTTTCTTGGTGCCTTGTGTCCTCCCTTGAGGCATTAATGGAGGGTCCTATTTATGGTTGAGATTTAGGGGGAAATTGGCAAATAACCTTTGTTAAATCTTCCCCCAATCTTCAGAAAATCCTTAGGGATTCGTTCTTAGAATGTTAGCTAAGAATGGTAAGTTTATTCTTTTGGAAGACTTGCTGTTTTGGGGTAATATCAGCTGGGATTCTGATCCAGCATTAATGGTGTTTGGTCTTGGCTGATGGGGGTTAGAGCCTGCATTAAGCTAATGACCTTAGATGTGCTGCTTACTAGATTCAGAGTTCCCAAAGGCAAGTTGCATCACCCCAAGCTAGGTGTCAACCTTGGAGCCTCTGTTGGGACCTCTGCTGGGATCCCCTTGGTGCCCTCCAAAACACATTTCCCTAAGTTTCCCCATTAGGGGTTCATGTGCTTGGTCCATGAACCAGATAATACATATTTTTTAGCATGAAAAAAGAGCTGATTTGAGCTTGCTTCAGGAGTTTTAATGGCTGCCTTTGCTGTTTGACTGAATGGGATGGAGAAGAAAGAAGATATGGCTGGCTGAAATGCTTCAGCTTTGTGTTAAGTCTTTTCAGCTTTATGCCAAGTCTGTTTCAGCTTTATGTCACACAATAAATGCTGATATTTCAGCTTGTAGATGAGAGGTTTGACCTCTGATGGACATGTGTACAGTGCTGACTTGATTGGACAAGTTGAAACCTGATGGGAGTGGTCTTCAGTTGCTGGATTTGTGCTGATCTTGGCTGGTTGGCTTCACGTGAGTTCCATCTGCTGGGACTTGAGTGTGGCCTGGGCTAGCCCCAGCTGGGCTTTATATTTGGGCTTGATTTTTCCTACAAAGTGAGGAATTTTGCCATAGATAATATTCATGAGCTTTCATGAAATAGTTGCCAAATAACATTTGGGTTTTAGGAAATAATTGAAGTGGTTGCCAAATAATATTTGGGCTTTAGGAAATATTGCCAAAATAGTATTGTGCTTTATGAAAATAGTTGCCAAATTAGTATTGGATTTTATGAAAGTAGTGCCAAATTAGTATTTGGACTTTAGAAAATAGTTGCCAAATTAGCATTTTGGGCTTTGTAAAATAGTGCTAATTTAATATTGGGCTTTATGAAAATAGTGCCAAATTAGTATTGGGCTTTAGAAAATAGTGCCAATTTAATATTGGGCTTTATGAAAATAGTGCCAAATTAGTATTGGGTTTTAGAAAACAGTGCCAATTTAATATTGGGTTTTATGAAAATAGTGCCAAATTAGTATTTGGGCTTTTAGAAAATAGTTTCCAAATTAGTATTTGGGTTTTAGAAAATAGTTGCCAAATTAGTATTGGGCTTTATGAAAATAGTGCCAAATTAGTATTTGGACTTTAGAAAATAGTGTCAAATTAGTATTTGGGCTTTTAGAAAATAGTTGCCAAATTAGTATTTGGGCTTTAGAAAATAGTGCCAAATTAGTATTTGGATTTTAGAAAATAGTTGTCAAATTAGTATTGGGCTTTATGAAAATAGTGCCAAATTAGTATTTGGGCTTTATGAAAATAGTTACTAAATTAGTATTTGGGCTTTAGAAAATAGTGCCAAATTAGTATTTGGGTTTTATGAAAATAGTTGCCAAATTAGTATTTGGACTTTAGAAAATAGTTTGAGATTTTGTGAAAAATATTGCCGTATAGCAACGGACTTAGTAAAGGTGTCGTGTAGCAACGGGCTTAGTAAGGTGCAGTGTAGCAACGGGCTTAGTAAGGTGCCGTGTAGTAACGGGCTTAGAAATGGTGCCATGTAGCAACGGGCTTAGAATGGTGCCGTGAAGCAACAGGCTTAGAAAGGTGCCGTGTAGCAACGGGCTTAGAAAAGGTGCCGTGTAGCAACGGGCTTAGAATGGTTCCATGTAGCAACGGGCTTAGAAAGGTTCCCTAAAGCAACGGGCTTAAAATGGTGCCGTGTAGCAACGGGCTTAAAAAGGTGCTGTGTAGCAACGGGCTTAAAAAGGTGCTGTGTAGCAACGGGCTTAGTAAGGTGTCATGTAGCAACGGGCTTAGTAAGGTGCCATGTAGCAAAGGGCTTAGAATGGTGCAGTGTAGCAACGGGCTTAAAAAGGTGCCGTATAACAACGGGCTTAAAAAGGTGCCGTGTAGCAACAGGCTTAAAAAAATGCCGTGTAGCAACGGGCTTAAAAAGGTGCCGTGTAACAACGGGCTTAGAGAAGGGTTTTGTTGGGATTTTTGGGGTCTTGCCCATGAGTTAAATGATTTTGGGCTTTTTGTGGAGAAAGTATAATCTTGTGGCCCAACGTTGGTAGCAAGGTGATGGACATTTTTTGTGAAAACCCAAGTTGGGTAATATGTGGAATATAGTGGGTAACATTTGTGAGAGGGCCCAAAGCAAATTGTGGGGCTTATGTATGTAGGAAATATTTGTGGGAGATATCTATGTGGGCTTCAAAATTATTCTTGAGCTTGTGCGGGCATTTTCTGAGTGGGCTAAAGAAATTAAAGCCTGAAAATTTGTACCTCAACAGAAGTTAGAGTACGACTTAGGAAGATGTTAGGCATTCAAAACTGCCCATCTGTGGGCTCGCCTCGATTATATATTGATAGGCTATGTTTAATAAAAAAGTTATTAAAAGAGTCATAATCCTAAATCTAAGCATACATCATGCACAAACAAAAAAGAGCATAATCAAGATGTTGAATATCACATAACATAAAAAGAAACACATTAAATTACAAATCAAACAAATTATATTAAACATGGAAAACTAGCAATTAAATAAACACACAAGAAAAACATATCAAATTAAACCTAAAACAGAAAACAAAATATCAATCAATTAACCTAAAACATAGAATTCAAAGTCAAACAAATCACAAAACACATGGAAATTAATTAAATAAAATAAAACATGATTTTCTGCCCAAATTTAGGTTTGAGGTGCATACGCATACTCAACCATGCGTACGCAAGGTTGAAACCCTATATATCCATCCTTGAGCATGTGTTTGCATCCTTAACACAACAACTGTAAAAATCACATGTTTAGATTAAATCAATTGTATACTTGAGTTTAAATCGAAGAGAAATACAAAGGAAACACCAAAACTAAATGAAAAACTACATCATTGTCATATTAACATAAATCAAAGAATATATCACTATAATGAAAAGAAACACATGTGAAAAGTTCTACATCAATAAACTAACTTGATATTTAAGGATGTAAACGACAACACAAAGGAAATACCAAAAAGTAAGCAAAATTAGATCATGACCAGATTAGAACACATCATACAAAACATATTAACTTCAAGTCAAATAAATATGCCAAATCAAACAACAATAATTGTTTAACTTCAAACGACCATAACTCATTTATTTTAAATCCAGACTACACAAAATATATGTTCAAATTGAAGCCCAAGATATGTACTTTCCAATAAAATAAACTTAACTCAAAAATTATTTGTGAATCAAAATTTAAGGTAAAAATAGTGAGCAAATATCATTTTTCAGTATCGTCATTTATGCAATTTAAGCACTTTTAAGTTGTGATTACCTCCAAATTATTAAGAACTCTTTAATTACCCTTGGTTGATGTGTGTTTACAAATATAATAATTCTATTTAAAAAAAAACAAGCTAGCCCTCAAAATTACAAAACCCTTCTCTTTTGAACCAATTCTATTCACCACCCATTAAAGCCATAATATGAAAGGCCAAGTCTTCTTTTGAAAAAAAAAATTTATTCTAATCCCACAACTCCTTGATTATATTTATGAAATTGATCATATATGAAGAATCAAAGAATATTTGGAGGAATATTTGCCATATAAAATACTTGAATGCCTTTAGGATGGATAAAAATCATAGAAAAAATAGCTTAAATAATCTAACAATTTTGTATGATAGTTACTCAAAAAGTAGGTCATGACAACCATAGCCACCATGTGTTGAAAGTGCCACCAAATATAAAATCTTAGCTATTAGAGACACAAAAAAATGGGAGGCTAACATTTAAGTTGTGATGAATTTGAATCTTACCTATTATATGACTAGAAAAGTCATCTTACTCATGATAACTAATATATATTTTGGCTATGCTAATAAATCGTTTTCTCCTATCCAATAAAAAACTAATAACTTAACCAAATGAAATTCTCCACAGTTTGAATTAGGGGTGGCAAAATTGGATACAATCCGTGAACCCAACATGACACAACACGAAATTAGTAAGTTATAGATTGAGGCTTATTGCTTTTGTGTCATATAGGTTGACATGACAAACTCATTTGATAAACAGGTTAGGTTAGTGTTCAATCTATGGAACCCATTTGACCAGTTTAATTAAATGAAATTTTACCAATATACCCTTGCAAACCCTAGGTATATAAACTTATTAGTTATTTTGGTTTATTTTCTTTGACATTTTACGATTGATTATTTGTGATATTGAGATATGCTCTAATTTTGAATAATTATTTGTGATGCAGTTACCCATTAGTTTTGAATTTTATGTTTAAAATATTTATTTGTTTGTTATTCTTTAATTGTTTTCTTCCTTTTGATAAAACTTGATAAACAGGTCGATACGATTGACTCGTTTAATAAATGAATTGTATTAGGGTTGAGGAATCTTAACCTGTTTAATATACATGTCGAGTTAGTGTTGACCTATATAGTTAGATACGCATAAGTTGACACGACACGAACCCGATACACAAAGACAAATTGCCACCCTTAGGTTGAAGTCTCAAGTAGATGGTAGGTTCAATAATTCATAAAATTTCTGAAAATAAAATATTTATATATGATAACATGGAACAAACAAAAACAAATAGACATAAACATAAACATAACAATTATTATAAAAGTACAAGAATGGAGATTCAAATCCAAAGTTCATAAATTTACTTAAATCAAAGTTAGGTATGCCAAATACTGGGATAGGTAATTTTGTTGTAATTTTTTTTTAGATGTCCAATATATGTTGGAATTTTAATTTTTTATATCTTTTATTAAAAAAACACTATTTTAAGAGGCTGAAAAGATTTAGCACTAGTTTTTGATTTCACCTCTTTTGTATATTAGATATTTCAACAACCAAGTCGATATACAAAATTTAAACTTAAAAAAAGATTTTCAAGCAAATATAAAAAATAAAAATCTTAGATACTCTCACTGATGAAAGCAATCCGCGCAATTTGAATTGGTAAAAAATGTTATTCTAATTATGTCATAATTCAGTCTATACAATGACGGAGCTTAGTGGCTTCAAAGGAATGCATTTGGATTTTATGTCACATACTATAATGTATTTTAAGGAAGCTATTAGTTGGAGAATGGGAGAATAATGATTAGCTGATAGACGCGCCAAAATAATTAAATGATTCGTTCTTTTCATAATGATGATTGCTTCAATACCCCTTTTCGTTGTGGATTCCATTAGTTGGAAATAAGACTCTTTCCTACTAGTACTCTTATATAATTTTCATACATGCACCAACATTTTTAGCAAATTACCTATCACCCTTAATTTTGAAATTTATCCTTCAAAGTTTCGGGTGCTAGGAGTTGCAATGGCTAACTCCATCGCCATCATCTTTTTTAGTTTGATACTTCCACATTTAATAATTTATTTGGGAATTCCGCTGTAGCATATTGGCAAATCCATCCCACATAGTTTCTGAGATGAAATGATTCTTTATCCAAAAAAAATAATTTATTTGGGAATGAAAATGCATGTTAGGGTCTTGCGTATTATCATGACCATTATCCTGAAATTTAAAACCAAGAATAATTATACATATAGCTATCATACAATTAAAAATGATTATATATAATACATATGTAAAATGTCAATCACACACGCATGCGTGCGTGCACACACACACATATATTATAATGAGAAAAAATAAATAATTGATTAAGAAGAAGACAAACACATAAACATAAACATAAAAAAATTTTAGAAAATGCATATTCTATTACTTTAGAGTTAAGTATACCAACCAATCGGGTAACCAACTTTGTTTCAATTTTTTGTGTGGATATATGTTATATTTATTTTTCTTTAGAAGAATTGATATTTTATCATTTTATATTATATCATCTCTCTCTTTATATATGATTAATATGATATGTTTTTTGGGATTTAAGTATTATGCTTGCAACCCTACTGTATATTTTGGAAAACATGGTGTTAGAGGCTGCAATCCCAACCCATCAATTTCCTTTGTTGGGCCAAACCCATACAAGTAAAGGGAACCATGTGTGGTGTCTATCATGGTAGTGATTCAATTGATGATATTTCCCTCCTAGATTGAGGATTTCACATGGAATCGCCACTTATTTTATTCAAATGGGGGAAAAAGTACAAAATTTTATTGATTTGATAAAAAAATGTTAATCAATATAACTAGGGTATTATAGCTTTTTTGTTCTTGATACAATTTAAGAAGGACTACATAAATTTAATTCTAGTTACATTTTAAAAATTGAAAAATTAACGAATGAATATTAATTTACAAATCATTGATCTAAGTTTAAAGGTTAAGTTATAAGGTGAGAAGGGGTTAGACACCCACTTTGCCAAGTGAAGCCGATGTTCTAACTCCTTGATCCAAGTTTAAAGGCTAAGTTATAAGGTGAGAAGGGGTTAGGCACCCACCTTATCGAGTGAAGTTGGTGTTCTAGACTATAGTGACCAATAGTCATGTCACATTATGCAAGAAAACATGTTATTAACACTCAAGAGCATGCTGTTCTTCATTAAATAGGATTAAGACTACTGCTCAATGTGTGACTAGTGAAAACCTTATTCTAGCATGTGATTATATAATGTGGATTGAAAGCTAAAGCACGGTGATTGTGTATGCCAAGTGACAATGATTAAAAATATACATATTTGAGATAAAATTTTAAGGAATCCTAAGATCTATCATAGTGCATGAGCATGCAAGAACATAATCATAAACACATACAAATATCAAAGAAACGTTAAACCAAAGAGCGAGCTTAAATCCTAGTTTCTATCATAAAATCAAGCTAAATATGTTTATAACACTACAAGCACACTAGACTAACTCGCATTCAAAGTTACAAATCAAAAAAACAAGGGGGGAGGATTCCTCTTTTAGAGGATTTCAATGAGTGAGACAACAAATTCTTGGTTGCAAACCTAAGACTGGGAAGATCGATGTTTGCCTTGGTGTGATCCAACTGGGAAGATCAACCGTAAGGTGATTTTCCCTTTGTTTTTTTCCTCTATAACCCTAGGAAAGAACCTTGGGTATGGGGGTCCCCTAAAAACCTCAAGGAGTAAGGCAACAAGATACCCAATTGTAATTCAAGACTAGAAAGACCAGATTGCTTTTTTTTGCAATTCGAGACTAGGAAGGCTGAACCACAAATGAGCATTTCTTTGTTAATTCCTTTAAAGCTCTAGGGAGTATGGTGCAAGAAAAATTGAATAAAATGAAGAGAATTGATGACTAGTGGGTCCAAATGTTGATTGATAATTAGATTACCTCTCTGTCTGTCGATTGGAAAATGAAGACAAAGACAAAGTGTAAATTAGCACTTGGGTAAAGGTCTAGTCATGATTATTTCCTATTTTACTTGATTTTCGCTAAATGCTTTGATTTTCAGGCAAATATCACCCCACACTTAAACATTATAAGCGCCAAATTTTCATATAATTATTCATAAGTTAGAATCAATTACATCTAAAATCAAGAAAATATTAATGTTTAGTCATTAGATTAATCAAATGCGTGGAATTCTATAGTTAATTTTGATAAGAACCATTGAGATTATTACAATGATTTTAAATTTAATACGCTTGTGAGCAAGTAGAATCAACTATTCATAATAACACATGATCAAGCTCCAACTATGCAAATTCATCTTATCCGGCCATCAAATCTCCATTCCATGATATCCTTTAATCCAATGGTCAAATTAAGGCTCGTGAGTTGTTGTTTTGATCACTATGACTGCGACACTTTATGTTCGGATATTGGTAAGCTCATATCACAACAATCACACTTAAAATAAATCAAATTATGAAAATACCAAAGTGAAAATTCTGGAACATAAGCCTGAGTTTGATACTACTCTCCCAAGTCATTCGTATTCTGATCAGTCCTTTTAAGGAACAAAAGATCGGTTATATCGTTTCATGGTAGATCAATGAATTATTGGACTGAGCTAGATTTGAACTAGCATAGACATATTGCCAACATTTTACAGTATATTTAGGCATCAACCTATGAAGAATCAATTTTTAATTCTATTAATTCATGATCAACTTTCTTGTGTAATACCCTACTCCTAGTTTTCATAAGATATTTTGAATTGATATGGATTGGCCACCTGTGCATTTTGTTTATTATAATGTGAATGATTTAATCATTTAAAAAAAAAGTAGACGCCATCATCTCATTTCAATCTATATTTTTAACGTTAGAAGGTGGGAGAATTTCACCAAGCACCTACCAACCTTAATTTTTTAACTTTTTATCAACAAAAATACTTTCTAATTATATATTCTATTTGCATGCCAAAAAAAAAGTACAATAAGATGTAATGTAAGTACTTTAATAGTAAATAATATAGTTTGTTAAATGGCTTTCAGTCTGGGCCCTAAGCGTGGATAAATTGTGGGGCAAGTGGGGCATAACTACTCTATAAAATAAACTTATTTTGCTGAAACTAAATCTTCGTACAGATACAAAATCTAAATCCCAAAGAGAATACAATTAAGTAAATGTTAGCTAATGGATATCAATACACGCGTATATATATACATATATATATATATATATATATATTTTGTAAGATGAATTAAGCCACAAGATTTTTGGCCCAAACTATTGCAATCTTATTGCTTTGCCTCAAGAGTACACAAAACTTTAAAGTTTTGGATTCAAATTAAAGTGGCCTTGTTTGGATTATCTTTTTTGCCAAAAGATTCAAGTGAAGAGGGTTTTGTTCGAGAGAGGAGAGCTTCCTAGTGATGCACGTTAATACCACTCATTTTGGGGTAGATGGTTTTTTTCTGGGTTTTTATGGTGAATGAAATGTGGATAAATGCTCTATTATATAAATAGTATAGAATAAAAGAAAAAGGAATTGAACCTTAAATATTGTTATCCTCAAAAAACAGGCCAACGTCTTAGACAGGTACAACCTATACACTAACCCTATCACAAAAAAAGACTGCTAATCTAGAATTGCCCCGCTATATTTGCTGATTTGCACACCTGTTAACAATGGAAAATTTCCCAATACAACAAATTTTCAAAAGCAAAGAGATGTTTTCTATAATTGGATAAATTATCAGGTGTACCACCATTATTGTCACATAAGGATAAGTCTAATGTGCAGGATCCACAAGTATGAACAACCACTGCGTAAGAGGAGGGTATAATACACCAAATTAACTAAATAATTTCACCAAAAATTAGGGTAAGCTTCATTTCAGCCTATGAAAGTGCCAAGAATCAAGATGTTCTTGGAATCTACTTCTGGAACGATGTTTGAAAAACTTAGTAATATGCTATTAAAAGAGTTTCTTTACTGATTGTATTTTTATTTTTGATACATTTTAAGGGAAGAATTTAAACGTTGTACATTTTCATTGGATACACACACAAAAAAATGTCATTTGAAGGTTATCTCTATATATTAAAAGAATTCAAAAAGTTAGTTATGGTTTTAAAAAATGTCAAAAATACCACTAATCTAATTAGATAATTTTTATTCTTAAAAAAATAAAAAAAATGGAATTAAAATTGTAATTCAACAAAATTCAAAAAAAAAAAAAAAAAACTACTAGAGAGATTTTTTTTCCTAAAAATTAGCACACTCTCTTTAAATATATCTCACACATATTTGATACATTTTTTCCTATAAACTAGCACACACTAAACCCAGTAGTTTCCTCATTTTCAAAATCCTAAATTTTAGTTTCTTAAAAATTCCTTCTTATATAACCCTACTAACAATAGATAAATTCAAATTGAAAAATTATATTAAAATCAAAATAAAAAAAGAGTTTTATCGCATGTGTGGAACGCGTGTGATGAGGCTAGTTGTTGTTGTTATTATTATTATTTTAAATGATAATTTCATAGTTACAACAATGGGGAGGAGGATTTTAAATCCTAAATGTCTTTGATGGAAACACTAGAAAGTGTCTATTAAACAACAAGACTCTAGGCATGATTTGAGGTAATTGGCCAACAAATTGTTCTTTATGTTCACTAATATCAAGCAATAACTAGGCGAAAATGTAAAGACCCTCTAGGGTTTGGGTTAGTTGCAAAAACATCCCTTGGGATCCAATTCTTCCTTGTAAATCTTTGAGGTGTTCATCTACCAAATTGACCCCTAGCTTCTGCTAGCCTTTTATGAATAGAAAAATCATGTGAGCAATGATGCGAATAAATTGGATAATCTTTTTGATGTGATCATGTGATGGCACATGATTTTTTGTTTTTATTTTTTTCCATAAGAGCTAACAAAAGTTTGTCCCAATGGCCAATTCAACATATATAGAGACCTCAGGGAGTAATAAGGAAGAATTTAAATGCTACGAGGTGTGCTTAAAACTGACCTAAATTCTGAAGGGTTTTTTTTTTTTTTTTTTTTTTTTTCATTTTGGCCATAATTTAGAGGGTGTTTGGTACCGTTATTTAAATAATAATTTTCAATATTTAAACAATATCACATATATTTTCACACATTTTTTTACCTATACTTATTTTCATAAAACAACATCGTTGTTAGAAATCTCTTACTACACATAAGGTAGTGGAATGTGCTTACTTTTTAAACATTTTTCTTTTGGGTAAAACACAAATACCACTCATGAGATTTGAGCTAATGCTAGGCGCTACTCAAATATTTTAAAATATCTAATTTGCCCCTAAACCTACACGGCACTTGAAACTATTTGTGCTCATTTTCCCAAAATTTAATTTATGGTCAATTTATTTGTCACAATGCAATCCCACGATGATTGTATTGTGGCAATTATATGCACACGGGAGTGTTTATGTAGTAAATAGTAGATGGGTCTTGTTAACAGGTGCTGTAGAGCACCAGTTAAGAAGGAATTAAATAACAAGTATACTACACCTGGATTCACATTTATTGAGGAAAGAGAAACATTTTTGAAAAGTTAAATTTGTTACAAAAATACCCTTCTCTCTGTCTTTAACGTCTGAAGCCTTCTCATTCTTCTTCCCTTCTCTCTTGGTCTCTCCTTCTCTCCTTCTTTCTTGGTCTCTCACTCTCTCTAACGTTTCAATCCCAGGGTAAAAAAAAAAAGTCTACCAACACCACCGCAATTGCCAGATCTGTAACCCATCCACCACCACAAGATCCGTCTCACTCCCTCTCTGCTATCTCAATCCTCTCCCTCGTATCAGCCAAAGGCCAAAGCCTTGAGCTCCACCACCGTTTTTGTCAGTTGTACTCACCGGCGCCACCATCACCACTATAGCCGTCACTCTCCTTTCTCTCTTTCTGCCTTTGGTTCTACTTTTCCTTCCTTTGTTTTTGGTTGTATTTGGGTTGCTTTGGTGAATGGGTTCAATTTGGAACATGAAAAGCTTGACAATTTGGCTTGGGTTTGAAATTTCACTATTTGGATGGTGATTTTTGTAGATCTGGAAAAAAAGGAAAAACTCAAAAAGTACCGGCTGAGGATAATACCAGCTGAGGAAAGGAAGATGAAAGAACTTAAAAAGGGTATTTTGGTCCTGTTGTAAACTGCCCAATTTTTTATGCTTTAATGACATTTTAAGTGCCACATTACTATACTTTTTTCAACTCTCAAAATGCAACTATATTTTATTAATAAAAAATTCCGCCTTAACGGGTGCTGAACAGCACCCGTTCGGCACCCGTTAACAAAAGCTATAGTGGATTAATAATACCCAAAGATGGTCAAGGAAGCTGAAAAAGGCAAAGGATTAGGAAACCTTTCAATTTTCAAACAATGTTAAATGTGGTTTATGCTTATGTGGCAAATTTGATATTTTATAAAGTATGGGCTGTGCCTCATATCATATTAATGGTCAACCCAAACCTGAAGGGTAGTTTCTATACTACGACAATTATATTTTACCCCCTTAAATTATATCATAAATTATACTTTACTCTTTAAACTATACCATAAATTACATTTTACATTATAAACTTTCAAAATACATAGTTGGCATTCTAAACTATAACTCATATTATTATATTATGCACTCTGATGTCAATTTTGTCGTTATCTTAGGCAGGAAACCAAAGTTTAGGATACAAATTTTAATCAAGAGTATAGTTTAGAGTTATAAAGTGTAATTTCTCAATTATTTTTAAAAGATTGTAAAAATGAGCAATTTGGTCTTTCCATGTAGTGTCATCCAAAATAACAGCAAAATTAATGAAATGTGCAAAGTGTAACACAAATTATAATTTAGAGTGCTAACCATGAATTCTGAGAGTATACGGTACAAAGTATTATTTGGGTTTTTTTTTTTTTTTTGTGGTAAATTGTAATTTTTCTTTTTACATTTTACCCTTTTTGTTTTGCCCTCCTAGAACGGCATACCGTTTTCCCGAACCACAACGTGACGCCGAGTCGTTGCTGCTCCCTTCATCATAAAACGCAGCGTTTGCTTCAGTCTTGGAAAACTTCAGCTCCAGCTCCCCACCGTGCAGGTAGTCTCTCTCTCTCTCTCTCTTTTCCATTGCCGCCGTCGTGAACTCTGAGGGTTGTGATTCAGTTTTCTCTGATCAATTCTACTTCTAAATTTCTCATTCTGCAAGTTTCCCTTTCATTCAAACTTAAGAAATTTAGTTTTCGCTTGCAAACTGTTCGACAAAATGTCTCTAAGAATTCTATGTGCATTTTATAATCCTTACTGATCAACAAAAAAAGAACCAAACACAGTGGGCCTTCTATGATTGATTACTATGTTAATATATAATTCTATATTATCTTTCAATTTTCCTTTATTTTTATTTTTTATTATTCGTAAAGATTGTACTTTTGAAGCTAATGTGGTCATGGTTGTCCTTCTCTCAGTTATACAATTCGAAAGCAAACTGAGGAAAAATGCCGTCTCTTCAAACCGCACTGCCTCCTGAACTTGCCAACAATGTTATCAGAGTTAGTATCAAATTCTCCTTCATTTCTTTATATTCTGCCTTTTCTATTTATTATACAACATTTTTTTTTTTCCTCACTAATTCAGGCATTTTGTTGTAGCTTTATCGTGAATGCCTTCGACGAGCTAAATACATCGGTCATCGGGTATACAAAGTTCCTCTCCCTCTCACACTCACAAACACAAAAAATTCACTGGGAATTTGAGTTATGAGTATAGATTCAACTTTAGGTACTTGTTTGGGGATTGTTACTGTAGACTATCTTGTACTAAAAATGACTGTTTTAATCAATAACGTTTAGGTCAAATGTCATTGCCTTGGTTTTTTCAACCGAGACGTCCAGAGTTTGATTCACCCTCCCCCAATTTTTTTTATTATTTAAAAATGAGTGTTTTAGATGTTCCAATTTTCATGCCTAGCTTGGTCAGAGCAGCTTGCAATATTCCAGCTTCATTTCACACTCTGATTCAAACCCTTTTCCTTTCAAGCTTTCTTATTGCCCTTGAGAGTTCCACATCCCAGCGGCCTACTTGACCTCCCTCCATATACTTTGAGTGAATGAGCTTTCAAAGTATAAATGATCTTTAGTTTCCAATCTTCCTCTGCAAATGATATCTCAATTATAGCCCCCATTAGCAAGCCGATCCCTCATTGCAATTGCGAGCCTGTTTTGCACATCCAACCAGCAAATAAGACCATGCTTTGTATAATCCTCGTCTAGTTTACTTCTGGAGCTTTTAACTCTAATTTGCTTCCAAGCTGAGGAACAGCTAAGCACCTTATTTGCAAAAGGAATACAGAGCCCCTGGTCATCTCCTCCTACTTCGACCTCATTCAAACTAACTAGGATTCTTTCTAAGTACTACGATCTAGTAGCACACAAGCACACTAGACAGCTTTGCTGAAAAGTAGTTTGCTGCATGATAGATGATTTGATGACCAAATTTATGATAGAGAGGGCCTTAGGATGCCAGTTATCATGCAACAAGTATATTGATATATCTTGTCCAACCTTATGTTTAATTAGAGGCCTTCTACTCTATCGCAAAATCTTCCTCCACCCGCAAGAACTATCCTTAGAAATTTGGATTCAACTTTAGCTACTTTTATGCGGGTATTATTACTGAATACCATGTTGCATGAAAAATGAGTGTTTCTGTTCCATATTTCATGCCTGGCTTGGTCAGAAGTAGAATGTGCTAGGTCTTTGATTCATTTTTATTTTGGATTATAACCTTGTAAGAACAGTTAGCACTAAATCATTCATGTAGTTATAAAATAAAATATAATATAAAAAAATCCTGCAAGAAAGACCAGATTCAAAAATAAGATATCATTCCTGGAATTCTTGACACACTTTCCATTGCGGTCTTTCTATGTTTCTCTTGGCTGAGCTGTACATTTTCCCCTCCGCTCCAAGTATACGTGTCATTTTTTGAATTATACCTGTATGGTTCTCCTTGCAAAATCCAAGCTCACATTGTTAATGATTCTGTGTCCAATTGTACTTAGAAGATATAGGATGATAATATTTCAAGGATTATTTAGTTTCCAATCATATTGAGAAGACATAGGAAACTGACTTTGGGCCTCCTTTATTTTATTTTATTTTATTTTTTTTATTTTTTTATTTTTTTTTAATTATGTAGCAACATAACACAGAACTTGTAGTTGACATGGTGAGACAGCAGTTCAAAAAACACATGCACGAGACAGATCCAGAGAAGATTCAGAAGTTGAAGGATGAGTGAGTTTCATCTTGTCTAGTTACTTGCATGTATTTGTGCATGTATGGGTTGGTGGGGAATATAGTGGAAACGATGTCTTTGGCTGTCTTATATTGCCAGGGTGCATCTTAGTGGGTTGCTTGATCCTTTAATATATACTTGTCATTAATTGTTTTTACTTGTCACAAAAACATTCTTCTTCTGCATTAATCCTTGTTTGCAAAGCTTTAATCCTTGTTTCCTTTGTTTTGCAGTGCGGCAAGGGGACTTATAAATCACATACTATATGAGTCTGAGAAGATGTCTGGTCGTAAATTCAGCAAAAGCGCTTGATGTTGTTCAGAATTTCAATTTATGGGTGCTTTCAGTTGGTGTATCAGATCATGTTTTGGCAAAATAATAATATGGACTTGAGTGGTCTCAATTTTTCTTGTTTATGGCTTTCATGTTGCAGGTGTTGAACCCATCAGGTTGAATGAAATTGGCATTTTTTAAATTTGCACAGTGGCCTTTCTATGTTGTTCATTTTTCATTCATAAATCTGACGATTCATGATAAGAAGAGAAATCTGTGTATACTACCTATGTTTTATATGTGAAATGAGTCAAGCATTTACTTCTGTCCTTTTGCTTGGCATTTGTTAGCCGCCATAGCGATCCGAGTCCTCAACCCAAGCAAACCCATCAATGCAGGCAATGAAAGGAGAGCCTAAACTCTTGAACTTCTTAGTAGCCTTAAGCCTGACAAAGTGTATTACCTCTCTTTTGTGCCCAAAATAAATGACCCTAGAAACTCTTAAACCCTGAAAATAATTTAAAAAAAAAACTCTAATACCCTAATTTTCAGGGCTTTCCTAGCACTCTACTTTTGTTTTTAATCTTATTGTTCTCATTGATAATCTCTTAAGTCTTCTTTAATTCATCAAAGCTCATCCTAATCTCCCAAGATTACTGCCTTAGAGTTTTAGCATCAGTTTGATGGGTGTTTGTCATTTTCAGTTGGAGTTGGATAAATGCCATTTTTCAAGTATATATATCTCTAAGTTAGATATTTTTTCTTAAGCAAAAAAGGACATTTTCTATTTGTTAATCTCTTAACTTGTAAAATATTTTAAGCAATTGTGTCTCCTTAACCAAGCAAAATTATCAATGCATGATTTTAAAGTTCTAATGTGTGGTGTTCAAAGCGACATACCATACTTTATTAAAGCTTCTGTACCGTTCTTATCTCAAGTTTCAAAACTTAAAAGAGTAAAAGCAAAACCTCAGGTTGGATGATATTGGGCCCCTTACAGAACAACTAAATGTGTCTAGGCATGGATAACATCCCACAACGCATGTCTCTGGGTATATTGTGAGGCACTGAAATATAACACATTTATAAGATTCAGTTATATTATTAGAAGAACTCTCTGTTACAAATCTTCTAAATTTTTGTTGCATTAGCCTTGCAGCAATCATGGCACAGATAAAGAATTATAGAGTACAAGGCAGGAGAAAAATCATTGCAAACTTCCTCCATGTTCATTAAACTATCCTAGCTACTATATGTTTCTTTGATATAACACAGTAATTTTTTAGTAGTGTTTTTTCTTTGAATTTCCATATTTGGTTCAACCCTGTGGTAGAAAGTTATGCAATCTTCTATACTTCCTTTATGTGGCTGATTTTAAAACTTAGTTCCATGAGTACTTATGAATTTGGTTAAGCAAACTCATAATGCATATTTTTTTCTGTTTGCAACACTGGC
The DNA here is from genome assembly GCA_032878915.1 of Castanopsis chinensis. NCBI lineage: Eukaryota > Viridiplantae > Streptophyta > Magnoliopsida > Fagales > Fagaceae > Castanopsis > Castanopsis chinensis. Next base: position 5,757,534 of record JAVQMG010000113.1, read on the forward strand.
CATGAGCAAACTCATAATTGTGAAGTAAAGCCTCCAAATTATTTATTTCCGTCAATATTCTTATCTAATGCCTTTGAAATCTAGATTTCCAGAAGAGGCAGTATTTTCCAATGTTCCCTTCTTGAGGAATACGCATAATTCATAATTGATACTCAGTGTGAGACTTATCTTCTGAAAAGTATGTGTCCAAAAGTCCATTCTCATTCGTGTAGGACAGGCAAGTGAAGTAGGGTGACCATGCTACCCTGCCAAATGCTAATTGATTAGGACTGAAGGAAATGTTTTGTGGTCAGTGAACCTAGTCTTTCTTCTTGGAACAAATCAAAGATTGATATCATCCTCAAGCTTTTGTCGAACTATTATCATTTTTGGGAAAATTTTTTACTAAACCAGACAGTATTACAAATATACAGATTCTTGAACGATTATGAGGGACTCATAATCCTCGTGAGGTGATGAGTCAATCGGCTGTGAAAATTACAAAACTTCATACCCGCATTCTACTGCAATTGAATACTAAGGACCCATCATCATAATAGCTCCTATTGATGAAATGTGTGAGAGAATTGTGGCCACTACTTTCACCACATCTCTGTCCCAACAACCTTCTTTTCATCTGCCACAGCCCTTTTACCATACTCTATGCCATTCAACATGCAGTGATGCTGTCTTCTGATGAGTGGTTTGCAATGTTGGTGAGCCTCAACCGTTGCGTTGAAAATATAGCATTATTAGCCTGGATGTGAGGTTCCAAAGCCAAACAGTTCATTCTCAAAGTAATTCACCGGTACCGCCCATCATCATTTTTTTTTCCCAGTGGTATAGTTTTGACGTGATCTTAACATGTCAAATTCACTAGTGCTTTGTGGTCCAGTGTTTCTTAGCTACCTTCTCACAACCCGTTTTGCCATTATCTGGGTCTAGTTTTGAAGTGATTTTGTCTTTTCTTCTTTTTTTCCTGAAGGACCTTGCAGTTTCTTTGATCTCAACTAATTACTTGTGAGTGCTGCAAATCGTTTTCATTGGAAATCATTCCATCCTTGTATTGTTTTAACTTAATTGATTTTATATCCAAGAGTTTACAATGTTGAAGTGACCAGAACAAAATACTTTATCGGTTGAAGTTATTGTTTCTCAATATATATATAAGTTGAACTTATTAAAACCCACTGCACTTAATTTTATATCCAGAGTGTTGCAAATCATTTTCATTAGATGTTTTTTAAAAGGTCCTTGCAGTTTCTTTGTACTACTTTACTATGAAACTGCCTTGCTGGCAAAATTTGCAAAATAATGTTATTTTAATAATAATTATTTAAATTGACACCTTTTTGAACCAATTTGAGAATATGGCCTTTTTAAGTTTTGAAACCATGTTTTCTAAATGCGATTTTAAAAACACGATTTTAGCGCTTAAAAATTAAAAATGTGTTTCTAAAACATGTTTAAAAAAATGTTAGTTCCCCAAATAGCCTAAAAAACAATGTCAATTTATATAATTTATATTAATGAACAATTTTTTTTTTTTTTGCTTGGGCTTAGCTTGTTTATTAAAAAAGCCTAAAATTAATGCTCAAGTTTGACCGTTCATAAACAAATAACATGAACAAGATTTCTATCAAATAAAGCCTGAGCCTGTTCATGAATTCTTTTTTTTTTTTTTTTTTGCTTGGGCTTAACTTGTTTATTAAAAAATCTTAAAATTAAACCTCAAACTTGACTTGTTTATAAACAAATAACATGAACAAGATTTTTATCAAATAAAGCCTAAGTTGTTTATAAACGATCCATGCGATTGAGTTGATAAACAAGGTTCCTAAATTAATCTACTCCCAAGTGATTAGATGAAAACCACACAAAAATTTCATCAAATTTGAATGAATTAAATAAGAGATAATGCACACAACACTCCATAAAATCTTTTGATTCTTTTCTGACCTACACAACATGGGAAAAGATGCCCTTCAATTGAATCTTCTAATTCCTTCACATTTTTAGCAACATTTGCAGCACATGTCATCTATATCTATATATTACTAAAAGCTGAAGCGTAGCGTTTAATACTGCTGCTCTCACGTTGCACCACTTCAGCTACCACGTCATTTAAAAAAAAATTGTCCTACAATTTTAAAATGGGTTTTACAATTTTTAGCCCTATAAATGCAGTCCATTACTTATTTATTTACTTCCACTATCACCCTATAATAAATCCAGCCCACTACTTATCTATTTACTTTCACTATCACCCTATAATAAATCTGTATAATTAATCCAGCCCAACCCAAAGCCTTTTCAGTTCAATTTTAGGGTTTTGTGTAAGCTTTTTCAACTTAAAGGAAAAAAAAAAAAGCTATTGAAGCCTTTCAAGCTTTAGGTTTTTTTTTTTTTTTTTCAATTTTCCTATAATTGTTTTTAACATTTATTTTTTTAATATTTACACTTCTCCGACTTTTCACTCTCCCTTACCATTTCATCTTCCCACTACTTCTTCAATCTTTCTCCCTTCCTTACTTTTCATCTCCCCACTATCTTCTACATTAATATCATTCTTCCACTTTCCCTTCATCTTCCTTTATTTCTGTCTCTTCTTGTTCACACCCTCTTACTATAAATTTGTCACTATCTCTTCTATTCTATGCATAGTTTTTCCTCACAAAAAAAAAAAAAAAAAAAAAAAAAAAAAAAAAAACGGTAATCTCTCTCTCTCTCTCTCTCTCTCTCTCTCTCTAAATTTTTTGGTGGTTTTTTATTTTTTTATTTTTTGCATCTCTATTTTAGGTTGATAACTTTTTATATTCTTTAAAACTCTATTTTGGGTTAATGCAATTTTGTTTTGTTTTTAAAATTGTTGTTGTTGTTGTTTTTTTTTTTTTTTTTATTCTCTTTGATTGTTAAATGTTATTTAGCAATGATTTAGATAATTTGATATTTATTATGTTACATAACATGATTTTTTTATAGTGCTCAATTTAGATGTTACACTATAAGACTTTACTAATTTTTGTTTATTTTCTAATCCTTTGTAGTGGACAAGGTACTCTTAATAGTTGTATTATAAGAACTCTATAATGTCATTCATTTAAAGAAAAGCAAAGGTTAGCCAAACGAAAATAATTGGATAGGTGACAAATTTTAATTCTTGCAATTTTATTTTAATTATTATTATTTTATAACAATGCATGTATAGAAATTTAATTCTTAGATTTTGCTAATAATTGTTTATTTGATAATATGTTTTGGGTGGCCAAAATTATAATTTCTACAAAGAAAATAACTTTAATAGATTGTCAAAAACAAAATTTTATCCTAATATTGGTTCAATTAATCATTGCTAAGTTTTATTAATTTTTTTAGTTTACGTTTTTCTGGTGTTTTGGATTGTTCCTATATTACACTTATGAATATTTCTATAATAAATAAAAATATAATTACGAAATACATTACTCATTATTAGACTAGTTTAAATTGTAAAAAAAAAATTTAATAAAATTACCATAAAAATAATTATGACGCGCAATACGCAAGTTCGCGGCTAGTTTATTTAAAGAAAGAGGAGGGAACTAGAGAACTTAATGGGAGGGGATCTCATCCCTAAAATTTCATATATCATAAACCGCTTGATTCTGCCCTAATCTCCTTCATCCAATTAAATGTTGAGATTTTCTTAGGAAGTCAAATTTTTACTAAAGTAAAACTTCTAGTATTTCGAAGACAGAAGATCAAAGACAAAAAAGAAAAAAAGAAAAAAAAAAAAAGAATGGTTATGAGGACCTACAATGCTCATGAAGTGAAGTGACATGAAGAATGTTCCACCGAGGTCACAAGTCAAACGGCTGTGAAAACCACAACAATCCTCACCCACCTTCCCCTGCAAATTCTGCAATTGAGGACTGAGGACCCAAGATACAGTTTCTATTGATGAAGGGCGTGAGAGCCTCTACATTCACTGCATCTCTGTTCCAACAAATCTCCTTTCATCTTACTGTGCTTATCCAAACGCATTCTTACTTTTTACATTGCAGTAATGCAGACGTTTTGTTGGTTTCTGATTAGTGGTTTGCAACGTGGATGAGCCTCAGCCATTGACTTGAGAAAAAATCATATCAATTTTATTTTCCAATCAGTTCATTCTCGGGTATCTCATCAGTACAACATTCATCATTTTGTTCCAGTTGTATAGCTTTGAAGTGATTTTAACATGCCAAATTGACCACTGGTTTTGTGCCTGTGTTTCTCAGATACTTTCTTGGAGTCTTCTTTGACTAGCAACTTAATAGGGGATGGAAGCATGGGACAGGAGTGCAAAAGCATGATCTCTAGATTTTACTGAATGTTAAATTCCATGTAGAAAAATAATAAAAATCATTTGTCTTGCCTTTATGCTTCAACAATTGCAGTTAGCGCATCTCTTGTTTTCCCTATAAAGTAACCAAAGTTTAAAATTTAAATTTAAAAAAAAAAAAAATCAAATACATAACATGCTGCAGTTGGCGAAGCAAAAAGTGGAATGGACAAAAAATTTTATTCGTCATAAAAATAGCATGTATACAGCTGGTGAACTGGTTCCAACTATAAAGGCTAGAAGACTTACAAAATAGTGTGATTGATCTTTTTGTATCTTCTATACCATGCTTACTGCAAGGCTCAAAAACTTACGAGGGTAAAAGCAACATCTGAGGCTCCATAGAATTGTGCCCTTTAAACACAAAATTGCTAAAATGAGGCATGGGGTAAAAAATAAATAATGCCTGTACAATCTCTTGCTATAGTGTCAGTAATTGGAAATAAATATAAAAAAATTTAGTATTGTCATTCATAAAACTTGTGGTTACAAATCCCTCCCCTTTAATAAATTTTACAAATGCATAACATGTTGAAGGCAGAAGGATAGTCATTGCAAGCTCTTTTCATTTTCATTAGATCATCACTACAAGAACTTGCTTCTTTTTAGATACCTGACAATATAAACACAGCCAATTGTTGCAAGTTCATATCTGAGTTCTAACCGCCTTTCCCTAAATTAGACGGTCTTGGCTCTCCAGTCCTTGGACTAAATGGCCCTCTTCCACCAAGCCGAGGACTTTGTTCCCCTCTCAGTTCACTAATGCGAGGGGTGTGTACACTATCTGACAGCCGTGGGCTCTGTAGACTTCTGAATTCTTTGGACGGTGTTGCTGTGCAGCTTGTTAACTTGAGACTGCACATCCGTCTAATCTCGCCCCGACTACGTGTTACTATCCCATCTAGAATCTCTCCATCATCTGCAAATGAAGCTGTCCGTCCCATTTCCCCATCCTGCTATGGACAAATCAAGAACATGAGATACATAAGTTGAGCTGTACTGCTAGGTCACCTTAATTACTTTCTATGCTAAATCCATTTTAATTCAACCAAAAAAATTACACTACATTGATAACAAAGAGAATAGATTAGCAAGACTGAAGTTCTTCAGATTTTCTTAATTCTTCTTCCTAGGTGTGTAATGTATATATAGAATGTAGTATGTAAGGAAAAATAAATAGAGTTTATTGACAGGTTGAAGCAAAAGAGCTAAAATCTTACAGTTGCTAGCTTTTTTTGCTTACAACAAGTTTGGTAGGGGGATTAAAACCCAAGTCTCTCCATAGGCACAACCGGATGGTACCACCAAACCACAAGCATAATCAATAAAGGGAACTTGAGCAAAAACTTACTGTTGCTAGGTTGAATGATAAAGCTGGCACCTCTTCATACTCTGCAGCATCTAAATCTTGAAGGTGTGCCGCTTTAAAAAACTTGGGCAAAATGTATTGTCTCACAGGAACCAAAAGCATAATCATTAAAGGGAACAGAACCCCTGCAATTGGAACCCATGTGATCCCAAAACAAACAAGCAGATAAGCAGTCTGGAAGATTGTAAATATTGCAATGGTCTTGAAAGGTACAGTTTCCACAAAAGTGGCATGGTACTCCTCCAGTACTCTGAAAAAGCATGCAATATGGTTAGTTCTGTACTATTAACGTTTATAGGTAAAATGATCAAAGAGATGAAGAAAGGAGTTAAGAGCCTACTTGTATCTTCTACTTGGAGCTGTGAAGAGCAATAAGATTCTTTCCCAAAACTGGTTACCAGGTAAGCTTTCAATGGCCATGAAGGCAAAATAGCCCCAGAGTACTGAGGTTGGGATCTTCTTAAGGAAAGGCATGGCTGCAACACATCCTCCTACCATCATAGCTTGAAGCAGGTTACTGAGCCGCTGTTCTTTCACCTCAACAGGCAGTAAATCATCAATCTCTTTCTCAACATCAAACGTGCTCTCATCAACCGGGGCATTTATATTTCCTGTGCTTGAAGCCATTTGAATCGTGGAGTCTTTCAATTCCATTAATCCCTGCTCAGAATACAAATTTAGGCAAGGTTGCATACTTTTCAGCACCATAATTGATCAAACTTCAGAAAATCTAAAATAATAATAAATACAAAAGGAGAACAAAAAAATCATGAACATTTATTAGACTGACATTATAAATCAAGCCATCATAGACTATATTCTCACAGAAATTATATGAACTATATTGGAAACTCTCTAATTAACATGGCCATAATATGGTTCTTTTGAAACAAAGGGTTGGATATCCTAGATATTTCCTGCAATATTTAGTTTTCTAGTTTCTGCATTGTGTCTTTTCTTTGTAGATACAGATGTGACTATCAACTGCAGTTTTCTGCTATGTTGGACAAAGAAAAGAAAGAAAATAGTCATCATACCCTAGCCGAAGGTTCCTGGTAAATTAAAGGAGTCTGCATCTGTTGATAGGCTTCTTGCATGCTTCCATACACTTGTCCCAAGCTTCCATTATTTCTCATACACTTGCGTGCTGTTGCTACAAGTCGATTACGAAGTAACTGCAAAACAGGAAGATATTTTTATAAGGATGTACATACACAGAATCTATGCATGTGCATGTTTGTATGGGTGCATGCTCGGCTATGTCTGCATGCACATCTGTGTGTTCCTGTGTGCCTGTGTTCTGAATACATTCTAGTCAACTATTTACTAAATGGGATTTATGGATATTCATGGTAGTAAACTGGCAGCCTCTTGGAATCAACATGAAGAGCAAAGAGGCTGAGCAACTGATTGGCTACTAGTCAGCAAGCTCTAAATTTGGCAGCAGAATAAGGAACCTGGAATTATGGTATCTTTGTGTACCTGGTGTTTAAGCGTAGCCAAACTCTTAGTATGCATTGGAGATTGAGGAATAACTCCATTTGATGGAGGGATTCCAATAAGACCACACAATATGACCTGTCATGCAGTAACAAGATTTCAAATGAGGCAAGTGGATACTAAGTGCTGTTATTTGCAATTGCATAATAGAGAACTGGAATAAAAAAAATGTAATACACAAGAAGGGCATTTGCATACCATGAACCCCAAAAGAAGTAAATCATAATGGAAAGAAGGGGGTTTTCTCAAATTGAACTCTTTCTGCTGGGCGAGTTGAGAAGCCACACTGTGGTCAAAGTAGTAGAGCACTGCAATCATTGTTGCCGGAATGAAAGCCCCAATTATATAGAGAACCGGCACATTTAGCATGTCCTGTCAGTTTTAGTTTAAGCCATTTAACATACTCTTCTTACCATAAGTATTATAAAGGAACAAATATATCAAGTTCAAGCTAAAGGGCATATAAATATACAATTTTCCAAAATCACGTACCTTAATGACAGTCCAATTCTCATATGCACCTGGAGACCATGGATTTGGACTGAAGAGTCGTCTTGGGATTCCTTTTGGAACACTTCCAGCTGGTAGATAGGAAATAGCTGTCCAAACTACAACCATCAATGGCACACCATAATCTGCTATGAAGCCTCTCAGCGATCCTGTGGGAGTTAATAATGAACTCCATAAATTGAAAGGACACTAGAAGGACCTACAGCAGCAAATATGGTTCACATAGACAGGTTTACAGGCCCTTCAGTTGTTTCTCTCTCTTTGAGCTCAAATTATTGACATTCACAAAGGAGTCCAATCTCACTACTTAGTAGGCAGAGAAGCCAATTTTCCACCAATTCCTCTTCACATTTCCCTTCCCTTGATGACATCTTGAACAAGGGAAGAATTGGTGAGCCTCCTAGATATCATGAATGAGACTACTTGTTTGCATCATTTAAACCTATTGGCTAAGGAAGGCTCTTAAACTGGAACTAGGAGTGCTTTAAATGAATTTTAACGGAAGCAGTAACTTAAGAGTTTGTAATACATTGGAGAGGCTGACAACCTTAAACAAGATGCATGGGGAGTGGAATTTCTTGATAGTATATATTTAAAATCCAGTTGACTTACCAGACCCATACCGCCAAGACCTAGCTTTTCGGCTTCTTAAAGCGGTAAGCAGAAGAGCAAACGACAAAACTAAAGCAAACATGCCATTTGAAAATCTCCATGAAGGCTGAAACTCAATTGAATTTGGATTTTCTCTTTCAGGTATACGAAATTCTTCAACAAGTCCCTAGGAAACCCAATTGAAAAACAAGCATGAAAGTCTATACATGCAACTATTGATATTATGTGCTTCAAGGAGGGGAGCAGGGGTGTTGGAGGATGTCTCTTACTTTTATAGCTTCTTGCATGAAGAGCATTGCAATAAGAAGGCCAAACAGTTCCCCAGCTATACGAGTAAACCTATTAATAATGGAGCAAGCCCCTAAGACAGCCAGCAGGAACAGCAATATGGCAGTCCATACACATACCCTGCCCATCCAAATGACCATATAAGTTTAAAAAATACAAACAGAATTCCTAATCAAAATTAATCAAATGTCATAGCAATTAATGTCAGCAGAAGAAGTTGCAATATCTTTCCATTAGATGGCAATAAGGAAATATGATACCATCCAGTCCATGCTAAAAAGAGCTTTGATCCCAAATCTGGCCTATCTTTAGCGAACTTGAACATAAATGTATACATAATCACGGTTGGCTCTGCGACTCCAAGAATCAGCAAAGGTTGACCTCCAATGATTGAGTGTATAATTCCACACAGTGCTGTAGAAGCTAATGTTTGAACTGCTGTTAGAACTCCATCTGTTGATACCAGTAAAAAATCTTGAGATACTTACCACACTAATAGTTATATACATAATATATGCACCAGTTCCGGCCCTAAATAAAAATTATGAGATGCTCAATTGAAAATTAGCAGCAACATTTAGACAATATTCAAACAAAACGATACCTGTACTTCTATCCAACTGTTCTCCAAATGAAATAACTGGGATTGCTGAAGCAAAGAATATATATGTAGTGGGGGCCAAAATCCTAGGAAAAATCGAAATAAGTTACTAAGCTAACATCATTATTTTGTGACAAATTCAGCAATAGTTAAATGCCACATTTAATATTAACCCAAAACCTTATAATTGAACTACATTTATTACACAATCCACAGTTCTCATGGCAGGAGAAAAATATACCTGAAGCCTGCCTTGAATCCACCAGTCCAGTCTTGCTTGTAACACATCAGCCTCCCATTAAGATCATTCTTGATTCCACGAAACGGCACAAATGTCTCTTCCATAGCTCCTTTACTAGGGCCACTGAGAGCAACTTCTTGAATGCCAATCTGGTTGTGACTTGTGACCAAGGTGAGTGAGTCTGGCATTGGAAGATTAACAATCTAAAGTTTATGTTTGAATGACATGAATATAGAAAAATAAAGACACAACTTAGTTGTCATTGGGGTATAATTAAATCATAATTATACAATTTTGACCCACACAGGAAAAGTCAGGATTGTGCTACTTGGGCACAACTCAGAATCAAAAAAAGAAACGAAAAAAAGAACAAGAGCAGCATTATGCAGACCTGGCCCCAAGGTATATTAACTTAATACAAATCACGGCAACAACTATGGCCAAACCTCAGTAACTTCAAAATGACAAAGGGATTGTAGTATTTACTACTAAGCGACAAACAAGACTGGCCCTTTTGCTTGTATTGAAGTTTGGAATTCACACAATGTGGGCACAGAGAACGTTTGTAAGGAAAAGCTCCAGATATTTAAGCTTGGAAAGTGTGGTGGTGAGAAGGGACTGGATTTGATGGCTTGATGCTGAGATAGTAATGTGGGTCAATAAAAGGAACTAAATGGACATCACTGTCAGTGTTGCACATTTAAAAAAAAAAAAAAAAAACCCAAAATCTAAATGCTTATTTAAAGAAGCCTACAAAAGCTAACAACCAAGAAAAGAAATGTAAATATAAATATATGGAAAAACAGGAAATTCAAAGTAGGTGCATTGTATAATACCTACCACCTCAAAGCATTGAAATTTAAAAGTGGTAAAAACAGAGAAAAGTGTAGGAGCTTTTTCTGGCTTTGAAAGTGAAGATGGAGAGAAATGTGACCAAAAAAAAAAAAAAAGGTGCTTTTATCCGTGCATATGGATATGGGGGAAGTAAGAGTGCACTGCCAGCCCATGACAAGCTGGCCTGGAAAGAAGCACCCTAATAGCTTCTCCAATCTTTACAGTATTTTCTTCTTTATATTATCCTGATTTTTAAATACATCTGTATGGTTTATACTGTGTTATTATTGGAGAATACACTGGGAACAATTTGGAATGTATGGTGTCTTAACTCTCCCAATTTGAGGAACCTCATTATAGTGTTAATGCATTGGAAAGAACAAAATTTTCAGGTAATGGAAGTCTCTTTGATAAAGTATTCGTGAAGCAATATGGTGGGGAAGGATCATATTATCTCTATACTTATATTTGCACCGTGCAATAGATAAGTTATGTATTATCTCCATCCCATCTTATGTAATATATTAGATCACATCCATTTTTGTCTTCTTTTAATTTACTATTCAACAAAAAATATTCAATAAATTTGATCTGACATGATATAATGTGGAGGCAACACAGCATCAATTAAGTTCCACATGAAAAAGATGGGTTGTTTCAATTAATTAAAAATATTTTATCATTAAATAAAATTTTTTAATGATTATTATATACCTATACCTAAAAAAATTAGTATTTTAACATGAGGGTAAAAAACAATTATCATGAAGTAAATATTATAGATTCAAATTCTATCATATGTATATATAAAAAAAAAAACCAAAAATAAGAGATAATTATAGATATGACATTGAGCTTATGATCATGATAAAAGGGTGTGACTTTGTGACTGACTACCAAATTGTTCTCCAATTAGCTTGACCATGGCGCCCACCAATTAAGGAAAATATAGCACCTTCTTTGTTCCATAATAGATGATACTTTTGAGTTTTGAGACTAAAGGAGATTATTAATAGAAAGGTAAATATTTTTGAAGAAATTTCTGAAAGTGTCATTTATTTCACATTAGCTATTGATGCAAAATTTTCATATATAATGATAAAATGAAAAATTGAACTTTTACTTTTACATTTTTGAAGAAAGGTAAATATTTTTGAAGAAATTTCTGAAAGTGTCATTTATTTCACATTAGCTATTGATGCAAAATTTTCATATATAATGATAAAATGAAAAATTGAACTTTTACTTTTACATTTTTGAAGAAAGGTAAATATTTTTGAAGAAATTTCTGAAAGTGTCATTTATTTCACATTAGCTATTGATGCAAAATTTTCATATATAATGATAATATGAAAACTTGAACTTTTGCTTATATAAAATGAGATATTTTTTTGAACCGATTAAAAAAAAAAAAGCTTTCATGTATTATGAACACTAAGTTCAATGACCAAAAAAAAAACAAAAAATCACAAATCTTCTCACAACCAATATAAGTTTGTGATTGGTGCATAATAGAAATAATGTTAATGGTAAATTTATGTGAAATTGATGTTGCACCAATTACAACCTGTTAACTCTGTAAATTTTGATTTTTTTTTTTTTTTTTTGCATTACTCACTACCAATAATATGGTTGATTGAACTTAGGATCTCCAAATTTATATTATGCTTCAAATTAATGAGTTCATCACCCAAATAACTCTATTAGGCATGAAGTGAAAGGGGTATCTAGGTGATGTAGAATTGGAGTAAACAATTAACATACACCAATAATATGGTCAACTGAACTTGAGATCTCTAGATTTATATCATGCCTCAAACCAAGAGTTCATTACCCAGATACCCATTAAGTATGAAGTGGCTAGATTAATGTCATGCCTCAATCTAAAGAGTTCATTATCTAGATATCCCATTAAGTATGAAGAGAAAGGAGTATTTAGGTAATGAAGTAGAATTGCCATGAACAATTGAACATTATATAGAACTAAAGTACTAAATGAACATTTTGAGTATTACTTTACTTTTGAAATCCACATGGATTTACTGCATCCAAAAGCACACCTAAAGTCTTTAGCTTGATTGGTTGGAGAGACAAATAGAGAGGAGAAAGGAGAAAACAGATAATTGGGATGAAAGAGGAGAAATGGTGTTTAGTTAGAGAGGCGAGAGTAAATAAAAAATAGTAGGACCTTAGAGTTTTCTCTAAGGGCATAGGAGAAGACTATATTCCAATATTCCATCTATATTTTTTATTATCTCATTTTTTTTTCTCGACTAAAAAAAAAAAAAAGTTTTTAACCCTCCACTTTTTAAACTCCAATCAAGTGTCTTGACAAAAAATTAAAACCTTTTTTATGTTTCTACTTTTTCACCTTCTCGCCGTTTAATGTCCTCCCATGTTTTCATCTTCCTACTTTTTAACCTCTTTCCCATTTTATCCTCCCACTTTACCGTTCGTTAATTTTGAAATCCACTCAATCCGACAAAAGAGTCTACGGTGACTGTACAAACATCTTGAGATGATTCGTAAAATAAATGGTGAGAGGCCAGGGGACAGTGGTGGAGGAACAGTACGGAATGATTAATAAACTCGTAATTAGTCGAATACGTTAAGCCACGGCGCGTGTCTGTTACGGGGATGCAGAGATAAGGTTAACGTGACAGCTAATGGTAGTGATGATTGATGATATAATTTCAAAGGGCAAGACGAGTTCAAATAGTTTTGGAGTAGTGGATTACGCTCTAGAAAGTCCTGCGATTCCTGCATTTCTCATTTCCAAGAATTTATTTATTAATTTGTTTTAAAAAAATTGGTAGCCCTTCGAGACAGAATAGAATGTCTTAGCATTGTAGATTAGGAAATTTGATTTCAATGTGACCGTCAGATTATAATGGATCATTTGATAAGCCAGTCTCTTTTTATTTTTTAAAACAATAAAATTAACGCTGCATTTGTTTCCAAGTTTTCTTTAACATAATTTCTTTTTAAATCTTTTTAATTTTTTAACAATTTGATAGTTAGAGGAGGGACAATTTAAATCATATAAGTCTCGGATTGAAAAACCAAAAGATAACAATTGAAATACAAGATTTTAGACATTTTTATGAGACTTTACTCCACAAGTGTAAGTGCTCGTGGGATGTGGGGGGCAAGAGCCAAAGTTCAAGTCTCTAGAAGAGAGTTTCACACACACATATACACTTAGATTATTCTAGAATAGAATTTCTATCTTATATTAAAAATATATATATACATATCTAGCAAACTGCTACAAATAAATTTCACATTATAATTTTTTTTTTCCAATAGCAAACTCCCTTCTCTCACTCTTCACAAATTGACTGTTAATCGCAATCACCAATTTTTGACCAGCATTAACAGTCTGTTAACTTATTTCGAATCATAATAGCCAATTTCCTACTTAATTCTGTGTGTAAAATTTGAATTTTGAGTATGTTTAATTATTCGAGACAACCAAAGCACCTAACAAAAAAGTACAAAATGTTTTCCTATTTGGAACTTTTAAAAAGAATGACCTCAAGGTATATTAATAAAATTAGGCTTTGTTTGTTGTCTTGTAAGGTGTTTGTTTTATTGTAAAATTTGAACAAACTTGAAAATCATGGAAAGAACTAAAGTTTTAGATTTGATAGGGATGAGTGTTCTTCATTCATTCCCACCAAGAGTAGCAGGTATACAGAAATTCATTTAAATACTAACTTTCTAAGTTTTTAGAGAACTGGTTATTCACATTTTATTTGATGGTTAGAGACAAATTGAAAGTTAAGGAGTAGTAATTATAATGATTCCAATAGGAGAAATAGACATGTCTCCTACATTGCCCATAATATGTGGAAGTATTGATATAATTTCATAAAGTGAAATGCAAGGACTCAATTGTATGGACGTGTAAAATACATGATTTCCAATCCTTTTGTTGACTAGGAAACTCTTTGTAAAAAATTGTAAAATGTTTACCCAAAAAAATTCAATAAAACAAATTTTAAAACACACACCCCTCTTCTCTCTTTCTCATTCACACAGACCCTTACCCATCCCTTCTCTCTATCTTCAACTGATGTGGGCATCATTCACAAATCTAGAGCTCCATTGTGATCCATCTATTAGAGAATTATCATCCGGGATTCCAAAAAAGTTATATTTTACAACCTTAAAACCTATTTTATTTATTTTACAATCTCATTTTACAACTCACCCAACATCTCAGTTTCTATTTTTATATACAACTTGATGAGAAAAATTCTGGACCTACCCTAGAAAGGGACGACTAAAACCCAAAAGAGAGAATCACCTCTCAAAAGGGACAGTCAACCCCTACAAGGGACAATCAATCCTAGAGGGACAACTAGTCCCAAAGGGACGGTCAGCCCCAATGAAGGATGACCCTCTGAAGGGTCGTCAGTCTAGACAATTCCTGGACCAGACGAACCCTCCCTTAGGGTTTCCTCACAACTATGTAGGGCCCATCCACACGTCCTTACATAGAAAATTACTTGCACATCACGACCAAAGATCCTACTGTGCAATCAAATCTCCTATAGGTGGAAAGGTGATCCTAAGTATCTTGAGATCCTTCTCTCTACAAGGAAATTCTTCCGTATCAAAGGATTCGAGTCAGCTCTCTATCACTATATAAACCATAAACCTTACCCTTCTTGAGGTACATGAATTCTCCCTAGCTTTTGCACTCTTGAGTTCTTAGAGATTCTTCTATCACTAACTTAACCTTTGAAGGGTCTTTAGCCGATACCCCATCAATGCCCTTTGATTGGTTCTTCTCTTTTATTCTTCAGATACACCAATTGGCACGTATGTGGATGATTAACTCACTAACGATTTATGTGCATCATCAGTTGGTGCCATCTATGGGAATGAGTGATAAGCTACATCGTCATTTCAAAGACAAATAGTTGTATGGTCTAGATGCGATCAATGGCCACCACTAACCAAGAGATCGAGAACCCGCCCAATGCATTGGAAAGGCAAGTGCAAACCCTGGTCGCGGCTGTCAAATGGCTCACTCAATGGAACCACGAGTTGGAACGACAGCTGGAGCAGCAAAACGATCAGGAGCCAAACGATTAGAACAACGGACAGAACAGGGATGAACCTGACAACGATCGTCCCCCGACGAATGACCATCAAGAGAGGGATGGCCAAGAGGAAAGCAATGTCATTAGTAGACAAGACCAGCACGATACTAGTTGTCCCTCTAAGCTGGAAGCCTGCGCATTGTGCATGGCGCAAAAGATGCAGACAATGAAAGAGAAAATGGATATGATGATGAATGCCCTAAAGGGTCGGGTGTCCATCAGCTTGGACGACCTGGTCCATTGTATCGACTCTCCTTTCACTGCACCGGTAACATCTTTCCCCCTTCCAACCAACTTCAGAATGCCACAAGTGGAAGCCTACGGTGGATCGAGGGACCCCCTTGACCACCTGGAATTATTCAAGACCTTTATGTATCTATAAAGGGTTCTAGGTGAGATCATGTGCAGAGTCTTCCCCACCACACTCAAAGGACTAGCCCGAGTATGGTTTAGTAAGATAGCTCCCAATACCATTTTAACCTTCACGGAGTTTAGCGAGCTTTTCGTCACACACTTCATTGAAGGTCAGTGATACAAGAGGTCCTCGCCAAGCCTCCTAAACATCAAACAGCAGGATGACGAGAGCTTAAGGTCGTATGTCACTCGGTTCAACAAGCAGACACTACTGATCGATGAAGCTATCGACAAGGTCCAGGTCACGGCCTTCACCAACGGACTCCAACCTAGAAAGTTCCTATTCTCAGTGTACAAGAACAACCCAAAGATCATGGCTAACATGTTATACCGAGTCACGAAGTATATGAACGCTGAGGATGTTGCGATTGCTAGAGGGGGCAGACCAAAGAAGCCAGAGAAGCATGACGATCTCCATCCAGAAAGGGGAAGGAAGATAGTCAGAACAAGCAATAGAAGGGATGAACGAAGGTCGAGGCCCCCACCAAGGTGAATGGCCAACTTCACTCCACTCAACGCCCCACTCGATCAAGTCCCGATGCAGATCAAGGATGACCCAGCTCTAGCGTGACCCGATAAGCTAAAAATCGACCATCGGCACGACACCTCAAATTGCTATAACCTAAAGCAACCAATCGAATCCCTCCTTAGGCAGGGAAAATTGCAATGATTTGTAGGGAGAGAAAGGGCAAAAGAAAACCCACCAAGGGACCAAGAGCCAAACTGATGGGTTGAGGAGTGATCTAGGGCCCCACTTGGAGAAATAAAAGTGATCATCGGGGGTTGCACAATGATTGGATCCTCAAGGAAGACGTACCTACGAATGGTGCAAAATGTCCAACTCACTGATCATCCGCCTAAGTTTTCTCAGCTGGATAATCCAATGATCAGCTTCACTAAGGAGGATGCCCGATAGGTCCATCACCCACATGATGATGCCTTAGTGAACAATCTGACCATTGCGGACGTTAATACCCGACAGGTCCTAGTGGACCATGGAAGCTCAACTGACATCCTTTAATATCAAGCCTTCCAACAGATCAAGATCGATAAAGAATGACTTACACCAACAGACGCCCTGCTAGTGGGTTTCGGTGGAACAAAGCTCGTACCCATCGGATCTATCACATTTCCGATCACCATCGGCACCTATTTTCAACAGATCACAAAAGGATGTCACTTTCATAGTAGTAGATTGCTCGTCAGCCTACAATGCCATCATAGGACGACCAACGCTTAACAAATAGAGGGCAGCCACCTCCATATATCACCTATTATTGAAATTCCCGACGAAGTATGGGATAAAAGAGGCCCGAGAATATCAGGTGTCAATCCGTGAATGCTATGTGGCCATGTAGGAGATGGATGAACAAGTAACCACCATGAACATTGAAGAGAAACGGGTGAATGTAGGGCCGACAAAAGCATTAGAGATCATCTTCCTGGATGAAAGATGCCCAGATCAAGTTACTCGCATCGGCACACAAGTCGACCCTTCGATTCAAAATGAGCTAATCCTTTTCCTACGAAAAAACTTGGACATCTTCACTAGGAAACATGAAGATATGCCCCAAATCGACCCAAGCATCATGGTCTATCAGCTCAATATTTCCCCATCCTTTTCACCCGTCCACCAAAAGAAATGGGTCTTTATCCAAGAAAGGGACAATGCCATAGCTGAAAAGGTTTATAAACTGTTGGATGTAGGCTTCATCAGAGAAGTTTACTACCCTGAATAGTTGGCCAACGTGGTTATCGTCAAAAAAGCAAATGGAAAGTGGAGAATGTGTGTAGACTTTACTAACCTAAATAAAACTTTCCCGAAGTATAGCTACCCCCTTCCACAGATCAATCTCCTCTTGGATTCGACAGTTAGACATCAATTGTTAAGTTTCATGGATACTTTCTCCTAATATAACTAGATCAAGCTTGAGGAATCAGACCAAGAGAAGATGTTGTTCGTCACTAGCTAAGGCCTTTTTTGCTACAAGGTCATGCCCTTCGGATTAAAGAATGCAGGAGCAACATACTAAGGGCTTGTGAACAAGATGTTTGCCTTGCAGATCAGACGGAACATTAAGGTATACGTAGACGACATACTGGTGAAAAGAAAAGAAGAGGATCACTACCTAAGTGATCTTGTGGAAACGTTTGAGACTCTTTACCTCTACGGAATGAAGCTCATCCCCAGTACATGTGCATTCGGGGTATCGTCAGAAAAGTTCCTTTGCTTCATGGTATCCCAACGGGGTATCAAGGCCAATCTCGATAAGATCCAAGAAATCTTATAGTGGACCCTCCTGAGGAACGTCAAGGAGGTA
Organism: Castanopsis chinensis; assembly: GCA_032878915.1. NCBI lineage: Eukaryota > Viridiplantae > Streptophyta > Magnoliopsida > Fagales > Fagaceae > Castanopsis > Castanopsis chinensis. The sequence continues at coordinate 5,775,680 of JAVQMG010000113.1, forward strand.
CAAAGCCTAAACGGAAGAGTCACAATACTCAACAGATTCGTCTCAAGGGCAACGGACAAGTGCCTACCATTCTTTAAAACCCTGAGGAAAGCTTTTAAATGGACCAACGAATGTTAGAGAGCATTTGAAGAGTTGAAGGTATACTTGGCCTCCCCACCACTCCTAAGTCCATCAAAACCCAATGAAGATCTCTTCCTATATTTAGCTATGTCTCCCACAGCCATCAGTTTAGCCCTAACCTAACAAAAAGATCACGTACAATTGCCAGTGTACTCACAAGCTGAGCACTCAGGGGGATGAAGGCAAGATACCTACCTATGGAGAAGCTAGCTTTTGCTTTGATCACAGCAGCCCGCAAGCTCAGGCCATACTTCCAAGCTCATACCATAGTGGTTCAAAAGGACAAGCCTCTCTAAAAGGCAATGGATAATCTAGAGGCCGCAGGACAATTGGTCTTATGGGCGATAGAACTTAGCAAATTTGACATATAGTACCGCTCAAGAACCGCGATTAAAGCCCAAGCCTTAGCTGACTTCATCACAGAATTCACGATAGGCAAAACCCACGACTAGGGGGCAACCCTTGGAAGGTTCAAACGGACGAATAATCCAACAAACGGGCTAAAGGGATCAGAGTGGTCCTTCAATCCCCTGAAGGGGAAATCATCAAATGCGCCATCCGACTCCAATTCTCGACAACCAATAATAAGGCCGAATACAAGGCCATCCTCATGGGGCTTGACTTGGTTAAATTAGCTGGTGCCTCATCAGTCGTCCTTCATAGCGACTCCCAGGTTGTCATTGGGCATATCAATGGGGATTACAAAGCCAAGGGCAAACGAATGAAAAAGTATCTCAACCTTATTAGAAGATGGACGAATCAAACCTTTGCGGTGAAATTGTTACAAGTTTCAAGAGAAGAAAATGAATACGCCGATCGATTGGCCAAAGCTGCATCCGCGGAACACATTATGATCGACCAACAAATCCTATCCTTCGTTCTGTAGCTCCCTACCATTGAGGAGTTGGAGATATAGATGATTCCAAAGGGCGTTGACTGGACAACTCTGATCGTCTCTTACCTTAAGAACGGGACACTTCCCGAAAACCGCGATGAATCTCGACGATTGAGTGTTCAAGCAGCATGCTTCTTGCTGATAGCGGATGTGCTATACAAGAGAGGTTTCTCCTGACCATACTTAAGGTGTTTAATCCCCCAAAGAAGCAGACTATATCATGAGGGAAGTCCATGAAGAGGTGTGCAGAAACCACTCAGGGACGTGGTCATTGGTCCACAAACTTATACGAGCAGGGTACTATTGGCCTACAATGTACAAAGATGCCCAATCCTACATAAAGGCATGTAAAAAGTGCCAACACTTTAGCAATATCATAAGGCAACCGTCCGAACCACTCTTCCCGATGAATGCCCCATGGCCTTTCACTCAATAGGGACTGGACATCATGGGACCCTTTCCAATGACAATACAACAACTCAAGTTCCTAGTTATGGGATCGACTACTTCACCAAATGGGTAGAAGCAAAACCATTGACAACCATCATGTAAAAAGTGCCAACACTTTAGTAATATCATAAGGCAACCGTCCGAACCACTCTTCCCGATGAATGCCCCATGGCCTTTCACTCAATGGGGACTGGACATCATGGGACCCTTTCCAATGACAATACAACAACTCAAGTTCCTAGTTATGGGATCGACTACTTCACCAAATGGGTAGAAGCAAAACCATTGACAACAATCACGGAGACGAATGTCCGTAGCTTCGTCTAGAAGAGAATCATCTGCCGATTTGGGATCCCTAGAGTTTTCGTCTCTAACAATGGCAAATAGTTAGGCAACGAGGATCAAAAACCACTACTCTTCACCCGTTCACTCATATGCCAATGGGCAAGTTGAGGTTACAAACCGATCTTTACTCAAACTGATCAAGACTTAGCTAGAGGAGGCAAATAGGATATGGCCAGATGAGCTACCAAGCGTCTTATAAGCATATAGAACAACCGTTCAGACACCTACAAGAGAAATACCGTTCTGTCTAGCATTCGGGAGCGAGGCTATCACCTCACAGAAGTAGGAATGGTAAGCTACAGGATCACCCACCATGACGAAGGGAAGAATGAGGAAGGGATCTGTCTGCACTTGGATTTGTTGGACGAGGTAAGAGTGGTTGCTGAGCAACAAATGACCAAATACCAAGACCTCATGGCCAAGCACTATAACACCAAGGTGAAGCCTTAACACTTCAGCATTGGGGACTTCATCTTGAGAAAAGTGACCATAGCCACCAAAGATCCCGCATTAGGGAAGTTAAGACCCAACTGGAGGGGCACCTACTACTTGGAGACACTTGACAGACAAAGGCTGCACCACCCTTGGAACACTGACGACCTCAAGAGATACTATCAGTAGTGCACTAGCAACAACTTCTAGCAGCAACTTATGTTATCGCTTATAATTGATAGACCAATTTTTTGGCTAATCAGATAGCAAGTTATCCACCATTTTATTTAGTTATTTTTAAAAGGAACTATTATTATCTACAAATGAGGAAAGGCTTATAAAAATCAAAACCCTACTTTGAGGGAAAACAGACAATTAAGGATGCCCTCGCGCACCTGATCAAATCTTAAGTTCTACCTAGGAGATGGAGAGGCGATCAAGGATGCCCTCACGCACCTGATCAAATCCTAAGTCCTACCTAAGGGATGGACAGACAAGGATGCCCTCGCACACCAAATCAAATCCTAAGTCCTACCTAAAGATTGAACAGATGATCGAGGGTGGGCATAAGCATATTTGGTCCTTTCAAAAACTCAAAAAAGGCTAAACCAAAGATTCAACAATAAGCTAAGAGCAAACTGACAATACAATAAATCAAAGTAAACAGACAAACATCAACACTTGTGCAAAATATATTATAAAACTTTAAAGTGTCAACCCAAAACTAGGGGCAAAGATGAAGTTAATCCCTAAAATAAAGGGCCCTCATTGTTTTTAAGTTACATACAAAAAGTTGACAAAAATAGAGAGTACAGATAAAAAATTTTCAAGGACTAACAAGAAGGTTGTTAGCCTGCATTGGAGGGTTCACGGGATCGTCAGCCACCGCACCTGGTCCCGTTGGTCACCACCACCTCTTCGTCGGTGTCCACGTCGTTCAGAATGGCTCAGCAGCAGGAGTCGTTAGGGTAGTCATGTAAATCTAGATTTAGGAGAAGTCCAAGTTTGGGAACATGAGAGTGGCCTATTTGCAGAAGTCCCCAACCCCATCTGCATAGTTATCCCCCATTTCATTGAAATAGGGTAGGGATCCCTAATACTGTTCAATAGCCTCCTCTTTCACTTTTTCTATGTGCTCATGGAGTGCAGCCACTTCAGATTTCAACTGGGTATTCTCCTTCACCAGATTGTCAGTCTAATGGGTCATCCCGCTCAATTTGGCCTTTAGGTTAATCAACTCCTGGCCAAGGGTCCAAGAAGATTCTTTGAATTTCTTCAAGGCATTTGCTTCAACCCTATGCGATCCTTTAAGCATTTGGTCAATGCCTCCTTAGAAGCACAACTGACTTGTAAAGCTCGCATCCTCACCAAGCCCTAGGTAAGCAAGGACTATTAAGTGTCAAAAAGGGACAATCAAAGCAAAGAGATGATCAAAGCAAAGGGACTATTCAACAGCAAAGGGACAAATGAAATAGACTTACCCTCATCATGTCTTGGAGACCGGAGTCATCGAAAGGGTCAGTCTCATGTTCTGAACACTCGTCTAGGTCAGCGTCCCGAACAATGGAGCGGGCAATGTTCACAGTATACTCCCTATTCTTCACTAGCAGAGGAAAAGGGGGAGGAACAAAGCAGCCTTGGGAGGTCATGAGACCCTTACCAACTCCATGACAAGGAGCATCAGCAGCTACCTCGCTTGCCTCCGCACGAATGGCCAAACTATTAGCCCCTTTGCCCAATGACGGAGCATCGAGAGTGTGCTTCCTTTTCTTGGAGGCATGAGGGGGTTGGGCCAATGATCCACCACCGTGAGCTCTCAAGGTGGCAGCCTTCTTTTTTGCTGCTTGCTTGTTCTTCACTGACTCCATCTCTGAAACTGACAGGTGGGTTAGAAAATGCACAAGTCTAGGACTAAATCAAGATAAGCACAACAAGCAAAAGAAAAAATAGTAAAAAACTTATGAACTCTCGAGAAATGGTCCAATTGTCAGGCTTCCTTAGAAGGGAAAGGTTCACCACAATAGGTGTAAAGCGTGTCCAAATTAACAAGCTTCTTCCAAGATCTCTCCTCAAAGGGAATCTCAAAACCCGTCTCCAAAAATGCCTCTTGCTTAGGGAGGATCGTAGGGCAAGCTTTGGCTGAAATAAAACAAAAAATGGGTTATTTCAACAATTAGTGTCTACCAAGGATCTACATAGACTGACGACTCGAGAGGAAACCAACAACTCACCAGACTTAAGTAGTTGCCCCCTAGAATGGTCTTAAAAAGACCCTATACTATTCCACTCGTCAAAACGACAAACCCAATTAACTCCTTGCACAAAGAAAATGTGGGCCTTCCACTGATTGTTAGAATTGGGCATGTCAAATATCAGCCTTAGGGTAGCCCAACGACACACAAAGTTGTAAAAACCCTTGGATCAAGGAAGTTCCTAGGTTTGTAACAATAGAAAAACTCCTCCAAAGTGAGGGAGCGGTTGCCCCCACTAAGTTAACCCCCATAGCACCTCAGCTCTGATGAAGATCCTCCAAGTATTCGGGGCTATCTGACTAACAGACACACCCAGGTAAGAGGCTAACCAATGATGCAAGGTGGAGAAAAGCAGACAAAGCCCCGCTATAAAAGTAGTCTTGTAAAAGCCTACGTCAGATGACTTCCGGTCATAACAATTCTCTCTTAAATCACCCTTCCTAATAGGCACATTTTCAAGGATCTAAAAATGGGGTCTTAGCCCGCTAAAGACCTCATCATTTATATCTACGGGGAAGTCATGGATGGACCAATTGTCGAGCAGAATGACCTCCCGTGGTTGTCGCCCCGACAGGCTAGCCTTCCCCTACGAGGATTCTGAGGACGAACTCTTATCGGATACCGAAAAGTCATCAGAAGAATACTCGAGCCTAGGACTAGACAAGTCGTCGTCTGAACCCATGCGGATCGACGGGGTACGCTCACTCATCGCTTCACTATCTCCAGATATCCTTCACCTACAAGAAAAGAATGAAAGCTAAGATTCTATTCCTCTTCCTAATTGTACAAACCAACAAAAAAGAAAGGAATGGAGAAAGAAAGAATAGATATAATCATAATAAATGTACCAACGGAGCATACCTAGGAAACAAACGAACAGAAAAATCGACAAAGCAAGGATGTCGACTATGCTAGGAAACTGATGAAGCTCGAAACCAATGATTGAGCTTTGGATTGATACGGAAGAACTTTCAGCAAATAAGGACAATAACGACATTGGGCTATTTATAGGATGACATGGCACAGAAAACGAAGCGTCGCGACACTTGATTCCACGAGTCAGAGGATGACACGTGTCACAAGCCTCATAAAAAACACATAATTGCCCCTATTTATGACGCATAAGCATTTATGACAATTCTACGACCCGTCAACCATCCCGACGACTCACGGAATGGGGGGCAGCTGATGAGAAAAATTTTGGACCTACCCTAGAAAGAGATGACTAAAACTTGGAAGAGAGAATCGCCTTTCAAAAGGGACGGTCAACCCCTACATGGGAAGATCAGTCCCAGAGGGATGGTCAGCCCCAACAAGGACGACCCTTTGGAGGGTCGTCGGTCTAGACGATTCTTGGACTGGACTAACCCTCCCCGAGGGTTTCCCCGCAACTGTGTAGGGCCCATCCACACGTCCTTACATTGAAATTACTTGCATACCATGACCAAAGATCCCACCGCGCAATCAAATCTCCTATATATGGGAAGGTGATCCCAAGTATCTTGGGATCCTTTTCTCTACAAGGAAATTCTCCGATATCAAGGGATTCGGGTCAACTCTTCACCACTATATAAACCATAAACCTTACATTTCTTGAGGTACATGAATTCTCCCTAGCTCTTACATTCTTGAGTTCTTGGAAATTCTCCTATCACTAAATTAACCTTCAGAAAAGTCCTTGGCTGGTACCCCACCGGTTCCATTTGATTGATTCTTCTCTTTTGTTCTTTAGGTACACCCATTGGCATGTGTGTGGACGATCACTGACAATTTTTGTGCATCATCACAACTCATTAAAATAATATAAACTACAACATCAAATAATATAAAAAATCATGTTCTTTCTCTTCTCTTTCTTTTCTTTTTCCTCTCTTCACCTTTCTTAACTAAAATAATAGTATTTTTTTTTTTTACATCCAAGTGAATAGTTGGTTCTATATATAAGAACCAACTGGTCACAAGTTCAAAAATTTTTTAAGAACCCATACTCAGATGGAGCAACATTTTTGAGGTTTTAGATGTAAAATAGCAACTGGGGGTGTTTACACCCCCCAATGCTATTGCTCTATATGGAGCTTTATTGCACCCATCTCCACCTTGAGATCTAGATTGCACCCTTTCCCGCCTTGAGGAGCTTTGCCGTGATGGTCTTAGATCTAGAAACTTCGATTCTTCTTCTAAATTTCGCAAGTAATTTGCTGTGTTTTTGTGATTCACGGTTGTTAAGAAATTTGTATTTGGTTTTCTGATGGAAACTTGAGAATTTGAATTTGGGTTCTTGAAATTTTCAAGTTTCTATAAAAGAGGATTTTTTTTTTTTTTTTTACGTCATGCCAAACAAAAAATGGATTCCGTAGCACTCTTAGGAACTCAACCAAAAACCAAAAAAGCAAATGTTTTAAAATAAAAACATTTTACATGGAAACAAATAGAATCTTATGTATAAATTGAACCCTTTTTTTTTTTGGATTCCAGCCCTATTTTCAAGATTACAATTAAATACAAGAAAAAGTGTCAAGATTTGAAAAACATCTTAGAAAACAAAGAATTTGTGAGAAAACATTTTTTGTATGGAGTAGTATTCTATTTAGAATTGATCTTTGTCCTGGCATATTGTTAAATTTTTTATACTTTTGTCTAATATAAGTTCTTGTGAAGTTGAGGGACAAAGGACGGGCTTCAAATTTTCAAAAAAGAATTTTACATACATATACACTTAAAAAATACTATAGTAAAATTATATCTTGGAAAAAGAAAAAAAAAAAAAAGATTTTATGCTTCAATTTTTCCTTATGTACAATAGATAGTGACATTTCTAATTTTACGTTGTGGAAAAGGGAAATTTTAACTTCAAACTTTGATTTTGTTTTACTTCTATATCTATTGTTTAATTTATTCTATCTAATAAAAGTCGTACTTCTGCCAAAGCTTCAAATTTCCACGTAAAGAAGTTTTTCCAAAAGGGCATGTGTGAATGATATATAAGATTCTTCATCATGTCTGGAGGGCCTTAAAGCAAACTTAATCTTTACTCTATCCTTAAATTTGGTCCATTGTCACAATCATTCTTCATCATTACAAGATTCTCAAGGAAAAAAAAATAGTAATCTTCATCATTACATGAAAGGTCACGAGTCAAAAAGAATTGCTATAAAATAGGATAACTGATTAGAATATTCTAACATTAATTAGTTCATATAATTGTGGGAGGCCATTGCCCAAACAAAAGTGTATATAACACTGTGTGTAATAATTTTTCCATAATTCCAATGTCGAAGATAAAAGTGAAATAATCAACCCCAACAGAAACTCATTATCAAAAAGATATCTTGTTCATCTAACCTATGCATAATCAATTTCTCTCATAACATATATACCTCACACAATTATGAAATCTATATATAATGAGAAGTACTTTTTTTTTGGGTGAAAATCATGAGAAGTACTTTGTTGTATGTACCGAATATAAGATAAATAAGATAATGAACAATATTATCAAGATTGCATAATGAACAGCTGTGGAAGCTCGTTGATCCTTTCAAAAACTTTTTCACATAAAGCTTGCCAATACACGAAAGCACCAAGCCACAAAGGACCCTCTACACCATGACTCACAAACTCAACAAACCCTCCCAATCCTTGTTTCTCTTCTTTCTTCCCTCAGTAGTCACCCACAAACTCCTTTTTCCCTATTTTGGCACTTTCTGTAAGCCTTCTATCTTCTTTTTTTGACGGTGCAAATTTAATGATATTGTCCCGCACAAAACAAATTCTCACCCCTTAAGCTTAACTAGAGAGTCGCAAAAACTTTAGGGCAAAAGACAGAAACCATATGTCGCCCATTTTATCTATAATCCATATCATGCAGTACTGTATTGTAGCGGTAGGTCCTCCTTTGATGGTTCTGTAATCTGGGGTTGTAGACCTTGAAGTGTGTGACCAAATATTTTTTTAGGAGAATTTGATATCTATATATTTAATAGCCAAAGGTTAAATTAAATCTAATTAAATTTTAATCGGATTTTCAAATTTTGCACTACATGTCTTATTTAATTTTTAATTTTGTGCTAAGTGAATTATCTATACTATCTAATAATTTATACTATGTATATAAAACCAAAGTCTCTGAAACTCTCATAATTTTCCACATCAGCATAATATTTAAATAAAATTATCATTTTATTTAAATAAAATTATTATTTTTAGTTCAAATTTAACCAAGAGTAAAACTTTATCTCTCTAATAAGTTCAAATTAAACTCAAACTCATCATTATCATTTTTTTTAAAATAAAATTATTTTTACTTAATCAAAATTTAACAAGGAGTGAAACTCTATCTCTCTAACAAATCCAATTTAAACTCAAATTCCAACGTTAATAATCTATCTAAAAATAAAAATTATGATAGGACTCAAAAAAAAAAAAATAACGTTGAAAAAAAGAGACTCACGTTGATAATCGTGAGTTTGGTTTTTGGGTTGAAATTTCTACTATTTTTTTTTTATATTGTACATGACAGATAAAGCATCTCAATTTTTTTGGAGAAAAATAAAAAATGTAACCTATGTCTTCCAGCCTAGGGAACGATAAATTTTTATTTGGTATGCTATATATAAATTTGTAAAATTTGGTTTGATTTTGAAGTAGAAGTTGAGGATTCTATAAATTTTGAAGTTTTAAGTCTTGGAGTTTTTGGTATTTGCATCTCAGTAGATTGATCTTAATTCTTCACCTTAAATACTTTTTATTTAGGTTCATGTAATTTTTTTTTTCTTGTTAAAAGCTATATTTTTGGTTGATTAATTATTTACTTGGATTAATTTCAATTTTTTTTTTTCAGAATGTCTATTTACTCATTGTTGGATTTTTTTTTTCATAATTAATAGTTTTTCTGTGCATTGCACGGGTTATCGACTAATAGTAGATGAAACTGAAAGAAACTCAAATTAGAATTCCAAATTAAAGTTCCAATTTTGTGGCATGTGTCCTAAATTATTTATTCTTAAAAAGTTTTACTTCTTAATTTTAGAATAAAATGTGAGACTACATTATATATATTCATCCAAGTGAATTATTAGGTACAAAAACCAAAGAGCCTAGAATAAATGAATCATAAAAAAAAAAAAAAGTGATTCACAATAATTTTACTAAAAAAAAAACAATTTACATTTTATAAAGAGTTAAAAAATATATAGAAATGACTATCAATAATATTTAAATTATATATATAGGAATAATTATATATCTTATTGTATATCTTTAAGTGTATCCATGCATATGCATAGAGTTACAAGCTAGATAAGTGTAAAAATCAAAAAGTCTAAATCCAGTTAAATTCTAAATTGGATTTCACTTGAAGTTTAATTTTCCGCCATGTGTCCATCTAAATTTTTAATTTTTGTGACAAGTGAATTTTTTGGGTGCAAAAATCGAAAAGTATAAAATATATTAAATACTAAACCATATATATATATATATATATATATATATAATGAAAAATCATTACATATTTTAGAAATATATGGTTTTAAAAAAAGTGTAAGCTAATACTATGTATAATTTAAACTGCATAATTGTATTATTTTTACTTATACCCATGCATATGCACGGGGCTATATTTATATATTAATAAACAAAGTTTTAAAAAAATCTAATTAGATTCTACAATTAAAGTCCAATTTTGCGCCATATATCATAAATTATTTATTTTTAGAGAAAGTTTTATTTCTTAATTTTGGAATCAAATGTGGGACCACATTATAAATATCCACCCAAGTAAATTATTGCATACAAAAATCAAAGAGTTTAGAATTAATGAACATAAATTTTTCTAAAAAAATGGGCAGTTTATATATTCTACCTAATAATATTCTTACAAGACTTATAAAGAGTTAAAAAATATATATATAAAAATGACTATTAATAATGTTTAAATTATATATAAAAATTATAATATACAACTTAATGAATTTAATGAATTTCTTTTGAGTATATCTATGTATCTACATGAGAGTTACAAGTTTTATTAACAGCCAATCCAAACCAAATACGATGGTTGAACATATTTGGTTTATCGTCAGGGGGGGGGGGGGGGGTGTTGATTACCATTTGTGCCTGTCCAGTCTGTTGTGCAGAGACTACAAGCTATGACACTTGGCAACGAAATAAAAACTCTTCGAGGGCCAATTAATATTAAATGTCTGGATTCAGTTAACTAATCAATAATCATAAGCAGTTAGTTTGTCGTGTATTGTTTAAGCTCGGACATCTTTTTTAAAAAAAATGGCTATTTCTTCCATTGGTTGTGAAGAAAGAAATATGATAACACAAGGGAAAACAATTCTTTAGAATTTAAGGTTGTTTGGCTGGCAATTGTGATCTAGATGAAAAGGTGAACTCCCATTTTAAATTGCTACACGCTCGCTATTGATACAAAGGTGAACTCCCGTGACATACTGAGTGTATGCATTTGGATTAAGCTTTTCTTTTCTTTTCTTTTTTTCTTTTTTTTTTTTTTTTTTCTATGTACAACTTTTTAAAACGTATGAGAGTTTTTTTCTGTAGAATCAATGGCTATTACTATTGGCTTTCAGACATTTGGAATTTAAACATCCAACTCCAGTCTCCAATATATGATTTTTTTTTTTCTCCAAGCACAGAAAAGGCTCTTCCTCCACCAATCAAGTTTGTTTTAAATCGCTTTACGTCAAGATTAAATGAACAATCTATCTTCAGTAAATACTAAATAGGACAAATATTATTTTAGACTTCCGATATGAAACTGATGATTTATGTTTACTTCCATTACTTTGAATTCCTCCTGCTAACAGGATGGAATACGCATTATTCATCTAGCAGAGATAAATGGTAAGATTCTCAAGCTCACGCAAAGAACAATCCTGCTGATCATTGGTTAATTCGATGTGCCAGAACAAGCATAGTAGGGAAAAAAATTGTGAGCTACTCACCTGTTTCTTTCCACCATACTTCTTACACGTTGCAAAACACGAACAAACTCATAAAACAGTGAGAAGTCAAAACCTATGAGAGAGTCATCTTCTACAGCCATTTTAGAACTTGGGAAGTGAATGCATGGGTTCTGACAAATGACGAAGTCAAAACCGCCAAATTTTTTAATGAGATTCTCAATCTTGTTACTTGTTAGCTTCTGAATGTCTTCAATCTGCACCAACTCCCCAGTTTGTCCACTACTTTGCCACCACCTTCTGAGAATCATCCTCTTTGTTTCAGAAGTTTCTACAGACACAACACCTTTCAAAGGAATGCCAAGCTGGTTTAAAGTGATTTCTGCCCCACCAATTCCACTATATAATGACAACACTGTTAACCCTCCTGGGTACATTGACTTCAACACAGAGAGATGATAGCCCAACGTGTCTGTCTGGAGGCAGTATTTGAGTAATTGAAGCCTATCTGTTAAACTACTCTCAGCAGCTTGCGTGTGATTTAATGGATAGCCTAGAATACGCTCTATATGTTCAGGTTCCATAGGAGCCAATTTATACTGGCCAACCCACACAAGATTTAATGTCCGGCAATGATGAAGGAGATCTCTCTGCTGTTCAGATGAGAGCAGTCCTTGAGAATCAGTTAACATCCTTCCAAGCCTATCACAGAGCAGAGATGTTCCACTGGTTCCAGAACTGATGCAGTTTAACTGCTTCCTTGTATCCCACGATGGCCACCATTGCTTAGTATGTGGTATAGCGTCTTCGATGGTCATTGGAGGCTTTGGAAGGAGGTGAAACCTATTTTCAGTAGGAAGATTGTGTACATAGCCTTCTTTTCTACTCAAGGCTGAGAAAAACTGGGTATTAACAAATTCAGGCTCAAGGGCATATAAGAACTGTGAAATTTTTGCCCAAGAGTCATGAGATATATTCACAACATTTGCATAACAGAAATATGGAGGTTTAGCTACCATTCGATCAAGACTCTTGGACAGATTTTCTCTGAATAGATTCGGCCTTCCATATTTGGTGATTTTTGGGTCTACTTTTTCTTCAATCCACGTAGAGTCAACAAAAGAACTCGAGTCATCAATATTCTCCTGTTTCGGTCTTTTCCCCTTATTATTTCCCCCAAAATTAATATTCCTAGACTGAGAAACAGAATCTGGACAGTCATCAAAAGACTCTTGTTTTGGCCTTTTTCCTTTAAAGGTTTGCTCAATGTTGATATTTCTCAAATGAGATGCAGCAGCACCGTTGATATTTCTCGAATGAGATACAGCACTACTGTTGCTATTTCTAGAATGAGATACAGCACTACCGTTGATATTTCTCGAATGAGATACAGCACTGTTGATATTTCTCAAATGAGCTACGGAACCATTCATATTTCTCAAATGAGAAACAGCATCGAAACTAAAATCCTCTGTCTTCACTTTTACAGTTCCAAAAGCATATGAGGAATACTGCACCAAAAAGTTTTTATGGTTAGTAAACAGTAAACCAACTAATAGAAGAGAATACCATACAAGAGCATAATTTCATAGCATGCACAGAAAAAACCAAACGTATAATACACATCACAACCTGTACAGAACTTTCAGGTATGACCAAAAATTTGAATGCGAGTAAGAATAACTGAACTGAGAGCTTAAAACACAGGAGACAAGGTATGTGACCACTGAGAAGGAAACCCTAATCTGTAAGGTTATGCATGTCATAGACCTTATATAACCAGGAGTGCCATCTATGACATTAACATCAAGGTGGGCAACATGGTGTTCGAAATAAAGCTGCCAATTTGAATGAACAACCAAAATGTTTATAAACAATATTAAGCCACATAATAGGAACTATCGCTGGAGAACTACCAATATCAGGAAAAAGCAATAGGAAGCTAAATTCAGAAAACTTTTAAAAAGTAATAACTTTTCTGATAGGTTTAAAATGAAAAGATTAACAACTTCATTGCGAGAATGAACTAAAACCTCAGATCCTCCAACACAGCTCTTAGAAATTTGATCTGCAAAAATGGAGTCAGCAAGTTCTGAAACTGGAATCTCTGAACCTGAAATACAGCACATAAGCAACAAGTCAGGGTTGGAAACAAGCTAAACATGTAGTCCCTAGCATTTTTTTTATCATTTAAAATAACTAAATCAGCACCAGTCAAAAGCTTGGATATTGTGTGGATTTGTGGAAAGTCTCATACTTGTCAAAATATGAATTGTATTGTGAATTGATACATTTCTTTTCTTTGTTTCTTTCTTTTTTATTTTTTTGGTATCAGGTAGTGTATTGTAAGATTCACAGATGCTTTATAAAATAATTTAAAAGAATTATAAATAACCTATATAAAAGGTATATTTATTATAAATTGGGAACATGTTGAACTAATGACTAATTTAATCATCACTTGTGTAATAATATTTAACAAAGCTATCTAAATAGACTACACTATATATATTCATAACAACATTCAAATCGGTCAAACTCAAAAGTAATAATATATGAGATATATGCCAAAATAATAATTTCTTTCTCATCATAATCATCATCTTGCCTAATCAACTTCATCCCCATAGTCCAAGTCAATGTTATCATTATTTTCATCATATTGCAAAGTCCTTTTTTTATTGACATCTTCATCATTTTCTTTGATAGGTAATCAGAAAGCTTTTATAAATGATAGAAAAAAAAGACATACAAGAAGTTCATGATGATGAACAACAAGAAAAATGCTATCAGGAAACTAAGTTAAGGGAGAACAAAAACTCAGATAGAGAAGTACAATTAGTAAAACCCCAACAACGAGACTACTCCAAAAGACTACGCTGGCATAAAAGCTTTAACTCAACCAACGTCTTCTCTTTGTCCTCAAAGGATCGGCGATTTCGATCCAACCACACAATCCACATTAAGCACCCTGGAACCAAGTTTCATATGTCCAACTTATGCTTCCCATGCCACTGATGCCAGCTAGATATCAAACCCGCCACCGATCCTGGCATAACCCACAGGATACCAAAAGCCTGAAGCAAACAAGTCCATAGGAAATGGGTAATAGGGCAATGGAGAAGAAGGTGGTTAACCGACTCCCCGTCACTACAACACATACAACACCTATTAGCCAAAGGGCGTCTCTTAAGCATAAGGTTATCCAAAGTGAGGATCCGACCATGAGTAGCAGCCCACAGAAAGAACGCCACACGCTTAGGGATCTTTGGTTTCCAAACCCCCCTCCAAGGAAGCCAAGAATTTGAAGCACCCCGGATCGTAAGGTAATAAGACCAAGAGTCAAACTTACCATCTCCTTTAAGCCGCCAGTAAAGGGTATCTCTTCTACTACCCTGAGGAATACGAGTTTGGATAAGCCGAAGAAGAGAATATGAAGCAGCCAACTCCCAATCTTCAAAAGCTCTATAAAACGTTAAATTCCACACTCTAACATTACCCCTTTCTGGAATCCACAGAACCTCAGAGATACAGGCATCCTTGACCGCTGAACACACATAGAGCTCAGGATAGAGAACTTTTAGAGTAGCGTCACCAATCCACCTGCCATGCCAAAAGCGGATACGAGTGCTTTCCCCCACTATAAAAGATAGATGCTTAGAAAAGCTCTCCCAACCTTCATTAATGCTTCTCCATAGGCCACACCCATGGGACCTCCTACAAACGTTAGTCCTCCACCCCCCTTGTCCCTCGCCATATTTTGAAGAGATGACACGACGCCATAGGTGGGTAACTTCATGGCCATATCTCCACAGCCACTTCCCTAATAAAGCCTTATTAAACGGCACCACTTTTCTTATCCCCAAACCACCCATCTCAACGGGTAAACACACCTTATCCCATGCCACCAAAGGATATTTGAAACCCCCCTCAGAAGACCCCCAAAGGAAATTCTTCTGAATACTTTCCAATCTATTTGTCACAGCTTTAGGGATAGTAAAGAGAGATAAAAAATATGTCAGGAGACTTGAGAGAGTACTCTTTAGTAACATGAGTCAAACACCCTTAGATAAATAGAGACACTTCCACCCAGAAAGCCTCTTCTCCATCTTCTCCAAAATGGGATTCCAAATCGAGGCTGACTTAAAAGAAGATCCCATCTCCAACATTTACCAACTCTTTTTATTCTCCTATCTCAATAACTTTTTCTTATTTTCTGCATGCTTCTTCTTCGCATCCTAGTTTCTAGGAATTATAAAAAAAATAAGAAAAAATAATTATATTGTCATTTAGTAGTTTACTCACAATTTAAAAAGAAAATTGGAAAAGTGAAAGTGAAGTGTCAAGTGTCAAGTGTCGAGATCCAAATTTTGTAAAAAAGCGAGAGGAGGCGAGAAAACTCATGGACATGTTCTTAAATTTGGCTCAATCAAGTAGCCCAATAATCTTGTAAAAAAAATTCTCACTTGTTGGATTCAAGTTAAAGAACAAACATTAACACAAAAAAAATAAATAAATAAATAAATAAATTAAAAAAAATTTAAACCTAAAAGTCTATGTATCATCTAACATGTACTTTTCTTTATATAGTTAAATGCTGAAGTGTACAATACATATGATACACATCTATGTACATATGATTCATGAGCATGGTTGAAACGTATGTATGATATGGTACTTTTTTCATTAGATCCGATACATATCACATTGCGTATTGTTTGATACTAACAGTTATGGTAGGAAAACATACTTGTCAATGAAAAATGGAATTAAAAACCAAAAAATCAAAAAAAAAAAAAAAAAAACATTAAACTGATTTTATAAAGATACTTCTAACAGACGAGACTGAAATGTAGCACAAAAACACTGGAAAACACCGATTCTATGTATTAATTTCACTGGTTCATATAACAATCGATAGCAGCTGGGAATGGTACACAGCATTAATAGTCCTAGTTACAGTATTAGACAAAAGACAAAGCAACATATTGTCACTTTTCAAGCCCAGTAACCAATTAAGAAAAACAGAACTGTGGGAAGATTGCATGGACAAGAATAATAAAGTATACATGTGAAAACAGACCAGAATAAAACAAGCCAACCATCATTCTCTGTACGGAAAATAAATTGTTAACAATTTCATCAACAGCCATCTACCATTAGAAGCCCAACAATATCGCATATAAAGAAGATATTCAAGGAAAGTGTTTTCCCTGAAATTGAACTGCCAAAAGCCCTAAGATTAATTCTAAATGAAATAAATTGTAAGCCTAGAATACATACCTACAAAACTTCTGGAAGGTAAATTAGTTTTTATGAGTCATCAGACAAATCTCATCAGATACAGTAGCTCATCCTGTACTTGCATGCAGTTCTATTCTAATTGGATAGACTGAGTGAGACGCATGTGATTTCAGTAAAGATATTTAAATGAGCACAAAGGTCCAAAGAGTTCTTCCACAAAATTACGACCCTGACCCCCTACTGCCGAAAAAACAATAAGCTATCCTGTTCATCTTGGTTTATTATAGGGTTGAGCATTGTTTAGATAATATTCAAAATTATATAATTACATACCGTACTTCTCAATTGCTAATGAAACTTCACTCTCAGAGAAACCCATTTCAAGCAAACGCAGTGTTTTCTCCATAGTCCCAAACAGGGTTTCATTATTAGTATGCTGAGAATCAAAAGGTTAGATTGTTAGAAATTGCTTGAATCATATATAACATAGACATTGGGTGATAAATCTCCAAAAATAACATGACAGGGAATTTCATATGCCAAAAAAGAAGAAAACAAATTGTGCCAAACTTGGCACAAATATCTTCTAGAGACTCATTCATCTTACTCTCAGGGTAGTTTCAAACACCACGCACGTCTCTCATTCATAATTGATCATTTCGTTTCTCAAAAATGTCAAAAAAGCTATGCTTATGTAACAGCCCTATTAAAGGTGTGCCAAGCACAGAAGTAAATAAACTTATTTCCTTTTTCCAGTTTGTGAAAATACTTCTTCATTAAGCTGCATTTCAACCATAACAAGATGGTATCATAGTAAGATGTGAGAGAAAAATGGTCTTTGTGACCCCTGTGAATATCTCCAAAAAGAAAGGCAGTAAACTAGTGATAAATTATAGGGAATGTTACATAGGTATGTTCCATGCTATTATTACTTTCCTATTGTATAACTTTATAGAAGATCACATAAAGAAAATTTCAAGCAAACATTGACCACTCTAAATATGGGATTGTACTTGCATCATCCCAATCAAAACCAGAGAAGAAAAATTCAACGGATATCTAGTGAAATAACAGACCTGAGTTGAGGTTAACAAATTTCTTGTTTAACCCATCTTTGGAAATTGTCATCTAATGGATAACTTCTTGCCAAAGGGCTTTAGCTCAAATGGTACTTTCTCCCCTCAAATGAATGGGTGGAGGACGAGGTTGTGGTTTCAAAACCCACTGGTTGTGCGGGTAACTTTTCTATTTTATTTTTAATATAGGTAGATAGTGGAGGAGAGAGAGGTGGGGTTTAAACCACAGACATAGTGCACCACAAAGAATGCCATTACCGTTGGGCTATCACTTGAATTTCTAACTTCATCCCCCTGAGTTGTATCATCTGTGTCCTTTTCAAGCTCTTCAGCTATTTGGGCAGCAGTTATGAAGTCCACTAATTCAGTTATTTGAGCATCTTCACCTGAGAAATAACATAATGAGATGAACAAACTGATTAATTCAGTTACCGTGTAAGAATAAAGTTCTTCTATATTAGAAGAAGAGCAAAATTAAAGCCAAGATGAAGTCTCATAGCCCAAGTACTGCCACGTGTGAAAACTTCTTAAAGAAACTGTGTACCGACCAGATAAGTGTTGAAAACAAACACAAATCTGATATGACATGTCCCAAAGTTGAGTCAAATCTATTTATACTAGTAGTTTAACAGTTTCCTTCACAATCAAGCAGCAAAGAGACAAGCAGACACATGATTTCCATATCTCTACAGTGCTTCACCTTGACTCAAACATATCTCCTGGCTCCCTGAAAGTGTCAGCATTTATAACCCAAAACCAGAGCCTGTATAAATTCATTGGCTTATTTGGCTTCAAACACAAGCTGAGTAAAAATAACTTGTACCTAGAAAAAAAGTGAGGCTTAAAAAGTAGTACCCAGCCAAATAAGGCAAGCCACACACACACTAAACCATATGTAATTTATCATACCTCCCACTTTTATAGCTAGATCTCTCTGCAGTTTCACACTAGTACATTCCAAAATAATTATAGGCCACAAGAAGTAGAAATTTTTAGGCTCATCTATGCAAAAAAGAAGTCTCAATTGTAAACCAATCACACAAATGTATTTCCAAAGTTTGCAACACTCATAAAAAATTAATAATTATAAATATTAAAATTATAAAATAAAAAACCCAAAATGTATCCATTGACAGGCACAATACAATATGCTGACTCCAAATTTACTATTTTGATATCAAAAGCAACTTCAAGATACAAGTCTCATTGTAAAGCCATTAACATGCACTCAAATGTGTATTTCTACCCCCGCTACTGTAACAGTAACTAAACAATCCCCCAACACCCCAACTGAGAGATTGAGAGTGAGATTTTTAAATGAAGATTTCACAAATTTATACCTACCAAGCTTATCGATTGCAAATGCAACTTCATTTACAGAGAAATTCATCATCAGTAAGGATGCTCTTTTGTCATCACCAAATCCATTATGTACATCAGGCTCCTGCCAGAGATTGAAGATTATGCCAAATAACATGCAGCAAAAAAGGAACAGAAAAAAGTAATGACCTCTTCCTCCCTCCCCACACCAAAAAGGAAAAATTATTATCCAAAGCCAACCACAGCATTCCCCAGGTTAGCAATCTAGGTTTCCAAGATAGTTCAATTGATTTGTTAAAATAAATCACATATAAAAATTTGCAGTACCTCCTAATATGAGTCCTTCAGGATTACATAACGAAGGAAAAAAATTATCACATGAACCAGATGATAGCACTATGGCAGCAAGTAGGTTACCTCTTTCGGTTGAACAACTGTTGGAGTTGCAATTTCTGGACTACAAGGTTCCTTGTCATCAAACAAGCTATCTAGAGAATCTGATGACTCAGAATTTGATTTTTGAAGATCCTGTTTCATTCCAAAAAAGGTCATCTCTTGCCCATTAAAACTTCTGTAGCAAATATCAGAACAATAGCTCAACAGATGAGTGAAAAGTAAAGAGTAATTAAATTGGCTTATAGACTTGTAAGATTTATCATGGTGAACTGAAAAAATCAAACTGATTGATTACTATTTGGTTGGGCCACAACGACACTAACACACACTTGGTCAATCACCAAATTACTAAAATTCACAAAGAGTTTCTCCCCATCCTAGATAAAAATGTTCAGTATCTACTACTTTGTGAACTAGACATGTCAGCTTACCAAAATGGACTTATAAAAAAATTCATTATTTTGTACATGAAGGTGAAACAGGTTCTGTCGAAACATGAAACAGTAATAGAGCTGTTCATACCAATTTCAAAGTTCTCTTAAGTATACACATAAAAACTAGAAAGTATTGTGTGCTTAAAACTCAAACAAAGAAGATCAAACAATTTATAATATTTTTCTCTGAAAGAACAATGAGATGGTAAAGAAATTATTCGTTTACTTACAGAATATGCAATGAGAGTTTCCAATAACAAATCAGCATTCTCTTCACCTAAATATTAGAGAAAAGGACTCGTGAATAAATCTTGGTCAAGACATTGGTATATCATTTCAATTTTGTAAACTTAAAACATATGATAAAAAACTATACATTGAAGGTATCTTAAGGATGCTGGTGAAGCCATGGGGGGCCCAAATTTTGATGTGCATTAGTGTAGCTTTACTCCTATCCTAGTATATTGCATTGCCATTTTTCGCCCTACCAACACCTACCCACTTCCAAATAAGACAAAACATAACAACGTTTACATTTACACATGACATACCCTTTTCCTTGATCACTTTGTCAACAAGAGAGGGTAAGAATCCCATTCCAATAAAGAATGACTTTATACTGCTTCCAGATGAACTTGCAACATTGTCCTGGAATAGTAAAAAAATAAGGAATGTTAAGGAGCAAATTACTCATGCGCTAAGTCTCTAAGTCCAACTCCCAAAATTACTATATATTTGGGTTTTAAGAGGTTAAAAAAGCAAGGATGTGACAATTAATTCAGTTCAGAAGACTGAAAAAACTTGCTCAAGGAAAGGATAGTTGGAGTTCTTAAAAAATAATTGGACATACAACAAAAACAAATCTCAAAAAAATTTGCCACCATTGAATCAAATAAGAGGTGTAGAAATTCGGCAACAATTTAAAAAGAAATGGCCATACCCCAACATGCCTTGAGTACAGGGGTTCAGGTGGTAACTCAAAGTCCAAGATCTCTTCCTTTGGCACTATTGCTTTCTCAGCATTTGAATTCGAGGAATCCTATAGAATTCATATGTGAATATACAAATGCATTCAACTATCCCTAAGGACAAAGATTATCACTAAAACTTAGTCACATACCATGTCGAGATAAAAAAAATGCAACACTTCTTGAAAAGAATTGTTAGCAATCCACCACAAATTGCACCAATTAAGCCTCTAACAAAATGTCTGCAAAATAATAAGCAACCAAATCAGCCTGCAAACAAAACAAAACCAAAATCAATGTAGATATAAAATTTCGATTACTCTGAAAGCAGCAATTTCCATATCTTTTAGCCTATCATGTAATTTTTGCTTATGAATGTGAATTACTTCACTAATTTTGGTTATATAAGTTAAGGGCAAAACTTAGGTGCAGTATATTAGGATCCTCAGTTAAATTCAAACAAGTGACTACATTGACCAATAAAAACACAAATTACGTTATCTTTTCCAATGACAATTGAATTCAATGCAGCTATGTGTTTTAAATTATTTGGGAAACTTAATCTACTACAGCTAAGGATCTGTACCTAATTTTCACCTTAATTGCACTATTTTCCCCTTAATTATGGTGCAATTGTAATGTTCTCCTTAATCATCAAAAGTGAACAACATCCCCTTAACCATGGCTAATAAACACTTTCTCCCATGTTGTTATTTTCATCAAATTTAACAAGAAAGTCAGGAAAATATATATATATATATATATATATATATATCTGACAGAAATTTGAATTTTCCATTAAATTTAATGAAAATCCTGAAGCAGGCACAAAATGCTTATTACCTATAGTTAATGGGGAAGTTTAGAGGACATTACAACTTCACCATAGTTAAGGGAGCAAAGTGCAATTTGACCTCCCCCCCCTTCTTTTTTTTTAAGCAATGATATTTTACTGAAAAAAACTACTTCATGTCATAATGACCAGAGAAGAAGTATAACGAATTGTAAAGAATAAATTATCAACAATTTGCAAAGAGCCTTGTAACTCAACTGGCATCTCCTTGTGTTTTCAACAGAGAGGTTCGTATTCAAATTCCAAAAAAAAAATTGCCCTAAAATTAAGTTCTGTGCATAATTCAAAGCTAAGAAACATTTCGATCATTTTTATGGGCAAGTATGAACTACACTTAAATCTTCACCAAAAGAAAAACTTGTTTCCTTCTATTTTTTCCCCTTCCCTTTCGTTTTCTCAGAAACCAAACAAAATTGCAAACGAAAGGAAGAAAATTCCGAATCCAATTGAAGGAAAACGGAAGCGAACGCGAACCCTAATTGGTTGATACCATGCATGCACGAAATGAAAACCGGAACAAAATTGAAAGAGCGGGGTGAGAGTGCATGTGAGTGCGGTGGTCCGCGGCGTACCTGATCGGCGAGAGAGCGAAGCTCTTGAAGAGGCAGAGAGACAGCGCGTGGAGGACACACGCTCCCACAGTAGTCAGATAAGTCAAGAGCTGAGTAATTCGGTTCAGTTCATTTCAGTTCTGTCGCTTGAGTTCACTAACGCGACAAGAAGCAAAGTAAGAAGGAGAGAGTGTTGGGTACAGCGAGAGCTACGCGATCACTGGCGCGTAGGTCTGTTAAAGTGTTCACAGTGTCCTATGGAATCGATTCCTGACTGTGTTACTACTCAGTACTTACTAGTTTTTTTTTTTTTTTTTTTTTTTGAGAAAGCAGTACTTACTAGTTACTACGTAGAAATGACACTACTCACGGGCCCCAGAGATTTTCAACTTTGAATTTCCAGCAGCAAATTCTAGCATATATTATTGTGTCTGTTGGCCAATTTGTATGAGAACAACATATTTAAACGGGAGAAGCGTGGATGCCAATGTATTAGATGAGATACGAATCTCACACGTCGTCATTTCTAAATCTAGACACGTCTTGTGTTTGTGTTGTCTCGTGTTTAGTGCTCTCATGTATTGAACTTTAACACGTTGTCATTTATATATATATATATATATATATATATATATATGTCACTTCTGTGATGTGTCATGTTTAGCACAATTTTAAAAATTAGTACGGCTAGAGCATCTATATTTTTTTTTCTAATTCTATCATATTTTATTATTTAAAAAAATTATTTTATCAATTATACCATACCAATTTTCAATATTTCAACATCAAAATTTTTATTTTTCCATTTTACTCATTAAAATAATATATCTTTACCATAAAATATATTTTTTCTTTTTTTTTCCAACTTTATCCTCATTGTATCTTCATTACTTAACTTTTCCCCTTCTTCTCTTTCAGACTCCTCCTCCACACTACTCCAGATCAGCGAAATTGAAAAAAAAAAAAAAAAAAAAACCATATCAACCCAACTCCTCCACACAACTACCATCCTCCATAAAAAAAAAAAAACCATGACGCCGATCAACCACAACGCCGATCTTCCAAATTCCTCCTCCATCATCTACATCAACCCAACTCCTACACACAACTCCTCCATTCATATCAACCCAGATCAGTGAAACAAAAAAAAAAACAAAAAAACCAACACCTCCAAAGAAACTCACGCCAATCGCACACCCAGACTCCTCCTCCATCATCAATATCAACCCACATGTCGATCGCAACCCACATGTCGATCGCAACCCACACCTCCAAAGAAACCCACGCCGATCGCAACCCACAACAAAAAATCCATACCAAAAAACCATCGGAGCTCCTATTCAAACCCATCTGAGATGTCACGCCGACCCATCGAAACTATCCGATTCCGCCGTTGTCAAAACCCACGGGGTCACGCCGACCATTGAAGCCATCTTAAGTGTAGAAGGCAGATGAGAAAGAGAGAAGGAAGAGAGAGAAAAGAAGAGAAATAATGAGAAAGGAGAGAGAAATTGCCGGGTTAAAAGGGGAGAGAGAGAATTTTTAAAAAAAATTATCCCATTAGCTACAGTACCATCATACATTTAAGATGGTACTGTAGCTCAATTGTTTTTTTTTTTTAACCATTGTTACAAAATACAACATTCAATGAACAAAAAAATTTGGGCTGAATTGTAAAAAATTGCAAAAGATGGCTCCATTTGCCATCTGCCACATTCAGTGCTGATGCTCTTAATGAACCAATTTTTTTTTACCAATTTTGGCCAATTTTTTACTATTTTAATGATTTTTACCTGACCAAATTAGTAACTAGTTCAACCGGTCAATCTAATCCAATTTTTAAAACTATGGTGTTTAGTATTTGCATTGGATGTGACACAAACATGAACACATATGTTTTTTTGTTTCACAGTAAATTTTGATCAATCAATTCAGACATAAAAATTGTTTTTTTTTTTTTTTTTGTTAACCGTAAAATCTTTTGTAAAATATTGTAAAACATTTTAATTAAAAAACTTGGTAAAATTTTTTTTATAGAAACACGCAATGGCTATCACTCCATATAGTGGTTGGGTCATTGGTCAGGTCGCCAGATACCAATGTCAACAACCATAAACTAACACAAGAAGTTATTCCCTGTTTCCGTTGCATGCTTCTTCTCCCTCACATGAGGGTGGACCCCACATTAGAACACTGAATTTGATAATCAAGTAGAACACTAAGGAGTTGCTTTTAATGTTTTAAAGAACTCAGTTTTCCTGAGTTATCTTGTAGACGTGCAGGCCTAGAAGTGGCGTTTATGTCCTATTAGGTCTTAGGTAAACAGTTCTTCCCTCAAGAAACTATTATGGCTAATTCATCTGAAGCAGTTATAGATACCACTACACCTACTTATGACCTTCCTCTTCGTAAGTCCACTGCAAATAGGTTAGACTACTTGTATGAAATCTCCCACACACCTGAAGATAGTAAGATTCCTATTACTGATTTCCCTATTGTAAATCCTTACACTGTGTTTGATAAACCTCAAAATTCCTTCAAAAAATTCATAAAAAAGTTTTTAGGTCTTTCTCATCCTTCTACTGTCAAAGAATATATCCAGGCCTCCAAGTTTGATCAGTACAATATTCCAGCCAGTGAGAATGAAAATTTTATCACCCTTGCCCTTCCCAAAGAGTTTGTAATCCCATGGCAAAAACAAGGGTACACACATCTCCACTTTGATGCAGTCAGGTTAGCACTAACCTTTCGTGGAAGAAAAGGACGCCCTGTAGCCTCTAGAATTTCACTCCTTGATTCTAGGTTCTTGGAATATCATAATGCAATTATTGGAACTGTTCAGACTACCTTAAATGCGAGAACAGTTTTTGTTACACTCTTCCCTAACTTCAATATGTCTCTCAAGGATCCTCACCTTTGTGATGCTCTTAAGATGCAAGTTTAGATCACAGGAGCCTCTTAGGTGCAAGATACTTTTGCTGCCACACTTCATTATAAGCTAGCCTACAGACACCAAAATCATGCTTTTGACATGGCAGTTCCGTAGATGGCCTAATCCAATGATACTCTATTGATCCAAGTTGATCCAGACATGACGCCTATGTGCACATTTGTTCCAAGACAGTTAAATAGTGACCAGGTGACTTCTCTCTTTCTAGAATTATGGATTACGAAATATGAGATGCTTCACCAAGCAGTCAAGCCAATACAGTCTAATAATCCTTTCTTTGTCAAAAAGGAAAATGGTGATGTTAAGATTAGATTTTTGACAACCACACTAGAAAAGAAGGAGGTCACAGTCTTTCCTACCTAAATTTCTATAATCCACCCGGTGTCATATGAGTGCCTAGAGGGTCTTCAAATGAAAGCATTCTGATAAGACGGACAGCCTTGTTATGAAGGAAAATCATCTTCTAGTCATATATGGTGGGATGTTTGGGATTATGCCGATTGCCAAGAAGAAGTTTTTAAAAAAAAATCATTCACGAAGAAAGAAAAAAATCCTCCCAGCAGATTCTTAAAGAAAGATATGAGGCAGGAGATCCGGAAGTTAACCTCCTTGGAGAATCTTCTGGAAAGTTTGACTATTATGTCCTCTATTCCTGAACCAAGAAACAAAATCTTCCCATTTTTTTCCATCCAAAGAAAATCATAGCCAAAACCAAAAACCTCCATTGATCCCGTACTACCAGAAAGTCCTCCCCTAAATACCAAAATGTCAACTCAAACCAATTAGTCAAGCTCATACACAAAAACTCTTACCTTGCTACATGTTTGATCATGCTTCACCCTCCTATTCACAAAATTTTCCTCCTCTTGAAAGCTTTGACCATCCTCAAACCAACACCAAACATGTTTGGAAAATCAAAAATCCTGTTGAAAACAATCCAGATGGAACCAAAAAACAGTTCTCCTCAACTGAAGCAACTTTAAATTGGCAAGCAGA
This sequence comes from Castanopsis chinensis, assembly GCA_032878915.1. Classification (NCBI taxonomy): domain Eukaryota; kingdom Viridiplantae; phylum Streptophyta; class Magnoliopsida; order Fagales; family Fagaceae; genus Castanopsis; species Castanopsis chinensis. Next base: position 5,801,888 of record JAVQMG010000113.1, read on the forward strand.
GAATGTTGTGGCACAAAACCAAGTCCTTTCGAAGATACTTGATAATCAACAAAAATGGCTGAAACAGTTATCCACACCTTCTCATCCTCAAATTCTCTTATTGAAGACTTAAAGAAGAAAATACAGACAGTTGAGCAAGAATTGGCAACCATTGCTTCCACAGTAAAAGACTTGCCTGTCTCATTCCCTCTCATTAGGCAAAAAGGAAAAAAAAGAAAACAATTGTTGGTGCAACTTTAGTCTATGGAGAATTCAAGGAAAGAGGTTACCCAATATCTTCCAATGCAAGTCTACATGCCCTATAAACCTCATCAATCATTGTACAAGGATTCGTCCATACTTATAGCCTCACCATTCTCTCCAGTTTCTCCTTACCAAAACCTCCATCCATTAACCATGGCACATCCTTATCATAACCCTTTTAAACCAAGCGGAATCTTTCTTAGTACAACATGTTCAGCACCACTCCAATTAGAACCTCAAACAAAACAACAAAATGAACCCTCTCCCATGAAAAAGGACAAAGAACCATTATACCAATCCCCAGATCCAATTGTTGGTGCTTCTTCAAGACCCCCAGATATGAACATGTTGGTAATAGATCCTGACCCTCCAAACCCAATTTCATCATTCCTCAAAATCCTTACTCTTCAGAATCTAGAAGAACCTTTTGTGCTCCCAGTCATTAATGACACGAATCTAGACTTTTCTAATCTTGGATTAGAATGAGTATTTATGACAGACCCAAAGGTAGAAGGAGTATTTATGACAGACCCAAAGGTAGAAGAAGATGATGATGTTCTTCACCCTGAGCAAGCAACCCCCCTCCCCCCCACCACCAATTTTTCCTCCACTACCTTTAATCCCTGATTACCAAACAAGATTAACCTACTCGTCAACCATAGATTCAAAACACTTGTTCACCATTGATAATAACCCCTCTTCAAAATGGCATGATGAAAATTTTAACATGTATTCATGGTACATAGCTGAACTTCAAGCCCCAAATAACACTGTTGCACAAATTATTGCCAAATTTGTTGCAAAACTTACAAGAAGATTAAGACAATGGTAGATCAACCTTGAAAAATACAGGCAAAGATAGGCAGCCCAGTGTAACACTCTAGAAGACTTTTTCACAATCATTCATAGTGAATTTCTTGGCTCTATGGCTCATTATACAAAGGTGGCACGAGAAGAATTTTTATTGATGAAATGTTACTCCTTTGAAAGGAAAGATTTGGAAAAACATTTTGACAGAATGTCAAGCCGGTAGTACTCTTTTAATGGCATGGATGATGTCAACTCCAAGCACACCTTTCTGAACTCCTTTCCAGAACCATTAGGAGATGAAACTCTTCGCATGATGAACCTTCAAAAAATAACTCTACACCAAACCTCTCTGGGAGAAATCTACCAACATGTGCTTTTTGCTCTTGAAAAACTATGCAATCAGAGAAAGTTTTTTTCAGAAATTGACAAAGTCCATAGCAAGCTCAAAGACAATTGTAAAAGAAAAGATTTGCAAATAAAATGCTATGGCAAAAGTTGTGCTTGCCCAACAAAAAAGAGAGATCATTTCAAGAAGTATTCTTGGAAGAAGAGACACTATGCAAGTCAAAAGAAGAAGTCCTTCAGGAAAAAGAAATGGAAGTTTCTTAGAAGAAAACAATTCAAAGGAAAAAATTTCAAAAGTCTGTTTTGTATGCAGAAGGCCAGGTCACTTTGCAAAAAATTGTCCAAAGAAAGAAAAAGTAGAAAAGCTTATTGAATAAACTCACCCCCTTCTCAAATGTCGAATCACTCTTTTCACTAGATGATGATTACTCTCCCCAAACTTTAGCAGTTATGGCTTATTCTACCTCAGAAGATGGTTCAGATCCAGATGACTCAGACCTAAAAATCCAAACCATCTACACATCCCAGCCTATTATAGCCCCCCTAACCAGCCCCACACCCATAGCCCAAGTGCATATCCTCCTTAATACTTATTCCAGACCCATTCCGGTAATAGCCTTGTTCAATACATGGGCAGCAGCAACAATTCTCCATCCCAAGATATTACCTGAAAAATTTTGGCTACCTCATCATCAGGTGTTTAGAGTAGCAGATGGAGAAATATTTTTGATCACCTAGAAAAGTAAGTCTATCCTCATTAGGGTTTTTCCAACCCTTACCATTAGACACCAAGTCATTGGCTCCCCTCTCATAAGCAGAGACCTCCTTGTAGGATTTGACCTTTTCCATCATATACCTAGCCTCAGATGGTCATCAAAAGGATTTTTGCATCGACAACATCTTCTCATCTAGACCTAAATACCTTATTTATTCACAATAGATCCCTTTGACTCTTTGAGACTCCAGATTATTAGAGAATGATATGCAACCACCCATTCTGAATTTCTCTTTAAAAATCCAAACCCTTTGTGGAGAAATTCATCTTTTTTCATAAACCTACCCTTAAAAAAGAATGAAGACGTTAACCCCACAAAAGCCAGTCACAGAGGAATGAATCTTGAACATTTGACCTTAACTAAGCAAGAGTTATCCACTCTTCTTTAAGAAGGCCTCATTGAACCTACAACTTCTTCATTGGCGTGTGAAGCTTTCTATGTCAACAAACATGCTGAGCAAGTTCGTAGAAAACTCAGATTGGTAATCAATTACCAAGATCTTAATAATTTCCTTACAGATGACAAGTTCCCTTTGCCAAACAAAAGTGCTCTTTTCCAGCATCTTTCACATACTAGGATATTTTCAAAGTTTAATCTCAAAGTAGGATTTTGGCAATTAGGAATCCATCCAGAAGAAAGGTACAATACAGAGTTTTGCATTCCAGACCACCATTATCAATGGATTGTAATGTCTTTTGGCCTTAAAAATGCTTAATCTCAATTCCAAAAAGCAATGGTAACGCTGTTCCAACCACTTTTCACAAATGTCCTAATTTATGTTGATGATATCATCCTAAATTGTAGAATTTAGTAAAAGCTCAAAGGATAATGCTTTCAAAAAAGAAAATGATCATAGGAGTATCCTTTATAGATTTCTTGGGTATAAACATTTCAGATGGAAAATGTACTTTACAACCCCACATCGCGGTTTCTCTTGGAGAATTCTCAGACAAGCTCACAACTACCAAACAAATACAACAATTTCTTGGAGTTGTAAACTATATGTCAGATTTTATTCCAAAAATCTGCAGATACAGGAATTTTTTAGCTCAATTGTTGAAAAAATCTCCTCTAGATTGGAATCCTGTCCATACAGAAGTAGTCCAACAATTGAAAAGGTTAGTAGAAAAGCTGCCTCCTTTACAAATTCCAAGATCAGGCAAACGAGTTCTGCAGACAGATGCAAGTGATGAATATTGGGCAGCAGCTCTCTTTGAAGAAGTTGATGGTAAGAGAAGTATTTATGGTTATAAAAGTGGTGCATTCAAGCCTTCAGAGCTTCATTATCATTCTACTTTCAAGAAAATATTGGCAGTAAAACATGGCATTGAAAAATTCCAATTTCACCTTCTTGAGCATAATTTTCTAGTAGAAATGGACATGTCCTCCTTTCCTAAAATCCTCCAATTCAAAAGAAAAATGCTTCCACATCCTCAGCTACTTAGATGGTCAAATTGGTTTTCACAATGGTCTTTTCAAGTCAAACACATCAAAAGTAAAGATAATCTTATCACTGATTACCTTTCTAGAAAACCTCCAGTCCTTACCACCACAATCATTCCTCCGCCTTTATGTGTATATCCAATCACAAATTCTTCCTCATCCTCAAGCTCTTCTTCAGCCCCTAATGATATTCTTAATATGATAGAAACCATTCCCCCAGAAATAAAAGACCAAATAAAGACTTTGACCATTGAAGCTAGATCTAAAAGAATCATTAGAGTCCTCCATGACTACCTTAAAAAGCACCAGCGTCATTTCCTTGCTGTTTTCCCAGATGTAGATGAGCCATGGAAAATCCCTTTTGCCTTTTGGATAACCAATTGGACAGTTGTACATTACCTCTACATGTGGTATCTACTCAATGAGTATTACTTGTGTCTCCATTTTGAACCAAAATTTTACTCATATATTTTCCCACGTGAAAATAAATACTTTACCAAATTCTGGTTTGAAATCTTGAAAAATGATGCTCACAATGGTGAATGGTACAAGTATTCCAAAATAGAGCACTCACGCTTTGGTCAAAAAATTACTTCTGCTTGTTTAGTGGTTAAGCTCAATTCCAAAAATAATGTGCGTGCAGAAGGAATTCTTCACCCTGCAGACGAAATTCTTCACCCTGCAGACATGCATTGGGTAACTAATGTTGATAGTACTCTTCATACACACATGGATGTATCTTGGATATCTTACCATTATTACCTCATAATGGCAGAATCTCTTAACTAGGGAATCCTACCTGAGATTGTGCCAGCAGATCCAGATGTATGTAGACAGCAATGGCCACATGAAGACCATCGAAAAATGCCCAATCCTTTGATTGGACATGATGATCCTTACTACCATAACCATAATCCAAATACTGACGTTGATGAAGATTGGTTCCAAGAAAGAGATGGATGGGACGACTAAATATTTCCAACACTTAAAAAAAAAAAAAAAAAGTTCCAAATTCATCTCTGAGCATGTGCACTTTATCTACCAGAAGACTTTATGTCCACTAGCCAACCATAAAAAACTTTTTCTTCCAAAAAGTCTTGCTCTCTTTGCCAGATGTTAGTCCAATCCAGGCCCCTATTGTTTTATTGCGCCACTTGTCAACCATGCAGGAAGCTCTTGACTTCTTGCTCTCTCCCCCCAGATAACATCTATCTGGTGGTCAACAACATATCTAAAAGCAGATCACTACTGAACCGGGACCCCTGACTTCAGATGACATTTGTCAAATGACAGCCAGCCCCTACCATCTGCTGTAGAGTCTTCTTATCCTCTGATTGTAAAATATTTCTACTACTTATTACCTATAAATACGCCTCTTGTATCTTTACTTCGGCAGAGATAGAGAGTGAAGTCAGCCTTTGTAACGTATGTTTCAGTTTCTCTTACGTCTGATGTAAAAAAGCTATTGAACCTAATAATATCCTTTAGTTTGTTGTTTCTTGTTCTGTGTTCCATTCCTTATGTTCATGTTATCTTTTATACATTCTTGGTAATATATATCATAAACCAGTTCTAGTCCTTATCATAATCTTCTTACACCCCCTTTGTTCAGTCTCTTCGTAATTATCATTCTCATAAACCAGTTCTAGTCCTTATCATAATCTTCTTACACCCCCTTTATTCGGTCTCTTCGTAATTATCATTCTTATTCACTTGAGGTTACTTCCGTGTAGTCTCTATTATTCACCTCTGTTAAAAAAATGGGTAAATAAGTCTTTTTACACCCATTTTATGTCTCTCTCCTCTCAAAATAAGAAAAACAAGATCAAAAACCCAGAAATATGAAGAACATACACAAACATGAAGAACATAAACCCAAAAAACTAATATAAATTAAATCAAGCAATACCATCAAAGTACAAACCACAGATCTATTAAAATACAACTAAAAACACAAGAGAAACAAGATTAAAAAGTGGTATTGACCTCTCCCTCAATTCACACAAATCTTGAACATGAAGCATAGACCCAAAAAAATCAAACTCAAATCAACCTCCACAAATATATATTTGCCTTGTTGCCTCTCTTTCACCATAATGGTTACTAATTTGTTCAAAGAAAAAAAAATCAATGGCCGACCACTCACACCTGTTCTTCTTCAACAATATCTCTCCAAACCCCAAACCCAGCCATGGCCGACTACTCATAACACATCTCCGCCACTCCAGCACCACCTCAAATGATGGTTCTTAAGCTCGAACCTCCCTCTCACCGGAATCTCTATCTTAACCTGATCTCAGCCACCACCATCTCTCCCCTTCTCTACCCGATCTTTCCAAACCTAACTCTCAAACTCACTCTTCGATCTACCACCTAGAAGGGACATAAGCGGCGTGTGGAGCTCCAAACAGTGGTGTGGAGGCCCTGGACCCATGGATACCGACCAAGGATCGGTGACACCATTATCAGACTCGGAGCCTCAATCTCCGTCGTTGTCGAGCTACCCACCATAACACCCGTGGACTTAGAGTCACGATAGCCTTGTCCATGAGTAACCTCGGCATCGAAGACTGAACCCAATGAGAAACCCACCTTAACGAAGCCGAGAACCACCGCGTCGGAGTTACTACAAGCCGCCAAGGCTTTTTCGGCCACTGGATGTCCAAGAACTCTCGATGGGATGGGTGCAAGAAGCTCTGAATCTTGATCGGAGTTGGATATCGGCAATGTACCTATTGTCATAGCCTCAGGCATTGCCGATCTCTCCGTTAACTCCATTGTTGGCTTTGAGCTCTCACCCACCACACTTACACTCTAACTCACACTCACGCCCAACCTAATAGGAAGATCTCCGAGAGATATTTCAGGTATGAAAATTTTTTGATCTTGTTCTGGGTTTGAAAAATTTTTGATCATGTGTTCTGATTGATCTGTTTGTGCTTTAGTTTTTTACATATTCTGTGTTAAGAGTAACGGCTGAGCGAGAGATGGGTTACGGCAGAGTAACGGTGGGAATCATAGGTGGGTAAAGTGTCAAAATTTAAACCACGGGTAGGCACATCAAATTAGAGGCAAACCACAGGTGGGTAAAGTGTAATTATCCTTTTTTTTTAAAAAATAGAAGTCATGTCTGTGAGGTCTGATGTACTGATACACTAAACGCAACTCAAGTTATATTGAATAAATATATTATAAAAATATTCAGTGAAAAATGAATTGCCCAGTTTTCCTCTAGTGAATTTGAGAGATTTCTTTTAATAATAATAGAATTTAAAAAAAATAGTATTCTATCTCTTACATTTTATTTATTTATTTTTGAAATATAGATTGCTTTATATTCATTTAAGTAAAACTTTTGTACCACCTCTTATGTATTATACCTTATTTTTTCAATTAAATTCAATCACACGATATTAAAATTTTAATTATATATACACATACAGGGGCGCCACCGACTTAAGAGCTGGGTGGTCCCAGGACCACCCTGAGGCCACCCTGCCCTGAATTTTTTTTTTTATATATAATAATTTAAAAATTTTTATTTGTCTACTCTTCAAAAAAAAAAAAAGTGGGGACACCCTCAGTTTTTTTATGCCAATAAAATTAAATTTTGCTTTATAATTTGTACATTCAGTGGATTAATGATTATTTGGTTGTGTAAATTGAATGAGATCTAGCTTGTAGCATTGATAATAAGACTATCATGCAACGATTTCAAAGTATGAAAACTTGTAGAAGACAATTGTAAACTTTGTGTATTTGCATTTTTTTTTTATTGTTGTTATTGTTGTCAATATATGAATTTCATTTTTATTAGATTGTATAATTTATGCTTCTTAATGAAAACTCTGAGAAAAATTCATAGAGCTGCCTAACACATAAAAAAATGCATTGACTATTAAGTCATATGATTATGTTACATTAATCAATAAATCACATTATTAAATTTAATTAAGAAACTACATTTAAAAAATTAATTAAAAAACCTAAATTACAATACCTAAACAATAGTATCTAAATTGGCCAATCCATTTTTTAATTCTTCTCATTCTAAGAGGATGGTGAAGAAAAAAAATGTAGTCAAGAATTTATGACTCAATTGACATTTTTTTTATCTTTCTAATATAAAAATCTAAAATTTAAATTCTTTTTTCCAATTATCGAATTATAAAAATAGGATAAAAAACAAATTTAAGGGAATATAGCTTTTTATTCTCTCTATCTACTATTTTTTAAAACATCTTTCAATCATGAGAATTGTAACTCCTACGTTCCACTTGTCCTGCAAAAGAAAGGTACAGTCAGGCTCTAATGAATGAATCACATATGTCATGAGTAGGTGCTCATTGCAAACAAGTTGTTCATGTTCATGAATGACTGGGGTGTAATTGGGATAATTTTATTGTTTTATTTTAATTTAAAAAATAAACTGGATAAAAATATAATTACACATAAATTAGAATGGAGTTATATAAAATTGTTCCTAATTAAATAAGCTAAATAAATTTTAAAAAATAAGTGAAACCAAACAGACACTTGAGTTATTGTACTTTTTTTTTTTTTTTTTGGCTGAATCGAGTTATTGACTTATTGTACTTGTTTGACCCATATTTTTAGTACTATTTGCGTTGTTGGGCGATGTTTAATTGTTCCTTCTTTTTTATTTTTGTTGGTGCTGAATTCCGTTTAGTTGTACTTGCTTGGCCTATATTGGCGTGTACTACATTGGGCAATAATACACCACTCTCAGGGGTTTTTTTTTTCCCCCATATCTTGGGACAACAAAACGGCTTCCCGTTTTAATATCATTGGGTTTTGGAGCCAATCCGCAATAATAAAGTCATATTTTTGTTTTGTACTGACGGATGTACACTGTACAGAGCTCTTGGAAGTTGGAACAACCTCCTCTTTTCCCAAGTAATTTCCAGTTTCCACAACCTTTTTTTTTTTTTTTTTGAGAATTTCTCAACCTCATAATAGCAAAGACTAGTTATTTATTTGCACTCCGATTGTTTTACTGTAACATTTTACGTTTTTTACTTATTTTACATTTTTTACTGTGTTTATTTCATTCTAAGATTTGGTTAAACTTAAAAATATTTCCTGTTAGCCGTAAAATCTTTTGTTCAATTTTGTAAAATATTTAAAAAAAATACTTACTAAAATAATTTATTTTTTAAATTTTGTAAAAAAAAAAAAACTTAATAAAATATTTTACAAAAACATACAGTAATTCTCCTTTCCAGTTAGGCCACCAGTCCACTGACCAGAGTCACCAGTCCAGTGGCCGAAGCTGTCGATATAGTGGTTGGGGCCACCAATCCAATGGGCCAGGTCATTGCTTTAATGGTCGGGACTACTAGTTCAATGGGTTGGGCCGCTGGTCCTATGGCTAGAGCTGGCTGGGATTAGGGAGAAACCTGTTTGATGGTTTATACTTGAAAGAAAATTTTGTTACACCAAACACCTAAAAATGTTTTCAAATGTGAAAACATATTACATTAAAACGAATGGAGCATTCAATTCTCCATTGTGGTATAATTTGATGAAATGTGCAGCTATGATTGATAAACTATCATTTTCACATGAACCCACTACTTTTTCTCCACTATTCACAATTCCAATCCCACGTGTCCAAGTTGTAGTAACAGTTGTGCGGTTGTACCCTTAAACTTTCTCAAGTACTTTACAACACATTACCAAAAAAATGAAACCAAGCATGCAAACCAATTAAAATAGGAATAGGTCACTTTAACCCATTACTAAAATTCACATTGTTTTACTTATTCATCAATCACATGTCAACAATTGTGATTAAAGTAACTAAACAATTGGTCCCTAGACTTATTGAATGATAAAGCTGGAGCGCAGGGCCGCCATAGCTCAGTTAAATGAACCATAGGCTAGTCTCTTCTCTGACTCAAGGCTGAGCCAGCCGAAGATTCCCACCAATAGACCACATGGTGCAGGTCTAATGCTATTGAAAAATGGAAAACGATTCACTAGATGTACAGAACAAGTAAAGATAGGTGCAGGTGGTCTTAACGAGTATGACTTTCCAGCAGAAATGGGGTCACTGACCAACAAAGAAAATTCTTTTTAATCTTGAATATATTGATGAAATGCAAAAGAAAAGGTTACACTGTGTTTCGACTTGATCGGAGCAGATCAACAAGTCGACCCCCACAAAAAACCAAAGACATCAGTATAAGAGTTGGATCAAAACAACTGCAGCAAATGTTGAGAAGGGCTTGAAAAACAATCAAGATGATCAGAAACGAGCATTCAATTTACCAATGCATATAACCACGACTGAGTACAATATACTCACGCCGACAATTAATCCTGCCTGCACAATAGTAGATCCTCCAACAAAAAATAACTCCCAAAAATAATGATGCCATGAAAAACCTCTGCATCATTAACGTTGGGATCCAATGTTAACAGAAGCACCCCCCTTGTCAAGCTTAAGTGCTTTGGGATCAAGCGGAATAGTACCAACTGTTAGAATACCAGATTCGGCAAATCCATTAACTTTGATGGGAACTGAGCCTACTGTGACAATGTCAATAGATTCATTATTAGCAATTGCAGAAGAGGGCAAGGGCTTAGGCTCAGCCTTTTTTGGGTTTATGGTGAGTGAACCAATCTTTAAAGTAGATACTACGTCATCTTTTGCCCCAACTGTCATGTGCTTGGCATTTCCATCCAAAAATTGTGTGTTGAGGACATCAGAATTAGAAACCTGCTCAGGAGCAGCAACTCCAGTCTTTATTGAGTTATTCGGGCCATCGTTAGGCTTGACAGTTTCATCATCTTCACTTGGAAGTAACTCAACAACACGATTAATCCTAAGAGGGGGATCCAATGAAGGTAAAAAATATGGACTTTCTATGCTCTTGATAAGTAACCTGGATTTCTCTTCCTTCATGATTTTCTGACGATTTTCATAGTAAATGAAATCATCAAGTAATGAGGTCTTCAATGTGTGATTTTTGAAGATTTTCAACATCTCAAGTCCTTTCTTATACATGATCTGCAGATGAACAATAATCATTAAACAAATAACTTGGCAAGGGTGTAATAAATGTTAATTTGCAGGGAGTAAAAAGAGAAGCTAGAAATAATTGCAAAAAATCAATTTTAAATAACCAACCCCATGCTCCAAATTCAGGGTAATTCAAATCAGGAAAAGTTGTATATTGCAACTCAACCAAGCCATGTCACCAGGGTTACTACACCAATCACATTGTTCCAGTTAGCTCTATCTAGGACCGTTTCCTCCATTATATCTGTGTAAATAAAGAAGCTTGACAGAGAATAGAGGAATGTCCTCCATTATATCTAGGACAGTGTCCTGCAGTTAACTCTATCACAGCTCAATGGTGATGCCAGGCAACCTTAGGTGGTGAAGCCTAGGATTATGCTATTCCTCTTTTTCTTATACTTGCAACCTCATAGCGCTGTTGCTGCATCAGATTCTCTATTGGAGAATAGCCAAAAGCCATTGCAGAAACCATAATAGAATATTGTTTGACATGATTTTACTCAAATTATTGGCCATAATTAAAGAGGCTTGATAAAAATTGTGAAGAAGATTGGAAAAGGGGAGGGAGGGGGGAGGGGAGAGGGGGGGGGGGGTGAAAGACCGTTAGTGAAGACTCTTAAATCATAAATTTCACCTAACTTATTACATGTATTGTTCCTGATACAGTAGAATGGTAGAAAAAGGAATAGCCTAATACAGTAAAACAGTACAAAAGGAATACCCAACACCCAATAGAGTCGATGTTTAAATATTGTTCAGAAAGCAGGGTACACTTACATAATGAGAATTTTCTACAACATTCAAAGAAATAATGACATGTTCATCTATCACTCAAATAATTTATAAACCATGTTAGTCTATGAAAGGTTCATCTTATCTTAATATCTTATACATAGTGCAAACCAACTAAAATTAAGCCAACAGTGCAAAGAAGAACAAACTACTTGAACAAGTGAGGTCATGGAATTCATGATGTCTTACTCAAAAAGAAAAAAGAAAGTTCTAACGGCATTCAAAATATTTAATATAAAAAAAAGTGAAACACAGCAAAACCAATAGATGGATATACCTCTTGTGTATCTCTGCTATTAGTCACTGGCTTGTTCTCATTATTTTCTAAGATAATGTGTCTAAAATTGGTGTTTGGGACATCTTTGATGATGTGCCACTTGACAGAGAAGCTCCCACTCCATTTATCTTGCTGCCAAAAATCCATATCCTTAGTGAAGTCAACCGAGCCAACCATCTCTGCAACACCACAGAATTGACCACTTGCATTAACCTGTACAAAACAATCTAACATGAGTATGACCCAACAAAACAAGAAAATATAGATAATAAATAGCCAACTTGGAGAATAATAAAACTCACAGAGAAGAAGAGGAAGATAGGGCAGCCTCTAGGCTTCCCTGCAGCCATTCTCTGCGCATCTTCATAAGCCGCGTCCAACTTCTTGTTTCCATGGGGTGTAGATGACCAAACATTATACTTAATGCTCTTATGTACATCATCCTCACTGTATGATTTTATTACAAAGAACTTTGCATCCGCATAATCAACTGGAAATTCCTCCTTGTTATACTGATCAGTATAGATAACAATGTTTCCATGTGCACTACCATCTCCTGCCTTGCTTGTGTAGGCTTTGAAAGCCAGTTGATTTTTTGATCTGTTGGTTCTAGGGCCCCGATTCTGCTCAACCAATGCATCTGGGCCACCAGCTACATCATTAAGTGCTCTACCAACGTGGATCTTGGGCCGAATCTTAGCCCCTGCACCCTGTCCGTAGGCACTTGATCCGAAGTCTGATAAACCATTACCAGCTGGCAGTGTCACTTTCAGTTGATTATGATGAGATAGAACCTTTCCATTGGAAATGTTATCTACAGCTGGAATTGAGCCAGAGGCACTTCTACCCTGTCAACACAAATAACAAATCAAAAATTATAATAAATATTAATATTAAAATAAATATAAAAAATCCTACAAAAAGCCCCAATAATAGGAGTGCCAACAGTTTCGCATCTTCAATAGATAATTTTAACTTGACAATTAGACAAATTCTCAAAATACTTTCATCATAGTTAATGTTTATTATTGATCTAAATCACCCCTAAAAATGGCAACTACGAAATGGTACATTCCAAATTTTGGGTGCATATCTTTATGGAATTGATCAACACCATGCGGGTGACAAGGACACCTGCAACCCCAACCCACACCCAGCCGCCACAAAGGTTGCTTTTGTTGGGGGAAGAAGGGGTGTTATAGGGTTGGAAATATTTATACCTGGACTAAAGCAAGAAAAATCATACCTGAAGAACATGTGATGAAGCTGGAGGGGCAAAACTACCAGCAGAAACACTCCCATGCATCACAGATTGCTTGCTTGGTCCAACAGTAGCTCTTGGTCCTTCTGAAACTCTGGACAGGGAATTTGTCTGATTT